>OV281342.1:5050000-10050000 GCA_923062675.1 Marasmarcha lunaedactyla | reverse complement strand
GGACCTGGCAAACACATTAAACATTAACTTGTGGAATAGTATAATCTACACTTTAATCTTTGATTAAACATTCGTTTTGACTGGTCGACACTTTATTTCAAAGTAGCATTTGGAATGCAAGTAAAATGTTTGTGAATGTGACATTTTTAAGAATTAAATAGAGTAATCCAAAGGAACAGTAATAATAGTAATAATAAATCCCCAGACAAACACACCAACTGTATGGTCCCAAAGTAGGCGGCGCTTGTGTTAGCGAGCTGAGGGGAACCCAGAATATACATACATGACGGCCTGTTTGGTATGTAGGTAAGTAGCCTTGCCTTCCATGCCAGAGGTCCCGGGTTCGAACCCTGGTAGGGGCAGATATATTATTATATTTGCTTTCTAGTCATGGATGTGTATTTACGTTTATTTAAGTTTATTTCTAATATTTATACATAAAAAAATATTTACGTGTGTTTATATATTTCTTAAGTTTATTTATCCGTTATCTAGTATCCATAACACAAGTTCTTTAGTGATACTTAATTTGGGCTAGATAATGTGGTGTGATTGTTAGAAATATTAATTTATTTTTTATTTATTTATATATAAATATAAGCAACCATGACCCGAGAAGAAACATCTGTGCTTATCAAATAAATGAATGCTCCGGCCAAGCTCGAACCTGGCGTATGAGGCAGAGCTACTGCCAGAGATGCTACTTGGCCGTCAGTCAAACAGTAAAAACAGTTAAACGGGCTATCAATGCATTTTTCTAGAACAAATACTAGTGTCGTCTCTCCCACACATTAACACAAACAACATATTTCCACCACATGTATAATTATTTAATTCTTTGCCACAATAATGAAGATAAAAACAAAACGTATTAAACGTCATGAAATCTTGTATCAAAACCAACTTTATGATATAAAAGCATCAATATGTGTCATTGTGTCTTATAATTTTTTATTTTCATTTTACAATGAAGTTACCCACGAATTCCATATCCACAATCTTGATTATGACATGTATTATTTTTGTAACAAACGTATAAATTTTTTTATTGTATGTATATTCGCAACCAGTCTGCTGACTGTAAACAATTTTTTAGGACTGATAGGGTGCCAAAATCCACCTTGACTTTAAACATTGTTTATTTTTTTTTCTTGGCGGTATTATCGATAATGAATAATTTTCATTTCTCGAAATTTGTTAACCGAAATGGTCTTAAAAATATCCATGCAATGATTTTGCTAAATAATTTCGTAATTAAAAATAATTCACTATAAAACTTCCAAAATTTTTTAAATTATGATTTCAAGAAATTTATTGAGTCGTATGAGATTTTGCATGTTTCATCATATATCCTTCTTATCGTGCCGTATCGTATTTTTACCAACCACTGTGACAATGATTGCGTGTTGATCATAAAACAATAATAATAATAACCTTAGACGGCAAATTCCAGTGGGCACCGCATGTTGATGATAATAATAATAATAATAAATAAATAAATAAATATTTCTAACAATCACACAACATTATCTAGCCCAAATTAAGTATCATTAAAGAACTTGTGTTATGGATACTAGATAACGGATAAATAAACTTAAGAAATATATAAACACACATAAGTAGATTTTTTTATGTATATAAATATTAGATGTTTATTTAAACATGAGACAAATTTCAAATGAACCAACCGCTCGATTAATGTATTTCGGTTACTTTTAGAGCTTCATGACATAAAATATGGAATACTGTTGTTGGGGAGTGTAGCCGACATCGATACTATATTTATTCTGCAGTACAGGGCTGTTCGCGCAATCTATCAGCTTGGTCCAAAGGTGTCACGTAGAAATAAATATTCTTACTTTTCATTCAGAAAATATATTTTAGAAAATTTAATGTTTGTAAAAAAGAACCTAACCTTGTTCAAAAGAAAAAGAGATCTGTACAATGTTAACACAAGAGGAAGAAATAAGCTGGCAGCTCAAAATAGTAGGCTTTATAAAGTCTCTAAACTCATTCATGGGTCAATGTATACGCTTTTATTATAAGGAGGTTACTGAGGATATCAATGGTCTTCCTAGTCACAAATTCAAAGAAATTATTATGCAAAAGTAGTGTGATATAGCTTATTATAAACTATCTCATTAATTGGACGATAGAAGCCCTGGGTATAATTACAGGCTTTTACTAGTATTTGTAATAAAACACGTGTAATGTGTCCGTTTGTTTATTGTGTTCTTCGTCCCGATTAAAGTGTAAAGTGGCATTTGTTACTAAAGATCATCTTCTTATGGTGGGTGATGGCTGGCGCCCGCGTTAAATCGTGAACAGGTGCCGTTTGAGGGTGTTCGTCGTTTGGATACTTGGGGGGAGTGAAACTTTCCGAGCTAACGGATACAGATAAGAATAATTTTGTATAGATATGAAGATAAATTCGTAATTTATTTAAAAAAAATATACCCGTGAAGGTTCTTGCCCTTCTTCGTTCGTAGTACCACCGTCCCGATCACTGCCAAATGTACCAATAAGTTTTGTTGCCTACATGAAGCCGATGTAACGGTGAAGGAAAATACAGTGAGTAAACATTCAAATACCTAAGAAATTAGTACACAGTTATGAGACAGTCCACTCGCAGTAGGCAAGCAAGGGAGACTATGAAGTACCTCTTTATTGAGTGAGACCTATATGCATGCAGTCAAATTATCGAAGCTTCAATTTTCCAATCCATTTCATTTTTATCGATAAAAATTCACAAAATTATAGAAGTAGGTTAAATATTTAACACAGCAAAATAAAACGGAGAGTGCCATTAAAATAAATAACTAGTATGTTATAGGTTTGTGAGTAAAACAATCAATTTTATTATTTATAACAACAAGACTAACCTTATTGTACAAGAATCTGACATGTAAGCCGATCGTATTACGTATGCACCTTGGTTGCATAGCTTTACCACTGCGGTGCATATATTTCTATACATTTCTTTTTAGACTTACAGATGATAAGTAAATATTCCTTTAAACTTTATACTCACGAGGCAAAATATGGTAAGAAGTGAATATAAGACATTTTATCAGTGATGTATCCTTAGTCAAAGTTTCCGAACGACAATTGACAGACTTATTTCGTGACTTCTTGAGCATTTGGCCAACATATGAGCGCATCGGCCACTACCAAATAGCTCCTCTTACCATTTGTACTGTTCTGTGCTCATTACACAGCTCATCTTTTGTGATATAACGTTATATGTCAACGCATGTAAATAAGAAACACTGTGTATCTCGCTGTATATGTTAAATACCTTGTTAGAATCCAACTAAAATTTAGGTAATCGACTCAAATACTGCCTCAAGTTATGATAAATTTCACCCATCTCAAAACTTTTAATCTATTATCCAGCTTGGCTTGAAGCAAAGTCTCGCAAGAATAGGACTGTTTTAAAGATTAAATAGGAGCCTCAGATAAGAAACCACATATCTTCTAAACATTAGGTTACTTGTGAGCGTTTGGTGGACTAGTGGCGGTGTCATTCACTACAGTTTTCTTAAATCTGGCCAGACGATTACGGCAGATGTCTATTGTCAGCAACTGCAAACCATGATGGAAAGCTAGCTGCTAAACAACCGAGGCTGGTCAATCACTCTAGGCCACTGCTGCTTCAGGACAACGCTAGACCACACGCTGCACAACAGACGACTACCAAATTAGTGGAGCTTCAATTGGAATCTCTAAGACATCCACCATACTCCCCGGACCTTGTTCCAACAAATTACCATTTTTTTCGAAATTTGGGTAATTTCTTGCAAGGGAAAAAATTCAACTCCGCTGGGGCAGTCCAAGGCGCCTTCAAAGATTTGATTGATTCCCGTCCGAATGGTTTTTTTTAGTAAAGGGATCAATGAACTACCTATGAGATGGCAAAAATGCATAGATAGCAATGTTACATGCTTTGATTAAATAAATTATATTAAATTAAAAAAAAATACGTTATGTTCCTCCCTTACTAAACGCCAATTTCATATGTAATGACCATATGTAATATTCATATGTAATGATGTATGCTTATTGTTTTAAGCATAGTAATAAGTATTTGTTGATTAATTAAATTGATTGATTGATATAAAATAGTAATTAAAATTTACGAAATCATTGTTGTGCCGCCAAACTAGTTACATTACCAAGATTAACATACCAAAGAAGATAGCATCGTTAAATCTTGTCATTTCGAATAATATCTCTAAAGAAATAGTTATCAAAAGATGTACTCGTACATACTACTGTTACGCAACGCTATTCAAAGATCCAAAACCAAAAATTAAACCAAGACTTAAACGTAGATTTTGGATAAAACAGAATGTTTTGAACATTAACATACGCGGCCCGTAAAGTTAAACCCTGCCTATTTGTCGCTTCACCGTTCCTTCGCTGCGTTTACGATTCTGAAGTCGTTCTGAAACAAGTGTAAGTAATTCTTAGGCGTAATTCAAAAGGCAAGTACGTTTCCTTAGAGATTTAATTATATAAAGACTTGCTTGTAGGTTCATTTATTTTTGGAGGTAGGTCATAAAAGTTTATTTGATACGGTTGTGTTATTAGTGGAAATAAAAAAAATTACATTACACAGAAGAACCTATTAATAGCAATTCATTTCATTTACCAAATTAAGGGTTTTATTTCAGCTGTAAGTAACAATATTTTTACAAACATGGTAGAATCATAGTGTATTTTGTTAGTACTTTGGACGCGCAAACGTGTAGAAATCGACACGCCATCCATTTGTTTCTACGCCAATGGTTATTAATTAAAAAACTTTACTCAGTTGATTCCAAACATACTGATTATTTGTTTGATTACTTACAGAAAACCACAATTTGGTATGTATGATTGATTGGTTAGATAGTGTTGTTATATGAAAGAATATTCAGTAATAATTTGTCATGATGTAAAATAGATTTTCCAAGTCGTTTGCTGATGTGACCTCTCAGTTGCAGATAAGAGGGTAATTTGATACTGATAAATGGAAGATATCTAAAGATACATTTGTAAACAACAAGCGTTAGTAATTTTTCTCACAAAAAAAACAGAAAATGTAACTTAGTGGTAGTAAATTGTTAATGCACTGTTCTCTATGTGGGTTAAATATTATGTAGACTTGAACAAACCTTTTTTAACAGATTTTAAGGTAAAAAAATGAAAAACTCATATTTTTGCCTCTAATTATGGGGTTATATGCCGTTATTCTATACTGGGTTATATAATATTGTATACCAAGAGTACAAATCAATATTTTTCTTTTCTTAGTTAAGCATTTGAAGACAGGTTTCCAGTTGGAAAGGCTTAATGGCTTTGTATAAGTAACATATGTAAAATGCTCTGGAATGTATACCACTTTTGCCTCGGAAAGTCTAAGGGCAAATTTCTACTAGCACACTGAGGCTTGAATTATCTCACAGAAATATTGTCGGCTAACTTCTGCGACATAATTATGTCAGCCCTTTGAAAACGCTGCCTCATATTCAATATAATCACGGCGTAGTATTCTTTCTGCAGTCATTTCATTTTATAATAATTAAATTTAATAAACGAATAAATATTAATTCTAAATAAGTTCACCATTGAATGTTAACACAGCTTGCATGTTATCACGGGGGGCGATAAAACGGGGGGACGAATATGTCAATAATCATGCATCTCCCTGTTTTCATTATTAAATACTTATTATTTATTTTGTTCTCTAAATATATCATTTTCATTTTCAATAAATGAATATCTCCAAGCAGGTCTAATAAATGTTATGTGCAAAATTAATACGTTTTTATCTACTTTATATTGTGCTACTTTATCTCCAAGTTATGAAGAATGTTTAATACATCGTTTGAGGAATATTTGTCATTTGTGCTCGGCCTGTTATTGTGTAGGGGTTAGATTGCTGTACGGTTCTTTACTATACTAACTATATATTTTTACACACAAACTCTAAACATTTCTTTTTACAAAAAAATTAGTTTTTTGTTTTCAAATTATGCTTATTTTTATTCTATATTATGAATATAAACATTTTTTCACGGCATTCATTTTTTGTTGGTTTCCTTTCCTGTAAAGCAGCTGTTATGGTTCCTTAAATATTAATTTCTCTACACAAAGTTTTTCTCCTCATTAATCATGATAATATTTGGGATTCAAATTAAACGCCCCAAAAAAGCTTTGCAATTTCTTAATCAATTTACACGACGTAGAAAAACGATCTCTAAGGAAAAAAGCAAATCACGCTCAAGTTGATTGTCTTCTAAATCTAAGTCTTGACATGCCCTCACTAAAAAGATAATTGTTTCATTCAATTTTAAACAAAGAGTGAATAATATTTATTACTTTTGAAATATTAATGGTAATTTCAGTTGCTGGTTTGTTTTTTAAATGCAATTACTAAAAACTTTCTCTTTAAATCTATTACAAAATTTATACAGAGTGTCAGAAAAGTGACGTCCAAAAATTTTTGTTCGTCTCTCTAAGAACTTTGTGTTTATGCATTAAATGAATAGCCTCAAAACTTTAATGAAAGTAACTAAAAAATATATAATGTATACAATTCAAAATTTATAATTTTAAATACAGCTGTTATATATTATTATTTTATTATGCAAGTAATCAAATGCTGCAAATATGCCTACGCATTAATATGTAGTATACTTTACAACACGTACGAGTGTATTAACAACTAGTTCCCATACGTAAATTTTATTTAAATTTTTTTAATACTACTTTAGTAACAAAGTACTTAAGAATCAAATAAACATGACTCAACGCAAAGAGAATGTAATATTAAGCCCCGGAATCACGTAGAGATTCATTTGAACACAAAATCTGCATATTCAAAGTACCTACTTAGAATTAAGGTACTTACTTATATTTGAAACGGTTTCCTTGTCAATCTCAGCTTGTACAAATCTTATTCTTGCTTAAATTAAATAACGTTTTTGCTGCCACCGAAGAAAGGGATAGCGGACTGTCCGTCGGTTTAAATAGTTAAACTTTTCCGCGATTAGGATCTAAAATATAAAATAACACTTAGGATACTTAGTACTTTAAAATTATCGAATAATTGAGTATGTTTGATAATCGCTTTTAGTAAATGAAGAGATAAGATTAACAGAAACGTATCATAAGGCGCCATTTACATATGCTATTTCCACTATTACTTTTAAAAACTGTAGATAGAACCTTCGATTTTGTGTTAATAATCCATTCAGTTCATGCTTGTGTATATTGTATTTGGGATGAGGTAAGCCGGAATAGTCTGTACACTAGAAAATGAGGCAGAAGAATAATAATAGAACGTTGAAGTTGACGTGTATTAAGTTAATAGTTTAATTAAAAGGTACTAGTTATTAGTTAAATCTTAAGGCTGTGCGAGAAAGCTCTGTGAAAATTCCGCCAATAGGATAACTACATTTATTTATTCCTTGTTTGATAAGGAGAATTATGTGTGTGTGAGTGTGTGCCATTCAATTTGAACGTAGAACAAGGTCGGATGGGAGGGTGGTCAGCAGTGTCAGGGCAAAACTAGCTTTTAAAACCATACATAGTGGAACTCTATTAACTAGATCGCTCCGCTCCTTTTCCTCTTTTCTATGCAAATCCTTGGAAGACTCTGAGTAAAGTTCGCTTGTAACTTGATTTTCTTTACCTCATTTGTAACTATTTCAACTAGTTCACTCGGACTTGCTCACTTTTTAAGTGGAACCACGTTTAAAATAACCTTTTAGAGCTAAGCAGAGTACGTAATAGCTTCGCTTCGCTACCAGTGGTATGCGAGCATTATTTAGAAACAAACCTGCTGCATTTTATCAATTCCTACAATTTTACTAGAAATTCTTTTGCCCCTAATCTAGAACAAAACTGTGTAAGCTAAGATATTTTTGCTAAGACTCATGGACTACTACTCTAGACAGTCTTGTTACCGCGCGGTTGGTTTATTGCAAAAATTAATGCAACTTTTATTGCTCCTGATTTTAAATGAAATTTCACAGCCTTCGCTCTGCCTAGAAAATGAAGAAGGCAAAATTAAATTTTGCATTTTGGCACTTTGACTGCATATTATTATTAAATATTTTAATTTTATTGTTTTAATTCAGTTGTTTAGCGAATATCTTTTAATATCGAATATCTTGCAGGCCTGTTTGGTATGTAGGTAAGTAGCCTTGCCTTCCATGCCAGAGGTCCCGGGTTCGAATCCTGGTAGGGGCAGATATATTATTATATTTGCTTTCTAGTCATGGATGTGTATATTTCTTAAGTTTATTTATCCGTTATCTAGTATCCATAACACAAGTTCTTTAATGATACTTAATTTGGGCTGGATAATGTGGTGTGATTGTTAGAAATATTTATTAATTATTATTATTATTAATTTCAAATCCACATTTGAGTACCTTCTACTTACTTAAGAAAAGCTGTATTTATACTTTTTCACTATATTCATTACCAGCAAACGCGATCCACTTGATGGTAAGTTGCACCCAAGAACATAATTAGGCGCAGGTGTTTTATTTATTAACACTGCTTGTCATTATTGTTATCTCGACTAATCTGGACTTGTCTGGAACACAACCGGACCGTTATAGCGCTACTGAGAAATGTATTACCATTATGACTGATTGACTGACTAAGCTATCAACGCCGAACTCAAGTAGTAAGTAACCATTGACCTATACTAATGGACAAGCCCTAAGTACGAAAAAAACGTGCATACCTAAACTTGAAACATAACATAAAATGGCGTCCATTTCTAGTGTTGCACAACGGCTATCGAATCTACTATCGATATTTTAGAACTAAATATAGAACTTGCAATATAATATTGTAATTTAATGAACTTTTGTGAGAGATTGACGTAAATGAAATAATCATAGTTTATGGTTTATTTACTTTCATTATAATTCTTTTAATATAAAAAATAAAGAACTATACAGTTTATTTTCTTATTCCTGATATAGTCCCGTCAAATTAGCCAGAAAAATAGCGGTCAGTTTGCATTAATTCCCAACATGCTGAATTTTGGTACAGACCTGGGGTACACTATTATAAATAAAACACCGAAAGATCCCATGTTTGCTTAAAAAGTTATTCAAGGTCAAGCATCAAAGTTTTCAATCAGTTAAAGTCTGGCTTGTCTTCAATAATTACGATTCATAAATAGACAAAACAACTACCAATAATATACTAATATTCAATAACTAAATTAACAATTCTAAGCAAACTTAAAACCCTCTTTCTTTACGCCTGTTTGTTTCAAAAATACTCGCACAACGGCAAACAAAGCAAATGCCGTTTCGATATGATTTTCTGCGTAAGCCCCTGTTATCATTTACATCGAAAGTATGAAAAATAAAAGCATATTAATAATGATCATCGATATCTGGTTAAATAATCAAAGCTCCGGAACATCACTTTTGACAGCTTTTTTTGACAGAAATGTAACAATAAATGGCGATTTGTGGCACGCTAGCCACCTGCTATGACGTCACTACATGATTGATATTTTAGTGACAACATTCAAAAATAGTACTATCTCTTTCTTTTATTAGCATTTTTGTATATGTAAAGGGAGACAACCAAGTTCTTCCTCTTCTTCCTCGTCGATATACATAACTACTTATTTATATAGGACATTACGGCTACTCCATGTATTTATCACCTCGCTGGTAAGTAACACATGAAAATAAATGTAACCACGGGTACGGACTTGTATCTAAGACACAGGCTCAGCCTAGTTTAGATACAAGTGACACAAAGACTTTAAGACCTTTTATATCTTTATGTTTACTACATACTTGTTAAGTTTTTACTGAGTGTGAAATAAATAAATTTTATTATTATTATTATACTCAAACCGACTGAACGATTGAGCTTAAATTTGGCATATAGGTTGCTCTTTTGAGGTTGGTGCACGCTAAGGAACCTACATCTATGGAAAGAAAGGGTTCAAAATTTTATTTTTATATAAATCTACCTTAAACGTCACAAATCCTTTAAAACTACAAGGGGTACAAGTATTAAATCATTTTATGTATTCCTTTATTATTATATGGATCCCATTATTGGGATAGGTACAATATGAAATATGTAAATGGTTTTGGTTTTCGACGGTTCAGGCTGTGGTTCGAATCTCATACTAAATGTTATTTGTATAATTTTATGATAGTTGGTTTTCACGGTTTCTTTTTACTTTTGTACATGTTTCTGTTTTTGATAAATAGGACTACCTCAGGATGGACTTTTTTACCAAACTGAGTTATAATTTGAATCAAAGGCCAATTTATTGAGGAAAATTTAGCAATAATTTGTATTTATTTCGAAATACGTGTTCATTATTTGACGGTACATAACCTGCGTATTCCAAAATATAAGGATAAGAATTTATTTTTATTGGCCAGAATTTGGTATAACAAGGTCTTAATACAGTATTATTCTAAAGTACGAAAACACATTCACTTAGTCTGAGCATGTAAACATATTTATATACAACGCTGATAAAAGCGAGAGGCATTAAATGAAACCTCATATTTTGTGTATCATAATATATATTATCAATATATATCAATAGAAATAGAAATAGATCAGTATGTTGCTATTGCGCCGGCGGCGGCTCGGCTATTTAGGTCAAGGGCACAATTTTTACTTTGTTTAGTGCGAATACGCGTTGCATCCGGGGTGCACGTTGCGCAATTCAGCACCGATTATTGTCGCTCACGCGTCCCATTTACTAATGTTAAGTTTTTATTGTGATAGGACCCGTAACTGAGTATTTTCGGTTTAGTTTTGTGAGTAGTTTTTAATTATTTTGTAAGTACGTAAGACATCCACAATGCCTCGTGCTACATACACGGCGTCAGAATACACTGAGATGATTTAAATCTACGGGGAACCCCACGGAAACGCAGCTCTAGTTCTGCGAACTTACCGAGAAAGATATGGAGACAGCCGCGCGTGCCCTAGGAACGCTCGCACCATAGTATTGGCAGTACAACGGGCACGGGAAAACAAACCATTAGCAGCGCATCAGGAGGGAGTCCCACCGCAGCAGATACCTACTGCGCGCGAGCAACAGATTCTTGACTGTTTTGACCGCAACCCCACATCGAGTCTGCATAGAGCAGCACGCCAGTTAAGAGTTTGCCATAGAACCGTGCATAACATTTTAAAAAGAAATAAACGCAAACCGTACAAATTTAAAAAAGTTCAAGCCCTTTTAAGAAGGGATTTGCCAGTCAGGCGTACTCACTGCCAGTGGATACTTGACAAAGTTACTGACGACCCGAATTTTTTATTAAATGTCATGTGGACCGACGAGAGCACATTTATACGCAATAGCATATGGAACCAACAAAATCTCAGATACTGGAGTATTGAAAACCCACGCATGATTCGGGAGTCAGAGCATCAGTACCGCTTCTCTGTTAATGTGTGGGCTGGTATACACAGGGACCAGATTATTGGCCCTGTTTTTATTGACGGCACCCTTAACGCGGCAAAATTTTTAGAGATATTATCCGGTCCCGTTGCTGAATATACCGAAGAACTACCCTAAGCCAATTATCGGCATTTATGGTACCAATTGGACGGAGCTCCTCCACATTCAGTGATGTCATCGAGAGAGCTACTAACCGAAATGTTTGGAAACCGTAGTGGATTGGTCGATTTGGACCAGTACGATGGCCACCACGGTCCCCGGATCTCACTCCAATGGATTTTTCATTCTGGGGGTTTGTGAAAGGTGAAGTGTACGCGACAGACGTGAATTGACATTTATCATACCTTCCAACGTTACCTACAACACATGTTTACATTATCATCTCATTAACTTTTTTTTAATAGTTTCGGATTAACATTAGGCACTTATAGTATATGTGGTTTCATTAAATGCCTCTCGCTTTTATCAACGTTGTATATATGAAAGTAATTCTTTTTTATAATCTCATTGTGATTATATGTTTTGTTTAAATTATTTTTGGAAATATGTTGTGAATATAGTTAAATAGAAAACATTCTTCACTTTCTCAGGAACAGGACTAACAAGAGGCAGGCAACCTTTAGAAACAACTTGTCAGTTTAGCCAACATTACTTAAAACCATTTAGAATCGAAAGTCTACAAAAAATCCTGTAAAGTAACCGATCTCCTTAATATCCTCACAGAACCAGTTACTGAACAGACAAACATTTCATTTTTTCTCAACATATTTTTCGAGAACATTCGCCGATTGTGTGTATACAAATAAGAATATAAATATACATTCGCTTTAATCGACATCTAAGTCAACAGTTCGTTATTATGAAGTATACCTTCATCTTTTCGTTTAGAGTCGCTAGACATATCTGTTAAATAATATTTTTGTATAAAGATTTGTACCAAAACAAATTAACTATAAATATATTTACCAGTCATCCTGTACATTAGAAACAAAGTATAATTAGCACAGACAAATAATAACCCCAAAAGATAAACACATCAAAGCCGTGTACCATTACGTTTTATTTTAAGAAAATCAAAGAGAATAGATTACTGTTTTAGTTCACTTTATTCTTATTCCTCTATTCATTTTGTATTACGCAAATCAACTGAAATATTTTAAAAGATTAATAATTTTACTTTCGTTTTTAAATGTAACTTATAAGTCTTCGTAGCTGCAAGTTTAACAAAAAGTATATAGTGTTTACTTAGAACCAAAATATACTAAACATTTTGTACATTTATGTAAAGGAGGTGTTATCTTTATTTCAAATTAAAACCATTTCTTGTCATTTAACTAATATAAACGTTTAATAAAGGAATCAAAAGTAAGTGTTTGCTAAAAATACGATCAAATTTTTTTATCCACCAAAACATTGCGTGTCTGATTTGAGAACCACACATAAGGCAAATCGATAATATATATATTTACCTATAGTAAATAATATCATTGAGTAAATTTAAACGTAAACTAAAAGCTTGATTGGTACAAAACTGTTTTTATAGCGTTATTGAATATTTGAGCAATCAATTAAAGACATTTTCATTTACATATTATTACAATACAATACATATAATACATATGTATTATATGTATTGTATATAACGAATTTAAGAATTATAATATTTGAAGTTAAATGAAATACTGTTAATTTAACAAAATATATACAACGTTGATAAAAGCGAGAGGCATTTAATGAAACCACATATACTATAAGTGCCTACTGTTAATCCGAAACTATTAAAAAAAAGTTAACGGAAAGTATACGAAAAAAACTTTTTCAAAGAACTTAAATAGCTTAATAATTAAGTTAAAATGGAAACATCCTTTGTTGAGTAGCCTGCCGCCACCTGCGTAACAAATTGGCAACGTAGCATTTGAATAGCATAGCGCGTGCGGCGGCGGGCTCACCGGCTCGCACACCTACCTACACAGCGGAGCGCCCGGGTTTGATGTGGATGATAATGTAAACATGTGCTGTAGGTAACGTTGGAAGGTATGATCAATGAAAATAATAAACAAAAATAATTAATTGTAACACTTACACATTAAATCTTCAATTGTTCGAAATGTCCGCCGTCTGCAATGGTACACAAAGGAAACGACGTATAATATTGTTATTTAATCGTGCAATAAGGTCACTGTTTGTTGTTAAACTTTTTAATTTATTAAACGCTAAAATAATCCGGTTTTTAAGTTCCTCTACAGTATTCACGTCTGTAGCGTACACTTCACTTTTCACAAACCCCCAGATAGAAAAATCCATTGGAGTGAGATCCGGGGACCGTGGTGGCCATCGTATTGGTCCAAATCGACCAATCCACTGCTGTCCAAACATTTCGGTGAGTAGCTCTCTGGAAGACATCACTGAATGTGGAGCAGCTCCGTCCAATTGGTACCATAAATGCCGATAATCGGCTAAGGGTAGTTCTTCGGTATATTCAGCAACGGGACCGGATAATATCTTCAAAAATTTTGCCGCGTTAAGGGTGCCGTCAATAAAAACAGGGCCAATAATCTAGTCCCTGTGTATACCAGCCCACACATTAACAGAGAAGCGGTACTGATGCTCTGACTCCATATGCTATTGCGTATAAATGTGCTCTCGTCGGTCCACATGACATTTAATAAAAAATTCGGGTCGTCAGTAACTTTGTCAAGTATCCACCGGCAGTGAGTACGCCTGACTGGCAAATCCCTTCTTAAAAGGGCTTGAACTTTTTTAAATTTGTACGGTTTGCGTTTATTTCTTTTTAAATGTTTTGCACGGTTCTATGGCAAACTCTAAACTGGCGTGCGGCTCTATGCAGACTCGATGTGGGGTTTCGGTCAAACCAGTCAAGAATCTGTTGCTCGCGCGCAGTAGGTATCTGCTGCGGTGGGACTCCCTCCTGATGCGCTGCTAATGGTTTGTTTTCCCGTGCCCGTTGTACTACCAATACTATGGTGCGAGCGTTCCTAGGGCACGCGCGGCTGTCTCCATACCTTTCTCGGTAAGTTCGCAGAGCTCGAGCTGCGTTTCCGTGGGTTCCCGTAGATTAAAATCATGTCAGTGTATTCTGACGTCGTGTATGTAGCACGAGGCATTGTGGATGTCTTACGTACTTACAAAATAATTAAAAACTACTCACAAAACTAAACCGAAAATACTCAGTTACGTGTCCTATCACAATAAAATCTTAACATTAGTAAATGAATAATCTGTGCTGAATTGCGCAACGTGCACCCCGGATGCAACGCGTCTTCGCACTAAACAAAGTAAAAATTGTGCCCTTGACCTAATTAGCCTAGCCGCCGCCGGCGCCATAGCAATATCTATTTCTACTTCTGTTACTCTTATAACATTAGAGTGAGATAACCGTGATATGTGTGAATTTTGTCGTTTAGATAACTCTAAGGTCTTTAACTCTATACTTTCCGTTTTTCACGAAATAAATGAAGCGTAATTTTTTTATATATTTTTTATTTCTATTAATCAAAATAATCACCCATGCAATCAATGCATCTTTGCCAACGCATTGGTAGCTTATTGATGCCTTTCTTGAAGAAATCAGCTGGACGGGAGGCAACAAATTCTTCAAAGGCATTTTGTACTGCCTCTCGGGTATTGAATTTTTTTCCCGCCAAGAAGTTATCCAAATTCTGGAAAAAGTAGAAGTCTGTAGGCGCAAGGTCTGGTGAGTACGGCGGATGACGGAGAACTTCCAACCCCAACTCTTGTAGCTTGGAGACCGTCTGCTGTGCAGTATGAGGTCGCGCGTTGTCGTGCAGGAGCAGTGGAGCCGAACGATTGACCAAAGCTGGTTGGAGACGTGCGAGCTTCTCCATCATTGTGTTCAGTTCTTCACAGTACACATCTGCAGTAATGCTTGTCCCGTTTGGCAAGAAGCTGTGATGAATTACACCCGCGTTAGACCACCAAACAGTGACCATCACTTTTCTAGGGGTAAGTTTTCGTTTAGGGCATTGTTTGGGTGCTGAACCTGGGTCCAACCAACTTGCTGAGCGCTTACGATTATCTAACAGAATCCATTTCTCGTCACAAGTAACAATGCGGTTCAGAATTCCTTCATTTGTATGCCTGCTGAGCAGTGCAAGGCACGTCTCCACGCGTACTTCGCGCTGGCGGTCATTGAGTTCGTGGGGTACCCATTTGTCAAGCTTTTTTACCTTGCCAATTTGACGCAAATGGACCAATATTGTTTTGATGCTAACGTCGAAAGCTGGTGCTGATTCAGCCGTGGATTGAGTTTCATCAGCTTCCACAATTGCCTTTAATTCGTCATTGTCGACCAAAATTTTCGGACGACCACGGGGTTCATTTTTCAGGTCAAAATTTCCAGAACGAAAGCGGGTAAACCAATAACGGGTGGTGCGTTCGTTTGTAGTGTTCGCTCCGTAAACGTCGTTGATGTTGCGTGCCGCTTGTGCCGCTTTGCTGCCACGACGGTACTCATACTCCATAATTACTCGAATTTTTAACATATCCATGATGACGAAAAATTTTCGAATGCGTTGAAAACAAAACACTAACTATTAAACAAATGACGATTTTAGAAAAAGAATTCCATGTTTGTCAAATAAAATTAATTTGAAATTAGAATTATCAGTCAAAAAAAAAATATTTTCATTTGAAATGGCCACTACGGCAAAACGGCAGTTTCATAGGTAAAGACCTATTATGTATGCCTATAGTACAAACTTACGATCAGGTGATCGGGAAGATACAGAGTGTTTAAATGAAACTAAGTAAAAACTAAAAAACATTCCTGTGACTAAACTGTTGCTAACATTGATCTGATTTTTGTTGTGTAGCCTGATAATGATACACAAAATATGTGGTTTCATTTAATGCCTCTCGCTTTTATCAACGTTGTATATAAATATTTTTGCATGCTCAGACTAAGTGAACGATATAAGACAGGTTTCCTTTCAAAAAAACTAAGTTAATTAAAATTTCATTAGGTCACTAAATTACTAACTTAACTAATTAACTACGTCTCCAACATTAGGCGATATAGACGAATATCACCTCAAGGTTAGGCTGGAGGTCAGCATGTTATCGAATTTTGATATTCAGTAACAACTTTCATTTACCGACTTTCAACGATTTTCAACATTACCGACAGAGATCCCAATAACAATGATGATGGTTTGAAAATTAACATTCGAGCTTCTATTAAACGTGGATTTGCTGGATATAATGGTCACCCCACAGCTGGTATACTAGTATTGTCGTTCGAGAACAATCACATGAACAATGAGTTCGTACACACCTTGGAATCTGAAAATTTATGCTAAATTGAATTTATGACGAAACTTCAAAGTTTCGGAGAAGACGGTAGAAGCGAGTTGTAGGTAATAAAACACGATGTGTCCCAATACGAGAAGAAAAACAATGCTTATTTTTTAGAAAGGCAGGTTGTGGTAGGTAAAGGTCAATGTTTTGTTAATTTGTGAAATATTTAGCATAGACTGTTAGAATGACGTCTATTCTAAATAGTGATATGAAAGGTTACAGGAAAATGCAAGTTCAGTAAAATTGTTTTATTTCTAAAACACACTGTTCATTTCTAAACTTCTGTTTTTGCAAATTCTCAACAACACCACTGTCAAAACTAGTCAAGTCGAATGATTTTCATATAACCTTCGCTACAGCTCTTCTGCTAGACCATTCCTCATAACATCAGGATGATATAATCATATCGACGCGACGGGTTTCAGAAAGCAATCAATAAACCTAAAGTTTTCACTCGGACACATTTGAAGGTTAAACTTAGGTACCATTGTATAAAATAAATCCACGCAGAATATTTATTATTTCCTTTGTCAATTTAAAAGTTTCACGTTCTTAAAATTCACTCAATCACTTTGAACTTTTTAGAAAACTTTAAAAATAGAATTTCCTTTTACATTGAAAAAAGAATGTTTTGTGTTTTTTGATAAGTAAATTATAAATTTACATTTGTTTCAACGAAAAGGCTCCGACTAAACGATTACAAAGTATGCATACCTTTTGAGTGGCTGAACCGATTCTCTTGGATCATTATTTAAGAACACTTTTGATTCATCCAGATTTTAAACAAAAAATAAACTGCTTCTAAATCCGCCCATTCGTTTTGGCGTTGGAGTTTATAAAACATGAGATTAAGGAATGCATGATGCATTGCTGACATTATTTTCGTTCAGTTCTTATTTGGTAGTCAACGTAGCATGGAATAAACTGTAGGATTTTTTAATCTTCGAAAGGTAAAAATGGTAGAAATCTGCTCCCAGAATCAACAGTTGGATAAATTTTGCTTTGTCGAGCATAGCCCTTAGTAAGTCGCATTTTA
This sequence comes from Marasmarcha lunaedactyla, assembly GCA_923062675.1. NCBI lineage: Eukaryota > Metazoa > Arthropoda > Insecta > Lepidoptera > Pterophoridae > Marasmarcha > Marasmarcha lunaedactyla. Next base: position 10,032,160 of record OV281342.1, on the reverse strand, counting down.
AACTTGCCATTGTTCACTTTAAACAAAAAGTAAACTCTATTACCGTTTGACTCTCGTGATTTTTATATAGAGACTAAAGTTTTCGTTGAAGTAAATAATGATATAAGCTTTACATAAAAATATGAAATATGTAAATATTAAACAGATTTATTGAATCTGAACAGATTAAACATGAAATTGTCGAATTTTATTGATTGAGAATTTTCAAATTTTTTAACGAGCTCTCTGGGCAAATTATAATTTGTTTTAGGTTTAATTAAAAGGTTAATAAAATTAAGTACAGTGTTTTGGTAGATTAATATTTCTTTTACATAATCGGATTATGTGAAAATTATATCTGGACTGGTACAAAAACTTCCCGAAAGTGACATATAAAGCAGAAATCTGCGGCGAAAAAGTTTGAACATGATATTTTCCCAGGTTGGTTATAAATATATATTTAATATAAAATAATTTATATAATATACCGTCTTTTACTATATTGTAGTAAAAAACAGATCTGATTAAATCTCTTTAATAGCACATCTACGCTGATTCACTTACAGTGCATAGCTCAAACCAGTGGACTTAGTTAAGTGTATAGTTTAAACGAGTTAAATTCTGGCAAATCAAAATCTTCAAGTTGTATATAAATCTACTAGGTATTTCCAGACAACCCTGCTAACCCATTTATATCAGTGGGGAATAGTTGAGATAGGTCTCTTCAGATCTGTCACCTATTAATAGTTCTATGTAGTAATTAATTCCTTAGTTCTATAAAAATCCTAACAGAGACGGAAAAACATTGGCAGGCTGTGAAATTTACTAATTAGTGTGCGAGCAGCACGCGTGGCAAGTACTAACCTTATATACTGCATTGTTTTGTTTATGTTTTTTTAATCTTACCAATCGGCCCAGTTACTAAAAAAGTCATATTCTCGAAATCCGATGAGTCTCACAAATACTACGAACAATAAAAAACAAGGTTGATAGAAATTCAGGGTTTCAGTAAATGGAAGGTAGCTTGGCTATCAATAACGATTGGATGAAAGAAAAATGCTACACATGATAAAGTTTGTAAAGGCTTAAGTCCATAGTGTTTGAGCTGTCGGCCGATGATGTTTCAGCATATAATACCGTCATGATTATTTTTAATAGATTGACTATACAGTCATAAACCATATTTAAAAGGTTATTGAACTAACTTTTTTGTTTTTGGTATTTAAATTAAATAGTGAAGTCAAAGGAAATGTTACGTACAACACTAGAGTCACGTGTCTAAAATCTTAATTAGAATATAGAAAGAAAGTGTTTGCCGCGTTTAGACACCTTCTCGGCTAATTATGCTAACCCCGTACAACTTTAATAGTAAGTGTATTATCAAGATACATACTAAGATATTCTTGGTAAAGCCCGCAACCTTCCGCGCTTATGAAGCTTGTTTTCAGCTTGAGTTCTTATTGTCTAACACAGGAGAGTTTTTTTGGATAATTTAGTTTATTTTATGATAAAATACGTTCTAATATAAAGGAAAATCAAAAAGGAAATAACATGGGAAGAAAAAAGTCAAAAACAAGGAAAACCGAAAGAGCACATCCACTTGTTGCAAAATAACAGAGCGAACAAATATTGGATTGACGTATTTGAATTTTGAAGTTTGGTGATAGGGATCCCGAACTAAAAGAAAACAAAACTCACAAAAAGTTATAGTTGCAACCGAAATAATGCTTTGCAAGATTATACAATTAAATAATTAAGTTTGTAATATGTTTTTGATTTTATTTATTTAGTTTTAAACGTATACTTTATATGTTTACTTTACTGTCTATGAAAAGCTTTATGCCTTTATCTTTAGAATAAGCCACCAGCAAAACTTCTTTTGCATTGAATCCGTAAACCCAACGTTGCGCAGCGACTCCTGACGTTTAATTTCTAATTAATTGAGATAATTTTATTGGGAAATATTTTAGTCCTGATACTTTTTTTAATAATCATTTACATAAATGATACGAATTATCGTACATTCCATTCGTCCATTAAGTGCTGAAACATAAAGCTTACTGACGGCCTAAAATGGACTTAGCCCTTTTATATTTGATTATGTGTATATTATAACATTTTAGGGTTATCAATTATTTAATAAGTGATTTTTATTATTCAGTACTCATTACCTATTTATTTTTTAGTTAAATTTTTTTACATTGTATGCTGGTTTAAATTTGTTAAAATATTTTATAATTTCGAGGCCCTATGCAATTTTTTGTGACTCATATTATTTCACATAAATTATTATTTTCTCTTATCTACACTTAAGTAATCGTATTGGCCAAAATTTTACAAAATGGAGATTTTAGTTTTATTTAGAAAGCTTTTAGTTATTATAAATATAGTCATACCCTTATCAAACTAATTTTGCATGTTTTTTGTAGATTTGCATGTGCGATTCTGAAGTAAGTAAGATAAAATATACTAACCATAAATTAACTTCACTGTACAAAGTACATTTACTTGTCATCGACTAATTCGCAGTTATAGCAATCAGATGTAGATTTGTAGGTCATATGCGTTTTTGGTTAGTTTTAATTTCCTAGTTTTAAGTATAGAATACGATCTTATGTTTATTACATCTTGCTACTTACAAACGTGCACTCGCCTTTCTTTACAATATTACTTACTTAAAACCACCCTTATATTTACATCTTTACTTTACATTTCTGTATGTTGGATTAAACCCCAACATTGTTTTTTTTTTTACTATTACAGTTTACATAACAATTAATTTTAGTGTCTGTCAATTACATTAAATTAAGTTTTACATGTAGAAGTGTGTGCGTATAATAAATAGTGTCTTTTACAATCAACAAAATACATTTTCATCGGCAACTTACTTGCCGCACTGCAGCGAAACAAGCGTCTGTTGGAGCTAAGTTGGCATGCAGTTGCAGTACAATCGGGACAATCCTGTTCTTTACAGTGGTCCAGCAAGTATAAGCCAGTTTACAAGTAAGATCTTTCCATATTACTTTTACATTATCTTAAATTCATCTAAAAATGGAAGGTCTATTGCTACGTCAAAACCAAATCTTCGAAGACATCAAGAAGGTCAAAATTAATTTCAAAAAAGATTCTGCTAGTCGTAAGACCTCAGAATACATTACACTAAAATTATCATTTTTAGATGAGCTTTGGAAAGAATTTAGATCAAATGACATTTTATTGATGAAAGAGAAAGACCAGGCTCATCAATATTTTAGTGAAAAGGTGTTTAACATCGTGCAATCAATATATCTTGAGGTGCGTCAATTACTTTTATCTCATAAAACTGATATATCCCTGCAATTTGATAGTCCTCGTCTTATTCTAATGCTATGGGAGAGAAAATCTCTGAATGGAAACGCGCTCAGTCTGCAAAGTTTCGTGGTCTTATGCGACTCATAAATAATATTGATATTGAGAGTTTAAATGAAAAATGGGAATTAGAAGACAAACTTCAATCTCTTCAAAGTAGGTGGAATACCATAGATACATTACATTTACAATTAGACGCCATTTTGGCAGGGTCAGATATTTTATATGACGATGAATATACGTTACACGAACAAAAGTTCGAAAGTACTGAGAAAATTTGCATCAAAGGCTTACTTCTAACTTACATCAATCACAGTCGGTACCGCAAATAGATATACCAACATTTAGCGGCAACTATGAAAATTGGCTTACTTTTGTTAACTTATATTCGACTGCTATACATAACAACCCATCTCTTACAAAAGCTCAAAAAATGCAACATTTAAAAGGTAAACTCAGAGGTGAGGCGGAGAGAATAGTGCAGCATTTACAAGTGACCTCTGAAAATTACGATACATGTTGGGATTTGTTGACCCATAGGTACGATAACAAACAATTATTATTTTTAAAGCAATTCCAGCTTTTTATGCGTCAACCAAGCATTCAAAAACAATCAGCGTTTGAATTAAAGAAACTTTATGACGTCACTATAGAGTCTATTCATGCAATTCAAAATATAGGCGTTGATATCAGTAGTTGGGATCCTATGTTAGTACACGTGTTGTGCGATAGACGTGTTTCACTTGATAGTGAAACCTATGGAGATTACATGGAAATACGAAAAGCCCCGCGTGAATTACCTTCGTTTAACGAGTTCATGAAATTTTTAGAACCTTTAAATAAGAAACGAATTGAATCATTTACTCCTTCTATTAGTTATAATTCTGCGATTGTTGTATTAACTGCTTATTCCCACATCCGAAAAATTACTGTTCATCGGAAAAACGCTGTAAAGAATGTAATGCCCGACATCATACAATTTTACATCCCGCATTTACCTACAATAACTCAGTTACTAAAACTCCTAACGGTCTACGGTCTACGGCCTACGGTCAATACAGCCGTATCCAATTCGCAAATTCAGACTCAGCAAAGGTCGCCTATGCAAAACTATTACGTGTCGAATAATGATGACGAGATATTATTACCTACAGCAATGATACAAGTATTACGAAATGACGGAATATACATTACTTTAAGAGCTATAATTGATCAAGGCTCTCAAATAACCTTGATATCAGAAGATGCAGCCCAAAGATTAGGTTTACAACGTATGCACTTTAGTGCTAATATTTCAGGGATAGGATCATTATCCAATAAAACTAAGGGCAAAGTTCAATTACGCTGCAAATCAATTTATGATGAATTCACATTTTTCACTGAAGCCTTAGTAATGAAACACGTGGTAAATAATTTATAAAATTAACGAATAAAACATTTTCAAAGAAAAACTGGCCCCAATTACGACATATTGCATTAGCAGATCCAGATTACAATAGTTCCAGGGGGGTAGATATACTCCTGGATGCTGACGTTTACGCACAAATTTTAATGGATGGCCTTATCAAAGGTGATAGTCCGCAACCCATGGCGCAGCACACAAAGTTAGGATGGTTATTATCAGGCACCGTTAAAACCTACAATTGTCACATTACATTAAAACATATTGAAGATATCAGTGCGTACTGGGAGATGGAGGACATCGGGGGAAAAGATAGCAGTAAAACTCATTTGACACCGGGTGAGCTATTTTGTGAACAACTTTACATTGACACTACACGCAGGTTAAAGAACGGTCAATACGAGGTCAAACTACCTATGAAAAAAAACTATCAAAACTTCTTAGGGTCCTCAAAAACACAAGCTGTAGCACAATTTCATCAATTACGTAAAAAATTAACATCGAATCCCGAACTAGGTCAGAGATATTCAGAATTTATCAAAGAATACGAAGAATTAGGACATATGACGGTGAGTAAAAATGACTTACAACCATTTTGATATCTGCCACACCACGCAGTTTTTAAGGAAGAATCGACAACAACGAAACTCCGAGTGTATTCAATACATCCAGCAAGACATCATCAGGTTACAGTCTGAATGATCTCATGGAATGTGGACCTAAGCTGCAGAAGAACTAACAGAGTTTATATAAGCACAGAAAACTTAAGCTCTACAACACTTGACTTAAAAAACGCAGAATCGACTAAAACATTAGGATTACAATGGATACCAACCACGGATACGTTTAAATTTACTAACAAAATAATACAAATTGCAATAAAAAATACACAAGACGATTTATATTATCAGAAATCTCGAAAATATTTGATCCGTTGGGTTGGCTAACGCCTGTTACTGTACGAGCAAAGTTACTATTCCAACGAGTTATGACAACCACTACTGAAAGGAATGAAATTATTTCAGAGAAATTACAAAATGAATGGTTACAGTTTACAAAGGATATTCATATTATTGAAGAAATAAACATCCCGCGATGGTTGGGTGACACCACAACAGCAATTCAGCTACATGGTTTCTGTGACGCTTCGGAGAAGGTATATGCATGTGCTATATACATAAAAACATTTAATAAAACACATGTACCGGTTACATCTTTAATTACCGCCAAGTCAAAATTAGCACCAATAAGCAAACCGGTCTCCTTGCCCCGCTTAGAATTATGTGGAGCCGTATTACTATCAAAACATTTGATTGGGATAACATATAAACCCCTATGTCGATTCATGCATGGTTAGACTCAATGATTACCTTAAGCTGGATTCATGGAGATCTAACCAAGTGGAAAGTATTCGTAGCTAATAGAGTCCAGGAAATACATCAAACTTTACCAAAATCATGTTGGAATCATGTGAAATCTGAAGACAATGCCGTGGATTGTGCTACTAGAGGTCTCACTCCTTCTCAACTTATCAACCATCAAATGTGGTGGAAAGGACCTTCGTGGCTACAGACTTCAGATAATTTTGAAGATAACACTAAGGTTGAGGTCACCTACATATAATCTAAAATAATGCCATCAAAATCATGTTTTACACAATTACAGCAATCTTCTCTAATATTAGAATTAATTGACCGATACAGCAATTTTAATCACGTAATAAGATTACTAGCCTGTAAATTACGTTTTGTTAATAATGCATTACAGCGTAATACTGACAAAGACCTACATTTAACGTCAGCAGAACTGAACACGAGTAAAAATTATATAATTAGAGCAGTTCAAGGTTGTGAGTTTCGCCAAGAAATATTAGATTTGAATACTAATGGCAAGCTTAAATCCAACAGCAAAGTATTGTGCCTCAACCCCTACACAGTGACAATATTTTACGAGTAGGGGGTAGATTACAAAATTCAAGTTTACATCACAATACGAAACACCCTATCTTACTACCTAAGCACTGCAAAATAACGGAAATTATCATAGATACTGAAGTAAGTATATTCATGGTGTAAGTATAATCAGCCATTAACAGAAACATAACCTACCGTAATATACTTAAAATCTTAAACGTTGTTTCAATCTTTATTTAGAGCTGAACCTCCCCTCTAGACCGGTTCACTTCTTAGTCGTTTTGATACAGGCTTGATCATTTGAACTCGCACTTTTAAAAATTTTTTACGAAAATAAATCGCCATCGCTCTACTATCTTCTATCTAAATGCCATTGTAATCTTGAATCTACAATTAAAATTCATTATTTAAATTTGAAATTTGATAACAGCCATTTGCGTTTAAGTCCTCATTTAAAATATAGTAAAATGCAACATTTCTTGCAACTATTGTAACTTTAAGTGCATTTATGAGTTCAGTCTTATAATTGAACATTCCATTCCACTGCACTTTAGTTATCTGTTGTTCGTTTAAAACCTCAAATTCGAAAAAGAAAACTTTTTATGACTCAAATAGATTTGTGCTGAAATTAATGCAGCTTATAAATTATGAATGTTGCATAGATTAATTTCCTTTGTTGATGATTACCTAGAAACCTATTTAGTGGCGTTCTCATGCTTTACCCTTACCGTGAATGACAAACCTTATTTAGAAGTTAAAACCTTACTCACAAATTGGCTTAAAAAAACCTTTGATTTAGTCTAATAGTCACTCCATAATAACTTAAAATCAATCTCCCACATACAGGGCTAGATTGCTTCAGTTTCACCCCCTAAGGAAATAATACTGTAATATTGACAACAATTGAAATAAACAAAATATATTCTGCATCTACTGAATCTTTATTAAGCTGCCCCTTAATCAATATTATTAAAAACTTAAAAATATTTATATAAATTTGTATTTTAACGTTTTTGAAAAAGGTTCTTTCGGTACGATAAAGTCAATAAATTCGTACCACCTATAGCCGTAATCGTACTTAGAAAAAAATACTTCACTGAAGAGAAAGAAACAAGAGATCACAACGATGTACAGTTAAAAATTAAAAAAGTAAATTTGTCAATAGGTCGTCAAGCATACCTGATAACAATATCAATTCGTTCAGTTTTCAAAGATCAAGATTTGCGGCCGAGTAGATACTACACAGCATACGTACAGATGTATACATACACATATATACGTAGCAACTACAACAAGCTTTTTTAAATAAACGCTATAAACGACAAACACACACCTTTCATTTTTGCATCGGGGGTTTGCAGTTTAGCTCATGAAACGCCTCAGACATCTTAGTGTGGTAGAATTTAAATTATTAATTGAGTATGTTAATATCAACATAATGACTTCAGTAACGGTCCAACGCCATGACCGGTGTATCTTGTAGGAATGGACACCACATTAAGACATTACAAGTTTTATTTTTATAAGCTAAGAGCAGGCTTACTATAGTAAAAGACTAGAATAGTCCTTTAGTAACAGGATATGGAATCCAAGAATACTACTAATAGACTTGCTATTAGCTCTGGATATTAGAAGTAGAAATTAACATTAAAGAAAATAAAATTAAAGCTTTGTGGTTTTAGCTTTTTTAGTGTATATTTCTGCTAACCTAAAAAAAATCCACGTGTATAATTGTTATTATTAAAAAAAAATGCAAAACCATACGCCGAGCAGATGTAGATTTTATTTCATAAATACTTTGACGTTATTTAGTTATTACCAAGTATTAAGTTCTATTTATTTATTATCAATTTTGTAAAATACGTTTAAGTTCTTATAAAAATGTATAATTTGTAACAAACATACTTGAAGTTATTATCAACTATTACATAATCCAATTATACATATTTGTGGACTTAAATATACAAAACCAATGAGCTAATAAGTTGAAAGACGTTTGAACATTTTTGAATAGAGCCAGGCAGAGCTTTTGGGCATTTATTTCGGGCACAGCATGACCTAACATTGTTCCATATAGATGTTGAGATTTATATTTTACATGATGAACCACGAGCTTACGCGACAAAATTTGTTGTTGGCCATGGTAATTGCTTACCTAGGCTTCTGCATAGATTAGGGTTTTAAATATCCCATCCTTTGTAAATACTTTCTTATGCTTATATTACGCAATGTATTATTACGATGTCTGATTCTATAATATTTTATATTTACTTATTAACTCACATAATATTTTTCTAAAAGCTTTGTATAGTGTTTGTAGCATGAAGTAAAAGAAGTGAGCTTGTCTATATTAACTTAATTACATTCATAATATTCCAAGTTTTTTAAGTGCCCTACATAACAGAGTGTCATAATTATAAAGCTTTGTTTAAAATGATAAATAGTTTCATACCCAGAAGTATCTACCTGTATTCAAATGATAGTATAAATATTAATTAAATAAATAATTTTATAATATGTACTTTTATTTTCTATTTATTTTTATCTTTTTGGGGTACTACTGTAACCTATGAGAAGATTTAGCCAAATATCAACTGAAAGCGTTGGACTCTGTTGACCGAAGAGCCGAGCTGTAATCAACGACGATAAACTCAATTATACGAGATTGCACAGTCTCGATCACCGTCGCTAAGCCACTAGTGTACCAGTATTTCAAAAGATATGTTTCGGAGAGTGTGCGAATGCTCTGTTTGAACAACCAATTTGGTCCATCCTTTTACGGTCAATTTTGATAGAGCATTGTCAAAGTATCGATTAAATTGCCTGCGTCAGTTTTTCCAGAATACTATCCTGAGAATTCTAAACGTAGAGTGAGTCATTCATTCTAATAAGAAAATAAGGTAAACAACCTTGTTTAAACCACGCAAAATTAAAAACTCAACATGCATATGAATAAACGGAAGGTAAATGTTTAATCTTTTATTTTTAATCAATATAAAAGCAAAAAAAGTAGAAAGTTTTTTGATCTTAAAAGATATGTCCCAAAATGCAAGGAGTCTAGGCCAGGTCTTTGTACACTTTATCAAAAAATAGTTTAAGATGCTTAGAACACTTTTTGATTGTTAAATTGTTATTAAAACACTTTGTTTACTGGTAGGAAATGAAATTATTCATTTTTAGTGTGCAACACAAACAAAAAACATGATGGCGGAAAAAATGTCATTTTGACAGCTAAGGTTTACTTTTGTTTTGTGTATCGAGTAGTATCGATGGCTGGCATTAAGTCCAAAGAATTGAATTGCATTGTTTTGTGTATTTTTAGCTTATTTCATAGCTGTAAAGTTATAAAGAAACTGAAAAACAAACTCAAGCGCAACAAACAATCAAACACACAGACAGACAACTATCAATGTGATGTGAATGAAGTGTGCTGTGAGTAAGGTGGCTGTCCCCTCTGCTTAGTGAACTAACTTTACTTTGCAACTTCCGTCATAGAAAAGACTCATTGTCAATGCTGCCCGCTAAAACGAACATAAATAATGTTGACTTTTTTATTTTCTTACCATCTAACTACTAATTAAATCAAATTATTTGTATTTTTCCTATAATTACCATTTGTTTGTAAATTTTTTTAGATGGTGTACAAAGACCTAGCCCAGGTTGTGACATTTCTTTTGCAATATCGCTTAAAGTATGTCAGGCCATTTTGTCTAAGGATATTTATTGTTGTTAATTTCTTTTTCTTTAATTTTATATATGTTTTAAGGCCTACGCAAGAAAGAGACATTTTAGGTACCTACTTGCAAGTTTACGTATACCAAGGAGGCCCGCAGCTTTTTCGCTTAGAAACAAGATGACTTAAACCTATAAAAAGATATTAACGAACACAAAATGTCCATTAGCACAAAATAAATAAAATAGTCATTGAAATCCATTTCTTCTTAGAAACGTTTGCTAGAAATTGTATACGTCATGAAGAGGCGTACCTACTTAAACACTTTTGTCTTACATGAAATGAAACCCTGATACAACTGTAGCTGTACTTTAGCTGGAGATTGTTTTATATAACACATTATTTTATTTTATTTTCGCTATTCGAAACATTACAATGTATACGTATCAGCAAATCACTTTTGCACTAAAATTGAGCCAAAATTCAAATTCAAATATTTATTATCTATCATAAAAAGACGTACTTTAGTGACAATTACGCTTTCTGTATTCGTCGGGACGAGGAACTCAACGAAAAAACCAATACATTACACATTTTTTATTACAAATACTTGTAAAAACCTGTTAATGAGGGGATTATACCCGAGCGCTTTTATCGTCCAAATAATCGGATAGTTTATAATAAGCTTTAGCTCAAAACTTTTGTCATTCGGAAGACCTTATTATAAAAGCGTATACCCATGAATGAGTTAGTGACTTTATGAACCTTACTATTGTGAGCTGCCAGCAAATTTTTTCTCAAGAAGAGATTACTCCAAAAAGAGATGCAGATCTCTTTTTCATTGGAACAAGATTATGTTCTTTTTTACATACATTTTCTAATATAAATTGCGAATGGAAAGTAAGAATATATTTATTTCTTTAAATTAACTTCTAAGTAACACTCTTGGACCAAGCAGATAGATTGCGCGAACGGCCCCTATTAGCCCCTGCTGGTATTAGTTTATCGATTCGATCTCCTGTTTTTGTCTTCAATAGTAGAAGTATTTTTCTAAGTACGACTAAGGTGCTACGAATAAAATTATCGTACTGAAAAAAACATTTTTCAAAAACGTTAAATACAAATTTTAATAAAATATCTTCAAGTTTCTCTTAATGTTAATTAACGAGTACTTTAGTAACTCAGTAGTACTTTAGTAGTTCAGTAGATAAAGAATATTTTAGTTTATTTCAATTGCCATGAATAATACGATATTATTTCCTTACGGGTTACGACCTATCCCTATATGTGGGAAAATGTATTTAAATTATAATGGATTCACTATTAGGCTTAATAAGACTTTTAATTTGAGCTACTTTTTGAGTAACATTTTAACTTCCAGATAAGGTTTCTCACGCATTATAAGGTATAGAATAAGAACACTACTTAAAAATGTTTTAGGGTATACAACACTCATAATTTATAAGCCGCATTAAATTTAGCACAAAGCTCTTCGAGTAATGAAAAGTTTACTTTAAAATCAGACACTTTACACGAGCAAGATGAAACTTTAAAAAAATGTACAGCAAACGGAATATTCAATGATACGACTGACTTTATTAATGCTCTTAACGTTACCCAACAGTTGCAAGTAATGTTTCATTTTACTGTATTTTAAACCAAGGCTTCAATATAAATGGCTTTTATCAACTTAAAATTTAAATCATGAAATTACACCGTAGATCATGATTACAAAGGCATTAAAATTTAAAGGGTGATTTATTTTCGTATAAAATTTTAAAAATGTGCGTAACATTTTCTTAAATTTTCACGATTCATACTTTAAATAAAACACTTTTTACCGGATATTATCGCGTATATTTTAGTTAATTTTAAAATTATTTCGACGTTTCGGCATCTTTGCAGTTGCCGTGGTCACGATAGACTTTATCTATCGTGACCACGGCAACTGCAAAGATGCCGAAACGTCGAAATAATTTTAAAATTAACTAAAATATACGCGATAATATCCGGTAAAAAGTGTTTTATTTAATGTGCGTAACACTAAAGAATTTAAAGGAGGAGATTAACGTCTAGATAACAATACGTACGACGTCTATACGACAAATTTTTATCTAATGACGAAAAAAATAGTTAGTATAAATACTACTTATTTTGCTTTAGTTTCATAGTAATTTGCACACACTTGCAGCCGCACTTTTAGGAATTTAGGAACCTTCTATTAGTTCTTTATCGTAGAAATTAGCACGTTTCATCCTTGTTATTTGACTTGTAACGATCATAAAACTTTTGAAATTAAGACCTAATCGAATCTTAATTTAAAACATTTTTTTTAACAAAATTAAAATGCCTTGTCTGACGGGACAAAGTATTTTATAACATTTAAACGTATGAACTGATTTCTTTCTCGCTAAGCACTCCTGCCCTCCGCAAGATCATCGCATCGTCGAGTACATACTCGACGGCTTCTATCCGCGGCGATATAAAACGGTCGCAGTATTCCTTATAATAGCCAAGGCTTTCGAAGTCTGGCACAGTGGTATCATTTAGCCGCTCCCCGTCCCATCAAGGCTGGAGTCCCTCAGGGCTCACTCCTAGCCCCTATAGTATACACCGTATACACCAACGACATTCCCGTCCCGCCAAAAGGCGTCGAACTAACCCTCTTAGCCGATGACACCGCCCTTTACACCAAAGGCCACAGAGTCCCGGAGCTCATCACCAGCCTCCAAAAAGCTGTAAACGCCTTCGGTGTGTGGTTTTAAAATTGGCGTATCGATGTGAATCCAGACAAGAGTTCTGCGATTCAATTCGACCACAAACGCCGTAATCGAGTCGACGATCCCACGTTCGCAAGTTAGGTATTATATAGACGATTTTGAAACACTGAAGAAAACATTTGTGGATCATTTTTCCGTTAAATGATTCCTTCAGATTGATAACTTGAAATCATAAAATTAATAAGAATAGATAAAGGCGTGGCGTAGCAAAATAATAATTTATTGCTTTTAATTACGGAACAGTAGTGAAAAAAAATTGGTTCATTCCAAGTTCACTGCAACATTTTACGTGACCGATGTACTTCCTTGTTTCGTTAGAGTTTGTAAAGTTAAAAGTAACTTTATACAGGGTGTCCCATAACTTGCACGACAAACTGAAATGAAAGAAAAAAAAAAATTCGGGAATATCTCGAAAAAGGTGTCACTTTTATTAAGGTAATTTTTTATATCTGGTAGGGCACGCTTCAATCAATCTTTCATTTCAGTTTGTCGTGCAAGTTATGGGACACCATGTATATGACTTTCTATGTATGGACATTTAGTTCGTGGACATATTTACATTTTTGTCGTGTTGGTTCTAAGAAAAATACAAAACTGAAGTAGTCATAATATGGTGATGTTAATGTCAAATATAACACTACTTACTTTTTCTAGTGCAGACCCTTGCTCACATTTCTTTCACATTCTTTCTTTATTTGTGTGGTCTACACATTAGCAATTCTCATACTTACATCTTTTTCGTAATAAGTAGCATGTCCAATATGCTCTGCTAGTTTTTCTAGAATAGAACTAGAAGAAGGTTCCTAATTTTGTGCGACTACGAGTTTTTAAGACTGCGAGTGTGTGCAAATTACATTTTAATATAAGATGTCGTAAAATAAATAGTATGTAAAGTCCAACGAAAACTATTTTTGTCCTCATCAGGGTAGAGCTATTTGATTTCGCAAAATAAAATGAAAACGACGTTTGTAAGTTCTACATATTGAAAAAACTAATTTTGTGATGAAAGCCTGTAGGTTTTAAAACGACTGATTTCAGAAATTTTAAGTTGGAATCGTTACACTTTCTGTTTTTGTTATAACAAAACACATATCAAACTTTTTTTGCCATTTGAAAAGAAGAATAATAAATAAATATAGCAAGAAACCATCAAAAAATCAAATGCGGCAAACTATTTTCCATTAAAAACTAATTTTCTTTGTATAAGGTAGCTAGTAAATAGTATTCTTAGTGCAGTTATTCAAGAGTAAATTATTTGTTTTTACATACTAAAAAAAAAATATACAGAAACCTGTATGCATAAGTATCAAAGTAATCTTCATATTGTATGATTAATCGATTAGCTATGTATCAAATAATTTCATTAATGAATTCGTACATAATATGTTTAACTTATTAAAAACTTATTAAAAATCGTGATACTTAGCTACATGAATAATAAATATTGGCTTACTTATATTCTTATTTTCTAACATATGAACAATGATTAAGATAGAACTGATTAACTCACCTTAGAATTTGCATACATGCGCCCAGCATTTATATCTTTTTCCTTTAGTTGGATGTTGCAAATTTTTCTTCTGATCGGCAGCGCATTTAATAATTAAGTTCAATCATTAATTCATACTATACGCGTTTAGCTCATGAAAAGTATGTTGGCGTGTTTACACAGTGGGCAGTAAGAGGTTTAAATTATGTTTCATCAATATTCTAGTTAGAATCAGTTTGTAGACATTTCTCTATTTATTCCATAATTATTATTTAGTTTTATCCAGATAAAAGTACAGGAAGGATATATGATTCGCTGATGGCGTCTCTGCAACTTGTTTTCATGTTGGGTTCTTGTAGAGATTGGCCTGGGGAAGACGTAAACACACGTGCACCTGGGCAGCGTATTTTTAGGGCGATTTTCTACTTTTAAGAAAATCTTCCTTAAATTAGAGTAATGTAGATTAATCGGATTTTTAACTTAAGATGTCCGTTATCCTACGGACAGGCGCACTACCACAGAATACAAATAAGTACTCAGTGGCTGATGAGTTAACGTTGTGGGGAGGTGTACTGTTTTGATTTATTTATATTTCTTGTAAATCATAACTAATGTCGGATCATGCTATTGGGTACCACATCAGTAGAATTGTGAAAATCAGGCCACGTTAGTCGCAGAGGGTTAAGGTTTTTGTAGTTCTACTTGAGGATTGTTCATCTTCAAGGATAAATCTTGTTTGTAGTAGCAGGTCATATACCTATTTATTTATAAGATACTACAAATATTTATGTTTCATAAAATTGTTACTGTTCTTTTTTTCAAAAAATTCTAAGTAATCATCTCTTTGTTCTATTTGATCAAAAAATTTATTTTCGTTGGACCAAAGAAAAATATAAAAAAATATAATAGAAAATAATAAGTAACCGTACCAAACAAAGTTCTAGTTATTGACGTGCAGTCAGGTTTTCCTTCTAACTAATGAGCTGGCAAGTGTATAAGGTTGGCAAATAAAAATGTAATACTACGAGTATAGTACAATTTGTGTACATTTTAAGAACTGAACGAAAAGTAGCGAGACTAGTTACCATTATTTCTACACAATTTGATTACTTTAAAATTTTAAATTATACGTAATTGAACTTATATTCGTTTCTGATAACTAACGCAAGATTTTCTATTTTATACTAAATTTAATTTAATTTTTAAAATTCAAAATTACTTACACATAACGTAATACATTTTTTATAACTTAACCTAAATAATGTTTTATTCTTATTTTCTTCTTTCTTTTCAGATTTTCTCTTAAGTTTGCTTGACCGATGGCTTGTTTCATAAAAAGTGAATAATTTGAATTAAATAATAAAAACATTTCAAAAATGAACGTTAATTTATATACTTTCCTCAGATTTCAGTAAAAAAAGCAGTTAAAGCAACTTTTGTAAGCAACAAGTTTTGTATGTTGGAATTTAATACTTTGCCTCTTGAAAATCGAATAAAGTACCAAATTTCCAGGAACCTAAAATCATCAAAAAAGCATAATGTAATGTTTGTTTTTTTCAAATTACTTTTACATCATACGATTTTATCAAAGTGAATGTTACCGGTATATTTTTAACTTTTATCATTACCTTTAAAAGCAATCTTCCTTGAAAAATGAAGCCAGTAATGGTGTTTTAAATGCAATTTCAGTGTTTTTGCACGGTAGTTGCAAAGAAAATATTTTATTAAAGCAAAAACAGTTCGAAGAAAATCTTTCAATAAAAAAATAAATTTATTGCGCAGGGAACTGGACTCTTTCTGAGAAATATTTTCAGTGACCTCAATTATTTTTTGTTCCTTTACTTTTTTAAGATCAAATTGTATTTTAAGTGAATGGTGTTCCTAAGTTTTACAACAACCTTGTATTTATGAAGACATTTATGAAACCGCCACATATAATTAGGCAACAGCATTTTTACTAGGTGAAAGTTGTGAAAATTAAACCAAACAGTAGAAAAGAAAACTCATCTCGTAAGTACGCCAAAGTTTGTGTACAGGCACCTGCTCGCTGTGTTAGTGTTTCAGCTGAAACTTCTCCTTTGTGTTACCATTCATTTGCAAGCCTCAGTTATCTGTTACCCGTTTTCTTTCGTGAGTTTTACATGAGGTTAAAATGTTTGCAGTCCTTTGCCTTTATTGTCCATGACCCGAGTAGTGAAGTGGGCACTGCCCCATACGTCGCAGGTCCAAGGTTTGAGTTCTGGTCTGAAAATGCATGATGGTTATTTATATTTATACATGTATGTTTATTCTAGGTACTAGGTAATTCTAGGTAGTTAATAAATATTAACAAATGAATTGAGAACCTAGTCCTTTTTGAAGTACGTTTTAATAAAGGTTACTTACATATACTTTCAGATACTCAAGGAAAAGCTCCATTATCGATGGATCGGATGCAAATCGACGCTTCCTCAGAAGATGTTATTAAAAAAAGGTTGAAGTTTCACAGACACTTGATTTCGTTAAGTTTTTTTTATAAAATTTAAAGTACCTTTTATGAATTATGACAGCATAGCTTCATTTATACTCTTATACTAGTATTATAAAAAGTAAAAATTTGTTGCTTTATATGTAAGCGATATTAAGGAGGCTTTTTTTACGCTCAATATCTTTCGTTTTCGGCAGAAAGAAGATGAAAAATCGATAAACACTGAAACGTTGACGTGGAAAGACAGACAGACAAATTCCGAAGTAACATAGGAAAAAATATTTTATTAAAACGCAATTTTTAACCTGATCTTATTGCATTTTATTGCTCATGACCAAGGTGTCGATAATTAATGCGATAAAAGCCAGTTAAAAAGTGTATTATTTAATATAATGAATGGTGAAAATTTAAGGAGTATTTTAATATTTTATCCTGGTATCCCCATATCCCGTATTACCAAGAGCTACGCGAGGGAAACGACATCTGGACCTTTAATGTTACTAGAATTGTTGCTGAGGATTCCTTTTTTAATTTAAATAGTTTACAATTCTAGGCTCTGAAATGTCTACTTAGCATCGTCTGAGATAAAATGATTAAAATATCTGTATCATAATAGCTATCGTACGTTGAAAGGCCAACACAGCTTCCTATACTTTACTTCATTCCATTCAGCTATTTCCCAATCAATCCGGTTTTGCAGTGGAGGAAGGATATAAGATTATTTTATTAGTCAAATCATCAGTAAGTTTACTGATGCGAAACGGAGCGAATCTATGTTCAACATAATTTTGTACTATTTACAAAATTTTGCTATTTTATTTTAAAGTGAGGTAGAGTTTTTTTAGAGTAACGCTCATATTTAAAACATATTCACAAAGTCACATTTTATCACAACGTCGTCCATTTTAACGTTGAACGGATAGTGCTGAAAGCAAAGACGACATACGCCAACAGACTTAAGGCTGTTCCGATACGAATTCTCCATAATTTTTTTATACACTGCATAAATAATTTGATGTAATGTAAAAATTTTAATTTCCTACCATAAAAATCTACTTTATCACTAGAACTTTTAATATAACAACAATTTTTTTAGAATCTTTTGAAAAAAAAAAATCTACGAATCATACCGATAAATTGTAAATTTAGGAAATTGAGGATTAATAATCCTCCAATAAAGTTGTGCAATACTTAAAAACAAAAACAAAAGGTATTGCAAATACTTACACACGTCAATAAACGTGTACATTCATCAACCAACATTTCTTTTTTCATTAAAGGTCACAAAATTAATTAAAAAGAATTCAAAGTTATCATTGATGCAGACAAATTATTTATGAATACCATTTCACATATTATCTAGGAACAATCTGAAAAGCCACGTGTCTGTTAAGTGATTCAGCGCGTTTTAAACAAAGTTTTACATTGAAAATCCCTGTTCTACACTACGTAAAGTGAATTTTAGGAGATTGCTACAAGTAAAACTTTTTAAAATGAAGACAATTATATCAATACAATGTTTTGGAGTCTTAATTCCTGTAAATATATTTTGAATATATTCAAGTGCTGTAAACGTAAATGAAATTTTAAACGTAAATGGAACGTTGTGATATTCAAAAACCATATTAAACAATTTTATGATACAAAATAGACAACCTTCTTGCAGCTTCTCGTACTCGTTAAAATTGGTTTCAAACAATTAAAGTTTAAAAACAATGTAATTAAAATGCTTATTCAAAAGTGAATGAATACACAAATGAAAATCAGTTTCACATAAAAACCTCGGAACCGTTTGTTAAAAAAGAACTTAAGAAAAACTTGCCTTAAGAGTGTAATTAGTTCCAACTTGTTAAGAAAAGCTAGTGAAACTTACTATACCATTCTAACTTAGGTCTTTGAAGTTAGTTTTTCTACGTGTTCACGTCGCACTTCGTACTCGAAGTAGTTTGTACCATTTACTAGTTATTTCTGTAGACATCAAGTCGTAAGTCGAGTGAAGTTGGATAGCAATGTAATGGACGTTGTTTTCCATAGGGAGTGATACTTTGCCTTTTCCTTTATAATATTAATAAGTGCTTGATTGTACAGTACCGGATACTGATGAGTAGCAGATACTTGAGATTGGGGCACATGTTGGTCAATTAAATTAAACAACAAATTATAAAAAAATATTCAATGTCGTTTCAGCATCCGCGCCTTTCAATATATTTGACCAATCATAATTTAGCAAATCCGTGGTAATTGCATCGAAGTCGGCCCTTCTGTAAATATATTTTTATGCGGTCTAAGCTTCAGTGATGGAAGTATAATATATAATAAATTTAACTATTAATTAATTTAAATTTATATTAACACAAATGAGAGACCAGTATTTTACTTATACTATTTCTAAACTTACTGGAAGAGAGGTGAAAAATATCAATTTCATTAAACAGTTTATTATGTTAATTACATGACCTATTAATGAGGCAATTAGTAGCATAATTTGTTCTTGAAGGATTCAATGCAAAAGTACGTTTATTTCTCGCATTTAGACTGGGGCAGAGAAATCTTATTCTGCTCAACAAATATATAGAGTCAATAACACTACGTATAATTTTATTAAGAAACATTTGATCTTGCACACTTCGCCTAACAGTAAGGCACGGTAGGCTAACTAGCTCATCCGAAGAACGTGATACAAAACGGTGATAATCAAGGTGTTTAGAAAATTTCTTTTGGATTTTGTTAATCTCATCAATATATTTGCCATAAAAAGGGTTCCAGACAGCCGAAGCATACTCAAGGAGAGATCTGACCAAATAGTTAAACAATATTATGAAGGTATGGATCTTTAAAGTCCCTACAGACTCTTAATACGAATCCCAACAACATGTTCAACATTTATTAATAACATCTTCAACGTAAGAACGAACAACAGTTTTGAATCTAAGTAGACTCCTAGATCCCTTACAGTAGTCATTCTAGAGACTGCTTGGCTATGAACATAATAATTGTAAACTATTGGTTTTGCTCTCCTGGTAATCAATATAATATTACATTTTTTACCATTTAGAAATAATAGATTTTCATTATTTCAGTTTTTTATTGATTCTGAAAATATGAGTGTCATACGTTATGTTTCTAGCTCAACGCATACATTTACTTTCGTATCAAAGCTATTTTCAATAAATAATCAAACGGATACACGAATGAAAATGTCACTTAAGTCGTGAAATTATTTCATATTGTAGATAACTTCATAACATATAGACGCTGGTATATTGGAAGGTATGAATCGTTTTAACGCCATGCGTTTTTTTTTTTTTTTTTTTTGCTGCCGAGGCACCCTCGCGGGAGGGAGGTGGAAGATGCGTCATGCATACCCGCCCGCAGGTAAATTCCTCTGCGGGGGGGTTATGTGGGACTCACCAGAATGGCACCTACCCACTAAAAACCACCTGTTGGCTGTGGTAAGCGTATACCTTTAGCCTTCATCGGAAGCGACACCCGTCGGGAAGTTGGGCGCGCTGGCGGAGACCCGCTAGCGGGTCTTCCGCCTGTAGTGAAAGTTGCACTGAAGGTGCTCAAAGGGATATGAGTTGGTGGCCGTTCTGGGCAGCCTCCGGTGAAGCCGGGGCTGGGCAGAGGTCGGCCGAAGCATGATTTAGGGATCAATTCATTTAAATGAACCTACAATGAATTGAGAAGGGAACTATGCTCCGCCAGAGCTAGCAAACGCTCTGTCGGAGTACGTGAAGCCCTAAGTTGATGGGCTAAGACTGCGATTTCACTAACATCGACATTTTTAATAGCGTCGCAGACGATACGCATATCGTCTGCTACGGAGGATTGAGGAGTGGGTTTGTATGGGCGAGGAGCCGGGATGGGATTCGATGCGGGACGCTGCCTCCAGTTTTCTGGAGCAGGCTTGGGCTGAGTAGGCTTTGCAGCCGGAGGAACCCGGCTACGCAGCGGCGGAAAGTTTTCTTGAGAAAGGCGCGGGGCCTGTTTGGGAGCCGCCCTTTTGAAATTGGAGCGCATACAACGGGGTGCACGAGGGCAGCCCCTGTAGTTTGCGGTGTGGCCGGACTGGCCACAAAGCACGCAATCGGGAGGAGAGGGAGTTTCAGGAGTGCGATTGCACTCCTTAGTGAAGTGCGGGACCAGGCACTTGACGCACCTGGGCGGTGCGCGGCAGTTGGCTGCCACGTGCCCGTACAACTGGCACCGATGGCACTGGCCGGGATGACCGCGGCGATGAGGCGCCTCGATTGAGATCCCAGAGAGGTCGCAAATAGAGCTAACCCCTTTCAGGATCTCTCTGGACTTGGGGACGTTGGCGAGAATCACCAAAGCGAGAGGGTGTTGCCTCCCGTACTTGCTGTGCATTTTATGCACCGCGAGTGCCGGGAAGCCTTGGGACTGCAGATCCTCCAGGATAGCCTCGTTCGATAATTCGAACGGGACTCCCCTGAGTACTGCTCTGATCTTACGCTCTTCTGACAGAGCATAAGTGTGATAAGCATATTGCTTATCGGTGAGGAGCTTTGTTAAAGCTCGAAAGTCGTCTATCGACGAGACTAAGATTTTAATAGATTCACCCGAGTTGGCTGCTCGGATGTAATGGATTTTGTGCTCATTGCACAATGTCGAGACCTCGGTCCATTTACCCTTTTCCCGAAGGAAAACGGGTGGTGGGACCTTGGCCTTGACAGAAGTTGGGGCCGGAGCGGGTGTTGAAGACACCGGGGCAGCTGGCGTTGAAGACGCCGCAGGAAGTGTAGGGACGGGCGTCGAGGGCGCCGGGTCTTGTTTTGAACGCTTCTTAGAGCGCTTCTTAACAAGCGTAAAGGAGGGAGACTCAGGGTCAGTTGGGGTGGCGTCCGAGGATGACTCGGTCGCGGGTGCGCGCTTGCGTCGCGGAGGGGCGTCTACTTCGCACTCCATGTCACTGGAGGAAGGGGACGCTGGAGAGCCTAAGACCAGAGGGGTCTGGGGGACTGGGGTGGCCTGAGGGGCCATTTGTGGAATTAACGCCATGATATGCGGGATAAGAGAATCAAGGAATCGGAACTTGTCAGCATTTATATGTATGCCTTCAGCACCGGTACTATCAACTAACTTCTTCCTAAACTCATCAGAGCTTAGGGAAGCCATTGCGGAGGGGTTGGGGAGGGACAATATATGAACCTAACAACGATGACTAACTCCCTAAAACCACCCTACACGCAGTAGGGCGGTTGAGAACGACGCGGATAACTTACTCGAACACGGCACTTGAAGTCCTGGAACAACGAATTCCCGTCGACGAAGCTCACGTTCCACGAAGTACGGTTAACAAGCCACTGTCCGCCGTGAAAACGGCGTTAGAAACTTATTAGAAGTACGGTTAACGAGCCACTGTCCGCCGTGAAAACGGCGTTAGAAACTTAATACGGTAAACAAATATGAAATTTGGGTGCTCAATTAGCGCGGGGGCTAAAAGAGCGGGAAGGCGTCTGCGATCGACGTGCGCTCGAGAACGCACGCAGACCGAGACTGTGACGCCATGCGACCTAGTATCATACTTATGTAATTCCTGCTCGTGTTCTTTCCTGATAAACAAACATTTTTATCCACCAAACAATCTCTAAAGTTTTATAGTGACCCTAATTCTAGGAAGCAACCTTTACCCTTAGTTGAAAAGGGATAATCTGATTTTCCAACAGAGATAAATAAGGAAACCGACATTATTTTGAACCTGTAATTGAAGGTTATATAGAATTATTATTAAGATTATATATTGTAATATAAAATAATTAAACTTGATACCGAGATAGTAAATAATAAATCCGATGATGGTTTGTTTTCTAGCAGCGGGTTTCTCTCTTAGACAGAATTGTGAGTTTTATAACATTGTAAAATATGATTATTACTATGGGTCTACGCAACCTGAAATAAACGGATTTATTATTTATTATTATTATTATATTATTGACATACCTGATTTAAATCAACAAGACTCGAAAATCATTCTGATCCAAAGTTGCAACCAAATTATCTGGATATAAAATAAGAAAACTAGAAAAGCAACTAAGCCAAAATATTTAGTAGCAAACATCTAAAAATAATATTAAATGATCCTTAAATAGTGAATACAGGCCGTGTGTATTTTTTAGTTCTTTACTTGACTGGCTATAGTTAAGCCATTACAAACGTGCGAACTGAGTTACTGACTACGACAAATCCCTTCTTTGTTGTTACACACAAAACTAGAAGTGCGAGCGAGAGTTCCGATTTGCCTGTAAGTGTGAGCGAGAGATCTGATAAAAATGATTTATGACTCAGTTCGGACGTTTATAATGGATCAACTTTAGTATTAATACTACTAGTAAAATATTGAGATGACAGACAAATAGGTATAGCGGTAACCTTGTGACTAGTAATCAATGGTTGCTGGTATTATGCCTGTAACTACATCAATGTTTCTAAAAACTGTATAGCAACGACGTTACTAAGTTCTCCAATCACAGTCCACGACGAAAGTGTTACAAAATTTTTTAACAACGGTGACGAAATAAAAAGTATAGTCACAAGTATTGTAATAAATTAAAATCATTGAATATATAGTGTATAAACTATTTAGGAATACCTACAATACTATCGGACTGACTTATAAAAATTAAAGTACCTACCTTTATTAGCTTGTAATAAACAAGTTTTCTAAAAACATTATTTATAAACGGTAAATAGTGCTTACAAAATGCTTCAATAGCAGCTTTTTAACTTATAAAAGCGATCGCTGATTGTCAGTTTGACAACTGACCAATCCGAAAGAAAGAAGAAAATTGTCCGTTACTTTTCAATATTTATATTATTGACATCAGCAATGTATTTAGAGAAACAAAGTTTTTACTCTATGCAGATGATAATAAAATTTTTAGAAAAATTTACTCGATTGATGACTGCATAAAGTTACAGGATGATCTGAATAGGCTGTGTCATTATTGCAATGAAAATCTATTATTTCTAAATGTTAAAAAATGTAATATTATATTGATTACCAGGAGAGCAAAACCAATAGTTTACAATTATTATGTTCATAGCCAAGCAGTCTCTAGAATGACTACTGTAAGGGATCTAGGAGTCTACTTAGATTCAAAACTGTTGTTCGTTCTTACGTTGAAGATGTTATTAATAAAAGTTGAACATGTTGTTGGGATTCGTATTAAGAGTCTGTAGGGTAAAGATCCATACCTTCATAATATTGTTTAACTATTTGGTCAGATCTCTCCTTGAGTATGCTTCGGCTGTCTGGAACCCTTTTTATGGCAAATATATTGATGAGATTAACAAAATCCAAAAGAAATTTTCTAAACACCTTGATTATCACCGTTTTGTATCACGTTCTTCGGATGAGCTAGTTAGCCTACCGTGCCTTACTGTTAGGCGAAGTGTGCAAGATCAAATGTTTCTTAATAAAATTATACGTAGTGTTATTGACTCTATATATTTGTTGAGCAGAATAAGATTTCTCTGCCCCAGTCTAAATGCGAGAAATAAACGTACTTTTGCATTGAATCCTTCAAGAACAAATTATGCTACTAATTGCTTCATTAATAGGTCATGTAATTAACATAATAAACTGTTTAATGAAATTGATATTTTTCACCTCTCTTCCAGTAAGTTTAGAAATAGTATAAGTAAAATACTGGTCTCTCATTTGTGTTAATATAAATAGTTGGAATACATATGTGTACCAAAATTAATTACACCATTGATTGTGATTGTGATATATATTGCAGGTATGTAATTTTTGTTATATACATTTATGTGTACTTAAATAGTTTAGTTTGAATTGTGTTGTTTTTTCTTTTTTCGACTGTAAATGTAATACTTTAGCTATGGAAACTTTGTTGGTTAATGTTAAAATAATATTAATTATAGTACTGTGTTTTATAGTAGTAACTGTTTGTTTCCTAAACAAACAAAATAAAAATAAATAAATAAAAATTTTGACTCAGATATGAAATGTTGTATGTAATAAACATATACAGTTACTCAAATATTCGTGTGCTTTAAAGTTAAGAGATGGCTTTTGTAAAGTCTAGATGGCTAAAAAGCATAAACAGATGTGACGACCACGTTGAAGCTGCTCGGTTTCAAGCGTTGTTGAAACCGATATATCTAGATAGCAACAGTGGTCACGATTGCAAAATGTCGAAATTGTTGGCATTCCCGAATCGACAACAGAAAGCACTGTCGACATCGTTGTACGTGTTGCCGGGCGTCTTGGCCTCAACTTAGTAAAAGATGAAGTTGAGTTTGCCCACCGAGTCCAGCCGCGCCGAGTTACCGCTGCTACCAAAAACGCCCGCGCCATCGTCGCTCGATTCAAGAACCGTTCCTCCAAGGACGCCGTGGTCACCACAGCTCGGAGGGCCCGAGGTTTTGTTTCTAAAGACTGTAAGACCAAAGCAAACGAACTGAATTATAAATTTATATGGACTAAAAATTGCATTATTTACGCTCGTAAAAACGAGACATCACCACCTATACTCATAATAACTAATAAATGACTTTAAAAAAATTGCATAAAAGTTCCGTTTAGGCATTTTTACGCTAAATATTCAATATTTATTTGTACCTATGTATTATCCAAACAACCTGTTATTATATTTTATGCATCACATAGTTCGTACTTTAAAACACTTACACTTCACATTCATACATTCTCAATATTCAAATTTTTAACACTCACAGACATAATCATAAAACTAACTAACCAAATATTATCTAATCATAAAACTAACTAAACAAAGAATGTTCGTGGATTAAGAACAAAAACGAGCACTTTCTTTAACAACTTATTAACACACAACATTCACATAGCTTTAATCACAGCAACATGGTTATGTGATGGAATCTTAGACTATGAGATCTGCAATGTCGGCGGCCTAGGTGGCGGTGTCATGGCACTGTGCGATGTATAATTGTAAGCGCGTGCGCGCCCTGAGTGGCAACGCGCCGATCTTGAGTGCGTGTGGCTGATGGTGCCCGGACGCAGCCTCGCCTCCCGTAGCCGCGACCCCTCACAACCGGATCTGCACATTGCTGTTGCCTACGCCAAATCGAAACTTAGTGGAACGTAATACTTATTTTATTTATACTTTTAATGAATTCATAGATAAACACCCTAATGATAGCTTTTTAGTGGCCGGTGATTTTAATTTACCTTGTTTGAAGTGGAGTTTCTCGAATCCAATTTACTTACAAAAGGGTTCTGTGGAGGCTCAAAACGATGCCACGGAATTGATAAACTCCTCATATTTTCATGGTTTGAAACAATCAAATCAAATCAAATCAAATCAAATCATTTATTGCACGAATATAGGTAAAAAAAGATGTCATACAAGTAATAGCACAGCCATATTCTGCCATTGCGGCGTGTACAAGGTTTACGTTTAAAATTACAATTTACTCAATTTATACATTTGTCATTTGAGTATTCATATGTCCTATAATAGCATTTATTTAATAGAAATGATTTTAAATTATATTTGAATTCATCATAATTAGTCAAACTTTTAATAGTTGTAGGTAATTTATTATATGTTCTAGGGGCCATCCCAAAGAAGCTTTCTGAAAACAAAGTGGTTCCACGCGGTTGAGCTTTAAGAATATCCTTCCGGTTACTTTGTAATTTTTCAAACATATTGTAATTTTTTCTAACGAACAAGGCAGTTTCGAGTATATAGAGGCATGGAAAAGTCAAAATTCTTAACTTTTTGAAATAGGGTTTGCAGGAATCTACAACTTTTAGATTATTAATTGATCTGATACACCGCTTTTGCGCTTTAAATATATTTTCCTTATCAGCCGAGTTTCCCCAAAAAACTATGCCATATCGAAGTAACGACTCGACGTATGCATAATAAGCCGATAAAACTGCCGATTCATTGACTATTCCTGCCAATTTCCGTAAAGCGTATGAAAATGTATTTAATCTATTGCACACACCCTCTAAATGGCTCTTCCAGTTCAAGCTGGAATCCACGTTTATCCCCAAAAACCTAGCAAACTTTACCTCCTTAATTTCATGTCCGTTATATTCGAAGTCAAACGATGTCAAGTTGTTATTTCTATTTTTAAAACTTATAATATTTGTCTTACTTAAATTAATTTTTAAATTATTAGTTTCTAACAATTTCATAATATTTTGTAAATTGCTTTCAACGTCATGTTTTAGTGAATCTGTGTCTTTATTACTACATATCAAAGTACTGTCATCTGCAAATAATACCATCGGATGTGAAGAAATTTTTGGAAAGTCATTTATTTATATTATAAATAATAACGGCCCCAATATACTGCTCTGTGGGCCACCCTGTTTAACCTTCTTATATTTTGAGACGTAACTTATTTCTGTAAGAGATTTTAAGCATACACTGTTTATTTGAGTGGCTTGCCTTCTGTTCTCGAGATAAGATTTTAAGAGTTCCAATGTTACTCCTCTAACTCCATATGCATTGAGTTTTTTAATTAAAATGTCATGATTAACGTCATGATGAATGCTTTCGTGAGGTCCATAAATAAAGCACATGTTGGTATTTTTTTGTCAACATTAGATGTTACATTTTTTAAGAAATTGTACAAGGCCAAGTTAATCCCTTTATTTTTTCTAAAGCCTACCTGTTCATCTGATAATAACGCATTCTTTTCAAAAAAATCATTAGGGCATTGTAAATCACTCTTTCGAAATCTTTTGAGAAAACAGGAATCAAAGCCACGGGTCTGTATGAATGCATTCTCGGTTTAATTTCTTATATATTGGTTTTATAATCGTAACTTTTAATTTTTCTGGAAAAATACCGTATTCAATACAAAGATTAATAATGTAACTCAATACCGGTGAAATATAAATATCTACTTCTTTTATAATTTTTGTAGCAATGTCGTCATAACCAGTACTGTTTGTATTTTTGAGGTGCTTAATTATGGTCAAAATTTGATTGGATGCAGTGGGCTTCATAAATAATGATTTTAAATTACTGGAAATATTATTAATTTAAATTTGCAACTATCATTATCTTGTTCTTGATCAATAAAAAAATTATTGAATGAGAGACCATTTTGGTCGTTGGTTATTGTTAATTTTTACCCGAACTAATGGAAAACACAACTCATAAAAAAGTTTAAATAAATCAAAGAAATGGTTGAATGCTTCATTAGGATTTACAGTGGAGTAGGTTTCTATGAATTGAAGAACTTTAATACAATCTTTAAATTTCCTGATATTATCTTTACTAAAGTCGCGCTTTATAATAAACGAGTGAGAAGCAATTACAACACCTTTATTAGGACATTCGAGTAGTTGTCCTGTGTGATCCGACAATGCAATATCTAATACACTACTCTGACAGCCTCTCAAATTATGTGCAAAGTTGTCTAAGCACGTGCCACTAGACAATCTTGTGGGCTCTCTTATAACAAATTTGAGATTAAAACCTTTTATTAATTGTTCAAAATCTATTGTGTTTTTATTATTTACTAAAATATCTATATTAAAATCGCCACACATTATAATTTTACTTTTTTTAAAATCAAATACACTTTTAAATTCAATTTCAAATTCAAACTTTGAAGTTAACATCTGGAGATCTCAGAGCTTGTTTGTGCCTGAAGACTATTACCATCCCTCGGTCGACCTCGATATTTCAGATATTATACTTCCATCACTGAAGCTTAGACCGCATAAAAAATATATTTACAGAAGGGCCGACTTCGATGCAATTACCACGGATTTGCTAAATTATGATTGGTCAAATATATTTAAGGGCGCGGATGCTGGAACGACATTGAATATTTTTTTATAATTTGTTGTTTAATTTAATTGACCAACACGTGCCCCAATCTCAAGTATCTGCCATTTATCAGTATCCGGTATGGTACATTCAAGCACTTATTAATATTATAAAGGAAAAGGCAAAGCATCACTCCCTATGGAAAAAAATTTGGTAACCCAATTGACTGCATTTCTTTTTCGACATTGCGAGCACGCCGAAAATAGTTACTAAAAGTATATCATAGTAATTATATTGAATGGTCTCAAAAGAAAATTAAAACTTCTGGTCAACACTTCTGGAGCTACATAAGGTCTAAAACGAAGTGTTAATCAGATTTGTCTACACATGTGGACTATGATGGTTTGACCGTTATTGGCGGATCAGATGTTTGTACTGCTTTCATTGCCTATTTCTTAAAAAAAAATTCGGTTTTCAAGGTTTTTCTACTCCCTCTGAGTGCTATCGAAGTGTGAGTGTTCTTTGCGACTAAGCCTCTTAGTCTTCAAAGTGCTGTGCAGTATTGTGTTGTGCTTGTGCTGAGTGTTGTGTAGTGCCCAGCGTAAGTAGTCTAGTTTCAGTACACAGGATACTTAACGGTGCCAACGAATTTGTACTGATCCAGTCCTTTTTATTTTATTTATTATTTCCTTCTACTATTTTATATTTTCTCTTCTATTTTCATATTTATTTTTATCATATTTGTGTCTTTTCGTGTACATTTGTACTTTTTTTTTGGTAGAGGTTGACCCTAACGCGGTCAACTCTTTACCTGCGTACCCTTTTTTAGGTTAGAAACCTAAAAAAGTAGCGGCCTTCGGCGTACTACGGTTAGTTTCGAGTTATTCTCCCCAGCCCCCCTACCACTGGTAGGGAGGTTAGCCACTAGGGTTCGCTTGGTTTTTAGGAACCAGGCATCGTTTATATACTTATATGTACATATAATTGTCCCGACCCCTCCCTAATGGGTTCGCTAAGCGTTATTAACTTCGCGAAAGCGTTCACCCAGGCGTCTCCATTCCGAACGACATCCTAATGCAGGCCTTGCAGGCATCAATCGCGTCCCCGGCCCCTCAGGCCCCAACGTCCAGACCCCTCAGGTCTATAGCTCTCCCGGGTCTCCCGTTCCATCCGATATGGACTGCGCTTCGGTCTCATCATCTCAAACGTCGCGCCGTAAGCGTACCGCTCCCTGGAGCGACTCGGACACCGCGTCTAATGCGTCATCGGACACCGCCACCGTAACCAGCTCTCCTGAGCCTCCATTTCAATCAGTTGACAAACGCACTAAAAGCGCTTGAAAAATGTCGCGGTGCCTTCAACACCCGAGCCCGTCCCGGTGTCCTCAACACCCGCCCCCGCGCCGCTTATGTCACGCGAAGTGACCGCGTCTCCGCCGGTCCTGTCGAAGCCAGCGTCGCGCTCCCGTCCCGGTTAAGCCTCAGCTTCCTCGGCCCGTCTTCCTCCACGAAAAAGCGCGCTGGACCACGGTTTCTAACTTGTGCAAAGAGCACAAAATCAATTATCTCAAGGCGAATAACGCAGGCGATACTATTAAAATCTAAGTCGCGACTATCGACGACTTCCGCGCGTTCACTAGGCTGCTTTCAGTTAGGCAGATCGCGTACCACATCTACGCCCTCCCGGAGGAGCGTAAGATTCGCGCAGTATTTCGCGGCCTCCCGTTCGAGCTCGCGAACGAAGGAATCCTCGAGGACCTTAAGTCCCAGGGTTTCCCGGCTGAAGCAGTGCACAAGATGCACTCCAACCGCGGTAGGCGTTTCCCACTTGCTTTAGTAATCTTAACTAATACTCCCAACTCGAGGCAGATCTTCAAAGAGGCTCGCACAATCTGGGGACTTTCAAATGGGCAGTGCCACCTCTGCCAGCTCTATGGCCACGCAGCGCCTAATTGCTCAGCTCCCCCCAGGTGCGTCAAGTGCCTAAACCCACATATAACAAAGGAGTGCACTCGCACTCCCGAATCCACTTCTCCCCCTGCATGTGTGCTGTGCGGCCACACAGCACACAACAAACTACAAACGTCGTTGGCTGAGGACAAGAAGACCGTGTTCGACGTCATTTAAAACGTCGACATTAAGGAAATATCCGTACCCGCACGCAAACTGCGAGCCGCCCGCTCTCCTCAAGAGCGTTTATTTGCGTTAGCTGAGCATCACTCGCTTCTAAGTTCGTTATATCGTATTCGTTAGTTCGGTTTCGGCGGCACTGCTATACATTACAAAAGAGCATTCCATTGCTGTCCTCTCCCTACCTCTCCTCTCAACATGGAAGCTACTGTGTGTGGATTGGCTATGACTGGTCATCTGACCATCATCATAGCTTCAATCTACATACCTAGTGGCACCAGACCTATCCGCAGTGAATTTGAGACCATTCTAGCCCTCGGCCATTCAGTCATTATGTTCGGAGAATTTAACTCCAAACATACTGACTGGACGTGCCTATCAACCAACACCAGTGGTATCACTCTCCTCGACATCACTAATTCACTGGACTTAGAC
The DNA here is from genome assembly GCA_923062675.1 of Marasmarcha lunaedactyla. Classification (NCBI taxonomy): domain Eukaryota; kingdom Metazoa; phylum Arthropoda; class Insecta; order Lepidoptera; family Pterophoridae; genus Marasmarcha; species Marasmarcha lunaedactyla. The sequence goes on along the minus strand of OV281342.1, from coordinate 10,000,780 downwards.
GTCATCTCTCCCATCCCTCCCACTCACTATCCCGACAACCCGAACTACTCTCCTGACATCCTCGATTTTGCAATTGTCAACCGAATCAACCTCGATCTCAGGTCTATCGAACCGCTCGATGACCTAGGTTCTGACCACTGCCCCGTCTCCCCCGTGCTAGGAACGCCTAACTATAACGCCACCTCTCCTAAGACCTTTACCAACTGGAAAGGCTTTAAAAATACGATAGTTTCAGCCTTAGAGGCCCGGAACTCACCGCTCGCGATCTCGCCCGATCAATTAGATAGCCCAGATAAAATTGATTCATTAGTAAATTCTCTCACTGAGGCTATCAACTTAGCCATCAGTGAAAACGAAAAGGTTGCTAAGCAAGGCAAACCCACGCTTCCCTTAGCCGTTAGCAATCTTATTAAAGCTAAGAACGCGGCTCTCCGGAGAGCCAAGAAATATCCTACGCCTGCCTATAGAACAGCTGCGAGTCAGCTACAACGTAAAGTTAGGTCGCGCCTCGCAGAACTCTGAGACGCTCAGATGAATGATCTCATGGCGAATATCTCCCCATCCCACCAAGCGTATTATAGTATGGCCCGAGTCTTACGCGTAAGGGCCGCCTGTCACGTCCCTCCTCTCACTCATCCCGATGGCACTATCGCCTTCTAAGTCGAAGAGAAAGCCGAATCACGTAACCCGCGAATCCCTATCACATCCAGGTGGTGGAGGACGAAATTCTCCGCAGAGACTCTTTCCCAATCACCGCCGACCCCGTCACAGTCTCTAATGATGAAATCTCGCTTCTCAGTAGAAGACAAAAGTCTAAAATGGCTCCGGGTGTGGATGGTATTTCCAACCACGCACTTAAGCACCTGCCTCAACAGGTGCTTACCTTGTTAACTGTTATATTCAATGCATGCTTCGACCTAAGCTACTTTACAAAAGCTTGTAAAGAAGCGACAGTCATAGGCATTCCCAAGCCGGGTAAAGCTCTGAATATCCCGGCTAATACCAGACCCATCAGCCTCCTCAAGGCCATGTCTAAACTTCTCGAGAGAGTCATACTCTCTCGAATGCAGAACCATCTGTTTCCAACGGATGGCGATCTTCTCATTATTCCCCATCAGTTCGGCTTTCGCGCTAAGCACTCCTGCCCTCAGCAAGTCCATCGAATCGTCGAGTACATACTCGACGGCTTCTGCCCGCGGCGTTTTAAAACGGTCGCAGTTTTCTTTGACGTAGCCAAGGCTTTCGATAAAGTCTGGCACAGCGGCTTCGTCTATAAACTCTACAAAAAAGGCTTACCAGATCGCCTAGTTAGAATAATCACGTCGTTTCTCAAAGTCCGTACGTTTCGATTTAAACACGAAGGCACGCTTTCCGCGCCCCGCCTCATAAAGGTATTTTCCCCTCTATTGTACACCGTGTACACTAACGATATTCCCGTCCCGTCGAAAGGCGTCGAACTCGTCCTCTTTGCCGACGACACTGCCCTTTACACCAAAGGCCGCAGAGTTCCGGGTCTCACCACCAGACTCCAAAAGGCTGTAAATGCCCTCCGTGCATGGTTTCAAAAATGGCGTATCGATGTGAACCCAGAGAAGAGCTCTGCGGTAGACTTCGACTATAAACGCCGTCGTATCGCCGACAATCTCCACGTTAGAATGCAAGGCATTCCCATCCCCTGGAAGCGCACTACCAAATATTTAGGCGTCACCTTAGACCAGGCGCTTTCTTTCAAACCCCACGTCGATAGAGTAACGAAACTCGCACGTTTTTACTTAGGCCGCCTTTATAGTATGTTAGGTAGGAAAAGTTAAATGTCCTTCAGAAACAAACGTACACTATACAAGGTCTGCGTTAGACCCGTCATGACATATGCCTCGCCAATTTTTGCCCACGCCAAACCTTCCGTCCTGCACAAACTGCAGGTCGTTCAAAATCTCTTCTGCCGCAGGGCCACAAACGCACCTTGGTACGTGCGCAACGCGGACCTGCACAGAGATCTTGAACTACCTACAGTGCAACAGCACCTAAAAACACTCTCGGAATCGTTCTTCAAATGCGCCGAAAACCATCCCAATCCTCTAGTTCGAGACTCAGTCAAAGGCTCCTGGCAGCTCCTGTCTTAGATTCGAAATTCAAAGTTGCTAGACCGAGAAACGTGCACACTGGCGAACGCACGCAATTAACATTAGATCTCGAAGCCCTTCAGGTCGCAACTTCTTATTCTAACGTAAATTCGAATTAATTCAATTTTTATTTTTCATTTTGAGCACCTTCAGTGCTATGAATTCACATTCAGTGCTTTGAGCACCTTCAGTGCTATGTAAATCCCAGCGGGTGACCCCTTCTGGGCCCCACTAGCACAGCCTCTTTCTCCGATTGGTCGTCGCTCAGATGAAAGCATAGTGATATGATGATATGGAGGGTGGGGGACAGGTTGATGTGATCTACACTGTCTTCAAAAAAGCTTTCGATCGTGTGGATCATTATTATCCTTCTACGAAAGCTACAAGAGGTAGAAGTATGTGGTAATTTGTTGCGTTGGCTGGAATCATACCTTCGTAATCGTTCTCAGGCTGGCGAGGTGGGTAGATATCGATCCAACTACATTTCCATTCCATCAGGTTATCCACAAGAATTAATTTTAGGACTTCTACTTTACTCTGTGTACCTTTATGACATCGGGCAATTCATCCACCATGCACGTTTTATATTGTACGCAGATGATACAAAAATATACATGAAAATAAAAAACATCATTGACAGTATTAAATTACAGGAGGATTTGAATAGATTGTCTGAGAACTACACTATTAACCGCATAACAGTTAATGTAAATAAGTGCTCACATATCACTTTCACACAAAAAAAAAGAGCTTCAGACTAAATATTCTTTCAATGGACTAGAAGTTATTAAAGTGAATCTTGTTCGTGACTTGGGGGTGGTCCTTGACACGGAACTAAATTGTAATGAACATATTGCAAGTATTGTAACAAACGCTTACAAAAACCTAGGACGCGTGTTGAGGACTGCAGCTCCTTTTTCCAGCTTATTCAGAAACTCCTCAGAGACATCTAAGTAGTAGACGTCTGCATCACCGATTATCGGTTGGATGAGACTTTGAGCAAGGGACATATTTGTCGGAAAGGGAAGGAAAGTTTAAGTTTATGTATTAGATGATGAACTCTACGACTGATTTCACTAACATTAGGTCGCCAAGAGCGATAAGAATCAATTATTACACTCAAGTTTTTGGTGGTGTCAGTATAATCAATCCGAGTACCATCAGATACAATAGGAGGAAGATCTGATAAAATAATGCAACCGCTGTATAATGTATCGACTACCCAGGCTCATAGCTTAGAAATACTTAGCCCAGTCACTTATGCAGCTGACATCGTCATTGATAGCGGAAATGGCTGAGCCAACATCGCAAACAGGCAAATGACGGTAAACCTGCAAGTCGTCAGCGTAAAGACGTAAGTTACATGACAGGACACTAGTTAGAAAGTTAATAAAAATAGAAAAGAGTAATGGAGAGAGAACGCCACCCCGAGGCACGCCCGTAACGAGATCACAACAGTCGGAGTAAGACTCATCGAGGTGGACACGCGGAGCCTTGACTCGAAGATAGCAATTGAATCAAGCCACCGCAGAAGTAGAAACGTTAAGCGATTGCAACATCTCGAGAAGGATATCAAATTCCACAGAGTTAAAAGCACTACTGAAATCTAACAGAATTCAGTAGTGTGAGAGATCCATTTTCCATAGCCCAGCGTATGTCATCTGTCACATTGACGAGTGCTGATACTGTACTGTGGCCCGGTCGGAACCCAGATTGGAAATGGCTTAGCAAATTATTGCTATTATCAAATGCCAACAGTTGGCCATGGACAATATGTTCAAGAACTTTAAAAAAGAAGGATAGGATGGAAATGGGACAAAAATGGGTAATGGAGCTAGGGTTAGACACTTTAGGACTTCTTTCCCAAGCGGTAGGAAAGTATTGGTAGCTAAGGAATGGTTCAAAATATGGGTAAGTATAGGTAATACAATAGGTAAGGTCAAAAAGATAATTTTATCTAAAAGAACACAAAAAAATATACAAATACTATAAAATTAATTTACAAAAATACCCGCGAGTATGTTTCTAAATCAAAGTACCAATTTACATGCTAAGCCAAAATATTTGTTCGTAAAGACGAAACATCTGCACATATTTACATAATGGATAATCCGGAATTAGAGAAAATTAAGTCACTACACAATGTTTATGCGCTGTATTTGTTATATTTTAATCTTTGTAATTATTCAATATTCAATTGTTTACAATCTTTTTTACATTCACACAGATATAAGACACAAAGTGTATCTTATATAAAATTATATTATTCATTACATTTGTGTACGCGTATTAAAAAATCAACCCATATTGATTAATTATTATAAATAAACCTTACATACCTATTAATTATTCAGATACTTATTGCTTTGTTTGTGGTTACAACTGTGTTATATGATGTAAGCTTAACTAGGCACCAGGAAACCGCCAACGATACAATAGTATTTTTATGAATTTATTGTATAATTTGCATTCTGTTTTTGATGTAAGCAGAAAATATTGGAAAATTGCTAGGAAAAGCAAATTAAGGTAGGAATACACCTCACAAAACAAAGGGCATTATAGTTGACTCTTATCGTTATGTTTCCTAGTAATATTCGCTTCTTTGTTTTTAGTACAATAAAAATAAGTACTAAAAACAAAGAATAATTTTTTTGTGCACATTTTTCTGTAATACATCTATGAGGTAAGTGACAATGTTTCCCAGAAAATGTATACGTTGACATAAAATGGACACAATTTTCCCTCGTGTTTTACGAAGTTCTTGTGAAATAAACTGCGTAAATATTTTGTAAAAAATGACATTAATAACATAAGGCAAACTTTAAATGTTTATAATGCACAAAACAGAAAAAAATCGCTCGAGTTAACTATCGTTTTTTCGGCATTATTCTCAAAGTCTCACAAACTTTGTAAAAAAACAGCTCACTCAGAAAGGTTGCGATTTCAAATAGCTGTTTGAAATTGAAGAATGGATAAACTTTTTTCAGGTCCATTGGCATTATACTAGGGGTGCCATTTTTGCTAACTATGGGGCTTGTATGACCGGGACAATGAAAACACATGTGAGGTCGTGATGACTAAAGCCAAGTTAAGGGTTAAACGCTAAGTTTTTTATTGGGTGTGTCAAGGTTATTTGTTTGCACCTAATTCTTTTCAGGGTTTCTGAACGAAACTGTCCACAATTAAATGAATTAGCTATTAAGCTAGTATTATTTTCGAGACACTAAACCAACCCGCACTACAGTAGTGTTATCGTATTGTCGGTACATAAACGTCTAGTAGCAACAATTTATAATCCTGAGAACTCGTGCTTTGTGGTTTGGCACACTTTCACGTGAGTAGGTGAGCTTAAAACAGATCTTGTTTTGGAAGTACCATTTTGGAACAAAATTTAGTCCTCAAAATTTAAATAAACTAGATTTGAATCAAATGAAACGACATTCGAAAGTACTAATACAACTTTCTCAAATTTTTTTATAGATAGCGCTTGAACCTATTATATTATCAGTTGTTTCAGTTTTTGGTCAGTTGTTTCCCGAATATATCATAAAAATATTTAAAATGGTAATCTTGTTTTTGATAGAAAAGTTAATACTCAGCACGAGTTAACTGATAAATGTTCAAGCAATATTATTGACAATCCAACAATGGAAATATTTGCATTTACTGTAATGACAATGATATACAGGGTGTCCCAGATATGACGCGTAAGGATGACACTTGAGATAGATAGACTTTAGGCCTATCAGATAACACCAACATGCCTCTAGTAAAAGTTTTCTAGTTTTCGAGATATTGCCACTTCTGTGATTTTTTATGAAATTTCCACTTTTTGGTCATTTTTTGCCTACAGCTGCAATAAATATCTTTTAACTCACGGTATTTTTTTTACCAAGACTATCGTTATTAATATTTGAGACAACCTAATAATAATTTTGACGGAAACTAGCACACTATGCTAAGAAAAAGCGTTAAATTGTTTTATTTTTTTTCATTGCGAAAAACTTGACTTAAATTTAACTGATTGCTGTGAAAAAAAAAATGTATTGCGATGATACTGCACATCATCTTAAAAAATTGCTTGTTTAATGACCTTTTCAAAATAGCATCACAATTGCCATTTTTTATAAACCAAATCTTAGAAAATTTAATTTTTTCATGAAAGGCGTGCTACTTGGAAAATAGTACAACTGCATGATAATGCTTAATAACAGGTCCAGGTGTCTTTTGTGGCAAAATTACTGAATAATGAAATTGCAGAAGCACATAACTATCTATCTTTTTCTCTCTTATTGTATTTTGAAGTTAGTTACCTACTAGAAGTGAAGTAATTGTTTTAAGTAGGTACAAACATAACAAAACAGAAGGTTGTAACTTTAAATGTTTATTTTTACTATTATTATTTAACCCCCGACGCAAAAACGATGGGGTGTTATAAGCTTGACATGTCTGCGTGTGAGTGTGTGTGTGTGTGCGTGTGTGTGTGTGTCGAACGGATGAAACGATTTTGATTTCGAACTAAATTTAGAAAATTAAATTTTCTAAGATTTGGTTTATAAAAAATGGCTATTGTGATGCTATTTTGAAAAGGTCATTAAACAAGCAATTTTTTAAGATGATGTGCAGTATCATCGCCATACCTTTTTTTTACAGCAATCAGTTAAACTTTAGTCAAGCTTTTTGCAATAAAATAAAATAAAACAATTCAACTCTTTTTCTTAGCATAGTGTGCTAGTTTCCGTCAAAATTACTAGGTTGTCTCAAATAACTAATAACAATAGTCTTGGAAAAAAAATCGTGAGTTAAAATATATTTATTGCAGCTGTAGGGAAAAAAAGACGAAAAAGTGGAAATTTCATACAAATTAACAAAAGTGGCAATATTTCGAAAACCAGAAAACTTTTACTAGAGGCATGTTGGTGTTATCTGATAGGTCTATAGTCCATCTACCTCCAGTGTCACCCTTACGTGTCATTTCTGGAACACCCTATATAAACGACTTGGCTGACAGTTAAAAGCCGCAGGAACAACAGAGCTGAGCTTACTACGGTCGATTAAATTCGATAGTAGTTCGCAAGGCTCGGGCTGATTTTCTGGCTACGTACTTGACGCTGGGCGCTTTTTATGTTAGTGAGAGACTCGATCTGCGGCCGGCTTCGGCCGGTCGTAACGTAGTCAATCCCGCACTCTGTGCACCCCTCGAATAAATAACCCCAGCTCGGTGGGAGCAGCAACAACAGAGTTGAGCTTACTACGGTCGATTAAATTCGATAGTAGTTCACAAGGCTCGGGCTGATTTTCTGGCTACGTACTCGACGCTTGGCGCTTGTTACGTAGTCAGAAACTCGCTCTGCGACCGGCTCCGGCCGGTCGTAACGTAGTCAATCCCGCACTTTTAGTGCCACCCAACTTCATCAGGTCTACGGCAGGTTTTTGTTGTCAATTTATTGACAACACACTCCGTAGTAGACTCGCGTTTGATCAGGTGGATACTTGACGGTGACAACTAAGCCTGATAGCGTTGCCCCGGTGCGCTTCCAAGGCCCTTCAGGCCAAGGAGAAACCGGCTGACCCGATCCCATTGCACTTGGGCCTTTCCCAGGGTGACGGTACAGTGCTGTCCGAATTAGGGGCACCACTTCGCGTCGTCCCCAGCCCCCCTACCGCTGGTAGGTAGGTTTAGGTGCTAGGTTTGCTAGGGAACCTTGGCATTATTATATATTATATATTGTAGTACCAAGCCCTCCAATGGACCAGCAAAGCTTGGTAAACTTTGCTAGGTCGTTCGCCCAGGCGCTCGTTACGGCCGGCGTCGTTTTTTCCGATGACGTACTAACGCAGGCCTTAAAGGCAACTATCGCGTCCCCGGCCCCTCAGGCCTCCAACGTCCAGACCACTCAGGTGTACAGCTCTCCCGCGTCTCCCGTCCCGTCCGAGATGGACTGTGAATCGGTCACGTCCTCTCACGCGTCGCGTCGCAAGCGTACCGCTCCCGGGAGCGACTCCGAACCGCCGTCCGCTACGTCATCAGATGCCGTCACCTTAACCGGCTTTCCTGAGCCCGCGTTTCAGTTAGTCGCCAAATGCTCTAAGAAGCGCCCGAAGGAAGCCTCGGTATCTTCAACACCCGAGCCGTCTTTCTTCGCGAAAAAGTGCGATAAATCGCGGTATCTAATCTTTGCAAAGAGCAAAAAATTAATAATGTCAAAGCAAACAACGCAGGCGATTCAATTAAAATCCAGGTCGCGACCATCGACGACTTCCGCGCGTTCACTAGGTTACTTTCAATTAAACAAATCGCGTACCACACCTACACCCCCCCGTAGGAGCGCAAAGTCCGCGCGGTATTCGACGGTATACGACGACATTCTAGAGGACCTTAAGTCTCAGGGCTTCCCGGCTGAAGCAGTGCACAAGATACACTCAAACCGCGGTAGGCATTTTCCACTAGCTTTAGTTATCCTCACCAATACTCCCAACTCGAGGGAGATTTCAGAGAGGCTCGCACAATCTGCGGACTTTCGGATATCTCCGTCGAGCGTCCCAACCCCCGCGGCCACCCTGGGCAGTGACACCGCTGCCAGCTCTATGGCCACGCAGCGGTTAACTGTTCAGCTCCCCCCAGGTGCGTTAAGTGCCTGGACCCACACATTACAAAGGAGTGCACTCGCACTCCCGAATCCACTTCCCCCCTGCCTGTGTGCTGTGCGGCCAGTCCGGCCACACAGCTAACTACAGGGGTTGCCCGCGCGCTCCGCGCTCCTCAGCTATGAGGGCTGCGCCTAAACCGGCGCCGCCGCTCACTTCCGCTAACTTCCCGCCGCTGCGCAACCGGGGTCCCCTGGAAGCAAAGCCCGAGCAGATAACGCCTACTCCGGCTCTGTCCTGGAGGCAACGTCCGGCCGCTCCACCTGCACCTTTCCGTCCTATCCCAGCTCCCGTAGCTCCAGTAGGCCCGCGTCCCGCTCCGTCGTCTTCACCTCATTCGTCATTGGCTGAGGACATGAAGACCGTGTTCAACGTCAAAACGTCGACATTTACGAAATTTCCGTACTCGCACGCAAACTGCGAGCCGCCCGCTCTCCTCAAGAGCATTTATTTACGTTAACCGAGCATCACTCGCTACTAAATTTGTTATAATTTTTATTTTTGTTTGAATTCGTAAATAAATAAATATAATGTCTAGACCTGCAAATCCCGCGTCCGGTCGTATCAAACCCAAGGGCTTATCCCTAGTTTCTTTTAACGTTCGTAGTCTCAGTACTAACCATCCCTAGCTCAAACTGTTCCTTCAGAACAACGAGCCAGACTTAATGCTTCGTCAAGAGACGTGGCTAACTTCAAACCGCTCCAGGGGATTCGCTATTCCCAAGTACGCGCTCATTCGTAACGACAGGTCCAACTCCGACGGTTTCGGTGGCACTGCTATTTATTACAAAAGAGGTTTTCATTGCTGTACTCTGCCTACCCCTCCTCTCCTCAATATGGAAGCCACTGTGTGTAGATTGGCTATGACTTGTTATTCGCCCATTATCATAGCTTCAATCTACATACCTAGTGGCTCTAGACCAATCCGCAGAGACTTTGAGGCCATTCTCGCCCTCGGCCATTCAGTAATTGTGTTCGGAGACTTTAACTCCAAACATACTGACTGGACGTGCCTATCGACTAACACCAGCAGTATCACTCTCCTTAACATCACTGAGCAACTCGACTTAGACGTCGTCTCCCCTATCACTCCCACTCACTATCCTGACAACCCAAACCACTCTACTGATATCCTCGATTTTGCGATCGTCAAACGAATCAACCTTGATCTCAGGTCTATCGAACCGCTCGATGACCTAGGATCTGATCACCGCCCCGTCACCCTCGTGCTAGGACCACCTAACGATAACGTCACCTCTCCTAAGACCTTTATCAACTGGAAAGGCTTTAAAAATACGTTAGTTTCAGCCTTAGTGGCCCCGAACTCTCCGCTCGCGATCTCTCATGATCAAAATGGCTATCTAAGCCCGGATAAAATAGATTCATAAGTCAACCAGTCCGGAGAGCCAAGAAATATCCCACGCCCGCCTATAGAACAGCTGTGAATCAGCTTCAACGTAAAGTTAGGTCGTGCATCGCAGAACTCCAAGACGCGCAGATAAATGATCTCATGGCGAATGTCTCCCCATCCCACCAAGCGTATTATAGTATGGTCCGAGCCTCACGCGTAGACGCCGCTTCTCACGTCCCTCCTCTCACTCGTCCCGATGGCTCTATCGCCTTTGAAGTCGAAGAGAAAGCCAAATGCTTCGCTGACAGCGTTGCGTCTCAATGCTTAATGCTTTCGCGCTAAGCACTTCTGCTCTCAGCAAGTCCATCGAAAGTACATACTCGACGGCTTCTACCCGCGGCGTTTTAAAACGGCCGCAGTTTTCTTTGATACGCCAAGGCTTTCGATAAAGTCTGGCACAGCGGCCTCGTCTATAAACTCTACATAATAGGCACACCGGATCGCCTAGTTAGAATAATCGTTGTTTCTCAAGGACCGTACGTTTCGATTTAAACACGAAGGCACGCTTTCCGCACCCCACCTCATAAAGGCTGGAGTCCCTCGAGGCTCAGTCCTCGCCCCTCTATTGTACACTGTGTACACTAACGATATTCCCGTCCCGTCGAAAGGCGTCAAACTCGCCCTCTTTGCCGACGACACTGCCCTTTACACCAAAGGCCTCAGAGTCCCGGGTCTCACCACCAGACTCCAAAAGACTGTAAATGCCCTCGGTGCATGGTTTCAAAAATGGCGTATCGATGTGAACCCAGAGAAGAGCTCTGCGGTTTTCTTCGACTGCAAACGCCGTCGTATCGCCGACAATCTTCACGTTAGAATGCAAGGCATTCCCATCCCCTGGAAGAGCACTACCAAATATTTAGGCGTCACCTTAGACCAGACGCTTTCTTTGAAACCCCACGTCGATAGAGTAACGAAACTCGCACGTTTTTACTTAGGCCGCCTTTATAGTATGTTAGGTAGGAAAAGTTAAATGTCCTTCAGAAACAAACGTACACTATACAAGGTCTGCGTTAGACCCGTCATGACATATGCCTCGCCAATTTTTGCCCACGCCAAACCTTCCGTCCTGCACAAACTGCAGGTCGTTCAAAATCTCTTCTGCCGCAGGGCCACAAACGCACCTTGGTACGTGCGCAACGCGGACCTGCACAGAGATCTTGAACTACCTACAGTGCAACAGCACCTAAAAACACTCACTGAATCGTTCTTCAAATGCGCCGAAACCCATCCCAATCCTTTAGTTCGAGATTCAGTCTCATATACTGCTCCTGTCTTAGATTCGAAATTCAAAGTTGCTAGACCGAGAAACGTGCACACTGGTGAACGCACGCAATTAACATTAGATCTCGAAGCCCTTCAGGCCGCAACTTCTAATTCTCACGTAAATTCGAATTAATTCAATTTTTATTCTTCATTTTGAGCACCTTCAGCGCTATGTATTCACATTCAGTGCTTTGAGCACCTTCAGTGCTATGTAAATCCCAGCGGGTGAACCCTTCTGGGCCCCGCTAGCGCGGCCTTATTCTCCGATTGGTCCTCGCTCAGATGAAGGCTGTGTGGCAAAAAATTGCACGAGTCATTCAGGGGGTTTTTTAGTGGGTAGGGCTCTGGTAGGCTCGGAGCGAGTCCCACATAACACCGAACGCGCGCGCGGAGTATGCGTTAGAGCACTTTTTATCCTCCTGCCCTCTCCGTGGAGGGGAACAAAAAAAAACAGTTAAAAGCGTGCGTTTTAATCAGGAATTGGCCTTCTGATAACAGTTCCAATTTTGAGAATTAGTTTCATTGAGTTAATGTGATTGTGGAACCAGAAGAAGCATAGTGAAACTCTCTAATTGATTTGAGTTGAGAGGCCTCGTGAGTCAGTTGCGATTTGTTTTAACGAATTGCATACATTTCTCGTGGTAATCACTATGACGAAGATCTAATAATTAGTATGTGATCAGCAATTTTAGTTTCTTTACACTAACAACTATTTAATTTCCCTCGGTGGTGGCGTCCTGATCGCTGTGCGCCGAGACCTGATCGCAGAACTTCGTAGGGATTGGTGTTCTTCCGCTGAGGATCTCTGGGTAACGTTAAAGGTACAACACTAGCACCCACGGGTTTCATATAATATTCATCTCTGTGTTGTGTATATTTGCGAACAAAAACTTGGAAACTCATAAGCCACGCAGCTTCTAAACTTCTCAGAGTCCCTAACAAATATAGTATCATGTAACCCATATGATAAATTTATTATTTTAGGTGATTTTAACCAGCCCAACATAATTTGGTCTAAGTCTATTGACACAGGTCATTATGAACCATCAGCTCTTAATTCTAGCCAATTTGATTTTATAGATAACCTGAACTTATGCAATTTATTTCAATTTAATTATTTACTTAATATTAATAATAGATTATTGGACTTAATACTGAGCAATGACGACATTTATATAACTGAATGCACTGATCCGCTAGTACCGCTTGACCCGCATCACAAAGCAGCATGCATTACTGCAAACTTTGTGGAGGTGCATACTTTGGCTACAGAACCTAGAATTAAATATTTGTATAAAAAAGGTGACTATGGATGTATTCGCTCTGAACTTGAGTCTATTGACTGGTCAAACACCTTTCCGACACTCTCTTTTGATAGCTCTATTTCTTTCTTTTACGACACACTATACAACCTCCGCGAGCGATTTGTTCCAAAAGTAACTGTGCGGCCAAGTAATAACTACCCACCGTGGTTTAAATTGCCTTTAATCAAAGTTATTAAGGAAAAAAACAAATTTCATAAAAAATTTATTAAATATAGAAATTTAGCGGATTACCTGAGCTTTTCTACATTACGCAAACGGGCCAAGCTCCTGGAGGAACAAATGTTTGAAGAAGATATAAAAAAAAATTGAGGACGGTATCGCTAAAAATTCTAGATCATTTTGGTCATATGTTAAATCTAAAAAACAATCATTTGGCTATCCAGCTATCACGAAATATGGACAAAGATCATCGAGTTCTGGATATAGTATCTGCAGCTACTTTAGTGAGTTTTTTCATTCAACCTTTCGACATCAGACCCCACCCACCTCATGGTTTCCACATAATCTTGACGCTGGCACCACTGGAGATTTAGCCGATATCAGATATCAGAAGATTATGTTCGTAAACTCCTTAAAGGGCTGGATCCAAAAAAATCTGCAGGCCCAGATGACATCGATGCAACCTTCATAGCTTCCTGTGCCGACAAATTATCTATACCTTTGACACTTTTGTTTAGACGTCCACTTCAACTTGGACGAGTCCCAGACATATGGAAAAGTGCTTTCGTTACTCCGGTACACAAGAAAGGGCCGAAAAATGACGTTGAGAATTATCGACCTATTTCAAAACTCTGTCATTTCGCTAAAATATTAGAGAAACTTGTTTGTGGTCCGGTGTATGAAGCACTGAAGAAAATGTTCAGCATTGAGCAACATGGGTTTCTTAAAGGAAGGTCTACCGAAACCAACCTTGTGTCCTGCACTGATTTCCTGTCAGAACACATGTCCAAACCAGCTCAAGTAGACGTAGTCTATACTGACTACAACAAATGCTTTGACAGAATCGACCATTGTATCCTGTTGCTGAAGCTTCAGTATGCAGGAATACGGGGTAATTTACTTCGGTGGTTTTCTTCATATGTCAGTAATAGATGTCAGACTGTAGTATTAAATGGATTCACATCTTTAGGAATGCCCATACCCTCTGGAGTCCCTCAGGGTTCCTTACTGGGACCACTGCTATTCGCAATTTTTATAAATGACGTAGGTACGTGTTTCCAGCATTGTAAGATCATCCTATATGCCGACGACATGAAGATCCTTTGTCCTATCTACAGCACTGCAGATACAACTAATTTACAGGATGATTTGGAGCGTTTTGAGAATTACTGTATTATTAACAAACTGGAATTAAACATATCGAAATGCTACATTTGCTCGTACACGCGGAAATCAAATGTTATAAAATTCGATTATGTAATGTCAAACATGAAAATAACGAGAGTGGAGTGCATTAGGGATCTAGGAGTAGTTTTTGACTGCAAGCTTCTATTTGACAAGCACATCGATACTATTGTTGCAAAGGCATCGAGAGCTCTAAGTTTTGTGATTAGAACCTCAGCTGACTTCCAAAACATAAAAACTCTCAAAATTCTGTATTGCTCCTATGTTCGCAGCCTTTTAGAGTACGCTTCCACAGTCTGGAACCCCATATACAATGTTTATATCGATCGCATTGAGAAAATACAAAAGCGCTTCTTAAGGTATCTTCAATTCAAATCAAAAATATATGACGAGGGTTATGTAAAGCGCTGCAGGCGACACCATATTTTGCCTTTGCATCTCAGAAGGCAAATGTTAGATGTATCTCTGCTTTTAAAGATTGCGCAGAACGTGGTGGACACGCCGGAGCTTCTTAGTAAAATATCAATTCGTACGCATAATAAATCCTTCAGGCAACCTAAACTCCTATTTGTTCCCACTGTCACTACGAATTACAGGCAAAATTCATATTTATTGAGAGCATGTGAAACTTTTAACAACGTTAGCGGAGAGTTGGACATCGATTTGTTTTGTACCAGTTCAGAAAAGACAAAGAAGTTGATTTGTGAAATTTTTTTCTAAAATATTTATTAATTTTTTTTGTATGTTATCTTTTTTTTCTATCATCCTTTTTTCATCTTTTTTTTTAAGGCGTTGTTTGGTTACTACTGGCATTGATATAAAGTAGTTTATTGTTATATAATTTATTCGTGAAAACTTCTTGTTAGCCTTAGTACCTGTCATATTATTTTAATAAAAAACAATAAAAAAACTTATTGTACCAACATAGCTGTAAGTTTTCCTAAAATAATAAAATAAAAAAATAAAATAAAAATAAAAATAAATTTAATATGACATGTCAGCTCCTGTATTATTATGTTTGCTTATAAATGCAAAAATTAATAAACCTTGTAATATGAATGAAACACGTTCAAATATTAGATGACAACTGTTTATTCATATAAGAGGGTACACGTATAATACATTTCAGATCTACCTACTACATCTTCCCCTTAAAGATAGAACTCCTTAAAGTCTAACAATTGTCATAGGTACTGTATACATATGCAATACACGGTTGGTTACAAAATAAAACAAAACAAAACTTAAACATAAATTATGAACTTTAGTTCTTAATTGCAGGTATACAAAAACCAATGCATCCCAGTAATAAAAACATTTTTTAGTTTCCACTAATGTGAGTTAATTAGGTGGCATTTAATTTATTCTTTTTACTGCGTGTTAACGGCGGAGAGTACTCTTTTGTCACCTCATTATCTCCGTCACTGGGTATGTATTCATCATCCGTATAGTACACACTATTTTCAGTAGGATCTATAGACTTTAAACTCTGCTCATTCGATTGATCATAATGATTGTGTGTCGGCTGCTGTGCGTTAGGATCGTTGTAACATCGAGTTAGATGTCGGCGATTACGGCGATACAATAGACCTTTTTTATTTTTTATTATATAGGATCGCGGCGTTTTTGCTTTGGCCACAACTTTGCCTCTCATTTTGTTTTGTTTTTCTAACATGATGACGTCATCGCCCACATTTAACTCTGGTAACGGTTTACAGTGCAAATCATAGTAAATTTTAGTTTTTTCTTGTTTCTCTAACATTTGTTTGTGTTGTACTTTATCATTAATACTTTTCCTGCATAAGAGATCCGGATGTACAGGTAACTTACAGTTTAGTCTTCGACTCATTAAAAGTTGTGCAGGTGAACATAAATTCTCTCTAGGTGTATTTCTATAGCTTAATAAGTTTAGATAAAAATCAGAACTACTGTCTATTGACTTTTTTAAAATCTTTTTTATAGTTTGTACGGCTCGTTCACTTTTACCATTTGACTGAGGATAGTTAGGAGACGAGGTTACGTGTTCGAACCCCCACTCAGAAGCAAACATTTTGAAATAACGACTTGAAAACTGAGGGCCATTGTCACTTATGACTGTTTCCGGAATCCCATACCTAGCAAAATTTTCTTTCAGGCCTTTTATGACAGAATAACTAGACGTATCTCTTAGATTTACAATCTCTGTAAAGCTAGAATAATAATCAACAATTAACAGATAATACTTTTTCCCATACTCAAAAATATCAGTTCCAACTTTATTCCACGGTAAAGAAGGTATAACAATAGGTATCATTGGTTCTTTGCAGGGTTTATTTAGATATATTTGGCATGTTTTACACCTTTTCACATAATTTTCTATGTCTGTGCCTATGCCCGGCCAAAATAACACCTCGCGCGCACGTCTCTTACATCGATCGACCCCTAAATGACCTTCATGTATAATTTGTAACATTTCACTTCTTAAGGAAGCAGGGATTAGAATTTGCTTGTCTTTAAATACAACTCCATCAATACTGTACAAGTTATTTCTTATTGACCAAAAATACCTCAACTCATCTTTTATATTATTTTTGTGTGAAGGCCAACCCTTTTGTATATATTCTAAAAGCTTGATAAGAGTTAAATCTTTTGCAGTATCTTTTTTTATTTTAGATAGTTTTTTATTAGACATGGGAATGTTATTCACTAGCATGCTGACTTGGTATAGTATACTTTTGCTTATTTTTTCATCACACAGATCCGGAAGGGGTGCGCGCGACAATGTATCTGGAATATTCATCAACTTTCCCGGCTTGTACTTAATAACTAAATCGTAACATTGCAAACGCAAAACCATTCGCTGTAAGCGGGCTGGGATCGAGTCTAATGGTTTTTTATAGATACTTTCTAAAGGTTTATGGTCACTTTCTACCACGACTTCATTTTTTCCGTATATATACTGATGAAACTTTTCACATGCGAAAACGATTGCTAACATTTCCTTTTCAATTTGTGCGTACCGTACCTGTGTGTCGGTGAGCGTGCGCGATGCGTACTCAACGGGACGGCCGGCCTGCAGCAGCACTGCGCCGACGGCCACGCTGCTCGCGTCCACCGACACCACTACGGGCTGCGATACGTCATACAAAGCTAGAACGGGGGTGGCACTAATTATTTCTTTCAGTCTATCATAAGCTTTTTGGTGACCCGACTGCCAACACCAAATCATATCTTTCTTTAATAGTTGGGTTAAAGGATGAGTAATATCGGAATAATTAGGTATAAATTTTGATAAGTAATTAATAACGCCTAAAAATCTCTCGAGTGCTTTTCTATCCGTAGGAGGAGCCATATGCTTAATAGCTCTTATCTTATCTGAATCTGGCCTCATACCGCTACTATTAAAAACATGTCCTAAATATGTTACTTCAGTTACAGATATTTTACATTTATTTTTATTGAATTTAAGATTTATTTCCCTGGCTCTGTCTAGAAGTGCTTTTAACCGTTGGTCATGTTCTTGTTTATCGCGCCCCCAGCAGATTATATCATCTACGAACAATTCTACACCATCTAAATTTTCTAATAATTGCTTCAATTTTGCATGAAAAATTTCAGATGCACAGTTTAAACCATATGGTAATCTTAAAAATTGATAGCGCCCGAATGGCGTTCCAAATGTACAGAGATCTGCACTGTCATTATCTAATTTTATAGCCCAAAAGCCGGAGTTGGCATCAAAAACTGAAAAAATTCTAGCTCCATGTAATTTTGTTGCAAGTTCACTTATTGTCGGCAACTGAAAATGAGCACGCTGTATTGCAACGTTCAACGGACGCGGATCAAGACAAATACGCAGATCACCATTTTTCTTAGCTACTAAAACCAGTGCATTGACCCATGGGGTAGGTTTAGTTACTTTTCGAATCACACCTAGATTAATCATTCTGTCTAACTCATTCTGTAATTTGTCTCGCAAGCCCAGCGGAATTTTCCGTGTCGCGCTCACAACCGGTTTTACGTGACGATCGACTACAATGTGGTACTCGCCCGGGAGACAGCCTAACCCGTCAAATAAATCAGCATTCTCAGATAAATCAATATTATGAACGCGCTGTACCAAGCCTAGTTCCGAACAAGTCTCTCGACCCAACACGCTCTGACAGTTCATGTCTGCAATTGCAAACTTTAAAATAAACATTTTATTTTTATACCACCAGTTTAAGAAACAAACACCTTTAATTGGTATGATATTGCCGGTATAAGATTGCAACTTAATATTTTTCTTATTTTTTATCAATTTACGGTCGTACCCTAAAGATAAATATTTCTCGTAAGATATCACGTTAATGTCCGCACCGGTGTCTAATTTAAACTTTTCTCTCCCGCACTCGCCTTCGAGCGTCTGATACCAGTCCTCAGAGGAACCGTTTTGTCCAGACACATCAGATAAAATAGAAATATAAAATGACTCACAGCTGTTTTCGTCCTCCGACGTTTCATAGAACACACCAATATCATGCATGTTTTTTACTTTTTTATTCACTTTACACGACCTAGCGAAATGACCATAATTTTCACACACGTAACACTGGGCTGATATTGCCGGACACGATGAACTATCTACACACAAGCCGCTGCAGCGCTGACAGTGCAATGAGCGGGGTGCGGGTTGCCGACTCGCCTGGCGCAAGCCACCGGCACCGGCTCCACGCCGCCGGCCGCCGCGCTCACCGCTACGTCGGGCTCCGCCGCCGCCGGCGCCGCGCGCCCAGCGTCCGCCACAGGCCTGCACCGCGTCAACGCGCGCCTCGGCTCCTCGTTCCAGCAGGCGGCTGCTATCTATTGACATTTCGTCGACTTGACACGTTTTGATCGCCTTATCCAGGGTCAGCTCATCCATTCGCAATAAGCGATCCCGTACAACCGTGCTCTTAATTCCACAAACAATCCGGTCGCGAATTAGTTCCTCTTCTAAGGTTTTAAATTCACATACCTTGCTTAAAAGTTTCAATGCCGTGACATATTGAATGATCGATTCACCTTCCTCCTGTTTTCTTGTAAAGAAATTATACCGTGCTAAGGTAATATTCGTCTTCACACCGAAATAATCATCAAATTTTAGTATCACGGTATTGACGTCATCACGTTCTTCGTCGTTCTCGAACGTGAATGTTTCATAAACATCGAAGCCCTCGGGTCCTATCAAGTTAATTAGGAGACTCGCTTGCACCCCGGCTTCTTCTTTGGACACCCCAGATGCCTTCACGAACAAATCAAATTGTTTTTTCCACCGCTTCCACGCGTCGGCCCGGCCGACGGAGCTGCCATCCAAACACAATTCTGTTGGTGGTCTAGCGTGTTCCATTATAGATACTGGTTTGATAACTTAGCGACACGAAAACAAATGGTATTTTAGCACTCTATAGTACTTTTACTTGCTTAAAGTTATTTTAACCGCTGCCACCATGTAATATGAATGAAACACGTTCAAATATTAGATGACAACTGTTTATTCATATAAGAGGGTACACGTATAATACATTTCAGATCTACCTACTACAAACCTACAAACGGCAAGAACAATTTATCGATCATATTTGTTCTTGTAGAAGTATGTCCGTCTCTATTTACTGAGCAAAAAAGGAATTAGTAATGAGTACACCAGTTCGCCGCAAACTCAATATCGAACATATGTACCGTTCACACCGTTTCTGATATTAAAGTCTATTGACATTAATAACACTACTCTATTTAAACCAAGGTGGCGCTTTGGTGTTGTTCTCCCACGATTGCACTTTCGTAGTTGAATCAGCTACTATATTAGTTTACTCGCTTCTCCATGTACCTTTCTTCCGTCAGAAATTAGCAATAATCAATAAACTGCCAAACTTTTCGACCACTTTATCGACCATCTATCGACCATATTCTAGATGATGAATGTCTGTCTGTTTTTATTGGGGAAAACAAGTTATTACATCCCCGCTACATCTCCGAAAACCCACAAACATCCAATATGGAGGATTTCTTGCATATCTAAAGCTATTTTGGAGGAAATACATTTTTTAAAGATCGCAGTTACGATTCCCTTTAAGACATATTGGAATGTAGACAAAAATGAAACATTATAGTTGCGACTCACGCGCCTCTCACGGAGTAATTACGTGCTAATAAGTAACTATCAAATCAAATTGTGCACTATCATATTTTTCATCCATTACTCATTGCTCTTTGTCAATTCTTTCCTTGCCTGAATAAACGTGCTCTTTATTATAGATTGTTTTGTTTTTATCAAGACATGCAAAGTGAAAACACAACACTACGAGTAAACCTACTTTTTTACACCCTACAATCGGACTAAAAGCCCGTGTCAACAGCTTTTCTCTCTAGCTGTACTCGCTGAATCATTTACCGCGATCTAGGGCTTAGTTACGTCATGACAAACTGAGTCTGACTTTCAAACCTTTTTATTTTAATTCCAGAGGAATTAAACGGAAAAGATGAGCAACTGTATCGCTAAAGATTTAGTATCGGTTGATTGTAAAGCTCTGTATTATTTGTAAAAGATGATTTATCTTATAGACCGTCATAGTATCTACTTATAGTAGGTGCCATACGTACACAAAGACATTACTTATTTTAAGTGTTGTGGAGTAATAATAACTATAACTAATGATTGTTTTATGCTCCTTTCTCTTAACTGTGAAACGATTTTACTGTTGGTTCAAATAGAAATGACGGTGTAGTATGCCACATAAGGTCTTAATAAAAGTATCACAAAAATGTTCTACAGTCTATTTTGGAAAACTAGTGTTGTAAAAGTAATAACTTTAAGTTTACTGCCAGTTTATTGAAATGTTTTCTATGAGATGTTAACATACGCCGACCGACTTAGATACGAGTTTTATCTCATTTACTAAAGAGCATGTAAAAACTACAGATTCTAATAAAACAACTAGAGGATTCTTCGGTTTATTGGGGATTGCAACGGATATATATCGTAAAATATTTGAAACACAATGACATTTACTTTTTATATTTTTTAAAAACAAATTCGACTTCTTCACACGAAACATAAATTTTGATAATCTTTAAAAATGAAAGCTTAAAAATGTGAGGTCTTTACCACTCATATAAACACACTATATCCCAACGTAATAAAGAAATATAATCGATAGATAAACTATGTTGTGACAAGAGCCTAAAAACTTTTTGATTGACACACTTATTTTGATTCTTTGGCCCATAGATCTTGAGGCCTAAGTGTTATCTGCGTATTTTGTCGTATTAAAATGATACATTTATGAATTATGTCACTTGATTTATAAAATAAGGCATGTTTTTAAAATGTACAAATCAATCCAAAATTCTGAATACGAACTTAAACACAAATATTATTACCAAGAACCAAACTTTTATCTTTATTTCACGTGTTAAATATTTACGAGTGAAAACCCGGTATTCATTAAATGTCTGTGCACAACAAAATACAAAACAATCAAAAGTCTTTTATTATATTAAAAGCACTTACTATTGGGTACACTACATAAATACGAAAATCTTAATTCCGATAGTCATAACCACGAATTTCTAAATTCCGAATTTTATAACACCGAATGGTTCATAATTCCGAAAATGAAAATTCCGTGATTCATAATTCAAAATCTTTCTTCTTCGAAACTTCAAAACTCCGAACTTGAAAATACCGAACCATAAAATATCCGAATTATTAATAATCCGCAATATCATAAATACGAATCCCGAATAACAAAATTCCGAATAATATTAGTTGCAATAACAAACGCCTTGTAAAACTGCATGAGAACATCAATTTATACGTTCGAGCGTTCAAGTAGTAAGTAGCTGGAAATGAGAAAGTTTATTTAGTTTTTGTAAGGAGTTGTTTCTTGAGTATGTAGTTTATGTACTGAAATGCAAATCCCTTTTTGGGATTTTACATTATCTACATACAGACTAACTGCTGCTCCTCGCTTGGCCCGTCGTCGCACCTAATTTGTATAATTTCAAAATGTGCCTTATTATTTTAATTGGCACAAGAATCATGTTTTTGAATAGTCAGAATTAAGACTCGGGATTGTGAAATTCACAATTTTTAAAATCGGAATATTCAAATTCGGAATTACATAATTCGAAATTTTTGGGTATTCCCCTTACAATTAAAAGCTTTCTATGGTTGAGTTTCATAAATACTAATTATTAGGTTGCTGCGAAAATAATCCTGACAAATACAACTGGGGGGACAACCCAAAGGTTGGACCCCAAATTCTTGAGATTAAAAATCATCTTCTTGAAATGGTTTGTACATTCTTACTCAGTTGATTGACCCTGTAGCTTTTGAGCTGTTGTTGAGGGAAAGGAAAGAAAAAGAATTTACCTGAGACCTAAATGGTTGGAATTGTTTTAAACTTTTTAAAAGGTTTGAGGTTCAAGAGGTACCGGAATGACTTGTAATAGATGAGGAATGTTAGGAACGCTCTTTTACCATACGTTTTGGCGTTTGTAAAGATTTATTTCTGGCAATTACTCCACCTAAAACAGCAAGTTTTGTTTGTGGATTTTAGACATTAGGCATAAATGTACTGACAAATGTTGCGTATTCGTTTGGGTGGCAGCAGCCGTATGTTAGTAAGTTTTTGAGTGGCATCTCCCTCCGGTGTTTATTGCGTAATTAGGGTTGTTCTAATATAATCGACGATTTTGCTTTAGTTTTGTATTAAGCCTTCATTTAGAAGCTTATGGTGTTAGGATCGTTATGAATCAAGCTTACCGAAAATTTAAGAGACATACAGTAAAATAGACGAAACAATCGCACTACGATAAGGTAAAATGGGATTAGTGATTTTCTGAATGTACTTGTTAATAAACTATTTATAGTTACCATTATTTGTTTTATTTCATCGTTATACATAATTTTACTTTTAATTGAAAATCACAACATTTAGTAAATTTTATTTTCGACGTATTCAATACATTTATCACTTTTCTTGGGTAATTCGGTCCCTTTTATTTTAGCTTTTTGTTTGAATAAAATCTATTGTTTATTTACTCTTATGTGTAACTAGAAAACTTTGAAAATAAATAAAACCACTTAATAGGGTCAATTAGGCTATTTGCAAAATTATAAAGAACATTTTACTACAATAACAATTAAAAAGAAAGGTTATTTTAAAATATGTTATACACTACACAATAACAATGTTATTATGCCACTACGAAATTGGTTCACAGTTCCTGTGTCTTTCTTACGTTTCAGAAAGTGTTTTTAAATTCCCAAAACTGGGACAGATTGCAGCTTACTAGAAAAATATGCGATGTTTTTACTTCATTCTTTTTATAGTTGAGGAATATTTGGATTTTATTTAGTGTACTCTGTACTGTTCGTTTTATAAAATTGTTGATATGTACACCAAATATTGAAGGATTCGAAGTTATCTAGCCAAGTTTCCTCAAAAATCTCATTGAACTTCGTGTTACTATTGCTGTTTGGGACTATTTACATTACGTAGAGCCAACCTTTATAAGCACACTCTGACGGTAGGTTGCACAAAACGTGTAGTTTTATGATGTTTTGCCGGCCTCCAGCTCCTTAGTCTGATGCCAAAAGCTTCTATTAAAATGGAAAAAGCAACAGTTATTTTCACAGCTGGAAAGACATTTCTCAAAGTTTTCTATATGTTAAGATTTTTATTTCAGTAGAAATTTAGTCTGCGGTAGCACCACTGTCGTTATTAAGTACACAAAATTAACACTTTTGTCTCTGTCTCAAATCCAATCAAACCAAATCAAATGAATTTATTTGCGAAAAAATGTGTACAAATAGTTCTTAATTTAAATTGACAGTTCTACATTTTTTACTGTTAAACAGCGTGCAAATATTTATAAGAAGTTAACTACAAAATGATTTACTGTCTAAAAACCTATTAAATAATATCAAAATAGTATTTACAAATATTAATATTTAAATGTTATAAAAATATTACAAAACATTCATTTAATTACAATTCAGTGTCTTTAAAATATTCATCAATTGTGTAGTTAATTTTTGAATCAATAAGTCATATATTTTTCGTTTATAGTAATTAAAACTTAAGTTTCTATAATTAAAGAGCAGCTTATTATATATATATCGATAGCCATACAATAAACATTTCTACTAAATACTGTTAATTTACTAGGTGGCATATACAATTATTTAATCAAAATATCTTTATTTCTAGTTCTTAAAATCATGACATTACCAAGTTCTTTAAAATATTCCTTATGTTTTTTTACAAACAATAAAATTTCGAATATGTACAAACTCGGCAAAGTGAGTAACTTTGAAACAGCAAAAAGAGGCCTGCACGGATCTCTGAAATCTGCTCTACAAAGTGCTCTAACACATTTCTTCTGACACAAAAATACTTTTTGGATGTCTACGAAAATGCCAGTACGGCAAAACGGCAGTTTCATAGGTAAAGACCTATTATATCATTTAATCAAGCCAAGCGCTCGGTTTTTTATGCCATAATGGTGCACTTATTTTCTACTGTCATAGTGTCGTTGATACACATGCTCAGCATGTAACTTAACTATGTTTATCCTTATTATTATTTGTTTCTCCGGGACTAGATCGTCACTTGAACTGCGCCCTGTCACACTACAGATCTATTGTGTGAGTCCATCTGTTCATAGCTCGCCGCTTACTCCGATCGAGTCCAGTAAGCGGATCACCTTTCTGACGGATCTCTCTTGTGTCCAGTTCATGTTTGTCCAAGTGTATTGATCGCTTTTTTTACGTCGTGTACTCCATATCCTACCTTATTGTCAATTTTAGAGCCATCAGTGAACTAGGTACGGCTATGTTCTTCCCAGTGAATGTTGCCCTTAGTCCATTCTTTTCTGTTTGGGAACTCTATCTGGTAAAGTTTTTCGAATTGTAGCTCTGGTAGCATGTCATCCGTGGGCATGTTTATAATTGGGCATTTATGGGTGAGTTTCTCCAGGCAGCCCGTATTTTTTTAAAACCATGCATTTCCTCTTTGGGATTTGGCTCTAATCATGCTCCCCCTAGCCTCTTTTAAGACCGTGAGATACAAGGGGCGGGATCCCTAAGAGTGCATTCAATGCCAAGTTTGGCATTGTGGTCATGGCGCCAGTGGCTTTATCCTACTTGTAGTGGTTATTGTTATTTATTTCTATCTGCAAGTATTTAAAAAACATAGAGATCACTACACTACATTTTATAAAATTAAATAACGAATAATAGAAAATAAAATGACCTTATATAAAATTCTTCATCAAACAAAAGTATATCTACAATAAAATGAATATTTTAAGGTAGGAAACTACTTACCTATCTAATGAAAGACAACACAAAACGATAATACGACCTTGATCTTCAAAGTGATTCACTACTACAAAACCAACAGAACTGCAAACGTATCGAATATTTGACTACTTAATTCTTCGAGCAAACGTCACGTTTTAATATGTGATCGAAGACCTCAATGCCTAATTAGGGCACTATATGTTGTAGAAAACATTTACATGAAAATCTGTTGATTCCTACGCCTTATTGACTTCAAATATAAAAACATCTGTGTAATAAGCTTAGCGTGTTTCTACATGTATCTTTACAGGATCCTGAATGAGTGATTTAATCATATGCAAGCAAAACTAAAAAACATAAAAGCATACATACTTCCCTCCACAGAACGCAATGTGTAAAGATTTTATTTTATTTTAGTGTCAGAGATACAAAACTGTGAAGAAAAATAAACGGGATTCTTAGTTAATGGACAAAAAAATTTATTATTGAGATTATTAGACATTTCATTTTCTCCCTGTTTGTGTCGCTTTTGTCTTCAGAATCTCGTTACTGAAAGATTAATTATTGATGCTGACAGGAGAATAAAGTTTTTGCTCGGCCGTTGTTAAATTTTTTCAAAATCTCCGTTGAATCTCCGCTGGATTTGATTTATCATAGTATTTACAATCTACGAAAGCTCTGAAAGTTCTGAGGAAAGTCTGACAAATGTTGTCATTGCATTGTTGTTTTCACTAAACTATATTTGGAAATATTGATTAATTTAAGGTTTCTTTCAGTGGATTGATGACAAACATTTACTTGCTGCAGCAACGAGATATGAGTATAGTGTAGGAGTTTATTATGTATTTGGAAATAATATTGGTTATTTAATATAATAACTAATCTTATGATATATGGACCCAAATTATATTACACATTTAAATTTATAATGGGAAAAAACCTTGTGCTAGTATTGCGTCAAATTAATAATGGAAATGGAATCCATTACTAATATCAGACATGACACCAACATTGTAAAGATTCAGAGAGATTTTTCACCATAACAAATCATATTTTATTTAAAGGAATACATTTTTTAATAAGCAATGAATGTTATTCCTAATTCTCGTTTTCGTATTATAGAATATATATAAATGCATCTGTAGATATTTTCTGAATCTGTAAGAAATTATTACATTCGCTTTAAAATCAAAAAAGGGAAAGAAAAATCTTCCACTGATTGTACGGTCACTTCCAGAATTATTATTATTATGCAATAGTTTAATGAACCAAACAAGAAATATGTGATAAAAATTACGATTTCTTTATGAAAGCTGGAATGATTTAACATGCTTTATTTTACACCACTCATAAATAGAGCTATGTAATCCACGCATGCAATAAAAACCTTTTTTATACAGTTTTAAATTAAAAGTGCTGAAAACAAAGGCAACCTGTGTTTATTAACCTTGCAACCTGGCTGAGTACGTCAAGAGTAATTAGCGCCGGGGACCGCTGCTGGTCGGATTGATGGTGTCGGCAATTAGGTCTTGGCAGATTGAACTGGATGACAAGCTAGAAAGTTTTGTTGTTTTTGTGTATTACAAAAAATATACTGAAGTAATAAAAACCTTTATAGATGTTTTAGCTGGACAATTTAGGTACTTATTGGTATACTCACAACTTAAATCCAATTGATTTTAGGTAAAAAAACTGTGTTATGTAAAATATTGTTGCAGAGGAATGTTGTGTTGTTTGTTTTATTATTATCGGGTTTTCCCGCATAGTTTCGTTCGAATCATGAAACTAGGTATCCTATGTTTGATTTCATATTTATTTCACTCAATTGTAATTTTTAGTTTATTAAATTAATAAATACATCAAAATCCCTCTCAAAAACACTTAAATCAAATTTATGAATTTTAAATAAACCAACCCATAATTAACTTATATGTACAAATAGATAAAGGCTAGGAAAACAGACTCTAATTTTCTCTGCACAAGTGAGTCTATCTACATTTCTTTACATATAATTAGGAACAATGATACAAAATATAGAAATAGTACACTAACGTTTATGATGAAACAATTATGGGGAAAAAATTTCACTTTTCATGCATTTTTCCAAAGGATAAAATTGTCATATATGCGTTCATATATTGATCACGGGATTAGCGTCCGATACAATGTTCTTAATATAATAATTTACTTTCTTACTACTTGAGGAAGA
The DNA here is from genome assembly GCA_923062675.1 of Marasmarcha lunaedactyla. Lineage (NCBI taxonomy): Eukaryota > Metazoa > Arthropoda > Insecta > Lepidoptera > Pterophoridae > Marasmarcha > Marasmarcha lunaedactyla. The sequence continues at coordinate 9,973,146 of OV281342.1, read as the reverse complement.
TACACTCATTTTTTATAAAACTAAGTAAATGCGAATTTGAGTAAACAAGCACGAACGATGGCGGAATGCATTTCACGCGACGTATTTTTTTATAGACTTCTTCTTTTACGACTATTTGAATAGCACGCGATTGACTTTCTTGAACAGCCTGTAAATTTCTAATACAATCTTCGTGATTGACCTCTTTGATAATTGGAATTATTACAAACAATTTCCACATTTCAAATTCAAATCAATTTTCATCCCTAGGAATTAACGAGTTATTTCCACACCCAGTTTACGAAAAGTATAATAGTTCTTTTTGAATAGATGTGATAACAAAACATTTCTGCAGTTTCAAAGTTTATCGATAACGAACAAATCATTCGTTTTAAATATTATATTAATTAATATGGAAAAATAATCTGCCCTTTTAAATACGTGTCTTTTTAACACATTTTCTTTTATACAAAATTCATAAATTAGAATCATAACATTTTCAAATTCACGAAAGAAAAAAGAAAAAGAAGGAAGGAAATATAATGAAAGATCAAATGCAACGCCTAAAAATAACGTTTGAGGCAATACCCACACGTTAAGTTACGTCTACTCCATGCATGTCATACCTGTACAGATATTTGAATTCATGAATGCCCCTCTAAAGCAATTGTAAATGCAATTTCAAGTTAACAACTAGTATATTTTACAATTTATAATAGTATATTATATTATATAATAGTATATACCATAAGACACGTAATCGCTTTCAGCTTACTTCAAATTTACATTAGTGAAATGAAATACCTAGAATAGGGTAAGTAGCTTGTTCTTATTTGTTTGTACTCAAAAGAGCAAACTTTACAATAATTTCGGTACAACAAAAAATGCTACAATTGCTTTAAAAAATTCCTTGTTTTATAGTAAAACGAGTTCAAAAATTTTGTGCTTCCTAAATATACTACTATTGCAAATAATAATAAAAAATCAATTAAAACATCATTCGTCTTAGTAAAAAGCGTTATGGATGTTTTTATACAGTTTCTCAAATATTTTAATAATCACAATGATTCACACTTAATAAAGCTTGTAATAAAAAATTCGTCAACGTGCTACTTGCACTTACAGTTTCAAACTAAGTGAAGGCTCTCCAAAGTTAGTTAAGCATGCAAAACCTTAACAAAACTATTCGTTTCAGCCCGCTAGCAAAGTTTATACCGCGGCGGTATATTTTATGATAATTATCGAGATGCACCTGTATATTATTTGAATTTCAATATTTATCGCATTTATTATAAACAATGTGAACGGGAAATAACAACATTTAGGCAATGGTTATATTTTTGTGGCTTTTGGCGTTGAGACCAGGGTGTCCTGGGGTCAGGGTGCTCACCTTATTTATTTATTTACCTACGATCCTTCAGTGAAATTTCAAAACGATTAGTGATTAAAATCGTGACCTGAGGCTGGAACTTATTTTGCACAACGTGGCGATTCTCCCAGCCTTTTGGCCACTTTGTCATATGTAAAAATTTATTTAGACGTTGTATTTTATTTGCATTTTTTTTTCTTTCCTTATTTTCCTGTTTTCTTTCGTGAAACTGTTAACATTACAATTCTTATTTATTAGGTTTATAAAAAAAAACTTTGTTCATAGGAAACGTAATAAAAGGTAAATATATTTTTAATATTTAGAACAATAATATTTAAAACGAAAGATTTGTTTGCTTGTTATCGATATACTTTGAAACTACTGTTCTTATTTTCTATCTATCGCATCTATTCAAAAGCTTGTTTATCTTCGTAAACAGGGAGTAAAATAGCTCTTTAATCCCTAGGGAAGAAAAGTGAATTGAATTTGAAATGTGGATATTAAAAATTAACAGGTTGTACGATGAAGTCAAATAAAAGAAAAGATTGTAAAAAAATAAAGGACGCGAGAAATGCGTTCTGCCTTCGTTCGTAATTGTTTACTAAAATCCCCATTTGACTTAGTTTTATAAAAAATTAGTGTGTCTTCCTCAAGTAGTAAAAATTAAATTATTGTATTCATTACAGATAACATTGTATCAGACGCTTAAATGTAATACAAAGTCTTTAACGTACATAATCCCGTGAACAATTTATGAACGCATATCATAATTTCATCCTTTGTAAAATGCAACAGGAGCGAAAACTGTTTTCCATAATTGTTCAAATATAAACATTAGCCTCCAACTGTTTCTTTTTTTTGTTATTGGAAAATGGATTAGACATTTGTCTTCTATCTCACCTGATGGAAAGTGACGATGAAGACGAAGGTGTTACACGTCTATCCACGAGATACCTATTTACTCGACGCTTGAAAGAACTAGGACTATAGTTTTCTGGAAAAAGAGACGCAGGTAGTTCATTCCACACCTTGTCATTCCCGCACCAAAAAGGAACTATTGAAGCGTTTGGTTCGACTTCTTGGGATGTCTACCATGAAGGGATGGAAGGTCTGTCTGCGTCAGTAGTCCAACGCAAGAAGGGTGTGGGTTCAACCTGGTCAAAAAGAGCATTCGCACACTCTCCAAAATGTAATCTGTAGAAGACTGCTAAACTGGCAACTTTCCGACGATGGTCGAGGCTTTCCAGTTTTTTGGTGGTGAGGTCAAAGTTGTTAATAATATTTCGGGCTCTTCGGTCAACTGTGTCCACCGCTTCTAGTTGGTACTTTGCAGAACCATCCCAAAGGTGGCTACAGTACTCCATAAAAGATCGAACTTGTGCTGTATTCAAATTAAGTAGCTGTTCAGGGCTGAAGTACCGTCGGACCTTCGAGATGATTCCCAACTTCTTTGAAGCTGTTTGAGCCATGGACACAATTTGTTGCCCGAAGTTTAGTTGGGACGATGTAGTTACGCCCAGAAGCCCAAGGTGGTCGGTTAAGGGTACAGAAACATTTTGGAAAGTGGGCGTTAGGTCGAAATTGCTCTTATTCGCGGAGAATAAACACGCCTGTGTTTTCGACGGGTTAAATTTGAACAAGTTGGACTCACTCCAATCAGACACTTTCTTTAAGGCCAAATCCACCCGCTTAATCATGGACAAAGCCCGGATTCCTTGAGGACTCGCTCGCGCATTGGACATGTATCTCTCTACAACGGTGCTGTCATCAGCGAAACCAATAATGCCTGGGGTTAGCAGGTCGTTAATGTGCAGCAAGAATAACGTTGCAGAGAGAACAGATCCCTGAGGTACCCCGGCATTGCCATTAGGTCAGAAGAGCAGCCGTCTAAGACTACTCGAATTGACCGTTCCCTCAGAAAATCAGATATCCAGTCGCAGAGCCCTTTAGGTATTCCTGGAAGCTTGCTCCAGAGACCACCATGCCAGACCCTATCAAAAGCCTTGGAAATGTCTAAGGATACAGCTATAGCTTCACCGTGACCTTCCAAGGCTTCGCTCCATAAGTGAGTGGCATACGCAAAAAGATCTCCAGTCGAGCGTCCACTGCGAAAACCATATTGGTTATCAATAAGCACCTTCAGTGCTATGTATTCACCTTCAGTGCTTTGAGCACCTTCAGTGCTATGTAAATCCCAGCGGGTGACCCCTTAAGGGCCCCGCTAGTGCGGCCTCTTTCTCCAATTGGCCGTCGCTCAGATGAAGGCTGAGTGGCAAAAATGCACGAGCCGACAGGGGGTTTTTTTAGTGGGTATGGTTCTGGTAGGCGTCGGGACGAGTCCCAATAACTCCGATCGCGCGCGCGGAGTATGCGTCAGAGCATTTTTTATATCCTATTGCCCTTCCCGTGGAGGGGAACCAAAAAAAAAAAAAACGCCGTACACATTACTTGCTCGTTTCGTGCATAGTCGACGCGCGGTACCGCCCGGGTATAATGCTCAATGTCGTGCTGGATATTTGCTTTGAAAAAAAAAATTTTTAGATGCATGTACTGGAATTGTATATGGATTGGTAATACTGTACAGTATTAACATAGCCCTAAATCGTTATTATGAAACTTATGACGAATTTATTTGATAGTAAATTTTAACTGTAAATTGTAGATTTTATTCTAAGAGCTTTATCTGAATTTTTATCTGCATCTGTAAGCTTTGCAAGTCTCTCTCCCCCAGACCCTATCAAAACGACAATCGAACGTCACCCGTTCAGAAGTTAACGCGGGATCGAGCCATCGCCCTCCTCAACTAATTCAAAGGGAAGTGAGTGACCCGTCACCCAACGCCACCATAAGAATACGTACTTTGGTGACAATAACATTTTACATTTTCATCTGAAAGAATAACTCAACAAGCAAGCAGACACATTCCACATGTTTTATTACAAATACTAGTAAAAACTGTTAATGAGAGGGTAATACCCAAGGGCATTAGAGTTATAACCTACCTATTTGAATTTGTAAACTATTTTTTCTTTTGGTGTAGTGACTACTCATTTTGTAAATACTTACTGTATGGCGGCAATATACATTGTGTAAAATTAGACAAATTTCATATCATGATCACTAAAACACCGAATAAATCCCGTAATAGTAGGTATTTTTGAGTGTTGAGAGCACTCTGATATAAAAGATACTATTGATTACTTCAAAAATTTCACACATTTGATTGTAGTTAAGTAGAAATAAGCATTACAGTAGGAGTACATTAAGGTATCCATTCCTTCTCCATTCCTTCTCTCCATTCTTGAACACATGAGCAATTAAAAAGATACAACTATTAATCTCCTCCAATATGGTTGAGGAGGGCGATGGCTGGATCCCGCGTTAACTCGTGAACGGGTGCCGTTTGAGGGTGTTCGTCGTTTTGATACTTGGGGGGAGGGAGACTTGCCGAGCTAACAGATGCAGAAAAGAATAATTTTGTATAGGCATAAAGAGACTCTGTAAATTTATTTTGAAAAAAAATATACCCGTGAAGTTTCTTGCCAGTTCTTCTTCACGAAGGTTTTTTTCGAACTGGTGGTAGAATCATGTTTTATTTGCCGTCAATAAGAACAAGTAATTGTCAATGTTGAGAAATAAATATTACATTTCATTTCATTTCATTTCAATACCATATAAATATTTTTATTCGATTGCACAATTAAGTAAAATTGATTTTCATATATTTTTAAACACTTTTTTTTTCTTTGTGGTTACCTTATTCGACACCGGTTCTATCAATAGACACTCAGTGTAGGCATTCGTTAAGTGTGGAGAGTCTAAGGTCGCTTATTAATCGAAAAATTTAAACCATGGCTTATACGATACATATTCTGCAGTAATAAATGTAAGAAGTAACACTTGTATGGTCTCAAAACATTAAAACCTAATGTAATTGATGTAATATATCGTATATGTAAAATCACACAAACATCTATACAATATTAAGTATTTATTTTTTTGGGATGATCAATATCTGTATGGTATTTATACATAGTACGACAATTAATAAAATATTCTTCCATCCTATTACTAGTACACATTGTGGCATTTAAGGGTTAACATAAACATACAATGGGGAATTTTCTGACAGCCTGAATCGAAAAGGGAGCTTGTGCTGAAAAAGGCGATAGATGGCAATGGCAATTAATTAATGCAGTCGGTAACTATTCAGAGAGGAATTAATAACATCGGGACGCTGTCAAATAAATGTCGCGAACATTTACGTCGGTTTACTACTTGCCAACGCCATCTATTGCGTTATTTTCTAAATAAATCTTTTATTTTCTAAATAAAGCGTAATATCTGTTAGAGATCCCAAAAAAAATATTAACGTATTTCTCTGATTTAACTACGTGGATTTTACCTTTTTGAAGAATATTGAATTGGACTCGATAATTTTACAATTAAATATTGTCAACTCTAGCAGCAATAACGTCTTCATTATGGAGAGTATAAAGATTAATCTATAATACTCCCCATACTATATTTATACGCACGGGTTGTAGGACCATCCTCCATACTGATTCTAGGTTATGAAAGGATAAAAACTGTTAGTCAATATCATACAAAATCATTTATCAATATTCAATAAATATTAAATAAACATCTACCATTAAATATTTGAAGTGTCTAAATATGATTCAAGATGAAACTTACCACAACATATTATTGAATTCTGATATGATTAACAAAGATACTTACAAATTATTTTTTAGTCTAGCTTTTTGTTGACAGTTCAACCTCAAAATAACTTAACCCCAGCAACTTAATCCTGTCAAATCGACCGCATGACAACTCAACCGAATGACGACACGACTCGGACAACTTAACCCTGATAAAATATTGTGTACCTTCCTATTCAATAGTGAGAAACGAAACGTAAAACCACGCCATCTAGTTTAAGTCACTTACTTTAGTAGTATAATTCACTTCTATACTACTATATTTTTCAATGAAATAGTAATCGTTGATTCAAATTAATTTGAGCAAGTAGGGTTATTTATCGGACTAGATTGTTATATTAGTTTTCCTAGTACCTATGATAAAAAGCTGCTCAAAGCTGCAAGTACACTCCGAAACACAAAAACTGAAATCTTTGCTAAAATTAAAGGCAAACATAAAAATAAAATACATTTGTATTGAATAAGAAATAAAAAGTAAAACCTGTGGTCCATTCATACTTTTCAAAAGTCCTGAAACTTCCTTGATTTTATAATTTGCTTTTCGAACTTAGTTCAGGCTCACGTAGATCTGCTGAAGAGATTTGCAAGTTACACAGTAAGTTTCAAAGTTTTAGTGGTAGTTAAATCACAAGCTCATTAATAGTTCCACTAGTTATTTTTAATTTATTTTGCCAAGAAAACTCAGTCAAATTATTTCTCTTCTGACTGAGGTAACAGATCTCTGGGTGAAGGATGTCTATAATAAATCAAGACATGAAAAATAAAACCTTGTTAATAAAATTACCAGCAATTAGGCTTGTGTTCGTTGATAATTTTTCCTAAATTATGAATGATAAACTAAATGCTTCCAAATCAAGCAGAGTGTACAGTGTCAACTCTAGTCACGACCCTTTTCGGTCTAAGATCGCACACATCGATGTATAGAAAAAGTAGTATTGCGTGACTTATCCGCTTTTCTTTTCTTCGTACTTGAACTGAGGTACCCGACACTGTTTGTGCTCATGATGGTGGGATATGACAGGTTGGAAACTAGGAGGGACTAGGCTGACACATACCTGCGAAAAATGTGTGGTGGGCGGTGAGTCGGCCAACCGGGAAGACCCGCAATGTATAAGTATCTGTGTACCCAATGACTTGATGCTGTGCCGGTGCCAGCACCAGCTGCTCGCGGTGCCGCGCGCTAGGGCCAACCTCTTGCAGAAAGCACCACGAGCGCTGTAAACACTTAATCGTTGGCAAAGCAAACTAACTTGTTTTACTGTTCTCTGAACGAGTTCGAAAATGCTGTTTGAATCGTCAGATGCTTTGGAAACCATTAAATTTTATCATGATTTTAATACATATTTAAATAGACACTTATTATGACAAAAAACAATTAACTAATATTTTTTTAGCATGGTACCAATCTGTACATTATTTTTATTTGAACATTTTATTTTTAAGTCATATTTTGTATTTACTTGACATGATATTGTTTCTTTTTAACTCTAAGACAATGTTTGTTTTTCACATGAATAATTTTAAATACATTATTCCATTTTGACATCTTGTAACATTAAAAATCTAAGCATTTCTGCCGTACTTTGATTCTATAAATATTTTCACCTAAATATACACGTACCGCTTAGAAAACTCATTAGAAAGTAAAAAAAAGTATTACGATATGCTCACTCCATACCAATAAATAACCAGCTCCAACCTAGTCGAGCAGTGGTCCTAGTGCGAACAATTTTTAAGTGTCATGCTGTTTATTTCTTTAGGGCGTTTGCGATGTTAGTTAAGCGCGCTGGGGATGTATTAAATGCCTACTGCGTGAGAATAAGAGGGCCTAAATAAATATCTAATATTTTAATCACAATACAGAATATTACTTGAAGTTGAAGTTACTACCACACACTATAAATTTTTTCATTATCTACGTTGAGTAACGACATAATGTAGATTACTTTACGTAGCCAGAGGCACTTTTATTGCTTACTTCAATTTGAAATAAATCGGAAGTTTGTCTTGATACCGACATTTACGCAAAATATTAAAAGCCAAACTCTCTAAAAATGTAGCCCATTTCATTTCTATAGAAATCTCGGAACAGGGCAATCCCATTTAAGTGTTTCAAATAAACAAAGCGAGAAAAATAAAAGATAAAGATGCAGATTCGACAGATATTCTTGGTTTTCCTTTCCATTGTCTTCGAAAAAAATTTGTGATTTGAATTCAGTGTGGATGATGGTTTATATAAAAATACACTAAGATAAAGTATCTTATTTCTTTTAAGGAAATTTAATGAAAATAATTGTTTATGATGAATTATTTGACTGGAATATTTAAGTTAATAACATATATTTCCATTCTATTGGTCATTTTTTTAGGTTTAAAATGAATTAACCTATATGTACATACAAAGGCACTCAAAATTTTTTGTGAAAAAATGTTTTAAATATGGAACGCTGACGAGTTATATATATTTATAAATTCGATTATTTAAAAGTAAAAATATAAAATTTCCGAGAAAGCCGTTGAGAACTTACCTGTTCTGGACTAGAAAATGTGCTTAGAAAATTGGTTCAGACGGATAAAACTTTGCATAGACGCCGGTGGAGAGTTCTTTGAAAATATGTAATAAAAAAAATTTAAAAAAAAACAACATTTTTATTTTTTTTTCTCTCTAAAGTTTCTGAGTGTCCCGTGTACAGCACTGTGATATAACTTGCTAAATTTTAGCTTTGATATGTACACAAAATTGTACAAATTTCGCCCTGCTCGCTGACTAATTAATTAACTTTTTACAGTAAACTGTAACTATGTTCGTTTAAAATCTTTGGTGGTATTATATTTACTTTTCTCTAATCATATAGAACAACAACACGTTTATCGCTGAGCTCCTGATCCGATAGATATTTTTGACACTTTTGGATCATATGTCTTCTAATGCTTTAAAAAATTAATAATAAGTAGTATAATATATGTATAATAAGGGACCAAAATTATATTTTATAAATGTGGGATTCAAATATAGAATTCAGAACGTAGCAAAGGATTCAAAGTATAAGAAAAAAAAATTTTGCAACCGAATGATATACTCTACTTTTAATCGTCCTGTACGAGAATATAAGTAAGTCTAAATATTTATATATAAACAATAAGGAACAATAGGACATAGCTCAAGGGACTGCAACTGCTCACGTCCGCAAGGTTTAGCCCTCGATGCCTTGTACGTGGCCCTGGGTGGTGCTAAACGAGCAGTATCTTCTGGTGGTAGGCTTCGGCCGTGGCTTGTCACCACCCACTAAACAAAGCCATGCCGCCAAGTGACATGGTCGCGTTCCGGCATGATGTTTAGTGTAGCCATAGAGGAGGGTAGGTCTGAGTAATCGTGCTGGTTTAGAAAACTGTCTTCAGCTCGTAATTTATTGGCTCGCCGGGTAACTGGTTTTGGAGGGTAGCGGGATCCGTAGAAACAGTGCACCGCTGGCCAACCGCAGATAGAAGGGGGCCCAAGTAGTTTGCTAGCCACATGCAAAAGGCTGCCCCGCCACTTCACGAAAAATCCCGGGAGGCTTAATCGTGCCGGCTGGACTGGTTAGAGAGGACCCGATGACAATCCCCGGGGGTGTTCGGGCGTCCCCGCAGTCTCCAAGCCAGTTCCCCATCGGTGCGTTGTTAATTGCGAGCTGCTTGGTTCCATTTGCAGCGCTTTACTCAACTTCTGTCCTCCTTCTTATTCACTCACACAACTAATATGAAAAGACATAAGAAGAGTAAGGATCTACAGCGGTTGCACTTCCTCTCTCTTAAAGTGCACTTCTGCAACATCAGAGGAATGCACTCTAATATCAACGATGTCCACCACCATCTTGAGACAGACAGGCCTCACCTACTCTTCCTAACGGAGACGCAGATCTGTAATCCGTCAGACTCGGCATACCTTTGTTACCCAGAGTATATCCTGGAGTCCAATTTCCGCCAGAACGCCGGGGTGTGCATGTATGCCAGTGACGAGATCTGTTGTCAGCTTCTCCGTTACTTGGAAAATTTGGACTTTTCCGTCATGTGGGTTCACAATGATACCGGCCTTGACCAATTGGTCTACGCCAGTATATACCGGTCACATAGCGGAGATCGGGAGACAACGAGGCTCATGGAGTATCTGAGCGATGCAGCAGATAAGGTTCGGCAACGTTTTCCCTCAGCGCAGTTGGTGTTCCTGGGGGATTTTAACGCTCATCACGGGCAATGGCTACACTGACCACGCTGCAAGAGAGGCTTTTAAGTTTTCCGTGACTCAAGGTCTCTCACAGCTTGTACACGAGCCCACGCGCATCCCCAACGTTGCCGGCCACACTGCATATTGCTTAGACCTGACAGGTGCTCGGTGTCCGTAACTGCAACTTTAGGGACATCCGACCACTGCGTGGTGAAATCTGTGTCGCAGTACTCGCCGCCTGACACCAGCTTAAAAGGCGCTAGGCGTGTATGGCGATACAAGTCAGCAGATCGGGATGAGATGCGGCACTTTTTCGCGTCTTAGCCTTGGCGGCAGACTTGTTTTACATCAACCGATCCATCGTGCTGCGCTGATGCTGTATCAAGTGTGATAGTCCAAGCGATGGAGTATTTCATCCCTTACGCTGACCTATCCCTTGAAACCGAAGGTCGCCCATGGTTTAATACTGCTTACCTCACAGCTGAAAAGCTTAAGCAAGAAGCGTACAAAGCCTGGGCTGACGCTCGTAGAAGCAGAGCCGTGGATTCGCATGAACTGAAGAAAAGATGCAATGCTGCCACCAAGTCTTGCAAAAAGGTTTTTTTATTTAGGTAATTAGGAAAGCTCGCTTTGACCACTTTGGCCACATCGGAGACAAGATAGCGTCATATCCTTCAGGAAACAAAGCTTTCTGGTCTTTAGCCAAGTCGGTTGAGTCGAACTTCTGTCGTCCATCGCTGCCACCTTTGAGGAAGCCTGACGGTTCACTGGCCCACACTGCAAAAGAGAAAGCAGACCTCTTTGCTAATCTTTTTGCAGACTGTTCACGTCTTGATAGTCAAGGTAAAGTCCCACCCCAGTTACCTCAGTTCGGAACCAAAATGGGTACTGTTTATATTCGCCAAAAGGAGGTTCTTAAATGCTTGCAGAATTTAGTCGTGAACAAGGCCAGCGGCCCCGATGGCATACCTGCAGTTGTATTAAAACACTGCGCAGTCGAGTTGTCTCCCATACTAACGCGCCTGTATCGACTCTCTTTGGAATCTGGAAAGGTCCCTAAATCCTGGAAGCTGGCTAACGTGCAACCAGTACCAAAGAAGGGAAGCCGTGCAGATCCCATCAACTATCGACCTATTGCAATCACCTCCATACTTTGCAAAGTCATGGAGCGTGCATTGAACAATCGTCTCCTGGCATACCTTGAGTCCAACGAGCTCCTCAAAATGAAAAGTAAATAATTGAAAACATTAAAAAATGATAAATAAAATTGCATCAATTCGGATTTACGTTAGAGTTAGAATTTACATTAAAGTTAGAATTTGCGGCCTGAAGGGCCTCGAGATCTAAAGCTATTTGCGTGGGTTCGCCAGTGTGCGCGTTTCACGATCTAACGACTTTGAATTTCGAATCTAATGGACGCGGGATTTAAGGTGTTATATTTGCTTAGTTACGAATAAAATTTATAACGAACTAAGAAGCGAGTGATGCTCGGCTAACGCACTTAAACGCTCTTGAGGAGAGCGGGCGGCTCGCAGTTTGCGTGCGAGTACGGAAATTTCGTTAATGTCGACGTTTTGAATGACTTCGAACACGGTCGTCATGTCCTCAGCCAACGACGCCTGTGGTGAAGATGACGGAGCAGGACGCGGCCCTACGGAAGCTACGGGAGCTGGGATAGGTCGGGAAGGTGCAGGCAGAACTGCCGGACGCTGCCTCCAAGACAGAGCCGGAGTAGGCGTCGACTGAACGGGCTTTGCTTCCGGGGGACCCCGGTTGCGCAGCGGCGGGAAGTTAGCGGGAGTGAGCGGCGGCGCCGGTTTAGGCGTAGCCCTCTTAGCTGAAGAGCGCGGAGCGCGCGGGCAACCCCTATAGTTAGTTGTGTGGCCGGACTGGCCGCAAAGCACATAGGCAGGGGGGGAAGTGGATTCGGGAGTGCGAGTGCACTCCTTAGTGATATGGGGAACCAGGCACTTAACGCACCTGGGGGGAGCTGAGCAGTTAGCCGCTGCGTGGCCATAGAGCTGGCAGCGGTGGCACTGCCCAGGGTTACCGTGGGGGTTGGGACGCTCGACGGAGATATTCGAGAGTCCGCAAATTGTGCGAGCCTTGGGAGTATTGTATAGGATAACTAATGCTAAAGGAAAACGCCTTCCGTGGTTGGAGTGCATCTTGTGCACTGCTTCGGCCGGGAAACACTGGAACTTAAGGTCCTCGAGGATTTCATCGTTCGCGAGCTCGAACGGGACGCCCCTTAGTACTGCGCGGGTCTTACGCTCCTCCGGGAGGGCGTAGGTGTGATATGCGATTTGTTTTAGTGAAAGTAACCTAATAAACGCGCGAAAGTCGTCGATGGTCGCGACCTGGATTTTAATTGAATCGCCTGCGTTGGTTGCTTTGAGATAGTTAATTTTTTGCTCTTTGCAAAGATTAGATACCGCGATCCATCGCGCTTTTCCGCGGAGAAAGACGGGCGGAGGGAGCCGAGGCTTCGGTGGGACGGGAGCGTAGCGCGTCGCTGGCTTCGTTGGGGCCGACGGAGACGCGGTTACTTCGAGCGACGTCAATGGCACGGGGGCGGGTGTTGAAGACACCGGGGAGGGCTCGGGTATTGAGGATACCGAGGCTTTCTTTGAGCGCTTCTTGGAGCGTTTGGCGACTAACTGGAACGCGGGCTCAGGAGAGCCGGTTAAGGTGACGGCATCTGACGACGCATCAGACGCGGGTTCGGAGTCGCTCCGGGAGCAGTACGCTTGCGACGCAACGCTTGAGAGGATGTGACCGATTCACAGTCCATTTCGGACGGGACGGGAGACGCGGGAGATCTGTACACCTGAGTGGTCTGGATGTTGGAGGCCTGAGGGGCCGGGCTTGAGGCCTGAGGGGCTGGGGACGCGATAGTTGCCTTTAAGGCCTGCGTTAGTACGTCATCAGAAAAAACGACGCCGGCCGCAACTAGCGCCTGGGCGAACGACCTAGCAAAGTTTACCAAGCTTTGCTGGTCCATTGGAGGGCTTGGTACTACAATATATAATATATAAATATATAATAATGCCTAGGTTCCCTAGAAAACCTAGCACCTAAACCCCCCTACCCGCGGTAGGGGGGCTGGGGACGACGCAAAGTGGTGCCCCTAATTCGGACAGCACTGCACCGTCACCCTGGGAAAGGCCCAAGTGCAATGGGAGCGCGTCAGCCGGTTTTTCCTTGGCCTGAAGGGTCTTGGAAGCGCACCGGGGCAACGCTATCAGGCTTAGTTGTCACCGTTAAGTATCCACCTGATCAAACGCGAGTCTACTACGGAGTGTGTTGTCAATAAATTGACAACAAAAACCGGCCGTAGACCTGACGAAGTTGGGTGGCACTAAAAGTGCGGGATTGACTACGTTACGACCGGCCGGAGCCGGCCGCAGAGCGAGTCTCTGACTACGTAACAGGCGCCAAGCGTCAAGTACGCAGCCAGAAGAACAGCCCGAGCCTTGCGAACCACTATCGAATTTAATCGACCGTAGTAAGCTCAACTCTGTTGTTGCTGCACTCACCGAGGTGAGATTTTAATTCGACGGGTGCGCAGAGTGCGGGATTGACTACGTTACGACCGGCCGGGGCCGGCCGCAGAGCGAGTCTCTGACTGCGTAACAGGCGCCAAGCGTCAAGTACGCAGCCAGAAAAACAGCCCGAGCCTCGCGAACCACTATCGAATTTAATCGACCATAGTAAGCTCAGCTCTGTTGTTGCTGCGAGACCGACTTAGTTGCAGCTAGAGGCTATCTCAAGTCGTCCAGGACGGAGCGAGATTTGTGCGAATCACAGCGTATGAGTATTGCTACGAGTTGTCGTCGTGAGACGACAATCGTGACTCAACAGCTGGAGCGACCGCGAACGCGTCCGAGCGGGGCCGGACGCAGAACGGATCTGAGAGTGGCGTTTGAGTATTGATACGAGAGAAGTCGTGAGACAACAATCGTGACTCGGCAGCCGGGAGCGACCTTCAACACGTCCGAACGGGTCCGGAAGCACATCGGGTCTGATGTGTACGGCTTTTTTTTTTTTTTTGTTCCCCTCCGCGGGAAGGGCAGGAGGATAAAAATGCCCTGACGCATACTCTGGCGCGATTCCAAAGTTATGTGGGACTCGTCCCGACGCCTACCAGGACCATACCCACTAAAAACCCCCTGTCGGCTCGTGCATTTTTGCCACTCAGCCTTCATCTGAGCGACGGCCAATTGGAGAAAGAGGCCGCGCTAGCGGGGCCCAGAAGGGGTCACCCGCTGGGATTACATAGCACTGAAGGTGCTCAAAGCACTGAAGGTGAATACATAGCACTGAAGGTGCTCAAAATGAAAATCAATAATTAAAACAAAAATTAAAAAATTGCAAAATAAAATTGAGTTAATTCGCATTTACGTTAGAATTAGGATTTACGTTTGAATTAGAATTTACGTTAGAATTAGAATTTGCGGCCAGAAGGGCCTCGAGATCGCGTGACGGTCTGGTGGATGAGTACGCTTGCGCATTTCTAGGCCTAGCGACTTTGAACTTCGAGTCTAACACAGGAGCAGCATATGAGACCGAATCACGAACTAGAGGATTGGGATGGGTTTCGGAGCGTTTGAAAAACGCTTCAGAGAGTGTTTTGAGATGTTGTTGCACTGTAGGCAGTTCAAGATCTCTATGCAAGTCCGCGTTACGCACGTACCACGGTGCGCCTGTGGTCCGGCGGCAAAAGAGGTTTTGAACTACCTGCAGTTTGTGCAGGAGGGAGGGTTTGGCGTGGGCAAAGATTGGCGAGGCATACGTCATGACGGGTCTAACGCAGACCTTGTAAAGTGTACGTTTGTTTCTGAAGGACATTTTACTTTTTCTACCTAACATGCTATTTAGGCGGACTAAATAGTGACGAGCGAGTTTCGAAACTCTTTCGACGTGTGGCTTGAAAGAAAGCGTCGGATCTAGTGTGACGCCTAAGTATTTAGTACTGCGCTTCCAGGGGATGGGAATGCCTAACATTCGAACGTGGGGATCGCCATCGGGACGACGGCGTTTGTGGTCGAAGCGCATCGCAGAACTCTTTTCAGGGTTCACATCGATGCGCCATTTTTGAAACCATACACCAAGGGCGTTTACGGCCCTTTGGAGTCTGGTTACAAGGTGCCGAATACCGTGGCCTTTGGTATAGAGTGCGGTGTCGTCAGCAAAGCGGGCGAGTTCGACGCCTTTCGGCGGGATGGGAATGTCGTTGGTGTACACGGTGTACAGCAGAGGGGCGAGGACTGAGCCTTGAGGGACTCCAGCCTTTATGGGACGAGGTGCAGAAAGCGTGCCTTCGTGTTTAAATCGAAACGTACGGTCTTTGAGAAACGACGCTATTAACCTGACTAGGCGATCCGGTAAGCCTATCTTGTAGAGTTTATAAACGAGACCGCTGTGCCAGACTTTATCGAAAGCCTTGGCTACGTCAAAGAAAACCGCGACTGTTTTATAACGACGCGGATAGAAACCGTCAAGTATATACTCGACGATTCGGTGGACTTGCTGAGGGCAGGAGTGTTTAGCGCGAAAGCCGAACTGATGGGGAATAATGAGAGGATCGCCATCCGTTGGAAACAGATGGTTCCGCATTCGAGAGAGTATGACTCTCTCGAGAAGTTTAGACATTGCCTTGAGGAGGCTGATGGGTCTGTGATTAGCCGGGACGTTCAGAGGTTTGCCCGGCTTGGGAATGCCTATGACTGTCGCTTCTTTCCAAGCTTTTGGAAAGTAGCTATGGTCGAAGCAGGCATTGAAAATGATAGCTAACAAGGTAAGCATCTGTTGAGGTAGGTGCTTAAGTGCGTGGTTGGAAATTCCATCCGCACCCGGAGCCTTTTTGGACTTTTGATTTCTAATGAGAAGCAAGATTTCGTCATTAGAGACTGTGACAGGGTCGGCGGTGATGGGGAGAGAGTCTCTGCGAAGGACTTCGTCCTCCACCACCTGGATGTGTGAGGGATCAGCAGGTTGCGTGCTGGGCGAGCATTGTGCGGCAATGCTGTCGGCGAAGCATTCGGCTTTCTCTTCGACTTCGAAGGCAGTAGTGCCATCGGGACGAGTGAGAGGAGGAACGTGAGAGACGGTGTCTACGCGTAAGGCTCGGGCCATGCTATAGTACGCTTGGTGGGACGGAGAGATATTCGCCATGAGATCGTTCATCTGAGCGTCTCGGAGTTCCGCGAGGCAAGACCTAACTTTACGTTGAAGCTGATTCGCAGCTGTTCTATAGGCGGGCGTGGGATATTTTTTGGCTCTCCGGAGAGCCGCGTTTTTAGCTTTAATAAGATTGCTAACGGCTAAGGGAAGCGTGGGTTTACCTTGCTTAGCAACCTTTTCGTTGTCACTGATGGCTGAGTTGATAGCATCAGTGAGAGAATTTACTAATGAATCGATTTTATCCGGGCTATCTAATTGTTCGGGAGAGATCGCGAGTGGAGAGTTCGGAGCCTCTAAGGCTGAAACTAACGTATTTTTAAAACCTTTCCAGTTGGTAAAGGTCTTAGGAGATGAGACGTTATCGTTCGGCGGTCCTAGCACGAGGGAAACGGGGCGATGGTCGGAGCCTAGGTCATCGAGCGGTTCGATAGACCTTAGATCAAGATTGATTCGCTTGATAATTGCAAAGTCGAGGATGTCAGGAGAGTAGGACGGGTTATTGGGATAGTGAGTGGGAGTGATGGGGGATATGACGTCTAGGTCAAGGGAGTTAGTGATGTCGAGGAGAGCGATACCGCTGGTGTTAGTCGATAGGCACGTCCAGTCAGTATGTTTGGAGTTAAAGTCTCCGAACATAATGACTGAATGGCCGAGGGCGAGAATGGCCTCAAAGTCGCTGCGGATTGGTCTGGTACCACTAGGTATGTAGATTGAAGCTATGATGATGGTCGGATGACCAGTCATAGCCAATCTACACACAGTGTCTTCCATGTTGAGGAGAGGAGGGGTAGGGAGAGGACAGCAGTGGAAGCCTCTTTTGTAATATATAGCGGTGCCGCCGAAACCGTCGGAGTTGGGCCTATCGTTACGAATAAACGCGTACTTAGGTATAGCGAATCCCCTGGAGCGGTTTGGAGTAAGCCATGTCTCCTGGAGAAGGAATAAGTCAGGTTCTTTGTTCTGAAGGAACAGTTTAATTTCGGGAAGGTTGGTGTTAAGGCTACGAGCGTTAAAAGATACTAGGGATAAGCCCTTGGGTTTAATACGACTGGACGCGGGATTCGCGGGTCTAGACATTATAATTTATTATTTACGAATTTATACAAATATAAAAGAATTTACAACGAACTTAGGAGCGAGTGATGCTCGGCTAAAGCAAATAAACGCTCTTGAGGAGAGCGGGCGGCTCGCAGTTTGCGTGCGAGCACGGAAATTTCGTTAATATCGACGTTTTGAATAACGTCGAACACGGTCTTCATGTCCTCAGCCAACGACGACTGAGGTGCGGATGACGGAGAAGGACGCGGCCCTGTGACGGTTGTCTATTTCGACCTCTTTTTGTCAGTAAATTTTATTTTTTTGTTGTTCCCGACGTAATTTTAAACTAGGAATTACGTAGTGTCGGAGAACGGCAATGTTTTGATTTGACAAGTCAGTCACGAAAAATTATTCATCAAAGCAACTTGAATCTATTTATTTATTATTTTCCGAGTTTATTATTCCAAATTACATAGTTAAGATATTTTATTATCGATAATCAAAGTTCTTTTTAAGAAACCTATATTTATTTTTTACGTTCACGAGTGTGCGTAGCCAAAATTGTTGGCATTTTTGTATATTTTTAATTTTACCGAAAAAATAAACACAGAAGAGAATTTTGTGTTTTATTGAAACTACGCTACATACTGGCGCCCGAATATTCAAACGTAGTTTATGGAGAAGAGAGGAGAAATTGCAACAGAAGGAACAAAAGGAACAGAAGAATTGCAACATTAAAAATAATTTTTTTATAATTATTATTGAGGTCAGGCATAAAACTTTATTTGTTACCATTTTCAATCATTAACATTCACTATAATATATTTATATATGTATCTACTATAATATATCTACTATAATATATCAAAATACTGCTAAATTATTCAGACATTTAAGTTTCTTTAGTTTCTTTCGTTATAATATCCTTGAAGAAATTTTCTGAAGACACAACATTCTATAACCCAGTAATTTCACTATTTAAATAACATTTTCTATTCATTTTCATCACTTGAAAATACGTATATTTTTAAGGCTCTATTCTGCATAACGACTATTAACAAATTTGTTTCACTTTAACATTTTTTTTTTGATTTTGCAATGAATTTTTCACAATTAAATAAACCTGAAATAATTTATGAATTAAAAATCAGAAATATAAATTTTTCTTCGACGCAATCTGTAGACGAACTACGATCATTATTATTAAATATTAATGTAGATTCTGAAACAGAAATTTTACAAAATAACCCTGAAGAATTTTCAGAGAGAGAGAGAATTTTCACGGCGAGCATAAGACGATTCTTTTTGTCTTATTTTTTTTTTCTATGCACCTCATTATCGTTTGGCTATACCATTAACATTGACGTTGGTCAAAACTTTTAATTAATTATCATCATCGTAGTATTAGGTTAATTTTTTGTGTAATTTATTTAATATTTGCAATTCTAATTTTTTCTTCTCAATTTTTTTTTTCAAGCGGTTTGCAACTTGTAAAATTAAGCCTTCTGCACGAGCGTTTATTAAGGTAACTCGTTAAACTAAACCATACCTATGTGTATTATTTATACACTTAAATCACTTTCCTGTGAGAATTATTTTCATATGTTTATTACATAAATATTTTAATTACTTTACAAAAGACCCTTGGATTTTATTTAAAAGTCAATGTTTCACGACTGGCTATGATTTTCTTTTCTTTCCGGCATATTTATTTCAGTCTTTAACTGAAACTTGTTTATAGTAATCACCGTGCGGGAGTTAGCGACACGTTAAAGAAGCCATAAGCTATTAATATTTTCAGCGGATGGCAACTATTAAAGCCTTTTGCCATTGCGTTCAACTCTATTGAGTTGACTTATTTAGGATACGATTCCTCATAAGCAACTCTAACTGCATGACGTTTTATTTCCAGTAGTTGGAATAAGACTAGTATGATAGAGAATGTATGTTGTAATTATAATGTACGTTGATGGAGTTGAACGATGTATATTAACATTGTATATTCCAGGAACATGTTAAAAATTCTATCATTCATGAACCATGTAATTTAAGATAATTATTTAGGATTTTTTTTTTTTTTCTCTCTCTCGTCTGTTTTGTTTTCTTTTTCTATTAAATAACTTGTTGATAAGCATTATATCAGTATTATTTTTTTTTTTTTTCATATATACAGGATGTTTTTTCAAAAAAATTCTTCTATAGGATGTTAATATTAATTTTCATTTTGCTTTTAATTATTATTTTTTTTTGATTGTTCTTTCATTTAGCAGATTAAATATTAAAATTCGATATGTATATGCGGTTTATTTTGATTTGGTTTGAATTTGAAATTTTACTAAAAAAAATCTTTCAGATTTTTTTTTTTCCCGGCCCCCGGGGTATTGTGACGGTTGTCTATTTCGACCTCTTTTTGTCAGTAAATTTTATTTTTTTGTTGTTCCCGACGTAATTTTAAACTAGGAATTACGTAGTGTCGGAGAACGGCAATGTTTTGATTTGACAAGTCAGTCACGAAAAATTATTCATCAAAGCAACTTGAATCTATTTATTTATTATTTTCCGAGTTTATTATTCCAAATTACATAGTTAAGATATTTTATTATCGATAATCAAAGTTCTTTTTAAGAAACCTATATTTATTTTTTACGTTCACGAGTGTGCGTAGCCAAAATTGTTGGCATTTTTGTATATTTTTAATTTTACCGAAAAAATAAACACAGAAGAGAATTTTGTGTTTTATTGAAACTACGCTACATCCCTACGGAAGCTACGGGAGCTGGGATGAGTCGGGAAGGTGCAGGCGGAACGGCCGGACGCTGCCTCCAAGACAGAGCCGGAGTAGGCGTCGGCTGAGCGGGCTTTGCTTCCGGGGGACCCCGGTTGCGCAGCGGCGGGAAGTTAGCGTGAGTGAGCGGCGGCGCCGGTTTAGGCGCGACCCTCTTGGCGGTGGAACGCGGAGCACGCGGGCAGCCCCTGTAGTTAGCTGTGAGACCAGACTGGCCGCACAGCACACAGGCAGGGGGGGAAGTGGATTCGGGAGTGCGAGTGCACTCCTTCGTAAAATGTGGATCCAGGCACTTAACGCACCTGGGGGGAGCTGAGCAGTTAGCCGCTGCGTGGCCGTAGAGCTGGCAGCGGTGGCACTGCCCAGGGTGACCGCGGGGGTTGGGACGCTCAACAGAGATATTTGAGAGTCCGCAAATTGTGCGAGCCTCTCTAAAGATCTCCCTCGAGTTGGGAGTATTCGACAAGATAACTAAAGCTAACGGAAAGCGCCTACCGCGGTTAGAGTGCATCTTGTGCACTGCTTCGGCCGGGAAACCCTGGGACTTAAGGTCCTCGAGGATTTCTTCATTCGCGAGCTCGAACGGGACGCCCCCTAGTACTGCGCGGATCTTACGCTCCTCCGGGAGGGCGTAGGTGTGGTACGCGATTTGATTTAACCCGAGCAACCTGGTAAACGCGCGGAAGTCGTCGATGGTCGCTACTTGAATTTTGATTGTATTGCCAGCGTTGGCGGCTTTTAAGTAATTAATTTTGTGCACTTTGCACAAGTTAGAAACAGCGGTCCAGCGCGTTTTTTCACGCAGGAAGACGGGCGGAGGGAGCTGAGGTTTCGGCGGGACGGGAGCGCAGCGCGTCGCTGGCTTCGATAGGACCGACGGAGACGCGGTTACTTCGAGCGATTTTAACGGCGCGGGGGCTGGTGTTGAAGACACTGGGGTTGGCTCAGGTGTTGAAGACACCGCGGCTTTTTTCGAACGCTTCTTAGAGCGTTTGGCAACTAACTGGAACGCGGGCTCAGGAGAACCGGTTAGGGTGGCGGCGACCGACGAAGCTTCGGACGCGGCGGAGTCTGAATCGCTCCCGGGAGCGGTACGCTTCCTGCGAGATGAGCGCGAGGATGAGACCGACGCGCAGTCCATATCGGATGGAACGGGAGACGCGGGAGAGCTGTAGACCTGAGGGGTCTGGACATTAGAGGCCTGAGGGGCCGGGGTTGAGGCCTGAGGGGCCGGGGACGCAATAGATGCCTGTAAGGCCTGCGTTAGTGCGTCAGCGGGTATACTTACGCCGGACGCAGCGAGCGCCTGGGCGAACGACTTAAGAATATTAACAAGGTCCATTGGAGGACTTGGAATTATAATATGTAATATATAAATATATAATGTATGCCTATAATATATAACAAATGCCTAGGATTCCTAAATAAAAACCTAGCGAACCCTAGCGGCAAACCTCCCTACCAGCGGTAGGGGGGCTGGGGAGAAAAACTTAAAACTAACCGTAGTACGCCGAAGGCCGCTACCTAGAAACCTAAAAAAGGGTACGCAGGTAAAGAGTTGACCGCGTTAGGGTCAACCTTTACCGACAGAAAGGACAAATACACACGAAAACACACAAATATGATAAAAATAAATATGAAAATAGGAGAAAAATAAATAAAATAGAGAAGAGAAATAAATAAAAATAAAAAGGACTGGTTCAGTACAAATTCGTTGTCACCGTTAAGTATCCTTTGCACTGAAACCAGACTACTTACGCTGGGCACAACACTGCACTCAGCACAAGCACAACACAACTTAGCACAGCACTTTGAAGACTAAGGGGCTTAGTCGCAAAGAAAAATCGCACTTCGAAAGCACTACACGGAGTAGCACTCAGACGGAGTAGAAAGACCTTGAAAACCGTAGCACGGAATCAACACGCTAGACTGTGGCGTCAGTAGACTGAGCGCCACGGAATGGCGGGAAGGGACCGATCAACGGAGAACTGGGTCTTGCACGTCCGCACCGCGTGGCGATCGGAGCGAGAATGATGTGTACGGCGAGAGAACTTCTGCCTATATAGTTCCAAGACTATTTAATAAACTACCCGCGGAATTACGCTTAACATCGAAAAATATTAAATCTAAGCTCAAATCCTTTTTCATAAACAACATGTGTATTATGGAATGTGTATTGCTGATTATCACAATTTAAATTCCCTTTTTTTAATATGTATACTTGTATTTTAAGCTTAATATTCATCATTACGACCAATGTGGATTTAGGTTAGCATTATCTTACAAACCTTAGTGGTTTTCTTTATGCTAATTTTATATTATTTTCTTTAGTTTAAGTTTTTTATTATGATAACAAATGAAAAAATGAAAAAAAGGATAAAAATAATTTCGTATAGACATAAAGAGACATTGTAAATTTATTTTGAAAAAAATATACCCGTGAAGTTTCTTGCCAGTTCTTCTTCACGAAGGTTTTTCCAAACTGGTGGTAGAGTCATGTTTTAAGAACAAGTAATTGTCAATGTTAAGAAATAAACATTTGAATTTGAATTTTTATATTTCAAGACAAAAATCTAAAATACTTCTTTGTTTTTTTTCTAAGTACCCTTTACACCCTCACAACAGCCCACATTTTAGTGGCTAAATACACCGTGTCGTTGACTACTTTTTTCCAACAATGCTTACAACTACAGGGCTGTACAAGCGCATGAATAAATGAGCCACCATTACCGAGAAACGGGTGTATTTACTGAAAAATGTTTTTAACATGGTTAAATGTAACTTAGAACGCTTAGCATGGATGCGTAAATGTTGGGTGTAAATTGGGTGAAATAATAAAAAGGCAGAAGGATGTAATAAACAATTTGAAATCAAACGGTTCATATTACATGTTACAACATGAGGAATTTTATTGATGCAAACCCACGTTTAAAAATACTTAATTCATCATTTTTTGTCAATGTGACTTTAGAATCGCTCTGGCGAGAGCAAATGTAATTCGCGTCTCTAACCGAGAATGATTAAAAATTTGTTTTCTATTTTTACAATTTGGTGCAAATTACGAATATGAACCAAATACAACCTGCCAATAAAGAGATAATTGCAATAGTCAGCGTCTTCGTGTCCGAAAAAGTTCCCAGTCATACTTTAAAAAAATTGTTTAAAGTTAAAGGGCTAGTAATCACCATGTGTAAAACTTATTTATAATTTGACTTCAGTATTGGAACTTGCCATCAGGATTTTTTTTATTAACCTTAATGTAAAAATATAAGACGATCGCTACTGAAAAAAATCAATGATTGTAACAGTATTAAGGACGACCAAGTAGCCTTGTGGTTAGTAGCCATGCCTCATATGCCGGAGGTACCAAATTCGAGTCCTGGCCACATACATTTGTGTCATGAATATAAATGCTCGTTCTTGGGTCAAGGTTGTTGATATTTTTAAGTATGTTTAACCTGGGCTCTCCCCTTTTCACTGTATGGTCATCCATAACACAAGCTCTGCCTTCTTTGGGGCCAAACAGTTAATGTGTTTGTCTAGGGATTTATTTATTAGTGATTTTGAGGAATCGTTATTTTTATCAAGGATTTTGGGTTCTTTGAACAAATCGACTCTTTATTTACAGTTTTTATTTATACTATATACACTTTATACTTTATTTATACTCGAAAAAGTTACTGGTTTCGAAAAATTGAAAATTAAATTTAAATTGTCTGCAGAATTTTGTTTGGTACAGATACTATTTCGAAATTATTTCCAATTATACGGAGGAACAATACCGGCTGTTGTCGTAGCGCTTTTTTACTGAAAGGGCATGGTATATACCACAGATTTCTGTGTACTCTAAAAATTCTTACCTCGTAATCATTAGGTTCTCATGTTTAAAATACCCTTATTTCAATGCTTCTATTGATTTAATCGTTCGTTATAACTAAAGCTCATACAAATAATTGTAATGATTAAACTCAAATAAACTTGGGCGAAACTCTTGTTCCTCATCATCTGTTGCACAATTTTGTTGTTGAGTAAAAATATTATTGTTTTATTTCTTTTGAAAACACATTGTATAGCTTTTTAAGTTTTCCTTGTAGCTGCGATTTGCATATCAATTTAAAAAACCTGATAGTACATTTAATATAAATATATGAAATATTTTATAAATTTGATCTCGGAAAAATTCATACAAAAAAAATTGAGTTCTTCCGCATCTCGCACGAAAAATACTCGCACGATCGGGCGACTTGACACCCTTCAATTTTTCCTAATAATTTGGTCATCAACTCGCACGACTGTAAAAATCTGAGTCTGATGTATCTAAGTATAGACAGCTACAAAAGGCTAAGACTGGATCTTAAAGTAAAACAAAATGTTATTAATACTTATAAATATATTTAACAAATTAACATCCCAAAAATATAAAATCACTTATTACAAAGTATCAATACCGTTACGAAATATTAAATTGGTTATAAAATAATGAAAACAATAATATCACAAAAGCATTTGGCTTGTAACTAACTAAGTACTTATATCTAAATAATCAACGATATCAAAAAGAGCACTTCGCTTGCTATTACCTAAGATTAAAAATATAATCAACAATATCACATATGCATTTGGCTTGTTATTAACTTAGTATAAAAATATAACCAACAATATCAAAAAGCATTCGGCTTGTTATTAACTAAGTTTAAAAATATAACCAACAATATCACAAAATCATTTAGCTCGTAATTATCTTAGCATAAAAATGACATAATAAACAATATCTCAAAATCATTTGGCTTGTAATTAACTAAGTACTTATATCTAAATAATCAACGATATCAAAAAGAGCACTTCGCTTGTTATTACCTAAGATTAAAAATATAATCAACAATATCACATATGCATTTGGCTTGTTATTAACTTAGTATAAAAATATAACCAACAATATCAAAAAGCATTCGGCTTGTTATTAACTAAGTTTAAAAATATAACCAACAATATCACAAAATCATTTAGCTCGTAATTATCTTAGCATAAAAATGACATAATAAACAATATCTCAAAATCATTTGGCTTGTAATTAACTAAGTACTTATATCTAAATAATCAACGATATCAAAAAGAGCACTTCGCTTGCTATTACCTAAGATTAAAAATATAATCAACAATATCACATATGCATTTGGCTTGTTATTAACTAAGTATAAAAATATAACCAACAATATCAAAAAGCATTCGGCTTGTTATTAACTAAGTTTAAAAATATAACCAACAATATCACAAAATCATGTAGCTCGTAATTATCTTAGCATAAAAATGACATAATAAACAATATCTCAAAATCATTTGGCTTGTAATTAACTAAGTACTTATATCAAAATAATCAACGATATCAAAAAGAGCACTTCGTTTGCTATTACCTAAGATTAAAAATATAATCAACAATATCACATATGCATTTGGCTTGTTATTAACTAAGTATAAAAATATAACCAACAATATCAAAAAGCATTCGGCTTGTTATTAACTAAGTTTAAAAATATAACCAACAATATCACAAAATCATGTAGCTCGTAATTATCTTAGCATAAAAATGACATAATAAACAATATCTCAAAATCATTTGGCTTGTAATTAACTAAGTACTTATATCAAAATAATCAACGATATCAAAAAGAGCACTTCGCTTATTATTACCTAAGATTAAAAATATAATCAACAATATCACATATGCATTTGGCTTGTTATTAACTTAGTATAAAAATATAACCAACAATATCAAAAAGCATTCGGCTTGTTATTAACTAAGTTTAAAAATATAACCAACAATATCAAAAAGCATTCGGCTTGTTATTAACTAAGTATAAAAATATAACCAACAATATCAAAATGCATTCGGCTTGTTATTAACTAAGTTTAAAAATATAACCAACAATATCACAAAATCATGTAGCTCGTAATTATCTTAGCATAAAAATGACATAATAAACAATATCTCAAAATCATTTGGCTTGTAATTAACTAAGTACTTATATCAAAATAATCAACGATATCAAAAAGAGCACTTCGCTTATTATTACCTAAGATTAAAAATATAATCAACAATATCACATATGCATTTGGCTTGTTATTAACTTAGTATAAAAATATAACCAACAATATCAAAAAGCATTCGGCTTGTTATTAACTAAGTTTAAAAATATAACCAACAATATCAAAAAGCATTCGGCTTGTTATTAACTAAGTATAAAAATATAACCAACAATATCAAAATGCATTCGGCTTGTTATTAACTAAGTATAAAAATATAACCAACAATATCAAAAAGCATTCGGCTTATTATCAACTAAGATTAAAAATATAATCAACAATATCACATATGCATTCGGCTTGTTATTAACTAAGTATAAAAATATAACCAACAATATCAAAAAGCATTTGGCTTGTTATTACCTAAGATTAAAAATATAATCAACAATATCAGATATGCATTTGGCTTGTTATTAACTAAGTATAAAAATATAACTAACAATATGTACGACCAAGTGGTGTAGTGGTAAGTAGCCTTGCCTCATACGCCGCAGGTCCCAGGTTCGAGTCCTGGCCGGGGCATTCATTTGTGTGATGAACACAGATATTTGTTCTCGGGTCATGGTTGTTTGTATTTATATATGTATGTTTATTCTGGGTTCCCCCCCAGTTCGCTGTATGGCCATCCATAACACAAGCTCTGCTTACTTTGGGGTATTTGTCTGGGGATTTATTTATTTATTTAAAATATCAAAAACCATTTGGCTTGTAATTAACTAAGTATTTATAAAATATAAATAATCTACATATAATTTTTTTACACTATAATTTCTTAGTTACCGATTGTCATTGTTATAAAAAAATATAAAAAATATCATTTGATGAGACTCTCGATACATAATTCAATACTAATATTCCCGTTTTTGAATTCGGTAATTGTGGTCGAAATGTTCATCGATATCGCAGGTTTCCTTTTTTTGACGTGATTTTGACCCTTTCAAACGTAAAGTTTGAAAATAGTTGTCTTGTTGTTGTAAAACAGTCTAAAAAGGTACGATAATTTTAGGTTTATTCTTAATTTTTTTGTTAATATTAGCATGCCAGCTCTCAATCATATTTGTAGTACCGCAAAAAAAGAAGTTTTACTCAACCAAGTTTCAACAAAATAATTATTGAATCGTACAATGTTTTCATCATTGGCACATTGCAACATAATGTATAAGCAACCACAATCAATATCTTCTTTAGGCAAATGTGTCAAAACAGTACATCTTTTTATATGTTACCTAGCTAGTGCAGATATCGTGATTCCTATTTCGTCAGCTTTTTGGCACAAGCTTCTAGAAAACTGACAGTTACACCCACTTATATTAGTCTCTGGTAATATATCTTTGGTGGCTGCCATTGCCGCCTGCTCGAAGTCGAGTATAATATTTTTTGGACCAAACTGAGGAATTTGACTTTTGATCAAGGAAAACAATAATGAGTAACTTATTTTAGTTTTGTTGGCAATAACGCATAAATCAAAGGTATAATGTTTGTACGTGTTTTATTACTTCCTAAATCAATATGAAAGGTGTATAATTGCTGAAAAGGTTTAAGACAAAATTGAAAGGTTCCGTCACATAAAACTGTCAAATTAGGATTTTTTAATATTATTTTACAATGCTCACTAGCGAAAACCAAAAGAGTTGATGTTCGATCTGAATTCTTTTCAGATTTTGGTGTAAGAGGAACCTTTTTGATAGGTTCAGTTTTAGTCCAAATTAAATATAAGATCAGGATGTATAGTGTTTTAAAGATGTGTTTTTCTAATTATTACTTCTGCATCGCCATGTTCGCTGGATTTTCTCCTCAAGTAAGAAGGAACCTCCAAACGGATTAGCAAGTACCTAAGAAATATTAACCCTCACTTTAAAACTTAAATCATACTATTTGATTTCCATATTTAAAAATACATGCTAGAGTCAGTTTATGAAAAAGCTGAGCTAAGCCATGTTACATACAACCTGACAGAGAATATGGATCGCTTTGTGCAATACATTTTTAACAAAATGTGTTCCTCAGTTCTTATTTTGTTTACGAGATTTTACGAATACCAATAGGCAAAATTATTTTTTTACAAAGAATACAGTATGTGTTTGATATCACGCTGTTTGATACTTATTTAATACTAAAGTAAGATTTAAATAAACGCGGAGCGTCGTAAAGAGATCTTGAAATTCAGCAACGCAGTCACGCAAAGCTTAATTTGAACACAAAATCAACATATTCCAAAGTTCCAACATAAATAGTACTTCTACTTTTTGGGGTGGATTTTATATGGTAATGTAAAGATTTGAAACGGTTCTACTTTTGAAGGAATTGAATGAAACATTTTGATATCTAAAAGAAACATATATAAATTAATTATAGTTTCATTTTGGAGGTTATCATACGTACATTTTTGTATCACTTTCTAACAAATATTAAAGATAAAAAATAAATTTTTGTTATATTAAGATCAACTCTTCATCGACAGTCCAACTAATGCCCGTCTGCAATAAACTTTGACAGCTCCTGAGTTGATACTTAAGTCTCTAGGACGTGTTTAGCAACGATAATTGCGTTCCACTAAACTTAAGTCAATCCCTAAATGCTTAAGACATTCCTAACTTTACGACACCGATTTCCCATGTCATAACTTTAGCAAAAACTTAAGCTTAGGTACCACGGCATTCAAAAAGTTATGAGAATACTCTAGTTAGAAAAAAATTACGTTTATTATATTAATATTTTTCCAAGCAGTCACCTTATAGAAAAAAAAAACATGAAACATCTTATCTCCAACGCGAAAATTCCTTTCTCCTTCCGTGTTTGTTAGTTTATTGGAGAAACCTGAGCTACACAAGTTCCCACAATACTTTATACCATTCTCATTACTTTTCGGACGGCCCTCGTATGTTGTAAATATTGACAAAGATTCAATCATATTTTTTACCACAGTTGAAAACGTCGATTTTAACTATTTCAATATTTTACTTCGCAACAAAATAGTAATTCTAATATTTGGGAGTACATTTTGTTCGCTAATTGCCTTTTTTCTTGGATCTGTAAAAAGGCTTTAACGGAAAACATTAAAGTCTCGGTAGAGTACGTCAGTAATCATCACAGCCTACTTAAATTATTACTTACTTATTTAATGTAAAAT
This sequence comes from Marasmarcha lunaedactyla, assembly GCA_923062675.1. Taxonomy (NCBI): domain Eukaryota; kingdom Metazoa; phylum Arthropoda; class Insecta; order Lepidoptera; family Pterophoridae; genus Marasmarcha; species Marasmarcha lunaedactyla. Next base: position 9,943,650 of record OV281342.1, on the reverse strand, counting down.
ATTTCTCAATTTAATGATAATAATCTCCAGACAACTGTATGGCCCCAAAGTAATCAGAGCTTGTATTATGGATGACCATACGGCAAACTGGGGGAAACCCAAAAAAAACTGTACAAATAAATAAAACAACCATAATTCGAGAATTTTTCCAGCGGCAGTTGCTTTATGTATTGATATTATAAAATATATTGATTTCAAAATAAATAATACTTACGTTTTCTTTGAACTTTTGATTGAAGGGATATTCAGTAAAATAAACCATCAGGCAGGACAAATGACAAGAAAAATCAAATCATAAATCGAAATCAAAACAAAAAAAATAGAGTTATTCATTCATTTCGTTCGCTTTGTTAGGCAACGATCGTTCTAGGATTCACTTAACGTAAACTGGTTAGTGCAGCGCAACGCAGAGTAAGTCGATGCTTATGTGTGACTTAGTTTAGGCATTACTTAACTAAGTCTTTGCTTTGTAGAGTTTAGTGCAGACGGGTATAAGAATGTAATAATATTTTATATTCTTATACCAAAAGTTTTGTAGATTCCGTTAACGAATGACATACTATTACTTATATTTTCTAAACGTCTAAATTTTAGATTAAATGTAATTAATTCACATACATATATCTGTAAACTCAAAAACGCCAAAAAATCTTGATTTCAACTTATTCATTCATGCATAGAGTTACCCAGTGAGAAATAAAAGAGTTTCTATTGACACGATAGTAACTTTTTTTTAAGAAATAAAAATTTTATATTATGTAAAAAGTTAGTAGTTTAAAATTTCAATTTTGATTTGATGTGATGACACAGCGAACGTTTTTCCGACCGCAGTAATAATTTTCTAAATTCAAATGATCATAATGCCAAGGAGAAGAAAAACCTATTTTTCTAAAATTTAATATTTTTGTCAATATGTTAAAAGAGCGATGTCCATGTCCATCTTGTGTTTTATATTATTTGATTAAATTAACCTGATTTTTTCCTTTTTAACCTGATTATACAAAATACTTTCCAAAAATACAAATGTTTATGTTGGTCTTTCAAATGTTTCTAATTTCTTGCTGCCCTTACTAGATTACTTTCTTAAATATCGAAACAATAACGAGTAAACTCAAACCTCAATCTCTAACATAAAAGAATAGTCCTTATCTTGCAAATAAAGGGCTTTTTTCAAAAACTTGAGGTTTTTGAAGGTTTTCCAATTGATTGTGCGGTCAGAAAAGGTTGGCAAATGAATTTTCCTTATTTATTTGGATTCCTCGCTGTACGCATTTTCCAATCAGAACTTTAATTTGAACACTGTTGTTATTATGAGAGTTTAAATTAATTTGATATAGCGCATGTGTTTCAAGTTAAGTTTAATTTAACTTCAAATAAATTGTAGGTACACTGGCGTTCTTCGCCCACACACGCGACTGACCACCCTTGTGGTATAAATTAATACGAATCAAATCAATTTAATAAATTTATTTTAATAGATATAATTTTATTGGTACATCTTGCTCCGATGACGGAGCAAGTCAGAATGTATCGCTTCATTTCTTTCTGTTCTGTCAACCGTATATTTAAATATATTTTCTTCTTAATTCATAATAATTCATATTAACCTATTTACTCAAATGACGCGGTATTCTGACGTGCTCTCTAAGGCTTAGCCGTGACGATTGGCCGCCAGCATGAAATTTATTCACACAAACAAGGTTGGGTGGATAAATTTCTTACAAAAATTATTCTACCTGCCTGAACGAGGATGTGTTTGTACGACGGCCTCAGGAGAGACTACCCCTCTCGATGAGGTTATTCCTGGTGGTTGGTGTGAATACTTTACGTACAAATAGTACATATAACGTTACAAAAACAATGGCTTCACCATGATCCAATGAATAACTGCTTCGAGAGGAATTCCGCCAGCAAAACCTCGCAAAAAGCAAGCGAACGTCGCCTAAGCTACTTTCAATATAATGTTTCCTAATCACATATCAAATATTCTTACGGAATGTTGAGATGCGAGCCAGAACCGTTATAGAGATGTTATTTCATTGTTTCACGTCCCTGGCAGATAACTTCACCTTATTGCGCGCGTCGATAACCAGCTTGTCACCTGCAGCCAGCAAATCATGCCACCTATTCTTTAAGAGAATGTATGGTGTTGGTGACCGCCTGATTACAAATGAACGCCCCTCGGTTCCATCACCAGATAAGGACATAGTGAAACACAAAGCAAAAAAAATCTTTATTGATCATTACAAATAACAACTTTTAAGACAAGATAAAATTAATTTCATATTTTTTCGTATCGCCAAGGGAAGGTTGTCATCAATCCTCATCCCTCAGTGGCTGCCATCTCATCAACTATTGGCTGCCGTCTCATCTGCTAGTGGCTGCCATCTCATTTCCGTTATAATTCACAATATGAAAAAGAAAGAACATATTAGTACATTAAAATATAACACTAACACTTATATGCCAACACACATTCTTAATGATAACATATAATAACATTTACTACGTTATTATCAACATATTCACATTAGTCATATATCTTTCAGGTTGATATATGTCAGGCTAATTTCACCTCATTTTAGCCTAAAAACCAGAAAATAACAATTATTTACTCTTGACACTTTACAACATTTACATATTTACAACTATAATTTAGATAGATCTTTTTATTATAATGAACTCAACAAAATTATCGCAAGTTAAAAGGTTTCAGCCGATTCACATTGACAGTTATTTCTCGACCTCCATTCACCGCCTTTATTAGATAATTGTTATTTCTTAAACCTCTACGTATTTGATATATGCCTTTAAATGGTCGGCTAAGTTTTTTACTCGTTCCAGACGCTCTTTTTGGGTTATGCAACAATACAAATTGACCTGTCTGAAGATTAATAGATGAAGCTTTTTTATCATATAGCCTTTTCTGCGCCAAATGAGCTTTACGAGAGTTCTCTCGTACCAAATTCACATTATTTCTATATATATTCCTCCTGACTTCGAAATTTTCAATATTGTAGTTGGGATTTAATCTTTCATCGGAAGGAACGTCAGGTTCCCCAGCGAACATTAAATAATATGGTGAAAACTTAGTGGAAGCTTGTTTGGCACAGTAATAAGCATACACTACTAATGGCAAAAATTGACACTGTCGCGTCTCCTCGAACGCGATGAGGGTTGCAGGATAGCAAAGGACAACCCCGAAGAATTGTTAAATTGTTTTTTATTCTCGAATATTCTTTACAATGGTTGATTATAGTGTGATGGTTCGAATACAAGTGAAGGTATACAAAAAAGGTTGACACATTGACAGATTTAAAATAGACGCTAATTTGAAAGGCAAAACAGATGAATGAAACATTGCTCGCGAAGTCCGGCACGGGGCGCAACGGTTGCGCCAACATTCTCCCCGCGTTGAAACATCTCAGGAGGTTTCAAACTCTTCAGCAGCAGGCAATGGGCAGAGTCGTGTAAGTGATTTTCTGATGACTCCTCTAATTGTTTTAACGTCTGCGACGCGGGACACCCCATCGGGCCCCGGGAATAGCCGTTGAACTCGCCCAAGCCGCCAGGACAGCGGCGGGACATTTTCCTCTTGAATTAGGACTAGATCGCCAACTTTTACCTTATCGAAGTTTTGGCGCCACTTGGTTCGTGACTGTAGATTTTGAATGTATTCGTCTTGCCAACGCTGCCAGAAGTGTCTGCGTATTTGCTCCAATCGAGCGTAGCGTTGGACGCTTGTAGATCCCTCGTCCTCAATAGGTTTGGTCGTTGGTAGCGACGTTAGGGGTCGCCCAATCAGATAGTGCCCTGGAGTGAGGACAGAAAGGTCGTCAGGACTTGAGGACAGGGGGGACAACGGGCGGCTATTTAGGATAGCTTCTACTTGTGCTAATAACGTGGAGAACTCTTCATAAGTAAGGTGAGCATTGCCTAATACTCGTTTAATATGAAATTTACACGATTTCACGCCTGCCTCAGCCAAACCATTAAAATGGGGGGCGTATTTACGTAATTACGTTGTGTTGAGTTAACATATTTAGCGAACATGTGAGAAATTGTCTGATTAAATCTTTCTACAAGACCTAACGTTTGATGGTGCATAGTGGTCGCAAGACATTTTTGCACACCGAACTCTCTCAGTGTATTCTTAACTAATCTCGACGTAAAAATCGAGCCTCTATCTTATAGCGATTCTCGCACCCTACCGAATTTCGTGAAAATTTCCTGTACGAGAAAATCAAATACTGCTTGAGCCGTAGCTCTAGGAATTGCTCTACGTACAGCGTATTTCGAAAAACATTCAACGCAAGCTATGACATACCTATTACCATTTTCCGAACGGTTAAAAGGACCTATAATATCAATTTCGACCCTTTCAAATAAACGTTCAACTATCATAAGTTGCAACGGCACAAACTTATTATATGGTTTTTTTTTCTTGACAATAAACACAACTCTTCACGTACCTTTCTACTCCAGAAATTACATTAGGCATAAAATATCGAGAACGGAACTTCGCCAATGTTTTCATTAGGCCGAAATGTCCTCCTGTACATGGATTGTCATGTAGTTCAAACATTACATTATTAAACAATGACTTAGGTTAAACGAGTAACTTTTTTTCTACATTATTTATTCACCTATATCACCTATGTCATATAGTAATTTCTATACTACCGATAGTGTTGATTATTAAGATTAATTGATAAGTACATTATATTTTTTTGTGTCCATTTCGTTGTCCGTTTTTTTTTTTGCAAAGAAAGAGTTGGTAATGTAGCAATGTGTAAATAAGATATTTGTAATTGTTGTAATTTTGTTACTGAAACTATTTACTTTTTTTGAGAAATAGTTGTTTTTTAAGGGGTTAGTGAGGTATATAAAATTATGTTAGTATAGGAATGTATCTTTAGAGGCTACCATGGAGTCTTTCACAGTGTTTATTTGTTTCTATTATTGAACCATAAATATATTTTATAAAAGTACTGTTAAATGTCGCACATAAACTTTACTAATTATTCTGCTTGTAGGATATGGCTGATGTTAACGTAACTGCACCTGTTTCTTCTGTAAAAGAGCGGCGAGCCTTTTTAATAATAATGTGTGAATTCAAGGAAGCGTTACGATTGAATTCGACCAAGGAAAAACAATTACAGATTCGACCTAAATCCAATCAAACTTATTTGGGCTCAAATCAAAGGACACGTTGCTTCCAACAATAAGACAAAGCAAGCAGATATTATGTTATAGATGTCAATACAGGCAACTGGGGCGGATCCCAGAAAAATTAAACATTAAAACATAAAAAATCACACAAATTAATGCCCCAACCAGGATAAGAATCTGAGACCTCGGGCTTATGAGGCAAGGCTACCTCCCACTATGGCTACTCCCCTTAGGTTTCGAAATGTAAAATGTATAAACATAATCCTTTAAGTGAACAAGTTTTTTTTAATTAAGAAAGAGAAACATTTAAATTTCTGCACCATAAAAACACAAAAGTATTTTTTCTAAACATTTCAAGTGGAATGAAGTAAGACTCATTTGTACCTATATTTTTGTTGTGTATGGTTACAAATACGTGAGTTATATTTTTTGATTCACGAGGGAAACTATTCTGTACAATATCGTTCGATGCGAAAATTTGTGCGTAAGTCTGAGTGAGTTTTCAAATGTGCCCAAACTTTGGTAAGTGATATCTCCTTCTACTGTCAAAAACAGTACGTATAATCGTCATTTATATAATAAGCCCAAACTAACCCTTTTTTAGTGATGTAGAAATGCTGTTGCATTCTAAACATATGTTATTCAACACTACCGCAATAAAACATTGCAGCTAACAAGCAAGCAAGCAGCAATAATAAATAGTTAAATTACACTTTCACAAACTAAACCGATTTTCGAAAGATTTAAGTTTTCTTAGTTTCAATGATAAAACGACTATAACTTAAATAAACTTGAATGTGGATATTATTATTTTATGCGCAAAGTTTGTAAGGAACGACGAAAAAAATTACGAGCATTTGGAAACTTCTTGGTGAATGTTTAACTTAACTTAGTTCTGACGTTAAAAATTAATAAAAAAATTCTAAAATTCTAAAACTTATTCAACTGATAAAATTTTTCTAAGTATTGATCAATTAGCTCTTAATATGACATAAAATATGATTATGTTACTGATATATATTTTTTAGAGTTATGTTATAGTTATGTTAGTTAATCTACACACCATGCACTGGTAAATGGGAATGGTAGTAGCCTCGCTTTGTACACCAGAGATCGTATTTTTTTAATAGGTACTCACTGCTCATCTTTTAAGGTTGATCTAGATGTCATCTGCAACTTGGTTGACGACCGAGTAGCGTAGTGGTTAGAAGCCCTGCCTCGTACGCCGAAGCTTCCAGGTTTGAGTCTGGCCGGGACTCATCATTTGTGTGATGAACATAAATCCCCCCAGTTTCGCATTATAGTCCATCCATAACACAAGCTCTGCTTACTTTGGGGCCATACAGTTGGTGTGTTTGTCTGGGGATTTATTAATTTATTTAAGAAAACATTTTCTTTTTGTAGTAAACCGTAAAAATACCATGATGCATGCATATCTATCATTACCCTTCGACCATTGATCACTCGACCGACTGTTTATTAATACAGAAATATATTACAACGTTTCTCATATAATTATATTTTACTAATCAATTTAGCACAATATTCTCAAAGCCTCTTTTTCTTTATAATTACCATCCTCATAAGTATACTGAATAAAGAAAATCCTTGAATGGTGATATTATTCTTTCCATTTATAATATATGTTTTCAAAATACACTAGGACAACACAACGGCTATAAAAGATTTGATTTATTTTTCAGAGAGGAACAAAACAACCATTCTTAAAAGTGGTTAAAACGATCATATTTTCAATTCAACAGAGCCGATGGCCGCGGTCGGAACTGGCTGGATATGCAATGGCTGCAAGCGTGGTTGCTAGTGCGGCTGTCAAGCTTAGTATTATAGTATACAATATTGACGTCGAAGGAATAAAGAAAAGCACTGATTTTAAAAAGATCTAATGTTTTGAGAACTAACCACAAAAGGTGCATTTAATTCCTACTTTAATGAGTTGCTATCGCTTCTAACGTAGGTACTGTAACTGACTCGAGAGGAGGACTGCAGAACTGCTGAGGAAAACCAAATGAGTATTTTTTCGATGTAGCCACGACATAGGCACGTCACGATGTAGACACTATTCTATCTATTGACGTGTTAAAGGTTTACTGCCACCATGGTTGTAAAAAACAAAATAATGTATAATCAGCAAAATAAAATATAGCAAAAGCATTGGGTTTTTAACTTTTATATTTTTTGTGAAATTATCTTGACTTTCAATCTTTAATTGGAAAATGGAACACATTATTTCAATAATTTTTAGATTTCATTTTCACAGCATAGGTGCACTCGAAGCCATTTGAGGCATAATCTATTGCATTTCATAGTCGTCATTTACAAGTCGATATTATAAATTTAACTTGTTCAAATAGTGCAATCGACACGTACTTTGTAGTAAGGCCGGGCGTGTATGTATAACCCGAGAGATAGCACGTATATACTCTAGACCAATTTATGCCTATGAAATTAATTTCATAACGATATTTAATTATTAAGACCACCCCAATTCTAATTACGTAGTAGTCGAATTTCGTGAATTGCGTGACAATAAATCTGATTTTTTAAACAGGAAATAGCCTTGCTCATCGCTTATCATAAGCTTTCCCTCAAGGTGATTGTGCCAAAGTTTTTAAATCCGAATTTTCTTTTTATTATCTGCAATTGGTTGTGGTTATCATTATGTTAATGTTTGAAAATATACCATTATCTAGTGTTGGTTATTTAAATGTTACTACGAGTATCAGTTTGTAAATGGATATGTATTTAAATTATTGAATTTAGCCTATTGATAAATATAACTCAAAAGGAATAATTCGTCAACCAGGCTCTTAAAATGCCTCAAATCAATTGTGGTTACTAACAGTAAATTCATCATAATGGTTGGATTTCAGTGACAATTTAGATCATACCAGCTGTGTGCCGTTAGATATGAAGCAATACAAGCAACAAAGTAGGTATCACATATATTTTTTAAAGAATTCGATACACAAGTTTTTACCTGGCTACACTTACCTGGCTTATATGTCTATTTATTCATTTAAAAAAATGCATTAGCAATAGTCCTATCACTTAAACTACATTATATTAATAATAAAATCAATTCTGAAAATTTTTATTAAAGAACATTAAGTACCAACCCAACTTATCTAAAATATCTATTCTAATTAGGGCAACTTTTGCATTAAACAGGTAGAACCGTGGCAACCTACTTCTGTTATCGCACACGTGTCGGTTGAATATCTTAGTTAGGGATCTATGTACATGCAACGTTAGTCTTTAGAACTATACGGACTAGAAAGAGGTCAAGCCGGGTGATCTTAACAGTGATGTGTCGCGAACATCAAAACTATCAAACGGTTCAGAAACCAGCCATGTCGGTTTCGTCATGTTGAGATTGTTGAGCTGGATATTTAGGTATTATTGTTACACCGTAAGTAATGTGAGAAATATTTTAATAAAAGGATTGATTTTGTTAGACAAAATTGTATTAGTGGTGAGTTCATTTTATTACACCGTTTACATAGGTAAGAGGTTATTAGATGATAATAGCCAAATAAAAGAATGAAATGTAACAAAAATTGTTATTTTTCTCCTCTCACTCTCCTTTTGCATTTTGATTACTTGTTTTTCTGCAAATCTTAAAACAATGTAACGATTTAAGAGTTAAGTTATATGTAAAAAGTGTAATATATAAGAAAAGCGCCATAAACCAAAGACATCAAATTGTAAGCTTCGTTAAATAGATTTTTTTCGAATTTATAAGAATAAATTCCTTGTATTTTTTTGAACTGATTCTTGGTCTAAAGTTTCAGCATGAGTTTTAGCTGAATAATAAATGGTCCATATGGAAGGGTTTTAACTCCACGTCATATATTTTTACTAATTAAAGTTATTGTTGAATTATGTAAAGTCTACGCCTAAACACATTTGTATAAACTGTTAGTCACCTCACGTCTAGTTTGGCTTTACCTAGTAAATGCAGCGAGCACTGGTTATATACCTACGTGATGCTGCGTTCTGATCAGAACGTAATTAGTCTAGAAAGCATCCATTGTAGGGTAAATTTTGAAGTAAAGTAGTGATGTGAAAATCCGGTGTTCTCTAGTTTACCAGTACCCAAATGAGTGTTTGGCGATATTAGATGTAAAGGCAATTAAAACGAGAGGAAACCACGAAAACCAGTTCCAAGTCGTTTGTAATTGATTTAATAATAACTATTGATTGTAATTGCTAACTATTGTCGCGCCTGATCAAAGATGAAAGAGACGAGAATATAAATTCGTTGTCGTTACAAATAATTTAATTTGAACAATATTGTAATACGTTATAAGAAAAATTATTATGAAGTAAATATTTTAATATTTGAAATGGAGAAACTTATGGAATGCTATCAAAGTTGATTTTTAAGTGATTGATCACATATTGATTACAATATATTAGTGTCATTTAAAAACTGGATTGAAAATATTTTTGTTATTATAAGGTACAGTTTTGAAACATACATTTAGAAAAAATAAATTTCTAAAAATCTATTGTGATTTGAAAATTTTTGTCTATCAACTTAGTACCGTCACGGCTAGGCCTTGCGAAGCACGTCAGAAAACCGCGATATTTTAGTAAAGAGTTCTATATAAATTAAGAAGAAAAGATATATTTGAATATTTCGAATGACATAAAAGAAACAATACATTCTGACTTGCTCCATCATCGGAGTAAGATGTAGTAGATTGAAAAAATCTAATTAAAAGGAATAAGTTATTAAACTGAATATTTTCCTATATTACAGTATCAAGTGCTTTCTCAGCCTTTGCTACCGACTTAATTACTAATTAACGAATAACGTTCGCATAGAGTGAAATATTCGTTGCAGGTTAAGTTATAGGTGCGTTTTAGAAGCTTCAATTTTAAGTTTAACTTTAAATTTAAGCGCGTAAATTTGCGTAATTTTAGCGAAAAAAGAAATAGTATTAATAAATGAAATGAAAATCCAGGTGCTAAAATAAGTAGTCAAAGTGTTATTTATCTACAAATGCCGAAATAAACCAAAAAAAAGGTAGTAATATTTCAGCACAAAATTATTGCTCAAGCTCGTTGCTGCAAAACAAAAGTATTTTGTGTATATCGTTTTGAATTATTTACGTATAATAATTTACAATTAAAAAATGTGTGAATGTTTTCCAATTACATTTAGCTAATTAAAAACTTAGTCAAGCTCAAAGATAGCTGAAGTTTTTACATATAATTGTTTTTAATAATTATTAAAACTAGTGTTGCAAACAATAAGTGGTTTGGTAATTATTGTTGTAAAAACAAGTAGGTACTTTGTAGCGTGAAGGTACCAATGCCACGATTTAAATCTGAATAGGCTCTATAAGTAGCATGTTAACAATATTTTTATCTCAGTTTTTTTAAATTAATATGATAAGTTTTTTAACACGATAGATTTAATTTATTTCAACTTCAAAGCATTGCTTTGAAAATAACTTTGACATTTAGAATTTAAGCTTTCAAAAGAAGAATCAAAAGTTATTAGAATCAAAATGATACGAAATTTTATCACAAGAAAAACCTTAATGTTTATACTTGTGAGGTATACAGTATTACAGGTTAAGTCGACCTATTCCCGTTAAGGGAGTGTAGTTTACATCGGTTCTGACTGATTTGACTATGAAACACACTATCCTAAATCCAAGCTTTTTGAATTTCGTTTTCAAGCTATTTGAATTTAATTGGTTTTTATAAAAATTTCCCGATTTTCGGCTATCAGCTTAGATATTTTGAAATGTGTACGTCTTAATATTACTGTTATTTGATTTTTACATTTTTACATAACAACATACATAAGGAAAAAGTAAATAAGCCTTATTTATCTGTATTTGTATTTGGGTGTCACTGTGTGGCATCGTATCATGTATTTTTTATGTTTGGCTATTAAATTAATCTCAAATATTATTAGCCATGTTTGGTGAAATCTGGTAAAACCGTTTCAAATTTTTAAATTATTGTCATATCGACCAGATTCTTTTGATATTTGTCTACACAAAAAAAAACACTGCTGTCGTTTTTCAAGCTGTCAAGCTTTGTCATGTGGCAGGTAATCACGATAATGAGCACATAAAATAAGTTTTTGAAAACTATTATGTTCAATAAATGAATGTTTTAATTCTAACTGAGTTTTATGTTTGACATATAACTTAAATCTAATCAAAACAGATTTTTTGTGCTGCAGAGTCATGGGTGTAGAGCCGGAGAGATCTTCTTATCTCCATGTAGAAACATTTTGTTATTGCTTTTTAAAAAAAAATATAACAATTAGACAAATCATTATTTTAATCTACTTTGTACGAACATACATTGAATAAGGATTTATATTGAAAGGAGAAAACCACTTAGGCTTATGTTGTTTTATATTGCTTGAGTTTTACTTATCATAAACTCTAGGGAGGGGTGGAGCTAGTGAAGCGAACGACACAAGAGCCACGGGTTAATACGACCGCAGTCTCCTGAAACTCACAGTGGCGGCAGAACGCGCGCCCTTTTATTTCATGATACCTAACTGACGACGACATGAGTTTAAAACCTGAACAATAAATTCAAACGTGTTCCATAGTTTTTTTTTGTACATGAACAGTTAGGTGATTTTTATAAAGTAAGGCTCTTTCTGTAATTTTAAGTAAACGTCCGTGCAACGGAACTTCAGTGATTGAGTGTTAGTGTTTTGTACAGATTTTTGTTACAACTGGATCCTGGAATATTCCTGAAGTCTATGAACATATGAAAATGTAGGTATGTAGAGTATAGCTTTTTTTATTTTCTTGATTGGTCTTCCAATGACCTAAAATAATTTGACATGAAGTTTAGATTTTAAAGAGGCAGGTTTATTTCAAAGTGTACATAACTGATTCGCGATCATTTTGTTCCTGCTTCATTAATCTTTAATCTGATGATCCTTCCGTTGATTTCTGGGGTAGTGAGGAAAGTAAAAAGAAGGGCCATTAAAAATAAATCTAGCTATTGATGCCACAAATAAAACAAACTTTAATTTATAGTGGCATGTATGTCTTCTTGTAATGTATACATATCTCAATTCAAACAAAAATATTTTTTTTTTCAATAAAATTTTTTCGCGGCGATGTTATAGAAAAGAAATGGAACAGTAGCTTGAAAAAGTGTTCAGGTTTTTTTATATAGTACAAATGTATGGTCTAATATTAGTGAATAAAAATTATATAAAGATTACCATAGGAAATAATCTAAGATTCGAACTATTATACACGTAATTTAAGTTGGTGAGAGTTTTAAATTTTAAATTCTATGAGCTTGAGAGAAGTTCGATGATTTAATGGTAGTAGAGTTTCTTATGTTAAGACCTAGTCTGGGCAGGTGCTGCAAAATGTTGTGATTGTTTGAAAATCAATACGTTAATCATACATTTTTAAATATGATATGGAAATTAATTTACTGAGTACCAATTAAAATTCCAAAACTGAAAGTGTAACATAAAAATTGTTTGACTGTAAATAAAAGTAGTGTTGCGATTTCTGAGTTTGTATGACAGTCACCATTAAACCATCTTACTGTTCACACGTACTAGTTTCCTTTATCTCATAACAAGCTAATTTGAACCTTAACTTTAACGCTTTAAGACTCATTGCAACAAAGTGGTCCTTCGAGCCGGATTATATTTTCGAGTTATTCGAAGAAACAGTGCATACAAAAAAAGTTGTTTACGCATTTTGGACCAAGTTTTTTGTTGCCTACTTGGAATCTGATAACAAATATAGTTCTTTTGTGCTAATTGGGTCAGTGTCGTCATTACGTAACTTTGTTACGGAACAATTATAAAGTATCTATATTTGTGAAGTATAAACATGGCTACAGTAGAACAACATCTATTATTACTTGAAGATACGGCAAGTTTGTTGAAAAAGGCTCAAACTAACTTAAAGAAACGTGCCAAAGTCAGATTGACTAAAGGTTATTTAACAGCGAGACTACAATGCATTGAGGATTACTGGAAAACATTTATGTCAACTCATCAAAACTTAGTACAAATGACTCCACGCGAGAAAGTAAATGAAATTCCATATTTTGTCAATGATGAATTTAGCACATTTGAAGACTTGTATTTATGCATCAAAGGAGATATTGAAGATATACTTTTACAATTAAGCTCGCCGCTTAGTACAACACAGCAACAGTTAACCAAGAATGTCACGTCAGATGGTCATTTAGGTCAAGTTAGGTTACCTAGGATCGAACTACCTACTTATACGGGTATCTATGAAGACTGGCCTACTTATCAAGACTTATTTGTCAGTTTAGTGCACAATAATACGTCATTATCCGACGTACAAAAACATCATTACTTAAAAACTAGTATAGCGGGCGAAGCTGAAGCATTGCTTAAACATGTACGTGTGACTGATACAAACTACACAATAGCTTGGGAGACACTGAAACGGCGCTATGGAAACAGAAGAATTATAGTGAATTCTCTTCTCAAGAGATTGTTTTTGCAAAGAAAAATAAACGCACAATCCGCCAATCAAATAAAAATGCTACTCGACACTACAACCGAGTGCATTAATGCATTGAATAATTTGAATATCAACACCGACGCTTGGGATCCTGTAATTATATTTCTTCTTGAGCAGAAATTGGACCAAGAGTCACACAAAGATTGGCAGAGTAATGCATACAAGGGCAATTCTGATGACTTACCTTCGTGGAATGACTTGAAATGTTTCCTCGAAACCAGGTTTAGAACACTTGAATTGGTCGCTACGCCGGCATTTGGCGTTCGAGTTCCGGCAATTGAGAAGACGAAAGAGAAACATACGAGTGAACGATCGTACCATAGTGCTACTCCTATAGTGAAAAAGTGTGTGTTGTGTAGTGATAATCATACATTGTGCCATTGTAAACAATTTACTAACATGTCGGTCGCTAATAGAAATAATTTTGTGAAACAAAAAAATCTGTGTTTTAACTGCCTGTTGATAGGACATTCTGTTTTGTCGTGTCGATTGCCAATGTCCTGCCGCATTTGTAACAAACGTCATCATACTCTTCTTCATCAAGTCAAAACAGGAGAAGCTGTGGCTCATGCTAGTGTTAATCAATTACAACCACAAGTTTCAAATAATACAAATGACGAAGAGTTAAAGGTGCAAGTCAATACAATGATGGCGTCACATTTAAATACAGACCATGGCTTTGCTCTATTGGCTACAGCTATGGTTACTGTGCGCAGTGAAGAGGGTCACACTATCATATTACGTGCGCTAATAGATCAAGGCTCACAGGCTTCATTCATTAGCGAGCGAGCTACGCAGTTATTGAAACTAAGAAAGAAACGCATACGAGGCACAGTTACCGGTGTTGGCTCCACCCAGACCACCATAAACAGTGTGGCAAAATTCCAAATACTTTCCATGTACAGTTCGAAGTTTTGTTTATCTATGGAAGCTTATGTTATATCAAAACAATTAACAACAAAACTGCCGACTAAATCTATTGATGTGATGGATTGGGCACACTTACATAACCTTGAACTAGCCGATCCAGCTTATTATAAATCAGCACCTGTAGATCTGTTACTGGGAGTCAATGAGTTTGCTGCAATTATCCAATCCGAGGTGATAAAAGGACCTCCAGGGACACCATGTGCACAAAAAACGATGTTAGGCTGGATATTATTTGGTCAAATAAAACAAAGAGATACAGATGAGCCTCAGCTTATTGTAATGCACCATCAAGTAGATTTAGATAACATGTTGAAAACTATGTGGGAATTGGACCATGAAAAGGAAAGAAAACTAACTAAAGATGAAAGACTTTGTGAAGAAATATATGAAAAGACACATACTAGAGACATAAACGGACAATATGTTGTCAATTTACCTTTTAAAACATCAGAGCCTAAATCTCCAGATGGCAATAGCAAAGAAATAGCTTTAAGAAGATTTTTACAACTTGAGAGAAGATTGCAAAAAATACCTAAACTAAAAGAAGACTATACTAAAGTTATTGAAGAATATATACAGATGGGTCATGCAGAAGAAATACCTGAAAGTGAATATAATAACAGATCCGTTTATTTGAGTCATCATGCTATAATAAAGAACGATAGTGAAAGTACGCCGACTCGTGTCGTATTTGACGCATCATGTAAAGATATGAATGGAGTTTCCTTAAACGATGAACTATTAGTTGGACCAGTCTTGCAGGAAGATCTTCGAAGTATCATAATGAGGTGGAGAATGCACAGAGTATGCTTTGTAGCCGATCTAAAAAAAATGTACAGAATGGTCTTCGTTTCAAAACAGCATGTAGACTATCAAAGGTTCTTATGGAGAAATGATCCATCTGAAAATATTCGAGAATACCGTTTACTTACCGTAACGTTTGGTACAGCGCCTGCTCCTTACCTCGCAGTGAAGACCTTAATACAGTTAACTCATGATGAAGGAACTGACTTTCCACTGGCCTCTAAAATCATTAAAGAAGACTGCTATGTTGATGATGTAAATTCTGGTTTCAATACTGTAGAAGATGCCGTTGAAGCTAGCAAACAATTAAAAGAAATTCTGAAACGAGGTGGTTTTCAGTTACAAAAGTGGTCATCCAACAGTGCAGAATTTCTGAGAACAATAAACCCAGAAGATAGATCAGCCAGAATACAGCTTGATATCAAACTAGATGGAAACATAAAGGCTTTAGGTATTCACTGGAATTTAGCTCACGATGAATTTCATTACAATAATAACTTACCAGTAGTTCCTGAAAATATTACAAAAAGAAGCATTTTATCGGACGTACAAAAATTGTTTGACCCACTTGGATGGATTGCACCTTGTTTAGTAACAGCAAAAATGTTTATTCAAAGGTTATGGCTTGACAAAATAGGTTGGGATGATGAAATTAATACTAAATTGAAACAAGAATGGATAGATTTAAGACAAAACTATGAAAACATAAATGAAATAACTGTAGACAGATGGATAAAAGGTCCAAATCAAGATAAAGACAAAATTGAACTACATGGTTTTTGTGACGCATCTGAAAGAGCATATGCTGCTGTGGTTTACTGTCGAATCATAAATGTAAATGATACAGTGTCAACAAGCCTAATTGCAGCGAGAACTCGCGTGGCCCCTGTCAAGACAGTCTCCCTGCCAAGACTGGAACTTTGTGGCGCCGTATTGCTTTCGAAACTACTCAAGCACATTGCTGAAGCTATGAGAATCCCAACTTCAAACGTATATGCGTGGACTGATTCCACTATCGTATTGTCCTGGCTCTGTGGCCAACCATCACGTTGGAAGCAGTTTGTAGCGAACCGAGTGGTTGAAATCACAGATAATGTCTCTTTTAAAAAATGGCATCACGTCGATTCAGAGAACAATCCCGCCGACATCGCGTCTCGTGGGGCTTCTATATTGGAATTAAAAACTTGCAAGATTTGGTGGGAAGGACCAAAATGGCTAAAAGAAAGAGCTATAGAGTATAATTATCCAGAAGGAATTACCACAAATTTGGAAAAGAAAAATATTCAAGCAAATTTAAAAATAATAGAAGAAAGTACAATCAACTTTGAGAATTTTAATAATCTTAATGAACTTTTGACAACAATAGTATACAGTTTAAGATTTTTACATAACAAAAGAAAATATGAACCATTTATCACAACAGAAGAGTATGAAATAGTTTTAAAGAAATGTATTAAAATTGCACAAAAGGAGTTTTACGAAAAAAAAAAAAAAAAAAAAAAAAAAAAAAAAAAAAAAAAAAAAAAAAAAAATGGCAATTGACACAAAAACTTGTAGGTAATTTTTGGCATAGATGGCAGGCTGAATATTTGACTCGTTTACAAACAAGGTCAAAATGGTTACAACGTACGGCAGAATATGATTTAGGCAATATTGTACTTCTAAAAGATGATCAATTACCACCAGGCAAATGGTCGCTAGGTAGAATAGTTGCAAAACATCCCGGAGAAGATGGTTGCACTAGAGTGTATAGCATAAAATGTCATGGTGATATTGTGAAACGATCAGTTAGCAAACTATGTGATTTTCCAGTTAATTATGATTAAGTTTACAATGAGTTAAGTTGCATATACTTTTCTAATTCCTTAATTATTATTGTTAACTGTACTTGATTAACACAAGACTTACCTTTAATTATCCTTAAAATCAATTTGTAAATTAATTTCTGCCGTCATAAATTAAATCACTATTATATTTAATAAGACAATCAGTAATGTAAACGAATACTTTACCTGTTAAAAATTCGCTATATATTGTTATTTTATATGAAATACACGTAACTTACAACTAGATTTTATATAGATAATAGTAGATAATATACTTTACATATCTATTTATATTCCATACTTTGTTACTTCTCTAGTAAACCTATTAAATTTGAAGACATACTTATATTTTAAGGTTTACTTTGTATAAATCTTTGTTTGCTTAATTTATACAAAGCAATTACAAAACAAAGAACATTACTCAATTTTTTGTCAAAATAACAAAATGTGATTGTGAGTGTGAGTCATTGAGTAAATTTTAACTTGCAATGTAAACTAAATAATTTTGTAGTAAATTCATCACATTTGTATGTTGATTTACTTAGTACCTATGTTATACTTTATATAGATGTATGTTATTTAAAGTACTATCGTCCTTTGGTGGGTAACTCTTTTGAATAAAAACTACTTCACAAATTACGGACGCTCATGGAGCAAAGGTTCCAATGTCACTATGAGACGTGTCCTAATGATTAAGCATAGATATTTGATGGTCTCTAACCCCAACAATACTCTTGGTACACTTGGTATGTAGGTATTAATAGAGGTAGTACATTTTCATTGTTAAGATTTCGTCTGGGGCGGAAAGGGATGGAACATCCAGTGCAATTACTAGAACTAATGCAATTCCAACTGAAGCCTACAGTCGCATGTTTAGTCGACATAATAATGATATTCAATATTGATAAAAAAAACTAAGAATGATGATATACCATAGGTGTGGATGCCACTTACCATCAGATGGGTCTTGTGCTCTTTTGCCGGCTATGATAATAGAAAAATAAAACATTTTTATGGTGACATTACAAACAATGATTTTGTTTCCACTCTGATACGATCTAAATAAGTAAGACGTATTTTTATTGATAGATAAATTATTACGTATCTTATTTCAAATCTGAACTTTGAAATTGAATTAATATTTTATATTTTCTGGCAAAAAACATTTGTGGTTGAATACACAACCATGCAAAAGAAAAATAAGCTTCAACAATGAGGATTTCTAATATTTACAGAAAGGGGTAAAAATACTGAAATCAAAATGAACACGGCTACTTATACTGAAAATGGATAGATCATTTCGCGATAGCATAATACTTAATTTATTTAGAACCGGCTTCAAAAAAAGGAGAAATTTTCTCATTTCTTCTGTGTTCTTATAATTTTTATTACGTATTTTCAGGGGTAACTTTTTTGTTTCTGGACAGATTTTGATTTATTTGTACAGTTATTTGTACATTTATTTACCAATTTCATTCCAAATTGTAGGTAATAAAACTGTTTTCTCCTTTAGTCTGTAAAAAATATGTGTAAGATCTAACTGCGTACTATCATAAATATTTTAGACATATTTGTTTTCATTAATAAAGTTTCAGTATCTCTCGTTTTAATCATTTTATGAAGCAATTTTAATACAAGTTTCCAATAAAACCATGAAATGTGCGTCATCTTATTTTTATTATTTATAAATTAAACTAATACTTGGCGTTTTTATAATTATTAGTAAACGGCGAATTTGATTTTGTCCAATGTTAAAAAAAGTTTAATTTATAACCATACTTTTATCATTTCTGTTGGATACATAAAATATAAAACACCTTTTTATATAACTCTTCACTTGGGCTCACCTACAGTTTGTTTAATAAATTACAAGAATAGACAGATCTTGCTAGGCCCAAACAAACTTTCTTTAGTTGTTTTTATTTATCAAAACAGAACAATATCACAGGCAGTTCTGCGATATTGGCTTTGTCTTCGGGAATGCCAATCCCCAGATTAGTTTCTGTGTTCCGCAGTTTGTTAAGAACTATCGTGTTTCTTCTTACAAAATTCATGATTTCTGTATACATCTGAATTCAACCTGTAATGCTGTTGTTTCGTTGTATATATTATATGAAACATTTTTCAGTGTCTTTCACGATTGTACTGATACCAATAAAGTAAAACCTGGTTGATCTCTTATTGTTTTACTTTATTTTAATTTCATTCGTTTTCTACGTTATTAAATCAGCAAAAAATAGAAAATTTTTTACAAGTAGAACAACTTTATTCACATTCTAATTATAAACAAGAAAATCATTGGAGATTCATAAAACTTAGGTAAGTTTATCAGTTGACAACAAATGCAACAAAATTGTCAGATATGTATTTGTTAATATTTTTACTCACGAAGTTCAGTTTATTTTATACGACGGTAAACTGAAGCAGTTGTGAACCTTGCGTTCGATACAAGTAGTCTCAGGTGCATTTTTTGTTTACAAGTCATATACTCGTATATTTTAAGGTTCCATTAGGTAAGTAATAGTATAAGTTATTGACACCCTGAACGGCTATATCCAACGCTGTTGTATTTTCCGAAAATATCCGTTGTTTATTTGCATCTAAGCAATCAGTATTTTAATTTCACCAGTCCTGGATCGGGATTTCTCAGCTGCCAGATCTTAAAAAGTCACTATAGATCCAACTTGTAATTATGAAAACGTGGCTCTTATTTGAAAACAAACAAACTCACGAAGATCTCTCTATTTGATCATGTCAAGTTCTACGACATGCTACTTCAAAGATGTAGCATTTTACAAGAATTATAGAGTACGTTGAATGTAGAAGACTAGTTTGGCTATATGTGCTTTATTAAGTTATCTTGATATGATGAGATTTTTCGAAAACGTAAAAAAGTAAGGTTCATATATTGGGAATTTAAGAGTGACTGCTTTTTTAGATTAGGAGACTTAAAAATATATTCAAATACACATTCTTTCAGAATGGCGATTATGATGGTAGAATGAAATGGTTTTTTTTGTTCCCCTCCACGGGAAGGGCAGGAGGATAAAAAATGCTCTGACGCATACTCTGGCGCGCGCGATCCAGGTTATGTGGGACTCGTTCCGACGCCTACCAGAACCACTACCCACTAAAAAACCCCCTGTCGGCTCGTGCAATTTTTTGTTACTCAGCCTTCATCTGAGCGACGGTCAATTGGAGAAAGAGGCCGCGCTAGCGGGGCCCAGAAGGGGTCACTCGCTGGGATTTACATAGCACTGAAGGTGCTCAAAGCACTGAAGGTGAATTCATAGCACTGAAGGTGCTCAAAAATGAAAAATAAAATTTAAAGTTACATTAAATTAAATTTAAAGAAGTTAAATTAATTCGAATTTACGTTAGAATTAGAAGATGCGGCTCCTACCTTGGAATACCTAACATTCGAACGTGCAGGTTGTCAGCAACAAGACGGTGTTTGCAGTTGAAGTAAACCGCAGAACTCTTGTCTGGGTTCACATCGATACACCATTTTTGAAACCATGCACCGAAAGCGTATACAGCCTTTTGGAGTCTGGTGGTGAGACCCGGGACACTGACGCCTTTGGTGTAAAGGGCTGTGTCATTGGCAAAGACGGCGAGTTCGACGTCTTTCGGCGGAATGGGAATGTCGTTAGTGTACACGGTGTACAACAGAGGGGCGAGGACTGAGCCTTGTGGGACTCCAGCCTTTATGGGACGAGGCGCGAAAAGCGTTCCTTCGTGTTTGAAACGAAACGTCGTCTTTGAGAAATGACGCGATTATCCTAACTAGGCGAGCCAGTAAACCTATTTTGTAGAATTTATAAACGAGACCGCTGTGCCAGACTTTGTCGAAAGCCTTGGCTACGTCAAAGAAAACTGCGATCGTTTTCTTTTGTTTCGGATAGAAGCCGTCGAGTATGTACTCGACGATTTGATGGACTTGCTGAGGGCAGGAGTGCTTAGCACGGAAGCCGAACTGGTGGGAAATGATGAGGGGATCGCCATCCGTTGGAAACAGTGGGTTACGCATTCGAGAGAGTATGACTCTCTCGAGAAGTTTAGAAATGGCATTGAGGAGGCTGATGGGTGTGTGATTAGCCGGGATATTCAGAGGTTTACCCGGTTTGGGAAAGCCTATGACTTTCGCTTCTTTCCAAGCTTTTGAAAAGTAGCTGTGGTCAAAGCAGGCATTGAAGATGATGGCTAACAAGGTAAGAACCTGTTGAGGCAGGTGTTTGAGTGTGTGGTTAGAAATACCGCACCCGGAGCCTTTTTGGACTTTTGACTTCTAATGAGAAGCAAGATTTCATCATTAGAGACTGTGATGGGGTCGTCGGTGATGGTGATAGATTCTCTGCGGAGAACTTCGTCCTCCACCGCCTGGATGTGGGAGGGATCCGCGGGTTGCGTGCTGGGCGAACATTGTGCCGCTATGCTGTCGGCGAAGCATTCGGCTTCAAAGGCAATAGTGCTGTCGGGACGAGTGAGAGGAGGAACGTGAGAGGCGGCGTCTACGCGTAGGGCTCGGGCCATACTATAGTACGCTTGGTGGGACGGGGAGATATTCTCCATGAGATCGTTAAACTGAGCGTGTCGGAGTTTCGCGAGGCAAGACCTAACTTTACGTTGTAGTTTGTTCGCAGCTGATCTATAGGCGGGCGTGGGATATTTCTTGGCTCTCCGGAGAACCGCGTTCTTATCTTTAACAAGATTGCTAACGGCTAAGGGTAGATTGGGTATACTTCGCTTAGCAACCTTTTCGTTAACACTGATGGCTGAGTTGAAAGCATCAGTGAGGGAGTCGACTAATGAATCTATTTTGTCCGGGCTATCTAATTGGTCGGACGAGATCGCGAACGGAGAGTGTGGGGCCTCTAAGGCTGAAGCTAACGTATTTTTAAAACCTTTCCATTTGGTAAAGGTCTTAGGAGGAGTGACGTGATTGTTAGGCGGTCCTAGCATTAGAGAGACGGGCGGTGATCAGAGCCAAGGTCATCGAGCGGTTCGATAGACCTGAGATCGAGGTTGATTTGTTTGACGATCGCAAAATCCAGGACAGAGCCGGAGTAGGCGTCGGCTGCACGGGCTTTGCAGCCTTCCTGCAGCGGCGGGAAGTTAGCGGGAGTGAGCGGCGGCGCCGGTTTAGGCGCAGCCCACTTAGCTGAAGAGCGCGGAGCGCGCGGGCAACCCCTGTAGTTAGCTGGCCGCAAAGCACACATGCAGGGGGGGAAGTGTATTCGGGAGTGCGAGTGCACTCCTTTGTTATATGTGGGTTTAGGCACTTGACGCACCTGGCGGGAGCTGAGCAGTTAGCCGCTGCGTGGCCACAGAGCTGGCAGCGTTGGCACTGCCTAGGGTGACCGCGTGGATTGGGAAGCTTGACGGAGATATTCGAAAGTCCACAGATTGTGCGAGCCTTTCTGAAGATCTCCCTCGAGTTGGGAGTATTAGTTAATATTACTAGAGCGAGTGGGAAACACCTACCGCGGTTGGAGTGCATCTTGGGAAACCCTGGGACTTAAGGTCCACGAGGATTTCTTCGTTCGCGAGTTCGAACGGAACGCCCCGTAATACTGCGTGGATCTTACGCTCCTCCGGGAGGGCGTAGGTGTGGTACGCGATCTGCCTAACTGAAAGCAGCCTAATGAACGCGCGGAAGTCGTCGATAGTCGCGACTTGGATTTTAATAGTAGCGCCTGCGTTATTCGCCATGAGATAATTGATTTTTTGCTCTTTGCACAAGTTAGAAACCGCGGTCCAGCGCACTTTTTCGCGGAGGAAGACGGGCGGAGGAAGCTGAGGCTTAACCGGGACGGGAGCGCAACGCGTCGCTGGCTTCGACAGTTGGGACAGGCTCGGGTGTTGAAGGCACCGTGGCTTTTTTCGAGCGCTTTTTAGAGCGTTTGGCAACTAATTGAAATGGAGGCTCAGGAGAGCCGGTTACGGTGGCGGCGTCCGATGACGCATCAGACGCGGATTCCGATCGCTCCCGGGAGCGGTACGCTTACGGCGCGACGTTTGAGACGATGAGACGGACGCGCAGTCCATATCGGATGAAACGGGAGACGCGGGAGAGCTATAGACCTGTAGAGCTGAGGGGTCTGGACATTGGAGGCCTGAGGGGCTGAGGTTGGTGTTGAGGGGCCGGGGACGCGATTGATGCCTGCAAGGCCTGCGTTAGGATGTCGTACGGAATGGAGACGCCTGCCGCAGCAAGCGCCTGGGTGAACGCTTTCGCGAAGTTAGTAACGCTTAGCGAATCCATTAGGGAGGGGTTGGGACAATTATATGAATATATAGGTATATAAAAGATGCCTTGTTCCTAAAAACCTAGCGAACCATAGCTGCTAACCTCCCTACCAGCGGTAG
This sequence comes from Marasmarcha lunaedactyla, assembly GCA_923062675.1. Taxonomy (NCBI): domain Eukaryota; kingdom Metazoa; phylum Arthropoda; class Insecta; order Lepidoptera; family Pterophoridae; genus Marasmarcha; species Marasmarcha lunaedactyla. The sequence goes on along the minus strand of OV281342.1, from coordinate 9,920,009 downwards.
GGGGGCTGGGGAGAATAACTTAAAACTAACCGTAGTACGCCGAAGGCCGCTACCTAGAAACCTAAAAAAAGGGTGCGCAGGTAAAGAGGTGACCGTGTTAGGGTCAACTTTTACCGAAAAAAAAAGGACAAATGTACACGAAGAGACACAAATATGACAAAAATAAATATGAAAGTAGAAGAGAAAATATAAAATAGTAGAAGTAAATAATAAATAAAATAAAAAGGACTGGATCAGTACAAATTCGTTGTCACCGTTAAGTATCCTTTGTACTGAAACCAGACTACGTACGCTGAGCACAACACGGCACTCAGCACAAGCACAACACAATTTAGCACAGCACTTTGAAGACTAAGGGGCTTAGTCACAAAGAAAAATCACTACGATAGCGCTCGGAGGGAGTAGGAAAACCCAGAAAAACCGTATCACGGAACCAACACGCTATACCGTGACGTCAGTGAACTGAGCGCCACGGAATATCGGGAAGGGACCGATCAATCGGAGTGGTCTTGGAACGTCCGTACCTGGCGGCGATCCGAGCGAGAATGAATGAAATGGTAGCAATTGCAGGAGCATTATATAACATTAAAAGTGTACATTTTAAAAAGTTCATTATTTTTACGGATTTTTTTATATCCCCAGACAGACACACGATTTGTATGGCCCTAAAGTAAGCAGAGCTTGTGTTAATCTAAACAACCATGACCCGAGAACAAACATCAATGTTCGTCGCACAAATTAATGCCGCGGCCAGGACTCACACCAGGGCTACTAACCACTGCGCCAATCGGTCGTCAAATGTACGATTGATTATTAGATCAATGATATAAAAATATAAAAAAAATTTATTTCTCAACATTGACAATTATTTGTTCTTATTGACGTCAAATAAAACATGACTCTACCACCAGTGTGGAAAAACCTTCGTGGAGAAGAACTAGCAAGAAACTTCACGGGTATATTTTTTTCGAAATCAATTTACAGTGACTCTTATGTCTATACAAAATTGTTCTTATCTCCATCTGTTAGCTCGGCAAAACTCTCTCCCCCCAAGTATCCAAACGACGAAAAACCGAAAAACCCCCAAACGGCATCCGTTTATGAGGTAACGCGGGATCCAGCCATCGCCCTCCTCAACCATATTAGAGGGAAGTGAGCGACTCGTCACCCGACGCTACCATAAGAAGGCGTAATTTAGTGACTGACTTAGAAGACTGAATACAAAAGGTTCATTTAAATACGTAGCACCAGTTTTTGCAGTATACAGTCAACGTTCCTATTACGTTTCTTAATGTCAGACGATATCATTAAGAAGAACACACAGAAGAATAATTTGACATTTCTGGAGACTTGGATTCATAAATAATTTATGACAAATGCTTCTTCTATTGGAAACTAACTTTCATTTCACTTTTAGTTTTATGCTCAACTTATAAAGATAATTCAAGGTTGATTTTGTTCTTAAATCAGAAAAAAACAAGATAACTAGCCACAAAATTGTACTAACTTTTATTCACTACTTTTCAGGTGACTAAGGTTCGCGCTAGCAACAAATTTTATGAATTAAGCCTACTTTATAAGAGTGAGACAAGCTTTCATTTTAATTTTTTTTAAGTTAAAGGAGAATATGACTATGATTATACACGTGATTTTACGCCTTAACTAACTAACGGGGTTGGCGTCTAGAAAAGGATATATGATACCATTCGTCCAGAAAAAAATTTTGTTCCTGGGTGATACTTGAAAGAAACCGCGGGCATTAATTACCTTGTATTAGCTTATATTTTCATTTTCTGTTATCAAATATCTTTAAAAATATATTTTAAGGTTATTTTAAATGGTTATATATGAAGCTTAGTATTCACTTACCTAAGTATTATATGTCGATTCCAAACAAAATTATGAATTTATATACACAGAGAAGAATACGCTTAGAGTAGAAGTAATATTTATAAAATGTGCCAACCCACAGTTGTAACAGAACTGTTTTTCTTGCAGATGTGGGAGAATAAAAACTCAATGTGAAAAGAATATTATGCACTTTCACAGGAACATATGAAGATGCAAGGCCTTTTTGTTGTTCTGGGCGCTTTTGCCCTTGTCAGCCGAACAGGTAGTTAATTGTGTTTGGTAGTAATAATTGTGTTTTGTTAACAAATTAGCCACTTGAATTCATATAAATAAAATTGCAATGCAAATTTGCAAAAATACTGTACAATACAATACACTGATTTAGAACTGCTAATCAAATCAGACGCATGAGCTTGTAGTTCTTTATGTTAGAATATAGTCTTGCAAAAGAAGTCATATTTTGTTTTTGATAGAATTATATTATTCACATTTTTTTTAATTTTGAAACTTGGTGGCGAGAATTCTAGAGGAATAAAGCTGTCTTTTGTTTGATAAATTAGACTGTGTTTATTCAAAAGCCATGCTTTTTTTAATGCTTACTTTGTAGGCAAACACTCAAAAGTCAAACTAGTAAAATTTTTTTTCAGGTTGTATTAACAAAAACTTTGGAATGTCAGAAATTAACTATACAGATATTGATATTGATCTGGTAAATCGGGAACCATATTTCGATGTACCGTATTCAAAAAATGTAACTGCCCTAGTTGGCAAAACAGCACAATTGATCTGCCGCATACATGAACTGGGTAACCGTACGGTAAGCACCACAATGACTTTAAGCCAATTTCTCAAATATTAATTGCATTTTTGTTCACTTCAATTTCGATAGAATGAATTAATAAAATAAACGATTTTATCCAAAAGTTTATCCTAAAATTTGTAAGTAGTGAAATACGGGAATGGTTTTGATTTAATGTTATGAGTATATAATACTTACTGGACGAATTCCAGTAAGTATTATATACTCATAACATTTCACCTAGTCATTTCTCATTTGTAAGGACATTTTGAGACACTCTATTTATATTTGACCGAATTTTTTAATTGGCATCAACAAATATTTAGGTGTGTTCTTAAAAAAATTGAGTTCATATGTTCTACTTTTTTGGCTTTGGCTAGATAATAAATAAGTAAATAATTGAGTTGCATAACTGATGTGATACCGTAAATTTTCTGTTAGGTGTCCTGGATAAGGCACCGCGACCTGCACCTGCTGACGTCGGGCCGCATGACCTACACTTCCGACCAGAGGTTCGTCAGTCTCCACAACCCATACAATGAAGAGTGGGTTTTAAAGGTAACTTCTTGGTTTGATGATTTTAGAGTTTTATTATGGTTATAGAGTTTATTTTGCTAACAGCTCATGTGGCCTGTGGGTGTAATAAAGTCCTTCCTATTTTTATCACTATACGTTGATACCAAGTTTACGTGGCTGTGTTCCGGGTAAAGGGAAGGGACAGCCAGGGAAATCACAGGAACAAATGGTTGAGGAGGGCGATGGCTGGACCCCGCGTTAACTCGTGAATGGGTGCCGTCTGAGGGTGTTCGTCGTTTGGATACTTGGGGGGAGGGAGACTTGCCGAGCTAACAGATGCAGAAAAGAATAATATTGTATGGACATAAAGAGACTCTGTAAATTTATTTTGAAAAAAATATACTAGTGAAGTTCTTGCCAGTTCTTCTTCACGAAGGTCTTTTCGAACTGGTGGTAGAATCATGTTTTATTTGACGTCAATAAGAACAAGTAATTGTCAATGTAAAAAAATAAATATTTCATTTCATTTCATTTTATTTCAAAGGCAAATCTTACCAAAGTTTACGTTTGATAAAATTTTAATTTTCACCTTGTTTAATAAAATTAAGGCACAAACCAAATTTAAGACATACTCCAATTATTAAAGTTTACATGAATAGAATTTAGAACAAAGCATAGACACGTACAAGATTTTTTTATTTACAATGACATAACTTTTTTACATATAAAAATAAGTGTCGGAATAAACTACACTGCTCTGAAAAATATTTAGTAAGTAGATTTATTTGCAGATAAGATTTCCACAACACCGTGACTCCGGCGTCTATGAGTGCCAAGTGGGCACAACGCCACCTATCGGACACAAAATGTATCTGTCTGTGGTAGGTAGGTAAAGCTTTAAAATATTTTTGAAACTTTAGGTTGTCCGTAATATATTTATAAGACAGTTAGACTGTGATTTAATCACATTCTCGCTCCGATCGCCGCCCAGTGCGGACGTGCAAGACCCCGTTCTCCGTCGTTTGGTCCCTTCCCGATAATCCGTGGCGCTCAGTCTACTGACGTCACGGTTTAGCGTGTTGGTTCCGTGCTACGGTTTTCAAGGTTCTTTCTACTCCCTCTGAGTGCTATCGAAGTGCGTATTTTTCTTTGCGACTAAGCCCCTTAGTCTTCAAAGTGCTGTGCTAAGTTGTGTTGTGCTTTTGCTGAGTGCAGTGTTGTGCCCAGCGTAAGTAGTCTGGTTTCAGTGCAAAGGATACTTAACGGTGACAACGAATTTGTACTGAACCAGTCCTTTTTATTTTTATTTATTTCTCTTCTCTATTTTATTTATTTTTCTCCTATTTTCATATTTATTTTTATCAAATTTGTGTGTTTTCGTGTATATTTGTCCTTTCTGTCGGTAAAGGTTGACCCTAACGCGGTCAACTCTTTACCTGCGTACCCTTTTTTAGGTTTCTAGGTAGCGGCCTTCGGCGTACTACGGTTAGTTTTAAGCTTTTCTCCCCAGCCCCCCTACCGCTGGTAGGGAGGTTTGCCGCTAGGATTTTGCGAGGTTTTTAGGAACTAGGCATCTTTTATTATACTTATATTTTTACATATTATTGTCCCAACCCCTTCCCAAATGGATAAGCAAATCGTCATTAACATTGCGAAGGCGTTCGCCCAAGCACTCGCCGCGTCGGGTGTTTCAATTTCTGACGACATATTTACGCAAGCTGTACTAGCGCTTAACGCGTCCCCGGCCCCTCAGGCCCCAAACCCAGCCCCTCAGGCCTCTAACGTCCAGACCCCTTAGGTCTATAGCTCTCCCGCGTCTCCCGTTCCATCCGATATGGACTGCGCGTCGGTCTCATCCTCGCGCTCATCTCGTAGGAAGCGTACCGCTCCCGGGAGCGATTCAGACTCCGCCGCGTCCATAGCTTCGTCGGTCGCCGCCACCCTAACCGGCTCTCCAGAGCCCGAGTTCCAATTAGTTGCCAAACGCTCTAAGAAGCTTTCGAAAAAGGCCGCGGTGTCTTCAACACCCGAGCCAAGCCCAGTGTCTTCAACACCAGCCCCCGCGCCGTCAAAATCGCTCGAAGTAACCGCGTCTCCGTCGGTCCCATCAAAGCCAGCGACGCGCTGCGCTCCCGTCCCGCCGAAACCTCAGCTCCCTCCGCCCGTCTTCCTGCGTGAAAAAGCGCGCTGGACCGCGGTTTCAAACTTGTGCAAAGTGCACAAAATTAATTACTTAAAAGCCGCCAACGCTGGCGATACAATCAAGATTCAAGTAGCGACCGTCGACGACTTCCGCGCGTTTACCAGGTTACTCGGATTAAACCAAATCGCGTATCACACCTACGCCCTCCCGGAGGAGCGTAAGATCCGCGCAGTACTACGGGGCGTCCCGTTCGAACTCAGTAACGAAGACATCCTCGATGACCTTAAGTCTCAGGGTTTCCCGGTCACAGCAGTGCACAAGATGCACTCGGCGGGCGTTTTCCGTTAGCTTTAGTTATCTTGTCGAATACTTCCAACTCGAGGGAGATCTTTAGAGAGGCTCGCACAATTTGCGGACTCTCAAATATCTCTGTTGAGCGTCCCAACCCCCGCGGTCACCCTGGGCAGTGCCACCGCTGCCAGCTATATGGCCACGCAGCGGCTAACTGTTCAGCTTGTAGCGTAGTTTCAATAAAACACAAAATTCTCTCCTGTGTTTATTTTTTCGGTAAAATTTAAAATATACAAAGATGCCTGTAAATACAAACAGAAAAATATAAACAAAATTGAAATAAAAAATAGTCACACAAAATAGAACAGAAATATTAATACAATTAAATTTGATCTGAAAAGAAAAAATAACAATAAAATAAATTTTAATGAGTGAGAATCCTTACCAACAATTTTGGCTACGCACACTCGTGAACGTAAAAAATAGGTTTCTTAAAAAGAACTTTGATTATCGATAATAAAATATCTTAACTATGTAATTTGGAATAATAAACTCGGAAAATAATAAATAAATAGATTCAAGTTGCTTTGATGGATAATTTTTCGTGACTGACTTGTCAAATCAAAACATTGCCGTTCTCCGACACTACGTAATTCCTAGTTTAAAATTACGTCGGGAACAACAAAAAAATAAAATTTACTGACAAAAAGAGGTCGAAATAGACAACCGTCACAATACCCCGGGGGCCGGGAAAAAAAAAAAATCTGAAAGATTTTTTTTAGTAAAATTTCAAATTCAAACCAAATCAAAATAAACCGCATATACATATCGAATTTTAATATTTAATCTGCTAAATGAAAGAACAATAAAAAAAAAATAATAATTAAAAGCAAAATGAAAATTAATATTAACATCCTATAGAAAAATTTTTCTGAAAAAAAACATCCTGTATATATGAAAAAAAAAAAAATAATACTGATATAATGCTTATCAACAAGTTATTTAATAGAAAAAGAAAACAAAACAGACGAGAGAGAGAAAAAAAAAATCCTAAATAATTATCTTAAATTACATGGTTTATGAATGATAAAATTTTAAACATGATCCTGGAATATACAATGTTAATATACATCGTTCAACTCCATCAACGTACATTATAATTACAACATACATTCTCTTTCATACTAGTCTTATTCCAACTACTGGAAATAAAACATCATTCAGTTAGAGTTGCTTATGAGGAATCGTATCCTAAAAAAGTCAACTCAATAGAGTTGAACGCAACGGCAAAAGGCTTTAATAGTTGCCATCCGCTGAAAATATTAATAGCTTATGGCTTCTTTAACGTGTCGCTAACTCCCGCACGGTGATTACTATAAACAAGTTTCAGTTAAAGACTGAAATAAATATGCCGGAAAGAAAAGAAAATCATAGCCAGTCGTGAAACATTGACTTTTAAATAAAATCCAAGGGTCATTTGTGAAGTAATTAAAATATTTATGTAATAAACATATGAAAATAATTCTCACAGGAAAGTGATTCAAGCGTATAAATAATACACATAGGTATGGTTTAGTTTAACGAGTTACCATAATAAACGCTCGTGCAGAAGGCTTAATTGTACAAGTTGCAAACCGCTTGAAAAAAAAAATTGAGAAAAAAAAATTGATAACATTTAACAAATTATACTATAAAGTATAATACAGATATTGAAAATAAGAGTTTACACTCCTAGCATTGCAAATATTAAATAAATTACACAATAAGTTAACCTAATACTACGATGATGATAATTAATTATAAGTTTTGACCAACGTCAATGTTAATGGTATAGCCAAACGATAATGAGGTGCATAGAAAAAAAAAATAAGACAAAAAGAATCGGCTTATGCTCGCCGTGAAAATTCTCTCTCTCTCTGAAAATTCTTCAGGGCTATTTTGTAAAATTTCTGTTTCAGAATCTACATTAATATTTAATAATAATGATCGGAGTTCGTCTACAGATTGCGTCGAAGAAAAATTTATATTTCTGATTTTTAATTCATAAATTATTTCAGGTTTATTTAATTGTGAAAAATTCATTGCAAAATCAAAAAAAAAATGTTAAAGTGAAACAAATTTGTTAATAGTCGTTATGCAGAATAGAGCTTTAAAAATATACGTATTTTCAAGTGATGAAAATGAATAGAAAATGTTATTTAAATAGTGAAATTACTGGGTTATAGAATGTTGTGTCTTCAGAAAATTTCTTCAAGGATATTATAACGAAAGAAACTAAAGAAACTTAAATGTCTGAATAATTTAGCAGTATTTTGATATATTATAGTAGATATATTATAGTAGATACATATATAAATATATTATAGTGAATGTTAATGATTGAAAATGGTAACAAATAAAGTTTTATGCCTGACCTCAATAATAATTATAAAAAAATTATTTTTAATGTTGCAATTCTTCTGTTCCTTTTGTTCCTTCTGTTCCTTCTGTTGCAATTTCTCCTCTCATCTCAATAAGCTACGTTTGAATATTCGGGCGCCAGTATGTAGCGTAGTTTCAATAAAACACAAAATTCTCTCCTGTGTTTATTTTTTCGGTAGAATTTAAAATATACAAAGATGCCTGTAAATACAAACAGAAAAATATAAACAAAATTGAAATAAAAAATAGTCACACAAAATAGAACAGAAATATTAATACAATTAAATTTGATCTGAAAAGAAAAAATAACAATAAAATAAATTTTAATGAGTGAGAATCCTTACCAACAATTTTGGCTACGCACACTCGTGAACGTAAAAAATAGGTTTCTTAAAAAGAACTTTGATTATCGATAATAAAATATCTTAACTATGTAATTTGGAATAATAAACTCGGAAAATAATAAATAAATAGATTCAAGTTGCTTTGATGGATAATTTTTCGTGACTGACTTGTCAAATCAAAACATTGCCGTTCTCCGACACTACGTAATTCCTAGTTTAAAATTACGTCGGGAACAACAAAAAAATAAAATTTACTGACAAAAAGAGGTCGAAATAGACAACCGTCACAAGCTCCCCCCAGGTGCGTTAAGTGCCTGGATCCCCACTTCACTAAGGAGTGCACTCGCACTCCCGAATCCACTTCCCCCCCTGCATGTGTGCTGTGCGGCCAGTCTGGTCACACAGCTAACTACAGGGGCTGCCCGCGTGCTCCGCGTTCCACCGCCAAGAGGGTCGCGCCTAAACCGGCGCCGCCGCTCACTCACGCTAACTTCCCGCCGCTGCGCAACCGGGGTCCCCCGGAAGCAAAGCCCGCTCAGCCGACGCCTACTCCGGCTCTGTCTTGGAGGCAGCGTCCGGCCGTTCCGCCTGCACCTTCCCGACCCATCCCAGCTCCAGTAGCTTCCGTAAGGCCGCGTCCTTCTCCGTCATCCGCACCTCAGTCGTCGTTGGCTGAGGACATGAAGACCGTGTTTGACGTTATTCAAAACGTCGATATTAACGAAATTTCCGTGCTCGCACGCAAACTGCGAGCCGCCCGCTCTCCTCAAGAGCGTTTATTTGCTTTAGCCGAGCATCACTCGCTCCTAAGTTCGTTGTAAATTCTTTTATATTTGTATAAATTCGTAAATAATAAATTATAATGTCTAGACCCGCGAATCCCGCGTCCAGTCGTATTAAACCCAAGGGCTTATCCCTAGTATCTTTTAACGCTCGTAGTCTTAGCACTAACCTTCCCGAGATTAAACTGTTCCTTCAGAACAAAGAACCTGACTTATTCCTTCTCCAGGAGACATGGCTTACTCCAAACCGCTCCAGGGGATTCGCTATACCTAAGTACGCGTTTATTCGTAACGATAGGCCCAACTCCGACGGTTTCGGCGGCACCGCTATATATTACAAAAGAGGCTTCCACTGCTGTCCTCTCCCTACTCCTCCTCTCCTCAACATGGAAGCCACTGTGTGTAGATTGGCTATGACTGGTCATCCGACCATCATCATAGCTTCAATCTACATACCTAGTGGTACCAGACCAATCCGCAGCGACTTTGAGGCCATTCTCGCCCTCGGCCATTCAGTCATTATGTTCGGAGACTTTAACTCCAAACATACTGACTGGACGTGCCTATCGACTAACACCAGCGGTATCGCTCTCCTCGACATCACTAACTCCCTTGACCTAGACGTCATCACTCCCACTCACTATCCCAACAACCCGTCCTACTCTCCTGACATCCTCGACTTTGCAATTATCAAGCGAATCAATCTTGATCTAAGGTCTATCGAACCGCTCGATGACCTAGGCTCCGACCATCGCCCCGTTTCCCTCGTGCTAGGACCGCCGAACGATAACGCCTCATCTCCTAAGACCTTTACCGACTGGAAACGTTTTAAAAATACGTTAGTTTCAGCCTTAGAGGCTCCGAACTCTCCACTCGCGATCTCTCCCGAACAATTAGATAGCCCGGATAAAATCGATTCATTAGTAAATTCTCTCACTGATGCTATCAACTCAGCCATCAGTGACAACGAAAAGGTTGCTAAGCAAGGCAAACCCACGCTTCCCTTAGCCGTTAGCAATCTTATTAAAGCTAAAAACGCGGCTCTCCGGAGAGCCAAGAAATATCCCACGCCCGCCTATAGAACAGCTGCGAATCAGCTTCAACGTAAAGTTAGGTCTTGCCTCGCGGAACTCCGAGACGCTCAGATGAACGATCTCATGGCGAATATCTCTCCGTCCCACCAAGCGTACTATAGCATGGCCCGAGCCTTACGCGTAGACACCGTCTCTCACGTTCCTCCTCTCACTCGTCCCGATAGCACTACTGCCTTCGAAGTCGAAGAGAAAGCCGAATGCTTCGCCGACAGCATTGCCGCACAATGCTCGCCCAGCACGCAACCTGCTTATCCCTCACACATCCAGGCGGTGGAGGACGAAGTCCTTCGCAGAGACTCTCTCCCCATCACCGCCGACCCTGTCTCAGTCTCTAATGACGAAATCTTGCTTCTCATTAGAAATCAAAAGTCCAAAAAGGCTCCGGGTGCGGATGGAATTTCCAACCACGCACTTAAGCACCTACCTCAACAGATGCTTACCTTGTTAGCTATCATTTTCAATGCCTGCTTCGACCATAGCTACTTTCCAAAAGCTTGGAAAGAAGCGACAGTCATAGGCATTCCCAAGCCGGGCAAACCTCTGAACGTCCCGGCTAATCACAGACCCATCAGCCTCCTCAAGGCAATGTCTAAACTTCTCAAAAGAGAGTCATACTCTCTCGAATGCGGAACCATCTGTTTCCAACGGATGGCGATCCTCTCATTATTCCCCATCAGTTCGGCTTTCGCGCTAAACACTCCTGCCCTCAGCAAGTCCACCGAATCGTCGAGTATATACTTGACGGTTTCTATCCGCGTCGTTATAAAACAGTCGCGGTTTTCTTTGACGTAGCCAAGGCTTTCGATAAAGTCTGGCACAGCGGTCTCGTTTATAAACTCTACAAGATAGGCTTACTGGATCACCTAGTCAGGTTAATAGCGTCGTTTCTCAAAGACCGTACGTTTCGATTTAAACACGAAGGCACGCTTTCTGCACCTCGTCCCATAAAGGCTGGAGTCCCTCAAGGCTCAGTCCTCGCCCCTCTGCTGTACACCGTGTACACCAACGACATACCCATCCCGCCGAAAGGCGTCGAACTCGCCCTCTTTGCTGACGACACCGCACTCTATACTAAAGGCCACAGTGTTCGGCACCTTGTAACCAGACTCCAAAAGGCCGTAAACGCCCTTGGTGTATGGTTTCAAAAATGGCGCATCGATGTGAACCCTGAAAAGAGTTCTGCGATGCGCTTCGACCACAAACGCCGTCGTCCCGATGGCGATCCCCACGTTCGAATGTTAGGCATTCCCATCCCCTGGAAGCGCAGTACTAAATACTTAGGCGTCACATTAGATCCGACGCTTTCTTTCAAGCCACACGTCGAAAGAGTTTCGAAACTCGCTCGTCACTATTTAGTCCGCCTAAATAGCATGTTAGGTAGAAAAAGTAAAATGTCCTTCAGAAACAAACGTACACTTTACAAGGTCTGCGTTAGACCCGTCATGACGTATGCCTCGCCAATCTTTGCCCACGCCAAACCCTCCCTCCTGCACAAACTGCAGGTAGTTCAAAACCTCTTTTGCCGCCGGGCCACAGGCGCACCGTGGTACGTGCGTAACGCGGACTTGCATAGAGATCTTGAACTGCCTACAGTGCAACAACATCTCAAAACACTCTCTGAAGCGTTTTTCAAACGCTCCGAAACCCATCCCAATCCTCTAGTTTGTGATTCGGTCTCATATGCTGCTCCTGTGTTAGACTCGAAGTTCAAAGTCGCTAGGCCTAGAAATGCGCAAACGTACTCATCCACCAGACTGTCACGCGATCTCGAGGCCCTTCTGGCCGCAAATTCTAATTCTAACGTAAATTCTAATTCTAACGTAAATCCTAATACTAACGTAAATGCGAATTAACTCAATTTTATTTTGCAATTTTTTAATTTTTGTTTTAATTATTGATTTTCATTTTGAGCACCTTCAGTGCTACGTATTCACCTTCAGTGCTTTGAGCACCTTCAGTGCTATATAATCCCAGCGGGTGACCCCTTCTGGGCCCCACTAGCGCGGCCTCTTTCTCCAATTGGCCGTCGCTCAGATGAAGGCTGAGTGGCAAAAATGCACGAGCCGACAGGGGGTTTTTAGTGGGTATGGTCCTGGTAGGCGTCGGGACGAGTCCCACAAAACTTTGGAATCGCGCCAGAGTATGCGTCAGGGCATTTTTATCCTCCTGCCCTTCCCGCGGAGGGGAACAAAAAAAAAAAAAAAACTGTGATTTAAACAGTCTCGGTCTGCGTGCGTTCTCGAGCGCACGTCGATCGCAGACGCCTTCCCACTCTTTTAGCCCCCGCGCTAATTGAGCACCCAAATTTCACTGGTTGTTGTCGTAATATATAATTCATAGTTGTATACCGTAATAAGTTTCTAACGCCGTTTTCACGGCGGACAGTGGCTCGTTAACCGTACTTCTAATAAGTTTCTAACGCCGTTTTCACGGCGGACAGTGGGCTGTTAACCGTACTTCGTGGAACGTGAGCTTCGTCGACGGAGTCTCGTCGTTTCAGGACTTCAAGTTCCGTGTTCGAGTAAGTTATCCGCGTCGTCCTCAACCGCCCTACTGCGTGTAGGGTGGTTTTTAGGAAGTTAGTCATCGTTGTCAGGTTCATATATTGTCCCTCCCCAACCCCTCCGCAATGGCTTCCCTAAGCTCTGAAGAGATTAGGAAGAAGCTACTTGAAAGTACCGATGCTGAAGGCATGTTTATAAATGCTGATAAGTTTCGTTTCCTTGATTCTCTTATCCCGCATATCATGGCGTTAATTCCACCAATGGCCCCTCAGGCCACCCCAGTCCCCCAGACCCCTCTGGTCTTAGGCTCTCCAGCGTCCCCTTCCTCCAGTGACATGGAGTGCGAAGTAGACGCCCCTCTGCGCCGCAAGCGCGCACCCGCGACTGAGTCTTCCTCGGACGCCACCCCAACTGGCCCTGAGTCTCCCTCTTTTACGATTGTTAAGAAGCGCTCTAAGAAGCGCTCGAAACAAGACCCGGCGCCCTCCACGCCCGTCCCTACACCCCCTGCGGCGTTTTCAACGCCAGCTGCCCCGGTGTCTTCAACACCCGCTCCGGCCCCAACTTCTGTCAAGGCCAAGGTCCCACCACCCGTTTTCCTTCGGGAAAAGGGTAAATGGACTGAGGTCTCGACACTGTGCAATGAGCACAAGATCCATTACACCCGAGCCGTAAACTCGGGTGAATCTATTAAAATCACTGTCTCGTCGATAGACGATTTCCGAGCTTTGACTAAGCTCCTCACCGATAAGCAATATGCTTATCACACTTATGCTCTGTCAGAAGAGCGTAAGATTAGAGCGGTACTCAGGGGAGTCCCGTTCGAATTATCGAACGAGGCTATCCTTGAGGATCTGCAGTCCCAAGGCTTCCCGGCACTCGCAGTGCATAAAATGCACAGCAAGTACGGGAGGCAACACCCTCTCGCTTTGGTGATTCTCGCCAACGTCCCCAAGTCCAGAGAGATCCTGAAAGGGGTTAGCTCTATTTGCGGCCTCTCTGGGATCTCGATCGAGGCGCCTCATCGCCGCGGTCATCCCGGCCAGTGCCATCGGTGCCAGTTGTACGGGCACGCGGCGGCCAACTGCCGCGCACCGCGCAGGTGCGTCAAGTGCCTGGTCCCGCACTTCACTAAGGAGTGCAATCGCACTCCTGAAACTCCCTCTCCTCGCGATTGCGTGCTTTGTGGCCAGTCCGGCCACACCGCAAACTACAGGGGCTGCCCTCGTGCACCCCGTTGTATGCGTTCCAATCCCAAGAGGTCGGCACCCAAACAGGCCCCGCACCTTTCTCAAGAAAACTTTCCGCCGCTGCGTAGCCAGGATCCTCCGGCTGCAAAACCTACACAGTCTAGGCCTGCCCCAGAAAACTGGAGGCAGCGCCCCGCATCGAATCCCATCCCGGCTCCTCGCCCATACAAACCCACTCCTCAATCCTCCGTAGCAGACGATATGCGTATCGTCTGCGACGCTATAAAAAATGTCGATGTTAGTGAAATCGCAGTCTTAGCCCGTAAACTTAGGGCTTCACGTACTCCGACAGAGCGTTTGCTAGCTCTGGCGGAGCATAGTTCCCTTCTCAATTCATTGTAGGTTCATTTAAATGAATTGATCTGTAGCACGCCGCGGCTCACCTTACGGTATTGCTCGCCGACCGTGCGGCCTTCGGCGTACTATTGTTAGTTTTAATTTATTCTCCCCAGCCCCCCTACCGCTGGTAGGGAGGTTAGCCGCTAGGATTTGCTAGGTTTTTAGGAACTAGGCATCTTTTATTATACTTATTTTTATTAATATTACTGTCCCAACTTTCCCTTATGGATCCGCTAAGCGTTATTAACGCGTTCACCCAGGCGCTTGCTGCGGTAGGCGTCTACATCCCGAATGACATCATAACGCAGGCCTTGCAGGCATCAATCGCGTCCCCGGCCCCTCAGGCCTCAACCCCGGCCCCTCAGGCCTCAACCCCGGCCCCTCAGGCCTCAAACCCGGCCCCTCAGGCCTCCGACGTCGAGACCCCTCAGGTCTTAAGCTCTCCCGCCTCGTCCGAGATGGACTGCGAATCGGTCGCATCCTCTCACGCGTCGCGTCGTAAGCGTACCGCTCCCGGGAGCGACTCCGAACCCGCGTCTGATACGTCGTCAGATGCCGTCACCCTAACCGGCTCTCCTGAGCCCGCGTTTCAACTCGTCGCCAAGCGCTCCAAGAAGCGCTCTAAGAAAGCTTCGGTATCTTCAATACCCGAGCCCTCCCCGGTGTCTTCAACACCAGCCCCCGCGCCGTTAAAATCGCTCGTAGTAACCGCGTCTCCGTCGGTCACATCGAAGCCAGCGACGCGCTGCGCTCCCGTCCCGCCGAAGCCTCAGCTCCCGCCGCCCGTATTCCTGCGTGAAAAAGCGCGCTGGACCGCGGTTTCAAACTTGTGCAAAGTGCACAAAATTAATTACTTAAAAGCCGCCAACGCTGGTGATACAATCAAAATCCAATTAGCGACCGTCGTCGACTTCCGCGAGTTTACCAGGTTACTCGGATTAAACCAAATCGCGTATCACACCTACGCCCTCCCGGAGGAGCGTAAGATCCGCGCAGTACTACGGGGCGTCCCGTTCGAACTCAGCAACGATGACATTCTCGATGACCTTAAGTCTCAGGGTTTCCCAGTCACAGCAGTGCACAAGATGCACTCCAACCGCGGTAGGCGTTTTCCGTTAGCGCTAGTAATACTGTCCAATACTCCCAACTCGAAGGAGATTTTCAAAGAGGCTCGCACAATCTGCGGACTCTCGAACATCTCCGTCGAGCGTCCCAACCCCCGTGGTCACCCTGGGCAGTGCCACCGCTGCCAGCTATATGGCCACGTAGCGGCCAACTGTTCAGCTCCCCCCAGGTGCGTTAAGTGCCTGGATCCCCACTTCACTAAGGAGTGCACTCGCACTCCCGAATCCACTTCCCCCCCTGCCTGTGTGCTGTGCGGCCAGTCCGGCCACACAGCAAACTACAGGGGTTGCCCGCGCGCTCCGCGCTCCACCGTCAAGAGGGTCGCGCCTAAACCGGCGCCGCCGCTCACCTCCGCTAACTTCCCGCCGCTGCGCAACCGGGGTCCCCCGGAAGCAAAGCCCGTTCAGCCGACGCCTACTCCGGCTCTGTCTTGGAGGCAGCGTCCGGCCGTCCCGCCTGCACCTTCCCGACCCATCCCAGCTCCCGTAGCTCCCGTAGGGCCGCGTCCCGCGTTGTCATCTTCCCCTCAGTCGTCGTTGGCTGAGGACATGAAGACCGTGTTCGACGTCATCCAAAACGTCGACATTAACGAAATTTCCGTACTCGCACGCAAACTGCGAGCCGCCCGCTCTCCTCAAGAGCGTTTATTCGCGTTAGCCGAGCATCACTCGCTCCTAAGTTCGTTATAAATTCTTTTATTTTTGTATAAATTCGTAAATAAATTAATTTAATGTCTAGACCCGCGAATCCCGCGTCCAGTCGTATTAAACCTAAGGGCTTATCCCTAGTATCTTTTAACGCTCGTAGCCTTAATACCAACCTTCCCGAGATTAAACTGTTCCTTCAGAACAAAGAACCTGACTTATTCCTTCTCCAGGAGACATGGCTTACTCCAAACCGCTCCAGGGGATTCGCTATACCTAAGTACGCGTTTACTCGCAACGATAGGCCCAACTCCGACGGTTACGGCGGCACCGCTATATATTACAAAAGAGGCTTCCATTGCTGTCCTCTCCCTACCCCTCCTCTCCTCAACATGGAGGCCACTGTGTGTAGATTGGCTATGACTGGTCATCCGACCATCATCATAGCTTCAGTCTACATACCTAGTGGTACCAGACCAATCCGCAGCGACTTTGAGGCCATTCTCGCCCTCGGCCATTCAGTCATTATGTTCGGAGACTTTAACTCCAAACATACTGACTGGACGTGCCTATCGACCAACACCAGCGGTATCGCTCTCCTCGACATCACCAACTCCCTTGACTTAGACGTCATATCCCCCATCACTCCCACTCACTATCCCAACAACCCGACCTATTCTCCTGACATCCTCGACTTTGCAATTATCAAGCGAATCAATCTTGATCTCAGGTCCATCGAACCGCTCGATGACCTAGGCTCCGACCATCGCCCCGTCTCCCTCGTGCTAGGCGCGCCTAACGTTAACGTCACACCGCCAAAGACCTTTACCAACTGGAAAGGCTTTAAAAATACGTTAGTTTCAGCCTTAGAGGCACCGAACTCTCCGCTCGCGATTTCGCCCGACCAATTAGACAGCCCGATTAAAATAGATTCGATAGTCGATAATCTCACTGATGCTATCAACTCAGCCATCAGCGACAACGTAATCATTGCTAAGCAAGGCAAACCCGCGCTTCCCTTAGCCGTTAGCAATCTCATTAAAGCTAAGAACGCGGCTCTCCGGAGAGCCAAGAAATATCCCACGCCCGCATATAGAACAGCTGCGAATCAGCTTCAACGTAAAGTTAGGTCTCGCCTCGCGGAACTCCGTGACACTCAGTTTAACGATCTCATGGAGAATATCTCCCCGTCCCACCAAGCGTATTATCGAATGGCCCGAGCTTTACGCGTAGACACCGCCTCTCACGTTCCTCCTCTCACTCGCCCCGACGGCACCATTGCCTTCGAAGTCGAAGAGAAAGCCGAATGCTTCGCCGACAGCATAGCGGCACAATGTTCGCCCAGCACGCAACCCGCGGATCCCTCCCACATCCAGGCGGTGGAGGACGAAGTTCTCCGCAGAGAATCTCTCCCTATCACCGACGACCCCGTCACAGTCTCTAATGATGAAATCTTGCTTCTCATTAGAAAACAAAAGTCCAAAAAGGCTCCGGGTGCGGATGGAATTTCCAACCACGCACTCAAGCACCTGCCACAGCAGGTGCTTACCTTGTTAGCTATCATCTTCAATGCCTGCTTCGACCATAGCTACTTTCCAAAAGCCTGGAAAGAAGCGACAGTCATAGGCATTCCCAAGCCGGGTAAACCTCTGAACATCCCGGCTAATCACAGACCCATCAGCCTCCTCAAGGCAATGTCTAAACTTCTCGAAAGAGTCATACTCTCTCGAATGCGGAACCATCTGTTTCCAACGGATGGCGACCCTCTCATTATTCCCCACCAGTTCGGCTTTCGCGCTAAGCACTCCTGCCCTCAGCAAGTCCATCGAATCGTCGAGTACATTCTCGAAGGATTCTATCCGCATCGTAAAAAATCAATCGTGGTTCTCTTTGACGTAGCCAAGGCTTTCGACAAAGTCTGGCACAGCGGTCTCGTTTTTAAACTCTATAAAATAGGCTTACCGGTTCGCCTAGTCAGATTAATCGCGTCGTTTCTTAAAGACCGTACGTTTCGATTCAAACATGAAGGCACGCTCTCCGCGCCTCGTCCCATAAAGGCTGGAGTCCCGCAAGGCTCAGTCCTCGCCCCTCTGCTGTACACCGTGTACACTAATGACATGCCCATCCCGCCGAAAGGCGTCGAACTCGCCCTCTTTGCAGACGATACCGCCCTTTACACTAAAGGTAAAATAATCCCGTATAACATCACCAGACTCCAAAAGGCCGTAAACGCCCTCGGCGTTTGGTTCCAAAAATGGCGTATCGATGTCAACCCAGAAAAGAGTTCTGCCATTCTATTCGACCATAAACGTCGTAATCGCCGCAACGATCCCCACATTCGAATGTTAGGTATTCCCATCCCCTGGAAGCGCAGTATCAAATACTTAGGCGTCACCTTAGATCAGACGCTTTCTTTTAAGCCACACGTCGATAGAGTAACGAAACTCGCGCGTTTCTACTTAAGCCGCTTAAATAGTATGATAGGTAGAAAAAGTAAAATGTCTTTTAGAAATAAACGTACGCTTTATAAGGTCTGCGTTAGACCCGTCATGTCATATGCTTCGCCAGTCTTTGCCCACGCCAATCCCTCCGTCCTGTATAAGCTGCAGGTAGTCCAAAATCTCTTCTGCCGCAGGGCCACAGACGCACCTTGGTATGTGCGCAACGCGGACCTGCACAGAGATCTTGAACTGCCTACAGTGCAACAGCACTTCAAAACACTCTCAAAATCGTTCTTCAAACGCGCCGAATCCCATCCCAATCATCTTGTTCGAGATTCAGTCTCATATACTGCTCCTGTGTTAGATTCGAAATTCAAAGTCGCTAGGCCGAGAAACGCGCACACGGGCGAACCTTCGCAGTAAACTTTAGCTCTCGAGGCCCTTCAGGCCGCAAATCCTAATTCTAACGTAAATTCTAATTCTAACGTAAATCCGAATTAATGCAATTTTTATTTTTCATTTTTAATGTTTTTATTTTTTTTACTTTTCATTTTTGAGCACCTTCAGTGCTATGTGAATCTCAGCGGGTGACCCCTTAAGGGCCCCGCTGGCGCGGCCTCTTTCTCCAATTGGCCGTCGTTCAGATGAAGGCTGAGTGGCAAAAATGCACGAGCCGACAGGGGGTTTTTTAGTGGGTATGGTTCTGGTAGGCGTCGGGACGAGTCCCACATAACTCCGATCGCGCGCGCGGAGTATGCGTCAGAGCATTTTTTATGTCCTCCTGCCCTTCCCGTGGAGGGGAACCAAAAAAAAAAAAAAAAAAACTAATAAAGATCATTCATCATTCGTTATCGAACCGTCTCTCTTTTCGCCTCCAACTACCATCCAAGCTCCTAAAGTGGTGACCCCGACAAAAGAAGACGCTCCCCCTACAAAAAACAATGGAAATGGAGAACCAGAGAAGCCCACAGGATTCACAAAGCACTTCAACAACAGCTTCAGAACAACAGAACCTCTCTGGCATTGCCCTGTCGATGCGCATCACCCAATTTTGGCGCGAAAAACCGAAACTATGGTTCATCACATTTGAAGCCGCCACCCAAGACCTGAAGCGAAGTCAAGCGCAGCTGGCCCACTCATGCCTCAACTTAGCAAGCAAGACGTAGAACAAGTCGCAGACCTGCTATATAACCCAGGACCACGCCAGTACGATGACTTAAAAGAACGCCTTATCTCTGTCTACGAGGAGAGCGACCAAAAGCAACTCCAAAAACTACTATCAGACATGGAGCTCGGAGACCAACGCCCTTCGCAGCTACTACGATGCATGCGAAACTACGCTCGCGACAAAGTCCCAGACTCGACGTTGCGACTTATGTGGCTCAATCACATGCCCCCGCAAGTTCGCTCAGTGCTCGTCGTCAGCGATTCCATCTCCAAAACCGCCGCACTCGACGAACTAGCGTTACTTGCCGACAAGATGATGGAACAAACAAATGAAGTGCTAGCAGTGAACACCTCCGCGAACCGCACACGGGACCCGGAGATTGCAGACTTAGTAAACGAAATCAGGAAACTACACCTAGAAGTTGCTGAACTACGCAATGAAAGATCGACGCAGGAAACATACCGCCGCAACCGAACGCCAACACGCCAGTTCAGACAACGCACGCGTTCTCGTTCTGCTTCTGCCACGCCGCCCAGCTACTGCTACTACCACAAGAGGTTCGGCAAGCACGCCCGACGCTGTACTACACCATGTTCCTACAAGAACAATGAAGAAACGTCGGAAAACTAACACATACGCTGGCTGCGGCGGGACCCGGCGTATTAGGAACTACACACCGCCTGTTCGTCACGGATAAGAAAACACGATTGTCTTTCTTGGTCGATACCGGAGCAAACATCTCGGTTATACCAAGGAAGAAAGGAGCACAAGCGCAACAACAGCCGTTCGTCCTGTACGCCGCTAACAACACCATAATACCCACCTACGGCGAGAAAACTATGGAGCTTGACCTTAACCTACGGAGGCCCTTCCGATGGAAGTTCATCATCGCCGACGTCAGCAAACCCATCATTGGTGCAGACTTCCTCAAGCAACACAAGCTCCTGGTCGACGTTGCCGGCCGCTGCCTCATCGACAAAATCACTAACTTGTCTGTCAAGGCGCCGCTGTGCACGTCCAGCACACCCACTATTCGCACAATAGACCTGGGGCAGAAGTACCATCGCATCCTCGCCGAGTTTCCTGACGTCACAAGACCCTCTGTATTCTCCACAACACCAAAACATCATGTCGAACACCACATTGAAACCACCGGCCCTCCAGTCTACGCCAAAGCGAGACACATACCGCCCCACCGCTACGCAGCTGTGAAGAAGGAGTTCGAGACCATGATGTCACAAGGGATCTGCCGGCCCAGCAAAAGCCCATGGGCAAGCCCACTCGTCGTCGTTCCTAAGAAAAATGGGGAACTACGAGTCTGCGGCGACTACAGAAAACTTAACGCCATCACGAAACCCGATCGATATCCCGTACCCCGACTCAAAGACTTCACGTACCAACTCGCCGGGAAGAAGTTCTTCAGCACCCTTGACCTCAACCGAGCCTATCTACAATTGCCAGTCCTGAAGAGTCATATTGAGAAGACGGCCATCATCACACCATTCGGCCTCTTCGAATTCCCACGAATGTGCCCAGGTCTGAAGAACGCAGGACAGACTTTTCAACGATTCATACATCAGGTACTCTCTGGCCTGGACTTCGCGTATCCATTTATTGATGACGTAATCATAGCTTCGACAACCGAGCAGCAACACGAGGAAGACCTACGCACCGTGCTACGCCGACTCAATGAGTATGGCGTCACCATCAACCCATCTAAGTCTGTGTTCGGCAAGAAAGAAGTCACCTTCCTTGGCTACAGCGCAAATGAAAACGGAATCAGACCACCTGCACACAAGATTCAAGCAATATCAGAATTTACGAGACCAACCACAATTGAAGCCCTACGAAGATTCCTAGGAATGCTAAACTTCTACAGAGACAGCATACCTCAAGTTGCCAAGCTACAATCGCCACTGAACGCTTATCTGCACAACAGCAAACGTCACGACAAAACAAAGATCCAGTGGAACGAAGAGTCGTCTCAAGCTTTCGAAAACTGCAAGGCAGCGATAGAAAACGCAGTACTTCTTGCTCACCCGTATCACTCCGTCCCGCTCGCTCTTATGTGTGACGCTTCCAACGACTGCGCTGGTGCCGTACTACAACAGCGAGTAAACAACACCTGGCAACCACTCGGCTACTATTCAAAGAAGTTCAACGCAGCACAGCAACGCTACAGTACCTACGACCGAGAACTAACATCTATGTACATGGCAGTGAAACATTTTCGAAAACTCCATGAAGGAAGAAAAATGATTATCTTCACTGACCACAAACCGCTCACCTACGCCCTACTGAAACAATCATCAGACGCCGACACACCTCGTAGAACTCGCCAGCTCATGTACATTAGCGAATTCACCACAGACATCCGTCACATCAGCGGCAGTGAAAATAAAGTTGCCGACGCCCTTTCACGCGTCGAAACGATCGCTACACCTACGCCAATCTGTCATGAAGAAATCGCCCGTGCGCAAGAGAAAGATATACACTTGAAAGAACTACTTCTCAAGCCAAACTTTTTTTTTTTTTTTTTTTTTGGTTCCCCTCCACGGGAAGGGCAGGAGGACATAAAAAATGCTCTGACGCATACTCCGCGCGCGCGATCGGAGTTATGTGGGACTCGTCCCGACGCCTACCAGAACCATACCCACTAAAAAACCCCCTGTCGGCTCGTGCATTTTTGCCACTCAGCCTTCATCTGAACGACGGCCAATTGGAGAAAGAGGCCGCGCCAGCGGGGCCCTTAAGGGGTCACCCGCTGAGATTCACATAGCACTGAAGGTGCTCAAAAAAGAAAAGTAAAAATAAAAACATTAAAAATGAAAAATAAAAATAGCATTAATTCGGATTTACGTTAGAATTAGAATTTACGTTAGAATTAGGATTTGCGGCCTGAAGGGCCTCGAGAGCTAAAGTTAACTGCGAAGGTTCGCCCGTGTGCGCGTTTCTCGGCCTAGCGATTTTGAATTTCGAATCTAACACAGGAGCAGTATATGAGACTGAATCTCGAACAAGATGATTGGGATGGGATTCGGCGCGTTTGAAGAACGATTCTGAGAGTGTTTTGAAGTGCTGTTGCACTGTAGGTAGTTCAAGATCTCTGTGCAGGTCCGCGTTGCGCACATACCAAGGTGCGTCTGTGGCCCTGCGGCAGAAGAGATTTTGAACTACCTGCAGCTTATACAGGACGGAGGGATTGGCATGGGCAAAGACTGGCGAAGCATATGACATGACGGGTCTAACGCAGACCTTGTAAAGCGTACGTTTATTTCTAAAAGACATTTTACTTTTTCTACCTATCATACTATTTAAGCGGCTTAAGTAGAAACGCGCGAGTTTCGTTACTCTATCGACGTGTGGCTTAAAAGAAAGCGTCTGATCTAAGGTGACGCCTAAGTATTTGATACTGCGCTTCCAGGGGATAGGAATACCTAACATTCGAATGTGGGGATCGTTGCGGCGATTACGACGTTTGTGGTCGAATAGAATGGCAGAACTCTTTTCTGGGTTGACATCGATACGCCATTTTTGAAACCAAACACCGAGGGCGTTTACGGCCTTTTGGAGTCTGGTGATGTTATACGGGATCCTTTGACCTTTAGTGTAAAGGGCGGTATCGTCTGCAAAGAGGGCGAGTTCGACGCCTTTCGGCGGGATGGGCATGTCATTAGTGTACACGGTGTACAGCAGAGGGGCGAGGACTGAGCCTTGCGGGACTCCAGCCTTTATGGGACGAGGCGCGGAGAGCGTGCCTTCATGTTTGAATCGAAACGTACGGTCTTTAAGAAACGACGCGATTAATCTGACTAGGCGAACCGGTAAGCCTATTTTATAGAGTTTAAAAACGAGACCGCTGTGCCAGACTTTGTCGAAAGCCTTGGCTACGTCAAAGAGAACCGCGATTGATTTTTTACGATGCGGATAGAATCCTTCGAGAATGTACTCGACGATTCGATGGACTTGCTGAGGGCAGGAGTGCTTAGCGCGAAAGCCGAACTGGTGGGGAATAATGAGAGGGTCGCCATCCGTTGGAAACAGATGGTTCCGCATTCGAGAGAGTATGACTCTTTCGAGAAGTTTAGACATTGCCTTGAGGAGGCTGATGGGTCTGTGATTAGCCGGGATGTTCAGAGGTTTACCCGGCTTGGGAATGCCTATGACTGTCGCTTCTTTCCAGGCTTTTGGAAAGTAGCTATGGTCGAAGCAGGCATTGAAGATGATAGCTAACAAGGTAAGCACCTGCTGTGGCAGGTGCTTAAGTGCGTGGTTGGAGATTCCATCCGCACCCGGAGCCTTTTTGGACTTTTGTTTTCTAATGAGAAGCAAGATTTCATCATTAGAGACTGTGACGGGGTCGTCGGTGATAGGGAGAGATTCTCTGCGGAGAACTTCGTCCTCCACCGCCTGGATGTGGGAGGGATCCGCGGGTTGCGTGCTGGGCGAACATTGTGCCGCTATGCTGTCGGCGAAGCATTCGGCTTTCTCTTCGACTTCGAAGGCAATGGTGCCGTCGGGGCGAGTGAGAGGAGGAACGTGAGAGGCGGTGTCTACGCGTAAAGCTCGGGCCATTCGATAATACGCTTGGTGGGACGGGGAGATATTCTCCATGAGATCGTTAAACTGAGTGTCACGGAGTTCCGCGAGGCGAGACCTAACTTTACGTTGAAGCTGATTCGCAGCTGTTCTATATGCGGGCGTGGGATATTTCTTGGCTCTCCGGAGAGCCGCGTTCTTAGCTTTAATGAGATTGCTAACGGCTAAGGGAAGCGCGGGTTTGCCTTGCTTAGCAATGATTACGTTTTCGCTGATGGCTGAGTTGATAGCATCAGTGAGATTATCGACTATCGAATCTATTTTAATCGGGCTGTCTAATTGGTCGGGCGAAATCGCGAGCGGAGAGTTCGGTGCCTCTAAGGCTGAAACTAACGTATTTTTAAAGCCTTTCCAGTTGGTAAAGGTCTTTGGCGGTGTGACGTTAACGTTAGGCGCGCCTAGCACGAGGGAGACGGGGCGATGGTCGGAGCCTAGGTCATCGAGCGGTTCGATGGACCTGAGATCAAGATTGATTCGCTTGATTATTGCAAAGTCGAGGATGTCAGGAGAATAGGTCGGGTTTTTGGGATAGTGAGTGGGAGTGATGGGGGATATGACGTCTAAGTCAAGGGAGTTAGTGATGTCGAGGAGAGCGATACCGCTGGTGTTGGTCGATAGGCACGTCCAGTCAGTATGTTTGGAGTTAAAGTCTCCGAACATAATGACTGAATGGCCGAGGGCGAGAATGGCCTCAAAGTCGCTGCGGATTGGTCTGGTACCACTAGGTATGTAGACTGAAGCTATGATGATGGTCGGATGACCAGTCATAGCCAATCTACACACAGTGGCCTCCATGTTGAGGAGAGGAGGGGTAGGGAGAGGACAGCAATGGAAGCCTCTTTTGTAATATATCGCGGTGCCACCGTAACCGTCGGAGTTGGGCCTATCGTTGCGAGTAAGCGCGTACTTAGGTATAGCGAATCCCCTGGAGCGGTTTGGAGTAAGCCATGTCTCCTGGAGAAGGAATAAGTCAGGTTCTTTGTTCTGAAGGAACAGTTTAATCTCGGGAAGGTTGGTATTAAGGCTACAAGCGTTAAAAGATACTAGGGATAAGCCCTTAGGTTTAATACGACTGGACGCGGGATTCGCGGGTCTAGACATTAAATTAATTTATTTACGAATTTATACAAAAATAAAAGAATTTACAACGAACTTAGGAGCGAGTGATGCTCGGCTAACGCGAATAAACGCTCTTGAGGAGAGCGGGCGGCTCGCAGTTTGCGTGCGAGTACGGAAATTTCGTTAATGTCGACGTTTTGGATAACGTCGAACACGGTCTTCATGTCCTCAGCCAACGACGACTGAGGGGAAGATGATAACGCGGGACGCGGCCCTACGGGAGCTACGGGAGCTGGGATGGGTCGGGAAGGTGCAGGCGGGACGGCCGGACGCTGCCTCCAGGACAGAGCCGGAGTAGGCGTCGGCTGAACGGGCTTTGCTTCCGGGGGACCCCGGTTGCGCAGCGGCGGGAAGTTAGCGGAGGTGAGCGGCGGCGCCGGTTTAGGCGCGACCCTCTTGACGGTGGAGCGCGGAGCGCGCGGGCAACCCCTGTAGTTTGCTGTGTGGCCGGACTGGCCGCACAGCACACAGGCAGGGGGGGAAGTGGATTCGGGAGTGCGAGTGCACTCCTTAGTGAAGTGGGGATCCAGGCACTTAACGCACCTGGGGGGAGCTGAACAGTTAGCCGCTGCGTGGCCATATAGCTGGCAGCGGTGGCACTGCCCAGGGTGACCACGGGGGTTGGGACGCTCGACGGAGATGTTCGAGAGTCCGCAGATTGTGCGAGCCTCTTTGAAAATCTCCTTCGAGTCGGGGGTATTGGACAGGATTACTAGCGCTAACGGACAACGCCTACCGCGGTTGGAGTGCATCTTGTGCACTGCTGTGACCGGGAAACCCTGAGACTTAAGGTCATCAAGAATGTCTTCGTTGCTGAGTTCGAACGGGACGCCCCGTAATACTGCGCGGATCTTACGCTCCTCCGGGAGGGCGTAGGTGTGATATGCGATTTGGTTTAAACCGAGTAACCTGGTAAACTCGCGGAAGTCGACGACGGTCGCTAATTGTATTTTGATTGTGTCGCCAGCGTTGGCGGCTTTCAAGTAATTAATTTTGTGCACTTTGCACAAGTTGGATACCGCGGTCCAGCGCGCTTTTTCACGCAGGAATACGGGCGGAGGGAGCTGAGGCTTCGGCGGGACGGGAGCGCAGCGCGTCGCTGGCTTCGATGTAACCGACGGAGACGCGGTTACTACGAGCGATTTTAACGGCGCGGGGACTGGTGTTGAAGACACCGGGGAGGGCTCGGGTATTGAAGATACCGAAGCTTTCTTAGAGCGCTTCTTGGAGCGCTTGGCGACGAGTTGAAACGCGGGCTCAGGAGAGCCGGTTAAAGTGACGGCATCTGACGACGTATCAGACGCGGGTTCGGAGTCGCTCCCGGGAGCGGTACGCTTACGACGCGACGCGTGAGAGGATGCGACCGATTCGCAGTCCATCTCGGACGAGGCGGGAGAAGCGGGAGAGCTTAGGACCTGAGGGGTCTCGACGTTGGAGGCCTGAAGGGCCGGGGTTGAGGCCTGAGGGGCCGAGGTTGAGGCCTGAGGGGCCGGGGACGCGATAGATGCCTGTAAGGCCTGCGTTATTACGTCATCTGATAAGTTGGCGCCGGAAGCAACGAGCGCCTGAGCGAACGACCTAAGAATGCTTACAAGGTCCATTGGAGGGCTTGAATATGTAATATATAAATATATAATGTATGCCTAGGTCCCCTAGCAAACCTAGCACCTAATTAAATAACAAATGCCTAGAGTTCCTAAATAAAAACCTAGCAACCCTAGCGGCAAACCTCCCTACCAGCGGTAGGGGGGCTGGGGAGAATAAATTAAAACTAACAATAGTACGCCGAAGGCCGCTACCTAGAAACCTAAAAAAGGGTGCGCAGGTAAAGAGTTGACCGCGTTAGGGTCAACCTTTACCGACAGAAAGGACGAATACACACGAAAACACACAAATATGATAGAAATAAATATGAAAATAGGAGAAAAATAAATAAAATAGAGAAGAGAAATAAATAAAAATAAAAAGGACTGGTTCAGTACAAATTCGTTGTCACCGTTAAGTATCCTTTGCACTGAAACCAGACTACTTACGCCGGGCACAACACTGCACTCAGCACAAGCACAACACAACTTAGCACAGCACTTTGAAGACTAAGAGGCTTAGTCGCAAAGAAAAATCGCACTTCGAAAGCACTCAGACGGATTAGAAAGACTCAGGAAACCGTAGCACGGAGCCAACACGCTAGACTGTGACGTCAGTAAACTGAGCGCCGCGGAATGGCGGGAAGGGACCGATCAACGGAGAGCTGGGTCTTGCACGTCCGAACCGCGTGGCCTTCAGTGCTATGTAATCCCAGCGGGTGACCCCTTCTGGGCCCCGCTAGCGCGGCCTCTTTCTCCAATTGGCCGTCGCTCCGATGAAGGCTGAGTGGCAAAAATGCACGAGCCGACAGGGGGTTTTTAGTGGGTATGGTCCTGGTAGGCGTCGGGACGAGTCCCACATAACTTTGGAATCGCGCCAGAGTATGCGTCAGGGCATTTTTATCCTCCTGCCCTTCCCGCGGTGGGGAACAAAAAAAAAAAAAAAAAAAAAAAAAAACTAATAAAGAACATTCTCGCTCCGATCGCCACGCGGTTCGGACGTGCAAGACCCAGCTCTCCGTTGATCGGTCCCTTCCCGCCATTCCGCGGCGCTCAGTTTACTGACGTCACAGTCTAGCGTGTTGGCTCCGTGCTACGGTTTCCTAAGTCTTTCTACTCCGTCTGAGTGCTTTCGAAGTGCGTTTTTTCTTTGCGACTAAGCCTCTTAGTCTTCAAAGTGCTGTGCTAAGTTGTGTTGTGCTTGTGCTGAG
The DNA here is from genome assembly GCA_923062675.1 of Marasmarcha lunaedactyla. Lineage (NCBI taxonomy): Eukaryota > Metazoa > Arthropoda > Insecta > Lepidoptera > Pterophoridae > Marasmarcha > Marasmarcha lunaedactyla. The sequence continues at coordinate 9,891,785 of OV281342.1, read as the reverse complement.
TGCAGTGTTGTGCCCGGCGTAAGTAGTCTGGTTTCAGTGCAAAGGATACTTAACGGTGACAACGAATTTGTACTGAACCAGTCCTTTTTATTTTTATTTATTTCTCTTCTCTATTTTATTTATTTTTCTCCTTTTTTCATATTTATTTCTATCATATTTGTGTGTTTTCGTGTGTATCTGTCCTTTCTGTCGGTAAAGGTTGACCCTAACGCGGTCAACTCTTTACCTGCGCACCCTTTTTTAGGTTTCTAGGTAGCGGCCTTCGGCGTACTATTGTTAGTTTTAATTTATTCTCCCCAGCCCCCCTACCGCTGGTAGGGAGGTTTGCCGCTAGGGTTCGCTAGATTTTTATTTAGGAATTCTAGGCATTTGTTATTTAATTAGGTGCTAGGTTTGCTAGGGGACCTAGGCATACATTATATATTACACATTCAAGCCCTCCAATGGACCTTGTAAGCGTTCTTAGGTCGTTCGCCCAGGCGCTCGCGGCGTCCGGTTGCCCCATCCCAGATGACGTACTAACGCAGGCCTTACAGGCTACTATCGCGTCCCCGGCCCCTCAGGCCTCAACCCCGGCCCCTCAGGCCTCAATCCCGGCCCCTCAGGCCTCCGACGTCCAGACCCCTCAGGTCTTCAGCTCTCCCGCGTCTCCCGCCTCGTCCGAGATGGACTGCGAATCGGTCGCATCATCTCACGCGTCGCGTCGTAAGCGTACCGCTCCCGGGAGCGATTCCGAACCCGCGTCTGACACGTCGTCAGATGCCGTCACCTTAACCGGCTCTCCTGAGCCCGCCTTTCAACTTGTCGCCAAGCGCTCCAAAAAGCGCTCTAAGAAAGCTTCGGTATCTTCAATACCCGAGCCCTCCCCGGTGTCTTCAACACCAGCCCCCGCGCCGTTAAAATCGCCCGTAGTAACCGCGTCTCCGTCGGTCACATCGAAGCCAGCGACGCGCTGCGCTCCCGTCCCGCCGAAGCCTCAGCTCCCTCCGCCCGTATTCCTGCGTGAAAAAGCGCGCTGGACCGCGGTTTCAAACTTGTGCAAAGTGCACAAAATCAATTACTTAAAAGCCGCCAACGCTGGCGAGACAATCAAAATCCAATTAGCGACCGTCGACGACTTCCGGTCTTTCACTAGGCTACTCTCGATAAATCAAATCGCATTTCACACCTACGCCCTCCCGGAGGAGCGTAAGATCCGCGCAGTACTACGGGGCGTCCCGTTCGAACTCAGCAACGAAGACATCCTCGATGACCTTAAGTCTCAGGGTTTTCCGGTCACAGCAGTGCACAAGATGCACTCCAACCGCGGTAGGCGTTTTCCGTTAGCGCTAGTAATCCTCTCCAATACTCCCAACTCGAAGGAGATTTTCAAAGAGGCTCGCACGATCTGCGGACTCTCGAACATCTCCGTCGAGCGTCCCAACCCCCGTGGTCACCCTGGACAGTGCCACCGCTGCCAGCTATATGGCCACGCAGCGGCTAACTGTTCAGCTCCCCCCAGGTGCGTTAAGTGCCTGGATCCCCACTTCACTAAGGAGTGCACTCGCACTCCCGAATCCACTTCCCCCCCTGCCTGTGTGCTGTGCGGCCAGTCCGGCCACACAGCAAACTACAGGGGTTGCCCGCGCGCTCCGCGCTCCACCGTCAAGAGGGTCGCGCCTAAACCGGCGCCGCCGCTCACCTCCGCTAACTTCCCGCCGCTGCGCAACCGGGGTCCCCCGGAAGCAAAGCCCGTTCAGCCGACGCCTACTCCGGCTCTGTCTTGGAGGCAGCGTCCGGCCGTCCCGCCTGCACCTTCCCAACCCATCCCAGCTCCCGTAGCTCCCGTAGGGCCGCGTCCCGCGTTGTCATCTTCCCCTCAGTCGTCGTTGGCTGAGGACATGAAGACCGTGTTCGACGTCATCCAAAACGTCGACATTAACGAAATTTCCGTACTCGCACGCAAACTGCGAGCCGCCCGCTCTCCTCAAGAGCGTTTATTCGCGCTAGCCGAGCATCACTCGCTCCTAAGTTCGTTGTAAATTCTTTTATTTTTGTATAAATTCGTAAATAATAAATTATAATGTCTAGACCCGCGAATCCCGCGTCCTGTCGTATCAAACCCAAGGGCTTATCCCTAATATCTTTTAACGCTCGTAGCCTGAACACAAACCTTCCCGAGATTAAACTGTTCCTTCAGAACAAAGAACCTGACGTATTCCTTCTCCAGGAGACATGGCTTACTCCAAACCGCTCCAGGGGATTCGCTATACCTAAGTACGCGTTTATTCGTAACGATAGGCCCAACTCTGACGGTTACGGCGGCACCGCTATATATTACAAAAGAGGCTTCCACTGCTGTCCTCTCCCTACCCCTCCTCTCCTCAACATGGAAGCCACTGTGTGTAGATTGGCTATGACTGGTCATCCGACCATCATCATAGCTTCAATCTACATACCTAGTGGTACCAGACCAATCCGAAGCGACTTTGAGGCCATTCTCGCCCTCGGCCATTCAGTCATTATGTTCGGAGACTTTAACTCCAAACATACTGACTGGACGTGCCTATCGACTAACACCAGCGGTATCGCTCTCCTCGACATCACTAACTCCCTTGACCTAGATGTCATATCCCCCGTCACTCCCACTCACTATCCCAACAACCCGTCCTACTCTCCTGACATCCTCGACTTTGCAATTATCAAGCGAATCAATCTTGACCTAAGGTCTATCGAACCGCTCGATGACCTAGGCTCCGACCATCGCCCCGTTTCCCTCGTGCTAGGACCGCCGAACGATAACGTCTCATCTCCTAAGACCTTTACCAATTGGGAAGGTTTTAAAAATACGTTAGTTTCAGCCTTAGAGGCTCCGAACTCTCCACTCGCGATCTCTCCCGAGCAATTAGATAGCCCGGATAAAATCGATTCATTAGTAAATTCTCTCACTGATGCTATCAACTCAGCCATCAGTGACAACGAAAAGGTTGCTAAGCAAGGCAAACCCACGCTTCCCTTAGCCGTTAGCAATCTTATTAAAGCTAAAAACGCGGCTCTCCGGAGAGCCAAGAAATATCCCACGCCCGCCTATAGAACAGCTGCGAATCAGCTTCAGCGTAAAGTTAGGTCTTGCCTCGCGGAACTCCGAGACGCTCAGATGAACGATCTCATGGCGAATATCTCTCCGTCCCACCAAGCGTACTATAGCATGGCCCGAGCCTTACGCGTAGACACCGTCTCTCACGTTCCTCCTCTCACTCGTCCCGATGGCACTACTGCTTTCGAAGTCGAAGAGAAAGCCGAATGCTTCGCCGACAGCATTGCCGCACAATGCTCGCCCAGCACGCAACCCGCGAATCCCACTCACATCAAAGCGGTGGAGGACGAAGTCCTTCGCAGAGACTCTCTCCCCATCACCGCCGACCCTGTCACAGTCTCTAATGACGAAATCTTGCTTCTCATTAGAAATCAAAAGTCCAAAAAGGCTCCGGGTGCGGATGGAATTTCCAACCACGCACTTAAGCACCTACCTCAACAGATGCTTACCTTGCTAGCTATCATTTTCAATGCCTGCTTCGACCATAGCTACTTTCCTAAAGCTTGGAAAGAAGCGACAGTCATAGGCATTCCTAAGCCGGGCAAACCTCTGAACGTCCCGGCTAATCACAGACCCATCAGCCTCCTCAAGGCAATGTCTAAACTTCTCGAGAGAGTCATACTTTCTCGAATGCGGAACCATCTGTTTCCAACGGATGGCGATCCTCTCATTATTCCCCATCAGTTCGGCTTTCGCGCTAAACACTCCTGCCCTCAGCAAGTCCACCGAATCGTCGAGTATATACTTGACGGTTTCTATCCGCGTCGTTATAAAACAGTCGCGGTTTTCTTTGACGTAGCCAAGGCTTTCGATAAAGTCTGGCACAGCGGTCTCGTTTATAAACTCTACAAGATAGGCTTACCGGATCGCCTAGTCAGGATAATAGCGTCGTTTCTCAAAGACCGTACGTTTCGATTTAAACACGAAGGCACGCTTTCTGCACCTCGTCCCATAAAGGCTGGCGTCCCTCAAGGCTCAGTCCTCGCCCCTCTGCTGTACACCGTGTACACCAACGACATTCCCATCCCGCCGAAAGGCGTCGAACTCGCCCTCTTCGCTGACGACACCGCACTCTATACCAAAGGCCACGGTGTTCGGCGCCTTGTAACCAGACTTCAAAAGGCCGTAAACGCCCTTGGTGCATGGTTTCAAGAATGGCGCATCGATGTGAACCCTGAAAAGAGTTCTGCGATGCGCTTCGACCACAAACGCCGTCGTCCCGATGGCGATCCCCACGTTCGAATGTTAGGCATTCCCATCCCCTGGAAGCGCAGTACTAAATACTTAGGCGTCACATTAGATCCGACGCTTTCTTTCAAGCCACACGTTGAAAGAGTTTCGAAACTCGCTCGTCACTATTTAGTCCGCCTAAATAGCATGTTAGGTAGAAAAAGTAAAATGTCCTTCAGAAACAAACGTACACTTTACAAGGTCTGCGTTAGACCCGTCATGACGTATGCCTCGCCAATCTTTGCCCACGCCAAACCCTCCCTCCTGTACAAACTGCAGGTAGTTCAAAACCTCTTTTGCCGCCGGGCCACAGGCGCACCGTGGTACGTGCGTAACGCGGACTTGCATAGAGATCTTGAACTGCCTACAGTACAACAATATCTCAAAACACTCTCTGAAGCGTTCTTCAAACGCTCCGAAACCCATCCCAATCCTCTAGTTCGTGATTCTGTCTCATATGCTGCTCCTGTGTTAGACTCGAAGTTCAAAGTCGCTAGGCCTAGAAATGCGCAAACGTACTCATCCACCAGACTGTCACGCGATCTCGAGGCCCTTCTGGCCGCAAATTCTAATTCTAACGTAAATTCTAATTCTAACGTAAATCCGAATTAATGCATATTTAATTTTTCAATTTTAATGTTTTCATTATTTACTTTTCATTTTTAATGTTTTTATTTTACTTTCAATTTTTGAGCACCTTCAGTGCTATGTAATCCCAGCGGGTGACCCCTTCTGGGCCCCGCTAGCGCGGCCTCTTTCTCCAATTGGCCGTCGCTCCGATGAAGGCTGAGTGGCAAAAATGCACGAGCCGACAGGGGGTTTTTAGTGGGTATGGTTCTGGTAGGCGTCGGGACGAGTCCCACATAACTTCGGAATCGCGCCGGAGTATGCGTCAGAGCATTTTTATCCTCCTGCCCTTCCCGCGGAGGGGAACAAAAAAAAAAAAAAAAAAAAACTAATAAAGATCATTCTCGCTCCGATCGCCACGCGGTTCGGACGTGCAAGACCCAGCTCTCCGTTGATCGGTCCCTTCCCGCCATTCCGCGGCGCTCAGTTTACTGACGTCACAGTCTAGCGTGTTGGCTCCGTGCTACGGTTTCCTAAGTCTTTCTACTCCGTCTGAGTGCTTTCGAAGTGCGATTTTTCTTTGCGACTAAGCCTCTTAGTCTTCAAAGTGCTGTGCTAAGTTGTGTTGTGCTTGTGCTGAGTGCAGTGTTGTGCCCGGCGTAAGTAGTCTGGTTTCAGTGCAAAGGATACTTAACGGTGACAACGAATTTGTACTGAACCAGTCCTTTTTATTTTTATTTATTTCTCTTCTCTATTTTATTTATTTTTCTCCTATTTTCATATTTATTTCTATCATATTTGTGTGTTTTCGTGTGTATTTGTCCTTTCTGTCGGTAAAGGTTGACCCTAACGCGGTCAACTCTTTACCTGCGCACCCTTTTTTAGGTTTCTAGGTAGCGGCCTTCGGCGTACTATTGTTAGTTTTAATTTATTCTCCCCAGCCCCCCTACCGCTGGTAGGGAGGTTTGCCGCTAGGGTTCGCTAGATTTTTATTTAGGAATTCTAGGCATTTGTTATATAAATAGGCGCTAGGTTTGCTAGGGAACCTAGGCATACATTATATATTTATATATTTCATATTATCCCAAGCCCTCCAATGGACCTCGTTAACGCTCTTAGGTCATTCGCCCAGGTGCTCGCCGCGTCCGGCGTCAGCATACCCGATGACATACTAACGCAGGCCTTACAGGCATCTATCGCGTCCCCGGCCCCTCAGGCCTCAACCCCGGCCCCTCAGGCCTCCGACGTCCAGACCCCTCAGGTCTTCAGCTCTCCCGCGTCTCCCGCCTCGTCCGAGATGGACTGCGAATCGGTCGCATCCTCTCACGCGTCGCGTCGTAAGCGTACCGCTCCCGGGAGCGACTCCGAACCCGCGTCTGATACGTCGTCAGATGCCGTCACTTTAACCGGCTCTCCTGAGCCCGCGTTTCAACTCGTCGCCAAGCGCTCCAAGAAGCGCTCTAAGAAAGCTTCGGTATCTTCAATACCCGAGCCCTCCCCGGTGTCTTCAACACCAGCCCCCGCGCCGATAAAATCGCTCGTAGTAACCGCGTCTCCGTCGGTCACATCGAAGCCAGCGACGCGCTGCGCTCCCGTCCCGCCGAAGCCTCAGCTCCCTCCGCCCGTATTCCTGCGTGAAAAAGCGCGCTGGACCGCGGTTTCCAACTTGTGCAAAGTGCACAAAATCAATTACTTAAAAGCCGCCAACGCTGGCGAGACAATCAAAATCCAATTAGCGACCGTCGCCGACTTCCGGTCTTTCACTAGGCTACTCTCGATAAATCAAATCGCATTTCACACCTACGCCCTCCCGGAGGAGCGTAAGATCCGCGCAGTACTACGGGGCGTCCCGTTCGAACTCAGCAACGAAGACATCCTCGATGACCTTAAGTCTCAGGGTTTCCCGGTCACAGCAGTGCACAAGATGCACTCCAACCGCGGTAGGCGTTTTCCGTTAGCGCTAGTAATCCTCTCCAATACTCCCGACTCGAAGGAGATTTTCAAAGAGGCTCGCACGATCTGCGGTCTCTCGAACATCTCCGTCGAGCGTCCCAACCCCCGTGGTCACCCTGGACAGTGCCACCGCTGCCAGCTATATGGCCACGCAGCGGCTAACTGTTCAGCTCCCCCCAGGTGCGTTAAGTGCCTGGATCCCCACTTCACTAAGGAGTGCACTCGCACTCCCGAATCCACTTCCCCCCCTGCCTGTGTGCTGTGCGGCCAGTCCGGCCACACAGCAAACTACAGGGGTTGCCCGCGCGCTCCGCGCTCCACCGTCAAGAGGGTCGCGCCTAAACCGGCGCCGCCGCTCACCTCCGCTAACTTCCCGCCGCTGCGCAACCGGGGTCCCCCGGAAGCAAAGCCCGTTCAGCCGACGCCTACTCCGGCTCTGTCTTGGAGGCAGCGTCCGGCCGTCCCGCCTGCACCTTCCCAACCCATCCCAGCTCCCGTAGCTCCCGTAGGGCCGCGTCCCGCGTTGTCATCTTCCCCTCAGTCGTCGTTGGCTGAGGACATGAAGACCGTGTTCGACGTCATCCAAAACGTCGACATTAACGAAATTTCCGTACTCGCACGCAAACTGCGAGCCGCCCGCTCTCCTCAAGAGCGTTTATTCGCGCTAGCCGAGCATCACTCGCTCCTAAGTTCGTTGTAAATTCTTTTATTTTTGTATTAATTCGTAAATAATAAATTATAATGTCTAGACCCGCGAATCCCGCGTCCTGTCGTATCAAACCCAAGGGCTTATCCCTAATATCTTTTAACGCTCGTAGCCTGAACACAAACCTTCCCGAGATTAAACTGTTCCTTCAGAACAAAGAACCTGAGTTATTCCTTCTCCAGGAGACATGGCTTACTCCAAACCGCTCCAGGGGATTCGCTATACCTAAGTACGCGTTTATTCGTAACGATAGGCCCAACTCTGACGGTTACGGCGGCACCGCTATATATTACAAAAGAGGCTTACACTGCTGTCCTCTCCCTACCCCTCCTCTCCTCAACATGGAAGCCACTGTGTGTAGATTGGCTATGACTGGTCATCCGACCATCATCATAGCTTCAATCTACATACCTAGTGGTACCAGACCAATCCGAAGCGACTTTGAGGCCATTCTCGCCCTCGGCCATTCAGTCATTATGTTCGGAGACTTTAACTCCAAACATACTGACTGGACGTGCCTATCGACTAACACCAGCGGTATCGCTCTCCTCGACATCACTAACTCCCTTGACCTAGATGTCATATCCCCCGTCACTCCCACTCACTATCCCAACAACCCGTCCTACTCTCCTGACATCCTCGACTTTGCAATTATCAAGCGAATCAATCTTGACCTAAGGTCTATCGAACCGCTCGATGACCTAGGCTCCGACCATCGCCCCGTTTCCCTCGTGCTAGGACCGCCGAACGATAACGTCTCATCTCCTAAGACCTTTACCAATTGGGAAGGTTTTAAAAAAACGTTAGTTTCAGCCTTAGAGGCTCCGAACTCTCCACTCGCGATCTCTCCTGAGCAATTAGATAGCCCGGATAAAATCGATTCATTAGTAAATTCTCTCACTGATGCTATCAACTCAGCCATCAGTGACAACGAAAAGGTTGCTAAGCAAGGCAAACCCACGCTTCCCTTAGCCGTTAGCAATCTTATTAAAGCTAAAAACGCGGCTCTCCGGAGAGCCAAGAAATATCCCACGCCCGCCTATAGAACAGCTGCGAATCAGCTTCAGCGTAAAGTTAGGTCTTGCCTCGCGGAACTCCGAGACGCTCAGATGAACGATCTCATGGCGAATATCTCTCCGTCCCACCAAGCGTACTATAGCATGGCCCGAGCCTTACGCGTAGACACCGTCTCTCACGTTCCTCCTCTCACTCGTCCCGATGGCACTACTGCTTTCGAAGTCGAAGAGAAAGCCGAATGCTTCGCCGACAGCATTGCCGCACAATGCTCGCCCAGCACGCAACCCGCGAATCCCACTCACATCAAAGCGGTGGAGGACGAAGTCCTTCGCAGAGACTCTCTCCCCATCACCGCCGACCCTGTCACAGTCTCTAATGACGAAATCTTGCTTCTCATTAGAAATCAAAAGTCCAAAAAGGCTCCGGGTGCGGATGGAATTTCCAACCACGCACTTAAGCACCTACCTCAACAGATGCTTACCTTGCTAGCTATCATTTTCAATGCCTGCTTCGACCATAGCTACTTTCCTAAAGCTTGGAAAGAAGCGACAGTCATAGGCATTCCCAAGCCGGGCAAACCTCTGAACGTCCCGGCTAATCACAGACCCATCAGCCTCCTCAAGGCAATGTCTAAACTTCTCGAGAGAGTCATACTCTCTCGAATGCGGAACCATCTGTTTCCAACGGATGGCGATCCTCTCATTATTCCCCATCAGTTCGGCTTTCGCGCTAAACACTCCTGCCCTCAGCAAGTCCACCGAATCGTCGAGTATATACTTGACGGTTTCTATCCGCGTCGTTATAAAACAGTCGCGGTTTTCTTTGACGTAGCCAAGGCTTTCGATAAAGTCTGGCACAGCGGTCTCGTTTATAAACTCTACAAGATAGGCTTACCGGATCGCCTAGTCAGGATAATAGCGTCGTTTCTCAAAGACCGTACGTTTCGATTTAAACACGAAGGCACGCTTTCTGCACCTCGTCCCATAAAGGCTGGCGTCCCTCAAGGCTCAGTCCTCGCCCCTCTGCTGTACACCGTGTACACCAACGACATTCCCATCCCGCCGAAAGGCGTCGAACTCGCCCTCTTCGCTGACGACACCGCACTCTATACCAAAGGCCACGGTGTTCGGCGCCTTGTAACCAGACTCCAAAAGGCCGTAAACGCCCTTGGTGCATGGTTTCAAGAATGGCGCATCGATGTGAACCCTGAAAAGAGTTCTGCGATGCGCTTCGACCACAAACGCCGTCGTCCCGATGGCGATCCCCACGTTCGAATGTTAGGCATTCCCATCCCCTGGAAGCGCAGTACTAAATACTTAGGCGTCACATTAGATCCGACGCTTTCTTTCAAGCCACACGTTGAAAGAGTTTCGAAACTCGCTCGTCACTATTTAGTCCGCCTAAATAGCATGTTAGGTAGAAAAAGTAAAATGTCCTTCAGAAACAAACGTACACTTTACAAGGTCTGCGTTAGACCCGTCATGACGTATGCCTCGCCAATCTTTGCCCACGCCAAACCCTCCCTCCTGTACAAACTGCAGGTAGTTCAAAACCTCTTTTGCCGCCGGGCCACAGGCGCACCGTGGTACGTGCGTAACGCGGACTTGCATAGAGATCTTGAACTGCCTACAGTACAACAATATCTCAAAACACTCTCTGAAGCGTTCTTCAAACGCTCCGAAACCCATCCCAATCCTCTAGTTCGTGATTCTGTCTCATATGCTGCTCCTGTGTTAGACTCGAAGTTCAAAGTCGCTAGGCCTAGAAATGCGCAAACGTACTCATCCACCAGACTGTCACGCGATCTCGAGGCCCTTCTGGCCGCAAATTCTAATTCTAACGTAAATTCTAATTCTAACGTAAATCCGAATTAATGCATATTTAATTTTTCAATTTTAATGTTTTCATTATTTACTTTTCATTTTTAATGTTTTTATTTTACTTTCAATTTTTGAGCACCTTCAGTGCTATGTAATCCCAGCGGGTGACCCCTTCTGGGCCCCGCTAGCGCGGCCTCTTTCTCCAATTGGCCGTCGCTCCGATGAAGGCTGAGTGGCAAAAATGCACGAGCCGACAGGGGGTTTTTAGTGGGTATGGTCCTGGTAGGCGTCGGGACGAGTCCCACATAACTTTGGAATCGCGCCAGAGTATGCGTCAGGGCATTTTTATCCTCCTGCCCTTCCCGCGGAGGGGAACAAAAAAAAAAAAAAAAAAAAAACTAATAAAGATCATTCATCATTCGTTATCGAACCGTCTCTCTTTTCGCCTCCAACTACCATCCAAGCTCCTAAAGATCCCTAAATCATGCTTCGGCCGACCTCTGCCCAGCCCCGGCTTCACCGGAGGCTGCCCAGAACGGCCACCAACTCATGTCCCTTTGAGCACCTTCAGTGCAACTTTCACTACAGGCGGAAGACCCGCTAGCGGGTCTCTGCCAGCGCGCCCGACTTCCCGACGGGTGTCGCTTCCGATGAAGGCTAACGGTAATAACTACAGCCAACAGGTGGTTTTTAGTGGGTAGGTGCCATTCTGGTGAGTCCCACATAACCCCCCCGCAGAGGAATTTACCTGCGGGCGGGTATGCATGACGCATCTTCCACCTCCCTCCCGCGAGGGTGCCTCGGCAGCAAAAAAAAAAAAAAATGTGATTTAAATGTTATTAAAGAAATTTTAATTAACTGATTTTTGCGTGCCACGCTATGTGTGCGTGACCTTGTTTATATTACAGGCATGAAGTAGTTAAGGTGGTAACTAAATATTAACTAATTATTTTGTTACAAATTACGTGTAAACAGTCAATTAAGTGACAAGTTGTAAGTCAAGTCAACTCAACTCAACTTAAAATTGAGTACGTAATTGATTGAGTAGTATAGGATTCGTTTAATTTTTCTAATAAGTAGGTGGGCGGGGCTTCGCACTTAACACAATTGTACACGATTTTTTAGTTAAGTGCATAAGTTGGCAAAGTATTTGGCGGCAAAAGCTCATACTTATTTTGGATATTCTCTCTTTTTTTTTCAAAATGTTGTTGCGGAGTTTAGCCACTACTTTAAAATTTGTTGAAGAATATTTAAAATAAGAATGCTTGTGAAATATATTTAATAAATATAAGAATATACGAAGCAAAAACTTCAAAAAAATTTGTCTTCTAGAGATATTAATTTCCGAAACAAATTTTCTCTGAATTTATCCAACATCTCACTTGTCACAATTCTAAGTACAGAATTGACGAATTCCTTAAATTTCATCACCATGCATCTTAATTGAACTTATGATCTTAACTTCTTAAGGTTTTGGACACACAAGTGTAATGTAGTAACTTAAAATTTAGTTACTGCTTAACTACTTAACTACTTAGTACGTGTACACTGCGCATTATGGCTGGTTTACACGCGGTAAGTGGTTAAGTTGGTAACTAAATTTTAAGTTACTACAAGTCACTTGTGTATCCAAACGGATTAAGTAGCTAAGCTCAAAAGTTAAGTAAAGATAAACAGTGATGAATGTCAAGGAATTCGTCAATTCTGTACTTAGATATTTGATAAACGGGATTTTGGACCAATTCAGAGAAGAATTTAAAATTTAAATTAAAATTAGGATACATAATAAAAAAATAAAATTAAAATCTCTAGAAGTGTTCGTATTTTAAATATTCTTCAACAAATTTTAAAGCTGGAACAAAACTCCACTCCAACATTTTGAAAAAAAAGGAGAAAATGTGAAATAAATACGAGCTCTTGCCACCAACCGCTTTGTCAACTGATGCGTTTAGCTAAAAAATCACGTCCAAATGTTTTAAGTGAGAAGCCCCGCCCACCTACTTATACGAAAAATAGAACGAATACTAATGTACTAAATCACTTGCGTACTACATTTTAACTTAGCACTTGTCACTTAACTGTTTACAAGTAATTTTTTACTTAAACACAACGTTACCAACTTAACCACTTACCGCTTGTAAACCGCCATTAGTGTGGCAGTGACGCGGCAGCCGTCATTTTGTCAACACGTGTTCTCGTAGCTTTGGTGCTCGTGCACACTGGCACTTTATATACAGGGTGTCTAGAATGTCAACGTCCAAATGGAAGGGGTTCTCGCACCATGGTCCAAATAGTAAAAAATGTATATAAAAAAATCTATGTGGATTAGTTTAGTAGATATAGGATGATTTCTAAAATAAGTGAAAAACCACTCTTTATAGCAGTAATTCGCTGCTTAATGCTAAATCTGTAAATGTTGACCGCTTTTGACTTTTTATTAATTTTTAAAGAATTAAAAAAAAAAAATTAAGAAAAATCAAATTTGTCGCACTTTTTTCATACCTAAATTTCTCTGCTCCACCGTGTAAAAAACATCTACGAAATGAAGATGGCATTGTGGGGTTTTTTTGTGGAGTGGCATTTTACGTAAGACTCATAAATATATTTTTTTAAATTAACCTTTATTATTTGTGAGGATCGAAATTTTCATATTTATTTTTAAAAAAAATTACTTAAATATTTTTCCTGTCCAGAACCGGTAACAACGATCCTGGGTGGACCGGAGTTGTTTATTAACACAGGCAGCACTCTAAACTTGACATGTGTGGTGCGACATTCTCCCGAGCCTCCACCTTCCATCTACTGGACTCATAATAATGAGGTGAATTCCATCATTAAAATATTCTTAGTGTATTTTTCTATAACTTAAAAATGTGTTTTCTATTAATGTTATTAACGTAATTGTAAAAGTTTTTTACAATTTAAAGAAACTTTATTTATATACCTTTATTCAAATATAGGTCTAATAATAAAGTTTATAACTATAACAATACCTATAGTAATATGACTATACCCTGCTATTCTAAAAGAATTTCAAGTAAAATTATTCTTATAGGTTTTTTAAACGTTACAAGATTATTGCTAAAGCAATATTAAGCAAAATCTGCATTAAATTGAATCTAAGCCAACATTGAACTGGCAATAATGATTATTAAATGCTATGAGATTTGTGCACTACTTCCTGCAAACTTTTGAAATTGAAATCCAATATCTAGAAAATGGATCTGGCCAATATGAAAATGTCTTCTAATACTAAACTGGGCCGAACGAGGTCTAAATCGATTACTACTTTAGTTTTTAGTAATTAACTGTTAGTTAAAATAATTTTGTTTAAATTTGATAAGCAATTTAATAAACATAATCAATCATTTCTCTAGACTGCATTATCGAATCGTTTTTTTTATCTAAGAATAGTTTCATCACAAAATTATCTAAATTTCAAGTCAAAGGATTAAGTTGAATATTTCTCAGCTCGCAATGCTTGAAATTTTACTATTTTTTATTATATATTAAATAATAATTTGATCAAAAGTGATTAAACTTTTAATTCTATTTTAAAATTAATTTTATTGACAGTTTGACCTTATACTTCTCATCGTGATTTATAGTTTTCTTTCCCTCAGGAAATAAACTACGACTCGTCACGTGGCGGTGTGTCCGTGATCACGGAGAAGGGAGAGACGACGACTTCCCACCTGCTGGTGCAGCGCGCGCGGGCGCCGGACTCTGGTAGCTATACTTGCGCGCCTGCGCATGCCAACACAGCGTCCGTGCAAGTACAAGTACTCAGTGGTGAGTTTTAACTTTACTCACTGGAGAAAACAAGAAAATTGCATTCAAAGAAGTATGTACTGAATATACCAATATACATATCATTTGTTTTCCTATTGATTAGGTGAACATCCAGCGGCCATGCAACATGGTGGTCAATTGCGACTCCAGTACCCGATGTCAGCCGCTTTCCTCAGCGTCGTCCTAGCTCTTGCCGGATGCTAACGACCTGCTACTTTAACTGTGTAGAAGATTAAATATTATAGATTATTCATAGATTGATTAATTTTTATTTTATTAATATACAAAGTAATAATGGAAATGTAAAATGTATGTACGTATAGTATTATATTATATTGTAAATTAATCCATGGGTTATTATTGTTCTGTTAACGTGTCCAAGTAATTCCAAGAAAAAGAGTGAATATAAATCTAGCAGATTAAGGATGAATTTACCTTTATTCAGTTCACTTGAGTATTAAGTTCCTTAATTTATTTTTATATATGACTTTTGTACAGAAATTGAAATGTCAAAGTTAACTCTGTATTAAGTTAATAGTTGCTGGACTTTAGAAAAAAAATTACAAAAATGAAATATAAGACATGTTCGTTGATCATTGATGTTTTATAAACATTCAATCTGCATTGATGTTGTAAATACTTTAAATTAAATAAATAAGTTAATATGTTGCAAGAGTGCATTTTAAAACAGTAACTGGCCATTCCAATATTCTACGAACGTGTAGCAAAAACCTCTTTCATAGAATTTATAACATTTTACTAAAGTGGATGCACGATTTGTGACCCAAAACTTTTATCACACAATTCTTGGGCGAGAAATATGAAGCTACATTCGAAAATGAGTTTATATCCGAACAGTTTACGGTCGATGATAAATAACTGAGCGGGTGCCCTGATTTGTTACCTAGAACGGTACTGAATATTTGCTGTATTATATAACAACTGCGCAAATTGCCACTGACTGAGATATTACTTAAGTTTTGAGACATGAAAATTTCTTTTTTTTACTAACAACTTTGTTTAATTTATTTAAATTGATGAAAAATTGAGGAATTATTAAAATTGTAATTATTCCTTATAAATAATATTCAACCAATGGGTTAACGTATTCGATCTTCAGTCCAGTTAGTACTTATCAAATATGTCTAATTTCCGTGTTTGAAATGTTGCCTAGGTGGTGGTAAAATGTGAGAGACGTGAAAAATCTCGCATTTTTTTAATTCGTATTAGAATTCTTTAAGTTGTAGTTACTTTAAAAAATTTTAGGAGCCAAATGGCCAGTTTAATATTATATAATGTACAGAGCATCTATGCTTACGTATTAACTAAAAACCATCCGTTTTGTAAAAGTTTTTGGCCAGAATTAATTAAGATGTCGAAATATAGTTATCTTTTTATTGACAAATTCAAAATTTCACTTAAATTAAAATAAAAAACTAATTCTAAACTTGAATCCATTGAGGGCAAAGTAGCCTAAAGGCTGGCCGAACCACCACGCTGGAACGCAATGGAAATTCATTGTGCGAGGTAGGTGCCAGCCTTAGGGTCACAAGTTTCACTCACCAAAAGGCGATGAGCCCCTTATCCCCAAGACCCATAGTTTCAACGCCATCCCACACCAGCGGCCTACCCATCCTCCACGGGCCCAGAGTCATACCATCAGGCTGATTGCCATCATCACGCAACAGTCCTAACGGTTCAAGAAGCGAGGGAGTGTTTGAGGTAACAAGAGCCCGATGGATGATGTCATTTAAACTGGCATGGCGAGATATTCTGCCATCGCTGCGAGAACAACCGAGGGCAACCGAGCTCATCGACCAACACGCCACATTGGCAGCGGTGTCGAGCACACAATTTTAAATTTATCGAATAAAGCAATAATAATCTTTAAGTAGAAATTGACAACGATAAATACAAACCTTTTGTGTTTATGTTAATTTTTCATTTCACTATTAATTGTTATACACTAAGTAATCAAATAATAAAATAAAGGTTGATTTTCGAAATAAAATTAATTTTTTTTTTAAATAACCTGAACTGAATTTAAATAATCTTAATAATGCACTAAATTTTATGTAAGAACTCCTTATAGTTTTGAATGTTTCTTTTTGAGGCCATACAGCCTAGATTTTCAAATTGAATATTTCCTTCATGCTATCTTTTATGCTTTATGTCCTACTCAGCTTGTCATTGTGGTATATATTCTGTAGTCAACAAAGAAACAACACAGAGTACTTAAATTAGCCTAAAAAAAGTCTCCTTCAGGATAAAGGTCTCCACCATAAATGTTCACAGCGCTAACTTTGTGGCGCAGCATACGCTGCTTCTTCCAGGTCATGATAACCATGACCTGGAAGAAGCAGCGTGGGTACCTCTTTCTTTTACTGCGCATTAGATTTAGGGTCTATGAGCCCCATCCATTGCCCCACTATCTGTGAAACTTATTTTCAAATGTAAAAACTGAAATAACTTTACAATTTTGTACCGAAACATACTTCATTTAAAATTACGAGGCCGTTATTACCTAGCTATTTTATATTTTAGCATCTATACAACCCCAATAAGGTTAAGAATGGTGCGGCAGTGATTTCTTTTAATACCTTTGAAATTGTGTCGCTGAGTTAAAATTCAAGCCGTTGTCAAAAAGATTAAGAGTTCAACTGTTTTGTGAAATTGTATTGTCGTGGTGGCCACGAGGATAAAATATTGAAATGTCTTTTTTTTAATTTATGATGCTTTTTGGTATGGTTTTACTTAACCTCTTAAATAACTAGATGACCACGTGAAATATTAGGAACAAGAGGAATTTCGACTCAGGCCTGTTGTCGACATATCCTGACTGACATTTACTGCTCTCGAAATAATTGTATTAACTATATAAAATGACCTTAAGCGTGGTTACTAGTAACCATAATTTGAATTGCTCGCTTACTGGCTATAAAAAGGTAAAATAAAAACCCAACTCTGCAATAAAAGAGATGAATATATATAAATTATTCTAGTAATCTAGAATACCACTAAGATAAGTAATATTGAGTAATTACATTATTGAATTAGTTTCACAATGGATAGACAAATAAAGCTAATGATTAGTTCTTATCAAAATATAGCCATTCTAGTAATAAGCGTGCCACGACTATTAAAGGTGTTTTGTTTTTTAAGTAAGATCGATGGCTCTGCGCGACGATACATACTTGCATCGCCGTGTATGGTCCCTGTTTTCTGTACAGGCCTCAGCAACTCATGCAACGCATTTGGACCGCCTGCGCATGCTATTGTTTTAGAATTCCCCCCAGAGCACGCGTAACCTCATTTCTTAACCACTTCAATATTTTATGTATGAAAGAACGACAAACGCTGCAGCTTGCATTATAATTAACAAAACCGTGTAGTTAACAACTAGCGCACATATTTATTAACCTCTTGTCAATTCCTGAACCATTTCTGAATCTGAACAGCAGCATTTCATATAAGTTTTAAATTTTCTGCCAATAAATGTTGGAACGATATCCCACCTCCCATGAGAATGATAAGTTCAAAGCCTTTGTTCAATCGCACTCTAAGATCTCATTTATTTCAGTGTCAAAAACACTAATGCATGCACTAGTGCATGTAATGACAAAAAATAACAGATTTATTTGTATTTTTGAATTTTTTTGTATTTGTGTATGTATATGTTTACAAATAATATAGGTCTTTACTAAAGTTTCTTAAAGAAGATATTAAAGAGGGGCACTTTGCTAGCTTTTGTATGTGTGTTCCCAGGATTCTATAAAGTAAATGGAACTAGTATGCTAATATTTCATAATTTCATTTAGTTTTGTATCATGAAAACACTTTTTAATCCTTAAAATAGTACCTAACGCACTATGTAATGAAAACATGGCATTATCTGTCATGTTGATGTTTTATTTTTATTTCAAGTTTTGATCTTAATTCTGTTGTTACTCCTATTTTTCCAATTTATTGCTTATCTATTTTACGAGCTCAAAGATAAACATAGAAAATGAACTTAGATACAACTTTTCCTGGAATGAAATGGGATTCTGGAATTCTCACAGTATCAGTGGCTAGGTACGTAAACTGCGCTGTATCTAATTTAGTATCTTATCTTATTATCATATTTACTTTAGGAGCTCAAATTTTCAATTTTAGCTAAACGAGCAATAAGCAAAAGTTAGTTCTTGCAATATGTTAAAATTTAAAGGCAAAGAAATTGACTTAAACTTTTTATATAATTTAAACCATCAAAGTACCTCTAAAATGACCTCCCGAGTTCGCATCACCTCAATTCCATTTAGAAAACCTCCTTAAAGTTACCCAACCATAAATTGGCTCCAAGGACTCCCATAACGACTTCCAAATTTGTTTTATTCGTAAAAGAAAAAAGCAAACGAATTCGTTAGGTAAAAAAATAGCAAAACATTTTTGATGGTATCCAGGCGACCTTAGCGTAGGAAATGATAGTCCTTTGTCTGTGAAAAAAATAAATAGTATATTATTATATAAAACAAGTATTGTATCTTCTATATATTTAAACAAAAGTAAATGAAAATACTTTGCCTCTAATAATATTTATTTATCTTGCTATTTGACCCAAAATATAAAGACAATGACAAAGTGGCTGAAAGTTTTCGGACAATGTAAAATAAGACAAGTTATTATCTCAATATCAGGTTTTCTACGATGTTAAATACGAATAAATAAAAATTTAATAAAAGGTCTGTTTTTCGCTTCTTAGTTTAAAATCAGCATTGGTATAAAATGCATATTCTTAGTACGGCTTATAATTTCTCCGTTCGACTAACAAACCACAATAAATCAGCAATATCCAATTCGAGATAATGCCAACAAATGTAAAAGGATGACCATTTTGCAGAATAAAAACATTTAATGGAAATTTTAACATTAATTTCCAAAACCATTACGATTATTGCTATTGAAATCTCGGCTGCATGAGGGCAATGTTCTGGAAGTTATGAGGAATTTCTTTTCCTTAGTTTGATTTCTGTATATTTATTGCGGTAGGTGTTAACAAGATAAATCAAAGAAACGTTAAATTTAAGGATGTTTGTTTTAGCTTAAGTCTATTAACAATTCAGTTACTGCAAAAAACAAGAATATATCAAAATTATTCTACACAGTCAAAAAGACCACAACGGCTAAGAAACACAGTTTGCAGAATCCTTCATAATTAATAAACTAAGTGATTAATCGACTCCTCGCAGCTTTCTTTTAGGTAAATCTAAAGAAGAAATAAAACAGTTACTAGGAATATCTTCATTCAGATTTAGACCCATTTGGCCTCAAAAATTATCCATAAGTCTACGCAAGTCCTGATCCATTAGCAATGAAACTATGTGCCGTCTGTCCAAGAGGGAAAGACCGCGACACGTTTTTGGTAAACATAATAAATTTATTTGTTTTATTTCCTTCTTGGTCTACCTATAGAATCTTTCAAAATCCGAAGTTTCAACAATGACTGCCATTAAGAATTCATCGCCCTATGTATCAAATTAAAACATAATGCTGTATTTAATCCCAGACTAGCCATAATTGCATTTCCTCTGCAGGAACTAAGGAATTGCAAAATCAAAAATGGCAAATTATTTTATTCAAAAATATGGCAACCCAAACAGAGACGCACGGAATCAGCGACTAGCACAACGTCAGTTTATCGCAGTCGAGTTAATATTTTCAAGATAAATAATAAAGTGCTTATATATTAGTACTTAGACGTAATAGTAAATAATAAATTAACAGTTAATTATTATATTTAGGATAATATAAATAAATAAATATGTATTGTTAATTCGATTTTGAAGTAGGCCATTGAATATGTAAAATTACAGAAATTGGATTATCTATCCTATAGTCGTTTATGTTGTACCCTCTATTTATCTAAAAACTATTTTTTTCAATTTTGTTTTAAATTCCGTCGTATTCTTAATTTGGCGGATGGGTGGAGGGATATTCAACTTTTATAATGTCGGAGTTGGCAGATACTACTTGCAATGCTTGTAAGAAGAAAATATTAACATTGAACTTCTTAGAATGCAGTGCTTGTAAGGTTCTTTATGATCCACAATGCGTAAATATAACACAATCAATATTCGAGTCACTTACTCCGGAAATCAGAAACAACTGGTCTTGCCCAGAATGCTCCAGCGCTAGACCAAAAACTGGTAATTCCCATACCCCAGTCAGGAAATCATTAACTGGATGGGATACTACTTTTATTACGGAGGCAAACACTACTTTGGATGAGGAAATTACTAACACTAACATTAATATGGATCGCAGGGGCCGAAAAAAATCATGCAACTGCACTAGTAATGACCTACTGGCTGAAATTCGGGATGAATTATTGGCTCTAAGAACCCAATGCGCGGAAATAGTACCTCTAAGGCAGGATGTGCGATTGCTCAATGAAATAATACAGACCATGTCGCAGGAAATATGGGAACTAAAGCAGAGTTTAACCTATAAAGATAAGCGTATATCCGAGCTATTACAGGAAGATAAGCTTCAATTATCTGCGAAGACGTCATCATATGCATCTACGTCCCGCCAAAAGCAAATCAAAGTGGTAACAAAACATCCGTCGTGGGCGCAAGCGACTTCTAATAAACCGGTCCAGCCGTTATCAGTCGAAGTGAACAGCGATGAGTCACGCGAACAGTCCGAAGTATGGGCGCCGGAGGCCACTAAACGAGCGAATTTCTCAGGTGATATCGTATTAGATGGAGGTAAGATGAAATCTAAAGAAATGGAAAAGGATTGGAATATTGTACAAAATCGGAAAAAGAGATATTCTGAAATTAAAAAAGGAAATTTAAAGGAAAGTTCAATTAAGGGTATGGAGCGTAAAAATTTTTTTGCATATCTGGCGTGTGCAGAAAAATACTAAAGAAGCAGAAATAACAGAACATATCCTTAAATTGGGAATAAAGAAGGAAGATATTAAGGTGGATAAAATAAAATTTAAAACCGAAAGGGATTATTCCTCCTTTATTATTTCAGTGCCAGAAAGCATTTATGATAGGCTATGCGACCCAGTGGCTTGGCCTGTCAACGTTGAATTTGGCGAATGGGTCTGGTTTCGAAAAAGCGGAAAGACTGAATAAAAGCGTTCCGGGGTTACGTCCTGAAAAAGCCAATGATATCCTGCTTTTTTATCAAAATGTTAGAGGAATCCGGACAAAAACGTTTCAAACCTTATCCTTCATTGAATCTTCTGGTTTTGAGTTATTTGCTTTTACAGAAACTGGTTGTAACGAATCTATTTCAGACACTGAATTTGTGCCGGTTGGATATCATATTCTTCGATGTGACCGTACTGATGG
This sequence comes from Marasmarcha lunaedactyla, assembly GCA_923062675.1. Lineage (NCBI taxonomy): Eukaryota > Metazoa > Arthropoda > Insecta > Lepidoptera > Pterophoridae > Marasmarcha > Marasmarcha lunaedactyla. The sequence continues at coordinate 9,870,278 of OV281342.1, read as the reverse complement.
ACGTAAACTAGGCGGCGCTCTTTTAGTGGCCGCACCCAGATTCGAGTTGCGTCGTGTACCCACACCTGAGAATATTGATATTAATTATTGTTGTTTTGAGGTTGTTTGTGCAACCGTGTATTTAAAGAATAGATTTTTATTTGCTTGTAGCGTGGTATATATTCCACCAAAAACTAACGATAACGATTATTTATTATTATTTCATATATTAGAAAGTTTATGTTGTAAATATAAAAGTAAGATAGTTATATTAGGAGATTTTAACCTATATTCGTGTAACGTATCTGTTTCTAATTATTTCAATTATTTTTTAACGTTTTGTGAGCTCACCCAGGGAAACGAGGTTCCGAATCGTAGTGACAGACAACTCGATCTGGTTTTAAGTGGCGTAAACAAGGTGCGCGTCTGGGAAGCAGATGAAGCGGTGTTACCGATAGACACCTATCACCCCCCCCTCTCAGTGAGCGTGACGGTGAGCGCCGAAGCTGTTGCCACACTCAAATATAATACGGCTACTGTTTCCGAAGTAGCGGCTAACTCTCTACCTACTAAACAGTGGAATTTCTGTAAAGCTAATTTTCCTTTATTATACGAACAAATTATGTTAATAGATTGGTCCGAACTTTATATTATTAAAATACCTAGCTTAGCTTTAGAATATTTTTATAGTGAAATTACTAAAATCATAGACAGTTGCGTTCCAATTAAAAAGCTAAAGACTGTAGGCTCAAGATATTGTTATCCTGAGTATTACACGTCCGAGATCATTAGCGACATTAAACTGAAATACAAGCTACATAAGCAATACAAACGAACCAGATCCGAAACAGACTATCAGGCGTTTAGTAAAATAAGAGTACGAGTAAAAACTGCAACAATGAGGGCGCATGACAAACATTGCCAAATAGTCCTGAAGAATTTAGCTAAGGATCCAAGAGCCTTTTGGAATTATATTAGGTCAAAATGGGGTAATTTAAATAATATTAGGCTAATGAAAGATGGACGAGCACTAACGAATTCGCAGTGTGCGAAATTGTTCGCAGACTACTTTCACTCTGTGTACAATCCACTTCCTGCTGAGATGAACGTGAACGAGGCGAGCGCGAGCGCGTTGGCAGGCAAGGGGGGCGCGGCGCGCGCACATGTCGCCACTCTGTCCCGCGTGGACGTGCACCGTGCGCTTGCCAAACTGTCTGCGAAGCGTTCAGCCGGCCCCGATGGCATTCCACCGTACCTGCTGAGGGATTGTAGGTTTTTGCTAGAAATTCCATTGCACTATATCTTTAATCTCTGTTTGGAGCGTTCCACGTTTCCGCAGCAGTGGAAACTTAGTAGAGTAGTGCCAGTACCGAAAGGGAAAGGAGGAGCTGAGGCCAGTGATTACAGGCCTGTAGCCGTACTATGTGCACCGGCAAAGGTGTTCGAGAGCACGGTACAACACTCGCTGTATGCTCAGGTGAGCTCGCAGCTGTCGGACATGTGGCACGGGTTTCGCCCGGGCCGCAGCACCGCCGGCAACCTGCTGCATATGCTGTCCCATGTCGTGCCCTCGGTGGATGCAGGTAGACAGGTAGATGTAGTATATTTCGATTTCAGGAAAGCCTTTGATACGGTGGACAATGACGTACTCCTTAAAAAACTGGGACGAGTGGGGTGCACTCCACATACACTTAAGTTCTTTGCTGACTATTTGAAAGATAGGCGTCAGTATGTGGACTGTGGTGGTAGCATATCAGAACCTTATTTCACAAGGTCGGGAGTTAGTCAAGGCAGCAATCTGGGCCCCCTGCTATTTATCATTATGATTAATGACTTGCCTGAAGTGGTCACCAGTTCTGTTTGCCTCCTCTTCGCTGATGATCTCAAGCTAGTGATGGAGGTGACGAGCGAGTCGGACCATCGCCGCCTCCAGGCCGATATAGAAGCCGTAGTGAAGTGGAGTCGCGAAAATAAGTTGTTTTTCAACGTGTCAAAGTGTGCCGTTATTAGTCTAAGTCGAGAGCGAGCCCCGCGACACCATCTATACCTCGTGGACGGGACGCCGTTGCAGCGGGTTACAGAAGTCAAAGACTTGGGACTTTATATTACAGCAGATCTACACTTCCGTAAACATATAGAGCTCGTTTGCAAGAAAGCGTATCGCAACCTGGGCTTCTTACTAAGACAGGCCCGAGAGTTTACCAGTATCACCGCAATACGGGCCTTGTATGAGGCTTTGGTTCGCAGTCACCTGGAGAACAATGCGGTTGTCTGGGCTCCTCATGAAGCTAAATATAGCTTCATGTTGGAGCGTATCCAAAATAAATTTATAAGATTTCTTTATTTAAAACTATGTGGAGTATATCCTTGTTACCCTCTGATGTACCCGACCTTGTTTGTCTTGGGTATGGTCGGATACAATAAGTTAGAGGTCAGAAGGAAGTTGGCAATATTTTTTTTTTTTTTTTTGGTTCCCCTCCACGGGAAGGGCAGGAGGACATAAAAAATGCTCTGACGCATACTCCGCGCGCGCGATCGGAGTTATGTGGGACTCGTCCCGACGCCTACCAGAACCATACCCACTAAAAAACCCCCTGTCGGCTCGTGCATTTTTGCCACTCAGCCTTCATCTGAGCGACGGCCAATCGGAGAAAGAGGCCGCGCTAGCGGGGCCCTTAAGGGGTCACCCGCTGGGATTTACATAGCACTGAAGGTGCTCAAAAAAGAAAAGTAAATAAATAAAAACATTAAAAATTGACAAATAAAATTGTATTAATTCGGATTTACGTTAGAATTAGAATTTACGTTAGAATTAGAATTTGCGGCCTGAAGGGCCTCTAGATCTAAAGTTAACTGCGTGCGTTCGCTCGTGTGCGCGTTTCTCGGTCTAGCGATTTTGTAAATCGAATCTAACACAGGAACAGTATATGAGACTGAATCTCGAACAAGATGATTGGGATGGGATTCGGCACGTTTGAAGAACGATTCTGAGAGTGTTTTGAGGTGCTGTTGCACTGTAGGCAGTTCAAGATCTCTGTGCAGGTCCGCGTTACGCACGTACCAAGGTGCGTTTGTGGCCCTGCGGCAGAAGAGATTTTGAACTACCTGCAGCTTATACAGGACGGAGGGCTTGGCGTGGGCAAAGACTGGCGAAGCATATGACATGACGGGTCTAACGCAGACCTTATAAAGCGTACGTTTATTTCTAAAAGACATTTTACTTTTTCTTCCTATCATACTATATAGACGGCTTAAGTAAAAACGTGCGAGTTTTGTTACTCTTTCGACGTGTGGCTTGAAAGAAAGCGTCTGATCTAAGGTGACGCCTAAGTATTTGACAGTGCGCTTCCAGGGGATGGGAATACCTAACATACGAATGTGCGGATCGTTGTGGCGATTACGACGTTTGTGGTCGAATTGAATAGCAGAACTCTTTTCTGGGTTGACATCGATACGCCATTTTTGAAACCAAACACCGAGGGCGTTTACGGCCTTTTGGAGTCTGGTGATGTTATACGGGATCGCTTGACTTTTAGTGTAAAGGGCGGTATCGTCTGCAAAGAGGGCGAGTTCGACGCCTTTCGGCGGGATGGGGATGTCGTTAGTGTACACGGTGTACAGCAGAGGGGCGAGGACTGAGCCTTGCGGGACTCCAGCCTTTATGGGACGAGGCGCGGAGAGCGTGCCTTCATGTTTGAATCGAAAAGTACGGTCTTTAAGAAACGACGCTATTAATCTGACTAGGCGAGCCGGTAAGCCTATTTTATAGAGTTTAAAAACGAGACCGCTGTGCCAGACTTTGTCGAAAGCCTTGGCTACGTCAAAGAGAACCGCGATTGTTTTTTTACGACGCTGAGAGAATCCTTCGAGTATGTACTCGACGATTCGATGGACTTGCTGAGGGCAGGAGTGCTTAGCGCGAAAGCCGAACTGGTGGGGAATGATGAGAGGGTCGCCATCCGTTGGAAACAGATGGTTCCGCATTCGAGAGAGTATGACTCTTTCGAGAAGTTTAGACATTGCCTTGAGGAGGCCATGGACACAATTTGTTGCCCGAAGTTTAGTTGGGACGATATAGTTACGCCCAGAAGCCCTAGGTGATCGGTTAAGGGTACAGACACATTTTAGAAAGTGGGCGTTAGGTCAAAACTGCTCTTTCTCGCGGAGAATATACACACCTGTGTTTTTGACTGGTTAAATTTGAACAAGTTGGACTCATCCAAATCAGACACTTTCTTTAAGGCCAATTCCACCCGCTTAATCATCGACTCTCTCAAAGCTCGGATTTCTTGAGGACTCACTCGCGCACTGGACATGTATCTCTCTAACGAACGGTGCTGACATCAGCTTAACCAACAGTGCCTGGGTTGGCTGCACATTAATGCAGGTCATTAATGTGCAGCAAAAATAACGGTGCAAAGAGAACAAATCCCTAAGGTACCCCGGCATTAATTGCCATTAGGTCAGAAGAGCAGCCATCTAAGACTACTCGAATTGACAGTTCCCTCAGAAAATCAGATATCCAGCCGCAGAGCCTTTAGGTATTCCGTAGGCTGGCAGCTTACTCTAGAGACCACCATGCCAGACACTATCAAAAGCTTTGGAAATGTCTAAGGATACAGCTATAGCTTCACCGTGACCTTCCAAGGCTTCTCTCCATAAGTGAGTGGCATACACAGGAAGATCTCCAGTCGAGCGTCCACTGCGAAATCCATATTGTTTATCACTAAGGAGCTCGTTGGGCTCAAGGTATGCCAGGAGACGATTGTTCAATACACGCCCCATAACTTTGCAAAGTATGGAGGTGATTGCAATAGGTCGGTAGTTGATGGGATCTGCACGGTTTCCCTTCTTTGGTACTGGTTGCACGTTAGCAAGCTTCCAGGATTTAGGGACCTTTCCGGATTCTAAAGAGAGTCGATACAGGCGCGTTAGTATGAGAGACAACTCGGCTGCGCAGTTTTTTAACACAACTGCAGGTATGCCATCGGGGCCGCTGGCCTTATTCACGTCTAAATTCTGCAAGCATTTAAGAACCTCCTTTTGGCAAATATATACGGTACCCATTTTGGGTCCGAACTGAGGTAACTGGGGTGGGACTTTACTTTGACTATTTAGACGTGAATAGTCTGCAAAAAGATTACCAAAAAGGTCTGCTGCGTCTTTTGTCGTGTGGGCCAGTGAACCGTCAGGCTTCCTCAGAGGTGGCAGCAATGGGCGACAGAAGTTCGACTTAACGTACTTGGCCAGAGACCAGAAAGCTTTGCTTCCTGAAGGATATGACGCTATCTTGTCTCCGATGTGGCCAGTGTGGACAAAGCGAGCTGTCCTGATCACCTTTTTGCAAGACTTGGCAGCCACATTGTATCTTTTCTTCAGTTCATGCGAATCCACGGCTTTGCTTCTGCTTGCGTCAGCCCAGGCTTTGTATGCTTCTTGCTTAAGCTTTTCAGCTAAGAGGCAAGCAGAGTTAAACCATGGGCGACCTTTGGTTTCAAGGGATAGGTTAGCTTAAGGGACGAAATACTCCATTGCTTGGCCAATCACACTTGATACAGCATCAACGCAGCATAATGGATTGGCTGATGAAAAACAAGTCTGCTGCCAAGGATAAGACGCGAAAAAATGCCGCATCTCATCCCAATCTGCTGACTTGTATCGCCATACTCGTCTAGCATCTTTTGGGCGGGTGTCAGGCGGCGAGTACTGCGACACAGATTTCACCACGCAGTGGTCGGATGGCCCTAAAGGTGCAGTTACGGACACCGAGCACCTGTCAGGATCAGTTGTCAGCAGAAGGTCTAAGCGATATGCGGTGTGGCCAGCAACGTCGAAGATGCGCGTGGGCTCGGGCACTAGCTATGAGAGGCCTTGAGTCACGGAAAACTTAAAAGCCTCTCTTGCAGCGTGGTCAGTGTCCTGATACGGGTATAGCCATTGCCCGTGATGAGCGATAAAATCCCCCAGGAACACCAACTGCGCTGAAGGAAAACTCAGATCCTCCATGTTCCTCCATGTGAAAGTTCAGATACTCCATGAGCCTCGTTGTCTCCCGATCTCCGCTATGTGACCGGTATATACTGGCGTAGACCAATTGGTCAAGGCCGGTATCAATGTGAACCCACATGACGGGAAAGTCCAGATCTTCCCTAGTAATGGAGACGCTGACAACAGATCTCGTCACTGGCATACATGCACACCCCGGCGTTCTGGCGGAAATTGGACTCCAGGATGTACCCTGGGTAACAAAGGTATGCCGAGTCTGACGGATTACAGATCTGCGTCTCCGTTAGGAAGAGCAGGTGAGGCCTCTCTGTCTCAAGATGGTGGTGGACATCGTTGATATTAGAGTGCATTCCTCTGATGTTGCAGAAGTGCACTTTAAGAGAGAGGAAGTGCAACCACTGTAGAACCTTACTCTTCTTATGTCTTTTCATATTAGTTGTTTGAGTAAATAAGAAGGAGGACAGAAGTTGAGTAAAGCGCTGCAAATGGAACCAAGCAGCTCGCAATAAACAACGCACCGATGGGAACTGGCTTGGAGACTGCGGGGACGCCCGAACACCCCCGGGGATTGTCGTCGGGTCCTCTCTAACCAGTCGCCAGCTGGCACGATCAAGCCTCTCGGGATTTTTCGTGAGGTGGTGGGGCAGCCTTTCGCATGTGGCTAGCACACTACTTGGGCCCCCTACTACCTGCGGTCGGCCAGCGTTGCACTGTTTCTTCGGATCTCGCTACCCTCAAAAACCAGTTACCCGGCGAGCCAATAAATTACGAGCTGAAGAAAGTTCTCTAAAGCAGCACGATTAATCAGACCTACCCTCCTGTATGGCTACACTAAACATCATGCCGGAACGCGACCATGTCACTTGGTGGCATGGCTTTGTTTAGTGGGCGGTGACAAGCCAAGGCCTACCTTTAGAAGATACTGCTCGTTTAGCACCACCCAGGGACCACGTACAAGGCAACCTAGACGCGAGCAGTTCCTCGCGTCTAGGTTGGCGGCGCTACAGTCCTTCTAATTTTGACCGCCATAATAATCACGTATACGTGGTTGTGTTCCGATTAAAGGTAAGGAACAGCTGTTATGGTTGCCCACGGTAGGCAACGCATAGTTACTCGACATAATAAACACAATTCCTATTAATATGTAAAAACACCTGCGATAAATGATGTCCATGGGTGTGGATGCCAATTACCATCAGGCTCTGAAAATAGTCAAAAAAGAAATCTAGAAATCTTTTTCTAGAACTTTCAACAATTCACTTACAATTTTTTCGACCAGAAACAGAAAGCAAGTAGTGCACTGCAAAATCTTGAAATTTAAATAAATCCTTTACAATAACTAGCGTCCACATAAAGCCGGATTTTACGTAAAAATTGGCATCACTGGCTATCACAACCTCAGATAATCAAATTTGGACCTTATTTTTATTATTATATAGTCAACGAAATATTGAACTCTGTGCGCTCGAATTTATTTGTTCGATAGTGTGGTTTCTAATGTAGTATAGGTGAACAAATCTACCATTATTTTTGGAACATATCATAAACTATTAGCGGAACTGTACATTTAACCCCTTTGTTTGGGCTTTTAGATTTTAAGTAAATTGATGAAATATACGGTTGACCACTGAAATGATGGTTTTAGCGTCATATTTTTTTATATTTATATATATTTTTTTTTGGATTAAACAAATTCATAGTAGATAAAGTGAACTAATTAAACGAAAAGAGTTAGAAATTAAAACATACCCTGCTAAATTCTGAAAATATCACGAACGTTATATTACACAAATATTACAGAATATATTTTTACTGGTTCATTTAACGTATGTCAGCCACAAATAAAGTCTTTGTTAACACTGGCGTAAGAATGTTGATATCAGACAAGCAATATGCCAGTTGCCGCAGCTTATATTTCGTTACAATATTGTAAAGCTTCTATAACAGTATTCTGGTTTTAAAAGATGTTGTATTTTGGAAAAGTATTAAGATTTTTTATAGCTACGTACATTTTACAAGCAAGATTTGGTTTCAAGAAAGAAAAAAAATGTATATTTATCATGTAAATGAGGCTTGGGAATAACTTCTATAATAGGTAGTTTCATATAGACATGAAAGCTAAAACACATTTCTTGATATCATGAAAATTTAAGAAGACATATGAAGTATAAGACGATAATGAAACTCAACAGACAATGCATATGAAATAAATTCAACTTAGGTTTAAACTGTTGTACATACTTTATATATGTATTGTACTGTATAGTTTACTACCCCTAGGCAATATATAGAATACCGGGGGCATCCAGGTAAATAAAATATTGTGAATGTTACTCTCTTGTACATACTTAACCTAGGAAAGGTGTACAGAGCCTGAAGATCGTGTAAGATCCAACCTTTAAATTGAAGACTAAATAAAACACCTGAAATTGGCTATAAGTTAAATTTATTTGAATTAAGCACGTTAAACCAGCATTAGGTACTAATTGAAAGTACATTAATAATAAATTATAGGAGTTATAGGAGTAAGAAATATTACACTCAAAAGTGTTTATTTATTTTAAGGAACTTATTTTTAAGTAATGTTCACTTTTTCTCATAATATTATTAACAATCAACAAATTATTCATTAAATTAATCTCTTAATAAAAGAACGACATCGCCCAGCGGACGGTCTGTTTGTTGTCAGATCTATTCCGTGACGTCGGCAAACGGCCTGACTTTATGAATCTAGTACCTCGAAAAATAGGTAGGCTGCTGGAATGGGATGCAAAAACCAGAAAGTACATAATGGTACTGATGAGGACTTTGCTATATTTGTTTTAAATTATACTATTAAAACGTTACGTTACTAAGAAAACAACTATTTATAAATTAGCTGTGCTTTCCATGTGGAATAAAGTAAGAAAAACTAATGTATCCGAAAATATTGCAAATCTGCTGCAGTACTGGTACAAACACCAAAAAAACTTACAAACTCGAAAGTGGCGTAAGGGCAGGGCGAGTACACGTCGCCGGTCTTGTTCAAGCTGTACGTTAGCGAGTTGATTGAGAGACTCAGTGACTAGGGTCGTATGCTATATTAATGAGGTTCTAGTCAATACTCATGACATGGTCCGTTTATCACAGGTTTAAGTATATAAATTTATGTTTTTGAACAGTATGCTGAATCGCACGGTTTCGTGTATAACGTAAAGTTTAAATATAACAAAATATTAATTCCTTGCATCATACTAGATTTATGAAAATATTTTAGTTATTCACAAGAGTATAAATTTTTTAAAAACTAAGAATATGATAAGATGATAAGAATATGATATGATAAGATAACTGGGACGATAGTTACTTCGTAAGAACTAGGAACGGTCGTAAATTAGCGTTTCCAAAATTCAGGCTGGTTAAAAGCAGCAAATCATTTGTAGGAATTTTAATACGTTGTTATAATAAAATTCGAAATTTAGTCAATCCGTCACGGCTAAGCCTTAGGAGGCACGTCAAAATGCCGCGACATTTCAGTAAAGAGGTTGATATGAATTATTACGAATTAAGAAGAAAATATTTTTAAATAATATACGTTTGACATAAAAAAATAAATGAAGTAATACATTCTGACTTGCTCCGTCAGATGAGCAAGATGTGTTAGATTAAAATTTCTAAAATAAAATTTCTAAAATTTATAACATTCTTTTCAATTACCACGAGTTGGTGGTATTCCCGATGCCCGATAGAATCCCTTGCCCCTCAATAAGTTCTAAAAGCTCACTATAAGATCAACGATTATTTGGATGACAAAAGAACGTGGGATTGAATTCCCCACAGGCTATTTCTGTTCCTGTTTGGGAAAAATAAAAATTTACCAGATACCTACTATGTAAACAGGTTGGCTGCGGCATTACATTACACCCAAATTTAGCTGTTTTGTAAATTCTATAAAAGAGTACCGAGATATTTTTTTAAAGCTGGCTTGTTATCCTTTTATTCTACCTGAAATATTTTTTCAAATTCGAAGTTAAGTATATTTACACATTCTCGATGAATATGAAGAAAAACAAGATTTTCGTTAAGTATACAATTTTTACCTATGACAAAATAAAATATTTTGAATATTGTAATTAATTTACATTATTATTTCTTGTAGACAGTAAATAAATTTTATATATGTAGTTTATATTGGATTGAAACTAATAAAGTATTACATATAGTATATATAATGAAATCTGGCCTTGCTCCACCGTGAACCCTTATTTATTTTGCTAGTTTCACGTAAAATACACGTATTTCGAGCATTGTTTATTAAGCAAAACAAGAAACGTAGTTACGCAAAATATGCCTAAATTTTGTATAGGTTTTGGACGTTGTTAACGTTCATGTTATTATTGAGTAAGGGAATTCGTAATTATTACGATTTAAACTTTTAATAATAATAAATTGAGTTTATAAAAATGTAATTTTAAATAAATTTTAGTTTTATATTAACAAATATTTTAATACAGATCTTCGCGAATCGGTTTTTAGGATAAAACATTTGTGTAATAATTTAAAAGATAATTAATCTTTAGGTTTTATAATAAATAATTTTTTTTTCACTTTTATTAGAAGGTTATACGAAAAATTGTATTTTTAAACGAACAAGATATAAATAGACACGGAAAATTATAGGTTACGTCATTCGACACGCCGTTTTGAAGATTATTATAGGTAGAAGCAGGAGAGGAATAGCTAGAAGGAGATACATGTACCAAGTGAAAATAACATTTTCATCCTGTTGGGTCGTACAGCGAAGTAAAAGTGGAGGAAAGAATGAAATATCGATCGTTCCACCGACAAAGTCTTACACTAAGAAAAAGAATCAATTATTTTGTCAATTAGAGGTCTTATATATTTGTAATTGACGAAAAGGAAGGATGAGAGCGGGTATACTCATTAAACATATTATCACTAATTAAGCCACTCATCATTAGTATAGGGTTATAGGTTATAAAAAACAATTAAATTCAAATATATTGAAAACGGTTAGATTTAGTTAAGGGTGTTTCGTAGTCAAATCAGTCAGAAACGATGTATGATACATGCCCTTAGCAAATTAGGTCGACTGAACCCGTAACCCTGTTTATATCAATAATTGATATATAAGGCCATTAACTATTGTAGTATCTCTATCTGGTAACAACCTATTCTGCAAAATAAAGGTCATAGAGAAAATCAGTTTCCATGCTGTAATCGAGTGCTTTACCAAGCAAGGAATACAACCCAAACTATTCTGAAAAACACGTCTTTAGTTTTTCAGGACTTTTTCCCTGGAGAAACTGTGGTCTGTAAATGTCAGGGTCTATTAAAGTAAAACAGGAAGACAATTGAAGGCGACCTGAGCCGTAGCCGCGCATGGCAACCATTTTTCGGGACTCAGTTGGATTACTTAAATAAAAACGTGAATATTTGCGAAGATTATTACGCTAAATTTATGAAAAAAAACTAGATTACACCATTTCACTTTTTTATGAACAACATTACAATTTTTAACCAAACATACAAACGAGCCAAAAATAGAACAATAAATAAATAAAGTACAAATTTCAGTTATGATATATAAAACTAAAATACGCAACATGCGACATATACTATACATTTTCATCTTTTACAGTTCATCTTACTACAGGGGTCAGTTAAATTCAGGGGAGTCATTCATTTTGATACAAAAGAGATAACCAAATGGGGGCGCCCCGTGAACACTGCTTCCAGCATGATCCCTTTTATTGTACATAAAATTGTACAAAGGGAATATTCAACATTTTTTTTTTCTCAACATGACAGAATTTCATAGTGCTTAATCGTAAAACAGCTGAGCTTACGTTTTAGCTAAGCTTTGTTTGTTGCTTTCATAATTTCAGAAAAAAACTATGAGTAATATGAGTGGGCTAGCGATACACCAGTGGGTACTTTGCAGAAAAACGAATGAAAACGAATTTGGGCCATCATTTTCGTATTCTAATGAGTTGTTATTAAAGAGTAACGAGTGGATATTGCAGTAATTCCACAATCGAACATCCAGCCTTAGTTTTTAATTAAAAAATCGTAATCATCTTGATTTATTATTATTTATTCTTAATTATTTAATTTTATGAAGCATCTCTCAAACATTTTAGTTAAAGCCAAATGTTTATCAAGAGACTGTTGACAGATGACATATAACTACAAGCTCTAACAACATCGCTGTCGCCCATCTTGCCGCGCGGTCGTTGTTCATAGAAGGAGTCATGATTAGTCATCCTATTGTATAGGAATTATTAATATGAATTGACTATAAATTCTGAACATGTGTTGAATATTGATTAATGGTTTCTTACGTCTTAGGTAGAAGCTACTGTAGAAATTATAGGTTTTAATGTATACACAAAACTTTAATTGTCTAATTACTTAATGACAGCAACGATTGCTTTTATAACTTACCTATTAAACTAAATATTACAAACATCAGAATTATGAGCCTTGTTCACAAAGTTGCAGTTAGCAAAGTTAAATTTTAAAAATACAACCGACAATTTTTTTCTATGTGATCAGCAAAGTTGCATGTCACTATGCTACAGAGGCCGTTTCACATTTCAGAAATGTTCCAAATCTAAAAAAACATTACAAAGTATCAGTTGTTTTAATTTTTGTGTGCTGATCACCTCAATAATAAAAAATAGTGCTGAACAAATTTATTATTTCGAAAGAAAGAAATATTGATTATTATTTTAATATGATCAAAACATAGTCTGAGATGAAATTAAATTAATATATAAAAAAGGAAAGCTGCTGGACATTTGACCATTTAATCATTTGGTTAAGGTGTCACAAACTTTTTAAATATTATTTTCAATATATTTTATTTAAGAAAATAACCAAAAACTGAACTAAACTAAATTGTGATTACATACCGACTATCATCGTCTGAACTATATATTCTTTTTCGTTGTATATATTTTCTAAATATACACACATCAAAAAAGTCTAAGCAAGATATACAAATATATTTTATAATGTATTTTCATATTAAATCGTTAGTATTTTATTATTTATATTATTCTTTAGTGTCTTTTCAAAGTAAAAAATCAATTGTCTTTTTATAATTTTTATTTTAATAACATAAATTAACAATATGGCTAGTACTGTATCATTCGTAGTACAAACTAAGATGCCTAAGCAACTAAACTTTTTATAAACTTAAGAAATTGTTAAACAAAATTCATTTATTGTAAAAGAAATTGGATAACTTCATACAAAGAGTGGCCGCCTCTGTTGTTGAGAACTTGCTGACACCGATTATCATATCATAGAATCGATAAGACGGTTTATGTTATCCTGCGGCAATTGCTCCCAATGAAATTTTAGTAAGTCCATCAGTTGTTGGGATTTTGTCACTCCGTCCAAGTCCTCTAAAACACGTCTCTGGAGCATGTTCCATGCATGTTCGATGGGGTTGAGGTCTGCCGATTGTGCAGGCCAAGGCAATACCCGGATGTTCTCCATAGCCAAGTACTCCCTGGTGTGCAAAGCTTCAAGTGAACGCGCATTATCATGCATCAACGTAAAATCGAAGCCAAGGGTTTGTGCAAATGGACGGACATAAGGCCTTAGAACATCCTCAACGTAATTTGCAGCGTTCATGTTTCCATTTACAAAAACGAGCTCAGTTCGTCTGTTCTTTATAATACCCGCCCATACCATAACTGTTGAACCGTTGTATGGATGAACGTCTTGAACGCACCTCAGCCTCTCAGTACTTCCGGCACGACGGTACACTCTTACACTTCTAGTATAAGGCCTAAACCCAAATCGAGACTTCGCAAAATAAAATTTAATCCCATTGCTCCTGGTGAAGACCTAATTGGTCATCTTGCACGTAGGCCGTACTCATGCTGTCGATTTTGCCCGGTTTGGGTGCTAACAATAACATCACCTGTGTTTTCTAGCCTTAAACCTATCTCTCGGGTGGTTAACATCGGCTGACTTCTTGCGGTCTGAATGTATCGGTCTTGCCGAATGGTTAACTCCTTCCGCGGCCTGGGTGCTGCTCGGCAGGATCTCTCAGGATCAAATAAAACTTCTGTTCACACCAAAATATCGTGATACCTCAGATTGATTGCATCCCGCTCCCAACCTCCCTACAGCTCTTAGCATTTTATGTGTGGTCAAATGACGTCGCTCCATGTCGTACACAATGTCTTACAATTAAAATTTTTCTCAATTAATCAATAAAAATTAATAATAATAAATGATTTCCAACACTCACGCCAAACAAAGTAAAAGCATTAAAACTCGAAAACATGCATTCGCTTTAAATTTTGTAAAAAAACAAATGATAGTCGATTTTTTTTTACAACCACCCAGTATGTCATCTAGAACAAAAAAGTTTACTTTAGTAGTACATACTTGGTAAGAAAAGATACAATATTTGATTAATAAATTTGAAATAATGTGTGTTGCTTAGACTTTTTTGATGTGTGTATATAACTCGTCTTAAAATGTTGCTTAATTTTGTAAATAATATTGTACATTATAAGGTTGGAATTGCTGTTATACCTGTATTTGCCTTTGTTCTGGCTGTTCATTTCCATTAACTGGAACAAAACTACGTAAACTTGATTATTACGGCGCCAAGATGTGAATGTCGAGTTTTTAGTTAAGGTCTCTATTGGTGTGGTCTAGAGACCGCCTTATTTTGATAGCCATAATAAGCATGTTTAGGTGGTTGTGTTCCGATTATAGAAAAGGAATATCTAGTGCAATTACTGTACATAGGCAATTTCAACTAAAGTATTCGGTCAGCAACGCGATAAAATCAAGATAACGTCGAAATAATAATCACCATCACTATTAAAAATAAAACGCCTGCAACTTATATTGTCCATAGGTGTGGATGAATATAGTTAAATAAAGTACAGCTGTACTGCCCCAACTGTGCTGCCAGATGGTCTGAGACTAATTTGATTTCTCCCTAGAAATCCCCTAGAATACAAAACAATACAATATTAATTACAATACTAATCACCAAGTGGATGGTTTTAAAAGAGGCGCCGCGGATTTTAATTGACGCGGTCATGTTGAGAAATGATAGGCACATTACAAAAAGTATTTATAATAGAAACTTGATTGACCGGTGTAAATTTAATTCACTTTTTGGTTACAGCAGACTTTCGTTATAGATTAGTTTCGACATAAATTTTACATCACATAATACCAAAACGTCAGGAACGTGATATATGGCAAAAAAACACAGTATTTGACGTGTTTTTTAAATTTCCTATAGAAATTCCTCCAATATTTTACCCCTAACTCGGTCATTATACCCCTAAATCTCTGATCTGGCAACACTGTGCCCCAAGAGAACTGTTAACAAAAAACTAAAGAAAGAAAAGAAACGATAATACCACTAAATGCATCCAATGTTGCCTTAAACTCAGTCTTAAACTCACAAACACTACACTTTACGGATTTCTCTTATCTCTATTATTACAAATAAAATAACAATGATTATTAAATTATTGACCTAGATTTTGTATTGCTCGTCTACCTCTATTTGCAAATAAAATTGACATATAAATTAATAAATGAATGATGAAAGAATTAAATATTCAAATAAATAGTTTCGGTAAAAGTTGTTCGGTATTTTGTATGCTAATGGGCCACAACACTGCAGGGGATACGAATGCGAAAATGAGCCTGCACTAAGTTCCCTGATCGTACCAGATACCAGTAATCACAACACTTTTCTTACCAATCTAGGGCATGGATCAGATTAAAATTAAATTTTTGAATTTAGATCAATGTTTTTCTAGATCAAAAGTCTGATCAATACTCTAGATACACTGGGCTATGGCCTAGCTAGATGGTGGAGTCCTCTAAATAGAGGATTAGTTTCAACGTTAGGTTTTACTTACACCTTAGTTAAAACATACTAATTCTTAAATTTCACGAAGTTAACCTTATATGTCCCAGGAATATGCTTCGTGTGTATGTAACCAGGCCATATATTGTATCCTTTGAAAGACTGTACGAAAGGAGGCTTCAAAAAGTGAATTAAAAGTACAGAAGAAAGCATGCCACAGAAACAAAGAGAGTGGTTATCATGACAAACGTCTTAACAATATAAATGCTTACGGGGTAATGAGACGGCAGATCGCTTGGCCAGGGAAGCAATATTAAATGGCAAAGAAGTGTATATATGTTCCGATTATTCGGAACTGCTCCCAAAATATAAAACAAAAATTATCAACGAATTTAAACTATATTTTGATGTTGCTTCTCTGTACAAAGGTATTTGGTATAAGACTATACATAGTGAACCCCTTAATGTACCATGGTGTGCTAATGCTTGTATAAATAGAAAATATATTGTAATTGCGCATAGATTGCGCGCCGGGCACATGCCGTTGAATGGTTTTAAGCATATGGTGAAAATTGTAGATAGCCCGAACTGCGCTCAATGTGGTGTAAAAGACGATCTTTACCACCTTTTAGCGGAGTGTGTCTGGAGCGCAGATATGAGACGAGAGATTTATACTAGGTTTAATATCATAAAAGAAAATGTCGGTATATTTCAGAGTATCTTAGCTGCGCCTACATCGGAGGCGGCTAGGATGCTATATAAGTATATGTATAATATCTTAAAGGTATCAAATTAATATAAGTTGTAATTTTGTACGAGTGGACACTATGGGACTGTCATAGTTGTAACACAACTCAAAGTCCCTAAATAAAATTTGAATAAAAAAAAAAAAAAAAAAAAAATATAAATGCTGCGTTCCGTTTGCCGATTACAGCGCTCACATACCCGTTCCGTATGGCCGTAAGCGCGCTCACAGCGATATCGATACGTCATCAGTGACGTCATAAACGCCGCCATCTTCCCGCTCACAGTGCCCAAGCTACGGAGCATGGTCGCTGTGAGCGGCCTGTCAAAACTGACACATGACGTTACTTTGTTGATGTTTTTATTAGTCGATTAAGGATTTTAAAAGCTTGCTTATTAATTTTCTTTTGTAATAATTTAAAAAATGGCTCCTGCTTCATTCAGGGTCAAAGATCTTAATGAAATTCTAACATTAGACTTAAGCGACGAATAATCAGAATTTTAGCGCGATATTTACCGTTCCGATTGCAATAGCACTAATAACACTTTTAGCGCGCTCAAACGAATCGGAACGGTTTTGAGCACTTTTAGAGCTGTGAGCGCTGTAATCGGCAAACGGAACGCAGCAAAAGTTAAGTTAAGCTTTGGAAATACGAGGGTGGATAGAAATGTTCGCGGCCTAACATAGATAGCGTTGTCATATTATTATAAAACTACCCTCATATGAAACCTAGTGTGAAATTTTTCTCTGAGATACATGCGCAATTATTTATTTTATTGAACATTAAGTGAGAGTAAGATTCATTAATTTTGAAAATGAATAGTTTAGAGCACCGTGCCGTGATCGAATACCCCCACAAGAAACACTTAACTCCAAAGAAGATTCATGAAGATATGGTGGCTACTTTAGGAACATCTGCTCCGTCGTATACAATGATATAAAAGTGGACAGTTGAATTTACACGTGGACGAGAGAGCATCAAAGTTGACCCTTGCTCTGGACGGCCTTCTACAGCTATGACTTCGGAAAACATTGAAAAAATATGTGATTTCATCATGGGAGACAGAAGATTGAAGGTATTTGAGATAGCTGAAGCTCTAGGGATTTCATATGAATGTACACAAAACATGATCGTTAACGAATTAGGGTTCCACAAGGTGATTAGGGTTCCACAAGGTGTCTGCAAGATGGGTTCCACGGCTCCTATCAGTCGAACAGAAACGAACTCGGCTCACGATTTCTAGAGACTGTTTAGAGCTTTTTCAGGCTGATTCAAACGAATTTTGGCAAGGTTTGTTACTATTGACAAAATATGGGGTCATCACTATACTCCTGAATCCAAACAATGGAAGAGACCCGGATCTCCGATCCCCAAGAAAGCCAAGGTGTTTTTTTAGTAAACAAGATAATGGCATCGGTTTTCTGGGATTCTAAGGGTGTCATCTTAGTTGATTAATTAGAAAGAGGTCAAACTATAAATTCTGCATACTATTGCACACTATTACGTCGTTGACGCGAAGAAATAAAATCTTAAAGACCAGGATTGTTCACCAAGAAAGTTTTGTTTCATCAGGACAACGCTCGTGTTCACACATCTGCAGAAATCGATGGCTCAAATAGTGACCTTCTATTTAAATGGGATCAAGGCTTTAGAGGACCGCTGGACCTAGGAGGAGAGTATGTAGAAAAATAAATAGAAATAATTGCATTATTCCTGTGTTTTCTTATTTCGGCCGCGAACTTTTCAATCCACCCTCGTACCGAAGCACTCTGAGTGCTGAGAGAAGCACTCAGCAATATAGACCTGATAACCATCTATGATTTAGAAAAAGTTGTTAATACATTGTTCACATAGGTTTGTGATATTTATACCTAACGTTGCTGTCCTAGTAGCAAAGTTCATACGTTACAAAACTCTTAGAAAACTGCAGAATGAACATATTTATCTGTAGAATAGTCTTTGAACACCACGAGACTTTTATGCTTCCACTGCCAAACACATGTCACCAGCTATAGAACAGTAGCACCACCACAGACTTTTGGAATAATCTAGACTTAGGTGATAAGCACTGACGGCAGCTGAAATTTATAAAATTAAATTACAAGAACCGCTAGTTGACACTCGAAATATTTTATATCGAACTAATTTGAACTTAGCTAATATAAACAAGACAGGTAGTTTTCCAATTCAGTCCTGGTCTGCGTGCGTTCTCGAGCGCACGTCGATCGTAGACCCCTTCCCGCTCCGTTAGCCCCCGCGCTAATCGAGCACCCAAATTTCACTGGTTGTTGTCGTAATATAAATTTCATAGTTGTATACCGTAATAAGTTTCTAACGCCGTTTTCACGGCGGAAAGTGGGCTGTTAACCGTACTTCTAATAAGTTTCTAACGCCGTTTTCACGGCGGACAGTGGGTTGTTAGCCGTACTTCTAATAAGTTTCTAACGCCGTTTTCACGGCGGACAGTGGGTTGTTAACCGAACGTGAGCTTCGTCGACGGGAATTCGTCGTTCCAGGTGCCTCGAGTCTTCGTGTTCGAGTAAGTTATCCGCGTCGTCCTCAACCGCCCTACTGCGTGTAGGGTGGTTTTAGGAAGTTAGTCATCGTTGATAGGTTCATAGTATATATATTTATATATTGTTGTCCCTCCCCAACCCCTCCGCAATGGCTTCCCTAAGCTTTAACGAGTTAAGGAAAAAGTTACTTGAAAGTACTGAAGGCATGTCTATAAATGCTGATAAGTATCGTTTCTTGGACTCTCTTATCCCGCATATCATGGCGTTAATGCCCTTAATGGCCCCTCAGGCCACCCCAGTCCCCCAGACCCCTCTGGTCTTAGGCCCTCCCGCGTCCCCTTCCTCCAGTGACATGGAGTGCGAAGTAGACGCCCCTCCGCGCCGCAAGCGCGCACCCGCGACCGAGTCATCCTCGGACGCCACCCCAACTGGCCCTGAGCCTCCCTCTTTCACCCTTGTTAAGAAGCGCTCTAAGAAGCGCTCGAAACAAGACCCGGCGCCCTCGACGCCCGTCCCTACACCCCCTGCGGCGTCTTCAACGCCAGCTGCCCCGGTGTCTTCAACACCCGCTCCGGCCCCAACTTCTGCCAAGGCCAAGGTCCCACCACCCGTTTTCCTTCGGGAAAACGGTAAATGGACTGAGGTTTCGACATTGTGCAATGAGCACAAGATTCATTACACCCGAGCGGCCAACTCGTGTGAATCTATTAAAATCTTAGTCTCGTCGATAGACGACTTTCGTGCTTTAGCAAAGCTCCTCACCGATAAGCAATATGCTTATCATACTTATGCTCTGTCAGAAGAGCGTAAGATCAGAGCGGTACTCAGGGGAGTCCCGTTCGAATTATCGAACGAGGCTATCCTGGAGGATCTGCAGTCCCAAGGCTTCCCGGCACTCGCGGTGCATAAAATGCACTGCAAGTACGGGAGGCAACACCCTCTCGCTTTGGTGGTTCTCGCCAACGTCCCCAAGTCCAGGGAGATCCTGAAAGGGGTTAGCTCTATATGCGGCCTCTCTGGGATCTCGATCGAGGCGCCTCATCGCCGCGGTCATCCCGGCCAGTGCCATCGGTGCCAGTTGTACGGGCACGCGGCAGCCAACTGCCGCGCACCGCCCAGGTGCGTCAAGTGCCTGGTCCCTCACTTCACTAAGGAGTGCAATCGCACTCCTGAAACTCCCTCTCCTCCCGATTGCGTGCTTTGTGGCCAGTCCGGCCACACCGCAAATTACAGGGGCTGCCCTCGTTCACCCCGTTGTATGCGCTCCAATTCCAAGAGGGCGGCACCCAAACAGGCCCCGCGCCTTTCTCAAGAAAACTTTCCGCCGCTGCGTAGCCGGGTTCCTCCGGCTGCAAAGCCTACACAGTCCAGGCCTGCCCCAGAAAACTGGAGGCAGCGCCCCGCATCGAATCCCATCCCGGCTCCTCGCCCATACAAACCCACTCCTCAATCCTCCGTAGCAGACGATATGCGTATCGTCTGCGACGCTATGAAAAATATCGATGTTAGTGAAATCGCAGTCTTAGCCCGTAAACTTAGGGCTTCACGTACTCCGACAGAGCGTTTGCTAGCTCTGGCGGAGCATAGTTCCCTTCTCAATTCATTATTTATATGAATTGATCCCTAAATCATGCTTCGGCCGACCTCTGCCCAGCCCTGGCTTCACCGGAGGCTGCCCAGAACGGTCACCAACTCATGTCCCTTTGAGCACCTTCAGTGCAACTTTCACTACAGGCGGAAAACCCGCTAGCGTAGTATGTTACGTTATGTTATGTATGTTACGTTACGTTATGCTAAGTTATGGTACGTTCCGATATTTACTTTTCTTAGGGATTGGATAACGGCGGTAACAGCTACATCACTGAATTTATTTTCCCAAAGTTTCGTTGACTTTGAAGAAACGGTTCTGTTCAGTCACTATAAAACCATACAGTTTCTAAGTCCCTAAAAATGTTAGCCATGAGTAGCCACGCCCCAGGACGTCTTCAATTGTCTCCCTCCTGTTTTACTTTAAAGAACACATTTATAGACCATGATTTTTCCAGGAAAAGAGCCCCCGAAAACTGGTTTTGGGTGGTTTTTCTTGCTTGGTAAGGAATTATATTACGGCATGAAAAATGATTTTCTCCAAGCCTTCCTATACTTTTTCCTTGCAGATTGAGTTATTTCAAGGGAGATATAACAATAGTGAATTAATTTATTATAACAGTAATTGATATGTATACTTACGATGAGTGGCTTAGTTAGTGAAATGTATATTGATTATCCCGCTCCTCTCCTTCATTTCCGTGAATTTTTAGACCTGTAATTGACAAAATACGTAACTAAAAACTGTAAAAGAAGAAACAATTTTAAATATTATGTTCTAAAGTCAACAGTTTCATATAATAATGATGTAAATAATGTACTAAAAGCTAAAAAAAATTATTACGTAGGCATTGTGGTGATCATGCCTCATTTTTAAGTTTTAGATAATATTATGTACTAATGTAAGATAATTATGTCAATAAGTATAGACCTAGAAGCGCAGGTTTTCGAGGAACTATAACCAACCATCTTCCTTTTTTTCAACAGGAGCAACGGTTTTTCTTAAAGCGTAAGGAACAAGCGAAGGTAACAAATACCTTTTAACATAGCGCAATAATCCCCCAACCCTCTCCATTTGAATGGGACTGTGCTGCTCTTTTTGAATAAAAAGTGACTCTTGGGTTTTACAGCTCACCATGAACTGCCATTACAGAAAACCTGTTAATTTAACTGCCCATTCATCATTTGAACTGCTTATTTATTTAATACACCACTTAAGTAATTTTATACTTATATTATTGGATAAAATAGCTGACAACTTTTCTTTTTATTGCTGTTTAACGTGTTACTACCACATAAATACTACCAACAGAGGAAAAGTTGACCTTGACGTTCATAAATTTATTCCGACAAAGCACTCAGAACCATCTGGAGCATGTCCGTACATTTCACATGATATGTGAGGTGATGCAAATATCGATCAACGATGGAAATACACAAGTCACTGCCATTCTTATATGTAGATACATTTTACATGAGAGGGATTCCAATTTATACCGTTCTGTTCAGTTTTGGATTTCAGGCACTGTTACTGTTAGCTTTTCGGATATACTTAGATCATTATGCAAACATATGCTTCGGAAAGTAGGAAATAGTTTATCCAAAGCGTAAATATGATTTACAGATAGAAAGAAAATGTTATTTGTCGTTTATTTGGCGTTCAATAAAATAAACTTATTCGATTGTAACTTTTAAGATTTAGTTCGTTAGTCAATATAATAATCACAATTACTTTTAATTCATAAAACATCTACGATAAATTATCACTTACCTTCAGGGTGGGTCGCGCGTTTGTTTGTTGGTGATGAATATAGTAAAAAAAAAACATATAAAATGTTTAAAAACAACAAAGGATAATATAAGAACAACTTTATGCAGAAGTTGAAGTCAGTAATTAATAAATCAACCTTTATTTTGTCGTCAGCCAGAACACACCATAAGACACATTGAAATATTGTATTCATGTGCTTAATTAGAATTTCAGAGCGTTAATTTTTTCAATATTAATACTATAACTATCTAAGTTTTTTTTTCTCAAACTACACTTTAATTACTTTTTATAGTAGAAGCAAGAATATTTCATTCCAGAAATAAACGGTTCCTACAAACATTTTCAAATCGTGTGTGGATGTTGATGTGATGATATTCAACTTTTGCAACAGGTGACATTTTCTTAACGTAAACATTTTTTGTGTGTTTTGAACAGCTGTATAATGGCCGGAAAATTTCTTATAGCCAATTTCTTCATAACTTACTCATAAATCGAACAGAAAACTATGTGACAATAAGGCTGGAATACGAACAATTACTTATATTATTACACAGAACCAGAAAAATAGCAAGTAGGTTTGATATATTTCCATCAATTTGATATGAGTTTAAATTGTGGATATTCTTAACAGTGTGAGTGGTTTTGTAAAGACAAATATCAATAAAAAAATTTTGACTTAGTTTTGTGACGCAGCTTTAAATAAGCTAGGTCTAGGCTCAAATTAGCTTTATCAGTTCTGTAGAAATAGGTCACTCACTTCCCTCTAATATGGTTGAGGAGGGCGATGACTGGAGCCCGCGTTAACTCGTGAACAGGTGCCGTTTGAGGGTGTTCGTCGTTTGGATACTTGGTCGGAGGGAGACTTGCCGAGCTAACAGATGCAGATAAGAATCATTTTGTAAACACATAAAGAGATACTGTAAATTTATTTTGAAAAAAATATACTCGTGAAGTTTCTTTCCAGTTCTTCTTCACGAAGGTTTTTCCAAACTGGTGGTAGAGTCATGCTTTATTTGACGTCAATAAGAACAAGTAATAGTCAATGTTGAGAAATAAATATTTGAGTTTGACATTTGAACTAACTAACCGGTAAGCTCAGACCTACGTAAGTGGGCATTATGTCAAAGTCGAAGCGACACGTATTGCTAGTAAACTTTGTTTAAGCTTATCTGGGGTGGTGGTAAAATTTTTTTAACATGATCATGATCATGTTGACACGGTTTTAAAAAGTCAAAATAAAAGGTGCTATTATATATATATATATATACATATATATGTATATATATATATATATATATATATATATATATATCTCTCTCTCTCATTCCGTTAAATAATAAATAAAATAAAGATAACGACAATATCTTGGACGTATTCGATTTAAAGTGCCGTATTGTACCAGGCCTTCGATTGAATTAGATGTTTTAAAAACATTTGTTTGACGTTTATAACTTAAAACTTCTTTAAGATAATAATTATCAAAATTTTTACAAGGAAAATAGAGTTGGATCCTTATAAACAAAGTCCTGTTCTTATTTGGCCGCTTAGGAATAAGATGACTGTGGCGTCAAAATTGTTTCTTTTCCCTCTGCACGAGTAATCAACAAACTCTCTTTCACATTGTAATATTAGTTAAACTAAGACATATTCCACAAATTTACCAAATAAACTTTTATAAAGCTTTTTTCAAATAAAACTTCATCTCTCATTACATACCTTAATTTCTCATTATTTTTCGAAAGTTGGACAGACGTAAACATTTACTACTCATATTTCTAGTAATGCTACATTATTACTTTTTATTGGCATAAATAAAACATAAAAAAATATTTAGTCCCTTTATAAAAATTACTTAAAGGACAGAACGTAATTTAAATTCCGTCATATCACTATGTACTGAAAATCAGCGCTGGAATTTATAACTATAAATTCTCAGCATAATGCTGAGTGCAAGCTCTTTCGGCGTGAAAGTGTTGCTTCTTTTTGCTTTGTGTCTACTTGTAAAATTGTTGTATTGGTAAAAAAGGGTTTGTTTAATTGCTTTTTACATCACAAAAAGTAAAAGTATCTAATTTCATTCATCAAATAAAAATAAGTTAACACTTGGGTTTAAACTTTTGAAGTGGCCACCTCGATGTGATTACTTGGTTTATAATTATGAACACGATTTATAAAACAAGCTGCAGTGTTATACATGAAGTGTATAACGAACAATATAATAAATTATAATTCAAAAAATGGATAGAGAAGCATTCAAATATGTTGGTTTCAATATCAACGCTCTCCTTGAATTTTGATGATTTGGCATTTAACAGTGGCTCTTGTTTTATTGCCCTACAGTAACTTCATAAATTAAAATGTTTAGTTTTCAAAACTTTTACCTCCACATTATACAAAAAATATTTAGAAAATCAGCTTAGCTAATCAGCTTAGTGTAGCTAACTACGCCTGGTTCATTATTCTTTTGTTTTTTAA
The DNA here is from genome assembly GCA_923062675.1 of Marasmarcha lunaedactyla. Classification (NCBI taxonomy): domain Eukaryota; kingdom Metazoa; phylum Arthropoda; class Insecta; order Lepidoptera; family Pterophoridae; genus Marasmarcha; species Marasmarcha lunaedactyla. The sequence continues at coordinate 9,845,330 of OV281342.1, read as the reverse complement.
ACCCTTGCAACTCCATGCTTTCTAAGTACTACTCGGATATAAGCTAGCGTATAACCATGCCCACAGCTAAGACTTCATAACATATAATAATAAACAAATAATAATAATAAATAATAATAATAATACTAGTTTAATTTCTCTAGGCCTTAATTTAATTTTTTAGAGTGCTGGTAATATCGTGATTGTATATTGCGATAAGCATAAATATGAGCTTATAATGTAGTAAGAAAATAATTGTCAAGTTATAAAAATTGTTATTCAATTTAACAAAAGTTTTCACGAAAATCCCTTAAAAGTTTTTCCCTTCAAAAAGTTATAAGTCTGAAATTACATCAGTCAAATTTAAGAAGCAGTAAAACAGGAGGATATAAATATGTAATAGAGGCGCAGGGCAGTTAAATAAGTCCGTTTTTGTCGTTATGGGCAATTTTCTTAAAATTCCTTTAACATTTTTCAACATTAGCTAACCAGTTTTGACATTAGGTAAAACCTCGTTTGCCAGATAACTTTTAGTGGGCTTTCGTGTTTTTTAAATGCCTTGATTCTTGATGAAATATTATGTGATCTGAAGCTCGACATTCAAAATTAATTTGTTTTTAAAATAAACTATATAAAGTTTAAAAATATAACCTTACCACCCATTCCCATAGAGAACAAAATAGACTAAATTAAAGGTAATAAAACTATCTTCATCGACCTTTGCTGTTATTATTATTATGTATTGTATGATATTGTCTAAGCTTCCACTCTATTTGAAAGAAATTGGAATGCCTTTGTTTAAATTTACTTTTTTGGGGACTGGAACTGCTCGCGTCCGCAAGGTTTAGCCGTCGATGCCTTGTACGTGGTCCCTGGGTGGTGCTAAACAAGCAGTATCTTCTGATGGTAGGCCGTAGCTTGTCACCACGCACTAAACAAAGCCATGCCGCCAAGTGACATGGTCGCGTTCCGGCATGATGTTTAGTGCAGCCATAGAGGAGGGTAGGTCTGAGTAATCGTGCTGCTTTAGAGAACTTTCATCAGCTCGTAATTTATTGGCTCGCCGGGTAACTGGATTTGGAGGGTAGCGGGATCCGAAGAAACAGTGCACCATTGGCCGACCGCAAGTAGTAGGGGGCCCAAGTAGTGTGCTAGCCACATGCGAAAGGCTGCCCCCTAAAGAGGACCCGACGACAATCCCCGGGGGTGTTCGGGCGTCCAAGCAGTCTCCAAGCCAGTTCCCATCGGTGCGTTGTTTATTGCGAGCTGCTTGGTTCCATTTGCAGCGCTTCACTCAACTTCTGTCCTCCTCCCTATTCACTCACACAACTTATATGAAATGTCATAAGAAGAGTAAGGTTCTACAGAGGTTGCACTTCCCCTCTCTTAAAGTGCACTTCTGCAACATTAGAGGAATGCACTCTTATATCAACCATGTCCACCACCATCTTGAAACAGACAGGCCTCACCTACTCTTCCTAACGGAGACGCAGATCTGTAATCCGTCAGACTCGGCATACCTTTGTTACCCAGGGTACATCCTGGAGTCCAATTTCCCCCAAAACGCCGGGGTGTGCATGTATGCCAGTGACGAGATCTGTTGTCAGCGTCTCCGTTACTTGGAAGATCTGGACTTTTCCGTCATGTGGGTTCACATTGATATCGGCCTTGGCCAGTTGGTCTACGCCAGTGTATACCAGTCACATAGCGGAGATCGGGAGACAACGAGGCTCATGGAGTATCTGAGCGATGCAGCAGATAAGGTTCGGCAACGTTTTCCCTCAGCGCAGTTGGTGTTCCTGGGGGATTTTAACGCTCATCATGGGCAATGGCTATACCCGTATCAGGACACTGACCACGCTGGAATAGAGGCGTTTAAGTTTTCCGTGACTCAAGGCTTCTCACAGCTTGTGCAGGAGCCCATGCGCATCCCCGACATTGCTGGCTACACTGCGTATTGCTTAGACCTTCTGCTGTCAACTAATCCTGACAGGTGCTCGGTGTCCGTAACTGCACCTTTAGGGACCTCCGACCACTGCGTGGTGAAATCTGTGTCGCAGTACTCGCCGCCTGACACCCGTCCAAAAGGCGCTAGGCGAGTATGGTGATACAAGTCAGCAGATTGGGATGAGATGCGGCATTTTTTCGCATCTTATCCTTAGTGGCAGACTTGTTTTACATCAACCGATCCATGGCGCTGCGCTGATGCTGTATCAAGCGTGATAGGCCAAGCAATGGAGGATTTAATCCCTTACGCTGACTTATCCCTTGAAACCAAAGGTCGCCCATGGTTTAATGCTGCTTGCCTCACAGCTGAAAAGCTTAAGCAAGAAGCGTACAAAGCCTGGGCTGACGCTCGTAGAAGCAGAGCCGTGGATTCGCATGAACTGAAGAAAAGATGCAATGCTGCCACCAAGTCTTGCAAAAAGGTTTTTTATTTAGGTAATTAGGAAAGCTCGCTTTGACCACTTTGGCCACATCGGAGACAAGATAGCGTCATATCCTTCAGAAAGCAAAGCTTTCTGGTCTCTGGCTAAGTCGGTTGAGTCGAATTTCTGTCGCCCATCGCTGCCACCTCTGAGGAACCCTAACGGTTCACTGGCCCACACCGCAAAAAAGAAAGCAGACCTTTTTGGTTAACTTTTTGCAGACTATTCACGACTAAATAGTCAAGGTCCCACCCCAGTTACCTCAGTTCGAATAAGGCCAGCGGCCCCGATGGCATACATGCAGTTGTGTTAAAACACTGCGCAGCCGAGTTGTCTCCCATACTAACGCGCCTGTATCGACTCTCTTTGGAATCAGGAAAGGTCCCTAAATCCTGGAAGCTGGCTAACGTGCAACCAGTACCAAAGAAGGGAAGCCGTGCAGATCCTATCAACTACCGACCTATTTCAATCACCACCCACCTTTGCAAAGTTATGGGGCGTGTATTGAACAATCGTCTCCTGGCATACCTTGAGTCCAACGAGCTCCTTAGTGATAAACAATATGGAGGAGTTCTGAGACATGGACGCTCGACTGGAGATCTTCTTGTGTATGCCACTCACTTATGCGAGTCCTTGCAAAGCCTTGGAAGGTCACGATGAAGCTATAGCTGTATCCTTTGACATTTCCAAAGCTTTTGATAGGGTCTGGTATGATGGTCTCTTGAGTAAGCTTCCAGCATACGGAATACCTAAAGGGCTCTGCGACTGGATATCTGATTTTCTGAGGGAACAGTCAATTCGAGTAGTCTTAGACGGCTGCTCTTCTGACCTAATGGCAATTAATGCCAGGGTACCTCAGGGATCTGTTCTCTCTGCCACGTTATTCTTGCTGCACATTAATGACCTGCTAACCATCTTGGTTATGCTGATGACAGCACCGTTGTAGAGATACACATGTCCAATGCGCGAGCGAGTCGTTGATTGAGCGGGTGAATGTGGCCTTAAAGAAAGTGTCCGATTGGGGCGAATCCAATTTGGTCAAATTTAACCCGTTAAAAACACAAGCGTGTTTATATTCCGCCAAAAAGAGCAGTTTCAAGTTTCTGTACCGACCACCCAGGGCTTCTGGGCGTAACTATATCGTCCCACCTGAACTTCGGGCAACAAATTGTGCCCATGGCTCAAACTGCTTCAAAGAATTTGGGAATCATCTCGAAGGTCCGACGGAACTTCAGCCCTGAACAGCAACTTAATTTGTACACAGCTCAAGTTTGATCTTGTACTATAGCCACCTATGGGATGGTTCTGCAAAGTATCAACTAGAAGCGATGGACGCAGTTGACCGAAGAGCCCGAAAAATTATTAACAACTTTGACCTCACCACCAAAAACCTGCAAAGCCTCGACCATCGTCGGAAAGTTGCCAGTTTAGTAGTCTTCTACAGATTACATTTCGGAGAGTGCGCGAATGCTCTTTTTGATCAGGTTGAACCCACACCCTTCTTGCATCGGACTACTAGACGCAGACAGACCTTCCATCCCTTCATGGTAGATATCCCAAGAAGTCGAACCAAACGCTTCGATAGTTCCTTTTTGGTGCGCGTCGCCAAGGTGTGGAATGAACTGCCTGCGTCTGTTTTCCCAGAAAACTATAGTCCTAGTTCGTTCAAGCGTCGAGTGAATAGGTAACTCGTGGAGAGACGTGTAACGCCTTTGTCTTCATCGTCACTTGAGAGATAGAAGACAAACGTCTAATCCTTTTTCAATAAACAAAAACTTCCATTTCTAATCATGGCACATTTTTACTACTCCTTCCCATTAGCTCACACTTGCAAATAAATGCAAGTTGAACTACATATCGTCCATACATTTATGCGCACATGTCCAAACAACAAATAACGTAAAAAAACTGGCAGTCGTGGTGTACTCATTCGAACGCACACCCTTCGCCGCCCTGCGGTACGTATGCACGGGGCGATACTTCGCTTACTAAAATGAGTTTTAGAGTTAGAGAGAAAACTTTTAGAGCTCTGTGCATCTAACATTGAGGCAAAACTTATAGTAGGTTTTTATTTTTCATTTATTATCATAATAAAAACCTTAAATTAAAGAAAATAATATACAAATTAGCATAAGAAAACGACTAAGGTATTTGCGGTATTTCTGATTAATGTTTGAACATCTATATATGATATGATACAGTGTAGATACAATATTTCAACTTAATATTTAATTTAAAAAAAACTAGGTAAAAAGATAGCCGACTACACATAACAAAATAGGGAGTTTATTAAGACCACTACTTATCTTTGTTTATATCCAAACAAACGACTTTCCGAATATAATACACTTAAAAAAATTTAATAATCTTTTAAAATGTATGTCATAGCCAGATAAAAAGCAGCCGAGACTTGGAAATTTGTTGAAATAATTTTAATTTGGTAATTGAAACACCGCTTCAGATTGTTGCTATACATGTTAGTTATTTTTTATTTACTCACGTTAACAGAGAAAATTTCTGCAAAATTTGTACGAAAATCAATAATTTTACACTAAACTAATAATACTAAATGGTTATAAACTCCGTCTGACAGTCTTTCACAAAGAACAAACCAGAACTGGCGTTGTTACAATCCTGAGACATGAAAAAAGGAACCTGACCTCACAGGATTTCAGGTATTAATACTTTTCTTTAAACAGTTTTTTGTTTTATGAAGTGTTAATTACAATAACAACCAAACTCAGATCTCAATTTCATCCATAAAAGAACAGTCCTTTTCTTGGAGATAAATTGGTTTTATTACTGAACTTGGGGTTTTCAAAAGAATTTCAATTGATCGCTCGGGGTCAATAGCTGATTATTTTCATTTGTAAGGATTTTCTTGTGATTGACGAAGAAAGAAATTTAGAAATTGTATAGTCAAAGAAGTTCAAAGCAAACACTTATTTCGACATTTTATAGAATCTTTCAGTGAAACCGATCTTTGTCCGGAATTTATAAATCGCTCTCAATCTGAAGCTAAACGCGAAGGGATTCCATCTGAGATCTATCGATCTTGAGATCATGATTTTGACCTTAGGTGATATATGTAAGTTCCCGTATTAATAAACAAATATCAACCTTTTTCTATTAAGAGTGCGAACTTAAGGTGTATCTAAAAATATTAAAGTATCGAGGGAATGCGTTTGGTTTCTGAATAAAGCTAATAATATTAGAAAACATACATTCTTGTTTTTGATTGTTTCAAATTTTAACAAAACACCTTCTTTTTTTGAAGTCGGTTAAATACCTTTTAACTTATGAGTATGCTGGTCCACACAGTATGCGTGTAATGTTTATTTTTATATAATTCGATTACTCCAATTGCAATAAATTTTAAAACGTAACTCATTGTGCTTTCATGTATTTCAAATTAAATGCTTTAAAGAAGGTATACTGGGTGGAACTTGTAAGTTCATGGAACTTGACCTTTGGATACAACAATATTACACTTGAAATAATTCTGTAGGTGTCCTCATTTGTACTGTAATAGAATCACAAACGAAAAACGTATAACTTCAAGTATTGTTTTTATTCAAAAGTTCTTACTCTAGGTTAAGTACTTAAACAAATTTCGTTAAGCAATAGCTCCTATAAATAATTAAAAACATAACTCATACACTTTTAAGGTAGAAATGCTCTTCTCAGATCGGGGACAGAGTCTTTTCGTATTTTTTATGCATTTGTAATTATATCTTTTTGGTTGTCTTGTTTGTTTCTAGCTTATTTTGATGCTATAAAATTAGTAACAAGTTAAAAAAAAAATATTCCTCGTAATATTTTCTACTTCGTATTCTACAGCAACGACATTATGTCACTACAGATGGCAGGCAACAAGTTGCTATAGGACAAAATGGATAATTGTAAATACAAGACACATACAAATGTATGTTCAATACGGACAATCTTGTTCCCTGACCTAATATTTATTTTACGAACTACCTACATAACTACATCACAAATTATATATTTTAATCTCAATGTCCTAATCTTAACGAATAATTATAAATGCTAAAGTGAGGTTTTTTTTGATTCACTTTCACGCGTTATCTACGCAACCATCGTTATATACATATGTTTTCAGGAAAAGTCAATTTTTACCCAGCAAAAATTCACTGTTTCCGATGGATGCATTAGTGAATCTGCGGGCAGATCTACCCTGTACTATGCAGGTGGTAGTAGAAATGCTGCCTCTGGTCGCAGATGTACTGGGTCAAAGGCTTTGTAGTGCTGGCGTTTTGATTCTCAGGTCCCGGATTCAATGCTGGTGACTTCTCTAATGGTGAACGAAAACGTACCCATAAATCTAACAATTTATTTCAAAGACATATAAACATATATCATTATATCATACATAGAATTATATATTTCAAATCAAGTCTGCAAACACGTAGTAAGCAAGCATTTTAGATAAGTTATATGAAACTACCCTCTTGGGTGGTGCTGATGTCTGTGCGGTGAGATAATTGGGTGGATAACAGCATTCAAATATGTAACATACTGATGTTTGGTATTGAAATTATAACTTGTTACCAATGAAAATGCTTAAAAATAAAATTGTACAAATTTTTAGCAATATAATTTTTTAAGTTAAAACATCAATATCATATTGTACCATCAGAGAAATGAAACGACATGAAATGAAATATTTATTTCTCAACATTGACAATTTCTTGTTCTTATTGACATCCAATAAAACATGACTGTACCACTAGTTCGGAAAAACCTTCGTGAGGAAGAACTGGCAAGAAACTTCACGGGTATATTTTTTTTTAAATAAATTTACAATGTCACTTTATATCTGTACAAAATTATTCGTATCTGCATCTGTTAGCTCGGCTAACAGATGCAGATACGTCCACTATGATCTGATTGTAGTTTCTTAATAACTGACTTTGTATATGGCATTTTTGTAAAATTGTTATCAAGGCATCTGGCTGAAGACGCTAAGATTCGCGTAGGCTTTAAAAAGAAATTTTTCAAGTTGTAACAATTAAAAAGATTCAAGAATCGTTTACTATGCGATGTCTCTACTAATAAATTAATATTTAAATCGCGACAAATAATTATTTCTTTGTTTTTGTTATTTACTCTATGTAATAACTCATCCATAGTGCTCTCAAACATTTCAAACGGTGCGGAAAGGGGTCTGAACACACTTATTATAACAATACAGTACAGGCTATTTCAACTGATTGCTCAACAGACTGACTTACAATATCTGAGCGTTCTTTAAATGCAAGGCTCTTATGAGTGATAATCATTGAACCACCACCAGTTGTTTGTTCTCTGCTAATTGAACTAGCAATTACATGATTTTTATATGAAGACTTAATTTGACACTTTCTGAGCCAGTGTTCTGTAATACATAGTACATGAATATTTTATATTATTTTTTTTATACATTTTTATTCCTTAAAATACTGCTTAGAATACTGGTGCTAGATCTGTTGTCACTAACTTATTTTTTAATTATTTCTAATAATTTGTTTTGGAATATTACTTTCCTGTGGGTCAAAAGTATAAAGTGACTGCTCAATAGAAGCAGCGGTTGTAGTCAACGAAGTGACTGTTTTGTATAAAATATACGAAAGCAAGTATGCTATCTGTCGTGGTCATATTTATACAAATTGTACCTATCATTGGTCATATATAAGGTCATAAGGGACTTATGACGATACAGGTCTGGTATTTAATAATATTTTACATATTCAGTCCATGTTACAAAGTTATGTCGTGATATGAGTCTCCAGGCATTTGCAAATGCTTGAATAAACTTTTGATTGTAGACTTATTGTTTTTTAATATTAATGCATTATTATGATTCCATACAAATAAAACAATTTTTTGATAATATTCCCAATTAAAGCTGTCGTGTGCCCTGGGTCAAAATGCTGGAAAGAACAAGGATTCTTTGTTTATTCATACCTCAATAATGTTTTCTCTTAAAACTGATGCTTCATATTTATTATGGGATCTACCTCAGACTAATTGACGGTTGTCGATAAAGGAAGCTTAATCAAGCAGTAGTAATTGTGGACGTTGAAAACTTTTTAATTAATTTTTAAATTGTATGATGTTGGCCACAGATGTTTACGCTGTCAGTAAGGTAAATTAATATGGAAGGTCTGGAAAAAAATTATAAATTCTGCGTTAAGCAACAACTGAGTAGTGTATAGAAAACTATACTATGTTCTATTCTCATTAATATTTTAATGTAAAAACTGAGCCAAATCTAGTTAGAACCTTGACACACTCTAAAGTACGAAAATCGCCGAAACCCATCCTGCACAAAAAGAAATCACAAACGTAATTGAAAACAAATTAATCCTAAACAAACAGTCATCCGAATTCCTTACTGTCAACCTGCCAAGTATTTTTAATACATTAACTCAATTAAGCCCGAGGGTAACTCGTACTTACAGGAAAGTAATATTGCTCTACCTAAGCAATGAAGAATTCCTATCCCGCCAGAATCGAATTTGGACGTCCAATCTGACAGATCATACCATCTCTTGAGTTGACTAATAATTTAATCTGATCTATTTGTTAAGGTTCACTTAACCCTTTTTTTCTGTTCTGATCTATACATTCATAACGATTCCACTCTTGTTTACGAGAGTTTAACGTTCTAATTAGAGAGTTGGATTACTTGTTCTTATTGACATTAAATAAAGCATGACTCTACCACCAGTTCGGAGAAACCTTCGTGAAGTAGAACTGGGAAGAAACTTCAAGGGTATAATTTTTTCAAATAAATGTACAATGTCTCATTATGTCTTTACAAAATTATTCTTACCTGCATCTGTTAGCTCGGTAAGTCTCCCTCCCCGATGTATCAAACGACGAACACCCTCAAACGGCACCCATGCACGAGTTAACTCGGGATCTGGCCATCGCCCTCCTCAACCATATTAGAGGAAGTGAGCGACCCGTCACCCGACGCAACCATACGAAGACGTACTTTAGTGACAATGACGCTTTAGACATTCAATACAAATATATTCTCCAATGGTAATAAGATTTAAATCATTCTCCAACGTTTTACTATGAAACAGTTTATTTTCTGGTAAATAACGGTAAGAATCTAATTCAAGTTTATCACTCGTATTCTGCTAATCCTCAACAATACTTACATAAAACATCTAGGGTGACTGACCCAAATGCTAGCACTGCACCAAATAATCAGCACTCCGAATAAATAGTAAAATTATAAGGTTTTCACTAATTAATTTGGGTTACCACATTAAAAAATAAATAAATTGATGTTTTTGGAATCGTACTCCTGGCAATACCATACTTTCCTACTATATAATGGCGAAAAGAATGTGAACAAACATTTGTGTCCTGCAGTTTGTCCTGTTTTTGCCTGTTTCTTGTGATCAAAGGTAAGTTCACGTGATTAAATTTTATACTATATTAGATCTTATAGATATTTTTACTTTACTGAAACTTTTACTTCTATGATTTCTGAGATAGTTTATGAGGATAATCTGAAAAGAAGAATTTTAGGTTATGGTTTTATAGATGGATCAGATATTTTGCGAATCCCAAATTATCAGCACTGGTGCTGATAAGTGGAAAATTGTACGTAAATACTTATTTCAATTTTTTTATTGTAAACCGTGTTTATTTTATGCACAGAATTACAATTTTTTGGTAAAAGTAGTTTATACTGTTGGATTCCAAATCTTAGCATGGTGCTGAAACTGCATTTGCCGTTTGTCAGCATAATGCTGATAATGGGATCAAAAACATGCTGATAATTTGGTTTTCCTAGCTTTTCATCATCTTTCCTTTTTTCAGACCCAACATACCTACCATGAAATCAAAGGAATTAAATAAACCAAATAAAAGAAAAAAAATACACCAACGAAAATCTACTAAACGCCTTGGATGCAGTAAAAAAGGCTATGTCCAAAAAATTTGCCTCGAAAACTTTCAATGTACCTAGAGAAATTATCCAGTCGCGATTAAGAAAGCCGTGTAAGAATGTACCAGGCCCTAATCCAATATTGTCGAACGAAGGAGAGGGAGTTTAAGTAAAGTGGGTTGTAGATTGCTGTCGGAAAGGATTCCCAAAAAGGAAGTCTGATTTACAATTGAGTGTAGCAAATTTCTTAAAAAAGACAGGAAGAGATAACCCCTTTAAAGATGACATACCTGGTAAAAAAAGGTATGGTCTTTTTATGCGTCGCCATCCAGAACTCAGCGAAAGCACTGCCGAAGCTGTAACATCAGCCAGTGCTAATGTATCAGAAAAAGAAATCAAAGGGTGGTTCCACAAAATTGAGCTTTATCTTAAGGAAAACATCTACTTTGACATCTTACAGGACCCGTCTCGTGTTTTTAATGGGGACGAATCTAACTTTCAGTTATGTCCCAAAAGTGGCATAGTTATTTCATAACGAGGAGAAAGAGACGTGTATGAAATTGATCACGCTGCAATTAAAACAGCCCGTACTGTTTACGTTTTGCGCCAACGGAGATATTACACCACCACTAGTTGTGTTTCCCAACAAGAGGCTTCCCAAGGATATAATATCATCAGTTCCAAATGAGTGGGCATTAGTTTAAGCAATACTGACTGGATGAAATCTGAACTTTTCTATGATTATATCAAGAATCTATTTCATCCATACCTTAGCAAAAGAAAAGTAATATTTCCCGTCATACTATTTGTAGATGGGCACAAAACACATCTTAGTCTTGAAGTGTGTGAATTGTGCAGCAGGTTGAAGAGTGTTTTAATTGCTGTATTACCCAACGCCACGCGGATACTACAGCCAGCCGACGTGTCAGCCTTTAGACCTCTCAAAAATGAATGGAAGGAAAGTGTCTTGAAATGGAGTTGAGATCATGCTTTGGAGACTCTCACAAAGAACAATTTTGTACCTATCCTTAAAGAGGCTTTAGAGGTTGGCGTCAAAAATACAATAGTGATAAATGGATTCAGGACTACTGGCTTATGTCCCTGGAATTCTGAAGCCATCAACTACAAAAAATGTCTGGGTAAAGGAAGTAAACATGATGAAGAACCAAAAGAAGACAAATCAAAACTACAAGAAAATTCTAATAAAGATAGAATTATGACACGTGAAACTTTAAAAAAGATTGTAGGGCAAAAAAAATTTACATTTCTGCAAAGAACGCCGCTTGAAAGTCTAACAGAAACAGAAAGGATTTTGAAGAAGATTTGTTGTTATTTTGTAAATCATCAAACTGATGCGTCCACATCCCAAGCAGCTGTTGTCGAGATTGAAAATTACGAAGCAGTTGAATTTCCCTATATCGATCAATTTCCAGTAATATTAGAAGATTTTGGTGATAAAATGCGAGCTATGAACACTGCGATAACGAATGAACCATCTGATAACAATACGGAAGATTGTCTTGGGAGTGAGCAATTGGTATGTTTTGATATTCAACAATATTTATTAACTCCAGTCAAATTACAGGACATATTGGTTACGGGAAAAACGCCTGAACGAAAAAGTGTTAAAAATATAGAGAGATCATCATTCGTTCTTAATTCAGCTGAATGGCAGAAAACTGAAACTATTTCTAAACATACATTTAAGCATCTGCCTCAACAGGTGCTTACCTTGCAAGCTGTCTTCAATGCCTGCTTTGACCTTAGCTACTTTCGAAAAGCTTGGAAAGAAGCTACAGTCATAGGCATTCCCGAACTGGGTAAACCTCTGAATATCCCGGCTAACCACCCATCAGCCATACCACGACATAACTATTATATGTCTAAAGATGAATTATCGTAAAATACAAAACGCATAATGGAGGTACCTATAAAGCTATAAAAAACTTTTGGTGACTAATTTATCAAGTACAGATCATATATGCCTACTTTCTGTTGAGTCTTGAAATTAACAATAAATAATATAAGGTGTGACATCGAGCGCAGCGAGGAGGAGCAGGTTAGAGTCTCATCTCAAAGCGATTTTGGCGATTAGCGGTTTCGGTTCAATGTGGTTTTATTTTTTTATTTTTTATTTATTTATTTGGAAACTCAACAGCTTATTTAAAAGGTGCATAATAATTAAATCTTACAAAGCATAACTTAAGCCAATTACAGAGTTTCACAACATGATTCATACATAAGTGGTATATGCTAAAGGGACAAGTAATTGAAAAGAACAAAATATGAGGTAAAAAATAAGTAAATTGTCATAGTTCAATCATAATATAGTATTTCGGTTTATTAAGTCGTAGTACACATTATCATTGCTTTTTGACCAAACTCACCAGTCTTGGGTCTGCTGGAAGAAATTTCTTTAGAAATAAGCTGTACCTTTGTACTTACATATTTTGTATTGTTTCTATAAATTATCTGTTAACTTGTGTGTACATAAATTGTTAAATAAATAAATACTACGAAACTTCTGAGGAATTCGTGCCCAGACTCTGTGATACAAGAAAAATCAGAATTCAGCACAACATCTGAAGACTTGTAAACTCCTATGACACTTCATGAAGTCGAATTGTGCATCAAGTCTACTGACACAACTCCTGGAAAAGATAAAATATCCTTTTCAATGTTGAAACATTTACCTAATAGTGCAAAAAACATTTTAGTTTATATTTTCCATTTCAAATGAAAAACGGTGTAATTCCACGTCAGTGGCGTAAATTTAAAATTGGGTGATTTCAATGTAGGTAATTATATTTATAAGAACTTATGGAATTTTTTAACCTTAAGACATATTTTGGTACAAAAGAAATATGACACTATTTGTAGACACAATAGCTCAAGGTGATCCAATATCGCCATTATTATTTAATGTTGCTACAAGTAAGATTGGGATAAGATTAAAAAATATTTTTTTTCCACAATATGCAGATTATTTTTTTACTATACTCAATAAACTGTGATATATACGTTAGTTTTTCAGATATGCAAGCGTTAATATTTTGTTTTATTATTAAAGATACATAATGTGGAATATTTTATTTTATCTTTAGCATAAAATGTAACATTAAACCGGGTATAGTCACAGTACAGCAAAAACCATTAAAAATAGATATGTAGGTAAAATATCTAGAAGTTTATTCAGACAAATCGATGAATAAACACGTAAATGAAGTGGCACAAAAATGTAAAAAATATTTATTTATTTATTTATTTGAAAAAGACATGCCAACAACATATATACAAAAAAATCATAATAACATTTAAGAAAACTTATTTCTAGTATATAATGTCAATTATAGGCACATACAGCGTTCCTAAGTCATACGCTCATACTACAAAAATGGACTTAAATAATAAAATGAAAATTACAATTAAATTTTTACAAATAATGAAATTAAAAATTAGTTAAATTAAAACATTTCAGGGATATAATGTCAAGAATCATAACACAAATTTGGTAATCATAAAAAAAAACATAACATAATATTGAAATATTCTTAAATTATTAGCAGGATCAGGTTGGGAGTTCATCCCACTCTTCTAAGATGTGTGTATATTGCTCTTATCAGAAGCAGACTGGACAACACCAGTAAGTTTTATAGCCATTATACTGATTAAACTTGACTAAATTCAAATTAAGCGATGAGGATTATATGTGGTTTCGTTAAAAGTATCCCGATCCACGTGATGGAAAGTGAACTCGCTCTGTGCCCTCTAGAAATACGAAGGTTTTATTTATTTGGAAAATTCTTTTTGAAATCGAGCTCATTAAACGGAGCTCTCTTCGTCATGTAAAAAAAGATACTGGTTTCATAAAAAAATTTAAATTCTAGTTAAAATTTACATTTATTTTAAAATTTTTATTTTATTAAAGTTAAAATTAAATTTAATGAAATAAAAAAAATAAAAACATCATATTACCCGGGAACTCTACAAACGAAGAACAAAGACTGTGTTCAGACTATTTGACTTAAAATTCCAAAGACTGCCACTACATTTTTACTGATGGCCCTAAATGCGGTGATATGGTTGACACTGCTTTTTTTGAGATTCCGTCTTAGCAATCCAGCTTCAATAATGTCGGCTGAACTTGTAGCAATACTCGAGGCTTTTTCATACATAAAATCAAGACCATACTCTAGAATTGTAGTTCTTTCAGATTCTAAAACTGGTCTACAGCATCTGGTTCGATGCGCCTCGACAAATTTCTGAGGAATATTGATAGCCTATGCTATTTTGGAACTGGTTCTGCAGCTCAATAGACCTAACAAAGTAATCGCCTTCCAATGAATTCCCTCGCATACTGACATATTGAGGAATGAACAAGCGGGTAGATTAGCGCAAGCGACATACGAAGGAGTCTACGTTGATGTTCCTAATTCTTACCATGACTTTTTACGCATAGTTAAGAATAAATACAAGATAAAAAAAATAAAAAACAAGGAGTAGCCTTGTGGTCCAAACACTATAGTAAAATGTACGCTGAAAAAGGAATATGGTATAAAATAATACAGTGCAGACATTTGTTATTGCCATGGTTCGATTTTGATTTTATCAGCCGACAAGACCTAGTGCTTGCCTCTAGGCTAAGTTTCGGGCACATCCCTCTTAGAAGTTTGCATATCTAATGAAAAAAGTTCATTCTCCAAACTGCTCGAAATGTGATTCTATCGAAGATATTTAATCCACATAATTGTAGAATGTGTCCGTAATAAAGCACTGAAAGCGGACTTAAAATGTAAAGGAATCAATGTTACGGAGCTTAATTCTATCTTGGCTTATCCACTGTCCAAAGAAGCTAAGTGTCTGTACAATTTGGCTAACCCAATTAAACATAGACCAAGATAAAATGATTGTGATAGTGTGTTTAAATTCTTTTTTAAAAGTTAGGCATAAACTAATTAAGTGAGTAATTATGTTGTGTGTTATATATTTGTATGATTCTTAATAGAGACGTGATTCAAATAGGATCAAGCTCTTTAAAGAAATATAAAAAAAGACGTTTATTCCACTTTGAGTGACAAAATGTTTCCATTTTTTAAGAGTAAATTTAAACGTAAAGCCACCCTTTTTCATCACATATATTAAATTGATACAAAACCACAATTTGTTCTCAAACAATGATTTGCGAAATATTAAATACATCCATACATATCTCAAAAAATACCGCATTATTAATTTACAGAATGAATACAAAAGGAAAATGAAAAAAAAAATCTACATACACCGTAGTCTCTACAGATATCTAATTAGTGACTCATTTGTATTCTCTTTGTAAACTGTCATACCAATGTTTAATTTACATACTCATGTTTACTGCTTTGAGGCGCATTTAAGTTAGCGAAACCTTGGGCAAAAGCTTGTAAGTATTAGTTTTAGATTATAAAAACTCTAACGGCCGACGTCAGACATCTTCGTGTACATTTACTAAGCACTACACTACACTAAGGAGCACCTAAATTAACCATTTAATAAGAAAAAGCAAGACAGTTACGCTAATACTGTATAAAAACTTAAATATGTCTAGTTTCTTGTGGTAATGATTTGAATGAAGTTATAAGAAATAAGGGCCTTATATTGGTTTTCCATAACCTTGGTACTTATACCAAAAATGTCATTTATACAGTTTGGAAAATAGGCACATTGGCTCATAGCTCATCTTGACCACATTTTTTTGAAAGGTAAGAAAGCCGGTCACCTGCTGTTGTCTCGGATAAATTTAGGTTGGCAGTAAATTACTAATTTACTTAAAATTGTCTCGAAATTCAAATATTGTTTTAGCTTATGTTTTTTTATTTTAATTTTATTTCTATGGGAAAGTAACCAACTTATATAACTAAATATGTAAACCTTTTGAGCTAATTAAAAAAACCGAAAATAAATTATTGTACCTATTACCATAATGGCACTTGAATAAGCAATTGGGATGTCAATCAGTATGTCTACCTATCATGCAAACGCATTGATATTTATTTATGATTGAGTTTTGCAAAATTATGATTCACGAGTGTCTACGTGTTCACACAATAACACAAATTGAATATTTTAGTGACCACCTGAAAGCATTAAATGATAAGGAAACCAATCTTTTGTGGCATTTCAAAAGTATCTGATTTTACATTGTCAGGTGAATTGTGTTTGCATTTTGGAAATCTTTCAAAAATTTTGCTGTTTAAAGCAGTTTTAAGAAAGTTGCTTAAAATGGTTTTGATTATGAATCAATATGTGGAAGTTAAATCAAATCAACATCACCCCAAAAAGAAAATATTTCCGTTTCCGTTTTAATTTTCTTAAATTGACGCTCTTGAAAATATAATTTTGACATTTCTTATTAATATACATTAAAGATGCACACGGCTTTGTGTATATTTAAAGCACATGTATACAGCACCTGTGTGTGCGTTACAAAAATGACAAGTTAATAACGGCATCCACACAAAATTATGTTGCATGTCAAGCAGACGTTATAGGACCGTGCGCTGAAATGAGTTGACCTATTTTATTTATTTAGTAATTAATGTACACACTGGTTTTATAAAAAGTATAAAAAATTGTTATTAAATAATGTATAAAAGTTCTGCTTATTCCTAAAAGAAAAGTCTATGTATATTGCTATCTTATTTTGTATTTCTGAAGTCGGCTCTTATTTTTTGTATTAATTTCTCACTTATACGGCCTTGAAAGGTTGCATATTATATCATATGCATGCGAATGCGGACTTGAACTGTTTGCTGTGTAAAAAAGAGAAATTACTTTTTCCAAAGTTGAATTTTGCTGGTATGTTTGGTACAATATTACACTTTTTTGTCAAACTAAATTTCAAACTACACAAAAAACAAAAATTTTTATAATAAGAACTCAAACTCAAAATAAATTGATATGAAAAGACTATTATTTAAAAACCGAAAAAACTAAATGCGATAATAAATTGGGAACCAAATGGCGCTAAAATTCGGTTAATCTTTTAACAAAAGCAAATCCTTTATTTAAACTCAATGGAAGCAGAAATTTAACAGCAATGGATACTGAATGGACTTTACTAACGACGCTCATAATTTTCGAAGAGTAAGGATAAATCTAATCTTATAACAGTTAAGGTACCTGCCCTTACTTTCCTGTCATAAAAATCCACCCTGTATAGAGACGTTACCTTCAAAGTAAATGCTTTAAAAATGTGGCAACAAAATGGAATTGACAAATTGTCTTTGACATCTCTAAAATTTGACAGCACAAGATGAGATTCGGGAACGATGTTATTAATAAAAGAGAGTTAAATAATAATATTTTCTATAAATATGTTTGTAACTATCATGTAAAGCTGACAAATTTACGATATTCGAAAAATTTGCTTGCACTTATTGAAACTAAGTGCAAATATGTTTGTGATGTCCCAGCCAGTAACTGTGAATATTGCATAAACCTGATAAAAGATTTAATGTGACAGAAACCTATATACCGCATGGTCAGTTATTGGACAGGTCCACCTGTCAGGCTTTTGCGCTGTTATACAATATACGATACGTAAGAGTTTGGCATCTTACTGGTTTCCTTACTATGTTTATCTTCACCGAAGACTAAATTACATTATTTTAAGACAAGTTAAAAACATACTTGAAATCCTCATAGGTCCACGGTTTATTAGAAAATAATTAGTGCCAGCCTCTTAGAATGATTTGAATTTGTGTAAATGACCTCACTATTATTACTGATGCTAGGTATAATAACATCAATGCATCAAACAAACAAAAAGTAGTTAGAAGGTAAAGCGTGCTGAGGCGGCGTAAGCGCGGTCAGCATCAATAGACGAGCACTCAATTCGTCGTAGTTTGCGGACAGTTATTGCTACCGTGACTGGGCGCATCTCGGAGGTATGAGATACCGTACTAGTGTTTTACTGACCCTGCGTAATTTATGCATCGAAATATAAGTTCATGAAAGGTAACTAACAGCAAGTGTAGAGATAAACAAAGCTTTTCGGGAAACAAAACCTTAAAATGTTTGGAAAACATATAATTAAAATCTTTAGTTCTTGCAGCAAATATTTCAAACAAAGCTTGCACGGGACCTAACGATAATCCTTGTTGAATATTTGTCAACCATATTCGCTATACGCTTACATTTAAAACCAAATAAAGTAATGTATGGGGAATCGCCATTGCTCTTTAGCAATATTTGTCTTAAATTCAGCATTACGTTTAAAAATATGTTCTCATATAATAGGAAATATTAGTTTTTTTAATATTATTAAATTATGTCAATACTGTGTCCGTTTTACCTCGTCATATCATGTGTCCAGTAACTATGTAATGTGTCTTTGTGAGATGATGTCAAATTCAGCAAATTGTAGGTGATTTAATTACGCTTTGCAAAAAACCTGATATTACATTAAAATAAAATTAAATCGTTTCATGTTGGTCACTAAAGTAATCACAAAATAGTAATGCAAAATCTAAAATAAATAAGCTAGATTGTCGAAATTCACACCGTATCAACAGTTAACTTTCCATACCTATTGTTGTAGAAATCCCGGAATCATTTCAAGCATCTCGAAAAGTTTAAACTAACTCAAAGCGTTCAGCCCAATTTACGTCCAGCCAAATAGTTATTTCCTTTTTGAAACAACCTCTCAAAAGGTAAAACGGTCAGTTTACTTACGAGTAAGTACATTCTAAGATCATTCGATATTACATTAAGCTTTTAAAAATAAGTTTTTCAAAAAGTTTTTGCGAAAAATTAAGAAATGTGCAATATATTATGAGTTACATTAAATAATATTTTTGATAAATTCAAACACTTTATTGTGTTTAAATTGCGAGATAATTTGTATTTTACAATCCTGTATATTATGCATCTAATCAAAATGAAATGTACAAACTTTGTGTAGTTTAAGGATTTATTAGGATTTGAACTTTACATTTTGTTAACTATCTCGTTCGAAATAGTACAAAGTATGTTAGTAGTGAATCAAAATCTAAGCTGTCCAAGCTTAGATTTGACATTTTTACATTTAAAAATTTTAAAGACCCGTTTTCTAACAAGTACTTGGATTTACAGATAAAATAATGTGTGTTATTTGTTCCTATTTTCTATTTAATCTTCTATTTGATAAAGACCTGGACAAAATCATTAGCAATTCATTCTATTTACATGTATATATTCTATATACGTTAACATTTTCAACGTCTAATTTTGTACTACAAAAATTGTAATGCAAAACTTTATCCATACACGATTTCAGAAGCAAACTTTTTTCATCTCATTTCTTCTTATAACACCATTATACAGCGCAAATTCACCTTTGAGGAAACTTTTCTGAAAGTAATAATAAGATCATAATTGGGCGAGTTACTCTCAATATGGACAAATTTTGCATTATCTGGTAGAACGATGACCATTTTTTTATTGGTTCGCCTCACATCTTATTCATTATCTCGCACCAACGACAGTGTGACTTTTTGAATTTGGAAAAAGAAAGTGTTTTAGAAAGAAATATTTGCGATGACAAACCGACCTTAGGTGTTATTTTAGTGATAAACTTTTAAAAATTCTAATGTTTTATTTATTGACACAGGTGCTGTAGAAATTCTTAAGCGTCTTACGAGCTTATCTGTTTAGTAAAGGGTGGTGCTTCGTTCTAGGCGGAAATGAAATTTTACATTAGTTCCTTGATATCGAACTGATACCATGCTTGAGTCATAAAGTTACCAATCCAAATGCCTTTATTCACGCGCTGCTTTTCTGCCAACTTGTCTGATCTTACGAACGATTAGCGAAGTTTACAACGTGGCCATGCTAGCAGGGGGTTGGAACTTATTGATTATATCTCAAATAGCTCCATAACCCTGGGTTATGCGATTGTAAAGTGAAGTTGTTCAGATTCTGGACTATTTAAAATCGTTGTACATGGTTGTTAATAGCGACAAAATTTTCTTTTTATATTATAATAAATAAAATTGGTTATTTCATAAGTATAAATACTGGGTTTATTTATATTTAAAAATACCACTTAACCATTTCTGAGTACATTCTGTAACACTATTTGTAGGTACCCCAACAAACAGTTTATGTAAAAAATAATTTCCACCTTAACTATTTACCACCTTAACTATGAGGCAGAAAAGCATTTAGTATCTTAAGATAACCAAGACGTGCAAAGTTTTATAATGTTTTTATTGCGTACGATATGTACGATTTACTTTTTTCTTTTGTATAAATGTGTAAGGGTAGATTTTGGTGTGTAGGTGTGTGTACGTATCATTTTGTTTTCTGGGTTTGATCGTTTTAGTGCTGGTAAGGTCCAAACCTTAAGCTAAATTATAAGTAAAGTAAAACATTAATATGTATCTCACTTATTTATTAAGTTATAGCCAAAACCAGACATTATGCTTGGCGTTTGTGGACTATGAGTAAACGAGACCTGGGCTGTACTCCAGTCTCTCCAAAAGGTACCATATTGACTATCGATACATCGAAGCACTGAAGAGTTTATACGAAAATACTACAATGTCAGTCCGTCTCCAGGATCAGAATTTGAAGCCCATCCGACTGCAGAGAGGTAATGTTATATCACCGAAGCTGTATAGCGCTGCGTTGGAGGACGTTTTCAAGCTTTTGGACTGGAGTGGACTTGGCTTGAACATCAACATCAATGGTAAGAATATCTCTCACCTTCGATTCACTGATGATATCATAATCACGGCTAAGGAACTAGAAGAGTTAAGTAAAATGCTCGATCATCTCCACAGAGTGACCCTAATGTCTTAAGATGAACATCGACAATCCGAGGGTTATGTCTAACGTTCATGTGATACCTACTCCCGTAAAATTTGAGGACTATGCTCGAAGTTGTTGAAGCGTATGTTTAGCTAGGACGAACGATCCAACTTTGAGCAGGATCGTCGAATCCGGCTCGGCTGGGCAGCGTTAGGGAAGCTACGAAACAGCTTCTCGTCCCAAACACCGCAGTATTTAAAGAAGGTAAGGTATAAGGACCAATATGTATTGCTAGCGATGACATACGGCATAGACACGTGGTCGCTGACTATGGGCCTCATAAAGAAGCTCAGAGTCACTCAGAGAGCAATGGAGAGGCTATGCTTGAATTTTCGCTGCGAGATCGAATCAGAAATGAGGAAATCCGCAAGCGAACCAAAGTTACTGCCATAGGCCTAAGGTTTGCGAGACTGAAGTGGCAATGGATAGGGCAAATAGCTCGAGGAACAGATAGCCGTTGGGGCAGTAAAGTTCTTCAGTGGTGACCACGACCCGGAAATCGCAGTGTGGGCAGACCCCCCACAAGATGAACCACCGATTTGTGCAAAGTCGCTGGAAAGCATTTAGTGGGCCGCAAAAAATCGAGCAGTGCCGCGATGCTTAGGAGGGGGGTGGCTTTGTCATGCATTGGACGTGTTTCGGCTGAGAAGAAGGAAGAAGAAGATTGACCTAATTAAACGCAATAGTTGAAAATTAATGAAAAGTCCGAAAAACCTTTATAACTTCTAAACTAAAAATAATTGGATTACATATGGGGTGATTTGGGTTTCCGAAAGGGTGCTCTGCCTCTGGACCAATTAGAACCGTCAATAAGCACAATTAATTGTCAATGTTGAGTAATAAATATTTGAATTTGACCGCCGTGTGACTATCTTGTCTGAGATACCCTGTGTACGTATCGTATATGTTAGAGCTGTAGTTAAGAAAAATATGTTTTGAATACCTTACCTTACATTACCCACAATATTAAGCAATATGAGCTTTTATTGGATTAATACTTAGTCAGGCATTTAATAAGCTCTTATATAATTTTTACTTTCAAAGGCCGTATTTCAACGCTACTTCGTTTAATATCAGAAATGCGTCATATAAAATAAATATTGAAATTTAGTTAAGTAATGATTCTGTGCTGTTTTGCCAAAACAAAAACCAGTAGTAACCTAGTTAGTAAATATTTCAACAGACACACACACCAACTGTTTGGCCCCAAAGTAAGCAGAACTTGAATTATAGATGACCATACAGTCTACTGGGGGAAACTCAGAATAAACATACATATATAAATATAAACAATCATGACCCCAGAACTATCACTTGCGTTCATTTGACCTCCGGCGTATAAGGCATGGTACTTCTCTATACACCACTCGGCCGTCATGTTAACTTTGAAATTATTGCATATATCGTTATTTATTTTAATCAAAATGGGCAAAACAGGCAAAAACTAACTAAAAAGCATCATTATACAACATAATACATACTGTATAGGTCGCAAATGAAACAGCCGTTTACCGACTGAATACAAAGAGAGGTGATTTACTAGGAGTATTCATAAAACCTACAGCGATGTAATGGCACGAACTAATCATGTTTCTTTATACGAAGGTACAGTTATGTTTTAATTAAATTTTGTAAAAATTGCTGATATTATTTTTTTAAAAGCTAGTTGAAGGTACTATAAATATTTTTGTTATAAAGGCAGATTGTTTTTCCAGAAAACTATAGTCCTAGTTCTTTCAAGCACCGAGTGAATAGGTATCTCATGGATAGACCTGTAACACCTTCATCTTCATCGTCACTTTCCATCAGGTGAGATAGAAGACAAACATCTAATCCTTTTTCAAAAAAAGAAAAAGAATTATATATTGAAACGTATAATTGTCTCGGCTTATTAAATAAATACTGCAAAAAAATAATCATATTCACGTTGCGGTAGAGCAATAAAAGTATGTTATTATAAGTTAGTTCAAATGAAAGATTGGTGAGTCACTTTTAATATTAGGTCTTTACCTATGAAATTGCCGTTTTTCACGAAATAAATGAAGCGTAATTTTTTTATATATTTTTTATTTCTATTAATGAAAATAATCACCCATGCAATCAATGCATCTTTGCCAACGCATTGGTAGCTTATTGATGCCTTTCTTGAAGAAATCAGCTGGACGGGAGGCAACAAATTCTTCAAAGGCATTTTGTACTGCCTCTCGGGTATTGAATTTTTTTCCCGCCAAGAAGTTATCCAAATTCTGGAAAAAGTAGAAGTCTGTAGGCGCAAGGTCTGGTGAGTACGGCGGATGACGGAAAACTTCCAACCCCAACTCTTGTGCCTTGGAGACCGTCTGCTGTGCAGTATGAGGTCGCGCGTTGTCGTGCAGGAGCAGTGGAGCCGAACGATTGACCAAAGCTGGTTGGAGACGTGCGAGCTTCTCCATCATTGTGTTCAGTTCTTCACAGTACACATCTGCAGTAATGCTTGTCCCGTTTGGCAAGAAGCTGTGATGAATTACACCCGCGTTAGACCACCAAACAGTGACCATCAGTTTTCTAGGGGTAAGTTTTCGTTTAGGGCATTGTTTGGGTGCTGAACAGGGTCCAACCAACTTGCTGAGCGCTTACGATTGTCAAACAGGATCCATTTCTCGTCACAAGTAACAATGCGGTTCAGAATTCCTTCATTTGTATGCCTGCTGAGCAGTGCAAGGCACGTCTCCACGCGTACTTCGCGCTGGCGGTCATTGAGTTCGTGGAGTACCCATTTGCCAAGTTTTTTACCTTGCCAATTTGACGCAAATGGACCAATATTGTTTTGATGCTAACGTCGAAAGCTGCTGCTAATTCAGCCGTGGATTGAGTTTCATCAGCTTCCACAATTGCCTTTAATTCGTCATTGTCGACCAAAGTTTTCGGACGACCACGGGGTTTATTTTTCAGGTCAAAATTTCCAGAACGGAAGCGGGTAAACCAATAACGGGTGGTGCGTTCGTTTGTAGTGTTCGCTCCGTAAACGTCGTTGATGTTGCGTGCCGCTTGTGCCGCTTTGCTGCCACGACGGTACTCATACTCCATAATTACTCGAATTTTTAACTTATCCATGATGACGAAAAATGTTTGAATGCGTTGAAAACAAAACACTAACTATTAAACAAATGACGATTTTAGAAAAAGAATTCCATGTTTGTCAAATGAAATTAATTTGAAATTAGAATTATCAGTCAAAAAAAAAATATTTTCATTTGAAATGGCCAGTACGGCAAAACGGCAGTTTCATAGGTAAAGACCTATTATAAATAAGTAGGCTTTAGCAGCCGCTCGAGTCCCACATAACCTCGTATCGCGCGCGGCGGGGTATGCGTAAGAGCATTGTTTAAGTCCACCTGCCTTCGCGGAACAAAAATAAAACAGCCGCTGCGACTGCACTCACCCCCTGAGGAAGAGGATGACATGAGTAAAAAAAGGCAGTTAGTATAATTATAAGTAATTAAGTCTTAAAATTAATTCTTGTTGGAATGCATAATAAACATTCAATACTTAATATCTTTGATAACGTTCAACGATGAAGTTGTTACGTCCATCGTCATGTTTATTCGTGTTGTTATGAGCGAGCGGTTTTGGTTAGCGTTATTATGAAAGCATAATTATTTTATAAATAATCTTCATCATTTTATTAACGTCAACTTCAAAATATTTAAACTCTTCACGTGTTGTAAACCAAATGTGAAACAAAACAAAAAAATATCGAGCTCTTAGCGTATCAAGAAGTCAGCTAAAATAATGTTCTCATTTTATTGAAGCGCACGCGCCACCTCGAGCCCTGGACTGGAGACGGAATCCCCCAAAACCACCACCGAAGGCTTATGGGACTGCGGGGGAGGGAACCTTTCGGCAATGAAGCCGCCCTCTGGCGTCCCTCGCGACGGCGACGAAGCGCAAGTGAGGATGCAGCATCTTTCCTCGCCCTCTCCGCCGCCTCCTTCGCGAGCATTACGGCATAATTTGATATAATCCTTGACCAATTGAGGGCATTATTAGGTTCACAAATGGGTGCTAGAGATAACATCGGTGCTTAAACTTTTTATAAATGTCTTTTTGGATATTGAGTATGACTATGTGGAATGTAATTCAAAGATTGCATTTTATCTGTAAATATTCTATTTTCCTTGTTTTTCTTTTATTGCCTTGTATAATATAGTTTGTAGATAATATTTAATTTAAAAAAAGAATCAAAATTAACAAACAATTTAATGGGTGCGTACTTTACATTTTACAGGGGCATTTAAGAGAGAACTCTTTAAGCTTTTTGTTATTGCTTGTAAACGAGCACGCGATCCAGTTGGTAATAGGCATCCATGCCCAAAGACATTACTTTCCCTAATAAGGTGTCGCTCCGATGAAGGGTGAATAACATGCCCGTGAGACAGCCTTGAAAGTGGTTTTTAGCGGTTAGGTGCCACTCTGGTGACTCCCACAACACCCTGCAGACCGGCTGCCGGGTATGCATGACGCATTTACCACCTCCCCCCCGCGATTAGGCGCAAAACAAAAAAAAACATCATTAATAGTAGATGTTTTAATTTGTTATAATGTTATTTTTTAAATATCTATTAATGCGTTGTCGACCGTAGGCTTAAGTTAGTATTACTTTTGTTGCAGTAATTACACTGGCAGTTTTTATTTTTTTGTTAATATGGCGGTTAAAATAAGACGAAACGTTGTACCGCCCTAGACGACATCATAACATAACAAACTTTACTACTACTATATAATTGATGGTCCGAAAGTATATTGAAACTATAATCCAATGAAAAGTTTTCGTCACAAACTCAGCTAAAACTAGTTATATAGTCACCGTATACAATTTAAACATATAGTCAAAAAAGCTAAGGCAACGTCGCGTAGACCTGAGTTAGCAATTTAATCAGTTAAAATGTTCCCCCATCACTGTCAGTTTCTACTGGACTGACAGAGACGGCCGGCAATATTTTGGTCACCTGAAAAGTTTTATTATTTAAGATTTTTATTAAGTTTATTTTCTATATTAAAAAGGCCTTTGACAAGAGACTACAAAGGGTCGTACAGCTAAAGTTGCATAAGCTTTAAAGGTTTGCTTCACCTTACGTAACTTGAATTTAACCTTCACCTTTGCTTGGAAGTTCATCAAAGTTGCTTACTGTACGGCTAGAATATCACAAGCGTGGTGTTTTTTCTCAGTCGGTCGTCCTACCCTGAGGCTGCCCCTGGTTGGAGCGAAACACGTGTTATCTAAAAAAGAGTATCTTTGTATGTTTAGATCACTTTGCCATTCTCTATATCTCTTTAGTGTCACGGAGGTTACGATGCAACGAATTGCAATGTATCGCCTGATTCTATCAACCATTGACCTATTTATTGATTTAACTTATACACTTGTTACATTGTCAAAACGCACACATGCATAGATATAATTTTAAAACCTTGAGAAAAAATTTTGAGATAATTGAATACGGTAAGCCTGACAAAAAACGCAGTTACGATCGCTTTCCTGTCAGCCATTAACATTACGCTGACGCTCTACCTCGTACACACATATTTATCTTTTGCTATAGAGATACAAGTAAAACTATAAAATTATTAATATACTACAAGAAGAAATTTATCGCTGTTTAGATGGAAGCTTTATCACATTTTAGATGGATAATCACGGAATTGTTTTTAATTTTCAGTCAAAAAGTTGACATTGCAAATCTCCATTTGCCAATCTCCAATTTCATTCAAAGGTTTCATTATTATGCCAAGCTGGTTATTTACAACAAAATATGTCAGATTTGCAACATTGTTTACTCCTCCATAAAAGACACAAAAGTTTCATTAACAAAAATACTCCTTCAGCTCAAATTATGACCAGATCGAATCAATTATTTACTCCGGACAACACGAAATGAAAATTATCTTGTCAACCTTTAAAAAAACAACCACCTGTAAAGACGAAAGTTTACGATCACAGATTATTTCCATTAATAAATAATCCTTTTTTTCAATAAATTATATTAACGTGTAAATAAGAACATTACACAGAACCTACCAAGAATATATATTTTATTTTATACATACATTTTTTTTTACACATTCAAAAACAAGATTGTATATTTTTACTTTATTACGTATACTTATTTATAATCTGTGTTTATTTATGATCTCAACATAAATATTTTTTTACATTTAAACACCTTTCTGTAACTTTACTGCAAAAGTCAGTGTAATTGTTAAAAAAAAACATAGCAACTGGTTTCTCAAGATAAGTGCCCTTTAAGCCTAGTCTGGGAACCCCCGGGCATAGTTAAATATCTTTTGGCCTTTTTCAGGCAATGCAATTGTTAAAAGTGAAATACGTGCAATTCCTTGAACTCATAAACATGTATAATTGTAAGTGCACTAATTTGTTATTGTATAAAACGATAAAAACATTTTTATTGTTATTTTTTTTATTTTATTTGATGAAACGAAACTTGGTGTCTCGCTTTTACACCGTTTATTAGTTATGAAATGTTTTATATGAATACGCGATGAAGCAATTTACTAGCATTTATGAGCTGTAGAAATAAATGTGTTAAAATTTAAAAAATAGTGGTCCTTTATTTTCTCTTGCTGATGAACATACAAACAAAAACATATTAGTACATTTTACTGACTACTCTCATTTTTGCCTTATCACGTTTCAATCGTTAATTTAAACATCCAGTTACAAACAAATTACAAGTCGAAATGAAAAGGTTCAACAAGTTCTGAGCTTTCCATTTTTCTAACATTTGGCAGGGTTTTAAACTTTGTTTTTATAAATAAAGTGATTCAATCAAGTAGGATGCCAAATTTTGTTGATTCTGTGCGTTTGAGAGGAATCAAAATGGCTATATACATAGCTAGTGTGAAAGATACCAAGACATCAACATTTTTCCCGATACATTCTTTCAAAGTTTTAATAGTATTAAGAAAAGCATATGAGTTTGCAATGAAATTGAGGTACAGAAAAATCAAGTTTAACTTTTGAACTGTCACAGTTTTTACGCAGTTGTGCATCAACTTCATAAGGAATCCTGGTTGATGAATTAGATACGTTAACAGGATCTTCCTATGTGGCAACGTTAGCGCTTATGTTAGCACGTATATTTATTAAAAATCAATATCAAATAAGTCGAACTGTGATAGGTACGATCTTCAAAGGTTTTGGTGAAGAAAACAACCCAGTTGTAGGTAGTTGATTCCGATATCTACATTTAATATTGTGGATTTTTTTTAGGCATAATGTGATGCACAAGCAATGCTACTCTCATACATTAAAACGCATGGAAGTGAAATATAACTTATTAAAAATTGATGATTTGCTATATCAGGCATTGGGGACTAATAATACAATCTTTAGTATTCCCTATGTATTCAAAGTTGAAGCCTCAAACAATGTGATACATTATTTTTCAAATTATTAATCCAAGTATTTAAAAACTGCCATCCCAAGAGGCACACAATCCAGAGGACGGGCTAAGTATTCTTTCAGTGTACAAATTAGATTTAGTTTTAACTTTGATACGCAAACAACAAAATTAATAAGTAGAGGAAAGAAACACAAGATTCCTTAATATTTCCACGACGAGGACAACAGCCTCATCTACCTAAGGGAGTGGTTTTAGGAACTTAACCACTTCGCTACCAAAACATTTACACAGTTAAGCAATATAAACGTATTGCTGTGAGCATATTTTTTTAAACCCAATCAGCCTTTGTTAGTGTCATATTTAAATTCAAAATCAATTATTTATTTCTCAACATTGACAATTAATTGTTCTTGCTGATGTCAAATAAAACATGACTCTACCATCAATTTGGAAAAACCTTCGTGAAGAAGAACTGGCAAGAAACTTCACGAGTATATTTTTTTCAAAATAAATTTACAGTATCTCTTTATGTGTTTACAAAATGATTCTTATCTGCATCTGTTAGAAAGGCACGTGTCCCTCCTCCCCAAGTATCCGAACGACAAACACCTTCAAACGGCACCCGTTCACGAGTTAATGCGGGATCCAGCCATCGCCCTCCTCAACCACATTACAGGGAAGTGAGCGACCCGTCACCCGACGCTACCATAAGAAGAAGTACTTAGTGACAGTTCTTTTTTTAAATAATATTTTAAAATATAATTCAGCTGAATTTATTGATGTGGTTCACATATTATAACGCTGTCGTAACTTTTTTGGGGTTATAAAGAACATTAATTTTCTCACGAAATGTATAACGTGTTTTTCGATGATTTTTGAAACATTTATTAATAACAGTAATTGCAATAACACCTAAACTAACTTTTCAGACAGATTGCTTTTTACGGATATTCTTTTTGCTGACCTGTTGTGGTGAAAGTAAACATTTATAATTACACGGCACTATTCATTCAGCAGACACAAAATAATAATTTTGTTAGTAATATGAATACATATTTTTGTAATGTGTTCTACTAAGTCGTCGGTATCGGGAGCAGACTTGTCGATCCCCGCGGATAGAAAATTGTGATAATTCGTTGGTTGCGGGACCGCAAAAATCGTCAGTTTTGTGAGTTTTGAAAAAACCACTCTGCTGCATCAGCGTGGGTTTATTTGAAACGCTACGCAGATCCGATTAAAGGAAAGAAAAAGTAAGTAAAATAACAAATACAAACATAAACTGTATTTACCTTTTTGCATTTAGTTTGCTGGTGTGCCGGTATTAACACAAAATGAATCCCCTGACAAACACATCAACTGTATGCCCCAAAATAAGCAGAGCCTGTGCTATGACTACCATAAAGCGAACTGTGGGGGGCCCAGGGCCCATTAAACAAAAAAATTACTTAAATATATAAATACAAACAACCACGACCCGAGAGCAAATATTTGTGTTCACCACACAAATTAATGCCACGACCGGGACTTGAACCTGGGACCTCCGGCGCGTATGAGGCAGGGCAACTAACCATTACACCACTTGGCCGTCTAAGAGTAAAAAGAATCATTGAAGATTTTTATGTCTAGTCCTAACCAAATTAGAGATTTCTTAAATTAAATGTTCCAATGTCTACAAAGTTCAGTCAGAGGATTACATAAGTCATCTTTCATAAAGTCTTGAAATAATTTCAGAAACGGAAAAGCGATCGCATTATGCGAATAAGTGTGAATTTATTGCTTGAAAATTTCGAGTTTTATTCAATCTTTTTAAATTTTCAGCATGGAAATCTTTTAGAAATATAAAAGTAATTTTTTTTACTTTTTAAGAGAGTGGTTTCAGGCAAAGTCCACCACGCTCGCCACCTGTAGGTCGGCTATATAGGTGTTAATCGAATTACGTGCCTTAGCTCAGGAACGGACTCAGTATCAAGTGCCTCCTTGAGTCGGGTAAATAAATATATTTAAATTAACATTCAATTCAAATTCATTTACTGCATTCACGTATGGAATAAAAGGCTTAAAGAAAATATTTATTAATTAGCTTCATAAACTACGCTGGTTAAAAGTATCAGAAGTTAAATCATATCAAAATGTCAATGTGAATCAAAAATTAATTTAAAATTATTAAATATTCAATACAATTGCATCCTACATTTTAAATTACACTATAATTTGTCATACGATAGGTATAAGGAGTGGGAGAACAAAAAGTCACTTTTCCATTTAAAAATATTTTAGGAAAATAACAAAATACTTATGAAAAAAAAAACCTGAATTAGATTAACACATATAAAGTTATTTTTTGTTATCAGCTGTTATTTCTATTATATAATCAAAAAAATAAAATTTTGTTGAATCATACTGGGTTTCTGCAAAAAAATATTACATTAGAATTAAAGAAAAATAGTTTCATTTTAAAATACAAATTCGGAGTTAAATATTTATAAATTCCTAATTTTGTGCATTTACTTACGTGACCTAGTAAACGTGACGCTTTCGTAATCATCGCTGTCAGCGAACTATTTTCATTGTATGCTGCGCAACGCTAGTAGATCACGTAATCAAAGAACAATTTACGGCTGTAGCAAAATACATTTGTATGTGGAGAAACAAATAATAATTTAATATATTAGTATATAAAGCCACTTGTATAATCGCGTGTATTATGTATACTATGGAATCAAAAACAACTGTATTTAGCTCAGTTTTAGCTCGTGAAAGACGCGCAAACTAACATTATTTCCATGTGAAACCCAACATTTGCATATAAGCATCTAAGAAATACTACTTAATGAACAAAGAAATGACATACCTTTCGTTATATCTAGTGCACATCCAAAACGCTTATTAAACAAGATTTCATTATTTAAGATTTGAGTGCTTTGTCTGGTACAAAGCACTCAAAGAAGGTCTTTATCCTTTATTGCAGTTTCAAATATTCCATACTTATTAATAAAGCGTAAGTACTTTGGATATATATATTGTCTTTGATTTAGAATAACAAAACGGATAAAGGTATATAACAATAAGTTTAATAAATTTATCAATTATTGACGGCCTTTAAGCATTGGTATTTCACCCACGTACTCCAAAGTCCTGGGTTAACACGATTTTCTTGTGTAAACGGATTATAAACGTTCTCACTTATAATAAAAGCTTTGAGGTTTAAAAAAAGGGACAAAGAGTCGTGCCAAACATGAGCACAATTTGCCATAAAAATGTATACGCATTTTACTGCCTTTGTGTGTAATCAAAAGATCATTAGTAAAACGGCTCTCTTCTGATAGCATGCGGCTGTTTGAAAAAATACCCACAATTTAGTAAATCGAATGTAATCTGCAATTTCTGTGCGTTTTTAATTGGAAACATTTCGTTTATCCGTATTGGATCTGCTCATGTAAATTGAATTGTACTTTGAGGTATATTGGAAATCAGATTATTCTGTGTTTGATTTCATTTTACAGACTTGAATAATCTGTATTGTTGACCTAAACAAATCTATTTTTCTATGCAGACAATAACTAATAACACACACTCATAAAGCTACATTCTAATAGGCATGGAGAATCACAAATAAGTGCTTTCTCAATTTTTATAATTGCTTCTGTCAATATTACACCTAGAGATATACAGGGCGTCCCAGAAATGACACATAAGGGTGACACTGGAGGTAGATGGACTTAAGGCCTATCAGATAACACCAACATGCAGTTGCAGTATTTTACAAGTAGCGCCCTTTCATGAAAACATAAAATTTTGAAAGATCTGGTTTAAAAAAATGGCTATTGTTATATTATTTTGAAAAAGGCATTAAACAAGGTATTTTTTAAGGTGATGTGCAGAATCATCGCCATACATTTTTTTTCCACAGCAATCAGTTAAACTTAGTTGGGTTTTTTGCAATGAAATAAAACAAAACAATTTAACTCTTTTTCTAAGCATAGTCTGCTAGTTTCCGTCAAAATTATTACAAGGTTGTCTCAAATAACTAATAACGATAGTGTTGGTAAAAAAAACCGTGAGTTAAAAGATATTTATTGCAGCTGCAGGCAAAAAAGGATCAAAAGTGGAAATTTCATAAAAAATCTCTAAAGTGGCAATATCTCGAAAACCAGAAAACTTTTACTAGAAGCATGTTGGTCTTATCTGATAGGCCTAAAAACCATTTACCTCCAGTGTCACCCTTACGTTGTCATTTCTGGGACACCCTGTATATGGTCGAGTTTCCTATAATTGTTCTTGGCTGGAACGCAAAGACAAAGTATGATACTTAAGTAAAAGTCGACAGATTACCTACGTCTATATTATGTCTATAATATGCTACGAATGTCTGACTTTTTAATATACTTTGCTACTTGGTTTAGCGATACTTTAGGTCACTTTAGGTGCTCGTATAAGAACGTACTCAGTGGTAGTTGACTTTCGTAATAAAACTGTTTAGAACTAGTCAGGGGCCGTAATTCAGTCCTTTCTATTTTGACCACCATAATAATCAAGTTTGCCTAGTTTTGAAAGGGGTGGAACAGCCCGTGTAAATACTGAAAAAAAGGCAATCCCAACTGAAGCCTAAGGTCGGCAACGCATTATAAGTCGATACGAGTACAATAGTCAAATTCAATATTGATAAATAAAATATATACGACTAATCATGACCATGGGTGCTAACGGGTGGGTAACGTTTTGGAACGACCGAGTAAGATTGACAACTGTTTATTCATAAATCCGACTCCACATTAAGTAGAGTCCTTTCCCTTTTAGAAGCCCACAATTTAACTTAGGTATTGAATGCTCAATTAAATTTGTTAACTTACTTATATAATGTTAACTAATATTAAATTATATAACATGAATAAATTTAAATGCTTGCTTTATTAATTGCTTTATAAATTGCAAGGCTTTATTATAAAATCATAAAATAATTAAATAAATTTACTTTATGATTTCATAATAAAGCATTGTTTAGCTTTACTGCGGATGGAGGGATAGGAGGTGTGTAAGGAAATGGCGATACGGCAAATTTGGTTCGTACACGGAGGTGTCCCTCTCCTGTCTGATCTGCTCACCATCGCCGTCCCTACTAGTCTCACATTCTCCTCTGGACTCATCATCTGATATCACTATATAGTACTTTGTCGATTATTTTGTTTTTTTTTCTGGAGCGGTTTTGATTAAGAGTCGACGATTAATACCTTATTTAATTTTTAAATTATCGAACGAGGTTTGGACGCTTTTCTAAAGACCGTGTCTATGATGATGACGTCATCGCCGACACTTAACTTGGGCAACGACTTACAATGTTGATCATCGTACAGTTTACTTTGGATTACTTTTCAACTGTATGCTGTGATTTCTCATTAACATGTTTGCGTCTTAACAAATCAGGGTGATCAGGTAATCGGCAGTCTAATCTACGTCCAATGAGAAGATGTGCGGGAGAATTTAAATTTTCCAGCGGTGTATTTCTGTAAATGAATTAAAATATAAATAAGTCTTTCTATCGATAGATTTAGTTTTATTATATTTTTAGTAGTATAATAGTTTTTTTTATTGTCTGGACTGATCTCTCACTTTTCCTATTTGATTGCGTATAATAGGGGAGGAACTTATATGATTAGAACAAATTAATTAGTTAAGTTTTTCAAAGAAACGACTCAAATAATTCAGACCTTTGTCACTTATGACAGACTTATGACTGTTTCTATAGCAACGTTATTTTTACTGCAAATATATTGGTGAAATCAAGCAAGGTTATCATAAGCAAAGAAAATGGCTAACATTTCCTTTTCTATTTGGGCATATATCTGCTGCCCAAGTGTGAGTGTACGAGAGGCGTACTCAACCAGGCGGCTGCGCTGCATCAACACCGCGCCGAACGTGACGCGGCTTGCATCTGCCAATAATAATACATCACTATTTACGTCTCATATAAAGGTACACTACATAAATACGAAAAACTTAATTCCGATAGTCATAATCATGAATTTCAAAATTCCGAATTTTTCTTCTTCGACACTTCAAAATTCCGTACGTTCATAATTACGAAAATCAGTTTGCCGAATTTGAAAATACCGGCATAATTAAATAATTCGGATTTTTTACCGAACAAAAAAACAAAAATCCGCAATATCATAAATATGAATCCCGAATATCAAAATTCCGAATAATATTAGTTGCAAACGCCTTATAAAACTGCAAGAGTACATCAATTTATACGTTCGAATATTCAAGTAGTCAGCAGGAAATGAGAAAGTTTATTTAGTTTTTTGTACCGAGTTATTTCTTGAGTTTATAGGTTATGTACTGCAATGCAAATCCCTTTTTGGCGCTTCGCCGCCGCTGCCACGGCACGCTCGCTGCGCTCGTTCGGCTTGCGCTGCATTATCTACATACAGACTAACTGCTTCTCCTCGCTTCGCACGTCGTCACGCCTAATTTGCATAATTTCAAAATGTGCCTTATTAACTTTAATTTGTGTCACAGGAGTTTTAGATTATAATTTTTAATATATACCCATTTTAGATACAAAATCTGGATGTTAGCATTGAATTTTCGGAAAATTAAAATTCGGAATACCATATTTCGGACTAGTAACACAGCGGGTTTTTAATTCTTCGTACTAATGAATGTCGGAAAATTAAAATTTCGTATTTATGAATTTCGATAAAATAAGAATCGTGTTATTGAATAGTCGAAATTTAGTCTCTTAGAGATTGTGAAATTCGGAATTTTAAAAATTGGAATATTCAAATGCGATATTACAAAATTCGAAATTTTTGGGTGTTCCCCACATATAAAGATATCACCGGAGCCTCGCTTATTAACCTTTTCACGTGGTATCTATTTTTCAGTAAACTGTTTAATGGTTATGTGTATATATATATATATATATATTAGTTATAAATTTCGATAATATGGACAACATAATGGACGGCACCTAAAAATTCTTGGAGGCTGTTTTTGTCTGTTGGTTCTAGTATATTAATTACAGCTGACTTTGTCAGAATCAGCTTTCATTCCGTCCTAATTAAAAATATGACCTAAATATTTTACCTCACCGGGGCATATACGACGTTTACCTTTATTAAATTTTAAATTAATTTTTCTCGCGCTTGTGAATAGCTTTTTGAGCTTTTTATCGTGTTGCTGCCTTGTAGGCCCCCAGCAAATGATATCATCAAGAAATGAATCAACCCCATCCAGGTCTCCCAGCAGTTGTTTGATTTTTGCGTGAAAAACCTTAGGCGCACAGTTCAACTTGAAAGGTAAGCTCGTACACAAATCAGCACTCTCACTAATCATATCTAATTTTACCGACCAAAACCCAGAATTAGCATCCAGAATTGAAAAGAACCTTGCACCAGTCATCTTAGTTGCTAATTTGTCGACTGTAGGCAGCTGTAAATGCGTTCGTCTAATCGCTTTATTAGGAGGCCTTGGATCTATAAAAATATGTAAATTATCGTTATTTTTAGCCACCACTACTAACGAATTAACCCACGGTGTCGGAGGAGTCACTTTCCGAATCACACGTAACTCCGTTTCATCCTGGACAGTTCTTCTTGAATCTTATGGCGCAACCCGAAGTTACTTTCCGCAGAGCGCAGGCCCCCGACCTTTTCATCCACGGTAATATGGTATTCATCCTGCAAGCAACCAAAGCAGATAAATAAATTCTCGTTACCGATAAGTTCAAATTGAAAATTCTTTTATGTACCCCAATAATTAGCACCCTTGCAGACTCAGGACGCTGTGACAATCAATATCAGTTTTTTTGTCACAGCGTCCTGAGTTTTAGGTGTTTTAGTCTTTAGTTTCTTTAGTGAATTATAGGTTCTATGGATGGATGTTTTTAAGCCACATTCATGTAATAGGAATAAAATTACCGATATACGATTATTCTTTGTTGTTTCACTTTTTATTCTAAACTATATGTTCAGACCTATGAATTTACTATACCAAACGCTTAAAACACAATACATTGATATTTGCACCGGATCTAATTAAAGATTTTCGAATCCATATTTTCCGCGATGTTCACAGACCGGTCCTGCAATACCGAGTTAATTTGAGACATATCTAACAAAGAGGAAATATTAAAAGATTTACAGTCGTTGTCTGAGTCTAAATGTCCCTCTGCATTAATAACAAATTTCATACAAATTTTTCACACTTTTCTTAACTTTACGTATTTGCCGGACACCCAATATGTCCACTAAAGTAATTTCCACATCTGGGACATCCACTTGAAGGTGGCACTCGCCTGGTGCCACTCGCACTAGGCCGGTCAGGTAAGGGCAATGTGAACTTTGGAACTGCCAAACCCCTGACCGACAGCTGTCGGCATATTGTTATACATTTTTCCAAGGTCAAATCGTCCGTTCATAATAAGCGATCGCAAACGACCGTATTTTTTATGCCACAAACGACTGATACGAACGTGACTGATTTCCTTTTCCAAAGATTTAAACTCGTATATTTTACTTAACAGCTTATAAGCGGCTTTCTGGTTTCTTGTGAAAAAATTGTACATTGCTTATGTGATATTTAGTTCTGTCAAATATTAAACTTTTTCATCATAATGGCGACATCATCTATTTATATCATCTATCTCGTATACATCAAAACCTTCCTTTTTTTTTTGTTCCCCTCCGCGGGAAGGGCAGGAGGATAAAAATGCTCTGACGCATACTCTGGCGCGATTCCAAAGTTATGTGGGACTCGTCCCGACGCCTACCAGAACCATACCCACTAAAAAACCCCTGTCGGCTCGTACATTTTTGCCACTCAGCCTTCATCTGAGCGACGGCCAATTGGAGAAAGAGGCCGCGCTAGCGGAGCCCTTAAGGGGTCACCCGCTGGGTTTTACATAACACTGAAGGTGCTCAAAAAATGAAATGTAAATAATAAACATTAAAAATTGACAATTAAATTAAATTTGCATTAATTCAGATTTACGTTAGAATTAGAATTTACGTTAGAATTAGAATTTGCGGCCTGAAGGGCCTCGAGATCTAAAGTTAATTGCGTACGTTCGCTCGTGTGCGCGTTTCTCGGTCTAGCGACTTTGTATACCGAATCTAAGACAGGAGCAGTATAAGAGACTGAATTTCGAACTAGTGGATTGGGATGGGATTCAAATTCAAATTCAAATTCAAATATTTATTTCTCAACATTGACAATTACTTGTTCTTATTGACGTCAAATAAAACATGATTCTACCACCAGTTCGAAAAAAAACCTTCGTGAAGAAGAACTGGCAAGAAACTTCACGGATATATTTTTTTTTTTTCAAAATAAATTTACAGTCTCTTTATGTCTATACAAAATTATTCTTTTCTGCATCTGTTAGCTCGGCAAGTCTCCCTCCCCCCAAGTATCCAAACGACGGTGCGATTCGGCGCGTTTGAAGAACGATTCTGAGAGTGTTTTTAGGTACTGTTGAACTGAAGGTAGTTCAAGATCTCTGTGCAGGTCCGCATTGCGCACCTACCAAGGTGCGTTTGTGGCCCTGCGACAGAAGAGGTTTTGAACTACCTGCAGCTTGTGCAGGACGGAGGGTTTGGCGTGGGCAAAGACTGGCGAAGCATATGACATGACTGGTCTAACGCAGACCTTGTAAAGCGTACGTTTATTTCTGAAGGACATTTTACTTTTTCTACCTAACATACTGTAAAGCCGGCCTAGGTAAAAACGTGCGAGTTTCGTTACTCTATCGACGTGAGGGTTGAAAGAAAGCGTCTGGTCTAAGATGACGCCTAAATATTTAGTACTGCGCTTCCAGGGGATGGGAGTGCCTTGCATTCTCAATTGGAGATTGTCGGGGATACGACTGCGTCTGTAGTCGAAGTATTAAACCAAGCACCGAGGGTGTTTACAGCCTTTTGAAGTCTGGTGACGAGACCCGAGGCTCTGCGGCCTTTGGTGTAAAGGGCGGTGTCGTCGGCAAAGAGAGCGAGTTCGACGACTTTCGATGGAATGGGAATGTCGTTAGTGTATACGGAATACAAAAGAGGGGCGAGGACTGAGCCTTGAGGGACTCCAGCCTTTATGGGACGAGGCGCGGAGAGCGTGTCTTCATGTTTGAAACGAAACGTGCGGTCTTTGAGAAACGACGCGATTATCCTAACTAGGCGAGCCGGTAAGCCTATTTTATAGAGTTTATAAACGAGACCGCTGTGCCAGACTTTGTCGAAAGCCTTGGCTACGTCAAAGAAAACTGTGATCGTTTTCTTTCGTTTCGGATAGAAGCCGTCGAGTATGTACTCGACGATTCGATGGACTTGCTGAGGGCAGGAGTGCTTAGCGCGAAAGCCGAACTGGTGGGGAATTATGAGAGGATCGCCGTCCGTTGGAAACAGGTGGTTCCGCATTCGAGAGAGTATGACTCTCTCGAGAAGTTTAGACATTGCCTTGAGGAGGCTGATGGGTCTGTGATTAGCCGGGATATTAAGAGGTTTACCCGGCTTGGGTATGCCTATGACTGTCGCTTCTTTCCAAGCTTTTGGAAAGTAGCTAAGGTCGAAGCAGGCATTGAAAATGATAGCTAACAAGGTAAGCACCTGTTGAGGCAGGTGCTTAAGTGCGTGGTTGGAAATACCATCCGCACCCGGAGCCTTTCTGGACTTTTGACTTTTGATGAGAAGCGAGATTTCATCATTAGAGACTGTGACGGGGTTGGCGGTGATGGGGAGAGAGTTTCTACGGAGAACTTCGTCCTCCACCGTTTTGATGTGAGTGGGATTCGCGGGTTGCGTGCTGGGCAAGCATTGAGACGCAACGCTGTCAGCGAAGCATTCGGCTTTCTCTTCGTCTTCGAAGGCGATAGAGCCATCGGGACGAGTGAGAGGAGGGACGTGAGAGGCGGCGTCTACGCGTAAGGCTCGGGCCATTCGATAATACGCTTGGTGGGACGGGGATATATTCGCCATGAGATCGTTCATCTGGGCGTCTCGGAGTTCCGCGAGGCGAGATCTAACTTTGCGTTGTAGCTGATTCGCAGCTGTTCTATAGGCGGGCGTGGGATATTTCTTGGCTCTCCGGAGAGCCGCGTTCTTAGCTTTAATAAGATTGCTAATGGCTAAGGGAAGCGTGGGTTTGCCTTTCTTAGCAACCTTTTCGTTTACACTGATGGCTGAGTTGATAGCATCAGTGAGAGAATTTACTAACGAATCTATTTTATCCGGGCTATCTAATTGATCGGGCGAGATCGCGAGCGGAGAGTTTGGGGCCTCTAAGGCAGAAACTATCGTATTTTTAAAACCTTTCCAGTCGGTAAAGGTCTTAGGAGAAGTGACGTTAACGTTAGGCGGTCCTAGCACGAGGGAGACGGGGCGGTGGTCAGAGCCTAGGTCATCGAGCGGTTCGATAGACCTGAGGTCGAGGTTGATATGCTTGACGATTGCAAAGTCGAGGATGTCAGGAGAGTGGTTCGAGTTGTCGGGATAGTGAGTGGGAGTGATAGGGGAGACGACGTCTAAGTCGAGTAAGTTGGTGATGTCGAGGAGAGCTATACCGCTTTGGTTGGTTGATAGGCACGTCCAGTCAGTATGTTTGGAGTTAAAGTCTCCGAACATAATGACTGAACGGCCGAGGGCGAGAATGGTCTCAAAGTCGCTGCGGATAGGTTTGGTGCCACAAGGTATGTAGACTGAAGCTATGATGATGGTTGGATGACTAAAAAACCTTCCCATCGAATCAAGTTTATAAGTAAACACGCATGCACTCTTTCTTCTTGTTTATGCACACCCAATGCTTTCAAAAACAACTGGGATTGCGTTTTTCAATGCTTCGGCCTTCGATTTCAGCCCGGATGACGGCGTTGTAATCCAAACTCGACTCCTGCAGAGGTCGTGCGTGTTCCAGCATGTTCAAAAAAATTTTTACATCGCAGCATAACATGTACAAGCCGCTCATGATGGAGAAAAAGTCTCACTTCAACTATGATGAAGATGATATCAATCCAATAAATCTCATTTCTTATGAAATTTTTTAGATTTAAAAATGATGAGCTGGTGAAACCATTTTTTTGATACTCATTGTCTTATTAGCATTTTAGGGCACTACAGTCAAGGTATTCCGGTTAAAATACAGTTTTAAATTGTTACTAAGGATTTATGACTAAATATTTAAAGAATACTCTTATAAAAAAGTACTCTTGAATTATATTTAAAAAAGAGACACAGTAAATCAACTAAAACACTTAGAAACCCCCAAGAAACCCCACCGTTTGTAACCCAAGATAAAATGTTATATATTTTAAAACCATGGTGGGGTGGTCGAAATTTGTTATGATCTTTATTAAAGTCCACACGTCGCCCTTTCAGATAAACGGCAAGAGAGAATCAATTTATACGATGGTTTTCTTGGATTTGGAATTTCACAGCTACATTTTAACTGCGTCAAAAGAGGATAAAAAATAATAAGTAAAACTTGGAATAGTTTGATCTTAATTACGGGATAGCTTAATTTCTCAACTAAAGTTCTAACATTGGTTATTCATTCTTAAATTTAGTAGCGTCTAGATTATGAAGCGCAATAATGCGTAATAAAATTAAAAAGATTTCGGAAGCTATATTAATATTTAATAGGTATTTCAACACAAATAATGTTTCATCGCAGCGGTGGCGTATACCGCATTAGAGCCATTACTTGTATTTTGCAGTGCAGCGCTGTATCATTGTACCATAATAAGAGACGCCACAAATAAATAAATCTCTTTCTAGACTCTACAAGTACACAAACCAGTTTCCTGTAATCATATATAAACGAGAATTCTGTTCTTCAAAACATCTGTGAGATGGTGCTGAGAAAATTCTCAGTAGTTTTAAGTTTACAGTGAGAATAACACGATTTTGTGTATTTCATTTTGTGTATCAAATTGGTTTATTACATAAGAATACTCGTTTTGCCAAAGAAACGATATAAAACTATTCACTATGAATATGTAAAAAAAAGTTTAAAAGATCAGCTGAGAAATAATTTACCAAACCCGAAAAAAAAGCATGCCGCAAAGCAAATGGTGCCGAATAGTCGTACAAATTTCAATCAAATGTTATTGTAAAAAACTATCATAATCTGTTAATTTACTCAACTCCAAAGTCACACACGAGACAAATATTGACAAAATTTTGAATCTCATGCTCACAAAATTTGAAACCCTCCTTGCATACCAAATCAGTTTGCTTACTTTCACTTCAAAAGTGAAACACGTATCAACAAGTCAACAACAAATTAATGTCATGACTAAGTACACTTTCTGTTAGGCATTGTTTTT
Source organism: Marasmarcha lunaedactyla (assembly GCA_923062675.1). NCBI lineage: Eukaryota > Metazoa > Arthropoda > Insecta > Lepidoptera > Pterophoridae > Marasmarcha > Marasmarcha lunaedactyla. Next base: position 9,803,468 of record OV281342.1, on the reverse strand, counting down.
CGCTCATACAACGTTCGCCGTTCGCCAATTGTTAAATGCTTTTTATAAATCGGATCCGAAATAAATGCTCCTCACATACTCATTTATTTTATTACGGACAAACCTGCAAAAGTTGCAATTACGGAAATTGTATTTAATTTTGAGGTTATATTATCTTGAGTAGAACGTTATAGATATTTTTGTATATTTTTTTTTTTGATCCCCAGACAAACACATCAACTGTATGGCCCCAAAGTAAGCAGATGACCATACAGCGTTCTGGGGGGGAACCCAGAATACACATTTATATAAATACAAACAACCATGACCCGAGAACTAACATCTGTGTTCATCTTACAAATGAATGCCCCGGCCAGGACTCAAACCTGGGACCTTCGGCGTATGAGGCAAAGCTACTTACCACTACACCACTCGGTCGTCTTGTTTATATGTCGATTATTTCTACTTTGTTTTTTTTTATTTTTTTGGTATCACGATCTCAATTTGTAGTTTACAATAATGTGTTCTAAGTATATAATCTTATTGTATATAAAAATTGATTGTTTTATGTTAGTGTCGTTAAAACTCGAGAATGTCTGAGCCGATAAAGCTGATTTTTTTTGCTTTGTTGGTATTGCCTGGACTACGACCCGGACAGGATCAAATGTAAAATAATATGCAGAAAATCTACCAAGAACGTTGGAATAAAAACCTCAATAAAAATAACGGCGGTTCATTTTGTCAAGTCTGCTGTCACATGTTTTCCAATTGCACATGCAACAAAAGGACTTCAATTGTGACGGGTGGCGGAGCGTTTGGATGAACAGTTATGTTTTGTGGTTTGTTGGGAGCTGGATTCAAATGCTGACCGCAACTCAACCTTTTTTTTTTAGTTCTCTGTAGGAAATGTTTTCTTATGTCGCTTATTTATATTTTGATATTTTTATAATTTTTTCAAATTTCTTTTTTTGACAAATCATTTGCTGTAAGTTTATAAAATGTAGTTTACATTGCGTCTTTTAGCATAATTAGAAACGTTGGACGTGTTGGGATAAAATGTGGACGAAAGGATCTGAGGTAGGTGAAGCGGGAAAAGGGAGAGCCCTTTTTGAGAGAGAGACTGTTCTCATTCATTTTGTCAGCTAATCCTTAAAGCTACAGCCTTCTCACCTCTTTTTAAACCTATTTAAGTATCTAACAGATTTTTTATTTGAAGCATTTTTGCAATTAAAAGTATTTGCTAGGTAAAGTTAAAGATTTGACCCGTTGCAGGAAGTATTTACAAATGAGCTTAAATTTTTGTAATTGTATTTATAATTGAGTGAAACAGGCAATAGGAGCGGCTAACGGCGGCGTTTATACCTTATTTATATCTATTGATAAAAGGTTTTTCATTGCCTAGCTAGTGTGTAGTTTTTAAAACTGCCTTGAAATGTCGAAGGCTCCTGCCTCGGAATTGAAAAAGTTTATGGACAAGAAAATCTCTATTAAATTGAATGAACTGTAACCGGCGTCCTGCACTTCAATCCATTCATGAACCTGGTATTAGATGAATCAGTACAGGAACGCAAAGATGGTCAAATATTGAATATTGGCATGGTGATACGTAGGAACAGTATTGTGATGCTAGAAGCACTGGATAGAATTAAGTAACAGATTTAGACAATGTAAGATGTAACTGATAGATATTAGTTTAATTAAATCAAAGTATATTGTTTTCATTTTTCTCTAATTTGAACATTGCCATATCCAGCTAACCAGTATGCGGTCTATCTAAAGCTAAGTGGCATTTGTCTATTGTGCCCATTGGCATCATGATTCGTAGCGTTTTATTTGAATAAAAAATATAAATATACTTTGAACTATTTAATATTAGCTGACCCGGCAAACGTTGTTCTGTCCTTTTAATGTTTTTTGTAATATTTTTTGAATCCGAATTAATTTCGCACATTTTGTATGTCTTGAAAAACTTATCTGTTTGTACATAACTAGCAATATATGCGATATTACCATTAGGTGCACCGTTTCTGTCGCGGGTATTGAAAATAATATATTTCGAGTTAAATCTGTAAATAAGCTATCGGTCCTAACTGATGTGCATACCCTTACCGAACCTACTAATGCATCTTCATCCCACATATTTTATTTCTCAGAATATAATAAGTAAGGTCTGGCGGCCCTCGAATCTTGTAAAAGTTCATTCCGAACTGAAATATAACTTATGATTCTAAAAAGCTGTCAAAAAGACTTTTGCGCACTATTTAAAATATTTTTTTGAGTAATGATTGTCCGTATGTTAAATTGTTATGCAATCTTTATAATAATCTAGTAACTGTGATTATGATGAAATAATGACCTTTATTCGAATAGATAATTATAGATGAAATAATTCGCTAGCAGCAGAACAAGATGGAAATGGCATTTCAAACAAATAAAAGTATTATTTAATAAGAAATTTAATGAAATAAGTTTTTGATTTAAAAATAATTTCGATTTAATAAATATAGTACTTAATAAATATGGTAGTAACTTACTTAATATATGCTTTCAAATTTAACCAAAATAAATATACCCTCTTTGAAATACGCCGTTACCAGAAATGGCCCAAAGCAATACTTTCTTACGACTCACCTAATATTGCTCTGAACCGAAGCTGAAATATAAATTTTCCAGAAAGTTACCAGATTTGAAAATCGCTGCATAGTTAAATTGGAATTTAAATTTTATTCCAACTATAATAAGAAGTAAATTTAAATCAAATATTTTTTTTATTACTGTGTTTGTAGCTCCATCTTAGAGTTTTATCGATTGGTCAGAATATTCTCTGAGTAAGTATGGCTTCAAAACTTAATACTTTAAATATTTTTTTTTTTCGTTCTTTAGTATTTTATAAAACAACTTTGTGATTTTTTTTCGCAAACAAATTAGTTATACCAGGGAAATGCACTATAAAATGAAATTATGACATGCATAAGCATTAGCATAACAATACCTAAATGCACAAGCCTAGGTAATCTAATTAGTTATTTGAATACTGTGTCATTTTAAAATAGCGGCCGAGTACGTAGTTATTAGTAGCCCTGTCTCATACGCCCAGGTTAATTTGTGTGATGAACACAAATGTTTGTTCTCGGATCTTTTTTTTTTTTTTTTTTGTTCCCCTCCGCGGGAAGGGCAGGAGGATAAAAATGCCCTGACGCATACTCTGGCGCGATTCCAAAGTTATGTGGAACTCGTCCCGACGCCTACCAGGACCATACCCACTAAAAACCCCCTGTCGGCTCGTGCATTTTTGCCACTCAGCCTTTATCTGAGCGACGGCCAATTGGAGAAAGAGGCCGCGCTAGCGGGGCCCAGAAGGGGTCACCCGCTGGGATTACATAGCACTGAAGGTGCTCAAAGCACTGAAGGTTAATACATAGCACTGAAGGTGCTCAAAATGAAAATCAATAATTAAAACAAAAATTAAAAAATTGCAAAATAAAATTGAGTTAATTCGCATTTACGTTAGAATTAGGATTTACGTTAGAATTCGAATTTACGTTAGAATTAGAATTTGCGGCCAGAAGGGCCTCGAGATCGCGTGACAGTCTGGTGGATGAGTACGCTTGCGCATTTCTAGGCCTAGCGACTTTGAACTTCGAGTCTAACACAGGAGTAGTATATGAGACTGAATCACGAACTAGAGGATTGGGGTGGGTTTCGGAGCGTTTGAAAAACGCTTCGGAGAGTGTTTTGAGATGTTGTTGTACTGTAGGCAGTTCAAGATCTCTATGCAAGTCCGGATTACGCACGTACCACGGTGCGTTTGTGGCCCGGCGGCAAAAGAGGTTTTGAACTACCTGCAGTTTGTGCAGGAGGGAGGGTTTGGCGTGGGCAAAGATTGGCGAGGCATACGTCATGACGGGTCTAACGCAGACCTTGTAAAGTGTACGTTTGTTTCTGAAGGACATTTTACTTTTTCTACCTAACATGCTATTTAGGCGGACTAAATAGTGACGAGCGAGTTTCGAAACTCTTTCGACGTGTGGCTTGAAAGAAAGCGTCGGATCTAGTGTGACGCCTAAGTATTTAGTACTGCGCTTCCAGGGGATGGGAATGCCTAACATTCGAACGTGGGGATCGCCATCGGGACGACGGCGTTTGTGGTCGAAGCGCATCGCAGAACTCTTTTCAGGGTTCACATCGATGCGCCATTGTTGAAACCATGCACCAAGGGCGTTTACGGCCTTTTGGAGTCTGGTTACAAGGTGCCGAACACTGTGGCCTTTGGTATAGAGTGCGGTGTCGTCAGCAAAGAGGGCGAGTTCGACGCCTTTCGGCGGGATGGGAATGTCGTTGGTGTACACGGTGTACAGCAGAGGGGCGAGGACTGAGCCTTGAGGGACTCCAGCCTTTATGGGACGAGGTGCAGAAAGCGTGCCTTCGTGTTTAAATCGAAACGTACGGTCTTTGAGAAACGACGCTATTAACCTGACTAGGCGATCCGGTAAGCCTATCTTGTAGAGTTTATAAACGAGACCGCTGTGCCAGACTTTATCGAAAGCCTTGGCTACGTCAAAGAAAACCGCGACTGTTTTATAACGACGCGGATAGAAACCGTCAAGTATATACTCGACGATTCGGTGGACTTGCTGAGGGCAGGAGTGTTTAGCGCGAAAGCCGAACTGATGGGGAATAATGAGAGGATCGCCATCCGTTGGAAACAGATGGTTCCGCATTCGAGAGAGTATGACTCTCTCGAGAAGTTTAGACATTGCTTTGAGGAGGCTGATGGGTCTGTGATTAGCCGGGACGTTCAGAGGTTTGCCCGGCTTGGGAATGCCTATGACTGTCGCTTCTTTCCAAGCTTTTGGAAAGTAGCTATGGTCGAAGCAGGCATTGAAAATGATAGCTAACAATGTAAGCATCTGTTGAGGTAGGTGCTTAAGTGCGTGGTTGGAAATTCCATCCGCACCCGGAGCCTTTTTGGACTTTTTATTTCTAATGAGAAGCAAGATTTCGTCATTAGACACTGTGACAGGGTCGGCGGTGATGGGGAGAGAGTCTCTGCGAAGGACTTCGTCCTCCACCGCCTGGATGTGTGAGGGATTAGCAGGTTGCGTACTGGGCGAGCATTGTGCGGCAATGCTGTCGGCGAAGCATTCGGCTTTCTCATCGACTTCGAAGGCAGTAGTGCCATCGGGACGAGTGAGAGGAGGAACGTGAGAGACGGTGTCTACGCGTAAGGCTCGGGCCATGCTATAGTACGCTTGGTGGGACGGAGAGATATTTGCCATGAGATCGTTCATCTGAGCGTCTCGGAGTTCCGCGAGGCAAGACCTAACTTTACGTTGAAGCTGATTCGCAGCTGTTCTATAGGCGGGCGTGGGATATTTCTTGGCTCTCCGGAGAGCCGCGTTTTTAGCTTTAATAAGATTGCTAACGGCTAAGGGAAGCGTGGGTTTGCCTTGCTTAGCAACCTTTTCATTGTCACTGATGGCTGAGTTGATAGCATCAGTGAGAGAATTTACTAATGAATCGATTTTATCCGGGCTATCTAATTGTTCGGGAGAGATCGCGAGTGGAGAGTTCGGAGCCTCTAAGGCAGAAACTAACGTATTTTTAAAACCTTTCCAGTTGGTAAAGGTCTTAGGAGATGAGACGTTATCGTTCGGCGGTCCTAGCACGAGGGAAACGGGGCGATGGTCGGAGCCTAGGTCATCGAGCGGTTCGATAGACCTTAGATCAAGATTGATTCGCTTGATAATTGCAAAGTCGAGGATGTCAGGAGAGTAGGACGGGTTGTTGGGATAGTGAGTGGGAGTGATGGGGGATATGACGTCTAGGTCAAGGGAGTTAGTGATGTCGAGGAGAGCGATACCGCTGGTGTTAGTCGATAGGCACGTCCAATCAGTATGTTTGGAGTTAAAGTCTCCGAACATAATGACTGAATGGCCGAGGGCGAGAATGGCCTCAAAGTCGCTGCGGATTGGTCTGGTACCACTAGGTATGTAGATTGAAGCTATGATGATGGTCGGATGACCAGTCATAGCCAATCTACACACAGTGGCTTCCATGTTGAGGAGAGGAGGAGTAGGGAGAGGACAGCAGTGGAAGCCTCTTTTGTAATATATGGCGGTGCCGCCGAAACCGTCGGAGTTGGGCCTATCGTTACGAATAAACGCGTACTTAGGTATAGCGAATCCCCTGGAGCGGTTTGGAGTAAGCCATGTCTCCTGGAGAAGGAACAAGTCAGGTTCTTTGTTCTGAAGGAACAGTTTAATTTCGGGAAGGTTGGTGTTAAGGCTACGAGCGTTAAAAGATACTAGGGATAAGCCCTTGGGTTTAATACGACTGGACGCGGGATTCGCGGGTCTAGACATTATAATTTATTATTTACGAATTTATACAAATATAAAAGAATTTACAACGAACTTAGGAGCGAGTGATGCTCGGCTAAAGCAAATAAACGCTCTTGAGGAGAGCGGGCGGCTCGCAGTTTGCGTGCGAGCACGGAAATTTCGTTAATATCGACGTTTTGAATAACGTCGAACACGGTCTTCATGTCCTCAGCCAACGACGACTGAGGTGCGGATGACGGAGAAGGACGCGGCCCTACGGAAGCTACGGGAGCTGGGATGGGTCGGGAAGGTGCAGGCGGAACGTCCGGACGCTGCCTCCAAGACAGAGCTGGAGTAGGCGTCGGCTGAGCGGGCTTTGCTTCCGGGGGACCCCGGTTGCGCAGCGGCGGGAAGTTAGCGTGAGTGAGCGGCGGCGCCGGTTTAGGCGCGACCCTCTTGGCGGTGGAACGCGGAGCACGCGGGCAGCCCCTGTAGTTAGCTGTGTGACCAGACTGGCCGCAGAGCACACAGGCAGGGGGGGAAGTGGATTCGGGAGTGCGAGTGCACTCCTTCGTAAAATGTGGATCCAGGCACTTATCGCACCTGGGGGGAGCTGAGCAGTTAGCCGCTGCGTGGCCGTAGAGCTGGCAGCGGTGGCACTGCCCAGGGTGACCGCGGGGGTTGGGACGCTCAACTGAGATATTTGAGAGTCCGCAAATTGTGCGAGCAAGATAACTAAAGCTAACGGAAAGCGCCTACCGCGGTTAGAGTGCATCTTGTGCACTGCTTCGGCCGGGAAACCCTGGGACTTAAGGTCCTCGAGGATTTCTTCATTCGCGAGCTCGAACGGGACGCCCCGTAGTACTGCGCGGATCTTACGCTCCTCCGGGAAGGCGTAGGTGTGGTACGCGATTTGATTTAACCCGAGCAACCTGGTAAACGCGCGGAAGTCGTCGACGGTCGCTACTTGTATTTTGATTGTATCGCCAGCGTTGGCGGCTTTTAAGTAATTAATTTTGTGCTCTTTGCACAAGTTTGAGACCGCGGTCCAGCGCTGAGGAGCAGGAGCTGAGGTTTCGGCGGGACGGGAGCGCAGCGCGTCGCTGGCTTAGACGGGACCGACGGAGACGCGGTCACTTCGAGTGACAAGAGCGGCGCGGGGGCGGGTGTAGAAGACACCGGGGTTGGCTCGGGTGTTGAGGACACCGCGGCTTTTTTCGAACGCTTCTTAGAGCGTTTGGCAACTAATTGGAACTCGGGCTCTGGAGAGCCGGTTAGGGTGGCGGCGACCGATGAAGCTACGGACGCGGCGGAGTCTGAGTCGCTCCCGGGAGCGGTACGCTTCCTACGAGATGAGCGCGAGGATGAGACCGACGCGCAGTCCATATCGGATGGAACGGGAGACGCGGGAGAGCTATAGACCTGAGGGGTCTGGACATTAGAGGCCTGAGGGGCCGGGGTTGAGGCCTGAGGGGCCGGGGACGCAATAGATGCCTGTAGGGCCTGCGTTAGTGCGTCAGCGGGTATGCTTACGCCGGACGCAGCGAGCGCCTGGGCGAACGACTTAAGAATATTAACAAGGTCCATTGGAGGACTTGGAATTACAATATGTAATATATAAATATATAATGTATGCCTATAATATATAACAAATGCCTAGGATTCCTAAATAAAAACCTAGCGAACCCTAGCGGCAAAACCTCCCTACCAGCGGTAGGGGGGCTGGGGAGAATAACTTAAAACTAACCGTAGTACGCCGAAGGCCGCTACCTAGAAACCTAAAAAAGGGTACGCAGGTAAAGAGTTGACCGCGTTAGGGTCAACCTTTACCGACAGAAAGGACAAATACACACGAAAACACACAAATATGATAAAAATAAATATGAAAATAGGAGAAAAATAAATAAAATAGAGAAGAGAAATAAATAAAAATAAAAAGGACTGGTTCAGTACAAATTCGTTGTCACCGTTAAGTATCCTTTGCACTGAAACCAGACTACTTACGCTGGGCACAACACTGCACTCAGCACAAGCACAACACAACTTAGCACAGCACTTTGAAGACTAAGGGGCTTAGTCACAAAGAAAAATCGCACTTCGAAAGCACTCAGACGGAGTAGAAAAACCTTGCAAACCGTAGCACGGAACCAACACGCTATACTGTGACGTCAGTAGACTGAGCGCCACGGAATATCGGGAGGAAACCGACCAACGGAGAACTGGGTTTTGCACGTCCGCACCGCGTGGCGATCGGAGCGAGAATGTGTTCTCGGATCTTTTTTTTTTTTTTTTGTTCCCCTCCGCGGGAAGGGCAGGAGGATAAAAATGCCCTGACGCATACTCTGGCGCGATTCCAAAGTTATGTGGGACTCGTCCCGACGCCTACCAGGACCATACCCACTAAAAACCCCCTGTCGGCTCGTGCATTTTTGCCACTCAGCCTTCATCGGAGCGACGGCCAAATGGAGAAAGAGGCCGCGCTAGCGGGGCCCAGAAGGGGTCACCCGCTGGGATTACATAGCACTGAAGGTGCTCAAAAATTAAAAGTAAAATAAAAACATTAAAAATGAAAAGTAAATAATGAAAACATTAAAAATTGAAAAATTAAATATGCATTAATTCGGATTTACGTTAGAATTAGAATTTACGTTAGAATTAGAATTTGCGGCCAGAAGGGCCTCGAGATCGCGTGACAGTCTGGTGGATGAGTACGTTTGCGCATTTCTAGGCCTAGCGACTTTGAACTTCGAGTATAACACAGGAGCAGCATATGAGACAGAATCACGAACTAGAGGATTGGGATGGGTTTCGGAGCGTTTGAAGAACGCTTCAGAGAGTGTTTTGAGATATTGTTGTACTGTAGGCAGTTCAAGATCTCTATGCAAGTCCGCGTTACGCACGTACCACGGTGCGCCTGTGGCCCGGCGGCAAAAGAGGTTTTGAACTACCTGCAGTTTGTGCAGGAGGGAGGGTTTGGCGTGGGCAAAGATTGGCGAGGCATACGTCATGACGGCTCTAACGCAGACCTTGTAAAGTGTACGTTTGTTTCTGAAGGACATTTTACTTTTTCTACCTAACATGCTATTTAGGCGGACTAAATAGTGACGAGCGAGTTTCGAAACTCTTTCAACGTGTGGCTTGAAAGAAAGCGTCGGATCTAATGTGACGCCTAAGTATTTAGTACTGCGCTTCCAGGGGATGGGAATGCCTAACATTCGAACGTGGGGATCGCCATCGGGACGACGGCGTTTGTGGTCGAAGCGCATCGCAGAACTCTTTTCAGGGTTCACATCGATGCGCCATTCTTGAAACCATGCACCAAGGGCGTTTACGGCCTTTTGGAGTCTGGTTACAAGGCGCCGAACACCGTGGCCTTTGGTATAGAGTGCGGTGTCGTCAGCGAAGAGGGCGAGTTCAACGCCTTTCGGCGGGATGGGAATGTCGTTGGTGTACACGGTGTACAGCAGAGGGGCGAGGACTGAGCCTTGAGGGACTCCAGCCTTTATGGGACGAGGTGCAGAAAGCGTGCCTTCGTGTTTAAATCGAAACGTACGGTCTATGAGAAACGACGCTATTAACCTGACTAGGCGATCCGGTAAGCCTATCTTGTAGAGTTTATAAACGAGACCGCTGTGCCAGACTTTATCGAAAGCCTTGGCTACGTCAAAGAAAACCGCGACTGTTTTATAACGACGCGGATAGAAACCGTCAAGTATATACTCGACGATTCGGTGGACTTGCTGAGGGCAGGAGTGTTTAGCGCGAAAGCCGAACTGATGGGGAATAATGAGAGGATCGCCATCCGTTGGAAACAGATGGTTCCGCATTCGAGAGAGTATAACTCTCTCGAGAAGTTTAGACATTGCCTTGAGGAGGCTGATGGGTCTGTGATTAGCCGGGACGTTCAGAGGTTTGCCCGGCTTGGGAATGCCTATGACTGTCGCTTCTTTCCAAGCTTTTGGAAAGTAGCTATGGTCGAAGCAGGCATTGAAGATGATAGCTAACAAGGTAAGCATCTGTTGAGGTAGGTGCTTAAGTGCGTGGTTGGAAATTCCATCCGCACCCGGAGCCTTTTTGGACTTTTGATTTCTAATGAGAAGCAAGATTTCGTCATTAGAGACTGTGACAGGGTCTGCGGTGATGGGGAGAGAGTCTCTGCGAAGGACTTCGTCCTCCACCGCCTGGATGTGCGAGGGATCAGCAGGTTGCGTGCTGGGCGAGCATTGTGCGGCAATGCTGTCGGCGAAGCATTCGGCTTTCTCTTCGACTTCGAAGGCAGTAGTGCCATCGGGACGAGTGAGAGGAGGAACGTGAGAGACGGTGTCTACGCGTAAGGCTCGGGCCATGCTATAGTACGCTTGGTGGGACGGAGAGATATTCGCCATGAGATCGTTCATCTGAGCGTCTCGGAGTTCCGCGAGGCAAGACTTAACTTTACGTTGAAGCTGATTCGCAGCTGTTCTATAGGCGGGCGTGGGATGTTTCTTGGCTCTCCGGAGAGCCGCGTTTTTAGCTTTAATAAGATTGCTAACGGCTAAGGGAAGCGTGGGTTTGCCTTGCTTAGCAACCTTTTCGTTGTCACTGATGGCTGAGTTGATAGCATCAGTGAGAGAATTTACTAATGAATCGATTTTATCCGGGCTATCTAATTGCTCGGGAGAGATCGCGAGTGGAGAGTTCGGAGCCTCTAAGGCTGAAACTAACGTATTTTTAAAACCTTTCCAATTGGTAAAGGTCTTAGGAGATGAGACGTTATCGTTCGGCGGTCCTAGCACGAGGGAAACGGGGCGATGGTCAGAGCCTAGGTCATCGAGCGGTTCGATAGACCTTAGGTCAAGATTGATACGCTTGATAATTGCAAAGTCGAGGATGTCAGGAGAGTAGGACGGGTTGTTGGGATAGTGAGTGGGAGTGACGGGGGATATGACATCTAGGTCAAGGGAGTTAGTGATGTCGAGGAGAGCGATACCGCTGGTGTTAGTCGATAGGCACGTCCAGTCAGTATGTTTGGAGTTAAAGTCTCCGAACATAATGACTGAATGGCCGAGGGCGAGAATGGCCTCAAAGTCGCTGCGGATTGGTCTGGTACCACTAGGTATGTAGATTGAAGCTATGATGATGGTCGGATGACCAGTCATAGCCAATCTACACACAGTGGCTTCCATGTTGAGGAGAGGAGGGGTAGGGAGAGGACAGCAGTGGAAGCCTCTTTTGTAATATATAGCGGTGCCGCCGAAACCGTCAGAGTTGGGCCTATCGTTACGAATAAACGCGTACTTAGGTATAGCGAATCCCCTGGAGCGGTTTGGAGTAAGCCATGTCTCCTGGAGAAGGAATAAGTCAGGTTCTTTGTTCTGAAGGAACAGTTTAATCTCGGGAAGGTTGGTATTAAGGCTACGAGCGTTAAAAGATACTAGGGTTAAGCCCTTGGGTTTAATACGACTGGACGCGGGATTCGCGGGTCTAGACATTATAATTTATTATTTAAGAATTTATAAATTATAAAAGAATTTACAACGAACTAAGGAGCGAGTGATGCTCGGCTAAAGCAAATAAACGCTCTTGAGGAGAGCGGGCGGCACGCAGTTTGCGTGCGAGCACGGAAATTTCGTTAATATCGACGTTTTGAATAACGTCGAATACGGTCTTCATGTCCTCAGCCAACGACGACTGAGGTGCGGAAGACGGAGAAGGACGCGGCCCTACGGGAGCTACGGGAGCTGGGATAGGTCGGGAAGGTGCAGGCGGAACGGCCGGACGCTGCCTCCAAGACAGAGCCGGAGTAGGTGTCGGCTGAACGGGCTTTGCTTCCGGGGGACCCCGGTTGCGCAGCGGCGGGAAGTTGGCAGGAGTGAGCGGCGGCGCCGGTTTAGGCGCGACCCTCTTGGTGGTGGAGCGCGGAGCGCGCGGGCAACCCCTGTAGTTAGCTGTGTGGCCGGACTGGCCGCACAGCACACAGGCAGGGGGGGAAGTGGATTCGGGAGTGCGAGTGCACTCCTTTGTGAAATGTGGATCCAGGCACTTAACGCACCTGGGGGGAGCTGAGCAGTTAGCCGCTGCGTGGCCGTAGAGCTGGCAGCGGTGGCACTGGCCAGGGTGACCACGGGGGTTGGGACGCTCGACGGAGATATTTGAGAGTCCGCAAATTGTGCGAGCCTCTCTAAAGATCTCCCTCGAGTTGGGAGTATTCGACAGGATTACCAACGCTAAGGGAAAACGCCTACCGCGGTTGGAGTGCATCTTGTGCACTGCTGTGACCGGGAAACCCTGAGACTTAAGGTCATCGAGGATGTCCTCGTTGCTGAGTTCGAACGGGACGCCCCGTAGTACTGCGCGGATCTTACGCTCCTCCGGGAGGGCGTAGGTGTGATACGCGATTTGGTTTAATCCGAGTAACCTGGTAAACGCGCGGAATTCGTCGACGGTCGCTATTTGAATCTTGATTGTATCGCCAGCGTTGGCGGCTTTTAGGTAATTGATTTTGTGCACTTTGCACAAGTTGGAAACCGCGGTCCAGCGCGCTTTTTCACGCAGGAATACGGGCGGAGGGAGCTGAGGCTTCGGCGGGACGGGAGCGCAGCGCGTCGCTGGCTTTGATGTGACTGACGGAGACGCGGTTACTACGACTGATTTTAACGGCGCGGGGGCTGGTGTTGAAGACACCGGGGAGGGCTCGGGTATTGAAGATACCGAAGCTTTCTTAGAGCGCTTCTTGGAGCGCTTGGCGACGAGTTGAAACGCGGGCTCAGGAGAGCCGGTTAGGGTGACGGCATCTGACGACGTATCAGACGCGGGTTCGGAGTCGCTCCCGGGAGCGGTACGCTTACGACGCGACGCGTGAGAGGATGCGACCGATTCGCAGTCCATCTCGGACGAGGCGGGAGACGCGGGAGAGCTTAAGACCTGAGGGGTCTCGACGTTGGAGGCCTGAGGGGCCGGGGTTGAGGCCTGAGGGGCCGGGGACGCGATAGATGCCTGTAAGGCCTGCGTTAGTGCGTCAGCGGGTATGCTTACGCCGGACGCAGCGAGCGCCTGGGCGAACGACTTAAGAATATTGACAAGGTCCATTGGAGGACTTGGAATTATAAAATGTAATATATAAATATATAATGTATGCCTAGGTTCCCTAGCAAACCTAGCGCCTATTTGTATAACAAATGCCTAGAATTCCTAAATAAAAATCTAGTGAACCCTAGCGGCAAACCTCCCTACCAGCGGTAGGGGGGCTGGGGAGAATAAATTAGAACTAACAATAGTACGCCGAAGGCCGCTACCTAGAAACCTAAAAATGGGTGCGCAGGTAAAGAGTTGACCGCGTTAGGGTCAACCTTTACCGACAGAAAGGACAAATACACACGAAAACACACAAATATGATAGAAATAAATATGAAAATAGGAGAAAAATAAATAAAATAGAGAAGAGAAACAAACAAAAATAAAAAGGACTGGTTCAGTACAAATTCGTTGTCACCGCCAAGCATCCTTTGCACTGAAACCAGACCACTTACGCCGGGCACAACACTGCACTCAGCACAAGCACAACACAACTTAGCACAGCACTTTGAAGACTAAGAGGCTTAGTCGCAAAGAAAAATCGCACTTCGAAAGCACTCAGACGGAGTAGAAAGACTTAGGAAACCGTAGCACGGAGCCAACACGCTAGACTGTGACGTCAGTAAACTGAGCGCCGCGGAATGGCGGGAAGGGACCGATCAACGGAGAGCTGGGTCTTGCACGTCCGAACCGCGTGGCGATCGGAGCGAGAATGGGGGTGTTCTCGGATCATGGTTGTTGATGTTTATATATGTATGTTTATTCTGAATTCCCCCCCCCCCCCCAGTTTGCTGTACGGTCATTTGGGGCCATACAGTTGGTGTGTTTGTCTGGGGATTTATTTATTCATAAAATATTTATACAAATATTAATTTTGAAACCTTGATGTTTCGTATAAACACCATACATAATCCCGCTTATTACACGTGTATACATTACACTGACAAACATTTGAAAATTCAGTAAGTCAATCAACCTGGAATTCTTTAAGCTTTTAATATTTAAGCTTTCCTTAATCTAACAGAAGTTTGGAATCGTAATGGAATGGCAACTTAATGTTTTGGCAAGTAATGTATGTATTTTATATCGTTGTAATATTGGTAATCGCCGCAGACATATAATATGGCAGTATTCTACAGATTACATTTTGGAGCGTGCGAATGCTCTTTTTGATCAGGTTGAACCCACACCCTTCTTGCATCGGACTACTAGACGCAGACAGACCTTCCATCCCTTCATGGATATCCCGGAGAAGTCGAACCAAACACTTCGATAGTTCCTTTTTTAGTGCGGGTCGCCAAGGTGTGGAATGAACTGCCTGCGTCTGTTTTTACAGAAAACTATAGTCCTAGTTCTTTCAAGCGTCGAGTGAATAGGTATCTCGTGGATAGACGTGTAACGACGTCGTCTTCATCGTCACTTTCCATCAGGTGAGATAGAAGACAAACGTCTAAGCCTTTTTCAATAAAAAAAAAAAAAATATATTTGCGTGATTTTATGATACGTGATTTCAATTAGTATTAATAACTCTTCAACAAATAATTTGGTGTTATTTTTGTACAAATATATTTATTTATTTTGTAATGCACAAAACAAGTTACAACCAATACAACACATATATTAATGAAATACCTATAGTAGGAACTGGGATGCAAGAGAAATTATAATAAATTGAAGTAATTTACATTAACAATAACAATTACTATTTCATAAAATTATATAATTATTAAAGAAATGTTAACTAAAAAAATAATCTATATAGTGTCAAAATAATGGTGATAATAGATGATCAAACGAACTTCCAAGTGAAGTTCTATCGCTATTATATATCGTTGCTTCATTCTTCAGATAGTATATAATTAAACAGGTCCTTTTAAGGTACTAGGTAACTTCGCACAGTTTTAGAGTATGTCATTTGACTTATTCAAAAAACTTTACTTCTTTTACTTAATAAGAATTGATATTTTTTTACTATTATATTCGATAGTATTTTTTATTCTAACTTATTATATACTATTTTTTTACAAATATAGTATTTTTTTCTTTGATTTTATACATTTATAGTTTTAATTATAGCTTTTAGGATAATAAACCAAAATTGTTCAAAATATTTATATATATTTATTTATATATTTATATAAATTTTATACATATTTATATTTTATATACAAATATATGTCTCAATTTCATTACTATTATCGTATTTGATATTAAAATCAGCGTACTTACAGCGTACCAACAAACTATTGCATTGCTCTGCGTGGCGAGCCGTTGTAAATTCCTGATGTCAGTACCCTGTCTTCACTGTAACACAAACTTTGCTTCTAGTTAATAAGGACTTTATTCTTCAGCGATAAAGTTCAATTTTGCAAACTACTGTAGTTTGTTACAGCATTATTAATAGTCAGCAAAACAATAGCGAGAAGTTAACAATTTGTGAAAACTTAAACACTCGAGGTTCCATGCTGGAAAATGCTTTCATTGTTTGAGGCTTTTAATGGATATATAATTTTGGTAAGAAATTGTTCCTCTTATATTTACGTCGAGCAGTAACGCGCTAAGTTTTGTCTTGCTTTTGAATTATCAGTGCCTTAGGTCTTTAGAATTTATTAACAAAACACTTCTACAGAATAAATTAAGAAGAGTTAATTTATAAGTATATAAAAACTCATTGTATGTATTCCTAAAATTTAATTATTAACAAAAAGTTGCAGTCTTCCTGTGAAATACTTCTAAGTTTTAGAGGTAGTAGAGTTACGTTGTTTAGATCTCTTCTAGACGGTACTATTTAACCGCCATAATCATCACGTTTTACTGGTTGTGTTCCGATTAGAGGAAAGGTACAGACAGTGCGATTACAGACTGGTTTGCTGACTCTTTCTCCTGACACAAAACATAAATTCACTTAAATATTTTATCTCCATATTATAACACCAGGAACCGAATGCCATACAAGAAACCTCTTTAAATTCAACCAACTAGTGCCCTCAGGGCTTAAACAACTTCTAAAGTTTACTTTACAAAATAAAATAGCAAACGTTTTTGCTAAGTTATCAAAATGAAAAATATATTTTATGTCTGGATTCAGGCCTTCTTTACGAAAAGAACCAGGACGTTGTCTTATGAAAAAATAATAGATAGTTTGAATAAAAACATGCTTTAGAGTATTATTTAAAGACATTGAATATTAAAAAGAATTGACGTTAAGAAAAAATTACGTTTCGTGTATTCAATTAATTCAAATGTTACTATTTACGATTCTTTCCTAAAATATGTTTTAATACTGTACATTTTTAATTGGACCCATTCTTTTTTTGTGCACAAATACTAAAAATTTTTACTATAAAAATGAATAAATTCTAGAAGCATGCCTTGCGACGCGAAATATGATGTCCATTAGAAAGTTGCGTGAAAGTTTACGATTTTACTCGTTAAGTATCAAACAGTTAACGCGACTATTTAAACTCGATTTTTAAGATAATAAGCTTACAATAATTGCATTGTCAACTGATTCGTAGGGTCATAAATCTTAGCAATAAGTCTGTCTTCTTCGTCGGGTTTATGGAGTGTTATGATGACTCAATTCACAGAACAAATACAAATATAAAGGTAAATTATTAAAACATTCAAAAAACTTCAGAATTTTATACAATGTAATACCACCCCAAACACGAGATCCCAAATTACTTACAAAGATATCAAACTTAGGCTCCTTACCTGTTTTCTATATTGTATTTTTGTATGGTTGCAGATATGATTACTTACGACATCCAAAAAATAACTCATTCCCTGATGTCACAGCTCCATCACAGATAAGAAGCCGAATGTTTTGCTCAAATTGATAAATGGAAGAGATCACTCGCATTACTTGTCGGGTTCCTTCCCTTCGCATGGAAACAACAAAGGGATGAAACATTCACTTTCTGTCACAAAAAATTACTTATTATAAAACGTCTTATTTGGCTTTTTTTGTTATTGTCAGTTGTACAACTAAACTGTAATAAATAACTTGAATAAATAAAACGTCTTTAAAATTGTTATAATAAAATCGGTAAAATAAAATAAATATAGAAATCAATACAAAATATTATTTTTTTACGTGAGCTTGGTAATCAATTACTGGTGGCTATAGAATGTATAGTTCGTTCGCGTTAAGAATACAGTGAATCATCGATGCAACTATATTATGTTAAATACTAGCCAATGAGATTAGAAAAAGTTTTCTTTTTGTCGGTGACACTATTGGCTATAACCTAATGCCGAGACGATACGTCACTGTATTCTTAATGCGAACGAACTATAGTGGCCAAATTTGTATGATTTTTTTTACTTTTTTTAAAGCCAGCAAACGAGCACACGACCCACCTGATGGTAAGTGGCATCCAAACCCATGGACATCATTAGTCGTAGGTGTTTTATTTATTAATAGTGATTGTGATTATTATATCGTCTACATGCGTCGCCAGCCGTAGGCTTCAGTTGAAATTACTTTTTTTCAGTAATCACACTGGGTGTTCCTTCCTTTTTCTTTTCCTTCCTAAACAATCATTTTGGCGGTCAAAATATGAAGCACTTTAGTACCGCCCCAGGCGAGATCTAAATTTAAAATCGAATATTGATATACCTATCTGTTTAAAACTTTCAGTATTATAGTCGTCCCAAGCTAAACATTTTTTTTATATTGTTCTAAAAATTAGAAATACAGATAAGGAGAAAACAGATTTCATAATCTACGCTGTCATTTCTTATTATCACAAAAAATTTATCTATAAAAAGTCAGTATTACACTAAGCAATAAAAACCTTTATGCTTTAAATATAAGATTTTGGATCATTTTAACCAAAAGCACAAACGAACTACTTCCACAGTTTGAGTAAGTCAGGGTTCTACTAAGAGCGCATTCACACTGGATCCATCAACGACGATTCGTCAAAATAGATGATACGTAATGACAGATGGACGTTCACATTGCATACGGAATCGTGTTTTTTTACGATTCATCAAAATATCCGAATAGATGTTCACACTGAATTCGTGATTCAGACTTCAGTCTTGGACGAACTATCCAATACGATGGATGTGAAAATGACTATCTAGTGTTGCTATTACCTTCGATTTAAACAAAAAAAAAAAAGAAAAAGGAAACACGTGCAATAAAAGATAATAAAAAGAAAAACGCATAGTCGTCCCGACCGATCCGTCATAACGATTCGTGATTAAAAACTGAAGGTTATTAAAAAAAGACGATTCGTCAAAAAACACGAATCCTCATTGACGGATCAGTGTGAATGAGCACTTACATAAACTGCATAGTAGTTAGTGACTGCAAGAGCGTTCAGCACTTGAATAAGTAATCAGCTAGCATACAATACAGTAAAACTCCATTAATGTACGTATTAATATTAATCTAACATAACATTCCCATTAAGGTACGGACAAGCTAATTAAATTAAAACGTTTTTATCTATACCAGTTCTTTGTTTTAAATTAGTCGATAAACTGTGAAATACAAAACTTACTTCATACAATCTTTCATCATTAGCAAGGTAAATTGTCCCGAATATTTCATCCCAATGTTCCCAAGGGATCAGGAGTTACACAAGTGATAACGCTCTGGGAACTTTATTTGTGAGCTTCCCGAGAATATGCTCCTTTTACCGTCACTATTCCTATGTTCGGAAACAATACCGAATGGTATTTCCAAACATGTTCCTTTTTACCGTATCCCTATGTTTGGAAATTATAGCGAAGGGTATTTGCATTTTCATTAGAGATCATGACACGTATGATATATTTTACAAAATGGAATGCATTTCGCACGAGCCCAAATCTGCAGGGAAATAACAACCTTAATACATGTGCATAAAACTGTCTAGCTCTATCCAACACTTTTATCACTGTGCACCATATTACGGCATAGTGTATTTCACGCCTGCGTAAATACAGGATCTAGTTAGGTGCTATTCACTGAATGGCGCAGTTCCTGTATTTAATGTTAGTTTAAACTGAAGGGTGATGTTTTCAATAGGTTTTCATGGTAAGTATCATTTAATTCATTTTTTTTGAGTTTAATTTTCTTATTCAATTAGTAGACATTTTAACCACATGTTGAGTACCGTTTAACTGTCGCGTAAAAATATTTTAAATTACTTTAACTAAGTAACCAATTCTGAATAAATTCCGATTTCATGTATATTTCTGTAGCTTAATTTGTTCATGTAAATGAAAGGCGGTCGGTTTATTAATTAATAAATCAAGGTTTTTCGTTTGATAAATATATGATGCTTTATACGTTATTTATTATTTTACCTTTGTGGGTAGAACTGCTTTAGATTTTTCATAAGCTATATCAATTAAGTGTGTTTTAAGTAATAAAATAGAAAATACTGCATTGAAGACTTCAAAGTAAAGGATTGGACATAAAATTATCCAATAAAATAAACTAATAAAATATTTCAACTAATAAAAATGATTAGCTTTGTTACATTACGGTAAGTTGTGCTAATATAAACAACTTACCGTAATGTAATTACTTACTGTAATGCTACGGTCGTATGTTTATTTTAAAAATAAATCAGGAAATTCTTACCATGCAACTAAAACGGTTCGGTATACACGGTGACCTACATCGCAAGATTGAATCCTACTTGAGAGAGCAGTTTCAGGTTGTAACGGTAAAGGCATTGACCTTTTCTTTTATTATGAGGAACACCGGATGGGAGGGGACTCATCCGGTGTTCCTCAATGTTCTCATCTTAAAGAATTTCACATTTTAAATACTGAATACAAATAATATGTAGACGTTTGAATAATTTTTATTTATACTTAGGTAAAAAAACTTAAAGCTGCAAATCATTATTTCGTAATTAATTTAAAAAATGAATACGTTTAGATAACTTTTAAAGCAAAACATGATTTAAATTTTAATGCGCATAACTATAAGACACGCTTACTGTAATGTTTCTTTCATTCACATCTTCAAAATTCTCCGTCATCATTTTGACTCAACGATTGTGGACTTCCATAGACTTTTAGACGCTTAATCCGTTGAAGTAACATGGATTTACCAGAAATAAATCAGACAAGTTTTAAAACGTTTGTCCAATTTAGACACCCTTGCTAAACAAACCTATTATATTGCGGTTCTATAATTAAAATATTACCCTCACATAGTTCTGTTACGTTTACATACCTGTCAAACGTGGCAACATAACCACACTTTTTTACAAAAACTAAAATAATATAATACAGGCAAGCTTACGTCTAGGGTAAAAAATTTTATACGATAATCATTTTTCCAACATATTGATACATTATTAAAAATGTGTATTTTTAAGTGCGGAAGTGATCCCTACTTGCCAGTTTTTATACAATTTAAAATATTATTTGCAGATAAAGTTACATATTTTTTACAACTAAAAAAACTCTACTATGAATTAATGTGCAAAAGGTAGGAAACAAAGTGCCAACATAGGCTGTTACCTAAAGTTGCCAGGTTACTTTCATACAAATAATTTGTATACGATAGAGCTGTCATAAATTTTTTTGCAAGATAAAAACCTAGGTTTAATTTTTTTACCATTTTTTTTATTGTGACGACCCTAGATGTAGGTAAAGATGCCACAGGGTTGTCACCTCAAGTAACATTACCTAAGAATATATTTTATAAATGGGTAAATTTACCCACTTTTCACCATCGCGCAATTGATCTCTTATAAATTTTATATAGAACTTCAAAATTTTACTCACGTGCAGAACGACATAATATTACGAATAAGAGAATACGTTCAAGCGACTGTCTACTTATTTTTAAGCTTCACGTAGCTATATCTATGAGATGAAGCAGTCCGAAAACTCGCCGAGAGACTAACCAGTGGTCATTATACTCTACGAACAAGTGGTGGAGCTATTACTCTATATACACTCAATTAAAGCCCAGCGACAAAAGTCTCATTGCTCGCTACCCGCTTTTTATTCATTGTCAGCAGTAGGACAACTGGCCTAAGTGAAGTAAAATTATAGTTTTTTGTTCACATTGCCAGCAAGAGCTCTCTTTCCTCTAGGTTTGTGGCAGCATCAAGCTGTCACACACTCGCTTTTAGACCAGCGACAAAACTATCACAACTTCACACTCGCTTTTTGCCTCTCGTCAACTCCTATCTAGTTTCTACCTCTACTCTCGCTAATCGTCGGCGGTGCGACAAGTGCCTAAATCGTATTTTCTGAAGTTCGATTGTTAGTTTTGAGCTCTAAGTGGAACTACAAGAAATACCCTGTAGCTGAAACGAAAGAGAGCAGAAAATGATCATTAATTGTGAACATAGTATGTATTAAATTTGTTTTTTCGACAGTACTGTTATGGCGGAACTACTTGTTTTCGTGTGGGAAAATTTTGATGCTTGGTCCAAATTAAACCTTATGAATGAGGGGTTTTCATTCTACGATTAAAAATATAAAAAAAGTGGTCCTTTTATTTAACATTAGATGGCGCTGATCAAAACTCAAGAGTCAAAAACAGTATGACAAGACAGCAATAAGCGAGTGAGTGATAGACAAAAGGAAATATGCGCCAGAAAGGGCTTCTTTTGAATATGAATCATTCGCCACTGGTTCTTGCTATGTGTACGGGTGCAAGGTGAAGGAGCCATAGGTATCAATTTCAGTAAACCTTACGTAAAGAAAAAAAAACCAATAAAATAAAATAACCTAATCTACCTTAAGGAACACTAAATTATTAATCATCTATAAGATGTGTGTGAGTGACTGAAAATAAATATATGATAAATTTGTAACTGACACAAATATATATATATCATAATATAAACATACGATCAGTCAACCAACAAAGAAAGAGATTGACATTGACTCTTGAGTTTTGTTCAACGCCATCTAGTTTCGAATGAAATATCTTAAATAAAAACAAAGAAACGAAAAGCCATCATTGACATAATAAATTAAATAAAACACACTTTTAACAGGATGTTATCGCATTTAATTATATTACTTTTACATTTCAACTTCACGTTTTGTGGTCACGAGTACCCAAGATGACAGGCGTCTTGACAGTTATGAAGACATCCAATCCTCTCCAACTGTTTCTCAGTCTGCGAGTGTAATGTTCAGGATTAATACAGAAAGTGCTGAGAGTGTCTTGAGCTTGAAGTCTTGCAGCATGTTGGATGTTTGATTTTACGGTTTTTAGTATAGGATCCCATGTTCGAGAAAGCTTTCAACCATCTTCGCTATGGATGATGGTGTGTTTCCTAATTTCAATGGTTTATTTCAAATGGATATGAAGTGTTGATGCTTTGAAAACATTTCAAATAATGTTTTAGCTTGTCCATGGAGTGTTTTGTTGCTACTCTGTTTTTGATATCACATATGTCTTCAACGCGGCTTGACAAATCCGCTTAGTTTAAACAATCTTGGAAAGCCCACAGCCAAAGAAAATTTTGTAAACACCTAGGTTTTGTAAAGGTATGCTTGAATTAACTGGACCCAGATGTTGACAAATTTTCATGATTTTTTTCTATCTTGTGTGTAACATCTTTTATATTTTTTATTCGTTTGGTGTACTTTATTCACAAAGAAATGTATTTAATTTTACCGATAGAGGATACTGGCTTTTTTCTCACAGGTATGTTATATATTTATTACAAAAGTCAGGGACTTAAACCTGCAAATATGTTTTTGCTGTGGATTAAAGATTATTATTAATATTATTGTTATTATTTATATGAGGAAGAAAAGCAGGTCTACGTTTAACTATACGTTTAACTCTATGAGGACGAGCTGTTTTGAGGCCGTTCTCACGAAGCACCTAAACAACACGCATGAGTTCATCATCAATATGTTGGGGCTCGTAGACTCCTTGTGCTCTCTAAAACAACGAAGACCCTAGGGCAGATAATTGGCTCGGTTGATAGTGGATTTCCCATTTAGGGATTTATAAGTGTGGGTGGATTTCCTATATACAGGGTGACTAAGAGTTACATTTAGATCCCGTTCAATAAGAATCATAGAAACCTGAATAATTATCCTGCTCTAATTCCATTGTAAACTGTATTTTAAAATATAGTGTCACGCTAGCCGTGTTTTAGATAGACGGATGAAAGTAAATTACTTAATATTAAAGAAAGAAAGAAAAATAAGGTTTTGCAACAATTTCAATTTTAATATTAACCATATAAACTAACAATTATATAATACTATAACTAGTTTTAATAAGGGAGTGGTTTTTTTTAAATAGTCAGTAACCGATTGCGTGAGATGAAATTGATTCACTGTCCTGTAGGAAGCGCAGCTCAGAAGGCCCAGCAGGTTACGGTAGTGCTCCAGTGGCTCTAGGTAGTTGGCTTAATCGGGAAAGGCAGACTCCTGATCCAGGTTCCTGACAGCAATGTAGGGTAACGGTAGTCCCTCTAATTCCCAGAAAACCAGACACTTCAATAAAATCCGATTTGTTGAAATTGTCTGCGACATGAAAAAGGAACAGATGAGATGATAGTCATTTACATAAAATAATTAACCAATGATGAGGCATTTACATTATTACCAGTTGTACATAATCAACTTATGTGGTAAGGTAGGTGCGTGACATTGACATAGCATGGAAGAATGATTGTGAATTTTATAACGTCATCGACTGGTATTGTTGCATATGTCTCTGCGTTGATCAAATCAGTAGTCTGCATAACCTGCAGGCATCATACAAAGGTGTTGTCTTTTTGCATCCAACTGTGTATATGTCACTGTGGTAAAATGGTAGTTATTTTATGTTCTTTCACTTTTTAAAATCCATTTTTTGTTCAGTTTTAAGTTAAATATAGGTATTTTTTTTAAATGGAGTAAGTATAACTTTTTTTGTGTGTCTTGAAATTCTTATATTTATGTGTTTTGGATGCAAATAAATGATATTCTATTCTATTCTACCTAGGTATCACTAGTTCGCCACTTCCACCAAACGTTGCGAAAAAAGTGCTAATTCATATTTTAAAAGGCTATATATTAGTTCCCCGTACTCCAGTTATCTCGAATCATTTGCCACTCAACAGTCAAGTTTTCCCAGATAACATTTTGCGTGATGATATTGACTGTATTTAATTTTTTTTAACTCGAAATTTTTCGGTAGTAAACTTTATTCTCGTCTATTTCATTTCACCGTCTTGTAGATAGAGTTTTTGGAGCACTTTTTAATTTTTTCGTGTGTGACGCGACGTTTAGTCACCTTTCCAAAAACGCTTGATTATGAGTATACTAATTTTATTCAAGTGCCCGAAATAAAAGTTTTATGGCTCTTACTTTAAAGTTTCAAAATCCCATTACTAGTTTCCCCCATTTGACATCTTTGAGGGTCGGATTCTTAAGTTTTATAAAGTTTTATTGTATTATTTTTTATACAGAATCTGAAATATAAGTTCCTTGGCTGTAGCTTCAAAAATAATAATAATCCTATTAACACTTTCAACCCCGATTTCACCCTTTTATGTGATGATTACCGATATAAAAACAATGCTATGTGCAACCTTTTTGGGGTCTCAAACTAAATCTATACCAAATAAAAGTTTCATGGCTCTAAGTTTAAAAATAAAAAATTGCTTGCTTGTTTTTGTCACCCATTTAACCCCGTTAAGAAAGGGTGAAATGTATAAAAGCCATGAAATCTGTGGGATTTCAATTTGATAAAGAACCTTTAATATAAGTTTAACAAATCTTCATAAATATCAAAACTCACATACTCACTTTCAACCCTTATTGCACCCTCTTAGGGGAAAATTTTCATGATAAATACTATCCTATATCCTGTCCGGAGTCTGAAGTTAACTCCATCCCAAATTTCTCATAGCGGTTTAAGCGTGAAAGGGTAACATACAGACAGACAGAGTAACTGTCGCATTATAATAGTATAGTACTTTTTATTTTTAAGTCAATAATTTTAATGCATGATGAGGTTGATATAAATTCTACTATTATATAAAAGATAAAAAATTTAAAATATTGTTGACTTAGCAGTCATACTTATTTCACTGTACTTTAAATAGCCCTAGAATTATTTCCACCTAGAAATATACACACAAGCAATTCGACACTTTGGTTTATTGAAAAATAAAATTTTCATGCCAAATCTATTTAATCCCTTAATTTATTTATTTTGTATTAGAATGACCAACACCTACATTGCAACTACATAGTAAGTTCGATAAACATAAGTGAACCAATTACAAGGTCCCCAATATAATAAATGTGAAAATTACCTTAAACTTTCATTTTTAATTTAACAAACAGTGATTTTTTGTACCTTACCGGGAATTCGCTTGCGCTTAATACAGGTAAAAAGTGACCCAAATGATTAAGCCCTGGAGACTAGTTCTGACAGTAACAAATTTTATTCTTTACTCTAACGGATTTTCATTCATGAGAGGTTTATAAGTTTAAAAAGCGAACAACGAAAATCAATTAATAGGAAACAAAAAGGCTACGTTCAACCTATTACTAATACACTCGGTTACTTACTAAATACATTACTTATACGATACATTACTTTCGGGGGCTTAAAGGAGAGTTTTTTTTGTTCCCCTCCACGGAGAGGGCAGCAGGATAAAAAATGCTCTGTCGCATACTCCGCGCGCGCGATCGGAGTTATATGGGTCTCGCTCCGAACCTACCAGAACCACTACCCACTAAAAAACCCCCTGTCGGCTCGTGCAATTTTTTGCCACACAGCCTTCATCTAAGCGACGGCCAATTGGAGAAAGAGGCCGCGCTAGCGGGGCCCAGAAGGGGTCACCCGCTGGGATTTACATAGCACTGAAGGTGCTCAAAGCACTGAAGGTGAATTCATAGCACTGAAGGTGCTCAAAATGGCAAAGAGAAGTTAAATGAAATTTTATTTAAAAAAAACATTAAAAGAAGTTAAGTTAATTCGGATTTGCGTTAGAATTAAAATTTACGTTAGAATTAGAATTTGCGGCCAGAAGGGCTTCGAGATCGGCTGACAGTCTGGTGGAAGATTACGAAATATATAACTAAGATAGCGACTTTGAACTTCGAAGCTAAGACAGGAGTAGTATATGAGACTGAATCACGAACTATAGGATTGGGATGGGTTTCGGAGCGTTTGAAGAACGCTTCAGAGAGTGTTTTGAGGTGTTGTTGTACTGTAGGCAGTTCAAGATCTCTATGCAAGTCCGCGTTACGCACGTACCACGGTGCGCTTGTGGCCCTGCGGCAAAAGAGGTTTTGAACTACCTGCAGTTTGTGCAGGAGGGGGGGTTTGGCGTAGGCAAAGATTGGCGAGGCATATGTCATGACGGGTCTAACGCAGACCTTGTAAAGTGTACGTTTGTTTCTGAAAGACATTTTACTTTTTCTACCTAACATGCTATTTAGGCGGCCTAAGTAGTGACGGGCGAGTTTCGACGTGTGGCTTGAAAGAAAGCGTCGGATCTAATATGACGCCTAAGTATTTAGTACTGCGCTTCCAGGGGATGGGAATACCTAACATTCGAACGTGGGGATCGCCAGCGGGACGACGGCATTTGTGGTCGAAGCGCATCGCAGAACTCTTTTTAGGGTTCACATCGATGCGCCATTTTTGAAACCATACACCAAGGGCGTTTACGGCCTTTTCGAGTCTGGTTACTAGGTGCGGAACACTGTGGCCTTTGGTATAGAGTGCGGTGTCGTCGGCAAAGAGGGCGATTTCGACGCCTTTCGGCGGGATGGGAATGTCGTTGGTGTACACGGTGTACAACAGAGGGGCGAGGACTGAGCCTTGAGGGAAAGCGTGCCTTCATGTTTAAATCGAAACATACGGTCTTTGAGAAACGACGCTATTAACCTGACTAGGCGATCCGGTAAGCCTATTTTGTAGAGTTTATAAACGAGACCGCTGTGCCAGACTTTGTCAAAAGCCTTGGCTACGTCAAAGAAAACCACGACTGTTTTATAGCGACGCGGATAGAAACCGTCAAGTATGTACTCGACGATTCGATGGACTTGCTGAGGGCAGGAGTGCTTAGCGCGAAAGCCGAACTGATGGGAAATAATGAGAGGATTGCCATCCGTTGGAAACAGATGGTTCCGCATTCGAGAGAGTATGGCTCTCTCGAGAAGTTTAGACATTGCCTTGAGGAGGCCGATGGGTCTGTGATTAGCCGGGATATTCAGAGTATTACCCGGCTTGGGAATGTCTATGATTGTTGCTTCTTTCAAAGCTTTTGGAAAGTAGCTATGGTCGAAGGAGGCATTGAAAATGATAGCTAACAAGGTAAGCACCTGTTGAGGCAGGTGCTTAAGTGCGTGGTTGGAAATACCATCCGCACCCGGAGCTTTTTGAGATATTCACCATGAGATCGTTCATCTGAGCATCTTGGAGTTCCCGTCTCGAGACAAGACCTAACTTTACGTTCAAGCTGATTCGCAGCTGTTCTATAGGCGAGTGTGGGATATTTCTTGGCTCTTCGGAGAGCAGCGTTCTTAGCTTTAATAAGATTGCTAACAACTAGGGGAAGCGTGGGTTTGCCTTGCTTAGCAACCTTTTCGTTATCGCTGATGGCTGAGTTGATAGCATCAGTGAGAGAGTCGACAAATGAATTTATTTTATTCGGGCTATCGAATTGATCGGGCGAAAACGCGAGCGGAGAGTTCGGGGCCTCTAAGGCTGAAACTAACTTATTTTTAAAGCCTTTCCAATCGGTAAAGGTCTTAGAACAGGTGACGTTATCGTTAGGCGGTCCTAGCACGAGGGAGACGGGGTGGTGGTCAAAGCCTAGTTCATCGAGCGGTTCGATAGACCTGAGGTGGAGATTGATTCGCTTGACAATTGCAAAATCGAGGATGTCAGGAGAGTGGTTTGGGTTGAAGGGATAGTCAGTGGGAGTGATGGGAGAGATGACATCTAAGTCGAGTGAGTTTGTGATGTTGAGGAGAGCGATACCGCTGGTGTTGGATGATAGGCACGTCCAGTCAGTATGTTTGGAGTTAAAGTCTCCGAACATAATGACTGAATGGCCGAGGGCGAGAATGGCCTCAAAGTCACTGCGGATTGGTCTGGTGCCACTAGATATGTAGATTGAAACTATGATGATGGTCGGATGACCAGTCATAGCCAATCTACACACAGTGGCTTCCATGTTGAGGAGAGGAGGGGAAGGGAGAGGACAGCAATGGAATCCTCTTTTGTAATAAATAGCAATGCCGCCGAAACCGTCGGAGTTGGGCCTGTCGTTACGAGTGAACGCGTATTTGGGAATAGCGAATCCCCTGCAGCGGTTTGCAGTGAAGAGAAAAGTAATAAGTATGGCTCGTTGTTCTGAAGGAACAGTTTGAGCTCAGGAAGGTTAGTATTAAGGCTACGAACGTTAAAAGATACAAGGGATAAGCCCTTGTGTTTGATACGACAGGACGCGGGATTTGCGGGTCTAGACATTATAATTATTTATTAAGTTTATACGAAAAATGGAATTTATAAAGAGCTTAGTAGCGAGTGATGCTCGGCTTACGCAAAAAGACGCTCTTGAGGAGAGTTTGCGTGCGAGTACTGAAATTTCGTTTATATCGACGTTTTGAATAACGTCGAACACGGTCTTCATGTCCTCAGCCAACGACGACTGAGGTGAAGATGACAAAGCAGGACGCGACCCTACGGAAGCTACGGGAGCTGGGATGGGTCGGGAAGGTGCAGGTTGGACAGCTGGACGCTGCCTCCTAGACAGAGCCGGAGTAGGCGTCGGCTGAACGGGCTTTGCTTCCGGGGGACCCCGGTTTTGCAGCGGCGGGAAGTTAGCGGGAGTGAGCGGCGGCGCCGGTTTAGGCGCGAACCTCTTGGCGGTGGAGCGCGGAGCGCGCGGGCAACCCCTGTAGTCAGCTGTGTGGCCAGACTGGCCGCACAGCACACATGCAGAGGGGGAAGTGGAGTCGGGAGTGCGAGTGCACTCCTTCGTAATATGGGGATCTAGACACTTAACGCATCTGCGATGGGCTGAGCAATTGGCCGCTGCGTGGCTATACAGCTGGCAGCGGTGGCATTGCCCGGGGTGCCCGCGAGGATTGGGACGCTCGACAGAGATATTCGAGAGTCCGCAGATTGTGCGAGCCTCTCTGAAGATCTCCCTCGAGTTGGGAGTATGAGATAAACTAACTAATGCTAACGGAAAACGCCTACCGTGGTTGGAGTGCATCTTGTGCACTGCTTCAGCCGGGAAACCCTGGGATTTAAGGTCCTCGAGGATTTCATCGTTTTCGAGCTCAAACAGGATGCCCCGTAATACTGCGCGGATCTTACGCTCCTCTGGGAGGGCGTAAGTATGGTACGCGATTTGTTTAAGCGAGAGTAAACGCGCGGAAATCGTCGACAGTCGCGACTTGGATTTTAATAGTATCGCCTGCGTTATTCGCCTTGAGATAATTGATTTCGTGCTCTTTGCACAAGTGAAAAACCGCAGCCCAGCGCGCTTTCTCGCGGAGGAAGACGGGCGGAGGAAGCTGAGGCTTAGGTGGGACGGGAGCACAGCGCGTTGCTGGCTTGGACGGAGCCAACGTATTCGCGGTCACTTGTAGTGACATTAACGGCGCGGGGGCGGGTGTTGAAGACACCGTTGCTTTCTTCGAACGCTTCGTAGAGCGTTTGGTGACTAATTGAAACGCGGGCTCAGGAGAGCCAGTTAAAGTAGCGGCGCCCGACGACGGTTCGGACGCGGAGTCGGAATCGGAGTCGCTCCCGGGAACGGTACGCTTACGCCGCGACGCGCGAGATGATGTGACCGACACGCAGTCCATATCGGATGGAATGGGAGACGCGGGAGGGCTGGTAAAGACCTGAGGGGTCTGGGAGTTGGTGGCCTGAGGGGCCGGGGTTGGGGCCTGAGGGGCCGGGGACGCGTTTAGCGCAGATAAGGCCTGCGTGAGTACCTCGTCAGAGATTGAGACGCCCGATGCGGCTAGCGCCTGGGCGAACGCTTTTGCGAAGTTAATTACGCTTTGCGAATCCATGGGACGGGTTGGTATGAATACTAAGGAATGTATATTTAAGTATATAAAAGATGCCTAGAGTTCCCTTAAATAAACGTAGCAAACCCTTGTGGCTAACCTCCCTACCTGCGGTAGGGGGGCTG
Organism: Marasmarcha lunaedactyla; assembly: GCA_923062675.1. Taxonomy (NCBI): domain Eukaryota; kingdom Metazoa; phylum Arthropoda; class Insecta; order Lepidoptera; family Pterophoridae; genus Marasmarcha; species Marasmarcha lunaedactyla. The sequence goes on along the minus strand of OV281342.1, from coordinate 9,772,999 downwards.
GGGAAAATAACTTAAAACTAACCGTTGTTCGCCGAAGGCCGCTACCTAGAAACCAAACAAAAAAAGAGGGTACGCAGGTAAAGAGTTGACCGCGTTAGAGTCAACCTTTACCGACAGATAGGACAAATACCCATGAAAACACACAGATATGATAAAAATAAATATGAAAATAGGAGAAAAATAAATAAAATAGAGAAGAGAAATAAAATAAAAATAAAAGGACTGGTTCAGTATAATTCGTTGTCACCGTTAAGTATCCTTTGTACTGAAACCAAACTACTTACGCTGGGCACTACACAGCACTTAGCACAAGCACAACACAACTTAGCACAGCACTTTGAAGACTAAGGGGCTTAGTCACAAAGAAAAATCACACTTCGATAGCACTCAGAGGGAGTAGAAAAACCTTGAAAACCGTAGCACAAAACCAATACACTAAACTGTGACGTCAGTAGACTGAGCGCCACGGAATATTGGGAAGGGACCGATCAACGGAGAACGAGGTCTTGCACGTCCGTACCGGGCGGCGATCGGAGCGAGAATGCGAGTTTATTTGCGTACCCTGTGTATTTACAAAGAATAATTTCATTCGAAAACTTTAGGTGCCTTACTTTGAATCAAAATCATAAGTCCAATATTTTTTTGTATTAAATTTACAGGCGTTTTTCTTCCATCTTCTCACCCGGTGGAATCTATGAATTTATTGGCTATGCTCAAAACAATTGAATTAGCTCAAACTTTGTACCAATATCGTGACACTAGAGCCTTAATCTAGTTATATCCTTATAATCGACTAATCTTCTGTATGATGCAATTTAGACATGTTATCAAAACTTTGAGCAAGAATAACATTATAATTCTCTTGTATTGTCGATTTATTTTCAACATCCAACTATTTCATCACGACAGCCTTAATATAACAGGGATATCTTCCTCACTAGCCTCACCCAAGAATGAGGTGGTATTAGGTAACTTATAGTCCACTTCGCTTGCCTACTACGGGTTGGGTACACATACCATTGAATAATTTCTAAGGGTTTGCTTACGATGTGCGTTACCATCAGAGCAGTCGGCTTGATGTACTTAAGTTGTTACAACTCATTGTTTTATTAAGCTGTCACCGGGGATCAAACTGGAGATCGACGCTCGCCTAGGTAATTGTTTGTATCTTAATAAAGTTATTTATAATAAAGTTGGTCCTATATCTGTAATTTTTTAAAATAGTGCTGGCACATAATAACTTGAAAACCATTCGTGGTTTGTTAAGTATGCAAATGCTGCACGAAACTATTCGCTTATCAACTTGCTTGCAAAGTATGTGCTGCGGTGGTTCGTGCCACAATTTTCCAGATAAGTATTTAAATTTTAAGCTCACATTAACATTTCCCTCATTATTGATAATACCTAGATACCAGTTTTGGGTACTCGTTGAAAGAAAACGTTTTCTGGAAGCGTTTATTATTTTCAAGATGTTTATAACGGTAAAATAAAAAGTTATTTTATTAATAAATTCCTCGTTTACACACCACAAAAAAATCATTCTTAGTTAAATGATGTTATTATTTTTCTTCATCATAATATTATGGAACGGTGAGTAGAATTTACATAAATCTTAAACACGGAACTTTTATTGTCTATTACAGGAAATTTAATAATAATAGGTATTTACCTATGAAACTGCCGTTTTGCCGTACTGGCCATTTCAAATGAAAATATTTTTTTTTTGACTGATAATTCTAATTTCAAATTAATTTTATTTGACAAACATGGAATTCTTTTTCTAAAATCGTCATTTGTTTAATAGTAAGTGTTTTGTTTTCAACGCATTCGAACATTTTTCGTCATCATGGATAAGTTAAAAATTCGAGTAATTATGGAGTATGAGTACCGTCGTGGCAGCAAAGCGGCACAAGCGGCACGCAACATCAACGACGTTTACGGAGCGAACACTACAAACGAACGCACCACCCTTTATTGGTTTACCCGCTTCCGTTCTGGAAATTTTGACCTGAAAAATGAACCCCGTGGTCGTCCGAAAACTTTGGTCGACAATGACGAATTAAAGGCAATTGTGGAAGCTGATGAAACTCGATCCACGGCTGAATTAGCAGCAGCTTTCGACGTTAGCATCAAAACAATATTGGTCCATTTGCGTCAAATTGGCAAGGTAAAAAAGCTTGACAAATGGGTACCCCACGAACTCAATGACCGCCAGCGCGAAGTACGCGTGGAGACGTGCCTTGCACTGCTCAGCAGGCATACAAATTAAGGAATTCTGAACCGCATTGTTACTTGTGACCAGAAATGGATCCTGTTTGACAATCGTAAGCGCTCAGCAAGTTGGTTGGACCCTGGTTCAGCACCCAAACAATGCCCTAAACGAAAACTTACCCCTAGAAAAGTGATGGTCACTGTTTGGTGGTCTAACGCGGGTGTAATTCATCACAGCTTCTTGCCAAACGGGACAAGCATTACTGCAGATGTGTACTGTGAAGAACTGAACACAATGATGGAGAAGCTCGCACGTCTCCAACCAGCTTTGGTCAATCGTTCGGCTCCACTGCTCCTGCACGACAACGCGCGACCTCATACTGCACAGCAGACGGTCTCCAAGCTACAAGAGTTGGGGTTGGAAGTTCTCCGTCATCCGCCGTACTCACCAGACCTTGCGCCTACAGACATCTACTTTTTCCAGAATTTGGAAAACTTCTTGGCGGGAAAAAAATTCAATACCCGAGAGGCAGTACAAAATGCCTTTGAAGAATTTGTTGCCTCCCGTCCAGCTGATTTCTTCAAGAAAGGCATCAATAAGCTACCAATGCGTTGGCAAAGATGCATTGATTGCATGGGTGATTATTTTGATTAATAGAAATAAAAAATATATAAAAAAATTACGCTTCATTTATTTCGTGAAAAACGGCAATTTCATAGGTAAAGACCTAACATGTAAGTCTGTTGTTAATTTTCCGAACACAAGATGTACGTATCATAACAAAAATAATGTGCAAATAATTAACTTGCCGAGCGTTCCATAAGAAATTATCGGCCCAGAATACAAGTTTTATTTTTATTATTATTTTGAATTAGATTTGCATTTGTCTTCTTTGTCATTAGAGGTGCCTGTTTACTTTACTGTTGAAGGTTCCAAGACTACTTATGTGTTTTAGGAAAAGTAGACATAGGCAGTTTCATTTGATATTCTGGCAAGGCGATTCAAAAAGTATTTGATGAAATCTTTTTATTTGACCGACTTATGTAATTTTAATATGTTTCTTTAAAAAATAATTAAGAAAATATAAATATATATAATAAGGACATTATTTCTCAGAATAGTTTGATTTATCGACGAATGATGGAGCAAAAATACTTCAATGCTTCGCATAACATAAAATAATTGTTTCGAGATTGTCATTGAATTAAGGTAAGTACTCAATAACTACTTAATATAAAATAAAGCGGCACCTTCAAGACAGATAATAAATCTGTGTGAGACTTTTGTGTATTACTAAGAGTTTATGGTCAATATGGCCATTTTAATGGCTTATCTTTTTACACGACATGTTCTGACTGGAGCGTTAAGTTTTTCAGGTGTAGGTTTGTATATTTCTTTGCACGCTCTACAGCCTAAACTGTTTGATGGATTTCAACATAGGTGTCATTAGATTTGTCTCAGTTGTAAGAGTAACATAGGGTTCATTATTTTCCAGAATTTCTATGGGTAGAAGTCGTTATTTGTAATTCGTCTAATACTGCAGCTCGTTAGATTTTTTATCTGATCATACCGTTGATGTTTAATCTTAAGCTACATATAAAGTACAAAACATCGTTTGCCACACACCAGGACTACATAAGAAATTTTCGAAATTTGCCAAACACCAGGACGATATGGCTGGACCCCGCGTAAACTTGTGAACGGGTGCCGTTTCAGACTGTTCGTCGTTTGGATAGTTGGGGGGCGGGAGATTTGCCGAGCTAACAGATGCAGATAAGAAATAATTTTGTAAAGAATTAAAGAGACATTGTAAATTTATTTTGAAAAAATGATGCCTTGAAGCTTTTTGCTAGTTCTTCTTCACGAAGGTTTTTCTAAACTGGTGGTAGAGTCATGCTTTATTTGACGTCAATAAGAGTAAGTAAATGTCAATGTTGAGAGATAAATGTTTGAATTTGAATTTGGATTCTAAGTATAATACAGGAAAATAAAATGTCAATCTTAATGTCAAAACGCAGTCAGAATGAAGTTTCAAAAATTGTTACTATTATGGTTCATAATTTGTGACTAATATAGACCATACTAGCACTTAAAATTTCTGGAATTATATACTTAAAATTCCACATACATACAAATAAATACACACCCAACACTCATACACAAATAAATAAGTGTTCTTATAACTTATGAAAAAATACTAAACACATAATTTGGTATGTAAAAATACTAAAAACATTGGTAATAAAAAAGATCAAAGATAAATTAATCCACAAAAATCCACCACTTTAAATTACCAATTAAATCAAACCGAGTCAATAAAACCATTTACGGAAATCAATTTTTCAAGTGATTGAACATCGCTAAGCGGGTAGAGCAAAAGATTCATTTTACAAACAAATTAACTAAAGAGTAGGTTTGATGATGAAAAAATCCTTTGATGACCTACTTTGATGATCTACTTGGTGACTGGTTGTTTATTTTATATACTAAATAAATAATTATTTCCTTTAAGATTGTTATTCAAATATATATTTATACATAGTATTAAAGCGAAAATTTATTAAGTAAATCTAAAGACCGCGACTTGAATTATCAATCTTGCGGAGAACAAGACGTTCTAGAATTTGAAAAATGTTTTAGAATAAAAAACGGATACGCCGTTTAATACGTTTTTAAAGAGTTTATTGATGCTCACTGAAAAGATTTTTTTGGAAATAAATCAGTATAATCCCAATAAATGGCAGAAGTGCATCGACAAGACAGGTGCATTTTTATATAAATTATTGATAAACATAGACAAACTATTACAGTTTTTTGATCTAAATACATAGATATCACTTGTAAACAGTATACACATGAGAAGGCATGAATGTAGCGGTGCTTGCCACAAATATAATTTAAACTTTTCCTTGACACACACATTTTTACGTTCACTTTAAACGTATTTTATGAATAATAACAGAAATCTATTAAATATGACGTTCAAAAACTAAAAAAAATTATATTACTCGAATTAAGATGCCTTTTTTTCAAGTGTCCTTTTTTAAAGAGATTTTTCTTAGCTTAGGCTGTCTTCATATTAATTAACTTGAGACTAAATAAAAAGCTTTCGTTAATTAGACATTAGACCTCTCCTCAGAGGCATTTGAACTTTTTCAAGATGTCTTCATCTGAAAGTCATTACTTTTATAATATGAGATTATTTATAAAGATTTATGAATTTAAGTTTGTTTTTTCTAGGTACCTATAATCTTTAGCACGGTGGTGGCGACAGACGAACTTTAATTAGAATTCTAACTAGTATGTGTAATGACGTTATTTGTCTAGTAAATATCAAAAAGCTTAACCTTTAATTACACGCGTTCTTTATTTTAACACTTGTGAACAATGGACTGTTTATGCATGGACCTATTGGCCTTTTAAATTTCACCAGACTTTGTGGCCTAGCGCTGACGGCGCTTAGCCGGAACTGAAACTAGTCCTATATACAATACGCCTAAGGGCATGGACCTCGGATTAGGACGTCCTATATTGGAACTACCACTGGTCCGGTTAGTGTCATCTACTGCCAAAGAACCAGCAAAAACCCAGTAAGAATGCGTCGACGCGTTAGCCTGACCTACCGGTGGGGTAGCTGAATAGCCAGCTGACTTATTGACCAGCGGATTGGGATGATTGTCGAAGTGGCGCCTACACGCCAATTTCATAAACGAAAGATGCTTTTGCAGATCTAACTTGTGAATACAGAGAGTGTGGGTATGAACCTAATTTGAAGAATCTGCAAGTGATTAAGGTTCGACTTGCTGGCGTGACCGAAAGCTACACTAGCATATGTCACGATGGGCCAGATGCCAGTTTTGCTTATTTCTAATTGTCATTTTCTTACTTTGAATTTTTTACGGACAATTTTCAGACTAGTTGGTGCAGCCTACGCGGCTCGGTTCCGGAGGCGATTAGGCGTGCCGCGAATGTGAGTCCACACTAGACTTTTTTACCAGACAGAGTGAACTGACTCAATCTTTTGGAGGGTTTCCTAGAGGTTGTCCTTGAAAGGGTTGAGAAAGTAAAATACACTGCTTAAAATAGTTATAAGTGTTTAACTAATGTATGAACATTTAATAAAAAAAACAACCCTTGAATACAATTTTATTATTTTCCTTTAAAATAGAACCCAAAACATATCTTCTTATTACATAGAAGAAAAAGAAACGATAACTTTATGTGTAACAAAAATGACTATGCCCCAATTTCGCCCTAATTTTAGTTGATAACTAATTTTAGTTGATAAAGAGTACTTTTTCAGTTGGCGTCCCTGAGATTTTTGCTATCGGAGTTACTAAAACCTGTAGGATTTGTATTACGGCGCTAGTTGAGTGTATGCAAATCATTTTAACCACTATGCAATGCTATTGTATGAAAAAGTAACAAAAAAAATTAGAAGTAAATCGAAAATATAATTACACCTTTAAATATACATACCTATCTTGGCAGAATCGAACCCAGTACCCTTACGACCGCCCGTGTCGTGAAATTCTGCAGCCACTGAGATTTTTGCTTGTCAATTTAGGAAACGATGGGTATAAAATAACACCATGGTTAGACCCTAACCTTCACGTTGAAGGTTAATGATCTGGATATTTTTTGATATTTACACAGTTTCGATCATGTCCACGCGACGACCTTGCCTTGTTTACCTTGCTTGTAAGCAAATAAGTATTTTTATTTACATAGGGTGATGCCAAGTTTATGCTATAAAGTTATTACATATTAAAGTTAAAAATAAGACTATAACTAACTTAACTTATTAACTTATTGCATAAGTTTTTATATAACGTCGTATTATTTAGGCCAAACTGTTTTTATAGTTCCATTATTATACATAATAGTTAAGATTAAAATTAAAAAGTAAGCAATCTTTCCGAACAAATACGATGATTTTTTGGAATAAAGTAAATTAAGTCATTTTAAAACAGACTTATTCAAAAAATTATCTGTCATTTTACAAATAAGAATATATAAAAGTAGTCTTTGTTTTAATCCAGATCGATATCATCTAAATCCATGCAGCTTTTTGAGCGACAGGAAGAAGATGAGCAACAAATATGAATTTAAGTATTTTAACCTGTAAATGAACTCTATTGATTTCAGAGTACTACATAATAATTAAAGGTATAGGGGCCTTTGTTAAGACATTTAATTAATACCTTATACCTAATACATTAATACCTTTGGTCTGTGAGGATAATTTTCACTATATTGTTATATTTATTGTTGGATCTTATTCCAAAATAATATGAAAGTGAAATCAACCGTCTAATGTAGTAACCACAATACAATTTCTCAATCATAAGCTTTTACTGTCTAAGGTATTCTGTTTGAAATATTGATGCACGGTCAGCATTTTTCCCCGCTACCTACGGGTTCGCATAAAGCGCTTCACTAGTAAAAATATCTAGTAGGTTTAACATAGAATCCCCTACGTGTCATTTGACATTTTATTGTTCATAGCAAATCATAGAACTATATGTATAGAGGAGCGCCCAGATCGTAAAAAACATAAATACCTCGGATTTCAAGTTCGTTAAATTTTATAAAATTTAGTTTAGTAAAAAAATAGAAGAGAATGTTACAATACAAAACATCAAAGTTATTTATATAACCTACCTTTTATGTTTCTTGTGTTTTTATGATATAAGCAGTTTTAAATGTTTTTCTAAGATACTTTAAGTGGGATTGAGTGATTATTTAAACTAAGCATTTTACAAAAAAGTAATCCGCTTACATTTCGTTGACACAATACTGAAATATCGCTTTTAATAAGTAGGTATAAATATTTCTGTAATTTGTAACCTTGTTAGACATACCATATCAAGTTAAGTATACATAATATATTTTTTGTATTTTTATAAAAGTAACGCCATAATATTGTATTCCTGGAAGCGGGCATAAACAGCTACGACACAGTAATGATTGATACAGATGATTGTTACTTTGCATCATTGTTTTTAAAAATTGCTTTATGAAATAAAATAATATCTTTCTGCATCTGTTTGCAAGTCTCCCTCCACCAAATATCCAAACGACGAACACCCTCAAATGGCACCCATTCACGAGTTAACGCGGGATCCAGCCATCGCCCTCTTCAGCCATATTAGAGGGAAGTGAGCGACCTGTCAGGTGCCGCTTAAGAATTCCTTTCTTGGAGGAACACATCATGTTTCGCGTGAGTTTTTCTTTTGAATTTCCATATCTTTTTGTTGACAACAAGTATTTAAACAAATTCAGTTTGTGAGTGAGTCACACAGTCTCGGTCTGCGTGCGTTCTCGAGCGCACGTCGATCGCAGACGCCTTCCCGCTCTTTTAGCCCCCGCGCTAATTGAGCACCCAAATTTCATAGTTGTTTACCGTACTAAGTTTCTAACGCCGTTTTCACGGCGGACAGTGGCTCGTTAACCGTACTTCTAAGTTTCTAACGCCGTTTTCACGGCGAATAGTGGCTTGTTAACCGTACTTCGTGGAACGTGAGCTTCGTCGACGGGGTTTCGTTGTTCCAGGACTTCAAGTGCCGTGTTCGAGTAAGTTATCCGCGTCGTTCTCAACCGCCCTACTGCGTGTAGGGTGGTTTTAGGAAGTTAGTCATCGTTGTTAGGTTCACATATTGTCCCTCCCCAACCCCTCCGCAATGGCTTCCCTAAGCTATGATGAGATTAGGAAGAAGTTAGCTGATAGTATCGGTGCTGAAGGCATTTATATAAATGCTGACAAGTTCCGTTTCCTTGATTCTCTTATCCCGCATATCATGGCGTTAACTCCACCAATGGCCCCTCAGGCCACCCCAGTCCCCCAGACCCCTCAGGTCTTAGGCCCTCCCGCGTCCCCTTCCTCCAGTGACATGGAGTGCGAAGAAATCGCCCCTTCGCGCCGCAAGCGCGCACCCGCGACCGAGTCATCCTCGGATGCCACCCCAACTGGCCCTGATGAGCCTCCCTCTTTCACCCTTGTTAAGAAGCGCTCTAAGAAGCGCTCGAAACAAGACCCGGCGCCCTCGGCGCCCGTCCCTACACCCCCTGCGGCGTCTTCAACGCCAGCTGTCCCGGTGTCTTCAACACCCGCTCCGGCCCCGACTTCTGTCAAGGCCAAGGTCCCACCACCCATTTTCCTTCGGGAAAAGGGTAAATGGACTGAGGTCTCGACATTGTGCAATGAGCACAAGATCCTTTACACCCGAGCGGTAAACTCGGGTGAATCTATTAAAATCACTGTCTCGTCGATAGACGGTTTCCGAGCTTTGACTAAGCTCCTCACCGATAAGCAATATGCTTATCACACTTATGCTCTGTCAGAAGAGCGTAAGATCAGAGCGGTACTCAGGGGAATCCCGTTCGAATTATCGAACGAGGCCATCCTGGAGGATCTGCAGTCCCAAGGCTTCCCGGCACTCGCGGTGCATAAAATGCACAGCAAGTACGGGAGGCAACACCCTCTCGCTTTGGTGATTCTCGCCAACGTCCCCAAGTCCAGAGAGATCCTGAAAGGGGTTAGCTCTATTTGCGGCCTCTCTGGGATCTCAATCGAGGCGCCTCATCGCCGCGGTCATCCCGGCCAGTGCCATCGGTGCCAGTTGTACGGGCACGCGGCAGCCAACTGCCGCGCACCGCCCAGGTGCGTCAAGTGCCTGGTCCCGCACTTCACTAAGGAGTGCAATCGCACTCCTGAAACTCCCTCTCCTCCCGATTGCGTGCTTTGTGGCCAGTCCGGCCACACCGCAAACTACAGGGGCTGCCCTCGTGCACCCCGTTGTATGCGCTCCAATTTCAAAAGGGCGGCTCCCAAACAGGCCCCGCGCCTTTCTCAAGAAAACTTTCCGCCGCTGCGTAGCCGGGTTCCTCCGGCTGCAAAGCCTACTCAGCCCAAGCCTGCTCCAGAAAACTGGAGGCAGCGTCCCGCATCGAATCCCATCCCGGCTCCTCGCCCATACAAACCCACTCCTCAATCCTCCGTAGCAGACGATATGCGTATCGTCTGCGACGCTATTAAAAATGTCGATGTTAGTGAAATCGCAGTCTTAGCCCGTAAACTTAGGGCTTCACGTACTCCGACAGAGCGTTTGCTAGCTCTGGCGGAGCATAGTTCCCTTCTCAATTCATTGTAGGTTCATTTAAATGAATTGATCCCTAAATCATGCTTCGGCCGACCTCTGCCCAGCCCCGGCTTCACCGGAGGCTGCCCAGAACGGCCACCAACTCATGTCCCTTTGAGCACCTTCAGTGCAACTTTCACTACAGGCGGAAGACCCGCTAGCGGGTCTCCGCCAGCGCGCCCAACTTCCCGACGGGTGTCGCTTCCGATGAAGGCTAAAGGTATACGCTTACCACAGCCAACAGGTGGTTTTTAGTGGGTAGGTGCCATTCTGGTGAGTCCCACATAACCCCCCCGCAGAGGAATTTACCTGCGGGCGGGTATGCATGACGCATCTTCCACCTCCCTCCCGTGAGGGTGCCTCGGCAGCAAAAAAAAAAAAACAAAAAAAAAAATTAGTGAGTCAAACCCGATCTGCGTCCGGCCCCGTTCGGACGTGTTGACGGTCGCTCCCAGCCACCGAGTTACGATTGTTGTTTCACGTCGACTTATCGTAGCAATACTCTAACTATACTTTCTGCTGCACTTTTTAGTGCAGCCCTCTCGAATAAACACATCACTTCGTCCCCGATGACTTGAGAGACAGACCCGTTCTGCGTCCGCCCCTGTTCAGGCGTGTTCGCAGTCGATCGCAGCCGCTGAGTCACGATTGTCGCCTCACGATGACAACTCGTAGCAATTCTCAAACGCTGACCCCTCAAATAAATGCCTCATTTCGTCCCCGACGACTTGAGTGAAGCCTCTGTGAGTTTACGTGCGTCTCAAACAACAAACGTTTGAGACGCACGTAAACTCACAAAAAGCACAAACGTTCGCTCATGCTGTTTTTCTGGCTACGTACTTGAAGCTTAACGCTTATTTCGTTAGGAAGAGACTCGCCCTGCGGTCGGTTTCAGCCGGTCGTAACGTAGTCAATTCTACACTTTCAGTGCAACCCAACTTCACGACTGGATCACGTCGCGAGGCCATCCGGTCTATGGGTGGACGGGTGGACACCCAAGGCAATGCCATCGTTGCCAGCTTTACGGCCACGCAGCGGCTAATTACTCAGCTCCTCTGAGGAGCATTAAGTGCCTGGGTCCTCATATCACGAAGGAGAGCACTCGCGCTCCCGAATCCCTTACCCCCCTGCTTGTGTGTTGTGCGGCCAGTTCGGCCACACAGCAAACAACAGGTCCCCGAGCTCCTCGCTCCTCCGCCGGGCTGCGCTTAAGCTGGTGCTGCCGCTCACTCCCTCCAACTTCCCGCCGCTGCGCAACCGGGCTCCCCCGAAAGCAAAGCCTCCCCCGAAGCCAACTGCAGCTAACGCCTGGAGCCGGCGTCCGGCCGCCGCACCTTCCCTTCCTACCCCAGCTGTCATAGCTCCCGTAGGCTTGCGCCTCACTCCGTCGTCTTCATCTCAGTCGTCGTTGGCTGAGGACATGAAGTCCGTGTTCGACGTCATCCAAAACGTTGACATTAGGAAAATCGCCGTAATCGCACGCAAACTTCTCAAGAGCGTCTCATAGCGTTAGCCGAGCATCACTTGCTTCTTAGCTCTTTATAAATTTATTTAAATAGGTTAAATTCCTTAATAGTTAATATAACGATTAGACCTCTAAATACCGCGTCCGGTCGTATCAAACCCAAGGGCCTCTCCGTAGTTTCATTTAACGCTCGTAGCCTTAGTACCAACCTGAGATCCTCGATTTTATGATAGTAAAGAGAATCAATCTCGATCTCAGGCTATCGAATCGCTCGATGACTTAGGCTCCGATCACCATCCCGTCTTCCTCGTACTAGGACCGCCTTACGATAACGTCACCCTCCTTAGACCTTTACCAACTGGAAAGGCTTTAAAAATACGCTAGTTTCAGCCTTAAAGGCAGACCCGATCAGCGTCCGGACCCGTTCGGACGTGTTGAAGGACGCTCCCGGCTGCCGAGTCACGATTGTTGTCTCACGACTTCTCTCGTATCAATACTCAAACGCCACTCTCAGATCCGTTCTGCGTCCGGCCCCGCTCGGACGAATTCGCGGTCGCTCCAGCCGTTGAGTCACGATTGTCGTCTCACGACGAAAACTCGTTCGCAATACTCATACGCTGTGATTCGTACAAATCTCGGCTCGTCCTCGACGAATTGAGATAGCCTGTTTAGGGCTTACGCTGTGGCCAGTTTCGATCGGCTGCAAGTAAGTCGGTCTCGCACACCAACAACAGAGCTGAGCTTACCGCGGTCGATTAAATTCGATAGTGGTTCGCGAGGCTCGGGCTGTTTTTCTGGCTGCGTACTCGACGCTTGGCGCCTGTACGTAGTCAGAGACTCGCTCTGCGGCCGGCTCCGGCCAGTCGTAACGTAGTCAATCCCGCACTCTGTGCACCCCTCGAATTAAAAACCTCACCTCGGTGAGTGCAGCAACAACAGGGTTGTGCTTATCACGGTCGATTAAATTCGATAGTGGTTCGCAAGACTCGGGCTGTCTTTCTGGCTGCGTACTTGACGCTTGGCGCCTGTACGTAGTCAGAGACTCGCTCTGCGGCCGGCTCCGGCCGGTCGTAACGTAGTCAATCCCGCACTTTTAGTGCAACCCAACTTCGTCAGGTCTACGGCCGGTTTTTGTTGTCAATTTATTGGCAACACACTCCGTAGTAGACTCGCGTTTGATCAGGTGGATACTTAACGATGACAATTAAGCCTGATAGCGTTGCCCCGGTGCGCTTCCAAGGCCCTTCAGGCCAAGGAGAAACCGGCTGACCCGATCCCATTGCACTTGGGCCTTTCCCAGGGTGAAGGTACAGTGCTGTCCGAATTAGGGGCACCACTTCGCGTCGTCTGGGGGTCGTCGGTAAAGGTTAAAGTGCTAGGTTTGCTAGGGAACCTAGGTATACATTATATATTTATATACCAAGCCCTCCAATGGACCTTGTAAACATCCTTAGGTCGTTCGCCCAGGCGCTCGTTGCGTCCGGTGCCAACTTATCAGATGATGTAATAACGCAGGCCTTACAGGCATCTATCGCGTCCCCGACCCCTCAGGCCTCAAACCCGGCCCCTCAGGCCTCCAATGTCCAGACCCCTCAGGTCTACAGCTCTCCCTCGTCTCCCGCCTCGTCCGAGATGGACTGCGAATCGGTCGCATCCTCTCACGCGTCGCGTCGCAAGCGTACCGCTCCAAGGAGCGACTCCGAACCCGCGTCTGATACGTCGTCAGATGCCGTCACCTTAACCGGCTCTCCTGAGCCCGCGTTTCAATTAGTCGCCAAGCGCTCCAAGAAGCGCTCGAAGAAAGCCTCGGTATCTTTAATACCCGAGCCCTCCCCGGTGTCTTCTACACCAGCCCCCGCGCCATTAAAATCGCTTGAAGTAACCGCGTCTCCGTCGGTCCCATCAAAGCCAGCGACTAGCTGCGCTCCCGTCCCGCCGAAGCCTCAGCTCCCTCCGCCCGTATTTCTCCGCGAAAAAGCGCGATGGACCGTAGTTTCAAATCTTTGCAAAGAGCAAAAAATCAATTACCTAAAAGCAACCAACAAAGGCGATACAATTAAAATCCAGGTCGCGACCATCGACGACTTCCGCACGTTCACCAGGTTACTTTCTCTAAAACAAATCGCTTATCATACCTATGCCCTCCCGGAGGAGCGTAAGATCCGCGCAGTACTACGGGGCGTCCCGTTCGAGCTCGCGAACGAAGATATCCTCGAGGACCTTAAGTCCCAGGGTTTCCCGGCCGAAGCAGTGCATAAGTTGCACTCCAACCGCGGTAGGCGTTTTCCTTTAGCCCTTGTTATCCTATCCAAAACTCCCAACTCGAAGGAGATCTTTAGAGAGGCTCGCACAATTTACGGACTCCCAAATATCTCCGTCGAGCGTCCCAACCCCCACGGTCACCCTGGGCAGTGCCACCGCTGCCAGCTCTATGGCCACGCAGCGGCTAACTGCTCAGCTCCCCCCAGGTGCGTTAAATGCCTGGATCTTCACATCACTAAGGAGTGCACTCGCACTCCCGAATTCACTTCCCCCCCTGCCTGTGTGCTGTGCGGCCAGTCCGGCCACACAGCTAACTACAGGGGTTGCCCGCGCGCTCCGCGCTCCACCGTCAAGAGGGTCGCGCCTAAACCGGCGCCGCCGCTCACTCCCGCTAACTTCCCGCCGCTGCGCAACCGGGGTCCCCCGGAAGCAAAGCCCGTTCAGCCGACGCCTACTCCGGCTCTGTCTTGGAGGCAGCGTCCGGCCATCCCGCCTGCACCTTCCCGACCCATCCCAGCTCCCGTAGCTTCCGTAGGGCCGCGTCCCGCTTTGTCATCTTCACCTCAGTCGTCGTTGGCTGAGGACATGAAGACCGTGTTCGACGTCATCCAAAACGTCGACATTAAGGAAATATCCGTACTCGCACGCAAATTGCGAGCCGCCCGCTCTCCTCAAGAGCGTTTATTCGCGTTAGCCGAGCATCACTCGCTTCTAAGTTCGTTTTAAATTCTTTTATTTTTGTATGAATTCGTAAATAAGTAAATTATAATGTCTAGACCCGCGAATCCCGCGTTCAGTCATATTAAACCCAAGGGCTTATCCCTAGTATCTTTTAACGCTCGAAGCCTTAGCACCAGCCTTCCCGAATTAAACTGTTCCTTCAGAACAAAGAACCTGACTTATTCCTTCTCCAGGAGACATGGCTTACTCCAAACCGCTCCAGGGGATACGCTATTCCTAAGTACGCGTTTACTCGCAACGATAGGCCCAACTCCGACGGTTTCGGTGGCACCGCTATATATTACAAAAGAGGCTTCCATTGCTGTCCTCTCCCTACCCCTCCTCTCCTCAATATGGAAGCCACTGTGTGTAGATTGGCTATGACTGGTCATCCGACCATCATCATAGCTTCAGTCTACATACCTTGTGGCTCCAGACCAATCCGCAGCGACTTTGAGGCCATTCTCGCCCTCGGCTATTCAGTCATCATGTTCGGAGACTTTAACTCCAAACATACTGACTGGACGTGCCTATCGACCAACACCAGCGGTATCGCTCTCCTCGACATCACTAACTCCCTTGACTGAGACGTCATATCCCCCATCACTCCCACTCACTATCCCAACAACCCGACCTACTCTCCGGACATCCTCGACTTTGCAATTATCAAGCGAATCAATCTTGATCTAAGGTCTATCGAACCGCTCGATGACCTAGGCTCCGACCATCGCCCGTCTCCCTCGTGCTAAGTACGCCTAACGTTAACGTCACATCTCCTAAGACCTTTACCAACTGGAAAGGCTTTAAAAATACGTTAGTTTCAGCCTTAGAGGCCCCGAACTCTCCGCTCGCGATTTCACCCGACCAATTAGATAGCCCGATTAAAATAGATTCAGTAGTCAATACTCTCACTGATGCTATCAACTCAGCCATCAGCGATAACGTAATTATTGCTAAGCAAGGCAAACCCGCGCTTCCCTTAGCCGTTAGCAATCTCATTAAAGCTAAGAACGCGGCTCTCCGGAGAGCCAAGAAATATCCCACGCCCGCATATAGAACAGCTGCGAATCAGCTTCAACGTAAAGTTAGGTCTTGCCTCGCGGAACTCCGAGACACTCAGTTTAACGATCTCATGGAGAATATCTCCCCGTCCCACAAAGCGTATTATCGAATGGCCCGAGCCTTACGCGTAGACACCGCCTCTCACATTCCTCCTCTCACTCGTCCCGACGGCACTACTGCCTTCGAAGTCGAAGAGAAAGCCGAATGATTCGCTGACAGCATTGCCGCACAATGCTCGCCTAGCATGCACACTGCTGATCCCTCACACATCCAGGCGGTGGAGGACGAAGTCCTTCGCAGAGAGTCTCTCCCCATCACCGCCGACCCCATCACAGTCTCTAATGACGAAATCTCGCTTCTCATTAGAAATCAAAAGTCCAAAAAGGCTCCGGGTGCAGATGGAATTTCCAACCACGCACTTAAACACCTGCCACAACAGCTGCTTACCTTGTTAGCTATCTTCTTGAATGCCTGCTTCGACCATAGCTACTTTCCAAAAGCCTGGAAAGAAGCGACAGTCATAGGCATTCCCAAGCCGGGTAAACCTCTGAATGGCCCGGCTAATCACAGACCCATCAGCCTCCTCAAGGCAATGTCTAAACTTCTCGAAAGAGTCATACTCTCTCGAATGCGGAACCATCTGTTTCCAACGGATGGCGACCCTCTCATTATTCCCCACCAGTTCGGCTTTCGCGCTAAGCACTCCTTCCCTCAGCAAGTCCATCGAATCGTCGAGTACATACTCGAAGGATTCTATCCACGTCGTAAAAAAACAATCGCGGTTCTCTTTGACGTAGCCAAGGCTTTCGACAAAGTCTGGCACAGCGGTCTCGTTTTTACACTCTATAAAATAGGCTTACCAGTTCGCCTAGTCAGATTAATCGCGTCGTTTCTTAAAGACCGTACGTATGAAGGCACGCTCTCCGCGCCTCGTCCCATCAAGGCTGGAGTCCCGCAAGGCTCAGTCCTCGCCCCTCTGCTGTACACCGTGTACACTAACGACATCCCCATCCCGCCGAAAGGCGTCGAACTCGCCCTCTTTGCAGACGATACCGCCCTTTACACTAAAGGTCAATCGATCCCGTATAACATCACCAGACTCCAAAAGGCCATAAACGCCCTCGGTGTTTGGTTTCAAAAATGGCGTATCGACGTCAACCCAGAAAAGAGCTCTGCTATTCAATTCGACCACAAACGTCGTAATCGCCGCAACGATCCCCACATTCGAATGTTAGGTTTTCCCATCCCCTGGAAGCGCAGTATCAAATACTTAGGCGTCACCTTAGATCAGACGCTTTCCTTCAAGCCACACGTCTTTAGAGTAACGAAACTCGCGCGTTTTTACCTAAGCCGCCTAAATAGTATGATAGGAAGAAAAAGTAAAATGTCTTTTAGAAATAAACGTACGCTTTATAAGGTCTGCGTTAGACCCGTCATGTCATATGCTTCGCCAGTCTTTGCCCACGCCAAACCCTCCGTCCTGTATAAACTGCAGGTAGTTCAAAATTTCTTCTGCCGCAGGGCCACAAACGCACCCTGGTACGTGCGTAACGCGGACCTGCACAGAGATCTTGAACTACCTAGAGTGCAACAGCACCTCAAAACACTCAGAATCGTTCTTCAAACGCGCCGAATCCCATCCCAATCATTTTGTTCGAGATTCAGTCTCATATACTGCTCCTGTGTTTGATTCGAAATTCAAAGTCGCTAGGCCGAGAAACGCGCACACTAGCGAACCCACGCAGTTAACTTTAGATCTCGAGGCCCTTCAGGCTGCAAATCCTAATTCTAACGTAAATTCTAATTCTAACGTAAATCCGAATTAATGCAATTTTATTTTTCATTTTTAATGTTTTTTATTTACTTTTCATTTTTGAGCACCTTCAGGGCTATGTAAATCTCAGCGGGTGACCCCTTAAGGGCCCCGCTAGCGCGGCCTCTTTCTCCAATTGGCCGTCGCTCAGATGAAGGCTGAGTGGCAAAAATGCACGAGCCGACAGGGGTTTTTTAGTGGGTATGGTTCTGGTAGGCGTCGGGACGAGTCCCACATAGCTTCGTTCGCGCGCGCGGAGTATGCATCAGAGCATTTTTTATATCCTCCTGCCCTTCCCGAGGAGGGGAACCAAAAAAAAAAATCCTTAAAGGCCTGAACTTTCCGCTCACGGTCTCGCACGACCAATTAGATAGCCCGGATAAAATAGACTCGTTAGTCAATTCCCTTACTGTTGCTATCAAATCAGCCATCAGTGTTAATGAAAAAATTGCTAAGCAAGGCAAACCCACGCTTCCCCTAGCCGTTAGACATCTTATTAAAGCTAAGAAAGCGGCTCTCCGGAGAGCCAAGCTCTATCTCACGCCCACCTATAGATTAGCTGCGAATCAGCTTCAACATAAAGTTAGGTCTTGCCTCGCGGAACTCCGAGACGCTCAGATGAACGATCTCATGGCGAATATCTCCCCGTCCCACCAAGCGTATTATAGTATGGCCCAAGCCTTACGTAGACGCCACCACTCATGTTCCTCCTCTCACTCGTCCCGATGGCTCTATCGCCTTCGAAGTCGAAAAGAAAGCCGAATAATTCGCTGACAGCATTGCGTCACAATGCTCGCCCAGCTCCCAACCCGCGGATCCCTCGAAGTCCTCTACAGAGACTCTTTCCCCATCACCACTGACCCCGTCACTTATCCTACTCGACTATTTGATTATCCATTATTCGAAAGTTGTCATAAACATGCAAAAGAATTGTGACTTTCTCACATGAATATTTATAAGATTACTTAGCAGAGAGCAAATACACAATTTTCGAAAAAAATTGGCAGCTAAACCCTAAGATTTGTTTGAATAGTCGTTATTTTTATCTAAATGTATATGTATTGTCACTAATCGCATGTTAGCTATATTCTAAATTTTTTACATAATTTAATAAATAAATAAAATATATTTTATCAATTATTTACTTTTTTTTTGGTGCACATTATTGTTTACGAAGCAGGCAGGAAAAACAAATGAATTACGGTTTTCAAAACACAAATACGTGAGTAAATAGCATTATAAATTTGAAATTGGAATTCTTAACCTAAGAGGAGATAATACAGATCAAAGTGGCCAGTACGACAAAACGCCAATTTTATATGTAAGGAACTTATATATTATGTAGGTCGTTAAAGCTCCGAAATATTATTTAAAAAGAAAAAAAAACATATTCAAATACGGTAGACCAAAAAAAAAATAGAAACCAAAAGAAAGACTCCCATATCATTGTCGATCAAGCCGCGCGTTCGGAACGAATCCATACCAAGGAATGTTTATTGTTTCAGTCAAGAAATAAAAAAATTATAATAAGCCTCTCCACCTAAGTTCATAGGTACACATGGTACCTTGATTGCAGGTAAACAATATATAATGAATTTTAAGCTTCATGATCCTTAAAGTATTTAGTTTACTCTGTAATATTTCTGACAGTTTTGATCTTTAATTCAAGTGAAAAAGTGAAATGTAGGTGACTAAAGGGACCTCATAAATAAGGTCCCGTCGCCGAAACCAACTAGTTTAAAAAATTACCCAGTACGTTAAGAAACGAAATTAAACGCACTATTCTATCACTTTCTCAATTTTATTTGTGTATAGTTTCTTAAAAGTATAGGTATGGAAGAATCGCCTCATTTGTGCAAGCGGCCCTTTGTGTGCGTGTGCTTGTAAATATGCATCTTAATAAGTGGCAGCCGTCATCTTGTCAAACCGTGTTGTCGTCACTTTGGTGTGCGTGTACAATCAGTACATATGGTCACGCGCACACCAGCACTGCATATGTACAAGCTTAACACACACATGCAGTCACGCGCACAAATAACTTGTACTACAACTCAAGTATCTATATTAGAGCGATGTGAATTGAGTAGATTATATTAAGGACATTTTTAAACACTACGGTGGGTCTTAATTTAAATTAATCAATTGTATTATGCAATTGTTCGTATTAACTTGTTTTTCCTCTTATAGGTAACAACGGATACATCGACCCTTTTAATATTTAGGGCCGGGAAGTTAAGTTATATTGAAATTGTTAAAATTTAACACTTATTAATTAAATACTACAAAAAAGCCAGAGCTTCCTTATGAAGTCTTGCAATCAAATAATAGAAAAACTAATTTAAGAAAGCCGCCGTATGTCTATCTGGTCTAAAATTTTTACAAAACATAAAACAACGTCTTTGCCTCTGACAAAGTACTCGCAGGAGGACAATGTTACTTCACCGGAATCCGTCAAACTCTGACCAGATACTTAGTGTAGATTTCCCAATAGACATTCTTTAACAATAGGCGCGAAGTATTTTATTTATTTTGTCTGTTAAATATTGTTCAATTTGTTATAAGCTGAGTCAAGTGTGCCTGAAAGAATAAAAATCAGTTTTTTTTTAACTTATCTTATTTAGTAACACAACCTTTCTGCACCACGGCCTGGATTTCAACATTTAAAAAAAACATTTAAAATGTTATAGAATTGGGGTAAAAATAATTTACTACAAATTTGGACTATAGATTTAAAAATACAGTGGTTACTAAATAAATATTATGTTTAGTACGGTATCATAAAATAAAACATTTATTTATAATATGTGTATATATATATATATATATATATATATATATATATATATATATATCGATTCAGTTAGGACTATTTCGAAATAAAATCCCTGATTTCGGCTGATTGTTGAGTTAGTAACATTTTCGGGTTACTAGCTCAACAATTCCGGGATTGAACCCTTTTATTTTTTCAATGGTGACATAATTTAAATGGAACACTCATTTGAGAAAAAGATAAGATAAACAAAGTAAAGGGCTAGCTAGTATAATTGTTTAACAATAATTGACAATAAACACGCAATGTGACACAGTGCGTTTTTGCTTCCAACATTTTCGTTCTGGAAATTTAGACCTGCACAACAAGCCCCGTGGATGGCCGAAGACCAAAGTTGATATTGAAGGCTATTGTTTAAGCGCATTCATCGCAAACCACGTACGAGTTAGCTGAAGGCTGCGGTGTTAGTGACAAAATTGTTGTAATTCACTCGATTATTGATAATTGACACTTGCAAATTGGGAAGGTGAAAAAGCTTGAGAGGTGGGTACCTCATGAATTGAGTGCAGCAATCCAACAAACGCGCGTTGACTGCTGCGTTACATTACTCAACCAGTACAATAATGAAAGTATTTTAAATCGATGCATTACTTGTCATGAAAAGTGGATCCTGTACATACGGAAAAGCTCATTGCAATCGTTGAACCCTGGTGAACTGGTGAACCAAATCTTGCCCCAAGCGAAAATTGACACAAAAAAAGTTTGTTGTGAGCATTTGGTGGACTAGTGCCGGTGTCGTTCACTACAGCTTCCTAAAATCTGGCCAAACTTTTACGGCAGATGTCTATTGTCAGCAACTGCAAACCATGATGGAAAAGCTACTAAACAACTGAGGCTGGTCAATCGCTCTAGGTCACTGCTGCTTCAGGACAACGCTAGACCACACACTGCACAACAAACGGCTACCAAACTAGAGGAGCTTCAATTGGAATGTCTAAGAAATTCACCGTACTCCTCGGACCTTGCTCAAACAGATTACCATTTTTTCCGAAATTAGGATAACTTCTTGCAAGGGAAAAAATTCCACTCCGATGGGGCAGTCCAAAGCGCCTTTAAAGATTTTATTGAAACCCGTCCGAATGGTTTTAGTACAGGGATCACTGAACTACCTATGAGATGGCAAAATTATATAGACAGCAATGGTACATACTTTGATTAAATAAATATATTATATTTAAAAAAACTGACTTTATGATCCTCCCTTACAAAATGCCAATTTCATATGTAATGACCTAATATATACAAGGGGTTTCCATAGATAAGCTAAGACAGTTTGTATGGGAGATTTTTAAAATATTAAGTGGTCATATAGAAAACCCCTAAAATAAAATGACTTTAAGTACGTCAATAAATAATTTGCAATCTTCAGCAGAAGCTAAATTATTTCAAAATATTCTACGATTTCATTATTGCAATTTAAAACTAAACTTAACTTTTATTTTTGACTAATAGTGTTGGTTTACAAGCTTTTTACGTCCGGTCCAAATTAAATCAGCCAATCTACACTGTTAAAGCGGCAGTGTTATTGAACAAAATTAATGTTGAGTTATATATATTATTTTATATTATAAATTCACACACACACTTACACATCCACACACCCAAACTCTCACACATACACACTTACTAATTAAGACATACGTTGATTAGTATTTTCCTTTTATTCAGTCCTGAATGCATTTGGAAGAATTAAAAAAGAAAAAAATTGTTAACAATTACATGTACTTAATTTAACCCAACTTTAATTTTCAGAAATATTGTATAGTGAAAATTATATTTTAAGGTAGTGGTAATTAGGAACACTTTGTTCAGTCCATGCATAATTTTTGCATTACATATATTTGGTTTTTATTTTTATATAGTCTGCATTACCAAATGAAACTGTATGTATACATATGGAGAGCCGTCTCCTATAAAACAGGTCTTCCTAGCTCACGAGACAAGGATCATTTATAATTGTTATTTTGTATTTATTTGGATAATAAAGATTATTATTATTGTTATGGAAATAAACTCAATTTATGTGTTTCGTATTCACCATTTTCTATTGATCCCAATTCTATTGATTATCGTCAAATTTTGCAATTAAGGATTACCCAATGTAAGTACTCTCCTCATGGGAAGCTTGAGCAAAAACTTGGAGAAATGTATAAATAAATAATAAAAAATTTTTTCTCTACTAGTTAATATTCGTTTCTGGTACGTTTCATGCAAACTATTTTAGATGAAGGTTAAAAAAATTAAACGCAAAGATGTAATGATTTTACATTGAAATGGGAGGAAAAAAAGGTTTTCCAAAGGGAATTGAACACACAAAACATTTAGACTGTTTTTTTGGTTGTTACGGTATAGCTTATTTTATAAGCATGCTTGAATATAACGTAACGTGATTTATTCCCTTTCGTATTGTTCTTTATACGTGTAATTTTAAAAAATTGTCTTCCATTATCGTCGTTTGCAGATAGGGGAATGTTTATATAAAACTTTGAATCCTCAATCATTTTTGGAAATATTTTAAGTTTATCAATTTCTAGAAATTGTTAGTAAAATAACAGGTACCAAAATAAAAACCAACGTAGGTTAACATTAAGGACACGAAACCAAAATACGCAGTTTGTGAAGCCTCAAGCGTCACTGTCGTGTTGTATTTGCACAAAAAAGCTGCTTAAAGTTATACACATTCATTCTTTATGTGACTTTCAGTTGATCCGTTTATCATGGATAATTCCTAAAAAAAACTCACGTAATATTGAAAAACTCAACAGATTTTTTCACGAAAGATAATTTGGTAGTAACTGCAATTAAGTATACAAGTTTATTGTCTATTTTTCAAAGTTTTCTATTTCAGAAAATAGATGATTTTTTATGTACATCTGGAATAGAAATGGCCCAAGAAAACTGCCTTGTGGCACATTTTCTGTTCTCAAATTTGGTCTGTTTATTGAAGGACTATTATTTTGTTAGTGCTCTGTATCATTTTAAAGTATGGGGCGCAATATTTAAGGTACTTTTCTATTAATTCATTTTATCTTTCTCTATAGCAATCAACTATGATTTACAAAGAGAGACTTCAAAAAGAAAGGCTACGTAGCTAGTTAGTTATTTACATTCTAGTAAGACATTTATAACAAAGACATTTATACGCATGCTTAGGGCAGGCTTTTTATAAATTTCAAAATAAAACTTAGAGACCCTTTTCTTTTCAGCATGTGAAAATGTGAATAAAAAAGAACTAGTGGTTTTCTTCGTAAAATAGCTCTTTGGTCCCTAGGCAATAAAGAATTTGGAATGTGGTTATTGCAAGTAAAAGTTCCAATTACCAAAGAGATCAATCACGAACATTGTGTGTATGACATTTTACATTTGTATGACAAAATTACAGGCCGACAAATGACAAAAAGAAAACCGCACGCGAGCTAAAGTTGTAAATTGTTTAGTCAAATTCGCATTGCAGATTTTTATACAGAATGAGTGTGTCTTCCTCAAATAATTAGAATAAAATAAACTTAATATTCTTATTCATACGTTGCACTTACTTATTTTGTGATAAAAAGTGTATTATTCGTTCGCAAAATAATGTTTGTATCAGGTACTTTATATTTCTTACTGCGTTTGTGATAACTTGAATTAAAAAATCATTTTGTTCCCTTATGATACTATTTTATCTCATCTATTCAAAAAGCAGCGATCGGTTTAGCTTTACGCGGCAAAGTGAATCTTTTACTTAATATACTTTTAAAGAAGGCATAATGAGTTTTATATTTGGAAGATAAATATTGGAAAAAGCGTGTATATAATTTAATCGCAACCAAAGAGATGGTGCCAATCTATGCCTATCAAGCGCACATTTTTTTAACACATGACTGTGAATTTCTTTTGCTTTGTTTAATAAAATATTTTAATATTTAAAAAATTATGACTTCGTCTAGTGAAGTTTTGGATTTGACGTCTGAAAGTATAACAACGAAGCTAATTATGTGATTAATATTATTTTACACACGCGAAAAATATCAACGAAATATGAAAAATTCGCTCAGTGGAAGAGTATGAAAGGAGCTAAAATTTTTTTCAGCTTGGCTTATTTTCAAGAATTAGCAAATTCCAAAAGTAATTCTATTCTGTGTAGTACTTATTATATGCTTAAATCAATAGTTAATGTAAACAATGACAGCAAAATAGAGACATACACCAAACTCATAGCCTATTTAAAAGACAATCAGAAGGACATTGGCTCCTAGAAATGCTTTTAAATATAAATTAAGGGAATATTTAGTTCATAATTGTTTCTACACTGTTCACGACTACTTAATCGACAAGACTAACTGAAATATATAATTGTAACTTAAAATTATTCACGATATGTAATGAAATATAATTGTTATATATTTGTACATGACTTAAAGGCAGAGTATGGCTAGCACACTAAAATTTTTGTTACAATCTACTATAAAGGAAATAGTTATCTGGCACCTCATTTAAAAAAAGACTTCACATTCTGATTTTATAACACTTTTGATTTTTCTGCTAATTTCAAATCAAATCAAATAATTTATTTAATAACTATTATATTATATAATAACTATTCTACTATCTCATATACTGCTCCTGTGTTAGATCCGAACTTCAAAGTCGCTAGACCGAGAAACGCGCACACTGGCGAACCCACGCAATTAACTTTAGATCTCGAAGCCCTTCAGGCCGCAAATTCTAATTCTAACGTAAATCCGAATTAATGCAATTTTATTTTTTAATTTTTAATGATTTTAATTATTTACTTTTCATTTTGAGCACCTTCAGTGCTATGTAAATCCCAGCGGGTGACCCCTTAAGGGCTCCGCTAGCGCGGCCTCTTTCTCCAATTGGCCGTCGCTCAGATGAAGGCTGAGTGGCAAAAATGCACGAGCCGACAGGGGGTTTTTTAGTGGGTATGGTTCTGGTAGGCGTCGGGACGAGTCCCACATAACTCCGATCGCGCGCGCGGAGTATGCGTCAGAGCATTTTTTATATCCTCCTGCCCTTCCCGTGGAGGGGAACCAAAAAAAAAAAAGACAAGGCAAACTTGGCCCGCCTATCTAAGTCAAAACATGGTAAAAAACCACTTCTTCGAAATAGACATTTTCCTTGTGATGCTGATTTTGAGATGATTTCAAATACACAAACTATAAGTATATCAACCACAATCTACGTTCCTAATAAAACTGTTACCATAACTTTGCAAGTCTGCCCAAATGTATCAAATATTAATATTAGATTTTAGTAAAACTTTTTTGTAGACAAATTTTTTTTATTTTTATGAACAAGTATTTTATTTTTATTTTTAAAAGTCGTAAAGTGTTTTTTATCATAGAGGGAGAGGAACAGCAGTGTATCATTCGGTCGCAAAATTTACCGTGAGCGGAATACTTTGAATCATTCGCTGCGTTCAGGATTCAATCCTAAATTCCTTCACTGCCTTCATGATTCAAAATAGCACCCCCGCCTTAAACATATCGCTTTGCTCCCGTATGATACAATTTACTATTCCTGCGTTCCATGCAAATATAATCATTCTTTTGGAAGTAGAGTGCAAAGGCGTAGGTGTCAAAGCAAATAACCACAACTTAAGTTACAGCTTTTTGCCCTTATTTTTTAAATAAGTAAATTTGTTAAATTGTTTATTGTAACTAAAACAAGCGCATATATGTAGAATCAATACGTGAAAACTGATAATTGGTGTCAAGATAAGCATTTAGAATGAAATAA
The DNA here is from genome assembly GCA_923062675.1 of Marasmarcha lunaedactyla. Lineage (NCBI taxonomy): Eukaryota > Metazoa > Arthropoda > Insecta > Lepidoptera > Pterophoridae > Marasmarcha > Marasmarcha lunaedactyla. The sequence goes on along the minus strand of OV281342.1, from coordinate 9,746,752 downwards.
AATAAATCAATCAAGAATTCAATTAAGAAAATTTTAAAGGTACCTATTATAAAAGAAAGTAGAAAAAATAGAGAAACCTACCCAGTAATAAACGATTATTTTTCAAAACAGTTGTTGTTCTTTGTGAAATATAAGAATATTTCACACAACTTTTTATAGGTATTTTTGTCAAATCATTTCTATAGACTAAAACTCGTTTAATGATAAAATTTTGTCAGTTTTATTATGTAGATTTAAAGACATTTCTATTTCAATTTGTTTTCCTGAGAGTATTAGTAAATTTGGCTGGGGTAGAAAATAATGTCTCTAGTCAAACCAAAAAGCCATACATTTTGTTGCCATCGACATGACATTACGGTAAAAGTTAAGGAATCCTGTTACGGTAAAAGTAATAATTTAATGCATTTACATTAAAATTAGATAAAATTTCTAAACCACGTAATAATAGTATAATCCTTGAAATGGGATAAGAATGAATTGAATCCGTTCACTGTTAACATTGCTGATTGCGAGTAGGTCTGAATTTCAAATTTCGTCTATTTACACATTAATAGGGTACTTCCTGGATCTGCTAGTGTTCAAACCCTTTCTTTAGTTTTTTCTAGCCAATATACTCGAACATGTAAGAAAAGAAAAGAATTGAGCCGTCACAGGACACCTACCAAAGGAAAAGCAACGCAACAGATGTTTCACATCAAAAATACACAAATTCTCCGTACAAATGTTTATTTCTCAACATTGACAATTACTTGTTCTTATTCAAATCAAATACAGCATGAACTGGCAAGAATCTTTACGGATATAATTTTATCAAAATAAATATACCATGTCCCTTTATATCTATACAAAATTATTCTTATCTGCATCTGTTAGCTCGCAAGTCTCCCATCCCCCAAATACCCAAACGACGAACACCCTCAAACGGCACCCCTTCGTGAACACTTCTTTTATAGAGGAGTATATATAATATTTATTTTCTCTGAATAAATAAGAGATTCCTAATGTCATGACTACTAACGGCCATATCTCATGTCTTGTGTATTAATAAACTAATGTTCAGTCAAAGATTTTTCAAATTTTGAACCTTCTTTAGGTTTTAACACAGAGACTTTTTAGAGATTGATTAATATTCTAGAAATTCGTGTGTAAACCTTTATTTGAACTTTGATTCCGAATATCAGTAATTCTAAGGAAAAAAATGGCAAAATACATAAAGAACATTGGCAGATCGCCGTACATGGTTTTAGTTAGAGTTAAAATGGAGCATTTAGAAGTCAAAAATATCTTAAACTATAAGACATAAAATCCGAATCCACTTTTAAAAACAAAATATTATGGAGTATGTCTGGGAAAAATTATAATTGCATTTTCAAAAAGTACTAATTTAAATCTTTTCTTAAGTTTTCACGATACATACTTTAAATAAAACACTTTTTACCGGATATTATCGCGTATATTTTAGTTAATTTTAAAATTATTATTTCGACGTTTCGGCATCTTTGCAGTTGCCGTGGTCACGATAGACTAAGGTGTTGTTCATCTATTGCCAGTAATAAAAACTACATGATTGTCAACACATATTAACGCCATCTGTTTCTCAGTCTTCTCGCATAACGTCCCGGATTGACACAAAAGGCACTGACTGTGTCCTGAGTTTGCAGTCTAACAGTTTGCTGGTTTTTCATTTTGATGTTTTTAAGTATTGGATCCCATGTTGATGAAAGTTTCCAACCATCTTCTCTATTGAAATTTGGATGTTTTTTAATTTCAATAGTTTCTCTGACCATCCTAGGTATAAAATGTTTCTCTTTTGCTAGGATCTTCACGGTATCAAATCTTAAATAATGGTTGGGCTTGTCTATGGAATGTTCACAAACTGCAGATTTTGAGGTTCGTTTATTTTTAACATCAGAGATGTGTTCTTTAATGCGAGTTGACACATTTCGTTTGGTTTGACCGATATAAGAGAGCCCGCAGTCACAGTCGATTTTATAAACGCCTGGATCTTGTAAAGGGATGCTTGATTTTATTGGACGAAGATGCTGGCTTATCTTTGAGTGCGGCTTGTAGATAGTTTTGATTGAAGCTCGCCGAAGAATGCCTCCTATCTTGTCAGTAACACCCTTTATATAAGGCAGGAATGCTGGTCTTCGTTCAACTGTGAGTGGCTTTACGCGGTTTCTGCGACGGCGACGCGTTGTTTTTAAATCGTTATCCCGCAGCACTTTAACTAGGTGGTTGAGTTCCTCATTAATGTGTTGGGGATCGCAGATTCCATGTGCTCTCTGAAACAAAGAGTTGCCTACGGCAGATAATTGGCTCGGGTGGTGATGGGATTTCCCATTTAGATATCGGTCAGTGTGGGTGGGTTTCCTATAAACAGTATGGCTAAGTGTACCATCAGGATTTCTTTGTATTAAGACATCTAAGAAAGCTAATTTGTTTTCCTGCTCCAATTCCATAGTGAATTTAATTTTAGAATTAAGGGAATTGAGGTGGTTTAGGAATGCAGTCACTTCATGCTTAGGTAATATAGTGTAGGTGTCGTCAACGTACCTCTTGTATATCTTCGGCACAACAGGTGCCATTCGGAGCGCTTGCTCCTCGAAGTTCTCCATGTAAATGTCAGCTACAACAGGTGACACCGGAGACCCCATGGCAACACCATCAATTTGAATGTAGTAATTGTTATTCCACATGAAGTAGCCAGATGTTAAACATAGCTCTAATAGTTCTGCATATTCCTCGGGCAAGTTTGACTCACTTAGCTTCCTTTTTACTATATCAATGCAGTCTCTAACAGGTAGTGAGGTGAATAGAGACGACACATCAAAGCTAACCATAGTTTCATTGTTAGTTAACTTGAGATTTTTAAGGTCACTAACAAAATGGTAAGAATCCTTTACATATGCACTTGTCTTTCCTCGCAGTTGTGAGAGCACAATTGCTAAGTGCTGGGCCAGCTTGTAAGTTGGTGTGTCTAGCTGGCTCACAATAGGTCTCAAAGGTACTTTAGCTTTGTGTATTTTTGGTAACCCATACAATTTTGGTGGTTTTGCACTTGCTGGTGTTAACTTTTTCACATCTAAATGTAACAAATCTTTGTGTTTTTGTATTAAAGTGGATGTTTTCTTCATAATCCTGTTGGTGGGGTCGTAATTCACCATTTTGTATGTGTTTTCATCCGCTAACAACTCCAAGATTTTTTCGTTATATTCAGATGTATCCATCACTACGGTAGCATTTCTTTTATCTGCACGGAGAACTGTTAAATCGTCATTATTGCGTAAGGTCTTCAATGCAAGGCGTTCTTCTCTGGAAAGATTCGATTTCGGTAGACTATTGCGTCTTAATACGCCGGAGATATCTTGCCGTATACTTTCAGAATCTTCCTTTGAAAGTTTGTTTGTGAAAAGACAGTCTTCTACGCGACAGATTATGTCTTCTACCGGTATTCTAGACGTAGTTGGTGCAAAATTTAAGCCCTTCGATAAAACTTTTATAACATTTGTTTCCAATGTTTGTTTTGACACATTGACAACTGTACGTTCAAGCGAACAAGTTGATTGATTCTCTGTGGTTGAGCTGATTGAAGGTTGAAAGGGTTCATGAGTCATCTTTTTGTTATTGAGTTTTTGAAATTCGCTAATTTGTTTATTTTTATAGATGTTGTAGACATAGTACGCCCTTTTATTCGTAAAATCTTCAATTTTCGCGAAATCCGAATGGGACAGAGTCAATGTAAGATCGTTTTTTGAATTTTGAATAATTTCGTCTGTTCGAAATATGTCATACCGATGTTGTTGTATTAACTTGATCAGTAGTTTTTTGCTTGCTTGGTGAAGAATTTCGGCACTCCCCCGGATGTCTTTCTTCGGAGATATTCTCACACATACCGGGAGAAGGTTGTTATCCCGACATCTTTTGAGAAAGTTTAACGATGTCAGCAGCCGTGATTTCTTTTTCTTCATGCACTCAAGCGATCGTATTTTGTTTGCAACTACCGCTCCGTAGCGGGTAATTAAATCTTTTCTTAAGTTTTCACGATACATACTTTAAATAAAACACTTTTTACCGGATATTATCGCGTATATTTTAGTTAATTTTAAAATTATTATTTCGACGTTTTGGCATCTTTGCAGTTGCCGTGGTCACGATAGACTAAGGTGTTGTTCATCTATTGCCAGTAATAAAAACTACAAGATTGTCAACACATATTAACGCCATCTGTTTCTCAGTCTTCTCGCATAACGTCCCGGATTGACACAAAAGGCACTGACTGTGTCCTGAGTTTGCAGTCTAACAGTTTGCTGGTTTTTCATTTTGATGTTTTTAAGTATTGGATCCCATGTTGATGAAAGTTTCCAACCATCTTCTCTATCGAAATTTGGATGTTTTTTAATTTCAATAGTTTCTCTGACCATCCTAGGTATAAAATGTTTCTCTTTTGCTAGGATCTTCACGGTATCAAATCTTAAATAATGGTTGGGCTTGTCTATGGAATGTTCACAAACTGCAGATTTTGAGGTTCGTTTATTTTTAACATCAGAGATGTGTTCTTTAATGCGAGTTGACACATTTCGTTTGGTTTGACCGATATAAGAGAGCCCGCAGTCACAGTCGATTTTATAAACGCCTGGATCTTGTAAAGGGATGCTTGATTTTATTGGACGAAGATGCTGGCTTATCTTTGAGTGCAGCTTGTAGATAGTTTTGATTGAAGTTCGCCGAAGAATGCCTCCTATCTTGTCAGTAACACCCTTTATATAAGGCAGGAATGCTGGTCTTCGTTCAACTGTGAGTGGCTTTACGCGGTTTCTGCGACGGCGACGCGGTGTTTTTAAATCGTTATCCCGCAGCACTTTAACCAGGTGGTTGAGTTCCTCATTAATGTGTTGGGGATCGCAGATTCCATGTGCTCTCTGAAACAAAGAGTTGCCTACGGCAGATAATTGGCTCAGGTGGTGATGGGATTTCCCATTTAGATATCGGTCAGTGTGTGTGTGTGTGAGAATATCTCCGAAGAAAGACATCCGGGGGAGTGCCGAAATTCTTCACCAAGCAAGCAAAAAACTACTGATCAAGTTAATACAACAACATCGGTATGACATATTTCGAACAGACGAAATTATTCAAAATTCAAAAAACGATCTTACATTGACTCTGTCCCATTCGGATTTCGCGAAAATTGAAGATTTTACGAATAAAAGGGCGTACTATGTCTACAACATCTATAAAAATAAACAAATTAACAAATTTCAAAAACTCAATAACAAAAAGATGACTCATGAACCCTTTCAACCTTCAATCAGCTCAACCACAGAGAATCAATCAACTTGTTCGCTTGAACGTACAGTTGTCAATGTGTCAAAATAAACATTGGAAACAAATGTTATAAAAGTTTTATCGAAGGGCTTAAATTTTGCACCAACTCCGTCTAGAATACCGGTAGAAGACATAATCTGTCGCGTAGAAGACTGTCTTTTCACAAACAAACTTTCAAAGGAAGATTCTGAAAGTATACGGCAAGATATCTCCGGCGTATTAAGACGCAATAGTCTACCGAAATCGAATCTTTCCAGAGAAGAACGCCTTGCATTGAAGACCTTACGCAATAATGACGATTTAACAGTTCTCCGTGCAGATAAAAGAAATGCTACCGTAGTGATTGGATACATCTGAATATAACGAAAAAATCTTGGAGTTGTTAGCGGATGAAAACACATACAAAATGGTGAATTACGACCCCACCAACAGGATTATGAAGAAAACATCCACTTTAATACAAAAACACAAAGATTTGTTACATTTAGATGTGAAAAAGTTAACACCAGCAAGTGCAAAACCACCAAAATTGTATGGGTTACCAAAAATACACAAAGCTAAAGTACCTTTGAGACCTATTGTGAGCCAGCTAGACACACCAACTTACAAGCTGGCCCAGCACTTAGCAATTGTGCTCTCACAACTGCGAGGAAAGACAAGTGCATATGTAAAGGATTCTTACCATTTTGTTAGTGACCTTAAAAATCTCAAGTTAACTAACAATGAAACTATGGTTAGCTTTGATGTGTCGTCTCTATTCACCTCACTACCTGTTAGAGACTGCATTGATATAGTAAAAAGGAAGCTAAGTGAGTCAAACTTGCCCGAGGAATATGCAGAACTATTAGAGCTATGTTTAACATCTGGCTACTTCATGTGGAATAACAATTACTACATTCAAATTGATGGTGTTGCCATGGGGTCTCCGGTGTCACCTGTTGTAGCTGACATTTACATGGAGAACTTCGAGGAGCAAGCGCTCCGAATGGCACCTGTTGTGCCGAAGATATACAAGAGGTACGTTGACGACACCTACACTATATTACCTAAGCATGAAGTGACTGCATTCCTAAACCACCTCAATTCCCTTAATTCTAAAATTAAATTCACTATGGAATTGGAGCAGGAAAACAAATTAGCTTTCTTAGATGTCTTAATACAAAGAAATCCTGATGGTACACTTAGCCATACTGTTTATAGGAAACCCACCCACACTGACCGATATCTAAATGGGAAATCCCATCACCACCCGAGCCAATTATCTGCCGTAGGCAACTCTTTGTTTCAGAGAGCACATGGAATCTGCGATCCCCAACACATTAATGAGGAACTCAACCACCTAGTTAAAGTGCTGCGGGATAACGATTTAAAAACAACGCGTCGCCGTCGCAGAAACCGCGTAAAGCCACTCACAGTTGAACGAAGACCAGCATTCCTGCCTTATATAAAGGGTGTTACTGACAAGATAGGAGGCATTCTTCGGCGAGCTTCAATCAAAACTATCTACAAGCCGCACTCAAAGATAAGCCAGCATCTTCGTCCAATAAAATCAAGCATCCCTTTACAAGATCCAGGCGTTTATAAAATCGACTGTGACTGCGGGCTCTCTTATATCGGTCAAACCAAACGAAATGTGTCAACTCGCATTAAAGAACACATCTCTGATGTTAAAAATAAACGAACCTCAAAATCTGCAGTTTGTGAACATTCCATAGACAAGCCCAACCATTATTTAAGATTTGATACCGTGAAGATCCTAGCAAAAGAGAAACATTTTATACCTAGGATGGTCAGAGAAACTATTGAAATTAAAAAACATCCAAATTTCAATAGAGAAGATGGTTGGAAACTTTCATCAACATGGGATCCAATACTTAAAAACATCAAAATGAAAAACCAGCAAACTGTTAGACTGCAAACTCAGGACACAGTCAGTGCCTTTTGTGTCAATCCGGGACGTTATGCGAGAAGACTGAGAAACAGATGGCGTTAATATGTGTTGACAATCATGTAGTTTTTATTACTGGCAATAGATGAACAACACCTTAGTCTATCGTGACCACGGCAACTGCAAAGATGCCGAAACGTCGAAATAATAATTTTAAAATTAACTAAAATATACGCGATAATATCCGGTAAAAAGTGTTTTATTTAAAGTACTAATTTTGAGGTTATGATTTCAAATTACCTACATTTACATAGGTAATTACCACTATCACCAACCAACCATGATTATAATGATACGTAAATGTTCATCCATAACTTAAACTTAATCAACTAGTCCAAAAAGCACAGCAATAAGTCGTCGTAAGCGCAGTCTATCGGAATCCTTAGGTACAAAAGCTTATAAAGTCACGTTATATTAGGTCTTTACCTATGAAATTGCCGTTTTTCACGAAATAAATGAAGCGTAATTTTTTTATATATTTTTTATTTCTATTAATCAAAATAATCACCCATGCAATCAATGCATCTCTGCTAACGCATTGGTAGCTTATTGATGCCTTTCTTGAAGAAATCAGCTGGACGGGAGGCAACAAATTCTTCAAAGGCATTTTGTACTGCCTCTCGGGTATTGAATTTTTTTCCCGTCAAGAAGTTATCCAAATTCTGGAAAAAGTAGAAGTCTGTAGGCGCAAGGTCTGGTGAGTACGGCGGATGACGGAGAACTTCCAACCCCAACTCTTGTAGCTTGGAGACCGTCTGCTGTGCAGTATGAGGTCGCGCGTTGTCGTGCAGGAGCAGTGGAGCCGAACGATTGACCAAAGCTGGTTGGAGACGTGCGAGCTTCTCCATCATTGTGTTCAGTTCTTCACAGTACACATCTGCAGTAATGCTTGTCCCGTTTGACAAGAAGCTGTGATGAATTACACCCGCATTAGACCACCAAACAGTGACCATCACTTTTCTAGGGGTAAGTTTTCGTTTAGGGCATTGTTTGGGTGCTGAACCGGGTCCAACCAACTTGCTGAGCGCTTACGATTGTCAAACAGGATCCATTTTTCGTCACAAGTAACAATGCTGTTCCGAATTCCTTCATTTGTATGCCTGCTGAGCAGTGCAAGGCACGTCTCCACGCGTACTTCGCGCTGGCGGTCATTGAGTTCGTGGGGTACCCATTTGTCAAGCTTTTTTACCTTGCCAATTTGACGCAAATGGACCAATATTGTTTTGAGGCTAACGTCGAAAGCTGCTGCTAATTCAGCCGTGGATTGAGTTTCATCAGCTTCCACAATTGCCTTTAATTCGTCATTGTCAACCAAAGTTTTCGGACGACCACGGGGTTCATTTTTCAGGTCAAAATTTCCAGAACGGAAGCGGGTAAACCAATAACGGGTGGTGCGTTCGTTTGTAGTGTTCGCTCCGTAAACGTCGTTGATGTTGCGTGCCGCTTGTGCCGCTTTGCTGCCACGACGGTACTCATACTCCATAATTACTCGAATTTTTAACTTATCCATGATGACGAATAATGTTCGAATGCGTTGAAAACAAAACACTAACTATTAAACAAATGACGATTTTAGAAAAAGAATTCCATGTTTGTTTAAAATTAATTTGAAATTAGAATTATCAGTCAAAAAAAAAAATATTTTCATTTGAAATGGCCAGTACGGCAAAACGGTAGTTTCATAGGTAAAGACCTATTATAAAATAACTCAAAGAATCTCAAATCTTCAGAACAAAGCCCAGGCACTCACACACACACAAGCGACAAGTCCAAAATCAACAAAACGGTTTCGTTTTCAAGTTATGTTTTTATCTCAAACTCGCCGGCTAAGGCAAAAGCTATACACTCAAGGATAAGGACCCCAGTGAGTAATAAATCATTTTTACTATTAGGAATATAATGCAGCATGCTGTTGTCACCTATAATTGAGTCTACAACTTGCAATACCTTGTTAAAACTATGGTCCAACTGTACATAAAATAAATAAATAAATAAATAAAATAAATATATTCTTACATAAAAATGAGTCCTTACATTCTCAAGTAACTAAAATTTTCTATACTTAAAAATTATATTACAAAACCAAATACTTGTGCTTGGTCACAATCAATCCTATGATCGTAATAAAGAATGTCAGGAGCTAAAACAAACTGATGAAGTCAAATCAAGGTTTTATAGATCAACTATTTTTTTGGAGACTTCTACACATGAAGCTAATTTTATGGAAATTCACATAAAAACAATAATAAACAAAAGTAGTAGTCACTTTTCTAAACGCTCACCGTTTACATAAATAAGGATTCGCCAATATTCTTTAGAAAATGTTACTTTAAAACCAGTTTTCTAATCCGTAACTAACTAATAAGGTATATAATTACTTACTATTTTATTCAAATAATACGCAAAATACAGAAATCCTTACTTCCTAACCAATTTCTTTATATAAAAGATATGAAAAGAAAACCAATATAATGAGTTCACATCAAGCCATCCAATAAAATTGACACTAACAAGGGGCAGACAGCAAAAATAATAACAAACGAAGGCTTCCCGGGAGACAGAACAATAACTTAGGGGCGTAAAAGGCAGGGGTCCATTAAGGTGGAATCAGTCCATCGATAATTTATATAAAGTATGGATATTACACAGAACTTCTAATACAAAGAAATAGAAATGTCTTTATTTGATATTATTTGCATTACCACTGATGCCACATTGTTCCTCATTCCTTGCCGTTAGCCCACACTCGCAAATAAGTTAAAACCGTATCTCCAATACATTTACAAAATCATATCCAAATAAAAAATAATGAAGACCTTGGCATTGCGTTGTAAACCAGTCGAGAACCACACTCACACATTACAAATTAGTCATCTTTGGCTGCCTCACGATAGTTTTGAGCGAGAGGATTCGCTTACTAAAATGTCCATTCCGGTGCTTTAATAATACATTATTCTCGCTCCGATCGCCGCCTGGTACGGACGTTCCAAGACCACTCCGATTAATCGGTCCCTTCCCGATATTCAGTGGCGCTCAGTTTACTGACGTCACAGTATAGCGTGTTGGTTCCATGATACGGTTTTTCTGGGTTTTCTTACTCCCTCCGAGCGCTGTCGAAGTGATTGTTTTTCTTTGCGACTAAGTCTCTTGGTTTTCAAAGTGTTGTGCTGTGTTGTGCTTGTGCTGAGTGCTGTGTATGCCCTGGGTAAAGTATTCTGATTTTAATACAGAGGATATCTAACGGTGACAACAGAATTTGTACTGATCCAGTCCTTTTATTTTATTTATTTTTCCTTTCTACTGTTTTATTTATTTACTCTCCTGTTTTCATATTTATCTTTATCACATTTGTGTCTTTTTCGTGTACATTTGCCCTTTTTGTCGGTAAACTGCGTACCCTTTTTAGGTTTCTTGGTAGCGGCCTTCGGCGAACTACGGTTAGTTTTAAGTTATTTTCGCCAGCCCCCTACCGCTGGTACGGAGGTTAGCCGCTAGGGTTGCTAGGTCTGTCAGGAATTTTAGACATCTTTTATTTATTTATATATTTATATCTTCCTACAAAGCCCTCCCATGGACTCGCAAAGCGTTGTAAACTTTGCGAAAGCGTTCGCCCAGGCGCTCGCCACGTCGGGCGTCTCAATCTCTGACGAGGTGTTCACGCAGGCCTTATTAGCGCTTAACACGTCCCCGGCCCCTCAGGCCACCAACGCTCAGACCCCTCTGGTCTTTAGCTCTGCTCTCGCGTCTCCCGTGCCCTCCAAGATAGACGGTGTGTCGGACACATCCTCTCGCACGTCGCGCCGCAAGAGAACCGCTCCCGGGAGCGACTCGGAATCCGCGTCTGATACGTCATCGGACGCCGCCACCTTAACCGGCTCTCCTGAGCCCGCGTTAACACTTGTATCGTCCAAGCGATCTAGGAAGCGCACAAAGCAAGCTGCGGTGTCTTCAACACCTGAGCCCACCCCGGTGTCTTCAGCACCCACCCTAACGCCGTTAATGTCATTGCAAGTCACCGCGAACCCGTCGGTTCCATCGAAACCAGCAACGCGCTGCGCTCCCGTCCCGGCTAAGGCCCAACTCTCTCCTCCCGTCTTCCTCCGCGAAAAAGCGCGATGGACTACGGTTTCTAGCTTGTGCAAGGAGCACAAAATTAATTACGTAAAAGCCTCCAACGCAAGCGATACAATCAAAATCCGGGTCGCGACTATCGATGGTTTCCGCGCGTTTACTAGATTACTCTCGGTAAAACAAATCGCGTACCATACCTACGACCTCCCGGAGGAGCGTAGATTTTTTTCGTCGAGCGTAATTCTCGAGGACCTTAAGTCCCAGGGCTTCCCGGCTGAAGCAGAGATGAAGATGCACTCCAACCGCGGTAGGCGTTTCCCACTCGCATTAATCATCCTAACTAACACTCTCAACTCGAGGGAGATCTTTTGAGAGGTTCGCACAATCTGGTGACTTTCGAATATCTCCGTCGAGCGTCCCAACCCCCACGGTCACCCTGGGCAGAGTCACCGTTGCCAGCTCTACGGCCGCGCAGCGGCAAGTGCCTGGATCCTCATATTACAAAGGAGTGCACTCGCGCTCCCGAGTCCACTTCTCCCCCTGCATGTGTGCTGTGCGGCTAGTCCGGCCCCACAGCTAACTACAGGGGTTGCCCGCGCGCTCCACGCTCCTCAGCCAAGAGGGCTGCGCTTTGCTTCCCCCGGAAGCAAAGCCCGTACAGCCGACGCCGACTCCGGCTCACTCCTGGAGACAGCGTCCGGCCGCTTCACCTTCCCGTCCTATCCCAGCTCCCGTAGCTCCCATAGGCCCACGTCCCACCCGTCGTCTCAACCTCAGTCGTCATTGGCTGAGTACATGAAGACCGTGTTCGACTTTATTCAAAACATTGACATTAGGGAAATCTCCGTACTCGCACGCAAACTTCGAGCCGCCCGGTCACCTCAAGAGCGTCTCTTCGCGTTAGCCGAGCATCACTCGCTACTTATTTCCTTGTAAATTATTTATTTAGTATAAATTCTTTAAATAATAAACATAATAATCTCTGCTAATCTCGCGTCCGGTCGTATCAACCAAAGGGCTTATCCCTAGTTTCTTTTAACGCTCGTAGCCTCAGTTCTAACCTTTCAGAGCTCAAACTATTCGTTCAGAACAATGAGCCAGACTTAATGCTTCTCCAGGAGCCGTGGCTCACTTCATTCGCTGTTCCCAAATACGCGCTCACTCGTAACGACAGGCCTAGCGCCGACAATCACGGCGGCACAGCTATTTACTATAAAAGAGGTTTCCATTGCTCTCCTCTCCCTGCCCCTCCTCTCCTCAATATGGAAGCTACGGTCTGCAGATTGGCTATGACTGGTCATCCGACCATCATCATAGCTTCAATTTACATACCTAGTGGCACCAGACCAATCCACAGCGACTTTGAGGCCATTCTCGCCCTCGGCCATTCAGTCATTATGTTCGGAGACTTTAACTCCAAACATACTGACTGAACGTGCCTATCGACCAATACCAGCAGTATCGCGCACCTTAAAATCACTGAGTCACGCGACTAAGATGTCATCTTTCCAATCACTCCCACTCATTATCCCGACAACCCAAACCACTCTCCTGACATCCTCGACTTTGCAGTAGTTAAGCATATCAACCTCGATCTCAGGTCCATCGAACCGCTCGATGACCTAGGCTCTGATCACCGCCCCGTCTCCCTTGTGCTAGGACCGCCTAACGATAACGTCACCTCTCCTTAGACTTTTACCAACTGAAAAGGCTTTAAAAATACGTTAGTTTCAGCCCTAAAGGCCCCACACTCTGCTCGCGATCTCGCCCGACTCTCTAGACGAAAATATCGTTAAGCAAGTTGAACCGACGATTCCCTTAGCCGTTAGCAATCTTATTAAAGCTAAGAACGCGGCTCTCTGGAGAGCCAAACTCTATCCCACGCCTGCCTTTAGAACAGCTGCGAATCAGCTTCAACGTAAAGTTAGGTCATGCCTCGTGGAACTCCGAGACGCTCAGATGAACGATCTCAGGGAGAATATCTCCCAGTCCCACCAAGCGTATTATAAAATGGCCCGAGCCTTACGCGTAGACGCCGCTTCCCACGTTCCTCCTCTCACTCGTCCAGACGGCACTACCACCTTTCGAAGACGAAGAGAAAGCCTAATGCTTCGCCGACAGCATTGCCTTACAATGCTCGCCCAGCACGCAATCCGGGGATATCACACACATCCAGGTGGTGGAGGACGAAGTCCTCCGCAGGGACTCTCTCCCCATCACCGCCGACCCCGTCACGGTATCTAATGATGAAATCTCGCTTCTCATTAGAAGTCAAAAGTCCAAAAAGGCTCCGGGTGCGGATGGAATTTCCAACCACGCACTTAAGCACCTGCCTCAACAGATGCTTACCTTATTAGCTATCATTTTCTATGCCTAATTCGACCTTAGCTACTTTCCAAATGTTTGGAAAGACCCATCAGCCTCCTTAAGGTCATGTCTAAACTTCTCGAGAGAGTCATACTCTTTCGAATGCGGAACCATCTGTTTCCAACGGATGGCGATCCCCTCATCATTCCCCATCAGTTCAGTTTTCATACGGAGTACATACTCGACGGCTTCTATCTGCGACGTAAGAAACGGTCGCAGGTTTCTTTGACGTAGCCAAGGCATTCGATAAAGTCTGGCACAGCGGTCTCGTCTATAAACTCTACAAAATAGGCTTACCGATTCGCCTAGTTAGGATAATCGCGTCTTTTCTCAAAGACCGCACGTTTGATTTCAAACATGAAGGCACGCTTTCCACGCCGTGTCCCATATAGGCTGGAGTCCATCAAGGCACAGTCCTCGCCCCTCTGTTGTACACCGTGTACACAAACGACATTCCCCTTCCGCCGAAAGGCGTCGAACTCGCCCTCTTTGCCGACGACACTGCCCTTTACACCAAAGGCCTCAATGTCACGGGTCTCGTCACCAGACTCCAAAAAACCGTTAACGCCATGGGTAAAAGAACCCAGACAAAAGTTCTGCGGTTTACTTCGACTGCAAACACCACCGTATCGCCGATTACAATCTCCACATACGAACGTTAGACATTCCCATCCTCTGGAAAAGCAGTACCAAATACTTAGGCGTCACTTTAAACCAGACGCTTTCTTTCAAACCGCACGTTGATAGAGTAACGAAACTCGCCCGTTTTTACTTAAACCGCCTATATAGTATGTGAGGTAGAAAAAGTAAAATGTCTTTTAGAAATAAACGTACGCTTTATAAGACCTGCGATAGACCCGTTATGACATATGCCTCGCCAAACTCTCCGTCCTGCACAAATTGCAGGTAGTTCAAAATCTCTTCTGCCGCAGGGTCACAAACGCACCTTGGTACGTGCGCAACGCGGACCTGCACAGAGATCTTGAACTACCTACAGTGCAACAGCACCTCAAAACAGTCTCTGAAGCGTTCTTCAAATGCTCCGAAACCCACCTCAATCATCTAGTTCGAGTTTTAGTCTCGTATACTACCCCCGTCTTAGATTCAAAGTTCAAAGTCGCTAGACCGAGAAACGCACACACGAACGTAGCGATGCAGCTGACGCTAGATCTCGAAGCCCTTCTGGCCGCAAATTCTATTTCTAGTTTAAATTCGAATTAATTCAACTTTTCATTTTCATTTTGAGCACCTTTAGTGCTATGAATTCACCTTCAGTGCTTTGAGCACCTTCAGTGCTATTAATTCCCAGCGGGTGACCTCTTCTGAGCGCCGCTAGCGCGGCCTCTTTCTGCAATTGGTCGTCGCTCAGATGAAGGCTATGTGGTAAAAAATTGCACGAGTCATTCAGGGGGTTTTTTAGTAGGTAGTTGGCTCTGGTAGGCTCGGAGCGAGTCCCACGGGGTATGCGTCAGAGCATTTTTATCCTCCTGCCCTCTCCGTGGAGGGGAAAAAAAAGCATGTATTTAGTACCGGCCGAAGCCTTCCAGAGTGTGGACGTATTGCTTTTTTTCCCGCGCTTTTGCCTAGTGCTATCGTACTCCGTCGTAAATATCGAACGTTTGCCATCAATTTTGATACTTTTGGTATAAATATTTATTTTTATTATCAATAAAAAATGTAATATTGAAGTACTGCATTTTTCCAAGTATTATTTTACTAACAAGTAATACACAACTATATAAGTCTTTGTTTTTACGTGCCGTCATGGCTAAGCCTTAGGAAGCACGTCAGAATGCTACGATGTTTCAGTAAAGAGGTCGATATAAATTAAGTAGAAAATATATTTGAATATATGTTTCAAATAAAAGAAATAAAAGAATCAAGACATTCTGACTTGCTCCATCATCGGAGCTAAGATGTATGAGATTAAATTTATGTATAAAATAAAAAGATAAAGTTATATCATGACCAACATTTTATTTTAAACACGAGTGTAGTTACCACCAACTTTTAAAATGGGTAATAAAGGTAGGAAACAATGCAACGTGTAAATGAATTAACCCAAAACCTGATACACCTCATTTAAAAAAATAAGTAATAATATGATTAAAATATAAATTGCGCCGAAATATATAATATTTTAAAAGTTATTCAACATTAGATCGGCGGTGACCTTTCTATGAAGTTTCGAGCTCTACGGCGTAGGTACTCCGCGTCTCGTCGCACAGCGCAGCGCCGGTACAGCTGACTACTATTCAGCAGTTTAACAGACGTTCACTTTACACCGGCCAAGTTATTTTGAGTGAACTGTAAGAACTAAAGCTTGGCCTAACTATGGCCCGAAAAAAACTTCAAAAGAAATTTCAAAACTTTCCATCACACTTTCCCAGGCTTTGGACTGGCAACCTATTTGTTATAGTATGTCACATAATATCGATTTAAATTATTAGGTACTACATACTCGGTCATATTAAACATGACACCTGGTTCAAATGCCGCTTGTTGAGTGTGCTAAAAAGTTGTTTAGTAGGTACCTAATTTATTTTAATTACGAAAATTATAATTGTTACTGCTTATTTATTTTTATTTATTTATTTAAAATTTGCACACATTATATTGTACAGGGTGGCTTAATGCCACAAGGCATTCTCTACCAGCCAACCTTTAGGTAGGAGAACCGGTGTAAACAAAGTTTCAAGAATGTGGGTCATGACAAAGAACATGGGTAAGGTAGGCTAATTATTATTAAGTAAAAGTATGAGATAAAAAATAATGAACCAAAATGAACAGAGAAAACACATATAAGTATATATGTATGTATAATTATTATTTTTACATACATATACATACATCAATGTAATTGAAATAATATACATATATATAACATAATGAGATGAAATAATATAACATAATAACTTTTCAATGTTAATCCTAGAAGCAAATCATTTCTTCTGCACCTCTCGTAGGAAAAGCTCTTTTAATCGAATTTTAAATTGATATTTGTTAGGAGCTTTCTTTATTTGAATTGGCAGTGCGTCCCATAAATGCTCCCACCCATGCGTCCCACTGCTCTTACAGCGAAGGAAAACGAGTAAGATGCAGTGTTATGAACTGGTGTTGTTAGAAGCATACTCTGGAGTGATCTTAGTTGTCTTTGATGTGTGGTATGAAGGAAGGAGAATTTATCTTTGAGGTACTGTGGGCAACAAGAATCAAAGAGCACAGAATATAGCCCACACAAAAGACGAGTGTCGCGACGTCTACGTATTGGAAGCCATCGCAATTGTTCTCGGTAGGAAGATATGTGGTCAAATTTACAATTATTAAAGATACAATTATTAAGAAGCCGTTCTAGCCTGTTTAGTTGATTCTCACAGATATCCAAGTAGCATGTGTCAGCGTAGTCAATAATGGGTATGATCAGGGATTGCACTAGCATAATTTTAACTTTAGTTGGAAGGAAGTTTTTAAGGCGATATAGTGAGTGAAGTGCGTTATTGACTTTTTAACACACGCTTGTTACTTGTGGGTTCCACGATAATTTAGAATCAATTAAAAGCCCCAGATTTTTAACCACTGAATAAAAACTGATTGTCAACCCATCATAGGTTAATCTAGGAATATCAATCGCAGAGACACGGCCAACCATTTGCGGGCTTCCTACTACGACGGCCTGACACTTTAGCCGAAATCACAGGACCAGTCGTGTATGGCTTTAAGATTGCGGTTGAGGGTCTCGATCGCATCCGACACTTTGTCCCAGCTACAATGGCAGTACAACTGTAGGTCATCAGCGTAGAGATGATATGAGCAAGATAAGGACGGTGTAACGTAATTACGTAAATATTGAAAAGAGCAATGGGGATAGGATTCCACCTTGTGGTACACCAGCGCGCAGATAAGACCAGTTAGAAATACAGTCATTAATACGTACAGCTTGCTGGCGCCCACGAAGGTAAGAGGAAAACCAATTAAGAGAAATGGGAGAAAAATTTAACGCGGAGAGGCAAGTGAGTAAAATGTCTGCATCCACACAATTAAATGCGTTCGTAAAGTCTACCAGGACAATAAAAGTTAACTTCCGGTCGTCAATAGTTTTACGCACATCATCCGTGACCTTAAGTAGTGCAGTTGTCGTGCTGTGACCCAAACGAAATCCAGACTGATAAGGATTTAGTAATTTATTTTCAGTGAGATATTTAAGAACTTGTCTATGAACTGCTCCCTCTATGATCCTCATGAATGGCAGGACAGATATTGGACGGATACCGTTAAGAGTGGTGGGATTCGGCTTTTTTGGGATTGGGCGGACAATTGCTTTTCGCCAGCATACCGGGTACTGGCCAGAGTCAAGAGAATAATTAATAAGATAGGTAAGAACTAGTAGAATAGATTACAAGATTAACACAATCATTCTTCGACTACGACCATCCCAACCTACAGCATTGGAGTGTAAGGAACGAACAAGTTTAGCTATATCGTCCTGGGTGACAGATTCGATATTAAAAATTGCAGTAGGTCGAGCTAACTCACTAAGTTTGGAGACTGTAATCTTGACTGAGATTGTTAGTCTGTCTAAGTCTGGAACAGAGGTAAAGTGGTTATTTAAAGTATTCGGATTAAATAACTTCTCGTCAAGATTAGGACGTAGTTTTCCCACACCGATAGAATTTATAAATTTCCACTTCTGAGCTGGAGTTACATTGTTGAGGTTTTCAAAGAAATATCGACGCTTTGAGGACCGACAAGCTTGATTGCAACTGTTTCTAGCAGTTTTGAATTCGAACCAACTCTCATCAGTGCGTAGCCTACGATATCTTTTATAGGCTTTATCTCTCTTTGTCATTGCCTGTCGCACATTCTCATTTAGCCATGGAGCTGGTGGACTTTTAACTTTAACTTGTTTAATGGGAGCATGTTTATCAAAAAGGGAAAGTATAATGTAATTTAGGATGTCCAGCTTGTCATCAATACAAGGTTTCGTATAAATAGAAGACCAGTCAATAGCCAATGCATCGTCTAATAAGTTGTCGATATTGATTTTAGCAAAGTTTCGCATCGGAATTATTGATGGTTTCATACGTAGAGGCTTGAGTTTGTACGCGAGGTAGACAAGGTCGTGCTTGGAAAACCCCGGAGCTAATAGCGCCAAATCGTAGTACCTCGGCTTTAGAGGACACTACCATTAAATCAAGCAACGTGGAGGAGTCGTTAGTGTGATGTGTCGGTAAGGTTGGTAAAATCTCTAAATTATTGGATTTAATAATGTCTGATAGTTTCTGTGCACGTTGAGTGTTTTCTAATAAACAAGTGTTAAAATCGCCCATTATAATTTTGTGAGGATTTCCCTGGCCGACGTTTTCTATCACCGTTTCAAAAGCATCGAAATAATTTATTTTTGGAGGACAATAAGTAACACCCAAGATGACTTTCACATTACTAACAATAACCTCAATAAATAAATACTCTGGGGCAGCCGCATAGTTAGATGGTGATTGAAATAATAGGTCTTTACCTATGAAACTGCCGTTTTGCCGTACTGGCCATTTCATATGAAAATATTTCTTTTTTTTGACTTATAATTCTAATTTCAAATTAATTTTATTTGACAAACATGGAACTCTTTTTCTAAAATCGTCATTTGTTTAATAGTTAGTGTTTTGTTTTCAACGCATTCGAACATTTTTCGTCATCATGGATAAGTTAAAAATTCGAGTAATTATGGAGTATGAGTACCGTCGTGGCAGCAAAGCGGCACAAGTGGCACGCAACATCAACGACGTTTACGGAGCGAACACTACAAACTAACGCACCACCCGTTATTGGTTTACCCGCTTCCGTTCTGGAAATTTTGACCTGAAAAATGAACCCCGTGGTTGTCCGAAAGCTTTGGTCGACAATGACGAATTAAAGGCAATTGTGGAAGCTGATGAAACTCAATCCACGGCTGAATTAGCAGCAGCTTAGCATCAAAACAATATTGGTCCATTTGGGTCAAATTGGCAAGGTAAAAAAGCTTGACAAATGGGTACCCCACGAACTCAATGACCGCCAGCGTGAAGTACGCGTGGAGACGTGCCTTGCACTGCTCAGCAGGCATACAGATGAAGGAATTCTGAACCGCATTGTTACTTGCGACGAGAAATGGATCCTGTTTGACAATCGTAAGCACTCAGCAAGTTGGTTGGACCCTGGTTCAGCACCCAAACAATGCCCTAAACGAAAACTTACCCCTAGAAAAGTGATGGTCACTGTTTGGTGGTCTAACGCGGGTGTAATTTATCACAGCTTCTTGCCAAACGGGACAAGCATTACTGCAGATGTGTACTGTGAAGAACTGAACACAATGATGGAGAAGCTCACACGTCTCCAACCAGCTTTGGTCAATCGTTCGGCTCCACTGCTCCTGCACGACAACGCGCGACCTCATACTGCACAGCAGACGGTCTCCAAGCTACAGGAGTTGGGGTTGGAAGTTCTCCGTCATCCGCCGTACTCACCAGACCTTGCGCCTACAGACTTCTACTTTTTCCAGAATTTGGATAACTTCTTGGCGGGAAAAAAATTCAATACCCGAGAGGCAGTACAAAATGCCTTTGAAGAATTTTTTGCCTCCCGTCCAGCTGATTTCTTCAAGAAAGGCATCAATAAGCTACCAATGCGTTGGCAAAGATGCATTGATTGCATGGGTGATTATTTTGATTAATAGAAATAAAAAATATGTAAAAAAATTACGCTTCATTTATTTCGTGAAAAACGGCAATTTCATAGGTAAAGACCTAATAATATATTAAATGATAAATTTTTGTGAAGGTAAATAGCCACTCCCCCGCCTCCTCTATTTATGCGGTCATTTCGGATCAGGATGTGTCCAGGAATAGAAACTGAGGTAGAAGGAAGACTTGGTTTAAGCCAGGATTCTGATACCAATATTGCTTGAATATTGCTATCATAAATAGAAATGCTTAAATACAAAAAAAAAAATTTTGCAGTATTAAAAAAGAAAAAAAAATATATATATATAATACAGAAAATAAATAAGTACATGATTTACATAAATAAAAAGATGTATATAAATAATGGCAACACCTAACGTTAAAATTGCGTCTATCTTAACGTGTGTGACTCAAATCAAATAAGCTAACTTAACCCGTGAAACTAATTTTAAAAAAAGAAAAAAATCACAAACGGAATGGCTTGTCGCAAATAAACCCACGAAACTTATTCTATCTACCTGCCGGCTAGTGGTGTACACAACAGTAAAAAAAAAATTATAATAATAATACAACAATAGAAAACAGTGCAGTACAGAATTAATGTTGCAAGATATTGCTATAAAAATAATAATTAGCAAACTTATTCTTAACCTGGTAGCATTCACAATACAATAATTAAAAAAAAATAACAAAAAACTTTAAGTAGAAACACTGAGGAGCCATATGTAATTATACATTTCAATCACTCGTTGTCGACTTAATGTCAACGTCATACAAATGTCAACCAATCGACATAAATTAAGTGCGCGTGAGTGAGATGGAAAAATAACAGGAAAGAGAGAGAGAGATACCACTAACAAACAAAACATTGATTATAAATATTGCGATTGTAAATTATTATAATCTTCTCATGTGTTTAAATAAAAGTTACGCTAAATATGAGACTTACTTTCTAGTAGCCGTACGTTTGTTCTTAACCACGGGTTTAACCGCTGGTTTCGACGCTGGCGCAGCTGTTGTCGGGCTAGAAGGTGAGACATCTACGATGGCATCTACATCAGCAGGAGTTGCAACTCGGTGTCGGGCACCGTCACTTGTTAAGACGAAGATGTCTCCATCCCGAGTCCAGCACTTTGAGATGCCAAATTTTTCACGTGCTGACAAGAACGTTGTATGTCGCAGCTTCGTGAGAAACTCCGAGATGGTGAATCCGGAGCCTTTCAAAGTAGTTTTGGAAAACCACACTTTATTGCGAACTTCATGATCCATAAAGCTGACCAATAAAGGCCTCGCACTACCGTTAGAACTTCTTTCACTATTTGTGTGACAACTGTGATAACATTCTCATTCTTGCTTTCAGGGACTCCATGTATCAAAAGAATTTTCCGACGTCCTTGCATTTCCAGCCGATCAGTTTCTTTGGCAAGAAAATCTATTTGCCGCTGCAAATTAGCCAAATGTGACATGATGAATGTTTTGAAGCTGGTGAATTCAGGTGGCAGAGATGGTTGTACCTGTTCAAAGTGGGTCATTCTGTTGTTAAACAGTTCAGCCATATCCTTGATGGACTTCTTTAAGTCTTCCACAGTGTTTTCCATAGTGCAAGTGAAGTGAGGTTATAATGTAAAATTTGTTTTGAAAATGGACAGGAAAGTGAAGCTTTCAGGTGCACAATAGCTTAGCACTGCATAATATTTACTTATAATATGATTAAGCGATATATAGTAATTTATTTAAATAAAAGCTTAATAAGCTGGCAATGTAAGTGTTTTCGTTTTTATTGCCTACCCCCAAAAAAACTTTAATAATATCACTTTAAACCCCATGTTTAAAGTGATATTATTAAATCGGTTACATAATTGGTAGTTATTAAGTACCTCGTAACTGATAGGTACTTTTTTGCATATCAAGCTTTAAAATTCTCATTTTTCAAACCATTTTGTTAAATGTAAAAAAATCCAATAGTTTGAAGAAAACCTCTAAATGTCCCAATAATAATAAGAACTGAAAAAATCCAATAACAATAACAACAAGAGAAAGGTGTTACCACCCGATGCAATGCCGCGTTGCAGAGACTCGCCGCCGCTTACAAATCCAGGGGAGCCTTATGCATCGGCCGCCGCTGCGCCGCCGCAGCCACCGCTTACAAATCCAGGGGAGTACAAATCCAAAACAGATTAACTCGAAAGTTTTAAAGCGCAGACACACTATCGCTACTACGCAGGTGTCATGTTAATTTGACCAAGTAGTACGTTTGTAAAGAAACAAATGTTTAACTTGTAATAAAAAAAAATATTACAGGTACAAGTTGGCGTATTTAAAAGTTTTGAATCAATATTTTTACACTGATTGTTGTGTACACTTATAATTACTTACTTACAAAATTAATTATTAGAAGTCCAATTTTGGCGGCTAGTTAAAATGTTGTGCAAAATGTCTACCACTTTGCTGCAAGCACAGTCTCGCGCGGTTTCTTTGGTGTCTTTTTTAGTTTGTTTAGCACTGAAGTGTCTGTTTCCACTATTTCAAAAGCACTCACAATGGCCTCGCGTAATTCACTAACGTTTCTGGCACTATGTCCATTGTCATAAACAACTGTTTTGACTCTACCCCACACAAAATAGTCTAGTGGAGTTAAATCCGGCGACCTGGCAGGCCACTGCACAGGTCCATCACGTCCGATCCAGTTTTTCCCGTATTCCGCGTCGAGGTATCTACGAACAGTCCACTGGAAGTGCGCTGGAGCTCCGTCGTGCTGAAACATCAGGTCTCCTAACAGATACAGATAACGTCGTCAAGTAACTGAATCAATGTTTCTCTGAGGAAACTTAAGTACGTTTCTCCATTTAAACGTTCTAAGAATACGGGGCCGACTATGTATGGTCCCAGAACACCTGCCCATACATTAAGAGAAAACCTATGTTGGTAGGAATTCTCTACTGATGCGTAGGTGTTAACATGACTCCATATGTGCCTGTTATGTTGATTGAACATACCGGCGCGCGTAAACGTGCACTCATCAGTAAAAATAATGTTCTTATGTCCATTCGCTAAATACCACTCGCAGAATGCAACACGCGGAGCCAGATCCTGAGAGTTCAATTCTTGACAGCGACGAAAGTGGTAAGGGTGCTGTCCGTCGTCTTGTAAAACTCTCCAAACGTAGGCATGACTACAGCCGATGATTCTCGCTGCTTCACGTGTACTGGATTCTGGGTTCTCTTGGAAATACTCCAATATCCTTTCTTGAATCCGTACGTCAAAGGGGTCGTCGCCTCTGTCCAGGCCGGTAGGAGGAAAAAAAGTTCCACTGTCTCTAAGCCTTGGAGTGGCTGCTAACATTGTCTCGTTGGAGACAGAAACACCGAATTGCTCACGAAATTGTCGCACTGCCAAACTCACGTTGTCGTTTACATCGCGCGAGCGTTCTCACCATTTCAGTGTATTGCACACTTATGTACCGAAAATACCATTATAAAGCGTACGTTTATTTCTAAAAGACATTTTACTTTTTTTTCCTATCATACTACATTATAAGTAGTATGATAGGAAGGCGGCTTAAGTAAAAACGCGCGAGTTTCGTTACTCTATCGACGTGTGGCTTGAAAGAAAGCGTCTGATCTAAAGTGACGCCTAAGTATTTAATACTGCGCTTCCAGGGGATGGGAATACCTAACATTCGAATGTATGGATCGTTGTGGCGATTACGACGTTTGTGGTCGAATTGAATAGCAGAACTATTTTCTGGGTTGACGTCGATACGCCATTTTTGAAACCAAACACCGAGGGCGTTTACGGCCTTTTGGAGTCTGGTGATGTTATACGGGATCACTTGACTTTTAGTGTAAAAAAAAGAGGGTGAATTCGACGCCTTTCGGCGGGATGGGGATGTCGTTTGTGTACACAGTGTACAGCAGAGGGGCGAGGACTGAGCCTTGCGGGACTCCAGCCTTTATGGGACGAGGCGCGGAGAGCGTGCCTTCATGTTTGAATCGAAAGGTACGGTCTTTAAGAAACGACGCTATTAATCTGACTAGGCGAACCGGTAAGCCTATTTTATAGAGTTTAAAAACGCTGTGCCAGACTTTGTCGAAAGCCTTGGCTACGTCAAAGAGAACCGCGATTGTTTTTTTACGACGCTGAGAGAATCCTTCGAGGGCAGGAGTGCTTAGCGCGAAAGCCGAACTGGTGGGGTATAATGAAAGGGTCGCCATCCGTTGGAAACAGATGGTTTTTCGCATTCGAGAGAGTATGACTCTTTCGAGAAGTTTAGACATTGCCTTGAGGAGGCTGATGGGTCTGTGATTAGCCGGGACATTCAGAGGTTTACCCGGCTTGGGAATGCCTATGACTGTCGCTTCTTTCCAGGCTTTTGGAAAGTAGCTATGGTCGAAGCAGGCATTGAAGATAATAGCTAACAAGGTACCCACCTGCTGGGGCAGGTGCTTAAGTGCGTGGTTGGAAATTCCATCCGCACCCGGAGCCTTTTTGGACTTTTGATTTCTAATGAGAAACAAGATTTCATCATTAGAGACTGTGATGGGGTCGTCGGTGATGGGGAGAGATTCTCTGCGGAGAACTTCGTCCTCCACCGCCTGGATGTGGGAGGGATCCGCGGGTTGCGTGCTGGGCGAACATTGTGCCGCTATGCTGTCGGCGAAGCATTCGGCTTTCTCTTCGACTTCAAAGGCAATAGTGCCGTCGGAACGAGTGAGAGGAGGAACGTGAGAGGCGGTGTCTACGCGTAAGGCTCGGGCCATTCGATAATACGCTTGGTGGGACGGGGAGATATTCTCCATGAGATCGTTAAACTGAGTGTCACGGAGTTCCGCGAGGCAAGACCTAACTTTACGTTGAAGCTGATTCGCAGCTGTTCTGTATGCTGGCGTGGGATATTTCTTGGCTCTCCGGAGAGCCGCGTTCTTAGCTTTAATGAGATTGCTAACGGCTAGGGGAAGCGCGGGTTTGCTTTGCTTAGCAATAATTACGTTGTCGCTGATGGCTGAGTTAATAGTATCAGTTAGAGAGTTGACTAATGAATCTATTTTATCCGGGCTATCTAATTGGTCGGGCGAAATCGCGAGAGGAGAGTTCGGGGCCTGTAAGGCTGAGACTAACGTATTTTTAAAGCCTTTCCAGTTTTTAAAGGTCTTAGGAGATGTGACGTTAACGTTAGGCGTACCTAGCACGAGGGAAACGGGGCGATGGTCGGAGCCTAGGTCATCGAGCGGTTCGATAGACCTTAGATCAAGATTGATTCGCTTGATAATTGCAAAGTCGAGGATGTCAGGAGAGTAGGGCGGATTGTTGGGATAGTGAGTGGGAGTGATGGGGTATATGACGTCTAAGTCAAGGGAGTTGGTGATGTCGAGGGGAGCGATGCCGCTAGTGTTGGTCGATAGGCACTTCCAGTCAGTATGTTTGGAGTTAAAGTCTCCGAACATAATGACTGAATGGCCGAGGGCGAGAATGGCCTCAAAGTCGCTGCGGATTGATCTGGAGCCACATGGTATGTAGACTGAAGCTATGATGATGGTCGGATGACCAGTCATAGCCAATCTACACACGGTGGCTTCCATGTTGAGGAGAGGAGGGGTAGGGAGAGGACAGCAATGGAAGCCTCTTTTGTAATATATAGCGGTGCCGCCGAAACCGTCGGAGTTTGGCCTATCGTTGCGAGTAAACGCGTACTTAGGAAAAGCGTATCCCCTGGAGTGGTTTGGAGTAAGCCATGACTCCTGGAGAAGGAATAACGTCTCCTGGAGAAGGAATAAGACCGGCGCCGGCGGCACCTAGCTCTCGGAGGTGCGAACACAGGCGATCGGCGTGGGGTGCGCGGACGCGGGCGGCTTGTTCTTTAACTTTATAATAATAAGGTTTATTTTTAGCATGGCGGTCGGTAATCACTCGTTGCGTGCCGGTTGTTTTGTCAGTCGGTGTCGTTCGTTCGATGCTGACTAGTTATGGGCGGCTGGGCGCTAGCAAGAAATGTTGTAGTATAAATAGTTTAGACATGGGCCAATAAATATGGAAAAATATAACCTATATTAAAACATGGTGCGATCAATTCGCAATACCATTCTGAGCAAACTACTTTCTGGTTTTGGGTTAATTCATTTACACGTTGTTTAATTTTAAAAGAAAAAATCGAAGCAGTGACCACAATAATAATATCACGAAGGCTAGAGAAGCAAAAGGCACGTTACCTTATTATTATTCATTCATTCATTACGCATATTATTCAGAGCCACGAGAAGGCTCATACTCTGCAGTGGGTTGATGATGATGATGATTCAGAGCTGTGGTAGCGCAGTGGCTGGCCTGTTATTCCTAGGGTCGTTTGTTCGAACGAACCCAGCCGTGCAATAATGGTTTTTTATCTTCGAAAAATGTATGAGCGTACAAAAATCTGCACTGACCGATAAACAGATAACCTCATGAGGATACCGACATGTCTTAGAACCGAAAGTTCAAACAGACATTCGCCAATCCGGAGGAGGCACCGATGCCTTCTTAATATAATGCGATATTGTCCCTCTGGGAGGAGGCTTTAACCCTGCAGCGGCTGGACAATGAGTTGATGATGATTACTTTTTTACCGGGTACTTAAAAGTTCAGACTTTTAATTAATATACAGTGTAAACTATATGTGCTAAAATCGGAATATATACACCTTCTTCACCTTAAGCTCATTATATTAACTGAAGGTATGTAATTATGTCAATCGTGTCATTTTCGGTGTTGTTTTATAGATTAAAAATCACTATGAACAAGGAGCAATCAGCAACTACTATAGTCGAATGTAACGAAGATCTTCCCAGTAGCTCCAAGGCTGTTAATTATCTTGTAAGTTAATTATTCATTTAAAAAATTTTAAATTTTAAATAAAAAAAACTATACGGAGATAGATATAGATAGATATATTTTAATACGAAGAAAAATAAATCTGGAAAAATATCAACAATATTTTAAGCTAAAAATATCCATTTTGAGTAGGTACTGATATTCTCCCAAAAGGTTTGTGATTATATATACAATACTCATAATTAACGTTTGGTTATTTTATTATGGTATGTAAAAATATATCTTTCATTTTGTTTATTATATTGGCTACGCATACTACATTAGATAAATCATAATCATAAATAATTATACTCCAATAACTGATTTCTGTGCGGAGTATGCGTCTTCAGCCAACATCTATGGTGGTTAAATTACAATTTTAAGGGTATGATTGTACAAACAGGTTTATTAAGATTAAGTAAATTAACACCACAATAATAAAAAATAACAATTAGATACATCATTTACTAAAAGTAATCATTTTTTGTATTGTATGGCTATGACAAGTTCACGTAAAATGTTATTTTAAATTCTTACCACGATTTCAATTTCATCATTTGCCGTAGACACATCGCGTTTTATCATATCCTTAAAATTAGTGTGATTAATATGTAATAAAATTTAACATAGTCGGAACAGCCCTCACTCGAAAACCATAAGACCCGGATTTGAATCCTGATAGAAACAAACATTATTACACGAACATTTATATAACAAAATTTTGGGATGAGGCGTATTTAATAACTGTATTACTTGCTAGACATTGCTTTTAAAAAAAATAATTTACCAAGCCTTTGCTAAGTAAGGACTTTTCTGTATCAAGAACAATCTTTGTACAAGCAGCTTACATGCAGTACATATTGTACAATTTTTTTTACTCGCCGAGCCAGTAGAGTCAGTGTCATAAAACTTTTCTCTTTGTCTCGTCCCTGGAGTGTAATAAGACAAGGTAATAAAGAGGATGACTGTAAACATCATAAACATTTTATAGTTTCGTGTTTGCGTATTTCGTGAGAATAAACCTGGATTTTTTTGTTTTAAGTACCAGAACGTACATTTTGAGAATTATGTGACCTAGATTACTGTTTTATTTCCTAAGCTATGAATAAATTTTAAAATAAAGGCTTTGGATTTAAAATTGTACTAGAAAAAAAAATTATTCAATGATAGTGAAATATGTTCGGAAAAGTTAGCAGTTTTTATTTTTAAGTATATTTTAATTTGGTTGCACTAATTTTGGCTAATTTTGCATACTTGGTGAGGTAAGGTTATTTGAAAAGTACTAATCAAATATTGATAAGAAATATCATGGTCTGGGCTGAAGTCTGCGGAACAAAAGAGGGTCCTGCTGGCATGACAAAGGTTTTGCAGGTGCATATCTCATAAGGTAATAATTATTTTTATTAAATTAAGGTATTTTAAAGTTAATGATATATATTATAATAATACTAGTACACCACTCAAAGGGGCCAAATACATGCAATACATGCTTCCAATTGAATTAAACGTAGGGTCCTTCTAGATATACAGACATGAGTGCGATGGGCGAGTACTGGTAGCAATCGCTCGTAGAGTAAAATGACCACTGGTAGATCTCTTGTCAAGTGTTTTGACCGCCAAGCGAGCATCGCTCAGCGAATTAATTCACTTGTTACACACACACACACACCCTCGCTGCGATGAAATTGTGGAGACAAAGTTGTTGACGTCAGTGTAAATAGGAAGCAAGTTAGTATGAATATTACACGGGATCCACATCTATTGTACTTTTCTTAAGAAAGGAGATTCAGCAGAATCTGCAAATTGGATCAGGAAGTGTTTATAATTTTCTACACAATCTTGGGGTGAGGTGGATTGTTTCGCGCTGGGTAACGCATAATGCTCGAAAAATTTTGAGCGCCAGTTTCTTCTTTTTATCGGGGCATTTAGTATCAACTTTATGCTGCTGCGAACAATAAGCCACCGAACACGGGACTTCGCCCGAGGCCTTTTGCTCCACCGCCGCAAAGCGCCCGCGCACTCTGCAATCAAGATGAGGGACTCCTTAAACACCACACTAGTAAAAAATTGGGTTATCCCTAAAATTAAAATAAGCGCAAGGGGCAGTTTTCATCGCCAGAATAAGCGCTCACTGCGTTCCAGAAGGCCGCTGAGGAAGTACCTGTTGCAGACTGGAAAATGTGCTCTAAACCAATTGGTTTAGATCCATAAAAATTTGTGTAGACGCTGGTGAAGAGTTTTTTGAAATGATTTAATTAAGAAAATATAACCTAGAATAGAATATTTTTGTAGAATATTTTCTCAAAACTTTCTTAGTGTCCCACATATGGCCAGATTTGTACAATTAACTAAGTTTACCAAGGGGGAACATAGTGTAAGGTTTTACTTGTGTGATTATGATTAACTTTTTCAAGATTCTTTTTTTCAGTCAACCCATATAATACAATTATTGAGTATGTCATTTATTTAAGTTTTTAAAGGCACAAATTATTTTATAAATTCATATGGCAAAATACGATACGTTTCAAAATATCACTTTATTCTTTTGTGTAATAATATCAACAATTAGGCCATTCTGAGGTTAAAACATCTATCAGTTGTTATAAAGTAGATGTAGCTTTTTAAATAATACAAATACAACAATATGACACACATCATAGTACATGTACCACTAATGCAATTTTAATGATCATAGTAATTATGGTGGCAATATAAGCTTGTATGGACACAATGCAGCTGTTGGTTTCTATAGTTAACTGTTTCGAGACAGTTTTGGCTTAGCAAGTAACAATGTCAAGATTTCCGACTTCTAAAGTATGCCCTACCACCATTTATTAATATCAAGAGTAATTCCATTGGATTTGTAGTAACGAGTTACTTTTCGCGGTAAAAATAGGGTACAGCCCCCTGATTGCTCTAAATTTTAAAAAAATTTGGTTATTCTATGAAATTGTGCAGTTGCGTTTCCAGTTGCATATATATAACTTACTCGGAAGAAAGTAAGATATAACAGGTGCAAGAAGTTTAAGATATGTAAAATAATTTAAGAAGTATGGATGCGGTGAAACAAACGCTATCTTTATATATCGACGTCACCTCTTTTTATTATTACATAAATGAGAAAAAAGAACCAGAAACCTGCAACAAATTTTTCCATTGCAGAACCCTAGTTTTAAGTATTACGCAATCCATAGATAATAATAAAATCAAAATTGAGAGTTAATGTTCTATCTTTTTATAAATGCAAAGTTGCTGGGCATAATGCCCACCGAACGAAAGGGAGAATTTGAAAGTTTTTTGAAACAAATTCTAATATGTCCACGAAACTTAAAAAAATTACACAGCCAATAGTATAGAGAGTTAAAAAAAGTTAGTAAAAAAATTAATAAATATGTATGCCAATCTCCAAAAAAATACTAATATAGTCATGCCATCCATGTCTTTTATGAGCGGGACCTACTAAATAGCTTTTGGATATCAGTAAAAAATATAAACCTAGGGTACGTATACGTATGATACGTGTGGTATGTAAACGTTAACACAGTAAAAAGGTTTGGTATATAACATATTTTTTTATATATTAAGTCCAAATATGTTTTGCAAAATAATCCATTATATTTGCTACACAAATGATTCAAAATCAATTTATAAAATCAATAAGTGTCAAAATATTAGATAAGATCAGAAGGACTCCACCATGAAATTCCATTTTAATAACGTATAATTTTAACGCTTGCATTGCTTAAAGTCTGATTCTCCAAAGTTCATTAAAATTTTATCAGTAAAATAATGTTGAGATTTTGACATAATTTATATTGAAAGTATTGTCAAGTGTCAAAGTTTATTCTCCAGACAAAAAATATCTGAGATTTGAACATCAGCCTTAAAACGAGTAAATACACTTATATATTCATTGATTAAATGAAACAGTTATTTACAGTTATGCAAACAGCAAAAAAAGTATACATGATTTGGAGATTTCATTACTTACTTTACTTACTACTTACTTTTTATCCATCATCTCATTTTTATCCTCCTCTTATACAATACGAATGTCAAACATGATCAAAGCATTCGTTCTGGACCACGATTCGGTGTCGCAGCTGTAGCACCAGTGTCTGCGGAAAGTAGGTACGAGCTGATGAATATCTTACACGAACGGCTCTTTTCGCGTAGAAACAGTCTGTTTGCAACTAAGTTTAATCAGGTGGCTGGTTACAGATTTATGAGATCCTCGCTTCAGGACACTTTCAGCTATCTTCAGCTATTTTACTTTTATTAAAATAAACGTATTAATTTCGTTTTGTTCAATTTAAATATAAGTTTATTTTTAATATAATAAAAAGTAATTGAATGCCCAGGGTTCGCAGCACTGACTTATTATATAATCTATGATTTTTGAACAATTTCGAAATACCTTCAACTTCAATTTAAGAATTTTTTAAAGTATATTATATCGAGTAATCGTAGAGCTAAGCACTCAGAAAACTAAAACAAATAGCGAGCACGTGACAGTTCAAATAATTCTCTAAAATTACCAGCTACCACATAGAGGCTTTTACACGTACTCGTGTTCAAAGCATTTTTCCCAGTCACTTGTACCATACAAGTTACTCAACTATAAAAGTTTCTGCTGATGTATTATCAACTTTATGGTCATCAAAATAAGATGTAGAAAAGTTCAGTCGTTCGACAGTGTCGTGCTTAATGGATTGTGTGTGGAGGCGCTCGCGTGAACAAATCTGCCCTCTATGTTTGGAGTTCAAGATATACACTAACAGTGGATTGAAAGAGTAACATTAAACATTCATCTTGTTAGTGTAATTGTTTACAATAAAAATTTTGTAATGAGCTCCTTTACTTTGTCGGTTATTAAGTAACAGAGTGTGTTATCAGAAGATACACCTAACAGCTTGGTTCATTTAATTCTATGTTTTAGCCGTCTTGGCAGATTAGTGGTTAAAACACTCGTTTGGTAGCGAGAGACTTGAGTTTGAATCGTGCTTGGATAGTGAGATAAAGACTTATCTAGATATAAAATTTATCGCTTTCTCCTTTACCTCACACACTCCACTTGGGACTAAACAGTATAGTACGCCACTAAATCAGTCTTTGTGTTTCAAGACATAAGTATCATTTTGTCGAACGAACAATAGGTTTTATTGCCACAGCTTATATTTTGTAACAATTCTGTAAAGCTGCTGTGATATATATTTATATCATGTAGTACGATATTTTATTAAAGCGAGGAAATTTTATTATGATGTAATTTTGACACGTAATAAAATTGTTTTATTAGAAATTAAACTTGAGCATGTCCTTGAACAGCTTGAGGTCAACGAATCATTAATTGATACTACATAATTCTACTTTTTAGATACATCAAAGTCTAGAGAAGAGAAGCCTTCGTCTAGAGAAAGATGTTTCCTAACGCCTTTTTGTCTGTAATTTCTTTTTATCAGTTTCTCATGTATCTAAGAAACAAGAAATATATTCAATGTTATGTAAATTCGAAGCCGAAGTTTTTTCAGGGTTTCTCATATCTTCATCATAATAAAGTAATTTTCAGCTTTGCTGTTCACAGAAAGCTAAAAATAATTTATAAATTGTGTTATTTGCAATAGTTCTCAGTTGAGATACAATATATTTCTAACATTTCTCTATATGAGTTCCATGGCTTTACTGTGGTTAAGCTTTATTATTCGTAATCCAATGATCAGACGTATTAATTAACAACAACGAAAAAATAATATTCATTTGAGAACATTTACGGTTTATCTTGGACACTTCAAATAAAGGCATGAGCAGGAAGATATTAACCACGACCTGTTAACCATTAAAACTTTTGCTTCATCATTTGCAATTACTTAATAAGTTAGTGCCAAGTCATTCTCGACTTGACTGATGCTAGTTTTCACTACCTCACGCAAGAGCAATTACACAAACAAGAGCGTTTTTAAATCTCTATACCTGTTACAGAGCCTTTGTCTAACAAAATACAGATTTATTTTGTGAGTGGCATGCAATAAAAAGGAATTGAAATGTATAAATAATAGTTGCATGTATTCAATAATTTTATTGAGAGTATTTTTTAAGTACCTATACTGGAAACAGCTTATATATGATAAATGAACAACTTCAAAAGCAATTTATCAATGTACATTTCATACTATGTAGGCGTCGGAGTGCGTCACAATTATGTATCAATTATTGACTGCGTTAAAGGTTTTAGGCTTACACACTTTTCCAAATGCGTATATTTTGGGCAAAAGTACTTTTAATTCGACTTATCACGTCAATGATACCATATAATGAACCAGATTACCGTGGTTAGGAAAGCGTTTAATATTGTGATTTTTGATGATGATAGTTGGATATTGAGATTTCCAGGATAGCCTTCGTGAAATAATTAAACAACTTGATTAAAAAAAATTAAATTTCACATATACCATTAAAAAAATATTTTCTAACTTATGTCTTGTTATATGTTATATGAAAAAAAAACGTGTTTTCTTCAAAAATTTTTGATATACATAAAAGGTCTGTGTAAAGTGCCCTCATTTAAATTGGTTTGACACGAAAACATAAAATAAAACCTATGTTATCTAAACGAGAAAAACTAAAAA
Source organism: Marasmarcha lunaedactyla (assembly GCA_923062675.1). Classification (NCBI taxonomy): domain Eukaryota; kingdom Metazoa; phylum Arthropoda; class Insecta; order Lepidoptera; family Pterophoridae; genus Marasmarcha; species Marasmarcha lunaedactyla. The sequence goes on along the minus strand of OV281342.1, from coordinate 9,712,856 downwards.
GAAAACAATTATAAAAGGACGAATAAACATGACAGGATTCGAACCCTGGCCCTGAATCCTGCCTGAAAAATCCTGAGCGACATTGACAACTATCGTTGAATTTAAGGGCTTTCATTTCAGATTCTTTTTTAGTATTTACCACCTATGCTTAGTTTACGCAAATTATATTTAAGCCTGAGAAATAAATTAAAACACCACACTTTTTTAAGGAAACCCACGGAAACCATTTCTCTTATGGCTGTACACAGTGTTGCAATAATAAAGGCGATTGAAGCGGTGGTTTTTGATTTATTGATGAAGATTTAATTTTAATTTCAGATAAAAACCAGTTTCGAAAGCAATTAAAAAAAAATGAATAAGTACAAAATTTTTCATTTTGAAACAAATATGCTTTTTTATTGAAATAAAAGGTCTGGTAAGTACTGAATGTTTACAATAAAATTGGTTTGATACAAATACCTTGAATACAATTCAGCTACAAGAAAAAACTATATGAAACGAAATTACTAAAAAGGTACAAAACAAAAATATGGAGACAGAATTCAAAACCTGACTCTTCCATCTGCATGAAAAATTCTGAACAACGCTAGCTGGCACTACAACCAAGTCTAATTCAAGAGATTCAAGTCAAATGTAAAATCTTGATTTCACTTTCCGTGCACGGTCTGGCTTAAGTGCCCAACTTCTTTCACATCAAATTTAATATTGTCTAGGTAAAACGAGGTACTGGAATTATGATATTAAGAATTATTTAGTGGAATAATTAAATGTTTGATTTTGTAAGCTCAAAATACGTTTGTAATTGAAGAATATCAAAAAGTTAGAAAATGAATAAAAGACATAATTATTTTAATGTATGTATTCTGATTCATATATGAGAAGTGTATTATCTAATGCCAGCTAAAGTACCAAATGATTGCGGCAATGTGTGCGCCATTGTCCTCCGGCCTACCTTGCAGTAACAATAATATTGCTTTATAGCAACTGTATTTTATCAATTTGTTGCACTACGATTTTCTTAACATTTAATTAAAAAAATAATTCCATTAATATTTACGTTACGAAAACGTATTTACGTTACGTTAGAAAGTATTAACTTTATTTTATCCAAGTTTGAATGTAAGGAAGTTATGGATACAGAATTAAGTACTTGTTTTTGAAATTTCAGATGTATACATATATTTACAGAAGATTCATGTTTACATTTCAATGTAGGCGACTACACATAAAGCCGACTACTTTACCGGTGAAGGGGAGCAACGTGAAATTATATTTGGGAGGTATGTGTAAAGTTATAAATCGTGCAGCATGCAAGCGTGGTCAACTATAAATTACCTGGAACCACCCTTTAATAGGGTGAAGCTGATATCCCTGCAGTTGAATAATTAAGATTATCGTAGTCTTAGGTAATAAGAAAAAATATGTTTCTGGCAATGAATGACTTGTGGGGTAAACTGAAGAGATTGTGTCAAGGAGTTGTTAAAAGAGGTTAAGTTAATTATGAAGCTCGTTGAATTATACGGTACGTCTTCGAGTATATCTTGTTATTTTTAAGATGTATGGAAGTGGACTTTAACAACAGTGGTCTGCTTTTAGTATTTTTTTTATGATCTCGTCTGGAATAGAACCGCTAACTTTAAAACTATGTTCCAATTAATGATTGGGTTATGCCATCTGATGCTTACGGTACATTACATTGATATTCAACTAAACACTGACCATTAACTACGTCTACGTACGCGTGTCGCTTTCCATCAGGTGGATCGCAAGTTCGTTTGCCGGCTATGAATGTAGTTAAAATACTCTTTCATGTTAGATAATTTTTTAAATCTTATAAGTGAAATAATCATGGAAGGAACTAACAATCAAGTCAACTGATACAATCGAAACATGTGTTTGTTGCATTATTTAACTAAGCAATAACATAATATGAGTCACTGAATTCAAGTAAATGCATAAAACTCTTTAATTTCCTTTAAAAAAATGAATCCATCAAGCTTATAACTCCATGTATTTCAGACCTAAATAATATAATGTTCCACATATGTACAAAATTCTATAGCTAACTCCAAAATATGCTTATTGAGGTACTACTTAACTTTTGCTAATAACTTTTGCAAGCCTATTTTCATCTTAAAAGAAAAAAAAACTTCCTTGTTCACTTTATTTGCCTATCTCATTTTGGGATTCCAGAACGTTGTTATTTATGGTACTTTCATTTAGAAACAGACGGTTTAGGTCCGTCCCATATTTGATACAATTTGTCTTCAATGAGAAAAAGTATAGTAAGTCACAACATGCTTATAGGGGACGCAAGATTCTATATTAAAATTATTGTTTTTGTGTGGTTGGTTAATTCTCTGGGGGGGTTAATTCTCTCATTAAAACATGATTTTCACGAGCAAAATGCTAGAAGGTACTTTTAAATTAAAAAAACCTTTTTTGTTTCAAAGGTGGCTGCAAAGTTTGTTATCAAATATTAGCATTAAGATAATACCGAAAAAGCTATTCACAGCAGATCGAAAAAATCATCGAAATTAAGAATAATTTTTATGGAGTAAATGTAAGAATAATGGTTTATGTATTTGGAATTTCCTCACGAATTCGTTTGCATAAACCTCTGATTTCTTCATAAAAGTTGGTTAAAGCGTCTTTCTCGGTAAAATTTTACTCGTACTGTATTTTATACATTTGCAAAGATTTAGCTTCATTGTAACATCAGCAGATAGTAAATACTTGCTTATGTAAACCTAATTTCTAAATGATCTTAACTGCTTTTCAAAAGAAACTAAGTGCAAAATTTAAGCTTTCTAAGCATAGCAGTTAGATCTCAGCCTTGATGAGTGAAAAGTTAGTCTACGTCAAGACTTTAATTTATGAAATTTGAGCTCACTTAGACATGGTTGATGACATGAAACTCAACTTATGAAATATCGTTCTAAGTTGTTATTCAATTCTTGTTTTATTTGGTGAAGAGGTTCATCGTTTAATATACGTAAATAAAGCAGTAAAAAATCTAAGCAGTTAAGAATGAAGTAAACTAATAAAAAAACGTCCTTGAATACGTTCCGTGACGAAAAAAAAACTAAAATACGGCCATGATTAAAGAAAGCATGGTGATTTTATGTATTCCTACGAATAAAGATTTAAAATTGTAACACATAATGAAATGTTCCTTAAATCAAAGAAGAAGACAGATTATTTTTCATTCAAACTGACTTTTGATAACGTTTGCTATACGATCATTAAACATAATGACAAAGAAATGTTTTACAGAAACATTGTCCAGTTGACCTGCTTAGTGGACTTCAATTTATTTACTATTCAATTTATATACTTCCCTCTAATATGGTTGAGGAGGGCGATGGCTGGATCCCGTGTTAACTCGTGAACGGGTGCCGTTTGAGGGTGTACGTCGTTTGGATACTTGGGGGGAGGGAGACTTGCCGAGCTAACAGATGCAGATAAGAATAATTTTGTATAGACATAAAGAGACTTTGTAAATTTATTTTGAAAAAAAGATATACCCGTGAAGTTTCTTGCCAGTTCTTCTTCACGAAGGGTTTTTCGAACTGGTGGTAGAATCAAGTTTTATTTGACGACTATAAGAACAAGTGATTGTCAGTGTTGACAAATAAATATTAATTTCATTTTATTTCATTTCACCGGCAAAGAGATAACTAAAAATTGTATAACATTTTTAAGACGATAATATTTCAATTTATGGTGTTAATATTTGTAATTCTATCTTGTCTTTATACGTTTCTTTAACATAAAACCCAGTTAACAAGGTGATTTCAACTGTAATGGAAAAAGTTACATTAAGGCTGCCATAAAAGAAAATTGTCCTCTGATATCGTTGAGCAACAAACTACGTTGCACAAAACAGAAAAATATAATTATTTTACATTCTTTTCTAACTTTACCTCAAGAATGTTTTTCAAGCTCTGGTATAGAAATTTTACATATTTCCAAAGTATCTCTACAGTAGACTTTGTGATTTTAAAACGAGTTAAAAATTAAATTAAATTATTTTATCGGCTTTCTTCTCGAAGTTCACTCTGCCTAGTTTAAATGCATTGTTTAGCCGACAAAAAATACATTACGCACAATTTTTTGAAAAAAGCCTAAAAGGTATTTTTAGGGAATTTATCATGATCTTAATCTTATCTACGCTCGAGTAGTTGAGCATCATTCATGATTTTTGTAAGGATCCCTCTATGATGGCTATGAAGTCTGGAGTTCAGAAGGGAGGTTACTGGCCATTTATGTTGACGCTGATTGCTTTCCAGTGCAGTGTTTTAAATACCAGTCCATTGGTAGTAGAGAATCTTTCGGTAAAATCATGAACAGTACCACGTACAGCCGTTTCTTTTTGACCGCCATATTATTATGGCGTGGTTATCCACGTTTATGTGGTTGTGTTCCGGACAAATGAAATGATCAATGCAGTTACTTGAACAGCAGTAATCCCAACTGATACCTACAGTCGGCAACGTATCTCTGGTTTATATCTTAATCCCAATCAATATTAATGAAAACCCCTTTGATTAATGATGTCCTCGGTCATGGATACCACTCACCATCAGGTGGGTTGCGTGGTGGCTTGCGTGCTCGTTTGCCGACTATGAAAGGAGTTTTTGACGACCGAGTAGCTTAGTGGTTAGTACCCCCGCCTCATACGCCGGAGGTCTCAAGTTCAAGTCCTGGCCGGGGCATTCGTTTTTGTGATGAACATAAACATAAATGGGGAACACAGAATAAACAGTCATGTTTATTCTGGGTTCCCTCCCAGTTCGCTGTAAGGTCACCCATAACACAAACTCTGCTTATTTTGGGGCCATACAGTTGGTGTGATTGTCTGGGGATTTATGAAAGGAGTAAAAAAGCCTATTTGAGAACAATTACGGACGAATAACATTGTAAAATATATTGAACAAGTTAGTTCTTTCAATAAAAATTAAATTATATTACTAATAGATTAGTGGTAGTAGAGATTTTTTGAAAAGATTCTGTCTGGGTGGTACTACAGCCCTTCCTATTTGGAAGGCCATAATATTCACATTGACGTGGTTGTGTTCCGGCCAAAAGGAAAGAACAGTGAGTGCAGTTACTGGAACAAAGGCATTTCATCTAAAGCCTACGGTCGGCGACGCATCATTAGTCAAGATAATAATCACAATCACTATTAATAAACAAAACACCTTCGAGTAGCGATGTTCATGTGTGCGGATGCCATTCACCGCATGGGTCGCGTGCTCACATGACGGCTATAACTACAGTAAAAAGAAACATTTGATTAATACCTTTGGTCGTATACTGAATAACTTCTGCTATACAGATCGTCCTCTGAGAACAATATTTAATTTAATATCCTTATGTCACAAGGCTGCAGTAAAACTCCTGAATGCACTTCCCGGTTATATTATATAATAAATAATAATAAATCCCCACTAACTGTATGGGCCCAAAGTAAGCAATGCTAGAATAAAAGTACGTATATAAATATTAGCAACCAGGACAAGTTGACAAACATATGAGTTCATCACATAAATGAATACCCCGCACAGGACTCGAACTTGGGACTTCCAGTGTATGAGGGAGGGCGCTACCCACTACGCCACTCGACCGTCAAGTTACATTTCCAATATTTTTGAATGATTACTTAGATAGGTTTCTTGCAAGTCCAAAGTTTTTAATGAAGAGTTAAGATCCTATGCGCAATAAAAAGTCGAGGGCTGCGTTTCCACCAAATCAGAACTAAGAAGCTGTGCTATGTGAGGATGCGCAACGGATTATTTTGACTTATGTACATGTCACAATATGCAGCTTGCACGTTTCACTCATATGTATTCTCAGAACGCATCCCTCGCAAGCCTAACTCTCCGCTAAAAATTTTCCACCAAAGATGAGATAAGCCAGGCTTCAAAAATCCTACTGGTCAACTTTTCTTAAAATACCGTCAAATTTCCTCGCACAGCTTTCGTGAATACTTCATTTAAATCGGTATTATAATGTTTTGATTCACTTAAATAATAAATATTCATAGTAAGTATAAATAGTTGGTTTTCATTATTCCCACCGATGAATGCTGCGTTATTTTTGCTTTGTATATTATCCCGACGTTTGTCTTCCATCTCATTAATCGATGGTACCCAAGTAGGAGTGTAACAGGCCTATCCAACAATTTCTATTACAAACTCTAGGCAGGGGTGAGGGGTGAAGCAATACTAGCGCTGCCAGGAAATCCCGCTGGCGACTGGGTGATCGCCGCAGTCTCAAGAAGCCTAGTGCGACGGCAGTACGTATGTACGTTCACACCCGGATTACGAACCAACGTCGCGAGTTTAAAAGAAAAAAAATGGATTAGTGCCGATTTTAATATTGTATTCTCGTAATAAAAGATATATGGAGGAGGAACTATGGGTATCTAAATTGAATGTTCCGTCGAACTGTCCCGAAGTGAAATTTGTTATTTTGTGAGAGTTTCAGACACGTGACAGGGATTTGACGAAAATGTAAGTTTTTATGTTTTCATTTTATCAATTTAAAAAAACAAGCTTTAATTGCCTACATACAGATCGAAATGTCCTTCTTTCTGAAGAAATGTATACAGCAAATAAACAAAATATATTAAAAAGCTCCCATATCGTTTATGGATAAAGTAATAAAAAAGAAATAAAAAGAACTAGTTCCTTACCCTTAATTGTTATATGGTGATTTTACGTGATCAAATCGACTATGAGCGCCAAAACGTTTTACCGTACGATAATTTACAACATTTCTGATTTATTACATTCTTACATTGTAGGTATCGGGTATAAATGTTGTTGTATGCAAACTAACGATCACTATTAGCTTAATTTTCTTATGACTTGTTTTTTTTAGAAATTAATGTTAGAAATCCAAAAAAGTAAATTCCAAAAATATTGTTATTCCTTATCTTATTTCAATTCAAGAAAATTTTGCCACACTTTAGCATATAAAATACTTTAGAGCTGTATAATGTAATTCTAAAATTAGTTAAAGCAATAAAATTAATTCATGTTATACAGTAAGACTGCACTAAGATTTGCCTGCACCTTCACTTGGAACACAATTTTTTCTGTATAGTTGAAATAGTACCCCTAAAAACTTAGATTACACACAAATAAACTCACTGCATTTTTACACTGTTAATATAGATGGAAGAAAATACAGAAAAAAAATTTTCGGCGGCGGCGGGCTCAGTCAGAATAATAATTTTCACAAAATACCCTGCCAGATAAGTTGGGTATCTTTTTATAGCAAGCCAGCTGTCCATTGAATCCACATAAAATAGGTTTTTACTCCGAGGGTGCAAACTACTAATAAAACAAAAGTCCCATTCTCTGCTCCTTATCCGAAATAGAGTGATTTGACTTTTCCAGTTTTTTTCTTTATTTTTCTTTCCTATAAAGGGCTTTGTTTGTTTTCGAACGGTGTACTTCTCGTAAAAGTAATAGTATTTATACCATACCTACTCTAAAAAGCTTATTTTATTCACGCAAAACAGTGAATAAAAAGGCCTTTTATTCACTGTTTTGTTTTTATTCACTGTTTTGGTGTTTGAATTTGGAACACAAAATATATCCGATCTCCATTTCAATGCTTACACAAACTCCTTGCGCTAAGATTCGAAATTCAAACTCTTTGGTGCAAATAAATTCTCGAGATTTGATTGGTCGATATTTGCGACAAGGAGTTTGGCATTAGATTAATAAATATTGTTTCACAAGTTGACCACCCTAATGATAATAATAAGAAAATTACGCTTAATTTCAGTCATTGCTCTAATTTTAATGTCCATTTCAATTAATGTAACATTTATTATTTCTTGATTAAATTTCTATTTTCGCTTAAATTATGTCTTTTTCTCGTAGTCATGGTATAAAATATAGTATGCAACTCCTGAATAAAGTACGAATTTATATCGAGGGCCATGAATCACTCGCGTCGCTCAGGATTCTAACAGTTGAATCACTCGCTGCGCTCGTGATTCAATCATCTTAAATCACTCGCTACGCTCATGATTTAATCGTTAGAATCCTTCACTTGCTCGTGACTCATCTACGGCCCTCGCTTTAAATCCGTCCTTTATTCACTAGTTGCATAATAAACTATTATAGCTTACATGCCAGAATCGTGATATTTTAAATAAACATTTTGTTCTTTTTGACACCCTCTGCAACTTTGATAATTTCTTTTTAAATGTCGGCTATACATAAAAAGTTCTAAAATCCTTAGAGACCATTAAAATAAAATTCTTATTATTATTTATTTAAAACTTTATTGCACAATATAAAATTAGTGTACAAACGGCGGAATTAATGCCTCTACCAGTCTACCGCAGCAAAGGAGAGATTTTCAAATAAAGGGGTGCATACAAAAATACATATGCGTACAAACATTAAAAAAACACTTTGTAATACTAAATAAAAAAATAAATACTTATTTACTACAAGATTGATTTTTAATATAATAATATATAAACGTCATAATCGATACTTAAAAATTATCATAAATATATCTATATAAACTTAAAACTTATTACATTATTCATAAATACATATATATTGTTTATCATGATTCCCTGAGTGACTTTAAAAACGAGCTCTAATTTGCTGCTCAAAAGAGAGTTTACTGTAAGCTTTCCTTAACTCCACCGGTAGCGTATCCCATAATCGTATAGCCTAAATAACAAAAGAATTAGAGATAAATCCGGAACGATGCATAAAAATATGAAGGCTCAGATTATAGGAAGACCGGAGACATCTATCATGTGTGGAGCCTAAAAACTGGACTTTACGCTTTAAATATTCCGGAGCGTGAGGATCATTGAGGATTGAAGAAAGTGTACAAAGTATGCTAACATGCCTGCGTTGCCAAATAGGTAGCCAACCATGTTGTTTGCGAAAGTTGGATATGTGATCATATTTGCGAAGCCCATAGATGAACCGAATGCAGTTGTTCAAAAAACGGTCCAACTTGTAGAAGTGATCTTCGTTGAGATTTGTGTAGCACATATCCGCGTAATCCATTATTGGTAATACCAACACGTACACAAGTAGTATCTTAGTCTGCCTAGGAAGAAAATATTTTAAACGATACCAAGAACGCAGTGAAGCTGTTACCTTTCGACTAACTTCCTCTATATGCTTGTTCCAGCTGAGAGTAACATCAATATGTAAGCTTAATCTTTGACGGAGGAATAGTAGGCAATAACGGATGAGTTTAGAAGAAGAGACGGCGCACAGGAAATATCAATTTTATTTATTTATTTATTACAAAAACCAACAGCATTTACAGACAGTAGTAATAAATAGCACTTCCTTAAAAACAAAGCTAATAACAGGTTTTCCTATTAAAATACTGTTAGTTCAATATTTTGTTGAAGACTGAAAACTAAAATAACACTAGCGAATAATAAGGTAGCCATTCATATTTTTGTATAAGAAGAGTTAAGTGAAACGGACTCATAATATAAAAATAAATATCAAACAAATATAAAGTATATTCAATAGATAATGCATTATTAGTAATATGGTATAATGTATCAGAATATAATAACAATATTGATATGTTTACATACAATATAATAAAATCCAGGAAATCTCTGTAATAATAAAGAAAAAGCTTATTTCTGAACATAGACATTTAACAATTTAAGTTTAAATTTATATTTGCTGCATGAAAAAAAGTCCAGATGGTGAAATGTTGTGTTATATATATTTGTGATACGAGAATAGTTATTATTATTCTGTCGTGAGCTACCTAACATTATGGCCTGACACTTGCTGGGATTAACTCTGATACCGATCTGCTGCAACCACTAATTGATATGTGCAAGGTCAGCGTTAAGCAAGTCAACAGCGATATCAATATCATATGTACTGGTTTGCGTGTACAGTTGTAAATCATCGGCATAAAGATGATACGAACATTTGAGATTTAGGGTGATAAGGTTTATAAAATAGAGAATAACAGTGGCGAAAGTATGCCACCTTGGGGAACGCCAGCATTAAGATTCAGCCAGTATGCGCAGATGTGCTGCGATTTTTAGGACTTATTTTTGTAGCTTGTTGACGACCATGGAGGTAGGAGGAAATCCACTTCGATACCACTGGGGAAATATTGAGATTCTCAAGAGCAGCAAGAAGAATGTAATGGTCCACAGCGTTAAATGCGTTTGAGAAGACAATTAAAACCAGCACTGTAATCTTTGATTTGTTCATTCCTGCTCGTACATCTTCAAGAACTTTCAGAAGAGCTGTACCGTGAAGAAGAGCTGTAAGAGCAAGTACCCCGGACACAGTTGGAGCGAAATCTGGATTGATACTGGTTTCATAAGTTGTGTGCTAATGTAAAGACTGATAGTTGCTTGTGCACTACTGCTTCAACAAAATTAGAAAGATATGGCAGAATAGATATTGGTCTAATGTATTGGTCCACATGTTGGCCGAGGAGTTATTCACAATATTATTATGAAAATACCGACGTTTGACGTTATGTATGACCTGATTGCAACGATTTCGAAGTAGCTTAAACCTGCACCAGGTTTCCTCAGTCTTGCTTTTCCAAAATTTTTTAAAGGCTCCATTACGGTTTTTCATGGCCATCCGAACATCTTGGTTGATCCAAGGTGCCAAGGTGATCAAAGGTGGAGGCCTTTTGAATTTCACTTTGTGAATCGGTGCATGGCGATCAAATATGGCGGTAACGATATCCTACGTTATGATGAGTAGCATTAAGTAGAAGATTTTGGAGGTTAAACGCACTAATCAAACTGTATAGTTTGAGAGCTCGAGAGTCATCCGTCAAGTCACCCATAATCACGTGATGTGTGTATTCGGTGGCAACTGCGTCGAGTACGGATTCCAAAGCGTGGACATAAAAAATGGACGTTCGACAATAGATAACTCCAAGTCAATATTTTAAGCTATTTAGATGCAGCACGATAAAAATATATTCTGCCGAACCGGAATAGAGACCACGTGAAATAGATACAACTTTGTACTTGTAAGCTGAATTTAGGTATATCGCTATTCCACCACCACGCAATCCAATTCTGTCATTCCTAATCAGAGTATATCCCAGAATATTGTATAAATTAGCACTTACAACTCCAACTTTCAGACACCAAGAGAGCTTGTATTATATCAGATGAAAAAGTATTTATTAAATCCGTGTGATGCCGTGGGATACTTTGGGCATTTATATGACAAATGTTAAAATCTGTTAGTGACAAGTAATTTTTGGGGTCAAGGTGATTAACGGAATCACCAAACATATCAATCGTATCACTGAGGGAGCAGAATGACAGGCTTTCATCATCAGAGTTCTGAGCAGAATGATATAAATCATCAGACATCGAAAGAAATCAATAAATAAAATATAAAAAAGGTTTGTATGTAATACTTATAATAAATTATATAATATTGTATATAAATATATAGTATAACAGGTGTACAGATATATACGTTTAAGAATAACTATATAGCTACTTAAGTATAGATAATATATGTAATGTTACAAATAAACCCAAAATCAAAACGAAAACCCTCCAGCTGCTTACAATAAAGAAAATAAAGAAAGTAAACTTAACACAATTTTGTAAAATATATACGAATCTCGGAATCTAAAGAAGACAAAAAAACATTAGTTATAACTAGTTTCACAATAATTGATAAATTAAATAACAAATTTAGAACGCATCTTAATTTATTGATTAAGTAAGTCTGTATTAATGTCAATCACCGATGTCTGTTCAATAATTGAATGATAAAAAGTAAACAAAGAAAACTGAAAAATTGCTTCTTCTGATTAATTTTACACGAGTTTTATTAGATTAATTTTGTTTTGAAAACGATGTTTTAATTTACTAAAACTTTTAATGTACTAATACTTGAAATTGGCAAAAATAGTTATTGTGCTGATTGCCATAAATCACAAAAATAATAATAATAATAAAAAGTAAACAAAGCACCACTTCTAAAAATAAACAAAGTCTACTTGGAAGACACAAAATACAGTTTTTTTACATACATTTTTTACATACGGCACGTCGATATCTACCAGTAGCAGTCACCTTAGGCTGCTTCCCTTGCTTATTGGATGCTTCCGTAATGCAAACTGCCTCTGGAATGCTGTTCAAATCATTCGAAGTTCTGATAAGTCGTCGAACCCCATCAGCAATTATACAAATATGTTTTGTTGAGTTTTTGCTGGCCGATTTTCGAGATTTTTGCATTGAAATTTTTGTTTTATTGACGCAGTCCTTTTTATAAGGTTTCGGTGAAATTTTCTTTTTGGAATCTCGTGGAAATCCCGGAAAACTCGTTTTTTTTATATAAATTTTATAAGACAAAATACCGTTCTGACCGGTTCAAATAGGTATTAGTAATTCATATTGTGTTTTTAGGTTTTCGCTGTTCCGAGAAGGTTAAATAACACCTTTGGTTCATCGTTGTAGACGGAAAATTCCATTTTTCCTTTGTTTTTCATATAAAATAGTCAATTTTTGTTAGTTTTTATTTTTCAAAATTTTACAAAACACTTTGTTTTGCAAATATTTTTCAAATCCTTATACCATCATCTGCGCCGTGCTCCTGCGCGTCTTTTAAGGCACAAAGGAACCCTCCACGGGAAAACGCTGTAGGAAAATTTAGCAAAACTTAGCGTAAATCCGGCATTTTTTGGTTAAAATTAGTGTTTTTCTTCGATGTTTTCAAAATTTTCATTCAGCCTTCACATTTTTTAGTTTCAATAGCCTGCATTTGACCGTCCGCTTCGATTGAGACATCAACCGTCCCGATCGGACTGCAGAAACTTTGAAAAGTAGCAAAATATCATAGTGCCACGCCCATCAAAAGTTTACTTAAGCGGTGCGAATTTTAGAATTTTATTATACAAATATATATATTTTGTTGAGTTTTTGCTGGCCGATTTTCGAGATTTTTGCATTGAAATTTTTGTTTTATTGACGCCGTCCTTTTTATAAGGTTTCGGTGAAATTTTCTTTTTGGATTCTCGTGGAAATCCCGGAAAACTCGTTTTTTGATATAAATTTTATAAGACAAAATACCGTTCTGACCGGTTCAAATAGGTATTAGTAGTAATTCATATTTTTAGGTTTTTTTTAGGGTGATAACCAAAAGTGGATGTGCGCTTTTATGTACTAGTAGCGACATCTAGTAGTAAAGTTTTTAAAATTTTTTTAAGTTGGGCTTTTTATTTTACACTGTGATATTGACTGTTGTTATATAGTTTTTAAGTTAGTTTTAATTAAGTTATCTTGTGTTGTGACGTTTTTAATATTGACTGGGGACCTTTACACCCCCATAAATAACACTTAACAAAACCTGACAATTTCTAAAACTGTGATACGAATTACTCTAAATACTATTAATAACTGTGATATAGACGGAAGAATATTAGCACCGTCAGTCAAATAATTTAAAATACTGTGTCGTTATCCTAATTAAAATTTTAATTGTAAGGCTATCATCTATATCATTATCATATATCATTGTTTTAAATAAAAAAAATTTTCTTGTAAATATTTATTTTTGGACTGGGACCCTTTACATCCCAAAAATTTTGTCACTGTAATCTGACGCTTACAAAGGTGTAAATAATATTATATAGACCCAATTTTTATAAATACAGTTACCCAAGTGTAAAATTTTATTTACAATTTTAATTATAACTAAAAATTCTTATACAATTATATACAATCTGACAAACTCCTCCGATGGCATTATATAGAACTCCAACCAAGACGACCGGTGGTGTCTTGGACACCCAAAAGTCGCCTCTAAGGACGATCACGATTAATAAGGTCCGGCGTAGCATTGGAGAATGGGAAGCAGTTGGAGTGGATCCAATCTCTCATTCCCCAAAATCAACACGATCTGAACAGGCTGGATCTGAAATAACTACAAAATATAAGGACCGGACTAGTGAAGCTAGAGCATGCCTCAGTAAAGCCAAAAAACACCTAGGCAACTCACGCAATCTCAAGAGTGAGATAAAGAACGCAGTTACTGAGGCATGCGATAGACTTTACCAATTAGTAAAGGAGTTGGAGATGGAAATTAAGGAGAAAGGGGGAAAGGGGTTAGAACTTGTTCAATTGGAGGAAAAACCGGAAAAAGGACCAGGTGTGTCAAATGTGGAATTGATGAACCAACTGAGAAAAACCTCTGAGCACCTCAAAGAAAATAACTAACACATGCAAGAACTGAAAAGTACACCAATAAATCAGAAAGAGGTCAGGCCCGATAATATACCAACTAGCTACGCGGGGGTAGTGTCGCACCCACCGAAAGTTGATACTTTTGAAAGGGCGACACTGCACTCCGTAGTGATTACCTCTGAGGACACAGCCGATACGGGTGAGAATGTACTTGGTAAGGTGAGGGAAGCAATGGACGCCAAGTAAGGATGGATAAAGGTGGAGAGGGTCCGGAAAGCCCGAGACCAAAAGATAATAATGAGCTGCAGGACGGTGGAGGAACGCAATAAAATAAGAGAAAGGATAATAAATAGTGGGAAGAATCTAAAGTGCGAAGAGGTGAGCAATAAAGACCCCCTCCTGCAGCTCAGGGGTGTGCTTGGAGTCTTGACGGACGACGAGGTTCTGAAAGCTCTGCGAAATCAGAACAAGGACATGTTTGAGGGTCTCGGTAAACACGACAATCGTTTAGTAATAAAATTCCGCAAGAAAACGAGAAACCCTCAAACATGCAACATAATCATAAGTGTTTCCCCACAGATATGGAAGAAGGCCACGGAGAAAGGAGCGGTGCACATAGACTTACAGAGGATCCTGGTCGAGGACCAATCTCCGTTGATCCAGTGCACACGCTGCCTTGGATATGGCCACAGCAAGCGGTTGTGTGAGGGTGGTCCGGACTTATGCAGCCACTGTGGTGGGCCACATATGAGGGCGGAATGCGCAGAACGGCTGGCGGGTACGACCCCCTCCTGCAAAAACTGTACCGCAGCAAAATTGCCACAGTCAGACCATAATGCCTTCAGCCAGGCATGCCCGGTTCGTCAACGGTGGGACGCTCTGGCTCGTTCTGCTGTGGCATATTGCTAAAGTTGCACGCATTCCAAAGCACGATATGGCGTCCAATTTGCTGTTGGTCCAGTGTCCAGAAACGAACGTACCTCAGAAATTGGCTCGTAACCCAGCAACTTAACTCTGCAATAGATGATGAATGATGTTAAATGAATATTTTGAAAAATATTTATTGGAACATAAACGAAGTGGTATAAAAGAAGGTAACAAAAAAGGGGTGTGTTAGGAAAGAGCAAGTTAATAGCTAAGAATAAACAAACGTTACGAGAATCGTGAGAAAGGACAAAACATGCAAAATACAACAGGAGTGTAAAATGGGATAAGGAGAAAACAAGAAATAGACTGCAAGAAGAACAAATATGTGTGAAAATAAAGGATATAGAGTAAAGGAAAATATTATAACTAAAACAATAGAAATAAAGCAATGTTAAAATTTGAGAATCAAAGATAAGATTCCAACCCCCTGTAAGAAAACAAGTGAAATAGAGCAGATAGATTACTATATCAATCAACACGAAAGAAAATGTAGGGTGATTTCCGTATGAAAGAACATACGATGGATAGAAGAAAGGATGATAGAATAGAAAATTTAAGAATGACAAAGTCTGCGGCCCCCATGCCGGAGGAAGGAGCGAATTAAAAAAAAAAATCCCCATCAGCATCAGTGACATAGTTATTTCCATCACGAGTCCAGCAACGTGATACACCGAGACGCTACCTCGCTGCGATAAAAATCTCATGCTGGAGCCGTGTGAGGTATTCGGAGACTGCAATGCCCGTACCCTTCAGCGACGTCTTCGACATCCAGACATTTTCACGAGTGTTGCGATCATTAAACTTGACGAGGATAGGCCTGGGTCTGTCTTCGCACACTGACTTTCTCAGCCGGCCACAGAAACTGATGTCATCCTTGATAACAGTAGGTTAGGCAACTTAAGTTTTTGATTTGTAGTTTTAAGAAAACATTCAAGAATATCTTCAGCTTAGGATTCAGGAACCCCGTGAATTAATAGCATTTTGCCACGGCTTCTCATCTCCAAGCGGTCACAGTCCTGGATAAGACTAAAATAAAACTAAGATAAAAACTTGAGTTTTTAGTGCATCGATGACAGTGAGCATTAACTTCTTAAAAGTGTTAAAATCAGCAGCCAATGATGACTCACCAATTTTAAGGTTAACTTTGAGTGATGTGTTCTATTGTGTTCCAAAAAAGGAATTTATAGCTCGTGGGTGGTATATAGTCACACAAACATGAAAATAAACTAAATTAATAGAAATATATTATTTTCCTATTTTATTTAAATAAAATGTTGGACAGACAAATTTTTGATGCTTTCTTTATAACTACCCCCGCAAAAAAAAACTTGGCTTTATTAACATTATTCCTGCATTATCATACAATATATATTTCCATAAAACTCACATTTACTTCACGTGTATACCAAGTCAGGTCCCCTTTTCATCAGAAGTCGACAAAACCAGAGGGGTAGCGGATGAAAAGAATGGCCACTCGGTGAAAACGAGTCTACATTACCATAACCCGGTTTCAAAGCGACGGTATACTTTGATACGCATATAAGCAACGGTTTATGTCAATAAACTATTGCGAAAAGTAATTTGTACTTACGTAAGAATATGTTACCTTTACAGCCGACTTTACGAAAAAACCTTAACCTCTTTAATTTTATTTATTATAAAGAGAAAAGATTTGTTTGTTAATATGTTATCGATAAACTCTTAAAAAGCTAACTGTCAAATTATTTTACAATTGAAAAGCTACGCTACCACGGGATCATAAGTTGCGCTGGTAAAACTCCAAAGAGACCTAGGAACAAAATAATCCCTATAGTAAATAAATGAATTGACTAGTTTAAGTTTTCCATTTACCCAATCAACTACGTAAAGTGGATGACCTTGAAAGCAAAAGCAAATAAACTTTATTGTCTTCATAGTCTCTGAAAGTGAAAAAAAGGATTCAAGGATCGTTTTACCAGATTTTTCTTAATCATGCTTTATATAACTTCAACAAGAACAAGTATTTACCAAAGTTGAGAAATAACGAAAAGAATTGAAATTAGATTTTGAGAGGCTTTTTTTTTCAACCGGCTTATTTTCTCTGGGTCTACCTTAAAAATACCTTTTGAAAGCCGGAGTGTATTTACGCTATGATAATGATGACGAAGATGATAATGAAGATGAATTAAAAGATGATATTCATATACAATTTTGCCTACGCTGAAATAAAAGGTTTTGAATTTTTAATATCTTCGCACATGTTGGAAACGCAGTTATTAGAGATAGAGATACAATATAGAGATGTGTTGATGGCTCCAGTCACGCCGCAGACTTATATTGTTGGACTTACAGTGCTACATCATGCTGCCATGGTATATATACAAGCATACAGGCAACGTAACAACGTAACAAAGTCTCGGTCTGCGTGCGTTCTCGAGCGCACGTCGATCGCAGACGCCTTCCCGCTCTTTTAGCCCCCGCGCTAATTGAGCACCCAAATTTCATAGTTGTTTACCGTACTAAGTTTCTAACGCCGTTTTCACGGCGGACAGTGGCTCGTTAACCGTACTTCTAAGTTTCTAACGCCGTTTTCACGGCGATTAGTGGCTTGTTAACCGTACTTCGTGGAACGTGAGCTTCGTCGACGGGGTTTCGTTGTTCCAGGACTTCAAGTGCTGTGTTCGAGTAAGTTATCCGCGTCGTTCTCAACCGCCCTACTGCGTGTAGGGTGGTTTTAGGGAGTTAGTCATCGTTGTTAGGTTCATATATTGTCCCTCCCCAACCCCTCCGCAATGGCTTCCCTAAGCTATGATGAGATTAGAAAGAAGTTAGCTGATAGTATCGGTGCTGAAGGCATATATATAAATGCTGACAAGTTCCGTTTCCTTGATTCTCTTATCCCGCATATCATGGCGTTAACTCCACCAATGGCCCCTCAGGCCACCCCAGTCCCCCAGACCCCTCAGGTCTTAGGCCCTCCCGCGTCCCCTTCCTCCAGTGACATGGAGTGCGAAGAAATCGCCCCTCCGCGCCGCAAGCGCGCACCCGCGACCGAGTCATCCTCGGAAGCCACCCCAACTGGCCCTGATGAGCCTCCCTCTTTCACCCTTGTTAAGAAGCGCTCTAAGAAGCGCTCGAAACAAGACCCGGCGCCCACGGCGCCCGTCCCTACACCCCCTGCGGCGTCTTCAACGCCAGCTGCCCCGGTGTCTTCAACACCCGCTCCGGCCCCGCCTTCTGTCAAGGCCAAGGTCCCACCACCCATTTTCCTTCGGGAAAAGGGTAAATGGACTGAGGTCTCGACATTGTGCAATGAGCACAAGATCCCTTACACCCGAGCGGTAAACTCGGGTGAATCTATTAAAATCACTGTCTCGTCGATAGACGGTTTCCGAGCTTTGACTAAGCTCCTCACCGATAAGCAATATGCTTATCACACTTATGCTCTGTCAGAAGAGCGTAAGATCAGAGCGGTACTCAGGGGAATCCCGTTCGAATTATCGAACGAGGCCATCCTGGAGGATCTGCAGTCCCAAGGCTTCCCGGCACTCGCGGTGCATAAAATGCACAGCAAGTACGGGAGGCAACACCCTCTCGCTTTGGTGATTCTCGCCAACGTCCCCAAGTCCAGAGAGATCCTGAAAGGGGTTAGTTCTATTTGCGGCCTCTCTGGGATCTCAATCGAGGCGCCTCATCGCCGCGGTCATCCCGGCCAGTGCCATCGGTGCCAGTTGTACGGGCACGCGGCAGCCAACTGTCGCGCACCGCCCAGGTGCGTCAAGTGCCTGGTCCCGCACTTCACTAAGGAGTGCAATCGCACTCCTGAAACTCCCTCTCCTCCCGATTGCGTGCTTTGTGGCCAGTCCGGCCACACCGCAAACTACAGGGGCTGCCCTCGTGCACCCCGTTGTATGCGCTCCAATTTCAAAAGGGCGGCTCCCAAACAGGCCCCGCGCCTTTCTCAAGAAAACTTTCCGCCGCTGCGTAGCCGGGTTCCTCCGGCTGCAAAGCCTACTCAGCCCAAGCCTGCTCCAGAAAACTGGAGGCAGCGTCCCGCATCGAATCCCATCCCGGCTCCTCGCCCATACAAACCCACTCCTCAATCCTCCGTAGCAGACGATATGCGTATCGTCTGCGACGCTATTAAAAATGTCGATGTTAGTGAAATCGCAGTCTTAGCCCGTAAACTTAGGGCTTCACGTACTCCGACAGAGCGTTTGCTAGCTCTGGCGGAGCATAGTTCCCTTCTCAATTCATTGTAGGTTCATTTAAATGAATTGATCCCTAAATCATGCTTCGGCCGACCTCTGCCCAGCCCCGGCTTCACCGGAGGCTGCCCAGAACGGCCACCAACTCATGTCCCTTTGAGCACCTTCAGTGCAACTTTCACTACAGGCGGAAGACCCGCTAGCGGGTCTCCGCCAGCGCGCCCAACTTCCCGACGGGTGTCGCTTCCGATGAAGGCTAAAGGTATACGCTTACCACAGCCAACAGGTGGTTTTTAGTGGGTAGGTGCCATTCTGGTGAGTCCCACATAACCCCCCCGCAGAGGAATTTACCTGCGGGCGGGTATGCATGACGCATCTTCCACCTCCCTCCCGTGAGGGTGCCTCGGCAGCAAAAAAAAAAAAAAAAAAACGTAACAATGTAATATTAAAATTTTTGTTTTTCAAAAACAATTTTTACCTATAAATGTTTGTTCAAATAAACGTCAAAAATAATCTCCGTATACAAACACGCTTACTACCAATTTAATTTTTTCAAAATATGCCTCAAATAAACAAGCATGTTTTTATATGATATATTAGATAACTTTACCAGATTTATAGAATTTTTTTGATAAAAATCGAAAATTTCTTTTAGATTAAGCCGACGTTATTATGAGTATACAAGTTATTTTTACTGATTAATTTTAAGAACAAAAATTATAAAAAAATACTGTAAATAAACAACATACAGAACTATGCAATTACCAGGATTAATGATGTAATAGCACTACCTCACAATCGCCTTCGTCACGTATTATAATGAATAAAGATCAAAAAGAAAGAAGCGTGCTATATGGGTGAACCTTTATAATTTTGTTTATTATAAAGAGAAAAGATTTGTTTGTTAATATGTTATCGATAAACTCTTAAAAAGCTAACTGTCAAATCATTTTACAATTGAAAAGCTACGCTACCACGGGATCATAAGTTGCGCTGGTAAAACTCTAAAGAGACCTAGGAACAAAATTATCCAACAGTAATAAATGAATTGACTAGTTTAAGTTTTCCATTTACCCAATCAATTACGTAAAGTGGATGACCTTGAAAGCAAAAGCAAATAAACTGTATTGTCTCTGAAAGTGAAAAAAAGGATTCAAGGATTCTTTTACCAGATTATATTATATTATGTATTTTGTGTTTAAGTTCGGTAGCGATAGACTATTTTGAGGTCGTGACTGACAACAATTTTAAACTTCCTTATTTTTTCCAGAGGATGCAGGGTGTCCATTTAGGCGGCTATTGTAAATAATAATAAAAAAATTGAAATAATATTTTAAGTCAATATTGTCATTTTTATATTAAATATTATTGTTTTTTAACAAATGAACAAAAAATCATATCCAAATGGATAGAAGGAATGCACAAATACGACTGAATATTTTTGTTTGCAGCTTCTCTATAGTCAATTTATAACTCAACTTCACGTTAAACAGCAATCAAAGTAAAATATGGAATAGAAACAGCTTCTAATTAGATCTTAGATATAAAGTGGTCGTGTAAAAAAAAAGCTTCTGATAACTCGTCACACCTGAAAGTTAAATAATACTGTTGACGGGATCAAATCATACTATTTGTACGAAAGGAAATATAAAATTAATCTATGGTAACCATTTTCAAGTAATCGCTTTTATGTCTTTCTTCTTGTAGTGCCTCTCTTACTATTTCATCATATGAAAAAAAAATTACACTAAGTGACAGTCTCATATTTTTTCAACTTCCACGTCATATATCTACAAACGATCTGTTAAACTTGATGAGGAATCAGGGAAAATGCCAGAAGCTAATGCCAAACCTTCATATTCATGTTTTTGCATGTTATATTTCCTGTAAAATTTATAATAAAAAACCCCTGCATAAAAAAAACGTCTTATTTAAGTTTGACGTTAAACATTACCATTACCATTATCACCAAGGACACTCGAACCATCGCGAATGTAGATAAGTACCTGAATACTAAAAAGGTACTTTGAATATGTATTAGTCTTTTAATGAAGCCCCATTTCAGAATTATAGAGCCTAATTTCAGATTCTTCTTACAGATGTTTTGATAACTGAAAGTTGTGTAAAGTGATATTTAGTATATTATTCAGTACAGAATAAGTTTGTTTTAATTTTTTTTTGTGTTAGTAATTATTGCTTGTAAAATGATATGTAATTTACTCTCTGTTTATCCATTAACAATAATAATTGAATTAGCAAAATGTCTTGATTAAAATATTACACGTTGAAATGGCTGATATCTATCTAACATATTTCAATCTTTTAGAGCCTCTTTATTTATAATATAAAATAAATGCTTACTAAATATTTACTTAGTCATCTTAATCAGTCATCTAGTTAAATGTATTAATGTACGCTTTTTTGAAGTTGTGATAGATAACGAAAGTAACCTAGAAAGCGTATCCCGTAAAACCATGATCCCTGTGGGGTCGCATTGAAGAGAAGTTCTGATACGAAGTGTTTAGTGGTTATCTACCTATACATAAAGAGTTTTGCAAGACCTTTTTTGTAACACCGTATTTATAAGTCTGCTGGTATTTTAAAAAGGATATTTAAATACTATTTTAAGAAGAACAAAATAGGTACTATTTTCTTTTTTACTATTTTTAGAGCCGGCAAGGGAGGAACGACCCACCTGATGATAAGTATTATCCGCAACCATGGACATCATTAATCGTAGGTGTTTTATTTTTATATTAATAGTAATTGTTTTTTTTTTAAATATAATAATAATAAATCCTCAGACAAACACACCAACTGTATGGCCCCAAAGTAAGCAGAGCTTGTGCTATGAATGATCATACAGCGAACTGGGGGGAACCCAGAATAAACATACATATATAAATATCAACAACCATGACCCAAGAACAAACTTCTGTGTTTATCACACAATTGAATGCCCCAGCCAGGATTCGAACCTGGGGCCTCCGGCGTATGAGACAGGGCTACTGACCACTACGCCACTCGGCCGTCATGTTTATCTTTTGTTTATCGTGATTGTTATGTCGACTAATGATGCTTTGCCGACCATAGGCTTTAGTTGAAATTGCCTGTAAGTTCAATAAAGTAATTGCAACCGGAACACGACCACGTAAAGTTGAATATTGTGACGGTCATAATAGGAACTGCAATACAGCCCCAGACGATATCTTAACAAAGAAACTATGTCTAAGTCAGTACCGCTAAAATGTTAAGGAATACTGCGCTGAGTTAAAAAAAATATACAACAATAATTACTCAAATTCAAATTCAAATATTTATTTCTCAACATTGACAATTACTTGTTCTTATTGACGTCAAAAACTGTATTGGAAACATAATTGGATACATAACGAAGAATTTTTTTATGGCAAATCTCCCATGGGGTCAATCGTTACATGGGAGATACCTCTACCTTTAATATATTAGATTAAAAATATTTTCGCAATCATTATTATATATATTCATTATTATTATATTCCTGGATATATACGATGGGTACACAAAAATGTATGTTTATTTAATTCCTAACCCAAAATCAAAGTAGTCATTGAAAACACAAGCGAGCTTAAATACAAGTTTAGCCTTTTTTTGTGACTAGAGATTTTATTATGAAATACACAAGAAAAGACGAAAGGGAGCAGCAAGGACTCTATATAGGGTATCATAATAATTCATCTATAATCTTTAGCTTTTTAATCAGCTTATAAAAGCCAATTATCAATTAATAAAAAGTCAGTCCTTCTAAATTTTTTCCCAAAGCCGTTAAGTATATAAATCGTATTTACCGATAAAGCTTCAGTGACTGGAATTTCGACTATGTTTATGGGAATTTAATCATAGGCTTCCGATAGGACAAAAGACGGAATGTGCGTTATTTTATTATTAAATTCAATGAGTAATAGCAGCATCATATGTTCAAGGAATGTTTTGTGATCTTCAAATGTAAAAATTTATCATAAACAGTCAAAACAATTTTAAGAAGTTATTTTCAATCAAAATAAAATGTCGTTTCAATAGAACTTAACCTATGACACTACGGAACTCCTTTTTCCTGTGGGGTTATTTTGTGCCCTAAGTTTAGTTCGTTTTTTTCAACTCCGAAATTTCTTCTATTTCTTAGTTCATCAACTATGGTTTTAACCATTGGTCTCAACCAAATCTGTTAATTTAATCAATTACCCTTTGTTGATTTATTTATTCATTTTAGGAAGATTTACAGACACCTAAGGAATTGACAGATAGATAATCCTATGCTATTTAAAAAATCTCGACTTTTATAATTTGTGGTGTAAAAGATTAATGTGGGTGTTGTTTGTTACTTCTTTGTTATAACTCATTAAATGCGTTTTGTAACGAACATTTTTATGCCATATTTTGCTTTCTTGAAGGTTTTTTCTGAGCATTGTAAAACACTGTTACTATTATTTAGAAAATAATAATTAAAAATAATTAATAATTTTTGGAAAGGATTTTTAAACTGATAAAAGTCTAAATGAATTTTAATTTACACAAATTACCTTCTTTACAATTACAATGTTATAATTTCATTTATTTTTAACACTTACAAACAAACACAACATATTTAAGAAAATATTCTTCTGTGTTAACCCACATTTTGTTTTGCACATCACAAAACGAGACAATATCATTTTTCGCGATTCCCGATAAAGTTTACCCTGGAGATCTCGTTTGTCATAATGCCACAAGAGTACAATAAAACGGCTACTTTTGAAATTATGTACACATTGCATTTGTTGAGGGATGCCAATTGTCAAATTCGCTTAGATGTTTCGCAATTTTTTCACAACAAGAATACTAACAACATGACAGTAGTATTTGCTACTTCTAGTGATATCTTATTACTGCCTTTACGACTATTTCTCCTTTAATAGATTTTATTTTGGATCACTTATAAATTATATTTAATAGTTCTCATCCAGCAGGTAAACTATGTTAAGTTATGTTTTACGATGTGAAATACAAAACACTGTAAATAGAAGTTTATGGAATTTTCAATCGCAATGTGAGTCTCGAATAATAAGACGCATATACCTAATGCTAACATTTAGAATAAATCCAGAATACTGTATAATATATTTACAAAAATGACTTTTAACAGCTTTTTAACTTGGTTAAATTCAAATTAAAATTAATTAAATAAATTAATAATTCACACTATACGTGTATATCAAAACCTAAAATATATTTGCTTCCTTTCTTATTATCAAACTGCCCAGTAATATATTAACTTAACTTTGGTCGTTGCTGGTTTAGTTAACTTATGGATAATGCTTTTCCGCCTGTATCGAACTACAATATTATCTTAGTTACATCCATAGTCTCTACGGAATTAACTTGTAAAAATTTAAATATGATCAAACGCCAGACTTTAGTTTGATGACTGCGTAAATCATCATGAAGGCAAAATTATCTCAGTCTTATGTGATTGTTGCAATTTATTTATTAATTATTTTAAGTATAGTAATTCAAAAATAAGAAATGTAAAAAACGATATTTCTATAAAAATATTTGACAATTCGACCTGTATTTTTTTTCCTAAGTTTTGTATGTTTAAATATTTTACACAGTAAAACAGATGCTTACCGTACTTTAATCTGAAGACAGGGCAATCTGGCTTCATTAACTAAGGCCGCAGACAACCAAAATAATACGATGATGATGAAAATGTATAATGTCAACTCAAAGTGTAGGCATAACAAATTTTAAATAACACTATAACGAAATAGTGACAAAGTTTACTATATCTGATTATATAAGTTATATTCAAACTCTCTATATTATTGTTTTATTCATCAAAACGAGTTCGTATATGCCACTTATATAAAACATAAATGTGTTTAAAAATATATTTGAAATTCCATTAAGGTTAACTATCTAGTGACTAAACTACCGATACATGAACTCGTTTTTACAAAGTGAACTGGACAAAACAAATAACAGAAAATGAAATACATTATTGTCACAAAACTTTCTAAAGTTAACTTAACAAGACCCTAGAGTCTAGTGGAAACTAAAGCTGGATATAAAAAAGGTTTACGTACCTAGTACTAATTAAGAGCTTTCAAATTATATTCTTAAATCACTATTTATATTGTAAACTTTTTTAATAATGCTACTTGCTGTTTTGTAAACAGAATTAACATATAATTTGCATCATCGGTTAGTAACAAAACAAATAGCGAACAGAGGGACTGTCTGCAACAGAAACAGCGTCTGAATAATTCACAAACTCAAGTGTTCAGCACTGGGAAATTATGTACATTTTCTATGTGGAAGTCAATAGTAAATCGACTATCAGGTTCTTTATAGAGATCGTTAAAGTCACTATGGATATGTAGGTTATCTGAGCGTTTGTTGTCGATTTGCTTGTAATATTTTCCATATAAAATCTAAGTGTTCGCATAAGTTTTGAAGCGAATAATTGATGTTACATAAATATTTCAGTATTACTAACACATACGCAATTTATTTTGTCGCTCTGTTATCGCTCAAAATACAATTTTAACATAGATCTTGGATCTGGCTTATCTGTTGCTGGGCTTTATAAGTAATGTGTATAACTTATCTTTACAACTTAGATAATAACTACTGTTTGATTCAGCAGTAAACAAAACTAACCAATGAAAAGAATGTTTAGTACATAATTTCCTTACTGGAACAAAGGGAATTCGGACTGTAGCCTACGGTCGGCCATTCGTCATTGATTGATATTCTGATCAACTAATCAATACCAATAATAAAAATAAGAAAACATGTACGGTTTATGGACGCCATGGTCATGGATGCCATCCAACATCAAATGCAAATAGTAAAAACAAGAAATCCTTACGATCGTTATAAATGCGTACTGAGTTTGTTTGTTTTTTGATAGTCTTCTGCGCCTGAACTATGCAACGGGGGGCGGATACACAAAAGGATATAAAATTTTAAATCCAAAAAGTACTATGCACAAGGATAGGCACGCAAAGCGTAGTTGTACGTAATAAACTTAAATCAAAAAACAAAATCCTTGCTTGGAGTTAAAAAATATTAATGTGCCGAAAGTTGAATGAGTCAGTAAAAAATAATGATGACGTGATAAATAAAAATACGTGAGTTATGGAAATTGTCATCAATTTTGGTTCACCTGTTTTATTTTAAAACTTTGAAAGACTCCATAAATTAACTTTAAAGTGGTTTTCTTCATCCATAAAGAGATTCCACTGAATATAATAATTATGAAAAATATTTAAGATATGTTATAAATTTGTACAGTAAACATTTCATTATTACTCATTAAAAAAGCAATAAACCCTTATGATAAGAAATTTATAAGGAGGAAATTACCGAGACATAGCATACGATCAGGGAAAATGTTCCTTCGTGTGTTACATACACTTCATTTTGTAACCATTTTTTTAAATTAATTGTTTTAATAATTATAATATTAATATACTATTTTCTCTAAAAACTTGTTACCATCTTGTAGTTAGAGACATGAATCCGTTGAGACTTATTAACCGTATGCAACCTACAGAATTTTGAAGAGACTAAAACAAGTAGAAATCTGATGGAAAAGTCATGGCTGTATGGTAAATACACTACCCAGCCAAACTTTATTATCCTCGAAAACAATTTGCATGTGAAGCGCGGGAGCGGAATGAAGTAGGTATAGTTAAAAAAAATGTTTTGCCTCCTTTCTTGTAGGAATGCCAACATTCCAAAACTTCACATTCCTGCTCCACTGTCTCCGATGTAGTGAAATTGTGAAGACCAGAGTTAAAAGCCAAGATATTTCCTTAAGTACAGGTGCTCCTCCGGCTGCAGATAATTCAGTCGTAACTCTGTCCTCACCTGGCACTTTGTTGTTATTGAGTGCTTAATAGTGCTTATCAGTTATTGTGTAAACAATTTCGTTGTTGGTTTTATCGTCTGGGATTCATTAAGTATACCTCTGTGTCCTCTTCCCATAAAAAGCGTACATTTACAAAAGACTAGCCTGGTCTTTCTTTATGTCCCAATGTGCGGACGTCATTAGATGAAATACGCTTGCATGAACTTTAGAAAGTACGTTGCGGACACTCGCAAGATAAGATATGCTCCCAATACCGAGGCACTACCAACCTCGCTAATGTTGTTAACGAAGAACTTATTGATAACAAAGCCGAGGCCTTTCACACAAATTCAAATATTTCAACTCAAATTCAAATATTTATTTCACAACATTAACAATTACTTATCCTTATTGACGTCAAATAAAGTTTGACTCTACCACCAGTTCGGAAAAACCTTCGAAAGAAAAACTTCACGGGTATATTTTTTTCAAAATAAATTAGCAATGTCTCTGTATGTCTATACAACATTTATTTATTTATTACAAAATCCACAGCTTATACAGTAAGGTCATGGTCAATTATAATAGTAAATTAAATTATTTGAGTGTGTGTATGTGTGTGTGTTTGTGCGTGTGTGTCAGTTTATGAGTATATGTGTGTATGTGTTTGTATCTTTAATTTTTTTTTACTATATAACGATATGCCTAAACATTGCTTCTTATCTACATCTGTTAGCTCGGCAAGTCTCTCTCCCTCCAACTATCCAAATGACGAACATCCTCAAAATGCACCCGTTCACGAGTTAACGCGGGATCCAGCGATCGCCCTCCTCAACCAACTCTGAGAAAGATCATCTTCCCCTCCGAATTATATTAAGTGCCTGGGCAATAGGATTAAATTCATCATCCTGTCTTTGGACTTCCGATAAGTTACAATGTGCCAGACGACTTAGCTCTACTTTAAGTTCTACTAGGTGCTCCTCCAGCTGTAGCAAATGACCATTACATGAGTACTTCACCAAAGATAATCACTGGGTGTTGTAGCCTGCCGTAGCCCGGGGATTCGTAGTACCCTTCAACCTGCGGGATGCAGGTGCCCTTTAAGCTGTTTGATAGCCAGAAGAAGATTTTTGCTTGGTTACTACACTACTTTTATGTCCTGGCAAACGCAGTGCCAAGTAAAAATAGATAACGCTGCTGTCGGTTACCCACTACTTATTCCGTAACTCTTGCTTTGTTCAGGATGAATATACTGCCATAGGTTCGGTCGCCAGAACCCCGTCCGTCACCCAGCAGGGTGTACCAAGGGCAGATGAGGTTAGCATTTAAGAGGCTTACATGTTAGACCGATCACTCCACATTACGACCAAAGATATATTACAAAATCTTACATCAAAATACGAAAATAGCTTTTCCCCTATCCTTTGATTTTCTCCATAAGTTGACACGGGACCGAAAGCTACGCGGTGAAACCTTCAACTAGGTCTTAAATTACAAACGATGTATTTGTAATTGATATACAAACGATTATAATTAAAAAGATGAAATGATGTCATTTACTACCCGCTACGCAGCGAAATTAATTCATAGAAAAGCCAAACTTATGTAGGTTTTTGGGTTATTTATCAAAATATTTCAGAATGCACATGCATTGCCGGGTTAAAATTATAATTAAGATTTTTAAAAGGCAGGAGCTTTGGTTTACACATATGTAGTGTTTACTATAATAAATGAGGACTTTAAACATTTACATTGCCTTTAGGAAAGACCACCTAATTATAAGTAAATTAAAACTTCGTATAAACATTTCCAATTTATTGGTTAGCTATTTTGGTTCGACAGCAAATCGCCATGTAATTTGTATAAAAACTTGTTTTTTGTTAAAAATTAAGTATTTTCAGATATCTCATATATATTTTTATGAAATTTTGTTTGTTTGCAGATTTGGGTTAACCAAAATACGTAAGATTGTGTGCGTGTAATTTGTCTCCGTATGAAGATGGCGATAGTTTTAGGTGCTCTGAGCATTTCTGTCCTTTTCAGCCTAACAGGTGAATATCATTACCTAACTAGTAATTTATTACTTTGATTTATTGTTTATTTAATATGAAGAAGGGAAATTTTGATTCGTAATTAAATTACTTTTTTTGTTACGAAATCCACAATAAGCATAAAAACTTACTACTAAACTATAAAGCAAAAAATAAAACAATTATTTTTAGTCACCTGCGGTCATCAACATTTGATCCCTGAACCTTATCGTAGCGTCTGTGGTTCTCCATTTTACCACTATATTGCATATGCAATGTCGTCATCGTAGCGTCTTTGGAGTACCACACAATGAGAAGCTCGATAATAGTAAATCACTGATTTTTTTGCTTTTGATCTGGTTTGGTTTCTCATTAAAAAAGGCATTGTACCTTTAGTTGATGTATCTACTCATATCTTTCTGCCCGCAGGTTGTATTGACAATAGAAACGAAATTGGCGCTGGGATTACAGAAGTTGACTACACAGACGTGGATTTTGCACTGGTACATAGGGGACCACGCTTCAATATACCGCATTCGAAAAACGTCACTGCCCTAGTTGGCAAAACGGCACAACTGAGCTGCCGAGTACATGAACTGGGAAACCGGACGGTAAATTATAGCCATTGAAGATAGCTTAGAGTAAATTTATGTCTTATTGGGTTTAACAGTTAAAAGAAATTGGTTTAATCTACTCCACTGCAATGATCAAATTAATACTAAGAATGCAAGACATGAATTATAATTATAACCTTAATAGAAATATTAAGTCAGCGGTTTAGTGGGTGCAAACAACTTCCATTGCCACCCTGAAAACACGACCTTTTTGTCATGAAAATTAATAACATTAACTTAGAAAGTCATTTAAAAAAGTAATATTATTACCGCTCTCATTCTTAATTTTTTCTGTCAGGTGTCCTGGATAAGGCACCGCGACCTGCATCTGCTTACGTCGGGCCGCATGACCTACACATCCGACCAGAGGTTCGTCAGTCTCCATAACCCACACACAGAGGACTGGATATTGAAGGTAAATTCATATTTTTTTATTACAGGTTAGGTAAAGATTTATGAGCAGCCACATCTTTTGCCTATATAAAACCAAAATTCGTATATTGCTACCATTAGATCCACTAACATAATACAGGGTAATTTAATTCACTGAAAGTACAAATATCAAATAAAATCATTCTTATCCATTATTCTTTCCACTAAGCTTGCAGCTAAAACAAAAGTGAAGAAGATACAAAAAAGTTTAATAAAACAGAGGAAAAACATTATATTGTTGATATAGCGATACATCGTTGTACTTTGACTTGTGATTGAAGAATATCAAACGTAAAAAACAGAATAATGTTAACTGGTATTTATTTCGTCAGGTGAGGCTGAATAAAGATAAAACAAGTTTTTATCTCACTTATTTACAAAGTTTGTAATTTTATAAAATATTAAATACCTAGAGCGATTTACATCTCTTCGTACCTATGAATGCAAGTAGATGATAAATCAATAAATAATAAATATAAATAAATATATCCCCAGACCAATACACCAACTGTATGGCCCCAAAGTAAGATAGAGTTTGTGTTATAGATGACCATACAACGAACTGGCGCCATATAAAACATACATGTATAAATATAAACAACCATGAGCCGGGAACAATCTTCAGTGTTCATCACACGAATATATGCCCCGACCAGGACTCGACCTTAGAGCACCGGCGTATATGACAGGGCTACTACCCACTACGCCTAATAATCTAATTTTAAGAAGTTTTACTTACGTCAAAACTGTGGATAAGAAAGAAATAAAAACATCTTATGCAAAATGGGTAACTAATTATGTAACAGTTGGCCATAAAACAAAAGAGTGCGTAGTCAAATTCGTTAGCGTCGTTCGAATTAACTAAATTTGTCAGAACACGACAAATATTTTTTTATTTTAATTAAAATACTAAGTCATATGATCGTTATTTCAATACACTATTAAAATAAAAGAAATTATGAAATGTGACCGCTACAAATTTAAGATTTCAATAATTATGCAAGTTTGTGAAGCAGAAACAAAAGTAAAAAAAATATCTTTTCTGAGTTCGGTTTAAAGAGTCATTATTTAAACTGAAGCAAGTCAAACATAAAAGCGAGCCAAAAATAGAACAATAAACAAATATAGTACGGTAAAACTTTCAGTTATGAGGGTATTTTGACATAACAAAACAAGAGCAATAATTTGCTAATACAAAAATTAATATGAAACTACCCGTGGAGTTCGGAACGTTAAATAAACAAACAAACATTAGTTTATCACAAAAAATGTATATCAATAATCTATTTTATTTACTACGTTAGCTATCGGTATATGTGAACGCAACTACAATAATTACAATCTGTTACAAACAAATTGTCTTTGCAAAAAAATGGTTATATTTTTTTAAGGACTAAATGGTTAATATATTATGTTCAAATTATTTTTAAAAAGGTAACCCAATCACAAAAAAAGCCAGACTACAACGCCATTGAGGCATATGCTTTATTAGTTGCAAAAAAATGTAATGAAAGGATCTGTTTTATTTTATTTCATACAAAATATTTGTAAACATAATTTGCATGCATCAAGCAATTACTCTTCAAATTGATTCAGAGAAGATTCTATTGAGGCTTCAACTAAATTTTAAAATTGAATTGTAAAAGATAAGGCTTTATTTAAAAATTATTCCATTTACAGATAAAATTCACACAACGTCGGGACTCGGGAGTCTACGAATGCCAAGTGGGCACAACGCCACCTATCGGACACAAGATTTTTCTGTCTGTGGTAGGTATGTAATGTTTGTAAAAATCTTTATCTCGTGTGTATAAGACAGTGCCTTTTAAGTTTGTTTTAAATTTTATTTTTTCAAGTTTTTTTTTAAGTTCGTCAATGCGAGTTGCGAAAGAGGTCCAGCGAGTGACATGCAAGTGATTCGGCTCTTTTTCTCCCTGCAAAATCGCGCGGGTATCTTGTGTGTAGAGAATCTACTACATTGCTACTTTTGCAGTCTACGTTCGAAAAGCTGATCCAATTTTGTTCCTTCTTTGTAATTTGGGTGTAAATGCCATTGCAGGTCATTTACGGGTATCCCCACACCGCTCCGTTTTGTGTAACCTACTTCCAGCGCATTTTAGAAAACTCGATCATAATTAACTAAATAAATAAAAAAATTACTTCCTCACCGTGTCTTTGGTTCCAAACTATGGATGAGGATGAACAGTTATAAAGCTTGAAAATCCTAAATTCTAAATTGAATACTTATTCACAAAACAAACTCAGACATTAAAAGAAAACGATTTATTCCACTTATAAATATATAAGGAAATTTTAACTTAAATTTTAATTGTAACTGCCAAAATTCGCGTCTCCACCACACATGGAAGTCCAATTACTTGGACTTCTTAGTAGGTTATTTCGCATACTTATAGAATATATCAATTTTCAACGCAACTCTGGGATAAAATTTATGAAATATTATCAGTTTGAGACCATAGAAACAGATATATGACCTTTTATATATTATTTATGAATGCAGAACCTATAACTACGATCCTGGGTGGTCCAGAGCTGTTTATCAACACAGGCAGTACCCTGAACTTGACATGCGTGGTGCGGCATTCCCCTGAACCGCCGCCTACTATACACTGGACTCACAATGATGAGGTGAGACTTATGTCAAATCTTCTTGATAATTTTATAACTCAAGATTTAGTTTGTAAACCAAGTCTCAACCGTAAATAAGACTACAAACTAGTAGTTTAAATGCCCTCACACCTTAAATTACTAAATTATCCTTTAGGAAATAAACTACGACTCGACACGTGGCGGAGTGTCCGTGATCACAGAGAAGGGAGAGACGACGACGTCGCACCTGCTGGTGCAGCGCGCGCGCACGCCGGACTCCGGCCGGTACACCTGCGCTCCCACTCATTCCAACCCGACTTCCGTGCAAGTACAAGTGCTCAGTGGTGAGTATTGCTATGAAACACCTTGTTTCTGGAAGGGCTTGTTTTCAATAGATTTTAATTTCAGTCGGAATTTTCTGACTACGCCATTCATTTTACTCGCTAATATTTGTTGTATGAGTGTTCTATGAAAACTTACATTAACTAAAAAAATTAAAATAGAATATAAAATAAATCCCCAGACAAACCCATTAACTCTAAGGCCCCAAAATAAGCAGTGCTTTTGTTATGGATCATATAGTGAACCGGGGGGAACCAAACATCTTTGTTCATCACACAAATGAATGCCCCGGCCAGGACTCGAATCTGGGATCTCCGGCGTATAAGGCAGAGCTACTACTATGCCACTCGGTCGTTTAAATTAAAGTCCTGTACATCCATATTTTAAACTTTTGTCCTTCATGACAAAACATTGCTTTTTTTCTATTCTATTTACTAGGTGAGCATCCGGCAGCCATGCAACATGGTGGCCAACTGCGACTGCAGTACCCGATGTCGGCCGCTCTCCTCAGTGTGGTCATAGCTCTTGCGGGCTGCTAACGTCCCACTTTCAAAAATATAATTGTATGATAAAAGGAAACCCTAGTTTACTATTATGCATCTTGGAGTAATAATGTGAAATGTGTAAATATAAGTCTGAACTTAGGTCTATTTTTCATGGTGTAAGTACTTCAGATCCACACTGTTTGTAATTTCTTTTCAATTTACTGAAAAGAGACGTCAAGGTTAATCCTGTTAGATTTTTTTAGTTTCAACGAAATTGTAAATAGTTGGCATATTAAATGCTTAGTACATTATCATTTTTAATATATTTCATACAACCTTTACCACTGGTGCTTCGCATTAAAGATGATCTTTCAATTATAGTATATTTTTTTATATTGTCTTTGTTTTTGTGCATCTAAAATAGTGTTTAGGATTAAATTCGTTAAGTAAGATCAGTTCTGGTTAGATAACGTAATTATAATTGTTATGTAGGTGTTACAATATAACATAGAACTTTATCCATTAAAAAGATATAAACCATTTCCGTAGTTAATATCAAATCCATTCAAGAATATGTAAACTTGAAAAATTAAGATTTTTGAATATGTATAGTTATGAAAATGTTAGATTCGGCGCAATCAAATTTTTGTGTAATGAACATTTGTTTTTTTTCCGTGATGTAAAGTTTTATATTAAATACTAAACTATTTTAAATGTTAAATATTTAAATCTCATTTGATATTTTAGTAAATTAACCTAATATATGATCATTATTTTTGTAGTAGTTTACCAAGTAACACAACTTTTAATGCCTTTTTTTATGAAATTTTAAAATGAAAGACGAAATATATCGGTTTCTTATGTAACCCTTTGAAATTTGTGATTATTAGCTAAGCGTTTGTTGTAAAATATAACAAATAATAAATAATTTTAACCATAAGATAAATAAAACATGTTTTTGTAGCAAAATGCATTTTTATTTTTCGAACCATTTTGATTAACTAACTATGTTCAAAATTAATTAAATGGAAGAATCTGGTGTTAAGCAATATTTATCTTATTCTTTCTTGTTTGCTGGCATATGTTTTTCTAAACCTTCAAGATAAGTAGTATAAGGGTTTTCTTTCAAAGGAAGTAAGTAACTTTATAATTGTGTATCCTGAAAATATCGCAGAAAGAAATAAGCAAGAGATTTCTAAAAAAAAAAGGCAAGTATTAATAATAGACTTAGTACTTCCGTTTCTATAAAAATATTATCTTACCCACATTATTTTTGTCGGTTTTCCATTTTGTCTCATAAACTTATAACTCATAATTTAGGATGTCATTAAATGTTTCGTTATAACGCTCAATTGTATGAAATGAAACTTATTGTATGTTTACCCATAAAATAACATTTTCGAAAAATTTTATCTCCTAATGCTGAAAATTATAAATTACTAGCGGCCCGGGAAGTGTTTCGCTACGTATAAAGTGAAATAATTAAAAAAAATTATTTGGAACGTCAAATTCATTTATTCAAACAAAAGAATATTGTATTAATTGCTAGCTATTTTAAAACTTAATCCAAAACTTTTGGATAAACAATATTTTCTGTTTTTCCATTTTGAGCATAAATAAACAAACGGCTGGGGGGGGGGGGTACCGACGTGTTTGTCCTTGGGCCTTGTTGATGGACATCGCAAATGATAAACGCACAGGATATTGTAATTGTTTGAACTCAAATGGCATATCAGTTGGAATCATAGGGATACGTGGTATCAAACAAACTTCTCCTTTTGATTTACCAGTTAAGATCATAGCTTCAATCAAATTTGGTACTTAATAACTTTTTCACTGCCAATCTGTTGCCATTACACAGTTTTGGTGGATTAATATTTTGCAATAATATAATCAAAGAACTAACTTTAAGATTCACTTGGTTTTGAGGCTTAGTGATGTTATAGATAGCGGATGGCAGAATTGTAGTCTCTGAATGAATTAAGAAAGTCAATATTTGTTTACTTAATATGCAGTTTGCATTTGTGAAAAGATACCTATTTATTGTTACTGTATTTTTTTTTCTATATCATTTACTATTCAAGTATTCATATAGCTATGTAAGCATTAATTTAGGAAAGCAAGAATTTCTAAGCATGCTGCATCAGAAGACTTGCTATATCAGCCCTTCGCTTCACTCGCACACAACCAACTCTGTGGCTCTTTTGAATTGCACTCTAGGGTCGAACCTATTCAGACCCCAACAAAGTCTGGTGTACTAATTCGTATTGCAACACTACTGGATATTGGCGGCAATACAGACTCTGGATTTTGCCGGAAAGTTTCGTGGTTTTTTTGAACCTATCCCCTTAGATATCGAATAAATAAGAGCCATTTTCATGACTGTTTTAGTGACGATATCCAATTCTTTTTCTTACGATTAAAGGCAATTATTGTTTATTAACTGAAAAAATAAAACAAAATAAGAGAGTAAGAAATAAAAACATAAACTTGTTAATGTGCTGACTACAAAAATAAAAATAGAAAAATACAATACGCAGGATATAAATTCGTAACTACAACGTTATTTGTTTTAAAACACATCGCTCCTGGGCCTCAAAGAACGGATTCAATGTATGAAATTACGTTATGAAAATAAAATAAACCAATCGGTTAATTCCTTGATACAGTAAAAATATAACCACCCTTGCAGTTGAATATTTCTTTAATACTATTATAGTCATTAAGTTTATAACAACAGATAATATTTTATCAGATTGTAATAATTTTTTCATACGATACAGAATCTATCGTGGCTTTTACATCAAAAGCATGCACATCTTGAGCAAGCAATATAAAGTTGGTGTGTGTTTTGGGGGTTTATAATTGCTGTTAATAAATTAAAAATGAATGAAGTTGTCATTAACTCTTAACTTATATTACATGTCTAAGGCTATCTTTTGATGGGTAAGGTCTTACTTAACTCACAGCTAAAATGAACGTCTCTAGTTATAATAGTTGGATGAAACAGTAGTCCCACGTTTAATGGAAGTTTGAATATTAATTCTCAAAACCATTACAATTATTGCTTTGGAGTCTCTGCTGCGTGGGGTAATGTCTTGGAAATTATGATTTCCGTTCGTAATTTGATCCTTGAAAATTTATAGCGGTCAGGTGTTAGAAGCACCTGAGCGTTTGATTTAAGAATATTTGACTAAACTTAGATTTATTCGGATTTGATTTACCAAATAAAGCGCAACCATATAAAGGATAAATTTAAGAGAGGATAAAGGCTAACAAATAGTATTTTGGCTTCAATAGCGATGAATTATTAGAAACAACCATTACTTTTATTTTTATTTTAATGAACTTGTATATTTAATGATTTAAATGAAATACTTCTTAAATTAGAAAATCTAGGTTACATAGCAAATCTGTCTATGTTATTTAAAATAATGAAATTGTAATAAAACAAACGAAATCAATTAGTATATTAGTATATAATATCTGCAGTAGATTTATGAAAAACTAGCTTTACTCATTAACTCAATCCACGCCGCCCTAACTTTTTATGCCAGTATTATATTTGTTCGATTTATGTAATTAATAACAGTTACATTTTAACAATATAATGTATATTTTACAAACTTATTGAGTTCATATGTATATCACTGTCATATAGAGAGTTATTGTGATGTAACTCTCTATATGATATTTATAAGAAAAAAAAATACTGACCAGAAAATTCTTATTTATTAAACGCATTAGATGGGTCCATTAATATCAAAATACCATAGACAGCCCTGTTAAACTTATAACACCCATCTTTATTTCTCGGGTGTCAGAACAGGATATATTACACCAGTTGATAAGGTGCCCAATTATTATTTTTAACCACATAAAAACGAAAATTCAGATTAAAAAATTTAAATCTTTTATTTAATACAATCGTTTAAGGAAGATGCCAAGTTTTGCATAGACACTCCCACTGCTTTGATTAAAGGAAAAGAACAATCATGAATAAAAATTTGCTCTGCCCAAAATTTTATAAAGATAAAAGAGTTAGAACGAGAAAGACTTAGAACAAAAGCTTCAGAAAATTCCACTGCGCAGTTTTGTATTTTTTTTGACGATCGACTGTTTATGTATTACTTATATATTAGGTCTTTACCTATGAAACTGCCGTTTTGCCGTACTGGCCATTTCAAATGAAAAAAAATTTTTTTTTGACTGATAATTCTAATTTCAAATTAATTTTATTTGACAAACATGGAATTCTTTTTCTAAAATCGTCATTTGTTTAATATTTAGTGTTCATACATTTTTTTTTCAAAGGGTGGGTCAGGTATTATTTCTTCTTACCAAAAGTTTAATCTGCCGACGTATTGACCCGCCGCAATAGGTACAACTTCAGGCCAACACTAAGTGAAAGCCCTTAAATACATAAGGTCAGGTAAAGAGTTTCTTTTTATCAGATTACAAAATAAAAAAATACTTATGATCGTATATTTAAATTAATTATTATGCCTGATTATTTCTTGAATTGCTTAAAAAGCCAAAAAGTCTGGCGTTATCATGACAAAAGACCACACCTTTCATGTTGCTCAATTTCGGTCGAGAGAGAATGAAACCTCAAGATTGTATTAAACTGGAAAAACAGATGGAAGCAGCTCATTTCATACCTTTTCGACTCGAACTAAAAATGAAACATCAAACTAAGCGACACCTCTGTCTCCGTCTAGTCGATCGATCGAGGAATGGTGAAGGCTCAACCAGTTCATAAAGAGCATTCGTATACTCTCAAAAATGTCTTCTGTAAAAGACTTGCGACTTTTTGTCGTTAACTGGGACTGTGTAATCTCGTTTTCGCATGTTTTATCGTCATTGATGAGTCTTCGGACTCCTTGGTCAACAGTGTCCAATGCTTCCGTCTAGTTTATGTTAGGCAGAATACAGGTTCTATCTTGTGCCCTGTACTGTGGTCTAGAGGTAGTATAGAGGTTAAGCAGCTGTTCAGAACTGAAGTACTGCCGGATTTTCGAGATATTTATCAGCTTTTTTATAAAATTCTTATATAAATATAAAAAATACTTTTTATCGTATATTTAATTTAATTATTATGTAATAAAATGAACCATTTTGTAATCGACATGATGCCGTGGCTGCAGAAATTTCGGGACCTCTGTTTAAAATCTGCGGCAAGTAGTTTTGTCTTCTCTTGATGTCATCCTTACACCATCTATAGAATTTTGATGAGTTCGAAACAAAAGGATGCTTTAAAAGTTCTGAGTCAAACTTATAACAAACACAGCTTGATTATTTCTTGAGTGGCTTTAAAAGCCAAAAAGTCTGGCGTTATCATGACAAAAGACCACACCCTTCATGTTGCTCAATTTTGGTCGAGAGAGAATGAAAACCTCAAGATTGTATTAATCGGGAAAAACAGACGAAGGCAGTTCATTTCATACCTTTCCCCTCCGCGGGTAGGGCAGGAGGACATAAAAAAAGCTCTTATGCATACCCCGCCGCGCGCGATACGGAGTTATGTGGGACTCGCTCCGAGCCTACCAGAGCCACTACCCACTAACAAACCCCCTGAATGGCTCTAACAATATTTTGCCTCACAGCCTTCATCTGAAGCGACGACCAATAGGAGAAAGAGGCCACGCAAGCGGGGCCCTTAAGGGGTCACCCACTGGGAATTACATAGCACTGCAGGTGCTCAAAGCACTGAATGTGAATTCATAGCACTGAAGGTGCTCAAAATGAAAAGTAAAAATAGAATTAATTCTAATTTAAATTAGAATTAGAAATTGCAGCCTGGAATTGCACTGTATCTGGAATTCAAGATCTCTGTGCAGGTACACGTTACGCACGTGAATCAAGTAGTAATAGTCTACTGCAGTTATACTTGTGCAGCTGCCGGCAACGTAGCAAATCTCTGGATCATATCTTTTCGAAAATGAAGTTTTCTAACAGAGAAATAACTTTTAAATTTTTTTCGATAGTCGCTTGTTTTATCGATAACAGATAAATAAATGAAATATGTATAAATTTTACTATTTTTAAATTTCAACGTTAATTTTTATTACAAATGACAAATTGTTTTCTGGACTTATAAATAAAATTTGTCTTAAGTTTATCTGTAATGATTATTTTCCATGGAATTGAGAACTTTTAAAGAATAAGAAAATGCTTATTTATAGAGTCTTACAGTCTTACGGGATTTGGTGGAAATTTGCGTAATTCAAGCATTATTATTCATCAGTACATCATTCCTCGTTGCGTTATTTATCCTACTTCCGGAATATTCATCTTTCTTAACTCGAAGCAAGGGTTTGATTAACTTAATTTAAATTCATAAATAATGTATCTAGGCATACCTCGTGTCGCATTCTTTACCTATGAAATTGCCGTTTTTCACGAAATAAATGAAGCGGTATTTTTTTATATTTTTTTTATTTCTATTAATCAAAATAATCACCCATGCATTCAATGCATCTTTGTCAACGCATTGGTAGCTTATTGATGCCTTTCTTGAAGAAATCAGCTGGACGGGAGGCAACAAATTCTTCAAAGGCATTTTGTACTGCCTCTCGGGTATTGAATTTTTTTTCCCGCCAAGAAGTTATCCAAATTCTGGAAAAAGTAGAAGTCTGTAGGCGCAAGGTCTGGTGAGTACGGCGGATGACGGAGAACTTCCAACCCCAACTCTTGTAGCTTGCAGACCGTCTGCTGTGCAGTATGAGGTCGCGCGTTGTCGTGCAGGTGCAGTGGAGCCGAACGATTGACCAAAGCTGGTTGGAGACGTGCGAGCTTCTCCATCATTGTGTTCAGTTCTTCACAGTACACATCTGCAGTAATGCTTGTCCCGTTTGGCAAGAAGCTGTGATGAATTACACCCACGTTAGACCACCAAACAGTGACCATCACTTTTCTAGGGGTAAGTTTTCGTTTAGGGCATTGTTTGGGTGCTGAACCAGGGTCCAACCAACATGCTGAGCGCTTACGATTGTCAAACAGGATCAATTTCTCGTCACAAGTAACAATGCGGTTCAGAATTCCTTCATTTGTATGCCTGCTGAGCAGTGCAAGGCACGTCTCCACGCGTACTTCGCGCTGGCGGTCATTGAGTTCGTAGGGTACCCATTTGTCAAGCTTTTTTACCCTGCCAATTTGACGCAAATGCACCAATATTGTTTTGATGCTAACGTCGAAAGCTGCTGCTAATTCAGCCGTGGATTGAGTTTCATCAGCTTCCACAATTGCCTTTAATTCGTCATTGTCGACCAAAGTTTTCGGACGACCACGGGGTTCATTTTTCAGGTCAAAATTTCCAGAACGGAAGCGGGTAAACCAATAACGGGTGGTGCGTTCGTTTGTAGTGTACGCTCCGTAAACGTCGTTGATGTTGCGTGCCGCTTGTGCCGCTTTGCTGCCACGACGGTACTCATACTCCATAATTACTCGAATTTTTAACTTATCCATGATGACGAAAAATGTTCGAATGCGTTGAAAACAAAACACTAACTATTAAACAAATGAGGATTTTAGAAAAAGAATTCCATGTTAGTCAAATAAAATTAATTTGAAATTAGAATTATCAGCTAAAAAAAAAATATTTTCATTTGAAATGGCCAGTACGGCAAAACGGCAGTTTCATAGGTAAAGACCTATTATATTCTTTATACTAATCGAACTAAGAAGTTTTTTTAAAACCAGGAAAACTTAACGTGGTTTGTATAAAAAAAAATAAGCGGGTTTAAAAATTCGTATTTTGTTTTCTGCTTTAGCGGGCGAAAAAATTATATAGAAATCCATTTGTATCCTGCTTTGTTTAAAAATCAAATTGTATTTCAAAGTCAGTAAAATGATCCTGGCTACATGCTTCTTCTAAGCTTAAACTAAAGCCTTGGCTTTGTTCCTTTTGCCTCTTCCGATAACTACGTAGCAAAAACAAGTACAAACCGAGAATATACGTGTGAATCTCCAATTTTTTTACGTCTGAACTTTTGTGATAGTATTCTTTTCAACTCAAAAGCAAAATATCTCGTGGCAAGAGTGTGCAAGATTTATTAACGCCCCATGAATTAAAAGAAGCTGCCCAAGCAGTAATGGAAAGCCCTGAGAAATCTAGATAAAAGTACAGAAAAGTTTATAATGAATTATTATTTTCAACTAATACTGTATCAACTGTTTTAAACTACCGCGGTTATTTTCACTATCATTTAATGAATTTACGGGATTTGTGGGGGTTGCTTAGGTTGACAGTTTTATTGTAATGCGGCGGACAGCAGGCAGTCGCTCGCTGGCCGCCTTACGGTTACGCCGAATAAAGTGAGCCTATTTTATATTAGCATTTGATTTCCATATCCTATCATAAACTATTGCTAAAGTAGTGACCCTCGACAATTAATCTGGAACAGTGCAAACTAATTTCAATAAATAAACAATTAAAGAACAGTGAAAATGTATACACAATATATACTAGACTTTTTACTGTTTGGAGCTGTTTTATGGTAATAAAGCAAATATGTATCCGATTTTCGATTTTTATTTCGCGCCTCTGAATTTCGATGCTGTTGCAAGCACCATCAGTCCGCGATCATGGTGCTTGCAACAGCATATCGAAAATTGTAGTAAGAAACCCGTAAATTCATTAAATTATAGTAATAATGTATTCTTTATTTTTCTCGTAGAATTATAATAAAGCTATTGGAATCAAATTTCGATTTCCAACTCGTGTGGAATATAGTCATACTATACCCTAAATGTTAATGAGTCACTTTGTCCCTTCGATGAGCAATGTTCTATTGTGACATGCCTTCATGTCTTTATTTTAAAATTAGGTTTCTACCCGAGGCTTCGTTTCCATAAACAATTAGATTTGTAGGTAAGTTGGAACAACGGCTACTTTTCAGAGTTTCATTCATAAGATCTCGTTTGAGATGGCTCTACAGTCCTTCCTGTTTTGACCACCATTATAATGACATAATAATAATGAATACTTACAATCAAAATGCCTACGATTATTCATTTCCATGGGTGCAGACGCCAATGAGAATAGTAAAAGGAACTTTTTAAGAACATTAAACTGTTTGCATAGTCTATGTTTGTACAGTCAGGGACAAAAGTTTTTTCGTAATTGACAAACAAAATGAAGACAAATTTTACATATTATCTTTTTTTAAATTTCATTATAATATATATAAGTTTTTTACGCCCAACTTCGCACGCGTACCTCCTTTTTGTACCCGTATGCAATATTTTAGTATAATCAGTTAACTAGTAACTAGTTACATAACTGTTATGGCATGAGCAAACAGACAATCAAATTCACTTTTGCATCAGTAAAATTAAAAAGTTAATATTGAGATATATTTTTTGTAACATTTCAGGTTCATGGTGAAATATTTCACGTAAATATCTTGACCCCATCTAGTTCTACCAGAACTCGTTGAGTTCTTCGTCCCGACGAATATCTAAAGCGTCATTGTCATTAAAGTACGTCTTCTTATGGTAGCGTCGTGTGGCGGGTTGTTCACTTCCCTCTTATATGGTTAAGGTGGGCACTGGCTGGATCTCGCGTTAACTCTTTTTTTTTTTTGTTCTCCTCCACGGGAAGGGCAGGAGGACAAAAAATGCTCTGACGCATACTCCGCGCGCGCGATCGAAGTTATGTGGGACTCGTCCCGACGCCTACCAGAACCATACCCACTAAAAAACCCCCTGTCGTCTCGTGTATTTTTGCCACTCAGCCTTCATCTGAGCGACGGCCAATCGGAGAAAGAGGCCGCGCTAGCGGGGCCCTTAAGGGGTCACCCGCTGGGATTTACATAGCACTGAAGGTGCTCAAAATGAAAAATAAATAATTTAAAACATTAAAAATTTAAAAATAAAATTGCATTAATTCGGATTTACGTTAGAATTAGAATTTACGTTAGGATTAGAATTTGCAGCCCGAAGAGCCAAGAGATCTAAAGTTAATTGCGTGGGTTCGCCAGTGTGCACGTTTCTCGGTCTAGCGACTTTGAATTTCGAATCTAAGACAGGAGCAGTATATGAGACTGAATCTCGAACAAGATGATTGGGATGGGATTCGGCACGTTTGAAGAACGATTGTGAGAGTGTTTTGAGGTGCTGTTGCACTGTAAGTAGTTCAAGATCTCTTTGCAGGTCCGCGTTACGCACGTATCACGGTGCGTCTGTGGCAGAAGAGATTTTGAACTACCTGCAGTTTTTGCAGGACGGAGGGTTTGGCGTGGGCAAAGAATGGCGAGGAATATGTCATGTCTGACCTAACGCAGACCTTATAAAGCTTGCGTTTGTTTCTGAACGACATTTTACTTTTTCTACCTAACATACAATATAAGCGGCCTAAGTAAAAACGTTAAAGTTTCGTTACTCTATCGACGTGTGGCTTGAAAGAAAGCGTCTGGTCTAAGGTGACGCCTAAGTATTTGGTACTGCGCTTCCAGGAGATGGGAATGCCTAACATTCGGATGTGGAGATTGTAATCGGCGATACGACGGTGTTTGCAGTCGAAGTAAACCGCAGAACTCTTATCTGGATTCACATCGATGCGCCATTTTAGAAACCATGCACTGAGGGCGTCTACAGCCTTTTGGAGTCTGGTGGTGAGACCCGGGACACTATGGCCTTTGGTGTTAAGGGCTGTGTCGTCGGCAAAGAGGGTGAGTTCGACGTCTTTCGGCGGAATGGGAATGTCGTTAGAGTACACGGTATATAACAGAGGGGCGAGGACTGAGCCTTGAGGGACTCGAGCCTTTATGGGACGAGGCGCGGAAAGCGTGCCTTCATGTTTGAAACGAAACATGCGGTCTTTGAAAAACGACGCGATTATCCTTACTAGGCGAGCCGGTAAGCCTATTTTGTAAAGTTTAAAAACGAGACCGCTGTGCCAGACTTTGTCGAAAGCCTTGGCTACGTCAAAGAAGACCGCCACTGTTTTTTTACGACGCGGATAGAATCCTTCGAGTATGTACTCGACGATTCGATGGACTTGCTGAGGGCAGGAGTGCTTAGCGCGGAAGCCGAACTGGTGGGGAATAATGAGAGGATCGCCATCCGTTGGAAACAGATGGTTCAAGAGGAAACATTCGAGAGATTATGACTCTCTCGAGAAGTTTAGCTATTGCCTTGCGGAGGCTGATGGGTCTGTGATTAGCCGGGATATTCAGAGGTTTACCCGGATTGGGAATGCCTATGACTGTTGCTTCTTTCCAAGCTTTTG
This sequence comes from Marasmarcha lunaedactyla, assembly GCA_923062675.1. NCBI lineage: Eukaryota > Metazoa > Arthropoda > Insecta > Lepidoptera > Pterophoridae > Marasmarcha > Marasmarcha lunaedactyla. The sequence continues at coordinate 9,667,905 of OV281342.1, read as the reverse complement.
GAAAGTAGCTATCGAAGCTGGCATTGAAAATGATAGCTAACAAGGTAAGCACCTGTTGAGGTAGTTGCTTAAGTGCGTGGTTGGAAATTCCATCCGCACCCGGAGCTTTTTGGACTTTTGATTTCTAATGAGAAGCGAGATTTCATCGTTAGAGACTGTGACGGGGTTGTCAGTGATGGGGAGAGATTCTCTGCGGAGAACTTCGTCCTCCACCGCCTGGATGTGGGAGAAATCCGCGGGTTGCGTGCTGGGCGAACATTATGCCGCTATGCTGTCGGCGAAGCATTCGGCTTTCTCTTCGACTTCAAAGGCAATAGTGCCGTCGGGACGAGTGAGAGGAGGGACGTGAGAGGCGTTGTCTACACGTAAGGCTCGGGCCATTCGATAATACGCTTGGTGGGATGGGGAGATATTCTCCATGAGATCGTTAACCTGAGCGTCTCGGAGTTCCGCGAGGCAAGACCTAACTTTACGTTGAAGCTGATTCGCAGCTGTTCTGTATGCGGGCGTGAGCTATTTCTTGGCTCTCCGGAGAGCCGCGTTCTTGGCTTCAATGAGATTGCTAACGGCTAGGGGAAGCGTGGGTTTGCCTTGCTTAGCAACCCTTTCGTTAACGCTGATGGCTCTGTTGATAGCATCAGTGAGAGTGTTGACTAATGAATCTATTTTATCCGGGCTATCTAATTGGTCGTGCGAAATCGCGAGCGGAGAGTTCTGGGCCTCTAAGGCTGAAACTAACGTATTTTTAAAGCCTTTCCAGTTGGTAAAGGTCTTAAGAGATGCGACGTTATCGTTAGGCGCACCCAGCACGAGGGAGACGGGGCGATGGTCAGAGCCTAGGTCATCGAGTGGTTCGATAGACCTGAGATCGAGATTGATTCGCTTCATAATTGCAAAGTCGAGGATATCAGGAGAGTAGTTCGGATTGTTGGGATAGTATGACATCTGAGTCAAGTGAGTTAGTGATGTCTAGGAGAGCGATAGCGCTGGTGTTGGTCGATAGGCACGCCCAGTCAGTATGTTTGGAAATAAAGTCTCCGAACATAATGACTGAATGGCCGAGGGCGAGAATGGCCTCAAAGTGGCTGCGGGTTGGTCTGGAGCCACATGGTATGTAGACTGAAGCTATGATGATGGTCGGATGACCAGTCATAGCCAATCTACACACAGTGGGTTCCATGTTGAGGAGAGGAGGGGTAGGGAGAGGACAGCTATGGAAGCCTCTTTTGTAATATATAGCGGTGCCGCCGAAACCGTTGGAGTTGGGCCTATCGTTGCGAGTAAACGCGTACTTAGGAATAACGTACCCCCTGGAGCGGTTTGGAGTAAGCCATGTCTCCTGGAGAAGCAATAAGTCAGGTTCTTTGTTCTGAAGGAACAGTTTGAGCTCAGGAAGGTTGGTGCTAAAGCTACGAGCGTTAAAAGATACTAGGGATAAGCCCTTGGGTTTAATACGACCAGACGCGGGATTTGGGAGTCTAGATATTTTATTTACTTGTTTACGAATTTATATAAAAATAAAAATTTATAACGAACTTAGAAGCGAGTGATGCTCGGCTAACGCAAATAAACGCTCTTGAGGAGAGCGGTGCGAGTACGGAAATTTCGTTAATATCGACGTTTTGAATGACGTCGAACACGGTCTTCATGTCCTCAGCTAACGACGACTGAGGTGAAGATGACGGAGCAGGACGCGGCCCTACGGAAGCTACGGGAGCTGGGATAGGACGGGAAGGTGCAGGCGGAACGGCCGGGCGCTGCCTCCAAGACAGAGCCGGAGTAGGCGTCGGCTGAACGGGCTTTATTTCCGGGGGACCCCGGTTGCGCAGCGGCGGGGAGTGAGCGGCGGTGCCGGTTTAGGGGCGGCCCTCTTAGCGGTGGAGCGCGGAGTGCGCGGGCAACCCCTGTAGTTAGCTGTGCGGCCGGACTGGCCGCACCAATCGAACAATCAGCAGGCAGCCGAACGGGTCCGGACGCAGATCGGGTCTGTGTGTTGCTTGCGCGCTAACTCGTGAACCGGTGCCGTTTGAGGGTGTTTGTCGTTTGGATACTTGGAGGGAGGGAGAGGGCCAAGCTAACAGATATGGATAATTTTGTATCAATATAAAGAGACACTGTAATGTAATTTTGAAAAAAAATATACCCGTGAATTTTGTTGCCGTTTCTTCACGAAGGTTTTTCCGAACTGATGGTAGAGTCTTGTTTTATTTGACGTCAATAAGAACAAGTAATTGTCAATATTAAGAAATAAAGATTTGAATTTGAATACATGAAGAAGCCACGACCTGTACATGATGAAGGCAGTACTATCAGTATCAGTAATGTTTATTTTGTGTCGTGCTCAAATAGTATACCTACTATTTCATTTATTTTAAAAATTTACAAAAGAGTCCCGAGAAGTTTTTTTTTCTGCCGGCATTTTTTTCTCTTGGTCTACCTACAATACTTTAAAAAGCCAAAGTTTAAGATGTATTTTACTTTGACGATGAAGAACATGCTTAAAATGAAGAAAAAAAAGATTTTATTGAAGTGTTATAGTGTTTTTATCGATGATATATATATATAATATTTTGTGTTTTGAATTTTTGAATACGGTAGTAATGCATGAAATTATTCAAGTTAGAGGTGCTCTACTTATCGTTTTTTCTCAACCCGGCAACAAATTAATGATTGTACATTTTGGTAAGATCGGTTCAGATTGGTAGAAAAGTGTTAAATTATTTTCCTTGTAAGTAAGCAAAGTCTTTAGATAGATCTTTCCATTTTGAACTTACGCAATATGCCCAGACTATTTATTCTAGTTAATACGTATTGAGAACGGCATCATTTTTGTATACAGTTAACTTGATTTGACTACTAATTAAGCGCATATAATTCTCTGCCTTTATATTATATTTGTCAGTCCATGACACAGACAAACATAATTAATTATTAGGACGTAAATTTTTTTGCTCGAATATTCGTACTAAATCCTGTACCTAAATTATTACTTCTGCGCAACATAATCGAAAACTGTAAAATGTACCTAAAAATTGTAGGTTTTTCCAAAAAGCAACAAAAATTCCAAAAAAGCCAATACTAACCAAGTCGTTACCAACTCCTATCTTTGTGCTTGCCTCACCGAATCTCACTTCAAATTTACACCAGCTCCATCCAACGATGATCATTTTGTACACACTTACATTTCAGCGTGCGATGTTTTAAACCCTGACGCAAACGGAGGGGTGTTATCAGTTTAACATGTGTATCTTGCCTGTGTATTTGTGTCTCTATGGCTGTGGCTCCATATCGTATCCCATACGAATGGATCGATTTTAATGTGTTTTTGAAAGTTTGATGATGTTCAGTTCAGCCATTCAAAATCTTAACTTGCCTGGTAGTCGGAGGCTTCAGGTTGTTCAGTATGAGAATTCCTGTTAACTCCATCCTAAGACTGTGTCGTTTCTGGAACGCAGGATTTTAATCCTCTGTATACATTTTTAAATGTTGTACATATTTGACGTAAGCTTCTACCAACTCACGTATCGAAATATATTTGCTCAATTAAATAGGCCTCTATAACAATAAATAACATTAATTTGCATTTTTCACATCAAATTATCAAGATTCTAAACGCCTCAACCAACTTTGTGTCCTTAAACAACACTTCACTGTTTGTGTTGCATTATTACCTGTTTTTAAATAAAAAATCAAAACGTATCGATTTTTTCTTTGAATTCGCTCATTGCTGTTTTATAGAATAGAAGAATAATAGAAAAATAAAGCGATACAATTATACATTTTCTGTAAAAAAAACCCCTTTATATAGTGTCTGAAAAAAATTCTGTTTTTAAAATTATATTGGTATATTTAAACATTCATAAAATTTCTAAAAAAACACAATACCAAGAGTTATTTTTTGTATTTCACAAAAAGTTTGTAGTTTTACATGTTTTACAGTAAGTGAGAAAATCGGCAAATTTACCGTTGCGTGAAAAAACTCGTATACTACACACCAAATCAACGATTGAAAGCATGGCTTGCTGTGACTCAACTAAGCTGTTTCTGCCAAACAATAGCTCATAATTCATCAGAAAAAGATCATTTGAACAATTTCGGTAAAACTACCACTGATTATAATAATGATCAAAAGTTTTATCTCCAAAAAATATTGTAAAATATTGTTAGTATTCATTTTGAAAAATAATAATAAATGCAATATAAGGTATCCCATTCAACACTGCAATAAAACACATCTTGGCTAGATGCTGCGCCCTGACAACCTGAGAAAATAATTACAGCGCATACGGCGCTTTCAACGTGCCGCAGTGCCGACGTAAGTCTCGACGAGCCTCCATACACGATGGATAATGGCAAAAAAGCCGTATTGTTCACGGCGCTTGTACAACAACTCATAACTGTTCAATTATATTTTTCAGTGACTGGAAACCAGAGCATCATGCTTCTTTTTCAGGAACTAAACAGTAGTAGTAGTTTTTTAATTACCAATAAGAAAAATGAAATTATGATTCTATTAATATTCCTGGTTATTCACATATTATGTCTTGTCTTAAATAATTTCATATGTAACTTGTGTTGCGCTCAAATTTGCCGCAACACGATTCACCTTATTGCTTTGTATTTTGACAAAGGTTTTATTTTCAGTTTCGTTTTCGGGTCGTAAAAATTGGAAAACAAAACAGGTAGACCACTCCATTATCGTTCTAATATATATGACCTCTTTTACAAAGGCGAAGATATCCCTAGTATGTGAAACTATGCCAAACCACACAGTACGAGCTCTCTGGGCTATAAATTGTCGTGACTGGATGTTTATGTACCGACTACAAAACTACTTGGGCTCTACGATAGTATATGTATATGTATATGATAATTTTATGTTTTAATGAAAATTATGGATAATTTTTTATAGCTCTTTACCAGATTAGACTTAAGACCGTTTGGAAAATCCTGAGTTTAAAAATGAAATACAATCTATATTAAAAATTACTATATTAAAAATAAAACCGCTAACTACTTTTGATTGGGCCATACTCTAAAATTGTTAACTTATTTCTGAAAGCGGGTATCATATCTGTCAGTAACATTTTTGTTTCTATAAATTTTTACTTACCCACGGTTTAATATGAGCGTTGCTTGAAATTGGAAGATAGAATTAGATTAATTGTATGTGCTTGTTTTAATAACCAATGCTATATAATGACCCAAACATAAAAAGGCTTGTGAGTGCTATGCGTTTTGTAAAATGTTTCTATGAATTATGATCAACAATTATATGATCAAAATATAAAGGATTTTCTATTTGGTTAATTGAACAAAGGAAGGGGATAATAGGTATGTATTTTTTATCATTTCTATGGGTAGTGATATGTAGTGGTTGTTGGATTATGTGACTCATAAAAACTAATCTGATTATTGCCCACTCTGAAAAGTATAGGTGTAAGTGTAGTCTCGATGACCTTAAAAAATTGGCGTCTCCTCCTTCTCACATGCATGACGCCTTGTTTATAAATAGTGAACATCTTAGATTATCACAATAGGTTGAATAAAAATAGTATCTGAATGGCGCATTTTGACTTTGACTATGACAGATACAGGTACAAATTTGACCACCATTTGCAATTACTATTACATTTAATCAACTACAATTTAAAAAAAAAAGATCCCGTGATAAATTATCATGAATGAATCAGTGCCTACTAAACTAATATTGGATAGAGATGGCCAAATAACTAGAGAAACTTAAGTCTGGGCGTTAAATAAACCACAGGTTTCTTTATTGATTAAAATGCTTATCTTAAAAAATATATCTTATTTCATATTAATTTAAACAGTACCTAATACTCAAACTAGCAGTTATTACACACTCAAAGCCACATACACACACACACACATTTAACACACATATCTCACCATTCACACCCACCCATATACTTACACCATAAACTTATTAACTCATCCTGAAACTACAAGATGTCTATAACTTTGCAGTAATATTGTCTTTTTTTCTTTTTTTTCTTTCTCCTTATTTTTATTTGTTTTGTATATATTCGACAATTTTGTTTGTAAACTTGTACAACATTTTATGTATACTACCTGGAGGTGGGCGATGACAGCCGCAACACAGTGCTCACTCAAGTAGCTGTTATCGATTCTCTTGTAATTGTTACTGTGTATAATTTTACCAAATAAATGAATTTGAATTTGAATTTGAATTCGAATCAAGTCTAATAATAATAATAATCAAGTCTTGAATCCAAAGGACTTTTATTAAGACTTTGAGGGTTGTTCTCAGTTTTTTCTCTATGTTAAATTATAAAAATGTAATATGGAAAATCATTATATGAAATAGCATCATGTTTTAGGTGAACCATGTGGGTTTTCATGATGAAATTAAACTATCCTGGCCAGATTAGGGCGCATAAGAGTAAGCGCGGGTGTCCAGGCTGGCGTTTTCGAACGCCGGACTCTGGACTATCGAGGCAATTCGTCCGTCCTACCCAACCTACGCCTACCCAACCACTGCTGGGTAGGCGACACGGTTTCGTGACCTACCGTCTGACTCTGGTCTGCTCTCGTCTGCTGTCGGGACATGGTTGTTTCGGGAGTTACCTGTTTCGGATCGGTCGGGAACCGACTGTCAGGTGCCACAACTGCGACGATTGCCTCGACGAGACGGCCCAGCACACGCTGGAGGTATGCCCGGCGTGGGATGCGGCTCTGTATTGGGTGCCGACATCTCGCTTCCGACCGTGGTTCGCGCTATGGTTGAGAGTGAGAGATCGTGGCAGGCGGTGCGAACCTTCTGCGAGGCCGTAATGCTCGCAAAGGAGGCGGTGGAGAGGCCGAGGGAAGATGATGCATCCTCCCTTCCGCTCGCATGGGACGCCGAAGGGTGGTTTTCATTTCCGAAAGCCTCCCTCTCCCGCAGCCTCATGAGCCTTCGGTGGCGGGTTCGGGAGAACCCGCCTCCGGTCCAGGGCTCGAGATGGCGCGTGGGCTTCCTGCGCACCATCTCATGAGGGACGACTAGAGAGGGACCCCTCCCTCTCGGGACGTCGCCGGCGCTGCACAGAGCGCTGGCTAACGCTGTCGGGCCGCGAACGAATGCGCAAGCTCCTCGTGACCCGACTCCGTGCGTCCAGACGGAAGCCGCAGGTTTTTAGTCGGTACGAGTCCGGCATAACCCGACTTCGGGTATCGATTCGTATACGATATACGATAGTATTGGAGGAAATTAGAATACTCTTAAAATCAACGTTCGGTACAGATAAGTGTATTTAATTCATGTTTGTCTAATTTTATTCAATTCTAGTTCTGGTAGGGGCATTAATTTGTGTGATGAACACAGATTTTCGTTCTCATCTTGATGCAATATATTTTTCTCAAAAAAAATTTTTTTTTAATCGCTTTAAATTAAACTAACCGAATTAACATGCAACTGAACGCAGAATTAACATGCAACGAAATTAAGTAAGCAGTACGTGTTTAATCACATTTGCTATTTTAATAACATGCGTACTCTTAACTCTTAAGAGCTAAAGGTTTCCGCGTGCAAAAGCTAGTACTAAATACAATTCTCGTGCCTCTTATTGTAGATGCCATTTTGACAAACGAATATCATTGGATAAAGCTTTTGGAGTAACCAATACACATTCATTCAGTTAGTTAGTTTAATTTAAAGCGATTTAAAAAAAGTTTAATTTTTGAGAAAAATAAGTTTGAACCATGATAATATAAGAAAGATCTTCCACAAATTGAAAATGTTTAGGCCTCAGACAATTTTTTTTAAATTTAGCTTTCTAATTAATGACGTAAATATCAAAACCATTTTAGGCATTCTAAACGCTGTTACCATATTCCCTACATGTATTTGAAGTGGCTCCTTCAATTTTTGTCAAGACTTTTTAGTCGCACTATTTTTACTATAGTTACTGCGTTCATGCGTAGCGATCCCATCGAACCATAATTTTAATCATGCAGTATGAGACTATGCTGCGTTTATCATTGAACAAAGCCCAAATTATATTATTTCGATCACTTAGTATGATAGCAGTACCTGCTTAAATATTGACTATCAAAGCCTAAAACACGAAGTTCTTCTAATGTAATATCTTTAATGTTTGTAAGTTTCTCTACTTATATGCTAGCTTTGTTACAGTAATGATACAACCTGGTAATTTTTATATTAGGTATATTTATTTATCAAATAGAATTTTTCTATATAGAATTGCAGCCTCACCAAACCAAAACAAAGTAAAATGTTACAATTATTACGTATTACATACACTTGACCTTTGCGCTGCAAAGACAGTTCCACCTGGTGATGGAATGAATCGGCAGACATGTAAGTATGTCCAGGCTTGAGATATTTGAAACATATAGCTTTCGGCAATCAAATCACTATTAATAATATCAACGAGGAAGGAATCCATAAAATAAAATGTTTCGTATCCCGTTTGTGCAAGAAGAATGCCCTAAATGTTGAAATTAAATCTTCTTGGTTGCGACCTGAAACAGTATCAGTCCAAACTAGGGCAATATATTGCCGATTTGTACTGTTCTATTCTTGGCAACATAATTACCTTTTCGAGGTCAACAGAATAATAAATTGTGTCATCATTTGGAATTTTTGCAACCATTTGGACATCCCTTTGGTATTTTTTCCTACTGCTAATATATTATTTGAACTTGTGAATTCTGTAGCTGCAACATACTTCACAATCTTCATTTAAGTTTTGGATGTGATTCTTATCATTTTGCTTGAAATATGCACATTCTTCGCACTCTTCGTGCCCTAAGTTACTGAAAAAAATATTCAAATCATGCCTCAACACCTTGCTATATAGCTTTCACTGGATATTATGATTTGGGTTTGATAAAAAATTTCATACATCATAGCTACAGATAAATCACACGTTATGTATCCGTTAGTACTCCGACTGCATTTATGCTAAGCGCGCGTTAGTTGTACATCAAAGTAATACTACGTAACACTGATACTCGTTGCACTTACTGCGTTCAAAAATAAACAACAATATTTTTTAATTTGTTTGCAGTAAGTTTACCTACTGCATATATTTCAAGAAGACGCTAATTTAACATTAAACTTGCTGCGTTTATTGCTTAAAATGGATTTTGTTTTTTTTACTTTCTAATTACAATAGTGAAAAACGGGTCTTTGATTCCGAAAGATCTCTTCGCAGGGATGCCAAATATTTATATAGGGCAGTTTAAAAAAAATGCACTTTGCGTTTATGATTTGCGCGGTAGAGTAGAAGCTTGGGCAATTATTACAATTAATTCAATTTCACTCGGAAATCGCACTAAAAAATAAAAATTAATTATGAAAATGGAAAGTTAAATTGCGTAAAATTTGGCATATTTTCGGTTAACATAATCGTCTTTCTGAGACCGCTATTAAGAATTTGGTGATTAAATTTGAGTCGACAGGTTCGGTACTTAATGTGCCAACACCAACGCGTGTTCGATCGGGTCGATCGAGTGAAAACATCGCAGGTGTGAGTCACAGTGTTGAAGAAGATCCGAATTTGTCAATTCCTCGACGTTCTCAACAATTGAGGTTATCCACAACAACCACATGGCGAATTCTTCGTAAGGATCTGGCTTTAAAGCCTTACAAGGTGCAACTGGTGCAACAATAGAAGCCGGCCGACTAATAACATCGTCGTAGATCCACTCAATTCATTCAAGAACAACAAGTTTTTGGTTTTACTGAAAAAAACAATTTTTCAGTAAAAATTAGCAAAATTGCCGTATTTGGGCTTCTGAAAATCCAAGAAAGATTGTTGAAAAACCTTTATATTCTGAACGTGTCACTGCATGGTGCGCTATATGGTCTGGAGGCGTGATTGGGCCCTTTTTTTTTCGAAAACTTGGCTGTAAGTGCGGTTACGATTAATGGATTACGCTATCGAGAGATGTTAACAACTTAATTTTGGCCTATTATTGATGATATGGATATTTATTACATGTGGTTTTAACAAGATTGTGCCACAAGTCACACAGCCCCAGAAATAATGAATTTTTTTATTTATTGCTTTAAATACCGAATTTTTCCATAATTTAGGGAACAAGTATATTTTAAAACGGTACGCAATTAATTCGTTATTCCTTTTCCAATTAAAGCTGGAAGTGGTGTTTGTTAGAAAATGTGTACCTGCTAAGTTCATCTGTAGCTCAGTATGTAAGTATTTTATGAACCGTAATGGGTAGAAAGTTAAATATTCAGCATCTCTCAACTACTTAAATTGTGTAGTGATAAGAAAAACTAATTATAACGAACGATGGTATCCTTTGGTATGGTATAACTTACCAATCTTTTTTTTTGTACATTATATTATAAATATTATTTTCATAAAAACTTTTTTCATAAAGAAGAACTGTTTGAAAAGATGTTTTTAAGTTTATTAGTGAGTATATGTATAATTTATCAACGTGGATTTATCACAAATATATCGATATAAACTAGTTGAAGAGTAGAACATTGATGTACGTGGCAATAAAAGTGATAGTTATAAGAGTAGTTGATCGCTGACTGTTCACTGTTCCATCGCTCTTTCTATTCGGTTCATCGAGGTGACTAGGGCTATCAAAGATAATAAAATAGTTATTGATTGACTTTCGGAACACTCGCCAAGAGACCAACTAGAGGCACTTCTACTCTGTGAGCCAGTGGTGTGAGTATTTGCACAACCCCTTATAGCTTAGCGACAAGCTATTGAAACTACATACTCACTTCTCGCTGCTCGCTGCTCGCCAACTCGTCTAGTTTTTAGTTCTACTATCTTATCGAAAACTGTCGCCAGTGGCACAAGTGCCTCACATAGCTGTTACTCTAACACCGGATACAAAACCCGCTAGCTTTTACCGGTTCATTAAAACTTATCCGGGATCAGTTAACCAGTATCTGATGAAAGTATGTTTAGCTTTCAGCTGTTCTTAGTAGTTTGAGTTGTCAAATTGTTATAGTATCGTAGTTAGGAATAATATCCGATCTTCCTGATGAGAAGTGACATCCGTATCATTAATCGAAGGTGTTTCTTTTATTTATATTGGTCGATTACTATTAAATATCAAATCATTTTATTAGTTTATTTATTTCATTTTATTTTGTGCTTCGTAGTACTATGGAAACTTTGCTGGTTAATGTTAAAATAATATTAATAATAGTACTGTGTTTTATAGTAGTAACTGTTTGTTTCCTAAATAAATAAATAAATAAATGAATAAATAAAAAATATAATAATTCAAGCCATATTTAAGCTTTTAGGTTTTTAACTAATTAACACAATTAAGTAAAATTATTTGTATAGGTATATAAGCTGGTATGCTACATTACAATTTTAATTTGTGGCAGTAATTACATTATATCGTTTAATATTTAAGTATACATTTTTAATTTTTATTTAGCAAACAATCTTGTAGAGTAAGAATAAAATATCTATCTATAAAAAAAATATTTTAATTTGTTTTTAAACTCAAAAAATATATTTTTTAGTAGAATTTGGCAATTTATTATAATTTGGTATGGGATATCGATCAATCATGCTTTGCCGATCGTAAGTTTCAGTTTAAATTGCCTTTGTAAGCAATAATTTCACACGATGTTCTATACCTATAACCGGAACACCTGAGGAAACAACCAAACAATCGACTGGATTGCAGGCAGATGGATAAACGTTGTGCGAGGTAGGCTAGGTGTTAAGCTCCGTCAAGGTCAGACAATCTAACACTCATAACATCCTTACGTATTGTGACATTTTCATTAGTTTCTCTGTATTATTTATATTCCGCTTCAAAAGAGACCAACGACGCTCTATTACTGAGTCCAACAAAGGGCTGAACTATATAAAACGTAACAAACTGAATGCTTATTTCCACTGCGAGACCGACTCGCTCTTGGCTAGCTCTTTACCATAGCCAAGTACGAGTCGGTCTCGCACACCAAGAGTTTTGATATGGTTTGAACTTACTTAAATGATTATTTTTTAAGCAGTGGAAATAAGCATTCAGTATAACGATAGTAGACAAACCTTTAAAACATACATAACCGGTATCAAATTCTGAAACATATTATTTTTAATCGTTTTTCCCTTAAAAACGGACATTACATATTTATCTCACAACACGGAAACACAATTTTTCATTCGAAAAACATACGGTAAGTAAAAACATCCATCTGTCTGAATTCGTGCGCTTTTTGCTCTAGCGTCGTAACTCCACCATTTATCAGCTTGGCAATCCGACTTAGGTGCATATATTTTAGAAAATGGACACCTGATAGAATATTTTTAATATACAGACAGTTTTTCATTACTTATGCATCAAAGTTTAGGTGTGATGCAGATCATCCTTTCCATTTTTAAGTTTTGAAATCTATACTACGAAAGAAAAAAGAAAAAACACAAGCAAAACTAAAATAAAAATGCAAAAAATAAATAAAAATACTAAATCAATATCTTGCATTAACAATATAGGCATGAAAGCTTTAATTCATCCTTAAAATTTAAATTTTTCTAACATAATTTTTTTATGCAGGGTGCTTTCCATAACGTGTCAAACCGATGCCAGATGATAAGGGTCTACCACACCTATCTTTTAGCCAATATACTCGTGTGTTCAGCGATTTTGGATAGTCTCTGAATTTAGCTTATAGATTATTTTAATTTTTTTTAAGGATCTGATAAAGAAATAATTTTTTTTATTATCTTGTTTTTAGGTTAACTAATTTTTTCTTTATGACTGCTGAGTCAGCCATAGCGTTTAATACTAAATTTGCTTCAAGAAATTTTGCAGCCAATTAAAAACTATAAGTTAATTAGGAGCAAAAGGACAATAAATAAAAATAATCAGATTTTTTAAGAAATTTATACAAAAATTTTAAGTAGGTATTCGAAGTGCCGGCCTCGGACGGCAAAATATAGTCGGCCTTCTTCAATAGTTCTTTATTAGGTAACAAAAGGTTTTTCTTGGAACCTCTCTTAACTTGGTTATTAATTCTAGTATGTTCTAATATTTATAAATTGAATTTTTATATAAATGTTGAGGCAAATCAGTTATAAAAAGAGCAAATTAAAGTCACCGAATAAAAAGGGGAAAAAAAAAATGTAGGTCAACTCATGATAATATTTAAAAAAAAATTATAAGCTATATCTTGGAAATTACCAAAATTCTCTGAACACAAATGGGGATTTAAGAGATATGTGTGGTAGTCCTTTATCATATTGAATTGACACGTTATGAGAAACACCGTGTTTTTCTTATTTTATTGTTATCAAGTAAATTAATTATAAACACAACAATTGTAGTTAAGTTAAAAGTAACTTGTTTAAAACATATGTGGAAATATAATATGTACAAACATCAACATGGATACCACTATCCTGACAGGTGCTCAGTGTCCGTAACTGCACCTTTAGGGACATCCGACCACTGCGTGGTGAAATCTGTGTCGCAGTACTCGCCGCCTGACACCTGCCCAAAAGGCGCTAGGCGAGTATGGCGATAAAAGTCAGCAGATTGGGATGAGATGCGGCACTTTTTCGCGTCTTAAACTTGGCGGCAGACTCGTTTTACATCAACCGATCCATCGTGCTGCGCTGATGCTGTATCAAGTGTGATAGGCCAAGCAATGGAGTATTTCATCCCTTACGCTGACCTTGAAACCAAAGGTCACCCATGGTTTAATGCTGCTTGCCTCACAGCTGAAAAACTTAAGCAAGAAGCGTACAAAGCCTGGGCTGACGCTCGCAGAAGCAAAGCCGTGGATTCGCATGAACTGAAGGAAAATACAATGCTGCCGCCAAGTCTTGCAAAAAGGTAATCAGAAAAGCTCGCTTTGACCACATTGGCCAACTCGGAGACAAGATAGCGTCATATCCTTCAGGAAGCAAAGCTTTCTGGTCTTTGGCCAAGTCGGTTGAGTCGAACTTCTGTCACCCATCGGTGCCACCTCTGAGGAAGCCTGACGGTTCACTGGCCCACACTGCAAAAGAGAAAGCAGACCTCTTTGCTAATCTTTTTGCAGACTATTCGCGTCTAAATAGTCAAGGTAAAGTCCCACCCCAGTTACCTCAGTTCGGACCCAAAATGGGTACCGTTCATATTCGCCAAAAGGAGGTTCTTAAATGCTTGCAGAATTTAGACGTGAACAAGGCCAGCGGCCCGATGGCATACCTGCAGTTGTGTTAAAACACTGCGCAGCCGAGTTGTCTCCCACACTAAGGCGCCTGTATCGACTCTCTTTGGAATCTGGAAATGTCCCTAAATCTTGGAAGCTGGCTAACGTGCAACCAGTACCAAAGAAGGGAAGCCGTGCGGATCCCATCAACTATCGACCTATGGCAATCACCTCCATACGTTGCAAAGTCATGGAGCGTGTATTGAACAATCGTCTCCTGGCATACCTTGAGTCCAACGAGCTCCTTATTGATAACCAATATGGTTTTCGCAGTGGACGTGCGACTGGAGATCTTCTTGTGTATGCCACTCACTGATGGAGCGAAGCCTTGGAAGGTCACGGTGAAGCTATAGCTGTATCCTTAGACATTTTCAAGGCTTTTGATAGGGTCTGGCATGATGGTCTCTAGAGTAAGCTTCCAGCATACGGAATACCTAAAGGGCTGATGACGGCACCGTTGTAGAGAGATACATGTCCAATGTGCGAGCGAGTCCTCAAGAAATCCGGGCTTTGAGAGAGTCCATGATTAAGCGGGTGGATTTGGCCTAAAAAAAAGTGTCCAATTGGGGCAAGTCCAACTTGGTCAAATTTAACCCGTCGAAAGCACAGGCGTGTTTATTCTCCGCGAAAAAGAGCAATTTCGACTTAACGCCCACTTGCCAAAATCTTTCTGTACCCTTAACCGACCACCTAGGGCGTAACTATATCGTCCCAACTAAACTTCGGGACACAAATTGTGTCCATGGCTTAAACAGCTTCAAAGAAGTTGGGAATCATCTCGAAGGTCCGACGGTACTTCAGCCCTGAACAGCTACTTAATTTGTATACAGCTCAAGTTCGATCTTGTATGGAGTACTGTAGCCACCTTTGGGATGGTTCTGCAAAGTACCAACTAGAAACGATGGACGCAGTTGACCGAAGAGCCCGAAAAATTATTAGCAACTTTGACCTCACCACCAAAAAACTGCAAAGCCTCGACCATCGTCGGATAGTTGCCAGTTTAGCAGTCTTCTACAGATTACATTTTGGAGAGTGCGCGAATGCTCTTTTTGATCAGTTTGAACCCACATACTTCTTGCATCGGACTACTAGACGCAGACAGACCTTCCATCCCTTCATGGTAGATATCCCAAGAAGTCGAACCAAACGCATCGATAGTTCCTTTTTGGTGCGGGTCGCCAAGGTGTGGAATGAACTGTCTGCGTCTATTTTTCCAGAAAACTATAGTCTTAGTTCTTTCAAGCGTTGAGTGAATAGGTATCTCGTGGATAGACGTATAACACTTTCGTCTTCATCGTCACTTTCCATCAGGTAAGATAGAAGACAAAGGTCTAATCCTTTTTCAATAATAAAAAAAAAATTAACTAAAACGTTGAAAAATCAAGTAAATAAAAATTTTAAAAATAAAAATTTAAAAAAAATAAAAATCATAAAAGGTATCACTTTCCATTAGCTGAGAGACAAGACAAACGACTGCCAATTAGAAATAAAAAAAAGAAAACTTGGTTTTTGTTGTCAGCATTGGACCAAAAGTGCTGGCTAAGTGACTTTGTTGTATGTCTAGGTTAATGCTTTGCGCAAGGTAACTTCCACGTAAGTGGTCACCAGAAACCAGGAGCAATCTGGAAAAAAGTTGCCTAATGGTTATTTTTTCTGTGTCTTATTACCATGGACCCAATGTCTCCAGCGCTAGCACCAAAAACTCGTGTTTGCCTTTTAGGTATTTTAACATTTCCATAAGTGGCAAGGGTCCTCGCGATCCAATTACGAGGGACAGCTATGCTAAAGGTCATTAGTAGTCTTAAAATTTTAAAAATCCTCTATGTTTTTTCACCCCTAAACTTTAGTTGGAATCTGCTTAATTTCTGCGATAACTAGTCTATCTTACCTTTTACCAGAATATAAATAAACTAACAATATGGTGGATAAAACAGGAAGATAGCCCTTGTGTTACGATTTTACGAATTGATTTAATTTTTTATGGTTAAGTTAGTGTTCAGAGTTTAATGAGGTAGTGATAGACTAAGGCACTGGCTTTTTGATAGGTTCGATCCCGTTGACTGACAATATCAATGAGTTTTTAGAACGAATATACATTCAAATTCAAATTCAAATATTTATTTATCAACATTGACAATTACTTGTTCTTATTGACGTCAAATAAAACATGATTCTAGCACCAGTTCTAAAAAAACCTTCGTGAAGAAGAACTGGCAAGAAACTTCACGGGTATATTTTTTTTCAAAATAAATTTACAGAGTCTCTTTATGTCTATACAAAATTATTCTTTTCTGCATCTGTTAGCTCGGCAAGTCTCCCTCCCCCCAAGTATCCAAACGACGAACACCCTCAAACGGCACCCGTTCACGAGTTAACGCGGGATCCAGCCATCGCCCTCCTCAACCATATTAGAGGAGACTGCCCCTTTGTTGGGGTAATAAAGGCTTGTGAGGCATTATAGGAATGATAGCTTGTAGATATTAAGAATGATATATGTGAATGAAATGGAAAACGCAGCAAGGAGTAAAATGTTTTCTTGTTGATAGTAAAGTCACATACTTTTATTAGGTTTCGTAAAAGAGCAAAAATATTTTTGGCAGACCATGCCATGATTTAGCACATTTATTTTTGTTAAACACTAAGGCAAAACAACCAAACAATTTTTTTTTGCTTCAGAGCCATTATTTTCCACTAATCTAACTAACCCAAGTTTGGCTCTTGCTGTGATGCAGATTGGATTATGTATATAATATAATCATAGTAAAGAATGAAATGTTTAGTTTAAAAAAAATGTTTTTGTCGTATCGAATCGTATTTATTTGGCACTAGTATTAAACGATATAAAAAAAAATACTTAAACGAACGGGTAACATTTACAAATCTACATAAACAAACTACGTGAAACCCCTAACCTGTCTGAGATACACAACCGCTGACCCAAATTATCAATTTAACATAATTTACAATTAGACCCTTTGTCACGTGGTAATTCTACAACAATTTGAGCTTTTGTGTGTCCTCAATGGGCCCTCATGTTATACGAATAGTACCTGCGTCAGTTGCCTTTTGTGCGGAGCCTTTGTAGTGTAGTCAGTCGTTGAATGTTTAGATTAAACTTGTATTATTAGGAGGATCATAAAAATATAATATATATTTTTTAGATCCTACTAATTACAATGAAATATATTTGACAAATTCAAAATTTAACTTAAATTAATAATTATAGTAAAAAATTATGCTCCAAATAAAAAACTAAATCTAAACTTGAATCCATTGAGGGCAACGTAGTAAAAAGGCTGACTGAATCACCACGCTGGATCGCAATGGAAATTTGTTGTGCGAGGTAGGTGCCAGCCTTAGTCCCGTCGAGGAAGGGTAGGCCGCTGGTGTGGAATGCAACCTGCGTAGACACTCTCGCGGCTTCCCATCTTCCTACAACTACTATACAATCTG
The DNA here is from genome assembly GCA_923062675.1 of Marasmarcha lunaedactyla. Lineage (NCBI taxonomy): Eukaryota > Metazoa > Arthropoda > Insecta > Lepidoptera > Pterophoridae > Marasmarcha > Marasmarcha lunaedactyla. Next base: position 9,650,249 of record OV281342.1, on the reverse strand, counting down.
GTAATGCTACTAATAACGCTGAAAGCCTTATACGTAAAAAACATCAGAATTTGGGGTAGTTGGTATATTTTTGAGGCTATTGGCGTTGAAACCATGGGGTCCTGGGGACAAGGGGCTCATCGCCTTTTTTCGGACCTAGCGAGGCGATTGGTGAGTGAAACTCGTGACCCTAAGGCTAGCACCTACCTCGCACAACGAATTCCCACTAATACAATATTTTAAATGTGAAAGTTTGTGCTTGTTTGTGTGTTTGTTATGCAGTCACGCAATATCGACATTATGCATTTGAATGAACCTTGGTAAATAGGTATGGATCTATTTAATGATGTTTGTAAAATAGGCATGGTTATTTTCAACACGTATGAAAAATAAGATATCGTGAAATTTTATTCCAAAGTTTTAATAATTCAAAAAGTAAAGAACTATTCTCGAGGTAACGCGAGCAAAACCTAATTTTTTAATTGATTGGTGAACTCTTTTGGGATGATCTAATATCAGGACAAATATTTTTTTACTCTATACATACGGCTATAGTTTATTCTATTTTGCCTCTTAAACAAAACATTTATAAAACCGTCGTTGCTTTTAAGAAATTATTTATTTTTTGTCCAGAGTTAAAAACTTTTACATATTAAATTGACTGTTTAGTACCTTAATGCCTAAAACAAATAAAAAGTGGAAGAGCCCAATACAGTAATATTTTTAATATAATAATACTATAATACTATAGTTTTATAATAAAAATAAGTTTTATAATAACAATACTAATGTTAACTACATCAAAAACTTGTTGTAAATTACCCATGTTTAGCATAATAATGTTTCTTGTTTCGTATAAGAAACAATGCTTTGACTTCATGGTATTTTATGTAAAACAAGCAACACACAATGTATGAGCTTTTTGTAAGATTTATTGGCGAGGTAAACTCATTTTAATTTAAAGCTGTTTACCTCAACTAATAAAACTTTCAGCAAAAGTTTTAATTCCATGTTTTAACTCATGTTTACGAATCATGATAAATTAAAAGTAAGTAAAAATGAACATAAAAATAACTTTGTATTTATTTAAGAATGAGATATTTTTGTTAAGTTATTTAGTTGTTAATAATAAACTACAACCGCAGTTAGTTCTACAATTTGCAGGTGACGCTCTACTGGAGATCTTCTTGTGTTTGCCACTCACTTATGGAGCGAAGCTTTGGAAGGTCACGGTGAAGCTATAGCTGTATCCTTAGACATTTCCAAAGCTTTTGATCCGGTCTGGCATGATGGTCTCTTGAATAAGCTTTTAGCATACGGAATACCTAAAGGGCTCTGCGACTGGATATCTGATTTTCTGAGGGAACGGTCGATTCGAGTAGTCTTAGACGGTACAAGTACAAGTCCGATGCGCGAGCGAGTCCTCAAGAAATCCGGGCTTTGAGAGAGTCCATGATTAAGCGGGTGGATTTAGCCTAAAAGAAAGTGTCCGATTGGGGCAAGTCCAACTTGGTCAAATTTAACCCGTCAAAAACAAGGCGTGTTTATTCTCCGCGAAAAAGAGCAGTTTCGACCTAACGCCCACTTTCCAAAATGTTTCTGTACCCTTAACTGCCCACCTAGGGCTTCTGGGCATAACTATATCGTCCCAACTAAACTTCGGGCAACAAATTGTGTCCATGGCTTAAACTGCTTCAAAGAAGTTGGGAATCATCTCGAAGGTCCGACGGTACTTCAGCCCTGAACAGCTACTTAATTTGTACACAGCTCAAGTTCGAACTTGTATGGAGTACTGTAGTCACTTTTGGGAAGGTTCTGCAAAGTACCAACTAGAAGCGATGGACGCAGTTGACCGAAAAGCCCGAAAAATTATTAACAACTTTGACTTCACCACCAAAAAACTGCAAAGCCTCGACCATCGTCGGAAAGTTGCCAGTTTAGCAGTTTTCTACAGGTTAAATTTTGGAGAGTGCGCGAATGCTCTTTTTGATCAGGTTGAACCCACACCCTTCTTGCGGACTACTAGACGCAGACAGGCCTTCCATCCCTTTATGGTAGATAGCCCAAGAAGTCGAACCAAACGCTCATTCTCGCTCCGATCGCCACGCGGTGGGGACGTGCAAGACCCCGTTCTCCGTTGATCGGTCCCTGCCCGATATTCCGTGACGCTCAGTCTACTGACGTCACAGTTTAGCGTGTTGGTTCCGTGCTACGGTTTTCAAGGTTTTTCTACTCCCTCTGAGTGCTATCTAAGTGCGATTTTTTCTTTGCGACTAAGCCCCTTAGTCCTCAAAGTGTTGTGCTAAGTTGTGTTGTGCTTGTGCTGAGTGCAGTGTTGTGCCCAGCGTAAGTAGTCTGGTTTCAGTACAAAGGATACTTAACGGTGACAACGAATTGGTACTGTACCAGTCCTTTTATTTTTATTTTTTTCTCTTCTCTAATTTATTTATTTTTCTCCTTTTTTCATATTTATTTTTATCATATCTGTGTGTTTTCGTGTGTATTTGTCCTTTCTGTCGGTAAAGGTTGACCCTAACGCGGTCAACTCTTTACCTGCGTACCCTTTTTAGGTTTCTAGGTAGCGGTAACAACGAATTTGTACTGTACCAGTCCTTTTATTTTTATTTTATTTCTCTTCTCTATTTTATTTATTTTTCTCCTATTTTCATATTTATTTTTATCATATCTGTGTGTTTTCGTGTGTATTTGTCCTTTCTGTCGGTAAAGGTTGACCCTAACGCGGTCAACTCTTTACCTGCGTACCCTTCTTTAGGTTTCTAGGTAGCGGCGTACTACGGTTAGTTTTAACTTATTCTCCCCAGCCCCCCTACCGCTGGTAGGGAGGTTAGCCGCTAGGGTACGCTAGTTTTTTAGGAACAAGGCATCCTGTGACATACTTATTTTATACTTATATTTGTCCCAACCCTCCCTAATGGATTCGCTAAGCGTTATTAACTTCGCGAACGCGTTCACCCAGGCGCTTGCTGCGGCAGGCGTCTCCATCCCGAAAGACATCCAAACGCAGGCCTTGCGGGCATCAATCGCGTCCCCGGCCCCTCAGGCCCCAACCCCAGCCCCTCAGGCCTCCAACGCCCAGACCCCTCAGGTCTATAGCTGTCCCACGTCTCCCGTTCCATCCGATATGGACTGCGCGTCGGTCTCATCCTCGCGCTCATTTCGTAGGAAACGTACCGCTCCCAGGAGCAATTCAGACTCCGCCGCGTCCGAAGCTTCGTCGGTCACCGCCACCTTAACCGGCTCTCCTGAGCCCGCGTTCCAATTAGTTACCAAACGCTCTAAGAAGCGTTCGAAAAAAGCCGCGGTGTCTTCAACACCCGAACCAACCCCGGTGTCTTATACACCCGCCCCCGCGCCGCTCATGTCACTCGAAGTGACCGCGTCTCCGTCGGTCCCATCTAACCCAGCAACGCGCTGCTCTCCCGTCCCATCGAAGCCTCAGCTCCCTCCGCCCGTCTTCCTCCGCGAAAAAGCGCGCTGGACCGCGGTTTCTAACCTGTGCAAAGAGCACAAAATTAATTACTTAAAAGCCGCCAACGCTGGCGAATCAATCAAAATTCAGGTTGCGACCATCGACGACTTCCGATCTTTCACTAGGCTTCTGTCGATCAATCAAATCACGTATCACACCTATGCCCTCCCGAAAGAGCGTAAGATCCGCGCAGTACTATGGGGCGTCCCGTTTGAACTCAGTAATGAAGACATTCTCGAGGACCTTAAGTCTCAGGGCTTCCCGGCTGAAGCAGTGCACAAGATGCACTCTAACCGCGGTAGGCGCTTTCCGTTAGCTTTAGTTATCTTGTCTAATACTCCCAACTCGAGGGAGATCTTTAGAGAGGCTCGCACAATTTGCGGACTCTCAAATATCTCCGTCGAGCGTCCCAACCCCCGCGGTCACCCTGGGCAGTGCCACCGCTGCCAGCTCTACGGCCCCGCAGCGGCTAACTGCTCAGCTCCCCCCAGGTGCGTTAAGTGCCTGGATCCACACATAACAAAGGAGTGCACTCGCACTCCCGAATCCACTTCCTCCCCTGCCTGTGTGCTGTGCGGCCAGTCCGGTCACACAGCTAACTACAGGGGTTGCCCGCGCGCTCGGCGCTCCACCGCCAAGAGGGTCGCGCCTAAACCGGCGCCGCCGCTCACTCCCGCTAACTTCCCCCCGCTGCGCATCCAGGGTCCCCCGGAAGCAAAGCCCGTTCAGCCGACGCATACTCCGGCTCTGTCTTGGAGGCAGCGTCCGGCTGTCCCGCCTGCACCTTCCCGAACCATCCCAGCTCCCGTAGCTGCCGTAGGGCCACGTCCTGCTTTGTCATCTTCACCTCAGTCGTCGCTGGCTGAGGACGTAAAGACCGTGTTCGACGTCATTCAAAACGTCGACATTACGGAAATTTCTGTTCTCGTACGCAAACTGCGAGCCGCCCGCTCTCCTCAAGAGCATTTATTTGCGTTAGCCGAACATCACTCGCTTCTTAGTTCGTTATAAGTTTTTTTTGTTTTTTTTATAAATTCGTAAATAAGCAATATAATGTCTAGACCCGCAAATCCCGCGTCCGGTCGTATCAAACCCAAGGGCTTATCCCTAGTTTCTTTTAACGTTCGTAGCCTTAATACTAACCTTCCTGAGCTCAAACTGTTCCTTCAGAACAATGAGCCAGACTTATTGCTTCTTCAAGAGACGTGGCTAACTCCAAACCACTCCAGGGGACTCGCTATACCTAAGTACGCGTTTATTCGTAACTACAGAGGATTCCATTGCTGCCCTCTCCCTACCCCTCCTCTCCTCAACATGGAAGCCACTGTGTGTAGATTGGCTATGACTGGTCATCCAACCATCATCATAGCTTCAGTCTACATATACCTATAAACCAACACCAGCGGTATGGCTCTCCTCGACATCACAAATTCACTTGACTTAGATGTCATCTCCCCCATCACTCCCTTCCACTATCCCGACAACCCGAACCACTCTCCTGATATCCTCGATTTTGCAATAGTCAAGCGAATCAACCTCGACCTCAGGTCTATCGAACCTCTCGATGACCTAGGTTCTGACCACCGCCCCGTCTCCCTCGTGCTAGAACTGCCTAACGATAACGTTACCTCTCCTAAGACCTTTACCAACTGGAAAGATGCTATCAACTCAGCCATCAGTGACAATGAAAAGGTTGCTAAGCAAGATAAACCCACGCTTCCCTTAGCCGTTAGCAATCTTATTAAAGCTAAGAACGCGGCTCTCCGGAGAGCCAAGAAATATCCCACGCCCGCCTATAGAACAGCTGCGAATCAGCTACAACGTAAAGTTAGGTCTTGCCTCGCGGATCTCCGAGACACTCAGATGAACGATCTCATGGCGAATATCTCTCCGTCCCACCAAGCGTACTATAGCATGGCCCGAGCCTTACGCGTAGACACTGCCTCTCAAGTTCCTCCTCTCACTCGTCCCGATGGCACTACTGCCTTTGAAGTCAAAGAGAAAGCCGAATGCTTCGCTGACAGCATTGCCGCACAATGCTCGCCCAGCACGCAACGTGCTGATCCCTCACAGATCCAGGCGGTGGAGGACGAAGTTCTCTGCAGAGACTCTCTCCCCATTACCGCCGACCCTGTCACAGTCTCTAATGACGAAATCTTGCTTCTCATTAGAAATCAAAAGTCCAGAAAGGCTCCGGGTGCGGATGGAATTTCCAACCACGCACTTAAGCACCTACCTCACCAGATGTTTACCTTGTTAGCTATCATTTTCAATGCCTGATTCGACCATAGCTACTTTCCAAAAGCTTGGAAAGAAGCGACAGTCATAGGCATTCCCAAGCCGGGCAAACCTCTGAACGTCCCGGCTAATCACAGACCCATCAGCCTCCTGAAGGCAATGTTTAAACTTCTCGAGAGAGTCATACTCTCTCGAATGCGGAACCATCTGTTTCCAACGGATGGCGATCCTCTCATTATTCCCCATCAGTTCGGCTTTCGCGCTAAACACTCCTGCCCTCAGCAAGTCCATCGAATCGTTGAGTATATACTTGACGGTTTCCCTAGTCAGGTTAATAGCGTCGTTTCTCAAAGACCGTACGTTTCGATTTAAACACGAAGGCACGCTTTCTGCGCCTCATCCCATAAAGGCGTGAGTCCCTCAAGGCTCAGTCCTTGGCGCATCGAAATCAAAAATGGCGCATCGATGTGAACCCTGAAAAGAGTTCTGCGATGCGCTTCGACCACAAACGCCGTCGTCCCGCTGGCGATCCCCACGTTCGAATGTTAGGCATTCCCATCCCCTGGAAGCCCAGTACTAAATACTTAGGCGTCACATTAGATCCGACGCTTTCTTTCAAGCCACACGTCGAAAGAGTTTCGAAACTCGCTCGTCACTACTTAGGCCGCCTAAATAGCATGTTAGGTAGAAAAAGTAAAATGTCTTTCAGAAACAAACGTACACTTTACAAGGTCTGCGTTAGACCCGTCATGACTTATGCCTCGCCAATCTTTGCTCACGCCAAACCCTCCCTCCTGCACAAACTGCAGGTAGTTCAAAACCTCTTTTGCCGCAGGGCCACAAACGCACCGTGGTACGTGCGTAACGCGGACTTGCATACAGATCTTGAACTGCCTACAGTACAAGAACACCTCAAAACACTCTCTGAAGCGTTCTTCAAACGCTCCGAAACCCATCCCAATCCTCTAGTTCGTGATTCAGTCTCATATACTACTCCTGTCTTAGATTCGAAGTTCAAAGTCGCTAGGCCTAGGAATGCGCAAGCGTACACTTCCACCAGACTATCAGCCGATCTCGAAGCCCTTCTGGCCGCAAATTCTAATTCTAACGTAAATTCTAATTCTAACGTAAATCCTTATTCTAACGTAAATGCGAATTAATTCAATTTTATTTTGGAATTTTTTAATTTTTGTTTTAATTATTGATTTTCATTTTGAGCATCTTCAGTGCTATGTATTCACCTTCAGTGCTTTGAGCACCTTCAGTGCTATGTAATCCCAGCGGGTGACCCCTTCTGGGCCCCGCTAGCGCGGCCTCTTTCTCCAATTGGCCGTCGCTCAGATGAAGGCTGAGTGGCAAAAATGCACGAGCTGACAGGGGGTTTTTAGTGGGTATGGTCCTGGTAGGCGTCGGGACGAGTCCCACATAACTCTGGAATCGCGCCAGAGTATGCGTCAGGGCATTTTTATCCTCCTGCCCTAGTCCTAGTTCTTTCAAGCGTCGAATGAATTGGTATCTCGTATATAGACGTGTAACACCTTCGTCTTCATAGTCACTTTCCATCAGGGGAGATAGAAGACAAACGTCTAATCCTTTTTCAATTAAAAAAAAAATTAAAACAAAAAATAATCTATATTTTCGTTAGGTACAGAAATCTACAAGCTGAAAATCGGTAAAATCGTTCAAAATATAATTATAAATAAAATTTGAAAGTTCCCCATCTTTTCCCTGTATGGAAAAAGTTTTATTCAAGGTCAAAATTTAAAATATGAGTTTTTCGTGATTTTGAGCAAATCGGTTGGTTTTATTACAAAAATACCCCAGCAAAAATTGTAGATCATCATCATCTATAAAAAATGTATTGATTACGTTTTTTCCTACGAGCCGCCGTTTCCGAGATGTAACGATTCAAACAGTTGTAAAAGTTATATAGTTGTAAATTATTTTAAAATCGTTATAAATATATATTACATGAATGATTGCATTAATCGTGATTCATATGCTCGATTATCACGTTGATTTCATCATCGAGTGTAAGGCACTGATATTATGCATGCAGTTTTATGTATATATTTATATGTTATTATACGTTGTTTTTATATGTATACTGTACCTTATTAAAAAAAAATCCACCTTGTACCGATTACGAGTATTTGAAATGAAATGAAATGAAATTTTTATTTAAGTACAAATAGACAAGAGCTTAATTTAGTCACTTTTACAATTTTTTATACATGGTAATTTTAAAATGTCTACAGTGTCACTGGACTCCACACTAGGATTCCCTGTGTCGTGAAGACCAGTCTTCCCATTTAACAATGTGATTTTGTTTGTGCGTATGTGTGTGTGTGTGTGTGTTTGTGTGTGCGCATGTGTATGTGTGGGAGTGCAATAGGATACATAGATATATATTACTTATTGATTTATATACATATTTATACATATAAACATACATACACAAACTATATTTACTTTTATGTGTATATAATATATTTCATATTTATGAGTTTATGTAACCTATTAAGTACATGTTTATTTATTTGATTAATATTATTATTTATTATTGTAAGCCCGTTTCAGTACTATATCATAATTTTTAGTAAGGTTTCCGTTTCATTATAGCTTTTTGATTGTAGCCATTTGTATACCGTTAGTCTACAGCCTGTTCTAGTCATATTTACAATATTATTATGCGTCTTGTATATTTTAGTATACAAATAAGGACCCATAAATCTGAAGGATCTACGAGCAAAAGAAGTTATGGTTCTGGGACGATCCCATTTAAGTGATCTGTGGCTGGTTCGTGCTTGTTGGTAAGCTTGTCTGTGAAAGAGCCCTATTGTTGCAGATATGTAGAGTTGACGAACGTTGAGAAACTGACACTCGGAGTAGAGTTTGATAGTGGGATATCTTCTAGGTCAGCGGTAAGCTATTTTCAAAATGGCTCGCTTGACACGCTCGAGTTTGATCAAATGCGTTTTACGGGCTACGCCCCATACCACTATACAATAGTTTATTGTCGACTGGCATTTTTTATAATTTATTTGATAGTTTTTACTTGTTCAAGTTGTTCACAGTTGCATATTGAGCGATCTTCATTTCGGCAAGAGTGAAGCTTAAGTTGAAGAGCTTCTGTTGGTGCTGTTTTGTTGGTGATCCTAAATGAAATAAATTTAGTTTTGCTAGCATTGGCGGTTAGTAAATTGTTTTGTAACCACAAACTTATTGCATTTATTCCCTCTTGAGCCACGCGACCGACCCGACTCCAGGAGCATGCATGGAAAATAATAGCGGTGTCATCTGCAAAGGTAAATATTCTTGCATTTATTTATTTCATGGAGCACAGGTCATTTATGTATATCAAGAACAGCGTTGGACCCAACACACTTCCCTGTGGCACACCAAATATGATCTATAGATATCGATCTAGCGTAATCACTATGATGAGTTCCAATTAACACTCTCTGTCTTCGATCAGAGAGATAAGAGCGAAACCAGTCCAGAGCAATTCCTCTAATTCCAAGTACTTCAAGCTTTTTTAAAAGTATCAGCCGGGATACAGTATCGAAAGCCCTGGCAAAATCCAAGAAGACACCAACACATTTCTGTTTTTCATTAATTTTGCCAATGGTGAAGTTGACGAGATCGTTTACGGCATCTTCAGTGGATTTCCCCGGGCGAAAACCGTACTGATTTTCGGCCAGCAGCCCCCTTGACTCGAGATACTTTTGCAGTCTGGCGTTCACTACCTTCTCAATGATTTTTGAAAGAGTGCGCAGTAGTGAAATTGGCCTGTAGTTAGAGAGTTCCAGTGCCTGGCCCGCTTTGAAAATTGGAATTACATTTGCTACTTTTAGCTCGGGTGGAACTGTACCAGAGGACATGCAAAGGTTGCAGATGTGAGCAATGGGACCAGCTGTAGCAAATTTAGTTTTCTTTAAGACATTGTTGCTTATGAAATCATGACCTTCAGTATTACTGGATTTTAGTGCACCAATGAACTTGATAACTTCTATTTCATCCGTGGGACTGAGAAAAAAAGAAGACGAGGGCGTAAATACACATTGAGAGTTTAATTTATTTGCTAGTGATGATTCAGTTTGATTTGTTTTTTTAAGCATATCATTAGCGAGTTTCTCACCCACAGTGCTAAAGTAGTTATTGACTGCGTTCAGGGATTCTACAGGATGTGGTCCAATCTTAAATAGTTCCTTTTTTGCTGCTCGTTTTATTTTATCATCACTATGTACAGAACCACGTATATTCCAAATAAATGAAGCGATTTTTGTGCGTTATTTTTGTTTGCAACCTGGACCAAATTTAAGTTATATCTCGTATGTTATCAACAAGTATAGATAGTTACATAACAATATTTTTAACCACCAAGGGTTTAATAAGTATTGTTTTCAAATAAATATCCTTCTTTATTATTCTTTCACACGTAAACCAACATGAAAGCAGAGAAGTAAGAAACACAAAAACTATGTAGGAAACAATGTCACTACACCATCCATCTTCATTTATCACTACCCACAACACTATCGTGAAACATTTTAAGGTGGCTGAGGACGTTGGTAATAAATTAACTTAATGAACTTAAGTTTTACAGTCAATCTCTGAAGCATAGTGTTTAGTTTGTTTGTAAACACGGTAGCTAGGTTCAGTGAATTTGAGCCCAAAAAAAACACTTCTATATTAATTTTAATTTTGGGTTCGGTAATATTTATCGTTTTCTAGATTCGCTTCGCTCGCGTATTCTTCGTATTCTCGTTGAAATATAACGTATGAAGAAAATCTTAAATTAAAAGAATCAAAAACTAACTAATCCATACAAATCGTAAAGTAAGCTGTTGGAACTCAAATTGAAAGACTGATAAAACGAATTCAAAATCAATACAAAAAAAAACAAAGTAAATGAGGTAACTATGAAACTAAAACTTTTCATTTTTACTAAATTTCCTAATTAGGATTCAGATATTAAACTAAATAAACTAAAATATTCTTTTAAATAGAAAATCTAACGTCAATAAATAATTAATAATTGAACATAAAAAATAGCAGAATTAAAATAATTATGTTTGAAAATGAGATAAAGTATGTACAACGAGCATAAAAAATATAGATAAATTACAAAATTGTTACTTTAAGTTCCACTGATCCTGCAAAATTTTTTAATAAAATGTGATATGTATAATATTCATTTCATCATTAAAAAAATATTTTTAGCCATGTTTGCTTGATTAAGTAACCAACATCATTAATTTACAAAATTGATTAAAACATCTAACTTTCACATTTATAATATAAGTAGGATTACGGCGTTTTTTTGTAACCTTGCGTATGATATTTTTTTTTTTTGTTCCCCTCCGCGGGAAGGGCAGGAGGATAAAAATGCCCTGACGCATACTCTGGCGCGATTCCAAAGTTATGTGGGACTCGTCCCGACGCCTACCAGGACCATACCCACTAAAAACCCCCTGTCGGCTCGTGCATTTTTGCCACTCAGCCTTCATCTGAGCGACGGCCAATTGGAGAAAGAGGGGTCACCAGGGAGCCCAGAAGGGGTCACCCGCTGGGATTACATAGCACTGAAGGTGCTCAAAGCACTGAAGGTGAATACGTAGCACTGAAGGTGCTCAAAATGAAAATCAATAATTAAAACAAAAATTAAAAAATTGCAAAATAAAATTGAATTAATTCGCATTTACGTTAGAATTAGGATTTACGTTAGAATTAGAATTTACGTTAGAATTAGAATTTGCGGCCAGAAGGGCTTCGAGATCGCGTGACAGTCTGGTGGATGAGTACGCTTGCGCATTCCTAGGCCTAGCGACTTTGAACTTCGAATCTAACACAGGAGTAGTATATGAGACAGAATCACGAACTAGAGGATTGGGATGGGTTTCGGAGCGTTTGAAGAACGCTTCAGAGAGTGTTTTGAGATGTTGTTGTACTGTAGGCAGTTCAAGATCTCTATGCAAGTCCGCGTTACGCACGTACCACGGTGCGTTTGTGGCCCGGCGGCAAAAGAGGTTTTGAACTACCTGCAGTTTGTGCAGGAGGGAGGGTTTGGCGTGGGCAAAGATTGGCGAGGCATACGTCATGACGGGTCTAACGCAGACCTTGTAAAGTGTACGTTTGTTTCTGAAAGACATTTTACTTTTTCTACCTAACATGCTATTTAGGTGGCCTAAGTAGTGACGAGCGAGTTTCGAAACTCTTTCGACGTGTGGCTTGAAAGAAAGCGTCGGATCAAATGTGACGCCTAAGTATTTAGTACTGCGCTTCCAGGGGATGGGAATGCCTAACATTCGAACGTGGGGATCGCCATCGGGACGACGGCGTTTGTGGTCGAAGCGCATAGCAGGAGTCTTTTCAGGGTTCACATCGATGCGCCATTTTTGAAACCATACACCAAGGGCGTTTACGGCCTTTTGGAGTCTGGTTACAAGGTGCCGAACACTGTGGCCTTTGGTATAGAGTGCGGTGTCGTCAGCAAAGAGGGCGAGTTCGACGCCTTTCGGCGGGATGGGAATGTCGTTGGTGTACACGGTGTACAGCAGAGGGGCGAGGACTGTGCCTTGAGAGACTCCAGCCTTTATGGGACGAGGCGCAGAAAGCGTGCCTTCGTGTTTAAATCGAAACGTACCGTCTTTGAGAAACGACGCTATTAACCTGACTAGGCGATCCGGTAAGCCTATCTTGTATAGTTTATAAACGAGACCGCTGTGCCAGACTTTATAGAAAGCCTTGGCTACGTCAAAGAAAACCACGACTGTTTTATAACGACGCGGATAGAAACCGTCAAGTATATACTCGACGATTCGGTGGACTTGCTGAGGGCAGGAGTGTTTAGCGCGAAAGCCGAACTGATGGGGAATATTGAGAGGATCGCCATCCGTTGGAAACAGATGGTTCCACATTCGAGAGAGTATGACTCTCTCGAGAAGTTTAGACATTGCCTTGAGGAGGCTGATGGGTCTGTGATTAGCCGGGACGTTCAGACGTTTGCCCGGCTTGGGAATGCCTATGACTGTCGCTTCTTTCCAAGCTTTTGGAAAGTAGCTATGGTCGACGCAGGCATTGAAAATGATAGCTAACAAGGTAAGCATCTGTTGAGGTAGGTGCTTAAGTGCGTGGTTGGAAATTCCATCCGCACCCGGAGCCTTTTTGGACTTTTGATTTCTAATAAGAAGCAAGATTTCGTCATTAGAGACTGTGAGAGGGTCGGCGGTGATGGGGAGAGAGTCTCTGCGAAGGACTTCGTCCTCCACCGCCTGGATGTGTGAGGGATCAGCAGGTTGCGTGCTGGGCGAGCATTGTGCGGCAATGCTGTCAGCGAAGCGTTCGGCTTTCTCTTCGACTTCGGAGGCAGAAGTGCCATCGGGACGAGTGAGAGGAGGAACGTGAGAGGCGGTGTCTACGCGTAAGGCTCAGGCCATGCTATAGTACGCTTGGTGGGACGGAGAGATATTCGCCATGAGATCGTTCATCTGAGCGTCTCGGAGTTCCGTGAGGCAAGACCTAACTTTACGTTGAAGCTGATTCGCAGCTGTTCTATAGGCGGGCGTGGGATATTTCTTGGCTCTCCGGAGAGCCGCGTTCTTAGCTTTAATAAGGTTGCTAACGGCTAAGGGAAGAAGGGTTTGCCTTGCTTAGCAACCTTTTCGTTGTCACTGATGGCTGAGATGATAGCATCAGTGAGAGAATTTACTAATGAATCGATTTTATCCGGGCTATCTAATTGTTCGGGAGAGATCGCGAGTGGAGAGTTCGGAGCCTCTAAGGCTGAAACTAACGTATTTTTAAAACCTTTCCAGTTGGTAAAGGTCTTAGGAGATGAGACGTTATCGTTCGGCGGTCCTAGCACGAGGGAAACGGGGCGATGGTCGGAGCCTAGGTCATCGAGCGGTTCGATAGACCTTAGATCAAGATTGATTCACTTGATAATTGCAAAGTCGAGGATGTCAGGAGAGTAGGACGGGTTGTTGGGATAGTGAGTGGGAGTGATGGGGGATATGACATCTAGGTCAAGGGAGTTAGTGATGTCGAGGAGAGCGATACCGCTGGTGTTAGTCGATAGGCATGTCCAGTCAGTATGTTTGGAGTTAAAGTCTCCGAACATAATGACTGTATGGCCGAGGGCGAGAATGGCCTCAAAGTCGCTGCGGATTGGTCTGGTACCACTAGGTATGTAGATTGAAGCTATGATGATGGTCGGATGACCAGTCATAGCCAATCTACACACAGTGGCTTCCATGTTGAGGAGAGGAGGGGTAGGGAGAGGACAGCAGTGGAAGCCTCTTTTGTAATATATAGCGGTGCCGCCGAAACCGTCGGAGTTGGGCCTATCGTTACGAATAAACGCGTACTTATGTATAGCGAATCCCCTGGAGCGGTTTGGAGTAAGCCATGTCTCCTGGAGAAGGAATAAGTCAGGTTCTTTGTTCTGAAGGAACAGTTTAATCTCGGGAAGGTTGGTGTTAAGGCTACGAGCGTTAAAAGATACTAGGGATAAGCCCTTGGGTTTAATACGACTGGACGCGGGATTCGCGGGTCTAGACATTATAATTTACTTATTTACGATTTTATACACAAATAAAAGAATTTAAACCGAACTTAGGAGCGAGTGATGCTCGGCTAACGCGAATAAACGCTCTTGAGGAGAGCGGGCGGCTCGCAATTTGCGTGCGAGTACGGAAATTTCGTTAATGTCGACGTTTTGGATGACGTCGAACACGGTCTTCATGTCCTCAGCCAACGACGACTGAGGTGAAGATGACAACGCGGGACGCGGCCCTACGGAAGCTACGGGAGCTGGGATGGGTCGGAAAGGTGCAGGCGGGACGGCCGGACGCTGCCTCCAAGACAGAACCGGGGAAGGCGTCGGCTGAACGGGCTTTGCTTCCGGGGGACCCCGGTTGCGCAGCGGCGGGAAGTTAGCGGGAGTGAGCGGCGGCGCCGGTTTAGGCACGACCCTCTTGACGGTGGAGCGCGGAGCGCGCGGGCAACCCCTGTAGTTTGCTGTGTGGCCGGACTGGCCGCACAGCACACAGGCAGGGGGGGAAGTGGATTCGGGAGTGCGAGTGCACTCCTTAGTGATATGAGGATCCAGGCACTTAACGCACCTGGGGGGAGCTGAACAGTTAGCCGCTGCGTGGCCATATAGCTGGCAGCGGTGGCACTGCCCAGGGTGACCACGGGGGTTGGGACGCTCGATGGAGATGTTCGAGAGTCCGCAAATTGTGCGAGCCTCTCTGAAAATCTCCTTCGAGTTGGGAGTATTTGACAGGATTACTAAAGCTAAGGGAAAACGCCTACCGCGGTTGGAGTGCATCTTGTGCACTGCTGTGGCCGGGAAACCCTGAGACTTAAGGTCCTCGAGAATGTCTTCGTTACTGAGTTCGAACGGGACGCCCCGTAGTACGGCGCGGATCTTACGCTCCTCCGGGAGGGCGTAGGTGTGATACGCGATTTGTCTTAAAGAAAGTAACCTGGTGAATGCGCGGAAGTCGTCGACGGTCGCGACTTGAATTTTTATTGTATCGCCAGCTTTGGCGGCTTTTAAGTAATTAATTTTGTGCTCTTTGCACAAGTTAGAAACCGCGGTCCAGCGCGCTTTTTCACGCAGGAAGACGGGCGGAGGAAGCTGAGGTTTCAGCGGGACGGGAGCGCAGCGCGACGCTGGCTTCGATGGGACCGACGGAGACGCGGTCACTTCGAGTGACATGAGCGGCGCGGGGGCGGGTGTAGAAGACACCGGGGTTGGCTCGGGTGTTGAAGACACTGCGGCTTTTTTCGAACGCTTCTTAGAGCGTTTGGCAACTAACTGGAACGCGGGCTCAGGAGAACCGGTTAGGGTGGCGGCGACCGACGAAGCTTCGGACGCGGTGGAGTCTGAATCGCTCCCGGGAGCGGTACGCTTCCTGCGAGATGAGCGCGAGGATGAGACCGACGCGCAGTCCATATCGGATGGAACGGGAGACGCGGGAGAGCTGTACACCTGAGGAGTCTGGATATTAGAGGCCTGAGGGGCCGGGGTTGAAGCCTGAGGGGCTGGGGTTGAGGCCTGAGGGGCCGGGGACGCAATAGATGCCTGTAAGGCCTGCGTTAGAACGTCAGCGGGTATGCTTACGCCGGACGCAGCGAGCGCCTGGGCGAACGGCCTAAGAATATTAACAAGGTCCATTGGAGGGCTTGGAATTACAATATGTAATATATAAATATATAATGTATGCCTAGGTTCCCTAGCAAACCTAGCACCTATTTATATAACAAATGCCTAGGATTCCTAATTAAAAACCTAGCGAACCCTAGCGGCAAACCTCCCTACCAGCGGTAGGGGGGCTGGGGAGAATAACTTAAAACTAACCGTAGTACGCAGAAGGCCGCTACCTAGAAACCTAAAAAAAGGGTACGCAGGTAAAGAGTTGACCGCGTTAGGGTCAACCTTTACCGACAGAAGGGACAAATACACACGAAAACACACAGATATGATAGAAATAAATACGAAAATAGGAGAAAATAAATAAAATAGAGAAGAGAAATAAAATAAAAATAAAAAGGACTGGTTCAGTACAAATTCGTTGTCACCGTTAAGTATCCTTTGCACTGAAACCAGACTACTTACGCTGGGCACAACACTGCACTCAGCACAAGCACAACACAACTTAGCACAGCACTTTGAAGACTAAGGGGCTTAGTCGCAAAGAAAAATCGCACTTCGAAAGCACTCAGACGGAGTAGAAAAACCTTGAAAACCGTAGCACGGAACCAACACGCTAAACTGTGACGTCAGTAGACTGAGCACCACGGAATATCGGGAAGGGACCAAACAACGGAGAACGGGGTCTTGCACGTCCGCACTGGGCGGCGGTCGGAGCGAGAATGCGTTCGTCGTATGATATTTGTTTGCTGCCTGGTTATAAACTAGTTGAATAAGCTATATACTAATAAGAAGAAGTGAAGTAGTACCATTTCAAAAATAACAGCTCTTGCAACCGTTTGCAAAACTCTATCTTGGCTCGATACATCTACGAGAAACGAAAGGATTTACAAAAGCAACCAATGCGCTTATTGTACAAGAATCGAGACCGTCGGTGCTGTATCAATTTTCATCACCAATTCTGTTGCATATTATACTATACACATTAGTCAATCACAGCTTGTTGCAATGACGCGATACGATTCAGACGAATTACGAGCTCACTCATACCTGCACGCATTGCATTTTTCATTTACACTAGTGATTGACTCAACATTTTGTGGTAATGGAAAATCATAAAAAATTAAGTTTTTTAATTTCACATGGTTTCAAAACGCACTTAATTACAAATGTTCCAATAAGGTATTGTAATATGATAATGTAATATAACATAGAATCAGCAAGTTCTCTTAGTAATTAATGTTTTATTTACGTATATTTTACGTCTTACTTCATAAAATAACAAGTTTATCGTCATTTATTTTGCTATTGTGTATTGTGTGTTCCTACTGTACGATATTTGTTAGATTTATCGATAAAATGTATTAGCCCGCCCAGCACTAGGATCCGTTACTAAAAGGTATAGTGAGTGTCATTCACCAAATCGCGATCTAAAAGCACACCACTTTCTTCAACTGTTGTAGATGAGACTACATAGTCTATATTAGTGTTGCGACCTCGATCAAAGAAGTAGAGAGGTACAACTTTATGAATGGCTCTATCTAAACAACTTTTGAACAAGTGATGTGCTTGACATTACGCCTTTTACACAAAGTATTAACAGTTTTTATCAGAAGTTTTACCTTTTAGTGATGAAACGAAATTGATCCTTTGGCTACACTCGACACAACTTTTTGCTCTGAATAATTGCAAAAGAAGCCTTTTTTTCAATATTTTAGCCGTCGCGTTTCCAGTACTTGCAATCGCTCTTCATCTATAGATTTGTCAAATTTTTTATGCACATCAACATAACACAAAGGACATGCTTTAATAATCTTTTGATACCTATTTGACTTGTGATCTATAACTAGGATGTGTTTAAATACGTTCACCTTATTCATAAACAAGTAATTACTTAGACTAGCAATTACATAGGCGACTCATTACTTGGGGGTGGATTTCTTAAACCACAACATTTTATTTCATAGTCGAGTAATGTGCTTCACTGGACCAATGTAAAAAACTGCCGCTTCCCATTTACTTCTGCTTACATCATTACCTTTGCTTAAATAATTGCTTTTATTTCCCTATGAATACGAGTGCTAGTGGCTCGTATAAACTTCTTTAATAGCAAAGTGCGACGAGGAACACGTAGAAAAGCTTAGTTTAAAAGACCAAGTTGGAATAGAATACTCAATTCGTTTTAATGGTATTTCGTTACAATTTGAAACAGATCACACTTAATGCACGATTCCCTTAATTTCTTTTTCAATAGAAATATTCCTAGGTTCCTTTTTGTTTGAGGTTTTCACAGGTGAGGTAATAACAGTATTGAGACATGAAGAATCGAACTTGAGTTCTTTTTGATATCGTTTCATACTTTTCACATTTACAGTACTGGTAGGATAAATATGTTTGTATCACAACAAAGAAAGCTTTCTAAAAACTGGGTTTTGTCATCTGTCCTTATAAATGAATTCATGATCCTGTGACTATAAAAGTCGTATATTGTGTTCCTCTAAACGTCACATTCTCTTTTTTTTCGAGTACCTACATATGCCCTTTTTGTCGGTTAGTTTTTTTCAGGCCAGGGTCCCGGTACAGGGTCCTACATTTCCAGGGTGAAGGTACATGGATTGTCCAATAGGAGCAACAGTTTGCATCGTCCCCAGCCCCCCTATCGCTAATAGGGAGGTTAGCCGCTAGGGTTTGCTAGGTTGTTACGAATTCTAGGCATCCTATATCTTTTTATATATTCATATAATTAGTCCCAACCCCTCTCTTATGGATTCGCAGAGTTAATTAAACTTTGCGAAGGCCTTCGCCCAGGAACTCGCCGCGTCGGGTGTCCCCATCAAAGACGAGGTCATAACGCAGGCCTTTATTAATTTCAATGCATCCTCGGCCCTTCAGGCCCCGGCCTCAAATACCATGACCCCTCAGGTCTTTAGCTCCCGCGTCTCCCGTGCCCTCCGACATGGACTGTGTGTCGGACTGGTCGGATGACCAGTCATAGCCAATCTATTCACAGTGGGTTCCATGTTGAGGAGAGGAGGGGTAGGGAGAGGAGTGCAATGGAACCCTCTTTTGTAGTAAATAGCAGTGCCGCCGAAACCGTCGGAGTTGGGCCTATCGTTACGAGTGAACGCGTATTTGGGAATAGCGGATCCCCTGCAGTGGTTTGGAGTGAGCCACGTCTCTTAGAGAAGCAATAAGTCTGGCTCGTTGTTCTGAAGGAACAGTTTGAGCTCAGGAAGGTTAGAACTAAGGCTACGAGCGTTAAATGAGACTAGGGATTAGCCCTTGGGTTTGATACGACCGGACGCGGGATTTGCAGGTCTAGACATTATATTTACTATTTAAAGAATTTATACTAAATATATAATTTACAAGAACTAAGTAGCGAGTGATACTCGGCTAACGCGAATAGACGTTCTTGAAGTGACCGGGCGTCTCGCAGTTTGCGTGCGAGTACGGAGATTTCCCTAATGTCGACGTTTTGAATAACGTCGAACACGGTTTTCATGTCCTCAGCCAACGATGACTGAGGTGAAGACGACGGAGTGGGACGTGGGCCTACGGAAGCTACGGGAGCTGGGATAGGACTGGAAGGTGAAGCAGCCGGACACTGTCTCCAGGAGAGAGCCAGAGTCGGTGTCGGCTGCACGGGCTTTGCTTCCAGGGGAGCCCGGTCGCGCAGCGGCGGGAAGTTGGTGGGAGTGAGCAGCGGCGCCGGATTAGGCGCGACCTTTTTGGCAGTGGAGCGCAGAGCGATAACTCCTGTAGGTAACTGTGTGGCCGGACTGGCCGCACAGCACACATGCAGGGTGGAAGTGAATTCGGGAGTGCGAGTGCACTCCTTCGTAATGTGCGGATCTAGGCACTTTACGCTCCTGAGAGGGGCTAAGCAATTAGCCAATGCGTGGCCGTAAAGCTGGCAACGGTGGCATTGCCCGGGGTGCCCGCGAGGGTTGGGACGCTCGACGGATAGTCCGCAGATTGTGCGAGACTCTCTGAAAATCTCCTTCGATTGGGGATTGTTAGATATGTTTACTAATGCGAGTGGAAAACGCCCACCGCGGTTAGAGTGCATCTTGTGCACTGCTTCAGCCGAGAAGCCCTGGGACTTAAGGTCCTCCAAGATATCATCGTTCGCGAACTCCAACGGGACGCCCCGTAATACCGCGCGGATCTTACGCTCCTCCGGGAGGGCGTAAGTGTGATACGCGATTTGTCTGACTGATAAGAGCCTAGTGAACGCGCGGAAGTCGTCGATAGTCGCGACTTGGATTTTGATGGTTTAGCCAGCGTTTGCCGCTTTAACATAATTAATTTCGTGCTCTTTGTACAAGTTAGAAAACGCAGTCCAGCGTGCTTTTTCGCGGTGGAAGACGGGTGGAGGGAGCTTAGGCTTGAGCGGGGGCGGGTGTTGAAGACACCGGGGTAGGCTTGGGTGTTGAAGACACCGTGGCTTTCTTCGAACGCTTCTTAGAGCGTTTGGCGACTAACTGAAAAGGGGGCTCAGGAGAGCCGGTTAAGGTGGCGGCGTCCATTGACGCATCAGACGCGGATTCTGAGTTGCTCCCGGGAGCGGTACGCTTACGGTGCGACGTGCGAGAAGACGTGTCCGACACACAGTCCATCTCGGAAGGAACGGGGGACGCGGGAGAGCTGTAGACCTGAGCGGTCTGGGCATGGGTGGCCTGAGGGGCCGGAGACGCGAATGTTGCCTTTAAGGCCTGCGTTAGGACATCGTCTGGTATGTTGGCGCCGGACGCAACGAGCGCCTGGGCGAACGACCTAGCTAAGTTTACCAAGCTTTGCTGGTCCATTGGAGGGATTGGGACTACAATATATAATATATAAATATATAGTAATGCCTAGGTTCCCTAACAAACCTAGCACCTATACCTCCCTAACCGCGGCTGGGGACGACGCAAAGTGGTGCCCCTGATTCGGACAGCACTGTACCGTCACCCTGGGAAAGGCCCAAGTGCAATGGGATCGGGTCTGCGACCGATCTTCTCCGGTTTCTCCTTAGCCTGAAGGGCCTTGGAAGCGCAAGCGTCAAGTACGTAGCCAGAAAATCAGCCCGAGCCATGCGAAATGTCGTCGAATTTAACCGACGGAAGTAATCTCAACCCTGTTGTTGCTGCTTCCCACCGAGGCGAGGGAACTGATCGCGGGATGCACGTTGAGGTACGGTATTAACTACGTTACGACCGGCCGAAGCCGGCCGCAGAGTGAGCCTCTCTAACCTAACCTCTAAGCGCCCAGCGTCGAGTACGTAGCCAGAAAATCAGCCCGAACCTTGCGAACGAACGTCGAATTTAACCGACGTAGGTAAGCTCAAATCTGTTGTTGCTGCAAGACTGACTTAGTTACTGCCGGTCGAAACCTTCCGCAGTGTAAGTCCTAAAGAGGCTTATCTCAAGTCGTTGGGGACGAAGCGATATATTGTACGAATCTCAGTGTATGAGTATTGCTACGAGTTGTCGTCGTGAGACGACAATCGTAACTCAACGGCTGGTGAGACTGCGAACACGTCCGAGCGGGGTCTGACGCAGAGCGGGTCTGGGAATGGAGTTTGAGTATGACTACGAGAGAAGTCGTGAGACAACAATCATGACTCGGCAGCCGGAAGCGACCGTCAACACGTCCGAACGGGGCCGGACGCAGATCGGGTCTGATTGACTACTTGCACGGTGTATTGGACTTATGTAACTGTAGTAAACTAGAACTAATCAAAGAGCACATCTACATAGGTTTAACTATAGATCATAGATTTAATTGGATTCCACATATTAATTTTGTTTGTGAAAAGCTATGAGCCATATTAAGTAAACTAACTATACTTAAACACAGATTACCTTATAAATCACTTAGATTGTTATATTTAGCTTTGGCTGACTCAATAATTGATTATGGCCTATCCTCATAGGGTAGAACATAAAAAACTCACATAAGTAATATATATAATTTACAAATAAGATTATTGAAAACAATTGTACCTCGTAAAATAAAAAATATGTATAACAACGATTTTTTAAAACTTTTCCAATTACACTTAAGTTTTGACGGTACAAAGTGAATTAAAACACAAAATTGAATTATCAATATTAAATATGGAATCATGTAAAGTTAAAAAACTCATGGAATATAAGCGTAGTAATAAATTAAGACCAATTGCATATATGAAAAGATTAAAATTAGAAAAATATAAAAAGGTATATGGTGAGAGAAAATGGGAATATGTATTACCAGACATATAAACAAATTACCTAACTACATTGTTAATAAGTATGTTTCAGAAACTAAATGTAAAACTGACCTCAAACAATATTTTATAGAACCTGCTAGAGTGTATTAGTTAAGAACGTTTATTTAAAATCCATAATTGTTGTCCTATGTAAAAAAAAACCTTTGTTTCTTTTGTATGTGTTGATCAATAAATTAAAAAAAAACCTAAAACAGTCATGCTTTTCTATTATGTGAAACTTTAAATAAGTATTTTATTCTTTACTGAAGGCTTTGATACGCAATGCAAGCTGATGGCATGACAGCAAACAGCAACTGCACCCGAATATTACTTGCACCGATTACACCGTTGGCCTTTTTTTGGCATGTTACATCTCTGTGAGCTGCTGGCATGCTGCTATAGACTGCTATATACCGAGTGACACGCGAGATGCTGATGCTGCGTGGTATAATAAAAACAGCAAAGGTTATGTACCTAATGAAAACGTCTATATTGTAGGTATGCTATAATACAGACGAGTCAAATCATATAATTTGCAAAAGTTTGCAAAAGCATCAAATCAAAAGAGACAAATTGCATTATATAGACAATATTATTACCATTTGTACTATGAAATAATAAATAAACAAATATAAAAAAAACTCAGAAAATATTTTTGTTTATTTGCTATTGATAAACTATTAAAAAATAACTGTTTATTTAAATAAAACTACCAAAGGCCATTAAAATAATCAAAAAACGATAGCCCAAACTTTTCTGTCTTTAACCGCGGTCAAATAATAATATGTAGATTAGTTTTCTCTATTAAATTATAACTGATAAAGCAAATTGCTTTTATGTAGTCATTTGAATGGAATTCTTCTTAGCAACAATCATTGCTTATTACTCGTACATTATAAAAAAATCACCTTTGGATTTGGTTTTGAAATTTCCCGTATATTAAATATCAAATCCATAATAAAACCTGATGCACAAAAGAGTAACAAAAGTGAAAAAAAAACCATGTCTGGAAGATTTATTATTTTAATAATTTAGGAGTAGCGTAACATTGAATGAATATTTCTAAACTCATAGAGAGTTTAGAAATAATTATTCAAAGTTATAATGGCACATCAAAACTTGAAAATTACATAAATGAAACGTCAAGTAAAGTGATCGATGCAGCTCAGGTTTTGGATTTCGTTATCTTCAGTAAACAATCCAGCGAAAATGATAAAATTTAAATATCGGACTATTTTAACAAAATCGCAGGAAAAAAGGTTTTTTTCTATAAAATTAATTTAAATTAAAATTAACAATTTAACTCTAGAATTCACAGTAATCACACAATGAGCATAAATTAAATTAAGTAGTAAAATAAAAACTAAGCACGATTCGGACTCCATCTTTTTATTTCTACATATCGATAAAGCTATCTTAACATTTTTATATATCCAATTTATGAATAGGCATGAAATATTCCTTAGAAAATATTTAAATTAGTTAATTAATAATTTGATTTTTTTCATCAGAGACCTAAATTAATCGAGAGTGTTACGTTTAAAAAAATCAGTTAATCTATTCAAAATTAATAATGTTTTAACGTAAGGTCGATTATATGATTTTTTACCTTCCTCACAGATTGTTGTTTATTATTCATTGTCATTATTTTAGTAGATGACACATTTTTGCCCCACTTTCACCAATTCGAATAGTGAATTGCCAAAAGTAGCATTAATTGTCGATTGACGAACGCCGCTGCGTCACAAGAACAATATACGACCGTAAATTATCGTTTTTTTTGTCGGATCACATATTTATTTTATAACTTCTAATTTTATAAGGAAAAAATCTTGCAATAAAAGTCAGGATGCAATATATTTTAGAATCATATTTTGAGAAACATTGAGCATTAATCTTGTCATTAAACAGTTCTTTGATTAAGTTTTTGATACAACGTTATATGAACTCGTAGATTAGTTTTTTAAAGATCATTTATGGACATTATCAATTTTCACCTCAATCATACGCACCTAAATTTTCAATGTTTCAGTATTTTTATTTTTATTAAGATCATTAATGACAGTTGTAAAGCAGTGTTTTATTTTCCGATTTATTTACTGTAAGAAATGTCAAATAAATGCTTAAAAACTTTTTCTATGTATCTTACTGAACTCGGTACGTAAAAAAAAAATTATTTCTAATTCAAACCATTTTGAGATATCACTTATTATTATTTATTTTGTTAGTAAAATGTTGCAGATAAAAGGAATTTAGCTTATTTGAACGAAGATGCTTAAAATTATTTGACTTACAGTCTACCTCTATATGACGTCATAAATTTACATAATTTTCTAGCTTCTTTTTGGTAAAACTGTCATGTCAATTATTTCAATACATATCAGTCATTAAGAAGCTATAGAAATTTGTTAAGTTGTTTTTATTATTATTGTAATTATTGTTCCAGGTAATACAAAAAAAAACCTTTGCAATGCGATATTAAAAAGATAGAACTGGGTAACTTCACCCTACGAATTTCTTTAAAAATTGATTTTATGTTAAATTACTCAAATTCTTCTCCCAAAATACCTAATTTTTACGAAAAAAATAAAAATGTTTATAATATCTATCTAATAATATCATATCTCGAATGTACTTTATATACTGAATTAATTAAAAAGGAACGTATGCTAAATTCACACAAAACCTAATATAATATAATTTATTACTGCATTGTACGAATATCTTATCCTATAACAATATTAACGGAGGATCGGCGTAGAAGCCATAAAATTTGCTAAGCCAATTGATAAAATAAATTTAGTTGAGTGAGAAGCCTAGCTCATGATCATGCCCATCATGTTCCGTAAGTCGTAGCATTTATTTTTCATATAACGGTAAATGATTTTATATAAAATAAGAATTACGCGAACAGGCTTTTAAGGCTCGGCTATCCTAGATTTACTTATTTTTATCGAGTTCATAAAATCAAATGATGTTTTCTGGGTTTAATAGAAACTGAACTCTGTAGGTAGGAATTTTACACTAAGAAAAAGCATGCCGTTGTATAAAAAAAACGGCAATTATATTTGTTTAGCAATAAGCCTGCCACGCCCAGGTTTTGAACCGGCTAATATCCGAAAAATTTTAACATTGTATTTTTTTTTTGAGTCAATCATAAGGATCAAAATTTCTTGGCATACTTGATAAATGAAATTCATGAAAATGCATAAAACCTAAAATTATTCGAAAACCGAAACCGAAAACCTAACAGGAAACAAATAAACTAAATATTAATTGGAGGCTAAATTGAGCTCTATCTTGCGGCTTGCTAAATTCGTGTAATGTATTCTTAGAAATAATTATTTGAAATTGTACAATGAACCACTTGAACCCTTTCCCTCCAGGTGGCATTGCAAAATTCCAAGGCTTACCTTACCTTACCTAAACGAATCTACAATTGAAAACATAATCCATTCAGTTTTTCTCTACAAAAAATATATCAATATAACTTACGATCTTTAATTTTATTTTTTATTAATTGTATTAGAAAATAATACTTAGATTATTATAGTAAATATTCTTTTAATAAATTCGTATTCGTGTTTTAAAAAAAAGTAGCTTATTTAAAAAATTTTATATAAAAATTTTAGCTACACGAACTCTTATTTCGGTGTTAAGATGGAGGTGGAGAGGTAGCATAAGAAGATAGGCAAAGACACGAAGGGACTCGAAAAAGTCTTAGGTAAATAAGGAAATGTAAAAACACAAAAGGTTATCAAAACTCAGTGTTGTGTTAAATTATTATTTATTTAACAGTTTTTGTACACACATGATTACTTGTCTTATGAACTTTTGAACAACAAAAAATTTGCTCATAAGTATCAAATGAAACAGTTTTACTTACTTGATATTTTCATATTTTAGAAGGAGCATTGCACTACATTTTAGATTTAAATACATCTTGTTTATTATTTAAAATTTAGGAACGACGGTTTCGAATCATACCGGGATTTTCTACTTTGTCCTAAAGTTTTTGTAACAATTATAGATGCATCAACTTTCAATAAACTTGGAACTATTGTATAATAGTACAAAGAGTTAACTTTAAGACTCTTTTTTATAAGCAAAAAAACCTGTAATCAGAATTTATTATCAAATTTTATATATAGCAACATTTTAATATCAGGATGAACACAAGTTATCTCGGTTCAGACAATATCAATAACAGTAAAAATTTTTCTTAAATATTTTCCCGAAAAAATATATTTTGCCTTTCGCTTCATTTTTATCAACCTCTATATTTTTTAACCCAAAATTCTCCGTTATGGCTAAGAAAGTTTTGTTTTTTTATTTGTTTATTATAAATTCAAAATATAGTGACATATTAAAACAGTGGATTTTTGCGAATCTGTACGCCCTAAAGATATTAAAAATCAATTATTAGAGCTTTAGTGCCTCTCCCATAGTTAAAAGACTTCTTAGAGTAAAAGTTTTGTAAACAATGGTTTAGTACTTAAAACAAAATCTAAAATATGATTAATAGAGTAGTTAATAAATTTATATAGAATTTCCTAGATATTTTTTTTTAGTACGCAAAGTTATATTTTGTGTCATTTTGAATAGTAAAGTTTGAATAGTAGCCTTACCTAATGCACATATTTTTGAACCTAAATTAATATATGTCCTATGAATTTATTGTTACAAAGTTTGGATGTATATTTACAAACATGTTATAAACAATCCGCAAAAAAAAAATAATCCGCAAGAAAACTTATATCAAGTTATTGCAGAATGCCGTCGTTATGTGACAATTCAGTGTCATGTCGACACTCATTAAAAGTTTCCTCCATTCGCCAAATTGATACAAAGTCTTCTAGTTATTAGTTTTTAGGAACTTTGGTTGGTAGTACTTTGTGAAATCCCCTAGTGACGATAAAGTTAAAGTTATCAACATTTAAAAATATGGAATAGTGAAACTTTGGATTACACACGTCAAGTTTTTTGCGTGATTTTGATACTTTACGAAGCCCCTATTTACTACCACCATCTCCGATTTCCTATCTACATAGCATTTAAATTCAGTACTTAAATGCAATATTTATATAAAGGTAGCTTCATTTCCAAATCCTTTTTATCATTGATTATATTTTAAGTGATGATAATAAGAAAAAATTGCCAGTTAAAATAAAGCAGTGACCTAATGTTTCAGGATAGATATTGTAAAATGCACGTCTTTCAAAATTGGAAAATATAAACTTCAATACAAATCGACCTGGTGAAATTAACAAATATTTCTTCATAAGATGATAAAATGAGTAGAACATAATATTGTCTTTTTTTAAGCCAGTGCGAAAGTTAAGCGTATCAAATGATGTCATTTAGCAATTTTTTTATAAGTAGATAATATATTAAATTATTCGTTATTGAGTTATCCTATTTATTTATATTTATACATAAGTCCAATCTTTAAAAAGAAAAAAGTACAAACATTACAGAAATTTTAATGAAATGTAAAAAGTGCGCACCCCAAGGATTTTTAATAATTTATACCCTTAAAGATTAATGGAATTAAAAACCAGCGCACTAAATTATTTTCTACTACCACCGATCATTTAAAAGAAATCTGATCAATATTTTCCCATTCACATGGAGATTCATTTATTTAAAGCAGACGGAAAGTATTAAAGCTGAAAGGAGAGCGTGTGTAAATCAATTCTGTCTGACCAGCTTGGCTGATGCACTGCTCAGGTGTTCGCATGTTAACCCTTTTGGTTCCACCCCTACTTTTTGAAATATATCATAGTTTTTTTTAATAAGTGGTTAAAATTTTTAGGAAACGTGCTGATCGTATAATTAGCAATTTCACTGATTAGTAAGCAGGCTAAATTGTTAAGTAATTTATATATTCATGTTAAGTAAGCTTGTGAACATCCCTAATCAGTGTCACGATATTAGAAACTTACATATGTATATTTAACTCATTATCTCTTGATAGTTTATCTATTCAAACACAAATCAATCAACTACCTGAGTTCATAAAAATATTATGAATGGTTAGGTCCGTTTTACAATTTATCTGAGTATATCTTTCCTTCTAGTAACAACTTTTTGTACATCCAGAATTTTGGTAAATCTGCGATTCTCGCAAAGCAACGACTATTGATTCTTATTCTAATATTCTATTGATTATTATAACATAGAAAAAATATATATAAATAATAACATTTTATAACAAAAAAAAAATATTTTAATTAATTCACAAAATGATATAAGATACAGTAACACAGAGTTTAAAATATAACCAAAACTAATAAAATAAGAACTTCAAATTCTTTTTAAAATGTAAGTAAATGACAAGGAGTTCACAAACTAGAAGTTTAAGCTCAAAAACTAACTTAGAGATTAGGTGCAAGTATAAAAACTTTAGTTTATTAAGGTATTCAATTTGAAGTTCTTTTTAATTCAAGCGATGATCGCGCGATCACTGTGTGGTAATCGCTGATCGCTTTTCTTAGTAATACCACAGCGAATAGCATAATTTAGAAATGGCTTGTAACGACAAACACATAATTTAGAAGATATTAAATTTTTTATTTAATACTATTTGTTGTAACACAGGTAGATACATAGACATTTCTAGATTAGATGAGATTTCCATTATAAAAAGCGAATTTCCGCAGAACCGTTAGTGAAAAACCACGCTTACCATGAACAGACAATCTTGAACCAGAGCAGGTCGTCTACGTCGCTATCTATTTTTTCCCGTTCTAAAAGCATGTTCAAAAGGCTTTTCAAAGTTTATACATACAGGTTTGGAGAAACTTGTAATTTTTAGGTGCTCGTGTTTGTGTTAACAAGCTAAATAACCTCATAAGCAAGATCAATCTTAAAATTGTTTACATTCATTCTAAAAATTAAAATCTTTTCGCAATAAGCATCGTTAATGTAGCGTCTTTCGATTTAAATATTACTTTGAATTGACATATTTTATTTTAATGTTGACTTATTTTTTTGTATCAAATTGTAAAAATGTTTATAAAGTACCAATTGGAAAACCGTTCAAAAATAATATCTAACCTAAAAAAGTGCTTTATGAATGTCATTTAAATAATATTTCTTAGTAAACCAGTCCAAGCCAGGCTTTTAATATAATTTGAAAACCTTCAATAAAAGTATTATATATTTTATTAAATCCTGAAACATCAAATATTTTTCACGAGAGCTCGTTATTTTTTCTGGACATGGTTCCTCATCCAATTACAAGGATTCCATAAAATACCTGTTCTCACAATATTGGTTATGTTACTATTTGAGTATACCATTATTATTTTCTCTATATATTTTTACTTTTGTTTTTTTTCAACAAAATTGAGTTAAAAAAATAAAATTCTATTTTTAATAGTCACGAGCGTTAACGCAAGCCTTCGTGAATGCGGAGGTCGATAACAGAACTGGAATAATCTAAGCCCTCGTATGCCGTATCGTAACGTTCAAAAGGATGACAAAAAAAAATTATAAATACTCGATATCTGTAAATTTTTGAGGAACTGCATATATTTAAAGTTATTATAATATATATTAAAAACCTCAATTATTACATATTGCAAAGTTTTTGCATTTTGTTTGTTCCCGAAAGACAGATTATTAAAAAATATTACAGGAATCCAATCGAAAGACTGTCGCATTTATCCCGTTAATAATAAGCAAGTGAAGGTCATGATAATGCAAGCATAAATAAAAATCATTTCTTAAAACATTTATGTTTATTCCTCACGATCAATCCCTCATCCATGCATCGGTTCTTTTGTGTAGCTTCATTATACATATAAATATCATGAAAATCCCATGTAGCAGAAATAAGTTTCCACAACGGATGCACTAGATCTTAATCATTTCCACCATCATTTGGAGTTATGTCTCCAGCCCTGAAGCAAATATTTTATCTCGAAGTTTTAAAAAGTATAGAGGACAGATAACACTTGATTAGCCGTGTAAATTCATCTATTCTTTGTACCACCTTATTTGCCAAGCGTCAAAGCAAATGTACAATAACAAAAAATTTTAAATGTCTAAGTATAGGTTTGAACGTAAGTATTGTTACAATTTACATGTGGACGGTGTAATTACCAGTTAAACTTGTGTTGCATGTTTGTGTTGCGTGATTTAGTTATTTAGCTAATTCCTAAACATTTACGTCCCATAGTAAAACCTTTTTACAAATATTGTCATCGAGACATATGCAAACACGAAACTGTAAATTGTTTATGATGTTGACATACAATCATCCTCTCTATTAGCTTGTGATATATCTGTGAACAAAGCAAAGAGAAAAGTTTTGTGACACTTACCCTACTAGTGGTGGGAGGGGTAACAAACTGTAAAGTAAGTTCTGTTAGTAAGTTGCTTGCAAAACGGATGGTTTTGATAAAATAATTTGGTTAAGGCTACAGTATTTTATATGCTTTGTAAGTGGTGAGAATGAACTTAAGCTAAAAAACATTTTATTGTCTGCTTTAATTTGAAAAAAAGTGTTTCCTACTTGGCCTATGTGCATTAAGTACAGTTGGGGAACTCAGCGGAGGCTCAGGCTAAGGCGAGAATCGCCTGCGCATTGTTCGACCTTTACAGACGCTCCGCATAGTAAGGGTTGACAACTTTTCAGGGGATTCGAATTTCCCTAACTGCACAACTGTACCTACACCACGGGAACTATAACAAGAATAATTGAAAACAAAAGAATATTAAACAAAAGACTATAGCGTTTTTGTAACTGACTTTCTTAATATTCTACTAATAATATATTTATTTACAAACAAAGATATTTACAAAATAACGATTGGAAAAAAACAAAGAGAGGAAACCAGAAAGTGACCAAAAGGCTAGCAGAATTCCGAATATTATAAAAGAAAAAGTTTTTTCGATATCTGTAAGTCCATCACGCATAAACAAATGTGGCTTGCGAATGTTAACTCGTAAACGGATGCCGTTTGAGTGTTCGTCGTTTGGATACTTGGGGGGAGGGAGACATGCCGAGCTAACAAATGCAGATAAGAATAAATTTGTTTAGACATAAAGAGACCTCGTAAATTAATTAAAAAAAAATTATACCCTGAAGTTTCTTGTCAGGTCTTCTTCATGAAGGTTTTTCCGAACTGATGGTAGAGTCATGCTTTATTTGACGTTAATAAGAACAAGTAATCGTAAAGGTGTAGCGTAGTTTCAATAAAACACAAAATTCTCTCCTGTGTTTATTTTTTCGGTAAAATTTAAAATATACAAAGATGCCTGTAAATACAAACAGAAAAATATAAACAAAATTGAAATAAAAAATAGTCACACAAAATAGAACAGAAATATTAATACAATTAAATTTGCTCTGAAAAGAAAAAATAACAATAAAATAAATTTTAATGAATGAGAATCCTTACCAACAATTTTGGCTACGCACACTCGTGAACGTAAAAATAAACTTTGATTTTAGATAATAAAATATCTTAACTATATAATTTTGAATGATAAACTCGGAAAAAATAATAAATAAATAGATTCAAGTTGCTTTGATGAATAATTTTTCGTGACTGACTTGTCAAATCAAAACATTGCCGTTCTCCGACACTACGTAATTCCTAGTTTAAAATTACGTCGGGAACAACAAAAAAATAAAATTTACTGACAAAAAGAGGTCGAAATAGACAACCGTCACAAAGGATTATGTAATCGTAATGTAATCGTCAAAACCTTGAGAAATAAATATATAGGTTTGAATTTTGAAAATTTATTAAATCGAACAGGCTAGCATAGGCAAGGATGCCTCTGGTAAAATGTAGTTTCAAAACAAAAATGAAAAAAAGTTGTCTAGAAAAAAACACATGATAAGATGAAGCGGAAAATTTTGCTTTACTGGATTTGTTACTGTTACGTGTTGTAGTTGATAATAAATGGATTGTAGTATGTTTGACAGAATAAATTAATAGCTAGATGAAATAATTTACATTTCTTTTTACGGTCTAGTATAATTTACTGGTAATTTTTATCAATAAAAAATTCACAACCAATAAAAATATTAATGTGGATTGTGTGTAGTCGACAGACTACGAAGTATTTTATATTTTATTTAGTATTTTTATTTCATCGTACGCCTTAGTTGACCGATAATTTCTAAAGGATTAAAAATGGAGCTTATATGGGAAGGTGTATAAAACATATATAGTCATATATTTTTATGGCACTTTGTATTATTCGGCTGTTCAAGTAGGCAGCCTTGCTTTAAAAAAAGCTCACTGCTATAAAATATGCTGAAGGCAAAATGTAAATTGCCTTGTCAATATGCCAGAACATTTAACTGTCAATTCAAATCCCATTTAGAAAATGCCGTGGCACATCTACCTACGTTTTTAGTTCTATTTCTAACTGTGAGCGTTGCTGCTGATCAAACAAGGGCAAACGGCGCCGTGTCGCATAAAGGTTTCATGGACAAAAAAAAATATTGAAAAAGAGAAAACTCTGCGTCTGGAACAGATTATACACAAAAAGCTGAAGATTTTAAAGACATTTACTTCTTACAGTATATTAAAAGATTTTCCCAAATGGGATCTGAGAAAGACAAGGGCAATTGATATGATTTTTGAGGTTATCCATGTTGAAAACCCTAGTGAACATATTACAGGTGCTTGGAGGACTCCTGTTCATTATATTATTAGTAAAAAAATAAGACTTTACCTGTATTGAATATATATCTGGATTTTAATAAAATGAAAGAAATATTGTTTTATTAGTTTATTAGGTTAGGAAAGTGGCGTTTTGTAAGGTTCCTCCCTTAATAAAGTCAATTAAAAAAATAAATAATATACTTTTTTAACCAAAGTATGTACTATTGCTATCTATGCACTTTTGCCATCTCATAGGTAGTTCATTGATCCCTTTACTAAAAAAGCTATTCAGACGGGAATCAATAAAATCTTTGAAGGCGCTTTGGACTGCACCATCGGAGTTGAATTTTTTCCCTTGCAAGAAGTTATCCAAATTTGTTATTCAGTTGTATAGTAGCTTTTCCATCATGGTTTGCAGTTGCTGACAATAGACATCTGCGGTAAAAGTCTGGCCAGATTTTAGGAACATAACCTGAACATAACCTGTATAACACTGTAGTGAACATAACCGGCACTAGTCCACCGAATGCTCACAACAAACTTTTTTGTGTCAATTTTCGCTTGGGGCAGGATTTGGCTGGTTTGCCAGGCCATTTCGATGCGATTCAACCATTGCGATGAGCATTTCCGATTGTCGTACAGGATTCACTTTTCATCACAGGTAATGATTCGATTTAAAATCCTTTTTATTTTTGTGCCGGTTGAGTAATTTAACGCAGCAGTCGTCGCCCGTTTGTCTTTTGCTGCACTCAATTCATGAGGTACCCACCTCTCAAGCTTTTTCACCTTACTTAAGCTTCAAGTGCGTAAAAACAGTTTTGTCACTAACACAGCAGCCTACAGGTAACTCGGACGTGGTTTCCGCTTCCACAATAGCCTTATTAACAAAGCACGCTCTTTAATAAAAATACGTTACCTCTGAAATAAAAGACTGATTTGTCCAACCTGTGTCACCATACAATTACTATCAATGTTTAAATTATAACAAATCAAATAATTGTCATGGTACCTTCGGCAATTGTCATAACTGCAAGCGTTCTTAAAAGGACGATGCCGTATGTTATAAAAATGTTGCCGAATCATACAAAGTGCCTGCGACATTATACATTAGCTTGTCCCCGCGGTTTCAGTTTTGTAAAATAAAATGTTAAAAATCCATCTTTAACATTTTATTCCACTTCCACAAATAGTAAAATTTAAACCATATTTTATTTTGAAGTAATAATTTGTGATTTCACTTCTTGATACGCTATTTAAAGCAAATAATTCCTAACTGGGGATAAAAAAACGCAAATGAGACGCTAGTGAGTAGCCTAAAACTTGAAGATTGTTTAGACTAAAAATATATTTCAATATTTAACACTCCTATGTCCTAAAAAAGTTTTTATTTTTAATATAAATTAGGAATTAGGAATTTATATAAAAAATTAAAAAGTTGCCTTACACTGAGCTTTCTGTTGGTCTTAGTTAAGTTGCTACTAATAGATACTTAAATAAATTAAATTATATTTCTATTTTTTATTAATTTTGTTTATTATTTATTTGAGTAGCTGAAGTATACAGATGTATATTTCGATATTCTTTAAGCGTTTCTGTTGTAAGTCTATAATGAAAAAAAAATTTCTTTCTGATTTTGATTATGCGTGTTTTTAAATTTAATATTTTTCTTAAAAATAAGTCAATGTGAAATAATGGTACAACTAAAAATAGCAAATGTCAAATCCGACAATATTTTCTAAGTGAAAAAGAAATCGGATGACTTTATGTGAATGTTTCCGATTAGTTGATTTCGGAATGGTGGCTCAGAAGTAGAGGGTGCTCTACCTCTGGGCCACCATTTGACAGCCCTTCGATAAAGACGCTACTAGCTTCTATAATCTAGAACTATAATGTTGTTAAAATAAAGTGACATATTTAACTATTCAGTAAACAGGTTTTCCACTTTAATAAGTGGATAGAAGACTTTTAACCCTTGCATCGTACATTGGAAATATCAGAGTGGGCGGTAGCTGTATCACCCTACAAAAGCTACATGACCTAGAATGAGAAATGTAATGATTTTAAGCTTGAAAATAGAAATATATATGATGTCGTCAAGTAGTTCTCTGTGTATATTTGTTAAAAATAAAATTTTTGACAAATGAATATATGATTGTCTAGTATTGACTAACGATATGGTCAGTGCTGGTCGCCCTGCTCTTGAACCCTGCAATTAAAAGTTTGTTAATAAACTATGAATGCACTTTATTTGTGGTCATAAAAATTATTCGAAATTTTAACGAATGTTATGAATAAAAACATGAATAATATAAATTTTTATAATTACGAACGCCATACGACACTACGTAGCTCGCGAGTGCTATTCATGCGATGCTATTATTTTCTTTCTATTAAAATCGGGTACTAACCTTCAAAATCTAAAGTTCATCCAGAAATAAATATTCACTACTTTTAGTAACAGTTCAAATCCGTCTGTCTCAATACAACAGAATAAACATACAAATTACTCGTACTTGTTTGTTACTGTGACTAATATATCTACTTTTTTTTAACTTACAATTAGAGCCCCTGTTCGATCGCCAAATGTCAAGGTTGCGCTGAGGATGCTGTGAAAAGGAACGTGGCCAAAATGCCAATAAATCTTGTTTATTAGATATAAAATAAGAGTATTCCAAAATAAAAATTGTAAATAATGATCTCCAAATATTACTAAGAATAGTAAAGTAATAATATATTAGATTTAACCTTAAAATAAGTTGTGTTACGCATTTAATAATATATATTACTTACCTAAAAGATCTTATGGCCACTACAACCACAAAATTATTTCAATATTGACATCAGAGGTTGTCTAAAGATTTCAACTTTATATTTATAGGTTAGGTTAGGCTATAGAACAAATTTTCGTTCTTAATATAAACTTCAAATTTAACTATTGTTTAAAAAAAAACATATTTTTATAGAATATTGTTCACAGTAAAATTAAAAGTGTCATCATTATGTCTAGTAAGTTCTCCACATTGTTTTTTGATTCTGACGTAGAACCAAGTTTAAAAGAATAGAATTACTGCCAATGAAGCATATAAATCACAAAGAAGGTTTACGTTGTCCGACGTTTACCGTTATTTTTCCCGGGAATATAGGAATAAATGTCACGATAAAAGCAAATAAAAAATATTCCCAAAACTATAACCTGCCGCCCCATATTATGTTTTCCAAGCGAATGCAAAAGCGAAATGAAATATTTGCTATTAATTAACATTCACCACTAAAGCTTGAACTGCAAGTGGGCGGATATTAAAATAAAAACTTGGCGACTTGCCACATTAACTGCACTCATAAAACCATAAAACCAAATAGTATTCGATTGGTTTGTGCTATGTATAATAGAGAAAATACTTGTAATATGTAAATCAATTTGTTAAGAACAAAAACTAATAGTCATTTTTTTTAGAACTAGCTTCTCTTTTGAAAGATCACATACAAACAATATAAAATAATTGTATGTTATATCTGAACTTAGGATATTATAACCTTAGGATGATATAACCTTATCAAAAAATTGTTGATAAAAAACGGAAATCCCGTGGGATTTAAACCCTTTTAGTTTAAAACACCTGCTGAAAACCTTGGACCTATATAGTACTTTATTAACGTGGTTTGATCTTGTTGTCCACGATTTTACCTTGGTATTTAATTGCACCGACTGAATATAACAGAGCACGGTAACATTATACCTAAAACAAATATTGAGGTTATTTATAGGTGATAGAATAACAATTATACTTTTTAAAATATTTCTCTCTAGTAAAAACTAATACAGTACCATTTTGAATAAATGGAAGAGTTCCGAAATATAATTCAGGATACTTGCCAGTGCTCATGACGTCACTAATCCGACGCCATATCGTTTTGGAGTGTATTTTGAAATAATATTGTACTGGTGAGACAAGTGTGACGTAGGGATGTTTTTATTTTTTTATTATATTATTTGTTATTTGCAATAATGGCATCCCAATAAAGTTATCAATTATTTTTGATGGACGAAGCAAATAAAAAGTCTACGAGGAATACGAAATATCAATAAATGATGGCATCAGCACTGGCCAGTAAGTTGAGACTCAGAAATCTAATCCCAAGGTTCTCGTCCAAAAACCTTTCATGTTTCCTACGTCTCAGTTTCACGAAGAATTAAAGCTGCTGTATTCTGTTTCTGTTATTTTCCATGAAATGGCTCCTAGCTTTCCCTGGCACTCGTTAGGTATTAAGCGAAGATACAGAGCTTGTCTTCCTAAGATCATAACGGTACTCACATTTTTTTATATCTACTAAGGTTTACATATGAGATAATAATTTTTATAACCTTAGGTAGGTATAACTAATTGAATAAAACACTTTTTAAACCTTTCTTTACAAACTGTTTTAGTTTAGGTTACTCAAATAAAAATAACCTTGCATTAAGACATCTTCATTTTTATTGGAATAATGTTAAACATACACTGCTGGTCTTATATTACTTTCAGATTTTTACTGGTTGCCTGTAAGCTACACTGCAGCCCAGAAGTTTCTGGCCAAATGTTCAATGCTTGTACAGTTTTGGCTAACGTTGCAAACAGAGCCTAGGTTGCGATTTCAGTACTTCATGAGAGGGAAAATCAATCTCAATTATATTGTGGCAAAGGAGAGCTTCACAAATGAAGCAGCTAACATGGAGACTTTTCAAGGACTGCATAGAGTTAATGTTGATCTAAAGCAAGGCAGGATGGCCCAACAAGCACTTATATAAAGACTATAAATGGGGTTGAATGATCATAATAAGTTAAATCTTTTAATAGACAGAAACAAAAAATAATAGTGTTAAATCAAATCTAATTTGAATAATTATGAGTTGAATAAAGATCTTAAGGATGGCTGGATGATATCATGTTGTGCTTATCTCTTATGAAAATGCTAGTACCTAAGATGTGTCCAATAGTCAACATTATGTAGTTAGAGGTTTTCATGTCAAATTACTGTATAATTATAAGGTGTTATGTTGTGATTATTTGGTTATTGTGCCAACTACTTAGTTATGGTAGGTTAATATTTGAAAAAATAATTACCATGTGTGTGGAGCTTCGAGGCTTAGTGTAATAAGTGTAAGTGTAATAAAAAATTAAACACTATTGTAAAATATACTATTTGGTTTTATTTAGCTCGTAAAAATTCATATTTACTGAAGTAACAAAACAATAACTCGACCCATAAACATTGGTCTAAATTTCAACTACAGTTGCTTCTTAAAAATTGTTATCACTGAAATTTTATAATATCAACAAACCAAATTACATTCACTACACAATAGCTTGTTAAAGCAACTAATAGCTTAGTGAAATTTGCACTCAAATCCCTAAAACTTGTCAAGCCCTATAAGTTCACAAAAGCGTTCTTCTAAGGGACTTAGTATCGAATCATCTTTGGGGCCACCACCAATCTGCAAGCTTCGTGAATTCTTTGGACCGTATTTGACATTTTAAAACGTTGTAAAGCTGCAACCTACACTTTGTTCCATTATTTCGCGGTCCCGTGTCCGTCGACGGTTTGAGAAAAAGTAGTACTCCTGACAATTTTGAGCTCAAGTCTCGTCCCTCCACAGATCGGACGCGACCTAAGGCTAAGTTCTAATGCTTATTATTAATTTATGGAATCAACAAATAGTTCCAACTGTCGTATAGAAACTTGCGTTTGATATTTAAATAAATAAAAATCTATGAATAAGAAATTTCTACACAAGTTTCTTGCTTTTGAATAAAAACAAATAATAAAATTATCGCCAATTTGACACAAACGAACATTTACAAACAATTTGATAGCTGAACCGAAGACAATAACGTTTATCAAGATGCGAATCATTCGATCAATTGAAGTGAAAACTCGCTTTTTTCAGCATTTATTACTCTTTGGCTAGATGAAGTTAGTTGGAGTCGTTATTCTTTAAATTTATTTAACCAATTACATGGTAAACACCGTATTCAGAATTAAAAATATGTTTTAATGTCTTGGTAGTTTAGTAATAACTTTAACTGGCAACTTCTTCTGTCGTTCGATTAAAAAGTCGTTCAGTTTTGATCCTATTGAGTTGAAGTCCTATCGAAGCGCGTCCGAGCAATACGTGAATAACGATTTTGGATAGAACTCTACCATAGTAGAAAAAGTAATTATTGAATTAGATAATTATTAAGTTTAAAAAAATTAAATAATCTAATTCAAAGAAAAATTAATTAAATTAACAGTTACATTACAAATTAGAAATATTATAAGAATCTCTTATGAAATAATCAACTTTTTGGATAGATTTAGATCAACTTCGATAAAATAATAGAAAAGAAATATTCTGACTTCTAATTATCTTCTTCTTAACATTGAAGACATAACACAGCTTGGTGATCAAGGCATATCCACTTGGCACATCATTTACACCAATTTTTTGTGGAGCGATTTCAGGCTCGAGAGCGCATGAAACATTTGCTAAGAAGATAGTCAAGTGCCAAACGTCGCATCATGAGCCTTTATTTAGTTGATGGATGATCAAGGCATTTATAAACTTATATTCAGCCACGTCTCTTGAAGAAGCAATAAGTCTGGCTCGTTGTTCTGAAGGAACAGTTTGAGCTCAGGAACGTTAAAAGAAACTAGGGATAAGCCCTTGGGTTAAGGGTAGATTGAAGCTATATAATGACGGTCGGATGACCAGTCATAGCCAATCTACACACAGTGGCTTCCATGTTGAGGAGAGGAGGGGTAGGGAGAGGAACGCAATGGAAACCTGTTTTGTAGTAAATAGCCGTGCCGCCGTAACCGTCAGAGTTGGGCCCGTCGTTACGAGTGAACGCGTATTTGGGAATAGCGAATCCCCTGGAGCAGTTTGGAGTGAGCCACGTCTCTTGAAGAAGCAATAAGTCTGGCTCGTTGTTCTGAAGGAACAGTTTGAGCTCAGAAAGGTAAGTTCTAAGGCTACGAACGTTAAAAGAAACTAGGGATAAGCCCTTGGGTTTGATACGACAGGACGCGGGATTTGCGGGTCTAGACATTATATTTACTTAGTTAACGAATTTATACAAAAAAATATATAAAAATTTATAACGAACTTAGTAGCGAGTGATGCTCAGCTAACGCAAATAAACGCTCCTGAGGAGAGCGGGCAGTTTGCGTGCGAGTACGGAGATTTCCTTAATGTCGATGTAGGTGCGGTCCTCTTAGCGGAGGAGCGCGGAGCGCGCGGACAGCCCGTGTAGTTTGCTGTGTGGCCGGACTGGCCGCACAGCACATATGTAGGGGGGGAAGTTGAGTCGGGAGTGCGAGTGCACTCCTTCGTAATATGGGGATCTAGGCACTTAACGCACCTGGGAGTGGCCATAGAGCTGGCAGCGGTGGCACTGTCCAAGGTAGCCACGGCGGTTGGGACGCTCGATGGAGATATTCGAAAGTCCGCAGATTGTGCGAGCCTCTCTGAAGATCTCCCTCGAGTTGGGAGTATTGGACAGAATAACTAAGGCTAGTGGAAAACGCCTACCACGGTTTGAGTGCATCTTGTGCACTGCTTCGGCCGGGAAGCCCTGGGACTTAAGGTCCTAGAGGATTTCATCGTTTGCGAGCTCAAACGGGACGCCCCGTAATACTGCGCGGATCTAACGGTCCTCCGGGAGGGCGTAGGTATAGTACGCAATTTGTTTTAATGAAAGTAACCTGGTGAACGCGCGGAAGTCGTCGATAGTCGCGACCTGTATTTTAATTGAATCGCCTGCGTTGGTTGCTTTGAAAAAGTTAATTTTTTGCTCTTTGCAAAGATTAAATATCGCGGTGTATCGCGCTTTTTCGCGGAGAAAGACGGGCGGAGGAAGCTGAGGCTGGGACCGACGGAGACGCGCTTACTTCGAGCGACGTTAATGGCGCGGGGGCGGGTGTTGAAGACACCGGGGAGGGCTCGGATATTGAGGATACCGAGGCTTTCTTTTAGCGCTTCTTGGAGCGTTTGGCGACTAACTGGAACGCGGGCTCACGAGAGCCGGTTAAGGTGACGGCATCTGACGACGCATCAGACGCGGGTTCGGAGTCGCTCCCGGGAGCGGTACGCTTGCGACGCGATTCGCGAGAGGATGTGACCGATACACAGTCCATCTCGGACGGGACGGGAGACGCGGGAGAGCTGTAGACCTGGACGTCGGAGGCCTGAGGGGCCGGGGATGCGATAGTTGCCTGTAAGGCCTGCGTTAGTACGTCATCGGAAATGGCGACGCCGGACGCAACGAGCGCCTGGGCGAACGACCTAGCAAAGTTTACCAAGCTTTGCTGGTCCATTGGAGGGCTTGGTACTACAATATATAATACATAAATACATAATAATGCCTAGGTTCTCTAACAAACCTAGCACCTTACCTCCCTACCCGCTGTAGGGGGGCTGGGGATGACGCGACTTGGTGCCCCTAATTTGGACAGCACTGTACCTGGGAAAGGCCAAAGTGCAATGGGATCGGGTCAGCCGGTTTCTCTTTAGCCTGAGGGGCCTTGGAAGCGCACCGGGGCAACGCTATCAGGCTTAGTTGTCACCGTTAAGTATCCACCTGATCAAACGCGAGTCTACTACAGAGTGTGTTGCCAATAAATTGACAACAAAAACCGGCCGTAGACCTGACGAGGTTGGGTTGCACTGAAAGAGCGGGATTGACTACGTTACGACCGGCCGGAGCCGGCCGCAGAGCGAGTCTCTCACTACGTAACAGGCGCCAAGCGTCAAGTACGCAGCCAGAAAATCAGCCCGAGCCTTGCGAA
Organism: Marasmarcha lunaedactyla; assembly: GCA_923062675.1. Taxonomy (NCBI): domain Eukaryota; kingdom Metazoa; phylum Arthropoda; class Insecta; order Lepidoptera; family Pterophoridae; genus Marasmarcha; species Marasmarcha lunaedactyla. The sequence continues at coordinate 9,608,700 of OV281342.1, read as the reverse complement.
CTACTATCGAATTTAATCGACCGTAGTAAGCTCAACTCTGTTATTGCTGCGAGATTGACTTAGTTGCAGCCGATCGAAACCGGCCTCAGCGTAAGTCCTACAGAGGCTTATCTCAAGTTGTCGAGGACAAAGCGAGATTTGTACGAATCTCAGCGTATGAGTATTGCTACGAGTTGTCGTCGTGAGACGACCATCGTGACTCAACAGCTGGTGCAACCGCGAACACGTCCGAGCGGGGCCGGACGCAGAACCGATCTGAGAGTGGCGTTTGAGTATTGCTACTAGAGAAGTCGTGAGACAACAATCGTGACTCGGCACCCGGGAGCGACCTTCAACACGTCCGAACGGGTCCGGACGCAGATCGGGTCTCATGGCGTAGCATTTTTTTTTTTTTTTTGCTGCCGAGGCACCCTCGCGGGAGGGAGGTGGAAGATGCGTCATGCATACCCGCCCGCAGGTAAATTCCTCTGCGGGGGGGTTATGTGGGACTCACCAGAATGGCACCTACCCACTAAAAACCACCTGTTGGCTGTAGTTATTACCGTTAGCCTTCATCGGAAGCGACACCCGTCGGGATGTTGGGCGCGCTGGCGGAGACCCGCTAGCGGGTCTTCCGCCTGTAGTGAAAGTTGCACTGAAGGTGCTCAAAGGGACATGAGTTGGTGGCCGTTCTGGGCAGCCTCCGGTGAAGCCGGGGCTGGGCAGAGTTCGGCCGAAGCATGATTTAGGAATCAATTCATTTAAATGAACCTACAATGAATTGAGAACGGAACTATGCTCCGCCAGAGCTAGCAAACGCTCTGTCGGAGTACGTGAAGCCCTAAGTTTACGGGCTAAGACTGCGATTTCACTAACATCGACATTTTTTATAGCGTCGCAGACGATACGCATATCGTCTGCTACGGAGGATTGAGGAGTGGGTTTGTATGGGCGAGGAGCCGGGATGGGATTCGATGCGGGGCGCTGCCTCCAGTTTTCTGGGGCAGGCCTGGACTGTGTAGGCTTAGCAGCCGGAGGAACCCGGCTACGCAGCGGTGGAAAGTTTTCTTGGGAAAGGCGCGGAGCCTGTTTGGGTGCCGCCCTCTTGGAATTGGAGCGCATACAACGGGGTGCACGAGGGCAGTCCCTGTAATTTGCGGTGTGGCCGGACTGGCCACAAAGCACGCAATCGGGAGGAGAGGGAGTTTCAGGAGTGCGATTGCACTCCTTAGTGAAGTGCGGGACCAGGCACTTGACGCACCTGGGCGGTGCGCGGCAGTTGGCCGCCGCGTGCCCGTACAACTGGCACCGATGGCACTGGCCGGGATGACTGCGGCGATGAGGCGCCTCGATCGAGATCCCAGAGAGGCCGCATATAATGCTAACCCCTTTGAGGATCTCCCTGGACTTGGGGACGTTGGCGAGAACCACCAAAGCGAGAGGGTGTTGTCTCCCGTACTTGCTGTGCATTTTATGCACCGCGAGTGCCGGGAAGCCTTGGGACTGCAGATCCTCCAGGATAGCCTCGTTCGATAATTCGAACGGGACTCCCCTGAGTACCGCTCTGATCTTACACTCTTCTGACAGAGCATAAGTGTGATAAGCATATTGCTTATCAGTGAGGAGCTTTGTTAAAGCTCGAAAGTCGTCTATCGACGAGACTAAGATTTTAATAGATTCACCCGAGTTGGCTGCTCGGATGTAATGGATTTTGTGCTCATTGCACAATGTCGAGACCTCAGTCCATTTACCCTTTTCCCGAAGGAAGACGGGTGGTGGGACCTTGGCCTTGACAGAAGTTGGGGCCGGAGCGGGTGTTGAAGACACCGGGGCAGCTGGCGTTGAAGACGCCGCAGGGGGTGTAGGGACGGGCGTCGAGGGCGCCGGGTCTTGTTTTGAACGCTTCTTAGAGCGCTTCTTAACAAGCGTAAAGGAGGGAGACTCAGGGCCAGTAGGGGTGGCGTCCGAGGATGACTCGGTCGCGGGTGCGCGCTTGCGTCGCGGAGGGGCGTCTACTTCGCACTCCATGTCATTGGAGGAAGGGGACGCTGGAGAGCCTAAGACCAGAGGGGTCTGGGGGACTGGGGTGGCCTGAGGGGCCATTGGTGGAATTAACGCCATGATATGCGGGATAAGAGAGTCAAGGAAACGAAACTTATCAGCATTTATAAACATGCCTTCAGCATCGGTACTTTCAAGTAGCTTCTTCCTAATCTCTTCAGAGCTTAGGGAAGCCATTGCGGAGGGGTTGGGGAGGGACAATATATGAACCTAACAACGATGACTAACTTCCTAAAAACCACCCTACACGCAGTAGGGCGGTTGAGGACGACGCGGATAACTTACTCGAACACGGCACTTGAAGTCCTGAAACGACGAGACCCCGTCGACGAAGCTCACGTTCCACGAAGTACGTTTAACAGCCCACTGTCCGCCGTAAAAACGGCGTTAGAAACTTATTAGATGTACGGTTAACGAGCCACTGTCCGCCGTGAAAACGGCGTTAGAAACTTAATACGGTATACAACTATGAAATTATATATTACGACAACAACCAGTGAAATTTGGGTGCTCAATTAGCGCGGGGGCTAAAAGAGCGGGAAGCGTCTGCGATCGACGTGCGCTCGAGAACGCACGCAGACCGAGATTGAAGTAACTTCATTTTTTTTTTTTTTTTTTTTTGCTGCCGAGGCACCCTCACGGGAGGGAAGTGGAAGATGCGTCATGCATACCCGCCCGCAGGTAAATTCCTCTGCGGGGGGGTTATGTGGGACTCACCAGAATGGCACCTACCCACTAAAAACCACCTGTTGGCTGTGGTAAGCGTATACCTTTAGCCTTCATCGGAAGCAACACCCGTCGGGAAGTTGGGCGCGCTGGCGGAGACCCGCTAGCGGGTCTTCCGCCTGTAGTGAAAGTTGCACTGAAGGTGCTCAAAGGGACATGAGTTGGTGGCCGTTCTGGGCAGCCTCCGGTGAAGCCGGGGCTGGGCAGAGGTCGGCCGAAGCATGATTTAGGGATCAATTCATTTAAATGAACCTACAATGAATTGAGAAGGGAACTATGCTCCGCCAGAGCTAGCAAACGCTCTGTCGGATTACGTGAAGCCCTAAGTTTACGGGCTAAGACTGCGATTTCACTAACATCGACATATTTAATAGCGTCGCAGACGATACGCATATCGTCTGCTACGGAGGATTGAGGAGTGGGTTTGTATGGGCGAGGAGCCGGGATGGGATTCGATGCGGGACGCTGCCTCCAGTTTTCTGGAGCAGGCTTGGGCTGAGTAGGCTTTGCAGCCGGAGGAACCCGGCTACGCAGCGGCGGAAAGTTTTCTTGAGAAAGGCGCGGGGCCTGTTTGGGAGCCGCCCTTTTGAAATTGGAGCGCATACAACGGGGTGCACGAGGGCAGCCCCTGTAGTTTGCGGTGTGGCCGGACTGGCCACAAAGCACGCAATCGGGAGGAGAGGGAGTTTCAGGAGTGCGATTGCACTCCTTAGTGAAGTGCGGGACCAGGCACTTGACGCACCTGGGCGGTGCGCGGCAGTTGGCTGCCGCGTGCCCGTACAACTGGCACCGATGGCACTGGCCGGGATGGCCGCGGCGATGAGGCGCCTCGATTGAGATCCCAGAGAGGCCGCAAATAGAGCTAACCTCTTTCAGGATCTCTCTGGACTTGGGGACGTTGGCAAGAATCACCAAAGCGAGAGGGTGTTGCCTCCCGTACTTGCTGTGCATTTTATGCACCGCGAGTGCCGGGAAGCCTTGGGACTGCAGATCCTCCAGGATGGCCTCGTTCGATAATTCGAACGGGATTCCCCTGAGTACCGCTCTGATCTTACGCTCTTCTGACAGAGCATAAGTGTGATAAGCATATTGCTTATCGGTGAGGAGCTTAGTCAAAGCTCGGAAATCGTCTATCGACGAGACAGTGATTTTAATAGATTCACCCGAGTTTACCGCTCGGGTGTAATGGATTTTGTGCTCATTGCACAGTGTCGAGACCTCAGTCCATTTACCCTTTTCCCGAAGGAAAACGGGTGGTGGGACCTTGGCCTTGACAGAAGTTGGGGCCGGAGCGGGTGTTGAAGACACCGGGGCAGCTGGCGTTGAAGACGCCGCAGGGGGTGTAGGGACGGGCGTGGAGGGCGCCGGGTCTTGTTTCGAGCGCTTCTTAGAGCGCTTCTTAACAAGGGTGAAAGAGAGAGACTCAGGGCCAGTTGGGGTGGCGTCCGAGGAAGACTCAGTCGCGGGTGCGCGCTTGCGGCGCAGAGGGACGTCTACTTCGCACTCCATGTCACTGGAGGAAGGGGACGCGGGAGGGCCTAAGACCTGAGGGGTCTGGGGAACTGGGGTGGCCTGAGGGGCCATTGTGGACATTATCGTCATGAAATGAGGGATGAGAGAATCTAAGAAACGGAACTTGTCAGCATTTATATGTATGCCTTCAGCACCGGTACTATCAACTAACTTCTTCCTAATCTCATCAGAGCTTAGGGAAGCCATTGCGGAGGGGTTGGGGAGGGACAGTATATGAACCTAACAACGATGACTAACTTCCTAAAACCACCCTACACGCAGTAGGGCGGTTGAGAACGACGCGGATAACTTACTCGAACACGGCACTTGGAGTCCTGGAACAACGAATTCCCGTCGACGAAGCTCACGTTCCACGAAGTACGGTTAACAAGCCACTATTCGCCGTGAAAACGGCGTTAGAAACTTATTAGAAGTACGGTTAACGAGCCACTGTCCGCCGTGAAAACGGCGTTAGAAACTTAATACGGTAAACTATGAAATTTGGGTGCTCAATTAGCGCGGGGGCTAAAAGAGCGGGAAGGCGTCTGCGATCGACGTGCGCTCGAGAACGCACGCAGACCGAGACTGTTGAAGTAACTTCAAAATTAGTTACTGCTTAAGTACTTAATACGTGTCGACCGCGCATTACCGCTCTAACACGCCGCACTGCCCCGCGCGCTGTATTGCTACCGCAATGCATGTTTTGACAAGTTTAGTTTGTACTCATCGTAATAACGTTATTTACACTTTATCGTACACTTCGTTTTTATTTAATTAAAAGTGAAATTATGTAAGATCTAACTAATAATAAAATAATGAATAATCTAGTATGGCCTCTAAAAGGATATCGCCTATATGGACATTCTTCGAGGATGATGGAAGTGGCCCGGAAAGTGTCGTGTGTTAATTTTATTATAAAGGGTGCACTTTTTAAAATTGGAATATTTTTTTTCATGCAGGTGGCAACTCTGAATTTGACAGCTATCACCTCTGTCTGTTCCGATTATTAAAAATGGAGCGCTTTTCGAAAGAACAACGCGTTATAATTGTGAAAACTCATTACAAAAATGAGGAGAGTTACGCTGAAACCGCTCGCAAATTTCGCCAAATTTTCAGCCGAAAAAGTGCACCTATTGTGTCAACCATTCGAAGAGTGGTCAAAAAATTTTAAGAAACTGGGTCAATTTTGGATATTAAGAATCCTTTGCGTCAACGTACCGGTCGGTCTCTTGAAAAACATTGCTGCTGTAAACGAGAGTGTCGCCGAAAATCCGAAAACATCAATTCGACATCGTTCTAAACAACTTCAAATTTCACGAAGCACTACGCAGCGAATTTTGACTAAAGACCTCCACCTTCATGCGTACAAGATTCAGTTAACTCAGGAGCTCAAACCAGCAGACCACGGAAAGCGCCGGCAATTCGTTCAATGTGTAATGGAGCAAAGTGAATTCGATGCCAATTTTTCGAAAACAGTCATTTTCTCCGATGAAGCGCATTTCCATATGAATGGCTTCGTGAATACACAAAATTGTCGAATTTGGGACTCAGAAGAAACAAATGCACCCACAACGAGTAACTGTCTAGTGCGGATTTTGGTCAGGCGGCGTGATTGGACCATACTTTTTTGAAAATGAGGCCGAAATTGCAGTTACTGTGAACGGCATTCGTTACAGGAATATGATAATGGACTTCTTGTGGCCTCAACTGGACGGCATGAATCTGGACAACATGTGGTTACAGCAGGACGGCGCAACCTGCCACACCGCGCATGAAACAATCGACTTATTGCAGCAACGATTTCCAGAACACATTATCAACTGGCCACCAAGATCGTACGATTTAACACCATGCGATATTTTTTGGGGTTTTATGAAATCTCAGGTTTATGCGAATAAACCCGAAATAATTCCTGAGCTCAAATCGGAAATCCAACGCGTCATCGGTGAGATACAGCCACATCTCTGTGCAAAAGTCATGGAAAATTTCATGAAAAGAGTAAAGGCCTGTCATCGGAGCCGTGGGGGTCATTTGCCGAATATTTTATTCCATACTTAATCGGAACATGTTTTCTTTACAATACAATAAAAATATCACAACTCTGTCGAAAAATACTTGTTTTTATTTTAAAATGAAAAAGTACACTCTTAATAAGACACCCTGTATTTAAAAATATTACAGGAAAATATTTGTCACCACTCTGAATTGGGAGGGTCTAACAAGAAAGGAAAAAAGTACTTTATGAAAGTGCAGAAGTCTATTTGCACCATAATCTTCCGCTTCTAAAGTACATCCGTAATTTTGACAGTATTGTAATTTGAATGGATCGACTTTGACGATTCAGTCAATTTTTATTGTATTTCTAATAACTTATTTACCACATACTTCATAAATGGAGCCAAAAATAAAAAAAAAACATTAAACAAACATAATTTTATCAACCCAAGGTCGCGTGACTAAAATACATTTTACATAATCAATTTTAAAATACTTAGGAACTTTTTTCAATAGTTTCAAAATCGTTTCAAATTGTACGGGCTGTGCCTATCTTGTTGTTTATTTGTTTACCGATACTTTTCGAGGCGAAGGCGTTTTCTTGTTTTGGTGTTCTTTCTCACTGTATTTTGCGTTACGTAAAATACAGTAAGGTAGCCGGAGCCCTACATTACTGGATATCTGAGCTTGCCTTCACGACTGACCCAATTTTGGACATCGGAACCCACGCAAATACTGACCTGGCTCAGCACCCCGATGGTGTTTTAGTAACTTTTAATGAATACGATAATGAAAGTGGTGAATAAATATTTTATTTACCACTTCGGTTAAAATATTCTGTAATTTTATTTATTTTCATCCTTTTACTTTTCTATTTAGAATTATGTAAAAAATGTTTCGGTAGGCCTATATAATAGGTCTTTACCTATGAAACTGCCGTTTTGCCGTACTGGCCATTTCAAATGAAAATATATATATTTTTTTTTTGACTGATAATTCTAATTTCAAATTATTTTTATTTGACAAACATGGAATTCTTTTTCTAAAATCGTCATTTGTTTAATAGTTAGTGTTTTGTTTTCAACGCATTTGAACATTTTTCGTCATCATGGATAAGTTAAAAATTCGAGTAATTATGGAGTATGAGTACCGTCGTGGCAGCAAAGCGGCACAAGCGGCACGCAACATCAACGACGTTTACGGAGAGAACACTACAAACGAACGCACCACCCGTTATTGGTTTATCCGCTTCCGTTCTGGAAATTTTGACCTGAAAAATGAACCCCGTGGTCGTCCGAAAACTTTGGTCGACAATGACGAATTAAAGGCAATTGTGGAAGCTGATGAAACTCAATCCACGGCTGAATTAGCAGCAGCTTTCGACGTTAGCATCAAAACAATATTGGTCCATTTGCGTCAAATTGGCAAGGTAAAAAAGCTTGACAAATGGGTACCCCACGAACTCAATGACCGCCAGCGCGAAGTACGCGTGGAGACGTGCCTTGCACTGCTCAGCAGGCATACAAATGAAGGAATTCTGAACCGCATTGTTACTTGTGACGAGAAATGTATCCTGTTTGACAATCGTAAGCGCTCAGCAAGTTGGTTGGACCCTGGTTCAGCACCCAAACAATGCCCTAAACGAAAACTTACCCCTAGAAAAGTGATGGTCACTGTTTGGTGGTCTAACGCGGGTGTAATTCATCACAGCTTCTTGCCAAACGGGACAAGCATTACTGCAGATGTGTACTGTGAAGAACCGAACACAATGATGGAGAAGCTCGCTCGTCTCCAACCAGCTTTGGTCAATCGTTCGGCTCCACTGCTCCTGCACGACAACGTGCGACCTCATACTGCACAGCAGATGGTCTCCAAGCTACAAGAGTTGGGGTTGGAAGTTCTCCGTCATCCGCCGTACTCACCAGACCTTGCGCCTACAGACTTCTACTTTTTCCGAATTTGGATAACTTCTTGGCGGGAAAAAAATTCAATACCCGAGAGGCAGTACAAAATGCCTTTGAAGAATTTGTTGCCTCCCGTCCAGCTGTTTTCTTCAAGAAAGGCATAAATAAGCTACCAATGCGTTGGCAAAGATGCATTGATTGCATGGGTGATTATTTTGATTAATAGAAATGAAAAATATATAAAAAAATTACGCTTCATTTATTTCGTGAAAAACGGCAATTTCATAGGTAAAGACCTAATATTAGAATAAGAATTTTTCAAAACTTCAACCTGGAATTGGAGGTAAACCCCAAGTTCTACATAAAATGTAATTTTATAGGTTTAAGGGACATATTATCAAACTCATAAAATGCTTTGATTTGTTCTTGTCTATAGCAAATGAAGCTGGACCCCTTCTATTAGATATGATTGTGGATCACGTTTTAATTTCGGTAATGTCATTTTCTATGCATTTCAGCATATTAAATGACATTTATTTCAACGATTTTGTTAAATTTTGTAATGCTTTAGTTTTTATGTATACTTACTACTGTACCTTTGAATTCTTTATAATTATTAGAGAAATATATAATTACAAATAAATCCCTATTTTTTATCTCTTTGCAGTTTATATTACATATTACTCAAATGTTTGGGTATCGGCCGAATAGAAATTTGAAATTGCAATGGAAATTGACCAGCCTGGGTTGTTTAGCAGCTAGCTTTTCCATCGTGGTTTGCAATTGCTGACAAAAGATTTCTGTCGTAATCGTCTTGCCAGATTTAAGAAAGCTGTAGTGAACGACACCTGCACTAGTTCACCAAACGCTCACAAGTAACTTCTTTTGAGTAAATTTTCGCTTGGGGCAGGATTTGGCTGGTTTGCCAGGGTTCAATCAAAACCCTAAATTAACTTTAAAAAATAACTATTAACTGACGTTTGGATTAAACAATATGCTAAATATATATTGAATGATAAAGCACAAACATGTATTTTATATTTTACAATATATTCCAGATTAGATTCTGGGATCAAGAGCGACCAGACCAAGTTAGTGCGAGGGCTATTCATCACCAGTATTAAGTTTCAGGCTTTACATGGAGTCTTCTCTTAGATAGTTAATTGAATTTTGGGAGTACCCCTAGAACGTAGTTATGACTTAGTTGAGTAAATTTCGAAATCACTTTGTCTTCCAAAAATGTATACAAAAGTATGTTGTAATGTTGAACAAGACATATTGATAATTATTCATTAAAAATAAATACAGCTAGATATATAAAAAATTACAGTAAAATAAGTTTCTTTTTACACTGTTATACCAGAGAGATAATTTACAATAAGTAGAGATCTTAAACAAAAAAATTAAATAGGGATTCCTATAAAAAAATAATGTGCGTAGCAGAATGTAAAACAATACCTATACATTCTTATTACATAGAGTTTGGAACAAAAACAAATGTCGTAAATATCAAAAGGCTTATATTTTTGAGTATCAACCACTATATTAAATGTTTAATTTTTCTGCTTTCTTATTTAGATATCTCTTTTTCTTAAAACAGGGTACTAAAACCTAAAACTCGACCTACTAGATAAACTGTTTCGGGATGGTTGCCAGATCATATAAATTGAGAGATAAAGTCTTGCTAGCTTTGTAAAATTTATCTCGTTAGGCAGGGAACGTGGTTTCTCTATAAATTTTTATTTTCTTTTTTATTTCTTTTTTATCATTCATAATACATTTAATCTAGCTTCACTTCCTTAAACTATTGCTGATTTGCCTGGAAGTTGCAATTCCTCGTAAAGGTAACTTAAGTCTAGGTTTTATTAGCGACATAGAAGTAAGGCAGTTTTACATATTCAAATTCATTTTCAATAATATATATATAATCAATTACGAAATAAATACATTTTCGGATACTTACCTATTTTTACATAACAGCGTGATTCTGTTATACAGAGTGGCCAGAAAAGTCACGTCCAAAAAAAATTTCTAGGTGCCTCGTGTTGAGAGGTGTCTGAATCACTCCTATGTATGTTATACGATTTTTCATAGTTTTCGAGTTACGATTTTTTTAATGATATGTCGCAAAATTGCGAACGAATCAGTTTCAAAAATTTCAAAAAAAAATGTAGAAGGTTTCTTTGGATTTCTATTTTTGCTACTAAATCTCTATGAACTGTGTGTTTATGCATAAAATAAACAGCCTCATAACTCTCTATAAAATATAAGTTTTATTAAAAAAAATTGGTAATACTACAACATCAAATTGTCTACAAAAAGTAACAATATTTTTTTCTTAGAACTATGCTATGATAAGGTGATTTAGAAAGTTATAGAAGTTGTTTTATACATAAATGCGTTCAAAATTGGAACAAAATCAGTCTGGGCAATTAGTAAATATAATAATGGCAAACAAAGTAATACGACTAATTGGAGCAGGTTGAAAATTAAATGGTATTAAAAAAATTTAAATTGTTTGGTGATTTTCAACAGACCATAACTCTCAAAGGATATTGTCGATCACAAAATATAAAAAAGCAAATTATATCATTGAATATCTCATTTTTATATATCTAAAAAAACAACGGAACAAGTTAATATAGATTTTTGCTGGTATTCAAAGCGGTCCTCGGGTTTTGATTTTTTTTTCAATTATTTCATTTTAAAGCTCTTCTGGAATTGGATTAAAGCTATTTGCTTTGCTGTTCTCAATGATTCTTTATGATCTTATCACAGATCAAATAAAAAGTTATTTTCCACTTTGAGAATCAATATTTCAGAAAATAATGTTTGTTCATTATTATAAAGGGTTGAGTTCAAAATGTTCGTGTCGTCGGCCACTTATGTTTCAGTAAAATATATAGTTATAATTTTTTTTATTATAATAATCAATAAGGTTAATACCGTATTTTATAATCACTTGAGCTAAATACTGATTAGTTTTTTTTAATTTTTAGTGTTAAAATAGCCACCATTAATCTTATAATAACTGTACTTAATTGCACCACAAATTCTTTAATCTAAAAATATTTGTTACTTCATTTAATAGGGAAAAATAGGAAAAATAAACAATTAACTACTTATTATTTATTTATTGTGTTAGTTTGCTATTACATTAGTAAGCAGGCTGCATTCCCTTGTTGCACAAAAACAGAGCGAATGTTTTTTTTATTGAGGGTTGCCGATGAAAGAAAATAATTTCGCACATAAACCTAAGCAAATAAAAAGCACAAAAATAAAATATTTGACTATAAAGCTATATATTTTTAGTGATATTATTTAATATGTTATGATTTCGACATTTTTTAAAGTAATTTATTCAACTGAATATCTTTGTCATCTATTTTAAATCATAAAGATTACCTCAAGTATTTCTTTTTGCATAATGATTAACCTATGGTTCGAGAACCTTGTCTGTATCGGTAAAGCTGCACGCAGTTACGTATGCCTTGGTTTGCTTTCAAGTCTTTTATATATTTATTTACATAATTTGGTTCTGACTTTCTTTTAAGTTATTATTATAAAATGTTATAAAAATTAAGGTATAGTCATTTTTTGCGTAAAGTACTGAAATAAAAAGCTTATTGAGGGCCTGGAATGAACTGACTGTTTAGGTTTTGTACACTGCAAATCATTTTCTAAAAGAAAGTACTAGTGGCTGTACTTTTTTAGGTAAGTGTTTTGGATGCGACAATGTTTATTGAAACGGAGGTTGCAATTCGCTTTTTTATCTCTTGGATTTACTTGAGAATATAAAATGACAATGAAAGGATGTATACTAATTATTTAACGTCAAAGAATCTCGAGTCAACTCAAACATTTTTAGTGCTGGATCTTTTTCCATTCTGCCGAGAGCCTTTCAATTAAATATAACGTATAATACGCCTGATTAAAATTTATTAATGTGATATCTTACAAACGGTGGTTCTTAGGAAAAAATAGGCCTGCACAATGTTTATTTATTTATGGCACAGTAACATATTATAAGATAATACAGGATTCAATTATTCATAGAAATACAATCATTTTCACCTTATAACTTAACACAGTAGCTTCTTATTGTTAATACAAGAGGTAGTTATTCGCTGGAACCTCATACAGTCTTTAACCCATCCATGGATCAATGTATACTAAGTCTTCCTACTGATGCATTTTAGGAAATTAAATCAGTCATGTGTTATTAGTATAGATTATCCAAATATATAGACAATGAATTACGGAAAATCAGAAACCTAAATCTCCTATGTAAAAATATACGCCGCAGGGTTTCTAAACAACTTCTTTATTAAAGTGAACTGCTGAAAATAACAGGTATTTAGTTCTTAAAAAAACAAAATTACTTATTGAGATTCTACCCTAGAGCGAGTTTTTAACTAATATTGTGATATTGCCTCCCTCAACCACAGATATTACTGATTTCATGCATTAGAACATTCCCTGTACATTGTATGACAATAACCTTATTTTAATCTCTTACACAAACGAATCAAGAGCAAACCGTTTTTGATCTGTTTTTCACGCTCAAACCAGGATACAACAGTTGCAATTCTTAACAAGGAAAATGAATAAAAAAACCTCACACCTATTGTTAAAGAATGTCTACTGGGAAATCTAAACTAAGTATCTGGTCAGAGTTTGACGGATTCCGGTGAAGTAACATTGCCCTCCTGCGAGTACTTTGTCAGAGGCAAAGATGTTTCTTTGAATTAAACGCAACAAAAAAAAAAAAACAGTTCGTTAAAAGTAATCTTCACTATTTGTAGCATGCGTTCATAATTTAATTCTTATCTTATTAACTACTGTTTAAAAAAAACTACTTTAAAATTTACTTCTATTATTATAATGCTTAGTAATATATTATTGTCGTCAAAAGATATAACAAGTTTATCCCTAGCATAAGATGGGTGGATGAATGCATGAAAAGTTACACAATTTCTACAGAATAAAACGTTTTTTCAAGAAAGACTAATATTACATTGTTGCCCTATATAACATTATGAACAACCATCATTCACGTCTTTCAGAATTACAAAATGTTACCGTAATAAGACGTAGATTTTGAGATTCTGACATAACCGATGAATATAGAGACAGATGTCGTGTCTTCCGGGCTCATTTTAGGATCAAAAGACATGCCAGGTTATCGTAGAACAATTGACATTTAGCTGTCAAATTGGTTATGTGTCCACTTGACAAAGGGCTTAGGGCTTCAGGGATCGAGTGATGACTATGTACTAAAATTAAAATTAGTGTTTGTACTATTACAAGTTCAAATTTTAATCATACATTTAATTTCATTGTTTTATGTTATACTTACACAATTTAAACATTTGAGACTTAACACTACAGTACACGCGCCCTAGATTATTACAAAATTGCTCGCATCTACTATAGAATTCTACTATAGAAAAAGTAATTATGATTTTGGATGTAACTAAAAGGTTTTTAAAAAATAAAAACAAATTTAGATTTGTTTTATCTTTATCATGAAATGTAATTCAAAGAAAAATTAAATCGAGATCAACTTCGATAAAATAATAAAAAAATAATATTCTGACTTTTAATTATCTTCTTCTTCGCATGGAAGATATAACACAGCTTGGTGATCAGGGCACATCCATTTCCTGGGACATCATTTAACCACTTTTTTTGGAGCGATTTCGGGCTCGAGCGCACATAAAACATTTGCCAACTCTTACTCTCTTGTTTGAGTGATCATGAGATATCTGAACAGACACCCCCAAAAGACTTTTTGTTTTTATTTTTAATTCCCGAGGAAGATAGTCAAGTGCCAAACGTCACATCATGAGGGATTTAGCCAGTTCAAATGACAAGTCAAGTAGAAAATTTCGTCGTACTACAGTTTGTTGGCCTTTATTTAGTTGATGGATAATTAAAGCATTTCTACCCATTATATTAACATAATTTCGGACCAGGAGTTCGAAATCTAATATTTTGCGATCTTACTCTTGTTTCTGGTGGAAATTCTTTAATCCATAATGTTCCATTCTTGGACTCGTAAACATTTTGACTTGTACGATTCGATGAGAGTACAGAGTGAGGAACATCTTCGCGTTCGAGGTCAAACATCGCTTCCTGTGTAGGTATTGACTTCTCCGTCATCCGAGTCACTCTAGATAAGTTCGTCGTCATCTGTCTCTTCCTCTAACCAGCACAAAATCCAGCCATCCATACGAAACTCCATTTTTATAAGAGATCGCTGAAACTGTTATTGAAATGAATTATATTCATAACAATTATTTATAACATATTAAATGGCAGCAATTGCCACGAAACTATTGCGCTCCGTATATTTATTTGTTAAAAAATCAAAAAAGTTGTTTTCCTAAACCTAAATATACAGAAATGTGTGTATCGATTAACTGTGCAGAAGTGTAAATGTTATCTCATTGATATATTTAACAATTTTAAAAATATAGTGACTACAATATACAACGTGTAAATGAATTAACCCAAAACCAGAAAGTAGTTTGCTCAGAATCGTATTGAGAATCGATCGCACCATGTTTTAATATAGGTTATATTTTTCCATATTTATTGGCCCATGTCTAAACTATTTATACTACAACATTTCTTACGAGCGCCCGGCCGCCCATAACTAGTTAGCATCGAACGAACGACACTGACCGACGAAACAATCCGGCACGCACCGAGTGACTACCGACCGCCATGCTAAAAATAAACTAAAAAAATAAACTTTATTTCAGTCTCGGTCTGCGTGCGTTCTCGAGCGCACGTCGATCGCAGACGCCTTCCCGCTCTATTAGCCCCCGCGCTAATTGAGCACCCAAATTTCACTGGTTGTTGTCGTAATATATAATTTCATAGTTGTATACCGTATTAAGTTTCTAACGCCGTTTTCACGGCGGACAGTGGCTCGTTAACCGTACTTCTAATAAATTTCTAACGCCGTTTTCACGGCGGAAAGTGGGTTTTAACCGTACATCTAATAAGTTTCTAACGCCGTTTTCACGGCGGACAGTGGGCTGTTAACCGTACTTCGTGGAACGTGAGCTTCGTCGACGGAATTTCGTCGTTCCAGGTGCCTCGCGTCTTCGTGTTCGAGTAAGTCATCCGCGTCGTCCTCAACCGCCCTACTGCGTGTAGGGTGGTTATAGGAAGTTAGTCATCGTTGATAGGTTCATAGTATATATATTTATACATTGTTGTCCCTCCCCAACCCCTCCGCAATGGCTTCCCTAAGCTCTGATGAGATTAGGAAGAAGTTACTTGATAGTACCGGTGCTGAAGGCATGTTTATAAATGCTGACAAGTACCGTTTCTTAGATTCTCTCATCCCTCATTTCATGACGATAATGTCCACAATGGCCCCTCAGGCCACCCCAGTTCCCCAGACCCCTCAGGTCTTAGGCCCTCCCGCGTCCCCTTCCTCCAGTGACATGGAGTACGAAGTAGACGCCCCTCTGCGCCGCAAGCGCGCACCCGCGACTGAGTCTTCCTCGGACGCCACCCCAACTGGCCCTGAGCCAGAGTCTTTCACCCTTGTTAAGAAGCGCTCTAAGAACCGCTCGAAACAAGACAATATGCTTATCACACTTATGCTCTGTCAGAAGAGCGTAAGATCAGAGCGGTACTCAGGGGAGTCCCGTTCGAATTATCGAACGAGGCTATCCTGGAGGATCTACAGTCCCAAGGCTTCCCGGCACTCGCGGTGCATAAAATGCACAGCAAGTACGGGAGGCAACACCCTCTCGCTTTGGTGATTCTCGCCAACGTCCCCAAGTCCAGAGAGATCCTGAAAGGGGTTAGCTCTATTTGCGGCCTCTCTGGGATCTCAATCGAGGCGCCTCATCGCCGCGGTCATCCCGGCCAGTGCCATCGGTGCCAGTTGTACGGGCACGCGGCGGCCAACTGCCACGCACCACCCAGGTGCGTCAAGTGCCTAGTCCCTCACTTCACTAAGGAGTGCAATCGCACTCCTGGAACTCCCTCTCCTCCCGATTGCGTGCTTTGTGGCCAGTCCGCAAATTACAGGGGCTGCCCTCGTGCACCCCGTTGTATGCGCTCCAATTCCAAGAGGGCGGCACCCAAACAGGCGCCGCGCCTTTCTCAAGAAAACTTTCCGCCGCTGCGTAGCCGGGTTCCTCCGGCTGCAAAGCCTACACAGTCCAGGCCTGCCCCAGAAAACTGGAGGCAGCGCCCCGCATCGGATTCCATCCCGGCTCCTCGCCCATACAAACCCACTCCTCAATCCTCCGTAGCAGACGATATGCGTATCGTCTGCGACGCTATTAAAAATGTCGATGTTAGTGAAATCGCAGTCTTAGCCCGTAAACTTAGGGCTTCACGTACTCCGACAGAGCGTTTGCTAGCTCTGGCGGAGCATAGTTCCCTTCTCAATTCATTGTAGGTTCATTTAAATGAATTGATCCCTAAATCATGCTTCGGCCGACCTCTGCCCAGCCCCGGCTTCACCGGAGGCTGCCCAGAACGGCCACCAACTCATGTCCCTTTGAGCACCTTCAGTGCAACTTTCACTACAGGCGGAAGACCCGCTAGCGGGTCTCCGCCAGCGCGCCCAACTTCCCGACGGGTGTCGCTTCCGATGAAGGCTAAAGGTATACGCTTACCACAGCCAACAGGTGGTTTTTAGTGGGTAGGTGCCATTCTGGTGAGTCCCACATAACCCCCCCGCAGAGGAATTTACCTGCGGGCGGGTATGCATGACGCATCTTCCACCTCCCTCCCGTGAGGGTGCCTCGGCAGCAAAAAAAAAAAAAAAACTTTATTATTATAAAATTAAAGAACAAGCCACCCGCGTCCGCGCACCCCACGCCGATCGCCGGTGTTCGCACCTCCGAGAGCGAGGCGCCGCCGGCGCCGGTCAGTCTCCGCGCGAACTTCGTCTTGGAAGGTATCGTCCTTTCGGTTCCGATCGACGCGCGGCTGCAGGCGCCACCGCTTTCACAATGCCTTTTCGGTACACAAGTGTGCAATGCACTGAAATGGTGAGAACGCTCGCGCGATGTAAACGACAACGTGAGTTTGGCAGTGCGACAATTTCGTAAGCAATTCGGTGTTTCCGTCTCCAACGAGACAATGTTAGCAGCCACTCAAAGGCTTAGATACAGTGGAACTTTTTTTCCTCCTACCGGAATGGACAGAGGCGACGACCCCTTTGACGTACGGATTCAACAAAGGATATTGGAGTATTATGAGAACCCAGAATCCAGTACACGTGAAGCAGCGAGAATTATCGGCTGTAGTCACGCCTACGTTTGGAGAGTTTTAAAAGACGACGGACAGCACCCTTACTACTTTCGTCGCTGTCAAGAATTGAACTCTCAGGATCTGGCTCCGCGTGTTGCATTCTGCGAGTGGTATTTAGCGAATGAACATATGAACATTGTTTTTACTGATGAGTGCACGTTTACGCGCGCCGGTATGTGCAATCAACATAACAGGCACATATGGAGTCATGTTCACACCTACACATCAGTAGAGAATTCCTACCAACATAGGTTTTCTCTAAATGTATGGGCAGGTGTTCTGGGACCATACATAGTCGGCCCCGTATTCTTAGAACGTTTAAATGGAGAAACGTACTTAAGTTTCCTCAGAGATACATTGAGTCAGTTACTTGATGACGTGCCTCTGTATCTGTTACGAGACCTGATGTTTCAGCACGACGGAGCTCGGGCGCACTTCCAGTGGACTATTCGTAGGTACCTCGACGCGGAATACGGGGAAAACTGGATCGGACGTGGTGGACCTGTGCAGTGGCCTGCCAGGTCACCGGATTTAACTCCACTAGACTATTCTGTGTGGGGTAGAGTCAAAACAATTGTTTATGACAGTGGACGTAGTGCCAGAAACGTTAGTGAATTACGCGAGGCCATTGTGAGTGCTTTTGAAATAGTGAAAACAGACACTTCAGTGCTAAACAAACTAAAAAGACACCAAAGAAACCGCGCGAGACTGTGCTTGCAGCAAAGTGGTGGACATTTTGCACAACTTTTAACTAGCCGCCAAAATTGGACTTCTAATAATTAATTTTGTAAGAAAGTAGTTATAAGTGTACACAACAATCAGTCTAAAAAATTTGATTCAAAACTTTTAAATACGCCAACTTGTTTGTACCTGTAATATTTTTTTTTATTACAAGTTAAACATTTGTTTCTTTACAAACGTACTACTTGGTCAAATTAACATGACACCTGCGTAGTAGCGATAGTGTGTCTGCGCTTTAAAACTTTCGAGTTAATATGTTTTGGATTTGTACTCCGCTGGATTTGTAAGCGGTGGCTGCGGCGGCCGATGCATAAGGCTCCCCTGGATTTGTAAGCGGCGGCTGCGGCGGCGCAGCGGCGAGTCTCTGCAACGCGGCATTGCATCGGGTGGTAACACCTTTCTCTTGTTGTTATTATTATTGGATTTTTTTGAGTTCTTGTTATTATTGTTACATTTAGAGGTTTTCTTCAAACTATTGGATTTTTTTACATTTAGCGAAATGGTTTGAAAAATGAGAATTTTAAAGCTTGATATGCAAAAAATACCTATCAGTTACGAAGTACTTAATAACTACCAATCATGTAACCGATTTAATAATATCACTTTGAACATGCTTTAAACAATAAAAATTATAATTTTCGTAATTAAAATAAATTAGGTACCTACTAAAAAACTTTTTAGCACACTCAATAAGCGTCATTTGAACCAGATATCATGTTGAATATGACCGAGTATGCAGTACATAATAATTTAAATCGATATTATGTAACATACTATTACAAATAAGTTGCCAGTTCAAAGCCTGGGAAAGTGTGATGGAAAGTTTTTAAATTGCTTTTGAAGTTTTTTTCGAGCCATAGGTAGGCCAAGGTTTAGTTCTTACAGTTCACTCAAAATAACTTGGCCGGTGTAAAGTGAACATCTGTTACACTACTGAATAGTAGTCAGCTGTACGGGCGCTGCGCTGCGCGACTCAGAGGCCGCGTGCGACGAGACGCGGAGTACCTACGCCGTAGAGCTCGAAACTTCATACAAAGGTCACCTCCGATCTAATGTTGAATAACTTTTAAAATATTATTTATTTCGGCGCAATTTATATTTTAATCATATAATTACTTATTTTTTTAAATGAGGTTTATCAGGTTTTAGGTTAATTCATTTACACGTTGTATATCAAGTGTAAACAGTAAGTGATTGTGAATATTGCAAATTAATGAACAGTGAATCCTTAAAGAATTTAACGTAATAATCAATTTTTATCAAAACATTAACTTTGTCATGGTGAAATTATGTAGTCAACGACGGCGCGACGAGCTACTTGCTGCTGTAGTGAGGTTCAATAGGAAAAAACCTAATGAAGAATAATTGAATTCCAAACATTTGGGTATTAGTAATAACTCGTCTCCTATATTTGTAGCTGAACACTTGACTCCGCCTATGAAGAGTTTGCATGCTGCTGTTCGTCAAAAAGCAAAATCCTTATTCTATAAATTTGTCTGGATTCGTGACGGAAGGATATATGCGCGTAAGGATGAAGCATCGCAGGCCCTTTATATCCGAGATGTCGACAGTTTGAGTAAAATAAAATAAGTAACACTTTAGTATTATGATTATTTCTATTGTACAAAACTCGTAGATTTATTTATTTTTTATTGATCTGATGGCTATGCAAATATATTATCAAAATGTAAGAGGTATGAGAACTAAAATTAACGAAATATTTCATACTATTTTGACTTTTTCATATGATGTAATAGTATTTACTGAGACGTGGCTTAATATTGATATCATTAATAATGAGTTTATAGACTCAAGGTACATAGTTTATAGAAGAGACCGACAGTGTTCTGCGAACTAAAAAAATGCGGCGGTGGTGTTATGATCGCTGTTTCTAGAAAGTTTAAGTCGAGGAGAATTTCACTGTGGGAGACGGTTAGAGAGGGCATTTGGGTCAATACAGAGGTTGGATCAGGTGCCAAAAGTAGAAATGTTTCCTTATGTGGAGTTTATTTCCCACCTCCTGTTAAACTCCCCCATATAAAAGATTGGACTGAGAATTTAGATAATGTTTTCCACCTCACTGATGAAGTCATAGTTATTGGTGACTTTAATTTAAATTTTATCTAATGGGAAAACATAATGGATGGGACAGGTACTGAACCTTTAGGCTTTAACTGTCCTCTTGGTAACTCCCTATTGATTTTATATCTAGCAATAACCTACAATAAATAAACTACATTACCAACGAGGATGGTAGAATTTTGGACCTAATACTTACAACTGTCACAAGTATTGAAGTCTCAGGTCCCACGTGTCCTATCTCTAAATTAGATCCCAAACATCCATGTCTTTTGATAACAATAAATGATTTTATTCCCGTGCTGTGTCATTCATCTAGTAGGGAGCATTTCTGTTTTTTTAGAGCCAACTATGAAAACATAATTTGAGATCTGAGCAATATTGACTGGCTTACTAAAATGCATTATAGTTTGACTGTTGATGAAAATCTTAAAACCCTATATAATGAGCTTTACTCCGTTTTTGAAAAATATGTCCCTTAACACAAACCCAAAAGTGGTAAATACCCAGAGTGGTTCAGTAAATCTCTTATCAAACTGTTGTCGGAAAAAGAGATATTACGTCTCAAGTTTAAAAGGTACAAAAACCCTCGTGATAAATGTGAATATGATTTGTTGAGAAGTAGATGTCATAAACTTTCTTCAGAGTGCTATACCATGTATAAACAAAGGTTAGAAGATAACATAAAAACTAACCCTAAATCTTTCTGGCGTTACATCAAGGAAAAACGCGGTAGTAATGCTCCTATACCGGCAACCATGCATCTGGGAAAAAATGTGGCAAATGATGTGATAAAGCGAATCTTTTTGCTAATAACTTCTCATCCGTTTTTTCAACCGCTAACTATGATTATAGTTACTCCACATCTATCAAGAATGATTGTTTTGGTCAAATAAAACTCAGTAACACATCTGTTTTGGAAAACCTGAAAGAAATTGATATATGTAATATATGCCAGATGGCATCCCACCGTTCTTCTGGAGACAGTGTGCGGATGTCTTGTCAACACCCCTTTGTCTCATATATAATCAGTCCCTAAAGAGGGCATCTTTCCAAGAGAATGGAAAAAGGCCTGGGTTGTGCTGATTTTTAAAAAGGGAGATCCCACTGATGTAAATAATTATCACCCTGTTTCCATTTTGAGTTGTCCGGTGAAGTTCTTTGAAGACTTGTTATGTTCCACTGTCACTTGCCACCTTAGTTCATCAATCTCTGAACATCACCACGGTTTTCAAAGTAAAAGGTCTGTAGAAACCAATTTGGTGCATTTTGTTAATGAGGTGATGGCAAGAGTTGACGGGGGTTCTCAGGTGGATGCTGTATACACGGATTTCTCAAGTGCATTCGACAAAGTAAACCACTGTTTGCTCATAAAGAAATTAGAGTCATTCGGTGTCACTAGTTCTTTGTTATCCTGGTTCCAGACCTACCTGACGAAAAGACCAAACACTGTTGTTTGCATGGTTATGAGTCGTTCACGTATTTCTCAACTTGTGGTGTTCCCTAAGGGTCACATTTAGGCCCCATTCTCTTCTGTGTATTTATCAATGACATTACTTATTGTATACTTCACAGTGATTATAGCTGATGACCTCAAAATTTTTAAGGTCATAAATGAGCCCTTTGACGTTGCGAACTTACAAGACGATCTTGACAGAATCTCAAATTGGTGTATCCATAATGGCATGTCACTTAATTCTAAAAAATGACAACACATACCATACACAGGAGAAAAAAACCGTTCCAAATCTCTTGTAAAATACAGGGAGAGTTAATAGAGGAAGTACAGGTGATTCGAGATCTGGGTGTGCTGTTGGATGGCAAACTCACGTTTAAGGCACATTACGGCTTGGTTATTTTGAGGTCGGCACGCATGCTTGGCTTTATCAGGCGAAATACAAGGGAGTTTAAACACCATGGCACTAAAATAGTGTTGTACAATGCTTTAGTAAGAAGCCATTTAGAGTTCGCTTCCGTTGTATGGAATCCTCAGTATTCTGTGCATTCGCAACGTATGGAATCGATTCAGCGCTCTTTTACAAGATCCTAAGCTTTTTATTCCGCTGGTATCTCGCACAGAGCACCATACGAAGCCAGGTTATTCCATTTTAGTATGAACTCACTGCATAGTCGAAGGCAGGTCTTTGATGCCAAATTTATTTATAAGATAATGAATCATTTAGTTGACAGTGTTAGTCTCACAAAAAAAAAATTATCATTGCTGTACCTCGTCGCATTCCTAGGCAATGTGTAAATAAAATATTTTATGTACCTGCTTGCAAACCAATTATAGGAGTGCATTCCCCTCTGCCTAGAATGTTTTCTCTCTACAATATGCTAAACTCAAAGATTCCTGACCTTGACATTTTTAATGATTCACCTCTACAATACCAAGGAAAATTAAAATGTACCTCATGCCTTGCGTTTAGTTTTCAAATGAAAGCAAATTAATCGTTGGTTTCATCTCTGTTT
Source organism: Marasmarcha lunaedactyla (assembly GCA_923062675.1). Taxonomy (NCBI): domain Eukaryota; kingdom Metazoa; phylum Arthropoda; class Insecta; order Lepidoptera; family Pterophoridae; genus Marasmarcha; species Marasmarcha lunaedactyla. Next base: position 9,585,937 of record OV281342.1, on the reverse strand, counting down.
TTTTAGTAATAATTTTTTTTTATTTTACAAATTTTTAAATATTATTTTATAAAATTGCGTTGTTTTTTTTTCATAACTATTTCATTTTCATAACTATCATATTGTATATATGTATTATAATTTTTTGACTTTTCATATGTTTTATTAATATTATTATTTTTATTTTTTTTATTTATTCTTTTTCTTTTATTATTTATTTATTTTTTTCTTCCATTTGCATCTAGACACTTTTCCCAAACTTTTTATGTTTTTTTTATGATTACCAAATTTGTGGTATGATTCTTGACATTTTATCCCTGAAATGTTTTAATTTTACTATTTTTGAATTTCAATATTTGTAATAATTTAATTGTAATTTTCATTTTATTATTTAAGCCCATTTTTTTAGTATGAGCGCATGACTTAGGAACGCTGTATGTGCCTATAATTGACATTATATACTAGAAATAAGTTTTTTTTAATGTTATTATGATTTTTTAGTATATATGTTGTTGGCATGTCTTTTTCAAATAAATAAAATAACAAGACAAGCTATTAATTATATATTACTTATTTCTAAGTCAAAGATTTTTAAATTTCAAAGTCGTACTGAGAAGAATAAAAAGAATAGCGATTATATTATTGCTTACCTTAATTCACTTTTGTTACACCGATGCTCGCATATACTACTATGGTAGAATGTCAAATTTGGCGGGAAATTGTGCAATGGTGCGCCCAAGCAGTCACTTAGCCTAGCTTTTTTTTTTCTTCTCCTCCAAGGGGAGGGCAAGTTTTTTTATTTCTTTTGTGGTTTTACTATAAATCTCTAAACTATATTTTAACTAAATTTTAATTAAAAGTTGCGTGTAAACAGTCAATAAAGTGAGAAGTGGTAACTTAAAATTTAGTACGCAAGTGATCAAGTAGATTAGGATTCGTTCTATTTTTCGTATAAGAAGGTGGGCGGCGCTTCTCACTTAACACGTTTGGACGTGTTTTTTAGTTAAGTGCATAAGTTGACAAAGCTGGTGGCGGCAAGAGCTCGTATTTATTTCGCAGTAACTCCGTTTTTCAAAATGTCGGAATGGAGTTTAGTTTCAACTTTAAAATTTGTTGAAGAATATTTAAAATAGGAATGCTTAACTACTTAATCCGTTTTGACACATAAGTAACATGTAGTAACTTAAAATTTTGTTACCAACTTAACTACATAATACGCGTAAACCGCACATTACGCAAACCCCGCGCGCGCGATTGAGGTTATGTGGGACAATCTTTTGCCTCACAGCCTTCATTTGAAGCGACGACGGGCAATTGGAGAAAAAGGCCGCGCAAATTGGCCTAGCACTGACCTGTTGCAATATATTGTTGTTGTTGAGGCTTATCTAGGGGCACCAAAAAATTAAGGAATGGCGCGAATAAATTTGAGGGTACTCTACCTTGGTAGAACGCGCGTGCACTGTAGTGTAAATAATTTTGTCTTTATAATCAAATTTTAAGTATCCCAATGCCCCGTAGTAATTTAAATTTTATTTTTCCAGTTGTTGCCATAAATAAAAAACTAAATAACTTATCAAATTAAACTTCCGTTACACATACGGTACTAGGTATTTTAGCAAAAAAAAAAAAGTAATACGATTGACGTATTTACTTGTTAGGTGTAAAGATGTTTTAGTAATCCTTAGGAATGCAGAATAAGTAACTAAGATTTTAGACGAAAGTGTTTTCTAAGGATTCATTCAATAAGAAATGTTGTAATATTTGAATATGTTACTACGTCATAAACCAGAACTCATTAGTTTTGGTCAGTTGCTACTATTTTATAGTGGTTTTTGATCGTTCTATTTTTAACAATCCTTGAAAATATTTTACGCATTTATAGAAAAAATGCAAAGATGAGAAGCAATGTATAACGTGCTTGTTTACCTGTTAGTCAGAAAATATGTTACTCCGGGATCTTTGACCAATACTGTGTAAAACATCCGTATAGCAATAAGATACACAATATCTTCTATCTGTTTATGCTTCTGATGCTGGTGACAGTATGATATAGTTAAGGTTTGTTATCATTGACATGCTCATTATTATCAGAAACATAACACAAAAGGTAAATACAGGTATACACAAATGGTAACACATACTTTGAAAATAATTAACTTTATGATCAATGTGACAAAATTGTAAGAAATTATTATTCCGTAGGGCAATATTTGTATTATATCTGCTAAGCTATCATCATCCCAATAAGCCTTCATTAATTTGCCTTCAAATTAACCTGCAAATATGCAACCATTAGGTATCTGTGTAACGTTACATATTTTTAACAAAGTTCATATTACTTAGCAAAGAATATCATCAAATGATCTCTTTTAACTTAAATGGATACATTTTAAATTTTGTAGACAAGCGCATTTACAGTTTGCATTGCTTAGTTTTTTAAGCAAATATTTAAATAATCCTAGAGAAAATTACATTTGCATATTCACCCCAGAGCTATTTTTTGGTTTAGAGAAATAGTACGGGGTTAGAGACTGCTGTTTATTTTTTATATTAAATGAAAAAATGCTTTTTTTCCCAATGCTTTTGCCTTTAATGGAATATTGTTAAAAATACAAATATTGTAATTAATTCTCTTGATTTCTAGTTTGTATTGCGTGGCATGGATACGTTACTAGTTCAGTGTTTGCTAAAGTAGCACAGATTGTTACTGAAGGTTATTATTATGTTATTATTAGATTTTGTCTCTGGCTTCGCGCGCGTATTTTTTTGGGGACAAATCAGGTTATGGTTGTACTTATAAAGAAAACCCAAAAAATATTTATATTGACAAATCATTTAAAGAAAAATATTATACATTAACAGAAGGTTTCATCATCAGTTCAAAAACCTAACAAAATGTTTTTTTTACTATACTTGAAGCAAATTTAATTAGATTTTTTATTAATGGAATTATTTGAAGTTGTTAGGAACGTAGGAAAAATAATACGTTTTATATAATTAAATAATAAAACTCAGCTAAAAGCAACCAAATAAAATCAGCATGAATAACCTTGATAAAATTATTATTAAACAATTAATGAGAAATAATGGAGAAAGGAATATTGAAAAATTACAAAATATGATTAAATAATTCGTAAAAAAATTTCCCGTTTTATTTTCAAGATATAAGTCAGCCTTTCTGTTATTCAGGTAAAATTAAACAGTTAATCTTATTGAAATATTAGGACCACACTTGGTCGCGGAATTAATGGTCTAAACCTTTGTTATATATTTCAACGTTTATTAGGAAACTATTTGTAGATTTTAGGCCCTTAAATATTTTGACGATATTTTCAGACGAAGACTTTCAGATAATTTTCATAATGGCAAATTACAGTTTGGTATCTCTTGTTCTTGAATGAAACCTCCGATATTATTTATCTATACTAACACCTTGCAATACCCAAAAAAAAAAAACTATTTGTAATGTTATATAGTAAACATAATCCTGACTTAATTTTAATTTAATTTTTTTTTATGTAAATTGACAGGTGCAAAAGTGTTTAGTTTATAGAGGACACCTAGTAATTAATAACTGATACCTAAACACATGTGTATAATCATCGTAGGACGCTCAGAAAGTTTTTAGTTATAGGTTAAGTTTAAGTTATAGGTAAAATTTTTTTTATTACATTTTTTATAAGAACTCTATATAAAGTTTCACGCGTCTAAACCAATTTTCAAAGCACATTTCCAGTCTACAACACGTACATCCTCAATGGCCTTGCAGTATCTTCTGGCGATGAAAACTGTATCCCCTTGAGCTGGTTTTTAATTTAAGGTACAAGAAGATGCTGCCACATAAGGGCTGTAAGGCGGATGACCCAAAAATTTTACCAGTGTGGTGTTTAGAAATTCCCTTCTCTTGATCGCAAAGTGTGTGGGCAAGCTGTCGTGGAGACCTTCGAGACCCGTGTTTGCGCTAGTTGCTCGCAGCAGCAAAAACTTCTGGCCAGCATGGTAGTGTACAACTCTGCATTGATGCTACTTTCGTTTCTTAAGAGAATTGATACTAAATACCCCGTTACTGAGAAAAATCTGGCGATCAACATTTTGCCAGCGCTTCTCGATCGTTAACTTTCATAGGCGTTGGTTTGTTTTGAAATAGCCATACTGTTGACTGGGGCTTTTTTTCTGGATCATATGGATAAATCTAAGATTCGTCACTTGTTATAATATCGTGATCGGTGAGGTTGTGCGGCACCCAGTGCGAAACACTCCTCCTTACGCAAAGGTGGTTATGTAGATTATCATGAACACTTTCCGCCGGATTCCGCCGGTTTCGTAGAATAAAATTTGTTATTTGTAGCATGTTTTCATCGGTAACAGCAGTCAAAGGACGACCACTTCTCAACATCCTTCGAAATTTAAGCGACTGCACTTAAACTTGTTATACAAGCGGTACACAGTTGCTTTTTATGGAGCTGTACATTTATTTTTTTTTAAATTATGGTACCATCGGGAGATTTGATGCAGGCTCAGATCCCTTAGGGTACGGGGTGCGCAGAAAAGATCGATCAATGCGCAAGCGTTCATTTCCGACTAAATAATCAGCAAATAAACAAGTCTCGGTTTGCGTGCGTTCTCGAGCGCACGTCGATCGCAGACGCCTCCCGCTCCATTAGCCCCCGCGCTAATCGAGCACCCAAATTTCACTGGTTATTACCGTAATAAGTTTCTAACGCCGTTTTCACGGCGGATAGTGGGTTTTTAACCGTACTTCGTGGAACGTGAGCTTCGTCGACGGGGATTCGTCGTTCCAGGTGCCTCGAATTTTCGTGTTCGAGTAAGTTATCCGCGTCGTCCTCAACCCCCCTACCGCGTGTAGGGTGGTTTCAGGAAGTTAGTCTTCGTTGGTAGGTTCATAGAATATATATTTATATATTGCTGTCCCTCCCCAACCCCTCCGCAATGGCTTCCCTAAGCTTTGACGAAATTAGGAACAAGTTACTTGAAAGTACTGAAGGCATGACTTTAAATGCTGATAAGTATCGTTTCATGGATTCTCTTATCCCGCATATCATGGCGTTCATTCCCTTAATGGCCCCTCAGGCCACCCCAGTTCCCCAGACCCCTCTGGTCTTAGGCTCTCCAGCGTCCCCTTCCTCCAGTGACATGGAGTGCGAAGTAGACGCCCCTCCGCGCCGCAAGCGCGCACCCGCGACCGAGTCATCCTCGGACGCTACCCCAACTGGCCCTGAGTCTCCCTCTTTTACGCTTGTTAAGAAGCGCTTGAAAAAAGCCCCGGCGCCCTCGACGCCCGTCCCGGTTTGTCCCACACCCCCTGCGGCGTCTTCAACGCCAGCTGCCCCGGTGCCTTCAACACCCACTCCGGCCCCAACTTCTGTCAAGGCCAAGGTCCCACCACCCGTTTTCCTTCGGGAAAAGGGTAAATGGACTGAGGTTTCGACATTGTGCAATGAGCACAAGATCCATTACACACGAGCGGCCAACTCGGGTGAATCTATTAAAATCACAGTCTCGTCGACAGACGACTTTCGTGCTTTAACAAAGCTCCTCACCGATAAGCAATATCCTTATCACACTTATGCTCTGTCAGAAGAGCGTAAGATCAGAGCGGTACTCAGGGGAGTCCCGTTCGAATTATCGAACGAGGCTATCCTGGAGGATCTGCAGTCCCGAGGCTTCCCGGCACTCGCGTCGCATAAAAAGCAAAGAACGGGAAGCGTCACCCTCTCGCTTTGGTGGTTCTCGCCAACGTCCCCAAGTCCAGGGAGATCCTGAAAGGGGTTAGCACTATATGCGGCTTCTCTGGGATCTCGATCGAGGCGCCTCATCGCCGCGGTCATTCCGGCCAGTGCCATCGGTGCCAGTTGTACGGGCACGCGGCGGCCAACTGCGCTGCCCCGCCCAGGTGCGTCAAGTGCCTGGTCCCTCACTTCACTAAGGAGTGCAATCGCACTCCTGGAACTCCCTCTCCTCCCGATTGCGTGCTTTGTGGCCAGTCCGGCCACACCGCAAATTACAGGCCAAACAGGCCCCGCCCCTTTCTCAGGAAAACTTTCCGCCACTGCGTAGCCAGGTTCCTCCGGCTGCAAAGCCTGCTCAGCCAAAGCTTGCTCCAGAAAACTGGAAGCAGCGCCCCGCATCGAATCCCATCCCGGCTCCTCGCCCATACAAACCCACTCCTCAATCCTCCGTAGCAGACGATATGCGTATCGTCTGCGACGCTATGAAAAATATCGATGTTAGTGAAATCGCAGTCTTAGCCCGTAAACTTAGGGCTTCACGTTCTCCGACAGAGCGACTGCTCGCTCTGGCGGAGCATAGTTCCCTTCTCAATTCATTATAGGTTCATTTAAATGAATTGATCCCTAAGTCAAGCTTCGGCCGACCTCTGCGCAACGGCCACCAACTCATGTCCCTTTGAGCACCTTCAGTGCAACTTTCACTACAAAAAAAAAAACAAACACACTAATAATTCACTCTCTATTGCTATTATTTGAACCAGAATAGTCACGCCATAGCAGTTTTAAGTTAGAACAGCTAGTGAAATAACACAAACAGAGTCATATCCATTAAGCTTCCTCCACTTCTCTACTTAATCGATGTAACTCTTAAAATAACTAGTTTTGAAACTACTTAAATGATTACGTTATTAGACAGTGCAGTAACGTCAGTGATAGCTCTGCTTGCCCGGAGGTTCCAGGTTTGAGTCCTGGTCGGGGCATTCATTTGTGTGTTGAAAACAGAAGTTTGTTTTCGGATTATTAGCTGTTTATTGGATTGGTTTGTTTATTGCAGTGAACGAAATCATCAAAAACAGCATATCAATATAACTCTATATGTGATATTAAGTCGTTTGGTAATGTTATATAAGGATATTTCTCAAATCTGGATTCTTTGAAAGCTTTCCTGTCTCGAATAGACATATTGTGGGCGTGAAGGGCTTAACGGATTTCAGATTTGTCACCCTAATATTATGTTAGTGTCTTGGGCTTTTTGTAGAAAATTTAGTTATGCCTTGATATTTTATGTTTCTCATCATTCATCATTTTAATAACATCCCAGGTCTAGGATGTTTAACTAATTGAATAGTTACAGAACGGCTATTAAGTATGCCGTTTAAAACGTTGGTATTGCAGTGTTTTGTACTGAAAATCAATTTGAAAAAAATATTCAAGTACCTCTGTAATAACAAAAACATATCTTCATTTTCGATTCTGACATTTTTTTTCTCAAAAAGACTACATATTCCCTTTAATAAATTTCTAAACGCGATAACTGTACGGTTGCTGCCAAATTATGTTGCCTATATTACGTCATTGCAATTAGTAGCCCTACCATTGTTTTAATTTAAATATTATAATTTAAATATTATATCGTACTAGTTTACGTAGAATAGTTATAAATATGATTATATTGGAAAAACAAAACCTACCAAAATACGTTGTATTTTCGTTTTTGCTAAAGCTTCTTCTTTTCGTGAGAAGAAATAGCTACTTCTGGAAACTTTAGCCGAAGCAAAGAATAAAAAAAGTTCTATGTAGACGGCGGTCGTTCAGCTCAACTGAGTCTGTACCGGTGGTGTCTGTAACGGAGATAGCTCAACTAATGGTTGTCGTCAAGCGACAGCAAATAATAAATTAATTAATCTCACCTTGTTACGTATCTGTGATGTTGAAAAGGAACAAATTGAACAAAATAATGATAAAATCGGTAAAATCTAAATCATGAAGCAGATTTTAACTTTTTCAATAAGAAGATATTATCAGTATATTTCTTTCACACGAACCAATAGTAGTCATACCAATATTCCGCAGTGCATCGGTTACCCTAACGATGCCTGAACATGCCGCCTCACGTTGCCAGCATCATTACAATGATCATTAAAACTGCATCTGTAGAACTAGCACTATATAATATATAGCATCAGGCGTGTAGATATTAAGACTGTATGCCTTAATAAACGGTATCATAAACAGAGTTTTTCAAAAGGAATTTGTGAAATTCTTTCAATTTAAACAATATTGTTTTGTACTTTATCTCGTTTGACTTAATGATCATTCGATGTTTTTGGTTTTAAGAAAGTTGTAGGATAGTTTAGGAACATTACGAAATTTTTTAATAATATTATTCAGATGTTCGGTATAATTTTCAAAGAAGGAAACACGTGTGTGTGTATGAGGGTTAGCTATTGGGTTGTGTAATAAATGGGAGGTTTTTATGATGAACCAAATAAAATGTGGATTTTATTTTACATATATATTTTTTTTAACTTTTTTGTTTATCTTTTTTTGGTAGCTTTTTTTATAATATTTATATTTACATTTTTCTACTTTTCATACTTATATATCGCATTATATCGTGGATAATATTTATTTAATGATACGGGATTTGGCATAATAATTGTAACCAAATGAAACTTATTAAAAAATAATGTTTTACCTCTTTCTATATTAGCGTCATTTACCCGAAAATTTAAATTGTTGTTCTGTCCGAATGAAAAGTGTCAAACTTATTACTAATCCACACATACCTATTCTAATTTATATTCCCCGTAATTATTATTTTAAATATAATTTTACATCTTGCAATTTAAGTATATTACGGAGCATTTTTCTTATGTACATATTTAACCTATATATTTTGGGAAATTATAGGTCAAGCCACAGATTTCTTTATTAGCCACGTGATCAAAGTTCTAATTTTATAACACAGCCACGGGAAAATGAGATAGCCTCTAATACACTAATTCGTCTTTTTGCAACGCCTACTAAATATTCAATAGAAAGCGTAGTAGTTAAATTTGCGTTAGGTTAATGTTGGGCTGTAATTATCGCATGCGCGAGCTGAGTGAGCGATGCGAGCGTGGTGCAGCAGCACCCGGCAAAGCGCTATAATCGAAATTGGATGATAATTCAAAATTTTGTAGCAAAAGCATCATCAGACAACATATTTTTAGTTGCTAAGATAGTATCGTTCAGACGCTCGTAAATTGTTGCTGACCTAGTAATTTAGAAGGCAATGTAGATTCTTAGAGGCGAACATTACTATTAAAAATAATTCTGTTTAATTAGCACCCATATATTTTTAGTTTGATACTTTGTTCTAGGTCCGCTAAGATATTCCTTTGTTGTATGAAAAAACACTTTTTCTCCTTTGAACTTAAAAATCTACTAGCAGCGTTAGCTAATATGCTAGCTATGCAAGCTAATATGTGTAAATTTGTATCTTATTCTGAAATATATTTCAATCACCAGTTGTTATGACATCGTTTCTTAAGTCAGACCTAAGACGCCATAACAAGTAAAAATGAAATGCAATTATTTTTTAAGGTAGCCACATCATAAAGCAAATATACTATACTAAATAATTTAAAAAGTTAAGAGCAGTAAAATTATATACACAATTGCTGACAGCATTAAGTAAAAATGAAAATATATATATTTTAAATAATGTTTATTTTGAGAAAAAGGAACTATCTATATAATACTATCTTTAAGATAACATGCTCTGAAAATTTTAGTTCAAAATACTTCACCTTCAGCTAGTTTTTTCAGTTAAAACACGTAGAACCAAAATATAGAACAATTTAAAAGTTTTTAAATCATTTTCTTGGGACGCACAATTAGAAAAAATAACACTACCAACTTGACTGAATCGAAAACCATAAACTTCGTTGGGGTAATTTGAGTATCGTTACAATTTTGATCATATTTTTATGTCACATTTTTTATTGTTAATTAAAGAAAAAATATATTTTAAGAATAATGAATGAATCTAAGGATGAGTGCGCTTGGAGTGGCTTTTTATTATTATTATTCACTTCAAATCTGGGACTCATTTCATTTATTTAACATACAAATCTTTCTAAAACTTAATTAGAAAATTACTACTTCTATAAGTTCTTTGCATTAATTTTCGAAAAATATAACACACTTTATCTTAAAAACAAAAAATGACAATATCATCATATTTCATCATATAAGTATCAAGTCGTTTTTTTTTTTTTTTTTTTTGGTTCCCCTCCACGGGAAGGGCAGGAGGACATAAAAAATGCTCTGACGCATACTCCGCGCGCGCGATCGGAGTTATGTGGGACTCGTCCCGACGCCTACCAGAACCATACCCACTAAAAAACCCCCTGTCGGCTCGTGCATTTTTGCCACTCAGCCTTCATCTGAGCGACGGCCAATTGGAGAAAGAGGCCGCGCCAGCGGGGCCCTTAAGGGGTCACCCGCTGAGATTCACATAGCACTGAAGGTGCTCAAAAATGAAAAGTAAAAATAAAAACATTAAAAATGAAAAATAAATATTGCATTAATTCGGATTTACGTTAGAATTAGAATTTACGTTAGAATTAGGATTTGCGGCCTGAAGGGCCTCGAGAGCTAAAGTTAACTGCGTAGGTTCGCCCGTGTGCGCGTTTCTCGGCCTAGCGACTTTGAATTTCGAATCTAACATAGGAGCAGTATATGAGACTGAATCTCGAACAAGATGATTGGGATGGGATTCGGCGCGTTTGAAGAACGATTCTGAGAGTGTTTTGAGGTGCTGTTGCACTGTAGGTAGTTCAAGATCTCTGTGCAGGTCCGCGTTGCGCACATACCAAGGTGCGTCTGTGGCCCTGCGGCAGAAGAGATTTTGAACTACCTGCAGCTTATACAGGACGGAGGGATTGGCGTGGGCAAAGACTGGCGAAGCATATGACATGACGGGTCTAACGCAGACCTAATAAAGCGTACGTTTATTTCTAAAAGACATTTTACTTTTTCTACCTATCATACTATTTAGGCGGCTTAAGTAGAAACGCGCGAGTTTCGTTACTCTATCGACGTGTGGCTTGAAAGAAAGGGTCTGATCTAAGGTGACGCCTAAGTATTTAATACTGCGCTTCCAGGGGATGGGAGTACCTTACATTCGAATGTGAGGATCGTTGTAGCGATTACGACGTTTGTGGTCGAAATGAATAGCAGAACTCTTTTCCGGGTTGACATCGATACGCCATTTTTGAAACAAAACACCGAGGGCGTTTACGGCCTTTTGGAGTCTGGTGATGTTATACGGGATCCTTTGACCTTTAGTGTAAAGGGCGGTATCGTCTGCAAAGAGGGCGAGTTCGACGTCTTTCGGCGCGATGGGGATGTCGTTAGTGTACACGGTGTACAGCAGAGGAGCGAGGACTGAGCCTTGCGGGACTCCAGCCTTTATGGGACGAGGCGCGGAGAGCGTGCCTTCATGTTTGAATCGAAACGGTCTTTAAGAAACGACGCGATTAATCTGACTAGGCGAACCGGTAAGCCTATTTTATAGAGTTTAAAAACGAGACCGCTGTGCCAGACTTTGTCGAATGCCTTGGCTACGTCAAAGAGAACCGCGATTGATTTTTTACGATGCGGATAGAATCCTTCGAGAATGTACTCAACGATTCGATGGACTTGCTGAGGGCAGGAGTGCTTAGCGCGAAAGCCGAACTGGTGGGGAATATTGAGAGGGTCGCCATCCGTTGGAAACAGATGGTTCCGCATTCGAGAGAGTATGACTCTTTCGAGAAGTTTAGACATTGCCTTGAGGAGGCTGATGGGTCTGTGATTAGCCGGAACGCTCAGAGGTTTACCCGGCTTGGGAATGCCTATGACTGTCGCTTCTTTCCAGGCTTTTGGAAAGTAGCTATGATCGAAGCAGGCATTGAAGATGATAGCTAACAAGGTAAGCACCTGCTGAGGCAGGTGCTTAAGTGCGTGGTTGGAAATTCCATCCGCACCCGGAGCCTTTTTGAACTTTTGCTTTCTAATGAGAAGCAAGATGTCATCATTACAGACTGTGACGGGGTCGTCGGTGATAGGGAGAGATTCTCTGCGGAGAACTTCGTCCTCCGCCACCTGGATGTGGGAGGGATCCGCGGGTTGCGTGCTGGGCGAACATTGTGCCGCTATGCTGTCGGCGAAACATTCGGCTTTCTCTTCGACTTCGAAGGCAATAGTGCCGTCGGGACGAGTGAGAGGAGGAACGTGAGAGGCGGAGTCTACGCGTAAGGCTCGGGCCATTCGATAATACGCTTTGTGGGACGGGGAGATATTCTCCATGAGATCGTTAAACTGAGTGTCTCGGAGTTCCGCGAGGCAAGACCTAACTTTACGTTGAAGCTGATTCGCAGCTGTTCTATATGCGGGCGTGGGATATTTCTTGGCTCTCCGGAGAGCCGCGTTTTTAGCTTTAATGAGATTGCTAACGGCTAAGGGAAGCGCGGGTTTGCCTTGCTTAGCAATGATTACGTTGTCACTGATGGCTGAGTTGATAGCATCAGTGAGAGAATTTACTAATGAATCGATTTTATCCGGGCTATCTAATTGGTCGGGCGAAATCGCGAGCGGAGAGTTCGGTGCCTCTAAGGCTGAAACTAACGTATTTTTAAAACCTTTCCAGTTGGTAAAGGTCTTAGGAGATGTGACGTTATCGTTAGGCGCGCCTAGCACGAGGAAGACGGGGCGATGGTCGGAGCCTAGGTCATCGAGCGGTTCGATGGACCTGAGATCAAGATTGATTCGCTTGATAATTGCAAAGTCGAGGATGTCAGGAGAATAGGTCGGGTTGTTGGGATAGTGAGTAGGAGTGATGGGGGATATGACGTCTAAGTCAAGGGAGTTAGTGATGTAGAGGAGAGCGAAACCACTGGTGTTGGACGATAGGCACGTCCAGTCAGTATGTTTGGAGTTAAAGTCTCCGAACATAATGACTGAATGGCCGAGGGCGAGAATGGCCTCAAAGTTGCTGCGGATTGGTCTGGAGCCGCACGGTATGTAGACTGAAGCTATGATGATGGTCGGATGACCAGTCATAGCCAATCTACACACAGTGGCCTCCATGTTGAGGAGAGGAGGGGTAGGGAGAGGACAGCAATGGAAGCCTCTTTTGTAATATATAGCGGTGCCGCCGTAACCGTCGGAGTTGGGCCTATCGTTGCGAGTAAACGCGTACTTAGGAATAGCGTATCCCCTGGAGCGGTTTGGAGTAAGCCATGTCTCCTGGAGAAGGAATAAGTCAGTTTCTTTGTTCTGAAGGAACAGTTTAATCTCGGGAAGGTTGGTGCTAAGGCTGCGAGCGTTAAAAGATACTAGGGATAAGCCCTTGGGTTTGATACGACTGGACGCGGGATTCGCGGGTCTAGACATTATAATTTACTTGTTTACGAATTTATACAAAAATAAAGATTTATAATGAACTTAAAAGCGAGTGATGCTCGGCTAACGCAAATAAACGCTCTTGAGGAGAGCGGGCGGCTCGCAGTTTGCGTGCGAGTATGGAAATTTCATTAATGTCTACGTTTTGGATGACGTCGAACACGGTCTTCATGTCCTCAGCCAGCGACGACTGAGGTGCAGAAGACGGAGCGGGACGCGGCCCTACGGAAGCTACGGGAGCTGGGATGGGTCGGGAAGGTGCAGGCGGGACAGCCGGACGCTGCCTCCAAGACAGAGCCGGAGTAGGATTTGGCTGAACGGGCTTTGCTTCCGGGGGACCCCGGACCGCGGTTGCGGTTAGCGGGAGTGAGCGGCGCGACCCTCTTGGCGGTGGAGCGTGGAGCGCGCGGGCAACCCCTGTAGTTAGCTGTGTGGCCGGACTGGCCACACAGTCCGATTGTCACACGATTGTCAAACAGGATCCATTTCTCGTCACAAGTAACAATGCGGTTCAGAATTCCTTCATTTGTATGCCTGCTGAGCAGTGCAAGGCACGTCTCCAGTCGTACTTCGCGCTGGCGGTCATTGAGTTCGTGGAGTACCCATTTGTCAAGCTTTTTTACCTTGCCAATTTGACGCAAATGACCAATATTGTTTTGATGCTAACGTCGAAAGCTGCTGCTAATTCAGCCGTGGATTGAGTTTCATCAGCTTCCACAATTGCCTTTAATTCGTCATTGTCGACCAAAGTTTTCGGACGACCACGGGGTTCATTTTTCAGGTCAAAATTTCCAGAACGGATGCGGGTAAACCAATAACGGGTGGTGCGTTCGTTTGTAGTGTTCGCTCCGTAAACGTCGTTGATGTTGCGTGCCGCTTGTGCCGCTTTGCTGCCACGACGGTACTCATACCCCATAATTACTCGAATTTTTAACTTATCCATGATGACGAAAAATGTTCGAATGCGTTGAAAACAAAACACTAACTATTAAACAAATGACGATTTCAGAAAAAGAATTCCATGTTTGTCAAATAAAATTAATTTGAAATTAGAATTATCAGTCAAAAAAAAAATATTTTCATTTGAAATGGCCAGTACAGCAAAACGGCAGTTTCATTGGTAAAGACCTATTATTATAAAATAATAATAGTCCGGTCTATCTATGATTTTTACGAAGAATGTGTAACCGGAAAGCCTACACGTACCAGACATGAACCCCATATGTATAAAAACGTTTGTTTCATCCAAATTAGGTACTAAGTTAAAGCTACGACCAAAACGAAAAAAAGCCTACTAAAGGGATTTTTACAATATGTTTTGTTTTTATCTCGTTTCTTCGAGTCAGCTCGTTTTTTTGATATGAAGGGAAGGAATCCGACAAATGACGCGAGTGATCTTTTTCATTTATCAGCGGGCGCAAATGATTTACCCTTTTTATCTGTGACAAAGACATTTGTGTCATAATTCTAGACGTGGTGTTTTGGATTCCTCAATACAAAGATAGAAAAGCAAGGTAAAGTAGCTCTTTACGTATAGAGAAAATATTTAAATTCTCTTTGTAGAATCTCTAGTCTAGAAGTCAGCTACTAACAAATAATTAGAAATTCAAAAATCAGATGATTAAAAATGTTTCGGGAATTTTTTTATTAGAGTTAGTTTCCGCACCAATAGAAATATTAAATAAATAAATATTTCTAAATTAAGCCCAAATTAAGTATCATTAAGAACTTGTGTTATGGATACTAGATAACGGATAAATAAACTTTAAAAATATATAAACACAAATAGATTTTTTTTAAATATATAAATATTAGAAATAAACTCAAATAAACATACATACACATCCATGACTAGAGAGCAAATATTATATAATATCTGCTCTTACCAGGATTCGAACCCGGGGCCTCTGGCATGGAAGGCAAGGCTACTTACCTCCATACCGAACAGGCCGTCAAATTCAATGTTGTCAAATACAAGTTAAATTCAATGTTGAGGTTTGTCTGAAAAACACTGAAATCAAAAAGACTTTAAATGGCCGAATAAATTGTAAAAATTTTACTATAGAACGAAATGTCTGAAACCAATTTAAATTTCAAACTTTCAAACAGAGCTGGATTTGCAGGACCTCGGTGATCCGGCTTATTCAAATATAAAACTCGGTACTGAAAAACGGCACTTAGTTCGTTAGCTTTGTGGACAATCCAGGATTTCTGGTTTTGAATGGTTTTGGAACCATTTCATCTTTTTTCTAAAACACTGTTCGATTGTTTACTTGAAAGGATATCGACTTTTACCGGTAATGTAACCAAAAATGAACATCACAGTTAGTTTGAACATTTCTATAAAGGTTTTAAATATTCAGCCACTAAATCTGATATGGAGTACTGCAGCCATCTTTGGCATGATTCTGCTAAGTACCATCTTGAAGCGTTGGATTCTGTCGACCGAAGGGCCCGTAGACTCATAAGTGACGACAGACTTACTTCTTCGAGACTGCAAAGTCTCGAATATCGTCGAAAAGTTGCTAGTCTATCGGTTTTTTGCAGATTGCACTTTGGAGAGTGTGCAAATGGTCTTTTTCAGCTGATCGAACCTTCCCCCTTTCTCCACCGATCAACCAGACGCAGACAGAAGTTTCACCGGTTTGTGGTTAGAGTGCCGAAGAGCCAAACTAAACGGTTCGATAGCTCATTTTTGGTTCGTGTTGCCAAAGAGTGGAACGATTTGCCTGCGTCTGTTTTTCCAGACAAATATAACCCTGGAGCTTTTAAGTGTAGAGTGAATAGGTACCTCTTGGACAGGCGTGTATGATCCTCGTCTTCATCGTCACTTTCCATCAAGTGAGATGACGCCTGCTAATTATTAATAAATAAAAAAAACTAAAAATTATACAGGATTTTATATGAAATCAGTTTAGTACAATTTTAATTTGCGGAAGTTCATTTTGTTTTAATACCCTTATCGAAACTATAAGTTTTATAACAATAAACAGACAAACAAACTGGATAGAACAACTGAGATCTTTAAATTATTACTTCAATTCAGTTTATCAAGTAACTCTCAACAAAAATGTATGACTAAACCTTTATTGGAATATTATTAGACACTTAAAACTTTAAAAGGCTTTGTATCATTTTGAAAAAAAAAATACAATGACTTGTTTTTATTAATTTTAATTCACATTTACTTCCATTTTCATTATGTTTTGATGATACACTGGTCATTCTTTATGCTTATTAAATTTAAACTAGAAAAAAGTATTTTGATCCTTCTGTTGACTAAAAATATTTCATTCCAATATTGGTTCAAGTAAATTTATTCTCATGTTGATAAAAAATATTTAGCAGTCGTTAAAGACATTGTTGGGACGAATTTCTTCTGATTGAAAAAGTATATCGAAGTTTTCTGAATTGAATTAAACTGACGACGTAAAATCAGCAAATCCTTTTGAGGGTTATTTGACGGTGTGGGGTTAATATAATAGGCTTCATGTAATTTGGAATATTGGAGTGGTTAAATTCCAAAATTTTATCAGAAAAGAAAAAATATATAATATAGTGACATATTTAGAACTTTTCATTTAAAATAATTATCTATAGCTTGCCTAGTTGCCCTTAAATTTCAAACTTTTGAAAGAAAACAAGAAAACAATTGAAAGTGATAAATATAAAAGGATTAGATAGAGTAAACGCATTCAATTATTAGCTTCTAGGCTTTATATAAACAAAACAAGAAGGTCTTAAATAAAATGAAGATCTTAAATAATTGTTGTCCTGGTGATAAAAATGTTACTGGTCCCTTTTTCTTTTCGTGGAATAACTAATATTTAAAATTTCAGATCTATTTAATTGACTGTGATTTTGATAGCGACTAATGACGCGTTGCTGACCATGAGCTTCGGTTTAAATTTTTTTTATGTTCCAGTATTAGGTATTCTAAGTAATTTTGAAGTACACATTTTTAAATGAGGTGTTGTGACATAACAAATTGAATTTTTCTTATTTGTATTAGTTTGTAAGCTGTTGTTCCTAAATAAATAAAATAAAATAAAATTTCTTAACAGGTTTCAGTCTGATATAATATTTTAAAGAGATTCATCGATGACTTGACAAAGTTTGTGATATTTCATGGAATCAACAACTCTAATACTTTCCATGTATTCTTGATGGCAGATATTTGTTGCAAACATTTACAGTTTGCCAATGCAGTTAACACAAAAAGAAGTTAGACGTCATATTGACTAAGTATGAGCTTAACCTTTTTTATCTGCGAGCCTTTAATAACAAATTATAATGTAAAAAGTGATATCGAAATGGTTTTTGAATAACACAACCACGTAAACGGCATTTTGGTCTCATAACATGGTGGTAAAAAGAAACTCTTATTAAAGGTGATAAAGTTATTCTAAATCATATAAAATTTTCTGTGGAACTTTTCATAAAAGGTTGTTGGTTGTGATAAGTGTTGATTTGTGTGAGGTCGGATGCTCTATAGATGGTAAAATAATCAATAACATTAGCTACGCGGACGACATGGTGCTGCTGAGCCCCGCGATCAGTGCTATGAGAAAACTATTAAATATTTGTGAGAATTATGCTTCTGAACATGCCTTACAATATAATGCGAGTTCATGGTATTCGGTGCTGTTAAAAAGGTACCATCAAATGTTCCAGCCCTCGTGCTGAATAATGTAACGCTGAAGCGCTGCTTCAAATTAACATATTTAGGACATGTAATTAATCCGAACCTAATGGATGATGATGACATTGAGAGGGCACGTCGAGCTCTAGCGATAAGAACTAACATGTTGGCTAGAAGGTTAGCACGTTGTAGTATGCAAGTCAAATTAACATTGTTCCATGCATATTGTCAATGTCTCTACACATGCAGCCTTTGGCTTTATTACCCAAAAAAGTGTTTCACGGCCCTACGTGTCCAGTACAATAACAGTCTAAGGATGCTGCTTGGACTCCCGAAGTACTGTAGTGCGTCAGGCATGTTTGCGGAGACACGAGTGGACGATTTCTTCGCAATCATTAGAAAAAGGTCAGCCTCTCTGATGCGCCGTACCTCTGGGAGCTCAAACAGCATCCTTAATACTTTAGCAGATAATGTGGATAATCCAATCTTGAGAAATTGGAACAAAATCCACATAAATGTCAATAACAAATAGCGACACTAACTAATAGTACATACTAACATAGTTGTTAAGTCATTGAATACTAACACTATTTGTTGTATATTTTGCCCTTACCTTTTTATATGGATCATTGTGTCTGAAAATAAATTATTGTTATTAATATATTGCTTTGAATTACCTTTTATTTTTAGGGCTGATTGTTCAATGCGCACATAAGGCACAAATGCCTTAATGTTATGTGTTACAAGTTCTGTAAGCAGTTTAGGTTTTAGTGAATCAACCGGACAATAATGAGGAATCAGTCTTCTATCGAAGGTTAGATGGTTATAGATAAGTGTTGTTTTTCTTTTTGCTTTGTATGTACTTGTAATACTGTTATTTATTTTTTGTTGTTTCGTGATTTTGCATATTGTTTTGTCAATTTCTTAATTTGCGCCGAATAAACCATTTTATTATTATTATCATTATAAGTGGGAATCTATAAACATAAGTGAATATTACAAATTGTTACTAGGTTACACAGTATTTGAAATTTAGTAAACGTAATGAAGCTTTGAATCTGTTCATAAAATAGTTAAAAATTATGCATATCAAACCGAATTTTGTTGTAAATAGTTTTTGATATATTACGATAGTCATTAAAACAGCTACAAGTAGACACGCTACAAAATTTTAAACAAGGTGTTAAATTTGAATTCATTCGGGCAACAACGTCAATTTGATCAATATTATTTTAGCTAAAATACGGCAATTTTCATTACAAAGGCTTTAAAAATAAAATTGATAGCTTGGTCAGCCTTTAGTTTCGAACACAAATAAAAAAATGTCGGTACCCAGCTTTGAAATAGTTTAGCTTTGCAATAACAGAACCAAATTAAATAGGTTTAGTAGTTTCAAAGTTGAATAAATATCAATTAATTGTAAATTAGTTAATTTGTAAAAATAAAATAAAATAACTGACAAGGCTACAAGCAAACAAACCTTTCCTACGGAATTGTAGATTTATTCCATCCTCAAGTTATCTTTAACAGTATTTGGGTTCATAATATTCCTTCGTGATTGAACAAATAAATAATAATAATAATAAATCCCCAGACAAACACACCAACTGTTTGGCCCCAAAGTAAGCAGAGCTTTTGTTATGGATGACCACACAGTGAACAGGTGAAACCCAGAATAAACAAACATAACATATATAGATATAAACAACCATGACCAGAGAATAAACATCTGTGTTCATCAAACAAATGCATGGCCTGACCAGATGCCTCAGATGCAGGGCTACCCATTAGCCCACTCGGTCATCTCAATCGTTTATTATTTAGAAATAAGAATAATAGTATTATAATTATATAAGCTATATTTGTTCAGTATCAATTAAAAGAAATAATAAAACGTTCTTAGATTCGTCAACGACAACGTACAAAAACAAAATAAGTAAAAGAAGTCTTACAATAAAAAGTCTTTCAGCATAACGAGATTAGTGACAAAAGTTACTCTGGAAGAAACATTAAAAAATAACTAAATGCTATCGCTCTATGATTTATAGTTCCAGCGCTCAATCTATATAATCAGCTTACATGGTGATACTGAGGAGAAATTAGGAGTTAGACACAGCGTGTAAATTTTGGAAGTAGGTAGGTACTCAAGCGGTCCGGGACCCTTGATGAGATAATTCTACTCTAGGGAGGTCTTCCTAACTATCAAGGACAAAACACATATATCATTTAATACACTTTTTATTTAAAATGAATCTATTTATAAATAGCATATAAGAATAATTATTAGACTATTTTGGGGACGAAGCCCGCAATAGAATTCTCTAAGGAATCCTGTCAAGGAAATCCATCAAGCAATCCCCTCAAGGGACGCCATGGAACCACCTTCCATAATATATATATTTTACATTTCACAATTAACATCAAATATTGACAGACTTATAAGTTGCCAGTCATAAATGTCGGCAAGTTTGTTTGTGCAATAACCTCTTTTAATAAATACGGCACAAGCAAACGTTGCAATCGCCCCTCTTGTTTAATTTATTTAATTAGTGAAGCTAATTAAATAAATTCCTATATACATTTCATTCTTAAATAACGACCCTACCTAAATCAGGATCATATACATTAATCGGGATTACTCTCAGATGAGCCCCCTACCGATAGGAATATATATACTTGATCATGTTTAAATTACCACATCTTATTACACCAAAAATGATCTTATAGTATTTATTCTCCATCAATAGAGCCTTAGCCACAAAACCTGATGAAAATCAGCCAAGATCCCGGCTGGTTAATTAATATCTAAATAAAACAATGTAAATTATTTTAATTTCTCATACAATTCATGAATAATCAACAACCCCATATTAATTATTTACGTTACCCAATCATATGCAAATTCAAATAACCAATATTTATTATTAAATTAATCAACAATTGTTAAAATAACCCATTGAATACAACCAAATTATAATTATAATTAATTGATAAGTAATAAATATATTAATATCCCAATAAAAGTAAATTTAATTAATCCCATTTATATTAAAATTAATACTAAATTAATCAAATTATATTATCAAACATTATCATTCAGTTGGCAAAACAAACACGTTTGACATGAACTGTCATATTAACTTTAAACTTTTCTGAATGATTAAAAGTTTATTTGAAAGTTTGTAACTTTCGAAAATTTAAACATTACCTACTTAAATATTAAGATTTTACCTGCCTAACTATTACCGGACAAATCTTCCTATGAAAAGATCATAAAATCGGATCCAAAGTATTTTACTTAACCCAGAACGATACCTATAAATTAAAAAATTAATATTTCACAACGCAATGCAGAGAACTTTTTCAAAATGCACCGAAATACACCTGACAAAATTCTATACCAATCACGTTCACAAAAAATCATTACCTATTCCATCACAACCCTTTTATTATTTAACCCACTGAGGATCCTATTCTACATCCGCGTGTTGACCCACAGACATCAATATCACAATATTATATATACTCGTAAACTTTGGCCGCATAGCTAAATCGGCTATCACCTTCTCTCTTATGGAGATTATTAGGTGTGGCTCAAATTAAACGTGCACATTATCTATAGTGTTATTTTAGTCTTTGAAAATTGACTTCTTTAGAGCATTGGCACCACACGTATATTTATGATTCGTAAATAAAATGTAACGCGGTAAATACGTGCCGCGTGTACCTGCCGCCCCTTAGAGGTTTCTTTTCGGGTATTTAAAATTAATTTATTAAACCATTAAATAAAATACCCTCTTATCTCAATATATTTTATGTAAAAACCTTTTCCTTATTTTCTTTTATCTGCATCGTCCATCCATTGCATCTCCTTTTTGGTGATGCTGTTTGGATCGGCTTTGCAGGATATATCATCTCGGAGCATTGCGTTGTGAAGTGTACATAGAATTTGAAAAAAAAAAATATTAGTTTGTTATATTATTCTAAAACACCAACGAAATTCTAACCGTTGCATTTCTACAAATGAACGATATACATATTTGTACACCTAAATGTGTACTTTTACTCTATTAATTCTAAAAATAAAGAAATTATAATAATATAATAATATTTCAAGGAACAAACGCATCCACAAAAACCCCATTTTACATATATAAATACAGACACAATTTCATCATTAATTCCATTCTATCGAACATTAAATAGTTCCAATCTATTCACATGCACAATCCATCTTGGCCATTTTGTATTTTTTCACAAGACAATTGTCACATCCTATATATCGCAATACTCGAAATAAACCTTCATATGGTCGACCAAGTTTTCGACTTCCACAGTTTCGTGTCTATCCTTCTCCGCTATCGATAACTACCAATAGGCACAGTTTAAATCCAAATCAGCGCAGAATTTCGCCGCATTCCGCTGCACTATCATACCTTCGATGATAAGCAAATTATATAAATCTTTATTTACCTTCTTTATTAGCTTCAATAAAACATTATCTTGATCAATCGGCATCTACAATGTTTCAAGCTGTCCCAACGACGCCGGTTGAAGTTTGGGAAATTCCTTCCTCGCCCGTTGGATGAATCACCTTCTAGAGTTTCTCCCTTACTCCTGGTATTTTAGATGGCTCCTGCCCTCCAAAATCTTCCTTCCGCTATACTTAGTTGGGAATATAGCTGAAATAAAATATACAACACAGCATTACACTTTATATCACTGCAATTGTATACCCGGCGCCTCCACCATCAAGCGGTCCGGGACCCTTGATGAGATAATTCTACTCTAGGGAGGTCTTCCTAACTATCAAGGACAAAACACATATATCATTTAATACACTTTTTATTTAAAATGAATCTATTTATAAATAGCATATAAGAATAATTATTAGACTATTTTGGGGACGAAGCCCGCAATAGAATTCTCTAAGGAATCCTGTCAAGGAAATCCATCAAGCAATCCCCTCAAGGGACGCCATGGAACCACCTTCCATAATATATATATTTTACATTTCACAATTAACATCAAATATTGACAGACTTATAAGTTGCCAGTCATAAATGTCGGCAAGTTTGTTTGTGCAATAACCTCTTTTAATAAATACGGCACAAGCAAACGTTGCAGTACCATACATCTGTACCTGACAAATACCATTATTACACTGGATTTGTATTCGACAGCTCCAGGGATTCAGTTTTTATAGATAATTTGTACGAAACGTGGCACATAAACTCATTTTTTTTAATCACATGTAATAAGTGTGGCTGTACTGCACTGATTTGTACGATAGGAAAGCCTCATTTTTATTAAAATGTTTACTAGAAGGGCAGTAGAATATCTGCACTTAACCCATTCAATCAAACAATTTATAGAAATATAACTTGTTTCAAATAAATCAATAGTCTCCAAATAATACTCGTTCCTTTTGTTCCCATAAAATTAGGTGCGTTGAGATAAATTACAACGATTTTAAATGTAATCACTCTAAGTCTATTAAGTCTATCAACAAAAGATAGACCCACCATTTGGACTCGATGGAAATAGATTTGATACTTAAAGGACCTTAATGGTGCTCATAATTTTGAAAATTTCTAATTTTGTCTTTGTTCCCTTGTGAACTGTTTGTTATGTTTATACGTAGTGTAACGTCGTATATTTATGTTATGAATCTGAATACTGTTACCGTCACGATGCTACGAGAGTGGATTGAAAAGTTCGCGGCCTAAATAAGAAAACACAGGAATAATGCAGTTTTTTATAGTTTATATTTTTATTTATTTTTCTACATACTCTCCTCTTAGGTCACAGCACTTAGTCCAGCGGTCCTCCAAAGCCTTGATCCCATTTAAATAGAAGGTCTCGTCAAGGTCTTCACAAAAGGCCATTTTGACCTCCTCATTGGTAGAAAATTTCATTTCACCTAAGTGTTTTTTTAGTTTTGGAAATAGGTGCAAATTCAGGTGCATAAGAGGGATAAATAAGCAATTCTAAACCACAATTCTCTATTTAAGGCATCGATTCTACAGATGTGTGAACACGAGCATTGTCCTGATGAAACAAAACTTTCTTGGTCAACAATCCTGGTCTTTTAGACTTTATTTCTTCGCGTAAACGACGTAATAGTGTGCAGTAGTATGCAGAATTTATAACTAGTATCTAGTAGTACTAAGTAATCAAACAAGACGACACCCTTAGAATCCCAGAAAACCGATTCCATTACCTTGTTTACTGAAAAACACACCTTGGCTTTCTTGGGGGTCGGAAATCCGGGCCTCTTCTATTGTTTGGATTGTTGTTTGGATTCAGGAGTATAGTGATGAACCCATGTTTTGTCCATAGTAACAAACCTTGGCGAAAATTCGTTTCGACCAGCTTGAAAAAGCTCTAAACAGTCTCTAGAAATCGTGAACCGAGTTCGTTTCTGTTCAACTGAAAAGAGCCGCGGAACCCATCTTGCAGACACCTTGTGGAACCCTAACTCGTTAATGATCATGTTTTGTTTACGTTCATATGAAATCCCTAAAGCTTCAGCTATCTTAGATACCTTCAATCTTCTGTCTCCCATGATTGAGATCACATATTTTTTCGATGTTTTCCGAAATCATAGCTGTAGAAGTTCGTCCAGAGCGGGGGTCATCTTTGATGCTCTCTTGTCACGTTTAAATTCAGCTGTCAATTTTTTTATCATTGTATACAACGGAGCAGATATTTTTAAAGTAGCCACCATATCTTCATGAATGTGCTTTGGAGTTAAGTGCTTTGGTGGAGGTATTTGATCACGGCACGGTGCTATGATCCATCCATTTCCAAAACTAATGAAACTTACTCTCACTTAATGTTCAATAAAATAAATAATTACGCATGTATCTCAGAGAAAAATTGCGCTGAGACTGACAAAAAGTCTAGGTTTCATATGAGGGTCGTTTTATATTAATATGACAACGCTATCTATGTTAGGCCGCAAACTTTTCAATCCAGCCTAGTATTACATGGTTTTTAATTTAACAAAGATCGGTTAAAACTTTCTTGTAGTCACTTTTACATGACTGACAGGCAAGTGCGGTTTTGACTGCTTCTCTAACTACGGCGTATAATTTATTTAATTAATTACTAATCAGCACAAATCAAATTCATATCTCAAATTCATCTACCAGATTTCTAGATTTCAGCTTTCGAACAAATAAATACATTGCAAGAAAACAACGAAACAACGGAAATAATTTTTTTCTTCTCCTCCAATTCAAATTGTTTTCCTCTCCATTTTAATATCATGTCTTTAAAGAAAAACAAAATCCCGCGAATAAACACCACACATGGTAGAAATATCGAGTCTGACTATCGTTCCCTCGAGATAGATGATCGTCAAAACAGAATTGTGTGCTAACAAATAACTATACTATTTCAACGTTTCCTATCAAATTTAATATCTACAATTGAAAAAGGTTTGAAAAGTTGTGGCACTTTTAAACTGATATAAAAAATATGCGATGTATCTGTGGAAAGAAAAGTTATAGTAATAGTAACATAAACAAAGTATTGAAAAACTTTAATCATCGATACCTTTTTTTAATGAAAAAAATTGGGTCAATTGGGTGTTCTCATGGTGCACTTAAATATTACGATACGCTGATACGGTGCAAGATAATTCAAACCCGCAATGTGCACTGTTCATTTTATTTGGTCAGAAGTTATTTTTAAGTGTCTTTTTAACACAATGATTTATTTACCACAAAATTTTAACTCTACGTAATTGGCTATGATTGGTTTTTATTTCTTTTGAGGTTGTGCAGCGTCTGTTTTTCTGAAAAATACAAAAAAAACACAATTGTAAAATCTTCTTCGCCGGACGGCCTAAAGTTTTGCAATCATTACGCTGTCCAAATCCATGTTGTTCCAGAATAAATAAAATATGGTTTCCAAAAATAAGAATGCTAAAAGCATATACCTTTGTATTGTTGTGTATGTAAACGTATGTTTTATGGTTTTATTTTATATTTTTTACATACATTTTTTGAAAGAAGCAAAATATTTACCTCCGCCCATATACCAACTTTATGAATAAGGTAAGTATAGCTTTTTTCTTTCTTTTTACTTGTCGTAAAAGACAGATGTAAAATTCAACGAATATATGTTTGAGTCCCCACAGTTATCAAAAAATCTTTCTGCTAGGGCCGGCAATAAAAAAAACTGCATTGTACAAAAACAAAGTAATATTATGACTCGATGAGAAACAGTTGTTTAAAACTAGTTAAAAGAAGGCAATAATCCCTATATTCTGCTTTTAACATTTGACAATGAGTGTTTGGAACATCGCCATAATTTCCCACTCAGAAAGGTTTATTTTTATAAGCGATTGAATCTCGTTGCTTTGCTGGACAGTTTGGAATGAATAAAGCGGTAATATCCATATTTTTTCAGTTTTGGAACGTTGTTGGCTACGTTTGAATTTTCATTTTAGCTTTTCAGTTTAAATTATTGTTTTAATGTTACTGTTACGGTTGTTTTATTATAATGAAACTCATGCAATACGATGCGAAGCATGGTAGCAGCAATGGTAAATATTCTAGATTGGTCTGCAGCAATCATGTATTTGCAGATTTTGTCGAAATCGTTCTTTTTTATTAACTTTCTTTTTGACGCAGAAAAGTCCTCATGGATACCCAACCCTCCCCACGGTTGGATGATGCCGGATGCCTACTGGCTAAAAACCTGCGGCTTCCTTCTGGATGCACCGAGCTGGATCACGAGGAACTTACACATTCCGTTCGCGGCCCGATGGAGGGGTCCCTCTCTAGTCGTCCCTCAGAAGATGGTGCGCAGGAGGCGCACGATCTCGTGTAACGGTGACGAAGCAGAAATGAGGATGCAGCATCTTCCCACGCCCTCTACGCCGGCTCCTTCCACCGCCTGCAACGATCTCTCACTCTGGACCATAGCGCGATAGAGATAGCGATAGCGATAGAGATATCGGCTCCCAAGGCAATACAGAGCCTAGCGCGCTGCGCTCTTTTCTCACGCCGGGCATTACCTCAGCATGTGCTGGGCCGTCTCGTCGAGACAATTGTCGCACTGGTGGCACCTGGCAGTTGGTTTCCCAACAATCCGAAACAGGTAACCCTCTAAAAAACCGTGTCCCGAAAGCACTTGAGTTAGACGATAGGTCCAGAGTCCTGCGCTAAGAATCGCCGGCCTGGACTCCCACGTTTCGGTAGCCCATTGGCTCAGCTCAGCTCTGTGCCCGTCCAGTTCCTGCAGTGCAGGCAGGTGACCCCTGTCAGCGCGTCCAAGTGCCACTCGTAGAGCGATGCGAGGACTTCCAGGTCCCAGGGAATAGTACCCGCCAGCACGCAGGATGCCTCACCCAAGTTCGTGCGATAACCTTGTATCACCCTGATCGCCATTACCCGCTGAATTCGCGTCAAGCGGGCGATATTGTTGCAATTCAGGGCGCTGCCGGCCGGGGGTGCCTTTGTGTGGGTCGGATACAGAACCATCAATCTCACGATACCTAATAATAGCATGTTCCATACAAAAGTAAATTTTGCATTTAGCGCAGATTTAGCGCGTCTTACGGTTCTTTTTTGATGGGCAGTACGCACAACGGCCAATTGTACTATTGGCAGCTGTTACTGAGGAGTCTGGACCATCTAATATAGGTACATAATATTTCAGAAGACTTATCTATCAGTATTGGCAAAGAGGATTTTACGGCTCGTCTTCTTAAAATCCTCCACTTTTTGATCGTTTTGATCTTCATAGTCAGAATCTGAAATATCGTTATCCAACAACAAACTTATTTGATGATCATCCATCTTGTTGTAAACTAAGATTAAAAAATAATAAAAGATAATTAAATTATGCAAAATAACACAATGTGATATCAAAATCAATAAAACAATTATTACTCACACAAAAAGTTTCAACTGTACCCGCGTCGGTCCCACAGACCAATTGTCGCCGTATACCATCGCGGCAACAAATCATGCAGCTAAAAAAAATATATACGAAAGAAGAAATACGTACGAAAATTTACTTCGTCGGTCTCACAGACCAACGTGCGGGTAAAGGAAGGTTAAATAACGAAAGACATGTGACTAGAAAAATCAAATCATCGATCAAAATCAAAGACAAAATATACTTTTTCGTTCTTTCGTTCGCTTTGTTAGGCAACGATCGTTCTAGGAGTCACTTAACGTAAACTGGTTAGTGCAGAACAACGCAGAGTAAGTTGATGCTTATGTGTGACTTAGTTTAGGCAGGACCTAACTACACTATGCTTTGTAGAGTTTAGTGCAGATGGGCATTACAGTCATTAGACCATAATGAAATGTCATAAGCTTTTCTGAGCAAAAATTTATTGAAATTTCAATTTTCCAATTACGAGGATATTTGAGATTACAGGGGGGGTGGGACATATATGTTTGTGTACCATAAGACTCATCTAGCTTTTCAAATAAACATTACTCATAAATAGCGATTCATAGGTAAAACAGTAAAATAACATATTTTTAATCAAAATATTATGTTTAATAGTTTGATTTGAATAATTTTTATGATAAAACTTTCAAGAAAATGTAAAAAAGCGAGATCACACATGAAATCTATGGGCAGTTTTAGTATGTTATTTGTTAAAATATCCTAAGGGTCTCTACAACCTTTGAGTTGTAAGCAAATTTTCTAAATTGAAGTGTCTATTTTGACCGGATCGGTAGCCGTATTTAAACAGTTTGTCGCATCTGCGTGCATTTATTGTTGCTCTACGAGCACATATTCAACAAGCGGAAACTTCGTGGTCAAATATTCTAATTAAAACCATTAATGTAAAAGAAATGTCATCGTGTTTAGCAAAGATTTTGTTTGATATGGCAAATCTATACTTAGTAAACATAACTCAATGCGCTCCACTACTTACTTGGTTTATTCATCGTAGTGCGCTAACTAGCTCGACTTCCTGGATAGCCTTCTCTATACATACATACATAGATTGTGTATAGTAATCGAATATTGTTATCATATTAGCAGGCAAAGGAAAGAGAATACATACAGCCTTGTATTTAATTTACATTTTCATCGAATGAACATTACACTTTATTAGCATAAATTGCATGAAGTGATCAAGAATATGAATTAATGATGAATTCGCACTCACGGTCGACACACCGTGAGTGCGAATTCTTCCTTTAATACTCTACTCATAGATAGATAACGGGGTTGAAATACAGCACGTATTTAACTGTTCATTACAAAATCATCTTCATCGAAACGGCCAGTTTTAGTTTTATATTATAATTATATAGATAAATATTTAATAATTAGTTTATGATTTAGTATATTAAAATTAAAACAAATACGAATATACTTACGACCACTTACTTACAATATAATACTCATGAACAATGACTATTCCAACTCGAACTTAAAACCAGGTACTCAAAACATTATCCATTAAACAACTTGGGATATTCATGGGAAGGTGCGGATGCATACGGTGTAGCCAGCTTATTGGTTATGAAGCCAACGAAATTGCACAGAAGAATTTTCCATAATTAATTTCTTAATTTATGTTAAGAAGCAAACTTTTTTCATCTTACCTTACCTTATTACACCATTATACAGCGTAAAATCGCCTTCAAACAAACTTCTTTAAAAGTACTTACTAACAAGATTGTAATCGGGCTAGTAATAAAGGAACCTTTTGCATTTAAAATTTAGACTCAAGGCTAAATATTTCTGTCGTCGTACAAGATACGGTGAATTGTCGGCTGAATGTTTTTATTTTGCTCTGTGCAATGGTTACGAAATCCGCCAGTAAATTTTAATTAAAAAAACACAGGTTGATCTATCAGAGGGTAGTGCTTTTATTGCGACTCGCAATAATCTGCCCGTTTCTTACCAACCAAATCTTACATGTATCATCAATATCAATATTAATAGAAAATCTGGTCAAATATATGTGCAATTTTAATATTCATGGAATCAGAAATTTCTATATAGCTGCCAAATTTATTTGCTTTGTGACGGTTGTCTATTTCGACCTCTTTTTGTCAGTAAATTTTATTTTTTTTGTCGTTCCCGACGTAATTTTAAACTAGGAATTACGCAGTGTCGGAGAACGGCAATGTTTTGATTTGACAAGTCAGTCACGAAATATTATCCATCAAAGCAACTTGAATCTATTTATTTATTATTGTTTCCGAGTTTATTATTCAAAATTACATAGTTAAGATATTTTATTATCTACAATCAAAGTTTTTTTTAAGAAACCTATAATTTATTTTTACGTTCACGAGTGTGCGTAGCCAAAATTTTTGGTAAGGATTCTCATTCATTAAAATTTTATTTTATTGTTATTTTTTTCTTTTCAGATCAAATTTAATTGTATTAATATTTCTGTTCTATTTTGTGTGACTATTTTTTTATTTCAATTTTGTTTATATTTTTCTGTTTGTATTTACAGGCATTTTTGTATATTTTTAATTTTACCGAAAAAATAAACATAGAAGAGAGTTTTGGTGTTTTACTGGTACTACGTTACATACTGGCGCCCGAATATTCAAACGTAGTTTATGGAGAAGAGAGGAGGAACTATATCAACAGAAGAATTGCAACATTAAAAATAATTTTTTTATAATTATTATTGAGGTCAGGCATAAAACTTTATTTGTTACCATTTTCAATCATTAACATTCACTATAATATATTTATATATATATCTACTATAATATATCTACTATAATATATCAAAATACTGCTAAATTATTCAGACATTTAAGTTTCTTTAGTTTCTTTCGTTATAATATCCTTGAAGAAATTTTCTGAAGACACAACATTCTATAACCCAGTAATTTCACTATTTAAATAACATTTTCTATTCATTTTCATCACTTGAAAATACGTATATTTTTAAGGCTCTATTCTGCATAACGACTATTAACAAATTTGTTTCACTTTAACATTTTTTTTGATTTTGCAATGAATTTTTCACAATTAAATAAACCTGAAATAATTTATGAATTAAAAATCAGAAATATAAATTTTTCTTCGACGCAATCTGTAGACGAACTACGATCATTATTATTAAATATTAATGTAGATTCTGAAACAGAAATTTTACAAAATAGCCCTGAAGAATTTTCAGAAGATATTAATACCATTAAAAAAAATTTAAAACTTGTTGAAGCTTGTATAAACTCTTATCCTATTAGGAAACAAAAAATTTCACCTTATTTAACTCATATAAGAACAAGATTAGGCCTCATTGACATTACATCAGATTTATCTTCAGAGCAGTTAGATTTAATAAATTCATGTTGGAATGATTTAACTCAATTAGACTCACGTTTTAAAAATTTGGAAAAATCACCAACACATTCCACATATCATTCCGCAGAATCT
This sequence comes from Marasmarcha lunaedactyla, assembly GCA_923062675.1. Lineage (NCBI taxonomy): Eukaryota > Metazoa > Arthropoda > Insecta > Lepidoptera > Pterophoridae > Marasmarcha > Marasmarcha lunaedactyla. The sequence continues at coordinate 9,554,734 of OV281342.1, read as the reverse complement.
ATACAAAATATTAATCTACAACCCCTTTCTTTTTTCGAAGCATTAACTGATAAGGTCAGTAAAATTACAGAAAATCGAACTAACAATGATTTAAAAAGATTTATTTATAAAGGTGAAGGTTGTCCAAAGGATTTTATTCAAAAACTTGAAGAATTTTCACAAATAAAAAATATTTCTGAAAAATCTTTATTCTCACATATTTATGATATTTTATCTGGATCTGCTCTTGATTGGTTTAGAGCTAGAAAGTCGACTATTAATGACTGGTCATCTTTCCGATCGGCATTGTTGAATGATTTTGCAATTACCGATTACGATTATAAACTAAAAAAAGTAATCGATGCTCGTAAACAAAAATATAATGAGAGAATTATCATCTACTTTGCTACAATGGAATCTCTTTTTTCAAAGCTCTTGGAACCAATGTCCGAAAAAGAAAAAATTAATACTCTTGTTAGAAATCTTAAACCTGAATTCACATTACGTCTTTCACCTACTAATTTACATACTGTAAATTCCCTCTTGGAATCATGCAAATTTACAGAAAGCATTCTCCAAGTTTCTAATAATACATCTTACTACTCTTCATCATCACCACCAGATCATTATCATTCTTTTCCTATTCCTTCTACATCAAATTCTAATAACAAATCGTATAATAATACTCTACTTTCACATAATCAACCATATATTCCTGAATTTCCTTTTAAAGCTTGTACATATAATTCCATAGCAGCTGTAGCTAATCCATTACCTAATACTGTAGCTGCAATTAATAAAAATCAGAATTTTTATAAATTCACTTGCCCACGTTGTAGATCTAATACACATTTATTAAAAGACTGTACTAACACTAATATAGTGTGTTTTCGTTGTGGAAAAAAAGACTTTATTACTAGTAAATGTCCTAATTGTAATAAGTCGATTTCAAAAAACTAAATTACGAGGAGTGCATAAACAAAAATAATGGTATTAAATCATCAAATTTTGACAAAAAAGATTGGGATACATGGTTAAAAACTTTAACAATTTTTTTTAAATCTTATAACACTTGTGCTCTCCTCTTTAATAAAACATCAGATTTTGAACGTCCTTATTTACATATAAAAGTAAACGATTTAATTTTAAATGGTCTTTTAGATAGTGGTAGTGCTATCACTATATTGGGTAATAATTCTCATAAAATTTTATCACAACATGGTCTTTTTATGCAAAAAAACTGTTTAATAAAAGGTAATGTTGCAAACGGACAAACTATTTCTTCTATCGGCATTATTACTCTTCCTACTTTTTATAACAATAAATTTGCGTTAATTACAGCTCATGTGATCCCAGAAATCACTGAATCACTCATTTTGGGTATTGATTTTTGGAAAACTTTTAATCTTGCTCCGGATATTCTTAGTAATATCACATTACAACCTTCAAATTTAAACTCATCTTTTCTCATTAATACAGATTCTAACTTTCATTTACATGAATACCATTCTTTAACAGACACACAAAAAATTATTGCAGATGCAATTATGGAAAAGTTTAGGTTGATTTCAACTGAATGTAAACCTTTAGGTCGTACTCATTTAGTCGAACATTTCATCGACACTGGAGACCATCCACCTATTCGTCAACGCTGTTACAGACTTTCTCCTGAGAAACAAAAAGCTCTTTGTAAAGAAGTTGATGATATGTTACAATTAGATGTCATTGAACCCAGTGACAGCCCATGGCTGAACCCAATTATTATTACACCTAAAAAAGATGGTACTTGGCGATTTTGTATTGATAGTCGTAAATTAAACGATATCACAAAAAAAGATGCTTACAAACTTCCTTTCATTTCTGATATATTAGATAACCTTAAAGATGCTAAATTTATATCATCTATTGACATTGCTAAAGCGTTTTGGAATATTCCCTTAAAAAAAGAGGATAAACTCAAAACTGCATTCCATGTTCCAGGCCGAGGAATGTTTCAATTTAAAGTTATGCCATTTGGTTTAACTAATGCACCTGCTACTCAACAAAGATTCATTGAAAATCTACTAAATGACCTTACAAATGATAATAATGTTTTCTATTTTATCGACGATATAGTCTGTATCTCTCAAACCTTTGAACAACATGTCGATATACTTACTAAAATTCTTAAAAAACTTTCAGATGCCAATCTCACAGTCAATTTTCCAAAATGTTCATTTTTCCGGAAAGAATTAAAGTACTTAGGCTATGTAGTTAATGAAAATGGTTTAAAAACGGATCCTAAAAAAGTTCAAGCTATTCTTGATATACAAACTCCAAAATCTGCTAAGGAGGTCAAACGTTTTTTGGGTACTGCCAGCTGGTACAGACGTTTTGTACCTAATTTAAGCACCCTTGCAGCACCGTTAACTAAATTAACTTCTACAAGCAAAAAATCACCTCCATTTAAGTGGTCTGATGAAGCTGAAATTGCTTTCAAGGCTATTAAGCAAGCTTTAATTAGTACACCAGTTCTGGCATGTCCAGATTTCTCAAAACCATTTGCTGTTCATTGTGATGCCTCTTCCTATGGCATTGGCGCAATGTTAACTCAGGAAGTCGATAATATTGATAAACCTATTGCTTATATGAGTAAATCACTTACAGGCGCTCAAAAGAATTATTCAGTCACTGAACGTGAACTTTTAAGTGTTATTACGGCACTAGAGCATTGGTGTTGTTATTTAGATAATGGATTACAATTTACAATTTATACTGATCACGCAGCCCTTCAGTGGTTTATGCATTTAAATAATCCTACTGGCAGATTAGCTCGGTGGAGTATTCGTTTATCTATGTTTAATTTCGTAATTAAACACAAAAAAGGCTCAGATCATGTCGTACCAGATACTTTATCACGGATAAAACCAATTGATTTAATTAATTTTTCTACTTCTCAAACTAAAGACACTTGGTATTTAGCAATTTATAATAAATGTTTATCATTTCCTTCTAGTACTCCGGATTACATGATTCATAATAATAAATTGTTTAGATTTTGTAGATCTAACACATTATTTAACTCTGAATTTAATTGGAAACAAGTAATACCATTAGAATTTAGGGAATCTGTGATTACACAAAATCATTCTACTCCCCAAACGGCACATTTTGGTACTTTTAAAACATACCATAGAATTAAAAATCTCTATTTTTGGCCTGGCATGTATAAAGACGTAGCCATGTTTATTGCTAAGTGCGAGACTTGTTTAGCTACCAAGCACCAAAATCAAAACTTAATTGGTTTAATGGGCAAACCCAAACATTGTTCACGCCCTTTCCAATGTTTATCCATAGATTTGATAGGTCCACTTCCTACTTCACGTAAGCAGAATAGATTTCTATTTGTAGTTACTTGTTGTTTTTCCAAATATTGTTTGTTATTTCCAATAAAACATGCAACCGCTTCTATTATTCGCCATATATTGGACAATTTAGTTTTTATGGTTTATGGAGTTCCAGAAACTATTATATTAGATAATGGTCCTCAAATGATAAGTACAGAATTATCTGAATTATTTAAATTTTACAACATATCAAAAATACATTACACCCCACGTTACAGTACTGTCCACAGGTTAACACCGTTGAGCGTTACAATAAAACTATTGTAACGGCGATTGCAGCTTTTATAGATAAAGATCACAGAACTTGGGATACCTATATAAACAAAATACAGTTTGCTATTAATACTGCGGTTAATGAAACCACAAAATTCACTCCATCATTTTTAGTATTTGGTAGAGAAGCTGTTACATGTGGATCTATCTACAAAAATAAAGATTCCAGAGATGAACTAATTTTCAGTCCTAGGGATGTATATGCTGAAAACATAGGACAATTAATACCTATCTTTTCCGAAGTACAGAAGCGGTTATTTAATGCACATCAATATAATGCAACTTATTATAACAAACATCATCAGAATTTAGAATTTAATAACGGTGATATTGTTTGGAGGCGAAACCATGTAATAAGTTCCTCTAAAAAACATTTTTGTGCTAAGTTTGCACCCAAATTTATTAAATGTAAAGTTTCAAATAAAGTTTCACCATTAATTTACGATTTAGTGGATATGAATAATAACCCATTAGGTCGTTGGCATATCAGAGACATTAAACCTCTACCGCGTTTAACTTCTTCTTTGAGTGACTAGATTGGTTGTTACCAATTACTTTATATGAATTCATATATAATTATTGCTAATTATCTCACGGCGAGCATAAGCCGATTCTTTTTGTCTTATTTTTTTTTCTCTATGCACCTCATTATCGTTTGGCTATACCATTAACATTGACGTTGGTCAAAACTTATAATTAATTATCATCATCGTAGTATTAGGTTAACTTTTTGTGTAATTTATTTAATATTTGCAATTCTAATTTTTTCTTCTCAATTTTTTTTTTTTCAAGCGGTTTGCAACTTGTAAAATTAAGCCTTCTGCACGAGTGTTTATTAAGGTAACTCGTTAAACTAAACCATACCTATGTGTATTATTTATACGCTTGAATCACTTTCCCGTGAGAATTATTTTCATATGTTTATTACATAAGTATTTTAATTACTTCACAAAAGACCCTTGGATTTTATTTAAAAGTCAATATTTCACGACTGGCTATGATTTTCTTTTCTTTCCGGCATATTTATTTCAGTCTTTAACTGAAACTTGTTTATAGTAATCACCGTGCGGGAGTTAGCGACACGTTAAAGAAGCCATAAGCTATTAATATTTTCAGCGGATGGCAACTATTAAAGCCTTTTGCCGTTGCGTTCAACTCTGTTGAGTTGACTTATTTAGGATACGATTCCTCATAAGCAACTCTAACTGCATGATGTTTTATTTCCAGTAGTTGGAATAAGACTAGTATGAAAGAGAATGTATGTTGTAATTATAATGTACGTTGATGGAGTTGAACGATGTATATTAACATTGTATATTCCAGGAACATGTTTAAAATTTTATCATTCATGAACCATGTAATTTAAGGTAATTATTTAGGATTTTTTTTTTTCTCTCTCTCGTCTGTTTTGTTTTCTTTTTCTATTAAATAACTTGTTGATATGCAATATATCAGTATTATTTTTTTTTTTTTTCATATATACAGGATGTTTTTTCAGAAAAATTCTTCTATAGGATGTTAATATTAATTTTCATTTTGCTTTTAATTATTATTTTTTTTTTTGATTGTTCTTTCATTTAGCAGATTAAATATTAAAATTCGATATGTATATGCGGTTTATTTTGATTTGGTTTGAATTTGAAATTTTACTAAAAAAAATCTTTCAGATTTTTTTTTTTCCCGGCCCCCGGGGTATTGTGACGGTTGTCTATTTCGACCTCTTTTTGTCAGTAAATTTTATTTTTTTTGTCGTTCCCGACGTAATTTTAAACTAGGAATTACGCAGTGTCGGAGAACGGCAATGTTTTGATTTGACAAGTCAGTCACGAAATATTATCCATCAAAGCAACTTGAATCTATTTATTTATTATTGTTTCCGAGTTTATTATTCAAAATTACATAGTTAAGATATTTTATTATCTACAATCAAAGTTTTTTTTAAGAAACCTATAATTTATTTTTACGTTCACGAGTGTGCGTAGCCAAAATTTTTGGTAAGGATTCTCATTCATTAAAATTTTATTTTATTGTTATTTTTTTCTTTTCAGATCAAATTTAATTGTATTAATATTTCTGTTCTATTTTGTGTGACTATTTTTTTATTTCAATTTTGTTTATATTTTTCTGTTTGTATTTACAGGCATTTTTGTATATTTTTAATTTTACCGAAAAAATAAACATAGAAGAGAGTTTTGGTGTTTTACTGGTACTACGTTACAGCTTTATAAAAATATATTTATAATTTTTTTTATTTCTAAGCAAGATAGAATCAAACGCTATTTTGCTACTTCCGCGACACTTCAGTATACAGGATAATATACTCCGTTCCACTATGACTGTTGACCTTATATTTTTTATGAAACCAAATTTAGAGAGGATTTTAAGATTAAATATAAACGATATAACTAAATCAGTATGTCAATTGCTTCAAACTTAACAAATAAACTGTTTGTTTTCTCATTTATTTTATTAAAGCTTTTATCTCGTGTCCTACCCTACCTGACGCCTGAAAATTTATCTTTATTACATCTAAGCACAAAAATCATCCAAATATGGTAGAGACTGTGCAGGGTTAGAAAGTTCTAGAAAGAATGAATATTATAGTATTTTTATTGCTTTTCGAAGTTCACCACGAGTTTACACTTTTCCGTTTGCTTGCACCAGTTATAAAAAAATATTTGTTTCGTCCCAAAAAAGGGTGTGAAATATGGGTGACCTAAGGTGTTTCTTAATTTTTGAAAATGTACAGAAATTGTTAGGCCTAAGGTGATTACTGTGTTGAGGATAATCAAGAATTTCTATGTTTTTTATATTTTAAATACTGAATCGTTTCACGAGCGCAGTGTGAGTTTGCACACTAATTTTGGGTTATACTTTCGAAGGTCCGCGACTTCTTGTGGTAAAAATAGTGGTATACCAGTCTGCATTAACAGTTCTACAATATTTAACTGCAACCGTTGCAAAATTACCAGTTTTCGCAAAGAACGCGGCCACCATCTTCTTAAAAGTGCTTCAAGAGCGAACAAGTATCGTTGGCTTTGGTTCGTCTAGGACGACTCATATTGCAAATTGGTCTTTAGAACTAGAATCGGAGTATTTGTCACAATTGATGATGTCGTAGACGTGATTTGACTCTCCTATGTTGAACCCTTAAAATTTTTTCTTACACCACCCACGTGGGTCCCATATTATCGTCGTAATGAAAATGCGGTATCTAACGGCAAACTAGCTTTTTATATAAATTGCTTCATGCAAGATATCATAATGCCCCTGAAATATCTTATGACGTCCATATATCTCGTCCCATGGTGAACTTTGAGATTAAGTTGTCCATATGAACGATGTTTTCTTCAGTAAAGGCGGAATTAAGAAGTTATTCACGAGCATTGTCACTAAGACTGGCATCTTCACGCTAAATTTTTAAGTACCAGCGATGGACAGTCCAAAGAATGTGACTGTATAGTAAAACCCAGATGTAAGCTCTACAAAACCGAAAGCCCTGTTAGACCTCATCGAAACTTTAAGAAAATATTTCATGAACATTTTCCTTATAACGATGCATTTTTAAACGAGACCTGACACACTTAAGTCAATGCTTTGATCAAACAGCATCACTTACACTAATACTTTCAACTCTCTTGAGATCCCCAATTCAAACAAATTTTTAAAAGGCACGCCTGGTACAAACATGAGATAATGTTTTCATTATTATTTAAGTGATAATAACAACATAAAATAATGTATTTATTTAATCACGGTAACCAATTCGAATTAACTTAAGTACAACTTAGTAAATGTTTTGAGTACAAACATCAGTCACTGCTCCTGGGCTTTGGTTGGTTTCCCGTTCATATCAACAAGAAAATTGTCCTTCGGTCATTGCACTTAAAAATCTACGTCTCCACTTGGATATACTTGTAAAGTGATGCTTATAAATTGTCTGCTATTTTTATTGTAATGACATAAAAACCCGTAATGTAAAAACATTGCTCGTGTCTGGATCAGGATAATTTTTTTAATTATATACAACGTTGATAAAAGCGAGAGGCATTAAATGAAACCACATATTCTGTGTATAATTATCAGGCTGCACAACAAAAATCAGATCAATGTAAGCCATAGTTTAGTCACAGGAATGTTTTTTAGTTTTTACATAGCTTCATTTAAACACTCTGTATCTTCCCGATCACCTGATTGTAAGTTTGTACTATAGGCATACGTAGTTATCTAAACGACAAAATTCACGCGAGCGATGCGACGTTGCCAGTTCGCATCGTAAGTTTGCAGTACAAACAAGGAAGTACTTGTACTAAATCTTTCCTTAAAAGAAAGTACATATCACGGTTATCTCACTCTAATGTAATAAGCGTAACAGAAATAGAAATAGATCAGTATGTTGCTATGGCGCCGACGGTGGCTCAGCTAATTAGGTCAAGGGCACAATTTTTACTTTGTTTAGTGCGAAGACGCGTTGCATCTGGGGTGCACGTTGCGCAATTCAGTACGGATTATTGTCGCTCACGCGTCCCATTTACTAATGTTAAGTTTTTATTGTGACAGGACACGTAACTGAGTATTTTCGGTTTAGTTTTGTGAGTAGTTTTTAATTATTTTGTAAGTACGTAAGACATCCACAATGCCTCTACATACACGGCGTCAGAATACACTGACATGACTTAAATCTACGGGGAATCCGATAAAGAAACCGAAAATACCGAGAAAGGTATGGAGACAGCCGCGCGTGCTCTAGGAACGCTCGCACCATAGTATTGGCAGTACAACGGGCACGGGAAAACAAACCATTAGCAGCGCATCAGGAGGGAGCCCCACCGCAGCAGATACCTACTGCGCGCGAGCAACAGATTCAGACTATTTTGACCGCAACCCCACATCGAGTGTGCATAGAGCCGCAAGCCAGTTTAGAGTTTGCCATAGAACCTTGCATAACATTTTAAAAAGGAATAAACATACAAATTTAAAAAACTTCAAGCCCTTTTTAGAAGGGATTTGCCAGTCAGGCGTACTCACTGCCAGTGGATACTTGACAAAGTTACTGACGACCCGAATTTTTTAAATGACGACATTTATTAAATGTCATGTGGACCGACGAGATCACATTTACACGCAATGGCATATGGAACCAACAAAATCTCAGATACTGGAGTATTGAAAATCCATGCATGATTTGGGAGTCAGAGCATCAGTACCGCTTCTCTGTTAATGTGTGGGCTGGTATACACAGGGACCAGATTATTGGCCCTGTTTTTATTGACGGTACCCTAAACACGGTAAAATTTTTGGAGATATTATCCGGTCCCGTTGCTAAATATACCAAAGAACTACCCTTAGCCAATTATCGGCATTTATGGTACCAATTGGACGGAGCTCCTCCACATTCAGTGATGTCTTCCAGAGAGCTCTCACCGAAATGTTTGGACAGCAGTGGATTGGTCGATTTGGACCAGTACTATGGCCACCCCGGTCCCCGGATCTCACTCCAATGGATTTTTTTATCTGGGGGTTTGTGAAAAGTGAAGTGTACGCGACAGACGTGAATACCGTAGAGGAACTTAAAAACCGGACTTTTTTAGCGTTTAATACATTAAAAAGTTTAACAACAAACAGTGACCTCATTGCACGATTAAATAACAATATTATATTTATAATATTATATAATTTGTTTACTTTTGCAAACGGCGGATATTTAGAATAATTGAAGATTTAATATGTAAGTGTTAAAATTAATTATTTTTGTTTATTATTTTCATTGATCATACCTTCCAACGTTACCTACAACACATGTTTACTTTATCATCCACATCAAACCCGAGTGTTCCACTGTGTTACCTACACATCGAGCCAGTGAGCCCGCCGCCGCACGCGCTATGCTATTCCAATGCTACGTTGCCAATTTGATACGCAGGTGGTGGCAGGCTACTCAGCAAAGGATGTTCACATTTTAACTTAATTATTAAGCCATTTAAGTTCTTTGAAAAACGTTTTTTCGTATACTTCTCGTAAATTTTTTTAAAATAGTTTCGGATTAACAGTAGGCACTTATAGTATATGTGGTTTCATTAAATGCCTCTCGCTTTTATCAATGTTGTATGTTTTTCATTAAAACATACTACTATTCGTTGTCAGCAAATTTGATTTTTAATAACCTAAGACAGATAAGCAATTAAACTAAGCTTATACCTGAAAATAAACCTTTAGTTTGACGTTTCTTTAAAAAGTTATAATGTGACTTACCCAACGTTTGCCTTCGATGGTAAACTGGTCTTCTGCCAAGTCGCCTGATCTTACAAACGATTTGCGGAGTTTGCAACAAAGCAATGCTACCAGGGAACTTTATTTTATTGATGGGACCTCAAATAGCTCGGTAAGCCTGGATTCAGCGATAGTTTAGAACTCCAATTCAGGGATTTTCTTATTTAACATTTTTTTGTGTGTGCTTTATAATATCTCATCGAGTTTTGGTATTCCAAAGGGATCATTTTGATTAAATTTTGTAAATAATACTACCAAAACATCTCAGATTACCTGGTGGTTCCTTACCCCACCTTTATTGAAGACCTTATCAAAAGCATTAAAATGGATATTTTATCTACTTTTAGTTAGTATTAGTATAAGTAAAAAATCATGTCGATAAGCCAGTTTCTGTTTAAAAACAATAAAACTGAGAAAGGATGAAAAATTTCACTCCGAAACTAAGTTTTGGCATTTATTTATTTGAAAGTGGTAGAGTTCATGCAAATAATTAAGGCGCCTACTTATGGGAAATCAGTCTAACATTCACTTAGGAAATAATAATATACAATTTATGCAAACATAATGTTACGTTTTGCAGTTTTTATTTTATTTTAGTCGTCAGTTGTAGTTCTAGGTATGTTGGTATTATATTTCTCTTTATCGTCTAAACAAAAAGCGATATGTTTTACTTAAAAGGTTAAAGAAACAAACGAGGTTGAAATACAATGAATTGGGTGAATCCCGGGCCAAAAATTACGTGGCAACGATGAAATCGGTACTAAAACCCATAGTTATAACGTTCTACAATTTTTTTCTGTGTGTAGCACTAAATATTTAATATAAGGGATTAATTGGTACTCTAAAAAAATCATATAAATCTCGAAATCTTTCATTGCCGTGTTTGTCCACACGTCACCTTGAAGTGTATTATTACCTCAATGAGAAAAATCATTTGGTTATTTATATTAAAACCTAGCTTTATTTCATACGTGAATAGTATTATTAGGAATACATTTATTCAAAAATTTTAACAATACAACGAACGGTAATCGAAAATTCATTTGTCCTAGAACAACCTTTCATCGCCATGTCCTAAACATGTTTAAGAATATCGTTGTATCTAACGACTTGCGTCCCTCGCCCCTGTGCGCAAAACGTTGCATATTAGTGTGTATTAGCGCCGCCAAGTGCTTGACGCGGAAGGACCTGCACACTTGCCTTTGTTTTCGCGCCATGAATATAAGTATTCCATTTTTATGTTAGTGGACATTTTTTTCTTTCATCGCCGTGGATAGGTATAAATTCTATTTGCATAAGTTTATTCTCTTGATTGCGCATTCGATAGAATGCCATTTCTCTTTTGTTTATTTGTGAAGTGTTTAGTACTTCGAATAATTAATCGATTTTTTGTTATTTTATATTTTTGCCTTGATTTTCATTGCCGTGTTTTCATTGCCGTGGTTTCCGTGGTCAAAATTTGCTATGGTAATAAACCCAACTTCGCCACTGGTTCACGTTGCGAAGCCATCAGGTCTACGGCTGGTTGCTGTTGGCAATTTATTGGCAACACACTCCGTAGTAGACCCCGCACGAAGCAGGTGGATACTTAACTTCGTCAACGCTGTTTAACCTGTATGTAAATCAGTTAATTGTTGAGCTCAGCAGCACCGATGTCGGCTGCTTCATTGATGCTCACTGTTTCAATAGTATTAGCTACGCAGACGACATGGTGCTGCTGAGCCCATCAGTTGCGGCTCTCAGAAGGCTGATCGTAAAAATAACCCTTTCTAAGGCATACTGCCAAACACTTTATACGTGCAATCTGTGGGTCAACTACACGCGGAGGGCTTTCAACACTCTCCGAGTAGATTATCACAATAGTCTCAGGATGTTCGACGGAAATAAATTCCGTCCGGCCACAAGTTACAATTTAAAAATAAACTTAATTTGTGCTTAGGGACTAACAGTTTGTATGAATTGTAGTCCTTTTGGTGCCTAGACTTTATTTTTTGTAAAATCACTTGTACATTCGTTTTGTTGTTTATATACCGGATAATATCATTTTCAGTCGTATCTTTGTGGACATTATTTATAAACAACGGTATTTTAATGTCCACCGCACGAAACTTTTGTTCTAAGTCTTTACACGTTCTTCTCTCACGTAAAAATCGATTTTTGTACTTTTTCCTCTCCACCACTTTCCATCCTTCGTCCCGGTCTTTGTCTTTCCAATTTTCATTATAACTACTTACTATCTCTGCCATACTAAAGCGTGTATTATTATTATAATTATTCTCCCTATCTAAAACATCAACAAGACGAGTAGACACTTGCACCGTTGTCGCTGTCTTAGATTCGCATAATAGTTCGCTGTCAAACAAGTTTTGTGAGGCCAGCCCGGTTTCGTTGCTGGCGGAAACCGCAGTGGTGGCCTGTGCGTGCGGTGGGGAGCAGCGCGTCGCTGCGTCAGCAGGCGAACATTCATGAGCGTGCGACAGTGATGGCAATATCTGCGCTTGCACATGATTTAATATCGGTACGCTGTTATCAGTCAAAGAACATTCCTTTGTGCACGACGAGGTCGTTGAAGCTTGTTGAATGTGTATGATGCCTATAGGCCCGCTATCACTATTAAAACTTTCTAACAAATTAGCGCCACCCCGCCTATTATTAACAAAGTTTTTACACTCAAACTTTTTTACTAATGAGGCATTTTTTAAATTATGTAGTTCATTCTGATGCTGCAAAAATTGTTCTTTATGTACGTAGGTGTTCTTAAAACTGTCGATCTCATGTCTCATAGTAATTAAATCCTTTAGAAGGCGAGTTACGTCTATGTGATCAAAGGTCACGGGGGGTAGTTTTTGCATATCACGGGCCACAAAAATTTGTAATTCTTCTAATAATAATAATATTTTTAACAATCAAACCACATTATCTAGGCCAAATTAAGTATACTAGATAACGGATAAATAAACTTAAGAAATATATAAACACACATAGATATATATTTTTTCATTTATAAATATTAAAAATAAACTGAAATAAACATACATACACATCCATGACTAGAAAGCAAATAAAATATCTGCCCCTACCAGGCTTCGAACCCGAGACCTCTGGCATGGAAGGCAAGGGTACTTACCTCCCCACCAAACAGGCCGTCTTGTGGATCGACTTTTTTAAATGTCTTCTAGCTCACGCCGTGTTTTGCATTCACGCTTACGAGTAACAACTTTCTTTTGCGTTTTAAGACAACTATACAGCAGATTTTTTGCTGTACATATCTCCTTCGGCTTAAACGCCGATGCACATAGGCGAATAATTCCCTCCTCGTCCAGCACATCACATTTGTTTTGTATAAACGATAAAACTTCGTTAATTACAATATTGCAATTAACACACTTTAACTCGGTGGAGTTAAGACATTTAAGATAACATTATACAGCAACAACGTATTTGTAACAAATATTTAAAATAGCTTTTGAACGGCTAACTCAATTTTATTTAACGTTAAATGTATAACACCCCTCTTTTATCGTCGGGATGAAAAAAATAAAAGTAATTGTATTTTACACCACATTATTAAACTTCAATCGAAAACCAAAGCAACTGTTACAGACCGAAAAATAAATTACCAGCCAAGTTTTAATTTCCCCGTTTACAAGGAATTGGCAGAGTTTCAAACAGACTCCAACTTAATGTATTTAAATAAAGTAAATAAAGTCAAATATAATGCCAAATTTTGCTGTTTGTGCGCTTTTGAGAGGAACCACAACAGCGTTCTATGTTGCTGGTGAGAAAGATACCGTGACAATTTTCGCTGGCGCGAGGGTTCGTCGGATTTTTGATTGTACCTTTTTCTCAAAAATGTAACTATGTATGTATGTAAAAATAAAAATTTACGAAGTAAACATTTTGAAAGATTTTATTGGTGCCTCAGAAAAGCATTTTACATTGACTTTTTTGAGATTAGAAACAAACAAAAACAATCACTGTCAGCCTATAGGTTTATTAAGCTTATATAAGGTACGGTAGCAAAGGTTTTCCCCCCAGTTCGCTGTATGGTCATCCATAACACAAGCTCTGCTTACTTTGGGGCCATAAAGTAAGTGTGTTGGTTTGGGGATTTATTATTATTACTGTTATAAAGGTGCTTTTAAAGCATTATTTAACGAAATCTATATATAAAACATGCTGGGGCAACTTGTCACTATTTATTTTAAGAGGTTTAATATATTTTTTAAGTCAATCACTTAGCGAAACGATTTTTCCATGCAAAGTGATTTTAGTGAAAGTTGTTTCTGAGCACTTAAATCTAATTAAGTAAATATTGACTTAGAAATACTTTTGATAAAGAAAGGACCAGAACTGGCATCTTGTCAATATCATAAAGTAGAAATCTAGGACATGACCCATGGGTTTTACTAGCCTTTTGTGAATATCGTGAGGCATATTATATTTCTCACCTTTCTGTAAAGTGGAATGGTCGAATATTTTTAGTCATTATAAAGTCAATATAAAATTAATGTCCTTTTTCCGTTTTGCCATAAAGCATATTTGGCAACATATACATATCTGCGAAAAACTTTGCCAATAACAGCAAAAAATTTTTACACTGGAAGAAGTTCTTCTGTCCTGACAATAATAGATAGTTTTCATATAACTGCGATATTCTGGTACTACCGGAAAACATGGCGGAGGTTCAGATTCGCACCCGAATGTAATAGAATAACGCGCAAGTGATTCTCGTGAGCCTCCGTCGAGTTCCCCTATAATCAGCTTCAGCAGTTTCCCCATAGATGCTGCCGGAATCCCCATTATATTGGTAATCGATTTTCTCTCTCTCATTCTGTAAATGCAATCAGCAGAACGCATAAATTAATTCTATAAAACATTGCTACTACGTAATTAGCTGTACGTGCAGTCAGGTTGTGAAACAACCCGTTTTTTTTTTTTTTTGGTAAACTGTGTATTTGTGTTACATTTTGCATTTTGGCCATATTGGGGTTTATATAATTTGGATGATTAGTTCCACACTGAACCTACGATTGGCAACGCATTATTAGTCAATAAATGTATTATATTAATTACAATTACTGTTAATAAATAAAACACTTGCGATTTAGCATGTCATGGGTGCGATTGGCACTTACCATCCGGTAGGACGATAATGAAAATATGTTTATGTGCATTTGTAGGACTTAAATTTTTTAAGCCTTTAAAAAGTAAAAACAAAATAGATATTTTAATAGGAAGTTCTCGCACAGTGTTTTATGTTTATATATTCGAAAAAAATCGACACAGTAATCCGATAATCAGACCAATAAACTATCCCCAAATTACAATTTCCGATCAGTTACTGTTGATCAATGTAATGATAAGATCTTAGTTTGCTTTTACCCCTTAACTAATTCAGATTAGGAAAGGTACAGTAAAGTAATTAAACAGAAGTTTCAGGGATCCTTCATACGATGTTTAAAGCGTAGCAGTCTGTTGGACCTTCAATGTAAAAACTAAACTATGTAACTGGCTGTATTTTGACATTCAATTTTATTAAAATAGTTTTTGCCTATTCTAATATAATATGTCACAAATGTATACTCGTGTCTGAACATACAGTACAAAAGTTATTTAACTTACCTGATGACTCACCAGAATGGCACCTACCCACTAAAAACCACCTGTTGGCTGTAGTAAAATTTTACCGTTAGCCTTCATCGGAAGCGACACCCGTCGGGAAGTTGGGCGAGCTGGCGGAGACCCGCTAGCGGGTCTTCCGCCTGTAGTGAAAGTTGCACTGAAAGTGCTCAAAGAGACATGAGTTGGTGGCCGTTCTGGGCAGCCTCCGGTGAAGCCGGGGCTGCGCAGAGGTCGGCCGAAGCTTGACTTAGGGATCAATTCATTTTAATGAACCTATAATGAATTGAGAAGGGAACTATGCTCCGCCAGAGCTAGCAAACGCTCTGTTGGAGTACGTGAAGCCCTAAGTTTACGGGCTAAGACTGCGATTTCAGTAACATCGATATTTTTCATAGCGTCGCAGAGGATACGCATATCGTCTGCTACGGAGGATTGAGGAGTGGGTTTGTATGGGCGAGGAGCCGGGATGGGATTCGATGCGGGGTGCAGCCTCCAGTTTTCTGGAGCAGGCCTGGACTGTGTAGGCTTTGCAGCCGGAGGAACCCGACTACGCAGCGGCGAAAAGTTTTCCTGAGAAAGGGGCGGGGCCTCTTTGGGTGCCGCCCTCTTGGAATTGGAACGCATACAACGGGGCGCACGAGGGCAGCCCCTGTAATTTGCGGTGTGGCCGGACTGGCCACAAAGCACGCTATCGGGAGGAGAGGGAGTTCTAGGAGTGCGATTGCACTCCTTAGTGAAGTGAGGGACCAGGCACTTGACGCACCTGGGCGGGGCGGCGCAGTTGGTCGCCGCGTGCCCGTACAACTGGCACCGATGGCACTGGCCGGGATGACCGCGGCGATGAGGCGCCTCGATCGGGATCCCAGAGAAGCCGCATATAGTGCTAACCCCTTTCAGGATCTCCCTGGACTTGGGGACGTTGGCGAGAACCACCAAAGCGAGAGGGTGACGCCTCCCGTACTTGCTGTGCATTTTATGCACCGCGAGTGCTGGGAAGCCTTGGGACTGCAGATCCTCCAGGATAGCCTCGTTCGATAATTCGAACGGGACTCTGATCTTACGCTCTTCTGACATAGCATAAGTGTGATAAGCATATTGCTTATCGGTGAGGAGCTTTGTTAAAGCACGAAAGTCGTCTATCGACGAGACTAAGATTTTAATACATTCACCCGAGTTGGCCGCTCGGGTGTAATGGATCTTGTGCTCATTACACAATGTCGAAACCTCAGTCCATTTACCCTTTTCCCGAAGGAAAACGGGTGGTGGGACCTTGGCCTTGACAGAAGTTGGGGCCGGAGCGGGTGTTGAAGGCACCGGGGCAGCTGGCGTTGAAGACGCCGCAGGGGGTGTGGGACAAACCGGGACGGGCGTCGAGGGCGCCGGGGCTTGTTTCAAGCGCTTCTTAGAGCGCTTCTTAACAAGCGTAAAACAGGGAGGCTCAGGGCCAGTTGGGGTGGCGTCCGAGGATGACTCGGTCGCGGGTGCGCGCTTGCAGCACGGAGGGGCGTCTACTTCACACTCCATGTCACTGGAGGAAGGGGACGCTGGAGGGCCTAAGACCAGAGGGGTCTGGGGAACTGGGGTGGCCTGAGGGGCCATTAAGGTAATTAACGCCATGATATGCGGGATAAGAGAATCCATGAAACGATACTTATCAGCATTTATAGTCATGCCTTCAGCACCGGTACTTTCAAGTAACTTGTTCCTAATCTCATCAGAGCTTAGGGAAGCCATTGCGGAGGATTCCAAGGGCAGGAGGATAAAAATGCCCTGACGCATACTCTGGCGCGATTCCAGAGTTATGTGGGACTCGTCCCGATGCCTACCAGAACCATACCCACTAAAAACCCCCTGTCGGCTCGTGCATTTTTGCCACTCAGCCTTCATCTGAGCAACGGCCAATTGGAGAAAGAGGCCGCGCTAGCGGGGCCCAGAAGGGGTCACCCGCTGGGATTACATAGCACTGAAGGTGCTCAAAATGAAAATCAAATAATTAAAAAAAATTATTAAAAATTGCAAAATAAAATTGAATTAATTCGCATTTACGTTAGAATTAGGATTTTCGTTAGAATTAGAATTTACGTTAGAATTAGAATTTTTGAAAAATTCAGAAGGGCTTCGAGATCGGCTGACAGTCTGGTGGAAGAGTACGCTTGCGCATTCCTAGGCCTAGCGACTTTGAACTTCGAATCTAACACAGGAGTAGTATATGAGACTGAATCACGAACTAGAGGATTGGGATGGGTTTCGGAGCATTTGAAGAACGCTTCAGAGAGTGTTTTGAGGTGTTGTTGTACTGTAGGCAGTTCAAGATCTCTGTGCAAGTCCGCATTACGTACGTACCACGGTGCGTTTGTGGCCCTGCGGCAAAAGAGGTTTTGAACTACCTGCAGTTTGTGCAGGAGGGAGGGTTTGGCGTGGGCAAAGATTGGCGAGGCATATGTCATGACGGGTCTAACGCAGACCTTGTAAAGTGTACGTTTGTTTCTGAAAGACATTTTACTTTTTCTACCTAACATGTTATTTAGGCAGCCTAAGTAGTGACGAGCGAGTTTCGAAACTCTTTCAACGTGTGGCTTGAAAGAAAGCGTCGGATCTAATGTGACGCCTAAGTATTTAGTACTGCGCTTCCAGGGGATGGGAATGCCTAACATTTGAACGTGGGGATCGCCAGCGGGACGACGGCGTTTGTGGTCGAAGCGCATCGCAGGACTCTTTTCAGGGTTCACATCGATGCGCCATTTTTGAAACCATACACCAAGGGCGTTTACGGCCTTTTGGAGTCTGGTTACAAGGTGCGGGACACTGTGGCCTTTGGTATAGAGTGCGGTGCCGTCGGCAAAGAGGGCGAGTTCGACGCCTTTCGGCGGGATGGGAATGTCGTTGGTGTACACGGTGTACAGCAGAGGGGCGAGGACTGAGCCTTGAGGGACTCCAGCCTTTATGGAACGAGGCGCAGAAAGCGTGCCTTCGTATTTAAATCGAAACGTACGGTTTTTGAGAAACGACGCTATTGACCTGACTAGGCGATCCGGTAAGCCTATCTTGCAGAGTGTATAAACGAAACCGCTGTGCCAGACTTTATCGAAAGCCTTGGCTACGTCAAAGAAAACCGCGACTGTTTTATAACGACGCGGATAGAAACCGTCAAGTATATACTCGACGATTCGATGGACTTGCTGAGGGCAGGAGTATTTAGCGCGAAAGCCGAACTGATGGAGAATAATGAGAGGATCGCCATCCGTTGGAAACAGATGGTTCCGCATTCGAGAGAGTATGACTCTCTCGAGAAGTTTAAACATTGCCTTAAGGAGGCTGATGGGTCTGTGATTAGCCGGGACGTTCAGAGGTTTGCCCGGCTTGGGAATGCCTATGACTGTCGCTTCTTTCCAAGCTTTTGGAAAGTAGCTATGGTCGAAGCAGGCATTGAAAATGATAGCTAACAAGGTAAGCATCTGTTGAGGTAGGTGCTTAAGTGCGTGGTTGGAAATCCCATCCGCACCCGGAGCCTTTTTGGACTTTTGATTTCTAATGAGAAGCAAGATTTCGTCATTAGAGACTGTGACAGGGTCGGCGGTGATGGGGAGAGAGTCTCTGCGAAGGACTTCGTCCTCCACCGCCTGGATGTGTGAGGGATCAGCAGGTTGCGTGCTGGGCGAGCATTGTGCGGCAATGCTGTCAGCGAAGCATTCGGCTTTCTCTTCGACTTCAAAGGCCCATCGGGACGAGTGAGAGGAGGAACGTGAGAGGCGGTGTCTACGCGTAAGGCTCGGGCCATGCTATAGTACGCTTGGTGGGACGGAGAGATATTCGCCATGAGATCGTTCATCTGAGCGTCTCGGAGTTCCGCGAGGCAAGACCTAACTTTACGTTGAAGCTGATTCGCAGCTGTTCTATAGGCAGGCGTGGGATATTTCTTGGCTCTCCGGAGAGCCGCGTTCTTAGCTTTAATAAGATTGCTAACGGCTAAGGAAAGCGTGGGTTTGCCGTGCTTAGCAACCTTTTCGTTGTCACTGATGGCTGAGTTGATAGCATCAGTGAGAGAACTTACTAATGAATCAATTTTATCCGGGCTATCTAATTGTTCGGGAGAGATCGCGAGTGGAGAGTTCGGGGCCTCTAAGGCTGAAACTAACGTATTTTTAAAGCCTTTCCAGTTGGTAAAGGTCTTAGGAGAGGTAGCGTTCTCGTTAGGCGGTCCTAGCATGAGGGAGACGGGGCGGTGGTCAGAACCTAGGTCATCGAGAGGTTCGATAGACCTGAGGTCGAGGTTGATTCGCTTGACTATTGCAAAATCGAGGATATCAGGAGAGTGGTTCGGGTTGTCGGGATAGTGAGTGGGAGTGATGGGGGAGATGACATCTAAGTCAAGTGAATTTGTGATGTCGAGGAGAGCGATACCGCTGGTGTTGGTTGATAGGCACGTCCAGTTAGTATGTTTGGAGTTAAAGTCTCCGAACATAATGACTGAATGGCCGAGGGCGAGAATGGCCTCAAAGTCGCTGCGGATTGGTCTGGTACCACTAGGTATGTAGACTGAAGCTATGATGATGGTCGGATGACCAGTCATAGCCAATCTACACACAGTGGCTTCCATGTTGAGGAGAGGAGGGGTAGGGAGAGGGCAGCAATGGAATCCTCTTTTGTAATAAATAGCAGTGCCGCCGAAACCGTCGGAGTTGGGCCTGTCGTTACGAATAAACGCGTACTTAGGTATAGCGAATCTTGAATCTTGCCACGTCTCTTGAAGAAGCAATAAGTCTGGCTCGTTGTTCTGAAGGAACAGTTTGAGCTTAGGAAGGTTAGTATTAAGGCTACGAACGTTAAAAGAAACTAGGGTTTGAACTAGGGATGGGTTTGATACGACCGGACGCGGGATTTGCGGGTCTAGACATTATATTGTTTATTTACGAATTTATACAAAAAAGAAAATAAAATTTATAACGAACTTAGAAGCGAGTGGTGTTCGGCTAACGCAAATAAACGCTCTTGAGGAGAGCTCACAGTTTGCGTGCGACAACAGAAATTTCCGTAATGTCGACGTTTTGAATGACGTCGAACACTGTCTTCATGTCCTCAGCCAACGACGACTGAGGTGAAGATGACAAAGCAGGACGCGGCCCTACGGAAGCTACGGGAGCTGGGATGGGTCAGGAAGGTGCAGGCGGGACAGCCGGACGCTGCCTCCAGGACAGAGCCGGAGTAGGCGTCGGCTGAATCGGCTTTGCTTCCGGGGGACCCCGGTTGCGCAGCGGCGGGAAGTTAGCGGGAGTGAGCGGCGGCGCCAGTTTAGGCGCGACCCTCTTGGCGGTGGAGCGCGGAGCGCGCGGGCAACCCCTGTAGTTAGCTGTGTGGCCGGACTGGCCGCAAAGCACACAGGCAGGGGGGGAAGTGGATTCGGGAGTGCGAGTGCACTTCTTCGTTTTATGAGGATCCAGGCACTTAATGCACCTGGGGGGAGCTGAGCAGTTAGCCGCTGCGTGGCCATAGAGCTGGCAGCGGTGGCACTGCCCAGGGTGATCGCGGGGGTTGGGACGCTCGACAGAGTTATTCGAGAGTCCGCAGATTGTGCGAGCCTCTCTGAAGATCTCCCTCGAGTTGGGACTATTAGACAAGATAACTAAAGCTAACGGAAAGTGCCTACCGCGGTTAGAGTGCATCTTGTGCACTGCTACAGCCGGGAAGCCCTGAGACTTAAGGTCCTCGAGAATGTCTTCATTACTGAGTTCAAACGGGACGCCCCGTAGTACTGCGCGGATCTTACGCTCCTCCGGGAGACGCGGTCACTTCGAGTGACATGAGCGGCGCGGGGGCGGGTGTAGAAGACACCGGGGTTGGTTCGGTTGTTGAAGACACCGCGGCTTTTTTCGAACGCTTCTTAGAGCGTTTGGTAACTAATTGGAACGTGGGCTCAGGAGAGCCGGTTAAGGTGGCGGCGACCGACGAAGCTTCGGACGCGGCGGAGTCTGAATCGCTCCCGGGAGCGGTACGCTTCCTACTAGATGAGCGCGAGGATGAGACCGACGCGCAGTCCATATCGGACGGAACGGGAGACGCGGGGGAGCTATAGACCTGAGGGGTCTGGGCGTTGGAGGCCTGAGGGGCTGGTGTTGAGGCCTGCCGCAGCAAGCGCCTGGGTGAACGCGTTCGCGAAATTAATAACGCTTAGCGAATCCATTAGGGAGGGTTGGGAGAAATATAATTATAAAATAAGTATGTCACAGGATGCCTAGTTTTTAAAAACCTAGCGAACCCTAGGGGCTTACCTTCCTACCAGCGGTAGGGGGGCTGGGGAGAATAACTTAAAATTAACCGTAGTACGCCGAAGGCCGCTACCTAGAAACCTAAAAAGGGTACGCAGGTAAAGAGTTGACCGCGTTAGGGTCAACCTTTACCGACAGAAAGGACAGATACACACGAAAACACACAGATATGATAAAAATAAATATGAAAATAGGACAAAAATAAATAAAATAGAGAAGAGAAATAAAATAAAATTAAAGGGACTGCTTCAGTACAAATTCGTTGTCACCGTTAAGTATCCTTTGTACTGAAACCAGACTACTTACGCTGGGCACAACACTGCACTCAGCACAAGCACAACACAACTTAGCACAGCACTTTGAAGACTAAGGGGCTTAGTCGCAAAGAAAAATCGCACTTCGATAGCACTCAGAGGGAGTAGAAAAACCTTGAAAACCGTAGCACGGAACCAACACGCTAAACTGTGACGTCAGTATACTGAGCGCCACGGAATATCGGGAAGGGACCGATCAACGGAGAACGGGGTCTTGCACGTCCGCACCGCGTGGCGATCGGAGCGAGAATGACTTCATGTTTTTTTTTTTTTGCTGCCGAGGCACCCTCGCTGGAGGGAGGTGGAAGATGCGTCATGCATACCGCCCGCAGGTAAATTCCTCTGCGGGGGGTTATGTGGGACTCACCAGAATGTGAACTGTACATTTATAAAGGATTCAAGCGAGGCCGCCATTTTTAAAGAAATATCGTAATGGCGGACAGTGACCAAAAAAAAATTCAAACCCTTTTAACCACAACTGTACATCTACTAGAACACTAATAAGCCCCAGGCAGTTACATTCTTATATTGTTATATGTATACTTTAAGTCTCGGTAGAATTTTCAAATTTGGAAGTCTCTTTTATTAAAATCCACGTCACGCCTTAAGATAAATGGCAAGAGAGAATCAATTTATACGATGGCTTTCTTGGGTTCAGTAATTAATAGCAACTTATTTAAGATTTAGTTGACATTTTTATGCGACTAATTTCATGTTACTTTATTAAGATCCATCTAAAAGATTTTTTTACACGAATGACTGAATTATTTATAATTTACTGCATACACCGGAAGCTAAAAGTTTAAAATATTTATGTTGTTAATGCAGTGTCTTGTAATGACTTTATATCTAATCTAAATCAAATTATTTTTATATATTTTATTTTTAATACAACACGGTGGACTCATTGAAGAAATATTTTATTCTTTTTAAGGGGTCAATTAATTTCCTCTTTTCCGGATATTATTGTTTGAAAATCGAGTTTTGGCGGAGTTTCTTAGGGTTTGACACTAAACCACTCAATAGGAGTCCACCACTTGATTGAAAAACGATATATCAAATCGATTATTTGAATGGGCTTGCCATTCCAAACTCGAAAGAAAAACTGCTTGCGGAAGATTGGTGTGGCAAAAGCAGTATGACTTATTATTTATTGTACGATAACAACGTATCAATGTAACAAGCCCTGCTTACTTTGGGGTCATACATTCGGTATGTTTAACCGGGGAAAGGGGTTGTGCTTTTTATTATTATGTACATATATTTATAATCTCAGCTCTTGGTCGTTAAATAGGAGCCAGGTACGGACTTATGCCAAGTATTCCGGTTCCAGTGTGTTTGATCGATGGGATGGACGTGAAAGATGATTATGAGTGATTTGGGTTGTGTGTTAGTTTTCTAGTAGGTATCCTGGGAAGATAGCTCGATTGTGATTTCTATAGTATTTTGGAGTAAGAGTGAACTTGGGTTGAGAAAGTGGTGAACTATGGAGCAGATATCTATAGCCATGGATTTTTGTACATACGTAGGTATTTTCGTGGAGGTTTATTTTAAGGGAGGTATGGAGATTTTCCGATATAACACCCATTATTATTATATTACTATCAATTTGTCAACAATGCGAAAACCATACAAATACTTAACAGAATAGCATATATACTTTTAATTTTACATGATAAATTATATTAAATAAAACATAAAAAGTAAAACAAATAAAATTAAAAAAAAAATTAAAACACTTTCTAACCGGATTTTATAGTCTTGAGCCTTGAGTTCCAGCAGTTCGTTGGATGTGGGATTTTATGTTTTACGGGATGGGATAAAACGTAAAAATACAAATAAACGCGATACGATCCAATTAAGAAGTATTTTATTCTCAGTTTTAATGGCATACTGCCACTTCGCAGCATTTCATGCTGCAACTTTGATGTAACCAGAAAACTAGCACGCGGTTCGAGTATCCGTGTGGATGGACGTACATGATTCGTCGCCGACTGTAGCCTACAACTGAAAATACCAGTGTTTCTTAATTTCATATGCCTTTTTTTCCTTTTAACCAAAATTAGTTCGATAATACCATCCCAAACGAAACAAGATTTCGTCAAAATAAGGTATAAAGAAACTAGGATCGTGAACAATAAGAGACTGCACTAGTTTATGGTACCTGCGAAACAGTCATAACTTGAGGTGGACTGCAGAACCCTCATTTGAGTTGACCACTACGAGAAAAGCTTGCCGTTCGTAAAAATGCATCAACCATCAGGATTTATTCATAAGTAATATGGATTTTTTTTTACACAAATAGTACAATGGTTTTTCTTAATCCTAATTACAATATGCGCCTGAAGTAGGTTTACCTGTGTTTCAGGTCATCAAGCGATGTTTTATTATAACTTATTTTAAATCAAAATAAAAAAATACTAGGTATATAAAATAAGTTTACAGTGAAATACTATTATATCTAGGTTTTTTTATTATTATGTTTTGAATCACTTTACAATCCTTTCTATCGTTCCGTATTTATTATTTCCCAAAATACAATCAAAGACTAGGCGGGGTTGTATTTTTAAATCATATTTTGTTTTTTAATTTATCTTAACAGCTAGAACGAAAATTAACCGAGGGCCGTTCTACGCCTCACAGTATCTACAAAGGCTTGTTCGTATCCGGAATTAAAATTGAAATAGACCCCTTGGCACTAATATGAAGACGTGAAACATTTACGTCCCAAGTAAGCTGAGCATTTTCTACGCACAGACTTTTGTATACTTTTTTTTCAGTATAGGTCGCAAAAAATTTGTTATCCTGTTTTGTATGTATTTTTTAATTATTTATCTTTGGTTGTACTGTTTTATTTATCTTGCTGGATTCATAACTATAAAAAAGCCTACATTTAATTAAGATAACTGTTTTCCTTCATTTGTAATTGTTTCTCTGTGCGATAAAACGAGAGAGTCCACTAAAGAAATTCGAAACTTTACGAAATTTTATTTCAAAAAGACATAATGAACGGTCAGTAAGACTAGTACAATGTTGAATTTTTATATTTGGGTACAACGCAAGCTCAAAGCAAAAACTAAATAAAACGAGTACTCATTTGCAATTCTCCATTTTTGGCGAGAATGATGATGACTGGCGATAAAAATGTAATAACCTACGTGTAAAAAGTCATGGCCAAAGAGAGTTCAAGCGCCACAGACTGCGGCAAAACTCAGATTGACCCGTAATAAACTGAGTTGTGTGTTTGGTGGGATTGAAAGAGCTTTATTACCAGGTAAAAGTCTTTAAGCCGGATGATGAGGACCAAGTAAAAATCTGAGTTATACGGTTGGGATTGAGCAACAGGAAGGGTGTGTTCTTCAACCATGATAACGCCAGATCACACACTTTTTTAGCCATTGAGCAAAAATAAATGTGTTTGTAACTTAATAATAAAAAAAACGTCATGACAACAATACTATTCAAACTTTCTTTATAATTTTCTAATTTTCTGTGTACTAGGGTGGATTGAAAAGTTCGCGGCCTAACATAGATAGCGTTCTAATATTATTATAAAACTACCTCATATGAAACCTAGACTCTTTGTCAGACTCTGTGCAATTTTTCTCTGAGATACATGCTTAATTATTTATTTTATTGAACATTAAGTGAGAGTAAGTTTAATTAATTTTCAAAATGGATAGTTTAGAGCACTGTGCCGTGATCAAATACCTCCACAAGAATTGGTTCATCACAACACTCATGAATCCAAACAATGGAAGAGACCCGGATCTCCGACCCCCAAGAAAGCCAAGGTGTGTTTTTCAGTAAACAAGGTAATTGCATCGGTTTTCTGGGATTCTAAGGTTGTCATCTTGGTTGATTACTTAGAAAGAGGTAAAACTATAAATTCTGCATACTACTGCACACTATTACGTCGTTTAAGCGAAGAAATAAAGTCTAAAAGACTAAGATTGTTAACCACGAAAGTTTTGTTTCATCAGGACAATGCTCGTGTTCATACATCTGCAGAATCGATGGCTCAAATAGTGAATTGTGAATTTCTACCAATGAGGAGGTCAAAGTGGCCGTACATGCCTTTTTTGACAAGACCTTCTATTTAAATTTAAAAGTTGACGACCTGTTTGGTGTGGAGGTAAGTACCCTAGCCTTCCATGCCAGAGGTCTCGGGTTCGAACCTGGTAGAGGCAGATATCTTATTATATTTGCTTTCTAGTCATGGATGTGTATGAATATTTAAGTTTATTTCTAATATTTAATTTATATATGAAAAAACATTATATTTGTGCTTATATATTTCTTAAGTTTATTTATCCGTTATCTAGTATCCATAACACAAGTTCTTAATGATACTTAATTTGGGCTAGATAATGTGGTGTGATTGTTAGAGAAAAAAAAAAAATGGGGTCTAGGGCTTTGGAGGACCGTTGGACTAAGTGCTGTGACCTAGGAGGAAAGTATGTAGGAAAAAAAATATTGCATTATTCCTGTGTTTTCTTATTTAGGCTGCAAACTTTTAAATGCACCCTCGTATAAAAATTTTTAAAAGCCGGGGCAGGTCGCTAGTAACATAATAATGTGCGAAAGTGAGTTGGAATGTATGTTTGTTTTATCCCAAAAATTATTTCCTAAACATTAAGAAATATTTTTTACGATTTCAAGCGTACGTACAAAGGACTAAAAAGCTAGTCTTCAATTAAATCTTGACATGTGTTTCATGTCTCAAGTTTGTTTGCCTCTTTTATAAACGTATTAGATATGCCTTGACATTAAATTGTTTGAAATTATATTTTTTTAGTTTCTACTTGTTAAGCAAAGTAAAAAAATATTGAATATATATAACATTAAATGGTTAAACTAACTATGCCGTCGATAATTCTTTCAAAATAACATTGTACGCATTTCAGAGTCTAAACATTTTGCAGTTCAAAGCAACATTTTCAACACGAATTCACAAAACAACTTTTTTTATGTAATGTAATGTTTTTTTTTATTTAGTAGGTATTTCAATAAATTTAAATGATGTTATATATTTTGAGAGTTGGTCGATCCACTGACGACAGCTTGGGCTTATACTAAGTTGCCAAGTCCATCATAGGTACTTGATGTGCGTTGCATACTGTTCAAAAGCCAAACACCTAATTACTTAAAGTGGACGAAACCTCTGATTAAAATCAATCGTATGTCTATTCACCGTGGATCAGAGCAAGAGATACACAAGCAAATTTTACAGAAACTGAAATGCCTGATAACAATGAAGGTTTTAGATGAAATAGATTTGACGTTAGAGCTTTTCTGATTAAATGTTAATAGTTATTTAAATTAAACAAACTAAAAGTAATAAGTGAATAAGAATTCAAATATACAGCGAATGTGTCTTATCCTATTTTTAACAATGTTTAATGTCAATTTGTTAAATATGTATATGTATTTTAATTCTGTAACCTTATGAAATCACATCTGAATTAATTTTTTTATTCGATGCTTATATAGTTTGGGACCTTTTCACTTCATTGTAACCGAGATAATTGTCATTATTAATAACTTACGACTTAATATAAAAATCAAACTTTTAAAGAAAATCCAATGAAGTACTTTTCTGTTCCAAGGCATTCAGTTTCCTGTGAGACTTTCTCTTCTTGTTTTCTGAGAAAAAAATAAACCAGATTAAATCAGCACCCTCGTTCCAAAGAATGAAAACAAAGACATTATATATTAATTTCACACCGAAAACAATCATCAAATTACTACGTCTCACTATATCAACAATATAATAAGGTTATTTTTTGCTTGACTTATTTCTTTATCTTTCCTTTCTTTTGTGTCAGCTGCAAACTTGTTGATAAATGTTATTTGTGAGATCGACTTTATTCTTATATTTAATATATACGAGTATACTTATGAAGCAAAGTGCGTAGCATGTTAAGAAGATCATTTTATGTAACAAAAATATCAGTAAAATATGTATTTTAAAGCTTTTTCAGCAATTTAAATTAGAACAAGTGATACTTCTCTAAATCCGATTAATCCAAATTACTGAGAAACACACATTACCAAAACTGTAACAAGGGTTTAAAATTGAAACATGTTTAGATTATTGTAGCGCAGCTTTCTGAAATATGTAAATATTTACACATTAAATTCAAACATACGTAATTTACATTTAAGTAACTTTATATCACATTTATAATTTTCAAAAAGTTTAATTGTTAAAACATAAATTTCCGTTCAAAATAATTCACTTATAATATTTGCTAAAAAAACTGTTACAAAAATTGTACTTACCGATCGATGCGTCTGAACCGACGCTACTGTATTGCGTTCACGCAACCGATGCGTGGTCCTTTGTTCGACTCGCTGGCAGTCGGTAACTAGCTTCGGACGGAGATCACGTGCCGCTTGATGTCAAAATTGATTAGATTAGAAATTTGCATACAGATTAGTGCGGTAAACTGAACTTATTTAGATTAAGTGTGTGTGAGAAACCTACGTTAAGTGACAAATTGCAGAACCGAAAATATAATAACTTAGTGTGTATATTCATTTGTTTAATTTTTGACTCTCGGTTATAAGTGAAATTTAATATCGGTGTAACATACCAAATTGTTAATAAAATAAGTTTATGAGTAGAAAATATTACTTCAATAAAGAATAACTTGAACAATTTTGATACTTTCAAAACTATAAACGAAACAATATCGTATTAAACGCAACCAAATAAAAATTTTGACTCCGGTTTTAATACTGAAGGAACAAACATTTATTTGATGAAAATAGATTGTATTGAAAAGCTAATATATTTTCTTTTCATATTTGTGTCGGGAAAATGGTACTGGATATGGATATGAATAGTACAATTTAGTACAATAGCCAACAGAATTATATATAAATAGAAAAAAGAATAATGAAACCAAAATGAATAGTAAAAGAAACAAAATTACCCACTTTTTCTATTAATGTTTACTGAAGAAACCGAGCTCCTAAAATAATTTGTTAGCAAGTTAAGCCCCTTAGGCAAATTTACATGTTTACAAGTTAATTCCAAGGAGATATCCTTATTTGATTCTGCCGAGATCGGAATTACTTATTTCTTAGATCAAATGAGATTACTTTCTTGTAAGTGCAAATTACCCAAGGGTTTAAGTGGATACACATCAAAGGTACCTGGAATTCTGGAAGTAATAAGGAATCTGGAAGTGTACTTATTTCGGCCAAGTTTCTTTTGAAATGTAAATTTGAAATTCGTAATGTATTAAACGGGTGCATAATTTTTTTTGCATTTTAATGGAAAGGATTAGTATATCTTTAATAAAAAACTCTGCTTAAGGCATTACATGTTATGTATTGCAGAAAAATCTTAATAATAACTGCATGCATATACACGTTATATAATCCTACATTATTTACACCAATAACCGATTAAATGAAATTTAATCGTGTAGTGTAATAAGTAGCTTAACAAGTATGTAGCCGTGACGCGCTACTCAACCGACTAATCACAACGCATGTTCTACATCGCAATATCAACTTTACTTAAGCGATTAGAATATATATGGTTTTCCGACAACGACTGTCGGGCCGTGGGCCGCGGCCTGCTCACCCTTTTCTGTCGGTGGGAACGCGTGGTTAAGTTCCCTGAAGAGGTGACCCCAAGCAGGGCACATGTGCCTTCATCATCATCGTCGTCATCGTCACTCTCCACACCAACAGCGAAGACTCCACGCCAAAACCAGCTTCCAGAGGACCACACGGGCATAACCGACCACGACCTTGCAGCACCCCTCATCCTCCACCAGCGACTTGGCACAGCACCAACACTTTCGGCTGGCACGTAGCAGAGCACCTCTCTCCTGGTAGACACGCAGCGCTGCACCTTCGGCCGGTCAACAAGCAGAGCACTTCTATCCTGGCCGACGCAGCCGCCAGCCACTACGCACCGACACTGCACCGCCCCGACGTACTGGGAAAGTCTGCACCTCGGCATCCTGGGGCAGCCTCCAACTCACTGGAGCAACTTGTTCCGTACTCCACGGGACCCGGACCCACACCGATGATCGTCGGATATGCACCGCCTTAGTCCCGACTCACCGTGGACTACTAAGCGGCACCTGGTTCCGACACACTGGAACCAATCAGCTGAGACACTGGCAAGCTTCACCTTACGCAAAAACCGAAGGTGGACGCTACTTACGACCTTCGGTCTCGGAGGGGAGTGATGTAGCGGTGAAGCGCTACTCAACCGACCAATCACAACGCGTGTTCTACATCACAATATCAACTTTACTTAAGCTATTAGCCGTGGGCTGCAGCCTGCTCACCCTTTTCTATCGGTTGGAACGCGTGGTTAAGTTCCTTAAAAGTAGGTTATATTACTGTCGTCCTCTCGTCCTCTATACAGTCTGTACAGTCACAAAAAATAATATTAGAAAATTGTTTTAGAAATAAATAAAAACGCTAAGGATTTATGGAAGGAAAAGTTCCATAAAAATGACGAATATGAATTTAATATGTAAACACATTTGTGTTCATTAAATAAATGTTTGTTCTTACCTCGAATCAAACCCAGGGTGTCCTGAGTTACTCTCGCCATAGTATGCATATGATTCTGTCCAAACTTTTTATTTATTACAAGACTTATTACATATGTCGCACTTCAGTTAACTGGCTAGCCGTTATGTTGAATAGTTAATTACTAAGCAAAGAATAGAGATTCGTTTGGTTTTTTTTTAACTCGTTGAAATCCTGTGATTTGCGCAACCCGAACGAACGTAGTGGGCGTGGTACGGAAGCAACCGGTGAAGCGCCACTACGAAAAGTAAAAAATAGTCTTTTCTTTTTTTGTGGCGCTAGATAAAGTATAAAACGTGCAACCAAACGGCTAGATGTTTAGTTAAGTGTCTAAATCAGCCAACCGTCTGCGACACATACAACTACTGCGCTTAAAACAAAGTGTGGAGGTCTTTAAATTTCGAGATTTAAATCCTAAAAAATCTGGATGACCTGCAATTTATTTGAAGCACTGAAAAAAGCGGAAGCCAGAAGTTTAGTAGAAACTTTATAACTTTTTGAAAACTTTGAAACACAGAAATGAATCTGGAAGTGACAGTGACATTGTTCTGTTTTGTTACAAATAAGAACTACTGAATAAAAACGAGAAAATCATCGAATTGCTAAGTTAATATTAGGAAAACATTAAACTTTATGTATATAAAAGTAACTTTATTTGTTTTTTTTACAGATCGCGTAGAGTCTATTAGCAAATCCGTGATCTAAACTTGTATCTAATAAATTATAATACAACTGAATATTTCAAAGTTTCACTATCAGGTCTTATTTAAGCCCCAAACATTACAGAACGGATTTCCTCACACGATTGCCTTCCCTCACAATCCATTAGACACGACACTTTCGACCGACTGAACTTTTATACATCTTACTACTACGAGCATAAGGTCCATAATGCTTTTAAAGAAGTAGCTATAGGTTACTAGTAAGGTACAAATGAATGTTCGGAAAGTGCTTTGGACGAGGACGTATGGATGGAAAAACTTTGTGTGGTCGCTGGCTATTCTAGAGGATTATTTGCAATGTCACGTATTCGCTATTTGCTTAGTTTATGGGAGCCAAGTTTTGTAAATTAATTCACCCGGAAAGTCTAATATAATTGTAACGTAGAGTTTCTTATAAAATAAAACACTTATAGAAGAGTATTTTGGATTCTCAACACCAATGAATTTGTAAATATGTGTATGAACATGCATATTAAATTTTAAGCAGGTCTTACTTTTTATTTAATTAAGTAGCGTGGCTGCCAGCCTGTCTTTTTATATTAACTTAATTTCTTTTGAAATACTTACTATTAAATATACAGCTATTTCATATATAAAATTTCTTAATAATAGTGAGAAAGTGAAATCCTTTGTTTGACACATTATATACTCCAACGCCCGTGACATTCAATACCAATCCTTTACAACTTATAAATAACACAAGGTGGCGTGAAAGATGCCACACATACGTTAAAAACAAAATAATTATAGTTTTGTTATCGATATCAAAAATAATTGAACTCACATTTAACAGTTGTCTAGCTCGCTCGGTAAATAGTAGTTAACGAGTATTTGAAAATACGAAATCTTTTTTGTTACAGTAGAATAAAACGTTCTTTTTCTTCTAAGATTGTTCATTTAAGAATAAAATCTTTTAACAACTATATAAAAAGAGATTTAATCCTTGATTACACTCATCCTTACCAACACTCCCAACTCGAGGGAGATTTTCAGAGAGGGTCGCACTATCTGCGGCCTCTCGAACATCTTCGTCGAGCGTCCCAATCCCCGAGTTCACCCTGGGCAGTGCTACCGCTGCCAGCTCAATCGACTTAGACGTCATCTCTCCTATCACTCCCACTCACTATCCCGACAACCCGAACCACTCTCCTGACATCCTCGATTTTGCAATTGTCAAGCGAATCAATCTCGATCTCAGGTCTATCGAACCGCTTGACCTAGGTTCTGACCACCGCCCCGTCTCCCTCGTGCTAGGTCCGCTTAACGATAACGTCACCTCTCCTAAGACCTTTACCAACTGGAAAGGCTTTAAAAATACATAAGTTTCAGCCTTAGAGGTCCCGAACTCTCCACTCACGATCTCGCCCGATCAATTAGATAGCCCGGATAAAATAGATTCATTAGTCGACTCTCTCACTAATGCTATCAACTCAGCCATCAGCGAACACGAAAAGGTTGCTGAAAAACCCACGCTTCCCCTAGCCATTAGCAATCTTATTAAAGCTAAGAGCGCGGCTCTCCAGAGAGCCAAGAAATATCCCACGCCCGCCTATAGAACAGCTGCAAATCAGCTTCAACGTAAAGTTAGGTCTTGCCTTGCGGAACTCTGAGATGCTCAGATGAACGATTTTATGGCGAATATCTCCCCGTCCCACCAAGCATATTATAGTATGGCCCGAGCCTTACGCGTAGACGCCGCCTCTCACGACCCTCTTCTCACTCGTCCCGATGGCCCTATCGCCTTCGAAGTCGAAGAGAAAGCCGAATGCTTCGCTGACAGCATTGCCTCTCAATGCTCGCCCAGCATGCAACCCGCAAATCCCTCCCACATACAGGCGGTGGAGGATGAAGTCCTTCGCAGAGAATCTCTCCCCATCAGCGCCGACCCCGTCACAGTCTCTAATGATGAAATCTCGCTTCTCATTAGAAGTCAAAAGTCCAAAAAGGCTCCGGGTGCCGATGGTATTACCAACCACGCACTTAAGCACCTGCCTCAACAGGTGCTTACCTTGTTAGCTGTTATATTCAATGCCTGCTTCGACCTTACCTACTTTCTAAAAGCTTGGAAAGAAGCGACAATCATAGGCATTCCCAAGCCAGGCAAACCTCTGAACGTCCCGGCTAATCACAGATCCCATCAGCCTCCTCAAGGCAATGTCTTAACTTCTCAAGAGAGTCATACTCCCTCGAATGCGGAACTATCTGTTTCCAACGGATGGCGATCCTCTCATTATTCGTCATTATTCGGCTTTCGCGCTAAGCACTCCTGCCCTCAGCAAGTCCATCGAATCGTTGAGTACATACTTGACGGTTTCTATCCGCGTCGTTACAAAACAGTCGCGGTTTTCTTTGACGTAGCCAAGGCTTTCGATAAAGTCTGGCTCGTTAATAAACTCTACAAAATAGGCTTACCGGATCGCCTAGTCAGGTTAATCGCGTCGTTTCTCAAAGACTGCACGTTTCGATTCAAACATGAAGGCACGCTTTCTGCGCCTCGTTCCATAAAGGCTGGAGTCCCTCAAGGCTCAGTCCTCGCCCCTCTGTTGTACACCGTGTACACCAACGACATTCCCATCCCGCCGAAAGGCGTCGAACTCGCCCTCTTTGCCGACGACACCGCACTCTATACCAAAGGTCACAGTGTTCCGCAGCTTGTGACCAGACTCCAAAAGGCCGTAAACGCCCTTGGTGTTTGGTTTCAAAAATGGCGCATCGATGTGAACCCTAAAAAGAGTTCTGAGATGCGCTTCGCCCACAAACGCCGTCGTCCCGCTGGCGATCCCCACGTTCGAATGTTAGGCATTCCCATCCCCTGGAAGCGCAGTACTAAATACTTAGGCGTCACATTAGATCCGACGCTTTCTTTCAAGCCACACGTCGAAAGAGTTTCGAAACTCGCTCGTCACTACTTAGGCCGCCTAAATAGCATGTTAGGTAGAAAAAAAAAAAAGGTCATTCAGAAACAAACGTACACTTTACAAGGTCTGCGTTAGACCCGTCATGACATATGCCTCGCCAATCTGCCCATGCCAAACCCTCCCTCCTGCACAAACTGCAGATAGTTCAAAATCTCTATAGCCGCAGGGCCACAAACGCACCGTGGTATGTGTGTAACGCGGACCTGCACAGAGATCTTGAACTGCCCACAATACAACAACACCTCAAAACACTCTCTGAAGCGTTCTTCAAACGCTCCGAAACCCATCCCAATCCTCTAGTTCGAGTTTCAGTCTCTTATACTACTCTTGTCTTAGATTCGAATTTCAAAGTCGCTAGGCCTAGGAATGCCCAAGCGTACTCTTCCACCAGACTGTCAGCCGATCTCTAAGCCCTTCTGGCCGCAAATTCTAATTGTAACGTAAATTCTAATTCTCATGTAAATCCGAATTAACTTAACTTCTTTTAATGTATTTTAATCTAACTTCTCTTTGCAATTTTGAGCACCTTCAGTGCTATGAATTAACCTTCAGTGCTTTGAACACCTTCAGTGCTATGTAAATCCCAGCGGGTGACGCCTTCTGGGCCCTGCTAGCGCGGCCTTTTTCTCCAATTGGCCGTCGCTCAAATGAAGGCTGAGTGGCAAAAAATTGCACGAGCCGACAGGGGGTTTTTTAGTGGGTAGTGGTTCTGGTAGGCGTCGGAACGAGTCCCACATAACCTGGATCGCGCGCGCCAGTGTATGCGTCAGAGCATTTTTTATCCTCTTACCCTTACCGTGGAGGGGAACAAAAAAAATTGTTTACGCTCATTCAAAAAATCTGACCAATATTGATTCAAGCGTTTTTTCTGAATTTTCGACGACAGAGTTCATTCAAAAAGGTGCCGAGGGGAGAATCAGAAGTTTTAAGAGCAAGAATTGTTACTTTAGGGGAAGAAAGACATTCTACGAGAGAAATAGCACGCAGAGTGGCTGTATCCCAATCTTGCGTGAATAACTTTGCTGACTGCCCGAAACCCAACAATTAATGCCACTAAAATAAAAGCTGAGTTGCGGGCTGCTACTCGACTAGAAATCAGCACTCAGACCATCAGGAATTGCTTACACCAAGTTGGATTACGCGCGAGAAGATCCTGGAGAACTCTCCTGAACGACGGGGAACTATTTGGTGGAATCGTCTCTTTGTTGACGAGTCCAGAATTAGCACTCATCCAGACTACTGACTGCGTGATATCTATCACCTACATTAAGTTTAAGACTTTATGTTAGTCAAATTCATGCTAGAGAGTTGAGACCTATCTACTGACATACAGAACTTCTTCTACAACTATGTATATCTGCAAGTAACAAACTCAATAAGCTTTTCATAAAAATGTTTCGATCCTGAATACACACTGGATTCGTTTTTATAAAAGATAGGATGTAACGGTTTCTATTCTTAAATAGCTTTCGGCAACAGCTTCGCTCACGTAGCGACTACGCTGGGGAGTAAAAATTAAAGTATTAATTTCTTTTAATTACATCAAAATCTAACTGTTTCTAAATAATTAGACAAACGCCTCCAAAATTTTTACAGGATTCATTTTAATAAAATTACACAACGATCGCTATTATTAACCCATCATTTTTACGGAATCTTACAAATTATACGCTTAACGTATTGAAGTCTAGTGATAATGAGCACAAGAAATCGATAGTTCCAATAAGGCTTTAATCAACACCCGGCAACATGGTAAATATAATAGATAGCAGATGTTTGCAACTGGGTATACATTTATTTTTGTTTGATTATGAAACTATTACTGCATCGTATAGTATTTAAATTATTGGTACAGTTAGTTCACTCCTGAATAAATATTTTCACGAACTTGTGAAGGCAACTTTCCCACTGCTTTGGTAATTTCAGTATTTCTTTTCTACCAAGGTTCGTGAATTCTAATATTGCGTGAAATGCGCGTCCCTGCCAGGATTAAGATTCATGAATTTATATTAGCATATCTCTGTGTTTGTACATGCGCTGATGGTTTTTTTTAATAGAAAAACGTGGGAAATATTCTACAGACTCTAAAACTATTTTTTTCTATGGGCTGATGCAAAAACTTATCGAACTAGCATGAACAAAATTTAAGGAATGAATTTATGAATTTCAGAAAACCAATATCACTTGTAAGCTTGATATTTCCCTGATACTTAAAGAAAAGGTGCTAAGGTCTTCGACAACAATGTAGGTGTTAAGCCTGTGGAAATAATACAATAGAATTCATAGGTACTTATCTTAAAAAAATGTTGCCTATGGAGGCTGTTGTTAGCCAATTTATCCTCATTAATATTGGCGAAGTGGGAAAACTACTTATTGGTGAGCTATACCCAAATTACATGACAAGTGTAAACTACCCTCAGGCAAATAATTCTCTGTTTGTTTTACTTAGTTGAATGTTAATATAGGTATTAAAAGGGTATGCTAAGGTTTAGTTACTTTAACATTTTACTCACTGTTTTAAACTTTAAATTCCATTTAATTCTATCGAAACCGAAATTATTTGCTTTGGACCAATTTTATTGTATTTTTTATTGAAATGATGGGTATGATTTTTTCTCATGTAATTACAATTCATGGCAACTCAGTTACAGAAAAATTTACAGAGAAATGTCGACCTAAAATAAGAAAGAGAAAATTGAAATCACTCCGTTATAAAATCCTAAAAAAAATCAAAATATTCTTTATCTTGGAAACTACCAGAACTACAGTATTGTCGGCTTGTCAATACTGTACATAACAAATTAAATAAAAAAATGAAGAACACAATGGCATATACTGTAAATAAATAAAACGCGCACTAAAACGCGCGTTTATCGTAGTTTGAAAAGTAATTCCACGAAACTACTACACTAACCTGAAAAGACCATTGAGTTTAACTACCCAATAAATATTGATATTCTGTGATATAAATCAAATAATCTTTAGGAAGCATTTGAAGCCATTTCGAATTAACGACATTTTCAAAATAATCAGGAGCTGAAACATATTTTGCTTATTTCTTTTAAATTTACTTTTTATCTTCGAATGCTGCAAATAGACGCAAGGTAAATTTATTCTACATGTACATATATTATATTTCATACTTATCTTGAGCTACAGACAGCTGTTTGAACTGGACATAAAAGCTTTCATTATTTAATTTAAATGTCTACTCACGTAGTTATCCTCTGACCAAAAAGTCTAAGAATTGTAACAGTGTACGTTAGCTTTCTGACAATGTAAAACAATTTTGTAATCTATAAACTTCATTTGCAACATTTTTATTTGTTTAAACTGAGACGTAAAATGCCACGAATGATAACTGTAATAATCTCTATTATAATTTAGCTTATAATACATCGTGTTGTTTTAACATGAAAATAGCAACTGAAAAATTGTTGAAATGCGTGCGACAAAATGAAAGAGTTATATTGTCTGTAATTCCTTTTTTTAGAATGGTTTCAACTAGACAAGAAACAACACCGTTGAGTTCATAGAGGGCGGAGTTTTTCATTCACCGTGATGCAATTATATAGCAAGAGCAATCGCAATTTTCTAACTTCACTTGAATAAATGAGGATCACTTTTATTTTCTCGCTTTTGTACAAGAACAAGGTACGTATTTAAAAAAATTACATCTCGAGGTACGTCTGTTTTAAACCTATATCAGTACTTATCGCTTGCTAACAAATACTTCGACACATAAACTAAAAAAATCTGCACACTGCACAGGATCTGGAGATAAACTAAATGATTACCTAAAATTTACCATGAAAATACCGGAGCCTATTTTTACCATGCTATATGGTTTCTTTGGGAAAGTTTGTCAGCATTGTGGTTTGAGCCTATATGAACTTACCTACCTGTGACTTTGCAATAGTATGAAATATAAGGTCAGTTAGTGACTATTCAATCAGTGTGGGTTATACTTTATTTTGAATGAATGAAACCTGAGCCAGGAACTGACTCCTGTAAACTCAACTATATTTCCGGGTAAAACCTTAGACGTCAAACTCCAGTGGGAACCGCATGTTGATTGTTAAGCGAAGGAGCTTGGCTCTGCCGCATATGCTGTTAAAAAAATTGAGACAAATTTCAAATGAAACAACTGCTCGATTAGTCTATTTTGGTTACTTCCACAGCCTCATGCCATATGGTATTCTGTTGTGGGGGAGTGCTGTCGACATCAATAGTATATTTATTTTGCGGAAAAGGGTTGTTTGCGCAATCTATGAGCTCGGTCCAAGGGTGTCACTTAGAAGTAAATTTAAGGAAATAAATATTCTTACTTTCCATTCACAATATATTTTAGAAAATTTTATGTATGTAAAAAAGAACATAACCTTGTTCAAAAGAAAAAAAGATCTGCACAATGTTAACAAAAGAGTAAGAAACATGCTGGCAGCTCATGATAGTAGGCTTCATAAAGTCACTAACTCATTCATGGGTCAATGTATACGCTTTTATGATAAGGTTCCTGAGGATATCCAAGGTCTTCCTCTTGACAAATTCAAAGAAACTATAAAGCAAAAGTTGTGTGCTAAAGCATACTATAAACTATCCGATTATTTGGATGATAACAGTTCTTGGGTATAATCCCCTTTCATTAACAGGATTGTACTAGTATTTGTAACAAATCATGTGTAATGTGTCTGTTTGTTCGTTGAGTTCTTCGTCCCGATGAATATCTAAAGCGTCATTGACACTAAAGTACGTCTTCTTATGGTAGCGTAGGGTGACGGGTCGCTCACTTCCCTCTAATATGGTTGAGGAGGGCGATGGCTGGATCCCGCGTTAACTCGTGAATGGGTGCCGTTTGAGGGTGTTCGTCGTTTGGATACTTGGGGGGAGGGAGACTTGCCGAGCTAACAGATGCAGATAAGAATAATTTTGTATATGCAAAAAGAGACTGTAAATTTATTTTGAAAAAAATATACCCATGAAGTTTCTTGCCAGTTCTTTTTCACGAAGGTTTTTTCGAACTGGTGGTAGAGTCATGTTTTATTTGACGTCAATGAGAACAAGTAATTGTCAATGTTGAGAAAAATAAATATTTCATTTCATTTCATTTCACATAGGTGAAATATATTTGTGAAATATATTTTTACTAGTGACGAGCAAAACATTTTTCATAAGCAAATTTTATCTACGATGTAACTTAAAAACCAAGAATTGTTTTTATCCTAATGCGTTTAAAAAAAATCTCTGTATTCCTAAAGGTTTACTAAACTTGTAATTGAAGTAATGAGAATAAATGGTATAGCGGTGGACGCGCAACGTGCGATGCACGGAGTGGGGGTGACACTTCTGAGTTGTCGATCGCACCGAGTGGACGTGCTACTACAGATATAGTGGAATACCGAGTGTTGTGTTTTAATTAACCACCCAGAACTTAACCCTGTGATGAGTGGACATCACATTGTATGTGGCCATTGTGGCGTTTTATATATCTTTATTTTCTTACTCAGTAAACAAGATCTGCTGGCATTTTGAATTTATCATTACGGTCCTTTCTACAACATCGTCAGCACTACGCTGACATCTGGTGACCAAACGGGAAATTTCGTACTCAGGGGGCCGAAGAAAAAAATCTGAAGAATGTATACTAATAATGCGGTATAAAACGTTTACTTGTGTTCACTAAACAAAAAAACAGAACAGAAAAATGTAGTTATACAAAAGTCTAACATACAAAAAAAAAGTCCAAATTACGTTCAAAGTCCCTTGAAAACTTCCATAAGAGTATCCTGTATATAAAAATATTTGTACAATAAGTACTTATGTGCGAAGTAAGTAAAAAAAATTCCTAAGAATAGGACGATCGAAGAACTAGTATCATAAAAAAAATATATGAGACCGTTAAAATTTAGAATAGTAATCGTCAAAAAATTCCGTCGTGAGTATGAAATACACAATGTTAAATTTACACGGTACAGCTGCTCCTTAATCCAAATCTACTACCATACTTCATGTAGAACGCTAACTTACTTCATCTTACATAACAGTCTTAACCCACTAATTGCTATTAAACACACACAAGTATAGTAAAGCAATAAAAGAAAACGAATAAAGTGGTTTACTCGTGGAGACCAAATGGTGTAGGCTTTTAATAGTCACCACCCGCTAACTGTTTAATACCCTAATATATACTTGTCACTAAACTGGCACGATTATAACCATTTACAAGTTTTATTTATATATTCGATTAGCTTATAAAATAATCCATAAGCTAATAATTGTATATACGATTATATATACGATTATTAGCGCGCCATTGTTATTTACAAATTTGAACTAGGTATAAGGGGTGAGATAAGTATCTCGTAAGATATAAAAGCGATCTAGGCGCCTTCGTAAAGTAGAGAAAAAGATATAGTTTAACGAGGTATGAGGCTTATTTTACAAGTAGCAACCCGCTTGCGTAAAGAACAGCATATAATATCTACAATATTAACAAAGTTTACTAAGTCTAACATCCTTAACGAGAAATGGTAGCCGAAGGCAATGAGAAGATATAAAGAAAATTATTTACAGAAAAGCAGAAAACGTAAAATATAGTCAGGCGTTAAAACTATTGCGTCGAACACATTCTCGCTCCGACCGCCGCCCGGTACGGACGCGCAAGACCCCGTTTTCCGTTGATGGGTCCCTTCCCGATATTCCGTGGCGCTCAGTCTACTGACGTCACAGTTTAGCGTGTTGGTTCCGTGCTACGGTTTTCAAGGTTTTTCTACTCCCTCTGAGTGCTATCGAAGTGTGATTTTTCTTTGTGACTAAGCCCCTTAGTCTTCAAAGTGCTGTGCTAAGTTGTGTTGTGCTTGTGCTGAGTGCTGTGTTGTACCCAGCGTAAGTAGTCTGGTTTCAGTACAAAGGATACTTAACGGTGACAACGAATTTGCACTGATCCAGTCGTTTTTATTTTTATTTTATTTCTCTTCTCTATTTTATTTATTTTTCTCCTATTTTCATATTTATTTTTATCATATCTGTGTGTTTTTGTGTGTATTTGTTCTATTTGTCGGTAAAGGTTGACCCTAACGCAGTCAACTCTTTACCTGCGTACCCTTTTTTAGGTTTCTAGATAGCGGCCTTCGGCGTACTACGGTTAGTTTTAAGTTATTCTCCTCAGCCCCCCTACCGCTGGTAGAGAGGTTAGCCGCTAGGGTTTGCTAAAGTTTATTTTAGGGAACTCAAGGCATTTTTTTATATATTTATATAATTCCCAATAATTCCCCCCCTAATGGATTCGCAAAACATTATTAACTTCGCAAAAGCGTTAGCGCAGGAGCTCGCTGCGTCCGGCATCCTCATTCCAGACGAGGTCTTCACGCAGGCCTTATTAGCAATTAATGCGTCCCCGGCCCCTCAGGCCCAAACCTTGGCCGCTCAGGCCACTATCGTCCAGATCCCTCAGGTCTATAGCTCTCCCGCGTCTCCCGTTCCATCCGATATGGACTGCGCGTCGGTCTCATCGTCTCAAACGTCGCGCCGTAAGCGTACCGCTGCCGGGAGCGACTCGGAATCCGCGTCTGATGCGTCATCGGACGCCACCACCGTAACCGGCTCTCCTGAGTCTCCATTTCAATTAGTTGCCAAACGCTCTAAAAAGCGTTTAAAGAAAAGCGTCTTCAACACCTGAGCCCACCCAGGTGTCGTCACTCAAAGTGACTGCGTCTCCATCGGTCCTGACGAAGCCAGCGTCGCGCTGCGCTCCCGTCCCGGTTAAGCCACAGCTTCCTCCGCCCGTCTTCCTCCACGAAAAAGCGCGCTGGACCGCAGTTTCTAACTTGTGCAAACAGCACAAAATCAATTATATCAAGGCGAATAACGCAGGCGATACTATTAAAATCCATGTCGCGACTATCGACGACTTCCGCGCGTTCACTAGGCTGCTTTCAGTAAGGCAAATCGCGTACCACACCTACGCCCTCCCGGAGGAGCGTAAGATCCGCGCAGTATTACGGGGCGTCCCGTTCGAGCTCGCGAATGAAAAAATCCTCCAGGACCTTAAGTCCCAGGGTTTCCAGGCTGAAGCAGTGCACAAGATGCACTCCAACCGCGGTAGGCGTTTCCCACTCACTCTAGTAATCCTAACTAATTCTTTCAACTCGAGGGAGATCTTCAGAGAGGCTCGCACAATCTGCGGACTCTCGAATATCTCCGTCGAACGTCCCAATCACCCTGGGCAGTGCCACCGCTGCCAGCTCTATGGCCACGCAGCGGCGAACTGCTCAGCTCCCCCCAGGTGCGTCAAGTGCTTAAATCCACATATAACAAAGGAGTGCACTCGCACGCCCAAATCCACTTCCCCCCCTGCATGTGTGCTGTGCGGCCAGTCCGGCCACACAGCTAACAACAGGGGCTGTCCGCGCACTCCGCGCTCCTCCACTTAGAGGACCGCGCCTAAACCGGCGCCGCCGCTCACTCCTGCCAACTTCCCGCCGCTACGCAACCGGGGTCCCCCGGAAGCAAAGCCCGTGCAGCCGAAGCCTACTCCGGCTCTGTCCTGGAGACAGCGTCCGGCAGCTCCACCTGCACCTTCCCGTCCTATCCCAGCTCCCGTAGCCCCCGTAGGACCGTGTCCCGCTCCGCCGTCTTCACCTCAGTCGTCGTTGGCTGAGGACATGAAGACCGTGTTCGACGTCATTCAAAACGTCGACATTAAGG
This sequence comes from Marasmarcha lunaedactyla, assembly GCA_923062675.1. Taxonomy (NCBI): domain Eukaryota; kingdom Metazoa; phylum Arthropoda; class Insecta; order Lepidoptera; family Pterophoridae; genus Marasmarcha; species Marasmarcha lunaedactyla. The sequence continues at coordinate 9,511,710 of OV281342.1, read as the reverse complement.
AAAGGGTTGAGTTCAAAATGTTCGTGCCGTCGGCCACTTATATTTCAGTAAAATATACCGTTATAATTATTTTTATTATAATAGTCAATAAGGTAAATACCATATTTTATAATCACCTGAGCTAAATACTAATTAATTTTTTTAATTTTTAGTGTTAAAATAGCCATCAATAGAGTAAACTTATAATAGTTATATTGGATTGCACCACAAATTCTTTATTCTAAAAATATTTGTTACCCATGTAATATGGAAAAAAGAAAAAAATACACAATTTTTTTTTTGTTCCCCTCCGCGGGAAGGGCAGGAGGATAAAAATGCTCTGACGCATACTCTGGCGCGATTCCAAAGTTATGTGGGACTCGTCCCGACGCCTACCAGAACCATACCCACTAAAAACCCCCTGTCGGCTCGTGCATTTTTGCCACTCAGCCTTCATCTGAGCGACTGCCAATTGGAGAAAGAGGCCGCGCTAGCGGGGCCCTTAAGGGGTCACCCGCTGGGTTTTACATAGCACTGAAGGTGCTCAAAACAAATGAAAAGTAAATAATAAACATTAAAAATTGACAATAAAATTAAATTTGCATTAATTCAGATTTACGTTAGAATTAGAATTTACGTTAGAATTAGAATTTGCGGCCTGAAGGGCCTCGAGATCTAAAGTTAATTGCGTACGTTCGCTTGTGTGCGCGTTTCTCGGTCTAGTGACTTTGTATACCGAATCTAAGACAGGAGCAGTATAAGAGACTGAATTTCGAACTAGTGGATTGGGATGGGATTCGGCGCGTTTGAAGAACGATTCTGAGAGTGTTTTTAGGTACTGTTGAATTGTAGGTAGTTCAAGATCTCTGTGCAGGTCCGCATTGCGCACGTACCAAGGTGCGTTTGTGGCCCTGCGACAGAAGAGGTTTTGAACCACCTGCAGCTTGTGCAGGACGGAGGGTTTGGCGTGGGCAAAGACTGGCGAAGCATATGACATGACTGGTCTAACGCAGACCTTGTAAAGCGTACGTTTATTTCTGAAGGACATTTTACTTTTTCTACCTAACATACTGTAAAGCCGGCCTAGGTAAAAACGTGCAAGTTTCGTTACTCTATCGACGTGGGGGTTGAAAGAAAGCGTCTGGTCTAAGATGACGCCTAAATATTTAGTACTGCGCTTCCAGGGGATGGGAGTGCCTTGCATTCTCAATTGGAGATTGTCGGGGATACGACTGCGTCTGTAGTCGAAGTAAACCGCAGCGCTCTTCTCTGGGTTCACATCGATACGCCATTTTTTGAACCAGGCACCGAGGGTGTTTACAGCCTTTTGAAGTCTGGTGACGAGACCCGAGGCTCTGCGGCCTTTGGTATAAAGGGTGGTGTCGTCGGCAAAGAGAGCGAGTTCGACGACTTTCGATGGAATGGGAATGTCGTTAGTGTATACGGAATACAAAAGAGGGGCGAGGACTGAGCCTTGAGGGACTCCAGCCTTTATGGGACGAGGCGTGGAGAACGTGCCTTCATGTTTGAAACGAAACGTGCGGTCTTTGAGAAACGACGCGATTATCCTAACTAGGCGAGCCGGTAAGCCTATTTTATAGAGTTTATAAACGAGACCGCTGTGCCAGACTTAGTCGAAAGCCTTGGCTACGTCAAAGAAAACTGCGATCGTTTTCTTTCGTTTCGGATAGAAGCCGTCGAGTATGTACTCGACGATTCGATGGACTTGCTGAGGGCAGGAGTGCTTAGCGCGGAAGCCGAACTGGTGGGGAATTATGAGAGGATCGCCGTCCGTTGGAAACAGATGGTTCCGCATTCGAGAGAGTATGACTCTCTCGAGAAGTTTAGACATTGCCTTGAGGAGGCTGATGGGTCTGTGATTAGCCGGGATATTAAGAGGTTTACCCGGCTTGGGTATGCCTATGACTGTCGCTTCTTTCCAAGCTTTTGGAAAGTAGCTAAGGTCGAAGCAGGCATTGAAAATGATAGCTAACAAGGTAAGCACCTGTTGAGGCAGGTGCTTAAGTGCGTGGTTGCAAATACCATCCGCACCCGGAGCCTTTCTGGACTTTTGACTTTTGATGAGAAGCGAGATTTCATCATTAGAGACTGTGACGGGGTCGGCGGTGATGGGGAGAGAGTTTCTACGGAGAACTTCGTCCTCCACCGCTTTGATGTGAGTGGGATTCGCGGGTTGCGTGCTGGGCGAGCATTGAGACGCAACGCTATATGCGAAGCATTCGGCTTTCTCTTCGTCTTCGAAGGCGATAGAGCCATCGGGACGAGTGAGAGGAGGGACGTGAGAGGCGGCGTCTACGCGTAAGGCTCGGGCCATTCGATAATACGCTTGGTGGGACGGGGAGATATTCGCCATGAGATCGTTCATCTGGGCGTCTCGGAGTTCCGCGAGGCGAGATCTAACTTTGCGTTGTAGCTGATTCGCAGCTGTTCTATAGGCGGGCGTGGGATATTTCTTGGCTCTCCGGAGAGCCGCGTTCTTAGCTTTAATAAGATTGCTAATGGCTAAGGGAAACGTGGGTTTGCCTTTCTTAGCAACCTTTTCGTTTACACTGATGGCTGAGTTGATAGCATCAGTGAGAGAATTTACTAACGAATCTATTTTATCCGGGCTATCTAATTTATCGGGCGAGATCGCGAGCGGAGAGTTTGGGGCCTCTAAGGCAGAAACTATCGTATTTTTAAAACCTTTCCAGTCGGTCAAGATCTTAGGAGAAGTGACGTTAACGTTAGGCGGTCCTAGCACGAGGGAGACGGGGCGGTGGTCAGAACCTAGGTCATCGAGCGGTTCGATAGACCTGAGGTCGAGGTTGATATGCTTGACGATTTCAAAGTCGAAGATGTCCGGAGAGTGGTTCGGGTTGTCGGGATAGTGAGTGGGAGTGATAGGGGAGACGACGTCTAAGTCGAGTAAGTTGGTGATGTCGAGGAGAGCTATACCGCTTTGGTTGGTTGATAGGCACGTCCAGTCAGTATGTTTGGAGTTAAAGTCTCCGAACATAATGACTGAACGGCCGAGGGCGAGAATGGTCTCAAAGTCGCTGCGGATAGGTTTGGTGCCAGAGGGTATGTAGATTGAAGCTATGATGATGGTCGGATGACCAGCCATAGCCAATCTACATACGGTGGCTTCCATGTTGAGGAGAGGAGGGGTAGGGAGAGGACAGCAATGGAATCCTCTTTTATAGTAGATAGCAGTGCCGCCGAAACCGTCGCAGTTAGGCCTATCGTTACGTGTAAACGCGTATTTAGGAATAGCGAATCCCCTGGAGTGATTAGGAGTGAGCCATGTCTCCTGGAGAAGTTAAAGATCTGGGTCGTTGTTCTGAAGGAACAGTTTGAGCTCGGGAAGGTTGGTGCTTAGGCTACGAACGTTAAAAGATATTGGGGATAAGCCCTTGGGTTTGATACGACAGGACGCGGGATTCGCGGGTCTAGACATTATAATTCTTTTTTACGAATTTATACAAAAATAAAGAATTTACAACGAACTTAGGAGCGAGTGATGCTCGACTAACGCGAATAAACGCTCTTGAGGAGAGCGGGCGGCTCGCAGTTTGCGTGCGAGTATGGAAATTTCATTAATGTCTACGTTTTGGATGACGTCGAATACGGTCTTCATGTCCTCAGCCAACGACGACTGAGGTGCAGAAGACGGAGCGGGACGCGGCCCTACGGGAGCTACGGGAGCTGGGATGGGTCGGGAAGGTGCAGGCGGGACGGCCGGACGCTGCCTCCAAGACAGAGCCGGAGTAGGCGTCGGCTGAACGGGCTTGGCTTCCGGGGGACCCCGGTTGCGCAGCGGCGGGAAGTTAGCAGGAGTGAGCGGCGGCGCCGGTTTAGGCGCGACCCTCTTGGTGGTGGTGCGCGGAGCGCGCGGGCAACCCCTGTAGTTAGCTGTGTGGCCGGACTGGCCGCACAGCACACAGGCAGGGGGGGAAGTGGATTCGGGAGTGCGAGTGCACTCCTTAGTGAAGTGAGGATCCAGGCACTTTACGCACCTGGGGGGAGCTGAACAGTTAGCCACTGCGTGGCCATATAGCTGGCAGCGGTGGCACTGCCCAGGGTGACCGCGGGGGTTGGGACGCTCGACGGAGATGTTCGAGAGTCCGCAGATTGTGCGAGCCTCTTTGAAAATCTCCTTCGAGTTGGGAGTATTTGACAGGATTACTAAAGCTAAGGGAAAACGCCTACCGCGGTTGGAGTGCATCTTGTGCACTGCTGTGACCGGGAAACCCTGAGACTTAAGGTCATCGAGAATGTCTTCGTTACTGAGTTCGAACGGGACGCCCCGTAGTACAGCGCGGATCTTACGCTCCTCCGGGAGGGCGTAGGTGTGATACGAGATTTGATTTAATTATAGTAGCCTGGTAAACGCGCGGAAGTCGTCGACGGTCGCTACTTGAATTTTGATTGTATCGCCAGCGTTGGCGGCTTTTAAGTAATTAATTTTGTGCTCTTTGCACAAGTTTGAGACCGCGGTCCAGCGCGCTTTTTCACGCAGGAATACGGGCGGAGGGAGCTGAGGCTTCGGCGGGACGGGAGCGCAGCGCGTCGCTGGCTTCGATGTGACCGACGGAGACGCGGTTACTACGAGCGATTTTAACGGCGCGGGAGCTGGTGTTGAAGACACCGGGGAGGGCTCGGGTATTGAAGATACCGAAGCTTTCTTCGAGCGCTTCTTGGAGCGCTTGGCGACAAGTTGAAACGCGGGCTCAGGAGAGCCGGTTAAGGTGACGGCATCTGACGAAGTATCAGACGCGGGTTCGGAGTCGCTCACGCTTACGACGCGACGCGTGAGAGGATGCGACCGATTCGCAGTCCATCTCGGACGAGGCAGGAGACGCGGGAGAGCTGTGGACCTGAGGGGTCTGGACGTTGGAGGCCTGAGGGGCCGGGGACGCGATTGTTGCCTGTAAGGCCTGCGTTAGAATGTCATCTGATATGCTGACGCCGGACGCAACGAGCGCCTGGGCGAACGACCTAGCAAAGTTTACCAAGCTTTGCTGGTCCATTGGGAGGGCTTGGTCCTACGATATATAATATATATAAATATATAAGAATGCCTAGGTTCCCTAGCAAACCTAGCACCTAAACCTCCCTACCCGCGGTAGGGGGGCTGGGGACGACGCGAAGTGGTGCCCCTAGCTCGGACAGCACTGTACCGTCACCCTGGGAAAGGCCCAAGTGCAATGGGATCGGGTCAGCCGGTTTCTCCTCAGCCTGAAGGGCCTTGGAAGCGCACCGGGGCAACGCTATCAGGCTTAGTTGTCACCGTTAAGTATCCACCTGATCAAACACGAGTCTACTACGGAGTGTGTCGCCAATAAATTGACAACAAAAACCGGTCGTAGACCTGACGGAGTTGGGTTGCACTAAAAGTGCGGGATTGACTACGTTACGACCGGCCTGAGCCGGCCGCAGAGCGAGTCTCTGACTACGTACAGGCGCCAAGCGTCAAGTACGCAGCCAGAAAGACAGCCCGAGTCTTGCAAACCACTATCGAATTTAATCAATCGCGGTAAGCTCAACCCTGTTGTTGCTGCACTCACCGAGGTGAGGTTTTTACTTCGAGGGGTGCACAGTGTGCGGGATTGACTACGTTACGACCGGCCTGGGGCCGGCCGCAGAGCGAGTCTCTGACTACGTAGCAAGCGCCAAGCGTCAAGTACGCAGCCAGAAAAACAGCCCGAGCTTCGCGAGCCACTATCGAATTTAATCGACCGCGGTAAGCTCAGCTCTGTTGTTGCTGTGCAAGAGACCGACTTACTTGCAGCCGAACGAAACCGACCGCAGAGTAAGCCCTAAAGAGGCTAACAGCGTATGAGTATTGCTACGAGTTGACGTCGTGAGACGACAATCGTGACTCAACTGCTGGCCGACCGCGAACGCGTCCGAGCGGGGCCGGACGCAGAACGGATCTGAGAGTGGCGTTTGAGTATTGATACGAGAGAAGTCGTGAGACAACAATCGTGACTCGGCAGCCGGGAGCGACCGTCAACACGTCCGAACGGGTCCGGACGCAGATCGGGTCTGATGAAAAAAAAAAATACACAATTAACTACAACTTATTTATTTATTGTGTTAGTTTGCTATCTCATTAGTAAGCAGTCTGCATTCACTTTTTGCACAAAAACAGAGCGAATGTTTTTTTTTATTGAGGGTTGCCGATCAAAGAAAATTATTTCGCACATAAACCTGGAACATAAATATCTATTCAGTTGAATTAAAATTTAATTAAAACAAAAATTAAATTAAATTCATCTATTTTAAATCATAAAGATTACCTCAAGTATTTCTTTTTGCATAATGATTAACCTATAGTTCGAGAACCTTGTCTGTATCGGTAAAGATGCACGCAATTACATATTCTTTGATTTGCTTTTATGTCTTTTATATATTTATATACATAATTTGGTTCTGACTTGCTTTTTAGTAATTATCATAAAATGTTATAAAAATTAAGGTATAGTCATTTTTTGCGTAAAATACTGAAATCAAAAGCTTATTGAGGGCCTGAAATGAACTCAACTATTTCCGTACTCGCACGCAAACTGCGAGCCGCCCGCTCTCCTCAGGAGCGTTTATTTGCGTTAGCCGAGCATCACTCGTTATAAATTTTATTTTTTGTATAAATTCGTAAATAAGCAATTTAATGTCTAGACCGCAAATCCCGCGTCCGGTCGTATCAAACCCAAGGGCTTAACAATAGTTTCTTTTAACGCTCATAGTCTCAGTACTAACCTTCCTGAGCTCAAACTGTTCATTCAGAACAACGAGCCAGACTTATTGCTTCTTCAAGAGACTCACTCCAAACCGCACCAGAGGATTCGCTGCTCCCAATTACGTGTTAATTCGTAACGATAGGCCGGACGGTTACGGCGGCACAGCTATTTATCACAAAAGAGGTTTCTACTGCACTCCTCTCTCTAACCCTCCTCTCCTCAACATGGAGGCCACTGTGTGTAGATTAGCTATGACTGGTCATCCGACCGTCATCATAGCTTCAGTCTACATACCTAGTGGCACTAGACCAACCCGTAGCGACTTTGAGGCCATTCTCGCCCTCGGCCATTCAGTCATTATGTTCGGAGATTTTAACTCCAAACATACTGACTGGAAGTGCCTATCGACCAACCAAAGCGGTAGAAAACTCCTTAGAATCACTCAGCAACTCGACTTAGACGTCATCTCTCCCGTCACTCTTACTCACTATCCCGACAACCCTAACTACTCTCCTGACATCCTCGATTTTGCGATCGTCAAACAAGTCAACCTCAATCTCAGTTATATCGAACCGCTCGATAACCTTGGCTTTGATCACCGCCCCGTCTCCCTCGTGCTAGGACCGCCTTACAATCACGTCACTCCTCCTAAGACCTTTACCAACTGTAAAGGTTTTAAAAATATGTTAGCTTCAGCCTTAAAGGCTCCAAACTCTCCGCCCGACCAATTAGATAGCCCGGACAAAATAGATTCATTAGTCGACTCCCTCAATGATGCTATCAACTCAGCCATCAGTGTTAACGAAAAGGTTGCTAAGCGAAGTATACCCAATCTACCCTTAGCCGTTAACAATCTTATTAAAGCTAAGAACGCGGCTCTCCGGAGAGCAAAAAATATCCCACGCCCGCCTATAGATCAGCTGCGAACAAACTACAACGTAGAGTAAGGTCTTGCCTCGCGGAACTCCGAGACGCTCAGTTTAACGATCTCACGGAGAATATCTCCCCGTCCCACCAAGCGTACTATAGTATGGCCCGAGCCTTACGCGTAGACGCCGCCTCTCACGTTCATCCTCAAACTCGTCCCGACGGCACTATTGCCTTTGAAGCCGAATAGAAAGCCGAATGCTTCGCCGACAGCATAGCCGCACAATATTCGCCCAGCACGCAACCCGCGGATCCCTCCCACATCCAGGCGGTGGAGGAAGAAGTTCTCCGCAGAGAATCTCACCCCATCACCGACAACCCCGTCACAGTCTCTAATGATGAAATCTTGCTTCTCCTTAGAAGTCAAAAGTCCAAAAAAGCTCCGGGTGCGAATGGTATTTCTAACCACGCACTCAAACACCTGCCTCAACAGGTTCTAACCTTGTTAGCCATCATCTTCAATGCCTGCTTCGACCACAGCTACTTTCCAAAAGCTTGGAAAGAAGCGATAGTCATAGGCATTCCTAAGCCGGGTAAACCTCTGAATATCCCGGCTAATCACAGACCCATCAGCCTCCTCAAGGCAATGTCTAAACTTCTCGAAAGAGTCATACTCTCTCGAATGCGGAACCATCTGTTTCCAACGGATGGTGATCCCCTCATCATTCCCCACCAGTTCGGCTTCCGCGCTAAGCACTCCTGCCCTCAGCAAGTCCATCGAATCTTCGAGTACATACTTGACGGTTTCTACCCGCGGCGTTTTAAAACGGTCGTAGTTTTCTTTGACGTAGGCTTTTGACAAAGTCTGGCACAGCGGTCTCGTTTATAAACTCTACAAAATAGGCTTACCGGCTCGCCTGGTTAGAATAATCGCGTCGTTACTTACAGACCACACATTTCGTTTAAAACATGAAGGCACGCTTTCCGCGCCTCGTCCCATAAAGGCTGGAGTCCCTCAAGGCTCAGTCCTCGCCCCACTGTTGTACACCGTGTAAACTAACGACATTCCCATTCCGTCGAAAGACGTTGAACTCGCCCTCTTTGCCAATGACTCAGCCCCTTACACCAAAGGCGTCAGTGTCCCGGGTCTCACCGCCAGACTCCAAAAAGCTGTAGACGCCCTCGGTGCATGGTTTCTCGTATGTAAAAATGGCGTATCGATGTGAATCCACACAAGAGTTCTGCGGTTTACTTCGACTGCAAACAATGTCGTGTCGCTGACAATCTGCACGTTCGAATGTTAGGTACTCCCATCCCCTGGAAGCGCATTACCAAATACTTAGGCTTCACCTTAGACCAGACGCTTTCTTTCAAGCCACACGTCGATAGAGTAACGAAACTCGCCCGTTTTTGCTTAGGCCGCTTATATAGTATGTTAGGTAGAAAAAATTTAATGTCATTCAGAAACAAACGTACGCTTTATAAGGTCTGCGTTAGACCCGTCGTGATATATGCCTCGCCAGTCTTTGCCCACGCCAAACCCTCCGTCTTGCACAAACTGCAGGTAGTTCAAAATCTCTTCTGCCGCAGGGTACGTGCGTAACGCGGACCTGCACAGAGACCTTGAACTGCCTACAGTGCAACAGCACCTTAAAACAATCTCAGAATAGTTCTTCAAACGCGCCGAATCCCATCCCAATCCTCTAGTTCGAGATTCAGTCTCATATACTGCTCCTGTCTTAGATTCGAAATTCAAAGTCGCTAGACCGAGAAACCTGCACACGAACGTAGCGACGCAGCTGACGTCAGATCTCTTAGCCCTTCAGGCCGCAACTTCTAATTCTAACGTAAATTCGAATTAATTTAACTTCTTTAATATTTATTTAATGTAAATTTCAATTTTATTTTTCATTTTTGAGCACCTTCAGTGCTATGAATTCACCTTCAGTGCTTTGAGCACCTTCAGTGCTATGTAAATCCCAGCGGGTGACCCCTTCTGGGCCCCGCTAGCGCGGCCTCTTTCTCCAATTGGCCGTCGCTCAGATGAAGGCTGAGTAGCAAAAAAATTGCAGGAGCCGACAAGGGGTTTTTTCGTGGGTAGTGGTTCTGGTAGGCGTCGGAACGAGCCCCACATAACCTGGATCGCGCACGCCAGTGTATGCGTGAGAGCATTTTTTATCCTCCTGCCCTTCCCGTGGAGGGGAACAAAAAAAAAACCATTGCATTGACGTTTAAATATATTTAAGTGGTTTTTTTAATTTATAAGACTTGAACTAATAACATATAGAAAGAGTTTTTATCGCTTCAATAGAGAGGAAAGGCACTAGTTTATTAAGTTCTAATAAAGTAATAGTGTAAACTGTATGAGTCGTAAAACAAAATCAGTAAATTATATGTGAAAATGATGAACCTTATAGATTACAAAGACGGTTTACGTTGTCAGAAGGTTCACCGTTACAGAACTACCTATATGCATCCAAAACAAGCTCAGCCTTTCTTTTTGATCATCGGCATTGAAGTAAGGATCCTTTTATAAGAATTGACAAAAATAAAACATTTACAACTCGTAATTAAACGTCGAAAACAAATGTCTGCTCTAACGGGGCTTTGAAAGCATTATCTGTACAGCTGATTACAACATACCACACAGCATTCCCATGTGTATTACACATTCTTTTTGTGACCCCCAGACCAACATTTATTTTACACTATGTATATTTTTCATTTGTAGTAATTTCTTATGTTACGATCTCCTTTGAGGTGGTACTACCGTCCTTCTTATTTTGCCCGCCATCATAACCACGTCTACGTGGTTGTTTTCGAGTCGAAGGGTAGAAACAATTAGTGTTATTACTGGAAAAGAGGACCTTCCAACTTATGCCTACGGTCGGCAACGCATCAATAATCGATGAATCAATAAACAAGATGTGCAATAAAAACACCTACGATTAATGATGTCCAACCATCAGGTGGATCGCGTGCTCGTTTGCGAACTATGACGAAGTTAAAAAGAATATTCAGAAATCTGTAATAACAAAAACAAACAAAAAAACAAAAGATCTTATAGCATTTTTACTACCCGCATTTTTTTTTAAATTAGTCAACAAATCATGTATAATCTTCATACCCATCTAAATAAGCGCTACAAAAAGTTGTAATAACATTCCAATCACAGGACCACAATAAAACCGCAAGCCCGACAGGCCTAGTTTGCTTTTACGATTCTAAAAATCGGATTTGAGTTATTTCCAGCAAAAAGTAGGTTGGGGAAAAGTCTTTTCGTATTTTGTATGTGACCTTTGGTTGAAATGTTCTATAATTGTGACCGATTTTGAGACTATTAAATATGTAACATTTAAAAATGAATAACGGATTTCCGACAATTTTCTTTTGTTTGCAATTCGATAAACTGAGCCTGAGCCTGAGCTGAATTTAACAAAAAAATTCGAATCATCCAATTAATTAAAAAAAAATTTTAAGAGAAAATGGAAAAATGCGCCACGAAAAAAGTTTTGATGCAGTGTAACAATGCAGTCTGAGTAGCACTAACTTTGCATCAAGGCCTCAGTTGGTTCAATTTAAGCAATTCTTTTACCTGTTTCAGTCCTTTTTGTATCCCGTATGTTGCAGGAAAAGTTGCGGTAGCGTCTTCAACGAGAATAAAACATTCTTAATTGCCTGTAAGCGCTAAATATTAAAAGAACATATAGAAAACGGTGAAGATTAGAAACAAATTTGATTTGAACCGTTACGAGAATACGCACCGATGATCACTAATTTTTCTTTTTTCAGGTATGACAGGAAAACAAAATCTAATCCAACCAACCTGCATAATTTATGATTTTAATATTTCAGCAGCAGTTTAGAAGTTTTCGTTCGAGACCTGTCATTCAAAGTTTTAATGGCACATTGAAAGTTTCAATGTATATAAATTAAACGTCGAGTGAGGTGATCGATGCCGCCAAAGTTTCAATTTTCATTATCTTTAGTAAACAATACGGGGAAAAAGGATTTCAGATTATATTACGAAGTTTTAGTTAAATGTCGAAAACCCAGAGCTTGTATTTAGTTCGCAGAAATTTTCATGTTTATAATATTATCATAATTTAATTGGATTTAATAAATGATAACTCTTCAACACTTTTTACTTTCTCTCTTTTGCGTTTTTTGAAAACATACCTGATTTACTAATTATTGTAACAAGCTTTCCAAAGTAGAAAATAAATAATATTTTGGTCTATAATGTATACGGGGTCTCCAAGGGAAGACTGTCAAACAGTGGCCCAGAGTTTGACTATCCTTTGAGCAAATAGTGATTGGCAAAATAGTGAACCATAAATACAATTTAAATAAATAATTATAAATTAATCCCCAGAAAAACTTACCAACTGTATGGCCGCAAAGTAAGTAGAGCATGTGTTAGACATGACCATGCAACGACCTGGGGGGAACCCAGAATAAACGTACATATATAAATATCAACAACCATTACCCGAGCACAAACATCTATGTGCACACTAATGAATGCCGCGGACAGTACTGGAACCTGGGACCTCCGGTCTATGAGGCAGGGTTAGTAACCACTATAGGCTACTCGGTCGTCAGTAAATACTTTACTTCCATTTCATATTGTGCAGTAATAAATTAATTCTTTTTAGAATAAATACTTTTGTTGCTTTTTATATTTCATGTATATAAAATTTGTCCCATATATTACGTTATTTGGACAAACAAGTTAAGTTTAAAAGTTACGACGAGAAAGTGAGTGCGCGCTACTAACGGCGAAGAGAGTGCGCGCTTCTAACGGGCGCACTTAATACGATAGTTTGGAATCGTAAGCTTTAAAAACCAAGTTAATTTATGTTAACGATGTTTCTTTACATTATCATTGTATTTTACTTTACTTGATATCAGTTATATGCAGTAAAATGAAATTTATCACTTCTTTTATCGCGAGCGAAGCCGCGAGGTTAAGGCTTATTTATTTTGTAAATCGTGAAATCGGCTTGAAAAGTCTTGCAAAATATGTTGATGAATACTTAACCATGAAAATGTCATCGCATGGAGAAACAAAAAAGTTAGTACACGTCAATAAGTACGTTTGTACGTATATTTAAATTTATATATTTTTGAACCCCGAAGCAAAAATATGGGTGTTATAAATTTATTGCGTTTATGTGGGTATCAGATTTTTCTTCTCTTGTCATGGTTGTTTATATTTATATATGTTTATTCTGGTTTCACACCAGTTCACTGTACGGTCATCTATAAACACAAGCTCTGCTTACTTTGGGGCCATACCGTTGGTGTGTTTGTTCGAGGATTTTATATTTATATATTAATTCTTAACAAATTTATCAATAACATTATATTTGAACCAATCCGAAAAATATGACACGTAAACATTATAAAAACGCTTAATACGTCGCATCGACTGTGATCGAAAACATCAAACTCCAAAACTCAACGTGCAATTAGCAAAATTGTTTTCAGCGTATATGCAGACAGACTGTTGTGTCGCTCTACGTTGGGAACCGCAGTAAATTCCTCGAACCTATCCTCATTGTAAAATCATTTTTACTTTTAATTAATATGGACTCTACTCACCGGTAATAAAGTCTAGTCGTGTTTATAAGTGTAGTCGAGGTATTGCAAAGTTTGTTTTACTTTACCAACCAGCGAAATAAAAGCGGAACGTTAACAATTTGTGGAAATTTAAATTAAGACCTTACAGCAAGATGCTTTTATTGTTTAAGGCTTTTAACAGATTTAATCATTTTACCACGGAAAATTCACTTTCTGTTTGCGTCGAGAAAATTTGAGAAAGTTTGAGAAACTTACTTTTTTATAAACAATTTTTGTTCTGTATTTATTGTTAGGCTTAAATTTAATGCAACGTTTTACACGAACTGTGGTATAATCAATTACCTTATTAAAGAGAGATGAAAAATATATACCTCTTACATTTCATTTGCCAAATTACTGTGTTCACGTTATTTTTTGAATTTAAAGGATAACGTAATATGAATATAAATATAAATATAAAAGCATTGTTTGTTCCGCTATTGATGTATATGTTTTAAGATAATATAGTTTGTATAAGCCATACTCGGATAACGGTTGCAGTTATTTAGATTCCTATGTGAGTAAAATTTGGTTGGTAATTAAATATTTGTACTGTGTTTGGAGATTTGGAATCTTTTTTTTTAATCCTCAGAAAGGGTATTGTAATTTAAAGTTTAAAGTATTCTTTTAGGTAGCTTTTAAATAAAATAGAGGCATTGTTATGTTTGAAAATGCGTTTAAAATTGAATTGAATGATTGAATAAATACAAACAAATTTATTTATATGAGAACATGAGGGTATATGAGCTTTACATTTTTATTCTGTACTTAAAAAATAGATTATTAGATTTTTTGTATGTATCTAATGTTGAGTCGGAAAATTCTAAATCTTTCTTTATTTTTGAATTCATCACTAAGGCTGGTATTTGTCACATGAGTTTTTTATTAGATATTATTATTTTTTATTTACTTTTCCACGGGGAGGCCAGGTGGATATAAAAAATGCTCCTACGCATAACCAGCCGCGCGCGATGCGAGGTTATGTGTGACTCGCTCCAAGCCTTCATCTGAAGCGACGGCCAGTTGGAGGAAAGGGGACCCTTATGGGGTCATCCGCTGGGAAATATCATGAAATCCGCTGGGAAATAGCACTGAAGGTACTCAAGGAGAATTAGAGTTAGTCACGGCCTGCGCAGCCAGAAGGGCTTCGAGATCGGCTGATTAGGGGCGTACGAGAGTGCATTCCTAGGTCTGTTGACTTTGAACTTCGAGTTTAGAACTGGGGGAGTATACGAGACGAACTCGCGAATTAAATGATTGGGATGCGTTTCGGAGCGATGCTGTTGAACTGTAGGTAGTTCAATATCTCTATGCATGTCCGCGTTACGCACGTACCAAGGTGCGTTTGCAGCCCTGTGATACGGCATTTATAACCATTCACCGTTGTCACTTGAGATACTTGCGCGCCCTACATTATAGCCGCTGGCACTCCGGTGAACCATAGAGCATTGGAAATGCAAGATTTAATTATTGTCAAACACAAAATAAAAACCCTTAAATAACAATAAAAGCTTATTTAACCTTTGAGCAGCCATACCAATTTTCTACAGTTTCAGTTTATTCAGCTTTTAAACAGGAAAATTCCCAGCACCATCGGTTTATTTGTACGGGAGATACGATGCCAAAGACAAACTTACAGGTAAGTCTTCAATTCAAGCGTCGGAGGTTAAAAATTAAATATAAGCAATATTTTCTTACACGCCATTTGAAATGAAAAAAAGCGTTCTTTGTTTACCTAAACAATGTTATTCCTATGCCAAGCACCAAAACCTAGTCCGTTTATAGTTATGCTGTACTTGACATGAGACCTACACCAGTATTGCTCTTGTATTAAAAATTCTGGTTTCTACTCGTAGTTCTTATTCGATTGTATCAGTAAGAGTCGTATGCTTCAGTCTTATCTAGGATATGTTTATGGCGTAACTTGATTATAACATAAATATGAAACATCCACTTACATATACCTTAGTGCAGTAAATAATACGAGACCGCTTAATATAAATAATATTGGCGACTTTTACAACTATAGTGATTTATAATGATTAGATAAAATAAGATAATAAGTTCTAACGAAGTGATACATATATATCCATTTCTACAAATCATTTGAACCCCAAAATCTTTATTCAATAAGGCAAAACTTGCTATCACAAATTTAGTTACAAGCATAATAGTTGTACAATTTACTGGTTGAGATGTTAGTGTTATAAACCATTCCATACATTACAATACTATTATGTAATAACTTAAAATCTAGTTTGGTTTACCCTATTTAAATAACAGAACATGTTTTCAATAATTATATATTATGGGATTGTAACAGATTATTCATTTAGAATTTAGGTAACAACCTCGTGTTTTTCATCAAGTCCTGGCAGTGTCGTGAAATTTTCTACCTTCAAGTAAACACTCAAAAAGTTCATTTTACCGTATATAATACTTAGTTTTCCTTTTCAGTACTATTTTAACAGGTTGTTCTTAAACCTATAAGAAAGAAGGTTGTTCTGGATCCGCTGGTTCAGGCTGTACTTAAATAAAAAAATAACATTAAAAAACAAAATAAAAATGAAAACATTCACAGTAACCGTTCTAAACCGAATGTAAGGCAAAGACGATCTTGCAGCGCAGCTTAGTAAGTGGAAGTACGACAGTATAAAGTAAAGCCCTAAAAATTTATTCCAAATTAATAATTGCATTCAAACCTCAAGGAGAAAAGTTTTCAAAACACCAAACACTTTTTAAATTAAGAAAAATAAATCAATCTCCAGACAGGTCATACTGACTTGTTAATACTAAAACAGCTTTAATTATCCTACTTCAAGAACATTGGCCCCACCCTACTAAGGGGGTAGTTTCTTCCAATTTATACTCCACCACACTTGCCAACTGTGGAATGGCAGACTGAAACATACCTCCGATATAATGTCATAGGTATGCGGGTTATCTCCCTATGTTTTTTCACTGTCACGGCAGTCGGCTTTATGTTCTTAAATTGTACAAACTCATTCGTACTCTTGACAGTCACTGGAACGAACCCAGGAACAAGATCGAGAAGTCAGTGACTAACTTCTGCACCACCGACACATTCTGCGCCCCTGACTTTCTGTCATAAAATTTAAAAGATAATAAATTTAAAAGATAATATCTTTGCTTTCATGCAGAACCGATCTGCGTCCGAACCCGTTCGGACGTGTTGAAGGTCGCTCCCGGCTGCCGAGTCACGATTGTTGTCTCACGACTTCTCTCGTAGCAATACGCAAACGCCACTCTCAGATCCGTTCTGCGTCCGGCCCCGCTCGGACGTGTTCGCGGTCGCACCAGCTGTTGAGTCACGATTGTCGTCTCACGCCGACAACTAGTAGCAATACTCATACGCTGAGATTCGTACAAATCTCGCTTCGTCCTCGACGATTTGAGATAAGCCTCTGTAGGATTTACGCTGCGGCCGGTTTCGATCGGCTGCAATTAAGTCAGTCTCGCAGCAACAACAGAGCTGAGCTTACTAGGGTTGATTAAATTCGATAGTAGTTCGCAAGGCTCGGGCTGTTTTTCTGGCTGCGTACTTGACGCTTGGCGCCTGTTCCGTAGTCAGAGACTCGCTCTGCGGCTGGCCCCAGTCGGTCGTAGTCAATCCCGCACTTTCAGTACAACCCAACCTCGTCAGGTCTACGGCCAGTTTTTGTTGTCAATTTATTGGCAATACACTCCGTAGTAGATTCGCGTTTGATCAGGTGGATACTTAACGGTGACAACTAAGCCTGATAGCGTTGCCCCGGTGCGCTTCCAAGGCCCTTCAGGCTAAGGACAAACCGGCTGACCCGATCCCATTGCACTTGTGCCTTTCCCATGGTGACAGTACAGTGCTGGCCGAATTAGGGGCACCACTTCGCGTCGTCCCCAGCCCCCCTACCACGGGTAGGGAGGTTTAGGTGCTAGGTTTGCTAGGGAACCTAGGCATTATTATATATTTATATATTATATGTTGTAGTACCAAGCCCTCCAATGGACCAGCAAAGCCTGGTAAACTTTGCTAGGTCGTTCGCCCAGGCGCTTGCTGCGTCCGGCATCCCCATCCCAGATGGCGTATTAACGCAGGCCTTACAGGCAACTATCGCGTCCCCGGCCCCTCAGGCCTCAACCCCGGCCCCTAAGGCCTCCAACGTCCAGACCCCTCAGGTTTACAGCTCTCCTGCGTCTCCCGTCCCGTCCGAGATGGACTGTGAATCGGTCACACCCTTTCACGCGTCGCGTCGTAAGCGTACCGCTCCCGGGAGCGACTCCGAACCCGCGTCTGACGCGTCGTCAGATGCCGTCACCTTAACCGGCTCTCCTGAGCCCGCGTTTCAACTAGTCGCCAAACGCCCCAAAAAGCGCTCAAAGAAAGCCTCGGTATCCTTAATACCCGAGCCATCCCCGGTGTCTTCAACACCCGCCCCCGCGCCATTAACGTCGCTCGAAGTAACCGCGTCTCCGTCGGTCCCATCGAAGCCAGTGACGTGCTGCCCTCCCGTCCCACCGAAGCCTCAGCTCCCTCCGCCCGTCTTTCTCCGCGAAAAAGCGCGATGGACCGCGGTGTCTAATCTTTGCAAAGAGCAAAAAATTAACTATATGAAAGCAACCAACGCAGGCGATTCAATTAAAATCCAGGTCGCGACCATCGACGACTTCCGTTCGTTCACTAGGTTACTTTCATTAAAACAAATCACGTACCACACCTACGCCCTTCCGGAGGAGCGTTAGATCCGCGCAGTAGTACGGGGCGTCCCGTTTGAGCTCGCGAACGATGAAATCCTCGAGAACCTTAAGTCCCAGGGCTCCCCGGCTGAAGCAGTGCACAAGATGCACTCAAACCGCGGTAGGCGTTTTCCACTAGCATTAGTTATTCTATCCAATATTCCCAACTCGCGGGAAAACTTCAGTGAGGCTCACACAATCTGCGGACTTTCGAATATCGCCGTCGAGCGTCCCAACCCCTGACCGGCCACACAGCAAACTACAGGGTTGTCCGCACGCTCCGCGCTCCACCGCTAAGAGGGCCGCGCCTAAACCGGCGCCGCCGCTCACTCCTGCCAACTTCCCACCGCTGCGTAACCGCGGTCCCCCGGAAGCAAAGCCCGTTCAGCCGACGCCTACTCCGGCTCTGTCCTGGAGGCAGCGTCCGGCCGCTCCACCTGCACCTTCCCGTCCTATCCCAACTCCCGTAGCTCCCGTAGGCCCGCGTCCCGCTCCATCATCTTCACCTCAGTCGTCGTTGGCTGAGGACATGAAGACCGTGTTCGACGTCGTTCAAAACGTCGACATTAAGGAAATTTCCGTACTCGCACGCAAACTGCGAGCCGCCCTCTCTCCTCAAGAGCGTCTATTTGCGTTAGCCGAGCATCACTCGCTACTAAGCTCTTTATAAATTACATTTTTCGTATAAACTTATATGTTTATACGAAATTATAATTATAATTATAATTATAATGTCCTGTCGTATCAAACCTAAGGGCTTATCCCTAGTTTCAAAATAAATAAAACACTTTTTACCGGATATTATCGCGTATATTTTAGTTAATTTTAAAATTATTTCGACGTTTCGGCATCTTTGCAGTTGCCGTGGTCACGATAGACTAAGGTGTTGTTCATCTATTGCCAGTAATAAAAACTACATGATTGTCAATACATATTAACGCCATCTGTTTCTCAGTCTTCTCGCATAACGTCCCGGATTGACACAAAAGGCACTGACTGTGTCCTGAGTTTGCAGTCTAACAGTTTTCTGGTTTTTCATTTTGATGTTTTTAAGTATTGGATCCCATGTTGATGAAAGTTTCCAACCATCTTCTCTATTGAAATTTGGATGTTTTTTAATTTCAATAGTTTCTCTGATCATCCTAGGTATAAAATGTTTCTCTTTTGCTAGGATCTTCACGGTATCAAATCTTAAATAATGGTTGGGCTTGTCTATGGAATGTTCACAAACTGCAGATTTTGAGGTTCGTTTATTTTTAACATCAGAGATGTGTTCTTTAATGCGAGTTGACACACTTCGTTTGGTTTGACCGATATAAGAGAGCCCGCAGTCACAGTCGATTTTATAAACGCCTGGATCTTGTAAAGGGATGCTTGATTTTATTGGACGAAGATGCTGGCTTATCTTTGAGTGCGGCTTGAAGATAGTTTTGATTGAAGCTCGCCGAAGAATGCCTCCTATCTTGTCAGTAACACCCTTTATATAAGGCAGGAATGCTGGTCTTCGTTCAACTGTGAGTGGCTTTACGCGGTTTCTGCGACGGCGACGCGGTGTTTTTAAATCGTTATCCCGCAGCACTTTAACCAGGTGGTTGAGTTCCTCATTAATGTGTTGGGGATCGCAGATTCCATGTGCTCTCTGAAACAAAGAGTTGCCTACGGCAGATAATTGGCTCGGGTGGTGATGGGATTTCCCATTTAGATATCGGTCAGTGTGGGTGGGTTTCCTATAAACAGTATGGCTAAGTGTACCATCAGGATTTCTTTGTATTAAGACATCTAAGAAAGCTAATTTGTTCTCCTGCTCCAATTCCATAGTGAATTTAATTTTAGAATTAAGGGAATTGAGGTGGTTTAGGAATGCAGTCACTTCATGCTTAGGTAATATAGTGTAGGTGTCGTCAACGTACCTCTTGTATATCTTCGGCACAACAGGTGCCATTCGGAGCGCTTGCTCCTCGAAGTTCTCCATGTAAATGTCAGCTACAACAGGTGACACCGGAGACCCCATGGCAACACCATCAATTTGAATGTAGTAATTGTTATTCCACATGAAGTAGCCAGATGTTAAACATAGCTCTAATAGTTCTGCATATTCCTCGGGCAAGTTTGACTCACTTAGCTTCCTTTTTACTATATCAATGCAGTCTCTAACAGGTAGTGAGGTGAATAGAGACGACACATCAAAGCTAACCATAGTTTCATTGTTAGTTAACTTGAGATTTTTAAGGTCACTAACAAAATGGTAAGAATCCTTTACATATGCACTTGTCTTTCCTCGCAGTTGTGAGAGCACAATTGCTAAGTGCTGGGCCAGCTTGTAAGTTGGTGTGTCTAGCTGGCTCACAATAGGTCTCAAAGGTACTTTAGCTTTGTGTATTTTTGGTAACCCATACAATTTTGGTGGTTTTGCACTTGCTGGTGTTAACTTTTTCACATCTAAATGTAACAAATCTTTGTGTTTTTGTATTAAAGTGGATGTTTTCTTCATAATCCTGTTGGTGGGGTCGTAATTCACCATTTTGTATGTGTTTTCATCCGCTAACAACTCCAAGATTTTTTCGTTATATTCAGATGTATCCATCACTACGGTAGCATTTCCTTTATCTGCACGGAGAACTGTTAACTCGTCATTATTGCGTAAGATCTTCAATGCAAGGCGTTCTTCTCTGGAAAGATTCGATTTCGGTAGACTATTGCGTCTTAATACGCCGGAGATATCTTGCCGTATACTTTCAGAATCTTCCTTTGAAAGTTTGTTTGTGAAAAGACAGTCTTCTACGCGACAGATTATGTCTTCTACCGGTATTCTAGACGGAGTTGGTGCAAAATTTAAGCCCTTCGATAAAACTTTTATAACATTTGTTTCCAATGTTTGTTTTGACACATTGACAACTGTACGTTCAAGCGAAAAAGTTGATTGATTCTCTGTGGTTGAGCTGATTGAAGGCTGAAAGGGTTCATGAGTCATCCTTTTGTTGTTGAGTTTTTGAAATTTGCTAATTTGTTTATTTTTATAGATGTTATAGACATAGTATGCCCTTTTATTCGTAAAATCTTCAACTTTCGCGAAATCCGAATGGGACAGAGTCAATGCAAGATCGTTTTTTGAATTTTGAATAATTTCGTCTGTTCGAAATATGTCATACCGATGTTGTTGTATTAACTTGATCAGTAGATTTTTGCTTGCTTGGTGAAGAATTTCGGCACTCCCCCGGATGTCTTTCTTCGGAGATATTCTCACACATACCGGGAGAAGGTTGTTATCCCGACATCTTTTGAGAAAGTTTAACGATGTCAGCAGCCGTGATTTCTTTTTCTTCATGCACTCAAGCGATCGTATTTTGTTTGCAACTACCGCTCCGTAGCGGGTACTTAAATATTTTCTTAAGTTTTCACGATACATACTTTAAATAAAACACTTTTTACCGGATATTATCGCGTATATTTTAGTTAATTTTAAAATTATTTCGACGTTTCGGCATCTTTGCAGTTGCCGTGGTCACGATAGACTAAGGTGTTGTTCATCTATACTAAGTATACGGCAAGATATCTCCGGCGTATTAAGACGCAATAGTCTACCGAAATCGAATCTTTCCAGAGAAGAACGCCTTGCATTGAAGATCTTACGCAATAATGACGAGTTAACAGTTCTCCGTGCAGATAAAGGAAATGCTACCGTAGTGATGGATACATCTGAATATAACGAAAAAATATTGGAGTTGTTAGCGGATGAAAACACATACAAAATGGTGAATTACGACCCCACCAACAGGATTATGAAGAAAACATCCACTTTGATACAAAAACACAAAGATTTGTTACATTTAGATGTGAAAAAGTTAACACCAGCAAGTGCAAAACCACCAAAATTGTATGGGTTACCAAAAATACACAAAGCTAAAGTACCTTTGAGACCTATTGTGAGCCAGCTAGACACACCAACTTACAAGCTGGCCCAGCACTTAGCAATTGTGCTCTCACAACTGCGAGGAAAGACAAGTGCATATGTAAAGGATTCTTACCATTTTGTTAGTGACCTTAAAAATCTCAAGTTAACTAACAATGAAACTATGGTTAGCTTTGATGTGTCGTCTCTATTCACCTCACTACCTGTTAGAGACTGCATTGATATAGTAAAAAGGAAGCTAAGTAAGTCAAACTTGCCCGAGGAATATGCAGAACTATTAGAGCTATGTTTAACATCTGGCTACTTCATGTGGAATAACAATTACTACATTCAAATTGATGGTGTTGCCATGGGGTCTCCGGTGTCACCTGTTGTAGCTGACATTTACATGGAGAACTTCGAGGAGCAAGCGCTCCGAATGGCACCTGTTGTGCCGAAGATATACAAGAGGTACGTTGACGACACCTACACTATATTACCTAAGCATGAAGTGACTGCATTCCTAAACCACCTCAATTCCCTTAATTCTAAAATTAAATTCACTATGGAATTGGAGCAGGAGAACAAATTAGCTTTCTTAGATGTCTTAATACAAAGAAATCCTGATGGTACACTTAGCCATACTGTTTATAGGAAACCCACCCACACTGACCGATATCTAAATGGGAAATCCCATCACCACCCGAGCCAATTATCTGCCGTAGGCAACTCTTTGTTTCAGAGAGCACATGGAATCTGCGATCCCCAACACATTAATGAGGAACTCAACCACCTGGTTAAAGTGCTGCGGGATAACGATTTAAAAACACCGCGTCGCCGTCGCAGAAACCGCGTAAAGCCACTCACAGTTGAACGAAGACCAGCATTCCTGCCTTATATAAAGGGTGTTACTGACAAGATAGGAGGCATTCTTCGGCGAGCTTCAATCAAAACTATCTTCAAGCCGCACTCAAAGATAAGCCAGCATCTTCGTCCAATAAAATCAAGCATCCCTTTACAAGATCCAGGCGTTTATAAAATCGACTGTGACTGCGGGCTCTCTTATATCGGTCAAACCAAACGAAGTGTGTCAACTCGCATTAAAGAACACATCTCTGATGTTAAAAATAAACGAACCTCAAAATCTGCAGTTTGTGAACATTCCATAGACAAGCCCAACCATTATTTAAGATTTGATACCGTGAAGATCCTAGCAAAAGAGAAACATTTTATACCTAGGATGATCAGAGAAACTATTGAAATTAAAAAACATCCAAATTTCAATAGAGAAGATGGTTGGAAACTTTCATCAACATGGGATCCAATACTTAAAAACATCAAAATGAAAAACCAGAAAACTGTTAGACTGCAAACTCAGGACACAGTCAGTGCCTTTTGTGTCAATCCGGGACGTTATGCGAGAAGACTGAGAAACAGATGGCGTTAATATGTATTGACAATCATGTAGTTTTTATTACTGGCAATAGATGAACAACACCTTAGTCTATCGTGACCACGGCAACTGCAAAGATGCCGAAACGTCGAAATAATTTTAAAATTAACTAAAATATACGCGATAATATCCGGTAAAAAGTGTTTTATTTAAAGTATGTATCGTGAAAACTTAAGAAAATATCCCTAGTTTCCTTTAACGTTCGTAGCCTGAATACTAACCTTCCTGAGTTCAAACTGTTCCTTCAGAACAACGAGCCAGACTTATTGCTTCTTCAAGAGACGTGGCTCACACTTAACTGCTCCAGGGGATTCGCGATTCGCAAGTACGCGTTTACTCGTAATGATAGGCTCAACTCCGACGGTTTCAGCGGCACTGCTATATACTACAAAAGAGGATTCCATTGCTGTCCCCTCCCTACCCCTCCTCTCCTTAAAATGGAAGCCACTGTGTGTAGATTGGCTATGACTGGTCATCCGACCATCATCATAGCTTCAGTCTACATACCCAGTGGCACCAGACCTATCCGCAGCGACTTTAAGACCATTCTCGCCCTCGGCCGTTCATTCATAATGTTCGGAGACTTTAAATCCAAACATACTGACTGGACGTGCCTATCAACCAACACCAGCGGTATCGCGCTCCTCGAAATCACCAACTCACTTGACTTAGACGTCATCTCATCTCATCTTAGACTTTGGAATTGTCAAGCAAATCAACCTCGATCTCAGGTCTATTGAACCGCTCGATGACCTAGGTTCTGACCACCGCCCCGTCTCCCTTGTGCTAGGACCGCCTAGCTTTAACGTCACTTCTCCTAAGACCTTTACCAACTGGAAAGGTTTTAAAAATACGATAGTTTCAGCCTTAGAGACCCCGAACTCTCCACTCGCAGTCTCGCCCAATCAATTAGATGCATTCAACTGAACCATCAGTGAAAACGAAAAGTTTGCTAAGCAAGGCAAACCCACGCATCCCTTAGCCGTTAGCAATCTTATTAAAGAACGCGGCTCTCCAGAGAGCCAAGAAATATCTCACGCCCGCCTATAGAACAGCTCCGAATCAGCTACAACGGAAAGTTAGATCTTGCCTCGCAGAACTCCGAGACGCTCAGATGAACGATCTCATGGCGAATATCTCCCCGTCCCACCAAGCGTATTATGGTATGGCCCGAGCCTTACACGTAGACGCCGCCTCTAACGTCCCTCCTCTCTCGATGGCTCTATCGCCTTCGAAGACGAAGAGAAAGCCGAATGCTTGGCTGATATGCGTTGCGTCTCAATGCTCGCCCAGCACGCAACCCGCGAATCCCTCTCACATCCAGGCGGTGGAGGACGAAGTTCTCCTTAGAGACTCTCTCCCCATCACCGCCGACCCCGTCACAGTCTCTAATGATGAAATCTCGCTTCTCATTAAAAGTCAAAAGTCCAAAAAGGCTCCGGGTGCGGATGGTATTGCCAACCACGCACTTAAGCACTTGCCTCAACAGGTGCTTACCTTGTTAGCTGTTATATTCAATGCCTGCTTCGACCTTAGCTACTTTCCAAAAGCTTGGAAAGAAGCGACAATCATAGGCATTCCCAAGCCGGGCAAACCTCTGAACGTCCCGGCTAATCACAGACCCATCAGCCTTCTCAAGGCAATGTCTAAACTTCTCGAGAGAGTCATACTCTCTCGAATGCGGAACCATCTGTTTCCAACGGATGGCGATCCTCTCATTATTCTCCATCAGTTCGGCTTTCACGCTTAGCACGCCTGCCCTCAGCAAGTCCATCGAATCGTCGAGTACATACTTGATGGTTTCTATCCGCGTCGTTATAAAACAGTCGCGGTTTTCTTTGACGTAGCCAAGGCTTTCGATAAAGTCTGGCACAGCGGTCTCGTTTATTAACTCTACAAAATAGGCTTACCGGATCGACTAGTTAGAATAATCGCGTCGTTTCTTAAAGACCGTACGTTTCGATTTAAACACGAAGGCACGCTTTCCGCGCCCCGTCTCATAAAGGCTGGAGTCCCTCAAGGCTCAGTCCTCGCCCCTCTGTTGTTCACCGTGTAGACTAACGATATTCCCGTCCCGTCGAAAGGCCCCGTCGCCCTCTTTGCCGACGACACTGCCCTTTACACCAAAGGCCGCA
Source organism: Marasmarcha lunaedactyla (assembly GCA_923062675.1). Taxonomy (NCBI): domain Eukaryota; kingdom Metazoa; phylum Arthropoda; class Insecta; order Lepidoptera; family Pterophoridae; genus Marasmarcha; species Marasmarcha lunaedactyla. The sequence continues at coordinate 9,486,285 of OV281342.1, read as the reverse complement.
GAGTCCCTGGTCTCACCACCAGACTCCAAAAGGCTGTAAATGCCCTCGGTGCATGGTTTCAAAAGTGGTGTATCGATGTGAACCCAGAGAAGAGCTCTGTGGTTTACTTCGACCACAAACGCAGTCATATCGCCGACAATCTCCACGTAAGAATGCAAGGCATTCCCATCCCCTGGAAGCGCAGTACCAAATATTTAGGCGTCACCTTAGACCAGACGCTTTCTTTCAACCCTCACGTCGATAGATTAACGAAACTCGCACGTTTTTACTTAGGCCAACTTTACAGTTAGGTAGAAAGGTGTTAGGTAGAAAAAGTAAAATGTCCTTTAGAAATAAACGTACGCTTTATAAGTTCTGCGTTAGACCAGTCATGACATATGCCTCGCCAGTCTTTGTACACGCTAAACCCGCCGTCCTGCACAAACTGCAGGTAGTTCAAAATCTCTTCTGCCGCAGGGCCATAAACGCACCTTGGTACGTGCGCAACGCGGACCTGCACAGAGATCTTGAACTACCTACAGTGCAACAGCACCTAAAAACACTCTCAGAATCGTTCTTCAAACGTGCCGAAACCCATCCCAATCCTCTAGTTCGAGATTTAGTCTCATATACTGCTCCTGTCTTAGATTCGAAACTCAAAGTCGCTAGACCGAGAAACGTGCACACTGGCGAACCCACGCAATTAACATTAGATCTCGAAGCCCTTCAGGCCGCAACTTCTAATTCTAACGTAAATTCGAATTAATTCAATTTTTATTTTTAATTTTGAGCACCTTCAGTGCTATCTATGTATTCACATGCACTTCGAGCACCTTCATTGCTATGTAAAACCCAGCGGGTGACCGCTTCTGGGCCCCGCTAGCGCGGCTCTTTCTCCAATTGGCCGTCGCTCAGATGAAGGCTGAGTGGCAAAAATGCACGAACCGACAGGGGGTTTTTTAGTGGGTAGTAGTTCTGGTAGGCATCGGAACGAGTCTAACATAACCTGGATCGCGCGCGCCAGAGTATGCGTCACAGCATTTTTTATCCTCCTGCCCTTCCCATGGAGGGGAATAGAAAAAAAAGTGCTTGCATGGTTTAGTTATTTTAGGCAACTATTAACCCGTGCTTTTACGTCTGTTAATAATTTCACGCAATTGCTTTTTCTTGGTAGATTACGTTGGGTCAAATATCACGTTGATTTGAATCATCAATTTCCAAGCATTTTGAGTGTTGTTTAGATAAACAACCGAAGGGTATTTTAGAATCTCCAAGAAGATGATGCACTACAGTTCAAATTAAAGGATTACGGTTTTATTTAAAACAAATTTTAAACAAAAGTAATTTCATGTTTAATTAGTTCTTATCGTTTCTCCCAGAGCTTGAGTTGTTATTCTTAAAAAAATCTCTTTGGCAACCACAAAACAATCTACCTCACATAAACCAAGATAAGATCTGCAGTTCTTTAATGTTCCTTTGCTCAAACTTATCGAGCTATCCGGATGCTATAAATAAACTGGAGCGCTTACTACCCCTAGGTTGCCTTCATACAGTAATAAACTCTGCAAATCTTCTGTAAGATCGGGCTAGTCAGCAAAACCCCAGCGTAAGATACAGAGCTTGTAACTTACGCGATGGTTATTTCATGAAGGTGTGTATTCAGTGATAAGCATACAATATTCTGTATATAGCAACTATAAGGCCAAATGGAGCCTACTTTAGTTTTATTCATATATGCAGGGTGCATATTCGAGTAGTATGTGTTTTTGTTAAAGTTATATATAATAATAATAAATCCCGAGAAAAAACATCAACTGTATGGCTCCAAAATAAGCAAACTTTGTGTTATGGATGACGAATTGGAAAGAAACCCAGAATAAACATACGTATATAGATGTCAACAACCAAATACGACCTGAATTTTTGATAAGTTCATCTAACTTAAGTGATGCATGACCCGGCTTGTCTACTGCAACATCTGAATTATTTATGAAAATTACTTGTGTCATTTATATTGACTGCAAATCACACTACCGTGTAGTTACTTATTTATTTTCTAGCTATACAAATGAAGCCCACAATCAAATAACTTTGTATCATATTGTGAGGCAACAAATATTATTTTTGAAGCCATATGATGCTGCCTCTTCGTCGTCATAACGCAACTTAAAAATACATAGCCTTAATATGATTTTGGACCCGTAACTTGTATATTGATTACCTAAGAAACTCCAAAAAGAGGTGAGGATACTTTTTATATATTGTAGTTAATGTACTGAATAATTTGTATTCTCAAATTAACAAACAAGGTGTTGTAGAGTTGTAAAAGCAAACAAATTAAAACAATGTGCTGTTTGTTTTACATTATTTTTGTTTCATCTGACTGATTTGACGAAACAAAAATATCATCAGTATCGATCAGAATCGTTTTCAGATTATGGGATCTTCAATTTGCTCGGAATGTCATTGCCTTCACACGTATGCTTAAGTTATGTTTACTGCACATGAGATAAATCCATATGTTATGAATTGTTCCTTCTCATGGATCCAGCGTATTCAGCAGAAGATCCCGTAGTCTTCGATTGGGTCCTACATATATGACTTCCTTGCTAATGTAACTAACGCTCAGGTATTTTACTAGGTCACTTGTTTAAGTTTCTTAGTTTGATACTAACTAAATTATTATTAATATAAGTGTACTGTATTTCTTCTACTACACCTACAATCATTGAATGTTATGCAAGTTATGTATTAATGACGTTAATGTTATTTGACTAGGATTGTTTCGCAGGTCTAGTCAATATTGTTTAGATTCTAATATTTCTTGCTCCTTGGGATTTCTATGAATGCTGATTTCAACATAGTTATTTATTTAATTTTCTTCATTTTATGTGTAATTACGAAAAAACTTTTCCCTGGCTTAATATATATCCTCACTGAGTTAATTTATATGGCCTTAGCCACCTAATAAAGACTCTTGTGGTGACAATAGCGCAGTGGGCGGTAACAAATGAAGATAGATTTTGTTCGGTTACATCTATTCTTTCTTAAACTTGTTTTTCTATTTATAGTTTGTTCTTATTTACACCCCTGCTTTTACCATTTATTCGCATTAAGTAGAATAATTCCTCTTCTAATTAAATTTTGTTTATTTCAACAGGCATACATCTGTTAAGGTTTAAGGTTCATAAAGGTTTGAGTGATAATTGTGAGATATATTATTATTCATAGGATAGAGTTTGAAGAGTAAAAGAATTAAAAGTTTACCCTAATCATAACCATTTTGATACTTTCATAATTAACAAATATAGTAAAAGTCAAAGTTCATTATACAAAATACTAGGATATAATGACACTGGCCAGGTTCAGGATTTTTAGTGATTTAAAAAAAATGTCTTTATTACAATTTTTAATTACTGAACTGTGCATAACCGTAGGTGTAACACAATAGACCGTATTTGCGTATTGCAACCTTATATTTCAAACTGATAACGTTTTAAAAATAAAAAATTATTACATGTGCGTAAGACTTGAAAGTTCGTTGCGCATAAAAAACAAAACTCTACAGGGTTCTTTCATCGTAGCGTTGCATTACAACATAGTATTTTTTGTAAAATTCAATAATATATATATACTAGCGACTCACAAGCACAATAGAAAGCTCAGAGAGCGATCCAAGTCCAATCCACCAAATAGTAGGGATAATCTTAAGTACAAGTTAAAGCCAAGTTGTTAGTTCCAAGGATACATTAAACCAAATCACAAAGGTAATCAAATTCCAAATTCCAGCCGAGTCGTTAGTATTTATCAAAATGTATGCGAAAGAGCGACGTGACGTAAGATACGAACAAAACAAGTTGACGTACTGACTGACTGATTTCCGGTACCTGGCACGGGGATGGGTGATAAGAGAGGGGAGCGACTCCCTGGATGGACTACCTGAGTAAGTGTCCCTTTCATTTAATCTTTTAGTAGTATTTTATATCTTTTTACTCATTTTTAATAATTTTATAAATAGGTGCTTCCTCAATTTAAAGTTCATAAATAAAATCAGATCAATTTAAGTGCCAAGTATTATACTTTTTTAGAAACTACATTAGATGCGCCAACTTTTGATTGAAAATGCCAGCCTCATTTTGTACATGTTTTTTACACGGTGAAGCAGAGAAAATTGGGTATAAAATTTGCGACAAATTTGTGTTTTCTATTGCTTTTTTTCTATCGTATCATAATAGATTTGCTTGTATCAAAACTTTATTACTTATGAACATTTAGTAACCAATTAATAACCAAAAAAAAATCAAAATTGGTCAACATTTACAGATTTACCAAACGAATTACTGCTATAAGGAGTGATTTTTCACTTATTTTAGAAATCATCCTATATCTACTAAACTAATCCACATAGAATTTTTTAAATATTTTTTTGCACCTCTTCCATTTTGACGTTGATCTTCTGGACACCCTGTATATACTAAACAATACAATACGCATCCTGCGTTCGGTTATATTTTGCCAATGCGTCTTAACATGCCCCCGCCCTTGGAAGCACCAACTTCCAATAAGGAATCCCTTATTTAATTTTTCAATCTATAGGAAGAGGACAAATTTTTGAGAATGATCTTCGTATGATGTTGCCTGTAGCCATTCGTATGGAAGCTACTGTCGATACTGCGTCTTTCCCTGGGTTTATTTTTCTCTGGTAGATTGCTATGACTCGAACCATGCAACACTTAAGGGAGGGTGAGTTGTCCTCCTTGACAAGAACAAGCGTATTTACTTTCAAGGTGTCTCCAGATTTGTTCCACTTCAGTAGGGTTTGTAGCTCCGAAACATATTCGTTGGACCAACGAGTCCAGAAGTGCTAACTGGCCTGCTCTATTCGGTGGTAGCGCGAAAGTTGCTGCGGCGCAGCTTGCTCGTACTCCTCACTCGCAGGTGCTTTCAGCGGACGACCAACCAGGAAATGGGTAGTAGGATTCCCCAATAGTCGTTGGGACACAGGTGACAACGGAAGGGAATTCAAAATGGCTTCTACCTGTGCTAGCACCGTGCTAAATTCCTCAAATGTAAAGTTTGCGTTGCTTACTATTCGTTTGAGATAAAATTTAGAAGACTTTACTCCTGCCTCCCATAAACCACCAAAATGCGGAGAATAATAATTATTATAATTATATCTATAAGGATAAAAGAAAATGTAATATCCTCTGCGCAATTATTTGATAATTGATCTTAAAAATTTATAAATTCTGTCATCAAAGCAGTGAAGTTCCTGCCATTGATGGAAAATATTTCCGCTGGCTTGGTTATAAATCGTTGTAAAGCCAGAAAATACGCATCAGTTGATAGATCACCTACTAATTCTAAATGTACCGCTCGTGTTGTAAAACGAACGATTAATTTAGCACCTCTACCTTTTCGATTCAATATGAACACTGGTCCAAAATAACCAACACCACTGCAGACAAAATGGAAAACTTGGTGCGAGCCGCTCAGCAGGTATGTTTCCCCTAATTGGCGACAATGTTTTACCTAGTAGCCGTATGCGTAATAAGCATTCGTGAACCACCTTTTTGGCGAGGTTCCTACCACCTAAAGGCCACAACGTTTCCCGCATCGTAAACAATAATAACTGTGGCGCTGCGTTCTAAAGCTGTTTGTGTTAATAGTGGAATAGCAAATAAGTATAAGGATGTTTTGATGATAAAATAAAAGGATGCTTCTTATTATAATCAAAGTTGTTACCAGCTGATAATCGACCAACTACTCTCATTAAATTATCTTTGCCTATGAAAACATTTAACTTATTAAGGTTACTATTACGTAACGGTTTATTAGCCGATAACGTGTCATGTTCTGAGAAAGACTCTTTTTGCGATATTAATGCTCTTGTACTTAAAGATTCCCGCAGTTCACACCCAAAGCATACGACCGTTTATTCATGTTGAACTTCCGCACGTTGCATATAAAACGTACGGCGCAGTGAGTTGAACTGGGAAAATGTAGAAGATGCAAACAGAGTCTGATTAATGTGGGGACAACCTAAAGAGGAAAAGTAAAGGCTTTTATGCACTTCATTTTAGGCACTTCAGGCTATTCCTCCGTCAAATCAGTCGTTTCCAGCGAGTTTACTGATGAGGGTGAAACGATTGTCGTGTATAAACCTGATTTCAGCTGATCCGATTCCGGGGCTTAACAAACTATTTTTCATATATATTTCAATGAAAATTTTCTTCGATTAAAAAATAAAGAAATGTTATTTTAGACTTCTTGCTATCTCTATTATTTAGAGTAATTTTCCTTTCAGGTGGCATTACAGGTACTCTAAAGGAATTTACAAGCTAAATATATAACTCTCGAGTAGCATAAAAAGTTTGGGCTATTTAGTACATTATTTTGGATATGGAAATAACGTAAATCAAATACAGTTTTTATCACTCATTCTTAACACAACATTATATAACTTATTTTCATCCAAATAGTAAAATAACACTTTGTATTATTTTTACAACAAAATAATATTTTAACCACAATCAATATTAATTTAAATATTTAGTACAACTACAACTCAGGCCAATTCAATCTGTTATACACTTAATATAAAGCTAGAAATAATGATACATGGGCATCAAAAATATAAATTCCACAAAGATTCGAACCTGAGGCTATTGCTATTCGAAGAAGGATATGAAACCTTACCGATAAATATTCACTATATTGACTATATCTTAATGTATGACTATATTTAAAAAAAAAAAAACAAATTTCGTTAGTTTGTTTAAAAAAAAATTTCAATTACAGAAATTAAAATGTATTTATTTAGTTACAGAAAATGTTTCCTTTCACCGCAGCTTATAAATGTGAATTATCTACATAAGTAGACAAAATTTTACTATAAATATTCTCCTTTAAAATCTTAAAGGAGACGTAGATATTCAAGTTGTAAAATTGTTTTACATAATTTCAGAAACTCCCGGCCATTGTCAAGTGATTATCCAAAATTACCTATTTGAACTCAATGAGCCCTCATGTTAGACAGATAATACCTTTCTCAGTGGCCCTTTGTGTGGAGCTCTTGTGCGGAGTTAGGATCTAGACAGGTTAAATGCTCAGATTAAATGTATTATCAGGATTTTAAAGAAATAATTTTTGTAAAAATAGAATTGGTGTTTATAAAATGCATATTTATTTATCTATATCATAAACTGAAGGGACAAAACGTATATTAACATAAAGCTCGCATCTTAAACTGAAATACCGAATAATGAACGCCAGTCACGCTGACAGCGTTGGTTCTGCTCAGACGAAGGCTTCTAATTTCTGTATATGACTGTTGATAAATGCGTATATATTTATTTTTTGTTATATTTATTTATTTGTAAATGTACAAATTATATTTACATTGCCAATTGTAATTTTACAAAATATCTGTAACAATACTTACTATTAAGATAGTGAAATAACAAATTGTGGCAGTTCTATGATACAAATGTTCTAATAAACGCCAAACCATATTTTTCAATTATATTCTACAAAATTTTGCAAGTTAATAAATAAATGATAGTTCATTATAAAAATAAAAACACACCCGTCAATCCCTATTACTCATTATTCAATAAAATATGTAGTCATTACATAATTATTACTAGTCATTAAGGAAACTGTTTAATTTTGTCCTCCGATTTATATTTTAGATTTTTATGTATAGCGAAATCAAGTGTAAAAAAGCCTATTCCAAAATTATGTACATGACTGTCGCGACCATAGCTACTTTCCTAAAGCTTGGAAAGAAGCGACAGTCATAGGCATTCCCAAGCCGGGTAAGCCCCTGAATATCCCAGCTAATCATAGATGCATCAGCCTCCTCAAGGCCATGTCTAAACTTCTCGAGAGAGTCATGCTCTCTCGAATGCGGAACCATCTGTTTCCAACAGATGGCGATCCCCTTATTATTCCCCATCAGTTCCCCATCAGCCGCGCTACGCACTCCTGCCCTTAGCAAGTCCATCGTATCGTTGAGTACATACTTGCCGTAGCCAAGGCTTTCAATAAAGTCTGGCACAGCGTCCTAGTTTATAAACTCTACAAAATAGGCTTACCGGATCGCCCAGTCAGGTTAATCGCGTGGTGTCTCAAAGACCATACGTTTCGATTTAAACATGAAGGCACGCTTTTCGCGCCTCGGTCCATTAAGGCTGGAGTCCCTCAAGGCTCAGTCCTCGCCCCTCTGTTGTACACCGTGTACACCAACGACATTCCCATCCCGCCGAAAGGCGTCGATCTCGCCCTCTTTGCCGACGACACCGCACTTTACACCAAAGGTCACAGTGTTCCGCAGCTCGTCACCAGACTCCAAAAGGCCATAAACGCCCTTGGTGTATGGTTTCAAAAATGGCGCATCGATGTGAACCCTGAAAAGTATTCTGCGATGCACTTCGACCACAAACGCCGTCGTCCCGCTGGCGATCCCCACGTTCAAATATTAGGCATTCCCATCCCCTGGAAGCGCAGTACTGAATACTTAGGCGTCACCTTAGATCCGAGGCTTTCTTTCAAGCCACACGTCGAAAGAGTTTCGAAACTCGCCCGTCACTACTTAGGCCGCCTCAATACCATGTTAGTTAGAAAAAGTAAAATGTCTTTCAGAAACAAACGTACACTTTACACGGTCTGCGTTATGACCCGTCATGACATATGCCTCGCTATCTTTGCCCACGCCAAACCCTCCCTCCTGCACAATTTGCAGGTAGTTTAAAATCTCTTCTGCCGCAGGGCCACAAACGCAGCGTGGTACGTACGTAACGCGGACTTGCACAGAGATCTTGAACTGCCTACAATACAACAACACCTCGAAACACTCTCTGAAGCGTTATTCAATCGCTCCGAAACCCACCCTAATCCTCTAGTTTGAGATTCAGTCTCTTATACTACTCCTGTCTTAGATTCGAAGTTCAAAGTCGCTAGGCCTAGGAATACGCAAGCGTACTCTTCCACCAGACTGTCTAATTGTAACTTAAATTCTAATTCTAACGTTCTTTTAATGTATTCTAATTTGACTTCTCTTTGCTATTTTGAGCACCTTCAGTGCTAGGAATTCACCTTCAGTGCTTTGAGCACCTTCAGTGCTATGTTAATCCCAGCGGATGACCCCTTCTGGGCCCCACTAGCGCTCTATCTCCAATTGGCCGTCGCTCAGATGAAGGCTGTGTGGCAAAAATTGCACGAGCCGACAGGGGGTTTTTTAGTGGGTTGGGTTCTGGTAGGCGTCGGAACGAGTCCCACATAACCTGGATCGCGCGCGCCAGTGTATGCATCAGAGCATTTTTTATCCTCCTGCCCTTCCCGTGGAGGTGAACAAAAAAAAACTACCTATCTTACATTAGCATATACCTACTGTTATGTACAGTTCAGTGATTAAAAATCTAGCACTGGAAGAATAATCTACTCATAAAAATTTTAATAAAGACATTTATTCCAATCACTCAAAATCCTGAGCCTGACCTGTGTAATTATATCCTAGTATTTTATATAATGAATTTCGACCTTTACTATTTTTTGTTAATTATGAAAGTATGAAATTTGTTACGATATAAATAAAAGGGTAATTTTTAACTGAATTTACTTTTCAAACTCCTATGCATTAAATATATCTCAAATTTTTAACTCAAACCTTTTAGATGACATGAGTCGAGAGGTTTTTTTTCTGTTAGGGTGTTTTCCCTCTCAGTCTACGAATGATACCTTTTTGAAGCCAAAATGCATTTAAGCTCTGATAATGAAGATGAACAAAAGATGTATTACTTAAGAAATAAAGCATTTTGAATTCTGCATAGTTTTTTTTTGGTAAATATGTTTTTTTAAGAGTCCAAATTGACAAAATCTAAAGGGTTGAGGTCTTTTGATATCGCAGGCCGTCGAATTAAGCCGTTTGTACCTAGTGAGTGGAGATACTGCTGTTTATTGGTCGGAGCAATAACTTTTAAATACGACTTTTCATATTCAAAATATTCATGCCTGACGCATTTATGTCGCTTCTAACAAAAAGTCTGCGCACACAGCTACGATACGTATCACAACGCTTTCAGCCCTTCATGCCCGATCCGGAAACGGCGGGACGAATTGGCTCGCGTATCGGTGGCTTACTGCTAAGGTGGTCCTCGTGGAAACAACCCGCTCGGCTGCGCTCTGCCCTTCTAACTGTATAGACATAAACATCGCATGCGGATGATCAAGAGTAAACGTATATTACACCTACACGAATAGGGTCATGATCGTAAGCTGGTTGGGTACCTTCGCTATCTTAGCAGATAGCGAAACCGGAACCAAGTTTGCTAGATCAACCCTAAGATACTACAATCTCACCGCAGCATAACATACAATTTCGGAACAGAAATAAGGAAAAAAAATAAAATAAAATAAAAATAAGGAAATGTAAATAGCTATTAAGAATAATCAGACTTAAGTAAATAGCCACAAGTATGTTATAGTGCGTAAAAGAAAGTAATGGGCTATAATAAATAATTGTGAATTAGGTAAGAATTAAAATGTAGAGTAGTAAACTCTAAAAATTTTTATAATGTAAACTGTTTAGTACAGTAGCTTTAAATGATATGTTAAAAATGTAAAAGTAACAATTAGTATAAATAAACTGTAAAATAACACTGTAAATACTAACAAAAGAAAAAAGAATAATAAAACGTATGTACAAACACGAGCTCTAAAATAATGGATAAAATGTAACAAAATAGGAAAAATAAAAACATAATACAAATCAAGTAATAAATAATTAAGCAGCAACTAGATACTTCAAATAATGTAAGAATAAAAATATATAAAAATGATATAAATGTTAAGGAACAAATTGTAGAGCAAACAGATTGTAAAACAGAACGCTCACAATTTTTTTTTTTTTTTGCTGCCGAGGCACCCTCGCGGGCGGGAGGTGGAAGATGCGTCATGCATACCGCCCGCAGTTATAGTCCTCTGCGGGGGGTTATGTGGGACTCACCAGAATGGCACCTACCCACTAAAAACCACCTGTTGGCTGTAGTTATTACCGTTAGCCTTCATCGGAAGCGACACCCGTCGGGAAGTTGGGCGCACTGGCGGTGACCCGCTAGCGGTCTTCCGCCTGTAGTGAAAATTGCACTGAAGGTGCTCAAAGGGACATGAGTTGGTGGCCGTTCTGGGCAGCCTCCGGTGAAGCCGGGGCTGGGCAGAGGTCGGCCGAAGCATGATTTAGGGATCAATTCATTTAAATGAACCTATAATGAATTGAGAAGGGAACTATGCTCCGCCAGAGCTAGCAAGCGCTCTGTCGGAGTACGTGAAGCCCTAAGTTTACGGGCTAAGACTGCGATTTCACTAACATCGATATTTTTCATAGCGTCGCAGACGATACGCATATCGTCTGCTACGGAGGATTGAGGAGTGGGTTTGTATGGGCGAGGAGCCGGGATGGGATTCGATGCGGGGCGCAGCCTCCAGTTTTCTGGAGCAGGCCTGGACTGTGTAGGCTTTGCAGCCGGAGGAACCCGGCTACGCAGCGGCGGAAAGTTTTCCTGAGAAAGGGGCGGGGCCTGTTTGGGTGCCGCCCTCTTGAAATTGGAACGCATACAACGGGGTGCACGAGGGCAGCCCCTGTAATTTGCGGTGTGGCCGGACTGGCCACAAAGCACGCAATCGGGAGGAGAGGGAGTTTCAGGAGTGCGATTACACTCCTTAGTGAAGTGAGGGACCAGGCACTTGACGCACCTGGGCGGTGCGCGGCAGTTGGCCGCCGCGTGCCCGTACAACTGGCACCGATGGCACTGGCCGGGATGACCGCGGCGATGAGGCGCCTCGATCGAGATCCCAGAGAGGCCGCATATAGTGCTAACCCCTTTCAGGATCTCCCTGGACTTGGGGACGTTGGCGAGAACCACCAAAGCGAGAGGGTGACGCCTCCCGTACTTGCTGTGCATTTTATGCACCGCGCGTGCCGGGAAGCCTTGGGACTGCAGATCCTCCAGGATAGCCTCGTTCGATAATTCGAACGGGACTCCCCTGAGTACTGCTCTGATCTTACGCTCTTCTGACAGAGCATAAGTATGATAAGCATATTGCTTATTGGTGAGGAGCTTTGTTAGAGCACGAAAGTCGTCTATCGACGAGACTAAGATTTTAATAGATTCACCCGAGTTGGCCGCTCGGGTGTAAAGGATCTTGTGCTCTTTGCACAAAGTCGAGACCACGGACCATTTACCCTTTTCCCGAAGGAACACGGGTGGTGGGACCTTGGCCTTGACAAAAGTTGGGACCGGAGCGGGTGCTGCACCGGGGCAGCTGGCGTTGAAGACGCCGCAGGGGGTGTAGGGACGGGCGTCGAGGTCACCGGGGCTTGTTTCGAGCGCTTCTTAGAGCGTTTCTTAACAAGCGTAAAAGAGGGAGACTCAGGGCCAGTTGGGGTGGCGTCCGAGGATGACTCGGTCGCGGGTGCGCGGTTGCGGCGCGGAGGGGCATCTACTTCGCACTCCATGTCACTGGAGGAAGGGGACGCGGGAGGGCCTAAGACCAGAGGGGTCCGGGGGACTGGGGTGGCCTGAGGGGCCATTGAGGGAATTAACGCCATGATATGCGGGATGAGAGAGATTTATAGACATGCTTTCAGCACCGGTACTATCAAGTAACTTCTTCCTAAACTCATCGGAGCTTAGGGAAGCCATTGCGGAGGGGTTGGGGAGGGACAACAATATATATATGCCTAGAGTTCCTAAATAAAACCTAGCGAACCCTAGCGGCAAACCTCCCTACCAGCGGTAGGGGGGCTGGGGAGAATAACTTAAAACTAACAGTAGTACGCCGAAGGCCACTACCTAGAAACCTAAAAAAAGGGTAAGCAGGTAAAGAGTTAACCGCGTTAGGGTCAACCTTTACCGACAGAAAGGACAAATACACACGAAAACACACAGATATGATAAAAATAAATATGAAAATAGGAGAAAAATAAACAAAATAGAGAAGAGAAATAAAATAAAATAAAAGGACTGGTTCAGTACAAATTCGTTGTCACCGTTAAGTATCCTTTGTACTGAAACCAGACTACTTACGCTGGGCACAACAGTGCACTCAGCACAAGCACAACACAACTTAGCACAGCACTTTGAAGACTAAGGGGCTTAGTCGCAAAGAAAAATCGCACTTCGATAGCACTCAGAGGGAGTAGAAAAACCTTGAAAGCTATAGCACGGAACCAACACGCTAAACCGTGACGTCAGTAGACTGAGCGCCACGGAATATCGGGAAGGGACCGATCAACGGAGAACTGGGTCTTGCACGTCCGCACCGCGTGGCGATCGGAGCGAGAATGCCAACACTCACAATTAATTCCATCAAATAAATAGTAAAGATTTATGTGTTACCCCATCCACCCTGTTGTAGTATATAAGCTGAAAAGCTGCCAGTTATTTAGCAGTCTCAGTCTGCGTGCGTTCTCGAGCGCACGTCATTCGCAAACGCCTTCCCGCTCTATTAGCCCCCGCCCTAATTGAGCACCCAAATTTCACTGGTCGTTGTCGTAATATATAATTTCATAGTTGTATACCGTATATACAGTGGGTCGTTAACCGTACTTCTAATAAGTTTCTAACGCCGACGCCCGTCCCTACACCCCCTGCGGCGTCTTCAACGCCAGCTGCCCCGGTGTCTTCAACACCCGCTCCGGCCCCAACTTCTGTCAAGGCCAAGGTCCCACCACCCGTTTTCCTTCGGGAAAAGGGTAAATGGACTGAGGTTTCGACATTGTGCAATGAGCACAAAATTCATTACACCCGAGCGGCCAACTCAGGTAAATCTATTAAAATCTTAGTCTCGTCGATAGACGACTTTCGTGCTTTAACAAAGCTCCTCACCGATAAGCAATATGCTTATCAAACTTATGCTCTGTCAGAAGAGCGTAAGATCAGAGTGGTACTCAGGGGAGTCCCGTTCGAATTATCGAACGAGGCTATCCTGGAGGATCTGCAGTCTCAAGGCTTCCCGGCACTCGCGGTGCATAAAATTAACAGCGAGTACGGGAGGCAACACCCTCTCGCTTTGGTGGTTCTCGCCAACGTCCCCAAGTCCAGGGAGATCCTCAAAGGGGTTAGCACTATATGCGGCCTCTCTGGGATCTCGATCGAGGCGCCTCATCGCCGCGGTCATCCCGGCCAGTGCCATCAGTGCCAGTTGTACGGGCACGCGGCGGCCAACTGCCGTGCACCGCCCAGGTGCGTCAAGTGCCTGGTCCCTCATTTCACTAAGGAGTGCAATCGCACTCCTGAATCTCCCTCTCCTCCCGATTGCGTGCTTTGTGGCCAGTCCGGCCACACCGCAAATTACAGGGGCTGCCCTCGTGCACCCCGTTGTATGCGCTCCAATTCCAAGAGGGCGGCACCCAAACAGGCCCCGCGCCTTTCACAAGAAAACTTTCCGCCGCTGCGTAGCCGGGTTCCTCCGGCTGCTAAGCCTACACAGTCCAGGCCTGCCCCAGAAAACTGGAGGCAGCGCCCCGCATCGAATCCCATCCCGGCTCCTCGCCCATACAAACCCACTCCTCAATCCTCCGTAGCAGACGATATGCGTATCGACCGACTAGTTTGACTAGTCGGTCGGGCAAGCCTGTGTTGTGAAGCTTGTAAATGAGCCCTGCGTGCCAGACTTTGTCAAAAGCCTTGGCTACGTCAAAGAAGACCGCGACTGTTTTTAGTCGTCTAGGGTAGAAGCTGTCGAGTATGTACTCGACGATTCTATGGACTTGCTGAGGGCACGAGTGTTTGGCTCGAAAGCCGAATTGGTGGGGGATGATGAGGAGGTCACCGTCCGCTGGGAACAGGTGGTCCTTCATTCGAGCGAGTATGATTCTCTCGAGAAGTTAAGACATTGCCTTGAGTAGGCTGATGGGTCTGTGATTAGCCGGGTTATTCAAAGGTTTACCCGGCTTGGGAATGCCTATGACTGTAGCTTCTTTCTAAGCTTTTGGAAAGTAGCTTAGGTCGAAGCAAGCGTTGAAAATGATCGCAAGTAAGGTAAGCACCTGTCGAGGCTGGTCGTCTCGAGAGCTCTGTGCAACGATATCCCACAGTACCCCCCGTCAAGTAAACCGTACTGTATGTGTAGGTTTGCTGATTCTTCCGTAACGGGCGATGTATGGAACTTCAGTGTCCTCTGGGGTTTCTTCAGCAATAAAAGCAGGTTTCAGACGATCCAACGTTACAGACCCGATCTGCGTCCGGACCCGTTCGGACGTGTTGAAGGTCGCTCCCGGCTGCCGAGTCACGATTGTTGTCTCACGACTTCTCTCATATCAATACTCAAACGCCACTCTCAGATCCGTTCTGCGTCCGGCCCCACTCGGACGTGTTCGCGGTCGCTCCAGCAGTTGAGTCACGATTGTCGTCTCACGACAACAACTCGTTCGCAATACTCATACGCTGATTGCCTCTTCAGGGCTTACGCTGCGGCCGGTTTCGATCGGCTGCAACTAAGTCGGTCTCTTGCACAGCAACAACAGAGCTGAGCTTACCGCGGTCGATTAAATTCGATAGTGGTTCGCAAGGCTCGGGCTGTTTTTCTGGCTGCGTACTTGACGCTTGGCGCCTGCTACGTAGTCAGAGACTCGCTCTGCGGCCGGCCCCGGCCGGTCGTAACGTAGTCAATCCCGCACTCTGTGCACCCCTCGCATTAAAAACCTCACCTCGGTGAGTGCAGCAACAACAGGGTTGAGCTTACCGCGGTCGATTAAATTCGATAGTGGTTTGCAAGACTCGGGCTGTCTTTCTGGCTGCGTACTTGACGCTTGGCGCCTGTACGTAGTCAGAGACTCGCTCTGCGGCCGGCTCCGGCCGGTCGTAACGTAGTCGATCCCGCACTTTTAGTGCAACCCAACTTCGTCAGGTCTACGGCCCGTTTTTGTTGTCAATTTATTGGCAACACACTCCGTAGTAGACTCGCGTTTGATCAGGTGGATACTTAACGGTAACAACTAAGCCTGATAGCGTTGCTCCGGTGCGCTTCCAAGGCCCTTCAGGCCAAGGAGAAACCGGCTGACCCGATCCCATTGCACTTGGGCCTTTCCCAGGGTGACGGTACAGTGCTGTCCGAATTAGGGGCACCACTTCGCGTCGTCCCCAGCCCCCCTACCACGGGTAGGGAGGTTTAGGTGCTAGGTTTGCTAGGGAACCTAGGCATTCTTATATATTTATATATTTTTATATCGTAGGAACAAGCCCTCCAATGGACCAAAGCGTCTTAAATATTCTTAGGTCGTTCGCCCAGATGCTCGCTGCGTCCGGCGTCACCATTTCCAATGACTCATTAACCCAGGCCTTACAGGCATTTACCGCGTTTCCGGCCCCTCAGGCCTCAACCCCGGCCCCTCAGGCCTCCGACGTCCAGACCCCTCAGGTCTATAGCTCTCCCGCGTCTTTCGCCTCGTCAGAGATGGACTGCGAATCGGTCGCATCGCGTCGCAAGCATACCGCTCCCGGGAGCGACTCCGAACCCGCGTCTGATACGTCGTCAGATGCCGTCACCTTAACCGGCTATCCTAAGCCCGCGTTTCAACTTGTCGCCAAGCGCTCCAAGAAGCGCTCGAAGAAAGCTTCGGTATCATTAATACCCGAGCCCTCCCCGTTGTCTTCAACACCAGCCCCCGCGCCGTTAAAATCGCTCGTAGTAACCGCGTCTCCGTCGGTCCCATCGAAGCCAGCGACGCGCTGCGCTCCCGTTCCGCCGAAGCCTCAGCACCCTCCGCCCGTCTTTCTCCGCGAAAAAGCACGATGAACCGTAGTTTCAAATCTTTGCAAAGAGCAAAAAATTAACTATCTTAAAGCAACCAACGCAGGCGATACAATTAAAATCCAGGTCGCGTCCGTCGACGACTTTCGCGCGTTCACCAGGTTACTTTCTCTTAAACAAATCGCCTATCATACCTACGCCCTCCCGGAGGAGCGTAAGATCTGCGCAGTACTACGGGGCGTCCCGTTTGAACTCAACAATGAAGACATTCTCGAGGACCTTAAGTCTCAGGGTTTCCCGGCCGTAGCAGTGCACAAGATGCACTCCAACCGCGGTAGGCGTTTTCCCTTAGCTCTTGTAATCCTTACCAACACTCCCAACACGAAGGAGATTTTCAGAGAGGCTCGCACAATTTGCGGACTCTCGAACATCTCCGTCGAGCATCCCAACCCCCGCGGTCACCCTGGGCAGTGCCACCGCTGCCAGCTATATGGCCACGCAGCGGCTAACTGTTCAGCTCCCCCCAGGTGCGTCAAGTGCCTGGATTCTCATATCACTAAGGAGTGCACTCGCACTCCCGAATCCACTTCCCCCCCTGCCTGTGTGCTGTGCGGCCAGTCCGGCCACACAGCTAACTACAGGGGTTGAACGCGCGCTCCGCGCTCCACCGCCAGGAAGGTCGCGCCTAAACCGGCGCCGCCGCTCACTCCCGCTAACTTCCCGCCGCTGCGCAACCGGGGTCCCCCGGAAGCAAAGCCCGTTCAGCGGACACCTACTCCGACTCTGTCTTGAAGGCAGCGTCCGGCCGTCCCGCCTGCACCTTCCCGACCTATCCCAGCTCCCGTAGCTTTCGTAGGGCCGCGTCCCGCTCTGTCATCTGCACCTCAGTCGTCGTTGGCTGAGGACATGAAGACCGTGTTCGACATAATCCAAAACGTAGACATTAACGAAATTTCCATACTCGCACGCAAACTGCGAGCCGCCCGCTCCCCTCAAGAGCGTTTATTTGCGTTAGCCGAGCATCACTCGCTTTTAAGTTCATTATACATTTTTATTTTTATATAAATTCCTAAATAAGTAAATTATAATGTCTAGACCCGCGAATCCCGCGTCCAGTCGTATTAAACCCAAGGGCTTATCCCTAGTATCTTTTAACGCTCACAGCCTTAGCACCAGCCTTCCCGAGATTAAACTGTTCCTTCAGAACAAAGAACCTGACTTATTCCTTCTCCAGGAGACATGGCTTACTCCAAACCGCTCCAGGGGATACGGTATTCCTAAATACGCGTTTACTCGCAACGATAGGCCCAACTCCGACGGTTTCGGCGGCACCGCTATATATTACAAAAGAGGCTTCCATTGCTGTCCTCTCCCTACCCCTCCTCTCCTCACTATGGAGGCCACTATGTGTAGATTGGCTATGACTGGTCATCCGACCATCATCATAGCTTCAGTCTACATACCGTGCGGCTCCAGACCAATCCGCATGTTCGGAGACTTTAACTCCAAACATACTGACTGGACGTGCCTATCGACCAACACCAGCGGTATCGCTCTCCTCGACATCACTAACTCCCTTGACTTAGACGTCATATCCCCCATCACTCCCACTCACTATCCCACCAACCCGACCTATTCTCCTGACATCCTCGACATTGCAATTATCAAGCGTATTAATCTTGATCTAAGGTCTATCGAACCGCTCGATGACCTAGGCTCCGACCATCGCCCCGTCTCCCTCATGCTAGGTTCGCCTAATGTTAACGTCACATCTCCAAAGACCTTTACCAACTGGAAAGGCTTTAAAAATACGTTAGTTTCAGCCTTAGAGGCCCCGAACTCTCCGCTCGCGATTTCACCCGACCAATTAGAGAGCACGGATAAAATAGATTCACTAGTCAATAATCTAACTGATGCTATTAACTCAGCCATCAACGAAAACGAAACTATTGCTAAGCAAGGCAAACCCGCGCTTCCCTTAGCCGTTAGCAATCTCATTAAAGCTAAAAACGCGGCTCTCCGAAGAGCCAAGAAATATCCCACGCCCGCATATAGAACAGCTGCGAATCAGCTTCAAAGTTAGATCTTGCCTCGCGGAACTCCGGGACACTCAGTTAAACGATCTCATGGAGAATATCTCCCCGTCCCACAAAGCGTATTATCGATTGGCCCGAGCCTTACGCGTAGACTCTGCCTCTCACGTTCCTCCTCTCACTCGTCCCGACGGCACTATTGCCTTCGAAGTCGAAGAGAAAGTCGAATGCTTCGCCGAAAGTATAGCGGCACAATGTTCGCCCAACACGCAACCCGCGGATCCCTCCCACATCCAGGCGGTGGAGGACGAAGTTCTCCGCAGAGAATCTCTCCCTATCACCGACGACCCCGTCACAGTCTCTAATGATGAAATCTTGCTTCTCATCAGAAAGCAAAAGTCCAAAAAGGCATCGGGTGCGGATGGAATTTCCAAACACGCACTTAAGCACCTGCCACAGCAGGTGCTTACCTTGTTAGCTATCATCTTCAACGCCTGCTTCGACCATAGCTACTTTCCAAAAGCCTGGAAAGAAGCGACAGTCATAGGCATTCCCAAGCCGGGTAAACCTCTGAACATCCCGGCTAATCACAGACCCATCAGCCTCCTAAAGGCAATGTCTAAACTCCTCGAAAGAATCATACTCTCTCGAATGCGGAACCATCTGTTTCCAACGGATGGCGACCCTCTCATTATTCCCCACCAGTTCGGCTTTCGCGCTAAGCACTCCTGCCCTCAGCAAGTCCATCGAATCGTCGAGTACATACTCGAAGGATTCTACCCGCATCGTAAAAAAACAATCGCGGTTCTCTTCGACGTAGCCAAGGCTTTCGACAAAGTCTGGCACAGCGGTCTCGTTTTTAAACTCTATAAAATAGGCTTACCGGTTCGCCTATTCAGATTAATCGCGTCGTTTCTTAAAGACCATACGTTTCGGTTCAATCATGAAGGCACGGTCTCCGCGCCTCGTCCCATAAAGGCTGGAGTCCCACAAGGCTCAGTCCTCCCGCCTCTGCTGTACACCGTGTACACTAACGACATCCCCATCCCGCCGAAAGGCTTCGAACTCGCCCTCTTTGCAGACGATACCGCCCTTTACACTAAAGGTCAAGCGATCCCGTATAACATCACCAGACTCCAAAAGGCCGTAAACGCCCTCGGTGTTTGGTTTCAAAAATGGCGTCTCTATGTCAACCCAGAAAAGAGTTCTGCTATTCAATTCGACCACAAACGTCGTAATCGCTACAACTATCCCCACATTCGAATGTTAGGTATTCCCATCCCCTGGAAGCGCAGTATTAAATACTTAGTATACGTACTTAGGTACGTGCGTAACGCGGACCTGCACAGAGATCTTGAACTACCTACAGTGCAACAGCACCTCAAAACACTCTCAGAATCGTTCTTCAAACACGCCGAATCCCATCCCTAACATCTTGTTCGAGATTTAGTCTCATATACTGCTCCTATGTTAGATTCGAAATTCAAAGTCGCTAGACCAAGAAACGCGCACACTGGCGAACCCACGCATTTAACTTTAGATCTCGAGGCCCTTCTGGCCGCAAATTTTAATTCTAACGTAAATTCTAATTCTAACGTAAATCGTAAAACGTAAATTGCCGACGACTCCGCACTCTATACCAAAGGCCACAGTGTTCCGCACCATGTAACCAGACTCCAAAAGGCCGTAAACGCCCTTTGTGTATGGTTTCAAAAATGGCGCATCGATGTGAACCCTGAAAAGAGTTCTGCTACGCGCTTCGACCACAAACGCCGTCGTTTTCGACGACTCTTCCACCAGACTGTCAGCCGATCTCGAAGCCCTTCTGGCCGCAAATTCTAATTGTACCGTAAATTAAAATTCTAACATAAATCCTAATTCTAACGTAAATCCAAATAGATTCAATTATATTTTTCAATTTTTAATTATTTACTTTTCATTTTGAGCACCTTTAGTGCTATGTATTCACCTTCAGTGCTTTGAGCACCTTCAGTGCTATGTAAATCCCAGCGGGTGACCCCTTCTGGGCCCCGCTAGCGCGGCTTCTTTCTCCAATTGGTCGTCGCTCAGATGAAGGCTGTCTGGCAAAAAATTGCACGAGGCATTCAGGGGGTTTTTTAGTGGGTAGGGCTCTGGTAGGCTCGGAGCGAGTCCCACATAAACCCGATCGCGCGCACGGAATATGTGTCAGAGCATTTTTTATCCTCCTGCCCTCTCCGTGGAGGGGAATAAAAAAATTTTTTTTATCAAAATCGCGGGGCTTTCGATTTCTCATAAAATTTATTTTAGACATATAGCGTTATAGTATTTTAACTGAAGTTACTTGAGTTTTAAGAAAATATTTGTTTTTTATGGACTCACTCTGCTAACTTTTTACCTCACCTTAGCAATACATAATTCGGTAAATATAACTGAACGCTTTAAGTTTGACTAGCTTTAACTTCCTTGCAACAACTTATGAAATGTGAAGACAACAAGGTTCTTTTAGATATGTATACTGCAGAAAATTCAGACTAACAAGAAAGTAGAATAAACACGGTTCAGCATAACTTACGAGACTGCAACAGAAGAAGTCACAATAAAAATCTAATGTTAAATAATTATTGCTATGTAAATATTTATCAAATATTACTATATGATTTGGTAAATTAGCCAGGACAACCGAATAGAAAGGTATATAAGATAACAGTAATATTCTAGAACTTATTCAAATATTAAATGTATCTGATTTAATATTCTTAAACTAATATGAAGAAACTTCTTTAAAAGTAAAGCATAATACAATAAAATCCTTTTAACGTATGCATATTGTACGAAGATCACTTTGTTTACCAATTGCTGCTAACATAAACTGTTCTAGGCTAGGTCGACACATTTTTGTGTGCTTAGCTGAGCAAGCTAAATTGTCAAATGTTGTACGAGTATTGTGATATTAGGTCTTTATAGGTATATGAAATTGGCGTTTTGTCGTACTGGCCAATTTGATCTGCATTATCTCCTCTTTGGTTAAGAATTCCAATTTCAAATTTATGCAAAAACACTTGAAATATCGCGTTATTTACCATTACGAGTTCCACCGTGGCACCAGTGCTGCAGAAACGGCTCGAAGTATTAATGCTGTTTATGGCGGCGGTGTCGCAAAAGAAAACACAGTGTGTTTTTGGTTCCAACGTTTTCATTCTGGAAATTTCGACCTGCAGAACCAGACCCGTGGACGGCCGGAGACCAAAGTTGATAATGAAGAATCGAAGGATTTTGTGGAAGTGGATCCATCGCAAACCACGTCCGAGTTAGCTATAGGCTGCGATGTTAGTGACAAAACTGTTTTAATCCACTTGAAGCAAATTGGGAAGGTGAAAAAGCTTGAGAGGTCTCATGAATTGAGTGCAGCAAACCGACAAACGCGCGTCGACTGCTGCGTTACATTACTCATCCGGCACAATAATGAAAGGATTTTAAATCGAATTATTACCTGAGATGAAAAGTGGATCCTGTCCGACAATCAGAAATGCTCATCGCAATGGTTGAACCCTGGCGGACCAGCCAAACCCTGCCTCAAGCGAAAATTGATTCAAAAAAGTTACTTTTGAGTTAGAACACACACTGCACAACAGACGTCTACCAAATTAGAGGAGCTTGAATTGGAATGTCTAAGACATTCACCGTACTCCCCGGACCTTGCTCCAACAGATGACCATTTTTTTCGAAATTTGGACAACTTCTTTCAAGGGAAAAAATTCAACTGCGATGGGCAAGATTTTATTGATTTCCGTCCGAATGGTTTTTTTGTAAATAAGTTATATCTATATATAAGTTCATTGATCCCGAACTACCTATGAGATGGCAAAAGTGCATAGAAAGCAATGGTACATATTTCCTTTCTGTTTATTTATGAACATTGCTCAGTTGAGCTCTAAGTTCAAAATGAGAATCTCTGAAATTATCGATAGAGATTGTGAGTCTTCGTTTTATGTCATAAAAAGGGGTATGATTCGTAGGTCCCAGACGCCGTCCACCTTCGATTTTTTTATAGCTAAAAATTGATCTCCCAATAATTCGTAAACATCTCGTAAAACCTCACGTTTTTGAGTTATAAGTTGTCAAAGATGTTTTTTCGTTCTTTTTTTTTAAATTTAGATATGTAAATAAATTGTACTAGGGCTACGAAAGATTTGTGAGTAAATTTAAATTTAAATACGAACGAATTTTTTACTCACGTTTAACTTTCGAAACGGTCTGACTAGTTTTGAGTCCGTATGGAACCCTTCTTCAGGGGGTGAGTGCAGGCCCAGGCTAGGCACAGTCGTGACTTTCTTCTTCTCATTGCGGTGCCATCTCATACCGGAGATCTGCTATTATAAAAGCTATTTTAATTTTCAGTTTTTCGGTTCCCTTAGATTTTACTCAGAATTTTGAGCTGGAGAAGTTTGTATTTAAGATTACGCATATACGACCTAAACATTACAGTTTACGTCTGCGAATTACCACTGACTTAAGACCTCTGCTTTTTGATTCACTTTCTGCAAAACCCTCTCATTCGAAAACCCTATCCCTATAATTTATAATTTTATTAATCTATCGATTATGAAAGTTACCGGAGCGGCCACCATTTTGAAAAAAAAAAACATGGTGGAGAAGAGTGCCTTTGACATAACTAGGAAATAACAACATACACAAAATTTATTAAGCTCATTTAATTTTTTGTAATTTGAATTGAAAGTTGAAACAAAAGATATATTGTTAAAAATATTCGTGCTTAGAAGGCATTTGACAATGATCTTGTTAAAATGGATGGCTATTATTTTCAGTTGTGATTTTAACACGTAAATATTTTCCCTTCAATTCTTAAAAAAAAGAACAAATCATAAAAGGTATCGTATCGTACCTACTGTACTGTTTTCGATATACATATTACTTTTTTTTTTTTATTACATAGGAAAATAAACTGCTACATTTCAATAAAATATATGAAAAGTAAAGTAGAGCCATATAATAATTTTATTTGTATCTATATGAGAAAGTAAAATATTCTTTAGTATCAAACATTTTTTATTTAATTTACTTTAAGCAAATTTCGCATCGCAAAGCCAAAGAATTGTCTCGTTATATTTAGTTACCAGAAATGCGAATTTGCGAATAAGGTCAGAACCGTGCCACTGGGTTAGAACTTTCAAATGTTCAGCTGACAAGGCTTGTCAGTCGTTTTTGATTGCCCGTAGTAACATGTCTCTGCGCGTTGATTTTCAATAATAGAAAATAAGAAAAATAAGGTAAATTTGCAATCAAGCCTTGTTTATGGACGTGTTCTGGGCGGCCAATTAAATAAATCTCTTAAAGTAGGACAGGAACAAGGAATTATCGTAAAGAACTTAACACAGAAACCCACCAAGTGCCGATGTCAGCCGTTTGATTTCATACGGTAACAACTCGCTTTCTCCGAGGCTTGCTTGACATTGGCTGTTACGAAAATAGTAAATCTAGGCAAATCTATTTTAACTCTATTGAAGTAATAAGAAACTATACCATAAGTTCAAGCACCTTGACGGTTGATATAACCTCAAAATACAAAAACCTAAATATCTTTGATATAATTGATAGAATCATATATATATAATAAATTTTATAACAATGCTAAACATATTTTTTTGAGGCTATTTCTATCAAAAATTATTTGTTACGTATAAATAGGAAATTATAAGTCAAGCCACAAATTTCTTTATTGGCCACGTGATCAAACTTCTAATTTTATAACTAAGCCACGGGTAAATGCAAGCTCTTTTTTGCGACGCCTACTAAATATTCTATAGAAAGCGTAGTAGTTAAATTTGGGTAAGGTTGTTAGGCTGAATTCGCGAGCCGAGCGAGCAAAGCGAGCGTGGTGCGGGAGTACCCGGCGAAGCTCCATAATCGAAATTGTATGATAATTCAAAATTTTAGTATGATAATTAAAAACATCATGTAACAACATATTTTTAGTGGCGAAGACAGTATCGTTCAGACGCTCGTAAATTGTGGCTGACTTAGTAATTTAGAAGGCAATGTAGATTTTTAGAGGCAAATAATGCTATTAAAAATCGGTCTGTTTAATTAGCGCCATATATATAATATAACAGAAGTCTGTTTATATAGCACCAAAAAATAGGTTTAGTATTCTATCGTTTAAACATGTTTTTCATTTAAACACACCAATCATTGCCACGAAAAACACTGAATCAGTACTTGCTATAGTTCTTGGGCAATACATTTGACTTAAATGAAGGGAAGGTTTACATTTCGTTTAATCCATATCTGATAAAAGGTGCCTCGCATCAGTAATGAGAACCTCTTGGCTGTTCCAATAGAAAGTGGTTCTTAATAGCCGGGTCCACATTGGACTATCCATAATGGATCGGCGATCCCGCGATCCGTGTTCCAGAATCGTGGAGCGTGGATCATACTAGGATCATACTAGGCCGATCCAGTTTTGAAAACTTGCAATCCTAAACCTACGTTCCAAGCGATCCACGTGCAATCCGTGTCATTGAGGTCAGTCGAACTCTTGCACGATATAGAGACACACGTACAGCGGCGGCGTCGAATTGCTCAGAACAGAAACTCAGAACACAATTTTGCAAGAATTAATGGTAATCAGTTTGAGATGTAATCAAATATTGACTGCTGACTCTTAGATTGATCCATATTTGCTGAGCGCGCGATCCACACGACCGTCTACACAGCGCGCGCCACGCGACTGAGGCGCCTTTGAACAAGGCCAAAAAACCGACAACAAACGGATCGGGCGCACTAAGGAGCGCGCGCTCAATCCGTGCGCTTGGATCGCGCGCGGCACGTCCCCACAGCCCGCACATTTGGATCGCGGTCTTGCCGCGCGTGATTGGAGCGTGGTGGATCGTCCGGTGTGGACCCGGCTATTGAAAGCGGTTGTTCTAATAGACACTTCACTTTACAATCTGATTCAGATTTAATGTGAAGTGACTTTGGTTTAACATTGTTTTTTATCGAGGGATTTTTATTGTATATAAAGGTTGTCTACTATTTTTTCACCGGACGTTCAAGCCTAGAAAAAATAACTAGGTAGGTACTACAAAGTTTACTAGTCTGATGGACATGAACGATAATTTCTGTCATGGACAATTACCGAAAAGACACCTTTAAGGTGTCAGCAACATCACTCCATGTTTCAATACAGAGTGTAGTAGAGTTTTTAAGTTTAATATAACAATATATTACACTGAAAAAAAAATTGTCTGTTTACCTCTTTAGGATATCAACATTGAAATCGACTAATATTAAATAACAAAACGTTTCAGCATATATTTCATCAGACCTCATCTGCGTCCGGACCCGTTCGGACGTGTTTGACGGTCGCTCCCGGCTGCCGAGTCACGATTGTTGTCTCACGACTTCTCTCGTAGCAATACTCAAACGCCACTCTCAGATCCGTTCTGCGTCCGGCCCCGCTCGGACGTGTTCGCGGTCGCCCAGCCGTTGAGTCACGATTGTCGTCTCACGACGTCAACTCGTAGCAACACTCATACGCTGTTAGCCTCTGTAGGGCTTACTCTGCGGTCGGTTTCGATCGGCTGCAAGTAAGTCGGTCTCTTGCACAGCAACAACAGAGCTGAGCTTACCGCGGTCGATTAAATTCGATAGTGGTTCGCGAAGCTCGGGCTGTTTTTCTGGCTGCGTACCTGACGCTTGGCGCTTGCTACGTAGTCAGAGACTCGCTCTGCGGCCGGCCCCAGGCCGGTCGTAACGTAGTCAATCCCGCACTCTGTGCACCCCTCGAAGCAAAAACCTCACTTCGGTGAGTGCAGCAACAACAGGGTCGAGCTTACCGCGGTCGATTAAATTCGATAGTGGTTTGCAAGACTCGGGCTGTCTTTCTGGCTGCGTACTCGACGCTTGGCGCCTGTACGTAGTCAGAGACTCACTCTGCGGCCGGCTCCGGCCGGTCGTAACGTAGTCAATCCCGCACTTTTAGTGCAACCCAACTCCGTCAGGTCTACGGCCGGTTTTTGTTGTCAATTTATTGACGACACACTCCGTAGTAGACTCGCGTTTGATCAGGTGGATACTTAACGGTGACAACTAAGCCTGATAGCGTTGCCCCGGTGCGCTTCCAAGGCCCTTCAGGCCAAGGAGAAACCGGCAGACCCGATCCCATTGCATTTGGGCCTTTCCCAGGGTGACGGTACAGTGCTGTCCGAGCTAGGGGCACCACTTCGCGTCGTCCCCAGCCCCCCTACCGCGGGTAGGGAGGTTTAGGTGCTAGGTTGCTAGGTAACCTAGGCATTCTTATATATTTATATATTTATATATCGTAGGACCAAGCCCTCCCAATGGACCAGCAAAGCTTGGTAAACTTTGCTAGGTCGCTCGTCCAGGCACTCGCTGCCTCCGGCATCCCCGTCCCAGATGACGTACTAACGCAGGCCTTACAGGCAACTATCGCGTCCCCGGCCCCTCAGGCCTCAACCCCGGCCCCTCAGGCCTCTAACGTCGAGACCCCTCAGGTCTTAAGCTCTCCCGCGTCTCCCGCCTCGTCCGAGATGGACTGCGAATCGGTCGCATCCTCTCACGCGTCGCGTCGTAAGCGTACCGCTCCCGGGAGCGACTCCGAACCCGCGTCTGACACGTCGTCAGATGCCGTCACCTTAACCGGCTCTCCTGAGCCCGCGTTTCAACTCGTCGCCAAGCGCTCCAAGAAGCGCTCTAAGAAAGCTTCGGTATCTTCAATACCCGAGCCCTCCCCGGTGTCTTCAACACCAGCCCCCGCGCCGTTAAAATCGCTCGAAGTAACCGCGTCTTCTTCGGTCCCATCGAAGCCAGCGACGCGCTGCGCTCCCGTCCCGCCTAAGCCTCAGCTCCCTCCGCCCGTATTCCTGCGTGAAAAAGCGCGCTGGACCGCGGTTTCCAACTTGTGCAAAGTGCACAAAATTAATTACTTGAAAGCCGCCAACGCTGGCGATACAATCAAAATCCAATTAGCGACCGTCGTCGACTTCCGTGAGTTTACCAGGTTACTCGGATTAAACCAAATCGCGTATCACACCTACGCCCTCCCGGAGGAGCGTAAGATCCGCGCAGTACTACGGGGCGTCCCGTTCGAACTCAGCAACGAAGACATTCTCGATGACCTTAAGTCTCAGGGTTTCCCGGTCACAGCAGTGCACAAGATGCACTCCAACCGCGGTAGGCATTTTCCGTTAGCACTAGTAATCCTGTCCAATACTCCCGACTCGAAGGAGATTTTCAAAGAGGCTCGCACAATCTGCGGACTCTCGAACATCTCCGTCGAGCGTCCCAACCCCCGTGGTCACCCTGGGCAGTGCCACCGCTGCCAGCTATATGGCCACGCAGCGGCTAACTGTTCAGCTCCCCCCAGGTGCGTAAAGTGCCTGAATCCTCACTTCACCAAGGAGTGCACTCGCACTCCCGAATCCACTTCCCCCCCTGCCTGTGTGCTGTGCGGCCAGTCCGGCCACTCAGCTAACTACAGGGGTTGCCCGCGCGCTCCGCGCTCCACCACCAAGAGGGTCGCGCCTAAACCGGCGCCGCCACTCACTCCTGCCAACTTCCCGCCGCTGCGCAACCGGGGTCCCCCGGAAGCAAAGCCCGTTCAGCCGACGCCTACTCCGGCTCTGTCTTGGAGGCAGCGTCCGGCCGTCCCGCCTGCACCTTCCCGACCCATCCCAGCTCCCGTAGCTCCCGTAGGGCCGCGTCCCGCGTTGTCATCTTCCCCTCAGTCGTCGTTGGCTGAGGACATGAAGACCGTGTTCGACGTCATCCAAAACGTCGACATTAACGAAATCTCCGTACTCGCACGCAAACTGCGAGCCGCCCGCTCTCCTCAAGAGCGGCTATTCGCGTTAGCAGAGCATCACTCGCTCCTAAGTTCGTTGTAAATTCTTTTATTTTTGTAAATTTTAAATAAATAAATTTTAATGTCTAGACCCGCGAATCTCGCGTCCAGTCGTATTAAACCTAAGGGCTTATCCCTAGTATCTTTTAACGCTCGTAGCTTTAGCTCTAACCTTCCCGAGATTAAACTGTTCCTTCAGAACAACGACCCAGATCTTTTTCTTCTCCAGGAGACATGGCTCACACCTAATCGCTCCAGGGGATTCGCGATTCCCAAGTACGCGTTTACACGTAACGATAGGCCTAACTGCGACGGTTTCGGCGGCACTGCTATCTACTACAAAAGAGGATTCCATTGCTGTCCTCTCCCTACCCCTCCTCTCCTTAACATGGAAGCCACCGTGTGTAGATTGGCTATGACTGGTCATCCGACCATCATCATAGCCTCAGTCTACATACCTTGTGGCACCAAACCTATCCGCAGCGACTTTGAGACCATTCTCGCCCTCGGCCGTTCAGTCATTATGTTCGGAGACTTTAACTCCAAACATACTGACTGGACGTGCCTATCAACCAACCAAAGCGGTATAGCTCTCCTCGACATCACCAACTTACTCGACTTAGACGTCGTCTCCCCTATCACTCCCACTCGCTATCCCGACAATCCGAACCACTCTCCGGACATCCTCGACTTTGCAATCGTCAAGCATATCAACCTCGACCTCAGGTCTATCGAACCGCTCGATGACCTAGGTTCTGACCACCGCCCCGTCTCCCTCGTGCTAGGACCGCCTAACGTTAACGTCACTTCTCCTAAGACCTTTACCGACTGGAAAGGTTTTAAAAACACGATAGTTTCTGCCTTAGAGGCCCCAAACTCTCCGCTCGCGATCTCGCCCGATCAATTAGATAGCCCGGATAAAATAGACTCGTTAGTAAATTCTCTCACTGATGCTATCAACTCAGCCATCAGTGTAAACGAAAAGGTTGCTAAGAAAGGCAAACCCACGCTTCCCTTAGCCATTAGCAATCTTATTAAAGCTAAGAACGCGGCTCTCCGGAGAGCCAAGAAATATCCCACGCCCGCCTATAGAACAGCTGCGAATCAGCTGCAACGTAAAGTTAGATCTCGCCTCGCGGAACTCCGAGACGCCCAGATGAACGATCTCATGGCGAATATCTCCCCGTCCCACCAAGCGTATTATCGAATGGCCCGAGCCCTACGCGTAGACGCCGCCTCTCACGTCCCTCCTCTCACTCGTCCCGATGGCTCTATCGCCTTCGAAGACGAAGAGAAAGCCGAATGCTTCGCTGACAGCGTTGCGTCTCAATGCTCGCCCAGCACGCAACCCGCGAATCCCAATCACATCAAAGCGGTGGAGGCCGAAGTCGTCCGTAGAAACTCTCTCCCCATCACCGACGACCCCGTCACAGTCTCTAATGATGAAATCTCGCTTCACATCAAAAGTCAAAAGTCCAGAAAGGCTCCGGGTGCGGATGGTATTTCCAACCACGCACTTAAGCACCTGCCTCAACAGGTGCTTACCTTGTTAGCTATCATTTTCAATGCCTGCTTCGACCTTAGCTACTTTCCAAAAGCTTGGAAAGAAGCGACAGTCATAGGCATACCCAAGCCGGGTAAACCTCTTAATGTCCCGGCTAATCACAGACCCATCAGCCTCCTCAAGGCAATGTCTAAACTTCTCGAGAGAGTCATACTCTCTCGAATGCGGAACCATCTGTTTCCAACGGACGGCGATCCTCTCATAATTCCCCACCAGTTCGGCTTTCGCGCTAAGCACTCCTGCCCTCAGCAAGTCCATCGAATCGTCGAGTACATACTCGACGGCTTCTATCCGAAACGAAAGAAAACGATCGCAGTTTTCTTTGACGTAGCCAAGGCTTTCGACAAAGTCTGGCACAGCGGTCTCGTTTATAAACTCTATAAAATAGGCTTACCGGCTCGCCTAGTTAGGATAATCGCGTCGTTTCTCAAAGACCGCACGTTTCGTTTCAAACATGAAGGCACGCTCTCCGCGCCTCGTCCCATAAAGGCTGGAGTCCCTCAAGGCTCAGTCCTCGCCCCTCTTTTGTATACCGTATACACTAACGACATTCCCATCCCAGCTAAAGTCGTCGAACTCGCTCTCTTTGCCGACGACACTGCCCTTTACACCAAAGGCCGCAGAGCCTCGGGTCTCGTCACCAGACTTCAAAAGGCTATTAACACCCTCGGTGCTTGGTTCAAAAAATGGCGTATCGATGTGAACCCAGAGAAGAGCTCTGCGGTTTACTTCGACTACAGACGCAGTCGCATCCCCGACAATCTCCAATTGAGAATGCAAGGCACTCCCATCCCCTGGAAGCGCAGTACCAAATATTTAGGCGTCATATTAGACCAGACGCTTTCATTCAATCCTCACGTCGATAGAGTAACGAAACTCGCACGTTTTTACCTAGGCCGGCTTTACAGTATGTTAGGTAGAAAAAGTAAAATGTCCTTCAGAAATAAACGAACGCTTTATAAGGTCTGCGTTAGACCAGTCATGTCATATGCTTCGCCAGTCTTTGCTCACGCCAAACCCTCCGTCCTGCACAAACTGCAGGTAGTTCAAAACCTCTTCTGCCGCAGGGCCACAAACGCACCTTGGTACGTGCGCAACGCGGACCTGCACAGAGATCTTGAACTGCCTACAGTTCAACAGTATCTAAAAACACTCTCAGAATCGTTCTTCAAACGCGCCGAATCCCATCCCAATCCTCTTGTTCGAAAATCAGTCTCATATACTGCTCCTGTCCTAGATTCGGCATACAAAATCGCTAGACCGAGAAACGTGCACACAAGCGAACCTTCGAAGATAACCGTAGATCTCGAGGCCCTTCAGGCCGCAAATTCTAATTCTAACGTAAATTCTAACTCTAATTAATGCAAATTTAATTTTTCAATTTCTAATGTTTTCATTATTTACTTTTCATTTTTAATGTTTTATTTTACTTTTAATTTTTGAGCACCTTCAGTGCTATGTAAATCCCAGCGGGTGACCCCTTAAGGGCCCCGCTAGCACGGCCTCTTTCTCCAATTGGCCGTCGCTCCGATGAAGGCTGAGTGGCAAAAATGCACGAGCCGACAGGGGGTTTTTATTGGGTATGGTTCTGGTAGGCGTCGGGACGAGTCCCACATAACTTCGGAATCGCGCCGGAGTATGCGTCAGAGCATTTTTATCCTCCTGCCCTTCCCGCG
Source organism: Marasmarcha lunaedactyla (assembly GCA_923062675.1). Taxonomy (NCBI): domain Eukaryota; kingdom Metazoa; phylum Arthropoda; class Insecta; order Lepidoptera; family Pterophoridae; genus Marasmarcha; species Marasmarcha lunaedactyla. Next base: position 9,454,413 of record OV281342.1, on the reverse strand, counting down.
GAGGGGAACAAAAAAAAAAAAAATAAAAGCATATATTTTGGGTACCATTTAAATGTCTTTAAGCGATGTCTCTACCTTTGATTGTTCTAAATTACACCAAATATTTTTAATTTATACTCGCAGGTTGTATTCCCGATAATACCTGACCGCAATAAATATTCCGACGTCAAATTTCACAAAGGAAACACCTCATAACTTCCAGGACATTACCTTCATGCAGCAGAGATTCCGAAATCAATGATCTAAATGGCTTTGAGAATTGATATTCAAACTTCCATTAAACATGATTTTACTGGGCATAATAGTCACGCTATTACGAGTATTGGCAACAGTCGTGGGGTTTCAGCTGTAAGACTTTACTAATCTGAAGGTTTAGTCCGAATGGGACTAGTAATTTATGCAAAAGGGTAAATGCATCTCCACGTTCTGATATTGCTCGCTTATAAATTTGTGTCATTTTATTAAAACTAACTATGAAATATTTGCTTAATGTACGAACATTACTACTTAATAAGAACATAAAAATAATTTCCTTTTATAACACTCCAACAAAATGTGGACTGGTTAAATCATATAATTGAATTTACTTTTTTGGGAAACAAACTGGACACGCCAAATGCAAAATTTGGATTCCGTAAAATAAAGGAGCAAATAAGAAAGAGAGAAAAGGAAGCCTTGCGCTAACCTGTCTTCTGCTGGTCGGTCCCGGAACACAGCTCAGATTATCCTGGGGTGGATGGTGGAATTTGACCTTGGCACCACGTTATCCAGGTTGCTCCGCTTTTCCGCGTTGATTTGGTTTTGTCCAAATATCAAGTTTTCTTAATGTGTATCCGATATTTTGTAAGAATACCGGCACGGGAGACGAGGTGCTCAAATCAGCACCCGGCGGTACGCTTAGAACGACAGGAACGGTAGTCGCCGTGATCAGAGGAAGAATCTTCGAGAGACTGACTTATTGTCAAACGTTCTACACAGTCGAAATGTAATGCAAGGCGAGGGAAGAGGGGTGAAATACATACAAATACGTTTTCTTAATAGATAATTATAATAAATATATAATAAATATAATATAATAAATAGATAAAAATAGTGTGTTATAATGATATAACATTTTAAAAACAAGGCATTCAAATAAAAAACTTAGAATTTGGCACCAGCTGTGAAGTTTAGGTAAAGTAAATTGATTTAAAGATACATTAAAGCGAATTGATTTAGTTAGGTACTTTTTCTGAAAATGTTACTAGCGTATTTTGTTCTACTGAACATACACGCCAAATAATTGTTAGAAATTAACATCTTGAACTAAAAACGTTGTCCTTTATATTTATTTTTGGTTCAAAGGTTAGGAGAGTGTCAGTAGTGCACTGGCTTTTTAATCTTGAGATCCCAGGTTCGATCCTAATAAGCACCTGTAGCGGTGACGCATTTCTCAACCGACCAATCACAACGTGTGATCGATAGGGCAATATCAACTTTACTCAAGCGATTAGAATATATATAAATCCCCAGACAAACACACCAACTGTATGGCCCCAAAATAAGCAGAGCTTGTGTTATGGATGACCATACAGCGAACTGAGGGCTAACCCTAAATAAACATACATATATAAATATCAACAACCATGACCCGAGAACAAACATCTGTGTTCATCAATATCACAATGATTGCCCCGGCCAGGACTCGAACTTGGGACCTTCGGCGTATGAGGCAAATAGCCTAGTGGTAAGTAGCCAATCGGTTGTCGACCGTCGTATGACTTTCCGACAACGAGTGTTGGGCCGTGGGCCGCGGCCTGCTTACTCTTTTCCATCGGAAGGAACGCGTGGTTAATTTCCCTAAACATCAATGAGTTTTTACAACTGAAGTATATTCAGCCGATTACTCTTACGGTAAAGAAAAATATCGTGAAGAAACATCTGTCAATCCACAGTAGGCAAGCGAGGTGAAGTTTTACTTCATGAAATTCACTTTTCAAAAACAGCTCAAAGAAATTGTTTTGCTGACATAATGTGGCAAAAGTGAAGTTCGGTAAGAGCACATCGAAATCTGTAAAAAAACCCACTTTCTAAAATTTTCCAGTTACCACTATCAAATCGCTGTACTATACAGGAGTATAGTACATATTAGGAGTATGTATTAGGAGTGAATAGAAAATGCTTCAAAGGCAGATAGTTCAGATTATGACCTATCATATGATAAATGTAGCCTTATCAAAATTTTCGAGTGGATAACCTTTTTCGTTTTTTCCAGAAAAGTCTAATAATCGGTTTTTATAACCAACTAAAAATGTTAAGAACATTTATAAAATTCGTTTTATTTAAGGTTTTTGTTCTCAATAATCAAAACTTCTGCCTGTGTTAGACTGTGTTGTTAAAAAAATTAGGAAGCGTACCATGCCAACTAATTTTAAGTAATTCTTACTTAACGCCATTCACAAAACGGTAAGTTGTTCAAGCGAAACGAGACCGCCGCCCGCGCACGCTGTGCCAGCAATATAACGTCGTCGACTTTCCCTTCTCCGTGATCACGGGCGCTCCGTCGAGCGAACGTCGTTGTTTATTTCCTAGTGGAATGAGAAAAGGAAAACATTTCAGAAAAGAATGAAAACTAATTAAGAAAACGTGATCACTGAAGACGTTTAATTTGTGGGAATGAAATACAGCCACGTTGCAGGTTGCTCACGTAAGTTATCTACGTTTCCTAAGTGGAAGTTATTTCGTCGATTCCGTGATCAAACTCGATAAGTGTTAAAAAGTTATTTTTGAGACATTCAATTCTAAAACTTCGAAGGTAAGGAAAACTTACATGGATATTACTAAGGCTGTTTAACAGTTCTTCCTAATAATTTATGTCTATTTGATGTTTTGAACAAAAAGTTTTTTCTTGAAGTAATATATGAAAGCTGGCATACGCTTATTAAATTTAACTTTAAAAAATCCGTATTGTGGTACTAAATATTTTATTAAATTGCTTTGCAAAATGCTTAAGAGTTAATCTTTTTGTTAAATCAGTAAGCAAATCAAATAAATAATAATAATAAGTCCCCAGAAAAACACACCCACTGTATGGCCCAAAACTTTTTTTTTGTTCTTCTTCACGGAGAAGGCAGGAAGATAAAAAATGCTCTGACGCATACTCCGCGCGCGCGATCGGAGTTATGTGGGATTCGCTCCGAGCCTACCAGAACCACTACCCACTACAAAACCCCTGAATGACTCGTGCAATTTTTTGCCACACAGCCTTCATCTGAGTGACGCCCAATTGGAGAAAGTGGCTGCGCTAGCGGGGCCCAGAAGGGATCACCCTCTGGGATTTACATAACACTGAAGGTGCTCAAAGCACTGAAGGTGAATACATAGCACTGAAGGTGCTCAAAATGAAAAATAAAAATTGAATATCGTTAGTGTACACGGGGTACAATAGAGGGCCGAGGACTGAGCCTTGAGGGACTCCAGCCTTTATGAGATGGGGCGCGGAAAGCGTGCCTTCATGTTTAAATCTAAACGTACGGTCTTTGAGAAACGACGCGATTATTCTAACTAGGCGATCCGGTAAGCCTATTTTGTAGAATTTATAGACGAGGCCGCTGTGCCAGACTTTATCGAAAGCCTTGGCCACGTCAAACAAAACTGCAACTGTTTTGAAACGGCGCGGTTAGAAGCCGTCGAGTATGTACTCGACGATTCGCTTGACTTGCTGAGGGCAGGAGTGCTTAGCGCGAAAGCCGAACTGATGGGGAATAATGAGAGGATCGCAATGTGTTGGAAACAGACGGTTCCGCATTCGAGAGAGTATTACTCTCTCGAGAAGTTTAGACATTGCCTTGAGGAGGCTGATGGGTCTGTGATTAGCCGGGACTTTCAGAGGTTTATCCGGCTTGGGAATGCCTATGACTATCGCTTCTTTCCAAGCTTTTGGAAAGAAGCTAAGGTCGAAGCAGGCATTGAAAATGATAGCTAACAAGGTAAGCACCTGTTGAGGCAGGTGCTTAAGTGCGTGGTTGGAAATACCATCCCCACCCGGAGCCTTTTTGCACTTTTGACTTTTAATGAGAAGCGAGATTTCGTCATTAGAGACTGTGAAGCGGTCGGCGGTGATGGGGAGAGAGTCCCTGCGGAGAACTTCGTCCTCCACCGCCTGGTTGTGAGAGGGATTCGTGGGTTAGGTGCTGGGCGAGCATTGAGACGCAACGCTGTCAGCGAAGCATTCGGCTTTCTCTTCAACTTCAAAGGCGATAGAGCCATCGGGACGAGTGAGAGGAGGGACGTGAGATGCGCCGTCTACGCGTAAGGCTTGGGTTATACTATAATACGCTTGGTGGGATGGGGAGATATTCTCCATGAGATCGTTAAACTGAGCGTCTCAGAGTTCTGCGAGGCAAGACCTAACTTTACGTTGTAGTTTGTTCGCAGCTGATCTATAGGCGGGCGTGGGATATTTCTTGGCTCTCCGGAGAGCCGCGTTCTTAGCTTTAATAAGATTGCTAACGGCTAAGGGTAGATTGGGTATACTTCGCTTAGCAACCTTTTCGTTAACACTGATGGCTGAGTTGATAGCATCAGTGAGGGAGTCGACTATCGGGTCTATTTTATCCGGGCTTTCTAATTGGTCGGGTGAGATTGCGAGCGGAGAGTTCGGGGCCTCTAAGGCTGAAACTATCGTATTTTTAAAGCCTTTCCAGTTGGTAAAGGTCTTAGGAGAGGTGACGTTATCGTTAGGCGGTCCTAGCAGGAGGGAGACGGGGCGGTGGTCAGAACCTAGGTCATCGAGCGGTTCGATGGACCTGAGATCAAGGTTGATTCGCTTGACAACTGCAAAATCGGGGATGTCAGGAGAGTAGTTCGGGTTGTTGGGATTGTGAGTGGGAGTGATGGGAGAGATGACGTCTAAGTCAAGTGAGTTAGTGATGTCGAGGAGAGCGATACCGCTGGTGGTGGTTGATAGGCACGTCCAGTCAGTATGTTTGGAGTTAAATCTCCGAACATAATGACTGAATGGCCCAGGGCGAGAATGGTCTCAAAGTCGCTGCGGATAGGTCTGGTGCTACTAGGTATGTAGATTGAAGCTATGATGATGGTCGGATGACCAGTCATAGCCAATCTACACACAGTGGCTTCCATGTTGAGGAGAGAAGGGGTAGGGATAGGACAGCAATGAAATACTCTTTTGTAATATATAGCAGTGCTGCCGAAACCGTCGTAGTTGGGCCTATCGTTACGAGTAAACGTGTACTTAGGAATAGCGAATCCCCTGGAGCGGTTTGGAGTAAGCCATATCTCTTGGAGAAGCAATAAGTCTGGCTCGTTGTTTTGAAGGGACTGTTTGAGCTCAGGAAAGTTGGTACTAAGGCTACGAACGTTAAAAGAAACTAGGGATAAGCCCTTGGGTTTGATACGACCGGACGCAGGATTTGCGGGTCTAGACATTAAATTAACTTAGGTAACGAATTTATATAAAAAATAAAAATTTATAACGAACTTAGTGACGAGTGATGCTCAGCTAACACAAATAAACGCTCTTGAGGAGAGCGGGCGGCTCGCAGTTTGCGTGCGAGTAAGGAAATTTCCTTAATGTCGACGTTTTGAATGACGTCGAACACGGTCTTCATGTCCTCAGCCAACGACGAATGAGGTGAAGACGACGGAGCGGGACGTGGGCCTACGGGAGCTGGGATAGGACGGTAAGGTGCAGGTGGAGCGGCCGGACGCAACAAAAACCGGCCGTAGACCTGACGGCTTCGCGACGTGAACCAGTCGTGAAGTTGGGTCGCACTGAAAGTGCGGAATTGACTACGTTACGACCGACCGAAGCCGGCCCTGAGCAGCAAAGGCCCGAGAGACCCCGGCAGAGCGAGTCTCTAACTAACGTAACAAGCGCCCAGCGTCAAGAACGTAGCCAGAAAATCAGCCCGAGCCTTGCGAACGAACGTCGGATAACGACGTAAGTAAGATCAACTTTGTTGTTGCTACTCCCACCTAGGTGGGGTATTTGTTCGAGGGGTGCACGGAAGTTCGGAATTGACTACGATATGACCGGTCGAAACCGGCCGCAAAGCAAGTCAGAAAGAGGCTTATCTCAAGTCGTCGGGGACAGAGCAAGATATTGAATCGAAACTGAGCGTTTGAGTATTGGTACGAGTTGTCGTCGTGAAGCGACAGTCGTGACTCAGCGGCTGGTGCGTCCGCGAACACGTCCAAACGGGGCCGGACGCAGAATGGGTCTGGGGCTGCACTAAAAAGTGTAGCAAGAATGGCGTTTGAGTATTGCTACGATAGAAGTTGTGAGACAACAATCGTGACTCGGCAGCCGGGAGCAACCGTCAACGCAGATCGGGTCTGGTCTGTTTTCTCGAGCTTTTTTATTAGCTTCCCAAGCAGCACCCTCACGGGAGGGAGGTGGAAGATGCGTCATGCATACCGCCGCAGGCAACTGACCTCCGCGGGGTGATCTGGGACTCACCAGAGTGGCACCTACCTACTAAAACACCACCTTGGCGGCTGTAGCATGGAAATGCTAAGCAGCCTTTATTGGAGCGACACCCGGGTAGGTAGTGGATGCGCAATTTTTCGAGCCATGGTTGTTTATATTTATAATGTGTGTATGTTTATTAAAGGTTCCCCCCTCCTCAGTTCGCTGTTCGTTTATCCATAACACAAGCTTTGCTTACTTTGAGGCTATACAGTCGGGGTGTTTGTCTGGGGATTTATTATTTATTTAAGGCATTAAAATTTCATCTCACAGAAATAACTTTGTATTTTTTGCTATTTAAACTTAAACTGAACATTTGAAAAGTTTTAAGATACGTTTATTACTAAAAAACTAACGTCGTAATCGATTTAGACCTAGTTCATCCCAATGCAGTTTTAGAAGAAATGTGAATATTGGCCAGAAACAGTTTGCAGTTATTGGATTCAAATTCAAATATTACACAGGAAATAGTGCAGCAATCCCATAACGTTTAATAATAGTTACGTTTTCAACGATTGTTTAGTTGGAACTCAATGCAAATTTTGCTTCTATTGCTTTTTCAGAACTAGAGAGAGCATTTGGAAAATAATAATACAAAACCTATATACTCAAGAAGTAACTCGGTACAAACAACTAAATAAACTTTCTCATTTCCAGCTGACTACTTGGATTCTCGAACGTATAATTGTATTGTAAATATAATTTATGTGCTCATGCAGTTTAACAAGGCGTTTGTTATTGCAACTAATATTATTCGGAACTTTAATATTTTATGATACGTTTTTTATTTTATAATTATTTTAATATATTGAAAGTTTCCTTTGTAAGCTCCATGAAAAGCTCCAAATGCACGGCCTTAACAGCCTGGCAGACAAAAACACACAGGTAGGACTTGATTAATTTGCACCCCCGACCTTTCCGGTCGGCTATCAATATTGGCCCGGCATAATCTACTGAAGTATTCAAAAATGGAAACTGTAACATACTACGAGAACTAGGTAATTGACCCATAATGGGCTGAATGCTAGAGACCTTTTGCCTAAAACACGTAATGCATTTTTTTACTATTCATTTCGAAAGGTTTCTGCCTCCTAAAGGCCAATAATGTAATCGTATATAAGTTAAGAGTAACTGTGGACCAGCATGTAAAAGCCTTTCATGCTGCATTCTAAACAAAATTTTTGTCATGTGGTGCTTGCTACAAATTAAGATTGAATGTTTTATATTGCAATCGTAATGCGAATTATTTAGTCTGCCGCCCACATGAATAATATTATTTGATTCTAGGAATGGAGTAAAGGAAATAAACCTATTTTATTTTTGAGGTAGAGATTTTCCAGATTTAAGAATAGAATATTCTTAATATCCGGGAACATTTCCAATTGAGAAGTTCGTATTATTAGATTTAAAGAATTTTGAAGTTCAGTACAAGATAGAGAACCTTTTAATTTGTTGTTTTATTTTTTAAATTGTACGCTAATCTTAGTAAGTAAGCAACTACTCGTTGTAAATGATAAAACTTTGATGTAATTGTAATTTGATAGAGTTTGAATGAATTTGATTGATATGATTAGAATTACATGCAGAATTTTGTGACTGAATAGATGCAAAGCTACTAACTACTTCTTGTTTCTCGTACGTATTCGGTAATTTTGGCCAGTTGGTATGATCTTGTAATAAAAATGATGGTCCAGTCCACCACAAAGTACAGCTGCTGAGTTGATCACAAGATCCACCGGATTATCTTTCGACGGTACGTAGCTCCATGTGCAACTGGAAGTCGTTTCTTGAATTTCATTTACACGACTAGAAACGAATTTCTGAAGTTGTGTGTTAGGTGTATTCAACCAAGAAAGAACAATCGTGCAGCGTGATAGATTCCTTGATTTTAGTACACAGTCTTGACCCTAGAAGAGCTCCGCATAATTCTAATCGCGGAATCGTTGTTGGTTTAATAAATGCGACGCGACTCTTGGACGATAGAAGACGAACTCTTACTTAGCTGCTCGCACTGATAGAGCGTACATACGCGCAAGCTCCGTAAGCCGTCTCGGAGGCATCGGTGAAAATATGAAGTTCGTGTCGTACTGAGTCTTCACGGCTAATCCAACGAGGAATTTTTAGATTGATTAAACAAGGTAGAGTTTGTGAAAACTCAAACCAAGCTTGTTGAATTGGTAAAGAAACCTGTTGATCCCACTCACACTTATCAATCCACAATTGCTGCATTAGTATTTTGGCCTCTATCACGCAAGGACTAACTAAGCCTAAAGGATCATAAATTAGACTTATTACTGAAAGTATATGACGTTTTGTAATAGTTTTGACACTTTCGATGTAATGTATTATTTCATCTAAACCAATTGAGCCCAAGAGCTTTAGATGAAATATTGGATTGCTTGCCTGAAAGATCTAAATTATTGTTTGAGTTTTCATTATTTTTCGCAATTTTTTAAAATATTTTAGGACATTTTTATTGTCATTTTCGTAATTTTAACTTAAATTTAGACAAAAGTGAAATAATTTCCTTGACTGTTTCTACAATTTGAGCTATTGAATAGATCCGCCGATATTATCGTCGACGTAAAAATCGCGTTTAATAGTATTTTGAACATTCGTGTTTTGTATTTCGTCAGCTATACTAACTAGGCACTTAGTGGCTAAGGAGCCGAAGCAGTTCCGTAAGTCAGTGTGTTTAGTGTGTACCTTTTTAAAGGCTCTGACGGATCGGAACGAAAAACTATGCGTTGTAACGAACGTTGTAGCGGATTTAACAAAAAAGCAAGGTAAAATTTTTCTATATCTCCCGTGACTACGAATCGATGTTGACGGAAGCGTAGTAAAATAGACAAGAGGTCATCCTGTACTGTAGACCCCACCATCTGAATGTCGTTAAGCGACACGCCTGTCGTAGTTTTAGCTGATGCGTCGAACACGGTACGTAGCTTGGTAATTGTGCTTAACTCGCGTAGGACACCGTGGTGAGGTAAAAAATACTCGACTTTAGTACGGTAGATGTGCCCTTATCTTCTGACATATGCCTTATACTCTAGCATAAAATTAATGTATAATTGTTTAAAATTAGGGTCTCTGTGAAGAAGTTTTTCCAAAGAAAGAAATCTACGTTTCGCCATTTCGAAAGAATCTCCTAGAATAACAGGATCCGCTTTAAGAGATTCGCAAGCATATAGAAAATTGCTTTTAGTACATAAGGGACATTACTTAATGTTTCTAAATTTACTAAGAGACGATTATTATTGAATCTTTCGCAAAGAAGGTTCCATGCTAAGCTATAATTATCTTTTTTGAAAATAATTTTTTTTATGATTTCCGCTGCTGATCCCCTTAGACTGGCTCTCAAGTAATGAAATTTGTTTATGCTGTCAATATTATCATTAGTATGGATCAGTGACAAAAAGGTATCTCTAAACTCAAACCAAGATTGATATCCACCGTCGAAGGTTGCTAAATTAATTTTAGGTAAACGAATAAAATTTTGGTACCCACCCGGTGTTGAGTCCTCCAAGCCCGTCACGAAACCTGTGGAGTCCCGCCGCCGCAACCGGTCGCCGCCGCCCGCCGCCAGTAGGTAGCGCGTCACCGCGACCAGCGCGTGGTACTGCTCCTCGAAATGGCTCCGCGCGGCGTACGCCTCATCAGGCTTGTCCGACAACATCTCAATCTCGATCTGTAATTCGTCATTTTCACCGTATAAGGCTACCGGGTTAACGGGACTACAATCCTTTGTTCAGATAACGATTCAACGGTCACTGTTTAAGCCCTATGGGTTTCGGTCTTCAGAGATGTAAAGAAAACTTCTTCGTAAATGATGTAAAAACTATATAGATATAAATTAAGTACGAGACGGAGTAGTACGCGGACGCTTCGCTGGTGGTCAGATGCGAACTGGTCGGCTGGTGGGGGCAGCCCCATCGACGGAGCGGCGCGCGCGCCGTGCGCCCACCCCGCTCCCCTCCCGCTGATGAATCACGCGTAGATAAAGACCCTACTTAAACTCTTTATACCAGCGGTATACAGTTGTTGTACTAAAAAGTATGCGCCTATTTTTTTTTTTTTTGGTTCCCCTCCACGGGAAGGGCAGGAGGACATAAAAAATGCTCTGACGCATACTCCGCGCGCGCAATCGAAGTTATGTGGGACTCGTCCCGACGCCTACCAGAACCATACCCACTAAAAAACCCCCTGTCGGCTCGTGCATTTTTGCCACTCAGCCTTCATCTGAGCGACGGCCAATTGGAGAAAGAGGCCGCGCTAGCGGGGCCCTTAAGGGGTCACCCGCTGAGATTTACATAGCACTGAAGGTGCTCAAAAATGAAAAGTAAATAAAAACATTAAAAATGAAAAGTAAATAAAAACATTAAAAATGAAAAATAAAAATTGCATTAATTCGGATTTACGTTAGAATTAGAATTTACATAAGAATTAGGATTTGCGGCCTGAAGGGCCTCGAGAGCTAAAGTTAACTGCGTGAGTTCGCCCGTGTGCGCGTTTCTCGGCCTAGCGACTTTGAATTTTGAATCTAACACAGGAGCAGTATATGAGACTGAATCTCGAACAAGATGATTGGGATGGGATTCGGCGCGTTTGAAGAACGATTTTGAGAGTGTTTTGAGGTGCTGTTGCACTGTAGGTAGTTCAAGATCTCTGTGCAGGTCCGCGTTGCGCACATACCAAGGTGCGTCTGTGGCCCTGTGGCAGAAGAGATTTTGAACTACCTGCAGCTTATACAGGACGGAGGGATTGGCGTGGGCAAAGACTGGCGAAGCATATGACATGACGGGTCTAATGCAGACCTTATAGAGCGTACGTTTATTTCTAAAGGACATTTTACTTTTTCTACCTATCATACTATTTAGGCGGCTTAAGTAGAAACGCGCGAGTTTCGTTACTCTATCGACGTGTGGCTTGAAAGAAAGCGTCTGATCTAAGGTGACGCCTAAGTATTTATACTGCGCTTCCAGGGGATGGGAGTACCTAACATTCGAATGTGAGGATCGTTGTAGCGATTACGACGTTTGTGGTCGAATTGAATAGCAGAACTCTTTTCCGGGTTGGCATCGATACGCCATTTTTGAAACCAAACACCGAGGGCGTTTACGGCCTTTTGGAGTCTGGTGATGTTATACGGGATCCTTTGACCTTTAGTGTAAAGGGCGGTATCGTCTGCAAAGAGGGCGAGTTCGACGCCTTTCGGCGGGATGGGGATGTCGTTAGTGTACATGGTGTACAGCAGAGGGGCGAGGACTGAGCCTTGCGGGACTCCAGCCTTTATGGGACGAGGCGCGGAGAGCGTGCCTTCATGATTGGATCGAAACGTACGGTCTTTAAGAAACGACGCGATTAATATGACTAGGCGAACCGGTAAGCCTATTTTATAGAGTTTAAAAACGAGACCGCTGTGCCAGACTTTGTCGAATGCCTTGGCTACGTCAAAGAGAACCGCGATTGATTTTTCACGATGCAGATAGAATCCTTCGAGTATGTACTCGACGATTCGATGGACTTGCTGAGGGCAGGAGTGTTTAGCCGAACTGGTGGGGAATAATGAGAGGGTCGCCATCCGTTGGAAACAGATGGTTCCGCATTCGAGAGAGTATGACTCTTTCGAGAAGTTTAGACATTGCCTTGAGGAGGCTGATGGGTCTGTGATTAGCCGGGATGTTCAGAGGTTTACCCGGCTTGGGAATGCCTATGACTGTCGCTTCTTTCCAGGCTTTTGGAAAGTAGCTATGGTCGAAGCAGGCATTGAAGATGATAGCTAACAAGGTAAGCACCTGCTGTGGCAGGTGCTTAAGTGCGTGGTTGGAAATTCCATCCGCACCCGGAGCCTTTTTGGACTTTTGCTTTCTAATGAGAAGCAAGATTTCATCATTAGAGACTGTAACGGGGTCATCGGTGATGGGGAGAGATTCTCTGCGGAGAACTTCGTCCTCCACCGCCTGGATATGGGAGGGATCCGCGGGTTGCGTGCTGGGCGAACATTGTGCCGCTATGCTGTCGGCGAAGCATTCGGCTTTCTCTTCGACTTCGAAGGCAATAGTGCCGTCGGGACGAGTGAGAGGAGGAACGTGAGAGGCGAAGTCTACGCGTAAGGCTCGGGCCATTCGATAATACGCTTTGTGGGACGGGGAGATATTCTCCATGAGATCGTTAAACTGAGCGTCTCGGAGTTCCGCGAGGCAAGACCTAACTTTACGTTGAAGCTGATTCGCAGCTGTTCTATATGCGGGCGTGGGATATTTCTTGGCTCTCCGGAGAGCCGCGTTCTTAGCTTTAATGAGATTGCTAACGGCTAAGGGAAGCGCGGGTTTGCCTTGCTTAGCAATAATTTCGTTGTCGTTGATCGCTGAGTTAATAGCATCAGTTAGAGTATTGACTAGTGAATCTATTTTAACCGGGCTATCTAATTGGTCGGGCGAAATCGCGAGCGGAGAGTTAGGGGCCTCTAAGGCTGAAACTAACGTATTTTTAAAGCCTTTCCAGTTGGTAAAGGTCTTAGGAGGTGTGACGTTAACGTTAGGCGAACCTAGCACGAGGGAGACGGGGAGATGGTTGGAGCCTAGGTCATCGAGCGGTTCAATAGACCTTAGATCAAGATTGATTCGCTTGATAATTGCAAAGTCGAGGATGTCAGGAGAGTAGGTCGGGTTGTTGGGATAGTGAGTGGGAGTGATGGGGGATATGACGTCTAGGTCAAGGGAGTTAGTGATGTCGAGGAGAGCGATACCGCTGGTGTTGGTCGATAGGCACGTCCAGTCAGTATGTTTGGAGTTAAAGTCTCCGAACATAATGACTGGATGGCCGAGGGCGAGAATGGCCTCAAAGTCGCTGCGGATTACTCTGGAGCCGCACGGTGTGTAGACTGAAGCTATGATGATGGTCGGATGACCAGTCATAGCCAATATACAAACAGTGGCCTCCATGTTGAGGAGAGGAGGGGTAGGGAGAGGACAGCAATGGAAGCCTCTTTTGTAATATATAGCGGTGCCGCCGTAACCGTCGGAGTTGGGCCTATCGTTGCAAGTAAACGCGTACTTAGGAAAAGCGTATCCCCTGGAGCGGTTTGGAGTAAGCCATGTCTCCTGGAGAAGGAATAAGTCAGGTTCTTTGTTCTGAAGGAACAGTTTAATCTCGGGAAGGTTGGTGCTAAGGCTACGAGCGTTAAAAGATACTAGGGATAAGCCCTTGGGTTTAATACGACTGGACGCGGGATTCGCGGGTCTAGACATTATAATTTATTATTTACGAATTTATACAAAAGTAAAAGAATTTACAACGAACTTAGGAGCGAGTGATGCTCGGCTAACGCGAATAAACGCTCTTGAGGAGAGCGGGCGGCTCGCAGTTTGCGTGTGAGTACAGAAATTTCGTTAATGTCGACGTTTTGGATGACGTCGAACACGGTCTTCATGTCCTCAGCCAACGACGACTGAGGTGAAGATGACAAAGCGGGACGCGGCCCTACGGAAGCTACGGGAGCTGGGATGGGTCGGGAAGGTGCAGGCGGGACAGCCGGACAGAGCCTCCAAGACAGAGCCTGAGTAGGCGTTGGCTGAACGGGCTTTGCTTCCGAGGACCCCGGTTGCGCAGCAGCGGGAAGTTAGCGGGAGTGAGCGGCGGCGCCGGTTTAGGCGCGACCCTCTTGACGGTGGAGCGCGGAGCGCGCGGGCAACCCCTGTAGTTAGCTGTGTGGCCGGACTGGCCGCACAGCACACAGGCAGGGGGGGAAGTGGATTCAGGAGTGCGAGTGCACTCCTTTGTTATATGTGGATCCAGGCACTTAACGCACCTGGGGGGAGCTGAGCAGTTAGCCGCTGCGTGGCCATAGAGCTGGCAGTGGTGGAACTGCCCAGGATGACCTCGGGGGTTGGGACGCTTGACGGAGATGTTCGAGAGTCCACAGATTGTGCGAGCCTTTCTGAAAATCTCCTTCGAGTTGGGAGTATTTGACAGGACTACTAAGGCTAAAGGAAAACGCCTACCGCGGTTGGAGTGCATCTTGTGCACTGCTACGGCCGGGAAACCCTGAGACTTAAGGTCCTCGAGAATGTCTTCGTTACTGAGTTCGAACGGGACGCCCCGTAGTACTGCGCGGATCTTACGCTCCTCCGGGAGGGCGTAGGTGTGATACGCGATTTGATTGATCGACAGAAGCCTAGTGAAAGACCGGAAGTCGTCGACAGTCGCTACTTGAATTTTGATTGTATTGATTGATTGTATAGCCGCCAGCGTTGGCGGCTTTTATGTAATTAATATTGTGCTCTTTGCACAAGTTTGAGACCGCGGTCCAGCGCGCTTTTTCACGGAGGAATACGGGCGGAGGGAGCTGAGGCTTAGGCGGGACGGGAGCGCAGCGCGTCGCTGGCTTCGATGGGACCGAAGAAGACGCGGTTACTTCGAGCGATTTTAACGGCGCGGGGGCTGGTGTTGAAGACACCGGGGAGGTCTCGGGTATTGAAGATACCGAAGCTTTCTTCGAGCGCTTCTTGGAGCGCTTGGCGACAAGTTGAAACGCGGGCTCAGGAGAGCTGGTTAAGGTGCCGGCATCTGACGATGTATCAGACGCAGGTTCGGAGTCGCTCCCGGGAGCGGTACGCTTACGACGCGACGCGTGAGAGGTAGCGACCGATTCGCAGTCCATCTCGGACAAGGCGGGAGACGTGGGAGAGCTGTAGACCTGAGGGGTCTGGACGTTGGAGGCCTGAGGGGCCGGGGTTGAGGCCTGAGGGGCCGGGGTTGAGGCCTGAGGGGCCGGGGACGCGATAGATGCCTGTAAGGCCTGCGTTAGTATGTCATCGGGTATGCTGTAGCCAGACGCGGCGAGCACCTGGGCGAACGACCTAAGTACGTTGACAAGGTCCATTGGAGGGCTTGGTCCTACGATATATAATATATAAATATATAAAAATGCCTAGGTTCCCTAGCAACCTAGCACCTAAACCTCCCTACCCGCGGTAGGGGGGCTGGGGACGACGCGAAGTGGTGCCCCTAATTCGGACAGCACTGTACCGTCACCATGGGAAAGGCCCAAGTGCAATGGGATCGGGTCAGCCGGTTTCTCCTTGGCCTGAAGGGCCTTGGAAGCGCACCGGGGCAACGCTATCAGGCTTAGTTGTCACCGTTAAGTATCCACCTGATCAAACGCGAGTCTACTACGGAGTGTGTCGTCAATAAATTGACAACAAAAACCGGCCGTAGACCTGACGAAGTTGGGTTGCACTAAAAGTGCGGGATTGACTGCGTTACGACCGGCAGGAGCCGGCCGCAGAGCGAGCCTCTGACTACGTACAGGCACCAAGCGTCAAGTACGCAGCCAGAAGGACAGCCCGAGTCTTACGAACCACTATCGAATTTAATCGACCGTGGTAAGCTCAACCCTGTTGTTGCTGCACTCACCGAGGTGAGGTTTTTAATTCGAGAGGTGCACAAAGTGCAGGATTGACTACGTTACGACCGGCCGGGGCCGGCCGCAGAGCGAGTCTCTGACTACGTAGCAGGCGCCAAGCGTCAAGTACGCAGCCAGAAAAACAGCCTTAGCCTCGCGAACCACTATCGAATTTAATCGAACGTGGTAAGCTCAGCTCTGTTGTTGCTGTGCAAGAGACCGACTTACTTGCAGCCGATCGAAACCGGCCGCAGCGTAAGCCCTAAAGAGGCTAACAGCGTATGAGTATTGCGAACGAGTTGACGTCGTGAGATGACAATCGTGACTCAACGGCTGAAGCGACCGCGAACGCGTCCGAGCGGGGCCGGACGCAGAACGGATCTGAGAGTGGCGTTTGAGTATTGATACGAGAGAAGCCGGGAGCGACCTTCAACACGTCCGAACGGGTCCGGACGCAGATCGGGTCTGTGTATGCGCCTAGCTAATTGAAGCCAATTAAACCATTCATCAGGTTTCAAGTTATTTCAAGTCGTAAAAATCATTGCAAGAAAATGTTCCCGACGCAGATCCATTTTCCTGACAATAGTTTCATAATACTGGTAAAAAAAATTATAGGGAAAAGAAATTTGGAACTAATTTTTATTTTTAATAATCGAATTTTCAAAGTAAAGTATAACTCGCCAGCGTTCCAAACATAAATTTTTTCCTTGGCAAAACTTTCTGAGTGGTCTGGTATGGTAAAATAAAATATTTTGAACTTTTAATAATAATAATAATAGTCCCCAGACAAAAACACCAACTTAGAAGAGGCCCCAGAGTAAGCAGAGCTTGTGTCATGTATATTGGGGGGCCTGTGCCTACGGGGGGGGGACCCAGAATAAACGCGCATGTATAACTATCGACAACCATGACCCGAGAATAACCATGTGTATTCATCACAGAAATGAATGCCCAGGCCAGGAGTCCAACTTGGGACCTCCGACGTATGAGGCGGGACTATTAACCACTAAGCTACTCGGCGTTGAACTGTAGGGATCGTCAACTGAACTTAAGTAACAAACTCAAAATGTTTTTCAATATCTCTTTTATATATTATAACTCTAAATTTATATATATTATAACTGATAAACTTTTCTTATAATTTAAAATTTCTTTATTATAAAAGCTGAACCACTTTAGTTGAATGTTTCTTTAAAGAGTTCCTTGTATTCAAGAAGTTTACAAGATAAATTTTATTGCACTTAAAATTATTTCGAATAACGAAGCAAGCATAAGTTTCTTTTATTTTGTTTTTGCCCTTGCCTGGTTGAACTAAATAAAAAAGCTAGGATTTTTTCAATGCGAATTAAGTTTACAAATTTTATTGCAAAGGTATAGTCACAGAATAAAAAAATATGTTTTGACTACATATGAATATGCAACTTAACTCCAGAAATAGAAGTTAAATTGAGATGTCGCTGGAATACTTGCAAGAAGGAACACGATAGCTTTATACAACCTACAAAACACAGAAACTAATCTAAAGGTATGACATTCCCAAGAAAAATACCTTGTCGCAGAACTGACTGTGATATTGTTCCGTTGTGACATTCTGACAAATAAAAATAACCGAAAAAACTTTATCGGCAATAAGTAAGCCTCTACTTTTGTGACTTATGAAATAGTGTTTGGGTTAACACAGGTAGGTATAACATTATATTAAAGTGGCAGTGTATTTGTCTAATAATAATAGTAACAGACAAACACACCAACTGTTTGGACACAAAATAAGCAAAGTTTACATATAATAGTACGTATAAAGAGTATATAATAGGCAGTGTATGTATGAGAAAAATACATATTTAATACATGAAATGAAATCAATTCGTCGTTAATAGTATGCTACAGTAAAATAAGGTAACATACATAAGTATGTAAATTTTATGAATATGGCTTATCCTTACAATATTATGAATATCATGGTTTGCCATAAAAAGGAATTCAAAAGCAAAAGTTCCCAACATCAGTGGTAACGTTGTAAATGGAATAACTTAGTAAAAATAACCAATGCTAAATCTTTTGCGTTAAGAGAACATAATTTGATGACGGTAATTTTGTGATGTAAATTTTGGACTGATTTTGTAGTCTTATCTTGTAAAAAATTCTTAAGGTAACGTAAGATGGAGCAGATTATTTGACGAAGTTTTTTATATCAAAAGAGTAACTCACCAAAAGAGGGCAAAAATTAATATTACTTATACTATGAGAAAAGAAAGTTTTTATCTTGTTTGTAAAATACGAAGAAACTTTTTTCTCATCTTATACCATTATTTTATTTTGTATCGATTGAAATGACAATAAATTGTAACAAAATTACTTAAAAACTAATCATTTCCTTTAAATTGAATTATGGTATTAATAAATCATTGCAGTCAAAATAAATTTATTTCATTTTTAGCTTTTCACAGAAGTGTGAGTATTGTGAAATTTCAAGTTTGAAGGACGTAGCTTGTTCATCATAGATTATTGTGTTCCTTGTTTCATTCATCAATACTGCACATTCCAACTTTTGTGGTATTGAAAGCTCATTATTAAATTCCTCCAAAAATTTATTGAAACTCTGTAGTCGCTTATATTTTATCAGATGGTAATAATTAAGTCTAAATTATTTTGTAATTTCAAACGTTTTGTGTGATTTTAGCACGAGTCCTTGGTGGTAAGCCTTCTTTTTGACAAAATATGCAGATATAGTATATGTCAATTTCAAATCACCAAGGCTAGACGCTATTTACAAGCAGCGGAGGCAGCGGTTCCTTATTAAATTTGAGGCTGTAACCCTGCTCTAGAATTAGTAAGGTTGTCCAATGAAAGTTATCATTGACACTGTGCTATAGTAAATTTCATTTAGACATTTGAATGTCAACAACTGTTGTAACAAGAACTGCATTATACTTATACTTATCTTACATAATAAGATAATGCATGAAATCCGTAAAATTTGCAAATCAGTTCAAGAATCTTACGAAGAAACAACTTTACACAATAGATATAATCCATTGCTTATATGCATATCAAAGGATTGTGGTAGCTTCAAAACCAAGTTATGGTAATTTAGTCTCTGCTTTCAAAGAGTGGGCACTCTTTTCATGCTCAAACTCGGCTATTGTGAAGTGTGGTTTTAAAGGGGTCCCTGACTTGTTAAATATAACGCGTCATAATGTGATCGTGGGACGTATTTTGAAGTTACGTTGTATACACGATGCTCACCTAACAAAGCAGATTGTAAGATTGAGTGACTATCATATACAAATGATATGTAAGAAAATCCAATCAAATTTTGTTTATATTATAAAACTATTAAAACCTTTTTAAAATGTAATCGCCTGGCGAGGCGATCAATCTCAGCAGATTGCTTAAAAAAAACTAGTTTTATTATAATGATATCAGGCGTTATTTTGTTTCATATCAAGTGGATGTTATAGCCTTACTGAGACATTTTCCCAGATATAATGAACTATTCTTCAAACATTTTAAATCACAAATCAATTCTTCTCTAATCGAAAATCTTGAAAATAATTCAATGATTGTCAATATCAAACAAGAACGCCATTTTGTTTTGCCGTTTTAGTTACGTTTTTTGGTGTTAAATTTATTAGTTCTTTTGTTAACCTTGGTTAACTACGGTGGTTAACTAATATACGGTTAACCTTGATTGATTCTAGACGAATAGTCATTGCTCAACACATCCCTAGCAGGCTTCGAGCACGCTTAACTGATCTCTAAAATTCAGCAATATTAACGTATATGTTGATATAATTTAAAAGTATAGTTTTAAATTCGACGCGAAGCTCTGTCTTTTATGCCTTTAACGGTTTAATCCTGTAAGCTTCTTCTTCAAACGTACCTCATTTACAGCATTAGGCTGAGCTCCATCACGTCAATCCTTTATAAGACACGAGACTTAATAATGGACAGTAAGAAAGAATCAAAATGAAAATAAATCCGTCTTGTATGCTGTTCACTAGCTGTATTTTGGTAGGTCAAATATTCGTTATAATATTTTCAAAATGAAAATTTAAATAGACAAATATAAGATATAATATGTATTATTATTTTTTTGTTTTATGACAATCAGCTGTTGTTACTACACAATAAATTTCTGCCAATTTCAAGTATTAGTATATTTAAGATATATTGAAATAAAAAAAAAACAAAAAAAGAACCTAATATAATGTACAGGTACTTTAACGGTCTTTGTTTTATGGGAACGTCGATATCTAAAGAAACTCCATATCAAAACATAACTGTCAAAAGTCTCATAAAAAAGGATGACATTGCTAAAAATTTTAAAATATATGCCCAGCCAAAAAATAAGGCTAACGAACAGTGTTACAACCATTCACACACAGTTACAAAAGTTAACTTCATAATTATAGTTGACTGCTAATTATTGCAGTTTAGGTTGCGTTCTACACTCTGTTTGATTCTTACTTTAGCGTAGGATTCTTATCTCTGCGCGTGAATGCTCTTATCCACGTTGTGTTGCGAACGTTCAATTCAATCGTAGATCGAGATCACATGGAAAAAAAGCAAAGCGAGAAATCATCTAAATAGAAACGAGTAACAGTTCAAAGATACTACGCAATCTAGACCGAGCAAAACTAAAGAGAGAATAATTTGTATCGCGAAACAATCAGTTTCAATTTCAGTACAATAAATATTTATTCCGGTTTCCTTGCTTATTTCTTTTTTATTTCTTTGTTCTCAATTGTTGAACCCTTTCTGTTAATATTGATATATGACTTTGTTGTTCTATGAAACCATCTATCAAGGAACTTTGGAAAAGCTTATTTCGTTTCTTGCTTGTATATCGAATATATAAATATATTCGAAATACAATTTTACCAGTTTTCTAGCTAACCCTTTGGCTGCATGAAATGAAATAATATTTTGTAATTATTTATTCAAAATATTGACTGCATTTAGGACTTTATAGAAATTTATCTGTATAAATATATGTCAAAAGGCCACCCAGAATGCCGGTATTGGAAAAAATTATTGTACAAAAAAAAAATTATTTTCAAAAGGAAAAATAATCTCAATCAAATCACTCCCTGGTCGGAATAATCTAACATAGTTTTTCCAACAATAAAGAGGTGCGGATGATTAAATAATGTAATTCGTCAACGTCATTGAAACACGGCAGGTTTTCTGATGGATTATCCAACGAACATCCTTTGTTCTCACTAGTAGTAAATCTCTATAGCGGCACTACATTTTACTGATTCATACAAAGGAGACACGACAAGTTTAGCGGCGTGGTTGAGCTGAATTTGTTTATTGTGCAAGAATAGGCGGATTTTTAAGAAAGTTTACTGTACCTACTAAACACGAAGAATATTTATATTATACACAACTTTTTCTGGGTGATAATTATTTGGTAATTGTTGCATTTAGGTTTATTAATATGTCATTGCAACATAAATGAGCGTCTTGCCTTTGGTTTTTATTTTTTTGGGACATTGCAACTAAATATTAATATTAATAATAATACTTTATTAAGCGCTAAATCTGCAGATGAAAGGTCGACGAACTTGGATTTGATAAGTTATTGCATACCAAAAGTAGCTCGTGATTCTGGTTGCACAGTTCGTGCGATATCCGTCTGTAGTAGAGTTTTTTTGTAAAGATTTCGCCTGGCGCATCACTACAGTCCTGCTTAGTTTGACTACCACAATAATCAAGTTTACGTGGTTGTGTTCCGGTTAAAGGTTGTTTCTGGAACAAAAGCAATTCCAACTGAAGCCTACAGTCGCAACCCATCATTAATCGATCTCAATTACTAAACTTAATGCGGATGCAACTTACAAACGGGCGGGTCGCGTGCTCGCGTGAAAATTGTAAAAAAAATATATATTTAATATCTCAGGATTTCAGGGAAACTGCAAAGTTGAGCTCAGTAATAAAAAATTCATGGAAACACAAAGAATAACCTGAACAGATAACGTGACTGTGCCAATAAAAAATGCTGGCAACTGCATAAAAAACTTGTTTTAAAAAGTTGTTTTACGAGAACTAGTAATGTTATTTACGAGTTCTCGTAATTCTAAAATAAGTTCAAGTAAAAGTAAAGTAAAGTAACCTAAAACCTGTTTAAACCTAAAACACATTTAAAATTATCTATCTACATTAACAAACAACAAAGAGCACTACAATATTAATCACAAACTTTTCCACTAAATCCAAAACTACTTCCAAAGACTTTCAGAAACAAATCGAATCAATGTAACTTTCCTAGTGGAATTATCCGCCATTTAAATACGGCACTGGGAAGTTAAATTGCTACTACTTCAGGTGTTATTCGCAAATGAGGGGTGTCAGACTTAACTCATAAACATCAAGTTGTACCAGAAAACGAATTAAATATAAGATTAACATTTTCTACCAACTATATTCAAATTCAAATTCAAATTCAAATATTTATTTCTCAACATTGACAATTACTTGTTCTTATTGACGTCAAATAAAACATGATTCTACCACCAGTTCGAAAAAAACCTTCGTGAAGAAGAACTGGCAAGAAACTTCACGGGTATATTTTTTTTCAAAATAAATTTACAGAGTCTCTTTATGTCTATACAAAAATTATTCTTTTCTGCATCTGTTAGCTCGGCAAGTCTCCCTCCCCCCAAGTATCCAAACGACGAGCACCCTCAAACGGCACCCGTTCACGAGTTAACGCGGGATCCAGCCATCGCCCTCCTCAACCATATTAGAGGGAAGTGAGCGACCCGTCACCCGACGCTACCATTGAAATAGCGCATCTAATAACCGAACACTCTTTGGTAATTTATCTCTCCCTCCTTTCATATTTCGTAGGTTGTTTATACATAGTATAAGTTTGTACCTTTACTTTTTCTCTCAAAAGGTGGTATAGAAAAATATTGTAGCCAAAGCTTAAGTATTTTTTATCTGCTCAATGTAAAGTTATTACCTAGCTTCTAACTAAGCTATAACAGTGGGTGAGTTATTTCACCTCATTGAAGAGCTGAGTTGAATTATGTATTATTAATTTCATAATTATTTTACATAAAGATTTGTTTTGTATGCCTTTTATTAAGTTATCTTATTCAATTTTCATAAGACATGTAAAAAAAGTATTTATATACGCTTGACTAGTTTGATAGAAGATAAAAATAAATCTGATTTACAATAAAAAAATTCATTAAAGCTAATAAAGTTGGAAAATTTATCCCCAAAAATTTGGATATGTTTATACTTTGGTCAAACTCATACAAATAATTAAGCCCTGTAGGCTTCAATAAATTTATATAATTGTATAGTTGGCTCTAGCTGATGTGGATAAAAAAGAAGACACGTAAAATGGTTCGCTTCATCTTTTTAATTATTTTTCGTTTGAATAAAATGAGCGAGTCAATTATATTAAAGAAGGCAAAATGTGACACAAGCCGTGATACAAAAGTGACGTTTATGGACATAATGCAGTATAAGAGTAGCCTATAATTGGTTGAAGCGTTTTGAATACGGCAATTTCGATGTCAAATTTGCCACCCGCCCTGTTGCCGCTGGTGATAAAAAGTGGATAACCTAAGAAAAGATTGTGCGAAAAAAGTAATTAGCTAAGAACGGTCCAGAAACGCAAACTTTGGAAAAACCCAGACTTTTGACACCAACGCTATCATGTTACTAAGCGCAAGATGGTAACAAGTTATTCAAACAAAATACAATGGGTTTCGGCAATAAATGAGCAAACTTCAAGAGGTAACTAGGTACATCTCTTTAATCGAAAAGAATATGTGAAATGTGATCGAGCCCCCCACCCTTTTTGCAATAACCTTTGAAACTGAACTATTTCAATGAAACTATTATTAGATACCTGGTCAATACTACAGGTGTAATATTTTTTTCTATATTTTTAAGTTAAGACATTGTTATGCATGTGGTAGCAGCAGAGCCCATAAAATTATGTTATGGTCATCCATGCCATGACACAAGCTCGGCTTACTTTGAGGCCATGCACTTAGTGTATTTGGCGATTTATTAATTGTGTTAATTTATTATTATTTTCTGATAAAATATGAGTGACAGAGGAATTTCCAATACTTATTGGACGAATTGATTAATGAGCTTCTACTTAGACAAACGTTGTAAATTGCACTATTAATGAATAAAACAGGAATCTACGTCCTTCAAACTTAAAATTTCACAATACTCGCATAACTGTGAAAAGGTAAACATGAAATAAATTTATTTATCCTATTAAGATTTATTATAATTATCTTTTTTTTTGTTGCAGGAAGACCCTCATGGGGATCCGGCCGAGCGGGGGCTGCGGTCGAGTGGTTCCGGACTCTTACTGGCTAAAAACCTGCGGCTGGACGCACGAAGCCGGGCCAGGAGGAGCTGGCCCATTCAGTTTGCGGCAGAGGGATGGGTCGCTTTCTAGTCCTCCCTCATGAGATTGCGTGAAAGAAGGTATCAGAAAATAAAACATAGTTCCTTGAAAATTTTTGTTTTATTAGTTATTTTCTTAACACTACAGTACACGCGCCCTATTTTATTACAAGATTGCTCGCATGCTCTATCATAGTAGAAAAAATAATAATGATTTTGAATTAAAGGTTAAAAAAAATAAAAACAAATTTAGATATGTTTCACCTTAATTATAAAATGTAATTCAAAGGAAAATTAACAAAATTAACAGTTACTTTACAAATAAGAAATATTATAAGAAACTCTTACGGAACAGTTTGAGGCTAGGAAGGTTAGTACTAAGGCTACGGACATTAAAATAAACTAGGGATAAGCCCTTGGGTTTGATACGACAGGACGCGGGATTTGCGGGTCTTGACATTATATTTACTTATTTAACGAATTTATAAGAAAAATAGAATTTCAAAAGAACTAAGTAGCGAGTTTGCGTGCGAGTACGGCGATTTCCCTAATATCGACGTTTTGAATGACGTCAAACACGGTCTTCATGTCCTCAGCCAACGACGACTGAGGTGAAGACAACGGAGCGGGATGCGGGCCTACGGGAGCTACGGGAGCTGGGATAGGACGGGAAGGTGCAGGTGGAGCGGCCGGACGCTGCCTCCAGGACAGAGCCGGAGTAGGCGTCGGCTGCTCGGGCTTTGCTTCCGGGGGACCCCGGTTGCGCAGCTGCGGGAAGTTGGCAGGAGTGAGCGGCGGCGCCGGTTTAGGCGCGGCCCTCTTAGCGGAGGAACGCGTAGCGTGCGGACAACCGCTGTAGTTTGCTGTGTGGCCGGACTGGTCTATTTGGGCCTGGATATTTAGGAATTGTGAAAACAAAAAATAATGGCGATTCCATTGGCGATACACTTGGTTCTAAATAAAAGCGTCTATAATTGAAATAAAAGTATCCAAAATGCTTAGATCCCATGCGAGATTTGCATGAAACATTTGTTATATAACATAATAGAAATTCAAGTATTTAATGATATGTATCCAAAACATTTTGATACGTTTTCCGAAATTTAACTATCTTGAACTTACATTTCGATGCCTGATTTTTTGTTTTGCTGCGAAGCACTCTTGCGGGTGGGAGGTGGAAGATGCGTCATGCATACCGCCCGCAGGTAAAGTCCTCTGCGGGTGGTTATGTGGGACTCACCAGAATGGCACCTACCCACTAAAAACCACCTGTTGGCTGTAGTTATTACCGTTAGCCTTCATCGGAAGCGACACCCGTCGGGAAGTTGGGCGCGCTGGCGGAGACCCGCTAGTGGGTCTTCCGCCTGATATGAAAGTTAAAGATATGAAAGCACTGAAGGTGCTCAGAGGGACATGAGTTGGTGGCCGTTCTGGGCAGCCTCCGGTGAAGCCGGGGCTGCGCAGAGGTCGGCCGAAGCTTGATTTAGGGATCAATTCATTTAAATGAACCTATAATAAATTGAGAAGGGAACTATGCTCCGCCTGAGCTAGCAGACGTTCTGTCAGAGAACGTGAAGCCCTAAGTTTACAGGCTAAGACTGCGATTTCACTAACATCGATATTTTTTATAGCGTCGCAGACGATACGCATATCGTCTGCTACGGAGGATTGAGGAATGGGTTTGTATGGGCAAGGAGCCGGGCTGGGATTCGATGCGGGGCACTGCCTCCAGTTTTCTGGGGCAGGCCTGGACTGAGTAGGCTTTGCAGCCGGAGGAACCCGGCTACGCAGCGGCGGAAAGTTTTCCTGAGAAAGGCGCGGGGCCTGTTTGGGTGCCGCCCTCTTGGAATTGGAGCGCATACAACGGGGTGCACGAGGGTAGCCCCTGTAATTTGCAGTGTGGCCGGACTGGCCACAAAGCACGCAATCGGGAGGAGAGGGAGTTTCAGGAGTGCGATTACACTCCTTAGTGAAGTGAGGGACCAGGCACTTGACGCACCTGGGCGGTGCGCGGCAATTGGCCCCCGCGTGCCCGTACAACTGGCACCGATGACACTGGCCGGGATGACCGCGGCGATGAGGCGCCTCGATCGAGATCCCAGAGAGGCCGCATATAGAGCTAACCCCTTTCAGGATCTCCCTGGACTTGGGGACGTTGGCGAGAACCACCAAAGCGAGAGGGTGTTGCCTTCCGTACTTGCTGTGCATTTTATGCACCGCGAGTGCCGGGAAGCCTTGGGACTGCAGATCCTCCAGGATAGCCTCGTTCGATTATTCGAACGGGACTCCCCTGAGTACCGCTCTGATCTTACGCTCTTCTGACAGAGCATAAGTGTGATAAGCATTTTGCTTATCGGTGAGGAGCTTAGTCAAAGCTCGTAAATCGTCTATCGACGAGACAGTGATTTTAATAGATCCACCCGAGTTTACCGCTCGGGTGAATTGGATCTTGTGCTCATTGCACAATGTCGAGACCTCAGTCCATTTACCCTTTTCCCGAAGGAAAACGGGTGGTGGGACCTTGGCCTTGACAGAAGTTGGGGCCGGAGCGGGTGTTGAAGACACCGGGGCAGCTGGCGTTGAAGACGCCGCAAGGGGTGTAGGGACGGGCGTCGAAGGCGCCGGGTCTTGTTTCGAGCACTTCTTAGAGCTCTTCTTAACAAGGGTGAAAGAGGGAGGCTCAGGGCCAGTTGGGGTGGCGTCCGAGGATGACTCGGTCGCGGGTGCGCGCTTGCGGCGCGGAGGGGCGTCTACTTCGCACTCCATGTCACTGGAGGAAGGGGACGCGGGAGGGCCTAAGACCAGAGGGGTCTGGGGGACTGGGGTGGCCTGAGGGGCCATTAAGGGCATTAACGCCATGATATGCGGGATAAGAGAGTCCAAGAAACGATACTTATCAGCATTTATAGACATGCCTTCAGTACTTTCAAGTAACTTTTTCCTAAACTCGTTAAAGCTTAGGGAAGCCATTGCGGAGGGGTTGGGGAGGGACAACAATATATAAATATATATACTATGAACCTATCAACGATGACTATCTTCCTAAAACCACCCTACACGCAGTAGGGCGGTTGAGGAGGACGCGGATAACTTACTCGAACACGAAGACTCAAGGCACCTGCGGCCTTATTGTGTAACTTTAACACCTATCAGGATCCCTTTGAATTTGACAGTTGAAGCATATAAACTTACTTCACGCTACAGATATTTCACACATGATGGCGAAAGCGATCTAGACGCTTTTTAATGAATGATTATATAAAAAATATCACAATTTTAATCATAAAAT
This sequence comes from Marasmarcha lunaedactyla, assembly GCA_923062675.1. NCBI lineage: Eukaryota > Metazoa > Arthropoda > Insecta > Lepidoptera > Pterophoridae > Marasmarcha > Marasmarcha lunaedactyla. The sequence goes on along the minus strand of OV281342.1, from coordinate 9,426,852 downwards.
AATTGTTTATATTTATTAAAAATGAACCAATGACTTAAAAAAAATTAAAGCAACAAAAAGTAGATAATGCTTTATGGCATTCAATATCATTCAATACAGCATAAATCCCAAAGCGAATGCGATCGTAGAAATTAGACAATTCTGTAAATCACTATCGCAACCACTATCCCTTCGAAATGGATCGCGATAGGTGTTGAAGTTAGACAATAAGGCCGCTGGAACGACGAATTCCCGTCGACGAAGCTCACGTTCCACGAAGTACGGTTAACAACCTACTGTTAGCCGTGAAAACAGCGTTAGAAACTTATTAGATGTACGGTTAAAACCCACTTTCCGCCGTGAAAACGGCGTTAGAAACTTATTACGGTATACAACTATGAAATTATTTATTACGGCAACAACCAGTGAAATTTGGGTGCTCGATTAGCGCGGGGGCTAAGGGAGCGGGAAGGCGTCTGCGATCGACGTGCGCTCGAGAACGCACGCAGACCGAGACTGAGCATAAGTGTGATAAGCATATTGCTTATCAGTGAGAAGCTTTGTTAAAGCACGGACGTCGTCTATCGACGAGACAGTGATTTTAATAGATTCACCCGAGTTGGTCGCTCGGGTATAAAGGATCTTGTGCTCTTTGCATAAAGTCGAGACCTCGGACCATTTGCCCTTTTCCCGGAAGAATATGGGTGGTGGGACCTTAGACTTGACTGAAGTCGCGGTAGGGGGTGGGGTCACAGTGAGTGACATCATAAGGGCCGGGGCGGGTGTTGTAGGCACCGGGGTAACTGGCGTTGTAGTCGCCGCGGGGGGTGTTGAAGACACCGGGGCGGGCGTTGAGGATGCCAGGGCTTGTTTCGAGCGCTTCTTAGAGCGCTTCTCAACGAGGGTGAAAGATGGAGGCTCAGGGCCAGTTGGGGTGGCGTCCGAGGATGACTCGGTCGCGGGTGCGCGCTTGCGGCGCAGAGGGGCGTCTACTTCGCACTCCATGTCACTGGAGGAAGGGGACGCGGGAGGGCATAAGACTAGAGGGGTCAGGGGAACTGGGGTGGCCTGAGGGGCCATTGTGGAAATTATTGCCATGAAATGAGGGATAAGAGATTCTAGGAAACGATACTTATCAGCGTTTATTGACATGTTTTCAGCACAGGTGCTTTCAATTAACTTTGTCCTAATCTCGTCATAGCTTAGGGAAGCCATTGTGGAGGGGTTGGGGAGGGACAACAATATATAAATATATATACTATGAACCTACCAACGAAGACTAACTTCCTAAAACCACCCTACACGCGGTAGGGCGGTTGGGGACGACGCGGATAACATACTTGAACACGAAGACTCGAAGTCCTGGAACGCAGAGCTTGCCGGATCGGCGATGGCGACGCAGTCGGCGGCGACGGGCTGCAGGCGACGAACGAACATTCGTCGTGAAAACGACGGTTCTATGAAATTTTGGAGGATTCCGTGAAATTAAGGAAGTACGGTATGTAAACTTTTTTTTTTTTTTTTTTTTGCTGCCGAAGCACCCTCTCTCGGGGTGGAAGATTCGTCATGAATACCTCCGCAGCCGTCTGCGGGGTTATGTGGGACTCACCAAAGTGGCACCTACCCACTAAAAACCACCGAAGTGGCTGTAGCATGGGAATGCTGTCAGCCTTCATCGGAGCGACACCCGGGTCGGGAGGTGGGCGCGCAAGCAGGGACCCGCTAGCGGGTCACCCGCTGAGAATACTTAATCACTTAAGGTGCAAATGACATTTATATATTGTTGATTAAACGGCCTGGGCAGCCTTAAGCTGGTCCAGATTGGCCGAAAGTTGATCGGGGGGATCCGAGAGTGCATTTCTCGGTCTACGGACTTTGTACCTCGACGGCATGGACGGAGCAGTATAAGCTACTGTCTCGCGTATAAGGGGGTTAGGGTGCTCTTCGGATCGCTTAAAATAAGCGGTGGAGAGCGTCCTAAGGTGTTGTTGTATAGTAGGCAGTTCGAGATCTCTGTGCAAGTCTGCGTTTCGCACGTACCACGGAGCATCCGTGGCCCGGCGGCAGAAGAGATTCTGAACTACCTGTAGTTTATACATATCGGAGGGTTTAGCATGTGCAAATATTGGGGCGGCGTACGTCATGACTGGTCTCACGCAAACCTTAAAAAGCGTTCGCTTGTTCCTAAGAGACATTTTACTGTGCCGGCCTAACATACTGTTAAGTCGACCCATGTACAGACGGGCGAGTTTGGTAACTCGGAGAATGTGTGGACGGAATGAAAGCGTACGATCGAGCGTTACGCCTAGGTACTTGGTGGTGAGTGCCCACGGGATGGGCGTACCTAGCATTCGGATGTGGGGGTCGTAGGGACGACGGCGTTTATGATCGAAGCGCATCGCAGAGCTTTTCTCTGGATTTACATCGATACGCCATTTTTTAAACCAAGCTCCGAGGTCATTTACGGCCTTCTGGAGTTTGGTGATGAGTGTGTCGACGTGCACGCCCTTGACGTATAGGGCAGTGTCGTCAGCAAAGTAGGAGAGTTGAACACCTTTAGACGGGATGGGTATGTCATTGGTGTATATTGTGTATAGTAACGGGGCGAGTACCGAGCCCTGAGGGACGCCCGCCTTGAGGGGGCGGGGGGTGGAGAGCGTACCTTCGTGTTTGAAACGAAAGGTGCGATCTTTAAGGTAGGAGCCGACTAGTTTGACTAGACGGTCGGGCAAGCCTGTGTTGTGAAGCTTGTAAATGAGCCCTGCGTGCCAGACTTTGTCAAAAGCCTTGGCTACGTCAAAGAAGACCGCGACTGTTTTCAGTCGTCTGGGGTAGAAGCCGTCGAGTATGTACTCGACGATTCGATGGACTTGCTGAGGGCACGAGTGTTTGGCTCGAAAGCCGAATTGATGGGGGATAATAAGGGGGTCACCGTCCGCTGGAAACAGGTGGTCCTTCATTCGAGCGAGTATGACTCTTTCGAGAAGTTTGGCCATTGCCTTGAGTAGACTGATGGGTCTGTGATTAGCCGGGTTATTCAAAGGTTTACCCGGCTTGGGAATGCCTATGACTATAGCTTCTTTCCAAGCTTTTGGAAAGTAGCTTAGGTCAAAGCAAGCATTGAAGATAATCGCAAGTAAGGTAAGCACCTGCCGAGGCAGCTGCTTAAGTGCTTGGTTGGAAATTCCATCCGCACCCGGGGCCTTCTTGGATTCCTGTTTCCTAATGATGAGTAGGATTTCATCATTAGAAACTGAGATGGGGTCAGCGGTGACTGGACGGGAGTCTTTGCAATCGACTTCGTCTTCCACCGCCTGGATGTGAGCTGGGTCTGTGGGTTGGGTACTCGGTGAGCATTGTGAAGCAATGCTATCGGCGAAGCATTCAGCTTTTTCGTCGTCCTCGAAGGCGGTAGTGCCATCGGGACGAGATAACGGAGGGGTGTAGGTACGAGCGTCTAGTCGGAGGGCTCTCGCCATCCTATAGTACGCCGTGTGGGACGGGGAAATATTAATCATAAGATCGTTCCTTTGAACGTCTCTGTACTCCGCGACGGTACGTTTGACTTTACGTTGAAGTTGGTTAGCGATTTGCCTGTAGGCGGGTGTGGGGTATTTTCTGGCTCTGCGGAGAGCGGCGTTTTTAGCTTTAATTAGGTTGCTAATGTCCAAGGGAAGCTTGGGCTTGCCATGCTTAGCAACCTTTAGGTTATCACTGATGGCCGAGTTGATGGCGGTAGTGAGAGAATCGACTATCGAGTCGATTTTATCCGTGCTATCGAGATAGTCGGATGAAATCGCGAGTGGGCAGTCTGGGGCTTCCATGGCCGAAGACAGGGTGTGCTTGAAACCTTCCCAATTGGTATAGGTTTTCGGAGCAGGAGGGTCGTTTTGGGGTCCTAATATTAGGGACACCGGACGGTGGTCAGAGCCTAAGTCGTCTAGCGGCTGTATGGTCTTAAGGTCGAGATTGATATCCTTGACGATGGCAAAGTCAAGGATATCAGGTGAATGAAGCGGGTTGTCCGGGTAATGTGTCGGTGTAACCGGTGAAATGACGTCAAGATCGAGTGACTTCGTGATGTCTAGTAATTTAACACCACTGGTGTTGGTCGACAAGCACGTCCAGTCAGTATGTTTGCAATTAAAATCGCCGAACATAATGACGGATTGCCCCAGTTCGAGTAAGGCCTCGAAGTCACAACGAAGGGGCGCTGTACCACTAGGTATGTAGACCGAGGCCAAGACTATGGTCCTGTGACCTGTCATAGCCAGCCTACATATTGTGGCCTCCATGTTGGTGAGCGGAGGCGTGGGAATTGGAGAACAGTGGATACTTCTCTTGTAGTAAATGGCAGTGCCGCCTCGTTGGACCGAGGTGGGCCTGTCACCACGCACAAGAGAGTTTTTAGGAATGTTAAGACCCCTGGTGTGCTGGGGTTTTAAAAATGTCTCTTGAACAAGGATTAACTCGGGCTCTATGTTCTTAATGAACAGTTTGAGCTCCGGAAGTTGGTTGATTAGACCTCGGGTGTTAAAGGAGATCAGGGATAAACCCCTGGGTTTGATGCGACCAGTCGTGGCGCTTAGTGTATTATTCATTATAGATGTACCTATAATGAATTGATTAGGGATTGGTACTCAGCGAGTACCATAAAGCGGTCTTGGGAGCTGCGGGCCGCGCGCAGTTTGCTGGCACACTGCGCGACTTGTGACATATCGACTCCTTTGATGGTGTCGTATATCAGTTTGAGATCCTCAGCCATCGAAGGCTGAGGAGAGGGTTTTGGGCCTGCTGGTGGAGCAGGGTGGGTCGGAGCAGCCGGACGCTGTCTCCAGGCAAGTACTGGAGTGGGCGTGGGCTGGGTGGGCTTTGCTGCCGGGGAGTCCCGGTGGCGCAGCGGCGGGAAATTAGTATTACTAATGAGGGGCGGGGCCTGTCTGGGCGCCGCCCTCCTTGCAACAGGTCGGGAAGTGCGGGGTGCGCGGGGGCAGCCCCTGTAGTTGGCGGTGTGGCCGGACTGGCCACACAGCACACAGGATGGGGGAGAGGTCCACTCCGGAGTGCGGTTGCACTCCTTCGTGAAGTGTGGCTCCAGGCACTTAACGCACCTGGGACTAGCGAGACAATTGCGCGCCGCGTGCCCGTAAAGTTGACAGCGGTGGCACTGTCCTGGATAGCCACGGCGATGTGGCGTTTCTACTGAGATTCCGGAGAGGCCGCAGATAGTGCGGGCCTCGCGGAAGAACTCTCGGGATTTAGGTGAGTTGGTCAGTATGACCAAGGCTAAGGGAAAACGGCGGCCGTTTTTGCTGTGCATCTTGTGCACAGCCTCGGCGGGAAAGCCTTGAGCTTTGATATCCTCAAGGATGATCTCGTTCGAGAATTCGAACGGGACTCCCCGTAGGATGGCTTTTATTTTACGCTCTTCTGGGAGAGCGTACGTGTGATAGGCGATCTGCCTTTGGGTGAGGAGCTGGGTCAGACTTCTGAAGTCAGTTACTGTGGGAACAGTGATTTTGACGGCCACGTTCATATTGGTGGCCTGTACATAATTAATTTTTTGCTCGCGGCAAAGGTTTGAAACTAGAGGCCAGTTGGCCTTTTCCCGTAGGAACACGGGGGGAGGGGTCTTAGCCGTAGCTAAAACAGGCGCGCAGCGCGATGCTGGCTTGGTGGGAGCGGCGGTTGAGCCGACTGGGGGAGTCACGTTGAGTGACATGAGGGGGACGGGGGAGGGGGGCGACTGTGTCGCCGGGCAGGCGGTTGGTGTCGGCGACACCGGCCTGGAGTTGGGTGTTGGAGACACCCGGGATTTCTTATTCCGCTTGGAGCGGCGCTCTACGAGCGTAAAGGTGACGGTAGGCTCGGGTGAGCCGGTGAGGGTGTCCGCTTGGGATGCGGACTCGTCGCTACTGCTAGACGCAGTGCGCTTGGAGGGGCGGGCGGCGGATGAGGCCGAGGTTGATGTAGCCGTCGAGGTGGCATCGTCCGAATGATCGCACTCCATATCACTGGAGGCGGAGGAGGGGGGAGCGCTGTGAGGCAGCGATGTCGATGTCGTGGCCTGAGAAGCCGGGGCCTGAAGGGCCAGTGGGGCCAACAAGGTGGCGAATTGGGGCGAGAGATCACAAAGCATTCGGAGGAATGCATGTGCTTCGAAGGGGGCGCCTGAAGCGGCTACGCCATCCACGAATTGCTTCGCAAGCTCATGCTGAGCTTAGCCATTGCGCACGGCGGGGGAGGGAATAGGGAGCTATCGAATATAATTGATATATAAATATATAAACTATGATCAACCTAGCACAAAACCGGTAGGGGGGGTCGGGACGGCCGCAGCGGTGCCCCTAACTCGGACAGCGCTGGTTCCGTCACCCTGGGTAAGGCCCAGTGCACTGGGATCGGGACTTCCGGTTTGTTGTTTGCCTGAAGGGTGAAACTGTGCGCACCGGGGCAACGCCGACTGGTTTCGTTGGCACCGTTACGCGTATCCACCAGCCCACGAAGTCTTGAACTCGGCGAACTTACTACACGAAGAACTCCTGGAACGTCGAAGCCCGTCGACGTAGCTCACGTTCGACGAGACACGAAAACGGTTAGCAAGCCACTAATCGCCGTGAAAACGGCGTTTGAAATTTAAAACGGAAACGTCAATGAAATAATAATACGGTAACGACCTTATGAAATTTGATTGCTCGATTAGCGCGGGGGCTAAGGGAGCGGGGAGGCGTCTACGATTGACGTGCGCTCGAGAACGCACGCAAACCGAGACTCCAGCGAGAATGTGTATGTAAACTTTTTTTTTTTTTTTTTTTTGTTCCCCTCCGCGGGAAGGGCAGGAGGATAAAAATGCTCTGACGCATACTCCGGCGCGATTCCGAAGTTATGTGGGACTCGTCCCGACGCCTACCAGAACCATACCCACTAAAAACCCCCTGTCGGCTCGTGCATTTTTGCCACTCAGCCTTCATCGGAGCGACGGCCAATTGGAGAAAGAGGCCGCGCTAGCGGGGCCCTTAAGGGGTCACCCGCTGGGATTTACATAGCACTGAAGGTGCTCAAAAATTAAAAGTAAAATAAAACATTAAAAATGAAAAGTAAGTAATGAAACATTAAAAATTGAAAAATTTAATTTGCTTTAATTCGAATTTACGTTAGAATTAGAATTAGCGGCCTGAAGGGCCTCGAGATCTACGGTTATCTTCGAACGTTCGTTTGTGTGCACGTTTCTCGGTCTAGCGATTTTGTATGCCGAATCTAGGACAGGAGCAGTATATGAGACTGATTTTCGAACAAGAGGATTGGGATGGGATTCGGCGCGTTTGAAGAACGATTCTGAGAGTGTTTTTAGATACTGTTGTACTGTAGGCAGTTCAAGATCTCTGTGCAGGTCCGCGTTGCGCACGTACCAAGGTGCGTTTGTGGCCCTGCGGCAGAAGAGGTTTTGAACTACCTGCAGTTTGTGCAGGACGGAGGGTTTGGCGTGAGCAAAGACTGGCGAAGCATATGACATGACTGGTCTAACGCAGACCTTATAGAGCGTACGTTTGTTTCTGAAGGACATTTTACTTTTTCTACCTAACATACTGTAAAGCCGGCCTAGGTAAAAACGTGCGAGTTTCGTTACTCTATCGACGTTAGGATTGAATGAAAGCGTCTGGTCTAATGTGACGCCTAAATATTTAGTACTGCGCTTCCAGGGGATGGGAGTGCCTTGCATTCTCAATTGGAGATTGTTGGGGATACGACTGCGTCTGTAGTCGAAGTAAACCGCAGAGCTCTTCTCTGGGTTCACATCGATACGCCATTTTTTGAACCAAGCACCGAGGGTGTTAATAGCCTTTTGAAGTCTGGTGACGAGACCCGAGGCTCTGCGGCCTTTGGTGTAAAGGGCAGTGTCGTCGGCAAAGAGAGCGAGTTCGACGATTTTAGCTGGGATGGGAATGTCGTTAGTGTATACGGTATACAAAAGAGGGGCGAGGACTGAGCCTTGAGGGACTCCAGCCTTTATGGGACGAGGCGCGGAGAGCGTGCCTTCATGTTTGAAACGAAACGTGCGGTCTTTGAGGAACGACGCGATTATCCTAACTAGGCGAGCCGGTAAGCCTATTTTATAGAGTTTATAAACGAGACCGCTGTGCCAGACTTTGTCGAAAGCCTTGGCTACGTCAAAGAAAACTGCGATCGTTTTCTTTCGTTTCGGATAGAAGCCGTCGAGTATGTACTCGACGATTCGATGGACTTGCTGAGGGCAGGAGTGCTTAGCGCGAAAGCCGAACTGGTGGGGAATTATGAGAGGATCGCCGTCCGTTGGAAACAGATGGTTCCGCATTCGAGAGAGTATGACTCTCTCGAGAAGTTTAGACATTGCCTTGAGGAGGCTGATGGGTCTGTGATTAGCCGGGACATTAAGAGGTTTACCCGGCTTGGGTATGCCTATGACTGTCGCTTCTTTCCAAGCTTTTGGAAAGTAGCTAAGGTCGAAGCAGGCATTGAAAATGATAGCTAACAAGGTAAGCACCTGTTGAGGCAGGTGCTTAAGTGCGTGGTTGGAAATACCATCCGCACCCGGAGCCTTTCTGGACTTTTGACTTTTGATGTGAAGCGAGATTTCGTCATTAGAGACTGTGACGGGGTCGGCGGTGATAGGGAGAGAGTTTCTACGGAGGACTTCGGCCTCCACCGCTTTGATGTGATTGGGATTCGCGGTTTGCGTGCTGGGCGAGCATTGAGACGCAACGCTGTCAGCGAAGCATTCGGCTTTCTCTTCGTCTTCGAAGGCGATAGAGCCATCGGGACGAGTGAGAGGAGGGACGTGAGAGGCGGCGTCTACGCGTAAGGCACGGGCCATTCGATAATACGCTTGGTGGGACGGGGAGATATTCGCCATGAGATCGTTCATCTGGGCGTCTCGGAGTTCCGCGAGGCGAGATCTAATTTTGCGTTGTAGCTGATTCGCAGCTGTTCTATAGGCGGGCGTGGGATATTTCTTGGCTCTCCGGAGAGCCGCGTTCTTAGCTTTAATAAGATTGCTAATGGCTAAGGGAAGCGTGGGTTTGCCTTTCTTAGCAACCTTTTCGTTTACACTGATGGCTGAGTTGATAGCATCAGTGAGAGAATTTACTAACGAATCTATTTTATCCGGGCTATCTAATTGATCGGGCGAGATCGCGAGCGGAGAGTTTGGGGCCTCTAAGGCAGAAACTATCGTATTTTTAAAACCTTTCCAGTCGGTAAAGGTCTTAGGAGAAGTGACGTTAACGTTAGGCGGTCCTAGCACGAGGGAGACGGGGCGGTGGTCAGAACCTAGGTCATCGAGCGGTTCGATAGACCTGAGGTCGAGGTTGATATGCTTGACGATTGCAAAATCGAGGATGTCAGGAGAGTGGTTCGGGTTGTCGGGATAGTGAGTGGGAGTGATAGGGGAGACGACGTCTAAGTCGAGTAAGTTGGTGATGTCGAGGAGAGCTATACCGCTTTGGTTGGTTGATAGGCACGTCCAGTCAGTATGTTTGGAGTTAAAGTCTCCGAACATAATGACTGAACGGCCGAGGGCGAGAATGGTGTCAAAGTCGCTGCGGATAGGTTTGGTGCCACAAGGTATGTAGACTGAGGCTATGATGATGGTCGGATGACCAGTCATAGCCAATCTACACACGGTGGCTTCCATGTTAAGGAGAGGAGGAGTAGGGAGTGGACAGCAATGGAATCCTCTTTTGTAGTAGATAGCAGTGCCGCCGAAACCGTCACAGTTAGGCCTATCATTACGTGTAAACGCGTACTTGGGAATCGCGAATCCCCTGGAGCGATTAGGAGTGAGCCATGTCTCCTGGAGAAGAAAAAGATCTGGTTCGTTGTTCTGAAGGAACAGTTTAATCTCGGGAAGGTTAGAGCTAAGGCTGCGAGCGTTAAAAGATACTAGGGATAAGCCCTTAGGTTTAATACGACTGGACGCGAGATTCGCGGGTCTAGACATTAAAATTTATTTATTTAAAATTTACAAAAATAAAAGAATTTACAATGAACTTAGGAGCGAGTGATGCTCGGCTAACGCGAATAAACGCTCTTGAGGAGAGCGGGCGGCTCGCAGTTTGCGTGCGAGTACGGAAATTTCGTTAATGTCGACGTTTTGGATGACGTCGAACACGGTCTTCATGTCCTCAGCCAACGACGACTGAGGGGAAGATGACAACGCGGGACGCGGCCCTACGGGAGCTACGGGAGCTGGGATGGGTCGGGAAGGTGCAGGCGGGACGGCCGGACGCTGCCTCCAAGACAGAGCCGGAGTAGGCGTCGGCTGAACGGGCTTTGCTTCCGGGGGACCCCGGTTGCGCAGCGGCGGGAAGTTGGAAGGAGTGAGTGGCGGCGCCGGTTTAGGCGCGACCCTCTTGGTGGTGGAGCGCGGAGCGCGCGGGCAACCCCTGTAGTTTGCTGTGTGGCCGGACTGGCCGCACAGCACACAGGCAGGGGGGGAAGTGGATTCGGGAGTGCGAGTGCACTCCTTGGTGAAGTGAGGATCCAGGCACTTTACGCACCTGGGGGGAGCTGAACAGTTAGCCGCTGCGTGGCCATATAGCTGGCAGCGGTGGCACTGCCCAGGGTGACCACGGGGGTTGGGACGCTCGACGGAGATGTTCGAGAGTCCGCAGATTGTGCGAGCCTCTTTGAAAATCTCCTTCGAGTCGGGGGTATTGGACAGGATTACTAGCGCTAACGGAAAACGCCTACCGCGGTTGGAGTGCATCTTGTGCACTGCTGTGACCGGGAAACCCTGAGACTTAAGGTCATCGAGAATGTCTTCGTTGCTGAGTTCGAACGGGACGCCCCGTAATACTGCGCGGATCTTACGCTCCTCCGGGAGGGCGTAGGTGTGATACGCGATTTGGTTTAATCCGAGTAACCTGGTAAACTCGCGGAAGTCGACGACGGTCGCTAATTGGATTTTGATTGTATCGCCAGCGTTGGCGGCTTTCAAGTAATTAATTTTGTGCACTTTGCACAAGTTGGAAACCGCGGTCCAGCGCGCTTTTTCACGCAGGAATACGGGCGGAGGGAGCTGAGGCTTCGGCGGGACGGGAGCGCAGCGCGTCGCTGGCTTCGATGTGACCGACGGAGACGCGGTTACTACGAGCGATTTTAACGGCGCGGGGGCTGGTGTTGGAGACACTGGGGAGGGCTCGGGTATTGAAGATACCGAAGCTTTCTTAGAGCGCTTCTTGGAGCGCTTGGCGACGAGTTGAAACGCGGGCTCAGGAGAGCCGGTTAAGGTGACGGCATCTGACGACGTGTCAGACGCGGGTTCGGAGTCGCTCCCGGGAGCGGTACGCTTACGACGCGACGCGTGAGAGGATGCGACCGATTCGCAGTCCATCTCGGACGAGGCGGGAGACGCGGGAGAGCTTAAGACCTGAGGGGTCTCGACGTTAGAGGCCTGAGGGGCCGGGGTTGAGGCCTGAGGGGCCGGGGACGCGATAGTTGCCTGTAAGGCCTGCGTTAGAATGTCATCCGATATGCTGACGCCGGACGCAACGAGCGCCTGGGCGAACGACCGAGCAAAGTTTACCAAGCTTTGCTGGTCCATTGGGAGGGCTTGGTCCTACGATATATAAAATATATAAATATATAAGAAATGCCTAGGTTCCCTAGCAAACCTAGTACCTAAACCTCCCTACCCGCGGTAGGGGGGCTGGGGACGACGCGAGGTGGTGCCCCTAGCTCGGACAGCACTGTACCGTCACCCTGGGAAAGGCCCAAGTGCAATGGGATCGGGTCTGCCGGTTTCTCCTTGGCCTGAAGGGCCTTGGAAGCGCACCGGGGCAACGCTATCAGGCTTAGTTGTCACCGTTAAGTATCCACCTGATCAAACGCGAGTCTACTACGGTGTGTGTCGTCAATAAATTGACAACAAAAACCGGCCGTAGACCTGACGGAGTTGGGTTGCACTAAAAGTGCGGGATTGACTACGTTACGACCGGCCGGAGCCGGCCGCAGAGCGAGTCTCTGACTACGTACAGGCGCCAAGCGTCGAGTACGCAGCCAGAAAGACAGCCCGAGTCTTGCAAACCAATTTAATTTTAATTTAATCGACCGCGGTAAGCTCAGCTCTGTTGTTGCTGTGCAAGAGACCGACTTACTTGCAGCCGATCGAAACCGACCGCAGAGTAAGCCCTACAGAGGCTAACAGCGTATGAGTGTTGCTACGAGTTGACGTCGTGAGACGACAATCGTGACTCAACGGCTGGGCGACCGCGAACACGTCCGAGCGGGGCCGGACGCAGAACGGATCTGTGATGTATGTAAACCTGAGTCGTGAAAACGACCCGTGAAATTTGGGGTGCTCAACTAGTGCGGGGACTAGAGAGTGGAAAATGCGTCTGCGATCGACGTGCGAATGAAACCGCACGCAAACCAAGACTGATCGATGCCTGATTTTTTTTTTGGTTCCCCTCCACGGGAAGGGCAGGAGGATATAAAAAATGCTCTGACGCATATCCCCCGCGCGCGATCGAAGTTATGTGAGACTCGTCCCGACTCCTACCAGAACCATACCCACTAAAAAACCCCCTGTCGGCTCGTGCATTTTTGCCACTCAGCCTTCATCTGAGCGACGGCCAATTGGAGAAAGAGAACGCGCTAGCAGGGCCCTTAAGGGGTCACCCGCTGGGATTTACATAGCACTGAAGGTGCTCAAAATGAAAAGTAAATAATTAAAAACATTAAAAAATGAAAAATAAAATTGCATTAATTCGGATTTATGTTAGAATTAGAATTTACGTTAGAATTAGGATTTGCGGCCTGAAGGGCCTCGAGATCTAAAGTTAACTGCGTGGGTTCGCCAGTTTGCACGTTTATCAGTCTAGCGACTTTGAATTTCGAGTCTAACACAGGAGCAGTATATGAGACTGAATCTCGAACAAGATGATTGGGATGGGATTCGGCGTGTTTGAAGAACGATTCTGAGAGTGTTTTGAGGTGCTGTTGCACTGTAGGTAGTTCAAGATCTCTGTGCAGGTCCGCGTTACGCACGTACCAAGGTGCGTTTGTGGCCCTGCGGCAGAAGAGATTTTGAACTACCTGCAGTTTATACAGGACGGAGGGTTTGGCGTAGGCAAAGACTGGCGAAGCATATGACATGACGGGTCTAACGCAGACCTTATAAAGCGTACGTTTATTTCTAAAAGACATTTTACTTTTTCTTCCTATCATACTATATAAACGGCTTAAGTAAAAACGCGCGAGTTTCGTTACTCTATCGACGTGTGGCTTGAAAGAAAGCGTCTGATCTAAGGTGACGCCAAAGTATTTAATACTGCGCTTCCAGGGGATGGGAATACCTAACATTCGAATGTGGGGATCGTTGTAGCGATTACGACGTTTGTGGTCGATTTGAATAGCAGAACTCTTTTCTGGGTTGACATCGATACGCCATTTTTGAAACCAAACACCGAGGGCGTTTACGGTCTTATGGAGTCTGATGATGTAATACGGGATTGATTGACCTTTAGTGTAAAGGGCGGTATCATCTGCAAAGAGGGCGAGTTCGACGCCTTTCGGCGGGATGGGGATGTCGTTATTGTACACGGTGTACAGCAGAGGAGCGAGGACTGAGCCTTGCGGGACTCCAGCCTTTATGGGACGAGGCGCGGAGAGCGTGTCTTCATGTTTGTATCGAAACGTACGGTCTTTAAGAAACGACGCAATTAATCTGACTAGGTGAACTGGTAAGCCTATTTTATAGAGTTTAAAAACGAGACCGCTGTGCCAGACTTTGTCGAAAGCCTTGGCTACGTCAAAGCGAACCGCGATTGTTTTTTTACGACGCTGAGAGAATCCTTCGAGTATGTACTCGACGATTCGATGGACTTGCTGAGGGCAGGAGTGCTTAGCGCGAAAGCCGAACTGGTGGGGAATAATGAGAGGGTCGCCATCCGTTGGAAACAGATGGTTCCGCATTCGAAAGAGTATGACTCTTTCGAGAAGTTTAGACATTGCCTTGAGGAGGCTGATGGGTCTGTGATTAGCCGGGACATTCAGAGGTTTACCCGGCTTGGGAATGCCTATGACTGTCGCTTCTTTCCAGGCTTTTGGAAAGTAGCTATGGTCGAAGCAGGTATTGAAGATGATAGCTAACAAGGTGCTTAAGTGCGTGGTTTGAAATTCCATCCGCACCCGGAGCCTTTTTGGACTTTTGACTTCTAATGAGAAGCAAGATTTCATCATTAGAGACTGTAACGGGGTCATCGGTGATGGGGAGAGATTCTCTGCGGAGAACTTCGTCCTCCACCACCTGGATGTGGGAGGGAGCCGCGGGTTGCGTGCTGGGCGAACATTGTGCCGGTATGCTGTCGGTGAAGCATTCGGATTTCTCTTCGACTTCGAAGGCAGTAGTGCCTTCGGGACGAGTGAGAGGAGGAACGTGAGAAGCGGTGTCTACGCGTAAGGCTTGGGCCATTCGATAATACGCTTTGGGGGACGGGGAGATATTCTCCATTAGATCGTTAAACTGAGCGTCTCGGAGTTCAGCGTGGCAAGACCTAACTTTACGTTGAAGCTGATTCGCAGCTGTTCTGTATGCGGGCGTGGGATATTTCTTGGCTCTCCGGAGAGCCGCGTTCTTGGGTTTAATGAGATTGCTAACGACTAGGGGAAGCGTGGGTTTGCCTTGCTTAGCAATAATTTCGTTGTCGCTGATGGCTGAGTTGATAGCATAAGTGAGAGTTTTGACTAATGAATCTATTTTAACCGGGCTATCTAATTGGTCGGGCGAAATCGCGAGCGGAGAGTTAGGGGCCTCTAAGGCTGAAACTAACGTATTTTTAAAGCCTTTCCAGTTGGTAAAGGTCTTAGGAGATGTGACGTTATCATTAGGCGCACCTAGCACGAGGGAGACGGGGCGATGGTCAGAGCCTAGGTCATCGAGCGGTTCGATGGACCTGAGATCAAGATTGATTCGTTTGATAATTGCAAAGTCGAGGATGTCAGGATAGTAGGTCGGGTTGTTGGGATAGTGAGTGGGAGTGATGGGGGATATGACGTCTAAGTCAAGTGAGTTTATGATGTCGAGGAGACCGATACCGCTGGTGTTGGTCGATAGGCACGTCCAGTCAGTATGTTTGGAGTTAAAGTCTCCGAACATAATGACTGAATGGCCGAGGGCGAGAATGGCCTCAAAGTCACTGCGGATTGGTCTGGTGCCACTAGGTATGTAGATTGAAGCTATGATGATGGTAGGATGACCAGTCATAGCCACTCTACACACAGTGGCTTCCATGTTGAGGAGAGGAGGGGTAGGGAGAGGACAGCAATGGAAGCCTCTTTTGTAATATATAGCGGTGCCACCGAAACCGTCAGAGTTGGGCCTATCGTTGCGAGTAAACGCGTACTTAGGAATAGCGTATCCCCTGGAGCGGTTTGGAGTAAGCCATATTTCCTGGAGGAGGAATAAATCAGGTTCTTTGTTCTGAAGGAACAGTTTAATCTCAGGAAGGTTGGTGCTAATGCTGCGAGCGTTAAAAGATACTAGGGATAAGCACTTGGGTTTAATACGACCGGACGCGGGATTTGCGGGTCTAGACATTATAATTTATTTATTTACGAATTTATAAAAAAATAAAAAATTTATAACGAACTTAGAAGCGAGTGATGCTCGGCTAATGGAAATAAACGCTCTTGAGGAGAGCGGGCGGCCGGGGTTGAGGCCTTAGGGGCCAGGGACGCGATAGATGCCTGTAAGGCCTGCGTTATTACGTCATCTGATAAGTTAGCGCCGGACGCAACGAGCGCCTGGGCGAACGACCTAAGAATGTTAACAAGGTCCATTAGAGTCCAGGTCGACAATCGTGACTCAACAGCTGGAGCGACCTTCAACACATCCGAAAGGGTCCGGATGCAGATCGGGTCTGAATGTCGATGCCTTAATTACGCAGGGTCAGTTAAAGGCTAGTACGGTATCTCATACCTCCGAGATGCGCCCAGTCACGGTAGCAATAACTGTCCGCAAAATATGACGAAATGAGAGCTCGTCTATTGATGCTGACCGCGTCTACGCCGCCTCAGCACGCTTTACCTACTAACTACTTTTTGCTGTGTATATAAGCAAACCTGGTTATATCTGGCTTCAGTAATGTTATAGCGAGGAAAAGTAGAAGAAGGAAGATTTAGTTTTCTTACATTGACAAATAAGTTTAATAGATTCAGCTGGCACTAGTTACTCCTGTAAACCGTAAAGTTCAGTTTGACTAGTTCTACTTGACCAGCCCATTTAGATGCATGTACAATCAGGTTGTCAAGGCCGTTTTTAAAACAATTAAAAAATTTCAATTACTCGTCGGTGAAAAACACACAGTAAAAAAATACAGCAAGGTGCTGAAGTACATATAACAAAACAAAACCATTTTGAATACATTTTCACACTTCCTGGGCATGGCCCTGTCATGACCCTGATATGACTGATAATAAAAATTGAGCATGGTCCTTGTTTCCGTGATTCTATTATTTTCCTTATATACTACATCAAATACATAATCAAAAAGTTGCATGTGATAAATGCATGATGCTTTAACTAGAGAACCCATCACTAAGTTTACTCACTTTACTACTGATTGGTTTATTCAAATAAACAAATGTCAAACTTGTCGTGGTGCAACTCTTGTTTCTGTAATAAACCGATTTATTATTTTTAAATTAAATTCTTAAATCCAGATTCTCTATCTATGATTATTTACAAATCTGCCTCCAAATGTAAAATGTAAGAACTACGCCAATGTTGCATCCATTGCTTGTTCCAGAACCTTCATTTTTCTCACTAGTTTCCCCTTGCAGCTGATCATGAACAGCACTAAATACCAAATAACGGCATGTTTCGCTCAGAAAATCATCTTCCGTAATCTTAAAAACGTACGTTACAGGTACAATTTGTTTCAATCATAGACCAGTTGAATTTATGTTAGCAAATGTTTTAGGTTCTGTTATCAGTATGTTCAAACTTTCTTTCTCAAATCTTTACAAAAATAATAGGTATTTACCTATGAAACTGCCATTTTGCCATACTGGCCATTTCAAATGAAAATATTTTTTTTTTTTTTGACTGATAATTCTAATTTCAAATTAATTTTATTTGACAAACATGGAATTCTTTTTCTAAAATCGTCATTTGTTTAATAGTTAGTGTTTTGTTTTCGACGCATTCGAACATTTTTCGTCATCATGGATAAGTTAAATATTCGAGTAATTATGGAGTATGAGTACCGTCGTGGCAGCAAAGCGGCACAAGCGGCACGCAACATCAACGACGTTTACGGAGCGAACACTACAAACGAACGCACCACCCGTTATTGGTTTACCCGCTTCCCTTCTGGAAATTTTGACCTGAAAAATGAACCCCGTGGTCGTCCGAAAACTTTGGTCGACAATGACGAATTAAAGGCAATTGTGGAAGCTGATGAAACTCAATCCACGGCTGAATTAGCAGCAGCTTTCGACGTTAGCATCAAAACAATATTGGTCCATTTGCGTCAAATTGGCAAGGTAAAAAAGCTTGACAAATGGGTACCCCACGAACTCAATGACCGCCAGCGCGAAGTACGCGTGGAGACGTGCCTTGCACTGCTCAGCAGGCATACACATGAAGGAATTCTGAACCACATTGTTACTTGTGACGAGAAATGGATCCTGTTTGACAATCGTAAGCGCTCAGCAAGTTGGTTGGACCCTGCTTCAGCACCCAAACAATGCCCTAAACGAAAACTAACCCCTAGAAAAGTGATGGTCACTGTTTGGTGGTCTAACGCGGGTGTAATTCATCACAGCTTCTTGCCAAACGGGAAAAGCATTACTGCAGATGTGTACTGTGAAGAACTGAACACAATGATGGAGAAGCTCGCACGTCTCCAACCAGCTTTGGTCAATCGTTCGGCTCCACTGCTCCTGCACGACAACGCGCGACCTCATACTGCACAGCAGACGGTCTCCAAGCTACAAGAGTTGGGGTTGGAAGTTCTCCGTCATCCGCCGTACTCACCAGACCTTGCGCCTACAGACTTCTACTTTTTCTAGAATTTGGATAACTTCTTGGTGGGAAAAAAATTCAATACCCGAGAAGCAGTACAAAATGCCTTTGAAGAATTTGTTGCCTCCCGTCCAGCTGATTTCTTCAAGAAAGGCATCAATAAGCTACCAATGCGTTGGCAAAGATGCATTGATTGCATGGGTGATTATTTTGATTAATAGAAACAAAAAATATATAAACAAATTACGCTTCATTTATTTCGTGAAAAACGGCAATTTCATAGGTAAAGATCTAATATAAGCAGGCGAAAACTACGACCGAGAGAAATCACCTGTCACCTGTGAACAAAACTATATAATCAATCACATAATATGGCTGGTTCATAGCTGGTTGATTTGTAATTTCAGTGAAAACTATTACCATAAATGTATGGTTAGCAACCACAATTGTCATCGAATTATTCGACGCTTTTTGTGTGCCTGGTTCTAACTACATTTCACTATTGAAATGAGGTCGTTTAATGCAAAATTCAATTATCGGAACACAAAATAGTTACTGAGATAATTGAATTAAAATGAGTTGAACACCTGACAACTTTATTATTTGTAATGAGACTACTCTACTCTAAGGAACAAAAATATTTAAAAAGTATGAGACGAAACGATATTTAACTTTCAGACTTTCACCACAATGTACATGTTGTTTTTGTATAAATTACAACCTTGTGAATATAGTTATTTATCAAAATTATAGTTATATTAACAAACTCAAACTAATTTTTTTTAATAGTAAATGTCTAAAACGCAAGCAGAAATTTTACGGTGGGTTTTATTAAATTTATTAAATTATTTTAAACTCTTTTAATACTTGCCAAAAGTCCGGTCTGAAACACCTAAGTGAAGAATTCGATATTATGATTTATTCATGATTTTGTTTCATGAAATCACATGGTTATTATTAATTGGTAATGTTATGCTGTATAATCATACTTCGATTTATCAAATCTTCCTTTTATTACAGTTTTTAAACTTTTTACTTTGCTCTTACAAAAGAGAATTTTATTTAAAATTAGATTAATAAAACCTGAATCGAGTAATTACAACTGAGTCACTTAAACAGAGACGTTGAACCTTGAGGTTGAGAGGAATTCCCACTAAGTTGGTAATTTTTAGGTACCTGCTCCGGATTTTATATCGACGTGAAACGCAATAAATACTGATTACTTTACAATCCTTCATTACATTTCGACAAAAATAACGTTGTTCTAATGCATTTTCATTCTATTTCAAAAGTGAATGACCTGAAAAATTATAAAGCCAATATCAAAACACATAGGGGTTCAATATAAACTAAAAGGGCGTAACAATATCCGTATAAAACCGGTCCCGAAGCACGTCCCACCTCCAGGGCATTAATTGCCCGGTCTTACCACAAATTACGTGTCGATTGCACTATTTGAACGAAATAAATTTATGCCATTGGCGCCTAGTAAAATGAATTTTCCTGTTGAATTTGAATACCCACTTTTGAAAAATCCACGCTCTTTGTAAAGTAGTTTTGAACACACAAAACAACAGCCAAAAATTTAGGGTTTATTGTTATTAAATGCATCTTAGCGCTTTTATCTGCGCATATTTTGATCCCGTAGCAATTTCGGGAACTAAAGTCCAGCATATGTCGTGCGACAGCCTTAATTATCCCACATTCGCCATCCGCAAGGAGTGGTATTAGGCAATTTATACTTTTTATCAGTGTTTCCCGAACTGGTGGTAGAGTCGTTGTTATTTGACGTCGATTAGAACAAGTAATTGTCAATGTTGAGAAATAAATATTTGTATTTTAATTTGTATAGTTCATCACGCAAGCCTTGTGCGAGTTGGCAGGCTTTTACACATACCTTCGAAAAACCTTTTGTTTAAATCGGCCCCGTAATTTCAGAGATAATCTACAACATATAAATAAACAAACAAATTTTTCTATTTATAATAATAGTAAAATCGATAAATATTCTAGAACTGCTTGGCGTGCAAAGCAGGAAGTTTCTGCAGAAGGTATTTTACTTGCCATTAAAGCCTTGCGTTTAATATTTATAATCCACATTTCTTTAAATCCTTACAGTGAATCAATTTGCTTATGTCAAAACTTTTGTTGAGCTTACTCGTTTACATAACCATGAGTCAGTGATAACCGATCTTTGCAACGATCAACACTTATTTGTCTTCTTAGTCCTTTCTACGTTGTTAAACTATGACAGTCGAGGCACGATTTTTTTCTAATTTAAAGGTTATAACATGGAAACTATTTCATGTTTTTGCCTAATTTAGCTTTTTAAATTATTTTAATCCAGGGTATTTAATTAATTAACTTATTTAATAATTAATGTACACACACGTTTTAATTACAGTACAAAAAGTAGTTACCAAATAATGTACAAAGGTACTGCTTATTTCTAAAAGTCTCACCTGAGACTGGAGAGTGTAAATAATAGCAAATTAAGTGTGTACCTAATTATATATTGTTATTCATAAGATAAATACTATAAACAAATTCTAATATACTAACATATGGTATTAAATATAAATATAAACTACTTATCTACATATAAATAGAATATACATAAATATAAATATATACTCAGCATACTTGACTTTTACAAATGATTCAAAGAAATGAACATAAGATAATACTGCGAATATACTCGAGAAAGGTAATGTTCTCTTACTCGCTTTTTAAATAAGGATAACGTTTTCGATTCACGGATTATGCAAGGAAGTGCATTCCACAACTTTACTGTGTATATGGTAAAGGAATAAGAGAAAAAGTCAGTTTTGTGCGGTGTCATTTTAAGAAGACTACGCTCATTCCTTCTGATATGAGCATCATTGGTGTGCGTGAATGAAAAACGCTTACTTTGGTAACGAGGGGAGGATGGGTTAAGCAGTACGTTAAATAGCTGAGGTAAGATACGAGAATCTCTACGTATTCGGTAGAATACGATGCCATCGGAGTTGTCCGCGGTAATTAGAAACATGATCAAACTTTTAAAGACCAAAGATGAATCGAATAGTGCTTGTTCACATAGAATGTGCGGGCGCGGGCGTGGGCGCGATAGACCTGGCGAGCCCGTGTTCACGTTGGCCGCCAAGCGTTTGCGCGAGTGTGACGTCTGCGTTAGACCAGTCATGACATACGACTCGTCAGTCTTTGCCCACGCCAAACCCTCCGTCCTGCAAAAACTGCAGGTAGTTCAAAATCTCTTCTGCCGCAGGGCCACAGAGCACCGTGGACCTTCACAGAGATCTTGAACTACCTACAGTGCAACAGCACCTCAAAACACTCTCAGAATCGTTCTTCAAACGCGCCTAAACCCATCCCAATCCTTTAGTTCGAGATTCAGTCTCATATACTGCTCCTGTCTTAGATTCGAAATTCAAAGTCGCTAGACCGAGAAAGAAAGTGTGCACACACGAACGTAGCGACGCAGCTGACGCTAGATCTCTTAGCCCTTCAGGCCGCAACTTCTAATGCTAACGTAAATTCGAATTAATTTAACTTCTTTAATTTTTATTGAATGTAACTTTAAATTCTATTTTTTATTTTTCATTTTTGAGCACCTTCAGTCCTGTGAATTCACCTTCAGTGCTTTGAGCACCTTCAGTGCTATGTAAATCGCAGTGGGTGACCCCTTCTGGGCCCCGCTAGCGCGGCCTCTTTATCCAATTGGCCGTCGCTCAGATGAAGACTGAGTAACAAAAAATTGCACGAGCCGACAGGGGGTTTTTTAGTGGGTAGTGGTTCTGGTAGGCGTCGGGACGAGTCCCACATAACTCAGATCGCGCGCGCGGAGTATGCGTCAGAGCATTTTTTATCCTCCTGCCCTTCCCGTGGAAGGGAACAAAAAAGAAATAGTATGCGCGTTTTTGCAATGTTCCCTGATTATGTACATAATTTTGGAATAAGCTTTTTTACACTTGATTTCTCTATACATAAAAATCTAAAATATAAATCGGAGGACAAAATTAAACAGTTTCCTTAATGACTAGTAATAATTATGTAATATTTTATTGAATAATGAGTAGTAGGGATTGACGGGTGTGTTTTTATTATTATAATGAACTATCCTTTATTTTTTAACTTGCAAAATTTCGTAGAATATAATTGAAAAATATGGTTTGGCGTTTATAAGAACATTTGTATAATAGAACTGCCACAATTTGTTATTTCACTAACTTAATAGTAAGTATTGTTACAGATATTTTGTACAATCACAATTGGCAATGTAAATATAATTTATACATTTACAAATAAATAAATATAACAAAAAATAAATATATACGCATTTATCAACAGTCATATACAGAAATTAGAAGCCTTCGTCTGAGCAAAACCAACGCTGTCAGCGTGACTGGCGTCCATTATTCGGTATTTCAGTTTAAGATGCGAGCTTTATGTTAATATACATTTTGTCCCTTCAGTTTATGATATATATAAATAAATATGCATGTTATAAAGACCAATTCTATTTTTACAAAAATTATTTCTTTAAAATCCTGATAATACATTTGATCTGAGCATTTATCCTGTCTAGATCCTAACTCCGCACAAGAGCTCCACACAAAGGGCCACTGAGAAAGGTATTATCTGTCTAACATGAGGGCTCATTGAGTTCAAATAGGTAATTTTGGATAATCACTTGACAATGGCCGGGAGTTTCTGAAATTATGTAAAACAATTTTACTACTTGAATATGTACGTCTCCTTTAAGATTTTAAAGGAGAATATTTTTAATTTATTTATGTGAACTGTATAGTAAAATTTTGTCTACTTATGTAGATAAGTCACATTTATAAGCTGCGGTGAAAGGAAACATTTTCTGTAACTAAATAAATACATTTTAATTTCTGTAATTGAAATTTTTTTGTTAAACAAACTAACGAAATTTGTTTTTTTTTTTAACTATAGTCATACATTAAGATATAGTCAATATAGTGAATATTTATCGGTAAGGTTTCATATCCTTCTTCGAATAGCAATAGCCTCAGGTTCGAATCTTTGTGGAATTTATATTTTTGATGCCCATGTATCATTATTTCTAGCTTTATATTAAGTGTATAACAGATTGAATTGGCCTGAGTCGTAGTTGTACTAAATATTTAAATTAATATTGATTGTGGTTAAAATATTATTTTGTTGTAAAAATAATACAAAGTGTTATTTTACTAATTGGATGAAAATAAGTTATATAATGTTGTGTTAAGAATGAGTGATAAAAACTGTATTTGAAAAATACGTTATTTCCATATCCAAAATAATGTACTAAATAGCCCAAACTTTTTATGCTACTCGAGAGTTATATATTTAGCTTGTAAATTCCTTTAGAGTACCTGTAATGCCACCTGAAAGGAAAATTACTCTAAATAATAGAGATAGCAAGAAGTCTAAAATACCGTTTCTTTATTTTTTTATCGAAGAAAATTTTCATTGAAATATATATGAAAAATAGTTTGTTAAGCCCCGGAATCGAATCAGCTAAAATCAGGTTTATACACGACAATAGTTTCACCCTCATCAGTAAACTCGCTGGAAACGACTGATTCTACGGAGGAATAACCTGAAGTGAAAAGCCTTTACTTTTCCTCTTTAGGTTGTTCCCACATTAATCAGACTCTGTTTGCATTTTCTACATTTTCCCAGTTCAACGCACTGCGCCGTACGTTCAACGTTTTATATGCAACGCGCGGAAGTTCGACATGAATAAACGGTCGTATGCTTTGGGTGTGAACTGCGGGAATCTTTAAGTACTCTTGCATTAATATCGCAAAAAGAGTCGTTCCCAGAACATGACACGTTATCGGCTAATAAACCGTTACGTAATAGTAACCTTAATAAGATAAATGTTTTCATAGGCAAAGATAATTTAATGAGAGTAGGTGGTCGATTATCAGCTGGTAACAACTTTGATTATAATAAGAAGCATCCTTTTATTTTATCATCGAATTCAAATTCAAATTCAAAATACATTTATTTGCTTTGTACATGCGTCAAAATAGATGTTGAATTATAAGTTGTGCCGGTACATATACTGCTGAGAACAGCGTGCAAATAGTTTTCCCAACAACAATAATAAATCTAAATACATAGTTTAAGTAATTACACAGTACTTTGTTAGAGCAAACATAAATATAAAATAATTAAAAGGTATACAATAACAATGTCACTTAAGTACAGGTTTGTCGGTAGGTAGGTATCAAAATTTATTTTCAGTCATAAAGTCATGTATATTGTAATATCATTTTTCAATTAAAAGATTAAACAAAACTGTACTAAACTTTCTTTCTGGCAAGTTTTTGTACTCGACTGGTAGTTTATTGAAAATCCTAACTGCCATGCAATGTACATTGGTGCTATATATTTTGAGTTTTTGAGCAGGCACATAAAGTTTTTAAATCTTTTCTTAAGTTTTCACGATACATACTATAAATAAAACACTTTTTACCGGATATTATCGCGTATATTTTAGTTAATTTTAAAATTATTTCGACGTTTCGGCATCTTTGCAGTTGCCGTGGTCACGATAGACTAAGGTGTTGTTCATCTATTGCCAGTAATAAAAACTACATGATTGTCAATACATATTAACGCCATCTGTTTCTCAGTCTTCTCGCATAACGTCCCGGATTGACACAAAAGGCACTGACTGTGTCCTGAGTTTGCAGTCTAACAGTTTGCTGGTTTTTCATTTTTGATGTTTTTAAGTATTGGATCCCATGTTGATGAAAGTTTCCAACCATCTTCTCTATTGAAATTTGGATGTTTTTTAATTTCAATAGTTTCTCTGATCATCCTAGGTATAAAATGTTTCTCTTTTGCTAGCAAAAGTGTGTCAATCCGGGACGTTATGCGAGAAGACTGAGAAACAGATGGCGTTAATATGTATTGACAATATGTAGTTTTTATTACTGGCAATAGATGAACAACACCTTAGTCTATCGTGACCACGGCAACTGCAAAGATGCCGAAACGTCGAAATAATTTTAAAATTAACTAAAATATACGCGATAATATCCGGTAAAAAGTGTTTTATTTAACATAAAGTTTTTTCTTATCATCATCTTCATTCTTAAAAAGATGCATGTGTCTCTTTACAAAGCAGCAAATTTCAAAAATGTATAGTGAAGGAAGTGGTAATATTTTCAATTTCTTAAATAGAAGCCTACAACTATCTAAGTTATGTGCTTTGCAAATACAGCGTAGACATTTTTTCTGGATTTTAAATACTCTGTAAGCTTCAACCGAGTTACCCCATAAAATAAGCCCATATATTTGAAGAGACATATCCATGGTAAGCCAGTGAAGCAGCCTGAGTGGATATTGTGAGAGTTATCCGTTTAAGAACATAAATAAACCTATCAATTTTTGAATATAGGATGTTGATATGAGCTTTCCAGTTGCAATGTTTGTCGATTGTTATACCAAGAAATTTTGTTGAGTCAACTGAATGTAACTTATTTTTGTCATACTCAATTTGAAGATCTGATATTTTACAGTTATATGTTTTGAATTGTATTATTTTTGTTTTTGATAGATTACTTTGTAAATTATTCATGTCTAACCAATTGACTACTCTACTCAAAACTATATTTGTTTCTTTTTCAGCGTCATAATTATTTTTACATTTTATTGTGATTGTCGTATCATCAGCAAACAATATACTGTCATGATTAGTTGAGTTTGGGAGGTCATTAATGTAAATTAAAAATAACAATGGGCCTAATACACTACCCTGAGGAACTCCTCTTCCATTGTAGCTGTATGGAGATTGGTAGAATTGTAAGGTATTATTTGTCATGCGAGCTATTTCAACACATTGTTGCCTATTTGATAAGTAGCTTTCTACCCAGTCAAGAGCTTTGCCCCGAATACCATAGCACTGTAACTTTTGAAGTTGTATGCCGTGTGAAACTCGGTCAAATGCTTTAGACATGTCTAAAATATGGATACTGGATATACACGTCTATTCAAAGATTTGGTTACATTTTTGACTAAAGTGTAGCAAGCCAATGTTGTTGAGTTATTTTTCATGAATCCAAACTGTTCCATCATTAATAAATTTTGTCTTTTCAAAAAGTTGTATAATTTATAATTTACCACTTTTTCAAATAGTTTTGATAAAACGCATATCTTTGTTATTGGTCTATAGTTGCTAATGTCAGATCGGTTACCTTTTTTAAACAGAGGTTTGACAATTGATTTTTTTAAGTTATTTGGAAAAACGCCTTCTGAAAGGGACAAATTAATTATATGCGTCAATGGAACTGTAATGAATGGAACACTTAATTTAAGTATTAGAGTACTTATAGAGTCATAGCCGGTTGAACTGGTATTTTTTTAATTTTTTGATATGATTCATAATGTCATGTACAGTAACTGGTGTCATAAAAATAGAATTTAAATTACTTATTAACTTATAAGGTTTTGGAGTGAGTTTGGAATTATCAGGCTGCGTTGTGGTAATATAATGATCATTAAATACTGTACAGATGTCACTAGGACCGTAATATGTATGACCATTTATTTTAATTTCTTGAATGAAACTCGAAGTGGACTTCCCCACTGTAGTTTTCTTGATCAAGTTCCAACTAGCTTTATAGCCATTTTTTGAGTAAGCAAGATATTTGGTATTTGACGTTTGTCTAACGGTTTTTATATCTTACTCTAGGTAGTATAAACTCTTTTGTTTCTTTTTTTACTATCTTTATTTAAGCGATACTTTAAATATAAGTGACGCTTAACGATACAGGCCCTTTTTAAGCCTTTTGACATAAACATTTTACCTCTATTATTATTAACTATTTTAATTTTAATTATTGGAAACATAGGTCGTAAAATAAGACTAGATAGTCATGAAACAAATTGAATGCCATTTGGGTATTTTTCTCAAATATCACATCATTAATATAGGGCTGACATGCATTCAAGAAATTTATTGATATTTTACTGACAAAAGTCCCTTTTGTACGTAACATAGAAATTTTCAGGAGTTTCGAAGTTATCATTTTTATTTGTAATATTGAATGTATAGTTAGCGCGGTTTCATGGTCCGATAAAGATAAATTGTGAATGTTAGATTTAAGACACGGAAAATTAGTAACAATTAGGTCAATGCAAGAATTTTTTCGAGTCGGTTTTTTTAATATGTGAAGTCAAGTTGAAATAAGCTAATAAACTATGCAATTATTTTGAATTTTTATAATTTTTTAGAATATCTAGATTAAAATCTCCACAAATTAATACTTGCTTGTTACTTTTTCTTTGCAGTTTATCAAGTAAGCCTTGCAGTTCATTAAAAAATGTATCAATGCAAGAATTTGGTGTTCTATAATTGCATATAATATACAAATTTAATTTAATTATCTCAAGAGCACAGATTTCAAAACAATATATTGCTGGTTTTTGAAATTTTACAGATGAATATTGTAGATCATTTCTTAACAAGATACATGACCCACCCCTTCGTTCATGTGGCCTTGAATAAAATGTGGCTAATTTATAATTGTCAAAATGTAAATTAGATTCAGTAATATCTCAACTCATATAATATCTATTGAGCCTATTTCATGGCTTAGGTTTACAATTGAAGCTTCGATATGGTCACGCTTATTAAGAACGCCAGCTATATTTTGGTGAAGTAATGTCATCTTACATTCGAAAAAACTGTTCCTTAGGTGTTTTTATAAAATCACTTTCGTCACCCTTTCTATCATTTACTACTTTGGTAGGGCAGCCATTAGGTACAGTTTTGTTGGCTCGGGTAATGGAATAAGGAGATAAAAATGTGTTTTTGTACTTGAGGTGATTGATCTCGATATTTAATTTAAAACATAAATAATTTACCCATGAAACAGACCTTGGCACATAATGATGATTAAATTCGTTTTGAAATAAATTAAGAAATTCACAATTTTTATAGTTTTTAGCTAGTAAGTACATATTTCTATTAAATAATTCGATATTTAAATGCATATTATATTTCACATTTATAACAAATACTTTGTAGCATGATTTCAACACAAATAATGCATTACATAATTCCGAAAGCATAATATAAGGGTTTTTATCGTTGGCTCCAACAGCAAGTACCACTATATCCTTATTGGTAAGTGTCTTAGAGATGTCCATACAACTGCTGAGGACTTGTCTGCTTGTAGCTTGAGGCTTAACAAATGATGTAACGTCATATTGGTCATTCCATTTATTTTCTCTGCTTCTAACTAGTTTTATTGCAAGACTTTTACATTGTTCATCGCCTAGTATCACTTTTCTAGATCGCGCCTCTCTTCTGTTATCCTTTTCTAATAAAATTGAAGCCATACCTGATGTTGAGCAACTAAATTTTACCCTATCAGTAGTATCGGTAGGCAGGGCAGCTTGTCTGCGTTCAGCGGGCTTCCTTGGCGTAGATGAAGCTGAGGTTTTTAAGCGATATTTTATAACTGATCCAAGTCCAACGACGGAATTCTCGGTGTATTTATATTTCTGTGAGTAATTTATCGCTGTAGTCGAGACGAAGACAAGGAAATGCTTTCATTCAGTATTTTATTAGATTTATGTATGAGGGCTGGCTAATTTTTTTTTAATATCTCTGTTTAAATTATTATTCAAGATATTTAATTTTTCTATTTCTGTGTCAGCAATTTGCAGTCTATTTGTTAGGTCCTCAATTTTTTGCTTCATCTCATCGATGAATGAATTGTCCAGGCTGGCATTTAAAGGCAAACTTTGATTACCTACATCTGGAGGAGAATTGTACGATGATTGCTCCTCATCAGACAGACTTATATCTGAGCTATCTGAGTTTGACGTATCTAAATATATTTTTTTATTACGTTTTGGTCTTGTTGTTATGTTTTCCATTTTGCAAACCAATTACTTTAAAAGAGATTACTATTTCAGTACGATATGTAAAACAGCGCCCTCTTTAATATTAACTTGAAACCACAATAGGATGTATCTATGTCGTAACGATTATTTCGTGTTAGTTTATACTGTTCTTGCTAGATAGCACGCTAATAAAATTACATATTGTTTTCAGTAGATGGCGTTCTGATAAAATTGAAGGCAAACCAGTCGGTTCCTTTGTTCTTTTTGAAACGGTTATTTTTCAACACAAATACGCGTATTTAACACTTAAAGCATGGTTTAATGCACGAAAATCGTAGTGATTTGCACCGCGTATGTCAACTGTTGTCACTTGCACTTGTTTAATATTGATGTTATCTATTTTTATGTTAATAGTTGGAGTTATTATATCACAGCACTAATTTAATTGTTTTTAGTATTAAATCACCACTGATTGTTTTGCGCACATTTACAGTCACGGGTCAAATAGTAAAGTATATTTTAAACACATTTTAGTAATTAACTGTGAAGAATAGAAAAAATTAAAAATATATAATCTCGGATTCGATGCAACATACGGCACAGCGCCATCTATCGTCGAAACATCGTTTCACTTTTACTAAACAGCTTTTGAACGCAGCGCCACAGTTATGATTGTGTACGATGCGGGAAACGTTGTGGCCTTTAGGTGGTAGGAACCTCGCCAAAAAGGTGGTTCACGAATGCTTATTACGCATACGGCTACTAGGTAAAACATTGTCGCCACTTATGGGAAACATACCTGCTGAGCGGCTCGCACCAAGTTTTCCATTTTGTCTGCAGTGATGTTGGTTATTTCGGACCAGTGTTCATATTGAATCGAAAAGGTAGAGGTGCTAAATTAATGAAATCGTTCGTTTGTTTTACAACACGAGCTGTACATTTAGAATTAGTAGGATCTATCGACTGATGCGTATTTTCTGGCTTTACAACGATTTATAACCAAGCCAGCGGAAATATTTTCCGACAATGGCAGGAACTTCACTGGTTTGATGACAGAATTTTTAAATTTTTAAGATCAATTATCAAATAATTGCACAGAGGATATTACATTTTCTTTTATCCTTATAGATATATTTATAATAAGTAGTATTCTCCGCATTTTGGTGGCTTATGGGAGGCAGGAGTAAAGTCTTCTAAATTTTATCTCAAACGAATAGTAAGCAACGCAAACTTTACGTTTGAGGAATTTAGCACGGTACTAGCACAGGTAGAAGCCATTTTGAATTCCCTTCCGTTGTCACCTGTGTCCCAACTACTATTCCCCTCTCACTCCCACCCATTTCCTGGTTGGTCGTCCGCTAAAAGCACCTGCGAGTGAGGAGTACGAGCAAGCTGCGCCGCAGCAACTTTCGCGCTACCACCGAATGGAGCAGGCCAGGTAGCACTTCTGGACTCGTTGGTCCAACGAATATGTTTCGGAGCTACAAACCCTACTGAAGTGGAACAAATCTGGAGACACCTTGAAAGTAAATACGCTTGTTCTTGTCAAGGAGGACAACTCACCCTCCTTTAAGTGTTGCATGGTTCGAATCATAGCAGGTCTATCGAACCGCTCGACGACTTTGGCTCTGATTACCTCCCCGTCTCCCTCATGCTAGGACCGCCTAACAATCACGTCACTCCACCTTAGACCTTTACCAACTGGAAAGGTTTTAAAAATACGTTAGCTTCAGCCTTAGAGGCCCCAAACTTTTCGCTCGCGATCTCACCTGACCAATTAGATAGCCCGGTCAAAATAGATTCATTAGTCGACTCCCTAACTGATGCTATCAACTCAGCCATCGGTGTTAACGAAAAGGTTGCTAAGCGAAGTATACCCAATCTACCCTTAGCCGTTAGCAATCTTATTAAAGCTAAGAACGCGGCTCTCCGGAGAGCCAAGACATATCCCACGCCCGCCTATAGATCAGCTGCGAACAAACTATAACGTAAAGTTAGGTCTTGCCTCGTGGAACTCCGAGACGCTCAGTTTAACGATCTCATGGAGAATATCTCCCCATCCCACCAAGCGTATTATAAAATGGCCCGAGCCATTGAGGGGAACAAAAAAAAATATATTTCGCGCCCGCGCTCGCGAGTTAACGTGAACAAGCACAAACACAGATTCTGTAATCGTTCAAGTTTATTTAATAGCTTTTCAGTTATGTCCAGGTAACAGACATCTGCGTATTAGATGATTGGTTGAATGAGTGTTTCAGCAAGTGCAATCCTGGTCCGGAAGGGCAGGAAACTCCGAAAACATTTCTATCCTAAGATACAATCCCAAGATAGAGAGATGAAATGACAATGTTTTTAAAATCTTTAATTATTAAAAATTTTATCAACTCATTGTGTTCGCACGGTCAACCCGCGTAGCTGTTGAACATAAATAAAAAAATGTAAAAATGAAAAAATATAATAATTATTCAAATACACCAACATAGAAGTTCGTATATTATCATTAAAAAAGGTATCATATTATCATCATTTCAAGTTGAAATGCGATTTAAATAAGTTTTGAGAGCAAGCCTAAAGAACAAATAGTTTCATTAGGCTCCAAGACTGTTCAAACATTTATTAAATCCAAACAAAATGAAAAAAAGAACGCTCTTTCTATCTAATGAAATAAAAATAAACCTCACGAGATTAGTTTTCTAAGTGTTAGTTTGCCCGGGCAGTCCTAGCAAGGTTATTTTTAATCAGCATTAAGTTTGAGGCCTAAGAAACGATTTTTTGCTGAGTTAGTTATTGGAATTTCGGGATAGTTTAAACTCAGCTTGGGTTAAGGTGATGCTTTTCCAAAAAATTACATATATTTTATTTCCTACTGTGACGGCACATCGGAATGTTGGAGATGTTCTATTGAAAAAGGTTTGCTATACACTTTAAAAGAAAAAAACAATTATATCATGAAATTAAAATATAGTACATGTAAGTCACACTTTTTGCTACAATTGACGCATTCCGATGAATTCAGCGCTCGGGGCAACATTATATTCACTTTGACAAAAGAAATAATAAAAGATACCAAGATTTTTGATCAATAAGGCAGTATGATTTGAAAGATATAAGCCGTCAAGGTTTAGCTTTCTGTGAGATTGTATACGAATAGAAACACACCGTTTAATATCACACAAAGATCTTGATAACAGATACATACATCAGACTTTTTTTAAATTTGGAACAAGGAAAAATGAGGATTCGAATATGACAAGGGATAAGAAGTTGCGCCGTAATGCATAAAAGCAGCTTCAGCAGATTCTCGCTCCGATCGCCACGCGGTGCGGACGTGCAAGCCCAGTTCTCCGTTGATCGGTCCTTTCCCGCTATTCCGCGGCGCTCAGTCTACTGACGTCACAGTCTAGCGTGTTGGTTCCGTGCTACGGTTTTCAAGGTTTTCTACTCCCTCTGAGTGCTATCGAAGTGCGTATTTTCCTTTGCGACTAAGCCCCTTAGTCTTCAAAGTGCTGTGCTAAGTTGTGTTGTGCTTGTGCTGAGTGCAGTGTTGTGCCCAGCGTAAGTAGTCTGGTTTCAGTGCAAAGGATACTTAACGGTGACAACGAATTTGTACTGAACCAGTCCTTTTTATTTTTATTTCTCTTCTCAATTTTATTTATTTTTCTCCTATTTTCATATTTATTTTTATCATATCTGTGTGTTTTTTGTGTGTGTATTTGTCCTTTCTGTCGGTAAAGGTTGACCCTAACGCGGTCAACTCTTTACCTGCGCACCCTTTTTAGGTTTCTAGGTAGTGGCCTTCCGCATACTACGGTTAGTTTTAAGTTATTCTCCTCAGCCCCCCTACCGCTGGTAGGGAGGTTTGCCGCTAGGGTTGCTAGGGATCCTAGGCATTTTTATATATTTATATATTATATATCGTAGGACCAAGCCCTCCAATGGACCTTGTCAACGTACTTAGGTCGTTCGCCCAGGTACTCGCCGCGTCTGGCTACAGCATACCCGATGACATACTAACGCAGGCCTTACAGGCATCTATCGCGTCCCCGGCCCCTCAGGCCTCAACCCCGGCCCCTCAGGCCTCAACCCCGGCCCCTCAGGCCTCAAACCCGGCCCCTCAGGCCTCCAACGTCGAGACCCCTCAGGTCTTAAGCTCTCCCGCGTCTCCCGCCTCGTCCGAGATGGACTGCGAATCGGTCGCATCCTCTCACGCGTCGCGTCGTAAGCGTACCGCTCCCGGGAGCGACTCCGAACCCGCGTCTGATACGTCGTCAGATGCCGTCACCTTAACCGGCTCTCCTGAGCCCGCGTTTCAACTCGTCGCCAAGCGCTCCAAGAAGCGCTCTAAGAAAGCTTCGGTATCTTCAATACCCGAGCCCTCCACGGTGTCTTCAACACCAGCCCCCGCGCCGTTAAAATCGCTCGTAGTAACCGCGTCTCCGTCGGTCACATCGAAGCCAGCGACGCGCTGCGCTCCCGTCCCGCCGAAGCCTCAGCTCCCTCCGCCCGTCTTCCTGCGTGAAAAAGCGCGCTGGACCGCGGTTTCAAACTTGTGCAAAGTGCACAAAATTAATTACTTAAAAGCCGCCAACGCTGGCGATACAATCAAAATTCAAGTAGCGACCGTCGACGACTTCCGCGCGTTTACCAGGTTACTCGGATTAAACCAAATCGCGTATCACACCTACGCCCACCCGGAGGAGCGTAAGATCCGCGCAGTACTACGGGGCGTCCCGTTCGAACTCAGCAACGAAGACATTCTCGAGGACCTTAAGTCTCAGGGTTTCCCGGTCACAGAAGTGCACAAGATGCACTCCAACCGCGGTAGGCGTTTTCCGTTAGCGCTAGTAATCCTGTCCAATACTCCCAACTCGAAGGAGATTTTCAAAGAGGCTCGCACAATCTGCGGACTCTCGAACATCTCCGTCGAGCGTCCCAACCCCCGTGGTCACCCTGGGCAGTGCCACCGCTGCCAGCTATATGGCCACGCAGCGGCTAACTGTTCAGCTCCCCCCAGGTGCGTAAAGTGCCTGGATCCTCACTTCACTAAGGAGTGCACTCGCACTCCCGAATCCACTTCCCCCCCTGCCTGTGTGCTGTGCGGCCAGTCCGGCCACACAGCAAACTACAGGGGTTGCCCGCGCGCTCCGCGCTCCACCACCAAGAGGGTCGCGCCTAAACCGGCGCCGCCACTCACTCCTGCTAACTTCCCGCCGCTGCGCAACTGGGGTCCCCCGGAAGCAAAGCCCGTTCAGCCGACTCCTACTCCGGATCTGTCTTGGAGGCAGCGTCCGGCCATCCCGCCTGCACCTTCCCGACCCATCCCAGCTCCCGTAGCTCCCGTAGGGCCGCGTTCCGCGTTGTCATCTTCCCCTCAGTCGTCGTTGGCTGAGGACATGAAGACCGTGTTCGACGTCATCCAAAACGTCGACATTAACGAAATTTCCGTACTCGCACGCAAACTGCGAGCCGCCCGCTCTCCTCAAGAGCGTTTATTCGCGTTAGCCGAGCATCACTCGCTCCTAAGTTCGTTGTAAATTCTTTTATTTTTGTAAATTTTAAATAAATAAATTTTAATGTCTAGACCCGCGAATCTCGCGTCCAGTCGTATTAAACCTAAGGGCTTATCCCTAGTATCTTTTAACGCTCGCAGCCTTAGCTCTAACCTTCCCGAGATTAAACTGTTCCTTCAGAACAACGAACCAGATCTTTTTCTTCTCCAGGAGACATGGCTCACTCCTAATCGCTCCAGGGGATTCGCGATTCCCAAGTACGCGTTTACACGTAATGATAGGCCTAACTGTGACGGTTTCGGCGGCACTGCTATCTACTACAAAAGAGGATTCCATTGCTGTCCACTCCCTACTCCTCCTCTCCTTAACATGGAAGCCACCGTGTGTAGATTGGCTATGACTGGTCATCCGACCATCATCATAGCCTCAGTCTACATACCTTGTGGCACCAAACCTATCCGCAGCGACTTTGACACCATTCTCGCCCTCGGCCGTTCAGTCATTATGTTCGGAGACTTTAACTCCAAACATACTGACTGGACGTGCCTATCAACCAACCAAAGCGGTATAGCTCTCCTCGACATCACCAACTTACTCGACTTAGACGTCGTCTCCCCTATCACTCCCACTCACTATCCCGACAACCCGAACCACTCTCCTGACATCCTCGATTTTGCAATCGTCAAGCATATCAACCTCGACCTCAGGTCTATCGAACCGCTCGATGACCTAGGTTCTGACCACCGCCCCGTCTCCCTCGTGCTAGGACCGCCTAACGTTAACGTCACTTCTCCTAAGACCTTTACCGACTGGAAAGGGTTTAAAAATACGATAGTTTCTGCCTTAGAGGCCCCAAACTCTCCGCTCGCGATCTCGCCCGATCAATTAGATAGCCCGGATAAAATAGACTCGTTAGTAAATTCTCTCACTGATGCTATCAACTCAGCCATCAGTGTAAACGAAAAGGTTGCTAAGAAAGGCAAACCCACGCTTCCCTTAGCCATTAGCAATCTTATTAAAGCTAAGAACGCGGCTCTCCGGAGAGCCAAGAAATATCCCACGCCCGCCTATAGAACAGCTGCGAATCAGCTACAACGTAAAGTTAGATCTCGCCTCGCGGAACTCCGAGACGCCCAGATGAACGATCTCATGGCGAATATCTCCCCGTCCCACCAAGCGTATTATCGAATGGCCCGAGCCTTACGCGTAGACGCCGCCTCTCACGTCCCTCCTCTCACTCGTCCCGATGGCTCTATCGCCTTCGAAGACGAAGAGAAAGCCGAATGCTTTGCTGACAGCGTTGCGTCTCAATGCTCGCCCAGCACGCAACCCGCGAATCCCAATCACATCAAAGCGGTGGAGGCCGAAGTCCTCCGTAGAAACTCTCTCCCCATCACCGCCGACCCCGTCACAGTCTCTAATGATGAAATCTCGCAATTCATCAAAAGTCAAAAGTCCAGAAAGGCTCCGGGTGCGGATGGTATTTCCAACCACGCACTTAAGCACCTGCCTCAACAGGTGCTTACCTTGTTAGCTATCATTTTCAATGCCTGCTTCGACCTTAGCTACTTTCCAAAAGCTTGGAAAGAAGCGACAGTCATAGGCATACCCAAGCCGGGTAAACCTCTTAATGTCCCGGCTAATCACAGACCCATCAGCCTCCTCAAGGCAATGTCTAAACTTCTCGAGAGAGTCATACTCTCTCGAATGCGGAACCATCTGTTTCCAACGGACGGCGATCCTCTCATAATTCCCCACCAGTTCGGCTTTCGCGCTAAGCACTCCTACCCTCAGCAAGTCCATCGAATCGTCGAGTACATACTCGACGGCTTCTATCCGAAACGAAAGAAAACGATCGCAGTTTTCTTTGACGTAGCCAAGGCTTTCGACAAAGTCTGGCACAGCGGTCTCGTCTATAAACTCTATAAAATAGGCTTACCGGCTCGCCTAGTTAGGATAATCGCGTCGTTTCTCAAAGACCGCACGTTTCGTTTCAAACATGAAGGCACGCTCTCCGCGCCTCGTCCCATAAAGGCTGGAGTCCCTCAAGGCTCAGTCCTCGCCCCTCTTTTGTATACCGTATACACTAACGACATTCCCATTCCAGCTAAAGTCGTCGAACTCGCTCTCTTTGCCGACGACACTGCCCTTTACACCAAAGGCCGCAGAGCCTCGGGTCTCGTCACCAGACTTCAAAAGGCTATTAACACCCTCGGTGCTTGGTTTAAAAAATGGCGTATCGATGTGAACCCAGAGAAGAGCTCTGCGGTTTACTTCGACTACAGACGCAGTCGTATCCCCGACAATCTCCAATTGAGAATGCAAGGCACTCCCATCCCCTGGAAGCGCAGTACCAAATATTTAGGCGTCATATTAGACCAGACGCTTTCATTCAATCCTCACGTCGATAGAGTAACGAAACTCGCACGTTTTTACCTAGGCCGGCTTTACAGTATGTTAGGTAGAAAAAGTAAAATGTCCTTCAGAAACAAACGTACGCTTTATAAGGTCTGCGTTAGACCAGTCATGTCATATGCTTCGCCAGTCTTTGCTCACGCCAAACCCTCCGTCCTGCACAAACTGCAGGTAGTTCAAAACCTCTTCTGCCGCAGGGCCACAAACGCACCTTGGTACGTGCGCAACGCGGACCTGCACAGAGATCTTGAACTGCCTACAGTACAACAGTATCTAAAAACACTCTCAGAATCGTTCTTCAAACGCGCCGAATCCCATCCCAATCCTCTTGTTCGTAAATCAGTCTCATATACTGCTTCTGTCCTAGATTCGGCATACAAAATCGCTAGACCGAGAAACGCGTACACAAGCGAACGTTCGAAGATAACCGTAGATCTCGAGGCCCTTCAGGCCGCAAATTCTAATTCTAACGTAAATTCTAATTCTAACGTAAATCCGAATTAATGCAAATTTAATTTTCAATTTTTAATGTTTTCATTATTTACTTTTCATTTTTAATGTTTTTATTTTTATTTTACTTTTAATTTTTGAGCACCTTCAGTGCTATGTAAATCCCAGCGGGTGACCCCTTAAGGGCCCCGCTAGCGCGGCCTCTTTCTCCAATTGGCCGTCGCTCAGATGAAGGCTGAGTGGCAAAAATGCACGAGCCGACAGGGGGTTTTTAGTGGGTATGGTTCTGGTAGGCGTCGGGACGAGTCCCACATAACTTTGGAATCGCGCCAGAGTATGCGTCAGAGCATTTTTATCCTCCTGCCCTTCCCGCGGAGGGGAACAAAAAAAAAAAAAACACTGGTACGGAGACGAATATGGGTGAACCGCTTTCATTTATTATGATAAAAATACCTGTTTTCTTTATTAATTTTATTGCCTTAACAAATTATGCACAAAAAGAATTAAATGACAAAACAGCCATGTAATTTTTCGTTGTAAATTACGAATTCACTTCTCGATACTGAAAAAAAATCATTCAGCATACTTAGTCTGAGAGTTGGGACTGTGGAAGTCTATTAATTATATCAGTTTATATGGAATCTTTTATTTTAAATAACTGAAGATTAAAATTATTACTTATATTGAAAATATAATATAAGAAATAAACACATAAATAAGGGTTCTGGTACAGGCAGCAGAGACGACAAAATAGAAAAAATAAAAGAAAACTTAACATTGTGTATTTTTAAAACCAATTAGAGAACGAATCACTACTTTTACTATGCGTTTGCCATAGAAAGTTGCCTTGTGAGGTTTCATGTTAAGATTGTGCGTAGTAATTAAGTATCAGTTAAAGCTAACTCGTGGTTCATGTGAGTGCAAGGTTGTTTTGTCAAATTCAATGTTTTTTTAATTTTAAGCGGAAGATTAAAAAATTTTGAGTGAAAAAATAAAGACTTAATAGGAATCTAGTTGAGTTATCATTTATCATAAACTCGGAAAAATTCTAGGCTAACATTTTATTTCACCAGCCTTAAGGGAGGCTGGTGAAATAGGTTTAAAGTTGTAAGATTTTTCGCAGTAAATGTTCTATAAATTGATGTGGTATCACTTTTTAGGAAAAAGTACATTCAAAGACTTGAGACCTGTTTATTATGTAAATTTGTTATGTCTATAGTCCCTAACCCTTCACTCTTTGGTAGGGTTAATCTTTGCTGACACAATCTTGGGTGGTGTTTACGGTATTTAGACATTATTGTATTTCTGAGTCGTTGTAAGGACTTCAACGATACATCCCTTGTATTTATACACGCACTGGTTGGACTTGTAATGAATAAGCTGTATAAATAAGCTGTATATTTGCAACCGCAAATAACCACGTTATTATTGATTTTAAAATTACTTGATCACCCAACCATGTAATTTCGATCGACTATCACAGGGTTCTACCAGGCTGCACTTCATGCATTCAGTTCTCTAATCACTCTAACTAACTCTGGAAGTTTAAGTAAGTAAGGCTTTGAAAATTTATAATAAAGTTACATTAATTATTATAAAATTATTCCCAAGGGATAATCCCTTGAGAATTTTTATGAAGAATTTAGGTTTTGTTCAAAATACTTAAAAAATTTCAATATTATTACTGAAAGTTTTTCAGAAAAAAATAATAAAGCTATAAAGTAGTCCCCGTCAATCTTACTAACAGATGTGATAATGAACTTATTAATTTTCCACTATTTAAGCCTTATTTATGCTACATTGTCGAAGCACAAGTTAAAATAGTTCCGTAATGTTTGGAATTGGTAACAAACAAACAAAACATTTTACTTCGAAGTTATAAATACTAGATTGGGACTCGATAAATTCTAGAACACTTTAGAAAATCTCTTTTACCAGACAAGTTTCGTTATTACGAAGTAACATGGACACATTTTATCCAGAAATCCCAATTTATTAAAAAGTCTGAAACCATGTACCTATATTAATACATTACTACAGGATGGTACAAAATTAAAATTTAAGACAGACATCATTAGTCAAGTAGACAATCCGGATAAGTTAATCACGTCGCCTTCGCAATCTATGTAAGTACATAGAAATCAGATTTGCATTAGACTCAAAATGTGTGACTCAAGATTTGTGTTAAGCCAAACGCTTGATTGAGTGACACGGGTAGTAGTCAACAATAAAAAGTTATTTATAATGAAATGTATAAATGATATGTTAAATGATATGTATTGATCCCCCCCCCCAGTTCGCTGTGTGGTCATCCATAACCAAGTTTTGCTTATTTTGGGGCCATACAGTTGGTGTGATTGTCTGGGAATTTATTATAATTATAATAATTACTGGTATAGTACCTTTTTTCCTAAGTACTTTTCTTGAATCACACACTAATATAATGTGTTGTGAAAATGGTTTCTGGAAAAAAAAGTTTTATATAAGTGTTCTTAATTTTAATACAATATACAATTATATCTGAGAGAACAGCCCCAAGAAGATTGGCTAGTCGCGTTATGAAAAACATCCTCTATATAATTATTAAATTAGTGCAAACATCCAGTATAACCTCTGCAGTTGATGCCACGCTAATCTTTCATAGTGTTACTTGGAATCAAGTTCACAATAATGCACTATCCGGTTTCAATACCTACTATGTACTCTGGGCTTCTTGATAATGGTCTGATCCTTAATGTTGAACCAACAAACTATTTTCCTTTCTCGAATATTAATTATCTAGGTATTATTAAAGACAACAATCTATTCAACCTCTATCTATCTATTTAACCTCATTATTGACCTAGCGGAACCCGTTAATTAATTTATATCTTGAGAAACCTACGTCATTGTACTGATTTAGCGGTGATCAAAATGGTTTACTTGTTGCTACACCAATCAGTTTTGTCATACGGTATTGACATGCCTCAATGCCATTGCCTTTTTTTTCGGGGGGGGGGCCGAGTGGTTATGTGGGACTCCCGTATAGGCTAATGAGACACACGGTATACCCACTAAAACCCCCCCCCCCTCTTCCGTCTCGCCGCCTTGTGACGGGGTTACGGGAACGCTTTCGCGCACATCCGTGACCCCGCCGGTGGCAGCCGCCCATCGCGAACGCCCGAAGGCCCTCCACGATGGTCGCATCCCTCGTTGGCCTCCACCAGTACTGTAGCAGACTCCCCCCGAGTCTGCTACTAGGAGGCCATAGGTACCAGATAACTGGTACCCGGTGGCAGATCAGGTCTGTAGTTCTGCCACCGACCACACCTCGGCCGCAGAGGATAGGGCAAGCGGCGCACCGCAATACCGACATGCCTCTTCTTCTGCCGCCTCACCACTGCCGTTTCGACGGAATGGCTCAAGCCATCGCCTGGGGCAAGTCAGATCAAATAAAGTCCAGTAATTTGGAAAAAGCATAAAGAACCGTTTGTCTTTAGTCTCTTTACTTTGGTTTGTACGTTTTAACTGTAAGACAGATTTTTATCCTCAACACGATTCTCAAACAGAACTTTTTACTGAAATTTGACCCCTCTGCCTTAACAAATAAACAGCACAAACACTCAGCCTGTTATTCAACTAAATTGTGGTCAACTGCTATGTCAGGCAGATTTTTTGGACTTTTAGGTGGATATTATATAACAAAATGAATGAGAAACTGATATAACTAAATCCCCTTAAAAAACTGAACACACGACTGCCTGGTGGAAAAGGCATCAAACATCTTCAATCCGAGCAAAGGATTATGCTCGGATTGAAGATGTTTTCAAGATTTTATTAAAATTACACACACAAACATAATCTGTGCAATGTTCATAATAAAATAGAAATCAGCCACTTTATGTTTAAGGAAAGTAAATGACGCTTACTACATATTTGTAAATATTGGTTAGAGTGATACCGCTGCTGCCCTGTTTGAAAACATGAAAATCGAACGAACCTCTTTTGTACCGCTTCTATTTTAGATTATGCACTATGATAACGCCAATTCTAAATTTGAGAAGCAAACCTAAGATTGCTTCTAACACAGATGCAATATAAATAAGATTTTTAACGTCTATGTTGGATTCTAGTCCCTTGAGCTTTTAGTTATAAAACTCCAAGAACGTGATGCTTTAGCAATTATACCATCCGGTGGTAGCAGAACAAGAGTTTGGTATCAAAAACAACTCCTAAATCGAGAACTGCTCTTTTATGTATTTAAGGGTAATAAACAACTATAGGCTTACAGCTAAAAGATCTTTCGCAACACTTGGATAGAGTTATTTATTTTAACATAATCATTTGGAATATTTAATGTGATAATGTGTATCTTTAACGAAAATAGTCATGGATCTAAGAAGACAATCCTGGGGTTCTCCACATGGTATGTTTGTCCAGCTTAAAATGTAGTTACTTTACTAAACAAAACGGCCTGTGACCTTTTTTTCAATATACCTAAGAGAAAAACAAAAGCAGGAAATTGCCGTGCTAATCGAACGACACCAATGTAAATAATGTGCTAATTGACAATACAAAAAAAATCGTATAGTAAATATATGTATGTGGTCTAAGGTTATGAAAATTTTTCCAAAGATGCAGAAACTTCGACTTTAGAAAAAACCAACCCTATAAACCTTCTTATTCACAATTATAAGGTATTTCTCGACTATATGGTATAGTTGTGGAACTTGTATCACATAAGCAACTATAGTCTATGATACGTCACATTCTCCTGCCATCCCCTTGGAGGGGAACAAAAAAAAATTATATTTCTTGCTTGACTGGCAGTAACTCGTGACCACAGTGTATGTAAAGATACAAAACGTCGAGTTAAAATGTAAAAATATAATGAAATACGGCAAAATCCGGTTGAAATATGTTTTATTACACATAAATTAATCGTAAAAACTTAAGGAAATATTGATAGATATGGTTGATAGTCTCGATTAGGCTCTTATAAGACCACTATTCATTGAAATCTTCAATTTTCTTAGAGTGCTTACCAGAAATTCATGAACGATTCTCACAAAAAAGCTTTTGCTCTTAACCTACCATTTGACAAAAAAAGAAATCAACGTTTTGATGGGACATAATTATAAAACAAACATTCCATTGCACCTTTGACCCAATTTCCCATTAAAAATAAATCTAAATTTTACTTTAAATTTATCTTTGCAATCGACCCTTAGTAAATTTAACTAACTTGCTAAGTAACCAAGTTTAAATGATGTTAAATAGGTCTTTTGTGACACTTTAATTTCATTCTCATTTCGAAGAAGAAAAACTTTCCTTTTTATGAGAGACAACCACTTAAGTTAAATGTGCTTACTTAATATTTTCTTGGTTTTTCTTTACTGGATATAAAATGTTTAGGTATCGTATAGGTTTTTTTAATGAAATTGTAATAATTGTGTTGGGATTTTATATTTTCAATTTATCGGTATAAGTGTTTTGGTCTTAGTTTAAAACGTAACAAATAAAACCAACTTCGCTAATTTAGGATACTACAAATTAAAAGTAACTAAAAATGATAACATATCTTACTACAAAAATATCTAATAATTTAACTAAAAAGTAAGAAGACCATCATATTTCTTTTCAACATATTTTAATTAAATGCTTCACAAAATACTGCTGAGTCACCGTTGCTTTCGTTGTAGCTATGAATGACACTTATTTTTCTTATTATTTTAATTTTGCCCGCTCCACTGAACCGTGACTTTTATTAAATTTTTCTTGAAGATAAACGCTTTAAGGCATACATTACAGGCACTTTCGAATTAGTGAAAAACTTTCTGTTTGTAATTTAGATTTAAAGATTTGAAAAGCATTTCAGTGAATGCTAATAATGTAAGAAAATTATGTCATATTTGTTCAGATGAATTTAATCGGGTTTGTATAAGCAATTCTATGCCCTTCTCCGTTTTTCAAAATTTTTTAAATTCGTTTCAAGAAAGTTATTTATTCATTTTAAGCTGATTTAATAAACAAACCTATACAGAATTTCTATCAAGCTCCCATACAACAGTCTCCAAAATGAATTAACTTAAGAGGTGTCATAAAACTTTTGGTTAGGACATGGCATCCTTTGTCAGGTCAGCAAACAGCCATATTCTAGGTATCTGTACTACAACTATTTTTATATATAAATTACACTAAACATCCACCTTAATTTCCCTCTTCTTACAGCCGTTTAATTTTTTTTCAGGAGTTTATTACTTATTAGAAAAGGAAGGTCCAACATTGAAGAATTGTCTTTCAGCTGCTGGTCTTAGAGATACATGTTTGTAAAAAAGACAAAATGAGCATTGGTCATTATATAGCTGTGAAGAGCCGTCCATAGGAAAGGACGAATAAAAACTTGCAATTCCAGTTCAAAAGACACAGTTCTCGATGACGATTCTCGCTCCGATCGCCGCCCAGTTCGGACGTGCAAGCCCCGT
This sequence comes from Marasmarcha lunaedactyla, assembly GCA_923062675.1. Classification (NCBI taxonomy): domain Eukaryota; kingdom Metazoa; phylum Arthropoda; class Insecta; order Lepidoptera; family Pterophoridae; genus Marasmarcha; species Marasmarcha lunaedactyla. The sequence continues at coordinate 9,383,146 of OV281342.1, read as the reverse complement.
TCTCCGTCGATCGGTCCTTTCCCGCTATTCCGTGGCGCTCAGTCTACTGACGTCACAGTCTAGCGTGCTGGTTCCGTGCCACGGTTTTCAAGGTTTTCTACTCCGTCTGAGTGCTATCGAAGTGCGTATTTTTTCTTTGCGACTAAGCCCCTTAGTCTTCAAAGTGCTGTGCTAAGTAGTGTTGTGCTTGTGCTGAGTGCAGTGTTGTGCCCAGCGTAAGTAGTCTGGTTTCAGTGCAAAGGATACTTAACGGTGACAACGAATTTGTACTGAACCAGTCCTTTTTATTTTTATTTATTTCTCTTCTCTATTTTATTTATTTTTTTCTCCTATTTTCATATTTATTTTTATCATATTTGTGTGTTTTCGTGTGTATCTGTCCTTTCTGTCGGTAAAGGTTGACCCTAACGCGGTCAACTCTTTACCTGCGTACCCTTTTTTAGGTTTCTAGGTAGCGGCCTTCGGCGTATTACTGTTAGTTTTAAGTTATTCTCCCCAGCCCCCCTACCGCTGGTAGGGAGGTTTACCGCTAGGATTTTGCTAGGTTTTTAGGAACTAGGCATCTTTTATTATACTTATATTTATTAATATTACTGTCCCAACTCTCCCTTATGGATCCGCTAAGCGTTATTAACGCGTTCACCAAGGCACTTGCTGCGGTAGGCGTCTACATCCCGAATGACATCATAACGCAGGCCTTGCAGGCATCAATCGCGTCCCCGGCCCCTCAGGCCTCAACCCCGGCCCCTCAGGCCTCCAACGTCGAGACCCCTCAGGTCTTAAGCTCTCCCGCGTCTCCCGCCTCGTCCGAGATGGACTGCGAATCGGTCGCATCCTCTCACGCGTCGCGTCGTAAGCGTACCGCTCCCGGGAGCGACTCCGAACCCGCGTCTGACACGTCGTCAGATGCCGTCACCTTAACCGGCTCTCCTGAGCCCGCCTTTCAACTTGTCGCCAAGCGCTCCAAGAAGCGCTCTAAGAAAGCTTCGGTATCTTCAATACCCGAGCCCTCCCCGGTGTCTTCAACACCAGCACCCGCGCCGTTAGAATCGCTCGTAGTAACCGCGTCTCCGTCGGTCACATCGAAGCCAGCGACGCGCTGCGCTCCCGTCCCGCCGAAGCCTCAGCTCCCTCCGCCCGTATTCCTGCGTGAAAAAGCGCGCTGGACCGCGGTTTCCAACTTGTGCAAAGTGCACAAAATTAATTACTTGAAAGCCGCCAACGCTGGCGATACAATCAAAATACAATTAGCGACCGTCGTCGACTTCCGCGAGTTTACCAGGTTACTCAGTTTAAACAAAATCGCGTATCACTCCTACGCCCTCCCGGAGGAGCGTAAGATCCGCGCAGTTCTACGGGGCGTCCCGTTCGAGCTCGAGAACGAAGAAATCCTCGAGGACCTTAAGTCTCAGGGTTTCCCGGTCACAGCAGTGCACAAGATGCACTCCAACCGCGGTAGGCGTTTTCCTTTAGCATTAGTAATCCTTGCAAATACTCCCAACTCGAAGGAGATTTTCAGAGAGGCTCGCACAATCTGCGGACTCTCGAACATCTCCGTCGAGCGTCCCAACCCCCGCGGTCATCCTGGGCAGTGCCACCGCTGCCAGCTCTATGGCCACGCAGCGGCTAACTGTTCAGCTCCCCCCAGGTGCGTAAAGTGCCTGGATCCTCACTTCACTAAGGAGTGCACTCGCACTCCCGAATCCACTTCCCCCCCTGCCTGTGTGCTGTGCGGCCAGTCCGGCCACACAGCAAACTACAGGGGCTGCCCGCGCGCTCCGCGCTCCACCGTCAAGAGGGTCGCGCCTAAACTGGCGCCACCGCTCACCTCCGCTAACTTCCCGCCGCTGCGCAACCGGGGTCCCCCGGAAGCAAAGCCCGTTCAGCCGACGCCTACTCCGGCTCTGTCTTGGAGGCAGCGTCCGGCCGTCCCGCCTGCACCTTCCCGACCCATCCCAGCTCCCGTAGCTCCCGTAGGGCCGCGTCCCGCGTTGTCATCTTCCCCTCAGTCGTCGTTGGCTGAGGACATGAAGACCGTGTTCGACGTCATCCAAAACGTCGACATTAACGAAATCTCCGTACTCGCACGCAAACTGCGAGCCGCCCGCTCTCCTCAAGAGCGTTTATTCGCGTTAGCCGAGCATCACTCGCTCCTAAGTTCGCTATAAATTCTTTTATTTTTGTATAAATTCGTAAATAAATTAATTTAATGTCTAGACCCGCGAATCCCGCGTCCAGTCGTATTAAACCTAAGGGCTTATCCCTAGTATCTTTTAACGCTTGTAGCCTTAATACCAACCTTCCCGAGATTAAACTGTTCCTTCAGAACAAAGAACCTGACTTATTCCTTCTCCAGGAGACATGGCTTACTCCAAACCGCTCCAGGGGATTCGCTATACCTAAGTACGCGTTTACTCGCAACGATAGGCCCAACTCCGACGGTTACGGCGGCACCGCGATATATTACAAAAGAGGCTTCCATTGCTGTCCTCTCCCTACCCCTCCTCTCCTCAACATGGAGGCCACTGTGTGTAGATTGGCTATGACTGGTCATCCGACCATCATCATAGCTTCAGTCTACATACCTAGTGGTACCAGACCAATCCGCAGCGACTTTGAGGCCATTCTCGCCCTCGGCCATTCAGTCATTATGTTCGGAGACTTTAACTCCAAACATACTGACTGGACGTGCCTATCGACCAACACCAGCGGTATCGCTCTCCTCGACATCACTAACTCCCTTGACTTAGACGTCATGTCCCCCATCACTCCCACTCACTATCCCAAAAACCCGACCTATTCTCCTGACATCCTCGACTTTGCAATAATCAAGCGAATCAATCTTGATCTCAGGTCCATCGAACCGCTCGATGACCTAGGCTCCGACCATCGCCCCGTCTCCCTCGTGCTAGGCGCGCCTAACGTTAACGTCACACCGCCAAAGACCTTTACCAACTGGAAAGGCTTTAAAAATACGTTAGTTTCAGCCTTAGAGGCACCGAACTCTCCGCTCGCGATTTCGCCCGACCAATTAGACAGCCCGATTAAAATAGATTCGATAGTCGATAATCTCACTGATGCTATCAACTCAGCCATCAGCGACAACGTAATCATTGCTAAGCAAGGCAAACCCGCGCTTCCCTTAGCCATTAGCAATCTCATTAAAGCTAAGAACGCGGCTCTCCGGAGAGCCAAGAAATATCCCACGCCCGCATATAGAACAGCTGCGAATCAGCTTCAACGGAAAGTTAGGTCTCGCCTCGCGGAACTCCGTGACACTCAGTTTAACGATCTCATGGAGAATATCTCCCCGTCCCACCAAGCGTATTATCGAATGGCCCGAGCTTTACGCGTAGACACCGCCTCTCACGTTCCTCCTCTCACTCGCCCCGACGGCACCATTGCCTTCGAAGTCGAAGAGAAAGCCGAATGCTTCGCCGACAGCATAGCGGCACAATGTTCGCCCAGCACGCAACCCGCGGATCCCTCCCACATCCAGGCGGTGGAGGACGAAGTTCTCCGCAGAGAATCTCTCCCTATCACCGACGACCCCGTCACAGTCTCTAATGATGAAATCTTGCTTCTCATTAGAAAACAAAAGTCCAAAAAGGCTCCGGGTGCGGATGGAATTTCCAACCACGCACTTAAGCACCTGCCACAGCAGGTGCTTACCTTGTTAGCTATCATCTTCAATGCCTGCTTCGACCATAGCTACTTTCCAAAAGCCTGGAAAGAAGCGACAGTCATAGGCATTCCCAAGCCGGGTAAACCTCTGAACATCCCGGCTAATCACAGACCCATCAGCCTCCTCAAGGCAATGTCTAAACTTCTCGAAAGAGTCATACTCTCTCGAATGCGGAACCATCTGTTTCCAACGGATGGCGACCCGCTCATTATTCCCCATCAGTTCGGCTTTCGCGCTAAGCACTCCTGCCCTCAGCAAGTTCATCGAATCGTCGAGTACATTCTCGAAGGATTCTATCCGCATCGTAAAAAATCTATCGCGGTTCTCTTTGACGTAGCCAAGGCTTTCGACAAAGTCTGGCACAGCGGTCTCGTTTTTAAACTCTACAAAATAGGCTTACCGGTTCGCCTAGTCAGATTAATCGCGTCGTTTCTTAAAGACCGTACGTTTCGATTCAAACATGAAGGCACGCTCTCCGCGCCTCGTCCCATAAAGGCTGGAGTCCCGCAAGGCTCAGTCCTCGCCCCTCTGCTGTACACCGTGTACACTAATGACATGCCCATCCCGCCGAAAGGCGTCGAACTCGCCCTCTTTGCAGACGATACCGCCCTTTACACTAAAGGTCAAAGGATCCCGTATAACATCACCAGACTCCAAAAGGCCGTAAACGCCCTCGGTGTTTGGTTTCAAAAATGGCGTATCGATGTCAACCCAGAAAAGAGTTCTGCCATTCTATTCGACCACAAACGTCGCAATCGCCGCAACGATCCCCACATTCGAATGTTAGGTATTCCTATCCCCTGGAAGCGCAGTATCAAATACTTAGGCGTCACCTTAGATCAGACGCTTTCTTTTAAGCCACACGTCGATAGAGTAACGAAACTCGCGCGTTTCTACTTAAGCCGCTTAAATAGTATGATAGGTAGAAAAAGTAAAATGTCTTTTAGAAATAAACGTACGCTTTACAAGGTCTGCGTTAGACCCGTCATGTCATATGCTTCGCCAGTCTTTGCCCATGCCAATCCCTCCGTCCTGTATAAGCTGCAGGTAGTTCAAAATCTCTTCTGCCGCAGGGCCACAGACGCACCTTGGTATGTGCGCAACGCGGACCTGCACAGAGATCTTGAACTACCTACAGTGCAACAGCACTTCAAAACACTCTCAGAATCGTTCTTCAAACGCGCCGAATCCCATCCCAATCATCTTGTTCGAGATTCAGTCTCATATACTGCTCCTGTGTTAGATTCGAAATTCAAAGTCGCTAGGCCGAGAAACGCGCACACGGGCGAACCTTCGCAGTTAACTTTAGCTCTCGAGGCCCTTCAGGCCGCAAATCCTAATTCTAACGTAAATTCTAATTCTAACGTAAATCCGAATTAATGCTATTTTTATTTTTCATTTTTAATGTTTTTATTTTTACTTTTCTTTTTTGAGCACCTTCAGTGCTATGTGAATCTCAGCGGGTGACCCCTTAAGGGCCCCGCTGGCGCGGCCTCTTTCTCCAATTGGCCGTCGTTCAGATGAAGGCTGAGTGGCAAAAATGCACGAGCCGACAGGGGGTTTTTTAGTGGGTATGGTTCTGGTAGGCGTCGGGACGAGTCCCACATAACTCCGATCGCGCGCGCGGAGTATGCGTCAGAGCATTTTTTATGTCCTCCTGCCCTTCCCGTGGAGGGGAACCAAAAAAAAAAAAAAAAAAAAAAAAACACAGTTCTCCCAGTCTCGGTCTGCGTGCGTTCTCGAGCGCACGTCGATCGCAGACGCCTTCCCGCTCTTTTAGCCCCCGCGCTAATTGAGCACCCATATTTCATATTTGTTTACCGTATTAAGTTTCTAACGCCGTTTTCACGGCGTACAGTGGCTCGTTAACCGTACTTCTAATAAGTTTCTAACGCCGTTTTCACGGCGGACAGTGGCTTGTTAACCGTACTTCGTGGAACGTGAGCTTCGTCGACGGGAATTCGTTGTTCCAGGACTTCAAGTGCCGTGTTCGAGTAAGTTATCCGCGTCGTTCTCAACCGCCCTACTGCGTGTAGGGTGGTTTTAGGGAGTTAGTCATCGTTGTTAGGTTCATATATTGTCCCTCCCCAACCCCTCCGCAATGGCTTCCCTAAGCTCTGATGAGTTTAGGAAGAAGTTAGTTGATAGTACCGGTGCTGAAGGCATACATATAAATGCTGACAAGTTCCGATTCCTTGATTCTCTTATCCCGCATATCATGGCGTTAATTCCACAAATGGCCCCTCAGGCCACCCCAGTCCCCCAGACCCCTCTGGTCTTAGGCTCTCCAGCGTCCCCTTCCTCCAGTGACATGGAGTGCGAAGTAGACGCCCCTCCGCGACGCAAGCGCGCACCCGCGACCGAGTCATCCTCGGACGCCACCCCAACTGACCCTGAGTCTCCCTCCTTTACGCTTGTTAAGAAGCGCTCTAAGAAGCGTTCAAAACAAGACCCGGCGCCCTCGACGCCCGTCCCTACACTTCCTGCGGCGTCTTCAACGCCAGCTGCCCCGGTGTCTTCAACACCCGCTCCGGCCCCAACTTCTGTCAAGGCCAAGGTCCCACCACCCGTTTTTCTTTGGGAAAAGGGTAAATGGACCGAGGTCTCGACATTGTGCAATGAGCACAAAATCCATTACATCCGAGCAGCCAACTCGGGTGAATCTATTAAAATCTTAGTCTCGTCGATAGACGACTTTCGAGCTTTAACAAAGCTCCTCACCGATAAGCAATATGCTTATCACACTTATGCTCTGTCAGAAGAGCGTAAGATCAGAGCGGTACTCAGGGGAGTCCCGTTCGAATTATCGAACGAGGCTATCCTGGAGGATCTGCAGTCCCAAGGCTTCCCGGCACTCGCGGTGCATAAAATGCACAGCAAGTACGGGAGGCAACACCCTCTCGCTTTGGTGATTCTCGCCAACGTCCCCAAGTCCAGAGAGATCCTGAAAGGGGTTAGCTCTATTTGCGGCCTCTCTGGGATCTCAATCGAGGCGCCTCATCGCCGCGGTCATCCCGGCCAGTGCCATCGGTGCCAGTTGTACGGGCACGCGGCAGCCAACTGCCGCGCACCGCCCAGGTGCGTCAAGTGCCTGGTCCCGCACTTCACTAAAGAGTGCAATCGCACTCCTGAAACTCCCTCTCCTCCCGATTGCGTGCTTTGTGGCCAGTCCGGCCACACCGCAAACTACAGGGGCTGCCCTCGTGCACCCCGTTGTATGAGCTCCAATTTCAAAAGGGCGGCTCCCAATCAGGCCCCGCGCCTTTCTCAAGAAAACTTTCCGCCGCTGCGTAGCCGGGTTCCTCTGGCTGCAAAGCCTACTCAGCCCAAGCCTGCTCCAGAAAACTGGAGGCAGCGTCCCGCATCGAATCCCATCCCGGCTCCTCGCCCATACAAACCCACTCCTCAATCCTCCGTAGCAGACGATATGCGTATCGTCTGCGACGCTATTAAAAATGTCGATGTTAGTGAAATCGCAGTCTTAGCCCGTAAACTTAGGGCTTCACGTACTCCGACAGAGCGTTTGCTAGCTCTGGCGGAGCATAGTTCCCTTCTCAATTCATTGTAGGTTCATTTAAATGAATTGATCCCTAAATCATGCTTCGGTCGACCTCTGCCCAGCCCCGGCTTCACCGGAGGCTGCCCAGAACGGCCACCAACTCATGTCCCTTTGAGCACCTTCAGTGCAACTTTCACTACAGGCGGAAGACCCGCTAGCGGGTCTCCGCCAGCGCGCCCAACTTCCCGACGGGTGTCGCTTCCGATGAAGGCTAAAGGTATACGCTTACCACAGCCAACAGGTGGTTTTTAGTGGGTAGGTGCCATTCTGGTGAGTCCCACATAACCCCCCCGCAGAGGAATTTACCTGCGGGCGGGTATGCATGACGCATCTTCCACCTCCCTCCCGCGAGGGTGCCTCGGCAGCAAAAAAAAAAAAAAAAAAAAAAACACAGTTCTCAGTCTCGGTCTGCGTGCGTTCTCGAGCGCACGTCGATCGCAGACGCCTTCCCGCTCTTTTAGCCCCCGCGCTAATTGAGCACCCAAATTTCATAGTTGTTTACCGTATTAAGTTTCTAACGCCGTTTTCACGGCGGACAGTGGCTCGTTAACCGTACTTCTAATAAGTTTCTAACGCCGTTTTCACGGCGAATAGTGGCTTGTTAACCGTACTTCGTGGAACGTGAGCTTCGTCGACGGGAATTCGTTGTTCCAGGACTTCAAGTGCCGTGTTCGAGTAAGTTATCCGCGTCGTTCTCAACCGCCCTACTGCGTGTAGGGTGGTTTTAGGAAGTTAGTCATCGTTGTTAGGTTCATATACTGTCCCTCCCCAACCCCTCCGCAATGGCTTCCCTAAGCTCTGATGAGATTAGGAAGAAGTTAGTTGATAGTACCGGTGCTGAAGGCATACATATAAATGCTGACAAGTTCCGTTTCTTAGATTCTCTCATCCCTCATTTCATGACAATAATGTCCACAATGGCCCCTCAGGCCACCCCAGTTCCCCAGACCCCTCAGGTCTTAGGCCCTCCCGCGTCCCCTTACTCCAGTGACATGGAGTGCGAAGTAGACGCCCCTCTGCGCCGCAAGCGCGCACCCGCGACTGAGTCTTCCTCGGACGCCACCCCAACTGGCCCTGAGCCTCCCTCTTTCACCCTTGTTAAGAAGCGCTCTAAGAAGCGTTCGAAACAAGACCCGGCGCCCTCCACGCCCTTCCCTACACCCCCTGCGGCGTCCTCAACGCCAGCTGCCCTGGTGTCTTCAACACCCCCTCCGGCCCCAACTTCTGTCAAGGCCAAGGTCCCACCACCCGTTTTCCTTCGGGAAAAGGGTAAATGGACTGAGGTCTCGACACTGTGCAATGAGCACAAGATCCTTTACACCCGAGCGGTAAACTCGGGTGAATCTATTAAAATCACTGTCTCGTCGATAGACGATTTCCGAGCTTTGACTAAGCTCCTCACCGATAAGCAATATGCTTATCACACTTATGCTCTGTCAGAAGAGCGTAAGATCAGAGCGGTACTCAGGGGAATCCCGTTCGAATTATCGAACGAGGCCATCCTGGAGGATCTGCAGTCCCAAGGCTTCCCGGCACTCGCGGTGCATAAAATGCACAGCAAGTACGGGAGGCAACACCCTCTCGCTTTGGTGATTCTCGCCAACGTCCCCAAGTACAGAGAGATCCTGAAAGGGGTTAGCTCTATTTGCGGCCTCTCTGGGATCTCAATCGAGGCGCCTCATCGCCGCGGTCATCCCGGCCAGTGCCATCGGTGCCAGTTGTACGGGCACGCGGCAGCCAACTGCCGCGCACCGCCCAGGTGCGTCAAGTGCCTGGTCCCGCACTTCACTAAGGAGTGCAATCGCACTCCTGAAACTCCCTCTCCTCCCGATTGCGTGCTTTGTGGCCAGTCCGGCCACACCGCAAACTACAGGGGCTGCCCTCGTGCACCCCGTTGTATGCGCTCCAATTTCAAAAGGGCGGCTCCCAAACAGGCCCCGCGCCTTTCTCAAGAAAACTTTCCGCCGCTGCGTAGCCGGGTTCCTCCGGCTGCAAAGCCTACTCAGCCCAAGCCTGCTCCAGAAAACTGGAGGCAGCGTCCCGCATCGAATCCCATCCCGGCTCCTCGCCCATACAAACACACTCCTCAATCCTCCGTAGCAGACGATATGCGTATCGTCTGCGACGCTATTAAAAATGTCGATGTTAGTGAAATCGCAGTCTTAGCCCGTAAACTTAGGGCTTCACGTACTCCGACAGAGCGTTTGCTAGCTCTGGCGGAGCATAGTTCCCTTCTCAATTCATTGTAGGTTCATTTAAATGAATTGATCCCTAAATCATGCTTCGGCCGACCTCTGCCCAGCCCCGGCTTCACCGGAGGCTGCCCAGAACGGCCACCAACTCATGTCCCTTTGAGCACCTTCAGTGCAACTTTCACTACAGGCGGAAGACCCGCTAGCGGGTCTCCACCAGCGCGCCCAACTTCCCGACGGGTGTCGCTTCCGATGAAGGCTAAAGGTATACGCTTACCACAGCCAACAGTTGGTTTTTAGTGGGTAGGTGCCATTCTGGTGAGTCCCACATAACCCCCCCGCAGAGGAATTTACCTGCGGGCGGGTATGCATGACGCATCTTCCACCTCCCTCCCGTGAGGGTGCCTCGGCAGCAAAAAAAAAAAAAAAAAACACAGTTCTCTCCGTAAAACACGGTGGGGGTAATGTGTTAATCTCGAACTGTTTTGCTAGCACAAGGTTAGAGATCTTATTAAAATCTATGGAATCATGAGGAAGAAACAGTATTTGCAAATACTACAAAATCACGCATTGGCTTCAAGTATGCATATATTCCCTGAACCTTTCGTGTTTCAGCAAGATAATAAACCGAAACACTCAGTGAGAAAATTCAATGCGTTGTAAAAAAACAAGAAGGAAATAGTGTTTTTGAAGGGTACACTACATAAATACGAAAAACTTAATTCCGATAGTCATAATCACGAATTTCAAAATTCTGAATTTTATAACACCGAATGGTTCAAAATCCCGATAATGAAAACTCCGTGTTTCATAATTCCTAATTTTTCTTCTTCCAAACTTCAAAATTCCGAACGTTTATAATTACGAAAATCAATATGCCGAATTTGAAAATACCGAACCATAAAAATCCGAATTCACAATAATCCGAAATATCATAAATACGAATCCCGAATATCAAAATTCCGAATAATATTTGTTGCAATAACAAACGCCGTATAAAACTGCATGAGCACATCAATTTATACGTTTGAGCATTCAAGTAGTCAGCTGAAAATTAGAAAGTTTCTTTAGTTGTTTGTATCGAATTATTTCTTGAGCATATAGGTTATGTACTGAAATGTAAATCCCTTTTTGACGCTTCGCCGGCAGCTGCCGCGGCACGCTCGCTGCGCTCGCTCGGTTCGCGCCACACTATCCACATACTGACTAACTGCTCTTTCTTGCTTCGCTCACAGTCTCGGTCTGCGTGCGTTCTCGAGCGCACGTCGATCGCAGACGCCTTCCCGCTCTTTTAGCCCCCGCGCTAATTGAGCACCCAAATTTCATTGGTTGTTGTCGTAATATATAATTTCATAGTTGTTTACCGTATTAAGTTTCTAACGCCGTTTTCACGGCGGACAGTGGCTCGTTAACCGTACTTCTAATAAGTTTCTAACGCCGTTTTCACGGCGATCAGTGGCTTGTTAACCGTACTTCGTGGAACGTGAGCTTCGTCGACGGGAATTCGTTGTTCCAGGACTTCAAGTGCCGTGTTCGAGTAAGTTATCCGCGTCGTTCTCAACCACCCTACTGCGTGTAGGGTGGTTTTAGGAAGTTAGTCATCGTTGTTAGGTTCATATATTGTCCCTCCCCAACCCCTCCGCAATGGCTTCCCTAAGCTTTGACGAGTTTAGGAAGAAGTTAATTGAAAGTACTGAAGGCATGTCTTTAAATGCTGATAAGTACCGTTTTTTAGATTCCCTTATCCCTAATCTCATGACATTAATGTCCACAATGGCCCCTCAGGCCACCCCAGTTCCCCAGACCCCTCAGGTCTTAGGCCCTCCCGCGTCCCCTTCCTCCAGTGAAATGGAGTGCGAAGTAGATGCCCCTCCGCGCCGCAAGCGCGCACCCGCGACCAAGTCATCCTCGGACGCCACCCCAACTGGCCCTGAGTCTCCCTCTTTTACGCTTGTTAAGAAGCGCTCTAAGAAGCGTTCGAAACAAGACCCGGCGCCCTCAACGCCCGTCCCCACACCCCCTGCGGCGTCTTTAACGCCAGCTGCCCCGGTGTCTTCAACACCCGCTCCGGCCCCAACTTCTGTCAAGGCCAAGGTCCCACCACCCGTTTTCCTTCGGGAAAAGGGTAAATGGACTGAGGTTTCGACATTGTGCAATGAGAACAAGATCCATTACACCCGAGCGGTAAACTCGGGTGAATCTATTAAAATCACTGTCTCGTCGATAGACGATTTCCGAGCTTTGACTAAGCTCCTCACCGATAAGCAATATGCTTATCACACTAGTTTTGTATTGTGCATACAAATAAATTGACTCCCTAGGCTAAAACGACTCTATCCAACAATACATAGCTTAATTGTCTCTATCTGAGCCCACGCGTCCTGGGTTGGTGAGGCGAGGGGCAGTACGCTGTGAAAGTTTGGTGAGGGAGGACGTGTGTACGCTCTGTCCATTCTCACCAATATCATCGAAATGACTGACAGAATATTAAAGTAAGTATTAAAATGATGGTGTTTTTAATGATAAAGTTATAAACATTTTTAATTTGTAGCTTTTATTAGTGTGTGACGGAGAATCAGTTAAATAAAAATGGTAATTTATTATAACCAAGAACTTACGCGGAGTGGTGAGGTCTCGCGGGGCGAACTTGGTGGAGACGGTTAGTGAAGTCGAGTGTGTAGCTATATAAAACATTGAACGTCCAGCCACGATTATAAGATGTCTTTCATATAAAGCTGTATTAATACGCGATTTTTATATCATTTGAAATATTTTTAGGGTTGACTGTGGGCGGTTTCATTACTAAAAGGCTGATAATGCTGTTTATTTTTATTTACTTATTCAGTTTACTTAATTAGAAATGTATATTTATGTTACAGGCGCAGATGCTTTAACATATCACAAAGAACAAAAAATATTTTAAATATAGCTGTGAAAAAACCCCATACAAAAACTAAGCAAGATGAAATCATTAAGATCTCGGATGGTAAAGTGAGTCAACGTCAACAAGGTCTGTCGGTGCCTAAGGTAACGAATATCGATAGTCTCTATACCAAGCCGTATTCTTTAACCAGTAGTCTCTTCGATACATTTAACGAGACACAGACAACGTTTGAACTCCAAGCCGAGACAATTCTTGAAAACACACTAAGCATGATGAATGAAACATTTATAAAGGAAGTAGATATTAACCAAGATAAGAAATCGAATAGGTCTAATTTAAAGATCAGTAAAAACTCACCAAACTTTCATGATACCGTAATTGATTTAACTTGCTACGAAGTAATGCCGTCAAGAGATTTTTCTACTCGCAACCGTAACCGAAATATTGAATACGGCTTAAAACAAATAATAGAAGAGGAAGTAACTTCGCCAAATAACAATCAACTTGATTTTGATTCTGACGACTCTACGGGCGACAAAGACTATTGTCCATCAGATGAATCGGAGTCTCAAGACGAGATTCTTGATTTAAGGCCAAACAAATTCAGGTCTGAATTGTCTCGAAAAAAGAAAATTCCAAAGGCATCTAACTCAGAAACTGCTTTGAATACTGAGAATATTATATCACCCAAAGTTGTTCCAGATTTTGAAATAAAAAAGCCATCTCGAAGGCATTCTCTTGGTTCATTTCAAAGGCTGTTAACAATCTCAGCATCACATTCAAGTCGCAAACGTAGAAACACAACTGACATTTATTGTTATTCCCAAACACCTGCTACTACTAATATTTCAGAAACTGATGAGTCGTCCTCCGTCGTCCAGGATCCTGAATTGTCGCAACCATCACGCAAACGTAAAAAATATAACACTACCGTAGCCCAAAGAAAACTTAAATCAATAAATAAAAGAAAACTTGAGCACGGCGTCAAAACAGGATGTACTGACAAATGTCTGAAGAAATGTTCCACTAAAATTAGCCAAGAAGACAAATCGGAGGTAAATAAAAGATACTGGGAGATGTCTTGGAGGGAACAGCATGCGTTTGTCGCAGAAAACACGTCAGTTGCAATACCAAAGAGAAAAACTACCACTGAATTGAAGAGAAGACCAAAAAGAATATTTACATTAAAAAAACTGGATGGTACCAGGGTTGATGTCTGCAAAATATCTTTTTTGACAACATTAGGTTATGAAAAAACAAACGACAGAATCCTTCATTTTGATATCAAAGATATATCTGTAGACGGACGTGGGCAACACCAAAAAACACCTATGCATGACCGTGGTTTGCTGACACAGCACGTGCTGTCTTTTAACCCGACAGAGTATCATTACAGAAGAGAGCATGCACCCTTACGCCGTTATTTGCCAAGTGATATTAATATCGTTTCCATGCATCAAGACTACTGTACAAAATATCCTGACAAAAAAGTGTCATACGAACTCTACAGGCAAAATTTAAAAACTATGAATATTAGTTTTACTCAGTTAGGCCATGAAGAATGCAAGATGTGTGAGACCTACAACCTGCACGAAAAACAAACATCACATGACGCTAAGCGTCAGATTCTTGCAGAGTGTTCCAGTTGTGTAGAGTGGGCTAAGCACCACGAAAAATATAAAACGGCTAGGCAGTTATACAACGAACATAAAGAATTACCACGAAATGATGCTGAAATATATTACAGTACGGATTTGGAAAAGGTTATAATGCTGCCTCGTATGGACACATTCAAGTCCATCATATTTTGTAAACGTCTTATAGCATTAAATCAAACCTTTGCTCCAATTGGTAAGATAACAAATCAATGTAAACCTCTCACCGTGATCTGGAATGATAGTATAGCTGGAAGGAAGCAAGAGGATATAATGTCAGCTATTTTCCATTTCCTCCTGCGCAACAGGGATGCAACACGTATTCATTTATGGTTAGACAACTACACAGGGCAGAATAAAAATTGGTTGCTCTACTCGTTTCTGGTATATATGATAAACAGTGATATGATCTGTGCTGAAAACTTAACTTTGTACTATTTTGAACCTGGCCACACATTTATGAGCTGTGATCAGGTTCACCATCAGGTAGAGCTTGCTATGAAGAAAAAAGGTAAACTCTATGACTTCACAGACTTCGAAGAAGCCGTAGCATCTATCAATCAAAATAAAGTAATCGTGAAATCTATGACTGCAACAGACTTTATCAATGTAGAAAAGTATATCTCTGTCAGACGAATCCAAACATCCAACCCTAGAGCCTATTTAAAAGACATGTGCCAGGTAAGTTTCTCTCGCAACAGTTACGACCTCCATATATATAAAAATAATTTTAACGACCAATTCATATTACTACGCTTTATGAATGATAAATTCATAAAAAACCCATCTCTTATGAAACTCGAGCACCGTTCTGCCCCAAAGGGCGTAGATTATGAGAGAAAGGCTGACATTCTAGATAAAATTTCCAGCATTATGCCCGTTCACAAACAGCTGTTCTGGAAAGAATTGCCTACAACAATTGATGAAACTACCAGTGCAAGTGTCACGAGCAACAATGCTTCAAGACTGAGTAATTCTAAGACTAAAAACAAAACTTCAAGACTGAGTACTTCATTGTAAAGCTAAACTATCTAATACAGACTGTGATTTGATAGATTTTATAAATATAACGTGATAATAGAGTTTGATATTGATACTTAGATTTTTTTTAAGTGGATACGAAATACTTAAATATTTTTTTAATTAGATATTTGATATATTTTCTTAAATTTTCACGATACATACTTTAAATAAAACACTTTTTACCGGATATTATCGCGTATATTTTAGTTAATTTTAAAATTATTTCGACGTTTCGGCATCTTTGCAGTTGCCGTGGTCACGATAGACTATCGAAAATATACGCGATAATATCCGGTAAAAAGTGTTTTATTTAGATATTTGATCTCTCGAGTCTTAAACTTGTTTTTAAGTAATGTTTATGAGTAAATAATACTTTAATACGTTAATTTGAGTACTTTTAGATTTTTGATACTAAGACATTTTATAATTGTTATTTTTCTAGTAAAGGTTTCTATTAAATACTATTGATACTCAGTCTTAATCTTATGTTCGTTTAACGAATAAAATAGGTACTTAATAAGATATAGGTAATGCTTTTTAATACTACGACATTATAATTGTTTTCAAAGTTAAGATTTATATTTTATGAGTATAAAATACTCAGATTGTTTTATTACATAAGCTTTTGTGTAACTACTAAGTTATATTAGCCATAGTCTTTTAAGAAATGTTCCTATTATTGTGAGTACGAAGTACTTAAAAATTAATGAATATAGACTTTTGATACTAAAACATATAAGTTTTATTTAAAATATTGTTTTACGGGTACAAAACTCTTCAATTTTCCTTATATGGTTGATTTTAGACAGTAAGTCATACCAACTTATTATTTCTATGAGTCATACATAATAATTGTTTTTATTGCATATTTCTATATTTATTATAAGTTCTATGTATGAAGATTTTGATAGTTTTCATTTAATTTTGCTTGTACGAATACTTAATAATTTTATAAATACCTAAGTCATATGTGTTTAAGAAAACAAATTTAAAGTCACCTATACTTTCAAACTCTGTTCTTTTAATTTTTGCAGTTGAAGACACTTTCTTTGCAAAATGCCAAGTTGTCGATAACAATGCCAATCTAAACCGTCGCTATGATTGAATCTTCTGCGAGTAACTACATTATAGCTTAGCAACAGTTTTAATAAATGTTGCCCGAAACAATTATTTTTTATATTCCTAGACAAAAATGTGTCTAAACGACATTACACGCGTTTAAATGTTATTTAATTAAGCATTTTATGGATAACTTCCTAAGCTATAATGTCGTTAAAGTCTTTAGAGACATTTTAGTTACGTAACAATATAGTTTTTATAGTTTTGTAAAATAAAAAAAATACTTTAATTAATCCAAAGCATAAATGTCTTTAAGGGTGAGCTAACGACATTATAGGTGAATAAAAGTTCCTTTTGAAAAAAATACTTGGCTTGAACACCAAAATTAACATATTTTATTTTTTACCTATCTTCAATACCTAAATATTTAGCTATTCGAAAGTGCTATAATTAGAACTACATTTCCATATTTTTAGGTTATTGATATTCATAGTAATTATTAATTGGCGTCACTTTTATTTTTTTCGACACGTTTTGGCTCTTAACTTGAAACTTGGTTTTGGTAGTTAACGACGTTTTAGTTTGAAGACGGCAGACTTATGCTCTGTCAGAAGAGCGTAAGATCAGAGCGGTACTCAGGGGAGTCCCGTTCGAATTATCGAACGAGGCTATCCTGGAGGATCTGCAGTCCCAAGGCTTCCCGGCACTCGCGGTGCATAAAATGCACAGCAAGTACGGGAGGCAACACCCTCTCGCTTTGGTGATTCTCGCCAACGTCCCCAAGTCCAGAGAGATCCTGAAAGGGGTTAGCTCTATTTGCGGCCTCTCTGGGATCTCAATCGAGGCGCCTCATCGCCGCGGTCATCCCGGCCAGTGCCACCGGTGCCAGTTGTACGGGCACGTGGCGGCCAACTGCCGCGCACCGCCCAGGTGCGTCAAGTGCCTGGTCCCGCACTTCACTAAGGAGTGCAATCGCACTCCTGAAACTCCCTCTCCTCCCGATTGCGTGCTTTGTGGCCAGTCCAGCCACACCGCAAATTACAGGGGCTGCCCTCGTGCACCCCGTTGTATGCGCTCCAATTCCAAGAGGGCGGCACCCAAACAGGCTCCGCGCCTTTCCCAAGAAAACTTTCCGCCGCTGCGTAGCCGGGTTCCTCCGGCTGCTAAGCCTACACAATCCAGGCCTGCCCCAGAAAACTGGAGGCAGCGCCCCGCATCTAATCCCATCCCGGCTCCTCGCCCATACAAACCCACTCCTCAATCCTCCGTAGCAGACGATACGCGTATCGTCTGCGACGCTATAAAAAATGTCGATGTTAGTGAAATCGCAGTCTTAGCCCGTAAACTTAGGGCTTCACGTACTCCGACAGAGCGTTTGCTAGCTCTGGCGGAGCATAGTTCCCTTCTCAATTCATTGTAGGTTCATTTAAATGAATTGATCCCTAAATCATGCTTCGGCCGACCTCTGCCCAGCCCCGGCTTCACCGGAGGCTGCCCAGAACGGCCACCAACTCATGTCCCTTTGAGCACCTTCAGTGCAACTTTCACTACAGGCGGAAGACCCGCTAACGGGTCTCCGCCAGCGCGCCCAACTTCCCGACGGGTGTCGCTTCCGATGAAGGCTAACGGTAATAACTACAGCCAACAGGTGGTTTTTAGTGGGTAGGTGCCATTCTGGTGAGTCCCACATAACCCCCCCGCAGAGGAATTTACCTGCGGGCGGGTATGCATGACGCATCTTCCACCTCCCTCCCGCGAGGGTGCCTCGGCAGCAAAAAAAAAAAAAAAAATTGCTTCGCTCGTCGTCGTGCCTAATAGGTATAATTTCAAATGTGCCTTATTAATTTTAATTTGTGTCACAGGAGATTTAGTTTATAACTTTTATTATATTTTGTCGCTTGATTCTTCAGATAGTATTTAATTAACAAGGTAGTCCTTTTAAGGTAATAGGTAACTTCGCACAGTTATAGAGTATGTCATTTGACTTATTAAAAAAACTTTCCGTCTTTTTACTTGATCAACCCCGGTCCCGGCAAGTCTTCATTCTTTTTTCGTGAGTGGTAACAAGCACACGTCTTAAACCAATGAGTAACTTAACAGTTTAATATTAAATATTCTGTAAATATTGTACTAAAAGTTCGAAAATTAGAACTAACAATAAAGAATATAAGATAGCGACTCGTTAACTCTTCCGATGAGGTTAGCCATTTTTTGTTTTTTTCATAAGTGATCGCGGGTATCTATAAACTGTTATTTCATTTTATCGGAAAGATGCAGAAAAAACGTGTTATCTATAATAGATATATCACGGTATCTGCATAAATTACTGTTAGTCTTCTACCTGATGTTTTTAATTATAAACTAAAATTTTGCTTTATCGAAAAGATGCAGAAAACACGTGTAATCTATAATAGATATATCACACTACCTGCAAAAATTTAAGGTAATTAGTACCTAATGTTTATTATTATAAACTATAATTTCGCTTTGTCGAAAAGATGCAGAAAATACGTGTTATCTATAATAGATATATCACGCCACCTGCGAAAATTCCTGGTAGTTTTCGACCTGATGTTTATTATTATAAACTATAGTTTCACTCTGTAGAAAAGATGCAGAAAATACGTGTAAAACATAATAGATATATCACGTTATCCGCATAAATTACTGGAGTTTCTTATTCCGTATAGTATAGTTTTCCGTAGTTCCGTATTCTGTATAGTACTTGTATTGTTATTTTTGGTTTTTTTTTTCAATAATGTTAAAATGTATAATACGAATACAGAAAATCTAAAAGGGATTGAACACGATATCTCTATTACGTAATATTCTATGATTTCTATTATTCTTTTTTTTGAAATCTGAAAGTCGTCATTAAAATTATTTAAATATAATGATAAACCCAGTGGACGAATCTCCAGCTAGCCATTTTGGTTACCGCAATACCTGAGCCCTCTATGTAGACGCTCCCTAATTTGGAACCGTTGACCTCCTAGAATTAACCGGGCCAGTCGGGAGAATTATTTCCGACATGGATCCAGAGATTCTTTCTAACCTCGGGGCGTAAGGGGCTTCAGTTATAGACTAACCACTACAAAAATAAAAATAAAGTTATAATAATAATAATAAAGTACACCGAAGCTATCTATATTCTCCTCAAACATCGACAGGCAACCGGTCAACCCAGTCGGGAAACTGGATGGGACCTCCTCGTTACCCGTCAAACAGGGGAGGGGGCGACGTCAATGGAAAGTGCCAGTGCCTCCACTTCAGTGCTCACATTTTAATTTGGCGTTCAACGCAAAATTCAACCATTCTCGCTCCGATCGCCGCCCAGTGCGGACGTGCAAGACCCCGTTCTCCGTTGTTTGGTCCCTTCCCGATATTCCGTGGCGCTCAGTCTACTGACGTCATAGTTTAGCGTGTTGGTTCCGTGCTACGGTTTTCAAGGTTTTTCTACTCCGTCTGAGTGCTTTCGAAGTGCGATTTTTCTTTGCGACTAAGCCCCTTAGTCTTCAAAGCGCTGTGCTAAGTTGTGTTGTGCTTGTGCTGAGTGCAGTGTTGTGCCCAGCGTAAGTAGTCTGGTTTCAGTACAAAGGATACTTAACGGTGACAACGAATTTGTACTGAACCAGTCCTTTTATTTTTATTTTATTTCTCTTCTCTATTTTATTTATTTTTCTTCTATTTTTTCATATTTATTTTTATCATATCTGTGTGTTTTCGTGTGTATTTTTCCTTTCTGTCGGTAAAGGTTGACCCTAATGCGGTCAACTCTTTACCTGCGTACCCTTTTTTTAGGTTTCTAGGTAGCGGCCTTCGGCGTACTACGGTTAGTTTTAAGTTATTCTCCCCAGCCCCCCTACTGCTGGTAGGGAGGTTAGCCGCTAGGGTTCGCTAGGTTTTTATTTAGGAACTCTAGGCATT
Organism: Marasmarcha lunaedactyla; assembly: GCA_923062675.1. Lineage (NCBI taxonomy): Eukaryota > Metazoa > Arthropoda > Insecta > Lepidoptera > Pterophoridae > Marasmarcha > Marasmarcha lunaedactyla. The sequence goes on along the minus strand of OV281342.1, from coordinate 9,363,162 downwards.
TTTTTAATATAGATAGGTGCTAGGTTTGCCAGGGAACCTAGGCATATATTATATATTTATACATTACATATCCAAGCCCTCCAATGGACCAAAGCGTCGTTAACATCCTTAGGTTGTTCGCCCAGGCGCTCGCTGCGTCCGGCATCCCCATCCCAGATGACGTACTAACGCATGCCTTACAGGCAACTATCGCGTCCCCGGCCCCTCAGGCCTCAACCCCCGCCCCTCAGGCCTCTAACGTTCAGACCCCTCAGGTGTATAGCTCTCCCGCGTCTCCCGTTCCATCCGATATGGACTGCGCGTCGGTCTCATCCTCGCGCTCATCTCGTAGGAAGCGTACCGCTCCCGGGAGCGATTCAGACTCCACCGCGTCCGAAGCTTCGTAGGTCGCCGCCACCTTAACCGGCTCTCCTGAGCCCGCGTTCCAATTAGTTGCCAAACGCTCGAAGAAGCGTTCGAAAAAAGCCGCGGTGTCTTCAACACCCGAGCCAACCCCGGTGTCTTCTACAACCGCCCCCGCGCCCCTCATGTCACTCGAAGTGACCGCGTCTCCGTCGGTCCCGTCTAAGCCAGCGACACGCTGCGCTCCCGTCCCACCGAAGCCTCAGCTCCCTCCACCCGTCTTCCTCCGCGATAAAGCGCGCTGGACCGCGGTTTCTAACCTGTGCAAAGAGCACAAAATCAATTACCTCAAGACAAATAACGCAGGCGACACTATAAAAATCCAAAACGCGACTACCGACGACTTCCGCGCGATCACTCGTTTACTTTCGCTTAAACAAATCGCGTACCACACTTACGCCCTCCCGGAGGAGCGTAAGATCCGCGCAGTAGTACGGGGCGTCCCGTTTGAACTCAGTAATGAAGACATTCTCGAGGACCTTAAGTCCCAGGGCTTCCCGGCTGTAGCAGTGCACAAGTTGCACTCTAACCGCGGTATGCGCTTTCCGTTAGCTTTAGTTATCTTGTCTAATTCTCCCAACTCGAGGGAGATCTTCAGAGAGGCTCGCACAATCTGCGGACTCTCGAATATCTCCGTCGAGCGTCCCAACCCCCGTGGTCACCCTGGGCAGTGCCACCGCTGGCAGCTCTACGGCCATGCAGCGGCTAACTGCTCAGCTTCCCCCAGGTGCGTTAAGTGCCTGAATCCGCACATAACGAAGGAGTGCACTCGCACTCCCGAATCCACTTCCCCCCCTGCCTGTGTGCTGTGCGGTCAGTCCGGCCACACAGCTTACTACAGGGGTTGCCCGCGCGCTCCGCGCTCCACCGCTAAGAGGGCCGCGCCTAAACCGGCGCGGCCGCTCACTCCCGCTCACTTCCCGCCGCTGCGCAACCGGGGTCCCCCGGAAGCAAAGCCCGTTCAGCCGACGCCTACTCAGGCTCTGTCTTGGAGGCAGCGTCCGGCCATTCCGCCTGCACCTTCCCGACCCATCCCAGCTCCCGTAGCTTCCGTAGGGCCGCGTCCTGCTCCGTCATCCGCACCTCAGTCGTCGTTGGCTGAGGACATGAAGACCGTGTTTGACGTTATTCAAAACGTCGATATAAACGAAATTTCCGTGCTCGCACGCAAACTGCGAGCCGCCCGCTCTCCTCAAGAGCGTTTATTTGCGTTAGCCGAGCATCACTCGCTTCTAAGTTCTTTATAAATTTTTATTTTTTTATTTTTGTATAAAATCGTAAATAAGTAAATTATAATGTCTAGACCCGCGAATCCCGCGTCCAGTCGTATTAAACCCAAGGGCTTATCCCTAGTATATTTTAACGCTCGTAGCCTTAACACCAACCTTCCCGAGATTAAACTGTTTTCCTACTGCGTGTAGGGCGGTTTTAGGATTTTAGGAAGTTAGTCATCGTTGTTAGGTTCATAGTATATATATTTATATATTGTTGTCCCTCCCCAACCCCTCCGCAATGGCTTCCCTAAGCTCTGATGAGATTAGGAAGAAGTTACTTGAAACTACCGGTGCTGAAGGCATGTCTATAAATGCTGATAAGTATCGTTTCCTTGATTCTCTTATCCCGCATATCATGGTGTTATTTCCCCTTATGGCCCCTCAGGTCACCCCTCTGGTCTTAGGCCCTCCCGCGTCCCCTTCCTCCAGTGACATGGAGTGCGAAGTAGACGCCCCTCCGCGTCGCAAGCGCGCACCCGCGACCGAGTCATCCTCGGACGCCACCCCAACTGGCCCTGATGAGCCTCCCTCTTTCACCCTTGTTAAGAAGCGCTCGAAACAAGACCCGGCGCCCTCGACGCCCGTCCCTACACCCCCTGCGGCGTCTTCAACGCCAGCTGCCCCGGTGTCTTCAACACCCGCTCCGGCCCCAACTTCTGTCAAGGCCAAGGTCCCACCACCCGTTTTCCTTCGGGAAAAGGGTAAATGGACTGAGGTTTCGACATTGTGCAATGAGCACAAGATTCATTACACCCGAGCGGCCAACTCGGGTGAATCTATTAAAATCTTAGTCTCGTCGATAGACGAGTTTCGTGCTTTAACAAAGCTCTTCACCGATAAGCAATATGCTTATCACACTTATGCTCTGTCAGAAGAGCGTAAGATCAGAGCGGTACTCAGAGGAGTCCCGTTCGAATTATCGAACGAGGCTATCCTGGAGGATCTGCAGTTCCAAGGCTTCCCGGCGCTCGCGGTGCATAAAATGCACAGCAAGTACGGGAGGCAACACCCTCTCGCTTTGGTGGTTCTCGCCAACGTCCCCAAGTCCAGGGAGATCCTCAAAGGGGTTAGCACTATATGCGGCCTCTCTGGGATCTCGATCGAGGCGCCTCATCGCCGCGGTCATCCCGGCCAGTGCCATCGGTGCCAGTTGTACGGGCACGCGGCGGCCAAGTGCCGCGCACCGCCCAGGTGCGTCAAGTGCCTGGTCCCTCACTTCACTAAGGAGTGAAATCGCACTCCTGAAACTCCCTCTCCTCCCGATTGCGTGCTTTGTGGCCAGTCCGGCCACACCGCAAATTACAGGGGCTGCCCTCGTGCACCCCCGTTGTATGCGCGTCAATTCTAAGAGGGCGGAACCCAAACAGGCCCCGCGCCTTTCTCAAGAAAACTTCCGCCGCTGCGTAGCCGGGTTCCTCCGGCTGCAAAGCCTACACAGTCCAGGCCTGCTCCAGAAAACTGGAGGCAGCGCCCCGCATCGAATCCCATCCCGGCTCTTTGCCCATACAAACCCTCTCCTCAATCCTCTGTAGCAGACGATATGCGTATCGTCTGCGACGCTATGAAAAATATCGATGTCAGTGAAATCGCAGTCTTAGCCCGTAAACTTAGGGCTTCACGTACTCCGACAGAGCGCTTGCTAGCTCTGGCGGAGCATAGTTCCCTTCTCAATTCATTATAGGTTCATTTAAATGAATTGATCCCTAAATCATGCTTCGGCCGACCTCTGCCCAGCCCCGGCTTCACCGGAGGCTGCCCAGAACGGCCACCAACTCATGTCCCTTTGAGCACCTTCAGTGCTCAAGTAAAAGAGGAGTGCTCTCCGCCAGCGCGCCCAACTTCCCGACGGGTGTCGCTTCCGCCAACAGGTGGTTTTTAGTGGGTAGGTGCCATTCTGGTGAGTCCCACATAACCCCCCGCAGAGGAATTTACCTGCGGGCGGTATGCATGACGCATCTTCCACCTCCCTCCCGCGAGGGTGCCTCGGTAGCAAAAAAAAAAAAAAACAAAATTCAACCAGTCCGGGACTCGTGCACCGAATCAACCATAATTCAGGTGCACGCAGGTCTTTGATGATTATTGGCCTAAAATAACAAATAATGAAACGATTTTAAAATGGATAAAATTCTGCTTCTATATCCCATTTCATGATAAAATTACACCCGTATTACTCCCAAAGGTATTTTGTCGCCTAGTGAAAAACTAAATATGATAATAGCAATTAATACTTTGTTAGACTTAGAGGCTAAAAAACCTTGTTATACCTCAAGTGACCAGTTTATATCAAACAAATATAATAAATAAATATTTTTAGCGCCGAAACTCGACGGCGAAAAACGGTTCGTACGTACTTGTTAATTACAAAAAATACCTGCGTTTTGAATTTCAAGCAAAAGATATGTTCGAGCCAAACATATACGAGTTTACGGCGATGCCGTATGGATTATCCGTTGCTCCGTGGGTATTTACAAAAATTATGCGCGAAGTTATGAGTCACTTGTTGTGAATTTGAACAAAAATCGACTTGTACCGACAAAGTCAGTAACATTTTTAGGCTTTATGTTTAACATCGAACAGATGTCTATTTCTTTACCTGACAATTTTGGCGAGGAACGTAATTAATGGATTTTTGCTTTAATGTTTGTTTGCAAATGTGACGCATTTGTAACTAGGTATCCTGAAACAGATGCAGTCGCAGTCGAAGCGTTTACGATTAATTGGGCCTCTGCGTATTTTAACCATTTCCTCCGTTTCCCTCGTCTTAAAATGTGTAAGAAAAATAATTGATTTGAATTGAAACAAAAGATTTAATTAACTCCCATAACATCACCAAAGCAAAGCACTCCAGCCTTACCCTGGGTGCCAGGAGACGCTCTGGGTGGCGTTCGCGTGGCGCGGCTGTCCGCCAGAGACCCTGACGTTGGTGCTCGCTTCTGTGGCATCCATGACAATTTGTCAATACAACATCACGTTGAGGTCAATTTGGAGTTTTGTACGTTACGGATTACTGATATGTTCAAAAACCTCTTTTATTAGTTCTTTGGGTTCTCTGGATAAAGCAAACGCTAGGTACGCGCGGCGTCAACACGAGTGTGTTCAGCGCACTCAGAACGCGGCACGTGCTAAGTGTATGGGGCGAGCCTTACACCGTGACTAGTTAGATAAAACAGCTGAATTACGTTAAATAACTAATTTATTATTGCCCAACTTATTATATTATGCTAAATGAGTGGAACGCGCTATATGGGTGATTGCTAATTACGAACTGAACGAGTCTTTAGAACTATACATGAAAACGTGCTTGATGAAGTAAAATGCTGCGTTGTGACCTACTTAAGTATGTACTCCGTACATGCTCCCGGGGGAAAGAATTGCTGAATGAAATGAGATAATGATGAATAACTACAATGAGTGATATGCTACAAGGTGAAGGGCATTTTAGACATAAATTAAGATCAAATTAACAGTAGGTACACTCCGTGATTCACGCACTATCGTCGGAAATTGTAAATACAGAACGGAGCACGGGCGACGTGCTTTTGTCTTTTGATTTGTAACTTTTGTGTCTTCGCACTGAAACATTTTTATCACATTTACACTCATCACTAGACGGAACACTAAACCGCACGCTGGGCTCGGGGGCCCTGGCCAGCGACGACGGCGGCGCGGGCTGTGCGCGGCGTGCAGCGCTCCTCCGCCACGCCACCGCCAACGCCAACGCTGCTACTGCTGCTACCACCACGTATATTGCAGTATAGTGGTGTATGTCGTGATAGGACATCCCTTCACTTAGCGGTGTTGCTTCCTTCATCTCATTTATCTGATTTTGTAGCTCTCCAAGTTGCTTGTTGTGAAGTTGGTGGTCGGATTCAGATAACGTTTCTGACTTAGTCAGGGGGATATTTATAAAATGGTTAATAGGTGACATATTGATAGGTATCGTTTCACTTGAAATATTTAAGCTGGAAGTGTCCATTCTGTGTGTGTATACAGTAAACTCCTTCGTTTTTATAATGCAACCATGGCTTACGCTTAATAGGCCGGCGAGAGATACATCTAATGCGGTTATTTGATCTGCACATATTATCTTAAGCGCACAGGTATTACAGCATAATAAAAGTAGGTATTAATTGTGTTCATTTCTTCCCATTTGTCACTACAAAGGCTTGTTTTACAGGTCCATGAACTTTTGTCAACTTCGCAGAATGACTCATCGTCACTGATTTTTACTATAGCGCGTCTTATGTTACATAATAATGTTTCTGCGTTTAAGTGAAGGCATGTTTGTATATCATGTTCGGTTATTGGGATAAGGGCGTCTTTTTTAAGGCTAGCGGCAACATATACACTAATAGGCTTTATTGTTGTTATTTTCTCGTTTAACTGCTGCGGAATTGGTATAATTTTTAATAATTCAAAGGTATCTCTACTGATAAGTGGAATTTTAATTTCGACGATCAGGTTGTGAGTAGTTATTTTAGTTCGAATTTTAAGTAATTTGTAAAACTTATTTAAATCACTTGAATCAATCGGCAAACTTAAATCGCTTGGTAACTTTCCTGATATTGTATTTAGCTGATTCAGTAGTTCCCCGGGCGTAATAAGGTGTAGGTTAAACATTCCATTATAAATGTTTGTAATAGTGTTTAAAGTTATTTCCTGCATGATTTGAAGATGATTCAAAATGTTAAATGCCATTAATGCTGATTGAGTAAATTCGACGGATGTCGATATATTGTTAAAACTCTTTTCTATAATATTTAGGGAGTTTTCCATTTCGTTAATTTTTTTATTAACATATTTATGCTGTTTTTGCATCACGTTTTCGGTACGTTTTATAAAGTTGAACTCTGCTTCGACGATGGATGCTTGATTTTTCCAGAGGGCGGCTAAGTGGTTTTGGTTCGATCTTAAAAGTGTAATGTCCCTCTCATATTGCTCTGCAAATTCATCGTCGAGCACTCCAAACAATGTGTTCGCTATGTTGCCTACGACATTGACAAGGCCGCGCCTCCGTCGGGAACGCACCGAGTATTGCTGAGTTAGTAACATACGGTTGTAGTACTCGAGCTCTGCGTCACCGTGACGTAGTTGCGACATGATCCCGTCGCAGTGTGATTCCGTTCTTATCTTCGAACATATGCTGTCTAAGAATGTTAGGTATTTTGAAAATGCTGTAATGCCTTGCCAATAGGGGTCCGTGTTGAAATAAACGACGAGGTTCCAGTTATCTCTAATTATATGCATGTTCGATATATGGTCGGAATAAATGCCTTTATGCTCTTAAAATTTTGTTATATTATACTTAGATTCCACTGATGTTACGCTGTTAAAAAATAATAAAATTATGGATAAAACTGTTGTGACAAAGCAGTAACGATTATTGCGTATTCTTTTTGGCGTTTTCTGTTCGTTTAAGTCTGTTGTCAAGTTATCACTGTGTTCTTATGTATTGCAGCCACGTTTGCTCTCGATTTGATTATTTATGGGTAATATGGATAGTTTGACAATAGGCCTTTTCATTTCGCCGTTTTTAGTTTTAAGCGTAACGACTCTCACATAGCCCTCTGCGCCAGGGTGAAGCTGAATAACTCTACCTAGGGCCCACTTTCCTGCCGGTAAGTTTGCGTCGTGTATAATTACTACTTCATTTAACTGAATATTTCTTTGCGGTGCTTTCCATTAACTTCTAGCAGATAACTGTGTTAGATATTCGCTTTGCCATCGCTGCCATATATCATGCAATATTTTTTGTGTATGATGCCACCGAGTTCTTAGGTCAGTTTCTGTTTCGATCAATGTTAACGTGGGGCCACTACCTAGAAAATGTGCAGGTGCTTGCTTTGCTGTGCAATGCTTTATAGTTTGCTGTTTGTTTTTTTATCATATCGTCAAGTTTACTGGTTGACCCTTGGGATCGAACCAAGGTTGGTACTCTAACGGTACGGGACCCTAGATGGACCTAATCTAACCTAGGGAGGTCTTCCTTATCAACAAAGGAAAAACACTTATAACTTTAAATTACTCTTATTTATGATGAATCTATTTTATAATAAAATACAAGAATAATTATTAAACTATTTTGGGGACGAAGCCCGCAATAGAATTCCGTAAAGGAATTCCTTAAAGGAATCCCGTCAAGGGATGCCCTGGAACAATCTTTCATATTCTATGTATTTTACATTTTACAAATAAAATCAAATAATGACAGACTTATAAGTTGCCAGTCATAAATGTCGGCAAGTTTGTTTGTGCAATAACCTCTTTTATTAAATACGGCACAAGCAAACGTTGCAATCGCCCCTCTTGTTTAATTTATTTAATCAGTAAAGCTGATTAAAACAATTCCTATATACATTTCATTCTTAAATAACGACCCTACTTAAATCAGGACCATATACATTAATCGGGATTACTCTCAGATGAGCCCCCTACTGATAGGAATATATATACTTGATCATGTTTAAATTACAACATCTTATTACACCAAAAATGATCTTATAGTATTTATTCTCCATCAATAGAGCCTTAGCCACAAAACCTGATGAAAATCAGCCAAGATTCCGGCTGGTTAATTAATATCTAAATAAAACAGTGTAAGTTATTATAATTTCTCATACAATTCATGAATAATCAACAACCCCATATTAATTATTTACGTTACACAATCATACGCTAATTCAAATAACTAATATTTATTATTAAATTAATCAACAATTGTTAAAATAACCCATTGAATGCAATTAAATTATAATTATAATTAATTGATAAGTAATAAATACATTCATATCCCCATAAAAGTAAATTTAATTAATCCTTTTATTAAAATTAACACTAAATTAATCAAATTATATTATCAAACATTATCATTCAGTTGGCAAAACAAACACGTTTGACATGAACTGTCATATTAACTTTCAACTTTTCTGAATGATTAAAAGTTTATTCGAAAGTTTGTAACTTTCGAAAGTTTAAATATTACCTACCTAAATATTAAGATTTTACCTGCCTAACTATTACCGGACAAACTTACCTATGAATAGATCATAAAATTGGATCCAAAGTATTTTACTTAACCCAGAATGATATCTATAAATTAATGAATTTATATTTCACAACGCAATGCAGAGAACTTTTTCAAAATGCACCGAAATACACCTGACAAAATTCTATACCAATAACGTTTAGAATACATTAGCTATTCCATCACAACCCTTTTACTATTTAACCCCACTGAGGATCCTATTCTACATCAGTCTCGGTCTGCGTGCGTTCTCGAGCGCACGTCGATCGCAGACGCCTTCCCGCTCTTTTAGCCCCCGCGCTAATTGAGCACCCAAATTTCATAGTTGTTACCGTACTAAGTTTCTAACGCCGTTTTCACGGCGGACAGTGGCTAGTTAACCGTACTTCTAAGTTTCTAACGCCGTTTTCACGGCGAATAGTGGCTTGTTAACCGTACTTCGTGGAACGTGAGCTTCGTCGACGGGGTTTCGTTGTTCCAGGACTTCAAGTGCTGTGTTCGAGTAAGTTATCCGCGTCGTTCTCAACCGCCCTACTGCGTGTAGGGTGGTTTTAGGGAGTTAGTCATCGTTGTTAGGTTCATATATTGTCCCTCCCCAACCCCTCCGCAATGGCTTCCCTAAGCTCTGATGAGATTAGGAAGAAGTTAGCTGATAGTATCGGTGCTGAAGGCATACATATAAATGCTGATAAGTTCCGTTTCCTAGATTCTCTCATCCCTCATTTCATGACGATAATGTCCACAACGGCCCCTCAGGCCACCCCAGTTCCCCAGACCCCTCAGGTCTTAGGCCCTCCCGCGTCCCCTTCCTCCAGTGACATGGAGTGCGAAGTAGACGCCCCTCCGCGACGCAAGCGCGCACCCGCGACCGAGTCATCCTCGGACGCCACCCCAACTGGCCCTGAGTCTCCCTCCTTTACGCTTGTTAAGAAGCGCTCTAAGAAGCGTTCAAAACAAGACCCGGCGCCCTCGACGCCCGTCCCTATACTTCCTGCGGCGTCCTCAACGCCAGCTGCCCCGGTGTCTTCAACACCCGCTCCGGCCCCGACTTCTGTCAAGGCCAAGGTCCCACCACCCGTTTTCCTTCGGGAAAAGGGTAAATGGACCGAGGTCTCGACATTGTGCAATGAGCACAAAATCCATTACATCCGAGCAGCCAACTCGGGTGAATCTATTAAAATCTTAGTCTCGTCGATAGACGACTTTCGAGCTTTAACAAAGCTCCTCACCGATAAGCAATATGCTTATCACACCTATGCTCTGTCAGAAGAGCGTAAGATCAGAGCGGTACTCAGGGGAATCCCGTTCGAATTATCGAACGAGGCCATCCTGGAGGATCTGCAGTCCCAAGGCTTCCCGGCACTCGCGGTGCATAAAATGCACAGCAAGTACGGGAGGCAACACCCTCTCGCTTTGGTGATTCTCGCCAACGTCCCCAAGTCCAGAGAGATCCTGAAAGGGGTTAGCTCTATTTGCGGCCTCTCTGGGATCTCAATCGAGGCGCCTCATCGCCGCGGTCATCCCGGCCAGTGCCATCGGTGCCAGTTGTACGGGCACGCGGCAGCCAACTGCCGCGCACCGCCCAGGTGCGTCAAGTGCCTGGTCCCGCACTTCACTAAGGAGTGCAATCGCACTCCTGAAACTCCCTCTCCTCCCGATTGCGTGCTTTGTGGCCAGTCCGGCCACACCGCAAACTACAGGGGCTGCCCTCGTGCACCCCGTTGTATGCGCTCCAATTTCAAAAGGGCGGCTCCCAAACAGGCCCCGCGCCTTTCTCAAGAAAACTTTCCGCCGCTGCGTAGCCGGGTTCCTCCGGCTGCAAAGCCTACTCAGCCCAAGCCTGCTCCAGAAAACTGGAGGCAGCGTCCCGCATCGAATCCCATCCCGGCTCCTCGCCCATACAAACCCACTCCTCAACCCTCCGTAGCAGACGATATGCGTATCGTCTGCGACGCTATTAAAAATGTCGATGTTAGTGAAATCGCAGTCTTAGCCCGTAAACTTAGGGCTTCACGTACTCCGACAGAGCGTTTGCTAGCTCTGGCGGAGCATAGTTCCCTTCTCAATTCATTGTAGGTTCATTTAAATGAATTGATCCCTAAATCATGCTTCGGCCGACCTCTGCCCAGCCCCGGCTTCACCGGAGGCTGCCCAGAACGGCCACCAACTCATGTCCCTTTGAGCACCTTCAGTGCAACTTTCACTACAGGCGGAAGACCCGCTAGCGGGTCTCCGCCAGCGCGCCCAACTTCCCGACGGGTGTCGCTTCCGATGAAGGCTAAAGGTATACGCTTACCACAGCCAACAGGTGGTTTTTAGTGGGTAGGTGCCATTCTGGTGAGTCCCACATAACCCCCCCGCAGAGGAATTTACCTGCGGGCGGGTATGCATGACGCATCTTCCACCTCCCTCCCGTGAGGGTGCCTCGGCAGCAAAAAAAAAAAAAAAAAAAAAAACTATTCTACATCAGTCTCGGTCTGCGTGCGTTCTCGAGCGCACGTCGATCGCAGACGCCTTCCCGCTCTTTTAGCCCCCGCGCTAATTGAGCACCCAAATTTCATAGTTGTTTACCGTATTAAGTTTCTAATGCCGTTTTCACGGCGTACAGTGGCTCGTTAACCGTACTTCTAATAAGTTTCTAACGCCGTTTTCACGGCGGACAGTGGCTTGTTAACCGTACGTTCGTGGAACGTGAGCTTCGTCGACGGGAATTCGTTGTTCCAGGACTTCAAGTGCCGTGTTCGAGTAAGTTATCCGCGTCGTTCTCAACCGCCCTACTGCGTGTAGGGTGGTTTTAGGGAGTTAGTCATCGTTGTTAGGTTCATATATTGTCCCTCCCCAACCCCTCCGCAATGGCTTCCCTAAGCTCTGATGAGATTAGGAAGAAGTTAGTTGATAGTACCGGTTCTGAAGGCATACATATAAATGCTGACAAGTTCCGATTCCTTGATTCTCTTATCCCGCATATCATGGCGTTAATTCCACCAATGGCCCCTCAGGCCACCCCAGTCCCCCAGACCCCTCTGGTCTTAGGCTCTCCAGCGTCCCCTTCCTCCAGTGACATGGAGTGCGAAGTAGATGCCCCTCCGCGACGCAAGCGCGCACCCGCGATCGAGTCATCCTCGGACGCCACCCCAACTGACCCTGAGTCTCCCTCCTTTACGCTTGTTAAGAAGCGCTCTAAGAAGCGTTCAAAACAAGACCCGGCGCCCTCGACGCCCGTCCCTACACTTCCTGCGGCGTCTTCAACGCCAGCTGCCCCGGTGTCTTCAACACCCGCTCCGGCCCCAACTTCTGTCAAGGCCAAGGTCCCACCACCCGTTTTCCTTCGGGAAAAGGGTAAATGGACCGAGGTCTCGACATTGTGCAATGAGCACAAAATCCATTACATCCGAGCAGCCAACTCGGGTGAATCTATTAAAATCTTAGTCTCGTCGATAGACGACTTTCGAGCTTTAACAAAGCTCCTCACCGATAAGCAATATGCTTATCACACTTATGCTCTGTCAGAAGAGCGTAAGATCAGAGCGGTACTCAGGGGAGTCCCGTACGAATTATCGAACGAGGCCATCCTGGAGGATCTGCAGTCCCAAGGCTTCCCGGCACTCGCGGTGCATAAAATGCACAGCAAGTACGGGAGGCAACACCCTCTCGCTTTGGTGATTCTCGCCAACGTCCCCAAGTCCAGAGAGATCCTGAAAGGGGTTAGCTCTATTTGCGGCCTCTCTGGGATCTCAATCGAGGCGCCTCATCGCCGCGGTCATCCCGGCCAGTGCCATCGGTGCCAGTTGTACGGGCACGCGGCAGCCAACTGCCGCGCACCGCCCAGGTGCGTCAAGTGCCTGGTCCCGCACTTCACTAAGGAGTGCAATCGCACTCCTGAAACTCCCTCTCCTCCCGATTGCGTGCTTTGTGGCCAGTCCGGCCACACCGCAAACTACAGGGGCTGCCCTCGTGCACCCCGTTGTATGCGCTCCAATTTCAAAAGGGCGGCTCCCAAACAGGCCCCGCGCCTTTCTCAAGAAAACTTTCCGCCGCTGCGTAGCCGGGTTCCTCCGGCTGCAAAGCCTACTCAGCCCAAGCCTGCTCCAGAAAACTGGAGGCAGCGTCCCGCATCGAATCCCATCCCGGCTCCTCGCCCATACAAACCCACTCCTCAATCCTCCGTAGCAGACGATATGCGTATCGTCTGCGACGCTATTAAAAATGTCGATGTTAGTGAAATCGCAGTCTTAGCCCGTAAACTTAGGGCTTCACGTACTCCGACAGAGCGTTTGCTAGCTCTGGCGGAGCATAGTTCCCTTCTCAATTCATTGTAGGTTCATTTAAATAAATTGATCCCTAAATCATGCTTCGGCCGACCTCTGCCCAGCCCCGGCTTCACCGGAGGCTGCCCAGAACGGCCACCAACTCATGTCCCTTTGAGCACCTTCAGTGCAACTTTCACTACAGGCGGAAGACCCGCTAGCGGGTCTCCGCCAGCGCGCCCAACTTCCCGACGGGTGTCGCTTCCGATGAAGGCTAAAGGTATACGCTTACCACAGCCAACAGGTGGTTTTTAGTGGGTAGGTGCCATTCTGGTGAGTCCCACATAACCCCCCCGCAGAGGAATTTACCTGCGGGCGGGTATGCATGACGCATCTTCCACCTCCCTCCCGTGAGGGTGCCTCGGCAGCAAAAAAAAAAAAAAAAAAAAACTATTCTACATCCACGTGTTGACCCACAGACAGCAATATCACAATATTATATATACTCGTAAACTTTGGCCGCACAGCTAAATCGGATATCACCTTCTCTCTTATGGAGATTATTAGGCGTGGCTCAAATTAAACGTGCACATTATCAATAGTGTTATTTTAGTCTTTGAAAATTGACTTCTTTATAGCATTGGCACCACACGTATATCTATGATTCGCAAATAAAATGTAACGCGATAAATACGTGCCGCGTGTACCTGCCGCCCCTTAGAGGTTTCTCTCTGGGTATCTAAAATTAATTTATTAAATCATTAAATAAAATATATATATATATATATATATATATATATGTATATAGAGACCCTCTTATCTGAATATATAAAAACCTTTTCGTTATTAATTTTCTTTTGTCTGCATCGTCCATCCCTTTCATCTCCTTTTTGGTGATGCTGTTTGGATTGGCTTTGCAGGATATATCATCTCGGAACATTGCGTTGTGAAGTGTACATAGAATTTGAGAAAAAAATATTAGTTTCTTATATTATTCTAAAACCCCAACGAAATTCTAACCGTTGCATATCTACAAATGAACGATATACATATTTGTACACCTAAATGTGTACTTTTACTCTATTAATTCTAAGAATAAAGAAATTATAATAATATTATAATATTTCAAGAAATAAATGTATATACAAAAACCCCATTTTACATATATAAATACAGACACAATTTCATCATTAATTCCATTCTATCGAACATTATATGGTTCCAATCTATTCACATGCACAATCAATTCTTGGTTATTTTATATTTTTTTTATAAGATAATTGTCACATCCTATATATCGCAATACTCGAAATAAACCTTCATATGGTCGACCAAGTTTTCGACTTCCACCCGGTATTCTTTCTGGACAATGTAACGAAACCAATTGTCCTACACGATTTAAATCCAAATGATAATACGTTAAACTCGTATAATCCAGACGGTGTGATGATCGCTGTTTCTTGTCTATCCTTCTCCGCTATCGATAATTACCAATAGGCACAGTTTAAATCCAAATCAGCGCAGAATTTCGCCCCATTCAGCTGCGCTATCATACCTTCGATGATAAGCAAATGATACAAATCTGTAATTACCTTCTTATTCAGCTCCATATAACATTGTCTTGATCAATCGGCATCAACAATGTCCCAAGTTGTCCCACTGACGCCGGTTGAAGTTTGGGAAATTCGTTCCTCGCCCGTCGGATGAATCACCTTCTAGAGTCTTTCCTTTACTCTCGGTATTCAGATGGCTCTTGCCTTCTAAAATTTTCTTTCCGCCATACTCAGTGGCGTATATAGCTGAAATAATCTGAAAAAAAGTAAAACACTACAACAGTACGCGGCGCCTCCACCATCTAGCGGTACGGGACCCTAGATGGACCTAATCTAACCTAGGGAGGTCTTCCTAATCAAAAAAGGAAATACACTTATAACTTTAAATTACTTTTATTTATGATGAATCTATTTTATAATAAAATACAAGAATAATTATTAGACTATTTTGGGGACGAAGCCCGCAATAGAATTCCGTAAAGGAATTCCTTAAAGGAATCCCGTCAAGGGATGCCCTGGAACAATCTTTCATATTCTATATATTTTACATTTTACAAATAAAATCAAATAATGACAGACTTATAAGTTGCCAGTCATAAATGTCGGCAAGTTTGTTTGTGCAATAACCTATTTTATTAAATACGGCACAAGCAAACGTTGCAGTACCGATACGCCTGGATTTTCCGTCGTGCTTTCCATCTCACCTTCGACTACTAAAGTAAGGAATTTAATGAATGAACGTGTTTAAATAAATTATAATTTGTAAAGACAAAAGAAAACAAAACTTAGTCTCTAAAAATCTACCTGTTTAATTAAATACTATCTAAAGAATGAAGCGACGAAATATAATAGATGATAAAATGAACTTCCAAGTGAAGTTCTATCGCTATTATATGAGTCGCTTCATTCGAAGATAATAAAGGACCCGTCCCTCCCGGAATCCATACAAAAATTTGTTTTGATCTAAAAAAAATGAAGACTAGCCGGGACCGGGATTGAAGTAAAAGACGTAAAGTTTTTTGAATAATTCAAATGACGTACTCTAAAACTGTGCGAAGTTACCTAGTACCTTAAAAGGACTACCTGTTTAATTATAAACTTTCTTCTATATACAGAGTGTCCCAGAAATGACGCGTAAAGGTGACACTGGAGCTAGATGGACTTAAAGCCTATCAGATAACACCAACATGCT
This sequence comes from Marasmarcha lunaedactyla, assembly GCA_923062675.1. Classification (NCBI taxonomy): domain Eukaryota; kingdom Metazoa; phylum Arthropoda; class Insecta; order Lepidoptera; family Pterophoridae; genus Marasmarcha; species Marasmarcha lunaedactyla. Next base: position 9,347,470 of record OV281342.1, on the reverse strand, counting down.
TCTAGTAAATATTTTCTGGTTTTCGACATATTGCCATTTTGTGATTTTTTATGAAATTTCCACTTTTTGGTCCTTTTTTGCCTACAGCTGCAATAAATATCTTTTAATTCAGGTTTTTTTACCATGACTATTGTTATTAGTTGATTCAGACAACCTAGTAATAGTTTTGACGGACGCTAAGAAAAAGAGTCAAATTGTTTTATTTTATTTCATTGCGAAAAACCTGACTCAAGTTTTTCTGATAGCTGTGAAAAAATTATTTATGGCGATGATACTGCACAGCATATAAAAAAATTGCTTGTTTAATGGGCTTTTCAAAATATTATCACAATAGCCATTTTTTTAAACCAAATCTTAGAAAATGATTCAATAAATAAATCATGAAAAAACTTTTTTTCATGATTGGCGTGCTTCTTGGAAAATAGTACAACTGTATGATAATGCTTAATGACAGGTCCAGGTGTCTTTTGTGGCAAAATTATTAATAAATGAAATTGCAGAATCATATAACTATCTATTTTTTCACCCTTACATGTCAGTTCATCCCAAAGATCCCAGTCCAAAGATTAACTTTAAATTGGTGCTGGGATCGATTTTTTTTTAAATGGCTATTGTGATACTATTTTGAAAAGCTCATTAAACAAGCAATTTTTTATATGATGTGCAGTATCATCGCCATACATTTTTTTTTCACAGCTATCAGTAAAACTTGAGTCAGGTTTTTCTTACATGTCAGTTCGTCCCAAAGATCCCAGTCCAAAGATTAATTTTAAATTGGTGCTGGGATCGATCTTCTCTAATTTCATGTGGATTTTCTAGTTGCTAACTATGTAGATTATGATGGTTAAGATAGCCATCTCTTTTGCAGGCCGACCCATCACTACACAAAATGCGGTTGAAAAAATTTCGGTCGTCTTGATGCTTTTTTAGTATTATTCGGCAAAATGTAACATGCTTAGCGTAATCACTACTCAGCAGTGTTTGAACCCTTTGAACGTGTTAAGGGTGATATTTATATCGTTTTAAAATTCGATGTGCTGTCGTTTTAGAAATGCCAGTATGTCGTTCGATCAAACGTACCGAAGTTGATGGGTCCCCCGTTACTTGCTCCAATACAACCTCATTCTCTTGATTGCGGGGTCCTCTTCGTACGAAACGCTGCCCAGGGGTTCCTCTCTCGTGGCAGGCATTTACAGCCCGAAGAATAATTTCGTAACTTGTTCGCCTGCGGTTTGGATATATTTACGAGTACAATCTTGCCACTAAATTTGCGTTATACGAACCGCTTCCTCTAGCAGATATGCTCCTTGTTTCGCCATAAATTAGTAGCATGTCTGTGTACTCAGATCACGGTGAAGCTATAGCTGTATCCTTAGAAATTTCGAAGGCTTTTGATAGGGTCTGGCGTGATGGTCTCTTGAGTAAGCTTCCAGCATACGGAATACCTAAAGGGCTCTGCAACTGGATATCTGATTTTCTGAGGGAACGGTCAATTCGAGTAGTCTAAGACGGCTGCTCTTTTGACCTAATGACAATTAATGCCGGGGAACCTCAGGGATCTGTTCTCTCTGCAACGTTATTCTTGCTGCACATTAACGACCTGCTAACCCCAGGCATTATTGGTTACGCTGATGACAGCACCGTTGTAGAGAGATACATGTCCAATGCGCGAGCGAGTCCTCAAGAAATCCGGGCTTTGAGAGAGTCCATGATTGAGTGGGTGGATTTGGCCTAAAAGAAAGTGTCCGATTGGGGCGAGTCCAACTTGGTCAAATTTAACCCGTCAAAAACACAGGCGTGTTTATTCTCCGCGAAAAAGAGCAGTTTCGACCTAACACCCACTTTCCAAAATGTTTCTGTACCCTTAATTTCTGGGCGTAACTATATCGTCTAAACTAAACTTCGGGCAACAAATTGTGTCCATGGCTTAAACTGCTTCAAATAAGCTTAGAATTATCTCGAAGGTCCGACGGTACTTCAGCCCTGAACAGCTACTTAATTTGTACACAGCTCAAGTTCGATCTTGTATGGAGTACTGTAGCCACCTTTGGGATGGTTCTGCAAAGTACCAACTAGAAGCAATGGACGCAGTTGACCAAAGAGCCCGAAAAATTATTAACAACTTTGACCTCACCACTAAAAAACTGCAAAGCCTCGACCATCGTCGGAAAGTTGCCAGTTTAGCAGTCTTCTACAGATTACATTTTGGAGAGTGCGCGAATGCTCTTTTTGATCAGGTTGAACCCACACCCTTCTTACGGACTACTAGACGCAGACAGGCCTTCCATCCCTTTATGGTAGATAGCCCAAGAAGTCGAACCAAACGCTCCGATAGTTCCTTTTTGGTGCGGGTCGCCAAAGCGTGGAATGAACCGCTTGCGTCTGTTTTTCCAGAAAAATATAGTCCTAGTTCTTTCAAGCGTGGAGTGAATAGGTATCTCGCGGAAAGACGTGTAACACCTTCGTCTTCAAACGCCTAATCCGTTTTCAATTTTTAAAATTAAAAAAAATTTAATGACAACTTTCAGATTTGAAAAAGAAGAATAAATAATAGAATATTACGTAATACAGGTATTGTGTTAAATCCCTTTCAGACTACACGCATTTTCTGTATTCGTATTAAAATTTTTAAACATTATTGAAAATTAGAGTCAAAAATAACAATGCGAGTACTGTACAGCATTAATCGGAATAAGAAACATCAGGTAGAAGAGTGCCAGTAATTTATGCGGATAACGTGATATATCTATTATAGATTACACGTATTTTCTGCATCTTTTCGACAAAGCGAAATTATAGTTTATAAGAATTAAAATCAAGTAGAAAACTACCAGGAATTTTCACAAATAGCGTGATATATCTATTATAGATTACACGTATTTTCTGCATCTGTCCGACAAAGCGAAATCATAGTTTATAATAATAAACTTCAGGTAGAAGACTACCAGGAATTTTTGAAGGTAGCGTGATATATCTATTATAGATTACACGTATTTTATGCCTCTTTCCGACAAAGTGAAATTATAGTTTATAATAATAAACATCAGGTAGAAGACTACCAAGAATTTATGCAGATAACGTGATGTATCTATAATAGATAACACGTTTTTTCTGCATCTTTCCGATAAAGCGAAATTATAGTCTATAGATACCTGCGATGTTTTTATGAAAAAAACAAAAAATGGCTTACCTCATTGAAAGAAATAACGAGTCGCTATCGTCTATTCTTTATTGTTAGTTCTAATTTTCAAACTTTTAGTACACTTTTAGTACACTTTTAGTACAACTTTTACAGAAAATTTAATATTACAGTTAAGTTACTCGTTTGTATAAGATGTGTGCTTGTTACCACGCATGAAAAAAGTATGAAGACTTGCCGGGACCGGGGTTGATCAAGTAAAAAGGCGCAAAGTTTTCGCAAATGAGACACTCTAAAACTGTGTGAAGTTAACTAGTACCTTAAAAGGACTATCTGTTTAATTATATACTATCTGAAGAATGAAGCGTCGAAATATAAATTAATGTTTTCAGGTTATTTTTGAGCGTCTTAGAAATGATGCCGGTTGAAGACAACGCGATTGGAATGATGTGGACTGTTTTTGTATTTCATAGCTTTTGGAATCTATTGCTCGATCCCAGTATTTAGCAAGTTTTATTGTAATAGTCGATTGGATATTGTGAAATATATATATATATTATATTGATATATACTATATTTGTTAAATGATTCTAAGAATCGTAAGAGGTATGAAGCGATGGATTCTGGTGGAGTTATACAGAGTGGAATTTTGCAATAGTGGAATTTTGCAATACAACCTAGACTAAAATTACTGGAAATAAGATGGAGATAGGAGGATTCCTTTTTTAAACATTCCTTTAAATTTCCCAAAAACATCTGCTAAAAGCTTAGTTACAGATGAGAACACACACATTCAAATATATTGTGTGAACAGATTATTTTATCTTATGAAAATAAAAATATTAATTACTCCTTAATAAAACTGCACGGTGGTTTTTAAAAGACTGCTTAGAAGCACTAGTTCGAGTTTGTTGTATAAGGACGGTTTTATGAATAGAAACAAAGATACCATTTTTGGTTCACGCAAAAAGCATTATTTGGTATCATCATAAAAAATGTCATATCTTTCAGCAAATTAACTTGAGTGGAATCCTTTGCTCAAGATAGCGTTGATCTTTCTCAAAATTGTGAGAAACATTTTCTCTCTTTTATATTCTTATTGTGGAAATATCAGCTTTTCTATTTTTACTGGGTATCTGCATACGTAAAATAAATGTAAGTGCAAAATTGCGGTTTGTTGAATATAAGTCATTTATGTATCTACTACGTTAATTGGTCGTTTTGGAAATGGTTATTTATAGCTGTCATTGATAGATTGACATTACCATTACATTACATTAATATGGAAAAATGCCTGCATTCAATTTTAAGATAATATTCACTTCGTGTTTAATTTGATAATTTGTCACACCCGTAAAAACTGAAGTGCCTACATAAACACTCTCAAAATATAAAAAAGTGGTTTTAAATATTTTTTAATAGCAATGGCTATTTGAACAATAGGAGCTGCGGAGCACAGAAATTGTGCTAATGACACAAAACCAAAAATACAATAATATTACAGTGGTTTCTTGGTTCTGTATAAGTACAGCATTAAAATCACTAATTTTGTGTAATATCTAAAGAACAGCTGAATTTTTGAGTATTGGATTCTGACTAGTAAAAATGTATAAGTTTCCCTTTGCCACTGCTGACCTGCAATTGTGAGCTCAGATCTTAATAGCTTGTTGATGTTACGAGTTTACACGCTGTCATCATATAAATATTATGTTAGTAGAGTGGGCCGCGTTGCCTCTTACAACAATCAAATCAGCTTGGTTCCCACGTCGACTTACTTACGATTTAGCATTTATTATCAGTTTTCTATATTTAAAGGGTGTTGTAAATCTACTTAACCAAATGTAATTTACCTTATATATAATGGGTATTTCGTAATAAAAATAAAATATCTATTTTTTTATAAAGTCGCAGAGTAACCCCAAGCGCACACGTATACGTCATCTATTCTTAATTTCTTATTTTATTTGAAGTATAGTAATGAATGCCCGTCTGCACTAAACTTTAGCAACTCCTAAGTTGATTCGTAAGTCTCTAGGACGTGCTTAGCAACGAGAATTGCGTTGCACTAAACTTAAGTCAATGCCTTAATGCTTAAGACATTCCTAACTTTATGACACCAATTTAACATGTCATAACTTAAGCATAGGTACCACGGCGTTCAGAAAGTTATGCGTATACACAAGTTAGAAAGGTTTTACGTGTTTTATATTAATATTTTTCCAAGGAGTCACCTTTTAGAAAAAAAACATGAAACATCATATCTCCAACGGGAAAATTCCTTTCTCCTTCATGTTCATTGCTGTCTTGAAGAAACCTGAGCTACACAACTTCCCACAATACTTTATACCATTCTCATTACTTTTCGAACGGCCCTCGTATGTTGTAAATATTGACATTTCATTCATTGATTGAAGATTGACAAAATAACCTCGCGTGAAAAATTCTACCCTTTTTCAGTGTATTTCTTTACCTTAACATGAGTGTGAACAATGATCTTGTAAACTTTTTGGGATTTCTTGAAAACGTTGATAATCCACAACACAGGTCACGAACCATAAATAAGGCCAAGAGGAAATCCTCTTGAAACCATGAACGATTGCTATTTTTTTAAAGATATCGTGATTATAAGCAAGTATTCCTCTTTACACTTCACGAAATTGATGAAAGTCTGGAGTAGGAGAGTAACCGTTAAGTAATTTCAAACTAAATGTTAGTACCCATTATTTTATTGTAAAGAATGTAAGTTCCTACCAACATGCTATTGTATTTTATATTGTATTTACTAAGGAATAACAGCATTTCTCCAGCGCTCCAGCTGATGGTGACTCTACTGGTTGGATGGTGGCTGACTATCGACTTCAAAATAAATAATATTTACATTTTGTTTGAACTTTTTATTGAAGGGATATTCATTTGAAGACGGGCATAAGTTTCATAAGTTCAATAGTTTATAGTTGAATACAAATCAAGCTATAATTTCCGCTCTACTCAAACGATTTTAATAAAACTTGCCACAAAATTTAAATTGAGATACGGGCCAAAAGACAATTCTTACCCTTTTCTGATTATAGAACAAACAAACTTTGCGTTTTTTTAATTTTATAATAAAAGAATTGCAATACAAGTTAGACCGCACCATCTCCTCAATTAAATTCATATATACACATAATTATCGGTTTTAGGGAAAATTTTATTTACCTTCTCCTTTTTAAATTAATGTGCCGTAGTATACTGAATTGCTTGCTCTAAAATTTTTCTTGGTTCTTTAATGTTATCAATTTAATATTTAAGTATTTTTCACAATCAAGTAAAAATCCTTTAAATTGCTCAAAATCAAAATAATTATGTTATTGAAAAACAGTTTTAAACTTTTCCTACACTTCAAAAGTTTTATTTCCAAATAATTATTTGCGTGCTCAGCTAACCCAATATAACACAGTTTAAAAAAACTAAACGATAAAGTTTTTTACCCTCCATTGTGCCGAGGTAATCCAATAACTCGTCGCCACGCGGGACAAATACAGTGTTTGATCAAGTTTACGGCAAACTTCAGCTAAAACCTGATAAACTAGAGCCACATTTCAAGCGGACTAGTCAACCCCGGATGCGGATATTCATAACTATGCATTCGGTTATCAACATCGTTAAATAAAGCAGCGATTGACTTTTTAATTTGGGTTTTGTAATTAATAAAACTTAAAAATTACTGAAGAAAGATAAACCTGGTTGGAGAAATAAACACGAAATAAACTGTGAAGTGTTTATCAAAGTTCATTAAAAAATATTATTTGACTGGATTTGCCCATACTTTTTCATATAACATCCTCGAGTATTTTACAACCAAAATTTTTTTTTATTTCAACAGAAGGACTGTCGTAATTTCCTTTTATTCATCACAGTAGAGTTCTGAAGTACGCAGCTCTCAGCGTGCATGGTTCGGAGACAGCACTGCCTGTATCCTGTTGACTCTAGTATGTAAGCACAGATAATAATTCGATATTGAATATCGAACTTGTGATACATATCAAAGTGTTTACTTTATATCTATTTATATATAATTTTGCTCCTTTCATCTTTTCACAAGTAGACAAAGTTCCGAGAATTACAAGGTGTTGATGTTCTTCTACGTAATGTTTACCAGATTTTATATTTTATTTTTACGTTGTAATTGAGGATAATTCACAATTTTTACTGGGTTGCTCAAACACGCAAAAACGATTGAATGAATTTTAAAGAAATTTTGCAAACAGATAGATTGCAATTTAGAATAACACAAAGGCTATCTTTTATTACTAAATTATACAGAAACAGGATGACGTCATTAGTTCATCGTCATCAATTAGTTACGAAATAATAAAAAGTCACTTTGAGATAATTTCTGAGTCATATAAATAGACGCCAATATTTGCATTTATCCTACCTCCTCAAAGTAAACAGGATTAAAAGTCATATTAGGTCATTACATATGAAATTGGCGTTTTTTAAGGGAGGAACATGAAGTTAATTACAAAATTATAGTGGTGATGTTGCCCAGGAAAACACTTATATTATCCTTCAAATAACATTTAATTATTACAAACACAGTTTTAAACATGAAATTAGTCGTAAGTACATAAATTAAGTTTGATTCCGCAAACCCTAGTGTCCCAGCCAAGGAAAAGATAAGCATATCCTACGCAATTAACACATCGATCCGACTCGTTTGGCTGCCGCGCGCGCACTCTGCCGGGTCAAGCGGGAATGCGTAACCAAAGGCGGCGAGGGATGGGAACTAGACTCTAGTGATGTACTAGGGCTCGCTATAGTCTCCCCCTCCAAGTCACGAATACGTCCCGAACGTGACTTGGACGGACGTCCGCGCCTACGCTTATGTTCAATAACCTGGGATGAACCAACATACGGAGTCAAGGCGCTGGCATGGTATTTACCCTTTACATTTCCTTTGCTATCATCAACTTCAAATGACGTTTGACTAACTTTACGGGAAACACGATACGGGCCTTCACGTCTAGACGCGAACTTGCTCGTAAAACCTTGAGAAGCGTTACTTAATAGGTGAGTGTCCACAAGCACCAAGTCTCCCTCTTGGAAAGGTTTAAAGCTTCGTCGGTGCTGATCACTGACAGATTTTCTTAAATCCTGCTGCTCTTCAACCCTTCGTTTGACATCGTGAAGATTACGCACGAACTCTTGTAGGTAAGGAGTAATCTGTGGTACGAAGTTCTGGCTTTCAACTACAGCTCTAAGGTCAGTATGAACTGACATAGGACACCGCAACTCCCTGGCAAACGTTAGATAAGCCGCCGTATGACCAGTTCCTTGATTAAAGGCACTATTTAACGCAAAGCGTACCATCGGTAAAGCTTTTGGCCAACCCCGATGTTCCGATCCTACCAACATCGCAAGAGTTTGTTTAAGGTCGCGATTCTTGCGCTCTGCAGGGTTAGCTTGTGGGTGATATACAGGTATCAGGGACTGATGCACACCAAGCACAAACATAGTCTTTTGCATCACTGCAGAAACAAATTGAGTCCCGTTATCCGAAATTACTCGGCGAGGCAAACCATAACGAAGAAACACTTCTTCAAGGAGAACTTTGGAACATGTTTCCGAAGTCGCATCTCCTAGAGCAAACAACTCAACCCAACGACTCGCCGTATCTTCCACAAGAAAGATCCACTTCTCGCCATTTTTACCTGCGGGCAGCGGCCCAAATAAAACCATTGCAAGTACTTCAAAGCGTTGTTGGGGCACTGGGGTTTGGAGCAGGCCTGCTGGCTTCAGATTGGTCGATTTAAACTTTTGACATTCGTCACATATCTTTAAGTATCGAGCTACATAGCTTCTCATATTTCGAAAGTAATACCGTTCTTTAACCTTTCTTAAGGTTCGCTCCAGGCCCAAGTGTCCTGCAGTAGGGGCATCATGGAGCTCTTTCATTATATCAGCCTTCATGGAGTCAGGAACAACCAATTGAGGCTCCTCAGATTCACAACCCGGATCACAACGATATAAAACTCCTTGAGACATATAATAACCCCTGTCAGTCCAGCGAACGACATCTTCCTTGTTCTCAAAATCGAGTATAATCGAGCTTACCTCAGGATCGTTCAATTGTGCTTCACGCACCTCCTCCGGTGATCGCCGAGGCAAATCCACCACCACCGGGCAAATGTCGCAAGAACTCGAGCTTGAATCTTCGACATTCTCGACCACTGGCCGACTTAATGTGTCCGCAATCACATTCACTCTTCCCGGTGTGTATTCAACATCCAAATTGTAGGATTGTATCTTCATCGCCCATCGAGCCAACCTACCGCTAGGAGTTTTCAACGACAAAAGCCACTTTAAAGGTTGATGGTCGGTAGCCACACGAATGGGGTATCCCTCAATGTATCCTCGGAACTTATCTAAAGCCCAGACAACCGCGAGAGCTTCTCTTTCCGTGGTAGGATAATTTCGCTCCGCCGAAGTCAACAACCTGCTAGCATACTCTATAGGTCTTTCCTCGGATGGAGTAACACCTTGCATCAATACTGCACCGAGTGCATATGCACTGGCGTCCGTTCGAAGAATGAACGGCTCTTCAAAGTTAGGCTGGCAAAGAATGGGACGGGAGGATAGCCGCAGCTTTAAGCCCTGAAAGGCTTTCTGTTCATCCTCCCCCCACTTCCAGCGTCGGTTCTTCTTAGTTAAATCCGTCAAACAACGTGCCACATCTGAAAACTCGGGAATGAATTTACGAAACCATGAGCATGTTTGAAGAAAAGTCTTCAGCTGTTTCACGTTGTGCGGGGGCACCATCTTCATCACACTTTCAACCTTTGCAGGATCCGGTTCAATCCCTCGTGACGAGACTACATGCCCCAAATAAGTTACCTGTTCTCTAGCAAAAACACATTTGGCACGATTAGCCTTTAAATTAAAAAGTCGAAGACGCTCAAACACCTGATTTAAATCCTTCAAGTGCTGTTCCAGGCTCGGGGATATAACCAAAATATCATCCAAATAACCTAGAACGCATACATCCTTAAGGCCAGACCGCATTCTATCCATCAAACGCTGGAACGTGGCCGGCGCATTCTTCAATCCGAATGGCATGCGGCGAAACTGAAACGTTCCAAATGGAGTTGTGAAGGCAGTTTTATGTCTATCTTCAGGCGCGACGATCGTCTGCCAGTAGCCAGCTTTCAGATCAATTGTAGACATAACACAACCTACTTTTGTACTCTGCAGTAGTTCATCAATTACCGGAAGAGGATAAGTATCTGTTTTCGTCACTTGGTTCAGCTTCCGGTAATCCACACAGAAACGGGTCTCTCCATTCTTCTTTGGAATCAGCACTACTGGAGAGGCCCACTCAGATTCGGCATCTTCAATGATGTCATCTTCTAACATCTTCTCAATTTCATTTTTAATCATGAGTTTCTTAGCTGGAGAAACTCGATACGGCGGACTAGAGATGGGTACGGCATCTCCTGTATCTATTCGGTGTACAGCGAACTGCGTTGGTCCTCCCCCTGGAGAAAAGATGTCCTCATGAACATCAAGCAGATCAGACAACTGCTGGCGTTCCTCCGGTCCAAGATGATTCCCTTCATCTTCACGAAGACAAACAGAAGAGCAAGAAAGAGGCTGTAAAACATTATTTTCAAAAATCATTTGTTCAGGCGACCGATCGTGTTTCAAATACCACATACCGAGATCAAAGTCCAATACCAGACCAGCCTCTTGGATGAAGTTCATCCCAAGCAAACTTTCTGTAGCAGTTGGCAATAATATAAAACTAAGAGCTAGTTCTAATCCCCGTACCTTAATCATTACAATCGCTAACTCAACAAGTTGCGAGCAGATCCGCCCATCTGCATACTTAAGTTCCGTAAAAACAGTTTGGAACTCTTGTCCATTATCAACTAAATGTTTTCTTAAACTAACACTGCCTATACAATGTTTAGCACCAGTATCTACCAATAAATTTCCTTTTACACCGAAAATTTCTACACAAATTACTGGGCGCACACGCGAATCTACATTATCACTATTCGCGGACACTGATTGAAAAGTTACTGACGATGGCGACACGGACGGTTTCGCCTGTTTACACGTCGAACAATTTGAACGAATCACGCCAGGTGCTCCGCAACCAAAACAAGTGACAGTTGACCGCATCTCTACTTCGTCGTTACTATCAGGACTCTTCAACTGCTTCGCTAATCGTGGGCAATTACTCTTTAGATGTCCGAACTGCTTACAGTAGTAGCATTGCATACGGGTGTTCGCAAGTGGCGACTTTGAACTCGAAACAGACGTACGCATAGGTGTCGGCGGCGGTTTATTTTCTACTGTACTACTAAATCTTGATCGACCCTCGTCAAGTATATCCTCAACACGGCGAACTTGCTCTAATAACTCCGCAAAAGTAGTAAAACATGATCGAGACACCTTCTCACGAATACGGCGGTGCAATAACCCATACGTCATATCAATCTGTACCGTTTCGGTAAGAGTAAAAGGTGGAAGTTGCGCAAATAACGCTCTAATATGACACACGAACAAATCAGTAGGTTCGTTGCTCCACTGTTCTCTATCAAATATATTCCGATACACCTTGTAGGGAGGCAATCGAAGTCCAAAAGTTTGCCTCAATGACTGTATGGCATTCGACCAAGTTACGGTAGTATCCTTTACGCCTTGCCACCACGTAGCTGCTATCCCCGTCAATAACATAGATAACCCACGAACAGCATTATTATCATCTATGCCAACACATTGTTTATAGGTCTCCACGGCGTCAATAAACGCATCAACATTACTAGTCTTCTCGCCATCAAATCGAGCAGTACATTTGGCAAAGTTTCCGGTATAATGTGGTAAAGGTGTACTTACAGGATCACTGCGACTTAGCCTGTTTATCAGTAACAGAAGTTGGTCCGTCGACATGACGACTGGAGCCACTACAGGGTCAGCGGCGGGTTGCTGTTGCGACTGAGCCATCTCAGCAACAGGAACGCTACCGCACGAAGAACTCTCGGCCGTCGGCTGCAGCGGCGGCACCGCCTCATCAGACAAAGCAGCAGGCTCCCCAGGAGCCACAGGGCTCGTGACGCGCGAACGAGTTTTCACCATCGTACCACAATATAGGTTGAACGTTCTAAACACAGACAAGTTCAACTAAACAGTCCAAAAGTCTTAATAAGTCCACAAGATTGCCGACTGGTTACCTATTCGATAACACAATTACCTACGTAAAAGTTTACACTTAAAGTTCACTAGGCACTTTTCAATCACAAAACACGAATACCTATTATGTGCCTAGGACAAAATAACACTAAAACGTTTATTTACTTTCTAAAAACAGTTTCAAAATAAAGTTCAACATAAACAACGAAAATATTCTCTTCTAGTTTCGATTTGTAACTAGGTAGGTATGTAAGTCTTTAACACAACCGAAACAAAACCTAGATAAAGTTCGATAACTTAAAAAGTCACTGTTTAAAACACTTTTAAGTAAGTCTAACAAACTAGAAAGTCCACGACCTAGGTTCGGATATCTATACGATAACCCTGAACAAAACCTAGTAAATATGCACACTAAAGTTACGGATTATCAAAGTTCTAGGTTCAGGTTTAGAACACTAACACCCGCGACAAAACCTAGTATTATGCACACAAAAGTCACAGTCTATCTAAGTCCTAGGTTCAGGCTTAGAACACTAACACCCGCGACAAAACCTAGTATTATGCACAGTTTATCATTATCAAAGTTCTAGGTTCAGGTTTAGAATACTAACACCCGCGACAAAACCTAGTATTATGCACACTAAAGTCACAGTCTATCAAAGTTCTAGGTTCAGGCTTAGAACACTAACACCCGCGACAAAACCTAGCAACTTGTAGAAACAGAAACACGCAACACTTATTATTCTCAACAGTCCGTGAGTTCTAGGTTCAGGAATAATACCTGGGACAAAACCTATCCTAAAATAATAAAGTTACAAAAATTCGACACTGTATTATCAACAGGAACACCAAACGAACTTTTATCAACATAATACGGAGCACACGCGCAAAAGTATCTTTAAAGTCAACCAAAACATTACGAGTCACAACCGCTAGTCTACTATATAATAACACGTGGAAAAACGGGCGGGCGCTTTTCACGGGACCTTTGACGTTTGTACTTCACGACCCACGCGACGCGCGAGTTTTGCCCTTATATGGTAAGGTTGCTGGCGTCCTTTTAGCCGCGAAAACGAAAACTGCGTAATTTCAATGTTATGTTATTTATGAACTGTCTTTGCACATCACACTAATTAGATTAATTTAAGTTCTTTACAAAAACACTTTGCACTGTTCTGCTCAACGTTGGGCTGCCATTTTATAGTGGTGATGTTGCCCAGGAAAACACTTATATTATCCTTCAAATAACATTTAATTATTACAAACACAGTTTTAAACATGAAATTAGTCGTAAGTACATAAATAAGTTTGATTCCGCAAACCCTAGTGTCCCAGCCAAGGAAAAGATAAGCATATCCTACGCAATTAACACATCGATCCGACTCGTTTGGCTGCCGCGCGCGCACTCTGCCGGGTCAAGCGGGAATGCGTAACCAAAGGCGGCGAGGGATGGGAACTAGACTCTAGTGATGTACTAGGGCTCGCTATAAAATATATATATATTATTTATTTAATCAAAGTATTGCTACCTACCTAGTTAGTAGCATTGCTGTCTATGCACTTTTGCCATCACAAAGGTAGTTCATTGATCCTTTTACTAAAAAAACCATTCGGACGGGAATCAATAAAATCTTTGAAGGCGCTTTAGACTGCCCCATTGGAGTTGAACTTTTTCCCTTGCAAGAAGTTATCCAAATTTCGAAAAAAAATGGTAATCTGTTGGAGCAAGGTCCGGGGAGTACGGTGGATGTCTTAGATATTCCAATTGAAGCACCTCTAATTTGGTAGCTGTCTGTTGTGCAGTGTATGGTCTAGCGTTGTCCCGAAGCAGCAGTGGCCTAGAGCAATTGACCAGCCTCGGTTGTTCAGCTGCTAGCATTTCCATAATGGTTTGCAGTTGGTAATAATAGACATCTGCCGTAATCGTCTGGCCGGATTTAAGAAAGCATTAGTGAACGATACATGCACTAGTCTACCAAATGCTCACAAGTAACTTATTTTGAGTCAATTTTCGATTGAGGCAGGATCTGGCTGGTTCGCCAGGTTTCAACCATGGCGATGAGCGTTTCCGATTGTCGTACAGGATCCAATTTTCATCACAGGTTTCATCATCATTGGATTTAAAATCCTTTCATTATGGTGCCGGTTGAGTAGTGTAATGCAGCAGTCGACGCGCGTTTGTCGGTTTGCTGGACTCAATTCATGAGGGATTCCCACCAACTCGTGGTAATTGAAAAGAATAGTATACATTTTATATATTTTATTTAATACTTTTTTAAATATATTACATGTTGCTCATCTGACGGAGCAAGTCAGAATGTTTTCCTTCTTTTATTTGTGTTATGTCAAACGTATATTTAAATGTATTTTCTTCTAAATTCATAATAATTCATATTAACCTCTTTACTAAAATGTCGCGGCATTTTGACGTGCTTCCTAAGGCTTAGCCGTGACGATCGGCCGCCCGCATGAAATTTATTCACACACACAAGGTTGGGTGGATAAATTTCTTACAAAGTTTTTCTAACTACCTGCCTGAACGAGGATGTATTTGTACGACGGCCTCAGGAGAGACTACCCCTGTTGATTAGGTCATTCCTCGTGTTTGGTGGGAAATCTTTACGTACAAATAATAAATATAAGATAACAAAAGGAATAACTGCTTCGATAGGAATTCCGCCCGTAAAACCTCGCTTAAAGCAAGCGAACGTCGCCTAAGCTACTTTCAATATAATGTTTCCTAATCACATGTTAAATATTCTTACGGAATGTTAAGATGCGTTCCAGAACCGTTACAGAGATGTTATTTCGTTGTTTCTCGTCCCTGGCAGATAACTTCACCTTATCGCGCGCATTGACAACCAGCATGTCACCTGCAGCCAGCAAGGCATACCTACCTATTCGTTAAGAGAATTTATGATGTTGGTGACTGCTTGATTATGAATGAACGACCCTCGATTCCATCACCAGGTAAGGACATAGTGAAACACAACATTACATATAACAACTTTTAAAACAAGATAATATTAATTTCATTATTTTTCGCATCGCCAAGGAAGGGTTGTCATCAATCCTCATCCCTCAGTGGCTGTCATCTCATCAACTAGTGACTGCCATCTCTTCTGCTAGTGGCTGCAATCTCATTTCCGTTATAACTCACAATATGAAAAAGAAAGAACATATTAGTATATTAGAATATAACATTAATACATATATGCCTACACACATTCTTAATGATAACATATAATAACATTTACTACGTTATTATCAACATATTAAGATTAGTCATATATCTTTCAAATTGATATAATTATGTCAGGCTAATGTCACCTCATTTTAGCCTAAAAACCAAAAAATAACAATTATTTACTCAAGACACTTTACAACATTTACATATTTACAACTATAATTTAGATAGATTTTTGTTATAATGAACTCAACAAAATTATCGCAAAATAAAAGGTTTCAGCCGATTGACATGGAAAGTTATTTCTCGACCTCCATTCACCGCCTTTAATAAATAATTGTTGTTACTTAAACCTCTACATATTCGATATAGACCTTTAAATGATCGGCTAAGTTTTTTTACTCATTCCAGACACTCTTTTAGGGTTATGCAATATTTTTGTACAATAAATTATTTTAAATTAAAAGAACCCTGATTACTTTTCGCCACTGCATTTCGCAATCTACGACAATAATCATCTAATCCCTGCTCGCGAGATACCTGGATTGCCGAAATTTTAAACACTATCTAATAAATCGACCAAGGACTCTTGGCAGTTTCAATCGGAATAACAGAATGGTGCATTCAAAACTGTATGGTACTTAATGCTAACAAATGCGTGCAGATACGATTTTCTAGAAAAAAGACTTCGACTACCTTTAACTATTCCTTACATGATACGCCTTTGCAAATAGTAAAGGAAAAAAACGGAAAATCCTCGGTGTAATAATTGATAGCCGCTTACAGTTCAATAATCATATTAACACTATTGTTGGTAAAGCAGCCAAAATGTTGGGATTCTTGAAAAGAAATGCAAAAGAATTTCGTAACACAAGCTCTAGGATTTTATTATTCAACACATTAGTCCGTAGTCACCTAGAATATGCGTCTGTAGTATGGAACCCTCTGTACAGTAAGTATTCCCAACGTTTAGAGAGCATACAAAGAGCGTTTACTAGACATCTTGCTTTTTTTGCCTCAGGGATATCTCACAGAGACAGTTATAACAATAGATTGACATATTTTAAATTGAATACATTACATTTCCGACGCAAATTCCACGGTCTAATATTTTTGCATAAAATTATTAATAATATTATCGATTGTCCCGACTTAGTATGTAATTTTTACTTGATGGTACCTCGTACTATTCCAAGACAAGCGTTGACAAAAACATTTTATATAAAGCATCATCGAACCAACATAGGCGTTAATTCACCGTGCTCTAGGATCTGCTCTGCATACAACGAAGTTAATCTGAAGCTGAATTGCTCCGTGGACATATTTAACGACTCTTTATCACATTTCAAACGTACAATACTGGAATCATTCATCGTTTCATAATTTTGGAGTACTATTCATGCTATTTTACGTTTTCTCTTTTTTTAGTTCAATTATAGTATTTTTTTGTTGTTGATTTTAATTGAATTTTTTATTTTTAAATATTTTTACTTTATTTTAATCTAATTGGACATTCTTAATATCATTGTTATTATTTTTTACTATATAATGTATCGAATCGCATGACATTTGATAATTCTTGACATTTAAATTTAGCTTGACATTATTATTCATTTATCATACTTGACATTATAAATATAGTTTTCGACTCAGACTTCTAATCCCATGTTATTAAACATTTCCTTTTGACATGTACAACGACATATCTGTATCATAAATGAATAATCCACACAAATAATTAATATGCACTAAAATGTAATAATATAATGTTGACTATTTTAAATAGTTTGTACCAATAATATTTTTATTGAATGCTGTGCATACCTATAACTGGCTTGCATGTCAGCCCCTAGTTTAAGTCAGCATATTTTTTAATGTATAGACGTGCACGCTGTTGGTGTGACATATAATTAAATAAATAAATAAATAAAATACACTTGTAAACCATCGTCCACCGGTTCACTCGGAGGAAGCTCTTGTTCAATTAGCGGTTAATTTCGTGAAGCGAAATATACCAGCAACACCTCATTATCATACCCCTGCATTAAACACGCACCTATTGCTAGATCACTTGCGTCAATATAAAGCCTAATACAAATACCTTCTTCGTTACTAAAATGACGTAAAAGTGGCGCCTTTTGAATTAATGATAAAATTTTATCAAAAACCTTTTGTTGACATTTCATCTAAGTAAATTTTCTGCCTTTATTAAAAAATTTGTTAATGGTAAAGCGAGAGATAAAATGTTTTAAATAAATTTTCTATAGTAAGAGAATAAACCTTATACTGCTTTTAACTCTTAAACATTTTTGGGAATTTTCATATTCTTTATCTTTTCAACTTTACTTTGATCAGGCAATATGCCTTGACCTGAAATAGTATGCCCCAATACAGTTGTTTGTTTATACCCAAAACTACACTTTGATAATTTTAAAGTTTAACCTTTCAAACACCTGTTTGAGTGCTTTCATAAACTCCTCAAAAGTTTTCCGATAGATTGTCTACGAAGACTATTACATTCCTATACTTAAGCCCAGCCAACACTTCGTCCAAAGTTCTTTGAAAAATAGCCCCACTAGTTTTTGGACCAAAGCGTAATACATTAAATTCATATAACCGTGATGGGGTAATAAACGCAGTTTTGTGTTTGTCTTGCTCTTTAATGGCACATTGCCAGTAACCAGAATTCAAATCAAGGTCGGCATAATAATTAGCACCATTTAAATGAGAAATAATACCATCAATTATTAGCAATGGATATAAATTAGTAATAACTTTTTTATTAAGTTGTCTAAAGTCAACACAAAATCTCCACTACGTCGTCGGGTTTCTTAACCAACACAACCGGGAAATCATATGGGCTTCTTGGTTTACGAATTATGTTATTTTGCAACATGTCTGACACTTGTTCGCGTATGATTCTATGATCTTCAGCGAAAACCCTAATCGGAGCTTTATGAACAGGAGCTTCGTCCGTAGCCTCTATCGTTACTTCAACAATATTGCACCGACCTTAACTATTTTTATCGAAAGCAAACGTGGACCTATATTTATTTAAAAATAATGACAGAGAATTACGTTCACTACCAGATAATTCCGACGATAAATCGAAATCATCGTTTCGTCTTGCCACCACCGCACTCCATAAGTAATCTTTTAAATTATCTACAAGATTACTAAAATAAACATATTCACTTTCACACATCTTGGGTAATTGCTGAATCAGCTGTAAAGAATTATAATTATAACATATATTTTTTACACTATCTATACATAGAAAATTACAGAGACATTTGCTGAATCTTACGTTATTATTCTTAAAGTCTACTATGGCTTCTGCCTTTCGTAAGAAATCCTGTCCAAGGATTAAATCTTGCTCAACATCCTTCAGGACGACGCATTCCTGAATATGTAATTTATTATCTATCGTTATAAATATCTTCGTGCTTCCCAAGTAATTTAATTTATTGCCATTTACGGCTTTGAAGAACAGATCGTCCGCTTTTTGCATTGTTAAGTTATGTTTTTTGCAAAGTCAATCAGACACCACCGACACGGATGCCCCTGTATCTAATAACGCAAAAGTGTCACATTCGCGTATCTGAACCCAAATAAATGGAACGAACTTACTTGAGATAGGGTTTTTTTCTTTCGTCGGCGTCTGTACAAACCCTATTACTGACGCCGATAGATTTTTTTTTTGGTTCCCCTCCACGGGAAAGGCAGGAGGATATAAAAAATGCTCTGACGCATACTCCGCGCGCGCTGTCGGAGTTATGTGGGACTCGTCCCGACGCCTACCAGAACCATACCCACTAAAAAACCCCCTGTCGGCTCGTGCATTTTTGCCACTCAGCCTTCATCTGAGCGACGGCCAATTGGAGAAAGAGGCCGCGCTAGCGGGGCCCTTAAGGGGTCACCCTGGGATTTACATAGCACTGAAGGTGCTCAAACACTGAAGGTGAATACATAGCACTGAAGGTGCTCAAAATGAAAAGTAAATAATTTAAAACATTAGAAAATGAAAAATAAAATTGCATTTAATTCAGATTTACGTTACAATAGGAATTTACGTTAAAATTAGAAATTGCGGCCTGTGGGGCCTCGAGATCTAAAGCTAATTGCGTAGGTTCGCCAGTGTGCGCGTTTCTCGATCTAACGACTTTGAATTTCAAATCTGACGGATGCGGGATTTAAGACGTGATATTAGGTCTTTACCTATGAAATTGCCGTTTTTCACGAAATAAATGAAGCGTAATTTTTTTATATATTTTTTATTTCTATTAATCAAAATAATCACCCATGCAATCAATGCATCTTTGCCAACGCGTTAATAGCTTATTGATGCCTTTCTTGAAGAAATCAGCTGGACGGGAGGCAACAAATTCTTCAAAGGCATTTTGTACTGCCTCTCGGGTATTAAATTTTTTTTCCCGCCAAGAAGTTATCCAAATTATGGAAAAAGTAGAAGTCTGTAGGCGCAAGGTCTGGTGAGTACGGCGGATGACGGAGAACTTCCAACCCCAACTCTTGTAGCTTGGAGACCGTCTGCTGTGCAGTATGAGGTTGCGCGTTGTCGTGCAGGAGCAGTGGAGCCGAACGATTGACCAAAGTTGGTTGGAGACGTGCGAGCTTCTCCATCATTGTGTTCAGTTCTTCACAGTACACATCTGTAGTAATGCTTGTCCCGTTTGGCAAGAAGCTGTGATGAATTACACCCGCGTTAGACCACCAAACAGTGACCATCACTTTTCTAGGGGTAAGTTTTCGTTTAGGGCATTGTTTGGGTGCTGAACCAGGGTCCAACCAACTTGCTGAGCGCTTACGATTGTCAAACAGGATCCATTTCTCGTCACAAGTAACAATGCGGTTCAGAATTCCTTCATTTGTATGTCTGCTGAGCAGTGCAAGGCACGTCTCCACGCGTACTTCGCGCTCGCGGTCATTGAGTTCGTGGGGTACCCATTTGTCAAGCTTTTTTACCTTGCCAATTTGACGCAAATGGACCAATATTGTTTTGATGCTAACGTCGAAAGCTGCTGCTAATTCAGCCGTGGATTGAGTTTCATCAGCTTCCACAATTGCCTTTAATTCGTCATTGTCGACCAAAGTTTTCGGACGACCACGGGGTTCATTTTTCAGGTCAAAATTTCCAGAACGGAAGCGGGTAAACCAATAACGGGTGGTGCGTTCGTTTGTAGTGTTCGCTCCGGAAATTTCGTTGATGTTGCGTGCCGCTTGTGCCGCTTTGCTGCCACGAGGGTACTCATACTCCATAATTACTCGAATTTTTAACTTATCCATGTTGACGAAAAATGTTCGAATGCGTTGAAAACAAAACACTAACTATTAAACAAATGAAGATTTTAGAAAAAGAATTCCATGTTTGCCAAATAAAATAAATTTGAAATTAGAATTATCAGTCAAAAAAAAAATATTTTAATTTGAAATTGCCAGTACGGCAAAACGGCAGTTTTGTTTTCACGGCTCGCAGTTTGCGTGCGAGGACGGAAATTTCGTTAATGTCGACGTTTTGAATTACGTTGAACACGGTCTTCATGTCCTCAGCCAACGACGACTGATGTGCAGATGACGGAGCGGGACGCGGCCCTACGGAAGCTACGGGAGCTGGGATAGGTCGGGAAGGTGCAGGTGGGACGGCCGGACGCTGCCTCCAAGACAGAGCCGGAGTAGGCGTCGGCTGAACGGGCTTTGCTTCCGGGGGACCCCAGTTGCGCAGCGGCGGGAAGTTAGCGGGAGTGAGCGGTGGCGCCGGTTTAGGCGCGACCCTCTTGGCGGTGGAGCGCGGAGCGCGCGGGCAACCCCTGTAGTTAGCTGTGTGGCCGGACTGGCCATACAGCACACAGGCAGGGGGGGAAGTGGATTCGGGAGTGCGAGTGCACTCCTTCGTTATATGGGGATCCAGGCACTTAACGCACCTGGGGGTGTAATGTATGAGCTTAGGTTGGTAGGGTATTATTTTATATAAGTATATTATTTAGCATGTTGGGGGTATTAATGAATCTGTCAATGTGAATCATTCTGGAATATAGCGATCAACAGTCATACGCCTTTTCCTTGTCTCCCGTTTATATTACCAGATTCCCGTAGGAAGCTCCATATTTCTCAGTGGCGACGAGTTATTAGTGAACTTACGTTGTGTAAACAAAAAAAAAAACTATGTCAATCGGTAAAGTGTCGGAGTTTAATGTTCGATCGGACAAGTGCCAACATTAATCACTGTGATCGGTTTAGAGTGCTACGAGTTATTAGTGGACTTATGTACACTAGACAAACCGTCATCGAAAACGTTCGAACAGTTAACGAACATTCTAGAAAAGCACCTACAACCCAAGCCGAGTATTTTAGCGGAACGTTACAAATTACGGAATAGAAAACAAATGATCGGTGAAACAGTGGCGGATTATATGGCAGTGTTAAAAAAAACTTTCTAAAACATGCGAGTTCGGGACCTGGCTGGAAGAAAGCTTGAGGGATCAATTTGTTTGCGGGATCCAGTGTGAAGCAATACGGCAACGGCTGTTTCAAGAGGATAATCTTGATTTTGCCAAAGCGTGTCGGTTGGCTGTTAGCATGGAGGCGGCCGAGAAGGTTGCGGCGGCGGTGGACTGTAATACGGAGACTCCGAGGGGAGCGGTAGCGGCGTGCCAGGCGGTAACGGTGGCGCCGTGGCGACCGGCGGCGGCGAGCGGCGCGCGGGTGCGCGGCTCGGAGCGCCCCAGGCGAGCGGCCGCGGCGGCGCGTGGCGGGCAGGCGGCGCTGGCTGATCGGCCACAGCGGCGGCAGGCGGCTGCAGACCCGCGGTGCCCCGCCTGTGGCGGCGCGCACGAGTGGGCGCGCTGCAGATTTGCGCGCTACGTGTGCAGAGCGTGCAAGCAGCAGGGTCATCTGCGACGCGTTTGTCCCAATGTGTTGAGGCATCACGACGTGGAGGTGCCGGCGATTTCCACAGATAGGGAAGGCAGTGATGAGGTAATCGCAGTTGAAATTAATCAATTATCTCTAGAACGGTGCAAACCGTTAATGATAACATTAAATGTGCAAAACAAAGTCATCGCTATGGAATGTGACACGGGTAGTGCAGTGTCTTGTATAAGTTACGGATATTACAAAAAATATTTTGATCAGTTAAAATTAGAGGATTGTAAATTAATTTTAAAATATTATACAGGGGAGTCAGTGCGCCCCTTGGGGGTAATCAGACCCCTTGTGAAATACCTCGGTCGTGAAAAATATTTGGAATTGTACGTCGTGCGCGATGCTAAGACGGCGTTACTAGGAAGGCAGTGGTTACTCGAACTAAAAATACAGTTACCTGAACTTAAAATTGACGCAGTGAACCATATTGTATCAAACAGTAATTTCAACTTTAATGATTTCAGTTCCAAATACTGTGAGGTGTTTTCGGAGGGCCTCGGACGGTTCACCGGCGGCAAGGTTAGCATACACGTCCGCGAGGGCTCGCGACCGGTGTTGCTGCGCGCGCGGCCGGTAGCGTACGCGCTGCGGGCGCCCGTGGAGCGCGCGCTGGCACAGATGGTGAGTGACGGCATCCTCACACCGGTCGAGCGCTGGGACTGGGCCACGCCGATTGTACCGGTAATGAAGAAGGACGGGAGTGTTACGATTTGCGCCGATTACAAATTAACACTCAATAAGGTAATCGAAATTGACCGTTACCCGCTACCTCGTACCGAAGATTTGTTAGCGCAATTACATGGGGGCGAAATGTTCAGTAAAATTGATCTTTCACAAGCTTACGCGCAATTTGAATTAGACGACACTAAGAAATACACGGTGATAAACACGCATAAGGGACTTTTTATATTTAATCGTTTAGTATTCGGGTTATCATCTAGTCCAGGTCTCTTCCAAAAACATTTGGAGCAATTGTTTGCCGATATGACTTATGTAGGGGTATTTTTGGATGATATTATTATTACGGGAAGGAATACACTAGAACATATAAATAATTTACATAAAGTTTTTGATCGTTTAAAGACTAGTGGTCTCAAGGTAAAAACCGATAAATGTGAGTTTTTCAAGGATTCTGTCAATTATCTGGGCCATGTAATTAGCAAGAGGGGAATACAAACTTGTCCTGACAAAGTCGAGGCCATCGTGAACACGTCAGCGCCGACGACGGTATCCGAGCTTAGGTCGTTCATAGGCATGGTCATGTATTACGGTAAATTTATAAGAAACGTGAGTTCTACCTTAGCACCGTTATAAAATTTACTTAGAGCTAATGTCAAATATGTAAGGAGCACAGAATAATTCAGAGCATTCACTATAATTAAAGACAAGTTAATGTCGAGCGAAGTGCTGGTGCACTACTCGAGCGAGCTGCCCCTGATCCTGACGGCGGACGCGAGCAGCGTCGGCATCGGCGCCGTCATCTCGCACGTCACCGGCGACGGCGAGCGCCCCATCGCGTATGCCTCGCGGTCGCTGACGCCGGCCGAGCAGGCGTACTCGCAGATAGATAGAGAGGCCTTAGGTATATTATATGGAAAAAGGAAATTTCACCAATATCTGTACGGGCGGCGGTTTACCTTGCGAACAGACCATAAGCCGTTGACGTATATTTTCGGTAGTAAAGCCGGAATTCCCGTAATGGCAGCGTCGCGGTTACAAAGGTGGGCGGTACTGTTATCGGGGTACAGTTACGCAATTGAGTACGTCTCATCAAAAAAAAATTGTGCGGATGCGCTATCGCGGCTGCCACGAACCCGTGCCACGGATGCGCGAGCCATCAAGGAGAGTACGTATTTAAATTTTGTAGAGACGTTCTTGCCGGTAACTCACGATGACGTGCGAGTAGCGACTAGTAAGGACACGCTTCTAAGCAAGCTTATCTTGTATGTTCAATCCGGGTGGCCGTTAACGTGCACGGAAGACGAATACAAGCCATATTACAACAAACGTAATGAGATTTATGTTGATCGAGGATGTCTAATGTGGGGCTACAGGGTTATTGTTCCGACCGCATTACGTAGTATAGTGTTGAAGCAGCTACACGCGAGTCATATGGGTATTGTTAAAACAAAATCGCTAGCCCGGAGCTACGTATGGTGGGCGGGCATCGACGCCGATGTAGAGGCCGTGTGTGCGCAGTGCGCCACGTGTGCGGCCGAGGCGCAGGCGCCGCCGCGCGCGCCGCCGAGTCCGTGGCCCTACGATCTGCGGCAGTGGAGTAGAATCTATCTGGATTTTCTGGGACCCTTAGATGGTAAAACATTTTTAATATTAATAGATTCCAGTACGAAATGGTTAGAGATATTCGAAATGGCTCGAACGAACGCTGTATCGGTCATTAAAACAGTAAGAGCAACTTTCGCGCGTTTCGGCTTACCGACAGAAGTGGTATCGGATCGGGGACCACCTTTTACGAGCCTCGAATTCAGGGACTTTTTGCAAAAAAATGGTATTCGGCAATCGTTTTCTCCGGCGTACCATCCGGCATCAAACGGAGCTGCAGAAAATGCGGTGAAGCTTTGCAAGCGAGCAATCAAGAAGGCAACTAGAGAGTCAATTGAGGTGGACGCTGCCCTGCAAACTTTCCTATTAACGTATCGGAATAGCGTGCATTCGAGCACCGGGGACAGCCCCGCCATGTTGCAACAGCGGCGCGCGCTGCGATGTCGGCTCGACCTGCTGCGCGGAGAGCGCGCGCGCGAGGACTGCGTGCGGGATGCGCAGGCGCGGCAGCTGCGGCACGCGCCGAGCGGACCGCTGCGAGAGCTGCTCGTCGGAGATCAAGTTAGGGCTAGGGGGTACGTCGGTAACGATAAATGGTTGGAAGGTACGGTCGTAGGCAAAGAAGGTTCTAGGAGGTACATTATAGATAGCGGTAACGGTCAATCTATGCAAAGACACATTGACCAATTGAAACGCAAGTCCCGATACTCCGCCGTGTGCCAGATTGCGACGGGGATGCCGTCACACACCCCAACGATAGGGATAGTCCTGGGTCAAATAATACCAACAAAGAGCAACCGTTAATAGATGGGGAGGATGAGAGTAGGTCGGTTATTTGTGCTGAAGACACCCCGGTTAGTCATCCTGACTCTACGGCACTTGAGTTGCCACCGTCACCGCTAAGCCGTCCCAGGCGCCAAAGAAAACCCGTTTTAAAGTATGGAATAGTTGATTGCCCATAATAATAGTTTATATGTATTAAATGTATCTCTTACAATCGTGACATTTTGGATCATAAGTGAAAATAATTTATTTGTAATTTAAGTGGGGAGGTGTAATGTATGAGCTTAGGTTGGTAGGGTATTATTTTATATAAGTATATTATTTAGCATGTTGGGGGTATTAATGAATCTGTCAATGTGAATCATTCTGGAATATAGCGATCAACAGTCATACGCCTTTTCCTTGTCTCCCGTTTATATTACCAGATTCCCGTAGGAAGCTCCATATTTCTCAGGGGGGAGCTGAGCAGTTAGCCGCTGCGTGGCCATAGAGCTGGCAGCGGTGGCACTGCCCAGGGTGACCGCGGGGGTTGGGACGCTCGACGGAGATATTCGAGAGTCCACAAATTGTGCGAGCCTCTCTAAAGATCTCCTTCGAGTTGGGAGTGTTTGACAGAATTACTAGAGCTAAAGGAAAACGCCTACCGCGGTTGGAGTGCATCTTGTGCACTGCTTCGGCCGGGAAACCCTGGGACTTAAGGTCCTCGAAGATTTCTTCGTTCGCGAGCTCGAACGGGATGCCCCGTAGTACTGCGCGGATCTTACGCTCCTCCGGGAGGGCGTAGGTGTGATATGCTAATTGTTTTAGTGAAAGTAACCTAGTGAACGCGCGAAAGTCGTGGATGGTCGCGACCTGGATTTTAATTGAATCGCCTGCGTTGGTTGCTTTGAGATAGTTAATTTTTTGCTCTTTGCAAAGATTAGATACCGCGGTCCATCGCGCTTTTTCGCGGAGAAAGACGGGCGGCGGGAGCTGAGGCTTCGATGGCACGTAGCGCGTTGATGGCTTAGGTGGGACCGATGGAGACGCGGTTACTTCGATCGATTTTAGTGGCGCGGGGGCTGGTGTTGAAGACACCGGGGAGGGCTCGAATTTTGAGGATACCGAGGCTTTCTTAGAGCGCTTCTTGGAGCGCTTGGGGACTAGCTGGAACGCGGGCTCAGGAGAGCCGGTTAAGGTGACGGCATCTGACGACGTATCAGACGCGGGTTCGGAGTCGCTCCCGGGAGCGGTACGCTTGCGACGCGACGCGTGAGAGGATGCGACCGATTCGCAGTCCATCTCGGACGGGACGGGAGACGCGGGAGAGCTGTAGACCTGAGGGGTCTGGACGTTGTAGGCCTGAGGGGCCGGGGACACGATAGTTGCCTGTAAGGCCTGCGTTATTATATCTTCGGAAATGGCGAAGCCGGATGCAATGAGCATCTGGGCGAACGACCTAAGAAAGCTTACAACGGTTGGGTCCATTGGAGGTTTTTTTTTTTTATAATTAATAGTTGTGCTGTATAATTTATTTGCTAATTTATTCCAGAATAGCCTTTATACTCTACTGCAGGAACATCACAGCTAGTCAATTTATAGTCCACCAATTTTGCCTACTGCGGGTTAGGTAACTGTTTCTTCATTGTCAGCAGACTGCATCGTTCATAAAGTTGAGATAACTCCGGTACATTTCGCAGTACATTTTTTTGCTGCCGAGGCACCCTCGCGGGAGGGAGGTGGAAGATGCGTCATGCATACCGCCCGCAGGTAAATTCTTCTGCGGGGGGTTATGTGGGACTCACCAGAATGGCACCTACCCACTAAAAACCACCTGTTGGCTGTAGTTATCACCGTTAGCCTTCATCGGAAGCGACACCCGTCGGGAAGTTGGGCGCGCTGGCGGAGACCCGCTAGCGGGTCTTCCACCTTTAGTGAAAGTTGCACTGAAGGTGCTCAAAGGGACATGAGTTGGTGGCCGTTCTGGGCAGCCTCCGGTGAAGCCGGGGCTGGGCAGAGGTCGGCCGAAGCATGATTTAGGGATCAATTCATTTAAATGAACCTATAATGAATTGAGAAGGGAACTATGCTCCGCCAGAGCTAGCAAACGCTCTGTCGGAGTACGTGAAGCCCTAAGTTTACGGGCTAAGACTGCGATTTCACTAACATCGACATTTTTCATAGCGTCGCAGACGATACGCATATCGTCTGCTACGGAGGATTGAGGAGTGGGTTTGTATGGGCGAGGAGCCGGGATGGGATTCGATGCGGGGCGCTGCCTCCAGTTTTCTGGGGCAGGCCTAGACTGTGTAGGCTTTGCAGCCGGAGGAACCCGGCTACGCAGCGGCGGAAAGTTTTCTTGAGAAAGGCGCGGGGCCTGTTTGGGTGCCGCCCTTTTGAAATTGGAGCGCATACAACGGGGTGCACGAGGGCAGCCCCTGTAATTTGCGGTGTGGCCCGACTGGCCACAAAGCACGCAATCGGGAGGAGAGGGAGTTTCAGGAGTGCGATTGCACTCCTTAGTGAAGTGCGGGACCAGGCACTTGACGCACCTGGGCGGTGCGCGGCAGTTGGCCGCCGCGTGCCCGTACAACTGGCACCGATGGCACTGGCCGGGATGACCGCGGCGATGAGGCGCCTCGATCGAGATCCCAGAGAGGCCGCATATAGTGCTAACCCCTTTGAGGATCTCCCTGGACTTGGGGACGTTGGCGAGAACCACCAAAGCGAGAGGGTGTTGCCTCCCGTACTTGCTGTGCATTTTATGCACCGCGAGTGCCGGGAAGCCATGGGACTGCAGATCCTCCAGGATAGCCTCGTTCGATAATTCGAACGGGACTCCCCTGAGTACCGCTCTGATCTTACGCTCTTCTGACAGAGCATAAGTATGATAAGCATATTGCTTATCGGTGAGGAGCTTTGTTAAAGCACGAAAGTCGTCTATCGACGAGACTAAGATTTTAATAGATTCACCCGAGTTGGCCGCTCGGATGTAATGGATTTTGTGCTCATTGCACAATGTCGAGACCTCAGTCCATTTACCCTTTTCCCGAAGGAAAACGGGTGGTGGGACCTTGGCCTTGACAGAAGTTGGGGCCGGAGCGGGTGTTGAAGACACCGGGGTAGCTGACGTTGAAGACGCCGCAGGGGGTGCAGGGACGGGCGCCGAGGGCGCCGGGTCTTGCTTCGAGCGCTTCTTAGAGCGCTTCTTAACAAGGGTGAAAGAGGGAGGCTCGTCAGGGCCAGTTGGGGTGGCACCCGAGGATGACTCGGTCGCGGGTGCGTGCTTGCGGCGTGGAGGGGCGTCTACTTCGCACTCCATGTCACTGGAGGAAGGGGACGCGGGAGGGCCTAAGACCTGAGGGGTCTGGGGGACTGGGGTGGCCTGAGGGGCCATTGAGGGAATTAACGCCATGATATGCGGGATGAGAGAGTCCAAGAAACGATACTTATCAGCATTTATAGACATGCCTTCAGCACCGGTACTATCAAGTAACTTCCTCATAAACTCATCAGAGCTTAGAGAAGCCATTGCGGAGGGGTTGGGGAGGGACAATATATGAACCTAACAACGATGACTAACTTCCTAAAACCACCCTACACGCAGTAGGGCGGTTGAGAACGACGCGGATAACTTACTCGAACACGGCACTTGAAGTCCTGGAACGACGAAACCCCGTCGACGAAGCTCACGTTCCACGAAGTACGGTTAACAACCCACTATCCGCCGTGAAAACGGCGTTAGAAACTTATTAGAAGTACGGTTAACGACCCACTGTCCGCCGTGAAAACGGCGTTAGAAACTTATTACGGTATACAACTATGAAATTATATATTACGACAACAACCAGTGAAATTTTGGTGCTCAATTAGCGCGGGGGCTAATAGAGCGGGAAGGCGTCTGCGATCGACGTGCGCTCGAGAACGCACGCAGACCGAGACTGTCCATAGGAGGGCTTGGTACTACAATATATGTATATATAAATATATAAAAATGCCTAGGTTCCCTAACAAACCTAGCACCTAATACCTAAACCTCCCTACCCGCGGTAGGGGGGCTGGGGACGACGCGAAGTGGTGCCCCTAATTCGGACAGCACTGTACCGTCACCCTGGGAAAGGCCCAAGTGCAATGGGATCGGGTCAGCCGGTTTCTCCTTGGCCTGAAGGGCCTTGGAAGCGCACCGGGGCAACGCTATCAGGCTTAGTTGTCACCGTCAAGTATCCACCTGATCAAACGCGAGCCTACTACGGAGTGTGTTGTCAATAAATTGACAACAAAAACCGGCCGTAGACCTGACGAAGTTGGGTTGCACTAAAAGTGCGGGATTGACTACGTTACAACCGGCCAGAGCCGGCCGCAGAGTGAGTCTCTGACTACGTACTGGCGCCAAGCGTCAAGTACGCAGCCAGAAAGACAGCCCGAGCCTCGCGAACCACTATCGAATTTAATCGGCCGTGGTAAGCTCAACCCTGTTGTTGCTGCACTCACCGAGGTGAGATTTTTAATTCGAGGGGTGCACAGAGTGCGGGATTGGCTTCGTTACGACCGGCTGGGGCCGGCCGCAGAGCGAGTCTCTGACGCCAAGCGCCAAGTACGCAGCCAGAAAAACAGCCCGAGCCTCGCGAACCACTATCGAATTTAATCGACCGCAGTAAGCTCAGCTCTGTTGTTGCTGTGCGAGAGACCGACTTAGTTGCAGCCGATCGAAACCGGCCGCAGCGTAAGCCCTGCAGAGGCTATCTCAATTCGTCGAGGACGAGCCGAGATTTGTACGAATCACAGCGTATGAGTATTGCGACCGAGTTGTCGTCGTGAGACGTGAATCGTGACTTAACAGCTGGAGCGACCGCGAACGCGTCCGAGCGGGGCCGGACGCAGAACGGATCTGAGAGTGGCGTTTGAGTATTGCTACGAGAGAAGTCGTGAGACAACAATCGTGACTCGGCAGCCGGGAGCGACCTTCAACATGTCCGAACGGGTCCGGGCGCAGATTGGGTCTGCTTGCGCCGATAGATGTTTAGGTAATGCTTTTGTAGTGGCAATCCCTGGCTCTGATTGGTTGCACGGTCTCTAAAATTATAACGGGGAGTATTAGCTTTCGTAGATGTGGTTAGTTTGGGTATGAATTTTACATTTTGCCTGTGTGTGTTGCGGATCCATGTCGCCTGCGTCCCTCGGAGCTGTATATGTAGACGCCGCCGTCGACTTGACGTGCGTTGATAAATCCCGCTTTATTTCGGGTGCGTCATGAAATATTTCATGCATTTGCATGATTGTTCGCTTCAGCGCTTCCTTGCTATCGAACACTTGTGAACTAATAGGCATTTACTAGTATATGAACAGGTGCGTAAGAATTGTCGTATAAATGCCCTCTATGAAAGCGCTGGACCAGCCTTGGCCGCAAGTGCGTCTAATGCATAATAGTAAATTAAAATATCTTCTTCGACCTTCTGCTTCCTTTCGTAAAACTTCGCCAAATGATCGACGTCTGTGTGAAATTATTTGATCAGTTCGTTTCTTAACTCTTCAAATGGTTTGCAGTTATTGGAGACTTGCGAGAAAAAAATTTGTGCTGGCCCTTCAAGATAAGCCGCGATAACTACTTTTTTTTCTTCCTCGCTGTAGCGATTCAACGTTGCGACGATGTAAAAACTATTTAGAAAATCTTCTACATTCCCTTGCAATCCAGTAAATTTCTGCATTGCTATTCCGTATTTCTTTTCTGAAAAAAAATGTGTTTATAACTTGTCTCAGGAAGCCTTGGTCCTATTTGACCGTACGCGGCGACTCCACCAACTCGTGGTAATTGAAAAGAATATTATAAATTTTATATATAATTTTTTATATATAAACTTTTTTAATATATTACATCTTGCTCATTTGACGGAGCAAGTCAGAATGTTTTCCTTCTTTTATTTCTGTTATGTCAAACGTATATTCGAATGTTTTCTTCTTAATTCATAATAATTCATATAAACCTTTTTGGAACAAAAAACGCACTGTATTTTCTTTTGCGACACCGCCGCCATACAGAGCATTAATACTTCGAGCCGTTTCTGCAGCTATGGTGCCACGGTGGAAGTCGTGCTGGTAAATAACGCGATATTTCGAGATTTCCATTTTGTAAACTAAGTGACGCAAAGAAAAAAACCAAAGAGGAAAAAACTAATGAATTACAGTTTTCGAAACACAGATGCGTGTTCTCAATTCTTAACCAAAGAAGAGATAATACAGATCAAATTGGCTAATACGACAAAATGCCAATTTCATATGTAAGGACCTAATATATCTCAAAAGTTAATTAATCATAAATGTTACTATAACCTTAAGTTAAAACTTTAGGTAAACCTAGATACTTGGTAACTCGATACCCACCTACAAAAATGTGGATGTTTTCATAAAGCCAGGTAATACATTTATCAATAAGTATTTTACAGCCAACTAAGCAACTGATTTATTTTTAAATGAACCTTTAAAGTTGTTTATTGGGAAAATAAGAAGTGGGTGGATTACTTAATAAAATATCGTATATTTAAATTATCGTTTAAGAAATTTATCTCGATTTTTTATCATGAATTTCAAAGTTACTAAAATATACAAATGATAAAATACCTAATCATATTATTCCTATTCATATTTTTGAAGCATTGATTTAAGAAAATCATCGATCGAGTTTGACTAATAATAAAATATAAAGCTTTGTTTGAAAGAGTCCACAAAACGCTTAAGTTATTAATATCATGAAGTATGCCACGTTACGGACATTTACCGGTCTTGTTGAAACATACATACATCCATATCAAAACTCCATAACATTCACCAAGATTCCTAACCAAAACTATTTTCCCTATATCCTACGTTATCAATCAGTGATGCGTTCCGTAGCGTCTTAGGTCCAACCTACCCAATTATTAACGACAGGAATGGCTCCGGGTATTCTGCCCTAATCAGTCTGCAACAAAATACGTGTTAATGTAAGTGGTTAAGGTAATTGTGTTGCAATGTGTTGGAACTAATAAGTTTCAATGAAAAATCAAGTAAACATGATGAAAAAATTTCTTCTAATCTTTTCTTTTCTTAGCACAACAAAGAAAAATGGTCGGCTCTCTTGACCGGAATATGGTTCCATAATAGTTAATTTAATAACCCAGTGTTATAAAGATTGCAAACCTTTAATCACTAAGAAAGGATATTTTTAAATTTATTCAGAGTATAGTTGAACATTAATTATTTTTTCAGAGTTCAAGTAAGAGCCCTATAAAAAAAATTCTTGAATATTCGTCAAATCCACCCATTCTGTTCTTAAATGTGTAAAGAAATGGGGATCTTCGGAGTGAAGTATCTTATTAAAACTGCATTGGGTTCAAGTGTTGGGAAATTTTATAGGGTTTTCATTAATGGTTATTTTATGATTGAGATAAGTTTTTAGTACTGAGATTCCTTTAGCTAAAAATACTGTTTGTTTTGTGGGAATTGACATTTTCTAGTACGATAAAAATTCTGTAATGATAAAATTCCTTTTCCTTTGCTTCAACTAAGGCGTAGCGACACTGTAGCGAACGGGCGTGTTAATAAATTTAAGATCCTTTTTTTCCTTCAATTTGTCAAACGAATTCAAACTTTAAAATCTTTGTTATAAGTCTTATTTCTGGGTGAACGCCTCCAACTGTCTTCGCTACAACAGTCATCACACAGAAATCAAGTAAACATCGCCGTGCAGTTATGTCACTCAACCATAGAAAGCTATTATATAGAAGTTGTAGAGAAAAATATCGACAAAGTGTAACGGTTGTGGATATTATATTAGGATCCTGGAGTTCAACCAGGAACCTGTCAAGTTGGAGTGTAACCTGTCAAGTCTTCAATTTGCTATACGTAAACGTAGCTAAACAGGACTTTCAAAATTTCACAGAGCACCACAAATATACATGGAAATGCCCACAATGTAAGTCATCATTGCCAAAAAAAGATAACTCAAATACCCCGATTCGTAGCAACTTAAATAACCTCAACGAAACCTTCACCCCTCTTTGCAATGTCAACACAAACATAAAATGACGTTGCCAACCTTCACCCGAAGCTTCAATTTCTGACTATTCCCTGCTTATTCAGAAATAAGATCAATGCGCCAGGATATCAATATTTTTAATGAAAAAATGTCCTTGGTAAATGTCGCCCTTACCGTTTGCAATTACTGCAGCTAAAATTTATTAATAAAAACGATGAAATAGAAGAACTTAAATCTCATGTCACACAACTAGAAAGTGAAGTGGATATACAAACACAGTACCAGGTGAAAAATGAAATTGTAATTATTGGCTTTACCGAAAACCCGAATGAAAATCTTTTTCATATAGTCGGTCTAACGGTTAAAAAAGCTGGGATCACTCTTAAGGAAGAAGACGTTGAGAAGACGACATTGATCTGAACTTGTAATGTTTTGTATTTTGTTCACCAACTAACCAAACTATATTATGGGGCACTGTCAGGTTGCTATCTCGAAATACAGGCTTTACACGGTGGTCTTGATAAAATAGTGTTCAGATTATGTAGCACGGGTTTCTGTTGTTAAATACTAGTTCTGTATTTAATAGTGTCTTATTTAGTGTCAGTATTTAATTTAATTCTGCGATAGAATCCATACTGTGTGGCTAATTGGAATCAGCTCGCGGCGTATACTCAGGCAACAATGTACTCGTCTTAAACGTCATCACCAGACCAAGCCTTTTTTGGACTCGATGTAGTTTGGTATACACATCCAAAAAGTGAGTGACAAATGAATGAACTACCGAACCAATTTCGCTTAGTTTTGAACATACCCTAGCTTCACACCGTTCCTAAAGTATAGTCTATGGACATAAAAGGTTTACTACACAAGTGCCGACTAGACAGATGGCTTTGTTATAATTATATAGTTACTAGTAAGGCCCGAATGCTTGGACAATACTAACTTCATCAAGCAAAAGAAACAATAATATAATAGTACACACTACTTAGTACTACTTAATACTACCTATACTAAAGTAAAATCAGCATCAGTACTCTTAATGCCGCTCCTGCGCTTAAATATTTTTAAAAACAGTTAGTGGTATTTTGTTAATTTAACTCGAGACTATGTAAGTAAAAAATTGTTTCGTTATTATATCCATAAAATAAATAAATAATTTTGAAGTAACGAAAATTTTTATACGTTTCTAAAATTGTGTTCAAAACAATATATTTTGCACAATTTCTGTAAGTCGATTATATCAATTGTCAGAGTAAATAGTATAGCCAACAGAATTTAGCATGTCTTATTTTCTCAATCATTACAAAAATACTTGCACACATGCAAGTAGTTAGTTTAAAAATACAATTTATTTAATAAACGTCACTGTTTTTTTTTTACGAATTCCATAGCTGGCAAACGAGCATACGACTTACCTGATGGTAAGTGGCATCCACAATGGACATCGATGGACATCTGGCGCTGGCGGAAAGTTTTTTGAAAAGATGTAATGAAAACAATATAACCTTTTGAACATTTTTACTTTTTTCTCAAAAGTTTCTTAGTGTCCAACGTAATTGTGATTATAATACGAACTAATAATACGTTGCCGACCGTAGACCTCAGTTGGAATTGCCTGTTCCTTCTCTTTCACCGGAATATAACAACGTAAGCGTGATTATTATGGTGGTAAGAATAGGGAAGACTGCAGTACCACCCCAGACAAGATCCTAATTAATAAACTCTACTACTACTAAGTGATTTTGGCCTGTCAAAACTAAAATTAATGAAAAATTTTATTTTAGTCAAGTTGTTGTACCAGAAAGAAGGGGTTTTCATTCTACGATGAAAAATAAAAAAAATAGTTATTTTTTCAACATCAGATGGCGCTGATCAAAACTCAAGAGTCAAAAAAAGTATGACATCACAGCAAAGACTGAGTGAAAGATAGACAAAAAAAAATATGCGCCCGAAAGGGCTTCTATGAATATGAATCATTCGTCGCTGGTTCTTGATATGTGCTCTTGTAAGGTTAAGGAGCCATAGGTCTCAATTTCAGTAAACTTTACGTAAAGAAAAAAAACGAGTTAATTAAAATAATCTAATCTACCTCAAGGAACACTATATTATTAACCTTTTATAAAATGTGTGTGTGTGATTGAAAATAAATATATGATAAATATGTTACTGGTATAAATATATATATTATAATATAAAACATACGATCAGTCAACAGAGAGATTGACATTGACTCTTGAGTTTTGTTCAACGCCATCTAGTTTCGAATGAAATATCTTAAAAAAGAAAAGAAACGATAAGCCCTCATTGACATCAAATTGCTGTAATATTATTATTTACATTGTAAGCCATTTCATATATTTACGACATAAGTTTTAAAGGTTTTTTTTTTATTGTAGGTTTTGTTAGGCTTTATATGTAGGTTTTATTTATATTGTGGTTTAACATGTAACATTTAATAACTTCATTGACTGATATTGTTGCATGTGTCTGCGTTAATCACTTCAGGCGACAACTGAAAATCAGTATCTGCCTAACCTGCAGGCATTATACTGAGGTGTTGCCTTTTTGCATCCAACTGTGTGTATGTCACTGTGGTAAAATCCTAGTAATTTTATCCTACATATATTTTGTTATATAAAATATATTTCACTTTTTTAAATCTTTTTTTTGTTTAGGATTAAGTTCAATATAAGTTTTTTTTATATGTAGTATTACTTTTTGTGTGTCTTGTAATTTGTATATTTATGTGTTTTGGATGCAAATAAATGATATTCTTATTCTATTCTATATGAAAACTGTCCTCTTATCTGCAAGAGTAGATTTCAACATATTTTGATGATTTATATGAAAAAAAAATAAACCTTAACATTCAACCTTAACAGATTCAAACTTGAGTGCCTAACTTACCTCATCTCGTTATCATTTTAAGATTTTAATCACGCAAAGAGCCCCTTATGCGGGTACCATTGAATATAACAGGTATAACTAACAACCTAGTTTTGTTATCGGTACATCTGAATTTCAGTTGGCTAGTTCGCTATCTACGGACTCACTCTTTATTACGGAATATACGTATCTCTAGTAGGTGAAACTCTATGACAGCTTTTATTAATTTTTATTTCTTATTATTTGACATAGGTATATCGTGATTAGAAAGTATTAGTATCGAAAATACGTTTGGTTGGTCTTTATTTCTTTATTCTTTTTGTAAATTTTTTTATTTTTGTTATTGCTTGTCCCTTCCAGGGATAGCACTGCAGGCACACAGACGGTTATGGTAACTGCATTGAAGAGAAATTCTGATAGTATAAGGGAAACCAATCAAGAGAAATAGCAAAACTAACCAAAAAAATTAAATATACTTTTGTAGCATAATAATCTATAATTTGATTGTGTCTAAAGAAGCTGTTGGAAATGTATTAAATAAATAATTATATTTGATACATGTGGTCTCACATAAAAAACAAACAGTTAAACCATCTAAGATTTGCTGATGACCTAGTTTTGCTAGTAGCAAATCGTCGTTTATACTACAACATCGCAAATATGCATTTTTTCAGTTGAATGTCATTGGATAGAGAAAAAATCCCGCTTCTAATGAACCAATCGTGTGCCAGGTAACGCATCAATTAGACTCGTAAATCAAATCAAATCAAATCAAATCAAATCATTTATTGCACGAATATAGGTAAAAAAGATGTCATACAAGTAATAGCACAGCCATATTCTGCCATGGCAGCGTGTACAAGGTTTATGTTTAAAATTACAATTTACTCAATTTATACATTTGTCATTTATGTATTCATATTTCCTATTATAGCATTTATTTAATAGAAATAAATAGATTTTAAATTATATTTGAATTCATCATAATTTGTTACATTTTTAATAGTTATAGGTAATTTATTATATATTCTAGGGGCCATCCCAAAGAAGCTTTCTGAAAACAAAGTGGGAACCACGCGGTTGAGCTTCAAAATATCCTTTCGGTTAGTTTGTAATTTTTCAAATTTATTGTATTTTTTTCTAACGAACAAGGCAGTTTCGAGTATGTAGAGGCATGGAAAAGTCAAAATTCTTAACTTTTTGAAATAGGGTTTGCAGGAATCTACAACTTTGAGATTATTAATTGATCTGATACACTGCTTTAGCGCTGTAAATATATTTTCCTTATCAGCCGAGTTTCCCCAAAAAGCTATGCCATATCGAAGTAACGACTCGACGTATGCATAATAAGCCGATAAAACTGCTAATTCATTGACTATTCCTGCCAATTGCACACACCCTCTAAATGGCTCTTCCAGTTCAAGCTGGAATCCACGCTTATCCCCGAAAACTTTGCGAACTTTACCTCCTTAATTTCATGTCCGTTATATTTGAAGTCAAGTTGTTATTTCTATTTTTAAAAATTATAATATTTGTCTTACTTAAATTAATTTTTAAATTATTAGTTTCTAACCATTTCATAATATTTAGTAAATTTCTTTCAATGTCATGTTTTAGTGAATCTATGTCTTTATTAAAGTACTGTCATCTGCAAATAATACCATCAGATGTGAAGAAATTTTTGGGAAGTCATTTATGTATATTATAAATAATAACAGCCCCAATATACTGCCCTGTGGGACACCCTGTTTAACCTTCTTATATTTTGAGACGTTACTTATTTCTGTAAGAGATTTCAAGCACACACTGTTTATTTGACTGGCTTGCATTCTGTTCTCGAGATAAGATTTTAAGAGTTCCAATGTTACTCCTCTAACTCCATATGCATTGAGTATTTTTAATTAAAATGTCATGATTAACGTAATCGAATGCTTTCGTGAGGTCCATAAATAAAGCACATGTTTTAATTTTTTTGTCAACATTAGATGTTACATTTTTTAAGAAATTGTAAAAGGCCAAGTTAATCCCTTTATTTTTTCTAAATCCTATCTGTTTATGTGATAATAACGCATTCTTTTAAAAAAAAATCCTTAAGGGCATTGTTAAACTCTTTCGAATTTTTTTTCGAAAATCCAAAAATTTTATCACCGCAAATGACGCTCATTGGTTATTTTGGCATAAACACCGCGAATCTGCGTTAGTCGCCATACATTTGTTTCGTATGTTTTGGTGAGCATTTTGAATTTGTTTTTTATATCATTAATCGCTTTATTATTTGGGTCTTTGACTTAAATTAATTGTCAACTTATATTAATACTTATTTAAGTTAATTTTTTTTAAATACGTCATAATTTTGACGGGTTTAAAATAATTAAAAATTGCGCTTATTCATTCACCATCTTCACATTCGTGGTGTTTTCAGGTAAAATAATAGCAAAGTGGTAACATACTATACATAAATACTGATTGCGAAACATCTTCTACAGACGGTGAAGACGAGCCTGAGAATGAAGAATTGCGTAAATTAGCTAAAATCAAATATACAATGCCTCCACAGAGCCATAAATCAATAAACAACCTACCGTCCCTTTGAGTCCTA
Source organism: Marasmarcha lunaedactyla (assembly GCA_923062675.1). Lineage (NCBI taxonomy): Eukaryota > Metazoa > Arthropoda > Insecta > Lepidoptera > Pterophoridae > Marasmarcha > Marasmarcha lunaedactyla. Next base: position 9,308,484 of record OV281342.1, on the reverse strand, counting down.
GGCAAGATGGTATGCCGACTGCAAGCAGCAATGCTGAAGATATTCTACCACCAGAGCCGCCAGAAGTCAGTGAACAAGTGATGACAAACGAAATATTTTGTAGTAGGTCTATGAGTTGGGATAAAATACCAATTACAGGTGATTTTAATGTAAGTTAGCCTACAGAGCAAGATAATCCTGTTCCTAATTCCAGCAATACGAACCAAACAAAAAGCCAAAAATAATCATCATAAAATCACAGTAAGAAATATTTCTGAACTTTATGAAGCCTACAAAAAATACTGCCTAGAACAAGACGAACCGTTTTTATTTCGTCGCACATTCGACAGTGAATTCTTTAAGAGTAACCTGAGTTTGTTCGTACCAAAAAATGACCAGTGTGACTTTTGTTGCCCTTACAAAGTGGGAAATGAAACAGAAGAGGCGTGGAAGTTTTTGAGCGAACAATTTTAGTTTTTTATGTTATTACTTCCAATTTCACAATGTCTGTATAATGTAAACATTCGTTACACTTTATAATAATAGTGGTATCTAATAAAAGTTCTTAATAGTAAACACCGCCTAAGTGCTAGATTGTGCCATTTTTTATAAGATAACAGCGCCTATGTGATTTTTTTATTGAACTAATAAAGATTAGTTAGAGCACTTAGTAGTTGTATGATCTCTAATAAATTATTATTGAATAAATAATTGGATTTTATTTAAGTTTTTATCAGAATTATACAGTTTTTTGTTCGCCCTGTAAAGTTAGGAAAATGCATATTCGCGTTGTTGTAATATAAGTGACGAAATGCTAAAAACTAGAGATTATGGCAAAAATTTTAAGTACGGAGAGCAGACAAGTAGAAATGGCTAGGATTAATTGTAACGAAACAAAACCGATGAGCAATCAACAAAAGTAGATATAAAAATGAAGGGCGCCAAGCTTGAATAGGTCGATGAATATGTGCACCTGGGGCAAATTATCTCTCCCTGCGACCAGATGACTAAAGAAGTAAACAAAACGTTGCTTTCTGTTACCATATAATTGATGGAAAAAGGATTGTATGAAAAGGTATGGATAGCTGGGTCATTTGTAGAGGAAAGATGGCGAAATGTGGCATTATCGCTTATCGTAGATTTAAGAGGCTTTATTATTATTGTTATGTATTTGATACCATCTTTAAAACTTTACCTACTTAGAAAGATTAACGAAAAAAAGTTTTAAGTATTGAACAGGTTATAATTTATTTTGACAACTCGATTATTTCAAAGTAAATATATATTTGTCCCAAATTTAAATTTTCCTTTAAATTTTTTACCAGCATCATGAAAATATTGTGAAATGATATGAAATGAAATGAAATATTTATTTCTCAACATTGACAATTACTTGTTCTTATTGACGTCAAATAAAACATGATTCTACCACCAGTTCGAAAAAACCTTCGTGAAGAAGAACTGGCAAGAATCTTCACGCTAAGTGCTATCGAGCGCTAAGCTCTTTGTGTATATTTAAGTGTATAAGTTTGATAAGGGTTTAACTAGACTGCACTGTTTGTAACCCCTTGTTTTGGAATGATTTTTAGCCAAACCATTCCTTATCTTATCTATAAAATCTTTGCGTTGCCAAGTAGCAAAAACATTTAGGTTATTCTTCATTTATAAGTTGTTGTTTATTGAGTTATTTATTATATTGTGTGGTTCGTTTAGTTTCAAAGTGTTAGTTACATCCTATGGTAAGATTTTTATACTGATTTTTTGTTTTTTATTTGATTGATTTTATTAGCGTATCTGATAACTTTTAAACCAAAGCCGATTTGTTACTCTGGTATTATTAATGAAGGGCATTTTAGTCTGGCTGCCTTTATGTATAAATAAATAAAATAAGAAATAAGTAATAAGGGTTGAGGAACACGTGAACTCTTGTTTATTTGATTTTTGATTGATTGATTTTAATATAATAAAAGACTATCGAACAAAGTAAAATGTACTGTTCTGGCCAGTGATAATTTGTTGTATTTTAAATAAAAAGGTATTTGTTCTATCTTAATCTTCACAACATTTTTACGTTTCTTCTCTGGATTATTTAAATTTAGTTTTTGAAATACTTGTAATTTTTATTGATATTTATCTCTATGTATTTTTATAGTCTAAAAATCTAAGATGATTAGTTGATCTGTATTTTTATTTGTTATCGTTGAATACCTTTTTCTTTTATTGTCTAGTATAGTATTAGTCAATAAATCTGTGTTTAAAGAAAAAGTATTTTTTATTATATGAATAATTGTATATATTTATTTTATATCGTAATATATTGTGTGTTTCATTGTTTTTGTTCATAACATTAAATGCTGTGTATTCTATATTGTTAGTTGTTGCATGGTTTTGATTTATATTAAAGTTATATAAAGCTATTTAAAATATGAAAGTCTATTAATATTCATTTTTATTTTTAAACTACTGTCTAAACAAGCAAGTATCGTATTAAGCATTAGTATGACAAACCATTAATGTGACAGGCTAAACTCTTCAAAGCACTTTAAAGCGGGGCGAAAAAAGAAAAAATACAAAAGTGGGGCGAAAACCAAATTGTTGTCGAAACCAGTGGGCAAAAGCGGAACAAATGGAAATTAATTGTGAATTCTATTAACTTTTAGAAAAAACATGTGACTTTTGATGTGAATTTTGGAACTAAATTGTATATGGTAAAGTTTATGAAGAAGATAAAGTTCAAAACTAACAAGAAATTAACTTCAACTGATGACAACCAATGTTTTTTTTAAACAGTTTCTGAGAATAACTTTAGTCAGAATACCTATCATTAACTTAAATTCACAAGAATCAAATGGTATTTGATTTGAAAGCAATTATTAAATATTCGTAGTCTAGCAGAAATGTTTTAAGGCATATAAGGAACGATCCTTCTAGAAACAAAATTATGCTGACAGGCAGATGTGAGGGACTTTGGTTAATAATGAAGTCTTACTGACAGTAAAAATAGTGCTGTTCTCATGACGGGACAGTTTTTTTATTCTTATTCGTAGTTTTGGCTGTGATATAAAAAATAAAAAAATAAGTTCTGTCATATAAAATGATAATTTTTTTTTGCGGTGTGAGAGCTTCCTATGCTTAAAAGCCGAAGTCCAATGAAAGTAAAAACCGGCATTCATTCAGGTTTTGAATTGAAAAGGTCTATTTATTTTCCTTGCTTATCCACTAAGTTGTGCGCTTTACGAGGTTTGGTGTGTAAACCTTAAGCTACCTCATTGTCCGTTAGTAGTATGATTAAAGACAAAATCCATAATTCTCTTAGAATAAGACTGTCAATAGAGCCTTAATGATCCCACTGCAGGGACATCAGCCTTGCTTAATAAATTATCTAAGGAAATTGGTTTTCCTCAGACCGATCTGCGTCCGGACCCGTTCGGACGTGTTGAAGGTCGCTCCCGGCTGCCGAGTCACGATTGTTGTCTCACAACTTCTCTCGTAGCAATACTCAAACGCCACTCTCAGATCGGTTCTGCATCCGGCCCCGCTCGGACGTGTTCGCGATCGCACCAGCTGTCGAGTAACGATTAACGTCTCACGACGACAACTCGTAGCAATACTCATACGCTGAGATTCGTACAAATCTCGCTTCGTCCTCGACGACTTGAGATAAGCCTCTGTAGGACTTACGCTGCGGCCGGTTCCGATCGGCTGCAACTAAGTCGGTCTCGCAGCAACAACAGAGCTGAGCTTACTACGGTCGATTAAATTCGATAGTAGTTCGCAAGGCTCGGGCTGTTTTTCTGGCTACGTACTTGACGCTGGGCGCTTGTTACGTTAGTTAGAGACTCGCTCTGCAGCCGGTTTCGGCCGATCGTAACGTAGTCAATCCCGCACTCTGTGCACCCCTCGAATTGATACCTCACCTCGGTGGGAGCAGCAACAACAGAGTTGAGCTTACTACGGTCGATTAAATTCGATAGTAGTTCACAAGGCTCGGGCTGATTTTCTGGCTGCGTACTTGACGCTTGGCGCCTGTTACGTAGTCAGATACTCGCTCTGCGGCCGGCTCCGGCAGGTCGTAACGTAGTCAATCCCGCACTTTTAGTGCAACCCAACTCATCAGGTCTACGGCCGGTTTTAGTTGTCAATTTATTGGCAACACACTCCATAGTAGACTCGCGTTTGATCAGGTGGATACTTAACGGTGACAACTAAGCCTGATAGCGTTGCCCCGGTGCGCTTCCAAGGCCCTTCAGGTCAAGGAGAAACCAGCCCAGCAAAGCCTGGTAAACGTTCGTTGCGTCCGGCACCAGCATATCCGATGACGTACTAACGCAGGCCTTACAAGCGACTATCGCGTCCCCGGCCCCTCAGGCCTCAACCCTGGACCTCAGGCCTCCAAAGTCCAGACCCCTCAGGTCTACAGCTCTCCCGCGTCTCCCGCCCCGTCCGAGATGGACTGTGAATCGGTCACATCCTCTCACGCATCGCGTCGCAAGCGTACCGCTCCCGGGAGTGACTCCGAACCCGCGTCTGATACGTCGTCAGATGCCGTCACCTTAACCGGCTCTTCTCAGTCCGCGTTTCAGCTAGTCGCCAAACGCTTCAAGCAGCGCTCGAAAAAAGCCTCGGTATCCTCAAAATTCGAGCCCTCCCCGGTGTCTTCAACACACGCCCCCGCGCCATTAACGTCGCTCGAAGTAACCGCGTCTCCATCGGTCCCATCGAAGCCAGCGACGCGCTGCGCTACCGTCCCACCAAAGCCTCAGCTCCCTCCGCCCGTCTTTCTCCGCGAAAAATTGCCATGGACCGCGGTATCTAATCTTTGCAAAGAGCAAAAAATTAACTATCTCAAAGCAACCAACGCAGGTGATTCAATTTAAATCCAGGTCACGACCATCGACGACTTTCGCACGTTCACTAGGTTACTGTCACTAAAATAAATCGCATATCACACCTACGCCCTCCCGGAGGAGCGTAAGATCCACGCAGTACTACGAAGTGACCCGTTCAAGCTCGCAAACGATGAAATCCTCGAAGACCTTAAGTCCCAGGGTTTTCCGGCCGAAGCAGTGCACAAGATGCATTCCAACCGCAGTAGGCGTTTTCCTTTAGCATTAGTTATCCTATCCAATACTCCTAACTCGAAGGAGATCTTCAGAGAGGCTCGCACAATTTGCGGTCTCTCGAATATCTCCGTCGAGCACCCTGGGCAGTGCCACCGCTTCCAGCTCTATGGCCACGCACCGGCTAACTGCTTAGCTCCCACCAGGTGCGTTAAGTGCCTGGACCCACATATTACTAAGGAGTGAACCCCCAATCCCGAATCCATTTCCCCCCCTGCCTCTGTGCTGTGCGGCCGGACAGGGGCTGTCCGCGCGCTCCGCGCTAAACCGCTAAGAGGACCGCGCCTAAACCGGCGCCGCCACTCACTCCTGCCAAATTTCCACCGCTGCGTGACCGGGGTCTCCCGGAAGCAAAGCCTGTTCAGCCGACGCCTACACCGGCTCTGTCCTGGAGGCAGCGTCCGGCCGCTCCAACTGCACCTTCCCGTCCTATCCCAGCTCCGTAGCTCCCGTAGGCTCGCGTCCCGCTCCGTCGTCTTCACCTCAGTCGTCATTGGCTGAGGACATGAAGACCGTGTTCAACGTCATTCAGAACGTCAACATTAACGAAATTTCCGTACTCGCACGTAAACTGCAAGCCGCCCGCTCTCCTCAAGAGCGTTTATTTGCGTTAGCCGAGTATCACTCGCTTCTAAGTTCGTTATTAATTTTATTTTTGTATAAATTCGTAAATAAGCAAATATAATGTCTAGATCCGCAAATCACGCGTCCGGTCGTATTAAACCCAAGGGCTTATCCCTAGTATTTTTTAACGCTCGTAGCCTTAGCACCAACCTTCCTGAGCTCAAACTGTTCCTTCAGAATAAAGAGCCAGACTTATTGCTTCTCCAGGAGACATGGCTTACTCCGAACCGCTCCAGGGGATTCGCTATTCCTAACTCCGACGGTTTCGGCGGCACCGCTATATATTACAAAAGAGGCTTCCATTGCTTTCCTCTCCCTACCCCTCCTCTCCTCGACATGGAAGCCACTGTGTGTAGATTGGCCATGACTGGTCATCCGACCATCATCATAGCTTCAGTCTACAAACCCAGTGGCACCAGACCTATCCGCAGCGACTTTGAGGCCATTCTCGCCCTCGGCCATTCAGACATTATGTTCGGAGACTTTAATTCAAATATACTGACTGGACGCGCCTATCGACCAACACCAGCGGTATCGCTCTCCTCGACATCACCAACTCACTCGACTTAGACGTCATATCTCCCATCACTCCCACTTACTATCCCAACAACCCGAACTACTCTCCTGACATCCTCGACTTTGCAATTATCAAGCGAATCAATCTCGATCTCAGGTCTATCGAACCGCTCGATGACTTAGGCTCTGACCACCACCCCGTCTCCCTCGTGCTAGGTGCGCCTTACGTTAACGTCAAATCTCCTAAGACCTTTACCAACTGGAAAGGTTTTAAAAATACGTTAGTTTCAGCCTAAGAGGCCCCCAACTCTCCGCTGACGATTTCGCCCGACCAATTAGATAGCCCGGACAAAATAGATTCCTTAGTCAACACTCTTACTGATGCTATCAACTCAGCCATCAGCGATTACGAAAAGTTTGCTAAGCAAGGCAAACCCACGCTTCCCCTAGCCATTAGCAATCTCATTAAAGCCAATGACGCGGCTCTCCGGAGAGCCAGGAAATATCCCACGCCAGCATACAAAACAGCTGCGAATCAGCTTCAACGTAAAGTTAGGTCTTGCCTCGCGGAACTCCAAGACGCTCAGTTTAACGATCTCATGGAGAAAATCTCCCCGTCCCACAAAGCGTATTATCGAATGGCCCGAGCCTTACGCGTAGACACTGTCTCTCACGTTCCTCCTCTCACTCGTCCTAACGGCACTATTGCCTTTGGAGCCGAAGAGAAAGCCTAATGCTTCGCCGACAGCATAGCGGCACAATGTTCGCCCAGCACGCAACCCGCGGATCCCTCCCACATTCAGGCGGTGGAGGACGAAGTTCTCCGCAGAGAATCTCTCCCCAACACCGACGACCCCGTCACAATCTCTAATGATGAAATCTTGCTTCTCATTAGAAGTCAAAAGTCCAAAAAGGCTCCGGGTGCGGATGGAATTTCCAACCACGCACTTAAGCCCCAGCAGCCCCTTGTTAGCTATCATCTTCAATGCCTGCTTTGACCATAGCTACTTTCCAAAAGCCTGGAAAGAAGCGACAGTCATAGGCATTCCCAAGCCGGGTAAACCTCTGAATGTCCCGGCTAATCACAGACCCATCAGCCTCCTCAAGGCAATGTCTAAACTTCTCGAGAGAGTCATACTCTCTCGAATGCGGAACCATCCGTTTCCACCGGATGGCGATCCTCTCATCATTCCCCACCAGTTCGGCTTTCGCGCTAAACACTCCTGCCCTCAGCAAGTCCATCGAATCGTCGAGTATATACTTGACGGTTTCTATCCTCTTCGTAATAAAACAGTCGCGGTTCTCTTTGACGTAGCCAAGGCTTTCGACAAAGTATGGCACAGCGGTCTTGTTTTTAAACTCTATAAAATAGGCTTACCGGTTCGCCTAGTCGGATTAATCGCGTCGTTTCTCAAAGACCGTACGTTTCGATTCAAACATGAAGGCACGCTCTACGTGCCTCGTCCCATAAAGGCTGGAGTCCCGCAAGACTCAGTCCTCGCCCCTCTGCTGTACACTGTGTACACTAACGACATCCCCATCCCGCCGAAAGGCGTCGAACTCGCCCTCTTTGCAGACGACACCGCCCTTTACACTAAAGGTCACTCGGTCCCGTATAACATAACCAGGCTCCAAAAGGCCGTAAACGCCCTCGGTGTTTGGTTTCATAAATGGCGTCGATACGCCATTTATGAAACGAAACACCAAACATCGATATGTCAACCCAGAAAAGAGTTCTGCTATTCAATTCGACCACAAACTCCGTAACGTTACAACGATCCCCACATTCGAATGTTAGGTATTCCCATCCCCTGGAAGCGCAGCATTAAATACTTTGGCGTCACCTTAGATCAGACGCTTTCTTTCAAGCCACACGTCGATAGAGTAACGAAACTCGCGCGTTTTTACTTAAGCCGCCTGTATAGTATGATAGGAAGAAAAAGTAAAATGTCTTTCAGAAATAAACGTACGCTTTATATGGTCTGCGTTAGACCCGTCATGTCATATGCTTCGCCAGTCTTTACCCACGCCCAACACTCCGTCCTGTAAAATCTGCAATTAGTTCAAAATCTCTTCTGCCGCAGGGCCACAAACGCACCTTGGTACGTGCGTAACGCGGACCCGCACAGATATCTTGAACTACCTACGGTGCAACAGCACCTCAAAATACTCTCAGAATCGTTCTTCAAACGCGCCGAAACCCATCCCAATCATCTTGTTCGAGATTCAGTCTCATATACTGCTCCTGTCTTAGATTCGAAATTCAAAGTCGCTAGACCGAAAAACGCGCACACTGGCGAAACCACGCAATTAACTTTAGATCTCGAAGCCCTTCAGGCCGCAAATTCTAAGTCTAACGTAAACTCTAATTCTAACGTAAATCCGAATTAATGCAATTTTACTTTTCAATTTTTAATGTTTTCAATTATTTACTTTTTATTTTGAGCACCTTCAGTGCTATGTATTCACCTTCAGTGCTTTGAGCACCTTCAGTGCTATGTAATTCCCAGCGGGAGACCGCTTAAGGGCCCCGCTAGCGCGGCGTCTTTCTCCAATTGGCCGTCACTCAGATGAAGGCTGTGTTGCAAAAAAATTGCACGAGCCGACAGGGGGTTTTTTTTGTGGGTAGAGGTTCTGGTAGGCGACGGGACGAGTCCCACATAACTCTGAATCGCGCGCCAGAGTATGCGTCAGAGCATTTTTTATCCTCCTGCCCTTCCCGTGGAGGGGAACAAAAAAAATGGTTTTCCTCGCGATGCTTTTCTGCATTGTAAGAGCAATTTAACATTTTAGGGCAATTGTATAATAACTAATTCAAATTTTAAATTTTTGATTGAATTCATAAATTTAAATTGATAACTGTATAACAGTTCAATTTGAACATAACAAAATATATCCATTCGAAACTTATTTGAGCCCCAGTAATTGAAACAAGCAATATAAATGTTAGTACACATAAAACAAAAACAGATAAATTAATAAATCAAAACTCAATTAACCAAAGAAATCTTACAAACCAGTCTTAGTTAAGTTATGTTTTAATCAATTCTGACGAAGAATTCTATCTTCGTATCCAAATAAAACAAGATAACAATGTTATAAAGTCTAAACACGTCAGGATTCTTTTATTTGAAATTCACTTCGCGTCCCCGTCAAGATTACCTACGTCAACTTTTTTCTATCCCGTATATTTCCTACAAACCAACCTTGCATTTTGTATTTAGATCGCAAACAAAGATATCCAGACGAAGCATCAATCAAGGTGTGATAACAGCAGTTGGTTACTGTAGTTTATCTTTAAAATGCAAAACTTATCTGATTAAAAGTTACTCAACATATTACAACATTAAATAAAACACTTTTTACCGGATATTATCGCGTATATTTTAGATAATTTTAAAATTATTTCGACGTTTCGGCATCTTTGCAGTTGCCGTGGTCACGTCGTCGTCACTATCGTGACCACGGCAACTGCAAAGATGCCGAAACGTCGAAATAATTTTAAAATTATCTAAAATATACGCGATAATATCCGGTAAAAAGTGTTTTATTTAAAGTATGTATCGTGAAAATTTAAGAAAATATATATTACAACATTTTTATTATTTTCGATAATCTTATGTATAGCGACGTAGTCAGGAAAAGTGAAATGCAATGTTTAAAATTGGGTAAAATTTAATGTTCATGCGTATGTGACAATAATTTGTTCTTATACACAGTTTTGGATTCGTAATAGTTTTAACACATATCTAAAGACTTTATGTAGGATTAATCTGAGAATGGTTTGTTCGAATAAAGTAAAAATAAAAATTTATTTATTTTTTACATTCTGTGCAGAAACTGATGAAGCCGTTTCATAACATAGATACTTCATTTTACATGGCTTTCTTGAATTTAAAGTAGTCAAAACCTTTTTTTTTATTCAAGGGAGGTGAGCAAGTGAAGTTAAGTTTTATCCTTCCACTCCATCTTGAGCTACTCGAAATGAGAAAAACGATATTATATATACTTGCTGTACATACGATTCGTCCTTAACAAACAACTTTTATATTGAATTGTATAATGTGAAAAGTAGCAGAGCTGGTTTGATTTGAAATGGCTATGAAAACCACATTTGTGAATTAATTTAGTGTTAGCAACCACAATTGGCATCGAACTACTTGACGCCTTTTGGAGGCCTGGTTCAATTTTCACCTTTGAAACGTATTCATCAGAATGCCAAATTGAATTATTAATACAGGAAATAGTTATAAGTTTAATTAATATAAATGGTGCAGTGCAGGTAAATTAATCTAGTAAATTCGCGCACCAAAGAATTGGAATGTATTAGCAATGTGAAACCCTACGCCCTAAGGTAAGGAACAAAACTGGATTTATTTATCTCTAGACCTCGTGGCTGCTGGGCCACGAAAAAGGCTAAAAAAAATGGTGACGGCAAGGTTTACAATTACATATGTAGACTGGTGTTCCTTTTCCTCTTCTAATTGGGTGATCCTTGTCCACAGGTGCATGCTGGCGCCTGGGATAGGAAGGAGTGAAGGGGGTTCATCGGGTATATCGGTATGGGGTTCCTTGATATTTTGCTAATATTGAATATAAGCAATGTGGAAGTAGCAGTAACAATAAGGTAACAAAAGAATATACAAAGTAAGTAATTTATCTGAGGGTTAGCAGTCATTTAGTTGAAATGTGCAACAAAACGCTGGAAAAAATACTTCCATGCGTAGCAATAACTGATGGGGAAAATAGCTTCTAGTTTTATGGCTATGATATGATTTTTAAGCACCGTCCTATCACAATTAAGGAGCAAAATATCAACAAAAATATTAGAACCACGTCAACCAACCTTGAAACCATACTTGATTTGATACTTGTTTTCTACATCTACAAAACTCTTTGTAAAGTAGTTTAAAATAGCTCGAAATGTACACTGGTTCGTAGAATTTCTTATATTTGAAGCAGAAAATGTTTGTGAAATCCTTTTGTGCAAAGTAGAACAATTCTGTGTATTTTAATTGCTATTTTATTGTTTTGTTTAATATCAATTAAAAAAACGCTCTGTAATCCAAATTTTATGAAACTGTTCATAAAATTAAACAGAAATTATGTGACATTTTTTAAAATTGTTTTTGAGCTTACTAGATCAAGATCACTATAACCCAAACCAAACCTGTACCTGCTACTGTTAACATCTTATTTGTCATTTTCTTCATGTCCAGGTTTAATTTAACTTCTCCGGACCTTGAACCATGACAAAGATAAATCTGTGAGGTCCAAAATTTGGAGCAGTGAATCATTGAACAACGCGGTCAGATCAACTGCGTCCGTAATTTGCGTCAAGTGACTTGTCTATCAATGTCACTTGGTTTAACGCACGTTTTGAGGAAAATTCAAAGTAGAATATAGATTTTTTATTATACATGTACACTATAATAAATATCAATAATAATAGTTTTTAAATTCATTTTTTTATTTAAAGAACCAAAAAATATGCCTTTACACAAACAATCAAAAGATGAACTTACTAAGTCATAAACTCTGAGAGACTCTATTCAGAGAAACAACTTTTGCGATCCCCAAAGGACAAAGACCCTCTTGGTAGACCAGGCGTATACGAGATTCCCTGTGACTGTGGTAAGAGCTACATAGGAGAGACGGGCAGAAACATCAATATGAGACTCACTGAAGTGTGAAGAAGATGGATGAAAAGACCTCTGCAGTTGTCGACCATGTGTTAGACACTGGTCCGTCGCATTTCATCCGCTTTGATAAAGCCAGAGTATTAGTTCAGGAGAAAAACTTCGTGTCTCGCAAAGTCCACGAAGCAATTGAAATAAATAGACGGCGTAATTTCAATCGCGATACAGGCTGGACTGTACCCGCTGCGTGGAAGCCTATACTTCACAAACACGGACACGTGAAGAACCGGACACCGCTCTCCAATGACACCGTGAGCTCAGCATGCCGCTACACAACGGCATCGTCCGCACCACCGTCAGTACCTACTCCACCCGCCACGCATGCGCAGCCCCTGCAACCCCCGCCCGCCCCCGTACCCTTCGAGCGCGCGCGCAGAGCAGCGGCCCGCAGTGCCAGGCGAGGCACAGCCGCGACTGTACTCGGCCCTGATGATGGGCTCCATACGAGTCCGAAACTAGTCGGAGCTTTCCGACAATAACGCGTGAGTAAAAGCTGTAGTTTTAAAATTTATCAAAATGACTCACTTAACATTTTTAAAATTAAATTTCAAGGTAAATAGGGAATTTTATTTCTGATGGTGATCCTCAGCAGCAGATGATCTGGTTTGAGTCTTGACGAATAGCAACCATTTGTGCAATGGCAAAAGGGCATATAATGAAATTATTGATAACCAAAAATATGTATTATGTCAACTAATACGGCAACTGTTTGTTTTGTATACTTGCGTATATCTCTTACCACCGCACCCAGTTACGTCAATTTTATTTATTAAGGTGCTCTTAAGTAAAGACTTTGCCATGCAAATATTCGCCTAGCAAAGTATTTGCTTAAAATAACCGTAATTAACCATTTGACATTAAGTGCCTACGTTAAATTACAACGGAAATAATAAAAAAAAACTTAGAAGTTTTAACAAATCAACAACTTTATAATATTTAACTGTAAGAGGGCGAGGGTCGGGTTGTACGAAAACATAATTTTAAGCTGAATTTGCATGCAAGTATTTGCTATTTTAATTAAGCAACCTTGTGTGTTTTCTTGTTGAGTTTGTGCTTAGTAATTAAGTTTCAGTTAAAGCTCACTTATACGTGTAGTTTATGTGAGTGCTAATTTTGTTTTCACAAATACCTACCACTATATATGTTCCTCATATAGGTACTGAAAGTTTAAAAGTAAAAAAGCTTAAAAGGTGCAAATTAAAACAGTTTAAATATTATATGAAGATGGTTCAACTACTCAACCCCATTAAAAACCTCACTAACATTTCAGTTGAGAAATAATATCTAATTCATCTTTTTATAAAACTGTCTAACAGTCATATTTATGAAAGTCATAGTTTTATTGGTACTTTATTATATACAATTTAATCAATCTCCTCTAAATACCTAGACACCTTTTTCTAAGGACGTCCCTAGACGTAGACTGTAGTTGTAGTGTCTGGCACTACAACTACAATCTACTCGTACATATATATAGAGTATATATACCTATATATTGCTAGGGTGTGACATACTAAGCTATCACTGCCACCCATCTAGCGCATTAGCGGTAATTGCAGTTAAGTTTATGTATTCATATTTTAATTTCAGCCATTGACTGGAACTACAGATGCAGCATGCAATACTTTGATATGAAAACCAAACACTGTCATAGTTCTAAGCACCGAGAATTATATAATAATTGGTGAAAATTCAAAAGGCACAAAACCTCTGATGCGTTTTTCTTATATTTTTTTAATGAGTGATACATTATTTTAGATCAACATTATACAAATATAGTTGTTACCTTATAACTGTAATCACCTCATTATTGAATTTTAAATAAAGGACACATAGCTGTTAAAATTTTATTTTATTTCGCTTTGTCGGTAATCTGAACAAACTGTATATGAATTTAATAAAAATGAGTTCTTATGAGTTTTATTTTCATAATATCTTTATTCTATTATCGAAATCGAAATATCTCTATCGGTGCACTTAGCAGGCAATAAAATACCTTTGAAATGCAAAACGTAAAATTGATCCCTTTTTTTAAATTATAGATTATTAGTAACCGATGTATCTATATCAAGCATTTCTATATCAAAAGACTCGGTAGTCTTTTGGCAAACTTGAAAAAGTGGCTTATTGTCTTTTTGTACCATTAGTTTTATCGCACGCAAATTGAACTCACTCAATAAAAACACCTACTTTTTTAAAAGCCTAATTATAACTAAGAAAATCATCATATTGATTCGAAAAGTTGAATACACATCGCAAGACATTGATTTTGGCTAAAGTGTCATCAGGGTATTCGCAAATCAAATTAAAAAAGCATTTTTTTTAGTTGTGATTTGACTGTAAATTATCACAGGAAATTAAATTATTAATTTAGAATTTAAAAATAATTTGATATTATTATTATAATAGTAATTACTATTGTTTTTATAATAAAGGGAGCTAATTAAGACAGTGTATACTTTCAGGAACCTTGGGTACATTGACAATTGAGTAATGTTTACACAATAACAAATATTGAGTTTTCTACGTAAACCTCCTCTTCAACTTATATTGGCCTTGATTCGTTAGTTGGCTTTCTGCAAGAATTCAACGTTAACCACATGTCCACCAAAACTTAGCAGTATTAACATAGTTAAGTAAAATAGTATATCACAATTAATTTCTCGTTTAGAACTTCCAAAAAAGGTAACTAAGTATTCTGTATACTTTAAAATCATTGCCTTATACCCCACCACACATCTTTTTAGTTTTGTCCAATTATCCATGTCCATGAATTACACAATCAGAATCATTTTTCAACCACCAGAAATTAAAGGAATTGACGTCAAATACAAGAACAACACAAACAAAATTTTGGAATACATCTGATTCTTATAGCTTACATTATTTCTGATTTGCTATTGTTAGGTACAACAAAGGAAGACTTAGATCTCCTAAAGGACCTATAATACCATAAATGATCTTTTTATCGCCCATCTAGATATTCTAGTGGTTTAAGAGTTGATTTAGCTTCTTTTTGGAAATGTTCGCGTAATGGTGATTATTGCTACTCGTTTGTGGCTATAAGAACTATGAGAGGTATAATTAGATATTAATTACCACAGTAGCAATTCACACTCATATGTAGCTCAGAGTGGTACAGTAGTGGTACCTTACCACTTGACTTTAAAATTTAGAACCTGTTGTTTATTTTATAGACTTCTTTATGTACACTTATCACTCCTAAATAGTAAAAAGTTATTTTACCCAGAAAGCACCTATATAAAACTTTGAGTCATAAACTTAGCTGCAAATATCACTAATATGCCAGTTGGGAAATCAATGATTTGAAAATTTCTTAATCACTTGACTCTGTACTTACTCTTGACTATCACAGGTTTCCACCAGACTGCACTTCTTGCAATTAGTTCTCTAGTTACTCTCGTGTACCCTGCTTTGGAGTCAGACTTTGAAAATTGAATAATTAAGTCATCGTTATTTAAATTTTCCCTTGAGTTTTTGCGGTATTTACGTTTTGTTTATAATACTAATTACTTCAATGTGAAATTTTCAGACGCAATAATAATAAATAATATAATAAATCCCTAGACAAGCACACCAATTGTATTGCCACAAAAAAAACAGAGCTTGTGTTATGGACAAACATACATATATTAATAAAAACAACCATGACGTATAACAAACATTGATGTTCATCACACAAATGAATGCCCCGAACTGGACTCGAACCTAAAAATTTCAGCGTGTGTGGCAGGGCTACTGTCCACTATGCCACTCGATTATCAATAATAATCAGTAACTTGCAGAATTTACAGGAAAAATCTTACAATTTAATAATCTGAATTGTCGTTTTATGTGGTGAGTCTGTTAATTACGCGGATTTGATGGAATGCTGGTCCTTAAATTGCAGAGGTTTAAGTTTTTATAGTAAGTATTAGGTAATTTCTGGGACTAACCTACATTTTCTTAGTTTGGTACTGTGCCGATAATGGCGACTTAAAACCAAAGTAAGGTTCGAATTTGAATTAAACACATACCACATTCCCTGACATAAAAAGAAAAGAATGTCAGTCGTTTTACGGACCGTGTCCGTGTTCAGTCGATTTGTATATATAAGTTATAAAATAAATACCTAATTAATATCTAACAAGAGTCTTTAAATCCCACAAGGCCTCCCATATCCCCACAGTACCTACTAATGTGTAGGCATGCACCTCACGGTTTCAGAAGACTGGTACGTAGTTGCTTAGAAAAAGCGCAAAATATTGTGCAACAGTTCTTTTGTGACAATTGAACAAATTGTCACAAAATGGCTGTTGCATTCTTTTTTCTATTCGAACAACTTTCTAAATTATACGAGTCAACCATTTAGGTAAAATCTCTCTTTCCGGGTTAAATGAGTAACATAATGCAGGCTAATTTTACGACACCAAATATTTCCATTTTGTATTTTCAAGCCCTCGATATAAGTATTGGTTATATGGATGAAGGTGTGCTATGTCTTTTTCTAAAAGCGTTTAAACATAACAAACTGAACTCCGCCTTTATAATAACAGTGAGGATACCACCAAGTAGCTAACCGTGACAATGACAACATACCTTTTGACAAAAACTTCTTATAATTGAATTAAAAAGTAAAGAAGAACTTCATGTTTTTGTTTTCAAAAAGTTTTAATTAAGATATGCTTGATAAATACTGACTCTTCGTTGCTTCCGCTTAGCATACTAATGAATGACTCTTATTTTTTATATTATTTTAATTTCTTTCACTTGACTGAAGCTTGATTTCTTTTTTGTGTAACATTAATATTTTAAGAACCATGAATCTTATGTAATTATCA
This sequence comes from Marasmarcha lunaedactyla, assembly GCA_923062675.1. NCBI lineage: Eukaryota > Metazoa > Arthropoda > Insecta > Lepidoptera > Pterophoridae > Marasmarcha > Marasmarcha lunaedactyla. Next base: position 9,291,705 of record OV281342.1, on the reverse strand, counting down.
AGTTTCTTGTTGCAAATGAGACTGGACTTAATAGTTTTAAATAATTTTATTTTAGTTTTCTCCACCAAGTAGTTACTTTTAATTTAGCTTACAGTTTTGATATTTTGAAGATTCTCGCAGTAAATGCAAATTGTCAAGTTTGCTTAAAAAATTAAAAACTATTTCCTTCACAGTTTACTAGATATTACTGCGAAGGAATATAACAATATGAATGAAAATATCTAACTCGTATATCTGTACAAATAATTTCGTCTCACAAATTAACTCAGTTTTCTCTCGATGAAATAAAAAATTAAAAAATAAGAAGGAAGACATGCTGAAAATGTTCAACTGCCTCTTGTGAAAAGAGATCTAATTTGTAATAATTTACGTAAGCCCTTGATTCAGTCTCAAGATTGTAAATATGAGGACAGTCTTTAGCAAAGGAAGTCATTTCATGAAACCATAATAATATGTTGGTAGTATAAATCCATATCAAAATTATGTTAATATGTAAGCGTAGTGCAGACATGGTGGAATTATATCCTTGGAAATATAGTTGTTGTGAATGTTTGTATGCGATCTGAAATGATCTTACGCTTGCAATTTGATTACAGATGAGTTCTCAAGAATTTCAATACTATCAAATATATTGCGTAAACAAAGTACTGTATTTCACGAGAGTTTGAGTAATAATGTAATGTCCTTGAAAATATTATCCCAGACATAGTTGTGCGACGGTTTTGTTAGGGATTGCTAAGATCAGCAGTACAAGTACGTTGTATAGGCATGTATTTTATATTTATAAATCGAAACCGAGATACTATATTAACCCACACGAAAAAACATTTCTTTACTGTCATCATAAAAAATATTCTATCTTTTAGCGAAACTTGAGTGGCCTAAAAAAGTCATACTTTCTGATTTTTTGAGAATTTGCCTCAGCTACGAGCAGACATCGTCGCAATACTAATCTGGATGGTGCGTTTTAGTACAACTAGTGCCCGGTTTTCGCAGTTGCCGGTTCTCTTCAAAGAAAAAAACCGTTGAACTATCATTGGATTTTTAACCCTTGACAACCCAGTATACTTTAGTAACATAACCGATCAGTAGTGTCTTACGGACACATTAAAGAAATGGAAAGTATTTAAAAGAAAATATAGACATTGTGAAATGAATTTGGCTAAAATCACTTTAATTTTTGATTAAATACCAACAATAATTGCAACAATTTATAATGAAAAGATAACAAAGGGTGGTATAAAAATTATTTACCGGTGTTACAAATGATTATGAATATTCTGAGGACACGTTGCGATTGCATTTATCGCAGCACTGGTTGGAGGTCCTGGATATTTTTGAAGGACATAATTATGTGACAGCGCTTTTTTCTTTCTACACAAGGTTCGGATTACTGAGAAGATTATTGATATGATGATCCTACCACATCGTGGTAATTTGTTAAGACTTTCCTATTTCATCTTCTTATGTGAGCACATATTAAATCGGTTATAATTTCTCGTAAAAAAAGTTTCTTTGTGTATTTTTTCTTTGACTCAAAGTAGGATGTAATTTTTTCCAGATAATGAACGACGCAATACCAACAACATCTGGAATATTTTGAAAATACGCAACAGGCCATCTTTTATTTTTACGTGGAGTTGTATATTCATGAGCCATCTAATCAAGTATATCAACACCTCCCTTGGTAGAGTTGTAGTAGAAATTGTAGAAATATCGGATCCCATAACTCTCGAAAATCTACACCACCCTGTTTATTGACACCTATAGTCAATAAGAGTCCGATAAATGCTTGGATTTCTGTATTATTAGTTTGCTTCCATCGGTTTTGTAACATTTTGTGCGCTTCGGCGTTTGTGTGTTTTACTATAATTTGCATTATGTTTTCGTTGAAAATAGGTTTAAACTTTCAATAGGATAGGATATAACTTTTCCCAGTGGAATAATTACATTATGAATGTGACGAATGTGAAATGCGAATTATTTTGTGACGAGAAATTCGACTTTGTATCTCAGGTTCAGATTTCCAAATTGTTCCATCCCTACCTTGATAAGCTTCAATCGATACATATTATTCTTGTAGCATCATCATTCTCACTTGTTCCTCATCGGTTTCAGATGCTGGTTCTGTCCCGTTACTTTCATTTTCCGAACAACTATCAACACAATTTTTTTCACCATGCGCCACTTTCATCAAGAGCCTGTTGAATTTCGTCCACTCTTAGTCTATTTTCAGACATTTCTTAAAACAAAAACAAATCCAGATCGCGTTTACTTTATCATAAAGCCATCTCTACACTCACGTGTGAAGTCGCGTCGTGAATTCACGCCGTGAATATACGCCACGATCCACGCGTGAATTGTGTCCCTCCACACACGCATTCTTTCACTTAAGTTTCACAGTCTTGTTCGCGATATCTTGTACGCTACTGCGGAAAACTTAGAGTTTAGATGCGTTCAAGTCGCGTCCTCGGCCACGCGTCCCAAACCCTTTTTTTTTTTTTTTTTTTTTTTTGCTGCCTAGGCACCCTCGCGGGAGGGAGGTGGAAGATGCGTCATGCATACCGCCCGCAGGTAAATTCCTCTGCGGGGGGTTATGTGGGACTCACCAGAATGGCACCTACCCACTAAAAACCACCTGTTGGCTGTAGTTATTACCATTAGCCTTCATCGGAAGCGACACCCGTCGGGAAGTTGGGTGCGCTGGCGGAGACCCGCTAGCGGGTCTTCCGCCTGTAGTGAAAGTTGCACTGAAGGTGCTCAAAGGGACATGAGTTGGTGGCCGTTCTGGGCAGCCTCCGGTGAAGCCGGGGCTGGGCAGAGGTCGGCCGAAGCATGATTTAGGGATCAATTCATTTAAATGAACCTATAATGAATTGAGAAGGGAACTATGCTCCGCCAGAGCTAGCAAACGCTCTGTCGGAGTACGTGAAGCCCTAATTTTACGGGCTAAGACTGCGATTTCACTAACATCGATATTTTTCATAGCGTCGCAGACGATACGCATATCGTCTGCTACGGAGGATTGAGGAGTGGGTTTGTATGGGCGAGGAGCCGGGATGGGATTCGATGCGGGGCGCTGCCTCCAGTTTTCTGGGGCAGGCCTGGACTGTGTAGGCTTAGTAGCCGGAGGAACTCGGCTACGCAGCGGTGGAAAGTTTTCTTGAGAAAGGTGCGGGGCCTGTTTGGGTGCCACCCTCTTGGAATTGGTGCGCATACAACGGGGTGCACGAGGGCAGCCCCTGTAATTTGCGGTGTGGCCGGACTGCAAAGCACGCAATCGGGAGGAGAGGGAGTTTCAGGAGTGCGATTGCACTCCTTAGTGAAATGAGGGACCAGGCACTTGACGCACCTGAGCGGTGCACGGCAGTTGGCCGCCGCGTGCCCGTACAACTGGCACCGATGGCACTGGCCGGGATGACCGCGGCGATGAGGCGCCTCGATCGAGATCCCAGAGAGGCCGCATATAGAGCTAACCCCTTTCAGGATCTCCCTGGACTTGGGGACGTTGGCGAGAACCACCAAAGCGAGAGGGTGTTGCCTCCCGTACTTGCTGTGCATTTTATGCACCGCGAGTGCCGGGAAGCCTTGGGACTGCAGATCCTCCAGGATAGCCTCGTTCGATAATTCGAATGGGACTCCCCTGAGTACCACTCTGATCTTACGCTCTTCTGACAGAGCATAAGTATGATAAGCATATTGCTTATCGGTGAGGAGCTTTGTTAAAGCACGAAAGTCGTCTATCGACGAGACTAAGATTTTAATAGATTCACCCGAGTTGGCCGCTCGGGTGTAATGAATCTTGTGCTCATTGCACAATGTCGAAACCTCAGTCCAGTTACCCTTTTCCCGAAGGAAAACGGGTGGTGGGACCTTGGCCTTGACAGAAGTTGGGGCCGGAGCGGGTGTTGAAGACACCGGGGCAGCTGGCGTTGAAAACGCCGCAGGGGGTGTGGGGACGGGCGTTGAGGGCGCCGGGTCTTTTTTCGAACGCTTCTTAGAGCGCTTCTTAACAAGCGTGAAAGACGGAGACTCAGGGCCTGTTGGGGTGGCGTCCGAGGATGACTCGGTCGCGGGAGCGCGCTTGCGTCGTGGAGGGGCGTCTACTTCGCACTCCATGTCACTGGAGGAAGGGGACGCGGGAGGGCCTATGACCTGAGGTTTCTGGGGAACTGGGGTGGCCTGAGGGGCCATTGTGGACATTAACGTCAAGAGATGAGGGATAAGAGAATCTAAGAAACGGTACTTATCAGCATTTATAGACATGCCTTCAGTACTTTCAAGTAGCTTCTTCCTAAACTCGTCAAAGCTTAGGGAAGCCATTGCGGAGGGGTTGGGGAGGGACAATATATGAACCTAACAACGATGACTAACTTCCTAAAACCACCCTACACGCAGTAGGGCGGTTGAGGACGACGCGGATAACTTACTCGAACACGGCACTTGAAGTCCTGGAACGACGAATCCCCGTCGACGAAGCTCACGTTCCACGAAGTACGGTTAACAACCCTCTATCCGCCGTGAAAACGGCGTTAGAAACTTATTAGAAGTACGGTTAACGACCCACTGTCCGCCGTGAAAACGGCGTTAGAAACTTATTACGGTATACAACTATGAAATTATATATTACGACAACAACCAGTGAAATTTGGGTGCTCGATTAGCGCGGGGGCTAAAAGAGCGGGAAGGCGTCTGCGATCGACGTGCGCTCGAGAACGCACGCAGACCGAGGATTTGCCAAACCCTTTGTCGCGGAACAAAAAGCCGACACTGATCAGGGAACACCGCAAAGCGCGAATGCGAAGCGTGAACAACATCTACACTTGTGTTTCACGGTTTACGCGGGCTTTCGCAAATGTTCGCACCGCGAGTATAGAGCCGGCTTGATGTCTGATTATTTGAGTAGTTGCTAAAACTAAACAAGTAATTGAAAAGATGAACACAATGATTTTATTATACCATAAAGTCCACAAATAATGTACTATGAGTATGGGAATACTACAAAAAATATACTATGTAGGTACCCACATATTCATGTTACAAAATGCTATTGTATCTAACGGGCACTTGTAGGTTGCTGTGTTACTAATTTCGTATATTTATAATAATTAATAAACTAAATAATAATATATTCTGCATAGTTTCATTACACGTTTGGATTCAGTAAACCATAGGGATAGATTAGATAAAACGGTTTTTCGCAGATATAAATACTTTCGTTTTTATACATAATATATTTGAACGCAAAAATGTGTCCGCGAGACAGTTGTGGGTTATTAAGGGTATACAAATAAAACTATTTAAAACTGTGCAAGATTGTTAAAGTCGCTTTGTTCCGACTAGATTGAATTATTTATTTTGTGGATTTATAGACATATTTTATGTATTTTTTTGTTAATAATGTTAATCGCAATTTTTATATTGTAATAATTTTTTTATTGTTAAATAAGGGAAGAAATTTTTTAGAAATTTCGGTTGAATTCGTGTTACCTGAAATGAATTATAATGTAAATCAAAATGCAAAAAAGGGAAACACATTTCTTTTTCATATTTAGTAGCGTTTTTTAGTTATTATTTTTTTTTAAACATTTATAAAATTTAGGCAACTTGGGTAAAATATTATTTTAACTACTTATAATTAAAAGTTATATTAAGTAAATAATCTAAAAATAGTTAATCTTTGAATTTTCGTTTAATGCTGTAAGTGGTAATTTTTTTATGAACGTTCTATACGTTTTCTGAACTCAGCGGACTTTAGGAGAAATAATTAGAAATTATGTTACTAGCAGACCTTCGTTAAATTAAAGTTATCAAGTACAGCTATATACTTTTTCACACTTGGTAAACAAAACAACGTTTTAATAAGTAAATTAGTAATTTTTTTTTATTGACTTTCAAACTATTAGATAACCTATCAGATCTAATCAAAACGCGTTTTGTTCAACGCCACATTGCTGGGGCTTACATTGTAGGAATTGACTAAAGGCAAGTATTTTTAAACAGGAAATAAACATTTAATCGAACATCATTTGTGTGTTTATTGAACTTTCATGCAAGTCCCGCAAGTACTGTTATTATATTGTTATTTTTACGAATTATTTTCAATTTTTTTTTGGATGCAAGTACTTTGTGTGCTGCACAATATCGCGGACAACGTGTAAACAAAAAAAAATACCATGATGATCAGTGGCCTACTTCAGCCGTGAAAGCGTGATAAAGTCACTAATATATAAACAAACAGACAACCCTCTCATTTGACGCTTACTGTATTTAAAAGCTTGAATTTTAAAATAACGAACCAAGTGTAGCCCTAGTTTTAGAATGGCTAATATTCTTTTCTTGATGGAGTAAAATAAATTTTGTCTTTTTTGTGGTGCGCTATATAAAAGCTAGCAAGCACCAGGGGTACCCTTGACAAACACAATTAACGGTAAACTTATGTATTTATAAGACAATTTTAACGCAAACTTCAAAGTTTACAGACAAGTAGTAATATAGTATTGACAAAATACTAATATAGTATTTACAAAATACTAATATAGTATTTACAAAATACTAATATAGTATTTACAAAATAATAATATAGTAATGATAAAAACAATGTAAAATACGGCAGATCACTCCTATTTTAATTGCGAAGCTGTTGTTTCTTTGATATTTATTTCTGAAATATAATTTTTCTCTTAAGCAGCCTATGACCGGAACCGCGCAAAACGTAAAAATCAGTCAAAAAGGTCACATTCCAGTAACTTAAGGCAAAAAATGGGTCAAATCCGGGAACGAAACGAGAAAAGCTGAATATTGGTACAAATATATTTTTATACGTTTAATACAATTCTGTATAATTACTACAATTTTGATAATTATTAACTATTTTTGAGCTATTCGCGATTAGTTTGAAATTGGTTGCTTTAAATAGCGTGAAAGAATGAAATATTTCAATAATAACTTGAAGTAAGATATGGCTTTTAATTTTTAATAATTTTCCGAGGTAAAAGATGTGTAGATGCTGGTTTTAATTTTACTAAAGAAGTATTTTTTACATTTTTATTTACGCGGGCGAAGTTACATATTAACTAGCTAGTAAAGTACGAGTATATAACTAATCATAAGCGAAAACAATTTTCACTGACACATAATACAAGGTGAAGGCAATCAACAACTAATTAACGATCAACCTTTTCTTTACTCATTTCGAAGATACGCCATGCCGAGCACATAAGCATACTCTAATACTTAGCTCTTGTACTTAAAACCCCATAAAACCGATTTCTTCTCCTACTCTTACTATTACTTATCTTAAATATATTTTAGCTTTCGTAAAAAAATTTATGCAAATTAAATGATGATAATGATATATATATATATACTAGCTATATATATATATATATATATATATATATATATATATATATATATATATATATCATTATACATATATTTATAATTTATATAATATTATATGTCTTGTAACAAATAATAATATGAGTATATTTTGTAATATTATACTAGAAAATAAGTTTTTAATATTTTATAGTAGTACGCACGCACTAACTTGGCATTGTATTATTTTTCCAGTCTCAGGTCTGCTGGCAGAAATTTCTTAAAGAAATAAGCTGACCTTTGTACATTTTTAGTTTCTAAGTCTCATCTATTGTATTTTTATTCTTGTGTGTACATAAAATATTAAATGAATAATAATTTAAATAAATATTTTTGTGTAAATACTATAAGTTTTTCAAAAACATAATGACTTAGATAAAATAACGGAATTATAAAAAATAGTACACTCTTAAAAATGTTACTTCTTGTCAAAACTGTTCTTTGTAACAAAAATGATGGTATTTCAAAATTTCAGTTGATTTTTTTTTGTTCCCCTCCGGGAAGGGCAGGAGGATAAAAAATGCTCTGACGCATACTCCGGCGCGCGCGATCCAGAGTTATGTGGGACTCGTCCCGTCGCCTACCAGAACATTTACCCACAAAAAAACCCCCTGTCGGCTCGTGCAATTTTTTGCCACACAGCCTTCATCTGAGCGACGGCCAATTGGAAAAAAAGGCCCACCCGGGGTCACCCGCTGAGATTTACATAGCACTGAAGGTGCTCAAAGCACTGAAGGGGCTCAAAATGAAAAGTAAATAATTAAAAACATTAAAAATTTAAAAATAAAATTGCATTTATTCGGATTTACGTTAGAATTAGAATTTACGTTAAAATTAGAATTTGCGGCCTGAAGGGCTTCAAGATCTTAAGTTAATTGCGTGGGTTCGCCAGTGTGCGCGTTTCTCGGTCTAGCGACTTTGAATTTCGAATCTAAGACAGGAGCAGTAAATGAGACCGAATCTCGAACAAGATGATTGGGATGGGTTTCGGCGCGTTTGAAGAACGATTCTGAGAGTGTTTTTAGGTGCTGTTGCACTGTAGGTAGCTCGAGATCTCTGTGCAGGTCCGCGTTACGCACGTACCAAGGTGCGTTTGTGGCCTTGCGGCAGAAGAGATTTTGAACTACCTGCAGTTTATACAACACGGCGGGTTGGGCGTGGGCAAAGACTGGCGAAGCATATGACATGACGGGTCTAACGCAGACCTTATAAAGCGTACGTTTATTTCTGAAAGACATTTTACTTTTTCTTCCTATCATACTATATAGGCGGCTTAAGTAGAAACGCGCGAGTTTCGTTACTCTATCGACGTGTGGCTTGAAAGAAAGCGTCTGATCTAAGGTGACGCCTAAGTATTTAATACTGCGCTTCCAGGGGATGGGAATACCTAACATTCGAATGTGGGGATCGTTGTGGCGATTACGACGTTTGTGGTCGAATTGAATAGCAGAACTCTTTTCTGGGTTGACATCGATACGCCATTTTTGAAACCAAACACCGAGGGCGTTTACGGCCTTATGGAGTCTGGTAATGTTATACGGGATCGCTTGACTTTTAGTGTAAAGGGCGGTATCGTCTGCAAAGAGGGCAAATTCGACGCCTTTCGGCGGGATGGGGATGTCGTTAGTGTACACGGTGTACGTACAGCAGAGGGGCGAGGACTGAGCCTTGCGGGACTCCAGCCTTTATGGGACGAGGCGCGAAGAGCGTGCATTCATGTTTGAATCGAAACGTGCGGTCTTTGCAAAACGACGCAATTAATCTGACTAGGCGAACCGGTAAACCTATTTTGTAGAGTTTATAAACGAGACCGCTGTGCCAGACTTTGTCGAAAGCTTTGGCTACGTCAAAGAAAACCACGATTGTTTTATTACGACGCGGATAGAATCCTTCGAGTATGTACTCGACGATTCGATGGACTTGCTGAGGGCAGGAATGCTAAGCGCGAAAGCCGAACTGGTGGGGAATAATGAGAGGATCGCCATCCGTTGGAAACAGATGGTTCCGCATTCGAGAGAGTATGACTCTTTCGAGAAGTTAAGGCATTACCTTGAGGAGGCTGATGGGTCTGTGATTAGCCGGGACATTCAGAGGTTTACCCGGCTTGGGAATGCCTATGACTGTCGCTTCTTTCCAGGCTTTAGGAAAGTAGCTATGGTCGAAGCAGGCTTTGAAGATGATAGCTAACAAGGTAAGCACCTGCTGGGGCAGGTGTTTGAGTGCGTGGTTGGCTGTGGCACCTGTTGGTGCTGCAGGTGTAAGCACCTCGTGATTGGAAATTCCATCCGCACCCGGAGCCTTTTTGGACTTTTGACTTCTAATGAGAAGCAAGATTTCATCAATTGAGACTGTGACGGGGTCGTCGGTGATGGGGAGAGATTCTCTGCAGAGAACTTCGTCCTCCACCGCCTGGATGTGGGGGGGATCCGCGGGTTGCGTGCTGGGCGAACATTGTGCCGCTATGCTGTCGGCGAAGCATTCGGCTTTCTCTTCGGCATTAAAGGCAATAGTGCCGTCGGGATGAGTGAGAGGAGGAACGTGAGAGGCGCTGTCTACGCGTAAGGCTTGGGCCATTCGATAATACGCTTGGTGGGACGGGGAGATATTCTCCATGAGATCGTTAAACTGAGCGTCTCGGAGTTCTGCGAGGCAAGACCTATCTTTTCATTGTAGCTGATTCGCAGCTAATCTATAGGCAGGCGTGGGATATTTCTTGCCTCTTTCGGAGAGCCGCGTTCTTGGCTTTAATAAGATTGTCGACGGCTAAGGGAAGCGTGGGTATGCCTTGCTTAGCAACCTTTTCGTTGTCACTGATGGCTGAGTTGATAGCATCAGTGACAGAATTGACTAATTAATCTATTTTATTTGGGCTATCTAATTGGTCGTGTGAAATCGCGAGCGGAGAGTTCGGGGCCTCTAAGGCTGAAGCTAACGTATTTTTAAAGCCTTTCCAGTTGGTAAACGTCTTAGGAGATCTGACGTTATCGTTAGGCGCACCTAGCACGAGGGAGATGGGGCAGTGGTCAGAGCCTAGGTCATCAAGCGGTTCGATAGACCTGAGATCGAGATTGATTCGCTTGATTTTTGCAAAGTCGAGGATGTCAGGAGAGTTGTTCGGATTGTTGGGATAGTGAGTGGGAGTGGTGGGAGATATGACGTCTAAGTCAAGAGAGTTAGTGATGTCGAGGAGAGCGATACCGCTGGTGTTGGTCGATAGGCACGTCCAGTCAGTATGTTTGGAGTTAAAGTCTCCGAACATAATGACTGAATGGCCGAGGGCGAGAATGGCCTCAAAGTCGCTGCGGATAGGTCTGGTGCCACTGACTATGTAGACTGAAGCTATGATGATGGTCGGATGACCAGTCATGGCCAGTCTATACACAGTGGCTTCCATGTTGAGGAGAGGAGGGGTAGAGAGAGGACAGCAATGGAAGCCTCTTTTGTAATATATAGCGGTGCCACCGAAACCGTCGGAGTTGGGCCTATCGTTGCGAGTAAACGCGTACTTAGGAATAGCGAATCCCCTGGAGCGGTTTGGAGTAAACCATGTCTCCTGGAGAAGCAATAAGTCTGGCTCTTTATTCTGAAGGAACAGTTTGAGCTCAGGAAGGTTGATGCTAAGGCTACGAGCGTTAAAAGATACTTGGGATAAGCCCTTGGGTTTAATACGACCGGACGCGGGATTTGCGGGTCTAGACATTTTATTTGCTTGTTTACGTATTTATACAAAAAATAAAACTTATAACGAACTTAGAAGCGAGTGATGCTCGGTTAACGCAAATAAACGCTCTTGAGGAGAGCGGGCGGCTCGCAGTTTGCGTGCGAGTACGGAAATTTCGTCGTTTTGAATGACGTCGAACACTGTCATCATGTCCTCAGCCAGCGACGACTGAGGTGAAGATGATGGAGCAGGACGCGGCCCTACGGAAGCTACGGGAGCTGGGATAGGACGGGAAGGTGCAGGTGGAACGGCCGGACGCTGCCTCCAAGACAGGCCCTCCTAGCGGAGGAGCGTGGAGCGCGCGGGCAACCCCTGTAGTTAGCTGGGTGGCCGGACTGGCCGCACAGCACACAGGCAGGGGGGAAGTGGATTCAGGAGTGCGAGTGCAATCCTTAGTGATGTGAGGATACCGCGGTCCATCGCGGTTTTTCGCGGAGAAAGACGGGCGGAGGGATCTGAGGCTTCGGTGGGACGGGAGCGCATCGCATCGCTGGCTTTGATGGGACCGACGGAGACGCGGTTACTTCGAGCGCTTTTAAAGGCGCGGGGGCTGGTGTTGAAGACACCGGGGAGGGCTCGGGTATTAGCGTTTGGCGACTTGCTGAAACGCGGGCTCAGGAGAGCCGGTTAAGGTGACGGCATCTGACGACGTATCAGACGTGGGTTCGGAGTCGCTCCCGGGAGCGGTACGCTTGCGACGCGACGCGTGAGAGGATGTGACCGATTCACAGTCCATCTCGGACGGGACGGGAGACGCGGGAGAGCTGTAGACCTGAGGGGTCTGGACGTTGGAGGCCTGAGGGGCCGGGGTTGAGGCCTGAGGTGCCGGAGACGCGATAGTTACCTGTAAGGCCAGCTTTATTACGTCATCTGAAATGGGGACGCATGACGCAACGAGCGCCTGGGCGAACGACCTAGCAATGTTTACCAAGCTTTGCTGGTCCATTGGAGGGCTTGGTACTACAATATGTAATATATAAATATATAATAGTGCCTAGGTTCCCTAGGAAACCTAGCACCTAAACCTCCCGGTAGGTTAGGTAGGGCGGTAGGGGGGCTGGGGACGACGCGAGGTGGTGCCCCTAATTCGGACAGCACTGTACCGTCACCCTGGGAAAGGCCCAAGTGCAATGGGATCGGGTCAGCCGGTTTCTCCTTGGCCTGAAGGGCCTTGGAAGCGCACCGGGGCAACGCTATCAGGCTTAGTTGTCACCGTTAAGTATCCACCTAATCAAACGCGAGTCTACTACGGAGTGTGTTGTCAATAAATTGACAACAAAAACCGGCCGTATACCTGACGAGGTTGGGTTGCACAGAAGTGCGGGATTGACTACGTTACGACCGGCCGGGGCCGGCCGCAGAGTGAGTCTCTGACTACGTAACAGGCGCCAAGCGTCAAGTACGCAGCCAGAAAATCAGCCCGAGCCTTGCGAACTACTATCGAATTTAATCGACCATAGTTTTCAGTTGGGTTTTAACCTTCTTAATAAACAAAGTAAATATTTTTAAGCTATTACGAAACAAATCTATGTGTCAATAGGGAATGTTATACGTATTGAACATTCTGTGAAATTATTGGTTGCTAGAATAATTGGCCCTACAAAAAGGAATTAAAAACACTACATTTAACCGAACTCTCAACCCAGGACATTTAAATGAAATTTGACCAAGAAGATAAGGTGATTCAATTTCAATACATATAATTTTAAATAGAAATATGAAGATTCCAATTGTAGTGATGAATCTTTAAACCTGATTTGTAGTCCTCAAAAACTTCTGCTGTATTTCATAACGTGCTCTACGTTATAAGTACATATACCAAATTTAAGCGCAATCCGTCCATTTATTTGGGTTTGGCGTTGATAGCTTAGGCAGTCACCTAGCCGTGCAATGATCGTTCAAGTACATAAATCTAACTGAACAACACTAACTGCCGTGTCTGTCAGGAAAATACGGTCGCAGAACCTACAGATTATGCAAATTTGGAAACCTCGTGCAACTTTCAGTATATCTAATTGTAGCTTCTACCTCGTTATTATGAATGACCTCATAACTGACGTTTATAAACGGGATCATACTTAAAAGCCTTGATGACGAAGTTATAAATAAGTATAAGCTAGTTTGTTTTTTTAATTCAATATACATATAAGGTTCTTTTATTATAGCTTGGAGAACGGAGAATGTCAGAACATGCGAGCAAAGAAAGTACACCTGATCATAGAATACCATTTCTTGTATTTTTTTTAAATAAAGGATAGCTTATATTCCTGCTTAAGCATGCATATTTGAAAGAAAGAAATAATTTTTAAAATCTATTCAAAAGTTTCAATTAAAATTTTGAGAATAGTTACTTGTTTACTAACCATCTTGTAAATTGTATACTAAGTAAGTTACCAATAGCATTCCACCTTCACTAGTTATATTAAAATGTCTTCGGTAAACAGAATACCATGGCCAGCTAGGATATTGTATCAATTGTCTCTAAACAGACCTCTTGGCTGAAATCTCAGATAAACAAGTTCGATTCTCGTACGAAATGCGATTACGTTGGTCTTGGAGAGATCTTCGCTATTACAATGAAATTGTGGATTTTTATACTCGGGATAGTATTTGTGGATAGAAGGTAGAGTTCGAATTGATTTTTCAAATCAAATCAAATATTTATTTGTATTTTGTTGTTAATCTTTTGAGAATGTAACTGAAAAATATACTCAATTGTGTTTGTTAAGATAACTAAGATCACTTCAAAATTTTATACACGGAATTTTAAACGGTCATAACGATCGAACGCTGGATCTCAAGCTTTATTAAATTTAAAATTTAAAAAACATTACTATAATTAAGTCTGCCAATAGTCGCCAAGGATAATAAATTGCATACTTCTAAACTGAAGAGTAATTGTCATATTATTTATTTATTCAGTACAGCCACATCATACATATCCACACAATAAAACTAAAATATAGATTAAAGTATTTATTTTATCTAATATACATATATCACTCTTAAGGCATACACATCATTCTTAGGATAATTGGTAACATCATTAATCTATTTTATATAACAAACAGAAAATTACAATTAAAAAAATATAAGTTAAAATTTTTTATCTATAGTTACATTTTAGCTGACTTGTTTATTTAAATTTTGATTTTGGTGGCCTAAAGGTGGAATAAAAACACTTCGCAGTTTTTTTTTAAAGCGTAAAACGTATCGTGAAACACATCATTTTCCGAATTCCGGGTCTGAATTGTATTTATTGTATTTGTTTAGTATTCTGTAAAGGGGTGATTGTGTATCTAACTTATCGTCTGTTCGTCTTAACGATTCGCTGTTCCTCCAGCTAGAGAACGACTAAATATGAGTAAAAGTGGCAATGTAAGTGCGGTGGTACAGCGTGTAACAATTAATGGTGGAATGAAATCAGGACGAGCGCCTTTAAATATGTTTAGTTTTTTAATTTGCCTTAAAGTTTATTTTTCGGTAATCTGCAAGAGGGGAATATGTTTATTGTTAAAAGGAATATGTGACCTTTTTGGAGAGGATGCGTTATTAGTAGCATTATTGGAATACGTTGAGGGAAATTGTTTAGCTAAAAGGTTCGAAATATCATTGCCATTTTGAGCAGAACTGGTATCCATATACATAGAAGCGGAAGTTGAAGAGTGACCACCATAATTACTGTTTACGAAACTTCAGAAAACTAGATCAGTTAACCTCAAATGTGTTTTTGTAGTTTTTATAGTATATTTTATATAATTTATGGCAATTGTTGCGAAGAATGTGAAATTCAATATTGTCCCGAGGATTGTAAAGTAGTAAACGTACGTAGTAAATAAACAATCCCGTTAAGGACAAAAAACTGGCGATAAAAAAAATTCCAGCGCTTTTCGATCGTTTTACTTTCCCATGCGTTGTTTTGTTTTGAAACAGTCATAATGTTGACTCGCGCTTTGTGTCTGAATCATATTGATAAATCCAAGATTCGTCACGTGTTATGATATCATTAGCAAGGCGGGAAGAATATATCAATCATATCATGTCCCATTTCCAGCGCACCTGCTTCTCAGCATCGGTGAGGTTGTGGGGCACCCAGCATTACAATTCTCCTAACGCAAAGGTGGTTGTAGACGAAAACTTAAATAAACTTTGTGTGTTGTGAAAAGTGAACTTAAGGAGTGCCAGCAGCAACAAGGTTCGTGCTTAGGGTTTTATTATAATATATTTTTATTCGTATTTATACAGACCAAACATTCGGACTGCACAACGCCGATGACTGGATCGTGTTTTCATGTTCCAAGATAAAATTAACTCAAAATTTGACTCGGACGGCGCGGCACACCTATCGAAGTTTTGACATCCTTTTCACCGCCGCACGAATCTCTGCTGCTCATAATATCTTTTATTACTATACATTTTACCGTGTGCGATCGGCGCATACATCTATATATTTATCACCTGGTTGAATCAAATTTATTACTTTTTTAAGTAACAGCAGTCAAATGACGCCCCCTTCTTTCTTCATTCTACAAATTTAAGCGACCGCACTTAAACTCGTTATACCAGCGGTATACTTTCAAAGGTTACTTTAAAAGGCGCCTTGTTCATAAACGCTATTTGAATTCGATTAAATAATTCATCAGGTTTCAAGATGGACTTGAAGTCGTATAAAATCGTTGCACCGAAATGTTCCAGACGTAGATACATTTTTCTATCATAAACAATAATTTCTTAATGCTGGTTAAAAAAGCTTAAATTTGTACAAATATATATTTTACTTTGTAATTGTCAAATTTTCAAAATGTGTTAAACTTAGATCAAAATTTATTACATTATAACTTTTACGGTACTGAGACGTAAATCCACGAAACTAATAAACCATTGTTATTTTTTAAATTCATTTTAAAGCTATGTTACATACATAGCCTTAAAAGTTACGCACATAGCCTTAAAACTAACTCTAACATGAACCTGCCCGATTCAACATACCTGTCATAAAGTATAAAACTGTCCGGGCAACTCTAGAGAAACTGAAGAGTTCACTATTATCCTACCGGGGCCCCTGCAAACAGTGTCAAGTGACATCGTATTCTCGTAAACGTAGCGGGAATTGTATTTAACGAAGAATAATACAATACAATAACTCTTTACAAGTATTACCACCATCATATTATACAAAATAAAAAAGGTAAGTAGTAAAGTTAAAGAATGACAATTTAGTCGGCCTTATTACTAAAAAGAAATTTCTCCGAGGCAACCAATTACTTAAAAAAGAGATTAATCGAAAATAAAAGTGCCATGGGAAGGTTAAGAAAGGGATGCTATAGAACTTATAAATGTGGCGTGTGAAGAACCTGTCGCCATGGACGAACCCAATATTTTCACTATATATTTCGTAAACATGCACAAATTTTTAGTTGCGATACTTCTATTTGCATACATTTTGGTTACCATGTGGTGTACTTGGTCGAGCGGACAATACGCTTGCAGAAATGTAACTTGAATATTTATAGAGATAATCCAGAGAATTTGAAGAAAAATACTCGATGATTTTTGTTCTTCATAGTTATTACTAAGATAAAAGCTTAAGATACAAAAAAAAATTAAAATTACAAATTTAAGCAAAATTTTTTTTATTTTATTGCCAAAAAAACCTTTCAATAAATTTACCGTTGTTAACTTAGAAATCAGACAGAAATTGAAATAAAATAAAAAATATCGTCTGAGAATAACTCTTAAAAGTAAAAAATAAAAATAACAAATAAATGATTATTAGTTTTGCCATTGAAACAAGACAAAAAATATTGTTTTTGGCTTAAGACTAATTTGTTGGAAGGAGTATAACGACACTATCATTTCGATTAAGGCATCTTCAGGCAATTCTTCATCTTACTTTCTCGATTATCTATCACCTAGTATCCAAATGAACGGGAGCCTTTATGACTTCAAAAAGGCATATGACATTAAATCAGACCTGCGTACACTGCGTATTCCAGGTCGTGGTCGCCACTCCAAAACTTTGCTGCCCCAATGGCCATCAGTTGTGCGAGTGCGCCCTGCCCATAGCCACTTCAGAGTTGTGGTCCTTCGGACTGCTTTGGTTACCTTGGTTTGCCTGCGAATCTCCTATTTTCTGATTTTGTCTCACGGCAAAACTCCGGGCCCTCTGCATTGCTCACTGACTGACTGTAAGCTTTCCATAGTTAATGGCCACGACGAAACTGGCAACACATATTGTTCATAAACCTTCTTCGGCTTTCGGAATACGGCTTGTTAGGGAGGCTGAAATTCATGGAACCTGAGTGCGAGAAGATTTGTATTCGTAATGATTCTCGACTACTAGTATACATGGCTAAGTAGTGATATAGATCTAAAGTTCTTCAAAATGGCTTTGTCACCTTTTTGAATAAAAAAATCACTTTGCTCTTGTGCTATGCATGCAGGGGTTTCCCACGAAAATGAGTAAATTGAAGGATCTTTAGCACTAGTCTTTTAGAAGCTAGCTGTGATTTCGTCTTTACTGGGCGCCTTTTTGTTTTTTAGTAGTTTGAGAGCCCTATTTATCTCGTAGCCTTATGTTAGTAGGTCTAACGCAGACCTTGTAAAGTGTACGTTTGTTTCTGAAAGACATTTTACTTTGTCTACCTAACATACTATTTAGGCGGCCTAAGTAGTGACGGGCGAGTTTCAGAACTCTTTCGGCATGTGGCTTAAAAGAATACGTCGGATCTAACGTGATGCCTAAGTATTTAGTACTGCGCTTCCAGGGGATGGGAATGCCTAACATTCAAACGTGGGGATCGAATAATGAGAGGATCGCCATCCGTCGGAAACAGATGGTTCCGCATTCGAGCGAGTATGACTCTCTCGAGAAGTTTAGACATGGCCTTGAGGAGGCTGATGGGTCTGTGATTAGCCAGGATGTTCAGAGGTTTACCCGGCTTGGGAATACCTATGACTGTCGCTTATTTTCAAGCTTTTAAGCACCTGTTGAGGCAGATGCTTAAGTGCGTGGTTGGAAATTCCATCCGCACCCGGAGCCTTTTTGGACTTTTGATTTCTAATGAGAAGCGAGATTTCGTCATTAGAGACTGTGACGGGGTCGGCGGTGATGGGGAGAGAGTCTCTGCGAAGGACTTCATCCTCCACTGCCTGGATGTGTGAGGGATCAGCAGGTTGCGTGCTGGGCGAGCATTGTGCGGTAATGCTGTTAGCGAAGCATTCGGCTTTCTCTTCGACTTCGAAGGCAGTAGTGCCATCGGGACGAGTGAGAGGAGGAACGTGAGAGGCGGTGTCTACGCGTAAGGCTCGGGCCATACTACAGTACGCTTGGTGAGATGGAGAGATATTCGCCATGAGATCGTTCATCTGAGCGTCTCGGAGTTCTGCGAGGCAAGACCTATCTTTAGGTTGTAGCTGATTCGCAGCTAATCTATAGGCGGGCGTGGGATATTTCTTGGCTCTTTCGGAGAGCCGCGTTCTTGGCTTTAATAAGATTGCTAACGGCTAAGGGAAGCGTGGGCTTACCTTGCTTAGCAACCTTTTCGTTGTCACTGATGGCTGAGTTGATAGCATCAGTGAGAGAATCGACTAATGAATCTATTTTATCCGGACTAACAATTTGATCGGCCGAGATCGCGAGCGGAGAGTTCGGTGCCTCTAAGGCTGAAACTAACGTATTTTTAAAGCCTTTCCAATTGGTAAAGGTCTTAGGAGAGGTGACGTTATCTGTAAACGATGATTGGTCAGGTTCAATAAAAAACGAAAACACACAGATAGCACTTAGTACGAATTTAATTACTGAATAATGAGCAACTTCACAAAACATAAGACAAAAGGCGCAGAGCTCGGCTAAGTTGCCGCGCACGATCTTGCTTACTCGCTTACTGACAGCAGCAGTGACAGTTCGTTTATTTTAAACTAAAGTACAGACATTTGAGGCAAAGAATTTTTATCTATACATCCTTCATTAATTATATTTTTCTTTATATAACATAACTAAAACAATTAATAAAATACAAAATTATTGCGTTGAAGATAAAACTTTCATAATATAAACTTATCTAAAATTGACATTAAAATTGACGCCTACATTATCGTTAGGCGGTCTTAGCACGAGGGAGACGGGGCGGTGGTCAGAGCCTAGGTCATCGAGCGGTTCGATAGACCTGAGGTCGAGGTTGATTCGCTTGACAATTGCAAAATCGAGGATGTCAGGAGAGTGGTTTGGGTTGTCGGGATAGTGAGTGAGAGTGATGGGAGAGATGACATATAATTCGAGTGAGTTTGTGATGTCGAGGAGAGCGATACCGCTGGTGTTGGTTGAAAGGCACGTCCAGTCAGTATGTTTAGAGTTAAAGTCTCCGAAAATAATGACTGAATGGCAGAGGGCGAGAATGGCCTCAAAGTCGCTGCAGATTGGTCTGGTGCCACTAGGTATGTAGATTGAAGCTATGGTGATGGTCGGATGACCAGTCATAGCCAATCTACACACAGTGGCTTCCATGTTGAGGTGAGGAGGGGTAGGGAGAGGACAGCAATGGAATCCTCTTTTGTAATAAATAGCAGTGCCGCCGAAACCGTCGGAGTTAGGCCTGTCGTTACGAATAAATGCGTATTTGGGAATAGCGAATCCCCTGGAGCAGTTTGGAATTAACCACGTCTGTTGAAGAAGCAATAAGTCTGGCTCGGGCTTCTAAAGGAACAGTTTGACCTCAGGAAGGTTAGTATTAAGGCTACGAACGTTAAAAGAAACTAGGGGTAAGCCCTTGGGTTTGATACGACAGGACGCGGGATTTGCGGGTCTAGACGTACTATTTATTTATTTAGTTTATACGAAAAATGGAATTTATAAAGAGCTTAGTAGCGAGTGATGCCTAGCCAACGCAAATAGACGCTCTTGAGGAGAGCGGGCGGCTCGCAGTTTGCGTGCGAGTACGGAGATTTGCTTAATGTCGACGTTTTGAATGACGTCAAACACAATGAAATGAAATGAAATATTTATTTCTCAACATTGACAATTACTTGTTCTTATTGACGTTAAATAAAAAACGATTCTACCACCACTTCCAAAAAACCTTCGTGAAGAAGAACTGGCAAGAAACTTCACGGGTATATTTTTTTCAAAATAAATTTACAGAGTCTCTTTATGTCTATACAAAATTATTCTTTTCTGCATCTGTTAGCTCGGCAAGTCTCCCTCCCCCCAAGTATCCAAACGACGAACACCCTCAAACGGCACCCGTTCACGAATTAACGCGGGATCCAGCCATCGCCCTCCTCAACTATATTAGAGGGAAGTGAGCGACCCGTCACCCGAAGCTACCATAAGAAGACGTACTTTAGTGACAATGACGCTTTAGATATTCATCGGGACGAAGAACTCATCGAACATGCAGACACATTACACATGCTTTGTAACAAATACTAGTACAATCCTGTTAATGAGGGGGTTATACCCAAGGGCTTTTATCATCCAAATAATCGGATAGTTTATAATATGCTCTAGCACACAACTTCTCCTTTATAGTTTCTTTGAATTTGTCAATAGGAAGACCTTGGATATCCTCAGGAACCTTAATATAAAAGCGTATACGTATACACGGTCTTCATGTCCTCAGCCAACGACGACCGAGGTAGAGACGACGGAGCGGGACGCGAGCCTACGGGAGCTACAGGAGCTGGGATAGGATTGGAAGGTGCAGGTGGAGCGGCCGGACGCTGTCTCCAGGACAGAGCCGGAGTAGGTGTCGGCTGCACGGGCTGTGCTTCCGGGGGACCCCGGTTGCGCAGCGGCGGGAAGTTGGCAGGAGTGAGCGGTGGCATCGGTTTAGGCGCGACCCTCTTTGAAGCGGAGCGCGGAGCGCGCGGACAACCCCTGTAGTTAGCTGTGTGCCAGACTGGCCGCACAGCACACATACCAGGGGGGAGTGGAGTCGGGAGTGCGTTTTTTTTTTTTTTTTGTTCCCCTCCGCGGGAAGGGCAGGAGGATAAAAATATAAAAATGCCCTGACGCATACTCTGGCGCGATTCCAGAGTTATGTGGGACTCGTCCCGACGCCTACCAGGACCATACCCACTAAAAACCCCCTGTCGGCTCGTGCATTTTTGCCACTCAGCATTCATCTGAGCGACGGCCAATTGAAGAAAGAGGCCGCGCTAGCGGGGCCCAGAAGGGCCCGCTGGGATTACATAGCACTGAAGGTGCTCAAAGCACTGAAGGACTCAAAATGAAAATCAATAATTAAAACAAAAATTAAAAATTGCAAAATAAAATTGGATTAATTCGCATTTACGTTAGAATTAGGATTTACGTTAGAATTAGAATTTACGTTAGAATTAGAATTTGCGGCCAGAAGGGCTTCGAGATCGGCTGACAGTCTGGTGGATGAGTATGCTTGCGCATTCCTAGGCCTAGCGACTTTGAACTTCGAATCTAACACAGGAGTAGTATATGAGACTGAATCACGAACTAGAGGATTGGGATGGGTTTCGGAGCGTTTGAAGAACACTTCAGAGAGTGTTTTGAGGTGTTGTTGTACTGTAGGCAGTTCAAGATCTCTATGCAAGTCCGCGTTACGCACGTACCACGGTGCGTTTGTGGCCCTGCGGCAAAAGAGGTTTTGAACTACCTGCAGTTTGTGCAGGAGGGAGGGTTTGGCGTGGGCAAAGATTGGCGAGGCATACGTCATGACGGGTCTAACGCAGACCTTGTAAAGTGTACGTTTGTTTCTGAAAGACATTTTACTTTTTCTACCTAACATGCTATTTAGGCGGCCTAAGTAGTGACGAGCGAGTTTCGAAACTCTTTCGACGTGTGGCTTGAAAGAAAGCGTCGGATCTAATGTGAAGCCTAAGTATTTAGTACTGCGCTTCCAGGGGATGGGAATGCCTAGCATTCGAACGTGGGGATCGCCATCGGGACGATGGCGTTTGTGGTCGAAGCGCATCGCAGAACTCTTTTCAGGGTTCACATCGATGCGCCATTTTTGAAACCATACACCAAGGGCGTTTACGGCCTTTTGGAGTCTGGTTACAAGGTGCCGAACACTGTGGCCTTTGGTATAGAGTGCGGTGTCGTTGGCAAAGAGGGCGAGTTCAACGCCTTTCGGCGGGATGGGAATGTCGTTGGTGTACACGGTGTACAGCAGAGGGGCGAGGACTGAGCCTTGAGGGACTCCAGCCTTTATGGGACGAGGCGCAGAAAGCGTGCCTTCGTGTTTAAATCGAAACGTACGGTCTTTGAGAAACGACGCTATTAACCTGACTAGGCGATCCGGTAAGCCTATCTTGTATAGTTTATAAACGAGACCGCTGTGCCAGACTTTATCGAAAGCCTTGGCTACGTCAAAGAAAACCGCGACTGTTTTATAACGACGCGGATAGAAACCGTCAAGTATATACTCGACGATTCGATGGACTTGCTGAGGGCAGGAGTGTTTCGCGCGAAAGCCGAACTGATGGGGAATAATGAGAGGATCGCCATCCGTTGGAAACAGATGGTTCCGCATTCGAGAGAGTATGACTCTCTCGAGAAGTTTAGACATTGCCTTGAGGAGGCTGATGGGTCTGTGATTAGCCGGGACGTTCAAAGGCTTGCCCGGCTTGGGAATGCCTATGACTGTCGCTTCTTTCCAAGCTTTTGGAAAGGAGCTATGGTCGAAGCAGGCATTGAAAATGATAGCTAACAAGGTAAGCATCTGTTGAGGTAGGTGCTTAAGTGCGTGGTTGGAAATTCCATCCGCACCCGGAGCCTTTTTGGACTTTTGATTTCTAATGAGAAGCAAGATTTTGTCATTAGAGACTGTGACAGGGTCGGCGGTGATGGGGAGAGAGTCTCTGCGAAGGACTTCGTCCTCCACCGCCTGGATGTGTGAGGGATCAGCAGGTTGCGTGCTGGGCGAGCATTGTGCGGCAATGCTGTCGGCGAAGCATTCGGCTTTCTCTTCGACTTCAAAGGCAGTAGTGCCATCGGGACGAGTGAGAGGAGGAACGTGAGAGGCGGTGTCTACGCGTAAGGCTCGGGCCATGCTATAGTACGCTTGATGGGACGGAGAGATATTCGCCATGAGATCGTTCATGTGAGCGTCTCGGAGTTCCGCAAGGCGAAACCTAACTTTACGTTGAAGCTGATTCGCAGCTGTTCTATAGGCGGGCGTGGGATATTTCTTGGCTCTCCGGAGAGCCGCGTTCTTAGCTTTAATAAGATTGCTAACGGCTAAGGGAAGCGTGGGTTTGCCTTGCTTAGCAACCATTTCGTTGTCACTGATGGCTGAGTTGATAGCATCAGTGAGAGAATTTACTAATGAATCAATTTTATCCGGGCTATCTAATTGTTCGGGAGAGATCGCGAGTGGAGAGTTCGGAGCCTCTAAGGCTGAAACTAACGTATTTTTAAAGCCTTTCCAGTTGGTAAAGGTCTTAGGAGATGAGACTTTATCGTTTGGCGGTCCTAGCACGAGGGAGACGGGGCGATGGTCGGAGCCTAGGTCATCGAGCGGTTCGATAGACCTTAGATCAAGATTGATTCGCTTGATAATTGCAAAGTCGAGGATGTCAGGAGAGTAGGCCTACACACAGTGGCTTCCATGTTGAGGAGAAGATGGGTAGGGAGAGGACAGCAATGGAAGCCTCTTTTGTAATATATAGCGGTGCCGCAGAAACCGTCGGAGTTGGGCCTTTCGTTACGAATAAACGCGTACTTAGGTATAGCGAATCCCCTGGAGCGGTTTGGAGTAAGCCATGTCTCCTGGAGAAGGAATAAGTCAGGTTCTTTGTTCTGAAGGAACAGTTTAATCTCGGGAAGGTTGGTGTTAAGGCTACGAGCGTTAAAAGATACTAGGGATAAGCCCTTGGGTTTAATACGACTGGACGCGGGATTCGCGGGTCTAGACATTATAATTTACTTATTTACGATTTTATAGAAAAATAAAAAAAATAAATTTACAAGAACTTAGGAGCGAGTGATGCTCGGCTAACACGAATAAACGCTCTTGAGGAGAGCGGGCGGCTCGCAGTTTGCGTGCGAGAACAGAAATTTCCGTAATGTCGACGTTTTGAATGACGTCGAACACGGTCTTCATGTCCTCAGCCAGCGACGACTGAGGTGAAGATGACAAAGCAGGACGCGGCCCTACGGAAGCTACGGGAGCTAGGATGGGTCGGGAAGGTGCAGGCGGGACAGCCGGACGCTGCCTCCAAGACAGAGCCGGAGTAGGCGTCGGCTGAACGGGCTTTTCTTCAGGGGGACCCCGGTTGCGCAGCGGCGGGAAGTTAGCGGGAGTGAGCGGCGGCGCCGGTTTAGGCGCGACCCTCTTGGCGGTGGAGCGTGGAGCGCGCGGGCAACCCCTGTAGTTAGCTTTGTGACCGGACTGGCCGCGCAGCACACAGGCAGGGGGGGAAGTGGATTCGGGAGTGCGAGTGCACTCCTTCGTAAAATGTGGATCCAGGCACTTAACGCACCTGGGGGGAGCTGAGCAGTTAGCCGCTGCGTGGCCGTAGAGTTGGCAGCGGTGGCACTGCCCAGGGTGACCGCGGGGGTTGGGACGCTCGACAGAGATGTTTGAGAGTCCGCAAATTGTGCGAGCCTCTCTAAAGATCTCCCTCGAGTTGGGAGTATTTCTTCTTTCTTGGGGTGTAAGGGGGAGTCGCCTACCATCAAGACTCTCCAAATGCCAACCTCACCTGCCCGTGGTGCACCCTGCCGGACAGCGGACGAGGCTCTGGCGACCGATGAATGGCGGGATAACCATTTTGCAGGTGGTAGGTTTCGACCGTGGCTTGCAACCACCCTCAAGACAAAGCCATGCCGCCAAGTGACCTAGTCACGTTCCGGCATGATGTCTTGAGTAGCCATTGGAGGAGAATAGGTCCGAGTAATTGCGCAGCGTATGAGAGCCGTTTGAACTCGATGGGTTATGATGCACCGGGTGGCTCATTCTGGAGGGCAGCGGGATCCAAAGAAACGGTGCACCGCTGGCCGACCGCAGGTTGTAGGGGGCCCAACTAGCGTTCTAGCCATTCGCGAAAGGCTGCCCCACCGCCTGTGTAAAATCCCGGGATTGCTCCATCGTGCCGGTTGGCGACCGGATGGAGAGGGCCCGATGGCGATCCCCGGGGGGTTTTGGGCGTCCCCGCGGTCTCCATGTGAGTCCCCCACCAGTGGGTCTAACCACTCGAGTTGCTTGGTTCCAAACGTTGCGCTTCACTCAACTTCTATTCCTCTCCCCTATTCACCCTAACAACAACATAATGGAAAAGTCCAAAAAGAAAAATAAGTGCCGACAGCGGATGCACTCCCTCTCCCTAAAAGTACACTTCTCTAACATCCGAGGAGTGCACTCAAATCTCCACGATGTCCACCACCACCTTGAGACAGAGAGACCGCACTTATTCTTTCTGACAGAGACGCAGATCTGTGATCGTTCGGATCTGGCATACCTGCATTACCCAGGCTATATCCTGGAGACCAAATTTCACCCCAATGCGGGCGTGTGCGTGTATGTCAGAGACGAGATCTGTTGTCGGCGTCTCCGATACTTGGAAGTTCCGGATTTTTCTGTTTTATGGGTCTATGTAGATACTGGCCTGGACCGAACTGTATACGCCAGTATTTACCGATCACACACGGGAGCTCAGGAGACAACTCGACTCATTGAATATCTCAGTGATACTGCAGATAAGGTCCAACGACGCTATCCCTCTGCGCAGTTGGTGTTCCTTGGGGACTTTAATGCCCACCATGGAGAGTGGCTGTACCCGTTCAAGGACACCGACCACGCTGGCAGAGAAACCTATCGGTTCGCAGTAACTCATGGTCTCTCCCAGCTCATCCACGAACCTACGCGCATTCCTGACGTTGTTGACCATACTGCGTATTGCTTGGACCTTCTGCTGACAACCGATCCAGACAGATACTCGGTGTCCGTATCTCCACCATTAGGGACATCCGACCACTGTCTGGTGAAATCTGTGTCGCAATACTCGCCAACCGATACCAGCCCAAAAGGCAAAAGGCGAGTATGGCGGTACAAGTCAGCAGATTGGGATGAGATGCGTCACTTTTTCGCCTCTTATCCTTGGCGGCAAGCTTGCTTTACTTCTGATGATCCATCATGCTGTGCTGATGCTGTCTCCAGTGTGATATGTCAAGGTATGGAATACTTTATACCGTTCTCTGATGTATCCCTGGAGTCCAAAGCCCGCCCATGGTTTAATGCTGATTGCCTCCTAGCTGAAAAGCGAAAGCATGTAGCATACCAAGCCTGGGCTAGCGCTCGCAGAAGCAAAGCTATGGATCTCCCAGCTAAGAAACAGGCGTACAATGCTGCTGCCAAGTCCTGCAAAAAGGTGATCAGAAGCGCTCGTTTCGACCACATTGGCCGTATCGGGGACAAGTTAGCATCCTATCCCACGGGGAGTAAAGCTTTCTGGTCCCTTGCCAAGTCGGTTGAGATGAACTTCTGTCGCCCATCACTGCCACCACTGCAAAGGCCTGACGGGTCTTTGGCCCACAGCGCAAAAGAGAAGGCAGACTTGTTCGCAAATCTCTTCGCGGAATGTTCACGTCTAGATTCCAAAGGTAAAAGCCCACCCACGTTACCTCCATTCGGCCCCAAGATGGAGGCCGTCCAAATTCACCAGAAACAGGTACTCAAATGCTTACAAAATCTAGACGTGAATAAGGCCAGTGGTCCGGATGGCATTCCCGCAGTGGTATTAAAGCACTGTGCCGCCGAGTTGTCTCCTGTTTTGACACGCCTATATCGACTCTCTCTAAGGACTGGAAAAGTTCCAAAATCATGGAAGTTTGCAAACGTACAGCCCGTACCAAAAAAGGGCAGTCGAGCCGACCCAGTCAACTATAGACCTATTGCAATCACTTCCATAATTTGCAAAATTATGGAACGTGTATTGAACCATCGTCTCCTGACGTACCTAGAGACCAATGAGCTCCTCAGTGACAACCAATATGGTTTCCGCGGAGGACGCTCAACAGGAGACCTTCTAGTGTACGTCACGCATCTATGGAGCATGGCCTTGGAAGGGCATGGAGAGGCAATAGCCGTATCCTTGGATATCTCCAAGGCCTTTGACCGGGTATGGCACGAAGCCCTTTTGAGCAAGCTTCCTGCGTATGGCATACCATCTGGACTCTGCGACTGGATGTCTGATTTCCTGAGGGAACGGTCAATTCGAGTTGTCGTCGATGGCTTCTCATCGGACCTAATGGCGATCAACGCCGGCGTACCTCAGGGATCTGTTCTCTCTGCAACATTATTCCTGCTGCACATTAATGACCTTCTTTTATCGGATGGCATTATTGGTTACGCCGATGACAGCACTGTTGTAGAGAGATATGTCTCCAATGCGCAAGCGAGTCCAAACCAGATCCAATTTCAGAGAGAGTCGATGATCGAACGGGTTGATTTGACACTTTGTAGGGTTTCCGATTGGGGTGAAGCCAATCTTGTCAAATTCAACCCTTCCAAAACCCAGGCGTGTCTCTTCTCCGCTAAAAAGAGCACATTCAACTTGACGCCCACTTTCCAAAGTGTATCTGTACCGATCACAAACCAACTAGGGCTTCTAGGCATGACCATCACGTCGAAACTTAATTTCGGTCAACAGATTGAAACCATGGCACAGTCAGCTTCCAAAAAATTGGGAGTCATCGCAAAGGTCCGGCGGTACTTCGACTCCGAACAGCTGCTCAACCTGTACACAGCCCAGGTTCGATCTTGTATGGAGTACTGCAGCCATCTTTGGCATGATTCCGCAAAATACCATCTTGAAGCGTTGGATTCTGTCGACCGAAGGGCCCGTAGACTCATAAGTGACGACAAACTTACTTCTTCGAGACTGCAAAGTCTCGAGCATCGTCGAAAAGTTGCTAGTCTATCGGTTTTTTACAGATTGCACTTTGGAGAGTGTGCGAATGCTCTTTTTCAGTTGATCGAACCTTCCCCCTTTCTCCACCGGTCAACCAGGCGCAGACAGAAGTTTCACCCGTTTGTGGTTAGCGTGCCGATGAGCCGAACTAAACGGTTCGATAGCTCATTTTTGGTTCGTGTTGCCAAAGAGTGGAACGATTTGCCTGCGTCTGTTTTTCCAGACAAATATAACCCTGGAGCTTTCAAGTGTAGAGTGAATAGGTACCTCTTAGACAGGCGTGTACGATCCTCGTCTTCATCGTCACTTTCCATCAGGTGAGATGGAAGACAAACGCCTGCTAATTATTAATAAAAAAAAAAAAAAAAAAAAAAATTTGACAGGATTACTAAAGCTAAAGGAAAACGCCTACCGCGGTTGGAGTGCATCTTACGCACTGCTTCGGCCGGGAACCCCTGAGACTTAAGGTCCTCGAGAATGTCTTCGTTACTGAGTTCGAACGGGACGCCCCGTAGTACTGCGCGGATCTTACGCTCCTCCGGGAGGGCGTAGGTGTGATACGCGATTTGATTGATCGACAGAAGCCTAGTGAAAGACCGGAAGTCGTCGACGGTCGCTACTTGAATTTTGA
Organism: Marasmarcha lunaedactyla; assembly: GCA_923062675.1. NCBI lineage: Eukaryota > Metazoa > Arthropoda > Insecta > Lepidoptera > Pterophoridae > Marasmarcha > Marasmarcha lunaedactyla. The sequence continues at coordinate 9,263,080 of OV281342.1, read as the reverse complement.
TTGTATCGCCAGCGTTGGCGGCTTTTAAGTAATTAATTTTGTGCTCTTTGCACAAGTTAGAAACCGCGGTCCAGCGCGCTTTTTCCCGCAGGAAGACGGGCGGGGGGAGCTGAGGTTTCGGCGGGACGGGAGCGCAGCGCGTCGCTGGCTTCGATGGGACCGACGGAGACGCGGTCACTTCGAGTGACATGAGCGGCGCGGGGGCGGGTGTAGAAGACACCGGGGTTGGCTCGGGTGTTGAAGACACCGCGGCTTTTTTCGAACGCTTCTTAGAGCGTTTGGTAACTAATTGGAAGGCGGGCTCAGGAGAGCCGGTTAAGGTGGCGGCGACCGACGAAGCTTCGGACGCGGCGGAGTCTGAATCGCTCCCGGGAGCGGTACGCTTCCTACGAAATGATCGTGAGGATGAGACCGACGCGCAGTCCATATCGGATGGAACGGGAGACGCGGGAGAGCTAAAGACCTGAGGGGTCTGGGCGTTGGAGGCCTGAGGGGCTGGGGTTGGGGCCTGAGGGGCCGGGGACGCGATTGATGCCTGCAAGGCCTGCGTTAGGATGTCTTTTGGGATGGAGACGCCTGCCGCAGCAAGCGCCTGGGTGAACGCGTTAATAATGATTAGCGGATCCATAAGGGAGGGTTGGGACAATAATATGTAAAAATATAAGTATAATAAAAGATGCCTAGTTCCTAAAAACCTAGCAAAATCCTAGCGGCAAACCTCCCTACCAGCGGTAGGGGGGCTGGGGAGAATAATTTAAAACTAACCGTAGTACGCCGAAGGCCGCTACCTAGAAACCTAAAAAAGGGTACGCAGGTAAAGAGTTGACCGCGTTAGGGTCAACCTTTACCGACAGAAGGGACAAATACACACGAAAACACACAGATATGATAAAAATAAATATGAAAATAGGAGAAAAATAAATAAAATAGAGAAGAGAAATAAAATAAAAATAAAAAGGACTGGTTCAGTACAAATTCGTTGTCACCGTTAAGTATCCTTTGTACTGAAACCAGACTACTTACACTGGGCACAACACTGCACTCAGCACAAGCACAACACAACTTAGCACAGCACTTTGAAGACTAAGGGGCTTAGTCGCAAAGAAAAATCGCACTTCGATAGCACTCAGAGGGAGTAGAAAAACCTTGGAAACCGTAGCACGGAACCAACACGCTAAACTGTGACGTCAGTAGACTGAGCGCCACGGAATATCGGGAAGGGACCGATCAACGGAGAACGGGGTCTTGCACGTCCGCACCGCGTGGCGATCGGAGCGAGAATGGGGGAGTGCGAGTGCACTCCTTCGTAATATGGGGATCTAGGCACTTAACGCACCTGGGAGGGGCTGAGCAATTGGCCGCTGCGTCGCCATACAGCTGGCAGCGGTGGCATTGCCTGGGGTGCCCGCGAGGATTGGGACGCTCGACAGAGATATTCGAGAGTCCGCAGATTGTGCGTGCCTCTTTTAAGATCTGCCTCGAGTTGGGAGTATTAGATAAAATAACTAATGCTAACGGAAAACGCCTACCGCGGTTGGAGTGCATCTTGTGCACTGCTTCAGCCGGGAAACCCTGGGACTTAAGGTCCTCGAGGATTTCATCGTTTTCGAGCTCAAACGGGACGCCCCGTAATACTGCGCGGATCTTACGCTCCTCCGGGAGGGCGTAAGTATGGTACGCGATTTGTTTAAGCGAGAGTAAACGAGTGAACGCGCGAAAGTCGTCGATATTCGCGACTTGGATTTTAATAGTATCGCCTGCGTTATTCGCCTTGAGACAATTGATTTTGTGCTCTTTGCACAAGTTAGAGACCGCGGTCCAGCGCGCTTTTTCGCGGAGGAAGACGGGCGGAGGGAGCTAAGGCTTCGGTGGGACGGAAGCGCAGCGCGTCGCTGGCTTCGACGGGACCGACGGAGACGCGGTCACTTCGAGTGACATGAGCGGCGCGGGGCGGTTGTAGAAGACACCGGGGTTGGCTCGGGTGTTGAAGACTAAATAATAATATAACAGAATATGTTATTAAAAGTACTAAATTATTAGTATATCTTGAATATCGAAAATATCTAAAACACATAGCTTGTACGTATTTATCTAATATACTATTACCTTTATTGTAAAAAGTTGGTACAAAGCTATAAGTTTATTGGATAAATGTAAGTCGCACGCACTTTGTTTGACCTAAACTTATTATTAATCGAAACGTGTCCAAGCGGATCTGGCGTGGATTTTGTTGGAGGCATATATCTAAGAGTTGGTTAATGTTTAGTAAAGATACGGGCCCAAGAATACTATGAAGATACACGCTATAAGATATCGTTCCCTGGCGAATTCTTAATGGACCGGTCAAAGAAGGCATTAATATGTATGGAGCCGAATTTTGGTACAGACCTTCGGGACATTATTAAAAATATAATACTTGAAGTCCTGATCGATGTTAAACGTGCTAAAAAAGTCAAATGTAATGTCAAAAACATCAGTTTTTTTTTTAGATAAACTATTCGTTTTTGTCAGGAAAATAGGTTAGACGAAGTTGTGTATCATAAAATTCTCTACGAAGAATGAAATACTTTTTCTTGAAAAAACTACATGAGTTTCTACATCAAATAAATTATTAAAAAGTAACGAAAACAACTTAAATTACTTATTATCCACTGTTTCAAACGGTACGAAACAACGCTTTTCAAAATGGAGCAACAAAACCATTACAGCCGCCAGTTCCCAAATTTTCAAAAATAATAAGACTCAACTTCTCTTTGATGTTCTCTAAGAAAGCTATTTCAAGTTTGGATTCAAAGTACTGATATTTACTTCCTAATTTTTCTCCTATTTCTAAAAAAAAAAGTTTATTGAACAAAATTAAATGAATTACAAAACTTGAACGTTTTTTACTTTAAATAAGGGTTTATTTTCCATCTCAACTCATAAAAAGTAACTATGAAGACAAGGACTTTAGATACTTCTCGGAAAGCTGTCAAAACATTTCAACTTTCAATTCTTTTCATTTCAAGTGTATGAACCATGAATAGGGTGAAATTCCTTTCGGTGGCTAATTTCCACCTTGTAAAATATTGAGATAAAAGATAAAATGATTGAATATACAAAGAATACACGCCTAAAAAAAGTAAAAAGTTATTTCTGTTATCTTTCCACATTTAATGAACTTTTGTTCAAAGTTGATTTCTATTTTTTGCAATATTATTTTTATTACATAATTTGGTCGTAAATTGTCAATTGAAGTCAGAATTTAGATTTGTTCTGAATTGTTAGCCTGGGCATCAGAAATTATATTTAGAGTTTCAGATTTAGAATGATAAAATGATCATAAAAATTTTTATGAGATGACTTATTTTTAAAAATTTACACCTCGCTCTCGTTGAAGGCCAATTTCGGCCATTAAGTATTACTTTTTGTGACTATGAAAGCTGGGAGTCTGGCGCATTCTTAAGGAACTATGAAGTCACCTGCTTAGATTTTTAAGTTAAAGTTGAAACTTTAAGTCATGGTTCACCAAACGTAAATTATTCACTTTGTACGTACATTTCTTTGACCAAAGTTCTTTGGAAAAGCTTATTATTTTATGCATAAAAGTACACCTCATGAAGATTTGGTTGCACAAAAGATCTCAAAAATACCATCTATATATTCACTATAAAGTTGCGGAACATACATGGACTGATTCGAATGCCTTACGAGACCATGGACCTTAGTTTATTTTTTGGATGTCAATATTCCGGCCACCCTGTATATACACGTATATTTCACAAAATTTTTATTTAGATTATTCTTTTCAATATACTTATAAATATTTAATGAGTTCATTATTGTTTCTACCAAAGTGGAAAATCTACGCAAAACTGCAAACATATTTGGAGGCAGAAAAGTTGCAATTATCGAAAAAATATAGCCCCCTCAAAACATTCATGTAGCAGCGTTAGCTAGAAGTACTACCGACGATCTATAGAACCTTTCTAAAGGCTGTCATCACATATAATTATTACGGTGAATTATAGCTCCCCATTTCGTTTTGAATTAGCTCAGGAATGACGCGTTGTTTTAATGTTTTTCTTGTACACAAATTAATAGTTCCGATTACCTGGTCTGAATTACACTGAGCACATATGCAGAGTTTATGGAAACATGACTAATCCAAAATAAGATGAAAAATTAATCCTGAACAATTAAATAATAATAAAGCAAGTATTTTGTCAGGAGCAACATGAAAACAGGGTTACAACAGCAGACTATGGACTCTGTGTAATATACTAACATTTTTTATAATCTCCTTTTTGTTGTTTATTCTTGATTTTATAAGCGATCTTTAAATCTCCTTTTTGTGTTTTTTATACTTTCATTTTATATTTTCATTTGATTTTTCTAAAATTATTTACTTTATTGACAAATCATGTCATCAAATTTTTTTATTACAGCAATAGAGGCTACCAAGCAAACTAAGTCTCTTCCACAGGGATTCTTACAAAACTATTGTAAGAAATTATACTTGATTCCTGGCTAATAAAATTAAATTCAAAATTTCAAATTGCGATTCCAAAGGAATGCGATCCCGACTATATAAGGCAATTGCTGGCCTTAGAACGGCAGAGCCAAGAAATATCCCACACCCGCCTATAGAACAACTGCGAATCAGCTTCAACGTAAAGTTAGGTCTTGCCTCGCGGAACTCCGAGACGCTCAGATGAACAATCTCATGGCGAATATCTCGCCGTCCCACCAAGCGTATTATAGTATGGCCCAAGCCTTACGCGTAGACGCCGCCTCTCACGTCCCTCCTCTCACTCGTCCCGAAGGCTCTATCGCCTTCGAAGTCGAAGAGAAAGCCAAATGCTTCGCTGACAGCATTGCCTCTCAATGCTCGCCCAGCATGCAACCCGCGAATATCTCCCACATCCAGGCGGTGGAGGACGAAGTTCGCCGCAGAGAATCTCTCCCAATCACCGACGATCCCGTCACAGTCTCTAATGATGAAATCTCGCTTCTCATTAGAAGTCAAAAGTCCAAAAAGGCTCCGGGTGCGGATGGAATTTTCAACCATGCACTTAAGCACTTGCCTCAACAGGTGCTTACCTTGTTAGCTGTTATATTCAATGGCTGCTTCGCCCTTAGCTACTTTCCAAAAGCTTGGAAAGAAGCGACAGTCATAGGAATTCCCAAGCCGGGCAAACCTCTGAACGTCCCGGCTAATCACAGACCCATCAGACTCCTCAAGTCAATGTCTAAACTTCTCGAGAGAGTCATACTCTCTCGAATGCGGAACCATCTGTTTCCAACGGATGGCGATCCTCTCATTATTCCCCATCAGTTCGGCTTTCGCGCTAAGCATTCCTGCCCTCAGCAAGTCCATCGAATCGTCGAGTACATACTTGACGGTTTCTATCAGCTTAAAATCTCGTTTAAGTCAATGAACAGTGTAGCACGATGGTAAAGCTTAATTTAAAAAAAAATTGAAAAAAGGGAACAGTCAGGTTTCAGCGCCACCGTTGCCGTGCACCTGATTGGTCGACGTTATATTTAACGCTAAGGTAAGAGCAGGTAGTCGATTCATTTGTAAATTATAAAAAAAGAAAAACATACAACGATATAATGTATAAACTAGTTTCTCAGAATAACACACACATGTGCCGAACAACTAGTGTTCCATGGATTAAAATTAGTCAAAGGCTTAAGAAATACAACAAACATGTTTGATTTACAAATTTATTATTTTTATTTTGTTATTTCACACGACACGCCTTTTTAAGAAAACTTCCAGCTTATCGCTTACCATCTGGGCTCTGCGACAGGATGTCTGATTTTTTGAGGCAACAGTCAATTCGAGTTGTCATTGATGGCTTCTCATCTGACTTCATAGCGATCGACGCCGGCATGCCTCAGGGATCTGTCCTCTCTGCAACACCATTTTTGCTGCATTGATTACTTTCTATCGGAATTGTAGAGATATCGAATGTGCAAGCGAATCCAAACTAGAAACAGGATCAGACAGCTGATGACTGAACGGGTTGATAGAGTTGGTACAAAGAGTTTCCGATTGGGGTTAAGCCAATCATGTCACATCCAACCCTTCCAAAATCCAGGTGTGACTCTTCTCCAGCAAAAAGTTAAACTTAACAGCAACTTTCCAACCACCTAAGTCTGGGCATGGCGGTTATGTCACTTTTCCCCTTTCTCCACCAGTCAACCAAGTACAAGCAGAAGATTCATCCGTTTGCCGTGCCAAAATTCCGAACATTGCATTTTAAGGGCTCCATTTTGGTTCATGTAGCCAAAGGGTGGAATTATCTGCCTGCATCTGTTTTTCCAGACAAATTTAGGAATAGGTACCTTTTGGACAGCCTTAGTATATGCCTTGTCTTCAAAACCACTTACCATCAGATGAGATGGAAGACAAATTTTTGACATTGAATTTTTTTATTTTGAATTCATATAACGATGTGTCAAAAGTCCCACATAACGGTAAGATCTTCAGACAGAATTATTTCTCTCTGAAGATCTTCAATTTGTTCTACGATAACAATCTGCAAAGTGAAATATACAAATACAAAATATTTAATCTACGTGTAAAATTTTTTACCTTTCGTATTTTAAAGTTAAATCCTTTCAAATTTTATAGTTGAACAATAATGGAAAGCAACGAAGAAAACAAAAACACGATTTTGGTCAGTAAAGATTATGACCAAATTTTAATTTAAAGTGGTCATCATGACATACTTCATAATCCTACTGCCCTCACCCAACTAAGGGTATAAGGCAATTAATAGTCCACGCTTGCATACTGCGTGTTGGCATTCTTTACACATATCTTCGAAATAATTTCTTAGGTTTCCTCGCGATGCGTTCCTACGCTATATATTAAAGTGGTTACAAACATTCAACTATACATAATAATCCTAAAATACGTTGTACTTAACGGTTCGAGTTCGATTTTTTAGGGTGTGAAATAAATCGCCGGCATTTGTAGAAAGACATTGACGGATGTATACGGTGAGATGGCAAACTCAAAAATAAATAGTGGGGGGCCAAAGGCTCCCCCCCGAATCCACACATCCGGGGATGTGGATCTTCCGTTCTGTTCTGCGTGTAAAGTACCCTACTCATTTTGACCACACCCTTCCCATTTGCCACAACTTTTGGCACGATTTTCTCAAAGAAAAATAAAATTTACATTTTTACTTTGTATTATTAGATTTGTATTGCAATCTAGCGCTGGCGCTTACAGGAAACTATTTAATTAAGTGTTTTATGTTAAGCGAGGCGTGAAATACCATTCCTATTTTTATTTAAATTAATGTTAATACAAAAGTGGAACGCCAGCTATGTTCATAATACAAGAGGTTTGTTGTGTTATAGTAAAGGCAAAAAGCAGTAATTCTAAACACTATAGTACCTTTACCTCAATAAATTGCTTTTAAGAAATAATTTTGAATTAATATGACGGCGATCCGAAAATACTGCAAACGTAGCCTAGTAACTTTTTTTAAAAATGATAATTTTTTTTTTCCTAAGTTATTTTGTTCCACAATTTTTAGCCACACTTGTGGAGCAAGATCCCTGGGCCGCTAGACGTTACTTATTTCTGAACAATAATATGTGTTGCAAAAAGTGAATTTTCCTTGCACTGATTTAGATACATATTTTAAAAAAATATCAAGAAATACTTATTAAAAATAATATCGCTACACCATGTCCGCAGGCGATAAGTTCTGCCAGACGCTTGGAAATTTGCGGAAAAGTTATAAAAGCTTACCTACTTAAAGTCAGTATTTACAGTCATTATTGATTTTTGCATATAACGCGAGAACTATTTTGTTACTATTTGTAAGCAGCCAGACATGTAGAACGGGCCTAACATCACCCAAACATACTTAAAACCTCTCCGTGAGTGCGAGATCATTATTCATTCAATCTTCAAATTAGTCCGATGAAATTAATATGGGATTAATTTGAAGGTACGCTTAACCAAACCCAAAAAAGTTATAAAAAATTTCGTCCTCTTTTCTGAAGTGGGTTAAAATTCGGTTTTGTATTATTAAAATAATTAATAATGATTTTTCTATTATGGTGATATGATATTTGGAATAATGATTTCAATTCAAATTGAAATGTACAAGTTCAAACAACATTCTAATTTACTTTCTACTTATCATAAGGAAATCTTTAGAATATAATTTAGGTTTGTAGGATGGTTTAAATGCCAGAAGCTACAAACCAAAAAAGAATATTCTGATCATTACAAAATACATACTTAATATCCAGTTAATTATAAAAAGTTTGATGCCACCTGACCTGCAACACAACTTCTGTCCATTTTATTATGATCATTTTTCACATGTCACGCTGAATCTGTTGAGTGAAAGAAATAATCTTCTCTATCGCTTTAGTACGTCACACAGAAGAATGGATATCCATCAGAAAAATTCCATATTTTATGAGTAAGGGGTCTATCAATGATAAAATATTTGTATATAATAATTATGTGTGTTCCAAGGACGGTGATCTTTAATTGGAGTGAACATTGACAAGGGAAAAAGAAAAGTCAAAGAAGATTTTGTGTTTTGTGTATTTCAAACCTATTACAATACTTTTATATTGTTTACTTTACTTTACTTATTTTGCAATAGCGATAAGCGAATAACGTTTTCACTTAGCATACACGTTCACCCACTTTTTGAGCACGTAATGTCAGCGACTCAATTCGACCAAGTAACTCATTTTGTCTTTAATTCAATTTATAACATTAACAACAAAATAACAACAGTAAATCAAAAAAATTAACACAGTATTGAGATAAACATAAGATATATAATATTATAAGAATGAATATTTATTTTTCTCAATTTATTTTTAAAACATCCCGTGAACTACCTTTAAAATAGCGACTGGGCTATGCAAACATTTTTGTGAAGACCAGATACAGGTAAAAAAATTGTAAAAAAAACAGAACTAAATATGCTAACGAAGACTTTGCGATCTTCTTCTAGGAAATAATGAAAGCTTCCAGGAATATTCACAAACAGATTAAAGATCTCATTCAAGACTTGTATTAAATAAAAATACAACACTTGAATCAGATTTTTATCATAACTCACTTAAAAGCTAAAATAATGCATCTGTTTTGACTTTTTTAAGAATCCTGTACAGTATTGTATTTAGCAACAGTTTGTGTGAAAATCATAAATCTTCCTTCCTATCCTATTCCTAATCTATCATCCTGTTAGGATTTTTTTGTATTAACGGGCACACTACTGTAACGACGGGCGTTGGCCTTTATTTTGGTTATAAAAATAGTTAAAGTTTTGTAATGACTTTATTTTTATATTATATTTTTATATTATGACTCTCGTATTTTGTATATTTTAATAAAAATGTAGTTCCCAAATTATCAACTGCCTTATCTATGTGAAAATTAAAAAGTGATTTGCACATTTAGGTATTAATAAACAATTTGGGTATTTTTAATTTATCGTGTAATAAAAATGTCTACGTAGAAACACTTATTTGTTTGCATTGTTACCGTATTGTGAACCTCTGACAGTGGCGATGTTTACAACCAATTAGAACGGAAGCAGGATGAGGCAATTCTTGTGATGAAGCTGAGTTGGGGCAGATACTTACGCGGATAGCAGCTCTTTTGGAAGGACCGATGATGGCTTCCTTTAGAAGAGTCTGACAGTACCTAATGTACTAGTATATAATAGGTCTTTACCTATGAAACTGCCGTTTTGCCGTACTGGCCATTTCAAATGAAAATATTTTTTTTTTACTGATAATTCTAATTTCAAATTAATTTTATTTGACAAACATGGAATTCTTTTTCTAAAATCGTCCTTTTGTTTAATAGTTAGTGTTTTGTTTTCAACGCATTCGAACATTTTTCGTCATCATGGATAAGTTAAAAATTAGAGTAATTATGGAGTATGAGTACCGTCGTGGCAGCAAAGCGGCACAAGCGGCACGCAACATCAACGACGTTTACGGAGCGAACACTACAAAAGAACGCACCACCCGTTATTGGTTTACCCGCTTCCGTTCTGGAAATTTTGACCTGAAAAATGAACCCCGTGGTCGTCCGAAAACTTTGGTCGACAATGACGAATTAAAGGCAATTGTGGAAGCTGATGAAACTCAATCCGAGGCTGAATTAGCAGCAGCTTTCGACGTTAGCATCAAAACAATATTGGTCCATTTGCGTCAAATTGGCAAGGTAAAAAAGCTTGACAAATGGGTACCCCACGAACTCAATGACCGCCAGCGCGAAGTACGCGTGGAGACGTGCCTTGCACTGCTCAGCAGGCATACAAATGAACGAATTCTGATCCGCATTGTTACTTGTGACGAGAAATGGACCCTGTTTGACAATCGTAAGCGCTCAGCAAGTTGGTTGGACCCTGGTTCAGCACCCAAACAATGCCCTAAACGAAAACTTACCCCTAGAAAAGTGATGGTCACTGTTTGGTGGTCTAACGCGGGTGTAATTCATCACAGCTTCTTGCCAAACGGGACAAGCATTACTGCAGATGTGTACTGTGAAGAACTGAACACAATGATGGAGAAGCTCGCACGTCTCCAACCAGCTTTGGTCAATCGTTCGGCTCCACTGCTCCTGCACGACAACGCGCGACCTCATACTGCACAGCAGACGGTCTCCAAGCTACAAGAGTTGGGGTTGGAAGTTCTCCGTCATCCGCCGTACTCACCAGACCTTGCGCCTGCAGACTTCTACTTTTTCCAGAATTTGGATAACTTCTTGGCGGGAAAAAAATTCAATACCCGAGAGGCAGTACAAAATGCCTTTGAAAAATTTGTTGCCTCCCGTCCAGCTGATTTCTTCAAGAAAGGCATCAATAAGCTACCAATGCGTTGGCAAAGATGCATTGATTGCATGGGTGATTATTTTGATTAATAGAAATAAAAAATATATAAAAAAATTACGCTTCATTTATTTCGTGAAAAACGGCAATTTCATAGGTAAAGACCTAATATTTATATGCACAGGATACTTTCTGATTCATCGTATTTTACTAAACAGGCTGTTGCATAAATACTAATAATTTTTTTTTTTTGATAAATTGTCCTTGCTATAATAGTCCTTCCGATGAATAAAATTAATATTTTTCACTGTAATAATGAAATTTAAAATAACAATCATCCTTTTTTAAAGTAAGCATCAAGTAACGATTGATAAATACATATTTAGTCTATTTCAAACTTCAGAAATTGATTGAAATCGACACTTTTGTATGAATAATATTTATAAATAAACCAGTTGAAATATTACATTCGGTGATAGATTTACCCTTTTAGAGACGCCATCTTTATTAAACATATTTGATTTGTATTATTTGAAAATGATTACTTTTGTATCTGTATTTAAATTTAAAGGTTTTCAAATATAATTTTGATGTATTTTTATTTATTTTATATGTATATGAATAATATTAATAATATAAGAAATTCAGTGTATATTACGCAGTCTGATCAGAAAACACAGCACAAGTACAAATAATAATTCTCAATATTTAAATATCAGTGTTCGTATCATATGCGTGTTCGGAGGAAATTATTCAGTTTCATTCTATGGTTTACTTTAAGTTTCTTAATAAAATAAATAAAATAGATATTTCTTACAATCACACCACATTATCTAGCCCAAATTAAGTATCACTAAGAACTTGTGTTATGGATACTAGATAACGGATAAATAAACTTAAGAAATATATAAACACACATAGATATATTTTTAATAGGTATATAAATATTACAAATAAACTTAAATAAACATACATACACATCCATGGCTAAAAGCAAATATGATAAAATATCTGCCCCTACCAGGATTCGAACCCGGGACCTCTGGCACGGAAAGCAAGGCTACTTACCTCCACACCAAACAGGCTGTATATTTAATAAAAGTAACTATTGCCTGGAAGTCAAGTACGTAAAAACATTTCGTTAAAACGCAAATACCTGGATTGCTATTGCTAATAGTACTAGAATTCTGTTTCATATTCACTTTGTACTGCAACTTAGTGCAGTCACTTAAAGAAAACTAAAGTTTAATATTTCGTCACTCGACTGTGAAAAAGTAATTTTTTTGTATCATAATTCAAAATTATTTTAGGCATAAACATATTCATATACAATTATGTTTTTATGGTACTCTGGGGTCGGTACCCGGGATGGACCTAATCTAACCTAGGGAGGTCTTCCTAATCCACAAATGAAATATAACACAATTTTACTTTAAGTAACTTTTATTTAAGATGAATCTATTTTAAAGGAGAATACAATGATAATGATTTAGACTATTTTTGGGGACGAAGCCCGCAATAGAATTCCGTAAGGAATTCCGTCAAGGAATCCCCTCCAGGGATACCATTGAACAATCTTCCATAATATATATATTTTTCATTTTACAAATAAAATCAAATATTGACAGACTTATAAGTTGCCAGTCATAAATGCCGGCAAGTTTGTTTGTGCAATAAGATTTTTAACCCCTCTTGTTTAATTTATTTAATTAGTGAAGCTGATTAAATAAATTCCTATATATATTTCATTCTTAAATAACGACCCTACTTAAATCAGGACCATATACATTAATCGGGATTACTCTCAGATGAGCCCCCTACCGATAGGAATATACACACTTGATCATGTTTAAATTACAACATCTTATTACACCAAAAATGATCTTATTGTATTTATTCTCCATCAATAGAGCCTTAGCCACAAAACCTGATGAAAATCAGCCAAGATCCCGGCTGGTTAATTAATATCTAAATAAAACAATGTAAATTATTTTAATTTCTCATACAATTCATGAATAATCAACAACCCCATATTAATCATTTACGTTACACAATCATACGCAAGTTCAAATAACCAATATTTATTATTAAATTAATCAACAATTGTTAAAATAACCCATTGAATACAATCAAATTATAATTATAATTAATTGATAAGTAATAAATACATTAATATCCCAATAAAAGTAAATTTAATTAATCCTATTTATATTAAAATTAATACTAAATTAATCAAATTATATTATCAAACATTATCATTCAGTTGGCAAAACAAACACGTTTGACATGAACTGTCATATTAACTTTAAACTTTTCTGAATGATTAAAAGTTTATTTGAAAGTTTGTAACTTTCGAAAATTTAAACATTACCTACCTAAATATTAAGATTTTACCTGCCTAACTATTACCGGACAAACTTACCTATGAATAGATCATAAAATTGGATCCAAAGTATTTTACTTAACCCAGAATGATATCTATAAATTAAAGGATTTAATATTTCACAACGCAATGTAGAGAACTTTTTCAAAATGCACCGTAATACACCTGACAAAATTCTATACCAATAACGTTTAAAATACATTACCTATTCTATCACAACCCTTTTACTATTTAACCCACTGAGGATCCTATTCTACATCCGCGTGTTGACCCACAGACATCAATATCACAATATTATATATACTCGTAAACTTTGGCCGCATAGCTAAATCGGCTATCACCTTCTCTCTTATGTGGATTATTAGGCGTGGCTCAAATTAAACGTGCACATTATCTATAGTGTTATTTTAGTCTTTGAAAATTGACTTCTTTAGAGCATTGGCACCACACGTATATTTATTATTCGTAAATAAAATGTAACGCGGTAAATACGTGCCGCGTGTACCTGCCGCCCCTTAGAGGTTTCTCTCCGGGTATCTAAAATTAATTTATTAAATCATTAAATAAAATACCCTCTTATCTCAATATATAATATATAAAAACCTTTTCCTTATTTTCTTTTATCTGCATCGTCCATCCATTGCATCTCCTTTTTGGTGATGCTGTTTGGATCGGCTTTGCAGGATATATCATCTCGGAACATTGCGTTGTGAAGTGTACATAGAATTAAAAAAAAAAAAAAAATTAGTTTCTTATATTATTCTAAAACCCCAACGAAATTCTAACCGTTGCATATCTACAAATGAACGATATACATATTTGTACACCTAAATGTGTACTTTTACTCTATTAATTCTAAGAATAAAGAAATTATAATATTATTGTAATATTTCAAGAAATAAATGTATATACAAAAACCCCATTTTACATATATAAATACAGACACAATTTCATCATTAATTCTATTCTATCGAACATTATATGGTTCCAATCTATTCACATGCACAATCAATTCTTGGTTATTTTGTATTTTTTTTTACAAGATAATTGTCACATCCTATATATCGTAATACTCGAAATAAACCTTCATATGGTCGACCAAGTTTTCGACTTCCACCCAATATTCTTTCTGGACAATGTAACGAAACCAATTGTCCTACACGATTTAAATCCAAATGATAATACGTTAAACTCGTATAATCCAGACGGTGCGATGATTGCTATTTCGTGTCTATCCTTCTCCGCTATCGATAATTACCAATAGGCACAGTTTAAATCCAAATCAGCGCAGAATTTCGCCCCATTCAGCTGCACTATCATACCTTCGATGATAAGCAAATGATAGAAATCTTTAATTACCTTCTTATTCGTCTTGATCAATCGGCATCAACAATATCTCAAGCTGTCCCACTGACGCCGGTTGAAGTTTTGGGAAATTCCTTCCTCGCCCGTCGGATGAATCACCTTCTAGAGTCTTTCCTTTACTCTTGGTATTTCAGATAGCTCTTGCCTTCTAAAATTTTCTTTCCGCTATACTCAGTGGCGTATATAGCTGAAATAAAACACAAAACACTACACTATACGCGGCGCCTCCACCATCTCGGGGTTCGGTACCCGGGATGGACCTAATCTAACCTAGGGAGGTCTTCCTAAATCATAAATGAAATATAACACAATTTTACTTTAAGTAACTTTTATTTAAGATGAATCTATTTTAAAGGAGAATACAATGATAATTATTTAGACTATTTTTGGGGACGAAGCCCGCAATAGAATTCCGTAAGGAATTCCGTCAAGGAATCCCCTCCAGGGATACCATTGAACAATCTTCCATAATATATATATTTTTCATTTTACAAATAAAATCAAATATTGACAGACTTATAAGTTGCCAGTCATAAATGCCGGCAAGTTTGTTTGTGCAATAACCTTTTTAAATAAATACGGCACAAGCAAACGTTGCAGTACTTCGACTTTATTCTTATGAACCGTATATTTCTTTTTAAATGTTAAGTGGTAGTACAGTACCTTTGTTAAGATCTCCTCTGGACGGTACTAAAGTCCTTTCTATTTTGACCGCCATATATCGCGTAATAATCACGTTTAATGGGTTGTGTTCCGGTTAAAGGGAACAGCCAGTACAATTACTGGAACAAAGACAACTTTAACTGAAGCCTATGGGCGGCAACGCATCATTAGTCACCTACTGTCAATGATGTCCATGGGTGCGGATGCCCTTTACCATAAGGTGAGCCGCGTGCTCATTTGCAGGCTGTGAACAGTAATTCATTATATCTATACGCAAAAGCTCGACGGAAGTTTCACGAAGCACCACCAGGGGCGCTGACGGTGACCCCAATAAAACCAATGGCGCGAGGGCAGCGATCACCACTCACAACGTACCTAATCGCTCAAACCCTTTAGAATTGTTTATCGTAAATAATTTTCATTAAAACGTTATACTTTAACTTCTAAAAAGGAACCTAACCCATAAGATCAAAATTCGGCGCCATCAGCTGTTTAAAAAAAATGTCTTTAGTTTTCATTAAGAATCCCGACTGTAGATACTGAGTTGACAAGTTAAATAACAAAAAAAAATAACCAAAAACCACATTTAATACCGAAAGATAAATCATAGTTTGAAAATATATAGATATAATCAATTTATTAATGGTGGTACTATGCTCCTTTCTAAATATTTAAGGCAGCAAGTCATAATCATTAAAAATTTAAGTTTAATTTTATAAAAGCCATGATGTTCAGAATGTGTCAGAACAAACAACTTGCGGCGGCTCAAATCATCACTCATAAGAGCCTAACATTTTAAGAACACACTGATATTGTAAGTCTGTCTGTTGAGCGATCAGTCGAAATAGCCTGTATTGACATAGGGAATATTGTTATAATAAGTGTATACAGACCCCCATCCTCACCATTTGAAGTATTTGAGAGCACAATGGATGAGTTATTACATAGAGTAAATAACAAAAACAAAGAAATAATTATTTGTGGCGATTTTAATATTGATTTATTAGTAGAGACGTCACAAAGTAAACGATTTTTGAATCATTTTGTTACAACCTAAAAAAATCTCTTCTTAGAGCCTACGCGAATCACAGCGACCTAAGCCACATACATGTCTTGATAACATTTTTACAAATTTAATACCATGTACAAAGTCAGTAATTAATAAGCTGCAATCAGATCATAGTGGGCAGTTGGCCACTTTTGATAATGGGCTAAAAAAGACTCTAAAAAGAGAAATTACCTTTATACCCATGAATGAGAGACGGCTTGAAACATTTAGGGAACATATATTTGAAAAAACATTTAAATTAGATTACTGTGGAGATCCTATTACTCAATATAACTCTATTCATAATATAATTAGAAATGAATATGACTCTGTTTTAAAATAAAGAAAATATGTATAAATAATAATTTATTTAGGTTTAGTGACTGGGCAACAGTGGGAATATGCAGAAGTAGAAATAGATTATATGAATTGTACAGTGAAAGAACTTATAATCATAATAAGACATTTTATGAATATGTTAAAAAGTATTCAAAATTATTTAAACGAGTTTGCAGTGTAGCTAAATCTAATTACATTAATAATAAAATTAAATATAGTACTAACATTTCAAAAACTGCATGGAATATAATTAATCAGGAAACTGGAAAAGCAAAAGAACCGCACACCAAATATAATTTAAAAATTAATGACAAAGTGTTGTCAACTGACAAAGAAGTTGCTGAAGCATTTGAAATTTTTTTTACTGCCATCCCTGTGTCAACTACTTCGAGTATTAATTCATGTTCCACTCTTGCACAGTCACTGCTAACGGAAAATGTAAATTCATGCGATATTGATTTTATTTTTAAACATGTTATTGTTCCACAAGTTTTAAATGCATTTAAAAGCATTAAAATAAAAAATACTGCCGATTTAGCCAGTATATTTAATGACTGTGTTGATAATGGTGTTTTTCCTGATTTAATGAAATTGAGTAAGGTCATTCCAATATTCAAAGCAGGTAGTATGTCTGACCCTAATAATTTTAGACCTATATCAATACTACCAACGCTCAGTAAGATTTTTGAAAAATTAATTTTAAATCAATTACTTTCTCATTTTTACGGTAATAGTTTAATGAATTTGGAGCAATTTAGTTTCACGCGGGGTCGCTCAACAACCGATGCCGGTGTTGAGCTCATAAAACACGTATTCAGCGCCTGGGAGGAGTCGTGTGATGCTATTGGTGTCTTTTGTGACTTGTCCAAGGCGTTCGACTGTGTGGATCATACTACTCTACTCATGAAACTGCACCATTACGGCATAAAAAACCGAGCGCTTGCCTTGATTAAATCATATATTTCTAATAGAAAACAGAAAGTTGCAATAAATGGAGAAAAATCATCAGGATCGGCAGTGATAATGGGTGTGCCCCAGGGCTCAGTTATATTAGGTCTTTACCTATGAAATAGCCGTTTTCACAAAATAAATGAAGCGTAATTTTTTTATATATTTTTTATTTCTATTAATCAAAATAATCACCCATGCAATCAATGCATCTTTGCCAACGCATTGGTAGCTTATTGATGCCTTTCTTGAAGAAATCAGCTGGACGGGAGGCAACAAATTTTTCAAAGGCATTTTGTACTGCCTCTCGGGTATTGAATTTTTTTCCCGCCAAGAAGTTATCCAAATTCTGGAAAAAGTAGAAGTCTGTAGGCGCAAGGTCTGGTGAGTACGGCCGATGACGGAGAACTTCCAACCCCAACTCTTGTAGTTTGGAGACCGTCTGCTGTGCAGTATGAGGTCGCGCGTTGTCCTGCAGGAGCAGTGGAGCCGAACGATTGACCAAAGCTGGTTGGAGACGTGCGAGCTTCTCCATCATTGTGTTCAGTTCTTCACAGTACACATCTGCAGTAATGCTTGTCCCGTTTGGCAAGAAGCTGTGATGAATTACACCCGCGTTAGACCACCAAACAGTGACCATCACTTTTCTAGGGGTAAGTTTTCGTTTAGAGCATTGTTTGGGTGCTGAACCAGGGTCCAACCAACTTGCTGAGCGCTTACGATTGTCAAACAGGATCCATTTCTTGTCACAAGTAACAATGCGGTTCAGAATTCCTTCATTTGTATGCCTGCTGAGCAGTGCAAGGCACGTCTCCACGCGTACTTCGTGCTGGCGGTCATTGAGTTCGTGGGGTACCCATTTGTCAAGCTTTTTTACCTTGCCAATTTGACGCAAATGGACCAATATTGTTTTGATGCTAACGTCGAAAGCTGCTGCTAATTCAGCCTCGGATTGAGTTTCATCAGCTTCCACAATTGCCTTTAATTCGTCATTGTCGACCAAAGTTTTCGGACGACCACGGGGTTCATTTTTCAGGTCAAAATTTCCAGAACGGAAGCGGGTAAACCAATAACGGGTGGTGCGTTCTTTTGTAGTGTTCGCTCCGTAAACGTCGTTGATGTTGCGTGCCGCTTGTGCCGCTTTGCTGCCACGACGGTACTCATACTCCATAATTACTCTAATTTTTAACTTATCCATGATGACGAAAAATGTTCAATTGCGTTGAAAACAAAACACTAACTATTAAACAAATGACGATTTTAGAAAAAGAATTCCATGTTTGTCAAATAAAATTAATTTGAAATTAGAATTATGAGTCAAAAAAAATATATTTTCATTTGAAATGGCCAGTACGGCAAAACGGCAGTTTCATAGGTAAAGACCTATTATATCAATGATCTGCCATCGGTCGTTAAGAATCAATGCGAGGTCATATTGTTTGCTGATGATACTTCCTTCTTACTTAAAATCAAAAGACAAGAAACTGACTGTCGAGCAGTAAACAAATGCATCTCCAAAACAGAGCAGTGGTTCTCAGCTATTAATTTGCTCCTCAATGAAAAAGAATCAAAATGTGTTAAGTTCACATTGCCAAATGTCAAACAGGTAAACACAAACTGACTCCTGTAAACTCAACTGTATTTCTGGGCATAACCTTAGATGCCAAACTCCAGTGGGGATCGCATGTTGATGGTTTAGCGAAAAGGCATGGAAACAACTGCTCGATTGGTCTATTTTGGTTACTTCCACAGCCTCATGACATATGGTATTCTGTTGTGGGGGAGTGCTGCCGACATCGATACTATATTTACTCTGCAGAAAAGGGCTGTTCGCGCAATCTTTCAGCTCGGTCCAAGGGTGTCACTTAGAAGTAAATTTAAGGAAATAAATATTCTTACTCTCCATTCACAATATATTTTAGAAAATTTAATGTATGTAAAAAAGAACATAACCTTGTTTAAAAGAGAAAAAGATCGGCACAATGTTAACACAAGAGGAAGAAATATGCTGGAAGCTCATAATAGTAGGCTTCATAAAGTCACTAACTCATTCATGGGTCAATGTATACGCTTTTATAATAAGGTTCCTGAGAATATCCAAGGTCTTCCTATTGACAAATTCAAAGAAAATATAAAGCAGAAGTTGTGTGCTAGAGCATATTATAAACTATCCGAATATTTGGATGATAAAAGCCCTTGGGTATAATCCCCTCATTAACAGGATTGTACTAGTATTTGTAACAAAACATGTGTAATGTGTCTGTATGTTCGATGAGTTCTTCGTCCCGATAAATATCTAAAGCGTCATTGTCACTAAAGTACGTCTTCTTATGGTAGCATCGGGAGACGGGTCGCTCACTTTCCTTTAATATGGTTGACGAGGGCGATGAGGGCGAGGCGTTAACTCGTGAACGGGTGCCGTTTGAGGGTGTTCGTCCTTTGGATACTTGGGGGGAGGGAGACTTGCCGAGCTAACAGATGCAGAATGTTGTAGCATAGCTACTAATGTAAACAAAATAATATAAGTGTGTATTTGTAAACGTGGTGACAGCTGCCAAAATGTCAAGTGTGTCGCTGTCATTTGTGCATCTTTTGTTTGTCTCTCGCTCTCCGTTTACCGTATGTGTGTGATGAAAAAATAAATCAAGTGCTATCGAACCGAATACTTTTATTTTAACCATAATCCTTCAGGTTATGGGCCCAGGGGCGTTCACTGTACCCTGTAACGTGTTTATTTCGATAATATACGCGAAAAGACTGTCTTCGAAATTTACTAGAAGATTCTCAACGCAACGTCATCACACCGGTTAGCTCATCTCACCTCATATTGAATTGGTCAGTATTCAAACATAATTATGAGTACGTCGTCTACAACCGTCGGGTTTCTCATGGAACGACTAGGAGGCGTCACCGATTACAATAGTTGGAAATTTAATTTGCGGATGATTCTCATGCACGAAGATCTGTACGAGTGCATTACGTCGGCAAAGGGAAGCACGGATGAGAAGAAAAACCAAAAGGCACTAGCGAAGATATGCTTGTCCGTGGGACCGTCAGCGCAGTCATATATTCGCAACGCTAAGACACCCTACGAAGCATGGACTAGTCTAGAGGCTGCCTATGAGGATACAGGTTTGAGCAGGAGATTGGGCTTATTAAGATCGCTGTTTAGTGTGAAGCTCATAGAGATGGCAGACATGGATAGCTACTTATCAAAAATATCTGAAGTTACACAGCAGCTTGCAGATATCAGTTCCCCGCTGGATGACGAGTTTGTTGCTTAGCGGCTTGACGGAAGATTTTGATCCCCTAATAATGGAATTAGAAAATTCCAATATTGCGCTTACAAGTGAGACTGTGAAGGCTAAACTAATACAAGAACAGCAACGACGAGCTCAGAAGTCGGACAGCTCTGAGATGAATGCTTTGGCTGTCAAGAGGCCCAACAAATGTTTCAGATGTAAAAAGCCAGGACACATGAAGAAGGACTGTCCTCAAGCTAAAGAGAAACCAGAGAAACAACAGCAAAGTAAGCATCCATTCAGAAGGAAGGAGAAGTCATTAATAGCAGCTCTGTCGGTGAATGTACAGGAAGATACCTGGTACATTGATTCAGGTGCTACTCATCACATGTGCAATAAAAGGCAAAGTTTCACTGTTTTTGAACAATCAAAGCCATTGGATGTAAATGTTGCAAATGGTGAAAAAATTAGAACATATGGCCGTGGCAAAGTAAAAGTATGTTTAAAAAGTGGTTTAAAGACTATTAGTAATGTGTATTACATTCCAAAACTTTCTGCGAATTTACTGTCTGTAAGTGAACTTATTAGGAAAGGTTATTCTGTAATATTCAATGCTAAAGATTGTCAGATTTTAGATGGTAATGAAATCATAGCTACTGGTACATGTCGCAATGGTGTTTATCAACTAAACATTATTGATAATATGGGTAATGAAAAAAGGTCAAATATTGCCATGAGCTCTGTTTGTGAAAATTCCGGGTCTAGGGAGGCAATTTCACAGGTATCATCAGAGGGCAGGAAGACTGTTTCACATGAAACATGGCACAAGCGGCTTGGTCATCTCAACTCTAGAAGTATGAATTTAATGAAGAATGGGCTAGTTACAGGTATGGATTTTAATGAAAATTCTTTTTCTCCTTGTGTAGCATGTATAGAGGGTAAACAAAGTAAATTGCCATTTCCCAAGAAGAGCTTGACTAGGTCTAATAAAATACTAGGCCTTGTACACACTGATGTGTGTGGCCCTATGCAGACACCTTCTTTTAATGGTTGTCGATATTTTGTTACTTTCATAGATGATTTTTCCAGAAAAACATTTATTTATTTTTTAAAGAGGAAGAGTGATGTTTTTGATAAGTTTAAAATATTCTGTGCTCTAGTGGAAAATTAAACTTCTAACAAAATTAAACGATTTGAAGAATAATTTTGTATAGACATAAAGAGACTCTGTAAATTTATTTTGAAAAAAATATACCCGTGAAGTTTCTTGCCAGTTCTTCTTCAGGAAGGTTTTTTCGAACTGGTGGTAGAATCATGTTTTATTTGACGTCAATAAGAACAAGTAGTTGTCAATGTTGAGAAATAAATATTTCATTTCATTTCATTTCATGTTGACAAATAATACTCATAAGAAAGAAATCAAATATTTATTTACACCTACCTATTATAATTTTGTTGAAAATAACCTTTGCGAAAAAGTTTCTTTGCAAGATGTACTTATTAATCACCTAAAAACTCCCTCTTAATGTGCCCAAACAAATAAAAGTAATATTACCCAACCTATGGAGGTATATTATTTCTCCACCTACCAATTTACAAGTGCTCATTTTGAGCGTAACTTACCCAAAAAATTTCTGTTTAAGTTTTCAGAAGCAAGAGCATTGTGTAGTGGAAAGGAGGCAGATACCGTCCCATACATTTCTGGGTTATGGTGTTAATAACTTGGAAATAGTGTTTTCTATAAGAAACATACATTTGAAGTGTTCACCTAAAATTTGAAAACATTTGTATTTCTAGAAGTTAAGCTATAAGATATTTTAGTAGTGTCATATAAAGTTTCGTTAGGTTATGAGAATGTTATTTTAAATTATTTCGTTGGACTTTTCAATAAATTACTTAAATAAATTATACTTAATGATGTCCCAAAACGAATCGTGTATGTATTTCACTCCTTGTATGCTTCCCAAAATAGCATAAACATTTATCTTAATTATTCGCAAGAATAAATTACTTAGTGTTTCAGTCATACGCTATTGTCAAATCACAACCAATATTTCTTCATTTAAAACTCGTCTGCCAACAGTAGCACAGCGACCAAACGCAATGCCACAGTTAACACAACGATCCATTCGAAATGCAAAATCGGGTATCCAAGGGAACAAATCTAATATTCGTCGTGTAAGGCGGGTTGTCGGGATCCGGTAGGCAAGCAGAAAGTATTAGAGTAAATAAGAATCGTAGTTAGTCCGTATAACAAGCGTAAGTCGTAAGAAAATAGGAAAACCACAAAACAACTCAAGCGCATGGAACAAAGCCAAACAAACGAGTATCAGGATGGCAGCCATTTGACGGCATGATTGAGTGAGTGACTCGTCAATCACGTACGTGGCGTTCGTTCTTTTTGCTCGTTATTGGGGGAAAAAATCAGTATTGCCGACGTTAAAACTAAATTCCACTCATAAAAATCACAGTGAAATTACATATTTTGAATTTATTTCATTTCCAGAAATTAAATCGTTCGCGGTTTATTATATTAATAATAAGGTTAATATAACTTATTTTTTGGCATGAATTTCCACCTATTAACTGTCTAGCCCACGATTACTCAGCCTCCTTTATGTTCATTCCGCCTATTACGAGCATAACAACCTGTCTGAAGGAGAATTAAGTTGTATTAAAAAATATCAAAAATATCGCCTATGCAGGATAATTTACTTAGGCATTTATCTGCTAGCACATATTATCAACCACTAGTGGTACATCTTCGGATGGTTTAATCGTAATTGCTATGGATTATCACGGAAACATTCAGTTTATTTGATTAAATACATAAAAGCCGTACAAGAATAAGAAAATGTAAATAGTATACATACGGCGGTCTTTTTAACCCTTGACATGAAAAAGAGGGTTGTTATAATATACTTTTAACGTGTATGTGTATGTCTGTGTGTGGTAACATTTCATTTCTATCTTAAAGTATTTTCTATCTAAAAACGTCTTCTGCGTCCTAATCAAGAGTGCTGTGTTAACTGTGTGGTTTTTCATGTCACACAGGGTATTTGTATGCCTACTATAAAAACACAAAGTCAAAAAACCCCTGCGATAGTTATTAACTTGTGTAATCTTAGAGGCTTTTAGTGTAATTTTAGAGGTTTTAAGGAAAACTTGGACACAACATCACTTCCCAACTATATTCTGTATAGTGTCAATAAATTTTGAGGTTTACTTAACAATTTAAATTAAAAAGGCAAAAAATTTAAATTTCGATATTTTTGTTTGTTTTAGTACTTTAGAATGTAAAGTTTAAATTATTAATAAAAAGAAACAAATGAAAACAATTATATCTATCTTGCTTACTTAGTTGAAATCAGTTAAAATTTTTAACCAATATTTGTTTTGATCTTTGATATTGATCATTGACACTTCAATAATTAGTGTTAAATAAGTAAAAGTATTCTTGAACATAACATAACTTTTTGAAACAAATGTTGTCTAATCAGAGAAAAAAAGTGCTTTTTAAAGAAAAAAGTAACTTGCTTCATTTCAAATTACTTTGCCAAAACAAAACCAATTCATCATATTTGTACAGTGAGACAAGACATGAACTACCTAAAATGTTTTATTTCGATAATTTTTGATAAATGTAAAATTCATTTTCTTGCAGTTAACCATAAATATGTTGTCCACTTTGCATGACCTCTCTCAGGTAATTTAAATAAAACATTAAATGTTTCATTATGTTTGAAGTGATCGACATCTTAACCGAATGAATCACAATATTTGTTTATGAAATTATCAACCATATCACTTATTTTGGCAAACTTAAAATTTTTATACGAATTTTCAGCATTGAATATTCAGCTACAATTGAATATTAAATATTAAATCTACACAATTATAAGTTCTGCTCGCATGTCACTTATAACTTTTTTGAAATGTTTTAGTCATAGAGTAAACTGGGTTTATTGTGAATTTATTCGATAATAAAGCCTTTTTTTACAATTTCTTGGAACTACAAATGATTTTGTGAATTTCTTGTTTGTTTTTTTGCTTGTAAGCAATCCACTATTGATTATTTCCAATATATCAGTTTGATCATCTTAACTTTAAATAAAATCGGTAAATTCCAGCTACCAAAGATATAATTATTTTAAAGATATAAAGATATAATTTATAACTCGTGTAAAATTTACTAAACAAAAAATGTAGTATTGACGCCTCTAGCTGTTTTTAATTTGTAGAATTATTCTGTCTGTTGTAAAATGAAAAGCCTAGTTTTTGGAGTATGGATTCATGATTTTTGAAGTGAAAATCATTATTAAAACTTGTCTTTATATTATTTATCTAATTGCAAAATTTATACGTATCCAAGATCTCTTGAAGGGGTATAACTCGTACTTGTACTTAAATATCGTACTAAACAATTCTATACCCAGTTTAATTAATCGGGATTTTTGCAGGCAAATATCTTTAGATGTTGAACTTTCTCAAAGTTTAACGGGTAATACCTATGTCTTCATCGTAACTGTCCACCAGATGAGATTTACGTCCTTTAGGACAAACGAGTCTTTAATTTATAAATATAAAACTGACAACCCACCATCAGCATAACTACATTTCTAAACTTAAAATGCAAATATTTTTAATTATTTCAACACAGTATTTTATTCACATATTCACTTTATAAATTTATAATACTATAATTTAAATAAATATAATTATAATACAACCCAATGCGGACGCTGACAGAAACATATTTTTTTAAATTTCAATATTTTTTGTCCGACTGTGAAAGATTAAATATTGGATATCATAACTCAAAATTAATTAAAGTACGAAAGCGGGTCAGTTTTCATTAAAATTATTTAATAACTGAAGTGGTTTTATGTTATATTAAATTAAGGCGTACAGACGCAATTGAGGAGACTTTATGACCAAATTGTAACATAGCCCAATAGAAAGTTTTGATATTATAGTATGATAAATCGACCGGTGTGAATCCAAATATGCAACTTCGTAAAACATGTGCTCGCTGTGGACCACGCAATAAACTGCGAAAAGCGAATGGCAGGCTGGGTACCCTGTAATATTTATAAATTGTAATCATATCAAAACCGGGCTTTATTTAGCTTATAGGTCAACATTAGACACGTATTTACCAAGCTCAAATATAGTAGTTGGGGATACTAAGAAATATAATAAAATACAATTATTCCAATAACAACAACATTTATTTTTTCATCTGTCAATGAATTGTCAAATTGCCATCTGTCAATCTGTAAAACTTCAAAGACTTTGAGCCGCCATTTCAATGAGCTCTTATGTCAATTGTCTTGTCATGGTTCGCTGTTGTATGTACAATAAGCGGTTAGTTACTTTCCTGCTTTGTAGTGTTTTCTATTAAATGAAACAGGGCCTTTGAGTTTTTCCGAAATTAGGATGTTTTTTAATTTCAATAGCTTCATCTGGTCATCCTATGAACGTATTAGCCCTCAAACCGTATTCGTCTTATTAAGTAAACAACGTTTTGACATGAATTATTCACGTGTTTTTTGAGGTTAGATTATAATTTCGACTTTTTATTCCCAACTTCTATATGAATCTTATGATTGCATTTCGATTATGCATTATTCAAACAGGTAAACCCACATATTCAATTAGAGATACGTAAATGCTCTGCGAAAATAAAAGCGGTACTCACAATGTGTGTGAGTTTGCCAATATTCTTTTGTGACTCTTTTTTAAGTTTTGCTCTAAAAATCATAAAATAGACATTTTTCGACATTAAATCTCGCATAAGGAAACGCTTATATACTACGCGAATACAAATCACTTAAATTAATTTTTGTTGATTTACATTTAAACTAACATTGTTTCAAATCAATAATTATAAAGAAAGGAACAAATCTGTCTTCTTTTTATTATCAAAAAGTAATACATTCTTTAACTTGTAACTCAGTGTGCAGTTATGCTACCCTGAGTTACAATAAGTCTTTTTTACATACAGTTTTGCTGAATCATTTAAGTGAAGAAAATTAACTACCCTATATTATCGCTTTGTCACGTGACGCAAAAAAGGCATCCTCATTAATCTATCCTCAACCCTCTGACAAGTTCCATATTTTACGAATTGAACGTCTCTCAATAATGAGTAATATACATGATATGCCAATTTATGTGGCACAAGTACGTTGCCCTGGAATTAATATACAGAAAAATATTGAAACAAGATAATTATTGTTACTGTAGTAACTTTACTGACTATGCAAATAATATTTAGTATTTGAAATCATTTCATTATACCTTTGTCAAACTATTTTACCCCAAAGATCAGCTGCAAGAAAATATTCGTGTAGAGTTTAAGAAGACGTCTTCTTCGCCAAATACATCGAGGTTCATGCGGGCGACGCAGATCGGGTCTGGGTGAATAGGATGTTAAAATAAGCTTTTCTACTAAAACACGCTATTAACGGTTTAACTGGTGTGCAAAAATCCCCAATTTTCGGAAGCAACTTTTGGAAGAACAACAACGAAAGGAAACGATGATCATGCATCTGAAATCTAAGTGAGGCACCTAAGATAGATAAATAAAATAAACTATATAATATTGAAGGACATATAGTTCGACCGGTTGTGATATATCTACCGTTTCATTTTCCTAGGAAGCTGTTACGTTCGTATAGATCAATTTGATCATTTTCAAGACAAAAAAGAGAATAAATTATTAAGGGCATGCCACTTTGTAAACACAAACATAATAAACTATTATAATGAGATGTGAGATATTATTTTGTTATAATTTTTTGTACGTTGAATATTAACATGTAAATAACGATGTTTCGTTCTCACTACATAAAAAAATTTATAGGTAAATTACTTTAGAGACATTTTTGCATTTGTAGTTGTGTACGGTCAGCACATAAATAAATAAACCAAAACTTTTATATTTTTTTATAATTTTTATAGCCAGGTACTTCATATAGAATAAATAATATTAAACGATTTCTTTTCCTATTCAATAGCATGCAGACAAACATTTTTCCATTCCTCTACAGTTATCCTCTTAAATTTTTCCTCAGCTAATTTCATTATAGTACTCATGTTCATTGTGATATTTTATTTTGTGACGTAATTTTTCACTATCCCACATATATTTTCAATAGGATTAAACTGAGTGTGATATGGCGGTAAACGGAGCACAGTATGACCGTGCTGTTGTAATATTTCGTCTATCTGTCTATCTTATACTCTACAAATCTCGCCTTATTTTTTTGGATCAGTTCATATAATTCTTAAGCATGTTGGATGAATGTTCAATATTTCTAAACGTCAGCCAGTCAATAATTTGATGTTTTTTGAATTAGAATTTGGTGCATGATTTTGAATTTAATTGATAGGGTGCATTATCAACAAAAACAACACTATTAGGTTAAAGTTGGGCATAAGTTGCGTTTGTATCCACTTCGAATAATTATCATAATTCATATTATTATAATGGTTATCACCACTTTTTAGCTGGCTTTAAACATGAGCAAAGCATTCGTTACAAAACCGTCCATTCCGCCGGCATGGACGATGATCAAGCGGTTGCCCTTTGATACATGTTGCTTTAAACCAGAAGTGCTTCCATCTGACCAAGACTTTGATAGGGTATGTTATGTATGTAGATATATAAGTTTCATTGGTAAAAACAATTGGTCGATTTTGTTCACGATATTCCGAAATTTTTATGAGATATTTAATTCACAATTATCGCAATTATCGAATTTCGTGCTTTGCTATTAGCAGTTTGCGGTTATCTTCCGTTGGTTTCTATTTAAAACCTAATAACATGACGAGTTTCCATAACGTGCTGACTGACACAACCTTTTTAATCTATTTCTTTAAATTTTGCGTCTAGTATTTTCATCGTATGTTTTATAAAATTTTATGTTTGAATTTCATACGGTAACATATAAATCATGTTATTTCGTATATATACCTAAGCTTGTTATATGATGCATGTTAGAATATATTTGTCTTTATTTTGTTTATTATTTATTTAATGTAGTATGTATGAGTATAGTAGTGTGTTGTATCCGTTGTATTTTACTGGACGTGCGCAGCAGTGTTACTCGTTTACAGTGTTAGTCGTTTTCGGAAGATCAGCGTCCTGGTGTGTTCGCAAATCACGACTTCCAAGCTGAGTAAATGCCTTTTCGGTGCTACTTAATTAATTTTTTTGTTTTATTTTAACATACAGATGGCATCACTTTAGTCTGTAGGTACACCGAATAACTGTAATTTTCATTTCATTTTTTCGTCGGAATTTCTTTATTTTTTATGTGAAAGTTGTGAATTGTTCTCCGGATTACTTGTTGATCAAAATCATGTATTATAAATCGTAGGCTTCCGATTTGGTATTTTTTTAGGTGTTCTAAGGATTGGTCCCTGTTCTCACATTCGATTTCTGATAGGACCTATCTGACGGAATTCAATTATACAGCAACTAATTGCGCGGGAGTCACAGTGCTGCTCGGATTGCTATTGCTTTCATTTTCGAAATATTTGTACAAATTATACAAAACGTCTATTGTTTGGAATGTCAAAGGCTTACCTCAACCAGGTTTCAACATCGGAACCATTTTTAATTAACGACTTTACAATAATAACTCTGAACAATAAATTTTATAAACCATAAAAATAACTACAAATAAAATCAATTCATTAATTTACTAACTAAAACCCGTCAGACCTTTCAACAATTAGCAATGTTTATAAGTATAATTTTTATTTATTTGACATTCAACGTTGACTTTTGATTGGCACTGTATTTTCTTCTTCAAAATGTAACGAACCTCTTTTTTCCGATGGTACAAGGAAATTTCAATTTCAGTTTTAAAATTCCTGTAAATATACAAATACAAATGCAAAAACGTCTCGAAAGCAATTTACCTGCAGTTTCGTTGAGCAAGAAATAGAAAATAAATGTTATTTGTCACTTATGTATGTACTCATTGGTAAAAAAAGTCTTCTTATAATATGTCCTTTAAATGGGTTTCCCAAAAATTATAGGTCATGAATCCAGTGTTAGGCTAAGCATCTAACAAAGCTGTGAGTGGAAAAGGTCGATTGATAGGAATTCTTCTTTTATTGTACGCCGCACTGCCGCAAAGCTTTGGTGGATACACGCCTTAGAAACAATAAAACTGACGACGACATAAAAAGTAAATAGAGGCACAGGGCAGTTAAAAAGTCTGGGATTAAGGTTATGGCTGATTTATTTTATTCTTGATCTTCTCAAAACATTCTACATTTGCTTAAGTTTTGGAGCTTATACTGCTGAAATCTTATCAAGATCAATAACTTTTAATGAGGGTTAGGGATACGTTTAATGAACACAGCATTTAAATTTTATTTTAATGTCGTATTTATATGTCGACACACCGTTATGCAACACAATTGCATCACAAATTTTGTGAAATTTGTAAAAATTATATACCAATCTCTAGATTCGGTTCTGGTTTGCTCAAATTTCTTCTTTTGGCAGTATCTCCTTGCTGAACATATTTAAATTCAATTAGTACGATATTTTGCAGAATACTTTCCGATAATATTACGTAGTTTCATATACAGTAAGATATTTTTAGGGATAAAATTTGTGATTATAATGTTTCACCGCACTTTAAGATTCACTACATCCTTTCAAATAATAAACAAGTCAAGCTCAGCCAAATAACTACTGATTAGTACTTCATCATGCAACTACATTCTTCAGCTACAAAAATCTAATAACCTATTACAGGACTGTCATAACGAACTGAAAAAAGTTTTGGAAAATCTTATCAAGGAAAACAACCAATTGAAGCGACAAAATTGTAAACTACAAAATACCGTTCAGGATTTATCTGTTAGATTGAAAAATATAGAGCAACATTTACGCGAAAATAATTTGGAATTCCACGGTATACCTTAGTACAAAAATGAAAATTTGTCAACTGTCATTCAACGATGCTCTAACGTAATAGGACATACCCTCCAAGAAACTGACATCATCCAGTGTACAAGAGTCGCGAAGCAAAACAAGGAAAGCAAACTCCCTCAAACCGTAGTCGTGAAATTTAAGGATATCAAGCGTCGTGATGAATTTTATTCAGCTGTCTACAGATATAATAAAGCTAATACTAAAGAAAAACTCAATACACAATTGTTGGGATTTGGATGTGAAAAGAAGCCTGTATTTGTATCAGAACATCTGTCCCCAACCAACAAGAAATTACATGCGGAGGCCCGCAGAAAAGCTAAAGAAATGAACTATCAATTTGTGTGGATTCGTTACGGCCGCATATTTGTTCGAAAAAATACCGATTCACCTCATATTCATATAAAATCAGTTGAAAGTTTAAATTTAATAAAATGATAGATTTAATATGGTGTTATATAATCTAATTTATACAATATTGGCAGTCAAGATATGGGTACTTTTGTTTAAAAATGTATAATTTATCAATATATTATCAAAATATTCAAGGGACTAAAACAAAAACAAATGTGATATATAATACTATTGTAACGCGTTGTTTGCGGAGTGGTAATTGAGGGTCCAGAAAGGAAATACCAAAGCTCTCTTCTATGTTTATTTTGCAGTAAAATTAAAAATATACAAAAATGCCAAAAATTTTGGCTACGCACACTCGTGTACGTAAAAATAAATTATTGATTTCATGAAAACTTTGATTGTAGATAATAAAAAATTGATAAACATGTAATTTTGAATAATAAACTCGGAAACAATAATAAATAAATAGATTCTAGTTGTTATGATGGATAATTTTTCGTGACTGGCTTGTCAAATCAAAACATTGCCGTTCTCCGACACTACGTAATTCGTAGTTTAAAATTACGTCGGGAACGACAAAAAAATAAAATTTACTGACAAAAAGAGGTCGAAATAGACAACCGTCACAATACCCCGGGGGCCGGGAAAAAAAATCTGAAAGATTTTTTCAGTATAGTTTTTAAAAAAAAATATTCAAACCAAATCAAAATAAACCGCATATACATAACGAATTTTAATATTTAATCTGCCAAATGAAAGAACGATCAAAAAAAAATAATAATTAAAAGCAAAATGAAAATTAATATTAACATCCTATAGAAGAATTTTTCTGAAAAAACATCCTGTATATATGAAAAAAAAAATAATACTGATATATTGCATATCAACAAGTTATTTAATAGAAAAAGAAAACAAAACAGACGAGAGAGAGAAAAAAAAATCCTAAATAATTATCTTAAATTACATGGTTCATGAATGATAAAATTTTAAACATGTTCCTGGAATATACAATGTTAATATACATCGTTCAACTCCATCAACGTACATTATAATTACAACATACATTCTCTTTCATACTAGTCTTATTCCAACTACTGGAAATAAAACATCATGCAGTTAGAGTTGCTTATGAGGAATCGTATCCTAAATAAGTCAACTCAACAGAGTTGGACGCAACGGCAAAAGGCTTTAATAGTTGCCATCCGCTGAAAATATTAATAGCTTATGGCTTCTTTAACGTGTCGCTAACTCCCGCACGGTGATTACTATAAACAAGTTTCAGTTAAAGACTGAAATAAATATGCCGGAAAGAAAAGAAAATCATAGCCAGTCGTGAAACATTGACTTTTAAATAAAATCCAAGGGTCTTTTGTGAAGTAATTAAAATACTTATGTAATAAACATATGAAAATAATTCTCACGGGAAAGTGATTCAAGCGTATAAATAATACACATAGGTATGGTTTAGTTTAACGAGTTACCTTAATAAACGCTCGTGCAGAAGGCTTAATTTTACAAGTTGCAAACCGCTTGAAAAAAAATTGAGAAAAAAAAATTGATAACATTTAACAAATTATACTATAAAGTATAATACAGATATTGAAAATAAGAGTTTACACTCCTAGAATTGCAAATATTAAATAAATTACACAATAAGTTAACCTAATACTACGATGATGATAATTAATTATAAGTTTTGACCAACGTCAATGTTAATGGTATAGCCAAACGATAATGAGGTGCATAGAAAAAAAAATAAGACAAAAAGAATCGGCTTATGCTCGCCGTGAGATAATTAGCAATAATTATATATGAATTCATATAAAGTAATTGGTAACAACCAATCTAGTCACTCAAAGAAGAAGTTAAACGCGGTAGAGGTTTAATGTCTCTGATATGCCAACGACCTAATGGGTTATTATTCATATCCACTAAATCGTAAATTAATGGTGAAACTTTATTTGAAACTTTACATTTAATAAATTTGGGTGCAAACTTAGCACAAAAATGTTTTTTAGAGGAACTTATTACATGGTTTCGCCTCCAAACAATATCACCGTTATTAAATTCTAAATTCTGATGATGTTTGTTATAATAAGTTGCATTATATTGATGTGCATTAAATAACCGTTTCTGTACTTCGGAAAAGATAGGTATTAATTGTCCTATGTTTTCAGCATATACATCCCTAGGACTGAAAATTAGTTCATCTCTGGAATCTTTATTTTTGTAGATAGATCCACATGTAACAGCTTCTCTACCAAATACTAAAAATGATGGAGTGAATTTTGTGGTTTCATTAACCGCAGTATTAATAGCAAACTGTATTTTGTTTATATAGGTATCCCAAGTTCTGTGATCTTTATCTATAAAAGCTGCAATCGCCGTTACAATAGTTTTATTGTAACGCTCAACGGTGTTAACCTGTGGACAGTAACGTGGGGTGTAATGTATTTTTGGTATGTTGTAAAATTTAAATAATTCAGATAATTCTGTACTTATCATTTGAGGACCATTATCTAATATAATAGTTTCTGGAACTCCATAAACCATAAAAACTAAATTGTCCAATATATGGCGAATAATAGAAGCGGTTGCATGTTTTATTGGAAATAACAAACAATATTTGGAAAAACAACAAGTAACTACAAATAGAAATCTATTCTGCTTACGTGAAGTAGGAAGTGGACCTATCAAATCTATGGATAAACATTGGAAAGGGCGTGAACAATGTTTGGGTTTGCCCATTAAACCAATTAAGTTTTGATTTTGGTGCTTGGTAGCTAAACAAGTCTCGCACTTAGCAATAAACATGGCTACGTCTTTATACATGCCAGGCCAAAAATAGAGATTTTTAATTCTATGGTATGTTTTAAAAGTACCAAAATGTGCCGTTTGGGGAGTAGAATGATTTTGTGTAATAACAGATTCCCTAAATTCTAATGGTATTACTTGTTTCCAATTAAATTCAGAGTTAAATAATGTGTTAGATCTACAAAATCTAAACAATTTATTATTATGAATCATGTAATCCGGAGTACTAGAAGGAAATGATAAACATTTATTATAAATTGCTAAATACCAAGTGTCTTTAGTTTGAGAAGTAGAAAAATTAATTAAATCAATTGGTTTTATACGTGATAAAGTATCTGGTACGACATGATCTGAGCCTTTTTTGTGTTTAATTACGAAATTAAACATAGATAAACGAATACTCCATCGAGCTAATCTGCCAGTAGGATTATTTAAATGCATAAACCACTGAAGGGCTGCGTGATCAGTATAAATTGTAAATTGTAATCCATTATCTAAATAACAACGCCAATGCTCTAGTGCCGTAATAACACTTAAAAGTTCACGTTCAGTGACTGAATAATTCTTTTGAGCGCCTGTAAGTGATTTACTCATATAAGCAATAGGTTTATCAATATTATCGACTTCCTGAGTTAACATTGCGCCAATGCCATAGGAAGAGGCATCACAATGAACAGCAAATGGTTTAGAGAAATCTGGACATGCCAGAACTGGTGTACTAATTAAAGCTTGCTTAATAGCCTTGAAAGCAATTTCAGCTTCATCAGACCACTTAAATAGAGGTGATTTTTTGCTTGTAGAAGTTAATTTAGTTAACGGTGCTGCAAGAGTGCTTAAATTAGGTACAAAACGTCTGTACCAGCTGGCAGTACCCAAAAAACGTTTGACCTCCTTAGCAGATTTTGGAGTTTGTATATCAAGAATAGCTTGAACTTTTTTAGGATCCGTTTTTAAACCATTTTCATTAACTACATAGCCTAAGTACTTTAATTCTTTCCGGAAAAATGAACATTTTGGAAAATTGACTGTGAGATTGGCATCTGAAAGTTTTTTAAGAATTTTAGTAAGTATATCGACATGTTGTTCAAAGGTTTGAGAGATACAGACTATATCGTCGATAAAATAGAAAACATTATTATCATTTGTAAGGTCATTTAGTAGATTTTCAATGAATCTTTGTTGGGTAGCAGGTGCATTAGTTAAACCAAATGGCATAACTTTAAATTGAAACATTCCTCGGCCTGGAACATGGAATGCAGTTTTGAGTTTATCCTCTTTTTTTAAGGGAATATTCCAAAACGCTTTAGCAATGTCAATAGATGATATAAATTTAGCATCTTTAAGGTTATCTAATATATCAGAAATGAAAGGAAGTTTGTAAGCATCTTTTTTTGTGATATCGTTTAATTTACGACTATCAATACAAAATCGCCAAGTACCATCTTTTTTAGGTGTAATAATAATTGGGTTCAGCCATGGGCTGTCACTGGGTTCAATGACATCTAATTGTAACATATCATCAACTTCTTTACAAAGAGCTTTTTGTTTCTCAGGAGAAAGTCTGTAACAGCGTTGACGAATAGGTGGATGGTCTCCAGTGTCGATGAAATGTTCGACTAAATGAGTACGACCTAAAGGTTTACATTCAGTTGAAATCAACCTAAACTTTTCCATAATTGCATCTGCAATAATTTTTTGTGTATCTGTTAAAGAATGGTATTCATGTAAATGAAAGTTAGGATCTGTATTAATGAGAAAAGATGAGTTTAAATTTGAAGGTTGTAATGTGATATTACTAAGAATATCCGGAGCAAGATTAAAAGTTTTCCAAAAATCAATACCCAAAATAAGTGATTCAGTGATTTCTGGAATCACATGAGCTGTAATTAACGCAAATTTATTGTTATAAAAAGTAGGAAGAGTAATAATGCCGATAGAAGAAATAGTTTGTCCGTTTGCAACATTACCTTTTATTAAACAGCTTTTTTGCATAAAAAGACCATGTTGTGATAAAATTTTATGAGAATTATTACCCAATATAGTGATAGCACTACCACTATCTAAAAGACCATTGAAAGTTAAATTGTTTACTTTTATATGTAAATAAGGACGTTCAAAATCTGATGTTTTATTAAAGAGGAGAGCACAAGTGTTATAAGATTTAAAAAAAATTGTTAAAGTTTTTAACCATGTATCCCAATCTTTTTTGTCAAAATTTGATGATTTAACACTATTATTTTTGTTTATACACTCCTCGTAATTTAGTTTTTTGGAATCGACTTATTACAATTAGGACATTTACTAGTAATAAAGTATTTTTTTCCACAACGAAAACACACTATATTAGTGTTAGTACAGTCTTTTAATAGATGTGTATTAGATCTACAACGTGGGCAAGTGAATTTATAAAAATTCTGATTTTTATTAATTGCAGCTACAGTATTAGGCAATGGATTAGCTACAGCTGCTATGGAATTATATGTACAAGCTTTAAAAGGAAATTTAGGAATATATGGTTGATTATGTGAAAATAGAGTATTATTATACGATTTGTTATTAGAATTTGATGTAGAAGGAATAGGAAAAGAATGATAATGATCTGGTGGTGATGATGAAGAGTAGTAAGATGTATTATTAGAAACTTGGAGAATGCTTTCTGTAAATTTGCATGATTCCAAGAGGGAATTTACAGTATGTAAATCAGTAGGTGAAAGACGTAATGTGAATTCAGGTTTAAGATTTCTAACAAGAGTATTAATTTTTTCTTTTTCGGACATTGGTTCCAAGAGTTTTGAAAAAAGAGATTCCATTGTAGCAAAGTAAATGATAATTCTCTCATTATGTTTTTGTTTACGAGCATCGATTACTTTTTTTAGTTTATAATCGCAATCGGTAATTGCAAAATCATTCAACAATGCCGATCGGAAAGATGACCAGTCATTAATAGTCGACTTTCTAGCTCTAAACCAATCAAGAGCAGATCCAGATAAAATATCATAAATATGTGAGAATAAAGATTTTTCAGAAATATTTTTTATTTGTGAAAATTCTTCAAGTTTTTGAATAAAATCCTTTGGACAACCTTCACCTTTATAAATAAATCTTTTTAAATCATTGTTAGTTCGATTTTCTGTAATTTTACTGACTTTATCAGTTAATGCTTCGAAAAAAGAAAGGGGTTGTAAATTAATATTTTGTGTGGATTCTGCGGAATGATATGTGGAATGTGTTGGTGATTTTTCCAAATTTTTAAAACGTGAGTCTAATTGAGTTAAATCATTCCAACATGAATTTATTAAATCTAACTGTTCTGAAGATAAATCTGATGTAATGTCAATGAGGCCTAATCTTGTTCTTATATGAGTTAAATAAGGTGAAATTTTTTGTTTCCTAATAGGATAAGAGTTTATACAAGCTTCAACAAGTTTTAAATTTTTTTTAATGGTATTAATATCCTCTGAAAATTCTTCAGGGCTATTTTGTAAAATTTCTGTTTCAGAATCTACATTAATATTTAATAATAATGATCGTAGTTCGTCTACAGATTGCGTCGAAGAAAAATTTATATTTCTGATTTTTAATTCATAAATTATTTCAGGTTTATTTAGTTGTGAAAAATTCATTGCAAAATCCAAAAAAAAAAATGTTAAAGTGAAATAAATTTGTTAATAGTCGTTATGCAGAAAAGAGCCTTAAAAATATACGTATTTTCAAGTGATGAAAATGAATAGAAAATGTTATTTAAATAGTGAAATTACTGGGTTATAGAATAAATGTTGTGCCTTCAGAAAATTTCTTCAAAGATATTATAATGAAAGAAACTAAAGAAACTTAAATGTCTGAATAATTTAGCAGTAATTTGATATATTATAGTAGATATATAACCTAACTAGTGAATGTTAATGGTTGAAAATGGTAACAAATAAAGTTTTATGCCTGACCTCAATAATAATTATAAAAAAATTATTTTTAATGTTGCTATTCCTCTGTTGATATTGTTCCTCCTCTCTTCTCCATAAACTGCGTTTGAATGGTCGGCGCCAGTGTGTAACGCGTTGTTTGCGGAGTGGTAATTGAGGGTCCAGAAAGGAAATACCAAAGCTCTCTTCTATGTTTATTTTGCAGTAAAATTAAAAATATACAAAAATGCCAAAAATTTTGGCTACGCACACTCGTGTACGTAAAAATAAATTATTGATTTCATGAAAACTTTGATTGTAGATAATAAAAAATTGATAAACATGTAATTTTGAATAATAAACTCGGAAACAATAATAAATAAATAGATTCTAGTTGTTATGATGGATAATTTTTCGTGACTGGCTTGTCAAATCAAAACATTGCCGTTCTCCGACACTACGTAATTCGTTGTTTAAAATTACGTCGGGAACGACAAAAAAATAAAATTTACTGACAAAAAGAGGTCGAAATAGACAACCGTCACACTATATTATGTAATAATTTTGATATAATATGTCTTTGTGAAACTTGGTTAAGAAAAGATGTCTTAAGCTCCGAACTCATTGATAACAGATACTGTGTATTACTTAGAGACCGAGACGCGAATTTTCTTAAATCATTTAACAAGAAAGACGGTGGCGGTATTCTTATAGCAATTTCTAAAAAACTTGGGGTTATGACAAAGCAAGAATGGAATACAGACTGTGTTGAGGACTTATGGGTTCAGATTAGAGTAAATAAACATCAGGTAGTTAATCTGGGAGTAGTTTATTTACCTGGGTACAGGCCTTCTACATTTTACCCCAAATTTATTAATAAATGTAAAACAATTGTAGAGCACAGCCAGCCAAACAACATTGCAACTTGCATTGTTGGAGATTTTAACTTGCCGCGTTTGGAATGGTGTACTCAATCAGGTAGTTTCTTGACATATCAATGTCCGAAATCGGAAGCCCTTTTCAACTTTATAAAATAAACTTTAAAAAAAAAAATTATAGAATTCTTGACCTCTGTATAACAGACTCGCCAGACCTGTTTGATATTTCAGAAGTTCCACCTATTAGCCGACTTGATGACCATCATCCCACATTTAAACTTATCTACAGACAGCTCCTCAACTGTTAAACAATAATATTGTACAGAAGAAACTTAACTTCTATAAAACAAACTACAGTTGTTGTATTAAAGAATTAGAACAAATTGACTGGGATGTACTGGCCGAAACCCTTGATTGTGATGATTTTGTACAAACTTTTTATAATAAATTATACATTTGTATAGAAAAACATACCCCTAAATTAAAATCTAAAAATAATGCTTATCCTTGTTGGTTTACAAAAAGTCTTATTAAATTGCTTAAAAGTAAATATAAATATCACAACAAATATAAACGCTTTAAAAATCCGAGGGACTACGACACTTTTGCTATGTTACGTTTGCGCGTGTCCGTAACGATGGCTAAATGCTTTAATGCATACATAAAAGGAATCGAAGATGACTTATCACTGAATTTAAAATTATTTTGGCGCTATACTAAAAACAAACGTATAACAAACGACATCTCGAGACACATGCGGTACCTTGACGCTCTCTCCGATTCTGGTGAAGATGTTGTTAACATGTTTGCTGATTATTTTGCATCAGTATATACTATAACACGAACTGTACATATGTCCCACAATTTGAGTCACCTGCTCTCCTTATATCTAATCTTTACATTAATGTAGAACAAGCATATGAAATATTAACGAAAATTGACTTAACCAAAGGAGCTGGCCCTGATGGCATACCATCTATTTTTATCAAACTTTGTGCGTCTGTGTTGGCGAAACCTTTAACAATGATTTACAATAAGTCGCTACGTAGTGGTGTATTTCCATCGCAATGGAAAATTACTAAAATAACACCTATACATAAAAATGGTAATAAAGACAACATCATGAACTATCGTCCAATTTGTATGCTAAGCTGGTTCGCTAAAATATTTGAGGGTTTTGTCTATAATCATCTGTACGATCACCTTGAGCGTATAATTTCGCCAAAACAACATGGTTTCGTCTCCGGTCGCTCAACTAATACTAACCTCCTGGAATACACAAATTTTTTCTGTAGAGCGTTTAATAACAAAGTTCAAATTGACTCTATATACACAGATTTTCTAAAGGCTTTTGATCGCGTCTGTCACCAAATATTATTGATAAAAACTTATCATCTGGGCATTCACGGAGATCTTTATCGGTGGACAAAATCATACTTGGACACTCGAACTCAGATAGTTGCTCTACATGGCTTTGAGTCTAGACCATTCCTAGCCACTTCAGGAATTCCTCAAGGCTCTAATCTAGGTCCATTACTTTTCTTAATTTTTATAAATGACCTACTACAAAGCATCAATAGTCCATGTTTAGCATATGCCGATGACATAAAAATTTATCGTCATATACATGATGTATCTGATTGTGAAGCGCTACAAAAAGATCTTGACAAAATAGACCAATCGTGTACAGATAATTGCATGGCTCTTAACATCAAAAAATGCCAAGTAATTACATTCTGTAAACATAAATATAAGGTATCATACAAATATAAAATAAAAGGAGATGCTCTACAGCGCGTCAATGTAGTGCGAGATCTAGGTGTTATGTATGATTCGGCTTTATCTTTCAGATCACATTACGATCATATATGTAGTAAAGCATACAAAATGCCCTCATTCATATTTCGCGTCGCTAAACCATTTCGGCAGCCCTCATCATGGATACTATTGTACTGCTCTCTGGTAAGAAGTATACTGGAATATTGTTCCAATGTTTGGTCACCTATATATAAAGTTCACATAGATCGCATAGAGTCTATACAACGTCGTTTCTTACGTAGCTTATGTGCAAGGTTAGGACTTCGAAAGAAAATCTCTACTTACGAAGATAGACTAAATCACTTTAGTTTAGCATCTTTAGCTACAAGCAGGAAGATCTCGGACCTTTGTACTCTTTATAAAATCACACATGGTGACGGCGGTGATGAAGGTAAATTACTTGAACAAATACTGGTCAAGGTTCCGACTCGGTCTGTGCGTCATCCGCAGTTATTCCATATTCCGCTCTCAAATAACAATGTTTCTGGAAATAACCCCTTACATCGAATGTGCCGACTTTATAATAATTTAAAAAGTGACGATATTGATATACTATTTAATAGTTATTTTTCATTTAAGTCCAAACTTTACAGTGAGCCGTTGGAATTATTATAGTGTTATTGAACTGTTTTTATATTATGTTCGCTTAACTGTGAATCTTAACAAGAAACTTAAAAAAAATTAAAAAAAGAAAAAAACCTTTTGTAACTCTTAATTTAATTTGTTTTTTATTTTTGTAATCTTTAATAACTGTTTTTAGTTGACCAGTAACAACTGATACGTAAAGTTTCTCTTGTAAGCTGTGTATAGTTGTAATAGGATGTTAGATTTGTAATGTTATCAAATGTAAGTTACCTAAAATTGTTTTTGATTTGATGTCTGTAACTGTATCAATCTGAATAAAATAAAATAAATCATGTAGTTATACTATCCGTAGTCAAAACAGTTTTGACAATCGGCTTGGCCAACTATAACTTTTATCTTGAATAAGACAAGTATAAAAATTCTGAAGGCAACAAGCACCTACAGTTAAACGAGAATTACAAAAAAAATATGAAAAAGGCATTGATATATAATAATAATATATTGATGAATAATAGCTTACAATAAATTGTAGAAAAAAATTGCTTAGTTTAGTTTCCATATATTTCGATTTCGTGAGTATTCTGATTTTCCTGGATTTTGGCAGCGAGGGACATATTTGCTCGAAAACCCACATTAGTAAAGTTCGGTGAACCTTCTTATTGCCAATGAGAGGTTTGTTCCAGTTTGCAATTTTAAATGAATGTAAAAGAATAAGTCAAAACAAAGATTTGGTATATTTTTTATTCAGTATTACTATTTATTGCCGTATGTTAAATAAATACAGAACAATTCTAATCAAAATATGAACACAAAGTAACTTCTTCAAGACATATGTATATTCAAATATACTATGTACAAACTATAA
Source organism: Marasmarcha lunaedactyla (assembly GCA_923062675.1). NCBI lineage: Eukaryota > Metazoa > Arthropoda > Insecta > Lepidoptera > Pterophoridae > Marasmarcha > Marasmarcha lunaedactyla. The sequence continues at coordinate 9,221,092 of OV281342.1, read as the reverse complement.
TTTTTTTATTAAACAAATTTTTGCCTGAAATCACTTCCTTTGTTGAGCGATGTTGTCTGCATGTCCATGCAATGAGTTCATAACTTTGTCGTGTAATCAGGCAAAAAGCTGTATGCTTTTCTTAAATATAGCTATCAATAAAAATAGTTTCATCTAAGTTCCCGCACAATAAATATTCAAAACCGATTAATTAAGACAAAAACACAAATCTTAGTAAAAAGGGATAAATTTTATAAATTTATATTAATAAATTTTATTAACAGTATAAAAAAAAGCTTATGAAGAACTCACCTGTTCTTTTGCAGGTATTTATTAATTGTCCACTCTAATGAGCTCAGTAATTTATTTAATTGCGTCATTGTGATTCATTAGCTTACATAAACGTTTATGGTTCATTCGGTATAAAATGTTCTAAAAGTATTATTACGATGGTTTGCTATGATTTAAGGAAATTTGGAGACAGTGTCGAGCAGGAATGAATTACTTGTTACAGTTAATATGCAAAAAACTTAAATATATTTTAGATATCTTTTACACGAGCCTATACAGGCAAATTCATCGAAATTGGTCAGCATGGAAAAGTCTGAAACTAATAAGATAACTATAAGAGAATTTTTCTAACAAACTATATCGTCGCTTTTAGAATTAAGCTTGAAAAAACTCATTTATAACTCAGAAGTGTGGCTCAATCATATCCCAACAAATCCGCATTTATTTTATTACAGAACCTTATCGCTTACGTTATAAAATATAAATTTTGATATGGAGTTTATAAATAAATAATAAAATGCAACATTTTCTATCAATTTCGGACGTAGACTTCAATAGTAATGTTTATTTTTCACAACGTTTTCAATTAAACTTTTTTCTGTTGAAATAACGTATTTACAATTGTTTTTATTATCACCGGAGTTCCATTCTCCAGATGTACGAGGACAAGATTTTTTGGAAAATGATTTAGTGCAGTTTTTCTTATACCCACAATCGATTGCATAATTTCTTATCTCTATATCTTTTAGTTCCGGGTTTTCGTATACTAATCCATCTCTATGAATCAACCTGAATTATACGTAACACTGATATAGCTGACAGCTAACGAGAGACATCTAATTATGATCAAAGTAAAAATACATACAACCCAAAGACTTTGTACATAAAGATAAAATAATGTCCAACTTTTACCAATTACTTCAGCAAGATATTTTCTTCCTCAAGCAAACAAAAACTACTCCGTTAACTTTGTTATGTTTTTTTTTGTAGTTATATATTTATAAGTATGTTCAATAATATCTTCGTCATGCTATCCTAAAAATCAACTGGAAATGCGCCAACCAAGAGACTAGGTATCAACTTGCTACTAGGACTTGCAATAAAAAGTTGCATTTATTATCATTAAAATGAACGCTGACTTCTTTTCAGGTTTTGTAAACTTAATAAAAACATTAACGAGCACAAAAAAATAGGTGAAAACATCGAGGACTGCAATTTTTATTTCAAGAACGGAAAAATTCGCGAAGTTTAATTCAAATTCATTTATTTAATTCATATTTGCATCCATAATTGTTAGTAGACAATTAAAACTTATAACTAATGTTAGTAAATACTAATTATAATATTAATTTACAGAAATTTCAAGAAAAAGAATACAACTATTAAAGAGAAAACGGAAATACGTTATAAAAATAAACATTTTCAATTAATTTATTGAGCAACCTGGACTTTCTTTTTGCATGTTGAGAAACACAGTGTTTGAGAGAAACATCTGGGAGTCCCACCTATTTGTCACCGCGCCCAGGATGCTGTTCGTGGAGGCTCGCACCCGGCGCAGTATCGAGACGCTGCGCATGCGCATGTTGGCGTGGAAGCTGTCAATGTGCGTCGCGTTGAACTTTCCCGACGCGCTGCAATATCGTGGTAACCCAAACAACATCCTGAGCGCATTGTTGTATTCTTAGTAATACTGTTATTTACGTATGGACGGCAGGTACAAAACGTCTGACAAAATGCTTTAAAAAGGTTAGTCTTCACTCGTGCTACAGCGTGCGAACCTACGCTCTCGCTCCACATCCATGTTGACACCCAGATTGTCAGTTAGCCAATAACCCAAATACTTGAACTTATGTAATGTATGTATTAACTAAGAGATGTATGATGACAAGGATTGGCACACGGTATGTCCTTTTCGAAAACGCGAAAATCCCATTAACTAACGTATTTATGTGTATTTATTAAGAAAAAAAGCAAAATCTACTGAAATCTTCTATGAAGGGTTTTACGAAGAACTAACCTGCAATGAAGCCACTGTCGTCACATGTAAACTAACGCCGACAAAAGACAGTATAGGTTAAAATTATCAATATTTTACGTTAAGTTAAAAGAAGAAATATATTTTTTTAAGATTGCATTTTGCCTGAGAGTTTAATATTATTTTAATAGGTTTTGAATATAAACTTATGAGTATCATTTTCGTTGACTATACAAGTTAAAATATATGGTAAGTTTTAAATATTATGTAAGAACGAAAATATAATAATAATATTTTATATTTTGCAGGCAGAAAACTTACGGTCTTACCAAAAAAAAATTTTAACTCTGTTTATCTTTAGACACTGTCTATGTAAATGTATAACCCAGCTAAACTAAAATGTCTAATTAATAAAATACTAATTATATTTTTATAATTAACCTGTATTATACATTAAATAAATAAATAAAATAAATAAATATTTCTAACAATCACACCACACTATCTAGCCCAAATTAAGTATCATTAAGAACTTGTGTTATGGATACTAGATAACGGATAAATAAACTTAAGAAATATATAAGCACACATAAATATTGTTTTTTCATGTATAAATATTAGAAATAAACTTAAATCAACGTACATACACATCCATGACTAGAAAGCAAATATAATAAAATATCTGCCCATACCAGGACTCGAACCCGGGACCTCTGGCATGGAAGGCAAGGCTTCTTACCTCCACACCATACAGGCCGTCAGTCAATTAATTTTTAATGTATTGATTAAAATACTGTTCTTTGATTTGATGATTTTCAAAATGTATTAAATAAAGTTGGCAACCTGGGATGTAGGTTTAAATTCTGCCTGTCTATATTAGGATATGTTGAAATTTTAAACACTATAAGCTATTAGAATAAAGAGAAAAAAAAATAAAGATATAAGCTGGACCATGGATATTAGATTTTTCATAAGATACTATATACTATACTTGAGCAAGTTTTTTCACACTTCGAGCTTTTTTACTTTACTTTCGTGAACAAAAAAAGCAAAGACAAAATAGGAAATATACAAATTTGACTTTCTCGTTCCACTTAAAGATACCTCAGTTCAATAATTTTGGATGGCAACCACGTGCTTTCAAATGACATAGTATTTTCGCTTCTGAGAAGCCTAGAACTCGCTTGAATAAATCATGGTAATAAAAAAAATTGAATATTTGAATATCCTCGACAAAATATGTCTTTTTGTAGATAAGATTATGTGTAAATAATACGCTCCTAAAAAACTTTTGCTTGGGCGCACTTGAAAAATAAGTCTGTAATGAAGTCAGGAAGTGGGGGGTGGCTCAGGCTACGGCGAGAATCGCTTGCACGTTATTCGGTCTTTTGTAGGCGCTCCGTATACTACGGGGCGTCAACACTGCAGGAGATTCGGGTGCGAATCTGAAATACCACCAAGTTCCCCGACTGTACATATACGTATTCAAATTAAAATTCAAATATTTATTCCTCAACATTGACAATTACTTGTTCTTATTGACGTCAAATAAAACATGTCCACCAGTTCGGAAAAAGCTTCGTGAAGAAGAACTGGCAAGAAATACATGGTTGTTTTCTTTACAAAAAAAAATTACAGTGTCTCGTTATATCTTTACAAAAATATTCTTATCTGCATCAGTTAGCTCGGCAAGTCTCCCACCCCCGAAAATCCAAAAGACGAGTTAAAAAACGTTCACGAGTTAACGCAGGATCCAGCCATCGGCCCTCCTCAATCATATTAGAGGGAAGTGAGAAGTGAGTGATTTGGAAAGGATATATTATTTTGAAATAAACCTTTTACGAAATGTGAACTGATCTGTTTTAATTTAAGTAACAATTTTGTTACTTGCCGAAAAACAGAATAGATAACAGCGCACCTACAAGTCATGTACGAGTGGGGCTGTTAATGCTCAACTTCTGTCTCTTTGGTCTCTAATCTGGTTTCAAAATCCTTTAGCGTACCCCTGAAAACCAAATGAAAATCAAGCTGCAGTGATTTACTGAAAACTAGTGGAGAAAGCCAGTCTATAGACAACGCATCCAAAAATGTGCCAAGAAGCTCGACATCTCTCCTTAAACATTGCGGTCAAAGTTTAAGCCAAGTTTAAAGATCATTTATATTGATCATGTGTATTGTATTGATCATAGATACGTGAATATATAAATTATACCACTAAATATAATTCTGCTTGAAAGGAATTGCGTATTCAATATCTAATGAGGAAAAAATAATACCGAGATATGTCTTTTATTTATCTAGGCAGACAGGAAACTAATATAATCAGTGTATGAGATTAGAAATATTACTTTCCTTATGTGAATGGAAGAACACGTATCGTTAAGCTTAGTATCGCTTCTGGGTTTTCTTAATTTTTTTCTATCATTACTGTATGTATATACCCGACAATAATCTCAAATCCGGTAAACCCTAGTTATTATGCGGTTCTTTTCAAACTCACATGTTACTGGGCTATTTCTCACCGAGAAAGTCGTATTAGGTATATGGATAATCAAGTTTTATAGTTTAAAGCTATGAATGTAGACTGTATGATATGAAGATTAAAACTTTGAGTTATGGTAGCCTGATATGAATATAACGGTCACGGTGTTCTGTCACCTGCTCATGTTGCTCTGGTTTTATATTACTACACATTTAAAGATTCTGTTTCAGACCTACGACTATTTATCATGTGTTTGAAATCGACATAGTGTTTTGTCTATACATGTTTGTGGTAACATAAAATAAAACTATTAACTCAAAAGCATCTACTAATGTAAAAATTGGCATACTGAAGCTTTTACATTTATTATAACTGCTCAAGTACGTTTGTTCGTTTTTGACGATTAACTACTAAAGGGATCATTGTGCAGTTTCGTGACATATGGCACATGGGGAAATATTTTGATTTTGATTTTGTAAAAAAAATTACTGTGGTCGAAGCACGAGCTTGCTAGCCTAGGGCTCTAAATAAAACGTTATCTAACTTAAACAAACAAACTTGTGGTTTAAATATATACAAGGCCCAAAACTCAGGGCGCTGTTGCCAACCACGCCGATTTAAGGCGTCCAGCGACACGTGGGCTCACATTGAATTGTACGATACCAGATTCGTTTCTCTCGACTTCATATCAAAGAATTCCTTCCAGATTTAGTGACATTGAATTTTGTATTTGCTGAAAGGTTCCGAGTAGTGGCATGCACCCTGTATCTGTGTACCATTCATTGCTAAATTTTTAGCTAATGCGTCTACCATCCTCGATTCCCGGTAAACTAATGTGGAAAGGAATCCACTGCAATCTCAGGCTAGTATTATATCATTTAAAATCATTTATTTGAGAAAGAATTTCGCATGTTTTTGGAAAACTTGTGCATCCAAAGGCGTAACGAGATGCCCAAAGTTATTTGCATTTGCATACAGTAAACGGCTACCAAGAGCGCGGCTGATCACCGTCTGCATGTTTTTACCGTATACGGAATCCAAGATAAGTTGAGCAAACAAGCAGGTCTTGAAGCAAATCAACACATAATTCTACTCCTCATGTCTATGTTAAAGACCAAAGAAAGAGCTTAAAAAGTATATTATAATAGATTAGATTATAACCCAAATTACAAGTTAATCTATTTTAAATATCGTTAGTTAAAGCTTAGACATTTCGTCATTTACTTATTCTAAGTAACAATAAGATAGACAACGTCTAGATAACTTAGAAATTTTAAATTTTATGTTGGTGTAGGTTATAGGGCTATATTATAAAGGAAAACAGAAAGCAACAAATTTTTATCCCACAAGATATGAAATGAAGGTTTATATTTTGTATGGAAAGTAGTTCTATTCTATGTGTTAAATTTATATTATAGGCTTATGTTAAGTCATAAATGTTCACATGTTTGTTTGTTCTACTCGTAGCTGTCTTTGCTGTAGGTAATACATTTTTTTCTGATTGTAATAAATCTCATTTAAACTTTGTTGTTTGTATTTAAATTCTGTTATTTCTAGTCATACTCTTCGCTCTTTTTTTTCTACAAGTTTATACATATAGATACCATATATTTTTAGCATAAAACCATATTCTTGAAACTATTATGTATCGAAACAAGAAGGTACGGCAAGAAGGCTATTTGAGAGCACGTCTCGGTCTGTTTGCATGGTTACATACAAGCATTTAACGTTCAGACGTATCTACATTACACAGGTCTGAATCTCATCGAATTAATGAATACAATCTCTAGCCACCAAAAGCTCTCAGGATTATATCGTCATCATCATCGGTCTTGATTAGAATTATAAGTAGGAAAAAGAAAAGTTCAAAGAGAAACAAAGCGCAGCATTTAATAAACTTGAAGTTTGTGATCGCTAAGTCAGAAAAATTTCTCTATAGAACTGAAATGAAATAATATCTCATAATATATTATTTAACATAGAAAACATCTCATTATACGGAACCTTAAATACAAAACTATGATGAAATTTCTGATTACCTTATTACCGAAATAAAGACTGGCTGACTTGGCAACGTTAGATCATAATTATTTTTATGGTAATGTCATGAGACTTGATGAATTTTTACATAGAAAAATGTATTTCTTGTGTTATGTACATGAATTCTTTCTAATCATTAAAAAATTACTGACGTTGTCGATGTGTTTTTAAATGTATTGATGTTATAAAAATTAAAATAAAATATTTCATTAATTATTATTTTTTATTAAAATAATTATTATTTATTAAAATAATGCTATACACAAAATAATGAGTTTTATATAGCTTTAAGAACGAAGGGCACCGCTACGACGAAAGATTGATCGTAGTAATATTTTGACAGAAAGGAGTCATTCCGTGCGCTTTATTTAAAAATTATTCTTATATTAACTGGCGCTGTCACTCGAGCTGCACCTTAAGAGCTCTTTCTATTCTCGCCGGCACCTTGCAAACAGTGTCAAGTGTTCAACGTATTCTTTTTTATGTACTAGTAAGGGTATGGGAAATATTGAAAAGTAAAAAATTAATATTGAATTTTGGCGTGAACTTTATTGTAGTAGTATTATAGTAGAGATTAAAATAGTATCTTGTCTTGATATTTCATACGTGCTACACGAAAGATTAATTAATTAATTAAAAATCCCCAGACAGAAAATGGTTTGTTTTCATAATGTTTATTATGAAATGTTTATTTGTGATAAATTTAATATATTATGAAATATTATAAAACCGCTATACAATTGCAGATGTATGTCTACCGTACTATACTTTAGAATCACGATTGGGCTGTGTTAAATTTTGTACAATCATTTAGAGCTTAACTGTAGTCAGACCTAGTCAAGTCTTACATTTTTAACACAACATACTTATACATATTATACGTACAGCTTTCACATTGTGCAAATAGAAAGCATATAAATAGTTAATATTATTTAGTACGTTTAAATCGTTATTAAAGATCTAATACTATTTTATAAGTAGAAATATTATTTTAATTTAAAAAAAACAACCACATATTTTTACGTATCATATGAGGAGTCATTAATGTGAGTCTCAATGGCCTAGCTGTCTATCGGCCAGTTTTCAAAGCTGCAATCTAGAACAGGATCCAGGCTCGCTTTAGAAGTGCGTGGGCATGAAGTCTTAAAACGGATTTAAGGTATTATTCTTGCGAACTTTATTGTTTTAAGATTTTTGAATCTTTTTTCAATTCTCTATTATAAACAATTTAAATTATTAGGGCTATCTGATTGGTACGTACTTACTAAATACCATGTGGATATTTTACTAAACGAGATAATGTTTTACTAATAGGTTATTTTTTAATTCACCGGTTTTTATTTGAGCTCTACGAACTTCATGTTATATATCCTAAGGACGAGGCAGATAGCGTCCTCAGCAATCTCCCGTCGCTCGCACTTGATTTTACTCCACGCCTTGCCTTTTTTTTTTTGTTCCCCTACACGGGAAGGGCAGGAGGATAAAAAATGCTCTGACGCATACACTGGCGCGCGCGATCCAGGTTATGTGCGACTCGTTCCGACGCCTACCAGAACCACTACCCACTAAAAAACCCCCTGTCGGCTCGTGCAATTTTTTTGCCACTCAGCCTTCATCTGAGCGACGGCCAATTGGAGAAAGAGGCCGCGCTATCGGGGCCCAGAAGGGGTCACCCGCTGGGATTTACATAGCACTGACGGTGCTCAAAGCACTGAAGGTGAATTCATAGCACTGAAGGTGCTCAAAATTGCAAAGAGAAGTTAAATTAAGATACATTAAAAGTAGTTAAGTTAATTCGGATTTACGTTAGAATTAGAATTCACGTTAGAATTAGAATTTGCGGCCAGAAGGGCTTCGAGATCGGCTGACAGTCTGGTGGAAGATTACGCTTGCGCATTCCTAGGCCTAGCGACTTTGAACTTCGAATCTAAGACAGGAGTAGTATAAGAGACCAAAACTCGAACTAGAGGATTGGGATGGGTTTCGGAGCGTTTGAAGAACGCTTCAGAGAGTGTTTTGAGGTGTTGTTGTATTGTAGGCAATTCAAGATCTCTGCACAGGTCCGCGTTACGCACGTACCACGGTGCGTTTGTGGCCCTGCGGCAAGAGAGATTTTGAACTACCTGCAGTTTGTGCAGGAGGGAGGGTTTGGCATGGGCAAAGATTGCCGAGGCATATGTGATGACAGGTCTAACGCAGACCTTGTAAAGTGTACGTTTGTTTCTGAAAGACATTTTACTTTTTCTATCTAAGATGCTATTTAGGCGGCCAAAGTAGTGACAAAGTAGTGAGTTTCGAAACTCTTTCGACGTGTGGCTCGGAGAAAGAAAGCGTCGGATCCAAGGTGACGCCTAAGTATTTAGTACTGCGCTTCCAGGGGATGGGAATGCCTAAAATTCAAACGTGGGGATCGCCAGCGGGACGACGGCGTTTGGGGTCGAAGCGAATCGCGGAACTCTTGTCTGGATTCACATCGATGCGCCATTTTTGAAACGTTTACGGCCTTTTGGAGTCTGGTTACAAGCTGTGGAACACTGTGACCTTTGGTATAGAGTGTGGTATCGTCGGCAAAGAGGGGATCCCTTTCGGCGGGATGAGAATGTCGTTGGTGTACACGGTGTACAGCAGAGGGGCGAGGACTGAGCCTTGAGGGACTCCAGCCTTTATAGGACAAGGCGCGGAAGCATGCCTTTATGTTTAAATCGAAACGTACGGTCTTTGAGAAACGACGCGATTAACCTGACTAGGCGATCCGGTAAGCCTATTTTGTAGAGTTTATAAAATAGACCGCTGTGCCAGACTAAATCGAAAGCCTTGGCTACGTCGAAGAAAACCGCGACTGTTTTATAACGACGCGAATAGAACCGTCAAGTATGTACTAGACGATTCGATGGACTTAGTGAGGGCAGGAGTGCTTAGTGCGAAAGCCGAACTGATGGGGAATAACGAGAGTTTAGCCATCCGTTGTAAACAGATGTTTCCGCATTCGAGAGAGTATGACTCCCTCGAGAAGTTTTGACATTGCCTTCAGGAGGCTGATGGGTCTGTGATTAGCCGAGACATTCAAAGGTTTGCCCGGCTTAGTGATGCCTATGACTGTCGCTTCTTTACAAGCTTTTGGAAAGTAGCTAAGGTCGAAGCAGGCATTGAATATAACAGCTTACAAGGTAAGCACCTGTTGAGGCAGGTGCTTAGGTGCGTGATTGGAAATACCATCCGCACCCGGAGCCTTTTTGGACTTTTGACTTCTAATGAGAAGCGAGATTTCGTCATTAGAGTCTGTGACGGGGTCGTCGGTGATGGGGAGAGATTCTCTGCGGAGAACTTCGTCCTCCACCGCCTGGATGTGGGAGGGATTTGTGGGTTGCGTGCTGGGCGAGCATTGTGCGGCAATGCTGTCAGCGAAGCATTCGGCTTTCTCTTCGACTTCGAAGGCGATAGAGCCATCGGCACAAGTGAGAAGAGGGACGTGAGAGGCGGCGTCTACGCGTAAGGCTCGGGCGATACTATAATACGCTTGGTGGGACGGGGAGATATTCGCCATGAGATCGTTCATCTGAGCGTCTCGGAGTTCCGCGAGGCAAGACCTAACTTTACGTTGAAGCTGATTCGCAGCTGTTCTATAGGCGGGCGTGGGATATTTCTTGGCTCTCCGGAGAGCCGCGTTCTTAGCTTTAATAAGATTGCTAACGGCTACGGGAAGCGTGGGTTTGCCTTGCTTCACAACCTTTTCATTATCGCTGATGGCTGAGTTGATAGCATCAGTGAGAGAGTCGACTAATGAATCTATTTTATCCGGGCTAGCTAATTGATTGGACGAGATCACGAGTGGAGAGTTCAGGGCCCCTAAGGCTGAAACTAACGTATTTTTAAAGCCTTTCCAGTTGGTAAAGGTCTTAGGAGAGGTAACGTTATCGTTAGGCGGTCTTAGCACGAGGGAGACGGGGCGGTGGTCAGAACCTAGGTCATCGAGCGATTCAATAGACCTGAGGTCGAGGTTGATTCGCTTGACAATTGCAAAATCGAGGGTGTCAGGAGAGTGGTTTGGGTTGTCGGGATAGTGAGTGGGAGTGATGGGAGACATGACATCTAAGTCGAGTGAGTTTGTAATGTCGAGGAGAGCGATACCGCTCGTGTTGGTTGAAAGGCACGTCCAGTCAGTATGTTTGGAGTTAAAATCTCCGAACATAATGACTGAATGGCCGAGGGCAAGAATGGCCTCAAAGTTGCTGCGGATTGGTCTGGTGCCACTAGGTATGTAGATTGAAGCTATAATGATGGTCGGATGACCAGTCATAGCCAATCTACACACAGTGGCTTCCATGTTGAGGACAGGAGGGGTAGGGAGAGGACAGCAATGGAATCCTCTTTTATAATAAATAGCAGTGCCGCCGAAACCGTCGGAGTTGGGCCTGTCGTTACGAATGAACGCGTATGGGAATAGCGAATCCCCTGGAGCGGTTTGGAGTAAGCCACGTCTCTTGAAGAAGCAATAAGTCTGGCTCGTTGTTCTCAAGGAACAGTTTGAACTCAGGAAGGTTGGTGCTAAGGCTACGAGCGTTAAAAGAAACTAGGGATAATAAGCCTTTGGGTTTGATACGGCCGGACGCGGGATTTGTGGGTCTAGCCATTATATTTGCTTATTTACGAATTTATACAAAAAATAAAATGTATAACGAACTTAGAAGCGAGTGATGCTCGGCTAACGCAAATAAACGCTCTTGAGGAGAGCGGGCGGCTCGCAGTTTGCGTGCGAGTACGGAAATTTCGTTAATGTCGACGTTTTGAATGACGTTGAACACGGTCTTCATGTCCTCAGCCAATGAGGTCAAGACGACGGAGCGGGACGCGGGCCTACGGGAGCTACGGGAGCTGGGATACGATGGGAAGGTGCAGGTGGGGCGGCCGGACGCTGCCTCCAGTACAGAGCGGCGTCGGCTGCTCGGGTTTTGCTTCCGGGGGCCCCGGTTGCGCAGCGGTGGAAAGTTAGCGGGAGTGGGACTGGCCGCACAGCACACAGGCAGGTGGGGAAGCAGATTCGGGAGTGCGAGTGCACTCCACTATGATGTGTGGGTCCAGGCACTAAATGCACCTGGGGGGAGCTGAGCAGTTAGCCGCTACGTGGCCATAGAGCTGGCAGCGGTGGCACTGCCCAGGGTGGCCGCGGGGGTTGGGACGCTCGACGGAGATATTCGAAGATCTCCCTCGAGTTGGGAGTGTTGGTGAGGATAAATAAAGCTAGTGGAAAACGCCTACCGCGGTTAGAGTGCATGTGCACTGCTTCAGCCGGGAAGCCCTGGGACTTAAGGTCCTCGATCGTCCATCGAACCCTAGCGGCTAACTTCCCTACCAGTGGTAGGGGGCTGGAGAGAATAACTTAAAACTAACCGTAGTATACCGAAGGCCACTACCTAGAAACCTAAAAAAGGGTGCACAGGTAAAGAGTTGACCGCGTTAGTGTCAACCTTTACTGAAAAAAAGGACAAATGTACACGAAGAGACACAAATATGATAAAAATAAATATGAAAAAAGAAGAGAAAATATAAAATAGTAGAAAGAAATAATAAATAAAATAAAAAGGACTGGATCAGTACAAATTCGTTGTCACCGTTAAGTATCCTTTGTACTGAAACAAGACTACTTACGCTGGGCACAATACAGCACTCAGCACAAGCACAACACAACTTAGCACAGCACTTTGAAGACTAAGGGGCTTAGTCACAAAGAAAAATCACTACGATAGCGCTCGGAAGGAGTAGGAAAACCCAGAAAAACCGTATCACGGAACCAACACGCTATACTGTGACGTCAGTGTACTGACCGCAACGGAATATCGGGAAGGGACCAATCAATCGGAGTGGTCTGGGAACGTCCGTACTGGGCGGCGATCGGAGCGAGAGTCACCACGCCTTGCCTTTTTTTTTTTTTTTTTTGCTGCCAAGGCACCCTCGCGGGAGGGAGGTGGAAGATGCGTCATGCATACCCGCCCGCAGGTAAATTCCTCTGCGGGGAGGTTATGTGGGTCTCACCAGAATGGCACCTACCCACTAAAAACCACCTGTTGGCTGTAGTTATTACCGTTAGCCTTCATCGGAAGCGACACCCGTCGGGAAGTTGGGCGCGCTGGCGGAGACCCGCTAGCGGGTCTTCCGCCTGTAGTGAAAGTTGCACTGAAGGTGCTCAAAGGGACATGAGTTGGTGGCCGTTCTGGGCAGCCTCCGGTGAAGCCGGGGCTGGGCAGAGGTCGGCCGAAGCATGATTTAGGGATCAATTCATTTAAATGAACCTATAATGAATTGAGAAGGGAACTATGCTCCGCCAGAGCTAGCAAACGCTCTGTCGGAGTACGTGAAGCCCTAAGTTTACGGGCTAAGACTGCGATTTCACTAACATCGACATTTTTTAAAGTGTCGCAGACGATACGCATATCGTCTGCTACGGAGGATTGAGGAGTGGGTTTGTATGGGCGAGGAGCCGGGATGGGATTCGATGCGGGGCGCTGCCTCCAGTTTTCTGGAGCAGGCCTGGACTGTGTAGGCTTAGCAGCCGGAGGAACCCGGCTACGCAGCGGTGGAAAGTTTTCTTGAGAAAGGCGCGGAGCCTGTTTGGGTGCCGCCCTCTTGGAATTGGAGCGCATACAACGGGGTGCACGAGGGCAGCCCCTGTAATTTGCGGTGTGGCCGGACTGGCCACAAAGCACGCAATCGGGAGGAGAGGGAGTTTCAGGAGTGCGATTGCACTCCTTAGTGAAATGAGGGACCAGGCACTTGACGCACCTGGGCGGTGCGCGGCAGTTGGCCGCCGCGTGCCCGTACAACTGGCACCGATGGCACTGGCCGGGATGACCGCGGCGATGAGGCGCCTCGATCGAGATCCCAGAGAGGCCGCATATAGTGCTAACCCCTTTGAGGATCTCCCTGGACTTGGGGACGTTGGCGAGAACCACCAAAGCGAGAGGGTGTTGCCTCCCGTACTTGCTGTGCATTTTATGCACCGCGAGTGCCGGGAAGCCTTGGGACTGCAGATCCTCCAGGATAGCCTCGTTCGATAATTCGAACGGGACTCCCCTGAGTACCGCTCTGATCTTACGCTCTTTTGACAGAGCATAAGTATGATAAGCATATTGCTTATCGGTGAGGAGCTTTGTTAAAGCACGAAAGTCGTCTATCGACGAGACTAAGATTTTAATAGATTCACCCGAGTTGGCTGCTCGGATGTAATGGATTTTGTGCTCATTGCACAATGTCGAGACCTCAGTCCATTTACCCTTTTCCCGAAGGAAAACGGCTGGTGGGATCTTGGCCTTGACAGAAGTTGGGGCCGGAGCGGGTGTTGAAGACACTGGGGCAGCTGACGTTGAAGACGCCGCAGGGGGTGTAGGGACGGGCGCCGAGGGCGCCGGGTCTTGTTTCGAGCGCTTCTTAGAGCGCTTCTTAACAAGGGTGAAAGAGGGAGGCTTATCAGGGCCAGTTGGGGTGGCATCCGAGGATGACTCGGTCGCGGGTGCGCGCTTGCGGCGCGGAGGGGCGTCTACTTCGCACTCCATGTCACTGGAGGAAGGGGACGCGGGAGGGCCTAAGACCTGAGGGGTCTGGGGGACTGGGGTGGCCTGAGGGGCCATTGAGGGAATTAACGCCATGATATGCGGGATGAGAGAGTCCAAGAAACGATACTTATCAGCATTTGTAGACATGCCTTCAGCACCGGTACTATCAAGTAACTTCCTCATAAACTCAACAGAGCTTAGAGAAGCCATTGCGGAGGGGTTGGGGAGAGACAATATATGAACCTAAACAACGATCACTAACTTCCTAAAACCACCCTACACGCAGTAGGGCGTTGAGAACGACGCGGATAGCTTACTCGAACACGGAACTTGAAGTCCTGGAACGACGAAACCCCGTCGACGAAGCTCACGTTGCACGATGTACGGTTAAAACCCACTTTCCGCCGTGAAAACGGCGTTAGAAACTTATTAGAAGTACGGTTAACGAGCCACTGTCCGCCGTGAAAACGGCGTTAGAAACTTAGTACGGTATACAACTATGAAATTATATATTACGACAACAACCAGTGAAATTTGGGTGCTCAATTAGCGCGGGAGCTAATAGAGCGGGAAGGCGTCTGCGATCGACGTGCGCTCGAAAACGCACGCAGACCGAGACTGCTCGCCGCCTTGCCACTCACCTCGCTTGATATATACCGACTCCAGATATTTTTTTTAATATTGTCGTAGCTGACAAACTCTCACGGGACACCTGAATGTGAGAGGCATTGGCACCCATGCATCATTAGTCGTAGGTGTTTTATTTTTCAGTATTTAGTGTAAATATTCAAGAGTGGCTTTAATCATCTGAATATTTAGTGCAATATTTGGATGATAAAAGCCCTGGGGTATAATTCCTCATTAACAGGTTTTTACTTGTGTTTGTAACAAAACATCTGTAATGTGTCTGTTTGTTCGTTGAGTTCTTCGTCCCGATGTATATCTAAAGCGTCATTGTCACTAAAGTACGTCTTCTTATGGAAGCGTCGGGTGACGGGTCGCTCACTTCCCTCTAATATGGTTGAGGAAGGCATGGCTGGATCCCGCGTTATCTCGTGAACGGGTGCCGTTTGAGGGTGTTCCTCGTTTGGATACTTGGGGGGAGGGAGACTTGCCGAGCTAACAGATGAGATAAGAATAGTTTTGTATAGACTTAAAAAGACATTGTAAATTGGTTTTGAAAAAAATGTACCTGTGAAGTTTCTTACCAGTTCTTCTTCACGAACTTGTAGTAGAATCATGTTTTATTTGACGTCAATAATAACAAGAAATAATGACAATAAGTAATTGTCATTATTGAGAAATAAATATTTGAATTTGAATTATATAATTGAATAATGATGCGTTGCCGACCGTAAGCTTCAGTTGGAATTGCCTTTGTTCCAGTAATTTCAATGGCCGTTCCTTCCTTTCAACCGAAATACAATCACGTCAATGTGGTTATTCCGGAGGTTAAAATAGGAAGGACTGTAGTAGCGCCCCAGACGAACAAAATAAAATCTACTAATACAAACACTAGACATTCTTGGGACGGCCACGCTTGGGGATATGATACGTGGACCCCGTCGAGTTTTGCCAATCTAGCTCCACTAGTACTCGTTTGATCTGTTGGTCGATCAGGGTTTCTTGGGATCTGCTCGTTGGAGTTTTTATCGGAGAATTCGGTAAAGAAACAGGTTCACAGGATCTGAATACGGTTTGAGATTCTTTTTGTCACCTTCCATGTATCGCACCCATTAGGAGGAACACGGACTTTGTTGGAGTTAGTATGTCAGTTATAATTTTTGGAAGAAGTTTGGCAATAGGTCTTCCACACCCTAGACTTCTGAGGCGACGCTCTCGAGGTAAGGGAATTGTCAAATTGGTACTTCCAGAACCTATTCTAAAAACGGTATAATTGTGCGGATGTCTAAAATTGTTCCTTTTAAAATACACACCTAGTCCAACTAGCCACACATGTACCAATATTAAGTAACTTGAAAACGAACTAACTGAAAAAAAGACAACAAAACAAAGCCTATATTTATGTCTGCTTAGAAAATATAAAAACTAAAATCTTGTTAGTCCACATTTAAACTCAAACTTGAACACGTAACTTTATGCTGTGTTTTTAACCTCATTTTCTTTGACTAAGAGGACTGTTTTTCAGTAAAGTGTTTTAATTACTAACATCTAAGTAAAAAACTTCTGACGTTTTTCAGAAATAGCTTTTTTATTAAATAGCGTGCTTTGATTTACAATGTATATTTAAACTATAAACGTAAAATATTGTTTGTGATTGTCTGTTTATCATAGGTGAATCATTGGTAGAAAACAACTTGCTGACGAAGTTAAAACAATGTCAATTAGAAATTACTTAAGTGTGCACGATATGATATCGTGCATGGCACGATAACGGTCACCATTATCACTACCGCTACTGCCGCAATATTTTCTTTACTACGTGCTGAATGTGGTCTATTTGGTCATTTATTATCTAATAATGTAAAATGGCTTTCAAACTTTTCGATGGTATAGTGAATCGTGCGTTCGGTAGGCCGATTATGTGGACCATAAGTTTCTGTAAGTGCACGAAACATTTTCCTCGCAGAACGCTGATTTGCTTAATATAGCTGAATAAATTGTAGATGCTGTGCAGAGCTAAGTCTTTCCAGGATGAAATGTCAAACTATACAAAACAAAAATAAGATAAAATGTTATCACGGCTCACGCTTCATCTGTCAAAAAATCCATAGACAAAAAATTACCTCTAAATGAATCACCCGAATTATCTTTACTTTATCTAAAACTAGATTTTCTAAGTAAATCTATAATAAGGAGCATCTTAATTAACCACTACAAGAATTTGAGAGCCGCCGTTTTTGTTTTAAATTTTGACTCTGTTATTGTAGTGGCTCCACACACTGTGAATATGTGGTGAGTCTGCCAATTACAGTCTGACAAAGCTACAGGATATCCTTTGAGTGCTCAACCCTAAATAAAGTATAGATTTATAATAAAATGAAGTGTGAAGTATATTTTTACATTCAAAACTATAGCAAACTTTTTAAAATTGCATTTTCCTTACATAATATAGTCATTTGAGTAAAAAGAAGCGTCCAACCTCGATATAAGAGATAATAGGAAACGTGTATTACGAATACACTTTCATTTTGGCGCTATAAAAGTTGTCTCAAAGGTCTCATAAAATCTCCACATCTCAGTGACGGAGTCGTTAGTTATTCGCGTTCCAAAGTCACAAAAAATGATTTTTCAAGATTATCTAGCTTTCAAAGCACGATGTTGACATTTATTATAATAATTTAGAACCTACAATTTGCGACAGGTTTTGGACTAAAATTTTTTGAGATTCTCAACTGCTTTTTAGATACAGATACTGTAATGCAAAGTCAAGTCTGAGTCTTTAAAAAATCATATGACAAAGAATAAAAATAATTTATGTTTAAAACATTAAACAGATAATTAACCTGTAAAAAAACAACATTAGCGTCGGGGTCGCTAGGATCGGTGGCAGGTGCGCTCGGCTCGGTGACGGGGGTGCTTGGTTCAATGGCAAGGTCACTCAGCTTGACGACCACTAGCGTGGGTATCAAAGCGCTGCGCTGCCTCCGTCTGTGGAGTCTGATCTGAGTTTTGGCACGTTCATCGGTGCCATGAGCGTCGTTACTCGACGTGGTGGGGACCTCCGGGGGGCGTAGACTTGTGTGGGCGACGGTGGACGCCTTTTTGTTCCGCACCTTCTTAAAGAACACCCGACGCACAACACTGTTATCAGGATGCTACTTACCGAAGTCAGCGCGTGTGGCAAGGAACTCCAGGGGGTGCGGGCAGTCACGAGCAAGGTGCTCGTCGCCGCGACGAGTGCGACAATAGTCTGAATTGCTGGCATCTGGGACATTGGGCAGGTCCTTTCTTTCCACGCCAGGCTTCGATCACTAGTCACGGTTTTGTTATGCTTCTTTGATTATTATGTGTAAATAACTTTTCTTTCTTCAAATGTAATAATTTATAAACGTAATAAATAAATATTTTTTTAAGTCTTTTATATGTACCAGAAAACCTGTGTTTGTGTTTATGATCCTTTTTGGTAGTTATATCGTATTGAGTTCTGTTAAAAACGAATATAAATTAGAATCGATGCATACAGTCTACTGCATACATACAGCTTTAGGACGATCTGGATAAACTACTAGCTGCCCAGGCCGAGCCAACCTCTAATACCCTAACAACATAAATCTCAATATAATTCTCAGTGGATGACCCTGAAGACTGAGAAGAGACTCTTTCCTAACTGGCTGTCGCTCCGATAAAGGCTGAATCGCAAATGTTTGCTACCGCCATTAAGCTGGTTTGAAATGGGTAGTGAGTCACACATCGCATCGTTTACCGTCACCGTCCCCACAAAGTGTACCTACATAGGCGCAAAAAAAAAAACAAACCCAAGAAACTTCAGTTAGGCGTCTTGGGATTTCTTCCTTCAGCAAGTAAACGTCTAGTTAGATTAAAAGCTCTATCAATAAAAAAAGAAGAAACCTGAAGAATTGCGATTTTTTATTTAATATAGCCTTACTGATAGTGAACCGCAATAAAACAATTTCATCTGCTTTTTTACTGCCCTTCAATTAGCACTGCTTGAAGGCGGGTGCACACTCCGCGGTTTGCCATGTATTGAACGGTAACGGGGTAACAACGGTAAAAGCGTCGAGCAGCATTTCCCGACGCGCATCAGATGGATGCGTCCCCAGCAGTTATGCTAAGTTTTTTGTTGTAAATTTAGGTTAGAATAGGACACACATAAACAAAATAGTTGGCCTTTTTTATTCTTTACGAAACATAAAATATCAAAGCAAAGGGTGTAGAAATAAATTGTTTACCTAAATTGTAATATTTTACCCTAATACCTATGGCCAGAAGAATTAAAAAAAATAGTTTTGAATATGTTTGAAAAAAATTCATTGAATTTGGATGAAATGTCATATTCCCAGTAATTATTTCATCAGAGATACTAAATCTTCTCGAAAAAAGCTTTCTCAAAAAAAAGGGCTGTTTGATATTCTCTTAAAGAGTTCACCACGTAACAACGAATGCGATTTGCAAAACGTACAAGTACTTACTACTTAATGGTCCTTTCAAGTAGTAGCTTTGAGCTTAAATGTGCACTTTGAGTCACTGGTGTGTTGCTCTTTGTACTGGAATCAGGGAGAATTCTAATAATATATTTGTAGCCAATTTACCGACATTCATGAATATTGGTGTCAATAAAAGAAAACGTTGACTACATGCAATTTACTGTTATTTAATAAAATGTAAAATAAAAAAACAACAAACATATGTAAAGCAAATGAAGGTTAACTATCGTGGTTGTAATTAAATGTGATATTGTAATGGGTTTCAACTAGATATATATATTATATAATTTATAAATAACTGCTCTTTCCATAAAAAGTTTTAATCTGGTAACAATTATTTCTGAAATAAAGAAAATATTACCGATTACAGAAAAAGAATAAAATTAATACTATTTTTTGCCTTCGTTATAGAAATTTCAGCCACATGCAGAACATATCATTAAACTTAGGAGCGCAACAAAGTTTCACAATTACATGCATTGGTGCTATTTGTCGAGTCAGCTGACTTCCGCAGTAAATAATTAATTTGCGAAATTCCTTTTAAATTATTATTAGGTCCGTACATATGAAATTGGCGTTTTGTCGTACTGGCCATTTTGATCTATATTATCTTCTCTTTGGTTAAGAATTCCAATTTCAAATTTATGCAGCCATTTACTCACGCATTTGTGTTTCGAAAACCGTATTTCATTTGTTTTTTCATCTTTTGGTTTTTTCTTTGCGTCACTTAGTTTACAAAATAGAAAACTTGAAATATCGCCTTATTACGAGTTCCACCGTGGCACCAGTGCTGCAGAAACGGCTTTTAATGCTGTGTATGGCGGCTGTGTCGCAAAAGAAACAGAACCTGCAGAACAAGCCGAGTGCCTTGCCGCATACGCCGAAGGTCCCAGGTCGAGTCCTGGCCGGGGCATTCATTTGTGTGATGAACACAGATGTTTGTTCTCGGGTCATGGTTGTTTGTATTTATATATGTATGTTTATCTGGGCCCCCCCCCAGTTCACTGTATGTATGGTCATCCATAACACAAGTTCTGCTTACTTTGGGGTCATACACTTGGTGTGTTTGTAGCCCCGTGGACGGCCGGAGACCAAAGTTGATAATGAAGAATTGAAGGCTATTGTGGCAGCGAGTCCATCGCAAACCACATCCGAGTTAGCTGTAGCTGTACGGCTACCAAATTAGAGGAGCTTCAAATGGAATGTCTAAGACATCCCCGGACCTTGCTCCAACAGATTACCTTTTTTTTTAATAGGAAAAAAAACAACTCGATGGGGCAGTCCAAAGCGCCTTCAAATATTTAATTGATTCCCGTTCGTATGGTTTTTTTTAGTAAAGGGATCAATGAACCTATGAGATGACAAGATTGCATAAATAGCAATGGTACATACTTTGATCAAATAAATATATAACATGTTTAAAAAATTGACTTTATGTTCCTCCCTTACAAAACGCCAATTTCATATACAAATGACCTAATATTATGTATATTTCTTAAATACTTCAAATAATTTCAGTTGCTCTAAATATTAAAGTACCAGTTTTGGTAAGCTACATTTAGTTAAAATCCTACATATTAGAGTGATATTTTGAAATGCCCACTAAAGAAATGAAAAGCTTTACTACTCTGTTAATATAATGATTGGCAGGAATATTTTCAGAATATGCATCATACTGTGCAATATCATAACATTTTGAGGCTGGCGTTAGGCGCAAACTGCCTTTGGCGTCCAGGCAATGTATTTTGTAAAGGCATCTGAGTCTTGTTTTATTATGTGGGTGTGAAATATATTCTATATGCACTTCAGGTGGCATTTAGATAGCAAAACTTTTTTCTGTAAAAACTTCATTTCACTTTCCATACATGGTCTGACTTAAGAGTGCCCGACATCTTTCACATAAAATTTTATATCGTCTAGATAAAACGAGTTACAGGAATTATGATATTAAGAATTATTTAGTGGAATAATCAAATGTTTGATTTTGTAAGTTCAAAATACGTTTGGATTTGAAGAATATTAAAAAGTAAAAATATAAATAAAAGACATAGTTTTTTTTTATGTATTCATTCTAATTAATTATGAGAAGTACATTATCTAATGACCGGGCAGGTGTTACAACATTACTTTCATACCTTGCCCAGCCAAGGTACCAAATGATTGTGGTAATGTGCGCAGCAACCCACTGTCCTCCGACCTACCTTGAAGTTACAATAATATTGCTTTATTTTATTTTATTTTATTTTACAATACATGAAAAACTTACAGCTAGGAGATAGAATAACATAGATGTTTAGAGGAAGAAGGCCAAATAAAGTTTTTACATACAGTTCAAAGAGTAAATACATACAGAAACATATAGCATAAATTAATTACATTATTAATTACATAACTTTATAGCATATGTACCATCAGCATTACGCAAATATAGGATATAAGTAAATTTAATTTATTGCTTACAGTCATGTCAACTTTGCATACAGCTTTCTTAGCATTAATCAAATAAAATATTTTAAATACTTTACAAATTAAATATTTTATAAAATTAAATTAAGAAAAAAGTCTATTAATTTTAACAATAACATTCTTTTATTAAAAACCGCCGAAAGCTAGGACTGAAATGAAGCATTTGTATATGTAACATAACACTTCAATTACGCTGTACAAGAATCGGAATGCACCCTTAAAAAATAATAATAAGTAAAACATCCGCACAATTAAGAAACTTATCAAATAAAAATTATAAAAAGTAAAAATTTTATAAGAACAGACCTTTTTAGGGGGCTATTACAGTTTTTAAAGAAGGTTTAACGGACTTACTGCTTTAAGCGAGAAGTGTGAGATTTGCGATGATGCGTACCGAAGTTTTGAACAGGGAGACTCGTTGTATTAAAGATGTGCAAGAAAAGAGTTCAGTACTGGATATCTCTCATGTCCAAAGCAGATACAGGGCTAACACATTCACGCTGCGCGCTTTTGTGTTATTTAATAAACTACCGCATGACGTGGAATTATTCTGCTCAAGTACTGTGAGAACACTGATAACCACCAGCTCTTATTTTGAGAATGATAATTAAATTAGATGAACTAATTATTATACATTGTTTTTTTTATATTAAATCATCTATTTTGTAATTTAAATACTTTTTCGGGATAATGAGAGTAAAAAAAATGTAATTGTCTCCTAATACTAATAATATGATCTTAATGAAAACCTTTGTTTAAGCCACTTGTAATTTACTTACAATGTATATTTTTATGCCCCCTTTTAAATAAGAAATATTGTTACACAAAAGTGGAGATGTGTTAATAGCATAGGACTATCTGTCAATTCATGTAATACTATGTATCTGTAAATCTTCCAAAAATAATAAATGAAACTGACAGATTGGTAGCTAAATACCTCGATTGATACCTCGAACGCCTCCCATTGATGCTTTTTCGTATGTACAAATAGCCTGGTGTGCCTTTCTCGGTTTAAAAAAAATTTCATGAAGTTTTATGGTTGTAAGCAAACTTTTTATTTTATAGAATTTGTCAGAATGTGAGCTTAAGTCATCGGCAGGATATGAATATCATTAGTGTATTTATTAATCTCATTCTCACTAAAGTCTTTGTCACTGTAGATACGATGAATCCGTTACCCTATTCTTGCCTTTAGGCGCATAAATACATTTCATCAAAAAAGTGACAAAAAACGTTTAATATTTGGAAAACAAGGAAAAGACACTATTGTTGTAGTAAACTTTTTTTATTTTTTTACAATTTATGTACACAATAACAAAGAAAAACAATATAAAGAATACAATGAGATACAAGACATGCTTTCAAAAAGGTATTACTTATTTCATAAAGAAATGTCTTCCATTACACCTGGGACTGTTTGATTCAAACTGCCATTTTGATATGTTTCTAACAAACATGATACATAAAATACTTAAAAGTACCATATATACATAAATAAATACTATATTAATACATAAATATTAAATAAATTTATAGACATACATACATAGCAATAATGGGACAACAACAAGAATAAGTCTGAGCTAGGTAATGAACTTGGGAAATGGGAAATGGTTTTCGATTCGCTTATATGATATGGTTTACAAGATTTATTTGATTATATAATCAAAAAATTACGTCACTAGTTGTGATAACATACCTTAGAGCCTTTAAATGTTGATACATTTCTCGAAAGAGTAAAAAAAGGTTAACTAAAAAAATACATAATCTTTTAATTTTATGTAAAAGAAAATCAAATTAGGAAAAATATAATTCTTTTATAATTTTACTTAACTTCTCTCAGTATAAATTTACGGTTTTTACGGTCATTACACTTACAAAACCTTCTCCGGGTATTACGAGTATATTTCAGCCATTTTCTAAAAATCCAAACACATGAAAATTATAGCTGCAACACATCGTCCGCATGATGCATGTGGGTTATCGTCACGCCGTCTGTACATACTCGTTTATACAAAATATCGACGTGAAGTAACAGCTCAGTGCACGCTTTATCAAATCATTATTTTGTACGTAGTAAAGTATTATTTAAGAAATATCTAGTTTATTGAACAGGTGTGTAACCGTTTCAATAATATTAAAGATGAAAAAAACGTATTCGACATAATAATATACTAAAATAAATGTGCGATATGTTTTAAATCCGAAATATTTTTGGTTACTATAGAATATAATATTTCTTTTTCTTTTTTGATTCGTTACTTACAAATAAAGAAAAACAATAAAAAACTATATAAGAACTCAATAGTTTTTCCATATACAGGGTGTCCCGAACCTCAACATCAAGCCGAAACGGGACGATAGGATAGATGGTAACCATCAGCAGAAAAATCTGAAAAAAAATCCACCCATGTTCTTTAGGAATTCTGGGCATTAAACCAAAAAAGCAGAATTTCTCCATTTTTTAACCATTTTTTGGTTATAGAGGATAATGTTGGTTATTTTTTTTCCATTTTAAACGTGTCACCATAACCCTAAATAACGTATCTTTAATCACAATAAAAAATAATAGCACAATTGCCCCAAATTTTCCTAGAAATAACACTTTTTGCTGAACTATGAATTCAACATTTTCAAAATATACCGACTTTGACAGAGCCTCCTGAAAAAAAATTGTACTTGAGTGCCTTGGCAAGTGCCATCAAAAGTTAGTGCCTTTAATCAGAATTCCAAAATGGTACAACACTTGGTGGGTTACGACTAAAAAATATGAGTAAAAAAAAAGCTTGAAGTAATCCGATTTCATGCGATTCCAGTTTACTTAACTAAAATGTTTTTGATTCGCACAAACTCTTTGGTGGTCCTTAATTTTACGACAGAATGATGAATGATGATAAGCGCGACAGACAGTGCCGCTACTTTTATCAAAGTCAGTTAAATCCCCTGGATTTTTTTTATTGGGGCGTTCTCAAACAACATAAATGATTGTAACAATTTTATTAGAACTACAGCAAATGTTCAAATTGTCGATCTTCGGCTCTCACACAGGCTCTACATCGTGTCCAAAAAAGACGACATTTGGCATTTGACAAAACATTTGGCATAGGGTACATTCGTCAATTTCAGAAATATGACAGTTGTCCCTTAACCAAGAGATGTAGATTTTTTTTCTTATTTTTATTGGAGCTGGACTAGCCTGGTACTTCACCCAGATCCCGCTTGACGTTGAGTTTCGGGACACACGCCCTCCCTTTCCCACAGCACCCTCTACACCAAACTAATTTGACAGTTTGCGTCCCATTACGATAAATACTACTATAGCATTGAAAACATTACTGAACTTCGACAAAGGGTCATTGAAGCAGCACACGAAATAAATTTAAAAAGCTATACAAGATTAATAAGACGATCTTTTGGTAGTGAAGTATGGTAGCGAAGGTGTGAGAGCCGAAGGTCGACAATTTGAACATTTGCTGTAGTTCTAATAAAATTGTTACAATCATTTATTTTGTTTGAGAACGACCCAATTAAAAAAAACCCAGGGGATTTAACTGACTTTGATAAAAGTAGCATCACTATATGTCTCGCTCACTCTTGCCAAACTTCACAATCCATCTCTCTTACCATCATTCATCATTCTGTCGTAAAATTAAAGACCACCAAAGAGTTTGTGCGAATCAAAAACATTTTAGTTAAGTAAACTGGAATCGGATTACTTCAAGCTTTTTTCGTTATTCATATTTTTTAGTCGTACCCACCAAGTGTTATACCATTTTGGAATCGTGATTAAAGGCGCCAACTTTGGATGGCACTTGCCAAGGCACTCGAGTACAACGAGTACAAAGAGGTTTTTTCAGGAGGCTCTGTCAAAGTCGATATATTTTGAAAATGTTGAATTCATAGTTCAGCAAAAAGTGTTATTTCTAAGAAAATTTGGGGCAATTGTGCTATTATTTTTATTGTGATTAAAGATACGTTATTAAGGGTTATGGTGACACGTTTAAAATGGGCAAAAATAACCAACATTAACCTCTATAACCAAAAAATGGTTTAAAAATGGAGAAATTCAGCTTTTTCGGTATAATGCCCATAATTCCTAAAGAACATGGGATGGATTTTTTTTCAGATTTTTCTGATGATGGTTACCATCTATCCTATCGTCCCGTTTCGACTTGACGTTGAATTTCGGGACACCCTGTATATAAAAATTGCTTACGCTCATTCAGAAATCTAAACACAGCCAAATTAAACGATGTAGTCGGTTTTTTAAAAAAAATTTAAATGACATTCTTATTTTATTATTGCTTTACAACAGAAATACCGAATGAACGTCAAGTTAATCACTTAATCAGCGCACACGAATGGCTTAAAAATTCGGTTTCGATCGATGATAATGCGCCTGCACAGCGAGCTCAACGAGTCAATGCTCTCCGACAGTACAAAATTACAAGATTGAGACCACCTGCCCGCTCGCCAATGTTTTAGGCCGAAACATGATTGAACACACGTAGGTCGCTTTTAAGCGAGCTGTTTGTAACCATCAGCCACCTCCTTAGAAAGTGCCAGAGATCAGGAAAGCCACTACTCAAGAATTGCCGCAAGAAATACTGGATAACTTGATCCTCAACATGCTCAAGAACATTTCCAAGAGACGGATGGAGTTATCAAGTATTAAGTAAAACCCATGTATACTACCCATGAATACTAGCTGAGAGCCTCAGCTCTGAGAGCAAACGAACGTGTGTGCAAAAGATTTTGCAAAAATATTTAAATTATTTGTGTTTTAGTTGATGGAAGTTGAACCTTATTGTAACGTCAAAGTGTAAATATCGTCGGGAAGAGGTGAACGACCCAGGTGCGCAAAATATCTAGTATCTCTGTCTGTCGTGGCATCAAAGGATGGATGTACTCTTCACGCGCAAGACCATGAGGCGCGTGAGTAAGAGATTCTTGGCAGCTTGTATTTACAACGTATTGTAAGGTACCCTCCATTCAACTTTTATAATGTCGGAGTTGGCAGATACTACTTGCAATGCTTGTAAGAAGAAAATATTAACATTGAACTTCTTAGAATGCAGTGCTTGTAAGGCTCTTTATGATCCACAATGCGTAAATATAACACAATCAATATTCGAGTCACTTACTCCGGAAATCAGGAACAACTGGTCTTGCCCAGAATGCACCAGCGCTAGACCAAAAACTGGTAATACCCATACCCCAGTCAGGAAATCATTAACTGGATGGGATACTACCTTTATTACGGAGGCAAACACTACTTTGGATGAGGAAATTACTAACACTAACATTAATATAGATCGCAGGGGCCGAAAAAAATCATGCAACTGCACTAGTAATGACCTGCTGGCTGAAATTCGGGATGAATTATTGGCTCTTAGAACCCAATGCGCGGAAATAGTACCTCTAAGGCAGGATGTGCGATTGCTCAATGAAATAATACAGACCATGTCGCAGGAAATATGGGAACTAAAGCAGAATTTAACCTATAAGGATAAGCGTATATCCGAGCTATTACAGGAAGATAAGCTTCAATTATCTGCGAAGACGTCATCATATGCATCTATTACGTCCGGCCAAAAGCAAATCAAAGTGGTAACAAAACATCCATCGTGGGCGCAAACGACTTTTAAGAAACCGGTCCAGCCGTTATCAGTCGAAGCGAACAGCGATGAGTCACGCGAACAGTCCGAAGTATGGGCGCCGGAGGCCACTAAACGAGCGAATTTCTCAGGTGATATCGTATTAGATGGAGGTAAGATGAAATCTAAAGAAATGGGAAAGGATTGGAATATTGTACAAAATCAGATAGAAAAAAGAGATATTCTGAAATTAAAAAAGGAAATTTAAAGGAAAGTTCAATTAAGGGTTTGGAGCGTAAAACATTTTTGCATATCTGG
Organism: Marasmarcha lunaedactyla; assembly: GCA_923062675.1. Classification (NCBI taxonomy): domain Eukaryota; kingdom Metazoa; phylum Arthropoda; class Insecta; order Lepidoptera; family Pterophoridae; genus Marasmarcha; species Marasmarcha lunaedactyla. The sequence continues at coordinate 9,193,268 of OV281342.1, read as the reverse complement.
CGTGTGCTGATAAATCCTAAAGAAGCAGAAATAACAGAACATATCCTTAAATTGGGAATAAAGAAGGAAGATATTAAGGTGGATAAAATAAAATTTAAAACCGAAAGGGATTATTCTTCCTTTATTATTTCAGTGCCAGAAAGCATTTATGATAGGCTATGCGACCCAGCGGCTTGGCCTGTCAACGTAGAATTTGGCGAATGGGTCTGGTTTCGAAAAAGGGCAAAGACTGAAGAAAAGCGTTCCGGGGTTACGTCCTGAAAAAGCCAATGATATCCTGCTTTTTTATCAAAATGTTAGAGGAATCCGGACAAAAACGTTTCAAACCTTATCCTTCATTGAATCTTCTGGTTTTGAGTTATTTACTTTTACAGAAACTGGTTGTAACAAATCTATTTCAGACACTGAATTTGTGCCGGTTGGATATCATATTCTTCGATGTGACCGTACTGATGGACGTAAACTAGGCGGCGCTCTTTTAGTGGCTGCACCCAGATTCGAGTTGCGTCGTGTACCCACACCTGAGAATATTGATATTAATTATTGTTGTTTTGAGGTTGTTTGTGCAACCGTGTATTTAAAGAATAGATTTTTATTTGCTTGTAGCGTGGTATATATTCCACCAAAAACTAACGATAACGATTATTTATTATTATTTCGTATATTAGAAAGTTTATGTTGTAAATATAAAAGTAAGATAGTTATATTAGGAGATTTTAACCTATATTCGTGTAACGTATCTGTTTCTAATTATTTCAATTATTTTTTAACGTTTTGTGAGCTCACCCAGGGAAACGAGGTTCCGAATCGTAGTGACAGACAACTCGATCTGGTTTTAAGTGGCGTAAATAAGGTGCGCGTCTGGGAAGCAGATGAAGCGGTGTTACCGATAGACACCTATCACCCCCCCCCCTCTCAGTGAGCGTGACGGTGAGCGTCGAAGCTGTTGCCACACTCGAATATAATACGGCTACTGTTTCCGAAGTAGCGGCTAACTCTCTACCTACTAAACAGTGGAATTTCTGTAAAGCTAATTTTCCTTTATTATACGAACAAATTATGTTAATAGATTGGTCCGAACTTTATAATATTAAAATACCTAGCTTAGCTTTAGAATATTTTTATAGTGAAATTACTAAAATCATAGACAGTTGCGTTCCAATTAAAAAGCTAAAGACTGTAGGCTCAAGATATTCTTATCCTGAGTATTACACGTCCGAGATCATTAGCGACATTAAACTGAAATACAAGCTGCATAAGCAATACAAACGAACCAGCTCCAAAACAGACTATCAGGCGTTTAGTAAAATAAGGGTACAAGTAAAAACTGCAACAATGAGGGCGCATGACAAACATTGCCAAATAGTCCAGAAGAATTTAGCTAAAGATTCAAGAGCCTTTTGGAATTATATTAGGTCAAAAAGGGGTAATTTAAATAATATTAGGCTAATGAAAGATGGACGAGCACTAACGAATTCGCAGTGTGCGAAATTGTTCGCAGACTACTTTCACTCTGTGTACAATCCACTTCCTGCTGAGATGAACGTGCACGAGGCGAGCGCGAGCGCGGTGGCAGGCAAGGGAGGCGCGGCGCGCGCACATGTCGCCGCTCTGTCCCGCGTGGATGTGCGCCGTGCGCTTGCCAAACTGCCTGCGAAGCGTTCTTGCTAAGGGATTGTAGGTTTTTGCTAGAAATTCCATTGCACTATATCGTAGAGTAGTGCCAGTACCGAAAGGGAAATGAGGAGCTGAGGCCAGTGATTAGAGGCCTGTAGCCGTACTATGTGCACTGGCAAAGGTGCTCGAGAGCACGGTACAACACTCGCTGTATGCTCAGGTGAGCTCGCAGCTGTCGGACATGCAGCACGGGTTTCGCCCGGGCCGCAGCAGCGCCGGCAACCTGCTGCATATGCTGTCCCATGTCGTGCCCTCGGTGGATGCAGGTAAACAGGTAGATGTAGTATATTTCGATTTCAGGAAAGCCTTTGACACGGTGGACAATGACGTACTCCTTAAAAAACTGGGACGAGTGGGGTGCACTCCACATACACTTAAGTTCTTTGCTGACTATTTGAAAGATAGGCGTCGGTATGTGGACTGTGGTGGTAGCATAACCTTATTTCACAAGGTCGGGAGTTAGTCAAGGCAGCAATCTGGGCCCCCTGCTATTTATCATTATGATTAATGACTTGCCTGAAGTGGTCACCAGTTCTGTTTGCCTGCTCTTCGCTGATGATCTCAAGCTAGTGATGGAGGTGACGAGCGAGTCGGACCATCGCCGCCTCCAGGCCGATATAGAAGCCGTAGTGCAGTGGAGTCGCGAAAATAAGTTGTTTTTCAACGTGTCAAAGTGTGCCGTTATTAGTCTGAGTCGATCGCGAGCCCCGCAACACCATCTATACTTCGTGGACGGGACGCCGATGCAGCGGGTTACAGAAGTCAAAGACTTGGGACTTAATATTACAGCAGATCTACACTTCCGTAAACATATAGAGCGCGTTTGCATGAAAGCGTGGGCCTGGGCTTCTCACTAAGACAGGCTCGAGAGTTTACCAATATCACCGCAATACGGGCCTTGTATGAGGCTTTGGTTCGCAGTCACCTGGAGAACAATGCGATTGTCTGGGCTCCTCATGAAGCTAAATATAGCTTCATGTTGGAGCGTATCCAAAATAAATTTATAAGATTTCTTTATTTAAAACTATATGGAGTATATCCTTGTTACCCTCTGATGTACCCGACCTTGTTTGTCTTGGGCATGGTCGGATACAATAAGTTAGAGGTCAGAAGGAAGTTGGCAATAGCGACATATGTATTTAAACTGTTGTGGGGTAGGGTTCATAACCCTGGGGTGTTGAGCCAGGTGGGGCTGTGCGCAGTGGAAGGGCACGCGCGGCGCCGGCGCCGGCTGCCGCTGCTGGCGGTGCCGGCGGCACGCACCAACCTGCTGAGCGAGGCGCCACTCACGCGCGCCTTGCGCCTGCTAAACGACGTCGCGGAGATTATCGATTTATTCACTGTTTCCCTGAATGAGTTTACAAAAGTAACTTTGGCTGTATTATGTAGATAGATAAATAAAATGATTTGTTTTGTTTCACTACACTGCTGCATTAGAAAATTATTCTGTAATAGTGGTGTATGTCTTTTGTAATAAATAATAAATAAATAAATAAAAAAGACCACATAAATAAATCTTTTTTTACATTAAATATTATTTACAATTGTATTAGGATTGATTGAATAAATTTTTGTTGTCAAAATTTCGGTATTTTATAAAAAAGGTATAACGTAGTGCGATGCAAATTCTCCATCATACTGTCAGGGGAAAATGCTCGTCAGAAGCAGATATGTTCATTTTGAGAAAAAATTTATTCGATTTTTATATAAATCTATAACAATACTTTTAAATGAAAGTTATGTTTGATTTCACTAATCCGAAAAATAACTAAATATTAACAATGTTACGTTTTTTTATTTTTGCAATGTGTAAGTAAGTGACTGCTATATACCAAAGCACTATAAATACTTTAACTGATCTTTGCGCGCAGCTGTCATTTTTGTTACCATTTCAAAAATTGGCATATGGGCTCAAACTATAATTCTGAATAACTTTCGCAGTATATAGTGACTGTGTGTGCGTGAAATAATCTACTGATTGTACACGCATACCAAATAAATTAGAACACGTCTGACAAGTGATGACTGCCGCGTCACTGTCACACAAAAAATAGTGGCTATTTGGAAGCAAAACGGAATAGCGTGCAAAGATGACTGATTTTTCTTTAGCTGTTATTTATGTCATGTAAGATTTTCAATGCACGAAAAATCATCAAACTTATGAACAACAGGTGAGACATTCAGAAACGAAAAGTTAAGTAAAGTTTCTAAAATTTAAGAAAAATTAAGTTTCTAATTAAACCTAAAACAATAAAACGATTTCTGGAATATAAATTTTAATCTCAACGCAATTTATGGCTTTCATTCAAGTTTTAATAAGAAGATCATCAAATTACTTAGAATGTTCTCCAAAGTTATTTTTACCTTGAAAGTATACAGTTAAAACACCCCTTGAAAAGACGGATTAGACATAGTGCTCGAGGGCCAAAAGGTCGCAACCAATGACCGACCTGAATAACCCTGGTTATAGTAAGTAGAGTATACATTCCTTGATTAAAGATTACCGAGGACCTCTTTCGCATAATAAGTTTATCAGAACTTCTTTACTTTTCAATTTTGAGAAAATACATGACTTTCATTGGATAAGCAATGATTTCTTTTACAGGTCTTATTGAATCACGAGTTAATTCATATTGCTTTAAGATCATTTGAAGCTAGTTTATGTCAATAAGTAAACGTCATAACCACTTCGATGAGCATCACAATGTTACTGACAATGTTTGCAAAAAAAAAAAGATTGTTAAATAACATTATTGAATTTTGTAACTGTATGGTTTATTAAGTCTCAGTTACAGTCTGTTGGAAAATGCAACGCTGGTGGAAATATAACTTTTCTTTTTTACAAAAATAAAGCGCTGCTCAAAAATTAAGTCTACCAAGTAGGGACGTAATGTTCTTAATTATAATTACATATATGTTTGATAAGAAACAAGGACTGGATCCGAAGTTATGAAAAAACCTTTTTATCGTCGTAGTTAGAATTTTATAGGTACTGAATCTTTGTATGGGCGTTGAATTTATTATAAAATCACAATAACAAAACAAATACATTTAAACATGCAAAACTAGTCATTTAGTTAGTTTTCTCAATTTGTAAATAAGTCCAAAAACGACCATTACCCAAATTAATTCCGCATCAACTCTTATTTTATCCAATTTTCGGGAAAAATTGTGTTTAGGAAAGGCGGTATGCAGTATTTATAGAAAGATGAAAGACCATTCCTGATCTGTCAACATTTTGACAAATCGTATTATGTTTAGATAAGTAATATAGTACGAAGAAATACTAATTTTTAGCTGAACCATAAAACCTATTTAATGCCAAAATAATGTATTGAGTTTTCTTTTTAGAGTCATTTATTGACATTTGGTTTGCCATGAACGCGCCCAGTAAATATATGGTATATGACACGTTTCGTTCCAAATAAAGCTTAAACTTTAAAGTATTTCGAATTTGCTTATAAATTAATAGAAATATATGACTTTTTAAATTTAATTAATATTCTATCTGTTAATTTATTTTAATTAATGCACATTATAATGAAATAATCAATTATTTTTCTTGAATGTACAATACAGCTTAACTTAACTGTCATATTGACAATGTCAAAAATTACAACGTCAAGTTCAGATTTGAATTAAACGTTAGCATTCCTTCGTTTGCATTTGTGGCATTGTGTACTGTGCGATACCACTCTAGATTTTTGATCACCTTGGCATTCCTCCCGGTTAACGTTTCTGGCTTCTGCTTCAACGATTACTTGCGCTACTTTTACTCGGATATCGGATTTTGCTGAACTATTGGATTTACGTAGTGTGTTCCTGTTCGTTAAAATGTCGGCTACATCTACGAGACTATGGATGTCGCAATGCTGTATATTAACAGTAACATATATTTTAATACTTGTAACACAGTTCGTCATCACCTTGTTATCGGTTTTGTATGTATATTCTAGGATCCTCGTAGTTCGCTGCATGGTAAACCATAACACAAGCCTTTTTTTACTTTGGGTCCATGTTGTATGAGGACCTTTATTTTAAAATCCACACATACCTACTTATCTGTGAAAAATCTTTGATCTAACTGGATAAAATGAACAGGTGTATCACAATTATTTGCAAGTAAAAAATTGCCAAGATGTGCTAAGAAAATTGATTGAATTTGACATATAACCTCGAAATATATTTTTCAATGTAACTTTTTTTCTGAACTGCTAAATTGCATTAAGTTGTTACCTTAGGTTTAGGAATATAACACAATTTTTACGCATTGTTTTTATATTTATACATTAGATCAATAAAAAACAGGTTGACAGGTCATTGCATATATGAAACATGGGCATTGTTCTTTGGGTTTTTCTTCTTTCTTACACACGAAGCTTAACGTATTTCTTTTAGTCTTATTAACTATTAATTAAAATTGCAACGCTGAAATAAAGTTTATCGTTAAGTAGCGAGCACTCAGTATCTTGTGGTGAAGCCTGTAAAAAATATAGGTAGCTTCCGAATACAGCATAAGTGTAAGAATTTTTTTCGTGTTTTATTCTCACAAGTCTTGCACAATTTTGCGCTTAAAATTAGAGTGATTTGTTTTGCGTTTCTTTCATAAAAGTGTAAAGTTATATTTTAAAACTTGCCAAGTGCCAATTTTATTTATATGTTTTTATAACAGCAATATGTTTCGAATTATTTCAACTCTACCTGTTTAAAGTGTATGTGTATTTATAACAAAAACAGATTTTTAGTTTGTCAGGTACTTTCACCGCTCTTACGTATGCTGGCTTATATTTATTTTAGTTAAAATATATGTTCATTGAATTTCAAATTATAACATAATAGTTGTGCATGTAAATTAAATAATAATTTCAGGTCCTTTACATCTACTATAAAATATCTCTACAATAACTTATTTGCAGATAAGAAACACTGAAAAATTATGACCAAGTACTCGTGTTAAGTCTTTTATTTTGGCCATAATTTCCGGTGCCATGTCAAGAAGGAGTGTTATATAAGGTCTTTACCTATGAAATTGCCGTTTTTCACGAAATAAATGAAGCGTAATTTTTTTATATATTTTTTATTTCTATTAATCAAAATAATCACCCATGCAATCAATGCATCTTTGCCAACGCATTGGTAGCTTATTGATGCCTTTCTTGAAGAAATCAGCTGGACGGAAGGCAACTAATTCTTCAAAGGCATTTTGTACTGCCTCTCGGGTATTGAATTTTTTTCCCGCCAAGAAGTTATCCAAATTCTGGAAAAAGTAGAAGTCTGTAGGCGCAAGGTCTGGTGAGTACGGCGGATGACGGAGAACTTCCAACCCCAACTCTTGTAGCTTGGAGACCGTCTGCTGTGCAGTATGAGGTCGCGCGTTGTCGTGCAGGAGCAGTGGAGCCGAACGATTGACCAAAGCTGGTTGGAGACGTGCGAGCTTCTCCATCATTGTGTTCAGTTCTTCACAGTACACATCTGCAGTAATGCTTGTCCCGTTTGGCAAGAAGCTGTGATGAATTACACCCGCGTTAGACCACCAAACAGTGACCATCACTTTTCTAGGGGTAAGTTTTCGTTTAGGGCATTGTTTGGGTGCTAAACCAGGGTCCAACCTACGTGCTGAGCGCTTACGATTGTCAAACAGGATCCATTTCTCGTCACAAGTAACAATGCGGTTCAGAATTCCTTAATTTGTATGCCTGCTGAGCAGTGCAAGGCACGTCTCCACGCGTACTTCGCGCTGGCGGTCATTGAGTTCGTGGGGTACCCATTTGTCAAGCTTTTTTACCTTGCCAATTTGACGCAAATGGACCAATATTGTTTTGATGCTAACGTCGAAAGCTGCTGCTAATTCAGCCGTGGATTGAGTTTCATCAGCTTCCACAATTGCCTTTAATTCGTTATTGTCGACCAAAGTTTTCGGACGACCACGGGGTTCATTTTTCAGATCAAAATTTCCAGAGCGGAAGCGGGTAAACCAATAACGGGTGGTGCGTTCGTTTGTAGTGTTCGCTCCGTAAACGTCGTTGATGTTGCGTGCCGCTTGTGCCGCTTTGCTGCCACGACGGTACTCATACTCCATAATTACTCGAATTTTTAACTTATCCATGATGACGAAAAATGTTCGAATGCGTTGAAAACAAAACACTAACTATTAAACAAATGACGATTTTAGAAAAAGAATTCCATGTTTGTCAAATAAAATTAATTTGAAATTAGAATTATCAGTCAAAAAAAAAAAAATTTTATTTGAAATGGCCAGTACGGCAAAACGGCAGTTTCATAGGTAAAGACCTATTATTAGCAAACATAGACTCTTCCTGTTAACTATATATTGATTAAAACTAATTCGATTAAAAATTTTTAATAACAGTAAAGTTATTAAGGTTGTCGTGCTAGTTGTTACAAGTTTGTAGATCGAGAGACTGTTGACATATGGCCAACATATAGCTTACTTGACTGATGGCCACATTAATCACCATCCCGGCAATCTCGCCTACCGGCTATTACTCATGGAATAATACGCCATTACTTTTGTGTGTTGATTGTTCTTATAATGTATGTAATTGTCTTATATTGCCTTATTAGTTACATCTTGTTAATCCTGCAATATTGAGGTAATTTCTTGTTGATTTTGTTCTTACATAAATCATTTAATCCTCGTACTTAAACCTAAATTAAAAACCTCTTTTATGAAACTAAGTTAAAGTTGGTGCTAATTTGAATCGTCAATACCATGGATTCAGAGCTTTCACTTTAGAGAATTTGATTTTAAGTACTGGACATCTTTGTACAAAATTTCGATTGAAATTAATTACCACTGCATTGTTTTATTGCAAAGCAGATGGCAATGAAAAGTTATGTTATCTATAACTCAAGCTCAGCTTATTTTGGGGCCAAACAGTTGTTGAGTGTATCTGAGTGTCGATTTATTAAATGTTACTTAAAGCTACTAAAACCACAGCCTAATCTCCAGATTTAGCAATGATATGTTCGACTTATACCCTGTGACATTACATGTTGTTCAACTAAAAACATATATTTCTCTATTAGTCAAGACTTCATTCATGTAAATTCTTGCTACGTTACATTTTCGAGTTCAAAGTTAACCTTTGTGTCGTTTTAGGCCATGTTATGCAACAGGTGTAGTAGATACCATTTAAAAATAATAGAACCTTTTACATTTATAATATAAGCATTTTAAATATACACTTAGTATAAGAATACATATATAAATATTCAATATTAAAAAGCCAGTCTCTTTAATTTTAAAACGTTACGTAACAACTTATAAACTCTTATATATTACAGGGCTTCAATATTACGGAAACTTACTTCATAATAAAAACGTGATAACGTGTTTGCAATTCAATTATCGTATTCAATTACCAAGCTCTGCCTGAACAATTTGCCCTTTATATGTAAAAAGTTTGTTATCCTTGTTATTTTATTTTATAAAACTATCAAAAACATCTTCCTCAGTTCCAGTATTGTGTTTTGAAATATCCACGAGCAACAGAATGAAACCCGGCAATCGTGTTTGGACTGTCAACAACCCTCCGTGGTAGATTTTCAGATAAATAAACAGACAAAGTAAATTTTCGTACAAAATACGATTATTGTCATCTTGCTGAGATCTTTGTTGTTACAATCGCATTATTATGTTCGTAGATACCTTATTTTGGTACAGAAGGTATGGTTCAATATTTTTCTTTTAATTGGATGAACAGTGAGAAATTTTTTTGTACGTTTTTTTTCGTTGTAGTCAACTTCGTCCCGAGAGGGAGGGGTCCCTCTCCAGTCGTCCCTCATGTCCCTCTCTAGTCGCGCAGGAAGCGCACGCGCCATCTCGAGCCCTGGACCGGAGGCGGAATCCACCGAAACCGCCAGAGAAGGCTCATGGGACTGCGGGGAGGGAAGCACTCAGCGAATATGTCTATACAACTAAATTAACTTTTTATTTTGTGTTAACACTTTTGTGTTTGTGTTGTTTGAATTGCTAAAGTCGTGAAATGCAAAATACAAAAAAATATATATGAATTATACCCCATTTTACAAAAAAACAGCACTTTTCTGGTTCTTTTTGTACTTAAATCCATGAAATCCTTGAAAGAGTTTTGTTATGAACCGAAAAAAAATAAACGAAGAAACCGCCATTGAAAGCTTTTTATTAAATTAAAATCATTTTATTTCCCGATACAGGGACGTCAGAACGTCAGAGTCATAGAGAAGGCCTTTGGCTTCTCGATATTCAGGTCCCGGGACCGATCCCGACGGCAGCTGCCAAATGTACCAATCAATTTTTACAACTGACTACTGACTAAATAAAACAAACACTCTTACGTCAACGGAAAACAACGTAAAGAGCCTTACAAACCTAAGAAATCACTTGGAAAGTATAAGTTAATTCTACCAACCCTCAATAGGCTAGCTTGGTGGACAATTAAGTTCCTGAAACCCCCCTTTTGGTTGGATGAGGCTGATGTTCCTGTAGTGAAATTATTAAGGCTCGCGTAAGGGTAGGCTTCGGCCGTGGCTTGTCACCACCCACTAAACAAAGCCATGCTGCCAAGTGACATGGTCGCGTAAGCCTTCGAGGAGGGTAGGTCTGAGTAATCGTGCTGCATCAGAGAACTGTCTTCAGCTCGAAATTCATTGACTCGCCGGGTAACTGGTTTTGGAGGGTAGCGGGATCCGAAGAAACGGTGCACCGCTGGCCGACCGCAGGTAGTAGGGGGCCCAAGTAGTGAGCTAGCCACATGCGAAAGGCTGCCCCGCCACCTCTCAAAAAATCCCGGGAGGCTTCATCGTGCCAGCTGGCGACTGGTTAAAGAGGACCCGATGACAATCCCCGGGGGGGTTCGGGCGTCCCCGCAGTCTCCATGCCAGTTTCCTATCAGTGCGTTGTTTATTGCGAGCTGCTTGGTTCCTTTTGTAGCGCTTCACTCAACTTCTGTCCTCCTCCCTATTCACTCACACAACTAATATGAAAAGTCACAAGAAGAGTAAGGTTCTACAGCGGTTGCACTTCCTCTCTCTTAAAGTGCACTTCTGCAACATTAGAGGAATGCACTCAAATATCAACGATGTCCAAAACCATCTTGAGACAGAGAGGCCTCACCTACTCTTCTTAACGGAGACGCAGATCTGTAATCCGTCAGACTCGGCATACCTTTTGTTACCCAGGGTACATCCAGTAGTCCAATTTCCGCTCAAACACCGGGGTGTGCATGTATGCCAGTGACGAGATCTATTGTCAGCGTCTCCGTTACTTGGAAGATCTGGACTTTTCCGTTATGTGGGTTCACATTGATACCGGCCTTGACCAATTGGTCTACGCCAGTATATATCGGTCACATAGCGGAGATCGGGAGACAACGAGGCTCATGGAGTATCTCAGCGATGCAGCAGATAAGGTTCGGCAACGTTTTCCCTCAGCGCAGTTGGTGTTCCTGGGGGATTTTAACGCTCATCACGGGCAATGGCTATACCCGTGTCAGGACACTGACCACGCTGGAAGAGTTTTACTTTTAAGTTTTCCGTGACTCAAGGCCTCTCACAGCTTGTGCACGAGCCGGCCACATTGCATACTGCTTAGACCTTCTGCTAACAACTGATCCTGACAGGTGCTCGGTGTCCGAAAAAGCACCTTAAGGGACATCCGACCACTGCGTGGTGAAATCTGTGTCGCAGTACTCACCGCGTGACACCAGCCCAAAAGGTGCTAGGCGAGTATGGCGATACAAGTCAGCAGATTGGGATGAGATGCGGCACTTTTTTCCGTCTTATCCTTGGCGGCAGACTTGTTTTACATCAACCGATCCATCGTGCTGCGCTGATGCTGTATCAAGTGTGATAGGCCAAGCAATGGAGTATTTCATCCCTTACGCTGACCTATCCCTTGAAACCAAAGGTCGCCCATGGTTTAATGCTACTTGCCTCACAGCTGAAAAGCTTAAGCAAGAAGCGTACAAAGCCTGGGCTGACGCTCGCAGAAGCAAAGCCGTAGATTAGCATGAACTGAAGAAAAAATACATTGCTACCGCCAAGTCTTGCAAAAAGGTGATCAGAAAAGCTCGCTTTGACCACATTGGCCACATTGGAGACAAGATAGCGTCATATATTTCAGGAAGCAAAGCTTTATGGTCTTTGGCCAAGTCGGTTGAGTCGAACTTCTGACGCCCATCGCTGCCACCTCTGAGGAAGCCTGACGGTACACTGGCCCACACTGCAAAAGAGAAAGCAGACCTCTTTGCTAATCTTTTTGCAGACTATTCACGTCTAAATAGCCAAGGTGAAGTCCCACCCCAGTTACCTCAGTTCGGACCCAAAATGGGTACCGTTCATATTCGCCAAAAGGAGGTTCTTAAATGCTTACAGAATTTAGACGTGAACAAGGCCAGCGGCCCCGATGGCATACCTGCAGGTGTGTTAAAACACTGCGCGGCCGAGTTGTCTCCCATACTGACGCGCCTGTATCGACTCTCTGGAATCTGGAAAGGTCCCTAAATCGTGGAAGTTGGCTAACGTGCAACCAGTACCAAAGAAGGGAAGCCGTGCAGATCCCATCAACTATCGACCTATTGCAATCACCTCCATACTTTGCAAAGTCATGGAGCGTGTATTGAACAAAAGTTTTCTGGCATACCTTGAGTTCAACGAGCTCCTTAGTGATAACCAATATGGTTTTCGCAGTGGACGCTCGACTGGAGATATTCTTGTGTATGCCACTCACTTATAGAGCGAAGCCTTGGAAGGTCACGGTGAAGCTATAGCTGTATCCTTAGACATTTCCAAGGCTTTTGATAGGGTCTGGCATGATGGTCTCTTGAGTAAGCTTCCAGCATACGGAATACCTAAAGGGCTCTGCGAATGGATATCTGATTTTCTGAGGTAACGGTCAATTCTAGTAGTCTTAGACGGCTGCTCTTCTGACCTAATGTCGATTCATGCCGGAGTACCTCAGGAATCTGTTCTCTCTGCAACGTTATTCTTGTTGCACATTAATGACCTGCTAACCCCAGGCATTATTGGTTACGCTGATAACAGCACCGTTGTAGATACATGTCCAATGCGCGAGCGAGTCCTCAAGAGATCCGGGCTTTGAGAGAGTCCATGATTAAGCAGGTGGATTTGGCCTTAAAGAAAATCTCCGATTGGGGCGAGTCCAACTTGGTCAAATTTAACCCGTCGAAAACACAGGCATGTTTATTCTCCGCAAAACAGAGTAATTTCGACTTAACGCCTACTTTCTAAAATGTTTCTGCACATTTAGCCGACCACTTAGGGCTTTTGGGCGTAACTATATCGTCCCAACTAAGCTTCGGGCAACAAATTGTGTCCATGGCTCAAACAGCTTCAAAGAAGTTGGGAACCATCTCGAAGGTTCGACGGTACTTCAGCCCTGAACAGCTACTTAATTTGTATACAGCTCAAGTTCGATCTTGTATGGAGTACTGTAGCCACCTTTGGGATGGTTCTGCAAAGTACCAACTAGAAGCGATGGAAGAAATTGACTGAAGAGCCCGAAAAATTATTAACAACTTTGACCTCACCACCAAAAAACTGCAAAGCCTCGACCATCGTCGGAAAGTTGCCAGTTTAGCAGTCTTCTACAGATCACATTTTGGAGAGTGCGCGAATGCTCTTTTTGATCAGGTTGAACCTACACCCTTCTTGCATCGGACTACTAGACGCATACAGACCTTCCATCCCTTCATGGTAGATATCCCAAGAAGTCGAACCAAACGTTTCGATAGTTCCTTTTTGGTGTGGGTCGCCAAGGTGTGGAATGAACTACCTGCGTCTGTTTTTCCAGAAAACTATAGTCCTAGTTCTTTCTCGCGTCGAGTGAATAGGTATCTCGTGGATAGACGTGTAACACCTTCGTCTTCATCGTCACTTTCCATCAGGTGAGATAGAAAACAAACGTCTAATACTTTTTCAATAAAAAAAATACTATATTATTAGCTCCCCTTTACTCTATGCATCCCAAACCGCTCCAGGGGATTCGCTATTCCCAAGTACGTGTTTATTCGTAACGACAGGCCCAACTCCGACGGTTTCGGTGGCACTGCTATTTATTACAAAAGAGGATTCCATTGCTGTCCTCTCCCTACCCCTCCTCTCCTCAACATGGAAGCCACTCTGTGTAGATTGGCTATGACTGGTCATCCGACCATCATCATAGCTTCAATCTACATACCTAGTGGCACCAGACCTATCCGCAGCGACTTTGAGACCATTCTCGCCCTCGGCCGTTCAGTCATTATGTTCGGAGGCTTTAACACCAAACATACTGACTGGACGTGCCTATAAACCAACACCAGCGGTATTGCTCTCTCCAAACCACTCTCCTGGCATCCTCGATTTTGCAATTGTCAAGCGAATCAACTTCGACCTCAGGTCTATCAAACCGACCTAAGCTCTGACCACCACCCTGTCTCCCTCGTGCTAGGACCGCCTAACGATAACGTCACCTCTTCTTAGACCTTTACCGATTGGAAAGGCTTTAAAAATACTATAGTTTCAGCCTTAGCGGCCCCAAACTCTCCGCTCGCGATCTCGCCCGATCAAATAGATAGTCCGGATAAAATAGATTCATTAGTCAATTCTCTCACTGATGCTATCAACTCAGCCATCAGTGACAACGAAAAGGTTGCTAAAAAAGGTAAAGCCACGCTTCCCTTAGCCGTTAGCAATCTTATTAAAGCTAAGAACGCAAAGAAAAATGGAAGAGCCAAGAAATATCCCACGCCCGCCTATAGATTAGCTGCGAATCAGCTACAACGTAAAGTTAGGTCTTGCCTCGCAGAACTCCGAGACGCTCAGATGAACGATCTCATGACGAATATCTCTCCGTCCCACGAAGCGTACGTAGTATGGCCTGAGCTTTACGCGTAGACACCGCCTCTCACGTTCCTCCTCTCACTCGTCCCGATGGCACTACCGCCTTCGAAGTCGAAGAGAAAGCCGAATGCTTTGCTGACAGCATTGCCGCACAATGCTCGCCCAGTACGCAACCTGCTGATCCCTCACATGGCCAGGCGGTGGAGGACGAAGTCCTTCGCAGAGACTCTCTCCCCATCACCGCCGACCCTGTCACAGTCTCTAATGACGAAATCTTGCTTCTCATTAGAAACCAAAAGTCCAAAAAGCTCCGGGTGCGGATGGAATTTCCAACCACGCACTTAAGCACCTGCCTCAATAGGTGCTTACTTTTTAGCTATCATTTTCAATGCCTGCTTCGACCATAGCTACTTTCCAAAAGCTTGGAAAGAAGCAACAGTCATAGGCATTCCCAAGTCGGCAATACCTCTGAATATCCCGGCTAATCACAGACCCATCAGCCTCCTCAAGGCAATGTCTAAACTTCTCGAGAGAGCCATACTCTCTCGAATGTTTAACCATCTGTTTCCAACGGATGGCGATCCTCTCATTATTCCCCATCAGTTCGGCTTTCGCGCTAAGCACTCCTGCCCTCAACAAGTCCATCGAATCGTCGAGTACATACTTGAGGGTTTCTATCCGCGTCGATAAAAAACAGTCGCGGTTTTCTTTGACGTAGCCAAGGCTTTCAATAAAGTCTGGCACAGCGGTCTCGTTTATAAACTCTACAAAATAGGCTTACCGGATCGCCTAGTCAGGTTAATAGCGTCGTTTCTCAAAGACCGGACGTTCCGATTTAAACATGAAGGCACGCTTTCCGCGCCTCGTCCCATAAAGGTTGGAGTCCCTCAAAGCTCAGTCCTCGCCCCTCTGTTGTACACCATATACACCAACGATATTCCCATCCCGCCGAATGGCGTCGAATTCGCCCTCTTTGCCGACGACACCGCACTCTATACCAAAGGCCACAGTGTTCCGCACCTTATAACCAGACCCCCAAAGGCCGTAAACGCCCTTGATGTATGGTTTCAAAAATAGCGCATCGATGTGAATCCTGAAAAGAGTTCTGCGATGCGCTTCGACCACAAACGCCGTCTTTCCGCTGGCGATCCCCACGTTCGAATGTTAGGTATTCCCATCCCCTGGAAGCGCAGTACTAAATACTGAGGCGTCACATTAGATCCGACACTTTCTTTCAAGCCACACGTCGAAAGAGTTTCGAAACTCGCCCGTCTCTATTTAGGCCGCCTAAATAGCATGTTATGCAGAAAAAGTAAAATGTCTTTCAGAAACAAACGTACACTTTACAAGGTCTGCGTTAGACCCGTCATAGCATATGCCTCGTCAATCTTTGCCCACGCCAAACCCTCCCTCCTGCGCAAACTGCAGGTAGTTCAAAACCTCTTTTGCCGTAGGGCCACAAACGCACCGTGGTACGTGCATAACGCGGACTTGCATAGAGATCTTGAACTGCCTAAGTACAACAACACCTCAAAACACTCTCTGAAGCGTTCTTTAAACGCTCCGAAACCCATCCCAATCCTCTAGTTCGTGATTCAGTCTCATATACTACTACTGTCTTAGATTCGAAGTTCAAAGTCGCTAGGCCTAGGAATGCGCAAGCGTACTCATCCACCAGACTGTCAGCCGATCTCGAAGCCCTTCTGGCCGCAAATTCTAATTCTAACATAAATTCTAATTCTAACGTGATTCCTAATTCTAACGTAAATCCGAATTAATTCAATTTTATTTTGCAATTTTTTTTTTTTTTTAATTATATACTTTTCATTTTGAGCACCTTCAGTGCTATGTATTCACCTTCAGTGCTATGTTATCCCAGCGGTTGACCTCTTCTGGGCCCCGCTAGCGCGGCCTCTTTCTCCAATAGGCCGTCGCTCAGATGAAGGCTGAGTGGCAAAAAATTGCACGAGCCGACAGGGGGTTTTTTAGTGGGTAGTGTTCATTAGGAGCTAGTCCCGGATGCCTTGTAACGCGCGCGAGAGGCATGCGGAAATGCATTGTTTGCCTCCTGCCGAAACGGGGAACAAAAAAAAACTGTACGCATTGTTACGAGCATAAATGGCTTTGCAAACATATTATTTTAAGCGACCTACAAACCGTGTAATAATTAAATAAAAAAAATTCTTAAAGATTTATCGCGTTTGTTTTATTTTTTTTTTATTTGAACTCAGCTTTTCGGTGTCTTTAAATCTGAATAAAACTAAAGGAAATATTACGTGATAAACTTCTTATTGAGTAGTTCCGATGACAAGTGTTACCTTAACCAACTGATTATTTCTGGGAGCAAATGTACGAGTTACTTTAGGAACGAACACAATATAACATCAGCAAATCTTGACTTGGCAAAAAACGTTGAAAAAAAACCTTGAAAATTCAGTCACTCACAGGTTCTGTGATCTCCTTTTTGAAGTCGACTGATAAAGGAGGCACGCTCGCAGAAAACCAATAATATAATCATAATAAACGTACATACAATAAACGTAATACGTTAATTATGATTACCGAAGCTACTATGTATATTAAATGTACTTTAATCTAGCTACAACCTGGTTTCTGTAAATATGAATTTTCTTTACATCTTTACGGGACAGAAGCTTGGATAGCTGTTACCAGTTCATTAAACAAATTTGGGATCAAGCTTACTTGTTTTTGAAGTAAACTGCGAGTGCAATTCCTAACTTCGTTTTGAAATGTGCATAACATGTGTAATATTTTTATATAAAATATAAATTTGCTAGCTAATACTGGTTCATTGTGAATAAAAATAATATGCATTTTAATCATAATTCATATGATTCTAATCCATAATTTACAATACTACCAAAAAACAGACGGCATATCTATATATTTAACCCATTTTCTCATGCAGGTTGAATCACTATAGTTTTCAATAAATTCTAGTGTTGGGTTTGCCTCAATGAATTCCCATTCATTATGTTTCGCTATTTATATCATTTAATCCATATCGAATTTTATTTCGGGATTATGCAAGATGATTATGATGCTGAGTCTTTTGAAACATACTTACTGAGGGTCACAATTGTTGTTATATTGGCACAAAGTGAGACATTGAAAAATGGCTAATTGAACATTCTAAGTGTCAAACAATTTTTGGGTGGTGTTATGAGTATGATAAAGTATGATAGGGCTTTTTTCAGTCAAATTTATGCCCTGAACTTTTCAAAGTATAATTCAGGTATTTATGTACTAAAGAGCCGTAAAGAGCCTGTGTGGATAATTGTGTCGTTTTATGATGTTGTCGTTTCATAGTAATATGTCTGTATAATGTCCTACAACCTGCTCAATTAATTTTAGTAGCTAAATCTTTTTTTCGTGCTTTACATGTAAATAAGAAGTTTGAACTAGTCATAAAACACTGTTTATTTATCTTTGAAGAAGCAGGTAACATAGATAAATAGATAGATAATCTCTTTATTTACAAAACCTCTGCGCATAAAAACAAAAATGGCTACAAATAATTTTGAAACTAAAAATTAAACTTTGTAAAGTTATAAACAAAATAAATGAGATTTATATGCACAGAGAATGTGAAATGGCGCTGTCTCTTACGCAAATCTTACGTGTGGCGGGAATCGCAACGAGCTTCTGAGCTTCGCACCGGAGAACCACGTGCCGCGAATCGTACATCGACTAATAACTAAGCCAAAAACAATGGTGTATGTGCCATGTGCCATATGTGATTAATTTTGCTTCATTTAAATACATAGATAACGTATAATTAAAGATATTAAAGAATGGGAAAGAGGATTAATGAAAAATAAATGAAAGTGAAGGAAAAATCAAGGAAAATGCCACCAGTGTCACGGAAGTGAATTTGGCTTATGCAGAAGATAATTTCGGTACGTATTTTTCAAGTGTTACTATTTGCAATGCTTGTTATCGGTGGCGGTATAATATTGTTTCAACTCTTTTCAACTCTTTTCAACTCTATTTGTGGCATTGTAGGAAAAGCTACCTCAGAAGGCTACACTTTTATGAGGATGGGGAAGTAACGGTTTTGTATAGAATCTCATACTGTTTTCTTCTTTTTTCCTTTGCCATATCAATGAATTATATCAGTATACAGGTTAATTTGTGTAGTAGAGAGACAAGTACAATACGAGTACAAGAGTACAAGAGAGTAGCGAGGTAGAGATCATGCCTATAACTGATTTTTAATAAATTACAACTATTAATAAATACAGTTACGCGAGTACATGTTGGCTTTTTGGTGGTGGATATTTAGGCAGATTCGAGCACAGGCGTTTTGAACACGTTGCAAGAGTTTCAGATGTTTTTTGTGTGGTCTAGTTGCAAAAACTATAGCCCCGTAATTTAATTTGGATAAAATGAGCGACTCACAGAATATAACCCTTGTTGCGGAGTTTTGCGCCGGCTGGAGAAGATGCCGCCGTAGTACCCTTTGGCCCCGAAGACACCACGACCTGACGAACCACGGAGTGACACCCGACTTGATCGAGTGCAGGTTGGAGCGCAGTGAAAACAACACTTCTTCGAAGTAAGAACGTTTATTGCGGATACCAAAATAAACCTTAAGTTTAAACAAGCCTATGAACCGCAATCGTTCCTGTAGTTCAGTTTCTTTCTTCAGACCTCTTCACTGGCCTCCGGATACACCGAACAGCGCTTACGTCTTCTCGGGTCTTCACTGGCCTCCGGATTCACCGAACAGCACTTTCTTTCTTCTAGTTGGATTCTTCTGAACTTTTCTTCTTAGACCTTTTCTTTCTTCTTATTAGACTTTTTCTTTCTTCTTGTTGTTTTCTTCGCTGCAGGCACCGAACTGTTTCTTTCTTCTTATTAGATGTTCTTTCTTCACTTGTGGGCACCGAACTGACTTCCAAAGCTCGGCGTGCGCCTTTTATACAAATTTCGCCCTAAATAATTCCAGCGCTCTGATTGGCTGGCGCGTTTGTGCAATTTGCACCTAATTACACTTAAGTTTTACTTGGATTCTAAACTTTACATCGAATTATCTTTCAAACTATTAAGCAAAACTATTACAATATTATATTCAAATAATAGAGCGAAACGATTCCTATAAGTTTACATAAATACCAATTTGATAAAATTAAATACAAAAAACTTTCTAGAACAAAGACTATCTCAAAATACCGTTTGCGCCGGCAGACTACTTACTTAGCCTAACATTGTACCTAAGGCGAAACGGTTACAAACATAATTTTATCATTTTACATTATCATATTATGCAAACATTCTAATTACAATTAGATTTTAACATAATCAAACAAGATATAACTACCAATGAGGAACATATACAACAACAAAGGTTTTCTCGTTATTCTCTTCAAATACGTAAAACACCATGAAAATAATTATTACATTTCAATAAAAGAAAGCAATTTACACATTATTATCAATAAACCATAACAATAAACCATATAATTACGTAGTTATTCAACGAGAAAATATCTAACCATATTACGTCATTTATTACTTCAAATGCGTACTTTATTATATGAACCTATATACAATAACGTTATATCTACCATTATCTATCTAATCTGATAAGAAATAACCATAAATTTACCACAATTATGACAAATCTGAACAAATCAGTATTTTACAAATAACCTAGGTCTAAATTCTATCCAAAACATACATAAAGCTTCTCATATTATGCTTATATTATACCAATGAAATCTCTAAGAACTTTATTAAACACAAACATCATCAATTCAACCATAAATCAATGTTATCAAAATAGAATTCAAAATATACCTATACCTAGGTTCCTATAACATCATAATTTCCTATAAGAATTAGTACTTGCTTACGTCACACTCGAAAATAACCACCTATCCGAGGACGGGCGCAAGTAGTGAGGGCGTGGACTAGCGTTATTTACAAAACTATTTGAATGGCTATGTCCCTATTATGCCGAATCCATTTCATGTTGCGTCGCTAACAACCCTAAATTTTAACACTAAGAAAGTTTTCTTCGTATCTCGTATAGCATCTTAAGTTGATAAAGGGAGTCTCGGACAATGACGTTTATGTTATTTTCAAAACGTAATATAGCCAAGGTTTCGCGCATAAAACCTAATATAAATATGTTTGCCATTCTTATAAATTGCTTCATTATTCTGCATACGCAAAATTGCCCATGAATTAAGTTAGGAAAAGTAATACTTTAGTTAGAGTAAAATTTTCACAAACAGATAATTAGAAAAGTGCCTGGATTCTTAAAAAATCTCAGTATAGACCATCAGTAGTGATGCATGCCTTTGTCCTGTTCTTCTAATTTACCTGGCTTCCATTCATTCAATTTCAAATATGGTGGAAATCTGGATAATAAATATATATATCGTCACAGAAAAAGTATATCTTATAGAAGAGGAAAAGAAACAAAAACCTATAAGAAAAAGTGTATATTATATATTTCTGTATGTGTATGTAAATCGTCACAGAAAAAGTTGTAATTTTTATTGTCCCTGATGTGTTAATGGTTTTTATAAGTTTTGGTAATAAGTTGTATTATTTATTATTATAAGCAAATTTTTTTTTGTTTTTAGTTCATCTCTATTTTTCAAGCATTTAAGTGAAAATAAGTTGTACTTTTACAACCAAGCATCAATACCTTACAAATTCATTTTTTTTTTTTTGCTGCCGAGGCACCCTCGCGGGAGGGAGGTGGAAGATGCGTCATGCATACCGCCCGCAGGTAAATTCTTCTGCGGGGGGTTATGTGGGACTTCAATGCGAGCCTTCAATAAAGATGAAATTATATACTTATTTTCTTTTAGTTACAAAATCTTTAATGCAAAAGACTTCTTAGTATCCATTTAACTCATAGCTCTTTATTCAGAACATAAATATGTTTACAATTTGGTAATTGTTATGGAATCTTTTATCATAATTGAAGAAGGTATTTACAAAACGAATTTTATTCAAAGTAAATATATTCCTGAATAATTGTGTTTGCTCCTAATAGCAATAAATCAGGAGTTGAAATATTTGGTATCCACGTATCCATGTCTGAAATATACGCTTCAAATTTATTTATACGCATATGAAAATGATTTACTTTAACTTTTTTTAAGTACAAAAGCGAGAAAAGTAAATGGATACTCAACAATAGAAAAAAATTTGTATAATGCAACAGAAAAAGATATTAAGATGGCCAAAAACTGGAATAAATCGATTATGCTTACACTCATTCACATACATAGTGTTTAAATGTATAGTGTTAAATAATTCCACCAGGTTTTTATTAACAGAAGAATTTCAGTGCCTATATTTGATCCGATTACGCATCGCAATATTCTTAGATGATAAGAAACACATTATTATTGTTATATATCAAACTTACTTTTTGCTACACCTTTATTATTGGAATTGATTTCTTTTTTATGTGATTTGGTTTCTTGATATATTTCGATACCTGAGAGCACCTGTTGGAAAGTATTTTAGTAATGTTTAGTAAGAAACTGTAGCTATCGTTATTCAAGTAATTTTTTGGCATATTTCTTTGCTTCAAAATTACTGTAAATATAAAGTGGCTCACAGAATAGTGTCCAGAAATGAAATACAAAATGCTTGAATATTAATAATTATGACTGCAACAGAGGTAGACCAAGCGGTTATGTCAATCTTCTTTAAAGATCGCTATGTTCAAAAGGGAAATTGGACAGAACATCTTCTGTCAGGTCAGATAGTTTTAAGGTACTTTTGATAAATATTTTATTCAATCATTCCGACTTTTTAAAATTCTGATGTGTGATAAGACGTAGACAAGAAGCTAGTTGTATTTAGGTGATGTATTGTTTCCTACTTGTAACGTTATAAAGAACATTTTCACTTGCTTTTTTCCCTCTTGCCCTATATATAATATATACTAAAAGCCAAAGCAAAAAAATGCACATTATTTGACTTTCATTAGCAGTTCTTATTTATTTATTTAAATTTTTGATTTGGCACCGAAATTATGGTGCGGCCTAAGTTTGTAACGCTGTGCGTTGGCCTTTTTCACACAACACGTTGTCCTGGCAGTAGATACTTTTAAAACTTGGATTTTTGGAACGTTAATTTATTTTCCTTTTTTAAATTTAAATTTTATAAGCATAATCTAAAGAATTAAAGGCCGTAATAGCAATGGGATCAGTATAAATACGAATTGATGAAGTATAATGCATAGCCGACTTCTCGGTAAGGTTTAAAATGTCCATACCATGTCATGTTAAGTTTCCTATGTAATCTTATTTTTATATCTATTATTGTATAGCCGACTTCTCGGTAAGGTTTAAAATGTCCATACCATGTCATGTTAATTTTCCTATGTAATCTTATTTTTATATCTATTATTGTATAGCCGACTTCTCGGTAAGGTTTAAAATGTCCATACCATGTCATGTTAATTTTCCAATGTAATCTTATTTTTATATCTATTATTATATAGCCGACTTCTCGGTAAGGTTTAAAATGTCCATACCATGTCATGTTAAGTTTCCTATGTAATCTTATTTTAATATCTATTATTATATAGCCGACTTCTCGGTAAGGTTTAAAATGTCCATACCATGTCATGTTAATTTTCCTATGTAATCTTATTTTTATATCTATTATTGTATAGCCGACTTCTCGGTAAGGTTTAAAATGTCCATACCATGTCATATTAATTTTCCTATGTAATCTTATTTTTATATCTATTATTGTATAGCCGACTTCTCGGTAAGGTTTAAAATGTCCATACCATGTCATGTTAATTTTCCTATGTAATCTTATTTTTATATCTATTATTGTATAGCCGACTTCTCGGTAAGGTTTAAAATGTCCATACCATGTCATGTTAATTTTCCAATGTAATCTTATTTTTATATCTATTATTATATAGCCGACTTCTAGGTAAGGTTTAAAATGTCCATACCATGTCATGTTAAGTTTCCAATGTAATCTTATTTTTATATCTATTATTATATAGCCGACTTCTCGGTAAGGTTTAAAATGTCCATACCATGTCATGTTAAGTTTCCTATGTAATCTTATTTTTATATCTATTATTGTATAGCCGACTTCTCGGTAAGGTTTAAAATGTCCATACCATGTCATGTTAATTTTTCTATGTAATCTTATTTTTATATCTATTATTGTATAGCCGACTTCTCGGTAAGGTTTAAAATGTCCATACCATGTCATGTTAATTTTCCAATGTAATCTTATTTTTATATCTATTATTATATAGCCGACTTCTCGGTAAGGTTTAAAATGTCCATACCATGTCATGTTAAGTTTCCTATGTAATCTTATTTTTATATCTATTATTATATAGCCGACTTCTCGGTAAGGTTTAAAATGTCCATACCATGTCATGTTAATTTTCCTATGTAATCTTATTTTTATATCTATTATTGTATAGCCGACTTCTCGGTAAGGTTTAAAATGTCCATACCATGTCATATTAATTTTCCTATGTAATCTTATTTTTATATCTATTATTGTATAGCCGACTTCTCGGTAAGGTTTAAAATGTCCATACCATGTCATGTTAATTTTCCTATGTAATCTTATTTTTATATCTATTATTGTATAGCCGACTTCTCGGTAAGGTTTAAAATGTCCATACCATGTCATGTTAATTTTCCAATGTAATCTTATTTTTATATCTATTATTATATAGCCGACTTCTCGGTAAGGTTTAAAATGTCCATACCATGTCATGTTAAGTTTCCTATGTAATCTTATTTTTATATCTTTTATTATATAGCCGACTTCTCGGTAAGGTTTAAAATGTCCATACCATGTCATGTTAATTTTCCTATGTAATCTTATTTTTATATCTATTATTGTATAGCCGACTTCTCGGTAAGGTTTAAAATGTCCATACCATGTCATATTAATTTTCCTATGTAATCTTATTTTTATATCTATTATTGTATAGCCGACTTCTCGGTAAGGTTTAAAATGTCCATACCATGTCATGTTAAGTTTCCTATGTAATCTTATTTTTATATCTATTATTGTATAGCCGACTTCTCGGTAAGGTTTAAAATGTCCATACCATGTCATGTTAATTTTCCTATGTAATCTTATTTTTATATCTATTATTGTATAGCCGACTTCTCGGTAAGGTTTAAAATGTCCATACCATGTCATGTTAATTTTCCAATGTAATCTTATTTTTATATCTATTATTATATAGCCGACTTCTTGGTAAGGTTTAAAATGTCCATACCATGTCATGTTAATTTTCCAATGTAATCTTATTTCTATATCTATTATTATATGCAGTATAGTATTGTGTGCAGCAAGCAACACTTCGAAGACCATCTCGCTCACTTATTAATTATTTAATTTTCATGTAACTTACCAGTATTAACGTAAACTATAAAGCTTTGTTTATACTCTAGATTTGTGTGAATCTTTCCATATATCTTGCGAATAATAATTGTGACCCCATAAACAAAAAGGATCTGTGACAGCGTTGTCAAATAAACATGTGTGCTTAAAAAATTGAATTTTATTCATTTCTCCAGGACGCTGCGTAGACACCATGTCATGTTAATTTTCCAATGTAATCTTATTTTTATATCTATTATTGTATAGCCGACTTCTCGGTAAGGTTTAAAATGTCCATACTATGTCATGTTAATTTTCCAATGTAATCTTATTTTTATATCTATTATTTTATAGCCGACTTCTCGGTAAGATTTAAAACGTCCATACCATGTCATGTTAATTTTCCAATGTAATCTTATTTTTATATCTATCATTGTATAGCTGACTTCTCGGTAAGGTTTAAAATGTCCATACCATGTCATGTTAATTTTCCAATGTAATCTTATTTTTATATCTATTATTATATTGCCGACTTCTCGATAAGGTTTAAAATGTCCATACCATGTCATGTTAATTTTCCAATGTAATATTATTTTTGTATCTATCTATAAATCTATACATATAAATAAAATTAGTGTGTCTGTTTGTGATGTTGAAATAACCGTTTTTTACTACATTTATATATGAATATACATATAAGGTATATACACCAAAGTAACATTTTTTACAAATTTTTGTCTGTCTGTCTGTCTGTTTGTTCCGGCTAATCTCTGAAATGGCTGGAACGATTTTGACGAGACTTTTATTGGCAGGTAGCTGATGTTATAAGGAGTAACTACAAGTTAGGCTACTTTTATTTTAGAAAAAATATTTTATTTTAGAAAAATAAAGTAATGTTGCAATGTCCAAGTGCTGTCCAGTACCGCGCGCAGCTCACGCGCATGCCACCACTGGGCCGTCACGTCGGGCGCCTCCCACCAACGAATAAATATTACAAAGGCTGCTAGGCAGCGGGATATAATTACTTGTTCTTATTGACGTCATATAAAACATGACTCTACCACCAGTTCGGAAAAACCTTCATGAAGAAGAACTGGCTAGAAAATAAATTTCTCTTTATGTCTATACAAATTATTCTTATCTGCATCCGTTAGCTCGGCAAATCTCCCTCCCCCAATTATCTAAACGACGAACACCCTCAAACGGCACCCGTTCAAGAGTTAACGCGGGATCAAGCCATCGCCCTCCTCAACCATATTAGAGGGAAGGTACACCTGTGGAAGGTCATATTTTATGAGCATACACTTGGGAGAATCTATACAATTCACCCACAATAATCGGGAATATTATTATCTGAGGTTGTTATTAAGATTTGTCAAGGGACCAACTTCTTTCGAAAGTCTCAAAAGGGCAAATGGTATTTTACATCCTACATATCAAGCGGAATACCATGCTCTTGGCTTACTAGAAGGCGATAATCACTGGTGCGACACTTTAACAGATGCCACTATAAGCAGCAGTGCATCTTAATTACGAGAACTATTCGCCATTATTTTAGTTTTACCGACTCCTCATTGATAAAATAAATGCAAACGCTGGTGGAGATTATTTTTTAGACGCTCCAGGGGGTACGGGCAAAACGTTTTTGAATAATCTTTTGCTGGCCAAAATACGTGCAGAAAAGAAGATTGCCATTGCAGTCGCATCGTCCGGCATAGTGGCAACCTTACTTTCTGGAGGAAAAACGGCACACTCTATGTTTAAAATTCCACTAGACTTAGACCGTACGGAAAATCCAATCTGCAATATACCCAAAAATAGTCTCAAATCCAAAGTACTACAAGATTGTGTATTTGTAGTGTGGGACGAATGCAGTATGGCAAACAAAATGTCTATAGAAGCCGTGAATAGGACGATGCAGGCTATAAGAAGTAATAATCTATTATTTGGAGGAGTCGTATTCTTATTCGCTAGAGATTTTAGCCAAATATTACCGGTTGTAACTAAGGGTACGCGAGCCGATGAAATTAACACCTGTTTAAAACGTTCAGTACTTTGAAGACATTGTAAAAAACTTAATATGTTGTAACTTGCATCTATTAATGTTAATGTGCATACATTAAAGTATGAGTAGTAGTAGAGTTTCTTTGATAAGATCTGATTGGAGTGGTACTACATTTCTTCCTATTTTAACCGCCATAACAGCCACGTTAAGGTAGTTGTGTTCCGGTTAAACTGACTGAGTCAATTAAAACGGTAACCTGCGGTCGACAACGCATCAAAAAATTTCTGTGATTTCTGTGGGCCTGGATGCCACAGGTGGATCACATGCTCGTGTGCTGGCTATGACTAAGATAAAAAAAATTAATAAAGGACATTCCCAACGACAGCTCAGGTTACATCTTTTTATTGAACTTCAATACGTTAGAATTAAGCAAACCTTATTATATTGTTATGAATATAATGTCGCATTAGAATAGTACCATCGGTGTTCCGGTTGGCAAAGAATGGATTTCAGAAATGGATATTTATGAGTTTGCCATTCGATTGTGTTAGCTGTAAAATTAATTATTGTACTTTTAAAGTTTGGAAAAGGTATAATATATACAAATAAATATTTCTACAGCCATCGAATATTATTTCGACCAGAATAAGGTATTCTAAAATATATTCCAAATAATTAAAACAAAATAAAAATTGTATATAATTACTTAATGCTATGCGGTAATGGTAACATGCACATAAAGATATTATTATAGGAACAGTTAATTATTTAGAAATTATTTACTAAAGATTCTTATTTGGAACGAAGCGCAAAGTATAAATTTTACTTTCTCTTGTGTACAAAGCAAAAGTATATTATGCAAAATGCCTAGATAAAGGCCGTCGTGTTAATGAATGTAATGTCGTTCAGGACATGCAATATTTTGTTTTTTGGCTATCTTATCTTAATACACCATGTAAATCCAACAACAAAATCTCTTAATTTTGTTCATTAATGAATCCTTTCAAATAATTAGGCTTTTGTTATTTACAGTTTTGTTTTAATTGTTAAGTCAGTAAAACATAATTACGATGAACGCAATAACTTTTTTTCTGTCACTTCAACTCACAAATATTGAACTTAAATAAAGCTCGGTAACATTTTTCTACGATAATAAATACGAAACTTGAGGACGAAATAATTATTTTCACGTTGTCTTCGCAATAACTGACGACTGAGGAGAATTTATGAACCAATAGTATAAGTTTTATATGAAAAGTTTCCGTCTGGAGCTCAGATGAAACTAGAAAAAGTTTTACCAATTGAACAGGACACACACTGATCATAACCAGTATTTGGTGGACTATTTTGGGGTGGTAACTCAAAAAAATTGTAAACTGGCTTGATAAACTAAAACTCACAAAATTTATTTAAAGTTTTAAAATAAATTTCTATAAATATTATAAAATGGGCACGCCTACTTTGTGACATGTTCGTCCAGGCCAAGGAGAGACGACTTTGTTCAAATCATTAATATTCGAGGAACAAAAATGGCACAAGAATCAAAAAGTGCATTGTTACTCTATAAAAATAATATATACGAAAACTTAAATAAAAAAGTTTTCTTTTGTGGCATTTTCAGGGTGTTGCAAGATCAAAACTTGGAATACTTAAAATACCGTGGATATATTTGGCACAAAATATTCGAAAAAATAAATACCACTTATTTTAAACGTATAACCTTTATTTTAACAGTTGTTATAAAAAGATTTTTACTGTTATTTTATACAAGTGTTAGGCACGTGCAGGGTAAGGTTAAATAGGAGTCTTCCCGTAGACAGGGATGACACAAAATGCCCCGAAAATCAATTACTACTTCCTTAATATGATATAAGTAACATTTTCAACTCAATTTTCTTTTTGTCCGATATGGTTTAAAAAATAAAAATACCGTATAATCTACCTAAGCAAGTACCAGTGATGGCACAAAATTATATATTACTTAAGGCAAAAAGTTTGGAAACTGTATGCCAAATTCCAAAAATGTTTATTCTGGTGCGTTAATCAAGCACAGTAAGATCTTCTTTCACAATTTTTATTGTTGCAATAGAATTAGAAGTAGCTTGTAAAATTTATAAAGAACAAAGAACGTCAACACTCTTATTTAAGCGAGTATTTGCCAGTTCCATAACCAAGTTTTTAAATGCTTTTAGGAATTTTCTGCTGAGACTGTAAAATCTTCGAACCATAAGGCAGAAGCGGCCAAGCGCCGCTGTCTTCTAAAATACATGCACAGAAAAATATTTTTATCTTTATATGGAGCACTATCGCATTTGCAGAAAAATATTAAGAAAATATTCGTCGGTGTTATTTATTTATGATTTACGTTTATCAGTTTCGAAAAGCTACTTGATTTTTTACATACATTATTGTAAAGACTTGAATTTAAATTTAAATTGCTTATCAAGCACTTGTGTGTATAAAGACTAATTTGAATATTAATAATAAAAACCTGTCATGTAATAAAAGTTTTTATTCCAAAAAAACTATCACGGTCATGAATTTGTCGGAGGAATCGCCGCGAAGGCTTCCACGGTGAAGGCGCTCAGGCGCGTGCAGGGTCAGTGGAGACGCTCAGGCGCCGACAGGCGCTCTGGTGCGTGCAGGATCAGCGACAGCAGGAACAGGAGGAGCAGGTTGGATTAGCAGGCAGGAAGAGGTGGTAGGCAGGATCAGGTAGTTTTTGCATGAGGCAGCTTCAGCGTCAGGTAGCTTCAGTAGGAGGCAGCTTCAGAGTCTGTGAGGTAGCTTCAATAGGAGGCAGCTTCAGAATCCGTTAGCTTCAGCATGGGTTCGAGGACTTGCAGAGTTACTTGCAGAAGACTGGAGATGTTATCGGTAGGATGGCTTGAAATAGACTGGAGATGTTATCGGTAGGATGGCTTGAAATAGACTGGAGATGTTATTGGTAGGACGGCTTGAAATAGACTGCCATTCTAAGGCCAGCAATCGGCTTATATGGCCGGGATCGCATTCCTTTGGAACCGCAATTTGAAATTTTGAATTTATTCTTATTAGCCAGGATTCAAGTATATTTTCTTACAATAGTTTTGTAAGAATCCGTGTGTAATATGCTTAGTTTGCTTGGCAGCCTCCATTGCTGTCATAAAAAATGGAGTTGAAACGATTTATCAAAAAGTAAACAACAAAAATTAAGAAGAATAATTAATAAGAAAATAAAAGTAATATTTAGCAAAGAAATGAAGAAAAAGTAAGTGCAAAACAAAGTATAATATTATGCAAAACGTAAGAAACCTTTGAGAAAAATTAAACTATCAACCGTCTGTGCTCACGTGCTTTCCTCTAGTGGTTACGTACGTTTTCCGGGTAATTTGCGAAGCCCGCCATTTTTTACCGTCGCAGTGCGCGATGCAGGCAGGATTCTACTGAAAAAGTAAGTGCAGTCGACCAGACAGAAGATAGACCAGTGCATAACGTGTTTATTGAACAGATTAGATCACTTAAATTCGTACAGTACTTTAACTAAGAAGTTGATTACTTTATATTACATTTATTAATATTACTACATCATTTTTTATTTAAATTTATACAGCATTTAACGTTTCCTCTCTAAACGAGCTACGAAACGGTCGTGTGTTAAATTTGTCTCGTTAAATATCTATTTTTTTAAATCAAAAATAATATTTTTAACCTATCTCAAACGCTAAGTACTAGGCGCGCATAAACAGTGACAAGTAAGGTAAACCATTTGCGGTGTGTCCCAATTAATAAGCTTTTAGCGATTTGATTGATATAGATCGGATTACTACGACTTCTCTGTGTAACTATGGCGACGACACCTCCCAGCAAGCAACAATGCTCTTCGGGTTCGGAAGTAGGTAAAGAACGTCTAGATGACATTGAAAAACTTACAAAAAGACAAAAAAGACTAAGAACTCTAACTAATGAAGAGGAAATGCAAGGTGGCTGCACAAAGGAAATCTTGGCTATTATAAAGTCATTTAAAGAAGAACAAAAACAGACTCTTTCCAAACTGCTTTTAGAAATTGAAGAGGTAAAGCAGCAAAACATCCTAATTCAGATGGCTAAAGAAGAACATTCCCAAATTTTAAGCAAACTGAGTTTAGATATAGAAAAGGTTAAAATTCAAAATTCTCAAATTAAGGAGTCCTACGTGGAAATGCAAAAGTCCATAGAATTTTTATCCAATACATACGATGAAATGCAAAAAGAGGTGACAAAATTACAAAAATATAGAAAAGAAAACTTACTGTACACAAAATCTTTAGAAGAACAAATTGAAGAATTGCAGCGCCACCAAAAGTCATCCATAATAGAAATTCGCAATATTCCGAAAGACAAAGGAGAAAAAAAATCGGAACTAATTTCAATTGTTAAGAAAACCTGTGACGCACTAAAGGTTTCATTGGAGTCGAATGATGTAAAAGACGCTTACCGTGTTAATCCAAAGACCAACGTAATCCTTGCTGAACTCCGGTCTCCGTTACTTAAGGCACAAATAATCAGAAGTTGCAAGGACTTTAACTGGAAAAACTCTTCGAACAACTCTTCGGTTCCTGTATATATCTCGGAAAGTTTGACTTTGAATGCTCGAAAAATATTCAAAATGTCCAGGGACTTCACCAAACAAAATAATTTTAAATTCTGCTGGACCTCCTTTGGAAAAGTGTTTATAAGAAAGAATGAAGAATCGCCGCAAATCCACATAAAAGATGTCCACCAATTAGAAGCATACAAAGAACAAGTCTGACTAAAATGCCGTATTTTTACTAATAGGGTAAGATACATTATGTACATAAAATCCTTAAAAATATTAATAACAGAAATAAATAAGTTAATCGACTTTTCTAGCTGCAAATATAATACTATAAGTAACAAAATTTCCTACAAAATACGTATTTATAATTTAAATCCAATAAAACCATTTAAAGTTCAACCTATGTATCCCATAAAATTTTCAAAAAGAAAATACCTTATTGTTAAATCGTATATTGTCAAAAAAATATGTCCTAGACACACCATTAGACAGGTTAAAATAAGTAACGATCATCTAATCCATAGCGTTCGATAACATAGCAAAAGGTATTGATGCACTTGAAGAAATCAAGTGCATCCATCTCGATGACTCATCCCAGTGTAAAAATGTACTTCATTACAAACATAGTGATTCTGCTTTATCTGTATTTTGTATGAATATTAGAAGTGTTAATTGTAATTTCGATGAGTGTCTAGTATTTTTATCGAATTTGCAAATTGATGTTGATGTGATTGTTTTCACAGAATGTTGGATAACAAAAGGTAGTAAAATACCATGTATCCCAAATTACAATTCAGTAAGTACAAAAAGGAGTTTAAACCAAAATGACGGAGTAATAGTGTACATAAGAGAAGAGTTAAATTTTATTTCAAATGAACCTAACGTTGACGAAGGCAATTGTGTAGTCTTGAATATTGATAATAAGTTCACAATAGTGGCGTCTTATAGACCTCCTTGTTATTCTAATCCATATTTATATTTGGCTTCACTGGATAATGTACAAAAGTCCATTAAAACAGGCAATGTAATACTCACAGGAGATATAAATATAGACACTTTATCACATACATCTCAAATAGTATCGGTGAACAACTACTGTAACTTGATGGCTGTTCATGGATTAAGACCTGCCATAGACAAGCCAACCCGCTTAAACTCCTGTTTAGACCATTTTATGATAAGATCAAATTTAAGATGCCAAACAATAGTTTTTAATCCAATAATAACAGATCACTCGCCTATATTTCTATACGTAAAACAAAAAGCAAAAAAAACAGTTGATAATAAACCTATTAAAGAAAAGAAAATTATCAACTTTAACAGAATTACTGAATTACTAACAAACACTGATTGGCAGCAATTGTATAAAACTTCTAATGTCCATAATGCGGCGGAGATATTGTCGAACACAATTAATGAGCTAATTAATTCAAATACCGCTTTACTAAAATTACCGAATAGAAAGAGACCGTTGTCCCCTTGGATTACGCCTGGACTAATAAAATCACTACAAACTCGTGACAAAATGCATAAAAATATGAAGAAAAACCTAGGTGACCCTACATTGGAATTGTTGTACAGAAAATATCGCAGAGTATGTAGTAATTTGATAAAACATGCTAAACAGTCGTACTTTTCGTCTCAACTTAATAAAAATTTTAAAAATCCGAAAGAAACTTGGAGAATAGTTAAGGATATCTGTAAACTTACAGACAAACAATCGGTCTCTTCTGAACTTTTAAACGTTAAGGATAATATAACAGATTTCTTAAATACTGTTAACCATTTTTTCACGTCGGTAGGGAGAAATCTGGCTCAGTGTATACTCGATAGACTTAAGACTGATGAAAGTAACTTATCAAAACTATCCAAATCAGACAATACACCGGTGTCATCGATGAATCTTTATCCTACCGATGTATATGAGATTAGGAAAATAATACTTAGTTTAAAATTACATAGTGCCCCTGGTTATGACCAAATTTTAACGACTGTTATTAAGAAAAACTTTATTCATCTTGCCAAACCCATTGCCCATGTTTGTAATCTAAGCTTAAAGACAGGTTGTTTCCCTGCAATTCTTAAGCAAGCAATGGTTGTTCCTGTTTTCAAGGCGGGTGATAAAAACACTCCTACTAACTATAGACCTATCTCTTTGTTGAGTGTCATATCCAAAATTCTTGAAAAACTTGTGAATAATCGTTTGACAAATTATCTTGAAAAATATAATTTGCTGGGTGATAATCAATATGGCTTTAGGATGGGACGTAACACAGAAGATGCTGTTCATAGAGTAACTACTGACATTATTTCCCGCCTTGACAGGGGGGATAAGTGTGTCGGAGTCTTTTTGGATCTCCAGAAGGCCTTCGACACCGTATCTATACCAATTCTATAATCTAGGCTCGAGAATGTTGGGGTCAGGGGCATGCCCCTAATGTGGTTTAAGGACTATTTAAATAATAGGGTTCAAAGGGTAAAGATAGGAAACAATATTAGTGATCCCAGTCATTGTAACTACGGTATACCACAAGGTAGTGCCCTAGGACCTACTCTGTTTTTGGTTTATATAAATGAGTTAAGTACACTAAAAATAGACAACTCACAGATAACTTTGTTTGCGGATGATACCGTTATATTGTTCTACGAAAAATCGTGGAACAATGTAAGAGACAGCGTAGAAAATGGTATGAGACTGGTCAATAATTGGCTGGAGAGGAGTTTACTAAGCCTCAACATTACCAAAACAAAATTTTTATGTTTCAACAAAAGTTCAGTCTTGAATCCTCCTAGCAACTACGAAATAAAAATTCATGCTTTCAACTGTAGCACTAGTACCATACTTTGTGACTGCCAACAAATGTTAAAAGTGGAGGAAATTAAATACTTAGGAATAGTAATTGATGCAAAAATGACATGGGCTCCACATATTTTAAGTTTAAGCCCCCGTCTTAGAAAACTTATATACGTTTTTAAGAATTTGAGAACTGTTGCTAGCCACAAATTAATAATAACAGTTTATAAAGCTTTAGCAGAATGTATATTATCCTATTGCATAGAGATCTGGGGCAGCGCTCCGAAATCAAGCCTTTTGAATCTAGAAAGGGCACAGCATGCTCTTCTCAAAGTATGTATGTCCCTACCAATTCGATATCCTACTGAGCTGCTTTATCAAAAGACATCAGTTCTAAGTGTAAAAAAACTTTATGTATACCAAATCTTAAGAAAATATCATAGACAAGAAGTACCTAAATTGATTAAAAGTGGAAAACGAGTAGTGTTATTCTCAACTGCAATAGTCTCTAGTACGTTCGCACGTAGGCAGTACAATTTTAATGCCCCATTTATTTACAAAAGGATACATAGAGAAGTAAACGTAATTTCTTGTTGTAACTATGAAATAAAATCTAAAATAAAAAAATGGCTATTCGACAAAAATTATGACGATGTTGAGGAATTGTTATCACTGAATGGTTAAAACGATTGTAAAATATCAAACAAAACCACTGTTTAAATTACTATGCGAAAATAAAATATATTAGGTAATTTTTCAAAAAGTATGTGTATGTGAAGCAGTTTTAAATGTACATTGTTTAACATCATAATAATTAACAGAAAAATATAAACCACAAGGGAAAACAAATACTTAGTGACTTTTATTTTTATTTATTTTTTATGAACTTTTATGAATTTTGTGAAAAGAAGAAATGTAGGAAATCTTTCAAATCTGGTAGACTATATAAGGTGTTCTTTGTATATCTAAATTAAGCAGTTTTTAAATAGTTTTCTTTGTCATAGTAACATTTAACATAATAATATAACAATATTTATTTTTACTTGTACCACACGACAAATTTACACTATCGCATGTTATCTTTACTAAAAGTGGGTAGTTCTAAGTCTTAGTGAGTTTGGTTGTTGAACCAGTGGTTATTTATATTTTAAGAAATGAACTACCCACCGAATTTGTTTGTGTTTGTATAAGAATGTAAAGTAAAAGAAGATTCATAACATGTTATAACACAATGTATTTGTATAAGTATAAGTAGTATAAGGATATCTGTTAGCACGAAGTATTAAATGAGAATTACGTAACGAGGAAGGAACTGACTTCTGAAAAACAGGTCTGCGTACCAATGTTGGAAGTCAGAGCTTGTATTCAATTGTATTTAAAATTTTGGAAAATAAATATATATTAATAAATATATTATTTAAACTAGCACTATGACGACAAAAACCATTTCGAGATACCGCTTTTTAATACATTTTGTTATTATCAGCTCGCAGGTAAAGGCGTTAATTGAAAAGATCCTGCGATTCAATCTCTATATGACGTCACCGAGTGGGAAAATGTTTTTTATAACTTCTTTTTAGTTTAACTGTCATGTCTACTTTTGCGACGAAATCTGTCATCAAGAATCTATAAAAAATTGTATCCGAGTAATACAAGAAAACTTTGTAATGCGATTTTTAAAAGTTAACTACTGCATGACGTCATCAATTAAATACTGCTCATAAATCAGAAATAATCAATTTTTTTTTCTAAATACCTCATTTCTTCTGCAAAACTTAAAAAATATATACCTCCAAATTACTTTACATACTTAACTCGCCGTACTTTTCTACTGCTCACGTGCCTACTGCATCAGTCAAAAATGGTGAACCGCTGATAATAACTTATTATACATTGAGGAAGTAATGTAGCGATAGTTTTATGCAAACTATCGCTAGTTAACATATTTGGAAACCATCTATACAACTGCTTCAGCAAAGGCCTGCGCAACATCCAAATTGGTACCGCGGAAAGTAATTACAGTTTCGTCAGCGAACATCAAAATAACTGCACCGTTAGTTTGAGTATTCCAAAGCTCTTTTTTGTAGATTAGGAATAAGCTAGGTTCCAGGATGTTTATCACGGCACAACATGAGTTGCATCGTCACTGACGTGTTGCGCAACACGAATTTCTAAGGTAATCTGTGAATAAGTACTATAAACGAACTAAAAGCACCGGCAGATAAACAGAATCACAGAGTTTTCATTAGTATTTGCTGCATGTCTTTTAGAAATTTGTATAATGGTTATCCCAAGCAGGGGTGTTGTTACTCAGGACCACATCCTCAGGATCTTTCAAAAATATGAAAAAATAAGATACTGGATCCTCCGTTTCCAGCTAGTTTGGCGATTTCAGCTTCATCTGTACAAACTCTTTACTTGTGTGGAGTTAAACTCTAACACTCTAACACTCGTTAAAATTATGCTAGATCTTGCGCAAAGGTCATGAAATAATAATGAAAAAAGATACGAGAGAATCACTTATTTTCAAAAGATCAATTGCTTATGTGTCTAGTTTAGATATGCTACAAATTTCTTTGATGACCCACCAATTTTCTTTAATAAAGCCTTTGTATATTTATTAACACCTTATTGTACATACATTGAAATAAACAAATATAGGCTTACAAATTGTGATCACTGTTATACATACAACAAGGCTGCCTTATCACTGAATAGCGACCTCTACCAGGTAACCGTGTATAGTTGATGAAGATTTTATTATTACAAATAACAGGTGAGGCGAATGCGTTCACATTTAAAACTTGAATATAGTAAATGAGATATACCTAGGTAACTTTAATCATGTCTATTGTATTCACATATATATTGTGATGTAACTTGTCTTGATTGTTTTGTTTTTAAAGGTTTTTAAAAAATTGTTGCAGGTATTGCGACATTTCCTGCACATTATATCAGACGGCGAATCGCGTGATTGTTTGTGTAAATTATTCATAGTTTTTATTTAGTTAAAAAAACCAAGTCTTTAGAAATACCGGAACTAAGTTTTTTTATTGTACGTATTATAAACGGTTATTTTACGTAATTAATAAATATTTTGAACTGCTGTTTATATCACTTTGGGCATAAAAGTTATTACTGTTAGTTTATAGAAAGAAATATTTACATAAGAATTATAGGTTTTTAGTAATTAAAAATAGGAATAAAAGTAAAAAAAAATATATAATTAATAGTTGTGCTGTATAATTTATTTGCTAATTTATTCCAGAATAGCCTTTATACTCTACTGCAGGAACATCACAGCTAGTCAATTTATAGTCCACCAATTTTGCCTACTGCGGGTTAGGTAACTGTTTCTTCATTGTCAGCAGACTGCATCGTTCATAAAGTTGAGAAAACTCCGGTACATTTTGCAGTCACCAGCGTTAAACCCGGGACCATTAAGATCAAGAGTCCATCCCCTCAACCACTGCGCCTATGACACTACCTTTCTGTATTATTCATATGAGTTAACAAACGATTTAGTTAAATACGTTTTTCGATAACGATTTTGGTTTTTCAAGTGTTGCTACAAGAAATAACCTAGTAAAATACAGCATTTTAAATTTTTTTTGAAGATAAAGTGTTCCGTTGTAACATTTATTTTTATATAGTACGCAATCAGTAGTATGCGATTTTTTCGATTTCAGAGTGAAATACGAGTGTTTTTAAAATTATCAAATGCAGTTTTTTATTACGGAAAAATCTATGATATAGTTCCTTAGAATAAATATCTCTAACTCTTATAGATTCCAACTTTCACATATTGACCCATCTTGATGCATAATCCTGTATAATAAGTACCTAGCTAGTAAGTATCTATATATATGTTCGGTATCTATATATAGCTAAGCAAGACCTAACTTTACCTAACCAAAACCTACATGGCAAAGTTAAGAATCATTGCGTATCATACACCTGCCTCATCACGATTTTTTGTTAAATTATAGACTAGATTAATTTAACAAATTTCTCTTATAAATAAGAAAAACCTAATTCAGATCCCTCAGCAAATCAAATTTTTATTCATTGACGAAAGGATGACCTACATGCATTTTTAAATTCTATTAAAACCATTTTTAACATTCATGAATCTTGGATTACTTGCACATTTCATTATTCCGTAAACACCGATGAAAGCTCGATCTAATTCTGTGCACGAAAAAATAAAGTGAGATGGAGAAATTAACCCGTGAAAGGGTCATATAGGGTGTGCACCTTTTTGTTGCAAAATTTGAGTTTAATAAATTTTTCTGGAATAAAATACTAAAATACAACTTGAATACAATATTATTTTATTTTAGATATAGGGTTGTCTGTTTTGTGCTGATGTTCGTTGCATAAAAATAAGTAATTAATACATTTTTTATTTATGGTTTAGAAATTCATATAACGAAAAGTAATCAAATGACCATCTGTATAAATCAGCAAAGTTTGCGCATAAATGAATTCATTGCTAACATCTTTTATTACATTTTTATCTTTTTTACATTTTTATCTTATTCACTTTCCATCAGGTGAGATGGAAGACAAACGCCTGCTAATTATTAATAAAAAAAAAAAAATCTTTAAATAGTATTGTTGAATGGCGAATATTGTAAAACACATTTTTTTTTTACATAAATAATAAGCTTAGATAAAAGACCTTTATAATTAAAAGTAAACATTTAAAGTACTAGACTTGTACAAAAAAAAGGTTTAAGATATTTTCGTGCCTCCAAATGTATGGTCACCGTACTAGCCGAGTTTCATCGACCGCAAGAAAGGTCTAAGCCTGTACCAACATCGTTCTGCAGAATTAGCAACATTTAAGTGGGTATGATTTCGTGAGGATACACGATATACTTACTTCTGGGGTATTGTGTTTCACGATGCAGAAAAATTCGAGGGTGAATGAAGTATTAGATCAGGGAAAATATATTTCATATTTTACGTATAAAATAAAGTAAATTTTTTCATAATATATATTTTATACTCGTATTATATATAATAATACACAAAACAAGTGGAAATCTGAAGGTGTGAAGTCAGGGTTGTATTGTGAATGCATTAACATTTCACAGCCAAACCATCTTAACTTTTCTGAAAGGCAGACCACAAAGAAGTGTGTGGTCTGGCATTTTTATAATGAAAGACCACACCCCTAACGTTTCATTAAGTAATTTTCTTGGAGCTTTTGTGATAGCCTTTTTGCAATGCCAGACTTATTCAAATGTATTAAATTTACAATTCTTCAGCTATGTCGTTACTACTAAATTGCCATTCTTGCACTACTTAAAAAAAATGTCGCCTTTATCCATAACAGGGTGAACAAGACGATCGGCATCTTTGACATAAACATTTCTAGTGTCAAAACGGTTGCACCAGCTTGGTGCTACTCTTAGTAACGCTGTATAATGTTCATAATTATAAAAAAAAATTTTCGCAACATTTCTCCCTTTTTTTGATATAACAATTCAGAACGTAGAGAATTTATTATTTCGCTCATTTTATCGATCAGTTTTTTTTTTATTGTTACCTTTAAATAATATGTAAATAAATTTGCTTTGTTCTGCCCAAATTTATAGGAATGTCACAGTATGTAAATGTGTACCTTTACTGGCTGAAGGTTAGTAGGCTAGTAGGTTTCCTCTCCTGAATAAATAACAGCAGTATACAAATACCGATGCTAATATATCATTTATTTTTGCAGGTATGGGGATAAAAATAACCTTTAAAGTGTGACAAATAAAAGTTTGAAAAGCTGCAGTGACATCTAGACCAGGCTCATTTGCTAAATAAGATAAAAAAACAACTCTGTTTTACGCGCATAAATCATTTTTCTAGCACTTTGCACTTAGCACGTTGCATGACTTAGGCGACTTATAATAAACTAATATTGTTATTCGTAGTTTTGGTTATTGCATGTTAAAAAACTTTTATTTAAAATATAGCACTGAAATATATTTTATTCTGTTTGCAAGGTTTGCCGTATACGTAGTATATAAAATAAAATTTTCAAATATATTCATATTGAATATCTTTATTTACAAGGATTTAACAATTATAGATGCACAATATTTACAACTACTTACTTTGCCAACCCAAATTCACAAATCTTGTGTATATAAAAAAATTGTGAACATACGTAATATTCATTATCAATTTACAATCCTCACCATTAAAAACATATTGTCACAAAGGTTACATTTACATTCATGGGAAACAGTTGCTTGGAAACAATAAACGCTCGATGAAAATTAAATATTAGTTTTTATTTTCAATTAGCATCCGGCAAGAGCTATGGCGACGCTGAGGAAAGTGGCCGACATAGGGTACTGGAGTCTCAGTTGGCCACCGTGCTGCATGGCAGCTGGATGCTCGCCTGGTCAATTAGAAAAGACAGTTCAAAGTTGTAGGTATTCAAAGTACTTAGAATAGAATAGGGTATATGTTTATTTGCACATAAATTTTGATTTTTAAATATTAAAGATAATTAAGACTGCACATGTCGATAATATATATCACATTCACTCATATAAGTCAATGACTAGAAACTCTAAAGTTTGAAAAAGCCTAAAGTAAAATATTGCCTATGTTTCATCTGAAGGATGCCGCTTTCGCAGGTAAATAATTTGTTTTAAATCGGATCATTACTTTCAGATTTTCGACATATTAACCGACGAACAAATCGTTCCTATGTATAATAATAGTAAACAGAAGTATATATATCATTATCGATTGGTCCCACTCAAAGGATTCTTGTCTGTAAAAAATTATTGGATGGTTTCAGACACAAATAATTACTATGTGTTTTTTTTATAA
Source organism: Marasmarcha lunaedactyla (assembly GCA_923062675.1). Classification (NCBI taxonomy): domain Eukaryota; kingdom Metazoa; phylum Arthropoda; class Insecta; order Lepidoptera; family Pterophoridae; genus Marasmarcha; species Marasmarcha lunaedactyla. Next base: position 9,152,168 of record OV281342.1, on the reverse strand, counting down.
TGTAGCTGTGATACTCACCACTCAATATATGAACTGAAACAGAGGTCGGGTTGGCATGTGCGGGCGCGCAAGTGTAACGGCCAGAGTCTGACGCCCGCGCACGCTGCACCAGCAGGTGGGACGTCGTCGTCTCCCCCTTCTCCGTTATCACGGAAACTCCACCACGTGGCGAGTCGTAGCTTATTTCCTGGTAAAATAAGCGAGCGTATGTACAAACCTGATCTTTGTTAGTTGGATTTTGATGGCTGATAGTTTGATTGATAATGGTTTCTAAAAAGTTGATTAAAAAATCGAACAACCTATCTAGATTGTTTTAATTTTTTCTATCTAGACCTTATTCTTGGAATTTACTATTAGTTTTAATAGCATTTTTTGGTTTTTGGTTAAAACTAATTCATTATGTATTTATTAAATATTAAGTCCTTAATAGAGTTCTAGGCTTCTGGACTTGTTTTTTTTTCAATCCACTCATTGAGCATTGGGGTCGTTTGATTTTCCAACAGCAAACTGTTATTTTTTTACCTACTTGATTATTATCGTCATGATTTCCATACTTATAATTTCAGTATAGTTATAAATATACAAATAACGATAATCTAGTTTGTAATAACAAATTTTTCAATGTTTTTTCAAAAAGCCTGAGTCAATGTAGATTGTTTGAGAATGATGTCGTGTCTGCAAAATTAGATTTGTAGCAGCCGCACCAAGCCGAAATAGGAATGGCTTCCTGCTACAGCTGGGTAGACCTGAGAGGTCTCGACAAACGATAGAACGATGGGTTCTTACTAGCATCAACCAACAGTGAACAGATTAACATGCGTTACGTACCTCGGACTGCTACTGCCACTGCCAGCTGCGATGACTCTCCACGTCGTTAAAGTTCGGTCCGTAGTGTAGTTACAGGTTCCTTTGCAGCACACGTGCCGAATAGGGTTTCGATAGTTGCCGTATCGACCGAATGTATAGATCGCGTGTGCCCTTGTTGACGGTTAGATTCTCAACGCACGTCCGGTAGCTTCCAAGTGTTTTTAACCAATACGTCACGCATGACAGCCGTAATGACAGCTGCGATCTGCCACCGTGATTGATGCCAGGACGAGAGATTGATGAGGAATTAAAACATATGATTGATCATTTACGGTAACGAAACATACCGCCCACCAAAATACGAATGGTATTTTCCGGTTAAAGTTAATTGCTTAAAGAAATACGAATAAAGTTTTAATTAGGTTAAAACTTACGATCCTGAGACTAACCTATGTAATACTAAGACTAAAATTAAAGGTTCAGAAGATGTGTTAAGCTATGCCTCTATAGGTAAAGGACATAATTTAACCAATGGTCTTTGAATGACCTGATTTTTAGCTGTTTTAACAACAGCAATGCGAGCCACTCCATCTGCACCAGGATGCAATGATATAACTCGACCTACTGTCCAGTGCAATGGAGTCCGATTATCGTCTCGAATTATCACCATCGAACCTACAGGCAACGGTTTAGGATCTTTCGTCCATTTGGCGCGTTGAGTTAATGAATTCAAATATTCACGTTTCCATCTGGACCAAAAATGTTGCTGAAACGATTGTAACATCTGCCACCGATGAAGCCGAGAAATGTTAGCCTTAGCTAGATCCTCATCTGGGACAGAAGCTAAGGGCTCGAGGGTAAGAAAATGTCCTGGTGTCAAAGCCGAGAAATCGTTGGGATCAGAACTAACCGGGCACAAAGGTCGCGAATTTAATATGGCCTCGATTTGAACAAAAAGAGTTGTTAGTTCTTCAAACGTCAAAACTTGATCACCAACAACACGATACAAATGAGATTTAGCCGCCTTTATTTGAATCTCCCAAACGCCTCCAAAGTGAGGAGCTGACGGTGGGTTAAATTTAAATTCGATCCGTTCGGAACGAGTCGCTTGTTGCATAAAAGCCGATAATTGATTACTAGCTCCTACGAAATTTGTTCCGCAATCTGCATGAATAACACTGCAACGTCCGCGGCGTGCCACGAAGCGTCGTAGTGCAGCGATGAAGGCTTCGGTTGAAAGTGAGGAGACTACCTCAAGGTGAACTGCCTTGGTCGCAAGACAGACAAAAAGGCATAAATAAGCCTTGTCCATCTTAGCACCGCGATGTGAACCTAGCTTAATGCGAAAAGGGCCACCAAAGTCTACTCCTACAATCGAAAAGGGCTTGACTTCATTGATGCGATAGGAAGGAAGATCACTCATAAACGGCTGTAAAGGCTTTGGGTTTAAACGAAAGCATTGAAGACATTTAGATAGACGACACCTAATAATACGTTTAGCGGATATAATCCAGAATTGTTGGAGTAACAAATAATGAGTTGTATTAATGCCTGGATGACAATAGCTACGATGAATGTTGTCTATGATCAGGAATGTGAGTGGATGTTCAGCCGGTAAGAGAGCAGGATGCTTGTGTTCATATCCTAATCCTGATCGTGAGATTCTGCCGCCCACCCTGATCACTCCCTGATCATCGATAAAAGGATTTAGTTTACGAAAAGGTTTAGATAATGATTGTTTTGATTTTAACTTCAATAATTCCTCTGAAAAAGATTCACTTTGTACAAATTTGACTATTTGAAGTAACGCTTGATGACGTTCAACATTATTTAGAAATGGACTGCGATTGGCCTCAACTGGATTCTGGGAGTTATTGATAAAACGACGAATGTATGTGACAATATTAATGATTTTTGAAAGAGACGAATGACGATTGAGCAAATTACTAAATACAGTGTCTTGGTTTTCATTAATTGGCGTGGAGACTAGCGCAGTCGATTTACGTTTTTCTGAATCAATGATCACTTCTTCCGCGTCAGTTAGTATGCCTACAAACGAAGGCCATGATTCTCGACATTGAGACAACCAACAAGGTCCCGCCCACCATAGAGAATTATTGACAATCTCACAAGGAAACTGTCCGCGAGAACATATGTCTGCTGGATTATCACCCGAACACACATGATGCCAACATTCAACAGGAGTGAGACTTTGGACATGGCTTACACGATTCGCGACGAACGTGGCCCAACGCGATGAATGGGAGCGAAGCCACGACAGAACTATGGTAGAATCTGACCACAGGTAGACTGATTCGATTGGAATACGAGAAAGATAAGTGTTGCGAACGAATTTATAGAGGTCTGCAAGAAGAACAGCTGCACATAGTTCTAGGCGAGGCAGTGTTGTACGCTTCAATGGCGCAACTCGTGCTTTGGAACAGACTAAAAACACTTGAATGTTTCCGACTGCATCAGTTACGCGTAAGTAAATTACTGCACCATACGCTATCTCGGAACTATCGCAAAAGCCGTGAAGTTGATATGATTTAGCATTTGCACAAGTAAGAGTGCGAGGAATTCGGATATGTTGCAATTGAGATAACTGATTCCTGTATTTGTTCCACACACTGATGACTTCGCTAGAAGGTGTCTCATCCCAACCAACACCGAGAATCCAAAGCTTTTGAATTAAGCATTTCGCTTGAATTGTGATTGGAGTTACGAACCCTAACGGGTCGAATATTCTAGCTATCTCGCTAAGAATAGCGCGTTTAGTGCACGGCCTGTCAGAGGGTTTGACCTCGAAGAGAAATGCATCTTCTGCTGGGTCCCACTTCAAACCCAACACCTTTAACGTGGCTGGTTCAGAAGAATCAAGTGAAACAGAACCTTTGAGACGATCTTCTTCAGGAATACCCGATAGCAACTGTGGATGATTACTGACCCATTTACGAAGTTTGAAGTGTCCTAAGCTGAATAATGTGATAAGTTCTGATTGAGCCTTTTGAGCTTCATCCAACGAATTACATCCGCTCACGACATCGTCGACGTACAGATCAGACATTATGATCCTACTCGCGATAGGGTGGTCGCGTCCCTCATCCGCGGCAAGTTGTCGCAAGGTGCGACAAGCAAGAAACGGAGAGGAAGCTACGCCGTAAGTGACCGTATTCAAGCGATACTCTTGGAGAGGCTCAGATGGATGCACCCTCCAAAGAATACGCTGATACTCACGATGAGGCTTATCGATCAGGACCTGCCGATACATCTGACGAACATCTGCCATGAATACGATGGAATGTTCTCGAAAGCGCAGCAGGATACTGAAAATGTTGGTTTGTAACTTAGGGCCAATGAGCTGCGAATCATTCAAGGAACGAGAACGATAATCCTTGGCAGAGGCGTCGAAGACCACGCGAAGACGAGTGGTAGTTGAGTCCGGTCGGAGAACACAATGATGAGGTATATAGTATTTGCCTTTTCCTATGTCATCAATCGAAACTAATGACATGTGACCTGATGCGATATAGTCTTGCATGAACTCCGTGTACTGACTGTGTAGTTCTGGGTCACGTGTCAGTCGTCGTTCGATAGCATGGAATCGCCGTAATGCCACATCACGAGAACCCTCGAATATAGGCTCTGAATCGTCTTTGAAAGGTAAGGATACCACGTATCTACCTGATGAGTCACGATAATGTTGAGTTACGAATTTATTTTCGCACGAAGACTCATCCGGAGTGAGTGAAGATGCCTGCGGTATGGAATCGAGTTCCCAGAACTGTTGAACCAATGAATTTAATGAATTATCAGATGTAAACAAGGCATTAGAAGCTAGCCGAGTTTTACCTAGCAATAGCCAACCAAAGACTGAATTTAATGCGGTAGGTTGTTGTACACTTCCTTTGATGTGTTGGCTAAGTAATGAGTCAGCAAAAACATCAGCTGCGAGTAAAATATCTATCGGGCCAGGAATATCAAATCCTGGGTCTGCTAATGGTAGTGACTTGATGTGTGACCAACCAGATGTGTTCAGTTTGGCTATTGGTTGATCACCGCATATTTTTGTGAGGACGTGTAAATCTAAATTAAAAGCCACACGATTATTTGTACCGATGCTACACGTGACGTCACCGATAATGGACGCATTTACGTCACCTAGTCCACTAACGCACGCAGCAGTCTTAGTAAAACTCAAGTTTAATTGATTGATAGCGTTTTCGGTAATGAAATTACTTTGACTGCCGGTATCGAACAAGGCGCGGAAAGATTGCATGCTTCCGGACGCGTCCTTAACTTGCACGATAGCGGTCGCGAGCAGCACGGTGGTGTGCGTTGGTGAGCGCGACACCAGCGACGACGCGGGAGTCGTATCTTGCTTCTCGCGGTGAAGCAGACTGTGGTGCTTGCGTTTGCATATGCGACATGAAAATACAGACTTGCAATTTTTTAGTTGATGAGAAGGCTTAAGACAATTGTAGCACCAGTTTTTTTCAGTTGCTATTTTTAAACGTTCATCTATAGGTTTATTAAGAAATTCCGAACATAATGTAATAGAATGAGCATTATTACAAAATGAGCACTTGAGGATTTTAGCACTGTGAAGGTTATCCGTTGCTGCGACCAGAGTGTGTGTGACGTCATTACGTTTGTATTGTTTTGACGGCGCGGGAGTTAACTTTAGTGGAAATTTGCTGGCTTTATTATTTTCCAAAAAATGCGAATCACGCATGAAAGCCTCGCATTTAGATTGCAGAAAACCTCTTAGGTGTTCATAGGTAGGTATATCGATATTTGAATATTTCTCCTCAAAACTACGACGCAAATCGGTATCCAATTTCGATAAAATATGGTAAACCAAAACGAAATCCCATTTGTCAATTGGTAAATTAACTGTTTTTAAAATACAAAGATTTTCATCTATCGAATCTATAGATTTACGAAACGCATTGGGGTCATTACACTTAAAGTTAACATTTAGAATATCCCTCCAACACGTAAAAGCAAGATCGCGTTTATTGTGATAGCGCGCAGCGAGCGCCTGATACGCATTTCGGTAATGTTCGTGCGCCAGCGGGAACGGCTTCACCACGGCGAGCGCGTCTCCGCTCAGCGACGATGTTAAGTAATGAAACTTCTCAGTTTCCGTAAGAGATGTAGAATTATGTATTAATGCGTTAAAAGTATCGAAATATTCAGGCCATTGTTTGATATTACCGGAAAAACTTGGAAGAACAATTTTTGGTAACCTAATATTAGATGAAGAACAATTATTTTGCAAATGCGTCGTTACTTCGCACTTACTCAGCTGCCTGTGAATTGTTAACACCTTAAAGTACATTTCATCGAACTGCTCCTGCAAATTGTTCTCATCCTCGTCAGAGTCCGTCGCAGCATCTAAAATGCTATAATTAGCATGTTCGAAATTCGATGCAATGTTTTTTAATTCCGAGTGATATGAGAAAAATAGGTCACGTTGAGATTGATCGCTTGAAGCTTGAATACCTATCTCCAAAGCCTTAGCCAACCGCTTAAAAGCAATAGTTCGCTTCCTACGAAATGACGCTAAGTCCTGTTTAGGACATTCTACCGATTTAGATTTAGTCTTTATAACACTTTGTCTACGTGAAGGTTTGCCTAAAAGAGACATTGTAATAATTCGGTAAGAAAATTAATAAAATACTTAATTAAATCGATTAAGAAAGTAGCAAACAAAAATAAAACTTTTCTAAAATTATATGAAGATCTACAACGAGTTGTATTTCTTTCACCCGTAGATACCAAAAGAATAACTCTTGGATTGACTCGAACTGTGCAGTATACAGCACGCAGCACTGTTACATGTGTAGGAATAAACGCGCGTTTCGCTTAAACTAACAACCGTTGTAGATGGTTCATACAGTAGTCAACCCACGATGCGTTATAGATTGAACACCTTACGTATAAATGCTGTGCTACTGCGTGTTGTAAAGTGTACGCAGTATAAGATCTACAACATTTGTGAATTCTATTTGTACGCGTAACGCTACAAACTAGTGCGTGAATGATTGTTGTATACCGAACAAATCAACAAAATCTAACCGATTTGAGTTTGACCGTTGTTGGGATCGTGGAATGCGAGTCTATTGTAGAACTACCCTCAAAAAATTTAAGAAAATTAAAAACGGAATATTCCTACAGTTTCAAACTCAGGTTATTATAAAATATGTTTTAGATTTTGTACGTTTGTTAATAAGAACGACTTTTGAATGAATTTGGAATTGATCTGTTGAATAGGTGACGATGATGAGATATATTAACGTAAGCCGAATAAAGTAAATTAGACACCGATGAATAGAAAATGTTTGCCTAATTTGAGTTCTTACGATAATTAATTGAATACCTATTCTCGAATACAGTTGCCTATAGTTTCGATGGTAACAAATAGACACGGAAATTATAATGCATGTAGCAATCTAGCAGAGATGAATATAACCTAGAATCGATAATAAGATAAATAGGATTTCTACGCTACAAATTACGAAAATACCAGAAAATACCACACGCACTTGACCTTAACTAGGTGGAGGTCCCGGGTTTCGGCACCATAAAGATGTAGCAGCCGCACCAAGCCGAAATAGGAATGGCTTCCTGCTACAGCTGGGTAGACCTGAGAGGTCTCGACAAACGATAGAACGATGGGTTCTTACTAGCATCAACCAACAGTGAACAGATTAACATGCGTTACGTACCTCGGACTGCTACTGCCACTGCCAGCTGCGATGACTCTCCACGTCGTTAAAGTTCGGTCCGTAGTGTAGTTACAGGTTCCTTTGCAGCACACGTGCCGAATAGGGTTTCGATAGTTGCCGTATCGACCGAATGTATAGATCGCGTGTGCCCTTGTTGACGGTTAGATTCTCAACGCACGTCCGGTAGCTTCCAAGTGTTTTTAACCAATACGTCACGCATGACAGCCGTAATGACAGCTGCGATCTGCCACCGTGATTGATGCCAGGACGAGAGATTGATGAGGAATTAAAACATATGATTGATCATTTACGGTAACGAAACAAGATTTATAAACATTTCATTCTGTCTTCTTTATTATATACAAGTAACCTGGGTATTTATTTTATTACACAAGTAAATTAAGAGTATTGTGATGATTGTACCGATTCTGACTATCAGCTATCTAGTATAATGTTGAACATACATTGAGTGGCATTTTTCCACGTAATGCTTTTTAAATTGACATGCTCTCTGGACTGGATGGATGGTTAGTGTTGTAGATATCAAAACTGTCACAATAACTTTAACAAAACTGCATTGATATCATTTTTAACTCAAGCATCGTTTTCTTTCAATAAGTCCAGATAATCTTAGATTTTAGACAATTTTTAAAATAATTTTGTAAAATAACAAAATAAATCATAGTAAAAGTAATAAAGAAACCGGATTTTTGCCCAAACTACTAGGTTAAACAACGTTTAAAAAATAACTTCGGTATAACATTTTTCAACCAAATGTTCTCTGTAAGGCGTGTGAAAATTGTATGAGATTTTTGTTTAGAAGAAAAAGAAAACAGGTTTAATCTAAGATGATCGCGCACAAATGCGTAGGAAAATATATTGGTACAAACATTCCAAAACCTTCGATTTTCATTTAAAATACTCTTCCTCAAGTATCATGTTACAGTTCTCGAGACCTGAGTAACGTTTAACAAGTCCCTAATCAATTTCCTTTTATTCCTCTTGGTCTACCTTTGATACCTTTTAAAATCCAAAGATAAAATTTGTACGTTAACTGTTTCTTACTGTAATTTAACTCTGACTTTTTTCATGTGCTACTAGCTGCAGCGGTACTTAACTTAATCACAGCTTGTGACGGAACAAGCTCGAGTCTTGTGTATGGGGCGGAAGTATGGTTTCAATATACCTGCTAATAGCATTTGTCAATACTGATTTACTCAAGTTATCATAAAAATATCTGTTTGTATATTAGTATATGTTAGCAGATATAATTGTTGATATATAGAATCTTTAAATGGAAGAAAAATTACATATAAAAGGATGTTGTGACGGAACAAGCTCGAGTCTTATGTATAAAACGGAAGTATAATCTCAATATACCTACTAATAGCATTTGACAATATTAATTTACTAAAGTTATCATAAAAATATCTGTTTATATATTAGTATATGTTAGTAGATATAATTGTTGATATATAGAATCTTTAAATGGAAGAAAAATACTCATAAAAGGATGTTGTGACGGAACGAGCTCGAGTCTTGTATGTGAAGCGGGAGTATAGTCTCAGTATACCTGCTGGTGGCATTTGGCAATACTAATTTACTAAAGTTATCTTAAAAATATCTGTTTATATATTAGTATATGTTAGCAGATATAATTGTTGATATATAGAATCTTTAAATGGAAGAAAAATTACACATAAAAGGATGTTCAGTTAAATTCATTTACCTTGCTAAAGAATAAAAAAAATTAGAAAAAAATTATTAATTTAATATTGATATCTGGTTCTCAGAATTTATGTACTAATTTGACATAGAAAGATGCATCTAATTAATGTTCCTAAAGGTTAAAAAGTATAGCAGTTTGGGACGCCTACTTTGTTATTAAGTTTCTCTTCCGTTGTTGATACGATCTTATGGGTGGTAATTATTTGCAGGAAAATAATTGATGATGCTTTCGCATTTACACATAGATTTTATTTGTTCATTATTTATTTATTTATTTATTTGCTAAACAAAATAACTCTACAGTAGTTACACATAAATTAAATTAAATAAGTAACTCAAGGGTGCATTCTTTTATTTTGTTGGGAAACATGACTGGAGATTGTCACGGGTGCGTGGTGCATGGTGCACCGTGGGAGGGAGTTCGGTCTTTTGGGGATAAATAGGGCAGTAGGCCGCAGAGCAGGGGTCGGAATTTCAGTCTCGGGGAATGGAAGTTTGAGTCTCGGTCAGGAAACGAAAGTAACCCAAAAGTTCTGCCAGTTTGTAACCAGTTTAATATTTAGTTTTTCAATTGTTTAAAAATAGAATATAGTGTTGTGTTGAACGTGGGTCCAGTCTTTAGGTGAGTGTTTATTTTAGTACACATTAATAGGGAATTTCGTTTTCAGGAAAGTTCTGCCAGTTCGTAGATAAAAGTTTAATTTTTGAGTATATTAATATTAAATTACGTTATTGCGTTAGAAAGTGAATCCTGTTATAGAAGAGCGTTTATTTCGTTTAATACTGTAGGGTAATTTAACAGGGAAATTAACTTTTATAGTATATTTATTTAAGGTCTTGATTTATATATTAATATTTCGTGTACTTTATTCTTTATAAGTATTTTATTATATATACTTATTTATATATGTAAGTATATATACTTACATGTTATATTTTATCTTACTTTGTATTAAAAGTAATTACGATCACACACGCAGAACACAATACATCTATAGGTATTGATAAACTAAAAATGCTCATTTGTGACGTGTTTATATTCGTCTAAATATAATGTATGTAATGCATTACAATGGTGAGATATACTAGAAGGTTATTTGATTGAGTCAAAATAATTTATTTAACACACTCAGCGTGCTAGTCTCCAACTTGGTGAAGTTTATTTGCTCTTTATTTTCTCCCTTTATCCTCATGTCAATTGGCTCACAACCACACAGTCGTTGAGGTCTCTTGTAACCATTTTCATTGATCTGACTATCTGTTGTTGCTACAAGGACGAGTTCCGGCTCATCAGACTCAGGGAGAAAGTTGGTTCAGGAACTTCTTGGCTGAATAATTGACAAATATTAAAAACTCACATTTCCTTCCTTCATTTATGTTCATTCTGCGACTTGTTATCTGGCATAAGACCAAACAGTGGTTGAAGTCTCTTGTTGTCAATTTCAATGATCTGAGCTTCTGGTGTTACGACAGGATGACACTCCGGTGCATCAGACTCAGTGAGGAAGTTGGTTCATGAACTTCTTGGCTGTATAATTAACAATGTCATGGAATGAATTATAAATCTATTTATTCCTCTCCTTCATTAATATATTTATTTCATGAATTATTAACGAACATAATACTAAAGTCATTGGAGTTTCTGGTTTCACTTTCATTGATCTGACTATCTGTTGATGCGACAAGGACGAGTTCCGGCTCATCAGACTCAGGCAGAAAGTTGGATCTAGAACTTCTTGGCTGAATAATTGACAAATATTAAAAATTCTTATTTCTTTCCTACATTTATGTTCATTTTGTGACTTGTTATCTGGCATGAGACCAAACAGTGGTTGAAGTCTCTTGTTATCAATTTCAAGGATCTGAGCTTCTGGTGTTAAGACAGGATGACCCTCCGGTGCATCAGCCTCAGTGAGGGAGTTGGTTCTGGAACTTCTTGGCTGAATAATTAACAAATGTCATGGAATGAATTATGAATCGGGTTTGGAAACTTTTGCCTGAATAAATAACAATTATCATGAAATAGATATTAGAGTTACCCTTCCGAAAATGATCCAACTTGGAGATTACACTACTTAGATTAAATTAAAGTATCTGCAAGGTTTGGGTTTGTGATATAAATAACTTTATTCAAGATTGTGGAATTTATTGTTAGCTTTATTTATTCTTACAATCTCACCATATTCCATCCTCTACTTATCTTTATAAACTTATTTACTTACAAAGTATTTTTATTTTATCATTATTATTCAGTACTAACACTCGGGTGTTGGATTGGTGAATCCTGGAGAGAGAAATTCAAAAAAATGAAAGGATGTCTCTCACATGACTAGGGCGAGGATAGGGGCCCTACTCACACCCACTTTTTATAAATTTCCAATTCATTTTAATTTATCAAATCCATTTCAACAGTTCTTTATTACCTCTTATTATATATTGTATGTATTTATTATATTATATATTTTTATTACTATAATAATTTACATTGCATTCTTAAAACATTCTTTGTTTCTTATCTTTGTCACATACCTCGGAAAAGAACTTGGTTACTATGCAACACAACGAAGAGTCCTACCCAACCTTAGACGATCACGCCAAATAAATATTGTATTTTTTTATTGATAAATCTTTATATTGTGCCAATTACAATTTCTCATTCTGTAGTTTATAACTGAAGGTTTTATATATATTTTGAATGAGGAGTATAAGAATAAAGTTTGACACTTATATGCTAGGTTTTATATTATATTTATGTATCTATTTCAAATTTTTATTTATGACATTCCCTTATATGATCAGAGAGCAGATCAGGAAGGGGTGGTCGTTACAATTTGGGGCCGTGACCAGGATAAGTAAAAAAAGGTAGATCATCAGTAAAATTACTTAAATATTACTGTGGTTTAGTATAGTTACCTCAGTAGTAGCTAAGTGTAGAATGAGTAAGGTAGAATGAGTATTATTGGCATAATTTTTGATTAAAATGTATTTAAATTCCAGTGGCTTCAAGGCCACAATTTGTTGCTTGTGACCTAGGTCGAGGTTTGAAAATGTGACAAGGGTTTGAAATAAGTGGGGGCGACTATTTTAATGTTAAATATATTTAGTATTTATTTGTGTATATATACATCAAGACAATTATATTATTTATTATGACACTGAAACATTCAACACATTATTACACCACCACACTAGTTAGTTTATATATTTTATTTATTTCTGTTATATATTTTGGATTCAACCATTTAACAGGTTAATGATGAGTTCTTCACACATACTAGTTTGTATGGCCTTTGGATGGTATTTTTCCTTTTTTCTTTAACAGTAATTAGCTGGAAGGTACAAGTAGTGAATTAGTAAGCAAAGTGGTAGTCTAGGTAAAACTTAGGTAATATTGTGAAGATGTTATATGTATATTTCTTCTTTAATAATTGGCATATTATTTAAATATTAATTGTAAGTTTTCAGAAAGTTTAGATAGATAGTTCTTGCATAGATTATAACTTTTGCTTCACTGTCTTTATTTTTAGCTACTTGTTTTCTTATTATCAATAATAACTGAAATATTTTATTACTGTGTTTCTATTTTTTGTAATAATTTTATTATTTCATGTTTTTTATTTTACAATTTATTTGAGTGTTATTTTCAGGAATTTTTATTTATAATTATTTTTCATTGTTTGTATTCTTTTCAGCATTTATTTTATTTTATTTAACACTTTATGGTATTATGACTAGAGGTTAAAAGTGTAATAGATAGTAATTCTATAATCCCACTATATTCAAAATGTACTGTTTAACATAATATCAATTTTCTTTTTGGGTTTGATAACATGGTTCAATATATTCTGTCATTCTGTTAGAGCAATCAATTGATTGATCTTATTGTAGTTTAATTTTACAGCCTTCGTTGATAGGTTATTTTAGAATTCTGAGGGGTTTTACAGGTTTGTTTATTAGATTTAATCAGATTTAGAAATGTAAATTAGGTTATGTAGTTAGGGAATGTAGGGGGTTTTAATTCTTTTAATTACTTATTTAGGAAAGTTGTTGTAACTACAAAATTGAATAGTTTATAATGACTGTTAGATTATTTTGTTTTACTGGAGGTCTAGATAGGCAGTTCTAAGTTAATCTTAATAGGATCTTATTATGATTCGTATTACTAAACACAAAATGGTAACATAGTGGGCAATTCATGAGATGAAGCACGCACAATTCATATCTTGTAATTCGGTTGTTTATAGTCTTACAGAGAAATTCTTAAAATGTTTCATGTAGTATGAGTTGCGTAGGTGTCAAATAGTTGAAATCATAAAAAGTTACCCAAGAGCAATGTTTGAAGAAAACATTGTATAAATCAAACACTCACTTACTTCAAAATAAAATGTTTCAACACACACTTAATTCAAAGGCCGAATAATAGAGCTTTATCACATTTGACCACTTGAGTGGATATTTTTCATTAGTGTTAAACATGTACAAGTGGAGAATTTTAAATGTTACAACATTAGGTTACTAAAAACAAGGAACAAGACATGTTAGTTTAGCGTGTAAAAGGATCCACTTGGAAAAGTATTCAAATAAATAATGTTAAGAGTTACGGCATTTAGTTACAGTTATTTAAATTGGAACGTGCGTGCGTTTGTTTACTTTTTGGTTTTGGTTCCTTACCCTTATGGGAAGGCAAGGGATCTAGCCCATGCAACCTGTTGTTTACTTTTTTAATTACTGCGATGACATACTTGCGAATAGTTGACAGCAAACTAAAACGAAATGATTTTATGTGTTGAGTCGTGATCACCAATTCACCATTGTTTTTATGATTAGTTGTGTTGTTAGTTAAGATATGTAACGTTCCAACAGTTATTTATAAACATAACTTTCACATCTTTATGAAATATAAAATAATTGGCACAGTTACGGTTCTATTATTTTCGGTGTGGTGAAAAATAATTTCATTATAATCAAATATGAGTCAGTTAGATTATGAAATGAATTGAATAGGGATGACAATTATATCTCCATTTTACAAAAACAGAAAATGTTGAAGATTTGCAAGTAATTCGGGAAATGAATTACATTTACACAAATTGGACCAATGTGGACATTTTAGATTCTCTGATGTAGTGACTTTATCTTTTGAATATAATTGCTCCAGTAATTAAGGGTAGTTAAATTACAAAGTTCTACTTATTAACCACAATTTAAATGATTGAAAGAATTATATGTGCCTACTTTGTTGATTGGTTTTTTTTTTAATTATATTTTCAGTGGAATGTTATTTCGGTGTTTATAATAGTATCTACAAAGATTATCATTTTCATAGTGTTGGAGTTAATATAAACTTTTTACAGACAAATACTTTGTTTCGTGTCTATCAAATTTAATTATCAATCCATTTTAGGTATTCAGTGAGTTTATGGGTAGTTATCTGAAGAGTGAATGATAGTGTTATTAGTTTAAACTTCATTTAACAATTGCGTGTGGGAGTGGATGAAATTAATCAGTGGTTTTTTTAAATAGGTTTATTTGTTAGGAAGTAAAATTATTAGGTTATATACTGAGACGAATGAGTGGCGTAGTGTTTGGTGGTCCTGCCTCGTTCGAAGAAAAATTACATATAAAAGGATGTTGTGACGGAACAAGCTCGAGTCTTATGTATAAAACGGAAGTATAATCTCAATATACCTACTAATAGCATTTGACAATATTAACCCATATATGCGCAGAACTATTTTCATCTCCGATTTTTATGATTTTTACATATGTAATTTATTATGGGCTCTAAAAATCAGCTGTGATGGTTATTTTTCATTTTCAGTCCTGAAACTAGTGTTTTTTTAATGTGGCGAAAACGACCCCTTGCGCTTATATGGTCCTATACTAGTATAATGGCAATTACTAAATCAAATACAATTTTATTGCAAATTAGGCTTTAATATTAAGGTTTTATCAGTCTCAATGTAAAAAGAAACTATGAAATAATAATGAAAATGAACAAAATGTAGAAAAATACATTTTAAGAATGAAATTGGGCAAAACATTTGGCATGAAGATTTACACCACATTTAGTGCACATTTTGACAGTTTTGTTTTTGCATAGTGCACATCTTTTTCTGGTCTCTGCAGCTTGAATAATATGCTCAGCTGCATGTTTTCTCACAGAAAGAGGTACAACCGTTTTTATTGGTTGCCGTGGCCCTGGACGAGATGAAGCAACTCCATATTTCTGAAGCAACGTCCTTGCAATCGATCGACGAAAGTTCAGTGTGTCCACGTTTGCCCCATATGATCGAGCGAGCAAAAAAGCGTTGTTGACAGCGACGTCAATCAACCACATCAAGATGGGAATGTACCATTTCTTTCCCCTGATGGCTATGCGGTAAACACCGATATTAGCATCCAGTCTGTCCACACCCCCCATAAATTGGTTATACCGATGCACAAGATTTGGTTGGTCAATATCAATTTTCCGTTTGGCAGCAACTGAATAACGGCGCGCTTTTTGGATGGGGTTTACCCCGAATTCATTAGACAATAATGTCACTACGCTATTGTCGTTCCATCGAACAGCGCAAATATTATCTTTCGTATCTAGTCTATAGTCATAAAATCCTCTGGGCTGCTTTTTGCAAGACTTAACATCCATCAGAGGACACTTGTCGACTCTGTTTTGACGAACTGTTCCAGTAATTTTCACGTCACTTTCTTGCAAAGAACTAAGCAATCCAGGAGACGTAAAAAAATTATCACAGTAAACCGAAAACTGTGTTTCCGGGTATTCTTTTTTTACCAAATTAGTCAATTTGGTAACAACGTGCTCTCCTAGTCCAGTTTCTCGTACTTCAGATCGTCCCTCATATAAATCAGCTTGAATACAATACCCCAAACGTGTGGCTGCAATCCATGCTTTAAATCCAAACCGTATAGGCTTGCCATGAATATGCTGTTTACAGCCGTGTCGCCCATAATATGGTATCATAGATTCATCGATACTAAAGTTCTTTTCTATGGGGGCATACATGAGAAATTTCTCGTTCAAAATTTTGAATAATGGCCGTATTTTTGCCATTTTGTCACCACTGGGAAGGTTGCTGTTATCAGCGACATGAAAATATCTAAAAATATCTTCAAAGCGCTTAGACCGCATCGAATTAGATACTAAGATATTCTAAGTATCTTCGTTGGACTCCCAGTACATGCGACGTCTTGGTAAGGGCACGTAGCCACTGAGGATCAGTATACCCAGAAAACAGTACATTTCGTCCCTTGAAAGGCTGAAACTGGTATTATGCTTTTCAACTGCATACATTACCGAATGTCGAACTATATGTCTTACAACATCTTCGTTGAAAAACAGTTCGAAGAACTCTATTGGTTCGCTGTGTTTGTTAAGGGTGAGCACTACTCGGTGGGGTGGGAGAAGGCCAGTGGATCGGTTGGTGACGCAAATCCCTTTTAACCCAATTTCGTGGTCTACGGTTTCGCTGCTCTGCACGTCGCGTTGATTGCGGATGAGAATTCTCGTCATCAGTCCTAGCAGGTTGCGTGGTTGTGGAAGACTCACCATCATGCTGGCGTTTTCGTGGTCTGACAGTTGTCGCGAGTGGAGACGAAGTAGTGATACTGACCTCAGGCGTGGTGGTGTCGTCATCATCACGTTCTTCCCGATGTAACGTAACAATTTCAGCAGAAGCAAGTAATTGATTCCGATTCAACCTGTTAACGTCATTGCAGTCCTCATCTCCGGAATCACTATCAGACGCAATGCCGTTGGCAGGAGGGTCCATGAAAACATCGATGCCCTGGACATTTTCCTCAGGTTCCAAGTCTTCCAGGACTTCGAGTATCTCATGTATTTGGAGAACACGACGAGACCTAAAATATAAAACTTTTAACCTGAATCATGTTACATATGTGGGCAAGGGGTCTTTTTCGACCCCGCAAAATATTTTGATGGATTCCAACAAGAAAAATAAATGTTATCACTTATCACTAATTACTAATCACTAATACATACATTCAACTCAATGTAAAACAAATTTGACAATAAAACAACAATAAACAAATGAAATACTTACATTTGTATGCGCGCCTAGAGGTTTCTTTTCGAATAAAAAACGCGTGCCCATTTGTTTTGTCAACAAAAAGTTAAACACTAAAACTATCGCGTAATGACCAATGCGTGTGACAACTTAGTTCATTAAACTAATAATAGATGGCGCAAAAAGGTAAAATTGTACCGTTTCTTATGAGCTGGACTTCCTAGAAATGAGTTGGTCCTAGAGGCACAAAAACGACCCAATACGCATATATGGGTTAATTTACTAAAGTTATCATAAAAATATCTGTTTATATATTAGTATATGTTAGTAGATATAATTGTTGATATATAGAATCTTTAAATGGAAGAAAAATACTCATAAAAGGATGTTGTGACGGAACGAGCTCGAGTCTTGTATGTGAAGCGGGAGTATAGTCTCAGTATACCTGCTGGTGGCATTTGGCAATACTAATTTACTAAAGTTATCTTAAAAATATCTGTTTATATATTAGTATATGTTAGCAGATATAATTGTTGATATATAGAATCTTTAAATGGAAGAAAAATTACACATAAAAGGATGTTCAGTTAAATTCATTTACCTTGCTAAAGAATAAAAAAAATTAGAAAAAAATTATTAATTTAATATTGATATCTGGTTCTCAGAATTTATGTACTAATTTGACATAGAAAGATGCATCTAATTAATGTTCCTAAAGGTTAAAAAGTATAGCAGTTTGGGACGCCTACTTTGTTATTAAGTTTCTCTTCCGTTGTTGATACGATCTTATGGGTGGTAATTATTTGCAGGAAAATAATTGATGATGCTTTCGCATTTACACATAGATTTTATTTGTTCATTATTTATTTATTTATTTATTTGCTAAACAAAATAACTCTACAGTAGTTACACATAAATTAAATTAAATAAGTAACTCAAGGGTGCATTCTTTTATTTTGTTGGGAAACATGACTGGAGATTGTCACGGGTGCGTGGTGCATGGTGCACCGTGGGAGGGAGTTCGGTCTTTTGGGGATAAATAGGGCAGTAGGCCGCAGAGCAGGGGTCGGAATTTCAGTCTCGGGGAATGGAAGTTTGAGTCTCGGTCAGGAAACGAAAGTAACCCAAAAGTTCTGCCAGTTTGTAACCAGTTTAATATTTAGTTTTTCAATTGTTTAAAAATAGAATATAGTGTTGTGTTGAACGTGGGTCCAGTCTTTAGGTGAGTGTTTATTTTAGTACACATTAATAGGGAATTTCGTTTTCAGGAAAGTTCTGCCAGTTCGTAGATAAAAGTTTAATTTTTGAGTATATTAATATTAAATTACGTTATTGCGTTAGAAAGTGAATCCTGTTATAGAAGAGCGTTTATTTCGTTTAATACTGTAGGGTAATTTAACAGGGAAATTAACTTTTATAGTATATTTATTTAAGGTCTTGATTTATATATTAATATTTCGTGTACTTTATTCTTTATAAGTATTTTATTATATATACTTATTTATATATGTAAGTATATATACTTACATGTTATATTTTATCTTACTTTGTATTAAAAGTAATTACGATCACACACGCAGAACACAATACATCTATAGGTATTGATAAACTAAAAATGCTCATTTGTGACGTGTTTATATTCGTCTAAATATAATGTATGTAATGCATTACAATGGTGAGATATACTAGAAGGTTATTTGATTGAGTCAAAATAATTTATTTAACACACTCAGCGTGCTAGTCTCCAACTTGGTGAAGTTTATTTGCTCTTTATTTTCTCCCTTTATCCTCATGTCAATTGGCTCACAACCACACAGTCGTTGAGGTCTCTTGTAACCATTTTCATTGATCTGACTATCTGTTGTTGCTACAAGGACGAGTTCCGGCTCATCAGACTCAGGGAGAAAGTTGGTTCAGGAACTTCTTGGCTGAATAATTGACAAATATTAAAAACTCACATTTCCTTCCTTCATTTATGTTCATTCTGCGACTTGTTATCTGGCATAAGACCAAACAGTGGTTGAAGTCTCTTGTTGTCAATTTCAATGATCTGAGCTTCTGGTGTTACGACAGGATGACACTCCGGTGCATCAGACTCAGTGAGGAAGTTGGTTCATGAACTTCTTGGCTGTATAATTAACAATGTCATGGAATGAATTATAAATCTATTTATTCCTCTCCTTCATTAATATATTTATTTCATGAATTATTAACGAACATAATACTAAAGTCATTGGAGTTTCTGGTTTCACTTTCATTGATCTGACTATCTGTTGATGCGACAAGGACGAGTTCCGGCTCATCAGACTCGGGCAGAAAGTTGGATCTAGAACTTCTTGGCTGAATAATTGACAAATATTAAAAATTCTTATTTCTTTCCTACATTTATGTTCATTTTGTGACTTGTTATCTGGCATGAGACCAAACAGTGGTTGAAGTCTCTTGTTATCAATTTCAAGGATCTGAGCTTCTGGTGTTAAGACAGGATGACCCTCCGGTGCATCAGCCTCAGTGAGGGAGTTGGTTCTGGAACTTCTTGGCTGAATAATTAACAAATGTCATGGAATGAATTATGAATTGGGTTTGGAAACTTTTGCCTGAATAAATAACAATTATCATGAAATAGATATTAGAGTTACCCTTCCGAAAATGATCCAACTTGGAGATTACACTACTTAGATTAAATTAAAGTATCTGCAAGGTTTGGGTTTGTGATATAAATAACTTTATTCAAGATTGTGGAATTTATTGTTAGCTTTATTTATTCTTACAATCTCACCATATTCCATCCTCTACTTATCTTTATAAACTTATTTACTTACAAAGTATTTTTATTTTATCATTATTATTCAGTACTAACACTCGGGTGTTGGATTGGTGAATCCTGGAGAGAGAAATTCAAAAAAATGAAAGGATGTCTCTCACATGACTAGGGCGAGGATAGGGGCCCTACTCACACCCACTTTTTATAAATTTCCAATTCATTTTAATTTATCAAATCCATTTCAACAGTTCTTTATTACCTCTTATTATATATTGTATGTATTTATTATATTATATATTTTTATTACTATAATAATTTACATTGCATTCTTAAAACATTCTTTGTTTCTTATCTTTGTCACATACCTCGGAAAAGAACTTGGTTACTATGCAACACAACGAAGAGTCCTACCCAACCTTAGACGATCACGCCAAATAAATATTGTATTTTTTTATTGATAAATCTTTATATTGTGCCAATTACAATTTCTCATTCTGTAGTTTATAACTGAAGGTTTTATATATATTTTGAATGAGGAGTATAAGAATAAAGTTTGACACTTATATGCTAGGTTTTATATTATATTTATGTATCTATTTCAAATTTTTATTTATGACATTCCCTTATATGATCAGAGAGCAGATCAGGAAGGGGTGGTCGTTACAAGCTTTAGATAGAAATTTTAAAAATAAATAGTTGTTTAAAACCCTTTAAACTAACAGATTCTTAATAGACATTTCAAATAAAATATGATAAAATTATTTTCAATTACCTCATCATCCCCACGTAAAGAGATTAATCGACTTTAACTTTTTTGTTTGTTTTTAACATCAAAAGCTCTTGTGGTACACAAATAATTAAACAATAATTAAACATACACATACTGAAAAACATTAAACCACTGCTTTGCGTCGTGATGTCGGGTAAAAAGGACTGTTTGTTGATGAACTGTTAGTTAATTTTACGCCCGCGCCCTAAAAATATTTCTCAGCAGTCTATTGGTGCTTCTTGGTTTCAACAAGCCCTCAATTGCATAATTTTACATTAAGAAATTAAGCGATACATGCGCATTCATCTCACAAAAGCATTCCATTTATTAATTAAAGATTAGCTTCTACCTAACTGTCCATATCAGTTGCCTAATCCACTTTATAATACAGCGAAAGCGTTTAGCACTTGAATAAGTAATCGGCTAGCTTACAACAAAGCGAAACCCCATTATCGTTTAAATATTCATCTAACATAACATTCTTATTAATACCAGATAAGCAAATTGCAGCACAGTTTTTTTATTTCGAAAAAAATCCGATTTCACTAATAAAGCTCGGTCTTGTCTTTTATTAGAGCGTTCATTCTTGGTAAATTGCCCAAGAAACGTGCATGAAACGCATCCCATGAAACAGTTAAATATTTCAATCAATTTACATTCAAATAATATAAACCTTTAAATTTAGTTCCATTTGACACCTGCACACTATTTGTGCACTTACATTAACGTGCACATTTTTATTTTACTCTATAGCGTAAAATATTGCCTCATTACATTTCAATCGCTAAATGAAACATCCGGCAACAAACCGAAATATCAAGTTTTATTTCTCCGGTTTTTCCAACAATTGGCAGGATTTCAAATAGACTGTAACTTTGCTATAAATAAAGTTAGTTAGGTCAAATACGGTGCCAAATTCTAGTTAATGTTCGCTTTTGAAAGGACTCACAATAGCATTTTCTGTACTTGCTGAAAAGAACACCAAACCTGAAGCATTATTTTCTCACGCAAGAGTTCTTTAAAGTTTTGATTGTTTAAAACAAAAAACACAGAGATGATGTGTCGTTGTGTTTTGTTCGATGTGTGTGTTCAATAACGTTTCGAAGTTGATCGAAAAAGTATTATTAAATTGAGTAAATTAAAAACTTGGTTTATCAAGTTTTCGATACTTGATAAACATAGAGCTAAATAAGAGAGACAAGAATTTGAGGTGATTTATTATTATTTTGTGTAAATTTCGCAGGAGAGTTTCAAAATGAGCCACTTAACTAAACGAATATTCGTGTTGTGCTAAATAAATTTGTTAAGCTAACTGGTTGACCATTATGTCTATATAACGGCTAAATAATTATCTTTATTTACAAAGCAAAGTATCTGCGATTTATTCATTATTTTCTTACAAACTTGTTGATATCCTGCGGCTATCGCAATCCTAGCGAATAAAGTACCACGTCATCTGACTGCGATATATCTATAACGTGAGCAGTTACTTTATCGTAGTCAAGACTACTTTGGTTACTCATGTAAAACTATTACTTTAGGTAATCTCTTTGCTCACCTCTTCATTATGAGTCCAGCGGATGGCTCGCGGAGGTTCTGGAGAATGCTCCACCACGCAGGTCAAGTTCAGGGTGCTCCCTGCGTTGATGAACAGCGCCGGTCCTCCCAGGATCTTTGTCAAAGGTTCTAAACAAATAATTCATTTTCAATTTAATTTTACTTATACTAAATTACATTTTGAAGAAAATAAAATATTTGGACCTCGCTTCATTGACAGTCCATTGTTTAATGTTGCTTTCAAACTTGAAAATCATATTTTCAAAAGAACGTAACAACAAGGAAAACTCAATACTATCGGAAAGGCAAAACAAAGACCTTAATAAAACAATAACAAAACTATCTTCTTGTTATAAGGGTTCCCATGAATTATTGTATCAGATATGAGGAACTAATAATCCCAGTATCAAAGGCAGGGAAAAAACTTTCTCCGTACTTTACATACAAAATTAAGACACAAAAATTTGTATATTTCAATTATGTTTAAACCTACTTGGTATTTATTGTACCTTATGAACACTTATATACAATGATCAGTGTAAAAATATGCATTACAGTAAAGAAATAAAATGAATTTTAAATAATATGTAATAATAAATTTTAAAAAAATCCCGGGGTGTTAATGCCACCTGTTATTTCTGAGTAATTTAATAAAAAATTTATAAATCCGTGAAAAATTTCTTCAATAACTCGTTGCCATCTTGTAGTCAGTGACATGATGCCGTAGCTGTAGAAATCTGTGCTTAGAATTCAAATACATCTACATATCGAACGCGCAACACGGCTCTGCTAGACATTATATTTATATAAACTGTAGTAACAAGAATATGATAGAAGAATTCATCGGAAGCGACACCCGTTGGGAAGTGAGTGCGCTGGCGGAGACCCGCTGGCGGAGACCCACTAGCGGGCCGTCCGCCGAATATGAAAGTTGCACTGAAGGTGTTCAAAGGGACGTGAGTTGGGGGCCGTTCTGGGCAGCCTCCAGTGAAGGTGTCGGCAGTGTCGGCGTGTCACAGTGTCGACGGTGTTTGCAGTCGAAGTAAACCGCAGTCCCTCTTGTCTGGGTGCACCATTTTTGAAACCATGCTCCGAGGGCGTTTACGGCCTTTTGGAGTCTGATGACGAGACCCGGGACACTGAGGCCTTTGGTGTAAAGGGCGGTGTCGTCGGCAAAGAGGGCAAGCTCAACGCCTTTTGGCGGAATGGGAATGTCGTTTGTGTACATTCTATAATACGCTTGGTCGGAAGGGGAGATATTCTCCATGAAATCGTTTATCGCTTTTTTTTTATTTTATTCGCAGCTAATCTATAAGCGGGCGTGGGATAGAGTTTGGCTCTCCGGAGAGCTGCGTTCTTAGCCTTATAAGATTGCTAACGGCTAAGGGAAGTGAGGGTTTGCCTAACTTAGCAACCTTTCCGTTATTACTGATGGCGGAGTTTATAGCATCAGTGAGGGAATTGACTAACGAGTCTATTTTATCCGGGCTATCTAATTGGACGGGTGAGATCGCGAGCGGAGAGTTCGGGGCCTCTAAGGCTGAAACTAACGTATTTTGAAAGCCTTTCCAGTTAGTAAAGGTCTTTGGAGGGGTGACGTTATCGTTAGGCGGTCCTAGCACGAGGGAGACGGGGCGGTGATCAGAGCCTAGGTCATCGAGCGGTTCGATAGAGTTAATATGCTTTAATGCAAAATCGAGGATGTTGGGAGAGTGGTTCCGGTTGTCGGGATAATGAGTGTGAGTGACGGGAGAAATGACGTCTAAGTCGAGTTGCTCAATGATGTCAAGGAGAGCGATACCGCCGGGGTTGGTCGATAGGCACGTCCAGTCGGTATGTTTGGAGTTAAAATCTCCGAACATAACGACTGAACGGCCGAGGGCGAAAATGGTCTCAAAGTCGCTGCGGATAGGTCTGGTGCCACTAGGTATGTAGATAATAATAATAATATATTAAATCCCCAGACAAACACACCAACAGTATGGCTCCAAAGTAAGCAGAGCTTGTGTTATGAGCATACAATAAACTGGGGGGGGAACCCAGAATAAACATACATATATAAATACAAACAACCATGACCCGAGAACAAACATCTGTGTTCATCACACAAATGAATGCCCCGGCCAGGGCTCGAAGCCGGAATCTTCGGCGTATTAGGCAAGGCTACTTACCACTACACCACTCGGTCGTCGTAGATTGAAGCTATGATGATGGTCGGGTGACCATCCGAGTGCCGCCGAAACCGTCGGAGTTGGACCTATCGTTACGAGTAAACTCGTTCTTAAGAATAGCGAATCCCCTGGACCGGATTGGAGTGAGCGACGTCTCTTGGAGAAGCAGTAAGTCTGGCTCGTTGTTCTGAAGGAACAGTTTGTGCTCAGAAAGTTTAGAAATAAGGCTACGAGCGTTAAATGAAACTACGGATAAGCCCTTGGGTTTGATACGACTGGACGCGTGATTTGCAGGTCTCGACATTATATTTACTATTTAAGAATTTATTTTTTTTATTTTAAAATACATGAAAAACTTACAGCTAGGAGATAGAATAACAAAGATGTTTAGAGGAAGAAGGCCAAATAAAGTTTTTACATACAGTTTAAAGAGTAAATACATACATAAACAGTCACAAAACATTAGAAATAATTATAAAAACGAAATGGGGTTGTAGATTAAACTATAAATAGGTACTAAATGGTCCCAACATTTACAAACAACAAAAATAAATTCACATAGATACTAGAGACATAGATAAGAATAAATTATTTTTATTTTATTTTATAAATTAATTTACCGGTGGGCAAAAAAAATTGTTTTTTTTCTTAGAGCCGCTCTGAGACTTGAGACACTGTTAGAAAAAATATCGATGTTTTCACAATCACGAATTAACCCATTAACCAGCTTACATGCTCGTGTAATAAATGAGTTCTGTCTGTAGCTGGTACTGGCGTAAGGGACATGGAGTAAAGTTGGATTTCTATATGATTTTTTGTGCACCCAGATACCAACTAAATACAGAAGCTCATGCACCTCAATTTTGTTATTTAATATTTTTATTACATTGCAAATGTCTGCTATCTCTCTCCGTGTAATTAGGGAAAGTATATGATGACGCCTACAACGCGATAAATAGTTGCTGTTGAAGCAGCGTGTAAATAGCCACTTCACCGCGTTTTGCGTAACTCGGGCGTGAGCGTCTTAACAAATAATTTATGTTCAGTAGGTTGTGCTTAGATCTTTGTGGGTGTCAGAATCAATACCTTAGCCTAATCACTAACCTGGTGGATCCAGGGTGTCTCTCAAAGGAGGACACGCGTTTGGTCGGCTCCCAGAACTTTCTAGGCGTCACTGCAGCTATTACGGGCACAGCTTCTCCAAAACCTTGCACTTATTGTACAATGTTTATACTAAATTTTAAACCACAAATATCGTTCACACAACAAAGAAACATATTAATATTATAGCAGAGTGAGGGCGCGAAAGTCAGCGTCCTTGACCAGCGCTCAACCTCACCCTCAACCAATTAAGACTCCTTCAAAGATGTGACTCGCAAAAGGTTCACACACACATAAAATCACGCACACAAGAGCAGCGTGCGTAAGACGAGCCATAGATTGCACTTCTAGCGAACCATGAACGCCATCTAGCGTCCCGAAACGAAAACTGAGTCCTTACAGATCAGTGAATTCGGCTAGAAAATAATTAGACGGCGCCACAAACATATGAAAAGTGTTAATTAATAAATTTATCAATTTTATATTTGTATGCGGCTTAACCATGCTCCCCGCCTTGAAAGGTCGGAGATCTTTCAAAAGATCAAACTTAATTCAAATGAGTACAACTAAGTATCTTATAGTTCCCTCTGAGCGTTGAATAAAATAAATATGCGATATTATTTATAAATTTAAGCGGTACGTTTTATTACTAAGCGGAAACAATAAACTAAATATTAAGTGTTAAATTTATATTATAATTATAGAATTATTGCGTTGGAATAGGGTAAAGTTTTACTACGGGGCGTTTAAAAGAACCAAATCTCTAGTTTTAACCTTTGCAACACGAACTACATTATCAGTGCCGGGAAAAACCCCAGTAATAATACCTAATGGCCAGTACAAAGGCGGAGAATCGTCTCGTCCAACAAGCACGACAGTACCAATTTGAACTGGTTTATCAGGAATAGTCCATTTCTGTCTAGGTGCCATTTCTTCCAGAAAGATTGCACAGTACTATCAAGCAAATTTTTGCGTTGAGCTAAACTAATATTTGGTTGATTGGAAAGATCAGCAGCGGGTAAGTATTTAAGCGGTGTTGACATAAGAAAATGAGCGGGCGTGATTATCTCGGGATGTGGATCTGAGGAGATCACATTAAGCGGGCGTGAAGTTAAAATACACTCTATTTGGGTTAAAACTGTTTGTAATTCTTCGCATGAAAGAAATTGTGTGCCAATGACACGATATAAATGCGATTTTACACATTTTATGTTTAAATAAATAATAATAAATAATATTTCTAACAATCACACCACATTATCTAGCCCAAATTAAGTATCATTAGGAACTTGTGTTATGGATACTAAATAAATAAACTTAAGAAATATATAAACACACATAGATATTTTATTTTCATATACAAATATTAGAAATAAACTTAAATAAACATACATACGTTTATGTTAGATTCCCATATACCGCCAAAGTGTGTAGATCTAGGCGGAATCAATTTCCAGTCAATTCTGTGAGCCGTAAGCTCATGAAAAAGCGATGTTTTGAATTCGGTTTTAATGAGGAAATTGTACAACTCGTTCAACTGTGCCTTAGCGCCAACTAAATTCGTTCCATTATCGGAATATAAACAAGACACAGGTCCGCGGCGAGAAATAAAACGTTTAAAGGCAGCCAAGAATGCATCTGCTGTCAAATCTGAGACCAACTCAATATGAATTGCCTTTGTCACTAAACATACAAACAAGCAGATGTCTGCTTTCTGTGCATGCTGACCCCTACGCCGTGAAAGTATAATACGGATAGGACGAGCGTAATAGACACCAGTGTGGACAAATGCCTTTGCCTCAGAGACACGGCATGCGGGAAGGTCTGCCATAATTGGTGTTGGATGATGCAGATTTAATTTAAAACAAGTGTTACATTTGCGCGTTACAGATCTTATTACAGTCCGGGCGTCTAATATCCAATAACGTTGCCTCAGAATTGACATAAGAAATCCAGGTCCAGTGTGACAATTCATAATATTATTATGATAATGTTGTATTATTCAATTGACTGCATGATCATGTTTTGGAAGAAGTGCGGGATATTTGGCGTCAAATGGAAGAAATGATTTTGAAAGTCTTCCACCAACTCTCAAAATTCTTTCTTTGTCTAGAAAAACAGCTAAGGACAGGAGTTTTTTTAGAAGGTAACTTAGCGGATTTAATTAAATCTATATCTTGAGCGAAAGATACTGATTGCAAAGTGCGAATCATAATACGTTCTGCTAAGTTTAAATTACTTACGGAATTCGAATTCGCGGATGAAAATTTTTATATTTAATAGAGCGGAGTACATAAACAATGATGCGTAATAATTTATCTTTATAAGAAGAAGAAATTTATAAGAAGAGATGCGTTGAGCGAGTTAACATAAAATATTAGGTTCCGTAGATACGGTGGCGGTTAAAATACTAGTCTTATGTTCAGGAAGTTCTCCAGAACTCGTGGGGGAAACCGGCTTCACCGGCAAAGCATCTGGTGCGCATTGCAGCCAAGATGGACCATTCCACCATAGCGGATGAGAGACCAATTGAGATGGCAATAAACCACGCGAAAGGCAGTCACTGGGGTTCTCATCACCAGAGATATGATAAAAATGTTTCGGTGCTAAGTTCTCCTTACACTGAGCGATACGGTTACTGACGAATATAGAAAAGCGATGTGGGGATGAATTAATCCACGACAGAGCGATTGTCGAATCAGAAAAAGCATAAATTCCAGATATGAGAAAGCGGTAATTGTAATAATTTTGTACAATTTTAATTAACTTTGACATAAAGACAGCTGCACATAGCTCGAGTCATGCTAACGTAGTCACTTTAGTAGGGGACACCTTTGACTTTGCACAAAGCAGTGTGACAGTGATAGCAGAAGATAGCATTCATGCTAGCATCACAGAAGCTAACAATATTTAAAATGCATTCTGGTGTAACACCTATGTGACGCGGGATACGTAACGTGTCAAGGAGCAGAAATTCCTGTATTAGGGCGGTAAAGCGTTGTGCAATATGCACAGGAGCGGGATCGTCCCAGGCAATGTTGCTTAACCAAAGCTCTTTAATGAGTAATTTGGCAATCAATATGACTGGAGCGACTAAACCTAACACGTCGAATAAGCGGGCAACTACTGACAATATTTTTCTCTTGGTACATTCCTCTGACACTTCATAAGATGTAAATCGAAATGTACCATGCGAGGTTCCCATGAGAGTCCTTGCAGCGAGTCAAAGTTCAAAGAGGTACAGTGCTTATCAGGAAGGCTATTCAGAAGTTCTGGTGAATTGCTACGCCACTTCACTAATTCAAAAGAACCTGCTTCGAACATATGAATCAGTTCTTGCGCCAAATTTCTTGCAGTTACTTCATCAGGCGCGGAATAAACTAAATCGTCAGTATAAAAGGAGCCTTCTGTTATCTTAGCGGGCTCGGGAAACTAGGAACTCATATCCAGTGCCAACTGGCGCACTGTACGCATCGCCAAGAAAAGACTAGACTTAAGCCCAAAGAATATGCGAATATCTTCATTCTCATGAAAGCGGAATAATATACGAAGGTATTTATGGTGTTCTTCAATTACACCAATACGCAAATACATTTGCTTTATGTCAGCATTCATAGCAACTGGGAATAATCTAAAACCTAAAAGCAGAAGAAACACTTCGGCCTGTAAGTTAGGGCCAACGTGAAGAACGTCATTTAACGACAGCCCTGTATGCGTCTTCGCGCTAGCGTCAAGTACTATACGCGGCATCAGCTTATCAGGTCGTACCACTGCGTGATGATGTATATAATAACCCTCGGAAGTAATATCACGTTCCATGACAGGACTCAAATAACCATTATCAATATAGTCTTTGATCACTTTATTATAACTCTCCCGCAGCTGAGAATCTGCAAGAAGTTTTCTCTCTAATGGCATAAATCGGCGCAGAGCAACACAGCGCGAGCTGCCGAGCTCGGCCGGGTCCTTGCAAAAAGGAAGCGCGACGGTAAAGCGGCCGGAATTATCGCGAGTGACCGAAGAAGCAAACAAGTTCTCACATTCTGTTTCCTCAGGCGATAAAAATTCAAGTTGCGGTAGTTCTTCAATTAGCCAAAATTTTTGATCTAAGTCATTCAAAACTTATGCGGAAAAAGAAAAATTCAAATTATCATTAAAATAAACGGTGGCGGCAGAAGTGTGTGATTCAATATCTAAATAAACGTAGCCATGAATAGGGCGTGATGATAAACCAACACCTCTAACAATTGAATTCTGTAATGGCACAATAGGTAAATTAAGTTTATGACAACAATCAGATGTAATTAAATTATTTTGAGAACCGTTATCAATTGAACACCTAATCACAACTTGCCCCGGTCTCCCCTGTGACCTCGCGAGTACTTGTGCAGTCGACAATAAAATCGTGGAATTCGGATTTCCTTCCGAAATTAATGACACCGACGGATGAATACCTACGAGTGCATCGCGTAATTCGTGTAAGTCATGCCTGATTATACCGGCAGGGGGCGCTGCAGTAGCGGCCGAAGCAAAGTTATTGACAGGAGCGGGCGGCGTTGAACTATCTTTCAATAAACTCCTATTGTTTTGAACCAATGAATTTTCATGAATACTTAAATTACTACAAGGGGCGGTAGGCATATTTGCCATATTATATTTATTCTTATTATTGTTATTAAAATGTAAAAGTGTATGATGTCGCCGTTTGCATAACTCGCAAACCGATGACGACTTACAGCGTGATACAGAAAGCATTACACTTAAACAATTTACACATCCGTGTTTAGATTTTATAAAATTATAACGTTCATTTGCAGACGGCAAGTTTTTAAATATCAAACAATCATAAAGTTTTGTGTGTTTATTATCGAAACATAAAACACAACTATTATGCGGCGGCGGGTCGGTCAGAGCGGGCGAGGGTACATGCTGGTGGCTCACGACGAACGACTTGTAGGTACTCGTACGACCACGAGACGTAGTGGCGGTAGGTTTGTTCCCAATCTTGCCAATACCTGTACCCGAACTATTCAATTTATCTGACCGTTCCAATATCTTTACTTGGTCTTGAACAAAATTAATATATTTGAAGAAGGAATTTCAACTTCACGAACTGACAATTCAAATGATTGTGCAGTTTGGGCATCTATTTTTCTTAAAGCACAATGTAATAAAATAAAATCCGTCAAATCTGGAATGTATGGTAATTTTAAAGCTGCAAGCGAAGCGGAAAATTTTTCAATAAAATAATTTAAGCTATGTGCGTTATTGGAACAGCCCTTTAAATCTAAAACATTATTTTAATAGTGGGTACCTAGCGAACGTTTATCTTGGTATTTTTTAACAAGTGAATTCCAAATTATTTAATAGGTATCTCCAGTAGGTATAGTACCTGCGGTTAACTTTAAGGCGGAGTCGGTTAATTTACCCATTAAATACTGTATACGTTGCGAGTCAGACAGTTGGTTGTTGTTGTGAATATTAGTTTTAAACGATTCATAAAAGACAGGCCAGTTCTCCGTCTTTCCATCGAAGCTAGGAAGTTCAATAGGCGGTAATTTTATTATTGCACCGGTACTACTGGCCGGGTTCGTCGGCAAATTAGACGAATTATCACTACAACATATCTTATTACGTATTCTTTTGACTCGAATGTACAAATCTATCTATATCTATCTAAATCAAATGACCCTAAACACTGAAAATAAGGAGGAATATCTGGTTTTAAAGTTAATTCAATCTCAATTATTTTATCTACCAAATGTTAAAATTCTAACCGAAGTTCGTCAATTGTTTCAGACTCAATTAAAAACTGTTCATTATTTCTAGACTCAAAATTTGAAATATTCTTTGACAACTCATAAATACGATTAATTCTTTTAAAAATTAGTTCTTTTTTAGCATCAAACATACCAAGATTCATTAATAATTTATTTTGAGCCATTTTTAATTTATTTCGATATATTCTAACAATATGGCGGAACGTGAACTGACAAAATAGCTAGTTGTACAAGTCGAAAAAATATGCAAAAATGATGCGATTTTTTTGGGAAAATGGAACTATTACAATTTTAATTTAATTATGAAACTACTGGAACTAATATCCAGACTCGTAAGGACCAAATAATATGTTGAAGCAGCGTGTAAATAGCCACTTCACCGCGTTTCGCGTAACTCGGGCGTGGGCGTCTAAACAAATAATTTATGTTCAGAAGGTTGTGCTTAGATGTTTGTGGGCGTCAGAATCATTCCCTTAGCCTAATCATTAACCTGGTGGATCCAGGGTGTCTCTCAAAGGAGAACACGCGTTTGGTCGGCTTCCAGAACTTTCTAGGCGTCACTGCAGCTATTGCGGTCACAGCTTCTCCAAAACCTTGCACTTATTGTACATTGTTTATACTAAATCTTAAACTACAAATATCGTTCACACAACAAAGAAACATATTAATATTATAGCGGAGTGAGGGCGCGAATGTCAGCGTCCTTGACCAGCGCTCAACCTCACGGACCAATTAAGACTCCTTCAAAGATGTGACTCGGAAAAGGTTCACACACACATAAAATCACGCACACAAGAGCAGCGTGCGTAAGACGAGCCATAGATTGCACTTCTAGTGAACCATGTAACGCTATCTAGCGTCCCGAAACGGAAACAATCGTTCATTCTCGCTCCGATCGCCGCCCGGTACAGACGTGCTAGACCCCATTCTCCGTTGATCGGTCCCTTCCCGATATTCCGTGGCGCTCAGTCTACTGACGTCACAGTTTAGCGTGTTAGTTCCGTGCTACGGTTTTCAAGGTTTTTCTACTCCCTCTGAGTGCTATCGAAGTGTGATTTTTCTTTGTGACTAAGCCCCTTAGTCTACAAAGTGCTGCGCTAAGTTGTGTTGTGCTTGTGCTGAGTGCTGTGTAGTGCCCAGCGTAAGTAGTCTGGTTTCAGTACAAAGGATACTTAACGGTGACAACGAACTTGTACTAAACCAGTCCTTTTATTTTTATTTTATTTCTCTTCTCTATGTATTTATATTTCTCCTATTTTCATATTTATTTTTATTATATCTGTGTGTTTTCGTGTGTATTTTTCCCTTCAGTCGGTAAAGGTTGACCCTAACGCGGTCAACTCTTTACCTGCGTACCCTTCCGCTTTCGGCGTACTACGGTTAGTTTTAAGTTATTCTCCCCAGCCTTCCTACCGCTGGTAGGGAGGTTAGCCGCTAGGGTTCGCTAGGTTTATTTTAGGGAACTCTAGGCATTTTTTTTATATACTTATATATAAATATAATTCCCTCCCTAATGGATTCGCAAAACATTATTAACTTCGCGAAAGCGTTCGCGCAGGCGCTCGCTGCGTCCGGCAGCCCCATTTCAGAAGAGGTCTTCACGCAGGCCTTATTAGCAATTAATGCGTCCCCGGCCCCTCAGGCCCAAACCCCGGCCACTCAGGCCCAAACCCCGGCCCTTCAGGCCACTAACGTCCAGACCCATCAGGTCTTTAGCTCTTCCGCGTCTCGCAACGGTGTCTTCAACACCCGAGCCCACCCCGGTGTCTTCAACACCCGCCCCCGCGCGGTTAATGTCACTACAAGTGACCGCGAATACGTCCCACCTAAGCCTCAGCTTCCTCCGCCTGTCTTCCTCCGTGAAAAAGCGCGCTGGACCGCGGTTTCTAATCTGTGCAAAGAGCACCAAATCAATTATCTCAAGGCGAATAACGCAGGCGATACTATTAAAATCCAAGTCGCGACTATCGACGACTTCCGCGCGTTTACACGTTTACTCTCGCTTTAAAAAAGCGCGTACCATAGTTACGCCCTCCCGGAGGAGTGTAAAATCCGCGCTGCATTACGGGGCGTCCCGTTTGTGCTCGAAAACGATGAAATCCTCGAGGACCTTAAGTCCCAGGGTTTCCCGGCTGAAGCAGTGCACAAGATGCACTCCAACCGCGGTAGGCGTTTTCCGTTAGCATTAGTTATTTTATCTAATACTCCCAACTCGAGAGGGATCTTAAAAGAGGCACAATCTGCGGACTCTCGAATATCTCTGTCGAGCGTCCCAATCGTCGCGGGCACCCCGGGCTATGCCACCGCTGCCAGCTGTACGGCCACGCAGCGGCCAATTGCTCAGACCCTCCCAGGTGCGTTAAGTGCCAAGATCCACATATTACGAAGGAGTGCACTCGCACTCCCGACTCCACTTCCCCCCCTGCATGTGTGCTGTGCGGCCAGTCTGGCCAAACAGCTAACTACAGGGGTTGTCCGCGCACACCGCGCTCCGCTTTAAAGAGGGTCGCGCCTAAACCGGCGCCACCGCTCACTCCTGCCAACTTCCCACCGCTGCGCAACCGGGGTCCCACGGAAGCAAGCCCGTGCAACCGTCGCCTACTCCGGCTCTGTCTTGGAGGCAGTCGCCGGCCGCTCCACCCACACCTTCCCGTCCTATCCCAGCTCCCGTAGCTCCCGCAGGCCCACGTCCCGCTCCGTCGTCTCCACCTCAGAAGTCGTTGGCTGAGGACATGAACACCGTGTTTGACGTCATTCAAAACGTCGACATTAAGGAAATCTCCGTACTCGCACGCAAGCTGCGAGCCGCCCGCTCTCCTCAAGAGCGTCTATTTGCGTTAACCGAGCATCACTCGCTACTAAGCTCTTTATAAATTCAATTTTTCGTATAAACTAAATAAATAAAAAAAATGTCTAGACCCGCAAATCCCGCGTTCTGTCGTATCAAACCCAAGGGCTTATCCCTAGTTTCCTTTAACGTTCGTAGCCTTAATAATAACCTTCCTGAGCTCAAACTGTTCCTTCAGAACAACGAGCCAGACTTATTGCTTCTCAAGAGACGTAGATAACTCCAAACCGCTCCGGGGATTCGCTATTCCCAAGTACGCGTTTATTCGTAACGACAGGCCCGACGGTTTCGGCGGCACTGCTATTTATTACAAAAGAGGATTCCATTGCTGTCCTCTCCCTACCCCTCCTCAACATGGAAGCCACTGTGTGTAGATTGGCTATGACTGCTCATCCGACCATCATCATAGCTTCAATCTACATACCTAGTGGCACCAAACCAATCCGCAGCGACTTTGAGGCCATTCTCGCCCTCGGCCATTCAGTCATTATAATAATAATAATAATAATAATCTTTATTAATTAATTAATAAGAATTATAAATGATCCTTGTCTCCTGAGCTAGGAAGACCTGTTTTACAGGAGACGGCTCTTCATTATGTTTAAATACAGTTTTATTTGGTAATGCAGACTAGCTATATAAAACGAAATACCAAATATATGTAATGTAAAAATTATGCATGGACTGAACAAAGTAACCACTACCTTAAAATATAATTTTCACTATACAATATTTCTGAATATTAAAGTAAGGTTAAATGTACATGTAATTGTTAACAACTTTTTTTTTTTCTTTTTTTTCTTTTTTAGTTCTTCCAAATGCATTCAGGACTGGATAAAAGGAAAATAATAGTAAAAAATCAACGTGTGTCATAATAAGTAAGTGTGTATGTGTGAGTTTGTGCGCGCGTGTATGTGTGTGCGTGTGTGTGAGTGAGATACGTTTCGTGTGCGTGAGGGTCTATGTGTGTATGTGATTCGGGGTGGGTGTTTATGTTTGGATTAGTCGCGTTAACAGATATTTTGTTTGGGTATGTGTACTCGAATATTATACAAATAGGTGTTCAATAGCGTTATAGTCCAGAGTATTTAGCCAAGCTAATGTTGTTTTCCTAGCATTAAAACAGGACGTTCCCCTTATTTTGGCCACTTGGTTGATTTTGTTGTATAGGTGCGGGTTCGGAGACTTTAACTCCAAACATACTGACTGGACGTGCCTATCAACCAACACCAGCGGTATCGCTCTCCTCGACATCACAAACTCATTCGACTTAGATGTCATCTCTCCCATCACTCCCACTCACTATCCCGACAACCCAAACCACTCTCCTGACATTCTCGATTTTGCAATTGTCAGGCGAATCAACCTCGACCTCAGGTCGATCGAACCGCTTGATAACCTAGGCTCTGACCACCGCCCCGTCTCCCTCGTGCTAGGACCGCCTAACGATGACGTCACCTCTCCTAAGACCTTTACCAATTGGAAAGGCTTTAAAAATACGTTAGTTTCAGACTTAGAGGCCCCGAACTCTCCACTCGCGATCTCGCCCGATCAAATTGATAGTCCGGATAAAATAGATTCATTAGTCAATTCTCTCACTGATGCTATCAACTCAGCCATCAGTGACAACGAAAAGGTTGCTAAGCAAGGTAAACTCACGCTTCCCTTAGCTGTTAGCAATCTTATTAAAGCCAAGAACGCGGCTCTCCGGAGAGCCAAGAAATATCCCACGCCCGCCTATAGATTAGCTGCGAATCAGCTACAACGTAAAGTTAGGTCTTGCCTCGCAGAACTCCGAGACGCTCAGATGAACGATCTCATGGCGAATATCTTTCCGTCCCACCAAGCGTACTATAGTATGGCCCGAGCCTTACGCGTAGACACCGCCTCTCACGTTCCTCCTCTCACTCGTCCCGATGGCACTACTGCCTTCTGCAGTCGAAGAGAAAGCCGAATGCTTCGCTGACAGCATTGCCGAACAATGTTCGCCCAGCACGCAACCTGCTGATCTCTCACATATGCAGGCGGTGGAGGATGAAGTCCTTCGCAGAGACTCTCTCCCCATCACTGCCGACCCCGTCACAGTCTCTCATGACGAAATCTCGCTTCTCATTAGAAATCAAAAGTCCAACAAGGCTCCGGGTGCGGATGGAATTTCCAACCACGCACTTAACATCTGCCTCAACAGGTGCTTACCTTGTTAGCTGTTATATTCAATGCCTGCTTCGACCATAGCTACTTTCCAAAAGCTCGAAAAGAAGCGACAGTCATAGGCATTCCCAAGTCGGGTAAACCTCTGAATATCCCGGCTAATCACAGACCCATCAGCCTCCTCAAGGCTAAGGTCCCATCAGCCTCCTAAGGTCTAAACTTCTCGAGAGAGTCATACTCGCTCGAATGCGACCCTTTGTTTCGCACCATCTCGAACCATCTGTTTCCGACGGATGGCGATCCTCTCATTATTCCCCATCAGTTCGGCTTTCGCGCTAAGCACTCCTGCCCTCAGCAAGTCCATCGAATCGTCGATTACATACTTGACGGTTTCTATCCGCGTCGTTATAAAACAGTCGCGGTTTTCTTTGACGTAGCCAAGGCTTTCGACAAAGTCTGGCACAGCGGTCTCGTTTATAAGCTCTACAAAATAGGCTTACCGGATCGCCTAGTCAGGTTAATCGCGTCGTTTCTCAAAGACCATACGTTTCGATTTAAACATGAAGGCACGCTTTCCGCGCTTCGTCCCATAAAGGTTGGAGTCCCTCAAGGCTCGGTCCTCGCCCCTCTGTTGTACACCGTGTACACCAATGACATTCTCATCCCGCCGAAAGGCGTCGAACTCGCCCTCTTTGCCGACGACACCGCACTCTATACCAAAGGTCACAGTGTTCCGCAGCTTGTAACCAGACTCCAAAAGGCCGTAAACGCCCTTGTTGTATGGTTTTAAAAATGGCGCATCGATGTGAACCCTGAAAAGAGTTCTGCGATGCGCTTCGACCACAAACGCCGTCGTCCCGCTGGCGATCCCCACGTTCGAATGTTAGGCATTTCCATCCCCTGGAAGCGCAATACTAAATACTTAGGCGTCACGTTAGATTTATAGACATTTTGACCACCTTCAGTGCTATGTAAATCGCAGCGGGTGACCCCTTCTGGGCCCCGCTAGCGTGGCCTCTTTCTCCAATTGGCCGTCGCTCAGATGAAGGCTGAGTGGCAAAAAATTGCACGAGCTGATAGTGGGTTTTTTAGTGGGTATTGGTTCTGGTAGGCGTCGAAACGAGCCCCACATAACCTGGATCGCGCGCGCCAGTGTATGCGTCAGAGCATTTTTTATCCTGCTGCCCTTCCCGTGGAGGGGAACAAAAAAAAATCAAAACAATTGAATGTATTGAGTGAATGAAGGTGATATGTTCGTCACATACCACCTTCATTCATTTTTGTAAGTAGTATCTCCTATCATATAAAGTACAAAATTAACAAAATCTATACTTAAGCATCAACATTTCTAATAG
Organism: Marasmarcha lunaedactyla; assembly: GCA_923062675.1. Taxonomy (NCBI): domain Eukaryota; kingdom Metazoa; phylum Arthropoda; class Insecta; order Lepidoptera; family Pterophoridae; genus Marasmarcha; species Marasmarcha lunaedactyla. The sequence goes on along the minus strand of OV281342.1, from coordinate 9,114,358 downwards.
CTTTAATGATGTTATCGCTTCGCATCCGTATAGCTGTCAATGGAAATCGGCCCTGGGACCCCGCGATACAGGTTTATCTAGTGCGGGGACCCCTAGTAATTTTAAGCAGCAATTACCCGCTTCAATAATAAAAAAACTGTTGTTGTCTATCGCGTAGTTATAATATAGTTTCTCGTTCTATTTAAATATGTTTCAATAATTATTAACTTTACTTCTGAAGTTATAAGACCATATTATGATTAATTAAGCTGTATTTAATTAAGTTTGTAGCCCTTATAAGATGTTTGTACCTATTGTAATTTTTCTGGCAAATAAAAAGAATATTATTATTATTATTATTCACTGAAAAGTTATATAGTCTCATTCGAGCGTCATTGATTAGGTGATAAGTACAAACATAACACCTTCTTCCACTACAAAAATGCAAAAGTTTTACTTTATGTTATGTTCGAAAAAGAGTTATGGTTCCATATCACTTTCATCCGCTATTATTTTTAAAATGTAGTGTACATAACACCTTTATAAACATTTTATTCCTAGAATGTACCTTAAAACTATAACTTTAAGGTTTGTGGAGGTTTATATCGACATATAACCTTCATCTACGCAGAAAAACACCAAAATCCAAAAATGCGACTTATCACCTTCATCCACTCACCTCTTCAATTAAGAATGAATTTAAAAGCATTCTGATGGAAGCATAGTTAATAAAACATTCGTTTATTACTTAACTTTATTAAATTATCTTTGTATTAGAATTGTAGATATCATAATATATTTTATGTTTTTAAAGTCTAAAGATATATACATTTTTAAGTATAGTATTTTAAGTCTTATAAATCCCAACATATCCACGCTTTCTCTAATAATATTTAGCAAATTATAACTCAAGTTAGGAAATAAATGATCTTTGGGAATTGACAAACTCAATTAGTTTTTTCTAAGTAGGTAGTACTCTCTGATTAATTCGTCACATTTTCGATAAATCAATTAAGTGTTTGCTTTTTAATATATTATTTTACATAATATACATAAATAATATCATCAATCACAAATAATAACTAGGTACACAATGTCATTTAAAATTTACATTTTAAACAGTGCACGATGGTTCAGAAGTGAAAGCCACCTCTACGTGCATTTTTTACAAATTGGATTTTATTTGCGCCCTTAATCTTTTTAAAAACGTATTGTGTATCTAGTTTTTAATTAAAGCATATTATACGTTTTAATTACATGTGTATTTATAGAGGTAAAAGTTATACGTTTTGTTTTACACATAGTTTTAATGATTAAAACTTAATATACCGTCCCCGCCTTTAGACTTTCAAAACGCTCTAAACTAAATTTACTTTGAACAATCTTTAAAACATGAAGATAGAAATATAAAAACAACAATATAGAATTTTAGAAGCATTACATACCTACCACAGACAGATACACCTTGTTTCCGATGGGTGGCGTTGTTCCCACTTGGCACTCATAGACGCCCGAGTCACGGCGTTGTGGGAACCTTATCTGTAAATTAATTGAAAAAACTTTCTTGTTTGACTTTAGACTCAACGCCTAAAACTTTAATTAAGACTGGCTCCCCTGGCTCCCCAATGTAAAAGAGTTTACTATATATGAAGACCACGCGGGAACAACAAGGAATGTCAGTATTTTTAAAGAATTAAACTATTAATGCCATCTAGTGGTAGTCAGGCAACACTTTTTATTCTGATATTTCATTTAACGCTAGAACACGACTAGTCCATGACAGTTCGCATTTTTTATTTGAATAGGCTGGTTAAAAACAAGGAATGTCCGAGCGTAGTCGACAAAAACACGGAACGTCAGTCAGAGCAAGCGCGCACGTTTGTCAAAAATCAATCATTTATAACGTGTGTGTATTGTGTAATGTTTATTTGCATATTATAATCCTGTTTCGCAGATCTTTCTGATTAACTTAAGTTTTGATAAAAGAAAATAAACATTGAAAACGTCGGATAGTGATGAAGCTCAAGATATCTAGTGCTAGATATATGCAGACCTTCAAGTTTTGAAGATATTTTGCTCTGCTGAAGCCCAAATTTTGTATGAAAATCTACATCATGAATAATTTCTCATGAAAAATGAATATCTGATTGTAATTATTTTCTTTTAGTAAAAATACCTTATTCTTAATAAAATTATAAATAACAAAAAGTGGAATAGTCACTGACATTCCTTGTTCTCTGCAATTACATAACAATAACAATTTACTGTTTTAGTAACTTTGCAAGCTTTTCTACCATTGATTGTAATTTTACTAATGAAAATGTAAAACAAAATAGTTTCTGCTAGTAATATACTGAGATAAATATTTTCCAGACGTTTATGAGAAATTATATAGAATTGCAAACTTAAAAAAACTATTTACTCGAAAACTCTTCTAACTGACATTCCTTGTTCTTCCCGCGTAGTCTTCATATATAGGACCTATATACATAGGACCGCCCACCACAAACCACAATCAACACCGTCGTATTCATTGTGCTTCGGCGTTACATTTAGGCATTCAAATCGTCACGATAACTGTCTCGTTCCATTCATCGTTGTAATTGTGTTTTGTTATAAAAACTAGTACAAAAATATGAATATACCTTTAAGACCCAGTCCTCGGTATATGGGTTGTGAAAGCTGACGAACCTCTGATCGGAAGTGTAGGTCATGCGTCCCGACGTCAGCAGATGCAGGTCGCGGTGCCTTATCCAGGACACCTTTAGCCAAGTAACAAGGATATTTTGGTATCTATTTATAGTGTAAGTTTAATTTTATCGTAATATAACTTAAGTATTTAACCGTTCAATACGAGAAGTTTAAACTAGCCGGTACCCTTTATTTACCGTACGGTTTCCCAGTTCATGTACTCGGCAGTTCAGTTTTGCTATACTGCCAACTAATGCTGTGACGTTTCTTGAGTGAGAAACATCGAAATATGGTCCCCGGTGCGTTGTGCTGAGCTCCACAACTGAAGGTAAGTGGTAGTTTACTTCCGATACTTGAGTGCTAATTCCATTTCTGTTGTGTACGCAACCTGTGGGTAGAGATTGATAAATATTTTATGTCGGTTTTTATCATCAATAAATTTTATCAACCCGATTGGTGTGCATTTTTGCTTTATTAATAAATCACCCCTTATTTGAAGAAAACGAAATAAAGAACCATCATAAAATAGTTTTACCTTGAAATAAAATAACAAACAGTGGTAAAATTGACAACACTATAAAAAGTATTATTAAAATTGTAACATACCTGTGAGGCTGACAAGAACCAAAACTCCGAGAGCACCTAAAAGAATCGCCATCATCATTTAGAACGTAACGCGTGTCTAATGCATGTTTATCCAAATCTGAAACAAGAAACAACCTTATTACAATGTACACAAGTATACAAAGCTATCAAGTTGACGAGACATAATATAAGGTATTTTACTTGCACCGGAGTCTACAATGTACTATACGAAGTATAAGTAGGTAATACCATCATAAGTATACACAATATCCGTGTTTGATATGAGTTTATAGTGAAGTTGCAGCGTTCATTATGGCTAATGTGATAGCTACTGCTCATAAGAAAGGCCATTTAATAACTTATAAAGAAGTATCGTTTAAATACGCGCGCTGCGACTACTTAATGCCGTGTCAGACCACATAGATCTGTTTTCGTGCACACTGAGTGAGTTCACAAGGGCTGTTTATTGTTATCTTTGTTATAATAATTAAACTGATGTAAGGTGTTATCTGTTTGTTGTTCTCAAATATGTTCTACAATATCGCATTAGGCATTGCCTGTTATGATAGATGTAAGTTTGATTAATAAATAAATAAATAAATATAACGTGAATACAATAATGATCTTTTCAAATAGTTAATACCTTTTTGGTTTTTTTTTAATTTACTGTTTGTAAGTGTTCAATTTCATGAATCATTTACCAGGATTTTTAAATGCCTATAACAGTTACAGGGTTTTCATTATGGCACATGGACATATAATTTCCTCCTGACAAACGCTTGCTTTTCTCGTATAGGTACTCGTAAGATATCGAATCACCCAGATGATCTGCTATCGACACTTAATTTTAATATCGTCCATGTTCTTCCAGTTGCAAAATTTATATCGATTTTATTATAAATGAAATCATTATTCAACTTAAATTTTATAAAAATGGAGCTAGAATAATGCTGAAAATGGGTCATGTTCGCTTTTTTCCTGTCGTTGACATTGGAAACTTGCCAGTTCTGGCTCGTTTTTTTGTAAAGAGAATATCTGAGTCAATATTCACTTAGCTAATTAACTGTAAAAGATGCGTTTTTAAGTCATAATCTTTTCTTAAGTTAAGGCATTTATACAAAATAATCGTATCAAATGAATCTTTAATGGGTCATTTAATAACTTTCGGTAAAATACATAGTATCTAAAAACCAACCACACCAAAGTGGGCTTTTTGTATATAAACGTGTAAAACTACTGGAAATCCCAATATCCTAAAATTCTGAATCGGAACACAATTCTACCATAGTTCTATGAAACGGCCAAGCTGTAATTTTTTTACCAAGATTGTTATAAAATTTTTATAGAATCTTGGCATTTATAAGATCTGAAATGTTAAAACAATGAAAGTGGTTAAGCTTGTGCGTTGGCAACATTTATTACATTAAATAAATGTTGGGATAATTATTTACTGTGTGGCTTATTGACGTAGGTGAGTAAGAGATCAAAATAAAAATGGATGTCAATCCCGAACAAATGGCAAGGCCTCTTTTCATTCAATATAAGCTAGGTATTCACTTCGGAATATTGTATTTGATAGAAGATTCGGTCATTTATTTATTGAATACGAATACATTAAAATTAGGTACTCTCTAAAGTTATGAAAAATTTACCTACATAATACAGGGTTCAGACTATAATAGGCTCGAAATCTTTTTAATTTTTGATATAAAGTTTCTTTCGGTTGTGAAGTTGTGAAAAAATCTTAAATTCATTTTTAAAAAGCCACCCGGTATACTTTGTATGTTAGTATTGGATGAAATAAAGAAGTTACTATAATATTTAAGAAACACTAAAGAAATATCTGTTAAGTTAAATATACAGGGTGGCCAGAAAAGTGACATCCAAAATTTTGTTGTTGAGGGGTATCTGCATCACTCCTTTGTATGTTTTAAGAATATTCGCAAAATTGCGACAGAGTCAGTTTCAAAAATTTCTAAAAAAAGTAGGTTTCTTCAGATTCAATTTTATTATACTTTATAGAATTATTTTTTTTTTTATTATTCAATCATACATAAAATCTTGACGACCGAGTGGTGTAGTGGTAAATAGCCTTGCTTCATACGCCGAAGGTCCCAGGTTCGAGTCCTGGCCGGGCATACATTTGTGTGATGAACACAGATGTTTGTTCTCGTTGTTTGTATTTATTTATGTATGTTTATTCTGGGTTCCCCCCCAGTTACGCCGTATGGTCATCCATAACACAAGCTCTGCTTACTTTGGGGTCAAACAGTTGGTGTGTTTGTCTGGGGATTTATTATTATTATTATTATTATCCAAAATATCTACTGAAAGTTTCATGACAGAAAACAACCAATCGACAAAAAATTACAAAGTTATATCGAATATTCCCAAAATCAAGAAAATGCTTCCCTTATCAAAGTTCAACGTTGAAAGTGTTTTGTTCAAAATGAATAATACAGTACAAATCAACATGATGGATCCCGAATTTAAATGATATTATCGTTTCGTCTCTCATCTTATCAAGTAGAGCCTACCATGATTATGAAATTAAATTAAATTAGCCGATTATGACATTATTCGACACTGTGAGTTGCGACTATTTGAAGGTGTGCAATCTCAAATTTAATGTATATAAGAAACAAGAATAAAATATGACGGATACCAACAATATTAGATTACACGGTCTTGGTATCCTTAGACAACTTTGTGTTTCCGCCGGATCTTCGCATGTCTATGTCCCTTTTTAATATAATCACATATTGCCGCACTGTTATTGCGTACCTAACGTAAATTCTAGTATCCAAAAATATTTATGAATTGCAATGTAATCAAGTTTTGTGAGCAATATTTCTTTTTATTTGCTACATAAATATGTTTGTAATGCACAAATAGGTGTGTTCTTCAAACGTTGATAATTAATTAATATAACAATTCTTTAGAGCCGTCCGACATTCCTGAACACGTGTAAACAGTTTTATTCTTTTTTTCAAAAAATACTCGAAAAAGCTCTATGTTTGTACTCGTATTAAAGAGCTAAAAGCAGCTAACACAAACAAAACTTAAATTCGTATGTTTATTCATTGTGATTCTGTATTGTAAACTAGCCAAGCATAAACTAGGAAAATACGTGCTGCCTTACGCAGCCCGTTAAGGCCCGCTGATTTATTACACAGTACTAAAAGGGTCCCGCAGGGATGGTTCCTTGGGCACGCTCTAAATGTACTAGCACTTCTTTAGCCATATGGAAATTTTGTCCCAGAACATTTTTCGCTTTGGTCATGTATTCGAGTTCTTGGAATAGGAAAATTTTTTGTAAGATATATTATGTATATCGCTTTATAGACGGACCACTTATGTAGTAAATGTTACGTAAGATTTATAACTCGGAAAACTGTTTACTACTAACTGTTTGAGATATATTCGTAAAATTGCATTACATTTCCCTGAGTATAGCTTTCTGCTTGTGATATGTACCTAAATTATAAAAAAAGACCAACCGCTTTTAAACGTTCCGCGACATTTGCTCATTTTGTAATACAGAAGAAACCTATCTGCAGAATAACCTATTTATGCAAACTAGCCAGTTAATAAACTGAGTCGTTGACAAGAGACACTGTTTCCTAGAGGTACGAAGTTTTTTAAATCTTTTTTTGATGTAAACTTACGGAATCCAGTCTTGGTTGCTAGAATTTTTGGGAGAACTTAATGATAAATTACATATTAAAAATGATGTTTGGAATCAAACGGTTACTTCTTATGACGACCAAGTGTCGTAGTGGTTAGTCGGCCTGCCTCATACGCTGAAGGTACAAGTTCGAGTCCTGACCGGGGATTTATTATTATTATTGCTTCTGCATCAGGTCACAACAGGTGTTCGCTTCTTGAGCAGAAACAAATTATTGCAGGTTCTATGGAAAACAGTTTCTTTAAAAGTTCCTTGTATAAGTTATCCGTAACTTACCTTTAGTATTAGTAATAGTAGTAGGAGGAATGTGCTTTATCTACTATTTCGGAGTAGCCTACAGCCCCTTTATTTAGTTGACACTTGTCGGTAGGATATTGTGAAACTATAATTATAAATAAGACCTTCAATGTACCAATTTCTTAGCAAATAAAGATTTATTATTATTATTGATAAATCAATCACGTTTGTCAAAATATAGATACTAAGTGCGTTACCAAAAATTTCACAAAGTGATAGTTTAACTTAAAAAATTAAGATAATATATGTTTGAATTAAGATAACAAAACAGGTCTTATTTATTATGAGCGATAGATAACGGTTTCATGATGTTGAGAAATGTGGAAAATGCAACATTTTTATCTATACTACGGTATTAAACTAAGATGAAACATTGAAATACTTAACGGTGATTTAATTTCCGAAACTTTCTCCAAGTTCAACGGACATTTTACGTGTAGCGCGAACAAAATTTATGTTTCTTCATTTAAATGCCCCTTTGTCTACAAAGTTATGTAAAAGGATTACATAAATCAAGTTTTATAAAGTTCTTACACTTTGATATCATTTGAAAAGGAAGAAACTGGTCGCATTGTGCGAGTAAGTGTGAAAGTATTACTCACTTATAATGCCCTCTATTTTATCCAAACTTATTAAAGAAGAATGGTACATTTAGAACTACTTATTTTAACTCTTATATTCTGAGCGTTTTAAAATATCATTATAAAAAATTGCCCTAACACTAGATTTTACGAACGATGAGCCATTTTAAGGTAAAGTTTTGAAATTATATTGCTTACATGATTTATTAAGCTTCATTAGAGAATTAAAATCTTAGTGTAAGAAACACTAAGTGGTTCTAAAAACGCTTGGGCATGCTTCTTTACAACATGGAAAATTATTTTTATTTATTCAATGTCAGCTGTATCTTTTATTACGACCGAAACTTTGTAATTGCGCTTCATTTTTATAAGCATAATACAAAAGTTTGTATGAACTTCATACAATTGTTTTGCTTCCCAAAGGATCTGTTAGCAAAAAACATCTGATACCAGTAAACAGCCCAAGAGTCTCGGAAAAATAAACAAGACCATACATTCATCTAACTGTCTAACCTCAAACAGAATATGGAATAAGTTTTTGTGTTGCTGCGTGTCTGTTTTTATCAATACACTTACCGTTACGCCCTGCTGGATACATTATTTTAACTGTCGGGGTTTGTTTTGTAACTTGTTTTTACTATTTATAGCAGGCAAACGAGCTCGTGATCTACCTGGCTAAAGTGAAATGAGTGTTTGATGTGACCTAAATAAATTCCCTTAGCTGTTTATTGTATTAACCGATCAAGAGATGCATTTTGTAATTTAGAAAGAACACCCACGGGTTATTTTCATAATATTTTTTTAATTAATGAAATTACCGTCACCTTACTCATAAAAAATTTAATCTTTCTGTAAACGTAACCGCCCAACATATTTTTTTAAAATAAATATGTTATAATATAGGACTTCAGGCATTTTGAACATTTTTCCTAAACATTAAATCATTTAAATAAATAAATCTCCAGACAAACACACCAACAGTATTGCCCCAAAGCAAGCAGAGCTCACAAATTCAAAATTAAAAGTTATATCTCAATATTCACAATTACTTGTTCTTATTAACGTCATTTAAAGCATGACTGTACCACTAGTTCGGAAAAACCTTCGCGCAGAAGAACTGGCAAGAAACTTCATGGGTATAATTTTTTTCAAAATAAAGTTACAGTGTCTCTTTTTTAAAATTATTATTATTACATCATGTTAGTTAGAGTATGAACAATGCATGTACAGTATAATTAAATAGCGCTGATAGGTATCACTTTTCATTGTAGTAGTTGGCTTATTAAGTACGATTTTTCAATAATAGGTTTTTTGACTATTTTTATAAAACAATTATAATTATTCTTTATAAAAAATAAGCACAACATATCAATATAACGAGAGAAAAAAATCAATGTGTTTCAATAAAAAATCAATGTTAAATTTACAAAACCTCGCGAAATACATTGTTGCCCTAATGGCCCTGGTCACGTGACGAATGTGACGTCACACGCAAGTAAATATTTCATTAACCTTAAAACTGTGAAGCTAAAGTAAATTTGATCAATTTTCTACAGTGCACTAAAACGTTTATAATTAATCCAAAGACCATAAGTATCATGTATCTAATTTATATTAGGTGATTTATGAATGTCGATATGAGAATGATATTCCTATTAATGTTAATAAATTTGTGAATAGATAACTCCTACTACTTACATTGCTGTCTTTACATTTGTAAGTGCCACTGCATAGAGATGGAGGGACATTTTTGCTGAGCATCCAGCAAAATCCGCGGCATATTTCTAAATTAGGTGCGCGCGATTCGGTGCGTAAGTTTGCTACGATTATCATATTAATTATTTTATATTGTATTTACGATCTTCACGATTATAAATTTATAATTAATGAATAAAATTGTTTAATTAATTTTTTAATACGCACGGACGTGTCCCCCCGTATTTATCTGCTGACTGCTGATTTAACATTTTAAAGTTTAATATTTTAATATCTACAACAAAGTTCCAGGCGTCCATAATTAACAAGGAGGTATCTCTTTTTTTTTGTATAATTAGCAGGCGTTTGTCTTTCATCTCACCTGATGGAAAGTGACGATGAAGACGCGGATCATACACAACTGTCCAAGAGAAACCTATTCACTCTACACTTAAAAGCTCCAGGGTTATATTTGTCTGGAAAAACAGACGCAGGCAAATCGTTCCACTCTTTGGCAACATGAACCAAAAATGAGCTATCGAACCGTTTAGTTCGGCTCTTCGGCACGCTAACTACAAACGGGCGAAACTTCTGTCTGCGTCTGGTTGATGGGTGGAGAAAGGGGGAAGGTTCGATCAGCTGAAAAAGAGCATTTGCACACTCTCCAAAGTGCAATTTGTAAAAAACCGAGTGATGGTGATGTCCCCGATACGGCCAATGTGGTCGAAATGAGCGATTCTGATCACCTTTTGCAGGACTTGGCAGCAGCATTGTATGCCTGCTTCTTATCTGGGAGATCCATAGCTTTGCTTCTGCGAGCGCTAGCCCAGGCTTGGTATGCTGCATGCTTACGCTTTTCAGCCAGGAGACAATCAGCATTAAACCATGGGTGGGCTTTAGACTCCAGGGATACATCAGAGAACGGTATAAAGTACTCCATACCTTGACATATCACGCTGGAGACAGCATCAGCACAGCATGGCGGATCATCGGAAGTAAAGCAAGCTTGCCGCCGAGGATAAGAACCGAAAAAGTGACGCATCTCATCCCAATCTGCTGACTTGAACCGCCATACTCGCCTATTGCCTTTTGGGCTGGTATCAGTTGGGGAGTATTGCGACACAGATTTCACCAGACAGTGGTCGGATGTCCCTAATGGCGGAGATACGGACACCGAGTATCTGTCTGGATCGGTTGTCAGCAGAAGGTCCAAGTAATACGCAGTATGGTCAACAACGTCAGGAATGCGCGTAGGTTCGTGGACGAGCTGGGAGAGACTGAGTTACTGCGAACCGATAGGTTTCTCTGCCAGCGTGGCCGGTGTCCTTGAACGGGTACAGCCACTCTCCATGGTGGGCATTAAAGTCCCCAAGGAACACAAACTGCGCAGAGGGATAGCGTCGTTGGACCTTATCTGCAGTATCACTAAGATATTCAATAAGTCGAGTTGTCTCCTGAGCTCCCGTGTGTGATCGGTAAATACTGGCGTATACGATTCGGTCCAGGCCAGTCAAATTCAAATTCAAATTCAAATATTTATTTCTCAACATTGACCATTACTTGTTCTTATTGACGTCAAATAAAACATGATTCTACCACCAGTTCGAAAAAAACCTTCGTGAAGAAGAACTGGCAAGAAACTTCACGGGTATATTTTTTTTTTTCAAAATAAATTTACAGAGTCTCTTTTTTATTCTTTTCTGCATTTGTTAGCTCGGCAAGTCATCCTTCCCTCCAAGTATCCAAACGACGAACACCCTCAAACGGCACCCGTTCACGAGTTAACGCGGGATCCAGCCATCGCCCTCCTCAACCATATTAGAGGGAAGTGAGCGACCCGTCACCCGACGCTACCATAAGAAGACGTACTTTAGTGACAATGACGCTTTAGATATTCATCGGGACGAAGAACTCATCGCACAAACAGACACATTACACATGCTTTGTTACAAATACTAGTACAATCCTGTTAATGAGGGGATTATACCCAAGGGCTTTCATCATCCAAACAATCGGATAGTTTATAATATGCTCTAGCACACAACTTCTCCTTTATAGTTTCTTTGAATTTGTCAATAGGAAGACCTTGGATATCCTCAGGAACCTTATTATAAAAGCGTATACATTGACCCATGAATGAGTTAGTGACTTTATGAAGCCTGCTATTATGAGCTGCCAGCATATTTCTTCCTCTTGTGTTAACATTGTGCAGATCTTTTTTTCTTTTGAACAAGGTTATGTTCTTTTTAACATACATTAAATTTTCTAAAATATATTGTGAATGGAAGGTAAGAATATTTATTTCCTTAAATTTACTTCTAAGTGACACCCTTGGACCGAGCTGATAGATTGCGCGAACAGCCCTTTTCTGCAGAATAAATATAGCATCGATGTCGGCAGAACTCCCCCACAGCAGAATACCATATGTCATGAGGCTGTGGAAGTAACCAAAATAGACTAATCGAGCAGTTGTTTCATTTGAAATTTGTCTAATTTTTTTTTTTTTTTTCATAGACCCATAAAACAGAAAAATCCGGAACTTCCAAGTATCGGAGACGCCGACAATAGATCTCGTCTCTGACATACACGCACACGCCCGCATTGGGGTGAAATTTGGTCTCCAGGATATAGCCTGGGTAATGCAGGTATGCCAGATCCGAACGGTCACAGATCTGCGTCTCTGTCAGAAAGAATAAGTGCGGCCTCTCTGTCTCAAGGTGGTGGTGGACATCGTGGTGTTTTGAGTGCACTCCTCGGATGTTAGAGAAGTGTACTTTTAGGGAGAGGGAGTGCATCCGCTGTCGGCACTTATTTTTTTTTTGGACTTTTCCATTATGTTGTTGGTAGGGTGAATAGGGGAGAAGAATAGAAGTTGAGTGAAGCGCAACGTTTGGAACCAAGCAACTCGAGTGGTCAGACCCACTGGTGGGAGACTCACATGGAGACCGCGGGGACGCCCAAAACCCCCCGGGGATCGCCATCGGGCCCTCTCCATCCGGTCGCCAACCGGCACGATGGAGCAATCCCGGGATTTTACACAGGCGGTGGGGCAGCCTTTCACGAATGGCTAGAACGCTAGTTGGGCGTAGTTGGGCTAAAACCTGCGGTCGGCCAGCGGTGCACCGTTTGAAATGAAATGAAATGAAATGAATGAGCACTCAGAGTGAGCCACCCGGTGCATCATAACCCTTCGAGTTCAAACGGCTCCCATACGTTGCGCAATTACTCGGACCTATTCTCTTCCAATGGCTACTCAACACATCATGCCGGAACGTGACTAGGTCACTTGGCGGCATGGCTTTGTCTAGAGGGTGGTTGCAAGCCGCGGTCGAAACCTACCACCTGCAAAATGGTTATCCCGCCATTCATCGGTCGCCAGAGCCTCGTCCGCTGTCCGGCAGGGTGCACCACGGACAGGTGAGGTTGGAATTTGGAGAGACTTGATGGTAGGCGACTTGCCCTTACACCCCCAAAACGCAGCGAGCGGTGCGGAACAAGGACAGACTACAGTGGTTGCTACTACGTCACTCACTTCACATCACCACAATACAACAACTGGTCAGTAAGTTAGTTTTGTCCCAATTCATAAGCGGAAGCGTTTTGAGGTTTAAATTCCCGTTATTTCACTATGCCGTTGAAACTAACTCCTCCCGCTTCACCTGCCCTTGATTTTGACATATGGATACTATACGAATGTTGGCTCAGCAAATGCCGTAACTTACCTTCTCTGTCTGGTTATAATACTGTTAAATCTAACTACTCTAACCAAAATTAAGGCGTGGTTGTTTATACGAAGGAAAGTATTCCTGTATCTATCGAAGAGGCGAACGTTTTAGACGCTAATTGTTTGATGATCATAATTTGTGTAAATACTGTTATTCTTGCAGCATATCGGTCGCCGGCCTACACAAATGTCGATAATTTCATTAAAAGTCTGGATTCTTTGCTGACATCACTAAGACAATTTCAAACAATAGCGTTAATCGGTGATATTAACATAAATATTTTGCAGAACAACGATCTAAACAGTAACAACTATCTCAACCTAACAGCATCTCATGCTATCCTTCCAGGTCATCTATATCCAACACGCAATAAAAATTGTCTTGACCGCGTTCTCCTGAAAACCGACAAAAATTACGTTCCTATAGTTTTAGATTTCTTATTTACCGACCATGCCCCAGTTATCTTATACAGTTAATTCAAAAACTCAGCCAAGAAAAAAATATCTAATAGCACTCTTTGAGAGTTTTAACTTAACTTAACGCTTTAACTTAAATTCCTGTGTATCTGAGATTGAAAGTAAAGACTTCTCCTCAATATTACTTGCCAATCTGCTGAAACTACTACTACCAACCTTATTAACTGTCTATCTGACATGTTTTATAGCCATACGAAAACAATAACTGTCCCTAGCAGAAAGAGAACTTGCAAACCATGGGTTACCCCAGGGCTTTTACGGTGCATACGTCAGCGAGATAAACTTTGAAAAAATTCTAAACTACAACCTAACAATGAAATTATGAACTTGACGTATAAGAGATATAGAACTTAATGCAATAACCTATTATTTACCTAATTACGCGAATTTATAATAACCTAATTACGCGAATTTCAAAAACATTCTAAAAATTTAAAAAAAAACATGGGAATTAATCAAAAGTGTCTCAGATATAAATAAACAAACGTCTTCCAATGCACTTCTGTCTCTCGCTTCTAACCCGATAGATTCTGTAAATCTGATCAACGAATACTTTGCAAGTGTCGGCAAAAATTTGGCGGATGAAATATTGTCAAATTATCCTTCATCGCCCATCGACTATAAATTGACCTATAACCATTCTAATTCCATGGTTTTTCTAAATACAGACTGTAATGAAATTGATGGTATTATATTGGATCTCAAAAACTGCGCAGTAGGCTGGGATGGTGTACCAATATCCTTGATAAAATCCGCTAAACATGTGCTAACTCCTATTTTAAGCCATATCTATAACCTTTGTCTAACTAACGGATTGTTTCCTAAAGAATTTAAAAAAGCTTTAGTGCATCCTATCTACAAAAATGGGAGTAAAAACAGTGTCACAAATTATAGACCAATCTCAGTACTGACAGTACTTGCAAAAATTTTTGAAAAAATTATTAACAAAATGTTGCTAGGTTATTTAGATTCTCAAAATATTCTGAGTACTAACCAATTTGGGTTTCGGTGCAATAAATCTACCGAAAATGCTGTCTTGGATTTAACAAATTCAGTTATGAACCATCTAAATAATAAGTTCAAATCGATGTGCGTCTTCCTAGATCTCTAAAAAGCTTTCAACACTGTTTCTATTCCCTTCCTTCTAAGTAAATTGGAACAAATAGGCGCCCGAGGTACCGTACTGGACGTTTTTAAAAGTTACCTCAGCACCCGTTCACAGTGTGTTACGATTAATGACATCACAAGTCATGAGATCGATAATTGCTATGGAGTGTCACAAGGTAGCATCCTCGGACCTACCTTGTTCCTTGCCTACATGAATGATCTTTGTAAAATGACACATAAAAACTGTCAAATAATTTCATATGCTGATGACGCTGCGTTATTAATCCATGCTAACTCTTGGCGTGAAGCGCGAAAACATGCTGAATCGGGCTTAAACTGTGTTATGAAATGGCTCAATTCTAATCTTCTTACTATTAATCTTGAAAAAACGAAATACATTACCTTCTCGCCTATAGCTGCTTCTCAACCAGATATCTCGTACAGCATACTTGCCCACCACTGTGATCAATCAACATCGTGTGCCTGTGCAACAATCTCTCGTACCAATAAAATTAAATATTTAGGTGGTATTCTTGATTGTGTGATGTCCTGGAAGGACCACATAAACTAAATTGTTGGACGCGTAAGAAAGCTTATATATGTTTTCAGGAAACTCAGAGGTAGCGCTGGTCTCCCCATCTTAAAACTAGTATATTTTGCGTTAGCACACTCCGTCATAGCTTACTGCATTACCGTGTGGGGTGCCTCTTGTAAAACTCGAATTCTTCGGCTAGAGAGAGCACAAAGAGCGGTATTAAAGGTGATGTGTTCTAAACCTATTACTTTCCCGACGACAGAATTGTACACTATATGTAATGTGCTCACAGTGAGGAAAAGTTTTATAGCTAACTGCGTAATTCGGAAACATCAGACTACCCCCTATGATTCACATCTCTTCAGTGAAAGGAGACGTCGACATGCAGTATGCCAAATGAGAAAAGCTCATCTTGCAATAGTACAACGCAATTATACCTACGTAAGCTCAGCTCTTTATAACAAAGTCAACAAAACCCTGAATTTAGTGAGTATATAACTCCCTAAATTCCGCAAACGCATTTATAATTGGCTGTTAGAATTAGATTACCATCAAATCGAGACATTTATTAAATCCTAACTCCTAAAAAGTAATAAACTGAATTTTTATCTATATTTTATTAATACAAGTCACATAGACAGTCAGGAATAGGAATTACGTAAATACATTATCGGAATAAAAAACTCTAATACAATAGTTACAAATCAAATAATAAAATTAAATAAATAATATCACAAAATGAAATAAAACGTCGCACTCGCACTAATAAAAATATCTACTAGGATAATACACTCCAGACGAAATATACATAAATTACTGACTCCCTAAAATAAATAAACAAAATATTTATCCATATCTATCCAATAACCTTAACATTAATAATTAAATCAATTTCAAAAGTATAATAATTATAACTCCCATATCAAACAATACTATATTAAAAATAAAACCGCTAACTACTTTTGATTGGGCCATACTCTAAAATTGTGAGCTTATTTCTGAAAGTGGGTATCATATCTGTCAGTAACATTTTTGTTTCTATAAAATGTTACCTACCCACGGTTTGATATGAGCGTTGCTTGAAATGAGAAGATAAAAATTTAAATAATGATATGTACTTGTTTTAATAACCAATGCTATATAATGACTCAAACATAAAAAAACTTGTGAGTGCTACGCGTTTTGTGAAATGTTTCTATGAATTATGATCAACAATATAAAGGATTTCTATTTGGTGAATTGAACAAAAGAATGGGATAATAGGTATGTATTTTTATCATTTCTATGGATAGTGATTGTAGTGGTTGTTGGATTATGTGACTCCTAACTAATGTGTAACTAATCTGATTATTGCCCACTCTGAAAAGTATAGGTTACTACACTAAAATTCTCCCAGTTATTTCTTCTCAAACAGTCTCGATGACCTTAAAAAAATTGGCTTTTCCTCCTTCTCACATGCAAGATACCATGTTTATAAATAGTGAAAATCTTAGCTTATCACAATAGGTTGAATAAAAAATAGTATCTGAATGGCGCAATTTGACTATGACAGATACAGGTCCAGTGATATATTATTATGAATGAATCATTTTTCTTATTTTTCTTTTGTTTTGTATATATTCGATAAATTTTGTTTGTAAACTTGTAAGACATTTTATTATTTAGTATTTATGTATACTACCTGGAGGTGGGCGATGACAGCCGCAACACAGTGCTCACTCAAGTAGCTGTTATCGATTTTCTTGTAATTATTACTTTGTATAACTTTACCAAATAAATAAATTTGAATTTGAATGTTCACCGTTATTTATTATATTTTTGGACATCTTATTAATATACTAAAAGTCATAAACTTCACAGATCATAATATCTAGTTCAAATCCATTATTACAGAGAATTTCATTATATCTGGCGCAATACATTCAAAGAGGATGAATAACTGCTACATACATTTCATATAATACATGCATATATTACAAAGCCCTATATGAAAGACATTATTGTCTGAAGATACTGCCAATATTGAAATATATCAACTTCGTTCTGCTTAATTTTCTTAGAAGCAAAGAGATCTCAAGTTATTATGTATTCACAATATTTCAATTGTTAACATAATTGAGTAGCAACCTTCTTTTGTTAAGATCTCGTCGGGGGGTGGGGGTAGGTACTATAGTTTTGCTTCGGTTGTGTTTCGTTGAAAGGGAAGGAAAGGTCATTAAAATTACAGGTAAAAAAGCAACTCTAGTTAAAGCCGTAAAAGTAATATTTAATACATTATCATTATTAATCATTTATTTGTCGTATAAGTATACATTTATTTGGGTTAGTAATGGTTTACTACATGTAAAGGGTTAATACACAATAAATCACGCATGTGATTGATTAGGATGATAAGTAGCCTATGGATATACATATTTGAAACAAGACAACATATAAAACATAATGCCACTTAACATTAGGTAGATGGTGTGCGTGTTTGTCGGCTGAAACAGGTGGAATTGCGATTGTATGTAGTTACTAGAAGGACGTGTTTTCGTGTTCTTTCTGACATTCCCAGGTCAAAATCCAAAGTTTATTGAATCATGTTTTCGTTGTGTCTGTTATTCTGTGTTCTGTTATAATTTATTGTGTTGATTTCACAAATTGTATATGCCGCATGCCGAATTAATATTTTCAAACTGGACCAATCGCGCTATGTTATTTTTTAAACTTTGAAAAGCTTAAAAAATCTTGTACGTAAAGCAATATAGTTTCAAAACTTAGCGTTAAAATGGCTAGTTTTTATTTTATGCTTAAGATACAAAACAAAAACTTGTTCTTAATTTTAACTACTTCAAATCACGGCTGGCTTCATGGCGCTATGAATTAAAGATTTTGCTTAGCAAATATAGACCTAAATTAAGTAAAGATACAGTATGAATTTGCTAAGCAAAATCTATACTTAAGAGAGGAAGTAATCACCTGACGTCTCTGACTGCGGGCTTATGTATCTTTTGTTGTGCGTTAAAAGCCAGGACAAAATATTTTGTAAGTTTTATTTGTGTATGTTGTTATAACGCAATTATTGCGGCGTTAGGTAACCGTTTTACTCAAAGTAAATCGTAAGCAAATTATGAATTTTAAAGTAGTCATACTAAATTCAACGGACATGTATTTATTACCTCATCAAAATTTCTCGGTTTTATAAGCAAAGTAAACTCCATTGCCTTGAAACCTACGTCTAAAATATCTGATTCTTTGAAAAGTTCACATATTATATTTTATTTAATCGTTTTAATGTAGTATAATTTATAACAAAAAATATTTTTAAAGGAAATTTGTTCTTCTTTGACTTCGCCATCGTTTACTGTAAGGTGAAATACACGACAATCGCTTATGTTTTGACTATTACATAAAAAAAGATTATATTTGTGTAATTTCTACGGATGACTTTAAAATTTTTTGTCAAGCTTATTTTGTTTTTTTAACTATTTTGTCAAAAATAATACTCAAATCTTTCGTATTTTAATATCTTGTAAACTTTTTTGTTATTTTGTGTTATAATGGAACCTCTTTATAACAAAGCAAAAATAAGCTGTATTTTGATTAATAATTTAACCCAGAATTACACTACGGGCTAATTTTTTTACCGTCAGATAACTATTATCTGGAGAGTAACTTTGACACTTGACAAGACTTTCCATAGAAATTATGAAAAATGCTTAACATTATTCTACTCATAATAGTTATCTGAGAATTGAAAAATCAGCCCTCAAGCACTCAAAGTTTACTTTAGGTTCTAAAAAAAAGCCAGAACACAATTAAAGTTCTTAAAGCAATTTCAACTTTACTAAACGGTACACTTGAAAGTAAGGTCGTTTGTAAACACGCTTAGTGCAACTTTATTGTTGTGTAGTGTTCGACGGCGTATCGTATCCGAAACTTTATGTTCAACAGACTCAATAATTGCGCTTTAAATAATAAAATGCAATGGCTTTCTAAGATAGTTAGGAAAGACGTTATGATAAGTGGATCTCGCGTATAACTCGCGAACAGGCCGCTTTATGCCTTGAATATTTGGGGCGCGCCAGCGGTGCGGCGTTTAATAGAAATAACTGTTCTAATGCAATTTGTTTTATAATTGTTGTGTGTATTGGGATAGTCTTTGGAAGCTTAAGTTTTCTTTGAGTTAGAAAATTTTCACGTGTCAAAAAAAAATGTTTCATAAAAATTTGTATAGATGAATCAATTGCATCAAACTTGAAATACGTTGAAACATTTATAACTTTTTTGTATTGATTGTTTGCTCGTAGGAAGCTGAAAACGCTGTGTGTGAGGTTGAGTAGGTATAAATATGACGGGTCCTTCTGCTCGCATTAACGCTGTCGTAATTGCTACCTTGGTGCTGAGGGAACGAGCCAGTTCAGTAATTTCGTAGTTTTACTTGGAAAGCTTTTTAGCAATTAAACTATAAGTTTTGCAAAAAAACATGTTGCTAAAATAAATTATAGAACATTGTCTATGCCTTTTTTATTTTTGTAAGTATTCTTAAGAATTTTTACCGTAAAATGAGTCAGAAAGGAATATTATCAAAAACTAAATTTAGGTGCCACTTTTACAACGGCTCGAACGGAAAAGATATGACGTGGCAAACTTGCAGTATGAAAAGATTTTCCAAGCTCCCGGATACCTTTCAAAGCCTATTTTTTATATTACCTATTTTTTGACGACCAGATTACTGTGTGTACATCTAAATTTCCCTATCTCCATTTAAATGTCCAAAATCTTCAAACTGATACGTATAGTAATAAATAAATGTACTCTAAATGATTTGGTATTCACGAGTATACTCACGGCATACCACGAATACCTTAAATAACTTCATAAAACTTTTTAGGTCCTAACAATAAGCAAAAATCTGAAACCTCCACTTGGGCGCACTTCTTTTGTCGCCAAAATAACTGCTTTAAATAGTGGAATTCCGTGCCAGATATAGGGAAGGAATAAACAGTGCAATTATAGAAACAAAGTTATTCAAACAGGAGTGAAAGTTTTCACATTTGCATAACAACTTTATAAACTCATATTGAAACACAGTATTAATAACTTTCATGGGTACGTATGTCACTTACTATCAATAGGATAGTGTAGATTTCTTCTAAATGCAAGTTGATTAAACAGAAAAGATTGTGACAGCCACACGTTGACTCAAAAAAAAATTGGTTCACAAACAAAGAAAATTATTTTCGTCTTCCAAATAAACGTGCTATAAACTTTTATCGGGTTTTTATTTAATTCTGGCAATTCAAAATTATTTATCAAAAAATTACAAAAGATGCTCTTCACAAAATTAATATGACACAAATGAGGTATTGATTCGATTTACTCAAATAATTATAAGCACGGAAAGGCCAACACATCATAACAATAAACAATCAATCATAATGTATCTTCATGTAGCTCAAGTAACCCTTATATAGTTGTGATTATTTTTTACTATAATAATAAAATATGATAAATATTTTCTTTAATTCTTTCTTTTTGTTTCTTATTAACAAAAAAATCCTTTAAAACTTGCATTTAGTACGTTTTAAAAGGTTATCTCGATTGACCCCAAAATATTCATGTCATTGGTCCTTCTTCGTTCAATCTGTTTATTAGTAAAGAAGTCACATTTAGTTTTAGTACAAGTCGATTAGATTTAAGTATTTCAGTTCCAATATAGTTCGGCCGCTATTTTTCTTTTTATTTATAATTCCAGATTCTCCCAATTATTTTTTCATTGTTTAAATATTTAATAACAAAACAATTCTGAGAAGTAAGTTTAGAAAACCTTTTTGATACATAACAGACTACTTCACAGCGTTTCCTAGAAAAATATCCCTAACCTTAGCATTTACCAAGATTAAAAACTAAACTTACATTTTTATCTGTTTGATGAACGAAAAATCCTTTCAATTCCCAATAAAAGTCACTCTAGCAAATAAAACACAGCACTATTTTTTAAATGAAACATGTTAGAAAATTCTTTTTTATAATTCTCGCGTGGGTGTTTCAGTACCAGGTAATGACTGGACGTGCGTTTTGCCGACACGACGGGTCCGTTGAAACTGACGCGGGACTACTCCGTAGCGCTATCTAGTGTCGCTTCACAGCCAAGAGATTTTTATTGGGATATAGTTCTCTATGTATATGGTGTAGCTTTTTTTATTTTAGTACCATTGAAGAGCTTTCTTTGGTACCGTAATGAAAAGCTATTTTAAAAGCCACAAAAATAACTAGGGGCGCCGGTAGCAGTTATTTTTCCTAGGATTGTTGTCCGTGCCATCCGACTTAAACCAAAACAACAAACAAACATCGGGTTTTTAATTGTTTCAATTACGTTTTTTTCTAAAGAATCTATATTGTTTATTCAGATTAGTTTAGTCAAACTGCCACGATTCAAAATAAATAAATTAATTGTTTCACTAAAGTCTCATTTTACTTTAAATTCGTACGAACTAGTTTGAAAAATATATATTTAGGGATGTGAAAAAAAAAATTTTGGAGATGTACTTTCAGTATTGTAATGAAATCAATAAATCTTTCTTCATTGTAGTATTAATAGAGATAAAGGTGACAATAAAATCGTAGGATCGATTTTGCGTTTAGCCGTTCTACCGAACTGTTTATGTTTCCTAATATTTTAGATACTATTTAGATTTTGTATTTTATTTATTTGGATAACCAACAGCAATACAATTAAAATAACTATGCTAACAAAGATGAATAATATTTTTATTTGAATAAATTATATAACCTAATGACAGGAATCATGGTAAACAATATTACAAATAAAATCGTGAAGTGATCAGTGTTAATTGCCGGACTGTGTGTGTGCAGTTGCTTCATGAGTTGTAAAGTCGGATATTTACAATCGAGTGAAAGGGATTATACGAAGATTATGACATCTTCGTATAATTTTAGTAGTATGATAATAGAGTTAAATAATAAATAATGGATTACTTAGTTTACAAACTGTATCTGGTAATTATATAAATATTGTACTTTGTCTAAGAGTTAATAATTTTTGGTATAATATTATGTCAAATTTATTTTTAGTTAGGGATAATATGTCTATATTTTCAAATAAAGTATTGTTATTGTTTTGGGCTCTCGAGAAATATTCATTTCGACCGTAGTTAGTTTTACTTGTTGTATATAGTTTGTACTTTTATGAAACAGACTAGCTGTGTCGACAATCTTGCGAACAGTGTCATCTACTGGTTTCAAACTGCATTTAATTATAACTTAAAACTTTCATCTTTCATAAGTGTATCCAAAACAGAGAGAATAAATCAATTTAGTCCCGTAGATTATGTGACTAGCGCGCAAACCAAAAGTTCAATTTAATATAAGGTCAGGAAAATAAATTCTTTATATTTTTAACATACAAACCTGAGTTAATCCGGGTTCGCTACAGTCTGTGGTTTTATCGCTCTTAGATCATAATCTTTTTCACACATTCTTATAGCAGGAGATCCAAGTTACATCAGGCGTAATCATTTTCTTAAAACATGATTCAGTAGAGTTACGTTTTAGTAAATGCTATCACGGTTCATTTTTTTTTTGTGAACTTGTATGGTCCCAACCTAAATATAAATTTTTTTGTATAGCTAGACTTTTTTAATGGATGGTCAATTTCCAATTCTGCACTCTTTATAGAAGTTGTCAAAACATGGATTTCAGGGCCCTCTTCTAAAATTACTTACTACCTACCATACTGATAGATATACAACAGTAAAAATACAAGATCAATATAGTTCAAAGCTTAAGACGACAAAGGGCACAGCTCAGGGCTCCATTATTGGACCTTTAGAGTATCTTTTATATGTAAATGATATGTGTAAAATCATAAAATCAAGATTCATGTACCAATTCGCAAATGACACATGTATTGTAGTTGCCAACAAATGTATAACTGAAGCACAAAATCCACTTCAACAAAATCTTGACAATATCTGCAAATGGGCGCATGATGTTGGTTTAGTCATAAACTCTGAAAACAACAAAATAGTACATACACATTCATCACACAATAAAACTCAAACAATACCTGTTATTAGAGCCCACGAGCACGCTTGTTTGCATTTAAACGCCCTATACCAATGTCAGTATCCCGAAATATAAATAGTTGATAAGAACAAGAATATAGGCCTCCTAATAGATAATAGATTATGTTGGGGCCACTACATAGATCATGTATGTAACAAATTAAGATCAATAGTAAGTAAACCATACATACTTAAGTATAAAGTTCCATTTAAAATACTACAACTACTTTATTTAGCTCTGGCAGACTCGGTCATAGATTACGGTCTAAGCATATTTTAAATGTGTTATATATTTAAAAAAAGGTGATAAGGAAAGGGAAATATTTAAATACTGTAAAACTATAAATGTATATGACACACTTGAATACCAGAATTATAATCCAGAATGTATTAAATAAACAACTAAATCAAAATGTTTGAGACCTGTATTATATGTAAATAAGTACATCTTACCGAAAACTAGAAATCGTTATGGGATAACAGTTACAAGTTGATAACTTGCTATCTAAACGAATTGCCTGTATACTTACAAAACGACTATATAAGTAACTATAAAAAAATTTGCTGTAAATTAAAACATTTTTTAACCTGATGTAAGAATTTTATGTATTAGAAAATAACGTGTATATGTATAACGTGATATATAAATAGCGACTCGCCGATACCCGGATAAACCCTGCGAGGTTTTTAAGGTTCGGTTTTGTATATTGTAAAGGTTGATTGATTACATTACATTGAATAAATAAATAAAAAATAAACAAAAACGTCGTAACTCGTGACGGACTTACTATCACCGACAAAACAAAGCATCAAACCTTTTATTTTAATCTATTAAATTCTATTATTTCGTCTATTTGCTATCATATCAGTCAAGGATCAAACTGTTACATTGTGGCAGCTGGCTCAAAATGTAATATAGTTGTACGTATAATCCAGGTTTGTCTCTTTGTCGAGATACAGTTTTATAAAAGAGTTATTTTAACTAAAAACCCTGATTGCCTTTGAAAGCTCTGCAGTTTTTTTTATTGAATTGAGTTCGACATTTTGTAAACCGAATTTATTAAAGGCTGTCTTCTAAAGAATAAATTTCAACCGGTTTGTTCATAAATATTCATGAATAATTTTGATTTTATTGAATTTTTAAGTTCGAAATTAATTGACAGTATATCAAAACGACACAGAAAATTAAAGTATTGAAAATGATTTTATAAAGTCAAAATCAAATCTTCATTTAAAGTCAAAATTAAGTTACTTTATTTTGTTTCACAGAAGGAATATTATTTGTCAACCATACATTGAATAGGACTCGTGAATATAGAGCTGATTTAAATGAAGTGATCGCCTGAGTAATCAGAAGACATGAAATTTCATGCCATAAAAACTTTAATTCAAATTTTAAGTAACTAAAACTAAATAAATTTCGCTGAAAAATAATTATAGTTTTTAATGTTTTTAAGATACGATAATTTTGAACGCGTAAAAAGGGCATGCACAATAAAGCGATTCCTGTTCATCCAAGATCTGACAAAAGTCATTTGTGGGCACTTCGTGGAAAGTCATTAACGAAACGGAATTCATTTCAATTTG
Source organism: Marasmarcha lunaedactyla (assembly GCA_923062675.1). Lineage (NCBI taxonomy): Eukaryota > Metazoa > Arthropoda > Insecta > Lepidoptera > Pterophoridae > Marasmarcha > Marasmarcha lunaedactyla. The sequence continues at coordinate 9,089,340 of OV281342.1, read as the reverse complement.
AAAGAGATAGGCTGGAAAAGTTTCAATAATAAATCGCAACCGATATTTATTTATTGTTGAAGTCTAGAAACTTTTTTCTTGTGAATATTTTGGAATATGTAATAGAGTTGAATAGTTCGGTAACGCTAAGGTATTTCGGGTTCTAACTTACAAAAATACTTAAAAGATAATTATTTTATTTTGTGTCATATTCTTCGCTTGCGTACCTAATATTCGTTAGAGCAAAGTGGTAGGAAAGTAAGTAAGTGAGTGAAAAACCAAAAATTAAAACATTCTGTGTCCTCAAAGTCTAGCGTTCACAGACGACATTATTTTTCCTTTATTTTGTCCGCAAAACAAAGTATATGTTAAAATAAAATGATTTTAATAAAAATTGATGACGATATTTGATTTAACTACCGAGACGTAGGTTTACGGCTCAGCGATAGTATTAAACAATATTCAAATTATTAGCAAGAATATGAATATATTATTATTCTTACTCTAGCTAGGATTTTCCGGCGAATTTGTGAACCGACCGCGACTTGAGCAGCTGACGGTCGGTTCACTTATTAGTCATATAAGATCAACTATCGCTGTTAATATCAGCCGGCTTACTATGACTTTTGTATTTGCAACACTACCTCCCGGACTATACAGTTGTACACAAGAACATTTTATCTATGATTCATCTGATTTTGCGCAAGCGAAACCACGGGTAATATGTGGTATAAATTTGTGAAAGTGGCAGCCGATCGGCAACATGTTTCATAATAGTTTATATTTTGTTAAGAGCTCGTCTGGGGCGACACTGGAAACAGTCGGTAACGTGTCATTATGGAATATTCCAATAAACTTGAAATAGAAATAGCTAATATTGACATTGAAGAACCAACAACCAATTAACTTACCTTTATAGAACTTTAATTATCTACCTACACTCCATCACACACACACACACACACATACACACCACACACCCCTCTTTATTCACACAGAGAAGACGCATAGAACATAATATAATGTATTCAATTTATACTGTTTTTTTTTTCTATTTACGTAATAATAAATAGAAAAAACACTTCAAACTCACTTCAAACACACTTCAACACATGTTGAAGTGGTATATGTAATAACGTACACCCTTCAAATAAATGTTTTATGCATAGTTATTTGAAAAACAGTCAAATCCGGTAGTTGGAGGTGCTGTCTGCTGAAATACACTTTTGTATGTTGTTTTTAACGGGACTACCACAATAGAAAAATACATATCCATGTTTTTTGGAAGAATAAATATATAATATTATATTGTTATTCGTGGGCACGGATTCCATTTACTATCAGGTGATTTGCGTACTCGTTTGCCGACTTTGTAAGTGTTTTTAATAATCTGTTGAAATGCATCTCGGTATATTATAGTCCATTTTTGCAGCGTATTCCGAGAATATCCTATTTAAAAATAAATTACCTACTCTCTCGAGTTTGGCCCCATGGATTTTTAAGTAAAACCCAGTCTTAAAACTAGTCTTTTTTTAATTTTTCTAATATAACCATTAAAGTTAAAAATATTTTGGAGGGGTATGTGGTAGCACCTAATTTAATATCCGACTAAAGAATTCTCTATCAAAATCATGATGAAATAAAATTAGGCGTAAATTATAATAAATTATAAAAAATTCTGTAAAAGATACGGATTCAGTGTTTATTTGAACTTCAAAAACGTGGACGTATTGCTAGTTATAAAATGTCTATTTTCGTTAGTAAGGTTGATATTCACACTGTCACGCTGAATCAATTAAGTGAAAAAATCAGCTACCTCAATATTATCGCTTTATCACGTCACACAATAGAATGGACATTCATCCTCATTAATCTTTCCTCTTCCATCTGAAAAGTTCCATATTTCACGAATTGAGCGACTGTCAATGATGCATAATTTACGTGATATGTCAATTTATGTTGGACCAAGTACATTGACCGTGTAAATGAGTAAATGACTCTTGTTTTTGTAACTTGATAACAATGATAATATTATTTGATATTTCAAATCCTTATGTCAAACCCTAATTTATGTACCTGGTTCTTTATTTTGTGCTTTACACATATTTCGCAAATAAAGCTTACCATTTAGTGTGGTTCTTTGCATTAATGAAGTAATGGCAACAGTTTAAATTTCACAAGCTATTTCAAATGTAACCTAGAAACGCATATAAATAAATTCAGTTCTAACCTATCTCCAGAAACCTCGAAGCATAAATTTTCAAAGATGTTCGCCAATTATCTGTAAATTTATTGGATAGGAATGTAAAATTATTGTGGAAAAGAAAGGCTCGCACAATTCAAGTCTCTAATCACTAGTCGTACTCAAGACATTCAATTTAGAGGGTTGGTCCCGAAAGGCTGTCGCACAGCTGTTGCATAATTAATTCGACTGTGAGTATACTGAAACCGGTCGGCATTCGTACAGCACATGCACGGCGAATTTAACTTCAGTCATAGTGATAGTAGATTTTTTTCAGTAACATCTGTCAACCGCCATATTAGGATCATTGGTGGTTGTGTTCCAGTTAAAGGGAAGGACCAGCCAGAGCAATTACTGGAACCTACGGTCGGATGCATCATTTGCGGATAAAATATTTACATACCATATTGATAAACAAAATATAAATAAAATAAACGCCTACGACTAATGAGGTCCATGGTTGCGGATGCCACTTACCATCAGATGGTGCGCATAAAAAAGTCGTATAGGAAGAGATATACGGCTCCGAGTTTTAGCGTTGTTTATGAAAACTTGATTTTATTCTCCTTTTAAATAAAACACATATTAAGTTACTGATTTTTATTAATTTTACGCTTATTTTGTATCTAAATATAAATTAATAAATGATTAGTTTAGTTAAAGCACGTATAATTAAACGCTAAGATTTCAAAATTTAAGCGTCTTGCGGTAGCGTCGGCTTTTCTTTTTTTGTTCCCCGTTAGGGCAGGAGGATATAAAAAATGCTCTTACGCATACCTCTCACGCACGATCGAGGTATCCGGAACTCACTCCGAGCCTACCAGAGCCCTACTCACTAAAAAACCCCCTGAATGACTGCAATTTTTTTGCCTTACAGCCTTCATCTGAGCGACGACCAATTGGAGAAAGAGGCCGCGCTAGTGGGGCCCAGAACGGGTCACCCACTGGGATTACATAGCACTGAAGGTGCTCAAAGCACTGAAGGTGAATTCATAGCACTGAAGGTGCTCAAAATGAAAAATAAAAATTGAATTAATTCGAAGTTAGATTAGAATTAGAAGTTGCGGCCTGAAGGGCTTCAAGATCTAGTGTTAGTTGCGTGGCTGCGTTCGTGTGCGCGTTTCTCGGTCTAGCGACTTTGAACTTCGAATCTATGACAGGGGTAGTATACGAGACTGAATCTCGAACTAGAAGATTGGGGTGCGTTTCGGAGCGTTTGTAGAACGCTTCAGAGAGTGTTTTGAGGTGCTGTTGCACTGTAGGTAGTTCAAGATCTCTGTGCGAGGTCCGCGTTACGCACATACCAGGGTGCGTTTGTGGCCCTGCGGCAGAAGAGATTTTGAACTACCTGCAGTTTGTGCAGGAGGGAGGGTTTGGCGTGGACAAATGGACGATGACTGGCTCCCGCGTCAACCCCGTGAACTGTTTGAGGATGTTCATTATTTTTTCTTTTTTTTGACATGAATTATAAACTTATTGTTGCTAACCGTCTATAAGTCAAACAAAAATAATGTAAATCCGTTAATGGCTATAAGTTTTGTTTTATATGTGTTAGATTTAATGCAAATTTTAAGTGCTGTGGATTTTGTAAATAATAAATAAATAAATGGCGAGGATGACTTGCCGAGCTCACAGATGCAGTTAAGAATTGACATAAGAGCCATTGTAAACGTATTTTGAAAAATAATACCCGTAAACTTGCCAGTTCTTCTTTACGATTGTTTTGCGAAACTTTATACGTATAACGCCAACAAGAACAATTCATGGTCAATGTTATGACATAAATATTTGAGTTTGACTTTTAACATTGATTTTTTTCATGATTGCTATTTTCACCCAAGTCTAATGTGATATAAAAACAAAGATTATTCCAATATCGATAACTTGTTACTGCCCGCGACTTTTTTTTAGATGACTATAGGTTTTTAATTGGTGGTAAGGAACGGCCGTGCATGTACGGAGATCCGCGATCTCCTGGGACCACCACTACACGGTCCTGCGACCACGGTAGGCCCTCGAACGAGGCATGGACGCATCACACACCGCTGTTAGGGCAGTGCGGAAGCGACCAGCCCCCTCGTCCATCGAGGCCAGTAAATTTGGCGGTGCACACCACGCCTGGACGATGGCCACCTCACTCGCGATTTCACGTTCGAGGCGACTGATCGTCCAGCGCGGGAAGACAGGGGCATGCCGTGGCGGCTCGGCTAGTGGCTGGAGCGTGGTGACCTCAAACCGGATCGGTGGTCCAATAGCTCATGCTCCAGCATTCGCCAGTCACGCAACCTGCTGGCGATCGAAGTGGAGGTGAACGTTATATCCACCAGGGACTCCCCCTGCGGTCGCACTTAAATTTGTACCGTCCCTCTATTTATGAGGGACAGCCTAGCTTCCACGGCCCACTCTTCAAGGGCCACTCCAAATTCATCGGTGCGGGTGTCACCCCATACCCGTGACCTCGAGTTGAGGTCGCCCATCAGGATAACGGGGTCGGTCGCCATGCGCCCAATTAACGCTAAGAGGGAGTCCAGATAGGGTTCATATTCCACAAGCGGCTTGTTCGGGGAGTAGTAAACACCAATCGTGGCGGCCAGGTGGGGTCCACCTGGCCGCCACGAACCCTGGACCCCTCTCTCTGACGGTGAGTGTGTGACACCTCCCCGACCGAACGACAATGGCCACGTCACAATTAGCGGACCCAGTCCACTGCAGTCGCGGAGCCACGAAGTATGGCTCAGCCGCGACCGCCACCTCAATCTCCCACAGCGCCATGGCCTGGAGGAAACTACAAACAAACCTAACCTAACCCAAATGAACCTGTATTGCGACCAGGTAGAAAGCGGGCAGAGCGAGCGTCAAATGCAAAGTTTATCAATTTGTGAAATTATGTTTTGGCATAATGACATTTTTTCTAGTACATATTTTGTCTAATGAGTAGTTTATTAAACAATAGTTTGTAAAATTATATATTTATCAAGTATAATTTTGTCACACGTTGTTTTACAAATGAAAATTTCTTATTTGTTTTTTGTCAAATGATAGGATACCCTAATATCCATTTGGGAGGCTCCAGGGCCAATTTGTACCTCAAAGCTTCAAGTCGAGTTCGAACTAGATTATTTTATTGCTTGTGTAAAAAATAAATAATGCATATTCGACATGTTTTTTGAACAATAATCTATATTATTCTAAATCACATTATTTTATATAAAATTACAAATTAACAAATAAATTTGCACGGAATGAGTTATGAATTATTCAATTTTTTTATTTATTGACACCAATATACAATTTTTATGCTAGTACCTATCTACTGCTTTTTGTACAATAAGCCAATGAATCATGGTTTACTCAAATACATTTCTATGAAATATTAATATTTCTTGATAAGATTTAAAACTTATTATAAAAATAATTGTTAACTACTTTTTTTTTCACATATCATTTATTTATTGACTAACTATTTAAAATATTTACCATTCTAGACTGACCATAAAATATGAAAATATTATAATAATAAGGAAGACAAAAATACACTACAAATAAACGAATGCAACGTAGACAAAAGGCTGGCAATTATGGTATAACTACAAATTAACAAATACATGATTTAGTTAAGGAACAATTTTATATGCTTATCTATTTGCTGATGCACATATATTCCAGCCATTATGCAATTTTATTTTCTTTTTCTGCAAATTCCTGATATTTGTAATTTTAAATACCAGGTAATTTAATTTTTTGTTTAATTTTCTTAGATTTCAATAAAGTATAAAGGATGGCATGGAAAAGCGTATACGTTTAAAGTAAATCCCAGTTTTCTCTACGAGTCATGTAAACATTCCAAAACTTATAATAAACGTGACATGCTAGCAGCGTTACGATATTTGACTTACAATTTTGTAGATTCGATGTTTCAAATTCAATGCCGCAGATGTAGGTTCGCTTCAATTCGTACGACCACAAATCATGACGGTGCCGAATGCTGAAAATTGTATGAATATTTTTAAATTTGTCAAAATATTTGCGATGATAAAAATAATTACGCAAGTGCAGTTTTGCCTGTTTTAAAAAAACAGGAATGATTCCTAAGAATAAAATTTGCTATACGTTATTACCGGTTTAAAGACCTTTCCTTGAAGTGGTTATAAAGTATAGCAAACATAAAGGTCGGCAAGGCATTATTCATTAGTTGATATAATAATCTTTTCAATATTGATAAACAGAGCACCTACTAATAATGATATCTATGGTTAGTCGCATGCTATACATGAAAACACAAAATGCAAATAAACAAAACAGTGTAAATATTATCCATATTTTTATAGTGCTCTTGATAACAAGCAATACAAAAAATTTTGTGTTAGAAAGTCAGCTACAATATTTCAAATTTTAGCCCTATCTTCGTTAAAATACCCCACGGATAACTTTGGGGTAAATATTTTAGAAGAAATATTTTAGAAATTATAATACCATTGGAGAAAGACGAAACGTATTATAACAATTTATATATATATATAAATTATATATATATTTTACATTTATCTCAACGTTTCGGTGCCTTTTCACCGTGATCACGAGATACTAATGTGACAGGCGTCCACTTGACAGTTTATGAAAACATCTCCATCGGTTTCTCAGTCTGCGAGCGTACCGTTCAGATTAAAACTAAAATTCCTGACAGTGTGTTGGGCTAGAGGTTATGCAGCTTGTTGTATTTTATGTTTTTTTTTATATAGGATCACAAGTTGGAGAAAGTTTTCAACATCTGTGTTCTTCACACGAATGAATGCACCGACCAGGCTCGACCCTGGGACTTCCGGAGAATAAGGCAGGGCTCAGCATTTGGCTTATAATATAAATATAATATCTGTCAATACTACCAAGACCAAACAGTTAAATATTAGTGATAAGGAAATCAATTAGAAAAGTAAACTTGCCTTTAATTGAAAACTGGAGCTTTTCTACGACAATGCCCTTTGAAGAAACAGTTACGAGAAAGCTAGTCATTTCTATACTAATCTCTTTAGTAAGATTACTTTTGTATACAGATCTTATACATTTAAAGTAGATTTCATTTTAAAAAAATGCTGTCATCTTCAAAATAGATTTCGAGATCAGAAAAGGAAATGAATTTATGTATAGGTTTAACTAGTTTAAAGTTTAGATCGCTGGGAAAAAATAATAAAATGAGTAGAGAAAAGCCACGGTGCACTTTTCCGTAATGTCAGACCAAAAATCAACATGACAATAACAAAAGTAAAATAAAAACTATACAAAATCATATTCTTAAAACCCATTTTCCTATATCAAGGTTGTACTCAAATGTAATGTTAACGCATTTGGAATAATTTACATATCATATAAATGATTTATCATTGACAGACGCCTTACTCATAAAATATCGAATTTTTCTGATGAATATCCATCCTACTGTATGACGTGATAAAACGATAATAAAGTTGATTTCTTCAGCGTGACATGTGAAAATCAATCACTATAATGGACAAGGACATTCTGTTACAGGCCATATCAAACTTTTTTTAGCTAACTGGACATCGAGTTTTTCTGTTTTGGAATGGTCAGAGTAAACCCAATAGGTTCGTACCTCTGGTTTTTAAGTCACACTACAAACCGGTTGTAAGTATATGGGGTTTGTAATGGTTTTGTGTTATAACTGGCGTGAATTTAAAATGTTCAGGGATTTATATGAACATTTTTAAGTAATGATTTCCCCAGGCGCTAACCATCAGGTGGTACCTTTCAACGTGAAGTAATTGTCAATGTTGAGAAATAAATATTTCAACGGATTCTCATCGTTTAAAATGCATAATTGTATTATAGTTTCAGTCTTTTTATTGCTATTTTTGAAATGTTAGGGACACCCATGGAAATGAACTAATCTTTGTTTTGGTTAAATGTAATACGTCAAATTTAATTAGGTAATTTAAAAAAATGAATCTCTGAATATGTACAAAAAAGTAAATAATTAAGTAATAAGAAATTAATAATAATAATTAAAGCACTTTATTGCTCGCATAAAAAAAAGCACAACAATTTAAAGAATACTAAAATATAAGGTGGGCAAAGGCGACCATATCGCTAAAAGCGATCTCTTACAGACACCCTTTGTGCGACGGAAAGAAGGAAGACATAGAACTTGTAATTTAATGATATTCGATCGAGAGTTATCTGACACGTCTGGTTCATGGCATAAAAAAGCAGATTTATTGCTTTCATGAATTTAATAAAATATTAAGATATATACTAAAAAAAAGTATTAAGCCTTCGAACATTTATAAGAAGTACTTTCATGAACGCAAAATCTTAAGTAGATTTTTAAATAACGTAATCCGAATACAACGATAACGCAATAAATTAACTGAAAATAAAGTTGTATGGAAAGAGTAGAATAGAACAAAATTTGAATAATTATAAAAAAAATATTACTATTTGGAAGCGTGGATTGAATTAAGTGTGATGTCATGTTGAGTAATAATCAAAAGTCAACGAATATAAACCGAGGCTGGTTGTCAAATGTTTAACAAATTCGTATTAAAAATGTATTGTTGTTTCATTTGTGTACATGTATTGTTGTACACGTATTTGCTTATAATGCTTATACCGTATTAATGTGCGGTACTAACCGTGTTGGATAAAACACGTAAAGTGTAGTTTTTCTAACATAACCTCTAAATATATTTCCTGTAATAAATTTTTGTCTGGGACAATTTTTACCGCATTGGTAATGTATTTGAAAACGTTATATAATAAACATCTGTTTCAAAATATAGTGCCTTTCAGACGCAACCAACATAAAAATATGAGGGACAGGTTTTTAATATATGGCAAGTCGCCTTACTGGGAGTGAGCTTGTATAAGAAAACAGACATAAATACAATACTTTACATAAATAACATTTTTGTTTTTAAGTTTAAAAATTTTAGTAAAAGGTTTTCATTTGTAGATATGAAAAGTATTAATATGTAACTATTTATAAATATAAATAACTTTACAAAAGTAAATAAAAATATATATATAATAAAAAAATATCATTGTATGCATTTTATTTTCCAAAAAAATTATTGTTAGTTTCAACTTGAGCATTTTAAATGTTTTAACGCATCTTATCTTAGGTGGCACTTGATTCCAAAAGTAAGTAGATTTCACTGTAAAAAATCCATGAAAATACCCTAGTACATTGTGTTTTAAGTACATTGTCTGTGTCAGATCGAAGACAACGTTTATGATTTGAACACAGGAATTTGTATCGCTCTTTGAGGTAGATGTGTGTTAGAAGTTCATAGAGTATCTTATAAAGAAAACTGAGAATATGCTCCTCACGACATAAAATAATAAGAAGCCCTTAAAGTTTGCGCCGAAACTCATAAACATAAACGAACTTGCACGCGCTGTAAATGAACCTAACGCAGAGGTTCCGGAGGCGTTGGAGATTGCTGAGCAAATCCTCATTGTGGTCAATGCATCCTTGACGGGCAGGAGAAACAGATTGCGGAAGTTCGTCTTTGGTTCGAAGATGTAGCTTATTCTCAATCTTCTTAAAGAACCAGAAGCAGCATACACCTTCCTGCTGACTGTGATGTGTTGCGACCAGGATAGAGTGGAATCAGAAAGTACACCTAGGTTCTTGACAACGTTGCTTATCGTGACGAGTAATGCAAAACAAATATTATCTGGACTTGTCAGTTACATTAAATATAAAAGCTATTCGTCAAAGTAAATTTTAGTTCCAATAAAATATAAAACTTGGGTTTATCATCACATCAATCCACAATGAATTCCATTTTGGCAAGGAATGTAAACATTCCAAAAAAACCTATAACAAACGTGACTCGCAAGCAAAACTAGAACGTTTGACTTATAAATTTATAGATTCAATATTTCAATTCCAATACCGAAACGCTTGGTCCGCTTCAGCTCGTACAACAAATTACGTGAGTATTACATGCAAAATAAATCAAGGTTATAAAACTCCACAAAGTATATGCTTTTGTTTAAAATTTACCTCGCTAATGTTTCTTGCTTAAGAAGTAAGTCAATATGCAAATACTCGTATATTTTCAGAAGCCTACACAATTTAAATGGATGATATGTGTTGTGTTATATTTTAATTAAAACAATTTAAATCATAAATTACAGTAACAAAATCCTTAGACTAAATTTAAAAAACATTTAAATCTGTACAAAATGAAAAAACCAACTTATAATAGAAGAATAATAAAAAAGGGCAACATTGCTAAAAGATTGGCTATTTTCTTGTGTCAGGTAAATGCTACCATTTGCTTTCTTGGTTCCGAATAATTTGATAAGCCCCTGTCCACAGGACGCCCCCTCAGGCCCCAACCCCAGCCACTCAGGCCTCCAACGTCCATCCGATATGGACTGCGCGTCGGTCTCATCATCTCAAACGTCACGCCGTAAGCGTACCGCTCCCGGGAGCGACTCGGAATCCACGTCTGATGCGTCATCGGACGCCGCCACCGTAATCGGCTCTCCTGAGCCTCCATTTCAATTGGTTGCCAAAGAGCAAAAAACGTATTATATCAAAGCAATCAACGCAGGCAATTCAATTAAAATCCAGGTCACGACCATCGACGACTTCCGCGCATTCACTAGGTTACTTTCAATTAAACAAATCGCGTACCACACCTACGCCCTCCCGAAGGAGCGCAAGGTCCGCGAGGTATTACGGGGCATCCTGTTTGAACTCAGTAACGATGATATTGTAGAGGACCTTAATACTCAGGGCTTCCCGGCTGAAGCAGTGCACAAGATGCACTCAAACCGCGGTAGGCGTTTTCCACTAGCTTTAGTTAGCCTCACCAACACTCCCAACTCGAGGGAGATCTTCAGAGAGGCTCGCACAATCTGCAGACTTTCGAATATCTCCGTCGAGCGTCCCAACCCCCGCGGCCACCCTGGGCAGTGCCACCACTGCCAGCTCTATGGCCACGCAGTGGTTAACTGCTCAGCTCCCCCCAGCTCAGCTCTGTCCTGGAGGCATCGTCCGGCCGCCCCACCTGCACCTTCCCGTCCTATCCCAGCTCCCGTAGCTACCGTAGGCCCGCGTCCCTCTCCATCGTCTTCACCTCAGTGGTCGTTGGCTGAGAACAAGAAGACCGTGTTCAACGTCATTCAAAACGTCGACATTAACGAAATTTCCGTACTCGCACGCAAACTGCGAGCTGCCCGCTCTCCTCAAGAGCGTTTATTTGCGTTAGCCGAACATCACTCGCTACTTGTTTGTTGAAGTTAGCTCTTTTTAAATTCAATTTTTCGTATATATTGTTAAATAAAAAAATATATAATGTCTAGACCCGCAAATCCCGCGTCCTGTCGTATCAAACCCAAGGGCTCATCCCTAGTTTCTTTTAACGTTCGTAGCCTCAGTACTAAACTTCCAGAGCTCAAACTGTTCCTTCAGAACAACGAGCCAGACTTATTGCTTCTCCAAGAGACTTACTGGCTTACTAGCTTACTGCAAACCGCACCAGGGGATTCGCTATTCCCAAGTACGCGTTCATCCGTAACGATAGGCTCAACTCCGATGGTTTCAGTGGCACTGCTATTTATTACAAAAGAGGATTCCATTGCTGTCCTCTTCCTACCCCTCCTCTCCTCAACATGGAAGCCACTGTGTGTAGATTGGCTATGACTGGTAGTCCGACCGCCATCATAGTTTCAGTCTACATACCTAGTGGCACTAGTCCAATCCGCAGCGACTTTGAGGCCATTCTCGCCCTCGGCCATTCAGACATTATGTTCGGGGACTTTAACTCCAAACATACTGACTGGACGTGCCTATCAACCAACACCAGCGGTATCCATCTCCATAATATCACTAACTCACTTGACCTAGACGTCATCTCTCCCATCACTCCCACTCACTATCCCAACAACCCGAACCACTCTCCTGACATCCTCGATTTTGCAATTGTCAAGCGAATCAACCTCGATCTCAGGTCTATCGAACCACTCGATGACCTAGGCTCTGACCATCGCCCCGTCTCCCTCGTGCTAGGACCGCCTAACGATAACGTTACCTCTCCTAAGACCTTTACCAACTGGAAAGGCTTTGAAAATACGTTCGTTTCAGCCTAAGAGGCTCCGAACTCTCCACTCGCGATTTCGCCCGACCAATTAGATAGCCCGAATAAAATAGATTCATTAGTCAACACTCTAACTGATGCTATCAACTCAGCCATCAGTGACATTGAAAAGGTTGCTAAGCAAGGCAAACCCATGCTTCCCTTAGCCGTGAGCAATCTTATTAAAGCTAAGAACGCGGCACTCCGGAGAGCCAAGAAATATCCCACACCCGCCTAAAGATTAGCTGCGAATCAGTTACAACGTATAGTCAGGTCTTGCTTCGCGGAATAACGAGACGCTCAGATGAAATATCTCCCCGTCCCACCAAGAGTATTATAGTATGGCCCGAGCCTTACGCGTACACGCCGCCTCTTACGTCCCTCCTCTCACTCGTCCCGATGGCTCTATCGCCTTCGAAGTCGAAGAGAAAGCCGAATGCTTCGCTAACAGCGTTGCGTCTCAATGCTCGCCCAGCACGCAACCCGCGAATCCCTCTTACATTCAGGCGGTGGAGGACGAAGTTCTCCGCAGAGACTTTCTCCCCATCACCGCTGACTCCGTCACAGTCTCTAATGATGAAATCTCGCTTCTCATTAAAAGTCAAAAGTCCAAAAAGGCTCCGGGTGCGGATGGTATTTCCAACCACGCACTTAAGCACCTGCCTCAACAGGTGCTTACCTTGTTAGCTATCATTTTCAATGCCTGCTTCGACCATAGCTACTTTCCAAAAGCTTGGAAAGAAGCGACAGTCATAGACATCCCAAGCCGGGTAAACCTCTAAACCTAATCACAGACCCATCAGCCTCCTCAAGGCAATGTCTAAACTTCTCGAAAGAGTCATACTCTCTCGAATGCGGAACCATCTGTTTCCAACGGATGGCGATCCTCTCATTTTTCTCCATCAGTTGGGCTTTCGCGCTAAGCACTCCTGCCCTCAGCAAGTCTATCGAATCGTCGAGTACATACTCGACGGATTCTACTCGCGGCGTTTTAAATGGTCGCAGTTTTCTTTGACGTAGCCAAGGCTTTCGATAAAGTCTGGCACAGCGGTCTCGTCTATAAACTCTACAAAACCGGTGTCTAGCTTACCGGATCGCCTAGTTAGAATAATCGCGTTGTTTCTCAAAAACCGTACGTTCCGATTTAAATATGAAGACACGCTTTCCGCGCCCCGTCTCATAAAGGCTGGAGTCCCTCAAGGCTCAGTCCTCGCCCCTCTATTGTACACCGTGTACACTAACGATATTCCCGTCCCGCCGAAAGGCGTCGAACTCGCCCTCTTTGCCGATGACACTGCCCTTTACACCAAAGGCCTCAGTGTCCCGGGCCTCACGACCAGACTCCAAAAGGCTGTAAAAGCCCTCGGTGCATGGTTTCAAAAATGGCGTATCGATGTGAACCCAGAGAAGAGCTCTGCGGTTTACTTCGACTGCAAACTCCGTCGTATCGCCAACAATCTGCACGTTAAAATACTAGGCACTCCTATCCCCTGGAAGCGCACTGCCAAATATTTAGGCGTCACCTTAGACCAGACGCTTTCTTTCAAACCACACGTCGATAGAGTAACGAAACTCGCACGTTTTTACTTAGGCCGTCGTTATAGTATGTTTGGTAGAAAAAGTTAAATGTCTTTCAGAAATAAACGTACGCTTTATAAGGTCTGCGTTAGACCCGTCATGACATATGCGTCGCCAATCTTTGCCCACGTCAAACCCTCCGTCCTGCACAAACTGCAGGTAGTTCAAAATCTCTTCTGCCACAAACGCACTGCGCACCTGCACAGAGATCTTGAACTACCTACAGTGCAACAGCACCTTAAAACACTCTCAGAACCGTTCTTCAAACTCTCCTAAACCCATCCCAATCCTCTAGTTCGAGATTCAGTCTCATATGCTACTCCAGTCTTAGATTCGAAGTTCAAAGTCGCTAGACCGAGAAACGCGCACACCGGCGAACCCACGTAATTAACACTAGATCTCGAAGCCCTTCAGGCCGCAACTTCTAATTCTAACGTAAATTCGAATTAATTCAATTTTACTTTTCATTTTGAGCACCTTCAGTGCTATGTATTCACCTTCAGTGCTTTGAGCACCTTCAGTGCTATGTAAATCCATGACCCCTTCTGGGCCCCGCTAGAGCGGCCTCTTTCTCCAATTGGCCGTCGCTCAGATGAAGGCTGAGTGACAAAAAATTGCACGAGCCGACAGGGGGTTTTTTAGTGGGTAGGGTTCTGGTAGGCTCGGAACGAGTCCCACATAACCTGGATCGCGCGAGCCAGTGTATGCGTCAGAGCATTTTTTATCCTCCTGCCCTTTCCGTGGAGGGGAACAAAAAAAAAAAAAGTTATGCGCTGCAGTGCTCGGTGCTTAGCTCACCGCTGCAGTCGTTGCTTAATGCTTACTATTGGACAGACTCGACTACAGTTTTCGCTTGGTTGCAAACTAGTCATACTAAATTGAACACCTTTGTATCTAACAGAACGTCTAAAATTTTAGAGTTAACGGAAGGCTCGGAATGGCGTCAATGCAGATTTAAACCCCGCGGATTTCACTTCGCGCGGAGTGGACGTTGACAAATTATATGGTTTAGAGATGTGGTGGAACGGTCCTGCATTTTTATACAAAACTAAAGCTAACTGGCCTGCACTAAATACACGACCCTGCGATGAAATTCCTGAATTAAAAATTAATTTGACGCAAATCAGTATGAATAAGCTTAGCCCATACAAATTAATTGATTTGGGAGATATTCTTAACTTAAATATGTATAGTGTTCTTTTGCTTATGCACTTCGATTTATTTTTAATTGTCGCAATTCTATTAATAAGAAAAAGGGTTTACTGCAGCCATGTGAGCTCGATTCATCTTTTTACTCTTTTGAAACCTGTCATCCTATGCTTTTACACAGCAAGCACAGGCTCACTAAGTTGTTATTTCAGCAGGAACACTTGCGAATTCTTCACGCTGGTCCGCAGCTTCTTCTATGTTCAATGCGGGGGTTGGTGTGTGCGTTGCGCGGCCGTGACTTGGCACGAACCGTGTGTCGCCAGTGCGTGGTGTGCCGGCGTCACGCCGCCGCCTCCGCCGCTCCTGTCATGGGCGCGTTGCCCCCAGAGCGTATTACACCTGAATACCCATTTATTAGTGTTGGTGTCGACTTTGCTGGGCCGTGTTTGATAGTCGATAGACAGTGGAGGGGTTGTAAAATAACAAAGTGTTATATGGCTATATTTATTTGCACTAGTTATAAATGCGTACACTTAGAAGCCGTAAGGCTTTTCATTCTCGCTCCGATCGCCGCCCGGTACGGACGTGCAAGACCCCGTTCTCCGTTGATCGATCCCTTCCCGATATTCCGTGGCGCTCAGTCTACTGACGTCACAGTTTAGCGTGTTGGTTCCGTGCTACGGTTTTCAAGGTTTTTCTACTCCCTCTGAGTGCTATCGAAGTGTGATTTTTCTTTGTGACTAAGCCCCTTAGTCTTCAAAGTGCCGTGCTAACTTGTGTTGTGCTTGTGCTGAGTGCTGTGTAGTGCCCAGCGTAAGTAGTCTGGTTTCAGTACAAAATGCAACCTGCTGATCCCTCACACATCCAGGCGGTGGAGGACCAAGTCCTTCGCAGAGACTCTCTCTCCATCACCGCCGACCCCGTCACAGTCTCTAATGATGAAATCTCGCTTCTCATTAGAAATCAAAAGTCCAAAAAGGCTCCGGGTGTGGATGGAATTTCCAACCAAGCACTTAAGCACCTGCCTCAACAGGTGCTTACCTTGTTAGCTATCATTTTCAATGCCTGCTTCGACCATAGCTACTTTCCAAAAGCTTGGAAAGAAGCAACAGTCATAGGCATTCCCAAGCCGAGTAAACCTCTGAATAATCCGGCTAATCACAGACCCATCAGCCTCCTTAAGGCAATGTCTAAACTTCTCGAGAGAGTCATACTCTCTCAAATGCGGAACCATCTGTTTCCAACGGATGACGATCCTCTCATTATTCCCCATCAGTTCGGCTTTCGCGCTAAGCACTCCTGCCCTCAGCAAATCCATTGAATCGTCGAGTACACACTTGACGGTTTCTATCCGCGTCGTTATAAAACAGTCGCGGTTTTCTTTGACGTAGCCAAGGCTTTCGACAAAGTCTGGCACAGCGGTCTCGTTTATAAACTCTACAAAATAGGCTTACCTGATCGCCTAGTCAGGTTAATTGCGTCGTTTCTCAAAGACCGTACGTTTCGATTTAAACATGAAGGCACGCTTTCCGCGCCTCGTCCCATAAAGGTTGGAGTCCCTCAAGGCTCAGTCCTCGCTCCTCTGTTGTACACCGTGTACACCAACGACATTCCCATCCCGCCGAAAGGTGTCAAACTCGCCCTCTTTGCCGACGACACCACACTCTATACCAAAGGCCACAGTGTTCCGCACCTTGTAACCATACTCCAAAAGGCCGTAAACGCCCTTGGTGTATGGTTTCAAAGATGGCACATCGATGTGAACCCAGAAAAGAGTTCTGCGATGCGCTTCGACCACAAACGCCGTCGTCCCGCTGGCGATCCCCACGTTCGAATGTTAGGCATTCCCATGCCCTGGAAGCGCAGTACTAAATACTTAGGCGTCACATTAGATCCGACGCTTTCTTTCAAGCCACACGTCGAAACAGTTTCGAAACTCGCCCGTCACTATTAAGGCCGCCTAAATAGCATGTTAGGTAGAAAAAGTAAAGTGTCTTTCAGAAACAAACGTACACTTTACAAAGTCTGCGTTAGACCCGTCATGACATATGCCTCGCCAATCTTTGCCCACGCCAAACCCTCCCTCCTGCACAAACTGCAGGTAGTTCAAAACCTCTTTTGCCGCAGGGCCACAAACGCACCGTGGTACGTGCGTAACGCGGACTTGCACAGAGATCTTGAACTGCCTACAGTACAACAACACCTCAAAACACTCTCTGAACCGTTCTTCAAACGCTCCGAAACCCATCCCAATCCTCTAGTTCGTGATTCAGTCTCATATACTACTCCTGTCTTAGATTCGAAGTTCAAAGTCGCTAGGCCTAGGAATGCGCAAGCATACTCTTCCACCAGACTGTCAGCGGATCTCGAAGCCCTTCTGGCCGCAGATTCTAATTCTAACGTAAAATCTAATTCTAACGTAAATCCTAATTCTAACGTAAATGCGAACTAATTCAATTTTATTTTGCAATTTTTAATTTTTTTTTAATTATATACTTTTCATTTTGAGCACCTTCAGTGCTATGTAATCCCAGCGGGTGACCCCTTCTGGGCCCCGCTAGCGCGGCCTCTTTCTCCAATTGGCCGTCGCTCAGATGAAGGCTGAGTGGCAAAAAATTGCACGAGCCGACAGGGGGTTTTTTAGCGGGTAGTGCTCATTAGGAGCTAGTCCCGGATGCCTTGTAACGCGCGCGAGAGGCATGCGGAAATGCATATTTTGCCTCCTTCCCAAAGGGGGAACAAAAAAAAAGCCGTAAGGACTCTTTTTTGTTATCGCTGCGTCGTTTTAACGCTCGCAGAGTAAAACCATGCGAAATTTATGCGACAATGGTCGCAATTTTGTTGCTGCTGCCAAAGAAATCGGTGATTTTATTGATTCTAATTCTTGCTCTATCACTGATTTTGCATCTAATGAGGGCTTCAATTCAAATTCTTATCGGCTTATGCTCCGCACTTTGGGGGTTTATGGGAGTCAGGCGTGAAGTCCGCCAAGTTCCATATAAAAAGAATTTTAGGCAATGGTAATTTGACTTTTGAGGAAAATTATCTGCAATGTTTAGTCAAATTGAATCTATCCTGAACAGCCGCCAATTGTGTCCTTTATCTGCCTCGCCTAACTTCATCATCGGCCGTGCACTCACTTCACTGCCGTCGTCCTGCCTGAAGGGCATTAACGAAAACCACTTAGACAAATTTCAGAGGCTAGAGTCCATGAGGCAGCATTTCTGGCAGCGCTGGCAGATGGAGGATGTATGAAGATGAGTATGATGGAGCTCCAGCAGAGGACCAAATGGCAGGTTCCTGGCAGACAACTTCAAGTAGGAGACCTGGTACTGATGAAGGAAGACAATACACCCCCCCTCCAATGGCGCCTTGGACGGATATGTCGCGTAGCGGATGTTGCTACTATCACTGGCACCTACAAACAAGGTGTACGCTATCTCGGTCCCTTATTGGATGACTTAGATGACACTTTGAAGACTGGTGCCTTCAAGGCCCCCCAGGATGTTGCGGCCGCTAGGGGTGAGGGTTGCGGGGGCATCAAGTCCTCGGAACAGGTTTCGCGAGCGCCGACGTAGCTGCGCTCTGACGAGCCGCCCCACCAAAGCTATCCGCCGAATAGGACCTCGCGACGTGTTCTCTTAATATTTTAGTTATTTTAAATAACAGAAATTGTAATACACAGGGTTGTACTTATTTTTGATTTAATAGTTTTATTCCACAAACCGCAAAAGTGACCCCGAGCCCGACCAGCAACTATACGCAAAATTTTCAAATATGGATTTCTTAAGTAGTATAATTTGGACATGCGTCTACTACTTTGCGTCGTCTACTATCTTTATAAATTAGTAAGTGTATATTCCAACCACGTCTTGGGACGATTTGTCTCTCGATATGTAATACATATTTCAAGTAATTTATGCGCGGCGTTATGTGTGCGTTGAGCTTGTAAATGTTAGTACCAATGTGACAGCCGTGGTCGTGCCGAGCGATTTAGGTAATTTAACGTCCATTATGTTTAGTGGAAAGATCCTTTAAAAGTATATAATTTTTGCGTTATAAATTGTCTTCTATTTGTATTTAAAGAATTTAAATGTAACATTTGAATATTTGTATAATGTTTATTGCTATTGTAATATTCTGGAGCTTTATTTTTTATGTCATTGTTAGCATGATATTTAAGTTTCTCTCCTGCAATGCTCAGTGAGGAAAAGATTCCACAACGACACGTTCAGTTAACTTAACAAATTTTATTTACAAGTTTATAGAAACCTTTTTGACTTAATAGAAAACAAATTGATAATGCTAGCTGGATTTCCTCATAATGTTAAACTTAATGTTAAACTCGTCATGTTGCTTGTAATGCCATGTAATTAAATTTTCTTTTTTATTTATAAACTTATTAAATGTAACTACTATTTAAAGCCGGCCACGAGATAACTGAGCGCAAAAAAAAAGAGTAAACGCGCCCCCTTGCTACTTTACCTTCTTAAATAATTTTTTCTTGGTGTGGAGGTAAGTACACTTTTTCTAGTCATGGATGTATGTTTTCATGTATGTTTATTTAGGTTTATTTCTAATATTTGTATATGACAAAAAAAATATCTATGTGTGCTTATATATTTCTTAAGTTTATTTATCTGTTATCTAGTATCCATAACACAAACTCTTAATGATACTTAATTTGGGCTAGATAAAGTGGTGTGATTGTTAGAAATATTTATTATTATTATTATTTATTACAGTTTATGGAATTAGATACACGAAAAGCTATTAAAACAAAAATATCAAATTCTTGGGGCTAGTAAGGCAGTTCTTTGAATATTGTTTGAGGATTTTTACATTTAAAACGTTAGTAAAAGGAGTGTTATTAATTAACTAATAAGCACATACAGCCATAATTTTAGTCACTGCAAGTTCTCATCAAATTAGTCTTTGCGTAGATATATAACAAATTCATCTACTCCAGTTTCATGAATTATTGTGAGTAATGGCTCGTCATACTCGCACACTCTCCTATATAGTCTGACGACAAAACTATAGAATCTATTCACCCGCTTCTCGCAACTCGTCGTGGCCGCCGCGCGAGAAATCTGCTGCTCAACGGCTATCTATACTGCATGCTATGTTACTTATTGATAGATATCTATCCCGTGTAATAAGTAACGGGTGAGTAGTTTCTATAGTTTTGTCGTCAGACTATAGGAGAGTGTGTGAGTACGACGCGCCATTACTCGCACTGGTGCTAAATGTGCGCATTTAGATCCGTACTGTACTCGTGGAGTAGAATGACCACTGGTTGGTTTCTTAGCGAGAGTTTTGACCTCCAAGCGAGTAGCGGTCAGCGAGTTTTACCGTAGCTCTTGTCGCTGCGACGCACTAGTGAAGACGGAGTTATTGACGGTAATGTGAACACTCAGGGATCTACTATTAATATATGTACCTACGTTTTCATTGACATGCTGTATAACGTTTCTTGAGTGAAAAAAGGGTCGTTAGTCATTGTCTCGTCGGCAGCGAGGCAAAACCCTACGACAAGTCGTCATTTCAAGCCTTAGTTACCTACGAAAAATGTTTTTTTCAGTTCTCCAATCACTATGATATAATTGGGATTTGGACTTGTATTTTGCTGGTGGACTTTGATATTCGTTATTGAATTGTTAGGTTCGGAAAGAGGTTTTTGTTGAATATTAGTGGAAAACTAAGTACTCTGCGGTTGATAAACTGTACATTATTCATTTGTAAATTGGTACAACAAACGTAATTGCTTATGTTTATAATTTCTTATTATTGACAGATAGAAATGCACCGTTCACTGCTAGCAGCCTAATATATATACATTATTCTTATGGACTTTTATTGGACGTGATGTTCAATTGTCACAAAATTTTACTCCTAATGCAAAACTAACAATTACTATAGTGTTACCACAAAAATATAACAAAGAAACGAAGTTATACAATGCTTTGATAATATAATTGAATATTTAGGCAGCCATATACAAAGGAATCGAAATAATTGGAACTCTAATTAAAAAGGAGCTTTGAATTTACATGGAACCGAGACATTCTCATTTCAACTAAGGCAACGCCGCACATTTTTATCCAGCTTGTATTTTATTCCTCGTTCTTGTTAAAGAACCGATATAAATAGGTAATGTTTGAATAGTAATTCATTAATTGGAACTGATATTTCTAATTGATCACTGAAAAATGATTATCATCTTTATTTAGATAATTTAACAACAGAAATATAAAGGTCAAATTCTTCATCAATTCAAAAATATATTTTTGTCAAATCATTACTACATACTATGTACCATGTTCGATTCGATTTCGCTTTCGCTTCACAAAACACAAAATATTTTTCTAGTATTTCTTAAAGTTCTCATATCCATCTCATAGGATTTCAGTGAAATCTACCCTAGGGTGAACCTTTTTTTTGGGAATCCTAAAGTGAGCCATAATACACAGGGATTGTGATACAAAATAAATCTTAAATTACTATATTTAGGTATAAATTATATTGAATTAATCAGTCTTAATTTAACTCATCTTGAATCAATCACGTTCCCATTAACAGTTTGTACTCAGTATTATTCAGACCAGGTAATCAGAACTATTAATTTACCCACTACCAAAACTTTAGAGCAGCAAAATTACGTGAGCTTATCATAAAGTTTGTAAACGGGAGCTATAAATCACCGTAATAACTCAATGGGATGACAGCGTTTAAAAACCTCTATAGATAGTAGGTAAACTCGAGCTACTACATAAATATATTTGAGGCAACCTAGTCTCAGACTCGATCTACAAAAGAGGCTTCCATTGCTGTCCTCTCCCTACCCCTCCTCTCCTCAACATGGAAGCCACTGTGTGTAGATTGGCTATGACTGGTCATCCGACTATCATCATAGCTTCAGTCTACATAACATGTGGCTCCAGACCAATCCGCAGCGACTTTGAGGCCATTCTCGCCCTCGGCCATTCAGTCATTATGTTCGGAGACTTTAACTCCAAACATACTGACTGGACGTGCCTATCGACCAACACCAGCGGTATCGCTCTCCTCGACATCACTAACTCCCTTGACTTTATCCCAACAACCCGACCTACTCTCCTGACATCCTCGACTTTGCAATTATCAAGTGAATCAATCTTGATCTAAGGTCTATCGAACCGCTCGATGACCTAGGCTCCGATCATCGCCCCGTCTCCCTCGTGCAATTAGATAGCCCGGATAAACTATATGCATTAGTCAACTCTCTCACTGATGCTATCAACTCAGCCATCAGCGACAACGTAATTATTGCTAAGCAAGGCAAACCCACGCTTCCCTTAGCCGTTAGCAATCTCATTAAAGCTAAGTACGCGGCTCTCCGGAAAGCCAAGAAATATCCCACGCCCGCATACAGAACAGCTGCGAATCAGCTTCAACGTAAAGTTAGGTCTTGCCTCGCGGAACTTTCAGTTTAACGATCTCATGGAGAATATCTCCCCGTCCCACAAAGCGTATTATCGAATGGCCCGAGCCTTACGCGTAGACACCACCTCTCACTCGTCCCGACGGCACTATTGCCTTCGAAGTCGAAGAGAAAGCCGAATGCTTCGCCGACAGCATAGCGGCACAATGTTCGCCCAGCACGCAACCTGCGGATCCCTCCCACATCCAGGCGGTGGAGGACAAAGTTCTCCGCAGAGAATCTCTCCCCATCACCGCGACCCCGTCACAGTCTCTAACGATAAAATCTTGCTTCTCATTAGAAGTCAAAAGTCCAAAAAGGCTCCGGGTGCGGATGGAATTTCCAACGACGCACTTAAGCACCTGCCCCAGCAGGTGCTTACCTTGTTAGCTATTATCTTCAAAGCCTGCTTCGACCATAGCTTTCCAACGCAGTAGCAACCATCTGTTTCCAACGGATGGCGACCCTCTCATTACTCCCCACCAGTTCGGCTTTCGCGCTAAGCACTCCTGCCTTCAGCAAGTCCATCGAATCGTCGAGTACATACTCGAAGGATTCTCTCAGCGTCGTAAAAAAACAATCGCGGTTCTCTTTGACGTAGCTAAGGCTTTCGACAAAGTCTGGCACAGCGGTCTCGTTTTTAAACTCTATAAAATAGGCTTACCGGCTCGCCTAGTCAGATTAATAGCGTCGTTTCTTAAAGACCGTACTTTTCGATTCAAACATGAAGGCACGTTCTCCGCGCCTCGTCCCATAAAGGCTGGAGTCCCGCAAGGCTCAGTTCTCGCCCCTCTGCTGTACACTATGTACACTAACGACATCCCCATCCCGCCAAAAGGCGTCGAACTCGCCCTCTTTGCGGATGATACCGCCCTTTACACTAAAAGTCAAGCGATCCCGTATAACATCACCAGACTCCAAAAGGCCGTAAACGCCCTCGGTGTTTGGTTTCAAAAATGGCGTATCGATGTCAACCCAGAAAAGATTTCTGCTATTCAATTCGACCACAAACGTCGTAATCGCCACAACGATCCCCACATTCGAATGTTAGGTATTCCCATCCCCTGGAAGCGCAGTATTAAATACTTCGGCGTCACCTTAGATCAAACGCTTTCTTTCAAGCCACACGTCGATAGAGTAACGAAACTCGCGCCTTTTTACTTAAACCGCCAATGTAGTATGATAGGAAGAAAAAGTAAAATGTCTTTTAGAAATAAACGTACGCTTTATAAGGTCTGCGTTAGATCCGTCATGTCATATGCTACGCCAGTCTTTGCCCACGCCAAACCCTCCGTCCTGTATAAACTGCAGGTGGTTCAAAATCTCTTCTGCCGCAGGGCCACAAACGCACCTTGGTACGTGCGTAACGCGGACCTGCACAGAGATCTTGAACTACCTACAGTGCAACAGCACCTCAAAACACTCTCAGAATCGTTCTTCAAACGTGCCGAATCCCATCCCAATCATCTTGTTCGAGATTCAGTCTCATATACTGCTCCTGTGTTAGATTCGATATACAAAGTCGCTAGACCGAGAAACGCGCACACTGGCGAACCGACGCAATTAACTTTAGATCTCTTGGCCCTTCAGGCCGCAAATTCTAATTCTAACGTAAATTCTAATTCTAACGTAAATCCGAATTAATGCAATTTTATTTTTCAATTTTTAATTTTTTAATTTTTACTTTTCATTTTGAGCACCTTCAGTGCTATGTAAATCCCAGCGGGTGACCCCTTAAGGGCTTGTATTTATATATTTTAGTTCCAAGCACATGGATTCGCATAGCTTGGTAAACTTTGCGAAATCCTTTGCCGAGGTGCTCGTTAGCGCTCTCGGTTTCCCTATCCCCTACGAGGTTCTAAGGCAGGCCTTGCAATCTACAATCGCATTCCCGGCTCCTCAGGTCCAAAGCCCGGCCCCTCAGGCCTCCAACTCCTAGACCCCTCTGGTCTACAGCTCCCTGCGTCCTCCGTGCCCTCTGAGATAGACTGTGTGTCGAACACGTCCTCGTGCGCGTCGCGTCGCGAACGCACCGCTCCCGGGAGCGACTCGGAATCCGCGTCCGAAGTGTCGTCGGACGCCGCCACTTTAACCGGCTTTCCCTTCTTGACCCATTTAAAGTAAAATATTCATGCATAAATGGTTTTACAATTACGATTATAATTATCATTTATTGGCATCTCACACTACGGCATAAAGTTTACAAGTCATGCATATAGAATATTTCTTCCGAATTTCTTCACAATTTGGTTCTGTATTACTGTGTTATATATTTTGATTAAAGTGAGATGATTATTTACAATTAATTATGATCATTTCTTAAATAATCTTGGTCAAATATTATTATTTATTATTCACGTGCAAGTCGCTTTTTGGCATGACCTCCTCGCTGCGTTTGACGTCGCACCTAATATTATTTATTGTTACTTTCAAGACTTAACATACGATCAGATCTGACCATATGATCTGTACTTGATAAATTATGCACCAAAAGGTTTGTTATTACTTTACATTTATGATTTTAGAGGTTATGGATAGCTCCATTATGCGTTTTGTATTTTATGATAATTTATCTTTAGACGTATACCAGTTAGGTCCTTTACATTTATGCTGAAATTATGATAACAAAAATTAGAGTTCGTGAAACTTATGGCAATGAAACCATTCTGCGAGCATAATATTCTGCTTATCTCAATTTATGCGAAAAAACTTTATGCTGAAACTGTTATGCCAAACTACATTATGAAAGGGCTCCCCTAAGCCTCATCTCTATACCCCGGTCTTTCTCCGAGAAAAAGCGTGATGGACCGCAGTCTCTAATTTGTGCAAAGAACACAAAATCAATTACATTAAAGCGTCTAACCCAGGAGAATCCATCAAAGTACAAGTCGTAACCATCGACGACTTCCGGTATTTTACTAGGCTCTTAACAGGTACGCAAATCGCGTATCACACTTATGACCTCCTGGAGGATCGTTAGATCCAAGCCGTCTTACGGGGTGTCCCGTTCGAATAAACGAACGAAGATATCCTGGAGGACCTTAAGTCCCAAGGCTTCCCGGCTGAAGCTGTGCTTAAAATGCACTCGAACCGGGGCAGACGTTTTCCACTAGCTTTAGTAATCCTATCAAACACTCCCAAATCGACGGAGATCTTTAGAGAGGCGCGTTCCGTCTACGGGCATGTTGAGGCTTCTCACCGTCGTAGTCACAGGGCAATGCCACCGTTGCCAGCTCTATGTCCACGCAGCAGCTAATTGGTCATCTCTCCTGATCAAGTCAAGTGTCAATGCTCGCCCAGCACTCAACCCGTGGATAGAAGTCGTCCACCGGGACTCTCTCCCCATCACCGCCGACTGTCACAGTGTCCAATGATGAAATCTCTCTTCGTCCCATAAACGCTGGCATCAAGGCTCAGTCCTCGCCTCTCTGTTGAACACCGTGTACACTAACGACATTCCCGTCCCGCGGAAAGGCGTCGAACTCGCCCTCTTTGCCGACGACACCGCCCTTTACACCAAAGGCCGCGATGTGCCGCAGCTCATCACCAGACTCCAAAAGGCAGTAAACGCCCTCAGTGTATGGTTTTAAAAATGTCGTATCGATTTGAATCCAGACAAGAGTTCTACGATTCACTTAGACATCAAACGCCGTCGTATCGCCGACGATCCCCACGTTCGAATGTTTGGTATTCCCATTCCCTTGAAGCGCAGTACTAAATACTTCGACGTCACCTTAGACCAGACGCTTTTTTTTAAGCCACACGTCGATAGAGTATCAAAACTTGCCTGTCTGTACTTACTTTACTTTACTTAAGCGGACTAAATAGTATGTTAGGTAGACATAGTAAAATGTCTGTTAGAAACAAACGAACGCTCTGTAAGACCTGCGTTAGACCCGTCATGACTTATGCCTCGCAAATATTTGCCCACGCCAAACCCTCCCTTCTGAACAAACTGCAGGTGGTTCAAAATCTCTTCTGCCGCAGGGCCACAGACGCACCCTGGTACGTGCGTAACGCGGACCTGCACAGAGATCTTGAACTACCTACAATGAAACAGCACCTCAAAACACTCTTTTTTTTTTTTTTTTTGCTGCCAAGGCACCCTCGCGGGAGGGAGGTGGAAGATGCGTCATGCATACCGCCCGCAGGAAAATACCGTCTTTTGCGGGGGGTTATGTGGGACTCACCAGAATGGCACCTACCCACTAAAAACCACCTGTTGGCTGTAGTTATTACCGTTAGCCTTCATCGGAAGCGACACCCGTCGGGAGGTTGGGCGCGCTGGCGGAGACCCGCTAGCGGGTCTTCCGCCTGTAGTGAAAGTTGCACTGAAGGTGCTCAAAGGGACATGAGTTGGTGGCCGTTCTGGGCAGCCTCCGGTGAAGCCGGGGCTGCGCAGAGGTCGGCCAAAGCTTGGCTTAGGGATCAATTCATTTAAATGAACCTATAATGAATTGAGAAGGGAACTATGCTCCGCCAGAGCTAGCAAACGCTCTGTCGGAGAACGTGAAGCCCTAAGTTTACGGGCTAAGACTGCGATTTCACTAACATCGATATTTTTCATAGCGTCGCAGACGATACGCATATCGTCTGCTACGGAGGATTGAGGAGTGGGTTTGTATGGGCGAGGAGCCGGGATGGGATTCGATGCGGGGCGCAGCCTCCAGTTTTCTGGAGCAGGCCTGGACTGTGTAGGCTTTGCAGCCGGAGGAACCCGACTACGCAGCGGCGGAAAGTTTTCCTGGGAAAGGGGCGGGGCCTGTTTGGGTGCCGCCCTCTTGGAATTGGAACGCATACAACGGGGTGCACGAGGGCAGCCCCTGTAATTTGCGGTGTGGCCGGACTGGCCACAAAGCACGCAATCGGGAGGAGAGGGAGTTTCAGGAGTGCGATTGCACTCCTTAGTGAAGTGAGGGACCAGGCACTTGACGCACCTGGGCGGTGCGCGGCAGTTGGCCGCCGCGTGCCCGTACAACTGGCACCGATGGCACTGGCTGGGATGACCGCGGCGATGAGGTGCCTCGATCGAGATCCCAGAGAGGCCGCATATAGTGCTAACCCCTTTCAGTATCTCCCTGGACTTGGGGACGTTGGCGAGAACCACCAAAGCGAGAGGGTGACGCCTCCCGTACTTGCTGTGCATTTTATGCACCGCGAGTGCTGGGAAGCCTTGGGACTGCAGATCCTCCAGGATAGCCTCGTTCGATAGTTCGAACGGGACTCCCCTGAGTACCGCTCTGATCTTACGCTCTTCTGCCAGAGCATAAGTGTGATAAGCATATTGCTTATCGGTGAGGAGCTGTGTTAAAGCGCGAAAGTCGTCTATCGACGAGACTAAGATTTTAATAGATTCACCCGAGTTGGCCGCTCGGGTGTAATGGATCTTGTGCTCATTGCACAATGTCGAAACCTCAGTCCATTTACCCTTTTCCCGAAGGAAAACGGGTGGTGGGACCTTGGCCTTGACAGAAATTGGGGCCGGAGCGGGTGTTGAAGGCACCGGGGCAGCTGGCGTTGAAGACGCCGCAGAGGGTGTAGGACCTCCGGGACGGGCGTCAAGGGCGCCGGGGCTTGTTTCAAGCGCTTCTTAGAGCGCTTCTTAACAAGCGTAAAAGAGGGAGGCTCAGGGCCAGTTGGGGTGGCGTCCGAGGATGACTCGGTCGCGGGTGCGGGCTTGCGGCACGGAGGGGCATCTACTTCGCACTCCATGTCACTGGAGGAAGGGTACGCTGGAGGGGCTAAGACCAGAGGGGTCTGGGGAACTGGGGTGGCCTGAGGGGCCATTAAGGGAATTAACGCCATGATATGCGGGATAAGAGAATCCATGAAACGGTACTTATCAGCATTTATAGTCATGCCTTCAGCACCGGTACTTTCAAGTAACTTGATCCTAAACTCATCAGAGCTTAGGGAAGCCATTGCGGAGGGGTTGGGGAGGGACAACAATATATATATGCCTAGAGTTCCTAAATAAAACCTAGCGGACCCTAGCGGCTAACCTCCCTACCAGTGGTAGGGGGGCTGGGGAGAATAACTTAAAACTAACCGTAGTACGCCGAAGCCGCTACCTAGAAACCTAAAAAAAGGGTACGCAGGTAAAGAGTTGACCGCGTTAGGGTCAACCTTTACCGACAGAAGGGACAAATACACACAAAAACACACAGATATAATAAAATAAATACGAAAATAGGAGAAAAATAAATAAAATGGAGAAGAGAAATAAAATAAAAATAAAAGGACTGGTTCAGTACAAATTCATCGTCACCGTTAAGTATCCTTTGTAATGAAACCAGACTACTTACGCTGGGCACAACACTGCACTCAGCACAAGCACAACACAACTTAGCACAGCACTTTGAAGACTAAGGGGCTTAGTCGCAAGAAAAATCGCACTTCGATAGCACTCAGAGGGAGTAGAAAAACCTTGAAAACCGTAGCACGGAACCAACACGCTAAACTGTGACGTCAGTAGACTGAGCGCCACGGAATATCGGGCAGGGACCGATCAACGGAGAATGGGGTCTTGCACGTCCGCACCGCGTGGCGATCGGAGCGAGAATGAGGTCAAAACACTCTTGGAAGCGTTCTTCAAATGCTCCGAAACCCACACCAATCCCTTAGTTCTAAAGTCCGTCTCGTATACTACCCCTGTCATATATTCGAAGTTCAGTCGCTAGACCTAGAAACGCGCACACAAACGTAGCCGCGCAGCTGTCAGAATTGGAGCTGAAAAGAAGCTGTTAGAATTTTAAATTTCTAATTCTAATTCTCCCTGAGCACCTTCAGTGCTATGAATTCACCTTCAGTGCTTTGAGCACCTACAGTGCTATGTAATTCACAGCGGGTGACCACATAAGGGTCCCCGCATGCGCGGCCTTTTCCTCCAATTGGTCATTGCTTCAGATGAAGGCTGTGAGGCTTGTGAGGGAATTGCCAGAGTCATTCAGGGGGTTGTTTAGTCGGTAGTTGGCTCTTTTAGTGGTTGGTTGATTCTGAATGTTTTTGCAGTTTTACGTAGCTTTTCCACCTTGGTAGAAAGAACAAGTTCATTACATGTTAATATATCTAAAAGAACTCGTATTAATAATATTCATTACAAAAGTTGAATGATGGTATTTATGTATGTATGTATGTATGTACGTCTACTATGTTACTTCAATATCGCTGAAATGCACCGCCCTTAAGTAGTTCTAGTTAACTTGTAATTTATAAATTTTAGGTTTGCCTGTCATTCTTTTTTTTTTAGTTTTAATCTAAGTTTATTTAATTTTGTAACTGGTTTGGCAATAAAGTGTATTATTATTTTATTATTGCTTAAATTCATTGACCCCTAAACATTTCAACACCGAACTAAGAGCCGCAGTTAGAGCTTCCACCTATTCATGGTTTTAATTAACCTAAAACTTGATATAACATTTTGATATCTTTTGGATCTTTTTTATAATCAGTTGACGTAGAAGACATTCGCAAATGCAATACAAAGTAAAAAAAAGCAAAGAAACAAAAATTGAAGCTTCAGAATTAATTTCATTACGTAACCGTCTTACAATAATTCTGATATTTAAAGAACAAACGCAAATTTAGGAGAGAAACTACCGGAATTTGGAATAACTTGCTAAGAGAACTTCAAAGATCTTTGGTAATTTAGAAACTGGCGGTTATGATGGTTTTGTGCTCAGTTTTGTAAAAGCACTGTTTCACTATTGTCGATCAGTAAAAAACAGAGCAGAGTAAGTTATTTTCATGTTATGTATACCATTTCTAGCTTATTTTTTTTATTTGTTTTTTTTTACTAATAAACCCATATATTATATATTCAATAAATAAAAGAACTCATAACTTTATTACTTTTAGTTTAATAAAGGTAGTATTTAAAATATAAACATTTAACGTTCAGTTTAACTTTCGTTCAAGTTTCTAATGAAGTAGGACTGTGTCACTTTTAGGATAGTTCTGCTTCTCAGTTCTCTTAAAAACTTATAGATTTTTTTTTTAAGCAAAAGTGCTAGTTCGCTAAATATCGTCACTTCTTACAGGTCACTATTAACTTCGCAAATGTCATTTTATTATCCTTATTTTGTAAATACTTCGGCTGACATGTATGTTTAAAGCGTACTTAGTCTAAAAAAAAAAAAAGGGAAAAATAAAAACTACTTTATTTTATACGTATGAAAACATGAGACACCAATCTTTTAACTGGGATTTTCATTGCTATATATTATTAAACAAGTTGCTTTTTGTGTGACCATTTATCTAAGATTAGTCTAAGCCCGCTTTAAAGATTATAAATAATTATTATTTATTATGTAGACATGTGTAAATCCTCACTGATATAAATGTAACGTTGTGTTTATTTGTTTTATTTTCAAGCTTGAACTATTCACCTGATTATGAGAGAATACACGTTATTAAGATCTAAGTTGTGAGCAAAACCTAGTTATATTTGCGATTGTTGTCATTTTTACACAGGAAGCCATGTAAAGTATTGCAGAGCATTACCTGGATAAAACAGATTTTTTCTATAACGAAAAAAATCAAATATAAATCATATGTTGTAACGTTTAAATGTGTGCAGCTGTTCATTAATTTAAGTTCTTCTTTTCAAAGAAATGTTGGACATTTATTATGTATTATGGTTGTTTCGCAAGCGTTTCTTTGAGGTCAGCACTATTCTCGAAGTCCTTTTTGGGATTCCTAACAACACAAACCTATGCAGAATTGTACAGATTATGTAGTTCTTGAATAAAGTCGTATTCCTCAAAAGTATGCACGAGCTACTTAAATATTATTGAAATTAAGGGAACTGAAATAAATGTCACTAAATCTCTAAACGGTACCGTAAATAAGATATTTTTTCCAAGTGCCTTTTTTAACTTAGACCAGATGGCAAGTTCTGGAATTCAGGCTGAAGTTGTGTGCTCCAATATTCTGTGCAAAGTGCAAAAATCCCAACTATGCACGGCGTCTGTTAGCAAGGAGATTGTGAGCCGTAGGGAATCGCCTGAACCCGATTATAATGACGCATGGAATTCGAGAATATGCGTCCTTTGCATCTTTACTCACAGACGATTTATCATGGAACAATAAAATGTCTGCTTTATATTTTTGCATACAACACTTCTTGCCATTGTGAATAATATTTATTGCCATGAATTTAATATAAACATAATAATTGTAACCAACATAAAAGTAACTTCTTATTTACAAGCAATAATAAAAAGTTTTTATAGCAAATCTAATTCTGAGTATTTAGTCTTGTTACCTAAGTAATCACTTCAAGTCTAGAATGATACAGGAGAAGATTTAGAAATTCGGGTGATGGATTATCAAGTTGAAGCTAGATGGATCTTTTAGGGATGCCCTTCAACTTATACCTAGATCTTATCTATTTAAATAGGTTCAACAATTTAACAATAATTTAACGTACTTCTTTCTGAAAATTCAAATTTCCCGAATTGTCATGATTAGAAATGTACAAAAGAAAGGTCCTTAATAGTTTTTTGTTTTTTAATATATTTGAATGCTATTATGATCTACTTTAATTCTACGTGTCTTAAAACTTTTTAATTGAATTTCCTATTGTAAATTATATATTATAACAAGTTACCATTTCGTATGACGCAAAAATTTTGATAATAGTATTCTACAGACTCCATCTTTACCACACATAAAAAAACCCCGCATTGGGGTAATTTTTTTCAAGTGCGTGTGTCGACTTATATTTAATTTTGTCAAATAAACTTGTAAATAAACGTGTAAATTTTTTAAAGGGATCATAGCATAATGGATAAATCTGTACAAGCTATGTAGTCCATAGTCAGGTTAGCATTTAACCTTGGAATAATTCCCTACAAACAGTTTATTTTACCAGTCGGGGTTGCTGGGAGGATTAATTCAAAATCGCGACGTAATTTGACTGGCGCGTTAGACACCATCTTGATTTTAAGGTGGATACTGTTTTCATCAATATCTCGGTAATTATCAACTTTTCGAGACAAATTATAGTAACGAAAGTTCTTCATTATTCAATTGTCTACATTTTATTTCATGTTATTCCTTTTTTGTGCTGTCGATATTTTTCGAGTTCATTAAATTCTTTAATTATCCTTGGTATTACTGACTTTAAGGCTTAAATACACCATAACAAAGTTGTGTGGAATTAAAGTTGCTACAACCTTGATCTGCATAATTTTTTTCCTATACCCAATATTTAGGTTGCTGAGCCCGTGGCAACCCTAGCACAACTTACGGTCAGACAATGCAAAGTCACATTGTCTCGAAAAAGGTCAAGGAGAAAGGTAAGTATGCTAATTCAAACGCTGCTTTTGCCCGCCATCTTGATTTTAAGGTGAGAACTGCTTTTCCTTAATATCTCAACCATTGTTAATATTTTGTACATTTTATTTCATGTAAAAACATGTATGCTATTTTGTAAGGTTTTTTCGACATTCCGACTGGACTACTGGTAATACTTTGATGTTCAAGATGAGTTTCATTTACAAATATTGTTGTAATATAATTGATCTATATGTACATATATTACAGTCGAAGTCAGTGCCAAACGCGATAGGAGATGCCTCTTCCGTTCCGTGCGTTTCATTGCATTTTTTACACCTACAAGTGCCTACAAGTCGGGTGCCACTTGCCATCACTGGATCGCGTGTTCGTCTCTAACAAGATACTTAAAAGAAAAATATAAACTTGCAATGGGAATTTAATAGTACCAAACATAAAATTATATAGTTTAAATGTACCCACAATTTCATGGATTACATCGTCATGTCGATTCTTCTTTACAATTCTAGTTTAAGAAAAACAAGTATTCCATAAAACCTCTTACCAAACCCTCCGAGGGTTGCCTATTATAATTTCATTCTTTCTAAAAGCTTTTTGTTTCTTTTGGGTATTTTCAAGACTTTTTATTGTGTGGTTTGTTTTTCTAAAATGCATTATTTTACTGATTGTAAAATAAAATAAATTTTATTTTGATATTATTTATTTTATATATTCATTTTATGTTCATAAACTAAATGATTTTTATGTGAGTATTATGGGATATAGATCAACATAATTTATATAATTTATGGAAAAACAAAAGTTCATATTCTCTAAGAAACCCTGTAGCCCGTGCTAGTTTCGCAAAAGCAATTAACAGTGAAAAAGTTGTTTTCTAATTTCACCAAAAACTAATGGTATTTGGGATTACTACTTCGACTAATGATGCGTTGCCGACGGTAGGCTTTAGTTCGAATTGCCTTTGTTTCACAAATCTAACTAACTGTTCCCTCCTTTAAACCGGAATATAACCACATGACTGTGATTGTTACGGCGGTCAAATAGGTGCAACTGTAGCTAACTCTAAGATTTAAAGAAGGTAAGGTATTTCGTTTTCTCCGTACTAACCGATGGCAAGCTAACCTCTCGCGGGTTGATTAATTTTCGCGATTTTGCGAACCCTTTTCACCAAGCTTGTAAAACACGAGCCCAATTACTATTAAGGAAGTGCACAAATGAGGCATCTCATCAAAGAGTTGGTTTAATTTTTCTCATTTTTACACAAATCCTTGTAATGTTGCGCTTGGGATCGTCTTGTGTACTGCTTCATTACTGAAAAATTGACCGACTTTAACCTCGTTTGTGAGTTCTCTTGAACCTATCAAAAATAACAAAAAATATAAATAGTCGAAAATTCATTGGGAATAAAAAATAGACGATAATTTTTCAAAATTTCAATTTCTGTTAATAGTTTTAAATTAATATAAGTTATTAAAAGAAGCCTATTATTCTAATAATATGTAAAAAAATATTGGATTTGCGAAATCAATCAGCAATTCATCGTATCTTCAGTATTTATCTTAGTAGGCAAGCAATATTTAGAATAACAATCATTCATGAGATTGTTTCCTTTTCAAAATCTTTGGAATTACTCATCAAACATTAGAGCTCCAAGTAATATTTTACACAAAATACATCGAAAATTTTCTATTCTTTCGTACTACAGTTCTATTTTTCAAAGATTATATTTTACTACAGTTCGTGTAATGAATTCGTACATGAAGAATACCTTAAAATCATTAAAAACAGAGGAGGATTTACAATAACAGTTAGGTATAATCACCAATCCAATTACTATACAATGGTATATTGGCTGAACTGCATGCTGCATGCGGGTGATTACATATAGTTACTGACGTAAAAATTTGAAGTTCTTATATACGACACAATATGATTAATTATTTTGTAGCCTCTTTAGTTAAAATAGCAAATTATTTCGAATAATTAGGATTCGTACGAACACATATAAAACGTATTCCCCAAAATCTATAATACGAGGTATTTTAAACACCTTAAGGTTTGAGTCTCTTAAATAAGAGCTTCCACTCGGAAAACCGTGGAAACTATTTTTTTTCTAAGACCACTTTAGAAATCTGTAATGATCCAACTAGGTCTCTATTAAAAATGTCACGAAAAAACCTTTTAAAATAAGACGTGGTGCAGCTGATACCGAGGTATGCTAGATTGATTGCAGCTATTACCGGGATTCTGTAAGCTATTACCGAGGGTAGAACAATAAAAGGCAGGTTGGTTCGTACTTCAAATTTAAATATTTATTTCTCAACATAGACAATTACTTATTCTTATTGACGTCAAATAAAACATGACTCTACCACCAGTTCGGAAAAACCTTCGTGAAGAAGAACTGGCAATAAACTTCACGGGTATATTTTTTTTGAAAATTTACATACAGTGTCTCTGTATGTCTATACAAAATTATTCTTATCTGCATCTTTTCTGTCTAATCGACGAACACCCTCAAACGCCACCCATTCACGAGTTACCATGGGATCCAGCTATGCCCTCCTCAACCATATTAGAGGGAATTGAGCGACCCGTCACCCGACACTACCATAAGAAGACTAACTTAATTTGTATTTATGGCTGCAAACTGTGTAAGTAATGTAAGAACAGAACAAACTACGTAGTTCCTATTTTAATAATGTTTCTGAACACTTAATTACTGTTTATTATTGTCGAGGCAGTGCACCGTGACTACTTAAAAAAAAACTCGGGTAATAAAGATGTCGGCACAAGTAGCATCCTGAATTTTGGATATCGTTTCCAGAGAGCCCGAAACTAAGTTAAAATAATGCTTTTATCAATCAATACTAGCTGCATATGGTGAAAATAACACCAAAGGAAACACTGGGTATTACCTTCCCATTGAAGGTATTACGTGATTTCTTATTCTCCCCACTGGTAATAGCTTCATAGATAAAAATTTAAGTAACCTATCTCCAAGAAATTGAAACAAAGCTGTAATGTAATCGATTACATTAATAACACAACACACAATAAGAATAATAAACATGCTTTAGCATATTTATTAAGCAATTTCAATGTATGGTTTCATATATTAGATTGAATTTACTGCTTTCATACAAACTAACTTTTATAAATAAAGGATAAAGGATAAAAAAATAAATTATTACCACGGCACAAGGTATTTATGATTGTTACTAAACTAAACTAAATATCAGATAGTTTACTTATAGTCAAATCAGTTTCCCATAATTATTGATCAAAATCGCTAAACTGTTTGAAGATTAAAAAATAAAATTTTGATGCTATTACCGTGGTATTATACTGGTGGTATGTCTGTTGTCCATAAACCGAAGGAAATAAAATAAAAATAGGTTGCTGTAGCTCATGACTCAAACTGTAATCTATTTTTTTTTATAATAAGAAACGTTTGTAAATAGTACATTGAAGAACGATCTCCGGCTTCGCCTGGACTCGAAATAACCTTATTGCATATCTTATTTCATAATATCTATCGAGAATAAGAGGAATACATATATTATGAGGTCATAAACTAATATGTTATCAAAATTTCTATTCTTGAGTAGGGTATCTTTAAAAATACTTGAAAATGCAAAAATTCTAAATACATCAGTAATACCTGCATTTATCTAAGAACAGTCTACTTTCTTTAGCCTGCGTGTATGGCTGTACCACAGATTTTATCCACCGTAATAACCATGTTAAGGTGGTTGTGTTCCGGTCGAAAGTGACGGAAAAGGCTGTAAAATTAAATAAGGCAATTCCAACTGAAGTCTAATAATGGTGAATACGCGATATTGTTTAATATCTGTGGGAGAATGGGTTAAACCTTGTTAGTATCTAAGCGAGTGCAAGTGGAATATATTTGCGGGAAATATGAATCAATTACGCTATACCGGAAGCCAGCATAGCCACTATTAGAGGTTGTGTAAATCCCTGTGAAAAGGACACATTTGTAACACAAGATTACTAAGAAAAGAAAAAGAAAATAAATACAATAAAATTCATACATTTCCGTGTCGATAAAAAGTAACTAAATATAATTTAGATTTGGTTCTGATAAGATCGGACCTAAACATTTAACTGTTTTTTCTATGTTTGCCGCCATAATGAACAGTCTGTGAAATCACAGAAACCAAAGCAAATCACAACTAAAGCTTACGTACGCATCGCATCATTAATCAATAATAATTCAATAAAATACCAATCTAAATTAATCTATTAAAAACATACGATTTTTGAGATTTATGCACTATTTGCTCGTTTACCGGTAAAACAGTGTTAAGAACACAGGCAATACTGTTTTGTAAACTTTTGTACGTTTCAATACAAACTCCAAAAAAATACTTTCGCATCGAATTGTCCTTTATTAAACTCAATTCGCCCTACATTAACGAGACTACGATGTCACTCGACACTGTTTGCAAGGCGCGTGATAGGATTAGAGTGAACTCTTCAGTTTCTGTCGAGTTGCTCGGGCTGTTACCGGTTTTATACTTTTTTCTTTTTGAGTTCATTTTAGATTTAGATTTTAAGGCGACGCCACGTGGATTTTGAGACGAATTAAAATAGACAATGTTTTTTTAGAGTTTTGTATCGGTGTAAAGGGACTATTATATTTTTACTTTCTTGGCCAAACCTTGGCAGCTTAATAAGAGCAATATTTTTTGCAAAGTTGAAATTTAAACAAATAAGTAATTAACTGATTACTTGATTCCTGTAAATAGATTTCGCATTGTGAAAATCAGAGTGATCTCGTTTATAATTACAAACACTTGAGTATATTTTCTCAAAATGTAACAAAAATAAATAGTAACTGTACCTTTTTTTTCACAAATACAACCTCTAATATGAAAACCGTTATTTAATTGTAACGGCCAAGATCTCTCCAAGACCTACGTAATCACATTTTCTACGAGAACCGATTTACTTTATTTGTTCATCTGAGATTTCAGCAAAGAGGTTTGTTTAGATACTTTTGTGACAATATCCTTGCTGGCCATGACATTCCGTTTACTGTGTACCTTATAGAAAAGTATTTACAAGAGCAAAAGAGCTATTTTCTTTAAAATTTAATTGAAACTTTAAAATCGATATTTTATATCTTGGTCTATTAGAAATATGTTCTATCCTACCTATAATGATATAACTATTAATATTTGAATTTATTCAATAAAAAAGCACGAGGTTTTTTTGCTTGTTCATATGCTATGAACAGATACTATTTAAAAACATTGAAAAATAAACTAGATTTTATAAGTATGTATATTAAGGTTGTCACACAGGAGCAAAATATTTCAGCTAAGGACTCCTAATAAATTGCAAGCAGAAGTTATGGTCCGGGAAGGTGCATATGAATCCAAAATTAAAGGGCCGGGAAGGTGCATAAGTGAAGCTGCGGGAAACTGCTAGTCAAAAATGAGCACGCAAGTCTCATTTTGCGTTAGCAAATCTTTTTACAATTTCCTAGACAGGAAACGCGTACGTTGACCACCTGATTGTAATAAGGATCGGTGCTCATGAAACCTGTAATCATAGGGATCTTAAGGGATGTTCCGCGATGTAATTAAAAATGTGGTAAGGGAGCAAGTACGGGAGTATACGCTATTACAAATTTTTGAGAAAAGACATATTTAATATCGAGGTAGCTGTAACTTTAAAGGTACAATATTAGGGAAATAATATTGATGATAAATAGTAAAAGACTGTATATTTTTGGCCTATTGATTAGCATCATGCAATCGCAAAATGCAATAGCAATTATGCTACACAGTTGTCTAGTCTTTCCTGACAAAATGTACTTGTGTGTTTCCTTCAATGCGTATCCGTTTTCTGTAACTAGTTTTTAAGATACTGCTCTAAGATACTCTCAATAACCATACAAAATAAAAAATAAACTGTACTTTTTATCTAAAGAATTTTCTGCCCTTATCATTATCTTACGATATATGCTTAATATACTTAGTCTTATGAACTTACTTGCCTTCGAGACCCAAAATCTCAACTACCAGATTAAAAATTTTAACCCCATTTTCAATAATTAATTGTAATGAAATCCTTTTTTCAAAACCCTACCTAGATAGCTCCCAGGCCCTGAATTAAGAACCTGATGATCTTGTTCTTTAATTGCTTCCAACTGTTCAAATCCTTTAAACAATGAAAGTTTTTATTTCGATAATATATTCACTACAGGTGCCTTCTATATTAATTGTTTACAGTATTATTCGCTAACACGTAACTATCGATTATGAAACGTCGAGTAATGAGATCATTCATCTTAACTAGGTAGAAGTTATAACGTGGTTCGCGGCAAATTGCAAGAGGTTCTCTAAATTTGCATAATCTGTATGTTCTGCGACATGACACGATCGTGTTTACCTGACAGCCTCGGCGGTTAATGTTGTTCAGTCTGATTTATGTACATGAATACTGATTGCATGGTTGGCGCTTGTCGTCTAGGTCGTGAGTTGTAATATCGAGTTCGTAAAATACCTGAACAAAAAACTGACTTCAATAGGTTTATAAGAAATTTAAATTTTACCTTCGAAATCCCTTTTATTAAAATATAGATTCCTTTTTTGGTTTCTTTGAGTGGTGTGTTTCAATGAGACCTAATTGTTCATGTTTTTTAGCGCGATCACGTAAGTTTCAATTATCACGTATTTTATTATAACCTTGTGAAACCGGCTCCACCAATTTTAGAGTGCCCGACTCGAACCTGCATCTAAAACTTATCCCTTGGTGTAATTTAAAGGTGTCAAAGCTTATGTTAATGGGCGGTCAGTAAAACATATTTAAAAAATAAACAAAATTGGTAAAGGCTCTTTACTTATTTATTTGTGAGTGGTTTTACGTTGTGTTTAGATCCTCACGTCTTCTTCAACAATGATTTATTAATTTTAGTACTTAAAATTTAGTTACCAACTTAACTACTTAATATATGTAAACCGCGCACTATGGTTGAATAATGTTGCCTTAAGCTGCTTATTTAAGTCTACAAAATATTAAATTCCATTTGGAATTTGTTACAATATTATCATAAGTTTGTTTTCCAGAGAGCAAATTAGAATTCATTATCTTATAATTATTTTTTAAGTTATCTCTTCATAACATTGATATTTCGTACATACGAAAACATTAGA
Source organism: Marasmarcha lunaedactyla (assembly GCA_923062675.1). Taxonomy (NCBI): domain Eukaryota; kingdom Metazoa; phylum Arthropoda; class Insecta; order Lepidoptera; family Pterophoridae; genus Marasmarcha; species Marasmarcha lunaedactyla. Next base: position 9,049,335 of record OV281342.1, on the reverse strand, counting down.
AGAAAAAGTAATCCGTTGCAATGGCCTTCGTTTTAGTAACTGCATTGGCTATTCCTTCCATTTAGCTAGCACACAACCACGATTATTATTGTGGTCAAAAATGACTAGATCTTAGCATAATAAACTCTATCACGACTATTTAATTAGAATGTAATATAATAATACTATTTTTCTTCAATTTTTTTAAGAACGAAGTATTTTTATGGAATCTACGTTAATAAAATTTATTATTTCTTTAAAAAACAAATCAAATATCATGTAAAAAAACAATCAAAAATGAACTAAAACTCATGAAAATTTGCATAAAATTAAGATTAATAACATATTTAATTAGGGGAATCATACAAAATAATTATTAACATTCTACCTACAAACGAAACGATGATTGTCTTTTTCGTTTACAGTATACTATAATTAATATTTTATATTAGTTATATTAGTTTCTTCACCATCAGAACAGCTGGCTTCGTTGGCATGAGATGTTAGAATTTATTATTACATTTGATATTCGCCGGGTATAACCCTAGAACGTGAAGATCGAGAATTAAATTAACCACTGTGCTACCAAAGCAAGAGTAAATTCAAATAGAATATATTCCTTCGTCGAAAAAAATCAATAACAAGCTTACATAAAGTTTCACCAAGTCACAAGAACCTTGTAACTTCATTGATAGCAGACTAGCCCGTTGGCTAAAAAGTCAGATGTATGATAGCGGAACTAAGTTACGAGTTTTACCTGTTATATTAGTTACCCTCATTAGGGGCTCTTTGCGCGATTAACATCTTGCTATATTGCATGTAATGGATAAAGTTAGATTTTAGTTAGAATTTATTTTCCTTGAAATTGATTAAATTTGGATGATTTAGTTTTTAGATGAGAAGTTGGTTTTTGTATATTAGTTTGATAATGTTAATTAAAAGTCAGTTTCAAAGAAACGTTAACTTACTAGAATAATTCAAATAATAAAAGGTAAAAATACTTTATACGTATATTTTATAATATATTATAAGACCTATAAAGGCGTTCTTAAAGATTTCTCAAAAGTCCTATAAAATTTCGTGTCTGCTTCATAAGTAATTCAATTTCACAAAAAAATTGTTTCTCGATATCTAGGGTTGTTTAGCTCCAATTATGTTCACGTCCTACTAATATCGTCGATAATAATGATAGAGTTCAAATCGTGATTTTACGCAAGTGATATTAGAGAAACCAAACGAAAGTAAATACTACTAATATTTCTATATATTTTTTTAGCCATTTTAAATATTTTAAGTATTATTTTCAACGCTTTTTTTTTGTAGCGTGGTAAAAACACGACAACCTATCCGACACTCAAGGGAGAGTGCCCAAGAGGGTTATGTGGGACTTAACCCACTGAAAACACCACGGTGTACCTCCGTCGCCCTTGCTTGGGCTCACGGTATACGGTATAAGGGACCATCCCCCCAGCCAAAGCCACCGTAGATGCAGCAGGTACCCTCTCGGCACTCCTGCTCACGAGTGCCACCTCCACAGAACAGGATCGCAGCTGGACCCGATCCTGTCAAGTTAGAGCGTCCACCCAGCCTGGCGCTCCATAAAGGCCAGGCCTTCAACTGACAGGACTGCGAGGTCTGCTTAGATCTCTGACTGAGGCTTACTGATATGGAACTTGACTGCCATAAACTGGCATTATAAGATTAAGAATACATTTTACTCAAGCGTCATTCATATTGGAACCAAGAACTTTACAACTATATTTACATTTAAACTTCTTACCAATAATCTGCACCTCATAATATCAGCAACTGAACTAAATGTTGCAACTTTAAATAATGGGACCTATGCATACGATTATTCACTTGGCACTCGATATCCTAAAACAGACGGTACAACAGCAAAATTCCGGCTAATGTGCAGTCACATTGTGCCGTGTCTACCACTTAGCATATACTTATTGACCACTATCAATGATGTAAAATAGGCTTTAAACGTATATTGATAGGGCTTTTATTCACGTTATAAGCTTAAATCCATGACAAAGTAACTAGCTCAATATACGTTGCGTACGTACGAGTATGCCTGATTGTGGTTTGAATTATAACAGCTGGTATGAGCTAAGTGAAATTATTTTGGTTAGTTTTTAACTAAAAGTTCCACTTGATGTGAATTATGAGGCAGATAGTATTTAAATACTTACTGAATTTATGTTTATAAATTAGACACCAGAACTCTATTGATCTTGGTAGTATTTTGAAAAGTTGAATAAATTGTTTTGTCTTTTAAAAATCGGTTGCAATAATTTGTGAATACTTGATTAAAATTAAGCATGAATATGTCATGTTAAATAAAAATTAAAGCTGCAGACTCATTAAAGGATTTTTATTGCTGAGACCACAATAATTCCAATACAAACAAAAACAGTAGTGTATGTAAGCCAGCGCAAACTTAAAACTAAACACTTATCTCATAAAATTTCCCAACAGTTGTCAGATTTAATAAGATACTTCACTCCGAACTGATTTTTTATTTGATATTTACTCTTCTTCAATATTTAAGAACGGAATAATTTTTTTATTTGATTTGGCATTTGCATAAAAGCTTGAAATATCATCGCAAACCTTCAGGACATGCATTTTCTGAAAATACTTTCTTATCGCTTGAATGTTTTCTATTTTTTTAACACTGTATTTTTGTATCAATCGACAGGTTTAATGGCAGTTTTTTTACTGTTGGGCTGTCTTCCAATCTCTACATCATGTAAACTTTATAATATAATTCAGTGACCGTAACGTAGAATATTGTCATGGAATTAGTTAGCCAGACTCATTCAAACTAAACATCGTATTCTTATTTCAGTCAAAAACAACGTGTTGATTTCAATCAATGAACTGAAAATCTTGCTTCTTCATTTGCCCAGAAGAATATTTTAAAGATTCATTTAAAAGAACTCAGTTACAATTTGACCTGTATAATACGGGTACGATAGTGTTTACCTGCCTTTATGAACATATCCGTTTTCGGTGTAGGGTCTTCAAATTATTAAGTACCTTTGTACAACATTATTATATTGTTAACAAATTTATGATTAATTATAATCTGAGACATCTATGATTCTAAACTTTAGATGAATATTTATTATTTGATTTTAACTTATCTTACTTTTCGTGTAAGTAATAAGATTGGTAAGAGTACGTGAACATTTTAGTCCAGTCACTTATGGCAAAAATGGGTTAAATCTCGGAATGAAACAGAAAATGCTGAATTTTTATAGGTTCCTTTATTTAAGCCTCCTAAATTTTATCTCTAAACTCACATAAGGTCACGTGTAAGGAATCAGAGATATTCAAGGTCAACAGGCATGGAAACAGATTTTTTGACCTTTGACCTTTTGTAAATGACTGGACTATTTGGTTTTCTAACTTTGTTAAAACAATATCTCTCTTGTACGATTCAATGTCAATGCCTTCAAACCATGATGTGTAGTACCATGAACCGGGTGTGGAAGAAAAGGTCCTAAATGTAATTATTTCTATATATTTTATCTATTAGTTTTCTATAAATAATTCAAAACACATAAATTTATTATTAATAGGGAAAAAAGTAATGTTATAGTAATTATATTAAGAAACACGTGACTTATTTTTTGTAGTTTCTCTTTCTCGCGTAATAATTGTTCTATATTATTCCCTACAATATCTAAATAAAAACTTGTAACGCTGCTAAAGGACCCAAATGCATATTTGTGAATATCCGCATTCGAGGTAACTAGCCCACTTGAAATATGGCTCTTGTTTATCAGGTTTTAGTTGAAGTTTGCCGTAAACTTGATCAATACGCTCTATTTGTCCCGGGTGGCGAGGGGTTATTGGATTACCTCAGCACAATAGGGAATAACAAGCTTTAATATAGTACGCAAAGAAAGGACTTTTTAAAGTTATTTCGAACGAATATTTTGGGTTTATAGATGAAGTTCTAACTTTTCGGTGACATTTTCAAAATATTGTTCAAAATGTTTAACGACGACGAAGACGTTACTTTTTTGTAAAAAATACTAAGGTATGTAATTGATGACAAAGAAGAACCGATGCAACATTATACTTATATTATTATTCTACATTAGAATACATATACTTGAATATATTAGTAATTAACAATTTATGGCATACTAGAAAAACGTGTTATAAAATTACTTTCAGCGTAATAATGTACTAAGGTTGTACTGCTTATTTCAATCAGACCTTGTAGAGAGGGTGATTGTAACTAAGTAAGTATGTATTTCACGGCTGCGCAATACAATATCTCTTTTATTAATTTGTTGTACAGCTTCCACAACTGCACTCTCCACATATTATATCATTCGTATCTTGAAAATTCTAACGGCTGCTGTATTTTCCCCCAGAAACTAAGGTTTCGACGTTTAAATTGGAACAATCTTGTTGGTAGTTTTTAAGCAATGGATGTTGTTTCCACGAATGTTTGATGCCGGCCTAAATATTTACCCAACAACCAAAATACTTATAATATATTATGTAAATCAAAAAGTATTATTACATCAGTATAAATATATTGCGCATCGATGGTTAACATTTGGGATGATAGGGTGTTAAAAGAAAATGTATTAACTAGACAAAAAACCTAATATTATATATTCCTTCGGATTCCGCAGCCCTCCAAAATGAGCCACCCGGCTCATTCAAGCGGTTTTCTAACGTTACGCGATTACTCAGACCTATTCTCTTCCAACGAAAATGATACTCTTCTGCTTTTTTCTATTTATTGCAAGTTTCCATTTAGAAATTTTATAATTAATGTAATCAGCCACCAATTATAGATAAGAAGATCAAACTCCTTTTTGTGGTAAAAATGTTCCATGAGGGGCGCTACACAGATTCCGCACTCCGCCCCGCTGTAATTTCTCGCTCCGCTCTGGTGGACAAACAGTCCAATCAATCAAATATTATATTTAAATTAATTTTCAGGAAATGGGATTTGGCAAAAAATATTAGCTCAATAGTGCTACGAATAACATTAAGGAACGCTGGCGTTTCAATCAAAAGGCAACACGGCATTCGAATCGCCAACCCAACGATGGGCCAGGTTAGCGTGACGTACCATTCCGACTGAGTTTTTGCTGGTTCTTAGGCAGTAAATGACACTTCAGAACCATTGGTAGTTTACGACGAGGTCCTAAGCCAAGGTCCACATCCTCTCGGGTGCCGTTAGGCGAACCGTACGTGCCCTCAGCGCTAACACAAAATAGTCCAATGACATTTAAAGACCAGTAGGGCCACACATAAACACTCCTTTTCGAAAAAAAAGTGCAAAGAATGTGGAACGGAGACGACACGATTCATTCATTTTAACAGCTTCAAAATCATGAATAAGAAGATTTACTTTATACTAGCTTCGAAAGCATAAGATATACGATGCGGTGAACATTTTTTACTTTTTGCAACATACAAAAATTGTATAAGCTCACAAGCGATAAAAATAATATGTTTCAACAGAAACAGTTTACTTTGGTATCGTATATCTATGTATTATTTTTTGTAAACTTTTTTTACCTTAACACGCGTAATTCTGTCTATCTTTCTTTCAACTTTTTGACTCTCTTTGTTTCAGCATCAAACATATTTGTATATTAAAGAAAATTTTCAAATAGTACAAATAGGTGAAACATTTTGGCTTTTGATCATTTTCGAAGTAAATTCCGCAAGTATTCCAATTTTTGCCCTTTAGAAACTACTCGTGAGTAATCTTTTGTGTGAATAATAATAATAAAATCTTTATTTCAGACATAAAATGGTTAGTAAAACAATGACTTAAAACTATTGTCGGTAAGCAAATGGACTTTTTGGGATAGATGTAGGCTCTCCCAATGACGCAGCATCGGGGTGTCCCAACGATCAACTAAAATTTTGACACTAAAATTAAAGGAATGTAACTGCAGTAATGAAGATGAGAACTGATGCATCATCTTTTACTGTTTCCAATCAAGTATTACCAAAATGCAAGTAAAAAAGTTAGAAATATTTTCTAATATAATTCCTATTCAAAATATTTTCAGAATATTTATTTTCTTGGTAGATTTTATAGAATTATTCTATAACTATTTCTACTCATAATTTTCCAGGCAATTTCGAACAAAACAAAAAAAAAAGAATCAGCTTAATCTAACTAGCCGTTTGTAAGCCATGCAAATGGGACTGAGGAATTGATTTTTATTTATGGCTGATTTTTCAATGCTTAAATAACTTTTATCTCGAGAAAAACTTGAAACTTGGCAAGACTTTCCATAGAATTAACGTCAAATTCTCAAAATTATCGTGCAGATAAAAGTTGTCTAAGTATTGAAAAATTAGCCCTCAAACCCCTCAAATGGATATTACTACTGAACCGAACGTGCCAACCAGCGTCTATATGCTGAAGGGACTACCCGCCCAAATAAGCGTGTAGCGCCCCTTATTTGTCAATAACAACATTCAGTAAGTGTGTTAGGTTGGAAAATAATTTAATTTGTTTATTGGTTTAAAGCCACATTTATGATTTTTCCTTTAAAAAAAGTTAAACTTTTGTATATCTTTTGTTTTCAGACTTTTCTGTTTTTTCATTTATTGGAGAATTTTTGATGTGGGCTTTATTTAAATAAAAGTCGTACTAAAGTTTAATTATTCGAGCACAAGTACAAAAATTAAGAAATACCTTGTTGAAAGAATTGGACACCATATGTGAGTAATATTATTTATAAAACTAGGAAAAACCATTGATTATATGAACTTTATGAACGAATTATACGAAAAGAATGTATGTGAATGAATTATAATAAACGTTTTGATTTTTTGGAACAAATATGACATAACTTATAAAACATGCATTTACTGTTATAAGTTTTAGATACTTAAACGTCAGTTGCATAACGTACTATAAGGACTCTAAAACGAAATAATTTTCTATCGTTTGAAACGTTAATTTAGAAGAAAGATGTTAAGAAATTCATTGCGTATTTTGTTTGTCAGATTTTATAGTTATATCTATTCGTGTGCATTGTTTGTTTCTGGCTGATACTATGAAAAAGTTTACATTAAAAAAAGCGACATTTTGTTAAATTATTAAGGTCGATACAATGAGCGAGTTTAAAGGGAAAATTTTGTACATTCCGAGAATTTATTTCAAAGAAGAGAAACATAAAGTTGATTAAAGCGTTTTGACACCGGCAATTTTAGATGTCAAAAATGCTGCTCGGTCTGGTTGCCCTATTGTGGGTCAATTCGATGCCAATTTTGGAAAAGTGGAGAGCAAAATCAGCATATCCGTAGTTACGACATAGCTGAAGAATTTCAAATTGATCACAAGACAGTTTTAACCCCTTTTGACACAGCCTAGCGTTACGAAAGAGCATGATGTTTAGGTACCACACGAGATCACAGGAAGGAACCGTAGTTTACAGAGGCTATTGTTAAGATCTCGTCTGGAGCGGTACTATTTTGGCCTATTTTGACCGCCATAATAACCATGCGTACATTGTTGCATCCCATTCAAAGGTAAGGGATAGCCAGTTAAATTACTGGAACAAAGGTTCGTTGGAAGCGTACGGTCGGCAACGCATCATTAGTCGATGAACACAATGATCAAGTTTTAAAAAAAGTATTAAAAAATTGTCATTCATTTTTATCTTTCATCTTCTTTCATATTTCAAAATCAAAAGAGAATTTAATTTAAACTTTATTATAAGGGACTTTTAATTTTAAAATATATATTTTTAATAAATGTATTTTAATTGATTTCAGTTTTTCTTTAGGTCCTACGACTGTCGTTTCCTTTATTAGCTGTTATTTACGTTTTATTTATAAGATGTTTTAGTCAAAAGATGTTTTGATTGTCACTCGTTAGTTTATTGGTTATATCATAATATTTATTATTATTGTAAATGCGATGTTCAGTTGGTTTATGTAATGTTTTCATGCTTTCAATGCCAACCAATGTTTGAGGTACACAAAAGCATATAACTTAATTGATTAACTAATCCCGATATGAAATTGAACAATTTTTTTTTCAGAAAATATTTGACGTAAGAACGTAACAAGCAGATATAAAGGAATATTTACTAAGTCGCTGTTCTCATAAAAAATATAGTTTCCTGTTAGAAATAATAACTTTATGAAAGTGTCACAAAGGAGCTTTTAGACAACAATTAAACTAGCTAACTTAGTAAGTTCAGTTAAAATCGGTTACAAAGACCCATTTAAAGTTAAATTTGATATTATTTTCAAAGAGAAGTCGTTTCTGCCACTTGACACGATGGTTTAATGGAATATCTGATATAAAATGTTGCTTTGTCTAAAATTAGTTTCTTATGAATGAAAAAAGTTAGTAAACTAAATCGACGACATCATTACATATTACAAAATAGGGGGACTTGACTTTATAATATGCCACGTCTGTCTATTTAAACGTGGTTTTCACCATTGCATGGTTTATGTGTATAATTCATTAACTTCAAGCTGATTTTAAGTTTTTATCGAAAACAGTGCCTAATTACTTTGAGATATAACAAAACAATGTATGGTGGATTTTTTTATCTTTAATAGGTCCATATAAAGTCAGCGATGGCATAAGGAGTCTGTATTTTAAGGCTTGGTTACCAATTCTTTTTTATTTAGATACTATTTCAAGCTTCTACCCTTGCCTATTATTGGCAATGCATCGTTGACCAATAATGAAAATGAAAAATGAAAAAAAATCAAATAGACGTTTGTATTCTATCTCACCTAATGGAAAATGACGATGAAGACGAAGGTGTCTATCCACGAGATACCTACCTATTCACTCGACGTTTTAAAGAACTAGGACTATAGTTTTCTGGAAAAACAGACGCAGGCAGTTCATTCCACACTTTGGCGAGCCGCACCAAAAAGGAACAATCGAAGCGTTTGGTTTGACTTCTTGGGATGTCTACTATAAAGGGATGGAAGGCCTGCCTGCGTCTAGTAGTTCGATGTGAGAAGGGTGTGGGTTCAACCTGATCAAAAAGAGCACTCGCGCACTCTCCAAAATGCAATCTGTAGAAGACTGCTAAGCAGGCAACTTTCCGACGATGGTCGAGGCTTTGCAGTTTTTTGGTGGTGAGGTCATAGTTGTTAATAATTTTTCGGGCTCTTCGGTCAACTGCGTCCATCGCTTCAAGTTGGTACTTTGCAGAACCATCCCAAAGGTGGCTACAGTACTCCATACAGGACCGAACTTGAGCTGTGTACAAATTAAGTAGTTGGTCAGGGCTGAAGTACCGCCGGACCTTCGAGATGATTCCCAACTTCTTTGAAGCAGTTTGAGCCATGGACACAATTTGATGCCCGAAGTTCAGTTGAGACGATATAGTTACGCCCAGAAGCCCTAGGTTAGGTCGGTTAAGAGTACAGAAACATTTTGGAAAGTGGGCGTTAGGTTGAAACTGCTCTTTTTGGCGGAAAATAAACATGCCTGTGTTTTTGACGGGTTAAATTTGACCAAATTGGACTCGTCCCAGTCGGACACTTTCTTTAAGGCCAAATCTACCCGCTCAATCATGGACTCTCTCAAAGCCTTGATTTCTTGAGGACTCGCTCGCGCATTTGACATGTATTGGTCTACAACGTTGCTGTCATCAGCGTACCCAATAATGCCTGGGGTTAGCAGGTCATTAATGTGCAGCATGAATAACGTTGCAGAGAGAACAGATCCCTGAGGTACCCGGCATTAATTTCCATTAGGTCAGAATTGCAGCTGTCTAAGACTACTCGAATCGACCGTTCCCTCAGAAAATCAGATATACAGTCGCAGAGCCCATTAGGTATTCCGTTTGCTGGAAGCTTACACAAGAGACCTTCATGGCAGACCCTATCAAAAGCCTTGGAAATATCTTAGGATACAGCTATTGCTTCACCGTGACCCTCCAAGGCTTCGCTCCATAAGTGAGTGGCATACACAAGAAGATCTCCAGTCGAGCGTCCACTGCTAAAACCATATTGGTGATCATTAAGGAGCTCGCTGGATTCAAGGTATACCAGGAGACAATTTTTCAATACACGCTCCATAACTTTGCAAAGTATGGAGATGATTGCAATAGGTCGATAGTTGATAGGATCCGCACGGCTTCCCTTCTTTGGTACTTTTTGCACGTTAGCCAGCTTCCAGGATTTTCCTGCGACAAAAAAAAACAATTGAAAATTAAAAAAGAGAGCATGGTTTAAATGCAAATAAAAAGCACTCAAATGTATCATATTTTGAAAACTGCTTGTAATGTTGAGGAATCCATAGCAAAAAAAAATAGCAAATGAAGTTTTCGGGAACGCGGTAAGCCATTAATGTGATTTCATCACACGAATTCATGACATTATCAGAAATTCGAATCCTACGCCTGTGGTGTATACAAACGAGGCTTTGGCAGGTATTTCAAGAGTTTTCAAATTATTTTTTAATTTAAAAGCTAAGCTATAAGCAGAACATTGCACTTAAAGTAAAACAAAGTTTTATTATTACATCCACCGCCTGGAGGCAGCAGCGAGTTTGAGGAGTTCTTGATTAATTTGCAATCGCTTTTATAAGCTTTATTTTATGTATTGCAGTTTATGTTTTATTATTGCATTTCAAATATTGTTAGTAGGTGCATCAATTTACATTTTTTTAATTATCTACGAGTAAGATTCAGATAGTAGTAATGGTTGAAGCCTTTTTGTTGATATTATAAGGATATTATATTGTTGAATGACAATGATTAAATATCATATCACAGTCCTAAGGCTAAATTTACCTTGCCCAACTATTATTTTAGTAGAACCACATTATGTATTTCAAACATGCATGAGGCATGAGCCAGCGTTCTGGAAATTTAACCCTTTTAACATTATATTATAAGTCAACTAAAGTTGCACTTCTATATCAAACATCATAAAACATTATAAAACTTTACATTGAATGCCCTGTGATATTTATTGGTTACCATATTATATTTTATTACGTAAGCAGAAGTTCGATGCCAATTGTGGTTGCTAGTCATTAATTCATTGCAATAGGACGTTTTAATTACATTACAACTCAAATCAGCTATGATTGTTTTGATGACGCAATTTATTGTATAATTTTGTTCGTTAAGGATATATTGTCTGTATCTAAATAAACGGACTACAATATCCTTTCCGTCAATATATCACAAATGAAGGAGAGGAAGATTTAGCCTACGGTTCCCTCGCTTGTTTCAATATCCTTTGTGAAATTGTTAAATGATATTGTTATTGTGTATATAAAAATTTCAGAGTCTCACATATGAAACTTGAATTGTATAATTATGTTTTAGCTATTAGTACATTAGCTTTATCATTGGGGACTGGAACTGCTCGCGGCCGCAAGGTTTAGCCCTCGATGCCTTGTACGTGGTCCCTGGGTGGTGCTAAACGAGCAGTATCTTCTGGTGGTAGGCTTTGGCTGTCCTCAACTTCTGTCCTCCTCCCTACTCACTCACACAACTAATATGATGCACTTCCTCTCTCTTAAAGTGCATTTCTGCAACATCAGAGGATTGCATTCAAATATAAACGATGTCCACCACCACCTTGAGACAAAGAGGCCTCACCTACTCTACCTAACGGAGACGCAGATCTATAGTCCGTCAGACTCGGCACACCTTTGTCACCCAGGGACAATCCTGGAGTCCAATTTTCGCCCGAACGCCGGGGTGTGCATGTATGCCAGTGACGAGATCTGTTGTCAGCGTCTCCGTTATTTGGAAGATCTGGACTTTTCCGTCATGTGGGTTCACATTGATACCGGCCTTGACCAATTGGTACTGGCTTTTTGTAATTATTGAGTTATTATCTTGTTCCAGCCTTTTCAGTTGATTTTCTTTTAGTTGTTCTTCAGGCAGGTGGGTTTTTTTTTATTATTATTATTTTATTTATGTCTTTTTAGTTAGATAAATTACGCCATCATTTCAATTCATTAAATGACTTTACATCATGTGGTTGATTAAGTAGTTTTTAGGGTCAAGAGAACTGGTAGTAATAAACTGATAGTAAAGATAAGCCCGGAGAGAGATTGCACTCTGCTCAAAGCAACGTAAGCCTGACCTTTAGCAAATAGGTGACTGCTTAAGCCAACAACTGCCTGGTCTAACGTTGTACCTTGTAATATATGCATTGTTGCTGCCCAGCATAAAATTAAAGGTAGCATTCATCGCTTGATCTTGCCTTTACCACGTAAAGCAATCAAACTCTGACGTACAAGGTTCGATCCGGACTCCAATACCACGTTGGTTGCCTGTTATACTTGAGTCGTCGAACTCCACAAATACAGCTTGTCGCAGTTCTCCCGCCTCTAAATGCTGTCTGCGTAGCGCAGGCCAATCTATTTTTCAGATTACGCCCATGGCACCATTAACAAGCCCATGCTTAACATTGATGTTCCGTGTTAGCATGGCTCGAGACACCACACCTAATTTGAGTTGTTTTGGCATGCCACCTGTTTTATTGGGATCTTCAGGTATGTATTCCTTTCGTGGTTTTTAACCATATGTTTTGGGATCCAATGAAATATCTACAGCATTAACAATGTACACCATTGTGACTTTTTCTAATTTTTCAGTTATAGTGGTGATATAAGCGTCTACCAGTCTAGGGGTTGGGAAAATTCTGATAGCTTCTCCATCGTCATTGTCAATTCTCCAACACGAAGACTGTTTAAAATGTCCACAAAATTTGTATCTCCAGCTTGCCTCATATTTTGGGGCAACTCACAAAGACTGAATAAATACCAAAGATTAATTTTGGCAGATAATATTTCTGGCTGACGAATGCAATAAGATCCCCCACAAAACGTAGACACTGGAGGCAATTGCATAAGATCTCCAAAAAAATAGAAAAGTTCCAACAAAGAAGAGATCTATATTTTATTTTATTTTATTTTATTTTACATTTTTAGGGAAACTTACAGCTGGTAAAATATGTATACATAAAATTATGTTTAAATTAAGGCCAATTACAGGTTTCCGCGTATAGTTACAATTAAAAATACAATAAATTTAAGTTATTTCTTGCGTAACAGTCAAGATACTATAATCTATGAATTATTAAAAAACATATTGTTGTATGACTTTTTAAAATTGGTAACGTTAGTGCAAAAGAGATCGATATTATTTAAGTTATCATTAAATAAATTAAAAGACCGGGAAGCTCTTAATGGGAATGAATTTATTCGGTAGTTATTTTTAACTATTGGTACACATAACAGATTGGTATGTCGTGTGGTTTTTTTAGGCGTATTCAGGCTAAACATACTGAGTAAATCAGGACAGTCAATGCTTTGCTGGAAAACTTTCATAAGTAAAGCGATGTCAGCCATTTCTCTTCGTTTATAAAGGGGTAAGAAATGGAAAGCTTTTGGCTTGCTTGATTGCTTACTTAGGAGTCTCGGTCTGCGTGCGTTCTCGAGCGCACGTCGATCGCAGACGCCTTCCCGCTCTATTAGCCCCCGCGCTAATTGAGCACCCAAATTTCACTGGTTGTTGTCGTAATATATAATTTCATAGTTGTATACCGTATTAAGTTTCTAACGCCGTTTTCACGGCGGACAGTGGCTCGTTAACCGTACTTCTAATAAGTTTCTAACGCCGTTTTCACGGCGGATAGAGGGTTGTTAACCGTACTTCGTGGAACGTGAGCTTCGTCGACGGGGATTCGTCGTTCCAGGACTTCAAGTGCCGTGTTCGAGTAAGTTATCCGCATCGTTCTCAACCGCCCTACTGCGTGTAGGGTGGTTTTAGGAAGTTAGTCATCGTTGTTAGGTTCATAGTATATATATTTATATATTGTCCCTCCCCAACCCCTCCGCAATGGCTTCCCTAAGCTTTGACGAGTTTAGGAAGAAGTTACTTGAAAGTACTGAAGGCATGTCTATAAATGCTGATAAGTACCGTTTCTTAGATTCTCTTATCCCTCATCTCATGACGTTAATGTCCACAATGGCCCCTCAGGCCACCCCAGTTCCCCAGACCCCTCAGGTCTTAGGCCCTCCCGCGTCCCCTTCCTCCAGTGACATGGAGTGCGAAGTAGACGCCCCTCCGCGACGCAAGCGCGCACCCGCGACCGAGTCATCCTCGGACGCCACCCCAACTGGCCCTGAGTCTCCCTCTTTTACGCTTGTTAAGAAGCGCTCTAAGAAGCGGTCGAAACAAGACCCGGCGCCCTCGACACCCGTCCCCACACCCCCTACGGCGTCTTCAACGCCAGCTGCCCCGGTGTCTTCAACACCCGCTCCGGCCCCAACTTCTGTCAAGGCCAAGGTCCCACCACCCGTTTTCCTTCGGGAAAAGGGTAAATGGACTGAGGTTTCGACATTGTGCAATGAGCACAAGATTCATTACACCCGAGTGGCCAACTCGGGTGAATCTATTAAAATCTTAGTCTCGTCGATAGACGACTTCCGTGCTTTAACAAAGCTCCTCACCGAAAAGCAATATGCTTATCATACTTATGCTCTGTCAGAAGAGCGTAAGATCAGAGCGGTACTCAGGGGAGTCCCGTTCGAATTATCGAACGAGGCTATCCTAGAGGATCTGCAGTCCCAAGGATTCCCGGCACTCGCGGTGCATAAAATGCACAGCAAGTACGGGAGGCAACACCCTCTCGCTTTGGTGGTTCTCGCCAACGTCCCCAAGTCCAGGGAGATCCTCAAAGGGGTTAGCACTATATGCGGCCTCTCTGGGATCTCGATCGAGGCGCCTCATCGCCGCGGTCATCCCGGCCAGTGCCATCGGTGCCAGTTGTACGGGCACGCGGCGGCCAACTGCCGCGCACCGCCCAGGTGCGTCAAGTACCTGATCCCTCATTTCACTAAGGAGTGCAGTCGCACTCCTGAAACTCCCTCTCCTCCCGATTGCGTGCTTTGTGGCCAATCCGGCCACACCGCAAATTAAAGGGGCTGCCCTCGTACACCCCGTTGTATGCGCTCCAATTCCAAGAGGGCGGCACCCAAACAGGCTCCGCGCCTTTCTCAAGAAAACTTTCCGCCGCTGCGTAGCCGGGTTCCTCCGGCTGCTAAGCCTACACAGTCCAGGCCTTCCCCAGAAAACTGGAGGCAGCGCCCCGCATTGAATCCCATCCCGGCTCCTCGCCCATACAAACCCACTCCTCAATCCTCCGTAGCAGACGATATGCGTATCGTCTGCGACGCTATAAAAAATGTCGATGTTAGTGAAATCGCAGTCTTAGCCCGTAAACTTAGGGCTTCACGTACTCCGACAGAGCGTTTGCTAGCTCTGGCGGAGCATAGTTCCCTTCTCAATTCATTATAGGTTCATTTAAATGAATTGATCCCTAAATCATGCTTCGGCCGACCTCTGCCCAGCCCCGGCTTCACCGGAGGCTGCCCAGAACGGCCACCAACTCATGTCCCTTTGAGCACCTTCAGTGCAACTTTCACTACAGGCGGAAGACCCGCTAGCGGGTCTCCGCCAGCGCGCCCAACTTCCCGACGGGTGTCGCTTCCGATGAAGGCTAACGGTAATAACTACAGCCAACAGGTGGTTTTTAGTGGGTAGGTGCCATTCTGGTGAGTCCCACATAACCCCCCGCAGAGGACTTTACCTGCGGGCGGTATGCATGACGCATCTTCCACCTCCCTCCCGCGAGGGTGCCTCGGCAGCAAAAAAAAAAAAAAAAAAGGAAAGCTTTGCATTTCTCTGTATAGTTTTTGCAGAACCTCTGACATCTATATTGTAAGTGCCGAAGGAACTTTTTTTTAATACCCTCGATCTTTTGGATATATAGGTCGTACTGAGGATTCCACACCTGAGAGGCATACTCAAGGTGGCTGCGCACGAAAGCACAGTACAGTATTTTTAAGGTTTTTATTTTACTGAATTCTGATGACATACGAAGGACAAACCCAAGAGCTTTGGTAGCTTTATTAACTACTGAATGTACATGGCTGTCAAATAGTAATTTGCTACCAAAGGTAACTCCAAGATCCCGGATAGTCGAGTAAAAGATGGAACAGAAAAATAAATTGTTTCTCTGTCCCCCATGTTATTTTAAAGATATGTGTTAAGACAGTCAAATCGGAGTGGACAAGCATTGTAACTTTAAATCGCCGGAAAGTTGGATTGGGATAGTATTCAATCAGTGGGATCACTAAGGTTGAATTATAATATACTCTGTCATTAAAATATGTTTTTCACGTTAACAACACCCATTAGTGCTTTGAAAATTTTTTGTTAATTTTATGTTATTACTATAAAGTATTTTTTTTTTCATTTTAGGTTTCAAGTACTGAAACATTTCTTAGCAATGTACAAATATAAATTCATGTATTTTCACTCCATCGTTGACTAAGGTAAAATTAGATTCTTGGTCTAGCAGTTCGGCGATGGCTGTAGCTGAATAATAAACGACTTTGCATTTCAATTGGTATGAACTTTTTTTTAATACCCTCGATCTTTTGGATATATAGGTCGTACTGAGGATTCCACACCTGAGAGGCATACTCAAGGTGGCTGCGCACGAAAGCACAGTACAGTATTTTTAAGGTTTTTATTTTACTGAATTCTGATGACATACGAAGGACAAACCCAAGAGCTTTGGTAGCTTTATTAACTACTGAATGTACATGGCTGTCAAATAGTAATTTGCTACCAAAGGTAACTCCAAGATCCCGGATAGTCGAGTAAAAGATGGAACAGAAAAATAAATTGTTTCTCTGTCCCCCATGTTATTTTAAAGATATGTGTTAAGACAGTCAAATCGGAGTGGACAAGCATTGTAACTTTAAATCGCCGGAAAGTTGGATTGGGATAGTATTCAATCAGTGGGATCACTAAGGTTGAATTATAATATACTCTGTCATTAAAATATGTTTTTCACGTTAACAACACCCATTAGTGCTTTGAAAATTTTTTGTTAATTTTATGTTATTACTATAAAGTATTTTTTTTTTCATTTTAGGTTTCAAGTACTGAAACATTTCTTAGCAATGTACAAATATAAATTCATGTATTTTCACTCCATCGTTGACTAAGGTAAAATTAGATTCTTGGTCTAGCAGTTCGGCGATGGCTGTAGCTGAAAAATAAACGACTTTGCATTTCAATTGGTATGAACTTTTTTTTAATACCCTCGATCTTTTGGATATATAGGTCGTACTGAGGATTCCACACCTGAGAGGCATACTCAAGGTGGCTGCGCACGAAAGCACAGTACAGTATTTTTAAGGTTTTTATTTTACTGAATTCTGATGACATACGAAGGACAAACCCAAGAGCTTTGGTAGCTTTATTAACTACTGAATGTACATGGCTGTCAAATAGTAATTTGCTACCAAAGGTAACTCCAAGATCCCGGATAGTCGAGTAAAAGATGGAACAGAAAAATAAATTGTTTCTCTGTCCCCCATGTTATTTTAAAGATATGTGTTAAGACAGTCAAATCGGAGTGGACAAGCATTGTAACTTTAAATCGCCGGAAAGTTGGATTGGGATAGTATTCAATCAGTGGGATCACTAAGGTTGAATTATAATATACTCTGTCATTAAAATATGTTTTTCACGTTAACAACACCCATTAGTGCTTTGACATTTTTTTGTTAATTTTATGTTATTACTATAAAGTATTTTTTTTTTTCATTTTAGGTTTCAAGTACTGAAACATTTCTTAGCAATGTACAAATATAAATTCATGTATTTTCACTCCATCGTTGACTAAGGTAAAATTAGATTCTTGGTCTAGCAGTTCGGCGATGGCTGTAGCTGAATAATAAACGACTTTGCATTTCAATTGGTATGAACTTTTTTTTAATACCCTCGATCTTTTGGATATATAGGTCGTACTGAGGATTCCACACCTGAGAGGCATACTCAAGGTGGCTGCGCACGAAAGCACAGTACAGTATTTTTAAGGTTTTTATTTTACTGAATTCTGATGACATACGAAGGACAAACCCAAGAGCTTTGGTAGCTTTATTAACTACTGAATGTACATGGCTGTCAAATAGTAATTTGCTACCAAAGGTAACTCCAAGATCCCGGATAGTCGAGTAAAAGATGGAACAGAAAAATAAATTGTTTCTCTGTCCCCCATGTTATTTTAAAGATATGTGTTAAGACAGTCAAATCGGAGTGGACAAGCATTGTAACTTTAAATCGCCGGAAAGTTGGATTGGGATAGTATTCAATCAGTGGGATCACTAAGGTTGAATTATAATATACTCTGTCATTAAAATATGTTTTTCACGTTAACAACACCCATTAGTGCTTTGAAAATTTTTTGTTAATTTTATGTTATTACTATAAAGTATTTTTTTTTTCATTTTAGGTTTCAAGTACTGAAACATTTCTTAGCAATGTACAAATATAAATTCATGTATTTTCACTCCATCGTTGACTAAGGTAAAATTAGATTCTTGGTCTAGCAGTTCGGCGATGGCTGTAGCTGAATAATAAACGACTTTGCATTTCAATTGGTATGAACTTTTTTTTAATACCCTCGATCTTTTGGATATATAGGTCGTACTGAGGATTCCACACCTGAGAGGCATACTCAAGGTGGCTGCGCACGAAAGCACAGTACAGTATTTTTAAGGTTTTTATTTTACTGAATTCTGATGACATACGAAGGACAAACCCAAGAGCTTTGGTAGCTTTATTAACTACTGAATGTACATGGCTGTCAAATAGTAATTTGCTACCAAAGGTAACTCCAAGATCCCGGATAGTCGAGTAAAAGATGGAACAGAAAAATAAATTGTTTCTCTGTCCCCCATGTTATTTTAAAGATATGTGTTAAGACAGTCAAATCGGAGTGGACAAGCATTGTAACTTTAAATCGCCGGAAAGTTGGATTGGGATAGTATTCAATCAGTGGGATCACTAAGGTTGAATTATAATATACTCTGTCATTAAAATATGTTTTTCACGTTAACAACACCCATTAGTGCTTTGACATTTTTTTGTTAATTTTATGTTATTACTATAAAGTATTTTTTTTTTCATTTTAGGTTTCAAGTACTGAAACATTTCTTAGCAATGTACAAATATAAATTCATGTATTTTCACTCCATCGTTGACTAAGGTAAAATTAGATTCTTGGTCTAGCAGTTCGGCGATGGCTGTAGCTGAATAATAAACGACTTTGCATTTCAATTGGTATGAACTTTTTTTTAATACCCTCGATCTTTTGGATATATAGGTCGTACTGAGGATTCCACACCTGAGAGGCATACTCAAGGTGGCTGCGCACGAAAGCACAGTACAGTATTTTTAAGGTTTTTATTTTACTGAATTCTGATGACATACGAAGGACAAACCCAAGAGCTTTGGTAGCTTTATTAACTACTGAATGTACATGGCTGTCAAATAGTAATTTGCTACCAAAGGTAACTCCAAGATCCCGGATAGTCGAGTAAAAGATGGAACAGAAAAATAAATTGTTTCTCTGTCCCCCATGTTATTTTAAAGATATGTGTTAAGACAGTCAAATCGGAGTGGACAAGCATTGTAACTTTAAATCGCCGGAAAGTTGGATTGGGATAGTATTCAATCAGTGGGATCACTAAGGTTGAATTATAATATACTCTGTCATTAAAATATGTTTTTCACGTTAACAACACCCATTAGTGCTTTGAAAATTTTTTGTTAATTTTATGTTATTACTATAAAGTATTTTTTTTTTCATTTTAGGTTTCAAGTACTGAAACATTTCTTAGCAATGTACAAATATAAATTCATGTATTTTCACTCCATCGTTGACTAAGGTAAAATTAGATTCTTGGTCTAGCAGTTCGGCGATGGCTGTAGCTGAATAATAAACGACTTTGCATTTCAATTGGTATGTAGATTATTTAGTTTCCATCTACTTATTTCTTCAAGTCAGCAATTATTTTAGCTTAACGAAAATGTTTTCTAACAGTCATGGTCTTAGGTCCAAATTCATCGATTATTTAAAGATAATCATCGAATGTTAACCAGTATTAATAGCGAGCTACCTCTATCAGTAATGAGGCTTCTCATGCATTATTTGATGTATCCCATAATGAGTCCTAAAAGCGTCTCTTGTAGGAGCAAAATTTATAAGCATTTTTTGTCTAACATATTTTATCCAGGTCCGTAAGAAGTGATTTATTTCTGATGCAAGCGATATAAAACTGGTTCTTATATTACTACATAAAAGAAGCGTAAAAAAAACACTTGGCACTCCCCGGAATTGAAATTCATATTCAAGTATTTATTTCTCAACTTAAGAATAATTCACAAAATAAGAATAAAATATATATAATGTCAATATATATATATGATATTATGTAGTTTAGAGTGTCAAACAAAAGTTTACCTATACGGTGCGGGTACTTAAGGAAAGCTTTTTTCATACTCGTTTTGCGTGAATATTTGTGTGAATGACGAATAGTATGTATATAATTATCGTCTGTATGAACTACTTTGTATTTTTAACATATTTATTTTTAACACTAAAAGGTTTTACAAATGCGGTAGGTAGGTGATAGCTCTTCCGTGCGTGCATTAAATCACATATTTCTACATCTACAAGCTACGAATAGCTATATTAATTATTCTAGATATTTCAAGAATATTCTCATTTGGGCATCCACTTAAAAACAGTATTTACCAACTTAACAGCCGTGAGAAAAGGTGTTACTTACCATTAATTGGAGTGCGAGTTAGTTTGTATAATTCATACCATCCTTGAGAAATAGTAAATTCTGTAAAAACAACATCCTGGTGATTCTGTTTTGAATTTTATTTTAATAAAATATTCCTTAAAACCTCTCACAAAAACCCCTCGTAGGTTACCCTTTATAATTTTATTCGCTCTAAAAGCTTTTTGTGGTCTTGGGGTCTTTTCAAGATTTTCGATAACACAAGGGTTCGATAACGAGCGTGATTTTTTAAAACGACATTATTAATACAATATATAATAAAATATGGAAGACTTTAAATTCAAATAAGTCTTTACAAATATTATTTTTATGAAAATTAAATTATTTTTTCATTGAATCTTTTGGATTAGATTGCTGAAATTATCATATATTTTCGCTGTAATCAATTCGAATATTTCCGTTTTATTTATATCCCATAATTTATATATATTTTAATTTGTGTTAAGTTTTGTGAAACTTGGAAAAAGGTTTTTCTTAAAGAGAAACATGTTATTAGGTAGAGAAAACATAATGTAGAAAATGTTTATGTATTCTATGTATATTTATTTAACAGTTTTTGTACACACATATGAAAACAATGCAAAATACCTTAAAGACTAAATATGTACAAAGGTAAGGCTTATTTCTTAGAGGAGAGATTAGTTTATAACAAAGTAGCGTGTACCTACTTTTAACATACACAAATTATATACTTAACATACATAAATACATACATAAATAATAAATAATACATAAATAAAATAAAATACAATAAAATATATACAATCTAAAGTTGTTTAAAAGGAAAACTTATACATGCCAAAACAATAAATAACTTACTTAATAAGTCTTTACCTCTTTTTTTAAAGATAAGTAGTGTTTCTGACTCGCAGATATTATAAGGGAGTGAATTCCACAATCTGACTGCATGAACGGTAAATGAATAGGAAAAAAGGTCTGTTTTTTGTGGATGTATGTGAAGGAGAGTATGCTTATGTGCTCTGCATGGCGCCTCTTTCGAATGGGTAAAAGAAAATCGTTCTAGAAGATATTGCGGGAGTTAGGATTATAGAGAACATTAAAAAGGAGGCAGAGAATTCGCATGTTTCTACGAAGTCGGATAGGAAGCCATAAAAGTTGATTACGGAACTCCCATACATGATCATGCTTTTTAGTCCGAATATGAAACGTATAGATTTTGTAAACGTTCCGGTTTATTTAGAAGCTCCTCAGAGACATCTAAGTAGCAGACGTCTGCATAATCAATGGTAGGTTGGATGAGACTTTGAGCAAGGGAGATTTTAGTCGATAAGGGATGAAGGTTTGAAGGATTTTTAAGGTATGTATTGAATGATGAACTCTACGATTGATCTCACTAACATTAGGTCGCCAAGTGAGTTAAGAATTAAAAATTACACCCAAGTTTTTGGCTTTGTCAGTGAAATCAATCCGAGTGCCATCAAACACAATAGGAGGAAGATCGGATAAAGTAATGCAACCGCGCATGTATCGACTACCTAGGATCATGGCTTGAGACTTGCTAGGATTTACACGTAATCCAAAAGACTTAGCCCAGTCACTTGCGCGGCTGAGATCGTCATTAATAGCGGAAATGGCTGAGCCAACATCGCAAACAGGAAAATGACGGTAAATCTGCAAGTCGTCAGCGTAAAAATAAAAGTTACATGAAAAGACAGAAATTAGAAAGGTAATAAAAATAGAGAAGAGTAATGGAGAGAGAACGCCACCCTGAGGCACGCCCGCAACGAGATCATACCAGTCAGAGTATGACTCATCTAGGCGGACACGATGAGACCTGCCTTGAAGATAGGAATAGAACCAAGCCACCGCAGAATGAGAAACGTTAAGCAATTGCAACATACCGAAAAGGATATCAAAATCCACTGAGTTAAAAGATTACTGAAACCTAGCAGAATCAGTAGTGTAAGAGATCCATTTTCCATAGCCCAGCGTATGTCATCTGGCACATTGACGAGTGCTGATACTGTACTGTGGCCCGGTCGGAATCCAGATTGGAAAGGGCTTAGCAAATTGTTGCTAGTAACAAATGCCAACAGTTGACTATGGACAATGTGTTCAAGGTCTTTGGACAAGAAGCATAGAATGGAAATGGAACGAAAATCGGCAATGGAGCTAGGGTTAGACACTTTAGGAAGTGGTATAATGTGAGCTCTTTTCCAAAGGGGAAAGTATTGGTAGCTAAGGAATGGTTCAAAATATGGGTGAGTATAGGCAACACAATAGGTAAGATCAAAGTGATCATTTTGGAGCACACATTGTCATTACCAACAGCTGCTGACGAGATGGAGAAAAAGGATCTCTCAACACAGTCCTCAGAAATGGCTGAAAAGTTAAACGGCTGATAAAAGGTGGAAGTATCGGACAATGCATTTAAGGTATCGGTTTTAATATCAGGTGTAAGAGTAGATGGTGGATTGAAAAAGTGTTTGTTCAAAGAGTTAAGTCAAAGATATTAAAAGAGACAGGAAATTTACCAACCCCTACCGATTTAAGGAATTTCCAAACTTCGGCAGTGGTATGATTGACAAGATAATCATGAAAGTAGCGTGTCTTGGCGTCGCGACATAGACGGTTGCATAGATTACAAAGATTTTTGATGTCAGTGAGATTATGATTGTCGCGCAATGACATGGTTTTCCTAATAGACTCCGACAACCAGGGCGCAGGATTGTGTTTTATTTTGACGCTTTTCAGGGGAGCATGACGGTCATACAACTCTAAAAGCAAGGCATTAAAGTGAGATATTTTTGCGTCCATGTTATCGGTACTAAATACAGACGACCAGACAATGGCACGCGCATTGTACTGCAGTGAATCGACGTTGATGTTTGTATTCGCGCATTTGTAGTTGCGCAGTATTCGAGTTTTGGATTTAGGTTTAGGGAGATGAATGCGATAGGACAGGAATATTAAATCATGGTGCGAAAAGGTAGAAGTCAATTGACCATGATCGGAAACATTACGAGGAGATGATACTATCATGAGGTCTATTAGAGATGGAACACAATTGGGAAAGTTATGAGTGGGAGAGAGAGGCAGGAGAGATAGATTAAACGAAGTGATAAGAGATTCTAGTCTGCGCGATCGAGAGTTTTGTTTATGATCATGCACGTGTTGAAGTCATCTAAAACAATTACAAGATCGTAACTCTCAAAATCACCAAAATGGCGTAACCTTAAATTTTTCTTTGTCTTTCCATCTTTAAATATTGGTGCTCCAGATAATATTTACAAGTTACATTGAATATATAAACCATATCGAAAATAATGCCAAAATAATTAAAATTGAAAGTAAAATGTATCGAGAATATAATCCTTCAATCTGTTCGCACCCGGGATCTTGATCGAGACTGAAATATATCCATATTTGTTTAGGTTCTCGTTAATCTTACTCAATTCAGTAGAGTCCCTCCATTCGGAACTTTTTTAGCACCTTAATTGCATTTTAAGAAGACTAACAATTACTTTTAGTTTTTTTTTGTTCCCCTCCACGGAGAGGACAGGAGGATAAACAATGCTCTGACGCATACCCCGCGCGACGATCGAGTTTATGTGGGACTCGCTCCGAGCCTACCAGAGCCACTACCCACTAAAAAACCCCCTGCATGACTAGTGCAATTTTTCGCGACACAGCCTTCATCTGAAGCAACGGCCAATCGGACAAAAAGGCCGCGCTAGCGGGGCCAAGAAGGGGTCGTCCACTGGGAATTACATAGCACTGAAGATGCCGAAAGCACTGAGGACCAAAATTAATAAAAAATTTAATTTATTAACATTAGAATTAGATGTTGCGTCCTGAAGGGCTTCGAATTCTAGTGTTAGTTGCGTGGCTACGTTTGTGTGCGCGTTTCTCGGTCTAGCGACTTTGAACTTCGAATCTATGACAGGTGTAGTATACGAGACTGAATCTCGAACTAAGGGATTGGGGTGGGTTTCGGAGCGTTTGAAGAACGATTCTGAGAGTGTTTTGAGGTGCTATTGCACTGTAGGTAGTTCAAGATCTCTGTGCAGGTCCGCATTGCGCACGTACCAAGGTGCGTTTAGGGCCCTGCGACAGAAGAGATTTTGAACTACCTGCAGTTTGAGCAGGACGGAGGGTTGGGCGTGGGCAAAGATTGGCGAGGCATATGTCATGACGGGTCTAACGCAGGCCGTTCTACCTAACATACTATATAGACGGCCTCGTATATTCGTTACTCTATCGACGTGTGGTTTGAAATAAAGCTTCTGGTCTAAAGTGACGCCTAAATATTTTGTTTTGCGCTTCCAGGGGATGGGAATGCCTAGCATTCTAACGTGGACATTGTCGGCGATACGATGGCGTTTGCAGTCGAAGTAAACCACAGAGCTCTTGTCAGGGTTCACATGGATATGCCATATTTGAAACCATGCACCGAGGGCATTTACAGCCTTTTGGAGTCTGGTGGTGAGACCCGGGACACTGTGGCATTTGGTGTAAAGGGCGGTGTCATTGGTAAAGAGGGCGAGTTCGACGCCTTTCGGTGGGACGGAAATATCGTTAGTGTACACGGTGTACAACAGAGGGGCGAGGACTGAGCCTTGAGGGACTCCAGCCTTTATGAGACGGGGCGCGGAAAGCGTGCCCTCATATTTAAATCAAAACGTACGGTTTTTAAGAAACGACGCAATTATTCTAACTAGGCGATCCGGTAAGCCTATTTTGTAGAGTTTATAGACGAGACCGCTGTGCCAGACTTTATCGAAAGCCTTGGCTACGTCAAAGAAAACTGTGAACGTTTTAAAACGCCGTGGGTAGAAGCCGTCGATTATGTACTCGACGATGCGATGGACTTGCTGAGGGAAGGAGTATTAAGCGAGCCTACCAGAGCCTCTAGCTCTGGTAGGCTCGGAGCCAGTCCCACATAATCTCGATCGCGCGTGGCGGGGTATGCGTAAGAGCATTTTTTAGATCCTCCTGCCCTGGAGGGGAACAAAAAAGGGAGGGCTATGGCTGGATCTCGTGAACAGGTGCCGTTTGAGAGTTTTCGTCTTTTGGATACTTTCGGGATTGGGATCGACAAGTCTCCCTGTCTCCCTACATGTTTTATCTGATGTCAATAAGAACAAGTAATTGTCAATGTTGAGAAATTAATATTTGAATTTGTATTTGAATTTTGAATATAGGTTTACGACACCAGATTATTAATATCATCAGATTAACAAAAGCTTTTACTTTGTAATTTTCATTTATTATGAGTATTAGCAGATTTGCTTCTGATGAGACCTCACCCCGACCGTAGCCTGTACCTTCCTATGTTTGCCACCTGGACATATCCTATGTTCGTTAAACGGAGGAATAACTAGTTAAGTTTCAGAAACTAGTTTAATCTCAACTGAACCTTTTGGTCGGCAGCTCATTATAATCAATATCCAAATACAAATACAATAAAGTATGAATCTTTTTGAAGGTATAATGAAGACCGACTATATTTATCATGAGATGGTCATCATCATCCAGGCTGTTCGTAAACTTTTTATGTTACATACGGGCACGCCAAAATGTATTAAAAATGTTGAGTTTCCCATTAAATCGTTCTTCGTTAAAATTAATTCTCCCTACATTGACGGGAATACGATGTCGCTTGACACTATTTGTAAGGCGACAGTTTGATAGGATTTTTTTTTTATTGAAAAAGTATTAGACGTTTGTCTTCTATCTCACCTGATGGAAAGTGACGATGAAGACGAAGGTGTTACACGTCTATCCAAGAGATAACATTAGATAATACATTAGAGAGTTCTCTCTCGGAATCCCACGAATTGTATAGGCAATTACCGGTTTTAAAATTTAAGACAGTACCTATGTTGTTCAGGGTACCTAAGTTATATTAAAATAATTTAATTTACTTTTGGTGATTTGAAGCAAATTCAATAAATATATTTTATTTTATTTAAAGTTATACCCGAACATACATTTAATAAAATGAGACGCATTGAAAACCATCTTCTTTTTTGAAATCCGTCGAAAATAAGAATTTTTAAGGTAGAATTCATTTGTAACTATGAAAATCTTTTTGTATATTTCTTTACTTACATTTTATCAAAAAACTTATAACAATAAATATATTTACTTTATCTTCTCTTATATACTATATTCTACGAAAGCCATTATTTAATTGTAACAGCGAAGATATCTTATAGACCAATGCAATCTTATTTTGTACGATAATTGACATTGTTTTTCTGCGATTTCAGCAAAAAGGTTTGTTCAGAGTTGCTTTGCTGGTTAAAATATTTTTTGTAGCGAATATTATTTTCAAACATGGACATGGAATGCTATTTGTAATTTGTCTACTAGAAAATGAGTTTACAGGATGGTTCGTAAAACTTGTGTATTATTTTAATACTTAAGTTCATTTGTAAAATATTTTTTATAAAGTTTAGTTTTCTAAATTGATTTCGAAAACTCCTTATTTACATTTTCGTATGAAAAAGGTCGCTTCTTTCGTAACATAGAAATTTTCGAGTTAAAATATGCCTTAAGGGAAATTTCACTTTCTGATAACCAGCTACACATTTAGACCATGGATTTGACCCAACTAGCTTTATAGCTTAACAGTACCGTTTACGACAGTTGTACAGGGAATGGTTAGTCCGGCTGGCATTCACTCGTAGGACAGGTACTGCGCATTGTAAAGGTAAGATCAGCATGAAACAATAAAAATATAGTTTATTATCAATAATAAGCTTAATTTATCAACTACAGATCATTTAAGTGGTGTGCTACGGGACCAGACGACCCCGAAGATTCTTTTCATTTTAAAAGAAAGGTAAAAAAATGAATTTGACCCCGTCTGCGATTTTCAGAGCTGCGATTTCAGTGTCAAGTTTACTTTTAAAATAATAATGCTAAAAAGCCAGATCGGGTCGGTGGTGGTAAAATGTGGTCAAATTGTGATATAAAACTTGCCTTAAGATAGTGTGAGAACAAAGTCAGAAAATAAATTTGAGAGAAAGAGGGTTTATTGGCAAGCAATTTTTAATGTTTATATATATGTCGACAAATAGAATTTTCGGTCACAAATTAACAAATTATTCACACTTTGCTTCAACCGTTTTTACTTAGCCATCTCTCATCCTACTTCCTACAAGTTTTATGATCCTTTTGATTATATGATAAGTAAGAAAGTTTGTATGTTTGTAAGTTTGTATGTTTTTATGTTTGTTACTCAATCACACAAAAACAACTGAACAAATTTGAATGATTTTTAGCATGTGGATAGAATATAATCTTGAATAACATATGGGCAATCTTTTCCATCGCAAAATTATACCGGGATCGAGACTTAACACGACTTCAGAGATAATGTTTATTATTGATTTATATTTTTTATTGTTCACTGTGCATACAATATCCATTGTTCATACATCAGACTTTTAATCCTACTATTGTCAACAATGTAAATATATTTATGTATCCATTTATTAGGAAGTAAAAATTTTTTTTGTAAAGTTTAGTCACAATAGACGATATTCTATGTCTATTGTGGACACTATTTGAAAAAAGGTGTCCACTAAGTCCTCTACCTGAGATATGAAGCGGCAATGTATGCGTTTACGTATAAACGAATTTTTCGTCTTCTATAATCGCAATGTCTCAGGAAGGGTGGAAGAAAGTATGAGAACAATTTTATTTCCGTAGACGTAGACAATTTTATGAGGTACAACATTCTGTTTTCCTTTTTTTAAGATAAAACTTACAGTTTATAGGAGAACTTAAAAACACTGATATTTTTGACATTTGATCTAGAACAACTTATTTAGCATATGGAGCGATGGGGACGTTTTTTATTTTATATCAAATACTGTCCCAAAGGTTTGTACAAAATTTGGCGAATTAATGCAAGTTGAAATGTCTATTTTGACCGGACTAAATTACTATATATATTTTAATAATTCTTGTTTTATCAGAAACATACGAAAATCAAAGTTTATTTCATTATTGGTTCACAAACTGTAACTATTAATGAATGTTAGTACATCGAAATACCTACTTCTAGACGTGTATGAACAACTGACACATACTCAAGCATGTTTGCTATGTTCAAAATAACCGAATTTACTTGGATATTCCCGACCTCGTGTCGTTATAGTGACCTCAAGGCCTAATTAGATTATGATCTAATATCAGAGTTCACTTCACTAAAACCAGGGAGCTAGACTTGGAATGAAACAATAAACTTCAGTGTGTGGATTGTCGTGCAGGGCGAAATAACATTGTTGCGATGTGTCTTGTCTTAAAACTAAGTAGGTATTTTGAATTCACTGGAAATATTTATTAAGAGGCATGTTAAAGTGAATGTGTGGAAGTGGAAATTCGAACACTTCGCTTTTTAATAACGTTCTACGTAATATACGTGCGTAATCTTTATTGTTTAAATACAAATTCAGTTACAAATGGTCATGTCTCCTATGGTAGCAAGACCTGTTACAGGTGTTACAGGCTCTTCATACATACTTCATACAGATTTGGTTACGGTATATACAAAGCAATTAAATACGTTTAGCTATGTAATGATATTGCATGAACTATTTATAGATCTGCAAGTCAAGGACATAAGTAACTTAAATACTTTTATCTTATTATAAACTATTAGTTTTAGCCACCTAACTAACCACTTTTAAAGCAATAGTGAACGTTCCACTAGCTTTTTGTTATTCCATCTCCACATCATAAAGTCTACCTTCGCAGGTTCAAGCTATAAAACTTGAATTTCCGCCTACCTAACATGACTTTCATAGTAACAATTAGCCCAGTAACACGTGAGTTTGAAAGGAGCTTAAAAAATACCTAGCAGTTTTTGTGGGAAGCCCACGTATTATCGGGGATTATGTCATATAAATTACTTTTAGTTTGCTTTTTAAATCAGCATATATTTTCAGAGTTAATTGATTTCATATAAAAAAGCCAACTACTCCTTCCCCTTTATGATATATACAGAAAATTCTTCAGAATATGAGATATGGATTGAAAGCAGGTTAGTTTTCATTCTGTAAATGATTGCATAACTATAATCTACATATAAATCATATAGCTTTAATTGTACTTTTTTTAAACTCTTTTTTGTATACACATTGATGACAAATTTTTTGTTCCTGTCTGTCTGTCTGTCTAAGGGTGTTACCACACCAATCGATCGACCGTTGATCGACGTCGATTGGTGTGGTAAAACTCTAACACGTGTTAACGCCATCTTATAAAATCACTACTTCAAATTGAGTTAATTGACTAGTAACATTCTGTGACATTACTTTATTTAATTAATAAATCAACACATCTTTACAACTCGCTTGTGAACAAAATAAGCAAGTGGCAGCATAGTTCTCAAAGTTTTCTATTTAATTTAATTATAAAGGTTTATTGTCCAAACATAATAATGTTTAAAAGCAAAAGAGAAATATGAAGGTTTTCAGTGCCCGTCCGCTCAGTTCGCTAAGCTGCTTTTATTCATTTCGCATAAAATGATTTCATTCGAGAGACGGATATTAATCATCGCTGAAACTGAATGAACTTGGAAATCTTGGAAAGTCTGTTAATTACTCGGAAGCGGAACAAAAATTTGCTTGAATAAGCTTGCTTAAAAAAGTTTATGTGAAGCTGTTTAAAAAAACAGAAATGTATATTTTTTGAGTAAGTATATGCCTAAGACCGCTTGTGTAAATAATAGGTCTTTGCCTATGAAACTGCCGTTTTGCCGTACTGGCCATTTCAAATGAAAATATTTTTTTTTTGACCGATAATTCTAATTTCAAATTAATTTTATTTGACAAACATGGAATTCTTTTTCTAAAATCGTCATTTGTTTAATAGTTAGTGTTTTATTTTCAACGCATTCGAACATTTTTCGTCATCATGGATAAGTTAAAAATTCGGCACGCAACATCAACGACGTTTACGGAGCGAACACTACAAACGAACGCACCACCCGTTATTGGTTTACCCACTTCCGTTCTGGAAATTTTGACCTGAAAAATGAACCCCGTGGTCGTCCGAAAACTTTGGTCGACAATGACGAATTAAAGGCAATTGTGGAAGCTGATGAAACTCAATCCACGGCTGAATTAGCAGCAGCTTTCGACGTTAGCATCAAAACAATATTGGTCCATTTGCGTCAAATTGGCAAGGTAAAAAAGCTTGACAAATGGGTACCCCACGAACTCAATGACCGCCAGCGCGAAGTACGCGTGGAGACGTGCCTTGCACTGCTCAGCAGGCATACAAATGAAGGAATTCTGAACCGCATTGTTACTTGTGACGAGAAATGGATCCTGTTTGACAATCGTAAGCGCTCAGCAAGTTGGTTGGACCCTGGTTCAGCACCCAAACAATGCCCTAAACGAAAACTTACCCCTAGAAAAGTGATGGTCACTGTTTGGTCACGCGGGTGTAATTCATCACAGCTTCTTGCCAAACGGGACAAGCATTACTGCAGATGTGAACTGTGAAGAACTGAACACAATGATGGAGAAGCTCGCACGTCTCCAACCAGCTTTGGTCAATCATTCGGCTCCACTGCTCCTGCACGACAACGCGCGACCTCATACTGCACAGCAGACGGCCTCCAAGCTACAAGAGTTGGGGTTGGAAGTTCTCCGTCATCCGCCGTACTCACCAGACCTTGCGCCTACAGACGTCTACTTTTTCCAGAATTTGGATAACTTCTTGGCGGGAAAAAAATTCAATACCCGAGAGGCAGTACAAAATGCCTTTGAAGAATTTGTTGCCTCCCGTCCAGCTGATTTCTTCAAGAAAGGCATCAATAAGCTACCAATGCGTTGGCAAAGATGCATTGATTGCATGGGTGATTATTTTGATTAATAGAAATAAAAAATATATAAAAAAATTACGCTTCATTTATTTCGTGAAAAACGGCAATTTCATAGGTAAAGACCTAATATTTCGAAGAAAGGTGTGAAATATCTGAATGTATAATGAGATAATATTAGTTAACTTTGAGAGTGCAGGTAAAAAGATGAGCAAATTTGTCATAAAACTAACTTTGAAATTTTAAGCTAGCTTGCGAGTTCTTATAAAAATCCGATATCCAAAACCTTTGTTTCTAAATGTTACTTACATATCAATGATGGCAAAGGATGAAAAATGACGTTTGTGGGATAACATGACAACAAGATAGTAATAAAAATAGTTACAAATACATAAATACAAACAGCACAACAAAGTGAACGGATAACTTTTTGTTTGCTTGAGGATGAAAATATCTTGCTGACGTAATTGGTGAAAGTTGGACCAAATATTTCTTGTTCTATATTTATGTAAAAAGTTTCTGCCTTTGAGTTTTTGTATTCGTGACTGAGACCATCATAAGATATTTCTTGTTAGCTACTTCTTAAGATTATAATATGCATAAATATAGGCTCACGTAAAAGTTAATCAATCAATATGTTATGTTTTATAGGTCTTCACTTTTACATCGAACCTACGGACTTACAACATAAATTCAAGCAAAGATCAGAAAAAGTTCTTCGTAGGCTTATGAAATTCTTCTTAAAAGTAATATTCGACAACCGAGTGGCTTAGTGGGCAGTAGCCCTGCCTCACACGCCGAAGGTCCCAGATTGGGATCTTGGTCGGGACATTCATTTGTGCAATGAACACAGCTGTTTGCTCTCGGGTCATGGTTGTTGATATTTATACAATATATGTTTATTCTGGGTTCCACCCCAGTTCGCTGTATGATCATCCATAACATAAACTGTATTTACTATGGGGCCATACAGCTGGCAAATGTGTGGGGATTTATTGTTATTATTATTTATACTTTATTATATTTAAATTAGTTGGTTATGACAATTTTTGATGGGGTAATATACTTTTTTGCTAAATTTTTTTGGTAGTTTCATTTAAGAAAATCATACAACATTTAAACTGTGTTTACTACGACGGGCTTAATAAACCTGCATGGACATCAAGTTCAACTAACTATGAGGGATTTAATAATCCAACAATCTAATCTAATGTAGCTTTGCATATTAAGTACAGAGTAAAACAAATATAAAGCTTTATGTTTAACAACCCAACTTTCGCCAATTGTATCAACAAAACTATTAGCAAAATTTTGTTTTATTTGAAAGATACATTTATACAGTTAGGTGAAATTATGAACTGGTACAAACTTGTTGTTGACAATTGGAACGTTCCCCGAACTGTACCAATGAGGGTTCGAGCAAATAACTCCCCCGCTGCTGTATTCTATGACAACCAGAATACCCACTTACGAAATAGAAATAAATGAAAACTGAAAATTAAATGTATCAGTTTTCGACCGTAAATATTAGGTAAGTTACCAGGGAATATCTACGCACATTATATTGAAAGTAAGTAATAAAAATCATTTAATTTGATAAATAGATTGTTGTTGTTTCCAGTTATTTTCATATTTAGCTTGAGGAATAATATGATTTTGGCCAAATAATAAAATTTAACAACTAGTCGACTGTTCAAATGTGACATCAATAGTATCCGTTTAAAACTATTATTTTTTATTTCGGTATTCTAGACCGGTATTATTTTCATATTTCATCACATCGTAACATTTATTTCTGGTCAAAAGCAACTACGAGTTTGTTCAATAAGAACAAAACATCGCTATGTTCATCTCCACGTTTAACAATTAATGAACTTTGTCAAATCTCATTTCACTGGTTTCTTATAAATTTCTTTATTTAATGAAATGGTATCCAAGCTTAATAAAAACACTAACACTTTAGATTTTTTTTATTGTACCAAAATTCAAAAAAATATTTCTTTTTGTGCTGAAATTGATCAAATTGACCTAACATCGTCCCAATAAAACGAAATAGAAGACTATTTGTCTCAACCGCTCGAACAATACGTCCTCGACGTCACAGCAAAGGCTATTAAGTTTATTTTATGAGATAGTAATCCGTTTTATCGCGAACATCCTTTTTATAAAAGCTTTCATTTTGAGAACGCCTTATTTATCACTAGTTTCATTCGTGAAATATCAAATTTGAATTAAGTCTGGCATCCTCTAAAATATCTATTTTATAAATCTCGTTCCAAAAATCTTTTGATTCAAGATTTTTCTCTAACTCTGAAATTATCTCAAAAAATGAGAATTGCCATCTAAGTCGTTGCATATTCCAGATCAGAATAAAATAATGTTGTTTAGAGTTAGATTAAGAAGATACAAACAACAAAAATGATGATATACTAGAAATACCTATTACAAATATCGTTAAAATAACGAGCAGGTTTAGAAACCGAGAATCCAGTGATAGATAGATTAATAGCCTATTCCAAAAACTTACATCTGACATTCAATTATCAATTACAGAAAATAGGTGAATCATAAGCTCATTTATATACTTATGCTCAGTTACATTTTGTGTAAATGTATGTATGTATTTTATTATATTTATATACTCTTTATTGCAGCTGTAGGCAAAAAAGGACCAAAAAGTGGAAATTTCATACAAAATCACAAAAGTGGCAAAATCTCGAAAACCAGAAAACTTTTACTAGAGGCATGTTGGTGTTATCTGATAGACCTACAGTCCACCTACGTCCAGTGTCACCCTTACGTGTTATTTCTGGGACACCCTGTGTATGATAATAATATATAATTGACAAAAGATTATTGGACCTTGTGAATACTGCCCAAAAACAGTACTTTCTCAAAGCAACTTTCGCAAAGATACCATATAGCAAAAATTTAATACTTTTTGTAGGGTTAGCTGTAAATTTTCTTATGAATGGTCGATATATTTTTTTGAATAAATTACTTTTTCCGTCTCTATAAAGTTTTGTTCATGTTTGGTTTTTTGAAGATTGATTTGCTTTAACCAACAGGGTGGAAGATTTCTCCTTATTAAATTAGTGAGGTGTTGCGAATTTTCTTGAACAAATGCTGTCAAAGTTTATTGCTTTCAATTTATTTTAAACTACGGTTATTTTAAAATACATATAAGGTTTTTATTCAAACAGATCTGACATGATACTTTTCTTATTAGAAAAATAAACCTGATGAAGTAAAAAACAAAAAAAACGCTTTTAACCCACTAGACGTAAAGAAAATAATTATAAATAATATTAAGTATAGACAAAAAAAACGTTCCACGCCTTTAAATTAGTCATTCCCCTTAGAGAAGTAAGAATTTCGATTTATGTATTTAAGTCTTAAAAAACTTTAACATACGTCTTATAAAATAAGAGTACATATTTTACAGTCATCTGGGGTTTAAAAAAGTCAATAAACCCTATTTGCATCATCAGACCCTGCCCAGAACCAGGTCACCCAATCAAATGTATTCTATTCGTTGAAAAGATCACAACTCGACGGGTTGACTAGTTACCATTGAAAAGTTTCACTTTTTTCCTCTAGGATATCAGAGGCCCAATTCACCCCATTAGGAATTTAATTTTGTTTTAAACAAATTTGTATTTTTCAAAGGGGCGCAGATGAGTGAAATATTAAGTAGTCAAAAAAAGCCTTTGTCAAAAAAAATGAAAATAATTACATCGCCTCATTATACAATACTATTTTTATTTCAGTGTTAATGAACAAATCTTCAAGCAATATATATAGTATATAAAATATTCGTCAACATTATATGATAAAATAACGCAGTACTATTGTGTCTCAATACTACATACATACCAATTCGAGAATGTTGTTCGTTAACCACTGTAAGGCTTTAGGAATCATATTTCCCTATACGTAGTTTCCCAGAATTCCGTTTGAAGTGGTTTTCTGCAAACTGCACAAATAGCAATATGCCGTACAAAACTGAATACTAAGCACCTTGTTTTGTAGAAATCGGGAGTTTGCAGAGTATTTTCTTTGCTTATTAGACAGAACAATATGTTTGTGTTGGACAATTTTGAATGGACGCAAATATTTGAACGATAGCTATTTGCCCGGCTTTTTCCCAATTTTCATTATAAATTCAAGATAAAATGTTGTGCCGATGTGTTATTTCAAACCATGGCCCATTTGTGAAAGTATTAATTATATTTTGTCGCGGATGATATGAACCTGACTTGGACCTTTTTTTTATTTATGGCCTTTTAAATTTCACCGGACTTTTTAAATTTCACTGGACTTTTTAAATTTCACTGGACTTTTTAAATTTCACTGGACTTTTTAAATTTCACCGGACTTTTTAAATTTCACTGGACTTTTTAAATTTCACCGGATTTTTTAAATTTCACTGGACTTTTTAAATTTCACCGGACTTCCTGACCATTCTTGCATTCATTCAACCCCTAACCAAAAAGTAGATTCTGCTGATAAATGTTTGAGTTCTATCAGCATGCATACCTAATACACAAAATCACAAAATAGGCGCCTTATTATAAAACTTAGCTTAGTTCTTTACTTCAAATCCGAAAATAAAAACAGTCAATTTCTCGCAAAATATACTTATCAAAATACCCGCGGTAATCATAAACACGTATTGACAGCCCTATGCTCGTAAACTGAGGCCATAACAAACGACTGAATAACACTCACTTTGTGGTCACTTGAGATAAGCGCTTATGGTCGTAACTTATGTACGACATGTATAACCTCAGTTTATGGGTGGCCAAATTTAACGCAATAATTCTTTGGAAATAATCACCGCTTCTAGTCAAATATTCGTTTCTAAATTCCCGAAAAGATTTTTGCTTTTAATTATTCAATGATTTTAACCGAAGTATTTTTAACTATCCATGGCATTTGTATGATAAACACAGATGTTTGTTCTAGGGTCATACTTATTAATATGTACATATGTAAGTTCAAACTGGGCTCTGTTACGGCGCGGGTCGGAGAAGTGTTTTTAAAAAAAAAAAATTTAATGACACTAGAATAAAGTTTATTTATAAGAATAAAAGATATTGAAAAATTCACAAAGAAATAGAAATTGAAATTGACTTTAGATATCAACCCATGTAGTTACTTCGAGATATGAACCGAGACTGAAAAATATATTAATTAAATCTAAAACGACAAAACTGAAATATTATCATTTTGTTTACTGTAAGAGATGCATCGTGGGAATGCAACTCAGCAGTTTAATATACATTATCATAGTGTGAGCATATGTAACACCCCCCACCTTAAGACTGAACATCACCCTTAAACTGTGATGTGAAGTTAGAACAAGGGTTGTTATCTATAACAAAAATATGACATTATAATTTTAAACCAGTTAAGATACACAATATTTTAAAATTCTAAAGACTAAATTTAAACAATATAGAAGTACACATTACGAAAAAGTAATAAAAGAATTGAATTAAACACGAGTACAATTTAATTGTTATAAAACTTAAGTTTCCTGAAATTTACTTAATCTAGTCTCAATTTAAAGATAAGCTCTACACAGAGAAATAATGTGTTTACTATAATAAACTAAAATAGCTTCTAAGTTTAACGACATAGCATAGTGTTATACAAAATGTGGGGTAGCTAGTTATGTCGCCAGTTCCGCCACCCACGCAGCCTAGGGTAATAACATTATCTACATAAGACGCTGAATTGCAGAAAGGACACCTGCACTTGTTTGTTACATAGAATTTAAGCTTAGATTTAAATTAGTTTTTTTAAGACAGTCTTGTATGTTCAATCGTTGAATAAAGACCTATTAAAATAAAATATATTTTTTTCGCTCTCATATAATTCGCGAGTAAAAGTGGCGCAGCCGGAGCGGATTTTTTAAGTCGCATTACTATCCTGTGCACTAAAATTGGTACAGTAATAGTTAAAAGCGCGAAGAAATCCGTACGAACCAAATAAATAGCTTCCGCGAATTACGAGGTGCAATACAGTGAATCCTGGAGGACATGGGCTCGGGCGGTTTGTAAGTAGACCTCTTTGCTAATCCTTGATCCCATTCTATTCCTAAGTCACTTTTTACGTAGTTAACTATTCATTTAAGGATAATTTGGACCGAAAATCGCCAAAATATCTACTATCTGATTAATAGTTTTAATAATTAAGAATACTTATATAAGTTTAAATTGAAAAGTTACTTGATTTAATTGAACAATTTTGAAAGATTTATTTTATTAAGTTTTAAAATGATGTTTTTTTTTATAATGGGATTTTAAATATTGCTTTTTCTTATTGAATTAACCGTTCAGTTTTAAAAGGAAACAAAGTTTTAAGTGTTTATCGTATAACATATTAAATGAAATTGTCAAAGTTAAGACTGTATGGTTAAATATTTTAATTTGTGAAATTTTATTGATTTTTTTTTTTCTTCATTCTGTGTTTGTGTTTTATTCTTTTATTTTTATTTTTTTTATTTTTATAATTGCTCATTTTCTTATTTTATATTGGTTTTAAAAATGGAACAAATTCAATTAGTGCCAAAAGAAATTTTGTGTATAATTCCCAAGTTTGAAGGGGAAGGAAAATTATTGAATACTTTTATTAAAAAGTGTGAATACGTGATTACTAATTTTCAAGGTCAGGGCACTGCTGCCCAAAATTTATACATATTTCATTGCATAACTAGTAAGCTAGTTGGTAGAGCCGCAGAATTATTAAGTGAAAGAAACGATATTTTAGACTGGGAACAATTAAAAACTCTTCTTATCCAACATTTCGGTGATCCGAGGTCGGAAGAATGCATTGCTATTGAATTAGAATCTTTAAAAATTAAACAAGGTGAATCATATTCAGATTTTTGCAACAAAATTCAGTGTATAAGAAGTAGTTTATTTGCGAAGGTAAATTTGATTCGTGACGAAGGCATTAAGGCGGCAAAAATGATCATTTACAATAATTTGTCTTTGAATGTGTTCTTATATAATTTATCTGAAGATTTAATTAGGGTTGTAAGGTTAAATCGTTGTACAACTTTGGAAAGTGCTTTGAGTGTCGTTATGGAAGAAGTAAACTTTTATTTTCAATATAACGCTAAGAATAAAATTAAACAAGCGAATCCTGTAAGTAAACCAACAATTCAGTCACAGTTTCAGCATCAATTAATTCCAAGTAATAATTTTAAGTTTGGCATACCACCAAATTCTTTTGCAAACCAAAATAATAAATTTAATTTACCTCTGAACTCTGCATTTGTACAAAATAAATATATTCCTAACAACTTTGGTTTTAGGTTTGGTATACCACAACAGCAAGGTTTTAAAATTAATCCAAATCAGCAAAATACTAATTTTAAGTTTGGAATTCCCAACCAGCAGGCACAATTTAAGTTTGGCATTCCTAATCAACAGGGTTTCAGGCCTACAAATACCTTTAAGCCGCAAAATTTCAATAATCAGCCTAATCAATTTAAGTTCGGTATACCACCTAATTATCAAAAACCTAGTCATAATATCAATACAGACGTGTCTATGCGTACTATCCCTCAGGTACATAGAAATAACAAAGTACATGTCCCTCAAAATGTCTTTTACAATAACGAAATAGAAACTTCAGACGAATTAATTCATGATGAAGACGTGCATTACGACCAGTATTACGAATTACCTGATGAAAATATTGAGAGTAATGAAGTGCAGGGTTCAGGAGATTGTTATGATGAAAATTTTTGTACAATAGC
Organism: Marasmarcha lunaedactyla; assembly: GCA_923062675.1. Lineage (NCBI taxonomy): Eukaryota > Metazoa > Arthropoda > Insecta > Lepidoptera > Pterophoridae > Marasmarcha > Marasmarcha lunaedactyla. The sequence continues at coordinate 9,010,080 of OV281342.1, read as the reverse complement.
CTCGAAACCAACGGACCTGAAATAGTATTTTTGAATTGCGATAGTCTTTTAAAATTGCCACATATTTACATCCCGGAAATTAATGCTCGATTTATGATAGATACAGGTAGTACCAGATCTTTTATCAGTCCTCAAAAGGTTGAAGAATATTTTACAGATTATGTTTTTGAAGAACCATTTGAAGTAGTCAGTACCCACGCCCGTAGTAGACATGATAAAGTAATTTTTATACCACTTTTAAAATCTTTTAAAAGTACTTTTAAAAAAACATAAGTTTTACGTGTACAATGTAGATAAGCGATACGATGGTTTAATTGGAGCCGATTTATTAAAACAGTTAGACGCAACAATTAATATGAAGAAACAAATTTTAGAAACTCGTAATACATCTATTCCTATCCTGTACAGTCCACCTTATGAAATTAATCTAGATCCTAGGTCAGAGACTCGCATCAAAATCCCTACTAATTTAAATAAAGGTGAGGCAATTATAGAATTTAAAGATTTTGGTAATGGTGTGCGAATGCCATCAGCTCTTATTAGTTGTTACAACAATTTTGCGTACACAGTTATCCAAAATACGTCTGATGAAAAAATAAAACTGACTTTTAACAAGAATATTGGTGTTTCAAAACTAGATTGTGAAATTTGTGAACTAAATTATCTTAACGATTTAAATAATATTGAAGTAGATAACGTGCTAAAAGAGAACTTGAATAAACTTAGATTAGAGCATTTAAACGAAGAAGAAAAGAGACATATTTCAAAATTATGTTACGAATTCAGAGACATATTTTATTGTGATAAATTCCCGTTAACACATACCGGTCAAGTCAAACATTGCATAAGAACTAAACATGAAGATCCTATTTACGTGAGACCTTATAGGCATCCACCAGCACAAAACGAAGAAATCCAAAAACAAATAGACAAAATGCTAAAAGACAATGTCATTACCGACTCACACTCACCATGGTCAGCTCCAGTACACCTGGTTCCAAAAAAATCCGATGCTAATGGAGAAAAGAAATATAGATTAGTGATAGATTACAGACGTCTTAATGAAATTACAGTTGACGACAAATACCCCCTTCCAAACATCACCGATCTTTTCGATAAACTAGGCAAGTCAGTTTACTTTAGTACAATAGATTTAGCTAGTGGGTACCACCAAATAGAGGTTAGAAAAGAAGATAGGCACAAGACAGCTTTTACAACTCAGTCAGGACACTTCGAATTCACTCGAATGCCTTTTGGGCTTAAAACAGCACCCGCAACGTTTCAACGTGCGATGGATAACATCTTGCGAGGTCTTCAGGGTATTCATTGTCTGGTATTTTTAGATGACATAATTATCTATTCTTCTAGTTTACAAGAGCACATAGATAAGTTAAGAAGGGTTTTCCAAAGATTGCGCGATACAAATTTAAAGGTTACCTTAGATAAATGTGAATTTATGAGGAGAGAGGTCTTATACCTCGGACATGTAATTACTAAGGATGGACTTAAGCCTAATAATGATAAGATTGAAGCCGTTCTCAAATTCCCATTACCACGAACCCCCACTGAAATAAAAAGTTTCCTAGGTTTGGTTGGATATTATAGGAAATTTATAAAAGATTTTTCAAAAATTACCCAACCCTTAACTAATTGTCTCAAGAAAAGAAATAAAATCATTATTGATGAAACATATATAAAATCATTTGAAACATGTAAAGAACTTTTGACAAACGCTCCATTACTTCAATTCCCTGATTTCACCAAACCCTTTGTTCTAACGACTGACGCTTCGAACTTCGCAATTGGTGCCGTATTATCCCAAGGCCCAATTGGATCAGACAAACCGATAGCTTACGCGAGCAGAACACTTAATGATGCAGAAACCCGATACAGTACCATAGAGAAGGAATTATTAGCAATAGTTTGGGCCGTCAAACATTTTAGGCCATACTTATACGGCAATAAATTCACTATTTACACTGACCACAGGCCCTTGGCTTGGTTAGGATCGTTAAAGGAACCAAATAGCAAACTGATACGATGGAAACTGCGTCTAGAAGAATTTAATTATGACATAGTCTATAAAAATGGAAAGCAAAATAGTAACGCTGACGCTTTATCACGAATTAAAGTAAATGCAATAGACAAAGGTGACAATAGTTCTATGATGGTTAATATTGATAATAAGGAAAAGGATTTGCAGAATTATATGGATGAAATTACTAATGAAATCGTTCGATTAGGCCGTAATTCCGATAAAACCAATCATTCTAAAGCCGACGCAATTAGCATTTCATCAGAATCTGAAAAAACTATTAGTGTTAAGTCCTTACCTGGCCGACAATCTCCATATTCTTTACCCTCACTTTCCGACTCTACAATTACCGTTTCAGAAAATAACGATATCCGGAGTAGTACTGAAACAGCTCATTCCGCCCATGATATCGACACAGATGGTGTACCTATATTACATGAAGCTGTAGACACTAAACCCAATCAAATATTAATTTTCACATGGAATAGAGATCAAACCGCAGTCAAAGATGTATCTCGCAACAAACAAAAAGTCCTTGAAGTCCATATGCCTTTAAATAGAATCGACCTTGTAAAACAGTTCCTGAAAGAATACATACGACCTAAAATTAAATATTTTTTATACTTTGAAAACGAAATACATAAAAAGGAATTTAATGAAGCTGTATTAGCCTTATTTAAAAAAAATACAGTAAAATTATTTGAGTGTACAGAACGTGTAATTTTTGTTGAAGATGAAAATGAGCAAAGAGAAATAGTTCTAAAATATCATCACGGCAAAACTTGTCACCGCGGGATAAAAGAAACATTAATACACATTAGAAGGCACTACTTTTGGCATAATATGGAACAAACCGTATCAAGTATCTTAAACTCTTGTGAAGCTTGTAAAATGTTAAAATACGACCGTAAACCGTACAAACCAGCCTTACAACTAACGCAAACTCAGACTAAACCTTTTCAAGAACTCTTTATCGATTTATTCTCTATTGAGGGTAAATACTTCTTAACTATAATCGATGCGTTTAGCAAATTGGGACAAGCTATAGAAATTCCTAATCGAAGCACACCAGAGGTTATCAGAGCTTTAATAAAATACTTTTCTTTTTATGGTACACCTGATATAATTAGTTCAGATCCCGGTTCTGAATTTAATAATGGCCTCATGAAAGAGATGTTAGATTTTTATAAAATTAATTTACATTTAACAACTCCACATAATCCGAATTCCACAGGTTTAATAGAAAGATTTCATTCAACTATATTAGAGATCTATAGACTAGCTAAATACGAACATAAGTTAACCGATGCTAGCTCAATCATGACTTACGCCATCATGTCCTACAATCAAACTATTCACTCCACCACAGGTTTAACACCATTTGAAGTTGTATTTGGCCACACTGAATGCAGAAGCTCTTTTAGCGTAGACTTCTCCAAAAATTACACACAAAATTTAATTAAGGAACACGTTAAGCGTACTAAATATCTTTATAAATATATAACAGACAAAATTATAAACTCAAAAGAGCATATTTTAGAAAAACGTGGAGGTGAAACACAATTTGATTTGAAAAAGGGTGACAAAATATTTATTAAAGGCGTTAACACTAGAAGAAGCAAAGACAAACCAAGATTTGTTAAAGCTTCGATAGTAGGCGACATAGTAAGACATACCGTTCCTGTCAAGGTTCGTGAGCGCCAAACTAAAGTACCTATTAAAGATATAAAACGTCCTCCACAGGTGCGTGTTCCTGCTTCTCATACAAGTGACCCAAAACCAGGGCCTTCAACTAGAGAAGATTGAAAGGAACCCAGGAATTATGCCCGTTAGGGAAGGTCGTGCTTTAATAGAAATCGACAAGTGGTTAATTTTTAAGGTTTTAGATTTAAAGTTAGTATACGAAGATATAGAATGTAATTTGAATAGGTTTAATGAAGTTTTTAGTTATGTTAAAAACTGTTTTGACACTAACAATTTAGGGCTTGAATTAAGCAATGTAATCAATCAGGTTAACTTTATAAGAAATCTAACATTCGATAAATACAGTCAGTTAGTCCCTATCAATAGAAATAGAAGAGGACTCATAAACCCCATTGGCTCTATAATAAAATTAATAACCGGAAATCTTGATAATACTGATGCTGTAAAGTATGACCACCTTATTCATGATTTGAAAATTCGACAAAACTCATTTGAAAGAAAAATGACCCTAATAACCGAAATGGTGGGTACAGTGGAGCATTTTGCAAACTCAACTCGTTATAATTTCATCCGTATAACCGAAAAATTAAATGAATTAGTTTTTGTTGCTAATAAAACTTCACTGGATCTTATCGAGCAACGCGTAATAGTATTATTAAATTTATTTTTACATAACTTTCAAACGTTGTATATAACCTTAGATGAAATTGAAACGGCTTTAGCTTTTGCTAAGCTAAACACCTTGCATCAATCAATCATTAACAGTTCCGAATTATTTAATGAACTAAAATTATTAGAAAATACTGTTAAACTTCCGTATCCCATATCATGGGATAACATTATAAATATAGAAAGGTGTATTAAGATAAAGGCGTATGTTAAGCAAAATCAGATAGTATTTATTTTGGAAATTCCGGTCGTTGCTAATGATAGTTATACTTACTACAAAATACATCCTCTTCCTATGTTATACCCTTCAAATGAAACTTTCCTAATTCTTCCTAAATATCCCATCCTATTAGTGAAGGGGTTGAACACTATCTCGCTCTCGCAGCCTTGTCCTGAAATTGAAAACTCACTGTTTCTTTGCGCGGAAGATGCTGCAGCGTCATTACTCACTGATGACTGTGTTTCCGCATTGATGAAGTTCGCTGATGACACATCCGCCTGTAAACCTTTACCAGTGGTTGTGAAGGAAGTCCGATTGGAACCAATTCAACCAAATCGTTGGGTGTTATACACCAAGAAGAAAACATTCATAACCAATAATTGTGAAAATGAAATTATGCGTTATAACGTTTGGGGAACATACATCATTACTCTGAATGATAACTGCCAAGTTAAAATTGAAGGAAAAACACTGCACAAAAGGAAAACCCCGAATGAGAAACATACCCTTGTGTATCATGCCTTGCCGACACTCAAACTACCAGAGCTTCCACATCTGAGTCCTGCGAAGAGAACGCCCGCTTACTACGACGACATCGATACCGCGAAACTCCACGCTCTATCATACGTCTTAAGAAAAAACAGTGAAAGAGAAAATAGTGCATATAGTGAAAAGGTGGTAAATGCAAAAAGTGTTAGTGTTGGGACAATAGTTTTATATGTAATTTTAATATTGTCATTAACTTGTTATTTTCTGTATAAGTTTAAATTCATCCATTTATGTGAAAATCGAAATCCCCACTCTGTCGACGATTTCGAATCTAATGGGGGAGGAGTTATGTCGCCAGTTCCGCCACCCACGCAGCCTAGGGTAATAACATTATCTACATAAGACGCTGAATTGCAGAAAGGACACCTGCACTTGTTTGTTACATAGAATTTAAGCTTAGATTTAAATTAGTTTTTTTAAGACAGTCTTGTATGTTCAATCGTTGAATAAAGACCTATTAAAATAAAATATATTTTTTTCGCTCTCATATAATTCGCGAGTAAAAGTAGCTTGAGAGACCACATAAAATATTTAGAAAACAAAAACATGTTTGTTACTTATAAAAGATTTTAAAACAAACTCAACGACTTAGTAAAGTGAAGATAAAGACATTTTAAAAGTAACATATAATATAAGTGTATTAACATTCACTACTATAGAAAGTTACGAAACACTTAAACATAGGATTCATAAAGACATAAGCTAGAAAATATAGTAGCTTACTAAGTATACTTAATTATTTATCAAAGTAATTACTAATAAGTATAATACCTAATTATAAACATTATTTAGAGAGAAAAACTGCAGTATATGCAGCTTTTCTCGACCTGTCCATGGCATTTGACTTGGTGAATTATGATATTTTGTGGAGTAAACTAACTGATAGTGGTGTGCCCGGAGAGTTTATCAAAATCTTAAAGTTTTGGTACGGCCACCAGACTAACCAGGTCAAATGGCTAAATCAGCTTTCTGATGTGTACAGGTTGGAGTGTGGGGTAAGACAGGGTGGACTGACGTCTCCCTCACTTTTCAATCTGTATATTAACGAGCTAATCGTTGGGCTCTGTAACGCCCGTGTTGGCTGCTCAATTGACGGACACTGTGTCAATAGCATCAGCTACGCAGACGATATGGTGTTACTGAGTCCTTCGATCGCTGCGCTCAGAAGGCTGATGGCTTTATGTGAGGAGTACTCGAAGTCACACGGCCTTTTGTACAATAGTAAAAAAAGCGTGCTACTAGTTTTTCAAGCGAGAAAACGCAGAGTGATCTCCTTGCCCCCTGTAATTTTAAATGGAGAGGAGCTGGTGAGAGTGTCGTCCTTCAAGTATCTCGGGCACATCGTTACTGAGAATTTGAGGGATGATGCGGACATAGAGAGGGAGAGGAGAGTGATGGCAGCCCGCTGCAACATGTTGGCTCGCAGATTTGCCCGGTGTAGCGCAGAGGTAAAACTAACACTTTTTAAAGCGTATTGCCGAACGCTTTATAGTTGCAATCTGTGGGTCAGCTACACGCAGAGGTCTGTCAACGCTCCCCGAGTACAATATAATAATGGCCTGAGAATGCTATTGGGGCTCCCTCGCTACTGCAGTGCGTCGGGGATGTTTGCGGATGCGCGCACTGACGGCTTTTATACTGTTATCCGCAAGCGCGTTGCGTCGTTGCTAAGCAGAGTGCGTGCGAGTGCCAATAGCATCCTCAGAATCATAAGCGAGAAGCCCGACTATGCCTATAATGCGTCACTGGGTGCACTTTCATGTACACTTACCCGGTACAAGCATTCAGGGTAAATACCTTAGTTAAGCTTTTGTTTATTACTGTTTTATTTTATTTTATTTTGTTTTACTAACATAGGCACTAAGATTCTGTACTTAACACAATATGGACTTTGTCTGAAATAAACATATTTTATTTTATTTTATTTATTTTATTTATAAACATACAATATTAATTATAAGATTGAGTTATAATATTACGTTTCGACATTACAGGCAAAGATCTAATGGAAAGTTCGTCATCCTTTGAATTAATGATTTCTTGTAAACTATGCATTTTATTTGTAACTTTCTTATCTTTTAAATTATGACATTGGTTGTAAATTTGTATACAATATGAGTTAGGATTCTTTTAACAAAAATATCTTCGACTTTTAAACAAAATGTATAATAAGAAAAGAATACTTAAAACATAGTAAATCGACAAATAGTGTGTAGAATATTTTTGAAAGTGTGAAGGACTTTCAACATTATTTAATTCATTTTCAAGCTGTGATAAATGGACACTAGCGTGAAGCAAAGAGTCTAAATTATTTAGAGCAGATAATTTTACGAAAGGTAATTTAGATAAGGTTTTATTAATTTTTGACTTTTCACAACAATCGACAAGAACAATATTAAAATTAGAAATTTTATTCGTAGTGATATTAAGACTTATGCTATCTTTAGGAATCAGTTGTAAAGTTTTATAAAAAGCTTTGCAAGACTTAGGCAGGTCTAATATTCCTGTACCAAAAAGAATTTCATCATAGGGTTTGACATCATTTTCACATGTTATATGACATTTGCCAGGATTTGATTGGACAAGAATCCATCTACCGTTACTAATTTTATGGAATACATCGATAGAGCCATACAACAATTTTATTTCACATAGACTTGGCAATTTATTTATGACTTCAGTAAGTAAAATAGTTTCACACACTGGGTTTGTTATTGTAGAAAGAACATTGTCTAGTTCACCCAGATAACACTTGTTACTTATCACTTTACACTTGTCAAGACTTTCTTAACAACGAGTAAAAGATTCTATCATCTGTTAATGCTACATAAGGTTTATTCGGAGACACAAGTGCATACGTATCGGGTTTCAATATATCGTATGGTACTGGGAATAGTATAAATAACGTGATAAAGATTATAAACTTGAGGAATAACAAGAGGTATTTGAATTATAAGCATTACTTTATTGTCATGGAAGTAACAATGTAATTTCGAAACATCGATAAGCTCGTGTATACTTTGTAAAGATAAAGAAGTAGGTAATTCATAGTGTTGGGGTTAATAATTCATATGCTTATCCAATTCGTTATATAGCTGATGCGGACTTAGTACAGTTGGATGCAAAATGTTCATTTTACTAAATAAAATAATATTATTTACGTCGTCGATATCGAAAGAGAGTGTTATAATAATACTTTCTAAAGAGTTCATCAAAGAATTGAGCTTAATTTGAATTTGAAGTTTATCATTAGAATTACTAAGATTTTCGAAGGCTTTTTGTATAATATCTAGATTTTCTATTAACTTATTTTGATTTTCACTAACTCTAGACATAGTGTCATTGAATTTGGACAAAGTGGACTTTATGATATAAATATTGTCCTTCATGAGATAAATTAAGCATTTTTCGTCTGACTGTACTTGGTTGATTGCATCTGAGTATTTTATTGCGTCATCATTGTCTAAAGTTTCAAAGAAAGTTTTTAGAATTGAGCCACCAGCGTCGAACCAACCACGCTTAACACGACTAGGTTTTTTTGACTGTATAAGATACGAAATGGATGAAAACTTCTTAATATTATTATTATGTTGGCTTTGCAAACTATGGTAAGAAGTAAAGCAGTCAACTTGAACTCAAGAGGATTGAAAAGATTTACAGAGAGATAACAGTTTTTCTAAGAAATATCCTATATCGTTAATATGAGGTTGCACACGACTTACGTCTAAATAAGTCATAACATTCCAATTATTATTTGTAAATTTTAAATCTAAAGTTTTATAAAAGTATAAGCCTGGACTTACTTCCGTGTAAATTAGTCACGAACTGGCACTGATAACAAGGTATGGTAAACGTGAACCTGGAAAGAAATAAAAGTTTACTGTGGTGGTGCTGGCTTTATTTCATCGTAGTGATGACGTACATATTTACGATTTATTAATAATGTTACAGTATGATTGCCGTTGGTTTTAATTATTTTAAATGAACCTTTCCAGACGGGCGACAGGGCTTTGTTTTGTTTGTGATGGAAGCGTAAATAAACATAGTCGCCTGTATTATAAGTTATCGGTTTTGTGTGAGTATCGTAGTAACGTTTTGATTTCTCTTTCGAAGATTGTAATAGTATAACCGGTGATTTAATGCTCTAATAATAGGTCTTTACCTATGAATCTGCCGTTTTGCCGTTCTGGCCATTTCAAATAAAAATATTTTTTTTTGACTGATAATTCTAATTTCAAATTAATTTTATTTGACTTTTGTAAATAAATGTGTAAAAACATGTTTTTTGTTAGATGTAGATAAGTATGTATATAATTCGCGTTCGCAATCATGTATATTTTCCTGTGAAATTTCCAAAATATCTTTACAATAAGGAATCGACTCGTCGAGGTCAATTGAAGTAGGATAGCAAATCATTTTAATCTTTGTTTTTAAGAGTGACTCGTTGTGTTCCAGAATAATAGTATCGTAACGAATTTGAGGTTGTTTGCAGATTTCTAAGAATTTTTCGTATGATTCAGAGGAATTATTATTACAGGCGGACGAGCTCGGAGGATTGTTTATTAAAGAACTTGGAGACGAGTTAGGTAAGTGAGACGGGCTTTGGGAAGGATTATTTTGGTCAAGAGCTAGGATAGGATTTCTGGATAAAGAATCAGCGTTGCAATTTAGTTTACCTTTTTTATAAACAATTTGATAATTGAATTCTTCTAGCTTTAACCGCAAGCGGATTCATTTTGAGCTAGGGTCTTTACAATTAAAAAGCCATTGGAGGGGTTTGTGATCCGTAACTATTGAGAATTGATGGCCGTATAAATAAGGACGAAAGACTTTAGTGCCGAAAATAATAGCTAAGCATTCTTTTTCAGTGGTAGAATAATTACCTTCGGATTTGTTTAGAGTTCGGGAAGCAAATGCTATAGGAAGGTCGTTACCGATTTCGCCTTGGGATAGGATTGCTGAAACGGCGAAGTTCGAGGCGTCGGTGGTAAGGATAAAAGGTTTTGAAAAATCAGGATATTGTAGAATAGGAGCAGTGGTTATTTTTTCTTTTAGTAAATTAAATGCATTCTGTTGTTCATTTTGCCAATTAAACTTTACATCTTTTTTCAAAAGGCTTGTTAAGGGTTTTGTAATATGAGAAAAATTATCAATAAAGCGACGATAATAGCCTACAAGGCCTAAAAAGGATTTGATGTCCTTAGGACACTTTGGAGTTGGAAAGTTTTGTACACATTCGACTTTTTTAGGATCGGGTTTCACACCTTTATCAGAAATAATATGACCTAAGTATTGAACTTCTCTACGTAAAAATTCACTTTTATCGGGTTGTAATTTTAGATTATGGGATCTGAGTCTTTCGAATATTTTTTCTAATTTTTGTAAATGATCGTCGAGGTTATGGCCAAAGCAGCAGATATCGTCAAGGTAGGTATAGCAGTCGATACCTTGGAGACCTGTTAAAACTACGTTCATGAGACGTTGAAACGTCGATGGGGCGTTTTTAAGCCCAAAAGGCATTCTGGTCCATTCATAGTGACCTGATGAGGAACCAGCGCCGGAAACACTGAAAGCGGTCTTCTCACGGTCTTCTGGTCTCATTTCAATTTGATGGAAAGAAGATACAAGGTCAAGGGTGGTAAAATACTTACTGTGGCCTAACTGGTCAAGGATATCAGTAATATTTGGAATAGGATATACATCACCAATAGTAATTTCATTTAACTTTCGGTAATCGATAACTATGCGCCATTTCTTTTTACCGGAGGCGTCTTGTTTTTTGGGGACAACCCATATTGGCGCTGACCAAGGAGACATAGAAGGGTGGATAAGTTTTTGTTCGAGTAAACCTTTAATTTGCTTAGAAACTTCCTCTTTGTGACATTCTGGGAAGCGATAGCTTTTGACATGAATAGGTTTATCAGATGTGGTTCGAATTTCATGATTTAATGTTTTAGTAGATGTTAATGAATCGCCTTCCATAAAGAAAATATCGGAAAATCTGGAACACAATTCCCGGAGGCGTTTTTCCTCTTCATAATTTAAATGATCACATCTGAGGGCCTTTTGGACGTTATCGACTGTCCTTTGGTTTTTATAATTTGAGTTATGTGAAATATCAGTGTTGAATACGTCATAATGTAGAATTAATAGACTCAGTTTCTAGGACTTGAGAAACTGGTTGCAATTCGAATTTTAATTTTTTCAAAATACATTCGTTTTCAGAAACATTGAGGACTGATAATTTTATTTTATTATTTGGGTTTACTCGTACAAGACAGCGGGAAAAATAAAGCTTAGGATATTCAGGTAATTGATTACTTAAGATAAGTCCCTCTCTTATTTCAGGGTTAGTAACGTCGCACTCGATAAACATTTCACTCCTAGGTGGAATAGTAAAAATCTGATTTTGAAATGTTTTTAAAATAAAATATGTTTTTGGATTTTCATTAATTTCTAACCTAGATGAAGAAAAGATAATACGAGCTTTGTACTCTTTTAAGAAGTTCGAGCCTATAATGCCATCATCATTTAAATTTACGTTTTCAATGACATGGAAATAAAATGGTAAGTTTACTTTTTTATTAAGACGTATAGATAACAAGAATTTACCTAATGATTCAGAGTAGGTGTTTACGTCGTTAATACCTTTAAACTTAATTTTTTCGTTTTCGAGATCGGGTTTTAGAGATAAACTAGATTTTTTTATAAGACAAATAGAACTTCCCGTATCTACTAGTAATCGAAGATTTTTGGAAGAATGAGATGATTCGACTTCTATATAAGACAATTGAGTAGGTTTTCCTTGAGAGATGTCATATATTTCACCGATCGGATTTTCAATTTCGATGAAACTATCGATTAAACATTTTTCACTAATGGTCTCAGGTGACTTATGTTCAATACGACACAGTGGTTTATTTGTTCAGACATCATCACATTTTGGAATAGAACTAGAACTAGGCTTATTTTGTAAATTGTCGTTAGATATAGTATTTTTAGAATTAGTAAAACGATTTAGTAGGTTACACGAATTAGAATTATTTAAAGAACTTGAACAACGATATTGTAAATTACTTAAACACGAATTAGTAGATTTATACGAACTAGAATTTTCATAAGAATTGGAATTACGATTTTATAAATTATTAGAACTGGAATAACGATTTGGTAAATTGTTGGAATACGAAATAGTAGAGTAATAAGAATTAGAATTTGAATGACGATTTGGTAGATTGTTAGAATACGAAATAGTAGATTCAGTATTTTGTAAAGTATAAGAGTTAGAACTAGTACACGATTTATTAAACAATTTAGTACAAGTATTAGTATTAAACCCTTGCATATTTGTGGGTTTAAAATTTGTATACGACTTAGAATTAGAGGGAGTGCCTATATTTCTTGATAGGTTTTGCCGGCACTGATGCGAAAACCTATTGCTTAGTTTAAATCTTGTTCATTTTCTTGTAAATTTTCATGTTCTTCTCCAGAAGAAACATGCCTTACGCTTTCTCGGGCATTATTATTTTGTTTAGCCCTGTTTTCATTATTATACAAACGTTTTCTACAATTAGATATATGATGACCCACGTTCTTACAATAACTACAAACTAAAGAATTTGAATTTGATCCTCCTTGTCGGGCATCGAAGTTACTGTTTCTATACTGATTTGGAAAATTAGAATTTCGCGGTTGATTATAATTACTAAAATTACGTTGACGAGAATAGTTATTAGAATAGCGTTGTGATTGCGAATAATTGGGGTTGCGATTTTGTGAAATATTTCTATTATTATTATCATAAGATGTTTTCGAATAGGACGAATTATTATTTAGCATAATCTGTATCTTTTCCTCCTCTATAGCCATGTTGATAGCTGTGTTGAGCGTTTTCAGATCTCGACATCTGACTGCGGTGCTAATCTTTGGATTTAACCCGATTGTAAATGTGTGTAAAGCCAGATCTTCAGTCATGGCAATACGGCCTGGTAGATCCTTTTTATATGATTCTGAGTTATGAATTTCGGTTTGTAACGAAGTCAAACATGTTTCAACTCTTAGGGCAAATGCTGAGACTGATTCACTGGACTGTTGCTTGCATGACTGCAGATCTACGAATAAGTGGTTATAATGTTTTCTCTCACCGAAAGATAGTTTAAGAAAGTTTTTGAGCTCATCGAAGTTTTCGAATACTTTATTAGAACAAGCTATTTGAGCTTTTCCTTCAAGCTTTGCGATTATAAATTTAAATAATAGATCTTTTGGGACTTAGTAGCCAAATCAAGAGCATTTTTGCAATTTGTTAAAAATGCTGGCAATGTGTCACGTTCACCCCTATAAATATTTATGAAATTGCAAAGAATTTGTATTGGATATTCGTTTTCATTAGTTTTCAAGGAAGTAGACTCAGTTTTCGACATATTGAAAAGGTAAAGTTTAGGAAAGTTGAAATATAAATTAGAGAATTAAATTAGACACAAAAATAGCAAAAATAAATGATAGAATGGCTTACAGTAAAATCACGATCATATTCTGCGCTTTCTGTAAACTTGTAATTCCTGGTTGGCTCGCGACGACTAACGTTGCTGCTGTGCTGCCCCAGCACGGTGACGACGGATGTGGTGACGTAGGAGAAGTCGGCTTGACCCCACAGGAACAGCGGCAATGATAGAGACGAAGATCTGGGAGGAGCCAGTCAGACTCTACAGGATCGGCAACGACGAAGGAGGCGGAGATTTGGGAGGAGTCTATCGGACTCCACAGGAACGGTGACGACGAGACGGGTTCTGGGTTTTCGTGAGAGTTTGTCGAGGTACAACTAATACCCCGGAGACTCGGTTGTAGATTTTTACACTTTGTTCTTAAATGTCACTTGCACTTCACCCGCGGTTCGCTTTAAATAAATGTTACCAATTTCGCAACGAACAATGGTAACATCCCACTTCTGACACCACTGTTACGGCGCGGGTCGGAGAAGTGTATTAAAAAAAAAATATTTTAATGACACTAGAAAAAAGTTTATTTATAAGAATAAAAGATATTGAAAAATTCACAAAGAAATAGAAATTGAAATTGACTTTAGATATCAACCCATGTAGTTACTTCGAGATATGAACCGAGACTGCAAAATATATTAATTAAATCTAAAACGACAAAACTGAAATATTATCATTTTGTTTACTGTAAGAGATGCATCGTGGGAATGCAACTCAGCAGTTTAATATACATTATCATAGTGTGAGCATATGTAACAGCTCCCTCCCCCTCCCCCAATTCTAGCATGGTTATACTTAACACAAGCTCTGCTTACTTTGGGCCTGACCCGCGAGTCTCGGTCTGCGTGCGTTCTCGAGCGCACGTCGATCGCAGACGCCTTCCCGCTCCTTTAGCCCCCGCGCTAATTGAGCACCCAAATTTCATAGTTGTTTACCGTATTAAGTTTCTAACGCCGTTTTCACGGCGGACAGTGGCTCGTTAACCGTACTTCTAATAAGTTTCTAACGCCGTTTTCACGGCGAATAGTGGCTTGTTAACCGTACCTCGTGGAACGTGAGCTTCGTCGACGGGAATTCGTTGTTCCAGGACTTCAAGTGCTGTGTTCGAGTAAGTTATCCGCTTCGTTCTCAACCGCCCTACTGCGTGTAGGGTGGTTTTAGGGAGTTAGTCATCGTTGTTAGGTTCATATATTGTCCCTCCCCAACCCCTCCGCAATGGCTTCCCTAAGCTCTGATGAGATTAGGAAGAAGTTAGCTGATAGTATCGGTGCTGAAGGCATACATATAAATGCTGACAAGTTCCGTTTCCTAGATTCTCTCATCCCTCATTTCATGACGATAATGTCCACAATGGCCCCTCAGGCCACCCCAGTTCCCCAGACCCCTCAGGTCTTAGGCCCTCCCGCGTCCCCTTCCTCCAGTGACATGGAGTGCGAAGTAGACGCCCCTCCGCGACGCAAGCGCGCACCCGCGACCGAGTCATCCTCGGACGCCACCCCAACTGGCCCTGAGTCTCCCTCCTTTACGCTTGTTAAGAAGCGCTCTAAGAAGCGTTCAAAACAAGACCCGGCGCCCTCGACGCCCGTCCCTATACTTCCTGCGGCGTCTTCAACGCCAGCTGCCCCGGTGTCTTCAACACCCGCTCCGGCCCCGACTTCTGTCAAGGCCAAGGTCCCACCACCCATTTTCCTTCGGGAAAAGGGTAAATGGACTGAGGTCTCGACATTGTGCAATGAGCACAAGATCCTTTACACCCGAGCGGTAAACTCGGGTGAATCTATTAAAATCACTGTCTCGTCGATAGACGGTTTCCGAGCTTTGACTAAGCTCCTCACCGATAAGCAATATGCTTATCACACTTATGCTCTGTCAGAAGAGCGTAAGATCAGAGCGGTACTCAGGGGAATCCCGTTCGAATTATCGAACGAGGCCATCCTGGAGGATCTGCAGTCCCAAGGCTTCCCGGCACTCGCGGTGCATAAAATGCACAGCAAGTACGGGAGGCAACACCCTCTCGCTTTGGTGATTCTCGCCAACGTCCCCAAGTCCAGAGAGATCCTGAAAGGGGTTAGCTCTATTTGCGGCCTCTCTGGGATCTCAATCGAGGCGCCTCATCGCCGCGGTCATCCCGGCCAGTGCCATCGGTGCCAATTGTACGGGCACGCGGCAGCCAACTGCCGCGCACCGCCCAGGTGCGTCAAATGCCTGGTCCCGCACTTCACTAAGGAGTGCAATCGCACTCCTGAAACTCCCTCTCCTCCCGATTGCGTGCTTTGTGGCCAGTCCGGCCACACCGCAAACTACAGGGGCTGCCCTCGTGCACCCCGTTGTATGCGCTCCAATTTCAAAAGGGCGGCACCCAAACAGGCCCCGCGCCTTTCTCAAGAAAACTTTCCGCCGCTGCGTAGCCGGGTTCCTCCGGCTGCAAAGCCTACTCAGCCCAAGCCTGCTCCAGAAAACTGGAGGCAGCGTCCCGCATCGAATCCCATCCCGGCTCCTCGCCCATACAAACCCACTCCTCAATCCTCCGTAGCAGACGATATGCGTATCGTCTGCGACGCTATGAAAAATATCGATGTTAGTGAAATCGCAGTCTTAGCCCGTAAACTTAGGGCTTCACGTACTCCGACAGAGCGTTTGCTAGCTCTGGCGGAGCATAGTTCCCTTCTCAATTCATTATAGGTTCATTTAAATGAATTGATCCCTAAATCATGCTTCGGCCGACCTCTGCCCAGCCCCGGCTTCACCGGAGGCTGCCCAGAACGGCCACCAACTCATGTCCCTTTGAGCACCTTCAGTGCAACTTTCACTACAGGCGGAAGACCCGCTAGCGGGTCTCCGCCAGCGCGCCCAACTTCCCGACGGGTGTCGCTTCCGATGAAGGCTAACGGTAATAACTACAGCCAACAGGTGGTTTTTAATGGGTAGGTGCCATTCTGGTGAGTCCCACATAACCCCCCGCAGAAGAATTTACCTGCGGGCGGTATGCATGACGCATCTTCCACCACCCTCCCGCGAGGGTGCCTCGGCAGCAAAAAAAAAAAATAATAATAATTTGGGCCATACAGTTGGTGCGATTGTCTGGGGGTTTATTATTATTATTATTAAAATGAATACAATTACACAATCAAAACAGACACGGCAAAAACATCGGTGGTATCGTTAGGCGCTGGCGATGCGCCGAATTCGGTAATTCCTACTTCCTAATATGACCTACAAGATCCTGTATGTATTTTTTCCCATTTCATCATAAATGTATTATTTATTTATGAAAAATAACCACGGCTTGAACAAGGCAGCGCGTACAGCCAGTGCTCCGATTCAATTTCACATATTGTCAGAAGACGTGTTTTGTGTTTTACGTCGGCA
This sequence comes from Marasmarcha lunaedactyla, assembly GCA_923062675.1. Classification (NCBI taxonomy): domain Eukaryota; kingdom Metazoa; phylum Arthropoda; class Insecta; order Lepidoptera; family Pterophoridae; genus Marasmarcha; species Marasmarcha lunaedactyla. The sequence goes on along the minus strand of OV281342.1, from coordinate 8,993,039 downwards.
AAAGAATCGAACAGGTTTTTATGTCTTAACTGTCAACAAAATGGTAAATTCCAAGAATTTTTTCAATTCATTTCTGCCAAAGCGACAAAATTTATGTTTAGCTGGTCGATTTTTGAGATTTTTAAATTAAAAATTTTGTTTTATTGACGCCAACCTGTTTATAAGGTTCGAGTGAAATTTCCATTTTGGAATCTCGAGAAAATCCCGGAAAACTCCATTTTAATAGTAATTTATTAAACAAAATACCGTTCTGACTTGTTAATTAATTAATTAAATATATGTTTAAAACAAAATAAATCAATTAATAAACTTAATATTAGGTTAAAATCGATCGGGTTATTAGAGCCTACAGTGTATTAGCTGCGACTAGCTGAGAAGTAAATGGTGCTGAGCAGTTGACCTTAGTCTAGACCAAGGCCATTGTAATTTAAATAAATTATAAAACATTAGACGGTTTTGGTGGATTGAGTCTAAAGAAGTCCAAAACAAAAGACCTTTTTTGTAAAACAAAACTTGAATAAAAGTATTTATTCTGAAAATAATTAACTTGTTACTGCAAAATGCGCATAGGAAATAAAATATCAAACGTTCCTGTATATATGGTTAACTATTTTGGCAATACTGACTTACACATATAATAAATATGTATGCTGTCACTGACTTTTTGCTAGAACTATATGAGAAAAATATTTCTGCCGCGTGTATTCATGTTTCTCTTACCGTTATTGCAGCACTCGTTGAAATCGTAGCTTTCTATAAATTAGTTAAGTAAGTCGTCTTTGTATTTATAATCAATTATTTCCTATAAATAATATAAGTATAGATAAAAAATTAAAGAAGTATTAGTGAAATTAAAATAACTCAGATAGGTATTCCATCTAATTTACAATAAGAACATAAAATAAACTCTCATTGTTCAACGGTATCTTCTTTATCAGAAAACAGGGAAGATCTCTGCAAGATGACAGCAATCGCATTTTGTACGAAAATTTACTTCGTCTCTGTTTATTGTTTATTGTTATATGAATTTACCGAGGAGGTTTGTTGTCAGTCCAAACACGATTGCCGGTCTTCATTCCCTAGATATTTTCAAACGCAATACAGAAACGAGGGATGCTATTTTTGATACTTGATACTTTAACTTTCTGAACATTATATACGTTCACAAACAAAGATAAAGGCTTGAACTTTAATGCTCGTAGATTTTTTGACAAATCATACTCAATTTGTTCAGAAAAGGCTTCAGAATTAAATTCAGTTTATATTACTAAATTTGCTAACGATATCACGATTTTATTACACAAGCACGCTTTTGCAGTATTGAAAATGTAAAGGTAATTTGACTCATTACATAATTTTACAATCATTTTCGGATGTATACATAAATTATCATACTTCATATAAAACATTATTATATTATAAATGTGAAATTTTCAACTATTGAAAGAAGATGTTAATGAGAAATAAACCTTTCGTCCCTTAAAATATTGTGTGTTTAAAAATATAGCAAACATCTTAAATATATTGTTGATAAGGTGATATTTATTTATATACGCTAATTCAAAAAAATTTTAGTGCTTATAGAATTTCACTTATAACACGGGAAGGACTTGTATCTAAAATACAGGCTCAGCCGAATTTAAATACAAGTGATTGATGCAAAATATTGTAATGCCAGTATAAATAATATTAATTGTCTGTATTTTGAGTTATTGCAAAAAAATTGTTATAATTATTATTATTGCTATTATTATTTATATATTATTTCACAGATTTTACATGATTACCAGTTTTTTTCTAAATATCCCGTCCCAAGACCATCAGGGATATAAGTTAGTCCCCAAAATATTCACTATTTGTATTGAGGTGAGTGCGTTCGTGTAGAGTTTGTGTTTCGTTTTGTGATTCTGGTTGTGTGTTTCTTGTGATAAAGATTGTACCTCCGAGTACTTTGCTAAATATGGTTGTTGAATGAACTATTTTTGAAGCCTATTTTTGAAGGATATAAATATTGATTTGTGCATCTAGTTGTTCGCAGTAACTTCTCAGACTTTTGCTGACAACACCTGTGGTCCCCATTATAATCGGAATAGTGGTAACTTTAGATTTCCATTATCTGGTTATTTCAAATTTCAGCGGATGATATAAGCTTAGTCTAACAAATTTTAATAGATTATTATTATTGTAAGATGGATTAAGTATACCAATTGAAGATAATTATCTGGAATAACATATAAGCTAACTTTGAATTAGTAAATTTAACTAAAGTAATAAGTAAGAGCCCAGGCAATAATGTAAATAGCTAAACAACATGCAAAGCTACAGGGATTCATGTCGAACCTGTCAAGACTTTGATCCACATGTAAGGCTGTGGCAACTGTTGTTACCTTGTGCTTGTGGCAGCTTTTCAGAACTATTACATAACATTCATATGAAACAAGTCATATGAAACTTGAAAATTTTGCAATTGCATTGTATTAACCCTACAAGGCTCAATTTTTTTTTTCGTGGACGACAAAAATATGTAGTATATCGTAAGCGATCAGGAGTTAGGAAAAAATAATAAAAAAATTAAAATCTAATATTTTACTGAAACATCAAGTTTTTATTTCAGTTCCGTATACGGTACACTGAGCCTTAACTACACTAATTGGTTATAAACTAGTACAGTTGAATTGTTTTGGAATAAGCTTCCTGTATCTATTTTTTTTTATTTGCGACTTATAATTTTAAACAAAATGAAATAACTAACATACTTTTTTATCACAAATACCTATTGATGAAAGTTTTTGAAACAATTATTACCTTTATTCCGACAAAGTTTGACACGACCTTTTTCACAAAATATGAAGGTTTTTCATTTGCAGCCAGGATATTTGCATCTTTGTCTTTTTTCACCCCAAACAGGAAAATGATCAAACCCATCACTGTTGTGAGGACTGCTGTATTAGGTTTTTTCCTTCTTTTTTCAAATCAGATAAACTTGGTCTACCGCTCTTCTGTTTATTGATGGCCCAAACATACACAACCTTTTCCCTACTTCAAATTTGAAGTCCTTTTTTTTCATTGGAGCCGTCGTATGCTGTTGCTCCCCAACTCTTTTATACAATAACCAACTATTTATTCAAGAAGATTATAAAACAGCCTCAAGAACCATTTTCTGGTCCTAATTTTTATTTTATATTTACCTACGAATCTAGGAGGTCCACACCACCCATATGCTGGTTACACAGTTTGATTATTTGGGGAAAATCTACTTGTAAATACTTCTTCTGTTTCTTGCAGTATCTTCTTGCTGACTCTATTGACTCAATCTTGAGCTTGACCCACAAAAAACAATGATAAAACGACTGGTTTATTATCGTACCACATTATGGTGACGATAAAATCGTAAGCAAAGCCACGATCTGAAATGACTGAAAAAAAGATTTCTTCTTATGGTGCTTCTTATGGTGGAGACGAACAGTGACGCGGCGATAATGATTCAGATAATTTGGATGTCTTCATCACTTTCAGCGTCAGAAAAATCTTCTCCATCATCACAGCCAGAAGAAATTTTCAGGAAACCTTCAATAACTTCATCATCCAATCTTCTTCGCGTCATAATCTGCAAATAATCAAGTATTCATAAGAAAAGTTACAGTAAATACGTATCAGTAAAAACGTGCGTCATAGCTCAATGTACCGTATGTGGAACGTGGATAAAAATATGATTTACTGACATACGTAGTATAGTAATATAAAAAAACAACTTACCTCTGCAAAATAAACACTTAGTTACAGCACAAAATATTTTTATCCAAGTCAAAACTATTCAGTATCTGTTTTTTTATATTTTTGAATTCACACAAACGACGAACGTAAAACTTTCATTAAAATTTCACACAAAGTGCACAATAACAAAAACAGAAACGACATCTATCCGTAATGGTTTGTATTTCCAAATTGCTAAATGTCCGAAGCTTCTATAAAGATGTTAAGGGATGTCACTACTAGTATTTTTATACCTGTAGGCACGATAAAAATCGGTGTTAAGATTAAACTTCGATATAGCAAGTTGCTCTAAAGTCTTCTTAATACTCCTGTCTACAACGTTGTAGAGACAGAAATACGTATTTATTGTATCTTATAAAAATAAGGAAGTACATCGATATTGCAAAACTAAGAATATGTAATTAATTGCAGAATTAAATTACACCATTGAACACATCAAGAGTAATGGCATCTGCTTGCACGAGTAATCGCCGCAGAGCAAGATGGCCGGAATGGCGATTAATATGGCCAGCAGTCCAGTTGGCTATATGTTGGTCGTATATCAACAGTCTGTTGATATATATATATATATACCCTTGAATTGCAATTGATTTCCTGCAATTTAGTTCTATCAACCTACAAAATATATTTAAAAATTTCAATCGATTCATTTAGCCTTTGGAATAGCCTGTGTATATAATTTCTTATTTTAACATTAAAATTTATACTATATCTTAGACGTGAAAAATATGATCAGAATATTAGACCTATCACGAGTATATTTTGTTCCAAGCAATACAAATGGGGTGTTTATGACGATGAAAAATCTTTTTATTTTCTTCGCTTTCTCTACATAACTTATTTATTCAACGGAGATAGACCGGATGAACGGTGACCAGTCACCCCCCCCCCCAACCATTTCCGAAGGAAAATTGCTACTTACCATTTTTTCGATGTCAAATCCTAATTAAACTGGGCTATTTTAAAAGACAGAAACACAAAAAAACAAATGAAAACAGGACATTTGTACCGGACTAAGTCACAGCACAGCATTGCTAATTGACTGGAGAGCATTAAAAGTACCTATGAAACTGACAATCGGCATTTGTCATAAATAAACATAACAATGCAAATTAGTAGAGATTAAAAAAATTGTTATTAATACAAATAATTAAAATTAAACAAAATATTTAATCAGTAGGTTCTACCTTATGGAAACCTAGATGTGCTTGTCCGACTCACGCTGGGATAGTTCCTTAACTATTCAATTTAATAGAAGAAAAGAAGCTAATCTGAAGTTAATCCCACAATACTGTAGATATACACTTGCAAATAAATCATTTTATACTGTCTAAGGGTGTTACCACACCAATCGATCGACGTCGTAACACGTGGTAACACCCTTACAGTGCCGTGCTCGAATGATACAATACAATACAAAACCATTTTATTGTCAAATAAAAGTAATACAAGTTGCAATGGAAACAAAAATACATTTAACAAATCAAGCGGTCTTATCGCTCATGAGCGATTTCTTCCTGGCAACCTGGAGCAAAGTGATAAGCTAAAATTTTAAACTATTGTGGTTAGCGATTGCATTGATGATAAATAAAGTTAATAAATATACTAATATACATTACATGTACTTATGATTAAAGTACACAATAGTTAATATAAATAGGAAAACCTTTTATATACATATTATTTCTTATAATTAGGTGTATTAAAGTTGTCAAATAAATAAACAAAAATGATCAGAAAATGGTACTTCAAAATAAATCCCATTTAATAATACAAATTCCCCTGGAAGGAAATGTTTTTTGATTTTCCGCTTGAATAGGTCTATGTTTTGTATGCGGTCCAAATGCGGCAGTAAAACTGTCAATCGCAGGCAACGTGAGTGACCCAGACGTCTTTATGTAAAGCGGGATTTCAAATAACCAGATAAGACGGAATTAATTCATATACTATGTAAAAGACATAATCTGCAGTTGAAACATGAGGTGTAGGGTGCAAGCGCCGAACCCGCCGTCGCTTCACCTCGCCAGGTAGGTGGTACGCGAGGTAAGTTAGGCATAAGTTTATCTTACTTATATTCTCTTTTTAATGATTTTATAAAATCTTTATTTTTAATGAATAATTATTTTAAAAGTTTATCCTGTGAATTTAAACCATATTATAAATACTAAACCATCCTTATAAGGCTTTGATAAATAGAATATACTTTATAGCCACATAATAAACCACGACTCAAGACGCCTTTACAAAATACATTGCCTGGATTGCAAGGGCGCTTAACGCCTGACGCCAACACCAAAATTGCATGATATTGCTCAGTATATTGCATATTCTGAAAATATTGCTGCCAAGCATAATATAATATAAGGCAGTAAAGCTTCTTGTTTATTTAGTAGGCACTTAAAAACACGGTAATAATAGGCATATTCTAAACTTCGTGTAGCTTTACTAGACTGGAATGCAAATATTTGTACTTAGGGCTACTTGCGCGGACTTAAGTTAAAAATCAAAGCTAACTCGGGTTAAAATATTGCTGTAGGTATGTCTCTGCTAGAACTTTTTGGCGGCAATTCAATGGAGCAAGTCGTGCTCTTCTTTGATTTTTGTGTACGCAAGTTCTACTATTTATATTTCTTTATTTTCTCGATGACAGTTAGTAGTGTTGTGACCAAATAAGTAATGATATCGATCGCATATATTTATTATATTTTGAACAAAGACAAATACAACAAAAACATTCAAATATATTTTTTCAAGGTGGGAACACTCAATGGCCCACCGCCATTTTGTGTTTGTTTTAATCTGTCACTCGCAACAAGACGGTCGTGCTAGTCACTACATTTCGGTTCGCTGAGTTTTTTCACATTATCCATACGTTACGTTGTGTATTTTGTGTTCGACTGCTGCCCAGCTGTCAAATATCAAAATACCGGGGGATAGGATCTGGTCTGAAAAGGCAGGCGAGAGAACTGGTGATCAAGGTTCGTAATTACTTTGAAGCAGAGTATCAAAATGGTGGCCCGCTATTACCACAAGTGCGAGAGCGTATTGCGGCCGCATTAGGAATTAGTGGACCTACTGTTTCAAAAATTACTACCGAAGCTTACGGTACAAGCGGCATGCAGGAAAATAAGCTTCGTACGCCGAAGAAAAAAACGCCAACCACGTCGTGTGACATCGGTTGACAACTTCAACGCTGATGCTATTCGCCGTCATACATATGACTATTACTTGCGCAAAGAAATTCCAACACTTAAAAAACTTGTTGTTTCTTTACGTGAGTGTAGTTTGTTCCATGGCCAAAAATCGTCATTAAGCTTAATGGGATGGAACGTCACGACGTTGCTATGGGTCGCTGCGAATTTTTGAGCGAAGCCAAAAAAATATCAGATTGGTCAAATGTTATTTCACTGATGAGACTTGGTTAAATGCAAACCACACAGTATCTAAGAACTGGACTGATGACATCGTCGCTTCCACTAGTTCAGTGCCAATGGGAAAAGGTGAACGCCTTATCATATGCCATGCAGGGTCTACGAAAGGATTCGTCTCAGATGCTTTACTGGTTTTTAAATCCAAGAAAACAGTGGACTACCACGAAGAAATGAACGCGGAGATTTACGAATGATGGTTTATAGAAATGGTGCAATCTCTGGAAGAGCCGTCCATAATTATTATGGACAACGCTACACATCACTCCAGACAAATTGATAAAATGCCGACGCAGGCCAATAAAAAACAAGAGACAATTGACCCAATTGAGCCATCCAACGTCATGGCGAAAATGTGGATAGTACTTTATTAAAAGTATAATAAGTGAATATTTTAAAATCGAAAAAAAGCCTCCCTAAAAGATAGGTTATCGACGAAATAGCTGCCGAATGTGGTCATTGGGATCTTCGACTTCCACCGTATCATTGCCAGTACAATGCTATAGAACTAATATGGGCACAAATCAAAGGACACGCCGCTCGAAACAATACCCAATCCCGTTTTACGGCAAACGAGATGTTTGATTCATTAAAAAATGCATGTGCGGAAGTAACTGCCGAAAACTGGGAAAATATTGTAAGAAGAACCCAAAACATAATAGCGTCTGATTGGGAAATTCATGTGGCATTCGATAATATACAAGTACAGGAACTTATAATAAATGCTGGGGAGAGCTCATCGAGTGACAGTGAAGATTCATCAGATTTTGATTAAAATAAATAAATAACCTGTAAAATAAAATTACCTGTCTGATAACCTATACCTAACATCTTGTAATGAAATATAATATAATTTTTTTTTTTAATCCCCAGACAAACACACCAACTGTATGGCCCCAAAGTAAGCAGTGCTCGTTTTATGGATGACCATACAGCGAACTGGGGGGGAATCCAGAATAAACATAAATATATAAATATCAACAACCATGACCCGAGAACAAACATCTGTGTTCATCACACAAATGAATGCCCCGGCCAGGACTCGAACCTGGGACCTCCGGCGTATGAGACAGGGCTACTGACCACTACGCTACTCGGCCGTCAATAATAAATTTATCCGTAATTAATAAATTTGTACAAAAGTATCCAGCAGTAGTTTAGTTTCTTACATTTTGTAAAAAATATCGGGTCTGTTATCGTGTTACGTTTATCGATATAGCTCCATCCCTATCAGTTTCTCCGACTCTGGTATTATATAACCTTGTACGTGTGTAAACGTCATATTTTTATAAAATATTGCATACATAATGTAAAAAAACGCTCGCACAAGTTTTCACAGGAGCAGTCATCGAAAAAATAAAGATATGGAAATAGTATAGTTTTAAATTTATATCGGTGATAGTGCATTGCGCAGGGACTACTCATAGACATGTGCATTAAATAGAAAACCTAATGAGGAGTGTAGACAGTAATTTTTTGCTTCAAGAATTCCGCTTGTACCTAAATAGTAAAATCACGCAATCACTTTACTATTGATTTTCAACTTCATCGCATTCACTATCATACATAATATCATCATCATAACAGGAGAAGAAATTATATTTACAACAGACCAGACGACCAGAAACTACGCTGTAAACGATGATTGGTCAGGTTCAATAAAAACGACAACACACAGATAGCACTTAGTACGAATTTAATTACTGAATAATGAGCAACTTTACAAAACATAATGTATTGCTCTTACGGTGAGACAAGTAAATAAAACCCCATACCTTTTCTCGTGATGCCTGCCAACAGTGACCTCTATGGGCCAAAATAGGTCCACGCCACAGTGAGTAAACGGCCTTTGATGATGAGCGACCCTTCCAACAGGTAAGTCGCCCATTTTTGGAATCTCTGGTTTAGTCTTTTTAATTCTACAAAGCATACATTTAGACACAACATACTTCACTGTAGGCCTTAACTTTATTAACCAATATTTCTGTTTTATTTCGTTAACAACTAGTTCTTGGTTACCGTGACCTGCTCGGACGTGATACTGTTGCACTATGAGTCTCGAGATGTAGTCCTTTCCGTCCAATATGGCCGGTTGTTTCAGGTCTATAGGTACATCTAGGGCGGCACCGATGCGCCCACCTGCACGTAGGACTCCATGGGTGTCGAGAAACGGCGATAAAGCGATTAATTTACCACTTCTTTCCAAACATTTACCACTCTTTATTTTTTCTATATCGGATTTAAATGACCGACTTTGTGAATATTTTAAAATTAGGTTTTCTGCGCGCGCAATTAACGTGCCATCACTGGTAGGTATTCGTCTACATTTGTTAATAAATCTTAAGACGGTGGCGGTACTTCTCACAAGTCGCAACCATAAAGAAAACCTCTCAGAATTGGGTATAGGTATGTGTTCACTCACCAGTTTCAAAGTCGTCATACATTCCACATCATGACTCACCACACCTTGACTGTCAGGTATCACGTCTGCAGGCCACGAGTGTTCGCTCTTATGCAGAAACTTCGGCCCCGAGAACCACTCTTTCTTGAGTACATTTACATCGTACGATTCTCTGGTCGCGATATCTGAAACATTTAAATTGGTAGGTACATATCTCCACTCGTCTATTTTTGTGAGTTCATCTATTTCGCCTAATCGATGTGCGACATACACATTATAATTTCTATTATTATTGCGTATCCGTTGTAATACCGTCGTTGAGTCGCACCAAAAAACTCGACGAACAGTCTTAATTCTATGTTCGGTTTGTATTGTATCGGCGAGTCGAGCGGCCAACAAGGCCGCCTGTAGCTCTAATCTAGGTACAGTCGTAAACTTTACAGGTGCTACGCGACACTTGCTGGAAACAAAGGCAACTTTTACTACGTCGTTGTCGGTCCAGCGCCAATAAGCCACCGCACACATAGCCTGCGTCGAGGCATCGCTGAATAAATGCAATTCCAAGTTATCATAACGACCCGTGGGAGCGCTGGAAGCGTTTGGTTTAAGTGCATGCGCCCTCGATAAATGATGTTCGGTCCCTGTAACCCTCGCACAATCTGTCTCGCTCTGGTAGCATCGCGGTATGCGTATGTAATTTTAAATTATTCAACCATAGTAACCATTTTTCACATATTTGATCATTTAAAGTCTCATCCCAGTTAATATTACATTTCCAAGTTTCTTGCAAAATAATTTTACCGTTAATAGTAAATGGTGATAAAAACCCATACACATCAAAAACCGACATAATTACGCCTAGTGCCTCCCGCTTAGTAGGCCGTGCTCCATTCATTATATTTAATGGAACTCGTTTGAATGAAACGTCAAATCCTAGGGTGTCCTCTAATGGGTACCATAAAAGTCCTAGGGTTCGTTCGCAATCTAGCTCCTGACCTATTTTGATTTTTACGGCACTAGCCGCAAGTACGTCATTTGGTAGATTGTTTAAAACATTAATGCTGTTACTCAGCCAATTACATAACAAAAAATTACCGTTGTTGTGAATGTAGCTAATATTTTTTGCTAATTCAATACATGTTTGTTCGTCCGGCTGACTATCTATATAGTCATCCATATAGTGCTGTTTCATAATAGCCTCAACAGCTGCCGGCATCGTAGGTATAAACCGCTCAGCGTTCTTGTTTCTAACAAACTGAGCGATAAATGGCGAATAGTTCGCGCCGAATATTAATGACGTCATCTTATAGGTTTTAACGGGACCTTTTTTGCCATCTCGCCATAGAAATCGTAAAGCATCTTGATCATCAGGTAAAATTTTAATTTTTAAAAACATGTCTTTAATGTCCCCTATTATAGCCACTTTAAATTCACGGAACCTTAACATGATACCAAACAAAGATGTTAGAATATCTGGACCTTTGAAAAAATAATCATTTAGTGATAGGCCACAAGACGCAGTTTTTTTTTGTTTGGGTTATCAACTGCAAAGTGAGGTAACTACCAAGTTTTTTTTGTACCTTTACAGTTTGTGACCTCCTCAGCAAAATCGTTAAGAAAGAGGTGTTGGATTCGTTCCCTATATCTTTCAGCAAACTGTGGATTTAAAAACATTTTTCTTTCTACACCTCTTAACCTGTTAAGCGCGGTTGTTTTAGAGTTAGGCATCTCACAATGAGAATTACGCCACGGGAGGCCTACGTGCCACTTGCCATCAGTTAAAACCGCCGTATCTTCTAGGTGTTTGATAGCACGGACGTCCTCGTCTTTTAGACGAGTCTTACCCGACGTCCCCATAGAATCGATAGTAAATGAATTATTTACCTGTTCATGCAGTTGTTGTAATATCTGCCGCTGTTCCTCTTGAGCATCCATGTCGCCACTGCTTCTCAGCAGGAGCGCGGAGTGGCGCGCGCGTAAAGACGACCCCGGCACCCGTCCATGAATACACCAACCAAGAGGAGTGAGTGTTGCACAGGGTTCATTATACCTCCCTTTACGACATTCTAATGGCATAATTAAATTATAATTATCCTGCCCTATCAATAATTCAGGCTTTACATTCTCGTTACAAAACTCTAAATTCAAAGTAATTAAAAGACCATATTTATTGCAATCAACAACATTTAAATTTTGACTCGGTAAATTAAGCTCCTTAACACTATGTGCATAAAGTTCATAATTTGTTTCACCTGACGAAATCTGTAACCGAACGACATCTGTTTCACACGTAAGTTCATCTCCTTCCCACGCACCGGATATACACAGTCTGTTTCGGCTATGCGCAATCCTAAACGCGATGTTAGTCCGGCACTGATAAGACTCACCGTTGACCCGTCGTCCAATAATGCATACGCACTTATCACACCTTTAGGGCCTATTAGATTTACACGCACTACTTTCAGTAACACTTTACAGTTTGTCATCTTCATGTGTGTAACACTCGCTGAGTGTGACGGCTGCTCGTCCTGTTGCAACTCAGCTACATTGCGTTCAATCGGCGGCGGCGGGTTCCGGTTTCTTCCGACTGTATGTGCGGTTGTTATATTATATCAACCTGCGCGTTATAGTGCAATAGTCGATGATGGGGTTTTCCGCAGTCATCTCTGTCGCACGCATTTGCCGGGCATACATCCCTCGCGTGTGTTGACAATAAACATTTGAAACAAATACGGTTTCGTTTAACAAATGCCCATCTATCTTTTATCAATGATTTTTTAAACTTTTTACAGTCTATTAATTTATGGAATGAAGTACGACAGAATTTACACTTGTTGTTTACAGCATTATTGTCGTGTGTGTTGACTAAGACTGACTTTGACGATGCATGCTCAATGCTTTTTCTTTTATGTAGATAATTATAGTTGTTTTGCGTAATTAACGCCATAGAATTAGCTTTAAGAGCTTCAATTTTTAAAAATTCACTTAAAGAGGTTAGTGTTGGTCGCTTACCTTCTGTGGATGGTAGATAGCTATAGTCGGCCCATTTTGCTAGTAGGACTGTAGGTAACTTAGAAAGTATGCTTGATATTATATTGGTGGCCACTAAGTACTCATCCCGACCGATAACACTAATAGCTGCGACACAATTTTGCACTTTCACTGAAAACGATACGATTTCCTTATGATAGTCGTTCGATACAGGCTGCAATTTATGTATATCTGCCATTATTTTTGACAAAATCACATCTGGGTTGCCGAATTGAAGATCCAAAGTAGACATGACCATCTCCGGGGTTGTCGCACTAATGAGTAACGCAGACACGGCTTGCCGTGCTGGTCCACGAAGGCATTTTCGTAGACGCCAAAGGTTTTCCTGTGCGCTAAATTCACATAATAGTGACGACTCATTGTAGGCTTGCTTGAAGTGAAGCCATTCCATAGGGTCCCCTTCAAATGTAGGTAAGTCGCGAGGGGCACATAGGCGACTCAGCAATCCAGAGTTGATTCCTTTGCTTGCTGAAGCGGATGCTAGATCCTTGAGAGCACTAGCCAGTAGGCGAACTGTCCCATCTTCGTTGCCAGCTGTTGCCGGCAGACACTGCGCGCCCGAGGATTCACCGTGTGCGGGGGCGAGCTGTGTTCCCAGTTCTTGGTGACTATGCTCCAACCACTTCTCCACTTCCTGAATTGAATCAACGTCCATTTGAACGCTGGCTTCCTCGTCCAGATCTGCGAGGGCCGCTGGTAATTTTTTATTTATTAGATCCGTATGGATCTTTGCCTTTTGTTGGGCCGCTTCAAACTCCAACCTTGCCCTCCGTGCTGCTAGAGATGAAGACTTTGAAGACTTCGATTTGGCCGTTGATGGTACCGTTAGTAACGGTCGTTCACATTTGATATGGACTACCCACATCGGAGCTTGTACGTCGAATATCCTTTTCTTCTGCTTTCTGCAGCTTCTTCGGCACTGTGTTGGGCACTAAGGGCGACGGTTCTTGCTCTTCGCTGGCTATCCCATCAGCTCGCATACTTCTAGTCTTGACCATTGCCATAGGGGGTGTTCTCTTCATCACTTTGAACAACTTTCGATCCGGCCGAATGACCAATGTAAACGATGATTGGTCAGGTTCAATAAAAACGAAAACACACAGATAGCACTTAGTACGAATTTAATTACTGAATAATGAGCAACTTTACAAAACATAAGACAAAAGGCGCAGAGCTCGGCTAAGTTGCCGCGCACGATCTTGCTTACTCGCTTACTGACAGCAGCAGTGACAGTTCGTTTATTTTAAACTAAAGTACAGACATTTGAGGCAAAGAATTTATATCTATACATCCTTCTTTAATATATTTTTCTTTATATAACATAACTAAAACAATTAATAAAATACAAAATTATTGCGTTGAAGATAAAACTTTCATAATATAAACTTATCTAAAATTGACATTAGCCTGTGTCGCCTACATACGCCATATAGGCGTAGTTTCTTTGCCTTTCTTGTCTCTGACAGTCCAGAAATTTACAGTGATGGAAGGAATAGTTTGATTGACCGGTTTAGATTAACTTACTATTAATTTGTATTGGTCACTAATAAAAATAAAATAAAAACTCCAAGTTAAGGCGGTAACATAAACTAATCTTGAGCAACCGTTCCGTATTTGCCAAGCGTTAGATACGCAAGAGTGACAGTAGTGAAAAAGCACATATTAGGAAATATTTATGCAGAATGTGTATATAACTATCTATCCATTAAGTTGAGTTATAAAAATATCTAATGCTTAACTTTTAGATGCACGAAAAATCATTATTACTCGTTTCTGTGCGTTTTAAATAGGTTTATTAAACATTTACTTATTTAATAAATTATTGCACTCTTCTTCATTGCAATATGGAATGGATTCAAGATTTTATAGAAGTTATATATTTTTATTAGTTGATAGGAGTATTAACTATCAAGTAGATAGCTGCTAAAAACAGGATCAAAAAGGGCTAGCGCAGCGTGTGAGTCAGTTTGAATTATTAACTCCGGTCTTTACGGTTACAAGTTGGCTTTACTGAAAATAATTAAAATTGATTGGCAACTGTACTAACCAAATATTTACAGGTAAGTGCAAGTCTTACAGGGTCATGAGTTTTACGCGCCAATCGCCTCTCTAGGTCAGAATATAGGTGATGAGCCCCTTGTCCCTACGGTTTCACGCCGAATCCCTCAAAAATATACTATACAGATTCTGAAATTTTCTATATCTAAGGCTTTCAGTGTTGTTACAGCCAAACTTGAACATTGCTGTAAGATGATTGAAAAATAATAAAAAAACGAAAATAATTAGTTCAAGAAATATGGCCAAATCAACGGCCTATTTGGTGTGGAGGTAAGTACCCTTGCCTTCCATGCCAGAGGTCCCGGGTTCGAATCCTGGTAGGAGCAGATATTTTATGATATTTGCTTTCGAGTCATGGATGTGTAAGTATATTTATTTAAGTTTATTATAAATGAAAAGAAAATATCCATGTGTGTTTATATATTTCTTAAGTTTATTTATCCATTATCTAGTATCCATAACACAAGTTCTTAATTTGGGCCATATTATTATTATTATATAATATAAATGAAATAGGAATTTTGCAAATCCATTATGTACCACGGAAGTCGGTTGACTCGACAAATAGCACCAATGCATGTAATTGTGAAACTTTGTGGCGCTCCTAACTATAATGATCTGTTCTGCATGTGTCTGAAATTTTTATAACGAAAGAAAGTATTCAAGAAATAGTATTAATTTTATTCTGTTTCTGTAACTGATAATACCTTTTTGAACCTCGTATGAGATATACTTGTTGGTAAATTAATAAATTAAACAGAAAAGGGAGTAATTAAAATATTCGATACATATTTGGTCAAAACCAGTTAAAATACAAACACAGTAGAATATTTGATTCATTTACAACCACAATATCTTTAGCAATGACAATAACTATTACACTTTGTCCGTAGATTATTTCACATTTTATTATCCAAAAATTATTTCTGTTACACATATGTTTCTGTCATTTATCTACTTATTGAAATCCATATATAATTTTGTCAGTTCAGTCAGTTTATTTGCTAGAATTAAAATATTTATTTTCTACCCAAATACAGGGCAAAATGCAACGCACCAGTAAGTCAAAGTGCACAAGGTCGAAGCTACGACTCGGCTGAAACGACTTTCGACTAATAAATGGAGTAATTACTTGAACGTCCTGGAAATCGCAGTCATTGTTATGTGGTGAACCCGTTTACAGCGAAAACATCAAACAGCCCATGGTCCTAGTGTTCCAAGCAAATTTTTTTCAAGAAGGTTTAATATTTATAATAGACTCATGACTAACAGTATCCCTCAGTATCTCTTATATAAATATATATATAAGAGATACTGAGGGAGCCTAACTAAACACCCACAGAAAACCTTTCTTCTGTTTCTCTACTTTGCCAGTGGAACCAGTTCAATCGTCACAATACTTCGTTAAAACACTCGTAAGCAATTTTCAAGGGAGGCCTATATGGATACTAATTGCTTTTTCTACTAAACAATAGACTCTTCCACTTTTAAAAACACCTTGATAAAAAGGAAAAGGTCTTGGGCATCTTTTTAGACCTTGCCAAAGCATTCAAAATGGTCTCTTTTCCCAAAATGATTCGTAAACTGGACTCAATAAGCGTACATGGAAATGCTCTGGACATTTTCTGCAGCTACCTTCAGAATCGGACACAGTGCATTAAACTGTCTGGCTTTTCCAGTTGTCATACAAGTATATCTTTCGGTGAACTGTAGCGAAGTAACTGGGTCCCACTCTCTTCCTATTATGTATTGACAGGCTGTGTACAAAATCTCTTCCAAATTGCAAAGTTATTACTTATGCAGAAGACACGGCGCTCATTGTACATGATGTGGGTTGGGAAGAAGCTAACGGTGCGCTGAGTTTACTTTAAAAGAGGTAGGTATGTGGTTGGATGATAACTTGCTTACCCTAAATGTGTCCAAAAGTAAGGATATCGCCTTCTCACATCGTACCAACTCTACCGTTGGCAGATTTAATCTTTGACCGCATAGCTGCGACAATATTTCAAATTGCAGCTGTCCACTCATCGAGTGTGCCTGGCAAATATCTGGGACTATGATTGGTCTCAACACATCAATAGCTTGAAATTTCGTGAGAGAAAACTGATTCCCACGTAGGTGTAGATAAACAATAATACATACAGAAGAATTGTAATCCATTTGATTTAATTGACTGAGTACATAAGTTATATTTTGTAAAGCACTAACTCGGGAGCGCTGGCAGCTGTGACATAGTTCACACTATACAGTTGTCAACGTCAACTACTCTTGTAATTCCTTTTTTTAAATGTATAATTATGTAATTAGTAAAAATGTCTTGTATTCTTGAAGTGTTAAATAAATTATTATTTTTATTATTAATTTATCAATAAGACCTACGAATGCAAATTAAACGAGTCACGTGATGCTTTTCGTCAGTTTAAAAATAGAAAAGTAAATTAAGAATAAGAATTGAGAGTTACTTTTGTGAATACATTCCTGTTTTTATTCTTTTATATTCTTTTTATATCTAATTGAGACTAGCTGGTGGTTGATATAAAAAAGCTTTCTACCTAGCCAGAATATTGTCTAAAATATTTCTAAATAAAAAAAATCTTGATGAACATGCACTTACGAGTGCAAAGTCACTTTTTTCATCCAATAAACTTCGAGTGTCTCATGCCAGCGCCCAAGCCAAAAGAGTCTTGAACTATGGAATATACTTTGAACTTTGCAATTTATTTATTACATACTCCAATATGATCAACTGTCGTATTATTGGAAATATATAAAAATTACTGCCTAAGATAAGAACCATTTTTTATTGTAGATCCTACAAACCGCTAAACATAATCGTAAAATAAACGTATTAAATAACTTATTCGATAGTGTACTTTCAGACTTCAATTTAGTTTTACACTTTTATTTTTGATGATTTATTTTACATTTCAGTAAAACTAAAATAGATTTATTAATTTAACTCTTCTGGCTCCTATTTTAACTTAAACTAACAACAAATTACCCAGCATTGCTAATTAAGAAACTTTAACGGGGTTGTTAATTCAAGAAACACAATGTAGTCAAACATACAAAATTAAACAAAGATGGCATACCATCCAAAGTTAAACTGCTAGTTTAAATAAATAACTTTGCTAAAGGGGTTAAGATGGGGAAGCGTTTACTTAGGATACCAGGTGGGCCCTAAACGAATGTTGGATCTGTTCGAAAGTGCAGTCAATATGATAAGTGCCATGTTTTGAAGTACACGTGAAAACCGAATTTTACTGAAGTCTTAACTTTAGGAATTGATTTATGGTTTGTTTGCATCCAGCTTCTTTTTATAAAGCAGTGTCTTAAGTCTGAGGTGACATATTAAATACCAAACGTGAAAAATAATTCGTTGGTTAATTCACGAGTAGGGCGAGGGAATTATGTAAGAATCAGCGAAAGAACTCAGCGAGGGATTCAAACCTGCCATTTCAAACACGTTTACCCCCGAAAAGAAATACCTCTACTCTCAACAACCACAAGGACAAAAAAATAGTAGTATTAGGATAAAAAATTTGTCAGGAATAATAGTCGTCCAATATGCAAAAATATATTTAAATTTCGATTGAAATAATTTTTAATTTGAGGTAGAGTTGGCTCGGGTATTGTGATCAAATAAATTAAGGGCAATGTTATCCACAAATCACATAGATTCCAGTTTAATACAATCCGGAGTCAAATCACTATCGTTACTAGATATTTTTCATGAGTTTGCAGGTTTCTAGTACTAAACTAACAGCAGAGACCATTAAATCGTGCCAAATTTGCTTTTATATTATCGATTAGAATAGAACTTTTGAGGTTAGGAACAGAGCCATTGTTTTATAATTTCCCAGTTTTCTTTTTATTACCTTTATCTAGTACGTAAGACTTCCTTTTGGATTTTTTTAATGCCCAGACAAATACACCAACTGTATGGCCCCAAAGTAAGCAGAGCTTGTGTTATGGATGATACAGCGAACTGGGGGGGAACCCAGATTAAACATACATATATAAATACAAACAACCATGACCCGAGAACAAACATCGGTGTTCATCACACAAATGAATGCCCCGGCCAAGACTCGAACCTGGGACCTTCGGCGTATGAGGCAAGGCTACTAACCACTACGCCACTCGGTCGTCAAATTATTTGTACATATGTATAAAATATGTTCCAAATTAAAATCTCATTATTAACCGGAGGTTAAGAATAAAATTTAGAACAACATTATGTACGTAAGATGCCTAGAGGCCTAAATGACTTGCTTTACACTGAGTTTGCATAGCATCATAGGGTATAATCATACGCATGGGAGTGCACACTGACGCTTTCGAGCGGTGGACTCTGGACTTTCGAGGCAATTCGTTTGGTTTTCCAGGAGTGATTTAGTAGGCAATCACGTTTCCTGATCTACCGTCTGGAAGGCTCTCGGGACATGGTTGTTTCGGGAGTTTCTTGTTTCGGATCAGTTAGGTACCATCACTGCGACGCTTACCTTGACGAGACGGCCCAGTGCACGCTGGAGGTATATGCCCCGAGATGGATGCAGAGCGCAGCAAACTCAGCGCGATCTCTAACTTCCGACCGTAGTTTGCGCTATGGTCGAGAATGAGAGGTTGTGGTAGGCGGTGCGATCTTTTTGCGAAACAGTAGTGCTTGCGAAGGCGGCAGCGGAGATGGTGAAGGAAAGTGCTGCATACTCCCTGCTATTTCGTCACTGTCGCACGAGACGCTGTCCCATGAGCCTTTGGTGGTGGTTTTGGGGAACTCCGTCTCTGGTCCAGGGTTCGCGATGGCACATGCGTTTTCGGCATACTATCTCATGAGGGACAAATAGAGAGGGTCTCCTCTTGGGATGTTGGCGGCGCTGCACATAGCGCCATCCAACGCTGTCGGGCCACGAATGGAATGCGCAAGCTCCTCGTGACCCGGCTTCGTTTTTAGCCGGAAAGACTCAGGCATAACCCTACCACAGCCCCCACTCGGCCGGGTATTAGATTATTTATGAAACGTAAATAAGACGTAGAAACCTTAAAGGGATTCAATAGGGGATGAAAATAGTGATTGGGTATTTTAATTTTTAAAGCAAAAGCTGGAAAGTACTCTAAATACTGGATATAGCAAGTTTTACTTTTACGAAACATTCCTTTATTTTTTTAAAGAACAGAAACTGCATCCAATGGCAATAACATTTCGAAATTAATTATTGTGTATGCAAAGCTCATTTCCAGCAACTATTTATTGTTTAGTTAATTTTTTCATATTATTTTATGTCTGTAAACTCAAACAATGTTTGGTTTCAAGATTTTCCGTTCATGTATTTATCAAGTTTATTAGAGAGATTTGATCCGTATGATTGACTCTATTGATTGATGCCTTACATGTTCGGATTTTAGCCGTATCGATTCACGGGATTTTTCAAAAATCTTTGAATGCAGTTTTTCTTGTTTTAAAAAATAAAGGAATATTTCCCAGAGTAAAATTTGATATCTCTAGTATTAAGAGTGGTTTCCTTCTAGGTGGCACTGCAAAATTTCACCCTGTATTTTTTTTATTATTAACAGGTAGCGCAATTTAGAAGAACAGTAGAATTTTTGATCTTGTTTTAGTTGTCATCTTATGTTTTTCTTTTAATTAGGAATTATTTGTTTTCAATATTAAAACAAGAAGTACTCTTTTGAATTAAAATATGGTTCAAATTATGGTGATTACTATTATACATTTGGAGTTCACTGAAGCTAAACGTTTACTAAAAATTCTTCATCTACTAACTGGTTTGAAAAAATAAACCAGTTTCTGAGCCTGCCGACAATACCTTCAAATAGAAAATTGTGAAGCAATTGCTGCGTTATTTTGCATTTGCCCATTGTCCAAAAACGGTACAAAAATAAATTTAAAATAGGTTGTTACATTCATGAATAAAACTGAATCTATCTTGTAAATAATTTGAAACTTTGTTAAAAGTACATTTACGAAACTATAACCGTAGAAAGATTGCTAAGGTACGTTCATTCTTTACGACCCGCGTTTGTATGGAGGTCGCGCTCCGGAGCCGCCTCGACATTGTGTACGTTGAGTAACGAATACGTATCTAAGATACCAACTTATGTTATTCAAAGTATCACAAATGACCAAATCTTAGGTCCTAACCTAACGTATGAAGAATCACTTAGCTTTAAAATTATGTGTCTAAAATTTTCATTACCCATGTCTATTTCTCTCCGGTGACCTGCTGGACTAAGCCTTAAAATTCTACATATAGGTACACCTACCCACATCAACGGATAATTGACTTAATTTTCCTTTCCTGTACACTGATGAGCAATCCCTTGAAGGTACCCAACTTGTAAATTTGTTTTTGAACATGCTTCCTGTTTACGTACTTAAGGGGCGTGGCCGAGAAACCCGCCACGATAGCCCTTTTTGTCGTGTTTAGTACAGCTACTTGTTATTTTAAAGACAAATCCACTTATAAAAATAAGTGTTACTATTCTTAACAATATTTTATAGTTTGAATATGATTTAATACACCTCTTTACAATGACGATTCAAAACTACAAAAACAATTTGAACCAATTTCTAATTGATGAATCAGTTTGAAATTTTGTACATGTATGCAATACTGGTTAGTAATAGGTACTTTAAAATGATAATGTCAGTTGTATGTCCTTACAGCAATGTCAGTTTTTCATTTTTTGAACAAAATTTTACATCAAATGTTAAAATTCATGGTCTTCCTATTATTTCTGACACTGTTATTTAGCAAAAAATTATCCTTATGATAAAGCCTTTCGATCGGTTTGATAAAAGTACAGAGTAATTTTTATTCTCGTGTAGCGGGTTCGATTTCTAGTTCAACCATGTAATTATTTAAATAATCTATGAATGCAGTTTAAATTGTTTTTTAAATTAAAATAATGTCTTCTTTCAGTCAAATGTTCCAACTGCAATATTCAAGGTACTTGCTCTACATGTGGCATAGCCGTGGGACGCCCTGTATATGTACCATTGCGTTATTAAAACTATAATTTAAGTGCCATGGTGCTTATATCGGAAACTTGATATAATAATTAAAATCTTGGTAAGAAGTCCATGAGTTTCTTAAATTATAGGTACCGTCACGGCTAGGTCTTACGAGCACGTCAGAATGCCGCGATATTTTGTTAAAAAGTTCGATATAAGTTAAGAAGAAAATAATTAAAAATTGAAAATATCGAATTACATCAAAGAATTTAAAAAACAATACATTCTGACTTGCTCCATCGCCGGAGTAAGATGTGATGTATTTAGTGAATGAAAATGAAAGAAATAATTTATAAAAATAAATATTTTAATTATCCTCCCTACTAACCTTACGAAGAGTCGTTAGTTGGTGGAGGCGCCGGGTACGGATCAAAGAAAACCAAGGCTGCCTGAGACACGTATTAATATATAAACACGTATTAGTATATAAAAATACAAAATTGAGCTACAGAAGTACAATGGACTGTGTGTTGACGAACAAGAATTTTTTAATAATTTTAATATCGTCGCAACGCTGAATCGCTACAGCGAGGACCAGAAGGCCTACTATGAACTATTATTGCGTTTCAATTGACGACCTAAAATAAACTGCTTTGCTATTTCATACCACGACGTCATTAAAGCGATCCAGTCTAGGTTGACGCCAAATCAAGTCGGCAATTGGATCGCAAACTGTTTTAGTTCGTTCATTTTTCGTACCATGAGGTGATATTTCAACCTATATTGGATGACTTAAATGTCAAAGTAAGCGATTCAAAAAAAGTTGCTACTTTCTTGGCGTGAAGTGAATCGTTTCGGTTTATCTTTAAAAAAATTGTTGAAAATATAGATATTTTAAGGTATTTCAGTTGGATATTTAGTGTTTCTTATGTGTTAATGTAAAAAAGTGATTTCTAGAGCTATTTTTTATTGTAGATGTCTGACGAATTAGACTTTTTTATTTTCTTGGAAAATGAAAATGAAATAAACACAACACGGAAACAATCGGACCCCTTTTATTTGGAAGATGAAGAATATACAAAAAAGATATCGGTTGTCTAAACGATTGGTATTAGAAATGTGCGATGAGCTGAGCCCAATGTTGAAAAATCCAACAAAATCAACTAATATATCAGTAGAGATAAAGGTAGAAGTCAAATTGGGTGCGTTCTAAACTCGTCATAATCAATTTATTTTTACGACAACACTAAGGAAACCTTTAATTATTTGTAATTTAAAGAATTATATAAATTTCTATTATTTAATGAGTACTAGTACGGGCTTATGGTATATAATTTGACACTAAAAAGCGCAATTTTAAAATATATTTGTTGTTATTTTTACACAAAAAAAACCGCTAAAATCATATCAACTAGATTTCGAAACGCAATGCATATGGTTCGAGTAAAAGAGACAGACTTATGCAACGAGTGTATAGCGTCATCTCTTTCTCACACGCGGACCACAGACAAATTTCGGTCTTTCATTCCTCCGTGAGCGATTCAAACGCCAGTTAGCTAAAGGCACTTCATGGTACGAATCTTAGCGATTCAGTTTAGGTACCTAAACTGGATTGCATCGGAATTGAATGGCAAACTAAAAGTTGATGGTAGGCCTTCAGCACTAATTTTTTTCACACAAGTGGCCAATAAATCTGGTTCTTTTGAAAAATTAAGAAATGAATTGATTAAGGAATTTTACACAGATATTGATCACTTGGCAAAGTTTTATGAAAGGAAGCAAGGGAATGACGAATATATTAAAGCTTATTATTATGCGTTAGACGCACTTGCAACCAAGGTGGTTCCGGCGATTTCAGAAGGCACATTTATACGACAGGGAACAGGACAAACACAAAACTGCATTTATTACCCCATCAGGGTTGTATGAATTTAATGTATTATATCTACTATACCTTTTGGCCTGAAGACTAGTGGGGTGATTTTCCAGAGAATGATGGACGAAGTGCTGGCTGGACTTAAGTATAGGAATGTAATAGTATTCGTAGACAATGTGATTATCTATGGGAAGACTTTTAATGAGTTTATGGAAACACTCAACCAGGTGCTAAGGGTGCTTAAGGGGCGCAAATTTTATTGTAAAACCTTAAAAGTGTAGTTTTGGATATAACCGAAAAACTGTATTGGGGCATACTATTTCAGGCCAAGGCATATTGTCTGATCAAAATAAAATCTAAAAGATAAATAATATCAAAATTCCTAAAATTGGTTTCGATAAAGTTTTGTCATTAATCCAAAAGCGCCACTTTTACGTCATTTCAGTAACGAAGAAGGTATTTGCACTAGGCTTTATATAGACGCAATCGATCTAGCAATAGGTGCTTGTTCAATGCAACGGTATAATAATGAGATGTTGCCTATATATTTTGCTTCACGAAAAATAACCGATGCGGAAAAGATGTATGCAGGAATGTTTAGGTTTAGTTTGGACTTGGAATTATTTCAAACATTATTTATGGGGTCTTTAATTTTAAATAGTGACGGACCATAAGGCAGTATGCTGGCTTAGGAAATGTAAAGATATGTCCGGTAGGTTAGCTAGGTGGACTTTAGTAATACAAGCGCACGACTTTGATGTAATCCATTGCTCAGGAAAGCAGAACGTCGTAGTCGTGGCTTAGTTTTTGTTTCGGAATCCGCTGATTGACCAAGAATAGTGAACTTCTCCGAGTGAACCGGTAAACAGCGGTTTGCAAATGTATAAAATTTCGGTGAACAAGGTCTCCCGCGAGCATGGATTAGATTATTAGTGTCGTAGATGGCGAAATGCGTTGGCGAGAAATTCTAAGAGTTCATTAAAAGACTTTGTAATATATAATGATTTATTGTACAAAAATATTAGAATAAATAATGTAGAGAAAAAGTTACTAGTTTTAGCTAAGTCATTGTTTAATAATGTTATGTTTGAATTACATGACAATCCATGTACAGGACATTTCGGCCTAATGAAAATAATGGCGAAATTCCGTTCTCTGTATTTTATACCTAATTGCAATTTCTAAAGTCGATAGGAACATGAAGAGTTGTGTTTCTTGTCAGGAAAAGGAAACTTATAATAAGGTTGTGCCGTTGCAACATATGATAGTCGAACGTTTACTTGATATGGTCGAAATTGATATTTTAGGTCCGTTTAACTGTTCGGAAAATGGTAATAGGTATGTCATAGCTTGCGTTGAATGTTTTTCAAAATAAGCTGTATGTACAGCCATTCCCAGAGCGACGGCTCAAGCAGTAAGCGATTTTCTCATAAAGGAAATTTTCAGAAAATTCGCTTGGGTGCAAGAATCGCTATCCGATAGAGGCTTGATTTTTTCGTCTAGATTGATTAGGAACACGCTGAGAGAGTTTGGTGTGCAACAATGTCTCGTTACCACTATGCACCATCTATAGTTAGGTCTTGTAGAAAAATTTACTCAAACTACTTCTCACATGTTAGCTAAATATGATAATCGGACACAACGTAACTTGTATACATTTTTGCCATTAGTGGTGAATGCTTATAACTGTGCCACACAAGCTTTCACTAAGTTTTCACTATATTATTTAATGCTCGCTAGGGGATTTGAGCATCCACCGATATTCGATCTTTTAGGGATTTGAAGGATTTTCTGTTTGAACCGTATCTTGCGTCGAAGCTATAGGTATAAAACTTATAAAATATAAAACAGCCTACTATTATTAATTTAAAAAAAACATAAAAGTAAATTGCATCAACACTTTTCTTCATTCGTTACACATCTTGACTGTTTTTCTTAAAACTGAATATGATTATCCCTAAGTACTCTTACAAAATTTTATGAACCTACAAGTCAAAAACTTGCTTAGCAGTTTATTGCAAACATAATCAGACACCACGCCCGGATTCGAAATCCATGTGCAATATTTAGTAAATTTCGAGAATTCCCAATCAATAACACGGATTTAAAAATAAATAGATAAACAGTACTCAGAAGTAATCTGAGTAAACAGGAAAAAGGAAGCAATATGTGATTAAGTATTATAATTCCAATTCTGATAAATCATAGAAGTAATTAAGAACGAACTAGAGCTCTGACAATTCACAGCAGTGGTAGCCCAGTCTAAAAGAGCTTAACCCCCAAAATTCTAGGCCATCGTTTTCATTCACCAGCCTATGGAAGGGGCCACTGTGTACAAAGTCAAACAATAAACCAAATTTGACGCTGCTTTAGCCACCTTCTTGATTTTTAGGTGTGAAGTGTCTTCCTTGAAATCTTGCAAAATTTCTACTTTTCGATAAAATTCATAGGGACCTAAGTTGTTCGTCACTTAATTATCTACATTTGACTTCATGCAACTTTTTCTTGCGATCGATATTTTTCGAATTGAGGAGGGAAATTATTTTAACACACTGACACATCCGGGAATGTGTCTATAGTTTTTAAGGGCGGGATGTACATAGGATTTTATCTACAAAAGGCCATATTTGTCAATTCCTCTCAAGGTTAGAGCTATTTTTTTCAATTTCATATAAATTATAGAAAAACGCCCGTGGATGTCTCTTAAAACAATAAAGGGAGTAAATACATTATTAAATAAATCTGAACTTGGAATAAAACTGGAATCTTCAGTTAAGAACGTGGGGAATGTTGTTCTGGTGGTTGGTGGTTTTACTGAATAAATTTGCTTAAAGCTATGCTTTACAAATACTATGCTTCACCAATTGTCATCATAGTTTAGTTCTTATAGTTTCCCATCTACTCAAATCGTAAAGGTTAATTGTCTAAACATTATTAAGTTTTAAAGCAAAAGAGTAATAAGGACGTTTTCATTATCTCGTCCGCTCAGTTAGTTAAAAGATTAATTTCGCAAGCAATTATTAATTATTTCATCCGAGAGAAAGATATTAATTACAGCGAATAAACTTGGAAACCTCGCAGAGTCTGTTAAGTACGCAGAAGCGGAGCAAAACTATGCGATAATCAGATTTGCATAATTTGAAGGAGTGCAGCATTTTGTGAAGCAATTTTATATATATATTTTTTTTGTACTATTTCTCTTTGTGTTGTCGGTGAAAACTAAATATCATTTGCGTAATGGTATAGGTATACCGCATTCATATAAATATGTAGAAGGTTTTTTTTGCTCCCCTTCACGGAGAGGGTAGGAGGATAAAAATAGGCTCTGACGCATACTCCGCGCGCGCGTTAGGAGTTATGTGGGACTCGCTCCGAGCCTACCAGAGCCACTACCCACTAAAAAAAACCCTGAATGACTCGTGCAATTTTTGCCAGACAGCCATCATCTGAGCGACGACCAATCGGAGAAAGAGGCCGCGCTAGCGGGGCCCAGAAGGGGTCACCCGCTGGGATTACATAGCACTGAAGGTGCAAATGAAAATAAAAATTGAATTAATTCGAATTTACATTAGAATTAGATTGCGGCCTGAAGGGCTTCGAGATCTATTGTTCATTGCGTGGGTTCGCCGGTGTACGCGTTTCTCGGTCTAGCGACTTTGAACTTCGAATCTATGACAGGGGTAGTATACGAGACTGAATCTTGAACTAAGGGATTGGGGTGGGTTTCGGAGCGTTTGAAGAACGATTCTGAGATGGTTTTGAGGTGCTGTTGCACGTAGGTAAATCAAGATCTCTGTGCAGGTCCGCGTTACGCACGTACCAAGGTGCGATTGTGGCCCTGCGGCAGAAGAGGTTTTGAACTACCTGCAGTTTGTGCAGGACGGAGGGTTGGGCGTGGGCAAAGATTTGCGAGGCATATGTCATGACGGGTCTAACGCAGGTCTTATAAAGCGTAGGTTTGTTTCTAAAACACATTTTACTTTTTCTACCTAACATACTATATAGGCGGCTTAAGTAAAAACGGGCAAGTTTCTTTACTTTATCGACGTGTGGCTTGAAAAAAAGCGTCTGGTCTAAGGTGACGCCTAATTATTTAGTACTACGCTTCAGGGGATGGGAATACCTAACATTCGAATGTGGGGATCGTTGTAGCGATTACGGAGTTTATGGTCGAATTGAATAGCAGAACTCTTGTCTGTGTTCACATCGATACGCCATTTTTGAAACCATACACCGAGGGCGTTTACGGCCTTTTGGAGTCTGGTGATGTTCTTCGGGACCTCGCGGCCTTTGGTGTAAAGGGCGGTGTCGTCAGCAAAGAGGGCGAGTTCGACGCCTTTCTCCTCGACGACTTCGTCCTGTACCGCCTGGATGTGGAAGGAATCTGCGGGTTGCGTGCTGGGCGAGCATTGTGAGGCAACGCTGTCAGCGAAGCAGTCGGATTTCTCTTTGACTTCGAAGGCAGTAGTGCCATCGGGACGAGTAAGAGGAGGAACGTGAGAGGTGTCTACGCGTAAGGCTCGAGCCATACTATAATAAGCTTGGTGGGACGGATATTCTCCATGAGATCGTTAAACTGAGTGTCACAGTGTTCCGCGAGGCGAGACCTAACTTTACGTTGAAGCTGATTCGCAGCTGTTCTATAGGCGGGCGTGGGATAGAGCTTGGCTCTCCGGAGAGCCGCGTTCTTAGCTTTAATAAGATTGCTTACGGCTGGGGGAAGCATGGGTTTGCCTTGCTTAGCAACCTTTTCGTAATCGCTGATGGCTGAGTTGATAGCATCAGTGAGAGAATTGACTAATGAATCTATTTTATCCGGGCTATCTAATTGATCGGGCGAGATTGCGAGCGGAGAGTTCGGGGCCTCTAAGGCTGAATCTAACGTATTTTTAAAGCCTTTCCAGTTGGTAAATGTCCTAGGAGAGGTGACGTTATCGTTAGGCGGTCCTAGCACGAGGGAGACGGGGCAGTGGTCAAAACCTAGGTCATCGAGTGGTTCGATAGACCTGAGATCGAGGTTGATTTGCTTGACAATTGCAAAATCGAGGATGTATGGAGACTGGTTCGGGTTGTTAGGATGGTGAGTAGAAGTGATGGGAGAGATCACGTCTAAGTCGAGTGAGTTAGTGATATTAAGGAGAGCGATACCACTGGTGTTGGTCGATAGGCACGTCCAGTCAGTATGTTTGGAGTTAAAGTCTCCGAACATTATGACTGAATGGCCGAGGGCGTGGTCTATTGCCACTAGGTATGTAGATAGAAGCTATGATGATGGCCGCATGACCAGTCATAGCCAATCTACACACAGTGGCTTCCATGTTGAGGAGAGGAGGGCTAAGGAGAGGACAGCAATGGAAACCTCTTTTGTAATAAATAGCAGAGCTGCCGAAACCGTCGGAGTTGGGCCTATCGTTACGAGTGAACGCGTACTTGGGAAAAGCGAATCCCTTGGAGTGGTTTAGAGTAAGCCATGTCTCTTGGAGAAGCAATAAGTCTGGCTCGTTGTTCTGAAGGAAAAGTTTGAGCTCAGGGAGATTAGTACTAAGGCTACGAGCGTTAAATGAAACTAGGGATAAGCCCTTGGGCTTAATACGAGCGGACGCGGGATTTGCAGGTCTAGACATTATATTTTCTGTTTAAGAATTTATACTTAATATATAATTTACAAAGAGCTTAGTAGCGAGTGATGCTCGGCTAACGCAAGTAGACGCTCTTGAGGAGAGCGGGCGGCTCGCAGTTTGCCTGCGAGTATGGAGATTTCCCTAATGTCGACGTTTTGGATAACGTCGAACACGGTCTTCATGACCTCAGCCAACGACGGCTGAGGTGAAGACAACGGACCGGGACGCTGGCCTACGGGAGCTACGGGAGCTGTGATAAGTAGGGAAGGTGAAGCGGCTGGACGCTGTCTCCAGGAGAAAGCCGGAGTAGGCGTTGGCTGCACGGGCTTTGCTTCCGGGGGAGCCCGGTTGCGTAGCAGCGGGAAGTTGGTGGGAGTGAGCGGCGGCGCTGGTCTAGGCGCGGCCCTCTTAACGGAGGAGCGCGGAGCTCGCAACCAACCCCTGTAGTTAGCTGTGTGGCCGGACTGGTCGCACAGCACACATGCAGGGGGGGAAGTGGATTCGGGAGTGCTTTTTTTTTTTTGGTTCCCCTCCACGGGAAGGGCAGGAGGATATAATGCTCTGAGGCATACTCCACGCGCGCGATCGGAGTTATGTGGGACTAGTCCCGACGCCTACCAGAACCATACCCACTAAAAAAACCCCTGTCGGCTCGTGCATTTTTGCCACTCAGCCTTCATCTGAGCGACGGCCAATCGGAGAAAGAGGCCGCGCTAGCGGGGCCCTTAAGGGGTGCTCAAAATGAAAAGTAAATAATTAAAAAACATTAAAAAAAGAAAAATAAAATTGCATTAATTCGGATTTACGTTAGAATTAGAATTTACATTAGAATTAGAATTTGCGGCCTGAAGGGCCAAGAGATCTCAAGTTAATTGCGTCGGTTCGCCAGTGTGCGCGTTTCTCGGTCTAGTGACTTTGTATATCGAATCTAACACAGGAGCAGTATATGAGACTGAATCTCGAACAAGATGATTGGGATGGGATTCGGCGCGTTTGAAGAACGATTCTGAGACTGTTTTGAGGTGCTGTTGCACTGTAGGTAGTTCAAGATCTCTGTGCAGGTCCGCGTTACGCACGTACCAAGGTGCGTTTGTGGCCCTGCGTCAGAAGAGATTTTGAACCACCTGCAGTTTATACAGGAGTGAGGGTTTGGCGTGGGCAAAGACTGGCGAAGCATATAAAGCGTACGTTTATTTCTAAAAGACATTTTACTTTTTCTTCCTATCATACTATTTAGGCGGCTTAAGTAGAAACGCGCGAGTTTCGTTACTCTATCGACGTGTGGCTTGAAAGAAAGCGTCTGATCTAAGGTGACGACTAAGTATTTAATACTGCGCTTCCAGGGGATGGGAATACCTAACATTCGAATGTGGGGATCGTTGTAGCGATTACGGAGTTTATGGTCGAATTGAATAGCAGAACTCTTGTCTGTGTTCACATCGATACGCCATTTTTGAAACCATACACCGAGGGCGTTTACGGCCTTTTGGAGTCTGGTGATGTTCTTCGGGACCTCGCGGCCTTTGGTGTAAAGGGCGGTGTCGTCAGCAAAGAGGGCGAGCTCGACGCCCCTCGGAGGGATGGATGTCGTTAGTGTACACAGTGTACAGCAGAGGGGCGAGGACTGAGCCTTGCGGGACTCCAGCCTTTATGGGACAAGGCGAGTAAAGCGCCTATGACTGTCGCTTCTTTCCAGGCTTTTGGAAAGTAGCTATGGTCCAAGCAGGCATTGAAGATAATAGCTAACAAGGTAAGCACGTGGTTAAGTGCGTGGTTGGAGATTCCATCCGCACCCGGAGCCTTTTTGGACTTTTGACTTCTAATGAGAAGCAAGATTTCACCGTTAGAGACTGTGACGGGGTCGTCGGTGATGGGGAGAGATTCTCTGTGGAGAACTTCGTCCTCCACAGCCTGGATGTGGGAGGGATCCGCGGGTTGCGTGCTGGGCGAACATTGTGCCGCTATGCTTTCGGCGAAGCATTCGGCTTTCTCTTCGACTTCAAAGGCAATAGTGCCGTCGGGACGAGTGAGAGGAGGAACGTGAGAGGCGGTGTCTACGCGTAAGGCTCGGGCCATTCGATAATACGCTTGGTGGGACGGGGAGATATTCTCCATGAGATCGTTAAACTGAGTGTCACGGAGTTCCGCGAGGCGAGACCTAACTTTACGTTGAAGCTGATTCGCAGCTGTTCTGTATGCTGGCGTGGGATATTTCTTGGCTCTCCGGAGAGCCGCGTTCTTGGCTTTAATGAGATTGCTAACGGCTAGAGGAAGCGCGGGTTTGCTTTGCTTAGCAACCTTTTCGTTGTCGCTGATGGCTGAGTTAATAGCATCAGTTAAAGACTTGACTAATGAATCTATTTTATCCGGGCTATCTAATTGGTCGGGCGAAATTGCGAGCGGAGAGTTCGGGGCCTCTAAGGCTGAAACTAAGGTATTTTTAAAGCCTTTCCAGTTGGTAAAGGTCTTAGGATATGTGACGTTAACGTTAGGCGTACCTAGCACGAGGGAGACGGGGCGATGGTCGGAGCCTAGGTCATCGAGCGGTTCGATAGACCTTAGATCAAGATTGATTCGCTTGATAATTGCAAAGTCGAGGATGTCAGGAGGGTAGGTCGGGTTGTTGGGATAGTGAGTGGGAGTGATGGGGGATATGACGTCTAAGTCAAGGGAGTTAATGATGTCGAGGAGAGCGATACCGCTGGTGTTGGTCGATAGGCACGTCCAGTCAGTATATTTGGAGTTAAAGTCTCCGAACATAATGACTGAATGGCCGAGGGCGAGAATGGCCTCAAAGTCGCTGCGGATTGGTCTGGAGCCACATGGTATGTAGACTGAAGCTATGGTGATGGTCGGATGACCAGTCATAGCCAATCTACACACAGTGGCTTCCATGTTGAGGAGAGGAGGGGTAGGGAGAGGACAGCAATGGAAGCCTCTTTTGTAATATTAGGTCTTTACCTATGAAATTGCCGTTTTTCACGAAATAAATGAAGCGTAATTTTTTTATATATTTTAATTTCTATTAATCAAAATAATCACCCATGCAATCAATGCATCTTTGCCAACGCATTGGTAGCTTATTCATGCCTTTCTTGAAGAAATCAGCTGGACGCGAGGCAACAAATTCTTCAAAGGCATTTTTACTGCCTCTCGGGTATTGAATTTTTTTCCCGCCAAGAAGTTATCCAAATTCTGGAAAAAGTAGAAGTCTGTAGGCGCAAGGTCTGGTGAGTACGGTGGATGACGGAGAACTTCCAACCCCAACTCTTGTATTCAGTGTGTGTTCAGTTCTTCACAGTACACATCTGCAGTAATGCTTGTCCCGTTTGGCAAGAAGCTGTGACGAATTACACCCGCGTTAGACCACCAAACAGTGACCATCACTTTTCTAGGGGTAAGTTTTCGTTTAGGGCATTGTTGGAGTGCTGAACCAGGGTCCAATCAACTAGCTGAGCGCTTACGATTGTCAAACAGGATCCATTTCTCGTCACAAGTAACAATGCGGTTCAGAATTCCTTCATTTGTATGCCGACTGAGCAGTGCAAGGCACGTCTCCACGCGTACTTCGCGCTGGCGGTCATTGAGTTCGTGGGGTACCCATTTGTCAAGCTTTTTTACCTTGCCAATTTGACGCAAATGGAAAAATATTGTTTTGATGCTAACGTTGAAAGCTGCTGCTAATTCAGCCGTGGATTGAGTTTCATCAGCTTCCACAATTGCCTTTAATTCGTCATTGTCGACCAAAGTTTTCGGACGACCACGGGGTTCATTTTTCAGGTCAAAATTTCCAGAACGGAACCGGGTAAACCAATAACGGATGGTGCGTTCGTTTGTAGTGTTCGCTCCGTAAACGTCGTTGATGTTGCGTGCCGCTTGTGCCGCTTTGCTGCCACGACGGTACTCATACTCCATAATTACTCGAATTTTTAACTTATCCATGATGACGAAAAATGTTCGAATGCGTTGAAAACAAAACACTAACTATTAAACAAATGACGATTTTAGAAAAAGATTTCCATGTTTGTCAAATAAAATTAATTTGAAATTAGAATTATCAGTCAAAGAAAAATATTTTCATTAGAAATGGCCAGTACGGCAAAACGGCAGTTTCATAGGTAAAGACCTATTATATAGCGGTGCCGCCGAAACCGTCGGAGTTGGGCCTATCGTTGCGAGTAAACGCGTACTTAGGAATAGCGTATCCCCTGGAGCGGTTTGGAGTAAGCCAGGTTCTTTGTTCTGAAGGAACAGTTTAATCTCGGGAAGGTGGGTGCTAAGGCTACGAGCGTTAAAAGATACTAGGGATAAGCCCTTGGGTTTAATACGACTGGACGCGGGATTCGCGCGTCTACACATTATAATTTATACAAAAAATAAAATTTATAACGAACTTAAAAGCGAGTGATGCTCGGCTAACGCAAATAAACGCTCTTGAGGAGAGCGGGCGGCTCGCAGTTTGCGTGCGAGTACGAAAATTCCGTTAATATCGACGTTTTGAATAACGTCGAACACGGTCTTAATGTCCTCAGCCAACGACGACTGAGGTGCGGATGACGGAAGAGGACGCGGCCCTACGGAAGCTACGGGAGCTGGGATAGGTCGGGAAGGTGCAGGTGGGACGGCCGGACGCTGCCTCCAAAACAGAGCCGGAGTAGGCGTCGGCTGAACGGGCTTTGCTTCCGGGGGACCCCGGTTGCGCAGCGGCGGGAAGTTAGCGGGAGTGATCGGCGGCGCCGGTTTAGGCGCGACCCTCTTGGCGGTGGAGCGCGGGGGCAACCCCTGTAGTTGGCTGTGTGGCCGGACTGGCCGCAAAGCACATAGGCAGGGGGGGAAGTGGATTCGGGAGTGCGAGTGCACACCTTCGTTATATGTGGATCCAGGCACTTAACGCACCTGGGGGGAGCTGAGCAGTTAGCCGCTGCGTGGCCATAAAGCTGGCAGCGGTGGCACTGCCCAGGGTGACCGCGGGGGTTGGGATGCTTAAAGGATATTTTCGAGAGTCCGCAAATTGTGCGAGCCTCTCTGAAAATCTCCTTCGAGTTGGGAGTTTTTGACAGGATAACTAAAGCTAAAAGAAAACGCCTACTGCGGTTGGAGTGCATCTTGTGCACTGCTTCGGCCGGGAAACCCTGGGACTTAAGGTCCTCGAGGATTTCTTCATTCGCGAGCTCAAACGGGACGCCCTGTAGTACTGCGCGGATCTTACGCTCCTCCTGGAGGGCATAGGTGTGATAAGCGATTTGTTTTAAAGAAAGTAACCTGGTGAACGCGCGGAAGTCGTCGACGGTCGCGACCTGAATTTTAATGGAATCGCCTGCGTTGGTTGCTTTAAGATAATTGATTTTTTGCTCTTTGCAAAGATTTGATACTACGGTCCATCGCGCTTTTTCGCGGAGAAAGACGGGCGGAGGGAGCTGAGGCTTCGGCGGGACGGGAGCGCAGCGCGTCGCTGGCTTCGATGGGACCGACGGAGACGTGGTTGCTTCGAGCGATTTTAATGGCGTGGGGGCTGGTGTTGAAGACACCGGGGAGGGCTCGGGTATTGAGGATACCGAGGCTTTCTTAGAACGCTTCTTGGAGCGCTTGGCGACTAGCTGAAACCCGGGTTCAGGAGAGCCGGTTAAGGTGATGGCATCTGACGACGTATCAGACGCGGGTTCGGAGTCGCTCCCGGGAGCGGTACGCTTGCGACGCGACGCGTGAGAGGATGCGACCGATTCGCAGTCCATCTCGGACGAGGTGGGAGACGAGGAAGAGCTGTAGACCTAAGGGATCTGGACGTAGGAGGCCTGAGGGGCCCGAGTTGAGGCCTGTAAGGCCTGCATTATTACGTCATCTGATAAGTTGGCGCCGGACACAACGAGCGCCTGGGCGAACGACCTAAGAATGTTTACAAGGTCCATTGGAGGTTTTGGATATGTAATATATAAATATATAATGTATGCCTAGGTTCCCTAGCAAACCTAGCACCTATTTATGTAACAAATGCCTAGAGTTCCTAAATAAAAACCTAGCGAACCCTAGCGGCTAACCTCCCTACCAGCGGTAGGGGGGCTGGGGAGAATAACTTAAAACTAACCGTAGTACGCCGAAGGCCACTACCTAGAAACCTAAAAAAAAGGGTACGCAGGTAAAGAGTTGACCGCGTTAGGGTCAACCTTTACCGACAGAAAGGACAAATACACACGAAAACACACAGATATGATAAAAATCAATATGAAAGTAGGAGAAAAGAAAAATAAATAAAATAGAGGAATAAAATAAAAATAAAAGGACTGGTTCAGTACAAATTCGTTGTCACCGTTAAGTATCCTTTGTACTGAAACCAGACTACTTACGCTGGGCACAACACTGCACTCAGCACAAGCACAACACAACTTAGCACAGCACTTTGAAGAGTAAGGGGCTTAGTCGCAAAGAAAAATCGCACTTCGATAGCACTCAGAGGGAGTAGAAAAACCTTGAAAACCGTAGCATGGAACCAACACGCTAGACCGTGACGTCAGTAGACTGAGCGCCACGGAATATTGGGAAGGGACCGATCAACGGAGAACTGGGTCTTGCACGTCCGCACCGGGTGGCGATCGGAGCGAGAATGTGTTCGGGAGTGCGAGTGCACTCCTTTGTTATATGTGGATCCAGGCACTTAACGCACCTGGGGTGAGCTGAGCAGTTAGCTGCTGCGTGGTCATAGACCTCGGTTGGAGTGCATCTTGTGCACTGCTTCAGCTGGGAAGACTTAAGGTCCTCCAAGATATCTTCGTTCGCGAGCTCAAATGGGACGCCCCGTAATACCGCGCGGATCTCACGCTCCTTTGGGAGGGCGTAAGTTTGATACGCGATTTGTCTGACTGATAAGAGCATAGTGAACGCGCAGAAGTCGTCGATAGTCGCGACTTGGATTTTGATGGTTTCGCCTGCGTTTGCCGCTTTGACATAATTAATTTTGGGACTTTGCACAAGTTAGAAACCGCGGTCCAGTGCGCTTTTTCGTGGAAGAAGACGGGTGGAGGGAGCTTAGACTTGCTGGCTTGGACGGAGCCGACATAGTCGCGGTCACTTGCAGTGACAGTAACGGCGCGGGGGCGGGTGTTGAAGACACCGGGGTGGGCTCGGACGTTGAAGACACCGTGGCTTTCTTCAAACGCTTCTAACTTCAGACACAACGAGCGCCTGGGTGAATGACCTAGCAAAGTTTACCAAGCTTTGCTGGTCCATTGGAGGGCTTGGGACTTCAATATATAAATACGTAATAATGCCTAGGTTCCCTAACAAACCTAGCATCTAAACCTCCCTATACGCAGTAGGGGGGGCTGGGGACGACGCGAAGTGGTGCCCCTAATTCGGACAGCACTGTACCGTCACCTGGGAAAGGCCCAAGTGCAATGGGATCGGGTCTGCCGGTTTCTCCTTAGCCTGAAGGGCCTTGGAAGCGCACCGGGGCAACGCTAGCAGGCTTATTTAGTAGTTTTAGTGTTATGCTAAATGTCAACTAAGATAGTGCAAAGTCCCCACTGCAGGAAGTGGAAGGGCACAGCGCTGAGCTGTGCCAACGGACTACCTTCCAAGAGCCGGAATCTGGACCATCGAGGCGATTCATCTGGTCTTCCAGCAGTGGTTGGGTAGGCGATTCGGTTTCCTGACCTACCGTCTGACCCAGGTGCTCTCGGGACATGATTGTTTCGGAAGTTACCTGGTTTGGATCAGTCCGACCGCCAGGTGCCACCACTGCGACGATTGCCTCAACGAGACGACCCAGCACACGCTGGAGATATGCCCGGCGGTGAATGCGGAGCGCAGCGCGCTTAGCTCTGTATTGTGTGCCGATATCTCGCTCCCAACCGTGGTTCGTGCTATGGTCCAGAGTGAGAGGTCGTGGCAGGCGGAGCAAAGCTACTGAGAGGCCGTAATACTCGCGAAGGAGGTGGAGGAGAATATGCATCCTCCCTTCCACTTCGTCACCTTCGCACGGGACGCCGGAGGGCGGCTTTCATCGCTGAGAGGTTCCCTTCCTCGCAGTCCCATAAGCCTTCGGTGGCTTCCTGCACATCATCTCATGAGGGACGACTAGAGAGGGACCCCTCCCTCCCGGAACGTCCCCAGTGCTGCAGAGAGCGCCGGCTAACACTGTCGGGCCGCGAACGGAATACGCAAGCTCCTCGTGACCAGGCTTCGTGCATCCAGATGGAAGCCACAGGTTTTTAGCCAATAGGAGTCCGGCATAAGTGCAAGTGGACTCCATCTACACTGACTTCTCTAATGCATTTGATATTGTGGATCACAAATTACTTGTTACTAAACTTAAATCATTTGGAGTACATGGAAATTTACTACGATGGTTAGAATCATATCTAGACAACAGATTACAAAGTGTAGTAGTTTATGGATATAGGTCTAATGAATATGTTGCTCAGTCAGGCGTTCCTCAAGGATCACATATCGGCCCTATTCTCTTTTTAGCATTTATAAATGACATTTCCAATAATTTAAACTACAGCCACTGCTCTATTTTTGCCGACGATTTAGAATTATTCCGTATTATTAGAAATCAGGACGATGTGCTTTGTTTACAAAATGACCAAATGCCGTTAATGAATGGTGCATACAAAACAAAATGAAACTTAATCCTAGTAAATGCACCTTCATTAAATTTACAAAGAATAAAACCACCGTTGCCTCTTGTTATTCTATTGATACCATTACGAGAATCTCATTCCGCCAGAGATCTTGGGGTGATTCTAGATAATAAACTTAGCTTTATTAAACATATGGATAACATGGTTACGTGCGCTTGGAAAATGCTAGGTTTTGTTAAAAGTACGTGTAAGGACTTCAAAAATGCTCAGACCCTTATTACAATTTATAATGCTTTGATCCGTAGTAGTTTAGAATACACCTCAGCAATATGGAATCCTCACTATAAAACTCACATTCAGAGAATTGAGCGTATTCAAAAAAACTTTACGCGGTTTATCGCTTACAAAGTTAAAAGATGTCCCTATCACGCCGATTATGATACTAGACTTGCACAATTAAAAATATCATCACTGGCTGATCGTCGTAAACTATTGGACCTATTAACACTTCATAAACTTCTGCATAGTAAATTAATGTCACACTCTTTGTTGCAGCAAATTTGCATGAGAATCCCATATCATACTCCTAGACACCCTTTGACTAATATTTTTAATATTCCCTTCAGCAGAACCAATTTGGGTAAGTTTTCTCCATTGAACAGATGTATGAGAACTTATAACAATCTGGACAACCGTGACATCGACATCTTTTGCGACCCTGAACCTGTATTCAAAAGTAAATGCCAAGATCTTCTGTTACTTGCTTTGCCCGATTACTAGTTCAAAGAAAATTAAAAATAATAATATATAACACAAAAATGCGTACAACTTGGTAAATAATAATTTCCGACCACATGTTGTCTATCCAAATCTATTGAAAATAAGCTCAACTACAACCCCTTAAAAGGAATGTATTGAATTTCCTTTCACCCTGTATAATAATGATAATAAAAGAAAAATAATGAAGTTGTTTATAGCATGGATCAAACACACAAATATATAAATACAAACAGCACAATACAACAGCAACCCGCGTAGATACTCTCGTGGCTTCCCATCTTCCTACCAACATTGTTCAACCTGGTTCGGCTGCCAACAACGCTGAAATCCCAATGACATATTACATATAGACAAGTCATACGCAAACATTACCGCACAAAAAAACGGCGTCAACGTAACTATAGATACCTATCCGATATATAGAGTAATATAATTTGTGGGATAAGGAAAGAATAATACGGTTCACTTGTTGTAAGAAAGAGATACCTATGAACTTCGTGACATTGCTTCACACTAATTGGTCGCGAGTGTATGTGACGTAGTACGTAAATTGTCAAAACTCTATAGCGTTGTCTTTTTTACTCCCATATACAAAATCATAATACATCTCGCTCTTCGAGTTTGTTGAAGCGAATAGCCATGTCAATTAAAAACGTCATTTTAAATAGCAAAATAAAATTATAAATAAGATAGTTATAAAAAAATAGTACTTACGCATGAAAAGAAACGTTTATTCTATCTTCACACTAATTGGTCGCGAGCGTCTGTGACGTAGTACGTAAATTGTCAAAACTCTATACCGTTGTCTGTTTTACTCCCACATTAAAAATCATATTACATCTTGCTCTTCCAGTTTGTTGAAACAAATAGCCATGTCAATTTTAAAACGTCATTTTAAATAGCAAAATAAAATAATAAATAAGATAGTTATAAAAAAATTGTACTTACGCATGAAAAAAAACGTTTATTCTATCTTTAACAGTAACAGTGTAATTAGTACAGTGTCTAAACACACAAGAAGGCATTGTACGGTATTAAAAAGACAGAATAGGGAATAATTTTTATTTGACGTGTAACCGTGACGCTGGGTTGCACAAGAGTAAAAAAGCAGGCAAATGCCTTGCATTTGCGTTGCCATTTTTGAGAGCGGATAACCTGCCTATATGTAATATGACATTGTGAAAGCCTCAAACGAACAAAATACGATAATCGTGGTAAACCATGGGGTTTTGGGGGCAAGGGGCTCATCGCCTTTGTTAGGACCTATTGAGATGATTGGTTGAAGAAATTCGTGATCTTAATTCTCTTCTATTGCGATCCAGCGTGGTAACTTGGCCAGCCTTTTGGCAACGTTGCTTCAGTTGGTTCTAATTTTTATTTGTAGTGTATTTTCATCCTTATCACTATTATAACTCTTTTAAATGCTTATATTTTACCTGAAATTGTATTTTTGTATGGTCGTACATGTGTAAATAATTAGAAAAATACTACACAACATATAAATAAGACCATTATATTCTAAAAAACCAAGATAATAAAGTGCATGGAGAGGTTTTTGTTTGCTTGCGGAAGAAAATATGTTGCTGACATAATTGGCAAAATTGGACCAAATATTTCTTATTCTATCTTTATGTAAAATAATTCTTTCTCTTTATGTATTTTTTACTGGGATCATAATAAGATAATTTTTGTTAGCCAGTTAGTTTAAGAAATAACATATGCTCGCGTTCTATATATCTAAGATATGTTAACATTTTATAGGAATTCACTAAAATACTGGACCATATAATTTATAAAAATATATGATTTATTATTTAAAGACAATTTTCCAAACATTTCTTGAATCATAGCGAACCATTATAATGAGCCATTTAGATCGTTGTATACCAAAGGTAAGGTTATTTATAATGCTCACATTCACGTTTATTTAGTTAATGAATCACTGTGACGCAATTACATGAAGTGCTGTGCTCATTAGACTAGAAAATTAATTAATACTCGGGAAAGAGCAGATCGGTTCTCTATGGGCTTATAAAATTCATCTTCAAATGAATATTTTACTAAATCTTTGGTTCTTTGATCCGTGTTTTTGTTTACATTAATCTGTTGAAAATTTTAATGGCGGAATTCCGATTTTTATTTTTGTTATTGGTACTGAGTACTCTACGACAGACTTAATAAACCCAATCCATGGACATCAGGCTCACCCAACTGTGGGATTGGCTTCAGGAATTTAACCGTGAAGCTTACCTAAAGCAGTTTTACATATTATGTACAGAATAAAATAAAAAAATTAGTTAAGATAAGGCTGATTGTGTTACAATCAAACTTTTACCAATCGTATCAGCAAAATTATTATCAAATGTTGTTTTAAAGTATGATAAAAAAATATTTTATTTTGAAATATTCATTTATATTAAAATAATGTTACACGTAAAATTGTAAACTGGAACAAACCTCTCATTGACAGTAGGAACGTTCACCGAACTATACCAATAAGGGTCAGAACAAATAGCTCCCTATCTGTTAAATTCTGTGGAACCAGAATATTCACGAAATCTAAATAAATGGAAACTGGAATTTACATGTAGCATTTTTTCTATAAGTTAATAGATATATCATGAGCTACTAACGAATACTAATAGGCGTTGATTGTAAATCTATAAACGCGTCTTCATATTATATTCCCCATTTTCGTTTAGCTTGTCCATTGTCAAACGTGACCTCAATTATTTCGGATAGGGAGGCAAAACTAAAATCTCTTATTTAGTACAGATTGGCTGATTCTTTCCCAGGGCTTGATTTGTTTATTAGTTGTAAAGGATTGAAAGGGGAGGCCACATTTCGCCCGTTCATCTAAGTTACTTGGTCGGTTAGTACAAAAAAAGATTTTACAGCGTGAATAACATATACAATAGTGGATGTGGATGTTAGAACAGAGACACATTCAATACATACTTCAAAAAGTATCCATTTATTCTGTATTCTGCACCCGTACACTGATAATGTACTAGTTATTTCGTCTATTTTCTTAAATTTTCACGATTCATACTTTAAATAAAACACTTTTTACCGGATATTATCGCGTATATTTTAGTTAATTTTAAAATTATTTCGACGTTTCGGCATCTTTGCAGTTGCCGTGGTCACGATAGACTAAGGTGTTGTTCATCTATTGCCAGTAATAAAAACTACATGATTGTCAATACATATTAACGCCATCTGTTTCTCAGTCTTCTCGCATAACGTCCCGGATTGACACAAAAGGCACTGACTGTGTCCTGAGTTTGCAGTCTAACAGTTTGCTGGTTTTTCATTTTGATGTTTTTAAGTATTGGATCCCATGTTGATGAAAGTTTCCAACCATCTTCTCTATTGAAATTTGGATGTTTTTTAATTTCAATAGTTTCTCTGACCATCCTAGGTATAAAATGTTTCTCTTTTGCTAGGATCTTCACGGTATCAAATCTTAAATAATGGTTGGGCTTGTCTATGGAATGTTCACAAACTGCAGATTTTGAGGTTCGTTTATTTTTAACATCAGAGATGTGTTCTTTAATGCGAGTTGACACATTTCGTTTGGTTTGACCGATATAAGAGAGCCCGCAGTCACAGTCGATTTTATAAACGCCTGGATCTTGTAAAGGGATGCTTGATTTTATTGGACGAAGATGCTGGCTTATCTTTGAGTGCGGCTTGTAGATAGTTTTGATTGAAGCTCGCCGAAGAATGCCTCCTATCTTGTCAGTAACA
Source organism: Marasmarcha lunaedactyla (assembly GCA_923062675.1). Lineage (NCBI taxonomy): Eukaryota > Metazoa > Arthropoda > Insecta > Lepidoptera > Pterophoridae > Marasmarcha > Marasmarcha lunaedactyla. The sequence goes on along the minus strand of OV281342.1, from coordinate 8,950,745 downwards.
CCCTTTATATAAGGCAGGAATGCTGGTCTTCGTTCAACTGTGAGTGGCTTTACGCGGTTTCTGCGACGGCGACGCGGTGTTTTTAAATCGTTATCCCGCAGCACTTTAACCAGGTGGTTGAGTTCCTCATTAATGTGTTGGGGATCGCAGATTCCATGTGCTCTCTGAAACAAAGAGTTGCCTACGGCAGATAATTGGCTCGGGTGGTGATGGGATTTCCCATTTAGATATCGGTCAGTGTGGGTGGGTTTCCTATAAACAGTATGGCTAAGTGTACCATCAGGATTTCTTTGTATTAAGACATCTAAGAAAGCTAATTTGTTCTCCTGCTCCAATTCCATAGTGAATTTAATTTTAGAATTAAGGGAATTGAGGTGGTTTAGGAATGCAGTCACTTCATGCTTAGGTAATATAGTGTAGGTGTCGTCAACGTACCTCTTGTATATCTTCGGCACAACAGGTGCCATTCGGAGCGCTTGCTCCTCGAAGTTCTCCATGTAAATGTCAGCTGTAACAGGTGACACCGGAGACCCCATGGCAACACCATCAATTTGAATGTAGTAATTGTTATTCCACATGAAGTAGCCAGATGTTAAACATAGCTCTAATAGTTCTGCATATTCCTCCATATTCCTTGTAAGTTGGGTGTCGTGTGTGAGCCAGCTAGACACACCAACTTACAAGCTGGCCCAGCACTTAGCAATTGTGCTCTCACAACTGCGAGGAAAGACAAGTGCATATGTAAAGGATTCTTACCATTTTGTTAGTGACCTTAAAAATCTCAAGTTAACTAACAATGAAACTATGGTTAGCTTTGATGTGTCGTCTCTATTCACCTCACTACCTGTTAGAGACTGCATTGATATAGTAAAAAGGAAGCTAAGTGAGTCAAACTTGCCCGAGGAATATGCAGAACTATTAGAGCTATGTTTAACATCTGGCTACTTCATGTGGAATAACAATTACTACATTCAAATTGATGGTGTTGCCATGGGGTCTCCGGTGTCACCTGTTATAGCTGACATTTACATGGAGAACTTCGAGGAGCAAGCGCTCCGAATGGCACCTGTTGTGCCGAAGATATACAAGAGGTACGTTGACGACACCTACACTATATTACCTAAGCATGAAGTGACTGCATTCCTAAACCACCTCAATTCCCTTAATTCTAAAATTAAATTCACTATGGAATTGGAGCAGGAGAACAAATTAGCTTTCTTAGATGTCTTAATACAAAGAAATCCTGATGGTACACTTAGCCATACTGTTTATAGGAAACCCACCCACACTGACCGATATCTAAATGGGAAATCCCATCACCACCCGAGCCAATTATCTGCCGTAGGCAACTCTTTGTTTCAGAGAGCACATGGAATCTGCGATCCCCAACACATTAATGAGGAACTCAACCACCTGGTTAAAGTGCTGCGGGATAACGATTTAAAAACACCGCGTCGCCGTCGCAGAAACCGCGTAAAGCCACTCACAGTTGAACGAAGACCAGCATTCCTGCCTTATATAAAGGGTGTTACTGACAAGATAGGAGGCATTCTTCGGCGAGCTTCAATCAAAACTATCTACAAGCCGCACTCAAAGATAAGCCAGCATCTTCGTCCAATAAAATCAAGCATCCCTTTACAAGATCCAGGCGTTTATAAAATCGACTGTGACTGCGGGCTCTCTTATATCGGTCAAACCAAACGAAATGTGTCAACTCGCATTAAAGAACACATCTCTGATGTTAAAAATAAACGAACCTCAAAATCTGCAGTTTGTGAACATTCCATAGACAAGCCCAACCATTATTTAAGATTTGATACCGTGAAGATCCTAGCAAAAGAGAAACATTTTATACCTAGGATGGTCAGAGAAACTATTGAAATTAAAAAACATCCAAATTTCAATAGAGAAGATGGTTGGAAACTTTCATCAACATGGGATCCAATACTTAAAAACATCAAAATGAAAAACCAGCAAACTGTTAGACTGCAAACTCAGGACACAGTCAGTGCCTTTTGTGTCAATCCGGGACGTTATGCGAGAAGACTGAGAAACAGATGGCGTTAATATGTATTGACAATCATGTAGTTTTTATTACTGGCAATAGATGAACAACACCTTAGTCTATCGTGACCACGGCAACTGCAAAGATGCCGAAACGTCGAAATAATTTTAAAATTAACTAAAATATACGCGATAATATCCGGTAAAAAGTGTTTTATTTATTTCGTCTAGTTACACCATGGTTATACTTCTAAAAGACGAAATATGATCAGATCAGAAACGAAAGTGGTAAATGGCATTTTGCCGAACATCCATAGTGATGTAACAACACTCATCTGACAAGCTAAGTTAAAATTTATCTTTTATATATCCCTAAAGCTCTGCGAAAGTTAGTTGCGTTAAGGTATTTTAGCATGGTAAGCTACGGAGCTCCAAAACTCAAGTAAATGTAGAAACTTTTCCACATAATTTCCCATAACCACAATCCCTGACTTTTTTAACTGCCCTGTGCTTCTATTACATTTAATGTCGCGTTCCGTTTTATTGCTTCTCAGATGGAGTATCCACCAACGCTGTGCGATGAGTTCGGCGTACAATAAATGAAGTATCCCTAGTGGTCGACCTTTTCCTCGCTCAGCTTTGGTGGATGCGTAGCCTGAAACTGGATTGAAGACCTATAAATTTGTTTCAAGTGTATCTACGAAGAAATTGTTTACCGATTAATAATAAATAATAAATCCCCAGACAAACACACCAACTGTATGGCCCCAAAATAAGCACAGCTTGTGTTATGGATGACCATACAGCGAACTAGGGGAGAACCCAGAAAAAACATACATATATAAATACAAACAACCATGACCCGAGAATAAACATCTGTGTTCATCACACAAATGAATGCCCCGGCCAGACTCGAAGCTGGGACCTTCGGCGTATTAGGCAAGGCTACTTACCACTACACCACTTGGTCGTCAAATTTATTACACATGTATCATAATCACAACGCGTTCTGGAGGCTGTTGGGGTTTCCGCCATAATGTAGCGCATCAGGGATGTTTGCAGAGAGTCAATTTGTATTGTGTATACGCGACGATGCGCAGCAGGTGTAGTTCGCAGGGTGCAGGGGAGCGTCAACGGTATCCTGAACATGATCTAATAGGCTAGATTGTCTGTACCTGGGTAATTGTCGTATAATATCGACTGGTAAACCGTAGCAGTGACAGACACCTGTACGTATCTATTTGTTTAATGTATTCATAAACACATCATAATTCATATTCTTCAAAGTCCTATTAATTTTTTATTTATATTATAATGTCGTAGTTTATCAAAATCGTAATGTGTTTTTTCAATTTGGGTGAATTATATGATTTTCATGCATATACATTGTTTAAAGTGTATAATTTAAATAATTGAATTTTTTGATCTTGACATTGTAATTGTAATGGAAAACTATTTTTTATTTTTGTATGTTATTGAATTTAATTAAATAGTATTGTATAATTGTAATGTTAGTGGATTATTTATTTATTTTATTTTTGTGACTGTGCTGTGTAATTTTTTTAATATGGATTAAGTTGTGTGAAATAAAGAATTATTATTATTATTAATACACACGTATTTGTGCTAGCCATGGTATGATATGTTTTTACAAATTTGTTAAATTAGTTCTTTTTTGTGCTAAGATCTCGTCTGCAGCAGTACTACAATCCTTGCTAACTTGACGGTCATAATAACCAGCTGTACGTGTTTGTATTTTGGTCAAAGTGAAGGAACAGCCACTGCAGTTGCTGGAACAAAGCAATTCCGACTTAAACTCACCGTCGGCAACGCATCATTAATCTATAAATCTATAAACAACAAGATAAACTAATCAAAACACCTACGGTGAATGATCTTACCAAAAGGAACATCGCGTGATCGTTTGCCGGCTATGACAACGTTAAAAAAAATGAAGTTTGTAATACAGTTGTGCATAGATTATACAGTTGTCAGTAAATTTAGTGCCATACATCCAGTTGTTTAAAAGCCATGTTATTTTGAGAACCATGAATCTTTTTTCAATATGACTTAAACTGTAAAGTACGGTAACTAAATGACGTATCGTTTAGTAATTTTAATATCTTATAAAATCAACGTCATACTTTTTATATTATTTCCATCATATTGAATTCAATTACTTATGCGTCAATTATTTGTTATGCTATTATTTTACATACAAAGTGCTTCATCTCAATTTTAAACTATAGCCACACCATATATACATGGAGTGATAAGCAACAAAAAAATTTATTTTTCGATTCAATTCAAATTAAAATGACATTCGAACATCTATTTATTATGATATCTAAATCCAAGCTAAAATAAAGAGCATTTGGTTGCCTGCAAGCACTGATTTCAAGTCGTTTTATAATTCAAAGTCGTTTTATAATTCAAAGTCGTTTTATAATTCAGAATGCAATGAATATAGTAACAAAGTATTATCCTGCGGATTTCTATCGTTCTACCTGCTCGAAATACCATTGAAATTGTTTGCATTGTTAGATACCGCGTATTTATTGACTTCAATAGAGCTGTTACATAACTAAAAGCTTTTACCAAAAACTTTTGTCTTAAACGAATGGCGTGATAAATTATAATGCAATAGGTCAATCCTGAGCTCAATTATACAAATTTAAATTAAAAAATACACACTCAGTATCATACTAACGCTATGAACTCTCAATATTTAGCTTGGCTCATAAAGATGTAATGAAAATATTTTGCTACTACAAAGTAAACGATTCGCGTGAAATGTTTTTATTTACAAATAGATCAAGAATAGATAAAAAAATATTTTCTTGATTGTTTTAATTTTTATAGTAAGTATTAATTATACTTATTTATGAGTCAGTAGTTAAAGTTTTATTTTACTCATATTTGAGTTATTCGAGGTACCTTTTGAAAAGGTTACGGTAATTGTAACTTTATTTGAACTATTTCATGGCCTGAAAGGGAGCTCAACATTCTAGCTAGTTTTATTGAATAAGCATCAACCATCATATACCGAACTAACGCAGTGTTTTGAAGAATTGGAACCTTTTAAGAGGGTACGATTTTGTTGAGGTATATAACAAATCCAAATAAAGGGATACACGTGAATACGGTTCTCGGTCATGTAAATAAAACCTGGAGGGTTAAGTGTTTCATTAGTTTTAAAAGGCTGTCGTATTACCGCCACGCATTTTCATGTTTTGGATAATTTCTGCGCTGGAGTTAAATGCTAACAATTAGGTTTGAAAGTAGGCTATTTTTAAACATCAAACGAACTTATCTGAGTAGAGTTCGAGGTTAATATTCGCAGTTTCACTCTTTGCGGTATGCTATTCGTATATATTCGTATTGTAGGTTGTTCAGAGAAGTTAAAAAATATAAATGCAGATATCTCTTTTGTTTCATTTAATTATATTTTCACTTCTTTTTATTATTTCAAATTTAATTTACTATTCAACAAAAAACTTGAAAACAGGATTATACAGTATAATCTGTAATTATACTTTTATATTATATTTATTTTATAATAGGTCTTTACCTATGAAACTGCCGTTTTGCCGTACTGGCCATTTCAAATGAAAAATTTTTTTTTTTGACTGATAATTCTAATTTCAAATTAATTTTATTTGACAAACATGGAATTCTTTTTCTAAAATCGTCATTTGTTTAATAGTTAGTGTTTTGTTTTCAACGCATTCGAACATTTTTCGTCATCATGGATAAGTTAAAAATTCGAGTAATTATGGAGTATGAGTACCGTCGTGGCAGCAAAGCGGCACAAGCGGCACGCAACATCAACGACGTTTACGGAGCGAACACTACAAACGAACGCACCACCCGTTATTGGTTTACCCGCTTCCGTTCTGGAAATTTTGACCTGAAAAATGAACCCCGTGGTCGTCCGAAAACTTTGGTCGACAATGACGAATTAAAGGTAATTGTGGAAGCTGATGAAACTCAATCCACGGCTGAATTAGCAGCAGCTTTCGACGTTAGCATCAAAATAATATTGGTCCATTTGCGTCAACTTGGCAAGGTAAAAAAGCTTGACAAATGGGTACCCCACGAACTCAATGATCGCCAGCGCGAAGTACGGGTGGAGACGTGCCTTGCACTGCTCAGCAGGCATACAAATGAAGGAATTCTGAACCGCATTGTTACTTGTGACGAGAAATGGATCCTGTTTGACAATCGTAAGCGCTCAGCAAATTGGTTGGACCCTGGTTCAGCACCCAAACAATGCCCTAAACGAAAACTTACCCCTAGAAAAGTGATGGTCACTGTTTGGTGGTCTAACGCGGGTGTAATTCATCACAGCTTCTTGCCAAACGGGACAAGCATTACTGCAGATGTGTACTGTGAAGAACTGAACACAATGATGGAGAAGCTCGCACGTCTCCAACCAGCTTTGGTCAATCGTTCGGCTCCACTGCTCCTGCACGACAACGCGCGACCTCATACTGCACAGCAGACGGTCTCCAAGCTACAAGAGTTGGGGTTGGAAGTTCTCCGTCATCCGCCGTACTCACCAGACCTTGCGCCTACAGACTTCTACTTTTTCCAGAATTTGGATAACTTCTTGGCGGGAAAAAAATTCAATACCCGAGAGGCAGTACAAAATGCCTTTGAAGAATTTGTTGCCTCCCGTCCAGCTGATTTCTTCAATAAAGGCATCAATAAGCTACCAATGCGTTGGCAAAGATGCATTGATTGCATGGGTGATTATTTTGATTAATAGAAATAAAAAATATATAAAAAAGTTACGCTTCATTTATTTCGTGAAAAACGGCAATTTCATAGGTAAAGACCTAATATTAATAGATTGTTAGCTAGCTGTATAATGGTATCTAATAATCAGAGAAGCATTTTGGTAATAATTAACCATAATTAGGAATGACTGGATAATAATATTTCGACCTTTTCTTATTTATAAACTTAGAGAAGTTTTTTTTTTTTTATTGGAGAATTAACATATATATACATCACAAATACATTATGCTACTAGAACCAAACTTTGTTACTACAGTATACATCCTTCAACATTCTCACTAGGTTAATATCTTTATAAGTTGCTCTTAAGCTTCTATGCATATAATGTTTAAATTTATACAATACCAAAATAGAGAAAAGTACCTATATCAAAACAAAGACAATCAGAGTTAAGAAATTATTGTTAATTACATCAACTAGAGAACTATTTAAGACTATGTTTTTATGTAAACAGCATTGTAATTATAGAAGTACAGGTTTAATTCAACAATTGGACAATTAATTAGACAACCCTGATAAAGCATTGTATACTCGAGTTTTAAATAGTTTTGTTGACGTGTTAAAGATATCAACATTGTGAAGTGTGTTGTTGTAAGTCTTGCAGATTCTATAGAGTGGTACGCGTTGCCCTTGGTTACATTTCGGTGGGGATAGAGCAAAGAGGACAGAGTGTCTTGTTCTACGTTTAGGGACGTTAAGGATTATTTGTTACAAATATTTCGGGGCAGTTTAATTGATTTGTACATATCCTAAATAAAATACTTGCATTGGCAGCAATCCTTCTATGTGTAAGAGGGGTGATATTCAATTTAGGTAGCAGTTCTATGTACAATAGTTTACAATTAACTGCTCTAAGGAATTTCTTTGTATTATTTCTATTTTGTTTACATATATTTTGTAAATTGGGTTCCAAATGACGGCAGCATATTCATGACATGGACGAATCAAACTTTTATATAGAAGTAGATATGTGGAGACATTACGAAATGCTTTGGCGCTGCGAAGAACAAACCCTGACATGATGTGAGCTTTTTTTACTATGCTGTCTATGTGTTCATCAAAAATAAGCCATCCATGATGACTCCAAGATCTTTCCTGGTTTTGACTTTATTCACCAAATGGCTTCCTATACTATTACTAGATTTTATAATATTTTTATTTCTAGTAAATGAGATATGTGAAAATTTTTCAAAAGCGAGTTTTATTTTGTTATTAATGCAATATACAGAAAATCTGTCTAGATCTTCTTGAATAAAACGACAGTCATTGGAGTTCCTAATTGTTTTAAATATTTTAAGTCGTCAGCAAATAATAAACACTGGCAGTTTTGAAAACAGGAGTCTATATCGTTTATAAATAAGACTTAATGGAGGGGTCCGAGAATAGATCCTTGAATTACCCCTGATGGAACCTTAGTAACTTCTGACTCATGACCACTTATAACAACCTTCTGCATTCGACCTCTTAAGTATGATGCAAATCATTTTAATAGGTTTCTTTTGATGCCATAATAAGCTAGCTTTTTTACTAATAGGAGGTGATCAACTTTATCGAAAACTTTTTGGAAGTCAGTATATACAGCATCTACTTGTGTACGGTTGTCCATGGAGTTAAATAAGAAGTTACTAAATATAAATAGGTTTATCTCGGTACTTTTCTCTTTCATAAAACCGTGTTGCTCTGGTATGATGATCTTTTCAATGAGAAGATAGAGTATCTGATGGACTACGGATTCAAACAGTTTTAGGAAGGCAGACTGTATTGCTATAGGCCTGTACTGTGAGATATGTGACTTGGAACCCGATTTGTGAATGGGTGATATGTGAGCTATCTTCCAACGTTCAGGAAACACACCATTTTTCAGACATTTGTTATAAATAATAGCGAAAGGAATTTTTAGTATTTTACCAGATTTTTGTAAAAATATGGTGTGATTTTATCTGGGCCTGGCCCTTTATTATTTTTTAATCTTTTGATTTGTAAATCTATATCTCTTTCTGATATTGAACTATTTGATAAAATCTCAACTGAATCAGAATAGGGTAAATTATTCAATGTAGCTTCATTTATTTCAGTTTTGTCTTCATAAACTGAGTTGAAAATCGTGGAAAACAGCTCACGTATTTCTTTTGGGCTTGGGAAACCAGTGCCAGATGTTTTCAGAGTGTTAATATACGACCAAAACTGCTTTATGTTCTGTTTCATAGCAAGTTCAGTATTAGAAGTATAATTACGAAAACAATCACGCAAGATGATTTTGCGCCTAGAGCGAAGAAGTAAACATTCTTGGTAGTGTTTAAGATTACCGTACATTTTCCATCTTAGCCAAAGTTTTTGTTTTCTGTCAAAGTTAAAGTTTGTTTTAATTCATTTGAGAACCAACTTGGATATTTGTTGTTATTTTTGTTTCTAGTCAAAGGAGTATGAGTATCAATGATTTTGTAAATAATTGTATAGAATCTATCGACAGCGGAGTTAGGGTCGAGATTGGTTAATTCAAGTTCCCAGTTCACACTTGATAGTGATTTCATGATATCGTTATAGTTGCTCTTACGGAAATCGTACCTAGGAACATACATTTGGGGAATATCGTTGGCTTGTAGGTCAAGCTCAAACTGTAATGGAGGATGAAAGTTGTAAATTTTGCTCAACTACCTTTTAACTAACCGGTTCAGTAACTACACATTTGTCACTACATAGAATCAAATCCTATATTTGTTAAACTTGTTTAGAAGATTGTTATACTGTTGCAGATCCAATAAAGCCATTGAGTCAATAAGGTTTCTTTCACTTTCATTATGACAGTTTCACAGGTTGGTTCGAAATATGGAGCGCCTGTAACGGCTCTCCATTCTAGCATGGGGAGGTTAAAATCTCCACTAATGCACAGTTTAATGTTAGGGCACGTTTGATTGATTTGTTCTAATTTAGTAGTGAATTGCTCATATATGGTAACTGGGGTGGCTGGTGGAATATATACTACACACAAAGCAAGGGGACCCCTCTGTGTCAATACTAACAAAAAGATTCTCTACCTCTGGCGATTCCCATTCCTGTTTACGCGTGGCTTTGAATGATTTATTGATAAAAACTAAGACACCTCTGCCATCTTTTTTAAAACATTTATTAAAATCTCTATCCCCTACGAATAATATTGTAATTACTTGGCACAAGTTCAGCAGCGAACACCCCTGGATTAAGCCACGTTTCAGTTAATAAGATGATATCGTAGTTGGTTGTTGATATATTTAAACGTAATTCCATTAATTTGGATTTTAAACCCCTACAATTATGGTAATAAAATGAAATAACTTTGCTAGACATCGTTGAATTGTTAATATCAATACGTATTTTAATATTTCACATTTGAGATAATAGTTATTATTAGAAAAATAAAAAATAGAAAGAGATATAGTTGCATAATTAGAGGAAATTATTTTTTGTGTAGAGTTTTGGGTAAACGTGTTTCTCTGTTGAATAAAATGTCAAATAAATCTAATATTTGATATAGAAAAGTTGGTACCGCTGAGTTTTAGAGGTTTGCAAGTCGTGATATAGTAGGATAGTGGTGTCGAGATTAAAATACTTGATTTTAGGGGTTGCCCAATTTCAGGAGTCTTTTGTCTGAGTCACAATGTTTTAAAGTCTTCTGCACATCGGGTAAGAATTGCTCTACTTGAGTCCTTTTTCCGCATCAGTATAGCGCCGTTTGATGTCCAAACATACTTGTAGTTCTTAGATTTCTTTGTTTCCCTAGCCTGAGAGTAGAGAATTTTATGTTTAAGAGTAAGTTGTTCGTTGATATAGACTGGAGTGAACTTATGACCGCGTCTGAGGCAGAAGAGCCTGTTGCTTGGAGCAGTTCACCAGTAGTGAACTTTCTGCGCACACAAGCTGCTGCGAGGAGGTCGTCTCGGATCTTCTTAGTAGTAAGTTGAATAACAATGTTTTTAGGCCAATTTGACGATTTATTGTTATTTGCGGTACGGTGAACAGCTTTTATGTTTTGTTGGTTAAGAGGAATCTTCAATATCTCACCCAATGTGGAGGAATTACTACATTCTGCTCGTTTCTTTATTATGTCTTTATTATCCACGATTTTTAGGTGGCTGACGTAGCTGCCTTTTGCCAAAAAAAGTTTAACTTAACTACTTAAATTAAAAACCGGATTTAGGGGAGACAGTTTTCATCGCCATAAGATGTGCCCACTGCTTTTGAGAATGCCGTTGAGGAAGTACCTGTTGCAGACTGGAAACTGTGTTTTGATAATTGGTTCAGACGCATGAAACTTTGACGCATGAAAATTGGTGAAGACGCTGGTGGAGAGAAAAAAAATTTCACCTATAGAACTTTATATATTTTCTCAAAACTTCCACGTTTCCGATAAAAATTCAAGTGATATGAAAAAATTACGGTAATCGCAGTTTTACGTCTTTAGCTCACTGCACTGCTTGGGCTGGGCATAGCATCAGTTCGAAATTTTCGTTTATTATTCTCTGCACTGCAAGGCTTTACGCATTCTCGCTCCGATCGCCACGCGGTGCGGACGTGCAAGACCCAGCTCTCCGTTGATCGGTCCCTTCCCGCCATTCCGCGGCGCTCAGTTTACTGACGTCACAGTCTAGCGTGTTGGCTCCGTGCTACGGTTTCCTAAGTCTTTCTACTCCGTCTGAGTGCTTTCGAAGTGCGATTTTTCTTTGCGACTAAGCCTCTTAGTCTTCAAAGTGCTGTGCTAAGTTGTGTTGTGCTTGTGCTGAGTGCAGTGTTGTGCCCGGCGTAAGTAGTCTGGTTTCAGTGCAAAGGATACTTAACGGTGACAACGAATTTGTACTGAACCAGTCCTTTTTATTTTTATTTATTTCTCTTCTCTATTTTATTTATTTTTCTCCTATTTTCATATTTATTTCTATCATATTTGTGTGTTTTCGTGTGTATTTGTCCTTTCTGTCGGTAAAGGTTGACCCTAACGCGGTCAACTCTTTACCTGCGTACCCTTTTTTAGGTTTCTAGGTAGCGGCCTTCGGCGTACTACGGTTAGTTTTAAGTTATTCTCCCCAGCCCCCCTACCGCTGGTAGGGAGGTTTGCCGCTAGGGTTCGCTAGGTTTTTATTTAGGAATCCTAGGCATTTGTTATATATTAAAGGCATACATTATATATTTATATATTACATTTTATAATTCCAAGTCCTCCAATGGACCTTGTTAATATTCTTAAGTCGTTCGCCCAGGCGCTCGCTGCGTCCGGCGTAAGCATACCCGCTGACGCACTAACGCAGGCCTTACAGGCATCTATCGCGTCCCCGGCCCCTCAGGCCTCAACCCCGGCCCCTCAGGCCTCCAACGTCGAGACCCCTCAGGTCTTAAGCTCTCCCGCGTCTCCCGCCTCGTCCGAGATGGACTGCGAATCGGTCGCATCCTCTCACGCGTCGCGTCGTAAGCGTACCGCTCCCGGGAGCGACTCCGAACCCGCGTCTGATACATCGTCAGATGCCGTCACCTTAACCGGCTCTCCTGAGCCCGCGTTTCAACTCGTCGCCAAGCGCTCCAAGAAGCGCTCTAAGAAAGCTTCGGTATCTTCAATACCCGAGCCCTCCCCGGTGTCTTCAACACCAGCCCCCACGCCGTTAAAATCGCTCGTAGTAACCGCGTCTCCGTCGGTCACATCGAAGCCAGCGACGCGCTGCGCTCCCGTCCCGCCGAAGCCTCAGCTCCCTCCGCCCGTCTTCCTGCGTGAAAAAGCGCGCTGGACCGCGGTTTCAAACTTGTGCAAAGTGCACAAAATTAATTATTTAAAAGCCGCCAACGCTGGCGATACAATCAAGATTCAAATAGCGACCGTCGACGACTTCCGCGCGTTTACCAGGTTACTCGGATTAAACCAAATCGCGTATCACACCTACGCCCTCCCGGAGGAGCGTAAGATCCGCGCAGTACTACGGGGCGTCCAGTTCGAACTCAGCAACGAAGACATCCTCGATGACCTTAAGTCTCAGGGTTTCCCGGTCACAGCAGTGCACAAGATGCACTCCAACCGCGGTAGGCGTTTTCCCTTAGCGTTGGTAATCCTGTCGAATACTCCCAACTCGAGGGAGATCTTTAGAGAGGCTCGCACAATTTGCGGACTCTCAAATATCTCCGTCGAGCGTCTCAACCCCCGTGGTCACCCTGGGCAGTGCCACCGCTGCCAGCTCTATGGCCACGCAGCGGCTAACTGTTCAGCTCCCCCCAGGTGCGTAAAGTGCCTGGATCCTCACTTCACTAAGGAGTGCACTCGCACTCCCGAATCCACTTCCCCCCCTGCCTGTGTGCTGTGCGGCCAGTCCGGCCACACAGCTAACTACAGGGGTTGCCCGCACGCTCCGCGCTCCACCACCAAGAGGGTCGCGCCTAAACCGGCGCCGCCGCTCACTCCTGCCAACTTCCCGCCGCTGCGCAACCGGGGTCCCCCGGAAGCAAAGCCCGTTCAGCCGACACCTACTCCGGCTCTGTCTTGGAGGCAGCGTCCGGCCGTTCCGCCTGCACCTTCCCGACCCATCCCAGCTCCCGTAGCTCCCGTAGGGCCGCGTCCTTCTCCGTCATCCGCACCTCAGTCGTCGTTGGCTGAGGACATGAAGACCGTATTCGACGTTATTCAAAACGTCGATATTAACGAAATTTCCGTGCTCGCACGCAAACTGCGAGCCGCCCGCTCTCCTCAAGAGCGTTTATTTGCTTTAGCCGAGCATCACTCGCTCCTAAGTTCGTTGTAAATTCTTTTATAATTTATAAATTCGTAAATAATAAATTATAATGTCTAGACCCGCGAATCCCGCGTTCAGTCGTATTAAACCCAAGGGCTTATCCCTAGTATATTTTAACGCTCGTAGCCTTAACACCAACCTTCCCGAAATCAAACTGTTCCTTCAGAACAAAGAACCTGACTTATTCCATCTCCAGGAGACATGGCTTACTCCAAACCGCTCCAGGGGATTCGCTATACCTAAGTACGCGTTTATTCGTAACGATAGGCCCAACTCCGACGGTTTCGGCGGCACCGCTATATATTACAAAAGAGGCTTCCACTGCTGTCCTCTCCCTACTCCTCCTCTCCTTAACATGGAAGCCACTGTGTGTAGATTGGCTATGACTGGTCATCCGACCATCATCATAGCTTCAATCTACATACCTAGTGGTACCAGACCAATCCGCAGCGACTTTGAGGCCATTCTCGCCCTCGGCCATTCAGTCATTATGTTCGGAGACTTTAACTCCAAACATACTGACTGGACGTGCCTATCGACTAACACCAGCGGTATCGCTCTCCTCGACATCACTAACTCCCTTGACCTAGACGTCATATCCCCCATCACTCCCACTCACTATCCCAACAACCCGTCCTACTCTCCTGACATCCTCGACTTTGCAATTATCAAGCGAATCAATCTTGATCTAAGGTCTATCGAACCGCTCGATGACCTAGGCTCCGACCATCGCCCCGTTTCCCTCGTGCTAGGACCGCCGAACGATAACGCCTCATCTCCTAAGACCTTTACCAACTGGAAAGGTTTTAAAAATACGTTAGTTTCAGCCTTAGAGGCTCCGAACTCTCCACTCGCGATCTCTCCCGAACAATTAGATAGCCCGGATAAAATCGATTCATTAGTAAATTCTCTCACTGATGCTATCAACTCAGCCATCAGTGACAACGAAAAGGTTGCTAAGCAAGGCAAACCCACGCTTCCCTTAGCCGTTAGCAATCTTATTAAAGCTAAAAACGCGGCTCTCCGGAGAGCCAAGAAATATCCCACGCCCGCCTATAGAACAGCTGCGAATCAGCTTCAACGTAAAGTTAGGTCTTGCCTCGCGGAACTCCGAGACGCTCAGATGAACGATCTCATGGCGAATATCTCTCCGTCCCACCAAGCGTACTATAGCATGGCCCGAGCCTTACGCGTAGACACCGTCTCTCACGTTCCTCCTCTCACTCGTCCCGATGGCACTACTGCCTTCGAAGTCGAAGAGAAAGCCGAATGCTTCGCTGACAGCATTGCCGCACAATGCTCGCCCAGCACGCAACCTGCTTATCCCTCACACATCCAGGCGGTGGAGGATGAAGTCCTTCGCAGAGACTCTCTCCCCATCACCGCCGACCCTGTCACAGTCTCTAATGACGAAATCTTGCTTCTCATTAGAAATCAAAAGTCCAAAAAGGCTCCGGGTGCGGATGGAATTTCCAACCACGCACTTAAGCACCTACCTCAACAGATGCTTACCTTGTTAGCTATCATTTTCAATGCCTGCTTCGACCAGAGCTACTTTCCAAAAGCTTGGAAAGAAGCGACAGTCATAGGCATTCCCAAGCCGGGCAAACCTCTGAACGTCCCGGCTAATCACAGACCCATCAGCCTCCTCAAGGCAATGTCTAAACTTCTCGAGAGAGTCATACTCTCTCGAATGCGGAACCATCTGATTCCAACGGATGGTGATCCTCTCATTATTCCCCATCAGTTCGGCTTTCGCGCTAAACACTCCTGCCCTCAGCAAGTCCACCGAATCGTCGAGTATATACTTGACGGTTTCTATCCGCGTCGTTATAAAACAGTCGCGGTTTTCTTTGACGTAGCCAAGGCTTTCGATAAAGTCTGGCACAGCGGTCTCGTTTATAAACTCTACAAAATAGGCTTACCGGATCGCCTAGTCAGGTTAATAGCGTCGTTTCTCAAAGACCGTACGTTTCGATTTAAACACGAAGGCACGCTTTCTGCACCTCGTCCCATAAAGGCTGGAGTCCCTCAAGGCTCAGTCCTCGCCCCTCTGCTGTACACCGTGTACACCAACGACATTCCCATCCCGCCGAAAGGCGTCGAACTCGCCCTCTTTGCTGACGACACCGCACTCTATACCAAAGGCCACGGTGTTCGGCGCCTTGTAACCAGACTCCAAAAGGCCGTAAACGCCCTTGGTGCATGGTTTCAAGAATGGCGCATCGATGTGAACCCTGAAAAGAGTTCTGCGATGCGCTTCGACCACAAACGCCGTCGTCCCGATGGCGATCCCCACGTTCGAATGTTAGGCATTCCCATCCCCTGGAAGCGCAGTACTAAATACCTAGGCGTCACATTAGATCCGACGCTTTCTTTCAAGCCACACGTTGAAAGAGTTTCGAAACTCGCTCGTCACTATTTAGTCCGCCTAAATAGCATGTTAGGTAGAAAAAGTAAAATGTCCTTCAGAAACAAACGTACACTTTACAAGGTCTGCGTTAGACCCGTCATGACGTATGCCTCGCCAATCTTTGCCCACGCCAAACCCTCCCTCCTGCACAAACTGCAGGTAGTTCAAAACCTCTTTTGCCGCCGGGCCACAGGCGCACCGTGGTACGTGCGTAACGCGGACTTGCATAGAGATCTTGAACTGCCTACAGTACAACAATATCTCAAAACACTCTCTGAAGCGTTCTTCAAACGCTCCGAAACCCATCCCAATCCTCTAGTTCGTGATTCTGTCTCATATGCTACTCCTGTGTTAGACTCGAAGTTCAAAGTCGCTAGGCCTAGAAATGCGCAAGCGTACTCATCCACCAGACTGTCACGCGATCTCGAGGCCCTTCTGGCCGCAAATTCTAATTCTAACGTAAATTCTAATTCTAACGTAAATCCTAATTCTAACGTAAATGCGAGTTAATTCAATTTTATTTTGCAATTTTTTAATTTTTGTTTTAATTTTTGATTTCATTTTGAGCACCTTCAGTGCTACGTATTCACCTTCAGTGCTTTGAGCACCTTCAGTGCTATGTAATCCCAGCGGGTGACCCCTTCTGGGCCCCGCTAGCGCGGCCTCTTTCTCCAATTGGCCGTCGCTCAGATGAAGGCTGAGTGGCAAAAATGCACGAGCCGACAGGGGGTTTTTAGTGGGTATGGTCCTGGTAGGCGTCGGGACGAGTCCCACATAACTTTGGAATCGCGCCAGAGTATGCGTCAGGGCATTTTTATCCTCCTGCCCTTCCCGCGGAGGGGAACAAAAAAAAAAAAAAAAAAAAGGCTTTACGGATAAAATTTCACATTTTCTCATACTAAGTTCCCCAGAATCTCGTTTGAAGTGGTATTTCCTACAAACTGCACAAATAGCAATATGTCAAGTAAAGTCCGAATACTTAGCATCTTGTTTTGTTGAAATCACGAGTTTGCACAGTATTTCCTTGCTTAGTAATGTATTTTCTTGCTAAAATTTTGGACAGTTTTGAATGTATACAGATATTTTAATGCTTTATTTAATGTGGATCCTATTGCCGTGATAAAATCGAGATAAAATGTCGACTGGATTGGCTGTCACCTATATTCATAAACAAGTGTTTCGATATTTAAAGTAATTTTGAGGCATTTATTTTTTCTGTAAGAACTAGGTATTTTGGGAAAATGTTTTGAAAATTTCTGATTTCTATGCATTATTTAATTTTTAATAATTTTTTTAATAAATTCGTATGATGATGTCATGGAGTAGTTATCTTTTTATATATTGCATTGCAAAGTTTTTTATATCACCTGGAATGAACAACTCAACAATTTTCTATGAGTTCTTGATGACAGATGTGTATTGAAAACATTAACATAACAGTTTAACCAAAAAGAAGTTAGAAAATGATGCTACATTATGACGTCATATAGTGGTTAGTCAGTAAGTCTAATTATATGATACATTTTCGTTAAAATAAGCTTCGAGCTTTTTCAGACAAAAAATATATTATAAAAAATGATATCAAGAAATGGTTTTTGAATTACAATCAGATTTTTTTCTTTACGTACCGAATAACTGAGACGTCATTACTTGAGTCTAGAATTACTAAACCACAAAATTGCTGCGCAAAAACAGAAGCTATATTTCTAAATTCTTGAGTAAAAAAAATGATGACAATTGTTTCTTGGCTGAGAATTTTCACTTTTGACATTTCTTACTTAAACCAATTTCGTCGTTACTTATGCTCAACACACATGTTTATGAATAAGAGTGTATGTGACTCCAAGTTGGTGTCCCTTTGTGTAACCACTGATTTCTAATTTACTGCAGTTGGCTAGGACCTTGCTCAGAGGATCGTTGCCTCGCCTTAACGCCAACTGATGAGAGTACTAATCACTGACAGTCAGTCTGATTCTGAGTCAGGACCCCAAGTGGACATAAAAATAGAATTCGTTTTTTAATTTGAATAAGTCAATACAAAATTCACAAATTAGGCTTAGTATCAAAAGACTAAACTATGGTTATGTGTTGCATTAGCTACATAAATAAAAACAGTTTAATTTCACTAAATACATTTACAAAACATAAACTCACACCCTTTGAGTTTCAATAACTTAGGTATAGTGTACGCATTGGTTAGATCCCCAGGCCTAGTTTTGTTAAATCCGATTTAGGCATTCATTAAAATGCTCCACGCCGCGCACAAGTGCCTGCACAGAAAAAAATCACCTAGGCTGCTTTTGTAAGTCCCTGACTCAATAATTTTAAATATTAGGTCTTTACCTATAAAATTGCCGTTTTTCACGAAATAAATGAAGCGTAATTTTTTTATATATTTTTTATTTCTATTAATCAAAATAATCTTCCATGCAATCAATGCATCTTTGCCAACGCATTGGTAGGTTATTGATGCCTTTCTTGAAGAAATCAGCTGGACGGGAGGCAACAAATTCAAAGGCATTTTGTACTGCCTCTCGGGTATTGAATTTTTTTCCCGCCAAGAAGTTATCCAAATTCTGGAAAAAGTAGAAGTCTGTAGGCGCAAGGTCTGGTGAGTACGGCGGATGACGGAGAACTTCCAACCCCAACTCTTGTAGCTTGGAGACCGTCTGCTGTGCAGTATGAGGTCGCGCGTTGTCCTGCAGGAGCAGTGGAGCCGAACGATTGACCAAAGCTGGTTGGAGACGTGCGAGCTTCTCCATCATTGTGTTCAGTTCTTCACAGTACACATTTGCAGTAATGCTTGTCCCGTTTGGCAAGAAGCTGTGATGAATTACACCCGCGTTAGACCACCAAACAGTGACCATCACTTTTCTAGGGGTAAGTTTTCGTTTAGGGCATTGTTTGGGTGCTGAACCAGGGTCCAACCAACTTGCTGAGCGCTTACGATTGTCAAACAGGATCCATTTCTCGTCACAAGTAACAATGCGGTTCAGAATTCCTTCATTTGTATGCCTGCTGAGCAGTGCAAGGCACGTCTCCACGCGTACTTCGCGCTGGCGGTCATTGAGTTCGTGGGGTACCCATTTGTCAAGCTTTTTTACCTTGCCAATTTGACGCAAATGGACCAATATTGTTTTGATGCTAACGTCGAAAGCTGCTGCTAATTCAGCCTCGGATTGAGTTTCATCAGCTTCCACAATTGCCTTTAATTCGTCATTGTCGACCAAAGTTTTCGGACGACCACGGGGTTCATTTTTCAGGTCAAAATTTCCAGAACGGAAGCGGGTAACCCAATAACGGGTGGTGCGTTCGTTTGTAGTGTTCGCTCCGTAAACGTCGTTGATGTTGCGTGCCGCTTGTGCCGCTTTGCTGCCACGACGGTACTCATACTCCAAAATTACTCGAATTTTTAACTTATCCATGATGACGAAAAATGTTCGAATGCGTTAAAAACAAAACACTTACTATTAAACAAATGACGATTTTAGAAAAAGAATTCCATGTTTGTCAAATAAAATTAATTTGAAATTAGAATTATCAGTCAAAAAAATATATATGTTCATTTGAAATGGCCAGTACGGCAAAACGGCAGTTTCATAGGTAAAGACCTATTATGAACTACTATTAGCAGAAAATATATTGTTAATAACGTGGCATATATTGTTAAAAGCAAAATAAATCTATCAATGCTGTATACCTACAGCGTTGCGCTGCAGAAAATATTCTGGTGGAACTTGGTGCAGAATCAGATTCACATTCGGTGTCCAGTCTTGTCACCCCTTAGTATGTGGAGCATCTACAAATAAACGAACAACGCGCAAGCTATTCTCGCCTTAGCCTGAGTCTCCGTCGAGTTCCGCAATAACATCAAATTCCATACAAGCACTTTACCTTGTACTACAGCACTTATTAAATATATTACTAAACCACAATTATTTAGAAAACAATACTTAAAATACAGCATCTATTGTTTAAAATACAATTTAATTATGGGGGCTAATTTTATATACGCCGTGGATTATAACCATTAGCGGAATATAGGTGTCGTTATTACATTTCTTACCTGAAAAATGGCTACAGTACTACAACAGATACGTTTACTCACACAAACTCAATTATATTCCTCCCCGACATAAAAGAAATATAATGGTGCAAAACATGGGCTTGTGAGCAAGACAAAATATTTCGTGCATATTTCAATTTTTATTCGTGTCATGCATATATTGCCGGTTCGATTCACGTTGTGACTAAACCTTTAGACAAAAATAATCAGGCGATCGAGACCAAGATTGTTGAGGATGTGTATCTCAGGAGTGTCTCACCAACTGGTCAACTATCGTATATATTGTAGTGTAATCAAAGAAATATGCTAAACAAATTGAAATCTATTCAATTAATGACAGAATTTTAGGGTCTACTGCTGGTGCACAAAAGCACTAGAAATAAATACTTTTAATATATAGGCCGGGGAAAAAGTGTTTTCGTTTTTGTATTTAATATTTTGTAATTATATCTCTTTGGTTGTATTGTTCGTTTCTGGTTGATTACACTTTAAAAAAGGTTACATAAAAAAGTAAAAAAATGTAGAACTGTGTCTCGTTATATATTTTACAGTTGCTTTTCTGTTCGAAAAAGTCAATAAAACAAATACCTTTAAATCCAAATTATATGTATATTTACAAAAGTAAAAAAATTTGAAGAATAAAGCTAAAATAGTTTATTGTTGTTGAACATTGTTCGTCTAAGGGTGAAAGTGAACGATTTCTAACGAGGTTGTAGTTTGAGCCTCATGAATATCTTCGGACTCACACTAGTTTTCTTCCGAGTGCTTTATACTACACCTACGAGGAAAATAAAAAAACAATTAGTAGTCACTTAAACTTCAAATGTTACAGTTATTAAAAGTCAATGTGATACTTTTGCCAGGGAGATTAACATTTGTTTGAGACATTGCAGAGGAGATCTATGCTATTGCACCATGCTAGAAAAAGGTCATAGTGCTAAAGGGAAAACTGTCAAGAGCAACTGGCAAAGCCGCCCTCGTTCATGGTTGAGTTGATCAGTCTTGAATCAGATTTAATCGATACAGTAATTTGGTTGTTTATTATAACTTTATTCCCGGTAGAAATCTCGATTTAGCTTTCTGCAACGGCACATGATTTTCAACCGTCGTGCCGTTTTAATGTGCTCAAATCGACACCAATATCCGCAAGTATAGTTGCCGATGTTTTGCGAAAGCAGTGACCAGTGTAATCTTGTGGGTTGGCTGAATTTAGATAGCACGCTTCACTTGTTTTCTTATGATCCTCTTTACATTTTTGTATCTGTATTGTTATAAAAAGCAATTTCTTCACGTAAGTCCGATAGCACAAAATATGATTATTGAATTTTGGTTTTTGTGTTAGAAAGCTTGATAATCAAAACATTCTTTTGGATTTCTATATAGTACATTTTTATATGCCACATGTTCTTGTGTACGACAGGCACGATTTATTCCCAAAATCAGAATAATCTGTAAAAACAAACCAAATATGAAAACCGTGTAAATTTCTAAAATATATTACTTAGTATTTATTTAAACAAAAACGAGTACGAGGTGTTGGAAATACCTTTATCAACAAACATTTGTCACCTGGAGCAATTAGGAAAAGGGAATATACGTCCTTTATAGTATGAACCTTAAAGGAGGCAGATACCGTCCCATACATTTCTGGGCTATGGTGTTAACAACTTAGAAATAGTGTTTTCTATAAGAAACATACATTTGTAGTGTTCACCTAAAATTTGAAAACATTTGTACTTCTAGAAGTTAAGATATAAGATATTTTAGTAGTGTCATATAAAGTTTCGTTAGGTTATGAGAATGTTATTTTTAATTATTTCGTTGGACTTTTCAATAAATTATTTAAATATACTAAACTTAATGATGTCCCAAAACGAATCGTGTATGTATTTCACCCTTTGCATGCTCCCCGAAATAGCATAAACATTTATCTAAACCACTATCTTGTTCACTTTGAAATTATTCGCAAGAATAGATTACTTACTGTTTCAGTCTTACGCCATTGTCAAATCACAACCAATATTTCTTCATTTATAATTCGTCTGCCAACAGTAGCACAGCGACCAAACGCAATGCAAAATCGGGTATCCAAGGGAACAAAACCAATATTCGTCGTGTAAGGCGGGTTCTCGGGATCCGGTAGGCAAGCAGAAAGTATTCGAGTAAAGAAGAATCGTAGTTAGTCCGTATAACAAGCGTAAGTCGTAAGAAAATAGGAAAACCATAAAACAACTCAAGCGCATGGAACTAAGCCAAACAAACGAGTATCACAATGGCAGCCATTTGACGGCATGATTGAGTGAGTGACTCGTCAATCACGTACGTGTCGTTCGTTCTTTTCACTCGTTGTTGGGGGGAAATTCAGTATTGCCGACGTTAAAACTAAATTCCACTCATAAAAATCACAGTGAATTTACATATTTTGAAGTTATTTCATTTCCTGAAATTAAATCGTTCGCGGTTTATTAAATTTATAATGTGGTTAATATAACTTTTTTTTTGACACGAATTTCAACCTATTTACTGTCTAGCCCACGATTACTCAGCCTCCTTTCTTACTACGGAATCCCTCAGATTTAGAAATGCTGTTAGTTTTTTTGCATTTCATAATATTTATATCATTTAATACTAACAATGGGCTTTATAACGTAGAATATATAGACCACAAGATACTTGCCTTATATTCATGCACGAAATTAAATAAGAGAGCAAACGTTTTCAGATAAAGAAGTAGCGTTGTTCGCGGTTCTCCACTTTAAAAATTCTCATATACTTCATATACCTTGCTGAACTTTCGCTTTCATTTCTGGCAAAAGGCAAAAAGTTTTCCATAACTACTTAAGCAGTTTCTTCTAATTCAGCCAGCGTCAAAAAATCTTCATACTCGCTACTATACATTCCCATCTTCGAGTTTAAAAGAAAACTATCACAAAAATTCATACACAAAGAAAAAGAAATTCATATCTACTCGATTTTTAATTGTTAAAAACAACCTAATTCTCGTACTAAATAAAAAAAATTTGCAAGTTAGAAATTTACTTCAATAGTTTTTTTTCTCCCGCTAAAGCAGCGTTGAAATCCATACAGTTTTTCAGCTCGCCTATTTGTTTGACAGTACCTAATAAAGTTCACGTTCAGTTCAGGTGTAAAGTGATTTATTTCTTTTCTTTTTAATATGAACTGTGTGAACTTCGTAAACTGTTATTACCTAATTGTAATTACCTTACTTAAATTACCTTTGAAGCAAAATTTTCTCAAGTCAATCTTTCGAGACCATTTTTAATGGTATGGATAGAGCGCTAGGCTTTAATAATATTCTGGCAGGGGCAGCGCGTAAAAAAAACGATTTCTTAATTTGAAAGTAGAACCCATGCAAATAATTTAGCCACATACTTGTAGGCAAGGTTTCCAACAATTATTTTCTTAATTCAGATAACGCTTCAATTTTAAAATTTACTGCAGATTGAGTACATGCGCCACGTTTAATAACTAAAAATGGCAGCCAGACGTGTTGCGATCGCTACCATAATTTGCAAAATTAATCATCTCCTCACGTACCTGGAGTCCAATGAGCTCCTCAGCGACAGCCAGTATAGTT
Organism: Marasmarcha lunaedactyla; assembly: GCA_923062675.1. NCBI lineage: Eukaryota > Metazoa > Arthropoda > Insecta > Lepidoptera > Pterophoridae > Marasmarcha > Marasmarcha lunaedactyla. Next base: position 8,927,121 of record OV281342.1, on the reverse strand, counting down.
TCTATGGTAGAAGAAGATTGAAAAAAGAGATGAAAATGTATTGTCACTATAGTACGTCTTCTTATGGTAGCGTCGGGTGACGGGTAGCTCACTACCCTCTAATATGGTTGAGGAGGGCGATGGCTGGATCCCGCGTTAACTCGTGGACGGGTGCCGTTTGAGGGTGTTCTTCGTTTGGATAATTCGGGGGGAGTGAGATTGCCGAGCTAACAAATGCAGATAAGAAAAACTTTTTATAGACATAAAGAGACACTGTAAATTTACTTTAAAATAATATCTGATAGAGCACGTACTGCTGAAAATGGATTGGACACATGCCAACTTTTTACAATGTATTTTGCATGTCTATAATAACGCGCAGGAGGATAAAAATGAATTTTAAGCATGTGGAATAGGTAGCTCGCACCATAACAACTTCTCCACATTAAAATTCACCCGCGACCAAGTCTTAAAAAAACTACAAACTCTCAATGAGACTAAAGGTACTGGATCAGACAATATACCGCCTTTCTTTATCAAAACCTGCGTGGACGTTTTAACAGATCCCTTACTGTATATTTACAATAAGTCGATTGCAACCGGATCAATATCTTTATTATGTATCTTTGCTGAGGTATTTGAGTTATTGATATGTCCTTACTTACAAACTTATTGCAAGCAAATCATTTTTGAACATCAACATGGCTTTTTGGAAGCACGGTTACAAACTTGATTTTATTTAAAAATGCGTTGGTTGAAGCTATGGATGCAAATAGTCAGGTGGACGTCATATACACTGACTTCTGTAAGGCATTCGATAAAGTTACGCACAGTGGATTAATAAAAAAGCTACTACTATACGGCATTTCGGGATCGATGTTCGACTGGTTCAGATCTTATTTATCTGACCGATACCTCTATATTGTTGCTAATAGATTTGAATCAGATAAATTTATAATTACATCCAGTGTGCCACAGGGATCGCACTTTGGGCCTATCCTGTTTCATCTGTTTTTTAATGATATCTGTCAAAGTTTCAAGAACACCTCAGCCCTTCTCTACGCTGATGACCTTAAGTTACTACGAGTCATAAACAGCAAAAAGGACGCCGATCTATTACAGGAAGACTTAAATAATTTAACTGACTGGTGCTAAGAACAGTATGCAAGTTAACCCCACTAATTGCTCACAAATCACATTCATTCGTAAAAGTCAGCCCATACGAACCCAGTACATTATTGGTGGTGTAGAATTAGTTGAAACTGACTTGGTTAGAGATTTAGGTGTCATTTTTGATTTAAAATAAATGTCTTTTGTGCCACATATAGACGAAACCGTCAAAAGGGCGTCTAAAACATTAAGGTTTTTAATAAGAAATAGGACGGTTTTTAGGAGACCCCAAACAAGAATAACTTTGTACTCCAGTATAGTGCAAAGTTTATTTGAGTACGCGAGTGTGATATGGCGTCCACATTATGCAGTACATAGGTTGCGAATCGAGAGGATCCAGAAGAGGTTTATGTGGCACCAAACCTATTCGCAGGGACTGGTTCAGCAGATGCGGCCGTATAATGAGCGGTTAAGGTATTTTAGAATTCCATCTCTTACTGAAACGTTTGATTTTATAGATTTCAACTTTGTCCAGAAGTTAGTCAACAACAAAATATTAGGTCTTTACCTATGAAATTGCCGTTTTTCACGAAATAAATGAAGCGTAATTTTTTTATATATTTTTTATTTCTATTAATCAAAATAATCACCAATGCAATCAATGCATCTTTGCCAACGCATTGGTAGCTTATTGATGAATTTCTTGAAGAAATCAGCTGGACGGGAGGCAACAAATTCTTCAAAGGCATTTTGTACTGCCTCTCGGGTATTGCATTTTTTTCCCGCCAAGAAGTTATCCAAATTCTGGAAAAAGTAGAAGTCTGTAGGCGCAAGGTCTGGTGAGTACGGCGGATGACGGAGAACTTCCAACCCCAACTCTTGTAGCTTGGAGACCGTCTGCTGTGCAGTATGAGGTCGCGCGTTGTCGTGCAGGAGCAGTGGAGCCGAACGATTGACCAAAGCTGGTTGGAGACGTGCGAGCTTCTCCATCATTGTGTTCAGTTCTTCACAGTACACATCTGCAGTAATGCTTGTCCCGTTTGGCAAGAAGCTGTGATGAATTACACCCGCGTTAGACCACCAAACAGTGACCATCACTTTTCTAGGGGTAAGTTTTCGTTTAGGGCATTGTTTGGGTGCTGAACCAGGGTCCAACCAACTTGCTGAGCGCTTACGATTGTCAAACAGGATCCATTTCTCGTCACAAGTAACAATGCGGTTCAGAATTCCTTCATTTGTATGCCTGCTGAGCAGTGCAAGGCACGTCTCCACGCGTACTTCGCGCTGGCGGTCATTGAGTTCGTGGGGTACCCATTTGTCAAGCTTTTTTACCTTGCCAATTTGACGCAAATGGACCAATATTTTTTTGATGCTAACGTCGAAAGCTGCTGCTAATTCAGCCGTGGATTGAGTTTCATCAGCTTCCACAATTGCCTTTAATTCGTCATTGTCGACCAAAGTTTTCGGACGACCACGGGGTTCATTTTTCAGGTCAAAATTTCCAGAACGGAAGCGGGTAAACCAATAACGGGTGGTGCGTTCGTTTGTAGTGTTCGCTCCGTAAACGTCGTTGATGTTGCGTGCCGCTTGTGCCGTTTTGCTGCCACGACGGTACTCATACTCCAAAATTACTCGAATTTTTAACTTATCCATGATGACGAAAAATGTTCGAATGCGTTGAAAACAAAACACTTACTATTAAACAAATGACGATTTTAGAAAAAGAATTCCATGTTTGTCAAATAAAATTAATTTGAAATTAGAATTATCATTCAAAAAAAAAATATTTTCATTTGAAATGGCCAGTACGGCAAAACGGCAGTTTCATAGGACCTATTATTTTATATACTGCATGCTGTGTTTAGTTTTTGTACCAAGTTATTAACCTTTGTTTTTGTTTTTATGAAAGTCTTATTATAAAAATTGTTGGTAAGCCTTTTTATAAATAAATAAATAAACAAAATTTTGAAAAAAATGTACTCGTAAAGTTTCTTGTTTCTTCTTCACGAAGGTTTTTCCGAACTGGTGGTAGAGTCATGTTTTATTTAACAACAATAAGAACAAGTACTTGTCAGTGTTGACAGAGTATATCCAAAGTGCGAGTGAGTCCACACCAGATCCGGCAATAAAGAGAGTCAATGATCAGACGGGTTGATATGACACTACGTCAAATTGTCAAATTGAACCCTTCCAAAACTCAAGCTTATCTATTCTCCACTAAGAAGAGCTCATTTAACTTAACGCCGGCTTTCCAGAGTAACTTCAGCCGATAGAATAAAAATCAAGTCAATCAATCAAAAAAAAGAAGAAAATAGGAATCAAAATAGGAAAACAAACAGGAAAGAAAGAATAAGAAAAAAAATAGGAATCATCGCAAAGGTCCTGCGGTACTTCAATTCTAACAGCAGTTTAACCTTTATACTCTACTTTATTCGATCGTGTATAGTGCTGTAATCATCTTTGGGGTGCCAAAGTTCCACAAAGTACCAACTTGATGCGTTAAACTGTGTATATAATATGTATATATATAAATAAATAAAATATCAAAAATACATCTAAGATTAATGATGTCTATGGACACTTACCAGGTGGATCGCGTACTGGTTTGCCGGCTGCGAAAAAGTAAAAAAAACTTTCATGGAAGAAAAGAATCAAAGCAATTGATGATTATTCTTTATTGCATGGAATGCCGAATCATTTCTGTTTGCATTTTTAATTTTCTAATGAAAAAATTATGTCATTTTGTTTAATAATTTACGATTTTTAATACAATTAATACGCAATTTGACATTTGTAGCCGAGTGCAAGTTCATAGAACGCTACTGAAACGTCCAAAGTTAACCACGAATATCTGCATAACGACATCGGGGGAACAGTGGTATTTTTTTCGGGAAAAAATTTAAAAAGTTATAAAGTTTCTAAAAATACTTTTTTTAATAATATATTTATATACTTTTTTTATAATTTTGTTCGATTTCGTCAACTTCCAGTACGAATAACACGGAGTTAAATGAGGATTATATTCTGAAATATTGCTTTCGGCTTCATCGGCTAAGTGAAAAAAGCTAAATCTTTACATAAAAAAATATTTGTTTGATTATTTGTAATCGCTAAACTTTGGAACTATAGAATTAGTTAAAAAAAATACTTTCAGCATGAAACTACCTTATAATTTTGTTGGAGCTATAAATTTGCTGACCAAGAAAATGAGACCAACGTACAAAATGCGGCTACCCCTTTCTATTATTTAGGTACTACTAATAAACTGCATAGCACTGCGAAAAAACTACGGCTTAATACTTTGTAATTTATTGCCATTCAAAGAGGCAATGCTGCCTGCGTTACGGTCACCTTTTTTCTGGGGACAGTCAGAGGTAGGTTATTTGATTGCAATATGTTTTTTTTGTTGAGTTATTCTAGTTAGTTAGTAAGTTAATATTGTTAGTAAGTAGCTTTTATTTTTTGTACTTTATTTCAATAATGTAAATTGTGAGCTAAGTAATATTACGTTTAGTTATCATAGTTAAACCAAAAAATCATAAAATAAAGTTAATGAATACTGGCACAAAATACCAAAATAAATAATTATAGTGTTGCTGTCCGTACCTGGAATAAATGACGTTATGTTTGAAATTCGTCTATTTGGCTCGGTCAAATAGGAAACCGCGAAACCTTGTCACTAAATTAAAAATTTAATAATTTGGTATAAAAAGGTGGTTTGATTTTATTTGAATTTTTAATTACTATGTGCGCTTTATTATTATAGGAATACAAATTTTGTACGAGTACTTTCGAGTAGAAGACCAGGTAACATTATTGTAAAAAAAAATTTGTGATTTATTACTTGTAATATGTTATTGTATATTATTCAATAAATAAATAATATATGCTAGTTATATATATATATATATATATATATATATATATATAACTAGCATATATTATTTATTTATTGAATTATATTTATATTTATATTTATATTTATAAAATATTATAAATATAAATTATATATATATATATATATATATATATAAACTTATTTATAAATTTGTGTTGTTATATACTCACAAAAAAAAATTCTCGGTATAATGTTGACTTGTTTTAAGTCAAAAAAAAACAAGATAGGGTGTTTTTCTTTCAGCTGTTTCCTCCTTTGCAGAATCAAGTGGCATGAGTCGGATAAATGATTGAATAATTAATTGCTCTTTGGAATCTCTTCAATTTACATCATTAAAACCATATCCAAGTTTTCTCAGTGTCTATAAAGTTAATTTTATTTAACTCCAATGCAAATATTAGTTAATCTGAAAGCGGTAAACAAAACAGTTGATTAATATAAATTGTATCCATTGAAATAAATCATAATCAAACTGTTTATTATTTTGTTGATACCTAATTACAAAATTAACGCCAACTTACAATTCCCACAATTGAGAACAAAAACTAATCATCATTATGTAAATAACAAATCATTTGAGATCTAACATTTATATAATTTGGTTGGATAAACTGGTTCGTGACCAGATAACTTGTGGTTTTACCTTATTCTCTAAGAATAGTACATCTCAGAATGTTATCGAATTTATACCTATCTTTAACAAAATCATTGGAACTCTTCGGTGCGCATTTACAGATGATAACATGTTTATACATATTATGTGTAGTAACATTGTACCTACAGACTGGACAGGTTCTAAGAACGTCAAGCGGTTCTCAAACTTTTTGATTATTAATGGACTTTCTTTTTGTTGTGAACTATTGCTATTGGTATGTTGGTATTATCTAACTTGATTGGGGAAGGTGTGTCTTTACAAATGAGTGGGTTTTGTTATTCCTATTAAATTCCTCTTATTTTACAAGAGTAATAATAGGTTGATCCAAATAAAGTGAGTTGCGAACAATCTTTAAAATTGGGTCTACGAATGCGGAGTAATTCTGTATTTAATAAATGAACAAAATAAATTATTCAAATAGACACAGAATCGTCCATCCACTTCCACCGCGCAAATGTCCTTACCAACTTTGAACCAGGGATACTGACGTAGGAGCCATGACAACCTTAAGGCACGGGGTCAACAAGTAACGATTTATTTATCACTGTATGTGTTTTTAAAAGAACGTGTCGTCAGGTCTGGATAACTTATCATCAGTCTTAACCTTTATTTGAACTACCTGTTTGTTCATCTGCTATCAAAAATTTTTTTTTTACAAAATCCGCTATCGCAAACTTGGTAAACATTTATTCAGAATGAGTTGATGTTTTAAATTGCTTGTTGACCCATGGTAACTTACAACTCGATATACTCGTATTACATGAATACTTAAACTACGTTACTAAGACACTACAGGTTGTAAAATCGAAAAATAGACAATTGCACCAAATTTCCAAGGTTGACAAGCACGGTCACTTTACAACCAAGCTAAACGTCTACCTAAACTCGTTGGGAAGCCCAGGCGCAGTGGGCAGCCGATACAATGCGTCCGAGCATACATACCTCGGTTAACTAAATACAGCTATATAATATCGGCAGCCGGCCTCGGACCGCGAGTTCTCTTCGGGCCTGCGCGTCGGATGAACGTATTCACCGACTCTTTTATTAAAACATTTCGATTCAGTGTGAAGTGAACGCGGAACGTGCCAGAGTTTGAGTGGCAATTCGAGCAATCATCCTGTTAACAGTAAACAAACTACTGGTATGGAAATTATGTAACTTATTTGTAGTTGAACCGGCCGGCTTGTGCTGCTGGCTCACACAAACTCGATGTTTAACTGTTTTTTATTTTGACCCGTATTAGAGGCTATTGGAAAGTTTGCATGATGGTTTGTGTCATTGTGTATGCCAGATGTTTCGCAGTCTCTTTTGTTATACTTTAAGGCGTAAAGGACGCACACCTACTTCAATTTTTGTTTACCTATTCAATGTTTTGTTGAGCCTTAGGCGTAAATAATGTATTAACACGGTCTGTGTCGGGCTTTAGCATCAAGGAGTTCAAACATGATTAAATTCCCTTTAATTTACTATTTTTGATTTACCACGCATTTACCACGTATTTACAGTTTATTCATTATTTTAAATAATTTTTCTATTCACACTGTATACAATAACGAAATAGGTTGATGAAAAATCAACTAACTCAACAGATTTACATGTACATTATTAATTCTATATCATTACATGGGTATTGCCGTTTTAGATCTGGTACGCATTAAAATCAAGTTGAGCATTTTGTTAGATTAGGTATTGTTTGTTTTGCACTATTGTACGTTTTTATAGTTAAATCAATCATTCATTGCTTCTTACAAAATCTGGTATAAATGTATCCAATATTTACGGTACTTTCCTGGGGAAATTATTTTTTTAGAATGCCCGGAGTAAAGCAACTATCAGAGATCTAGCAAATATCACTAATATCATCACTTTATGAGATTAATAAAATCATACAAATATTTTCGGAATATCAGAATAGGCAATTGATTTAAAATTTTATACAACACTATACTCGTTTTAAAAATGCAACCAATGATTCCTATTACAAAGGGCACAAACTCGTACTCAACCTGGCCTAGGTCAATAAAAAATATAAATAGTTATATTAAGACCGGCACCAGCGTGCCGCCGCGCTGGTCCAGCAAAAACGCGCTAACAGGATGCAACTTGCTAATGTTGCTCTATCGTAGACACTTTATTATAAATTATCTTTTAAGAACATAGCTGAAGACAATAGCTTATTATGATATAATATCCTCGTTTATTATACTTCAAAGTTTATATTATTAGTGAAGATATGTAGTTTGTATAGCGTCGTAACATTGGTGGAAGTTAATAATAATTAAGTCACAATACTTTTGCCTCGAGCCCGGGTTGAAATCGCAGTCTTTTTCTCCCTAACTCTCCAAAGTCAAAGTTCATAAAGCCACCGTACATGCTGAGGTAGAGACCGAGGCTTACGGGATGAATGTCGATGTTTCTTTGCGAGCCTTGGGCAACCTTATCTATGATCATGTACCTACATTCATTTATTCTGAGGACCACAGGCTTGCTGGCTTGATCCAAACTATTGTTTACCTAAAACACCACAAATGGAAGAGTCCTGTCCAGTCCAAACCCCTAAACCTAGAAAGTTGAATTTTACATAGATTTTGACTTAACCAAATACATAAAGATATACGAAGCCGCGAATCTACCCGAGTAAATGTTTCCAAAGTGAATAGCACTGAGCAGTATCTACTTATTAGGGTGATATATCAATCAGTACCGGAAGGTCTGTATTATTTGTTTGTACTTGATTGTAAATAAGACTCGATCCTCATCAAGGTTACCTCACTTTTTGTTTATTTTGAATCGTTGAATTGAATAATTGTGGTACAAACAAAAGTATTTTAAGAAACGTTGTTTTTTTCTATATACCGGGTGATTTTTTTGTCATTTGGAAAATGGTGTATATTTTGGAATCGTAAATATTTTTGTACATTTTAGTCTTCGTATTTGTTTAAAATTACTATAGTTGCTTGGGTTTCTGTTAATATAACCAACTAAAAACCCTTTTTAAAGATAATATTTTTATTTGCATAATCTGCGAGCGTGTCGCATATTATATTTTGTCGCAGATTCATAAAATTTTGATTTCGAAAGTATGGTGACTAGTCCGTTTAATCATGCATTGTCGAAAATTAAAGTTTTAACGTGATGAATAAAGAATTGGTCGTCCTTTGACTGCTGGTCATCCGCCTTACAGCCCTGATTTGGCACCGTGTGGCTCCTTCTTGTTCCTTAAAATAAAAAGCCAGTTTAAGACTGACGTTTCCTGACGTATATATCTACTAATAAGGGTTTTCAGTTTATTCAACTAACAGACAGCTAAGCAACTATAATATCAGTAAACAAATACTTAGACTAAAATGTACAAAAATATTTACAATTCCTTAAATATATAAAATAAAATCTATTCTTAAATTTTCGCGATGCATACTTTAAATAAAACACTTTTTACCGGATATTATCGCGTATATTTTAGTTAATTTTAAAATTGCCGTGTCTCATCGTGACCACGGCAACTGCAAAGATGCCGAAACGTCGAAATAATTTTAAAATTAACTAAAATATACGCGATAATATCCGGTAAAAAGTGTTTTATTTAATATATAAAATAATTTAATATTTGTTTTAAAATTTGGCAAACCTTTTTAAAAGTTAATTTAAACTGAACAGGAAATCCAGGATGGCGCCGCTTTGGGCGGTTATTGCATGTCTGGTGGTGACCCTGCTGCCGGTGCAGCCCGCAGCCGTGACCACACAGGAGACCCTGGTCATCACTAGGTCTGATGCTTCGGTAAGACATGAGTTAGTTCATTTATGTTAACGTTAATATTAAAACAAATATCTATAAAATAATAATATAGTTGCGTTTTTAAACTTCATTAACTTGATTTGATTTCCGCCATTTTATACAGAGTAAAATAAAATGTTAATTTCATCATCATCATTCAAAAATTTACTTTTTAAATACTTACTCTGGAAATGTTTTAGCCATTGAATTTAATATAAAGAAGCTGCGACGGAGGTCCGGTTTCGAGTCCTGGCCGAGGCTTCTCCTGAGGTTCTCGGATCATGGTTGTTGATACTTATATAGCTCGCTGTATGGTCATCCATAACACAACCTCTGCTTTCTTTGAGGCCATACAGTTAGTGTGTTTGTGTTTTGTTTGTTTAAGGATTTATGATTATTAATATGTATTATCATCTTCAGAGCAAAGGAAGCTATTCTTGTAAATTGCTTTCCTAATGTCTTCCTCAGACCGCAGCTAGCATACCAGGGCAAGAAACGACCGCGCAGCCTCGTACCAAGCCCACTACCGAGGAGCCTCTGCCAGCCATCAAGCTGACCGAGATGACAGTGCAGTCCACGGTGTCGCTGCGGTATGCGCACACAGCAGTGGTGACGCAAGTGCGCAACGCCGCCAAGAAGGCGCAGGAAGCCACCTTCAGGGTACTGCTGCCGGAGACGGCCTTCATTAGTGGATTTGTGATGTGAGTATTTTAGGAGAACTTGTTTAAAATCTTAGGACGCAAAACTTTGTGATAAGCATTTTATTTATTTATTTTTATTTGTATTTTTTCCTTTGTAAGCCTATGAATAAACATGTGCCAATTATAAATCTCCGCTCATATGCAAAATTAATTAAAATTTCAATCAAAGAGACTTATTTCTTAAGTTAAATTTAGAATGTGATAAAGAAAAAAAAACAAAGACTACGGGCGTGTAAGACACATCCATGAAAACATAACAGTATAAGATTGTACATAACACAATAGGCCATATTTTATGGGAGTTACAAAGGGATTCATGTTAATATTAAAGAAATAAACAAACAATGATTCCTACCATACGCAAACAATGATTCCTACCATAGGCGCAAGGTGTTGGTCTTCAGATGCAGTTTGGCCAGTAACTCTGGACACTCAACTTCGTTTTGATATATGCAAGCATATTATGAATAACAGAATCTTGATTATATTTGATAGAATGAATAGAAGGCGGGTTTTCAAAGATAACTAATGAAATAACATAAGGCCATTTAGAATATGTCCGTCAGTTGAGAACAATGCTTCGGCGCAAATTTGTTTCTGTTAAAAAGAGCTTATCATAAAACAAAGGTCTTTGAGTGGAAACTTTCGAAATATTTATATTGTACTTTGCATAAATAATAATAACGTATGTTATTGCAATAGAAGAACAGCAACGTTTTAACTACCATTACAGTGGACCGCCATCATCTTATAATTTAATTTAATATGTTATTTTTTTTATATACTTACAACTTTAATTTTAGTCTGCCCCTAAAAATAACATTCTTTATTTAAACCCGTAAAGATTATCTTAAATATCATTAATGAGTGCTGAACAAGCCACACCTCTGCTACTTTACAAAATAAGTAACAACGAAACTAATCCATATTGATTAATTTAGGACTTTAGATGGAAAATCTTACAAAGCTTATGTGAAAGAAAAAGAAGAAGCCAAACAAATATACGACGACGCTATCTCACAAGGCATCGGCGCTGCTCACATCGGAGCCAAGTACGTGCAATTTTATTTTAGTTACTAAACATATTTTTGCTTTACTTATATTACTTAGATTACTTGGTTACGGTTTTGATAAAATTAGCACTTACAATATTCTCAACAAGGCAGCTTTTCTATTATAAAATACAATTACTAAAATATTAATTTTTTCCTATTAACGTATTAATAATTGTTTGACTTTAATCACCTAGCAGAAAGAAATCATCGTCGTAAATTTTTGTGTCAGGGCCCGTGACTCCAACCATTTCACAGTCTCAGTGAACGTGGAACCCGGCACGTTGGCTGTCTTCAACCTGACGTACGAAGAGCTGCTGGTGCGCCGCAACGGAGTCTACAACCACGCCATCAACTTGCACCCAGGAACTGTGGTGCCCAAGCTCACCGTCACCGTGAACATCAAGGAGTTGGAGAAGATCACGGTGCTGAGGGTACCGGAGATCAGGACAGGGAATGAGATTGATGCGTCTGTGGATGATGCTCGTGAGTTCCATGATTGTTTGTCCTTTTTTTTAGGTAGCTTTTAAAAGTGCCTAATTTTCTTTAAAAGTGATAAGTACGGTACTTTTCATAGATCACTGATTTTTTATAAACTGAAATTTTTTCAATAATTCTTTATTAACTCAATTATAAAATGAATGTGTGGACGAATGAAAAATATAGCCAAATATTTAAACAATGTTATGTATATATTCATAAAACTTTTAATTGATTGATGCAGTATTGTATAGTTGTTGCGCGACCACAGTGAAGCTTACTAGGCCGATCTCGACAACTATTTATTTTTCTCTGACGTACATAGCAACAACGGTCGCTGCAGCAACATTTCCTCTCAGGTCGATATTGTGAACAGTACTGCAGGCTGAATCAATCAAGACAAATCTTTGACAAAATAAATCAGCCGAGAAGCGTAGGGTTGTCACACTGTCTCACTAGTTCGCTCTGCTTACCTTGGGGCTATACAGTTGGTGTGTTTGCCTGGGGAACGATTATTATGATTTATTATTATTATTGATGTATATATAACATGTTATATAACACTGTAGCAATGTTGAATTCCAGTTATTTTAGTGTGTACAGCGCTGTTATACATAACAATATTATTAAACAAAGTTATATGTCATATAACATATTATTTTGTCATAAGTTTGAATGCGCCTTAACAATCGTGCGGCTTAATGACTTATGGTCTATTAAACGCTTTTAATATGTTATTAAAACAATCTTGGCATTTGTATTGTATATTACAATAATGCATTTATTATTATTTACTGATGTGCTATCAGAAAATCCGAATGCTGTCATCAAGAGAGGACATGATGACAGAGAAGCTACCATCACGTTCACGCCCGATCTAGAGGAACAGAAACGCCTCATGGAGGTTTATTCTGTAAGTACTCCATTTTAATCTCTGTTGAAAATGTGTCAAGCTTCATTTACCAATTTGTCCTTGATTTTAAAAGTAATTCCTCGTAAGTAAAGTTAAGTGCGGTAGATATTTAACAAATATAGTGGATCTATATATATATATATATATATATATATATATATGTATAAAAGATACTTAAGCTATTTCCTCAATGCGTATGTAAACTTTTGATTTAAGTCTGCTACTTTTAGAAACTGTTGTTAGTGAGAAAATGTATTAGTTGTTACAGCATTAATTAGCAAAAAATATTTATAATCAATGAGCCAGTTCGAAATACGTTTATTTGGTTCAAACTAATCATCATTCATTTTTCACGGTAGATTTTACGAGTTCCGCAAAACTACAGTATTTTTCCTTGTTCTTGGTTTTCCCACGTACCAAGGTATTTAGTTACCTTAAAAGTTAACTTTAAAGAATTAAATTCTATCTATAAACAAACATTGTTGTTGTACATAAATTGGTATTCCCGAGAAACAGATATAGAGAAGATATTATGACCTAAGGTTATCGGGTTTTAATGCAGATTATGCCATAATGTAATCATCTGAATATAAACTTAAAATAAAACGTGATTAACTTATCAAATAATGCACAACACAAAACGTTGAAATAATAATTTATTTGCGATGTCATAAATGCAAAGTATTTTTGGATCATTAACCTCAAATTCAAACAATATCATCAATACAAACCCCAAATGTAAACCGAGCAAAAACATTTCGTGTAAAAATAAGTTTGCCACGAATTAAGTTAAAAACACTTCGACCAAGACCCAATTTGAAATTCCGTACATCCTGGTACAACATCTTGGTCAATAAACGAATATCGTGGTCAAAGTTGAGGTATTTTTGTGGTATGCAATAGTCCTGAGTACTCCACTTGATTCGCGGCCATTTGATAATGGTGTTCAATGTTGTGTCCTCGACTACTTTGATCTGTACTCGTATAATGTACAGTGTAATGTTTAAAAAAAACAAGCCTCATAGAAAGAACAGTGAATCTCATTATTTATTGAGTTAAATTTCTTTAATTTTTTAAAGTTTTTTTAGATTTTTTTATTAGCCATGAAATTTTCAGAAAAAATCTAAAGAATCCAAAAACAGTCAACATCACAATAACTTCTATGAAGACTCAGACGACAATGCAGAAGATGACATGGGTGTACTCGGCCAGTTCGTGGTACAGTACGATGTAGACCGGCCAAAGGACGGCGAAATATTGGTAAGTACCGATTATTTTAATAATTTCGCACAACTTGAGACTACAAACTTTATTCAACATTTTATGGAGGTCCCTTTTCCTTACCAGTTTTGCTTAGCTGTAACAACATTAGCAAATTAATTTTGGTAGAAATATTTCAAATGCTATTTATTAGATAGTAAAAATGTTTCAATCTGACAATAAATTGTTGATAACACCGACGAGACATCAATTAAGTTACACTTTTAATCTGCTGTTTTTTTTTTCCCTATTTGGACCTCAGTTTTCATTTGACGTAGTGCGCATAGTGGTTAGTAGTGCGTTAGTAGCTCTCTCTCATACGCCGGCGGTCCCAGGTTCGAGTCCTGGCCGGTGTATTCATTTGTGTGATGAATACAAATGTATGTTCTCGGGTCATGGCTGTTGATATTTATATAGGTATGTATATTTATTCTGGGTCCCCCCCCCCAGTTCGCTGTATGGTCTTCCATAACACAAGCTCTGCTTACTTTGGGGCCATACAGTAGGTGTGTTTGTCAGGGGATTTATTATTATCATTATTATCTATAATACGCACTTCACTTACCTTTATTCTTTAGTAATAAGTTCGTTCGACATTACAAATTTACCAAAATCATATTTCTATTCACCTAGTTAAACGACGGATACTTTGTGCATTTCTACGCGCCCTCCTCTCTGCCACCGCTGAAGAAGCACGTGGTCTTTGTTCTGGACACCTCGGGCTCCATGATGGGCCGCAAGATTCAGCAACTTCAAGAAGCCATGAAAGCCATCCTGTCTGAGCTGAACAAGGGAGACTATTTTAGCATCGTCGAATTCTCTAACGGAGTTTTGGTGAGTTCTTGAATTGTACGTTATTGTAATATTTGATGACCTTTTTTGAGGATTATTTTTTTTTAACATAAACTAAGCTGGAATAAGTCAAATAGCAACATTTTGCACAGTACAGAGAAGATTTAAAATTAATATGAAACCATATGATAATAATGCAGCGTAGAAATTATAAGTCAAAATAAATAAATATAAAATCAGAGGCATAGGACTTTTTCATAGGACTTGTAGTTTTGCCGGAAATCGAGAGTAACCATTTTTTAGCCTTGAAGACCCACCTCCACTTCCCGAACTCAAATCACCCGTAATTTATTTTTCCTTTCATTTTTATTATATTTTCCTCCTTTTCCAATGGGTTTTAATCCTACTATAATTTTTTTTCACTTTTTACCGTTTTTGAAGGCCCTGGTCTAAAATGACGGAAACATATTTAAATTATTACTACTATTTTATTAACACACAAATGAAAATAATGGATCGAATTTAAGTGGTAGTTACCTCGCTTAGTTACCTAACACTAATTACAATAGTTTTTAAAAATACTTCATGGTTGTCACGATGTTCCTACTATAAAATTTATTTTTAATTAGTTTTTTGATTCCACCTTTGCAACTGATTAAATTTTTTTAGAAATAAAAATAAATAAATTCTCTTAATTATTTTATTTTTGGATAAAGAATGAATAGTTATTTGTATAATTAAAAATGATATTTTATGGTCGCTAAATCGGTGTTTACTTTGTAATTCGTGAATATTCGACATAGTTTCCACACTTGAACAAAGATAAGTAAGGAAGTATGTCATATATTTATAACATGTATCAACCGTCTACAAAAACCACAGGTCCACGACCTCAAAGAAGCGGATAAGGATGTAGCCCCCGGATACGGGCGCGAGTCCCCCGCCTACTCTTCAGAAAGCGCAGAGGCCGCACTGGTGCCCCCGTACCCTGCCACCGAATTAAACATCAATAAGGCCAAGATCATCATACAAAGACTAGATGCCGTTGGAGGTGACTTAATTCATTTGTTTATATTTAGTAGTTGAGTTATTGTTGAGATGGTTGGGTCTCAGGGTTTATTAGGTTACACCAGTCAAAGCGCAATTGAAAAACCGAATAAGGAAATATAAATATCGCATGCAGGATTTAATTAAAACGTGACACTTTAAAATTTGTTTCATGTATTTAACCAGCTAATCGAAACATTTCAGATATAAACAATATCTTATTTAAAATAACAAAGCTAATATTGAAAATGTGATGTTGCTTTTTTAAGGTACAAATATTGACAAAGCTTTGGAGGTCGCAGTAAATCTGATCCAGAAAGGAGTGAGCTGGCCTACTGAGAGCAACAGCACGAGCACAAACGCAACACCATCAACTCAATCAGGTAACTCATGTCTTTGAAAGGTATATACTTATATTTATAGTTTGAATTTTTTTATTTATAATAAGCGGTCTATAAAAGTTGAGTGGAAATTGGAATTGCCCCATCATCAATAAAATAGTTATCAGTGGTTTGCAGTTTAAAATATGTAGCTATTCAGATAAATATACTACAACACAATAATGTTATATTTTAGCGACTCCGACTTTGGAACCGATCATAATTTTCCTGACGGACGGCGACCCAACTGTTGGTGAGACCAACCCCACCAGAATCATTAACAGAATTACGGAAAAGAACTTCGGAGACAAAAAAGCGTCAATCTATTCTCTGGCTTTCGGTAAGTTGTACCTCTATAATATAGTCTTATATTATATCTTTCCACAAACCTAAAAGTATTTCGAATCTCGGCATTGTTGTTATGGTGACAAAGAACTTGTCTAATGCTCAATTAGACATGTTCTCAACAATTAGCATGTCAATTAATGCTTTCCGATTGTCAATGCCAGCAAAAACCATTGTTTTTAAAATAAAAAGTTACGCGTTACTTCTTTTCAATATACGACGATAAACAATTTCAATTAAATTTTACATTTTAAACCTTAAAAACAATGCCATCGTCTTTTCCATTTGTATCATGGTAAAAATGGACACATTCATATTCTAGGTGAAGACGCTGACCGCAAGTTCCTTCGCAAGGTGTCCCTACGCAATGACGGCTTCATGCGACACATCTATGAGGCAGCCGACGCTGCGCTGCAGTTGCGACACTTCTACCGACAGGTGGCGTCACCGCTGCTAGCTGACGTCAAGTTCACTTACCCTAGTGATCAGGTGAGAGAAAGGAAATCATAGTTTAGCTCTTTATTATGTTGAAAAATCCTACTCCACACCTAGGTACCCAAAAGTTTCTTATATGTACTACAAAAATCACACCGAATGTCTTGAAGTACAACTTTTAGCCCAGTTTATTATCTGACAGCTATTGACACAGCTTCTCCTACCAACTTCAGTGATTTTAAGATGCAATCCACCATTTATCATGCTCTTTACTCACTCGCAGGTTCGAGGTGATACTGTAACAAAGAAAAAGTTCCGGACCTTGTACGACGGCTCGGAGACCATAGTAGCAGGGCGCGTAGCTGATAAGGTTACCGATGTGGCACCTACCGTTGAAGCCTTCTGTGGGGTCGTCGACGCACCTGGCAGGGTAACTAGATTTGAATATTCCTACTTATGGCCATAATATAAAATTGTAGAAAAAATCTTTGTGTATCCATTCGGTTTCCACCTAAAATGTGGATTATACTTATTTGGCCATGTAACAAGCTAATAGAAGAATTATTTACGGTGTAGGTTGCAGCGCCCGTATAGAAAAAAAACAAAGATAATTTACGAATAAAAAATAAATTCGGAATTGATGTCTAAAATCGAAGTCACAGAAAACTATCTGTTACAGAAAAAAATCGAAGTCAAGTCCAAGTTAACCCCAGTGCAAAGAGGCAACTACCTGCCATTAGAGAGGCTATGGGCATACCTGACCATCAAGCAACTCCTGGACCAACGCGACGCTTCTGACAACCCTGACGATAAGAACAACGAGCCCAGGAAGAAGGCCCTGGACTTAGCTCTTCAGGTTAGTCTCAACTAAATATTAGGAATTTTGTCCTTTTCCAAGAGACGAAAAGCAATTATTAAGATGAGATTAAAGTTTAGTCATATTTCTATGCTACAATAACGAATGACTTTTAAATATTTATCTATTTTACTAAAAATAGTTTTATTTAGATTGCGTTTATGTTTTCACATGAATTTGCTAGCTTTTTATCAAAAATCAAAACCAATTTTTTTTTTCATTATTGATTAAAAAATAAATACATAAATAACGTAAAGATGTTAAGAGCTGTTATAAAGATGATAAGCTTTCAAAAAGTCTTATAGGTAGACGAAGAGAACTTATTTATGTTTCGAAACATAGAGAGAAATGTCAACTCAAAAACAAGATAGAGCAAATTAGAGTCGCTTCGTCATACGATCCTTTAAAAAAAAAGCAATATCTCGGAAACTACTAAAACCACTGAACATACAAGAGAGTCGAATAGGTAGGAATAGTAGTTCCCTGACAGTTGGCTTCGGCTCAAATAGTTACGGGAAATACCCTGTGTATTGAAATGTTTAAGAAGAACCCTATGCCGTCCATAGTGCGTCTAAGTTTCCTAAAACGTACAGTCTTGGAATCTTCAGGAGTATAGTGAATAGGCATACTGAATAGGCTTATTGGATAGGAGTGTAACATCCATGTCTTCATCACCACATTCAATCAGGTGAGATGAAAATCAAACGCAAATCAAAACAATAAAAAGAACATTTTCCACAATTTATATGAGCATAAAGAAATTCATTTTGCGAGAGAACAATTCATCCTAGCAAGGGTTGATATTCCAATCTCTATAAACTTTTCTTAGAGATTCTCTATCTCCAATATATTATATTCTACGAATAGCCCTTTCCTGCAGATCGATAAGGACCGTATCGATGTCTGCGGCATTTCCTCACATAATACATAAGACTATGAAAATAACTATAATTTACCACCCTGGCTGTATGCACATCAGTCACTTAGCGAATTCTCTTTACTAAGAATGCAGAACTGCAGAACAATTCGCGTAGTAAACGATTGGATATTTACTTTAAATATTACTTTTATTTCTTTTTTTTTTTTGAACTGCTTCCATAAAGAATAGCCAAAGGTATAAGTTAAAGCAGTACGTAAAGCGATGCGTTCGATTGAATAAATTATAATCCACGAGTAAATCAAAATTTATATTTACAGTATGAATTCGTGACGGCACTAACTTCACTGGTAGTGGTTAAGCCCAACGCCACTAAAGCTGTGGACGCAGAGTCCGTAGATGATAGTGGTGAGTAATTAGCTAAAGCAGTTCGTTTAATACTATGAATTCTCAAAAAAATTATACTTTTGTAACTGGTTTTTTATTTAAAATATTATTACTATACAGAATCCTAAGAGATTAAATTGTATTAAAAAGAACACCAAATTAACCTGTTCTTTCTCAGAAGCATCAATTTCATATTACTGTACCAACACATCCATTTTTTTCTTTTCTTTGCTTTTTAAGCGTTTTAAATTTAAAGTCCATATAACATTTAAATAAATCTAAATGTTTCCTTTCAGGCTCGAGCCCTCCAATGTTTTCGTCAAGTGCATTCCGTAAGTATTTACAAAATCCTTGTACCATATTGGTAGCTAATTACGCCTAGCTGCTTACTTTTAACTCTAATGATAAATATAATCAAATATACATATAGTTACTTTGGTGGTACACTACGATGAACACACTAAAAAAGTAGTCCAGGTCTTGTAATACTTTGCGTCGCGATCAGACTTTTTAGGTACCTCTTGTACGAGCGTTCCCTACAGTACTAATGCTTTGTGTAAATAATGATAATTCAAAATAATCTTTTCGTGGGAGACTATCAAAATTTGTACCTTAAGAATTATGTAAAATTGCAAGCTTTTACCTAGATATTGTTCTTCTAAATAATTCATTTATAAATAAACGAGGCATTTAGTTACTATCATCCTTTGTCAGGAGATTAGTATTATGTACATACATTATAATTAATAAAAAACAGTACAAAGATTTTAGACAAATCTATTTTTAAAAATGCAACATTCTAATATTTAATTTCATTATAGGTGAAAAATTTACCCTTGGTTTGTAAATTTACGCTTCTATTTTTTCACCGTCACCGAGATTACGTAAATAAAACTTCACTTTGGGTTTTAAAAGGTATTATGTGTAGCCTGAGAGAAAAAAAGCCAGCGAAAAAAAAATCTCGCGGCACTCTTTTATAAAAAAATCTTTTATAAAATACATGGGTTAGAAGGTATACAATTTGACGACGATGTGAAAGGACACACGCGTGACAGCTAACTGTATGTGCTAATGAAATGCAGCAGCCAAGCTGTTTACATTGTTTGAATATTATTTTTCACAAAGAGAAACCGAAATACCCAAATAATGTTTGACCTTGTAGTGAGCTTTTTGGCATAGAGTTTTCTTAAAATTCAATTAAATTAAATTGAGGGGCAGGGATTGAACTGATCTCAGTATTTTATTGTTACAACGTTTGACATTCCAAGAAATGAGTTGCTGCTTTCAGCCAGCTTTTTGCAAAGCAAATTTTGAAAGCGCTCACTTACAGTCGTTCCTAGTTCTTACAAAGCAATCAATGTCATGGTTATCTCTCTTAGTTTTATATTTATTAATATTCTTGTGAAGTGTAGAACATTTTCATAATTATATATTGTGATGCAAGGGTTAATATCCCAATTTCTTTAAACTTTCTCTTAGAGATACTCTATTTCCTAATTTATATATTCCACGAAAAGCCCTTTTCTGCAGAGTGAAGATCGTTTCGATGTCTGCGGCATTTCCCATCACAGTAGGATACCATAAACTGAGACTCAAACTGAACTCGGCAATACGGCCAAAGCATAATTTCTTTTGATATTTTTTTTCAATTTCCAATGAAATAAAAGGCAACACACAATTTGAATAAGAATTAATCTGGGTCTAAAAAGCAGATGTTCGACAAAACACACGCATCTCGTCAGCGGCAGGTGGGTTTAAGCGGATGGATTGAAATCAATCTTCTGTAATTTCAGCCTCCTATCACAACTTTGCAATGCACTCTTCGTCGTTTGGGTCACCAGGGCTCCCAGGAATCGCGCGTAAGAATATTATCAATTGAAACTTTCATTTTCGCTTGAACCAAAATCGTTTATTAAAAAAGTACTTGAAAGCTATTTGGGGGAGTAACTAGATATAGCATGTTGCACTTTTGCGAGATATTGGAAATTATTGCTAGGAAGCGATATTTATGGTGCTTATTTGAGCTGATACGTCATGGCGAAAGTTCTGTGGGTCAATACACAAATAAGGGATAGTTGATTTTTTATTCATTTGATTTCATTTAAGTCATTTCATTTTGTCATTTAAGTTCATTTAAGTTGATTTCATTAAAGTCAGTGATCATTAAACTTTTAATCATATCCATACGAAACCTAACTAACATAAACACTACTTAATTATGACGCATGATCACCGTTAAGCAAATAGAAAACTTTAATTTAAAAAAATATACTCTTTAAAAGTTTGATATTTATCTGAATTCTTAAGATCATTCTGTCCGTTGACCCGGTAGAGTTCTGTTTCGTTACCGGTTTGTCACTTTTCATGCGGCTTGTTCTAGCAGCGTCGCTGTTCGCTGCGCCCGCGCCGGCTGCCCCACTCATGGACTTTAGCAACGATGCCTTTGCGGAGGAAGAGCCTGAAGATATTGACGGTTAGATGGACTCTTCCCCATTATCGTAATCTACTTTGAACCTAAGTAGTTGTAATACTTATACTAACTTAGAACTTGGTGACAACGTGTAATTTTAACCGGTACCTATTTAGTGATTTACCTATATGAAATGTACTTTGCATCTCGTTACAAGTTGGTTTTTAACAACCATGATTATAAGGCTCTTGTTGAGTAGTAATTCAGTGTATTCAAGTGACTAAAAATATTATATTTTAACAATTTACATGGAGATAAATAACCTGTTTCCTAGCATGACGTAGTTTTACTACGTGATATTGAAACGTCCTGGATTTCCTTGTTTCAGATTGAAGTAAGTAAAAAATTTTTAGTATCAGTATATTTGGAATACTTTCAGAATTTTCTGTTCATTCCCGTTTTACTCTTGTCTATTTCTGCAAAATCTTGCAACTACAACTAACAAATCCGAACTAACAAAACGAAATTTGATAACGTAAAACACTGGCAAGTGCCAAGTTGTAAAGTCACACTCCGTATAATAGATTTTACCGCTCTGCTTAGTATACTACAGTTAGTTTACAGTTAGTTTACAGTTAGTTTACAGTTAGCTTCAGGTACGTATTCTAGTTTTTCCATAACATGATATGAAGAAATTTAATGTTAGGAGGCTGCGAACTGAAGCGGGCGAACGACGCTCCGATATCGAATTATTGAATAAAATACATAGCAAAAGTAATTACGTATCGTGAAATAAATCCATCAATCTGGAAATATAAATCGTAAATAGAATAAATTATTTACAAAACTAACACATTTATCTAAAAATATTTACCAATCATAAGTAGAAAAAATCTAAAAAAGTATTTGCTAACAGTCCATTATAACAAAGGCAATCGAAATCAATGACATTAAAGCACATTAAGGGCTGATTTATCAATGCTCAGATAACTTTTATTTGTAGAATTATTATCCGGTTCAGATGCTGTTAGGATGCGACGTTTTGGAGTTGCGTTACACGATAGTGATGACTTGTAGGGTCAGAAAAACAGTCAAATGAATAATATTAATTAGTTAATTTCGTTTATTGCAAATATCAAGGCAACTAATTTATGAAATAAAGATAGTAACTAAGGCACATTATTAGAATAAAAATAGAGCTAATCTTCTAAGTCTTCTTCACTCTCTAAGCTGTCTTCGTTTGAAATTTCAGAATCAGTATCATTACCTATAATAATAATAAAAACTGTTAATCGTCACATAAAACATTGAATGGGGTGTTACTTACTCCAATTTGGAGTTTTACTCCAACATCTGATGAGGACTGCCAGCACTTACCGGCGGTGTAATTTGCATGTATCCACGTTTCATCAATATAAAAAACATACTTCTTAAATCTGTTCTTAAATTTTCGCGATGCATACTTTAAATAAAACACTTTTTACCGGATATTATCGCGTATATCTTTTCAGTTGCAGTTGCCGTGACCACGGCAACTGCAAAGATGCCGAAACGTCGAAATAATTTTAAAATTAACTAAAATATACGCGATATTATCCGGTAAAAAGTGTTTTATTTAACATACTTCTTATCCACTCCTAATAAATCATTTTGTTTCATGCGACGTTAATAACGTGCTCGGCACTCCTGTATTTGCGGCCTCTCAATTAATGCGACACTCTTCTGCTTACACTTCTTGAAACGGTATCCTTAATCTTCTTAAGTATTCTGCGCAATGCTGATTTATTGCCTATGTAATCCAAGTCTCTCTAAAGAACTGGGAGGAGTATTTTTTTAAGAGTTGGAACTTCTTTTTTGACCGTATATAAGGAGTGGATCATGTTTTTCACAGCTGACAGTCCGAAGCTGTCAAGGAATTGTTTTTTACTGCGTGGCTTTTTTTCGATCTCCTTATTTTGGTACTGAAAGCCACTGCGTCTGCTCTTTCACCCCGTACTGTGCGCACTTTATTTATGATTACACCTATGGCCTTGCTCACGCCTTCTGTAATATTATTGTTCTTTTTAAGACGGTGGGTTATTTCCAATAATAACTGTCTCGAAATCACTGTTTCTGGCTTGTCGGGACTGTCTTTTAACAAAGAATTCAATGTTTTTAAAATGTCACTTCTCTGCTCTTTTTCTCTTTCAATATAATCGTTCACACTCATAAGCATTACTCGAGCACTACTCTTTAGCACATCTCTTCCTTTAGTACTCAAAAGTACCAATAAATATAATTTAAAAAGAAATACTTCCGATTAAGTTTTTACGCGCTTTCCCAAAAGCGTTGCTAACGGTACTGACAGGCGTCAGTTAGCGTCATATGCTGCTCCATTCCAAAAGGTCGTATCCTAACAGCATTTGAACCGGATTATACTTTGAGAGTATGACAAAATATCTATGCAAAATCTTAAGAAGTGTCAAAATTATTACTCAGATAATATTTATCTGACAACTGACAAATCGGTCGTAAACGAAAAAGAAATGCTATAATATTTCACAAACTTGGTGACTGCATGTATATGTCAAACTACATGCATGTTGTGCAAAAAAGTCGTATTGTTTTATGCAGGGTACACTGGAATAATACTTAGGGTTAAGCATATGCTTATGTAAAGAACCTCCTTTAAAATCTAAGGAGCGCTGCCAAATATGAGTATTTGGGTCGGCACATTCTGTTCAGCAGTATTTGTTGAATGACCGTGGGCCCGAACACATTTTGTATTCGGCTAATGCTGATCGCCGATAAGCCGGCTTTTTCTTGAACATTCATCAACAAATATCCGATTTTATGCTCCCTAAGGGGCGTTACTCGCTTATACAGGGTGGAATTGTTTAATGCCACCTGGAGGGAAAGTACTCTAAATAATAAGATAGCAAATTTTAGTCCAAAGAAACATTCCTGTTTTTTTTCAAATTCATTTCTAGTAACCTTTAATATCGTGTTGTGGTGAAGATTATTAATCGTAAGCAAACGAATTTTCGAAAATCTTGGAATGCGGTTTTATTTCTTTTCAAAAATAAAGGAATGTTTCTTTGGAGTAAAATTGGGTATTATAGAATGAATGAATAAATAAATGAATAGAAACAATTATGGCGTTCGGGTTTTGGCAAGGCGAGCTGTCTGTGCTGACCTGCATATTTCCCGATTCAATCGGCACTAGTCAAATATGTGTATTATGAGTAAATGCTACAAAAAAAACAAATGCGCTAAACTGAATGTGCGAGCCCTCAATAAATGGGCGCCCCTTAGCAAAAATCAGCATTTACACTACATTTTCTTCCATGCAAGCAGTAACTTTTATCGCTTACTACGGGTTTTCGAATATTTTTATTCCTTAATTGCTTTTGTTAAAATTGCTTTTTTACAAACTTAGGTACAGATTTAACTCGGAACTTTATTACTTATTTATTGAATGATTTCAGCTTTCTCTGCACATGCTGCTTTTAGCACTTCACGCCACAGACGTAAGTCAATATATATATCACCTTCTCCCGCGTCATGTTCCTTCTTGTCTGAACGCTAAGGTCCGGTAGCGCTAACTTTGATGTTTCAAAAACGTTAGACTTTTCAGTTTTTCGCCTACAGTTTCAAGACTTTTTACTCTAAATAATACAGAATGTTGTGTCATCACAGCTACTTGCTTGATGTACATCATCAGGAAAAGGTAATGATGTTATTGAACATTTTGTTTCATATCATTCCACGGGAAGACTCCTATTTAACCTTATCACCTTAGCCAGTGCTTAACACCTCTATTTAACAACTGCAAGATACTATGCATTTTTTTTTATGTATGTTCCCCATTCGTATCTTTCATTTGGAATATTTTGCGCCAAATTCATCCAATTGAGAAGTTCGATTTTTTTTCCATGGAGTAACAAAGCACTTTTAAACTGTTGTGTCAGTTTCGTTCATGAACTATTAATGATTTGGAAAAAAAATTACAAAAACAAGTTCGACCTTTATGAAAGATTATTTAGATACAATAGAACCTCATCTTAAGTTAGTTTTTGCAGTTTTGGCTTAACCTTAATAATTGGACCACAAACCATTGGGTTGTTCAAAACGCAAACGAAAGGTATGACACAAAATGAATTTATTAAGCTCTTTAGGTACATCTGCACCCACTGGCACAAAATAAGAAAGTCTAGCATTTTTGAAGTTACGACCCCGAAATAGCCTAGCGCTACAGGACTATAAATATATTTCCTTCTCAAAAAAGTCATCGGCCAACAACAAACAGAGCAAAAGCCCACGATGGCCACTACAGTAATTGTCTGCCATTTTATGA
Source organism: Marasmarcha lunaedactyla (assembly GCA_923062675.1). Taxonomy (NCBI): domain Eukaryota; kingdom Metazoa; phylum Arthropoda; class Insecta; order Lepidoptera; family Pterophoridae; genus Marasmarcha; species Marasmarcha lunaedactyla. The sequence goes on along the minus strand of OV281342.1, from coordinate 8,901,433 downwards.
CGTGGTTTCTTTTACTATCTCATAGAAAATAAAAAAATAGGTTTTATACTTTTACAAAATTGAGACATAATTTTAGACACTTTTGCTTCCCGAAAACTGGCAAACCCACTAAAATCCAAATTTTATAATCACTGATCATTCCTTTTCATTCTGTTACACAGACAGAACTTGTGCATAGAAACTTTCAGCTTTAGTACTACGACAAAAGTCTGGCTATCGCGGGCTCTTGAACTATTTGCTTTGCGGACTTAATTAAAGTAGGTAAAGACAAAGTTCGGAATTTCTAATATGATGACAAGTGATGTGTATGAGAAACTTGTCATGGATTTTGATTTAAGAACAATCAAATTTAACTTCACGAATGCCACTGAGATTGTAAAAGATCGCTTGCTAGCTACAAGAGCTGTTGCTACTTCACCTAAATTCAATGGCTTTATACTAATTTGTTCACATTTGTCATCTCTTAATTTTTTTTTTTTCTTCAGCTTCATTTTCCCCCGATTTCTATACATCTGCGTTGAAAACACATATGTCGAAAATTTATCCTGGAGGATTCTCCGGTAAGCCAATCTTGTATTAGGTCACTAAAATTAATTAATAAATCAAATAAAGTTATTTGAATATTTAAAACCACAATATTTAATATTTTTACTGTGCTTAGAAGCTGACGATTGGGCTCTTCAATTGCGAAGCGAAAACGACGAAAGCGACGGCAAGTCTTCGATTATTGAATTCATAATACCTACAAAACGAGTCAATTAAAAAAATACCTACGTACAATTACACTATACGCATACGTTACATGTTGTCACTAAATAATTAAACTGGTTTGATGTGGTCTAGTCATATACGAGTACATAAAGATGCCTTATATGCAGGAACCTTGACAAAAAAAACTGAACCCTCGCTTACACCGAAAATATTCCAGTTTGCTTTGCTACTTTTGATGCCGTACATCATTCAAGCTTACTTTAAAAGGTTTCCTGTGTATTTTATTCATTTCATCTAAGTGTTTGTGTGATAAAAATACAGGTACCTAACAATTTTAAAATTTTATTTTGATAATTTTAAGTCACTACAAAAAGTCATTATAGTTGAGCTATTACAAACGTGTGAACTGAATCATAAAACATTACGACAAATCCCTTCTTTGTTGTTACACACAACAAGAGAAGTGCGAGCGAGAGTTTCGATATGCCTATAAGTGTGAGCGAGAGATCTGATAAAAATTATTTATGACTCAGTTCGCACGTATGTAATGGCTCAACTATAGTAGAATTTCAAAGCGAATTATAAAAAATTCTCTAAACTTCTTAAAATTAAAAACTAAAAACATATAAATCTCAACAAAGCTGTTTTAAATTATCAAAATAAAAGAATACCATACATTTCCCACCGTGTATTATATTGGCCTATTGACACTAATCTAATCTTTACTATCAATGTATATTAGAAGGAATCGCGATGACAAGTATAGCTCCAGCGGTGTCGACGACCGCATCCCCACCCCCACTGCAACGGTGGCGTTTAACTGAGTTCCCCTGGGCAGAATCATTGTTGGACTCCAACGGGGAAACTATTCAACTACAAACCAAGAATGGAACAGTCTCCTTGAAACTCAGCTCACATTTGCAGGTAAATAAACATATTTCAATAAAAATTTAATATTTTACGTATATTAATTTAACTTTGTTAATTGAAAAGTTATGTTTTCTTATAGTATACTAAACTTGACGTATATTAGGAATGTTACTTTGCATTAAACTTGGTTGTTTGGATGGAAGATCTCTGGAAGAGTTCGATAAGTAGCGATAAAACTGTCAAATTACACATGTTTGTGGGGGTATCAGAATTCGTGTGCTAAATATCTTGGAATAAGGTGTAAGGAAATTAATAAAACACGTGATAGTCAAAATATAATCATCCAAGTAACGAGCAGGTCGAGTATCTCCATTAGATCGTCTGATTATTGGTTCTGAAATTTGAGAGTTATTATTTTTTTGAACATCAGCATAAACTTGACAATCACGTGACCAATATCTCTGATTAGTTAAATTGTAGTTATCTGTTGAATTTTGAAACTAAACTTCTTTCTCTGAACAAGTTGGAATAAACCAAACATTTCTAGTATTACACCATATATACACCATTTTGACCTGTTATGCCAGTTATAACGAGGATTGTCCAGAATGTTATAAATCTGAGAAGTTTTAACCTTATGAGATTGTAACCTCCTTGTATAATATATTATAATGAAACTCTGCCCTGCGGTAAATTTGTCAACTCTAGCTTGTGATCCAATATCTGACTGACAATTAATACAAAATAAGGATTGTAATAGTTAAGGTTTTTGTTAATAAGGCTGTTCTATTATTAAATAAATATTTTCCAGGCAATTAATATTATGTATAAATTTTATAGGCACCTAAAGAGCCCGTGGATGCCCCTTGTGCAAAGTCTCCTCAAGGCAACGCCGGAGTGTGCGTATACCTTACAAGATGCGCCGCCGCTAAGAATATTACGCAGCAAACATATGCTGACGTCTACTGCGCTGTTAATGGGTAAATGTCCTACATTCTGACAAAAATTAGATTTGGTTTGGTTCGTCTAATGATTTTACCAGCGCTAACGGATTCATTTGTAGCCAAAAGTTACCAATCGGGCTGCTGAGTTTTATTTAAACCAAGTTTTATGTTTATTTTATATTGACGACCGAGTGGTGTAGTGGTAAGTAACCCTGCCTCATACACCGAAGGTCCCAGGTTCGAGACCTGGCCGGGGCATTCATTTGTGTGATGAACTCAGATGTTTGTTCTCGGATCATGGTTGTTTGTATTTATGTATGTATATTTATTCTGGGTTCCCCCCCAGTTCGCTGCATGTTCATCCGTAACACAAGCGCTGCTTACTTTGGGGCCATACAGTTGGTGTGTTTGTCTGGAGATTTATTATTATTATAATTTGGTTAGCAATAATGAAGTTTAAACTGTACAATCGCCTCCAATGAGAAGTGTTTATGCCATACTTCCTCTACATACATAGATATGCTTCTTTGATTAAAGAAAATTGTATTCATGTTTGTATGATTACATAAAATTTTGTTGACATCGTTTACATGTTTATGGCGCATGTTGATGTTTCGCTGATGGCTCTTGACATAATTAACATCTTTATAATAGGTCTTTACCTATGAAACTGCCGTTTTGCCGTACTGGCCATTTCAAATGAAAATATTTTTTTTTGACTGATAATTCTAATTTCAAATTAATTTTATTTGACAAACATGGAATTCTTTTTCTAAAATCGTCATTTGTTTAATAGTTAGTGTTTTGTTTTCAACGCATTCGAACATTTTTCGTCGTCATGGATAAGTTAAAAATTTGAGTAATTATGGAGTATGAGTACCGTCGTGGCAGCAAAGCGACAAAAGCGGCACGCATCATCAACGACGTTTACGGAGCGAACACTACAAACGAACGCACCACCCGTTATTGGTTTACCCGCTTCCGTTCTGGAAATTTTGACCTGAAAAATGAACCCCGTGGTCGTCCGAAAACTTTGGTCAACAATGACGAATTAAAGGCAATTGTGGAAGCTGATGAAACTCAACCCACGGCTGAATTAGCAGCAGCTTTCGACGTTAGCATCAAAACAATATTGGTCCGTTTGCGTCAAATTGGCAAGGTAAAAAAGCTTGACAAATGGGTACCCCACGAACTCAATGACCGCCAGCGCGAAGTACGCGTGGATACGTGCCTTGCACTGCGCAGCAGACATACAAATGAAGGAATTCTGAACCGCATTGTTACTTGTGACGAGAAATGGATCCTGTTTGACAATCGTAAGCGCTCAGCAAGTTGCTTGGACCCTGGTTCAGCACCCAAACAATGCCCTAAACGAAAACTTACCCCTAGAAAAGTGATGGTCACTGTTTGGTGGTCTAACGCGGGTGTAATTCATCACAGCTCCTTGCCAAACGGGACAAGCATTACTGCAGATGTGTACTGTGAAGAACTGCACACAATGATGGAGAAGCTCGCACGTCTCCAACCAGCTTTGGTCAATCGTTCGGCTCCACTGCTCCTGCACGACAACGCGCGACCTCATACTGCACAGCAGACGGTCTCCAAGCTACAAGAGTTGGGGTTGGAAGTTCTCCGTCATCCGCCGTACTCACCAGACCTTGCGCCTTCAGACTTCTACTTTTTCCAGAATTTGGATTAACTTCTTGGCGGGAAAAAAATTCAATACCCGAGAGGCAGTACAAAATGCCTTTGAAGAATTTGTTGCCTCCCGTCCAGCTGATTTCATCAAGAAAGGCATCAATAAGCTACCAATGCGTTGGCAAAGATGCATTGATTGCATGGGTGATTATTTTGATTAATAGAAATAAAAAATATATAAAAAAATTACGCTTCATTTATTTCGTGAAAAACGGCAATTTCATAGGTAAAGACCTAATAAACAGAACACTGAATTTTAAAAACCTATTAAATCATGGCCCAATGAAATTACGCCCGTAGTGCCCTCAATACTTTTTCCGAGCATCAATCAAAATCGCATTATTGTCTTTTTTACAGATATGCTGGAGTTTGCTGTCCAGAAACTGAAGTCAAGAAAAGTCGATAACTAATATTTAGTACATAAAAATGCTTACCTCAACTTTGAGACATTGGTCTACATAAAATTCTGACTGTCATTTATTCTCTACATCGTACACATTCAGTTGTAAAATGTTGTACTCAAACATTTAGATGTAGATCAGTAGCCGCTAAGGCACGTGAGCTTTATCTGGCTTTACTTAAGTCTTGAGTCTAATAGTTTAACATAGCAAAGTAAGCAAAGTTTCGACATTTTAATGCTTCCATGTATTTTAATCAAATTTATCTTTACTAATTTTGAAATCTTCCTTTGCTAATATTTTTTTAAATATTTTTTTCTGTTAGTCACAAGGCAGTTAAGCACAATAATTTATGTGTATTTCCTAAAAATAAATAAAATTAAGGATTAACCCAGGCTTGATTTTGCATTTTAAGTATTGACTTTTATTTTGTGTATCAAGAAATTCTGTTTATAACTTTAAATAAGTACAAAAAAAAAAATATTCGTTGAGAAGTCACAATTATTTTTACTTTATTTATACAACTATACTATCACTATATAATAAACTTATTATATAGTTAGACTATATTATACACTATATAATAAAATATTATATAACTATACTATCAAGGTAGTAAGAAAAAACTTTTACATGAGTGTTATTAACGTCGTTATTTGTTAGTTGCTATCTATATTATCCAAAATTTAGCATCAGTATCGTAAATTGCTATTTAGTTTTATATACTCTACTTAACATGATAAAATATTTTCTGTAGCTGTATATTTCGACAACTAGAAGTATTTTTATTGTACTAAGAATCTTAACGTAGATTTAAGTGCCATAGTTTTCATGGCAACATGAAAGCTGACTGCGAGTGAGAGAGATAGTTGTGACAATTTTTGATTGAATTAAATTTATGTATTTTATATGATATTGCCGTTTTTTTTTCTTTTATTAAGACCAAAAGTTAAAAACTTAAGCGTTCATGGTTAAAATTGAGCTTATGCATATGTATTACGTATGTGACTACTTTCATTATACCAGGTTATTTATGATAAGAAAATTCTCACCTACACTCTTTTCGAAAGCTTCGAAACTGTGACCTAAGCATAAATTAAAGGTAAGCAAAGCTTGTGTTAGGATTGACACAGGAAACTGAAGGTGAACCTAACGTTCCCGTACGTACTTCAATGAACAACATGACAGCTAACAAACTACAGCTAGTGGCACATCTAAGGTTAATGCGTTAGTCCCTGAAATTATTTAGCAGCTGCACGAACCTTCACAGAGTTTAATTTAATGCGATGATTATTAACCGCAATTGTGTCCCTAGCAACAACCTGTCAAATTTATTTGTGTAAGTATATTCAGCTACTACTAAACTTTTTACTTGAAACTATTCCGCAGTAGCTGCCAACCCACTTGCTTCTTTTTTATTACTTTTAATGCCCAAGTCAGATTAATTTGTCACCGTGTTAAATAATTGCCAAATAAAAAAAAATTTCCTTGTGATCCCCTTTGGATCCACCTTTCCGCCGAAGAAACGGACACCACCGTCAACGACTTTTCCCAAACTTGTAACGGAAATGAAGTACCAAATTTTATTGGATTTATGGTTCACTATTTTAACAATAATGGCTTACGTATAAAATATAGGTATTCTGCACGCGATTTTGTTATGAATTCTAGGGGTTTCTTTTAATTAAAAGTTTTTGCTGAGATTTAAATTCTTTGAAAGAGGGTATAGTTCTCCCACATTTTTATATACAAATAAATAAAATTACAGTGTTTGCAATGTAAAAATTACAGCGAAATCAATTCATGTGATGTAGACACGTCAATTTTTAGAATTTTTGTTTGTCTGTCTGCCTGTTTAATATACTTCAAAACGGCTGGGAAGATTTTAATGAGAATCGTACTGGCAGATTTTATTTTATTTTTTTTTATAGGAAAGCTAACAGTTGCAGTTAATTATAGTATATGAAAAATATAATTTTTTGACTTTCACGAAGTCGTCTGGCGGGAATATTGATATTGATTTTGCTAAACAGTAGTAGACAGTCGATCTGACCCCGACCAAGTTAAGCTAGAAATTAGATATTAGCTATCTCATGAACTTTTTTAAGAGACACTAGATGGAAACTTCATGGGACTGTTAAGGGATCTTAAAATTAAAATTCAGTTATCGAGTAAATTTTCTCTGAATCCTCTTAATCTTATTATTATCTAAGAGGTTCAATTTATTTATTTGCCATTTCCATTATTTCATGTTTCTAAGATAACCTAAATTAATCTAATTGTTTATATGTACCTAAGCTAAAATAACAAGTGAATCACACACGCGTAACGCGTAGGCACATTTCACACCGCTGTGCTTGTCAAACACAAAATGTTAAAGTCAAATTGACGGTTGGTTATGACGCTACGGCTGTCGGTATGACATTGAAATTCAGTTTTTGACATACATAGATATACATATACATACATACACATATATATTAATTTTTATAAGTATATTCAAGTTCCAGAAAATCCAGGAAACTGTTTAGATAGTTTTCGTAGTTACACATTACCAAGCATTTTTTTAAATAAAAAATTTGCTAAACATATAAAATTAATTAACACATATATTTATTATAAGTATGTTATGAGCTGTATCGATTATAAGTGTTAAAGAGTCAGCTGCTTCTTAGGGAGATATAAAACTCACACCTTTACCACTCCACTTATTTTAAACGGTCGAAGCTGCGGGCAATAGCTAGTCTTTAGCTAGAAATAACTAGTCTAATACAGACCTCTATGAGAGTTGAAGAATTACAGATTTTTCAACTTTTTATTGTTATTGCTTAGCTTGCATGGCCAAATCAAGAGGCCTATATTAAGTTGCTAATCTTAATATGTAGGCGATGTACAATGAAGATTAAATACTACTCTTAATAAAACCACAGGCAAAAGCCTTCGGAGTTACTGTTTGGTTATAAGATAACGAGTTGTTCAGAGAATTTATTAAATGAAGTAATTAATACAATGGTAGACCGTAGGAGCGATAATGAATAACCACGGAATAAAAAAATGAAGCCTTTAATAAAATTGAAAAAGATCAAGCTAACGCCAAAGCTCGATTTGACAAAAGTTGGAAAATGCAATATAATGAAAGTGATCTCGTGCGTATTGAAGGAAATACTTTTGATAAAGATAGGGTAGGTCAATCAAACAAACTTGCACCCAAATTTCATGGTCCCTATAGGATAGTTAACATTTTACCTAATGACAGATTTTTAGTGAAAGACACCCGCTTACTAGAAAAGGCAAGAGAAAATATGAAAACATTGTGTCAATCGACCAAAATTCACCCATGGTTGAACTTCAAGGGATTTGAAAGCGAAAACGACATTGACTCCAGTGAGAGTAATCGTGATAATGATGTCTAAAATCAATAAATAAATATAATTATTTATTGATTATTTAAACTTGATAATTGATTAAATTTACAATGAATGAATAATGTATGTTTATTAATATTACTTGGATGATTTATATTGTTGTATATAGGGTATATTATTATAAGGAACGGGAATGTGATTTGTAAAACAATAGCAAAAATAAATGACTGAAATTAATATGGACTTTCAAAGTTTAATGAGTTAACGTAGGTTGTGAGCAGTCAATGTCGTATTCATTACAGATAGCAGCAGATCGCGACAGATTAAGTTTAGGCTGCAAGCAATCAGTACTTGACGCACAGATGACTGCAGATTGCGACTGACTAAATTAAGTTTGCAAGTAGTCAGTGGCTAGGGGCACAGATGACTGCTGATCACAACAGACTACGTTGAAAATGTATAGTGAGCAGTCAGAGCTATGGACACTTAAATGATTACAGATCACACTGTAGTTAATATAATGTAAAAAACGAACAGTGTAGAATGAATGTTTACACAGATGTTCGTATATCTTATTATAGTTCCTTAATTTTTAAGTAATATACATTGTAATGAAGTACTAGTTATAAAATTATTTAAATTTAAAACTATATTGAAATTAAGTTAGTGAAAGTTTTAATTTTTATATAGTATTATGTATTATATAAAATTTTTGAGTTTATGTTTGTTCATTTACAATATGTGTGAGGAACCACACTGATTAGGATGGCCGAGCTGTAATGCGCAGTTTACGTGTATTAAGTAGTTAAGTTGGTAACTAAATTTTAACTAAATTTTAAGTTACTGCATGTCACTTGTTTTTTTTTTTTGTTCCCCTCCGCGGGAAGGGCAGGAGGATAAAAATGCTCTGACGCATACTCTGGCGCGATTCCAGAGTTATGTGGGACTCGTCCCGACGCCTACCAGAACCATACCCACTAAAAACCCCCTGTCGGCTCGTGCATTTTTGCCTCTCAGCCTTCATCTGAGCGACGGCCAATTGGAGAAAGAGGCCGCGCTAGCGGGGCCCAGAAGGGGTCACCCGCTGGGATTACATAGCACTGAAGGTGCTCAAAGCACTGAAGGTGCTCAAAATGAAAATCAAATAATTAAAAATTAAAAATTGCAAAATAAAATTGAATTAATTCGCATTTACGTTAGAATTAGGATTTACGTTAGAATTAGAATTTACGTTAGAATTAGAATTTACGTTAGAATTAGAATTTGCGGCCAGAAGGGCTTCGAGATCGGCTGACAGTCTGGTGGAAGAGTACGCTTGCGCATTCCTAGGCCTAGCGACTTTGAACTTCGAATCTAAGACAGTAGTAGTATATGAAACTGAATCACGAACTAGAGGATTGGGATGGGTTTCGGAGCGTTTGAAGAACGCTTCAGAGAGTGTTTTGAGGTGTTGTTGTACTATAGGCAGTTCAAGATCTCTATGCAAGTCCGCGTTACGCACGTACCACGGTGCGTTTGTGGCCCTGCGGCAAAAGATGTTTTGAACTACCTGCAGTTAGTGCAGGAGGGAGGGTTTGGCGTGGGCAAAGATTGGCGAGGCATATGTCATGACGGGTCTAACGCAGACCTTGTAAAGTGTACGTTTGTTTCTGAAAGACATTTAACTTTTTCTACCTAACATGCTATTTAGGCGGCCTAAGTAGTGACGAGCGAGTTTCGAAACTCTTTCGACGTGTGGCTTGAAAGAAAGCGTCGGATCTAATGTGACGCCTAAGTATTTAGTACTGCGCTTCCAGGGGATGTGAATGCCTAACATTCGAACGTGGGGATCGCCAGCGGGACGACGGCGTTTGTGGTCGAAGCGCATCGCAGAACTCTTTTCAGGGTTCACATCAATGCGCCATTTTTGAAACCATACACCAAGGGCATTTACGGCCTTTTAGAGTCTGGTTACAAGGTGCGGAACACTGTGGCCTTTGGTATAGAGTGCAGTGTCGTCGGCAAAGAGGGCGAGTTCGACGCCTTTCGGCGGGATGGGAATGTCGTTGGTGTACACGGTGTACAGCAGAGGGGCGAGAACTGAGCCTTGCGGGACTCCAGCCTTTATGGGACGAGGCGCAGAAAGCGTGCCTTCGTGTTTAAATCGAAACGTACGGTCTTTGAGAAACGACGCTATTAACCTGACTAGGCGATCCGGTAAGCCTATTTTGTAGAGTTTATAAACGAGACCGCTGTGCCAGACTTTATCGAAAGCCTTGGCTACGTCAAAGAAAACCGCGACTGTTTTATAACGACGCGGATAGAAACCGTCAAGTATATACTCAACGATTCGATGGACTTGCTGAGGGCAGGAGTGTTTAGCGCGAAAGCCGAACTGATGGGGAATAATGAGAGGATCGCCATCCGTTGGAAACAGATGGTTCCACATTCGAGAGAGTATGACTCTCTCGAGAAGTTTAGACATTGCCTTGAGGAGGCTGATGGGTCTGTGATTAGCCGGGACGTTCAGAGGTTTGCCCGGCTTGGGAATGCCTATGACTGTCGCTTCTTTCCAAGCTTTTGGAAAGTAGCTATGGTCGAAGCAGGCATTGAAAATGATAGCTAACAAGCATCTGTTGAGGTATGTGCTTAAGTGCGTGGTTGGAAATTCCATCCGCACCCGGAGCTTTTTTTGGGCGGTGGTCAGAACCTAGGTCATCGAGAGGTTCAATAGACCTGAGGTCGAGGTTGATTCGCTTGACTATTGCAAAATCAAGGATATCAGGAGAGTGGTTCGGGTTGTAGGGATAGTGGGTGGGAGTGATGGGGGAGATGACATCTAAGTCAAGTGAATTTGTGATGTCGAGGAGAGCGATACCGCTGGTGTTGGTTGATAGGCACGTCCAGTCAGTATGTTTGGAGTTAAAGTCTCCGAACATAATGACTGAATGGCCGAGGGCGAGAATGGCCTCAAAGTCGCTGCGGATTATACTTTTTATACTTATACTTTTATTTATGAACAAAACAATTTTTAACAATGTTGTGGGACACCCTTGTTAAGCACGCAGACCTGTATTAAGGGTGTCCACTCTTCCAATCGTTATACAATTCAAGTAGTTTACACTGAAAAATCGATTGCTAGACGTCTTTGTCGTAAAAAATAGTAAGTATACACATTCATTTTATGTATTATTTTTTGTAGGGTAGATATAGTACGAAATGACAAATATTAAACACCGCGACTAGTGACAAACTGTGGGTAACAATATCAAAAAAGGACAGGACTACTACACTATTATGTGACTTTGATTCTTATTACAATACGATTCAGGTTAGTTTGGCGTCACGCAGTATGATACGCTCCGAACCATTGTTAAGGAATGTACACGTTATAAGCTTATGGCGTTTTGTATTTTAATTTTAATAATTATTTATACAAGTTAGTATGTTAATTGAAACGAAAATGGTGAGTTCAATGTGGAATGACGTTTCAAGTATAGAATTAAACTGGTACATAGTTTCCTCTTTATATAATTAGAATAATATTTATATATTAGTATTTTACATTGTAGATTACTTAACATTTTACTCTTATTTAAAATAAATAAATTGCACGCATTTACACACACACACACTCAATTTCTTATATAACTCTTTTATAACTATGTCTATATTAGTACATTACATTATATTTAACTATATATGTATATTGTTTAAATATTAAATAATTGACTATTAAGTAACGGTTTTTAGCAAATCTTCTGTTTGTTCATAATTTAGTGTTTTTAACATTTTTTAATAGTCATTTCATAAATTTGTAGATTTCTATTGATTTTATTATACAATTTAGCGGATTGTACACAGTATTGCTTTGAGGCAAACTCTGTTTTTACTTTTTTTATTTTTATAACAGTATTAGTGTTTCTTTTACGCAATAATGCTGGGTCAATTAATTTTTGTTTATGCACTTTTAATACACAATGCAGTATGTATAGCTGTCTTACCGTGAGAAGGTCAGTATTGATGTAGGTTAATATTGTACTGTATAATTTATTTTGACATAGTACTATTTTCAAAATTTTACGTTGCGCTCTTTCAATACTTATAAATTTAGTTTTAAAAGTTCCCCCCCATATACTAATGCAATAGAGAAGAACCGATTGTATTAAAGTAATATAAATGAACCGTAACAGATTTTTATCACAGATATGTCGTAACCGTTGGAAAATCCAGATCATTTTTCTAGCTCTATTTGCAACTGTGTCTAGTTGTGGATACCACGATAGTTGACTGTCTATAATAACACCTAAGTATCTTTAGGTATTAACTTTTTCAATGTGAGAACAGAAACAGTGTGTAGGGCCCGGTCATATCACATGTATGTGCTTTTAATTGAAGATTAGCTGTAGGTTGAGTTGAAGTGCGTATCGAAAACGTGATGTAATTAGTTTTTTTTAGGTTCAAAGTTAAAGAGTTTATTTTGAGCCAACTTATCACTGACTTCAAACCTGTTTCAGCGTCGTTGAAAACAGTTTTCCAGCTATTACCGTGGAATAACAAAGCAGTGTCGTCCGCGTACGAAAACACTTGGCCTTTAAAGAGTTTCAGATTAGTCAAATCGTTGATGTAAATCAAAAAAAGCGTCGGACCGAGCACACTGCCCTGAGGGATTCCATAGTTTGTGGTACATTTATAGGAACTGAATATGTCACCGATTTTAACGCATTGATCACGGTTTTGTAGGTAGTCTGTAATTAATTGCAAGAATTTATCTCGGATTCCCATTTTTTCAAGCTTGCACAGAAGAATGGGGACAGAGACGGTGTCAAAGGCTTTTTTGAGATCTAAAAATATACAAACAGGTTTTTTCTTCTTATCAATAAGCTCTGTAATATTACGTGTTAAATCATGAATTGCATCCTCTGTGCTAACAACTACTCGGAAACCGTATTGGGACTTTGATAGTAAGTCATACTTATTAAGATATTTTAAAAGGCGATAGTTTATAGATTTCTCAAGAATTTTAGATATGACTGTTAACACAGAGATTGGTCTATAATTGTTTATATCGTCTCTGGCCCCACCCTTATGTACTGGATGAATAATAGAACGTTTTAGAGCTCCGGGAAAAATACCTTGTCTGAATGATAGAATACAAATTTTAGTTATTATAGGTATAAGAAATTGTTTAGCCATTTTAATAAATTTTGTTGGGATATTATCGTATCCTGTAGCTGATCCTGACTTTAAATTATTAATTATATTTTCTACTTCAATGATATCTGGTTCTATAATTCCTATTGAGTTTGGTTGTGATGGGAGTGTATTGAAATAATTTTTAATAGACTGTGCATCAATATTTATATCTTTGCCTAATTGTTTTCCTACATTATTGAAGCAATGGTTAATGTGATCCGCTGATTCTTTAGGTGTAGATTTTAAATTTAGGAGTTCCATGTTAGTATGTTTTGTTTTAGTTAAGTCTGTAATAGTTTTTATACAATTCCATAGGGATTTGTTGTTAGATTTCGAATTATTAAGTAACTGCATTTCATATTGGTGTTTAAGATTTTTAATAAGCTGATTACAGTGATTTCGGTAGCGTCGGTAAGTAATTTTTAAAACAACATTGGTTTCATCGAGACATGATTTTCTTTGAAGATTATTTCTATTTTTTATACATTTTAATACACCCGGAGTTATCCAAGGCTTGATAAGTCGTTTACTGCAAGGAATTTTGAAAATTTTTGTATGCTTTTCTAAGATATTTGTAATAACGTTTATAAGAGCATTAGTACGAATATCAGGGTCTTCAATATCTATGAGGATCTATGTTATTGTTAAGATCTTTAAGTGGTTCTTCGTAATTAGTAATAGATTTAGTTTTCGGTGCCGAATGTTGTTTTTTTCTATTGTGTACATTTATTAATGTCATTTTATGATCGGTGACAGTAGTGTCGAGAACAGAAATATTAGCAGAAAATCGAGAGCAGTCTAAGTTAGTTATAATATGATCCAAGCAACTATTGATTCTAGTATCAAATCTATGTCCAGGAAGGAGTTTGAATTGTGCCAACATATCTAGGTAGTTGTTGTAGTATTTGTCTTTATTTCCCTCCAGTATATTGATATTAATATCTCCTGTAATGATAACATTTGTCTTTAAATTAGGTGCTTTTAAATATTTTTCTAAAGATTCTATAAAGCTTTCCGTGTTAATTCGTGACGGTGGACGATATATACATATTAATGTGTAAGGTCCAGAGGACTTTACAAAACTGATTTCAAGACACGAGGCCCCTTCTAATAATATTTTTTTTACAGTATGTTTAAACGACTCTTTTACATAAACCACGACATCGTCGTTTTGGTTAATCTTTTTGGTTGTGCTATAGGTAAGGTAATAACATTTTTGTGGGATTGGCTTATATGGATCTATTCTACATTCGGTTAATACGATAACATCTATATCAGTATCAATTGCAGCAATATTTATATCAAGGTCATCAATGTTTGATTCTTTATGGACACTCCTAATGTTTTGTGTAACTATAGTGGTACCTGTTAATGCCGATAAAATGTTTTTATTAAATGAGTCAATAGTGCATTGTTGAGCAGTTACGTTACTTGAGCTATCTAAATCTTTTATTACAGTATTAATGCTATCCATGTTAGATTTGAAGAAAGATAGGTGTTATTATATTGTTTTTCTGTAATTTTTTTAGTTATATAAGTAATTAATTTAAAATCATTGAGTGTTTTTTTGAAACAGTTAAAATAATCTTGAAGAGAGTAAAATATTGTGTGGTGAATTACCAGAGGAACTATAATAAGGATATATCTATTTTCGAAGATGTTAGTATATATAATGAAATTGGTATTTATGTAGAATATAAAATAATACAAAATAAAATACACACAATTGAGAAACAATAATACATGTTCCTATATTCCAGGAACATGCAGTTAAATTTTTTATATAGTCAGTCATTTTTAAGCTTATGTATTTGATTTTAATTTGTTACCATTATAATCGGAGAGTTGTCATCTTTCCGTAGGTATACCCGGCCGTATGAAGTCCAGCAATATTTGAAGTCCTTCACACGTTTAATATCTCTGGCCAGAAAATATAGTCTTGAAGATTTTTGCGTAAGGTGTTCAGCAATATAAATAGGTTCATCTGGGTTCTTTACATTTCCTAAATGTTTTGCACTTAACTTGTGTTGATTATTTTTCCGATTGTACATCTTTGCATTCTTTGAAAATAGTTCTTTATTTATATTCGAGGTAAATGTAACCGTTATAGTTTTATTTATTATTATTTGTCTTTGATTTGTATATATCGTTTATATGTCCTCTATTTATGTCTATTTTAATTTCCTTCGCCAGGGTTTCCACCATTTTTAATAAGCCTTCCTTGTTTTCATTCGGATCCAAATGTACGTTTTTAATTTCAATACTATTATTTCGATTTCTCCTCAATAAATCTTCAATTTTGTCTTCAAGAATAATAATATGTTCGTCTTTTTGTTTTATTTCCTTTTCTAAGGTATCTACTTTTTTTTGAGGTCTTCATTTTGTTGAGCTAGGAATGCTATGGATGTTTCTATGTTTGCATTACTTTTTTGTATTCCGTGTAGTATAGGGTATAACTTTTTCATTTGTGCATCATTTTTAGTAGCCCATTCTCGGAATAACTCCCTCATTTCTATCTTGAACTCTGATAAGTCTTCACTTGTGGTGTTGGTCAATCTTTTCCTCTTTGACCTAAGTGATACATGGTCTTCGTCGGTTAGGGTAAGATCAGGTGAAGAATTAGCTTTTTCAGGTGTATGCTCCATAATTCAGTTATTTATATTAACCGCTGTTGCTTGTGATTTAAAAGTAGCGACTAAGATCACGATGTAACTATTGTTTTACTCTGTGTTTTACTCGGTTAGCCGCTAGGACTTTGCTAGGTTTTTAGGAACTAGGCATCTTTTATTATAATTATATTTATACATATTATTGTCCCAACCCTCCCTCGTCCAAGATGGACTGCGAATCGGTCGCATCCTCTCACGCGTCGTGTCGCAAGCGTACAGCTCCCGGGAGCGACTCCGAACCCGCGTCTGATACGTCGTCAGATGCCGTCACCTTAACTGGCTCTCCTGAGCCCGCGTTCCAGCTAGTCGCCAAGCGCTCCAAGAAGCGCTCAAAGAAAGCTTCGGTATCATCAATACCCGAGCCCTCCCCGGTGTCCTCTACACCAGCCCCCGCGCCATTAAAATCGCTTGAAGTAACCGCGTCTCCGTCGGTCCCTTCGAAGCCAGCGTCGCGCTGCGCTCCCGTCCCACCGAAGCCTCAGCTCCCTCCGCCCGTCTTCCTGCGTGAAAAAGCGCGCTGGACCGCGGTTTCTAACTTGTGCAAAGAGCACAAAATTAATTACTTAAAAGCCGCCAACGCTGGCGAATCAATGAAAATTCAGGTTGCGACCATCGACGACTTCCGGTCTTTCACTAGGCTTCTGTCGATCAATCAAATCGCGTATCACACCTACGCCCTCCCGGAGGAGCGTAAGATCCGCGCAGTACTACGGGGCGTCCCGTTAGAACTCAGTAATGAAGACATTCTCGAGGACCTTAAGTCTCAGGGCTTCCCGGCTGAAGCAGTGCACAAGATGCACTCTAACCACGGTAGGCGCTTTCCGTTAGCTTTAGTTATCTTGTCTAATACTCCCAACTCGAGGGAAATCTTTAGAGAGGCTCGCACAATTTGCGGACTTTCAAATATCTCCGTCGAGCATCCCAACCCCCACGGTCACCCTGGGCAGTGCCACCGCTGCCAGCTCTACGGCCACGCAGCGGCTAACTGCTCAGCTCCCCCCAGGTGCGTTAAGTGCCTGGATCCACATATAACGAAGGAGTGCACTCGCACTCCCAAATCCACTTCCCCCCCTGCCTGTGTGCTGTGTGGCCAGTCCGGTCACACAGCTAACTACACGGGTTGCCCGCGCGCTCCGCATTCCACCGCCAAGAGGGTCGCGCCTAAACCGGCGCCGCCGCTCACTCCCGCTAACTTCCCGCCGCTGCGCAACCGGGGTCCCCCGGAAGCAAAGCCCGTTCAGCCGACGCCTACTCCGGCTCTGTCTTGGAGGCAGCGTCCGGCTATCCCACCTGCACCTTCCCGACCCATCCCTGCTCCCGTAGCTTCCGTAGGGCCGCGTCCTGCTTTGTCATCTTCACCTCAGTCGTCGCTGGCTGAGGACATGAAGACCGTGTTCGACGTCATTTAAAACGTCGACATTACGGAAATTTCTGTTCTCGCATGCAAACTGCGAGCCGCCCGCTCTCCTCAAGAGCGTTTATTTGCGTTAGCCGAACCTCACTCGCTTCTAAGTTCGTTATAAATTTTATTTTTTTTTGTATAAATTCGTAAATAAGCAATATAATGTCTAGACCCG
The DNA here is from genome assembly GCA_923062675.1 of Marasmarcha lunaedactyla. Taxonomy (NCBI): domain Eukaryota; kingdom Metazoa; phylum Arthropoda; class Insecta; order Lepidoptera; family Pterophoridae; genus Marasmarcha; species Marasmarcha lunaedactyla. The sequence goes on along the minus strand of OV281342.1, from coordinate 8,884,026 downwards.
CAAATCCCGCGTCCGGTCGTATCAAACCCAAGGGCTTATCCCTAGTTTCTTTTAACGTTCGTAGCCTTAATACTAACCTTCTTGAGCTCAAACTGTTCCTTCAGAACAACGAGCCAGACTTATTGCTTCTTCAAGAGACGTGGCTAACTCCAAACCGCTCCAGGAGATTCGCTATACCTAAGTACGCGTTTATTCGTAACGACAGGCCCAACTCTGACGGTTTCGGCGGCACTGCTATTTATTACAAAAGAGGATTCCATTGCTGCCCTCTCCCTACCCCTCCTCTCCTCAACATGGAAGCCACTGTGTGTAGATTGGCTATGACTGGTCATCCGACCATCATCATAGCTTCAGTCTACATACCTAGTGGTACCAGACCAATCCGCAGCGACTTTGAGGCCATTCTCGCCCTCGGCCATTCAGTCATTATGTTCGGAGACTTTAACTCCAAACATACTGAATGGACGTGCCTATCGACCAACACCAGCGGTATCGCTCTCTTCGTCATCACTAACTCACTTGACTTAGACGTCATATCTCCCATCATTCCCACTCACTATCCTAACAACCCGACCTACTCTCCTGACATCCTCGACTTTGCAATTATCAAGCGAATCAATCTTGACCTAAGGTCTATCGAACCTCTCGATGACCTAGGTTCTGACCACCGCCCCGTCTCCCTCGTGCTAGGTCCGCCAAACGATAACGTTACCTCTCCTAAGACCTTTACCAACTGGAAAGGCTTTAAAAATACGTTAGTTTCAGCCTTAGAGGCCCCGAACTCTCCACTCGCGATCTCTCCCGAACAATTAGATAGCCCGGATAAAATTGATTCATTAGTAAATTCTCTCACTGATGCTATCAACTCAGCCATCAGTGACAACGAAAAGGTTGCTAAGCAAGGCAAACCCACGCTTCCCTTAGCCGTTAGCAATCTTATTAAAGCTAACAACGCGGCTCTCCGGAGAGCCAAGAAATATCCCACGCCCGCCTATAGAACAGCTGCGAATCAGCTTCAACGTAAAGTTAGGTCTTGCCTCGCGGAACTCCGAGACGCTCAGATGAACGATCTCATGGCGAATATCTCTCCGTCCTACCAAGCGTACTATAGCATGGCCCGAGCCTTACGCGTAGACACCGCCTCTCACGTTCCTCCTCTCACTCGTCCCGATGGCACTACTGCCTTTGAAGTCGAAGAGAAAGCCGAATGCTTCGCTGACAGCATTGCCGCACAATGCTCGCCCAGCACGCAACCTGCTGATCCCTCACACATCCAGGCGGTGGAGGACGAAGTCCTTCGCAGAGACTCTCTCCCCATCACCGCCGACCCTGTCACAGTCTCTAATGACGAAATCTTGCTTCTCATTAGAAATCAAAAATCCAAAAAAAGCTCCGGGTGTGGATGGAATTTCCAACCACGCACTTAAGCACCTACCTCAACAGATGCTTGTTAGCTATCATTTTCAATGCCTGCTTCGACCATAGCTACTTTCCAAAAGCTTGGAAAGAAGCGACAGTCATAGGCATTCCCAAGCCGGGCAAACCTCTGAACGTCCCGGCTAATCACAGACCCATCAGCCTCCTCAAGGCAATGTCTAAACTTCTCGAGAGAGTCATACTCTCTCGAATGCGGAACCATCTGTTTCCAACGGATGGCGATCCTCTCATTATTCCCCATCAGTTCGGCTTTCGCGCTAAACACTCCTGCCCTCAGCAAGTCCATCGAATCGTTGAGTATATACTTGACGGTTTCTATCCGCGTCGTTATAAAACAGTCGCGGTTTTCTTTGACGTAGCCAAGGCTTTCGATAAAGTCTGGCACAGCGGTCTCGTTTATAAACTCTACAAAATAGGCTTACCGGATCGCCTAGTCAGGTTAATAGCGTCGTTTCTCAAAGACCGTACGTTTCGATTTAAACACGAAGGCACGCTTTCTGCGCCTCGTCCCATAAAGGCTGGAGTCCCTCAAGGCTCAGTCCTCGCCCCTCTGCTGTACACCGTGTACACCAACGACATTCCCATCCCGCCGAAAGGCGTCGAACTCGCCCTCTTTGCCGACGACACCGCACTCTATACCAAAGGCCACAGTGTTCCGCACCTTGTAACCAGACTCCAAAAGGCCGTAAATGCCCTTGGTGTATGGTTTCAAAAATGGCGCATTGATGTGAACCCTGAAAAGAGTTCTGCGATGCGCTTCGACCACAAACGCCGTCGTCCCGCTGGCGATCCCCACGTTCGAATGTTAGGCATTCCCATCCCCTGGAAGCGCAGTACTAAATACTTAGGCGTCACATTAGATCCGACGCTTTCTTTCAAGCCACACGTCGAAAGAGTTTCGAAACTCGCTCGTCACTACTTAGGCCGCCTAAATAGCATGTTAGGTAGAAAAAGTTAAATGTCTTTCAGAAACAAACGTACACTTTACAAGGTCTGCGTTAGACCCGTCATGACATATGCCTCGCCAATCTTTGCCCACGCCAAACCCTCCCTCCTGCACTAACTGCAGGTAGTTCAAAACATCTTTTGCCGCAGGGCCACAAACGCACCGTGGTACGTGCGTAACGTGGACTTGCATAGAGATCTTGAACTGCCTACAGTACAACAACACCTCAAAACACTCTCTGAAGCGTTCTTCAAACGCTCCGAAACCCATCCCAATCCTCTAGTTCGTGATTCAGTCTCATATACTACTCCTGTCTTAGATTCGAAGTTCAAAGTCGCTAGGCCTAGGAATGCGCAAGCGTACTCTTCCACCAGACTGTCAGCCGATCTCGAAGCCCTTCTGGCCGAAAATTCTAATTCTAACGTAAATTCTAATTCTAACGTAAATCCTAATTCTAACGTAAATGCGAATTAATTCAATTTTATTTTGCAATTTTTAATTTTTAATTATTTGATTTTCATTTTGAGCACCTTCAGTGCTTTGAGCACCTTCAGTGCTATGTAATCCCAGCGGGTGACCCCTTCTGGGCCCCGCTAGCGCGGCCTCTTTCTCCAATTGGCCGTCGCTCAGATGAAGGCTGAGAGGCGAAAATGCACGAGCCGACAGGGGGTTTTTAGTGGGTATGGTTCTGGTAGGCGTCGGGACGAGTCCCACATAACTCTGGAATCGCGCCAGAGTATGCGTCAGGGCATTTTTATCCTCCTGCCCTTCCCGCGGAGGGGAACAAAAAAAAAACAAGTGACATGCAGTAACTTAAAATTTTGTTAAAATTTTGTTACCAACTGAACTACTTAATACATGTAAACTGCGCATTACAGCTCGGCCATCCTAATCAGTGTGGGTCCTCACACATATTTTAAATGAACAAACATAAACTCAAAAATTTTATATAATACATAATACTATATAAAAATTAAAACTTTCACTAACTTAATATCAATATAGTTTTAAATTTAAATAATTTTATAACTAGTACTTCATTACAATGTATATTACTTAAAAATTAAGGAACTATAATAAGATCTACGAACATCTGTGTAAACATTCATTCTACACTGTTCGTTTTTTACATTATATTAACTACAGTGTGATCTGTAATCATTTAAGTGTCCATAGCTCTGACTGCTCACTATACATTTTCAACGTAGTCTGTTGTGATCAGCAGTCATCTGTGCCCCTAGCCACTGACTACTTGCAAACTTAATTTAGTCAGTCGCAATCTGCAGTCATCTGTGCGTCAAGTACTGATTGCTTGCAGCCTAAACTTAATCTGTCGCGATCTGCTGCTATCTGTAATGAATACGACATTGACTGCTCACAACCTACGTTAACTCATTAAACTTTGAAAGTCCATATTAATTTCAGTCATTTATTTTTGCTATTGTTTTACAAATCACATTCCCGTTCCTTATAATAATATACCCTATATACAACAATATAAATCATCCAAGTAATATTAATAAACATACATTATTCATTCATTGTAAATTTAATCAATTATCAAGTTTAAATAATCAATAAATAATTATATTTATTTATTGATTTTAGACATCATTATCACGATTACTCTCACTGGAGTCAATGTCGTTTTCGCTTTCAAATCCCTTGAAGTTCAACCATGGGTGAATTTTGGTCGATTGACACAATGTTTTCATATTTTCTCTTGCCTTTTCTAGTAAGCGGGTGTCTTTCACTAAAAATCTGTCATTAGGTAAAATGTTAACTATCCTATAGGGACCATGAAATTTGGGTGCAAGTTTGTTTGATTGACCTACCCTATCTTTATCAAAAGTATTTCCTTCAATACGCACGAGATCACTTTCATTATATTGCATTTTCCAACTTTTGTCAAATCGAGCTTTGGCGTTAGCTTGATCTTTTTCAATTTTATTAAAGGCTTCATTTTTTTATTCCGTGGTTATTCATTATCGCTCCTACGGTCTACCATTGTATTAATTACTTCATTTAATAAATTCTCTGAACAACTTGTTATCTTATAACCAAACAGTAATTCCGAAGGCTTTTGCCTGTGGTTTTATTAAGAGTAGTATTTAATCCTAATTGTACATCGCCTACATATTCGTCCCAAGTATTATCGTTTTTACCGTGTTATTTAGTGCTAAGAGCATCTGAAACTGTTCTATTAAATCTCTCAACTTGGCCATTCGCTCGAGGTGTCGCAATGGCATTAATATGTTTCGTTCCCGTATTTTTTATAAATTCCTTAAACTTTGAACTAGTAAAACACATCCCTCTGCCAGTAATCAATTGCGATGGTGAAGTTTTCGTGTCTCTAACCGGTTTAATGTTAATGAATTTTATAAAAGCATCAATAATTACTAATAAATACATATTACCCTTGCGTGATCGAACGAATGGCCCCAAATTATCTGCATGTGTAGTATGGAACGGAACACCAGGTTTTGGGATAGGATGTAGCATCCCTTCTCAAGGCCCTCCCGGCACCTTATGATAAACGCATTCTAAACACGCAGTCACGTATTTTTTTGTAAAACGTCTCATTTTTGGAAACCAAAAAGGACTTTTAAGTCTCTTCAAAGTTTTATCGAAACCATAGTGCCTTACATCATCGTGGTTCATTCTTAGTAATTGCCACCTAACCAATTTTGGAACAACCTAACGTAAGACACCCTCCGTTATTCTATAAACATGGTTACCTTTTATTTGATAATTTTTATACACACAGCTATAAATTCCGTGTCTTTGTTAGACAGAATATCTCGAACTCGTTTAATTTCTCCATCATTACTCTGAACGGTCTACGTCATCGGGACTCGCCATCTGCCGCTGCATCCACGACGCTGCCACAGGTAGATGCCGCCAGCGACGCCAAGTACTGCGACTATTGCGTATATCGCGGAGTACTGGTGGACGTCATGAGAAGATAGAACCTCTGCCTCGGCTAGGACATCATTTTCATTCACTTTGAGAAGCTTGATCTTCTCTTCTACTTGATGTAAATCCGACTTCGCTTGATTTAACCTTGACGTCTTGATGTCGGGTATTGTAATGTTTAAGATGTGATTTATCGGCGACATGGTAGGTATGTACAATTTTGTATGATACCTGACTTCACTTGCATGAATTTTGTGAGGGTATATAGTGACCTTGTCTGTCATTATCATACACCCGTTGTCTAAATGAACGAGGCCGGCGCCGATCAGCTGGCGTACTGTCATACGATCCTCGCACATAACTCGTACATTGCACTTCTGTTCACAGCAAAAATAAATGTAAGTGTTTATTGTAAAACTGTCTATCCATTTCGTTTCGCAATGTGAGTAAATAATTTTACATTCTTTATTTTCTAGCTCACAAAAATGTTGACCTGCGTTCATGTGGTACTCTGGTTTCGAGCCGCGGCAGTAGTAGACATCAGGTTGTGTAATGCATGATCTTACGTCATACTCCGTCATCGGTATGTAGACATCTTTCCTAAGATTCACCGCCACGTATGGTGATATGGGCACCAGAGAAACGCTGTAGCCATCTTGCTGGCGAGGTACTGGTACTATTTTCGAAATTTCAAACGAATCCCTGCTTATCAGTGGTATCCTTAGTTCAAAAATGAGATAATCTTGTAGAATCCTTGCCCTCACTGATAAGAGTTCGTATATCTTCCGTAAATCTGTATGTATATTTTCAACAGGCAAACTTGTGTCTTTAGGTAGTTGGCTTGATATCATACTTAATTGTTCAGTTCATTGCTCTGGAGTTATTAAGTGTAAACTGAGACGCCCTTGATAAACGTCAGTAACAGTATCTAACATATTGTTTTGTAAACCTTTTAGATTGTTTAACATATTGCTCGCAATTATGGATGTTATTGCGAGGTCATTAAGTATGATATTTGACTGTAGAGCATTCTTAGCTTGATCTAAGGCAATTTTTAATTCATTCATGTGTTGATTTAATATTTTATGTTGTTGATTCATAATGACCTCCATGCGTTTTATAATATTATGTTCGGCTTCGACTATTGAAGTTTGGTTCTTGAATAGCTTGACAAGATGTTCTTGATTTGATCTTATTAATTTTATATCTTTTCTATATTGTTCGGCGAATTTCTCGTCCAATACGCCGAATAGCTCACTTGTGATATATCCTATTACGTTGACAGCGCCTCGTCTCTTGCGTCGTTGGTGGTCCTTACTTGTGATAGGACGCGCTCTTGTATGGTGACTCATTAGCAACTGATTGTAATACTCTAGGTCGGAGATTCCGTGACGTAATTGTAGAAGCATAGCGTGGCAATGTGTTTGTTGTTTTACTGTTGCGCACGTGTCGTCTAATGTTGAAATATAACTTTGTAGAGCTTTCATGCCTTGATAATAAGGTTCCATTGCATAGAATATGACGAGTTTCCAATCATTCTTGATAAGTTGCATGTCAGATACTTTGTCAAAAAACAGTCCTTGATTTTCTCTAAAACTTGTTGTATTTACCATGCATTGTGAACTTGATACTAAAGTCATAAAAAATAGTATTGCAGTAAGCATTGACGTGAAGTTGTATTTATTTTTCTTGATTCTTGTTTTATTGTTTTGACCTTGCTTGTCGGTGTTTTGATCTTGTTTATTCATATCGATATCTTGTTTATATTCGGATAGAACTGAGACTTTAGTCACAGGACGTTCGAGATAGCCAGACTTCGTTTTCAGTGTGACCACTCGTACAAGCCCGTCTTGACCAGGGTGCAGCTCGACGACTCGACCCATTGCCCACTTGCCTGGGGGAAGGTTGTCTTCGTTTATTTGTACCACGTCGTTTTCCTTGATGTTTTCTTTAACTTGCTTCCATTTACATCTAGACGTCAATTGAGCTAGGTATTCATGACGCCAGCGTTTCCATAGATCTTGTAAAAATTTTTTAGTGAGTTGCCAACGTGTTCGTCGGTCTCTTTCTGTTTCTATTAAAGTTAGCACCGGTCCACTTGAGAGGAAATGAGATGGTGTAAGGAAGTTTAAATCTTCAGGATCTTCACTAATAGGGCATAGGGGACGTGAATTTAGACACGCCTCTATTTGTGTCAGAACTCTTCAAAGGTGAGTGATTGTTCTCCAATTACTCTCTTAAAGTGGAACTTAAAGCTCTTTACTGCTGCTTCAAATAAGCCTCCTGCTGTAGGCCATGCTGGAGCAATAAAGTGCCACGTGATTTCCATTGCAGCGATTTCTTTGTCAAAGTCTGCATTCAATACTTGTAGAATATCTTGATATTCTTCTTGAAGAACTCTGTTTGCCCCTACGAAGTTACGGCCGTTGTCGCTGTAGAGATGCCTTGGTGTACCTCTGCGGGCTGACATCCGACGAAGGGCGGCGATGAAGGTTGATGTTGAGAGATCTGAAGCCAGCTCTAAATGCACAGCCTTCGTGGCCATGCATACAAAGACTACTACGTAACCCTTGGTGGTTTTTATGCCACGGCCCTTGTTGGCTTTGACAGTCACGTGGCCGGTGAAGTCCACGCCGGTGTGGTAGAATGGACGTGATGGATTCACACGTGCATCTGGTAGGTCCCCCATCAGCTGATCTTGTGTTCGAGGGTTATGTTTCTTACAGATGACACACTTGCGAATTAGTTTCTTTGTAGCTCTATTACCACTTGTAATCCAATATTTTTGTCTTAATAATGCCAATGTAACTCGAGCCCCGCCATGAAACGTTAATTTATTTTCATATGGTAGAATTATAGGATGTTTCATTTCGCTACTTATATATGCGTGTTTTAATCTGCCGCCAACCCTTAAAATACCTTGACTGTCTAGGAATGGGTTGAGGCATAATAACTTGCTCTTAGCGGGGATGTTTTTGTCGTTCTCTATATTTTCAATCTCTTCTGAAAATTCATCTCTTTGTACTTGCTTGATAATCATTAATTTTCCGTTTTTCAACTCTTGCAGCGTAAGAAAATATTTTCTTTCTCTATCTTGTTTTCTTGTTATAAAACGACGTACCCATGCTAGTACGCACACAGCTTTATTTAACGAGCTGTTTTTGTTAATTATATTTCGTATAATACTTTCTTTTTGTACTAAGGCTGCAACTAGCTGATTTTTTATAACTTCCTCGTTTGTTTGGTAGGTAGTATTTTCTTCTTCAAACTATTGTAGGTAGGGAGCCAGCTAGGTCCTTGAAACCATAATTCGTGTGACTTGAGTTGAGTAACTGTGGTTCCTCGACTGGCGCAGTCTGCAGGGTTGTCAGCTGATTTTACATAGTGCCAGTTGCCCGAGGGGATTATAGTAGTTATATACCGGACTTTGTTTGCAACAAATGATGACCATCGCTCTGGGCTTCCTTGCCCGAAGAGCCGAGAACAGCAGTTGAGTCTACCCATCCAAAGACCTTCATGTTGTTGTTGGGTAAACATTGTGTAACTTTGCACATTAATTTTGCAAGAAGATTCGCCCCACAAAGCTCTAATCTTGGCAAAGAAACTTTTTTGTTGTGTGGCACTAGCTTAGATTTTCCAGCAATTAACGTAATTTTCCGTTTTCCATCTTGATCTAACTTGCAATATATTACACAAGTGTACGCTTTTTGAGAGGCGTCGCAATAGCCGTGTAATTCAATATCTATGCCAGTGCTTGTACCTAGCCAGCGTGGAACTGTTATTTCTGATAAGTTTTTCAGATCGTGTCTAATTTTCAACCATTCAGATTTAATGTCTTCAGGTATCTCATCATCCCATTGAATATTAGCATCCCATGTTCTTTGAAATAATATTTTCATCTTGGTAGAGACAGGGGTTAGCCACCCTGCTGGGTCAAATAACTTGGAGATATCGGAGAGTAGACGTCGTTTAGTAACTTTGTTTTCATTTAGAGGTTCAATTTTTGTTTGAAAAATAAATTTGTCTTGTTGTGGGTTCCAGCCGATGCCCAGGGTCTTTGTTGATTCAGCTTGATTAAACGAATAATTTTCTTGTTTTTCGCAATCTTCGTTTTCTTTTAACAATTCTTGATAATTAGATTTCCATTTTCTTAGATGAAATTTACCAGACTGAAGTAGTTTTTCCAGAGATTTTTTCAGAAACAGTGCTTTATCGATATCATCAGCGCCGTGGATCAGGTCATCAGTATACAGGCGATTTCTTAAGATCTCTGCAGCCTCCGGGTAAGCATGCTTTTCGTCTTCAGCTAATTGCAAGAGCGTCATCATTGCAAGGTAGGGGGCGGCCTTGGTGCCGTAGGTCACTGTAGTTAGTTGATATTCTCTTAATAATTCGTGCGGTGAGTGACGCCAGACGATTTTTTGAAGGTTCTGGTCTTCAGGATGTACCCTGATTTGTCTAAACATCTTTTCTATATCCGCTGTGAATGCTACTCTGTACGATCTCCAGTGTAAAATTAATTCAAGTAGGTCTTTTTGACGGTTTGGACCCTTATACATGCAATCGTTTAGGCTTGTTCCATTACTTGATATTTCAGAGCCATTATAAACAACTCTTAGTGCAGTAGTTACAGACTCTTTTCGTATGACGCAATGGTGCGGCATAAAATAGTCACGTGTGACGTTTTCGCGCTCGGGTATCATGTGTCCGAGCGCTATGTACTCGTCGATAAATGTTTTGTACTCATCAGCAATTAATTTATTTTTACTGAATTTCTTCTCTAGTTGATGAAATTGTGCAATGGCCTTGTACTTTGATTCACCCAAATCTTGTATGCTAGGTTTCAATGGAAGTCTGACTTGATATCTTCCGTCGCAGCATCTTGTTGTGGTTTTCTTGTAAAATTCTATGCACACATCATCTTCGAGAGAAAGTTGCTGGTTGTCTTGTATATCTTCAATCTGCCAAAATTGATGAATATTTTCGATGTTGTTTAGGATGACATTACAGTGTAAAGTGTGTGCCTTGCCGCACAAAATCCATCGGAGGCGTGATTGTTGCGCAATAGGGGTCATGTTACCACCTCGGCGCATACCCCCCATTATTATATTAGAATAAATTTCTGCTCCCAGGAGGATGTCGATAGGTCTGCTAATGTTGAAATCAGGGTCGGCTAACTTTATGTTGCGTAAGTATTCCCATGCAGGCTGTTCGAAGGAATAGTTAGGTAAGTTTCTTGTTAAACTTTTCATAATGTAAACATCTGTATTAAAATTGTAATTTTCTGTTAAAGAATTACAGCTAATCTTGATTTTTCCTTTACAGGTGATGTTTTTGGTGCCAACCCCGGTTATGACTCCGCTACATTTTTCTCGCGGGAGCCCTAACTGTTGAGCCACGTTCTCTGTGATTACTGATACTTGGGAGCCTTGGTCGATGAGAGCTCGCATTTTTCTGTAAACGCCATCCGCGCCCTTAATTTCAATAATTGCAGTTGAAAGTAGAATTTCTTGAATATTCTGTTGTTGTGCAATATGCAAACTTGTATTTTCCGCTGAGTTGCCGCACGTGGATTTTGACATCAATTCCGGTGTTATGTTGCGAGGTTTGACAAATGCGTCATGTAAAATGGAATTATGATTTCCATTGCACTGGCGGCATCGTTTTTTTTGATGAGCATGACTTTTCGTTGTGTTTGTATAGGCAATTAATGCATAAGTTAAGTTTCGTAATTGTTTGCCTTTTAACTATCGGTGTCATGTCTAGGAATTTTGCGCAATAATAAATTCCATGTTCCTTGCTTTGGCAAATAGGGCAACATAATTTGTAATTTGTTGAGATTTGATTTTGAGAAATGGCCTTCTTGCTTGAATGATATTGTTTGTATGTAAAAGATTTTTCTTGTTTCGAATGAACAGATGTTGTGTTTGAGTTGCTCTTGTTGCCAGCTTCTAGTTTGCGTCCAGATGATTCAAGGGCGATGAACTTGTTTTCTAAGAACGTCAAAAAATCACTCATTTTCGGCAACTCTCTAGGACATTCTAATGAAGCCATATATTCATTATGAGTCTCTGCGTCTAGTTTTGGGCTCAGAATGTGAATAAGAATTGGGTCCCACGTGCTTATATTGATTTCTAAATTTTTTATAGCATTGATGCATTCTTTGGTGACGTCATGGAGTCGCTTGATTTGTGTGGAGGTTGCTTGTTGAATAACTGGGATGTTCATTAGAATATTCATGTGGGATGTAAATATGACTTTCTTGTTGTTGTAACGATGGTTAAGAATTTCCCAGCTAGCTTGATAATTTTCAGAACTTATTTGTAGATGTTGAATCATGCGTTCTAGTTCACCCCTCATCTTGCTTTTCAGGAACTGCATTTTCTGAGCGTTGGACAGCGATGGATTATTGTGTACCGCTTCACAGAAAAGATCTTTAAATGATGTCCACTGTTGATAGTTCCCCGTAAATATTGGTATTTCTAATTTAGGGGTGGATTGTTCACGGTGGGACACGGACCATAGCTTGCTATTTATGGTTCGTTTTGCATCATTGTATTGTTGTTCGTACCTACTATATGCGTTTTCATATTCTTTATTAGAGCCTTGTAGTTCACTGTCGATTTCCCAGGGAAGTGTATCTATTGCTTGCCAGCGAAAATAGAGAGACTTGAGGGCGTCATCAAACTCCCATTTTTCTTTCATATTTTCGACTTTCATACTTGCTACGGTGCGCTGGAATGCTTTAAAATGACTTGTCTGTTTCCTCATCATGTCGTCCATCTTGCTATTGGTACCATGAGAGATGGGCGCGCTGGTGGTGGGTATTTATTGTGCCCACGGATCCTTTGCTTTTAATGTTGGGGATGCGATTGGTGACCTCACTAAATCGCTAACTGTAGGTAGTGACGAGAGCGGTGCAGGTTTAAAGGATTTTTGAAAAAAATCTCTTGTCTCGGTATATAGCTTTTTTGTGTCTTCATAAAAAAAGCTCGTAAAATATTCATGTTCTGGGTTCTGGTGCTGAGTTAAAACGTCATGATTTCGTTGAAACTCCACCCAGTTCATATCCAACGTCTCGATACGTCTCTTTACGTTTTCGTGAGTCTTGCGATCAGGGCCATCTTTCTTGAAATTCGACAGCGCCTTCCTTATTGCTTCTGCCAACTGCTGTTGAGTCTCCATGATAGATTCCATCTTGATAAGTAAAATTTATGAGACTGCGACTGCTTTTAGGTTGATAAACTTGAAAACTTGATTTACGATATTTATCTTCTCTTGATAGAAGAAAACTTGAAAATGAAACTTGATAAGACTTTTACGATATTTATCTTCTCTTGATAGAAGAAAAATTGATAAAACTGAAAATGAAAAGTCAACTTGACTGACTTTAACTGTAGGTACTTCTTTTGATTGAAGAACTCTTAAATCTTGATAACTTGATATCTCGACGCGTGGAATGACTTTTAGGTCGTCGAATCTTTCAGTGCTTCTGTAATCTCTCAAGCAATATATGCGCCTTCTCAATTCAACCGGGGAGACCCGCTGGTGGGAGGCCGGCGAACCGATTCGCTATCACTCAAGAAATACACAAAAACACGAAAAATCCTTGCTGATTGCTTCTTGAAGCTCGAAGGACCATATGTACGGGCCCTTGTTGGTCCGTACGATGCTGATGTCTAGATAAATAATAAAACTTGATACTTGATAAATTATCTTGATTTATTTTCTTGATAGGTAGTTACAAAGTGTGCACACGTAGGGAATTGTTCGTAAAAGTGAAAAACCGTACAGTTTTGCGTCTATTTAAATGATAATTACTGCTGATGTGAGCTATTTCGCGTTTCGCTATATAATGCAAAATATGTACTTTGTACAATTACTATAAACGCAATCCAGTCCTTTACTTCTATTGACAATACATCAATAACATGGGTATCGTCAGCAGTGTCTGGTTCAGCAACAGGGGCGCGACTGAGCGCATCTACATGTGAAATTTTAGATCCAGAACGATATTCTATTTCACAATCGTACTCCTGGAGCTCAACCCACCAACGCCCTATTTTCGGTATTAAGTCCCTTTTCGTCATAATGGTGCGTAATGCATTGCAATCCGTTACTCTTTTAAATCTTGAGCCTAATAGATAAACACGAAACCTATTCAAAGATGCCACTACAGCCAATGTTTCTAAATCAAAAGAGTGCAATTTTTGTTCGTCAGCTGTAGTTTTTCGGCTATAATATGCTACTGGTCGCATTAAACCGTCGTTACTATGTTGCATCAAAATACCTTCAATGCCATTTTTTGATGCATCCGTATGCAATTCAGTCTCGAGTTTAAGGTCATACAGAGCAAGAATTGGTCTTTCGACCAATTTATTTTTTAAAGTCTCGAAAACTTTTGTATGTTCTTCCAACCATTTCCAGTTAAGCTGTTTTCGCAGTAAATCAGTAAGAGGTTTGGCTTTTAACGAAAAATCTTTAACAAATCGTCTGAAAAATCTAGTTACCCTATAAAACGCCTCACCTTGTGTACGTTTCGAGGTATTGGAAATTTTGTTACAGCTCAATTTTGCGTGAGCCTGGTCTTATACCCAACCCACTAACTTCAAACCCAAAAAAAATTCTATCTATTTATAAAAGAAGAAACATTTATTTAATTTAAGGGTTAGATTATCATCATTGATTATCTTTAATACTTCATTTAATCTTCAAAGGACTTCATCAAATGTGCGCGCAGGTATAAGTATATCATCCATAAATACTAAAGTATAATTGATTTTAGACAATATTTTATGCATTGTCCTTTGGAAAACCGATGGTGCGTTCGCCAATCCAAAGGGCATTCTTTTAAATTGATACTGTCCATCTGGCGTCACAAAAACTGTCTTATCCTGACAGTTATCTGCAACCGGAATTGATAATAGCCGGACGCCAAATCCAGACTTATAAACAGCGAGTTACCTAATGATCAGTTAGATTATAGATTAGTGGTAAACGGAAATCTTCTTTTTTGTTCTATTATTCAGTGCCGGAATCATTAAAATTTAACAAGTTGACGGTAAGCGAATCATATATTTATTAATGCTCTAGTTATCAATAAACTCTTATCTAATTTTAAATAATTATTTGATTAATTCTGAACTAGTAACGCACCTGATCTATTAATTATGTCATATTCGCCTAGCATAAGGTAATATTCCTTACCAGGTTTACCACGTAAAGAACCATTAATGTAAACACTACCAGAATATTTTCCAGAACTACAATAAACTTTGATTACCATAACTTCACCCGGCAAAACTAAAACACTTTCTGTCAACAAAAGTTGTCGTTTGGATCTTAAATTTCTTTCAAAAATAAGAGCATCGTTAGTTTCAGTAACCACAACTCCCGGTTTTTCCGTAAAACTATGACCAACAAGTAGCGGATACTTTATAACATTATCCTCAACGATATAAATATTAACCTTTATTATTAGCACATTCCTGAACTTTGTTTAGCCACATATTAACTGTTTGCCCCTGAACCATAGGATCAAACTCTGGCACCAATTCCCTAACATTGGAAATTTCAGATAGTTTTACCTTTTCACATCATTTTACGATATTCGTTCTTTTCCATTCTCGGGAACTTTTAAACGGTATCCCGATAAATCGAGACTTTGACATAAATCAAACGATGACTGACTTGACTTTGACAAGTACATTGTTTGACTAATGCCAAAAAAGTGTCGAGCGGGATGAAATATGTAAAATTCGCAATCGATCGATTTTTACTATCTATCTATAACTAACTTATCCAAAGTCCTCATTTAGCTGAGATTTCTTAAACAGAAGAATTGAAATAAAGGTATGGTTAATTTGGGTGATGCTTTAATGATCAATGCGGTGGCGGATGGAACTATGAATATTCTTAGGCAAATAGTAAGTTATTTTTTTTGTGACTAAATGAGGACAAATCGTTGATTAGTTCACTTAAAATTACAGGAACCCCTTCTTTTTAATGTTCTTCGCGTTATTTAATTGCAGGGAATATTTAAACCTCATACTACGCAATCAGCACCTCCACCAGCAGTTATAATAAAAATGCCTCTGTGGGAATTAGCTCAGGAAGCAGGCCCGTTTGTGCGCCTTGCTGGCATAAGTGGTGCTGCCGCTGTTGTTCTTGGTGCCATGGGCGCTCATAGAACTTTCCCAGAAACTGAAAAAAAAGAAGATCTAAGAAAAATATTTGAAACAGCAAACAGATTTCACTTTCTTCACACCCTTGCTCTTGTAACAGTTCCACTGTGCAAAAGACCTTATTTGGTATGTACAATAGCCCATCTTGTAGTTCTTTCTGGTTATTATATCTTTTTTTATTGATCATATACACCAGTAAACCTTAAAGCCTAAAACAGTTTTAGTCTTAGATTAAAATAAAATAGCAGAAAATCAGTAACAATATTTTGTTGCTGTTTAGGCCTCAATAATCTTGTCTTTATTGCCATTAAAGTTAACTGTTAATACGCAAAAAAAATTATTCTGGCTTCCTTGCACCCCTCATCATTGCATCAATATGTATCTGTCCCAGTATCATTAAGTTAAAGTTTCAAGCATGTTAATATATTGAGTTTGTATGAGTGCCGGAACCATCCCCCATGTATGACATGACAGAATCCCACCTATTTTAATTTATTTTTATTTAATCAAAGGGATTATTAAGTGTACAGATTTGTTTACAAGGCTTGTTATTTTTGTTCACAGGCTGGATCTTTGTTTATAGCGGGCATGGGTATGTTCTGTGGTACTTGTTATTATCATGCCTTTACAGGAGACCACAGCTTCCGACGCTTAACACCAATGGGGGGAGTATGTCTTATACTTGGCTGGACTGCTATGGTACTCTAAAGGATTATAAATATTATTAACTAATTAAGTAATTCTATATCCCTATAGTCAAGAAGTAGATTCCATAACATTATGAGTTAAAATACTTAGTACCTTTTAAGACATAACAATATTAAAGAGAAGGAAATATTAATTTTTAGAATAAGTTTGTTAATTATTCCAATAGATGTATTTCTTGAGTATACTCTATTTTATTATGCTTAATACTGTATAGCAACTTATTGTTCATTAAAATATCTTATCATTATTTTTTAAATATCAATCAACCTAGTTTTATGCTTCTGTTGCTTCGGTTTAGGTATCTTAGAGGTATAAAGTAAAATTTTGTTGGGTTGGTTTATAATTAGTGTATATTATTAATGTTGTTAATTCTGTGTCATTAAAAATTAGATATTGTATAAAGGTTTTAAAGCAATATTTGTTTTATTTTTACTTTACTCATAATATCCAAACACTACATTAAAAAAAAGGTTTTGAGTGTTTTTAAATATGAAGCTGATTTGATATCAATGTTTATAAATCTCATTTTGTATTTTGCTACTTTTTTAAAATCAGTTTTTATTAAGTAAAGAATATTTTTGCAAAACTTTACTGAGCTAAGATCAAGTTATTTATAAATACAAATTTAACAAGCATCAACTGACAGCTAAAAATGTGGATAATTTGAAAACACTCAGCTTGCTTGATTCATTCGGCTTCTAAACCACCAAAACCTCATCCGCTATTCGTAAGAGATGGACAGATGCCATAGACATGCACATCAAACTTATACCAGCCGTCTTTTTGCTGCTTTTTAAAAGAGAGTGACATTCTAGTAAATATACTTTTAATAGGCAAATGCTAATTTTCATTGTATCATTGCTTATCGACAATATCTACTTCATGATTAATTTTTGCTGGAGTATTAGTCAGTATCTATCCATTGTTATACAATTTTAAAAATAGTTAACCTATAGTGAATAACATTTTTTAATAAGTACAGTTATTTCTAAAATAGTCGGCAGACGTGATATCTTATTTGATACGAAATTTATTTTTTGTATTCGACTTTTTTAAGCCGCCTGGACACAAATAGTTGTCGCATATCCTGCCAGATAGCAAATCATAGGTGATAGCAACTGGCCTAGGTATTATCGGTAACAATTTGTGTCGGATGTCGGCAAAGGTATTTAGAAACCCATTTTTTATTTAATTGTGACGGCATAAAATACAAATTTTTATGAATTTACTCAAAATAATGTACAGTAAGCCAAAATGATGAAGTTCATTTGCGCCTCCTAAAACAAGGTTGATTCTATTGCTGCGTTCCGTTTGCCGATTACAGCGCTCATATACCCGTTCCGATTGCCCGTGAGCGCGCTCACAGCGATATCGATACGTCATAAACGCCGCCATCTTCCCGCTCACAGTGCCAAAGCTATTCTATTCTTGTAATATATGGCAATCAGCCGTCGTTACGACTCGACAGACCATTACTGCTAGTGTCAGATATTGGAAAAGCCACGGTTATTGAATGACGATGGATTCCTCAGAGCAGGCCACAACAGACTCACTAAAACAAAAACCAAAACCTGTTAGTTCACTTAAAAACTATTAATACAAAGGACTTATGGTTAGTGGAAACTACAACATGTACTAATTTATTGTGTTTACAAGTATATTTTATACTTGAGGGTATAATTAGTAAGGGATTTCAAAATTTGGGGGTTGAGAGTAGATACTTATGTTTTAACATTAGTGGGCCTGGGAATATGTGGTGGAAGGATATAATATAATGAGGTGGGATGGAGGGGACAGTTGAAAAAGATGTGGTCTATTGTACCAATTTCTAGACCACAGTCACAGAGTGGGGAGTTTGGGCTTCAGCAATGACCCAGTCTGAGCCTACAAATTGTTGATGTGGATCTTTTATCTAGTTTTTTATATTTGGAGAACCAAGGTTCGTTGGTAACCGCAGGTTGGACATCCCCATAGTGTTTACCTACCAGTTTCCTGGTCCGGTTCCAATCAGAATTCCATGTCACATTCAGACGTTCTTTAGCCAGAGTACCAAGGTCTTGGGTATAACACTTATTACTTACGGTCTAATAAACCGATTTAAATGGAATCTTTGGCAAAGTTGTCAACCACGCAGTTTCCTGTAATGCCTACATGGCCAGGTATCCAAGCTATTGCAACATTTATATTCTGGGTGTAACATTGGTAGAGTAGATACCTGATCTGTAGAATGATCGGCAGTTTCGAGCCAGTTTTCAAAGGATTGGAGTTTAGGGCAAGCACACTGCTAAGGCAGTCCGAGAGTATTAGTGAGTTATTAAGTTGGTTGTCACTCACATATCTGACAGCCTCCAAAAGTACGATTGACTCCCCAGTGAAGACAGAAATTGAGGAGGACATTTATATGAGAGAAGAACTGATTATTTTGGAATCCACACAGCTGACCCAACACACCCTGCACTGGAGAGCTTTGAGGCATCTGTGTAGATCAGAGTCCAATCCATCCATTTTTCTTCCACAATGCTTATAAAGGTGGTATTGGCTTGTGGGTCATTTTTGGTCACCCCAAAATCAGGGACTATATTAGGAGTAAAAAGTGATTCATAAGGGAAGGTATAAACAAAATTATGTTCACAGTGGAATGTGGTGGTAGGTGAAATATCCAGATTGGTGGCTTTGTATAAGGCAAGGGGGCGTTTTGTTATCCCAGTAGCTAGAGTTGGGGATGGAGGATTTAAGAGAAGAGAGTTTATGGTGTATTGGATGGGAAGAGAATTGAAGGGTTCTTGCCAAGAACCTGTCTGACAGGAATTGTCTTCTGAGTTTGAGAGGAGGTTCATAGTACTCGACTTGCATCGCTTTGATTGGTGATGATTTCATTGCACCCAAGATGATCCGCAGACATTGGCTTTGGATTTTGTGAATGGTTAGTAAACCTGATTTGTTACATGGTTCAAGTAGGAATGAGCCGTAGTCAATTACGCTCCTAATCAAGGCGTTATAAAGGAGTTTTTGGGTGCTTGGGTGCGACCCCCACCAAACACCCGAGATTGCTCGGATCACGTTTATGCAAAGTCCACATCTTTTGGCCAGATAGCTAAGGAGACCAGTGCCTGATAGTTTACTATCAAACACCACCCCAAGAAATTTCACTTCACTTGCTGAGGGAATAGGTTCGCCTGAGAAAGAAATGGAGATTGGGGGACAGATTCTCTTCCTCGTGAATACTATGGCTTTACATTTAGGAGTAGCAAGAGCAAGGCCATGTGATTGTAGCCAGTTGCCAAGGTAAGAAAGGGCATTGTTAAGAATAGGGACTGCATCTTTGATCACACCAACCCTAAGGTATAAGGCAATGTCGTCCGCATACTGAAGGATGTTGCTGAAACAATTGACAGACTTATCCAAATCCAAAGTATAAATATTATATAATAGAGGGCTTAATACTGAGCCCTGAGGGAGCCCCTGCCAAACAGATCGGGTAGAATGGTCGGCGTGTTCATGTCGGATTTGGATAGATCTGCAAATAAGAAGGTTGTATATGAAATATGTCAGTCTCGCCGGAACATTCAGCTGTTGCATTTTCTGCCTGAGTATTGGGAGTTGAACATTATCGTACGCTGCAGAGACGTCCAAGAACACCCCCACCACCGATTCATTGCTAGTCAAAGCTAGCCTTAAATCAGCGACGAAGATGCTTAGGCTATCCATGGTGCTCATGCCTTTCCGAAAACCGAATTGGGAGTGGCTTAAAAGGCCACGGTTCTCAACAAACCATTTCAGGCGGTTTTTAATTAGGTGTTCAGTAATTTTTAGGATAGTACAAGACATAGCGACTGGTCTGTAAGAATTACTATCTGAGGGATTCTTGCCATACTTCAGGATAGGGGTTACCAGGTAGAGTTTCCAAGAATCTGGAATAATGCCAGTTAGGAAACTCATATTGATGGTGTTTAGTAACACCTCCTTAAAATGAGAGCCAGACTTGACCAGAAAGGAATAAGGGTATACCATCTGGACCCGGGGCAGTATCTTGTAGGTTGCTGAGTACTAAGTCTAATTCTTGGATATTGAAAGGAGCATCAAGAGGGTTGGGTGATGTGAGAATGGGGTATGGAGTTGAAATTAAGTCCTTGGAAGGGACAAAGGGGGGAGCGATTTTATCAAAAAAGGAGTCTAGCCACACAGAAGGGTTATAAGTATTAGGTGTGAGGTTAGGGTTTAAGGAACCGCAGAATCTTTTAAGTGACCTCCAGACTACAGAGTGTGCAAGGAGCTAAACTTTCACAGAACTTTTGCAATGACACTCTTTTTTTCTTTTTAAACATTCTACGGGCTTTAGCCGAAACTTGTTTGAAGTTTAAGAAGTTCTGGAGAGTCATTGAGGCACAATAAGTAGCTTCAGCAGTCTTTCTTTGTCGAATTATATCTGAGCACTCTGAATCCCACCATGGAGGGGAGGACCGATGTTTGACATCGGGTTTTTTCTTTGGTATGTGCATGGGCACATTATCAGGGTTGGGTGATGGAATCGATGAGCACAGGGTGTTGGTAGCTTCAGCATAGTTGGCCCAATCTCCTTTGTCAGTTTTATACATGAAGAGTGGTGGGAGTTTTTTGGGTATTGATGAAGAAGCTAGCTTAGCTAAGGACCAGGAAATGGAAGCAGCCAAGTAAGGAAAGCAAAATGAAACATCCACGGCACTTGGAATTTGATGAGGTCCTGTAATGCGTGTTGGGCGGCCGTCATTGAGGACACACAGGCTATGATCATCAATAACATCCGCCAACTTCCGGCCAGATGCATCATCAAGTTGTGAGCACTTACTGCCCCACAAGTGGTGATGGCAATTAAAATCCCCAAGAATAACAATTGGGTCTTGTAGGTTAGGTAAGAGGGAATGGAATTCATCCAGTAAGGGTATAGTAGGATCAGATATGTAAACAGAAATAAGAATAAAGTTTAGTATTTTGATGGCTGTAATATTAATTTCAAAGGAGTGTTGTGGAAATTGAATAATGGAGTAGGGGAGTGAACGTTTCACAAGAACACCTCCATGACCATCCTGCCTATCATCCCTGAGACAGGCATACCCAGGCAACCTATAATGGCTACCAGGGATTAACCATGTCTCAGAGATGGCAAAAGCTAAAGGGTCATGTTGGCGAGCCAAATGTGAAAGTTCATGGGTCTTAGGACGTAAACTCCTGCTGTTCCATTGGAGCAGCTTGGCCATGGTCAAGGATAAGGCTAGCTAGAGGAGTCAGTTTACTTGCAACGTTGTTCGGTAAGGGTATGTCACTAAATTTCTTGAGAATATTAAGAAGTAGGGATATAATTAAATCTAAGAAATTATCGTCATTGTTTGGTGTATGGGGGTCGCCCAGGGCACACCCAGGTTTAGGTGAAGGAGGTTCATATTGGCTAATTAGGGCCCTATGGGCATCCCTGTCATAGCCAGGGGAGAGGGGAGCTCTAGACTTGGGTTGAGAAAAAACTGTTTTTTTGTAGGTTTGATTGGGGACAATTAATGGGGAAGTATTTAATCTTTAGCAAAGGAATGGGTTTTCAATGGGTCGGCATAAGACAACCTTACAGCCGGATACTGAGCTGATGCTTCCTTGAATGATAAGTTATCTTGTGACATTGATATTTTGATTGCCTTCTGGCGTGAAAACTCTGGGCAGTTTTTGTCTGTTGCCAGATGGGGCCCTGAGCATTGTAGACATGAGATTTTCTCCATAGGGACTAGGCAGGAATCTCCGGCAGAACAGTGGAAGCATCCGGGTTTAGAGCGACACTTGGGAAGGGTTTGACCTGAGAATGTCAAGACTACAGCACCGGTTGGGATCCATGTTGGACCCGAGGGGCTCATACTCTTACGGTTCAACCTTCTGGCTTTAAAGATTCGCCCACACCTTTCAGTGGGTGCAATAGCTTGGACTACCTCCTCCATGTGCCATGTAGTAGGGATCCCCCTAATGAGGCCCATGTGAGTTACATTGTATGTTGGGATGTTTGCTATATATTTATGGGAAAGCAAATAGGGATTTGTAATAAAGTCATTAGCTGCTTCAGCTGTGTCAAATTCCACTGATATCCTATTTCTTCCTATGCTTTTTACACCATCTTTAAGAGCCGACCAAAAAAATGGCTCCTGCTTCGTTCAGGGTCAAATATCTTAATGAAATTGTAACCGATTGCAACCGCACTAATAACACCTTTAGCGCGCTCAAACGAATCGGAACGGTTTTGAGCACTTTTAATGCTGTGAGCGCTGTAAATCGGCAAACGGAACGCAGCATATAAGTAATAATATTCTGACAACTACTGACTCAACCTTACAGCTGTTTTGGTTTCACATAGAAAGTTTTCTCAAAAGTGTTATGTCACACTGCACATAAGTATAGTTCTTACAATTCACGAAGGAGTGCGAAATTTACTTGTGATAAACACGTATCTGTATATGTATCACAGTGTGTGCGTGAGATTAAAAGCGAGTTGGTGTCAACCCGCGTTAACCTTTCAATGCTGACGTCATATATTTAGTTATTTCGTTGAACAAAATCTACTGTCACATACTGACGCCTTAAAACATCGTCATACTGGGGTGGTCCGAACAGTGCCGTACTTTTTCCGAATACCTACCGATACTTTTATATATATATATATATATATATAATATTTCATTTTAGATGTACGTATCTCGCATAATATCGACGAGATAACTCGACACCTAAAAATCTATTTCAGTACTGGTGACCAGTTAACCCGTAAGTAGTTATATTTTAAAAGTAGGCGTCTATGTGAAGTGACCTTGGTAGTTAAATTGATCATTGTTTATTAGTTTTGAGTCAATTACATGCCTACCGTTCGACACGAGAGTACCAAGATTTGAACATTTTTCGTGCATTACATGTTCGCATTCAGCAAGCTTCATCCTAGCTCTACCTTTTTTTTAAAATTAATAATTAGCAGGCGTTTGTCTTCCATCTCACCTGATGGAAAGTGACGATGAAGACGAGGATCATACACGCCTGTCCAAGAGGTACCTATTCACTCTACACTTGAAAGCTCCAGGGTTATATTTGTCTGGAAAAACAGACGCAGGCAAATCGTTCCACTCTTTGGCAACACGAACCAAAAATGAGCTATCGAACC
The DNA here is from genome assembly GCA_923062675.1 of Marasmarcha lunaedactyla. NCBI lineage: Eukaryota > Metazoa > Arthropoda > Insecta > Lepidoptera > Pterophoridae > Marasmarcha > Marasmarcha lunaedactyla. The sequence continues at coordinate 8,860,676 of OV281342.1, read as the reverse complement.
GTTTAGTTCGGCTCTTCGGCACGCTAACCACAAACGGGTGAAACTCCTGTCTGCGTCTGGTTGATCGGTGGAGAAAGGGGGGAGGTTCGATCAGAAGGTTGAAGGTTGTGATTTATTTTTATCTCGGGCATACCAGAAAGTTCCCAAAAATGTACATTTGTATAGGTATTGTGTTTAAGTGGAGTTAATGAATTATTAGAATAAAGTCCAAATAAGATTAGCTTCCATCATAGACGGAACCCGCAAGTTATTTACGATGTACAGTTGACCATTTCGATTATGGCAATACTACCCTTATGTATTTAATATTAACTACTTATATATTTTTATGACGAGTTAACTCGACAGTAGCTTCATAAGAGCGATTTTGTCCAACGAATTAACTCTTCAGCAGTTTGTAGAGTAAGATTTTTTTTACGAGTTATTTCGACAGCAGTACATGAATGTAGATTTTGTTTCGATGAGCCAGTATGTGAGAGCGTTTAGAGTTTCTAATGCTTCGCATTGAAAGGGTTAAGTAATACCGTTGAAATTAAGAAAAACCCCAATTTCGATACAGAAGATAGTTGGAATCTGTTTCCAATATGGGATCCTACTAAAAAGCATAAAACCCAACATCTAACAAACTGCAAGACCTCAAGCTCAAGATACTCTCTGCACTTTGTATGTTGATCCGCTGAACGCTACAGATAAACGCTTGTCATCTTAAGCAACTGGGATAATTACCCTAAAGTTTGTAACAGTAGCTTCACAAGAAAAAGCAAACGTGATCCACAAAAAGGGAAAAAGAATATTGCCAAAAAGAATTGTCACAGAGGTTGGCACAGTTCTTTTTTATTAAAATATTTTTTGAGATTTTTTCGATGTAAGTAACATATAAACCTTTTTTATTGCCTCATTTATTTGACTTACAATATTTTGAGATTGAATCATGTACTTTATTCAAACAAAGTTGTTCAATGTTAAATATTGTTTCATTATTTTACACTATGTATGTAGTATTTATTTTTTTTTGTTTTCTTCATTCAAGTATCCAATTTCGTTTGTTACATATGAAAATATGTTTTGCTAAATAAAAGTCTTAAGTACAGTCAGCAATACAACATATTTTTTGCCAAATAATGTTAAAAGTAGTTACAGTCTGTAATACGAGGGTGGATTGAAAAGTTCGCGGCCTAACATAGATAACGTTGTCGTATTATTATAAAACTACCCTCATATGAAATCTTGACTCTTTGTCAGTCTCTATGCAATTTTTCTCTGAGATACATGCGTAACTATTTATTTTATTTTATTGGTTTCATTAATTTTGAAAATGGATAGTTTAGAGCACCGTGCCGTGATCAAATACCTCCACAAGAAACACTTAACTCCAAAGCAGATTCATGAAGATATGGTGGCTACTTTAGGAATACCTGCTCCCTTCGTATACAATGATAAAAAAAGGACAGCTGAATTTAAACCTGGACGAGAGAGCATCACAGATGACCCCCGCTCTGGACGACCTTCTACAGCTACGACTTCGGAAAAAATATGTGATCTCATCATAGGAGACAGAAGATTAAAGGTATCTGAGATAGCTGAAGTTCTAGGGATTTCATATGTACGTACACAAAACATGATCGTTAAAGAATTAGGGTTCCACAAGGTGTCTGCAAGATGGGTTCCGCGGCTCCTTTCAGTTGAACAGAAACGAACTCGGCTCACGATTTCTAGAGTAGACTATTTAGAGCTTTTTCAAGCTGATCCAAGCGAATTTTTGGCAAGGTTTGTTACTATGGACCAAACATGTATATACACTATGCTCCAATCCAAACAATGGAAGAGACCCGGATCTCCGAAGCCCAAGAAAGCCAAGGTGTGTTTTTCAGTAAACAAGGTAATGGCATCGGTTTTCTGGGATTCTAAGGGTGTCATCTTGGTTGATTACTTAGAAAGAGGTCAAACTATAAATTCTGCATACTACTGCACAATATTACGTCGTTTAAGCGAAGAAATAAAGTCTAAAAGACCAGGATTGTTGATCGAGAAATTTTGTTTCATCAGCACAATGCTCGTGGTCACACATCTGCAGAATCGACACTGATTCTGCTGCAGAGCCTGCTGATCCTGCATGCGCCAGCCGGCGCCTGAGCGCCTTCGCCGTGGAATTCTTCGTGGTGCCCCTGCAAGACTAGTTAACGTCCGTGATAGTTTTAGAATAAAAACTTTTATTACGTGACAAGGCTTAATACCACTTTTACGTACTTTTAAAAAAAATTAAAACAAAAGAAAAGTTTTTATACTAATAAATATTTTGCAATTAAATGTTTTGTTACTTTATGTGATATTTGGCACAACCCTATTCTTTAAAGTTGGAATCAAAAACGGCAATCTTATAAACGGTGTCAAAGGCGGCATCTTACTCGAGGTTGGAATCAAAAGCGGATACTTTCAATTGTTAGAATCAAAGTTGGTTATATTCATACTTTATACTCAAAAACCTGTTTAATACGAATGCTAAGACAGTATTAATGTTTTTAACGTTATTATGGTGCTGTATTTTACTCAAGTTTTCAGTCATTATGGAGGATGAATGAAGGTGTGGAATGAACTGCCTGCGTCTGTTTTTCCAGAAAACTATAGTCCTAGTTCTTTCAAGCGTCGAGTGAATAGGTATCTCGTGGATAGACGTGTAACACCTTCGTCTTCATCGTCACTTTCCATCAGGTGAGATAGAAGACCAACGTCTAATCCTTTTTCAAAATTTGATTAAATCGTTTTTTTCAGTTACCCAAAATTTGCTAAAAGTAAGATTGCCGACTTTGATTCTATACGACTCATATATTACTCTCTTTGATAAAATTAAATTTCGACTCTTTTTTTTATCCTTTTTCTGAACGAACTGTATTTCCCACAGGTGGATTGGTTACATCCTTGGCTTGACGCCTTCCTGTTGATATTGTTAATGCCGTTGCCTTTATAAGGGAGTTGGACAGAAAAAGAAAAGTACAGGATTTGTTATTTATTGTTTACATGGTTTTATTGAAATCATTACATATTAAATTTTGCACTTCCTTTTACTCATTAATGATACTTAAATGTTACTCAAAACATACACCGTTTGGTAATAAATGCTATAATATATCATAAACTCGTAGGACTTTCGAAGGAAATGTTTTGAATGGTCCTTCAAACACAGCTTAATAGTAATAATAAGATTTTTTTCATATATTAAACAAAATGAAATAGGCGACAAGGGTGGCTTAGATGTTACAATCATATCAAGAACTACTCAAGTTATTTTTTTGTTTGATAAAGTAATATACAATACGATAGCTATCACATTAAATTAAACGAAATATAATTATAATAAAGATATCTCTGCAATCTAAAATAAAAAGAATCCAAATAATAAACAAAAGTATGAACGCACATCACTGTGTCCATCACATATGTAAATAATCACTTTAATGATTGCACTGTTGGGGGGTTAGGGTTGCGGGGAGGAGGGTGTTCACGAGAGGTGGAAGGAGTGCTGTCCCTCGGAGGCGGCGAGACGCAGCTTGGCGCGCATGACCTCGGCACTGGAGTAGTCGGGCAACTTAAGGTAGTTGACGCACGTCATCACCGATGGCAGGTACTCGTCTGGGTCCAGGGAGGACTCCAGTGACTTCCGTACGACTGTCAACGGCGGGTTGAGCGCTTTGAAACCTGGAAATGTTTAATATTATTTAGAAATAGGTAAAAAGACAAATTTTATGGAACCAATCTTTTGTAGGACGCCAGGGTGTCCGTCCATAAACACACGGATGTTGTACCGAGTGTTACAGCTCACTCACCTCCAGTGGGCAGGCGCGGGGAGCCGGTGACGAACTGCAGGAACAGCCGCTGCTCTTCGCGCGAGTAGGATGCCAAGGTGTCGACTAACATCCGGATAGCCTTGGACTCGGCGGTGTAGCCGTGGTCGGGCCGGATGCATTCAGATAGCATGCGCGCGTCCCAGCGGCTGTCGCGCCCTCCTGGAATTATGGAAATTAAAGGTGTCGTTAATTGTTAGCTGGAGAAGTAGTTTAGCTTTCACAAAACTGTATAAATTATACAATAATTTAGAATAAGTGATTGTCTGATTTCTGAAACAGTATGTTTCGACCTTATGAATGGTACAAGTTGCAAAACAATTTAAAGCATAATTGTTATATGGAAACCTATTCAAGGCACTTATTTTATTTTAGGTACTGCTGCATTTATAATGTTCTGAATTTAATAATAATAATAACAATAATAAAACACTTTATTGCTCACAAACTTGAATGTCAAAATAAACATTAAACTAGGGTGGGCAAAGGCGGCCTTACCGCTAGCAGCAATTTAAATTTAATATTTACATCTGTACTAAGAACAACTACATACAATAAAATGATGAATGTGAAATACTTTTATGATCTCAAACTCAAACTTACCTGACGGACTTCCACAGAACACTTGTTCTAATTCTTCAGGATAGAATATTTTCAGATTTGATAGCGGGAATACTGATTCAAATCCTTCTTTGAAAGCTTCCATTTGTTTTACAACACCTGTAAATAAATTTAATATGTAAATTAACATACACTATTTTAAATATTTATTTTTATTGTAATATAGATTAAATTTTAAATTATTCTTACTACTTACTTACTTGAAGAAAACGCATAGTGAATAATTCTCAGGATTCATCAATCTTATGGCCTGTGCAGACGACGGACTTTTCTCCGCGGCGGAGAAAAAAGTACGCTCCGCGAATAACAAGTCCGCCTGAATTTACCGCGAACTCAACGCACGCGGCGTGCGATCATTTGTTGCCCGGAAATGTAGAAATAAACGCGGACTAAAGTCCGTCATGTGCGTTGCTTCGCCTAGTCACACGAGTTCTATTTTTTTCGGGGACTCCCCCGTACTTTTGTCCGGTCCGCTCCCTGCATGTCCTCGGTTTTTCGGGGGACTTTTTGTACGCGGAACTTTTAATCCCTCGTTTGCGTTACTCGATACAGTTGTAAGCGATCAATTTTAGCGGACACGAAAGTCCGTCGTCTGCGCAGGCCATTAGGGTGTTACCACACCAATCGATGGCAGAATAGAACAGTCGACGTCGATCGACGGTTACTACCACACCAATCGACATCGACGTCGCAGTAGGCGTGATGGCCTATAATTGTCTAACACCACCCCTGATTTGGTAATTTAGTAGTAAAATAATCCCATGCACCATAAATTTATATGAAGGTATGTGTAGTCTGCCAACCCGCAGTAGGCGTGATGGCCTATAATTGTCTGACGCCACCCCTGAGTTGGAAATAGTAGAAAAATAATCCCATACACCTATACATTTATACGAAGGTATGTGTAGTCTGCCAACCCGCTGTAGGTGTAATGGCCTACAATTGTCTGACACCACCCCTGAGTTGGGAGAAGCTGATATCCCTCCAGTAATTATTAAGGGTATTACCACACCAATCGATCGTCCAAAATTGAGATGGTAGAATAGACCAGTCGACGTCGATCGATGGTTTCTACCACACCAAAATGTTGTTATCTCGGAAATGTAAAATATAACTCAGGTTCCAGTTTCTCCTCTTAATGGTGCAACTAGTACCTACCGTAAACTGGTAAAATCCATATTATATTGATAAGATTATTTTATTGTGAAACGTTCTATGGGGTCTCCTAAAATAAATATACCGTTTATTTGCATCATGAATCATGGTCAATAATGACACATTTGAGATAAATACTTCATGAGTGAAAACTTTAGGCGTGTCCACCAAAGCTATGCGAGAGAGCTCAGAGTTAATGGAAATCATCGACCTATAGCTTTAGGTGATCGGGCAGGGTGAAGAGTCCAGGCCCAGGTCTTAAATCCAGCACACTGTGCCTGAGACATGCGACACACCTTCATATAGCAACCAGTAGGCCACGAGGTCGATGTAAGCGTGCAGGTTGTGCGCCGTAACAGCCATGTCGCGCCCACCGCGCCGCAGCTCCAGGCAGCCGTCGCCTGGCAGGATAAAGTCCAAGCCTAGCTCTTCAATGGGACATCCGTCTAGTTCCAAAGCGTCTATCTGTGGAGGGAAAAGGGGTGGTCACACTGCGTAGACAATGACACAAACAGTTTAAAACGTAGCGGTAATATAACCTCTACTATCGTTAGCGGACCTTCAAGACCAGTGTACTACAGGGGCTGTTCACAAAGTAGGTTACGTTTTGGAATTAAGACAAAACTATGTACAGGAAAATATTTTTATTATATACATTTGAAAGAGCAACTAAAATACTATTTTTCTACATAATCGCCAAAAAGGTTGAGACATTTATCGTAGCGATGAATGAGCTTCGAAATTCCTTCCTCATAGAAATCCGCCGCCTGAGTGTCGAGCCAGTGAGTCACGGCCGCGCGGAGATCGTCGTCGTCATCCAAACGCTGCGTTGCAAGCCAGGTCTTCATCTTTGGAAACAAGTGGAAGTCACTTGGTGCAAGATCTGGGCTGTACGGCGGATGAGGGAAAACCTCCCACTTGAAGGTCTGAAGGAGATTCTGTGTGACATTTGCCGTGTGAGGTCGCGCATTGTCGTGCAAAAACAACACTTTTGAGCTGAGTTTCCCTCTTCGCTTGTTTTGAATTGCCCTTCTTAGGTTTCGCAATGTTTGGCAATACCTATCAGCGTTTATTGTTTCACCACGTTCCAGAAAATCGACAAGAATCACACCTTTTCTGTCCCAGAACACTGTTGCCATCAACTTTCTGGCAGACAACGTTTGCAAACACTTTCGAGGTTTTTTGGGAGAATGTGTGTGCCCCCACTCCATAGACTGCAATTTTGTCTCACACGTCACGTGTTTCACCCAAGTCTCGTCTCCCGTTACGATTCGATCAAGGAATGAATTACCTTGTTTCTCGTAGGCCTCCAAAAATGACAAAGAGGCAGCCATTCGCTGACCCTTGTGTTGGTCTGTCAGAAGCTTTGGTACCCACCTGGCACAAAACTTAACTAACCTAACCTAACTTTTGAGAAACAATTTCGTACAATAAAGTGCGTGAAATTTGCGGAAAACTGAAGGAAAGTTCGGTTATGGTGAAACGACGGTTTCCTCTAATTTTTCATTGACCTTTTCCACCAGTTCATCGGTCACAATGCTTGGCCGCCCACTCTTCTCTTCATCGTGAACATTACTCCGTCCATTCTTGAAACGTATGCACCACTGGCGAACGCCTCCTTCACTGATCACGTTGTTCCCGTAAACTTCACACAGTTGCCGATAAATTTCTATGGGTTTAAGTTTTTTTGCCCACAAAAACCTTATTACTGACCGCACCTCACAACTGGCGGGGTTTTCAATGGCGGCGCACATTTCAAAAGCCTGCAGCAACGGAACGAACGACACTACGACCTTCTCCCTTGCACGGCTAGATGCCGACAGAGCTGCCGAACGCTCACACACCAAGATGGCCGCGATAGCTGCGCCCTCTGCGACGCTAGACAAAAACGTAACCTACTTTGTGAATTGTCCTCGTATAACTTTATGTATTTTGTAATTGATTGAGAATTCGAGGCAGCCCCCTGGTGACTTGATCTCATACAGTATACTCTAAACAAATGTTCTTCAGCTGCAACAGAATCGACACCTGCGCCTCCGGGATACTCACCAGCCGCGGAGCTAGCTGCGGCGGCTGCTGCGCCTGCAGCTGTCTCGCGCGCTCGCCCACACGGCGCAAGCGACACAGCGAGCGCCACAGCTCGGGCGCTACCTGCCGCACGTCGCTCAGCCCCAGCCAGCGCTGCTCGTCCACCAGCCAACGGTACATCGAGAGGGATAGGGGGATGTCCACCTGGAATAATTAATGGCAACGTTGCAAGCTCCAAGCACCAATTATCTTCCAAAAGTTTGTGATCATTCTTAAGATTGAACTCGTATAGTTTGTCGTATCGAATGTCGTACGGTATACGGTGCTTTTAAATACTTTACGAATGGTTTAGTTCCAGTTTTTGCTAATGGACTGGTTAGTTGGCGGCACTGTACGTACACTTAATATTGTTATTTAATGATCATTTTTGACGGTAGAGTGTCGAGAGTTTGTTTTTGTTTCAAGTAACAACAATCTAAGTTATATTATATCTTGAAAGTGAAGTGTCATCCACGAAGACGCGCCCCACTTCTTTTTGGTCTATACTTCGCAGTGTGCGACTATAGAAGAAAAAGGTAGTGGATCTAAGAGAAAGTAAAAGCTCGTCTGCACTCATTACTATTGCAATAGAATCTTTTACTTACTCATGAAAAATTTTAGTTACTTTAATATAAGACAACAGTTAAAATATAGGATTATTTTTAACTCACCATCCGCGAATCCATAACAGCTTTCGCCATAAATTTACCCAGAAAGCGAAATTTCGCTTTAACACGTGATAAATGCGATGCGCGAGCGTTACGTCCCAACGCTTGTGGGAACAATCCACACGGCCATGACACTAGCGTGGGCCTTTCTTCACTTTCCGCTAGGTTCAAAGTATCACGCACCGACGAGGCTAAATCATTCACAGTAGATGCAGAACTCTTGACAATTTCTCCAGTAAAAGCGGGTCGCTTGAAATTATCGCTTCCGTGCCATAGATCCAAATCTGCGCGTTGTAGTTCGTGTGAGACGAGCGCGTAGAACTCAAGAGTGGGTCCGAGGCCAGTGCCCACTTCATTTTCGTATTGAACTTCGAGTAGAGCTCTTGAGTGGGCTAATTCGTGCATCAAATGTTCGGCATGTCGGAGCACGTTGGTCCTAGCGACGGTGCGCTTGCGGCGGTCTAGCCGAGGAGCCACGCGTTCGGTTTCCGCACCGGTACCTCTCTCACCGCCCGCTTCGAGCAAACGTTGCAACGCACGCTCACGGTCGAACGATACTACGTAGAAGATTAGGTGACGGCATTCGAACGGGAATATGAAGGGGCTGGAATTAAAATTATATCATGAAATAGCTAAAACTGCTTAATTTAGTATCTAATTTTGTTTTAATAAAGCAATTAAATTTAGTCCATCACAGATGGAGTTAAAAACTTACCAAGCATAGGCTACTTTCTTGAGCCAGGGCGGGAGATTTCCAGTCATTATCACAAGTGGGTCTTGTAATTGTCTATTGGCTTTGGCAGCAAGCTGTTGAAATGAAAAATGACATTATTCTATTTCACCTTCAATTACAAAAAAATTTTACAATTATTATAACTCGATCTTCTGTTGTACCTTATGATTAATAAAATGATGTGGCGGCAGTAACGGCCTCGTATCAGGTACGCAAGCACATCTGTACAAAGAGTGCCAGTGGCGACACACCGCGTGCAATGCGCGGAGGAGCGCCAGGGCTCCGAGGGACGCATCCTTTACTTCGCCTTCAGGCAGAAGTGGAGTGCGCAGGATACTGTAAAGGGGACTTTCGCGAGCTGGGATTATACCCTCTGTAAGAAAGAGTTATTAAATAAGAAAGTGACCCTGTAGAATTCTAACAAAAAGGAATATTAGAGTGAAGACAATGATCTCGAATTAAAAAAATTATAACGCATATTACTGATTTGGTACAGACAAGCGCCAGACGGTACACTGCCGTGACTGTAGTCTATCCCTGATGAAGACACATGACCTCTAAACTTGTAGGACCAATTCGACAGTTCCAAGTGATTAACAGCCTTTATAATTTAATGGATTTAAATGCTTTTTTCCTGATCAAGAATGTTCTTTCTGTGTTCCCGAATTCGCTGTGGGACCATTGCATTGTGTAATTATTGTTTCATTGCTTACCATGCCACAGCGCGTCGTGTTTTCTGCGACAGGAGGCTTTGCTTGGCTGGCCTTTGCCCTTGCGCGAGGCGCTAGAGTCCGGCACGGGCGGCCCGCTAGCTTCTACGGCGCGGTAGTAGATCGTGTGCGTCTGTACCCAGATGCCAGCGTTCGCTGTGTTCGGAGTGGGTAATCATTTGTTAATTATAGTGTTAAACTAAAGTAATAATATAGTAAATTTTTTATTACGTGTTTTTCATACATTTCATTCAAAAATATAACTTGAAATAAAACAACATTGCTTATATTGCAATTCGTAAATACATAAAATATAATTACCTAATGGAGTTTCAGTGTCCGTATCCGTATCATTGTGTTCAGAGAACTGGCGCACCGCCTGGTACACTGTCATATTATATGGCAACATGTTATCACCAATCAAGAACTCTAGTTTATGCTCCGAACTGAAATGAAGAATCGTTTGTTTTTTTATTAATGTTTCATCCAATTCAAAATAAGATAACAAATTGACTACATTATTATTGCCAATCGGGAGATCATACGTAAATATTTGTAGACTCGAAAAAGCAAACTTTTATATTTAATTGCAAAACCACCTTAAACAACGAAGAGCTCAATATTATTACTATGAGAAATGATACCATATAACCATTGGGTGAAAACAGGACTGGAGTTGAGTAATCTTAATTCTTAATATTTATGCCATTGTTTAGGTAAGGTAACCATTATGAAAGGTAGTCTCTATTTGACAGCCTGTAGGCAAGACATACGCTGGTTTTGGTCTTATAATACGACCATATTTACAGTGGCATGCCAGAATATAAATGCCATACTGGTAAAAAGACTTGTTGACGTAGAGTGTCTTAACCGAAACGGTATGCATGCGTAAAAAGTGTATGAAAACGTAGTTGCGTAATTTTAGTGTACTTAGCTGAATAACGAGAAAACATGGTTAAACTAAACACATAATCAAATTCAAGTGTTTTTGCCACTCTAAACTAAACAATTGTTTCTACATCAATAATTTTAATGATCAAAATACTAACTCTGCGGAATGATGCGGCGCCGGCAGAGAGTCATCGACGTCGTCGTCTGAATGAGCGTCGTCGTCCGAGTGCGAGGACGCGTCGCGCGAACGGGTCGTGGCGTACCCGCGTTGTGCTAAATATCTGGAAGATTTCAAATTCATTATCTTAATGGATGAATGTCAAGGAATGAAAGGTCAAGGAATGGCCACACAAAAGAATCTTTGATTGCAAGATGAGACATAAAAGTGCAGTGAAACTTTAATATTTTATAAACTTCCACAAAAAGTTTATTGACTCTAATTATTTTCTGTAAATAATTTATGTTAAATGAACAATCCTCTAACAAGCCTACTTTACATGCATGCATTTACATAATATTTCAAGATAAATAACGTGAAAGATAGTTTTAAGTTTACTACAATACGAAAACCCATGAAGTGAACCGATACCTTTCTATGGCCTGTACTAAAGCTAGGGGGTCTATCCGAACCACGCCGCCCTTCCATTGCTTCAGGTTGGTGCAGCTGGGATGACGTTTGAGATCACACTGGGAACAATAAGACAATGGAATAACTATATTAGTATTGAAAATATACTCGTAGGTTTCTTAAGTGATATCCGATGTTTTAAATACAATGATGACAGATGGCATTAAAAAATAAATAAATAGATAATATGAGATCTGAAAACAATATAGCATATCAGAATTTTCTTAAATTATAAAATAACGTTCTTATCATATTATATATATATATATATATATATATATATATATATATATATATATATACATATACTTCTAAGTCAGTCGAATGTATGTCTGATACGCTGCTGCTTTCTACTTTTATGTTTATCTATCGCAGTAAATAAATTAAACATATATACAGAACAAACAAGTGTCAATCATCTATGATTTATCACTCCATAAAACCTTTTTGCTAACATACATATTGGTATCAATCTATATTGACATTATAAAGAGGAAAGATTTGATTCTTTGTACGAAAACACATTTATCTATAGAAAGCCACATTATCAGTGAATAACATTGGCTGTATATTATTTAACACAAAGTTAAGAGATCTATTACAATAATGAAAACTATTGATGTGATGTAAAATAATGTGCTACATGTTTATAGTACTCAACATTATCCACAAAAGAATCCGTGAGTTTATACATCTAACTATTATAGTTGTCACAATTACCGCTTTTTGTTAATAAATTAGTCAGAGCCGCCGGTGTGGTGGAAGCTATTAAAAAAATTTGTGTAAGAATTTGTCATCTTCTATTTGTCCAAATAAAGTACTTATTTAAAATATTAATTTATCTTTCTATCTACCTGTGCGAAGCCGGGGTCGTTTGCTAGTACCTAATATATAGACGATACTTTGCACTTTTAATTTATTCCCTCAATATTGTCACATAGACTCACCATGAGCTGATGCGTATTGAATAGTTTGAGCGCAGAAGTGTGCGTGTGCGCCGGCAGGTCGTGCACTCGCACCGGAAACTGCTCCAGGTGGGACACGCACGCGTTCACTTTGCTCACGAGCGCCGAGAGCGGTGCGCACGCGTCGGATGTAAGGTTGTAGCCTTCTTCTAACCAATTTGTGTTGCTAGGAAAGATAAGTTTAAAGAAGGATAAGATAAAATAAATAACAATACTTATTCACAGTAACAAATGTGACTCAAATCAAATTATAAACTTATTATATAAGAAATAGAGGTTAAGTTACGTTTACGTGATATTAAATTAACTGGTATGGACTTTAACGTTAGGAACTGTATACAAACCAGATTTAAAACTTCTAGGGCAAATTGAAAAATCAACAAGTATACAAAAAGCTACCAAAAGCAAAGCCAAAGACGTACTGTATACTAAATGGCCAGAATAGATTTCTTTTTAATTCAATATCAGATATTGTCAAATTCAAAATATACTTACTCCTGACACAAAGGCATATCTGCAAACACATGTAAGAACATCCTGAGCCTAGATTCGCAAGAGGCACTGTTAGCATCAACCTCGCCCTCTTCTGTCTGTTTGTCCGTCGGTTTCTCAGACGGCTTCTCTGCGGGCTTCTCCGCAGGTTTATCTGGAGGTTTTTCTGACTGTTCTCCGGTTAAGAATTGTAGTAAAGAGCTGAGCACGCCTGAGTGATTCACCTGTAGATATAAAGTAGACGTGTTATTTAATCGCTGAATTGGTTTCATTCCCTTTTCACACTCACCATAATTACTTAATTGTATGACTATCAAACCGTTTATTTTAAAAACGAAATTAGAATTTAAAAGAAGTAAGAAAAATTTGAAAAGCGTAAATTTTTAAGTATTTTGCTTTGGTGACCTTTTTTGTAGGGGTTTTAAAAATATCGCTTTTACACAACTTATAAAACCCGTATCAATTGAAGACCTTTACAAGAGGTAACAAAATTCGCTCTCTCCCTACGATGCATAGACCAAAAAAGTTGTGGGTCGCGTCTTAGTGGATAGCACTCACTATACCGGGGACTAAGCAATTCAGGTCTCATCATGTTTGCTGAAGGCTTTACGAAATATAATTAATAACGTAATTTGTATTTATTTTTTATTTTCCTTACCTCAAAAGGCGACACGTCATGGTTCCTCAAGGTGTCCCTTAGCTGCTCCAAGGCGGCCCTTTGCTGGCCATCATTGGGCAGGGCTAGGGCCAAAGCCTGCAGTTGTTCCAACGCGCCCGCGTTGCCTCCCAAGCTGCCCCATTCTCTTTGTAAGCGAGCCGCGCGCCATTGTATCCATTCGCGGACTTTTTCTCTGTGAAGTCAAATACAAATATGTTGACAAGAATTTGTTTGGTACATTTGGTTATAAATAGGATCTTATGTTTATGTTATGTTATCTGTTTTATTTATTCATGAAACGTCCATGAAGCACATAAATAACATTTTAATTTATATGCTCAATGACCATGTCCATGTGTAAAGAATTATAGACCATTTGCCTCCAGAAACATACGTTCTTCGCATACAGCATTAGCTTCTACAGCTATTAATAGCGAAAGCAGATACTTTATTATTTATTAAATACCAAGAAGAAGAAAAACGTTTTATTATCGCTATGTGATAAGCAAAACTTGCTACACAGCTGCGAATTAAATATTTTCTTTCACTCATTTCATTCAAAAGTAAAATTTTCAGCTGCCTCCAATTAAAACAAAATCACATTTGGCGCACTAACTTATTATGCGGTGCTATGGCCGGCGAGCAAGACAAGGGACTCTCCTTGTGCACGTGCGCGGTTCGACCCCAACGCGACGGGTTCAGCGACGACAGGAACGAGGACGTCTTGGAGGCTCCCACGCGGCTTACTGAACGAGCTGCTGAGGTAAGACCGGATGCTGGAAAAGAAAGATTTAGAAAGCCTAATTTAAATGATAATAGGCATAGTTAGAGAAGTGTGAACAGGCTCTAATTTCGTTTTTAATTATAGCTTAACACCATATGAGATAAAAAGCAAATGTGTATATAAAAAAATAACAATAACATAATAATGTTTAGATACTTAATACTCCATTATTTTGAGGTCATATTTTATCTTTTGTAGAATTCATTTTAATTTGGCATTAAATTTATTCTCAATAAACACTATAATATAAGATTATTACATTCAGCTCCATCTCAAAACATCAACTAATCGCTTAAAATTACACAACGCAAGATCGTTATATTTGCACTTTGCTGTGAAGTAGAGCTCCGTTATTAGTACGCATGTACTCCCACGTAATTCCTCCTTCCTTTCATCCAAACGTCCACATCCATACAATGGGCTCCCACAATGTGATACAACATACAGGTTAAGGTGAAACTGACCGTGCGGTGCCGGGGAAGGCGCGGCCGAGGGCGCAGGCTCGTCACGTCGACGAGCGTGTCTCACGCCGCCACCAGAACGTTTCATGGCACGCTTGCGTTTCAACATTTCGGCTAGGTGGAGGGGGCTGGACGACCTGGAAATATTCACAATTTGAAAAATATATGGCGAAAAAAAAACAGTCATGAATATTATTAGGTCATTACATATGAAATTGGCGTTTTGTGAGGGAGGAACATAAAGTCAATTAAAAAAATATATAATATATATTTTTAATCAAAGTATGTACCATTGCTATTTATGCACTTTTGCCATCTCATAGGTAGTTCATTGATCCCTTGACTAAAAAAAACCATTCGGACGGGAATCAATAAAATCTTTGAAGGCGCTTTGGACTGCCCCATCGGAGTTTAATTTATGCCCTTGCAAGAAGTTATCTAAATTACGGAAAAAATGGTAATCTGTTGGAGCAAGGTCCGAGGAGTACGGTGGATGTCTTAGACATTCCAATTGAAGCTTCTCTAATTTGGTAGCCGTCTGTTGTGCAGTGTGTGGTCTAGCGTTGTCCTGAAGCAGCAGTGGCCTGACAGCAGGCGATTGACCAGCCTCGGTTGTTTAGCAGCTAGCCTTTAACCGTAATCATCTGGCCAGATTTTAGAAAGCTGTAGTGAACGACACCGGCACTAGTCCACCAAACGCTCACAAGTAACTTTTTCTGAGTCAATTTTCGCTTGGGGCAGGATTTGGCTGGTTCGCCAGGGCTCAACCATTGCGATGAGCGATTGTCGTACAGGATCCACTTTTCATTACAGGTAATGGTAAAAAAAAATCGATTTAAAATCCTTTCATTATTGTTCATACATAAGCTTTTTCATTTTTAAATAAAACACTTTTTACCGGATATTATCGCGTATATTTTAGTTAATTTTAAAATTATTTCGACGTTTCGGCATCTTTGCAGTTGCCGTGGTCACGATAGACTTTCATCTTCCCAATTTTCTTCAAGTCGATTAAAACAGTTTTGTCACTAACACCGCAGCCTACAGCTAACTCGGACGTGGTTTGCGATGGATCCGCTTCCAAAATAGCCTTCAATTCTTCTTCATTAACTTTGGTCTCCGGTCATCCACGCGTTCTGCAGGTCGAAATTTCCAGAGTTTGTGTTTTCAAAGTGTTTTTCTTTGTGACACCGCCGCCATACACAGTTTACTTCGCCAGCACTGGTGCCACGGTCGAACTCGTACTCGTAAATAACGCGATATTTCAAGTTTTCCATTTTGTAAACTAAGTGACGCAAAGAAAAACCAAAAGAGGAAAAAACAATTTGATTACGGTTTTCGAAACACAAATCCGTGAGTAAATAGCTGTATAAATTTGAGATTGGAATTCTTAATCAAAGAGGAGATAATAGAGATCAAAGTGGCCAGTACGACAAAACGCAAATTTCATATGTAAGGACCTAATATTTAAGCCTAACAGTTATACATACCGGTGCACAGTGGTGGAAACTTGAAGTGGTGTTGAGCCAGATGCAGAGCCGGGTTCCGATACGCTGAGGTCACTTCCAGTAGCTGTTACCAATAGGAAAATATTATTTACACCATGAGAATATGATATTGTACATTATGTGTGTAAAAAATGTGAAGGGGTCAAGAAATTAAGAAATTACATTATATCAAGATACATAACTGTAGTTTGATAAAATGTGATGAAAGACTACTTAAAATCAAGAACTCCTAATTTATTAAGTTCATCTTAACCATGGGCAAATATAAAGACTATGTGCCGGATATGTCAATCTTTCGGGAAAGAATTAAAGCCGACGCGCGGGTAGCACCACTCGGATGTGGCAAATTTTATGGTTAAAAACCCTACTAATTTGCACCGAAAAATCTTACGAGTGAAAAATCACATTTTCCTTCTTTGATTCTGATAGTCCATGTAAGTTTATTATCAAATACTGAAATTTCAACTCTGATAGCTCCGAGTGCATGCATGGCACAAAGCCACGAGTGGCACTGCCATCGGCGTTAGAGAGACTTGAACTACGGAATGTGTGACGTGAGTCCACTTGATGCAAGATTGCTATATTGCTGAGATCATCTCTTCTTTGTATTTTCTCTATGGTCTATAAATAAATAAATCACCAGACAAACACACCAACTGTATGGCCCCAAAGTAAGCAGAACTTGTGTTATGGATGAACATACGCGAACTGGGGTGTTTACTTTGTTTACCCAAAGTAAACACACATATATAAATACAACAAACACAAACAACCGTGTTTGTGTTTATTGTAACCGAATCTACAAGATAAAATGTATACTCCACTTACGCAAACTAGCCGCAATAAATGATCCGGAAGCAGAAAAGGCTATAGACACGTTCTTATTTTCGAGTGACGTAGCGGAAGTAGACGCCGGAGGAGAACAACTTCCGCTAGATGGAGCGCTGGCTGCTACGGGAGACTGAAATTGAATGACAGATTCATTTATTCATACATGGCACGAAAAATTACGAATAACAATCGTACGGCTGAATACTATTGATTCAGCTTTAAACAGAAAAAATGCATCAAAATAGATACGATACCACAGACACATATACACACGTTGAACTTATCATGCCCCTATTACTCTGTATGCGATGGGTTAACCCCTGAACGCAATTAAACTAAGCTGAAAATATTTACTGTTGTGCCTTAAAATTTGAGTAGATATTTTTCCAGTCTTTATTAGTAGTACCCAGTACCTATTATTACTAAAAACACTATTTTTTAAGGATTTTCAGGAAATACAATCTTAATCAGATATAGTTATTTAACACTGTTAGTACCCTACAATCCCTTTCAATTTCATTTTTCATTCCATATAAGCAAATCAACTCAACAGTAGTAACCACAAAACTCAACCAACCTTCTGTTCCTTTGGTTTCTCCGTCTTCTCTACCTTCTCTGCAAGCTGAGCCACCTGGTGCAGAACTCCTTCTCTCCGGAACTGAACTGCCATTTCTTCAGGAAGTCTTTGCATGAGGATCTCTGCTAGTTGTAGAGAACCTACTACGATTCGGAGATCACTGGAAGCCATCATACCGGCTATGTGGGATGAGATCACCTGGTGACGAAAGAGAATAAATAATAGGGTATTACACAAATTTTTTGAAAATTGTTTTAATTTGATCCTAATGTGCTAAGACTTCTTCTTGTATTCTTGTATAAACTGGTCTCTAAGAATATTTTTTTTAACCATCATATTTCGGAATGTGTGTAACGATGAGTCTTTTCGAATAACGTTAAGAAAGTGTATAATATTAGGCTTCTATTTTCCAACATCTTGTTTTAATTTATTGTGCCAGCTCTCTAAATAGTTAGTCGCGCGATGCTGACTTCCATACACGTTCCATAATTGTATTATATCATCTTTAACCCATTGCTTTTCCATATAGGCTCAAAATGTTGTCATGGCCTCACCTTCTGGTTGCTTTCGAGTGATGTATAACCAGCCGTTTCTCACTTCATGAGGTGGCAATAACGGGAGCACCGCGCTCAATGACACTTCGCAAGTTTTTTTTTTATTATTCGACTTCGTAATTTCAAGTTCGCGTCCTTTACGCCAAACAGTTTTGTTGAAATGGTAATAACACCCGCTTATTATCACAGATGGAAACAATC
The DNA here is from genome assembly GCA_923062675.1 of Marasmarcha lunaedactyla. Classification (NCBI taxonomy): domain Eukaryota; kingdom Metazoa; phylum Arthropoda; class Insecta; order Lepidoptera; family Pterophoridae; genus Marasmarcha; species Marasmarcha lunaedactyla. The sequence goes on along the minus strand of OV281342.1, from coordinate 8,842,333 downwards.
TCACAATTGAAATCTATGTTATTTGTATTTTTTTATTTTTTAATAATATCGAATCAAATCGAACAACTCGATTTACAGGCGACGGTTGAGATAAAAAAGTACCAGTTGTCCCCTCTGGCACGAATTGGAATAATTTGTCACCCGGGAGATAAATGAGACAAACATTCTCAATCGTCACCCGGGGGACGGTGCTAGAGGGGACTACTGGGAACCATCGGTCCAGAGCGGGGGTCATCTGTGATGCTCTCTCGTCCAGGTTTAAATTCAGCTGTCCTTTTTTTATCACTGTATACGAGGGGAGCAGGTATTCCTAAAGTAGCCACCATATCTTCATGAATCTGCTTTGGAGTTAAGTGTTTCTTGTGGAGGTATTTTATCACGGCACGGTGCTCTAAACTATCCATTTTCAAAATTAATGAAATGTGCTCTCTCTTAATGTTTGATAATATAAATGATTACGCATGTAATTCGGAGAAAATTTGCCCAGAGACTGACAAAGAGTCTAGGTTTCATATGAGGGTAGTTTTATAATAATATGACAACGCTATCTATGTTAGGCCGCGAACTTTTCAATCCACTCTCGTAAATTACCGGAAATTTTAGCTAAGCGAAAATTGTGTTTCAGCTGGCAATGGTAAATCATAAAATGAAAAAAATTGTAACCAAGGAAAATCAATGAAATAACAGTAAACTTGAATAAAAGCAAAATTTGTAGATTTGAATTAAATTTAACGAAAATGCAGATTGAGGAAACTTCGCTGGCATAATTATGTATTATTTTTATTAGATCTAGAATTATGATTAATAAAAGCTATATATTTGCCAAATGATTAAATATAACAAATAATTTAAACCGCGTCTAGATATTTTTGCAATAAGCTTCTATTTTATAGAAAGGTTAAGTAATAAAACACCTTAACATTATACCGTAAAAAAATATTCCAATCTCACCTATACTAGTCGCAAAGACTCGTGGCAGACGCGGTACTAAAACGTGTGAATAGGACCGCGCACATCATTATCTCGCTCGCACTTACACTGTTCATAGGTGACGTCACAACAATTTAGAGATGCGCTTCGTTTGGTTTTGAGTGTATGTCGATAGTATTAGGTTTAGAGTGAGGCATTTAATGTGAACAAAATATATGTATTATTTTACGTTTATTCGTGTAACAAATTAAAAACAATATAACAATTGGAGAGGTGAGTAGATGAAGGTGATAAGTCGCATTTCTGGATTTTGGTGTTTTTTTGCGTAGATGAAGGTATATGTCGATATAAACCACCACAAACCTTAGTCATGGTTTTAAAGTCCATTCTAGGAATAAATTTTTTACAAAGGTGTTATGTACACTAAATTTTATAAATAATAGCGGATGAATGTGATATGGAACCATAACTCTTTTTCGAACAGAACATAAAGTAAAACTTTTGCTTTTTTGTAGAGGAAGAAGGTGTTATGTTTGTACTCATCACCTAATCAATGTCGCTCGAATGAAACTATATATATTTCAGTGAATGAAGGTGTTATGTGATACGAACATACCACCTTCATTCACTCAATACATTCAATTGTTTTGATTTACACTGCGTCCATTTGTCGCGCGCTTTCGAATTTATGCATACCTACGGTGGTTTGTTTATTAGGAATACCGATATTTTTATGAGTCGATTTTAAACTGAACTTGAATCGGTTCAAAAAATCTTCGATATTCTGGTCTTATTTATGCATATAATTAATTTTAATAATACAATTTGCGTTATTATTGATGCAAAAATTAAACAACACCCAGTATATTTATTTGTACCTCGGATTACAGAAAACTATAAAACTGTCAATGGAAGAAGGAGTTATGTACAGTTTTTTTCAAATTAAGATAAAAGAAACAACCAAAATTGTTTAATTTCTATCATATTCTTGTTACTACAGGTTATATAAATAAATTTAAAACATAAGTTTGTTGACATATTATTTCAAAAGCTACTAATTTCAAAAACTATAAGTAAAACTTTAAGCTTGATTTACTCCAAATTACAGTTATGCGACTTATCACCTTCATCCACTTACATCTTTAATTATTAGTTACGGTCATTAGTTAACGAATATTTTCACACAATATTTTCAATTAAATATATACAATCGTTTTTAAATTTATCTACAGTAAGTCTGCGCGTGCGCACCCCTTCGAGTCTTAGCGACTAGTATAATAAAACACTCAAAGATCTATTCATCACTAACCTGCGTATTAAGCGCATGGCGGAGGGCTTGAGCATCACAGTAGTACACACAGCGTAAGATCGCTTTAAGCGCCTGCGAACGCACGGCGGGGCCCGCGGAACTCCAGTACACTTCGTGTAGGACCGCTAGTAGGGCTCGGCAAAGGGCCGGACTATTCCTGATTACCGCTATACGAGGATCTGTAGGAAGGAAATAGGATTTAGTTACACCTTTTGATTAAGTTGTTGGTTGTATACGTAAGATAATCAATTTTACACATGAGATCGTAGTTTGCAAATATAATATTTAAAATCATCTTCAAAATTAATTCGCCCCAACCCATTTGAATATACGATCTCGATCGTAACATTCGTTGAGAAATAAAATTCAACTAGTTATTTTCTCTATATGAATAAATGTGAAATATTACTGTGACTAGCTAAAAACGTAGGTTTCCTTAGTTGAGCTGAGACAATACAGTTGGCATGTAGTCAAGCTGCATACCTACTACATTATATAATGAACATTTTTGACAAGAGTGCCAACAGGTTTTTTCCACCAGCTTTTGTTTCCCTCGGTAATTCTGTTTGGCGGTTTGCTAACTTTTGTACGAGGTTTCCTAGGAATATATAAAATGAATGCAACGAGTATTAAATGCCAATATTTCATCATTTCGTTTAGTTTTGTCTTAGGAAAACGAAAAAGGAAAACTTAAACATGACGTTGTCATGTTGATGTTTTATTTCAAGTTTTGAGGTTATTCTGCTATTAATTCTGCTGTTTCTTATTTTTTATTTTTACGATATACGTTGAAGTTTTTTGTTTGACATAATTATTAAAAATTAACATAACAACTGCATAAATCTTCATTTATAATCGAGTAATTGATAATGTGTGAAAGGATATTTAGATTATTTAAGGTTGCCAAAGCGATTATGATATTTTTTATCAATTATTTAACACATCCAAAGTAATTAAAATGTTTAATATACCTTCGTCGTTATCGTAAACTTACTACGTCGTAACTCATAATATATATATATATCGATTATTGAAACCATACAGTCAGCTCTAGTTCGACAAACAGACCTGAACAAACCACCGACTAGACAGACAACAAGTTGCCACGGACTCAATGGTACAGGTATATGGTTTCATATTTCCTTCCAACATAGCGGAATATTGAAACGTCACCTTGGTGTGGCCACCACATTTTTTTTTTCAAAGTAGAATATACTGCAGAATGTAATTCTTTAAATATTTTTAGCTTGTATAACACAATTTTTTATACATTTCAAACTGGTGTTCATCACGCTAACCGAAAATGAAATATCTCTTTTGCTAGTTAGACTCACCGGGCGCCGGGTTGGCGGGCGGCGGCTGCGGCGCGGGGTGTACGCGTTGCACCGGGCGCGCCGTGCCGGTCTGGTCATTAAGCTGCTGCATGGAGCCCAGCTCCACGGTGTACGACCTCCCGAGGCTGGTGAGGCACACCTCCTCTTCGCCCGCGGCGGCACCAGCTTCCAGGGCGCGGCATTCCGCCCAAGAGTAGGACCTCCATACGCCTGAGGAACAGATAAATAAAATGAATTCGACGTAGTCATTGATGTAAAAGACACGGGCTTCGTGTTCGCGGTCAAAAATGTTCGAACCAAAACGCAAAATAATAAATACAATAAAAGGTGCGTTAGACGATTTTATAGTGCGCTTGCTAGTCGAAGCTACAAAGGTAATTTTTTTTATTTGTATACCTCTGTCATCCCGCCACTGCCACAGCGGCACGGCGCTGCGTGCCCTCTGCAAGTGTGCATCTACTGCAAACAGCGGGTCATGCGGCAGGCGGGGCATTAATTCTCCTACGAGACAAGTCAGTTCGTAGAGTTCTTGTGGCGAACGTGGGACCAGTTCCACCTCCTGGGGAAAGGCGAAAAGCGTTAATAAGATATTCCAAATTCCAACTACGATGATGTATTGCTGTGTGAATTATTTATTTTAATGTTTGTGTGGATATATCTGAATGTATAATAATAATAAAAAACAAACAAATTCAAATATTTCACTAAATTCAATATTTATGCAACTTAAACCATAGTTTGGCTTTAAAACCGTATTAAAATTGAGGTATAAATATTATTTATACCTCAATTTTAGTACAATTGTACTAAAATTACAATATAAATTAAAAGTCGTGACTAAATATGAAACATTAATATTTAATTTCAATGCTATAAGTAGCCTGCTCCATACATATAACATTAACATTAGAGTTTACAAAACTAAATATAAAACCGACCTGTTGTTGCTGCGGCACACACAGCAAACATAGCAACGTGTCAGCTATGGACCGCTGCTGGAGGGCCACGGCCAACTGCGGACAAGCGGCACACATGCTCCACAACAGTCGAACTACTGTTATGAATGTAGGTCCCGATACTAGGGCCGGTTGAACTACGAGCTGTGAATGAGAAATTGTAGTTGATTGTTTAATTGCTTGGATGATTCAGAAATATCAATTTAAACTTAGTTGTAAGCGTTTTAGGAAGTTTCAAAACCTTGTGAAAGAAACAGATTTGATACAGAAATTTGATTCCCATCTTGAAATAAGTGTTAAGTGGTAGGACAACGGGTAGACCGTGCGACTCAATTTCTTGCCTTGACATAGGATGTCTTGGCTTATTTTATGTATTTCTCAAATCGTGATATAATCCGTAACATTAGTCTAGACACGCCATGTTACGGCTGCCGGAAGTCAAACTCGTGCATTTTGAACATTTATTGTTCAATGACCAAGAAAACATTAAAAATGGATAGAAATAATGGTAACGGTGAGAATTGAAATTGTTACTTATGATTAAACATTGCATATCACAAATTACTATTGTATGTCTTTCTTTCCAAAGTATCCATTGTACTCTTGAGAAAAAAAGGTAAAGGTATCTAAATATTCGTAATGTAACGAAATATACAACTATTATCTCAATAAAATATCTAAAGTAAGTTACACTTACCAACTGTTGCAAATTAGTAAGCAACTCCGGTGTAGCCATTTCTTGCAAGCGGGCCGGGTCGTGTTGGAAACTGTCCACGAGGCGAGAAAACGCCAAGCATACGTATTCTACGGATTTCTTGTCTTGATGGGTTAGTCTGGAATAAGTGTTTATTTATATTTAGAGAGTAAGCTTCAAGTAAAGATTACAAAACGAGTATAAATCGCCATTTATACATCGCGGGAGAGGTAATGAAATAAGCAAACCGCAAAAATGTCAAAATAGAAACAAGTTTTGAATTAACATTCAAATGCATCAAAGCTCTTAATTTACATATTTCTTTAATTATCATGAAATATCAACACATTACACACTCACCTGTTAGCCAACAGCTGTAAAGAATCTCTGACCAGGTGGAATTCTTCCAGAGTAAGGTTCTGACAGCAATTGGCCGTGATTGAAAGAGCAGCGCGTTGAGCGTTTATGGAGAAAAAGTCCAGGTAGGTAAGCACTGCTGATACACCACGCTGTGGGTAGGTAGATTGGAGGGAATTTTAAAATATTTATAGGCAGGCTGCTACGAGTATATGCTACTATAACTAGATTCACTTAATTATTATTTCATTTTTGATGACTGATTAGGTTAGTTCACTGAAGTTATGAATTTTCTCTTTATATACAATCAAATAGCACACCATCGATTTTCCTGTATGATATTCATATTTCTAAAAGCCTTGTCAGATTGCTGCAAATGAGCAGTTTACTTTCCGAGTATATAGTGAGCCTGACTTATGACCTTTTGCACTGAGATAGCACACATATCCAAACACGTATGAGTTTTTGTATAATATGAATTACTGATTTAAAAAAAATTGTTTTGAATAATTTAAATCATACTGTTATTAATGTACTTTTCTGTTTGCATACATTCCTACCATTCCTTTGCAAAATAAGTGAAAACAACTCACCGCCTGTAGAATAGACTTGGAATGTCTCCTGGACAGCATATCTAAGGCTGTAAGGCTTTGTTCGGCAACATCCATACATGTGATGGCCTGTAGTTTGTCCAAAAAGGCAGGTACAGCCAAAGCGACAGCTCCGCTGCTTCGTGGTAGGGCTTCTAACATGTAGGTTAGAGCTCGGCAGGCGTGGTTCATCTGGAAATACGGTATTGAGTTAGTTATTATTAGCAGGAAATATTTAAAGCACCTTTGGATCAATTTAAATCAAATAGTTATAATTTCTGGGAGTTGTTTTGATTACATACTCAAAAGGAATATAAGTTTTTTCAAATATATTCTCCATTTCTCCATTCTTTATTGACAGCAATTTTTAACAGTTTTATTAGAATTTTTTTTTACTTACTATTAATTCTATATATAAATTCTATTCTATTGCTCCAATAGAAGCTTTGGTAATTTATCGAAGTAATATTTTTATTTCTATCCAAATTTTCATTTTCATTTCATTTATGCAATATAGACACAATAGCTAAGTTTAATTTTTACTTAAATTACAAAAATCTTACCATATCAAAGTTATGCTCTGCAGCCAGCAAATTGACCAGCGCTGGAACAACCTGTCTTACAGGGAACCCTGCCAGGGTGTCTTCATTGCCCATCACCAGTAGTTGGCACATCTCGATGACCGCTTGAAGTTGCTGGCCTTCATCACCTGTGGCCTGCAACCCGGCCAGGAGTTGGGCTGCTTTAGATGCCGCTGAAAATTAGAGTTAGGTTGTAGTATTATAATGTGGTCATAGCAAAAATGTCATTATTAATTCGATATTCTGGATTTTTCCTCAATTTTTCGAACAAGTTAATTTAGTAAAAACGGTGTTAGCTTCTCGATCTGAGACCCAAGGTTCGATCACAGTAGCTCAATTAACTATTTGTATGTAAAAATAATTAATTTTCTAGCTGTATCAAGCATGATGGCGTTAAAGAGCGATATCTAAAGATTTTATGGTAAAGCTATAAGTTACTCACCTGAACTGGCGGTAACAGTCCGTTGCAACAAATGCTGCATGCGCGGCGGAAGAGCTCCCAGCAGATGCGGGGGAAGTCCCCTAGCCTCCAACAAGGCCTGGAGTCTTCCAACTTCTCCTTCTTCTGAGGAGGATTCTTCGGCAGCGCCCGGCGCAGCCCCCGAAGCCGCTACAGCCCCTAGGGCGCTGCTTAGACATTCTTCATTTGATGACGACGCTGCAATTCAATGTGATTCATTAGAACGGGTTAAAGTATAACTAGTAAAAACTAGTATAACTAGTAATTTAAAAAAGTTATTCTCAAGCGTTTTGAATATTTAGAATTTAAGTATCAAAAATGGCGCTCGCACGATTGTCCTTCTTACCGATAAAGTCAAGTCGGTCAAAAGTGGGGCAAGATCGTCATATTAGTCAATGCGATACAGGTAAACAATTGTAATTCGACCACAAACAGTTTCAACCCATGTAAAAAAGCTTAATATTTGAGTAGCCACGAGCTCACACAAAAGAACTTAACGAACCTTGTACTCATTTGCGTATAAAACGTAATGGTACTAAATCAATAACAAAAATATTCAACTGGATAGGGTGTGGAATTTTATCGTGGTAACATCAGGTCACATACTTTTCTAGCCACTCAGGAAAAAGTGGTAATGCATCGACCATACAGCAAGTTCTTCTTCTGTAGATTCTACTTCCACAGATTTCCACTTCTTACTGTACCTACAAAATTCTTTAGGTGGCTGTTCATGTTTGCGTCTTCGTGAGATTTGAGTAGGCTTGTGTAGATTTATCTATGTATTTATGTATGTATATTAGCCAAATAATTGTTTTATTTGCCCATTCAACAAAAAAGGCAAACAGCAAACATGCTTTCCCGCGTTTCTTTCGGTTTTTTAATGCTCTTCAAAGGAGTCAAATTGAGAAATACGGAAATACTGTATCTACAAACGTAGGCAAATCAGAGATTTTTGAGAAAAAAATACCCTGTTATGATATCCTAAACACGGGAAGAAACTGCTTTGAATTTATCAATCCTATCATGGCACTTATTATCGCGCACCTGCTTCTGAGCATCGGAGAGGTTGTGGGCTACCCAGCGCGAAACAATCCTGCTTGCGCAAAGGTGGTTCTGTATAATATTTTACTTTTCAGTAATCAAATTTTGAAAACAAATTATAGCGCGCCAGCGTTGCACACATAAAAACTTTTTTCGCAAAACTTTAGGAGTGACCTGGTATCAGCGTATTCACAAGCACGAGCGCTGGTGTCTTGTAAGACGTCTTTGCTTTGTTTTGGTGTTGGTGTCCGTTAGTTTTTCATTTAAACGATTTGGACAACTATATTGTGTTACAGGTTTTAGAAATCTCGAATGGAAAAATATCAGTGCGAACGGCAACTCGTCTGACATGTGTGCAAGCCTATTCTTTTCTACTAACAAATATTTGGGTATTCGCTATTCGACTCTCTTTTCATTTCATTTTATGTGGTTGGTCATATTGTATTGCATTGTTTATTGGCATATTCGTCAAATATTTTTCCAAATACGGTGTATACAAAAACACAATCACAAATAAACAACAAAAGTGCCAGCATAAGGTAGAAATCAAGAGAGAATTGTCAAAACTACTTGTCACAGTCTCTTGATCGGGAGTATTAAAATTTCTACAGCAACAACATCATGTTTTTACAAATAAATACAAGGCAACAAGTTATTGAAAAAAAATGGTTCATATTATAGGATAATTAAATTAAAATATACTATGAAAAAATTATTACATTTTAATTTCAAATTAACATTTTCACTATAACATTTTGTTTGTAACATACATTAATTAGGAACAAATGGACTTCGTGTCTGCGTTCAATAGCGTCCTTGCAAAAATGGAACGAAAATGCCAAAATGGTATAAATATCATACTAGTCTTGATTTCATCGGCAGCGTTTATTTTATTAGGTAAACCAACAGTGAACATAAAAATATAACACAGTTTATACATTTTGAAAAGGTACTTATTCTAATATGGTCCGTACGGAGTCTTTAATTTTAGTTTTGTTATAATGCAAAAATTTACTAAAAATATGCTATATATATGTATGTCTAAAACCATCAAACAAGAGGAGTAAAATGGAACCTAAATGTAAACCTTGGGGTGCACCGGATGTAGGTAGACTAGTGTATGTTGACTCTAACCACCAATACATTTAGATGCCGGTCACGAAAGTTTAGTATATTAGAACCATTTTAAGGGAGATCCAGATACCATAATTTATTTACAAGGAAGTCATGATCCACCTCATCGAAGGCACTGCTAAAATCAGTGTAAAAATCATCGATTTGTCCCCTAGCATCAAGAGTTTCTGAATTGTTAGAAACATAACTAAATATGTTTGTGGAGACGGATCAACCAGCGCTGAAAACATGCTGGTACGTAGTAATGGATCGCTATGTGTGATTTACCAGTGTAAGACAAATTTGAGTGTGATATACGTAAGATGAAAATTTGTAATAAAATCTACATGTGTGGGTTGACTCGGGACACTCTTAACGTCATTTTGTATTAGACCCACGTACCCACCCTCTCGTATTTTTACGCGAATGGTAAAATATGAAGAATTGTTATCCCATATAAGAATTGTTATTACATTATGTTCTAATCCTGATGTAAATGGATTGAAAAACTTGATATAATTCAAGTGAGAAAGCAGGATTGATTATGTTCAATTAAAAAAAATATATAGAGCAGTTATTGACCTTTGAATAAAGTAAAATAGCGGTAGATAGGTGAAAAACTTCTGACACACAGACCGTCCCCGCTTGTCCTTCTTCGCTTGTCCCCGCTCCTTGATCTAAGTTAGTCGCAATCCGACTTTCACTACGCAAAAAGAACCGAGGCGCTAAGACACATCGGTCTGTTCGCGCACCACGCCATTGCGTCACTCTGTCCTTTTTTCAGTCTCATTTCATAACTTCTCATTCCATAAGTTAGTGTGAGTACCAAATCCATTACTCAAGTACGTTATGTAAGAACCTATTTTCCGCTTTTATAATTTAATCAAAGTTGAAGACCAATGCAACCAATATTTAAGATTGAGGATGTTAATGTTAAAACCTTTTTGTAGTAGACCTCGGGATTTTTAAATAAGGGTTTTCAATGTACCTACTTCATTATAGTAGTAGTAAAAAGTTATGATACTATAATAAAACTGTTTACTGTCAAGTCAAAAAGTCTGGAGCCGTAACTTACCCTTCGGCTTCAGCTTGGATTCGCTGGAAGTCTCCGGAACCGGCGCAGCAGCCGCCGCCGGCGTCGACGATGTTGACGCCACCGCTCCCTGCTAAGGACACACAAACACTGTTATAATATCATTATGGCTTTTATAATATTATCATCGTTGTATTAATATAATACTACTATTGTTTAGAGTGATTCGGTAAAATTTCGGTCCACTTGTGCCTGATCAATATTGTGATAGATAGCCCACAGATATTATGATTTCAGTCAGGTCAAATTATGTTCAATCGTCATTGTTGTTTGTTACTTTCAATTATAACTGTTGCGTAACGCTCAATCTGCTAACTATATCTGATAATGCAAGTTATTTGTTATTTAAATTACAAAATAAAGCATGTCAGGTGCCGTTAACACGTTTCTATCAATATTAAGAGAGGTTCTCACCAAACATTGTAGCATTTTTTAATGATATATGAAATACTATTTTTACAACAAATTGTAATTCCTTGATAAAACACCATTCTATCGCATCATCAGGACTGTGGGCCCTACATGTGTTATGGGTCGCTCAGCAACAGACTTAGTATTGCGTTTATTTTTCAGATAATCTTGAAATGTTTAATTAAATAATTCTTTTTACTAAATAAATAACTAAATATGGAACAATTAGTTGTAAATGCTAAAATTAATTGAAGGATGGTTCCTTAGTTTACAAGCCTTTCTTGAACACAATCAAGTGTTGCCTTGTTGCTTGTTCTGGTGCAAGGATTTATACAATAGAACCTCAATAAACCAACCAAAACAATTAAGAATCACCGGTAACAATAGTAAAAGTAATAAGAAAGTGAACCTAAATAAAAATATCCACCCATGACTCAAACCAAAACATGTACGTTACACAAATGTTTGCCTTGAACAGGATTCATAGCTGCGGCATCTGGGTTTGAGCGTGAGAGCGGACGTGGGAGAGTCAAAATGAGCGATAACTTCGCAAATTTAATTTACAAACATCCCGTCCAAGTTTTACACGCGTGTCCCCAAGAATCTCGGAACCAAATATAATCTAAGTTACTTCGGGACAGGATAATGTACAGTCCAGAGATTTGGTGCAGGCTATGATCTGCATCCGCAATCCCCGCATTATTCGCCTTAAAAGAGACCGAACAACGCGCAAGCGCTTCTCACACTTGGCCTCAGCCTCCACCAAGTGTACCTTTCTAAATAGTAGAATAATACTAAGAGTTGATTCGGTCGTTTAAGAGTTTACCGATTACATATAAACGAACAAACAGTTTCTCTTTATAACAACAGTAGTTTATAAATATAGAAATGGTGATAACACAAATTTTGATCTTTGGCCAAAGTAAGACTTTGAGACCCTGTGGAATAGTAGTAACAGACATGCTACAGAGGATCTACAATAATTGTCACAAGATCAAGTAAATGTATATATTTCTCTAATATGTGGGATTTGCTTACATAACCCAAACATTTATGAAAGATAGAAATCGAGAGTTTTTATTTTTGGATAACTAAATTATTTAATAATAATATAAAAGTTACCGTGGCTAGTGTTTGTGGTTGGGAGCGGCCCGACGCGCTGCCAGTCGTACTGGCGCACGAACCCAGAGTGCTTTTTCCTGTAATTATATATTTATTAGCAAATAATAAATTTCAGAGGGTCCTTCTAGTACGGTAATGGATGTAAATAATACTGGAATAAGAACATTTTTTTTTATAAATGGCAAAACTTACAGTAGACACTATCTTACCTTCGTTCCTCAAAGAAGTTTTACAATTATTCTAGATGCCACATATAATCAAGCGAATCGCATGCTCATTTACCAGCTCGGTCACAAATCTACGTAATTACCTCGTTTATCTCGCCGCGCGGTAGGAGGCTGCGGCTGCGGCATCTCGCGCCCACGCGCGCGCCGTCCCCCTCCTGCACCCTCGCCGCCCGCTCCACCCACCTATGACAATACATTCTGTTACACTCTATTCCATAATATATTCGATCTTTTAGGCTTAACTGAGAGACGTACACGTATTTGACTGCCCCAAGTTCATTTGCGTATTAACATCAAAAAGAACATGTCGTTCCATTTGCTCATATAGGTATACAGGGTGGAATTTTTTACCGCGACCTGGAGGTGAAGACTTGAAATACTGGAGATAGCAAGTTTTACTCCTAGGAAACATTTCTTGATTTTTAAAAAAGCAAAACAGCTAAAGTCCGAAAAATGACACCCTAGATTTTTATGGCTTAAATACATATGGTCAATCATAAGGATCAAATCTCTCTAACAAACACAGTGATCTAAATGAAAGTAAAACCATGACATTTGACATTATTGAATTGATGGCTTAGACTAAGAGGAAACAAATAAACAAAATACTTATTGGTATTTTGTGGCATACTCAATTTTACTGTTCCAAAAAATTTATTTTGATACCTTGTGGTGAATATTTATAGCTGTACAATGAACCTTAGTTGTCAACAGTTGCGTAGTTTCTTTCAATTGCATACCTACTATTTCATGTATTTATTTATGTAACAATTTTTTACAGATTAGTACCGAAAGGTTTTTGGTGGGATTTTTCCTTTTGGTCTACATCTAGTTATACATCTAAGTATACCTTTTAAAGGTTGAAGTATATTAAAAAGAAATCACTACCTGACAGACAGTAAAACATAAACAGTAACCAGCAGTAACCCTGATTCATTGTCACTTATATTAAAGAGTAACTACATTTTTTTCAGCACTGACCTGTCGCTTAGAAGCAGAATCCTGCCTCTGGCGCTGTGACGAGCCCGTCAAGCAAGCACCCAGGGTCGCACCCGTCGCAGCAGCAATACTCTGCATAAATCACAATCAGTATTAATGCATTTTATTATAATTTGTAGTAAACTTTATTTTTGAACGAACTAATTTATGTTGATTATTTTTATTGGAATTGGCCATGAGTTGTTTCATACAAAGCAAATTGTAGGCGAGAGATGACATATTTCTTTTTCAACCTTGCTTTCTTCCCATCCTGCTATTGTGACGTAGTAAAACGCCCCTATCCAACACCAACAATGTGTGAACATTAATTTTAGCTTGACTAAGATCTTTTAAAAACTGTTTAATGCAAAGAATAAGTTTATTTACTTTTTTATTGATGTTTTAAATTACCACACTTTTTTACAAAGCTTTGTTCTAAACTAATGTTAGGGACTATACTGCTTATAATATACTTCCGAAAACTATAATGAAAATGAAAACTTAAATCATAACTGTATTAATACACACATACACACAGTCCCGATCCCAGACCGAGTTCTATTATCTAACATGCATGAAATTTAATTAATGCATTAAAAACAATAATAGATTAATATTGAAAATTACACCATTGAAACCTTGATAATGTTCTAGTTGACAGTCATTTTATGTTCTACAAATTTGCAGTTTATGTACCATTTTTACCTTGTGATCGAAAGTAATATTGTTAGAATGTTTATAAATACTGCCTAATCTTAGAACTAGCGTTATTTTACTATTAATTTAAAATATGAAATACTTACTCTACGGGCGTTAGTTTGGCGTAAATATGGTAGATCTCTGGGTACAATGAGAAGCTTACTAGCTGAACTGCTATTCGATTTGGATGAACCTGCTTCTGAAATAAACGATTTCAATTTTTATTAAGAACCATCGAAGTACACAATAATAAGTTGTAATCACACATGCCATTTTTCAAGGTTTATAGACATATAACACTTGTTTGAGATTAAAATAGAACAATAACAGTCACAATCAAGTTTATGGCTGATTTTATATAATATTCTATGCACAATACAATTATTATAATAATAGTAAAAGGTGTGTGTTGAGAACGGTAGTTTATAAGTGGCATTTACCTTGTAAATCCTTGTAAGGTGGTGGTGTAGTAGTTCGCCCGCGGGTTTCAGGAGCGGCCCTGCGCTCTGTGTCGTGGTATGTAGCGTCGCTAGTTGAAATGTCGCTCGCTGTAATAACACATACGTAATAAATGTAAAGCCCGCGTATTATCTATACTCAATGCCTGCTGTTCATACACTCATGATAAAACCTGACAGATAAGCTAAAAGGAGAAATGCATTGAGTGCTCTTGTGGACTTAAATAAATTACACAGTGTGAGAAACTTCATTGTTCATTCTCTCTTGAGAAAAGCTATTTATGGATTGTTAACAAAAGTTAGTGCCAAATTGGAGTCAAGGTAATTAGAGTTCCAAAATATGCGGAAATGTGGATATTATTCCTCAGAGATCTGAACTTTAAATGTATTATGAATAAATTAGTAAAAAGTGATTTTTTCGCAGTACTTAAGTAATTATCATATTAACCACTATTAGCTTGTAATTGAATTGACAATTGCAACAAAGGTTTCAATTAAATATGGATAATGAGTCGAGAAAAGCTTAATTACCTGAGCTATCACTAATAATTGTTGAAGTAGGCAGACCGAGATCCCGATGTCGGTTACGAAGCAGATAGGAGCAGGGCTGGTCGCTCGCCTGATCACTTCTGTCGGTCTCTGATCTACTACTGTCCGGTATAGCGTCTCTGCTAGTGTCAGAAACCTCTTTGCTGTGTGAATCTATTTTAAACTTTTTCTTACACTCCTCTAGATTGAGAAGGCTCTTCCTGTTAGACAGGGAACGATGTGAGGATCGTTTCCTTTTCTTGCCCTTGCGGCGGTGTGCGGTAGGGCTGTACACCGAGTAGTCAGAGTCGATAAGTTCGGTAACTGTCGACGAGCTGAAAGGGGAATATGCGAAATCCCTTTCGTCGAGGGGTAACAAGCCACCCTCTGTCTGATTAAACTGAAACTGTCGTGTAGAAGTGGGAGTTTCGTCCCTAGTAAAGTTAGTTGGTTTTAACTGGTTGGTTTGATCACAAACACTCTCCCTGGATTTAAGAGCGGTCCGGGAGCGAGTGCAGTACGCGACACAGTGTTTAGGGGGAGCGGAGCTAGCTGCTTCCGGCTGATTGCGGTCATGCGAGGCGGTCCGGAGCCGCTTGCGGCGGGCGGCAGAGTCGCGGCCGTGCGGTGGGTGGCAGCGGAGCTCGTAGACGTCGGCACCGTAAGACCAGCGTTCGGAGATGGAGTAGTCTGAGCGCGGCAGCGAGTTGAGGAGACGCGTGCTGCGGCGCGGCTCAGGAGGCCCGGCGCGGGAGGCAGAGCGCGGCTGCGGGGACGGCTGCGCAGCGCGTCGGCTGCGGCGGCTGTGGCTCACTCGACGCACCTCGCGTAACCACCGACCGCCCACCACCCTGCTAGGAGAAGACCTGTGAAATTCAAATAAGATTATATTTACATTGTAAACCAGAGTCTTGATGATATATCTTTGTGTTAACTGTTCACGAAGTGGTTGAAAAATATAAATGTAAATTTTTTTTTAGAAATACGTTAAATAATAACTTTACAGTAATAACTTTATTTTAAGCTTCATGAGTGTTTACTTCCTTGGAATTACTTTCTTCATAAAAATGCTCGGTGCATTATCTCAAATTATCTATATTTTACGTTGTCTTCTAACAAATGTCTGATATAATGGCTCTAATTATGCCCTCATTAAACAAATAAGTCACTTTGTAGTTACATTTTTGTGTGACCATAACGAAATAGAAAATGATGTGCTAGCAAACAATAATTGTACAAAACCAACCATCAAGGCCATAGCATTTTACAACTTGGTAAGTATTATTAAAACCAGATAATAACACTTTATGTTAAAAGACAGTTATGGTGAAGAAGATGAAGAAACCATGCAGGAACCACTAGTTTCCCTTTTCTACTGTTAGTGTTTTTTTTTTAATTTCTAACAATCACACCACATTATCTAGCCCAAATTAAGTATCATTAAGAACTTGTGTTACGGATACTAGATAACTGATAAATAAACTTAAGAAATATATAAGCACAAAAAGATTTTTTTTGTCATATATAAATATTAGAAATAAACTTAAATAAACATACATACACTACCATGACTAGAAAGCAGTAATAAAAAATCTGCCTCTACCAGGATTCCAACCCAGGACCTCTGGCATGGAAGGAAAGG
This sequence comes from Marasmarcha lunaedactyla, assembly GCA_923062675.1. Lineage (NCBI taxonomy): Eukaryota > Metazoa > Arthropoda > Insecta > Lepidoptera > Pterophoridae > Marasmarcha > Marasmarcha lunaedactyla. Next base: position 8,825,810 of record OV281342.1, on the reverse strand, counting down.
GTACTTACCTCCACACCAAACAGGCTGTCAAAGTGTTAGTTTGTGGCTCATCATACCATTCACACATACTACTATTTTTCCAATGCTTATAGGATTAATCAATTGCTTTAATTGAGGTGATGAATAAATTACCAAATATTAACACAGGAAATGTTAAATGAACATTAAATAGGCTTATAACTATTGTGTAAAAATTACAAAAATAAGCAATATGTAACACAGTCATTTTACTTTCAACTTCTCAAAACAAAAAATGTTTAGCAGTAAAATTATGAGAATAAAATATTATAATGAAAAGCAAACATATAATTTTGCCTGAATTTTGAATCAAAAACAGCTTCACCATGATTTCACTGAGATTATTAAGGAAGTTCTTAATAAGAACCCAGCAAGAAATTCAGGACTAATGCTTGTTTGCCGGCTCCTTCAAGGAGAAAAGTTAACCAGTGGTACTAATTTATCATTTGGTCAGTTTCTGTAAGATTAGAGGTTTTACTTGAATTACTTTTAAGTATAATAATATTATCCCCCTACATACTAATCTCTGACAGTCAAGACACTCTTTATTTCAATGCCTTTTTATGGTTTTATAAAAGACGAGGGTGGATTGAACAGTTCGCGGCCTAACATAGATAGCTTTGTCATATTATTATTAAACTACCCTCATATGAAACCTAGACTCTTTGTCGGTCTCTGTGTAAATTTTCTCCGAGATAAATGGGTAATAATTTATTTTATCGAACATTAAGTGAGAGTAAGTTTAATTAATTTTGAAAATGGATAGTTTAGAGCACCATGCCGTAAACACTCTCCAAAGCAGATTCATGAAGATATGGTGGCTACTTTAGGAGTATCTGCTCCGTCGTATTCAATGAAAAAAGTGTACGGCTGAATTTAAACGTGGACGAGAGAGCATCAAAGATGGCACCCGCTCTGGACGGCCTTCTACAGCTACTTCAGAAAACATCGAAAAAATATGTGATCTCATCATGGGAGACAGAGATTGAAGGTATCTGAGATAGCTGAAGCTCTAGGGATTTCATATGAACGTACGCAAAACATGATCGTTAACGAATTAGGTTCCACAAGGTGTCTGCAAGATGGGCTCCGCAGCTCCTTTCAGTTCAACAGAAACGAACTCGCCTCACGATTTCTAGAGACTGTTTAGAGCTTTTTCAAGCTGATCCAAACGAATTTTTGGCAAGGTTCGTTACTATGGATGAAAAATGGGTTCATCACTATACTCCTGAATCCAAACAACAATTCAAACAATGGAAGAGATCCGGACCTCCTACCCTCAAGAAAGCCAAGGTTTGTTTTTCAGTAAACAAGGTAATGGCATCGGTTTTCTGGGATTCTAAGGGTGTCATCTTGGTTGATTACTTAGAAAGAGGTCAAACTATAAATTCTGCATACTACTGCACACTATTACGTCATTTACGCGAAGAAATAAAGTCTAAAGACCAGGATTGTTGACCAAGAATGTTTTGTTTCATCGTGACAACACTCGTGTTCACACATCTGCAGAATCGATGGCTCAAATAGTGAATTAAGGTTTCGAATTGCTTCCTCATCCCCCTTAGTCACCTGACTTCTTCTGACTTCCACCTATTTCCAAAAATAAAAAAACACTTAGGTGGAATGAAGTTTTCTACCAATGAGGAGGTCAAAGTGCCTGTAGATGCCTTTTTTGGAGACCTTGATGAGACCTTCTATTTAAATGGGATCAAGGCTTTGGAGGACTGCAGGACTAAGTGCTGTCACCTAGGACCTAGGAGGACAGTATGTAGAAAAATAAATATAAAAAATTGCATTATTCCTGTGTTTTCTTATTTCGGCCACAAACTTTTCAATCCACCCTCATACTTCCTGAGTTTTGTCACAAACATTTGCCCTTTACTAAACAAATTGTTTTCCCTAATTACTATTACTAAAGATTTGTTTGTTTTTTTATAATCAGAAATTGATAAACTCTGAAACTACAGAACCAATCTCACTAATAAAATGCAAAAGCAGGCACAGCACGGACAACATAAAACTCCAGTAACAAGACAAGAAATCAACTACTGCCAGTCTTGGAATGAGTGGTAGTAGAGTTTCTTTGTTGAGATCTTGTCTGGGGCTGTACTACTGTCCTTCCTACTGTGACTGCCATAATAATCATGTTTATGTGGTTGTGTTCCAGTCAAAGGGAAAGAACAGCCAACAATTACTGCCACAAAGGCAATTACAAGACAAGTCCACGGTTGGCAACACATCATTAGTCAAAATAATAATTACAATCTCTATCAACAAATAAACACCTATGATTAATGATGTCCATGGGAGTGGATCCCACTTACTGCCAGGTGTAATATAGTAAAAAAGTCTTAAGTGGTAAAATAGGCTGACCATGCAACCTCTAACTCCAACATGCAATCTCTAACTGTGACTTAGGCATAAAATAATAGCAGAAGGTGCATTCGGTAATATTTATATGTTTATATCAATTATATCACTCAAATTGTGGTATAATGTGTGACATAAGTCCTATCATGTCATGCCATGATACAATGACGGGAGTAACATGCTATACTTTTCTTGGAGATTTGCTAGTGAAACCACACGAGTCTTCTATATTTAACCAAACATGAAATAGCTTTATACTTTTAAAGACACTTATTTGTGTGAACTTTCAGTATTAACTTGCACATTTTTGCCAGACACTGTTTTATAAGGTAATTTAAATTTTGATGAATTTGAAATTGACATAATTTTGTTGGTAAGTTGCCTCAGAGTGTCTCATACAATTACTGAGAAATTTAGTCTAAGGGAAATGGTCTCATGTCCCATAGCTTCACACACTCCTGATTAGTTTAAAGCTTCAAAACTAAATCCATGATCTTAACAAATTAATAAGTATGTGTATTTTCTGTCATTATATGTAGTACATACGAAATACTAGAATGTAATACATAGAAAAGTTATCAACATTTTTCAACTTGCTAAAGACAATGACAATAACTAACTACATTATGATGACTAATCATTAGTATCTTTGTCTATGGATTGTCATTTTATAAGTATGTTAGTGTGAATCAGATCTGAGCAACAATTTCTGATCTAAAACCTATCACACTATGCAAAGTAAAACATTACCAAATAAGTTGAAAAATATGTGTAATACTAAAAAGACAAAATTAAAACTAAATGCATCCTCAAATATCATATAAAATAGCTTTGTGTGAATTATGTATGCATAATCAATCATTGAATATCCTCCATAACTAATTTATTTTTTACTAGGCTTCACTTATTCACAATTGTTTTCATAAAATTTAAGAAAGGTGTTCTATTCTTTCTTCTTTCTTTTTTAAAAAGCTTGCTTAAAAAAGTGCTTTTGACTTAAAACACTTTTTTGTCATAACACAACATAACATTTCCACAATCGTTTAGAAACTCGTTTAAACATATAAATGTAACAAAAGAAAGAGTAAGTTATTTCCAAGAAAATTTTTGATAATTAATGAAATTCCCTTCGTACTTGACTTTAGGCTTAGGACTATCTAAAATTATGGAAATCATTAGGCTATGTAAATTATATTCGATATGTCAACAAAATATAAGCGTAAGCACAAACTAGTCGCACACTCATACCCTTTCATGACAAAAAGCATACTGAATGAAAAAAGTGCAAAGCAAAAAAGCCAGCTTTTTGTTTAAATGAAAATTGTTTTCAAACGAAAGTGTCAATCGATCTTACCTTTATTGTAATAAGGTTTAATATCTAATGAACATAGCCTACGAGACCTATGTAACATTACACATTGGAGCAAATTGCATATTGCCGCGAATTTTGTTAATAAAACAATTGGTGGACAATTAAACAAAAAAAGGGTGCTTGAGCGCTTATGTTGAAAAGCATGCTTTTTAAAGCGCTTTTTGTTTAAACAATCACCTATAGCTAGATTAATATTATTTAAATATCCTTGTGACAGTTGAACTGACTTTCCCAGCTCGAAGTTCAAGATTATATCCCAGCAACTACCAAATGTACCACTGAGTTATTTATATGGTGTACATTAACCAACTGGCCTAATGGTGATGGTGAACATTGAGGATACCCACATACCTAAGAAATTATTTCATAGAGAAGTGTGAAGTCTGCCAGCCTAGAGCATCATGGCAGATTATAAATTGCATGAAACCAATCTGTAAGTTGGGTTAGGCTAATATACAACACCACACTAAACATTTATATTCCTCTTACATCTATTGCTATTGTGAAAATAAATTAGATCCAAAAATAGTCTTAGTTTAAATATAAATATATCCAAAACCATACTTTTTTTATCACGGAATGGGTTAAATGTTAAAGATACCTGTCCGTTCTGAACCCTACACAGTTGGTGTAAGCGTTAAAACAAGTAAAAATTCCATAATATCTAGCTGCACCAATCTTAGGAGTTCAGACGTTTGCATCATGACATGCAGGTACTTCTTGTGACAGTCAAAAACATTTATTTTTAACTCACCGACTGGACTCTCTCGTGAGTGCAGAGTGCGACGACGGTGTGATGTGTTGATCGGCCATAGACGACGCTGAGAGACACACGCAGCTGCTGGTGTGGGGCCTGCGGAGGCCACCCGCGCGCGCTACCTGCCCGGCACCATGCCAGGGCGAGCGCTGCACCGCTCACACTGCATCCACTGACTCCCAAAAACGACTACCACATCACACACTATAACAGTTTCAACAGTTCGCTTCACTTTTTGAATATAATCACCTTTAACCACAAACCACTGCTGAGTACCTGAAATAGAAAAAATCATTAATTATTTCTACGTTCAAGACAATGTTACGTTACATAAACATTTCAACAAAATGTTGGTAATGCTCTACCTGCTACTAAGAATATAAAAAATTATTTTGTTAACACAACGCCAAATACATTAAGCAAAAGATTTTAAAATTATGATGAAACAAAATTAAAAATGAAATATTAATAATGGACGACGCACCAAGGAGGATTACACTTTAGCTTCGTGTTATTTTTTCACTCGCACAGCTGGCTTTGCAAACGCCAGCCAGCTAGGTTGACAGCTGAGTGTTGCCATGTTACTAATAAAAATATACTATTTAATCAATAGTAGAATATCATAGGCATTTAGAAGAAACATTTTATTTTTGATGCATTAGGGTGTTGGTAACACCTTTATTTAAATAAAATTTAAAACCAACGAGCTTTTTAACAATCTCATGTGACAAAAAAAGTTAAAATTAATCGTATTTCAATTACTTTCAAAAACTTGTATTCATAGTAAAAGCTATAGACCTAAAGACAGTAAATACATAGGATCAGTTGTGAAACTTGATACAAATGCTCGATTTGACGTAATTGCTTCACGCACAAGCCTCAGTAAGAACTGTAAGCAGATTTCGTAGTGCTGTCAGTTGCGCTAGGGTTGAACATGACCCTTAAAATATTTAAGTATTTGTATACTACGATTGCTTAAATTTCTGTAAAAGAATATAATAAAAAACGTATTTCAATAAAAAACGTAACTTTCGCTTGGTTCCTATAATGTCTTTTTAAACATTATTCGCTTATACGAATAATAAGTATTTCTCGGCGTCGTATAATTAATAATTTAATAACTAAATACTTCCATTAATACATCGCATAGCTCAGTTCCAAGTGACCATCCTGCGGATCCCGAAGTCACGGTATCGATACCCACTGAGGACCTTACATTGTGTGCATTGATTATGTTTTTATTAGGTCATGTGAAGCTTAGGTCGACGACAACGCTAGGACATCGAATTTTAGACTCAGACGGCTTTGGTCGAATTATTTAAAATTTTCTCTGATTACTTAAAATAAATTAAGGTTTATTGTCTAGGTTGCAGTTTTATAAAAAAATAAGTAAATTATTTTAAAAAAGGATTTTACTTTACGATTGTATTTTTCATAAGAACCCTAATAACAACATTTTATGAAAATTACATGTATTTCAATATTCAAAGCCTTTTTACATAAATTAAAAGAGACAACCCTTATGCGTTACAAGCTGAAATAAAATAGCTCTAATCATACAGAATAATGTAACAAAGTAAATAAGAAATCAATTTTACACAAAGTTGAAGGACAACCATTAAGCACTCGTATGTTCTTATTTTAAAAAATAGGCCTAGTTTCAATATTGCTTTAGTAGCTCATATATTTACTTGTGACCTTAGATCCCGGAATGCGACAAACATAATAGCGAAAAATGTCTTGGGTAATCGACAGAAAAGAGTGATTGATAGATACATGCCAACTTGGATATGTAGGAGTAGGTAAGGGAACGAATTCACTTTTATTTTCGTAGGTACCACTTAAGTATCAAAATATTATTTTTAGGTTTGAGCGCCCTTAGTGTTAAAATATCAATATATAACGAGACGAAGACTCATATCACTTAACGGACTGAACTTTTATTAGGAATAAACATTAACAATAGATAGGATAAAATTTAAATAGTGAATTACTGTGAATTATTGCACTTATGGATAAAAATGTAAGATACAATGTTTGAAAACGAATATGGGCGTTTTCTGTTATTAATTAAGGCCAGTGCAATATTGCATTCTGTAAGTGTCTTTAAGGTCAACATTATACATACCAAATGTTTAATATGTTTTGACAGACAAGGGAACCTTATTTTTTCGATAGCTTCGGCGCTGTAACCTAAGTCGCAAGAAGTTCAATGTTTTAACGGGAAGCAAGGTCGACACCCACCGTTCAGTCCATCAGCGCACACCATTTATCTCACCCATAGTATACCACTCTCTAAATAAAGGGCCGAAAAACTTCCCTGAAAATATTTACCCTGAACTCAAATACATCTTAGTTTCCGAAGGCGAACAAAGAAAATAATATTATATTTAAAAATTATGCTTACACATACCTGTGACCGCATTTTAAACGTCATTATCATCGGTTTAGAATTCTTAAAATTTAAAGGACTTGTGTTCCGACGTAGCCATTGCGTGAAGTAATGATTTCATTAGTTGCATGTCTGTATTGATATTAGGTAACTACAGCGCAACGAAAAACGAGGCCGTCTTTGTCTACAAAGTGCAGCGCGGTAACCTTATAACCTAAATTTACATAAACCTTCGATGGGCGGTAATCCATGCAGAAGCGGACTTGTAGCGGGTTATGTTTACTTTTTTTTATTGCCATTTTACTATAGTAGAATACCAACGAACAAGATTTTTTAGTGAGGAGACATTAAAAATTTACTCATGTGCCTAAAGGTACTTGGCAATAATCACAATGCTTAGCAGTCCTGTATGATAGTATCTAGTAGACACTCGCACCAAGAAGGGACAAGGGCAGCGTTCTGGTGAATGACCGTGTTGTTCCCAATGTTCCTATGCGTCCAACCGACAATATGAATTGGAAATTAGAGCGTTTTATTTTATTCAACTTGGGAGGGCAAGGCTATAAATATGTTCGTAAAAAAATTACACCTCGGTTTTTTTTTTACAGCAGCTATTGGGAAAGTATGGTTAAATCTAACTTGATATAAATTCTAACAAGACAAAAAGATTAATATTTGGTTGGAAAAATAATCAGAAATATATAATTTTATTTGGATACCGATATAAAATGCGCTATTTAAGGAAATACTAATAATTGCAACCAGACCCTCAAAAATAGGGCAACACTACTCTTAATTCAATACAACAAATTAAAACAATATTATAGAAGGCATACATGATAAAAACCACGAAATAATTCTTTAAACATATAAAAACTTGTTTGATCAATGCGATTGATTCGATAGGTCTTGGAAGAAAAAATAAAGCAAACCAAAAATGTCAGGTGGTGCAGTGCAGCTAGTAGCCAGGTAGATAAATCTTATAAAAACTACCTGGCGACTCTCAGACGAATCTTTTGTGGTTTCTCAGTGTTGCTAGGCGTCTTATTGTGTAGATAAACCAGCTGGTGCGCGGGTTATTCACGGGTTTGTTTTGGTGAACTGTTGGTAGGTACCGTAACCGCAACAACTGTTTGACAATAACAATTTGTGGTATGGAATAATAATCTAAGCAAGAGATAAGGTAATTGAATAGACACACATTCGATTGTTACTTAATACCTATGCAATATCAATGTCGCTAGTATTAAATGAACAAGTAAACGTGTTTGATCGAGTTCTGAAGCAACACGGTCGAACACGGAAACAATGGCAGTATGTAAACTGCAGAAACGTAGTTATCGCTACTGACGATTGTTATTCCGAGGCGTGACCTTGCTTGACTCCGCCGGACGTGTGTCCTCCCCAAGTCTGCCTCGATAAAAACCCACAAGCACTCATTATACTTAAATATTTACAAACAATACACTCCACTCGCCTGCTCCGCGTGACGTCAAGTTTTTATGGAATACCAATATTTATGAAAATTACATCAAATAACACAGACTCGCTTTAAAATGCTTAACTACTAAAATATTAAAATAATTGAAAACAGACATAAATAAAAACGTCCGGAGATATCATTTGACTGACCCAAAATGATTTGGACAAACCTAATATCCGAGCAGACTTTTTGCCGAAACATAAAAACTGCGGTAATCCAAATTCCCTCTTAGTTTTGGAACATTTAAGGTATATTTTGTTTTGATAGTGTTGGTGAGGCGCAGGTCTCAAGGCCGCAGGTCAACAACCACAGACCTGCTTGCTGCAGCGGCCACGTGCGAAACTCGATTGCTCGCCTCGCAAGTCGCCACCAAACCGCCTGAGCCACTACGCCAATCACACAATACCTGTATCTCAGCTTTCCGTTTGTATGTAGGTAGGTACCTACACTGTATTTTGAGTTCACCGTGCCAGTCACGTCGAAACTTGTTAATGAAACATCAATAATATGCCAATTACATTTTCAAGATAGTATTGTTCATAACAAAGAACTAAACTATAAACTTCGAACTGTGATACCAAGACATGACAATAGCTTCGATAGCAATATTTCGAACAACGCTCATCACTGCAATAGTAACAAAGACTATCATTAGAGAGCTGTGATGTATGTTTGTAGAAATCAATCTGGTTTAGACGGGGTGCACAGCGGAGGGAGTCAACGACCGCCCCACTGCAGCGGCGCCCCCCCCGGCACATCGCACGCCGACTTCCACGGAGCCCTGTGGGTTCAACGACCGACCGACCCTTCTGTCATACACCCCTGCAAATTATACAGCCCAGACCAGACAGATCAGCTCCCAATTAACGTCTAGGTCTAGAGCTACAGCGGGCACACAGAAAAACGATATTCTGGTTTTATTTTAGCAATTCAAAAGGTTACTTGTCCACAACATTGATTTGCATTTTAGTAATAATGTGCTCAATATGTATCGATCTAAGTCATAAATAAATATTTTACAGAAATTTATCAAATACCTATGTGTCGACTATTTTCTGATATAAATAATTTAAATTTTTTAAAACTAAATTTGCTTAGTTCAATAATCACGTTAACTTATCTCGGAGTTAACTAAATTAACAAAAATGTATTTGAAAGTCGCGAGCCATGGCTGGAGGTACAACTATTTCTGTACAAGCCAGTCAGGGACATAGTATATACGCGCCTGTATACATATAAATGATAAATAAAACGGCACTGGTGGCTGGTGCCGGTCGATCGCCCGGGGAATATGTGAAGGAACAAGTTCTGATGTAAATAACTCAAACTAAAGCTAACTTACACACTACGCATAAACTTTTAAAAACTTCGAAGCTGTTAGCAGATTTTAGATGAATTTAGAAATATTTAATTATCTACTAACGCTAATAGTATCAAGCAATAAATCGGATTTCATAAATAAATAGGTATAATAAGGAGTTGGTGATCGGTAAAAATTTATAAAATAAAAAGGATTTGTGATCCACAGTATAATACATAAAAAGTTACTATAAGAAACATATGCGCAGTAACTTTATTATATTTGGGTGTCGCTAAATCATGATTGACCTAATTTTATCCGAAGCAGGCCCAAACGTTCGCTACGCCATATAAATTCTAGTAGAGAACAAAGAACGGAAGCCTAAAAGGGACGAAAGAGGGTTGCAGCTCGGCGCGGCGGCAGGGACCGCTTTGTCTGGTTCGATACTGCGTATACCATGTTATATAAAATCAGCTGAGCACATACATTCATTGCTAAGTGGTTACACAAAACAAATGGCATTAAAGTAAACGATTTTAACAAATACGAACGGCATGTATTGATAATTCTTATGAATGTGACGACTTGGAAACCGTGCAACAAACTTTACTAAAGAGTTATTTTAGAATAATCGGAATGTAACGCACTTTTGCTTTGCTTGATATTATGTGGCTTGACAACGTTTCGAAGCAATAATATCTTGATTATTAAAGCAATTAGTGAATTATCGACCTTGCGCTTGATTGACTTATTAATTTGATTATTACTTTTTAAATTCTCAAATTAATTCTGCACAGATAGCTTGTGAACTTCGGTTAAAAATACCGCAATTAATCGGAAAAGAACTATTTGGTGAGATATTACTTTTACAATACTTACTTTAATTTGAAACGCTTTCCACTAAAATATAGATTGCTTTATAAAGTACAAAATTTCGTTTCATGTAGCTTAAAGTTCAATATTCGGGGTCACAAAAACCAGTGTTTTTAAGTCAACTAACCGAGAGGAGAAAGTTATGGTGTTGTAATCTGCCAGCAACACAGCGGCGTGGTGGTGAAGAATTACTCCACGTAATTACTGTTACATATATGTAATGATCACTTACATATATGTAATAGTACTGATAATTGTTCTTTTTTTAAATAGCAATAAAGATTTAAAAACTAAGTACGTAAAGCCCTATAAGCCAATGAGAAACATGATGCACTCTGTTAGGTTTCTACCACTACTTTATACATTATTTTTATTGTTTTCTGACCTAAATACGTCGTAAATAAAAGTTTTAGCAAAAAGTGTGTCAGCAGGCAGAGGCACTCACCAATGAGTTCAAGTCTACGGTCCTTTACGCAATCTGCGTATCTAGGTCAATACATTGTATCTTGTTGAGCTCATTTCTAGCTTCATATCTACTGAGAGTGAGATGAACTGTAGACTTTAGCATTTAATTGTAGTTTCCTTTTAAGAGAAAATATTAAAACAAGTTTTCAATAAATTGATAAGTATGTGCTTGCGTTTCAGGTCAAACACAATGCTTATCATTTCCTAGCAGCTCCACATTATAATCTTGGAGCACAACTATACAAATTAAATGCTGACCCCGATACAACACTAGACTTGATCACTAAAATAGCTGTTACAAAATAGTCCACCCATTTAGATCTTATACATCATAGAAATAGGAATTATTTTGAGTTAGAATGCGGATATTTCTTTCAGTTGGTGTGGTGTGGGACAGGTGGCATTTTGTGTATTTCTGGATCTGGATCATGTTACCCTTTAGTGAAACTTGCAGTTTCGTGAAATGATCAATGCCGTCGTATTACGTATTTGAATATATATTTTTTGTTTGATGCAACAATCTACTGTATTTATTTAAAAAACGCCTTTTTGTTGAAATTTTACATTACAGGAGTCTTTGAAAGTTGTGCCCGACACACCGCCCCGCGCTCGCCGCTGCAGATCAATACACAGCCTCGGTCTCGCCCGGACTGCCAATTTAACAGGTACCTACCCGCACACAATGCATCTTTCACCACTATAGAAGGGGAACTGGGGTGGCAATCACAAAGTTTACAACAAAGAATACAAAAAAATACTAACACGTATTTTATAATGTTTAAGAGCAAAGAAGTGTTGACTAAGTATTGTCGTCAATAATACGGACCCATTAAAATAAGAACATAATGACCGATTGAAAAAATGACCGTTTAATTAACTCCTTGCCTTATGTTTTCCGTGCATTCCTATGAGTGTGATTGGGTAGAACTTAGAAATAATTTATTGCTTACCAACAATGTATTACTGAGCCCAATAAATAAATATCGAAGGATACAGCTGACGCCTGACATCTGTATGCCAAATATGATTCGGCCGATGTTTATACAGATGATGTAACGTTGTTTTTGTATGAATACTAAACTTGTACTTCTGCGTTGAAATGACCAATTTGCACCGTGATAGGGGGAGCCGACTCCGTGGGTGCTCGGTAATCAACACCCTCTAGAAATAAAAGTGCGTGTTGAGCACCCATGACCATAGATATCAGAACTATCAGTAGCCAGCTTTCAGTGGTATCTCTACGATCTCAAACGCCTAACTGTAAGATTATTTACGTAGATTAGGTTTGCTTGGGATTCTTAATATAAAAAATAATAAGTTTATTGAATCATAACTTGTAACTCAAGCAAATTATGAGCAGATGGAGTTTTCTAAAGCGAGAGGTAGGTATTCACTCCAAAAGGCTTTGTCGACCTGGCTAAAGTGATACTTCACAGAAATGATTCATTTCAGCTGATGATTTATTGATGATTTATTCAGTAATTAGGAACCTGAAGTCAAAACCATGTTCCCATTTGCATCATAATACCTTTATAAAACTTACATTGTTATTTCTGTTTTATTGCTTACTCATTTTGTAAAGTCTCATATTAAAGTAAATTATCTAATAAAGTACACTTTCTGGTATGTTTTGATATCTGCAACTAGTTTAATGAAGTATTTATATTTATCCCTCTCTTTGTCCTACCCAACCCATTGAAAGTGGAGATAACTGCTGGAACCTTACAAAATTATTACATATTGCATAATTTTAATCACAATACATTTTAGACCAACCACAACATCACTAATCAAGAAGACATTCTTACTTTGAAAAAAGTCAAAAACGAAAGGACATGTTATTGAGTTATTATAAAAATTATGGCATAAGAGCTGGTCACCCAAGTCCCCATGCATAAATTTTAACATGACAAGGGTATACCCTTATAGCCTTCAGTTTATAAACTTAAGACAAACATAATCAAAGGAAAGTTTTGGTTAAAACATCATTAAACAAAATAATAAAGCCATAGTATAGAAATGATAGTACTTAATTTCAGAACTAATTACAGATTCAAAACATTTATTTGACAAATAAAAACAGCACAATGATAGTAAAATACTTAGAGAATAATTGGTGGAGTAATTACCATTCAATTCTATTTCTTCATAACATGATGTTTACTTCTTTTTAAAGATTTAATTGATAATACAGCTATTAATTTCAAAAACTGACTGAGAAAAAAGATAAAATAGTGAGCAAAACTTTGTTTTTATTTTTTTAAATTATCAAATGGTGCGTTTTGAATTGAATTATCAATTGATGTGGTGTTGAAAAACTTGACACTTTGAGTGAAAACCAATATTTATTTTTTGTACTATTATAACTTCCTTAATTGCAGGTAACAGTCTGAAACTAAAAAGTCACAAGAACTATGTCAAAAAAGAAGCAATAAATAAAATAATAATAACCAAAAATTAATAATAAGATTCTTTAAAAAACAAATAAATTAGGTAATGAAAATTTTTTGAGAAATCTCAAGTGTACCACACCCTAAGGATCCAACCGCCATGCATCATATAATATCGGAGTGATTCATGAAATGTCTTTTTCACTTACTCTATTTTTCTAATTGGGATTGGGATTGGTTTCCCTTACTCACTCTCTCAACTATAGATTTGTTCACAAGAAAGTACTAAACTTATTGATTTATTTTGTTTCAAAAAATAATTCAAATGAAGATACATAATTTGACCCATGTTGATATAACATTATTTCCTCATAGTAGTGTTAGAAATACATAGTTAAAATCTGTCAGGTTATTTGGGCCCATGGTGTAAGTGAGCTTTATTCTGTTTATTCTTAAATATTTTTTTAAAAATATTTATTCACCTTATTTAAATTTATATTACAACATTATATTCTTTTTCCTGCCTGTTTTGCACTTTCACATGACTGATCCTATGTGGTTATTTATTAAATCTGGCCTATTTTAATTCTGGATAATAAAGCTAACAATAAGCAAGTTTGGCTTATTGTTATTCTTTCTCAACTACCTACTGAACACTTCAACCATGATATTTTACAAATACTTTGTCAGGGTTCTAGAAATTATGTACTATTCTTGAAATATATGCATCTCTTTTCAATATCAAATTTGAAGTGTTACTAAAATTGAGTTGTGAACAAATAGTACAATGTTGTAGTATCTTTATGATCTTAACATAATACAATGATATGCACTGAAATAAATTAAAACAAAGTTTATCATAAAATTAAAAGTCACAAGATACAAGTTATGAAAAACATAACTCACCAATGATAGCAAATTATGGATCCCTCTCTATGATCCCAAGAAAGGTGAAAAACAATATAGTATCCTTAACACAGTGAAACCATACTGAATGTTATTCTAGTGTAAAATTCTTAACCAGTTGGTAATATTGAAATGGTAAATAATGATGGAAGCAGGCGGCAAGCAGCAAAAATGGGGCCTTTGTTTGATTAATGGGTTTGGATGTAGTTAATCATTATTTTCTGAATTGTTAATTGTGACATTTTTCAATAAATGATATTTTTCCTTTTTGTCTTTCTTAAAACAATCAAAAATTAAGTTCTTTAATCAAATATCATTTTCATAACCAGTACTACCTTGCGTAGTTGGCATTGGCTTGAGCCATAATACAAGTAAAAAATAAGCATTTAAAAAATTAAAATTACTGCAATGAAGTCATTCTAATTCTGTGTTATCACTATCGGAATGTATTTTAAAATTAGATTTTAGTAATACTCAGCAAATTACAAAATTTTGCAAATGGAAGGAAACGTAGATGATATTTTTCTTTAAATCTGAAATATGAAGGTATTTGGAAAACGTATCGACAATGGCGTTCAATAATTTAAATTTCTTACCTCGTCAGTTAGTTTGATCGCAGCTCTGTACCACTTATTTATGCGAAAAGCATGTCTCTCGATTACGACGTAGTAAGTGTAGAGAATGCTAAAAACGCAGTGAGTTGTCGTGAGTGGTGTTCGACAAAACTTCAGACCGATAATGATTACTCTACCATGGATAAATTTAACTAATTCTAAAGTTTACACTGAAGTCCACATCTTATTCAATATAAAATGACACACAAACACTGAACAATTTTGTTCCAATATAATCAATTTGCAAGCGCACGAAGAGCACAAAAACAGCTGGTCACCTCACACGAACTTTTTTTAAACGAGATTTCATTCTTGAAGCAAAGGGATATTCGTCCGCGAGTTGTACATAAATACTTGGATTAAAGATAGGGATTTCAAAAACCGCTAAATCAAAAATACCGATAAAATCGAGAAGAGTTTTTCTTGTAATTTTTTTTCTTGTAATTGTTATAAGTTTTTATACATCTAATTACTATGAATGCTAAAAAGCATACTGAAAATTAATGAATAATGTAACAAGTATTCTTATTATTGAACTTTTAGATTTTGATCGAATGAAGATCTGTAATTGAGTCTGGCAAGCGAGCCGTGGCAGTCGGAAAAGACAGGAAATAAAAAAAAAATAGGCTGTCAACACTGAAAATACTGTGTAAAATAATTTTGATACTTTGCTTTTTTCTAATGAGTTTTCTTCATACTAATAATGTAACTATGTACTTAATTATCTTGCAAGCTCTTTTTTCAAAAGACGAAATAGTAAATACAGTAAATTTTACTATAATGTATTTATTCAGTTTCATAAACCAAACATTAGATTACAGAAAATGAATGAGTATTTTAAGAGCTGCTATCATTAACACGAATAATGAATAATAAACAGTTCAATGCAGTTTCACTAACCTAACTAACTAACTGTATATAAAATACAGGGTGACTGGTGACAAATTTTAGATATTGAAGGAGAGCACTCTGTACTCGATTCTGGTCATAATTATGTAATAAAAGTAAGTACTTAATTTTTCACTATAATTTCTCTATGAATAAATAAAGTGTTGTTTTCCTACACTTTCCCGACGCCTGAGTCAACTGCGGCACGTGACCTGACACGCGGATCGCGGCGCGCACAAAATAATTTGCCCACCACACCGTACGCCACCACCCGCTAGGTACCTATTCTATCTATCATCCCGCCGCGCTGCCGCCGCCGCCTGCCCATCAGTAATTAGTGCGAGTGCTAGCGCCGACCAGCCAGTAGGTATTCGTTAAATAGAGAAAGAAAGGGCCGACAGACCCCGCAAACCATTTTGAAGCGAATGTGGTCGACAGTTCGTGAAGCTGACTATACCTCCCTACCTACCTACTCTGGTACCTTGATAGCGCAGTGCGTACGTCCGTGCTAAGTAGGTGCCGTCATGGCTAAGCCTTAGAGAGCACGTCAGAATGCCGCGACATTTGAGTAAAGAGGTTAATATGAATTATTATAAATTAAGAAGAAAAGATATTTAAATATATGGTTGACAGAACAGAAATAAATGAAGCAATATATTCTGACTTGCTCCGTCATCGGAGCAAGATGTAATATTAAACTATTATCTATTGAAATAAATACATTAAATTTATCACATCTATTGATTTCTTTCGTGTTAATTTAAACCACAAGGGTGGTCAGTCGCGTGTGGCGAAGAACGCCAGTGTACCTACGCTTTTTGATTCTGTGCTAAATATCAGCAGTGCCCTAGGAATAAATTCTTTTTCTGATCTAGCATGAACTAGATGTGCTTGTTACCTTACCAGGAATTTTTTAGGTTTATAGTTTTGGTGTCCATAAGTTTCATCTATTATTTTTCCTACCAAGCATTTTTCGTTAATTGTTCTGAAATATTCATGTCTCCGGGCACTTATTTCAGTTTTTTCTGTAAGAAGCGATCTCTCACTTCCATTGTTTTTAAATTCAAACTAATTTTGGTACTACAACTCACGAAGTGTTCCTCTGCATCCAATAAATCCAACAGATTCACGCAGTTCTGTAAGTAAGCTTCGTGGCGTTTATACTTGTTTTTTAACCCAATAAAATTCGTTTATTTTGTTGCTTGTCGCTGATACATCAAAACTGTCTAAATTGGATACATTACACTGTCGTGGAGGTTTTTTTGCAGGTTTGCTCCACTTGCCTCGGCTTAAAGAACCTTGTTTTTTGGTAAACCTAAATAAAATTCTTGATATTTCTTCAATATAAACTTTTTCAATTGAGACTACACTGTCACCAAAATTTTTTACAAATTCTTTGTGCCTTGGTCGTAATCTAACTAAAATACTAACTAAAACCAACGAAAATAAAAGTTAAATCTTCATAAATAGATTAAAATAAAAAGTTATATTCCAAGTATCAACATGTTTTGAGTTACGTGATATTGAAATAATTTCATTCAAAATTCGCAATTTTTTTCTTGTGTTTGATTTGTATTACTTTTAACACGATCGTTGTAATTTTTTATGTTACCGTAAATAACCAGCTACGAATATCGCTTTTAATAGATTTTGCAATATTAAATACAAAAATAACGTAAAACACAACGTTGCGAGGTTTAAATTATAAACTCTGGCAGTACGTTCGAAAAGAAAACAGTGTTGCCAGATTCAGAATTCATAAAAATTCTACTGCCACGACTCCCTGGCCCGACTCTACAAGGCTCATTCACGGCCGTTTTCAATAACTAATTTATCTTAGTTTACATAGGTATACAGGGCGTCCCACGGCCATGCCACATGGAGGGCAAGTACCTTGAATATTGTAGATGGAACCTTTTACTGAAAGAAGACATTAGTTTAAATTAAAAAACAATTTAACTGTATTCATAGATTTTTAAATAATTACATGGTATTAAAAAAAGTTACACTGTAGTTTTATCATACCGATCGAAAGGCTTTATCATAAGGATTATTTTTTGCTTAATAATATAGTGTCAGAAATAAAAGGAATACCATTAATTATAACATTTGATGTGAAATTTTGGTAAGAAAAAAAAACCAAGTCGACCGCCAAGTCGAGTTTCTGTCCAATCATGTTTCTGTCGTATCCTCAATCTGCCGAAAGACGCGTAAATGATTTTGTCCATCGCAATGCGACTTATAAAAATTATTTTAAAAAATTAAATTAAGATAATAAATTTTTTTTTTAATGTGTTCCATTTTCAAACTTTTATTCTTTTTTTCTGTAATTTTCATTTTAGGAATTTTGCATTGTATTGTGAATTTGTTACATAACCATGGCGTATCAAAATAATTTCAATTTAATGGAAGCATACTTTTTGAACCACAAAAACATAACATTAGCCTTACTTTCGCTTAAGCTTAATTTCGTCAGCTCGTGTTTCTCTAGACCTCACAGGTAAAACTTTATTTCGTCAGCTCACATTTCTTTAGGCACCACAGGTAAACCTTAATTTCGTCAGCTCGTGTTTCTCTAGACACCACAGGTAAACCTTATTTCGTCAGCTCGCGTTTCTGAACGCGCCACAGGTAAAGCTTAATTTCGGCAGCTCGCGTTTCTTTAGGCACCACAGGTAAACCTTAATTTTGTTAGTTCGCGTTTCGTCACAAATATCGAACACGTGCTTCTTGGTTTTTGAAAAATCAACCTTCAAGGAGATGAGATTGGACTGAATACGTTATATTGAACTTTGCAGTGAAATAAAATACCTTTTTTTTTTGTTTTTGTGGTTTTAATGTAGGTTTTACACTTGAAGAAGTCACTAGTTGGCATTTTTGTAAATGTTTTTATATTTAAAAGGGTTGGACCAGCAATTTGTTCGATTGAATCAACTACGGTAATTACCTACGTTTTGCGTTCCCGACAAAACAGAAGTAGATAACGTATTAATCTCTTCAAGATTTATAATTAGTCTCTTTAAGATACTCAGTGTTTCCTAAGTCACGTGATCTGTTCGATTGTGGCAAGCCATATTCTTTTAGATCACGTCCATCAAATGCCAAAAACGCTATTTGAAAAAGCACGAGTTTGGGTGCTACATTCAAAGTTCATAAAAGCCTGTAAAATAACAACCACATCTATTTGTTAACATATTCATCCCAATCTCATCTCCTTGAAGGTTGATTTTTCAAAAACCAAGAAGCACGTGTTCGTTGTTTTTCTGATCTCTTCTGCAAAATGTTGTTATTTATTTATTTTATTTATTTATACATTTAGGGACCACCAGTAGGCATAACATAATTTTTATATAAACTGAACATAACTTCTCCATACAACCTGTGAACCCCCGTAGCACTAAGCTCGTCTAAGGTGCGTAAAATTTTTTTTTTCCCAGATTCAGTTTTCTAGGTTTGTCGATTTAGGCTGTGCGTTGTCTGTTAGTCAGTCACGGCACTGTTTTATACAGGGTGTTTGTGTGACGACTGTAGACTTTACACACTTTAAGAGCTGTAGTACACCATCAATAAAAATATATGACATGTGGGACCAAAACTGATCCTATATTGCAACCATTTTAAGGTTGTTTAAACGAGGTGCAGGTTATTAAATTATAATAAATTCATAAAATAAATTATTTGCACAAGTTCTACCATTTTCAAATAAATGTATGCCAGAAGCATTTACTGCAAATTTGAATTTATGTTTTTGTTATTCCAGAATATTAAAATGTTTATGTGCGAGGGAAATTCAACCTCAGTTTATGTATTCTATATATATATACCTATATATATTGTTATTATTATTTAATTTTTAGTTAGACTTTAATATTTCAATATTATAACTATACTATGACATACTTAATATTTCAGATTACATAGAAATGGATTTTAAGAGAAAATCAAATTTCACTTATTAGAACTGAAAGACAAGAACAAGAGTGGAAAGCGTATTCATCAATTTTCTCGAAACATTTTCAAACAAATAAATAAAAGAAAACAAAATAATTAAAAAGGAAGCAGGTACTAGTATAATTGAAGTGTCTAATTTTAATGTTAAATATTTTGTGTCTCTATCTTTATTATCTTTTATTACCAAAAAAAGGGTTTAGTTTCGTATCATAATTTAAAAGCATAAAAAAGAATAGTCACATCATTTACCATTACTCATCAATCTATAGATTGTCTAAGCTGAAATGACGCGCCCCACCTTCGCATTTACGCACACAAGCAAATTTCAAATATGGACGCAACACACCTAAACATGCAATTGTAATTGGTCGTTCAGTTGCCGGTTAGACTCAAACGCGGGAGCACGCATCGTTCGATCTCAAAAGTACCGTCAGCATGTCTACAAAAAAACATCTTCGGAGCCAGGTAAATAAAATATTTCTTAAAACAACTTATTTGATTTTTAACATGTAAAGTTACGTTAGACTTTTTTATTTGTTTTACTAAATTATATTAATAAAAAATTCTATTGATTTTTTTACAGGCAAAAGAAATAATTGCAAAAGTATACCACCGAATGAAATATGAAGCGGAAAATGGAGTGGAAAAACTTAGTGATGCTAGGTGGCGAACTGCCCAAGCAGTTGGTGTTAGTGAATCCACGATTACGTGAATTTTAAAAGAAGAAAAACAAGCTAGGGCATCAAATGATGTATCGCAGAAAATTTTTAAATCTCCCTCAAAACCAAAAAGGGCGCGTCCTAAGTCTAAGCTGGAAGATTTTGATATGGGTGTGCTTCGAAGAACGATAGCTTCATTCCATACAGAATTTAATGAGGTACCAACATTAAGAAAGCTTAAACAGATATTGGTAGAAAGAATTGGTTTTACTGGTTGTATAGAAACACTGCGCACTATTTTGAAGGAATCAGGCTACGAGTGGTCAAAAATAGATGACAACCGTAAAGCTCTGGTCGAAAAGCACGACATACAAATGCTGCGGTTCCAATATTTGAGGCGATTAAAAAAATACCGTGATGAGGACCGATATATCGTTTTCACAGATGAAAGTTACGTTCACACAACACATATTCAAAACATGTGCTGGAAACTAGCGAAAGGAGTATCACCAGTACAAAAAAAAATATCTAAAGGTATGCGGGTCATTATTGTCCACGCTGGTGGGTGTGAAGGATTTGTTCCAAATGCTGGCTTAGTGTATAAAGCAAACTCAACAAGTGGAGATTATCACGACAACATGAATCTGAATAATTATAAAAAATGGCTTAGCACACAATTGCTGCCCAATCTACCAGAAAACTCTGTCATTGTTGTGGATAACGCTTCTTACCACAATGCTTTAATAGAAAAAGCGCCTAACTCCAACTCAAACAAGAGTGAAATGCAAACATGGCTTGCAGATAAAAATATTCCATTTGATGAAACAATGAAAAAAATAGAGCTATACGATTTAATTTTAAAAAACAAAGATAAATTCAAAAGATTTGCTATCGATGAACTAATTGAATCAAAAGGGTTTGAAATTCTACGATTACCCCCTTACCACCCGGAACTGAATCCCATTGAAAAAATATGGGGGATATTTAAAAACTATGTGGCTAGTAAAAACGTTGCACAAAATTTAACATCCATTATGACACTAATAAATGAACGACTTGAAATGATTGATCGTACAATGTGGGCAAACACATGTCGGCATGTTGAAGACACAGAAAAACAATATTCACAATACTTTGACATGGATAAAGAATTTATTATTAATGTTAATGACTCTGATTCAGACGAAAGCGACTCTGTTGAGATGAGTGAGTAATCATACTTTAAGCGACTGTAATTAAATTTAATTGTAAAGTAAATAAATAATTCACAAATTATTATTTTATTTTAATATGCCTATACTGAAACCCTATACTACTAAACTGAAATCACTTAATAATTATGTTCTAATTACCATGAATTCAAAACCTATTAAAGCGTTGCATTAAAATATTTAAATAAATCATTTCGCTTAAGTTTTTAGAATTTCTTTGTAGACCGTACTTGCTAAGAACCGTTGTTCTCGGATTTGTTGCCCAACTAGTTTAGTTGATCTTAAACGTGCGAGCGGAGAGGACGCCTTGTTTCATACAATGTGACGGCGCTGCTCCATAGAGCGAGCGTGGTCGGATTTATCACCCGACTAGTCGACCGTCTTGTACACGTGCAGATCGTAGTTTACTGAACAATCGACGCTCCCACACAGATGAAGTGTTGTCATTAATATTTGCACTCACACATCTAAATAAACTAATTAAGTAGTGGGGCGCGTCATTTCAGCTTGGACAAGCTCTACTAGTCAATCATATGATAATTAGAAGTCAGAATGAACCATATTTTAAAACGTTTTATTTGATTATCAACTATCATCTATTTTATCAATGTTATATCAATTGATAATGTAAAACAAAGTTTCTCGTATCATGATTTGTGATATTTATTGTTGGCAACAATGTGATGCAACTCTGTGTTAACGTATTCTATGTTGTCACTGATGGGTGGCACTAGTGTTAGGGTTTAAAAATGTATTGACTAGTCTACCCCACTTTGTACACACATTCTAGCAAATAACTAATTATTAATATTATTTTACTTCACTTTTGCAATACTAAAAAGTACCACCACAACCTGTATAAAATGTAGTGTACTAATTCTACAATCACTGATTAGTTTGTACTTGTACTTAATATTTGTTAGATCTTAAACTTCATGTAAACAGATGGCGCTACTTTAAACCTTGGTGGGTTCAAATGTCTTCATATACCGTGCAACTTCTTTTCATTCTCATACGAATGTGAACAAAACCACAGTCCATTATACATAGAACTTTTTGGTGCGCAAAATCAAATTTCCAAACTTGTTACACTGCAGAGGTACAAATGTTATTCCAACCAAACGCGGGTAATACTAAAATTTTGTCATGTCACTATGCATAGTCGAATAGGTACTAAAAGACTGGATGTGGCATTTAACAGGATAACAAATCCACCCACCCATTTTTTTAATCATTCACGTCGTTGAGGTATTGCGCTGTTGAAATTGCACTTAAAATAACACTGAATACTCATTATTTTAAACATTTTGCAATATTTGATCCAGAAATACAAAACCACGGGTTGCTGTCTTTTCCACAAACTCAACAATGATTTATTTATTCATTAAGATACACCAACAGTGATTAAACTAACATTACATAAATTATATTAGTATTCTATAAAATTTTAAGAGGATACGTACTAAGAGTTCACTATCGACACACTTTTTCAACAAAAATGCCATTTAAATCAGCTACGAGGACTTGTTCTACAAAACTATACGGTGAAACATCATGAAATCACAAATTATTCTGTACAACAAACATATCCTGTGAGATTTACGGAGGTAACTGCAAATTATTCCTGTAAAAAATCACTACAAGAGAGTAACTCGTTAAATAGTTTTGTAAGATAGCACATTTTACAAAACTTTGTAATGCGATTCAACACTATCTGAGAACAGCTCTGACCAGGTGTTGACGTATAAACTATCTGCAGAATCTATATTAAATATTATCACCACACTTCTTAGTGGAAAATAGGTTTCTTGTCAGAACTCTTAAAATAGAAATCAGAAAAGACTAGAAAAAAAAATTATAGGCCGACATTGTGAAAAAACGTAGAATTTATCCCACGTCTGAAATAAAATGAATTAGAACTGGCGCCTACAAATCTATAGTAGAATGACCCCAATTTAATAAAATCCACATTTAAAGGATCTGTCAATGCAGGCAACCTTGAGAAAAAACTTGTCACAGCATTGCTGCGTTCCGTTTGCCGATTACAGCGCTCACAGCGCTCATATACCCGTTCCGTTTGCCCGTGAGCGCGCTCACAGCGATATCGATACGTCATCAATGACGTCATAAACGCCGCCATCTTAGCCATCACAGTGCCAACGCTACGGAGCATGGTCGCTGTGAACGGCCTGTCAAAACTGACACATGACGTTACTTTGTTGATGTTTTTATTAGTCAATTAAAGATTTTAAAAGCTTGCTTATTAATTTTCTTTCGTAATAATGTAAAAAAATGGCTCCTGCTTCATTCAGGGTCAAAGATCTTAATGAAATTGTAACTTTAGACTTAAGCGACGAACAATCAGAATGTTAGCGCGCTATTTACCGTTCCGATTGCAATATCACTAATAACACTTTTAGCGCGCTCAAACGAATCGGAACGGTTTTGAGCACTTTTAGCGCTGTGAGCGCTGTAATCGGCAAACGGAACGCAGCACATAACTCACACAATCTATAAACAGATGTCAACATACAAGTTATTCAAATTAACATAAACTAAGAAACGGAAGTCAATACAACGATTTTCTATACTAACAACTAGCGCCACCCATTAGATACGACTTGAATACGTTAACTTAGAGTATTGCCAAAAAGCAATGTCACAAATCATGACACTCACAGACTTATAAATGGAAGCAGATCTAACCTAATCAATTGAATTGAATCTAACGAACTGCGTGGCAATTACCCACAAATGTCAAATTTTCTCACACACTGACAAACACAAGGATATTGGGATAACGTTATTCTTAGGCATACTAGTCTATCTGTGTCATCATCTGTGTCTATTAGCTCCGTGTGGTGTGCACATTATTTATTATATTGGTCAGCAAAATGGTTGGAGCACAACCCTCTCGTTGAATTAAGCTGCCAATCATTTTTATTTATGTTTTTAATCCAGGTTTTTCCAAAATGTTCATTTTTTGAAAATATTTAATTTGAAGCATTAGTTTTCCAAGCTTCAAAACAAAGTTAACAGGCAAATGGCTTTGATATCGTCAAAACTGAGAAATATATGTTTACAAACTTCTCGCATCTATTAAGTCAAATGCCATTATCAATCATGAGTATGGAAAACTTTGACCAAACAAAAATTACATAGAGCCATTGGAATACCAAGTCCGCTCCATTCCTTATAAGTAATTGAAATGTCAACTATGGCTACTTGATATGATAAAACTGAAATATTTCATAGATATATAACAAATACGTAAAACTGCACACTTAAAAAGAAGGAAAAATAGAATAATATATACTTTATAGGAGTTGAAAGACAAAGTACGTTTTCATTTACAAAAAGGAATTATATCAGCTAATTATTCCACCAAAAATTCTTACCGGCCAAAACGTTATATCTTGAGTTTTTCTATAAGATGCAGATGCACATTTCGGAACACAGCATTTCACCGTGATTATGTCGTGTAATCGCCTCGAAAACAATTGTAAATTACGGAAAACATTATCCACAATCATATTATGTTGTGAATATATAAACACAAGTACACGCCATTTTCTTATTGCGCTTATGTACTGGGATCCTGCCGTTTTGCCAAAATTATTTTGATAAAATTTTATAATCCAAACAAATTTTTGCAAACTCTTTTTACACCAATGAAATATTTGGATTTATTTTAGTACGCACATTTTCATTTGGTAAATTTTTTACTCGGCAGTATATTACCAAGGATAATGGCATTAAGTCATTTGGTCTTTTAACAAGTGCTTTATTACAGCAAACAAACTTTCACGAATAACATTTAGTCAAATGATTTGTTTGGACATAAAATTTTAAGACAAAAGTGAAAGTACTTATACAAAACTTTACATATGTTTATAATTATAATATGAATTTATACAAAATATCTGTAACTTACAATTTTAAGTTATTTGCAATGGACATTAAAATTTTATTTCAGAGTATACAGACTTGTGTTGCAAAATTCTATTAATTCTGTCGTTTTTATCCTAATATATATTTTTCTTTTTTTGTAAAATAAACATTTACAAGAAAAAATTTCATTATGCCAAAACATAATTTCGCAAAGTGATTTTTTTAAAACTACATGCATACATTTGACGCTCGCTCCGCTTGCTTTCTGCCTGGTCACAATACAGGTTCAATTGGGTTAGATTAGGTTTGTATGTAGTTGGTGGACCGCATACGGCGATTGGGTTTGTCCGAGGCCGTGGTTTTCCATGGCCCGCGGAACGCGCCCCGGGGTATCCATATTGTCGTATCTGGAGTCCGCATCGACGTGAGGCCGTCGATGCGCTATCTGGGACTCGTCCTGGATAGCCGGTGAACTTCGGCCCCCCCCTTCGAGTGCCTTGAACATCGGCTGCTGAGGGTGGCTGCAGCCGTGGGAAGGCTGCTGCCCAATCTCGGCGGACCTGAGACGTCTTGTCGGCGCCTCTACGTGGCAATCGTGAGATCGATGGCCCTGTATGGTGGCCCTGTGTGGGCCGCCAGCACCCTTACTCGCAGCAATATCGCCCGCTTGACGCGAGTCCAGCGGTTGATGGCTATCAGGGTGGTAAGGGGTTATCGCACGATCTCGGGTGAGGCATCTTGCGTGCTGGCGGGGACTATTCCCTGGGACCTGGAAGCGAGAGCCCGCGCGTCCCTCTACGAGTGGCGCGTGGAGGTGCTCCGGGCCAGGGGTCACCCGCCTGCACTGCAGGAACTGGAGGGGCACAGAGCTGAGCTGCGCCAACGGGCTACCGAAGCGTGGGAGTCCAGGCTGGCGTTTCTGAGCGCCGGACTTTGGCCTGCTGAGGTAATTCGTCCGGTCTTCCAGCAGTGGTTGGGTAGGCGATTCGGTTTCCTGACCTACCGTCTGACTCGGCGTCTGACTCAGGTGCTCCTAGGGCATGGTTGTTTCGGGAGTTACCTGTTTCGGATCGGTCGGGAACCGACTGCCAGGTGCCACCACTGCAACGATTGCCTCGACGAGACAGCCCAGCACACGCTGGATGTATGCCCGGCGTGGGATGTGGAGCGCCGCATGCTCGGCTCTGTATTGGGTGCCGATATCTCGCTCCCGACCGTGGTTCACGCTATGATCCAGAGTGAAAGGTCGTGGCAGGCGGTGCGAACCTTCTGCGTGGCCGTAATGCTCGCGAAGGAGGCGGCGGAGAGGGCGAGGGAAGATGATGCATCCTTCCTTCCGCTTCGTCACCATCGCACAGGACGCTGCAGCCGCCCGGCTTTCATTGCCGAAAGCCTCTCTGTCCCGCAGTCCCATAGACGACTAAAGAGGGACCCCTCCCTCGCGGAACGTTGCCGGCGCTGCTCAGAGCGCTGGCCAACGCTGTCGGGCCGCCAACGAATGCGCAAGCTCCTCGTGACCCGACTCCGTCTGTCCAGACGGAAGCTACAGGTTTTTAGCCGGTACGAGTCCGGCATAAACCGACTTTGGCCCCCGCTGGGGTCAAAAAAATTCAAAAATTCAAAATTCAAAATTTCTTTATTAGGTAAAGTTCAGTAACAAATGTTGAAGGACACTCCTTTTAGGTACGCAGACCTGTGTTAGGAGTGAACACTCTTCCTGTATTACACAATATTTTACCTAGTACAAAATATTGTAAAAAATATTTTTGTATAAAAAGTAACAAACAATTTAAAGTAGGTAGGCAGAGATACATAAAAACAAAAACGTTTACTCATTAAAAATGCAAGAAGGGTATTCGCAAATATGTTTTATAAAAGTTAGTCTGACATCGCAAAGATGTTCAAAGATGAAAGTCATAAGCTTATAGCGTTTATTATAATAATTTTGAATTATTTTAAACTTGAAACATATATTGCTGAAATAGTTATAGTATATTATATATATAAACATTTTAACACATTTTTTAGTAGGTAATCATATAAGATACACAGTACACTACAAGATAAAATTTATTAGGACAATTATTAAGTGAGCACATTTTTTTTCCTTCTTCTTTTTTTTTACATTTCTTTAAGTTCTATGTTTTGTAGGTTAACTTCAATTAGTAGAATTCTGTTAATCATTATTAGGGTCGGGAATCCATGAGGATTTTCCTGCGTCAAAAAAAAAGAAATGTTTGTATGCAGTTCATACACGCGCGAGCCGAGCGAGCGAAGCGAGCGTGGTGTGACAGCACCCGGCGAAGAGCCAGAACCAAATTAAGTACCATTTCCAGCTTTTCACGAAAAGCAGTCGTTCCAAGAAACTTAAAAATTTGCTTGGTTACTGGGTATTCCAAAATGGTATAGTTATTCAACATTACATTTAAAACTATTTTTTTATGATTATACTAATGCGGGCAGGTCGATTTTAAGAATTTTCAGTACAAAAATACAACTGACATAAAATTACTGTGAAAGTCTTTTTCCATTGGTAAACAATAAAAAAGGTCTCTGGCACGCTACAATGAAGTTAACCGTGTAACCGTCGTTTTAGTGTCATGCTTGACTCTGTTCGGTTCTGACATGCTCTCCTATTTTCTCGAGTTTTGATAAGTGCTTTTTAACGTTTGTGCTCTGAGGTTGGACTTGGTTTTGCTTTGTGATTTGGAGTTTGATATCGGTGATCTCGACAATTTGGTTTCACAACGGATTTCTTCGAGCTAGGCTTAAAATTGGGCATTGGCCCAGCGTGTATGCTGATATTCTTTTTGTTTATGGTGAATGCCATTGCAACACTTCCGAAGCCGCTGAACGCTATGCAGAAGGGTAAGATGAGTTATTTATTTTCCGATGAAAGAAATTTCTTTAAATAACATAAACTTTCACCAGAAGTAAAGGCTTTCCAGAAAGAATTTTCATGTTTACAAACAAATAAAAGATACTAAACCTTTATAAAAAATTTTATGCTGAACACTTTTTATAGTAGATAATACTAAAATAATTAAACGTAAATTCTTATTTGTCTACAATCATTATTTTTTTACTGTACAGATATCCCAATCAACATCATCCAGGATATCGCGTGTTTATGAACACCCATCTGGCGTATGCCGAAGGGTGGTTGCCAGGACTAAGTCAACGTGAAGGCAGGTCTATAATTGATTTGGATGGAGAGGTTCTTAATGAAGTTAAATCTGACCCTTCTAGGTACTTCAGTTAGGAAAATAGCACGCGGAACAGGTGACTCAAAGAGCACGGCGCGCAATGGTTTGAAACGTTTTCAATTCCACCCATTCCATATGCAGCTAACCTTGTACTCGCTAGGCGTGTACTCGTATCTGGGCATTGTTTAAGCCTAGCTCGAAGAAATAGGTTTAAAAAACTTTATTCTCATAAGAATTACAATTTCACTTATAATGAGATATGAAAACAATTATAATATTACACTGTTAATTTAACTGTTGGTGCTCTGCAAAATGTGTAGTTTAATTTTATTTCTAAAAGTATATTTTATTATATTTATATTTTCAATAAATTTTATATCATTTGGCAGTTTGTTGTACAACTGTGCAACTGTAAATAATATTGTTTTTTTCCCATAGTTTGTTCTTGGTATTATCACTTCAAATTTGTGTTTATTTCTCAGTCGTTGCGTACTTAAATTTTTTTCAATTTTTATATTAGACTGTATTAATTTTAAGGAGATTTTCTTTAACAACATGAATACAGAAAATTGGTACAGTTGCGTTAGGTTAAATAGGTTAGTTTTACTATATAATTGCTTTGTTGACATTAAGAATGGATAATTAAACAATACTTTGATAATTTTGTTTTGTATTCTTTTAAGCGGATTAATATGAGTTATTGCAGCTGATCCCCAGATTTCTAACATGTATTCTAAATGTGATTTTACTAAAGAGTTATATATAAGTAATTTTACTTTTTCAGGAATACAGTGAGATATTTTCCTGAGTGCACCCAGTACAGAAATTAATTTTGATTCGACGTGTTCAATGTGTGGCTTCCAAGTTAATTTATCATCAATCAAAAGACCTAAGTATTTTTCCTGGTGTGATTGTTGTATTATTTCATTATTTATTTTTAGATGTTGTGACTCAGGGATTTGCCTATTTTTTGCAGCCAGTATCATGTAAGAAGTTTTTTTAGTGTTAATAGTTAATAGATTATGTAACAACCAATCATTAAGCAAGTCAAGATCTTTTTGGGCAGTAGTTATTATATCGTTTATAGTCTTTCCGAAGTAGAAGAGACATGTATCGTCCGCGTAAAGAGTTAGGTGTCCAGACAACCCTATGTTATTTATGTTATTAACATATATAAGGAAGAGTAGGGGTCCGATAATGGAACCCTGGGGAATTTCATAAGATACATCTTTCGAGAAACTTTTAAAATTATCAATTTTTACAATTTGCTTCCTGTTTTTTAAATAAGACTCAAAAAATTATAGCGCGTTTTCTTGGATTCCAATATCCTTCAGTTTAAAGAGTAGCTTTTCGTGACTTACAGTATCGAACGCTTTTTTTAAGTCGATAAATACGCCTTACGAAATATTTTTTTACCAAAATTAATTTTAATCATGGTAATCAAGTCAACAGCTGCTGAAAGAGTTTTATGTTTTTGACGGAAGCCATATTGTTGATCGATTAAAAATTGTTTTGTCGTTAAATATTCGTTAAGGCGGTCGTATAAAATTCTTTCAAATATTTTAGATATTACCGGTAGGACCGATATTGGTCTGTAATTGTTTGGGTCTGTTTTAGTTCCAGATTTATGTACTGGACTAACTTTCGCAATCCTAAGTGAATCAGGGAAAACGCCGAGACTTTGACAATTATTTATGCAGTGAACTAGTTTTTCATTTATATTATTTTTATACATTTTATTGCTTTTGTTGAAATTCCGTCTATTCCAATACTGGTGTTGTTATCCAAATCATCTATTATTTTGTTTACTTCTTCTATATTACAGGATTTCAGGTCGTTCAGAGTAATATCATGCTGACAATTTTGTCCATATGATAAAGGGTATTCTTGGCTATCATGAAATTTACGTGGTATTTTACTAGCTAAGTCCGCACCGACTGATTAGAAAAATAAATTAAACATATTTCAAATTTCGGTTTCATCTGTTACTGTACTAGTATTAGACAATAGTTTTGGGGGAACAGGGTTGTTTTTTAATTTATTTCTTGCTAAAGTGTAAATAACTTCCAACATTTTTTTAGGCTGTTTGCACAAATAGTTTTTGGTAATATTTTTTCTTGCTTTGCTTTATCATCTCTTGCACTCGTTTTTTTTCCTGTTTGTAAACTATCTGAATGTCTTCATTTTGCAGATCCATTTTAGTTTTTTGCCATACTTCGTTTCTTCTGTCTGTTGATGGAGGGTTCAGTTTTTTAGATTTTACAGTTTGGCTTTTTCGTATATTGCTCGTGACAATTTGCTCCAAGTCTATGTAATCTTTGATTTCCTTTTCATAGTTTATGGTGTTGTGATAGATTTTCTTATAGTCTAATGCTGTATATTTAATTTTTTTATTTATTGTAGGGACAAGTTTTCCAATTTCAAGATACAGTTGTTTGTGATGAGAGAGTGAAGATTCGACAGTAAAAAGGCTAAATGAATGATTGTTAATATTGGTTCCAACATGATCTAATATGGTCTTAGTGGTATTTGTTTCCCGTGTGCAGTATAAGGGTTTAATTTTATTAAGTATTTCATAACCAGTATCTTTCAATTCATTTAGGTACTGCATTACGTAACTCTCTTTACTAAGTAGGTCGATGTTAAAATCACTAAGTACTAACGCTCTTCTGCGACACTTCAGCTGTGATGAATAAGTATTAAGAAAGTTTCTCATATCGGCATCTCCATCTGGCTTATATACAACTCCAACATTTAATGTTAATTTATCCAAGTATATCCATAAATAATGGTTTCCATTTTCTATAAGATTTTCTGTTACATCAAATTTTATTAAATTGTGGACATAAATTGAGACGCCACCTCCTTCCTAAAATTATAAACGTGAGTGTAATTAGGTATGTCATAAAATTTTGCCTCGTCGTCTGAACTAAGCCAAGTTTCGGTAAATACAAGTACGTGGGTTGTTTTTGGAATGGCTTCAACACACATTTTATTTCATCTAGCTTACCCTCTTTTCGTATACTGCGCAAGTTAGCGTAAAAAAAAACACAATGATGATGGCGTAAGTTCTATATTTTCATATTTATTTACTATGTAATGATTAATTTTTTCTAGGCGATTTTTATTGAATTTTGTAATATTGACGTTATTAGTTTTTTGTGGTTGTTTCTTTTTTTACAATTATGCGCGGCATCCCTTTTATGTATTTAATAATCAAGTCATTTTCTCCATTTTCTAAACGTTCACTATGTTCTTTCTTTAACAATTTTAGGTATTCTGATTGTGATGGGGTTTGATCAGCGTAGATTTGTATATACTCAGGACATTTTATTTTATTACGGAGCAAATATTTGGGTGTTAAGTTATTCTCAAAACAAACTTTTAACGGTCGGTTTTTTCTGGGAACGTATTTGCCTAGTCGCATTGATTTAAGAGGTTTGGGGCAATTCTCCATAATCAATGTTGATATTTTAATAAACTCCTCCATGTCGTAGTTAGATCTAGCTTTAAAACTTTTCACTTTTTTCGGGTATTCCGAAAACGACGACATTTTTCTCACGTTCCGTTCGGTCCCTTAATTCTAGCATAAAGTGTTCATTGACAAGCGAATGCGATTTGCAAATTCGTAATTTTTGAGTTGTGACAATTCGGTTTCAATTTTTTTCAGCTTTTTTTGCATTATTGTATTTTCAGCCTTTATATTTTCTATTTCATTGCTCATTTGTTTAAATTGTTGTGAAAAATTTTCCGTAGATATTTTAATTTCTTCCTTGATTTCACTTATGTTTTGTCTTTAGTTAGAGATAAATTCTCCGTTTGGGTTTGAGCAAAATCTTTCAGGAATAGCATTATCTCTGAGCGAAAATTTGAAAAATCTGTTTTGTACTCCAACTCATCATCGCGTTTCTTACTTTTCCGACAATTAATATGAATAAAATCATCATAATCATACGTACTTAAGTTTGGTACTGATCCAGTAGTAATCCCGCTTCCGCTTGTAAACCATAAACAAAAAGAATATCAGCGTACGCGCTGGGCGTGTACTCGTATCTGGGCATTGTTTAAGCATAGCTCGAAGAAATCCGTTGTGAAACCAAGTTGTCGAGATCACCGATATCAAACTCCAAATCACAAAGCAAAATCAAGTCCAACTTCAAAGCACAAACGTTAAAAAGCACTTATCAAAACTCGAGAAAATAGGAGAGCATGTCAGAACCGAACAGAGTCAAGCATGACACTAAAACGACGGTTTCACGGTTAACTTCATTGTAGCGTGCCAGGTAGAGACCTTTTTTATTATTTACCAATGGAAAAAGTCTTTCACAGTAACTTTATGTCAGTTGTATTTTTGTACTGTAAATTCTTAAAATCGACCTGCCCGCATTAGTATAATCATAAAAAAAAAGTTTCAAATGTAATGTTGAATAACTATACCATTTTGGGATACTCAGTAACCAAACAGGCTATCAAAGTTAGCTGTTCGAAAAATAACGAAAAGGCTTTTTTGAAAAACTTGATTTATACGGGTTTTTTCATCATTTTAGGAAATTATTTGGCATTGTGTTTCATGACTGAAGTAATCAGGATTACTTTTAAAAAATGGGACCAAAAAATGTCGTCATTTGTCAAAATGGCATGCATTAAACAGAAAAAGAATTACCGATAACTCACAAATTATGAGACTTTAACCAGAAGGTTTTTTCTTTTTGAGGTAGGAAATAAATAGACCTATCCGCAAGTGAAGGATTATCCTTCACTTTCTGGACACCCTGTATAACTAGAACACTACATATAATTAAATTACAATAATTAAAACTAATAACAACCTATAAGAAATTAAATAATACACATACTTGTTCATTGATTAGAGTGGACAATAAAAACAAATTAATAGATTTTCTCCGAAATTGGCGGCACCGGTAGATTATAAGATTTGTGGCTGCCACGGTCAGAATTTTCATGTATATGTTGCTATACCAAGGGAAAAAAGGACTAGATATATACAATCCAATTAGAGAAACAAGGGAAGCGACAATGCTTTACATTTGCATATGTGTGTATGATATTATGTAAATCTGTGATGAGATGATACTCGCGTCTGTATGGCTGTGTGATGCGGTAAAATCAGAAACTACCAAATGGGTTTTCAGACAGTATTTACCAAAAGACGGAGAGATTTAAGAGGAAAGTTTATGTGTATAAACCGTAATTTTTTTTGTAAATTTGTTAGTTGAAATATGATCATGATTGTACGCTGCTAATCCTTTCAAATTATAATAAATAAATAAAATAAATAAATATTTCTAACAATCACACCACATTTCTAGCCCAAATTAAATATAATTAAAGAACTTGTGTTATGGATACTATATAACGGATAAATAAACTTAAGAAATATATAAACACACATAGATATTCTTTTTTATATAAATATTAGAAATATACTAAAATAAACGTAAATCGTAAAAAATAAAAAAACACATCCATGACTAGAAAGCAAATATTATAATATATCTGCCCCTACCAGGATTCGAACCCGGGACCTCTGGCATGGAAGGCAAGGCTACTTATCTCCACACCAAACAGGCCGTGAAATAAAAAAATATGTTGTAGAATCTACTCTCTTTTATATTTCTACAGAAAAATCCACGATGGCATGTGTTACCGACCGTGATTGGGAACACCAATACACCTACGCACTAATCAGTGTTGGACTTGTCAATAGTTCTTATATAATATCTGATTCCTTACTATTCGATTTATTTGCTATTTAATTGATTTATATCCTAATTTTTTTAGGTATAAACTATTAGTAAACCATAGACAAGATAGAGTGAACATAATTGTTGTTTGTTGTTGCTTCTATTCGCCCGTTAAGGCAGGCAACGACCTAAGCCATACAGCTGAATGAACATAGACAATGTTAGTTATTGGTACAGTATTTGTAGTATTAGTAATTGTATAATAATAGTACTTTCATTGACTTCCTTTTGAAACTGTATAAATACCTCAACCTCACTGATTTCCCTCTCTTACTCTGTTCCAATTTGTGAGTACTGCGTATTTCGATACCAAATCGATTTTTAATAAAGGATAAAACTACAACTGCGAGTCGTTTAATTCCACCACTGAAACAATTCAGAAGTGGGATACGAAGAAAAATGTCAGGACCCTCCGCTGCCGGATACCGAATAAAAGGCAGAATAAATGTTTCTTCGCCGGACTCAAGTGGAAGCGAAAATGATGATTCTTCAACCTCATGCGAAGAACCACCCAGAAAACTGCGGAGAATCACACATTTCGAAGCTGAAGTAATTAAGTTTCGACCGGAAGATAATGAAAATAATGTTGCCACGTGGTTACACAAGATTGACCAATTGGGTGACGTTTACGGCTGGGACAATACGCAGAAACCATTTGTGATGCAGCTCCGTCTACGAGGCTCTCCAAGGCGTTGGTATGATGATCTAGAAAACTATGACTTATCTTGGGAAGAATGGAAAAAAGCTTTGAAGGCCGCTTTACCGCGATCAACAGACTTCTTTGATCGCCTTGAAAAAATGCTTCTCAGAACCAAAAAGGATCCTGAAACTATGAAAAAGTATTTCCACGATAAGTTGTCACTTCCGAAAAAATGTCGCATTCAGGGGCAAGAAGCGATATCTTGCATCATCCGTGGCTTGCCTATAGAATTACAGGCCAATGCAAAGGCCTACCGCTGTGAAGAGCCCGAAGACCTATATCATGGTTATTTGTCTTCGTTGAAGAATTTCAAAAAAGTTGAAGCTACCACAATGATAAGAAGACACACTTGGAGAAGGGGCACAAGTATTGGAAATTCAACGGCAACAGGAATGGAGTCGTCTGGAGTTAGATACTGCTTTTCCTGCCGAAAACCGGGACATGAAGCACGAAACTGCACGATGCTACGTTGATGAGAGACCTGTCAACGCAAGGGTCATACTACAGCATCCTGTTGGTATGCAGGATCTCCGAGCTCTTCACGTCAGCAGCTATACAAACCACAAGTAAGAAATATTTTTCATACACTAAGTGAAAGTTCGAGCATCTACAAACGACCGGTTTACATTAACAATATTAAATTCATTGCATATATTGACACGGGAAGTAAAATTAACATGATTACTTTATTAAATGTAAGACCTCTCAACGTCAAAATAGTTTCTACTTCCACAATAATGAAAGGGTTTGGCGGTGCTCTAACGATGTCACTTGGTAAAGTTTTCCTCAATGTGCAAATTGATAATTTATGTCTGAGCGAATATGTTGAAATCGTGGAGTGTATTAGTGATGGAATAGATTTAATTATCGGACAAACTATGATAAACCAACAAGGTATAACCCTAATTACTACTTCAAATCCTGCTAAATTTGTAAAAACAGGTGATTTATTTACTTCCGATATTAGTCAAGTTAATGATTTTAGTATTCAGAATAAATATAACGTTTATTTAAAATGTGAAACCATTATCCCTAAGCAAAGTACTTGCTTTGTGAACATATTTATAGATATAGATAATAATGGTCATGGTTTGGTATTGATATATGACGATCGTTTAAAGGTTATAAACATGAGCGATCAAGACTTATGTTGGCCAGCGCATAAATTACCTTGCATCAAATAAAACCTTTCACACCGATGCTTTAATTGCAAATTCTATCCATGAAAATTTCATAATAAATTGCGAGTTGAATAAGTTAGGCTCGGTAGATATTGGTGAACTAAACAACAATGACACAAACAAACTTTTATCTCTCTTAAATAGATTTAGCCATCTTTTCGCAAAGGATATAAAGGATTTAGGTTGTACAGATTTGATTGAAATATTAAGACTAACACTGATAAACCGGTCCATTTCAAACCTTACAGACTAGCTTTTAAAGAAAATGAAAAAGAAAAGTTGTCCGGAAAAAACTTTTATACTACCCTCGATCTCGCGCAAGGGTATTACCAAGTAAGAATGGGGTAGATTCAATTTCTAAGACAGCTTTTGTCACTCCGTCAGGTCAGTTCGAATTTTCAAAGATGCCATTTGAGTTGGCGAATGCACCCGCTGTTTTCTCTAGATTAATACGTGTAGCATTGAACGATGTTAGCAACGAAATAGCTTTGTATCTTGACGACGTAATGTTACC
Source organism: Marasmarcha lunaedactyla (assembly GCA_923062675.1). Taxonomy (NCBI): domain Eukaryota; kingdom Metazoa; phylum Arthropoda; class Insecta; order Lepidoptera; family Pterophoridae; genus Marasmarcha; species Marasmarcha lunaedactyla. Next base: position 8,788,904 of record OV281342.1, on the reverse strand, counting down.
AACTGTTTCGGTAGAAGCAGGGTTGCAATTATTAGAAAAAGTCTAGATACTTTTGCAAAAAGCGAATTTAATACTAAATTTAAAAAATGTGCTTTTTTAAAGACAAGTGTAAATTATTTAGGTTACGAAATTACTGCAGGAACTATACGACCCGGATTAGAAAAAATAAATTGCGTTACCCAATATCAGCGCCCGCGGAATGTTCACGAAATTCGTCAATTTATCGGACTCGCATCTTATTTTAGAAAATTCATTCGAGGTTTCGCGGAATTTGCTCTACCATTGACAAAATTAACAAAAAAGGACGTTGTTTGGGAGTGGGGAAATGAACAAGAAAACGCGAACCAACATTAAAAAAATAAATTAACAGACCCGTTCTAGGAATTTATGATAGTAATGCTCCCACAGAATTGCATAGCGACGCAAGCAAATTAGGATTAGGCGGAATTCTAATGCAAAAACAGTCCGATAAAACCAATAGCGTATTTTAGTAGATTAACTTCCAAAGAAGAAAAGTTTTTTCACAGTTATGAACTAGAATCTTTGGCTGTAGTAGAATCCTTAAAGCGGTTTCGCGTTTACTTAATAAGAATTCCTGTCAAAATAATTACCGATTGCGCAGCACTACGTACAACCCTAAGTAAAAAGGATCTTATTCCCGGAATAGCTCGCTGGTGGCTTACTATACAAGATTTTGATTTAGAGATAGAATATCGCCCTGGGGAAAGGATGAAGCATGTAGACGCTCTTAGCAGAAACCCGGTTGAAATACCGATTTTAATGATAGGAGAATCCGATTGGTTAGTTACTCTTCAATTACAGGACGATAACATACAAAATATTATAAAACAATTACAAGGGCAAACAAACAATCGCGATATTGTAAATAATTATACTTTAACAAAGGATAATATATTGTTTAGGAAAACAATACATGGTGAACGTTTTGTCATACCAAAATTAACAAAATATGACTTAATGCAAAAGTACCATGACCAGATAGGACATGCTGTTTTGAAAGATGTGAAGCTGTCATAAAGGCGCAATTTTGGTTTCCTAAAATGACTAGTTTTATTAGAAAATATATAAATTCATGAATATCGTGTTCATACGGCAAAGGAAACTATGGCAAAACACAGGGTGAATTACACCCTATTGAAAAAAATCCCGTACCCATGCATACCATTCATGCCGACCATTTAGGCCCTTTTGTTAAAACGCGTAAAGGAAATACTTATATTCTTGTGCTTATTGATTCGTTTAAAAAATTTGTTTTTGCTAGAACTGTCAAAAATTGTAGTTCTATAGAAACTATTCGGCATATAAAAGAAATAATACTTCAATTTGGCAATCCAACTCGGGTAATAACAGATAGAGGCAAAGCTTTCACAAGTCGATATTTTAAGCAGTTCGCGGAAGAATGTCAGTTTAAGCACATCTTAAATGCGATAGCCAGCCCTAGATCAAATAGTCAAGTTGAACGCGTGAATCGAACTATTATAGATGGGCTTAACACTTCGGTAGAAAACGAAAACGTATGGGATGAAAAACTTGCTGACGTGGTGTGGGGAATAAATAATACACCTAATTCTACTACTTCCTTCCCCCCCTTTAAACTAATGTTTAGTCACGATAACACCAAATTTCCGAATTTATCTGTAATTACCGAAACGGGAGATCATTCTTCACAAATAAATGCATTAAATGATAGACGTAATATAGCGAAATTGCATATAGATAAAAATATGACTGTAATGAAAGAACGGTTCGATCGCACGCATAAAAAATCTATAAAGTATTCTGTTGGAGATCTCGTTCTATGGAAAGGTGGTTGTACTAAAGACGCAAATGCTAAAGTCGCACAAAAATTTAAAAGCTCTTACACAGGTTCCTATAAAGTTTGCAAGGCAGAAACCTATTTAGATGCACAGTCAACAATCTATAAAACTAAAATATGGTGACGGTAGAATAAAGCTTTTCACTTTCAAACATCAACTCTATTGTTTTCCATTGCTGTGCCTTCAGTTAGATTCCCTGTAGCATAAAAACAAACCATAAAATTTTTAGAAGGTCTCGTTTTTAATTACGTGGTACTAAAATAAACTATAAATCAAGTTTAATAACAATAATAAAATCGTACTAAGAATCTGTGTGAGTTTGTGTATATAAATATGTTTCGGTATGGTCGGTTTACACTATAGTGTTGTTTGCCGTATAACGGCGACTTTTACCTTTCGGCAATTTATTACATAAGTATTTAATTGTGCAAACGTATAACGTATTCTTCAAATGCTGTAGCTGGAAAACTTCCATTGAATAGTGAATTACAGAAATATTTCATTCATCATGTTACAAAGTTGAAACTTAGACGATATTTAAAAAAAAACACAGAGTATAAAGCGTAGGTACAGAGTATTAAATTGGCCTATGGTATTACAAAATGTTGCTCTGAAGTTAAGAATTTGTCAACTTTATTCAATCAATCATTATAGTCTGTGTGGCAATAGCTGTGTAACTACTAAGCCGGTGTGACCATTGTCTGTGTGACCATTGTCTGTGTGACCATTGTCTGTGTGACCATTGTCTGTGTGACCATTGTCTGTGTGACCATTGTCTGTGTGACCATAGTCTGTGTGACCATAGTCTGTGTGACCATAGTCTGTGTGACTAGTCTGTGTGACCAGTCTGTGTGACAAAGTTATATCTGGTTGAAAGAGATATAAACATTTAAAATAGTTGTGTGATGTTAAATGGCATTTAACTTGAATAGATTTCATCAGTCTGTGTGAATTAAAACAGTTACCTAAATTCAACTATTTTTATCTATGGTACTGAGCGTTTCTATAACAAAGCAATGTTGTATGCCTATATTTGATGCGTCGTAATGGCTATACATGATATAATTTAGCAAAAATAATAATATGCCAACTCTACAAATAACCTTAGAAATTTTCCGTCAATGCTGCAATTGATGTCTTCTACTTATTTTGTAACACATCAAAACTTTTATAGTACGTACACACACTGTTCCGTATTATTTTCTTTCTCTTACAGATAACCAACAACGAGCGTAACTATGAGCCGGAGCGCCGTGGGACACGGCATGCGCAGGATGGCCGAGTGTTACCGACCGTGATTGGGAACACCAATACACCTACGCACTAATCAGTGTTGGACTTGTCAATAGTTCTTATATAATATCTGATTCCTTACTATTCGATTTATTTGCTATTTAATTGCTTTATATCCTAATTTTTTTAGGTCATTAGTAAACCATAGACAAGATAGAGTGAACATAATTGTTTTTTGTTGTTGCTTCTATTCGCCCGTTAAGGCAGGCAACGACCTAAGCCATACAGCTGAATGAACATAGACAATGTTAGTTATTGGTACAGTATTTGTAGTATTAGTAATTGTATAATAATAGTACTTTCATTGACTTCCTTTTGAAACTGTATAAATACCTCAACCTCACTGATTTCCCTCTCTTACTCTGTTCCAATTTGTGAGTACTGCGTATTTCGATACCAAATCGATTTTTAATAAAGGATAAAACTACAACTGCGAGTCGTTTAATTCCACTATTGTAACGCATGCGTCTTTCTTTCAAGGATTGTTCATGAATAATTATTAATCAATCCACAGATTTCTTTACTGGCCACAAAATCAAATTTCTCATTTTATGACCGCCACGAGAAAATAAAATAGCTTCTAACAAACTAACTTGTCTTTTTTACAACGACAACTTTATATTCAGTAGATCGCGTCAAGTAAATATTAACAATTATCTTAATTTGTCCTCCATAATTACATGTTATCATCTCTAATTAATTTTTTTAATAAATAAAATAAAATTCAAAATTTTGTAGCAAAAACATCATCAGACAACATATTTTTAGTGGCTAAGATAGTATCGTTCAGACGCTCGCAAATTGTGGCTGACTTAGTAATTTAGAAGGCAATGTAGATTTTTAGAGGCAAACTTAGATGATAACTAATGGCTAAGATAGAAATATTTAGACGCTCGACGTTTGTGGCTGAGTTATTAATTTAGATGGCAATATAGATTTTTTGTGGCGTCTAATGCTATTAAAAAGCAGTCCGTTTAATTAGCACCCATTGTTCATTATACCCATTTTAATGTTTCAGAAAATGGTCACATATAATGTCATAGTTGGAAAGCTATTTGGATGGTTACGATTGTAATCCTTATTAAATAAAATACATTATCTCCTAACGCATTTCATGCACACAATTATAGCCATTTAAAATATTAAAATTTATGCACGGTGGACGAACATTATGTTACATATAAATCGAATCTACATACTCGATGCGACAATCTGCTGCGACACCACGACACAAAAAATTATGCAGGCATAAAGTTCGCTAGTAAATCATCTTCAAAAAAAAAGGAATCAAAAGATAAAAACGAAATAAACTTAATTTATTTGAAGCATTTAATTGTCCTTTAATTAATCTTTATTTATTTTAAGGAGTCCATCCTTCTTTTTTTGCATAACATGTTGTAATGGTTGTGTTAAATTGATTAGGTGTACATGACCATGACACTTAGAAGTAAATTTAAGGAAATAAATATTCTTACCTTCCATTCACAATATATTTTAGAAAATTTAATGTATGTTAAAAAGAACATAACCTTGTTCAAAAGAAAAAAAGATCTGCACAATGTTAACACAAGAGGAAGAAATATGCTGGCAGCTCATAATAGCAGGCTTCATAAAGTCACTAACTCATTCATGGGTCAATGTATACGCTTTTATAATAAGGTTCCTGAGGATATCCAAGGTCTTCCTACTGACAAATTCAAAGAAACTATAAAGGAGAAGTTGTGTGCTAGAGCATATTATAAACTATCCGATTATTTGGATGATAAAAGCCCTTGGGTATAATCCCCTCATTAACAGGATTGTACTAGTATTTGTAACAAAGCATGTGTAATGTGTCTGTTTGTGCGATGAGTTCTTCGTCCCGATGAATATCTAAAGCGTCATTGTCACTAAAGTACGTCTTCTTATGGTAGCGTCGGGTGACGGGTCGCTCACTTCCCTCTAATATGGTTGAGGAGGGCGATGGCTGGATCCCGCGTTAACTCGTGAACGGGTGCCGTTTGAGGGTGTTCGTCGGTTGGATACTTGGGGGGAGGGAGACTTGCCGAGCTAACAGATGCAGAAAAGAATAATTGTATAGACATAAAGAGACTCTGTAAATTTATTTTGAAAAAAAAAAATATACCCGTGAAGTTTCTTGCCAGTTCTTCTTCACGAAGGTTTTTTTTCGAACTGGTGGTAGAATCATGTTTTATTTGACGTCAATAAGAACAAGTAATTGTCAATGTTGAGAAATAAATATTTGAATTTGAATTTGAATTTGAATGAAACATTGTAAATTAAATGCATTATTTCAATATCGACTTATTTAAACGGCCCTTCCTGAAGAAACTACCTATTCATTAAAAGTCATAATAATACTAATAACTTAGGATACCTAACGTTTTGAAATTTTGACCTAATTTTTTTATAAGAGAACAGGCGGAAGAAACTTATCAACTTTTTCGGCAGCTACATATACAGGGGTCGGCACTCGAAGTGTTACCAATTAAAAATTCATAATTTTCAAGCTAGGAAGCTTTAACTCTTTTGCTCTTTCTAGGCGAACTGCCTTCTGAGCAAATGTCAAGTCTTGCACTTTTTGTATTTTGTAGGGCTTCAGTTGTAGTTTATTTTTTTATATGCGCCCTATGCTCCGGGCAGATACATTAAGACTTTTCGCCAATTTAACTGCGCTTTGTCGTGGATTTCGTTCAATTCTAGCCTTTACCTTTCGAACCATTTCTGATGATGTTGCTGTGGTAGGATGTCCACCTACATGGCGTTTTTTGATGCTGCGATATGATATACTGTGATACACAAACATTTTGTTTAGATGTAAATGTCGTAGCTCATTAACAATGGCTGGTTGCGATTTTCAAGCCAAATACAAAGCAATGACACAGTAACGTTTGAATTCCATCTGGACAATTTTTTTTAACAGCGTCGATAAACAATAAGCTTCTGTAAGTTTTTAAACAATACCATGAACGTCACGTGATTTAGTACCAAATAGTGTAGGAAAATAATCGGGTATTGATTAATCGATTGTGTTCACCCTGAATCACTCGTACTATCGATTAGACTATCGATACAATCGATACTATCGATGTCAATTATACAGCAATACTATCGATTATAATTGTCTAAATGGCCAATACAATCGATTATATCGATAGCATCGATAAAAATTATTACTGCAATGTAATCGACTTAATCGATGGTATCGATTTAATCGATTTAATTTAATATTGGTTAAGATTATATTGCCCATGTTACTGATCTGTATGTTAGTGATGACTGATGCGATAAGATAGCACAAACAATATCATATAGCCATTACAATAAAATACCTTCAAAGAACTTTTATTACTTTTGCTGATACTTACTCATATAACTAATAGTTGCAGACATGCGATACTATCTAAAGTCTAAACCAATATTACATTAAATCGATACCATCGATTAAGTCGATTTTATTGCTGTAATAATTTTTATCGATACTATACTACTATAATCGATAGTATTGCTTAATCATTGACATCGATAGTATCGATTGTATCGAGAATATCGATACTAATGAATATCGATACCACGCTACAATTGAATCGGTAATCTTTCCAAAGTCGACTTTGTTACAAACATTATAAGTTGTGAATCTTTTCTTAAGTTTTCACGATACATACTTTAAATAAAACACTTTTTACCGGATATTATCGCGTATATTTTAGTTAATTTTAAAGTCTATCGTGACCACGGCAACTGCAAAGATGCCGAAACGTCGAAATAATTTTAAAATTAACTAAAATATACGCGATAATATCCGGTAAAAAGTGTTTTATTTAAATTATAAGTTGTGCCCTGAATATTTACCACAGCTCGATGCCAAAAAGTAACAGTCCACATTTTCACATTCTGGTAATTTCTTCTATGTTAAGTGCAGTATTCCGTACTACTTTTGTATTGATTCGACATACAAGCGTTTTAAAAATTTTACTAATTTAGTCTCAGACTTGTTGAATAATTATTTAGGAAGATTTAGGAATACGACTTGACAGATGTTTGTCTTGTAAACTTCTTTTTGAGACAAAAAAGAACAGGATTAAAAATTGCTAATAAGTTTTAGCAAAAACACTCTTAATCCCTTGACATTTATGATATGTGTGCCTCAGTATAATAATTGTCTTCATCGCCAAGCAGTTTTTGAATAATCTTTGGTTGCCTAGTTTCAAAACAAACTTATTTTATCTTTCTCTTCCAGTCGTTTGATTAAATGTCTATTTTGTGTACAGCGTCCAGGCTTTTTGTGTACAGTTTCGAGAGCTATAGTTAATGTCCAGAAGGTACACTACATATTCTGAAAACCATGAAAGAAGTAAGCCTCCATAAATTTTACTGTCACCGATTTTTGCTTAATTTTTTAAAGATCTGCTACAATTTCCTGGTAGTGTTTATAGCTACTCACATGCGTTTCCTTTACACAGAGATGTGAGATAAATCGATCTGTATTAATGTAAATGCGCGAAGAAATGAGGCCTTTGAAAAATCATACTTTTAATTTTAACAATAAATTCAAAATTATTATCTAAATGTATTTAACGACCAGAAAAATATTTACCCCATGATAAAGGCCTGCTAAACGAAATGTCGCTGCATTTTTTTAAACATTTTACGTTTCTTCATTAGTGAGTGTTTGGGGTGTAATAAAAAAATAATTCATTATTTTACTAGAAAAACTACTTCATTAATTCACTACTATCTATTTTCCTTTGAAAGACATAAGTTTTGCAATATATCTGAAGGAGAAGGTAAACTCCTGTCGTCATCTTGAAAACTGTCAATCAAATGTTCGATATTATCATCAAAAACTTTATCATTGCTTTTAATAGCGCTTGGCAATACAGTTTCGAAATCAAGTTGACGAGAATGTTGGTCATTTAAACAATCTGGTATTAATCTAAAGTGTTCTGATTCCATGTCTTCAAGGGATAATTTTGCACCAGAACGAACCAGCTCAACATTAGATTCAGAGACTTCAGTGAACTTTGTACAGGGGTTCAATTCAGTTTCTGGTACACTACTTGTCTGAACGTCATCCATAGTTGACTGTTTCCTTCTGAGTTTTTCAACTAAATCACCAGACTGGCGCACAACAGTGCCAGGAGGCTGAGCTAAACATTTATGGGTACGTTGCGAAACCTGCAAGAGACAATAGGGTATATTAAAATTACGAAACTTATCATAAAATTGAGGTAAAAACTATATACAAAATGTTCACTTCTTTGTAATATATATAACTATGCGTAATATTTGTTTAGTTAGAACATTTTTTTGCTGCAGAAATAAAGTTATTTACTTTCATATTATTTTAAAATAGTTATAAGTTCTATTATATCAAGTATATATTGAAACGTATGTATTTACAACTGTTTTTACGTTTATATTAACTAATTTGATCATTCACTTATGTTAGAGGAACGTAATATAATTTTTTGATTAACTTTATAAGAATAAAAATGATGATTTCCACTTAATTTCCACAATTAGATAAGATCATTGGCAAAACCTGTGCAGAAAAAATTATATACTTGAGGCCACACTGATTCTACTGATAAAGTTTAAAAACATTTTAATTAATAAGAAATTCGTTTTGTTGTTTCTATATTTCACAACGAGTTTGTTTTCATATATGGCTAGGCTCTAAGTATGTAGCTTATGGAACTTACTTTGTAACGAAAACTTTTTTGACATGCCGTACATTTGTATGGCATAACTCCCGTGTGAATTCTTCGATGAACTAAATAGGAAACTCTTTGACGAAAACATTTACCTGGAAAAACACAAGAAAAGCAGTAAGAAAACCTTGCTTGTGTTTATTTTAGCTAGGAGTGCATGGATTTTTATTATTTAAGATACATATATAGATAGATAGATGTTTGCTAGCACAGCGCTAATCGCTTCTACGCATGGCGTGGAAACGCAGCCTCAATGACATGTTAACATTTCACTAGATACTATTTCGTATTCTTATAGGTACTTAGTTTATACTTGGGTTATTTGGTTTTTGTACGTATTTCTATTTACTTTGGAACTTACCACAGGTTTCACATGAAAATGGTTTTTCTCCTGTGTGTATTCGTTGGTGGTTATGAAGAGTTGATAGTTCTTTAAAAGCTCTCCCGCAATGACCGCAGCTATGTGGTTTTTCATCATTATGATATAAGAGGTGCTTGTGGTACGACTGTTGAAATGTAAATGTCTTATTGCATTGAGCACAAGCGTATGGTGTTTCTCCTGTAACATGTTTATTTTTATCATAAAAAATAGTTTATTAATATACAATAACACCAATTTCTATATTAGGGCCCCATATTAATATCATGCAATGAATAATGAAAGAGATGATAAGGTCAAGTAATAACGTCAACTAATTGAACATTTCATCAAACTAATAACATAGTAAGTAGTTTTTGTATTTATGAATGTATTCAGAAAGTTAAAATAAACCTCTTTTGCAATAAATTTAAAAGTAAGCAATAGTAGATTTAATCCTTGTTAACATTGTTAACAATGGTTAATTATAGATGTATCTCTAAAAACATAAATACGAGACGACACCTAAAGTTATTCAATGTAAAGTATTAAGTAATTGTAAAAATATAATATTTAGGTATTTAGTAACGCGGCTTACTCACGGTACACGGTCGGATAGGTCCGACTAGTTTCGGACTCGTCTGGAGTCCATCTTCAGGGATGAGTGTAGTCGCGGCTACATATTACATGTTAGTATGAATTACCTCAAAAGAAAACAGCAATACATATTAATTTAACCTGTGTGAAGTCGTTTATGTTTCTTCAAAAAATATTTAGTTGTGAAGTGTTTATGACAGACGTCACACTGCCATTGTTTGTTATCATTTCTCTCAAAGTTATTTACTTTATCGTCGTTAACTTTCGACATGTTTTTGTTTTCCAGATAATTATTTGAATTTGTTTCTCGATCGCATGATAAAAAACCAAAGTGCGCGACACGTAGATGGACCATCAGTGAACCCCTCATTTTGAACTTTTTCGAACACAAGTGACAGTGGTATTTGTTTTGCATTGAATAATCACTATTGTCCTTATCATTATGAATTAACGACTTATGCACTTCTAAGATTTTAGACTCAGCAAATTTTAAGCCACAAACGTTGCATTCGTTTTTGGTTTCACAGTTCGGAGTGCTTTTGTTGCTAGCAATGCTTAAATCAGAATTCAAAATGGTTGCATTTTCTTCAGTCACAAAAGTTTGGGGTGTACTCAACACAGGAACAGCGTTATTTGTGTCTAATGAGATTTTTGGTCGAATCTTTACGTATTTTATGGTTGTATTTGATCCTTTCGTTTGTGGAGTTCTATTTTTGGAAGACACACTAGGAATAATTTTTTTATCAAAACTAACACATATTCCGCTTTCACTTGAACTAATCTTATTTTTGGTTGATTTGGTTTCAGTTTCACTACGCGCACTACTCAAATTTACGTGGCTAAATAGATGTACAGTTAATTTATCCAAACCACATAATTCTTCTTGGCAAACTGGACACGTAACAATATTTGTAGAAACATGAATAAGTTTATCTCGTAAAGATTCCACTGTTTTAAAAACTCCAACGTGAGAACAAATAGGACATGGCAAATGAGCAGCATTTCCACTCATTGTACCAAATAGAACCATATAAAATCACTAACTTGGTAAATCTTCCCGTGAAACTAAACTTCAGCCTTTCTTCACTGGAGTTATTTTTGTACTACAACGTGACTTTTGGCAAGATTTCAAGTTTTCAGTGAACAGAGGAGGTAGGTAATCATTCCAATGTTTCAATGAAATATCTTTACCTAATTCTATTTTGGTTTGTTACTGTAAGTATACAGTTTTCATTGTATGCGGGTATGTTATAAAGTAAGTAATAAAGATGTTGACATTTTCCCCTAACAAAGTTTTCCTTTATTTTAGTCTGATCAAATTTTTGTTCAATTAATTACAAAATTACAAAAATAAAACTCCTTAGTTCTTAAATATATCTTTGATAAAGTTACTTACTAGTGTTTTTTGTGTGAAGTAAGAAAAATTATTATCAAAAACTTGGATGTACTGTTTGGGGGTGTTTTGTCCAACGTTACAATAAACTGCCTATTCCTAAAAGCTCCTTGACGATTTAGAATCCTTCTTAAAAATTTTATTGTTAAATTCAAGTTTATAAGTTAACATAATATGTTGCATATCTAGGGATGCTAGCTACGTAGGCTCAGGTACAGTCATAATATGGGAATAGCTTTAGGCGTGAAATATTTTTCTATTCTAACAACTTCAGTCACTATTGCTACATAAGTACAATGAAAAATCGATCAATAACAAATAAGTATACGTTTTTTCAATTGTCTGTAGATCTGTACAGTTTTAGAAATATTGTATAATTTTTCTAAGTCGTTGTTAAGACCTTGCTGTTTGAAGAGTTGTATTATTTAAAAATACGAAACGCGTAAGCAAATTTTCACATTTTTCTCTTTTCCTTTATAGTGTTTTAAAACACATTTCTAGACCCCACAAGGAACTGTCCGCAAGCTAAACGTGTCGAACCGCTAACTATGATTTTTTTTTGACCCTATCACTGTTTTATATAGTAGCCGAAGATGATCTTTTGCTGGTTTTACTAGGTACTTACCAGATAAAGCCAGCGTCAACACCTTCAGTGAACTCTCATCGTGAAAAAAGCGTCAGTTTACAGCGTGCAAACGAAGGGCAGTATTAGTAGGTATATGGTTAACCTATTAAGAGGCCGATTCAGGTCCGGAAACATGTCTGAACTCATCTACTATTCAAGTATTTCGATGAACACTGTGCAATAATGGAAAGGGATTTTTTTTTGTAGTCACTGCCTAAGAGACAATATTTTTCAACTATTTCCTGTAAATATTTATAGATTGTTCTATGTACTTACACAATTTAACATATTTAGAAAACTAATTTTTATATCAGCACAGAATATGATTATAAAACATTTATTATATATTAGCCATAAATGGACCTAAAACAACATATAGACCCAATTTGTATCATGTTACAAGTGTTGGGACGGTGCCCATACTGTTATAACTATTATCCTTTATCTCTGACATAATTAGAAGTACTTGTAAGTTGTATAATACAGCACCCGGTACAGTAGATACAGAATATTTGTATCCCTACAAAAGCAGATTGTAAGCCACTCGAGCTTGGTGCGAAACTTTGAAACGTGATCATATTAGCGTAGACCAAGTATGGATCAAAGGATGGTGCGATTTCTGCTTATCCTATTAATATAACAAATGTGAAAGTTTGTGTGTTTGTTACTCAATCACACAAAAACGGCTGAAGAATGGCTGAACGGTTTTTAAATGATTCTTTTCATTTGTTTTTTTAATATTTCGAGAAATGTGGTAAGTTAGAAATGACTTTTCGTGAACGTATGAATAGTTTTTTTTTAGAAATTGAGATACACCTTTCTTGATTATGTTAACATTTATATCTGCGTTCTAAGCGTCAAATATAGGATTTAGTCCTAAATTAGATAAGTTTACGAATTATTTGGTATCAATATTCGACAGCAATATAATAACGTATTGTTTGTTGATGGTGTTTTGCTTGGTTAACTGTAATAACGTGTTGGCTGACTCTGCACTTACAAAGTCAAGTTGGTTTGGGTTTTCTTTGTTCTTTTAACGATTACAAGAAACACGATTAGCGAGTGAATATATTCGTTTTTCTTTTTTTTTACTTTAATGTATGGGTCTGACCTTTAACATCTTACTATAATATTACGAGGCATACGGTGTATTTGAATTGGTACGATTTTATAAATCGAATCATATATATACAGGGTATAACATAAAGGAAGCATAATACTTAAGGGTCAGTTAATGTACTATTGTTAGAATATACTGTAAAAGAATTGGAGTTATTGGGGCTGGTTAAGACTATTACACATTTGCTTGAACGTCTTTGACAGTTCTAAGTGGTTTTCAGACCTACCTATGCACGAAACGCGCGAGGTGGCCTCATGCATAGGTAGGTAAACGGTTTGTAAACAACCATTTAGGGCTGTCAAATATGTTGAAGTAAAATCGAACCAATTCAAATTAGTTACCTGCTTATCTTACCTTTTTTCTAAGCACAGAACTAGGAAGGAATATCACAAAATCCACTATTTTTACCGGAGCAGCTAAATTGAAAATTATTCTAAATAATTTGGTATTTCAGTTTAAGAGTTTACAGGTTATCTTTCAACCAGAACAAGTACTGTCCCCAAGGAAAATGTAGTCGCTTATATTTGTTATTACAGTTGTAAGTTATCTATATATTTATTGTTATTTTAAGTCATCAATATCTAAAGGTACCGGTTTATTATTACTTAAAATAATGGTTATATCTATTGAACGATAAATTTTAAATTTAAAGTTAAATAATTAAAGTTACTTCCATCCTAATTTATTATAATTTTTTTCATTTTAAAGTGTTAAATATTGTACCTATACTTATCGTGCGTGTTATCTGAGACTCGTTTGGCGTATGATACTTGTAACTTGAGTTTGGGTGCATAGCTATTTTTCGGAAAAGTGGTCATGTTTTAATCATATGGTTAGTTATCATATAGTGCTTTTATGAAACTTTAGCATACTAGTGTTCATAAAAGTGTGTTATATCTACCATATTTTGTTTTGTTTCATATCTGAGTTCACCAAAAGTGAAACCTCCAAAAAAACTGGTTACATATTATAATAACTAAACACAGTTAGAAACTATTTTCGTTATAACTACGGTCAAATCACATATGTTCATAGCGCATACTGCTCGACTCAACTACTGTTTAACTTACCCACATAATTTCGATTAGACTAAAATTAAATGCATTATTCTAATGGTTTTTTAAACTTTTATTTTATTTTATTTTTTTTTTTAAAAAGGATTAGACGTTTGTCTTCTATCTTACCTGATGGAAAGTGACGATGAAGACAAAGGTGTTACACTTCTATCTACGAGATACCTATTCACTCGACGCTTGACAGAACTAGGACTATAATTTTCTGGAAAAACAGACGCAGGCAGTTCATTCAACACCTTGGCGATCCGCACCAAAAAGGAACTATCGAAGCATTTAGTTCGACTTCTTGGGATATCTAATATACAGGGATGAGAGGCCTGCCTGCGTCTAGTAGTCCGATGTAAGAAGGGTGTGGGTTCAACCTAATCAAAAAGAGCATTCGTGCACTTTCAAAATGTAAACTGTAGAATACTGCTAAACTAGCAACTTTCCGACTTTGCAGTTCTTTGGTGGCGAGGTCAAAGTTGTTAATAATTTTTCGGGCTCTTCTGTCAACTGCGTCCATTGCTTCTAATTGGTACTTTGCAGAACCATCCCGAAGGCGGCTACAGTACTCCATACAAGATCGAACTTGAGCTGTGTACAAATTAAGCAGCCGTTCAGGGCTGAAGTACCGCCGGACCTTCGAGATGATTCCCAACTTCTTTGAAGCAGTTTGAGCCATGGACATAATTTGTTGCCCGAAGTTTAGTTGGGACGATATAGTTACGCCTAGAATCCCTAGGTGGTCAGTTAAGGCTACAGAAACATTTTGGAAAGCGGGCGTATGTGACCAAGTTGGACTCGCCCCAATCGGACACTTTCTTTAAGGCCAAATCCACCCGCTCAATCATGGGCTCTCTCAAAGCCCGGATTTCTTGAGGACTCGCTCGTGCATTGGACATGTATCTCTCTACAACGGTGCTGTCATCAGCGTAACCAATAATGCCTGGGGTTAGCAGGTCATTAATGTGCAGCAAGAATAACGTTGCAGAGAGAACAGATCCCTGAGGTACCCCAGCATTAATTGCCATTAGGTTAGAAGAGCAGCCGTCTAAGACTACTCGAATTGACCGTTCCCTCAGAAAATTTGATATCCAGTCGCAGATTCCATTAGGTATTCCGTATGCTGGAAGCTTACTCAAGAGACCATCATGCCAGACCATATCAAAAGCCTTGTAAATGTCTAAGGATACAGCTATAGCTTCACCGTGACCCTCCAAGGCTTCGCTCCATAAGTGAGTGGCACACACAAGAAGATCTCTAGTCGAGTGTCCACTGCGAAAACCATATTGGTTATCACTAAGGAGCTCGTTGGAGTCAAGGTATGCCGAAGCCATTGTTCAATACACGCTCCATAACTTTGCAAAATATGGAGGTGATTGCAATAGTTGATAGGATCTGCGCGGCTTCCCTTTTTTGGTACTGGTTGCACGTTAGCCTGCTTCCAGGATTTAGGGACCTTTCCGGATTTCAAAGAGAGTCGATACAGGCCCGTTAGAATGGGAGACAACTCGGCTGCGCAGTGTTTTAACACAACTGCAAGCATGCAATCGGGGCCACTGTCCTTATTCACGTCTAAATTCTGAAAGCATTTAAGAACCTCCTTTCGGTGAATATGAACGGTACCCATTTTGGGTCCGAACTGAGGTAACTAGGGTGGGACTTGACCTGGACTATTTAGACGTGAACAATCAGCAAAAAGATTAGCAAAAAGGTCTGCTTTCTCTTTTGCGGTGTGGGTCAATGAACCGTCCGGCTTCCTCAGAGGTGGCAGCGATGGGTGACAAATGTTAGACTCAACTGACTTGGCCAGAGACTAGCAAGCTTTGTTTCCTGAAGGATATGACGCTATCTTGTCTGCGATGTGGCCAATGTGGTCAAAGCGAGCTTTTCTGATCACCTTTTTGCAAGACTTGTCGGCAGCATTGTATCTTTTCTTCAGTCCATGCGAATCCACGGCTTTGCTTCTGCGAGCGCCAGCCCAGGCTTTGTACGCTTCTTGCTTACGCTTTGCAGCTGTAAGGTAAGTAGCATTAAACCATGAGCGACCTTTGGTTTCAAGGGATAGGTCAGCGTAAGGGATAAAATACTCCATTGCTTAGCCTATCACACTTGATACAGCCTCAGCACGCATACAGCACAATGGATCAGTTGATGTAAAACAAGTCTGCCGCCAAGGATAAGACGCAAAAAAATGCCGCATCTCATCTCAATCTGCTGACTTGTATCGCCATACTCGCCTAGCGCCTTTTGGGCGGGTGTCAGTTGGCGAGTACTGCGGCACAGATTTCACCACGCAGTGGTCGGATGTCCCTAAAGGTGCAGTCAGGATCAGTTGTCAGCAGAAGGTACAAACAATATGCAGTGTGGTCAGCAACGTCGGGGATGCGCGAGGGCTCGCGCACAAGCTGTGAGAGGCCTTGAGTCACGGAAAACTTAAAATTCTTCCTTCTAGCGTGGTCAGTGTCCCGATACGGATATAGCCATTGCCCACGGTGAGCGTTAAAATCACCCAGGAACACCAACTGCGCTGAGAGAAAACGTTGCCGAACCTTATCTGCTGCATCGCTCAGATACTCCATGAGCCTCGTTGTCTCCCAATCTCCACTCTGTGACCGGTATATACTGGCGTAGACCAACTGGTCAAGGCCGGTATCTTCGTATGAACCCACATTATGGAAAAGTCCAGATCTTCCAAGTAACGCAGACGCTGACAACAGATCTCGTCACTGGCAAACATGCACACCCCGGCGTTCGGACGGAAATTGGACACCAGTATGTACCCTAGGTAACAAAGGTATGCCGAGTCTGACGGATTATAGATCTGCGTCTCCGTTAGGAAGAGTAAATGAGGCCTCTCTGTCTCAAGGTGGTGGTGGACATCGTTGAGATTTTAAGCATTCCTCTGATGTTGCAGAAGTGCACTTTAAGAGAGAAGAAACGCAACCGCTGTAAAACCTTACTCTTCTCATGACTTTTCATCATTTGTTGTTTGAGTGAATGGGGAGGAGGACAGAAGTTGAGTGAAGCGCTGCAAATGATGAACTGTTGCTGTTTGATTGAACCAAATTGAACTAAAGTCGCTTTTTGTGAAATTGTACTTAATTTGGTCCTGGCGCTTCGAAGGGCGCTGACGCACCACGCTCGCTTCGCTCGCTCGGCTCGCGCATGTTTTAACTACATACAAACATAATCTAACTTAACCTAACCCAATTGAACCTGTATTAAAACCAGGCAGAAAGCAAGCGAAGCTCAGCAGAGCGAGCGCCAAATGCATGCATGTAGTCGAGTTAAGCGTCGGTAAATTAATTGTAGTTGAGTTAAGCTTAGGGAATTCACCTTTATGGGTAACGTTCATTAGTTTAAACAAAAATATTTTATTTTATTTTTTATAAAAGGTTTACCAAAAACTGATACAACAAAACATTCACTTAAAACTATTACATGAAATAGAAAAAATGTATATAAATACAGGTTATGCTAGTAATGCATGTTATTATTACAAATATCTTGGATTACAAACATTTTCACTTAGGTATCAAAATGCTCTTTAAGCATTATCATTATTATTTAATATGTGTAACGTTCTTTAGTCATTTAAAACAGTAGGTTTTTTGATTGTAGTTATAACGAAAATAGTAAAACTGTGTTTAGTTATTATAATATGTAACCATGAAACCACATAACATAAATAAAATTAAAAAACTTTTCTTGTGCTCTGAAACATACTGAATAGCAGGGCTCTATATGTGTTTTTTGTGGTTACTGCACTCTAAATCTTTATCTTAAGGTGTACATTTTCATAAATTTTAGAACAACCCTAGTATTTAAAATAATATAAGTTTAATATTAGTTTATATTTTTTTCCTGTGGGGTCATAATTTTCTTCACATCTTTGCGATGTTATGTACTGACACAATCTGTTTATCAAGAAAAACAAAAATCTAAAGACCAAAAATTATCGAGCATCATTTTTACTTCTGCCCTAACTGGAACAACGACTGGTACTGCCCTGTCTACTAGGGTCGTTTAGGAATTTGTAAAAGATTCCAATCTGCTCTTTATCTTTCCATATATTCGTGAAATCAGAAATACTAAGTAGGTATTGGTTATACATGAAATCACTTTGTCGTATCCTGGGCTTTCTACGACTTATTTATGCACACAAGGATTTTCTACTTTACTGAAATTAAAAAAAACAAGTCCAAGATTCGATTGGAAGTAAGTGATGATCTGCGTGTAACTTTGAGTAAAAATGTAACCTTAAGAATTCAAGAACTTCTACAAAAGATGCAAACACAAACTCCTAATAGTTTCTCTTTTCGCAAGAGTTTAACTTTCTAAGGATTCCAACTTTTTTAACGTCCTTATAAGTCTTCAAACGATATTCAACTTTTATTTTTTATGTACTTTTATTCGCATTATTCTGGCAGGTGACTCTCAAAGTTTATAAAGGTTGAAATAAAACAAGTATTTTAATTAGGATTTTTACAAAAAAATAATTTATTTCGTATTTGTAAATTAGTATGATAATAATGCATAAAACTTGAACTAATAACAATAGGGCTGCAATCAATAGTGTACAGGATACCTACTCAGGTATATATGACATACATTTGCAAATGCCTATAAAACGCTTCATAAATAATGGTACAGCATTGTGAGATGCATCTAAACTGAGGGTTCTCGCTTTTTTAACACTTAGCAAACAAAGAGAGGAATATAGGGAATTCAGTTATAAATGGTAAAAAGTCAAAGCCACAAATTTAAAACATCAGTGGCAACTGTAATAGTCCAAAAACCAGATGCTTGAGTAAATTGGCATAGCCCAATTTTTTTTTTTATTAATAATTAGCAGGCGTTTGTCTTCCATCTCACCTGATGGAAAGTGACGATGAAGACGAGGATCATACACGCCTGTCCAAGAGGTACCTATTCACTCTACACTTGAAAGCTCCAGGGTTATATTTGTCTGTAAAAACAGACGCAGGCAAATCGTTCCACTCTTTGGCAACACGAACCAAAAATTAGCTATCAAAACGTTTAGTTCGGCTCTTCGGCACGCTAACCACAAACGGGTGAAACTTCTGTCTGCGTCTGGTTGACCGGTGGAGAAAGGGGGGAGGTTTGATCAGCTGAAAAAGAGCATTCGCACACTGTTCAAAGTGCAATCTGTAAAAGAAACAGATAGACTAGCAACTTTTAGAAGATGTTCGAGACTTTGCAGTCTCGAAGAAGTAAGTTTGTCGTTACTTATGACTATACGGGCCCTTCGGTCGACAGAATCCAACGCTTCAAGATGGTACTTAGCGGAATGATGCCAAAGATGGCTGCAGTACTCCATACAGGATCGAACCTGGGCTGTGTACAGGTTGAGCAAGGTTGAGGACCTTTACGATGACTCCCAATTTTTTGGGAGCTGACTGTGCCATGGTATCAAACTGTTGACCGAAATTAAGTGACGAGGTAATGGTCATGCCTAGAAGCCCTAGATGGTTTGTGATCGGTACAGATACACCTTGGAAAGTGGGCGTCAAGTTGAATGTGCTCTTTTTACCGGAGAAGAAACACGCCTGGGTTTTGGAAGGGTTGAACTTGACAAGGTTGGCTTCACCCCGATCGGAAACCCTACATAATGTCAAATCAACCCCTTCGATCATGGACTCTCTCTGAAATTGGATCTGGTTTGGACTCGCTCGCGCATTGGACACATATCTCTCTACAACAGTGCTGTCATCGGCGTAACCAATAATGACTTCCGATAAAAGAAGGTCATTAATCTGCAGCAGGAATAATGTTACAGAGAGAACAGATCCCTGAGGTACGCCGGCGTTGATCGCCATTAGGTCCGATGAGAAGCCATCGAGGATAACTCGAATTGACCGTTCCCTCAGGAAATCAGAAATCCAGTCGCAGAGCCCAGATGGTATGCCATACGCAGGAAGCTTGCTCAAGAGGGCTTCGTGCCATACCCGGTCAAAGGCCTTGGAGACATCTAAAGATACGGCTATTGCCTCACCGTGCCCTTCCAAGGCCATGCTCCAAAGATGCGTGACGTACACTAGAAGATCTCCTGTTGAGCGTCCTCCGCGGAAACCATATTGGTTGTCACTGAGGAGCTCATTGGTCTCTAGGTACGTCAGGAGACGATGGTTGAATACACGTTCCATAATTTTGCAAATTATGGAAGTGATTGCAATAGGTCTGTAGTTGATTGGGTTGGCTCGACTGTCCTTTTTTGGTAAGGGCTGTATGTTTGCAAACTTCCATGATTTTGGAACTTTTCCAGTCCTTAGAGAGAGTCGATATAGGCGTGTCAAAACAGGAGACAACTCGGCTGCACAGTGCTTTAGAGCCACTACGGGAATGCCATCCGGACCACTTTATTCACATCTAGATATAGTAAGCATTTGAGTACCTCTTTCTGGTGAATTTGGACGGCCTCCATCTTGGGGCCGAATGGGAATAACCTGGGTGGGCTTTTACCTTTGGAATCTAGACGTGAACATTCCGCGAAGAGATTTGCGAACAAGTCTGCCTTTTCTTTTGCGCTGTGGGCCAAAGACCCGTCAGGCCTTTGCAGTGGTAACAGTGATGAGTGACAGAAGTTTATCTCATACGACTTGGCAAGGGACCAGAAAGCTTTACTCCCCGTGGGATAGGATGCTAACTTGTCCCCGATACGGCCAATGTGGTCGAAATGAGCACTTCTGATCACCTTTTTGCAGGACTTGACAGCAGCATTGTACGCCTGCTTCTTAGCTGGGAGATCCATAGCTCTGCTTCTGCGAGCGCTAGCCCAGGCTTGGTATGCTACATGCTTTCGCTTTTCAGCTAGGAGGCAATCAGCTTTCAACCATGGGCGGGCTTTGGACTCCAGGGATACATCAGAGAACGGTATAAAGTACTCCATACCTTGACATATCACACTGGAGACAGCATCAGTACAGCATGATGGTCATCAGAAGTAAAGCAAGCTTGCCGCCAAGGATAAGAGGCGAAAAAGCGACGCCTCTCATCCCAATCTACTGGCTTGAACCGCCATACTCGCCTATTGCCTTTGGGCTGGTATCGGTTGGCGAGTATTGCGACACAGACTTCACCAGACAGTGGTCGGATGTCCCTAATGGCGGAGATACGGACACCGAGTATCTGTCTGGATCGGTTGTCAGCAGAAGGTCCAAGCAATACGCAGTATGGTCAACAACGTCAGGAATGCGCGTAGGTTCGCGGACGAGCTGGGAGAGACCATGAGTTACTGCGAACCGATAGGTTTCTCTGCCAGCGTGGTCGGTGTCCTTGAACGGGTACAGCCACTCTCCATGGTGGGCATTAAAGTCCCCAAGGAACACCAACTGCGCAGAGGGATAGCGTCGTTAGACCTTATCTGCAGTATCCCTAAGATATTCGATAAGTCGAATTGTCTCCTGAGCTCCTGTGTATGATCGGTAAATACTAGCGTATACAATTCGGTCCAGGCCAGTATCTACATAGACCCATAAAACAGAAAAATCCGGAACTTCCAAGGAGACGCGACAACAGATCTCGTCCTCGACATATGTCAGTTGGCGAGTACTGCGACACAGATTTCACCACGCAGTGGTCGGATGTCCCTAAAGGTGCAGTCAGGATCAGTTGTCAGCAGAAGGTACAAACAATATGCAGTGTGGTCAGCAACGTCGGGGATGCGCGAGGGCTCGCGCATAAGCTGTGAGAGGCCTTGACTCACGGAAAACTTAAAATTCTTCCTTCTAGCGTGGTCAGTGTCCCGATACGGGTATAGCCATTGCCCACGGTGAGCGTTAAAATCACCCAGGAACACCAACTGCGCTGAGAGAAAACGTTGCCGAACCTTATCTGCTGCATCGCTCAGATACTCCATGAGCCTCGTTGTCTCCCAATCTCCACTCTGTGACCGGTATATACTGGCGTAGACCAACTGGTCAAGGCCGGTATCTTCGTATGAACCCACATTATGGAAAAGTCCAGATCTTCCAAGTAACGCAGACGCTGACAACAGATCTCGTCACTGGCAAACATGCACACCCCGGCGTTCGGACGGAAATTGGACACCAGTATGTACCCTAGGTAACAAAGGTATGCCGAGTCTGACGGATTATAGATCTGCGTCTCCGTTAGGAAGAGTAAATGAGGCCTCTCTGTCTCAAGGTGGTGGTGGACATCGTTGAGATTTTAAGCATTCCTCTGATGTTGCAGAAGTGCACTTTAAGAGAGAAGAAACGCAACCGCTGTAAAACCTTACTCTTCTCATGACTTTTCATCATTTGTTGTTTGAGTGAATGGGGAGGAGGACAGAAGTTGAGTGAAGCGCTGCAAATGATGAACTGTTGCTGTTTGATTGAACCAAATTGAACTAAAGTCGCTTTTTGTGAAATTGTACTTAATTTGGTCCTGGCGCTTCGAAGGGCGCTGACGCACCACGCTCGCTTCGCTCGCTCGGCTCGCGCATGTTTTAACTACATACAAACATAATCTAACTTAACCTAACCCAATTGAACCTGTATTAAAACCAGGCAGAAAGCAAGCGAAGCTCAGCAGAGCGAGCGCCAAATGCATGCATGTAGTCGAGTTAAGCGTCGGTAAATTAATTGTAGTTGAGTTAAGCTTAGGGAATTCACCTTTATGGGTAACGTTCATTAGTTTAAACAAAAATATTTTATTTTATTTTTTATAAAAGGTTTACCAAAAACTGATACAACAAAACATTCACTTAAAACTATTACATGAAATAGAAAAAATGTATATAAATACAGGTTATGCTAGTAATGCATGTTATTATTACAAATATCTTGGATTACAAACATTTTCACTTAGGTATCAAAATGCTCTTTAAGCATTATCATTATTATTTAATATGTGTAACGTTCTTTAGTCATTTAAAACAGTAGGTTTTTTGATTGTAGTTATAACGAAAATAGTAAAACTGTGTTTAGTTATTATAATATGTAACCATTTAACACTTAGCAAACAAAGAGAGGATTATAGGGAATTCAGTTATAAATGGTAAAAAGTCAAAGCCACAAATTTAAAACATCAGTGGCAACTGTAATAGTCCAAAAACCAGATGCTTGAGTAAATTGGCATAGCCCAATTTTTTTTTTTTTATTAATAATTAGCAGGCGTTTGTCTTCCATCTCACCTGATGGAAAGTGACGATGAAGACGAGGATCATACACGCCTGTCCAAGAGGTACCTATTCACTCTACACTTGAAAGCTCCAGGGTTATATTTGTCTGGAAAAACAGACGCAGGCAAATCGTTCCACTCTTTGGCAACACGAACCAAAAATTAGCTATCAAAACGTTTAGTTCGGCTCTTCGGCACGCTAACCACAAACGGGTGAAACTTCTGTCTGCGTCTGGTTGACCGGTGGAGAAAGGGGGGAGGTTTGATCAGCTGAAAAAGAGCATTCGCACACTGTTCAAAGTGCAATCTGTAAAAGAAACAGATAGACTAGCAACTTTTAGAAGATGTTCGAGACTTTGCAGTCTCGAAGAAGTAAGTTTGTCGTTACTTATGACTATACGGGCCCTTCGGTCGACAGAATCCAACGCTTCAAGATGGTACTTAGCGGAATGATGCCAAAGATGGCTGCAGTACTCCATACAGGATCGAACCTGGGCTGTGTACAGGTTGAGCAAGGTTGAGGACCTTTACGATGACTCCCAATTTTTTGGGAGCTGACTGTGCCATGGTATCAAACTGTTGACCGAAATTAAGTGACGAGGTAATGGTCATGCCTAGAAGCCCTAGATGGTTTGTGATCGGTACAGATACACCTTGGAAAGTGGGCGTCAAGTTGAATGTGCTCTTTTTACCGGAGAAGAAACACGCCTGGGTTTTGGAAGGGTTGAACTTGACAAGGTTGGCTTCACCCCGATCGGAAACCCTACATAATGTCAAATCAACCCCTTCGATCATGGACTCTCTCTGAAATTGGATCTGGTTTGGACTCGCTCGCGCATTGGACACATATCTCTCTACAACAGTGCTGTCATCGGCGTAACCAATAATGACTTCCGATAAAAGAAGGTCATTAATCTGCAGCAGGAATAATGTTACAGAGAGAACAGATCCCTGAGGTACGCCGGCGTTGATCGCCATTAGGTCCGATGAGAAGCCATCGAGGACAACTCGAATTGACCGTTCCCTCAGGAAATCAGAAATCCAGTCGCAGAGCCCAGATGGTATGCCATACGCAGGAAGCTTGCTCAAGAGGGCTTCGTGCCATACCCGGTCAAAGGCCTTGGAGACATCTAAAGATACGGCTATTGCCTCACCGTGCCCTTCCAAGGCCATGCTCCAAAGATGCGTGACGTACACTAGAAGGTCTCCTGTTGAGCGTCCTCCGCGGAAACCATATTGGTTGTCACTGAGGAGCTCAATGGTCTCTAGGTACGTCAGGAGACGATGGTTGAATACACGTTCCATAATTTTGCAAATTATGGAAGTGATTGCAATAGGTCTGTAGTTGATTGGGTCGGCTCGACTGTCCTTTTTTGGTAAGGGCTGTATGTTTGCAAACTTCCATGATTTTGGAACTTTTCCAGTCCTTAGAGAGAGTCGATATAGGCGTGTCAAAACAGGAGACAACTCGGCTGCACAGTGCTTTAGAGCCACTACGGGAATGCCATCCGGACCACTTTATTCACATCTAGATATAGTAAGCATTTGAGTACCTCTTTCTGGTGAATTTGGACGGCCTCCATCTTGGGGCCGAATGGGAATAACCTGGGTGGGCTTTTACCTTTGGAATCTAGACGTGAACATTCCGCGAAGAGATTTGCGAACAAGTCTGCCTTTTCTTTTGCGCTGTGGGCCAAAGACCCGTCAGGCCTTTGCAGTGGTAACAGTGATGAGTGACAGAAGTTTATCTCATACGACTTGGCAAGGGACCAGAAAGCTTTACTCCCCGTGGGATAGGATGCTAACTTGTCCCCGATACGGCCAATGTGGTCGAAATGAGCACTTCTGATCACCTTTTTGCAGGACTTGACAGCAGCATTGTACGCCTGCTTCTTAGCTGGGAGATCCATAGCTCTGCTTCTGCGAGCGCTAGCCCAGGCTTGGTATGCTACATGCTTTCGCTTTTCAGCTAGGAGGCAATCAGCATTAAACCATGGGCGAGCTTTGGACTCCAGGGATACATCAGAGAACGGTATAAAGTACTCCATACCTTGACATATCACACTGGAGACAGCATCAGTACAGCATGATGGTCATCAGAAGTAAAGCAAGCTTGCCGCCAAGGATAAGAGGCGAAAAAGCGACGCCTCTCATCCCAATCTACTGGCTTGAACCGCCATACACGCCTATTGCCTTTGGGCTGGTATCGGTTGGCGAGTATTGCGACACAGACTTCACCAGACAGTGGTCGGATGTCCCTAATGGCGGAGATACGGACACCGAGTATCTGTCTGGATCGGTTGTCAGCAGAAGGTCCAAGCAATACGCAGTATGGTCAACAACGTCAGGAATGCGCGTAGGTTCGCGGACGAGCTGGGAGAGACCATGAGTTACTGCGAACCGATAGGTTTCTCTGCCAGCGTGGTCGGTGTCCTTGAACGGGTACAGCCACTCTCCATGGTGGGCATTAAAGTCCCCAAGGAACACCAACTGCGCAGAGGGATAGCGTCGTTAGACCTTATCTGCAGTATCCCTAAGATATTCGATAAGTCGAATTGTCTCCTGAGCTCCTGTGTATGATCGGTAAATACTAGCGTATACAATTCGGTCCAGGCCAGTATCTACATAGACCCATAAAACAGAAAAATCCGGAACTTCCAAGGAGACGCGACAACAGATCTCGTCCTTGACATATGTCAGTTGGCGAGTACTGCGACACAGATTTCACCACGCAGTGGTCGGATGTCCCTAAAGGTGCAGTCAGGATCAGTTGTCAGCAGAAGGTACAAACAATATGCAGTGTGGTCAGCAACGTCGGGGATGCGCGAGGGCTCGCGCACAAGCTGTGAGAGGCCTTGAGTCACGGAAAACTTAAAATTCTTCCTTCTAGCGTGGTCAGTGTCCCGATACGGATATAGCCATTGCCCACGGTGAGCGTTAAAATCACCCAGGAACACCAACTGCGCTGAGAGAAAACGTTGCCGAACCTTATCTGCTGCATCGCTCAGATACTCCATGAGCCTCGTTGTCTCCCAATCTCCACTCTGTGACCGGTATATACTGGCGTAGACCAACTGGTCAAGGCCGGTATCTTCGTATGAACCCACATTATGGAAAAGTCCAGATCTTCCAAGTAACGCAGACGCTGACAACAGATCTCGTCACTGGCAAACATGCACACCCCGGCGTTCGGACGGAAATTGGACACCAGTATGTACCCTAGGTAACAAAGGTATGCCGAGTCTGACGGATTATAGATCTGCGTCTCCGTTAGGAAGAGTAAATGAGGCCTCTCTGTCTCAAGGTGGTGGTGGACATCGTTGAGATTTTAAGCATTCCTCTGATGTTGCAGAAGTGCACTTTAAGAGAGAAGAAACGCAACCGCTGTAAAACCTTACTCTTCTCATGACTTTTCATCATTTGTTGTTTGAGTGAATGGGGAGGAGGACAGAAGTTGAGTGAAGCGCTGCAAATGATGAACTGTTGCTGTTTGATTGAACCAAATTGAACTAAAGTCGCTTTTTGTGAAATTGTACTTAATTTGGTCCTGGCGCTTCGAAGGGCGCTGACGCACCACGCTCGCTTCGCTCGCTCGGCTCGCGCATGTTTTAACTACATACAAACATAATCTAACTTAACCTAACCCAATTGAACCTGTATTAAAACCAGGCAGAAAGCAAGCGAAGCTCAGCAGAGCGAGCGCCAAATGCATGCATGTAGTCGAGTTAAGCGTCGGTAAATTAATTGTAGTTGAGTTAAGCTTAGGGAATTCACCTTTATGGGTAACGTTCGTTAGTTTAAACAAAAATATTTTATTTTATTTTTTATAAAAGGTTTACCAAAAACTGATACAACAAAACATTCACTTAAAACTATTACATGAAATAGAAAAAATGTATATAAATACAGGTTATGCTAGTAATGCATGTTATTATTACAAATATCTTGGATTACAAACATTTTCACTTAGGTATCAAAATGCTCTTTAAGCATTATCATTATTATTTAATATGTGTAACGTTCTTTAGTCATTTAAAACAGTAGGTTTTTTTATTGTAGTTATAACGAAAATAGTAAAACTGTGTTTAGTTATTATAATATGTAACCATTTAACACTTAGCAAACAAAGAGAGGATTATAGGGAATTCAGTTATAAATGGTAAAAAGTCAAAGCCACAAATTTAAAACATCAGTGGCAACTGTAATAGTCCAAAAACCAGATGCTTGAGTAAATTGGCATAGCCCAATTTTTTTTTTTTTTATTAATAATTAGCAGGCGTTTGTCTTCCATCTCACCTGATGGAAAGTGACGATGAAGACGAGGATCATACACGCCTGTCCAAGAGGTACCTATTCACTCTACACTTGAAAGCTCCAGGGTTATATTTGTCTGGAAAAACAGACGCAGGCAAATCGTTCCACTCTTTGGCAACACGAACCAAAAATTAGCTATCAAAACGTTTAGTTCGGCTCTTCGGCACGCTAACCACAAACGGGTGAAACTTCTGTCTGCGTCTGGTTGACCGGTGGAGAAAGGGGGGAGGTTTGATCAGCTGAAAAAGAGCATTCGCACACTGTTCAAAGTGCAATCTGTAAAAGAAACAGATAGACTAGCAACTTTTAGAAGATGTTCGAGACTTTGCAGTCTCGAAGAAGTAAGTTTGTCGTTACTTATGACTATACGGGCCCTTCGGTCGACAGAATCCAACGCTTCAATGATCTACAGAATGTGAGTATATTTGATGAAAACGTAGATATTCCTTTTATATCATGTAGTTTGGCACCTCTGTGAATTATTGTGATAGAAATATTGGCTTCAATATTTATTTAGTTTGCTTTTCAACGGATGGGTATCCGTTAAAAAGCAAACTAAAGTTAAATTTTCGTAAAATGTTTGAACTGAGAGTTCCATATCATTTCTCTATTCTAGTTTAATCCCGTAGATTGAAGTAAGACAGCTCATTTTCTTTTTCTGAAATGCCGTAAATATTATTCGTCGTTATAAGTGTTTTACTTAAATAGACAGTTCATTCCCAATTTTTTTATTAGAAGCTGATTGTATACAGTATATCTGATATATAGCAAAGATTTACTAGTCAAGTTTATCAGAGAAAAAGGCGTAACGCCGTGCGTTTGCCCTCATTCTATGCTGTCTAGATATTTTAAAAACTTTTGTAATTACATTATTTTTTTACACTTCTGTCAGATTTGATTTTTCATAACGTGCTTGTTGTAATTTTTTCATGTTATGTAAAAACTTATATCTCTTTATTTTAATAGAAATATGATTTCCAAACTATTAGAAGTGATCTTCAAATTTAAGGATAAATAAGAAGGTGGATTGAAAAGTTCGCGGACTAACATAGATAGCGTTGTCATATTATTATAAAAACCTAGTGTGCAATTTTTCTCTGAGATACAGGCGTAAATATTTATTTTATTGAACATTAAGTGAGAGTAAGTTTCATTAATTTTGAAAATGGATAGTTTAGAGCACCGTGCCGTGATCAAATACCTCCACAAGAAACACTTAACTCCAAAGCAGTTTCATGAAGATATGGTGGCGACTTTAGGAACATCTGTTCCGTCGTATTCAATGATAAAAAAGTGGACAGCTGAATTTGAACGTGGACGAGAGAACATCAAAGATGACCCCCGCTCTGGACGGCCTTCTACAGCTACGACTCCGGAAAACATCGAAAAAATATGTGATCTCATCATGGGAGGCAGAAGATTGAAGGTATCTGAGATAGCTGAAGCTCTAGGGATTTCATTTTTATATGATCGTTAACGAATTAGGGTTCCACAATGTGTCTGCAAGATGGGTTCCGCTGCTCTTTTCAGTTGAGCAGAAACAAACTCGGCTCACGATTCCTAGAGACTGTTTAGAGCTTTTTTAAGCTGATCCAAACAAATTTTGGCAAGGTTTGTTACTATGGACGAAACATGTATATACACTATTCTCCTGAATCCAAGCAATGGAAGAGACCCGGATCTCTAAAGCCCAAGAAAGCCAAGGTGTGTTTTTCAGTAAACAAGGTAATGGCATCGGTTTTCTGGGATTTTAAGGGTGTCACCTTGGTTGATTACTTAAAAGAGGTCAAACTATACATTCTGCATACTACTGCACACTATTACGTCGTTTACGCGAAAAAATAAAGTCTAAAATACCAGGATTGTTGACCAAGAAAGTTTTGTTTCATTAGGACAATGCTCGTATTCACACATCTGCAGAATCGATGGCTCAAATAGTGAATTGTGGTTTCGAATTGCTTCCTCATCCCCCTTATTCACCTGACTTGGCACCTTCTGACTTCTACCTATTTCTAAGACTAAAAAACACTTAGGTGAAATGAAATTTTCTACCAATGAAGAGGTCAAAGTGGCCGTAAATGCCTTTTTGAAGACTTTGACGAGATATTCAATTTAAATGAGATCAAGGCTTTGGAGGACTGCTGGACTAAGTGCTGTGTGACCTAGGAGGAGAGTATGTAGAAAAATAAATATTAAAAATTGCATTATTCCTGTGTTTTCTTATTTAGGCCGCGAACTTTTCAATCCACCCTCGTAACGTATTTGATCGACATTGAAGTTTTCATGGATACAAAATTTTCACACTCATATCTTCCTTGATGGATGCAGCGCAATTCTAAGGCACAAAAATAGTTAGTATACCAGATAGTAAATATAACAAAATAGCTGGCGCCCAACTAATATAATCATACTACGGCTATATGTGGTAAAAAAAGAAGTCTGTAAGTAAATCTAAAGTAAAACATAATAAAATTCAAAAAGAAGTTGGAAAACAAAGAAAAATATGTGATATATGAACCATTTTTTCCGAAGAAGATATATCAAGTGTAATACCTTACTGGTAACCTTCGTTAATACTGTAAATATTTTTGTTTTTTGATATATCAAAAAGGGTTGCACCTTGTAGAATATACCTATGCACAAGCGCTATTTCTTAGACATCTCGCTAAACTACCTATACATTTGTTTAATCGGTGACTTCACTCGTGTGTCGCTCAGGAACTATAGTTTCTTCTGGATAAAACGTAGCTCATGCCCTTTTTAATACTTCTGACACAATGTATTGCAAATTTCATACTGATTGATCGAACCATTTAGGTTGAGCTTAGATCAGCGCAACCATCCAGCGGGCCACCATAAGGATATTTAGATATCTAGAGAAATAGGGGTGTTATAAGTTCAATGAGTATTTTTGTGTATGTCGTTATATCTCTGTGAATCTTTGTATTTGTTTGCTGTCAGTAGCTTCATATGTAATTTACGAATGGTTAGCTTATGTAGCCACAGAAAATTAGGAACAACTGTACGGTTTAAAAAAAATCAGTAGTTAGTCACGTTTAAATTTGAAAACGTGGCTAACGTGTGTTAAACTCCTTGTAAGTTAGCAATAGAGCTAGTGCAAAGTTCCTAGAAACTCAGGCAATGCAACTTTGATATTGAAGGGCTTGATTTAACTGAACTAACTAGCTTTAAATAACTTAATAATAAACATAGTGATTGTATAAGATATAACATGCTTCATATCACTTTACTCACCTTAGGTATATCAATTTCTAACTTTTTGGAATAATAAGTACCTATAGATGAAAATGCCCTTTAAACGTGTAGCTGGTCGTTTAGATATTAAAAAGCTGTTAAATTGTGTATTTATTCAGCGGAAACACTGTGAGAAACTCAAGTGGCGCGTTCCGTTTGCCGCTCACAGCGCTATCAGCGCTAAAAGTGCTCAAAACCGTTCCGTTCGTTTTAGCGCGCTAAAAGTGATATTAGTGCTATTGCAATCGGAACGGTAAATTGCGCGCTAACATTCTGACTGTTTGTCGATTAAGTCAAAAGTTATAATTTCATTAAGATCTATGACCCTGAATGAAGCAGGAGCCATTTTTAACAATATTACAAAAGAAAATTAATAAGCAAGCTCTCAAGCAAGCAAATCGACTAATAAAAACATCAACAAAGTAACGTCATGTGTCAGGTTTGACAGGTCGCTCAGAGCGACCACACTCCGTAGCTTATAGTAGTAACTGTTTCTTGATTCTGCGTACCTTCTTAAAACAACCCGTCACCCATATAAAAACGATAGACGAATAGTTTAAATATTTGTAGCTCGACGCTAACGCGCTGCGCACTCCCTTCCCTAATCGGGTGTCGCTCCGACGAAAGCTGCTTAGCAAGCCCTTGCCACAGCCGTGAAGGTGGTTTTTAGTGGGTAGGTGCCACACTGGTGAGTCCCACATAACCCTGCAGACCGGCTGCGCGGTATGCATGACGCATTTACCACCTCGCTGCCCGTGGGTAGTGCCTGCTTAGGCGGAAAACAAAAAGCTTACGCATACAGTGCAAAGCGAATTTACTTGGAGTTACACGTATGACTCGTGGCTCTCGGTTTATACCGGGTGTACAATCCAAATGGGTCAGTATGGAGGAGTCAGAAACTATGAGAGATAGCGAAATCTGTTCTTAGGAACCATGGCGTCCATTTTAGATTTAATAATAATCACATTCAAACTTTTTTCTTAACTCTCATACATAACCGGGAATCGAACCTGGTCAAAATCTCCGTAAACAATGTGGTATAAATTCTGCAAGTCGTAAGAAGCAAAAATTCAATTGAATCTTGTTCAAATAGTTGAAAGAAAAACCCAATAATAACATATAACTATTTTATTTCAGTAAATGTTCAAAATGGTAGCCGTTCTGCTGAATGCAAAGATTAATTATTTTGGGTAACGAATGTAAAATTGCGTTACGTATTTTTATGGGGTGCATATGTGTTAAAATGTTTTCTAAGGCTGTAGTTAAATGGATGTAGTTAAGTGGATATAACCCCATAAGAAAAGTCAAGAGGCGTGATGTCAGGCGATCTTGCGGGCCATTTAATGGGGCCGTTTGTACCAATCCAGTTATCTTGAAAGTGATCATTGAGAAAGTCTGTGGCAATTAAACTATTATGTGCGGGGGCTCCATCTTGTTGAAAATACATATTTTCTATGAAATCCTATGGCATTCCTCGTATGATTCCAACAACGTCTTCTAAAATTTCGATGTATTTAACTCTATCTAATCGCCCGTCATAAATTTTAAACATCAAAACTCTGTTATGTGTAAGTCCAACCCAACAGTTAAATGAAAATCTTATTTGGCGTCGCCCTTCGTGGATCCGCAAGAGTTTTTGGCGTGACCAAAAATGATAATTTTTGCGATTTTACATACCATTATTTGAAAACTGAGTTTCGTCCGAAAAAAATATAAACTCTAAAAAAGTGTCGATCCGAATTTATTTTCTCCTTCAACGAGTTACAAAATTCGAATCGTCTGATGTTATCACCTGGATGCAAGGCTTGAGCTACTTGTATTTTATCAAAACATTTTGGATTGTATCGTGAGAAACGTCTGGGATATCGCGTACAGCGTCACGAATTGAAGCATCAGGAGTTGCCTCGAAGTAAGTCAAAATGGTGATCTC
Organism: Marasmarcha lunaedactyla; assembly: GCA_923062675.1. NCBI lineage: Eukaryota > Metazoa > Arthropoda > Insecta > Lepidoptera > Pterophoridae > Marasmarcha > Marasmarcha lunaedactyla. The sequence goes on along the minus strand of OV281342.1, from coordinate 8,756,262 downwards.
AACATCAATATCACATGTTCGTGGTTTCTTCTGCTTTTTCCTTCTGAAACTACCGCATGTCCTCAAATTGTAACTAAGTTTATTAAATCTTTTTCGTGTGGTTACATTACGTAACGGATGCCTATGTCAGTACCAATCCAAAGCTCCTGTGCAATTTTACCTCTTTTAAAATAGGCTTCCAATAGAATTACAATAGAATTCTAACTGTTCTTCATTTGTTAAACGCATTACACAAACAGTACACAACACATAACACAATAATAATCTATCTAAAATCAAAACGAAGAGGTTATGAAAAGGCTCGTTTTATTTAAAATATGACATTCATTCCAAAAGGAGTATTCCATTTTCAAATTTTAATTGTCGTATGCATAAGGGTCTCTTCAAATAATTGATGATCGATTCATATTATTCACGACATTTTGCAAATTAATTAAATTGTGGCCATTTCAGTCTAATTCACTGTCAGTCTTGTTTACACAAGATTTCATAGCCAAATTTGGTCCTTATACTCACGGACCAATACTTGACGCAATTACAAGAGTATTGACCAGTTTCGATTCCCGGTTATGTATGAGAGTTAAGAAAAAAGTTTGAATGTGATTATTATTAAATCTAAAATCGACGCATGGTTCCTAAAAACAGATTTCGCTATCTCTCATAGTTTCTAACTTCTCCATGCTGACCCGTTTGGATTGTACACCCGGTATACAAAAGATTAAACAACGTGCCAAGGAAGGAGGCTAGCCCTTAACCAGGGCCTGTGCTGAGTGCACCGAGTGTAAATGTTGGTTTTGTGATTATGTCGTACCTGTATTGTTAAAAGATTTGTTATTACAACGTTAATTATAAAAAAAGCCTTAATGCAAATGATTCTTTAAGGACCGTTTTTTCAATGCTCAGTTAACTTTTATCAGTGGAATACTTCTGAAAATTTGACATAATTTCTATGGAAAGTCGTCTTATCAAGAGTCAAAACTTTCTACTGATTAAATCTGAACATTTAACAATTAACCCTAAAACAAATTAAAGAGTAAGAGTAAGAAAGAGTTTGACAGTTATATTGTTTCGGTACCAACCTATAAAACTATATATCCGAAACGCTTCTTGAAACTGAAATCTTTGTCAAAATGAGAAAATGGCCCCACAATTTTTTTTTACGAAATATATAATTTCAGAAAAAAATTAAGCCTAACAATATATTGATTTTGAAGGTGTCAGTATGACAATATGGCAATGTGACAACCCATTATATGGCATAAAATTCAAGTGGTTATTTAATATGATTATTTATTAAAGGCATAAGAGCAACACAAGTTGTCTGTCTGTAAGAACAACTGTATTACTAGTTTTTGAAATTTTTTTGGCAAGATCATCAGAAAAAGCCATTTTGCATGTTACTGTTTACGGTTATTATGTCTGAACTTGTGTATATGCGAGCAGCATACTACTAAAATATGTTGGGCATATCTAAAGTTTAATTTAATAAACAATAATTATTTATGTTACTTTATGATACATAATAATAATATAAAATCCCCAGACAAATACACTAACTGTATGGTCCCAAACTAAGCAGAGCCTTGTTATAGAACTAATGGATAAGAATACAGTTAAATGTTTTTTGTATCAAGGGTTACTAGTAATTAAATATATTCCTTTCGCGAGGTTAAAATATAGAGCTTATTTTTTATGTGGATTTTGGCTGCACCACACCAAGACGTGATGCCGTAGTTAATAATAGACTGGTATGAAGCAATATAACCTTATTTAATAATACTAATACCAGCAAAATCTTGGTATCGTGTGACTGAACTGGCCACCTTTCTTTCAAGATAATAAACATGTTTGACGAATTCTAGCTGATTTGTTGTTTGTATGCTTCTTGAAAGAGAGTCTTCTGTCAATTTTACCTTTCAAATGTGTTATGATTGTGGCTTTTTCGAGAGTGACAGAAATGCTTTGCGACAGTCATGCACGCGTAGGTTTAAGCTCTTTCAGCCTATTAATGCTGGTGCGCTAATACAAAACTAGTTTAAATAAATAATGATAATTACTGTGCAGCCATTCAAGGTTGAGCAGTATTTAGATCAGTTTGAGCAATAGAATTTTAATCCCAAGTTTCCCCGAAACATATAAGTGCAGTGTCATCAGCATAGCTTATAATAACCTTGCAAGTAGAGACATTAATTTGACAGAGGTCGTTAATATAGCATAAAGAGAGAGTGGTGCCCAAAACGCTACCTTGAGGAATTCCACGTGTAATAGAGCATTGGCGGCTCACAATATCATCTACCTTAGCTTGTTGAGTACGAATACATAGCTAGTTGGACATCTTTAGGAGTTGCATAACTTTGAAGCCTTTTTTTTACTTCATACATTTCTAAACCCTATGAAGGAGCCTGTGCGTTTTAGCAATTGTATAACTTGTTTAGGTGACTTCAAATGTGAAAGGACCAAACTCGAAAAAATTTTCCGGTACCTATGCAACATTCATTTTGAAAGGAGGTTTCTTTGCCACAATAGCAGATTATCGAGCAATGCTATACCAATCTTAAACACCCTAGGTATGTATATAAAATATACATTATATATATATATATATATATATATAATATTATATGTATATAATATTTATATATTATATATATATATATAATATATAAATTCTCCGTTGTAATGTCCTTTATAAATCGTTAAAACTAGTTTTGTTACTGAATATATTTTTATAGTAATTGTTGATGATCTCAATAAGTAAGTAGGTATATACAAATATATTTTATTACACTGACTTATTTATTGCATTAAATAAATCATACTTACTCTTCAAAATATTTTAGGTAAACGAAATTCAGGAATAAAATGTATAATAGTACTATTTAATTTATACCTGAATACATTTTACTGCACAGTTATTACCTGCTTTGGTCCCAGAATTAGTTCGCGTGAAAGTAATTTTTTTTCCGGATAAACACACCAACTGTATGGCCCCAAAGTAAGCAGAGATTTTGCTATGGATGACCATACAGCGAACTAGGGGAACCCAGACTAAACATACATATATAAATATCAACAACCGTGACCGGAGAACAAACATTGCCCCGGCTAGGTCTCGAACCTGGGACCTCCAGCGTATGAAGCAGGGCTACTAACCACTAAGCTACTCGGTCGTCTCAAATAGATATAAAATTAGATAGATAGATATAATATACATATAAAATAAAATTAATAATAAAGATATAAAATGTATACATAAGTGAGTACTATATCTATTCTATATTTTTAAACAGATAAAAACCTCAAAGCTTCTACATTGTTTAAGGTCCACTGCGTGAAAAGTTTTCTTATTTCACTTAGAATCCAACCGATAATAGAAGTGAATATTGAAGAGGCTGCTTCATTTGTCTTTTCTCTTTTGCTTACTGTTTTAATTTTGTGTAAGATCATGGCCCTCTTTATGAATTGAATTTAGACATTATGGAATTTAAAATCAGGGAAGCTCGTGGTCAATGTTTACTTTAGTCAGTAGTATGAAGTGAAAATGTGTTTATAGTGAAACTTTGAGTATTTTTATTTACAGAATTTTCAATTACACATTGTTTCAGATATTCATGGAATGGATATTAGTGCGGAAGTGAACAAAGAAAAATACACTTACGATGAGTATAATTCAAAGCTCTTGATATATAGTTCTTTATATTTGTAATCTTATACACGTGAGAAAATTTGTGATAATGATTAGATTATCATCTAAATTTACATATTCTTGTAATTCGGTTTCTTAAACATATACATATATCTAAAAACAATCTTATATATATTTTTGCAGACAGAACACATTTTTCCTATCTAAATTATGTGTTGATTTTGATTTCATCAATATTATGCTAGAAATATTGAAAACGAAAATTTAAAAAAATCATTTTTTTTTGTGATTTTTATTAAGTTTACGCGAAAGTACACTGGAGATTTATAGCTCTTGGTTCTTTACTAAAATATTCATAGTTGGTTTGACAAAGCGAAGTAAGATCTTGTATTTTAAATAAAATTTTAAATACTTTTTCAGCAATACAAAAGGCCTTACAGCGCCATCTATCCGTAGTTCCTAAACTAACTAGGAAGCGTTTAGTACCAATATTCACTGAGAGATGGCGAGGCCATGATATACACTATTACAGTATATACATGTAGGTATTAGCGGTCTTTACTATGGGTACATTCACGGGCGTAGCTGGGGAGGGTTTTAGGGGTTCAAACCCGGGGGGATTTGAATACAATTGTTAACGCGCAGTGTAGAGGATTAATTCGACGATTATTTTTAAAAATAAATGTACAAAACGAACGTTATTTTTTTATTCAGCTTATAATTTATACTACTTATAATACTACTGCTCGAAAAAGGACTCCCCCAATTCCTTCGAGGAGATTTTGTCTAAATGTATTTTCTTATCACACAGAAAAAATCTTCTTTTAATTTTTCTTATACAGGGTGTCCCAAAAGTCGACGATAAACCGGAAGTTGGGGATACAAGAAGTCAGAGATACAGCTATAAGAGAAATTAAAAATACATTTTGGCCCTGTGGTTATGAAACTATAGGTATTTAAAAATACACAAAATCAACACCCTGTGTTGATCATTTCAACCCTATTGCTACAAATTGTAACTTCGGCTTGGTTTTATTTTTGGAATATAGCCCTGAAATGCTTCTATCTATTGTAGCCTTCAATTTAAAATACTACTAAATCTACCTTCGTTCAAAAGAAAACGTCTCGTTTCTCCCAACAAAAAATTATAAAAAAAATTGTGCTTAAGTTTAACCTACTGTACTGAAGCAAGAAAGAAGACATTTCGAACATTTAATTTAAAATAAAGTTTAAATCTAAGAATTGACGTTTTATTTTAAACCCTTTCTAAAAAGGTTACTATGAAAGTACTATTAGACCATTATCAATTCAATTTTTAATGTGCAAACTTTAATAGGTAAACTTGGCGTATCTACCTAGTAATAATTAAGTAATTATGTAAAATTAGCTAAACTAAAAACCACGAAGAAATCTTTAGCAGTAGCACTTTCTCTTTCACATTCACTTAGATCACAAGAACATTGAACAAAAATGGTATTGAACCCTAAAAATAACCTAATAATTTAATTACTACTTTGCCTTTAGAATGGTTTCTAGTATGTTGTTGTTTTTTTTCGCTTTATTTTAGAAGTAATTTAGCAAGTGTTATACCATTATGAAATATGTATTGAATAAGCAAACTTTTGAAACTACTTGCCAAAAGAACTCGATACATTTTTTTTTTCAGTTCAGTAGGTTAAAGCTAAGCAGACTTTTTTATAAATTTTTGGTACGGAGAAACAAGACTTTTTCTTCTAAACTTGTATCTGCTGCTTCCGGTTTATCGTCGATTTATGGTACACTCTGTATAACGGTTATTTAATGTAATTTTAGTCGTTTTATTTTCTTGATCCCCCCCCCCCCGATTCTAAAACCTAGCTACGCGTGGGTACACTGTTGTTCATTTGAATCAGAGACTAGTGAATAACTACTAACTAATAAGTTATTTACTAGTCTCTGATTTGAATGTATGTCACGGTGCATATTTTTTATTTTATTTTATCGGCTTGCACAACAATCGTTCGCTTTGCACCTAAATTCATACATGCAATTCATAAAAATAGTTATCATAAAAATGTTCACGGCTTAATAACAGATGACAAACTTAAACAGTTTCTTATGTATTACCAAGTTGCCCAATGCACTAGTCTCTTTTTTTTCAACCCGGTTTCTCTAATACGTTGTGGGTACCTACGATCAGCTGGATAGTACTGCTATCCTTTTCTACTAAATTATAGTCTGAAGTTAGAGATAGTGTACCAAACAACTAATTTTGAGCTTGGAGAAAGATGCAAATTATTTTTACTTTACATTGCGTAGCTGCACTAACAGTAAAAAGTTGTTTGTTTACTTTTCTGAAGACTTTTACGTCACTCACTCCCAGTCTGCCAGTTTAGTTTTGTCAATAAAATTCGAATCGAAATGAAAAGTGAAGTCAATTTAATTGTTTCTTTCGGTTTAGCTGATAATTTATTGATTTAACAATAATTTATTAGCGAATATTGCATTGCAATTTTTGGAAAGATTTTGTATGGGCTTTGTTACTTAGTTTTAAAATACTGCTTTTAACTATAAACGATGGCTGAAACAGAAAAGCAACCTCGTTATATGGAAAAACTGTTGCAAGAACTTGGCTGGAACCAGGGTACTAGAATACCTTTAGCCGACGAAGAAAATCAAAATCTGGAGACACTTTTAATAGCCAAGTAAGGACGCGAGCATTAATAGAGATTGAAATTTTATAATTTGTTCTTCTATTTAAAACAATTTTTTCTAAAGAAATAATTTGAAAAGCACCTTTTGTAATAATTATTTAGCAAATCAATGCTGGCATCAGCATTGGGAAATCTTACCTACCTAATTTTATACAATTTATTTCAATCATGACTTTGTCACACATTGTTGAATATGCTGTAGTATATTACCTTAATGTTTAACATATTACAATCTTTATACATCTTATGTAATAAAATTGTTTAAATGTTGTTTCAGGCAAAATGAAATCCAGCAGCTCAAAGAAGCTTGTTCAGTACAAAAGCAAAAATCTGAAGACCTCAAGAAGTACAAAGACTATACTACTACTGAAAATCAAGAGAATACTGTAAGTGTTGTAACTTATAAAATTATAATTTGAATTGAAATAAATACCATATACCATAATCAACACATGTGTCTATTCTACTGTTTCAGCGACTACTCTTTGCTCTTAAGCAACAGTTGGAGCAGGAGATCAAGCTTCATCAGCTGTCTATCAATGAAATCAGCAGACTGGATCGAGACTGGGTGACCCACACCAAAGAGAGCAAAGAAATTGCCGCTCGTATTGAAAAAATTCAATGTAAGTGATATAAGTCGTTATAATTGTATGTAACAAGTTATTATTTACTGACATCCGAGTGGTGTAGTGGGTAGTAGCCCTGCATCATATGCTGGAAAACTTAGGTTTGAGTCCTGGCGGGGCATTCATTTGGATTTAGAAGTCATAGTTATGTATCCTTATTCTGGAATCCCCCCATTTCGCTGTATGGTCATCCATAACACAAGCTCTGCTTACTCTGGGCTGGGGTCATACAGTTGGTGTATTGGTGTGTTTGTCTGGGGATTTATTATTATTATTATAACTCATGCCCTTGTGTCAGTATCACTTGGAAATTTCTCTCTGGTCAAAATAGTATGTGGGATTTTCAAGGTTGTAGTTTATTTGTATTAACTTCCAAGTGAGTTTCGCTCTTACAATGGTCTATAACTTTCTTTAAATGGGCTCCCTAAAGTTAAAAAGTTTTTCAAATATGGCTGGTACTTCATGAAATTAGAGATTGGTCTCTGCAATCCTTAAGCCAATAAACTTACACTGCAGCAAATAAGTGTATCTCTAATATTGTCATTCTTAAGTTTTGGCTTTATTCTCATACTAACTTGCAGTAAACATCAGCAAGATGCTAAAAAAGGCTGATACTATGAAGGGTGAGGTGTGCGGAGAAAGGGGTGCCTTGCAGGAATGGCGGGCGGCCCTTGAACGAAGTTCCTGTGATATCATGGCAATTGAGCAGTTTACTAAACAGGATATCTCGAAAGCTAAGGTGTTTAAAGTTTAATTTTTCCAATTTATTAGCCTGTCTGCATTTTGTACCAGATGTTTATAAATTCTTTTGCAAATTGGTTTTTTTAAATGGTTTTTTTGAAAGATATGGGTTAGTAGTAACACTGAAAAAGGCCAGAATGCATGTGCAGAGGTTAGTTGTGGATTGCAGTACAATGTTTTCGTTTTTAGTAAAATAATAAAAACAGAAAAAACATTTTTACGCTTGAAAATTTTCCAAGTATAAATTTACTATGTAAGTTCAATTTCAAAGAAAATCTGGATACTACAAATGCTGGAAATGGCTGGAATGAATGTGCAGAGGTTAGTAGTGGTAAAGTAAAATCAAATAGGCTTTGAAATTGAATTAACATCATAAATTTAGCATTGGAAGGTTTTGAAATGAATGTTTTCTAGTGTAAAAATATTTTTTCTGTGATAATTATATTACTACAAATGAAAAACATTGCACTACAATCCAATTCTAATGTGAAAAAACAAAAAAGTTTTTTTTTCATTTTCGTAAGCCGAATTTTTTTGCCCCGTATTTGTTTTTAGGCACTTCTACAAACTACAAAATAACTTCGCTACGATAACGGTTCGCTAAGATATGGGTTATCTTTCAAAAACACCATAAAGACAGCCATTTGCAAAAGTTGGGTGCTAAGTTACATAGGCATTTATAATATTATCAAGTTTAGTTTATCAAGCAAAGTTTTAACAAACAATTCACTTTATTTAAAAACATAAAATAACAATGACATGCATGCATATTAGTTGTAGTAGTTGTTGCTTGTTTCCCTATTTAAGTTCGAGTATATAAAGAAACACTAATATATTTTCTAAAATTTCAGGCTTTAGAGACGCAAAGACAGAAACTTAAAGAAGAACATGATCGCTTGCAAGCCAGACTAAATCACATTGCTTCTAATCTTTGTGCAGAAGAACGAGCATGCCAGAGGATTTCTGAACAGGTAAATAAAACTTTATATTTATATCATTTCACAAAAATATTAAAAAATTACAATGCTCCTCAGAGTACATTTTTTTAAAGTGTTTATAGCCTGTTATTAGGCCGACTGGTAGTCGTGGGTTTGATTCCGCTTTCAACAATATTTCCTTCTTTTTTAAGTTTTTTATTTACCAATATTACTTAAATTTGCTGTTCCACGGCATCATAACATACTTGAAAATTTGATGATAATTAAAAAATATGTTTTAGGTAATGGAGGCCATGGAGCAAAGGAAAAGCATGATGGATATGTGGACAGCAGCGGTTGATAACCTACGCCAACGCGACAAAGATATCAGGCATATAAGAGAGGTAAATTATACACACTTCTATATACTAACTTGATACCTATTGAATTCTCGGCAGTTTAGTGTTCTAAACTATGATTCATAATGGATTGGCCAAATGTGAGGAGTTGTTGTATTTAATGTAAACATATGTATGAACAGTCCATCTGAATCCATTTTGATCCGTAAATAAACTGATATTAGAATAAAACCAGTACATCTATTCGAAACATTTCAACGTGAACATGTTTTTCATTTTCTAACAATATTTTATATAAAAAATTTAATTTAACTCTTAGAACTAGTTTCTTGAAATGTTCATGAAACACTCAAACAACATGGAATACGTTTGAAAATACAAAATCAGGATCTATTTCGATAGTCATATTGTATTGCAGCAAGAATAGCATAGTCATACTTTAACCTTAGAATACTGCCAGCTGTATTTTTTAGTACAATACTTAAAACAGATCTCAGATAGATATTTGAAAAAATTATCTAAGAAAAAAGGTATTAAAGAGTATGAAGTTTAAGAATACTAGCATAATATATGTGTCGTAAATCATCAGAAAGTATGTCAATTAAGCTTTCATATTTTCCACACTATAATTTACATAAAGCACTCAACTGCGTAATTTTATAAGTGCATTTGTTATTATAAGAACATTACTTAATAATCACAAGCAGGTTAAATTATTCCTGACATCCTCTTTACATAAGTGGTTCGGGTCGGCATTAATTGAATGAATGTAGATGAATGTTCAGGAAAATTGCGGCGCGGCCAATGCCATTCAGGTTCTGGCAAAGTAAATGCCAAATGAACTAACCAATGTTCCGATCGGTACTAGCCTAATTTATGAAGGAATAGCTTCGCGCCTTATCGTTTAATAAATACTGCCAATTGAATGTTCCGACCCGAATAAGTGGCTAGTGCCACTTACTAAGCTTTTCTAAATAAAGACGTTTGATGTTTTGTACAAATTTTTTATTTGGGTTTTCCTAATCCAGTACTTTACGATCATCCATAACACAAACTTTAAGCCTTACTGTTATGCTTTACAGTTGTAATTGTTTACTTAATTATAATTTATGATATATTCCAGGACTACGCTCTCCTAGAAATCGAGGCTAGCAAACTAACTGAGGAATGTCGCGAACAACAGCAGTTCTGTGACCAACAGATTGGCAACAACCAAGATATGTTCCACGAAAATACCGTGTTGTCGCAGCAACTCAGCAATACCAGGCTAGAGTACGGTAGGCTGGTGGATTCCAATATGACGTTGGATAGTGAGGTGATTGTCTAGTCGAGTTAAGCTTTTACTGGTGCCTGTTTTGTTAAGGGACATCTTTGAAATGGCGGAACTACTAGTGGACTACGAATTATAACAACGTATGACATTCATGTATCACTGAAAACATGTGACACGAATCTTGTCAAAATGTTTTACTGTTACAATCATTATACTGTATAAAACAAAGTCGCTTTTTATTTGTCTATTTAGCTGAGATAAGTCTAATTGTTTTTTAGATTTAATCCAAAAGTGTTTGTTTGCAAGTAACGCAAAAGTATTCGACCGCGTTAGCAATTTATGGTCACGAAGGGTGACTTTAATGATATGACAAATGTTTAGATACATAATGCACTCTTTTCTTTTTATTGTATTTTTTTGGCAGGCATTTGTTTACCCTTTTATTTGATGAAAAGTTAATGTTAATGAAAAGTTAAAAAGAGGATGCTGGTACACGTCCAAGAAGTATTTATTCAGTCTACACTCGAAAAGCTAGTTTTTTAGTTCGAGACACGGTGGTGATGTAACATGGAGCCGTCCAAACGTTTATTTTGACTTTTCCGTTTATCAACTAAGAAGAATAACTAGGTGTCAATTGATCGACGCACTATAGGCTGTATGGCTTAGACCCTTGCCTGCTTTTACGAGCGAAAAGAAACAACAACAACATCGACGCACTAGAAACAAGGTGAAAGAAGAAATACCTACATAGGCTTTCTCTGGAGTTCAATGGCAAAACAAACTGTGTTAGATCTTTACAATCGTTTGGAGTTTGTTCCAGTATATATTTTTCGTTATTTAAGTTTGTTTGCTATTTAACGGTATGTTTGAATGTTCAATATATCTGTCTAACTTTTCACCAGGCACAAAGTCTTCAACGCGAGCTTTCCAACATGAAAGGAATCTTGGAGAAGCTTCGAATGGAGAACCGCCGCATCATGGACGAGCAGCATCGTAAGGATACAGCCTTAGAAGTCCTTTCGGGAAAGGTAGATTATTTTTTTAGTTTATTGTTGCATCTGGTCGTGCATAAAAATAATTCTAGTAATTTTCCAAATCCAAGGAAGTAATTTGCATTTAGTTTTATGACTGAAAATATTTGTAATTTGTTCTATTTATGATGGAGTATCATTCATTTTCTTGTGATCATAATTAAAATATAAAGCAATACACATTCTTCCTCATATCTCCTTTAAGCCTTTAAAGTAATTTTTAGCTAACTAATTTATGTGTATATATATTTGCAGCTAAAAGAACTCAAAGAGAAGCTGAAGGATTCAAACGACAAATCTAAATCAGCTGAAAAACGCGCCAAGGAGCTGGAGGACATGTTAAATGTTTGTATTCTTTCATTTTAACTTATTGATACTAAACCGTCATTTCGACTATATGGCATCAACAATATGACGTAAACATAGCTATGACGTAAAATTTTGTAAAAGTTGAGCGAAACATAACTTTTTTAAATGAAATAGCCAGGGTTTCAGTCTTTATACAAAAAGCAAGGCAAATGAAGTTCACATTTTTTTCCGTCTACCTCCGAATATTATATATATATATATATATATATATGTTTAAAGGAATTACCAGCTTATGCAGTTGCGTGAATAATTCTAGTTGCAATTCCATTATGTTCTTCTTTGATACGTAGTGTTCTACACTGGAGAACCCTGGTACGATTCATATGCCATACAATTTGTATGCTGAGCACGTGTGATGTTTACAAGTTGTGGGTGTATGTTTGTTCTCGCTCTCTCCTCAAAGGTCATACATACTGTGTGCGCTAGGCTGTTATTTATAGTCACTGTGTGTGCATGACAAAAACGACTTATTGTACCCGCACACCAAAGCAACGAGAACACGTGTTGACAAGCTAACGTATCTCTATAGTATATTTTTCTTGGGATCCTATTTCATTGTGTATATAGTAAATGGCTCTTTATATAATGTTACAGGAGGAAGAACGCTACGCCAATCTTCTGACTGTGAACCAGCAACGAGCCATGCATTGTTCATTCTTAGAACAACAGAAACTTATAGCGCTCAAGAATGAGGAAAAACTGTTCCACATGCAGCTTAAAGGTTTGTTACGACGACTTACTAATAACACAGTGGACAACTCGGCAAGTCTCCCTCCCCCAAGTATCCAAACGACGAACACCCTCAAACGGCACCCGTTCACGGGTGTTCGTCGTTTGGATACTTGGGGGGAGGGAGACTTGCCGAGCTAACAAATGCAGATAAGAATAATTTTGTATAGACATAAAGAGATTCTGTAAATTTATTTTGAAAAAAATATACCCGTGAAGTTTCTTGCCAGTTCTTCTTCACGAAGCTTTTTCCGAACTGGTGGTAGGGTCATGTTTTATTTGACGTCAATAAGAACAAGTAATTGTCAATGTTGAGAAATAAATATTTGAATTTGAACTATTCTTTACTACCATTTCTAAAAGCTGGTCCCAAAATATATATTAACTACTTATGGTCGCACTGCACATCGCTATTCGTATTCGCGTCTTCGTCTTATTTGCCCAAATACGACGATATATAGTCTCTCTACTCGTCTATATTCGCCCATTCCCACGAACAAGACGAAAACGAAACGAAATGAATACGCAAACACATGACCACTCGTATTCGCCGGAATCACAGGACCCTGCGTTCATGATTTTCAGACTTCAACACGAATATAAGCAAACAAAGACGGAAAAATACGTGAATACCGAATAGCGATATGAAGTGCTACCATTACTATTAAATATTATTTGACTGGAAAAATGTTGTATACTAAGAAAAATGCCACACAATTTGTTACAGCATCCAAAGCGATCATGAACAAGCTACATACAAAGCAGATAGACATAGAACGCAAGTTACAAACGCAAAAGGAGAGCCTTTACAATATTGTTAGTACAACACGTTTGTCTTTTTATGCACAATTTAAATTTGTACGAGATAATCAAACAAAAACGATCGTTAAAAATTACTAGTGATATTAAAATAATAATGTTTCCATGCTGTTAATCCTAATACAGAGAAAAATTACCATAATTAACAAAACATTTTGAGTTTGCAGTGACATTTTTTGGCGGCTTTATAATGTCCGCACGGTACACGTAAACACTACGCTTGTCCAGTCAGACCTTTGATTAAATTAAAAGAGCGGAAGATAGGGAAACACTCTTATTGCGTTGCAGGAAAACGAGATATTATTATTTTAATAATTGAAATGAGCTCCGTTGAGTAACTTCTGATTCTATAAATAGTATATTTTATGGCTTTATACAATTATTCGCGTAATGTATGTCAAAGCACGTTATTTGCGATTACACCACTGTGACTACGTCATTGTGTGCAATGCTTTACATACAATTTAGAAAATCATAATCGCCGTACAGTTGTAAAACCGTAATATTACAATTTGACTAAGTTAGGTTAGAGTACTACAAAAATTGAAATTATATTGTAAAGTTACGGTTTTGACACCTTTACGGCGACATATTTAGATAATATGCAGACTTTTATTCCTATTTGATTCCAAAAAGGTTAGTTACAGTTACATACTGCACAGTATGTAACGAAAAAACAAAACATGTAGTCCTTAGCCCTTCCCGATTTTTTAATCAAATAGCTTGTTTTATGTGGCGTTATAATTTATAGATAAGGCTAGTAGAGTACTGAAAGAAGTTTTCTTTGTGTGTCAAAATTAGCTTGCTTTTAATGTGTTTCGTGTAGCTCTTTTAGATTAAAATATTAAATTATTTAATCCTCCTGAACATTTTACTACAGTCTTTCCAAGTGGAAATGCTCGGAGCAAAAATAATGCAACTGGAAGGGAACCTGGCTGAAAGAGAAATCAATGCTGAACTAGTGGCGAAAGAAGCAAGGTAACTTTAATAACTTGCTAGTACTAAGTAATATATGTTGTTTAATGATACTGTCAAAACCTTAAACAAACAAAAGAAGGTATAAGTCCATTTAAAAATTTTAAGTATCTGAAGCATACATACACGCTTACATTAATACATAATCATTCATCATAATTACATAATCCAGCGCTCTTAAAGAAGAGCGGATTTTTCAATCGTTGGATAACTTTACCTGGAGAATAGCTTAAAAACTTGACAAGACTTTCCGTACAAACTATGTCAAATTCTCAAAATTATTCTACTAATAAAACTTATCTGAGTTTTAAAAAATCAGTCATCAATGCATAATAATAGTTATATTTTCTGAATGAACAACCCTTTTGAACTTTATTCGCCTTGACAATTGAAATATGGAACTATATTTGATAATTTCAGATTAAAAGAGGTGCTAGCTCGCCACACAGCCAGGGTATCGTTACTGGAGCGTCACGCGGCAAAATTGACGGACGACATGAGACTGCTCAATAAAGACTTGGAATCTAAAACAGTACAACATGAAGCTCAGGTACAGTTTCTCCGAACTGATGGTAGAGTCACATGAGTAGATAAACGGAACAGAGACAAAGCGTGCCATACAACCGCACGAATCTGTTGCGATACTACAAGCACGCGGGGCATGTGGGCGTGATCACTGGCCGTACGCGGCGAGACAGGTCAAAAGACATTGTCAAAAGGCACAGCCAGTTGACAATCTCAGGGTCATTGCGACGCACGTTGTTTGTTTTGTTAGTTGCAGGTTTGATTATTATAATGTAAAAACATTGTATTTTTTATTAATAATGGTTGTTTATTGTACTGTGTGTATGAATAATTCTAGCAAAAATAAAATTGAATTGCTCGAACCGAGGTTTTGCGAATATTTCGATCTTGAAATAAATATTGTCTATATTGGCAATACGCTTAAGTATTAAAGATTGTAATGTTGATATGCCATGTGAGTGTTTCCCGTTAGATTACTTAAATTACTTGAAAAAACTATATAAATTATTAAAAAACAAAAACTATAAAAGAAAATTATTAGAGTAAGTAATTTGTGAAGTATTCTATCATACTGAATAATGAAACTATTTAACAAATGTTTTGTTTAATTTGTCTTAACCTATTGTGACAACCCTGCCAAAATAGGTAACAATTTTTCACGTTCTTAAGAAGCTTTGTCTCTGTTCCGTTTATCTACACATGTGGTAGTCATGTCAATAAGAACAAGTAATTGTCAATCTTGAGAAATAATTTTTTTTTTATTTATAATTAACAGGCGTTTGTCTTCCATCTCACCTGATGGAAAGTGACGATGAAGACGAGGATCGTACACGCCTGTATTTGAATTGAATATTTGAATTTACATTTATTGATTAATTTTCGTAAGGCTGTTCTTTTAAGTGTGGTCAAGTAAACAAGCATCAATTAGTTTGTAGCAGAACATGTTATTTTTTGTTTCTACTGTCCTTTATTGTGTGTATTTATTTTCATATTGTTATAAATTGTGAAATTGTTTGATTGAATACATTATTAATCCTATTTTCAAAGCTGGAAATGTATAATTTTTTATTGATTGTATGTCTGTTAACTACTTCAAGAACATTTAAACAACATTTATATGTAGAGAGCTGTCATAAATTTAAAGTCTGTGTATCTGTAATACGGTTTTGACATTTTATTTTTTCTTGAAAGGTGAACTGATGTAATTTAAAAAAAATTGTTTTTAAATGATTCTAATATTCCTGTCTGTTGTAATTTCAAAATAACTTGTATTCCCATTAAATCCACAGATGAGCCGGCTCCGCTATTCAATGCTAAATATGGAAGGCGGTGAAAAGGAACTAAAGACGAACAAAGAGAATTACCGACGGGAACGCGTGGAAGAAACTTTACTTCGCATGAGAGTGGCGCACGCGATGCGCGCGGTGGCTGGTTTAGAGGAAGGATCTTATACTCTGGAGACACAGAGATTGCAGTTGGATGCGGTGAGATTACATTCTTTCTTAGCTGGCTATTCAGTACAACAGGTGAACAAAGAGAATTACTACCGGGAACGTGTAGATAATTGTGCACACATAATTGTCCTACCGTTATCCAAGCATACTACACGTTCCTACCGCAAATACCAATTACAGACAGAACTCCTTCATGATCAGAGCACCAAGGCTAGTGAACGAGATAGCTAATCGGATAAACAACTTTGATTTTTTCTGCAGCACCATTTCAGGCGTCAGAGCAGCCATGGCTAAAGGTTTCTTTGATTCTTAAGAGAATATTTTAGCATTGTGTTATATTATACAATATATTCCACTTTTCCTTTTGTTGGTCTATGTTATTTTGTATCTCACTAAATTGGAAAGGTGTTGCACACAACTTTGCAACAAATATTGTAATTTTTATGCGTGTATTTATCTAAGCTTGTCAAATGCGACTTAATTTTAGTTTAAACTTAATACCTATAAGTGGAAAGTCTGTAAATGGCCTTCACATTTCGCTATCATCTTAATACAATGTGTAAAAATAGCTGTAAGTTTCCCAAGAATTGTAAAATAAAAATAAATAAATAAATACTGCGCATGATAGGGATATGCGATAAACATGCAGAGGTCGCAGTTAGATGCAGTAAAATATTGATTTACTTACAGAACGATATTTTTCATTTAAAAAGTTTAATCATATGTAATGATAACAAGTTCCTACCGAGTCTAAAAAAAAGCATAACGAGGAAAATAATACTGAGAAACTTTTTATGTATTTCAAGCTAACTATTAAATACTTCACAAGTATTGTAATTTTTTTGAAAATGATTTTAAATTTTTTCCCTCTCAACCAATATATGGCGTTATTTATGATAACCTTTTGTTTACTTTGAATATTTAATTTGTTAATTGAGTTGAGAGAAACGGTTAATTGAGTGTAAAAAAATGTAGTAAAGGCGCCATTACACAGCTATAATGTTATTTCTAATTTTTGACATGCCTGTCTTACTCGTTTTTCACGCATTTGTTTTTCCTTTGCAGGCAATGAACGAGCGTCTAGTAGAGATCAACGTGCGACGCGATATGTTCACAATTCAAAAACGGTCTCTCCTAGATGATGTAGGGAAGCTGCAGAGCTCCATCCGAGAGAGGATGCAGAAGATAGAGCAGCTAAAGAAGCGGTCAGTTTTATTGAATGAAAAACACATCCAGCCAAACCAATGTTTAGTTTCGTGTGTTTTTCATTCCTAGTTCCTAAGACATGCAGCTAAGGTCCAGATTAAATTAACTCCAACGCTT
The DNA here is from genome assembly GCA_923062675.1 of Marasmarcha lunaedactyla. Lineage (NCBI taxonomy): Eukaryota > Metazoa > Arthropoda > Insecta > Lepidoptera > Pterophoridae > Marasmarcha > Marasmarcha lunaedactyla. The sequence continues at coordinate 8,738,782 of OV281342.1, read as the reverse complement.
AATAATCTGACAGGATGTGGGGTGGAGTAAGTGATGCGGTATTCAAAAGATAAAAATTTAAAAAAAGATAAAAATATTTATGCGAAACCTGTATCTTTTTAATATCTATACATTTAATTAATGTTACGATAATTTAATTTTGTACCCAGCTTTTTTTATGTATGTATGAAATATTTAATTTAAATATACACTCGCGTGCAACTAAATCGACTCAGTTTACAAAATGGAATAAAAGTGTGTTTATTTTATAATGACTTAAATTATTTAAATATAAAATATATTTTCTGAAAGTCTATTTTATAAGCTTTTAAATGATACCCTAATTTTAAGAATCTGCTGTAGAATTTCAGAATTAATCAAATTTATATGACAATACAACAAAAATGTAATTGATGAAAATAATCATAGCCATAATTGAAATTAAATAAAAAGAAAATGTCAAGAAAATTAAACAAATTTATTTAATCAATTTAGTGTTGCCTCCCCTGGCTCTAATAACAGCTCGAAGGCGATTTCTCATCGACCTGATAAGCTTCTTTATCAGGTCTTGAGGGAATGCTTCCCACTCGTCTTCCAGCGCCGTCTTCAGCTCCGTCACGCTTAAAGGCGCTGGATTTCTTGCCCGTACCCTTCGTTTTAGCTCATCTCATACGTGTTCTATGGGATTGATATCCGGGCTGAGTGGTGGCCAGTCCATGGTCGGAATACCAACTTCGTCCAGGAACTGACTAGTGACTCGTGCTGAATGACACCGGGCATTGTCGTGCATTAGGAGGAAATCATGCTCTATAAAACCTTCATAAGGGACGACATAATCCAGAAGAATGTCTTCCACGTACCGATCCGCAGTTAGACTGCCTCCACGGCCTCCGCCAGGGATGAAAACAAGCTCTGTTTTTCTTCCATTGAAATGCCGGCCCCCAATCATACACGACTACCACCATAGAACACTGTTTCAGTGAAACAGCATTACGCAAATCGCTCGCCCGGATGCCTGTAGACTCGTGCTCTCCAGTCACTGCCATGTAGACAAACTCTGGACTCGTCGGTAAATAGAACCGACCGCTATTGCTTAGCGCTCCAACTTATGTGTTCGCGAGTTAATGCAAGGCGAGCTTGTCGGTGAGCTGTGGTCAATTTGGGACCTCTGGAAGGTCGTTTCGGAGTCAGGTTAGCATCTCTTAGGCGTATTCTAACCGTCCATTGACTAACAGCTACTTCTCGAACCTCTGCTGGACTGCAACACCGGTGAGGTGGCGATTTCTGAGACTTGTAGAGACGATAAAATGATCGTCTGTCTCAGAAGTACGCTGGCGCCGACTTGTGTTTGGCCTCATGGAGTATGAACTGGTCTTGGAATCTTCTGTATACTCTGGATACAGCAGATTGACTCATATTTAACTGACGAGCGATTTCTCGCTTGCTACAGCAAAATTACAACAGCTGCTTCTTCTGGTCTTGTGTCCATAGCAGATGTAAATTAGCGATCGTAGCTTGCGGAGATGTGTACAGGTTTTGATAAGCGACTGATAAGTGTCCAATGCTTCCGGGGGTTGAAAAGCGCAACTCGTGACAACAGCAAGGAGTTAATTTTCGGTCCCTGCGTTTATGCCACAATATTTTAAAAAGGACTGATCATATTGAAATGATAAACATGTTGATTTAAAGCTTATGAAGTAGGCTTTCCAAAAAATATATATTTAGTGTAATTTTTGTAAGTAAAAAAAAACACACTTTTAGTTCATTTTGTAAACTGAGTCGATTTAGCTGTGTATACACGATGTGTGTGTGTGCAGCACGCAAGTGTATATCTTGGTGTTTACGCGTTTTACTTTCGTGTATGCATTCCCAATAAATTTCTACCCTAACATATAATCGAATGAGTAAATGTACATAGCTTAGCCTGAAAATCAGCACTGCCGTAAAAGTAACTTTTTCCAGTAGTATTAGGTCTTTACCCATAAAATTGCCGTTTTTCACGAAATAAATGAAGCGTAATTTTTTTTAATATTTTTTATTTCTATTAATCAAAATAATCACCCATGCAATCAATGCATCTTTGCCAACGCATTGGTAGCTTATTGATGACTTTCTTGAAGAAATCAGCTGGACGGGAGGCAACAAATTCTTCAAAGGCATTTTGTACTGCCTCTCGGGTAGTGAATTTTTTTCCCGCCAAGAAGTTATCCAAATTCTGGAAAAAGTAGAAATCTGTAGGCGCAAGGTCTGGTGAGTACGGCGGATGACGGAGAACTTCCAACCCCAACTCTTGTAGCTTGGAGACCGTCTGCTGTGCAGTATGAGGTCGCGCGTTGTCGTGCAGGAGCAGTGGAGCCGAACGATTGACCAAAGCTGGTTGGAGACGTGCGAGCTTCTCCATCATTGTGTTCAGTTCTTCACAGTACACATCTGCAGTGATGCTTGTCCCGTTTGGCAAGAAGCTGTGATGAATTACACCCGCGTTAGACCACCAAACAGTGACCATCACTTTTCTAGGGGTAAGTTTTCGTTTAGGGCATTGTTTGGGTGCTGAACCAGGGTCCAACCAACTTGCTGAGCGCTTACGATTGTCAAACAGGATCCATTTCTCGTCACAAGTAAAAATGCGGTTCAGAATTCCTTCATTTGTATGCCTGCTGAGCAGTGCAAGGCACGTTACCACGCGTACTTCGCGCTGGCGGTCATTGAGTTCGTGGGGTACCCATTTGTCAAGCTTTTTTACCTTGCCAATTTGACGCAAATGGACCAATATTGTTTTGAAAGCTGCTGCTAATTCAGCCGTGGATTGAGTTTCATCAGCTTCCACAATTGCCTTTAATTCGTCATTGTCGACCAAAGTTTTCGGACGACCACGGGGTTCATTTTTCAGGTCAAAATTTCCAGAACGGAAGCGGGTAAACCAATAACGGGTGGTGCGTTCGTTTGTAGTGTTCGCTCCGTAAACGTCGTTGATGTTGCGTGCCGCTTGTGCCGCTTTGCTGCCGCGACGGTACTCATACTCCATAATTACTCGAATTTTTAACTTATCCATGATGACGAAAAATGTTCGAATGCGTTGAAAACAAAACACAAACTATGAAACAAATGACGATTTTAGAAAAAGAATTCCATGTTTGTCAAATAAAATTAATTTGAAATTCGAATTATCATTAAAAAAAAAAAATATTTTCATTTGAAATGGCCAGTACGGCAAGACGGTAGTTTCATAGGTAAAGACCTATTATAATGGCTTTCTCATTTTTCGCAAAAAAATTCGCAAATCGTAGTACTTAATTAATTTGTCTAGAAACAATTGTAAATTGGATTTTTTTGTGATAATAAACTAATTTTCACTTCATTTTCCTTTATGCTTTCCAAAATGCATTTCTAAATTATACATATGGTACTAATATTATTAGAGGAGCGGATATTGGTCTAGCATTTAATGATTTCTTTTTTTAAAATTTCAGTTTACCACTTGCTAATTATAATGATAACCTAGCTAGTCCATGTTCCTCCTTAGTTGAATCAGTAAGTGTTCTTACTGTAAACCATGCATACTGTGAAAACATTCTCAAAGGTCTTGATGTCTCTAAAGGTCCAGGCAGTGACAAACTGCCTCCTTTGTTTATTGTAAAGTGTGCAAAGGCTTTATCTTTTCCTTTGACTTATATTTTAAATCGTTGCTTTGCTGAAGGATATTTTCCCACTATATGGAAAACGGCTCATGTTGTTCCTGTACATAAAAAGGGACCTAAGACTTCTATTGAAAATTACCGCCTTATATCAAAGCTTAACATTTTTAGTAAAGATGCTGAAAAAATATTTTACGATTATATTTATCCTTACGTGAGTCGTATGATTTCAACACAGCAGCATGGTTTTATGCGTGGTCGTTCTACCTCTACAAATTTAACTTTATTTACAAACAGAATTCTTAATTACATGTAGAGTGGCGGTCAGGTTGACGTGATCTACACGGATTTCGAAAAAGCTTTCGATCGCATGGATCACGTCATCTTGTTACAGAAACTTCAAGAATTAGGAATATCTGGGAATTTATTGAGATGGATTGAATCAAGCAGTTGAGGTTGGTTGTTATCGGTCTGACTACATAATTATTCCTTCCGGTGTCCCTCAAGGCTCAATCCTAGGGCCCTTGCTATATTCGGTGTACTTATATGACATAGGGCAGTCTATTAAATACGCAAACTTCATAATGTACGCTGACGACACAAAAATCTTTATGAAGATTAAGAATCTTTCTGATAGCTTTTTTACTAAAGGATGATTTGAACCGCTTGTCTAAATATTATAAGCTTAACCGTATCAATATAAATGTAGAAAAATGCTTACACATAACTTTCACTTGCAAAAATAAAATATTAACTACTACGTACTATTTTAACGGTTTGGAATTAAATAAATCTAACATCGTTAAGGATCTGGGGATGCTTTTGGACTCAAAACTCACATTTAGTGAGCACATTAGCAGTATTATTAATTTGGCATATTATTTATTTATTTATTTATTTATTATTATTAAGGCACACATACAGGTAACAATCAGAAAGAAATAAGTATATGTATTAATATGGATGTTAAACAATCAAGACCTAGATCGGTACCCAAAAATTGTGTGCACAGCATTATGACTTGTGCGTAAACTTTACACAAAATAAAGCTAAATGATAATAGGAATTACAATATTTCTTAATATAATGAAAACAAGGATTAAAATTATAATATTTCAGCACAACAAAAATTAAGTTTCATAACAAAATTACACAAGAAAAAAAATTGAACAAAGATTGAATTTAATTCTGAAGTTAAACTTCTTTGTAAGATTAAAATAAATTATAAAATAAATTTCATTAAATAAAATTACAATATTACATTACTAATTTCTTATTTAAGAATAGGATCAAGTTGAATTAAATTGTGGGATCAGATTTCATTAAACATTGAATTAAAATTGAATTAAAATGCAAAATTGGATAACATTACAAAATTCTATATATTTAACTGGATTACAATGTGAATAATATCAATGTCAGGACTATATATATATGTAATAAAATAATAGTGATGTCTTTCTGTATCATATATTGTGAATTGTGTGCAATAGTTAAGCAAATGAAGGGTGGACACTCAGTTGAGAATTTGTTTGACCTGGCGTTTAAACGACCTGTAACTGTCGCAAAATACATCAAGCTCTTGAGAGGATGTTACTAGATCGTTGTACAGCCTACACATTCTTACAACGGGGTTGAAAAATGAGGTATTGTTTTTGTAGATTTGAAGAGTAAAAACCTTATGTTTCCGGATCCTTTTTAACAATCTAGTATTGAGGTTGAGGTGTGAGAGTAGGTTAGTTGAGTCAATTCTAGCGTGAAGTAATTTGTGCAAATGGAGAAGATCCTGCTGCTTACGACGAATTTCCAGAGAAGGTATTTTGAAGTGAAGCAATCTGTCACTATAAGATGGTATCTTCCGGGCGAGGCCGCATCGGTAACTTAATGTTTTTAAGCACCTTCTCTGCACACTTTCTAAGCGTGAGGAATGCACTTCATAATAAGGTGACCAGATTACAGATGCATACTCAATTGCACTCCTTACCAAACTAAAATAAAGATAGAGATAACTATCATGTCGTTTAAATTGTTGTGTCGATCTTGTTATGAAACCAAGAGTTTTAAAGCTTTTATTTATTACTGTGTCATAATGGTTAGTGAATGACAAACCTGTATCAAAAGTTACGCCTAAATCCTTGACAACTGAAACACGGCTAAGGGGCTGGTTTTGGAGGTGGTAGTTAAAAGTCATCTTATGTTTTTTCTTTGTAAAAGATATGACTTGACATTTGGTAATGGACAGATGCATATTGTTTTTTGTGCACCAATCGGAAATTTTGTCAAGATCATGCTGGAGAGAAACACAGTCTTCGATATTCTTTATGGCAGAAAATACTTTTAAGTCGTCGGCATACAGAAGACATGGGTTCAATAAGGAACTTGCCAGATCATTAATGAAGATGAGGAACAGCAACGGTCCTAAATGCGATCCCTGGGGCACGCCTGACGTTATCAATACGGGTGTTGATGTAAAGCCCCTAAGCGCCACTACCTGGTTTCTTCTCTGTAGGTAAGACTCGAGCCACCTGAGCATATTACCGTGAAAGCCAAATAGGTAATTGAGTTTATGACAGAGTAGTGCATGACTAACCTTGTCAAAAGCCTTTTGGAAGTCGGTGTACACCGAGTCCACCTGGCCCCCAGTCGCAAATACCCTACACAGATAGTTTTTGTACTCGAGAAGATTTGATACAGTCGATTTATTTTTAACGAAACCATGCTGAGATTGAGATAAGCCCGGCTGAATGTGGTGGTAAATGTGATCATAGACGACACTTTCAAATAATTTAGCCATACTGGATAAAATACTTATAGGCCTATAATTTTTACAATCCGTTTTATCCCCAGATTTGTAGATCGGTACGATATGTGCAGATTTCCATTCGGAAGGGAAAACGCCCAAACGTAATGACAAATTAAATATATTTAATAGTGGCTCACAAAGTTCCACCGCACATTGCCTCAAAAACTTGGGGGGTATTCCATCCGGCCCAGCTCCCTTGTTCGGATCTAATTTTTTAAGTTTTGAAAGGACCGAATCTTTTGTCATAGCTAAGTTAGAAAAGGAATTCTGAACAAGGGCGTCGAGCTCAGAATATTGTCCAGATGCTATATTAGAACCATTCTCAAAGACGGAGCTAAAAAATTCTGAAAATAATTCACAAACGTTCTGGCCAGTAGATGCAGTTCTGTCGTTGAGACGCATCACTTCGGGTATACTATTGGAATATTTGGAAGAGTTAACAAATCGCCAAAAAGATTTTATGTTAGTATTTAAGGATTCTTCTACAGAGGAGACATATGATTTATAGCAGGTTGTTATTAATTTTTTGCAAAGACTTCTTAAGGAAGCGAAACTATCATAGTCTCGGGGATTTTTATATTTCATATACTTTTTGTGTAATTTGTCCTTTTTTTTTAAATAATGTTTCAGTTCAGGCGAATACCAACACGGATAACTACTTTCTTTTTTAGTATATGTAGGTGTATATTTCTTTATTAAATTGTTAAGAATTTCATAGAATTTTGTAACCGCCAGATCAACGTCATCATCAGGTAGTATCGACAACCAGTCAATATTGCTCAAATCGGCCCTGATTTGGGGGTAGTCACATTTGTTGAAGTTATGGATTAGTTTTTCCTTGCATTTCATCGTACTCTGTGCCACAGGTAGCTTGATATCGATGCAAATGGGAGGGTGGTGATGGTCAGGACGAGTCAGAGGATGAGCACTGGCTATCGATATAACCTCGAAGTTGCATAGAACTAAGTCCAAGAATCGACCAAGATTGTTAGGTACGTTGTTGAACTGCAATAGGTCATTTAGACTAGCCATTTCCAATAATAAAGCCGACTTACTATCTACTGAAACACTAGGTAATAGGAAACTATGGGTCGCAGTGGTTTGCCAAGTGATGCTTGGTGTGTTGAAGTCACCTAATATTAAATTAATATATTCATTATTATTTGTTAAGACTCTGTTACAATTATCATAAAATTCAGTTAATTTATTTATTGGTATGTCAGGGGGAAGGTAAGCTAGACATATGTTCAGTTTTCTACAAGAGCCATCCTTAAGTAAAATACTAATCCACAAATCCTCAACTGAGCTCTCCCAAGGAGATTGCCGAATAACATCAAAATCTTTCTTTATTGCAATTAACACTCCACCCCCTTCACCTTTACTAATACAGGTAGTTTCTCTATCTCTACGGAATATATTATAGCGCTGATCAAGCAATTCGTTATTAAAAATACCAGAATCTAGATTAGACTCAGTTAAACAGATTATGTCGTAATTGCAATTTAACGTGTTCAAAAACAATTCTGTAGTTTTTGTGCGTATTCTATTTACATTCTGATAAAACATTAACATAATAATTTTCTTTTTTGAAATCAAAATAACAGCATAAACAATTAGATTATTAGAGAAATATAATAAACGAGATAACAATAATATTGAGAAAACTATACCATTTTGTCCAAGCAAGTGTCGTCCTTTATTATAATAGCTGACGATGAGTCATCCTTGCGAGCGTAGACGCGTCCATACTTAACCCATACGAACTTGTAGTTACGCTCCTTGGCCAGTTTCCGCGCTGCTGCGTGCAGTGCCTTGCACTCCGGTGCTAGGTGTTCTGATACATACAGAACTTGCTTATTGCCGATAATACCGACGTCCGAGGAGCTTACTGGTTGCGTTTTATTGTTCTTATTGTATCGCTTATAGGCTGACAATACGTGATCGCGAAGACGCTCCGACGACAAAGTCACTAGAATATTACGCGGCCGTTTAGATTGCGGGTCAAGTTTGGCGACTCGTCGTACAGCGTGTATGTCGGTTTCATTGATAGGAGCCTTGATGACGTCACATAACTTGTTCACTATTTTTAAAAGATTTTCTTGTTGTTTTTCAGGTACCATGTGGATTTCAAAATTATGACACCGCGATGATTTTTCGAGGGGAATTAATTTCTTCTTCAGTATACTCATTTCATTTCTCATTTTACTAATTTCTGATTTAAAAGAATCAATTTTTGAGTCTATATTTTGAAGCTCAGATTTTAAGTCTTTCTGCTCTGCCGTGAGAAAGTCTGTGGTTTCAGTAAATTCAACTTTTAGACTATTTATAGCCGACGATATTTCTTTTCTTATAAGTTGATTTATATCTTTCATAATAGAACATTTTAATGAATCCAGTTTGCTATCTAGAAGAATACCAAACTGCTCATACGTAATTGTGTTAGTTGTTGTTGGTTTCTGTTGTGTAGACGGCTGACTGGTTGTGGTTGAAGCTGGGGGCTCAGGGTGAGATATTATGTTTTCTTCCTCCAAGACACTGAACTGATTGCGTACTGGAGTGCTATCATTTTTACGTCGAACATTACATGAGTTACATTTCCAGCCTCGTTTGAGTTCGTTATAGTGCTCGGTAAAATATGTTGACTGTATATTCAGACATGCGTAGTGATATGTGCTTTTACAAGCTACATAACATAATAGTTCTTTCATCATAATCTTTTTATTACACCCCATACAGTTCATTTTTGTGAATTTAAACGTAAAAGTTTAAATCAATAAATCAAGACAACCAGCGTGGGCGCACAGCAAATTATAGTCGTAGGTCCCGGGGTAGCTTCACAATAATATGACCCGAAATGCTTGATGAGACGGGCGCTTCTCGCGTGACAACAAAGACAGCGAGCGGGTTGAATGACCGCTCTAGTAACCGACAGCGTTCGTCCTTTACCTCGTTAGTGAGTGCAATATTTTACGGTTTTAACAGAATTGTTTGCACTGACATTATTCGGACACTTTCAAATTTACATTAATATAATCCACAACACTGTAAGGCTTGCACTTTTACCTCTATTTTGAAATATAACAATGCAATATTGTAATACTTCTAATCACTTTTTGAGAATTAAATACACAGAGCTCGATAAAAGCAATGTTTACGCGCGCGCGGAGGAGTAGTATATATAAAAAGTTAGGTTTCATCTTGAGAACTACAGCTCTTTTTTCTGATTCTCTTTGTATTCAATTATTATATTTTACATTTGTCCGTAGCACATTGGAGTATTGCAGCTGTGTTTGGAGTCCGCAATATATAATTTATAAACAATCTATCGAATCAATACAAAAAAAAATTTGTTAAGCAGTTTAATCTTAGGCACAGTGAAAATTATTTGCAATACTCAGACAGTTGCAAACACCACCATCTTCTTCCTTTAAAGAGTCGGCGTCGCTTACTAGTTATAGTTATTTCTAGGATTCAGAACACTTACAACAAAACTGTTGAAGATCACACTGGTGCAGCGCAAGTAAATAAAAAAGGTCTTGAATCGGAAACGATGTGTATTTATTTTTTAGAAAAGGCGGTACACAGAAAAAAAAAACTGGAGAGCAGCGAACGTGCGTCGTGCGTAGGAGTGGTGCAACGACTGACTTTTTTAAATGTGGGTTTCCCCCCGCGGTTCTCTACGCACCCCGCGCGCTCCCTTTACATTGGCTAATTTAAACATTATTTTAACCTTAATTTTTAACAAATTTTAAATCATTTATTTGTTCGTCGCTAACATTCCCCACCCTAGTGGTGCGTTAGCATCACTCATTTCCTACAGGTATTCTAGCGACACGCGCAGCCGACCTAATATGTACCCCAGTGCCAGTTTTAATTTTTATTTTCCTTACTCTGCCATCTGTGCCAGGAAAAACTTCGTTGACTATGCCTTTCGGCCACAGATTGCGCGGTCCATTTGGATCTATCACCAAAACAAGGTCGCCCACTTGTAGGTTCCTTTGCTCCTCCTGCCACTTCGGGCGTGGTAACATGTCTGGCAGTATTTCTTTCACCCATCGTTGCCAGTACATATCCGCTAATCTTTGCGAGATTCGCCATTGTTTACGTAGAAACAGGTCTGAGTCATCGAACATTCCTATTATGGGTAGGCTGGACTTCGACCCCACTAAAAAGTGATTGGGTGTTAAGGTTTCGGGGCTGTGTGGGTCCACAGAGACGTGAGTCAAAGGTCGACTATTGACTATATTTTCCACTTCAGCCATTAGCGTACTCAGCGTCTCATCACGGGGAGCGCGTTCATTCAACACGACCTTCAGACTAGTCTTAGTAGGTGGTATGAAGCTCCACTTGGTACCGTGGTTTAAGGCCTCACTTTTAAGGTAATCTTCGTTAAGACCTTGAATTGAACGTTTAAGTTCTGTGTCAGCGCCCTTCAGGTTGATTCCATTATCCGAAAACATAAACTTAGGCCATGATCGTCTAGCAGCCATCCTTCGTATCGCCATTATCAGAGAATCGGAGGTAAGTGTCGTTACGATTTCTAGGTGGATGGCACGAACTGTCATACAAGTGAAGAGTACTCCATATCTTTTTTCTCGGCGTCTTCCAACAGTGACCTCCATTGGGCCGAACAGATCTACGCCACAGTAAGTAAAGGCGGGTTGGTGATGGGCCATCCTGGCAGTGGGTAAGTCTCCCATTCTGGGTACTTCTGGTTTGCACCTCTTTATTCTGCACAGCATGCATTGTAACGTCACAGTCTTTGTCACAGGTCTCAACCGTGTAATCCAGTATTTTTGTTTAACTTCGTTTACGACTGTCTCCTGGTTCCCGTGGGCAAATTGATGATGGTAATGTTTTACTATTAACTTAGCAATATGATTTCGTCCATCTAATATTACAGGGTTTTTTGTTTCAGGTAGGATGCCACCAGCAGCGCCGATGCGGCCACCGACGCGCAAGATTCCGTGTTCATCGAGGTAAGGTGACAAGGTAAGTAGTTTACTAGATCTCGGTACACATCTGTTGTTTTTTATTTCATATATTTCCTTTTCAAACGATTGTGCTTGCGATTGTTTCAGTATGAGTATTTCAGCTTCCTCCATGGTGTCGTCGTACGTGTAAGTAAGCTTCTTACATTTATTTATAAACCTAAGTACCATAGAAGTAGCCCGAAGTAAGCGAAGCCAAGATGAAAACCTATTAGTTTGAGGTACAGGAAGGTCACTATCTTTATTTTCTATTTGTACATAATTTATGCATTCCAAATCTAACTTTGTTTTCTTTATTTCCAGCTCTGAAAGCAAAAAGTCACGCGGCCATTGGTCCTCCTCACTGCGTAGAAAGGTAGGTCCATACATCCATTCATTTTCCAATATAGTTAAGTCATAACACTCTCGAGTAGCAATATCGGCAACGTTAAACTTAGTAGGTACGTATCTCCATTCTGTTATTTCAGTTAGCTCGTCAATTTCACCGAGCCGGTGCGCGACGAACTGTTTATAGTTGCGCGCTGTATTACGTACCCAGGTAAGTACCGTACTAGAATCACACCAAAAGAATTTTTTAGCCGGTTTTATTTTATGTGTTTTAATTATTGTTTCAGCTAATCTCGCCGCCATCACCGCTGCTTGGAGCTCTAAACGCGGTACAGATACTGGTTTAATTGGTGCGACCCGACATCGACTAGTAATAAACGCTACTCGCGCGCGATCGTTATCCTTCCAACGCCAATATCCAACCGCAGACATCGCTTGCGTGCTAGCATCACAAAACATATGTAGCTCTAGACATGTATAGCCGGCCGGCGGCGGAGCTCCGCGCGCTGTATCCTGCGTCGAACGACTGGGGACCGGTTTTCTGTCTGTCTCTCTTGCGCCCGCGCATGCTGTTGCGCTCGGATAGTATCTAGGTAGGCTTACATTACGTAACGACTGCAACAATGCTATCCATTTGACCCATTTATTGAATATTACGTCAGGCACGTAATCATCCCAGCCGATTTTAAGTTTCCATGTATCTTGTATAATTATTTTTCCATTGATAACGTAAGGCGATAGAAAACCATACACGTCAAATATAGACATAATTACACATATTTGTCTTTTAGTAGGCCTCTGTGTTCCGTTAATTAGGCACTCGGGTATTCTTTTAAATGATACGTCAAATCTTAATGTGTCATCGCTAGGGTTCCAGATAAGTCCGAGAGTTCGTTCGCCGTCGAATTGCTGCCCGATTTTAAACTTTACTGCCACAACTCCTAGAGTATGTTTAGGTAAACTATTTAATACACTTTTACTATTGCTAGTCCAGTTGCGAATTTCGAAGCCACCCTTTTTGTGAATTAACGTGACGTCACGGACTAGTTTTTTAGCTGTTTCTTCGTCAGGTAGGCTATCTATATAATCGTCCATATAATGTTGTGTGTATATAGCTTCGACAGCTGCGGGCATAGTCTCTTCGTATAGCTGAGCGTTTTTATTTTTTACATATTGAGCTATAAACGGACTGCAGTTTGCGCCGAAGATTAATGACGTCATATTGTAGGTGTTCAAGGTTCCGTCGACTTGATCTTTGTATAAAAATCTAAAGGCATTTCGATCTTCGGGTCTTAACTTAACTCTTAAGAACATATCTTTTATGTTTCCTGTTACAGCTATCGGGTTTTCTCGGAATCGTAACATAATGCCAAACAATGACGCCAGTAGGTCAGGTCCTTTGAGTAGGTAATCATTAAGACATAATCCATTTGTTTTTGCAGCAGCGTCGAAAACTAAGCGCAGTTTACTTTTATTCGGGTTGTTAACACCAAAATGCGGCAAATACCAAGTCTTTGGTGTATACTCTAAGTTGCTAAGTCGTTCAGCATAGTTATTTTCAAATAAGTGGTTTATACGTTCGTTATATCTCTGTGCATAATCAGGATCTTTCCTCATTTTTTGTTCGACACCCTTCAGCCTGGATAACGCAGTCGGGTAGGAATCTGGCATTAAACTTCCTTCATCTTTCCAGGGTATGCCAACTTGCCATCGACCATCAACCAACTTTGAAGTTTGTTTCAAAATATTCTCAGCGCGCAGATCTTCTGAGTTCTGCCGTGGCTTGGAGGAGATGCCCATGGACTCCATTAAAAACGACCTGCGTACTTCTTCCTGTATATCTCGTAGAACGCGTTCAGCTTCCGATACATCTTCATCGCCCTCATTGGTGACGAACAGAGTGGAGTGACGTTCAGAACTAGGTAAGCTATTAGGTACCCTTCCATGTAGGCACCAGCCCAGAGGAGTTCGACTGGCACAGGGTTCATTAGGTCGGCCGACCCTCGTTTCAAGCGGTAAGAGTAAATGATAGTTATCTTGGCCTATTAACACTTGTGGTTCTAATTGATTTAAACATAAATTTTGACTAATAGTATTTAAATGTTTAAACATACTTAAATTAATTTTAGCTAAGTTTTGTTTAACTAAATTAAGATTATCTATCACACGCGCACGGATTGTATATAGTTTGTTATCAGCGCCCGATAAAGACAGGTTTACCAGCTGAGTATCGCACACTAATTCGCTATTGTCAAACGCGCCACGCACACGTAGGCATTCTCGTCGGCCCGTTAGTCCCACTCGTGCGGCGAGGGAGGAACTTATTAGAGACACCGTCGAGCCGTCATCCAGTAAAGCAGTCGCGTGTTCGATTCCGCGCGGTCCCTGTATTTTTATAGGAATAACTTTTAACAATACTGAACCGCTAATGTTTATGTTACTCACTATTTCAGTCTCTGACACTTGCACTGATACATGTTCACTAGGGTCCTTACGCGGTTCGTAATGAAGTAAACGGTGATGAGATTGTCCGCAATTATTTACATCACAGGTTGCGGCAGGACACGTCTCACGGTTGTGGTTCGCTATTAAACACTTATAACAAATACCGAATCGCTTAACATGTAACCACCTATCCTTTCGTAGCGACTTTTTAAATCTTTTGCACTCCGGTAACGAATGTTTGTGAATACGACAAAAACGACACCTTTGTTCACTTTGTTCGTTTACAGTTGAAACTGTTTGTATATTATTAACTTTATCACAGTGTTTTCGTTTGAAAATGTCCGTTTTAGGTTGTAATAAAGTGACACTACACGTAGAAATCTTTACGGCTTCTTCGGTTAGGAAATCCGATAACATACCTAATCTAGGTTTAGATGATCCGACGGTGATAAGCGGGTAACTGTAATCAGCCCACTTGGACAGCAGAGTAGTTGGTAGCTTGGACAATACAACGGTAGCTACTTCCATACCTTGTAGGTACTCTTCTCTGCCCAGGGCTTGTACCGCCGCGACGTAGTTTTTCACTTTTATGGAAAATGGTACTATTTCCTTATAGTAGTCAGCTGACATACTACACATTTTCTTTATGTCTGTCATATAATAAGACAGGATGACGTCCGCGTTACCAAACTGTAGTTCTAACGTAGACATCACTACTTCTGGCGAGGTACCACTAATAAGAAGTGCTGATACGGCTTCTTGTGCGGGACCACGAAGACATTTTCTCAACCGCCACAAGTTTTCTTTTTCAGTAAACGTGCACACTTCAGTATATTCCCAGTAGGCCTGTTTGAACTGGAGCCACTCCATTGGATTTCCGTTAAAAACAGGTAGTTCTCTCGGCGTACTGAGGCGGCTGAGTAGATGAGTGTTCTGTTGGTTGGTTGACGAGGTAACCAAGTGTTTGAGCGCGCTAGCCAGCTGTTGAACTGGTCCATCTGTGTCGGTCTTGTCCGACGTCTGCGGCATGCCTTTGTCGTTTCCGATTATCGTGGCTTGCTGCAATTCCAGCTCTTGTTGGCTTCGCTCGACCCACTTCTCAATATCATTCTGCTTCGATATCTCTGATGGTGGACTGTATTCTTCTTCCAGGTCTGCAAGGTCCGCAGCTAATTGTTTATCTATGAGTTCCATCTGAATGCGTGCCTTCGCCTTTGCTGCTTCCAGTTCCAGCTTCTTTTTCTGGCATTGTATAGACGTCAATGATGAAGATTTCTTTGTCTTGGCGGAATTACGCGAGGTTTGTGAAGGCGGCTTAAAAACCAATAGTTCCGATTTCAAAACACTGCCGGCACAAGATTTTAGCACTTTGGTTTCATCATTTTTGCTTGCTGTAGGCGTAGGTAGTGGCGTTTGCTGTGTTCCAGTAACCGTTAGTTGTTTCGACTGAGACTTTTCCTCTTCCAGCCGTTTACTTGCCGTGCTGCGAGTATTCACCATTTTCTTCGCTGGTGGAGTTGTAAACATAATCTGGCTCGAATGACCACTGTTGAAGATCACTCTGGTGCAGCGCAAGTAAATTAAAAAGGTCTTGAATTGGAAACGATGTGTATTTATTTTTTAGAAAAGGCGGTACACAGAAAAAAAAACTGGAGAGCAGCGAACGTGCGTCGTGCGTAGGAGTGGTGCAACGACTGACTTTTTTAAATGTGGGTTTCCCCCCGCGGTTCTCTACGCACCCCGCGCGCTCCCTTTACATTGGCTAATTTAAACATTATTTTAACCTTAATTTTTAACAAATTTTAAATCATTTATTTGTTCGTCGCTAACAAAAACTTACGCTCAAATCACGGACATATTCAACGATAGCAAGGCTAAATTCAAAAACACTATAATCAAGCGCGAACTGGCGATCATTACATAAATTAAATGACTCACACACACCCATACAGATACATACATACACACATACACACACACACTCTTAAACACACACGCACATTCAAATTTCATAAGGGAATTTTTAATCTATCTATAATTTTTTTTTTCTCAATCTTAATTTGTCTCTTTGTCCCATAATTATAAAAATACCATGTTTCAATAGTTTAAATTTCTGTTATTTATTAGACTGCTATGTATTAGTAGCAAAATGTAGATCCTTAACTGGCTGTCAGTAAAACTTAACTTAAGTATTTGTAACATAGTTTAAGAGCTGTGGATTTTGTGATAAATAAATAAATAAAACACATGGTTATTTCCCCTTTCCAGGCATGACATATTCATCTCAACTATGGGGAAGGTTGACGGTGATGGCAGTTTGAATGTTGCTTTCTTTAAAATAAAGGTATAATTAGTATTTTTAAAGCACATCGAGTCGTTTATTACATTTTGCGGTGTATATTATTTCGATACTTACTTACCTGTAGAATAGTAATGATTATATTTATAAGAGAATCATTTTTCATGCTGCTGAATATTAGGCCGAGGTAAGTAAACCATATTAATGTGCATTCCGTTTATTGTGCTCCATTTTTTTCAATAAACTATTTCCCAAAACACATTTTTTCTAAGGATAAAATTATTTATTTTAATTAGGTATTTTATTTTTGTTCCTTACTTTTCTTAGTTGGTACACAATTTCTTATAAATGAATTAGGACAAGACTACTTTGAAGAAAAGCAATTTTATTACCGAAAAGCAATCCGATTCAAACCAACTGAGAACCCAATTTTTTTTTATAATTCTTATCTAAAAAGTTATATCTTATTCAGCAACACGATGTATTCCAACATGACATCGAACAGAACATTTATAATTTGATTATCAACGACCTTAGAGTGTCGTAATAGCCCTGCCATACATCCCTCAATTTGCTAGTACCGTACAAACGTTTTTAGCCTTCGATTAACTGTCTTTCCACTAGCATATTTGCCCTTCGGTTTGCAGCGAAACGTGGATGTCACTCTCTAGCAGTTTGATATTCCTCTACTTTTGTTTACTAAATTGACGAATCAACAAGCAGAGTGAATTTCACACCATTATTTCCCCCTCAGTTTGCAGCGGAACGTGCAGAATTGCGTGAGCGCGGTGCCGCATTAGACGTGGAAGTCACACGCAGCGAGAGAGACGTGTCGGCACTGGAAGCAACTTTGCGAGTCGTCGCGGCAGCGCACGCGCACTTCACTAGCAATATTGCGCCACTTACTCCTGATGGTGTGTTAGCTTGATATCATACAATGAAAATTGTAGTCTGATTTATCATCTAGTAGTTTTATTTTTAATCGAAAGCACTGTAGTTTACTTTATAAGTGTTTAACTTGAAATCCAATTATTTGATCCAATTTAAAATAAAGTAAGCAAAATATAAGTTTCTTCGTATTTTACACACAAAATTTAAGATCAAAAGAATTTCATATTAAATTTAAATATGATTTTAATGGATATACACCATTTTGTCCAATGACTTATTGCAAACGATGCCGTTGCTGCAATTTATACTACTGATGAAAAAACTGCTACAGGAAGTTTTAAAGAATTTTCTCTTGACCTAAAGAATTTGGAAGGAACCTAAACAATTAGAAATCTAAAGGTGCTGATTCAGGACTTTATGGTTAATGCATTAAAACTTCCCAAGCTCTCTTAATATTTGCTGAGTGCGGTAATAGAGTGTCAGGTCGGGCTTTGTCATGATGTAAGACCACTATTGACTTGAGTTTGAAATTTAAATAGGTATTTAGACTTTCTGTTGTTAGTATCGCGTCTGGGGCGGTACTACAGTCTTTATTATTTGCAAACCTTAATAATCACGCTTACGTCGTGCTCTGGTCAATATAAATATTAAAAACAAATTAAACCACCTACGAGCAGGTGGATCGCGTGCGCGTTTGCCGACTATAACGAAGCTAAAATAAACAATAAATATAAAAATAAAAATAAAGAAAAATTTTTTTCATTGTTTGTGTCATCTGCTTTTTTTTTACATATGTATATTACTGCTTCTTACAAACTACTTATGCATTTAATATTCCAGCGCCACAATTAAAAGAGGTTAGAATACAAACGGATAGATTCTACGAGCTGCGTGACCAACTGAAAGCAATTCAGGCAGAAATCGCTGAGTTCGACCAAAATATCTCCATGCTTAGCGAGAGCTTGAACGCGCTTCAAGAGAAGAATAAAATCTTGGATAGTAAAGTGTAAGTGTAATTTGCTCCGCTGTAAGAAATGGTACATCGTTTATCAGTGTTGAAATATTATTTGGTCTTGGGAAGTGGTCCAAATTCATCTTCAAAAAGTTTTTTAAACTCGATAGTACCAAATAGGATTATACTTCAATACTCGTAGACCTACTGCGCAGTTATCGCCAGAAATGCGTCCAGGCCTTATAGAATCATAAATTTGGTTCTCTTTGACGCTGTCGTATTTGAAAAATGTATGATCTGGTTGTATAACTTTATGATGAAAAGTTTCTTCCTAGCCTCTTTAGTCAAAGAGGCATATTGAGATGGCATGAAAATTTCAATATTTTTGAACTTTCTTTCTATAAGTGAATGTACCGAATCTACCTGCACTTGCATATGCCCTTTTTCGAGGTATTTATTGTAATTGTAATGTTTTCGTCTATTGCTAGCCTAAGCAGAAAGTTAGAAACTAAAGCGGTTCTGTTTTGAGCATTCGTCATATAACTACATATTTCAGATATCCCTTAGCAAGTTTGACAGATAATCTACAAAAAATCGAGGCATAAGTTGACACTTTAAGATCACAGGCTCTTTTATGCCTATCTTTAACGAGTAGCTTACATACCGATTTTAATGTTTAAAATAATGGTCACATACAATGTGGATATGCGAGTGCTGTCTAGACGGATACGATATTAATCCTTATCCAATTAAATACGTCATTTACCTTAAGCATTTCATACTAATTATAATTGCCCTTTAAACCTTACACTTTAAAAATCATATAGGAGTTGACGCAAAAATAAAACTATGTCTTGTCAATATACATTAGCTCACTGTTGCTTTGTAAGCCGAGTGGTGACCTCCCGCGAAGTATCGGCTTTGCCAGACTTTATTGACTGTATTTGTTATATTTTTTATTGTTAGGTACGTATTGGTGCCTATTTAGATACTTCTTAAAAACGTGATGTGTGAAAGAAGAGTGAGGTAGCCAAATATAAAAAAATTTTGATATATTTTTTTTTTTGTGTTTTTATGCAGTTGCGTTGATTTTGTTTTTCGTGTTGATTCGCCTTAAACTTTAAGTGCACATTTCGCTTGAAAAAATAAAATTTTATTTCAAAATGATCTTTGTTTATGAAATAAGGAAGTAAAGGTTTGAATTGTGTAATTTCACCAAATTCAATTAGTTATTTGTTAAGAAACTTTAAAAATATTTCAAGTATGCTAAATAAACGTTACATTTAAATCTAACTATATCCTTGACGCAACAGTCTGATGCGAAACCACGGCCGAAAAGAAATTTTGGCATATATGCACTGTTATCCATGCGATTAGGGCTCGGCGGGGTCACCACTCACTATTATAGCATATTTTTAATTTTACCCAAATCAAACAGCGTTTTTTTAAAACAGATTGAACATTAATTTAAGTCTTAATTTTTTCACAAACCAGTAAAGTATCGAGTGACAAGTTAGAGGTCGCGATGGACCAAGAAGGCCGCAACCGCTCGCGACTAGATAACGCGCGAGAAGTCGTCAAAGCTAATTTAAAACGCGCAAAGAAACTTATTGAGAGTCGCGAAGATTGGAAGAACTTCCAAGTAAGTAGAATATGGTGTATTTAATCAGTATACAAGTTGTACTATACCGTATACGACATTATAATGGTAGTAACTCGGCTGGGGCGGTACTACAGTCCTTCCTTTTTTGAACGCCATAATAATCACGTTTACATGGTTGTGTTCCGGTCAAAGGGACGGAACAGCCGGTTCATCACACAAATGAATGCCCCGACCCGGCGTGGCCCACCACGCCACTCAGCCGTCGTAAGCTGGTAACAAATCGGAATACCGCTTACTATCAGATGGTTGAGCTTGTTTGCCAGCCCATGTATATGGAAAAGTAGAAAAAAATGTGTACCTGTCATCAGTTAATAATTAAATCCTAGAATTATCAAATTCACGTACAAGTTTGTTTCTATTACTTGACATATGTCATTGGGTATTAGAACTTGTCATACTGTTCGTGTTGTGATACCAAAATAAAAGCAGAAAAGCTTATTTTATGTTTTTTGTGTTTTTTTTATGTTTTTTGTAAACATCCATAATCAAAATATTAGTAAAATTACAAACAATATAATTACATATAGGTACAACAAAAATACAAAAAAAGAATTACTAACATAAGTACATTGAACATTAACACAATAACATAAATATAAAATGTCATAAAAATATATATATAAATTATAAACATATATCTAGGTTTAAGATTAAGGCTCGTCAAAAACTCCGCCTCTAGCCAAATCCGACACAAAAGTACCCATGACGTTTGCAACATTGCCTCGCTGTATTGCTTTTGCCAATTTCCCTGATGAAATCATCGTTCCCCCCCACTGCCCGCGGTCTCTACTGCAAATGTACTATGTAATAATTTGCATGGAGAATTGGCCGTAATATAGAGGCCTATGTGAATTTAAAGGCCCCAAAAAGCCGGGAGTAAGCAGCCCATATAACCAAATCTTGTGGCGGTTACTAAAATTTAAGTAACAAAATAAAATATACACAAATTCGAGTCGCTTGTGTCTACACTAGTGTAATCCTCAAAAAGTGGTAACAGCATATCCACCATGCGACAGATTTCTCGGAAAAGTTTTTGGTAACAATGTTTCGTTAATATTACCACACGGCAACAAGATCAAAACTATCCTAGTGTACCCACTGCGTGTACACTGTGTCTACATGTTTGCCTTAGAATGTTAATACTCTTTGTGTATAAATAGTTACTTAACAATGTGTACACCAATTTGTGTTGTTTTGAAACGAAGTAAATAAGTACAAAGTTTTCGATTCCTATTTTTAAAAAGTCAGTGACGCTCAAAGGTTGAAGCAAGAAGAACCATACCAAGAACTAAATCAAATACTATTTAAACTAGGCGTTTTTAAACTGGGATTTTAGTATTTTTACCTTTCATAGCATTATAGGTGTTTAAGTATACTTGTATATTTTTATCAAATAAGATTAAAGAAAACACTTTCATCTTGTGGAGTGCTGTATTTTTGATTACTAATTGGTACTTAATTAAATTTTTTAAGGCACTTTGGAAACATGGAGAGTCTTTCGTGAAGAAGGACGAATTTATATATTATTATTAAATGAAAAAATATTCATTTCTTTAAAATTTTGTCTAAGTTGTGTTGTAGTCGATTATTTATTGGGTAGATTTCAGACCATTTTAGTGTAATAATATTTGATACACAGATACTTCTGACTCGTGCCCGATATTTCCTTTGACGACGACCTAGATTTGAACCTGAAAAAATAAACAGTTGTATCAATGTAAACCTCAAAAGTGAAACTGTGGTGGATGGTGTTTTATAGTTGAATTACAGTTTCAAACAAACAGAAATACCAAACAGAATTACCAAAATTAAAAAACCCGTCTGCTTAAATAATTTATCCTGTATCACACCGGCTCCCATGGGAATTCTGTAAAAAAAATATTAGGTCCTAACTATATATAATTGGCGTTTTGTCGTACTGGCCACTTTGATCTGTATTATCTCCTCTTTGGTTAAGAAATCCATTTATAAATTTATACAGCTTTTTACTCACACATTTGTGTTTCGAAAACCATAATTCCTTTGTTTTTTCGTCTTTTGGCTTTTTCTTTGCTTCACTTAGTTTACAAAATGGAAAATTTGAAATATCGCTTTATTTACAAGTACGAGTTCCACCGTGGCACCAATGCTGCAGAAACGGCTCGAAGTTAATTCTGTGTAGTGCGGCGGTGTCGCAAAAGAAAACACAGTGCGTCTTGGGTCCAACGTTTTCGTTCTGGAAATTTCGACCTGCAGAATAAGCCCCGTGGACGGCCGGAGACCGAAGTTGATAATGAAGAATTGAAGGCTATTGTGGAAGTGGATCCATCGCAAACCACGTCCGAGTTAGCTGTAGGCTACAGTGTTAGTGACAAAACAGTTTTAATCCACTTGGAGAAAATTGGGAAGGTGAAAAAGCTTGAGAGGCGGGTACCTCATGAATTGAGTGCAGCAAACCGACAAACGTGCGTCGACTGCTGCATTACATTACTCAACCGGCACAATAATGAAAGAAATTTAAATCATATCATTACCTGGGATGAAAAGTGGATTCTGTACGACAATCAGAAAAGCTCATCGCAATGGTTCAACCCTGACGAACCAGCCTAATCCTGCCCCAAGCGAAAATTGACTCAAAAAAAGTTACTTGTGAGCGTTTGGTGTACTAGTGGCGGTGTCGTTCACTACAGCTTTCTTAAATCTGGCCAGATGATTACGGCTGATGTCTATTGTCAGCAACTGCAAACCATGATGGAAAAGCTGCTAAACAGCCGAGGCTGGTCAATCGGTCTAGGCCACTGCTGCTTCCGGAAAACGCTAGACCACACACTGCTCAACAGACGGCTACCATATTAGAGGAGCTTCAATTGAAATATCTAAGCCATCCACCGTACTCCCCGGAGCTTGATCCAACAGATTACCATTTTTTTCGAAATTTGGATAACTTCTTTCAAGAAAAAATAATTCAACTCCGTTGGGACAGTCCAAAGCGCCTTCAAAGATTTGATTTATTCCCTTCCAAATGTCTTTTTTAGTAAAGGGATCAATGACCTACCTATGAGATGGCAAAAGTGAGGCAGGATGGCAAACTTTCGCATATTATAATTTAATTCTAATATAAGTATGCGATTCTCTTACACTCGTATAACTAATATACAATCAAACTAATAAAGATTTAATGAATATTGCGTATTATAATAACAACATCGGACGGAAAACTATCCCTATTATTTGACTGTTACCGAATAATAGTCACGATAACCTAATATTGGTAAAGCGTTATATTCGATAATAGAAATACGTCATCATCAACGCGCTCGCTCGCGCCGCCTTTTTCATGCCGGCGTATCCATGTCGCAGTTTCTATGAACTTTAAGTGAACAATCAAAACAAAAGCACGCAATCTTTATTCCATACGATTATAATAGAGTTTCAAGGACAGTAAAAACTCTTTACAAACCTTTACGAATATAAATAATACTAATACGAATCATATTAAATTGCAAGAATATCGAAAATCCAATATTGCCTCTTACTGTTACTAAAACTATTTATTTGATATCGCTCTATTGAAACTATATTATTGATAGGTACCTATAAAATCTAATGCATCACTGTATATCGATTATTAGTTACGAATCGTGTATTAAACTGGCAACAGGTGCATTGCAATGCATTCAGATATCGCGAAAATACTATAACACCTATGTTAGTTTGATTCGGATACTAAATCGGCTCGCTATTATTTGACTATTATCGGGTAATATGCGACGTTGCCAAACTAATGCTAATCGACAACAATGTAAAAAAAAATTTAAAAAAAATACGCAATAGTTTTATAATAATCTGAGTAAAAGAATAATGCCTAATTTTTACGAAAGTTCATTTAATTTAGTTAGACGTGTTTAATGTTAATGCCTGTTAAAGTATGAAGGCAAATTTAATCACTCTTAATCAATATTAAGAGTAGCTAGCTATATTAACACATTATTTTGTCGGGTGTTTATCCGAGGCCTAATCCAAGAAATCCAATACCATACCAAACATTAAAATGAAATCTGCCAAACAGTACATAAAAACGAATAAATAAGCAAACTTTCCAATTTATAATATAAGTCTAAAATATGCGATTCTCTTATATAACTATCTCTCGTATAACTAATATACACGCAAACAAATATGGTTAAATGAATATAGCGTATTATTAGAACAACATCGGACGGAAAACTAACCCTATTATTTGACTATTACCAGACTATTACCAAATAATAGGCTTGATAACCTAATATTGGTAAAGCGTTATATTCGATAATAGGAATACGAATATTTGAGCCTAATATAACACCTCTAGCCCAAAGTCCGACCCCTCAAGAGAGTTGAGCTGTTCTTTTTTTTCGTAATGGACAGTTCATTTATGGCCACATGGGACTTTAAATTTTCACCGGACTTTGTAGCTTAGCGCTGACGGCGCTTAGCCGGAACTTAAACTAGGCATACGCTGCGATTTTTCCTATTGTACGTGTTAACGTAGCTTTAGTCACACAAAGGGAAATATTAGCCAATTAAACTACAGCTAGAGAAGGCTAGAATAATTTATGCAAAAATTATATTCATTGCAATGCATTCCGAACAATCGAGTAGCAGTCTTGGCTTCAACCTTTAAACGCAGCAGAAATGTTTCAAATGTTTCTTTTAATACAAGTAATAATCTTGCAGATAGCTCTCTGGTTACGTGACTACACTGAAGCAGCCTACAACACGTTAAACGCAATCTTAGATGCTTGTAACTATCCCGAAGCCCGAGCGAGGTTTGCGGCTCTTGTGGCCACTACTGACTTGTCCAGATTTGTCTCGAAATACCAGCGGAGAATCGTGGGCTTGTTGCAACGGTAGGAATGTTTTCTTTACTTCTATTAATATTTTTTGCTTCTTTTCCTTCACCGTTAGATCTGCCGGCTATTTGTATAAAGTTTGTAAAATTCATTGGTACCGATCCGTAACGTCGTTTGGGAATCTAGCGTCTTAACCGTTGCGTCCCCTTAAAAACATTGTGAAGTATTTTATATAAAATAATCGTGGTTAGAATCAATCTAAATCTTAGGTATAAACCACGTCACCTACCTCATATTTAGTAAAAATTTTTTCATATAACATATATGCTTCCTTGCAGTATATTAGCTGATCCTAATTCAGTCCAGAAGGAAATAGAGAGAGCAACCATTGACGAAAGAGGAAGAGGTAACTATTAATTTTTATGTTACTGTGTTGTATAATCATCACGTTAAACGAAATATCCCCGCCGCATCGCCCTACTTTAATAGTAATTGAATAAACATAAGCCGTGAGTAACAAAGGAATAAATATTCTTAATAAACCAAAACGTAGACCTTAAACTTTGCAACCAATAATTAGTAACAATAATAATCTTGAATGTAATAATCATTTTTGGTTCGTGTTGCCAAAGAGTGGAACGATTTGCCTGCGTCTGTTTTTCCAGACAAATATAACCCTGGAGCTTTCAAGTGTAGAGTGAATAGGTACCTCTTAGACAGGCGTGTACGATCCTCGTCTTCATCGTCACTTTCCATCAGGTGAGATGGAAGACAAACGCCTGCTAATTATTAATAAAAAAAAAAAAAATGTAATACAATTACAATGTACAATTTTTGTAAAATTATTTAGCCTATAAAATATTACCATACAAAAAAAAAGCTGTTGCTGCCGAACTAACTGCTAAGACTTGTATAAAACTTTAATTAAAACTTCCATAAACCTACCATTTCAGACTCAGTTTTCTCAAAATCGGACGATTCAGTGAAGAGTGGCGCCAGTATAGCCAGCGGGTACACACGCCGGCTCATGGACTTCCGCAAGGAGCTGGCGCCCAAGGTGCAGGAGAGCACGGTCAGTGTATAAACGTTTATACAGATTTATACATATATGTTGGCGAGGATTCTTGTATAGTAAATTTGTACCTATTTACCTTCGTTGTTAATGTATCTTTAATGCATTTTTTTATTATAACTTGGAAGGCGTTTGCCTTTTATCTCATCTGATGGAAAGTGACGAGGTAGGCACTCGCCTGTCTGAGAGGTTCATATTCACTCTACACTTTAAAGCTCCCAGGGTTATATTTGTTTAGAAAAACAAAGCCAGGCGGATCGTTCCACTCTTTAGCGACAACAACATGAACTGTCAAACCGTTTAGTTCGGGTTTTCGGCACCTCAACCATAAACGGAGGAGATTTCCGTCTGCGTCTTGTTGACCGGCGGAGAAAGGGAGAAGGTTTGATCAACTGAAAAATAGCATTCGCACACTATCTAAAGGGCAATCTGTAAAAACCATTAGTCTGGCGACTTTGCGACGATGCCCGAGACTTTGCAATCTCGAATAATTAAGTTTGTCCTGGTTTATAAGTCCAACGCTTCAAGATGGTAGTCCATCCCAAAGATGGCTGCATCAGTCCATCCAAAACCGAACTTGAGTTGTAGACAGGTTAAGCAGCTGTTCAGACTTC
Organism: Marasmarcha lunaedactyla; assembly: GCA_923062675.1. Lineage (NCBI taxonomy): Eukaryota > Metazoa > Arthropoda > Insecta > Lepidoptera > Pterophoridae > Marasmarcha > Marasmarcha lunaedactyla. The sequence goes on along the minus strand of OV281342.1, from coordinate 8,712,300 downwards.
AAGTACCGCCGGATCTTGCGATGACTCCCAATTTTTTGGAGTTGCTGTCTGTGCCTTGGTTTTAACCTGTCGACCGAATGACGTGATGGTCTTCTTATTTAAAATATTCATTGGTAAGAGCTACATAGTTCATACCTAGTCTATTTACATTGCAAGAGAAACATAAACATAATTTAACGTCATAAGAACTCGTTATATCAGGTAGAAGTTTAGATAGATACTGTTATTCTGGGCAAAAGAATATGGCCGACGCCACTTATAAAATGTAGTGGTTTTGATTTTGCCTATATCTCGATATAAACAAAAAATTTTAACCGAAATGCATATTAAAAATAAATTTGTAAGTGTAAAATTTTAACAGCACTTGTATGTTATTTTCAGTTAATCGATGAAATCCCCGATGTTGGTAAGTAAAATACAAACTTTTGAAACTGTTCTTAGTTTAGTTAGAGCAGTGTGAGCGACGATAAAATAGTCGCTGTTACTGTTTATTTATGTCATTTGATTATATTATCAGCTTATTTTATAAAAATAGTTTTACGTCAGACTCGGTAAAGAAGTAAAACGACGTGATGTTCGCCTTTCTTGTAGCAATATAATGACTACGCGTACAAGCTAGGTATTGCGCGAGCACGAGAGTTGTTGTATCTGCCCGGTCACGCGGGCATTCGTAGCGTGTGTGAACACGAACAACCACAAGTAAGCGAACGTCGTGTCGTGAGATAACAGTATTATAAGGAAGGACAGGACAATAAACACAGATCTTGTTAACGCTTTCTAATTCTAAATTAATAATAAATAAATTCTAATTCGTTTTAAAAATAATAGATAAGTTTATTCGAGAGTTTCTTCCCATTTTATTTGAAGGTGTAGTAATTTATTTTATTTCCAGCTCGCAAGTCAACAATTTCGCTACGTGTCGTCACCGTGGGATTAGAACGATATCAAAGGAAGCCCACCGGCAAGTTGTCTAAGAGACGCTCGCATCACTAATATTCATTTGTATTTTATTCTTATTGTCCTCTCGTCGAGACATTATTTTGATACTTTAGTCTTTAATGTATTTGGTGACATTATTAATGACAGTTTATTTATTTTTACCTAGTCGAATTGTAACGTCTTTTTACAGACGAGTGTTCAAATTGTTCTTAGAATAATAAATGAATTTATCTTGTACAGGTTTTATCTTATCCGATTCCTTAGATATCTAATCCCAAAAGAATGACAATGGAGTCACTGCAATGACTGAACAATATAAAAATGGTATTGACTTATGCTTGATTTCTTATCTCCGATATTTTACTGCAGTAAGGGAATGTTGCTCTACCTGCATTAATCATTTAATTTACTTTTTAACAAATTTTTATTGAAATCAATGAAAATTAATTATTTTTATTATAAATTAAAATAATGAAAATCACAAAGTATTGTGTAAGATTTAGTGGCAGAAGAGTTTCTTTGACTTAATCTCGTCTGGGGCGGTGCTACAGTCCTTCCTATTTCGACTGCCGTAATATCACGTGCAGGTGGTTGTGTTCCGGTCAAAGGAACGAACAGCCTGTGCCATTACTGGAAGTAATGCAAATTCAATCTGAAGCCTGCGCTGCGGTTGGCAACGCACGGTTAAACGATATAATTATTACTATTAATAAATAAACCGCCTAAGATGGATTATGTCTACGGGTGCGGATGCCACTCACTGTCAGGTGTGTCGTGTGATCGTTTGCCGGCTAAAATCAGTAAAAAGATTTACTCAGGCTTAAGGAGAGAATTGCTTGCGTGTTTTTTGGTTGTTTGCAGGCGGCCTGTGTATTAGTGGACGGCGACACTACAGGGGATTCGAAGCAAAAAACAGCGTACCCGAATGTACCACGTACGTACCAAATATTTTTGAATGTATATGCATCTCTTTGTGAATTATACAGGGTGAAACATAAGTCGTAAACAGAAATGTTTGTTTCTATAGCAGTATTTTAAGACAAATTGATTGCATTAACTCTAGAAGCAAACAAACTTTTTTCATAATAATTTTAAATAGCAAAATCTCCAACCTTATGGCCACCCTATTCGAATACAGTAACATGCTATGGGTCTATGACAGCTTAACGTATTTTAAATTAAATTAGGGTGACCAAGGAGACTCAGTAAATTTAAAACAATTTTTTTAATTAACGAATCATCAAACAACGGTTGCGTATGTTTGCCTGTTGTCACGTCCACATGTTTAAACTAAACAGTAAGAAACGCATATTTCTGTTTACGACTTATTTTTCACCCGGTATAATTGGGTACATGACAAATTTTTTTTATTTCATATTTAAATAGTTTATCAACAGTAAATAAATATTGCAAAAGTTACAGTATGTTTACAATCAATAGTTTTCTAGATACCGCGATGTGTTCGAGGAGCCGCTGCGAGTCGCCGAAAAACGCTCCATACAAAACGGTACTGAGCTGTGACGTCACGACTTGTGAATCATACTAAAATTGTATGGGCGTTTGGATAAAATATATAATAGCTACGTAGATAATGCGTTTACATGCATACTGTCATAGTAAAAATTGTCAGTAAGCTAATGATATTTAAAAATTTAACATATACTAGAATAAGTTTTGCTTCTTTTTTTAAGTTTTCAAATCTATATAATTTCGATATTAAATTCAAAACTATATTTTTAAAAACATTGTACCTGTCAAAATAAGTAATATTTTATAAATAAATTATAAAAACTTGCATTTTTAAATTGTGTCATCTACCCAATTACAGTTATGGTATTTCATCTGACTCATACCTACTAAGATGATAACTATAAACGAATCTATTTGGCATTTCATGACCTTTGTCCCACCAGGCATTAAATGTCATCATATCTACTCGCAGGCAAAGCTGCCTTGATCTGTTATGCTGAGGTCAAACAAAATATGAGAGCTACCACCCTAGTCTTAGACTCCCTTGTCACTGCCACGCCCCAGTACTTTTACAGTTAGACCCCACATTAAAAACCCACTAAGACTCCTTTGCTCCAAGTCGAACAGTTCGTCCGGTAACTCGGACTTGCTTCGGATGGATGACCTCTCGGCACATGAGTAGATAAATGGAACAGAGACAAAGGCCTTAAACAAACGGGGACAGCAAATATCAATAAAATAGACGACTGGGGAGCAGAGAGCCGCATGTCAAGTGGTACTTGACACGGGCAATTTGGAGTACAAAATCCATGTCAACTGGTAGTTGACATGACAAGTTAGCGGTTAAGAACGTGAAAAACTGTTACCTATTTTGGTAGGGTTGTCACAATAGGTTAAGACAAATTAAAAAAAGTATTTATTAAATAGTTTTAATTATTCAGTATAATAGAATACTTCACAAATTACTAACTATAATAATTTTCCTTTTATAATTTTAGTTTTTTAATAATTTATTGTTTCTTTTGAAGGTGCGGTAAATTCTGAATCTAACATATAGTTTTTTCAAGTAATTTAAAGGGAAACACTCACATAGCATATCAAATTTACAATCTTTAATAAGTTTAAGTATTTCATGGCAAATATTTACAATATTTATTTCAAGACCGAAAAATTCGCTAAACTTTTGCTCGAGCAATTCAATTTTATTTTTCTAGTCTTATTCATACACAACAACAACCATTATAAATAATAAAATACCACGTTTTACATTAAAATATTTAAACTTGCAACTAACAAATCAAACAACGTGCGTCGCAATGACCCTGAGATTGTCAACTGGCTATGCCTTTTGACAAGTCTCGCCGCGTACGTTACAAGCGGCCAATGGTCATGCAACATGCCCCGCTTGCAGTAGTGCGACGGATTCGTGCGGTTGTATGAAGCTTTGTCTCTGTTCTGTTCTCATGTGTTCTCGGAGTTTGTTCAAAATGATCCTTTCGTATAGTTTGCTTATCGCGCTAAAAAGACTGACAGGACGGTAAGTACTCTGGATCACACTCTCTTGTTTATATAAACAGTTTACGTTCAAAATCTCTTTTGAACTTCAAATTCATCACATATGCTGGTGACAGCGGTGATTGTACATGGTGTAGATTGGGAGGAAACTCTAACCTACGCTGAGATTGCATCAATGTAGGTGGGAGCGTGGTTGTATGATAACGTGCTCTTTTTAATATGGAAAAAATTAGGTAGTATATCACTATGTCGCATCGCACCGACACTAAAAACGGCATGTTTCGATTTACGCAGTTATCCTGTCATCGAACGCGACCCCATAGTAGGTGACGCCGTATTTCTTTCTGATTTCGTTATAGCATGTAGAAAGCAAGGAAAATTCCTTAGATATCTAAAGCGACTCAAGTCATTAATCGAGTGCTTCGTGCCCCCAATCACTCTTACGGCCGCACTCAAACGTCAAAAAGAACAACTGCTTTAATATCTTTAATTAAATTAAAAAATTACTTAACTTTGATAATTTTAGATCCCATCACCAAGGTCAAATACCCACTTTAACCATGGGTAAAAAATTAATCAGAATATGTGCACGGCTGTACTATAAACTTTTTGTTTTCGGTAATAATTTACTTTCGCCAGTGATGCCTTTTGCTTTAACGGTTAAGGAAACATAGTAATAAATCCTCAAACTAAGGATTTACTCAGAATTTTCGTAAGTATATCTTCGTTTAACGTAAAAGAATTAAAATAATTAAAAAGCGTGATACATACTATTATTTTTATTTCAATACATTTTCTATTTAAATTTACGGTCGTATAAAACAGTGACACTACGACTGGCAAGAAAACAATATTTTTATTATATTATGACCCAAGTGGACTCATTAGGTGGTGATTTTATTGTCGTGTGTACCTACATGTAAACATGCTATTTGTAGATACTATAAAATAGTAAGTTAATATAAAATCAGGTACAATAATAAGCATTGCACATAATTTACATTTCATAATGTAAAAAGTATATAAGTACAATTTTATTGGCGATATGTTTAATGAAATTAATAATTTAATTATCTAAGAAGGTTTTTAAGAACTTCACCAGTTGCATTGATTTTACATCAACATTGGAGGTGATAGGTGCCTAGTAGCCATGAATTGACAAGTGTAAACATTATTACAATGAATGTATCTAATTGCTGCAGTCACAGACGTCAAACAATCACTTAGGGTGCTCTTAAATATAGATTTTCTTTAGCAAGTATAGACTTGATAAGGTAAAAATAAGTGTAAATTTGCTAAGGAAAATATACACTTGGAGCGCCTTAAATAATCATTTGTTGTGTGAATGTGGCCCTATGTCTTTTACTTTATTTTTCTAACATGTAAGTTAATTACCATATTGAGTAATGGATTAAATATTATGGTAGGAAACTATTTAAAAAGTAATAAATTACTAAATAGATGTCTTTTACTTGAATAGGATTCACACATTCATAAGTTGCTATTTTATGCTATATCCATCATTAGAAACATTTACATTAACTTGACAATACAATTTGATGCTCCTTACTTTAGTTTTACATTATTCTAGATTTAACTATCACTACTAAGTGCAGTTTTTTCATGGCCAGTCTGAAAAATGCCAAGGCACAGGATATTAACATTAGCCTCATTGTTTAGCTGGTTTAAAAATTATTAAAACATGTTTGGCCACAATCAGTGACTAGCTCACCAATAAAAAATAAAATATCTAAATTGAATTATACACCAGAATAATCTTTTAATAGCCTAATGAGTGTCAGTAGGCCCTAAATGCTTTATCCTAAATCAAATTAAACTATTAAATTTAGAGAATTAAAAATAATAAATAACAGAATATAAAACTATATATAACATTTATTTTAAAATAAATTACAATAATACAAAACAAACTATAAATTACAAATAAATCATGAACAAAGATTTTATCCAGTAAAATTTTTCTACACCCTTACACCCTAGGGAATTTTTAGGTATTAAACATGACAATAACTATAAATTGATCTAAAAATCATGTCATTGACATGAATCAATTTAATTTAATTGCATTGATATTTCTACAGGATACTAGAACTTTACAAATGTTCTTTATTTGGTAATTGTTATAATTCTTAACTGTTAAGTCATAATATCAAACTGAACACATCATCAATAAAAATTTAGGTTTTGTCATGGATTATTTTTAGGTGTATGCAAATTTTTATTATTTTTTAACTATGTTCTATGCAGTTTGAGATTATCAAAACAACTCAACATACATAAATTTAATACTGGAAAATTTAGCATCAATGTATTTATAATATAAACATTAATCATTCAACTAACAGGACATAATGGCTGGAATAAGAGCTACCAAGACCAAAAAGCATTGGGAATTCTATTGTGAAATAAGGCATGGTTGATGGACAAGATGGTTCTTTGAGGACAACCCGCCTTGAACGTGTATGACGCATTTCACATTTCCACCCTGGCCTACCTTCACCTACATCAAACAGTGTCAAAATATCAAAGCGTCATAAGTCAGGGAATCTTAACGGATCTTCTACATAGTCCTCCGGAATAATGAACATGTCTGGAGGTATGTTATCACGAAATTCAAACTTTTGGAAAGTTATCTTTGCAGAAACTGTTGGCAATATAGGTATATCAATCTTAACGGGGAATCCACGGGGAAGTTTCATAGCAACAAATTGTCTCAATTTAGCAAAATGTTTGAAAGGTGCAATGACTTCAAGAACATTTAATAGCATATCAACACTTAGAGGAAACTCATCACTCATAGCTATTGTTGCCCGAAAGTTTCTAGAAGACTCTTTATACACCAGTTCTCTTCCCAGTGGGGGATATTGTCCTGCTGGGGATGATATGTAGGTTGCCCAATCCACACCTTTCTCTGGGGGTGGATTTAAGGAGGCTCGCCTGACTGGTTCTATGTTTGTGTCTAAATTTTGTGTATTACCTTTAGTTAAACTTTCAATTATGGCTTTGTTTTTCTGCAAATCATCTGTAGACAAATGTTCTCGCCTTTTACGGGACTCTAAAACAAGTCCTGTGATTGTATAGATATCACTTTTATAAAGACCTGCAACCATTTCTTTTCGATCTTCTCTAAAAATCCAACCTGACTGAGCCCTTGCGAATGAAATCCCTTTTGTGGACATTTGTGCTGCTAGAATATCACTTGACATCAAAATGTCAACTTCATCTTCTATTTCATTTTCAGTTTCTTCATAGCGTACTTTTTGATAACACTTAGCTTTATTATCCATTACAGTTAGTGATTCACTTGCCGGTCTCTCTCCTTGAAATATAAAGGATATATCACCTCTCTCCCACTTCATGTCAGTAAAATCAACCAAGGTTGTATCCAGTCGAATTCCTGCACCAGATTTATAAATTTTACATACATCTGAAGGCAGAATTCTTGAAACTAAGGGAACCCATGATTGAAAATCCCACTTTAGCTCCATATAAAAGTCTTGTATCTGATCAAGGGCCTTAATAAGATTAGGCCTTCTATGTTCCATCTGTTCACGTGCTTGTTGCTTGAGTTTACGAACCAAGGACGATATGGTTTGTCGATCGCCATAACTAATAGCTTCAGCCAGTGGTGACCAACCAGCCATATTTTTGATTTTGACAGGAGCTCCATGAGCCAAAAGTAGCTGCACACACTCTTTACGACCCAACATAACAGCTAAATGAAGGGCGGTATTACTATGTTTATCTTTACGCGACACATCGTGTAAGCGTAACAACGATGATAACTTTCGCACATCCCCCACAAAAACGCATTCGTGAAGAGGATAGGACTCCTCGTCTTCAACACACGTAGAATCTGACATAGCTCAGATTTCAAATCATTCCTTTAATAGCATGTAAAGGATTGCAAGCAAAATGATAATAGCACTTATAATCTAATCATGTTTGATAAGATTGGATTTATGATGAAAGTAATTCCATATTGCCATTCACGCTTGATCACAAATAATTTGTATTTTACATGTAAAAGTAATCATCGCACTTCAAAATACGTCACACTTATAACTTTAGAAAACAAGCCATAATGAAAAATATAAATAATTTTCTAATATTTTTTGGGTTTTATCCGACAATTCTCAAATGTTTGATTGACTTGGTGAATTTGTCAAATACTTGATTGACTGATATGAGTGAATAAAAAGATATTTAAGGAACTAACATTTAGTTCGAACGAAGATTGTAAACTTATAATAAAATAAGGGTGCTAATCAAACATACTTCTTTCTAATAGCATCATTCGCCTCTTAATATCTACATTGCCTGCTACTAAGTCGGCCACAATTTACGAGCGTCTGAACGGTATCTTAGCCACTAAAAATATGTTGTTGCATGATGTTTTAGCTATAAAATTTTGAATTATCATCCAATTTCGATTATGGCGAAATTGGATGTATGATTGGCAATAATAAATGCAGCCTAACATTAACCTAACCCAAATTTAACTTCTACGCTTTCTAAAGAACATTTAGGAGGCGTTGCAAAAAAGACGAATTAGTTTATTAAAGGCTATCTCATTTTCCCGTGGCTAAGTTATAATATTAGAAGTTTGATCATGTGACCAATAAAGAAATCTGTGGCTTGACTTATAATTTCCCATACAATAGAGAATGTTGGCATATTTTGATTTTCATCTCTTCATATTATTTCTTTCAATTATTTCTCTCTGTTGAATGAATGAAAAAGATGAGGTGAACATTTTTTTTTCGATATAGAATTTCTTAATTGTGTAGACTATTTCTGTTAAGTCCTTCCTATTCGACCGCCATAATAATCACGTTTACGTGTTATGAGTCCGGTACACCACCTAACCTAACTCAACCCCCCAGCCCCATAGGTGATACTTCTCAGTGCATGACCCACCCTGTGGTCTCTGCTTGCGCAGCGTCTTCCCTAACTGGATGTTGCTTTGAAGAAAGGTTAAGAAGACTAAAACCACACAGGTGGTGTTTTAGTGGCGTAAGCACTCTTAGGATGGGTCCCACATAACCATTGCGGCGAAAATAATAAAGAAAAAGAGTGCGTCGAGAAATACCACTGGCCTGCGCTTCATGTTTGTGTCGTCATATTGCAAACTTGCTTGCTCACATTTGACCGATTTTCCATTAGAAACTTTTATAATGAGGGATTTTCTGACAGCTCGGAAGAATAGTAAATAAATTATATGATAGAAAGCGCTAGTAAAAGTTAGTACTTTTGTTTTAGTTATCATATTTCGTATAAGAAAGGTAGATCTACGCCATAAAGCTTTGTTTTTCGTAAATATTTATTATGTAGGTATTATTAATCCATACATTTAATTGTTGGAGCTTTGCATAGGCTTATTGTGGTGTTTTAGACACTTTCAACCTCTTTTCAGCCTATCTATAACTTATACTCTACTATTTAATTGGAGCAGATTTTCGTGGGTCATCAGTCGAGGTCATTGGAACTATTCTTTTTTTAGGATGATCCTTCATTGTTAGAAAAAAAATAATACTAGTCGTGTAAAGAGTAATCAATCTAGAATTAAAAACACCAAACAACAGGTAATGTTACTAGAGAAAAAGGCTATTCACGAGAAAAACCAACGAGGTATTTTAGAGCATATATATACGTATATAACACGTGATTATAAATAGATAACTTTTATTACATTCATCAGCCACGGTAGTTTTCGCTGTTACATATTAAAATACAAATATTACATTTTGTAAGTATACATGCAGTGTTTTTTGCTGTAAACGTGAGTTAAATATATCAATAATGTCACATTATGCTTTTTGGGGTAAGAATTGGACAACTCTAAGTTTTGAATTATTGTTGAATTGTATTATTTCTTTAAGCGGTCTTGTGCTTTCAATGTATTAATATTTGTAGAATTTACAACCGCTTTTATGGATTGCGCTGGCCGAGTTGACGCTAGTTTCACAGATTTTAGTAAAGCATTAGACCGTATTGACCATACAATTATTTTGCAAAAACTGTTGGCAGCTGGAGTACATGCTAATTTATACAGGTGGTTTACATCATATATTAAAAGTATAGCCCACAAACTAACTAGGGATGCTACGCATCAGACGAGCGTCTTCCTAAGTACAACACTAGGAACGAACTTTTTCAATTTGACAATTTTTTTTAAATTTAGAATGTCCTCCGTTTCTTTTAAAATGACGGCATTGGATTTTGGCGTAATGCCATTGTGGCAGCGCTAAAGCCCCTCTTCTATTCTACAAGATATTTTGACAATCTAAAAGATAGAAAAGGTAAAATAAATAAAAGACTTGTATGTTTATGATTTTTTTACTCCTAAGCTTTATTTCATATGCTTTGTTTGTTTGCATGGGAGGTAAATTTTTATTTTCTAGATGCGAGACATTAGTACCTTTAATATTCAGCTAATTATGTTACACCAATTAAACACCGTTATTCTTCTTGAGTAACCCAGAAAACATATCTTCTCAAAATGTTTGTGGCTTACAAACAATACACCTTCGAAGTTCTGCCACGCTTATACTTTGTAAGTTAACACTATTAGCACAAAGACACGGTAACCAACGTTAAGCCCGATCTCAGTTCTTGGGAAATGATGGAAAATGTCGTCCTTTCGCCTACTTTCTTCGCTACCAGCACTGTACTTACAACAAGTACATTGTGAAGCATCATAAACGCAAATTAATTACTATATTTGGGAATTGAAAGGTTATGTTACGGAAATTGATCAACGCAAACTCTTCACACGTCAAGCATTGAAACGGTAATGGCAGATCGAGCTGATTGATTGAAAATTAAATCAAATTTTGCATTTTATGGCAATCAGCTGTAGTTACAACACAATAACTATGTCTGCCAATTTTAAAGTATTAATATAATAAAAGTAGTTTTAACATAATTAAAAAATTTAAAGATAACCTAAAATCGTCCATCATTGATTGAATATAGTGTTATCATTCATCATTCACGTTGAAATTACATATAAAAATAAAATAAAAATATATTTATTTCAGTAAATCAATTACAAATAAGTTGCCGGGGCTTCCCAGAAAGTAATCAGAAGATACTTGTGTTAGGATAGCCTCGCTCTTCCTACGTATTATTAACAATTTGGATTTACTTAATTAGTTAAGTTTAAATATTACAGTATAAGTTAAAGAAAACATAACGAGATATTAAATTATATTGAAGCAGTTTTAAGGAGAAAAAGTATTCCCGAGTGCTTATATGTGAGTGTGAGTGTGTGTATGTATGTGTGTGTGAGAGAGTGTGTGTGTGTGTGCAGGTGTGTGTACGTTTGTTGTTGTGTGTACCTATGTGTATGTGTAATGATATGGTGTATAAACCGGTTTTTGAAATGTATCAAGTCATTCTTACCAGGATTTATTCCACGTCAAGATAGTTGAGGGAAGAAAGCCACTCAGTCAAAGTGAAGTCTTATACTCATAGAATTGCATCGGGTAAATTTTAAGGATACGATTAATTTTATTGTAAGCATAAGGGGCTTGAGCCAAATATTGCCTAGTAGCAAAAACTGTTCGTGCCGGATATGTAGGAGCTACAACATCGCTCCGTCTAAGTTTGGCATGACCTAGAGGTAGCCTTTTGTGATATCTTAGTATCATGTGTAAAATGTATAGCTTTCTAACGGAGAGCAGTTTGGTACTGTTGTATAGGGTTTCGGTAGAAAACCTAAAGGGCTTTGATTAGAGATCTTTGAGCCCGCTCTAGATCTAAGAAGTGAGATTTAGCTGCTCCTCCCCAAACTGAGATGCAATACATTATAACAGACTGGGCTAGCGCGATATATATTTTGTTCAGTAGCTCAGTGCTCATGACATGCCTCAGGGATTTGAAAACCCATATGAGCTTCCTTACCCTACCTATAGTCAATTCTAAGAGCGGATACCAACTTAATCTCTGATCCACAATCACTCCGAGATATTTGAGTTGACTGACTTTTTGGATTGTTGGGCAGTTACAGGTATTAAGGGTAGGTGAATAGCAGGTGTCAGTTTTTACTTCAAAACCCGATGAGGGTTGCGTATTTATGTATGGGGAAAAGCATATATAATTTGTTTTTTGGGTGTTAAGAGTGAGAAGATTCTCCCTTAGCCAACAACTAATTCTAACTAACCCCTCCTCGGCCACAAGCCCTTACTTTGTCCCAAGTCTTGGCTGTAAAGACAATGGCAGTATCATCCGCATAGGTCAGTATCCTACCCCCAGTGTTACGAAGATTACATAGATTATTTATATAAATTAAAAAGAGCGTAAGACCTAGAACACTGCCCTGCGGGACTCCGAATGTAACATTTTCTTCGTCACTAAGAAAATTATCAATTTTTACAGCCTGCCTTCTGTTCTGAAGGTAACTGCTTAGAAGGGAGAGAGCCGTGCCGCGTATACCAATATTTTCCAGCCTATGGGCAAGAGTGGGGAGAGAAACGGTGTCGAAGGCTTTTTTGAGGTCTAGAAACGCAACGAGACTCTTCTTGCCTTTGTCTACTTCTTTCTTGATTATGGATGTAAGATCCACGATCGCATCTTGCGTTGACATTCCCTTCCTAAAACCGTGCTGGGAGGTGGATAAAATATTATACTTGTTCAAATAATTTACTATTCGTGAGTTTAATAGCCTTTCGACAATTTTAGAAATGGAGGTCAACACAGAAATATGTCGAAAGTTGTTGACGTCATCGCTATCCCCACTCTTATACACAGGAGTGACAATAGATCGCTTCAGAAGGTATGGGAAATCTCCTGTTTTAAAACACAGGTTCACAAGGTCAGTGATTAAAGGAACTAAGATTTTCCTAGTTTCTTTTAGAAAAAGGGTAGGGATTCCGTCCCATCCTGGTGCACTCAGAGAATCCAACGACATCAAAGTATTATCTACTTCCTCGCGGCAGGTGTCAGTGAAAACAAAAGAGGACAAGTGGTTATAATTTACTGTTTTAATTGGACCCGAAGGTACCGAGTTATTTGAGAGAGCCTCCGCTAGTGATAATCCGATGTCAATAAAATATTCATTTACGTAGTTGATAGACGCTTGAGGACAGGATTTAATATTAAGTAAGTCACCATTGCGGCTATTGGGTGGCTTATACTGGGTAATTTCATTAATAGTTGACCAAAGAGCTCGGGGGTTGTGTACCGATGCTTTAATTTTGTGTTTATTATATTTTATTTTTAGTTTTTTTATAAGATTTCCATAGAAGGTACGGTAGCGTCTATATGTTATTATCAAGATTTGGTTGTGGGGGTTAGAGTTAAGTTTTAGGTAAATATTATTTCTCAATCTTATACACCGTAGGGCACCTGAAGTGATCCAGGGTTTTATGGATCTTTTGCCGTTCGAAACAATTACATTTCTAGTGTTTGTCAGGATCGCTGACTTTACCATTTCTATTAGTGCAAAGGCATACGTATCAGGGTCTTTGAAGATGTTAAAGAAAGAGACGTCAATATTCATTAAACTTTTGGAGGCATTTTCAAAATTAACTACGGTTTTATACCTTTGACACGCGTTGTGTTGATACTTGTTTGCAATAGATGAAATAACCAGGCAATGGTCCGTTATTGTCGTGTTCAAGACCGCAGTAAGAGCTGTTTTATTTGTTGTGTCAAGCCTCAGGGTTACGTGGTGAAGGCAGCTATCACCCCTCGTAGGTAGGTTATGAGGCGGCAAAAGTCCGTGAAGTGATAACATGTTTAGGTAATTTAGTCTGTTTGTCCTTTCTTGATTTGTTTCAATAGGGGAAACAATTAAATCTATGTTAATGTCCCCCAATATCATATTAACATTTTTACAACGGACAGTATGTTCCAGGTGGTTGTTGAGAGAGGTAATGAGGTTACAAGCATTTAAAAATGATGGGGAACGGTAGATACCCAGTATTGTAAAATTAGATGTTTGTAATTCAATTCCAGTCGCATTTTTAAGCTTTAGTTCTTTAAATTTTACTGAAAGTTTATTTATGGCGTAAACGACTACCCCGTCGCACTGGTTAATGTGATGCTTTGTTTGAAAGGATGTGTAATTTGCTAATTGAGGTATATTTTTGTTTGGGTTTAGCCAGCATTCTGTAAGAATAAGTATATCTATTTCGCATTTTAACTGTGCCAAAGTTAGTTGTAAGTGCATCAAAATTTTTGTATATACTTCTAATGTTTTGAGTTGAAATAATTAAATTACGAGTAGAATTATCTGTCTTTAATTTTAGTTCCTGAATGTTACACTTAATCGATTCTGAGAGTTTAATTTGATCAATTTCTTTTAGCGTGTTGACACTATCCATAAAAAACTATATATGAGCCTGTTAGGGTTGTAGTTAGGGTAGAGAGTTGAGCATTTAGTTGTCGGTCTTGTCTTGGTATATACAAATGTGTGAGTGAGAGATTAATGTAAACTCGCTTAGGAATAAATATTCTATTGAATGTCGTGTAAAAGTTATTGACAAAACATAGATCTGAGGTTTTATAACTGGTGGCTTGAGAGACTAACAGTTTATGTAAGATTTGTTTGTGAGCTGGTTTATATGTGTGTAGGGTGCGTGTGTTAAAGAGTTGGTAGTTATGTTTAACGGGTAAAAATATGTATATGTGTATGTATTTGTAAATAGATTTTTGTGAGTGTATTAGCGAGTAGAAGTTAATTAAAATTTTCTCCAAAAATGTAGACATTTGATTAAAACTAATAAGCATATATAATAAAAATAAGTTAAGAAAATATAAGTGTTATGATAGTTATTGTTCCTGCATTAGTTGTTGCACTTGCGCTTCGTGTTGAATGTGGATGATTTTAGATGTATCGTCTTTCCGGACTAGTACTTTTCCCATTGAGGTCCAGCAGTACTTAACCTTTTGTGATCTTTTTAGATCCCGGGCCAGAAAAAATAAGCGGTACCCCTTGGGTGTGAGTTGCTCCGTAATGAAGACTGGTGTGTCCTCGCTACTAGTGAAGCCAAGATGTTTGGCTTGCAGTCGTGGTTTATTTTTGAAGTTGAAATCCTTCGCTTTTTTCAGGAGATCTGATCTCAGAATTGCAGATCTCAATTCCACAATAATTGTTGGTTTCTTCTCCCCATCCCCTCTGGATTTCAAGCGGAAAATATCGTTTATATCTCGTTCATTCATACCAAGGCCTATAGACTTCGAAAGGTTTGCAACCATTTGTATTAGGTCTTCCCTAGTTTCCTGAGGATTTTTAGGGACATTTTTGATTTCAACGCAGGTCTTGCGGGAAGCTCGGTGAAGGTCTTCGACTTGGTCTTCCAGGATGCAGATGTAATCCCGATCCTTTTGGGCTTGTTTTTCAAGAAGTGCAATTTTGGCGCGGTATTCTTCATTTTGTGCGGTTAAAAAGTACATATGACAATTGTACGCCCGAAAAGTAGCAACGGAGCCGTTATTATCAAAAAGTTCTAACCATAGACTGAATAGAATGAAGACTACCTGCTATGATATAGCCCAAAGCGTAGTTGTTAATGGATTTCCCCTTAGAACTGTTGGATACTTATTCCATCAGGCGTGCACCAGGGCTCACTTCTCGGTCCTCTACTATTTAATATGTTTATAAACGACATAACCTTATGTTTTATACACTCTAATTTTTTAATGTATGCTGATAATATGAAGATTTTTAAAGTAATTGAAAACTCAAGAGATCATATTAATGTATAGGGAGATTTTATAACATTTCAGTCATATTGTTATAAAAATTAACTTGCCTAAATACAAAAAAATACACCATTACTTTTACTTCGGAAATTGAACGTGATCTGCTTCGACTATTCTTTTAATGATCATAGACTTAAAAGAGTGACATATATACGGGCCCTTGCAGTACTACATGACTCCAAATTACAAAATTTTTTTTATATACATTGCACATATACAGGGTCTTTCAATAAGGGTTGATGTCAAAATAGAATTAAACAAACTGAGTGTGAGACATTAACGAAATTATCTTCATCAACGATATTTTTTTATTTGAACGACCCATTTATGCCATTATGTTTTGAATATGACATTATTCAAATGACCGCCGCGGCTTCGAAAGGTGGCATGGATCTTTTTTCTGTATAAATCCTGCTGATCTGAGTGATGGTCTGGGTTATGTTGAGTTTCAGTACATCAGTCGATAGAGGCTTATTGGATACCTAAGACTTCAGAAACCTCCACAAGAAAAAGTCTAGTGGGGTCAAATCGAGGTTATCTGCGAGAGATAACCCTACTCTCAAATCGTTCATGCAGAATGTCCATTGTGTCGTTCGCTGTGTGGCACGTAGCGCCATCTTGCTGGAAGCACATGTTATCCATGTCCATATCGCTATTGGGCCAAAAAAAAATGTTTATCATGGATCTGTAACGCTCGCGTTGGCGGTGATAGCGTCGCCAACGTCGTTCTGTACGAAAGAAGTACATAAGTAAGGTAAACTTCATGTGAGTTGTGGTCGTCCCATATACGGCAATTTTGTTTGTTGACATAGCCATTACAAACAGAACAAACGGCGTTGTCTATTGTCATTAGCTTTGAGTTTCTGGGTGAGTTGGATCTTGTATGGGTGCAGGCCTAAGTCCCGATGAAAAATTCTCCAAGTTGAAGTCTGTGAAAGCTGAGTTCTTGTGCACGGCAAAAATCGACTGCCTCGAATTCTCCTGCACACTTTTACGGACAGCGGCAATATTCTTTGACGTAAGGGTGTAGTTTGATCGTTTACCAAACCGGTCGTCTGAAATTTGGCCAGCAAACGTTGAAGAGTTGAGTTTGAAGGGCCACTACGTCTGCCGTAAACTGGGCGTAATGCGCGCAATGTTTTCACTAATGAACACTAATTTTGATAATATAGTTTTATCATTTGGACGTGCTGCTCAATTGTGTAACTAGCCATGGTGATTTAGCATTAGTGACTGAATAAAAAATAATGGATTTGACAGTTTCGTCCAAACAAAATGGCCGCCACAAACTGTCCAAAATCGACCCGCCTTATTTATATACACATCTTATATTCACATTATTCACATCTATAAGTTCATACAAAAAGCCAATAAAACTATTGATTTTTAAATCAGGTCCAGCTCGCAGCTAGTTATCAATGTTTTGAAAATACTTTACTTCATCTGTGCGATCTCTACTAGAGTATTGTTCTCAAGTATGGAACCCATGCTGCATGGTTTATATTAATGGGATAAAATCTATGCAGAGGAGATTTTTAAGATTTTTGCACTACACATGTAAAAATACGGCTAGATGTAAGAGACACCATATGCTTCGTTTAAAAATAGGGTAATTGACAATAGATGTTTTTTATTTATTAAATTTACTACAAGGCAATGTGGATTCTGCAGAAGTTCTATCAAAAATAAACCGTTTAATCCCTACTAGAGTTCGTAGACAACCGGTGGGTGTCCTAGACCCATCAGCTGGCTGCTCCAATTACAAGCGTAACTCCTTTTTTCAGAGTTCTTAATCTCAGACTCTCTCAAACTCAGAGGGAGTTTATTGAATTGATTGACTTTCCAGAACTCGACGACCTCTTTTGCATCACACCAGTTAGTGTTAAAATAATATTACAAGTAACTGGTTTTCTAAGTTTCCCAAAACATCTGATTAAGTATATAGAATAAATAAAATCTGTTCTGCTAAGCTAATGCAGTGTAAGTAGTGCATATGTTTATCAACTAAATGTAAAAAAGATTACATAGATTACTGTGTACCATCTAGGAAACAAGTTAACTTCTTTTGTTTATTGAAATGCAAAAACATGTTAATAGTTTTAAGTTGTATACATTTATTAGTATTTAGATGTACACAAACTGTTTGTTTTGCAAATAAAATATGATCATACAGAATGATTGTATAAAAAATGATTTTGCTGTGAAATTGTAACGTAAAATACAAAAACTACATTTTTTCTGTGAACTGACGTAGTGGATTTGATTTATAAGGCCTCGCCTTCTTTCTTGCGTAGTCCGGCTTTTTGAAGTTCTATAGTCTATACATGCTGGGTGGGCTGCGCAGCAAAACAAAATTTTGGGTTTGTCGGTTTTTCATGATTTCCGGAATAATTCAAAGGGTTTTTCAGAAAGTGCCGTTTGTGCTAATAGCATTAATAAAAAACTGTACTAAAAACGTTAGGGGATTGTGTCATCAATGGTGAGCAATCAATAAAAAGTGACAAATAGCGGTGTGAATATTAGTGTTTCTTGTTCAATAAATGCTACATTTCTAAAGCTTCCTGTTCCAAACTAAATGTTTAGACCGTTCTTCGTGTGTAATTGACACCGAGAGTTTTGAAAATGTAAGTTTATCTTAGTAACTAGTTCATAAGTATTGGTTTATTATCTTAGACTACTTTGTTATTTGGTCAGGTAAATAAGGAAGAATAATTTAAACAATATAACGACTCCTTCGTGTACTACCCTATTGCTGCAAATAAGGCTGAAATTGTTCTGCTTGTATTTAAGTAGGTGTGGATTGTCCTTCCTAGGTCTAGATAATATTGCTTACTTTTATTATTTATTTTATATTCTATCGAAAAATCAATGACATTAATTGGCTATATCTATTAAATAAATAATGCTGAATATTTAAATTTATTCTTATGAAACTTTTTACATGAACATTTGAGCACCCGTTGCTGGGATATTAAATTATTTTTAGAAAAATATGTAAGTTGAAAACAGTGGTCATTACAACATTTATTTAGAAATTGTTGAAAAATTCTGGCTGACAATTTTGTTTCCCTTGTCTTAGTTAAATTTTATTTTTTGGATAACAATGATCTGCCAAATAAAAATAAATAAATCATGAAAAAAGCACATTAAATAAATGAAATAAAAACCTATTTCAATTTATTTTGTACCTAGTCATTAAACAAATTTTAAATTACCGACACCTATAATATTCACATAAATATATATTTATATATAAGCATTATTCCTGGTGTGAATATTATATAATTATTTAAAATTTCATTGCTTCTGATTACAAACTTAAAGAGGGTTTAACCCAAAAACATGCCTGTGTTGGATGCTACATTAGTAAGGACCCTTTAAAAACTCTTTTCTATTTGAATAAGCAACACAAAATCTAAATGGCAGATGGCACTGGGTACAAAAAAAATCATACTTTGACTTACTTACCTATAGAGATAGACTTTGCAGAGGGTTTATAGAAAGATAAATAAAAACAAAAGTTACAATGCATAGTTACTGAGACTATCTACTTTTTGAAAATATGATTGGGGCTGTAAAAGTACCTCCAAGAACTCTATTCACTGTGACTAATGCCCAATGCAAATGATTTCAAACTAAAAACGGATAACAAACAAATTGAAACAAAAGAATGGATTTTGTATGTGCTTTATCTCTAGACCACCGTTTGACAGTCTTTTCTGGGACACCCTGGATATACTCATAATTATAAAGAGAAAATATTTGTTTGAATATATTTATTTTTATTTATTTATTTCAACTTTGCATAAAAAAAGAAATGTATACAGGGCGGACTTAATGCCACAAGGCATTCTCTACCAGTCAACCATTGATTCAATGGAGAGGTCAGTAGTGTGGTGTAAATAAAAAAAAACTAGTTAATTGAAAATAAAAACATATAAAAAATAAAAAATTTACTTCTTAATTAGTACAAATTGCTCTGTAGTCTAAGACTACATCCAAACTTTAAAACAAACAATTTAAAACTATAAAAAGAAATACAATTTAAAACTATTAAAACCTTACAATATTTAGAATCAGTAAAAATGTATAATTATAATTTGATGCTATGTTAGCAACCCTACTTTTTAAATTAATTACTTATATTGACTCGCCTCAGTTTTTATAATTTACTAACTTTCAAATTCCTAGTCGATGTCAATGTAAATGTAAGCCACTATATGTTCCACACAGTACCATCAACTAGACTGAATTATTATTATTATATTATATATAAGGTTATAGGTTACGTCAACCAATTTCCGTTAAGGGCGTGTTGTTTACATCGTTTCTGACTGATTTGACTATGAAACAACCTATCCTAAATCCAACCGTTTTTGAGATATTTGAATTTAATGCTATTTTATAAAAAAATTCCCGATTTTCGGCTATCAGCTTAGATATTTTGAAATGTATATGTAAGTCTTATTATTACTATTATTTGATTTTAACATAACGTAAAATAAAATGCTTTATGACCTCAATAACCAATATTGTACATAGTTGTGCACCCCCAGGTAACAGTTCTAACAGTCCCTCGCCAGTTCGTTTAAGGCTAATGCAGTGCGTGCAAATGCCGAAGAACAAAACAATGAGATAATGGAACGATTTCGATTGGATCCAACCACTTCCACATTGGTACATGCTATCGAAGAGGGATTTCTCCAGATTTATGTTAAATGCTGATGTCGAAGATCCAACTTTCCTTAAAAAAATCTTTTGGACAGATGAGTAGAAATTTTATAAAGATGGGATTACCAATTATCATAACGCTCATTATTGGGCCCCGAAAGAACTGCAAAATCCTAACAAGAAGAGAGTAAAGGGGTCACAATGAAGATTTAGCCTGAATGTCTGGATGGGCATTATTTCTATTCATTTGATTGAGCCTTTATGGCGGTTAAAATAAGAAGGGCCGTAGTTTAGCCCTAGAATATATTTTGGTATAAGAAACTATACTACCACCAATATGAGTAGTACAAATTTTTTGCAAAAAAAAAAATTGCAGGTGGTAGGTTTCGACCGCGGCTTGCAACCACCCTCTAGGCAAAGCCATGCCGCCAAGTGACCTAGTCACGTTCCGGCATGATGTCTTGAGTAGCCATTGGAGGAGAATAAGTCCGAGTAATTGCGCAACGTATGAGAGCCGTTTGAACTCGAAGGGTCATGATGCACCGGGTGGCTCATTCTGGAGGGCAGCGGGATCCAAAGAAACGGTGCACCGCTGGCCGACCGCAGGTCGTAGGAGGCCCATATAGCGTTCTAGCCATTCGTGAAAGGCTGCCCCACCGCCGGTAAAATCCCGGGATTGCTCCATCGTGCCGGTTGGCGACCGGATGGAGAGGGCCCGACGGCGATCCCCGGGGGGTTTTGGGCGTCCCCGCGGTCTCCATGTGAGTCCCCCACCAGTGGGTCTGACCACTCCAGTTGCTTGGTTCCAAACGTTACGCTTCACTCAATTTCTATTCCTCTCCCCTATTCACCCTACCAACAACGTAATGGAAAAGTCAAAAAAGAAAAATAAGTGCCGACAGCGGATGCACTCCGTCTCCCTACAAGTACTCTTCTCTAACATCCGAGGAGTGCACTCAAATCTCCGAGATGTCCACCACCACCTTGAGACAGAGAGGCCGCCCTTATTCTTTCTGACAGAGACGCAGATCTGTGATCGTTCGGATCTGGCATACCTGCATTACCCAGGCTATAACCTGGAGACCAAATTGAACCCCAATGCGGGCGTGTGCGTGTATGTCAGAGACGAGATCTGTTGTCGGCGTCTCCGATACTTGGAAGTTTCGGATTTTTCTGTTTTATGGGTCTATGTAGATACTGGCCTGGACCGAATTGTATAAACCAGTATTTACCGATCACACACGGGAGCTCAGGAGACAACTCGACTTATTGAATATCTTAGTGATACTGCAGATAAGGTCCAACGACGCTATCCCTCTGCGCAGTTGGTGTTCCTTGGGGACTTTAATGCCCACCATGGAGAGTGGCGGTACCCGTTCAAGGACACCGACCACGCTGGCAGAGAAACCTATCGGTTCGCAGTAACTCATGGTCTCTCCCAGCTCGTCCGCGAACCTACGCGCATTCCTGACGTTGTTGACCATACTGCGTATTGCTTGGACCTTCTGCTGACAACCGATCCAGACAGATACTCGGTGTCAGTATCTCCGCCATTAGGGACATCCGACCACTGTCTGGTGAAGTTTGTGTCGCAATACTCGCCAACCGATACCAGCCCAAAGGCAATAGGCGAGTATGGCGGTTCAAGTCAGTAGATTGGGATGAGATGCGTCACTTTTTCGCCTCTTATCCTTGGCGGCAAGCTTGCTTTACGTCTGATGGTCCATCATGCTGTGCTTATGCTGTCTCCAGTGTGATATGTCAAGGTATGGAGTACTTTATACCGTCCTCTGATGTATCCCTGGAGTCCAAAGCCCGCCCATGGTTTAATGCTGATTGCCTCCTAGCTGAAAAGCGAAAGCATGTAGCATACCAAGCCTGGGCTAGCGCTCGCAGAAGCAAAGCTATGGATCTCCCAGCTAAGAAGCAGGCGTACAATGCTGCTGCCAAGTCCTGCAAAAAGGTGATCAGAAGCGCTCGTTTCGACCACATTCGCCGTAGCGGGGACAAGTTAGCATCCTATCCCACGGGGAGTAAAGCTTTCTGGTCCCTTGCCAAGTCGGTTGAGATGAACTTCTGTCGCCCATCACTGCATCCACTGCAAAGGCCTGACGGGTCTTTGGCCCACAGCGCAAAACAGAAGACAGACATGTTCGCATCTCTTCGCGGAATGTTCACGTCTAGATCCCAAAGGTAAAAGCCCACCCACGTTAACCCCATTCGGCCCCAAGATGGAGGCCGTCCAAATTCACCAGAAAGAGGTACTCAAATACTTACTAAATCTAGACGTGAATAAAGCCAGTGGTCGGGATGGCATTCCCGCAGTGGTTCTAAAGCACTGTGCAGCCGAGTTATCTCCTGTTTTGACACGCCTATATCGACTCTCTCTAAGGACTGGAAAAGTTCCAAAATCATGGAAGTTTGCAAACGTACAGCCCGTACCAAAAAAGGGCAGTCGAGCCGACCCAGTCAACTATAGACCTATTGCAATCACTGCCATAATTTGCAAAATTATGGAACGTGTATTGAACCATCGTCTCCTGAAGTACCTAGAGACCAATGAGCTCCTCAGTGACAACCAATATGGTTTCCGCGGAGGATGCTTAACAGGAGACCTTCTAGTGTACATCACGCATCTATGGAGCATGGCCTTGGAAGGGCACGGAGAGGCAATAGCCGTATCATTAGATATCTCCAAGGCCTTTGACCGGGTATGGCACGAAGCCTTCTTGAGCAAGCTTCCTGCATATGGCATACCATCTGAACTCTGCGACTGGATTTCTGATTTCCTGAGGGAACGGTCAATTCGAGTTGTCGTCGATGGCTTCTCATCGGACCTAATGGCGATCAACGCCGGCGTACCTCAGGGATCTGTTCTCTCTGCAACATTATTCCTGCTGCAGATTAATGACCTTCTTTCATCGGAAGTCATTATTGGTTACGCCGATGCCAGCACTGTTGTAGAGAGATATGTGTCCAATGCGCGAGCGAGTCCAAACCAGGTCCAATTTCAGAGAGAGTCGATGATCGAACGGGTTGATTTGACACTATGTAGGGTTTCCGATTGGGGTGAATACAACCTTGTCAAGTTCAACCCTTCCAAAACCCAGGCGTGTCTCTTCTCCGGTAAAAAGAGCACATTCAACTTGACGCCCACTTTCCAAGGTGTATCTGTACCGATCACAAACCTTCTAGGGCTTCTAGGCATGACTGTCACGTCGAAACTTAATTTCGGTCAACAAATTGAAACCATGGCACAGTCAGCTTCCAAAAAATTGGGAGTCATCGCAAAGGTCCGGCGGTACTTCAACTCCGAACAGTTGCTCAACCTGTACACAGCCCAGGTTCGATCCTGTATGGAGTACTGCAGCCATCTTTGGCATGATTCCGCTAAGTACCATCTAGAAGCGTTGGATTCTGTCGATCGAAGGGCCCGTAGACTCATGTGACGACAAACTTACTTCTTCGAGACTGCAAAGTCTCGAACATCGTCGGGAAGTTGCTAGTCTATCGGTTTTTTACAATTGCAGTTTGGAGAGTGTGCAATGCTCTTTTTCAGCTGATCGAACCTTCCCCCTTTCTCCACCGGTCAACCAGACACAGACAGAAGTTTCACCCGTTTGTGGTTAGCGTGCTGAAGAGCCGAACTAAACGGTTCGATAGCTCTTTTTTGGTTCGTGTTGCCAAAGAGTGGAACGATTTGCCTGCGTTTGTTTTTTCAGACAAATATAACCCTGGAGCATTCAAGTGTAGAGTGAATAGGTACCTCTTGGACAGGCGTGTATGATCCTCGTCTTCATCGTCACTTTCCATCAGGTGAGATGGAAGACAAACGCCTGCTATTATCTATAAAAAAAATACATTTAAGTGAGGAGTGTATTAATATTTGCGTGTTTGTGACTGTGTATGTGTTAAAAAAGTGTGTGCGTAGCTATATATATAGATATTAACTATTATAAAAATTAGGCCACATATTTATCAATTCATTATTTTTCTTATTTCAAATTTTGCTGAAAGACTGGCTTTGATACCTCTCGAAATTAGATTATATCAACATACTTTGATATATTTCTTTCAATCAAAACAATTGTAAGCCCTATATTTTTTTTGTATTCATTACATTTTAACCAATAACCGACCCTGTCGGTTATAAGTGTCGATAACTAGACTATTTGTATTTTTATATGTGGTGAAGAACAAACAGTACTGATAATGATATGGAGCATGCCAGAGAGACTATTGTGAAATTTTTTTTTGTTAATTACGTAAACGTATTCCTTTTTACTCGCGGCTGCGGTCGCATCGCCATTGTGAGTGTTCCAATAAATTGCGGATTGCTACGTCAAAGATAACGGATTAAAAATTATTTATTTGGTAGAAGCCTTAGCATAAAGCATTAAAACTGAACTAGCAACTGAACTGCTTCAAAACCTTTCGTTTACCTCATATGAGCCTTATTTTCTTGTTGGACTACACAAGAATATAAGACCCTTATTTTTATTGGTGCTAAAAGAAAAGTAAGTTGCTTCTCACAACGTCATTCAAACATTTGCTAGTGATATTCATGTTGAATAAAATTCTGACCACAAAAGTTCTAAGACTTTATTAACCACTAATTATTATAGGGCCATTTTTTTATAGTCAGATAAAAAATAAGAGATGATCTGGGAATAGCTTTGACACTGCACAAGATTTCCATAGATATTTTGTCTAATGTTAAAATTAATTCTTCTGATAAAAGTTATCTGAGCATTGAAAAATCAAACCATAGAAAAGTAAAAATAGCCTGAATTACGCCATTTTCAACTTCAGCTGTCTGCACGTAAAAAGCCAGAAGATTCGCGGAAACACTCACAGATAGACAGACAACAATTAATAAGCATTGTATCTAGTTATTGTTTTAAGAGGAGTAAGTCGTATCTCTAATTAACTCTAATATAATAGTTGCTATTGGCAATGCAATTTTATTAACAATACGACTGTTTATTTTTAGCTGGAATTAAACTTAAAAACACGATTTTATACTGATTTCTTGACTATTTTTATAAGTGATGATAATTTGTTTTTTGTAAGAAAACTAGACATGTAATTTTTAATTTTTTTAATAAAATTTCTTTCTAATGGCTGGTTTACACGCGTTAAGTGGTTAAGTTAGTAACTAAATGTAACTAAATTTTAAGTTAAAAGTTGCGTGTAAACAACAGTCAATTAAGTGACAAATGGTAACTTAAAATTTAGTACGCAAGTGATTCAGTAGATTAGGATTCGTTCTATTTTTCGTATAAGTAGGTGGGCTCGGGTAGTATGGTTCTCACTAAACACGTTTGGACATGATTTTTTTTAGTTAAGTGCATAATTTGACAATGCGGGTGGCGGCAAGAGCTCATATTTATGTCGCATTTTCTCTTCTTTTTTAAACGTCAGAGTAGAGTTTGGTTTCTACTTTAAAATTTGTGGAAGAATATTTAATGGTGTTACCACACCAATCGATCGACCGTCGACCGGTCGACGACAACACCCTGAGTTGGTAAGTCCGCAACCCGCAGTTGGCGTGTTGGCCTTCAATTGTCTGACACCACCCCTGAGTTGGTAAGTCTGCCAACCCGCAGTTGGCGTGATGGCCTACAATTGTCTGACACCACCCTTGAGTTGGTAAGTCTGCCAACCGGCACTAGGCGTGATGGCCTACAATTGTCTGACGCCACCTCTGAGTTGGTAAGTCTGCCAACCTGCAGTAGGCGTGATGGCCTACAATTGTCGGACGCTACCCCTGCCGTCCCTCCAGTGATTATTAAGGGTACCTAATTAGTAAAGGTACTACACCAATCGATCGTCCTTCGATCGACGTCAACGTAAAAGATTTAGAAAAATACATAATCTTGCAAAGATTTTAATTCCCGAATCAAATTCTTCTCTGATTTGTCCAAAATCACGTTTACCACATATCTCAGTACAGAATTGACGAACTCCTTGACATTCATCACTGCTCATCTTCATTGAACTTATGAACTTAACTACTTAATCCGTTTGGACACACAAGTGACATGTAGTAACTTAAAATTTAGTTACCAACTTAACTACTTAATACATGTAAATCGCACATAAGTGACCGAATGCTACTAAATTGAAAAAGAACCCAAATACGAGTTTGGGCTGTCGTTTTTCTGACCCTGATTGTGTATGTAGTTCTTATATGTGAGCGATGATTTCTATCAAGAAACACATTTGTGTTTGTACACACAATATTGCACTCATTCGATAGTATTGCCTTGTTCCGTGCTATCAATAGTATCGATACTATCGATCGATTATCTTACGATTGATTGGCTATCGATTAATCATCGATAGTCTACTATCGATCGGCAACACTGTAGTCTGAAGTACCTCTAAAACTTAGGCCGATGTCAGTTTCCTAATTTAGCTTGCTGTTGTTAAATTTCATTTGAAGGTGATAAATTAAATTGCTTTTCCATTCTTCTAACTATCTATTGTGTGCAGTCAAACTATCAGAACTTATAACGTGGACGACATACGCGGAAGCGCCTCTTTGTAGATAGGCTTTCCTGTGCGTATGGCTCGAAATTTTGGAAAATTTTGTACCTGTTGGATAGGGGTGTATGTGGTTTACTCATCTATTAGTCGTAATTAGTTGATATGGTATTTAACAGTCCGTAATAAAATAACGTATCTAGCAATTTTTTTATGTTAATGTAACAAATTAATTACTGGTCTGATTGCTCCATTCTATGCAGGTACTGTACATATTTGAGCAAACTATCTTATAAAATATATATATTTTTTTTCAAATATGGATTATTAGTAACCGTAATGAAAATAGTAATTGTTTACAAATTAGTGTTTGAAATATTTATAGAATTTTGTATGTACCAGGCCACTTAGAAAGTTTTGCGAAAAATATTTTTACGGGTGGAACGCTGGCAAAAAAATTTATTTTGAAAATTTGATTATTTCAAAGTAAAAATACATTTGTTTCTAATTTTAATTTCCCTCTAAATTGTTTTATTCAGCATTATGAATTTGAATTCTGAATTTGATGAATCGTTTAATCAACTTCAATTAGCTTTTATGAACAAGCCTTCTAAAGCAACTGTTTACCGCTCGTATAACCAGTTTAAGTGCGGTTGCTTAAATTTTAAGGATGCAGAAGGAAGTGGTCGTCCTTTGACTGTTGTTACGGAAGAAAATATGCTAAGTATAAGTGAAACATTTGATTCAACAAAACCGGCGACTCACATACGAGGAGATTCAGTACACCCTGCAGATTGGGTCGAGAAGTGTTAATAATATTCTACACAACCACCTTTGCGTAAGAAGGGTTGTTTCGCGCTAGGTACCCTACAACGTCACCGATGTTCAGAAGCAGGCGCGCGTGGAATGGTGCCATGATAAATTCAAAGCAGGTTCTTACCGCCGTGTTTACGACATCATAACAGGTGACGAATCTTGGATTTATCAATACGATCCAGAAAAAAAGCGCCAGTCAACGGTATGGCTGTTTCAAAAAAAAAAAAATATACCCGTGAAGTTTCTTGCTAGTTCTTCTTCACGAAGGTTTTTTTTCGAACTGGTGGTAGAATCATGTTTTATTTGACGTCAATAAGAACAAGTAATTGTCAATGTTGAGAAATAAATATTTGAATTTGAATTTGAATTTACCTGTTGACGTTAGAAAATATATAGAACATTTTTATTTTTTTCTTAAAACTTTCTAATTGTCCCACGTTAGGCCCTGCTACGCCACCGTCCTTTGATTTGAATACTTTTTTAAAATCATTGAATAACTTCGTAATTCATATAAAGTAAGTACTTTGCCTGTAAGCAAAAATTTGAACTGTTTTTTTATTAACTCTTTTAAAAGCACTTTTATTTTGTTAAAATAAACAAAGATTTAGCTGCAAAATGTATGTTACATATTAAAGGGAAGTTGCTGGACGTTTCCGCCAGGCGGCACACATTGTGAGAGAGGAACCACCGCTCCTCTGAGACGTGGGTCAAGGTCGACGGAGCATTATGTTCTAGTTTTCGAATGAGGTTGTTTATAAACCTGTAATTTGTTTTGTTTTGTTTTTTTCATCAAGTTAGTTTTTGTTATACATTATATTTTATTTTCGCTGTAGTAACTTTAAAATGGATGAATTATCCATAGTAGGCTGTTTAACGTGCATCAATTCTTTACCTTAAATAAAATAATAGTACGCTTTGTACAATATCAACTTGCTTTCTAGAATAAAGAACTACTTAAAATTCACTAGTTCAATTTTGGGTCAAACTTTAGTTTGAAAAGTTAAGTATTTTGGGTTATAGATTTATATGATATATATATGATTAAATAATCATGATCTATTCAGCTTGTTTATCAAACAATATTTTTTTCTTTCGTCGCAGTTCGCAATTTGTTCATCTAGTTTATCAAACAAATTTTTTTTGTTCGTCGCAATTCGCGCCACATCGTTACAAAACAAAATACATCTGGCACATCTGAAGTTGCACACTTAAACAAATCAAGGAAACCGTTTTATTCCACCCTGTGAGTGTATCAGGTTTTCCGATACAATATAGGCGAGGATCAGTATCTACCATCCTGTGATTATGTGGAGGCAAGGTGGTGTCCCCCCTCGGGCGCCAGCGCTGCGCGCGTCAACCCGCCCGCGCCCCGCGCTTTCGCCTCGCAATCAGTTGCATGTTTCCAGCCCTGGGAACTGTCCGTGTGCGCGTTATGCCGTATCCCCTGCCTGCGCCACTCTACACGAATTTCCTACATCCACTTCGGTTCGTTGCATCGATGCATGGACCACTGTAGATGCTTATCTGCACACTATCATTCATTTCATCATGACAATAATCATCGTCCAAAGATAAATCCATGCTATCAGTCATCTAATTGTTTAGTTATCACCTTTCGAAAACATTGATTTGAGATAGTCAGTATCATGTTTGTAGTTTCATTGAATGAGTGTGAAACGTAATGTCTAGATAATGGTTTTATTGTTTAGTTATTTATTTATTTGTAATTTTTTTTTTATTCGTATATTAAAATGTCAACTTAACCGTTTATTTTAAGTCTCATTTGGGCTCAGTTACCTTTATTAATATTACTTTATCCTGGAATAATGTAATAAAAATTGCGTGAATATAATTTTTAAGTTTTAGATTACTTTGTATCACACATCATAGTTTGTTGACAATGTAAGTAGGTAAATGTTTCAAGCAAACATCTGACTGTTGGTGTAATTTTAGGGTTGGCCGATATTGGTTAGGTCTCGCAATTTTACTTCGGTTATCTATTTTGTTGAAGTTCGGAAAGCTAAATAAAAGGCATGAAAGTAGGTACAGTCGGAAAAGTCGGCGGAGGTTCAGACTAAGGCGAGAATCGCTTGCACGTTGTTCGATCTATTGTTGGCGTCCGCATACTAAGGGACTACAACACTGCAGGGGATTCGAATGCGAATCTGAGCCTGCACGAAGTCCCCGGCTGTATGTAGAGACAGGAAATGCTTTTATGCTTCAGTGCTCACTATCTCAGAAGCGAACTCTCACCTCCGGTTTGAAGGTAGTGTAGCCGATTTCTTTTGTTCGTTTTTACATGCGTTTCCTGCAAAAATGCTCCAGCGGTTTTTCTCGTTTTGTAAATGAGAGCTTTATGTCATCTTTCAGTAGCAGTATCAGTTCGGGCCATGAATTTACCGAGGATTACAATGTTTTTACTTAAACTTAAAAACGTTTGTGATTGTTCATAGGACAGTGTTTTAGAATAAAATGGTTTGAATTTGTTTTACAATAATGAAGGAAATTAAGACTGAATAAAAACTTTGAATTCGATTATATCTACTTTCTAATTTAATCTACTTTAGATTTTTGACTTACTTTGTTGAATGTTAAAGAACATTAAATATACTGGGCGACGTATAAAGATAATACGGAAACCATGTAATCATGTCTCACTCTGTAAACATAAAGTTACCTAATTCGAAAACTTTTAGCTTCCTACTTAGAACGCTGTAAAGGTTCTAGTAAAGTTTTAAGTATCAAACGTAGTTTTGGAAGCGTTTCGGAAGTGCGGGTATTAGGCTCATCGCCAAGGTTACTCGGTGGGCGCGATCAGCTGGCCTTACGTAAGGTGTGCGGGGATGGAAGCAGCGGGGAGCGTCGCCGCGCGGGGCTAGGGCCGATCGATAACTGCTTTCACTTCTTGGTGCCCTGCCGCTTCTACGTAATACCACGGAAAACCTTTATCTCCAGCATATACATATTTATTTGGATTTATAATCAGAACCGCAACGCTGAACTTGCTGTTTGAATAGAGATTTCAAGGTCACAAGATCATTATACGGAAGCAACAATAGTTTTCGATTTCTTTTCGTCAGATCTTTTGTGATGTAGTAAAGAGTTTGTTTTAGAAAATAAGATGGTTCTAAAGGTTTATAATTTTTTATGAACTAAAACGTTAAAGTGTTGTTGCCTTTGACTGGATATTACGTTGACGAATTTTGCGTAGGTGTATTTAGTTCTTGTTTCTGTTTGAATGCGAATATAACGTCACTAAAAATGAAGAAATGTGCCATAAATGAGAATTGTGAGAATATAACTAAACATGAACCATGAATCAACCTGCAACGATATCCTTCCCTTTTTAACTTCTTGAATAAACCAAGCTCGCTTTGTTAGTTACGTCCTCAAATAACAGAAAAGCCATAGAAATTACAAAAAACATAAAGCTGATTGTACAGGATTATTTAGCCATTATAAAAATATCGGCATCAATAAGTAGGTACGAATGCTACCATCCAAAACATAGATTCGGTCTAATGAGCAAAACTGACTTTTTAGCATTTATAATTTTGTTTAATTTACTGAGCCCTAAACTAAAATGTTATTGTGAATGAGGGATTATTTCGAAATTCTTAACTTTGGCTTAAGTTATGTAAGTTCCCCTTTGCTTCTAAAATTAAGGGATAAAAGCTTTGCATACTTGAGACACTAAGTTCATAGAAGTTTAGTAGGTTATAGAGGTCAGAGGAAGTTTTAATAGATGTACCAATTCGCAACACGCGAACTAAGGAAACAGTCAGCGATAACGACGCCGTGCCGCCGCCGGAGCCGGCGCCGCGCCGTTGCGGTATCGTCACCCTCGACGTGCTTTGAATTACAAATGTCAGGTTACTGTTAACGCTTTTGTTTTAGAATTTTTGTTGATAAATATAAACTTATCAGTTTCAAAACTTCGTTATCTGCAAAATAATAAATAAATGTCTTTTGGTATTTGTTGTTATGTCCACTTCCTATAATAATTGTTTGACAGGTACAGTCTATCCTAAAAATTAAATAATTCTGGTAAAGTACACAACAATATGTTGTCGTAGAACAATTGTAAAAAATAGAGGTAACTAAATTGGTGTATAGTTATAGGTATTTCGGCTTTATCAATAAGCTACATCAAACAATTAGCTATCGTATGCTTAAGTTTCTACTCAAATAATTGACAATATCTTCTGGCAATTAAATATTAACATGACTCTAAAATCATAAACATAATCAGTTTTGACATTAAGTTAATAGGTTCATATTTAAATCCAAATATATTTCTAAGGAGTTTATAATATTTTCAATCTACCGTAAATGAAGGTGCCCCGGGCCGAGATTACAATTTGATGTTTAATTCTAATTGAAATTCAACCGAGATCCGCTACAAGCGTGTTATATTATTACTGCGACATTTAATTCAATTATGGTTTCAAATGAAACTCGTAGCAGGGTGGAATTCTCACGGGCTCTCCATTAATACAAGAACAATTACAGAAACTCTGCCTCCAGAGAGTTCATCGAAAAGAGCTTTTACTATTCATTCATTACATCAAAGGATTGGAAAATTGCTCATTTTCACTGAATATTCGCTATACGAATATACATGTATATTCTGACCTCGGATGCTTGATTGGAATCTGTTGGTATGCACGCCTATAGTACTTCGAATACTCGTTACTGTGAATTTATACCGAATGCGTCATGTGTTATGAATATCTCTATGTGACCGAATTCCTGTGTTTATTCTCAGAGAAGAACAAGATACAAAAATTTTAAAGTTGTTAAGGTATTGCCAAGGCTGCAATACATTGAAACATTTTGGAGTATGGATCCAATTTGGAGTTAGTTGATATTTTCTTAATACGCACCTACTCGTACTTATTTTTTTCGATGCGCCTGACAATAGTATATAGCAGAAGTTGCTTCGATAAACTTTGCACATGTAAATGTCGCAGCGTATGTTTTTGGTTGATTTAATTTTTCGTCCACCCAGTTAGTTTTTGCTTTTAAATGTCAAGTATTGATTTGTAATTATGTGATAAAGTAGTTACAGTCACGAAACCCATATATCGCTTTCTCGCAGCTTGATGTGCGTCACTGTTTCTGTTGACCTGCTTCGCACTTATGTGGCTTTGGTTGTTTCTATTGTGTTGCAGTGCGCGTTGTTAGTGGTGATGTTGTTGTGAGCCGGTGGTGGTGCCATGTCCTCGCCGGCGCGCGCGCCTTCGCGCGCGCCGCCGCCGCCTGTGCCTCCGCCGCCGGGCGCTGCCATGCTGCCGCCCGGCCCTGGGCCCTCAAGGCAGCGCTCCTTGAAAGACCGCCTTAGGGAAGGCATTACAGGACCCTTTCAGTGGCAGTAAGTAGAAAAAAATTTACAAGATTGTTTTGATCTTTTAAGGATTTGAGCAAGGAGGTGGTACAAGGTAAAGTTTGTTATGTTGCCTCTCGTGCATCCACAAACGGCATGGCTTTGTACCTAAATGTTGTTATAAGTGTATTTTTATTATAACATAATTTTGGTTTTATTTACTTTTTTTTATCGGATACTCAATGATTATAGTGCTCATTGTAATACGTATCAAGTTTTAAAAATATTTATATTGAAAACATACACCCTCTTGGTCGTGGTTATTTATCGTAATACAATGAAGTTACAGTTGGACATTTCTGGAAAGGAATAATTTTTTCTTCTTGTTCAGTGACCAATTATTATTTAGATCGCTATGTTATAAATGTCGTATACATTGAGCTTATAATTATGTGTAATAATACTGCCTTGCAGTTATTAAATCGGTGAAATTTATCAGGCCCAAAGGGCCACAAATAAACAGTCCATTCCGAAAAAAAGACAACTGCCTTGCGGAATGCAAACAAAAAGGTGAATTTATTCATTTGAAAAAGCTGCTTTTTATTCTTCATATAACCATTATCTGGAGAATAACACAGAAGACAAATATTTTTAAATCGAGTTTGTATCCGAACCGCACTCTCAAGACACTGCTCAAAGACTGACTTTTGCTGTTTCAGTTGTACAGTACAGTACATTACAGTGGTTAGTAGCCCTGCCTCATATGCCGGAGGTTCCAGGTGCGAGTCCTGGCCAGGGCATTCATTTGTGTGATGAATATAACTGTTTGTTCTCGGTCCCCAGTTTACTGTATGGTCATCCATAACACAAGCTCTGCTTACTTTGGGGCCAAATAGTTGGTTGTTGGTCTGGAGATTTATAAAGGTATGGAAGCCAGCTCCAAACTACGTTATATTGGGATTAGTTTCGGATGCTTTTCATTCATAATGTAATTTATTGTCGTGGAATATCAGTTCTTTGATTATTACTTTTTGAAAGCATTGTTTACTTTAGACAGTTATAAAAGTAGCGAATTCCGCCTAGTGCTTGTCTAAAAAGAGCAAACAATATTTAAAAGCACCACCTATTTCTAATAAAATAGTCTCAAGTAAGTTCATTTAGGTCCGAAGTTTAATTTATCGTTATTTAAATTACTTTAGAGGAATTAGTCTGCCTTTAGAATTAAACCCTATATTTTGACGAGTCTCCCTTATCGCAATCTGTACTAGAACTTTCTATTTACAAGTTTGTATGAACTTGACCTGTTTAAATGTAAGAAGGGCAAGGCCATTAGGATTACGTATTGATTTCATAAACTACGTTTTTATTATAGGTGTTATTTCAAGTTAGAAGAAGTCAAGAAGTCAATAAGATTGGTCTGTGTAGAAGCTAGCAATATTGTATATGCTAATATTATAAAGAGACAACGATTCTTTGTTCGGTTATTTGTTATCTACAAACTCTGAAATTACAGTACACATTAAAATAAAATTTTCATCACTAAAAAGATATACTTTATTTTAAAAGGCCCAGGTGTCAGGACCTAAGCAATCAAAATTGTCGGTGAAGCAAAACATTTTGGAAGATTTTATTACTCAGCAATGAACTACGTCGTTATTTGCTATGATTTTTACCATTATGAATTCTTCGTTGGTTCCGGCAAAATCACTTTCACAGATCAGAGTTTCATCGTCAGATAATTGTTAAGTATTGTTTTAGTTCGTCGCCGCGATACTATCCAGAGAGGATATCCGTAATCGGAGGAGGGAATCGTTCGAGAAAATATCTGCGACTTCATTGTTTGCTTGCGCTTTAAATGAACTTTCCCGTTTATGTTTGTTTTTTTTTTCTATAAAGAGCTGTTCTTTTCAATTATCTTTGCTTTTTTTTCATATTGTTTTTTTTGTAAGGTCTTTTGAACAGTTGCCTTTCCTATGCCAAAACTTTCAGAACTGATCTTAGAGCATCCAAGAGTCACTAAAACCATCACTTAGGAAGTAGGTACTTTCTATAATCCGTTGCCCTGGAAGGGCTTCTAGCGTAGAAGAATAAGCTATGTCCTTAGTTTATTACCTCTGGGTTACCAGTTAACCTTTGCTTTTGAGTAAGTACGCTTATTAATATAAACTAACTACCGATTACCTCAGAGGTTTTGTTAGGTAGGCACACCGTAAGTCAAACCATCGCTTCTCTAAAAACATCGACCTTCATTCATATTCATACCCCAGAAAACATGAAGACAAAGTTTCTTAAACGAAGTGACTTGTAACTTTCTCGAGCAAGAAAGTCGAGAATCTTTTGAATATTTCTGGTAAGGTTGAAAACTGAATCGAGGGCTAATAGGTTTAGGAGTGCTGAGCCCCTCGCCGGGTCGGTTCGTTCTGGCAAGATTTAATTAAAACCCCCTGTTTGCCCCGCGTATTAACTAAGGCTCGAGAGAGAAGCCTTTTAATTATGTTGTTCAAATATTTACAAGTACCTACGCGACGTTGAGTTTCCCTGATAGTGGGGTTTAGGGTTTCTTTATAGAGCCTGAGTAAACTTGTTAAAAATTTTTATGTAGCTAGATACTTTTTCTTATTTCTAAAGAAATTTTTGACTTTTTTGGTTTTATCAAGTTTTTGTTTTACAATACAATCTAAGATCGAAGGCTTACCCGATACTACGTCACATGTCCTACGTCACAAAATTTAAAGTTGCCTTTTATTGTCAATTAATAAATTTAACTTTAACATTTTCTGACTCATTATTTTAATACAGATCTACTATCACAAAGTTAACATCCCTGAAATTAAGCATGCATTTTTAAATACAGGCAACTCGATGATAAAAGTGACACCTATTATCGAAAATGAGAAGTGGCTCAAACTAGGTTGATGACGTCAGCTGATATAAGGGAGTCGCGACTGCGTGACTGCATACTGGCACAGTCACGGCACAGTCACGCATACTCTTTGGCATATCTCCGTGCTTAGTAATACAACCTATGCATGCTAAATACTGTTGTAGGCGGTTTGATGTAGCCTCACTTTTATTGTGAATTATAAGAATAATAAAAAAAATGGTAAGGTGGCTATAAAGGACATGAGAACAGGTTTTTATCGGTCTTCTGGTGTTGACTTGTAGATGGTATAAGACTTCTACAGCAATGATTTCGGGTTTGAAATTTTGGTTTGATCAGGCATAAAGTTGAAACAAAGCCAGCGGACTCATTTCGCTTCATGTTTATCCTAAATTCACATTTAGTTTTAGACCGTATAGTCGATTTGGCTGACTCAGTTTCCTTCATATTAGAAATAAATCCTGCAAGAAGGGGTTTAAGAAGAATTATTAATAAACACCACGACGCAAAAATTATTTGTCGTTTCCTTTCTTCAAATTCCTCACCGTCAGATTACATCTCGTCGCAAGAGATTTTGCCATTTTCAAGTACATGGAACGTTTCCTCTACTTTTCTTTCATGAATTGCTGCAAACCAATACAAAGCAAATAAACCGCAAGCCAAAACCAAAACGCACTGCAAACTTATGAGTTTGCCGTGCTTTATTCCTGGTGTTTTATTAGTGCTTTATTCCTGGTTTGAGATATGTCCCAAACCAGGAATAAATCATACCCGCGAAGCTTGTCGTTTTCGGCACAAAAATGATTATTGTATTTTTAAGAGGCATTTAGTAGAAAACATAAAGATACTGATAACAATACAACATTTATGAACATACCTGCTTGTTTACATTTTTCTGCGAAATAAATCTGTAAAATAATCTGGAATACTTTAGATCAAACACGGCTAATCCACTTCTCGTTTTATTGATGCACCTTTTTCACAATTTGGCAGTTAAGTACAAAATGGCCGTTTGGGTATAGACGACAATCTTTTTTTTAAATTTAATGACAGGAATGCTTTTTAGGATATTAATGGAAAGAACGACATAATATATATTGTACGAATTAATATTAAACTTATTGTTCCGTTTTAGGCACCAGATGCATTTAAGAGTTAACCTTATGTAATAGTATGACCTCCGTGGTTCTTATAACTAATTCAGTATTGCTGAGGGTATTCACCCTCAGTAAGCTACTTTCAAGCCGGGACGTGATTTGTGTGCAAGACTTAGTTACTGTGACCCAGTTTAAAGGGTTCCGATACATTAAAGTACGGCTGTCTTGTCCTCTGCTAACCATACTCCGAAAGCCTTGGCCGATAAAAAACTCGGATTAATAAAACGGCAACCGAGGAGCGTCCATTGTTCCCTTTGTGTTATCTCCTCTACATCTTTTATACCTTTTTATGATAAGAGGTTCGCCGCGAGCTATTGAGACATATCGCCCCTCCTCAAAATGTACGTAATCGTGTTTTCTATCTACAGATGCTATATTTTAAGATATTCATCACATGCTACTGGGTTGTAAAGAATATTGGTGGATCCTTATGGAAGTAAACAGTGAGCGTTTAGAAAAGTAACCAGTACTGTTGTTTATTCTTTTTTTTAATGTGAATTTCCATTATATTAGCTTCATGTGTAGAAGTCTTTATAAAATAGTTAATTTATAAAGCTTGGTTTGACTTGATCAGTTTGTTATACCTCCTGTCATTTTTATTACGATACACAGGATTGATTGTGACTAAGCGCAAGTATTTTGTAATATAATTTTTAAATATAGGAAATTATAATCACTTTAGAATGTAAGGACTCATTTTTATGTAAGAATATTTTTTTATATTCCTCATAGTGAAAATGATTTATTACTCACTGGAGTCCTTATCCTTAGCTGCATAACTTTTGCCTTTGCTGGCAAGTTTCGTTACTTTTGGACTTGTCACTTGTGTGTGTGTGAGTGCCTTGGTTTTGTTCTGATAATTTGCGATTCTTTGTGCCTAAGGATTCCGATAGATTGCGCGTACGGCGACTTATTGTTGTGATTTTTGGACTATGATTAAATTTGTTGTTTGGAATAGGTTTGTCTTGATAACGTTATCATGGCAGACAGAATTACACGAATTCAATGCATAAATTGTAGGAACGCATTAAGTTAAAGATATCGATGAACATTTACGTGTCATTATTATCATGGTTGGTTGGTGATAGTAGTAATTATCTGTGTACCTGTAGGTAATTTGAAATCATAACATCAAAATTAGTTCTTATTGAAAATGCAATCATTATTGGGTCTAGACATATTCCATTACATTTCGTCGCTTCATTCTTCAGATAGTATATAATTAAACAGGTAGTCCTTTTAAGGTACTAGGTAACTTCGCACAGTTTTAGAGTATGTCATTTTACTTATTCAAAAAACTTCCGTCTGTTGAGTTGATCAACCCCGATCCCGGCAAGTCTTCATTCTTTTTTCGTGCGTGGTAACAAGCACACGTTTTATACCAACCAGTAACTAAATAGTTTAATATTAAATATGTTGTAAAAGTTGTACTAAAAGTGTACTAAAAGTTTGAAAATTAGAACAAAAAATACAGAATAAACGAAAGCGACTCGTAATTTCTTCCGATGAGGTAAGCCATTTTATGTTTTTTCATAAGTGATCACGGGTATCTATAAACTATAATTTCGCTTTGTTGAAAAGATGCAGAAAACACGTATTATCTGTAATAGTTATATCACGTAGTCCGCATGCATTCCTGGTAGTCTTCTACCTGATGTTTTTTATTATAAACTAAAATTTAATTTTATCTAAAAGATGCAGAAATTCGTGTTATCTATATTAGATATATCACGTTATCCGCATAAACTACTGGTAGTCTTCTACCTGATGTTTATTATTATAAACTATAATTTCGCCAAGTCGAAAAGATGCAGAAAATACATGTAATCTATAATAAATATATCACGCTATTTACGAAAATTCCTGGCAGTCTTCTACCTGATGTTTATTATTATAAACTATAATTTCGCTTTGTCGAAAAGATGCAGAAAATACGTGTAATCTATAAAAGATATATCACGCCATCTGCATAAATTCCTGGTAGTCTTCTACCTGATGTTTATTATTAAAAACTAAAATTTCGCTTTGTCGAAAAGATGCAGAAAATACGTGTAATCTATAATAGGTATATCACGCTATCTGCAAAACATTCCTGGTAGTCTTCTACCTATGTTTTTTATTATAAACTATAATTTCGCTTTGTCGAACAGATGCAGAAAATACGTGTAATCTATAATAGGATAACGGACAACGTGATATATATTTACGTTATCCGCAGAAATTACTGGTACTTCTACCTGATGTTTCCTAATCCGATTAATGCTGTATGGTACTCGTATTGTTATTCTTGACTTTTTTTTTCAATAATGTTTAAATATTTTAATCCGAATACAGAAAATGCTTGTAGTCTGAAAGAGATTTTACACGATATATGTATTAAGTAATATTCTATTATTTCTATATATTTTTTTCAAATCTGAAAGTCGTCATTAAAATTATTTAAATATAATGATGAACCCAGTGGACGAATCTCTGGCTAGCCATTTCGGTTACCGCAATGCCTCTATGGAGACGCTCTCTAATCTGGAACTGTCGACCTCCGAGAATGAACCGGGCCAGTCGGGAGAATTATTTCCGACATGGATCCAGAGATTCTTTCTAACTTTGGAGCTTAAGGAGCTCCAGTTATGGAATAACCGCTATAAATAGGGGGATGAACTTACTTCTTGAAATAGGAGATAATAAAGTGTTAAAAAAGAAAAAAAAAGTAATATTAGTAATAATAATAAAAAAGTACACCGAAGCTATCTAAGTACTGCCCAAACATCGACAGGCAAACGGTCAACCCAGTCGGGAAACTGGATGGGACCTCCTCGTTACCCGTCAAACAGG
Source organism: Marasmarcha lunaedactyla (assembly GCA_923062675.1). Classification (NCBI taxonomy): domain Eukaryota; kingdom Metazoa; phylum Arthropoda; class Insecta; order Lepidoptera; family Pterophoridae; genus Marasmarcha; species Marasmarcha lunaedactyla. The sequence goes on along the minus strand of OV281342.1, from coordinate 8,672,471 downwards.
GGGGAAGGGTGACGTCAATGGAAAGAGCCTAGGGCCTTCACTTCGGCGTCCACATATAAATTCGGCGTTCAACGCAAAATTCAACCGGTCCGGGACTCGTGCACCGAATCAGCCATAATTCAGGTACACGCAGGTCGAATCCATTACTTTTACGATAATTGGCCTAAAATAACAAATAATGAAACGATTTTAAAATGGATAAATAATAATGATGATAATTTTAATTCCATTTCATGATAATATTACACCAGTATTTACTCCCAAACATATTTTGTCGCATAGTAAAAAACGAAATATGATAATAGCAATTCATAAATTGTTATAATTAGAGGCTATCAAACCTCGTTATACCTCAAGCGACTAGTTTATATCAAACAAATATAATAAATAAATATTTTTGGCGACAAACGGTTCGTACTAAATAAAAAAAAACAAAAAAATTTTATAAATAAAATTATACAACTTTGTAGAAAAAGATTTGATAACATAAGATTCCTTTTAAAATTGTACTTAAACAGCTTCTAAATGATTTCCCCATAATGGTTTCTTAGCTAACATAGATAAGAAAGATCACACCTACTCGTACCTATATTTATTAATTACAAAAAATACCTACGTTTTGAATTTCAAGAAATCGATATGTTTGATCCAATCACAAACGAGTTTACGGCCATGCCGTATGGATTATCCGTTGCTCCGGGGGTATTTACAAAAATAATGCGCGAGTCACTTGTTGTGAAATTGGACAAAAATCGACTACTACCGACAAAGTCAGTAACATTTTTAGGCTTTATGTTTAACATCGAACAGTACCTGACGATAAGCGTTATAATAATAAATAAATGTATGAAACTTCAAATATGCTCGATGCGAGATTTTGCCAAACATATAGGCATACAGGTCGCAACCTGCAAGAATTATGTAGTATAAATACATAATTCTTGCAATTCCGCAGTATGCAAAAATTAAACTCCCTAAATTACTGTTAGAAGATTTAATCTGGTAGAAAAGTTTAAGTAAATATACCATTTCCTGTTCAATTACTTCACAAATTTATAAGATATATACAGATGCATTCAGAACTGGCTGGGGCGCAGTATTCTAAAACAATAAATTTTATTGTGAAAAAGAGTACCATATCAATTACCAAGAATTACTAGCCGTTTCCTTAGGTTTCAAAAGTTCAGCCGGGAAAGAAAGAAATGTGCAATATTATTACGAATTGATAATACCACTGCTATTAGTTACGTCAACAGGATGGGTAGTATTCCACATTTAAATACTCTAACTAGACACATTTAGCTATGGCATTTGGCGAGGAACGTAATTTATGGATTTTTGCGTTAATGTTTGCAAATCTGACGCATTTGTAACTAGGTATCCTGAGCCGGATGCAGTCGCAGTCCTTCAACGACCCTGACGTTGATGCTCCCTTCTCTGGCATCCATGACTATTTGTCAATACAACGTCATGTTGAGGTCATGGTGGGAGTTTTGTACGTTACGTAATACTGATATGTTCAAAAACCTGTTTTATAAGTTCTTTGTTTTTTAAATTTTGATGAGCAATTTAATAAGGGTTGTTCATTCGGTTCATTAAATTCATACCATTCAGCCTTGTCTTTTTTGTTAGTCGAAGATATGGACTTTGATGAGGCAAAATTTACAAGAACCCATAAAATTAAACCAACTAAATCGAAGTACAAATTTTCTTGGGATCCAAATTTAGTTCTTAATCAGCTTTCTCTGTGATATTATGATATTACTAAAACTTTAGAAAAAAATACCAAAAAGTTACCGTTACATCGTTAGCCGTACGCACCGGACATAGGGTCCAGACATTAAATTAGAAAATATCGTCTATAATATATATTTTTTTAAAGTGGATCCTGTATTTATGTCTTATAGTTTTAGATATTTTTGACTTCTAAACGCTCCAGTTTAACTCCAATTAATGTATGGGGATCTGCCAATGCTCTTTGCTCGGCTTTACGGATTTTAAACTGCGTTCTGAATAATTGTGGATTTAGTTTAGTTCTGGGTATGATGTTAAATAACGGCCCGATTATTATCGTCAAAAAAAAAACGATAACAATCGGGCAATATGATAAAGCAATCTGGTTATTGAGATCATTCTTGTAGATTTCGTTGTGAGTGACCTTCGCATTTTACCTTGGGATCATAAGTTTAAGTATTATAGAAATTCCATTGTTATGCTCCACAGATTACGCTCAGGACATTATCCCTCGAATAGTTTTGCATTCCTACTCAAAATAAAAGATTCTCCAAATTGTGATTTATACGGCGTTTGTGATGATGTTCATCACGTTATCACTGAATGTGTTAGTTTAAGGACGGCCAGGAGGCATTGATGCGAAAGTACGGCATTAATAAAAAAGCTATGGGTGTATTTTTAAGTATTCTTTCAGAGCCAACATTCACGTCGTGACTCCGCCCCACGTTAATGAATTGAAAGTTTATTTTTGTATCTGTAGTTTTAAGTTCATTTTTGAATTGTTAATTTAGGGTATGATGAGACTGACATGTCGCAAGATAAAAGCCCTAATAAAACAGAAAGTCTAAATAAATCAGAATAAAAAAATAATAATCAAACCGTGAGTCGAGAACTAATAAGTTCATTATTTAATTGATAACAAATACTTTATTGTAATATATAAGACTAACCAACTATCTAAATAAACGAATGTATCAAAAAAATACATCCAGCAGTGAAGTTGTTATCACATAAAAAAGTTGCTTATGGTTTGAACTTTTGTAGAACATATATATTTCTGCAATTAAACAGATGGAGGATCAAATTTTTGAAGATTAGTTTTTAACTTCTTAATTTGGATATGTGCTAGCTATCGTTAAAAACCTTACATATTTATTTTTAATATATATTAGTTTTGACCTGTTCACCGGCTTATGATAGAGAGGTGGCTTAAAGAAACCCTAAATTTCAGGCAAGTAAACTCAAGTATTGGAGGTGTACTACTGGAGGTCACGGAGTATTAGTCGTTTATTCTTGGCCAGCGACTCGACCCGTATTATTAGGTAGCTAAAAAGAAAAAGTTACGCGATATTTGCTCTTCAATCGTTAATTGTCAAAAGAACCGTATTACGTACAATTTGAAAAACTAATGGTACCTTTCATAAGTACCTATGTCGATCGGGAAAATTTTTTTTAATTGTTTCTACACAGTGTTATCTTTCTTTCATATACCTTTCTACAAACCCATAAAAGATCTGACTTGTTTTTTAATATTTTTAAAAAACAACTTAAAACCATACAAAAATCACCTATTCTCTATTTCTTTTTAACTTTTTATTTCGTTTACAATTAAAAGTTGAAAATAACATTTTGCCTTAAAACTAAAGTCAAAAGGCTTCTGCGAATTATTCTTTTTATTTGGAGTTGAAAAGAATATAATTAATTTTATACAGCTTCCCAGTACCTATATTTTTTGTGAATACATGAAGCTGTAGGTTTTTAATTTAGAAATATATATATTTTTAAATGTTTCCTTACGTATTTCAGGTTTACTACTTTAAAATGTTTCGTATTTTAGTTTATCTTAATATTGCAGAGCATATTACAGAGCTGGTCTGAGAAGTTTGTCGGCTTATTTGTAAAATATGTGATATTAATTTAAGAATTTCTTACAAAATGCTTGGTACTTAGAGATACTTGTATTAAGTTATTGTTATATTTTGAGTTTTTCATCTAATTGGTTTTACGATGTGGTAAATATATTTCAGACATTTTTAGTACTATCTTTCAGTATGGTTTCATACATATTATTTAGATTATTTTATAATATTATGAAGACTTTTTGCTTTTTGAACCTTAACTTAGGTACGGTACCGGCCGACACACCCGGTTCGGTAATACCGTGCCGAACCGACTACGACACATTCACTATGTGACAATCGGGTAGTCCATTCGGGCTTACACATATTGGCTAATTCGGCTCGTCGCGGTCGCGCATAAGCCCGAACGGCATTACGCGCATTCATTGACATTGCCGCCCGATTGCTGGCTCGAATGTGTGGGCAGCGCCTTTAAGTCACATTGGGCGTGATAACAAAAGCAAGGTGCCCTAACAAGGCGCGAGTGAAGTCTTATGAGTTGATCTACGCAGGTTCTCCGTCATCACAATAAGCCAGCTAAACTATAACGGGGACGCTATACACACGCGGAGACCAATCGATTTCACGCCCACGTCTATTCTCCCTTTTCCTATTTACATAACTATGCAGCATTGATTATATTATGTATCTCGTGACAACTCTATGTGACCACAATATCTTTGTTTTCATGTGTTTCAAGGAAACTCGATTGTGAAGTACACTGATGATTATTCGTGACAAATCTCTCGATTTCTTGCAATCACGTCGTTCACCCAATTCGTTATTGATTGAGAATACATAAAAATATTCGAATCATTCATACAGGTTGACCAAACTCAAATTATAGGTTTATAGGGAACTTATTTAATGGATACTAAATAACAATAAATTCAAGAAATACATGGTTATTCATATGTCGCGAGTTTTTTTGAGATAACGTTCAGCCGTTTTGGTGTGACAGAAAACCAGAATACGCACATTTATGCTTACAAATTTGAGTATATAACAGTAGTACTATTTCTTACATACATATTTGAAACATTCTAGCATTAAATAGTCCCTGAACAACATTTGTCTCTTCTAGGATACAAACCAGAGTTTGAGTCAGGTTTCTATCAGTTCAACAAAATACTCTTGAAAAGTTTTAGGTGCTCTACCCACTTTTTCGGGCCGGAACTTTACAATATGACTGTTATAAGGTTCCGGCCTGATTGGATTGGCTTTTTTCCCGAAAATTCGGCATTTCCCGATAATGTATTCGGTTATGCCGTCCAGCTGTGTCGATTAATGACGGCCCGAACGTTTGAGTCGGTGTAATCTTTGAACACATCTTGTTGGTTTTATCACATGAAATAAGTATATGTTTTTATGATTTAGGTAAATTGGTTATCACTCTTTCAAATGTCATAATAGCCTACTTCAGTGTTATTGTTTTGCATAGTAGGTAAATAAAATTATTTCTTTTTATGTTGCGATAAAATAGGTTTTATTTTTGTGACCAAACTTAGATTAAACGTTTATGAAATACCCTGGTTAAAACGTTATAATTATTGTATTCTTTTTTAAGATGTTTCTCGAAAAAACCCTAAAACTAATTATTGTTACACCGTTTTATATTAAAAAATGTGTGCTATGTTCTTATTCGTATAATCTTATTGTTGTTGTCAAGCAGTTATTAATTAATTTATAAAACAATAATTCGTTTACTTTTGAGTTACGTAGAAGCGGTTGCAAAGATGTTCATTGTGGCCACAATCAAAAATAAGATGAATCAAGACATTTTTTTATTGCGTAGTTTCCCAACTGACACATGTTTCATGTCAGCTGTCATAATATGATAAGATACAGTCGAGCCCCTTTCTTTCACCGTGTAACGTTTGCGCCTGAAAATATTTAATTAGCAAACAAAGAGAAACCTGCTTGTGTGTGTCATGTATGACATTTCTAACGTCAACTATGTTAAATGAACATGATTTTTAACCGACACTTTATCTACTGGGGGTCTAGCCAAGTTGCAATCTACGTGAAATATACGCGTTAACTGTATGGAGTATTACATGATATAACGATGGTCACATGATATGCTGCATACAGTTTATGCGTTTTCTATAGCGTTAGCGATCATAGATTGTAACGGGACAGAATACCTTTAAACCGGGTTACTTTCATACTCTATATTGAAAAAAACTTTCGACTTTTTATACAAATTAACAGTTGAATTTCTTTTTTAATTCTCGAATAGTTTCTTTAGTTTTGCGGTATATTCCGCAGTATCAGAATTTATCGATTCCAGATAAATAAGTGGATAGATCAATCAACGAATCTATATTTCCCATAATAATTAAAGATTAACTTATTATAATTTGTTTGGGCTTTTTGTCATCAAATGCAACTTTGTGTGGCGATTTCAACGATTTTCTTGAGTCAATATTACGACTTTAATAAATCCCTAGACAAATACAGCAACTGTATAAACCCAAAGTAGGCAGAGCTTGTGTTATCGATGACCATACAGCCAACCACACAGCGACCATACAGAATTAAACATATACATCCAACATTCAACCCGAGAACAAACATCTGTGTTAATTACACAAATGAATAATTACACAGGGCTCGAACCTGGGATATCCGGCGAATGAGGCAGGGCCACCACCCCTACGCCACCACCCCTACGCCACTTGGCCGTCAACTGTTAGGAACTAAAATGATAAACTCAGGTTGTACCATCAACTTTTGGTCTGCATTGATTGTTTGTATCTTACATGTATAAGGTATTCTTAAAACTAAGTTAGAAGCACTTATATATTGCTATTGAGTAAAATAGCCGAGGGCCAACACAAATGGCATTCTTTTTGAATTGGACAAGTTCAATTTGAATTGATCAAGTGGAATTGTGAATTAAAATTGAATGTATCAAATTTACATATTCTTACGACTGGGGTTTTGGGAGGAGGATCACTTTTCTGGGGGAGGTGGTTTGGCCTGATGCTCAACAGAATTAGAACTATTTGAAGCGGTTTCTGATGAAGGTATCATATTTTAAAAGAAACTACCTGATCTATCATATATCATCATATATCATATCAAATATCATTCTAATCTGAAGCCGTCACCCATCAAGTGGTGACTAAATTAGTTTATATTTATAATAATTTGATCAAAAGCAAATGTATCGCGGCTAAATAATTAAATTCATTGTACGCGCGATATTAACAGGCGTGACGTAAATCGTGCCCACACAGACAAGTGACGTGAAGCGCTGTAATCCTTACTAAAGATCAATGCGTACACGTTAGTTTTATTATAACGAATAGCTTTCACCCGCAACTTCACTCCTATTAAATAAGAGGTTTGCTTTGCTTTAAAATACTCTTTCTTTGCCGTTTTTAAAAAAGTAATGAGGGTTATCATCGAGGCATAATTCAAAGTGAAGGTTAAGGTTAATATAATTCGGTTCAGATAACGTAAAAGCTAAAGACTTTCATATAAACATAACCCTCCGCAGAGCTCTTAATTCTCCCTTATCTGGCCCTGACCAAAGATCCACTTACTTAGGTCTCGTGGTCGTTTGCCGGCTATGCAAATAGCAAAAAAGTCTGGCGCTGTCCCAAAATTAGGTCTTCGCTAACGTATCACTACAACTACCTTACTGCCAAATTTCATCTTCATTGTTCAAGTAGCTTTCGACATTTCGTGTGGTTTTGCCTGCGTAACTCCTGATTAGTGGGATAAGTGGACCTAATGGTCCAGTATTCACAATATAAGATAAATAATTTATTTAATATGCTTAAAATAAATATAAAATACTTAACACGTGACGTCGTTATCGCACATATCATATTTTAACCGATTCGTTGCGAATGGCACGTTTCAGTGCCATCACTTTCTTTTGCGTGTGGCGTTAGGCACGGATGTGTGTCATTTTAAAATCGGTGGTAACTCCTTCAATTAAGTTTTAGGGAAGTTTTCATCCAGAACCAAACTATCTTCATTTTTCATGCATATTAAGCTTCGTAGCTTTCGTTTCTAGATATAATAAGATTTTTTTTGAAATAGCCAACCTTTTTGAAAGTTGCGATATTTGATATTAAACCATCATATGATAATAAATTATAAATGTATTACAGTGTAAACCTTATATAACGTCACTCGATTAAACGACTAACTCCCTAAAGCGGGGAAATCACTCTGCTTCGGTTGGTTTAGCTTGTCATTTATAATTTTGAAAATTTTTGTGAATATCTATTATCTATTAAATCAAACTTGGCAGTTTTTCATTTGCATAGTTTAAACAGTTGAAATTTGTCACGAGGAAAACCAAAACAATATTTTTAGACCTAATTTACTACCTCATAATCAATCAAATCATTAGGAAATGCAAATTATTTACGTCACTTACCCTCCATTTCCAGAAATACACTTATTTTGCCTCTTTTAATCACTTAAAACAATGTGCCTGGTCGTTCACGTTAGATTTCGAATGTAAACCAAAAGTATTCAAGCTTTGAATATGTAAAAAATAGTCAAAATACTATTTTCTTTTCCGCATAGCTGAGGACACGGATGCGTGTCATCTAATCGTAGGGCGGAGGGAACTGAACAGTGTCACGTTATTTTTGTTCGACGCCACAGTTAGAAGTTAGCGAAATTAGACATCGCAACGAATCGGTTAAAATACATTTTTTTTAATTAGGTCACGCTTTGCTAAGTAAAATGAATGGGAGAATCGAATATGCCATAATGCACGTAATAAACTATTGTTTAATGATTACCATCGAATTATGTGAAAATCCATAAAGTACGCCAAGGTGTCATAGGACACACAAGGTTGTTTTACGTGATAGCAAAACATACCTCTGAATCAGTTCTTTTTTTTATAAACGTCAACCATGTGATATGGGCTTTTAAATTCGTGATGGAAATAATGGTAGAGTTTATCTATTTCACGAAGAAGGTTTGATTTTGGTTGTAGTAGTGATTTGTACACAGTGTGTGTACTACACACAGGCGCGTCTGTGTGGACTGAAGTACCTTTAATTAAAAAAACTAACGTTACTTAAGGTGCTGTTAAATATAGGTTTTTCTCAGCAAATCTAGACTTTAGAGCAACTATCAATAAATAATAAATTCGCCCAATAAAATCTTGACTTACAACCGTCTTAAGTAACCATTTACCGTCTCTGAGTGCGGCCGTAAGACGAATTTTTTTAGTTTAGTTATAAGTTTGTTAAGGCCACGCAATGTGCATGTGGGCGACTAACAACAACCCATACAAAACTGCTTGGTGGAATGGAGTATCTATAGACATGCCTCATACGTCTCCTGTTAAAACTCTGGAAGGGAAATAAACATAGTGTGCACAAAGGTGTGTTGCTTTAATTTTGTTCTCATATATTGTGTGAATATTACGTAATTATATAAATAAAGCTATTTCCACTCACTTGAGATCCTACAAAATCCTACGTTGGACGATTACACGCAGTAGTGAAAAACGCTGCTTTTCTTGTGTAAATTTAACGAAATATTTGTATTTGCATATAACAATATAGTATAAATAATACTTAAAGCGGGATGCACTATGTTACTATAAGCATAATAAAGCCGTGAAATTGTACGGTTAATCAAGTATGGGTTGCACCATTTTAGCAATGGTTAACATGACGTCGTAAGTAACGCTAACCATAACTGCTCGATTTTGACCGGTTAATGCTATTGTTTTGGTCAAGTTAACTGTCAACGTATAGACGTTATGTATGTCAACTAAAAAGTAATGATAACATGGTGCAATACGCAACTGTTGAGTTCTAAAGTCATTGTTAAAAATATAACTGAGCCTGTGGTGTAACTCACCCTTAATCAAACTTATAATGCTCGACGTGAGATAAATCATTCTCTTCTTTTATCTTCGCTCGCGAGACAAAGAAAAAATTTTAAAAACACGAGTACTTAAAAGTTTTTTAAATGATCACTAAACTAAAAATCATTTGAGTTTGAAAGAATATTTATGAATCCGGCGGAAACTAATTATATTTAACTCCAATAACATGGTCTCTTTGATTTAAGTAAATAAAGCACAATTTCTCACGTAGTTTAATGTGTCAGAAATTCAACGGAATATTGTACTTATGTATGTGATGTTTGTACGAAAATATGACATTAATAGCTTTGTAAGAAACGTATTATTTTTGAACCGCGAACTCTGTGCGAGAAAATATAAAAAATATTATTGGTCCATACTCGTTTTCAAAAATAACGAGGTAGTCGCGATTTTTTGTTAGAACTTCCTGAATTCGTCCGGTTCATAAACAAAATAACGGAACATCATCATTGCTAAACTGACTATTAAGAATAAATCAACAAAAAATTTGGAAAAATTTAAATTTGGAGAGTGTGCGAATGCTCTTTTTCAGTTGATCGAACCTTCCCCCTTTCTCCACCGGTCAACCAGGCGCAGACAGAAGTTTCACCCGTTTGTGGTTAGCGTGCCGATGAGCCGAACTAAACGGTTCGATAGCTCATTTTTGGTTCGTGTTGCCAAAGAGTGGAACGATTTGCCTGCGTCTGTTTTTCCAGACAAATATAACCCTGGAGCTTTCAAGTGTAGAGTGAATAGGTACCTCTTAGACAGGCGTGTACGATCCTCGTCTTCATCGTCACTTTCCATCAGGTGAGATGGAAGACAAACGCCTGCTAATTATTAATAAAAAAAAAAAAAACGAAACTAACTTAAGTTTACTTCAAAAGCTCGTCGTTGCAAATGCATTCCAGTTTTGCAAATTCTTAAAAAAACAAATTCAAAAGTGCTGTCTAATTTATAAAACTAACTATGTGTATAATTCTTTTGTTTTTTTTATTTCATTTCAATTTAAGTATCATAAACGTTGTAGTTCTGTATAAACATCTGAGATAGCCCAGGTCCAACCGCTTGAGCGTCTCAAGGTCCATTGCAACCTTGAATCAACTGAGGATTAATTCGAGTGTTGCGTGAGGATCCGGCTAATTGAATGATTGGCAGCGGCGCCAGTGCCTGATGCTGACCACTCTTGATGCCCTGCATCCGTCCGCTTACTGCAATCCCCTGTAAGACACATGCAGCTCTCGACTTGAAACAATCAAATGCTTGTACGAGTACAAGCGGCTACGGTCGCTTTTCCTGCATTTGCGTCATACAGTTTAGCTATGGCGTAATAGCGTTTGTAGATCGTACTGGGAAATTTCCTTTGTATTTTTGTTTAGCACTTTTAGTGCCTTTTTATATTCTATTAATTTTCTTTTTTAGTTGCTAATGATGAGATTTAATGACATCTGGAATGGCGTAAACGCGAAGTGAAATGATGCCATCTCTGCGGCAGACGCTGACAAAAATCAGACGAAATTTAGGCTTCCTTTGTCGGGGCTGTGCTAAATAATGTCGGTTGTGTTGCAACCGAAATCGCCATCTGTACTTAATAGACGTAAAGTCCTTATAATATAAATGAAAATTCACAGAATCAAGCAACATTGGGCTTCCACTTCATGATTTGCCGTTCTTTAATTGTTCGCATATTTGCCGACACTGGTGAAATAAATTGATCATAATTATTTATATACTGTTATCACAGTCGTTATTATTACATTGTAATTGTATCGATAAAAGCATGTTGAGTTATCTTTGTATTAATACAAATTCAGTGGATTGTGTTACATCAGAGCACCGACATAAAATATGTGTTTTTGAATAGTTTTAATAAAACGTGGTTGTATTGTGCTTTCATCAGATGAAGATATTTAGAGAACTTTTCGGGTACGTTATTGAAAATGTAATACTAATAGTATTACATTTTCTTGGAACAAAACCAGTCATACTCAGTACGTTTTTATTTTGATCAAGTGTGGTTACAAAAGTGTCATGTAAACTGCCTCGTGACTTTTTTTTACAGAATGTAAAAATAGATGGCATTGTGTCTGCAGTTAAGTGTTTTAATTCTTAGATTTGTTCTTCGCTGTATAAAAGTTATTTTCATCCTGAGATGTTGGTTGAAGAAGACGAAGATGATATTTGGAGTACTGCTATTGAGTGAGTAATTTTGATTGTGTGCTGTCAATGTATCGAATCGAATCAAGTATAAATTATATTGAAATTCGATACTCTACCGAGAATCGTTATGTGGGAAACACGCTTGAATAAATTTGGCACAAGGATACAACAATTTCTTGGTAAAGAAAGTTGTTATAGATATTCATGGTCAAAATAACATCATCATGTGATAAAGCGCTGGTACGATAGCGTATCCATTTTAATATTAGGTATCTAAGTACGTTTCTTGGAAGACACATTTGTTAACAGAGCTGCAGTGACACCTTAAGGATAAATAAACCTGTCAAGATAACTTGGTGTTTGCTCAGCTCCATTGTTAGGCCTGCGAGTCACTTTATTTTCGTATCATTACGAACTTTCAGGCAAATATTTACTCCTGAATGGCTGGGTTGTTTTTAACACGAAACCCCTTTTATGCTTTGTTTGCGACCGACAAGGTGACGAGGGTCCTTTAGTCACATCCCTGTTATCGTTTACGTGACTGGAAATAATTTATTAATAAATTTTTGATTATTTCCGGGGGTTTTCATCGAGAGTAATTTGTGTTGTCAGTGTGTGTTGAGTTAGGAAATGCAGTACAGATCGGGTGTTGATGTTGCAGCTACGACGCTCTGTCGCCGCCGCCCACGCCGCAGCCGTCTCCGCCTGTCTGGATGCGGCGGCTGTCCTACGTTGCGTACGTTTCTCCTCAAAAATATATACTTGTGCTTAGAATTCGTGGTTGTTGACAACATTCATTACCTTATGTGTCAAGCGGAGATTCCGCCTGCGTACGTGAATCCATCATGTGATCGTAATTACATTTGGACGGGTACTTCTGTGATAAGGTATCATTATTCCTATACACTTGGTAATTTACCGGAGAACTAAGTTAGCGGGCTTTTGAGTTTTAGGGAATATTTCATCCTGTTTACCTATTCAATATCATGTGTTATTATAAGATTAATCAACTTAGTAGTTAAGTATGATGTAATTGTTGTGTACAAATATTTTTATACCCCATATTTGCTGTAGCAACTGATATTTTTAATCATACACGTGACTATGTTTTGCATACAATTATCACGAAGTTTAAGAGAATTTACGAAGCAAGCTACCGACTTGTTTAATAGCTTTATTATTATTTACCGAAAGGAAGTAAATTAAAGGTCAATGCATTTTCTCAATTACGGCCATTGCTCGTCGTGTTTTAACACAAAAATTGTACATTTGGAGTATAAAAAAATATTCCATGAGCTCGACATCAAGGCTTTACTGTGTTTTCTGTTGACGGACAAACATAACGTGTAGATGACGGGCAGCTGTGCTGTTTACTAAACACGATTGTCATTTACTTCTGTCAGTGTAGGCGCGTAAGGCGCACGATCTCGTATCTCGCTACATGAAATGTTATGATATCTAGTATAGATACGAACAAATCTTTTCACACAGTACTATCTAAAGACGCAGTAGCTGATTTGTTAAGTGTTGATTTTTCTATCTTACTCGAAACTAATATTAGAAATGCCAAGGTTAGAATGTTTCTTACAAGTAAAAATACGTATTGTGAAAAATGAAAGTACGAAACTGGTATTTTAGGAATAAGTTTGGTCGGTAGACGTGTTTTTGGCTCTTAGTGAAACTGTTCATGCTTGATATAAATAATGCCTAACAAATCCAGACTTGACGGAGTACAGATAAAGTATAACTTCGCTAAGCAAAATATTTAGTCAGGAGTATCTTAATTAACCGTAAAAAAGTTAACATCTGACGTTTCTGAGTGCGGCCGTTAGTAAATTCTAAACGACTTGTTTCGATCGAGTAATAGGCGTTTTATCAAGTAGATACTTACAATTATGGGCTAACTTGGAATCTACAAAATTTCATATATCGAGTATACACAGCATGTATAAATGGTAAAAATGTGGTCTACAACCCTACGAGTGAACTGTACAACTTGCGCGTGACACTAGTTTCTATATAGTTATCTTTCCGATAAAGCAACCAACATGTTCCTGGTAATGACACGTATGTAGAATATGTAATCAGCAGACGAATACGGTACGCCATCTCTTAAAATATATTCTTATCTCAATTTTAATTGAAGCGTACTTGATTCCAAAAGTGGTTTAAGAATGGTATTATAAGTTTATGATATGGAACAGTCGCGGAAGTCAAGGCTGTGGCATTCAATAGTCGGTTGATCTTGTCTTGTCAGAAATATTTAAAAAGGAAGTTGTTATTCGACATCCGACCATTTGTACGGATATGTTATTTTTAGTACAATAAGTTATATGGACATAGTTTGAGTTTCGCGTTACGCCCTTTTTGTGGTGTGTTGATCAGAGGTCATTTGGCCATCATGGGTAACAATTGGCAATTTTATATTTTTAAGATTTGTATTAATTGTGCATAGTTTAGTTATATTATTGCGTATTTGTCACGATTATACCTAATAAGAGACCTTGACAATGACAAGTTTCATCGACGTATTTTTGTGTTTTAGTAAATAATACTTTATTCATAGTTTATTAACTCCACTGGTTATTGGTGGCTAATATAAAGCAGGAAGTTACACCTTGAAATTCAAATCGGAATATTAATAAGAAATAATTACGGTTTAATTATACGCGTCTGGCACATTTCTTAACAATGTCTTATACATAAATTATGTCAATAATAAAAATTATATCTTGTCGTATAATACATATTTCGGAAATACATGCATTTTCAAATCCCTACAATTAGATATCAGGGCCTTGCTCACCTACAGAATAGATTAATTTAATTTAAACTGTATTTTTATGACATTATATGAAACCATATTTTTATACAAACTCTCTGCAGTTAAAAAAAACTAACTTTGCTATATAGCCTCCAGCAATAACCGATACATTCACTAGGCCGTACAAGCTTACCAACCAAACGATGGACCCAGTTCACAGTGTTACAGTTAGAAAGATTAGTTCTGAGATAAAAACAAGTGCCAGCGGGCATTGTTGCTAATGTGCTCATTATGGACCGACCAGCCACAATGGCTGTACCGTTGGAGACGCCAGTCGGCCGACGTCACCTTCTGAGAAATATCATGCTTACGGGTTCACCGTTACTTAGATATCACGTGTGATTGTGATCTGACTCATTTGTCGGTTACTTTTTGTATAGTAAATGCCATCCACGAAGTCCTTTTTTGGTGTATCAACCAAAAAAAGGAGTGGGGTGCGTCTTCGTGGATGGCACTCTACTATCATTTTTTGCCCACGGCTTTGTACGTAACTGTCCCTGGGTACATTGGGGTCTTTTTCTGGACGAAAGGTTTCCCACGTCCTTTGCGGTTGACGTTGCCAAATGTTAGCTTGAGAAGTAAAGGCGTGGTTATTTGTTTGTTTCGTGTAGCGAAACAAACAAATATAACGTTTATAACGTTTTAAAACGAATTAAAACGTTTAAAACGAATAAGTATAACGTTTTATAAGGCCATCTACGACTCCTTAACAACATTTATCTTTTAATACATTACAACTATGCAGTTTATTGGCGAAATAAAAAAGCCCATTCCAAAATACACTAATAAATAAACAAATCTTCTTTAACCCGCCAGTACTCGCGCTTAATTTTGTGACACCAACAGTCGCACGCGGGTCGATAGGACCCAGACAGTATATAGATAATTTGAATTAAAAAGCAAATCTTTTTAATAAAATTGCGACTTTATCATTTATTTAACAATAAAACACGTAATATTATTTAACATGTTTATTTATTTTACTGAAACAATCAACTTTAATTTTAATTTGAAAAATAGTCTAGAATGTCTTGATTTTTAATACTTCAATGTAGGAAACTTAGGTAATATATATCTTTATTTATAATAAACAATTATAACTATGTTTTTTATAACAACAAATGAGTATCTTTGCATTAAAAAAATCTTATAAGTTATTAGAAAATCTTAGTTCTATAACAATCAGCCTCAAAACTTATCACGAAAAATGCTCTGCAAAAATTATGTTATCTTAGAATTAGACAAATTTTTGGTATCTTTGTAGTCTTTCATTAATCTTTTTGTTCACAATTTTTACATACAAATGTTGTATGATCTCGGCAAATGAATATCTGACAGTACTGGCACTGAGTTTTGGTCTTTCTATCCTTTTTGGGGGGACAGAGCGAACACCGACCACGAACATTACTAGACACCACTGATGGTTGAGATCTATTTGTAATTTCTTCTTTCCCAAGTATTTGAAACATCTTACTACGGGTTAGCCTAGGTAAAGTAGTGATTGAAGACCTTTTTTGAATTTGTGGCATCACCAGACCCAAAGCTATATCTTTTAGGAAGTGTCTTCGCTCAACAGTTACTTTTTGCAAGCGTTTCATGTTTTCATTATAAATGACATACGCGTTGATTGCTCCTACATTCATCAGTCCAAAAAATATGGTGAGAGGCCATCTTTTGCTTACTCTTGATACAGAATATGTACCACACATCTCGTCTACAACATCTACACCACATTTATACATGTTGTAATCTGTAATCATTTTTGGTTTTAATTTATCACCTGTTTCTGGATCTATCATTGCATCATGATGCATCGTTGAAACAAGAAGCACGACTTTTCCTTTTTTTGGTGCATAAGACAATAAAGTGCAATTAGGTTGAAAACCAAAGTATGTTGATTTCTCTTCACGTCCTTTTGTGGTAGTAAAAGCAGATGGTATTTCGGGTTTATTTTTTCGAAGAGTGCCTAAAACAGTAAGGCCATAATTTTCAAACAGGTCTGTTATCAAAGGGAAACTGGTGAACCAATTGTCCATTACAACATTGCGGTGAGAACCTCTGATTTGCTCCACCATTCGTTTAACAAGATCTAAAGGCGAATTACTGACATCAAATGGGCCATCATTTTGTTTTCCAGCATAGATTTCCATTCCAGCTGTATAATAAGTCCTCGAGTCAGCCATCACAAAAATTTTAATCCCATACCTGGCTGGTTTATTTGGCATGTATTGTCTGAATGGACATCGACCACGAAAAGGTTCAAGTTTTTCATCAACTGTAACTGTATCACTCAAAGAATAATGTTTCTTTATTGTATCAACAAAAGTTACAAAAAAGTCCCTAATTGCAGCTAATTTATCACTCTGCCGTCTTTGTTCACGGGTATTTATGTCATCAAATCTTAGACATCGAAGCAAGAAGTGAAATCGTTGGCGTGACATAGTAGCTATACAAATGTCCGATCCAGTACCGTCTGTGGCCCAAAAATCTTTTGTGTTCAAGTGCGCACCACGTAACTTCCCAAAATAATAAAGTAAACCCAATAGAGCCTTCAATTCTATCAAGTCAGTTGGTAAACAGTCTCTTTCTCTTTGAAATTTATTCTGGATTGCAGCAATGTACCTATTAGTGTAAACCACGATCTGCTCTATTACATTATCAGGGTACATCAGAGTCCAGCAGTCTAAAGGCGTCTGCGCATCTTTAGCCTCGTTGATCGGTCCAAAAGGCTCCCTGATAATGTTGTGGCTTCGCGTTCGTACTGATCTGGGAGGTTCTTCAATATTCCATTTCACTGCACCATTTTTAGAGAGGTAATATCCTTGACGTATATAGATCAATGGTACACTATTTAGATCAGTTCTTCTTTGGAATAAATCACCAGGTGTAGTTACTGGATCTGAAGCTATAAACTCAGCAGATTCCTCCTCCGAACTTTGACAAGAATTGGTCGTTAATTTCCAAATTATCTTCGATTTCCGAACAATCTTCCCCTTCGATTTCATCTTCTTGTAATATTTTTTCAATAGAAGATGTATCTATTCGCATTCGAGACATTCTGTAAACAATAATAATAATAATATATATTTTGAACAATTACAAAAAATACTCACATAAAACGTCGCGCAAGGGTCTAAAAGACCCATACTTACTTGACACGTCCGTCCTGTTCAAACGTCGCAGGCAAAATGGCTGAGGTGGGGGGTGCGAGTACATTATAAAGTCACTTGAAGGTACCTAGCGTGGCAACCTAACACTAATGAAATTAAAAGAATTACGGATCAAATTTTGCACCTCTGGGTCTTTTCGACCCATGCGCGACTACTGGCGGGTTAATTGGGAGTACTAAATCAACGCTACCGCATTGAATTAAAGTAAGAAACGCCACGGACTTGTCGACTTTTAAAAATTCATCCGAATATAATGAATTACGAATGCATGATATAGTATGTAAGGCGGTTTCGCCATTGCAATATGTCAAGATCAAGTAAAAAGGGCAGTTGTGTAATTTACCAGTACAGAGCAGTCTGGCTTGGAACCGTCGTAAAAATTCAATATGCTTAACCCTGGCGGAATGCATACGATTCGAACTCTTAAATAACTCGTTAATCTCATTGACAGCGTACAAAAACTATCTTCGACCCGCGGCTTCGTTTGTGTTCTTATGAAGAAAAGTATTTTACTAATTATTAAATTACTCATTTTTATAAATATTACTACGAACAGAAATAAAAAACATAATATTTTAGTTTAGTCTGTGGAAGGCTTTAAGTTATCATACAATAATACAATTTTATGAATATTAACTTCTAGGGATTCCCTTCTGTTTATAAAAATTATTGAAGTATATTCAGGTAATAGCCTATATGTTGTGAAGAATTTACCTTCTTAATAGTGTAATATTTTTTGTATTAAGCATTAGCAACTTTTTATTTTAATTAATACCTACATGAAACAAACAAAACTTATTATTAAATATACAACGAATAGATGGCGCAGACGCAATTCTTCAACACGTCCGCAGATTCGCGCCAAAAACGACAGACACAACACCCACGCAACGCGATGTAAACAAAAGAATCAAGATTAAACACATGGAACGGTGCTGAAATTATTTTAAATGTAGAATTAGTAGAGCACGTCTGCTGTAACAACCACATTAAACGGCATTACGACACTCGGTAGATTTATTAACATAACTTAATGTTTAATGCTCGCTGGTATTTTATCTCGATCTTAACGAGTCCCTTGTCAATGTCGCGGTGTTATTAATGTTAAGTAACCTGTAATTATTGTGTTGTTTTGGTGGTATCATAGTTTTGTTTGTAATTTACACGAAACGGTAAAGTTCTTTGATGAAATTTTACAGTGTGTGTTGATTTAACTGAAAATAACTGTAAATATTTACTTATCCGTCTCACATTTTAATTTGCTATCTCTACAGTAAAGCTAACACTTCGCATGTCTAAAATATCACCAGAAATCATGATTTTTTTATCATTAAATAACATTGAGTGCCCCGATCAACGTTTTTATTATTGGTGGCCAAACAACAAACCAAGGAGTTGACACAAAAAAACAACATGTAAACAAGCACATGTAATTTGAAAACATTAATGACGTTTAAACGAACATTAGGTTCGTAACACAAATATGTGTCCATAACCCGGAACATCTTTACTTGGCGCATGAGTCCCAACCACGCCAAGCGTCCAATCAAAATGTAACTTATTTGAGAGTTTCAAGTCTTGGAATTATCCATTGACACCGTTATAAGAACTGAACCAAGAACTGAGATTATTGTTTTCTTTTCGTTTTAAGCTATATCCCACAGGCCAGGGCAGGGCAAAGCTTTGACAGGCGAAGACTTACAACTTATCTGAATATGATAAATGGATCTTCCACTGTTGGCCGTTGTATTCATTTTGCCCCACATTTGATTTGTGCTGAAATCGATTTTTTGATAAAACTGTTTGTCCTTATTACTTTATCATTTATTTACGGTTTTCTTGCAAAGAGCTTTATGTCGCATCAATTTATTGTAACATGAGTCACCTTAGCAAGTGCTGACCTAATGACTTGGTTTCTATTTCTAGCTGCCAAGACAATTGAAAATCGATAGTGAAAATTGTTGCATTATTGAAATATAGCCCCGTGTTTCATATCTAGGCGAAGTAAGGCAAATAAGAGTCGCTACCTACATTTTCGGCATATTCGGTTCATACTACGCCGGCCCGAATTATCGTAGTTATTCGGTTTGTGCCGATCGGATAGTCCATTCGGGCTACAAACAAGGCGTTATTGTTATTACATTCGGTTCGTTCCGCCAAAACCCAAGTGGCATAAGTAGTTCAGTATTTTTCCCGAACGTTCGTCCACACATATTCGGTTTTGCCGTCTGGCACTAGCGATCCATGTCGCCCCGAATATGTGGGTAGTATATACTTTGAAGGCTCAGGTAGAAATAGGAGTAGATGTGTAATTTGAATACAATAACCGCAGTCGACTAGGTAAAATGCATTCCTGTTTATATGACAACTGATTGTGTAATGAGGTATATGTATTTGTAACATAACACAGGTTTGTTGTAAATAAAGGGGCGTTTGATAACATGATTCTCCGAAACAGGGTTAGGCAAGGGTTGAGGCAAGATTCTGTAAAGCCGATAATCAAGGTAAATTATCTCTGTTATTTGGAATTATAACTTATATTATGGATATTCGTGTCATTGATCTAATATGACAATGAAGTTATTTTCTGATAAATTTTATAGTTGATTTTAAATAATCTTTTGAAACCTTTTTCTTAAAAAGTTCACAAAAAACGCATATTCCAAGCACAGAGTGAATTGGTTTATTCTAACATAACTTCTAACTCATTGCCATTATTAATAGTCTTATGAAATTCCCCTGCTTAAAATAGCAGTAACTCTGATTTAAGAACTAATTTTATCAAATAAAGCCTATAATAATATGTAAGTACACAGTTTAGTTTTTCTTACAAGAACTATCACAACGGGGGTAGTTTATCATCCTTTATCAGTCTAGTTTACATACGTACGTCGTCCGCGCGCTTGCGCCTTCATCTCATCAGTAGGCATCGAGCCGGCGCGCGCACCGCACGTTCGTGCACGCGCATCGCAGTGAAAGTCGCCCGCGCAAGTTCGCTACGATCCGTTTAACTGTTTACTTACAAGTTGCGCCAGTGCACCGGGAAAGGAGGTCGTTGATTGGCCGCAGCAACAGTAAGCAGTGTTGAGATTTTTTTTTCTATTGGTGTGTCTGAATTATATATATTTTTGGTAGTGAATTGAAGTTTCAATCTTCATTTGATGGAGTGTAAATCGTATCTGATTGTTTAATTAAATAAAAAACAATCGAAGACATCTTTGCTTTCGATCGTCACGCAGAATTTTTTATTGCTAATGGAATACCCACTTCTAAACAATAATGTTATTTGATTTATAACGTGCGAGTTCGCATTATGTGTGTTCATTTAATCAGCTATTTATAGTTTATTACGTTTTTGTCAATAAAAATAACAGGAAATAAAAATAATGAACGATTTCCTGATGGTTGCTACGGCTGCTACGCATCTCGTAGCAGATCAATTAGTGCACGTAAAACAAAACAAGACCGCGATCTCGTAGCCTTAGGCATTTTTCGAAATTTTAAGTGATTTTGTAAGTTGTTGCAAAATCCGAACGCCAATAAAATGATATCAAGTAACTATTGTCGGTAACTATTACACACTCGGCTTGTAGGTTGCAACACTACCAAGGAAGTGAATGTATGCGATATTAAGCCTTGTGTTAACGCTAGTAAGAACGGCGGCAGCTCGAAA
This sequence comes from Marasmarcha lunaedactyla, assembly GCA_923062675.1. Taxonomy (NCBI): domain Eukaryota; kingdom Metazoa; phylum Arthropoda; class Insecta; order Lepidoptera; family Pterophoridae; genus Marasmarcha; species Marasmarcha lunaedactyla. The sequence goes on along the minus strand of OV281342.1, from coordinate 8,651,152 downwards.
TAGTTTCTTGCGGACCACACCGAACTGTTTACTCGCACATTGAAGTACCTATTGGATATTACTTGCTTAGATATAATGAACTCTCCTGCTTCGGAATAAAAACTTAAATAGGTCAATTAATGTAGTGTAGTTAAAATGAAGTAGTGAAACCGAACGTGCGACCCTGACCCCGCATTTCTCTAGAGACCCGATACTCAAGTTTGACTTTGATATGTCTTAGTATTAAGTTTCTACACACGCTAATATCTTCGCTTAAAATGAACTTATACGTATATAAAACGGAATGCAGCATTAAATTTAAAACATTTGACACCATTGTTTTTGTTATACTTTTTCCATATCACTAAATGACCTAATTTGAAATAAATTTACAACGGAATGAGGTTTGATTGTAGTTTTAAAATAATAAATATTAAATAGTTATGTGAACGGTTGAACACATGTTCTTGTGCTGCTATGTTTTGTAAAGAAAATGATCCAAATGGTTTGAGATTCATTTGTCTCGCAGTAAAGACTTGTGATTATATCTTCTATTGTACATTCTAGTAAAAATAGTTAGATGGAAAGAAAAATTAATAATTTCCAATTAATGCCATAACATACACCTTTCCGGCATTTCCCCCCTAATACACCTTACTAATGGCGAACGAATTTATAAATAAATAATTCATCTGTGCGCACGGCCCTATGTGTGCGTTAAGCTTGTATGTATACAGCCACTGTGTGCGCGTGACAAAAATGTACTGAATGTACACGCACACCAAAGTGATGGTTTGACAAGATGACGGCTGCCGCACAAAGTTGAGTTGCTTATTTACAAGCACACGCACACATAACCATCTCTATATCTACCTATAATAGTATAGAGGTAAAAATTATTTGTCATTGAGCAAATCGAATAGTAATCTTATCCAAAAAACAGTGATAAACTTGTAGAAAAGACATGGAAATTGCCGATAATGTCTACCTAACAACAGCTGTAAATGCTCCCAGTGACTGTGTTGATACGCCGAGGCAAAAATTGTTTTAGTCGGATAGTAATGTTAAATTATTATTTGTTATCAGACAAGTGTTTTGAAACTTATTTGTAATTTGTTCAAATAATCCTTTCTGGAGTTTTAGATGGACTGAAATAATTTGGAATTACTTAATTTGTTAAATTTGTAAAAAAAATAATCCAAGAATGTTGCAAAGTTAATCCGGTATTTTGAGATCCATATCGGACAAAAATAAAATTAGAGTTGAAAATTTTACTTACCTCGTACTTAGGAGTAATTGATGTTCTTGGGCATTTTTTCATCTTATCAGTCCACGGGAAGACTTCTTTATTTAACCTTGCCTAACACTTCTATTTCATAATAGTAAAATATTTAATATCAAAATTATTATAATGCGTGTACCACGTTTAGATAGTTGGTGTCGATTATTCAGAACACTTTGTGCGAAATATATACACGGCGGCATTTTAAATATATAATTTTTTTTCTGTCGACACCCTGTAAAGATCAATATCTTTACAGGGTGATACTGTAAAACTTTAAATTAGTGTTAGGATAGAGCTACAAATCATTTGATTACTCAAAACGCAAGCGACGGATATGCCACAAAATTATAAAATAAATTGAAATTATACTATATAATTTTGTGTCATTTTGTATAATATTTTTTTCGAGAGTCTGTCAATTGTTAATAGAAGTGGAAAGTGTCAATTATCTCCTATAATTATGTTTTGTCGATTTCTTAAAACAAATAACGAGTCTCTAACAGTAAACAAAAAATATCCTGAAGCGTGGCTTATAAATAGGGCTTTCAATTTAAATGTATTTATTCCTACATTTTCCCTTTAGAATGTTTACATGATGTTTTTATACGGGTAATTCTTTTAATCGAGCAGAATTCGACTACTTTAGTTTAGCTTTATTTTCAAAATCATGTTAAATTAGAGGTATAGCTTGTAACTGGCAAACATTTAGCAATATTAAGTAATTTTTAACCTAAACATCCGAAAAGTTGTTACAAACATATAAACAACTTTCATTTAAAATAACTTTAAAATGAAAAATTAATAATAAACTTATATAATATTAAAATTAATTATCCTAGTTTGTCTTTGCTTTTGAAGTAGCAAACAATGAATGTAATTAAAGCTGGTTCTCGTTAAAAAGCCACTCGCCGCAATCAGTGGGTTCAAACGAACCTGCAAAACGTACTGGAAAATACGAAGTTGAGTTGTGCAAGTTCCAGCTTTGTACCCCGATGATGAAATATGTTTTTTTCACACCGAAAGTAATTAGAGTATCATGTTCATTTTGTGTGTGGCTCGAATTCTGCAGTGGCTGTTAAATGATTCAGTTGTAATGACCCATACGTTAAGATTGTCTTTTGACCAAAGCTGTGCTAGGACGCGAGTGTGCGGAAAAACAAATACCAATTGAATTACTTCATTTACAGTTTTTTTTTGTAAGGAGAGTTCTAACTGTGGCTTTTTTCTGAGCGCACGTCGTGGTTCCTGTGTCTTTATTATTAAATTTTGTCGATCAAGAAGCGTCAGTGGTAGTAGCGCTGCTTCATACGCTGGGCGTCGCAGGTTCGAGTCCTGGTCGGGGCTTTAATTTTTTTTTGTGATAAACACAGATGTTTGTTTTAGGGTCATGGTTGTTCCTGGGTTCCCTCGCGGTTCGCTGTATGGTCATCCATAACACAAGCTCTGCCTGCTTTGAGTTGGAATGTTTGTCTGGGGATTTTATTTATTATTATTATCACCAATATCTATTACGAGGCCTACTACGAGGTTTGTTTTTATTTGAAACTAATTTTATCCATCGTTTTATTTTTGGGAGGAATACTTACCAATATCTCATTACAATCGCATCAATAGATTAAGACGGAGCATAGGCGCATAAAAGATAAACAACCAGACATACATTTTTAGTTAAAGTGACGAATAGTAAGAAGAAAACAAATGATGAATGATTAAACGATTATAATTAGTTGTACCCACATGTTACAAATTAAACAAATTTTTTCCTTTATTAAATGCTACCGCAGATTCTCACAGCATTCGAGATTAATTGTATGTATATATGTATGATTCTCTGTAAATTCCAGCGATGTTTAAGTTTGTATTGGAAGACGACTTTGTAACTTAATATGTGATTGCTTATTTCAATTGCAAACCGCATACAATAACCACTTTACTAAGAAATACGTATTCACGTAGAAGCCTTCAATCCTTGAGATTACTAAAACTGTTGCGCTTCAACATTTATTTATATTTTGAAATACTGTTTAGCTTACCACGCCATGCAAACCTAATTTAGTTGAGTGATAAGGAAGTCCACGTTATGGCCACATTTCTTTATTACAATCTCCCATAATGTTGACAAAATAAAAATAATACTGAAGCTGTTCTTTTTTAAATTTAATTCAATGGTTTGTAAAATTTCGCGTTAAGAAAATTTTTTTTTTTGACAGGAATCGCGTTTATATTTGCTTTCGTATTCCTAAAGGTTTTTCATTATTTCGTATATACTTTAACATTTTCGTTTTATTTTGGTTTAGTTCCGACTCGTTGACAGCAAAGTGTATTGCTGCAACAAAAAAAAAATTGAATTGGAAAGTTAATTTTGTCACAATAAAAATCTACAATTAGCTGATTTCGGCTCAAATTCAAATATTTATTTCTCAACATTGACAATAACTGTTCTTATTGACGTTTAATAAAGCATGACTACTACCAGGTCGGAAAAACCTTCGTGAAGAAGAACTGGCAACTATAATTTTAGCGTTACCTTAATGAGAACATCTAACCTCGCAGGTTCTACACAAAAAAATATCGCCTTATAACGGACCCTGAAGTTATCTCGGTTTTGTTTAAACATGTATAATCTGTAGGTACTGTGTATTTTATTGATTCTTCAACTTATATATAACTTGATCTTTAAATGTTCATGTAAAAAACAAATTTAATAAAAATCCTCGTAAATATGTAAGTTCAATGATGTTAAAAACATAATAATAATAGGATTGTTATATTTATATAAGAGGTTTGGATAATAGAGTTTGTATCTGAGCGTGATTAATGGAGATATTTGTCGCTTTGATCCCGAGGATACTTCGCAAGAAATGGGTTGTCAGTTGCTCGTAAATTCACCAAGCATTACGGGAAACAAAATAACCAAGTTTTACGAGCCTCCTTCTCTTGAGAACCTATTTTAATTTAAGGGATTAAGAACCATGGGGTTAAAGATTCTATTGGAGTATTTTTGATGTTGTATCATGTACTATATACTATTTATATGTATATCGTACATGTACATGCAATCTATGCACATGTACCTACGTGTATTGCAGTGAACATATATTTATATTTAGTCTTTGACGGTAAAAACTACTGAATGTCTCAACAAAATGACATATTTATTCAAAAGAGTCTATGTAACTACGGTCAATGCTAATAAAACCACAAGATACACCAACGATATATATATTTTTTAAGAGCTTAGCCATTGTGAAAACTGCGAATTGTAAAAGAGAAATAAAAATTATGATTGTTTCGCTACCTATGGCTTGGCGCAGGCTAGCTCTGTGACTTGAATAAGTGAAAGTAATGTGTGTAGGCTAGCACGCCTCGAGTTGTAACAAATACTGTAGTAAGAGGCCTTTATTGCGAACTCGCCATTGTAAATGGAGATTTAAATAATTATATGGTTTCTTTCGCATTTCAATACTCGAATAAACTCCTTTCTGTAGTTATTCTAACGTAAGAAATAAATTACCTCAATCATTTTTTTACCCTCGGAACTTTCTTAGAATGAGCAATGTTCAGTAAGTATGTAACATAGTCATTGTGAGAATGAAAACAAACGTCGCAAGTACACAATAAAAATTAAAACATCTTTACTATAAACATTCATTTGTATTTAAATAATTGCAATCGTATAAATGAATAAAGTAGGACTATATAAACGGCAGTGATATGCTAATCCCAACTTTGTTTACAAACCGGCTAGATGCGCATACAGGTACCGTACTCACGTTTTTCTCGAATATAGCCCATCTAAATAGATACTCGTTAGCTGTGTCAATAAGAGGATCATAAAAGCTATTGTAAATTGCAAACAACACGTACAGTTAGACATTCATTAAGCCGGGCACATGTGCGAATGCCGGTTGCTTGTTCACTGTGTCACTAATATTTAGATTTCCCTGTAGAACTAGTATTACTTGCTCTATTAAAAATGGAATATGTTTGCATAGATATTTATACAAATATCGTATGTTATTTATGCAGAATACGTTTTGGCTCGTGACTTTGCGCACGTGAAAGCTCGTCTCTCTGTTTGAGGGCGCTTTTTGGTTTTTATGAAGGAATGAAATGCTTTTATAAGATAAAAAAGCGTACGTCAGCGATTAAGTTAAAAAAAATCGATATATAAAGATTCGACCCGTAAAAGCGAACAGACAGTTTGTATGAGCGTTAAATGAGTAGTATATATACTAGCAGTATTGAATTGGCTTTGTTTATTAGGACATATATCAATACATTGTAAGTACATTTTGAATGGGGTCTACCGTTTCCACGTGTTTTCAATAGTTATATATAATCCTAGATCTTATTCACACCATCTAGCGCTTGGGGCATGTCTATATCCTCTTCCTAAGCAAGGACGAGCTCGCGAACGCACCACGCGCGTTCCCAAAGCAAACCAACAATTGTTCTTCATTGGCAATAATTGACATTGATACATGACAATGCGTGTTGCAAAATGATACCAGCTTCCCGATATAGATACAGATAGAAAACACTTCCTGACTCGACTCTTTCTTAATATAGATAAACGTTCTAACGACCTATTCTAATTGATAGAAAGAAAATGTTTCCGTTTTAAACAATAAGATTTTCATTTAATTTCTATTCGTTTTCCATTTTATAACCTGACCTATAAAATACAAAAACATCGCCATTTTTCTGAAAACGTATACAACTAATTTCTTGTCATACTCGTAGCAACAATTATTTATGATAAAAACTTCGTTGACTTCTCGGCACTGATTGCTGCGGTGGTGCAACTTTTGAGTTTGTGGTAATTTTATTCATTAAAATGTCAAAACTATTTATAGCCTTGGAAGGAAAAGTATTCACAATGTATTTGTCTGAGATAAATCTGAGGGATTAAACTATTTCTTTTAATGACTATATCGACAAAACTTGTTTTTACATCATATGGTGTTGAACTATAAAACTGGCATAACCGTTGTTTTTTTTATTATTATTAATAAAGTAATATTTACTAATCTTGCAGCTACATCCAATACAGAATGTAGATGTTTATTTTAAATTTCTAACTATATTTACACAACCTTATTTTTATTCAACATTTGCAAACTCTAAACGGCACAATAATAATAAATCCGAAGATAAACACACCAACTGTATGTCCCTAAAGTAAGTTTGTGTTATGGATGACCATAAATATTAACAACCATGACTGGAGAACAATCATCTGTGTTTATTACACAAATGGATGCCCCGACCAGGTCTCGAACCTGAGACCCCGGCGTCTGAGGCAGGGCTACTACCGCCAGCCAGGTTTTTTATTTTACTGGTCAGGCTTTAATATACCTCATTTATAAAATTTATGTCAATCATTTCGCTTTCTTTTTCTAAGTTAAAATCCGGTTGTATATTTTTATGTAGTTAAAAAACGAATGGCATTAATTGTTTGAACTTGTTTCGAGCATTGAATGGGGTCGGCGTTATAATTTTTTGCACAGAACAAAGTCCTACAGAGATTTGAATCTGGGACGCGGTGTGATTTAGTTGTGTTTTACCGTTACACTTGCTCCGTCACGTGTCATTGCTTCAGCTAATAACAATGGAGACAGACTGTCTGACGTTTGTGACAATTTCTGTTTATTGGAGTAACGGTCAATGTTTATAAAACATACTTTTTTGTTATCTAGAAAGTTCTAGATTTCTTGAATCTGCGAAAGAATGTTTAGTTAGACTAACTCCTCACAAGGTTAAACAGCATGTGTAAGTTTTGATGAGTTTTTATTGTTAATAACTTTAATTCCTATATTTATTTAAAGTTACCATTTGACTTTTATTATTTGCATTACTTAGTTAAGTTTAGTATAATACCAGGTCTTTTCTTTTGAAGACTAGAAAGGAAAGTAATGCATTTATGTTAGAAAATACTCATTATTACGACAACAGCTTAGACACAGAATTTTACAGTTAAAGTGAAATGAAAGTTGTTACAGCTTAGCGTCAAGTGACTTTGCAATATATTTAAATAATAAATGAATTCTATGTTAAATATCTATGAAGATGACAGGTATATTTGAATTTCCATTAACGAACACAAAAGGGCAGCTCGTGAAATTAAAATTCAGGGACATTGTGGATTCCGCGCTACGCCGCCGGAGACTGACTTAATGAGCCTATGTCTTCTTTGTTCCGCGAATGTTCTTATTGATTGTAATGTAAACAATTAATCTGTATGCCGTGCACGGGCACCGCCGGCGTCATTATATATGCTTAGCCAATCATTGAATCGGACCCTGTTATTGTTTCTTGCTCTGATCTCACTAACGTTTTCCCTTTTTATGTTACCTGTCATAGACTAATTATCTAACAACGTCATCCGACGATCGACTCTGTTCAATTGCGCCGTAATCTTCCCTGAATTCCCCTTGAAACGGAAATACGATCTGTTCAAGTAACAAGACTGACAACTCGAGTAAATAAACTTTGTAGTTCGAGATCAAACGTCGCAATTTGTTTTCTCGTCTGATTTGTTGAAGGAACACCTTTAAGCGTTCCGAATAGTTTTCGCAGCGATACAATGTTTATTTAACACCTACAGTTGGTTGTTACATTTATTGTTTCAACTAATTTGTTTGCGTATCTCATCAAATGGTGCAGTATTGTATAGTTTTACGAGCACTTGGGCGTGCTAGCGAGTGCAGCGCGCCCGCGCCGCAAGGTCGCCAGGGAAAAGTTTGCCTCGAAGCGATTCAGTCGGAGCTGACATTGTACCTTACTTTAATCCTCGACCTTTTCAGAAACTACTCGGTTTAGGAAGCCATTAATTATATTTTATGACAACTGTTATAACTTTGTCGTTTTTCATATTTGCGCCGCAAATCTTGTTTATATTGTAATTTTACTAGACACTATAGTGTTGTGCTGTATCTTTGCATATCATGCTTATTGCAGCAAAGAAAACGACATTTACTTTCGGCTATTACCTACAACATTTCGTTCGTCACAGTCTTTCTTATTTTTACAGGCTGTTGTGTATTACTTATTTAAAGCCATTAATAATTTCAATATATATTTTATTTCCCAATAACAAAGTGACGTTAGGTTCCGGAGTACATGATTAAAATGCCGATGTCCATTTGAAGCAGATGCCTGCTACAGTTTATGTTCTGTTTATTTACCTTATCTAGTAAATGCAGGATGTTATGTACCATGAAGTTTATTGCGACTCTTGTCATTGAAAATAGGCAATTTATCAGTATTTTATCTCATTACTTGGTTAATAGATCGAATGTTATCGTTAATTGTATTAGAAATATAGTATGTTGCAGCTTGAGGCGTGTTTCTCTCTCATTGACCCAGATACAAATCCTGTGTGGTGTGAAGTGAGTTGAGCTTGCCTTGGCGGCCGGCGAGTATCATACGTGGTCTCATTAATCTAACAACTTCATGTTCAAATATAAAGTACAAAAAATATGACTTTTTAAATATGTATAACTACACTAGCTTATTTTGCAATGACTTGGCACTAAAGTAGAATCAAAAAAATGACAATGCTCAAAATTATTCATCGAGGTTTATTATATAAAATGATTGCGGAACGGGTGAGATAAATAACTATTTGTATCACAATATCGAACTTTGCTATCAATGTTTAGAAACTTCGTAACCTCATACCTGATCGTGCTCATGCTAGCTGGAGCAAAGTCTAAACATCGGGCTGTTTGTATTCAATATTTCACATTCTTCCTCTCACTTCACGAAGTGTCAGGCAATATTGTAGGTACTGTATTATTCATTTCTATGGCTCTCAATGAAAATGAAGGTATAGAAAGAGATGATAATCAGCTACCGACAGCTACTTTCCCTAGCGGCGGCGCGCACACATCAGACATGCAGTTACGAAAGCTGCGCTGTCTACTTTATATGGCATAGCGCCGAGTTGCACTTGTTTGTCGATACGGTTTCATACATGGCTACCCTCCGTTTTTGTAAGACGTAATTAGAATCGATTAAAGCGCTTCGCTTCTCGGTACGGCTCAAACGAGGCGATATGTAACTCGCGAGACAATCGTAAATCAATCGCCAATGATATTAAATAAATTGTTGATTGTTCGAATGATCTAAGCAGTTTGATAAAAGTAATCAGGTTTGATTGTCGCCGGCTACTGGATATGCGCATTGTGCATGTTACGGCCGCGTAGACGTAACGTAATGTTATGTTAATGTTCACAAATTGCGCCGATTACTGCGGACTGAATTTACACATGAATCAAATTAGCGTTGATTCGAAACGCTCGCAGAAAATATACTATTAGAAGTGGGTATTTTTTGGTACGTAGATTGATTTTAATTTACTTTTGCGTTAAGATATATACAAACAAAACGGTTAATATTTGTTTTAAAAAACCTGATTAAGTCTATCAATTTTGTTATCTGATAATATGTTTCAGGGATAAAAGAACCGTTCTGAAAGCAAAGATTGTTTGCGATATTCTATTACCTACATAGTTTTGACACACCAATGGCTACAACGTTTTAAAATTCTACGTGCTCTCTTACGGTATATACTTTCCATTTTCAGATTATTCAGTGTACGAACAATACGAATACTGTCAAGTATTTATAGTGTTCCAAGTTTTTGCGAATCATACTGACCATGAAGGAGCCGTAACCGCGGCCCTGGCTCCGACAGTGAAGTGTTAAGTTGATTATAAATACAAAAGTGACGGTAACAATGAGTGGGGAGCCGACGCTGACGGAGTCGCCGGTGCCGCTGGCGCTGGCGCGGCTTCAGGGCCGGACTGGTGCCCGCGGTCCGCGAGCGCTGCGCCTGCACCGACCCAGCTTGCCGCTGGCCAGCCTGCAGGAGGCGGCGGACGAAGGGCCACGCCGCTACACGCATGACCCCGTACCGCTCGACACCGATGATGACGAGATCTTTGCCGACCTCACTATAGAAACTGAGCCTTCTCGATCGCCCTCCACCGGTAGGAGGGCCTCCGAGGCCGCGTTCGCGGAGAGGTACCGCCAGTTGTCGGACTTCGACGAGCCGCCGGTGGAGGTGCCGCGGCGTGCGTCCGTAGCCGTGCCGCTGGCGGGCGCCGGCTTCGAGGCGAGCGACAAGGGCCGGCGGCGCTCTTGGGCCGCGCGCCTGCAGCTCGAACGCAAGAAGCGCCGCAAGTCCGGCGGCAACGACACCGACGACGAGGGCGAGTCCCCCCTCCCGTACATCCGCCAGAAGCGTCCGTCCTGGTGGAATGTTTTTGTTCCCGATAACATGTTGAAGAACAGGTATAATTCTGACTTGACTGTATTTCTTTGAGCTTATAAGTGTTTTCATCCATTCTAACCTACGGCAATGTGGAGTAATGTGCACAGACTTATAAGGGATAATAAGATTTATACGTTATGTTAAGACATAGCAGACTCCCTTGACCTAAGCTCGGAGATATTTTTTTATGAAAAAACAGGCGCAGCCTTCGTCGTTATCATGCACGAGCGTGCGCTGTCCGGTTGTATGCGAGCGCACTCACGTATTTTTATATTTCATCGCTTACGCATGTTTGAAAACCAAAATTTTCCAAAGCCTTACAATTAAAAACAAATCTGTTAGCGGCAAAATATTACCTAAAATATGTACATACGTGACAAATTTATGATTCTTTGATCTTGATAAATCAGACGTTATCATAGGAACGTACTTGGGCATTAAAAATTATCTCTCCTACTCAAATTTATTTGTATATGGCGTCATCGGATATTAGGAATAATAACTTGATACTTACAAAGCATTATGTGAGTTTATAGCGTCGTGCGCAAACGCAATGGTTTAATGTATTTTCTTATTGAATCTCCGTTGTTCACTTTCTACGTGATTGATAATAATCTTATCGCCTTTACTTGCTGATAGGAAAAAATTCAATTTAGATTTTATCGTTTTCTTGAACCTCTGTAACATAATACAATGGAGTTAAAATTCTAAATTGTACTGTAATACAAGCTAGAAAAAAATATGTATCTAATGTTTTTAAATCCTACTTCTCCGTATAAATACTAAGTAAGACTGTGATTTGACATCAGTTAGCACTTTGATAATATTTCACGATCACGATTCTTTTGTGAACATATCTGAAACGTGGCTTGACTATTTGACCAAATTTTGTGCAGAAAAACAAGATTAACGTATTTACTTACTCTCGGCGTGAAATTTTGTACCCTTATTTTCCCACTTTTTATCTTTAAAATGAATTCTTGAGGTAAATCTCAAGTGTCATTAATGCTAATGGCTAATTTCGGCTTAACATAAGAAAGTATATTTTTCTGCTCATTTAGTGGGATAATAACCTGTATTCTCCTCTGTTAAGGTTTTGTTACACGAATACTAATTACATTATTGTTAATCATAATTAATGTTTAAAAAAATGTTTTCCATTGTTCTCTTAGACTACAGCCTTATCCGTTTAAAAATAATTAGCATAAAGCCTCGAAAGCTCGCCCACTAATCTCAAAGCTTCCGCGTGAATTCTTCCATATAAGCTTCATGTGAAAATAACCCCCTCCGGCTAAGCGTGGGTGGTTGACAACCTAAGCGATTCTGCCGGCGTATGCGGAAAACTAAACAGATGCTGTTTCTTGGATACCATTCATATCGTGTTCTATCGACAACGCTTTGTATGCGTCATAGGGCAGAAAGGTTTCGTCATAGGCTGCACGCGGCCTCAGGTTCGCTTCCGTAATCGTACATTCACCTTAAAAGTCCATTCTGACAAGCCCACTATTCTCTTAAGAATTCTGTGTTGAGTACATTTACATATTCGTTCTTAGTTCCGTACAAAACCAGAAACTCGCATTCCGCGCGAATGAAGTTAAAGATACTTTATATTTTACCCGACTGTGCCAGAAGGACGGTTATATTTTTCGAGTATACGTAGGTATATAAATTTCTTTGGGTCGCTCTTTAGCCTACGGATTTCAAACATGTGAGGTGTCATTAGATTCGTCTCAGTTGTGGGAGTGACATAAGGTATTATTTCCCGGAATATCCGTGGGAGCAGGAATTACACGGGAAAATAATTTAGGCAGGCAGACTTTGTCAAAATCTGCAGCTTGTATCTTTATAGGAATCTAGCAATCATTCTTGTTACTGATTGAAAAGTTGCGTGTCGTCTTCAACTAGTGATGGTTACAAACCGGAAGTGAACGCAGGGAGGAAGTTGTTAGATGGAAAATTTATTAGAAATAAATTACATTAGAATTAAATCTGTCGGATGTCTTCTGCATTCATGTTTAACTATGGACATGTCATTACGTCGCTTGCAACACGTTTAAATTATTGAAAGCTATTTTTCCTTATATTTTTTTATTCAAGAACTTATTTATACATGTCGACATGTGATGTATTCTTCGTTTATTAACTGGTCCGAGCTTAAGACACTTCATTTTTCATCTGTCGAAGGACATGCTATATCGGTCAATTTAACATTAATAAAACTGTACTATTTTGCATGAAATTATAAACGTAATGAAGTGTATTGTATTGTAAATGAAGATAATTTTGTACCAACCCTTTTGAGATAAAACGTTTGCGAATAAAAAACACAATTTATTGTTATTGTGACGAAAATAACTTGGTGCCGCTCGGAGACTTTTGTTTTCAAAGTTGCGGCGTACAAGCGAAGTTTAAATAATATTTGTTTTACCGGCCATTCAGATAATCGTGTTCTTGGCACTGGATCTCGTGTAATATGCCAAATATCTCTAATTATTTATTTACTTGCAAAAAAACCCAGACTCTAAAAGCGGGCTATGAAAAGCTATAACAAAACAACATAATTTCATTTTTAAAACATAATGGAATGCAATTTTTTTTTAACTACAATCCTTTCTATTTTAACCCATAAAAACCACGTTTACGTGGTTTTGTTCCGGATAAAGGGAAGGACTTGTGCAATCACTTGAACAAAGGCAATTCCAACTGAATCCTACAGTCGGCGTCAATAATCATCGGTAATCAACAAATAACAATATTATCAATCAATACCATATTGGATTAATGTCTGTGGGCTCGGTACCACACCACTTACCATCAGGTGGATCGCGTGCTCCTTTGCCGGGCTTGATAAAATTAGAAAAAGAACTATTTTTGTATCAACGATCCTTATATGAATAGGTTTTTTAAAAAGAAATAGGAGAACAAGTATCAAGCTCCTGAATTAAACAAGCCTCATTTCAATGGAAATTACTTATTTACAATCTGTCCAACTGGGTACAGGTATTTGTTGAAACGCAAATTTCACTGTAAATCAATAAATTACGAAGTTCGTACGACTTTGATTAAATTCAAGCCTTAATTTTCCACAGCTGTGACCGTAGGCTTCCTCAGAGATGGGAGGTTCAAGCTTAACAAATGGCGGAGTACAAACTTAATTTAAAATAATATGATTCAACCAGGATATTAGGAATTGCGTTATTTCTGGTAAATAGCAATTTATGTTTTTAATGAAGGGATGTGCGTGTGTCGCGATGAAGTCACACTTAGCAGTATTGGCAACTGTCCAGTGTATACCGCCTCCACTGCAGCATAATAATAACTTCAGGTGTAAACATACGTACAGACATACAAAACGAGAGGCAATTATCGTCTACATACAGTCTCGTACCGCATTTTGTACTAATTCCGTATTTAATTAGTTGTCTGTACATATCTTTACCGCAACACACATTTTTGGTATTTACGTTAAAATATTATGGGCTATTTTAATAGTTTTGTTACGGAAAACGTTGGCATTTAATTGAGACTTACTATGCACTTGTTTTGACTACGTCTATAGTGCACTGAAGAATCACAGTTTACAATAGGAAACTCAGGTCGGCTAACATTAATAATTCCTCCATTTTTTTAAAACCTTCATTATTCTCATATATTCTATATTTTATAACCGCAACTCACGTCTTCTAAAATTGGCCTAAGTAATTAATTTTGCGGTTTCCCAGCGTGATTCCTTTACCCGTAAGATATTTTTGATATAGCATATGCTATAGCATATATGAGAATAAAAATGAAAGAATTATTAAAATTAGTTATGTAGTTTCGATTCAAAATAAACAAATATTTTCTCTTCATATAACTAGTACGTGTAGACGTTTGACGGAGCCTCAAAACAAAAACGTTGTTTTCTTACTGTTTTCGTTCGCACTAAAGTAGAAATTCAAAGATCAAGGTAGAACTTATAATTCCTTATGAATTTAACAAGTATTCTACAAATAAAAAAATATCTGTGTACAAAGTTCAGCGCTTGTTACCGTGCTCGCGGAAATTCGTGATCATTATCGAGTTTTGATATAAAATAGGGATTTAAAATCAATGGGTCAAGAACTTTGAACTTACCTGTACCTAAGCTTCCAAACTACTTTTAAATTATTGGTTTGCGTGACAATATGAATTTTTCATTGATGTTTCAGTGATATTGTGTATTCACACTAACTATTTTGCTTTAACATTTTAGCAGTTTAATTTTTGACTAGAAAAATCTCCTGAAATCTTATACTTAATACCGCGGTGTACTTATGGATTTAGCACTTATACTTATCTAAAGCTATAAATCAAGTAAAGACAACAAACATTTTCAACTTTATAATATTATTATAAATAAATAGTAGTGTCTCTGTTTAAAATCCCACGAAGAGTTTTCAGAAAATGCTCCATTTACGCGCAAAATTTCCCAAAGTTCCAGAAAAACGTTTAATTTAACCGGAGTCGGTGTTGCGTAATAATAAAAAGAACTACGTCGGGAAGATAGAGCCGTCGTCATCGCGAGACGCTTTTACAATTTTCCCCTTTATCGGACCGAGCTGTCATGCTCACTTCGCTGAAAATTAAATTACTCTGCAAACTTTAGGAGACCTATTATATATTTGATTTAAGTGTCGTTTAAGTCGAAGCTTCCATTGTGTACGCCGAAATGATGGTGGCTTAGACCCACGCTCTTCCTGTAGGTACTTACTTACACTTGTAGTACAGGGTCACCAATCGAAATTGTTGTGCAGTAATCTCGACTTTACTGCTTTAAGAATAATGACGGTATTGGCGTGAATCTGTCTCTATCAATACAAACCAGAGAATGCGTTCGAGCGCGTTTTGTGGATAACCTAAACTGCTGATGAGATTTGGCCAATAATTGCGGACTAGCCTTATTTAATTTGCTCGGACGGACGCAACTTTGATTAGTTAAACACGTGCCTAAAATTGGGTTCCTTTCATGTTCATATAATATGTATGTAGCTTGATGCTTGTTGCTGCGTTCAGCAAAAATTAAAACAAAGAATTTTCAAAAAATGTATTAGATTTTTCACACCGTCATTTTTTCTTCAACGACTGACCCGCCAATACGCTTAGTGGACGAAAAATAACCAATGCTTTTACTTTCTCTGTTATCAAATGTACGAGTCTGCTTTCAGCCTGCTTACTGGAAGAGTTTTGTTGACATTTTTACCAAAGTTATCTCATTTCATTTGTTTAAAACGCTTCTTTTTTTTCGAAATGGAATGTTTATTTATGGCCGTATTGGCCTTTTTTACCGGACTTCTGGGCTTAGCGCGGAGGGCGCTTAGCCCCAATTTAAAGAACCACAATCGCTTAGTGTTTAGATAACTGTCTTCGGCAGTTTGTTTTGCTACTTTACTGCCGATGTTCGTCATTCAATAATAAAAGACCTTGTTCAACGGTAAAAGAAAATTAACAATGCCAATTCAGATGTTATATTTATTCAGCGAATGCCACTTGTAATTATTCGGTAAACGGAACTAACTTGTGTCGTCACAATACCAACATTATAAATGTTTGTATTTGGGTGTTAGACCGCCACTTCTCCACGCTCAAACGACCAGATTTAGATGGCATGTGGTACACTGGGCAGGGTCCCAAGCTCAGGGTGAGACCCGCTAACGCGTTGTTTGGTCTTTTGTAGGCGCCTCGCGTACTAGGGGACGACGACACTGCAGGTAGCCTACACCAAATTTCCCGACTGTACCTACTTCCTACAGCTTGTATTAAAAACTTGTCCCGAAAATTTCATGAGAATGGAACTTCACACGAACGAAATCGTAGGAAAAGTCTAGTACAATATAAGACAATCACATGTTTTATAAATAACATGTTTACTTGAAGTATTGTAGATGATTCTCTTTGCATACTTTGTTTGGAATACTTAACTAAGCGTTCACGTTGTACCAATAGCATTATCTAGTTAACTATTCATATGAATAAATAAATAACCATAATAAAAATGCGAAGGTCAGGCTTATTTCTACTTCCTTCCGATTTGGGATCGGAAAAAATAAAAGCTTGTTAAGTATGTTGCATATTAAAAGAACATATAAACATTTGTTATGCTGTCATGGGCAAGGACGTTTGGGTATTTTTTTATTTCTACTTTGGATGTCTGTAAGTTAATATTTTAATTTTGTCGTGTGGTTTGGTTTAAATGAGGCTTGTTTGAGTGAGGCTTGAGAATTAATATACGAGGGCAATTCACAAAGTAGGTTACGTTTTTGTCTAGCGTCGCAGAGGGCGCAGCTATCGCGGCCATCTTGGTGTGTGAGCGTTCGGCAGCTCAGTCGGCATCTAGCCGTGCAAGGGAGAAGGTCGTAGTGTCGTTCGTTCCGTTGCTGCAGGCTTTTGAAATGTGCGCCGCCATTGAAAACCCCGCCAGTTGTGAGGTGCGGTCAGTAATAAGGTTTTTGTGGGCAAAAAAACTTAAACCCATAGAAATTTATGGGCAACTGTGTGAAGTTTACGGGAACAACGTGATCAGTGAAGGAGGCGTTCGCCAGCGTTTGGATGACGACGACGATCTCCGCGCGGCCGTGACTCACTGGCTCGACACCCAGGCGGCGGATTTCTATGAGGAAGGAATTTCGAAGCTCATTCATCGCTACGATAAATGTCTAAACCTTTTTGGCGATTATGTAGAAAAATAGTATTTTAGTTGCTCTTTCAAATGTATATAATAAAAATATTTTCCTGTACATAGTTTTGTCTTAATTCCAAAACGTAACCTACTTTGTGAACAGCCCTTGTAGTTTATTTTTGTAAAATTGCAAATGTAATTTTTTTTTATAGAGAACTCCGCACTAGTGTCTGTTTCAGTGACTGCTTGTAATTTTCATTTTCATGGCATTAATGTATTTTATTTCGATTAGTCGTTTGTTACCAACAAACATACAAGCGTATGGGAGAATGATACAGTATATTAACATATATCTTATGTAAATCAAAAAATACAACAATCTTAATTAACGGCCGTGGACTGAGTGACCCTGCTTCGTATCTACGCTTTCTTAACAAAATCATTCCTGCAGGAGGTTATCTACCAGACAACTATAAGAGCATCCGGTTAGTATGGAAGATGCACCAATAATGGACACCGTAATAAATTGCCCAAAAATGTAAACAAAAATTCACATCACGCTAATTTGTCATTTGAATATTCTCTCGCACATGTTACTGGCAACATATAAAAGTATAAACAGAGTTTTTTAGGTATATTAAATATTATGACCACAAGCTACTTTATTATTATGATTACAGCTAGTAAAATGTTTCCTACTATTACGATCAATAGGTATATTTAGCTCTTATTAAAATTGCTGTATTTGTTGATAATTTACTACTTATCATGCGCATACATTTTTTACTGCAATAAACTCGCCTAAGTGGTATCAGGAACATGTTTGCAAAAATTTCATCTGTAAAGGCTTTGACTGTTCTTTGCAGTTTAATTCAGGCACTTGGGCAGTTTATTGTTATTTATTTTTATTAAATTTGCTTTATAACTTATAACAAGTTAGCATATCTATTCGGCGTAGTTAAAAAAAAAAAAAAGATTAGTGTCGCCCGGCACTCACGCAGGCACTCACTAAAAGTGGATTTAAGGTTAATTTGAACATTTGAAGTTTTGAACCCTTAATTAATTTTAAGGTGGATGATATTTAGACCTCAAATAAACAATACATTAAAATATGTAATATTTTAATTCTACTACAAAATGTCTAAACGAGAAAGTTAAAGGATACTATTTGGTGTTGTTTAAATGTTTAATTTAGTTTAATCAAAAAACTTCGATAACCTATAGATTTGGACAAAGAGTTGGTGCACTTATTACTGGCGTTATTTTTTTTATGTTCTTGGTTATTTTTAAACGACGCTTTGTAACCAAAAGTGAAACTTTGTAACTTTCTTAATTTCGCACAAAAAGCCGCACATTTAATTTTGGCAAAGAGACATTGACCTTTCACATTAATTCTTTTTAATCTCTCGCAGACAAAGAAGTAATAGGAAATCGTATGATAAGTTAGTCGCTGTTTTTTAATACCAACATTTAATTATTTCGAACTACTTTCATGGGCAAGTATTCGTCCACCTATCCTACCGTCGGCCTGTGACATGTATAGGTGTCTATGGCTGACTACTTCCTCCACAGCGGCAATTGCGCTTGTTTGCGCAATTGTAACCTCCGCAATTAACTATTTAGATGGATTCCAATTGAAGTGCGCATGTTTTTCTTAAATGGGTACCTTTGTAGAATCTAGCTGCAGATGTAAGCGTAAAACGGTATTTTCTGTTTTATCCTAGATGCGCTTTTTTTTAAAGCCTTTGGTTGCTTCGGGGATACGAGTTTTTGGAGACATCATTTAAGTACGGTTATACACAAAGTCTAACTTTAGCATTAAAAAAATATAAAACTGAAACAGGAAGCCGAAACATGTCCAGATTTGGTCTAAGGAAGTCGTCCTAACTGTTTGATCGAAATTGGCCACGAAACCCACAACAACGGTTACAATTATAACATTGTTCTTTGAAAACAATCGATTTGTTTGATTCATTACGTATTCATCACGTACTGGTTCAATTACTCAATACCGGTGGTGGAATGTTTGTCTAGCGCCGCACATCGGGTGCACTTTCCTATTCAATTAATGAATCAAAATTATCAATATTTTTAAACTTTTTGAAATTTCAGCTACTTACGGCCGCACTCAGAGGCATGAAATGTTACTTAAAGCGCTACTAAGTATAGATTTTGCTTAGCAAATACCAATAGACTTAGATGTTGTATACACAAAGTGCAGATTTGCTTCGCTGAATCTATATCTATACCTTAGTTAACTATTTGGCGTGTTTGACCGCGGCATTGTATATTTGTAATGTTTAGGGTAATATTTCTGACGAGAAGTAGATACCAGCCAGTTTCACCCTTCCTGATATGTGTCCCTCTGGTGCTCGCACTGGGCTCGAATACTGGCGAAATCGTAATAAAAATGACATTCTTAAGTTAAAAATCTTAGCATTGATCTGTCAATGAACATAACTAAAAGCTAAAAATAATCAGAACGAAGATTTTTTACAACATTATAGAACTCGTTTAGTTAATAACAACAAATTAATTTATACCGTCTTGATGATTGGATCATTTTATAAATTAGGCTCCTCGCGGAACTGTTTGCTCGTCGGTCGTGTGGCGGAGAATGTTATTGTGTATTCGGATACTTTTGACGCAACGAATTTCTTCGTGAAAATCTAGAATTTTGTCGTGAAAATCTAGAATTGAATATTATTTTGCTTTGCATTAATTTTTCGTCAGTTTGATGTTCTGTTTAGTCGTTTATGTATGCCTTAAACATTTTTTTAACTTTATTAAAATACGACTATAATAAAATACAAAATACGACTTTATTGCTTCAAACTGGTCTAGTTAACGCGTCGTGGTTAATTCGGTGTAAGATTCATAGAAACAACGTAACAATATATCTAACGGCTCAGACGAGTTTGGTTTCTTAAGAAGACAGAAGTGATTCCTTAGTTATGTGTATTGATGCCAAATTGTTATTACTGTAATAAGTAAAAATAAGAATTTAGGATTTTCCTAAAACTTTTTTTTAAATTTGTTATTAATAACATGTTTGAACTCGACTGGTAACTCGACCAGTCGTATCCTGGCATACAAGACACGTTTATATTTTTGACAATGTTTTAAATAATATGTTTTCAAAAACTTAGCACCGCTCTGTTAAATTATAGTTAAATATGGTATTTCACCAAATGAGGAGGCAATTTTCCCAAATTTAAAAACAAAATCAACTTATTCACTAACCAGCTAAGCAATTCGCCAACTAGGACAGGAAAGTTACTTAGACTAAGTCCAATTCAACAAAATCCAAGGCCCACATTTTTCAGCGAACTTGCAAAAGTCACGACTCTGTAGAACTGCGCTCGCGTAGTGCGTCACAGAGCGAGATTGAACAAATTAATGACGTAACTCTATTTACTTTGTTAACGTGTGACAGACGGCCGCTAACGGGCTCAAGGCTGCGCGGACGCATTCACATCATTTCGCGGGTCGCCATTCACTGCGCCGACATCTGTTGAAGCTAAAGGGTCCTTGTGTAATGTCGGTGCATTGACTTGATTCTTCTGTGTTTAGAAGCAGATATAATACATGAAAGTCTTCTTACCTATTTTTAGAATTGAACAGATTTTTGTTTTACAAAAAATGGTCACTGAAGAACTGTTTTGCAAATATTTCCAGCTAGAATAACGCAAAAATACACTAATTTTAATTCTATTTCTGTTTACTACACTTGCTTAAGAAGCTTTCAACATTTATACGTTATGGTAATATTTCTCTTCAAAATTAAACTAACTTTAGTACTTAGTTGAGATGCTCCCGCCGAAAATGTCGATATTAAGGTATTCTGTTATGGCCCTATAACAGCGCTAGTTTCAAGCCATATTGGTTTCTATTAAGTTTGAAGCCAGTAACTTTGTGAATTATTAATGAACATATTTTGTACATTATTATGAAGTCGACGAGAACCTTACACTCAACACTTCTAAGGTTCATATATAGAGATCATAAGGGTTATAATACCTTTTATTTTCAACTCTGGGCTTTATTTTAAGCTTTGAACTGTATCTTAATCTTGTGAACTCTTAATTCTGAGAATACCAGTCGCCGTTTTTAAACATTAATTCAGAACTGGTTTGGTTTAAACTTTATCCTTGTGGTTTCAGTTACGATTACAATATTCTGAGCTTTGATTCCTTATTCGAATTGAAATATTTCCTCAGCGAAATAAGATATGTAAAATTGTTATTATTATAAGAATGTCTCATTGTCATACACAACGCTTGCTTGATGTTATAAGAATTCTTAGTATGAATTTGTTATATGTTAAACATAAATATTGATCTGTAGTTATGTAGACTACCAAGTGAGACTACTATATAAAAATATTTACATATATTTATTACTACTAGTGATATTTTAATGCATGACTAAATATATATTTTTTTTTTAATTTTTTTTTTTTTTGTATGATTTAGTTTGTGCTTTAGGAGCCGTTTTATGACGTTGATAAGCTGCGTTTAGTAAAGATAAGCATTGCGTACCTTAGGTACTATGCAGCAACAGCCTTCTTGCTGCAACGTTCACCTTAAATCTATGGAATTGTTGGCAAACGGTGCGCAGCCGCTGAACAGTGCGTACGCGATGAGCGTTCAATGCACGGTTTCTGAAAATATTTCTAAAAAGCTATATATATTTCGAATAGAACCCAGCATTGCTATAACGTGATACGCGAGCCACGCCACATCCTAGTACAATACGTGCCATATCTGAGTGTAAAAAATACTTCTATTCCGGATAAACCTCTAACATTTTTACATGTTTTTTCGAACAAACATTTTTCTGTCGTACATTACATCAAGACCCATAATTTGACATTCCTAATGATAAGATCTTCAACGACGTTACATTGTGCACGAGCAATGTGGAGGTGCCGTACCTTTATTTGTCCTTATTTGAACATGTTGTGCATGCGAGGAGGTCGTAACAAGGATTAGGGTCAGCTACCATTTAACCACGTGAATGATACTGGTTACAATGTAACTTAAAGACAGCTGTGGATCTAAAAGTTATTACTGAAATTGTAGAAAATCTGTATTGTAGGCATTTTTGATCACGATATTGAATTTAAACTTGCATTTCTATGATTAAATAGTTGGATAATTTACAAATGGAATGCTGGAATTCACTTGTATTTAGTAAAAATGCGTCATTTTCAAAGCTTTTTTTTTATCTTATATAAGAAAGTAAGGAAGTTTGTAGATGGTATTATTATTTAACCGTTTCTAGTCTATAAAACAACTAAAAGACTAAGGTGAACAAAAATCAAGACTGACACTTCGAGTGTATAGTGAAACCACGATAGCTGAATTTTATATAATATATGTATTTAAGGAGCACTGCTCCGGTTTCTGGATATTGATAACCCCAAACTCTCCAAACTCTATTTGTCTATTAAAAACAGACTTAAGCGGACATACACAAATCTCTTTATCTTTTCTTATTACCTAATCATAAATAAAGTTACATCCGCACCTAGCTATCGAACAAATCAGGGCGTTTTCCACCGTCTGTTAAACCACACGGAAAGTTGTTAATTTATTACTCGGGTAAATACTGAATCAAGTTTGTTCACATTTATGTCGTTTAATAGATATGGAAATGAATTTTAAACGTGTTTGTTGACTCACGCGGCGACTAATGAGATTAAGCGAACACATGTGCATATTGCTTATTAATAAAACTTATTTGTATGTGTCGCAGTGATACATTAAAATGTTGGTCGTGTTATAAATAGGACACAAATTTAATGTTTTGCGGAAACCGAGGCCACGCAAGGCGCGGGCGTTGTGAATAAAGTCAGCGTGTCACCGACAATCATCAACGTGTGTTCCTGAAGGTTTTATATAGGGTATTCCAGGCTTTCCAGTAATTAAAAATCAGACTTTACACTAAAGAACAGAAGATAGTGATTATTTTATAAATTAATCCGTTATAAAGTCTCGCTTTGTATTGTCAACTTAGATTTATTTATGTTATAATGCTTGATCGTATCATCAATTGTCAACAAATAATGATTGATGTTATTAAAAACATCATTCATAACACAGATAATATTATCAGCTAATAATAACAACGATTTCTCAGACATCTCTGTTGACTTGCATTTGCTATAGATTTTATAAAAGACAAGGTCGCAAGAAATGTCTTCATCGTTCCTTGAATAGCAATCGAAGAGACAATCTCCGGTTTCTCGTGGTGCAGTTGAAATCTTATTAGGAAACTCGTGTCGACAGTTGTTATTAGTTTACTCTACAACGATGTAATAAGGTCGTGAGCATACTTCAGCTTCGCTGTATAAACGCTGAGAAAAAAAAAATATTTTGAAAAATGTCTCTATATTTCTTGTGTTTTTAGATTCCTAACTAGGTAGCGTATACGTACCCGGAATGTAGTGTTGTGTAACAAGTATGGTTCAATTTCCGGCGTGGGTCGCTGCTGCCGGCACCGCAGACACGCGGTCGGATGTGTCGGCAAGCCTTCCATTGACATTTTCGTGTTGCAACCGAACCGAACTAACTAGGAAATGTTTACTGATATTATGATACACTAGACTAATATATTTGAAACCGTTTTGGAATACATGTGACGGATCTTATTTTAAAATGATTCGAAAATACTTGTTGATTATGATGTTCGGCCTGTTTACGAAACGAAACGCATAATTAGTCTGGAGTTTCAAAACAGTCATGATACAGATTATGCAGCTACGACGCCGTAACAGAAGGATTAACTGCTTAATGTAAATAAACACCAAGGGGTTTCTGAATGGCTTTAACTTTATAATTCCAAATTGTTCTTACAGTTGCCATGTTTATTCGGATTATTCGTCGTTTTAAGAGCTTGATATCATTTTGAATTTGTAACCGTAACTGATAATTTCTTCGTTTGAGGTAGATAAGCTCAAAATAAACTCACATTTTACAACTAACTGGGGATTTCTCGGTCTTTTGAGACGAAATGAAAAGGTCCTGAAAGATTTTCATTTCATAAAAAGGTTTGTTATCTCCACCGAAAATGTTGCTGATGTTTTGACATTTTGTTTGCTGAAAGCTTCCTTTGAGTTTGCAAAAGGAAATATTTGCACATATTGTAAAGACAGACCAAAATTACTTTCTGTTATTTATTTTATTTTGAAGGTTCTTGAATTTTAAATACTGTTGTTATTTTACAATGTGTCAGATTGACACTTAGTTATTTTATAATAAAACGAACGTACACGTAACTGTTTATAAAATATTGAGTAAGCCAGTAACGATTGAGATTTCGACATGCAGCCTTCAGATAGACTTAGCTTTCATATAAATAATGTATTCAAGACATGCAAAGATACGTGTAACATTAATTTTGAAGTTATTAAAAGTAAATTTTACAATGCAAGCTTTTATATTCATCTTACGAGTTGCGTCTGAGAAACTCGACATTAAGTCAGGAATAATAGCGATCTGGACAATCCTTGAATGCTTTCCTGAAGTTGAATACTGAACAAACAAAATACTTATTAAGATACCCAGGAACGTGTAATAGATTTGTTATCAACAGCGGAGATAAATGGGGCAAGTGTTCGATTCGTGCAAGGAAGTGTTTAAGAGTTCTCAGTAAAGCGGCGCACGGTTTAGCGAGGTCATCGCACTGTGTTCGTTGACGAAACTGTGTGGTTGTGTGCGTGAGCCGTGATTATGAAACCCTGATGCGTACACGCACGCGCTCACGTACGACTGCTGCAACGAACCCTGTGGTTGTTACGCTGGTGTGAGAATTGAAAATGTTTAGTTTTGGTTTCATGATTTTCTAGAATGTTGTTAAATTTATGTTGTATTTATTTGTGACAAGTGAGACATGCTTCGAATTGTTACTGAATAAAGGAATGAGATGGTAGAATTAAAGGTTAAATTAATTAAATAATAAAAAATCCTAAGAAACACGCCGAGCTTGTGTTTTGCCATACAACGAACTGGAGACATAAGAGCCTGGGACATCCGGCGTATGAGGCAGTGCTATTACCCACTACGCCAACCGGCGGTAATTAATTTATTGTAATTTTTAGTTTCTGTACATCAGGTTTTAGGTTCTAAACACTGCGAATCTGACTAAGCACCCACATAAATTCAATATACTTATAAATTTCCAATTTATTGCAATTATCGCTATGCTCAGTAACGACGTAACAGAAAGACAAATATACACACTTCACAGTTTATCGCATCAACCATGTTTTCCTCATTTGACAATTAATTGTATTTTACTGTGCACATAAATCTGTATTCTTGTTATAAATGAGTTCGAACCCGCTAGGCATTCACCTTGAGCTGCGTAGCTGTCTCCGTCCAAATGACCCAGAATTATTATTCCCACGATCACGTCATAGGCGAGACAGATTCTACTTGGGCACCATAAACACGCCTCAATTTAAATTGTTATTAATTAATTTAAACACTCTTATCTAACTATATTAACAATAACAACGCCTGTATTGTAAACATGTCCGTAATCTCAGAAATAAACCAATAACTGGCGGGTTTGTAAATAATTTTATCAATGTTTGTATTGGGTTTCTAGCGGGGTCTGAGTAGATGATAACCTTCAGAGTTGGGGAAAGACTAGTGGCCAGAGCGCGGCTGGTGTTGGTAAATACGCAGAAGGATCGCGCCCGCCCAATGTCAAGGGCGTGCCCTCTCCACCACTCTCAGCGATCAGCCTCCCCAGCTTAACTTGAACCGGCCAACCATTGCTAGCCTCCAAAACACGAGTCCAAGGTTCCCCGGCGTTCTTAGCGACCTCGTATTCCGCGACCCGCGAGTTTAACACACTTTATATAACCCAAAACGTTTCAACTTAAACGTCTTCCTTGCTCTAGTTAATTGTTAATATAATTATTGTGATATTATTATATAAATATCCTTCGGCGGCCATGTTAATCCACTTACAGTTGTACGCTACGTTGCTTTCGTTTTCTGTTATGTTCCTTGAATTTTAAACCTCTTGAGACTTTCTAATACTAGTGACTAATGAAGCAGTAAAATTAAAGATATGTTGAATTGAAGGTTTACTAAGACGTTATATTACTCTAGGGCTCTAGGGTATTAAGAAAACTTTATTATTTGTGTTAATTAGATTTATTTGAACGTGGAACGTCGTGAAAGTCTGATGTTAAAGAAAATGCGCGCGGCTCTATGTATGAGTTAAGCTTTTATTTGTATACACAGCAATTGCAACATCAGTACACTTTGTCACGCACACCAAAGCGACGAGAAAGCTATGACGGTAGCCACTAAAAGTTAAGTTGAATGTTTACAAACACATGTATACTTCTGTATGCATATGTAAGTATGCAGGCTGCGAGCACAAATGAATTGAACTAAGAGTATAATAAAATAGGTAAAAAATTTCTGAAGTTTATCGAACAACAAACAAACAACAAGCATAATGTAGGTATAATAGAGGATGATGAATTCTTGATAAACCGCTGGATCAATCATTCTTACCGCTGTAAAGTTTTGACGTTAATTTGTTTATACTGTAATGTATCCGCTGGCTGTAATGCACACTAGTTAAACGAGATTATTACGGTGTCTTTGACCCTAATTGAGGTAAACTTCACATTTTCGTTGTAATGGCGTGTGAGCGAAGGCGCAAGGTGACTCGTGAGAATTAGAGCTACGTTGCATAGAAACACGAAAAATCTGCTTTCATATTGACACATACTGATATTAAATCTGTTATTAGTCCCAACCTGAAAATTTGTTAGATATGTGTTTGTTACTCTTTAACCCAAAACAATTTATTATTGTTGCTTATAATCCCAATGCAGGGACCACAGCTTTTGCCTACTGCCGGTTGGCAGACGTTTCGATCGAAATAACGTAGATATGTATGTATCGTTGTGATATTTTTCTTAATCGTCGGACTAGTGGTCACAATATCGAACTAGTTGTCAAACCAAGAAGCTTAAACCAATACGCCACCGACGCGACGTGATTGATTGATTGATTGACTGAAAACGAAGTAGTTTTAATGACAACTAATCAGATCGCACGTGACACCTGCCACGAACTAGGCGACTACTGCGTAAGCACTTGACAATACCTTGTATCACAATAAAATAATACTTTATGATATCTAATTACATAGTAAGAACTATGTCAAATAAATTTAATATATACAGTCAGGTAATATTTATAAGGAAGTTCCATTTCTATGTTTTATGTCCATTATAGTAAGTGACATACATATGACGTACCGCGCCCAACTACTGATTTTTCCTGTATTCGCACATAACACTACATAGACCAAAAAAGTAGAGGGGCGTGACTATGAGAACGACACTATTTCGTATTGCATGGCCATTTTATACCCGTCGCATGAGATCGATGCGGAAAGCACTTTTTACTTAGCATTTCGAATTATTTTTGGGTTTATTTTTTTTGGGACAAATTATTCACTTTATGGATGGTTAAGTATACAAAAAAGTTTTTAAGTGAATAAATTGTCCACCTTTTTTTTTAATGTGGATATTTTTTTTTGTTGTAAATTGCATGAATGTTGCCTGTATAGTTGTGTCTGTTGCATGCAGGTCTAGGCGGGCCTCACAGCAGCTGTCGAGAAGCGCAGAAAGCATCGATCAGTCCTTCAAAAGGTAAGCCCTTTATCTAAGAGATTAAGCAACACAGGCCTGTTATGAAAATTATGTTAATTTTAACCACTGAAGAGGCTACTTCACTTATTAATTAAGATAAGAGCACTTAAAATATAAACATTATGTACGTATATTGTTAATTAAGATACGAAAGTTTAACGTTTTAGTATGACAAATATTTGATGGTAATAATTTTCTCGTTTAGAGCGAGGAATTTGAAAGAGGATAGGTCGAGTCATATTGCAACCGGCTTGTGTGTCTTGGTCGGCAGTTTCACGGCGCGATGCAACACGCGTTTCTAGAAAGATTGCGTTGTATTGCAATGCTGCGGCGCAGCTCGTGATGCTCTACGAAAAAGTAAACTAAAATGTTTTGGTTTTGATGGACTCCATTTTTTGTGCTCATTACAATATTTTCCACACATGGTTGCAATTGCTTGTTTTTGACGTTTTTGAGTTGTCTTGGTATTACACACATACACACAGCTGCATTGCAAAGGTAATGTTAAAAACAGATATAGTACATTCCTCAACGCATTTAACAGCCTTGATCTATTTATCTGATCCTATTGATAATGCGGATCGCTTACCTATACTCCACTATTAGTTATTCTCATAACAAACCAGTATACGTTTTGGAATGTTGTTTAATTCCTCGACTGTTTGATAGAAACTAGAGTAGAAACAGCGGTTTCTCAATAATTTCAATATTAATTGAAATATCGTTAACGGATTATAGAAATTGTACCTTTGTGGCTATAAAAAATCGATGCAATTAACCTATGATTAGAGAGCAAATTGTTGCATGCTGTCATGTTCTTCATTAATTAATGGTTATGAGGTCAGAATGTGATTCCATACATTGTATGGTAATTTGTTTGGCGTTTAATTGATTTCAATCGGAATTATGAATTGGATTATTATTTTCCATGTTTTTTGTTAAGACTCAGTAAACAGAAGTGACGTGCTTTTGTTTTTCCCTGTACGTAAAAATTAGCAGACTTTTTTTCAAATTTAAGAATTACAAGTTATTTTATAATTAGTTAATATTTTCGAAATTAATGGTAAACAAGCTTAATACCTTAAGAGCATGCTGCATTGATTTAAAATATGCAAAAATATTTTAAATTTTCCTTATTTCTGTTTATGTAAACATTTTTAATTTAATGTTATTGTTATAATTCCAAAAAATATATATAAACGTGATATCGTGTGGAGTCCAATGTTTATATTTAAATATTTTAGTAGTTCAGTCAGTCCATTGACAACTTACTTTGATACGACACACATCTATAGCCTTACCTACCTAGAACATACAGAAAACTGAACATTGGAACTTGCCTATTCGGATAGGCAAGTTCCAACACTATTGCATAAAATTGTGGTCTAGAGTTATATTTCAGAAACATAGGTTATTTTTAAAGTATATTTTCTCCAATACGTCGGGCACATTTTAATAAGTGAGCTGTTCCACCGATAATCGCTGACCTAATTATTTAATTCTCCGCGGTTTGCATCCGGGGCATTAACTAGCTTACGTTTAAGTATCCCTGGTGACTGCCGCGAGATAGGCAAAAGTTTTGTCTCGTTCAGCTTAAGTTATCGCCTCCTTGCCTTGCTTTAAGCTATTCTAGCTCGCTTATGAAATGCGAGATCAGATTTTTCTTATTCATTTATTTATAACTAGTGCTAAAATTTAAAATAGTGACGTCTGTCATCGACAGATGTATTTGGAGTAATTCACGCGTATTTACGAGTTTCGGCGGTGGATTTTAGGTGATGGCAATTAAAAGTTTGTCGACCCCTGTTTGTGACGTGTCACTCGGGAACGAATCGGTTTATTAATGGGGCGTCGCGCTTTAAAAAATAACTTTGTTGAAATTAACACTTCAGACACCAGGATGTGGAGATTGTTTGCGACCCTAAAGTAAACCTTTAGTGACATCTCGACTCTTTACATGTTGGCTGTGGATATTGTTCAGTAGGAGCATTTATTTTCAACTTTTGTCAACTTTTAGTGGAAAGTTTGTCTCAATACTTAAAAGAACGCCGTGAAAATTGAGGAGGAAGTCGTGTACTTACAAGGTGATTTAAATAAAAACAAACATTACAATATGTGATATTATAATGTCACTATAATTCGATTTTTCTATACCTACTCGTAAAGAAAAGATGTTAACCGGGAAACAAAATAAGCTGAACAGTCTCTTGCCTCAATTTATTAAAATATCAACACAAAAACTATTCATTTTTTGTTTTGTCTAAGGCCTAAATTAAATAAATCTTATTTCTATGATTGTAATCGTTATTCCAATGAACTAGAGATAAACTCGAAGCTGACCTATGAAGTGTCCATTTTAAATAATAAATGTCATTCGTGGGTTTTGTGGCAGCGGGCCGACCCGCTTATGTTTTATAAACCACCTCATTAATATATTATTCTATTTGTGGCCCGAAGACAACCTAAATAGGTTTCTTGTGTATGCCATAACGCCATTGTATGACGCGCTCATACAAAACTGTTGTGGGAAAACGTAGTTGTACAATGGTTGTTCTTGGAAACAATATCAAAATCAAAATTTCTTTATTATACAGATCTTATAATATACGTGTCATACGCATTTATTAATAATAAATGATATTTAGGAATACCTTTAAGCTTCGTCATAAGCAGTAGTTGGTATGTAGACTACATTTTTGTTAGGTTTTAAGTTTCTCGCCACTGACTCGTAACCAGGTATAGCGACAGACAATTCCAGAACGTTCCGTCAGACTGGAAACGATCCGAATTGGGAATGTTTTCTGGTCTCAGCCCTATATTGTTTAAAAACTATTGGCTTTTCGATAAAGATATAATTAAATCGTATTTTTCATGTAATTCCAGGTCAAAAAGCCGGTCAGTGGACCATGGGTTCGCAGCACCCTTCGACCTGGAGGCGCTGCGGTCGAAGGTCGAAGGCAGGATTGACGCTGTTAACAGAGGTGAATAACTACTCTATAAAATATTTAATAATTTACATTTCCTGTAGACCAGAAGAAACCATAGTCTTCTGGTGCTTTCTTGGTTTTCATGCAAGAATTTCAGCAAAACTATTGTTTATTGATCATGTTGTGCCCA
This sequence comes from Marasmarcha lunaedactyla, assembly GCA_923062675.1. NCBI lineage: Eukaryota > Metazoa > Arthropoda > Insecta > Lepidoptera > Pterophoridae > Marasmarcha > Marasmarcha lunaedactyla. The sequence continues at coordinate 8,620,158 of OV281342.1, read as the reverse complement.
AAGCCTTGCAGAGATTTGATTTTGTATTTGTACTGCTATTTGTCAAAAGATTAAAGAATTATAATTCTGAGATATTTAAAACCGATTTAAATCGTTTTTTTGGAAGCTCATGTAACATGCTCTCATTGTGGTTACCGGCGAAAATAATTTGTAGTAAAATACCTTTCAAATAGTTTGTAACAATAATAACTCAATTCTTTGATTGTGCCGATTAGAAAAATTTTGAAATTGAGTAAAATGTATTTCCTTCTTGAACTTTACGATACATTTGTAAGTTTCTGTCTCAGTGTTTCTTTATTATTCATATAAATTCAGAGTACACATGTTAATACTTAAATTAAACACTTAATTTTCTTATTTACATATGCAATAATTAAGGACTTGATCATATCTTACTTTTTTGCAAGTATGAATCATCTCTTTAAAACGGCATTTATTATTCCTTTCCCGTATCTATGATGAAAATTGTATCGCAGCAGCGCTTAGGTCAGATGTCTATCCTTTATTTTGTAGCCATTAAGTTTTGTTTGAATACCATGCGAAATGAGGTAGATGATTATTTGTGTACTTAATTCTATTACTGGCAATATTAAACACATGCAGAAACTATAAAGTTGATATTGGAATTCTTCCAGTTTTATATCTGCGTAGATTATGATACTCTAATTCTTAGTCGAAGGCATTATTACTATTGAATGACATTATTCAAATTAAATTACTTTGAATCTTAATAAAATTCAAATTCAAATATTTATTTTTCAATATTGCAACTACCACCGGTCCGAGAACACCTTCGTGAAGAATAACTGGAAAGAAACTTCACGGGAGAATTGTTTTTTAAATAACTTGATTTTTCCGACATTTTTAAATTTAACCATTGTCTTTAAATTGTGTCCTATGCCATTGCCAGTAATTAATTTTAACGAAATTAAAAATGCCTCAAATCCAAATAATAAATAAAATATATTGTTTTTTTTTTACTTTTAAACGATATGACATAGAAAATTGTAATTATTAATTACTCCTTATTATTTATATCAAAGATTGCTTTAATCTAAGTAGGTGTTGTCCTGCGATTTTATTTGTATAATCTGGTAATCTTCATGACAGTGCGCAGCTAAACATTTCAAATCTATATTTACCCACATCTGGCCGTCCCCGCCGCCATTACTGTTTATTTACATTGTCTGTCAAGCTGATTTCCAGAAGTAACAGTTACCCTTACGATTCAATCCAAAGATGATTTATGAATTTATGCCCGCATATTAAAATTATAAGCGGAAAGTCAAATATTTCAGCCGGATGTTTTCGCGTTTGTGCCTAATGGGCGCTGTTAAACCAATAACGCTATGTTTCCAATGAAAATAATTTATCATCTTTTATAGCGACACGAAGCATTCATAAAAAGTTTATGAAAATAACTGAATTCCATCGTTAAAAGTACAGTTTTCCTGTTAGATTCGTTGGGCAAATATCCAAATAAGCTAGACTTATTTTTCTGTTCAACGTTTTAAGAAACATCGTACGTTTTCACGTAGATACGATGGAAGCCGACAAATGAGCACTGTTTCATAATAATAATTTTATATTGTTTTACACTAAAGAAAGTCCTCCAATCTACCATTTTATAGTGTGTGAATTCCGAAAGCTACATAGATACGTTTTTACATAGGCTTGATTACAGCTTGACATAGATATAAATATAGCCAACATACAATGTAACAATTATAAGATGACAATTTACCCAGAATAAACATACATATATATATATATATATATATATATATATATATATATATATATATATAAACAACCATGACCCGAGGATAAACATCTGTGTTCATCACAAAAAATGAATGCCCCGACTAGGATTCGAAAGTTGTATCTCCGGTGCATAAGGCTTTATTAAGCTTTGCACTTATAAATATTCCGAATGCCACCATAAGTTGAAAAAGCTTTAGACGCATTACAATTACAGCTATGCTGACACGCAGTTTATAAAACTTTATTTTAACTATAGTACCCGCCAAAATGTGTCAGAACAACCAGAGACTACATACAACATGGAATATGAGGGTAGCGCCGTACATGTCAATGGTTCTTAAATATAAAATGATCTATTTTACTCATTTTATTACACGACGCCTACACGTTGCAATAAATTTTATGACTACGACTTTAAAATACCTGTACCTGCGCAAAATAATGATAAAACGTGTAATGTCTTTTAATATTACGGACGAACCATTTTATAAACACTTGTTGGGTAAAACGCATATTTGCTGCAGTGGACCGAAATCAGGGGCTCAAATTACAGTAGATTTTTCAATTTCAAATGACTGGCTGATCCAAGTTACTCATTACGCTTTTTATTGAAAGTTCTTTAAAATATTTTCTGGTAGATATGATATTATTATATATAATAGGTGTGGTAAGGTCCGCTATTGTGTTTGATAAGCTAAATATTAGAAATTTTCCTTTGGTAGTGTAATTTAGATCATAAAGCAGTTTAACCCTGTAGCCATAAACTGTAATTCGAAAGTATTTTAAGATAGATCAAAAGAGATAAAAGGGGAAAACGTTTCTTCCACTGCCATAAATACAAAGTCTTTCAAAGTAGCAACAAATCATCGCTCACAGCGCTAAAACTTTGTTTACTTTCCTCTGTACTGTATGAAATTGCCATGAAAGTATGAGTGATTGCTTTTGTTGAGACGAGCGTTTGTTTAGCTCGGTAATTATTTTTGCGCCTGTTGGAGTTGGTCGGCAAATGTGCGTGGCGTAATGAACGCGGCTGCTTGTCGGCAGGCTCCTAATGACCCGGTCATTAGTTGATGGGACACGGTTTGCTGTGTAATGTGCTGAGATTGCCTAAATAATTACATTTTGTGTTAATGAAATATAATGCTGGACTTTTTATATCTCTTATATTATATTACTGTAAAATTAGGAGTCAGTATTTTTATTCAATCGAAGGACTTTTGATAGACGTCAAGAAGCAAGTGCAAAATGAGCATTGTTGGATGTGATTGTTTTATTGGCTACTGGTATTATTATAGTAATTAAAAAAATAAAACAAAACCTCAATATACTTCAACAATTATAAAAAGTTATTTATGAAGTGACGGTCGTGATAGGATTAATAGTTGCTGAAAACTGAAAATAAACAACAAGACGTGGCCCAGTTAGAATTTCAGATTAGTTTCATGGTTGGACTTAACAGAGTTGAGGTTGGTTTCAATTTTCTCTTCGCTGAATGGTTTGAAAATGACGTTTTAATTTAAAGTTTAATAGTATTTGGAGGGATTTTGGCCTGTATCTACTCTAAAAACCATATCATAACACAAAAAAGGCTCTTTCGAACCCTGGTTTGGTCATTCATTTGTGTGATGAACACAAATATTTGTTCCCGGATCATGGTTGTATATATTTATTTACAGTCCGCTGTATGGTTATCTGTAACACAAGCTCTGCGTTGGTGTGATTGTCTGGAGTTTTTTTATAATTATTATAAGTAAATCATATTTTGGTTACAAACCAAACGTTTTTGTGGGTGTCTAAAGTATTTCAGCGCGATATCACGAGATATCCTTATTCACGCATGTCTATTAAAAAAGGACAATAGGATTAAGAGTAATCTAAAGTTTTATGACTATGGCCATTTTACTATTTCTTTGCATATTAAATTATATTGAGTTTCATCGGAAGTTGTGACAATACTTAGTTATTATAAAAATGAGTATTTCATGAAGCGGTAATATATAAATTATATTTATAATTATGTGCAAACAGAACAAATTTTTATTTTACGTATATACTTTTTATTACAAACTCTTACTGTGGTGTTCAAAATTGTTAATCAGCTCGCTGTATACTTATTTTTGTTAGTATTAACCCGTTATATAATAATTGCTTTGTACTTGTTGCAGATGAAGAAGAACATGTCAAGAGACAACTCCCACCGCCGCCTATCAAAACTATGCCATACACTGTAAGACCCTCATATTATACATGGTATATTAATCGTCAACGGGATCAAGTGCCTTATGTCCAGTCATTAAAGTATATATTTCACGACAGCCTAAACAATCCCATGGCAGCCTCACCCAGCCCAATAAGGGGTGCTTTCCACCACGCTTGCCTACCGCGGGTTGGCAGACTTTTACCCATTCCTTCGGAATAATTTTTTAGGTATGTGGGTTTCCACATGATGTTTTCTTCACCGTTACAGCAGTCGGTTTTTCGTACTTATAAAAACTCATTGGTACATTTAGCAGTCACGGGGATCGAACCTGGGACCTCAAGGTCGAGAAGCCAGTGACTTAACCACTGCGCTGCGGGTGCTCGAGTGTATATTTGATGTTTAAACTTTCTCCGAATCAATTTTATTCAGTGGACATTCAAGGACCAAGTACTTAAGCTTTCTCTTAACGGTCACTATTTAGTTAATTATATTGCAAACCCGTATTCCGCTTTATTAATTCAAACTCTTAAAATAAAAAGAAATTATAAAAAGTCTTGGAGTATAATACTTTCTTTAAGAAATAATTAAGATGTTACTAAATCTCGTAATTACACTAAGAAAAATTAAATTAAGATTAATGTTAGAACTCTAAGCGACTAATTTATTGCCCGGATCGGATTTGTGTACAATGAACGTTTGTAAGATTCGTTAATTCGTTCTGTAAATTGAATGGATTTACTTGCCTCCTTAACGTGCAATTATCACAAACGGATGCTGTAAGGAAATGTGACGGTTCGAGCTTATAATGGATTAATTTCCTACATCGTATGAAACTGTTTTACTGAAGATTTTAAAGGGGATTTGTCGCTACGTAATTGTGGTCTATATCATTATTTTGCTATCACCTGAGTATGATTTCGTTTCAAATTGCTTCAATCGAATTAAATCTGTACTTTATTACTGTGGAAAGCCGCTACGGGCAGTGTAAATAAACCTCACACCAATCATGCGTCATGTCAAAAAGCACGACAGATATAGATACCGAAACATAATTGTCTTGCTCTTGTCCACTCTTACGATGGCGCGCGCACTTGACTGAGATTTTTTAATACGCATTAAGTACGTCGCAATCGTGAAGATGCAAAGCACGGCCCTCTTTATTTTTGAGGAGAGTTGTTATTGTGACAAACACATATTTATCTATTTATTTATTATAATTTGGACTTCCAGAGAAAGTTACAATATTTCTTACATCTACATAAACATTTCAAAAAATAATAATTATCATTAACGTAACAATCTATTTAAGGTAGCCACATCATTCATATACCTAAATAGGGACGGATGGTGTACAAAATAAAATATCATACGAACACAACTTATGACTTAGAGAAAAGAAATATGTACATTTATATAAATCTATTCTACAAATAGCCTACTACCTTCTTCCATTAGGTACGTGACCGAGACACGTTGACTTCGCTGGCAGCGCGCTTCGACACCACGCCGTCTGAGCTGGCCAAGTTGAACCGCCTGGCGACGCAGATCATCTTTCCGGGACAGGCGCTGCTAGTGCCCGATAAGAGACGAGGTAAGTGTTATCCATTTCACAATTAAAATCTTTAGCGGTAGGTACTTTTTTTTAAGATCTCGTTCGGGGTGGTACTACGTCCTTCCTATTTACACGTACACAGGAATCACGTTTACGGGAATAGGGTTAAAGGGAATGAACAGTAGTGCTATTATTAGAATGAAAGCAACAATTGAATTCTATGGTCGGCAACGCATCATTAATAGTTATAATAATTGGATAAATAAAACATCTACGACAAATGATGCCCATGGTTACGGATGCCACTTACCAAGTCGCACAACTTAGCAAGTTGAGGTCTCTTCCGAACCATGCATTTGAACTTTCCAAGTAAACAAAAAGAAAATGCATTTCAAAGTCGTGACTATATATAATAATATCTAAATACCTAATGCTTACTACATAGAAAAACGTGAGTACTGTGTTGGTGTGTGCGTTTATGATCTGTGCAATAAACTGTCAATATAATTGCAATATATCAATAATAATTGTTGATCTCTGCAGTATGCAATCGTAAATCTATTTAATCGTGAAACTATTATCCGCCGCTAAAAGTAAATAGAAACAGCTTTATATAATTGATTTTATGCTCTAGTTTATTTGTGTAAACGTTTTACATAACTATATCGACTGCAACTAATTTTGTTAATTCTGAGTTATTTGGTTTTACGCATACTTTATTAGTATAATATACTGTACATGAAATGGCCATCGTGAGAGCCGATGAATAACACCACCCACGCAGTTGGTCTATAGAATTACGTCTCAAAAGTTTTGTCGCTGCTTTAAATAAGATATAAAATAAGTACTGTTTTTATTCATAGGCAATAACATGTCACATACTGAATGTCAGGATTCTGACTTTGGCTTTTAATATCAAAGGTAGACCAGGAAAAATTACCTCTTGGTTGGTGTTATTTTGTCAAAAGTATCCAGTTGATAAATAAGTTTTATAATGTGTGTAGCCATTGAAAGCTCAGTAAAGATAGTTCTCAATAATAAACGAATACATGGATATGGCTTTTTACGATGTGGCTTTTTTAAAATACAACTGTATACTTTGTGAGTGACGAATTTTTTTTTGAGGTACTTCATTTCCATTTGTCAAGATTTCTAAAAATGGATGACAAGACTAATTCAATAACTTTTTACAAGAAATAATTATGGATAGTAATGTTACATAGGTTACACGTGTTTTTGTAAAAACCACTAGAATAAATATATAGATTCGTGTGGTTTCAGCCGTCTAGAAATGGTTGATATTATTGACTCGATATAAAAGCGAAATAGTACAGAGATAAATAATTTTCTGTACTGTAAACAAATATCAGTATCCAAATATCAATTGCCGTATGAAAGTAACTTCCATTTAAGACTGAATTTAATGAATTAATGAAAAGGGGAACTATTATATTTAGTTGTACTGGATAAACTCTGTAGTAAGTGTCTGTCTAAAATTGTTAATGTTTGATTTTAATAATAAATAAGCTGCAGAATTTAATAAATTTAAAGACCCGACTGCTAAAGTTATTTTACCGTGTTACTCCTGGTTACACTGGATTTTAGGAAATAATATACCTTTTAGTACGCCCTCAACTTCGACGAATGTAATGGCACCTCATATGTTAAAATACGTCAAACGGTTTAGGCTGTAGAGCGTGCCAAACAAATATACATAATGTAAGTAAAAGATACACTCGAAAAAAACAACACTCCTTCTGGCACAGTCGGATAAATATTTATAAATCACGACTATTTCACTTTTATAACGGGTCAATTATATCACATAACTATATTAATACAACAAGGAAGGATAATTTCGGAAATAAATTTCGAGCTTAATTCTTATTAAAGCGTACGGGAAACACTACTGCGTTGTTTGTATTTAGTTGGTGGACTTTCCTTTATTGCGTAACTAATTATTATGTAATGCTTTATCTTTACATAAGGAAAGGAAGGGGTATTTATAAGATACAGTTCTTTGAACTCTTGTGTATGGTTTTGAAGATTGCAGTCTTACAGAAAATCCGCGAGCAAAGCGCCTAATAAAACCAAAAATACCTATATCTTTATTTTGTAAAAACGTAAATGTGCATAAGTTCTTAGTCTCATTTTAAGAGGAATTTGTATATATCGTATCATTTTACAAAAGAATGCCGGTTGAAGAAAAAAGCCTTTCCGAATTTAGCTTACCTCATTTCAAAACAATCTATATTTTATGAGACGGCATTGTTATTTCAAAGAAACCTTTTTGTCAGTTTTGATTTAGGTTCTGATCAAACCTTCTTAGTAGGTACATGGAATTCGATTGTACAAAATAATTAGCGGAGGTTTAGTGATTTCGGGAATAAAGACAAAAGTTTGGTTTTTAAGGAAAATACTTGAATTTGTTTTATTGGAAAACAACTTTTGTCATAACATAACTTGTTTCTTTCCGACTGGCTACACAATAACCCAAGTTTATAAACTGTGTTATCCTTAAGGGTTTCATCCATTAGAAATGTATTTGATCCGATTGCCATTTGTTTTTTAATTGATTTAGGTTTTCATCCAGAACATGTTTTGTTGTAAAACGTTTACTGATAACGTTTTATGCGTTCAAAAGTTATTCGTTTATTTATTTATTATTTGTTACAAATGTCATGCAAAACTGATATCGACAGATCAAAAAACTACATAATCGTCCTAATTGCAAAATAAAAGATATATAACTTCATGTAGGTTGGCTAGCAATAGATTTCATTCCTGGTAGATGTTTCTACCCAAACTATAAATAAGTAAGCATTGAGTAATCGATTTGTGAAAATCTCGACCTTCACCGTATTGACAAATTCTAACGGTAAATTGCTATTACAACATGTTGAATTAACATTTATTTTAATACATTTCAGATGATGGACCGTTTGTTCAGATATTTTATATTAACTTGACAGTTATTTAGCATATATACAATTATTATAATAGCTTTAGAAAATGCGTTATAAATGGCCATATCGACCACGTTATTCGCTTTTCAATCTAGTTAGTGAGTTGGCGATAGGAAAAACAATTCCTTTGCTTTTTATTGCAAACGAGCCAATTATTTTTCACAGTTATGGCTCAAACTGCGTCGGGTGGTATTGTAAAGTTTCATAACTTTAAGCGTGTGTCCACACTGTCAATAAAGTTTTGGCTATAAATCACTAAGCAAAATCTGGGTAAATTAACTACACAAACATGATAACAGTCAAAATATATGAATAAAAGCTTATTCAGTTTTCACTTTTAAATATTCATCGACTTTGGTAGTACGTTTTCCTTCCAGTTTAAGAAACCATTTATCAATGCAAATTTAAAGACAATATAAGCGAAAATAACCTAAAAATTTCACGGTATTCGTAGATTTTACACGCCGCGCCGATCGCTTACTGTTTACAGCCAACAGTGAAACAATAATACAACACAGCCTTGGCTTTATTTATTCATGTGTAACGTCGTCATGAAACTCGAATTTTTCTCTATTTACTCAGCAAATAGCGCTTTGCATGGACGTCGCTCAGTGCGCTCGGGACGTTCGCGGCAACTTCACATTCAACTCTTGAATTTAAAATGCCGCGTACACGGACTACATATCAGCTGCATTAACGACAATTGGTTGCTGTTTAATCTGAGATACGTACGGTCACTATCGCGTCTGATTAGTGCCGCAGTGCGATATAATGTGTCTTGGCGAACCGCGTGAAAATGTTCAGTTTAGAATTCCTCAAGAAGTGGTATAACGGTGCGTTGTATTTTCCCCTATTATTCTCGTGGGTTCCACGCATGCTATTGTGTCGGGCTCGTGCGCTGGGTGAACAATATGTGCAGTTATATGCGGATGCATTGTGTGTTTGCAGATGGTGATAAAGACTCGGACGGCCGGTCCGAGAGCGGTGACAACACGTCTGAGTCAACACAGGCTACCAGCGAACCGGCTCAGGAAAAAGGTACCAAAGTCTAACATCTTATTCGTTTTTACTATAACATCATAAAATTACATCTCGTTGCTAGGTTTCCTTTTGTATAACTTAAGTACATCTTATCTCTGCAAAACATGTACTTGATAAGGTTAGAAACCATTACTTACCTATGTTATCGTCACTTTAAAATGGGTAAATTATGGTAAATAACTTAATACCATGGTAGCAATTGCATCATGCAATGGAAATTGCACATACATCTAGCTTAGTTATCAGATTGTAAAAGTGTTTATTCCAGTATTCAGAACCTTACCCACACTATTCAGATACATCTAGCTAACTACACTGCACTGTAGTAGTTTTTGTACCTAATTATTGGTTCACTGTTCATACTTAAATTTCCGTGAGCTTTTAATGTATCACGAAAGGTTTGCATGAAAGTTTACAATGTTCATGTCGATTGCCTTAAAAACTACTTGAATTATTTAATATCTAATTGCAATGATCTTGAACGGAGTTATTATGGAGTTAAGGAGGTCGACTTATGAACAACCTTGTGTACATAATTTACTATTGCAACATGAATAAAAGGGTCTTCGTATAAGTAAAGTTTTGCATAAATGACTAAGATTGGTTGAGTTTCTTTTTTATTCAAAGTATTTCATGTTTTCGATTCTGACTACTAGTAATCGAGTGTTAATATATGTATATTGTGTTTGAAGTACATGTGATTGAGCATCGGCCTTATTATGCTCATATCAGTCTACACAAACAAATTGAAATAAATATCATCCTATTTGAAATGGAAGTACCTATTTTAGGCTATCATTAAAATAGGTGATGATTGAATTGAATGAAGGTCAATGGAAATAATTTGTAGAATGTTTACCTTTGGCATATTGAAATAAATTTAATTCGCGATTTTACTTAGATTCTACATACTCAATTTAATATATATTCGTAAAAAACTCACTAAAACGTTTGTGATAAAGCATTGAACAAGCATGTTTACTTTGATAATTTGGTCTTAGCATGAGTCATATAAATGTTTTATTTATAAATTACTAGGGATTCGCCCCGGCTTCGCACGGGTAACAGAGCACATATGCCTGAATTCCTGTCGCATCGGATTGTTGCATATAGATTATATTTAAATGTAACGTATTTTAGCGTTCTTGGAGTATTTTCAAAGTTTTTACTCCCTATGCTGCAAGTATTTGAAATCACTGAGTAGTATTAGTACAGTTTATTTGTTAAGATCTCATCCGGGAAGGTAGGGCAGTCCTTCCCTATTTTGACCTCCGTAATAATCACGATTCCGTAATTGTGTTCCGGTCAAAGGGAATAAACAGCCAGAGCAATTACAGGAGCAAAGGCAATTTCAGCTGAAGACTACGGCCAGCAACGCATCATTTGTCGGGATAATAATCACGATCTCTGATGATAAATAAAACACCTCACCATGGGTGCGGATGCCACTTACTATCAGATTGGTCGCGTGCTGGTTTGCCGGCTATGAATATAGTAAAAAATATGAACTTTAAAAACAAATAACTAATTTACTGACCTGTTATGATATTTACTCAATGAAAACAACTATTCATTTTAATTTTGAAATAAATAAGTACTATCAAGCTAAAGACAACACAAACCAAAAAGCGCCTTAAACTTTAAATTGATTTACCACGTAAAACAAAACCGAAACAAATTCATGCGAACACTGTATAAAAGTTATCAAACAAATCTGAATATTTGACTACCTCGTCTTCGATCATACAGCATGTTTTTATATATGATTAAAGAAGCTTATTAAGCACCATTCACGATAGGTAATACTAAAAAATAAAACAAAATACAATCATTGCAGCCCTTACGGCGAGTACCCGCTCGGCTAACACAGCAGTGGGCGAATTTATTTTGTCGGGCGATAGTTTTATTTTTGCAATAACTCCTAAAATATGAATTAAAAATTAATGGTGTAAAGAGCAATTATGATGAGTATAAAATGCTTAAGGTAACTGACGTATTTAATTCGATAAAGATAAATATCGTATCCGTCTTAATAGCTCTCTAATGACCACATTATGGGCGACCATTTTTTTTAAACATTAAAATGAGTATAGTAAGCTACTAGTAAAAGATAGACATATGCCGTTGCGGAATTTTCTGTAAAGAAAAACACTGTCATCTTACATTGTTTTGATATCTTTCAGAATTATCATCATACCTTAACCAATTTACACAAAACGTCAAAGAATTATACACATAAACCTTCCTGTTGAATCACTGTATTGGCGAAAACCGTATAAAAATAATGTGTAGTTTTTGAGTTTTTCGCGTTCAGATAGACAGACAGACAAACGTTGCCGGGGGGCTTTATTTTATAATACTTATTGATAGACAAAGTTAATCGTTATTTACTTAAAACCATGTTAAATTTCATAGAAGTTCCTTATGAACTAATTAATCATTTAAATTGGTAACGATAAATTCAAAAATCTTTAAAATTGCTCTTACATCGTACTTTGTACCTACTCAGTGATTTTTTTTAAAGATTTGTTATTTGTAACAAAAACATCCATTAAAGTTGATTTCCATTCCGACGTCAATAAAATTATTTACTGCGCACAGTAACCTTATCGCAGCCATTAACTAGGAAAATAACAAGCCTTTTTATTCTTCTTACTTTTTACTAATGTTAATGCCATTCATACACTTACATAACCAAACAGGATGAATTTTGTTTTTACATATCTACTATTTGACTGCTAGAAAGGACTAGTAGGTGGTATTCTTAAACTCAAGTTTTAAATCATGCCGACGAACGATCACGTTGCTACTAATCAAACTGGAAATAATAGTTTCTCCGCTGCGACTCACGCTTTACCTGAGGATTTTTTATGTTTCTGTAACATGGCTTATCTAACATTAATTTTATTAAGTTTCAGTTACTAAAGATGTCAATTGGTAATAATTGCAGAGATCCTGGACAGCTTGCGGCCGGTGTCCCCGGAGACGCCGGCGAGCAGCAGCGCGCCGCAGCGCTTCCTCAAGATCAACGTTAGACATATCACTGACGGACAGGTATGCATATTGGTTTATTTATTAACTGTGGTACAATAGTGGTGCATTTAAAGAAATGAAGAGTTATTTTAAAAGACTCCAACAGCGGAACAGAAGTTCTGCTATTTGGAAGTATGGAGGATGCTAAAGTTGCAAGTCAAAGTTGTAAAGCGCCTAACTGCGTTTGTGTCGCGGTTATGTCTTATTGGTTGATTGGAACTCGTGGTATAGCGCAATATCACAGAAAGATGGTCATAAAATCGCATAAAAACAAGGAAATAGCGTAGTAGTTTTACGTACTAAACATTATATTTGTGATCTTAATTTCGAGGTATTACTCCTAATTAAACTTTATTATAGAAAAATCTGATACAGTCTCTGAGTAAATCAAAATCCAAAACAATGAAATTGGTAAAGTCTATTGTATCGCCTAAGGACCCACTGTGTTTATCTCATATCTGAAAAGTTCCTTATGCCAAGATCTATCCGAATCAGCCGCACGTATGTTCAGCAAGTTTTTTTTAATTTTTGGGTTACGTTTGTATACTTTATACTTTTTCATATTTAACGTTATATATATATATATATATATATATATATATATATATATATATTATATACTTTCTTATACAATTTTCTTTTTAAGTCATTGTAATAATTATGACCATATGTATGTCTTCCCTATGTCCATATGTATAATCCTCTTTTTCTTTCTTTCTTATCTATTACTTTATGTTATCTATGTATTTAAATTTAGTAAAAGTCCTATTACACAGAACACATACCTAGACACTGCTCATTGGCTTAGTTAGTAGTCGGTGTGCGAATCGCAACACGTAGCATTCCGGTGCTATAAAATAATATTCCACCTTTGATACATTAGGTCCTTACATATGAAATTGGCGTTTAGTCGTACTGGCCCCTTTGATCTGTTTTATCTCCTCTTTGGTTAGGAACTCCAATTTCAAATTTATACAGCTATTTACCCACGCATTTGTGTTTCGAAAACCGTAATTCATTTGTTTTTTCTCTATTGGTTTTTTCTATGCGTCACTTAGTTTACAAAATGGAAAACTTGAAATATCGCGTTATTTACGAGTACGAGTTCCACCGTGGCACCAGTGCAGAAACAGTGCAGAAACAGCTCGAAGTATTAATGCTGAGTATGGTGGCGGTGTCGTAACGGTTATCGTTCCAACGTTTTCGTTCTGGAACTTTCGACCTGCAGAACAAGCCTCGTGGACGGCCGGAAGCAGATCCATCGCAAACCACCAAACCACGTCCGAGTTAGCTGTAGGCTGCGGTATAAGTGACAAAACTGTTTTAATCCGCTTGAAGCAAATTGGGAAGGTTCAAGCTTGAGAGGTGGGTACCTCATGAATTAGGTGCAGCAAACCGACAAACGCGCGTCGACTGCTGCGTTACATTACTCAACCGGCACAATAATGAAAGGATTTTAAATCGAATCATTACTGGATCCTGTTCGACAATTGGAAACGCTCATCGCAATGGTTGAACCCTGGCCATCCAGTCAAATCCTGCCCCAAGCGAAAATTTACTCAAAAAAAGTTACTTGTGAGCGTTTGTTGGACTAGTGCCAGTGTCGTTCACTACAGTTTCTTAAATCTGGCTAGACGATTACGGCAGATATATGTTGTCAGCAACTGCAAACCATGATTGAAAAGCTTGCTGCTAAACAATCGAGGCTGGTCGATCGCTCTAGGCCACTGTTGCTTCAGGACAAAGCTAGACCACACACTGCACAACAGACGGCTAATTCTTTAATAGCTTCAATTGTTTTGTCTAAGACATCCACCGCACTCCCCGGACCTTGCTCCAACAGATTACCATTTTTTTCGAAATTTGGATAACTTCTTGCAAGGGAAAAAATTCAAGTGTGATGGGGCAGTCCAAAGCGCCTTCAAAGATTTTATTGATTCCCGTCCGAATGGTTTTTTTAGATGGCAAAAGTGCATAGAAACTGATATATACTTTGATTAAATAAATATATTATATCTTTTTTATTTTACTTTATGTTCCACCCTTACAAAACGCCAATTTCATATGTAATGACCTAATACATCCGATAAATTTAGGTTAAAAGTTGAAAATTGCATTCTTATCATAAGCTACAAAAACCTTGGACTTATGTTCAAGGGTTTGAACTAACATAGGGATGATTTGGTTATGTTTTGTTATGTGAAACCTAAAACAATTTTGATCGTTACTGTTTAGTACATCCTGCATTGTCTACAACTTTTGTAACTTTCAGGGCGTCGTATCAGGCGTGCTGCTCGTCACACCGAACGCGGTAATGTTCGATCCGAACGTTTCCGATACTTTAGTAATGGAGCACGGACCTGAGTCGTACGGTGTAATTGCACCCATGGAATACGTCGTAAACGCTGCCATTTTCTACGATATCGCGCATATGCGCACACACGATAAAGATCATAATGCGCACAAGTAAGTATCTTTACATTTAGATTTTTTATCTGACTGTGACACGAGATAACTGTACTTGATATGACATTTATGTATAATTATAGTAACAAAACAAAGAAAAAGTGATTGATGTAATGCAAATATTGGACTTTTTTTTTTCAAGTAGTTTTCCTTCTGCTTGACATTATAAGTTTTAAATATAATTGCAGAACAAATGAGCGCTGTGTACAAAAAGGTGACATTATAGAATTCCTTTGTGATTGTTTAACTAATAACAATGATTATGATTCAATCGTAATAGTCAAAGTTCGATAACTGCATATAAAATACATGCGTTTTCCTTAAATATTTTGTTATTTCATGAGTGTATAAATGTTTTTTTATTTATTTTTCAGAGCTGAAACAGCTGAAATATACTATATGAATAAATCGGAGCTGTCCCCCGGAAAGGATTCACTTCTAGTCAAGGTAATTTTTTATTCTCTCACTAGAATGTAAGGTACATTGTACGGAACTTGTAAGAATTTTAAATCGGTTTTGTGGTTTCATAGCTTATCGAATACACATTACCAACAAACTAACAATTATTGTGTTTATGTATAAGTAGTAAAAAATAATATATTCAAAGCCCCAGCAAATAGTAACTATAGTCGGTTGAGGTAAACATAATTTGTGACATAAAAATCGAAGTTTTGTTTAAGTTTTGTATTTTACCGCCGTCCGTGGCGTCTACTATCAACACAGCGTAAAAAATACAACATATATTGGTTTTCCAGGACGAGACATTCCCTGAGCTGCAGGCAGCGAGCGAGGAGCACGAAGACCGTCCAGACAGCGACCGGCCCGGCTCCGGCGACGACCGCCCCGGTGCCGCCTTCCCCAAGGCCTTCGACCGGGAACTGGTCACGCCCACTAATTTGCAGGTAGATAAGACACGAAGTTACCCGAATAGTTCGCCTAGATCCAGTGAAGTTAGAAAGATACATTGGTACATGTGGATGCACTGGAGTAGTAGGCTCAGGTTTGCAAAGGCCGAACGCACGCAAATGTCTCGCGCTCAGCCTGGCCTCCGCCGAGTGTACTTAGGTAGACATATTACTTTGACATATGGAATGTCTTAGCAGGCATCTGGAACATATCCCTGGATAATCTCTGGAATGGACTTCGCAACACAAGAGTAAGCAACGTCGTCTTTAGACCTGAAGTTACAACTTCAAACCATTATTTTATATTGTATGAGAAATTATCCAAACCTCCTCATTATTAATTTCAGCAAACTACCGAAGAGAGGCGAAAATCCCTACTGGACCAACACTGGGCCATTCCCAGCAAAGACAGGATGTCCATCGATCAAGGAAGCGAGGTAAATTCTGAATTAATATAATTTTTTTATTAAAATATGAAACTTTTTCATAAATTAAAATTTAGAAGTCCTCTCGATTCGAATAAGTCCAAAACACCTCCAAAAGCTCAAATTGTTTTTTCAACATGTGACTAAAAGCTCAATTCCACTAATATATCAGAGAAAACTACCTACGCCATAGCTTAGCAAACTCATTATTCAGCGATAATATACCATATTATTTTACACAATTATTAATAAAAGCCCTTATTCCTCCCAAGGTGTCATCAAATGCCGACGGAGGCAAAGACGAGAGCTTGGAAGTGTGCGCCGGTTCAATCGGACCGGATGCGGAAAGGGCCGACAGCTCGGAACCCGACCACGAGCCAATAGACGCTCAGCACTTGGTCAAGCTGTCCTACCACGACTCAGGCATTGATATTAGAGACCCCATGCTCCATGTTGCTACTAGTAATAATACTAAAAAGGTTAGTATTATTCTTTATTCATAACTTTTTGATAAATATCCTATTTTGTTACTAGGATTTACGTAGAAGGTTGGTATTTTCCTAATCCTTTAAGTATTATTTTTAAAAACATTACAAAGCAAGGATCTCCTGCTGTGTTGAATGAGACCTTGTTATAACGAATTAATGGGTGTACACTTTTAATAATAAATAAGCATGCAACATAAGTGTAATGCTACGTAATTATATTTACGTTGGTACTGGATTAATGTTAACTATAAATAACATGACCTCTCGTTATACCCCGAGTGTTTATATTTTCCTATATCTATATAATTACCTGTTTACTAACGATAATAAGGAATTTTCTACATACTAACCAGCACGAATTTCTAGGATCACTCGCACCACCGACACCCTCTGCTTGAACACGAGTTCTATCATGAAATCGACACGATATACGAATCGGCCGAGTCCGTTTTCATGTACGACGATCCTCCGATGTCGTACGTAAAGTATCCGTCGTACGATTACTCGGACCATCGTGTTAGTAGTGACGTGGAGATGTTGAGTTGCCATTCGCATCACTCGCATGATTCGCATGAGGTATATGTAAAAGAAAGTTGTGACGTCATTTGATGAAAAACTCTGAGCTTTTGGTGAATCTTGGAGAAAATAAATGGTCTTTGGATTACTTATACTTAGGTGATCTGGAAAAAAGTTTCATGTTACTTGAACCTTACTGACTTTTTCTATTTAATTGTTATCTTTCAGGTCCTTTAAAACTCTCCGTCTTATCCTATACTTTTTCTATATCCTTGAGGAATAACTAAATTATAGGTAAAACCTATAGTTTAGTTATTTCTAAAAATAGTGCAGTTTAAACTTTGGTTTATGAACAATTTTGTAACTTACTCTTTTCTCTTTTTCCCTCTTACCTTTCCAAGGAGCCGTCATTGGTGCAAGTATGTACTTGGCTTTATGTGGACTTTTTATTTTCCACTATTATTGTTTTTGTTGCGTCCTTCCGTTTCTTAGAACTAGATATAATACTAGCATAACATATTTTTTGTAGTGTAGGAGGAAATTATAGAAAAAATTCTATTTTAATTAATTTTTTGCGCTTTTAATAGGTATATAGCGATGCGGACATAGTGTTATCATCGGATTGGGTGCCTCCAGTATGTTTGCCTAGAGCCGAACCCCCACTATCCGCACCCCCGCTAGGAGAGAATGAGAGAATGCCCAGGAAATCTACCGTCTCTTTCTCGCTGGATGGAAACACGCAGAAAGAGGATATAACCAAACCGGATAAGAAAAATAAGGTAAGTATTTTTAATACTTAGTCAGATTGTAATATTAATAAATTCAAATTATTTGACAAGCTCGGATTCGTGAATTGTTTGTCAAAAAGAATTGGAAGCCAGTGTGAGTGTTTCATTATTTCTTTTTTTTTTAGTTTCGGCCTATAGTACAGTAACAGAAAGATAAAGCCCAAGATGTATTTTACTAAACGAATTTGCAAATTTAATAGTTTTCTAAAAAACGTGTCAAACTTATCCACAATACATTCACCCATTTTCCTCTATAGATGCTGAAACGGCTATCCTACCCACTTTCTTGGGTGGAAGGTTTAACCGGCGAAGGTGCAGGGCAAGGTTCACAAAGCGACTCGTTGCCGACCTCCGCCGACAGCCACAACTCTACCAGTGTGTTTTCTAAAGTTTTTAACAGGTATGTCTCGCGATTTATTTCAAAATTCATGTTGATTTAAATTTGTGGGAGCAAAGTTTTAGTAAAGATGTTTAAAGACTTGTTTCACTATATCCGAGTAAGCTTGAAAACGTTTAATATACTTTATTTGTATTTATTATAAGTGTTTCTTAATAGACTATTTAGAATTTACTCGGATAAAGGAAAATTTAAAAGAAATAGCCCCTTGTAAAACTGGACGTTTTGAACTGGTTTCATAGCGCATTGTAAATAAAACTGCTTTTTATAGTTATTAAAATTTTATATGCAGCCTACTAACTACGGTTGTAAAGCCAAATAACAAACCGCAAAATTACGTAACATAACCAAAATTTAAAATTATCATCGTCAAAAGCTATCTTAGACTAATCATGGTTTCCGAAATTGCCCGTTTTGCTCCCTTGGACGCTACTATGTGATGGAATGTGGTTCAGTTCGCCAATGAATCTAGTAGAGTTCGGAACAGGCTTGTTCCTGAGTAAAACTCCGTCGGAAGAGGCCCCTCAAGATGTCTTTTCTGCTTCGGGGTACGGCATGAACAAGCAAAATACATATGTGTCTACGATTATATGTTGCATTTTGGTCTCGTTTATCTGTTTAATTTACTTTGGTACGGTATCAATATTTCTAATATACTTAAATTCGAAGATTCAATATCTATAACTAAAGTGTGTGATGAATATATGCATGTATGTTGGTATCGTGCCATTGTAATGAAAAGTTTTCTGTCACAAATTCGTCACTCTTCGTCTACATTCTTCACATTGACAAAAATTTTACTACTTTTCACCAGATGACAATCATGTACGTTTCGCATTGAATATATTTGAATATATTTTTTACAACATGTAAATATAACACGACGTTAGCCGGTGAAAATTTGTTTAAATTAAATATTTAATCATTGATACCCGTGTCGATTGTTCTTTCAACTGTTTTGTCAATGGTTCTATAGGCAGTCATTGTGCGAATCTTTCCAAGTTTGGCTGTTTGTCAAGCCACTTATATGCATGTGACGTTGTACGTTGTTGAGAATGTCTTTTAGATTATTAATCTTATTGAATGATTTCTAAAATAGACGAGTTCTGTCTTATTTAACACCATCATCAACACCATTTGTCCAAAATCATCACTTTCATAAGTATGTTTTGTAAAATTGCACTGTTTAAAATTAAGCATGTTTAGCTTTAAAACGCTGAATTTCGCTGATCGTAATATTCTTCAAATAGAATTTTTACTATGTTTGAAATAAATTTTCCAGATCCAAATTAAAAATTCTATTCCACCATACTTTAAATGTTTTTGATGTCTTTTAGACTCTCTGTATCGGATCTTCGACATTTCGAAGCTTTATGCTTATTTTAAATGCATGAATCCCTCGTTACGTGGCTTAGCCCTTTGTGCCTTGGGCATTTTAAATTAAAATTATATTTTGTATTTGTTGTATTTTTTCAATATAATTATGTTTACATATAGACGCAGTTCATTGGGTGGATTTGGTCGCTCGCAGACTAAGTCATCTTCTTCAAGCGGCTCTACGCAACCACGGCTTGACTACAGAAGTATGGTGTCTGTAGATGATATGCCTGACCTGTTCGCGTCGTTCGATAGTGAGTATTAGATATTTTGTATCTTTAAACCGTCATTTTATATATATTTTTTATAACTGAGGTACGCGAAACTTAAGTATTGTATGTAACGAATAGTTATTTTATTTTCACACAAGAACAGAAAGACTGATGTTTTACACTTCTTTAACAAAAGAAATGTTAGTTTTGTTATCAGTACAATTTATACATATGTATAGTAGTACGTACTTGAAATGTCCAGTTCTGATGTATTACATTTTTCGATATTACTTTTCATGTATAGTTTATTATTTAAATATTTCGATAAAGAATGACCATGATATACTTTTGCGGTTAAATATGAAATAAATAGAATTGTTAAGGCGTTTGCGTATCAAATTGAAAATGCTTCGCCGATAGAAAGAAATAATGAGAAATGCATAGTAATATGAATATTCGATATATTCGCAAATCTCTTTATAAGCAAATATAGGTAGTTTTGTTTCAGGGCCAGATCAACTTTCTTACATTTCCCTTCAAAAAGTACAAAAAGGCCCAACGAGTTAGTGACAAAGTCACGAAATAGACCGTGAAGGGACACATAGTCAAATTCCACTTTTTCTATGATGTTTTGTTTTGAAATAATGTCTACGGCTAAACTAAACCCAGCTGGCAGTACCGTTTCTTATACTAAGAAAGTACTTGAAATGACACTTAGTCCTTATTACTTTAATCGCTATAATAACTGTTATCGTGGTTGTGATCTGGGCAAATCCAACTTTTTTTACCAAAATTCAATCAATCAAACAATAATCTATAAACACCTAGGATTAATGATCTCCATTGCCACAAATGCCACTTACCATTGAATGAATAGCGTGTTATCTCACCTGTTTCTCTTCTACCACATCTTCAATGCCCACTCTCTTTTCAGAGTTAATTCCTCGTCCCGCACGGCCAAGCGACGATCCGCCACTTTACTTGCGCTTGCGCATGGGCAAGCCCGCTGGTCGTCCTCTGCCCAGGACCACGCCCCTTATGTCGTACGGACGCAAGCGAATGAAGCCCGAGTATTGGTTCGGGGTTCCGCGTAATCGGTGAGTTTTGGTTACTTGTTTAAATTCAGCTATTAATAGAGGGTATTTAGTTTTAGGATATCTTTTTACCAAATTTTAGGTTTTTAACATATCCCTTTTGAAGGAAACATTAGAAGCTGTATGAACTAGTTTTATTGATCGAATTTGTCATCCGAAATTGGGTATTTGACACCATTAAAAAATACAAGTTTTTATTATTTATTTAGAAAATATGTGAAGTTTTTTAATATTATGCTGCCATTAAATATAACAATTTTTATTTTGACAGTATGCATGTAAACGCATAATTAACGTAGCTATTACATAATTTTTTATCCAAACGCCCATACAATTTTTAGTATGATTTACACTTTATGACGTCACAACTTGGTACCGTTTTGTAAGAAGCGTTTTTCGGTGATTTGCTCCTCAAATATACCGACCGCTGTATCTAGAAAACTGCATAATATATAGTTACTTCTGCAATACTTCTTTACTGTTGATAAACTATTTAAATATGTAATAAGTAAATGAAACATTTTATTAATTTTTTTGTCAAATACCCAATTGCTAAGTTTACAATGCTCACCTCAGAAAAGTAATGAGTTCCGACGTTTCCAATGTAAAGCATACATAGTTAAATATGTATAGGTACTTTGCCGTACCGTACTCTACCACCGAGATTCGCAAATATTATTTTTGAGTCCTTGAAACTGTAGTCTTATTTACGCAGTAAGAAATTAAATTCTCGTAAACCATGAACAATTGTGAATGCGTGACGACTCGAATCGTATTCATTGTTAGATATGCAAATAATGAAAATGTTTAAATTTGACTTGTTTTATTTATATTCATGTTTAGTTTGTATTTATAGCAGCTGAATAAATTCATTTCCAAATAATACATTCAATGACCGTGTTTGCCTTTGATGAAAATGACTACGAAAACCCCACGTTCTCGAACTTTACACATTTGTTTCTGAAACGTAAGCTGAATACTTAATTAGTATTTATCTGTAAAATAATGTTTTTTATGAAATATATAAAAGCTGTTATATGCGTATTCATCTTTTGATTCTGTTCTTGATTCCATTCTTGTACTTAAGTTCTCCATTTATTAGTTATATGGTAACGTTCCCTTTATAATTGGTGTTTTGATTCATATTAATAAACTACTTTAAAATTAGCCTTGTCTTGGTACCCTCTCTATAAAAAACAGTTTCAAGTTCAAAGCGCCCAAAACTAAAAGACAGTTTATAAACACCCAAGTAACCTGATCGATATATTGAAGCAATACCATGGCGTCCTTAACTAAAACATAGCATTTGAGTACCTGCTTCACGATCGGTACTTTGCATCAAATGATGATTAATAGCTTTAACTTTTCTCGTTGACAGGGTGGACGATCTATTCAAGTTCCTAACGCACTGGGTGCCGGACCGCTACGGGCCGCTGGCTGACGTCACGGCGCGCGGCTACGAACTCATTGATAGCGACACCGAATGGGACGACGACGATAACAAGCCCGGACAGAAGGTGACGTATCAGCTTCGTAATATCTTCGCTTCAGAAACACCGCAGTGTATATGGCACTTGTATCATCTCCGTCGACAGCAAAATATCATCTATTGATCTAGCTACCTACCGACTATTTTCTCGCACAAGAAACAGAATATACGTTGCACATTGATATGGTGATACAGGGGATCGCTGACCGCGGTTGTGGTTGACCAGACCAACAAAAAATTTTCAAATAGGGTGCGTTCGATTTGACAGGAACGTAGCCACATCCAGTGTGATAGTCTTTCGTTGCAAAGTATAAATGTTGTACTAATTCCCCCACCATATTCTTTTTCTGGTACTGTTTCTTTTTTGATTCAAGTATTATATTAAATTGTTTAGTTACAGCCATCAATGAAGTCACGCCTCACAACTTTTTTGGTGTAAAACTAATACATTTAATTATGTTGATTAATTTGTTAACATTCGCATAAAAATTTTGACGTAACATTTCCCTACCCAAATATACCTACAAAAAAGTAAATTAAATTAAATAAAAAAAGTTGATTTAAGAAAAAATTTCAAATGCATTTCATAATGCATTTACCACACGTTTTACTTAAAATGCGTAAAAGTCGTCATCTTTTAAATCTTGTATTATGTTTTCACTTACCTACTTACGTCCATTTTCTCCTTCGGATAATAAAATGAATTATATTCTCTATCGAATAGACTTTATTTCGGTTCATGATTTATGGCCATATTTTGTTTTATGCTTCAACTAGGGCACATCTGTAATCCAGCGGTCTCCGCAGCATATGCTAAGATGTGTCTTATTTTACAAATGTACCTACTACAGCGGAACAACAAATATTTTATCATTTTTGTACACATTATTTTTGTTTCTCACTATCATTACTTTTAATTATTCCCTGTTTCAATTTTTACATTTTGTTTATATTTTTACATTGTATTTAGTTTTTCCGTCTATGTGGTTTATATAAGGTCTTGGCCACCGTATTGTGTTCAACATTTCGTTTTCTTATGTTTCTAAGTGTTATCAATCATGATTTTTTTGTTATTGTAGTACCTCTGTCATTTAAATGAGTTTGAGTTTAAGTTTCGCCCGGGTTCACACCGCGTAGCTCTCGTTCCTGTGAGAATTCTTGGATAAAATACTGTTAATGTTACTTCTGAACTACGTAACCTTCTGTTTATACGATGAAATAATAAAGAAGAACAAGAAAGCAATCATACAATTTTATTTAATTGAACAAAAACGGCCGGTTTTTGCGTCCAGTCTTTTAAGTAAAAAAACTTTACTTTTGAGGTTTATCTTTGACAACAGTTTTATTTGTACGGATTTAACTGAGCTTATTAACTCGCTAGTTTTACCATAAAATATAGCACAGTCACCTACTTTTTAGCATTAAAATCTCAGGACGGTTTGATAATTGCCACAATTTCAAAACTGCATAAAACTACTCACAAATAAAATTCAGTCATACTAGATCTACGTGGCTCTTCGGTCATTTGTAATAGGTGCATATCTATATCTGTTTTTAAAACTATATCATTGTACTAAATATAAACTCGCACCTTATGTTTTATGATCGTTATCTCGCTATATTCACAGACTGCTACTAAATAATTAGTCTTTGCGAACATCTAATCTAATGTTTACCGTCATCACTCTTCAAGATATGTCACTGTACGAGGCGGGAATCATTACTTTATACCTAGTACTGATAGCGAATTTTGTACAGCGCTTAGCAAAACTATTTAGATAAATCAAAAATCACTTTACAAAATCGTATGGTGTTTGCCAAGCGAGTGTGTTATTCAATAGTTTTCTTATTTATGTTTTGCTTCGTGAAGTGCAAGAAGAGCCACAATTATGTCTTAATTTTGAACTTTATCAATCATAACATAAACTGTATTCAATTACCCTTGATGCTACTGAGTGTACTAATTCATGTTGATGTAACTTGGAACGGTTGTTTCA
The DNA here is from genome assembly GCA_923062675.1 of Marasmarcha lunaedactyla. NCBI lineage: Eukaryota > Metazoa > Arthropoda > Insecta > Lepidoptera > Pterophoridae > Marasmarcha > Marasmarcha lunaedactyla. Next base: position 8,595,448 of record OV281342.1, on the reverse strand, counting down.
GGGCGAACGCACCGGCAGTTCGGGCGACGTGACGGATCTGACGCGGGAGTCATGGGAGGTAAGATTCATGTGCTTAAACATCCGCGGGCGCATTATATAAACTCACATCGAATCTCCTGCTGAAACCAACAGAAAATACATCGAAACGGTCCAGCGTGGTCCCACGCAGGAGATTCATATGTGCTATTTGTGAATGAATACTCTTTTTGATAACAACATTACATTCCTTCAACTAACACATTCGTTTTAATAACATAGCTTTATTAACACATATTTTATTGATGACAGTGCATCGTTTTTGATCACATCTCACATTTACAGTACACATTGAACATTATTTAAATGTTTGTTTTTCTCATTTTCTTCTACTTATTCAAAATTATAATAAAACATTTTGGCACATACTAATTATTATGTTTGGCTGCTATCTGAATGTTATATTTTTAGTATAACACCGTGATTTCTATGCCAGCTCATACTTGCATAATATTAATTAGCGAGTATGAAACAAACAGAATCATTATAACGATCCTTATATATGTAATAATGGGGTAAATAGAGATCAGGCCTTGAACCGAAACTGTCCAAAATTGTTTGAACCCACAAAAATATCTTTGTTATAATAAGTCAGTACTTACGTAATGCAATTCAATTTGGTATTGTTTGCATTTTTAGCCACGTGTGAATTTCACACACTATGAATACCTAAAGTTTTGTATAGAGTTTAATTAGTTTTCATCATGAATAAGTTTTTTTTTTACTGTCTCGTACGAAGATTAATGCATATTATTAATAGATAATGTAGTCAGCAATGAACAGATAGTCAACAAGTAAACCAATAATACATTTTTTCAAAGATCACAAAGGTCAGGTACAAACACTCGTCAAGTAAATGTAGGATAAATAAAACAGGCGAATGAATTGATCGTCTTACTATACAAGGCAGACTATGAACTAAATGACACTCACACATGACACAATCGATATTGTACTGTAAGCGTTAGCTGTTCACATAATGACTGTTTGTATGACGGTTGCGTATAGCTGCTGAAGGCTCCGTACGTGAAAATATACTCTATCATGAAGAGTCAGGCGGAGGCCCTCGGGGATTCCCTTGGCGAGGAGCCGCAACCCCAGGTACCTAGGTAGCTGGCTCAATTCCTGTCACCTCGCCGGCGGAACAAAACTTGACCCCTTCATATTCAATCAACACGTCACAATTATTTTAAAAGCATTGTATGCAAAAGTCAACTCGTCATATACAATGTTTACACACCTTTTTTAAATCGCTGATGTAAAGCGATCCGCGTCATGTTTCTAATACAAAGGGTTAATTAAAAAGTTGTCCAGTTTTGTCTCGCCGAGAACCCAGTAGAGACGGGCTGAGCACATAGTGAATGTCCTGGTATGCACAAAACCCTAGATCGAGTACAAATGCGACTGTTTATTAGCTCCTTGTTATGTATAGATGTTGATCGCGCTACAATTTCTGTTAGTTTTTCCTTCTTCTATCTTGAAATGAATTAAACATTAAACCTTATCAATAATTAATACAATCCCGGTGTCTTGAAGCCTATTTGTTTAATACGAATAAAAATTATTTTATATTGATTATGTTTTGCTGCTGATTTTTTTATTGACAATAATAAGTGTTTTTTCGTTTTATAATTCCTAATACATAAAGCAATTAACATACAACAACAAGCAAACAACATAACTATGGTGGTATTACGTAAGTTATCGACACATAACAAACACTTTTAATAATTCGGCACAGGTATTCTTTATTTGTTATTATTATTATGATTATTTTGTGTTTTATGGCAATCAGCTGTTGTTAATCTACACAATAACTATTTCTGCCAATTTCAAGTATTAGTATAATAAAAGTAAAGTCAAAAATTTAATTAAAAAATTGCTTTGAAGACATGTGTCAGAAAAAGTATTTGTGTTCTAAAATGGGAAATCAATTATTTTGACATATAATGTTAACTTTACTAAATTTTTTAAATTTAATTATCCTAAAAAATCTGTCAAAAATGGCATCAACAAAATCTGAAAAGTAATATAGGGCCACAAGTTATGTTTTATATGTGTTGGCATTTCAATTTCCGCTCGCTTTCGTTTTAACGAAAAATATTTTTTATTTATTCATTTATTTTAAAATGTCGATGAGAAATTGTGTGTAACGGTCGTGTTACTACTGCTTATAATTATAATTACTAGGAAGACCATCAGTACTATGTCTTTATTTTTAAATTATAGCTTAGGGACGCTTTTGAACAAAGATGGAATATTCCCTTATTTTTATGTTTGTTCGAGACTTGAAGCCTGTTAGTTGGTAAGTTAGATTGGTGCGTAAGTCAATGATGATAGGTTTAGTTGCAAAAAGTGATGCGGTATGTAACGTAATTGTGCACCGCGGCTACACAATGGGCCCCTTACAATGGTGTTACAAGCGGCTGCTGCGGTGATTCGGTGATATAACGACCCATGTTTAGCCACAGATTACTGTCTATTGTATCAACTGTTTTCTAGATTTGTTACAATAAATGGTAAATGTTGTTTATGTATATTTTCCTCTAAATGTACTTAAAATACTGTTGTACTGATGCAAAATAAATAATAAATAACGAGATATTGCATAAAAGTCTTGATAGATAAAAGTTTGTTGTGAAAAAAAAAGATATGCTAAAATTGTTCAGTGCGACGTCGACTTTATCCACCGAATTTGGTTCTCAATTTTTTTTACTTGTGTAATTTTGACAGCTTCTTTAAACTGTATTTGATTTTGTCAGGGTCGAGTAATGTCATAATTACGTAATATTTTGGATAACAATCTACAAAAACACAAACCGAGAAGATAATAGGAAAGAAATCACAGAGTGCGAAAATAAAGTTTAGAAAAATGGAAGTAAGCAAGTTGCCCCAGCACCATGAGGTACAAAAATTAAAATTTTTTGATATTTCGAATAAAAAGTTTTTAAATAAACGTTTTGATTAACTGGGTTCTGAGATAACACCTTAGAAGTAAACGTGAAGGAATGTGACCTGATGTGGAAATATTTAACGGTACCTCAAAATTGTAATTGAAATTCCTAATGAGCGGAATCGAAGCGGAAGTTTCCGCAGCCTAATCACAGGAACCCTTTACAGACGTGGAAAACATTAACGTTAATGCGTAATTAATAGTTTGGAACACTGTTCTTTCATACATTCATTTAGAATAATTTTATTGACGTTTTGTACGCCCATTTTAATTAACCCGCAGGCGAATGAAGTGATACGATCATTTCACTATAACTTTTTGCTGTAACTTTTAGGATGTTTACTCTTAATCTCCTTAGATTTGATCGCGATTGAGTTGTCATCATTTAAGTTACCGACTGCGGCTTCCGTCGAATCATTGAAAGTTTCACAATGAGTCGACTGTGTCAGAAGTTTCTAGATTATATGCCTCGTGTGTAAGAGTTTCGGTTAAAATCACGGTTTTGTATCGTGTTAACTAGCTACAGGTATGGCTTTTTCAGAATGAAAAGCTCTATGATATTTATAGAATAGTACTTTATTAACAGACAAATGTTAACATTTCATCAACTCAACATTCAGTGCGACACGGGTAACAAATTTCATAGTACCATAGAAAATTATCCAATTATTTCGGTCTTGTTTGACCTAGCCTTTCAGTTATACGGCAATAATGCCCCGATTGTCATATTGCGATGTCATATTTCTACAATGTCGGACATTCGAAGCAACGTGAATGTATGGCTTTTGAAATTAAAATTGTTGGCTGACAACTGTTCTGAAGGCTTGCAGGAGCCAGGCAATAAAATGACAACATGAAAGCTTTTGAAAAAAATATTAACAGTCCTATGATAGTTACGAATGCAAAGTTTTTAATTCTATACCAAAAATGTAAAGCCTTGATTTCCAAAAGATTTTCCGTTGTTTGTTTGTTTACAAACAAAGTTAATGGACAGCGGTAGCAATGTCGCAACTCCTCATTTTGAGGGACTGTAACTAAATAGTAAACAACTAACGACGAAGGGTCACAAATGTTGTTTGCACGTATCACTTGTGCTGTACTGGTAGAGTTAGACGCAAAGATGCATATTACAATTACTTTTCCCAGAGAATGCTAAATGTAACTCGTGTCCATGAGTATTTTTACGAAGGTTAATTGGTTGGGATCTAGCAACATTGTCAGGCGCCGATTAAACGATATTAAACCGGCTGCATTGTTCCGGATTAAGACGGATCAGGTTTTATGTCACTTGAGTCAATATCATACTCACTTCTTTTCAACCCTAAAAGCATAGTATTAAAGTATTTCAATATTTGCTTAATAAAGAGCAGCTGTAACTTGTATTGTTAGTAACTACAATTATTTGCTTCTTTCGTTTGATAACTAATACTGTAGAAACATTGTACTGAAAGTTTTAAGAAAACCTATCTATTTCTCTATGTACGCTTACTACTTAGCAGTTTTGTCACGACGACGTTTTGCTTGATACGATACGACACTTTAGTCTATACTCTGTTTTCTATATAAAGAGCTTTTTTGTAAACAAAGGAGATGCCGATATAAAAAAATACGAATGGCATGAGAGTTTTCCTTATTTCATTCAAATTAGTAGCAATACGGCTATTATTTAATATATTTAGTGTAAGAAATAGTGAAAATAATTGTTACCTATTTTTATTTTAATAATTTAATTACAAAGAACTATTTTTCACTTCAAACATTTTTTTCGTAGAATAGATTTTTTGAAATCAGTAACCCTGCAGATGAAGGGTACATTTTAGTCCTTTTACGAAAAAATGATTTGTTTCTTCATTCGTTTCTCTGTCTCGACTCAATACTTTACAATTGATGCTTTATAGAAACAAGTAAATAGGTAGTAGAAGGATTTAAAAAAACTTACTAAGGGGTCTAACTTTGGAAACTTGATAAGTAAATACTATTTTACTATTATATTCAATATTATACGAGCGATGGTGGTGTAGTGGTTAAGGGCCCGGTTCGTCATCCTGACGATCATATGCCTGATTTTCGGTATTTCTTTCGGTATTATTATCCAGCCACCATTTGCTCGCCGGAGAAGGAAAACTTCGTGAGGAAACCTGCATACCGAAAAAGGCTGTTGTCTTTGGAGGTGTGAAGTCTGCCAACCCGCACTGGGCCCGCGTGGGGGACTATGGCCTATATACTCTCATATTGAGAGTAGAGTTGCCGAGGATTGATTATTATAAGTTCTCGATCTAATGCTAGTTTTCCGTAGATTTATTCGCAACGCGCGTAATGTGTGGCTCCGCCTTTCGCAAACCTGTGTTTCATGGCTAGTCGGAAAGAGTGGATTACGTAATTGATTGTTCGGCCGTAATATATAAAATATTAATTATTTAATCGAAAAAAAAAACTGTTTCTTTCCCCTGATATGTCATTTTGACAGTGACATTTCTTTATTTACAAAAATACTCTTTATATAGAAAACGGAGTATAGTTCATATACACACTTACACATAGCAATTATCAATTCTATAAAAGTATAAAATAAATTGTCCCTTAGTTTACAGTCCAATGAAGCCTTTTAATTTACGGTTTATCCAGGTCTCTGTGTTAATAATTTTAATTGCGAATGTGACAGCGTCTTGTTGCGCATACGCTAATTGTATCATGATTAATGGAAGGATCAAATGCGCCAACTGTTATTGAAGGCACCTAATTATAGAGACACTAACTGCTCCACGCGGTTTCACTTGGACAGTTCCTGACTCTGAGGTTATATCTTAATACAAACTAGCTTCTCAATATATTCTATCACAGAATTTTTTACCGAATTTGGAGTTTCGTGAAATTAGTGCATCCAAACAAACAAACATTTCAATTTTTTATTACAATAACTCCTACGGGCGACTGCCTGTTAGATGGGATTATTTAGCATCATAGTTTACGTCTATGGTTTCGAGAGCTGTATGGTAAACAGACTGTTCGAAAAGAACAGAGACTCGATAATATGACTTCATAGTGTTGTTTATTACAAAGTGAAACTAATAACTCGACCTGTTTAGATCAACTTGTCTTGTGAAGTTACTTATTAAAGTTGAATATAAAGTGAGTATCAAGTCTTTATTCCTTCGTATCGTTATGGAAGTTTTCAAATTAATTTACATAACGACCTTCGATAACCAAATTCAAAACATCACATCAAAAATATTTATTTTTTAAGTTAAGTGTTTGTTTACGAATTCCATATTTGTTATTACATCTACAAAAGTAGGTTCAGCTAAGTTGCGTCAAGTACATTTCAACTTGTACTCTATCAACAATATCATTATTATGTGTAATTTTGATGTAACGAAAACGTCCTCACTAAAAACTAATTCGTTTCGCATCGAGCTTCCCAAACAGGATATAAAATTGCTGAAATAACCCTAATCATTTCTATTTATAGCTTGTTTCTTCTTTTGACGGGTTATTTGAGTACGAATGTAGAGTTTGTAGATTCTGGTTTTCAATGGGTATTTCTTGTCCAGATGTTGATGAAATAACGCGATAAAATTATAAGGAATTATTCCTAGTTGACAAGCGTCGTGTTTGTTGATTTTGGTTTTTGAAATGGAGTTTATTTCAATCTAGATACTTAGTTCTATATGCTTCAGAATAAAGATGTTACCTACAACCTTAAGTCTGGTCAACACTCATTGTTATTCAACTGCTTTGCATATTATTGGAATTATTTCTCTTTCATAATGCAAGGAATTCTTTCGTATATAAAATAAATGCATGTTTGAAGTGTGTGCGAACAAAATAAGGCAACTTCCTCTGTAAACGACAGTTTAAGTGAAGTTTTTAATTTTCCGCACGTATGATCCAAGTCAGCATGCCGTGCGTCGTGGCTGCGTGGCGGGGTCGCTTCAAGACCTTTCTTTTTTGCCGTCAGTGTAGAACTGACGTCGCGACGCCGTACTCGCGCCGGTAATCCTAATTTTATCTCACCTAGTGTCTTAAATACAGAATCACCTACATTCTCGTAAAAATCACCAGCGTTAATGGTCGATTGAACCGGCTTGAGCGAGCCAGCGGCCACAATGAGCGCTTGTTTATAAGCAGTCGGCCGTCGACGTCAGAACTCAGTGCAACGCGGACCAACCTTGTAACCAACCGCGTGGGTGCTGTCCCAATAAACGCTACCGAAACTATATGCGGACGACGTGATATTTGTGTTACGTGTCGTGTGATGAGAAATTGTTTCTGAGCTGGATTCTTTTTATACTGTTGATCATGCAGACTATGAAATTCTTTGAAATGGTGCGGCTTGGCCCGCCTGCCGAGCCCACGAGCTTCGATGACGATAATGAGGTGAGCTTGCCGATCCCTAAAGATTTAGATACATGTAGAGATTAGATGTAAACAACAATTGTTATAAATCTACAGGTAGTGCGTCGTTTTATTACTCACGCGATAAGATATCTGAGTGCACGTTTAGACTTCCACTCGTAGATGCCGAACCGATCAGAAGGTGTTTTTTGAGCAAAAAACTGTACGATGCAAAACAAAGATCAATATAAACTGAAATATTTTAAGGAATAAATTTTTTTTGCTTTAAACAAAGGTCGTAAATGTCGGCATTCAGCAGCCGTGACTTAGTAAAAACAGTAGTACCACACGAGGAGCCATATGTATATGAAAACGAAAACGTTTAATAATGTGACATTTTGAAATATTAACCTACTCCATGTAAGGAATGCGCCCAAGCAACCAGCTTCGCATAAATAGTAAAGGCGAATGACCTGTAGTCAAGTATAATTCAAGCCATTCTGAAACTTAGACGTATCTACTTCTTGTTAATTTGGAATAAACGGCCTTTGCGCAGTTTTTAATTATCTAGAGGGTTAATTTCAGTTTTATTATACAGATACCTTTGAGTTACGTACTACCAGAAATCACAAACGGATAATCGAATTAGGAATCTCAATTATACTGCGTTTTGCGATAAAATAATGGCAATTTAGAGGATACTTGGTTACTTTGATGTGAATCACCTCGCAATAGATGCACAATTTAATGTCGATAATCTCACACGGACTTACAATTTGATCGTTCAAAGAACTGCTTATGACAACACTGGAGGTAAACACTAAAACGTGCAAAGCTCCTCAGTAGTTTGAATTGTGCGCGACCTTAGGTTTTAATTCTTGTAGAATGTATATAATGTACATTTAGATTTTTGTCTCACTTTGACGTTACGTATTTTAAATTAGTTAGAATGAGACAACAGCCTACCTTGCTGAAAGAGACATAGTTCGTGTTTTTTGACGGATGGTAATGACTGTCTTAAAAGAAGTGAACATAGGAAGTCTATCTCTAGTTTTTTAATATACTTATTTATTCTAATTTGAACACATGTCAAAAGCGCGCTAAAGTTATAAAAGTTAAAACATGGTAGGCGTTTCTTGTCGGCAACCTAATCCAGTTTGAGATAAATTTTTTTGGACTACCTACTTGGCTTGGTCTCAGACACCAAAAAAATACATTTTACAAGTCTTATAGCGTTTGTGGTTTTAAATTAACATTTCATTTCAATCTGGTTAAGGTCATAAGATCACTACCTACCTATTGAAGTTTTCTTACTAAGAAGAAGTTACGTCATTATATTTTATATTACGGTTTTATTATTATTACAAATGAATAATACAATTTTGTTAAATTAATTTATACGGGGATATTAAATCTAAGGGAATTTTGTGAAGTTTATCATGATATTTTTCACTCGGCTTCTTCTTTTATTAGATTTAGATACTCAGATTTCTCTCACAAGTAGACGCTGTTTTAATAGAGCCCTAATTACTGTTTCTATATTTGACGTGACCCAACTCTACATGGCTTGGCAGTAAACCACAATTATTTAGATTATTTTAACTTTAGACTATACCTACCTACATTATCTTAGCAATGACCAAAACAGTAACATAACCTTACTTTTAATGAAATGTAAATCTGATAAAAATGTAACCGTAAAAATTTTTGAGAGTTAAATTGAATTTTAATTAGAAATATGTATACAATTTGCGGTTCAGGCTCGTAAATTTCTGAAGCAAAAACTAACAAATGCAAAACGTGTTATTGAACTTAGTACAAGTAGTTTCGAGTAAGATATTCACGTTGACTGTTATTTTACACCTCATGCAGATTGATAAAGAGAAATGATATGGTTTTACAATGCACGCTCGACGAAGGCGTTCCGATAACGTATTGCCGTTATTTGCAATCAATAAGCTATTACTTAGCTATTCGTGGTATAAGCCCGGTTCTAAAATTCTCTCGGTAGGCTAGATATTTAATATAAACGTGAAAATAAAAACAATAATAATATGTTATACGAAATAAAGTATTACATTTGCATAGTTACAAATTTTATCCTTAAACTAACAACTACAGTTTATGTATTTGCTGAACTAGGTTGTATTTAAAACGTATATTGTACATAATATGCACACAGCTCCTCTCTAGCCCCGGTGTTTCACATAAAATCTATTGTAACAAAACAGTTCAAAATTATCTACATTTTATTTCCATTTGTGATAGGACATTTTTCTACTAAATATTAAAAGGTTTTTGTAGACTGAGAAAGGTACGAAGCATGTATACCTACTTATAATATTAATATATTGTATTTATATGTGACCTAGATATAAAAAATAATTATATAAATAATAATAATAAAATGAGAAACTGCAAGTGTTATCCATATTCCTTTTTACAATATGCTTTAGGCAAGATAAGGGCCATTGTGAAAGTATAAAAGTTTGTTCTCGGTATCGTTGGATAAAACCGCAGAATCCCGTTGTTACTAATTCACCTCATTCTTTATTTGACCTTAACCCCACGTCGGTTATGTGACGATGTTAGGAACACAATGCGGGTCAAAAAAGGTCTTGGCATGTTGTAGATGATATACCTACATCTAAACACATCAATTTATTGTTAAAAGTGTATAAATTAAGTTATTTTTACTTTAGGTAGCTCTAGGTAGGTTTCTCGTGTCGACGTAAACAATTTTATGAATGCCCATAAATGCGTAATGCATTTCATAGCTTCAATAAAGATAGTAATTTTTGTAATGATTGAATGTAATGATAATTGATGTAATTTTTTACTTTTAGCTAATACTGGATAAGCAAATACCTAGTTTTATATATTTCTATGTAAAACTCGTGATGTATTTTACTTGCATATGTAGCAATAAAAGTGCAGTAAGGTTTGCAGGCAATGCATCAACAAACGGGCCTCGGTAACTGGATACGCGGTATGGGTACAACCAGATAGTGGTAAACCAAAGGTTGTCTCACCTCGTATCACATTAAAGTAAAAGTTGCTATGAAGTTCAACGTAAAAGGTTCCTCGATTGCGCGTTTCTCGTGGCCTTTGCTGATATTTGAACGATGAAATTAGCTTTGGTTTCATCCATGATTTCTAATAGTACAATGCCATGTTTTATCACCCGTATCATTTGTTTTTATGAATCTATAGGTGCAGGGCCGGATTTAGGGGCTGGCATCTGGGGCTGCAGACCCGGGCCTCCACAAGAATGGGGCCCCCACAATAGAAATTAATAAGAAAATTGATTTCGCAAAGCTTTTCTGTTTTTATTAAAAAAAAGTGTTTATAACCATTAACATTTCTACAAAGTAAAAACTTTGTGTAAGTTTATGTTTATGTATGTCCACAAACTATTATTAATTCTTTATTAACGTGTTCATTCTAATAATTTGAGTTTGTTTCGCATCACTTGATTTATTTTTAATTTATTCGGAAGTTAATTTCGGGCCTCCACTCCTTTATTGCCCCAGGGCCTCCAGATCTTTAAATCCTGCCCTGTATAGCTGACGATACTTTCATTTACTATGCATACAAATGCACCAAAAGTAGGACGTAAAAATTTTCAATGTGCCTAGCATTTTTTCTGTTCGAATCATAATTTTCTGATGAGATGAAAAGTTACAGTAATATGTTATACCTACAGAAATTCACGTATATTTTATTGTATGTAAAGGTATTGGTATTCTAAGCCCGTCACAACTCGTGCAATACAATAATCAGGATTACAACCAATAGTGTTAAAATTATCGTAAATTATGGATTATCCGGTAATCGGCCTTAATTTAGCACTTGTTTATTGCGCTTTGCGATAAATATGACAAACTGAGATAAATAAGGATAGTAAGTATGAACTTTTTGTAAAATGCCGCAGAAAGACACGCCTTACCTGAGAGACCGGTCTGTCCAAATTTGAAAGAAATATTACAATAATGATTTTGTTAAAAATCAAAAACATCGACATGATCATAATCGTAATTCAACCATAGTCGTAAAACCGCCTACTATACTTAGGATATACTTGAGATAGTGCCGAAAACCACAAACGAAACGAAGTAGATAAGACACAAAGAACGCGTATTTCAAAATTTAAGAAGCCTGAAACAAAAAATAACGCAGAAATGTTTCGTTTCATACGAAAATTGGCGAGGCGGGTTGTAGAAAAACTGCGCAAAGCCGAAATAATAATGGTGAATGTGGTTATGCAGCGCAGAGCCACTTTACACACAATAAGACGCGCCACTTTACACTCCATATGTGAGGTGAGATTCTTAATTTTCAAATCTATATTTATAATCACGACCATGAAATAAATATCGTTTTTGTAAGTGACGTAGCAAGTAAGTAACAGCGAACGAAGCATTGTTCCCAAGTGCAAAGTTCAAGTCATAAGAAACGAAACAATGACCCTGTTGTAAAAAACAGTTTTAATGTGAGTTTACCTGAGTATCTCATCAACACTAACTTTCTCACGCAAGCGACTTAATTATTAGGTCTTTACCTATGAAATTGCCGTTTTTCACGAAATAAATGAAGTGTAATTTTTTTATATATTTTTTATTTCTATTAATCAAAATAATCACCCATGCAATCAATGCATCTTGGCCAACGCATTGGTAGCTTATTGATGCCTTTCTTGAAGAAATCAGCTGGACGGGAGGCAACAAATTCTTCAAAGGCATTTTGTACTGCCTCTCGGGTATTGAATTTTTTTCCCGCCAAGAAGTTATCCAAATTCTGGAAAAAGTAGAAGTCTGTAGGCGCAAGGTCTGGTGAGTACGGCGGATGACGGAGAACTTCCAACCCCAACTCTTGTAGCTTGCAGACCGTCTGCTGTGCAGTATGAGCGTGCAGGAGCAGTGGAGCCGAACGATCGACCAAAGCTGGTTGGAGACGTGCGAGCTTCTCCATCATTGTGTTCAGTTCTTCACAGTACACATCTGCAGTAATGCTTGTCCCGTTTGGCAAGAAGCTGTGATGAATTACACCCGCGTTAGACCACCCAACAGTGACCATCACTTTTCTAGGGGTAAGTTTTCGTTTAGGGCATTGTTTGGGTGCTAAACCAGGGTCCAACCAACTTGCTGAGCGCTTACGATTGTCAAACAGGATCCATTTCTCGTCACAAGTAACAATGCGGTTCAGAATTCCTTCATTTGTATGCCTGCTGAGCAGTGCAAGGCACGTCTCCACGCGTACTTCGCGCTGGCGGTCATTGATTTCGTGGGGTACCCATTTGTCAAGCTTTTTTACCTTGCCAATTTGACGCAAATGGACCAATATTGTTTTGATGCTAACGTCGAAAGCTGCTGCTAATTCAGCCGTGGATTGAGTTTCATCAGCTTCCACAATTGCCTTTAATTCGTCATTGTCGACCAAAGTTTTCGGACGACCACGGGGTTCATTTTTCAGGTCAAAATTTCCAGAACGGAAGCGGGTAAACCAATAACGGGTGGTGCGTTCGTTTGTAGTGTTCGCTCCGTAAACGTCGTTGGTGTTGCGTGCCGCTTGTGCCGCTTTGCTGCCACGACGGTACTCATACTCCATAATTACTCGAATTTTTAACTTATCCATGATGACGAAAAATGTTCGAATGCGTTGAAAACGAAACACTAACTATTAAACAAATAACGATTTTAGAAAAAGAATTCCATGTTTGTCAAATAAAATTAATATGAAATTAGAATTATCAGTCAAAAAAAAAAATATTTTCATTTGAAATGGCCAGTACGGCAAAACGTCAGTTTCATAGGTAAAGACCTATTATTTTTAGGACGAATTGCACCCCTCGGATAAAACTAAATATATTTCTTAGATTTAGTGAATTAACGAAGACATGAATCGCCATTAGAGGAATATATAGAAAACCGTGTACACAAAGGCTTTATTGAAAATGAGAAATGTATGTTCATGTCTGTGCCTTACTTTTAAGTGTATTAGTTACAAAATAAATAATGGAAATAGTCTTCAAACTCCTAGCTCTATCTTTCGAAATTGTGAATGTAATTCCTTGCTTGAGAATGACTCCTGACCCCATCTTGTTATCGCCTAAAAATATCCGATGATATATGTCATGTAACAATGGATTTATTGTGTGTATTTCCCACCGAATTGGCATAATATCTCAATTAGCTGGAGTAGTGCGCACACGCACGCACATAGACTATGACTGTTGAATGTGAACTGTAGAGCTCATCACATAACTAGTGCATCTTGCTCACTGTCGCCACCTCATCTCATCGTTCAATTATTTCGACATTCATTTATGTAGATATAAGCAAGATCTATATTTGTGACGTATAACAGCTTTAATTCTGATCTTTAAGCTAACATTTTGCACAATCAATTGCATTTTCGCTATGTAAATATAAATCTTGTACCTACATGTAAATATATCATTTTTCAAGAATAATCTTTTTATCCTTTATTACGGCATGACATATTTCTATTGAGTAAGTATTATTGTTAATTTCATTTTAAAAAAAGACTGCGTAAATTTTTATTCAAACTTTAAAAAAATTATTATCTTCTCCCACACTTCCCTAATAAGTCACTAACAAGTTTGACCGTAAAATAAATTTAAAATATTATAAAATTTATCGGAAAATGTGAAATATCTTTCCATTTTTAATTAACTTCTCTTCATATTTACCCACATTGAGGTTTTCTAGCCTTCTAGACAAGGCCGAAGTCTTCAAAATGTACGTTGTGTACAGCCAACTGCATAAGAATAACAATAATGCCAATGACAGGTGCTGTCGATGAGCGACGAGCTGCGGCGAGCGCTGTACTCGTCGGGCGCCTCGGTTGACATGGAGTTTTCGCCGCCGGACCTCATCGGTACTTCGGAAATATTCACTATGGAACACAGGTTAGTTTAACTCTAGCTAATTAAAAAAAGCTCTCATGAAAGGGATTCCAGATGATAAATTTAAATTTTATATCTCTATACACTTTAAAGGGATTTTGTTAATCTGTAATGGTCCGATTAATCAGGAGTAAAATTGTATCATGGCGATATTTTAATCAGTACTTTCACTATTGCTGGATTTTTCTGACAAAATCTTAAGTTTCTCAAACACAGCACATTGCAACTAAATTGAGGACTTTTCGCTATGAAAATTTTAGGACGTAGTAGTAGCTACATCCCAAGATTAGAAGTAATCGCACATTCCCTTTCGGGTTAATACAAGTTATCGAGATGTATTCTGTATATACAGACACAACCTCCATTCTTGGGTTTAATTACTTTGACTAGATGTACCTACGTACATAGGTAGATACATCTGCTTTTCGCACAGTGCACAGCGGTAATGAAAAGCACAAATAATCCATTATCACCATTCAATCCCCACTCAATGGTTCCGACAGAGTGTTTACTGCAACGAACGTCAACCATAATTTATCTGACAAAAAGGTTATCAATCTATTTACGTATTTACCGATTATTATCAATAATCTCATTTAGTCATAAATTACCGGGACATAGACATTCTTAAAGTACCGTTCCATCCTCATTCAATGTATTTAATATAATCTCAATGTTCCTGCAGCATATACATAAACACAATTACGTGAGGTACCCGCTGGTCAATAAGTCAGCTGAATTCACAGCCAACCCAGACGCGGTGGTTCGTTACAGGCGTCCGCGTAACGTCTTAGCAGATCCTGACGACGCTATTACAACAAGTCACAACGGTGTTCCAGTCAGAAATAACAAAAACAACACGGCATTCGAATCGCCTAACCCACCGGTGGGCCAGGCTAACGCGTCGTACGCATTCCTACTGAGTTTCTTGCTGGTTCTTTGGCAGTAGATGACCCTTCCGAACCAGTGGTTGTTTCAATATACGACCTCCTAAGCCGAGGTCCGTGCCCTTGCCCTTAGGTATATCGTATGTAGGAGTAGTTTAAGTTTCAGCTAAGAGCCGTCAGCGCTAAGCGTCAGAGTCCGGTGAAATTTAAAAGGCCCATAGGCCATAAATAAACTGTTAATTTCGAAAAAAAAACAATTACGTGAAACACACAAACACAAGATACTGAAGTTACAAACCTTTTTCGGCCGTCTTTACGATAGACTGGATATTAAAATATTACCTGGTTTCTATATAACTGCCCTCGCAAGTTCTGTAACACTTTCATCCAATTCGATAACCATTTTGTTCACACCTATTTCAGAGAGAAACTCTGTAGCGTGCTGCCGGCGCGGGCGCAGGGTTACATGTGGTCGCTGACGTTCAGCACGAGCCAGCACGGCTTCTCCCTCGCATCCATGTACCGAAAGATGCAGCGCGTCGAGTCTCCTGTGCTGCTGGTCATACAGGACACCGACAATAATGTGAGTTTATTTTGCTATTTATACGTTAATAACATTTATTAGTTGACTTGGAGTTTTTTGCCAGTTCTTCTTCACGAAGGTTTTCCGAACTGGTCACCCTCTATTTAACGTCAACAAGAACAAGTAACATTATTGCCAAACCAGTTGCAAAATTAAAATACACTTAGATTAAAACTACAAAAAAAGAGAATGACAACGTCGGCGGCCTTATCACTCTTCCAAGCAACCCTGAAATTTATAAATTAACTAGAACTACTGTTGGGCAGTGCATTTTAACAAGATATTAAAGTAACATAGTAGGCAACTACATATATACATACATAAACACCATCTTTAAACTTTGGTTATATGTATTCCTAAAGTATACCTAAGTCTTATTATCTTAATACACATCACAGAGAAAGATAGTAGTTCTTTACATTTGTTTTAAGTGCCTCATGTGTTTTTAACGAATGTAAAGAAATAAATATTTGAATTTGAATGAAATATGGACAGGTTATATTAGATTTCTAGGGAGTTGTTGTTTGGATAATAATAATAATCAAAAGTATGGATATTTAAATTTTCATACTCTTTTTATTATAAAACTTCAGCATTATATTTAATTCGCAATATTTGTTTCTATAAAATATAAATTATTTTGTGACTGATGTGACATGCTGAGAAGCTGTTTATAATAGCTTAGTTGTTGCAAGATGTGTGTAACTAAATACACATTTGACCAAATGTGCACCTTGAAAAATTTTATTAAATTATCACCCATGTTATTTATTGAAATTTTCAGAATAAACATAATATACTAAATGATATGTTGGTAAAACAATATGACATAACTTATAACAATGTTAAACAATTCCAGGTATTCGGAGCCCTGACGTCCTGCGCACTGCACCCGTCAGAGCATTTCTACGGCACCGGGGAATCTGTGCTGTTCTCTTTCCAACGAGTGGAAGCTGGCTCTCGGCGGCCCTCCAACACAGATGACAACAAGACTACTGACTCTGAACACAAAGATGACGACGAGAAGAGTGATAAGACAGGTAAGAGTTGCAACTAATTATCGAAACGTAATTGCTTGTATGTGTACTTAGCAGTGGCAATAGCTTATTTTGTTAATGTCTCGTCTGGGGCGGTACCACACACCACGGTCCTTCCTGTTTTAGCCTCGATAATAATCTCGTTTACGTGGTTGTGTTCCGATCAAAGGGAAGGGAACAGCCATCGCAAATACTGGAACGAAGGCAATTCCAACCGAAGCCTACGGTTGGCTACGCATAATTAGTCGATATTGTAATCACGTTCAATACTGATCAAAAACACACGAATACATTTGCTCGCTATGAAAAGAGTATAAAAAACTTAGATGGACTTTTTAATAGCGCGACATAGGTCGAAAATTTTTTGTAAACTTTAGTGAAAATTGCTTCACAATTATTTCTAGAGGTCCCGGCGATTTCACCCTCGTAGCATACCGGTCCCGTAGGAGGTTCGTGATAAAATATTCCCGGTATTACTGTGTAGGTATTACTAATGGTGAAACAGTTTTTGTATTCGAATACTAACAAGCAAACCAATGTTTCCTCTTTGTAATAATGTCGATTTAACCATTGTGTAGCCTACGTCACAATCTAGGTCAACGAAATCTATGCGCTTCACGTGAGAAGCCAACATAGCGGAGGTAGTTTCTGCACGATTGAGTATCAACATGCGAACTCATCCATTCATGTCGATATATACCGTGTCTAAACTGTGGGACACGTTATCCGATTTCACCTTCCATTGCCCCTGCAGATTATCATCTAGAACCTACACAAAAAATAAGTTTTCTTTAACCACACTGAGCGGATAAGAAGTACCTTGATTAGAGCGCACATTTTTTTTTATGAATTCTATCCTAAATTCTGTGATATCTACTGCAATGCTTGTATGTGCACTTATTATGTACTTATGGAAATATTTTGATTCAATATTTGAAAGTGAAATGTTAAAGACGTGTTTATTTATGATGTTGGTTTATGTATGTTTTATATTGACTTTTTATTAACATTTCTTATCTTTTGGCATAGTTTATTAATTCTAATATTGTTTCAGAACAAATAACACCAGTAAAGACGAAATTCAAACATTGGGGTTGGACAGGCGACAACATGTACTTCATTCGAGGAAGTAACGATAACATATCCATAGGTGCTGGAGAGTGAGTAGCTATTTTATAGATTCAATTAAAATATATGCCTGCTAGAGGTGGTTTAAAGCTCTCTTTTAGTGATTCCGAACTAAGAAAATGTTGTGTAACGTCTGTGTCAGTATATACGTATATATGGCTCTGAATTAAACCTAAACTGACGTATGAGACAGCTTTACACCTACGTACCCTAACATCGTCGCTAAATATGCTGTTTTAATTACTTAGTCACCCCGGACATTTCAATACTTTTTTCATTCATTAACATCTTGATTCAAATATACAGGGTGGCCAGAAAAGTGACGTCCAAACATTTTTTTAGGTGCCTCGTGTTGAGAGGTATCTGAATCACCCCTGTGTATATTATACATTGTTATGATTTTTGATAGTTTTTGAGTTACGATGTTTTTTATGAATTTTTGCAAAATTGCAAGCGAATTTTTTTATAAAAATTAAGTAGAAGGTTTCTTCGGTTTTCTATTTAAGCTACTAAATCTCTATGAACTGTGTGTTTATGCATATAATAAACAGCCTCATAACTTTAATGAAAGTTACTAAAAAAATTACCTAAAGTTGAGAATTTATGTTAAGTGAGTTATCATTTAAAAGAAATGTCACAACCTGGGCTAGGTCTTTGTACGCCATCTAAAAAAATTGACTAATAAATGCTAATTACAGGAAAAATACAAATTATTTGATTTAATTAGTAGTTAGATGGTAAGAAAATAAAAAAAACATTTGTGTTCGTTAGAGCGGGCAACATTGACGATGAGTCTTTTCTATGGCGAAAGTTGTCAAGTGAAGTTAGTTCACTAAGCAGAGGGGACAGCCACCTCACTCACAGCACACTTCACTCGCACCACATTGATAGTTGTCTGTCTGTGTGTTTGATTGTTCGTTGCGCTTGTGTTCTCTCTTTCTGTTTCTTTTTATAGTTACAACTGTTAAATAAGCTAAAAATACACAAAACAATTCAATTCAATTCTTTGGACTTAATGGCAACCAACCAGCCATCGATACTACTCGATACACAAAACAAAAAGATGTAAGTAAACCTTAGCTGTCAAAGTGAATTTTTTTTCCGCCATGATGTTTTTTGTTTGTGTTGCACATTAATAATGCACAATTTCATTTCCTGCCAATAAACAAAGTGTTTTAATAACAATTTAACAATCAAAAAGTGTTCTAAGGGTCTTAAACTATTTTTTGATAAAGTGTACAAAGACCTAGCCCAGACTCCTTGCATTTTGGGACATTTTTTTTTCAACATTTAATTTAAAATCTAAACTGGTAGTTTCTTCGTTTCCAAGTAGCTTCAGAGAATGCATTAGACTCTAAGCTTTCATAATAATAATAATAATAAAGTAGTACTTCATAGGCTATTAATCGCTGAAATCAGCCATCAAAGACAGAGAGTTTAGATTTTAAATAAGTTTAACATTTAAATGATAATTAACATACATTCTCAACTTTAGGTAATTTTTTTAGTAACTTTCATTAAAGTTATGAGGCTGTTTCGTATATGAATAAATACACAGTTTATAGAGATTTAGTAGCAAAAATAAAAATCCAAAGAAACCTTGTGCGGTGAAATACCTAATCCATAGCTTTTATTTGCATAAATTATGGACACGGGATCTGATCGAAAATCCGGACTTTTATTGTAGTCCGGGTTGCAACAACAATTTAAACCCCGCCCGGGCGCTCCCCGGACGTCTTCCAAACTAGGATAAATCCGGGGAAACCCGGACGGATGGCAGCCTTACCAAGACTGTATGAGCTTAAATGATTCTTTCCATAGCAATTTATATAAAAACATCGTATTTCTTTCTCAGCGGCAAGTTCGGCTTGTGGTTAGACGGGGACCTGTACCTAGGTCGCACGCAGCGCTGCACCACCTACGGCAACGAGCCGCTGACCACGCGCGAAGACTTCATCGTCAAGATCATGGAGTGCTGGACCTTCATCTGAACGCTCCTCAGCTTCCCCCACTTTCCTAACGTTGACACCTTCCGAGTCCGGCCCCGCCGGCTCCGCCGCCCCGCGGCCCCGACAATACGAGCGAACGTCTCCGCATTTCTAGTCAAATGTACTGAACTTGACCAATGTTTTCGAATCCCCTGACTTTAGGTACCTCGGGGACGCAAACTAGTCAATTGTCAATTCACCGACCACAGAGTCGGACGCGCTGACGCGTACTCACATAACGATTGTGTCAATTCATATAATATTGTCATATTTGTAACGATTGGAATCAATGTATGATGTTGCGTAGAAATTTATGTCTAATGAATTGTGTTTAGCCGTCTTATTGGTGTTATCCAGTGTCAACAGTAAAATTATAGTTTTATGCGCGACTTGGATCTGTGCCGAGGTTTGTACGGTTTCGAGTCGACAGCGGCGTTAGTGAACTAATATTCGCCTATATCGTGTAGCTGGAGATATGTTGCGTTCATACGAGTCATAATATTAAGTTAGTAAGCATAATTATGTTACACTTTCACTGTGATTTGATTTTATATGATTGCATTTGATTGATGAAGCAATTCGTATATAAACTCCAATTTAAAAACTGAAACTGAAGTTTTTTTTGTTTGATATAATTTGTATATTCAAAAGGCATTATTTATTGTTTTCTTTTTTTCAATAGATTCAGTGTTTGATGTAATTGCTTCAATACAGAAAACAAGTAGCAGATATATAAAAAAGTAAAGTTATTTAGATGCTTGATAAATGTAATCGTCATTGTGCTTAGTAATTGTGTCACTTAGCCAGAACTTATTGAAAAAGATATTATTTTCCTGATGGTGGACTGGGAAAAAGATATTTAGTTTGAGTGGGACCACACTTGGTGGTTTTTTGTGTAGATTTTCGATGTAAGGTAATGGAAACTATTATAATGTCAATTCGATAATGACTGTAGACTCGTTAAGTAGGACTTATTGAAACTGAATACCAAGTGTGTGCACTCTCATGTACAGTCCCATATGTATTCTCTTTTTTGTACATAAAAATGCATATTTAAATATAACTGAGATTATGTAGTGAAGATAATATATTTTTGTGATAGTTCAAATGGATTATTCTAACATGGAAGTATATATTTAATGAGTAGCAATGATGAGAAAAAACAAAATTAAGCACATTAGATGCAAGCAAGTTATGTAGATCATTTGTGGTACTTTATATGCATATATCTGAAGCAGATTTTACTTGACATAGTTATTGTTTGTGTGTGTCAGGTATTAATATACAATATACAGAAGTTGTTTTAAATTAATATCTGCATAAATATTGTTACAAATTTATAATCACTAGACTTGTTAAGTAGCAGTGAGAGATTTAATATTAATTTATTCTGTTATGATTTCCATCTAATTATTGCTGTAGCTGCATTATTTTGGCGGTTTATTATGTTATTACTAAGTTGTTAAAAGTATAAATCAAGCCATAATAATTGAGAATATATTCTTTTGAGAAATATGTATTTTATTTCGCCTGTTACAATTATTTAATTAACATTTATTATCAATCATATCTTGATCGCTTATATCTATCTTCATCATTGCCATGTCCTCTGTAGTTTCTGTGGTATTCATCTCTCGGATCATAATATTGTCTCTTATTATTTCTCCTATTATCAAACTGTCTGTTATCATTTCTACGATTATTTCCCTCCAACCAATCTGGTACAATGGGTGGTGTAGATGGGCCTCTATTGTAAACTTTCATGAATTCTTTATCATTTTCTGTATATCGCTCTTTGAGGTCCTCTTCACATCTTCTCAAGAATTCTTTATCTTCTGCTGATAAACCATTATTTGTGGCCATTGTCTGTTACATCCAGCGGTGAACTAATCTGTAATAAATAATAATGCAGTATATTAACTGGCAAAATTAATAACAAAAACAACAAATACTACAATGAGGGGCCATCAATATTATACATCACACTCTGGGGGCATAACAAAGTGTGAAGTAAGAAATTCAAAAATATTTGGACACGCGTCAACGACATCAAATGGCCTTTACGGAAATGTTTTTTTGTGTGCGAACCAATTTGGGTGCGAACCTCCCGCGTCTCACCCCACACCGAACCCTCGATTGCTCTGTCTAAACGCCTCAGATGCCTGTAAGTAGGATTGTGGCGCTGGTCACGACGAGGAAGGTGATCCAAGAGAAATGTTCTTTACTTGCATGTGCTTAATTGTTTAAAGTTATTGTTAGTGCCTGGGAGAATTCATGAGATGCTGGGTATTTTTTGTGACTTATAAGGCATTTGATTGCAGTCAGGATGACACTTTAATTAGGAAACTCTTAACACTAATGAAATGAAATATTTATTTATTTCTCAACATTGACTATTACTTATTCTAATTAAGTACGTCAAATAAAACATGACTACCACCAGTTCGAAAAAACCTTCGTGAGGAAGAACTGGCAAGAAACTTCAAGGGTATATTTTTTTCAAAATAAAGGGTTAAGTCCATTTTAGGCCGTCAGTAAGCTTTTTTGTTTCAGCAATTAATGGACGAATGGAATGCACGATAATTCGTATCATATATTTAAATGATTATTAAAAAAAGTATCAGAACTAAAATATTTCCCAATAAAATTATCTGAATTAATAAGAAACTAAACGTGAGGAGTCTCCGTACAATAGCTGCGCAACGTTGGGGTTACCGATTCAATGCAAAAGAAGTCTTGCTGGTGGCTTATTCTAAAGAAAAAGGCATAAAGCTTTTCATAAACAGTAAAGTAAACATATAAAGTATACATTTAAAACTAAATAAATAATATCAAAAACATATTACAAACTTAATTAGGTTAATTGTATAATCTTGCAAAGCATTATTTCAATTGCAACTATAACTTTTCGTGAGTTTTATTTTTTTTTTTAGTTCGGGATCCCTATCACTAAAATTCAAATACGTCAATCCAATATTCGCTCTGTTATTTTGCAACAAGTGGATGTGCTCTTTCAGGTTTCCTTTTTTTTGACTTTTTATCTTCCCATGTTATTTCCTTTTTGATTTTCCTTTATATTAGAACGTAATTTATCATAAAATAAACTAAATTATCCAAAAAAAAACTCCTGTGTTAGACAATAAGAACTCAAGCTGAAAACAAGCTTCATAAGCGCGGAAGGTTAAACTTGTTTGCGTCTATTAAGGTTGCATGGGGCTAGCATATAATTAGCCGAGAAGGTGTCTAAACGCGACAAACACTCGCTTCGGGTCGAGAGATAATGTGGCTCAGTAGCGTCAGTTTCTCGGATTTTGAGACCTCCTCGACTTATCGCGAGTACAGACCTCTTCCTGTAGGTTATCTAATGTATAAAAGTGTTTTCTTTCTATATTCTAATTAAGATTTTGGACACGTGACTCTGTGTTGTACGCAAGATTCCCTTTGACTTCATTATTTAATTTAAATACGAAAACCAAAAAAGTTAGTTCAATAACCTTTTAAATATGGTTTATGACTATATAGTCAATCTATTAAAAATAATCATGACGGTATTATATGCTGAAACATCATCGGCCGACGGCTCAAACACAATGGACTTAAGCCTTTACAGAGTCTCTTTATGTCTATACAAAATTATTCTTATCTGCATCTGTTAGCTCGGCAAGTCTCCCTCCCCCCAAGTATCCAAACGACGAACACCCTCAAACGGCACCCGTTCACGAGATAACGTGGGATCCAGCCATGCCCTCCTCAACCATATTAGAGGGAAGTGAGTGACCCGTCACCCGACGCTACCATAAGAAGACGTACTTTAGTGACAATGACGCTTTAGATTATCATCTGGACGAAGAACTCAACGAACAAACAGACACATTACACATGTTTTGTTACAAATACTAGTACAATCCTGTAAATGAGGGGATTATACCCAAGGGCTTTTACCATCCAAATAATTGGATAGTTCATAATATGCTTTAGCACACAACTTCTGCTTTATAGTTTCTTTGAATTTGTCAATAGGAAGTCCTTGGATATCCTCAGGAACCTTTTTATAAAAGTGTATACATTGACCCATGAATGAGTTAGTGACTTTATGAAGCCTACTATTATGAGCTGCCAGCATATTTCTTCCTCGTATTAACATTGTGCAGATCTTTTTTTTCTTTTGAACAAGGTTGTGTTCTTTTTTACATACATTAAATTTTCTAAAATATATTGTGAATGGAAAGTAAGAATATTTATTTCCTTAAATTTACTTCTGACGCCCTTGGACCGAACTGATAGATTGCGCGATCAGCCCTTTTCTGCAGAATAAATATAGTATCGATGTCGGCAGCACTCCCCCACAACAGAATACCATATGTCATAAGGCTGTGGAAGTAACCAAAATAGACTAATTGAGCAGTTGTTTCATTTGAAATTTGTCTCAATTTTTTAACAGCATATGCGACAGAGCCAAGCTTTTTCGCTAAACCATCAACATGCGGTCCCCATTGGAGTTTGGCGTCTAAGGTTATGACCAGAAATACAGTTGAGTTTACAGGAGTCAGTTCCTGGCTCTTAACTGAAATGTTTGTGTTAACCTGTTTGACATTTTGCAATGTAAACTTAACACATTTCGTTTTTTTTTTTCATTGAGGAGCAAATTATTAGCTGAGAACCACTTCTCTGTGTTGGAGATGCATTGGTTTACTGCTACATAGTCAGTTTCTCGTCTTTTGATTATAAATAAGAAGGGAGTATCGTCAGCAAACAATATGACCTCGCATTGATTCTTAATGACCGATGGCAGATTATTGATATATACTAAAAATAGGAAAGGACCAAGAACTGAGCCCTGGGGCACACCCATTGTCACTGCCGATCCTGATGATTTTTCTCCATTTATTGCAACTTTCTGTTTCCTATTAGAAATATTTGATTTAATCAAGGCAAGCGCTTGGTTTTTATGCCGTAATGGTGCAGTTTCATCAGTAGAGTAGTATGATCCACACAGTCGAACGCCCTGGACAAGTCACAAAAGACACCAATAGCATCACACGACTCCTCCCAGGCGCTGAATACGTGTTTTATGAGCTCGACACCGGCATCGGTTGTTGAGCGACCCCGCGTGAATGCAAATTGCTTAAAATTCATTAAACTATTACCATAAAAATGAGAAAGTAATTGATTTAAAATTAATTTTTCAAAAATCTTACTGAGCGTTGGTAGTATAGATATAGGTCTAAAATTATTAGGGTCAGACATACTACCTGCTTTGAATATTGGAATGACCTTACTCAATTTCATTAAATCAGGAAAAACACCATTATCAACACAGTCATTAAAAATATTGGCTAAGTAAGGGGCTATACCATCAATGACAAATAGAATAATTTTAACAGAAATTCCATCTAAATCGGCAGTATTTTTTACTTTGATGCTTTTAAATGCATTTAAAACTTGTGGAACAGTAACATGTTTAAAGATGAAATCAATATCGCATGAATTAACAATTTCCATTAGCAGTGACTGTGCAAGAGTGGAACATGAATTAATACTCGAAGTAGTTGATACAGGGATGGCAGTAAAAAAATTTTCAAATGCTTCAGCAACTTCTCTGTCAGTTGACAACACTTTATCATTGATTTTCAAATTATATTTGGTGTGCGGTTCTTTTGCTTTCCCAGTTTCCTGATTAATTATATTCCATGCAGTTTTTGAAATGTTAGTACTATATTTAATTTTATTATTAATGTAATTAGATTTAGCTACACTGCATAGTCGTTTAAATAATTTTTAACATATTCATAAAATATCTTATTGTGATTATAAGTTCTTTCACTGTACAATTCATATAATCTTTTTCTACTTCTGCATATTCCCACTTTTGCCCAGTCACTAAACCTAAATAAATTATTATTTACACATATTTTCTTTTTTTTTTGTAAACAGAGTCATACTCATTTTTAATTATATTATGAATAGAGTTATATTAAGTAATAGGATCTCCACAGTAATCTAATTTAAATGTTTTTTTACAATACATTTTTCCTAAATGTTTCAAGCCATCTCCCATTCATGGGTATAAAGGTAATTTCTCTTTTTAGTCTTTTTTAGCCAAATATCAAAAGTGGCCAACTGCCCACTATGATCTGATTGTAGTTTATTAATTACTGACTTTGTACATGGCATTAAATTTGTAAAAATGTTATCAATGTTGTCAAGACATGTGGTTAGCGTAGGCTCTAAGAAGAGATTTTTTAACAATTAAAAAGATTCAAGAATCGTTTACTTTGTGATGTCTCTACTAATAAATCAATATTAAAATGGCCACAAATAATTATTTCTTTGTTTTTGTTATTAACTCTATGTAATACCTCATCCATAGTGATCTCAAATACTTCAAACGGTGAGGATGGGGGTCTGTATACACTTATTATAACAATATTCTCAATACATTTATGATATTTATGATAAAATGCTAACATTTTTAGCACCAAACATAAAACAAGTCTAATCAAACTTGCAACTGAATGGTAACATGTTGAACCTCTAGATAATACTGTTTTTCTTTTCATAACCAGAAGCTTCAATAGTTGAGTAGACTTTGTTCTTTGACATTTGCGGTTAAAAAATTCTCTCACTAACTGATATGCGTACAGTGAGGATGGTATATTTTAGTTTCTTTTACAGCCTAATGTGTTATGCAAAAAAGGGCTATTTATGGAATGTATAAACTAAGAAATAGAAAATCTGTGAGAGACATGTTTAAAGGGATTGGTATACCCTTGCATCACAATATATGTATAAAAATATTTTGTATATTCAAAAACTTACTAATAAATTTTAAACTTAGAAAGATAACCATAATAGTGGTTACTCTGTAAGAACTACGAACAACCAAAAGGTAGCTTTTCTAAATTAGACTGGCTAAAATGAGCAAATCATCAGAATTTCAATATGTTGTTATAATAAAATTCAGAAATCTGTTCAGACCCTTCTATCAATTTAAGAAAACTATCAAGGTAAGTATCTTTATGAAAAAAGCTTATTATAAAATCAAAGATTATTTGGATGACCAAAGGTGGTGGGATTGGGGTCTTCACAGGCTGTTTCTGTAACTGGTAAATAATATATGCGTAGTGTAAACAGCTTGGCTGCGAGATGACACTAACACACACACACAACTAGCTGCCCTGTTGTTTCTTTCATGTCGTAGTCAAGCTGTATACATGTAGATTATTTTCCCTGGGCTATTTTTCCTCTCGGTCTAGTTTTAATACCTTTAAAAAGTTGAGGTCAAGGTGTAATGACGCAATCATGACGGAGAAAAAGAAGGATTCTTCACGTGTATTTTTTTCATTTAATCCTATGACGAAATAAAATATTTTGATTTTATTTGACTTACTCTTTTTAATAAAAAAAAGGATCGAAATCAACTTCAAGTCGTATTCTTGTCGGGATTATATGTGTAACAAGTAAAATAATTTTATAGATAATTTCTTACCACAAAAATAACTTGGTCTTCCGAGTCTAAACTGTGTATTAAATACCAATAGAGCCCCAGTCGCCAAGATTTGTATTACCCTAACTGCTATCATTTATTTTAGGTATACATTTACTATGCATTTACTCCCAAACAGAAACAAAAACAGAACACAAAACAGTAAACCGATACTACGAAACTTAATCTTTTTGATTGAATACTACACTGCCATAGCAGGTAGTCTTCATACAAAAAAAACTAGGAATTATGTCTGTCTATGGTTAGAACTTTTTGATTATGACAGCTCCATTGCTACTTTTCGAGCGAACAATTGTCAAAATTATGTCACTTCAATGCGAATTATGAATGATAACACTATGTTCAAAACTTGTCTCGGTTGTGTTGTAAACACGTGTTTTGCTTAATTTCGTGGTTTTCATATTTTTCCATTGAGTTATTTCGTGTTTTTGTGTATGTTTTGTGTTGTTCTGGTTTGGTAAGCTGAATATTATAGTTTATTTGTAGTTTTAACTAATTGTGGACTACAAAGGAGGCAGATAATATTACCGCATACAATGAAACATTCGTAGATGCTCCAACCTCTGTTTCCCATTCAAGAAAACGGCCCTCGGACGTTCCCGAATCATCTGTTGCCAAAAAAACTTCAATTGATCCATCCTCTTCCATACAATCAGTTTACGTACACCCTAGCTTGTCTGCCAAAAAAGAATACACTGATGCAGATAACGGCCCCTTCCTTGTCCAGGCAGGTTCCTTTTCTCACTAGTAATTTTAAAAATATAAAAAGTGATGGTGTTAAGAGCATTGGCCGCAACCGCGTGTCGTTGGAATTTACAAGCGCTGCTGCTGCCAATGATTTCTTGAATTGCCAACACCTTTCTTCTCACACATATGTGCCCACAATCCCCTCTTACGATATTACTAGTATGGGCTTAGTACGTGATGTCCCTACTACATGGTCAATGGAAGAATTGGTAGAAGCAATCTCCCCATCCCAGTCATATGGCTTAATTTTAAAAGCCCGCCGACTTAATAGAAAAATTGTTAATCCTTCTGGCGCAACGTGGGTCCCAACTGTTTCTGTTGTACTCACCTTCTCTGGCCAAGTCCTACCCCAAAGAGTCCTCGTATTTAATACTTCTCTCTCCGTCGAGACATACATCCTCCCCTCTATACAATGCCTGAATTGCTGCCGGTTTGGACATGTTAAAGCCCAGTGCCGTTCCACCCCAAGGTGTTTCCGCTGTGCACAACCCCACTCAGGCGATTCTTGTACCCATTGACAAATCCTCTTGTCTTCAGTGTTCAGGCCCCCACCCCCCTCTTCATCATCCAAGTCATACAAAAAAACTGTAGTTACTTCACCAAAACCTAGATCCCCGCTTTCCCGTGGGTATGACAGGTATGCCTATTTGGAATTAGTTAATAACTACAATCCTCCATCTCTTACTCCTGGTTGTGCATTAATAAATCCATACAGTGAACCCGAAAATGATTATCTCATTGAACAACTTGCTACCATTTTAGTGAATATCCTCTTCAGATTTAGTGATTGTTCCCTACCGCCCAACGTTGCATCAAAACTGATCCCACTTTACAATTTGATTAACCATGCCAGCTCTGCTCCAATGGAACAGTAGGAGCCTTCGCCCTAAAACCCCCTGGCTATTGCTATCTCTGAGACTTGGTTTTCCCCGGGCAGCCGATTTTGGCTGTCTGGATTTGCCTGCTCAGGGATGACAGGTCAGACCATCATGGAGGTGCAACCTTGTTAGTGAAACGCTCAGCCCCTTACTCCCTAATTCAACTCCCTCCCCATTCCTTCCCTATAAATATTGTAGCAGTTAAAATTTTTGACTTCTCCCTTGTTTCTGTCTAAATATCCAACCCCACAGTTACGCTAATCCATGAATTTCATTCCCTTATTTCCCTTATCCCACATCCCATTATTATCCTGGGTGACTTTAACTGTCATCATAGTCTATGGGGTATACATTGCTCCGCACTGGATGATGCACCGGGTAGGTGTTTTGCGGATGTCATTGATGACCGGAGCCTCTGTGTGTTGAACGATGGCCGCCCTACGCGCATTGCGGGCCCACATCAGAGGGATGGGGCGGTAGACATCTCCATCTGCTCTCCTTCCCTCAGTCTATCTGTAACCTGGAACCGCCTTTATTCCCTCCATGGTAGTGATCACTATACCATTATTCTTTCGGTTCCCATTTCAACCCTTATCCCACAAAAACTTCCTCCCCTCCTTAAACATAAAACTGACAAGGCTGACTGGGGCAATTTTGCCCTGAGCACAAACCACCTGCCCTCCTTAATCCCTACACCCACTCCAGACAATATCCAGTCCTGCTATGATTCTCTCGTATCCTGTCTATTTTCTGCTGCAAATTCATATATTCCTTTGAAAAATCCTGACCCAAAATATCGAGGGTCCCTCCCATGGTGGGACTCCGATTGCTCAGACATGGTTCGAGAAAGTAGAGTAGCTGAAAAAAGATACTGTTCGTCCATGACCGCACAAAACTTGGCTGTTCAAAAAAAGAAAAGGGATTTTGGCACATTTTCTGTGAAAGCCTAGGCCCCCGTACCCCTTCCCCAATTGTCTGGAGCTCCCTGCAGCGCTTTCGTGTTGCCGCTTTTACCCTTCCTTCTCCTGCGTCTTCTGACCCCTCCATCCGGCTTGATCCGTTTTTTGACAGAATTGCCCCTCCATTTGTCCCATTACTAGACCAATTCCCATCTCCCTATCCATCACTCTCCTCATCCAACCCCTTGGACAGCCCCTTTACAATGCAAGAACTCAAACTTACTCTTGACCGCCTACATGACTCTAGCCTCGGCTTTGATGGCATTCCTTACTCCTTTATAACTAAATCAAGTTACGATTTCCAAGAGCTTCTCCTCAGCATCATCAACATTTTTTTTCTCAATGGTGATATCCCCTCCTTTTGGAAACATCATTTAGTTATTCCTATCCTAAAGCCCGGTAAGGATCCTAGAGATCCAAATTCTCTTCGTCCAGTTGCAATAACTCCTACCCTCCTTAAAATTTTTGAACATTTATTAAAACTCCGTCTGGAATGGTTTGCTGAAAATCATTCCCTCCTCAGTCCCACCCAATATGGTTTTTTGTACGATGGACAGCCTGAGCATTTTCGCCGCGGATTTAAGATTAGCCTTGGCTGATAATGAATCCGTGGTGGCAGTGTTCTTGGATGTCTCGTCGGCCTATGACAATGTCCACCGCCCCCTACTCAGGCAGAAAATGCTCGAGCTGAGTATTCCGGTGAGACTGACACACTTCACCTATAACCTCCTTTCTGGCAGATTTGTTCAGATCCGACATCAACATGCTAATATTCCAGCTCGTATAGTATGGCAGGGTCTTCCACAAGGTTCTGTCCTTAGTCCCCTACTCTATAGTATATATACTTTGGATCTGGACAGATCAGTTAACCCCTTCTGCAACATCCTACAGTATGCTGATGATATTGCCCTTTATCTTCGGGTAAGGGTAATTGAAGCTGCTTCCAGCTTTAAACATCGCTTTATCATACCTAGGCAACTGGCTCCACTCTCATAATCTCACCTTATCTTCCTCCAAGAGGTCAAGTTCCTTGGAGTATATATTTTTGACTCTTAACTGACTGGTTCTCCCCATCTTAACTATGTAGCCAGGAAATGCGAACTTAATATTAATATTCTACGTTGTCTGTCAGGTGCCTGGTGGGGCTCCCACCCTTACTCTCAAAAACTCCTCTACAATGCCCTAGTTAGAAGCGTCATTGACTATGGCTCATTTCTCTTGGAACCCTGTAACAAAGCAGGTCTTGTCACCCTTGATAAAATCCAGAACAAGTCAATGCGCATTATCCTAGGTGCAATGAAGTCATCTCCGGCTAATGCTATGAGGGTTGAATGTGTTGAACCACCTTTTCAGCTTCGCAGACATTACCTTGCCGATAGGTTTATTTTGAAAACCCTCCAACTTTCCACCCACCCTCTCCACCTTAAACTAGGTGTACGAGCCAATGTGTCATTGCACTCGTTCACCGCGTTTACCTGAGTAAGCAATATTAGATGTATATAAATTCGACATTATTACAATAAAAACAGTGATCATTACGCACTCAACGGGTTTCATTTGACATCCCTATTATCATCGCCTATCAGTATCAGCATCATAAGGAATCTATCACCATATATCAGAAGCATCTATCAGCATCAGTAGCAGCAGCAGCAACTATCATCTATATCATTTATATCAACTATCAGCTTAAAGTGTAAATCGTTACATTTTTTTTTTTGGTCCTTCGAGCATTTTATTGTTTGGACCTTCGTCGAAGGAAAACAGCGAACATAAGGATCCTACGCCATTGCTATCCTTTGATCGGAGTGGATTTGGTATAACTGCGAATCGGTTTGGCTGGCTTCCCACAAGCGGGATCCCCCAGCTCAGATTGAGAAGGCGCATAAGGTTGTACTTGGTCTGCGAAGACATTGGGTAGACAGGATCCAATCAATCAATACCTCAATATCACCTATCGACATGCAAGATCTACTGGAACGTCAAAGCACTATCATGCGGGAGATCGAAAGGATCTACATCAATTATAAGAAGGATTCTGCGGATCGAAAAACACCGGAATACTATGTAAAACGTCTAGAAGCAATCGACAGCCTGTGGGGTGAATTTGACCTCAATAATGAGAATTTGGAATCAGCAGAAGACAAAACATCCGATTATTTTACAAAAAACATTTATCATGAAGTTATGAGCTTCTATACAACAGCCAGAGCGACCATGACATCGGACTCCGAGCGGCCTTCAACTCCCAAACTCTCCCAACCAACAACATCGAAAACAAACTTTCACATCCCAAGCATTCATTTGGAAAAATCCGACACGCGCCAAGGGCTGCAAGATCTTTTAGTACAACAATACGCTAATTTCCGGGCATTGGAGCGACAGATAAATCGCATCAATATCGAGAAACTCGAAGAAAAATGGGAGATTGAAGACGAACTGCGTAACCTACAACAGCGCTGGCGAAACATCGATGATCTACATCTGCGCATCGATATTTTATCAACAGGATCAGACAATAAATATGAAAGAAAATTCGCTGACATCGAGGGCCAGTACCTTAACTCAAAGCGGACCCTGAACCAAAAACTAGGGTCAAGCGCACACCAACAACATTCTCTACCTCAGATTGATATTCCCATATTTACGGGAAAGTACACACAGTGGCCTACATTTTGCGATTTATACACCGAAGCGATACATAACAATAAGTATCTAACAAACGCGCAGAAAATGCAATATTTAAAATGTAAGGTCAAGGGAGAAGCAGAGCGCATTATTCAACACCTTCATATATCAGCCGAGAACTACGGCACTGCCTGGGAAATATTAGATCATCGCTACAATAACCCGCAGCTCTTATTCACCAAGCAAGTCGAAATCCTCCTTAATCAGCCCAATATTCACAAACAAACCTCACATGAATTGAAGAAGCTCTACGACACTACAACTGAATGCATCCATGCCGTACATAACCTGGGGGTGGACACCAACAGCTGGGATCCTTTAATAGTACACATTTTATCGAAAAAGCTAGACATTGATACCTACAGCGACTACAAGGAGTCCCGCAAGGCGCCGCGCTCACTACCTACACTTGAAGAATTTATGACGTTTATTGAAAGTAAATTTACGGCGCTGGAACCTATACAATGTAGAGAAAAGGATAATCATAGTACCAAAAAATGTGTCTATCAAGCACAGAATGTTCCATATTATAACAAGACCGGCCCGCCGCCACCGCCGCCGCAATATCAGAACAAGCTCAGAGGATTTTATCAAGCCGCACCAACATACACACGCAAGTCCTGCGTTGTGTGCAATGCATTCCATGACCTATTTATGTGTCAAACTTTCCTCAATCTACCTGCCAAGGAGCAAATAGAAACGATATCAAAACATAACATCTGTCCTAATTGTCTCTACACGCATTACGATAAACCATGCACTTCAATTCGACGTTGTAAGGAGTGCAATGAACCACATAACACCAAAATTCATGACTCAATAATGCAATCAAAATCAAAGTCCACGTACAGTAAACTGCAAGCAACGCAAAACGTGCAGGCGCCACCACCCACTCCGAGTGCATCGCACTCAGCAGTAAGCGCTCCAGTTTCGAATAAGCAACCTAAGCAACATTATGCTAACTATGTCGCATCGGATGACGAAGAGATACTTCTTACGACAATATCTATTAAAATACAGTCGGCGGATGGTACCTACATAACTCTAAGGGCGCTCCTAGACCAAGGGTCTCAAGTAACTCTTATATCAGAAAATGCAGCTCAACTTCTAGGACTAAAACGCCAACGCTATCACGCATCTGTGGCTGGCATTGGTCCCAGTTCAAAGCAAAGTAAAAGCATGGTTACACTAGTCTGCGAATCATTATACGGTGACTATCAATTTAGTACCCAAGCACTCGTAATATCACGCATCATCAATAACCTGCCTAATTTATCATTTAAGAAGGAGTCCTGGCCTCATATTCAACACCTCAACCTCGCTGATCCAGAATATAATATTTCAAAACCAGTCGATATATTGTTGGATGCCAGTATATATTCAGAAATTATCATGGATGGTCTAATAAGGGGCCCCCCACGAGCCCCTATCGCTCAACATACTAAACTGGGATGGATCCTATCAGGGAATGTGAAGACATTCCGATGCAATGTTGTCGTACATCAATTAGAAGACTTATCAAAATACTGGGAGACCGAAGACATCAACGATTCCCATGTTAACTCACCTTTAACAGAGAAAGAGCAGTACTGTGAAGACCTATATCAATCTACTACAAGAAGGCTACAGGATGGTAGATACGAGGTGGCCATCCCCATGAAACAAAATTTTTTGAAAGATTTGGGTTTTTCAAAATCAGTTGCTTTGGCCAGATTTGCACAAACAGAGAAAAAAATGGCTAACAATCAAATATTATCAGACAGCTATAAACAGTTTATGCATGAATATGAGTCACTGGGTCATATGATCGAAGTAAACAACACCATAAGTGCGAGGGAGACAGCATGCTATCTACCTCACCACGGCGTTGTAAAATCAGACTCTACGAAGACCAAATTACGTGTTGTTTTTAACGCTTCCGCCAAATCGTCATCGGGCCACAGCCTTAATGATCTTATGGAGAGTGGACCCAACCTACAGCAGGACCTCCAGGGATTGATATTGAAATGGCGGGAGCCAAGATATGTGATGACAGCAGACATAGAAAAATTTTTCAGACAAATCCGGATTAGACCATCCGATCAACCCTTACAAACTATCCTGTGGAGAAACTCACCCCATGATCGCATCAAGAAATATCATCTCACTACTGTGACGTATGGCACCAAGGCCGCACCGTTCCTAGCCATGCGAACATTACGTCAGATTGCCTCCGATAGCAAAGAAAAATATCATTTGGCTGCGCAAGCATTAAATAATTCCTTTTACACTGATGACCTAATGTGCGGGAGCGACAGTATCCTTGAAACAAAACAGTTACAAGTGGAAGCATGTGAAGTCCGAAGAAAACGCCGCAGACTGCGCGACTAGAGGTCTAAGCAGCAGTAGTCTATCAACCCATACTCTATGGTGGGAAGGCCCTAAATTCATTCTCGAAGATTATCACCTTTCAAAGTCTGAGACATATCAAGAACCATTAATCGAATATAAAAAAATCCACAGTGTGCATGCAGCCTTACAATCAAGTTCTGAACTTATAATTTATAAACTATTAAATGAAATGAGTTCTATTAATATCTCGTATTATCAAAACAACTGCATGGGTGTTGCGTTTCATAAACAGAGCGCGCAATAAAGCAAATTGCAATACAAGCATTTTATCATCAAGTGAATTAAAAAACGTATCCAATTAAATTATCAAGACAGTACAGAACATAGAATTTTATGAAAAAAAGTGCAGAAAAACGAATATCATCTATTACAATTTATGAAAAACCAGGCCTCTATATTCGAAACCGAAAGTAACATTGTTCATCGCAATGAAAAACACATGAACAAACAATTCGAAATTATAAACAATCAACTACAAAGTCTTTCAAGAGAATCAAACGTCCTTAAAGTATCAGTTTACATCATGATGAATACCATAAACACCGATAACTTGATATCAACTCGAGTTCAAGAAAGCCTGCTGAACACAGTAACAGACATCTACCAAGGAAGATTGGATACCCACATTTTATCACCCAAACAATTAAAGGAACAACTGAACATAATTTCCGGACAGATAAACGGCAACTTATCAATTCCTGTGAAGCCTGAAAACATAAAATACCTGTATGAAATCCTACATGTCCGAACTAAAATTAAAAGCAATTATCTAATAATGGAAATAAAAATAGCGCTGACTACGAGTGAACACTATGAGCTGGATCGCGTCATCAGTTTACCTATATCAAACAATTATAATACAACTTATTACGCAATACCAAGTATGGAATTCATGGCCTTTAATGTGAGAAAGGATACATTCATTCCGATGTCACAGACGGATATATTATCCTGCATTAAGTATCATGATGACGGATTATTATGCCCTCTAAATGCCCCTATCTATCAATTAAGAATACAACACTCGATTTGCGATACTCAAATATTAATTAAAGAAAACAAAGAAACCTTTTGCAAAATAAAAACAATGCAGTGCGCGGATATGTGGCTTAAATTACATTCTAACGCAGCGTGGCTATACACGTGCTGTGGGCAGTGCCATGTGCGCATCATGTGTCCGGAAAGTGTGACGTCACACACACTCGAAGGGAGCGGCGTCATTGCGCTAGGTCAGGACTGTAACGTGAAAGGAGACACCTTTACCTTGTTCGGCCATCATGACTATCGCAGCAAAATAAATATCAACAATGCATATATAGAAACAATGCCGACCGTATCAGCACTCAATAACTTCATAAACACGTCAGTCTCTGTATCTGGAATAAAAGCAGACTCGGAAATTTACGAGACAGTCAAAAAACAGATCCATACTCTTAAGGAAGCGAGTATAAATAATGTCTCGGTTCACCAACAACATCACTACGTCATGATATACATCTTAGCCTCAACTATAATTGCCCTAACAGTTTCGATGTGTTGTTTTATTTTCAGACGAAGGCAGCGTCCTGAGTGCACAAGTTCACCGCAGTCCGCAGCACGCAGCACAGGAGAAGAACATCAGACGGCGTCGACCTGCCCTGTGTACGCGATACCCGCGCAGCGCGCCCGCAGCGAGGACCCCGCACCTTCACCCACTGGCGCCAGGACCTATGACCAGCCCGGGCGATCCGTCACCTTCAATCGGCCAACGTCATCGATTTCTTTTCAAAAAATCCCACGAATAGACTGATTCAATTATATTATATTAAGATATAGATTTTATACATTTTTACAAGTTAATTTAATTTAATTTTGTTTTGTATTCTTTTTGAGACTCGCAAGATGTACGAGCCAATGTGTCATTGCACTCGTTCACCGCGTTTACCTGAGTAAGCAATATTAGATGTATATAAATTCGACATTATTACAATAAAAACAGTGATCATTACGCACTCAACGGGTTTCATTTGACATCCCTATTATCATCGCCTATCAGTATCAGCATCATAAGGAATCTATCACCATATATCAGAAGCATCTATCAGCATCAGTAGCAGCAGCAGCAACTATCATCTATATCATTTATATCATCTATCATCTTAAAGTGTAAATCGTTACACTAGGCTCTCCAGAGTTCCCTTCCAAATTCATCATATTGGCATAATAAACCTCCCCCCGGCTTGTGTCAAGCCTCTCTTCCCTAGTCCCTTCCACAACTCCAATATTCCAATCAGAATTCCAGTATCTTTATACTTTTCCCTATGAATCCCTAGTGTTCTCCCCTCTAATCCTAACAGACTTTGGTATCCTCAAAAATGATCCTAATGCTAACCTCCTGTTCAACAACACCATCAACAGTAAATGACATTACTGGACCCTTATCTTCACGGATACTTCAAAACTCTCCACTGAGGGGTGTTTGGGGTAGCTGTGTGGATTCCTAAATTCATGGTCCTTTTGTCTTTTAAGTGCCCCCCCCCCCAAACCACTGTATTCACTGGGGAATCAATCAGCCCCTTAGAAGCTGTTAAATATGTGCTGGATAACAAGTTAAACAACTTCCTAATCCTATCCGACTCCCTGAGTTGTCTTACAGCGCTCAAAAATAACTTCTTCCAATTAGGGTCCAAATTTCCTCCAATCCTCCAAATAAAGCACCACCTTTTCCTCTGCAACCTTCAGGCCATAAACATAGTACTGGCCTGGATCCATGGCCATGCAGGTATAGCTGGTAATGAGTCAGCTGACTGTTTTGCCAGGGATTCTGAAGAATCCGGTTCCTTAATCCATTACATGTGCTTGTCCCAGGATCTGAGTGCCCTGGCCAAAGTTGATCTGGACCATAACTGGAGCACAGATTGGGACAACTCCCAAAATATTGTTGGAAAACATTATGGAGACATCCAGCCCACTATACCTGCTAAACCATGGTTCTGTCAATACAAG
Organism: Marasmarcha lunaedactyla; assembly: GCA_923062675.1. NCBI lineage: Eukaryota > Metazoa > Arthropoda > Insecta > Lepidoptera > Pterophoridae > Marasmarcha > Marasmarcha lunaedactyla. Next base: position 8,557,418 of record OV281342.1, on the reverse strand, counting down.
AAATTGAATAAAAAGACTTCCTCTGTTATTAGCAGATTAAGGTTGGGTCACTGTTGCTCTCCTGTTTTTCTATATAGAATTGACGTCCGTGACTCCCCATTATGCAATTGTGGTTCAGAACATGGAACAGTAGATCATATCTTTTTCAACTGCCCCCTCCTCCCGATATCTCTCTATGATTTTCTTCCCCCACAGATCCCCAGGCAAACCAGCATGAAGGTCCTCCTCTCCTCTAACCAGCCTATTACCCTGAAAATTATCTGTAAATATATCATGCAGTTTAATATATCTTTGTAAATATGTTGATAGTCTATGTTAAATATTGTATATATATATATTTATGTCACTAACTCTATTAGGTTTATAAGTAGAGTCTATTGGTGTTGGTAAGAACTAACTCAATGACTGGCCTACGTAGCGCACCTACTATCTCAAAATAATACCGTGTCTATTCGACCACGTTAGATTGGCAGTAATAGCCTGTCGCGTAATATCGACGGCTGGTTGCCTTTGCGCCCAAAGAATAAGAATAACACTGTGTTCAATCAAGGATGTACGTTTTTAGGTTATCTTTCAATGTTTTAATTATGTTAAAACTAATTTTATGATATTAATACTTGAAATTGGCAGAAATAGTTATTGTGTAGTAACTACAGCTTTGTTACATAAGAAATACGTTGTCAAGGCTAGGTTAAAAGCAGACCAATCCGAAGCAAATAAGGAGCGATACAGATCCATTAGAAATCACTGCAACAAGGTGTGTAGGGATGCACAAGGGCGCCATATTCACGCATCCGTAGAGAATGGTGATCCAGCTAAAGTGTGGAAATTTCTCAAAACTCTAGGCATTGGCGAGCCAAAAAATTCTGTAACTTCAAAAGTCGATATAAACTCACTTAATCCACATTTTTCCTCAACTTCTGCAATGCCATGTGTTGCGACAGTAACAGCCGTAGCATGGTCATTCATATCCTAGAATTCCTTCTCCCTACGTTAACCAAGATACTTAATAACTCCTTATCATCATCAACATTCCCTGAATCTTGGAAAGTCGCTAATATTATTCCTTTACCGAAAACAAACAATCCTGTACATCCAACTGATTACCGTCCAATTTCAATTCTACCTTTCATTTCCAAAGTCCTTGAACGTCTCGTCCACCAACAGCTATATTCTTTCCTGAATACAAACAATCTACTTAACCCATTCTAATCCGGATTTCGTTCCGGGCATAGCACGGTTACAGCCTTGGTGAAAATAACCGATGACATCAGGTATGGCATGGATCATCAAAAATTGTTCTGCTCTCTTTGTTGGACTTCAGCAATGCCTTCAATACAGTTGATTTTGTTGTTTTACTTGGTATTCTATACTCTCTTTACATATCTCCAGAAGTGATTGAGTGGTTTCGCAGTTATCTGCAAGGCTGCCGGCAGCGTATTTCAGTGAAGGACAACGTGTCTTCATGGTGCAATACTACTGCTGGTGTACCCCAAGACGGTGTGCTTCCTCTTTTATTGTTTTCAGATTTTATTAATACTATAACGTACTCTCTTTCTTCTTCCTACCACTTGTATGCAGATGATCTTCGTTATTCCCAAGTCAGTTTTGATAACATCGGTGTGGCAATTAACACAATCAATACGGACCTTGAGTTATTGCTTAAATGGAGCAAAGATCATGGTTTAAATATAAATCGTTCAAAAACGCAAGTTATCTTTGTTGGCAGTTTAAAAATTATATTATATTAAATCGATCACGACCATCTTTTATACGGTATATTGTTCAACCCCTGCCTCCTAACTTATCTTAAAGAACGGTTTACTTTTCGCCACCAACACCATAAAAGCTTTTTACATGGTGAAGAGGAGAGGGTAGTGAGTTCTAGAGAGAAATTGCTTTCACCGTGAACGACTGCTGATAAAAGTGGGTACCGTGACGAGGAGTTGCCAGCAAGAAGTTGCTGACTGACCACAAGTTACGTTCATAGTGACATTTTTTGGCATTCTTTTAAAAATCAGCTAAAGAACTTTTATCTTGCACAATGATTCGTAAAATCTTTCATAATTATCCTCAAAATTTATACATATGTATGTTTATCTATGTAAGTATTGTATTTTTATGTAAGTATATGATATAAATTTATGTATATATAATTTTATTATTTATGATGTTGTAGGCGCTCACCCTTATGGACCATACCAAGTACTTAAAAAGTTTTCAAAAGTTTACGTCATAAAAATTAATAACAAGCCAGTATCAATATCAATCGTTAGGTTAAAGCCAGCATACGTGCTGTCTGACTACGAATTCGTTGGGCTGGCATCCGATGACGTTACTCGCGAGACGCCACCGGATAGCCCACCGCCAACGTTCTCGAAACAGCAAACGGCAACTAGGCAATATAAAACACGCAGTGGCCGAGTTATAAAGCCCACTACGCGTTTTATGTTCTCACAATATCCTTAATTATTTAGCAAAAGTAGTTTAGGTTTTATAAACAGATATGTTTATGCATAAGTAGGTATTTTGTAGCAATTAGAGCGATAGTAACATTATAACACGTAGGTACATTATAACACGTAGGTACATAATAAAACATAGGTATATAATAACACGTACGTACATAATAACACGTAGGTATATACTATACAGGGTGTTAGGTAGATAATCCCTCAAAATAGGCAGGGAGTTAGCAAGGATAATTTCTAACATATTTGCCCTAGAAACTCCTATCGTAATGTTGATGGATTTTAAAATAAGGTGTTTTTTTATATATTTTATTAATTTCCCTGAGTTGAATACCTATGAATCTATAAATTTTTGTATAAGGTGAAGGTGGCAAAGCGCGCCTAGCGAGCAAGTGCGCCTACCACAACTATCTCAAAAACTACCGATGGGATACTAATTCAAATTCAAATTCAAATTCAAATTCAAATATTTATTTCTCAACATTGACAATTACTTGTTCTTATTGACGTCAAACATGATTCTACCACCAGTTCGAAAAAAACCTTCGTGAAGAAGAACTGGCAAGAAACTTCACGGGTATATTTTTTTTTTCAAAATAAATTTACAGAGTCTCTTTATGTCTATACAAAATTATTCTTTTCTGCATCTGTTAGCTCGGCAAGTCTCCCTCCCCCCAAGTATCCAAACGACGAACACCCTCAAACGGCACCCGTTCACGAGTTAACGCGGGATCCAGCCATCGCCCTCCTCAACCATATTAGAGGGAAGTGAGCGACCCGTCACCCGACGCTACCATAAGAAGACGTACTTTAGTGACAATGACGCTTTAGATATTCATCGGGACGAAGAACTCATCGCACAAACAGACACATTACACATGCTTTGTTACAAATACTAGTACAATCCTGTTAATGAGGGGATTATACCCAAGGGCTTTTATCATCCAAATAATCGGATAGTTTATAATATGCTCTAGCACACAACTTCTCCTTTATAGTTTCTTTGAATTTGTCAATAGGAAGACCTTGGATATCCTCAGGAACCCTATTATAAAAGCGTATACATTGACCCATGAATGAGTTAGTGACTTTATGAAGCCTGCTATTATGAGCTGCCAGCATATTTCTTCCTCTTGTGTTAACATTGTGCAGATCTTTTTTTCTTTTGAACAAGGTTATGTTCTTTTTAACATACATTAAATTTTCTAAAATATATTGTGAATGGAAGGTAAGAATATTTATTTCCTTAAATTTACTTCTAAGTGACACCCTTGGACCGAGCTGATAGATTGCGCGAACAGCCCTTTTCTGCAGAATAAATATAGCATCGATGTCGGCAGCACTCCCCCACAACAGAATACCATATGTCATGAGGCTGTGGAAGTAACCAAAATAGACTAATTGAGCAGTTGTTTCATTTGAAATTTGTCTCAATTTTTTAACAGCATATGCGACAGAGCCAAGCTTTTTCGCTAAACCATCAACATGCGGTCCCCATTGGAGTTTGGCGTCTAAGGTTATGACCAGAAATACAGTTGAGTTTACAGGAGTCAGTTCCTGGCTCTTAACTGAAATGTTTGTGTTAACCTGTTTGACATTTTGCAATGTAAACTTAACACATTTCGTTTTTTTTTTTCATTGAGGAGCAAATTATTAGCTGAGAACCACTTCTCTGTGTTGGAGATGCATTGGTTTACTGCTACATAGTCAGTTTCTCGTCTTTTGATTATAAATAAGAAGGGAGTATCGTCAGCAAACAATATGACCTCGCATTGATTCTTAATGACCGATGGCAGATTATTGATATATACTAAAAATAGGAAAGGACCAAGAACTGAGCCCTGGGGCACACCCATTGTCACTGCCGATCCTGATGATTTTTCTCCATTTATTGCAACTTTCTGTTTCCTATTAGAAATATTTGATTTAATCAAGGCAAGCGCTTGGTTTTTATGCCGTAATGGTGCAGTTTCATCAGTAGAGTAGTATGATCCACACAGTCGAACGCCCTGGACAAGTCACAAAAGACACCAATAGCATCACACGACTCCTCCCAGGCGCTGAATACGTGTTTTATGAGCTCGACACCGGCATCGGTTGTTGAGCGACCCCGCGTGAATGCAAATTGCTTAAAATTCATTAAACTATTACCATAAAAATGAGAAAGTAATTGATTTAAAATTAATTTTTCAAAAATCTTACTGAGCGTTGGTAGTATAGATATAGGTCTAAAATTATTAGGGTCAGACATACTACCTGCTTTGAATATTGGAATGACCTTACTCAATTTCATTAAATCAGGAAAAACACCATTATCAACACAGTCATTAAAAATATTGGCTAAGTAAGGGGCTATACCATCAATGACAAATAGAATAATTTTAACAGAAATTCCATCTAAATCGGCAGTATTTTTTACTTTGATGCTTTTAAATGCATTTAAAACTTGTGGAACAGTAACATGTTTAAAGATGAAATCAATATCGCATGAATTAACAATTTCCATTAGCAGTGACTGTGCAAGAGTGGAACATGAATTAATACTCGAAGTAGTTGATACAGGGATGGCAGTAAAAAATTTTCAAATGCTTCAGCAACTTCTCTGTCAGTTGACAACACTTTATCATTGATTTTCAAATTATATTTGGTGTGTGGTTCTTTTGCTTTCCCAGTTTCCTGATTTATTATATTCCATGCAGTTTTTGAAATGTTAGTACTATATTTAATTTTATTATTAATGTAATTAGATTTAGCTACACTGCAAACTCGTTTAAATAATTTTGAATACTTTTTAACATATTCATAAAATGTCTTATTATGATTATAAGTTCTTTCACTGTACAATTCATATAATCTATTTCTACTTCTGCATATTCCCACTGTTGCCCAGTCACTAAACCTAAATAAATTATTATTTATACATATTTTCTTTTTTTTTAAAACAGAGTCATATTCATTTCTAATTATATTATGAATAGAGTTATATTGAGTAATAGGATCTGCACAGTAATCTAATTTAAATGTTTTTTCAAATACATTTTTCCTAAATGTTTCAAGCCATCTCTCATTCATGGGTATAAAGGTAATTTCTCTTTTTAAAGTCTTTTTTAGCCCAATATCAAAAGTGGCCAACTGCCCACTATGATCTGATTGTAGTTTATTAATTACTGACTTTGTACATGGCATTAAATTTGTAAAAATGTTATCAAGACATGTGGCTGAGGTCGCTGTGATTCGCGTAGGCTCTAAGAAGAGATTTTTTAGGTTGTAACAATTAAAAAGATTCAAGAATCGTTTACTTTGTGATGTCTCTACTAATAAATCAATATTAAAATCGCCACAAATAATTATTTCTTTGTTTTTGTTATTTACTCTATGTAATACCTCATCCATAGTGCTCTCAAATACTTCAAATGGTGAGGATGGGGGTCTGTATACACTTATTATAACAATATTCCCTATCTCAACACAGGCTATTTCAACTGATCGCTCAACAGACAGACTTACAATATCAGTGCGTTCTTTAAATGTTAGGCTCTTATGAGTGATGATCATTGAGCCGCCGCAAGTTGTTTGTTCTCTGTTGAATGAACTAGCAATTACATGATTCTTATAAGAAGACATAATTTGACACTGTGTGAGCCAGTGCTCTGTGATACATAGTGTATGAATATTTTCACAGTTTATGTATAGTTCGATCTGTAATTCCTTACCATCAATGCCCTGCATATTTTGATGGACTATGTTCAGAAAATTATTTTTTACATTTTTATTGCTTAAATTACTACTTAGAATACTGGTGCTAGATGTATTATCTATTGTCACTAACTTATGTTTGAATTATTTCTAATACTATGTTTTGGAATATTACATTCCAACGGGTCAAAAGTATAAAGTGACTGCTCAATAGAAGCAGCGGTTGTAGTCAACGAATTGACTGTTATGCATAAAATATATTATGCATAAAATAAATTGTACCTATCATTGGTCATATATGGCTTGTTAATAAATGTATTTAAATCAATAAACTGAAATTTTTCACTATGACGACATGTCATATTTTGTACATCTATATTTAGTCGATGCTTCATATTATTTTCTGAGGGGCTCTGGGTAAATGGAAATGCATACAAAATAATTTTACTAATATTCTGCCTGCAATTCAATCTAGCAAAACATGCTGTCATTGTTTTCCTACTAAGTTGCTTACATCTGCACTACATAGTAGTGACATCTCACATCGTTTCTAAAAATTCAATCATAGTTCTTGGTGATAGTCACAGATGGCTCTAGTCGTGTGTGTTTGACACACGCGCCATTTTATTTTTCCTGTTATTCAAAGTGGTGAGGAGAGATGACTATGCGGTAATCATTGTGATAAATCTCAACAATTTGAGTTTTTATCGACATACAAGTGAAGTAAGTGCACAATTTTAATATTTTGCTTTATGATTCTGGTATTATATCAATCCTATCTAGTAAAATGTACATATTTTTTTCAAGTTAAATATTCTAACCTCAAATTTGTATAGTCGGGGAAGCGCGCCATACTGACTTCTAACATGGCGTACTTCGCCGTAATTCAGAGGTTACGAACCTTTTTAAACGTGTCTTTTTATAAGCTTTTATTGAACTTGCAATGTTTGTTTGCTCATTTGTATGGTTAGGTCAAATTTTGCAACCGAATTTTAAAGGAGTTATCTTCAACCGATTCAGTTGTAATTTGCAAACATGTTTATTAGTGAAATACATCTAAACTAAGTATCTATTTCTTTTTTGTCTACGAATAACAATACTTATAGAAGAATAACTCTCATACAATATCGCTTTGATTTTGGTTACATTTACGCAAACAAATTATCAGCAATGACAACGAAACATGCATACTCTTTCAAAGGTTGCAAATGCAAAAGGCTTGCATGCGATTGGTCGCGCCGAGGTCACGTCCCGTGAGGTGGCCTCAGGTGGATATTTTAAGCATCGCCCACCGCGGTAGATATTTTTTGGTTAGTCAGTTACGCTTCTATAGGCATTGTGCATAGTTTTTTTTAAATGGCTGGTTCGTGTATGTATTTTTGTTTCTATAATCCACTGTAATTTTCCAATTCATGATCCTTCGAATCCTAATGTCATCCGAATGTCATAAAAACCTTAACTGTCAAAATATTAGTAGTCGTGCATGGGGCTACATACATGCACCCAACACACAAATACAATAGACCAGTAAAAGTCACAATATTTAAATATTATTTTCCCGGTTTAAGATGGGGCACTACGTAAGAAAAACTGAAGGTCCTTCATGGTCCAGAGATTCATTGAATGAAGCAGTCGAAGCCGTTCGATCAGATAGGATGTCTGGGTATGCAGCCGCGTCAACATTTGCTATCCCAAGAAAGACTATTATGGACCACGTCACAGGTCGAAGAGGCCAAAAGTCATCAAGTCTAGGTAGACCACCAGCCTTTAAATATGAGACGGAGCAAAGGATGGCAAAGTGTTTGCATATAATGGAAAAAAATGGCTTAGGCCTGACTCGTACAGAATTTCTAAAGATTGTTAAGGAATATGTCTAAACAAATATATCTAATAATAGGAAATAATCAAAACAATCTAAAAACACCTTTCAATGATGGTACTCCCGGCAAAGATTGTTTTTCAAGCTTCAAAAATCATTATAAGCTGTCCATTAAAAAACCAAAGGCTGTAGAGGTTGCTGGTAAAAAAGCCGCAGACCCATTTGTCATCCAAGAATTTTATGACATGCTAGAAAGAGTGATTGATGAGTTAAGACTGCATAAAAAGCCTGAAAGAATTTACAATTTGGATGAAACTAGTTACTGCAACGATCCACAAAAAACGAAAGTCATAGGTCTTAGGGGATTTCCGTCGACTCGGACTACATCATCCTCCGGAAAGTCAAATACGACAATCTTGATGGCAAGCAACGCTGCTGGGGAGAAAGGTGCTCCATTCATTATTTATAAAGAAAAGCACGTATGGAGTAATTGGACCTCTGATTTAGCGTACCCTGGGACGTTGTATACAGCCACATCAAATGGTTGGATAGAATCGCAAGCATTTTTGGAATATATTGATAAAAGTTTTATTCCGATGATTGGTGATACGACTCAGCCAACACTTCTCATCTATGATGGTCACAGTACTCATGTAAATATTGCTGTAATCGAAAAAGCGTTACAACACAACATAACAATCTTAAAATTACCACCCCTTAACCAGCCATATTCTGCAACCGCTGGATTTGGCAGTTTTCAAATCATTCAAAGATACCTGGGACCGGGAAATGGTCAAGTGGCAAAGAGCCCACCGCGGGCAAAAACTGCCCAAAGATCAGTTTTCAAGGATAGTTCGAAAAGTGTGGTCAGCGCTTAATACCAACATTATAAAAAATGGATTTGCAAAAAGCGGTATTTACCCATTTAACAGGGATGCAGTTCCCGAACATAAATTAGACCCCGATGCTGTAAAAAGATGGAAAAAGACGATGGCAAATAAACACCTCCTCAGTACGCTCCGATGAAATTAACGAAATTGTGTCTGAACAAAATAAACGTTTCATTGAACTTAAACATAATTCTAATCAAAACATCAACAAGCAACATAAACTCAAATACCACAGAAAAAGTATCGTTCGATGATTTATTACTAGAAACTATTGAACAAGTTCCGATTACTGGTCTCAAAAAAAAACAAGTGAAGATTTCTGGATGCGCTGAAGTAATAACTCATCAGGATGTTATAGCAAGACTACAAAAAAAGGAAGATTACAAACTTAAAAAAGAAAAAGAAATGGAAGAAAAACGAAAAATAAGAGAAAACCAGAAAAAACATAAATTAAACGAACAAACTAAAAAGCAAAATAAAGAAAAAGGCAAGAAAAATGATTTGAAGAGCAAACGCAAAGAGCCTACGGAAAGTACACATACAAATTTAGCCGACCTTAACACATTTGACATTCCAGTTCCAGTACCAAGCACGTCCATTTTGACTGTCCTGCAAAACTCACAAAAACCAACAACCACAAAACCTGCAACCCACCCTAAATCGAAAGTAACTGTTTTTCAAGATACATATTTAGAACCAAATGAAAAAGTCTCTCGTGAAGATATATCTTTTGGGCAAAAACCTGTTCAACCGAGAGAAATTATAATAAAAACTTTAAAAAATAATGAAACAAATAGAAAAACTAAATGCGAAATTAAATAAACCAAACCAAGAAACAAGAAACAGAACAAACAAATAGAAGAAGTTTTGTCTACCGATAGTGAATTTAGCCTACATGATTCAGATCATTCAGAAATTGAGAACTTAAAATCGTATTTTGACAATTACTTAAAAGAAAATGATGCAGAGGAAGATATAGTAAATATGTCATTCGGGTTTACCGAAATCCAGTATTATGAAGAAAAATTCCACAAATTTACAGAACAGGACTGGGTACTGGTAAAATTTTCGCCAAAAAAAAACCTTAAGCGCTATGTGGGGCAGATTGTCGAAATAAATAACGACATTCCTATCGTAAAATACTTAAGAAAAACACAAACTAAACAGGGATTACTGCATTTTGTATACCCCAATGTTGACGATATATGTAAAGTGCTGCACGTTGAAGATATTATTTCAATTTTTGCCAAAGCCTATAATTTCACGTCGGGGCCAAATTTCATTCAGTATTGATTTTGGTGGCTTCAATATACAGTAATGTATCGTTTTTAGTTAGATGTTTTTACAAACAGTATTTTTGTTATGTTTAATTTAGCTTTGTACATTTAGCATCTCATTTACTACACTATTTTTTATATTTACCAAAGTTGAAGTGCCATATCTTAGATTACATTTATAATTTATTAAAATGATAAGTCCATTGAAACTTTGAGACTGAAGTCAATGAAGACTGAATTTACGTCCATAAGTAATAGGTATAGGTATAAGTACAACAAAAAAATTCTCAATAGTTTATGTTTAGGCATACAAGTGATCTTAGCAGTAAGTTATTGCGATATATCGCGCTAAAGCGCTGCTGTTACTTATTTTTAATACCTACTTAATAACATTTTAGTAATTAGTTTATAATCTTTTATCTAATATTAATTAAATGAGGTAATCGACTGAAATAGATATACAGAAGTACTGAATTTTGTTATGTACCAAATCTGAAATGCCATTTCCAAAACTTAACGTAAGTTAATAAGATATTTGCCTATTGTTAGTTAATGCTTAATCCACTCGTTCTCTTTCACTGTTGCTAAGTTGTTGTAAGCCTTGATATATTTAGAAGATGTTTTTGTTGATTTTCTTTTTGTTCACCTAGTTTTGTTAAGAATTTGTAATAAATATTACACTTAATAACAAATTTTCAATAACTAACTTTTTATTTAAGTCCCTTTTTAATCATCATGTTATCAGCCATTAATTGGATCCATACCATAGTATTTCATCGTAAACAAAAGAAAAAATATACTTGATATTCAATTATGAATATTGAGAAAATAAAGATTTAAAGCCCCTGATTTAAGATTGTATGGCGCACTTAGCTGAAATTTGATTTGAAATACATAGATTCTTCTAGAATGTGGCTATGAAAAACTATGAAATGTTTTGCGTTTCGTTGCTTGTTGTTTTGTAATATTATGTAGCTGTTTATTCTAATGCTCTATAATTCCGTTTTATTAATAGCAGGCGCACTTCCCCAATTGAGCGGCAAAGTGCGCCTGGTGTCATGTTTTCTAATTTTGTTATTATTATTATTATTATTATTTTGTTTTATGGCAATCAGCTGTTGTTACGACACAATAACTATTTCTGCCAATTTCAAGTATTAGTATACACACGTACTACACGAGGTTATTAATTTTGTAGCGATCAGTTGAGTAGAACTTGCAGTATCTCGAGCATTGAGTTACCTTGAACAATACAAAAACAGGGGGATGAAATAAGTTTTTACAGATATTTTTAACATAGAAGAGTATAATTTATAAAGGTGTCTGGCCATTGTTAAGAAGAAGATTAGCAATAGGGGATAACTTTTTAGCAACGGAGGACGGTAGTGGAATGTCTTCAAATTTTGAAAGAATGTTCAAAACTAGGGAAATCAGGAGTTCTAAAAAATTGTCATTAGGGGAGCAGGAAGAAGTAGGGGGGAAGGCATTATCAGATTTAGTAGATGGAGGGTTAGCAATAATAGCATTATGGGCAATTTTGTCATAGCCTGGAGATAAAGACGGACTGGGTTTTGATGGTTTGTATATTGTTTTTTTGTAAGAAAGATTCAGTGAAGGAGAACTTTAAGAAGCATCTGCGTACGATTTTTTAACTGAAGGGAAGAGGGATGATGCTTCCTTGAATGATATGTTCTTTTGGGACATGGTGATTTTAATATTCTTTTGCCGGGAATGTTCCGGGCAAGATTTGTCAGTTGCTAAATGAGGGCCTGAGCATTGCAGGCAGGAAACTTCAGAGGATGCAGGACAAGAGTCACCTGAGTGAGTTTGTGCACATCTGAAGCAACGAGCACTGGATGGGCATTGGGCTTTCACATGGTCAAATCTACAACAGTTTAAGCATTGTATGGAAGGCCAAATGTATGGATCAACGGTTAATGATGAGTTAAAAATAAACACTTTATCAGGTAAGCATTGTCCAGAGAAAGTGATCACTACAGATCCTGTGGGGGTCCAAGTGGAACCAGTCTCCATGGACACTTTTCTGTTTAAGCGACGCGCCTTCAAAATTGTTATATCACCTTGGCTTGTGGAGATTGTTGATACAACTTCCTCCATAGACCATGAAGTTGGGATCCCGCGGATCAGCCCCATTCTTGTTATATTATATGTAGGAATTAAAGCTATATAGTTATGAGATTTAAGACTCAGGTTTCTGAGAAACTCGTTTGCTGCACATTTTCACACGATTTCTGCCAACACTCTTTATACCATCATTTTTAATATTTTTAATGTTTGATGTAAATAAAAATTTTCCAAAATTTAAATGATTAAATGTACTGCCTGACTTAGGGTGAGTTTCTGACCTGGACACATGAACAATGAAAGGACCTTTGTCAGAAGGATGTTAAGATTTTTCTTCTAAAAGACTTGGATGAGTGTAAATAAGGTTATTGGTTTGAGATGGAAAAGCATTCGAAACAGATTTTTTAGGAGTAGGGGACGAATCCCGATTTATACTTGGACGTTTTCTTGTTTGCACATGTTGAGAGAAAGGGTCAGGGGAGTTGATGACATCAGAAAACGGGATTGGGTCCGGGGGCTTAGGAGGGATTGGAACACAATCCATGCTCATTAAGAGCTAGATAATTCGTACAACCACTTACCAGGCGAGGAAGAGAAAAACAGAAACACTTAAAATAACTCAATGATGATAACAAAATCACCAAAATAACACAAATAACGAAAACCGTGTGTACGGCGCAAACGAAAAATTGACAGTCCTTCTAATTTTTTGCTAAAAGTCATTATTTTAAGTGTCACATTCTAATGTCATGACATTGGTTGTAGTTGCAAAACATCACAGATCCTTATGGTTCCACGGTAAGTGGCATTCGTGAACATAAACACAAGTTACATTCCACCAAAGTCATCTATGCAAAAAGTATGGCGCACTTTGCCCCTTTCACCCTAATTTAACGATTTTTTAAATGTTTATTTAGTTTGTCGTATGTATTTCATCGATCAAAAACACAATTACACGCTAAGCACACTAAAATAACTTTTTATCGGCTTTAGAAAGCAGAAACTTTGTTGAAAAAACTTAAAATCTTAACTTTCAATTTAATTTTAAATATAAATAAAGACTATTAATATCTCAAATGCTTTTAAAAACGTATTTAATTATTGCTCTTCACAACGGTATAACACACATTCCAAAAATTTTGGTAAAATAATCCACAGGTATTGGTTCTTTAATTTTTAAAATGTACCTGACTGATAAAGCACTGCTCGACAGGTAAAAACTTTTGTCTTCTTTTTGAGCTGCTAATATTCTTAAGAACACTCATGTGCTAACTCTTTGTGACATACGTAGCCCGCTCTTGTTATCGTAGCATTGTACTCAGTCGAGATCTGTCCGTCTCTGTTTTTGCTAATTTTCGTTATTTCGTTATTTTGTGTTTGTTTTCGTTATTTCGTTGTTTTGTGTTAATTTTCGTTACTTTGTGTTAATTCTCGTTGTTACGTTGTTTTTTGTTAAGTTTTATTGTTAATTTTGTTCATGTTGTATCGTAGCAATTGCTATCATTATGCCTAATTATGGCCAATTTGTGAATTATCTGTTTGAGAAGCATTAGTCTTTATTGGTTTGGGACAACCTCAACGGAAGTAATTATTTGGCTTTCCTACAAAATGATCTCCCGGAACTGATGTATGAAATTCCTATCACGCATGAAGACACACCAATTGTTTTCCAAAACGACGGCTGTCCGGCTCATTACAGAATCACCGTCAGGAAATATCTGAATAACGCATTCCCTAATTCTTGGATTGGAAGACATGGCCCGATTTAATGGCCTGCACGGTCCCCGGGCTTGACTCCTCCCGATTTTTACGTCTGGGGCCGTGCCCAACAGATTGTGTACGAAGGCAAGATAGACACAAAAGGACAATTGATGCAAAAAATTCATCATGCAATAGATTTTATTAAAGCGGAATTAAGGTTGAGCACCACTACAGCAGAAATACAATGCCGCGCCGGTGTCGTGCATGCATTAGACGAGATGGTGCTCAATTTTAGCAAATGTTACAAAAAGAATTTTGTATTGTATTACTTTTTTGATTCATTAAAAAAGTACATAAATTACGTGTAGTTTGTTTTAAATAAACTGGTTATGACAATCTTTAATAAAAATTATAAGAATCAGATAAGATTTATCTGGGATTAAATTTGTTGCTGTCACTATCTAAAACATAGGTAAAGGCAGTGATAGCATCAAATTTAAATTTCAAGTAAGTTTTATCTGACTACCGAAAACTCCGCCCTTATTCTGTTGTTTAAATAATAATACACTAGTAGTAATAATAATAAAATTTTAACGACAATAGTCAATTTGTCTTGACATGTGTCATACCAAAATAATTAGAGAAGTTTTAAAAAACATTTGAAGATATTAATAGTCTTTATTTTTTGAATTAAAATGACAGATTTAAAGACACAATTTCTGCTTTTCGAAAGCCGATAAAAAGTTAGTGTACTTAGCGTGTAATTGTGTTTTTGATCGATGAAATACATACCACAAACTAAATTACACTTTATACAAAAATTAATAAATTTATAGGTAAATAGGCCAAATTCTGGGAAATTAAAAAAAAAATTAATACACCATATTTTAAAATCCATCAACAACAGGATAGGAGTTTCTAGGGCAAATATGTAAGAAATGATCTTTTCTACCTCCCTGCCAATTTTGAGGGATCGTCTACCAAACACCCTGTATAAACTGCGGCTTAATACTTTCAATAAAAATTAATCTATTGTAATTGAAGGATACGTAACCATAACTATACATGGGAAACTCTCGAAAACTCGAGAAGTCGTAATCGCGCAAGCCCAAGGTACGGCAGACGTCAACTTCACTAAAGTCGAAGAACGTTTCAACCGTCTTAATATTGGGCTATTCGTAACAGTCACCTTACTTGCCATTGTGATATTGTATTTACTGTGGAAATGTGGTCACAAAGCGCTGAAAGGACATGCGGAAACAAGTCCAGGTTCAACTGAAAGGTCAGGACAAACAAAACAATGTATCCCCTGAATCTGTGCCCAATGGCTATGTCTAACATTAAATACTCATTTACTATATTAAATAAATAAATACTTAAATTAAGATTTAAGAAGTGAAGTGAAGTGCTAACTCTAGTGTATGTTTAAATTAATATAATCGTAACGTAATCTAAATATTGTGTAACTTTAACACACCTATTGGTTTATGTTCATCAACTCAAATCAAATCAAATTTGCAACGCAGTATGCCGTTTCTTCAGAATGTAATATGATAAGTTGTTATTGTATGCAATGGTATTCATTTTTTCTCGGAAATCATTCCACTTTTGTGTAACTTTAAAATTGTAACTTTAAAATAATGTTTGTGTAGATTCCCAAATATTTAAAAAAAAAGGGGGAATATTGTAGGCGCTCACCCCTACAAACAAACTGTATTGTAAACACACATAGGTGCTATGTACCTATAGCATTTTATATTGTATTTTATAAGGCATTCGAATACGCGACGCAGTCACGACCACTTGTATTGAGAGTTAACAATAAACCGACGTACTAAGAACACGCGTTTCATTTATGGACCTTCTATTTATGGACTTACTAGAGGCTCTAAAATGTGTTTTTTTTTTGGTTTATTTTAAAATGGCACTGTCTGTAATTGTTTAAGATATTTCTTTTCATTTATGCAGGGTTGCCTGGAAGAGACCGCTTTGTAGTGATAAGGCCGCCCAAATTGCATTTCTATATTTTTTACATTTTGTATATTTTACTTTTGTTGTTTTTCTTTTTATTGGCTTATTATTATTATTATTATTTTCGAAATCTTCGAAGCTCGACTAGTCGGTAAAATAAACACAGATTACGGGCTATGCCAAGTACTCTGGTTAAGTCATGAACCTACTGCAGGATTGTTAGTGTGTCGTGAGCTGTTGTTTTCAGGAAAGTGTAATGGCAGTGAATTTGGGTTTAGGAAGCGGCGAACTATGGAGCAGGTGTCTAAAATTATAGACTTTTGTAAAGGGATGTATGTGGTTTCTGGCAGCTGCAGTATTCTTAAAGCAGTATGTAGGGATTTCGGGATGAGTCCTGTCGATGAAATTGTTATTGGTATGATTTGAACTGTTTCTTGGTGCCACATTTGTTTGATTTCATCTGCTAGAGGTCTATCTTTGGGCTTTTTCATTATATTTTTGTTTTAAATTGTGTGAATTGGGAACAGCAATGTCTATCAGGTAGGTATTTTTTGTCAATTTAATGGTTAGTGTTATATTATCAGGTCTATTGCTGAGAATTGTGCGATCTGTTATTATATCTCTATCCCAGTAGAGTTTGGCAGTATTATTTTCTAGTACATTTTTAGGTTTGTATTTGTAATAAGGAGTATATACATCTAGCAGGTTATGTTTAAGAGCGAGTAGTTGGTGTATATGTTTTGCAACGTTATCGTGCCGGTGTGTGTATTCTTTGTTTGCTAGAAAGCCGCAACCTCCAGTGATGTGGTCTATATTTTCAGTAATTTGGTGGCATAAACTGCATTTATCAGATTCAATATTTCCTTTTAATATATATTTTGTGTAATTTCGGGTCTTAATTATTTGGTCTTGTATTGCAAGAATAAACCCTTCAGTTTCTCCAAAAATATTACCTTTTGAAAGCCAGGTACAAGAAGCGACATGGTCAATGTGGTTCTGATATAGCTGATTCGGATATCAACCATGAAGGGCTTTACTCTTCCAGCTACCTATCTTTTGCTCATCGGTCAGTACTTTTTGTGATGGGTTGTTGCTGGTATTATTGAGTTGTAATGGTGTTCCGGAGGTAGGAAGGCTTACTATTTCGTTGTGTAAGGGGCTGGTATTTGCTTTTTTGTGGAAATATTCTCTCAGATTTTCTAATTGTTTGTAGTGTAGATTTTTTATGTCAATGAAACCCCGTCCTCCAAGTTTTCTATTTAAAGTAAATCTTTGTACTGCTGAATGTATGTGGTGGATATTGTGCTTGTTGCAGGATGTACGTGTGAGAGTGTTAAGGGCTTCTAGCTCTGTATCTGACCACTTCACTATTCCAAAGGAATAAGTTAAAATTGGGATAGCATATGTGTTGACTGCTTTTGTTTTGTTTCTAGCTGACAATTGAGTATTGAGTATTTGGTTAAGTCTCTGTTTATACTTAGTTCTTAGTGTACTTTTAATTTCAGTATGGTTAATTGATGAGTTTTGTTGGTATCCAAGATATTTATACGTTTCTAAGTTGTTCATGGTATCAATTGTTCCTTCCTGTAAATGTAGATTATATGAGTGAGTCTCTTGGTACTGTCCTTTTATAATGCTGTTAATTTTACATTTTTTCTATTCCAAAAGTCATTTTAATGTCTACACTAAATTCTTCTGTAAGTTTAAGGAGATGGTCTAGTTCTTTTCTACTGGCTGCATAAAGCTTGATATCATCCATGTAAAGTAAATGTGTTAGTTTTGTCTGATTTGCTCTGTTTATGTTGTATCCTAAATTAGTTTTATTTAAGATCTTAGATAAAGGATTTAAAGCTAAGCAAAACCAAAGAGGGCTTAAAGAGCCACCCTGAAAAATACCCCGAGATATTTAAATTTGTTGTGTGCTAAGTGTTGTGTTGTTTGATTTAAGATGAAGCTTTGTGGTCCAGTTGTTCATTGTATGTTTTAAAAAGTTTATTAAGCTGCTATCAATTTTATAAATATTTAGAATGTGTAATAACCATGAATGTGGTACGCTGTCGAATGCTTTTTGATAATCTATGTATGCGTAAAATAAGTTTCTTTGCTTTTGCTTTACTTGGTTATGAATTTCGGTATCAATAATAACCTGTTCTTTGCAGCCTCTAGAGCCTTTACTGCATCCTTTTTGTTCTTCAAAAATAATTTCATTTCGTGTAATGTGTGTGGTTAGTTTTTGTGTAATAATGGATGTGAGTAGTTTGTATAATGTTGGGAGACACGTGATCGGTCGGTACTTAGAGGGATTGGTGGTGCCACGTTCTTTTGGTTTTAGATAAGTGACGCCTTGTGTGAGGTACTGTGGCATATCATGTGGATTGCGAATTAAATGATTAAATATGTTTGCTAAATATTTGTGAGTGGATGTGAAATATTTAATCCAGTAGTTTTGGATTTTGTCCGGACCAGGTGCTTTCCAATTGTGGATTCGTTTGATGGCTTCAGTTATATCGTCACTATCAATTATAAACTCTGGCATGATATCTATATCAGCAACCTCATCTACTTCAATAGTTGACCAAGCTGTATGCGGATTATGATCTACAGAATTCGACCAAATATTTTCCCAGTATTGCTGAACATCACTTATGTTTGGAGGGTGTCTAATTTCAATATGATCGGAGTTAAGGTTACGGTAAAATTGTTTCTGGTTGGAATTAAATAAAATATTATCTGATTTTCTCTTATTACTTTTAGTGTATCGTCGTAGTCTTTTACTGTAAGCTTGTAGTTTTTGTTTATTAGTATCAAGTTGATTTTCTATTTCATTTCTGCATTTATGGTATGGGTTTAATTTTAGTTGATAACGCTGGGAGAGTTTTCCATTAAGGTATTGAGTAAACTGGCCTATTTCTTTTCTTAATTTATTTATCTTATCTTCTAATGTTCTTTGCCATTCTGCTTTTTTCTGTGTATTTTGTATGATAAGATTATTTGGTATTGAATTTATATCGTTATTGTTAATTTGTTCAGTATTATTTGTTTTTCTTATTTTATGTTGTTTGTTGTGTATAGTTGTGACAGACAATGCTCCGCAATATATAATTTCATGAATTTCGTCTAGGGTTATATAAGATTATATAGTATTTAGATGGGTAGCTATAATATCATTTACTGTGTTAACCGTTTTTAAAATATTGCGTGTTGTATGTAGTTTTGGTATTGTCGGTCGCAATGTTGGATCTGTTTCTGAGAATTTGGCTAGTATTTCGTGAAATGTGTCTGAGATTTTCCCAAAATTTAATGTTTGTTGTGTGGTTTCTGTATTACTCGTTTCAGAGATCCCTGGACAATTTGCTGCGGTTTGACAAATATCATACTGTGATAGAATGTTCGCTTGTAATGAATAGTTTTGTTTGATGTTTAGATTTGTCGAGAATGTATTATTTGTTTGTTGTGTAATCGCTTCAATATTAGACTCAGGGGTTATTGGTTCATTTTGGAAGTTTATATGAGCTTCATGTTCAAAATTGCTATTGTTAGTAATATTAATTCTGTTAAGGAGTGTCTGTGATATGCTTTGTTTTATTTGATCCCTTTCATGTGAAGATATTCTGTTGTTTTTGTAAATAACTCTTATTTGGTCTGCTAATCTTTGTACAGAAATATGACATAGTTCGGGCACATTTTAGTGAATTTCTGATGTAGTGATGGTCTCCAAGCGGTCATATCTGTTTCACAGTGTGTTACTATGTAATAGCAACGGAGGAGCTCTCGGTTAATGGAATCGGTCCATCTCATCCGTTGTCTACTTTTGCCAGCAAGGGTGGTTGCAGGAAGCATTTCCTGCAAAGCACTTCTTGCTAGTGTGTTCGTGGTTGGTAATTGTGAGCTTGTGTGTTGTGTATCTACGCTGTTGTTTATTTCAATCATTTGTGATGTAGGCGTAGAATGTGTAACGTCTGTGATGGGCGCAGAAAAATTTGTATGTGCTGCCTGTGCAACATCAACTGACGTGTATGATGTGTTAGTGGATTGTGATGTAATTGAATTTTGAGGTGAGTATGAGTGTGTCGATAAACTAAGTGAGTCGTCTGAGGCACTTCTAACTGTTGTTGGTGATACTGAGGGTGTGTTATGAACGACGGATTGTATGTCGTGTGTATTATCTGCAACAGTTGGTAGCTGGGCAGATGACAGCGTTCCGGTGTCCCCCCCCAGAATACGTGGGACAGCCTGAGCTGGAAGGCTCAGGGCGGGATTCTCCATTGCAGTTAGCTCCGGTACCCGCCTGGGGTAGTTTGTTTCCGCTTCTTAAACGCATCGCATTTTGTTTGACTATTGCACCGTTGGTTATTGGTGAGTTAATAGCTGTAAAAGCTGCCAATATCCGCTCCTCACGTGACCACAGATGTTCGGGTCGGACGTGGTGTTAGGTTTATGAGGGGCTTATTATTTTTATTATTATTATTATTATTACAGCTGATTGCCATAAAACGCAAAATTTAATTTAATTTTCCATCAATCAGCTCGACTTGCCATTAGGGTTTCAATGTGTGACGGGTGAAAAGTTTCCCTTGATCAATTTCTGTAACATAACCTCTCAATTCCCAAATGTAGTAATTAATTTGCGTTTATGGTGCTTCACAACTACTCCTAGTTTAAGTTCCAGGTAGCACCGTCAGCGCTAAGCTACAAAGTCCGGTAAAATTTAAAAGGTCCGTAGGGCCACAAATAAACTGTCGACATTGGAAAAAAAAGGTGCTTCACAATGTACAACAAGTGCTGGTAGTGAATGAGAAAGTAGGCGAAAGGACGTCATTTTCCAAGACCTGAGATCGGTCTTAACATTGGTTACCGTGTCTTTGTGCTAATAATGTTAACTTACAAGTTTTAAGTGTGGCAGAACTTCGTAAATTGTTTGTAAGCGACAATTATTTTGATAAAAAATGTTTTCTGGGTTACTCAATAAGAATAACGGTGTTTATTTTGTGTAACATAATTAACAGAATACTAAAAAGTTAACGTATCGCGTCTAGAAAATAAAAATTAAGGACAATCTACTTTTTTTTTTAAAGTTGTAAAATTGAAAAAGTAGATACCTAATGTTGTAGTTAGGAAGTCGTTCGTCTGATGCGTAGCATCACTAGTTCGTTTGTGCTGCGCATTGACATATATTACATATAGACAAAGTCATACCCAAACATTACCGCACAAAAAAACGGCGTCAACGTAACTATAGATACCTGCCCGTGCCAGATATATAGAGTAATAATAATTTGTGGGAGAAGTACAGAATAATACGGTTCACTTGCTAGACACTTGCACTTAAGTTTTATGTGAGTCAAATAGCCGGCAAATGCCTTGCATTTGTGTTGCCATTTTTGAGAGCGGATAACCTGTCTTTATGTAATATGTCATTGTGCTACGTAGGTATGTACGTATCAAATAAACTATAGTGCTTATTATTATTATTATTTTGTGTTTATGGCAATCAGCTGTTGTTACTACACAATAACTATTTCTGCCAATTTCAAGTATTAGTATATTAAAAGTATTAGTAAATTAAAACATGGTTTTCAAATTAAAATAAATCTAATAAAACTCGTGTAGAATTCCTATAGTGCTTTAACATCATTTTTGATTGACATTAGTTGATAATAACGGTCAAAAGTGGAAAATGACATCGTTTTTTTGTGCTTCTTTTTGTGTGAAGATTCTGCTAAGCACCGATCTCGCAGTAGCAGTTGTTTAATCAATGTTATTGTTCGCAGAATATCTGTTAGCACAGGGGAAGTGGATTGCTATAGAAACACTTTTATATTTGGTCTTAAGAACGTTTATTATATTATTTAAAACTATTACAATATTCAGTAACAATGTATATTGTTTTTACATACACAACAAGTAGACAAGTACTAGCCCATAGACACAGTGCAGAGACAAAACATAGATTAAAACTGTTTATAAAAATTGAATGTTGCCTTATTTTAACAGTTATTATGCCAAACCCAAAGAATTTTACTGTTCCTATCAAAAACCGTTCTCACAATTGTGTAGTAGCGATTGTTTCATTAATATAATTATGCTTTGAAATAAATAAAAAGGAATTAAACACAATAATATTTTTTTAAATTTTAATTTTTTCTGTAAATGTATTTATTTATTTATTTACAGTTTCATTTCTGAAATGAGTGACAATTTTTGACAACATATACATTGCACTCTGCGTTCTCAGCACAGATACATATTTCGTTCACAACAGATTACAACAGAGTTTTTATACAGGGTTTCCCAAAATTCAACGTCAAGCCGAAACAGGACAATAGGATAGATGGTAACCATCATCAGAAAAATCATAAACAAATTGTGCCGTTAAATTGAGAACCACCAAAGAGTTTGTGCGAATCAAAAACATTTTAGCTAAGTAAACTGGAGTCGCATAAAATCAGATTTGGTACTTCAAGTTTTTTTTAACCATTTTTTTAGTTCTAACCCAACAATTGTTTTATCATTTTGGAATCCTGATTAAAGGCACCAACTTTTTGTGGCACTTGCCAAGGCTTTCTAGTACATTTTTTTTTTCGTCAAAAAGTGTCATTTCTAAGTAAATTCGGAGCAATTGTGTTATTATTTTTTATTGTGATAAAAGATATATTATTTAATATGTATTTAAGGTAATGGAGACGCGTTTTAAATAGACAAAATTAACCAACATTAACCACAAGAAATTCTGCTTTTTTGTGTAATGCCCATAATTTCTAAAGAACAAGTGATGGATTTTTTTTCTGATTTTTCTGATTATGGTTACCATCTGAGTGGTACTCATCCACGGTGAATTTCGGGATACCCTGTATGTGGTAAGACAAATCATATAGAATGGCATATGCAAGGAATTTTTGCAGAGTGTATTTGAGACGACAGTACATACTTTGAGGGCTTGTGGCGTGTACAAAAGTAACTTAAGAACGAAGTTGCAATGTCCTAATTTATGTTTGACAGTTGTCAAAGGTGTCATTAGATCAATAAAAACATGCAATATGTAAGACATTGAGTTATCAATTATAATAATAATAGGTCTTTACCTATGAAACTGCCGTTTTGCCGTACTGGCCATTTCAAATGAAAATATTTTTTTTTTGACTGATAATTCTAATTTCAAATTAATTTTATTTGACAAACATGGAATTCTTTTTCTAAAATCGTCATTTGTTTAATAGTTAGTGTTTTGTTTTCAACGCATTCGAACATTTTTCGTCATCATGGATAAGTTAAAAATTCGAGTAATTATTTTTTTATTTTTTTATTTATTTATCACAAAATCCACAGCCCTTACACTAAATACAAATGAATTATTTAAAATATGACTGAAGGCCAATTATGGAGTTACATTATACAGAATTAACTTTGATGCAGACTAATACATTAAGAGTAAAAGTAAAATAATAAAAATAATACAGATATGAGGAATATTAAGAGGTAATTTAAAATAAATTAGTAATAAAACTGCTTCCAGCTACAAATGCCTATGAGTTTGTATGTGTATGTGTGTGTGTGTGTGTGTGTGTGTCCATTTGTTAAAATACTTATGATTTTATTTCTGAATTTCGGCTTGCTGTCATTAAAGATGTCACAGTATTGTAAGAAATTCTTATTATATGTGTTTTTCAGTCTATTTATGACTGAGTTTTGGGTATAGTTCGTCTTGGATCGTTTTATGTGAAATAGACGCGTATGTCGCGTTCTTGTGGATGGAGTCTGTAAGGTAATAGTCACATGCGTTAGGTCTGAGCAATCTATAGCACCGTTACATATATTATACAGGAGGAGCATATCTAGGAGGCAGCGTCGATTTTCTAAAGTTAATAGCCTATGGTGTAAACAGGCGTCTGGATACTGCATGTGGGGTAAGTTTTGTCTAAAATTAAGATGTTTTAAAAATTTTTGTTGGATAGTTTCAATTTGATGTTTATATAGAACATACTGACTACTCCAGATTGGGCTGCAGTATTCTAGTATGCTCCGAACAAAAGAGTAGTAAAGTAGTTTTATACATGAGGTATCCGAGAATGGTGCGGTTGTCCTTAGTACAAAACCTAGATTTTTATACGACCTTGTTACGATGTCTGTAATGTGTTCATTGAAAAGCAATTTTGAATCAAGAAGTATACCCAGATCTCTAATGCGACTAGCCTTATTAACAATCGTGCCATTTATCAAGTAGGTATGCAGCAGTGGACTATTTTTCCGTGTGAACGTTATATATACACATTTGTTGAAATTGATAGTTATTCGATTTTTTTTATAGTAGTCAGATAAAGAGTTTAAATCAAATTGTAACTTTTGAGTGTCTGAACGGTTAACAATCTTCATGTATATCTTCATATCATCGGCATACATTACGTAACTTGCGTATCGCAAAGATACACCAATGTCGTAAAGGTATACAGAGTACAAAAGCGGTCCTAATATAGATCCCTGTGGGACGCCAGAAGGAATGCTTGTGAAGTTCGACCGAAAGCCGCTTGACTACGATTTCGATTACGAGATTATGGAGTATGAGTACCGTCGTGGCAGCAAAGCGGCACAAGCGGCACGCAACATCAACGACGTTTACGGAGCGAACACTACAAACGAACGCACCACCCGTTATTAGTTTACCCGCTTCCGTTTTGGAAGTTTTAACCTGAAAAATGAACCCCGTGGTCGTCCGAAAACTTTGGTCGACAATGACGAATTAAAGGCAATTGTGGAAGCTGATGAAACTCAATCCACGGCTGAATTAGCAGCAGCTTTCGACGTTAGCATCAAAACAATATTGGTCCATTTGCGTCCAATTGGCAAGGTAAAAAAGCTTGACAAATGGGTACCCCACGAAATCAATGACCGCCAGCGCGAAGTACGCGTGGAGACGTGCCTTGCACTGCTCAGCAGGCATACAAATGAAGGAATTCTGAACCGCATTGTTACTTGTGACGAGAAATGGATCCTGTTTGACAATCGTAAGCGCTCAGCAAGTTGGTTGGACCCTGGTTCAGCACCCAAACAATGCCCTAAACGAAAACTTACCCCTAGAAAAGTGATGGTCACTGTTTGGTGGTCTAACGCGGGTGTAATTCATCACAGCTTCTTGCCAAACGGGACAAGCATTACTGCAGATGTGTACTGTGAAGAACTGAACACAATGATGGAGAAGCTCGCACGTCTCCAACCAGCTTTGGTCAATCGTTCGGCTCCACTGCTCCTGCACGACAACGCGCGACGTCATACTGCACAGCAGACGGTCTCCAAGCTACAAGAGTTGGGGTTGGAAGTTCTCCGTCATCCGCCGTACTCACCAGACCTTGCGCCTACAGACTTCTACTTTTTCCAGAATTTGGATAACTTCTTGGCGGGAAAAAAATTCAATACCCGAGAGGCAGTACAAAATGCCTTTGAAGAATTTGTTGCCTCCCGTCCAGCTGATTTCTTCAAGAAAGGCATCAATAAGCTACCAATGCGTTGGCAAAGATGCATTGATTGCATGGGTGATTATTTTGATTAATAGAAATAAAAAATATATAAAAAAATTACACTTCATTTATTTCGTGAAAAACGGCAATTTCATAGGTAAAGACCTAATATATTATATTTGGTGTCACCAATTATCAGGCCGTGCAATACGGTGGTGTACATTATCGGCACGTACCGATATTGCACGGCATAATAAAACACAACACGTATTGCACACCACGATAATTGATGTCACCAAATATTTGGTGTCACCAATTATCAGGCCGTGCAATACGGTGGTGTACATTATCGGCACGTACCGATATTGCATGGCATAATAAAACACAACACGTATTGCACACCACGATAATTGATGTCACCAAATTATTTGGTGTCACCAATTATCAGGCCGTGCAATTCGGTGCTTCGTTTTATCGTGTTGTATATTACGATGTTGTACAATATGGGTTCCCGTACATTTCAGACATTGGTTGATCGGCCTGATTGAATCAGTGAGTGAAATAATCCTGTTTTGTTTACAAATTGTTTTGTTTTCTTATTTGCTAGAATTCATAACAAAGATGGAAAGTAACGTGACTATTGAACTTTCTGGAGATATGAACCCCACAGTGGAGAAGAAAGGATTTCAAAAGTATGTTAATGAAGTGGAATTGTAAGTTATTACCGACTTCCGTAAATGTGTGTACGTAGACAGCTTTGTGCGCTTGTTGCGAGCGCTTTGATTGTTATGTCTTTCCATATATTTTTAGTAACAAATGTAGTGGTTGTAGTCTTTTGCAAATCCCCCAAAAGTGCAACGCAACCATGTTTAGCTATTCCACTGGTATTACGGTAAGACAGCACAGTGGTATCATCCCCTAAATTGCACCTCAACTGTAATCAGCCTCATCATGTAGGTGGTAGTAGCCCTGCATTTGATACCATAGGTTTTAATTCTGATAGGAAATCTTTTTTCTAGATTCATGGTTGTATATATATTATATTATATATATATATATATTATGTTATATATATATTATATATATATATGTATGTGTGTGTATTTTTTATCAGCCTTAAGATCACTGTTTGGTCAACCATATCACAAGGTCCACTAATTTTAAGCCAAAATATTTTTAGGGTGGGCATTTGAAATACGCATCCGAAATTTTGGATTGGTAAGGATTTTTATAGGGGATGGATTTAAAGGTAGTCTGGTACACACCAGACTACCTTTATTCTCTATATAATTATTTCCTTATTTATTATCTAACACATAATTATTTCTCGCTTTCAATTTACTATCTTCTATTTAAATATGTGGGACACTCAGAAAGTTTTGAGAAAAAAATATGTGCTATATATTTTAAATTTGTTTTACTACATCTTTTCAAAGAACTCTCCACCAGCATCTACACAAAATTTCATGCAACAGGTTCTTCCTCAACGACCTTCTCAAACACATTTTCTGGTGATGAAAAAAAAGTGGTGATAAAAGTCCGGTAACCGGTATGGTGTTTAAGAACTCCCTCATCTTGATCGCAGAGTGTGCGAGCTCGTTGTTGTGGTGGACCAAAAGACCTCGGAGTCCCATGTTTGGTCGTTTGTTGCTCGCAGCAGCAAAAACTTCTGGCAAGCACTTAGTAGTACCACTCTGCATTGATGCTACTTTGGTTTCTTAAGGTAACTATATAAAAATCCAAGATTCATCACCTGTTATGGTATAGTAAACACAGCAGGACGAACCTGCTTTGAATTAATTAATCATATCATGGCACCATTCCACGCGCGCCTGCTTTGTGGGGTGCCCAACGCGGAATAATCCTCCTTACGCAAAGGTGGTTGTGTAGAAAATCATGAACACTTCCCTATCTACCCTGCAGAAACGCAGGTTTTCTTCCATGACAGCAGTCAAAGGATGACCACTTCTTTCTTCATCCTTCATATTTAAACTAAACGGTGTGACTAAACAATTCATCAGGTTCCAAGTTGGACTTGGAAGTCGTAAAAAATCATTGCACGAAAATGTTCCCGACGCACATCTATTTTTCTATGACACAAAATAGTTTATAAACTGGTAATTTGGAACAAATAATTTTTAAAATTTTAACGTCGAATTTTCAAAATAAATTATAGCTCGCCAGCATTCCATATATAAAAACTTTTTTTTACAAAACTTTCTGAGTGGCCTGGCATTTATTTTGAAGTTAATACAGTTTTTCTAACAAATCTATATTTTGGTTTGAAATAGAACTACCAGAGGTTAAAATATTTTATGCTGTTATGGTTCCAGGTTATTACAACATATCAACAATGGAGCTGGGCCTGCATTAGTCATGGGTGTGCTTGCATCCAGGAAACCATGGACTCAATTTGTGGCAACAGAGAATTTTAAGGTATGATTTAATAAACTTAAACATGTGTTAGAAAATATCAATAACACAAAAAAAATGCATGAGATATAATGTAGTCAATGAGGAATTTTCCTCTTTCAAAAGAAGAAAAAAAAAATAGTTCCATTTACCTTAATGGCGCTAAGAAAGGCTGGTCCGAATATATAGTATAATATAGTTAGGCTGAAAAAAAGACTAAGTTTCTACAATATGCCATTTAGTGTACAAAAAATTGTATAAAAATAATGGTACTCTGCCTTTTCGTCGAAAATTCGTCGGACTTAATAAAAAAGGTCCAAAAGAATATGATATTATGGTCCAAAAGAAATAAACACACAACAGAATAATTGCACGTTTTGTTCAAATACTCTTTTTGCTACTCAAAATCGATAAATGACCACCAAATGTTAGTTTACACTCAGCTGATGAACTTCGAATTACGAAATCGCGATTTATGTAAGTTCAAAAGTATAGAACTAGGATGTACCTTAGTTCGAAAGTTCACTGTAGCGACGTTCAGTTGGGTTAGGTTAGGCTGAACGCTCGTCTCCGCTTCAGTGGAAACGCGGTCTAAGCTGCTACCAAAGCGGAGACGACAGGAGAGGAGTGGAGCTGTGCCAAAATTAATCAATTGCATAAAATTTCCATTCCGCTTCAGTAGACAGGGAGTTGAAAATTAGTTTTAAAATGCATATATTTAAACGGGGACGCGGAGTGGAACGTTTTTCTTGTTGCTCAGTTGAGCAGAGAAGTGGAGTGGCTTAGCTCTGCGTATGGATAAGGCTGCGGTTCCACTGAGGCTGAGTGGAGCGGTGTGGAGAGGGGCTGAGCTGTGAAAAGAGTTCGGTGTTTCCCAGTGGAAACTTCAGTAAGCGGAGCGGGGCGGGGTGGAGTGGTGCGGGGTCAAGCGGAGCTGCTTTGCCTATTCGCATAGCCTGGTGGCATTTGTAGGTAGACATCTTGTATATTATTGTATATAGGTAGATATTTTGTATCCCACAAACATGGAAATTTCTTAACACATTCAATAAATTTGTCATCCATTTTTTACTGTAATCCCGTGCACCGTTGATGACGTCAAGACGCTAACTAAAATGAAATGCGCGTGAGTGAGCCGCCCCGCTCCGCACTGCCCCGCCCCGCCCTTCTCCGCTCCACGTAGCTCTTCTCTCGGTGCTAGCCTAATCTAGCCTGTTTTCCCGATATTTTAAACAATTCCGCTCCTCCCCGCCAATTCTGTTTCCTTTGAAGCGGAGTGGAGAAGAGATGTGGATTTCAAGCCATGTGATTGGTGAATCGCGGCACAGCTTGTCTCCGCTCTGCTCCGCTCCGCCTCAGTGAAACCGCAGCCTAAAGACAGTTCGCAACTCCGCTCCGCATCACTTTCTCGCTCCGGTACCTAGCTCCGCGTCTACGGACAGACACAATCCGAAATTGCGCTCCACATTACTTTCTCGATCCGTTCCGCTACCTGTTACGTATGTGTGTGTACCTATGTACTCATCGGTCAACTGTCAGGACAATAAATCAGTGTTAAGCTAACCATTGGCCGTTTCACTTGTCCCGTTCGCATACACATTACTTTCGACGATATCTACCCGCACGTGCAGAGGAAAGAATTTGAAGAAAATTTTTCTCAATTTGCCCTATTCGGAATCTTAAATACGTTTGATCACAATGTTCAAACATGGAACACGTATAAAGGGCGTATTTTACAATATTTCATGGCAAACGATATAAATGAAGCGGCGGATGTGACGGGGAGAAATGGTAGAGCTTTAATTATAACTAGTTACGATTTATAACTATCAACTGTTTGTAAAAACATTTTCCGTTCTTCTTCGAACAAATAGTTATAAATCTTAAACCAAATGAAAGGATCGAACATGATTATCGAACACGCCGCCCGACGGGCATAATTCCGTGTTATCTGTGTATTATTCCTATGAAAAGACAGAATTAAAAAAAGAGTTTCACTTGTCGCCCGCTCGCATACACGTTACTACTTAACTCCGCTCATGTGGACAGACACAGTAAGCAACTCCGCCCGCATTACTTTCTCGCACCGCTCCGATCTGGTGGACAGGCAGCTTAAAATCAAGATAGCAGCTAGTGCAGAGGTCGAATTTGATCAAATTTAAATTTACACTACCATTGACCTTATAGAGCCGATGAAAAATGTTGGCCTAGTGTTTTCTTTACTGCATTGCTTAAATTTAATTTCTTCTTATTATTTTCAGGCTCCTGCTTCAGTAACACGGCTTTCTCGGCGGTTCTATAAGAACATTGAATATTTCCAAGCAAACTATTTGATTGTGTCTTTAGGATTATTTGCTTACTGCTTGTAAGTAGTTTCTATTCAACATAAAACGACACATTTCATAAACAAATAAACTTATACGTTCAGAGGTAATTAAGTATTTATTTTCAAATACTTTTTTCAGGATCACTACTCCTCTCTTGCTCGTTGCACTTGTAGCAAGTTTCTTCGGCTATCGTAAACTCACGTCAGGGCCTAATACAATGAAGGTAACAATCTAACCAATGAAATTCGTTTATTGAAATAACTGTTAATTAATGTCTCTGTTTTATTACAGCCAAGAGTAAGTTATTTTACTATCGCTAAGACAGAATTTAAAATATTTTATGTCATAAATAAGTTTTATAAACTTAAAAATTGGAAATGCTCTAAACACAATTGTAGTGAATGAATGCAAGGTAATCGATGATTAATCGAATCGAACGTAATCGTTCTAACAAGTACATAGATTGTTGAGAA
This sequence comes from Marasmarcha lunaedactyla, assembly GCA_923062675.1. NCBI lineage: Eukaryota > Metazoa > Arthropoda > Insecta > Lepidoptera > Pterophoridae > Marasmarcha > Marasmarcha lunaedactyla. The sequence goes on along the minus strand of OV281342.1, from coordinate 8,526,847 downwards.
AATTGTTAGCTACAGAGTAATTATAATCTCTTTTCTCCCGAAACTATTATGAATCGACGACTAATTTCAATACAAATCTCCTTGGTGAATATCATTGAGCCACTTCAATTATTGTGTAGTTATTGTATTAAATAATAATATTCATAATAAATCACCTGACAAACGCACCAACTGTATGGCCCCAAAGTAAGCAGAGCTAGATGGATACCATAAAGCGAACTGGTGGGGAACCCAGAATAACATTTTTTATATAAATTTCAACAACCATGACCCGCGAACAAAAATTTAATGCTACTCGGTCGTCAAATGTTTTTAAATATAATTTGTTACTCTTCATTTGTTTTCAACCATGGACGTTGCGTGGGAAGCTTTACAGACTATGATTTTATATGTTTATAATCGAGGGTTAGCACTTCTAGAAATCTCAAAAAAATTTACAGGAGAGAATTTTTTGGAGAGTCTGCTTTCACGTTAGCATCAATTACTTAATGGTTCAATGAATTTCAACCTGGTTGAGAGAGCCTGCAAGTCCGGTCTACCACCAACTGCACTAACTCAAAATGTCATCAGGGTAGAGTGCTGTAGCGGGGGAACAGACACATTACACATCTCGAGATTCCGGCTAAACTGAAGATTGGAACATTGGATAGGAAGGTTGGTTCTGAAAAAATGCCGTCGTGTTGATCGGTGCGTTGGTGACATTTGAGTTAGTGTAGAAAATGTCGAAGAAGGAACTTCGCAAAGTTTATCCTACAAACTTGCAACTGACGAATCTTGGTTTGTACAGCTATGGTCCTCTCGCGACGCTGAAGTCCATACAATCAGTGTTTGAAGAGGACGATTTGCCCATAATAGCAGATTGCGGTAGGGGCGGTGGTAAAAAAATAATAGCAGTTTTTTTGATGCTGTGCCCCAGAAGCAGTAATTCCGCTAGAAGACCGTAGAACGTAGTTTCCCTCAAGCTTTCAGGGTGTTAAATAGCGAATGTCATGTTAAATCAAGATGATTTAATCAATGAAAATACTTACACTTTTTCATATTTTCACAATTTTTGGAGCAACCTACGTATATATTATAAAACCTACTTTACGTGGGAATTTATTTTTATACACAGGATAATGATTTTAAATTCTGTCTTTTTTGGGGTCTTTTCTCGTTTTCACTTGGTGTTATTCGGTTCTGTTAACTCTACCTCTCTATATTAAGAACAAAGATACGATATTTACTATTCTATTCTTAGATTGTAACATATGTTTTATCCATCTATCCAACTTCTATGGTCTCATCTGTCTATCAGAGAATCCGAGAACTAAAGAACAGAGGCCGTGTGTCTGGGAACTATCCACTAACATTGTTTGAATACAGGCTTCGATTCGAGGTTGTCTTTCCATTATGGCTAATCAAAGTTATTTTAATTTCCCGATATAGTTATTTAAATGGTACACTGAGTGTAAGACTGACGATAAAATAAATTATTTGCTATGAAAAACGTAAAATCATATTGTTTGTAAATGATCCAATATTATATATATAGATAAACATATTCTAGACATACCCGATAAGAAGATGCAATACGTATTTGATAATATTTAAGTATGGTAGAAGTGGCATGAAAGAAGAGCCTGTTTACTAAACGGAGCAAAAAAACATTCTTGTAATGAAAAAAATGATGATTTTTTCTTCTTCAATTATTATTTATTTACTAAAGTAGGTCATTTTAAACGAAAAACTATGGAAATATCAACATAATGTTCATTAAAAAAAAATATTTTTTGGCTCTTTCATAACATTTCGGTATTGAAAGAGCTACTAAAAGTTATGAAAGAGCCAGTCTGTATTATAAAGTGTAATTGTGAAAATTATGCAAAATAATATGAATTCCACTTTAAAAAAGAAAATAAAAAGACATACTAACAAATTCTTTTTAAAAACAAATGACATTTTTAAGAAATTTTTAATTCTATCAGTCATTTTAAGTAATTCTAACAACAATTAAGTCTTAACATATTTTTCAGTCATACCTGTTAAATATATAATCTGTACATATTAGAGGCGGATTATTTTTTATTTATTTTTACATAATACTAACAAAATAACAAATTATATCTTCTACCAAAAACAACATCGCTAAATCATTCATCACACTTATTCTTTAAAAAAATATAACCCTTAAAATAACAACAATATCAAAACTTTTGCGGCTCACTTTTTACGCAACTGCAAGGCCAAATATATGCACAAACGCTATCTACAATCCATTTACCTATACTTCTTTTCAATAAAATACCAAAAAACAAGTTAACTGAAGCGAAATACTTACTTTTTAGTACCAAAAACTTTGAGTCGATGTGCCGTTGCCGTTGGTTACAGCGGACTGTCAAATGTTTGTGGATGACGGGGAATCACTTTTGCTCACTTAAAAATTAAATTACCAAACAAATCCGTTTATAAATTACCAAAATAATGTAAGTGGCTCTTTCAAAACCTGGCTCCTTCATGCCACTTCTCCCCTACTTATTAAGTTTTAAAACCAAATACCGGCTGTGCTATTGCCGGTTAAATATATTAATTACTAGGGCCACTTGCACAGACCTGACTTGAGGCTGCTTTTCCGCTACAGATGTGGTGTGCTCTTGCACAACGCAAATACTTTTTTTTATCTTTTTTATTTATTATGGCATCAAACAGTCATACAATGAAAAAAAAATTTACAAAAGGTATTTCATAATAAGAAGACAACGAGTGCCGAAAAGTACTATAAAGTAATACGCAGCAGATTTTTTATGACATACATGCTTGTCAAGGTATTACCCGCTGCAGGCCTTGCATGCTCAGCACACATTCCTCGTACGCCTTGCACCAACGTCATATGGTATGTACAAAAACCTAGCTCTGATAAGCCCTTTTCCACCAGGGGTCAGATAAGCGAGGCTCAGAAAATTAAGTAATACGATGGGTTTTTTCTTACCCGAGCTTCCACGCACATCTTAATTGCGCGTTATACTTTTAACCCAGATCTGAGCGAGTGTTTCTGTTTTGTATCAGCAATGAAAAAACCAATTCTAAGGTTGCAATCTATAAAAAGCGACTTTGTTATACTGTATACTGACGAAAACCTCATTTGACAAAATTTTGATAAGATTGGGTGTCACCTGTTTCCAGAATATGTATTCCATGTAGTATCAAACAAAGCCGCTTTTTATTTGACCATGTAGCTGAGATTAGAGTAGGGATACTCTGACTAATTTAATTTGATTGATTTCAGCGTAACATTACCAGGCCCTCAATGCACCACATAAATAGCTTACATTTTTACACAATATCTTTCTATATTTAAGGGTTGTTACCACGCCAATCGATCGACGTGGATCGACGGTCGATTGGTGAAAACATTTTTGAGGAAATTTTTTTTTTCAGTTGGGTAACTGGGAGTTGTCTAAAAAGCAGCAGTACATGGTTGCGGCTGGGGCGTCGTTGGGGCTGTGCTGGCTGGCTGGGGCGGGGGCAGTACTATTTTGGGTTTTAGGTAAAAAACAACTCTAAATAAAACATTTTATTTTACAGTTAAAATCAAGAGAGTTTCTTCAATAGTTTGTATATAAAAATGTATTATATTTATATATTACAAGGGGTCCCTGCGCGAGAGGGTTTTCTCGCGGAAATCCAGAGTTTTTCAAAGTAGCTTCAGTAAATACCAATTAACTTTTTATGATAATATTATATATGTTCAAGCAATTTCTGCTGAAGCTGTGTACTGTGACAAATGGAAAATGATTTTTTCACGAATCTCTTGCAAAATCACAAAACTTTGACGCTATAAGAAAATGTATAAGTGTTCATGAAATCTCTGAGTAAAGGAAAGGAATATCTTCGGAATCGTCTGCAGAGTATTAAATCCGAAAACTATTAAGTCCGGAGAGACAAGGCTAATCCACAATTTTTTATTTTTATTATAACACGTGATATATTTGTCTTACAGGATCAACAGCAACCTTAGTTGCTTTGCACGCATGTTTCTACGATTGTGACGCCCTACCGCAGACCCAAGACCCTGAACAGTTTCCGATGATCGAGCAAGTCTGACACGACCTTTCCATGTTCATCATGCCCAGAAACACTTTGATCATCCCGCCTTTAGACTAAATTCAAATTCTTTATCGTATGAATAAAATGTTACGATATTAAGGACTGATTTATCAACGCTCAGATAACTTTTATCGCTAGAATAATTTTGATAGTTTGACATAATGTCTATGGAAAGTCTTGTCAAGTGTCAAAGTAATTCTCCAGATAATAGTGATCTGTCAATTGAAAAATCAGGCTCAACGTTTTTAAGTACAGACTCGCATATCTTTTAGTATTTAAAACCCCAGCGAAGTCTCAGTATTTAAAATATTGAAATGAAATTTTTAAGAAGTTTATTGAATGAATTACAGATCTAAAATATAACTTAAAATGTGTGTTTCTTGTTAGAATATTATATTTCAAAACAATTGGACATAAAAAAAAACCTCTGTAAATGCCCAGTAGTTTTATTTGTATTACCTTGTAAATATCTGTTGTACCTAATTTATAATATATAGTATTTGTTATATATAGGAAATACTTTATACTATGTGTACTTATTAATATGAAATTCTTCGGTTTATTATAATAAAGGTGTAATAATAAAATTGTTAAAAAACAATCATAATTTTTATTATTTAATCTTCCTAGAATATTACAAGCTTATTCAACTACAGGATATTCAATCTTAATAAGACCTCATTTATACCCCTCTTTATATGTTAAGCGATAGTGAAATATGATAATTGCAGTATGAAGGCGTAGACTTATACCACTGAAATGCTCCATCTCAGCTGCAGTGTACTACAGTAGGTACAGCTAACAGTTTTAGAGTAGTAGTGTACATGCAGATTGATGCAACGCAGGAAGTTGGATAACAGTTAACTACAAATGTACTTTATAAAAGCTACGTTATGGTATTTAACTGACACACGCAAACACCAAAGTGGTTTGCACATCAATAAATTAATTTAACCTTAGTAATAGGAGTTTAGATAGGCACCTACACAGAGCAATATTTGTCTTGTTTTCATACACCTACTATAATAATGTAAGTTGGAATTGGGTTGGCTTCAATACAATATAACTAGACTAATCGAACTTAACTACGATTGAAATAAATTGTATTCAAATGATTGAAACTTTTGTGGTTTCTTTGTATTGCAAACCTTGTAATAAAAATACAAATTAGAGTAGTTTACGTTAATGGTTTTAGCATTTATATGTAACTATAACAGCCGATAAGCTGTAAATTTGTTCATTCGTACTTTTTTTTACTGAAAAAAAGGATAACAGAGCAACAGGAGTGAACCTTTGTTCAGATATGGTAATTAATCCAGGATTAAAACAGTTCACGTATATTTCTTCTTATGTCAGCCATTTTGTTGCTGACTTAACTAGAAAAATGTGTTGCTTTTTATGTTTTATTTCTGATTTCAGCTTAAAATTACTTTTTAACTTTTTATCCTCATTATATAAAAAGACCAATATTCAAATTAAAATATTTAGTTATCAACACTAACAATTACTTGTTCTTATTGATGTCAAATAAAGCATGACTCTACCGTCAGTTATTTAACATATTTGGTCGTTCATACGCTGCGCTTAAATTATGGGTATTTTAGGATTTGTTAGAATATCCTTGGCTGTTAGACTGCGCAAAGGGATACTTGATAAAAATATTCTTAGAGCTTAGACTGTACAAGGGCACTTATACTGTATTAAAATGCTGAGACACCAGCCTTGTGATCCACAATAATTATATGTCAGTGCTACGGTAACTTTCAAGTTTCAACCATAAGCTGAATATGTTGTGCCTATTTGAGCATTACAATATTGAGCATTACAAATACAAGCCTTAGTTTCTGTGTTCCGCAAAAGTGACCTTTTATAATGTTACTTGTACTGCTTGGGCAATAACACAAGCTCTGATTACTGTGAGTTACAGCTGTAGTTGGGGCGTTTGTCTGGGAAAATAAAATTGATCCCACACGGTATGTGGCATATAGGGACACCTGACTTTCGTCATTAGCATATATCCGGATGGTAAGAACCACGTTAGAGTTTTTAACGACATTAAGGGGAAAACTCGAACTTCATGGCATTCGAAGATGAAAAAGAAAGTGAGACACTTAACGTGTCTTATTATTGCTTCACTATACCCTACTCAACAAAGTCTAGGTAGGTAATTAAATCCGGATATCTTAATAGTTTTTTTTAGATTTGCGAATCCGGCTTTAAAAACCGAACCCAGATTTTTTGGTTTTCATTTTTTATTAATATACTTATAACTATTAAGGTATAGAGTATTTGCAAGTCTTGTATGAAACAAAATTCAAAAGTTTTTGCAAAAGAGCTATATTTTAGACGCCGATAAGATCCTATAGATATCAACAAGAAAGGCCAGGTGAGGATTTCTACGATAAATTATAACACACTGAAACCCAAATACAGATATCAGCCATATTGACACTCGCGCAGGTTTAACACCATAAATGTTGACTGCCGATTTAGTCAGATTGTTTACAAGCGCGCGCTGCAGTATAAGTACGTGACAGAACTACATAGGTACGTATCTACTCAGTAGCCCCATAAAAGTACCAAACACTATGCTATGTGTAAACCGCGAGAGTAAACTAAAGGAAAATAATAAGTACACCTGTAATTTTCAGTCATGACCAAGCATAGAAGGTAGGCCTAGGGAAAGTATTCTATGATCACAAATTATTGAAGCGAAAAAGTTGTAGCCTGGGAGAAGTGGTAGTGTGGAATGTTACGCCCAAAAATGCCAGCAGATCTTATTTATTTAAAAGGAATAAGTATAAAGAGGCCGCAACGGCCAAAAACTCATATGTTAAATATGATTTGCAGAATTCACGCATAAAATAGTTCCACAAAAAGTTAAAATATTCAATAAAAAATTATTAAATATATGATTTCTATATACAATATGTTTTCATATACATAAACGATTTGTTCTTTTCGGTCAAAAATATTTAAAAAAACTGGTACAATAATGTCTAGCAACAGCTTGATAGCTTCTGTAATCGTTTTTATTGACATTCTACATCTCAGTTTAAAAGAGTAAATTGAGTGATCGGTAGCTTTTAATAAGTACATAATTTTTAGGTAAGTATGAAGATTTTTTCGTTTTTTTGGTTTCTTTAGATCGTGTAATCTACCATTTACCATCGCCATACCATTAGTAATTGCTATTAGCTTGTAATTCATTATAAGATTAGTGTGCTATAATTTGTATAAGCGTATATATCTCAATGCACAGCGACATAATTTTTTTTAGCTTTTTGTACTGTGTTCCACCAAATACCTACGCGTTACTGGCAGAAATAGCCCGTCGCACAGATCGACGGCTGATTGCTATTTTCAATTAACTAACTTGATTAAAGTAAAATATCGAAAGCTAGGTGACAATAGCTCCTCAAAAACGGATTTCAAAAATATTGTTTCTGGTCTCCTGATTTTACTTGTCAAATGGTTAAGTCATTACGCGAACGGAACCCACTATAGATGAAACGACAAGAATGCAAATGAAACTATACGGAATTGATGAAATGAACATACCTAAATTTCTAAATTAAGTAAATTTCACAGCTTCTTCGTTCGTCGATTCCAACTTAGCTGAGCAGCATCTGGGATTCTAGGAATACATGTTAAATGAGATAATAATAATAATAAATAAATATTTCTAACAATCAACCACATTATCTAGCCCAAATTAAGTATCATTAACAACTTGTGTTATGGATACTAGATAACGGATAAATAAACTTAAGAAATATATAATCACAAATAGGTTTTTTTTTCATATATAAATATTAGAAATAAACTTAACACATCCATGACTAGAAAGCAAATGAAGACCACGCGGGAAGAACAAGGAATGTCAGTATTTTTAAAGAATTAAACTATTAATGCCATCTAGTGGTAGTTCGGATACACTTTTTTTTCTGATATTTAATTTAACGCAAGAATACGACTAGACCATGACAGTTCGCAATTTTTATTTGAATAGGCTGGTTAAAAACAAGGAATATCCGAGCGAAGTCGACAAAAACACGGAACGTCAGTCAGTGCAAGCGCGCACGTTGGTCAAAAACCAACCATTTATAACGTGTGTGTATTGTGTAATGTTTGTTTGCATATCGTGATCCTGTTTTGCAGGACATTCTGATTAATTTACGTTTTGTTAAATAAACATTGAAAACGTTGGATAGTGATGAAGCTCAAGATAGCTAGTGCTAAATATATGCAGACCTTCAAGTTTTGAAGACATTTTGCTCTGCTGAAGCCCAAATTTTATATGAAAATCTACGTCATGAATAATTTCTCGTGAAAAATGAATATGTGATTGTAATTATTTTCTTTTATTTAAAAATACCTTATTCATAATAAAATTATAATTTACTATTTAATATTTCTTCTAACTGGCATTCCTTGTTCTTCCCGCGTTGTCTTCAAATATAATAAAATATCTGCCTCTACCAGGATTCGAACCCGGGACCTCTGGCATGGAAGGCAAGGGTACTTACCTCCACACCAAAAAGGCCGAGATGGAGAATAAATAGATCTTCTTCTGAAGGGTGTTTCGGAATTTGGAACCTATATCTTTAAGGCCTCGCTCTCGAAGTCAGCAGGCGCGGTGCGGCGGCGGCGGCGCGGCGCGTTGCAATGAATAGATTTAAATAGAACCGTTCTCGAAGTCAGCGGCGCGGGGCGCGGGGCGGGGGCGACTATAGTTTATCCACGGATGTAACAATAACTACATCAAAACCACGTTTGTTATCCCTGGGCAAGAGCCCCCGCAAATACATAGTATAGGACACCCCTTATAAAAAGTTCTGTAGCTTTTTCATTGCTTTGGGAGGAAAACAAATTTTAATTCGTATTTGCTATCTTAAAAAAAATTGTGTAATTTTTGATTATTTCTCCCGTAAAAACAGAAATGCGACCTTCGCTTCTTTTTGATAATTTTGTGACTAAAAGCGTAATGTCAGTAAGAGCGTCGTCAGTAGTGCGACCAAACGAATTAAGGGTAGGTACACGCTACCCCGCTACAGGAGATGGCAAAGAGCAGACATGCAGGTAGGCTTTAGAGCAGCCAGCAGCATTAAATGCCGAAAATAACTTATTAGACCTCGAATGAAGCCGAAATGCATGGTTTTTAGGTTGAATGATGATAGGAGGACTGATGCCGTGAATAGTGAAAATCTTTAGGATTCAAAAGAGGGTAAAAGAGTATTTTTTCAGCCTATATTTTTTTAGCCGGAATTTAAAATACTCCTACATACGACAGGTACGCCTAAGGGCACGGACCTTGGCTTAGGACGTCTTATATTGAAACTATAAGACGTCCTAAGCCAATACTTGATATTATACCGTACGACGTTTAGATATCAACAAAATATCAGCCAATGGGCCATCCGCCCCTAAAACAACCAATGGGTATGGTACGGTCATTTTAACGTGTAATTTGTAATGTTAGAGTATGTTGACCGCGTAATAGAGCCCTCCGAAATACGTTCTGAGATGAAGCAGGGATAGTCGTAACAAGATAGTTTTACGAAGTTTACTTTACAGAGGTCTAAGTGGGGAGGTCTGACGTCAGGCCAGCGTCACAAGCACCAATATCTTGAAAACTCCTCACCAAAGGTTCGCATATTATGCCCATACTAACAAAAAAAAATAATTACATAGAACATTTAAAAAATCCATGGCTCGAAAAGCAAAGTTTCTACGTTCAACTGCACGACAAGAATTCGTATCTGTTCTACGCGTTTAAATTGACTTGTGATGAGGGGTTAAAAATATGTTATAAATAAAATTAAATCAGTTATTCACTGTGAATAATTATTTTTATTATTACAACTAATACTTAAAACAAACAAAATAAAAGCAACTTTAATTAATTTATTTATAATAAACTAGCAAAAGTTGCAAATTAAATGCATTTGAAATTGTAACATTTAATAAACATATTTTTGAAAGTTTCAACAATAGTGTTGTCACCAGTCTTAATCATACATTAATCAAGAGACAAAGTTAATCAATTATCATCTTATAACATTGAATCTATTGTCTTGTGGACTAACTTTAAACAGAAAAAAAACAGTTTACTTAATACAACAAATTGGAAAATGACTCCAAATATTTTAAAAGGAAACAATAATTTGATCATTTTAGTACCAAATTTTGTAATCCCCATAAAATAATATGGATATGTTTAATATACATTGTTGTTGAGTTGTTGTGAAAGTATTCCATTTAAACTTTTCATATACTTAATGAAATTGAAAAGATATTCTATCATCAGGAGTCAATATACACATTTTAATTATTATTATATTTTAGAATTTTGCATAGATTCAGTTCGTATAGACACCTCTTAAGCTGGATTGTGTATAGTGAGGGAACTTGATACAGGCTCAGAATCGCAGTGGAGCGCCTACAAAAGACAGCAACGTGCAAGCCATTCTCGCCTTAGCCTCCGCCGAGCTCTTATTATAGATTTTGCTCGGCAAATATAGACTTAGATGAATTAAAGATAACATAAATTTCTTAGTAAAATCTATACCTAAGTTGTCATATGACGTATTTGAGTGTGGCCGTTAAAGCAAAGCAGCGGAAATGTAGGAAATAGAAAAACAGCACACTGTATAGTGTGTAACGTTAGTTAGTAACATACTGCTGAAGGGTATTTCTAGTACTTAGGATCAATGTTTGACTTTCCTACAAACATATTTTTCTGGTGCCAGTGACTGCATCCCCATTCCCAGATGTTTCTCAGTACTGTAACTTCTGGGGTGAGAAAATGTGAATCAATCAATACATGTACATGGTCCTAAGTGATTTAGGTTTAATTTGGTACAAAAAAATATAAGCATTCACTAAGATTTAGATTAAACAACTTAGCATATTTAAAAATCAACACAATTGCAAAACTATCTAATGGAAGGCCATCACATAGATTTTATTGTAAAAAACTCGTCAAAATTGAATTTGTTTCACCATTTCAGTGTATTTTATCACTGCTACATCAAAAAGCCTAAGTAATAATTAACAAAATTAAATAATTACACATATCATTACTTCAGTTCTGAATTTATCTAAATATTTAAAGTCATGTTGGTTTTAGCTAAAGTTTTACAACTATATTATTTTATCCGTTCTATAAAAGGGCAAGACACAAAAACACATTGAAATTATGCAATTAACAGATACTTGTTTATGCTTACTTACAAAATATAAACAATAATTATAACTTAAAATATTTATAAGAAACATCATTTGTAGCTTTAGACTCTCCAATTAGACTAAGTCTAATAACTAATATCATATTGCATTTTATGTTTATAACAGTTCATAAGAAAATTTAAAATAGTCATTTAATATGATATTTGCTGTTTGAATAAATTATATATATTTTTAACTTTGTAATTATACATATCAAACACATGTGTTGTTCATGATGTCAGTAACTTCTATTTTTTATTACCAAAGTTTACTTCATAATATTGCTTAAGAAACTGTGTTCAATAATAAAATGATTTACCTCATGATGTACAATCAATGATCAATCAAGAATCAATGATGTTTGATCAATGAATACAAGCAGTATAACATAAGGGAAATGAATAAACTAATCAGTAGACAACAATGGCTGTCATTGTGTGATTACAGTAAAGATATTTAATTTCATGGGTTTTTTAAAGTAAGCTGTCAGTGATGGAAATATTCAATGTGATAAGACTCACCTCTCACTTCAGAAGTGCAGTCTTTCAATCATAACTAAGCTGTACGTGAAATGTAATTATTTTGAAACTCAGCTGTCATCTTGAGATTTGCTTGATATTTTTATAATTTACTAGCTTTGATCTTTATAGCTTTTCCGAAATCACGTTATCAGTCAAGTAGATGTCAACATCAATCAATTTCATTAGGAATAGCATCTTCTCTTTCAATTCCCTTGTAGGCATTCTCTTGGGCAAGGCAGAGAAGTCACACCCCATCAGAAACCAAAACAACAATTGCTACTGAATCTTCCCATACATGTTTGAGATAATCTAGAGTGTTATTAAGGTATAGTTACAGTATATATTTACAGTTTAAATTTGACCTAGTAATTAACAATAACATAGGGCACTTTTAGCATACATTTTGTTTTTAATTTATTAGTAGTACCAAATACAAACATAATTATAAAAACCAATACATATGTAGTAAGACTATTATTTCCCAACTATTAATTTAAGTTACAGTAATAATACTGAGTACAGTACAATTATCCATTGTCATTGCATACTCCTAAGCAGTGCAGATAATGGTATATATCAGCTCAATATGAACATCTCGTATTTACAAGAAATAAATATAATGTTTGTAGAAAAATCGTTTCAATTCAATATATACTCCTATGTCATAAAAAACTTAACTATAAATAATATGGAAGAAAAGTAGCTTAACTGAGCTTACCCCCTGGAAGACAAACATGTGTTATAATTTAAATATTAAAATGATGTCACAATAATTTGCTACTATTAATTCTATTCAGTTCCATGTCAGCGACAAGTAAAATTTCATCCCATTTTTGTGAAGGAGTAGGTGGAGGGGTAGTGACACCTAAACCAGTCTCCCTGTTATTATCAATGAGTGCCTCTTTATTTGTATTGGGAGTACTAAACTCTAGTTTTCTTTTTGATTTCCCAGCAAATACTGAAATTCTATTTACATTCTGAGGAGTTTCAACATTTGATAAAGGAGTAATAGGTGACAATGCAGTAAACTGTATCTTATCAACTTTCTTAGTTTTAAGAGGCCCCACATATTTAAATACTGGTTTTTTTAGTATTAAGTTACCAGATACTTTTTCTATGAGACCAATTGATATAAAAACATTGGCTATATCATAAAGTCTTCTTACTTTAGATTTGTGTTTACGATCCAACTGCTCCGGTGTTAAATTAGTTTTTCCTTTATTAGTATTGTCTATTAGCACTCTCACAGCCATTTCCAAATTTATTAACTTGTTCTGAAATAAAAAACGAAAAATTAAAATTTTATATCTTTATTATGTTTAAAATGTAAAAAAAAGAACATTTGAAAGTATTGTAGAACATTAAACTTACTGGTGGTTCCACTAAAAACAGCATGAGAAACCTTTGAGCAAGAACTCCTAATGTCTTGTGTTTCGGAGGAGGAGGTTTAGGAGCTTTGCATCGAAGTGCTTCTGACAATCGAAGATGGTCTCCCTGTTTCTTTAACATTTTCAAAAACGAGTTTAACCTTGATCCACCATACCATAAATAAGTGTTTTTTCTTTTATGTACTGCACATTGCACTGCTTCTAATATATTTATTATATCATACATTCGACGTTTTTCAACACCAAGACGAGCAGCTGTTGTGTCCAATTGAATCTCTGTTGTTCCAGTGCCATGCAAAGGGTATAAACTGAGAAATCTAAAATAAGGAATAGGAAGTTTAATCGTGTTCCTAATAAACAATAATATAAATCCTGTTAATTGAATAAGTAATACCCACCGATCGCAAAGAATTTGAAGTGACTTCTCTTTTCGATGAGCTGCGCTTGATGGCGGCGTGGGATATTGCAAAGCGACATTGGTTAACAATTTTAAATTTGCTGTCGGCGAAATATAACTCGACGAATTTGTAACTTCTGTGAGCGCACAACGCTTTGGAGTTAACGTTATGTTGTCATCCTCATACATTGTGTGTGAACATCATCAAGAATCAGCCAAGTAGGTTCTGTCTGAGTACTCTGACAGATATAAATATAGTAGGTTATACTCGTATTGTAAAGGTATAATTATATTAAATAAGTAAAATCAGTCTCATCTCAACTATTTTGTTATGCAAAATGACAACAACAAATCAATTTTTTTGCAAAAATTATAACCTAAGTCCTAAAAATGTAAACAACCCTGACAGATATATTCGCGCGCGAGTACGCGAGAACGAGAATGACTGAGTGTTGTACAATATGGGTTCCCAGTCCTTCTATATATAATTTTAGTGCGTTCCGATTGCCGCTCACAGCGCTATTAGCGCTGAAACTGCCCATAACCGTTCCGATTCGTTTTAGCACGCTAAGAGTGATATTTTTTAATATTTCAGTTGAAACAGTAAATAGCGTGCTAAAATTCTAGTTGTTCCTCCCTTAAATCTAAAGTTATACTTCATTAAGATCTTTGGCCCTGATTTGAAACAGGAGCCATTTTTTTTTTAATTAATACAAAAGAAAATTAATAAGCAAGCTTCTAAAATCTTAAATCGCCTAAAAAAAAATCAACAAAGAAACATCATGTGTCAGTTTAGACAGACCGTTCAGCAGCGTTCCGAGTAACCATTGCTGCGTTCGGATTGCCGATTATATCGCTCACTTTTTAGCTTGACTTGACTTGACTTTTTAGCCCCTTTTTTTAATAGTAACATTTGGCCTATATGGCCCTAATGGCCTTTTAAATTTCACCCAACTTAGTGGCCTAGCGTTGAGGCGCTTAGCCGGAACTAAAACTTTTATTTTTATTTTTTTATTGAAAAAGGATAAGACGTTTGTCTTCTATCTCACCTGATGGAAAGTGACGATGAAGACGAAGGTGTTACACGTCTATCCACGAGATACCTATTCACTCGACGCACGAAAGAACAAGGACTATAGTTTTCTGGAAAAACAGACGCAGGCAGTTCATTCCACACCTTGGCGACCCGCACCAAAAAGGAACTATCGTAGCGTTTGGTTCGACTTCTTGGGATATCTACCATGAAAGGATAGAAGGTCTGTCTGCGTCTAGTAGTCCGATGCAAGAAGGGTGTGGGTTCAACCTGATCAAAAAGAGCATTCGCGCACTCTCCAAAATGTTATCTGTAGAAGACTGCTAAACTGGCAACTTTCCGACGATGGTCGAGGTTTTGCAGTTTTTTGGTGGTGAGGTCAAAGTTGTTAATAATTTTTCGGGTTCTTCGGTCAACTGCATCCATCACTTCTAGTTGGTGCTTTGCAGAACCATCCCAAACTCCATACAAGATCGAACTTGAGCTGTATACAAATTAAGTAGCTGTTCAGGGCTGAAGTACCATCGGACCTTCGAGATGATTCCCAACTTCTTTGAAGCAGTTTGAGCTATGGACACAATTTGTTGCCCGAAGTTTAGTTGGGACGATATAGTTACGCCCAGAAGCCCCAGGTGGTCGGTTAAGGGAACAGAAACATTTTGGAAAGTGGGCGTTAGGTCGAAACTGCTCTTTTTCGCGAAGAATAAACACGCCTGTGTTTTCGACGGGTTCAATTTGACCAAGTTGGACTCACCCCAATCGGACACTTTCTTTAAGGCCAAATCCACCCGCTCAATCATGGACTCTCTCAAAGCCTGGATTTCTTGAGGACTCGCTCGCGCATTGGACATGTATCTCTCTACAACGGTGCTGTCATCAGCGTAACCAATAATGCCTGGGGTTAGCAGGTCATTAATGTGCAGCAAGAATAACGTTGCAGAGAGAACAGATCCCTGAGGTACTCCGGCATTAATTGCCATTAGGTCAGAAGAACAGCCGTCTAAGACTACTCGAATTGACCGTTCCCTCAGAAAATCAGATATCCAGTCGCAGAGCCCTTTAGGTATTTCGTATGCTGAAAGCTTACTCAAGAGACCATCATGCCAGACCCTATCAAAAGCCTTGGAAATGTCTAAGGATACAGCTATATAAGGATATAACTTCACCGTGATCTTCCAAGGCTTCGCTCCATAAGTGAGTGGCATACACAAGAAGATCCAGTCGAGCGTCCACTGCGAAAACCGTATTGGTTATCACTAAGGAGCTCGTTGGACTCAAGGTATGCCAGGAGACGATTGTTCAATACACGCTCCATGACTTTGGAAAGTATGGAGGTGATTGCAATAGGTCGATAGTTGATGGGATCTGCACGGCTTCCCTTCTTTGGTACTGGTTGCACGTTAGGCAGCTTCCAGGATTTAGGGACCTTTCCAGAATCAAAGAGAGTCGATACAGGCGCGTTAGTATGGGAGACAACTCGGCTGCGCAGTGTTTTAACACACTTGAGACTTGTTCACGTCTTAATTCTGCAAGCATTTAAGAACCTCCTTTTGGCGAATATGAACGGTACCCATTCTGGGTCCGAACTGAGGTAACTGGGGTGAGACTTTACCTTGACTATTTAGACGTGAATAGCCTGCAAAAAGATTAGCAAAGAGGTCTGCTTTCTCTTTTGCAGTGTGGGCCAGTGAACCGTCAGGCTTCCTCAGAGGTGGCAGCGATGGGCGACAGAAGTTCGGTTCAACCGACTTGGCCAAAGACCAAAAAGCTTTGCTTCCTGAAGGAAATGACGCTATTTTGTCTCCGATGTAGCCAGTGTGGTCAAAGCGAGCTTTTCTGATCACCTTTTTGCAAGACTTGGCGGCAGCATTGTATTTTTTCTTCAGTTCATGCGAATCCACGGCTTTGCTTCTGAGAGCGTCAGCCCAGGCTTTGTACGCTTCTTGCTTAAGCTTTTCAGCTGTGAGGCAAGCAGCATTAAACCATGGGCGACCTTTGGTTTCAAGGGATAGGTCAGCGTAAGGGATGAAATACTCCATTGCTTGGCCCCTATCACACTTGATACAGCATCAGCGCAGCACGATGGATCGGTTGATGTAAAACAAGTCTGCCGCCAAGGATAAGACGCGAAAAAATGCCGCATGTCATCCCAATCTGCTGACTTGTATCGCCATACTCGCCAAGCGCCTTTTGGGCTGGTGTCAGGCGGCGAGTACTGCGAGACAGATTTCACCACGCAGTGGTCGGATGTCCCTGAAGGTGCAGTTACGGACACCGAGCACCTGTCAGGATCAGTTGTCAGTAGAAGGTCTAAGCAATATGCAGTGTGGCCGGCAACTTCGGGGATGCGCGTGGGCTCGTGCACAAGCTGTGAGAGTCACGGAAAACTTAAAAGCCTCTCTTCCAGCGTGGTCAGTGTCCTGATACGGGTATAGCCATTGCCCGTGATGAGCGTTAAAAGCCCCCTGGAACACCAACTGCGCTGAGGGAAAACGTTGCCGAACCTTGTCTTCGCTGAGATACTCCACGAGCCTCGTTGTCTCCCGATCTCCGCTATGTGACCGGTATATACTGGCGTAGATCAATTGGTCAAGGCCGGTATCAATGTGAACCCACATAACGGAAAAGTCCAGATCTTCCAAGTAACGGAGACGCTGACAACAGATCTCGTCACTGGCATACATGCACACCTCGGCGTTTGGGCGGAAATTGGACTCCAGGATGTACCCTGGGTAACAAAGGTATGCCGGGTCTGAGGGATTACAGATCTGCGTCTCCGTTAAGAAGAGTAGGTGAGGCCTCTCTGTCTCAAGATGGTGGTGGACATCGTTGATATTTGAGTGCATTCCTCTAATGTTGCAGAATTGCACTTTAAGAGAGAGGAAGTGCAACCGCTGTATGACCTTACTCTTCTTGTGACTTTTCATTTTAGTTGTGTGAGTGAATAGGGAGGAGAACAGAAGTTGTGTGAAGCGCTGCAAATGGAACCAAGCAGCCCGCAACAAACAACGCACCGATGGGGAACTGGCTTGGAGACTGCGGGGACGCCGGAACCCCCCCGGGAATTGTAATCGGGTCCTCTCTAACCAGTCGCCAGCTGGCACGATGAAGCCTCCTGGGATTTTTCGCGAGGTGGCGGGGCAGCCTTTAACATGTGGCTAGCACACTACTTGGGCCCCCTACTACCTGCGGTCGGCCAGCGGTGCACCGTTTCTTCGGATCCCGGGATCCCGCTACCCTCCAAAACCAGTTACCCGGCGTGTCAATAAATTACGAGCTGAAGACAGTTCTCTGATGCAGCACGATTACTCAGACCTACCCTCCTCGATGGCTACACTAAACATCATGCCGGAACGCGACCATGTCTCTTGGCGGCATGGCTTTGTTTAGTTGGTGGTGACAAGCCACGGCCGAAGCCTACCACCAGGAGATACTGCTCGTTTAGCACCACCCAGGGACCACGTACAAGGCAATACGTACGTTGCCTTAGCCTGGCTCCGCAGTGGGTTAGGTGTTTCGAATGCCGTGTTATTTGCTATTTCCATGCTATTTCTAATTTGAATGCCAGCGCTCCTTGATAAAAAAAAAGCACCTGTGGAACCAACTTATACGTCACTTGGACGATTGTTTTGAACCATAGCGTCTGGGTTAGCTGTGTAGTCAGCTATCTTCATGACCAGCAGGTTGGGATTATGGGGAGTATTGTCGAAGATTCGTCTAGACACAAACTTCATTAATGCGGCAACGGCAAACCTCTCATTACAGTAGTCTGATAGAACTAGGCTATTTTGGGGTCGTTAGTTTAAAAAGTTCTAAACTTTCTTAGTTTTTGCCAGTGGGTACAGAATTACCAAAAGATCTTATTATTTCACTAAAATAATTTCAAACCTATTTTAAATAAAGTTCTATAGTATCTAAGAACGAAGTAGCAGAAACCTAGTTTCGTCCAGTGCAAGGTGAGGTAGAGCACGTAAACCTACCGCGATTTTATCATATATTTTACCTTCATTTTGTAAGTGTTTTGTTTTTCTATAACAACAATAAAAAAATGTAAACTCAAATAACTAGTTTTTTGTAGCTCAACAGGGTGTTGAAATAAAATACAATCGAAGAACTTAAAATACCATGGATGAACCGGACACAAATATTCTAAACAGACACAAAAGCTCTGAAAAATGTATCATACCTTTCAAAAATTGTAAGCTCAAAAGGTTTAAAATTTTAACTGAAAATCCAAAAATATTTTTGAAACCGAATGTTTGGCGCTGCCGGGCTAAATGGTCCTACAAGGTGGCGCAAAAGTGATGTCATACTGTAAATATGCAGCAATTTTTGCAAATGGTGCCAAACGCCAAGAATTTTACACATTCAAATAAACTTTTCATGAAAACAGACCTCTTTTTTTCATTTCTAACAAAGTGGCAGCCAATTCAAGTCATGAAATTACTTTTGCACCACTTTGTATTATTTATCTTGATAACATGGAGTTGATAGATTGTCTGTGACATATGTAGCATTCAACAGCAAGAGAGGTGACTCGGGAAATATGTTATCTGTAAAATAAATGGGGTTTATTAATGTTTAATGAAGCATAATCTGCAAGCAAATCTGTTGAATAAAAATTTCTTATTTCTTAAAATGAATCGTGAAACTTAATTCATGATAATAATGTGTTTAAAAATTAACTTAAAATTAATATTCGAATGAATCGTTTATGTTCGCCTACCATCCTTATGTATTAGACAAGATAAAAGGACAAAATATGCAATATGTTTGTAGCAGATAAGAGAACAGGTGCCAAACTCTTCGAATCGTCGAGTTAAAATTTAAAAAATATAATTAAATCCGATTTAAAAGTGTTTTTTTTACATTGTTACTTTGACTTTTAATATTTACGTGGTTTCTTTAGGAAGGAACACGTATACAAGCATGTGTTTTAATAGTGCATTAAGTGTTCATGGATATTGTTTAAATTATTAAAATTTAACAAAAGCATTACAACATGTTTTGTTGGAGCATCACAACAGTTATAAACGAGTACAAGTTTTTAAAATTTGGTTCTTTCTGGCTTCTACTAAGTTTGAGTTTAGAAAAATAACAAAAAATCAAATGAAATCATCATTTATTTGCAATAACATGGTGTTCTTCAAGTGGTTTTAATTCTATTTGATCAGCATATTAAACCGTGAATGTTAGTTTTTAAATCTCAACAAAATATGTCAAAATTGAAATACCTACAAGATAATATAAAAAAATTTACAAAAGAACATTTACAAAATTATGTGCCTATTCCCTTTTATATGGTCTCCTTAGAGACGATAACTCCTTTACTTCTTCATGCTGAAGTGCAATGCACTATTAATTTAGTCGGCAGTAAAGCAAAAAAAAATATTTCAATTACGAAAAACTGTTTTACATTACACTTAGTCACGTCAACTATTCCTACTGTTATTTTTAATATCCGTAATTTTATTTTTATTGCGTCTTTAAAAATGTTTCGATGATGAAAATGTTTTTTTTCGCCCTTGAGTTCTTATACTTAAATCCACTTTCTGTTAGTAATCCATTCCTATATAATCTAAAATACAAAGTATAATAATTGCATTAATTTTACTATTTCTATAACCAGCAAATAAGCACGATCCACCTAATGTAATTGGTAGCATTAATCGTAGGTGTTTTATTTTTCAATATTGAATGTGGTTATAATATCAACTAATGGTGAGTTTCTGACCGTATGCTTCAGTTGGAATTCCAACTAACTTATTCCAGTAACTTCACTAGGTGTTCTTTCTCTTGAAATGGAACTATATGGCGGTAAAAATAGACGAGATCTTAATAAAAGATCAGTCGCAACAGATCAATCGCATCAGTATCAACAGCAGAAACACTGTTTCCTTTTTGAGTCTGACAGGCCTCTTCAGGCCGCTCAATCACTCACTCTACAAAACATGGCCAACCACAGGATGGTTGATAAGCTTGAAGCTTGATTTTGTGTCGTGTTAGAGTTAAGATGTACTGAATGCAATAAAAGCCAATTTTAATGCTTATTCATTAAAGTACATTGTAAGCTATACTTCAGAAACTGACATGATTAAATTTCAATTTGTGCTTTGTTTGGTTGGTGAGTGAACAGTGAAGGACGCTTATAAAGCAATTACAAAATAGTTATAACACAAAATGAACGACGGTGACTGGATTTGTGCCGATTCTAATTGTGGAAATATTAATTTTGCACGGCGTATTTCTTGTTACCGCTGCAACAAAGAACGGCCAGATGCAGTGAAACCTTTCAAAAGACAGCTTGGAACCGAAATCGGAAAGAATGCAGCTGAAAAATCTCGTGGATTATTTAATGCCGACGATTGGCAATGTAGTAAATGCGCTAACGTGAACTGGGCCCGGCGTCCAACATGCAATGTTTGCAATGCTCCAAAATTTGGTGAAGTAAGGATTGAACTTCGGATATATAGCCGCCGATATTAGTTATTGTATAATTTCTAAATTCTATAGTTATTTCAGGTTGAAGAGCGCACAGGATATGGCGGAGGTTACAATGAACGTGGAGTAGTAGAATATCGACGTCGTGAACCATCATCAGATGATGAATATGACGAGTTTGGAAGAAAGAAAAAACGCAAACGGCAGCAGGATTCGGAAGATGATAAGGTTATTAATTTTCTATTAAACAGTTTTGAACTATTATAACACTGTAGCATTTTCATAAAAATTGCATGTCAGAATAATATCTGTCTTTACCAATTTAGTAATTATAATGTTTAACACAAAAAAATACTTGTTTTCTACAATATTGTGGATAGATGATGGATTTTCGAGCTATGAAGATTTGAACTCTTAGATATTCTTTTTGAAGCACACCATTATTAAAGTGGAGATTATTTTTCCTGCCTTCAGGTTGGCATCACTGAAGGACCAGTAGTCAAAAAGTTGCACCCATCAATACTGCAACAGGATCATTTAGCCCCTGAACCTCCAGTTAAACTGAGGCCAACAAATGCCCACCCTGAAAACAATTGTGGCAGTTTGAGTGATGGCTCTATGGTGGAACCTCCAATTAACAAGAGCAAATTTAGAAGAAGTCTTAATGCTAACTCTACAAATTTTTACAGAAATGACCACAAATATTCTTTTGAAAGACCACATAGTTATTTTCAGAGGAAAAGATTTTCTAGCTCTGGTGACAAAGATCAAACTGCATCATCAGGCTATGAAACAGGTTCTAGAAGTAAGAGAGATAGTACCGAGTCCCCACCTTTCAAATCATTTAATCCAGTTATGGAAAATAGAGTTTCTTCCACTAATAATGATGTAGTTTACAAGTTTGTGGGATCTAATCCTGCTGAAGATTTTCAAGTAACATACACAATAGAGGAGAGAGTGAAAGCTGCTGCCTTTGCTCTTGTCTATAACAACTGTAAAATAAGTTCAGATAGGTTTGAATCAATGTTTGACAAACCTGCACCAGATTTCAAAACTATATTTGCTTGGAGACAACGCTTGTTGACCACTGGCTGTCTTGTTGATGCACATTTAGGTATGAAAAAAGAATGTATTGAAACTAACACAAGTTGTGTTTCCAAACTGAATCCTACTGTACAAACCCACCCAATTGCTGCAGATTTTAAGAAAAAGCCTCCAGTAAGAGTTTGTAATCCTGAAGAAATTTATCTATCCTCTGATAGTGAGGTTGATTATGCCAATGATACAAATCAGAATAACATTTTTCCACTTAAATCTAGAAGTGTAAGTGTTGAAACACTACTTATCAGCGGAGCTGACAATGATACTTGCCACCATAGTGCTGCAGGAACTGAAGGAAGGATTTCAAGGTCTGGAAGTCGGTCTACTCAACACAGAACAAGGTCATCTTCAAGACAAAGTGTGGATTCTAACTACCCAGATTCAAATTCTGAAAAAGCAGCAATGAAATTAAAAAGTAAACCACACCCAGAAAACAAATCCAAAAAATCAATCACTCAATCTGATTCAGATACATCATATGACAGTGAAAAGGTTGATTTCCGGGCAAGAGTGTTTGAAAAAAAGAAAAGACATGACCCAAAAATAATACCATCTGCTATACCTATTCTAAATGTTCAATCTATACCTCTGCCAGAGACTACTATTCCAACTTCTGAGCCTGTGAATCCTCCCTACACACCGAAAGTACCAAGTCAGGTATTTCAAGGCTACTGCACGAAGCAAAACATTACTGTTGACTCTCCTCTAGTTACAGGAAATATTTATACCAGCAATTTGCATAATATGAATGTAAAAAAACGTGAAAGTGCAGTTCTAGGAAAAGATGTTTATAACAGTAATTTGCATAATGTTAAGGTTAAAAAACATGATATTGTTTTAGATACAGATGGACATTTAAATGAATATGTACCCACGAAAATTGGCTCCGCTACTCAGAATTACCAAGAATTCAAGAATAATGTCAAAAAGGGTGGATATTGGGCAAAAGCTAATGTAACATCTTTCAATGTTAAAAATCATAATACAAATGCTCGGTCACCACATAAGACTAATACTTACTCTAACATACCAGTGAAACAATCTAGTTACAATAATGATTACCTACAATACTATAGTGATGTCAACAGTGAACCTAAACCACCTTATGATAACTTCTCTCAATCGGTCACTAGAACAAGTAATGTTGATTTTACATCTGATACTTTGGACAATGTAGAAGAAAATAACTATTTAACATTTGATAAACCTTCAAATATTAGTGAGGGACCATCCATGATCGAGAAAGAGGTACCTAAACAAATAGAAGTACCACAATCCAAAAATGTGGATAACACTACAGATCTTGCTGTACCTCAACCTCTACAAAAAGATACAATTAATGTTTTTGATGTGGTACAATCTAATGGCACTAGTAAAAATAAAAGCATTATGGATATCTTTGGCAACAATGGAGAATTAAGTAAAACATTAGATACTGAAACAAATGAATATGATAAGTTTAAGAAACGGGTAGAACCAGAATGGGATGAAGATGATGAAGCTTTATATGGTACAAGTGAACCGGCAGACATAACACTAAACAGTAGTATTGCTATGGAATCTAACAAAGAATTCTCACAATCACAAAAACCAATAATTTTACCTGTTGCATCTCTGAATGTTCAAGAAAAATGTCACAGTTTGTTTGGATTATTGTCCAGTACGGAAAATATAGATGAACATTCCAAATTATTAGGACAAAATAATTTTTGCTCCCCACCTAAAGATTCTACAAAGAAATCAAATTTACTGGGTGTTAAAACAAACATTATTCCTGGTTTGATGTCTTTACCAGAACCTGAAGTTACAAATACTGAAGGTGGGGTAGAAGTACCTATTTCTTCAGAAACCAAACATAAAGATATAAGTCCATTGAAACGAGTTCATGTTATTGAGTCTATAGTAATTAATCCAAATGCAAAACATGATAGCTCCAGCAAATCAGACACCATGGAAAAACCCATACCTACATCAAATATTCAAACCATTCAAGACATCATACCACCTCAACCAACATCAAATATAGGACAAGTTGATTTGTCACAGCTGTTATCTGGTATTAATTCAAATGCACTAATTTTAGCCCTTCAAAATTTGCAACATCTTTCTCAAATGCCAACATCTGGAAACAATCAAAAACAAGACAAAAATGATGATAACCAAACTGTTGAAACTATAAACCTAACAAATGATGAAGATTGGGAAAAAGAAACCAATCCAGATGATAGAATAGAAAGGGAATTAAAAGAATTGGATGGAAACTGTGATACATCATTTTTAAGTGATATATTTGACCCAGGACCAGACACAGTGCCTACAAATGCAAGTAAAAATTCACTCAGCGACAATACAAGTGAACCACCCAATTTGAATGATGACAATCCAGTTATAGGAACTTTCAAAAGTTTTGCACTTCCCAAACCAATAATGTTGAATAGACTCAAGTTAGCAGTGAAGCCCCCTGATAATAAAGTAGATGGACAGAAAAATACTGTCAGACGAAAGAAAAAGGTTTGTATGATGTTAGAATTTCTAAAACTTCAGATTATAAGGGGTTGCATGAGATGTGTGAGCTGTAATTTAACCAAGTGATTGCTATGAATGCATCTCTGTGATCAATATGGTTAGGCTCATGCATCTTTGATGCAACTAGACAGGACTTGACATTTGATGATGTTTTATTCTTTGCAGAAGCCATCAGGGTCGAAAGGAGGAGAGGAAGATGACGAGGAGGAGTCGGGAGACGAGGCGGATCTCTCAAAATATGATTTGTGGGGAAGTGATGCTGAAGAAGGAGGCTCTTCCAAGGCCACAGGTGAGAGTGATCAATTTTTAGCAGTGTTTGATTAATTTATGTATCTAAAAAAATAGTTATCTGCCAATTTACATAAACTTGCTAATTTTAACTTATTTTACAATATTTGCTTATAGGAAACACTAAGGCAGGGGATAATTCCAAAGAAGCCATTTCTGAATCTGAAAAAAATGGCGAGTCATCATCAGAGTCCAAGAAAATTAAAAAGCGGAGGTACTATTGCATTGATTGCTAAGGTTTTGTATCTGTTGCATTTAAACAACCAGTTTATTTATTTTAGTATGTTGATTTGCTTTTCATAGATATTAAATATGTGTATTTTTCCTTGAAATCATAATAATTTTTTTCAGTCGGTCCAGAAGTTCTTCATCTTCGTCCAGCTCTTCATCCAGTTCCAGCTCTAGTCATAGTTCTGAGGCGCCAAAAAATAAGTAAGTTTGTTATTTATCAAAACTGGAAAACCTGGGCTGAAAACATCAAAATATCAGCCATTAATTATTGTCGATGTATCTTATATAATAATATGTATGTTAATTCTTGATCACTATATGAACCTGTTCTGATATTCATTCTCGACCTCCATAACTCCATGTGTGCCATACTTTTGCAGAATTTGATCCTTCTTAGCAACACTACTTAATAGTGGAATAATGCAGTATGTCTTTTTCAAAATTTTCAGTTTTGATTCCTGATACGGGGGGCTATTCAGTTTTGAAAATCCAATGATGCAGTTGTAGTTTTTATCAAAATCGGGCTCGTAACTCGTTCCAATATTTTTCGCTAGACGTCATAGTTTAGGATTAGCCCATCCATTCCCAGTAGAAAAGTCACCCTGTATGATATGTATATTTAATCTTTATTGCAACATTTCAGGTTTGACGACTTCAATTTGAACAGCGAGCGCGAGTCGCAACACGGGTCGCCTCGTGGTAGAAAGTCGCGATCTCGGTCGCCAGTGTCGCGCAGAAAATCGCGAGATAGTCGCTCAGAAGACCGCAAGTATGTAACTGGGCATTTTCACCAAAACTTGCACAAGCTATAAAGTTGGTTGTCCCATGGATAAATATAATTTTTTATAAATGTTCTAGCATCATTATAATTTATTTTTTATTTTATTGTTTGAATCGACTATTGAGCAATTGATTAAAATAAAATAAAATAAATAATATGCCGAAAAAAAAAACGTAACAGCAATTTAAAAATCATATTTGGTCTAGTTCTAGTACTGTCCTATTTCCAGACATCAACATTTGACCTGAAATTTTACACTAATTTTCTTCAGTACTTTACATGAGAAAAATCATTTTGATGTGAAATATATGATTACTTTTTAAACACTTTTCGTTTACATAAATCTTACAGAATGTAGATTGTTTTTTAAAAAAACCTCCGTCCCACACTTTCGATAATAACGGACATGTCATGTACCGTTACCGTGTTTAGTAAAAAATTTGCGATTTCCCTAAGATAAGATAAGATCTTTGTTCTTTTAAAATATAGTAACCCTCACAATAAACTGTCAAACTCACGACAAACTTCATTCATTGTCGACCATTTTAATAAAATAAGAGTCAACGACACGCTGCATCCTGAACAGATTCCTGTTTTTACATCTGATTGTCCGGTAAATGTTTGACATTTTATTTTAAAAAAGACTATAATATTCATTTTGTCACATATAGTATCATGCAGATAAGTTATATCTGAAGTATAAAATACCTAAACAAGAAGGTGTGTTATACAAATATTTTAGATTATAAATGTTTCTTTGAAATTGTACATAATTCTGTTACGTCCTGAATAAAGTCGGGGACATACTACATACATGTTAATGTGTCACGCGAGTATGCGCATGTATGTTTATATGACGGTTCCAGATCCTATTCTTATCTTAATCTTGTATCATAGTTGACAAACATTAATGAAACCCTACATTTTCTAGTTTTATAAAATATATATAAATTTAAACAGCGTCTAAAATCAAATAAAACATAGTTACTATGAACTAAGAGCAGTCTTTAAGGTTGTTACCACACCAATCGATCGATGGTAGCATGGAACAAGCAACGTCGATCGATTGGTGTGGTAACACCCTAACTGTGACGGTTGCAAGGACGGTTGACTGGTTATGAACCGTATAGCCAAATGTATGTGCTGTAAAAAATGGCTTTGTTGGGACTGTTGCGGAATCACCAAAGACTACTCGTGATTATTAGTTTAAGTATATGATTAATATGGCAAAGTTAAATACGACGCCATATCCACAACTCGGTTTCAAAGGGGACTCCAGCAAAGGTCTGGAATTTCCTCAAGCCCATAGGTGTCGGTAAAAACAAAATATCATCAATACCTGACCACTTTGATCTCAACTCCCTTAACTCCAATTTTATTTCTTCTGGAGTAATGGATGCCAGTTATAAATCCAGAACTTAACACCTTTCTTCTTTACCAACACCTACCTACCAAGAATTTCATTTTACTCACTCCATCTCCATCACTCACTACATAAACTCCATCGACTCCAACGCTGTAGGGTCTGACAATGTTAGCCGCAAAATGATAACTATCCTTCTTGATTTCCTTCTCCCCATCATAACATTTATCCTCAACGGCTCAATTTCCTTTAAACAATTGCCTACCGCATGGAAAGATGCCCATGTAATCCCACTTCCCAAAAAGACTGTCCCTGAAACCCCCCAAGACTTCAGACCTATGTCCATTCTTCCATTCCTATCAAAAGTTTTAGAGCGCCTTGTCCATGACCAACTGAATCGGTTTCTTGTTAGGTATGGCTTACTCAACCCTCTCCAATCTGGCTTTAGACCTGGTCACAGCACTGTCACGGCGTTGGTAAAATTAGCAGATGATATTCGCTTAGGAATGGAATCTAAGAAACTCACTATCTTGACTCTGCTCGATTTTAGCAACGCCTTTAACACTGTCGACCATACCATCTTGTTACAGCAACTGCGCTCTCTTAATGTATCTCCATCAGTGGTTGACTGGTTTCAAACTTACTTGTGTGGACGCCGACAACGTATAGCATATGATGAAACTTTTTCAACTACGTGGGCTAACATCGAGGCTGGCGTTCCGCAAGGTGGTGTATTGTCCCCACTCCTCTTTTCAGTATTTATCAATTCAATATCTAATAATTTAACTTCTTCCTATCACATGTATGCAGACGATCTCCAAATTTATACGCAGTCGACAGTAGAGGACTTATATGAGGCCATCAACATTATCAATGATGACCTTGGTAAAATACGTGCCAGGAGCAACGAACATGGTTTAATTGTAAATCCCAGAAAAACTCAAGCCATACTTATAGGTAGTCCAAAACTCTTAAATCAAATCGACACACAATCATACCCGCAAATTGTATTTAACGGCATCACAGTAGAGTTAAGCAAAACTGTGAAAAACCTTGGTGTGCTATTCGATACACATTTTTCGTGGAAAGCACAAGTTGACGCTATGAGCAGGAAGATTTTTGCAGCCACAAACACTTAAAACGTCTGCGCAATTTCTTGCCCGTACCCACTAAAATTTCTATCGCACATTCCCTCTTCCTGCCTATTGTTGATTACGCTGACGCTTGCTATCTGGACCTTACTGAAGATCAACTTAATAAGCTTGAGCGCCTTCAAAACTTATGTATAAGGTTCATATTTGGTTTACGCAAATATGACCACGTCTCAGAATACCACACTAAGCTCAAGTGGCTTCCTATTCGCCTTCGCCGGAATACCCATTTCCTCTGTCTGCTGTATCGGATACTGTTCAACCCAAATACTCCACAATACTTGAAATCCAGATTCCATTTTCTACACAGTACCCACGAAAGACAACTGCGTTCGTCTAATAATTTGCTGTTAGCTACGCCACCACATACCACATCATACTTCAGTAAATCATTCACGGTGCACGTAGTATCCCTATGGAACGAGCTCCCGTTTAAGATTAAATCAGCTCAAACTGTATATTCTTTTAAAAAGATGGTTAAAGAATATTATCTTTCTAAAGCATAGAAATTCTAGTAGACTATAAAAGAAGACTTGTAGCATCAAATATCACCTTAATCAATGTTATATATTATGCTTATGTATGTATATGTGTGTATGTATTTAAATATTTGTATTTATATTATATTTATATTATTATATACTATTATAAGCGTCATATTTATACTTATATTAAGTTACACCCTAGTACGAGGTTTCCTATGTCATACCTTAGGTTGTCTGGAAGAAATCACTATGTAGTGATAAGGCCACCTTTTGTACATTCTGTATAAGCTTCTTTGTTTTTATTTCCTGCTGTCGCCAATTTTTTGTATTTGTATGGTGTGCAATAAAGAGTATTATTATTATTATTATTATTATTAATAAGTAGCAACAAGAAGTAACGGTACGGAACCAATAAAAGCAAAAATGTTAAATAAAAATACTTTTTAATGCAGTTCTTGTACGTCAAAATACAGAGAGTAAAGTTAATTTCATATTAAATTTGTTTAAACATCAAACAATGATATTGTTTTATTATAACAACTTTATCTATGCCGGTAACGAACATGACAAAATCCGGTGCGCTGGTCGTATTTTTATTAATTTAAAATTAAATTAATTAAAAAACACACGATCTTTTTATACGAACTCTCACATTATTTATGTGTATACGTCTTATTTCAAAAAAAATTCTGATTTATGAAACTTTATTCAAATCATCTATTTTTCGATTTGGTACAAGTTTTAATAAAAATGTCCAACTGATGAAATTAATATTTTAAAGCAACATTGCATGTTTATCTTGTTAAAATAGTATCATTTCTTTCAACTTTGATAATTTTATGAAAAATTACTTGTTTGCATCAAAATAAATTGGCTATGTAAAAATTACTGTTATGTACTTTTTTGACCTGATTATTCTCTTATCGAAGCAGCTAGGAGAAGTTTTTAAAAGCTATAAAAGAGATTTAATTTTATATTTGAGACTTGGTACAAATATTTATTCTGAAATCTGATATATGCTTATTAATAGTAATTTTACAATTAATTCCTATTTATAATATCATAGTATTGGGTAAAATATATTACTAACTGAAAGTTCGTCTTTGTCTTTACAGAAACCGGGAGCCCCGCGACACAGAAAAGTCGCGCGACCGCGACCGCCGCGACAAGTCGCGTGGCAGTCGCGACCGCAAAGAGAGGCGATACAGTCGCGACGGGAGTGGCAACCATTACAGTGCTCGCGGCCGGTACCGTTAGACTAAACAATTTTGTGTATATGTTTACATGTGTATGTCCATTTGATTCACTGTTGTATCTGTATTTACGAGCGGATTTTAGCTTTCTTTCTCAGAGATGTCATTTATCTTATGTTTTAAGAATAATACCTAATTATCAGAAATAATACCTAAATATCGTCCACTTGCACAAACCAAACTAAACTAAATTGAGAATCCCTGCATTTTAAGTCTGTTAATTTATATGCAGTATTTTTGTTTAAAATATCTTTTTATAAATTCTTGATAACTTGATAAGATGTTATGTAATCTTTGGAAAAAGTAAAATAGTGGAATATTGGAGACATTCTTACATAACGAACTTGATTTATGGATCTGGTACTTACACAATACTATTAATGAAACTGAGAAAAGTCTAGAAGGATGTAATGACGTGGCGCGCGAGCAAGTAATAGTTATATTAGGTGCCACATCCACTGCTCAAATATGTCATGTAAGAAAATCACTAATCTTCTGCTATTTTAATATATTCAAAGGCTATAAATAAGAAATCTTTAGACTTAAGGCCCAACTGTGCAGACCTGAATTAGCATTCTAACGCGAATATAGCTAACTCCGGGTTAAAATATTACTATATATCACTTTCTTACAGCCGCACTCGAGAGACCTCAAATGGTTACTAAAGGAGCGCCAAAGTAAAGATTTTGTTAGGCGAATTCACACTTTATGTATACCTCATCTAAGTAGATTTGCTAAGCAAAATCTATTATTAGAAGAAGCGCCTTAAGAAACAAATTGACGTATATAAGTGCTGCTGGCTGTTAGTCGAATGGAGGTTGACAGGGACAAAGAAAACTTGGTGTGTTAAGTGCTAAACATTGTGACAAAATGTTTAGGTTATGTAGCGTGTATGTCAGATAAATATGTTGCATACATCTGTTTTGTTGCGAGGGTAAAGTTACTATGTGTAGAGAAGAAAAGTGTTATATATTTTTCTGTAACAGTAGCAGATGACTCTTGGTGACAAACGTTTGCAAGCAACTCACAGTTGCTATTTTTTTCAATTTAATTAAATTCTATAAATACATTATTGTATGAGGATTTATTGGAGGCTGAATATAAAAAGGAAGAGGTAATATACTTGTATATGGTTTTGAAAGATTACAATCTCAAAAATTTTAGATTATCACTATGTATGATCTCGGAATACTGCGGAGTGTGTTGAATTTTCTTAAAGCTGTATGCAACATTAAGTTGTGAATGTGATTGGGTACTTTGCATTACCCATATTTTCTGAAATTTTAGTACAGAGAGAACTATTTTGGCTTATTTTCTCATGCGTTTTGTGAAATGAAGTGATAACTCTAGCTAGTGCAAAATATCGCTCTTTTTCTTCATTACTATTTTCAAAGTAAAATGCTTAAATTTTAAGAATAGAACAGACGGTGTTTTCGTAAGGGATAGTAAGGGGGCTATATTTCTGTTTAGAAACTAAATGTAATTTTAAGATTAATGTATTAGAATGTAGCGCCCAATAATTTCATAATGTCATAAACCAGAGCTGATTCCTACAGCTTGCATTTTTATTAGGTATTTAGTAGCAGACTATAATCATTCTTTTATTAAAGTTTAATGCCCCCTTGAAGTGTGATAATATTGTGTTAATTATTGTAAATATGTAGTTTTATAATATTACAGGTCTTATTATTTAGTCTTGTATTTTTTTCATTTAGAATGGAAAAATGGGATATTTCAATTAGAGCATACCTATGAATTTGGAAACGGATCATTATTGCCCCCTACACATAGGTACTCAAGGTTCGTGGAAAAAATTCTATAGCAAGGAGCACAAGCAAAAAAAAATTTAAAGGTTTTGAGTCACAAGGCAGTGATGGTCCGCCCCAGAGTTGATATATAAGCATTCATAGCATATATAAGCATCTGATCTTCTAGATTAACGGTGTCTATGTGTAAGCTTGTGAGATAATAGACTTACCAATAAAATCGACGTTTAAAATTAATATGTTTTTTATTTGATTCAACAATATACAAAATTTGCAAAATGTAAGACTTAATTCAGCATAAAACAATAAAAAACGTGTCTTCTTATATCCTTGTGACATAATATAAAAACTTCATTTCGGTTGTTTTGGCTCTGCAACAGAAGATAGTGATTTATATTGAAACTCATTTTTTTCAGACAGAGCAGATGTGTAAATGGTTTACTAGTTAAGTTACCTGTAGCAGGGTCTAAACACCGACATTCCTGAAAAAGCAAATATTTCCAATGAGGTTGGGAGATTAATGACAGCTCTTAATACCTACAGTTCAACCAACTTTTCATTCACGTGATTTACAGTTTACGATAGAGTCAGCGATGATAGATTACTACTTCGCTAGACATAAATATAAACAACCAGGACCCGAGCACTAATCAATATTTGTGTTCATTACAAATGAATGCCCGAGCAGGACTTCCACCCTGGGACTTCCCACCTGGGCGTAGGAGGCAGGATTACTACCCACTACGCCACTCGGCCGTCAAATATAGAAAAGCATATCTCGAAATGGTTTTTGAAATCTTTAAATTTTACTTTTATTTTAATTTTACCGAACCGAATGTGCCGGCTTGAATATGTGAAATAATGATCCTTACATTGCTAATTATCATAGACCCAGGTCTCGGCTGTGCTTTCAACGTGGATTCCCTCTTGGGCGTCGGCTTCGGCGTACAGGGTTCGGCTCCTTCGGGCGGCTCTTCTGTGAATGTAAGTATTTGTTATTTAAGAATTTGAATATTGCGTTCATTAGTTTTCATTTTCATATATGGAAATGTTACAATAAGAAAAAAAAATTACTAGGTACCTGGTTTTTCCGGAACTGTGACTTTGTAAAGCTGGAATATATAATATTTAAATTTAATTTATTTTCTAGTCTCAATCGTATTCGTATTCGTAATCGATCATTAAAACTACGTGAAATATCGAAAACAAAATTATATCATTAATTCTCAGGTAAACAATACAATATTTTTGGGTACAGAAAGGGAAAGCTTTAATTACCTGCCAACGAATTCATTATCTAGACTACATCCTCATTAATGGGAAGTAATAGGTATGACTACTAATAATGGTAATCATAAATCCTCAGACAATCACATCCACTGAATGGCCCCAAAGTAAGCAAAGCTTGTTTTATGGCGACCATACAGCGAACTGGGAGCGGGGGTCGGGGCAGAAGTTACATACTTAAATAAATATAAACAACCATGACACGACCATGGTTGTTTATATTAGTAAAAGTTGTTGTAATTTTTGGTTTTACAGTTTTATGAAAATAAACTTTTTTGCGTAAACATATTATTAAATTATAAAAATATATAAAGTTTAGCTGAGATTACTGATGCCCGGTAAAAGTTACGCAAGTTTATTCGGCATCTTTAAGATTATAATATGTATTATATATATTGTTCATTTTCCAATGTTGTCAAATAACAAAAATGACAAATATGACTGACACGACCGTCTTAAAAACACACACCCTGCCGTCATCGCCTGCGGCCAAACCAGTGGACATGGGCAGCACGTCCGGTCCCCACTGCTTGATGAAGTGGCCAAGCCTCGCCACGCGCTGCGCCGGAGTGGTCACAGTGTGCGACCCACCGCAGTACCGGTTACAGATATGCTTATCCGTGTCTGATCTGTGGTATAGAAAATATATGCCGTAGCGTGATAACAATATCACGTATACCTGATATTGGAAAATTGGGTAGATGACTAAAAATAACTTTATTTCATAATTGTATAATATAATAACATATAAAATTTTCCCAGTGACCATAGGCATCTACGGGGAGCATTTTCAAATGCCAGGAAAACGCTGCATAGAAAAAGGTTCTGCGTTGTGAAGTCATGCTCAAATGAGTAACGAAGGCTCTGAATGTATGGGAATCCCCATACAATACTTCTGTCCGCCAAATCTTTTATCTAAAAAGTATAACAGATATATTTTCATCGTAAATATTGTTATTTTTAGCTTGCTTTGTTTCTGATTTTTTAGCAATGTATATTTTGATATTATTACAACTACTTATTTTATTTTTCAAGCATTTTTGAGTGATTATGAGATGTGTTAAAACCAGACGGCACAGTCTAATAATAGGTCTTTACCTATGAAACTGCCGTTTTGCCGTACTGGCCATTTCAAACGAAAATATATATTTTTTTTGACTGATAATTCTAATTTCAAATTAATTTTATTTGACAAACATGGAATTCTTTTTCTAAAATCGTCAGTTAGTGTTTTGTTTTCAACGCATTCGAACATTTTTCGTCATCATGGATAAGTTAAAAATTCGAGTACTTATGGAGTATGAGTACCGTCGTGGCAGTAAAGCGGCACAAGCGGCACGCAACATCAACGACGTTTACGGAGCGAACACTACAAACGAACGCACCACCCGTTATTGGTTTACCCGCTTCCGTTCTGGAAATTTTGACCTGAAAAATGAACCCCGTGGTCGTCCGAAAACTTTGGTCGACAATGACGTATTAAAGGCAATTGTGGAAGCTGATGAAACTCAATCCACGGCTGAATTAGCAGCAGCTTTCGACGTTAGCATCAAAACAATATTGGTCCATTTGCGTCAAATTGGCAAGGTAAAAAAGCTTGACAAATGGGTACCTCACGAACTCGATGACCGCCAGCGCGAAGTACGCGTGGAGACGTGCCTTGCACTGCTCAGCAGGCATACAAAGGAAGGAATTCTGAACCGCATTGTTACTTGTGACGAGAAATGGATCCTGTTTGACAATCGTAAGCGCTCAGCAAGTTGGTTGGACCCTGGTTCAGCACCCAAACAATGCCCTAAACGAAAACTTACCCCTAGAAAAGTGATGGTCACTGTTTGGTGATCTAACGCGGGTGTAATTCACCACAGCTTCTTGCCAAACGGGACAAGCATTACTGCAGATGTGTACTGTGAAGAACTAAACACAATGATGGAGAAGCTCGCACGTCTCCAACCAGCTTTGGTCAATCGTTCGGCTCCACTGCTCCTGCACGACAACGCGCGACCTCATACTGCGCAGCAGACGGTCTCCAAGCTACAAGAGTTGGGGTTGGAAGTTCTCCGTCATCCGCCGTACTCACCAGACCTTGCGCCTACAGACTTCTACTTTTTCCAGAATTTGGACAACTTCTTGGCGGGAAAAAAATTCAATACCCGAGAGGCAGTACAAAATGCCTTTGAAGAATTTGTTGCCTCCCGTCCAGCTGATTTCTTCAAGAAAGGCATCAATAAGCTACCAATGCGTTGGCAAAGATGCATTGATTGCATGGGTGATTATTTTGATTAATAGAAATAAAAAATATATAAAAAAATTACGCTGCATTTATTTCGTGAAAAACGGCAATTTCATAGGTAAAGACCTAATATGTAGATGAAGGTTCGGAAAAAAGTCGCCCAGCCAAAGCCACTCCGGTTCTGATGGGACAAGCCGAAAGTGCCTAATCGGCACAAATCTCGGCCTTGTCGTTCAACAATTACTGCCGACCCGTATGTGCGGGACCGAACATGTGGGCAGCGCCCCTTACTAGAGGAGTTATTTATTGTTTCTAAATTTTTCTGCTATAATATACAGCCATGCAAGCAATCATGCAGTTATACAAGCATTCATGCAAGTATGCATGCAGGTATGCAAACAAGCATGCATTCATACAAGTTTTTCACAGCATGCTCTGCCAGAAAACTCGCTACGTTGTCAGTCCTTCGCTTCACATGCACACTCGACCAAAGCTCCGCTAAACCCGTGCTACGCGTCGGCCTCACGTGCACTTCATCCGCGATTTTGTGGCTCCGCGCTTTTACGCACAATAGTAGACTACGACAAAGTTGGGTTCGCCAGTTCACATCGCAATAACAGTCTTTACGGATAAAAGTTATCCCAGCTCTGCGACTATTTAGGGACAAGTATGCTATGGCAACTAAAATTAGAAAAGTTGTTTATTAATTAAATATTGTATTATGGCAAGTGATGTTTATGAGAGGCTTGTAATAGATTTTGATTTTAAAACAAAAAAAAATTTTGAGACAGCAGGGAATTCCCGAAAGATAAACCTTTCTTTCACTGTTCGTCGTAAGTTTTTGATTTCGTACGTTTCTATCTGTTCCTAGGCAGATACCTCACATTTATGTCCTTTATCTACTCATTACATAGACTGTAATGTATTAAAATGTACATTTCACAGGCTAGGTGTGCGCTTATTTTAATGTCTCAGCTTACCGTACTTTGCGCGCTTGCTTTCTGTCGATTTTATCGATCGCTTCCCAATCGTGCATGTTGCGTTGTGGCATGTTTGATGCCTGTGTTTTCCTAATGGCATCTGTGAATAGTTTAAGTTTATGTAACCTCCATGCAACTGACATTTGCTAGATTTTATGAAGTACGTCGAGTTGAAAAAAGATTATCTGTCAGTATAGGTATAAAGGAAGCTCTATTTTACTGCTCTATGAAAGTAAGTAGGTTAAAGGTTAATTATAAGAATAACGTTAAGTATAAGAATATTTTATGAATATAAAAGCTTTATTTGTTTCATGATTTTCAATCTTCATTCTTCGACATGAAAAGAGGTGTTAGTTTAACGCGAGTTATGTCTTATTTTTGAGGACATCGGTTCAGCCGTTCAAAAATTGCGCATCCTTTTTCCTGTTCTCGGGGTATTATTTGTTTTTAATAAATCTTGTTCTCTTGCTAAATTCAGACTTACCAAGTTCATAACTGAGATAAGGCTTCATTGACAGGTTGGCTGGTAGCGGCCGGGACACGGGTACTGCGGCGGACGGTTCAGCTTGCATGACGGCTTTAGCATCACAGGATATGCAATTCACATCCCTGAAAAAGAAATTGATATCCGTTTTAAACTTTAAAATGTTATAATAATTAGATAGTTAATCTACCAAAATATAAATCACTTAAAAATCCCATTGCTGTGTATACACAAATATTATATTTACCAGAAATAACATAGGTTCATCTAGATACCAACGTCAACGAATAGATAGTCTGTCTGTATTTGTAGTATAGTGTTGTATTGAGTTTGTAACTCAACTCAAATTTTTCAAAATTGCAAGTAGGGGTCTAATTTAGGCACCAGTCTTGTCGAATGAACGAAATTATTTTATTGTATGTATCATTGAATTTTTACTCAATTACTTATTTTTTTATAACATGTTCTTATTTTTTGTTTGATTATGGAGAAATAAATGATATTATTGTTTTTATTAATTCTGACTTTTAATTTAATTTCTATCTATCATCCCTTACAGATAAATCTTACTTATCGGTACAGTCTCTTCTAATCTTTTTTTAAATTCCGTAATAAAGACCACGAACCTTATCAGCTTCCTCTTAGTGCCCGCTGCCTCCGCCTCTCTACGTAACGTGGCCATTTGTTTGAGATGGTCCTGTAGTTGGCGTAGCTTGTTGTTGAAGAATTCCTTAACTGGCGACAGCTCAACCTTGTCAAGTTTGGTCTCGATTTCTCGTTGAACATCGTCAAGGGCTTGCTGCCATAATGCTTCCTTGAAAAAACAAACAAAACAAAAATATGTGTGGATTAACACCGTAAGAGTTGTAGCGTAAAATTAGTATAAGCATAAGCAAGATTTATCTACGTCGTGGAAACTAAATAGTAAACCTATTGCAAATAATTTAAATATGTGTACACGAGGATCTGAGACTAAGTTATTGTGAAATAAGGCATCAATCTCACCTGCATGCCAAGTTTTCCAAGTGCATGCTCCAATCCCTTCGAGAGGTCGTCGCAGGCCAGTTCGAATTGGTCGTAGGACACTTTTCGCGCCAACATTCGGACGTCAGCCTTGTCTGCCATCGCTTCGACCATGTCCTCGCGATCCATCTTTATTGCCTTTAGCATCTCAATCTGTTCCAGTATGGCCTGAAATTGATTTGA
Organism: Marasmarcha lunaedactyla; assembly: GCA_923062675.1. Classification (NCBI taxonomy): domain Eukaryota; kingdom Metazoa; phylum Arthropoda; class Insecta; order Lepidoptera; family Pterophoridae; genus Marasmarcha; species Marasmarcha lunaedactyla. The sequence goes on along the minus strand of OV281342.1, from coordinate 8,488,616 downwards.
GGTTTACTTTACTGGTATATATTTGAGTTTCAAACAAGTTTTAAGAAATGACAATAATAAATCTAAATTTAGGTTATGGTTAATGTTAGGTTTTTTTAATAGGTCTCAAGTTATGTTACGAGCAAGCCTTAGATTGATTGTAGCTAAAGCTTACGTTGAATGTGTTTAAGAGTAATTATTTAGTCCGGTCAAAACAGACATTTCAGTTTGCCAACTTGTACCGTGACATAAAGTTGTGATATCTACGGAAAAAATTATTAAAGTTTTGTTAAAATTATTATGACCTACAACTTAGTCTAGCCTATTTTTATGATAATGCTTATAATTCATCGGGAAACTTGAAAAATCTGATATAATTGACATTTCACTTACACTTTGTTTTTAGCACACGTGAGATCGATGGGGATCGACTAATATTTTAGTTGTAGTAGTGTCCCAAAGGTCTGTACCAAATTCCAGCTCAATTTAATGCAAAGTTACAACATTGTTTTCGTTTATTTTGACCGGATTAATTACATATAAAAATATTTACATTCATGTGGTATTGGCGCGATTCCTTCTCGGATGCTAACTGAAGTGCTGTATCATGAACTTGAGAAAATTGTTCCTGCATTTCGTGTACTGTTTCAAACAATTGCGCTAAACCTGAAACGAACAATATTTAGGTATGATATATCTTACGAATGCTATTGGCAGCTTGTTGCACATAGCGTGAAGCCTAACCTTGGTTTTCCAATTTTTCGCTAGGTGCCTAGAACATATCGAACTACCTAAGCAGGCGATGCAAACATTGTTATGACAGTTTAGCAATAAATAAGTTATTCCGACGGTCAGTGGTGCGAAATTCGTTTCTGGATGTTTTGAAGTGGATCGAGGAAAATAAAAATAATGAACCGCAAATATTCTGTCATGTTATTGAAGCTCGGTTTCCGGCTTTTACTTTCCTTATCTCACAAATTCTGTCCAAGAGACATATGATGCGAGTTTTAATGTACTTATTTTTTATTGGTTCGTACAATGTCCAGACCATATTACCTTTCAGGTCAGTCACCACGTCCTGTGACAGCGATGCTGACTTCTGTCGACCTCCCGGAACGGACATCACTTGTTTCAGGAGTCCCACAACTTGGTCTTGTACATTCGAAATCTGAAAGTTTTTCATTTTTGAGATCTTTTTCAAGGTAAATACGCAATACTTAAATTTCATGCCTCTTGTCAGGTACATATCGATCCTAGAGAAAAATTGATTTAGACCAAAATTGTACGAAATTCAATTTCAAAGAACTTTGGTAATTAATTTCCATTTTGCGTGTAACATTGGAAAAAAAACGACTTATTCAATAAACAAAAATTCTCCCTTAAATTCAAGATGGCAGATGATGCAACAGGGTGCGAGTCCCGAAAACCAAAATGTAGACTTCCAGTGACCCTCCAACAGTGTTTTCGATGTAAACGCCGTTTTTTATTTAATTTGACTGGACTTAACCGCGAATGCAGCAGCACAAAGTCTTCTCGCAAGTTGTGAAATATGGCGCCCCCACCGAAGTTTAGAGGAATTGGACCTAGTAAAATCTACTAGGTCCAGCTTGTTACCATTAAGGTGCAAGTTTGATTGCACTTGGTGCTACATACAGTGCAGAAAATTGCATTCATTTTGTTTTATTATTATTGTTAAATGCTATATTATTTAGATTAAACCACTGCACAACATTAGAGCGAGCATTGTTTACGCCAACAAAATTGGTTTTTGTCATCAAAAACAATACAGTCTTGTGATTCTTGGCTAACATATCGGGTAGATCATTTATATAGACTAAGAAAAGAAATTGGCACAGAATTGATTCTCAAGGTACTTTCATACTCACAACCGACTCTGACGACCTATGGTTAACCTCTACCTTCTGAGTTCTATATCATTCTGAACGCATCAAACGCTTTAGATAAATTAAAAAAATTGTTCACTCCTAAAACTAAATTAGTTATCTTTTACTTATACATTCTTATTTAAATTTTATATACACGAAGTTAATTAACATCTATTAGGTTCATTAAGGAACTTAGCTGGTAAGTCATTCAAACAAATCCTATTTCAGTCTACATAGTTAAACATTAACATATTAAGTTTGTATCTTATCCTTTTTCCTTGGAGATTTTGGTATTGAAAGTAAGCATTAAGCTTACTTCGTATACTGTAAAGTACCCACTAAACCACCTTGCTTTAATTGTTGACTGCAGTATTTTATGTGAATTTTATTTTTAGCATATGGGTAGGCAGCATTTAAGCAAGCTATAATAATTTTATTATATATTATTCGTAATGATTACTACGACTAAATAAAATGATCAGTGACACATGTATTTATAAAAATACGACACACGAAATACGTTACCTTGTCGTCTAGAGTTGATTCGCTTCTGGTCATCTGCGTACAGCACTGTTTTATCTTTTTCTCCAATTCTTCTATTTTTTCCTTCACTTCAGTCAATTTGATACCACCTGGAAGTCCTGCCAAGCCATCGATAAATGTTTATAAATCTGCCGTTTTGTACTAGCATCATAACAAGCTTATGCTCAAAAACCTAAACATAGGTTTCACGTTAACTAATTTCTACTAAACCTAGTGTTATTTCCTTAAAATGAAATAGTAACAAAAATACATCCAAACTTTCGCACATCTCGTTGTGTACTGGTCTAATTGTGTGTCCTGTAGGATAGTTTAGCAACCCATAATAAACCTTAGCTACCAACACAATCTTTTCATATTTTAATAAGGTGCCGTTTAAATGAGATTTAAATATGGAAGTTTATTCGTATATAATTATAAAATGTGAAGAGTATGTATTCCGGAGTACCCTGTCTGAAACCTAAACAGAAACATTCTTGGGGTTTTAGTATAATTTCACCTTTTGCGAAGGGCTTAGGCAGTGGCTTAGGTCTTGATTCGCTTTCACCAGAAGTGCCCTGAGATCCGCGTTCACTGCCAACTCTTGAGCCTCTACCTCTAGGGCTTTGAGCGTCTGGAGGGGACTTGCCTCCATACTTAGATCCCTTGGAAGTCCTTCTTGATCCTGCTCCTCCTTCTTCAACCTGTTCGCCTTCTCCTGTTGCTGCTACTGAAGTAAAATAATATGCGTTTGTACAGAACACAATTTTTTTTAAATTAAGATTTTATTTTCATTTTTATTTATATTTTACACAAAACTTTTGTAAACTTATAATAAATTGACTGTTAAACATTGTGTAAATATCAAATCATACCATGTCGTATTTAATTAAAAATACTGGATAAGATAAACATTCTATAGAAAAAAAATGTTAATGAAAATCTTTTCAAACATGGATATGTGACTAGTCATTATTGAAACATACCGCCCTCTTCACCTTCCATTGCAGAATAGACTAAATTCGCCAAGGTGTCGAGGTCATCTCTAATCTTGTTTACAGCTTTGTGGAATTGGTATAAATCTTGACGAGTAGCGAAGCCTCCCAGATCAAATCCATATTCATCCGTGAGTCCCCATTCAGCAACGGGGCCGGACCCGAAGGATCCTCTAGGTTCAAGAGAAGCACCTCCAGCTCCTTCAGCACCAGCTTCTCCACCTCCGATTGTACCAGCGGCACCAGGAACTCCAGTGCTACCAGGAGCTCCAGTGCCACCAGGAGCTCCAGTGCCACCGGGAGCTCCAGTGCCACCAGGAGCTCCAGTGCCACCAGGAGCTCCAGTGCCACCAGGAGCTCCAGTGCCACCAGGAGCTCCAGGAGCACCACCAGGACCAGCAGAACCAGGTGTTCCAGATACTCCAGCTGCACTTAGAGTGCCAGCAGGTGCAGATCCAACGCTAAATCCACTAATTCCTCCAGGACCTCCTAGTCCTAGACCGTACTTTCCCGTTGAACTTCCAGCTCCTGCTATCATTCTAGCTATTTGGTCCATTTTAGTCTTCACTCCATTGCAATCTCCAATGATGTCTTCTACCAGCGAGCTCAGTTTTCCGATACCAGTTTCTGCAGCTTCCAAGCGAGAAGATACGTTTAGGTTTGTCCACATGTCAGTTATAGCTTTAATATTAGTTTGGGATCTAAAAATAGAACAATAAATTTTTTAAATATTACGTGTATTTTGGAGGTGGATAGTCAGTTAACTTAACCTAGAAAACAATTTTGTAATTTTTTGTCACCATTTTTATCGAAAGTCTTGTCTAGTGGAAAGAAGATACTATGGCATTTTAGAATCTGGTAAACGAAAACATACATTTTAATAATAAAATTTCACAGTTCAGTGATTTTGATAAAACAAGGGTTTGACTAAACCGCCGTGTAACTTTTGACCCTTATTAGGTCCAGACGTTGCCATAGGTGTTGTTCAGACCACTCACCGATGCATCAATTTGTAAATCCCGTACAAATTTGGTAATGTTACTTACCTTACTTCTCCAATAATGTCTTCATTTTTCGGAATGCTTCCATATACTCTTTCTTTTATGTCATTGACAATACCTTCTAATACGTTGAAACTACTTTTGGTGACTAGTGATAACCTCTCCATCGACGATGACTTTTGGGAGCTTTCTAGGCTTTGACTCGATGCTTGAGATCGTTGGGTTACGCTGCCTACTGCGGGGACGCCAGCAGCACTACCTTTGTCAATGCCAGCACCAGCACTACCTCCGTCAGTGCCAACACCAGCACCACCTCCACCTCCACTTTTAGCCCCACTTTTTTTTTTAGATTTAGATTTAGATTTTTCTGCATGAATTTTACGACCCACTTTTCCTTTAGCAACACCACCTTCATCCCCCGCCACTCTTCCTCCTTCTTCGTCTTCGTCCGTACTTCCACCACCTTCCTGTTCTTCTAACTCTCTTCCTCTACCCCTGCCAGCACCGCTTGCCTCGTCAGCTTCACCTACCTCGCTAGCTCCACCTACCCCGCCTGCCCCACTGCTTTTGCCAGCCTTTTCACCTTTACCACTGACAGTTTTTCCGCCTTTAACAGGTTTTCCGATGACTCTTGAGTCAGATTCGGTCGGTCCGGAATCTTGTTGCAGGTCTGAGTAAGTTACTGAAAAAAGAAAATATACGTTATATTCTGTTTATATAGAAAAAATATTTTTAATCGTATTTTACATGCCATTTCTTTAATACAAATTATATTTATAAACAACAATATTTACAAGTACATAATAAAAAAATAAAGATACAACGCCTATAAATAATATTTTATTATATTCCAAGAATAAAGCTAAAAAAAATTACTTGTTTTAGAAGGCAGTGCTCATTATAAGAGCCCTAAGAACATCAGTAGTTCCCGTAAATTAGAAATTCTACTATGATTAAACTAGTTCATACTTAATCTTTTACTTTTTAATTTTTATCACCGTGATGTTATTAGAGTAAGAAAATATTTATACACAACAGAATCGTCTTTTGTACTGTTAACTACGTACTACATAATTAAGTTATTTAAGGGGCTGGGGTTCGTGGTAACACCAACGTAAATCTCATTTTTTAGGTATATGAGTAAAACATCTCTTTTCAAGCCTAATTTTTTAAATGTAATTTTCTATAATTAAGTATTAATTGAGACATACTTGGTGTAGCGTCGATTTTCCGAACTCGCTCCACTGAAATAAAATTAATTATACTTAAAGAAATACATTCAAAGTTTTAATAAACTTTATTACAAGGATAACATTTGATGCTTATTAGAATCGACAACAATCAACATAATACAACGTTTATCACACTTGGATTATGTCTCAGGCGTAATCCAATAATAGAATGATAACCTAAAAAGTTCACTTTTTACAGTTCTCCAAACATCCTAAACGGGCAGCACATGTAAAACAAATGACTAAAAAGATTATTTTGAAAGAAAGTGGGTGTGTAAGTTCCATCGGAAAGAGTCTGAACTCTGTGTCTGAAGTTTCTTAATGTTAGCAGACCTCAATGTTAGTATACGCACCTATTAACAAGGTATTTGGATCCGTGGTTTGGGGAGGAACTGGCACTGGTTCAGCGGAGTTAGACCCATCCTAAAATAAACACCCATCATTATAGAAAAAATCTATAGGTACCTCGACATTAAAGGGTGTGTGACCTAGGAGCCGGAAGGAACAAGATTGCAAACAGCCTAGCGAATAAAATATAATTTCTCTTCAGGTTTAGGTTTCGTAGCTTTTCGTAAGTGAAGCTTCATAGGCTGGATTTTAATTATTTTAGACAAGAAATATCGAAATAACACTTACCTACCAAGGCTACAAGTATTGCGATGGTAGATAAGCATTTTGAGCACGCAGTACGATTACGTAACAACGTACTGCTAGCAAGGATTCGCATATTCGACTTGTAGTTCTCATAGACCTCAAAATTGAAAAATAACTAGATCAAACTGGTTCCCGTAGAACTTTTGTACCCCGTCATATCTGACGTTCTTATTTTGTAGTAGTAGTCTTAATCTTTAGGTATTTTTAAGTAATTTACGTGAAATCAACTTGGCTACAGCATTAACTTAATTTTATATTGAGCTGTATAGATTTTAGTGATACCTTGAAGGTTTAAACTCCATCGAAACAAGTGATGTAATGTAACAAATGTTTATTTACGATAGTTGTGTAATAATTTTTCTAAGCTGTAGTCATTCTTTTCGAAAGGTTCTTCATTCAGAATCGATAGATTTAATAAAATCACAATATTGATTATGCGACACACAATCACATGTTCGAAAAATCTTTTACATTTTTTCGTTATAGAACCAAAATCTAACCTGATTATCCAGCAAATACTCAGTGATCGCCACAGTGACCACGCTGTCCCTGCCGCCCTGCACGACGTTGGCTGCCGGGCCGTTGAGCTGTACCGACTTGTTCAGGACCCTGAGTTGCTGGGCTAGGCAGTGCAGTACTGCGTGCAGCATGTTAAAGTCTACGAAGCCAACCTGGATATAGTAAGAGCTCACGATTGAGAAAAGCGCAAGCACGTTGCCATATGGTAGGTAACATACGACCATCGCTAATCGCAGAATTTAATTATTACCTAAATGAATCTTAACTTGACAGAGTATTTAATGTCCTTATAATTTAGTTTTCATTTGTGTCGCATCGTATATTATCGGTTCGGATTGCGAAGTGACTAAAATTGATTCTACGTTCAGATAGTAAGTTGGGTATTCCGAACCTATAGTACAGTTCAAGTTAGTTAGCTGCAAAAGTGCATAGCTACCCCCCAGCCTAAATTATCTCAAAATGTAATAGTTACATAAACAAGTAAAATGTTATTGCAATGAATACAGCTGTACTGTACTTGTTCGTGCCGTAGTCGGTGTCGCTGGCTACAGTAATAATTTTGGAGGACTTTCCTTATTCAGTTTGCTGAGAGCCCATAATAGTAGGTATTACATTTTTAATTACCTCTGGTGTTCCGAGAGCCAAGTCGATCATATCGCCGATATTTACTACTAGTGATTCTGCAAACAAAATGATACATTTTTGTATTATTATTAATTTTATTAATATGTTTCGTATATGGTGGAATGTAAAATTTGGTACCTACTCACATTTTATGAAGTTAAAATATACACGGTGTCCCAGAAAAGACAGTCGACTGGTAATACAGAAGCAACCGTTTGGAAACCATCCCCATATATGTTATCAGATTTTTTTGTTGATAAGTTGTAAAGCTTTTTCTGATTTTTGACTTTTGAGCTTTTGTTGGCAAACTAAAAGTATCGGATAACATAATATATAAAATAAAAAATATTGTGTTCCTCAACAAGTGCTCTACCTCTGGACCACCCATTGACTCTCTTGCTTGGGACACCCTGTATATAAAGCATGTGTCAATATGTTGGTAAAATTTTTATGAATTACGTACGACCCTGTTTAGAATACCAAGTAGGAAGTGGAAGTAGGATTCGTATGCATTTCGAAAACTAAAAAAAAGTTAACACCAATAAAAAAAGGTCATCTGACAGTAAAAAGCGTGCTCAAGTTTTCACTGGCTGAACCGATTTTCATTAAACATGGTTAAGGAAATGAAATGAAATGGAAAATTCGGTTCATTCGTAAGGAAGATGCGAGCCCAGACACTCAAATACACACAGGTACTTTATAACTGAGAAATATGAAATTCTATGGTGATCTAGCAAAACATTTGAACACGGAATATATTGTTTGTCTTAGATTGTATTAAAGAAGACGTTGTTTTAAAGACGTAATATTTTTTGCAACTGTTATTTAAATTTTAGGGAAGTATCAGTCAAATATCGAACAGTAATTTTATTTTTCGGTGCCAACCACCGCCGTAAGACAAGGTTGGTGACAGTACCACATTAAAAAGACAATTGGTCAGTTATTTTATATACAACGATGTTAGTGCAAAATGACTGACCTAGATAACGCAGGTTGCGTTAAATTGTGTGATACAACAATTTGGGTAAATATCATCGTTAATTTGATATAAAAGTTTTAAGTTCAACGCTATCAGTCATATAAAATGAGAAAAATCTTATTTACCACAACGGTAATGCCAAAAGTCTCGATCAATTCAGTTTACATTGCGCTCTGCGCGTTACTACACATACATTTCGTGTCAAGCAAAACCCGCAATGGAAATATATAAATAGAGACGTACCTTTATCGCGTAATTATCGTGGTAGAGTAAAAAGTTCGAACATTATTAATCGTACTTCTACAAATTTGTCTTGGCCAACCCGCGATGAAGTGATTTCAGTTTAAAGCTCGCAAGCGTATTGCAAAATTAATCATTTGTGTTTTCTTCTGACACGTGTTACTACGGCAATGGTTGTAAGCAGACTAAACTCGACTTTGGTTAATAATCTGATTTGAGACACGCAGCTAGATCAATTTATCAACAAACATTTGGTGTAATAAATTTTCGCTATTTCTCCTGTTCAAGTCAAAAACATTCCTTTGGGACAAAAACAGAAAGAGACCTTTAATATCCTAACCTGCTCTTATTTTACAATAATTTTAACTGTAATATTGTAATATTATATTTTTCTTAGAGAACACTACTGTCTAGACAAATCTTGTATAGATTTTAAGATAGTAATAAGATATTTTTCTGTTCATCTTTTAAAAAAAAAAACTAACAAAAAAAAACAGAGTTATTATTCATACAATGTATATTTTCTGACAGAATTAAAACAATAGTAACTTTCGTAGCGTATTAACCCTCCAATCTGTGTCAAATAAGGATCTTTGAAGCGTTATCTAACCCACAAAGGATTATAATGTAAGCATATGTATATAGGTATGCATGTTAAATCCATTTCCTTTTGATAACTTATATGTACTACAGAAATTTAGATACTTTAATAATGCAATCGTACTTGTACTAAGATAAGAGATATATTTTACCGCCTCATTGTTTTAAGAACTGCTTAAAATAAATGTCTTACAGACTTTTTATTTAGTTAGCTGCCTACATGTAACTACTCAGACGCTAATTGAACTGCTTTGTCATTTATTTATTTACCATTTATATATTTATGACAAATTTTTATTTTGTTTACTGCTCAGTTTTAACTGCTTCTATAACTTGTGTTATTCAATGTGCTTTATTTAATTAACTTTGCCATTTAATAACCACAAACAATTAAATTTTCGTACGCAATGACCTTTGTCCGCTAGAGTACGCACACTATTTCCCACACAACACACAGTTGTATTGCGATGAACTCAGCCCTATTTACATTACATTTTTACACGCGTTGTCTATTAGTTGTAAGGTTTTTATTTAAGAAGTTATTATTTTTCTTAGGTCGAACTAAAGTGCTATGTTTTTTAATCACCAATCTTGCCATAAAAGGTTGGTCATAAAGAAATTCAGAATAAGCTCACCTGCCATTATAAAAATGAATACGACTTCCAAATAATATTGAAAATTTTTCTATTCATCATCTAAAATTATCCAAAAAACTACAACGAACTTCATTATAAACACATTCAGAAACATGAGCGCAGGTTGGTTTGATTGATTTTGTCACAATTATAGTATACAGCAAAAAGTTTAAATACCAAACAAACGGGTACCAAAAAGGTTAGAAATGTACCAACTGAGTTTGTTTCGTATTATTTAAAGTAAAACACCAAAAATATCACATTATTTCGTCTATTTTTTTATTATCGTATTTTTTTAATGGATTCCGAATTTATTTTATGTATTATGTTTTTTTCTACCTTAGTATTATATAAACCTACTATCTTGTACAAATAAAATGTAAAAAAAGGCAAAGCTAGTTTAAAACCTAGGTGTATAAAGCAAAAATAATCTTTACTAATATTATAAAGGGAAAATGTTTGGTTTTGTGTATGTTTGTAACAGACAAAAATCAACAACTACTCTACTGATATGATATTTCAATTCGTTTACACGTAGAAAATTATTCAAGTTGTACTTATTCGCCGATACTGGCCATGTCATGATAGTTGGATCTTTTTGGAATATCCTATAATACCATAATTTAATATCAAGATCAGGCAATTCAAATGATAAGCTATTTAGCTGAGTTATTCAATTGTTATTAATCACATTAATTTGTGTGATGAACATAAATGCTTGTTCTCGGGTCATGGTCATGTCATCAATTTTAAATATTTATATATGTACATAAGTTTTTTCTGGGTCCCCAGTCCGTTGTATGGGCTTCCATAACACAGGCTCTGCTTACTTTGGGGCCACACAGTTGGTGTGTTTGTTTGTTTTTTTATTTTTATTCAATTTATATAATATGTTTACATATCATGATATATTTATATTACAGTTACATTTCCTTAAAACTTATGCTATTCGATACATTCATTTTAAGTACATGTGATGTTTCGAGAGGTGTGATTGATTTGAGAAGAATAATCAGAGATAAGTTAACAAAATACAAAGGAAATAAAAGTGAAAATGAAAAGCATTTCCATCATAATGCTAACAACAAAATAAATTTACAGAAAAATTTCACAGAAAAAAGAAAAGAGAAAGAAAGAAGAAAAAAGAGAAAAAAAAATTGTGTATACATAAAGCAAAAACAAAGCAATACAAAAGAAAGTCCCGTTTTGTGAAAAGGACAGACTGGTAAGGTAAGGGAGTTGGTTGGTAAGGGAATTAATTGTTAATTATACACAAGAAATTGTTGTTAATTATCCACAGAGTGTTGGTGTGCCCGCCAGGGTCGTGTTGGGCGTGTGGGTTTGTTTGAAGGAGAGTTGTGTGTTTATGTTCCGTTGAATAATTTCAGTGATTTAATAATGTGTGTGGTGTAAGTGAAGTATGATTTGAGGGTGGTATGTTTGGTGATTAGTTGTGTAATGTCATATGGGTCGACATTGTATATTGTGCATAGGATTGAATGTTCTGTGCGTCTTGCTCCGAAAGCTGGGCATGTTTTTATGAGGTGGTCAGGTGTTTGTGAAGAGGTGTTGTCGCATGGGCAGTGGTCATTGTCAGTGATTTTGAAACGGTGTAGGTAGGATTTGAAGAATGCGTGACCTGTTAATATCTGGGTGAAGAAGAAGTTTTTGTCGATAAGTGTGCGTAGTTTATGTATGAGTGTGAGTGTGGGGAGTAGTTGAGTAGTGTGCTTTCCTTGTTCGCAGCTCTCGTACCTGCGTTGCCACGTGTTCCGGTGTGTTTCCTTCGTGAATGATTTAGTGTATGTGATGGAGAATTTATCGTAGTCTGGTGCTTTGTGCAATTTGCATGCGTGTTTGGCGGCGACATCGGCAAACTCGTTGCCCGTCATGCCAATGTGTGATTTCACCCATGCGAATTGAATTTCTGTATTGTTGAGTTGTGCTTGGTGTAGGGTGCGGTGTATGTTCGTGACTATGGGATGTGTGTTGCTTCTGATTTGAAGTGCCTGTAGGGAGGAGAGTGAGTCGGCGAGGATGAGTGTGTGTTTGTGGTCTTGCGAGAGAGTCCACTCGCAGGCCTTAGAGATGGCAGGAAGTTCAGCCTGAAATACTGAACAGCAGTTGTGTAGTTTGAATTTTTTAGTATGGCTAGTTTGATGTGGGCTGCAACATATAAAGGCCGCTCCGGCGGAGCCGTCATCCTGCTTGCTGCCGTCGGTGTAGATTATGGTTGTGGACTCCCTGCATAATGAGTCAATGTCATGTTGTTGAGTTGTTTTGGTGTAGGTGATCTGTATTCTTTGCACTGGATGGAGGAGTAAATGGTATGGTGTGGGTGATTCTAGAAGTATGTTACTAGGGAGGTGTTCAGTGCGGTCGCTCAGTTTTGTGCGTTCGGTGTCGTGTGCTTCACGGATTTTGAGGTCTATCGGGTCGAATCCCGCCAGAGCTGTGGCTGTGTTTGCAGACGTAGTTCGGAACCCTCTTATTGCTCTAATGGCAAAGCCTCTTTGAAGATAGGTGAGTTTGCGTTTTGCGTACTTTCTTTCCGCGGCGTGTCCCCAGATGCCAGCAGCATAGGTAATGATTGGCTGGACGACCTGTTTATAGATGGTGGCAACGTTTTCGGGGTGGGCTCCCCACGTGGATCTAAAAAATAGGCAGAGTCTGTTGAATAGTCTGGTGGCCTTCCCTATGACATACTCATGTGCGGTCTGAATGTGAGTTTTCTGTCTAGTATGATTCCTAGTAGTTTGATTTGGTGCGTGTGATGTAGAGTTTGGTGTTGGAATGAGATGTGGGTGTTTTGCGCTTTTTGTGTGAATGCGATGAGGTGAGTTTTGTCCGGGCTGAAGGTGAGTTTGACACCTTCTCCCCATTCGGCCATTAATTGGAGTGCTGTGTTGGTGTAGTTTTCTAAAGAGGTCGTGTTCGCTGCGGTTGCGATCAGGAGCACATCATCTGCAAAGGCCTGTAGATGGCATCCTTTCGGTAGTGGGAGCTCAAGTAGTTCGTCCAAGATAAGGTTCCACATCTCGGGTCCACATGTGGAGCCCTGTATGCAGCCCTTGGTGAGTGTTTTGTTGACTCTAGTGTTAGCGTAGTCGAGAATCACCCTGCGGTCTTGTAAGTAGTTGTGTATGAGGTTGTATATATAGCGTGGGCAGTCCATAGACTCGCGTAATCTGTTGAGGAGTGCGGGCCACCAGGCGTTGTCAAATGCGGCCTTGATGTCTATTGAGACGGCCAGCACTTGTTGGTGTGTGAGTTTAGCTGTTGTGATGATGTTGAGTGCGGTGTCTATGTCTTGGGTCGTGTTCTTTTGTTCTCTGAAACCGAACTGCAGAGGGTGGAGTTTGTGTAGTGTGCGTGCTTTGTGTGTAGCCCTCTTGATGAACAGTTTTTCTAGAGCCTTTCCGAACACCGGAATCAGGCCGATGGGGCGGAATGAGGTGAGTAATGTGTTGTCGGTTTTCCCTGGTTTGGGAATGACCTTAACGTAGGCGATCTTCCAATCTTTGGGAAAGTATTGGAGGCTGAGGCATCGGTTCATTTTTGCTGTAGTAAGGGAGGGATAGTTTTTGGCGAACTGTAGGCAGACGTCTGATGTGAAGTGGTCGAGGCCAGGGGCCTTTTTGGGGTTCATGTTTTTGAGAACCTCCAGCACCTCATCCTCGGTGAAGGGAAGATCGTCCTGGGTGTTTGGTGTGTTTGTGTAGTGAGCGGAAATTGAGTGATGTTTTGGGTGTGTGTTTGCTGTGTCGTTTGGGTAGAAGTGGTTTAGGTGTGCTGTGGCAGTCTCGTTGTTGTCTTTGGTGTAGGTGTTTTTTACTTTGAGTGTGCTGGGCGGGCACCTGGGAGCCGCTTGCTTAAGCAGGCGGTTGGTGAGGAACCATACGTTCTCCTTCGTTTGAGTCTCGCAAAAGTTTTTGAAGTCCTTTGTGGACTTGTCGCGAAGGAGTTTGGCGTATAGATCTCTTTTTTTCCGCTCTGGTGGTAAGAAGCTCGTCAAGCGGGGTCCCAGCTGTACTCGCCCTGTGAATTGCACGGTGTAAGTGTATGATCTCTGCCTTTAGTTCCTCGAGGGTGTGGTCCCACCATGGTGGTCTGTGTTTCTGTCCGTTTCTGTTCGTGTGCATGGATCTCCTGCAGGCATGTTCAATTGCGACGTTGATATCGTGTATTGTGGAGTCGAGTTGTTCGGTGTCAAGTGTGGAGATATCCCTGTCGAGGATATCTGTGGTGGTGAAGTATGTGTGAAGCGCTTCATTGAAAGCAGGCCAGCAGGCTTTGTGTGATTTGTATTTGAATGTAGAAGTGTTAGTTGTGGTGGTTGATATGGATGTGTGCTGTATGGTGAACTCTACTGCGTTGTGTTGGGACGTAATGCAAAGTTCTGGCTTTACTGCCCAGTGTCTGATGTTATTGAAGATGCGATGTGAGGCGATTGTGATGTCGATGATGGATGTGCGTAAGCGTCCGTGTGTGATGGTTTCAAACGTCGGTGTGTTGCCAACGTTGCAGATGAACATGTCGTTGCTAGAGATTAGGTCGTATATGTCAGTGCCACGTCTGTTGTTGGAGGGGCTACCCCAGGCGTGGTGCCACCCGTTGAGGTCTCCCCCTACAACTTTGTTAGTGTCATTTGTTGAGGCGAGGAAGTGGTCAAGTTTTTGTAGTGTGTTGTGCTTGTCTTCTCGGTGTTCTATATATGCAGAGGCTATGAGGGTGTGTCTGTTGTGTGGGTCTGTGAGCTTCACTACTGCCAGGTTGGATGAAGAGTATTGTGTAAGGCCCATGATAGTACCCCGTCCGGGTTTTGCCAGTATGGTATGCAAGCCTTAACTTCGCTTCCTTTCGGGAACTGGAAGTTGGAGATTCCCGCCCAGTTCTTGACCTCAGTGCCGGCTCCGATGTACGGTTCCGACACTAGGCCAAGTCGTAGCCTCCCGCCAGAAACGAGTTGATTAGCTCCTCGAAACTGTGTCTGGATCTATCGGTGTTGCACTGAATTATGCGGAAGTTGGTGTTAATAACCATAATCTGTGCGTTGCTCGAACTTGGTTCGCATGTAGTTAAGGCGTGTGCATTGTGGAGAAGTAGCGGTATGATTGGTGTCTAGGGTGGTTTGATGGTTGCGATTGTGTGAGGTGCAATTGTAGCAGTTGGCTTTGTTGGGTGTCTTGGTGTTAGGGCATGTGGTGATGTTGTGAGTGGTTGAGGCGCAGTGAGAGCATGGGTGTATTGTGGCTAAGCATTTGTTTTGGGTGTGACCAAACTGGAGGCACTTGTGGCACTGTAAGAAAGGGCTGAAATTACTCACATGTATGCGTTGATGGTCTATGGCGACTCTGGAGGCTTCAACCATAGCCCTGTGAAGTTTGGGGTCTATACTGAAAACACAATTGTATAATTTTTCATTACGGTTATTTCTTTTAAATCTTAGAGCTATATTGGCGCTGCTGTTGTCTCCCATGAGTGCGGCTAGGGAGGGGTTTTGGGTCCTAATAATTTCCGGGATGTCCGCTGCATCGACGTCTTTGGTTATCCCTTTCAGGATTACCAAAGGCTTAATGGTTCTGGCGGGCTCCGCCTTGATGAGTGTACTCTGGGAGGTTCGTCTGAGTGCGTCGTCCCTTTGTTCCGGCCGGTCGAATTCAATTCGCAGCTTGTTTTTCGAGATTGTTTGAACTCGGAGGGGGGCGTATCCCGCCTGGCGGAAGCCGGGGTTCGCGGCGGTGACCACGATTGCCGGTCTGAGCGGTATCGGCGCTGGGGGTTGTGAGGGGGTACCCGTAGGGGCCTTCCTTAGGGCCTGCGCGAAGGTTGTAGGTTGGTGGGCTACGTTGGCGGCGTTGGCACCGCCGTTGGCGCGGGGAGGGTTTGAAGGTACTGGGTTCGTTGATCTCAGTTTAGCTATTTCTTGTTTGACACTTATTTTATGTTTGTTGAGGGCGGTGACGCTCTTCCCTGCGTTCAGCACCTCGGTGATAGTTTTCACTAGGATGTTGATCTTTGATATATGGTCCTCTAAGTTGCGGTTTGGGGTGGGTTGGGGGGTGGGTTCGGAGTCGGGGTTGGCCGGAGTGGTCAGTGGGGCGGTGGTGGCTGCCTCTGAGGACATCTCGGCGGTGTGGGGATTTAAAAAGTAAAAAAAAGAGAAAGAATTTCTGAAAATTTGGGGGGGAGGATTGTTGTGAATTCTTTCTATTGAAGTGACTCCTGCTCCTGTGTGACCCTTCCCTGAGGAGTTATTCGCCCGGGAAGGTCAGAATTCTAGATTTCGGGGCTGATGGGCAGCTACTTGGGTGTGTTGCCCAAAGTTCGGCGAATCGACGCACGGTTTGGGCGCTACGAGCTTCGCAAACTTATTTGTTAATGGCATCCGGGGGTGTATTTTCACTTATAATTACTTTTCACAGGGATGGTTAAAGTTAAAATTCTAAAGTTTGGCACTGATGTTATGAGGTGGCATGTTATTGTCTATTGTTTACGGTAGTTTAGCACTGGGAGGGGTTGAAAGTTTAAAGTTTATGGGCATAGATTCACCTCACGAAAACCAATTTCTGCATATGGGAGCTGCAGCAGCACCTGGAGGCTCCAAGTCCAGTGCCGGAGTAGTGTTGTGGTCCGGGCACCCCAACGACCTCAAATCCGTTGTCAGATCGAGGCTAGAAGGTGCCGTTCCAAAGATAGGCTGTTGCGTCAGCCACGTGGCGCAAATGGTATTTCCCTTGCTGCTTGCTTGTTTTCCAGCAGAAAATTTTGAAATTTAACATTTAAGCGCGTCTTTTGATGTTTAACACTGGTGTACTGAAAGTATATTTTCGAAGAAAAACTTTTGCCACGGCCACCACGTGGAAACACTTAATTGAGGATTGTGCCCAATCTTTCATTGCCGGGACCTGAAATTTGGCCCGGATGTGCGGGCGGCGCTTGTGCATCTGATGGTGTGTAACACTTGGTGGGTTCACGGTAAAAATGTTGGTAAAACTCACGAAAACTGTCTGAAATTACACTTTATTTGAGTGGTTTTTGAGTTTTTTTCACTATTGTACTTCGCACAGATACTGCACAATCACTTTTTATATGTCGTTGGATTTGTCTCGACGAGACACATCTTTTGACATATAGAACACTTTGACACGCAAACTTTGGCCACTTCGGCAATTTTTAAAAGACGGAGCGCGGTCCAAACGTGGCGTTCGGAGCGGTGTTTCGCACGGGACTCCGTGTTTGTTTGTTTTGGTGAGATAAGAATGAATCATTCTTCTAAGAGATCATAGATCGGGATTATTATCAATTTTTGCTTAGTGTGGTCATTCAGAATTATAAAAACCTTAATTCAGTATTTGGCCGTACTGACCGATTAGATAAGTCCGATTTGGTTCTCATTTCGAAGGTGTGTTGTGTTTTTCTGGCTAGAACGAGAACCCGGTTTTCTTCTTCATTACTTTCAGTCGGTGAGAAAAAAGACAAATGCTTAACTAATATTACTTAAATAAAACAACATATCTGTATTGTTTTGACATTACAATTTTATTATTTTTGAATACCGTAGCAATCAAGCTACAATAGGTTTGCAGTTGCCAATCTAACCCTTATTAAAACAGGATATTAAAAATCATGTTTTTAATATTAAACACGCAGACATTACATGGTAATGAAGTAATAAAATGATACAGGTTCGCTGGGAAGTATGAAGGAGCGGTGATATTATCGTCGCGGTGATCGTCGTTTGACGCTGCCACGGCGGCGGGCAGGTTTCTTCCCAGATCCAGGAATCTAAGGAACTATGATATTAATTACTAAACTTGTGAGACTAGTTGGATGGTTTTGACATCCACCTGTTCGAGAAATCAAGCGTGTGCGTGCAGAAATGGCTGAAACGCATTCATCGAAGTGTTTAATTTCGATACATACCTCCTTCTTTTCATACTTCACATACAGAGTGACTTTATATAACGTTTAGAGAAAGGGCTAATGGGCTCAGGCCACAATTCTGAAAACGTGTTACAAAGAAACCTTTCAGAAAAAAATAATAAAAATATTCATCAAACTTTCCATATAAATCATACTGGTCACCTGCCAATTTTTTGTATTTTCTTTTCATTTTCGCTATAGTTGCCCGGAATTGTGGTCTTAACCCATGTGCCGATTTTCAAACGAACATCTTTTAAATGAAAATCTTCACTTTAATTAAATTCAGTACTCATATATAGAAAAATAATTTACAACTCCACCGTATTCATGAACAATTATTATCAACATCGAAACTAAGTATTCAAAACGTTTTTGTGCCCGCAAAGCTCTGCGCCGCTTAACCCATGTTAAATATAAATTTTATATAGAGCGTGTTGTGTCTGTACGAGTTTGTGAGTGTGAATAAAATCCACTTGCCGGTAGAGTATAGTTCCGATTGTAGTGCATCCAAAACCAGAACTAAGTTGCACTTCCACATGCTCCTTTTGCTTTTAACTTTGCGAAAGCCGAGATGGTGTATTTATAGCCCTGTTGTAGATATTTTAAATATGCAAAATGTTTAGTTGGCCTTTATAGTCGATTAGATATGCAACAGATTCGTACTTAATGAGTATTTAAGCACTGTAATCAATAAAAAAAGGCGTAACTATTAAAGCTACCTAGCAGTACATAAGAATAGTTTCTTACTGTTAAGTGGATAGTCATATCTTATCAAAATCATTCAAAAATATATCTTAATATGTTATACGACGAATCATGTCCAAAAAGAAAACGTGATGAGGAAAACAGTTTATGAGCACTTTAGGTACACGTTATTCCGTCATACTGCGTAATATCCATTAAGGGGCGTCTGTGTAGCTATGAATAGATCATATTGTGGGACGGTTTAATAGGATTTAAGAGTTGCGAGCAGTTTGCGGCGGCTGCGGGACTGTTTAGCTTTATGTCTGCACACGAGCTAAGTGCTTTGCCGTGTCGGCGGGACGGCCTTCGATTTCATATATATCCCGCGGGCTTAGACGTCTCAAAGGATTAGTAAGAAAAATGCGATTCGAAATTAGCGTAGCTTTCGAAAATTTCAACAAGATTACTCTTTAAACTCGACCACATTCTGAGAGATGTAAATAACGATAAAGGAAACATCCAGTAACTTGTTAGCTTAATCTTCACAATTGGTTAGATAAACAAGAAGCCGTGCTGGCTTCGCCATTGTTTACTTATAAATATTGACCTAGGATGTATATTCGTCAGAGATAAGACTATAAAACAACGTGGTATTGAATTGACCTGTGTGGTATGGTAGGGTAGTTTGTATCTATCATTATGGTTGCATCGCTAAAACGTGCGCATTGTTTGACGTACGTATTATCGAGTGTGTCCCTTATATAGGCTTAAGTAGGAATTGTTTTCTTCACGTCTACCGCAGCGCGAGAGCTCTAAATTATACTTTGTGGTAATGATGTGGCAATCATTTTCTACAATTCTTGGTTGAGGCAAAACACTCTGATTCTAAAAGGCAACATGAGTATCTGTACCTATAGAAAGCTTTAAAGACATATCCATATGCATATGCGATGAAGGTATGTCTTACAAGGAAGATGCATGCCTAATGTAAACGAAACCGCATACCTGTCTGTGTATAAAGTGTTTAGTTTGGTTCATGTTTCGCCGAAATGTAAGGGTTCTCATATTTTTTAAGGCGGCAGGTGAGTGGTTGCGTGAGCGGGACGGGTGGCTGTCTGCCGCTGAAAGCTCACGAGGATACCGTTCTGCCGCGACGGGCGACGGCTGCCGCGAGCGAGCGAGGCTACACGACTCAGTCAGTCCCACGTCGGCATCAGCAGGGGCCGATCGCTCGTTGTCTCGTCTATCAACGTCAGTGCAACTTCAAACATCGAAAACTTTACGTGTTATTTTCCGAATGAATCAATCTCTAACACTTTAATTTTAACTCCTTTAGTTTTTATAATTTTATTTGTATTCTGTGCTATTATAGTTCCGCCGTGTCGTTTTTTTAAAGAATAAGTTGGTGGTATCGTCAATTTTGTGAAAAGCATCGGTATTACTATCCAGCGCAAGTGACTGGCGAATCCTGTTGCACCGAGCTATGATGGTAAGTTTCAACTTGTCCATATACTCGTACGCTCAAAAGCTATTCAGTAAATGCTAGTTATAACGGAAATACTTTGTTACATTGTGCTAAACTGGGCTGCTCGAGTCTATACTCTGACTAATAAATCTGGAAACTTTAATTTACTGCTTACATAAATATGCTTAAATTTGGTGGGTACACTACACGTATACGTAGACTTGGGAAGGGAAAATATACTCTTAATTTTAGTACCTTCAGTTATATGTATTTAAATCTATTGTGTTCCTTATTAATGTTCTAACATACGGTTCCGAGTTTGAGAATCGACAAATAAGATTTTGTCACTGTATTTATTATTCTTAGAAAATCCTCTTAACGTTGCAAACTATGAGTAGATCTTCATAGAAAAGCTCGTACCTTTTCATCAACTTTGACCTAATTAAAACAATTCACGCTCTCTCACATTCTCGGCAATGTTAAGTTCACGAGGTCAAAATACCACGGGAATCATTTTCGGGCACTCGCTCAGTTTCATGCCGAATGTCCGTTTCTCCTGTATTGTCAGTTAACAAAGCCCCCATTGAATAACAATAGAGGCGTTACAGGCCACCGCCGCTTTGCGCTGCGCTCCTGGTACGTTCCTATAAAAAAATATAATTACATATTTATGTTTCAACTGACCAAGTAACCTAATAACGAGTAGATACGTCGTTTTGTGTCCTGCCGTTGCACTACGTATAAGCTCGCGTTCCTTCGCCGTCCTTGAGTTCATTGTGATAAATTACAAATGTGTTAATGATAGTAAATTGTTATTAAATCAGACATATTCTAAAATAAAGAAGACTGCATTTTTATAGGTCTACAGGTCTACAACTTGTATTTTTGCTGACTTAAAACATTTCTATCACCAGATCGATATTCTTGAATCTTAAAAAACCAATCATTGACCGTTCCTATTGGTTCCTATTAGATTTACCATAAACATCATTATTTCCTGAAGCATAAGTCATACTTATTTCAAGAAAAATTGTCCCTAACGCTTTATGTAAAACTGCTTTACTTATTCTTTTTTGTGAAACAAGATAATAATCGTTGTCATTCAAAATCTTTACAGTAAGAGCATTTTATTCATTGAAAGCGCGGTGGAACAGGCGCCTAAGCCCATACCGACAGGTTTTTAATATCTCTCAACATTTTCTTCAATACAAAAGGTGCCGAAAATTATGAATGGATAGAATTTTTTGTCCCCCGTTCATAAATATCCAAAGAAAGGGACAATTGTAATTTTTTTTTCTGGGTAAACTGGAGGACTACGTGTTTTAATGGAGTGCGCTTCAGTAATTCTGGCGCCTTGGCGATTTGAGTCTGGATTTATCGACAACATTTTTAAATATTTCTTGGGTCGAAATTGATACTTTTATATTATTATGTCATATGAAGTATATATTTTAATGTGTAGTATTTTTTCTGGATGATATTCCAAGGTTTTTTTAAACCATATTTGAGTATTTACAATATCTATTATATTAAAAAATAGTATGTACCTATTTATTACAAAATATTTGTTCGTTTTATAGCAATAATATCAAATACTACAATCACGTATTAAAATCATGTGACGTTTAACATAATAATTTATATGAATAGAACCGAAGGGGCGACAACACTGCAGGGATTCGGGTGCAAATCTGACTGAGCCTAATTTTGTCATGTGACCGATTCACAAAATATTGAATTGAGATAATACAATAGATAGTATAAGAAGATATAATCGTTCAGATAAGAATTGAGAAAACTGCATAGTGAATACTTTTATTGGGTGCAATATATATATTCAAAAACTAAAACACGCTCAAGGCATTTATTCAACAGACCTTCAAATTATTATACCAAATATGTTTAAGTAAATAAATTAAATAGAAAACCACCTCCAATACTAATTAAAACTACAACAACAATTTAACCAAAAATGTTGTCATCACAAAAAACATGGCAACCTGTTCTAGATGCCTGAATGAGCATTTATGTGTTATTAATGAAATTCTAATATTGTGTCGAAGTAGCGGCGTGTCTCCAGCGTCCTACCTGGCGGCCACTTTACACCGCTTCCAGGAATGCTGCCTTTACTGACGAGGTTTTTTTATTGCATAGTTCTCTGGATATCCAATATGGTTGTAGGGCGGGCCTAAACAAAGTGCTTTCCTTATACGGAGACATTCGCCTCAACAAACTTTCTGTAACAGCGTACAGTCTTGTAAAAATTAGCTTAATGGCTTAAATCTTTCTCTCTTATGCTGGTTACCGCTTTCCTAGAAAAGATTAACTTTTGGTGGCCAATTGAAACCAACTCTCCCTAAAAATGAGTGCTATACTTAAATTAATGACTAAGTAATTGACATACGATGTGGGTAAAAAGTGATAAATTCAAGTATGACTAATTGTAACTAATTGTGTTTTCTGTTGAGCTAACATTATCTTAATGCCTTTTTTTCAAAACATGTATTCGATTCAAGGAACCTGTAATGTTAGAGAGGAAACCGTTAATAATTATTTCAGTCATATTTATCATTTGAAAGAGATTAACTAACTGTATTAACTGCAGTGTATCCATATTAACTGTACTTTAACAAAACGTTCTAATGTTGAAACGGTAAATGCACAGGTGTACGTCATGTTTTAATTTCATATTTTGGAAATTGTGCTTTTAGTGTTCGTTTCTTTGGCAAGGTTTGGTCTCGTCTGGGCGGTACCTCCAGTCCTTCTTATATGCGTGCCGTAATAGTCACGTTAAAGGGAAGGAACTAGTGGAACAAAGGCAATTTCAACTACTATTACTATTTACTTTTAACCAAATTTAAACACAATTAACACACAATTACTATTAATTAATAAAACATCTAGGATTGATCGCGCATGCTCGTTGGCCGGCTATGAAAATTTCGATATTAAATTGTTTAGATTTCTTTGATTCCATACTATCTTTGCACTGTTATTTGTCATCTCTAGATTTTTTTATTACTTAAAAGCAATTTTCTCTTTACAGGTAATATTTATTCAAAAAAGCATTCACATTTGAAAGGATTTAACTGCGTTAAAATAATAGAACATTTATGAGACTGTTCAGATTTTTATAATTTCGATAATTAAAGTTTTACAGCGTACCTCCGCAGTAAAGCTAAATGAATGAAATTGAAATAGGCAAAGTAATAACAATTTAATGTAACAGTTTACATACAGCAAAGGTCTCAAGTTCGAATCGTGTTAGGAATGGACGCACATTAATATGTTGAACGTGGACGTTTTATAACGATTCTTGGGTGGTTGATCAGTCGCCCTAGGAAGTGGTCCACGACTATTGACAAAACTTCAGGTGTAAGTTTAACCTGTAATATTATTCCAAGGGAAAATCAACCTTGACATGAAAATGAACCTGGGGTGATAGACCATATGTTTGTAAAACTGTACTTTGAAGTCTAGTTGATTGTTATTAAAATTCCCGCCTTTTTGACCAAACCTACTCTCTCCGCGCGCTGACGACTGCACGCAAAAATGTACGGCAATCTACTTTACTGAGGGCCGCAAGTACATCGAGTGTAGGCCAGGCCATTGATATAGATTTTTTAATTATATTTATCATTTTCTAATATCTTTGATACAAGTAAGTAATTCAACTTATTTGGGAATTATTTATGTATATTCATTATCATTAGGTATATATGGTGATCAAATGAATCGATTTTCATCGCCCATCTTTAGGGATGTAATAGAAAGAACGTACGTTACTTCTGTTCCAACAACACACACACACTCACAGAGAGATGCAATAGAGAGGTGTAGGACAACACGGCATTCGAATCGCCTAGCCAGCCCAACGGTGGGCCAGGGTAACGAACTTTTAAAAGAACTCGAAATTCAAAAGTTGCCTTAATAATCCGCAGCAACAAAAGATGTAAAGTTTTTATTTATTTATTCATACATTCTATATTTACCGTTAGTCTCAGTTGCTGAAAAAACGCATATTTTTCGGAAGTCAATTTGAAAGTCAAGAACTTCTAATAGAGAGGAATAGAAATGATATACGAGCCGATAGCGCAAACCAAGCATAGGTCCTATAGGCGTCATAATCGATTTACGCAACGAATCGTAGCCACGCGTACGTCGTGGTGCACGTGTTAAAAATTGTGTGATTGGTAGAAATTATATGCGCGTGTAAGCTATTGGCAAGAAGTAGGGAGCAATGCGGCAGCAGTGGCTCTGCAAGTAATATCAAACAAAGGCATTTCTACTTCTGTCTATTATAGTTTCTGTGGTTTTAATAATCATTTGAACATTCTAGGATTCCCGTTTAAAATCCCTGTGTGGAAATCGATAAAGGTCAAGAATGAGTTTTGATCTTCTTCGAATCGAGTTTATAAAGGTTTAATCCGAACTTATTTTATAAAGACGAAAGCTTTGTTTATAACGGTTTCCCGACATAACTGCCCATCCGATCATCATGAAATTTGACACACACTGTCAGGGTATGCAGGGTCAATAAAAACGTTATTTTCCCGATCAATAAGCGACCAAACCCGCAGGCAATAGTACAACGTACAACAAAGATACAACTGAATTCCCCTCCGCTCCCAACCTTTAACCCACATTAACCTAACATAACAATTGTGGTTTATTTCATTATGACATTAAATAATCAAAACCTTGATATCATTTAAAATATGTGCCATCAAATATTGTCTTGTGAATGTGCTCGAGCCATCTTAAGCACTGCGCTTGCACAACAATCAACACTCATTTTCAATGAATTATTATTATTATTATAAGGTTAAGAAAGGTCGAGCTAGGGCTTAGCACCTCGAAGCAAATGAGAATCTCTGCAACTGCAATCATTAAATGTCACGGGATATAGATTCATGATTTATATTCGTGTTGAAATATTATTAGCGAGTAATAGATATAATTAATGTGTGGGTTTATTAGATTTACTACAATGTATTAAATAACTAAGTAGGTACATACCTATTATGTTATTGGTCGCCACTTGGAGAATTCGCCGCAGTAAATTGAGACGTTTTGTGTTTCAGTCTTTGTGTTTTGTAATATAAAAATATTTCATTTGGCTCGATTTGTAATAAGTGTTATGTATTCCAACAGGTAAACATGGTTCAAGTCATTTGTGCGCGTGTATCTATGTGTGCGTTGAGCTTGTATATATAGAGCAACTGTGTGTGCGCGACCACAATGTACTGGATTGTGCACCGTATTCGGTTTGACAAGATGACGGCTGCCACGCTTAAAATTCAGTTTCCAAGCACACGCGCATACAGTACTAGTTTTGCCAAATAATAATTGTTTTGTAATTAGGTACTATTACGTATTAAGCAAACACACATCATTCTATAAAAGGTAAATTTCTATTTTCTTTTACTTATTTATAATTAAATAAATCAACACTGATGTTGGTAGAAGTATTTTAAATGAAGTACTTAATTACTTACTAAGTTTTATTTGATACTTTGATTAAAGTTAAATAACGGAAGGTAGGTGAACAGCTCCTGACACCCGGACCTTATAAATCTTGCCCCTGCCGCCTGATTTAACATATTCTCAATACGACTGTCACTACGCGACAAGAACCGAAGCTATACGTCACGACAACGAACAAAATTTTCTACTTGCTAGCGCGCTTGTCATTGCATTATTCTGTCTTTTTTATCAGTAGCATTTATTAAAAGTTTCAACAATGTAACTTAATGAGTTTGTGTGAGTACGTACCAGATCCATTGCTCAAGTACGTCATGTAAGAACGTCGCTGTTTTAATTTAATGAAGGATCCTATTAGATACCTACGTAATCCTCGTAATGAGCCCTACATTGGGTGCCTAAAGTTGGGTTATTTAATTTTTTATTATATAATGTATGATTAAGTTTAAGGATTGTCCTACATGTATTTTAAAGCGTAGTTCCATCAGTGCAAACTAGATGGAGCTACTGGTATAAAAAATCGCACATGTAAAGTTTAAACATTTTTAAGGCGTTGGGTCAGTGTTATTTTTATTATTATCTTCGATCTAATAGCGAATCAATAGTATGTTCACTAAGGTTCAATTTTTGAGCTGTTTATTTCATTTCCCTTCGGGAACCTGAGGTTGATAGTGCGCCAGCCAAATTATTACTATAATACAATTTTAGGCTCTATTGTAATTATTGTCAAACTTCCTATACCCGCGCAAGTTGTGTACCAGCTATACCCGCGCACGGTCTCACTGACCGATAAATCAGGACACAATTTCATTGTTATTATTCAAGAACACCTCTGTATTAATCTTACTAAATTATTAAAAAAAGATTTATAATGAATACAACAGCATATACAAAATATGTTTGATTAAATAACTAACTAACAGTCTTTCAATACAGCCTCTGAACTCTAGGAACTATTTCATGCATGCTACGAAAATGAGAAAAAAATATTATTTTTCTTCTAGATAACAAAAATAAACTATCAAATCTTATAGAATATTAGTTGGCAAAGAATATAATAATAACTAATCTTGGACAGAAGTCTCACTAAAACAAGCAGAGCGTACAAAATATCATGTTCCATACAAAAGTAAATTTTGCATTTAGCGCAGTTGTACAGCTCTTACGGTTCTATTTTGATGGGCAGTACGCACAACGGCCAGTTGTACTATTGGCAGCTGTTACTGAGGATTCTGGACTATCTAATTTACATACTTCAGCAAGTCTCAGCTTCTTGGCGAAGAGGAATTGCTAATTTACATACTTCAGCAAGTCTCAGCTTCTTGGCGAAGAGGAATTGCTAATTTACATACTTCAGCAAGTCTCAGCTTCTTGGCGAAGAGGAATTGCTAATTTACATACTTCAGCAAGTCTCAGCTTCTTGGCGAAGAGGAATTGCTAATTTACATACTTCAGCAAGTCTCAGCTTCTTGGCGAAGAGGAATTGCTAATTTACATACTTCAGCAAGTCTCAGCTTCTTGGCGAAGAGGAATTGCTAATTTACATACTTCAGCAAGTCTCAGCTTCTTGGCGAAGAGGAATTGCTAATTTACATACTTCAGCAAGTCTCAGCTTCTTGGCGAAGAGGAATTGCTAATTTACATACTTCAGCAAGTCTCAGCTTCTTGGCGAAGAGGAATTGCTAATTTACATACTTCAGCAAGTCTCAGCTTCTTGGCGAAGAGGAATTGCTAATTTACATACTTCAGCAAGTCTCAGCTTCTTGGCGAAGAGGAATTGCTAATTTACATACTTCAGCAAGTCTCAGCTTCTTGGCGAAGAGGAATTGCTAATTTACATACTTCAGCAAGTCTCAGCTTCTTGGCGAAGAGGAATTGCTAATTTACATACTTCAGCCAGTCTCAGCTTCTTGGCGAAGAGGAATTGCTAATTTACATACTTCAGCAAGTCTCAGCTTCTTGGCGAAGAGGAATTGCTAATTTACATACTTCAGCAAGTCTCAGCTTCTTGGCAAGGAGGAACTGACAGCTCGTCTTCATTAAATCCTCTACCTCGCTTTTATCGTCATTGTCAGAACCGAATTGTAAAATATAATTAAATTATGCTAAAGAACACAATATGATATCAAAATCAAACCAATAATATGAATAAAACAGGAATTATTACTCACACAAAAAGTTTCACCCGTACCCGTAGGTCTTTTTTTAAGGAATATTCCCTTAAATAATTCAATTTCTATCTTAGAAAATAACGTATTTTTCCTAAACAAAAGAAAATTACGAACATAAGAAAAACGCTTTCACTAAACTAAGGTGTAAACAACACAAAGCCGTCAGCCAACAAGTAATCCACGACCACCCATTGACATAGAATACAACCTAGATAGAGTTCCAACAGAATTCCGTCATACATATGACTATTTGCACCTACAAGACAACGTAAAAGATTCCATAATAAATATATAAATATTATATACTATGTGTACGTGCGTGTAGTTAAAGTTTTTAATGGTGGTGAGATCTGGGGTAAAAACAAATAAAAATACACGAGGTATGAATAACGAAATGCTACCAAACTAATGGTGTGTTTGTCTGGGAATTGAAAATTTAAAGAGTTAAAAATTAAAAATGCTTCTTAGAACCCGAATCATCTGCATGGCGTCGAATGGAGGTCTGCTTGAAACACACCACGAGGACTCAGTAAACATAGATAAAATGCGATTTAAACTAATATAACATTCCAGGTCAAGTGTTTTTTTCAACAATAATAAACAAACAATAATAAAGAGAAAGCGATGAAATTCCCACCTCTACAAGTTTGCAGCTGCACTGCTCGCTGCTGTCTCTAGACATTATGAGATTTACCTGAAATTGAAGACGGTCGTTCTATAAACCGAGAAACGTAATTTCCTAAGCTCTTTACCTCCCGACCGTGATAAATGTAGTGTGGTGAACCCAACTTTAGGCCAGCCAAAGCTCACCGTTGGAAAGGTATTATCGCCTGCGTTGAAGACAGGGCCTTATTGCCCCCAGGCGCTGTTTGTATGACTTGGGTACACGGTTAACAAAAACACGTTAAAACAACTGCAGACACAGGTGAAAATCGGGAGGAACTTTTATCGATAAATATTTACGATATAAATTAATTAAACGCGATAAAATCCAATTAAAAAGTGTTTTATTTAATATCGTGAAAACTCAAATAAATATTAGTGTTATTTATGAGTGCTATTAGACATAATGCAGTTCCTTATAAATATCGTCATGAATGCAGGATAATCTTCAGTTATGCACTTACTTCATAGCAGGACAGCCGCTGTGAGTTCTATAAATAATGGATTAAGAAATAATATTTTCTTTACTTACGTCTACTCCTGCAAATATCGAAATATCGGTATGTTTATTCTATTTTAATCATTCACTTGCGTCGGGATGAAGATATACTTTTACAGATAATATTTGCCCTGGGAATGCCTACTCTACAGCTGCGAGGAAGATATTAAAATATTTTGAAAGCTCGGAAGCTCGGCTGTTGAGTTTTCTTTGAGCTTGTTGGTTCAAGCTAAAGTGAGTGGTAGGCTAATACGGAACTTTATCTTCATTTCATCTACTTTGGGATACTTATTCAGAAATGTATGTTGTTAAAATATCTGTCTAAGGCTTTCTACTGCACTGTCTAAATATATTTCGTTAATTGAAACTCTTAAAAATAAACTCTTTTAGAATTTTGGTAGTTGTTTATGAGGGCTAACGAAATTTTTACTAGTCTGTTATTCCTAATTATTTGAAATGAATATAAGTGTTTATGTTCAAGGTACGTAATGTAGCTAACAAGATGTTTTTTTTCCTTAACATTGTTTCATGAGGAGACCACATACATCACACATACCTCGGCAGTGTTCCCAAGGTTTTATAATTAGCCTACCTTTCCATAGGTACTGGTAAATGGCGCGCAAGTCTTGTTAGCCTGGGAGTAATGCCCTATCAGCATATTAGAAAGGCGTGGAAAAGATTCTGTTTTTGGCGCTAAGCAGGTTTCCATCTTAGGTGAAGATGATACTGACGCTTGTCGCTGGAGGCAATGCTCCATATTTGGAGACCAAATAGCTTTTTTATGTAACTAAGACGAAGAGATTGATGCTGATGGATACGTTAGTGTGGTCCATAATGGTGCATCAGTTCCGAGTCAAGGCTGAGCTATTACGAGAAGGGTAGTTGTTAAATGAGATTTTGTTCGGTAACATAAATGAGACGAAATATTATGCTCAATTTGAGTGAAATGTGTTGGTTAACATGGCGTAACTTTATGCCTGTTGTGCACGTCTGCCAGCTAAACTTTTAGTACAGCAGCAACTGTTACCGGATATTGCATCGTGTTTTATTGATGTTTCATTGATTGATAAATATTCAACTTTAATTCATTCAATTGATTAATAAATCTGACTATCCTCTAGGCTTGGAGGTACAACTATGCAACTGCTATGTCGACATTTATTAGCGTCGCAGTTCTTTCACCTTGCGAGTAGCAATATTTCATGGATTAACTGGCTTTGCTAGAGAAACGATTCATTTTTTTATATGCGATTTGGATCGAAAGCTCTTCTACATAAATCTTACCTACACACATCAAAACAATCTAGGGATCAAGTACGTTTTAGAGTATTTCTGCAAATAAGGTTTATTACTCTGTCTTTTTTGGATCGCTATTCTATTTAGTGAATTTAACTATTTAAATAAAGAATTTTGTTTAAATATCGATATTTTCAAACTGATACTGTCAGATAGCGTTTTTATAAAACTGTGTCAATTTGTGCAGCGGAACTGTAAAAAGTTACACTGATATGGAACGACCACGTTATTTGACCCGAAAAGAGATGATGAGAGCTATCAGAATTTTGGAAGCTAGCTCCAGGTAACGTACTGTGGCTATTGCCCTTAGCACTACACAGAGCGTTGTAAGTCGCCTCTGGACGCGTTATCGCATCACGGGCAGCTCGGCCGAGTGACATAGAGGCGGATCTCGCATTACCATTCGCAAACAGGACCGGTTCATCCAAAATACTGCTCGGCGGAATCATGCCATGACCGCCATGATGTTGGTTACGTGACTCCACAGCTCTTCAGGATTGTTAATAAGCGATCAAACCATCTGAAATTGTTTATGTGGGTCTGCGTTCCCGAAGGCCGCTGAGAGTCCTAAAGAATCGCTTTGTAATCGTAAAGCCCGTTTACATTGGGCTCGTGCACACAGAGATTGGGAGAAAGAAAACTGCGTTGTTTTTGCTTTTCCGATGAAACTCGTTTCGGAATGAGGCCGGATACAAGATGCCTTCGAGCTTGGAAAACCTCTGCACGTCATGAACGTTTAAGCTTTTGTCGGGAAGTTTATCTGTATGGTGGGGGGAGTAAGATTATATGGACCGGTATTTGGATCACTGGGAAAACCGATCTCATTTGGATCAGGGGTAACTTCAACAAGATTTACGTGGAGTGGAGTGTCTGAGACGTAATCATCCCGTCGCGTTTCAACGAATGCACGTCCACACACGGCTAGACTCGCGACATGCACTCTATTAGTGACGAACTGATATGAAGCATGTTAAATCGCAGCGATTGTGTTAATCGTGTTAGTGGTGGAAACACAGACTAAATTTTTTTATCTGTACAATAAAAATTGATATAATCTTAATTTTTGTCCTTTTTTGCCATTCGATTGACGATCTTAATTTGTCTTAGATTTTACAAAATATGTTTTTAATATAATGACAAGAATAAAAGTAAAGACTCATTCCGGTAGGCTAGATTTAGTAAATATGGATTGGATAATATTTTTTGTAAATATTTACAGTATTAACACAAGTTGACATTTTGCAATATGGGTACCAAAATTAGTTGCAGTTACTTAAGATGATGGCTAATGTATACTGCCTCGTATTTTATGAATAACCTAATCTGTTACGAGGCTTTCGTAATATTGTTATTATGTGACAAGGTTGTTGGAAACCGCAATCTCAAGATAAAAATCTCAATTGGTGGCATCATGTTGTTAAAAAAAAAAGAGTAAAAGAGTAATTTAAAACAACATACGTCCTGGCGTACGTAATATTAGTAGTAGTCATTAACCATGTTCATTGTTTTTTTTCATTACCACATCTATCACATACATTTATTTTTAAACGACTGGTAGTATTATTGACTTTGTAGCATTCGTAATTTGGTGGCAGTTATCTAAGTATAAATTATAATGTCAGTAAATAAATCCCCAGACAAACACACCAACTGTATGGCCTCAAAGCATGCAGAGCTTGTGTTATGAATGACCAAACAGCGAATTGAGGGGAACCCAGAATCAACAAAGAAACAATGACGCGAGAACAAACATCTTTGTTCATCACACAAATGAATGCCCGGCCAGACCCGAACCTGGGACCTCCGGCGTATGTGGCAGTCAAAAATTTTACAAAATACTGATGAAAAATCAAACAGCTAAGAGCTGTTGGAGATGTGCAAACACGTGTATTGTATGTAGTTTAAGGTTCCTTTTGCCACACAACCATAGCGTCAAATAACGTTAAAACAAGCATAATTATAAGTAGGTAGGTACTAAAGCAGACAGGTAAAACATTACCAGCCACATAAAACCAATGTTGTATCGTGCTAATATTCTAGAAAACTAGCATTCCCTAAGAATTTAACCGGTTTTTGATATCACAAATCTGAATTAGCATATTTATTTAATTTTATGGGTTTCGGTTGATTAATATGTCTGCAGTATAGGTATTTATTACAGTAATGTTTAAGAGGGATACACAGGATTATATTTATTTGATTAAGATTGTACAATTTTCATTGTAGCGAAGTCTAGCTAGTTCAGGTCAGTTACATATCAGCGTTGTTTAAATTCATTGTGTCAAAATAATTCTACTTTGAGTCAAGAAACCTGAAATGGTACAAAATTCGAATGTCTCAAAAAGCAATGAAAAATAAATTATCTTGCTAAAAAGCGTGTAAGATAAACTTGGTTTTAATGCTTTAAAAGTCGCCGTTCCATTCAAAGTAATGCTCGATAATTATGTATAAAACAAGTGAAACTCAGAAAGAAAGTTTAATTTATAATGTTAACTTTTAATGGCCGCACTTCACATCGCTATTCGTGGTCGCGCATTCGTCTTATTCGCCCAAATACGACTACGCGAAGTGGCTCTGTTCTTATACATTCGCCTATGTTTACGAACAAGACGAATACACCAATACACGAACACCCGTATACGCGGGGGTGTGTGACGGTGGGTTCGTATCATTCGGACTTCAACACGAATGTAAGCAAACAAACGCGAGAAAGATGCGGATGCCCAGTATCGTTTTAGAGTGCCATCGTAATAGAAAAGTATGTGAAGTTAAATCTCTATGATGGGCAAACGGATTTGGCAAATTTTGTTATATTTAGATATTAACCATTATATTATATAAAAGTCGCATGATCAGGAAC
Organism: Marasmarcha lunaedactyla; assembly: GCA_923062675.1. Taxonomy (NCBI): domain Eukaryota; kingdom Metazoa; phylum Arthropoda; class Insecta; order Lepidoptera; family Pterophoridae; genus Marasmarcha; species Marasmarcha lunaedactyla. The sequence continues at coordinate 8,455,705 of OV281342.1, read as the reverse complement.
AGTTATCACTTTAGAAAAGGCATCACAATAGATATAATAATCCTTATTCGTAGGCTATGTGAACTTAGCACCCGACTTTTGTTAAATGGCTCTCCTGACGGTTTTTTTGAAAGATATTGGTTAGTAGTAGATAGTAGTGAAGTTATTTTCGTTTGTAGTAGAGCCAAAAAAATTTTACAGAACACAAAAAATTCAGCTCTAAAAACTAAAAAGAAAATTTTTATTTCTTAGAGAAAACGTTAGTTTTGGATTGTACTGCAATGTTTTTCGTTTGTAGTAAAATAATATTCACAGAAATATTAACTTTTCACTTGAAATTTTTCCAATACTAAATTTACCACATTAGTTCGATTTCAAAGAAAATCAGGTTACTACAAACGCTGGAAATGGCTGGAATGCATGTGCGGAGGGTAGTAGTAGATTGTAGTGCAATGTTTTTTGTTTGTAGTAGAATAATAATGACAGAAAAAATATTTTTACCATTGAAAATTTTCAAATACTAAATTTACCACACAAGTTCAATTTCAAAGAAAATTAGGTTATTACAAACGCTGGAAATGGCTGGAATGCATGTGCGGAGGGAAGTAGTAGATTGTAGTGCAATGTTTTTCGTTTGTAGTAGAATAATAATGACAGAAAAAATACTTTTATACTTGAACATTTTACAATACTAAATTGACCACATAAGTTCGATTTCAAAGAAAATCAGGTTACTACAAACGCTGGAAATGGCTGGAATGCATGTGCGGAGGGTAGTAGTAGATTGTAGTGCAATGTTTTTCGTTTGTAGTAGAATAATAATGACAGAAAAAATATTTTTACCCTTGAAAATTTTCAAATACTAAAATTACCACATAAGTTCGATTTCAAAGAAAATTAGGTTATTACAAACGCTGGAAATGGCTGGAATGCATGTGCGGAGGGAAGTAGTAGATTGTAGTGCAATGTTTTTCGTTTGTAGTAGAATAATAATGACAGAAAAAATACTTTTATACTTGAACATTTTACAATACTAAATTGACCACATAAGTTCGATTTCAAAGAAAATCAGGTTACTACAAACGCTGGAAATGGCTGGAATGCATGTGCGGAGGGTAGTAGTAGATTGTAGTGCAATGTTTTTCGTTTGTAGTAGAATAATAATGACAGAAAAAATATTTTTACCCTTGAAAATTTTCAAATACTAAAATTACCACATAAGTTCGATTTCAAAGAAAATCAAATTACTACAAACGCTGAAAATGGCTGCAATGCATGTGCGGAGGGTAGTAGTAGATTGTAGTGCAATGTTTTTCGTTTGTAGTAGAATAATAATGACAGAAAAAATATTTTTACCCTTGAAAATTTTCAAATACTAAAATTACCACATAAGTTCGATTTCAAAGAAAATCAAATTACTACAAACGCTGGAAATGGCTGCAATGCATGTGCGGAGGGTAGTAGTAGATTGTAGTGCAATGTTTTTCTATTGTAGTAAAATAATAATGACAGAAAAAATATTTGTATACTTGAAAAATTTCCAATACTAAATGTACCATGTCAATTCGATTACAAAGAAAACTAGGTCACTACAAACGCTGGAAATGGCTGGAATGCATGTGTAGAGGGTAATAGTGGATTGTAGTGCAATGATTTTTGTTTGTAGTAAAATAATAATGACAGAAAAAATACTTTTATACTTGAACATTTTACAATACTAAATTGACCACATAAGTTCGATTTCAAAGAAAATCAGGTTACTACAAACTCAACTCAGGAGAGCCATTTTGCAAAAATCGGGTGCTAAGTTCATATATTATTATTGAACTTATCAATCTGCTGCTATGTATTATCAAGATTTAGACGCAACTGTAGCGTAAATAATTAAAATTTGTTAATAATGTAATTTCAGGCACGTGTCTGAAGAAGAATGCCACGGAATGCCGTCGGGACGTGGACCGTAATACCTCACGTTTTATTAAAATAGCTGCTATATTAAATACGCCCATGAGCTGTAGGTGAAGAGTCGTAGTTTTTTCATTTAAGGCTCAAGTATGTAATTTTTTTATTTTTTATTTATCAACATCAAAAACGAAACAAAGGATTTTTTTACATAACACTGTCAACAAAACTTATAGCTAGGTTAACTGGCGACAGCGGGGTTAGCGAAACAATTTATGGATTTTAAATAAATGTTCTTAATTAATACATTCTGGCTAAAAGAAAGTATTATTATAAATATTATTACAGAAAAAAATCGAGGCTCGGGTCTGGGCCAAACGTTGGTTTCAAATAAATTTGAAATCTGTTATCGTACATGAATACGATAGATAGAAGATGAGTTAAAATTAAAACCATGAAAATTTTAAAACAAAATTTGGAATGCCAAAATCATGGTTTTCAGCTGTTTCCGTTTCATTCCGAGGTTGACCGTTCAAGGGATTTGCACGTGCCCTTTGTGTGCATGTGCTTGTCAATATATAACTTAACTGTATCCTCGTGAATTCGATGTGCGTTTACAATCAGTACATTTTTGTCACGCAGGCACTTTTGCTGTATATATACAAACTTCTGGCGCACAGAGCCGCGCGCTCAATTTACTTAAACCATCTATACCTAAACATGATATAACATTAAATAATGCAGTACGTTGAGTATAATAAAGAAATAATGCAGTAACTTAAGTAATATCGCAGTGGATATAATTTTAAGTCATTACCTTACCTAGCTCAATCAGAGCTATTCCGTCAAGGTAACAACAAAGTGGTATACAAAAAATTAAAGAATCTAGCTGTATTCTATGTTAGCCTGTTAAGATCAGCGTTCTTTGTAAGGGTGTGTCCATGTTTGAATTGCAAATGTAAGATTGAGAAAATAAACAGTTTTTACCTCGATTGCCTAATTTCCTATCGTCAATCTCTCTATATAGCTGAAGGGTTTTGTTATGTTGTGTGCAAATCTCTGGATGTGCAGTCGGTCAAGAAAGTGATCTACCACTTTTGACAAAATATCCTGTATAGCCAAAATACCTATGAGGTTGAGTCTAGTTCTTGCCAGTTCTTCTTTACGAAGGTTTTATCGAACTGGTGGTAGAGTCATGCTTCATATGACGTCAATAAGAACAAGTAATTGTCAATGTTGAGAAATAAATATTTAAATTTGAATTTTCTATAACTGTCAGAATATTTCAAACAACAAACAAGCTTGATGTTTTATGACGAGCTAGTGATTTTGATAACTGTACTAGCCGGATTAAATAAGATTTTTGTGGAATATTTTAAGAAATTATGTGGAGAGATAACTAAGAATAACAAAGAATTATACACATATCTATTTTTTTTTGTACTAAATTCCATCACCCCATTTTAAACACGAGAGAAGCGCGAGCTGGCCTTATATATACTACGGATCTACTTTCTTCCAATTCATAGAAAAATCAAAAACATGAATTCCATTCGTAATTTGTCTGTATTTTCGTCTAGTGAATATATTCGTAGCAACATGTTGATTGCGTCGTTGACATCATCCAGTGCACATTTGCAAAAAGCTAATATTAGACTCGGTTCGTACTCACAATCCTTGTTTGGCCAAAGCCCCTTGCTCGTTAAATCTTAGACAAAACAAACTTCTGTATATTTACAGAACTTTATTTATGTAGCTTCGGTTTCAAAATGCCTTTGGACTTTAGTCTGCAGATGAAGTTCTGTATTAAATACTACGATGTTATTCTTTTATATATATATACGAAGTTTTATCTTGTCTTGTCTCGGTTTAATTATTTACTTTCTTTCTAGCCATCTAATGAGATACTGTTTAAAATTAATGGGAAATTTTTAAATTAGCACAACCAACAAAAAATTTTCAATTAAATATAATTGTAAAATATTTTATACGAATTAAGTCATGAATGTAGAACACAATGCCACATGTCTAAAATGTCAAGATTTTTAATTTTACTGAATATTGTCTCACTCAGGTTATTACAAATGACATGTTTTATGTTATCAAAATCCACTGAAAGTGATTTGATATGGTTCAAATTTTTTAAGACATTTATTATGGCCTCGCCGATTAGAATGCTAATACTTTTACACACACATTCTTTCAATAAATAAGTTCGAAATTAAAGGGCGATGGAACTGAGGTATAATGAATGACTAGTGAGGGGCCCAGACCTAAGCCAATCAATAATACTTTACGATGGAATTTTTATAGTTTCCTTTATTGAAATAACTGGAGCGTGCGTCTATGTAATTAAGTCTAACAGTTGTGGATATTTATGTAAATTATATAATATGTTTACCTATAAATGTCACGTCACTAATTAATAAGATTTGTTGGGTTTTAATAAAGCATCTGTTGAACCTATTTTACTTCAATAATATTTAGCTTTTATGCGGAGTAAATAAATTTTTCATCAAATACAGACTCATAAATTGGAATTTCAATAATGCTTTTAATATAGTCTTAATGTTTAAATTATTAACAGTGCACCTTCATTGTAGGACAAAGATTTCCCCGCCTGGTCTTGTGCGGCCCGCAGCCATTGCCTGCCGGCGAGCTTAGCAAATCGTCGTCGGTCCATTTTGTGCCCAACCTGCCCAATCTGCATCAATTAAGTCATGGTGGCCTACATTGCTGATACGTACTTTAAATCTGTAGTCAGAAACCAAGAAAAACAATTGTTTTATTTTGTTACATTTACATATTACTACAGTCAACAGATTTGTCCTCCGCGTCTTTTGTTAGAAAACGAAGATGAAAATAATATACGTCTGTGTAAATGTTAGTTGTATGATGATTTCAATTGCATTTATTTTACATTTTACGTTGAATTCGATTTTGCTTTCAAAAGAAAAATTTCTTAACACTGAAATTGTAATTTTTAATTTATGAAACAAAGTCAACGATGCCACCGTACTAATAGTTACCTATTCACTCGTACTTTTAAATCCCTGCATAATATTTGTAAGTATTTCTCAGAAACAAACGAGAATCAAAATGCTATCAAATGCGTCCCTGGATTCAATGTTTACATCCATGGCTGGCGAATAAACAAATTCGGGTATAGGTGCTCGCGCCGCCACATGGCTAGCGTACGCGTCGGCTCGTTAAATGCGCAGCGCCTGCGCCGGTCTCGTGGGAACCCTGCCCGCTGGAGGTACATACTTATGAACCGTGTTGTCAAAAATAACTAAAAAGCTGTCGAAGACGCATTTGAGGATAAGTGTACTTTTAAATACCCAATTTATTAGCAATTCTAATTAATATAATTGCAATATTAATAACACAATCGTATGTTTAATGTTGATGACCATTTCGTATTATCTGAACAAAATGTCATTTTTTTGCACATATAAATTTCAAATATAATAATAAAAATATTACAAATCTATTTCTGTTGAAATAATAAAAAAGTTGTAGGTATAACTTATTGTCTAAAAAAGGATCATATTTGTCCGATGATGTCTCAAACACAAAAAGTATTGTATCTTTATTATCACACAAGTTCATAAAATTACTGTAGCAATAAAGCAATAGACACACGTAGAGCCGGGCGGTTGATTCCTGCACACCAATAGCGAATATTTATTTTATTTATGAGCACTTACGATCAATTATCGATCATAGAATCCAATTGAATGCTCATGTGTGATAGCAAATTGAAGAAAAAAACGTTGTAAATATGTTAACGTACTGAGTCAGATATCTTTTTGCGTCTGAAGTGAATAGAAAAACTTGAATCTTATTAAGCTACTGACATTATTATTCGTTATTTGTTGCTGTCTGTGGAAAAATTATAGTTTACTTACATATAATTTCCGTTCAGTTTCATCTTTATTCAGAATTTAGTGATATTTTAATTCTGTGTAAACTTTATATATAAGTTTTGGTGGCTCCAAAAACTTTTGATTGGTAGGTGACAGTCATCGCGTCGCATTTCATATCGATAAAAAATCTTAAATTAATAGAGAAGGTGCGATTTCAGATGCTTACTTTAGAATGTCTATGGCGTGATGAATACGAACGCCTTAAAAGTTTTATATTAGGTCGGCCATAGATAAACTGTTAGTTTAATAGAAATGGATGAGAAACTGATACTATTAGCGACGTAACCGCAAGCTGTGGCCTAAAATATGATAAGGAGTGGAGTTCGTAATGGGGTTTGGAAGTTGGAACGCGCATTGTCGTTTATTGAGGGTATTTAGTGTAATAAATGTTCATGGTTTTGTATCGGTATAGTTATAATTAGAATGACAAAATCTTATTGTAATATGATTAGAATGTAAAATCATAATAATAGATAAAACTACTAAACTTTTAGCTTATTAACCGTTATTATTCGTGAATTGATTGTGTAAAATAATTGTGTTACGTAAATAAGAATCTGCAATTTGAAACTTGACTTTTGAAAAATATACCAATGTACTTGTTTTTTACAACTGTCAACAATGCATTAAATAACCTTCAATATAGCATTCAACATTAAGTTCTGAATAGTTTATTATGTAAAAGCTACTTGAACAAAACGAGTTATAAACTTTTCAAAGAAGAAGTTTTGGCTAAAACTCGTTGCCAAAGTGCTTGAAGTGATGCTGTACATCATCAAAGGATGAGCCAACTAGTTTGGAAACTTGAAAGCCGATTTGGCGCATTCATCAACCCTGACAATTGCAAATGGGGTGGTTCATTTATCGCGACCGGTCGGGGCTGCTTTCAGCTCTGACATATGCTAATGTTTGAATTAATCATGGCGGTTGTACGTACTGGCGCGCGTCTCAACGGAAGAGTTACGCTGTTTAATTTACAGGGGGTAGGGTAGTTTAGGATAGTAAACGTATGTCGAGTATGGGACGCAAATAGAAAACTATATTCTGTAAAAAATAGGTAAACTTACATTTGTGATTTTAAAAATATCTCTTGTGTAAAAAAAGTAAGCCGTAAAAAAGAATAAAGAAAAATAAAATAAAATGATTGTTACCGAAATGTAATTTCAACTGAAAGTATTTTATTGTAAATATATAAAGCATTGCTGGCCTCAAACAAGTTTTTTCGATTTTTCAGTAACTGATTAAAACATCATTGAATGAAATCTCTACCTGCGGTAGTTGGTCTGTATTACCTAACTTTCGTCTTCTGAACAAACAAGATGTCTATTAACTCTATAATATTAAATCTTTGTATTTAGTATCAAAAATACTTATAGATTGGCAAACTGGATTCCACCCAGCTGCAAAACGGCTTATATCTCTAGTCGGACTTTTGCAGCTGACGTCGGTAAAAAACCATTAGGTACAATCGATGTCCATTTGAATGAGATTTTAAGTAAATGTACCTATTTGGTAATAAATATACTACTTTACGATTTGTAATAGACACATAGTTCATTCATATATCGTTTTTAGCCCTTTTAACACAAAATATGGAAAAAATTATACAATAGAACGTTAAATTTTTATTAAAAACCTAAAAGAACAGTGCATACGTTTATAGGAAAATTAAGAGCAATTAAAATGATATTTGCTCTTGATCGAAAAATTATTTTACAAAATTTTTTATTATAGCATACATTATCAGAGTTTTTAACAATTCAAAAAGACTTCAAAGTCAGCCAAGTATCAATATGCTCTATCAATAAGCTCATTTATATTTCAACATTCGCTGTTCATAAATTGAATTAATAAATTGAATCCATAAAATGCGCCATTGTTATTAGTTGTAACCCAGGTCAATTTGATAAAGTTTCTTTATTTTTGCCAAGTGTCTTTCACATATAGAAGCGCATTTTCTTATACAAAAAATTCCTGGTATTCGCAATCTTTATTGGGTTATGTCGATGACCTAGATCCCCTGTAAATCTACTCATTCCTGATTCGATCACGCAGTGAAATTCCGAATCTCTCCATTGCCCCCTGAGTGACTTTGAACGGGGCTTTCTTTGGGGTCCATAGTTAGCGACGTGTCTGTACTAGCAACACACATTGGACGTAAGCCTTCGTCTTTAGACATTGTGATATTTGGAACGAAATATACTTTGCAGCATCCTGACCACTTCCGTTTTAAAAATAAACGAGGTTATTCATATTTTCTCTCATTTTCACAAAATGTGAAAAATTGAAGTCTGTGATGAAACCCTAAACCAAGTTTATGTGTAAGATGGATATTAATGTTTTGATCAAAATATGTTTGCTAAATATGTTTCTAATGATGAAAAAAATGACAAAATAACTTGATTGCTGATCACTAAAATTCCGCTCGAATCAGCGACCACTATCACAATGTATAAAACTGCCTCAACTACATAATCTATTTAAATAAAAAGATATGGTTGGATTTTTGGATTTAATATTCTTATTTATTATTTTTCGTCGTTTGGATACTTGGGGGGAGGGAGACTTGCCGAGCTAACAGATGCAAATAAGAATAATTTTGTATAGACATAAAGAGACTCTGTAAATTTATTTTGAAAAAAATATACCCGTGAAGTTTCTTGCCAGTTCTTCTTCACGAAGGTTTTTTCGAACTGGTGGTAGAGTCATGTTTTATTTGACATCAATAAGAACAAGTAATTGTCAATGTTAAGAAATAAAAATTTCATATCATTTAATTTGATTTTCTGTTGAGTTTTTATATTGGAAAAGTTTCCAAAACAGGAGTCATTAACTTTTTCAAATAAAATGCAATGTCAATGAGCTGAAATGAACAACGAATTGTAGAACTACACAAATGTTTTCATCTTATCTAATTTACATCTTTTCTAGCAATGACTTCTATACAAATTTGTAGAACACAGAAAAGTAATAACATAAGTTATTCTTAAGGGCTATGTTGCTGGAAGGAAACTCATTTATAGTCTGTATGAGTACAACTATTTACACCTTTTATAGAACACGTTATTACATGCTTTAATGCCAAATCTTCACATAATCTTCATACATAATATTTTGCTAATGAAAGTAGGCTCAGAGAAATAAAATGTGTGCGTACGTGTGCATTCAAATCGATTTTTATCCCGTCTTGAATCAGGTATGAATTAAAATTTAACTGCTAATTGTGAAGGCTGTTAAATCTTACAATGTTACATTTTACAGTAATCCTTAAGTAAGTGGATTTTAGACTCTGTAATTTGTATTTTATGACAAGTTTGTCTGCTTTTACCCGGCCTTTTACCTAGCCTGGCGAATCAGAAAATTGAAATTGAAAAATGGTATAAATGTAATAATAAATAAATCCCGAGACAAACACACCGACTGTATGACCCCAAAGTAAGCAGAGCGTGTTTTATAGATGACCATACAGCGAACTGGGGGGGGGGGGGGACCCAGAATAAACATACATATACAAATACAAACAACCATGACCCGAGAACAAACATCTGTGTTCATCACACAAATGAATGCCCCGGCCAGGACTTGAACCTGGGACATTCAGCGTATGAGGCAAGGGTACTTGCATTGATAACATTGAAGTCTTCGGAGGTAATCTATAAAGCCTGCTCAGCTTTACCCTAGACATATTGCTGACAGCTGTTTACCATGCGTTCATGGAAGTTAACTTCGTTTCAACCGATAAATAACAAAATGCAATAAAAATATTAACGAACAATTATAATAAACATGTAAGAGAAGAAAAAGTGCACAAGCAAAAGTGCACTTAATTCTTGTTCCAAAATAGACAACATCGTTTTGTATCACTGATCGCTTTGAATTGCCTGTGTGTTGCGTCTGTTACTGGTTGTACAAACCTAGTAATTTTAGTCTTGCAACGATTGCGATATCGGGAGTCCTATTCAAACTAGGTGTAAATAAGTTATATTATAACTAAACAAAAGATCGCTTCACCAGTATCCTCGTGGTATTACATCATTATGTTGTTTATATTCCGCGCTAAGTTTAGTGAAGACGAGGTGTAGACTACACAATAAGTAACATTAGTAATGAATGTAAACTAACTTTTATTAAAAGCTCTTCCACAAACTACTTGTACAAGATATAAACCTAGATTTAACTTTAATCTGACTGGAAATGTCAGTTTATATTCGTCAGGTAGTCTGTAGACAATAAAGACAGTATTTGTGGTATAAATCAGGATTACAATTGACAGGATTGTGCAAGAGTTCTAGTCCGTATTAACAAACTCTCTGTAACTTTATATATGTTTGTTTCTTTATGATCTTTACTTTAATAGAATATACGTAAAATGAATTTGATAAGTCGTAGTACCATACATCTTTTCTGATCGTAGCCATGAGAACCAAAGAGTTCAAACATTTTAAATGATCATTGGTTCTATAGTTCCATGACAAAACGAGCTTCTGACTGGGATGGGGATGACAAAAGCAAAATGTAATGAAAGTGTTATCGAAGCGAACAGCTTTTTAAATTAACAACAATGTACCAACGTCTGCGCTTTAGAAACAGCTCGTAAAATATATTGAAACCAAGTTCAATGTTCGAAAATTGAAAATACCAAGCGGTAAGTAATTGACTGCTAGGGTGAAAGAACTTTCAATACCACTATTGGTAGCTGTCATCTATTTGGAATTGAAAATGAAATGTGCAATGTGATGTCGGAGTTATAAAGACAGTTTTACTCCTATTTGGTAGATGCCATTAGTTAGGCGTGGTACTGGAGCTCCCGCTTGATGTTCTCCCTCTGGTAAGGTTATATAGAAGAGCAGTTTTCCTTAAATTAAATTGTGATCCGTTTCTCGAATTCAAAATTTGTAGTATCCAAGTTGTATCTGTGTAAGAGCTTCCTTGTTAGGTATGTAACAATTTTTGTGACTATTATAACTCTCTCTCTGGTGAAATGAAACATTAATATTTTGTTGTTAATAGGTTGTGCAAGGTCTCATTATCAGTATCATTTCTTTTTGAGATAAGACTTCTGTGTTTGCAGTATTGATGGTTAAATTAACAAGTATAATGTTTTTTTAATACTCCTCCTATGGCAGTACTCATTTTTAAGAAATATAATTTTTTCTGATCTATTTGCTATATGCGCTAGGTGCAAAATATTTCGAATAACAGCACAACATTGTTCTTCGTTTCCTCGGCGTAAAACAATTGTTATTATGTAAGTACTTACCTAAAGATTCTACTTATTGTGCTCCGATTGTAAACGAGCTTCGATCGTGAGCGACCGTATATGAAACTAATTATGTCCGTTACTAAGGTTCTGTTTATGTAATCTGTGTACCAAATTTTATTTTTATTGTGCAAGGGTTTTTGTGAGACGCTTGATTTTTGTTTTAAATATATATTATAAAATGCGTCCCTAAACGACAATGTTTTGTAGAAAAATACTAGTTTTTGAATTAGATTAGAGTTCGCGTTATATTTAACATGATTCAAGCAGAAGTTTCCTGCCGGTTATATTATCTATCAGGATAATTTCATTGGAGCAAAGGCACCCAAGTAAACCTGTCTTGGATTATTTATTAAAATAAAACTGTTTTCAGAAAAACACATTATTTTAAACATATCTCATTTTTACTAACACAATACAATTCTTCAAGAAGGTTCTCAATTCGGTTGTATCTTTTTTTGTTGTACACAGTCTAATAAGTAACTTTTACTTAGGTTAGAATTGTTCTGTATAAATTTAATTGATAGCAATTACTTATTTATTCTGATTATTCTACTTAAATACTATATCAAATATTTTTTTAAATTCAAATTCTTTATACCTACCTTATTTTATTTAATAATAAGTACTTAAAACCATAAATTATTATAAAGTGAGCTAAAAAAGTAAGGGGATAGTCTCTACAGTAGTTTTGAGGACACTTTATCCATATAAATCGTAATAAGATTTGGATAAAAAAAACATTAATCTCCCAAAATAAAACCCATGGTAGGAGCTGTTCGCCTTCAGGTGATTTCCGTTAACGACCTAAGAAGGCGGGTGCACTCGAACTTAAAGTGTTGTTACATTTAAAAAACGCTTCACAGGCTCATAAGGACTTCTCGAGAGCGCGCGTGATAACGCTTAACAATATCGTCGCGCCGGGGTTTTCTAGTTTTAAGATAACACCTTGTATAATGAGAGTTGTTAGGTTTCGACAAATGGAATAACGGGAATGCTAAGCTTTTTGTAGTGAAGTTTTTAGGGAAATTGTGTAAATTGATACAGTTCAAAACAAATGTTGAGCTTATCTGTTACTTTTGACACGATAACTTAAATATATGCAAATTATGCTAAAATTTTAATTGCCAAAAAGCTGGGATCAAAACAACTTAAAACAAACAAGGCTCAAATAATTTGTTAAAAACAAAAAAGGTATGTCCGCAAACCGGTGTTCCCGAAGTCTTTTAAAAAGCTTTCAGTGGCGTAATTCAAACTTTTTCGAACAGATTCATCGAGAATCGTCCGGCCGTGCATTGCCAGATATAAATTCAGTGTTCACAAAAACCTGGTTTAATCAAGGTTGGTGGCAACTGTCGCTATATCTTTTTTTGCTCGGAAACACTTTTTAGCATGTAAATGGCCAGTATTCGAATTAATATGTTTGGCGGCTATAAATTAAAAGTAGATTGGATGACACCGGGAGAGTTGTGAAACCTGTCAGATCGGTCAATTAAATCAATATTTAATTAATGATTAGGAATGTTTTATTAAGAAAAATATGCGAAGCCAATCAATATGTAGGTAGTGTTTAAACTTTACTCCACACAAAACTCATATGTCTGTTGTTTTGAGGTGTGTTTTAATACATGTGTTTTAGTATAGTTTAAATTTGAATTTATTTACATTTTTAATAATCATAGATTTAAATCAATATAAGTATAAAGTTTGGTACCTTCTAGTTTTTGCGCAAACGAGTAGCAACGATACAAAAACATACATCCTTTAAACTCGTCTGGGCCGGGTCTACAGTCCTTTCTATTTTAACTACCATAATGACCAGGTTTACGTGGGTTTATTCCGGTTAAACCAAAAAAAGGGCCAGGGGAACCACAGGGACAAAGGCAACTCCTGAAGCCTAAAGCAATGCATCATTTATCAATCATCAATCAATAACTCCAATAATGACATCTACGATTTATTTGTGTCCATTATTGGTACGAACGCCGCTATTACCATCAGGTGCATTGCGTGCTTATTTCCCGCCTATGACAATTTAGAAAAAAAACATTAGATTTAAAAACCCCCGTCAATGTCGATATAGAATTCTAGTCATGTGTCAACTTAGTCTATCTTACATAAGTACCTAGTTAACTTATATGCGTTCACTTAACCGACGAGACGTTTATGTTCACTTAACTTGAATCAATTTGAGAGTCTAAATTATGACACATTACTATGCAATGCAAAAGGCGAAGTTAAAAGAAACGTAAATACACGTTTTAATTAAAATACAAGGGGTGCAACTCCCAGATTGGGGCTTGTAGTTCATTTGAGCAGACACGCCAAGACCCGATCGGCACAAGCAAGGTGGATTTTTCCACAACATACGATTATGCTGCCTGGCAGTGCCGATTGATGCCAGCCAAATATGTGGGGAACACCCTTTTGGTATTCGACTATTTAAAAAAATCAAATAAGCCTTAACTCGAGGGCCTTACTGGAAGCTTTTTTTTTGTTTCAGTTTGGCCACAAACACTCATGCACACAAACAACAGATATAAAATACGTGATTACAATAAAATACCAACAAAGCCCAAGCTTTTAAATAGTTACCTGCATAACCATCATCCGATTAGCTCGAAGGTAACGAGTTATTCTATCTACATCAGTAAATTATTACGAAAGTAAGAATATAAATGTTTTGTAATACAACAGTTAATTTATATATTTATAATGTTTGTATTTATTCGAAGGCCCTGTAGGCATAAAACTATAAACCGAATATACTCAAACTTATCTCATCTGTATGGTCAAATCAAATAGAAAGCGACTTTATTTTAAACTAGGGACGGAAATTCAGTAGATTTCATTTTTCTAACATATGTATGTTTTCTTGCACAAAGAAAAAGAGAAATAAATGACCCACATTTTTCGTTTCCGAAATACTGCAGTTTTCATTCAAAATGTGAAGTTTAAAATCCATCTCATTTTATTGGGTCGTAAGCACTAAATGACGTCATTTATACGGTTGGGTACGAATATGGCAATACTTCGCTCTGACTTAGTAAAAAGAAAAAACTGTCAGAACAGACTGAGTCCCGGCCGTCATAGACATTCTACCGTATAAGTGACAAGTATCATCACAATGTTTTTGAATGTCATATATTTTCTCTAAAATAAAGCCACCAAAAAATATGAAAAAAATATATTTCAACTCTATAAGATTTATTTTATTTTTTATTTTATTTTTACATTTTCGGAAAACTTACAGCTACTTAAAAAATAAATAAACAAAAAGAATAAATATTAAATATGGCCATTAACAAAGTTTTCACTTATAGATTTAACAAATAAATTATACAAATTGACGCTTAAGTATCACAATACAAAAGTTAAATAAGTTGAAGTAGGTATATACGAATAATATGAACGAAATCAAGAAAAAGTAAATAAACACTTTTGTCACCAAAACAATAGAAAAACAATACATTCCATTTAATCAATAAAGAACCGCTTCGCCATGGCTGCTTTAACACGAGGAACACTAGTATTAAATATGTCGAAGTCCAGCTCGCTGCTCAGCCGGTTCACCAACCGTGGGTTGAACACCAACCATGACCATGAACGAGTTCTGTCTGTAATTGGTACTACCACTAGGAACATGGAGTAAACTGGGATTCCGATAGGATTTGGTGTGCACGCAAATACCAATCCCAGACAAAAGCTCTGGAACTTCTATTTTGCTCTGAGCTATCTTGATAAGGTTAGCGACGTCGCTGATTTGCCTGCGCACATACTATGGTAGAATGTGGTGTTAAGATTATAACAATATGAGTTGTACAGTTAATTCACGTTTATTTAATCATTTAGGGAGATGAAAGACATACAGTTGCCACCTACAGTTTAAAAAAAAAATTTACTTTGGCGTCATTCGGGATTATTGGTATTTACATATATTATAGTATACAAAAGTAATCAAATGTATCACTGGAAGTATGCCATTTGATTTCAATGTTGTTTAAACAGCAATTTGTTGGTAATCGATTAGGTTAAAAAAGTAGTTATCCCTTTCTAATGTAACAGTAATAAGATATTAAATCTTTAAGTATATGATCAATCAGTTTAATCACTAAAGTAGAGCAGTGATGAAACGAAATCATTTTGACATCTCTCCATTGTCGAGGGTGCCGATTCATTCCCCGGCAGGCGGCAGGAACAAATATTTGTACGACGTGACGCACAGGTATTTGCTTTGGGGTTGAATATGTGAGACATCATCCGTGTTACGCAGATCCTGTTAATAAAGGGTAAAAAGTGGGGAAAAGAACCCTTTTTTCTTTATCTTAGTGTTAATTAAAAACTCTGCAACTGAAAATAACCAACCGTTTGAAAGAAATCTATTAAGGCTATGTAATTTCTACATATATTTTAAAGGAAAAGTAAAAATAAAGTATTAATACTTTTATCTACTAAGTTTAAACAAAAATAATGAAGCGTTTGAAATTCAAATTTCTTTTACAAGACTCATGTAACTGCTTGAAACTTCACAAAAAGCCATCTTTCAGTAACAAACTAATTGATGTTTTTCGGAGTTTTGAAGTTTACTAAAGTTTGTTACTTACAAACGTTTGTAGACGATTTATAAAACTTCCTTTGCAGTAAAACTCCCTGATTACTTCATTAACTTGTAATTTATTAAGGGCTCGTTAAGCAGCTTAAGAAATCGCTGTGAAATGTTTGCGGTTTACATTTTGGGGTTTTAATCAATCAGCGTTTGAATTTACTCATTCGAATTTCAAATTTAAAACTCTAAATTCGTGACAATGAATAAGCATCTGCCTACAACTAAATAATAGCTATAATATTGAATAGGTAATCAGAGAGAAAGGGATTATTAAATATTATAAGAAAAAAGGAATAAAGGAAAAGAAAATTCGAGAAAATGATTACTTTTTTATTCATTGTTGCAATGGTTTTCCATCCTATGTGTTGGAAGGGAAAACTCTGGAAAATTTGTGGTATAACAGAACACCATAGTTATTTTTTGAATCAGAATTACTCATATTAAGAATTGAATCTAGCTTACATCCAGTTTAATACTTCGTCTAATTTCTCGTCTATTTATAAATATTCATATTGTGAAGTTATAACTATTAAGTATATTAACCAAAACATAATAAGGAAGTAAAATGATTGTGCATTGAAATTGTAATAGCGTGCTTTCTTTACATAAACAAAGTTCGTTAAGGCAAACTTATGGCTTCTTACATCAATTTATTTAGAAACTCTGTTACTATGAAATGTAAGCAATATTATTCCTAATTTATTCCCTTATTATATATAAGCCACGTATTTTTAAATAAGTTGTAGCTAAAAAAGCTAAACAAAAATATGACTGCGATATCGTGTAGTTATTAGATGACGTGCGGTAAACTAAGTAAAGATAATTTGTTTATTCAGGACCCTCGTTGATGTACCCCTCATAATATGTTCAGGAGCTCAAATTTATTGCAAATGCTCCAGCTCGGAGTTTTGTACAATTTATTCCAAGTGGCAATTCGACTAAAAGCTCCCAGCGATTGATTCACCGGCTGAGCACCGGCAGCGAGCGCTCATCAATATCGATCAGCTCTCGCCAGAAACCAAACTTGTTCCAATATTCTCGATAAACACGAAACAGGCGGGCCCAGAACACCATCTGTCATTTCCTCGCCATAAATAGAAACAGGTAAAATATTAAGTCGTTTAACTTCTTTGTTTCAGGTGCTGCATTAAGATGGCGCCTCAAAGAGAACGTCGATCGTTACACGACTTTACGACATGAATCTCAAGAACACGACTCCATAAAAGTTGATAATAAGCAACTTGTTTGTAGTCAGAATGAATTTTAAGTTCCTCGCTTTGCTTTTGACATGGCATTTTATTGTAACTACGGCGAAAAAGGATTCACTAGAAGACGAGGACTCTTCGAGGTCCAGGGAGTTGAGGAACAGAGAAAATAACCGAAACAGAACCACGTTTAATAGAACCCTGACCGATCTACCAGATAGACGGTACCTAAGACACAGAAACAGTTCTAGGTTCCGTGGCGACAAAAGGAGAACATGGGATCGAGACCACGGCGTAAGACGCGATCGTCGAAAGGGTGTTGGATACCAATCTAACGAAGAAATTGGTAAAATAGAACCTTTCAGCTCAAAGCGAGATGAAAAACTACACGACGATAAGCATTCGGACAGGTTTATAAATGAAAGACGGAAACAATTCAACCACAATAACTCCCAGAGTAGGCAATCTTTGCCTCCTAAAGAGAACACGACTCGTTCGAAGCCAAAGACAGCGAACAAATGGCAGACTGGTTATATCCCTTACCCGCAGCCCCGGGAGAAGAAGCCGAACATAATTCTGATTCTGACCGACGACCAAGACGTGGAGCTGGGCAGTTTGAACTTCATGCCGCGTACTATGAAAGCGATACGAAGCGCGGGCGCAGAGTTCAGACATGCGTACACGACCACACCCATGTGCTGCCCATCCAGGTACGTTATGTACAAATAAGTAGTTTTCTTGCTGAAGTAAGTTGAAATAAAACATAACCTTTTTTACAAGTATCTAAAAAGCCTAGTACATGTTTTGACGCCATATAACACACAGTAATTTATTTATTTACTGAACGTTTTATAAATAATATACAGAAAAGTTTCTCTTATAATCTGTTATATAAGTTGAAAGTACGTTTATGCTAGATAGGTAAATGGCAGTAAATAATTACAACTTAAAAATGTTTAACTCTAACTTTAGAATAATTTGATCGTTTACAAGAAGTTTCCCATTGACGACAAGAAATAAAAAACGTAGTTTTTTTTTTTTCGAAATGGACAGTTTATTTATGGCCCTTTGGGCTATTTAAATTTCACCTGACTTTGTAGCTTAGCGCTGACGGCGCTTAGCTGGAACTTAAACTACTCCTACATATGATATGCCTAAGGGCACCCGAGAGGGTACGGACCTCGGCTTAGGACGTCGTATATTGAAACTACCACTGGTTCGGAAGGATCATCTACTGCCAAAGAACCAGCAGGAAAATCAGTAGGAATTCGTACGATGCGTTAGCCTGGCCCACCGTTGGGTTAGGCGATTCAAATGCCGTGTTGCCCTATTTCTAACTGAAACACCGGCGTTCCTTGTTGTAATATCATTGTCGGGATCAGTTAAGACGTTACGCGGACGCCTATAACGAACCGCCGCGTTTGGGTTGGCTGTGTATTCAGATGACTTATTGACCAGCGGGTTGGGATGGTGGATAGCATTATCGAAGTGCCGTCAAGACGCCAACTTCATGAATGTGGCAATGGTGGGCAGCTCGAGATCCTTGTGCAGATCTAAGTTGCGGACATAGAGCGGGACCCCGACGCATTTGCGTAAGAACCTATTTTGAATAACCTGCAAGTGATTGAGGTTCAGGTAAGCTTATTTCTAAGCGACATTTTACTCTTCTTGCAAATTAGAGGGTGCAGCCTACCCATGACGAAGGCGGCTCGGTCCCGCACGCGTTTTATGTGATCCGGGAATGTTAGTCCACTATCTAAAGTGACTCCTAAATATTTGACTTTTTAGGCCATGGGATCGGAGAACCAATCAGAGAGGTCTGACCTATAAAGAAAAAACGTAGTTAAATCTACGTCATTATAAAGATTTTCACAGTAGGCAAACAAGCCGGAACATTTGAATCTTAAATAAATAAGTAACGCTGACTTTTCTTCAATTTGTGTACTGTATATAAACGAATGTTAAAACTCTTTGAAAGAATGACTTATTTGACAATTAAAACATAATATAGACATTTACATTTTTAAAATAAAATCGTTATTAATAATTTAAATGCAAACTTATAATTTTCACTAAAAAAAAACAATAACCTACTTCTAACCTTTAAACACTATAGCGTGAAAAATCAAATAAAATAATTACAGAAATTATTTTCAATTTCAATGAAAAAATACAAAAAATCGGTTCAGCAGTTCACATCCCTCAGAGGGAAAACCTATGCCATTCGCGATACAAAATAAAAAAAGGCAAATGGTGCCATATTAAAAAAAATCCACATTTTTTTTGCGGTTCTTTCATGCCTAATTGATAAGTATTTTAAACTCTGTTCTGTATTTCGTTTTTATAGTTTATAATTTAAATTTAGAAATAAATCGTAATATATTTTTCGGTTTAAAAACGTCGCGTTGATACCATATGCTTGCTTAGGGCGCAAAGGAGGAGTAGTTTGTTATCAGTACACGATAGATATAACTTTTTAGCTTGTTTTATGCTTTTTAAAGTTCTTTTAGTAAAAATCCTATTTCAACATAACCTTCTGTTATAGGAGCTCTCTTCTTACGGGAGTGTACGTGCACAATCACAACGTATTCACGAACAACGACAACTGCTCGTCTCCGCATTGGCAGGCTACTCACGAGACTAGCACCTTTGCCACCTACCTCTCCAACGCTGGCTACAGAACTGGTAAGTTGTAACCCTTGCTACAAAGACTGTTATGGAACGTAACCTAGATATTTAGTTCGAATTTTTATTTGAAAATCGTAAACGTTAAGTTTAAGTTGCAGCTTAAATAATGTGCACTTACCTTTATGAATTTTATAATATTCTAGCTATGTACCTATAGGATATAATAAGTTATAATAATATCCAATGAATTTGTTCATTATAGTTGAGCCATTACAAACGTGCGAACTGAGTCATAAATCATTTTTATCAGATCTCTCGCTCACACTTATAGGCATATCACTTCTAGTGTTGTGTGTAACAACAAAGAAGGGATTTATCGTAATGTTTTATGACTCAGTTCGCATGTTTGTAATGGCTCAACTATAGTTACCCGTTTCTTTAAATATGATAGCGCGAAACGCGTATCAATATTACAATCTTCGAATTATTTTATTATCATCGACGCTAAGCAGTATCGACATCTATGGACATATCGATTAAAGTAGAATCTTCAATGTTACCAAAATTCGCAGATAAGTCCTTTTGAACTTCAGTCATGATATAGTTACCTTGTCTGCAACGACAGGTGGACGTCTTGTTCAATTGTAATAGTATCTGGTTATAAAAGTCATTTGATATATCGCACCTGAGTATGCTTCGTGTTAACTTACAAACTTTATGTTTATTCTGCGGGTATAAATAGACCCGTGCGGGTTATTTTTTGTTCGTAACTTTAGTTAGGTGCAATAAGGATGCATTTGATAACATTATATAAAAATACACTATATACTTTTATATTAATAATATTTTAACTGATAGGTAGCTGTAGTTAAAAATAACGTTGACGTAAGGGGTAACAGCCCTGTTTGCGTAATCGCCAAAGGTTTGGAATTTAAGGCTAGTATGCTATAAGTTGTTAATATTAATAGTGGTAGGAGAGATTCTTTTGTTAAGATCTGGTGTGGGACGGTACTACCGACCTTCTTGTTCTGACTGCCATAATAAACGTGAGTTTACAGGGTTGTGTCCCGGTTAGAGGGAAGGAGCAGCCTGTGCAATTGTTGGAACAAAGGCAATTCCAGCTGTTGCGTCGGTCTGCAATGCATCATTAGACGATATGATAATCACAATATTAATAAATAAAACACCTTCGATTAATTATGTATATGGCTGCGGATGCCACTTGCCATCAGGTGAGATACGTGCTCGATTGCCGACTATAAAAATAGTAGAAAGTAGGTACTTGTAATTGGAAAATGAAGCAAGCTTATCGGGGGACTTTTTCCTAGCAAACCGTCGATCTTTCTCGCTCGGCTTTGGTGGCCTTAATCCTGCTTGTGACATATATTAGTGTTACAAACGAAGATAAATGTTTTCACGAGTTGCTCATACTTATGTATGGCATTATAGTTATCGCATACTTATCTCATTTCACGACTGAGTGGTGTAGTGGTAAGTAACCCTGCCTCATACGCCAAAGGCCCCAGGTTCGACTCCTGGCCGGGGCATTCATTTGTGTGATAAACACAGATGTTTGTTCTCGGGTCATGGTTGTTTGTATTTATATATGTATGTTTATTCTGGGTTCCCCCCCAGCTCGCTGTTTGGTCAACCATAACATAAGCTCTGCTTACTTTGGGGCCATACAGTTGGTGTGTTTGTCAGGGGATTTATTATTATTATCTCAGCTGAGTTGTCAAATAAAAGGCGAATTTGCTCGCTTTTGACAAATTTTGAGAAGATTGGTTTCATACGTTTCCCAGAATATGTATTCTACGTAGTATAAAACAAACTCACTTTTTGTTTGACCTTTTAGATGATATAAGTCTGACATAGATTTCAGCCTAAGTCGCATGGTCGATCGGTCTTACTGATGGTCGTTTCGGTAGTGGATTTGTCGCAGGTGGATGGTTGAATTATACATTCAACTAAACTTCTAGCCGTTTGCTTGAATGCATTTGTTAAGCTATACGGCTAGCTGTCATGTTGAATAGTAAATTATTAAGCAAGATATACGCGATTTACCTGTTAGTTTATTTCTTAGTAACTTAAAGGTGATGGTCAAACTCAATATGGGATTTTGACCTGCTAATGGTCAGTAGTACGCATGAAAGATTAACTCATGAGTAATCTTTTCCTCCTTAGACTTCCCTAATTTTAAATCTAAAAATCTTTTAAAATAATAACCTATAATTTGCGAAAAATCAATCATAAGTTACCATTTTGTTTTCTTTTGAATGTGTCAATGTCAAAAAAGTAACAACACTTTATAAAAATTATACAAAAATAAGTAGAAAAAACGATGTCGAATGAACCCACGAGTAATTGACGTTATTGACGGTATAGTTTTGACATTCTATCAACAATCTGTCAGTTCCTTTTTTTCAAATGAATTACACCTTTTTTAGTAGTTGATTTGATATCCTGCGATTTGCGCAGGCCTAGCGAACGAAGTGAGCGTGGTGCGGTAGCTTCTGCCGAAGCGTCATTATGAAAACTAAAAACTATAAATAAAGCGTAAAAGTTTTGACCAAACGTGTAGCTGTTCGCAATGAACTTCGCATTTAATAAATTAGTACATGACTATTCGAGGTAACCTCTTAGTAAGTACGACGTGTCATACAAGTATACGAATAATATTTATTTCTTCAATTGCTTTTGACGTAAAAAGTAACATCTTAGCTTTTTAGGTTTCTAGTTCTAGACGTAGACATCCTCCAAGTTCCAACTAAGTGTAGTTCTAATCTATTTTTTATGAAGAGAACACTAGCGAAGTAATTAAACCAGGTCCCTGCGAAGTTTTGTCTTTCTTAAGCTTGTCTCGGAGAACAGACGTTTGTGATTTGTGTTTCTATGAATAAGGAATGTACCGTTTGTATTTATTTGGCCCAATATATTGATCGTGGGTGGAAAGGTGATCTTTAAATAAAGATCAAATTCAAATCTTTATTGCGTTCCATAATGGTAAATTCAGGTGACAAAATCTGATAGTAGGTACGTACATCAGATTCTTCATTTATCTCGGATAGTTAAGCTTATTGTAGAAATCGTTTATTTTACAAGAATTGATTGAGATTTTTTTTTGAGTTTTTTTTTTCGTGAAGAATTTTGGTTATATTAAATTTGACAAAGCTAAGGCTATATTTTATCCAGAATTTCGCACGGGACCTGAGCCTTCCCAGGTGAAGCAAAGATATATCTATACTTAGGAGCGCTTAAGTAAGCAATTGACGTCTCTGAGTGTCGGCCGTGCATAAGCTACGTCACGTTTATATACAGAAGTTTTCAACATGTAGGACACCAGCTTGTTAAAGCTAATCTCGTTAAACAAAACGGTGTTAATGGATTCAAAGTGAAGTTTAAGATCAAAGACTATGTGATGATTAAACAACAAGTAACGCTGAAGAGTATTTTTAATCACCGACGCAAAAAGAAATGCCATATTATGACCGGATCTGGAAAAATGTTTATGTAAAATGTTTAGATTTTTATTTTTTCAAAATGTGTATTGTTTCGTTCTCAAATAAACTGTTTATCGGTGGAATTGATAATGCCAGCTTTCCAAAACTGTAAAATAAAACAAAACAAAGGCTAATGTTACGAGAAAATGTCAAATTTTCTGGGACAATACCAGCGTAGTCTCGTGGCTACACGAGCCACGAACCAGTCAGTACATCAATAACACGAGACGTAAATCACAAACGAATTCAGTTCTAAATCGGTTCCGTAACAACACATCATAAATCAATTACGACACATTGCAGCGGACAGACACATTTTGTTGCACTTCGCATTATTTATTTACATCGTTTTAACCAATCAGGAGCTAGATAATTCATGTCTGCCGAGCGCTGATTGGTAGTTACACGAATATTCCTAGGTCTAAAGTGTAGATTTAAAGTCGTGGGCGCACGTGGGTCGCCGGATGTGGATTGTTTGATCGCATCACACTTGCTGGTGTCACGTACGATAAACTAAGATGGACCTGTCCTTGCTATTATTTGGGAGACCGATCGCTGATATAACTCATCCGGCGGAGACGTCATCAACCTTGTGGTGATTTTAAAATGTAAAATCGACGGATATCCAGAGGATGTTTGGGTATCACCGTTATTTGAGAAAAGAACTTTATAATTATAGAAGTAAAGACTAAGAAGAAATTAATGTTTGTTTATTTTGTTGAAATGTTCAATTGAATTAGTAACACGCGCTAAAACAGTTGATGTGTTTGTCTGGGATTTTCGGGGCTGAAACCGTGCTGTGACTAATAGGAAATAATATACTTCCATTGACAGCCTAAGTCTGAAGTCAATAAAACATACTTAGTAATGTCTCAGTGAAAAGGTCAAATACATAGCGTTTTATTTTGTACATTCATATTCTAGACGCATGTGACACCGATCTTGTCAAAATCATTTTATTGAGATTTTCATCACTATCTAGTATAAAACAAAGACTATTTTTATTTGGCCATTTAGCTGAGACAAGTTAAAGCATGTATAGTTTTTCAGCCTAGCACACCAAAGGTATCCATTAGTGCGAGCTGTGACGGGTGTAGTATCCTGGTTTCCTAATAATACAAGCTTCGTTTACTTATGAGCCATACAGTTGATATTATATACGTCTAGGGATTCATAATTTTCATAAATGAGAATTAATCTAGCTAGACACAAAGGCATTGTGTCGGAGTATCAGACGAAAATGACCCCTATGCGACAAGTGGCACGTGTTAACAATATATCAGGTGGATGCTAAGAGTCCAATTACCTTGTTAATTTATGTTTTAAACGAGCTGTAATAACTTTGCTGCCTTGCTTTCACTTCGCAGCTGGTGTAAATTACGCCTACATACGTAGATACTACGTGTTAGAAGATTATGAAGATTGTAACTTCCTCTCGGAAATAAGGTTTCTTAAATTGTTAAATTCCATAGACGCTGCCTACGTTCATTGAGTCTTTTGAATGTCTCATTAATTCTGTAAATGCTAGCGCGCATCAAGTTTAATTGCTCAGTTTGTGGGTTCATTTGTGTAGTCTCGTAGACCACTTGATTGTTTTTTGCGCAAGACTGTATCTCAATGTGCATTCAGAAGATGTATTTTGATTTTATGTTTCGCGATTTGCGTAAAGGGTAGGTATATTCAGAGCCCTCGGCGGAGGCCCATGCTACGGGCGATAATCGCTTGCGCTTTGCGGGACGATGACACTATAAGAGATTCAGATGCAAAATATCAAAATATGAGCCTGCATCGACTCAATTGATTGTTCGTACTAGGTACGTCCAAGTGAAAAAAACAAATCAATACATTTTCAAAATGAGAACTTTATTCATATTATTTGATACGTTGGATAAAGCTAGTTTCGAAATTGCTTCGGAAACTTTATTGTTACTAAAATCGTAAATTCGTTCTATTTGGATGAATCCAAACAGGATGTGAAAGTGGAAGGAACACAAGCCATAATTAAGTGTACGCCTTGTATATCCATTCATTGAAATCCTTCGTTTTTTATTTCCGCAGCCATTATGAATGAAAACGCTCTTTTATTAAATCGACTAGATAGATATGATATTTCTGATTTCTGATGAAATTATTAGCATTCTTGCTGGGATGTAAGAAAGTGTACTAACGAGTATTACAGGTGTTAACATAAGAATAAGTAGCAGTTACGTTATCAGGTCGATCCCAGACGCGGATTACTCAAGTCTAGGGCCTGTCTGTTCGCATTTGCATTGAATGATCTTAATCTACGTAATGAATGGGTCCGTTAGCGTTGATAAGATAGAAAGGTATTGCAGCTACCGATTTTATTAGAGTTCATCGACCTTTTAAGCTTGTTGCCTATTTAAACACGCAAATTATTAACAAAGTAGGTAAATGGGCCATATTTACTTAACAGATTAAGTATTGTCGTCCTTTTCTGTTTTCTCTCATTTCTGCGTTGTTTAATTTAACCTACGAATAACCGTAAATAACTATAATATATTCTATGGCAAATTATTATTTCCACTATAATAACTAAGTGCAATGAGATTAGAAAATGTTTAGCGAAGTTAAGAAATAAAAAAAAAATTTAAATAAAAATTATAAATTTATAATTATAAAATTATAAATTCGGTGAGGTTGCCTGATGGACGTGTGCTGGCTGTGATTATCTTTTGAATGGGCAAAGATCGATAAAAGTTTGTTTTTGGACATAAGGGATCCCCAGATAGTAACAGAAAATGTTGAAACGTAACGATGACAGAGCTTGTGGTGAGTGAGAAGAACATACCTAATGTACCATCATAATGTCATAACTGTCTTTAGAAACCAGGCATTGACCTGATGTCTGGTAAAATTAATACTACCATTGACACCGCTAGTTGGTATTATGATACCACTGATATTTCACAAAATTGAAACAAGTCCGAGGAATGTTGTTTCTTTCTCCACCGCCATCTATTTAATTCATAGACTACAAAAAAAAAATAATCGTTTATTCAGACAGCTCGTTCTACAAACAAACCGTGAATACATCAACACAATTCGAAATTTAAATTAGCACCAACGTCTGCTACAGTGCCACTCAACGTTTTGCTGATTCTTATTTTAACGCATTCTTCATTGAATTGAATAAATGAAATCTTTGCCTACTTCTCTATTTACTCCGTAAGTTTACATTACGATAATTGCTTATCATAATCAGAAAGTATTGATCCATTTGCGACTTACTCTAAAATTAACATGAAGACAATTAGAAATTTATTACTGTCACGTTCTTTAGTAGAAAACGGAATCGTTTCGCTCGGGTTCGGATCTTAATACCCGACTACGTAGACTAATGCAAACTATTGGTTGGGTACAAATGGGATTAAAGAAAATATCACATTTTTGATATCTTATCACAAGTATGGTAACAGAGTTACCCTCTCTCATTTATTTTTATATTTAAAAGTGAACTTGTTCTAAAATGATACTAAGTATTATCCTCGATATCAAATACATCTTGAATGTTATACATTATTTATTTAACAATAAAAGTTGTTGTGATATAAGAATAATAAAATTAAAAGAATTCGAAGAGTCTTTTTGACTTTCGCTATTTGGTGTATTTTGGAAAGTTGTGGTCTGAGCCCACTGAAAGCCCTTTTTCCGAACGCTAAAAAATATGGCCGGCTGACATTTTTTACCGTAAGGTCTAACTTATTTAACATATTGTAGGTAAATAATACATCAAGTATATAAATGCTAGTAGTTTCACAAGTTATCACCAGCGTAGCTCTTTTGCCCAAGAGAGTTTGTAGATAAAATACGGCACCAGTACCTAACAACATAAGAATAATTTAGCTTTTTGTCAAGGAAACTTTTTAAGTCTTTAATCTCAGAGTTCATTCATTTAAACAAACGAATATTTCTGTGGTTACAATTTGAGCGCGTAATTTTATGTCACGAAACGATTTTTGCTTGTTGTATCCGCCCGGTCACGCACACATTAGTAACGTGTTTGTACACTAACAACTACAAGTAATGTGAACGTCGCTTGGTGAGATAACAGTACTATTCCTAAATGTAATCTCAAAACAACAAAACAAAATGTATACTACCTACATCGTTATACACATCAACCATCTAATCCCATGCTATCATTACGAAAATCATTAATTTAAATAAATCCTTTTGCTTATCCAATTTTACCATTCTTGCTATAGGTAAAACAGATGTTCAGTAATTTCCTAGCGCGGGTTTATCAGTTGGTCGATCTGGTCCCCATTCATAGCGAGGTGCGTAGGCGCCGACCGCGACGCTCGGTCTAGACGAGTCGACCGTCGTCTATAATCTGCGCTTGTCAAATTGTCAATAAGTTATGGCCTATTGATATTGGTAAGTAAATGGAGTTCATTGAAGATCGAAAGGTCAGTGACCTGGGAAGAAGAAGAAGAAAAGTGAAGAGCAGTGGCGGTTACTGGTAAAATTGTTTTTTTCGACTTTTTTGCTAATTATGATGTCCGTAGTTAGAACCCAAACACGTAAACTCAGTTATTATCGCAGTAAAAAATGGAATTACTACAGTACCGCCCCAGACGAGTTCTTTACAGAGGTACTGTAGGGCAATTCTCATTCAGTGACATTATATTTTTTACTCGAGATTTAATTATATATAAATATTCATCTCTACCACTTAAGCATTCGTAGCATGACGATCGGTAAACTTCTTAAAATTTCGAGTGTGACATAAGTTTGACAACTCTAGAATATCAAATTTTAAATCTCGATCGAAAACTCTCCTTTTTACCTACATTTTCCTCTTATTTCGAATTTACCTTCTACCACAGTCACACTGCTTGTGCCAATTTTATTTACAAGTCTAGTTGGATAAAAAAAATTTTATTACAGCCCAAATCATTTCATCATTAGATTGCAACTGCGGACTTCAATAATACAGTGGTTTAGTTGTGGGTAATAAGCCAGCGCCGGTCTGTCTAAGACAAATTTTCCAAGCATGACTCTAATGGCCGATTTACACGAGTAAAGTAGTTAAGTTGGTAACTAAATTTTAAGTTATAAATTACGTGTAAATAGTCTGTTAAGTGATAAGTGGTAGGTAAGTTAAAATTTAGTACGCAAGTGATTAAGTAGATTAGGATTCGTTCTAGTTTTCGTATAAGTACGTGGGAGGTGCTTCTCACTCAACACGTTTGGACGTGATTTTTTAGTTAAGTGCATAAGTTGACAAAGATCTCATACTCATTTCTCCTTTTCTCGTTTTTTTTTCAAAATGTCGTGTCAAAGTAGAGTTTAGTTTCAACTTTAAAATTTGTTGAAGAATATTTAAAATAGGAATGCTTGTGGAATAAACGAGGTAAAAAAGTTTCAAAAAAACATATTCTTCTAGACATTTTAATTTCCGAAACAAATTCTTCTCTAAATTTGTCAAAAATCTAAGTACTAAATCTAATTTGTCCACATATCTAAGTACAGAATTGACGAGTTCCTTGACATTCATCACTATTCACCTTCATTGAACTTATGAGCTTAACAACTTAATCCGTTTGGACACACAAGTGACGTGTAGTAACTTTAAATTTAGTTAAAATTTTGTTACCAACTTAACTACTTAATACGTGTAAACCGCGCATAAGTAGTTGGCGGAGGCCCAGGCTAAGGACGAGAATCGCTTGCGTGATGTTCGGTGTTTTGTAGGCGGCCGCATACTCGGGAACGACGACACTACAGGGGATCCGAGCGGGAGTCTGAACCTCCACCAGTTCACCGGACTGTACCTATGTATCTAAGTTCTACTAGACGTTTGGACGTGAATTATTGTGATTTAGGTGATTTGTACATTCAGTTTTTAAACATTGAAACATCTCCATATATCATAAATTGCCGGCATTAAACGTAATTTCCTTTTAGAACCATTATATTGTAGTGTTCTGTCGTCATACAGTAATCAATTATGATAACTCTAGTTACGTAATCTTATCATATCATATTATGACCGGTTGTATAACACAGGTAGCATCTTCGGCCTAAGCTGCCTGGCAAGAAGGCTTACTTCTAGTCAAATAGTCGGTACGCACAATTGGCTTACAATAAGCAATAGCCATTGGTAGGGAGTGAACTTACATTATTCCAGTTGTACGCCAAACTAAGTTTTCTAGCGTTTATATAAAATGACAACAATTTATCGTTCAGCTTTAGCTCGTTCAATTGTTGCCAATTCATTATCATTCCAGTCCAGCTTACGATATATTTTAATCGTTTAGACATGATAAATGGCTTCGCCGCACCCCGAAGCACTAGATTATGTAGTCTAGTCATACCTTGTTTGTACAAGCACCTTTATGTGCAGCTATCAAGCGAAAGTGAGCGCGCGCGCAGATTCCACGCCCGCTGACGATCAGGGTGCTGTAGACTAATTCTAATTAACTATTGGTATTATGTCTTATAGTATGAGTGTCATACAATTTTGTAGTATTGTGGTGTGTTTGACAAGGTTTTGGTTCGTATTGCGTCTAAATCTGACTATTCTGTGGTAGACATTTGTTTATATTGATGTATGTGGATTTTTTGTATAATAATTGGTAGTTTTTTTAGTTTTAATATAAGTAAGTAAGATATTCGTGGGTCTGTTCCAGTTGGCCATATTGTCGATAAGCGCAGCTCACGAAGGGACCATACTTAGATTTTGTAATGTATAAGATATTATTACAAAATATTACCTACTCAAAAAACTGTCTAATGAATCTAGTGCACAACATTGTTACCAACAACAAACCATTCACAAACGTTACATACAAAAAACGTTCTCATGAAAACCATTAGTCTATTTCGGGGACAGTGGGTAAATTAAATGTGTCGACAGTATATTGGCCAGAAATGAGCGTGCTTCTGACCTCAATGCGGTGGAGATAACAAGGGAGCCTGCCATCGCACTCAGCTGTTCAATCATTTGAACAAGGATCAATCCTCGTTACAGTTTTCTGTGGTAAAATCTTACCACTTATTGTTCGCCAAACAATAAATAAGATTTCATTGACTGATTATGGAATCGTTGGTTAAAACCAATTGATTAAGAAAGTAACCACTTGATGATCTACCAAGCAGGTAACATTTAACTGGTATTGGTTTACACAAAATACAATCACTTGCTTTTCTTAAATTTCCATTCTAGACACATACACAATGACAATGAGAGAAGAAAACCAATCATTTTTTTTACATTAGGTAAATTCCCAGCAGTGTAGTTAACCTCATCGGTAATTCTCAAAAAACGAAGCAATCTCAGCGATGTCAACGCAACGGTAATGACAGAGCCATTAACTGTCGGTAAATAGATACACTAAACTTAAGAAGCTAAGCTTCTTAGTTTACTAAGTTAGAAAGAATATCACGGAGTTTTCACTTAACACTTAAATAATTTTGAAGTATACACCTGACAACGTCTTCACCATAGATCCCGTTGTCCAATTTTCCGAATGACATTCATTTTTCATTTTGTTTTTTTATTGCTCCACAACAAAAGCTCCGAATGTATTCTTTATAAAATAAAACCAACTTATATACATTGTTATCACAAAATAAGCACTGAGTTCACCGAACGAGTATTCTATTCAGTAAGATGGACCTGCCGCCGTTATTCAAGTCAATACTTGATCCATCCATTTATTCTAAACGTTTCAGAGAAACATTAGAGAACAGCGATTCACAGGTAGATAATAAAACTCATTTGTAGCTAGAGGTAGATAATCTCCACTCACGTTGACTTTACCTACAAATTATAATTTGTTGTATAATTATATTATGAGTAAACAAGCCTAATAATTATACATAGATTTGACATTGATTAAAATAAAGCAGCGGCAAATAGTTGAGGTTCTTATATTACGTACAAGAGCAGTGGATGTGGCACCCACACAAACTCAGTATATTAACATTGTTGAAACTTTGAAGTAATGAAAATGAAAAAAGCGACAAAATGTTGAAACAATAGCGCACGAGCAAGACGGATGTCGAGTCGTATCGCTTCAAGTCTCTTTGCGTAACGACAGTCGGATTGCCACTAAGGTTATTCCGGTGAAGGTGACAAGATTCATGACCACCGTGAGTGACCAGCTTGTCACCTACTTTCCGATATTTTACTTTAATCGAAGACGTACAAGTAAGTATAATTAAGCGAGTATTCCCACGTCGTTTGACTGTTTGTCAACTTTCCGTCTACTTCATGTATGCATTCTGAGAATACAAGAAATCTGTTAGCAAATAGTTCGTACGAGTTTGTACAAATAACTTATGCTAAAAATACACGTAGTAAAACGAGTTTTTATTCACCGTAATTGATTTTACATGTCAATCAACAACAAATGTGAATTTTTCTGTGCAATATGAAAAATATCAAGTGTATTAAGAATCTACAAGTTCTTGTATTCAAAATCATACCGTTTATAATTGATGGAACTTGATTATAAATTTCTGCAATAATTCCTTGTCAGAGATACGGCGAGGCAAACATTGCGATATATCGATATTCTAAAATGTTTTGAAGGATTTATTAATTAAGGAGTTAATTGTTTGACGATCTTTCTTTACCTTGCCATCGGTGGTGGTGGTGTCGTGGTGAAAAACGTAGGTAGAGGATGTGGTGTCCATTACGCGTGTTAATTTTTTATAACATTAATTCTATGCCTTTTTGTGTATTTATTATTATTTTGAAGCATAAAACTTATTTAGTTTGTTTCACTTGAGGAGCAGAGTCAAATTAATAGAAGTTGTTGAAACTTGAACAATTTAATGTAGTGGATTTCGTTGAATGGGATTTGCTAAGTATTAATGCTGCTGTCTGAAGATAATGCTGTAAGTGTCTGGCCAACAAAATGATCCATTACTCCATGAAAATTTAATTATGAGGTTGTGTAAAATCGCCCTTGTAAGTGAGCAAAGGTGCCAAACTAAAACTATCAACCAGTTTCTATGCTTATAGAAACTAAGCTTTACACTAAATAACTAACAACCTAAGTCAACACAAATTCTGTTTTCACTGACATAAACTATACAGACTGATTATTTCGTATTTGCATTAATTAAATAGATAAGCATAGTACTAAAGTAATTATTTAAAAGATTAAGTTGTCCCTTGTAAGTATCTTTCGAGATCTAACCAGTTTTAACGCAATTTATAAATTGATTATGTTTAGATTGTACTTAGCATTTAATTATATTTAATTATAATTTAATATTTAATAACGTTGATATAATCTATGTTTGTGACGAAAGATCAGCAGGTATTGATACACATTTCATTATACTCGTATTGTTACTGAGATTTGCTTAAAAGTAAAAGGGAGCTCTACCTATAATATTTTTTAGTCCTTGACCTTTTTAATATACAGGGTGGAAACGATAATATACGCTAAATTATTTCTAAACTATACAAGATATCGAAAAACTGTTTACTGACCCTGAAAGCGCTTCACAAGCTTTATTAAATGATAATAGTTTATACATTTAAAAATTAACTAGATCTATTCGAAAATTCGATGTTTCCAGCTCCCATAATTCCTACTTATAGATTTTGAGATTTACCTACCAGCTCGTAATAATCGAATCAAATCTGGACTAAGATTTAGCAAAGATAAAGGATACATTTGCTAAACAAATCTACAATTAGGAGCGCCCTTAGCAACCATGACGTCTCTGAGTGCGGCTTTGTCACGTTTATTTTACTGATTTAACTTGTCATTACTGTCAAAGCGTCTAAGCTACAACGTTATTTTATTAAAACGCTGAGTAAGTACGTGCCTCCCAACGACAGTGCAAATAATGGCAGTTCTGAGAACGGTGTGCATTTCGACTCAGCAATTTCGTTTCGCAATTCAATTCCCTCGGTGTAAGTTATTGCAAGTGATTGCTCCGGGCTGTTCAAAATGCTGCTACATTTGCAAAGATACTTTATTGTACGAACCGGCAATTGTTACTTAAAAGGAATATCTACTATATCATTGCTGGTTTTATTATTATTGTAGGATAAAGATTGTATTTAAAACTGCATCTACAAGGTTATTATTAAACAATTTATCATGTTATCAATCATGTGAGGAACGAAGATTTGCATCTTTCATCGTTTCTTAACTATGTCTCATTGGAAATACATTATTTAATTTTATCCTTCGATATTAACTTTTTTATTTATTTATTTTACAATTTATGTACACACAAAATTTAACTAATCATAAAATGTTTGTACAAAGGTACTCCTTATTTCATAAGAAATTTCTACCCGTAGACCTGGGACTGGAGAGTTTGGTCAAAAGCTACAAAATTAGTGTGCTTTTTATAACTACTAATTCTAAATTCATTAAAAAGAAAAAAAAACAATAAATAACAGTAAATATACGTACAGATAACATACATACACATAAATACTGTCTATACATACTTAAATACATATCCATACATGAATACATACATGAACACATCACATAATTATATAAATAATAATTACGGGATAACAACCTAAACTCATGTCTGAGAAAGATAATGCTTTCATTTTTTTTTAAACTGACAGATTTCGACGCTCGAATTCTATGTTGTAAGGAGTTCCATAGCCTAACTGCATGTACTGTGAAGGAGTATGAGTAGAAATCGGTTTTGTGTGGAGGCATTCGTAAAAGATATCGTTTATGTATTTTTGATATTTAACTGACGCTTTTACATAATTTATGTAAGCTTTTTGAATTGAGTTGAATTATTTCTTAAGGCGCTTGTAAATAGTGTCAAAGTTGAGCGACGTTCCTGCGGCAAAACGAGGATGGATGATTGCCACTGGCTCGAGTATTTGAGCGTTTCCGTGCTTCGTAAGGCACGCTAAGCTTTCGGGCCGGTTTTTGTCGCAAGATAACATTTGTTCAGCCACGTCGGAGGCCTGTGGGGTCTGCAGAGGCGGCTTGACAGTAGAAGCTGCCATACCCTCAAACGATAAGTAATAAAAGGGTAAAGAAGATCTGTTCAACTTAGTGCAGCGTTACTTTCAAGCTTGGCATAATTTCATCTGCTTTTTCGTTCTTCTAAAAAAAATCGATGCGTCACGCAAAAGGGCTCTAACACAATAACTGCTCAAAGAAATCAAAAGTATGTTAGCGAAGCCCAGTTTGTAAGGTCGAAGGACGTGGGCGCAAGTGGTAGGTCAAACAGGTAGGCAGAGGAAATGAGGTATTCAGTGGAGAAGAGACTTTTTCCGGCTTTATTTAATTTCGTAAGCTGTTTGAGTTAAAGTTTTTAGTGGGCGGTGTATTTAAGGTGTGGATTAAGTATGATGTAGTTATTTTTGATATCGGTAATTATTTACTGGTTTAGAGGTTTTAATGGTGAAGGTAGACACCGCGACGAAACCCGCATACGTGAGCAATTGTTTCGAAGGTTTCAAGTCTCGCAGGACGCAAGCGTGGCGGATTATAAATTGCACCTGACACCAATCCAATCAGTTCGATGAGGCTGGCATCCCTGCAGTAGGATTATTAATTATTATTACCTACTGTTTTTGAATTTGGACATTAATAAGTTAAATAGGACAATAATTATTTTAAATTTGGGCACCAATTATTTTAGAATCAGGACATGAATTTTATATTACTAACTTAGTTTTAAAGAATATTGTTACTAACAAAATATGAAATAATTCAAAATTAAATTGATATTATTAATGCTGTCTTGAAAAGAGTATTTTTTACTTTTTTTTTTTCAAAAACTAGAGTTATTAATGCGTAAAGGCTAAATTGCGATCGCTACAGATGATAAGTCCACCGTGAATTAGACAATCATGTTACATCCACATTAAGCCGTATTACAAGGAAGCTCTCCTAATTAGAAAAGCCATTGAACCAATTTCATCAGTCGACCTCAAACATTAATGGCGTCTAAATTCACGATTTCCTATCAAGGAAGCGTCTATTTCTTGCGTCTTTTAGGTCACTAATTGAAGCTCATTCTATTTTTCCTAATTACGTCTGTTTTGGTTGATTTACAGCAATTGTCCTGTTAACGCACGCCCTTTGTGCTTCGTTTAAACACCGGAAAAGTATTAATTTAAACTACAGGCTACAGTGTTTTTGTGACTCAAAGTTGTTTGTTTTTTTCTGTGTATTCATTTATTTGAATGTCTGGTCAAGCAACTAAATAGAGGAGCAACGTGCACACTTAACATAATCACATGTAAAACCACGGTAATGAATGTATAGGATAACTTTGAGTCAGTTGCCAAATTTGGTGTAGATTCGACTATCTATTCTTGAAACTGATACAAAACCGATGCAACCGACCATGCAAATTTGTAAGGGAGAGCCAAAAATTGTTTCGTGTTCCGACCCATGTCGATCCAGTCTTTTTTAAGATGTTCAGTATCACGAATGGATCGTCTACAACACACTTAACAACTAACTCAAAGTTACCCGGTGTACATATTATCAATGGTTTTTAATATTATGTAAATAGATCCCATTTCGTTTCAAATGTACACGAAATTTTAGTACAATTTTATAGTAGCGTACTTAAGAACAAAACATAGGATAAATAATCTTTGTAAATGTTTTGTGTTTACATAAATACATTTTAAATTTGGCAGAGTTTGTTTTTGACAAACTTAAGTTTTTCATGATTGAACAAAACAACTAAAGCTTGTATTTAAGATGGTCTAGCAATTAATTGGGTGGAACGTACCCAAAAATACTTAAATACATAAGAGACCTCGAAATATTTGCCCCTACTAGGAATCAAACAGGAAACCTGTGATGTGAGAGCTTCTACACGTTAATAGACCAACGATCCTATCTACCAATGGATACTCGTAATTCTTAAAAATGTACATCACTATATTCACTAATATTCCATTTTCTTATTTATGCCTTTTTTGTTCAGAGGTCAAACGCATAAATATTTAAAGGCTCAAGCAAATATATAAACAGTCGGTATTAAATCCAAAACCTCAATTTCTAAAAGGGCTCAAAGGTCATCAAGTATATTCTATTTTACTGCGGCGTATTTATTGTGTAATAAATTTAAACTACAGTAAAATGGTAATGCGTATTACTATTAGATAATCCATTCATTGGAAACGGTGAATGAGAAGACACACTGGTCCTCCCACGCGTTTTCCATTCATGCCTTCAACAAGTTTGTGCAGCTTCTCTATAGGGCATTTTGGATATCGTTTTGCGGGGGCTAGTTGTATCGATAAATAAACACAACGATTATCGATAAATCATTCGTGGAATAATCTCGCTTTTTAAATTAATAAGTAGGTGCGTACACCCGACTGTAGATTATGGTTTGTAAATTAACATGAAATCAGTAGATAAACAATAACATTATGATGAACTATGATGTTTAAGTCGTGTACTTTGTTATTTTTGACCGACTTAAACCTGGAGGTGTTTGTGTATTCGGACCATATCTGTTTTGTGACCATAGTCATCACAATATTTCATGTTCATTTATTCATGTTACAAAAATAAAGGTTGTGAGAAGACGTGACCGCATAATTTTTAAAAAATATATGGTCGCGTCGTTAAATAGACTGCCATTTCAAAAAAATTATAATAATTACTTAATATCTATATTTATCAAGTAGGCATTTATGCCAAAAACTATATTTTAAGATCATGTTGAATAAATGTGAAACAATATCTCTGTTAAAACCATTGATTGGTTTGGATTTTAAAACCTTGATTTACATTAAGTATATTTTACATTTTTAATCATAGGTTCAACTCTCTGTTGATTACTGAGATAAGCATCCAATTAAGCTGGACGAGTATTTCTGGAACTGATAGCCTTGTGGTGTATTAATGCATTATTTCTTATCTTTTTGATGATCCGGTCACAATAGCTCATTCATATTATTTATGTCAAGAGCATACAAAGAGGAGGTGCCGTATGTGTAATACTCTAGGTAACCAGGTAAAGCTAACGCGCGGGTAGCGCGAGGGTGTTTTGTGATGCCATCGCCACTCGCAAGTGACTTAAATTAGAAACTTTTGATAAGCTATTTAAAAAGTTCTGGTATAATTTACTAGATGGTGTTACTTGCTACTTAGCACCGAAAAGAAGATGGTCAAACTCAATATGGGATTTTGACCTGTTAATGGTCAGTAGTACGCATGAAAGAGTAAGTCATGAGTAACCTTTTCCCCCTTAAACTTCCCTAATTTTAAATCTAAAAGTCTTGTAAAAACATAATTAATAATTTGCGAAAAATCAATCGTAAGTTACCATGTTGCTTTCTATTGAATGTATCAATGTCAATGTCAAAAAAGTAACAAAACGATGTCGAATGAACCCACAAGTAATGGACGTTATTGGCGGATTAGTTTTGACAGTCAATCAGAGTGAATCCTAAAAAAATCGGGGAAAAGATATATTTCAGAAAAATATCTTACAATTGTAGGAAGGTCTATATATTTAAACTAATGATTGTATGATAATCCGTATTTATTGGCCTTTAATTTGATATACTGACTATTAGTAGGTCATTTTTTGTACTATCTGCTTTTTCTAATTTATAAAGACGGCTTATTTTTTTGAAATACTTACTTTATATAACTTTGACATGATATAAATTTGTGCAACGCATTTTTTACTGGGAAACTAATTAAGATGAGATTTCAACGATCAAGTTTCGAGTGCACACCACCAAACCACGAGCGGCACTAACGCCACAACGGCACAACGCCCTAGCGAGGAGAGGCTTGAACTAAATATGTGTCATGTCAACCTACATTGAAAGATTGCTACATTTGCTACGGACATCTCTTCTTTGGGTTTAGGATTTTGGACACATGTCTTGAAAGCAATGTTTTAATTTTATTAATACTTTTATTATACTAATACTTGATCTTGGCAGAAATATTTATTGTGTAGTAACAACAGCTGATTGCCATAAAACAGAAAATAATAATAATATCGTCTTTGTATTTTCTCTATGATAGATACTACAGATGCTCGTGTAGCCGAAATACATTGTTTGAACGACACAATAAATTCAAGA
Source organism: Marasmarcha lunaedactyla (assembly GCA_923062675.1). Taxonomy (NCBI): domain Eukaryota; kingdom Metazoa; phylum Arthropoda; class Insecta; order Lepidoptera; family Pterophoridae; genus Marasmarcha; species Marasmarcha lunaedactyla. The sequence goes on along the minus strand of OV281342.1, from coordinate 8,417,638 downwards.
AGTTTATGCCTTGTGATACCATAGCAGTGCTAAAAACAAAACAAAAACATTTAAAAAGCCTCTGAGGTATATGGATTTTGTTTATTTAAAATAAATCAATTCGAAAAACAAAGTTTTACTAGTCACACTCGTTTAAAAAGTAAGGGGTGAATATTAATTTCAGTCTTGTGGTGTCTCTAAGCATTGCTTTTGTCTCGGAGGAATCAAACCCAGGATGCGGTTGATTCGCAATTACTCTGAAATCTCTAGATTCCCTGGACAAAAAGGTAACAAGAAAGGTTAACGGTTGGTGTATTATTGAAATTTCATTTTCTTATAATGCGTCCTTTCCCCATTCAAAACATTTATTTTAATAACGCTTTTTCCTTTAGATATTATACATACAAATTAACAATAGGCGAAATAAAACGAGGCAAGAAAAATAATTAAAGATAGAATACAACGCCTAATTACTTTCTAAATAAGGCAAAGTGCCCAAAAATTACATTTCTACTCGTGTATACCACACTATCTACCACTCACCTTTATTTTACAAGTATTCAATAATCTAATCCAAGTACCTATTCAAATAAATTTTAAGTATCTATTACTTCTGTTGTTACAAAAATCGAACTCCTCAAAATTCACTCATGCCAAGAGAGACTTAAGCAACAGACCAAAGAGATCGTCGAATTGATATCTGTATTACACCCTCCGGCCATTGTTTATAAATACTCACTTTAAACACATGAATGACTTCCATTTTCAAATTCAAATACCTTGGAAAAGCTCTGTGAAAGTTTTAAAAGGTGTTGTGTTCATTATTTAATCTCTATGTTTACCAGCAAAAAGTTTGAACAACAGTGCATGTTTGCGTGGAGCTTATCTGCGCTCGGCAGCTTTATAAGCTTCGCGTCTAAAAATAGTAGAGGTTTTGTTGTAAGGCCTCTGAATTAAAGAAAACACTTTTCTTTGATTATAGTTTTATTGTGTAAGATCATGGTGTGATATTGAACTGTCTAAAGGTTCAAGGTTAGCTGACATTTTAAACTTTTCCATTTTATAAAAGGTGATATAACTCTTATAACATTGTACGGTTATGGTGATTTACTAAATCTGTCGATTTAAAACTAAAATAGAGTATTAATAAGATGCTTTTATACACCCTTATCAACTCACGGATACGTAAGTTACAGATTTTCTTCGCTTCGTTAGGAAAATTCTAATGACAAAGTTCTACCTAGACCAAGATAAAAGACCTTGAAAAATAGTAATATTTTATGATATTTGTCGATAAACAATACATTTCTTTAAACATTTTACGGGCTGACTAATATATATATGGTCATTTAACTTGTAACTGTAGAAAAAAATTGACAATCGAAAAACTCATTTTCGTCAAAGGAGTAACCCTACATTACGTTATAAGTTTATTACGTGCACTGATGACAATATGCACAAATAACTTTGAATTATTTACCTTATCTCATCCAAGCCATAGCATACCTCTAATTTTATTTTAAATCAAATAACAAAATGAACTATTGTCCAATGTACCAAAAGCCATTACGTACGTGACTTTTGGTACATTGGACGATGGTTCATTTTGCTAAGGTTACGGGGATCGGCGCAAACGCAGCTGAGTGAGACAGGCAGTCAGTTTGACAGCTCCGATAACATGTTACATTCGTGATACCAACATGACAGTCTTCGAGATTAGATACCAGTTCATGTACAGTCAACTGCAGATTACTTGGCTATGAGACAGAGTACGAGGTGGAGTGGTTAGGAACAAATAAGGAGACGATATTACAAAATACTTGAATGTGATCATTATATCGACTAATAATGCGTTGCCGACCATAGGCTTCAATTCTTATAGAATTATTTTTTGTCCAGTAATTGCACAGGCTGTTCCGTTCTGCCCTTTAACTGGAACACAACCACGTAATCGTGATTATCCTGGCGAAAAATAGGCAGGACTAGACCGCTATATACGAGGTCTTAACAAAAAAACTGTACTGTCACTAAAATCTGAGCTTAGCTGTCACAGCATATTTTTCATTAAAACATGGATTACTTGTCTTATTAAAGATACGACACAACGCAAGTGCAATGCCTATAATTTTTTTAAATCCGATTTATGACACTTTCTTTACTTAACACGAGTGTTTTACATTTAGTGTTGTAAACTGGAGCACCAAAATAAGTTGGTTACACAAACGCAATTAAAAGAAAAATAATTCAAGAGTCTTGAAATTTGCTCACTGTACTTAGAAGCCGTTACGTCTTTAAACGAACTTTGAGTATCAGCGTGCCACAACGCATGTCGAGATAAGAAAATTAGACCAACTTTCCATTTATTTGGACTATATCAAATGTTTAATTAATAACAATTACTCTGCTACGCCGTAATAGAGATATCGCTAACGTACGGTAGTGGGCTTGTGGGTGCGTAGGAGTTTATTAATTTATTTCGATGCAGTTTTGGAACTAATTGTCTGTGGGTGCTTGACTATTTTTAGCCTTACCTTTGTGTTAGCTTTAATCGGATATACTTGGATATTAAACCAAGTTATGTAGGTGCTGAGAAAAAATGAGATCGCAGCAAAAAACCGAGGCATACCTTGTCTTAACATAAAATAAACATCAACCCGCCGCCGCAACTAAATAGTAATTGTAAATGTAAACTTGAAATAATGAACAAAATGTACAAATAATAAGATGACAGACTGAAAGGTAACGGTAAGAAGTAAATGATCTTTTTTTGTTTTAATAGTTTTCAGATGTATTAGACTTTGCGGGCTTTAAACCAAACAAAGACGTACTTGTTTAATTTAGGAATTTCTAACTATCCCGCAGGTATTTATTATGGTCACTTTTTTTATTAAATTGTTAAATAGTTTTGGGGTCTATGTCTTTATTATTATACAACTTATCGATCCCAGCACAGAAATACCGTTCTTAGTAAAAGCTCCTATATACTTTTATCAAAAGCTCGTGGATTTACACGATATTTTATTACAGACTTTGTAAAGACTGACCTTTCGCTTTTGCCCTTTCAAAGGTTCTTCGGTCGATGGGCATAAAGAAACGCAAAACGACTCTCTTTTCAAGTTAAAGTGTTGTTACTTCGTGAAAAGTATTGCTTTATTTCGTTTTGTAATAAAGGAAATAGTTTCACGGTATATTTGTAATGTTAATGAAATTCAGCTCGGACATATTCTGATTTAGGTGCTAGGTGCTATTTTCAAAGAAGGTGAATTTAATAAATAAATATATATAACAACAACATATTTATCTATAACATATCTCATTAAATGTTTATTCGAAGAGGGATAGAATGAAAAATTTAATCGTTTATACAAGTATTAGGTATCTGACAGTTTGTTTTTTTGGCTCCAGTTGAATCCGTTGTCACCAAGGAAATAATCTAAAGCAGTACGAGGGGTTCGGTCTTGCTAAGATGTTGGAGCACTTGCTTAGAATGAAAAGATAAAAAATTTGAAGTTTTCCTCGCTATTTTAATATAACAAACTGAAAATAGGTACAGAGGTCATCTCGCTCTGGTGGCGAGGCCGGAAATACACATCAGAACGTTTCATTTCGTTTTATATTAATGATCTTCTTTAATTGATTTAAAATAAGGGTGTCTGCGGTGATTGCCTACGAAAAGCGTACTCAGGCGTTCGATCACCACGGTTGCTATAGTCGATCATGTCATAAACCGGAGTCGCGATGGATCGTTGCGTTATGTTATTTATAAACAGTTCAATTCAAAGGTAGGTAGCTCTATATTAAAACATTGGAATAGTTGCCACCTACAATGTAATGTAAAATAAAATAAAAAAATCAATAAATTGTGATTACTAACATTAATATATAATTTTGAAATTGTTACTTACTCTTTATATGGATCAAGTGTCCGAAATAAATATTATTATTATTATTGGTGCGCGCGGTGCTAAGCGCCGTGTGCTTGTAAATATGTCTCTTAACCGATTCCTGGCCCACGACGCACCTAGCGCGTCATGAAGAAACATTCAGGGAGTCCCAAAACGCGTCGAGCGCGGCATTAGAAAATTGTTGTGAATCAAATTTATATTCAATTCAAACAAAAAATCCTTTTATTTTATATAATAATTAACACATTCGAGTCACTAATATCTGTGGCCACGACATTTTTTTGGAAAATTAAATTGTCAGAGGTCGTCAACCACATGCAATAATTGTTTATTAATCCATAATTCATACACTAAAATATTTAAAAAATGTCCAATAAAAGTGCCATCTACCCAAATCTTTTATGGTACATGGCTATTTGGTTTAAGATGCATAAGTAATTCGTGATAATAATAAGACCATTCATATTATTCCTGTACAATACCTCAGAATAAAGATTCGTATTGATAGAAAACTTAAAGCAACCTATTAACTAAAATATTTACTGCATGGAATAATTTTTAGCTCATTAAGGTCAAGAACTAATAAACAAATATCTAGAACGTCTCCTGCCCAAAAAAAACCCTATTAGGTTATGGTTTATTTATTGGTCACAGGCTCATCTTCGTCTTAATACAAACAAATGGTCACGTGGACCTAGAACTTATTACGTTTACTAACAGAAAAAATGTATACACTGGCCATTCTATTTATGTAAATAATTATTATGCAAGTTATGATATGTATTGCCAACTAATTCTCAAACAATAACACATAAGTATTTGACCGGCACTTTAAGGGTCAAATAAGGATTGGTGTGGTAGAAACCGTCGATCTACGTCGACTGTTCTATTCTGCCATAATCGACGGACGATCGATTGATGTGGTAATACCCTTAATAATCACTGGAGGGATATCAGCCTCTCCCAACTCAGGGTGGTGTCAGATAACTGCAGGCCATCACACCTACTGCGGGTTGGCAGACTACAGATACCTTCATATAAATTTATAGGTGCATGCGATTATTTTACTACTATTACCAACTCGGGGTGGCGTCAGACAATTATAGACCATCACGGCTACTGCGGGTTGGCAGACTACACATACCTTCATATAAATGTATAGGTGCATGGGATTATTTTACTACTGTTACCAACTCAAGGGTGGCGTCAGACAATCATGGGCCATCACGCCTACTGCGGGTTGCCAGACTACACATACCTTGATATAAATGTATAGGTGCAAGGGATTATTTTACTACTATTACCAACTAAGGGGTTGCGTCAGTAAATTATAGGCCATCACGCCTACTGCGGGTTGGCAGACTACACATCGACGGTTTCGAGGACACCAATCGATCGACGTCGATCGACGGACGATCGGTTGGTGTGGTAACACCCTAATATGTTACACTACCAGGTTCCAAGGACTGATAGTTCTGCTTGAATGGTCATCGTCTCATTGTGTTTCTATTTCCGATTCGGGAATATATCTGCGTTTTCTAATAAATTCTGGATCAAAATTATAAAATTTATATACTTAACTAATTAATCCAGATTGATGCAATGTGATTCCTAAACAGTAATATCTATAGCTATTATACCACCCTATATCAACAATAAATTCAACAAAAAGTATAAAAGGCTTACTCCTGGTGGAAATCTGTAACTTACCTTCCATTTCCTATAAAACGCGTAGATAGTTACATTAAAACACACTAAACTATTTAAAAAAAACATAATACACAGAAAAAGGTTTCACGTTGTATTATTTTAGCTAAAACTGCTTAAAATAGCGTAAAAACATTACCGGGGGCCCACCACGCGTTAGGCGCGTTATCATTCAGGGAGGCCCATGACGCGAATAGCGCGTCATTGAGTTTTGTATGCGGCCGGGGCGAAAAGGCTCGAGAAATGAAGGTGGCAAGGAATCGGTTAACTTTGTGAGGCAGCCGCCATCTTTTCAAACCGTGTTCTCATCGCTTTGGTGTGCGTGTACATATGTTATATATAAGCTTAATGCCCGCACAGGGGCGAGCGCACAAGTGAAGTGTTACTTCTGCAATATTTCTAACTGTTGATAAATATGTAGTAAAACAAAATTGTCAAATACCCGATTGTATCTCGAATACTGCTAAGCTTCATCCTTCTCCAGTGGACTTACGGCCTTATGTTAGTGTTCTTTTCAAAGAAATTCCAACTGACTAATTATTACGGTTAAAAGCCCACAGACGGGCAGACGAAGCCCTTAATAGGGTTTCATTTTTAACCCTAAAGGTTTAATAGGTACTGAGCTGAATAAATAATACTAGTGGCTGTTTAAAAGCGTTTAAATGTATGGAGTGAAAAACCCTTCCATTTAAAAATAATGTTTCACTATTTATGTTCTTCGTATAATATTTGCCGTATATTAGGGATTCTTCAGAGCGTCGGCGGCGCGGTGGTGCTGCCCTCTCGGTCTTGAGGTCCCAAATTCGATCCCCTTGACTGCCAAATCTGCTCTTATGGTGAAGAAAATCTCACCCATAGGAAAACCCCTGATAACAAAGACATTATTTCATAGCTATGTGTACTGTCTGCCAACGCGCAGTAGAGAAGCGTGTTGGACTATAAATTGCCTTATACCACCCATAAGTTGCGTGTTGCAGTGAGAGTGCTACGTTCCGTGCTAGTTTGATAGAGTAACAGAAATGCACCCATACATCGGACACTATCCATCGGCAGGGATGGAAGAGAAAAGCGTATCCAATTTCCAATAAAAGAAAATTTCTAATGCTAATGTACACAAACTTTCGCAAAGAAGGTTCTAATGGAGTAGACTATTCTACGCGATTTTTAGATGTTTCTTGTCTTTCTTATACCATTTTGATAAATTAAATTACAGTTTAATATAGTTACGAGCTTTCCTTTCGAAGCGTTTTACGATAATGATTGCAGAATGGTTCACTTATCGCCCAACTCATGATGTTGCCTACTAAAGTAACTTACTTCTCTTTATGACAATATTCAGGATGCTTAAGTTATGATGAAGCTCGGCAAACCTAATGTTTGCCACAGTGAAATTGCTAAGAGAAAGAAGAGGAATTTAAGTGAGAGTTTTTGCAACACTTAGAGATTATGTTATACTTAAGTAACTGGAATTAAGTATCTATCTAGCGGATCTGTAAAACAAATAATTCTTAAAAAAGAATAAATCTTATCTTATTCTTATTCAAAGAGTTAATTTAATTGAACTTCTTTTGCCTTATTGGTGAACTTTTTGTTAAATGAATAATAATTCAACAAAGTAAAACACATTTTTCTCTTTCGAGGAGAAAAACGACATAGAGTTATTTAACTTAAAACTAGTGTTTAAAAAAGTTAAAAATCGTTCTGGTTCATCTTACTCTTGTTTGCTGATAGATTTTTAGATGTTCTCTAAACAATGATTCAGTAAATGCTAAGGTTTTTATTTTGAAAGACAACCATGGTTAGAGAGCCTAAGTTTTTACGCCAAGAAACCACTTTTTTCAAGTCTGACACTCTACACTAAAAGATTAACAAGAACTACTTTATATCAATTTCATTATTTATAAAGTTGTATATTTGAAGTAATTACCATAAAAAAAAGTTGTAACGCTTCATAAAAATTAAGTACCTAATTAAGATAAATTTGACAGAAACACGATTCAACTCCTTATCGGTGCGATGATGTAACTCAAACTTTACTATATTTAATTAAAAAGTATTCAAATAAGACTTCATAAACGGCTGTTATTTGCAGTTCTGACTTTTGATAACCTCGCGACGCGATAGACAAAAACACAATGTTAGATCAACTACGTTACCCGAAGACAATTCTTCATCAAAATGCAGATGCGAGTCACGTCATTGGCGGTTGGCGCAAATTAAAATTCGTATTAAAACCGTTCCAAATTAAAATTTGAGGGCCATTGTGCGCCCAGGAACAATGATTTTCTTGTTCCGTGTCCAGCCATTCATTCTGCCATCCACTGTTCTTTATGCGGATTTCAAAAGTTTTGCTCGAATAATGGACTTTTCTGATGATGCTCAACATCACTTCTGGATTCTGGAGTTCTCATTAGTGTTTGTGATTGAATTTGTCTATTCCATGAACAATGTGTGATATACTTATAAACATGCAGTATTCACAACAACATAAAATACGAGGGTGGATTGAAAAGTTCGCGGCCTAACATATATAGCGTTGTCATATTATTATAAAACTACCCTCATATTCTGTGTGCAATTTTTCTCTGAGATACATGCGTCATTATTTATTTTATTGAACATTAAGTAAGAGTAAGTTTCTTTAACTTTGAAAATGGATAGTTTAGAGCACCGTGCCGTGATCAAATACCTCCACAAGAAACACTTAACTCCAAAGCAGATTCATGGAGATACGGTGGCTACTTTAAGAACATCTGCTCCGTAGTATACATTGATAAAAAAGTGGACAGCTGAATTTAAACGTGGACGAGAGAGCATCAAAGATGACCCCCGCTCTGGACGGCCTTCTACAGCTATGACTTCGGAAAACATCGAAAAAATATGTGATATCATCATGGGAGATAGAAGATAGGAAGGTATAGAGATAGCTGAAGCTCTAGGGATTTCATATGAATGTACACAAAACATGATCGTTAATGAATTAGGGTTCCACAAGGTGTCTGCAAGATGGGTTCCGCGGCTCCTTTCAGCTGAACAGAAACGAACTCGGCTCACGATTTCTAGAGACTGTTTAGAGCTTTTTCAAACTGATCCAAACGAATTTTTGGCAAAGTTTGTTACTATTGACGAAACATGGGTGCATCACTATACTCCTGAATCCAAACAACAATCCAAACAATGGAAGAGACCCGGATCTCCGACCCCCAAAAAAGCCACGGTATGTTTTTCAGTAAACAAGGTAATGGCATCGGTTTCCTGGGATTCTAAGGGTGTCATCTTGGTTGATTACTTAGAAAAAGGTCAAACTATAAATTCTGCATACTACTGCACACTATTACGTCGTTTACGCGAAGAAATAAAGTCTAAAAGACCAGGATTGTTGACCAAGAAAGTTTTGTTTCATCAGGACAATACTCGTGTTCACACATGTGCAGAAACGATGGCTCAAATAGTGAATTGTGGTTTCGAATTGCTTCCTCATCCCCCTTATTTACCTGACTTGGCACCTTCTGACTTTTACCTATTTTCAAAACTAAAATTTTCTATTACGAAATTTTCTACCAATGAGGAGGTAAAAGTGGCCGTAGATGCCTTTTTTGAAGACCTTCTATTTAAATGGGATTAAGGCTTTGGAGGGCCTCTGGACTAAGTGCTGTGACCTAGGAGGAGAGTATGTAGAAAAATAAATATAAAAATTGGCATTATTTCTGTGTATACTTATTTAGGCCGCGAACTTTTCAATCCACCCTCGTACAAAAGTATATAAATAATATCCCTAAACAAATATGTACACTAATAATGTATAAATCTAAATATGTAATACCTGTGCATTATGCCTATGGAACAATTATCACCTTTTGTTGAATGTATAATAAAATAAAAATTTTATTATGCTTACTAACATTAATAATAAGTTTAAATTGTAAACTTACATTTTTTAATGGACACTGGTCTGAAATAAAGGTTATTATTATTATTATTGATGGATATAAAATAAGCAAAGCTTGTTTTTTGTTAATGAAAAAGCACTGGACTGAGTAAACCTATACAGCAGACGAAGACAGAAAATTCAAAACATAAGCTATATTGCAAAAAGAATTACCTCAGAAATATATACTTTTATAAACCGTTCTTACCTATTACTTAATTTTTATTTATATGATCGCCAGTAGGTAATAAAAAATTCCAAAAATAAAAAGAAATAGTATCCATATTTCGAAAAAAAATTCGAATTAACATGATTCCAATTGTATATTTTACACCTATTGTATATTTTATCATTAAAGTGAATATTTTTTCCAGGATACTTCGGTAAATACTTGAACAAGTACAACGGGTCGTACATCCCCCCTGGCTGGAGGGAGTGGGGCGGACTCATCATGAACTCTAAGTACTACAACTACAGCATCAACATGAACGGCAAGAAAATCAAACATGGCGATGATTATCAAAGAGTAAGTTGAATTAAATATATAAAAAAACGCCTACTAGTGCCTGTCTCTATACATAAGACGTCCAATGCAGAACATAAGCTCGTTGTAGAGATTTTCATACTTACAGCTTAGGCTGACTACACGTACCTCAGCAAAATGGTCACGCAAAAAGGGACTTTGTTTTATACTGTATAGCAATCGTCTTCTGAAAACATGTGAAACCAATCTTGTCAAAAAGGTTTACTGACATTTTTATCACTACACCGTGTAGAACAAAGTCGCTTTTTATTTGAACAACCTAAGTTAAACCTAAGCACGCTTGTCAGTATAAAATCAATCCTGAGTCTCGCGTCACAGCGTCCATTATCCTCTGATTTTACTAGAGCCATGACCTGTTCACTCTATAAGTACAATAATTTAAATATATAATGTTTCCTTAAGTTTTCACGATTCGTTATATTACATAAAATACATTTAACCGGATTTTATCGCGTTTAATTATATTTATACATTTTAACTCCACGTTTCGGCATCTTTACTTATACTCTCGTGACCACGGTATATTTAAACTCAAACACAATAAAAAAATTAACTGTTCTTTATATATGCTTTAATATTTGTTTATAGTATTATAGTGGAAAAAAGATGACAAGTGATCACGCACGGACCTCAAAAATCTTGTCCCCCATCGCCTGATCTAACTTATACGCAATCCGACTGTCACTACGCGATAAAAACCGAGGCCCTACGTCCCGACAAGATTAGAGTAACAAAAATTTTATTCAGTTGTGCTCGCGCTCCTCGTCATTTCATCATCTGTCTCTTTCTTAGGTTCATGAATTTAAAGTTTCATAATTGTATTATATTAAGTTTGTGTGAGTACTTGTGTGAGTAAATCTTTTCAAAACCTGGGTACTTAAATCGAATCGATAAAAAAATATATTTTGTGCAGTCTGCATCTATTTAACGCTTTACAATGACCTTCATTCGCTTGTTAGTAGTTGAAACGACGGCAACAACTTATAAGTATATTTTATTACTAACAGGACTACTATCCGGACCTGATAGCAAACGATTCTATTGCATTCCTTCGAGCTTCTAAGAGGAGATTCTCTCGCAAACCAGTGCTGCTAGTCATGTCCTTCCCCGCGCCTCATGGCCCTGAAGATTCTGCACCTCAGTTCTCTCATCTCTTCTTCAACGTTACTACGCATCAGTAAGTACCTTCAGTGCTTTTAATGGAATGTTATACTCGTAATCGTAATAACAAAACAATTTGTATCGAAAATTCCTAATTATTTTATTTTTGTCAATATAGCAGGGTTTCTGTAAAAATAAAATAATTATTGCATAATTTCTTCAGGAATAGGTAAGAAAATCTGTCAAGTTACTTGGATTAAAAACAAAAACTTACTTTTTGACTGTTGATATTATATAGACTACTATATAGTTATTATTATTTTTTTATTAACATAAGCATGTCGCTAGGGTGGGATAGAGTTATAAGGTACAGGAATTAATTATCTCTAAAAATAATATATTGGCCCAGGCTATCAGGTGGGTCCAGATATCACAAACGTCAAACAAATTAAAAAACATAGCATATAATAAGAACCTAGATTTTACGACGTTACCAAAAGGGAGGCATGTTAATAAGTGATGCGAAGTCATTTAATCAAAACAAGGCATACTTACGTTATGCATACAATATTGTAAGTTTCAATTATAACAACATTAACTAAGTTATATCAATTCCGAGGGGACGATTGGGACACATGGCCGAGTACACAAAACCGATATTCATTGTTCTCTGATACCCGACGACGTCATTTTGTACCGTCTGTAAACGGAGGTGTGTTACGCAGTACGCATTTCTATATAGTTTTTATGTTTTCAGTATATATTTTATATTGATTGCTTTATAACTTAGTATTTAAATCTTTTTTAAATTCACTTAAACTATTTATCTTTCATAATACCAACCTATTGTCGCTTATATAAAGCAAGTATATACACATTCAACTGCAATTCCGGCGCACTCTCTTAAATATTTGCACTATTTTTATTAAAAATATTTTTAGCAAAAAGTGTAATTTTTCGCCGGACATTTTACAGAGCGACCTTTCCGTTCCCCTTTGAAATATTTAAACAGGCAACCCGGCTTTTTTGGGATCCTTGTTACGAAAAGCAAAAACTTGGCAACCTTTTGAACATACACCGCGGATTTTTTAACTTTTTTTATCTTTCGTTCCGTGTACGAAATTATACGGTTGTTAGCCAAAACAAGATTAGTGTGGCGTAATTATAATCCAAATGAATCGCTTTAATTCTTGCTTGTTTTTGAATACTTACTTTTAATCAACTAAGTATAGTGTCTAAAGTTTGACCACTTTTTTTTTATTGAGGTTTTATCATTTTAATTATAATAAAATGAATTTGTATAAAAGCCCCTTGATTAAATAACCTTGTTTTAAAGTGCCGATGTTCGTTAAATATTCATTTGAAACTGACGGATCAATTTTTAAAAGGATAGATATTATGCTTATTTTGTTTTGTTACAATTGAAAGGATTTTTGCACAAGATATCCCTACGATTTATATTTGTTTTGAATTATCGAACTAATTTGAATTCAGTTGTGATTTTAATTAGGTCCACAATTAGAATACAATTTCCTGTTCTTTAATAGTTTGCTTAACTATTTCTTTAATAGTAACCCTCAGCCACATACCAATTGTGACTACTTGTACCGCTCCGCAGAACGAAAATACCTTCATGGATAAGCGTCAACTTTAAATCCCACGGAGTGGCCGAATTCGTTTGTCTGTCGATAGTAACACAGCCGAATTGATCGCGTCTGACTTGCTTCAATCGATCTATTTGAAGTATGTTTATATTGCACTGTTGACAAGTAACACTTCGTTAATATACAGTTGCATCGTTAATCCTTATTGAAAGATTACAAATAAATTACGCAATCTTCCCCTTAAAAGTATTGTCGAATGTGAGGCAAAACTAACTTTAATCTATTTATCTATTTAACTAAACCTTACAATTATTAGGATGATAATGACAAATCCAAAACTAAAGAAAGCAAGCGAAGAGTGTGATATGGAGGATACACAGGTAACTGACCCAGAATATTCAATTTAAAATATAAATGTTGTAAAATTCACTCAGGTACGTTTAGACGCGTTAATAATAAATTAAGTATATTTAACAGTTCTTTTATTTCTAAAGCAATGCTGCTGCATTTTACACAAAGATATCCAGTAAATATATAACCATTCCAATTTTCGTACCTGCCTAAAACGAAGTCATTCCAATAGTAGCAAATGTAATTTTCAACAGATTTAATATTTATGCAACTGCAATGACAGCAGAGCTTGCAGATGTCGCCATATTGAGCCCGAACTTATTGGAGCTTCGGTGTATCGGTGTGAGAGCTTTCGAGCTTACAGACTATACCGTCAACTTGAATATGCATAAGATTGGAGATCGAATGCATGTGGCAGTTTCAGCTTAATTTGAAGGAACAATTTACAAGGGAGATAAGCTTTGGTTTTGCTTGTTTTAATAAACTGTAGTTAAATAACTACAATTGTTAAGCAGTATACCTAATCACACAGTCGTCTAGGTCTTATAGGTAGATTCTTGTATATCTCACAGCAATACTTTCTCCCGGTTTCACCGCTTAGCTATAATTGAGGTACCTACTTTTAGTTCGGAACACTAAACCAACGTAAAACTGGAGGCATTAAAAAAGTATTGGATCGCCAGACAAACACACCCACTGTATGGACCCAAAGTAAGCAGAGCCTGTGTTATGGATGTCCACACAACGAACTGGAGGGAACTCAGAAAAAAAACATACATATAGGTATAACTCACATATATAACACTGAGAAAAAACATCTGTGTTCTTCACACAAATGAGAGCCCCAACCAGGACTCAAACTTGGGTACTCAAGCGTATGAGGCAGGCCTAAACCATTACGCCACTCGGCCGTCGATTCGGAATGCACTCATTTACTCACTAACATTTAAAAAAAGTTTTGTAGCGCCGCTGGCAATCGCTGCTGCGCAAAATTGAAACTTGAATCGCAGGACCAATTCGGCAGGGATAATAAATAAACGGCCTCAAAAAATACCGCAAGAAATGGCAATTAATTATTCAAAAGTTCAACGGTCGATAACTGCACAATTTTAATGTCTTAATGAAATGCGGACGAGGCTTTCTGCACAACAGGTAGGTTGCGGTGCAAAAAGTTTATGTAACTGCAGTCAAGTATACATCATGCAGTTAACGACCGTTATGCCATAAGGGTCTATAGCCCTAATTACCAACGGCATAAGGTTGTAATCTGGTGAATGTAACTAAATGATATATGAATAAGATGTAAGGTATATCGTAGAAGAAACATCACAGGTTTTGTGGTAACATAGTTTCCCAAAAAGTCAACTAACACAAAAGGTCGAGTTACTTTTGTTAAAAACGTCTTCAAGTTATGAAGCAGTAACAGATTATAATTGCCGAAAAAATAATGATTGTTTATTTATGTCATAGATTCAATTACAAAATGAATAAAAGAATGCATTCTTTCCCAGTAAAACTAATTAAGCAAAATATTCTTGGGTCAGAGCTAAAACGACTGATAAGGCTTTTTCGTCTTTGAAGATAACTCCATTGGTACAGTTGGGGAACTAAGTGTGGTCGCCCCTTAATATGCAGAGCGCCTACAAAAGACCGAAAAATGTGCATGTTAATATTACAAAGCTTAAAAACTATGTTACAAAAATTTTCTGCAAATCCTGAATCATCAAAACTCACACAAATATCAACGTCACAATCTAATCAGTCTATTACGGACCATACTTGTTGACACACGGCAATAAAATAAAACACAAATTACAATGCAGGTTTATTTCAATTCTATTTCAAAACAAAATTTGTCAATTAAATACCAAATTACAGTGACAGCGGTAAAGGGCTTTTATTCAAATTGACAAGTGATAAGTCTAACTATCTTGGACATTTTTCCAGTTTTCGAAGCCTTGAAAGTACACAAATGCGATATTTAGTAAATAATGTTCTTATGCAACATAAATTAAGTGAACATTTTAAAAAAAATACATAGGGAAAGGTGTCAGTAATATGACAGGTCTGTATCGGTATTTGACTGTATCCACCTCCTAGGCAGGTGAACCGAATTCATTTATGTTTTGTTTTTATTAAAAATACCTTGACCAAAAGTGTTCCAATACAATCCAACTTGTAGCCGTTTCTTTTTATGATAAGTCTATAGCAAAAGCAATTAATACACAAACAGAGCAATTAACGAAAAAGACACAACTGTTATTATTTTCAACGATGCTCATTTAATATTCAGTTAAAATGAAATAAAGGACATCGCAAGTTGGCAACCGATCGCATTTACAAAGCCGATACAGCAAACTGTGTGGTCGCTTAAACTGGTCCCTAATACAGCTTCGGAAGTCCTACGGGTTCTTTCCAACTTGTTAAGTTTTATTACAACTCGATTTTGTACAGTTAAATGCCAATTAGCGAAGCAGTTTATTCTAAATCTGCTTATATTTGCTTGGTATTTAGCATGTTCTGTGATTTGAGTCCTTGTGAAAATTGTGTTTTACTCATGCGACCATAAGTAAAACAAAATTTTCACAAGCATTTTAACACACTAAGTGAAGCGAAAATACTTGTATGCAGCAACTAATATTTCTGTGAATTATGACGGCCTTGACCAGTCGATCCATCTTGTAGAGGACTAGCTCACACTCTCTGTAGGTAGGTAGTATAAAACTTGATTGCCTTTAATATCTATTGTTTCCTCAGTTTCGTAATCCTGAAATCTCAGGTTAAAATAATCGGAAAACTTACAGCAAGAACATAGTCAAGATATTTACAGTTATGAAAGTATTCGTATATAGGAAACTTATAGAAAATCACAAACAAAATAATAGTAGCTATATTTTGTGAATTGGCTGCACCTGTGATTTTATGACTTTTTATTCGATTTTGCAGTGAAAATCCAAAGAAGATCGTTTTGTCTCCTACTTTTTAAGTGATAAATAAATAAAAAAAATAAATTTTTTATTTTATACAAACGACTAGAAATGTTGGAAATATTTTTGCGTAATTTTAATTATATATTTAGTTCAATTGAAACGACCTTTCTTCGCCGACAAACGGTAATCTTGAATTCAGTTTACGATGACATGTCTGCATTTTAATAAAGTTTACTTCTTATTTTATGCCATCTTCGCCTTCTTTTTGGCAACGGATTCTTAAAAATTAATTTACTCGTATTATCAATATGGAAGTGCTGTGAGATCCACTTTTATACCTGCTTACACTCAAGAATAAACTTGGTCGTTAATAACGTTTAAAAGCTTTGCCGGGTTGTTATCAACAGCCGCTGTATGGATATTTTAAGTTCTGTAAGTACTTAGTTACCCCCTTAGTTAGTTAGTAAAATGTTAAAAATCCCCAGACAAACACAACAGCTGTATGGCCCCAAAGTAAGCAGAGTTTGTGTTATGGATGACCATACAGCGAACTAGGAGGGAACTCAGAATAGACATACATATATAAATATTAACAACCACGACCCGAGAACAAACATTTATGTTCATCACATAAATGAATGCCCCGGCCAGGACTCGATCCTTGGACCTCCGGCGTATGAGGCAGGGCTCCTAACTACTATGCTAGTCGGTCCAGGTGCTGCCGCACCACGTTCACTATATTCGTAAATCATAGGATATCAGCAAGTTTGTGCAAAAATAGCTTACAAATCGCATATGTCTTGCTTAATAATTCAACTATTCAACATGACGGCTAGCCAGTTAGCTGAACAAATCCATAGCTGTTTAGTTGAATGCCTAATTCATGAACGGGTGCCGTTTGAGGGTGTTCGTGGTTTGGATACTTGGGGGGAGGGAGACTTGCCGAGCTAACAGATGCAGATAAGAATAACTTTGTATAGACATAAAGAGACTCTGTAAATTTATTTTGAAAGAAATGTACCCGTTAAGTAAATTGCCAGTTCTTCTTCACGAAGGTTTTTTCGAACTGGTGGTAGTCATGTTTTATTTGACATCAATAAGAACAAGTATCAATAAGAACAAGTAATTGTCAATGTTGAGAAATAAATATTTCACTTCAACCATCCGCCTGTGACAAAGACTTGTTCACTGAACGTAAATGACAAAGCGTTATAAATGTTTAGATAACTGCTTCATCTTTGAACTTATCGATGATAAAAAATGTGCGCGATACCGCGATCCCTGATAAACCAGCTAAAACGTTAAAAAATAATCAAAATACCTTTATGTGAATTTCCTGTACGCGGGTGTTCGTTTAAGGACCTACACATGTCTTCATAAGGGTGTTACCACACCAATCGATCGACGTTGCCTGTTCCATGCTGTGATCGAATTTTGTGAATCATCTGCCAAAAACCGTTATCTAGATAGACCGCAGCTGACTGGAGAGATCAAATAACGTTTCCTTTTTCCGGTTTTTTATTATTTGACGTAAAAAATAAAGCAGATCGCCTTAAGGTTGATTTCTTTTTTATTTGAATATCGTAAAATACTGACCGATCAAAATAAATAAGAATGAATTTTTCAAATTGCTTTTCAACCGCTCTCACTAAATATCGGGAATATTATTTAATTACTAAAGTAATTCTGAAAGTTTACCGTTAAACAACTCTAGTCATGCATATGGAAATAAACTATGTACTTAGAAGCCTTCCTTTTAAGTCGGTGGTCATTACGCTAGCATGGACCTCATTTCGTTTTATAATGCTGTAACAAGCACATATTTGGGGTAAATAATTAAGTGTAAGTAAGGGTAAGTAATTTAAGCAATCTCCCTACAGCATAACTCAAAATTTAACCTTTTTCTATGTTCAGCACGCCAACATACGACATGGCTCCGAACCCTGACAAGCAGTGGATCCTTCGGGTCACAGAAAAGATGAAGCCAATACACCGGCAATTCACCGACCTGCTCATGACCAAGCGCCTGCAGACCTTGCAAAGTGTTGATATGGTAAGTTTTTGATAAGATTACGAGCGCGTGCCCACGGCTTTTTCTGAATTCCTGTTCTCGTATATAAGGACTATCCCATTTCCCGGACTTAGAAATATGCTTCCTTATTCCTTGTCAAAATCAGAAGGGAACTGATAAGTAAATTTCGGCTTTCTATGTTTATGTACTTAGGTATGTCTATGGTTTAGGGTTTGAAATTGAGAGAATGTGTCGGTCACAAATGGCCACATTGATGAATGTGTACATCAACTCGAGGCACAAGTTCTACCTTGCTACATGAACATTTGTAATTGCAATAGCTATACCTATATAGAACTTGCGAAATATTCATCTTCAAACTCACCGCATTTATAAATTCCTACAAAGACTGTCTTTGATTGAATAGATTACACATAAGAATCTCGTTAGCAAAGTTTCATGAACAACGATTTGTTTCTATAAACCTAAATATTTCTCACCTTTCCAGGCAGATATGGTCCCTTATAGAAGTATGGTAATAGGTGGTGGTACCCTTCCTTGCCTTATTTAATTTAGTGAGCGCCATTCACAAAGATGCGCCCCGTTCCTTTTTTGGTCTATTCATCATAGTGTGGTCATAAGAGACAAAAGTAGTGGGGGGTTTCAATATGCAATAACAATTTTTTTATTGTTTTATGAACAAACAGATTTTTTTTATTTTTACTTCCGTGTTTCGAGCGAGATGGTAGACAAGCCTAGCTGCGATTATATAATGGAGAAATACTGAATGCGCAGTATCGCGTTTATTTATTTCTATAAAAAAGATTCAAGAAATTTTTGTTTTTTTTTATAAAAGTTTTTGGTCTATTCATCAAAGTGTGGCCATAGGAGACAAAAGTAGTGGGGGATTTCAATATGAAATAACAATGTTTTTATTGTTTTATGAACAAACAGATTTTATTTATTTTTACTTCCGTGTTTCGAGCGAGATGGTAGACAAGCCTAGCTGTGATTATATAATGGAGAAATACTGAATGCGCAGTATCGCGTTTAATTATTTCTATAAAAAAGATTCAAGAACTTTTTATGTTTTTTTTTTTGTTTTTTATAAAAGGTCTCCTTCTAACATTCTTGTTTGCATTTTTGATGAACACGAGATAAAAAATATCAGAGATAATTGGAGTCATTCGTACGGTGGGTGGTGGAGTGTGCTGTAACTAATTTAAAGTGACACGTTCGTGATTAGGTCAATTTTAACTTTTTTGTCAATTTTATTTTTAACGAATTCTAATTTTATTTGAATGGCCTGATGATATCCTCAGATAGTTTTTTTTTTATGAAAACAAGATGCACAAGTTAATTTTAATGACGGATGGATTGGAGTTTTTTTCACTAAACAGCGCGTGTCTAATTATATCTCGTACCAACTGAAAAATGTAAGTTCATAGACGGCCGAGTAGCGTAGTGGTAAGTACCCCTGTCTCATACGCCAGAGGACCCAGGTTCGAGTCCTGGCCGGGGCATTCATTTCTGTAATGAAACAGATATTTGTTCTCGCGTCACGGTTGTTCATATTTACATATGTATGTTTATTCTGGGTTCCCCCCCAGTTCGCTGTATGGTCAACCATAACATAAGCTCTGCTTAATTTGGGGCTATACAGTTGGTGTGTTTGTCTGGGAATATATTATATTACTATTATATATTACTGTGTGAAGGACATACCTAATATTTCGTGGCGAAGGTACAGTTAAAAGTCTTCTAAGTTAATACCATACTAAGCGATACAATACTATAGGTTTTGAGAGGATGAAGTATATAAGTGTAAGTATAATAATACATTCATAGATTTTGTATTACCTTCGATAACTAGACACCTTTATTACAGGAAATTTACCTACCCATAGCTTTCTTGTTTACACTGCTGAACTGTAATACCTGGTTAAAAACTTTATAAAGAAACATAATTCCGAACCAAATTCTTCTCTGAGTTTGTCAAAAATCTTGCTTATCACAAATCTAAGTACAGAATTGATGAATTCCTTGATTTTCAATTCATCATTCCTTGAAACATAAGTACAATGTAGTAACTTAAAATTTAGTTACTACTTAATTTTTTTTTACTTAATAGGTGGCCTTTTAAATTTCACCGGACTTTGTAGCCTAGCGCTGAGGGCGCTAAGCCGGAACTTAAACTACATACGATACGCCTAAGGGCACCCGAGAGGGCACGAGCCTCGGCTTAGGACGTCGTATATTGAAACTACCTCGGTTCGGAAGGGTCATCTACTGCCAAAGAACCAGCAAGAAGCTCAGTAGGAATGCGTACGACGCGTTAGCCTAGCCCACCGGTGCGTTAGGCGATTCGAATGATATTTTGTTTTATCTTTTTGAAGTTAACAACAGAGTAATTTTATTTCTTTTAATTAGTATTAGCAAACCTTATTCGTGATAGCTTTAAATTGCGACCGACTAAACTTAAAACTCACGTTGTAATACCTAGGTACTCGTAATTGTTCAATACTTACAGTAGGTGTTAAACTGCTTTAATTTTACAGGCTGTGGAAAGAGTGTATCAAGAGTTAAAATCTCTAGGCGAGCTGGACAACACATATCTCGTGTACACGTCAGATCATGGCTACCATTTGGGGCAGTTCGGTCTGGTGAAAGGGAAGAGCTTTCCTTTTGAGTTTGACATCCGAGTGCCTTTCCTAGTTAGAGGTCCTGGAGTCGAGCCTGGGACTGTGTAAGTATGAAGAAGTGTGATCTAACTATATTAGTGGTCTCTATTTTAATTTTTGCTATTGTCTGACACCTAATGTGTAAGACTGAAAGTAGTCGGGATTTTTGAAGCGAAACCTTTGATTTAATTTAAAAGCGGAAGAAAGGTGACGTTCTTTCATGACGCACTTGAGTAGGTAATCTATGGTACTCAAACAATATCAAACTTTAAATGAATCAAAGAGACAGTATGGCACGCAAGACTAGCATCGTGTCGTATCGCCTCGGTTCTTTTCGCGTAGTGACAGTTGGATCAGGCGACGGACACAATGTATATGTAGTCCGTGCGTTAGTAGCTACTTTATCGCCTACCTGCCGCTTTTTCACTTTAATCAAAGAACAACCTGCCGTACTCTTAATATTAATGGGTGGGCACTCTAGACGCAAACCACATGATCTTTAAATGTTTAATTCAAACGGCCGCACTTATTTAACTGTAGCAATAGATGGATGTGGGTGAATATGACACTGTATGTAGATTAAATTGCGCAAGAAACTAATATAATCAAATATTTCTAAATAAACAGAAAGTAATCTTATATATTTAAAACACCTACGCACTTTTGATTGAAGTAAATAGTGGACTTTAGGTGTCATTCTTACATAACGTACCTGAAAAATAGCTCCGGTACTTCCACAGATACCCTTACTAAACAAATGCAATTAAATTGCTTCCAGACATAAAAGAGATAGAAATATACAAAACATAGGCTTGCGAGCAAGACAACATATTTTGGTTGCGTATAATTTCATGTACTAATTCATGTTGTATTTGTCCTATGTTTCGTATTGTAGGTTTGTTTTGAGTTCAGTCCGGGCCTAAACCATTTGACAAGTAAATCAGGCGTACGGGATCAAACATTTTTAAGGTCCGTGCCACAGGAGCTAGTCGTCCTTTTGCTTTCAAATTTAATACTTAGCGGTCGTCAGATTGCTCAATATAATGGACTATTTCTACTGTGTTATACAGAAATCTCAAGATTTCAAAAAAAGGTACCTATAGATAGCTTTTCGCTTAAGTTCACTTTTCATTTGTTTCACAGGGTAGATGACATAGTCCTTAACATCGACTTAGCTCCAACGTTCTTAGACATGGGCGGCGTGGAAGCTCCTCCGCACATGGACGGCAGGTCTCTGCTGCCACTGCTGCAGCCGCGGCGGAGACCCCACCCCGCTGCGCACTGGCCTGATACCTTCCTTGTTGAGAGGTACGCTTGAGACTGAGAAAAGGATTCGTTTGTACTAAATCGCCTTTTCTAAGTCTCGCACAGTCATAACTCGATCGGTTAAAATGTATTTTGCCAAAAAACGACGAGCCGGAGGGTAAACGTTCTGGGGCATTTTATCGATACAAATGCACAAAACCAGCATTTATTGAAAAGTATTACGAACAAAAAATTCCCCGATGCCTTGATAGCGGCAATCATTTTTCAGCCCATGCGTCTGCGCGGGTTAGTTTAAAAGAACTTTGACATTTTTGCTTGCTTTAGCATTATTTTTAGGATAATAAAAGATAAATAGTAAGTATATAGGTACACAAAAAATCTGAGTAATCTAAATATATTTTTCATAGACCCTTCTAAGCATAAAGGTTACTTGTTTAAATCATTTAAATCGTTATCTAATATGTGTAAAACAATATTTCAGTTCGGGACGCCGTGAAACACAAGCACACTGGAAGTATAGTAGAGAAATGAATTCTGGTACATCTTCAACAGCTCATCCTTTCGAGGGTTCTTCTGAAAGCGGGGACTTCGACGATGACTCGGAAGATGATTTCTTAGAGCTTGAAGATCACGACAATGTAATAAAAAAATACACATTCATTCTTCAATACTTCTAGAAAAAGCCAATGTAACGATTTTCTCATTTTACAGGAACAATCGAGCGCGGATTCCTCGTCGTCTAATAACTCTCCGCTGATAACTAATGAAAGTATAAACCCAATATTGGAGGCAAGTCTCGAAAAGGCTCTTGAAGCAGAAGAAAACCCACCGAACGAGATCTCTGCTTCAAAAAATATTGATCGTAAGTAATCTGTTAGCCTAGATTGAATATCAGTGCACACAGAATTAAAATAGAGTTGCAGGTTCAGTACGTACTGACGAATATCTTTGGCTTATTCGCAGAACAGCAAAATAGAAAAGCATGTTAGCGCCATAAGAACCAGTGTTGCTACACTCACACAATCAAATAATAACTACTTCACTAGTTCATCGTTCATTTTAATTATAACATTGAATAATTTCAGCGTTTGCAGAACTTCCCATAATAAGCAGAAAAGCAGCAAGATTAGCTGCTGAATGCTCTAAAGCAGAACTGCGGGCTCCTTGTTCAACTGGGCGCAAATGGAAATGTGTATTAGTCAATGGCAAATGGAGAAAGCATAAGTGCAAGAATGAGGTAAATTTTTGTTTCATATGAATTTTTGTAAGAAAAGTCTACTTAAATATTGCTGTACTCACCTAAAAACGTTTTGTTTTAGCCTGAAGTGGTGAACCCTCAACCAAAGATGAGCACTAAAAAGTGCGCTTGCTTCACACCTGGTGGTCTTGTCTATACAAGACTAGAAACTGACGGTACTATAGCGAGAAGGCCAATTGATACTTCAAAACTTAACAGTACAAGAATGCGCAGGTCTCTTTCTAACGATGTTTTTGAACCGAACACCGTCGATGGCATACTTGAAGAGAACCCAAGCATCGGCCATTTAAGTTCTGAGAACGAACCAATAAATGAGCTAGAAAGCAAAAACACAGCAGATAAAATAGATAAACTAATAAAGGAAACCGAGGCTTTCCTTAAATATTATGAAAAAACCAAAGATAATTTAACTCACAAAAGAATCAAACGAAGGGCACATAATTGGAATTTGTATAAACATAAGCCGAAAAAAGATTATTTTATAAATAACAACGATTCATCTCTAGAATGTAAGGTAGAGGTAGATGGAACTGTGAATTGCTCGCAAGTTATTTACAATGACCTTAAGGCGTGGCAAACTAATAGGTTGAGCTTAGAAGATCAAATAAGACAACTACGAACAAAATTAGAAGATTTGAAAGAAATAAAAAGACATTTAAAGATAACAAAACCTATCGTAGATACACAAACAGCACAACCAAATATTCCACCAGGCATTACTAACAAAAGTCCACCCAACAGCACGCATAACACCTCAAAAGATCATTTGAGAAAAGCGAGATTACATCGGTTCAAATTGAAGAATCACAATAACACATCATACGACAAACGTTATCGACAGTCAAACGAATATGTGTTACCTACTATAAATACTCATACCAAAGATGATATTTTTATGAAACAGATGAAAAATGAAACTACACCAACCACTTTTACATCAGATATTAATACTGCAACACCCCCGAGTATCTTACCTACGGACACAGAACTACCGAAACCACAAATAACAACCATAATCATTGATAACAAATACCTTGATGATGATTTATACGAAAAAAGTACTTTACAAACTATTACTACAAACGAATTAGTATCAACGACGGAAAGTGTTCACGATAAGACCGAAAAACAGTTCGTGACTGATGAATTTACAACCGTTCATGCAAGCACACCTAGCACTGTTGAAAAAATCTCTCAAAACGCAAAAACCTTGGACAGAGCTATAGACTCCTTTGTATCAACACAGAGAACTACATCAACTTCTTTTGTTCCTTCGACAACACGCCTTGTACCAGAAACGACTACATCTTCTGTAAATTTAGGCCCTGCGAGATTCGATGCATCCGAATATGAACAAAGAAACAAGGGTCCGACGAAAAATGTATTCAATAGACCATATGACGTGTTTCAAAGACGCCTGCATCCTCTTTACATTGAAAATGAAGAACAACATGTCTGCTATTGTGAGGAAAATAGGTACGGTTACCTTTGTGATATATTATTTACTTCTTTAAAAAAATATGACAGAGCTTAGGAAAAGCTACATAAGAATTTTTATTAGCTCAGTAAACATCTCTTATCGAAAATTTCAGACGAACAAAAACTTTCGTTCCTGTTTATTTGGAAGCTGCACAAAAAGCTCGCGAAGAAAGACGGAAAATAAAAGAACAGAGATTAAGAAAAAAGTTAAGGAAAGCAAAGAAGAAGGTATTATATAATTTTCATTATCTTCCAATTTGGCACGATTGCACTTAGGCTCCATATAATAACGCCGTAGGTTAATCGTACTATTTCAGTAAAGTTTGGTTGAATGTTAATGTTATTATAAATTATCATATTTTTTGTTTTAATTTCAGGCAGAATTAGAACGGCTTTGTGAATCTGAGAGAATGAATTGTTTCCGCCATGATAATGACCATTGGCGTACTGCGCCTCTTTGGACCGCAGGGCCTTTCTGCTTTTGTATGAGCTCTTCCAACAATACATATAACTGTATAAGAACGATAAACGCGACACACAATCTTCTTTACTGTGAATTTGTCACGGGACTGGTCACTTATTACAATTTACGAATAGGTAAGCCTTCAACAATATTACCAATATATAAATAATTTGGATCTCACTTCCTCGGCGGTTGAAATTAAAATTTGTTTTCCAGATCCGTTTGAGACACAAAATCGGGTGAAATATTTGACAGATTCAGAAAAGGACTATTTACATAATCAGCTACAACAACTACTGAGTTGTCGGGGGCCTTCTTGCAGGAGATACGGGCATTCAAATCTATCTGGTGCGCATAATTCTTATCAGGATAAAAAAATATGAATTATAATATAAAATATATAGCTAATAGCAATATTTTATCAAATTCAGGAAGCAATGAGGACCTATCCAGCAGACCAATAGAAGATAACTACAACTTTCGAAATGAAGCGGCTGGGCCTCCATACAATGATAGGTACATTTCCTTTTGAATACATTTTTTAAATAATAAAATGCCTAGAAAGTTAGTAAGATAATTTTCTTCACAACTTTTTTTCTTTA
Source organism: Marasmarcha lunaedactyla (assembly GCA_923062675.1). Lineage (NCBI taxonomy): Eukaryota > Metazoa > Arthropoda > Insecta > Lepidoptera > Pterophoridae > Marasmarcha > Marasmarcha lunaedactyla. Next base: position 8,391,829 of record OV281342.1, on the reverse strand, counting down.
TAACTTACAGAGGCTGGCAATGGAACGGCTACGGTCGCCGATATGCACGAATGAGATACCTACATAGACGTCGCCATGCACCTGTTTAAACCAAAACTAAAAATTTTGGTTAATAATTATCTTGGAAGCATAAAATGCTGTTCAAACCAATTTTGCGCAAATCACCTTGAGAAACCAATCAATGAATATTGATCGAGAAAATTTTCTTATACATACACCACATTATGAAAACATGGGTTGATCTTGTCAAAAATTGTAATTGACAATTCAATTTGCGCCTCATATTTATTACGAATATACGTTAAGCGAAAAAGCATACCTATTTATTATGTACAAAAAACGGAATATCTATATAACATATTTTAGTAGTTATTACAATATGTAACCAACTTCAGTAGTTGAAACTGCTCATGAATTGCATTTGAAATTGTTCATGTTTAGAATTTGTTGAGGCTATCCATTTTAGCCTAGCTTAGCTTTTATTTTTAATTTTTATAATAATATCCTTGCACAGTAAGTTATAAGAAAATATCTAATGACTATCCAATCATTGTATGTTTGCATCGAATATAGCCAGGGCTTCCTGAAACTTTTTATTATAATATGTATATTGATGTGTGTAAAACATTGTCGTGTAACCTTAATAGAGTAAATAAAGTGCTGACCCACATATCAGTGATTAGTTCTTCGAAAAAGAGGAGCAACTACAGATTCAAATTAAGTGTTTTATCAAACATTTCAAATTGAAAATACAACACTGTCAATAAAGTAGATTGCTGCAAAAAATACCTATGTATTCATTAAAACAGCTTTAATAATTAATGTATTGAAATGGATTTGCATAAATAGTAAAAATAATCATATTCAGGTTAAAATAACTTCTATCACAGGTAAAATTAGAAACACTTTCTAAAACCAAAACTATATTTAAAAATACTCAATTATATTGCAACCAGTTACTAATAATTTTATAAAATTTTAAGCTGCAGCATTAACAAGTTTGCACATTTAGATTTAACATTGTTACACCCAAATGGTGTGTCCAGTGATGAAATTGATCAATGGGCTATAGCAATAAAGTTGCTACACCAAATGAAGTATTTTAAGATTCATTTTAAAATCTATAAATGTACAAGTATGAAAGTCTCGTAAAATAAGTATATGTAAGCTCGTAGAATTGTTCCCTATATGTCTTGTAGAATAATAAAAGTGATAATAAACTGTTGCCATTGTGATGATATCTGTATTGGTTTTTAAATTATATATTGTAAAACATGAAAGAACATGTTTTATTTTTTAGAAATCCAACAATTCATTTAATTCATCTTCGTTTTCAGTTAAAGAAAAAATTGTGTTGATGTCTTTATGAATTTTTGTGTTTTGAGATGTGTATTCATCTTCAGTTTCTATATGATCTGGTTTATCATCTACAAACTGAGCCCATTTAGATTGTTTTCCACTTCCTAAATTAAGTTTAGAGTCTCTACAATTAGATTTGGGCAGCTTATCTATTAAATTTAATATATCTGATTTCAATGGAGAACATTCTGTAGATACTAATATATCTTCTTTTTGTTTTTTATTTATTCTATTCTGGATTGTTTTTTTAGACGTAATATTTGGATGACTATTAATAAGTAAGTTTTCAGTCTTAGTACTATCTCTTCGAAATGAACATACATCTGGACTATCTGGTTCATTTAGTTGTGGTCTCTGGAACTTCTTCTTTGGCATTTTTAATGCAACTTCTTTATCATCTAACATCAAAATTTCATTGCAGTGTAAATGTGAAAATAGGTACGGTTACCTTTGTGATATATTATTTACTTCTTTAAAAAAATATGACAGAGCTTAGGAAAAGCTACATAAGAATTTTTATTAGCTCAGTAAACATCTCTTATCGAAAATTTCAGACGAACAAAAACTTTCGTTCCTGTTTATTTGGAAGCTGCACAAAAAGCTCGCGAAGAAAGACGGAAAATAAAAGAACAGAGATTAAGAAAAAAGTTAAGGAAAGCAAAGAAGAAGGTATTATATAATTTTCATTATCTTCCAATTTGGCACGATTGCACTTAGGCTCCATATAATAACGCCGTAGGTTAATCGTACTATTTCAGTAAAGTTTGGTTGAATGTTAATGTTATTATAAATTATCATATTTTTTGTTTTAATTTCAGGCAGAATTAGAACGGCTTTGTGAATCTGAGAGAATGAATTGTTTCCGCCATGATAATGACCATTGGCGTACTGCGCCTCTTTGGACCGCAGGGCCTTTCTGCTTTTGTATGAGCTCTTCCAACAATACATATAACTGTATAAGAACGATAAACGCGACACACAATCTTCTTTACTGTGAATTTGTCACGGGACTGGTCACTTATTACAATTTACGAATAGGTAAGCCTTCAACAATATTACCAATATATAAATAATTTGGATCTCACTTCCTCGGCGGTTGAAATTAAAATTTGTTTTCCAGATCCGTTTGAGACACAAAATCGGGTGAAATATTTGACAGATTCAGAAAAGGACTATTTACATAATCAGCTACAACAACTACTGAGTTGTCGGGGGCCTTCTTGCAGGAGATACGGGCATTCAAATCTATCTGGTGCGCATAATTCTTATCAGGATAAAAAAATATGAATTATAATATAAAATATATAGCTAATAGCAATATTTTATCAAATTCAGGAAGCAATGAGGACCTATCCAGCAGACCAATAGAAGATAACTACAACTTTCGAAATGAAGCGGCTGGGCCTCCATACAATGATAGGTACATTTCCTTTTGAATACATTTTTTAAATAATAAAATGCCTAGAAAGTTAGTAAGATAATTTTCTTCACAACTTTTTTTCTTTATAACTTACAGAGGCTGGCAATGGAACGGCTACGGTCGCCGATATGCACGAATGAGATACCTACATAGACGTCGCCATGCACCTGTTTAAACCAAAACTAAAAATTTTGGTTAATAATTATCTTGGAAGCATAAAATGCTGTTCAAACCAATTTTGCGCAAATCACCTTGAGAAACCAATCAATGAATATTGATCGAGAAAATTTTCTTATACATACACCACATTATGAAAACATGGGTTGATCTTGTCAAAAATTGTAATTGACAATTCAATTTGCGCCTCATATTTATTACGAATATACGTTAAGCGAAAAAGCATACCTATTTATTATGTACAAAAAACGGAATATCTATATAACATATTTTAGTAGTTATTACAATATGTAACCAACTTCAGTAGTTGAAACTGCTCATGAATTGCATTTGAAATTGTTCATGTTTAGAATTTGTTGAGGCTATCCATTTTAGCCTAGCTTAGCTTTTATTTTTAATTTTTATAATAATATCCTTGCACAGTAAGTTATAAGAAAATATCTAATGACTATCCAATCATTGTATGTTTGCATCGAATATAGCCAGGGCTTCCTGAAACTTTTTATTATAATATGTATATTGATGTGTGTAAAACATTGTCGTGTAACCTTAATAGAGTAAATAAAGTGCTGACCCACATATCAGTGATTAGTTCTTCGAAAAAGAGGAGCAACTACAGATTCAAATTAAGTGTTTTATCAAACATTTCAAATTGAAAATACAACACTGTCAATAAAGTAGATTGCTGCAAAAAATACCTATGTATTCATTAAAACAGCTTTAATAATTAATGTATTGAAATGGATTTGCATAAATAGTAAAAATAATCATATTCAGGTTAAAATAACTTCTATCACAGGTAAAATTAGAAACACTTTCTAAAACCAAAACTATATTTAAAAATACTCAATTATATTGCAACCAGTTACTAATAATTTTATAAAATTTTAAGCTGCAGCATTAACAAGTTTGCACATTTAGATTTAACATTGTTACACCCAAATGGTGTGTCCAGTGATGAAATTGATCAATGGGCTATAGCAATAAAGTTGCTACACCAAATGAAGTATTTTAAGATTCATTTTAAAATCTATAAATGTACAAGTATGAAAGTCTCGTAAAATAAGTATATGTAAGCTCGTAGAATTGTTCCCTATATGTCTTGTAGAATAATAAAAGTGATAATAAACTGTTGCCATTGTGATGATATCTGTATTGGTTTTTAAATTATATATTGTAAAACATGAAAGAACATGTTTTATTTTTTAGAAATCCAACAATTCATTTAATTCATCTTCGTTTTCAGTTAAAGAAAAAATTGTGTTGATGTCTTTATGAATTTTTGTGTTTTGAGATGTGTATTCATCTTCAGTTTCTATATGATCTGGTTTATCATCTACAAACTGAGCCCATTTAGATTGTTTTCCACTTCCTAAATTAAGTTTAGAGTCTCTACAATTAGATTTGGGCAGCTTATCTATTAAATTTAATATATCTGATTTCAATGGAGAACATTCTGTAGATACTAATATATCTTCTTTTTGTTTTTTATTTATTCTATTCTGGATTGTTTTTTTAGACGTAATATTTGGATGACTATTAATAAGTAAGTTTTCAGTCTTAGTACTATCTCTTCGAAATGAACATACATCTGGACTATCTGGTTCATTTAGTTGTGGTCTCTGGAACTTCTTCTTTGGCATTTTTAATGCAACTTCTTTATCATCTAACATCAAAATTTCATTGCAGTGTAAATGTGAAAATAGGTACGGTTACCTTTGTGATATATTATTTACTTCTTTAAAAAAATATGACAGAGCTTAGGAAAAGCTACATAAGAATTTTTATTAGCTCAGTAAACATCTCTTATCGAAAATTTCAGACGAACAAAAACTTTCGTTCCTGTTTATTTGGAAGCTGCACAAAAAGCTCGCGAAGAAAGACGGAAAATAAAAGAACAGAGATTAAGAAAAAAGTTAAGGAAAGCAAAGAAGAAGGTATTATATAATTTTCATTATCTTCCAATTTGGCACGATTGCACTTAGGCTCCATATAATAACGCCGTAGGTTAATCGTACTATTTCAGTAAAGTTTGGTTGAATGTTAATGTTATTATAAATTATCATATTTTTTGTTTTAATTTCAGGCAGAATTAGAACGGCTTTGTGAATCTGAGAGAATGAATTGTTTCCGCCATGATAATGACCATTGGCGTACTGCGCCTCTTTGGACCGCAGGGCCTTTCTGCTTTTGTATGAGCTCTTCCAACAATACATATAACTGTATAAGAACGATAAACGCGACACACAATCTTCTTTACTGTGAATTTGTCACGGGACTGGTCACTTATTACAATTTACGAATAGGTAAGCCTTCAACAATATTACCAATATATAAATAATTTGGATCTCACTTCCTCGGCGGTTGAAATTAAAATTTGTTTTCCAGATCCGTTTGAGACACAAAATCGGGTGAAATATTTGACAGATTCAGAAAAGGACTATTTACATAATCAGCTACAACAACTACTGAGTTGTCGGGGGCCTTCTTGCAGGAGATACGGGCATTCAAATCTATCTGGTGCGCATAATTCTTATCAGGATAAAAAAATATGAATTATAATATAAAATATATAGCTAATAGCAATATTTTATCAAATTCAGGAAGCAATGAGGACCTATCCAGCAGACCAATAGAAGATAACTACAACTTTCGAAATGAAGCGGCTGGGCCTCCATACAATGATAGGTACATTTCCTTTTGAATACATTTTTTAAATAATAAAATGCCTAGAAAGTTAGTAAGATAATTTTCTTCACAACTTTTTTTCTTTATAACTTACAGAGGCTGGCAATGGAACGGCTACGGTCGCCGATATGCACGAATGAGATACCTACATAGACGTCGCCATGCACCTGTTTAAACCAAAACTAAAAATTTTGGTTAATAATTATCTTGGAAGCATAAAATGCTGTTCAAACCAATTTTGCGCAAATCACCTTGAGAAACCAATCAATGAATATTGATCGAGAAAATTTTCTTATACATACACCACATTATGAAAACATGGGTTGATCTTGTCAAAAATTGTAATTGACAATTCAATTTGCGCCTCATATTTATTACGAATATACGTTAAGCGAAAAAGCATACCTATTTATTATGTACAAAAAACGGAATATCTATATAACATATTTTAGTAGTTATTACAATATGTAACCAACTTCAGTAGTTGAAACTGCTCATGAATTGCATTTGAAATTGTTCATGTTTAGAATTTGTTGAGGCTATCCATTTTAGCCTAGCTTAGCTTTTATTTTTAATTTTTATAATAATATCCTTGCACAGTAAGTTATAAGAAAATATCTAATGACTATCCAATCATTGTATGTTTGCATCGAATATAGCCAGGGCTTCCTGAAACTTTTTATTATAATATGTATATTGATGTGTGTAAAACATTGTCGTGTAACCTTAATAGAGTAAATAAAGTGCTGACCCACATATCAGTGATTAGTTCTTCGAAAAAGAGGAGCAACTACAGATTCAAATTAAGTGTTTTATCAAACATTTCAAATTGAAAATACAACACTGTCAATAAAGTAGATTGCTGCAAAAAATACCTATGTATTCATTAAAACAGCTTTAATAATTAATGTATTGAAATGGATTTGCATAAATAGTAAAAATAATCATATTCAGGTTAAAATAACTTCTATCACAGGTAAAATTAGAAACACTTTCTAAAACCAAAACTATATTTAAAAATACTCAATTATATTGCAACCAGTTACTAATAATTTTATAAAATTTTAAGCTGCAGCATTAACAAGTTTGCACATTTAGATTTAACATTGTTACACCCAAATGGTGTGTCCAGTGATGAAATTGATCAATGGGCTATAGCAATAAAGTTGCTACACCAAATGAAGTATTTTAAGATTCATTTTAAAATCTATAAATGTACAAGTATGAAAGTCTCGTAAAATAAGTATATGTAAGCTCGTAGAATTGTTCCCTATATGTCTTGTAGAATAATAAAAGTGATAATAAACTGTTGCCATTGTGATGATATCTGTATTGGTTTTTAAATTATATATTGTAAAACATGAAAGAACATGTTTTATTTTTTAGAAATCCAACAATTCATTTAATTCATCTTCGTTTTCAGTTAAAGAAAAAATTGTGTTGATGTCTTTATGAATTTTTGTGTTTTGAGATGTGTATTCATCTTCAGTTTCTATATGATCTGGTTTATCATCTACAAACTGAGCCCATTTAGATTGTTTTCCACTTCCTAAATTAAGTTTAGAGTCTCTACAATTAGATTTGGGCAGCTTATCTATTAAATTTAATATATCTGATTTCAATGGAGAACATTCTGTAGATACTAATATATCTTCTTTTTGTTTTTTATTTATTCTATTCTGGATTGTTTTTTTAGACGTAATATTTGGATGACTATTAATAAGTAAGTTTTCAGTCTTAGTACTATCTCTTCGAAATGAACATACATCTGGACTATCTGGTTCATTTAGTTGTGGTCTCTGGAACTTCTTCTTTGGCATTTTTAATGCAACTTCTTTATCATCTAACATCAAAATTTCATTGCAGTGTAAATGTGAATTTTCTGTTAAATTAGAATCAAGATACAAGGTTTTCGTCTTAGTACTACCTGACAATTGATAAAAATTGTCATTATCCCGCTTGTTACTTGGAGGTGGTTTTCGGAATTTTTTCTTTGGTACTTCTAGCACGACCTCTGCATCACCTAGCATCATGGGTTCATTACTGTCAAATTCTGAATTCTCTTTAGACTTTTCATTATTTGAATTTACAAAACCTGACCACTTACTTTTCTTTGGTTTTGGGTTAAGTTTAGGTTTTTCTTCATCAGTGGAAACTTCACCTGTATCGGAATATGAATTGTTGGAGTTATTTAATTCATCTACCTCTTGCCTTAAACCATTGAGTTTTTGAACATGTACTCTACATTCTTTTGAAGTTCCAATACCATAAGATCTTTTAATAGATTGTTTTTCGCCACAAAGTTTGCACTGGAATTTATTGGACTTCTTTGCTTGATGGACCTTAAAATAATCATCTCTTATTAAATCTTTTTTAAAACATCAAACATCCTTCATATTAGTGGAATGTATTTTGTTAAAAATAGTACAAGATTTGAAAGGTGAAATGCAATTTGAAGTAAGTGATTTGTAAATTATTTATAACAGTTAAATTCTTCCAAATTGATGTACACTAATGTAATCTCCAAATCTCAAATGGATTCAAATTAGAAACACCTAAGATTAATAATGTCCGTGGGTGTGGATGCCACTTACCATCATGTGGATCGCGTGCTCGTTTGCCGGCTATGAAAATAGTAATGTAAATAGTAGTAAAAAAATTGGTTCGGTAATTTCAGGGTTATTCAACGAGGCACAAATTAACAAAACGACACTCTTTGCGTATTTAGTAATAGCAATTTATGTTAATTGCACAGCGTGTAACAATTCGATAAAATAAATTTACCTGGAATACGGAACACTTATAACACCTTAAAACTTGAAAGATTTGAGGCATTTCTATTTAAGAACTACAAAAAATATCAAACGGCGCTACCAACAATATCTCAAACACAGATAACTGTTAACTAGGCGATTGTCAATGAGATCTCAAATAGTGCGTTCCGTTTGCCGCTCACAGCGCTATCAGCGCTAAAAGTGCTCAAAACCGTTCCGATTCGTTTGAGCTCGCTAAAAGTGTTATTAGTGCTATTGCAATCGGAACGGTAAATATCGCGCTAACATTCTGATTGTTCGTCGCTTAAGTCTAAAGTTACAATTTCATTGAGATCTTTTACCCTGAATGAAGCAGGAGCCATTTTTAACATTTTTACGAAAGAAAATTAATAAGCAAGCTTTTAAAATCTTTAATCGACTAATAAAAACATCAACAAAGTAACGTCATGTGCCAGTATTGACAGGCCGCTCACAGCGACAATTAGTGCGTTCCGTTCGCCGCTCACAGCGCTAAAAGTGCTCAAAACGTTCCGATTCGTTTGAGCTCGCTAAAAGTGTTATTAGTGCTATTGCAATCGTAACGGTAAATAGCGCGCTAACATTCTGATTGTTCGTCGATTAAATCTAAAGTTATAATTTCAGTAAGATCTTTGACCCTGAATGAAGCAGGAGCCATTTTTTATATTATTACAAAAGAAAATTAATAAGCAAGCTTTTAAAATCTTTAATCGACTAATAAAAACATCAACAAAGTAACGTCATGTGTCAGTTTTGACAGGCCGCTTACAGCGACCATGCTCCGTAGATTGGAAACTGTGAGCGGGAAGATGGCGGCGTTTATGACGTCATTGATGACGTATCGATACCGCTGTGAGGGCGCTCACGGGCAATCGGAACGGGTATATGAGCGCTGTGAGCGCTGTAATCGGCAAACGGAACGCAGCATACGAAAATCGTTAAATATGCAAATAAATAAATAAATAAATATTCTTCGTTCATTATTCGAATTTTATTTACCGGTATAATCGTACTATGTGCAATGATAAAAGTTTTTTTCAACCTTCTACAAGTAACGCCGTTGTGGCTGTGTTCCCCGAAAAAATCTTTGTATGCCGATGCACAATAAACATTGCTTTACAAATATTATAATAATAACAAATAATATAATAAGTAATTGTAGTTTGCTTCCATGAAATAAAAATTTGTCGATTGATTTTCAATAAACACCTATTTCGGTAGGTAGATGTTTTTCAGAGTAGTCGTAAACCTTATTAATAAATAATAATTAAATACTTAGATTAGAATTAAATATTCTACGTATATTTGCACAAACAAATTTATTATTTATTTTCACTAATTATAGTTGTAAATATATCAGAAAAGTTACACTAAAATGGTTTAAAATGAAATTCAAAGGTAATAACAATACTCAATATAAATGAACTACATAATAGCACAATAAGTGATTTACATGATATGAAAACTTATATTGTCCCAGTAACCGATGCTTCTGATGATCCAGTCCCACTTTTTCGGAAAATAGCATGCCTTCTTCACTTATTGAGCCGAGCACTGTTGTTGAAGCTGTATGGCTGACCTTTAGATAACCAATCGGTTCCTACACGTATGTCGTCTTCATGTGTTGAACCAGACATAATTGCTTCTCACATTGCACTGCGTATACTCGAACCTGGAAATAACTTACCTGACCAGCTATCACACTGCGTTGAACTTATGAATGATGTAGCTGTAGACGCAGAACAAACACCTTGAATCGCTGTTGAAACTGAAAATCAAGAATCGCACGCTGAACTACAAAGAAACGATCAAGAAAACGAAAACTATTAGATCCATCTGCAGCTTCAAAAAGAAGTGTGGTGACCGTATTATACCTGAAAAGAGAAAGAACATATTTGATAAATGTAACAAATTAGGAAATCATGAATATCAATGGCAATATAATTAGAAACGTTAAAGTTAAAGAAATTAAGAGCACTACAATAAATAGGAATTGTAACAGCACACAAATGCTGAAGTATTACTTTCAAGATGGGGAAGATAAAATTGAAGTATGTAAATTTTTTTTGCTGGATCAATTTTGAATATATCTGATACAGTTTTATTTACTGTTTTGGAATAGGTACAGAATGACGACAGCCTAATCGATCAGCGTGGTCATCACAATTGTTTTACTACGCTGTCTTTATTCAATCAAACATTTATTACCTTATTCCCAACAGTAGAAGCTCATCTTATGAGAAAAAACTCTTAAAAATTATATTTGGAAGAGGATGTATCGCTTATACAAGGAATGGTTTTCAATTCCAGTTACTTGTTAACCTCGCTGTTGTGTAAGTTAACCTGCAATTCTAGTTACTTGGAGACAAAAGCAGTTTAGATTTTGAGAAGGTTCTTTACGATGAGATTTAAAGTTGAGATTCTCTACTATAAACGGAAATATCCCATTTATAATTTTACGGTTTTCGATGCAGGCCGTAAGCTGGGATATTGTTTTATGTGACATTTCAACATAGAAGAGTGGGCTATTTAAGTTGGGAGTTGTTTATTCAAGTCTTTTTTAAATGAGATGGTTTCTAAAATTTCATTGTATTCGGACGGATGTCCCGGAAAAAATAAAAATCGTTTTATATTTGTTTTGCATTTATATGTGGCCTCAAAGTTTGAGTTGATGATCAAGCATCGATTTTTTAAACCGGACACGGACAAAGTGGAAATGACTTCAGGCAAGCTTGCATCGAGCGTGGGTTTAAGAAAAATAAATATCTATATACTACAGAAAAAATTAACGCATTTATTTGCAATGAATGCCAAAGTTAGTGGCGAGAAATATATTGTCATAGAGTTAGGATAATCCGACTTTGTCGATGTAAAAGTGTTTATTGCAAGCCAAAATTGGTTGCATGACTCAGAGATAAATAAAATATTGTGGTCCAAATAGTATGGAAGTGATCGCGTGTCATACTCATGATTAAGTATGACACGCGACATCTAAACTACATTTTTACTGAAGTAAAAATGTAGTTTAGAAGATGATTATGTGATCTATATCACACACATGATCTACCAACCAGATTACAGTCTCAAGGCGCCGGGTGCAAGGTGGACACATACCAAGTGGACGTTCACGAGGTGCACGAACACTGTGAGCTGCTGCTAATCTTACTACTGAAACTTCAATCGTTACCGAGCTGCAAAGAGCTTCCTGTCAACCATTCCCTGCACCTTAAGCCTTGCATTCAGACTTGTTAAGTCTTTTCAAAAATCATGACATGCCACGCCACTACCTTGATTTTTATGACGCTTCGGTATTTGAAACTAATTAGGATGTAGAAGCAGGACATCATTTCCAAGAAGACACACCATTTTCTTATGAATAACATTGTTATTTCTTAATAACCTACCTACCAAGATTGTAATGTTGTTTCTGGTTTTATTTACGTGAGACTTTGATAATGAAAAAGAGTCACCATCGTACAAATTTAATACATGTAAGATCGTAGAAACGTTTTAATAACTTAAAGGTTATTTTATTGTTATATTGTGTTTTTTTCCTATAACTTAATTGTGCAAAGTGTCCAAAATATGAAGTAAAACTATCATTATGTGTGTAATAAACACTGTGGGGTTTTCGTTATTAAACAAATTATATTTGTTGATTGCAGTAATTTTGTTTCTTTTTACAGATCCTTATTCAGTATACCTAACAACGTGTAAATACTATATATAGGCATAATATAGTATTATTATAATTATTAACAAATAAATACACTACATTATATACAGATATTTACGTTATACTCTATATATTAAATAAAAGTGTGCTCATTTCAATACTACAATATTCATACAATGTACACAGCATTGACGAGTACATTTTCCAAGTCGATCATTAAATTCATGTAATATCACTGCAAAACGCTATTACTGTATTCGCAATAATAACTTCAGAACATCGTACAACGTTGCAAAAGACTATTGCTGTTTGATAGATTTTGCACTTTTTACCGGAATAAAACCACAATGGAGCCTTACGGAAACAATTTTCAATGTATGAAGTGGCAATGTCGTTTATTAAGTTTTTTTTTTGGTATTTGCTAAGCACTATAACCTTGTCTCAGGAGAACCTATCCCCTCAGCAAGCGAAGTGAAATTTCTTGGGGTGGTGTTTGATAGCAAACTATCAGGCACTGGCCACCTTAGCTAACTGGCCAAAAGATGTGGACTTTGCATAAACGTGATCCGAGCGATCTCGGGTGTTTGGTGAGGGTCACATCCAAGCACCCAAAAACTCCTTTATAACGCCTTGATTAGGAGCGTAATTGACTACGGCTCATTCCTACTTGAGCCATGTAACAAATCAGGTTTACTAATCGTTCACAAAATCCAAAGCCAATGTCTGCGGATCATCTTGGGTGCAACGAAATCGTCACCAATCAAAGCGATGCAAGTTGAGTGATGTGAACCTCCTCTCCAACTTAGAAGACAATTCCTGTCAGACAGGGTCTTGGCAAGACCCCTTCAATTCTCTTCCCATCCAATATAGCTTATTCTCTCTTCTCTTAAGTTTTCCATCCCCAACTCTAGCTACTGGGATAACAAATCGTCACGTTGCGATATACAAAGCCACTACAATCTGGAGATTTCACCTACCCTCATATTCCACTGTGAACATAATTTTGTTTATACCTTCACTTATGAATCACTTATATTTACTCCTAATATAGTCCCTGATTTTAGGGTAACCAAAAATGACCCACAAGCCAATACCACCTTTATAAGCATTGTGGAAGAAAGATGGATGGATTGGACTCAGATCTACACAGATGCCTCAAAGCTCTCCAGTGTGGGGTGTGTTGGGTCAGCTGTGAGGACCCCAAAATACTCAGTTCTTCTCTCATATAAATGTCCCCCTCAATCTTCTGTCTTTACTTGGGAGTCAATCGCACTTTTGGAGGCTGTCAGATATAGATATGTCACCAACTTAATAACTCACTAATACTCTCGGACTGCCTTAGCTGTGTGCTTGCCCTAAACTCCAATCATGTTAAAACTGGCTCGAAACTGCCGGTCATTCTACAGATCAGGTATCTACTCTACCAATGTTACACCCACAATATAAATGTTGCAATAGCTTGGATACCTGGCCATGTAGGCATTACAGGAAACTGCGTGGTTGACAACTTTGCCAAAGATTCCATTCAAATCGGTTTATTAGCCCAAGTGTTTTACCCAAGACCTTGGTACTCTGGCTAAAGAACGTCTGAATGTGACTTGGAATTCTGATTGGAACCGGACCAGGAAACTGGTGGGTAAACACTATGGGGATGTCCAACCTGCAGTTACCAACAAACCTTGGTTCTCCAAATATACAAACCTAGATAAAAGATCAACATCAACAATCTGTACGCTCAGACTTGATCATTGCTGTAGTCCTGTATTTCTGTTTAGGTGTCCGGAACTCCCCACTCTTACCCCCTCTGTGACTGTGGTCTAGAAATTGGTACAATAGACCACATCTTTTTCAAGTGTCCCCTCCATCCCACCTCATTGTATAATATCCTTTCACCACATATTCCCAGGCCTACTAATGTAAAAGCACTAATATCTACTCCAACCCCCAAATTTTGAAATCCCTTACTAATTACATCCTCAAGTGTAATATATATACTTGTAAATACAGTAAATTATCGACATATTGTAGTTTCCACTAACCATACGTCCTTTGTATTAATAGTTTTTAGGTGAACTAACAGGTTTTGGTTTTTGTTTTAGTGAGTCTGGTGTGTCCTACTCTGAGGAACCCATCGTCATTCAATAACCGTGGCTTATCCAATACCTGACACTGGCAGTAATAGTCTGTCGAGTCGTAACGTCGGCTGATTGCCATATATAGAATAATAAATATATATTTATTTAATATAATTTCAAATTTACGCGGGCTATTCACCGTTCCAATTGAAATAGCAAAAATATCACTTTTAGCGCACTAAGTCGAATCGGAATGGTTATGAGCTGTTTTAGCGCTGTGAGCGGAATTCGGAACGCACCCGTAGTGTGCGACATTCCAAAATGTCGAACGAAGTGGAGCGAAGACTACAGTTAAATTACTTTCGTAGTAGGTAGTACATATTTGTGTATTTATAGAAATTCTAAATTAGAAATTTGAATTTCCTTGTGCTGTCAGAAAAAGAGTTTCGTTACATTTTGAAGGATAAAATATATTTAAAATCAAAAATTTATGGTGAATGTCAAATAAATAATAATTATACTTATTTATAAACATTGTTAACTGTTGTGAGGCCTAACTATTTGATTTTAGTTAATAAATGAATGAATTGATTTTATTTGTGGTTTATTCTTATGGTTTATAATATTTATTGTTCCGTGTTATTGTAAAGTCGTTAATTAAAAATGGCTCCGATGTTGAAACATGGTCGAGGTAAGCCTTTGACTTCCCAAACTAAAGACGTTTTGTATAATTTGTACAAATATTTTAAAAATGAATGCAATAGCAATCCAAGCAGTATTGTGACTCAATTAGTTGATATTTGAACCCGAATATCATTAACTACTTCAGAAAGGCAAATGTCTTTCTTTATTTTGCAATTAAAGAAAGCAAATTGTCACCTTTAAATCACTTAAAAAGAAACCAAATCGGAAGCCTACGATTATAATAGATGATTTTGATCAACAAGTAATCCGGAGAACGATTACAAATAAAGAAATTCCGACGATGAGAGTATTCACATCTCTCAGTACACGCAAATTTTAAAGAAGTAATAGATTATAAAGGTTGTGTCGGCACGTTACAAAAACGTCTTCTCATTAGGTTTTTAAATGAAAACCAAACTGCATTAATGGAAAAGCACGAAATTCGATGCTTACATACTTGCGAATTAACCACCTCATAAAAATTGCAGAATATCGTGAACAAAATCGACCAATTGTTTTACCAACGAAACTTATATAGGTACATACTTTACATACCCTCTCAGTGTTGGTCAGATAGAAGCACTTTTGGTAAGCAACATTTATCAAAGGGCAACCGCTTGATCATCGTCCATGTTCTTTAAAGCCAACCAAAAAAGTGTTGATTACCATGATAATATGAATTATGGTAATTATTCGAAGTGGATCCAAACGCAATTAATATCCAACCTTAAACTTAATAGTGTTGTTGTTGTTGTTGATAATGCACCCTATCATAATCCAATTCAAAATTATGCACCGAATTCTAATCCGAAAAAACAACAAATGATTGAAAGGCTGACGTTTAGAAATATTGAACATTCATCGAACATGCTTAAGCCTCAGTTATATGAACTGATTCTAAAAAATAAGGCGAGATTTATGAGTATAAGATGGACGAAATATTACGACAGCACGAGCATACTGTGCTCCGTTTACCGCCATATCACCCTCAGTTTAATCCTATTGAAAATGTTTGGGGAATAGTGAAAAATTACGTCGCAACCAAAATAAAACAATGAACATGAGTTCATTAGCTGAAGAAAAATTTAATAGCGTAACTCTATATTAAAACATTGGAATAGTTGCCACCTGCAATGTAATGTAAAATAAAATAAAATAAATTTGTGATTATTTATAATTTTTTTCATTAATTTATAATTTTAAAATTGTTACTAACTCTTTACATGGATCAAGTGTCCGAAATAAATTATTATTATTATTATAACTGTAGAGGAATGGAAAAATGTTTGTCTACATGCTATTAAGGAGAAAAGATAGAGAAGAGAGAAAAGACATTTCAAGGCACGGAGGAGGCTTTAGATATAATATCAGAACCAATTATAGTTAACACAAATGATTCATCGGAAGTGAGGATGAGGATGAGTGCGAAACGTCTGGGGTTGAAGAAATTCTAAATTATGAAAAATTATGTTTAATATTTAATATTCAATATATACGCCAAAAATACAGAGATAAACTTAGTACTCTAGAGATTTTTATTTCTAAAATTCTCGTCCAAAATCGCGCTAATTACAAATCTACATAATAACCGAACTAACGACTTCCTTACGTTGTTGGCCGTTTACGTTTAATAAACAAATGAGCGTTAAACAAAACTTAAATGCGTTTGGACACACACTTAGAATGAAGTATAGTCAATTACTTATTACGTGTAAACCGGGCATGAGAGTGTACTTTAAATAAATCTTAATCTACGATTTATTCCAGAGGAAGCAATCGATTTTAACTACATAACTATACCAGTAGGAAGTCTCATGAAAACAACAGATAGTATAGAATAATTTATTTCTGAGCCACATTCATCACAGTTTTAGTAATAATTCTATTTAACCTGGAATTATTTGGAACTTTAAAGAAAGCTAAATGTACATATTGTATAATAGATAATTAGAATGAATACATATAATACAATGTTTTTTATTATTACGACGGACTTTTTTATTACATTTAGATTACTATAGAGTACTTATATGTACCAAACTCTAAAATAAATTTAATAGAGCGCACCGAAAGTTCCTTACATAGGTAAAGCAGCAATTCCTACTGCATTCGGAAATATAGTACTTTGGCTGTCTGTCGCTAGTGCTTATATTATGGCGTCAGTTTATTAATTAGGTGTCATTATCAACAAAATGATATGATTTTCTACAATTAATTTAAAATGTAATTTGACGGCTCAGCAGAAACTGGCATTTTGGCGATAATTAATCATGGAAGACGACTATTTATTGTTATACGCAATATTTATGTCCACATGTCCATGTTCGTGAGACCTCCCACGGGATTCAGGCATTCTTAAACGTAGATACAATTAATCCTACACATTTATTTGGGTGTGAAAAGCTTGTGCTCGAAGTATGTCAAATGGGACATAGTACAGATGACGAAACATGAGTTTACATCTTTGAACCCAACATTAAAGGACTCTCTAAAATCATCGTACCATCTTGTACCACAACAATTCCAGTTCTGACACAGCCAGACAGACAAACTAATTTTTGAACTTCAAGTTATGAGCCATCCTGAAAACCGTCCGATCTGCTGCCTTGTGACTTTTTTCTGTTTCCGAATATTAACGACCAATTAGGTACGTAAGCGATCAACGATTTTCATACACAATGTTTTCAAAATTGGTATACTTATCTATTCGTTTGAAAAAGTGCCTTGCGCCAATGGAGGGTATTTTGAGAAACAATAAATTATTAATTTTTGACCATTCGTTGCAATTTTGTTTACACATTATGGAAATTTTAAGTGCGCTCTATGTAACAGTATAAACTAGTAAAACAAGTATAAACTATGTAATAAGGTGAAAATATTTGGTTACTTGATTACATGTGATCAATAAAAACTGCAACCACTCGACTTATTTTTAAGATAATTTCAAAAACAGAGTTTGTAATATTCTTTCTCTGAATAAACTATTACAAAATTATTAGCTTACTGTTTAATGCCAAAATTATAAGGACTTTTAGTAAAATATAAAGAAAAATAAATCACAAAGGAAATTTCCCGTAAGAGAATGACGGGAAAGTGAAGACTTAAAAACACAAATCTTTCACAACCTTCTGCGAAGCAGATGTTACTTGCACGATTTAAAACTTATACAGTACAATTTGCACATTACTTTCTATCTGTCTGTGCTCGAAAAAAGGTAGACTGGATAGAAACTAATTTATGGTGATTACACAGAAAAAGGAAAATACATAAACATTCGTGATATATATAATAGTTATGTTGCTCAACGTCTCAAAAAAAACAAGAGACTTAACATAACATAGTTCTAACTTTTTATAGGTATCACTAACGTTATAACGTTGCATATTTGCACATGATACTTTAAAAAATAAGAAAGCAATTTTATCATGAAGCTGTAACGAATGAGAGCCAATAATCTTCGCGAGGCTTATAATACCATGTAGCTGGTGCATTTTCATATGTAATTGCTACTGCAGCCATTTTAATATAAACTTTTGAGAAAAATATTCTTTGATTGACGGTGTTTTTCTAAGGATTTTTGTGAAAATGAAAGTAAGTATTTGTTATTTTATCTTATTAGTTAACTTTATATACGTTCTTTAAGGAGACATGTTGCGATCCTACATATTATTAACATATTAGGGTCAAAGAAAATAGAAATAGTATTTGTATTGTTCTTTGTTTTTTCAAATGCCAAACAAATTCAATGATTCAATTTCTAAAACTTAAATAAGTATTTAACAAAATAAGCCTAAAAAAAATACCTGTCTCTTTTCACAGTCTCAAAATTTTCATTTCTAACTAATATTTTAAATATTTCCTGCTCATTACTCGACGGAACATTTTAACAATAGGATAAACTTATCTACAATTACTTTTATAATTTGAATAAGAAGTAGCGTTCCTACCAGAACTTTGTATTAATTTTTCAAATATGTACATATCTATCTATTTTGCTTTAATGGACTAACAGTAAACATTATTATACAGACAAGCAATTAAAATATCGGTAGTTTATTTTTAATATCCTCTTAAAAATTACATACAAATCACATTAATATCAATAAAAATCTGAGACACATTGGCACAACGTTTTCCATTCTTCATCTGATATACCTATATAGGTCATTAAAATATTAACATTTTCAGGATTAAATAATTAGTACTTTTACGTCTCTATTCAAAAAAGTAGAGCTGAAATAATTTTCAATACAAAACATTTAATTGCAATATTTTAAATCCTAAATTGGCACATAGTTTTTAGTAGTTAACATACATATTGCACATTTTAATTTCAAAATTATTATTTGGCGACCATTTTGGCAACATTTTGAAAAAACATTTTTTAGGCGATTTCATAGGCCTATGTTTTACTAATCATAGTCACAATCAGTTACAGGTCATAGTTTTTTGGTAACAGTTTACATGTCATCATCGGCCGACATTTCAGCCTGCTGGAGGTCTCATGAATGCATGACAGTGGTTCGCCTTGTGTAGCCGCGCCGTGTTGAGCCTCCAGCACCCTGAGCTTCGCACTCGCGGCGCACTCTGTCGATGATGTCAGCTACTAACTTCTCTTCACGCAAGCGCTTCTCTTCCCAGTCTTCACTTATGTTGATGTCTGTTAACACGATATGTTTAAATAAGTTGACACATATAATCATCAAATCCACAACACTATGCCAGTATCGCATAGGTGTAGTACTTATTATTGTGAATATATACTCAGTACTTAGACACTTGTCTACGAGTAACTGTGTTCTAGGCCAGAAGTTCATGGCATACACTCTATCAATATCTAAAGTAATGGGCTTTAGATATATAAAATAAAATGCCAAAAAAGGCTTATCTACTGTAATCATACGAGCTGAAAATATTTACCAGTGCTGACTCTTGGCTTGCTCATTTTTTTAGGATCTGCCGCCGGTTTTGCAACTGCAGTTCTGATTACGTTCTGATAATTGGGCACAGTTGTGGTTGGTATGGACAATTCTGGGTCAGGTTCTTCTTTTATGTCTTCAGATTTTAAGGGGATTTTTTCTTTAGCTGCTTCTATTTGTGCGTTCGATATTACGGGACTGGAATCTGCCAATATATCACTATGTCTGCTGGCTATATGACCGATGTATCCTGCAAAAATGTAAGAAGAATGTATTTTCAATAGGAAAGTCCCCTAAGCCCGGACGGCCCCTAAAGCTGGACAGAATTGGAACCAGTATGAAGAAGCGCGTCAATTTGTTGCTAGTGCTGTAGCTAGAATGCTTGTTCCAAGAGAAGCGCTTCCAAACAGCCAGGCTGGCTCGTTCGTTTTTGGAGCGAAAATTTTGTTCACACTTATTTTTGGGGTCTATAAAAAGTGATCAAATTATGGGATGACATTTATTGTTATTAACTATTATTGCTGTTGTACTAATATGATATAACTGATGCGTTTTATTGTGATTCATAACAAACAATTTGAATAAAACGTTTTCTTGTATGTAGGTACCTAACTGTCCCAAAGTTCGGTAACTCTCAAAATCTCCCATGAGCGCTCACCGACAATAACTATTTAGGATATAGGTAGCTTATGTATAATTAACTCTATAATTTAATTTTATTGTATATTATTGGTCCTATTGTTTGCAAAATACAATATCACATGTTATTATCAAAATTCAAACGGCTTAAGAGCTAAAACTACAAGATTACAATTATCTAGACATGAACAAAATAACGATTTAACAATTTTAACAGAGACCTGGCATAATGAAACTATTTCTGGTCCGGAACTAATTCACAACAGGTATTTCGTATTCACACGCGTTCGTTTCACGCAGGGCCGGATTTACAGGTTGGAGGCCCTGGGGCAATAAAGGAATGGAGGCCCCAAATGAATTTCCGAATAAAATAAAAAATAAATCAAGTAATGCGAAACAAACTCAAATTATTAGAATTAACACGTTAATAATAATTTGTGGACATATTTGTGTAAGTTTTTACTTTGAAGAAGTGTTAATGGTTAAAAAACACAATTTTTTTTTTGATAAAAACAGAAAAGCTTTTTGAAGTCAATTTTCTTATTAATCTCTATTATGGGGGCCCCATTTTTGTGGAGGCCCGGGGCTGTGGCCCCGGTTGCCCGCCCCTTAATCCGGCCCTAGTTTCACAACAGTTTCACATCGTTCTAAAAAACATTTGTGGAGGGCCTTTCTAGCTGCAACCAATATCGTAGATTGCTAATGGCTTAATGCCATACGATCCATCAGAAAAAAAAATGTTTGAACTTTGTTTCATTCTACTTCACTTAACATTACATTATATTAAACAAGAATGAGCGTATTTTGGATGCGGTTTTATCAAGCAGCAATAGTGTAAATTAAATACCTCGTTCCAACGATGCATTACTGCCAATTGAGTGATAATCATGCAATGAATGCTAAATCTGCAATGGATGTATAGAAAAATGCTAATGATATTCATTTCATTCTGCTAAAACTATTTCATGTATTTAATTTAACTGAAAAATTTATACCACTGCAAAAGCTAATAGATGAGAGATAACCTGTATGGTACAACACCATAACAGCATTTAAGAAAAAGTGAAATATCATTCGTGAAATAGACAAATATGGCATCCTCGCTAACAAACTGAATTTGATTTGCTGAGGAATAAATGAGACAAGTAAAAGTAAATGCTTTCCTTAGGAGTCATATTTATTTACCCTGATGTATGGAAAACAGCTCTATATACATAAATCTAATAATATAAATCTAATCTCTATACATAAATCCGGGGATGGAAACAACATTGAAAACTACAGACCGGTTTCAATGCTCGAAGGTATTTGTTTTGTAAGCGCTCACCAATAATTAGGTGTACGTAAGATAAATTTTAACTGGTTTTTGTTACACTGTTAAACATTATAAATGTATTATAAAAATGAATGTTTAACAAATAAATAAACCAACATCTTATTGCAGATCAACTTGGCTTTAGACCTGGAAAATCGAAATCTACGAAATCAGTAGAATTTGTAACTGAAATAGTGGCAACTTGAGACAGCGGCAAGGAAATTTTGCGAAAAATGTTTTTATTTATGGAACGCTGTCGAGTTATCTTTACTTTAAAACTTTGATAATTTAATATAATAGTAAAAATATGTTAAAATTTTTTTTTTTATTAACATTGTGAAACTTTTTTGTGTCATAGAAAAATGGGTCTGCAGCAGGAACATATTCATGCAATGATTTTTTATGACTTGAAACCTGATGAATCGTTAAATCGACTTAATTTAGCTTGTATGAACAAAGCGCCTTCTAAAGCAACTGTGTACCGCTCGTATAACGAAATTAAGTGCAGTCACTTAAGTTTGAAGGATGAAGAAAGATGTGGTCATCCTTTGACTGCTGTTGCGGAAGAAAACGTGCAACAAGTGAAAAAATTTATTTAATAAAAGCGGCGAATCACATACGAGAAGATTCAACACAATCTGCAAATTAGATCAGGAAGTGTTCATGATATTCTACACAACCACCTTTGCGAAAGGAGGATTGTTTCGTGCTGGCTACTCCACAACCTCACCGGTGCCATGATATGATTTATAAATTCAAAGCAGTTTCTTCCCGCCGTGTTTATGATATCATAACAGGTGACGAATCTTGGATTTATCAATATGATCTGGAAACAAAGCGCCAGTCAACAGTATAGCTGAACATACGGAACTGAAACGATCGAGAAGCACTGGAAAAATTTTGATCACCAGTATTACCTCCTTAGTTAGTACCTCCATCAGTTCCTTAAAAAACCACATTAGCACCAATGCATAGTGGAACACTACCTCACGCTTGCCAGAATTTGTTACTGCTGCGAGCAACAAGTGACTGACTTGGGACATGGGACTCCGTTGCCTTTTGCTCTACCATGACAACGCGCCCCGCGCACTCAGCGTTCAAAACGAGGGTTTTCCTGAACATTACATCGGTACAATTTTTGGGTTACCTTGCAGCCCTGATTTGGCACTGTGTGGCATCTTCTTGTTCCCTAAACTTAAAAATATGCTCAAGGGGATACAGTTTTCATCGCCAGAAGATGAACTTCGAGAATGAACGCACCTGTTACAGACTGTAAAATGTGTTTTGAAAATTGGTTCACGCATGAAACTTTGTATGGACGCTGATGGAGAGTTCTTTGAAAGGATGTAATAAACAATATATCACATATCAAACCTTTTTATTTTTTTTTCTCAAACTTTCTTCCCACGTACACGTCTGTCTTTCGTAAGGCATTTTATCTTGTTGATCATCTACTGCTTATTTTTACTGGGTTTTTGATATTCATGTTTCGCTACTGCAGTGGTGTGAGTTTTATTTGACTAACAGATCACAAATGACTGTCATAAAAAGTTTTTCGTCAGTTATCTTTTATGTTCAATCGGGAGTTCCTCAAGGTTCTCATTTGGGGCCATTGTTTTTCCTAATTTGCACCAATGATTAACGCTATATTTTAAAATCGGTATTTCAAACGTATTTAGACGATCTAAAAATTTATTGGACAATTTTTCCAGTCAAGATATGCAAAGTCTTCAATTTGATATAGACAGCGTGATAACGTGGTGTATAAAAAGTCAAAAGCTCTGTAGTTTTTTCATAAAAAAAAAACTAATTCCCACTTTATGTAGAACATCGAAGAAACTCCCTGAAAGGGAAGTGACTGGAATTAAAGATCTGGGTAGTTATCGACAAAGCTTTGACATTTAAGAAGGAAATAACAAGTAGGAAAGCATAATTCTGAGGTCGTGTAAGCTTTCAGGATTTATAGTACGTCAGATGAAGCTGTTCAAAGAGCCAAAGGTACTGTAGAACTGTATAATTCGTAGCATTTTTGAATATTGCAGTCAAGTTTGAGTCCTTGTTACCAAGTTCACATTAAGAACATAGAACAAATTCACAAAAGGGTCTTATACCATCTCGCATACACTGATAATAAATGTAGAATATTGCGGTCTTACGAGGAAAGATGTCAGTCACTATTACACTAGTTACTCCATTATTTAAACGTCGTAAAACCTTATATCAAGTTTTATTATATAAAATTATTAATGGCGAACAAAATATTGCCGATTTATTATCTAAAATAAATTACTTTGTACCACGCCCTAGTAGTAGTAGGCTAATAAATAAAAAGATATTCGACTTAGCAAAGGCTTGCACTGATATGGGAAGACACGCAATTACAACGGATGTATCATATAGCCAATAACAACTTTGATATTTTTGGAGATTCTTTAGCACTCTTTAGAAAAGAAATATGTCTTAATTTTAACAACAATTTGTTAAGCGTATTTAACTGAAGCGTAGTAGACCTGTAATTATTTACTGTACTTAAGTAAATTTGTATTGTAGTATTATTTAAATTATATATACATAGCTTAAATTATATATATACCAGTACTGTAAAAAAAGGATTTAACATAGGTAAACTGAAAAATAAATGTGAGATTACTAAAAAATGCCATCGACAAGATAATGTCAAACAATATAACCTGAGCAAGTCACCTGAAGTCTACTATAATGAGCCATAAAGTACATATAGATTAGTCTACATAAAAAATTAACACGAGGAAAAGAAATAAAACGAAGGACCACCCAAAAAAGAAAGATTTGACCCGCTTTACCGAGGAGTACGAAGAAACTCTCATTGCTCAGTTTTCTATATTAACAGTTGATTTGTTCCATTGCAATAGATATTCTTACGAATTACTTGTTAAAAGTAATGTTTAAGTTTGAAAATGAACGAAAAGTTGACCGTCTGTCATTAGGCTTTTTAAAAACGTGCTTGTTTATATGTTAATTGTTCCTTAGTATTTACTACATTTAAAGTAGCATTTGGAACTGCTTATATCTCTGTTTTGATTAGGTACATTGTTGAGAGCTTATTAAATGAAATAAACAAATAAGGCTGTTACACAATTTTTCATATTTTTATTTCTGAAGAGACTTGTAAGGGGAGAACCTCCCTTACATTGTATATATGAGTAAGAAGAGCTAAATCAAGTTTAAGACACTTTAGAGTTGTAGTGTAGGTACTCAATTAACTACGCATTCAATACATAGGTACAGCATCAAATGATTGTTAAATGTTAGTAATGTATTTTTTTCAAATTTGATTTCCTTAACAATGTCTTTAAATAGTCTTAATGTACAAGAGTAGATAAGTAAGATAAGATACATAGAAATATCGTTTGTCACTAATCAACATTTAATAAATCAAAGCAAGTTAGTAGGATAGTACCTATTCCTATAAAAACTAACAGTAACTCACCCTTCCTACTTTTGAAGTACACAAGGCATTGTTCGCACTGAAACAAGGGCGCTGGGTTCAAAGGCTGTATCACATGAAGTTTGTATTTATGTCTGTACCAATGAGTTCTACTTTGTAGTATTTCCCCACACAGCTTACAAACTACACTGCCATCGTCTCGCATTAAATATTCCAGTAAATCACTTTTTCCTTTCGGAGTTTCTTTACCATAATCTGCATCTTTTTCCTCTGTATTGTGACTATCATCAGTATTGTCAGTAAGGAAGTGGATACTGGATTCTTGGGCCTGGCTTAGCGCTCGATCTTGATTTAATTGTTCATGATTTGAAGAATCAGACATTAGTTCTAAAGTAATTATCGGCATGCTATCGCTGTCTCCGCCATCTTCTATAGTGTAGTGGAAATCTGAAACAGAGAAATAAACAGAAGTAAGTTAAATCAGACTAATAATAAGAAATAGTAAAAAAACAAAAATGAGCATACAATTAACTGGTAAAATATCTAAATGTACCTACCTATACCTACAAACATAATACATTTGTGACTCGTAAATCTCAAACAAACATAATGTTTCATATCAGGACGTAGCGGGACCTGTAAGCTGCGATTTTTAAACCTTTTTTAGAAGGTACATAAAGCAAGACCACTTGTGAATTGTAAGAGCTTGGGGCACAGCTTTCGTGGATCGAAACCTTAGTTTAGGAAGCTATTAAAAACAACACCACCAGGTGGTCACAGACCGTTTCAAGAACCACCGTTTTGTTTCAATTCATTGACTCATACTCGTATGCCTTTAGATTATGGAGAACTATCAACTCATTCATAATGAACACAGCTTGTGTTAAGTACAAAAAATCACGTAAGAGGTAGATAGAAAAAAAGTGGCGTTCAAACGTTTACCATTACCTTGATTTTGGCTGTTTGTTTAGCAGAAAAACTTCTTAAAGCAAAACAATATCGTAAGTGGACGTCACACTTCGGTTCCATAAATTGCTTTTGGACTACCTACTTTTGCCGGCTTTGCACCTTCTATTCAACCCGACCTAGATCGGTGACGTTTAATAGACCAACCCACAAAGTTGGTACCTTAATTAAAAAGCAACACCCAACTACTTACTAAACTTTTTCATACAAGAATAAAATAAATATGTAAACTAGAGGCATGTCTAAGGTAGCTTTCTTTGCATCTGTCTTTAAATGGTAATGAATTAATTTATTATATATTTATATATATATATATATATATATATATAATCCAATATATATATATATATATATATATATAGGCAGCGATTCAACGTGGCAATTTTCTGCAAACCTAATGACCACTTTGCCAAAATCATAAAGTAATTTAGGCATTGTATTCTATCTTTAACTCTTTTTATTTCCTTGTTTTTCGTTTAGAAGTATTTACAGAGAGTAATAGATTCACTTAATTGCCCAAGTATTTGAGGTTGGTAAGTAGGTATCTATGCATTTTTATAGAACTGTAATGTATGGAGCATATCACGTAACTATCGTTTTATCACGTGATGCTAGTTTACGCGTTTTCACACAAGATAGATAAATTGAGAGGGAGTTTCGTAGAACGATAAAAAGTAGTTACGTTCAATACAAAATAAAAAGATTTAATTTTGAAGAGTTAGCACAAAATAGTAAGCACAAAAGTGTTAAACACAACTGTCTAGAGCAGGGTTTCTCAAACTTTTGGCTCCACGAACCCCCGTTAAAGTTTCCAGATGACAGCGAAGCCCATAACTAACTAATTAAATCCCCCTCCCCCCAATAAAATAATAAAATGAGAATTGAAGAAAATAAGGTTTTTATTTCATTAGAATATAGATGGGTGGGTTTGTTTCTTGTCGCAAATTGAGTCTATTTTAGGATTAACTTTGGACAATTTTAACCTTAATTCTGACTGGTTTCAAGTCGATTTCTATGTTTTGTTTTTATCATCGCCAGGTGTGAAAACCCACTCTCATGTAAGTATGTTGTAGCAAAGGGTAAAAGGAAATTCACCGCTTTGCGTGAGAGTTCTGGATACTCTTCCTGTCAAGCAGTCCAAAAATCTATCAAGCCGCCATTACGTATATCTTGTCGCGAACCCCCTACCTTCGAATGGCGAACCCCTAGGGGTTCGCGTACCCCACTTTGAGAAACACTGGTCTAGAGCATTGATTCTTCGTAAGCATACTCTAATAAAATGTACAATACCTAATCAAGTGGTGTTCCTATTCAATGGTAATAGTAATAATAATAAATCTTTATTTACCAAATTAGCCATTACATATTTCGTCTTAATACGTGGAGATGCAAAACCAACTTAGGCTGTTTACAATTTTAAGGGATAGCTAAACTCAAAATAATTTGTGTGTGTTTGTGTGTGTGGAGTGGGTGTTTTTGTGGATGTGAATGTGCGCATGTGCGTCTAAGTTTGGCGCTTTGAGTAATTTCACTAGCATATATATTTGTTTGTGTTAACAGTTAATAATGAAAGATAATAAAACAGTTAGAAGAAAGAAAGAAAGAAGAAAAAAGAAAGGTAACGGTGGAATAAAAGGATTGCGAGGGAACCAGCATTCTGCAAGTATCAATACATCACAGTGGGTAGCGATTCTTTAAGTAGTAATGAGAATGTAGCAATGTTTGCTGGAATACTGCGGATGTTCTACGTTATTACTTTAACACTTTTAGCATTATATATTATAAAGTAGTTTGAGCAATCTCGAGGATCACATAATTTCGAGGATGAGACAGACACTTCGTCAAGATCGTGAATCATGTAATAAGATGCGAAAAGTCTTTTCGCATTTTGCATGTAGCATTTTGTTGTATCTCTTAGGTTATATAGTTTGTTTCCAGTAGATTTGATGAATAAAGGTTCCATTTAAAAATCAACAAAAAAAATAATTATTTACTGCTCTTTGTCAATTTTTTTTCAGTCATTTTCTGTTCGATTAAGTGAGGGAGTCTAAGGAAGAAACTCGATACCATCTGAAATTTCCATCGACACAAGCCGCGAAAAAAAGTGATGTTTATGGACATAATGCAGCGGCTTAACCCAAACTTGATTCACGCGTTTCGAATCCGGACATTTTGATATCAAAAATGCTATTCGCTATGATATTTGAGTACTTCAAAATTGACGATAAGACAGTTTTAACCCATTTAAATTTGAAGAGAATGGTCCCTGATGATTAAGTAGATCACCTAACATAAGAACGTACGGAAAAGGTCATGGTCAAAGAGCGGGCAAGCGCCACAAACTCTGGCAAAACCCGGATTAAAGCCATAAGGTAATGTTGAGTGTTTGGTGGGTTTGAACGGGCATCGTTTTATATGAACATTTTTCCTGAGCATTATTTGATATATATTTTTTTCAAAAGTAAATACAGAAGCTAGTACCTGTTTAGCTTCTGTACCTATTTACTGTTTGGATACGTTGAAATAGAAGTAGAACTACTTACACCAGAAAATACCGAGCATTTTGATGAAGAAGATAGAACTCTGAATGAAAGAGCCAGACAAAAAAGGCGATTATAATACTCGTACTTACTGTCCTAAGGAAGCACACGAATTAATGCAAGTAAAGTAGGTTGGTATTAGCTAACCTCCAAACTTTTTTTGCAGAGTGTCCTAAGAGTAAGGAATACTACAATTTTAAATGCTTCTAAGGAAGATATTCCACAGAGTTCGCTTTTCCTTACGATCCATTCATTTATTTACTTATAGAGTTTCTTCTTTCTGTAAGAAGGTATACCAAATGAGCGCTCAATGCTGCGTTTGGGCCCTTTCTCAAATAATTTCAGTTGTTTTTATTAATAAATTCTATAATATTATTGATACATACCTGCTGCATAACTTTATGCGACCTTTGGTAATATGGTATAGGTATTTCAGTTCACGAACGCTATTTTAAAGCGGTGTCTGATCGCTGAATGCGAAGAATAAGTATTTTAAGTTGATAACTTGTATTCTTACCTACATCCTTAAAAATAAGACACGTAGGTCAGACAATACTTCACAGGTGCGTAGTTGCATTCTTAAAATAAAATATTTACACCACAGATATTTACATTGCATCGCATTAAGC
This sequence comes from Marasmarcha lunaedactyla, assembly GCA_923062675.1. Lineage (NCBI taxonomy): Eukaryota > Metazoa > Arthropoda > Insecta > Lepidoptera > Pterophoridae > Marasmarcha > Marasmarcha lunaedactyla. The sequence goes on along the minus strand of OV281342.1, from coordinate 8,362,523 downwards.
TATTGTTAGGCGCACAAACGTCAGGGATTGCTTTTAGCCATTTTGACAAACAAGGACGTCGATTTGTATCTACTAATAAGCGACTCGGAGCTTGGCACTAAGATTTAGGTGCTTTACCATTCGCAGCTTTCTGAGAACAACCCACCAATAAGATTAGGTAGGTACCTAGGTACTTGATTTCCTTATCACATAAGTCAAACTGGCTAGTAAGCTTTGCAGGAGATGACCCTTCCGAACCAGTGGTAGTTTCAATATACGACGTCCTAAGCCGCGGTCCGTGTTCTTTCAGGTGCCCTTAGGCATATTGTATGCGCCGTCAGCGCTAAGATACAAAGTCCGATGAAAAAAGGCTAATTCTCTTTCACCTCAATCCATAGGTCCATAAATAAACAGTTCATTAAAAAAAACAAGGCTAGTAACCATTAGTGCTTTACGCACACGACCACTAAAGAATTTAAGATACCTAACTGGCTAAAAAATATAAACACGAGGAGGTTGAAGATTATCTGCATGTCACTTAAGTTGCTTCTATTGTATTTTTCACTAAAACGCACACACTTGACTTTATTCTTATGCTTAGGTACACTTCACATCATTCATAAATATAATTGTAATAATAAATTAAAATTATGTAGCTTAATTTAAACTTTTAGTCGTTTTTAATTTTAAATGTTATTTTATTAATGTAATACACGTAAAAATGTTATTGATAAAATATTTATAAATTCTAATTTTAAGCGGGCCCTCCTGTCACACCTACCTGGTAGGTCTAGGCTATACTGTAATTTATGTGGTTGAAATAAAGAATACTTACTTATATTAGTACAGGAGTCAATCACTACCAACTCACCACGATATCTTGTTTTTTGTATTCAACTTTTTTCACTAGTTTTCCTTTAAGTACATACCTAAGTATATATATATGTTAGGCCCTGTACGGAACTCTTTTCAGCAAGCAATTTTTTGCTTCATAAGAGGTGGTTGTGCTATCTAGTATGGTGGCAGTCTTTCGATCACAAAAAGGACGTAGTAAAATGATTTTAGCCAATAGGAGCCCACGAATCCGTAAAATTTGACTACATCTAATGCTCCATTTACCATTTGCAGTGTAGCAAGCCATTATATGTATATTTTTTTACAGCTACATACGAATAACAAGTAGGTAAGTATTTGATGTAAGTAGATATTCGATGAGACTAAATAAGAATGAAGAATTTCGTGTCAAGAGGTCTTTACTCTTAAAAAGGATCCCAACCAGGTTTGGAATAAAACATAGTTTTAGTATTTATCATTTATTAATTATTTGTATTATTTATAAGTAGTGTACATAGTTATATGTAATTTTTTTTCAATGATGGTTTCGCTATACTAATATAACACACTTTAAAAAATAACATTTATATCATACTACTGAATTTTGTTTCGTTAAAGCTTTGATATTGTAATTTATGTATTATCTTACAAGAATAAAAGCCTAATCAATCATTTTCTTTTTTTTAAGTACCTAATGATTTGAATAAAAACATATAAAGGTGGTTATGATATACACACCTTTAACATTATTATAGAAACTTGGGTAGGTACAAAAGGAAACAAATGATTGAGATTCAAAAAAGATGGAAAAAGTAAGCATATATGAGGGTTCAAATTGAAAGATAAAAATCAAGTTTCTACTACTTTTTCAGTAACTACCTAGGTCCATAAAATTTAAAATAAACAAATACATGAACACATGTGTTTAATATTTTTTATTTTCTATAAACTTACAGGAAAAAACGCATGTCATAGTAAGAGGATTAATAATAAAACTAGTTATAAAATTAGTACTACTAAATTTCTTAATACAGAAAATAATTAAACAATCTGAGAGGTAAACTAAAACTCAATAGAATAAAGAAAAAAATAACATTTTCATAAAAATTGCACCTAAGCGAAATTTACGTATGTAATATTAAACATTTTGAAAGAAATCAATCAAACAACTCAATAGTCTTATTGTTGTAGGTATGTATTAAGATTTTACAAATAAATTATTGTGCTTTTGATCAGAAAGTCAAAAGCCATCCATTAGAGTAACAAAAATTTCACTCTATAGTAATTTAAAAATAGAAGGAAAGGTTTTATTTAACTTCTCAATTTCTGTATCAAATAAATGGAAAGTAAAAAATAATTAAGAATCTGAATCATATCAAATAAAGAAAAAATAAAACTGTGAAGTGAAATTAATACTTTTTTAGGTAATTACCTGAATATAATGGCTGCCTAGCAGCTACATGCAAGTATTGCTAAAGAAAAAAAGTAAGAATAAAATAACAATGAACATGCACGCCAACTAAGTTAGCACTAATATCACAAAATAAAATACTAAAAAAAAAGAAATAATGTAACTAATAAAGAATTTGTTATCATATATTGAGGTCATAAAAATTATAATCTGAAATTAATAACATCAAATGTTTTCCCTTTTTTTTAAAGTGTTGCCAAGTTGTTTAAAAATATGGCCAATTTTTGAAATACTTATTACTTTTATAACTCATATTGCAATTTCCGCTTGCCTTAAAAAAGCGCATGTCAATTTTTATAGGAAAAAAAGAAAATAGAGAAAATTAATGTTACTTATAGTATAAACTAAACAATCATTATTTGTGCAGTGGACTGGCGCTTCTTATGAAGTCACGTCTTATCGTGACTCCTACAAATACCTCGTGGCATCATATATCTAGACCTTCAGATTTCGGACAGCTCCCAACTAATCATAGATTTATAGAATACCTAACTATATATAACTTTATACATAACATCACTTAGTCATCTCTATATAAACTTAACTTTAACTACAAAACATTGTGCGCTAAGCTATAAAACTTTTTAATCCAGAATATAACCTTTAAGTAGGGTGAATATTTATTTTATTTACTTAACAGTTAGGTAATTATAACCTCAAAAGTCTAAGATTAATATACTTAAACCTAAATATAAAATTTATTTTCAAACAGTACCTTAAAATTAGTTTTTAACTAAGTCTAACAGTTTTTGAAATTATCATGGTATTTTTCTTTTATTGTTGCGAAAACATAAGTTAATTTCAAAATATATTAGAACTAAAAATTCCCTTTATCAATGGAAGAACTGCTGATTGTCGTTTCCGTTCTAGAAAATCTAGAACTACCCTTATATCCTAAAAAGATATATTATTTTGGAAACGTAGAAACAGTCATTATATACAATAGACAAAAATTGTGCTATGGCACTATTAAACTTTTTATATACTCATACTAACTATCTATTTTTGTTTTTACAAAATCAAATTGCTTATATATTCATATGTATCTAATAATATTTTCACTTTATTTTTAAACATGGTCCATTTAAACAATAAAAATTTAATAGTAAATTTAATTAAAAACCAAAACATTATTTCAGGAAATCTAGATGTTTTTTACTCCTGCAGCTGAACATAATTTTGCCAATCTTATCGTAACAGGGTTTGAAAAAGAGCCATTAAATTTGTAATAAAAATCCTTTTAAGTATATTTTTGAAATCAAATCTTAAATTTTGCGCGATATGAACCTCAATATGGTTTAACACAGTCAGTGTATAAACAGACCACAAAAAAAATTACTTTTGAAATTACGCAATACAGTAAAATATGACTTCTGATATTTACTGTCCTTTTCTTCTAATTGATATTATTCTTTGGCGTTGACGCTATATGTTTTCCAGGAAAAAATCTTAATGTAAAATTTTGAAATTTTTACACTTTAAAAAAAAATGCGAAGGCACAATTCAGACTTAATAAAGATATGTATATTAATAATGCCATTCAATCGTTTACGAAATTATTTAAAAATTATGCGAGCACATAACTGGCCTCTAAAGAGATATATTTACTGTATTGTATTTAAATATTTATTGTCTAATATTTGCACAACCATAATTTTCAACATTAAACATTATGAGCTTCATGTAACAAAATTAGATATTAAATGCATAACAGTATGGAAATATATAATAAAAAATGTTTATCTGTACGTATACCTAAATGTAGAATAGTGTTTATACTATATATAAATTTTAAAAAATTGCTATCCAAAAATAGAACAAACTCAACACGTTTACATCAAAAGATAGTTATCTAACAATACTAAAAAAGTACCATTTCACGGCTGTAAAGTCGGTGAAAGGCGTTAGTTACAAGGCACTAGCTTACGATGGACGTTTTACTATGCATTATACTTGTGTCGGGTCCGGAGAGGAGTGGGACGGGGTGGAGCCCCTGGGGGACCCCGGGGTCATCCCCTCCAGCTTGATCCCGGGCGGAAGCTGCCCTTCCATTCCAGGAATCATGAAAAACGCATTCGGAGGGTACACACAATCTTTAGGCACGTAACAATCATGAGTGGTCTTCATGTGGTTCTTCATCTTGTCGGGTCTCGAGAACTCTTTGCAGCAAACGGGGCAGGGGAAGACTTTTCGCTGCTGGCCCTCGTGATAGAGGAAGGCGTGTCTTTGGAATGAATATTTGTTTTTGAAGGTTTTCTGGATGTTTTCTTTCGCGCATTCCTTGCATTGGTAGACGCCCTCGTTGACGGAGGCGTAACGGAAGAGATTTAGTCCTCGGACGGACATTTCTGTGAGTTGTTCTGCAGGGTCATTGGAAGCAGAGTTGGCTCTTCGTCGGAACCGTCTCCGGACAGACGACCTGACGTTTCCACCTCCTTGTAGGTTGTTATTTAGGGAATCATTCTGGTACTCATTCGAAGTGGAAGCGTTCTGGGTCGCTGGGTTGACCCGAATTTTGCCCTCCTTTGTGTCATCGGTTTCGCAGTCTGAAATTATAAATTTAGGATTATTTTACTTTTTCAATACATTGAAGCATAACTTCATTCATTAGAAACAGTCATTTAACTCTACATGCAGAAATATATGTATTGAACAAGAGTTCTAATAACTAATTGTGTGAAGAAAAAAAAAACAAATTAAGAAAATAATATTAACTTTTATTTGTTCAAATTTAAAGACGATAATTACACCATGAATGGGAAAACAAAAATAATAAAACCACAAAAATGGAAAATTTACTCGCAGAACTAGTTTGTCGTTGTATATTTTCACATTGTGTTTGTTACACTAGCACCATCATTATAATGTGATTGGGACAGACCGGTATAACCACAAACTCGTTCACGAAGTAAAACTGAAGATAAACTAAACCATGAGCATAAAACATAAAAGAAATATATTTTTTTTTATAAATAATAATCAGTCCTAAAATAAAATTGCACACATACATTGTAGTTTCAGTGCAAGCTAAGGACATTACCTTAAATAAGTAAATAAAAAACAAATTTCAAGACAAGTAAATAATATCCGTACCAAAACTAAACATCTTAATTCAAATTAACTAAAATATACCATAGTCTAATCAATAAATTAAAAGTGTATAACAAAAAAGACAGTTTTACTACGAAATAATAGGACTCAAGATTTGCATTTGGAACTATTTCGGCAAGTTCAATAGGAGGTACATTATAAATCATAAAAAGAAACATCCGATAACTTAGCTATTAAGATCACAAAAGGTGGGTCTCGAACGATATAGCTTATAGCCAGCAGATGTTGTATAATAAATTAAGCTGCCTTTAAAGGAACTATTCAAATTCGATGAAACACAAGCCGAGACAGCGCGAAACATAAATTAAAGTAGCCTCGAAAACATATTGCAAAAGAAAATTCTAATTTAAAAAAGCAATAATTTGTACTGGACCAAAGAGCATGTTCAGCTAATGAACTTGAGCAACAGAGAAAGCGAGTTGAACATCTATATATGTCTAGCTTTAACACACAGTCTAGGTGTTGAGTAATATAGATCGACATACCTTTGCTCCTTCTCACTCCGTGACTAAATTTCTTTACAATTAGAATATAAGAAAAATTCACGCTTCTGTTAACAACACTATTTCTAAATTATAATAAATAACTTAATTTAATCTATTCTTTACTAAAACCCGTGTTGTAACTTTGCATCTACGAAACAAATCATCTTCTCGAGTAGCTTTCGTTAGCTACTGGGATTCATTATCCTATATTTTTAATAGGTAAACTATAAGCATAATTTTATGAGAAACCTTATGAAACAATTAACCAATTAAACACCAAATACAATTAAATTAGTGCACTGAGGTGCGGAAGTCTTTACAGAAATTTGCATTCGATTTTTTTCGTCATACTTCCTTAGTATCTAGGCGTCACATATTTTGATATATCTTTGAGTCGGCTAACGCCACGCTATTTCTTCAATTTTATAATCACTACGATTTTCGGGAGCCATATATAAACGAAGTAGACAGGGTATGAAAAAAATAAACTATAGTACAAATAACCACAAAGCTGAACAAAAAATATAAAACTAAAAAGTTACAATATAAATAAATTATCAACGGAAACATTAAAAGAGATTAAAACAATAACAAAAACAAGTAAAACAATTACAAACTTTAAGAATTAAGATAAAAAGTATAATTTCTGTTGTAACGTTTATTTTCATTAAAGTTTCTAAAAATAGTAACATGTTATTGTATATCGGCGAAAATCGCCATTACTGAAATGATACTACAGTGAACCCTCCTTGCTAAGACTTTGCTAATTATTTTCTAATCCATTTTGCATTTGCTATGGTCTAAGTGCAAGTAATATTTAAAAAAAATACATTTGGCTAAAGGCTATTTCTTCAACTAAGAAAAAACAATTTTTTTATAGTTATGAAGTGCAGACAAAACTATTCAAAATGTTCATCCCACATGGTCAAAGGTTTGTATTCAAACGGTTATGATTACAAATATTTATTTAACAATTTTATAATGGTATTGTTTCTCTTAATCGAATTTCTATTTCTATTTTACAGTGGGAATATCATATTTTTCAGAAAAAAAATGCACATATTTATAAATATAGACAGACTTAACAATGTCTGATACATTACATATTTATCAATGAGACTGTATTTAAATAAATAGGTATACATCTGTGAATATGAATTATAATATATCAGTAGATGAAACATTCTTCAAAGAAATTCGCTGACCTGCACAGCCCTTACTTGATAATTTAACTCGAAGTGAGCCAATTACTTTAAATGTTCCTCCATCACTGTCAATTTCTATTGGACAGAGACAACCAGCAATATTTTAAATCCAAGTCAGCTTAAATTTCTGCGTCAGGACCATGCAAGTGGTTTACCAATTTTTTATTTACTTTTACTTTTATCTGCGCATAATAAGCCAGTACAATTGAAATTACTTACTTTTGACATCAAATTTTGTACCCAATGAAGGTGAAAATATTAAAACAACAACACCAACAAATTTTCGTTACATTACATGTAACAATTTCTTAAGTATAATTTAGCACCAATTGATGATATAAAATTTAAAATATTTCTCTTTGACACTATAATACGATAAATAAGTATTTTAATAGAAATATTACATCATATAGCAATAGAACAAAAACGGGATGATACAGTAGAACAAAAAATTATAAATAAATATTTTAAGTATTTTTGGTTATCATTAAGTAAATAATAATAAGTAGTGATAATGTTGTCGAATTATCTTTAGGCACTGGCTAAATTGACTCCCATATTATCTGTAAATTTTAACTTTCGTAGCCTCCATTAATAATTATAAAAATTTAACGTGCCTATCACTTCCCAAGTTTTATTCAATGTAAAGGTTTCGAAAGATAGGTACAATAAATTCGTTTTTATGAATGTTCACAGTCTTACTATAATTTAAGACATAATAGCCTCGCTCATTGATGGCCAATAAAAAAATCATAATGACTACTGACGAAATATTAATATTATTTTTTAAATAAAAGGGGAAACATGAGATGACGACATTCTTAGTTAAGTATAACAATATTTTTCTTGTATAATAAACTACTAGGGCCTAATGGTTTGTTTGTATTCGTAATCCTAAGGAAGCTTAAAGTATAAATTGTAAACTCTGAATAAAATAATAAATAATAGACAATACATAACATTCTTTGAAATTACTTAGTAGACTAATAGTAGATAAATATTTAAACTTATTTTCAATATAAGTAAAAGGCACACTAATAGGCAAGCGTTCCCTGGACCTACGTTTCAATTGTATTTTGGAAACATTTTACTTTAGGACATTAATAAATAGTGTTGCCGAACCACGGGGTTTTCTAATTGACACAAAGATATTGAACAGCGAGAAAAAAAGTGAATTTTTAAACTGAAGGGCCAGATTTGAAATGTAATTTTGAGTCAGGTTTCGGCAACTCTAATAAAAATATAGCCTGTTGAAAAATATACATAAATATGTAAGTGAAGATTTAAAATATTCTTGTAACTAGTTAACTTGAACGAGAATGTGTCGCTATAAATATAATGGAAGACTACTTTTGCGTCTAAATTTTAACTAAATCATTTATAAGTACAATTCTTAATTTATTATTTATAAGGCATTTTGATTTCTAAAATAGAATTTATAAATCATCTCATGATTCCAGTTATTTATAAACATCTTCAAAGCACCTTGCTACCATCACGTCAACAACAACAACTCTTGTTGTATTTACATTATTTTTTATACAATTTGTCAACATTATTAAACAATTTTATTTTGAACCATCTACAATTTTACAATAAATTTTAATATCATAAATATTTCGAGACTGAAAATAAAATTACAATGCTTTTGTCACTTCTTTTGTCACTTCTTAAGCATTTTTAAGAAACCTACTTGCTTATAACTACTTCTAAATAAATAAGTACCTATTTGATATTAAATTAATTAAATGATTGCTGTTTTGGGGCTCAGCTGTGTTCAGGAACTGAATGTATATGAAACTAACTATGTTATAGCTGTGAACGAGATTTTAATTTTACTATGTATCTATTGCTTCTTTTTAAATATAAATGGGTAGAACTATCTTTGACAACCAATATTTTTAACATTTATAAACTATCATAAATTATTCTTAACAATTCTTCTAACTAATCATAAAATCATAGCCTGCATTAAGTTAACTTCGGAGAAGTCAAATCATCGTTTAAACCTAAGATCACTAATAAGGCAAGTAAATGAAAATGCAATTTTACTACGACTACAACGATGGCTGAACCATCCTTTACAACTCTTCAATATAAGCCTCTTTTACAACTCGTAATTCCGTATTTCTCTACTTCATTCAAAATATATAACTACAAAAGGCTTTGCCCTTAATACACCTGCTGGTGTAAATAGTCAAGATATTAAATAACTAATTCAGTTCAATGAGAATTATATGATAATAATCAGCACACAAAAATGAAAAATAAAAGACTACTTAAAAATGAATAAACGATCACGATTAGTAGTTTCTTTGTACCCTGAAAAAATCGTAAGTAATAAAATTAAGTAACAAGTAAGTGCAAAATAACAAATAAATCACAATGGGATTTATAAAACCTCTATGATTTAGCACTCTGAGAAACAAACTATGGTAAAAATATAAATAATAAACAGATAAATATAACAATCAACGACTCAAAAGTAACATAGCTACGGATGAAACCGAGGGCTGCAAACGAATTGAATCAACTGCCAATCCTGCCAAATTTTGAAAATTATTATCATCATATCCAACACTCAGATCTTTTTACTAGTTAGAACAATTAAATTACGATTCTTGTTTCGCTGTTTGTTCATTTGTATTTGGTTGGTTCTTGTGTATTATTTTTAAATGAGCTATCATGTTATCTTTTCGCGTGAATTCTTTGAAGCAAATAGGACAAGGGAACACTTTTACATCTTTTTTGTGAGAAGTGACGTAATGTCGGCAGAAATTGCTAATGTGAGTATAGACCCTGGCACATATTTTGCACCTGAAAACGTTTTCCCCCTCTTTTATACAATAGTCTCTGACCGACTCATTTGTTTCTTCGTGATAATTTCCAACACCACCGATGTTATTTTTTCTAATGGGGGAGGAAAAAATGCGATGTTCCCAATTAGTCTGAGATAAATCCGCTACATCGTTACTAACCATATTGAGGCTGTTTTGTTCTAACTCAGCTGCAAAAAGTTGAGTGGCAAGAGCTGGCATTAATACAGTTTCTGGGGTGAATTTGTCGAAAGTGCTGAGAGCTGGATTTAGGCTAGTGAGACCTGAGAGTTGATTAAATAAGTTTCGCGCCCTAATTTTTGACATTTGGGGGAGTACTTTCTTACTATTCTTTGGCTTTAAGTTACGACCTAATCTTTTCTCATCTGTATCTTTAAAAAGTTCGTCTCTTGAATTGGAGTTTTCACGACTTCTGTTTGGATTGTATTTATACTCAATAGGCTCGTTATAACCATCGGTAACATCGCTTGTAGGCTCTTGCTTTATAGATCCGTTTTCGATTGCCAGTACTGGTCCGTTTGTAGAAAAATTTTGAAGCTTTTCCTCTTTAGGTTTTTTATCAGGATCTGAAATTATATTTTCAGGTCTCACTTATTTGTTTTAATCAGTTGGAGGATTAAAATCATTTTTTATTGGAAATATTTAAGAAAAATAAAATTGACTTTTTTTTAAGCAAACTTTTTCGGAAAAATGTTTTTTCTAAATATTTCCAATTGCTTTATGTGAAGGAAAGCTATTGGGAATAAGCCTTGTTTTGTCTCCCTTTTCTCGTGTTACAATGTTTATGATTCAACAAAGGAGTTATTAGAAAGAAATAAATTTACTTAAACATAACCATACCGAGTTTGCCCCTGGCCATTCCTCTAATAGCTCTCCCCAAAGCAGAAAAGCAAGCAATAGTCGTAATTTTCGATTTACAGAAGAAAAGCGCCTGTTATTTTGATTATATCAATAATATATTTGATAGATAATCACTTACCCCTTTAAAAATACATTTAAAATTGTAAATTTTTAAAATTCACTTCACTGTTTCGCTGAAACTTTGAATAACCTATCATCAAAGCTTATATCCCATTAGCTTTTCTCTTATATTAAAAAAAATACACGATCTATCTTCTAAAGTTGTTAGATTTATGAAAAGGAAGATTACAATTTTATTTACAGTAGATAAGCAAGTAAAATACTGCACGTCCTCTAAAGAATTAAAGTGTTTTTAGGTCTAAATTTATTTGAATGTTGTTGGTGCATAGGTTTTTTGTACACTAGTCTAATTGTCTACTTTGAAGGTGGGGTGACGTACCTGCGGGCTCGGCGTCCTTCGTGGCGGGGTCCGCGGACTGCGCGTCCTCGCCCTCATCAATCAGCAGCGCCTCGCCGCCGTCTTCGCCTCCCGACGTCGCGCCATCCTCGGTACCAAAACCATCCATTGACATCTTAACTTCTAACATTTCAGGTGAACCTCTAATCAGCTGATCCCCCCTCCCCTGCTGGTTGGTCGAGACATGAGATGCACATTCCGGAGTGAACTCCCCGGGCGGACTGGCCGCTGTGTTTAAAGCGTCGCTAGAGCTTCCGCTCAACTTTCGGGGCCGACCTCGTTTTCTTTTCGGTTGCATTAAGGCGTTGCCCAAAAGAGGCATTAATAAATTCGGAGGTGCCCCACCGGTCGGCATCCCAGACGCTGGCCTTTTTTGATGCATGTACGGGTGTATTCTGTGCAGCTGCGGCGGCGGCGTGGGCGCAGTTGCCCCGCTCTGTTGTTGAATAAGGGAGTTCGTTAACGCTGGGATATCACACTTTTCCTCATTGACTTCCGTGAGGCCCTTTATTCTTAAGCTTTCGGCGACTTTTAGGAATGCCGTAAGGCGTTCCTGGTCGACGCTTACTTCTCCTCGGTACATAAAATCTAATAAGCTCTTCATGTCTGCGTACGGGACATCTTTGAGGATAACTATCGGGTGTTTCTCTTGGTGGTTGACGAAGAGAGCTTGGAAGTAGGGGCTGCAGGCGGAAAGGACCATCTTGTGTGCTTTCAACAACTGTCCCTCCACCGCCAGCGTCACGTCTGTGAAGGTCTCAGCGTGCAGCAGCTGATCGAACACCGACAGCATATTCGATTGGTGGTTATTCCACCGCAAACAAAATCTTTGTGTAGCCATTTTTCTTTTTTAATCTTTTGTCCACTATATATTATTCTCTTGGCTTAAAAACTAAGATGCCAACAATTTCTCAATGATGTATACATATGTTTTATCTCATGTTCTATGAACAATACAACACAATGTCAACAATCGATAATGTTTATTCTTTATAAGCCATTTGTAACATATTGTCTCATCGCTAGTGCATCTCATGTGTGTAAGCGCAGGTAGAACTGAAAAGGAAAGAAAAATACAAATAAAGCACATTGTCACACGACAGAACCCTCTGCAACTTAGAACTATCCCTAGACCTCTACGACTACTACGACGCATGAAGTCATAACTGTTATAGGAATTTAAATAAGTCTTTGAATATTCAAACAAAGTTCAGTTAGTTACCATATTACATCGAATCCGAATTTTGTAACTGTCTCAAATCATTAACGCTTTCAAAGTTTATCTTATTTTGTATTTAACAAAAAATCTGAAGTGCTTAATATACAAATAACAAAATAGTAGAATTTATGTCTTAAGGAAAAAATAAACTGAAAAATATAGGCAGTAGGTAGGCAGGCACTATACGTATTTACTCTTTTCAAATAAGTGCCATCCACAACACGCCCTGTCACTTTTTGGTATATTCATCGTAGTGCACTCGTGAAAAAAGTAGTGGGGCGCGTCTTTGTGGATGGCATTCACTATACCTAACAAAGTTCTCGCAGTAGCTACTGGGCTTTATCTCGGCAGTAAACGGCATTTTCCTTAATTAAACGAGCTTAACGGCACGCATGTTTGTAAAAGTTAATATTATTCAATTACACATGATAATACAAGATGTACTTAGTTACGAAAATAAAATGTTTACAGGGCGTTTTCGAGATCGATGTAATGCATAAAAAAATTTAACTTTTTTAATAATTTTATCAAGTGTTGTATAGGCTATAGTCAAAAACAGGTTTTAAATGTTTTGGTTTATAAATTGAAAATATTTTGAGCTGTGTCCTCTGTTGGTTTTCCTAATGTTTCTTTTTAAACTGTGAACACTATTTCAAGTTGCAAAAATTACGTAGATACTTCTTTACCAGGTAAAACTAAAATTTTTGGGACACACTGTATTGTTAGATTGTATTGAAATATCGTTGAATATACCATTTAGTTCTTCTAGATTTATTTTTTAATTTAAAGATAATCAAAGAACAGACGACATAAGATTGGATACCGTTCAAATAAAAAACCGTAGTTTTAGTAGCGTTTAGTAAATAGATCAGAATCTTCTACAAAATTGCGACCAATAAATCAACAAATACGGAAGTCAACATTAAAAGTTACATTTTGTTACGAGAATTACGTTCTAAGTCGATTAAGACAGACAATATGTTAGCAAGTCATTTATAAAATATGTAGGTATGTACCTACCTTAACACTCAATATTTTTTTAAACTAATAGGTATGGTCATGATTACACCTAAATAACGTGGAGCGTAATAGGTAGAGCTAGTGGTTAGGGGTAGTGTTTTTTTTTTGTTTTCGTTTAGTAAATAGGTACCTAAATACCTAATGCTCATAAATGCCAAATGCTCATAAATACGTAATTCCCTTGATTAGGCCGAACCTATTAGTGCAAAAGTTAGCTACCTTAGAGTATCTTCCATTTCAGAAGTTCCGGGATCGGAGTCTAGTAGACAATTATTAATGTTAAGGACACACTAGAAAGATATTTATAAATCAAATGATTTAATAATAGGTTTATTAGCTCAAATTTGGCTGGTATTACTAGGTTGGTAGGTAAACTTAGTTTTTTAGGTATTATGTTTCAGAAGGTAGGGAATACTAACTGTCTTTGGTAGCTTAACCGTTTTGAATTCGCTATTTTGCTTTTGCTTAAGGGTTATTTTTTTATTAGATAAAGGAAATAATCGTAAGTTACATTTCCACATTAGCTCCAGTTATCATTTAATTATTCGACACAACAGTGAATGCACATGCGAGATTCAGTATAGTAAGATAAATCACGTTTGCTAGTAATGCTAGCATTGATAATTTCCACTGATAAGTCACTGGTGTGTGGTGTGATGTGTATCCACTGCCTTTACTCTCTGAATCAAGGTTATAAAAAATCGAGGGCGCCTCTGCCGCGCCGAGCCTTGCATCGAACGAGCGCACTGCAGCACGGAAATCTATGTCTATAACTATTTAGCTACGATTCATAATTCTTATTAAATATTTATAATATATCCTTTAGCACTTTTAAAACAGACTAACACGTGGAAAATCATTAAAATAAATTACATTTAGAACAATTAAAGAAATTAGCAAATTCCAATAGGATTCTTGTTAGAAAAAATATTAGCCGCGGCGCCTAAGTATCAAAACCCCCGCTCATACCGCACCACTGCCGCCGCGCTGACCACAGCGTTATCGCTTATAAACCAGCGCTCGGATTATTACTACGCACCCAGCCGAGCGCGTTACATTACGTCATCACAATGGCATTATTACCTACGATATTCACTAAAATTCGTCCGATACGCGGAGATAACACAAGTAGGTGGAAAATTAAATCACTGCACAGGAAGGGAACGTACCGCACGGATCAGCACAACAAACAAGTCGACCCTTTTATGGGAATGAGGAATAGCCCTTGCGCCATATTCAGAGTTGGCGTTCGCGTGGCACCCCGCTCGCCCGCCGACTGCGGCCGCGCGCGACACCCCGCCGCGCCCTGCCCCGCCGCCGCCCGCACCCCCGCACGCCCCGCGCCTCCCATGTCTCTCACAAAAAATACGCCGTCATGATAGCACGGCGCGCCACTGGATACATTCAGGGTGCACGACAAAATATCGATTTGCTGAAATCTATTGATTTGCACTCCGTACCTATCTACCCTGGGTCTATCTCTAGGCGGGAACAATAGCTGATTTATCATACGTTTTCCCTTGCAAGGTCATCTAAATACAAATCATTTAGAATTTTAAATAGGAAATGAAATGTAATCATTTTCTGTAAATGTTTATACTTATTATGCTTTTTAACATGGGGTTGTTTACAAATGCCTATCATTTTTTTTATTAATCTGCTCTATAATATTTACAACAATCGAACCAACAATATCGTATTGATATAAAAAAGAAAAAGAAAAAAGAAAATAGGACCTGAGCTAGCATATTCGATAAATATTAATAATCTATTTTTAGCTAAGGCTTCTTTAAAATTTAGATAAGTGGTCTTGGCCTGTTTTCAAGCTAAAACGTGCCTGAATGCCGATGCTACTTGCGCTAAAAACTACTAGGCTAAAATAACATTTATAAGACTAAGAATAAGATTTGTTTTAACGTACCTTTACATAATTTGTGTAGAAGGGATGAATTTTCCGTGTGAAAACATCAATCCGCTCGTGTTGTCGCCATGTCAGCAGCGCGCGGTCTCTGTCGCTCTCGGCGGGGTGGCAACGGGCGCCACCGGCCGTCGCCGTACTTTGCCGAATGCCGCCACTTTTCGCAACGAACGCACCCGAGTCCACACGGAAAATAGATCACGGGGCGCACTTTAATTAGATTTTTAAACCCACTTTGTAACACTGTTTTTATTATTATAATTCAATTTATGGTCCACAATTTTTTTTTTATTACAGTAGTCCAACAGGATGAGTTAGAACGAAAAAAAAACGCGCGCGTATTATGAGTCGGAAGTGTTTTTAATAAAAATGGCTTGCCGCCTCGGCGGGAGGAGTGGCAATGGGCAATGAGGTCGGTACCCTCTCTCTGCCGCGTCCCCCCCTCTGCGCGCTGCGGCACACGGGGTTAGAAAGTTTCAAAAGTGAATCGTGGAAAACACGCAGCATTGTGGTAATGTCCTGGACGACGGCGCGCGGCGGCGGCGGCGGCGCGCCTGGGAACGCCTCGGGTGGGAACTCGTTTCGAATGCCGTGACACACTAAGGGTTAAGTCCGCCAAAGGTTGAAACACTGGCAAAAACTTTTAAAGATCTCGATAACCTTGATTTTAGAGGACATTTTGGAGTCGAATCGCCGATTCACCCCTTGACTCAGTTTAAAAAAATTCTATTATGATTGTAATTACATTTCAAATTATACTTCATTAATGAGTTTGAACAATTTTTAGAACAATGGCTAACGACTTGCTTATACCTTTTATGAATAAAGATCATTATTACCTACGCAGTTTACTAATGATTCACATTAATAGATTTTTAGGAATTTAGTTAACTTCATGCGAAGGTAGGTCCTGGATATTTAGGCAGTGCATCAAAAATGTAGAGTCCGGTTTTTCCTAAAGCTGTACGCACTCAAGTTAGATATAAATTAAGTTATTCCTACAGTATTTTCTCGCTTACTTTATAAGAAATTTTTCATTATGCTCCTAATTATTTAAATATGTCACAGTTTTGATCATTCGAGGTATACTTGGTGACTTTTGACACCTCGAAACGTAAATTTGGGCTTTAATCGATGTTTATTATACCTGCACTTGGATTACTTCTTTTCCGAACAATTTTACAATCATATTTAGGTAGAGTTACACTTAACAAACACCAAAATGGATGACCATACAGCGAACTCGGGGGGGGGACCTAGAATAAACATATTTAAGTATATAAATATCAACAACCAGGACCCGAGACCAAATATTTATGTTCATCACCCAACTTAAACCGGCCAGGACTCGAACCTGGGACCTCCGGCGTTTGAGACAGGACTAATAACCACTACGCTATATAATTAGTCCAATTTTATTCAGGCACGTATGAACCCCCAAACATAAAACAATTTTTTAAATAAATGCTCAAACGCAAATCACCCAAAAATGTATTGCGAAATAATTAATCTAAACTCTAAAAGGGAACCGCTTCAAGCTATTTGACTAACCTACATAGGTACTGATTACTGAGACTAGTTGTTTATCAAACCGATACGCTACCGAACCAGAGGTAGTTCCTATACACGGAGTCCTAAGCCGAGCTCCGTACCTTAATTATCAGGTGCCTTCTGGCAAATCGTACGTAGGAGTAGTTTAAGTTCCGGCTAGCACCCTCAGCGCTAGGCTACAAAGTCCGATGCAATTTAAAAGGCTCCAATAGAGCCGTAAATGAACAGTTCATTTGGAAAAAGCATTCTTACTAAACCAATTTTTTATAAGATTCAGTTATCAAAAAAACGCTCTACACAACATTCAAATTAAAATTTAACCCATAACCCGTCACAGTTTTTGACCCCACATCAATATACCTGGCCTGAATTCGCTATCGACCTGGCGAACTCCGCGACCTAGGTCATGTCAGTGTCCCGGGTTGCCAGTTTCCCAGTGTGCCAGTGTTAGCACAAGTCCTTACAGCGCGACCTAGATCCGAGCCATGAAAGCTGAAAGCACTTTCCTGCAACTGGCCTTGTTTACATAGACAGTATTTTTTGACAGCGAAATGGGTTAAATTTTGTTTTTTAAGTTTTTAGGTTGCATTCGATAGTTTCTTTTATAAGGGTTAAAATTAAATTGATAAGAAAAGAGTATTAACATCACGGGTAGAGTTTTGTGTCCTGAGAAAAATAATTATTATAAAACTAGCGACCCACCCCGGTTTCGCACGGATAGCAGAGCTTATAACTATATGCCTAGTATTTTTCTGTCGTAGATTTGGATCAGCTTATTGCATCGAACATGTGGATCAGATTTAAATGCAATTATTTGAAAATGATAAACAGGTAATACAAACTAAGATATTTCTTTGAATACAATATTGATTATGTTTACGTGTAAAAACAATAATATTATGTTTAGGGGTGTTTGCATCGCGCGTGTCGTGTTGTGTATTTGTCGCGACTCGCCCGATATTTATTATTTGATATAACTCCTTAGATACAAATTAACTTGAATTGGTAAAGGGTAATTATATTGTCGTGAAATACTAAGTTAACTAATGTATTTAATATGAGAAGGATTAATATTCTACCTAGACGGAAAGAATATCAATCCTTTTCTATACAATTAATAGCTTTTCAATCGGCACATTATATGAGACCATTTTATGATACGCTTTTGTAGACAAAAAAGGAACAAATCAGGTTTTGTCATATCTTGGGGGTCATATTAGGCAGCGTCTTCTATTAAAAGTTTCAGTCGACTTGGTTATTTCCGAAATCTTTCAATAACCTTTCAATAATCTTTCACCACTACATTCCAACGATTTTACAATAAATATAAATTAAGTCACCTTAAAAAAAATACGTTTCTCTTGAATCACTACATCTGTTGGTGAAATTGCCACCAGATGAAAGTGCGTTCGTTAGTTTTCGAGGTTACCGCGTCCAGACAGACAGACAGGCGCGGCCGGGAGACTTCGTTTTATAATAATACGTAGGTAATGGAGTTTACTTGATACGCGTTTTATTTCGTCGTTTAAACCTATGATATGATCGGCTTTGATATCAATTATTACTTTCTTGAGTGGAGACCGCGTCTCGGCAAACGTAGTGTAGGACGTCCTCAGACACGGTGGAGTGATGATTTGCGCGGGATGGCTGGCAGGAGCTGGATGCGAGTAGCCGAGGATAGACCTCGATGGCGTGCAATTGGGGAGGCCTATGTCCAGCAGTGGACGAATATGGGCTGATGATGATGATGATGATTACTTTATTTTAAATTATTGCACATTCCTACTAGGAACCTGTTTTGTTTGGCAATTTTTATTCAATTATTTTCTGTGTGAAAGAGAAAAATATTTTGGAACAAGTAAATTATTTTTTATTTTTTGTTTGGTTTGAATTTGAAACGCTCTTTCATAGAGCGCAATAAATGTATTTTGATTGCTATAAACATATATTATTTATTTAAATACATGATAAATATTTACCATATTCATAAATGTTATTAAATAAAAGCCACAAATTTGAGAATAAATAAACTGTACATAATTCAAGAAACTTTGTGGTATTAAACCTTCTTTGTTAACCTTCTTTGATCTCATCTGGAGCGGTACTACACAAAAATCCTTTCTATTGTAACCGCCATAGTAACCGCATCACCGTGGTTGTGTCTCAGTTAAAGGGAATAAACAGCCAGAGCAATTACAGGAGCAAAGGCAATTTCAGCTGAAGACTACGGCCAGCAACGCATCATTTGTCGGGATAATAATCACGATCTCTGATGATAAATAAAACACCTCACCATGGGTGCGGATGCCACTTACTATCAGATGGTACGCATCTACAACACTATTAATTACCAAAACGCCCACGACTAAGGGTTTACCACAACAATCGATAGACGTCGATCGACGTTGCCTGTTCCATGCTACACTCAAATGATGTCCGAGGGCACGGATTCCACTTACTCGTACTACCAGCTCGTACGAGCAGCTCCTTCCACCTCCCGCGGGGAGGGAGATGGAAGATGCGCCATGCATACCTGCGCAGGCACCGACTTCTGCGGGGTGATGTGGGACTCACCAGAGCTGCACCGACTCACTAAAAACCACCTTGCTGGCTGTGGTTGGGAATGCTGAGCAGCCTTCATCGGAGCAACACCCGGTTAGGGAAGGGGGTGCGCGTCGCGTGCTGGTTTACCGCTGGTTTATATAGGTAGCTAGGGTGAGTTCCGATCACGAAGACGCACCTTTTTGGTGTATGGTCGCACTACGGTGAATAGAAAAAAACGTAGAGGGGCGCGTCCTTGTGGATTGCCCTCATTATTGTAAGTCTTGTAAGTATTTCTTTCTTCCTCAGAGGCTACTAGTGGTGGGTTCTCATTGGCATTAGGTACTTATTAGCTTTTAAGTATTGTTATAAGTATCGTAACAGATGACATCCTCAGCCAGGAGGAATAAGCAGGGGACATGAACGACGCCGGGTGTTCGTCGTTTGGATACTTGGGGGGAGGGAGACTTGCCGAGCTAACAGATGCAGAAAAGAATAATTTTGTATAGACATAAAGAGACTCTGTAAATTTATTTTGAAAAAAATATACCCGTGAAGTTTCTTGCCAGTTCTTCTTCACGAAGGTTTTTCCGAACTGGTGGTAGACTCATGTTTTTCAATGTTGAGAAATAAGTATTTCATTTCATTTCATTATATTAGAACGATTATTTATATAAAAAAAAAAAAAAAATATATATATATATATATATAGCCATACTTTTGACAGGGATACGGATTGCTCACTCAATCCGTATCCCGTCGTCGAGGTTTTTGGAGTCAGTTGATTACTTTTTCCTAAAGCGTTATTACTTTAGTTTTCACAGAGGCAATAGCACTAATGTTTAAATTTAACTTATATAACTTTAATTGATCGATCTATTATAGTGACTGTTAGATCTAATTTCGCCCGCCAAATCCAGGTCCCGTTAGAATTTCGGGGTAAATTAAAGCCTTTGGACAATGCAGCTATCCAAAGATGAAAGCATTTTCATATCGGCTCAGTAGTTCCAGACTTTATCGATTGTACACACCAACCAATAAATATTTCTTCTTTGTAGCAATAGCAATAATACTCGTAATAGCACAGATAAAAAAAATTTGGTATGTTTAGAAAGATGTTTTAGATAGATCTTTAATTATTTGCTACTCTAATAGACTATATACCAGCATCTACCTCGGAAGTTAGTTTCGGTTATTAATCTCGTCTACGAATACGTTTTTGTACATGAATAAGCAAAATTGTAATAACGGTATGACGGTGGTTACCTACCTCTCTCCGTAATATCCTTATGCTTTCTAATTACCAACTGTAATCTCTTAGAAATCGTTGTAAGTAGAACATCTTTTAAATTTATAATAAGAGTAATTATTTTGTGCTTTTTAACGTCTAGGTGTTAAGACGTCATTGACTAAAAACGTAGCACGTTTTTTTATTTTGAAATTTTTCGCATTAGGTGTATTTTACAGAAGTAATTTTTTTAATTTGTGGAAAGTTAAAAGTAAGTTTTTACTGTATACCCGTCTTAATTACGCCAAAATGTCTTAATATAGAAGATTAAATTTACTAACTAAATAAAAATAAGCAGGTGTGTTAGAAATCATAATGAATGTCAATCCTGTCACATAATTGAATAATTTTGTCCACTCGCTAAAAAGCCTTGAAATATAAATCAAAAAGACAAAAGAGGTAAAGATACAATAATATCATATTTTTGTAAGAAATTATGCAAATTAAACTTGACTTTTGTAAAATAATTTGTCTTTTTTATTTATAATTTCAGTACAAACTGTGAACATGAAAATAACATAAAAAAGGCACTTGAACATGCTAAACTGCACTCTTGAAAATCTACGTGTTTTTAATTTTTAAATATAATCTGAAAAGAAACATTTTTGAAAACTAACTGATAGATATACATATATCTACTTAATTCCGAACCTAAAAAAAGATTATCTTTATATCTTATTATTTAATCATTTTAATTATAGATCATTCTAGTTATCATCATTTTAGTTAGAATCATTTTAGTTATGATTTATCATTATGATTCCCGCCCAAATGTATCTTTTTTTCGTCAGCAAGATTGTAACATTGTAAAACTGCAACCAATGTCTGAGGCAAAGGGTTCCATCCTGGTAGACCGTCTAACGGTGTAGAGGTCGTTGAACTGTTTCGGCCGTCCAATTTTGACAGTACTGTTAGAAGCTTAGATATCTAGCTGCATGCAATTGAGGAAATCTCAGACTTATACGAAATTCATCGTGTTTTTCAATACATGTGTGTTTAGGTAGGTACACTTGTATACATTTTAAAATAAAAATAAAAATTAAATGCAATATTTATAGTAAGTAAAGTACAAATGGTAAATATTAATAGTAAATAATCTTCTGCTATTACAAATTAAACGAGACCGTGCTGACAAATATATTGTACAGCTCGTTCAACAAAAAATTCATTGTTAACATTTATGAATAAAGTAAATAGTATGCGATCTCTAGCTTCGTGAAATGTTTTGTCTATCAATCGTAAAAAAATACTGATGAGAACTGCTGTAATAAAACTACCCACTTATTCAAAATATTCTGTTACTCACTCTATTCTCTATATCTTTTGAAAATGACTAATTATTTTCCTTTTAAAACACTATAGTTATGATTCTAAATACATATAGTAATTTTCTTGACAATGTAAAGAAAGCATAGTTGGACATAGTTGTTACTGCAGGTGGCATCAATGTAGCAAAAGGTTAATACATTATCTCAAAACATTATTACTTGTACACTTTCCCAGGGTGTATTTTGATTCTTTGTTAGTATATTGATTGTTACTTGTAATAGAAGAAAGTGTTCTCAACTGGCAAGGTAGACTGTATAACAAAAATACTTTGCCTGAAAACTAAGGTCGATACTTTCAAAATGATATTGATCCTTCTTGGAAATCTAACTGTTTTATTACTGGGTGTTTTCCTTCTAATTTACTTTTTCAAAGTGATGATGTAGAAGTTACGAGTTTGATTATTCAGAATTATATTTTTAGTTTCGTGAAAATATTAGCATCATTTAATTTGTAACATATTACCCACACATGAAACCCTTGCCCTTCTTATGCTTATAAATTGTGATTTTAGGAATTACTTATATTATCAAATAATTTAATTAATAACATTTATATTATAAAGTGAATGGTTTTTGATTTCAAGCGTCGTATTCAACAAATTAATCAGAAAATTACATAAATAACCTTACTTTTGGTTCGTATCAATGCTATTATCGTAATTTTATAGAAATTTTATTTGAAACAGTTACGCAACGAAGTTCACAGGATTATCAGGGCACTACAGAAATAAATTCCCTAAAAGTGTGTCACGCGCGCCGAGGGGAGCGGCCCTGAGAGCTGTTGCAAACAATCTTCAGGAAATAGCTCTCTCAAACTAGATATGATAAACAAATATCTTTACAATTAGAAGTTACTTATATACATTTTTTGATTATATAGATTATTGAAATGATAATAGTATATAAAAGCGCATGTGTTGTGGTACTTACGCCAACGTACAGCTTATGCACCAAAACTATCCTTAGGGCAGAGGTGGGCGTGGAAAAAGTTTACCAAAAGGAAATTTATTTGTTCTCTTCTTTTTTAAGGAAGAAAAAGAATCTAACCCTATTTCGTATATTTCTAAGCTTATATAAGGTTAGAAATATACGAAACTTCGGCCAAGTAGCGTAGTGGTCAATAGCCCTGTCTCATACGCCGGAGGTCCCAGGTTCGAGTCCTGGCTGGGGCATACATTTGTGTGATGAACACAGATGTTTGTTCTCGGGTCATGGTTGTTGGTATTTATATGTGTGTGTTTATTCTGGGTTCCCCCCTAGTTCGCTGTATGGTCATCCATAACACAAGCTCTGCTTACTTTGGGGCCATACAATAATAAAAAATTAGCTTAATCATGTTTAAGGTAGATTACATAACAAGAAATCCTGTTGAGCGGTACTTAAACAAATACTCAAAACAAGTCAATTAGAAAAACATATTGACTAATTGACAGAGACCATAGCAAAATGTTTATTAATCTTTGATTTAATTTTAGACAAGATTGAAGAAGCAAGGAAATCTGTGGCAAAACCAATGTCCTTGTGCTGCAGTTAGCTGACACTTTTTATTTTAAACAATATTACTACTTTATCCTATTGTCTACTTGTAATTTTTTTAAAGAGCTTTTAAGTGGAGAAATTCTTGACTAAGCTGGTTGAGTCATCATCGTTTACTGTACCTAGTCGTATCAGACGGTATTTGAAGGACCTCTTCAACACCACATAAACTGCCATAAGTGCTTTGGGAATAAAAACGACGTAGCACGTAATGACTCCAAAATAATTAAACCTATATTTGAATTTTATAAAATCTTCGATTATTTTTGCTTTTTTAATTCCTTCATATCTGGAGACCTCAAACAAAATATGAGTCAGTATTTGTTTTATTTGTGTCTACTTCCAATTATTTTCCAAACAATTTGGATGATATATGAGACAGATGTTTATAGATTAACTAATAAATTACGCGTATTGGTGAAGAACACGTAATAGCAGAAGATCCGCTCGATTACTTCGTTGCCAATACGTCAAATTATTTTAAAAAGTAATCTTTTGTAAACCGCCTTATGGCATGTGGCACCCGCTAGGTCTTTTGATTGGTTTATTGGACTTTAAGCTTAACTGGTTGTTCCTTCCCTTTAACCAGAACACAACCACGTAAATTATTGTGGCTTTTAATATGATTATCAAAATAGGAAAGACTGCAGTTCCAGACGAGATCTCAACTCAAGAAACTCTACTGCAACGTACGTTAGTATTAGTATTCACTAAAATAGCTATCTGACGTGCGGTATTATCAGTATGAACCATTTTAGTAAAATTTTCTGTTCTGAATCAGAGTATAAAGTCTTTTTATCTTGGCCATGATTGGACTCGAGAAAGAATTTTTCGATTTGACGATAAAAGGTTCATCTTACATTTTTAATATATACTTATTATGTACTTCTAATTGGTAATTGATGACTTATTCCTCTTTTTCGCACGTTCTTGTCGTAGGTGAACCACTTTTAATCACCAATGACCAATCTCTTCAAAAATGGTGTCATTATGTTTCAGAACAGAATCGCAAATGAGTACATGGTTCATAAAGTTTATTTATGTGAGCTTGTGTCGTACTCTAATATCATGCCTTTTTTGTATAGCCAGGCTTTTTCAAATGAGTAAAACTGTCTCGTGGTGTCCAATTCTTTTTCCACGTCGTACCTTGTAATACACCGATCTTGATCCACTGTTTCAAAAATGGCGTCCACTTTATCCACAACAGGACCAGGGCGAGGCGCATTCTTTGACATCAAAATTTCCGAATTCAAAACGCTTGAACTTTGTGCTACTCTTTATGAAAGATCAAGATCAAGAAATTCACGAAGGTTTTTTTTCGAACTGGTGGTAGAATCATGTTTTATTTGACGTCAATAAGAACAAGTAATTGTCAATGTTGAGAAAAAAAAAATATATATAATATATATATAAATATATATAAATATAAATATAAAAATATATATGACACTGCAATATGACCATAAACGTCACAAAATTTTTCAAAAAAAAAGGCAATGAAAAATTACGGGAAATCATCCAGAAACAAACAAGACAACCAAAGACATATAATTACAAAATATTACATAGAAAATACGAAATAATTTCTTCCCCGAGCTAATAGATTTTTATATTAAATATAATAGGATGATAGCTTCGGAGCAGCAGGTTTGCATAAAAATGTGCAAAATAGATCGAAAAGTAATATTTATTCAACTAATAAGATTATCAAAATACAGTACCTGAGATGTATCAATTGGTGTCGTTATCGAAAGATCGGCGCAATCGAAAGCGGCTGTCAGTTGATTCAACAGACAACAGGTATATATATCTGTAGGTATATTATGTCTCTAGATCGATATGAATCTAATGATTACTGTAGTATGGTTTTCTTGTAAATATTTGTTTACTAGTTTATGATAATTGTAACTTTAGACAATTTAAAAGTTATTGGTCCTTTGTGTGTAATATTTTTACGTTGTAAATTATTCATAAGTAGCCAGTTGGGCTATAGTTCCCGCTTAAAGGTATCCGTATTTTGACCCAAATAAATTAATATGTGACGGCCGAGTGGCGTAGTGGTTAGTAGCCTTGTTTCATACGCCGGAGGTTCCAGCTTCGAGTCTTGGCCGGGGCATTCATTTGTGTGATGAACAAAGATGTTGATTTTCGGGTCATGGTTGTTTATATTTATACATGTATGTTTATTCTGGGATCCCCCCCAATTCGTTGTATGGTCATCCATAACAGAGCTCTGCTTACTTTGGGGCCATAATGTTAGTGTGTTTGTTTGGGTTTTTATTAGTACTATATATCGGGAGACTTTCAATCGCATGCGTCCATTTTCAGCACAATACGAAACAAATTGACGACCGAGTGGTGTAGTGGTAAGTAGCCCTGCCTCGTACGCCGAAGGTGCCAGGTTTGAGTCCTGGCCGGGGCATTCATGTGTGTGATGAACGCAGATGTTTGTTCTCGGGTCATGGTTGTTTGTATTTATATATGTATGTTTATTCTGGGTTCCCCCCCATATCGCTGTATGGTCATCCATAACACAAGCTCTGCTTACTTTGGGGCCATACAGTTGGTGTGTTTGTCTGGGGATTTATTATTATTATTATTATTAATTTCTTGTTATCTTCTCCCGTAAATTGTTTAATATCATGTGATAAACCTTTGAGGGCTCGTCTCTAAATAACATTTATTTATTTTCCTAGATCTACTAAGAAATATTAAAAAAACAGTATTCTTTTTCTACCTTTTTTGCAGTATATATAATTTTATCTTTAAATATTTTAATTTCTTTCCTACTACTCTACCTTGAAGAAACATAACTATGTGCGTACTTCACCGTTTCTCACATTAAGAATTTCATTGCAAAGTTTTTGTACAGGCGCACAAAGATTTTAAATAAACATTAACAAAAATACCATCAATTAGAAACCGCTGTAATCTGCTGCACGATTAAGATCTACACGTTGGAAAGATCGATTGTTCGTTGAATCCATCTTGATCCGTCGATAGGAAATTCAAGACAAATAAAAACTTGTGTACCGTCATTGAGGACTCACGTCTCATGCTCCTATGTTGGTAATTTCCTCTTTCGCGCTTTCCTTCTGCTAAGTCACGAGCTGTAACTTGTAGAAACATAACATTTGTGACAGACTTATGTTATACAAACTTCGAAATGGAAAATATATAATAAGCTTGCTCGTGTGGCTGATAGTTCTCATAGACTTTATGGTACATAAGTAACCACTTAAGGTTTTTTTAAAAGATAACTTTTCTTACGATACTTTTGTACTGTATAACAAAATGATTTTTTAACATACGACTTAGAAAAATTTCCTATTCTTAACGTAATTTTTGAGATTGCTACTCTATCGTAACATACCTCGGAGTTCGTTCCCATGGCTATCGGCCTCCTTTCCTCTATGAAGGCACGCACAGGTGGAAAGATATAAAAATCGAACATTCTCCCCCCTCCGCAGCATCCGTTAGAAACGGTCCCGTTATACCGTTTCATCACTAATTTCATCTCAAGAAAGCTCAACTCTGCCAGTGAATCGATTAACCCTAAATTACTATCTGGTGTCCAAAATATTACGGGCAACTACTTGTAGATACAATTTTTTTGATTAAAATTACTGTTAGGAAGTGATAGAATACGTGCATGAACTTGTTTAGATAAATAATTAATTGAAATTGCATACTTTTAGAAGTTTACGACTTCAGGGAGAAGAGATGTAGAAAAAATTGACAATCTATGTACGTATTTATCTTAGAACCTCAGGGCAAAGGACCTACGAATGAATGGAAACTATATGATTACGGCTCAAGTGTGACTCCAAGTAGGGTAACAAAATATTTTGTTAGCTAGCCAGCGTTTCGGAGCGTTTCGGCCTTATTGGCGAGTTGGTTGGGGGCCGCGGGGGTGAGGTGCGCGGGGGCGGCGGCATGCGCCTGAGTGGTTGCCATTGCGTAAGCGTTGCTGGGACTGATTTCTAGCGCACCCACACTACAAGGTCAAATCGACGCTTCTCAGTAATGTTCCTATTTAGATAATAATATGAATTATAATGTACCTACTCTCTGAGAGTATTATGAATACGATATTTGTGAGTGTAGGTATTTCTTACAGATATTTAGTTGGGAGATGCTTTGATATCATTCTGATTTATGACAAATCGGTCTATCACTCATCATAGGTATATAAACTAAGATGGAAGTCTTCGTTTAGAACATATGAAAGTTAACTCAAACTTTACTACGTAATAACTAAAACACTAGGTGCGTATTCGTAAACCATCTTAAGGAACATGACTAAACTTAATATCGATGCATTATATGATAGTTCGAAGATACTTCGTTACTGTAAGTTATGAGGGACCATAAAAATGACATTTGCGGCCCTCGTCTAAAATTTTATATAGCTTTCACACATTTATATAACATTTTCTAAGGGCCGGACCGTTATAATCTCTCGATCAAGTGTCCACTTTTGCTATTTCATAGATTTCTCTTATCTATTCTTTCATATTTTGTACCATTGTAGATATTACGAAGAATAAACTCGTTTAAAAAGTAACGACATTAACTCCATTAGTTTTATGACGTGACGTGATCATCAAAGGGATAAATCACGCTCCTATATATATATATATGTATAAATTATCTTACAGTAATTGCGAACATCACGTTGAAATGAACCGTAACACCTCGGCGTTTAAGTTGCAATTTCGGTGAATGGGTTTCTAAGAATGGTAGGTTTTGCTAGTGGTATTATCTGAGATTATACTTGCCACCACCGTAACATAAGACCTTGGACGACGCCTACCATACCTAACCAGAAAGAGACAGCAAATCTAACTCTGTAAGAAAACAGAATGGCGTGAACTTAATTATCCTTCGCAACAGGTATTTTGCTGATAACTCCTTAGGAAATAAATAATACTTTAGTAAACATTTTAGTGGCCATTGTTCTCGGGTGTATTTATGGCTAAATTTTCATTAAGTGAGACATCCACAGCAATATTATTAATTTTTGAGTAGCTTATGTTTAAATCAGATTTTTGTCTACTTATCTCTACAATTGATATTGGAATCATATTTGTCATTGTATGCAAAGCAGCCTTGAACTTAAGTAGTTGTAACTTGCAAGTTCTTGGTCTGTCGCTTACAGACTTGTCGCTTAGACTCTTGTAAAAATGCTCATCAGACTAAAAAATTGGCCGTCCTGAACGTTTTGACCGCATTTTAGTCCGTATTTCTGCAAATTTAGTCCCAGAACTCTTGTTACGTACTTCTTACGACCTTGGATAGTTTTGTCACATACCTAAGTACTGTTTGTTACGTTAACACCACATTATATTTCAAACATACGTTTAGTCAAAAGAAAAAATAGAAAAACCGAAAATTCTTAGAAAATATGTATACAGAGCCAGTTATAGGAACATTAACATTAACAATAATGAAAGGATTGATAATTTTTTATATTCTTATTTGAATATCTCACTAAATCGTGAGTCCTACTTCCGACAGAATCTTTCATTCTGATATTGTATTGCTTTATATTTTCTCAATCTTTTGCGTAGGTCTCATGTACTAAATTATTGTTGGTGTTATAACGACATTATAAACAATAAATTGGTATTTCGTAGTATTTTATCGCTACTGCTTTTTTAAACACAGAAATTCCCCACAAAAAAGGTAAATTTTTGAAAATATTTTATTATCTATAAATATATAAATACTATGAATGAGAAGATATCAAAACATCGATAATTAGCTGCGAGGTTCTAACTGTTGATTATCTACTTATCTTTTTACAAGTTTAAGTGCTAGGAACAAGCTTAATTAGACTTGAACAGCTGATAATAATACAGAGGCAGAGAAAACCATTAGTAAAATAATTTAAATTATTAAATTATATTTCCAGTTTTTATTATTCTGGAGACAAATATATTAATATTTGTACAAAATAAAACAAGGGTTTGAAATAAGTGCTGCTGACTTCTGATTCCTGGTCATTTCATCAGCGCTTAGAAGGTGGATTTATTGTATGTCCGCCTGGGGATTTATTATAGTATATTTTTTAATCCTTTAATGATATTACATAACCCCTTATTCATACCCGTCCTGAATACAAACTTACGAAACCAAGATCAACCTGTTACCACATGCAACGTCACAATAATAAATAAAATTGTAAACGTCCATTTCCTAGACGGGGAATAGAAGATTTTGATAGACGCGCCTCGGCGTATACGCACGTAAGAATTGGGCAGAGCAGGACAGAGCACAGCACTGTACCAAAGAGAGACAGGGACGAAAAATGTGAAATCAGGGTTGTTAAACGTGGGTTCAATGACACTCGAGAGCATGTTCTTTTTTAAAATGTAGATTTTGGGACAATGTTACACCTTCGAATGTTAGGGAGCTCTTTAGAAACCTGTTGGTTTTTTGTTTATGGCAGTTTTGGTCTAAGCGACTTTTATTTTAGATAAAGGGTTTTGAAGACTCTAAAACATAGACGAAAATTTGAATTCAAAGAATAATCTGCCAACTTTCAATGTCACAAGAACATTTAGTCTTTATCTACATAATAGTCCTTCTCACCTTTGTTCCTACAAGTGATAAACTTATCCCCAACAAAAAATATAAAGAATCACGTCCAAAATGTCCGCTATTGTTTGATAATCGTGACCTTCAAATGATTTACATATTATTATCACCCTCTTTGGTTATGTATAGCGACGTCAACAAGTTCACGACGCGGGTAATACTTACACATTGTATTGTAAAGTAATTTACGATACGAATGCAGAGGAACGAGTTCATAAAAATATCCGTCAGCTTTTGGTTGCGTAATTGTTTTTGAACGAGTTACCAAATTGTCATCACTTCTGTGTAAGAATAAATGCAATGATATAATTGTGAACATAAATAGCATTATCTTTTGGAGCAGAGACGTGCCGGCTGCTGTGAGTGACTCACGCTTGGTCCACCACGTACGATATGTAGGTTTTAGTACGTGATGCTGACTTTCATGAGCCTTCATTATTTTAAATAACTTATAAAGAGTCATATGTTTTCTCGACATTTAGATCATATTTCCACTCTCGTTGAAGGAAATATATTTTTTTTATATAACCTATTTAGACCCCCCGAAAATAAAATTATTCTTAAACCTATAAAAAATTTGCAGCAAATATTTTAAAAGATTACTATCCTTACGATACCATGATCTACCCTCTTTTATTATTTTAAACATATATTATTGTTGGCTTTGAACTTTGCGCTACCCCATTGCAGAATAATACATCTTTACTCTACATTTACAACATATTATATAGTAGTGGAGTCCATTTTAATTTATCTTAGTTTATTTTGACAAAAACTCCCAATATTATAAAGTTCCCAGCCACATCTCAACAGGAACTCTTAGTGCGACTATAAAGTGCATGTCCTCGATATCAGTGACCGTAGGCAGGTAAGCTGCGCGGGCGCACGCTTGCGCAACACTCTCCACGTGTAACGTAGGCGCGCGCGCATCGGCGCATCGGCCCTTGGAGGCACCTTTTAGGGAGGATTCTATGAACTTTTTGGTACTCTGACTATGAATATAACTGGCGTTTTAGAAAGGTTTTGATAGAGTAACGCACGGATTTTTAGCTTTTCTTAACGCTTCAAGAAGTGGTATAACTGTTTGAGGTATGAACTGGACTTCCTGTTAAAGTTCTTCATAGGTACCTATTTGGCTATGATCCCGCAAACTTAAGCATGCACATAATTTGATACGGTTAAATCGAAGATAAGTTATCAATGAATACTCAGGATTGTGGAGACAAGCTGTACTGTGAACACATCTGCATCTAATTTATGGGAAAAGTCTCCAAAAACAACAATAAAACCTTAAATCAAAAGTTACTAGACCGTATAGAACGGATTTAACCGACCCCCGTTACCTCCCGAACATTCACCGCCTCCATCAGCCAGCGTTGATTTTATTTTTGGTAGACAAATAACAATTGTGAAACCTTCTAAAAGTTGAGGCTGAGATCCTCCTCAGTGACTTGCAAGTGCGGTTGCCGAGCTCGCCTTTCTCCGCGCGCTTAGATGCTCTCTCAGAGTGTCTTGCGCAAATGCGTCCCACACGAATGTGCAGCTAAGAAGTGCGACCATCATTCTTTTTCACCGTTATTTTTTCCTACTTCTCAGCAGGTATTATAATGCCGTTTATTATCATAAATGTAGGAATGTTTAATTAGAGAAAGGGCCGTGGAATGACGGTGGATTTGAGAACAGTCCTCGTTTGAGTTAAGTTTTCGGCGGCTATTTATAGTAATACTTTAGATTTGTTGATAGCGATTCGGAGTTATCTAAATACGTAAGTATCAAATCAGATATAAGGAAGGCTATTTATAGACTTGTAAGATGATAAAACGACTGCTAGTTTTTATCACCTTCGTTTTACTTAACGGGAACCAAAATTTGTTGAATTGTTTAAGGTGTTTATACCTAATAATAAACATATATTTTTGTGTATTATTCAGAATCTATTTTTACTTTTTAATGACTCAAAGATATTAAATCAAATTATTAAATACAATAAAAAATAATAAAAGTTTTTAATAATTATAACTTCATGCAGGCAAACATTTAAATAAAAAATAAATAAAACACCAAAACAAACTGCATCTATAAATAAAAAAATTAAAAATTAAAATTAAAAACTACATCAAGCAAAAGAGAGATAGTTCTTAAATAAATATTACCTATTTTAATATAATTACACCCCAACTCAACCTAATTTTCCGCAACTACCTTTTATCTACCTACCCGCAATACAGTAATTTGTTTTCCAATTGAACAATAAGGGTCAAACTAATCCGTCGGTCGAGTTGCTGCGCCGGAGTTGCCCTCCACGCCACAGCTAGGCACGGTCAGGGGAACTGTGGTGACATAGAGTAGATGTAACAGTTTGTTAGGTGGCCTATCATGATTTTCCTATAATTATTAAACGTAAGTTACGAATTTAGTTTTGAAACTTACCGAATAATCGGCTAACAAACCGAGCAGACATTATTTTGAAACACTGCCCAAATGCTGCATTTAATACAAAATCACAATTGACTTTATAACATGAAGTAAACAGAAATCATGACAATCCAAATATATAACCTCCTGAGTCCGCCATTTTTTTTAATTATGTAAAGTTGACCGAATGTGCTTTTTAAAGAACAATTATGAAGAAGGGCTCAAGATGAAGTAAACAGAAAGTAATTTCAGAATTTAATGATGTTGAGGCTCAAGTCTTTAACGGCTTTGAAATAAAATTCAAAGTTGAATATTTTTTGTTAGAACAAACGTTATTTGTATAGTCTCTAAGATTATTTTAGAATGGATTTTGCTGCACTATAATTTGTTCTTCTTGTAGGACATCGGATTTTAATAATAAAAATGGTATGCTATATGGAATTTGTTCTTTACAAAGTAATTTAGGACTTAAGACTTATAAAAATTAACTCAAACAGAAATATAAAAATAATCAATTTTCATTACAAATAGCATTAGTATTGTGTGTGCCTATTAATTAAATATAAAACAAAAATAAAATGTAATAAACTTAAATTTTACCTCTCCCAGCCTTAAAAATATAACGTAGAGATCAAATAGGTATTTCAATCATCTTAAACAAATACAGGAATACAAACTTACATGGACATACAATATAAAAACTTAAGTAGGTAAATAAAAAGAACATGAAATAATGAAATGTAAAACGAATTTGACTAAAGTTAGTCAGATATATGAAATAGTTTAAAGCAATTTCTATTTGCCGTCAAGGCGCTCAAAGTTTCAAAGCGCTAAACTGCAGCCTGAAAATTTGACCATTGTTTTTTTGGAACAACACTTTGCGTTGAAACCATTTCTGGCATGTGGTAAATCCCATGCTTGCGTCTAATTTTTGAAGGCAAAGGTACAATAGGGGGACGCCTTTTTCTACTGTTTCTTTCTTCAGGTATTCCATTATCATTTATAGGCAAGTTATCTTCATCTGGGTGTACATTCTCTTCAATTAGTCTTTCAGCAATCAGTCTTTTAAATGCTCTGAGCTGAACAATTTTGTGAAGAAGACATATTGCCAAACATACCTTTGCCTAACTGTTCTTGTTTGTACTTTATCCAAGAATTCGTGACAACCAAGTCCAAGCAATGTGAAATTAACCTAATGGTCCATTTACGTGTCCGTGCTCTACTGGGACATACCGCCAGCAACCTATCTGCCAAATCAACTCCACCCATATTGCTATTATGTTCTTTAATAACTTCTGGACGGGGAACATTCACATATTGTTTTGTTGCCCTATTGTATCTTTTGCAGATATCAAGCTTATCAGCAGCATGAATAGTAGATAGCATTGATACCAACGTATTCTCATTTCGTTACTCGTTTCGTACTAATACGTCACAACTCCCTCTCCCTTTCAAAAAGCCTAGTCAAAAACTTGTCATCTTCAATTTTGTCAGTTACTTCTTTAGGAACGCGATTCTTCATAATTTGTTCCGGTACCTGGTACTAGTGATTCGGTTAATTGAAGGACCACTTTTTCTCCCAAATAGAATTCACTCTCATTTGTAAAAGTATCTTTCCTTGGTAAATGATGATGTCGCAAACAAGCCCATTTGGATTTGCTAACATAAACGCTTTTATATCCGTGGGGTTGGGCCTTCCCGGGCAATACTTTTGTATAGGACAAGCCCAGTAAATGCGAATATCTCGAAGTTGATCCTCAGTCATATCTAAATAATAAATGTAAATACAGTAAGATTTTATGAAGATTTTTATCAGTACACCAGCTAAACTAATTATGGGTTTCTAACCAAATGTACTCTTTCTAGTACAAATTGTAGATACCCTTTTTATTAGTTATAACCGAAAGTACTTTGATAGCGTAAATACATTTATAGCGTATTTTTCAAAAGTAAACAATGGAATTTGAATAATATTCTAATATTTTCGTAAAAATCATAACATATATGAAAGTTAAGTTTATCACAAAATTATAAAGAAATAATACAAAAAATGATTAATTAAGTTACCTGTGGTAAAGTGACGCTCCATTTTTGAACTCTTACACTGACCAACTGTATGAAAACTGTTTCCTGATTGGCTAATTAAATAGTTAACAGATTGGACGTTTTGTTTTTACGCTGACATAAATGTTTCTAAAAAAAATGCGCGGCATTCAAAACGAAAAATTAATTTGTGTGTTAATAAGTACGTGCGGTCATTATGCTACAGAAACTCGATAAAAGTCGGGACTTAATGGCGTCGACCAAATGTTCTTTTTAAATAAGGATAATGAAAATAGACAAAGCTGCCAGAAGTATAAAAAATAACCCGAAATTCCTAAATCAAAGTTTTAAAAATATGTATAAATAGACGCTCCACCAGGAAATCGTATTGTGCAAAAAAGGTTTTAATTTAACAAATTACAGTACCCGGAGGGCTGGGGCGGGACTAGAGTTTTTTTATATCAGAGTAAAGAGTACATTACGTCAAGGAAGACGCGCCCTACTACGGTACTTTTTGTTCTATGATCGCAGACTACGATGTATCACCAAACAATCTGCTAGGCGCGTCTACAATTAGTCAAAGGCATCATGAGAGGTGTAATAAGCTAACTGTTATGATAGATGGTGGTTGGATGAATGTAGTTTCGTGTTATTGTCGATGGATTTTTATAATTTGTTTGAAACTTGACAAAAATCAATGATTTATTTCAAATTTCTAAACCTACAATAGAGATAAAAGGAAAGCAAATGAGAATTATAGAAAATATAGTGATTTGGTGTTGTATTTCGGTAATAATGTTTTTTGCATTCCTTGATATTGTTATTATTTAAGTACCTTATTGTTAGTTAAGTTAGAGTTGCGTTGTGGATAGTAGTCCTGCCTAATACGCCAGAGGTCACAGGTTTGATTCCTGATGGAGGAATTCATTTGTGTGATGAACGCAGATGTTTCTTTGCGGGTAATGGTAGTTTATATTTTTATATGTATGTTTATTTTGGGTTCCTCCCAGTTCACTCGATTGATACTTTAAGCCATACAATTGATGTGTTTGTCTAGGAATTTATTATTATTTATTTTTATTAAATAACAACATAACCGCAAAACTCACTGAAATCACCTCATGTAGGTACTAGATAAAAATATGTGTATCATATTCCTGTAATACGACTTGTAACTAGACATGTGTAGTTCCGGACCGTAATAGTTCCAAGAACTATGTCCGACAATGGAACGATATCGTTCCGGTCCGATACATCAATATAAATAGGTTCATAGTTCTTTCATTCCTTGTCCAGTCGTTGCACATGGAACGAAAAACCGAGTAGGACCGAGTGAATGCTAAAGCGAGCGCGCGCGATCATGTTTAGCAGGTGTATACAAGAAAGGTATATATATATATATGTAAGAACTACGTGATATGAAACAATAAACCTCGTGCTGCGGTATTAAGGTTGATAAATGATTGAAAAATTTTAAGATTTTTATGGCGAAATAACTTTTTAACTTTAACTTTTTAAGCGATGTTTGTTTACGCGACGCCATTATTTAAAAAAAAGCTCATTGCTTGCACAGTTTGTTCCCAATATTAGTACTGCGTAATAATGTATGCATTTCCTTTTTTTAATATTAGTTTGTTAGTTCTTCTTGTCAGTTTGTGTTTTATATATCGTATGTTATTTCAGTTAAAAGATAAACTTTACTTAGTTAGTAGTATAAATAGTTTGTATAAATAGTGTAAGCGAAAAGAACTGTGGCTATGTACTTTACTTTCCTTATTTACAATTTTCATAAACTTATTTGTAGGTTATTAAAAAAAGTCAAATAAATTAAAAAATTACAAATACGAGTGTTAAGAATGTCTGTTTTTCTACTAGGTATATTCGATACAACCGATGAGCTCGAAAGAAATGTAATAATAAAGCATTCTTCTTAGTTCCATCCAATCGTATGAATTATGAAAGAACATGGACATGAAGTAAAATTTAACTCCATGGATATATAGTTCCGTGGACATGTTTCCTAGACCTAGTTCCGACAGTAAAAAGAACCGTTCCATGTTCGATCCGGTCCGGGACATGATTTGTGCACCTCTACTTGTAACTCGACATGCTTTTCATACCATTAGTCCGCCACATCGTTCATCTGTTCATCGTCACTTGTCACCGTGTTCAATAAAAGGCGAACGCCAGTGCAATGGTATAAATCACTGAAACACTCCTATTACAGTATATACTCTTCTTACCTCCACATTCCCCAAGTTAGCCAACTGTCATCTCTCCACTATGTATAATAGTGCGCAGGCGCGCGCGAGGCCCCGCTGGGAGGCCGCGCCGCCCCCTTTCCGCCCCCACCCCGCGCGTCGCGTGCGCACGGAAAATCGCACGTCACGTGTTTAGTTGACAGATCACAGGAAATTTTTAAACCTCTTTGTTAGGTTCTCTTTTGCTTGTTGGTTGGGTTCTGGCTGGAAATAGGGGAGTAATGTGAAAATGTTCTTTTAAATTCCATACAACGTTAAGGTTATCTATATGTAAGCGTTGTGTCATTTTCTTTCAATGTTATTGTTATTAATATATGAACTGACTTAACAAAAATTTTTATTTCTACGGCAATGAAGCACAGATAAACATCATATAAACCCGTCCTTAACTTTATTATATTGTGTCCAGTCATTTAAAACAAAACCTTTATCGTAACAAAGATTAGAAGTACGCAATCGGCGCACCTCGCGCGCAGGACGGGTAGCGCTCCGCCGCCGCCGCCGTCGTCTAATCAGAAGGTCACGGGGTCTGCCGGAGTCGAGATAAAGCACCACTCTAGTAATACAACATAATTTATTCAGATGAACTTTATTTTATACTAACAGAAGGTCTTTTTTGTGAAAAAAGTTGAATAAAATTATCAAATGAACACAATCAAATATTATATGCATTAGTGATAGCTGAGTAATATTATTTAACATAAATAAAGAAAGAAGATAGGAACCGAAGGAAAACAAAACCCACACTACACTACGACTCTTACATATATTATATTATGAAAGATTATTATTATTCTAGAAACACGTGGAGTAATCATGGGTCTATTTAAATAAATTAGTGCTGCCTCAAAAATAAATGATTTTTCTAAATAGTATCAAATACAACATAAATAAATCACAAGCAGAAAGCAGCCAACCATATAAATGTCATATTCAACAACGTACCCCAAAAATTCCCATACTTTTGACCAAAACATTTATTACACGAAAATTGCCCATGCGCATCAAATCGTTTCAATTTTAAACACTGTTCGGAAACTGCTAGAGTGATATTCTACGCATCCCAAGCGTACCTATAGATCCTTGATTCAAATAAAATTTTATTGTTATCTAAAAAAAAGCTACAATGAAAATCTGTGAAGCCGGCAGATTACAGTTGGGTAGTGTTCTAAAATCCAGCGCAATATTCAAATCGGGGTCGAAGTTCGAAGTGCTGGTATGTTGGTACCCCGTTCAGGGCACCGGAAATGATCTATATGCGAGGGTTCGATTTGATTGTGATGCAAATCTGTCATTTCCGGCGGGGGGCTACAGGTGGGGCGCCCACCACCGGATTGAAACGATGGACATACTCGTCGTTGCTGTTTATGAGTTTGTGATTTTGTTTTATATTTGCTACGAAGAAAAATCTTAAAAATTATCCAACATTTTTATCGGACTATTTACCTACATACAAGAATATTTTTCTTAATGTGTATTTATCATACTAAGTGATTTTTAAGTTGTAGAAATAAAAAAAGTATATATAAGTATTTTCTTTGTTTATCTTTGTTAATATCGGTAAAACGTACAAACTGTGCGTAAATTACCAATTTTACTCATAGCTTCCCAAGGTTTGAAAGTCTTTTGATTTTCTTAGGTCTTTGATAATATAATCAGGCGTTACTTCGAGAAAAACCACTTCAATTACGTCAATAATTAGGAATGTAGTTAAAGTAAAAGTTATGCTCCTTCTGCCCTTACCCACCGAAAATTGGTGTCAGTGGAAGGCTCAAAGAAACAACTAAAGAAAAATCATCATCCTTTGAACAAATATGTTCTCATCAATTGTATACTGCAAACAAAGACAAAGAGATCCATATTTATCGACTATGTTACTGCTCTCAAAAGTAGCTTTCCATCATGAGAAAAGGAGGACAAACTATCAAAGCGTCCAATAAAAAAATGTGGGAACTCGTGTGTGAGCCGCGCAAGAATTAGCGTGGTAGGTAGTCGAATATGAAGCAATATCAGTTGGGTTACTTGATAGAGGTAACGTAGCTTAGATTTTTGACTACATGATTATTCTGTGTTCGATTTTTTTATGTGCCTATAATCGTGCGATCCTAATCTTTCTTAAGCATAATTAGTATACTTAAACTCGTATTTTTGTGTATATTTTATCAAAAGAAGTTTTCCTTTTTTTACCCGACTGCCAGAAGGAGAGTTCCCCATTTACTTTGGCAACAAACATTGCTTACAACCTAAAAAAATACACAATGTGTAAACGTTATGTACTTACAAATAGACCATTATTACCCAAATTTTACTTTTCGAGTGTAGTATGTATGTACACTTATTTGGCATGCTCTATAAGCCTAATGCATGTGACGGATGTCAAAATATACGGTCTCGTTAGATTTGTCTCAGTTATCTAAATATTTTATGTATTAAAAGTATTTAACTCCCGAAAAATAAATTTAGCAGTCAGGTTATTTAATGTATCAAATTCAGCATTGATTGACAACTTGCTTACTATAATTTTTATGAAAATAACTGTAGGTTTAAACCTATTTTTCTTGAGGGCATCAACTTTATCAGGTTCCTTTGGTTTACTTAAAACAAAATAAATAATGATGCTCGGTAATTAAACGCTTTTCTAGAACTCATGTGCTTAAAAACGTAAAAGCAATTGATAAACCTACATTATTTCGCTTGACGAAGAGTCACTAAAATTTTCTTACATAATTATCAAAATGACGGCTGAGTGGCGTAGGGTATTGGGCGCCCTGCCTCACATGCCGGAGGTCCCCAGGTTCGAGTCCTGGTCGGGGCAATCATTAGTGTGATGAACACAGACGTTTGTTCTCGGGTCATGGTTATTGATATTTATATATGTATGTATGGGTTCCCACCCAGTTCGCTGTGAGGTCATCCAAAGCACAGGCTCTGCTTACCTTGGGGCCATACGGTTGGTGTGTTTCAATGGGAAAAAACAACGAATCCTACATCGAAACATATTTTTAGGAGCTCAAAAAGTAATTCATATTCCTTGATGGATAACAATCTTAATCCCATCGAAATTATGTAGGCTAACATTGACGAAACTTTTATCCTCTAGGCGATGACTTTAAGCCTAAGTCCTGTGAACCAATGGTTTTATGACAATCTCATAATGTACACATTCCCTTCGTTTTCCTACACAAAAAAGTTCCCTACTCAACACAAAAGGATCTTACGTCGAACTGGAGCGAGGTTAGTGAAACTATCTCAGAACCACAATGGTATTATCTCATGGGTACTAAAGAGCTATGACATACAAAGTTTTTATTAAAAATAAATATAATAGGGATAACAAAATATATGGTAAAACACAGATGAGAACAATAAATCTTAATAGATTCTGAAAATTTTGCTCCTCCTACATTCAACAAACAACAAGAGTAATCTGAGACTTAAAACAACAAAAAAAACATGTTTTTTACAACAAATGGTACCTGCCTATTTGTAGCTACACTACCGTGATTTCTGAATCCCTGTACGTCACAGGTCGGCAGCCAAGCGGCGCGCGCGCCGCCGGGGCGGCTACCCCGCGGGGTCACCGACCTCCCCCTCCCCCCACCCCGCCGCAGCCCTCTCAATCTCAGCCCTTTGTGCTGGACACGAGGGCTAGTCAGGGCAAAGACTCCATTTATACTTGTATTTCTTTGTTTTGAAATTCCTTCCAAGGATCGTTTTACACGGGTAGGTAGATATGTTAAAAAAAATGTTAGACACTATTTGGTAGGAATTCTTTTCATTGTTAGACTAAAGTGTTTGGTTTTGAAGGGTAAATTCGAAAATCAGCATATATTTTACGACCTGGCTAATGAACTTTGATCACAAGTGTAATGTTACCTACGATGCAAATAAGGTAAAAAGATATGTGCAAACGTTTCATTTTGTTTATGACATTTTTTCAACAACCAAATATGAATTGTCAAATCAGTACATAGAAAAAACGGTACCAGTTCAACCAGCGTTTTGTCATGTTATTTCATCTCATAAATGAGATAATACTAATACCCTGAAATTGAAAAGTTATTTTGAGTCTAAAATAAATATAAATATAGATATAACCACAATGCCCTCACCAAATGATATTCATTACCTACCATTTCAGAATCGGAACAGTTGTAGGTGTGCTTATTCAGCGCTTGTGCTGTCTGCTCTGAGCATTCATTCCATGTACAATAAATTCATGGATAATAATTACCATTCTACAATAATAAGGAGCCAAATTTACCATGAAAGATAATTTAACATTTTGTAACTCAGTCCAAATCGCAATTTTTAACTGAAATGAAATGAAATATTTATTTTCTCAACATTGACAATTACTTGTTCCCTTGTTGTCTTGAGTATACTTAGTTATACTTAAGTTATAAGTTATACTTTTACTTACTCACCTACTTACGACTCAGTACGAGGATGTATTAAGGGGAGTTACCGACGTATTCGGGTCAACATCAATCGGCCATGATGACGAAACTTCGGGAAAAGTGCCACCCGTCCAATGGCATTCGGGTTTTCGCGAGACGAGCCGAATACGCCGACTTGTGTGAAGCCTGAATGGACAACCAGATCAGCACTCCACAGCCGAATATCTGTAGTACTTAATTCAAGCCGGCATTGTCATTCAACAAATAATGCCGAATTCAGTGTGCCGGCCCGAACATGAACGCAGCACCCTCAATGAGGACGAGGGCTTACTTACGCTTCTTCTAATCTAATAGATCAGCCATGAGGTTATTTACTACCTCACGATAGGTGCACGATGAAAAGTACATTTTGACAAATCCACCTGCGTCTTGTTTAATTTTTCATGTTTGTTTACTTTTTTACTGAAAACAAGAGGTGGAAAGGAAAGTTTGTGTTTTCTGCGATCACCGTGGATTCATCCACATGTTTTCAAAATATAATTTTAAGTAGTGACAAATCTTGGTGGTGTTGTTTCTACGATAATTTTGATCGATAATTTGAAGTCCAATTTTTATTTTATGTTAAATTCCTGGCCAGCGGATCATGTAGAAATATATGAATAGATGATTTTCACACTGCTTAATAAAAATTTCTAATTGATACATACACATTCCTTAAGCATTGATGACCCCAGTAGGTATTCTTTCTGCAATTATTTGTTAAGACATGTATATCGTGTTTTTAATTACTATATTAACTACAATTTTAACGCCAACCAAAATGAGAACCAAATATTACACGATTTCCTTAAAAAAAGATTTAACTAAGCGACAAGTAACACAGGTATGTATCTAATTATGAGAGCCTGTTTAATTAACCTGCCCTCTAACTGATACAATCTCAGAACAGACTTCCTGTCGCATTCAGTAATTTAATCAGAACATTACCAGTGTAAGGATGCCCTTATGGTAAATAAGGAGCAAGGGGTGGTCGTGTCCCATGAAAGTCCCCTTTGATTCATATTTATAAATCGATACGCATGTCATTTTTTTTTTTGGCAGCGTGGATATGTTACGCTGTGTGGTAGTATGATATTTACTATTTCAACCACTATATATCACGGAAATAGAGAACCTACATCAAATAGAGAATATAAAGATTAGACAAATAAATGATATGCGTAATATTATAATACAACGGCCGAGCGGCACCATGCCACAGGGTAGTAACCCTGACTCATACGCCGGAGTTTCCCGGTTCAGGGCAATTCATTTCTTTGATGAACACGGATGTTTGTTCTTGGGACATGGTTGTTTATATTTATATATGTATGTTTATTCTATGTTCCCCCTCAGTAGTAGTAGTATGGTCATCCATAACACAAGCTCTGCTTACTTTGGGGCCATACAGTAGGTGTGATTGTCTGGTGATATATTTTTAATTTTATATCACATCACTTCACAATAAACTAAATAAACGTAACAGTGAAGAAAGGTACATATTACTAACATGTCTAAGAAACTATTCTTTGACGTACAACATTGGGGAATTTTAAATAGCCAATAAGGCCATAAAAAGATACTGCGTCAGAGACCGCTTGTTCGGTAAGAACGTCAGTCTTAACTCCGCAAAGATACCTGATCTATGGAAAAGAAACGTGAAGCCGGACGCACAAAATAACACTCTATTCCGTGTATATGTAAGTAGTATTAGCAAAGATGGTAAGGTAATGAACATTACTAATTGTCTGAACTAATACCGAAACAAAGGGTGCTCGTGTACCATGAAAAATATCATCTTTGATTTACATTAACAACCTATTCGTTTATAAATTAATATAATGTATAATTTACTAACACTTAAAATAGCGAAATACTAATAAATATAGATACATATAGAGATAAAGATACTTTGATATTTTTTTAAACCAAAAATAAGGTGAGACTTGATGATATGACGGGACAAGGGTAGTGAAGAAGTAGAGAAAATTTTCCAAATCTTGTTCGTGATTAAATAAAATTCTGACAGCGCTAATTTGTAAGTTTTTGAGTATTTAACCGACGGGAAAAAAGTAGTATATGAATAAATCATTTTATTAAAAACTTTTTGGCGGACATCACGTTCGTAAACAAAACAAACCTTATAAAAATGGAACAAATTTACTCAGGTAATCGGTATTTATAGTAGTAGGTTTATAAATGACCGAGGGGTGTAGTGGTAAGTAGCCCTGCCTCATACGCCGAAGGTCCCATGTTCGAGTCCTGGCCGGGCATTCATTGTGTGACGAATGCATAGGTCATGGTAATTATCCCCCCAGTTCACTATATGTTCATCCATAAACTGCAGGGCCAAATAGTAGGTGGGTTTGTCTGGGGATTTATTTATTATTTATGAAAAAAACATAAGTAACTTTATTAAAATTGACTATTTCCCAATTACTTCTCAATTTAAGCGTGCATGTGACACAAAACGAAGAACGCAATATGCCATCTAAATAATATCTAAATTAACCCCTTGAAGCTGACGAACGCAGTCATTACTCCGCACTTACGAGAGGCATTAAAAAAACTAAAAAGCACCCTCCAGTCGTCGTCGGCCATTATAAAAAATAAAAGAGTGACAGCACCCTACCCGCATACCGGGGCAGCGGCGCGGGCGTACGTCAATTTGAACTGAATTTACTGCTTCACAAAAACGAACATGAGTACA
Organism: Marasmarcha lunaedactyla; assembly: GCA_923062675.1. Classification (NCBI taxonomy): domain Eukaryota; kingdom Metazoa; phylum Arthropoda; class Insecta; order Lepidoptera; family Pterophoridae; genus Marasmarcha; species Marasmarcha lunaedactyla. The sequence continues at coordinate 8,318,411 of OV281342.1, read as the reverse complement.
ATTTTGTACTTGTGAGTTTGTCTGGCTGTAGCATGCGTTTTTTTGGGGTGATTTTTTAAATTGTCTTTATTTAGTGAAAGGATTCGTCTTATACAATAACAAAGGAATATCAATTATTTCAGAAAACAATGTGATATTGTCATTGCGTTTTTATGATGAAACATTCTATAATGAAGATAACATTTTTGTCCTAGTCAGTAATATTGTCTACCTAATTTACCACATCATACACTTTACAGATAAGTCTTATAACGGGAAACTTAAATGTTTTATAAAATTCAGGTCGATCGCGTGCTAAATAAAAATAAGCAGGCAGCATTTAGTTTTAATTCAACTGGGTGATCCATTGGTGACTTTACTGACACCCAACTTCAACTTTTCACTTCACTCAAGCTATGTCATGGCTAACACACCTTGTTTGCACAGACCGTTAACCCATACCGTGTACTTAAAATAAAAGAGAAAACAATAGTTATAAGCGCATATGAGCAGGAGTAGAATTTAATTTCAACGTCATCTTTCACTTTGAAAGGCCTAGTTTTTTTGTTTCGATATAGGGACATTTATTCAACAATATTCTTTTAAATTAACAATTGTAAAAACGAAAGAAAATAATCAAACTTAATTTGAGCATAGGGCAATGTAGCCTTATAAAGCCAGTAATATGATGTATAGGTATCTCCTGCAATGTAAATTACGTAATAAGGTATCAGGTTACTAAGGTTCAGGGTGCAGTAAGCATTAGTATCTAATAGGTCTTTACCTATGAAACTGCCGTTTTGCCGTACTGGCCATTTCAAATGAAAATATTTTTTTTTGACTATCAGTCAATTCTAATTTCAAATTAATTTAAATTGACAAACATGGAATTCTTTTTCTAAAATCGTCATTTGTTTAATAGTTGGTGTTTTGTTTTCAACGCATTCGAACATTTTTCGTCATCATGGATAAGTTAAAAATTCGAGTAATTATGGAGTATGAGTACCGTCGTGGCAGCAAAGCGGCACAAGCGGCACGCAACATCAACGACGTTTACGGAGCGAACACTACAAACGAACGCACCACCCGTTATTGGTTTACCCGCTTCCGTTCTGGAAATTTTGACCTGAAAAATGAAACCCATGGTCGTCCGAAAACTTTGGTCGACAATGACGAATTAAAGGCAATTGTGGAAGCTGATGAAACTCAATCCACGGCTGAATTAGCAGCAGCTTTCGACGTTAGCATCAAAACAATATTGGTCCATTTGCGTCAAATTGGCAAGGTAAAAAAGCTTGACAAATGGGTACCCCACGAACTCAATGACCACCAGCGCGAAGTACGCGTGGAGACGTGCCTTGCACTGCTCAGGAGGCATACAAATGAAGGAATTCTGAACCGCATTGTTACTTGTAACGACAAATGGATTCTGTTTGACAATCGTAAGCGCTCAGCAAGTTGGTTGTACCATGGTTCAGCACCCAAACAATGCCCTAAACGAAAACTTACCCCTAGAAAAGTGATGGTCATTGTTTGGTGGTCTAACGCGGGTGTAATTCATCACAGCTTCTTGCCAAACGGGACAAGCATTACTGCAGATGTGTACTGTGAAGAACTGAACACAATGATGGAGAAGCTCGCACGTCTCCAACCAGCTTTGGTCAATCGTTCGGCTCCACTGCTCCTGCACGACAACGCGCGACCTCATACTGCACAGCAGACGGTCTCCAAGCTACAAGAGTTGGGGTTGGAAGTTCTCCGTCATCCGCCGTACTCACCAGACCTTGCGCCTACAGACTTCTACTTTTTCCAGAATTTGGATAACTTCTTGGCGGGAAAAAAATGCAATACCCGAGAGGCAGTACAAAATGCCTTTGAAGAATTTTTTGCCTCCCGTCCAGCTGATTTCTTCAAGAAAGGCATCAATAAGCTACCAATGCGTTGGCAAAGATGCATTGATTGCATGGGTGATTATTTTGATTAATAGAAATTAAAAATATATAAAAAAATTACGCTTCATTTATTTCGTGAAAAACGGCAATTTCATAGGTAAAGACAATATTAGTAAAAATTTCGCCATAGGTTTGAGCCAGCACGAAGTCATCAATCGAAGTCGTAATCCAGGTAAGCTGCTGGAAAGGAACTCGGACCACGACACATGCGTAATAAATCTGAACAATTTTTTGTTTGTACATCCAATCTTGAAGTTCAATAGATTTAACATGAAGACCTGTTAAAGCTGAAATATTTTCAGCCACAAATTTCTTTCTTAGGCCTGGGTTCTGTAGTAGGTGATGGCGCTCTCATAGACGCCATTGCTGTCATTAAAATTAAAATAAAAGAGGTTTATTCAGCTGAAACCGGGAACGACGAACATCTTTGTTATGTAAACCAATAAATGTTACAAATAAGTGTCCTAAGAGTAAGTGAGCTTGGGTTATACATATAATTTAGAATACTTCCATGATTGCCAAAAATCTGTTAATGTTAGCTAATCAAATATACTTCATTTACTAGTAGGATTCGAACTCTGAACTTCTAGCAAACAGGCAGGGCTACACCTTCGCCCCCACAGGGCCGTCATAAAAAAACAATGATGGGTAGTCTTTGAATTCACTTGAACACTTTTATATACCTATCATATCTAGATTTTATTGATACGTGATATAATATAATAATTGCCACTCCACTTTAAAAAATACCAACAAAAACGTTTGTTCTCTTTTTTCAATTCTTATACATAATCAAATAGTACAAAATTCAACTCTATCTTAGTTCGCTAAGATTTAATTTTCACTAGCAGTGACTATAATCATTTGAATCCTTAATAACCTGGAAAGGGCGAAAGGGCTACATTGATAGGGGTAGACTGTTTTAATAAAGGGTAATTTATTCAATTGCCGTATAATAGAGGATGCTTTAAAATTGTTGTCAATATTCAAAACTGAATTGATATTGGGGTGGCTCTACAAATTATGTTAGGGTAGTTGTTTCGATTTAAAGGAAATTTTTTGTGGTTTTGTGAGTTAGAAAGACGCGTGTAAACTGTTAGAATATAGTGTCATATAGGGAGAGTGTTAATGGTCTCGTAAGGCTTGAGCTACCCCCTTTGTGTCACCATTTCATTAGTAAAAGTTTCGCTCAATTATTGTCGTTGTTGATACTCTTTCCAATGAGTTAAACTTAGCATGAAGATTCATGTTTTATTATATTTTTAAACTCTAGAAGGATATATCTACTATCTTATGCAAAGGGAGGTAAAATTGACGAAATCAATGGGACCGCGTATTTAAACATATCCTCATTTACGTGTTTGAACAAATAAGAGATACGTACTTAATAAATTATTTATATTTATATTTAGATATTTACGGATTTAAATACAATTTAACAGTTTGCCAAAATTTATATTATGTATTCAAAACGAAGTTCCCATACTTAATTTTAAAATAAATTCGCATAATCAAAGCGTAACTTTTAACGTTATTAATTCAACGAGCAAATACATTCAGTCAAGTTGTAATTAAGTTAGCTTATTCTGAGGGATGCGAGTGGACCGTAAAATAATAACTTAAATATTCACCAGGGAGGTCAAAACCAATGACTACACATCTTGTGTTTCATTCAAGTCTTGGCATCTTGGCGAGTGCCGATCGGGCAGCCCGTTGAAGCATTTTATAGTTAGAAATAATTTGGAATGACGGTATTTTTGCCGAACGTTCGACTACACATCTACACATCCGCTGGCAGTGCCGATTGATGCCACCCAAAAATGTGGGTTTTGAAAACTCTTTTAATATAATCTCAACCTAGGATATGTAAAAAAAAATAAGTAGTACTAATAACATCGACCGAGTGGTGTAGTGGTAAGTAGCCTTGCTTCATACGCCGAAGGTCCCAGGTTCGAGTCCTGGCCGGGGCATTCCTTTGTGTGATGATCACAGATGTTTGTTCTCAGGTCATGGTTGTTTGTATTTATATAAGTATGTATGTTTATTCTGGGTTCCCCCCAGTTCGCTGAATGGTCTTCCATAACACAAGCTCTGCTTACTTTGGGGCCATACAGTTATTGTGTGAGAAAGAGATAGAACAATACAATGACGAGGAGCGCGAGCAAAACGGAATAAAGTTTATTGGTAGTCGTGTCGTGTCGTATTTCGTCGGTTCTTTTCGCATAGTGACAGTCGCATTGCGACTAAGTTAGATCAGGCGACGGGGACAAGATTTATGGGGTCCGTGTGTGAGGACCTTGGCACCTATCTTCAGATATTGTAATTTCATCAAAGATCATTAAATTTTGAACATACCCGGCTGTATTGTTGTCTTCATATTCTGCAGGGTGTTATTAAGGTTTATGTGTTTCGTATACGTTCAAATCACATGTTCAGAGAGTTCTTTCAATAAGTCGACTAAAAACCTTATATGTACTATGGTAGTACAATTTGTTATGTTAAGATCCCCCCTGGGGCGGTTCTACAGTACTGCTTATTTTAACCGCCATAATAACCAGTTACACGTGCATATGTTCCAGATTATGGGCAAAAGGCAATCCTACATTAAGCCTACGGTTGGTAACACATTATTTATCGATAATAAATAAATAACAATATAATTATTCAATAACATCTACGATAAACGATGTCTATGTCGACGCCACTTACCATCAGGTGGATCGTGCGGTCTTTTGCCAGCTTTGTCAAAGTTAAAAAAACCACTGTACCTTTAAGTGGGAAAATAATCTTCAAAGTTAATTCAAAAACCGCACCTAAACCGTTTGCAATCACCCCACGCATTTACGGTTTTCGAACCTAAGACCGCATGCTCATCGGACAAGTGACTTTTATCGCCATTACACATGGGCTATCTCCCCTTGGAAGTGTTTAATAACTTTTGAAGTGGGGGAGTTATCAGGGTAGAGCAACAAGTTACCAGTTTCCACGAAGTTACTAATATATAGGATACTGGAAGTGGTAAGCTATAAAAATATCGTTGGTTTGAGATGTTTGTTCTACTGTGAAGAGTTGTTTGCTTTAAGAATATTAATCCTGACAACAAATCCCCGTAGATTCCTTTGCTTTTTGAGTCGCACAGGTCTAACACAAAAGTGTTGGTTGCCCTGATGTAGGTAAGTAAGTACCTATAAGATTTCATTTTTGTCAGACGATAAAACAACTATACCACTGCAGCTACATCTAAAATAATAAGAAATATGGAGAGATATAAGATTATAAAAACGCATATTACAATTTACTATATACTACAAGTTTCAGCGTAAAAGTTCAAGCCAATTTCTGTCCAAAAAGGTCGTTGTTATTACTCCCCAAAATTGTACACGCCAAACGGACAAACTTAAAATTACCTATCTACTTAATTGCTCATCTTATTGTTTGTTTTTCTGTTAACACAAGACGTTTGTCTGGGATAGATGTCACTTCCATTAATTTACACCTACGGTCTACTCTACTGCAAGTCACGACTCCTTTAATGGCCCTACACCCTCGCTCGCCGCGTTCATTGAATGTTACGGATTCGCTCTGCCGCTCAGATGAATCAAATGCCACCCCGGTCTTCCATTCACCCCATCTCACATTTCCACCCCATAAAATTACCTCACATCCTGTCTTAATTAGATATTTCATCCGGAAAATAATGCGGTAATCACGTTTAGTTTGTAATTTCTAAAATAGTTGGTGTTTTTATGCTCGGTGAAGAAAGCGGTTAAATATATATTGTGTTTCAATAAAATTGTAATGTAAATAAATTGGTACATTATCCAGTCACTAGATTTTTTAAGTCTTGGGTAAACTTAATAAAGGCATGGTATTATACTGAGACTGCTTTCCAAAAGTCTACGCTGTATATAAAACGACTACGAAATTACAATCGATATAATTACATACGATCAGCAGGTAATTTATGGTTCCTGTCATTGAAAATTCCAAACGCCGTATTTATCTTCCTAATAGGCGGGTTAAAAGCCGCCCGGCTTAACTCAGTCGGCTTTTTGCGATCATCATGAGCCTAAACGGACTGCCCCATCGTTACTACCAGAATAAAACACAATATGTGTATTAGTTGAGTCGGTTTGTCGAATTTGCCCTATAAGTAAGGGGGCACCCCCAACAAAATGGCTGCATTTCAGTAACCGGTCGAAATGAACCGGTAGAATGTGACAGGGTCAATAAAAACTTAATATTTTAGGACAGAATTAGCAATTTGGGAATACCGAAAATATGGCCGGCGTCAAAAAATGACCATGACTGGGAAATCTCCCACGGGAGTAACCGTGAGCGGCGCGGGCGCAAGGGACCGTACAAAGAACAACGCTATGTAGAAAAACGTGTTTTATTTTTAAGTAAGAACTATGAAGAATAATTTATATTTATCTATATACGTATATTTCAATTAAGCCTCCTTCCTTCCAATTTGCTGACGATGGTGGGTATTAAGTATAAAAATATATAATAAGAGTTTGCAGTGCTTTCTAATAACAGGACACAATCTTTTGGTGGGAATTTATTTTTGGAATTTATCTGGTAATATCGGTTCGTATCAGGACTGGGAGGCACATTATTCAGACAGATGTTTTTAACAACCATCTATTTTTCTTTTACTTTTGTGTATTGATTCTAAGTTCTTAAAATTTCGCTTTTCTAATTTATAGCACTAGCTTTTACAAATTTAACGCCATTAAATTTGAGTAATTATTTAAATATTCAAACTTTATTTAACTAAGTTGGCTAAGGAAATAAAAGCGTTTGTGTTTTTACGTATTTTTCCAAAGAGGGCACCTTCTTCTGGCATATTAGATGAGCATCATATTTATAAATATGAAGATAGCCGATAGCTGCTTTCAACAAAATTACTTCAAACCGTTATCGAAATGCATTTATTTACTAATAAACAGTGAGGTAATAGATGCTATTGACATAAGAGAACAATGAGGAACGAACTGCTAAATCTTTATTATAATAACAAATGCTAGTTTGCTATGTAGCTAGTAATGCTACTTTTTAGTAGTTTTCCTCCAACATAGTGAAGAAACGCATGCAGAGTAATGATTAAAAATCTTGGAGAAAGTTTAGAAAAAATGGGAGTTATCCTTTGTTTTTAATGTATTGTCAAAATATTACTTCTCAAAACATTAACTCGCTCTTTTCAAAATGCACTGTCGTTACGCCACTATAGCTCACCTGGCACGCTTACATGCTCTCCTGGACTAAAATTGTTTATGTTTTTGTACATTACTCGAAACGATTATTTTCTATAGGTTGTAATAAGGTTGTAAAATTAACAATCAAATGTTTCAGTCAAATTATACATAGTCTCATCTTACATTCCATTTAATATGGGTTACGTAAACCCGTCTTATGTTGTCAGTTGTACAGTAAGGCATCTCAGTGTTTTTGTTCTTTTTGCCGGGTCCTTAGGGGGTTGACCGGGTGCATTCGTGGCTTTTTATCCTTTTACTCTTGTACAAGCATGGTATAACCTACAAACTATTTTGTTTAAATAACTGGCAAGATACAAGTGGCTTGGAAGTCGATTTGATTGAAAAATTCAGCGAGGGCTACGTTGAAGTTTGGCAGTTATTTTTAATTTCTTCTGTTAAACAACATGAGGTGAGTAGGTTTGCTAAAGTTCAAGTAAGCGGTGGATAACTATACCTGTGTATTATTATAGTTAAGTAATAATTAACGGATTAAGGTATTTAAGTCTAACTTCTGTAGAGTTTTTGCAATTCATCTAAATTGTAACCAATACATATGGCTTGCATATAAAATGTTTTAATTCATAGTCGGCTAGCGAGCAAGTGATCTATCTCATATTAATAGTCATCCGTGTCCATGGTTATCATACATTTTAATTTCAATTTTACAAAATATATTTGAATATTGTTTATTGACGCATTGCTGACCGAAGGGTTCAATTAAAGATTGTCTTTGTTTCCGTAATTGCGGTGGATATTTCTTCTCTTTAGCTAGAGCAGGAGCTTCCCTTTACTTTCTCTCTACAACATTGACTTACAAACTAATGGACTACGTTCGGGTGTCAAAAGCCTCCGGTCATAAATGGATAATGGAAAAATGCAAAAATGGTGTGAATATCATACATACCAGTCTTGATTTAATCGGCCGCCCTACAACAAGTCCTAATTGACATAATATGTGCTTGGTTAATCTGTCAAAATTTGAAAGTTCCAAGTAGTCGAAGCTGCATAAGGTGAATCCTTTGTCAACTTCCTAGTTGCAGCTACGTAAGGTGCAAAATTGTGGCAAGGAATAATGAGCTGTAATGCAACATTACACGATTTAAGTTTTAAGTGGTTTTAATTTGTTTATAATTCTGTAAATAAGTGGTTAACTCGGGACAAGTTTTACGTAAATTTTGTATTAGTACCCACCCATTTGTTTTTATGTAAATATTCAACAATAAAACAAATAGAAAAGCAACTGTAATAATAACAGTTTTATTAACGTTAATTAATGCAATTACTAACTGCGCTTTCTATAACCGAATGGCTTCCAACCCAAAGCAGGAGTTGAGACAAAATGAAAATTCCCTTCTTAGTAGGTGTCTTTAGAATAAGAAGTTGCAATAAGATATTTTGTAGGACAATTTTTGGCCTTGATCTAGTTTGATTGTTTTCTTTTATCCTTCTAAACAAATCTATTTCGGCAAGGTCACTTGTGCCCAAGGTCATTGCAAAATATTACAAGATGTAAAACTAATACCTCTTCTGTATTCTTAAGTATATACAGGGTGTCCCGAAATTCAACGTCAAGCCGAAACGGGACGATAGGATAGATGGTAACCATCGTCAGAAAAATCAAAAAAGGAATTACATCCCATGTTCTTTAGAAATTATGAGCATTAAACAAAAAAAGCAGAATTTCTCCATTTTTTAACTATTTTTAGGTTATTGTGGTTAAAGTTGGTGATTTTTGTACATTTAAAACGTGTCACCATAACTCCAATAAACATACCTTAAATAAAAATAAAAAACTATAACACAATTGCCCCAAATTTTCTTAGAAATAACTTAAGTTTTACAGCATAAATAAGCTTTCTAATAATGACATATTTTTGAAATCGCTACAGTACTATTCGAGTTCGCCGATGACATATGAAGACCACGCGGGAAGAACAAGGAATGTCAGTATTTTTTCAGAATTAAACTATTAATGCCATCTAGTGGTAGTTCGGCAACACTTCTTATTCTGATATTTCATTTAACGCTAGAACACGACTAGTCCATGACAGTTCGCATTTTTTATTTGAATAGGCTGGTTAAAAACAAGGAATATCCGAGCGAAGTCGACAAAAACACGGAATATCAGTCAGTGCAAGCGCGCACGTTTGTCAAACACCAACCATTTATAACGTGTGTGTATTGTGTAATGTTTGTTTGCATATCGTGATCCTGTTTTGCAGGATATTCTGATTAACTTACGTTTTGTTTAAAGAAAAAAAAATTTAAAACGTCGGATAGTGATGAAGCTCAGGATAGCTAGTGCTAAATATGCAGACCTTCAAGTTTTGAAGACATTTTGCTCTGCTGAAGCCCAAATTTTATATGAAAATCTACGTCATGAATAATTTTTCATGAAAAATGAATATCTGATTATAATTCTATTCTTTTATTTAAAAATACCTTATTCATAATAAAATTATAACTAACAAAAAGTGGAATAGTCACTGACACTCCTTGTTCTCTGCAATAACATTATAATAACCATTTACTGTTTTAGTAATTTTGCGAGCTTTTCTACCATTATTTGTAATTTTGTAATGAAAATGTAAAACAAAACAGTTTCTGCTAATAATATACTGAGATAAATATTTTCGAGACGTTTATAAGAAATTATATAGAATTGCATACTTAAAAAATTGATTTAGTCGAAAACTCTTCTAACTGACATTCTTTGTTCTTCCCGCGTAGTCTTCATATAAAAAATATATATTTACTCGTTGTTCCTTCATACAATTAGGTATGTAAAGATTTTTAAAATTCAATTTCATTGAGCTTATTTTAACTCTCATTCAACCTCTATGTGACGTCAGCGAGTAGCACCAACTTCTAATTACTCTTTGGTAAAAATGTCATGAACGAAAAGAAAGAAAAGAAAAGATAAACTTTATTTGCTGAACATGGTCAAAATATAAAATGGTCTTAAATAATTTGGAAGTAAAATCATATTCAAACTGCAATAATTTATAATAATTATCATTTGATGTAAAAATGTATTAGATTATTCGAATTCAAAAGATTAGGTAAGTACATAATTAATTTACTAACTATTATAGATAGATCATACATGAAAAAAGAATACAAATTAGATATCCTTATTATTAAATATTAAGTGTCACTAATATAAATAAATTTCATATGCAATAAAATCGGTAAATAATAAAATTAAACTTGTCAACATAAAATAATTGTCATAAATAAATATCTATGACAAGAATCCATATAAAATTGTAGAGTTGCTCATTCCGCTATATATATATATATATATATATATATATATATATATATATATATATATATATATATTGACTTTGTAATATGATTTTAAAAAGGTAACTAATCTGTAGTGTCGACAAAAAATTATTCAAAACTGAATACTGTACATAAATCAGAAATATTAATCTTTTTTTCCAAAATATCGGATACTTTCAGAAAAAAATAATAAATATATTTCTCAAAATTACTTCACATGCAGAATCGCAAAAGGTCAAAGTGTTATCCGTTCACGGTTTGATATTTCAATTAAATAAGTTGAATAGAATTAGGGACTTTTTAGTACTGGATACATTTTCAGTACATGATAAGTAGGTTGTTGAACACACGTCGAAGTCGAACAGAATAGGGTACCGTCAGCATTCTAATTTACTTATATGATACTCTTTATTTATTTATTTATTTAAAAATACATATAAAACATGTTAATACTTTTAAAACATATGTTAAGTTACTTCAAACAAGCCTTAATATGATTCAAAAATCTTTGAAAAATAAGTAGTAGTTTTGGTACCACAGGATATTGCTAAGAAAAAACAAAATTAGCTAAATAAAAATTTCTAAAAAACATGAATCACATCAGCGAGTTCAAAAGTAATAAACTTGTGACGGTTGTCTATTTCGACCTCTTTTTGTCAGTAAATTTTATTTTTTTGTCGTTTCCGACGTAATTTTAAACTAGGAATTACGTAGTGTCGGAGAACGGCAATGTTTTGATTTGACAAGTCAGTCACGAAAAATTATTCATCAAAGCAACTTGAATCTATTTATTTATTATTTTTTCCGAGTTTATCATTCAAAATTATATAGTTAAGATATTTTATTATCGATAATCAAAGTTCTTTTTAAGAAACCTATTTTTTACGTTCACGAGTGTGCGTAGCCAAAATTGTTGGTAAGGATTCTCATTCATTAAAATTTATTTTATTGTTATTTTTTCTTTTCACAGCAAATTTAATTGTATTAATATTTCTGTTCTATTTTGTGTGACTATTTTTTATTTCAATTTTGTTTATATTTTTCTGTTTGTATTTACAGGCATCTTTGTATATTTTAAATTTTACCGAAAAAAATAAACACAGGAGAGAATTTTGTGTTTTATTGAAACTACGCTACATACTGGCGCCCGAATATTCAAACGTAGCTTATTGAGATGAGAGGAGAAATTGCAACAGAAGGAACAGAAGGAACAAAAGGAACAGAAGAATTGCAACATTAAAAATAATTTTTTTATAATTATTATTGAGGTCAGGCATAAAACTTTATTTGTTACCATTTTCAATCATTAACATTCACTATAATATATTTATATATGTATCTACTATAATATATCTACTATAATATATCAAAATACTGCTAAATTATTCAGACATTTAAGTTTCTTTAGTTTCTTTCGTTATAATATCCTTGAAGAAATTTTCTGAAGACACAACATTCTATAACCCAGTAATTTCACTATTTAAATAACATTTTCTATTCATTTCCATCACTTGAAAATACGTATATTTTTAAGGCTCTATTCTGCATAACGACTATTAACAAATTTGTTTCACTTTAACATTTTTTTTTGATTTTGCAATGAATTTTTCACAATTAAATAAACCTGAAATAATTTATGAAATAAAAATCAGAAATATAAATTTTTCTTCGACGCAATCTGTAGACGAACTACGATCATTATTATTAAATATTAATGTAGATTCTGAAACAGAAATTTTACAAAATAGCCCTGAAGAATTTTCAGAGAGAGAGAGAATTTTCACGGCGAGCATAAGCCGATTCTTTTTGTCTTATTTTTTTTTCTATGCACCTCATTATCGTTTGGCTATACCATTAACATTGACGTTGGTCAAAACTTATAATTAATTATCATCATCGTAGTATTAGGTTAACTTATTGTGTAATTTATTTAATATTTGCAATTCTAGGAGTGTAAACTCTTATTTTCAATATCTGTATTATACTTTATAGTATAATTTGTTAAATGTTATCAATTTTTTTTTTCTCAATTTTTTTTTTTCAAGCGGTTTGCAACTTGTAAAATTAAGCCTTCTGCACGAGCGTTTATTATGGTAACTCGTTAAACTAAACCATACCTATGTGTATTATTTATACGCTTGAATCACTTTCCCGTGAGAATTATTTTCATATGTTTATTACATAAATATTTTAATTACTTCACAAAAGACCCTTGGATTTTATTTAAAAGTCAATGTTTCACGACTGGCTATGATTTTCTTTTCTTTCCGGCATATTTATTTCAGTCTTTAACTGAAACTTGTTTATAGTAATCACCGTGCGGGAGTTAGCGACACGTTAAAGAAGCCATAAGCTATTAATATTTTCAGCGGATGGCAACTATTAAAGCCTTTTGCCGTTGCGTTCAACTCTATTGAGTTGACTTTTTTAGGATACGATTCCTCATAAGCAACTCTAACTGAATGATGTTTTATTTCCAGTAGTTGGAATAAGACTAGTATAAAAGAGAATGTATGTTGTAATTATAATGTACGTTGATGGAGTTGAACGATGTATATTAACATTGTATATTCCAGGATCATGTTTAAAATTTTATCATTCATGAACCATGTAATTTAAGATAATTATTTAGGATTTTTTTTTTCTCTCTCTCTCGTCTGTTTTGTTTTCTTTTTCTATTAAATAACTTGTTGATATGCAATATATCAGTATTATTTTTTTTTTTTCATATATACAGGATGTTTTTTCAGAAAAATTTTTCTATAGGATGTTAATATTAATTTTCATTTTGCTTTTAATTATTATTTTTTTTTTGATTGTTCTTTCATTTAGCAGATTAAATATTAAAATTCGATATGTATATGCGGTTTATTTTGATTTGGTTTGAATTTGAAATTTTACTAAAAAAAATCTTTCAGATTTTTTTTTTCCCGGCCCCCGGGGTATTGTGACGGTTGTCTATTTCGACCTCTTTTTGTCAGTAAATTTTATTTTTTTGTCGTTTCCGACGTAATTTTAAACTAGGAATTACGTAGTGTCGGAGAACGGCAATGTTTTGATTTGACAAGTCAGTCACGAAAAATTATTCATCAAAGCAACTTGAATCTATTTATTTATTATTTTTTCCGAGTTTATCATTCAAAATTATATAGTTAAGATATTTTATTATCGATAATCAAAGTTCTTTTTAAGAAACCTATTTTTTACGTTCACGAGTGTGCGTAGCCAAAATTGTTGGTAAGGATTCTCATTCATTAAAATTTATTTTATTGTTATTTTTTCTTTTCACAGCAAATTTAATTGTATTAATATTTCTGTTCTATTTTGTGTGACTATTTTTTATTTCAATTTTGTTTATATTTTTCTGTTTGTATTTACAGGCATCTTTGTATATTTTAAATTTTACCGAAAAAAATAAACACAGGAGAGAATTTTGTGTTTTATTGAAACTACGCTACAAACTTTTCGATGACGAAGTATATGGTAAATAGATATATATATATATATAAACATATAGATATGTTTAGTTGTGTTAGTGCTTATTCCTGTACACTGAGAGCCTAGGCATTACATACCTAGTCCTAACATCGTGACGTCACAAGTGAGGTAGAAATCTCGCCTGGGGGATAACTATACAGTCCTGCCTGTCTCAACCGCCACAATAACCACGGGAAGGACAGCCAGTGTAATTACTTTCACTTACATTCAGGTGTATCGCATGCTCGTTTGCCGGCTATGACCAAGTTAAAAGAATATATTGATGTGATGCCAACACGTGAGTTATTTTTGAATTCAAATGAATTTATGTATTTTATTGAAAATCAAACAAAATAACTTTACTGTTATTTAAAAACTAAACAATCATCCCATACCCATTAGTTAATGCTTTAAATCTTAATATCCTTTCTCCTCTTGGAACTCTGATAAAATAAATTGTTGGGCATTCTAATCCCGTTAATCGTATAATCCACTTAAAACTGACATTTATAAGGTTAAAATAAACCTTTACAATCCCCGCGTGGCCCTGTAAGTGTGGTCAGATTTTCTCCAAAAAAATAATTATTGATCCGGCAGGATCGCACATAGGGGTTCGCTTAATCTAGTAAATACCAAGGTTTTATCTATACATCCGATTTAAACTGGTGTTGCCCTCGTCAATTATCGAGCGCCGTGATGCGGGTATTATCGGAAAAAGGGATAGCTTCCCCTAGACTATGGGGTTGGTAGATAAAATACACCACTTGCATACGTATACGGTCATTTTCTGAAAAAATGAATAAAAAGGATATTTAGGTACTTACTTTTTTTTGTAATAAAATAATAGAATAAATCTGGTGCTGAAAACGATATATACAACTCCTTAAACGTATCTATCAGAGACCTGAGACGCTACCTACATATTCGGCCTAGCATGAATCGGCTCTGCCGGTCGGGCGGCAAAGTCTAATATATGTGCATGAACGTTCGGCAAAAATGCCGCTTAGCCGAAGACGTTTGAGTATTTGCAAGAGAGTTGCAAGACTAACCGAAGGTGCCGACCTGCACGAACCGATCGGCGCAAGCTGAACATGTGTCGTAATTGATTCGTGATGATCTTGTCGTTCAACTGCCGACCTAAATTTGCGTATATCTGTTTAATTTTTTTTCTAGTAACTAAGTATACCTGCTGTAGCTAAAAATAAAAAGCTACATATATCAGTTAATAAAGGCAGATTTTTATGAACGGTCTTCACTTTGAATGTCTGTAGTTTGAGCTATATAAGCATTGTTTTTAAATAGTTGTAAATACATTTTTCTTTATTACTTTACTTACACGGGTTTGAGGAAAATAGAAAAATACTTTTACAGAAGAAAAGAAAAGATATTCTTATGGCATGAGTTTGGTGATTTATTTACATAATTAAGTAAATTTGTCAAACACAAGTACATAAAGTCTATAAGAGTATAGATGGTTCAACTCATCTTATTTTGCGTGTGCTTGTATATATTATATGAGCCGTCATCTTGTAAAACCATGTTCTCATCGCTTTGGTGTGCGTGTACAAAAAACATATTATTTTGTCACGCACACATAGTTACTGTATGTAAGTTTACTTAAAAGTCATTAAATAAAATAAAATAAAATATACAATCTTATATACAATATATACATTCTTAACGCTCACATAGGGCCGCGCGCACAATTATTTTGAAATATCCGTAGATCATAGGTATCTAATTCTACAAGCAATAAAAAGGCATAAGTTATGTTTACCAACTACAACATATTGCTAGTTCGTTTACTTGAAGACGAGTGTTAAAAATTTTACGTTATCTGTGTTAAATGTGTCTTAATTTATACATGGCAAAAATAAACACAATATTAGCTGCTACATCACTCATTCCTACTGAGTTTCGTGCTGGTTCTTTGGCAGAAGTTGAACCAAGGGGAGTTTCAATATACTCCGAGGACCATACTCTCTCATATGCAGGCATCTCCAACTTAGGGTGCTCATATCCAGCAACCTCCAACTGAAACGAATCGTATGTAGGAGTAGTTTAGGTTCCGGGTTAGCGCCCTCAACGCTATGCCAAAAAGCCCGGTGAAATTTTAAAGAATCCACTTCGAAAAAAAGTTATGATTGACTTGAAAAATAGCGGCTCGCATACTTGCATTACACTGACAAGTCATAAAGGCTTAAAGTTTAAAATACAATAATAAAAGCCGTAAACAAATTAGCACCTCTGAATTACTGCAAATTACAAGCTGTAAATTAACCTACATCCTTATGTACGTCGTTACACAGGCAGTTCTATTTTCAAAGCCTCGTCCTGGATGACCGGAATATCCAGCGATCGATATACACGTGGAAACTGGCCGTTCGTGTTACATTAATTTATACCTACTAGGTTTATGTATGTAATTATTTTTGTTTCATTAAAGTTCAGGGAAATATACAGAACGAAAATTGACAATAGGATACGTTGGATATTGGGTTAAAAGCAAGATGTTTAAAAATTTTGCAATACGTGCATTATTATTTTGTAATTGAGTTTAAGAAATTATTCTAAACAGTTGAAGAGCATGTAAAAAATTGTATTATTTGTAATATTAAAATTTTATTCAGGTAATGTACCTATGACGTATTTATTTAATGTAGGTAAGTCGAATCTTGCAAACTTAGTAAAAAAAACCTTTTTGTGTGTTCTTTTACATAGTGCTTCAATAGTTTCAATAAATGGATTATCGAAATATATATATTTTTTTGTATTTGGTAATCGCCACAACCTCATATTCTCGTACTATGATGAAAAGTCTTTCTTTGAACTGCTAAGATTTATCATAATTATAGTGAATTTTTAATATAAATAATATTACAAGTAATCTTGGTTTATCTTATTGAACTTTATTGAATAAATGTGATGACAAATTAAAAGATCATTCGATGAAAAAACTGTGTTGGTTTATTACATTCAGGTGGATTCGTAGCTCATTCGGTGTCGATGGAATTTACTCATCTAATAATTGTTGTTTAATGACTAAGAATGTTCACCTTGCACGTGCGCCTAGTAAAAACTTTACTTTTCATTTGCTACTGTAAAACTGTAAAATGTAAATAAAATAGTCATGAAATAGCTGTAACCCCACTATATCAGCGGACCGCCACATTCGGGTTGGCATGAATGACAAGGCCGGCCTGAAGCAATTACCATACATATTCGGCTCGTGTTGATAGGGCTGTCCCTTAAGGCTATATGTATATAGCCTACATTAAGTTCGTCTCGCCGAAACCGAATATAAGTCGTGAGCCATTTTTCTCGAAACTGCATCCACACATACAATACTGGGTAGTGCCCGTTACACAAGTAAGTTTGACAATTGAATCAATTCTATTGGTTAATAAATTCCTAAACTCAATTCAGTTTGTTACACAAGCACAATAAAAATAATAATAAGTATATGAAACTTTCATGCTTTTCATGTTTACACCTCCTCTTTCTTAAAGCCTTTATACCTTCTACACCGGACTGCTACTTCTACACTTCTATGGCTCTGTAACGCAGACGAATTTTAAACAAGAATCTTATAACATACCTTCGTACGCAGTTATCCTAAGGGATATAATGTGGAACTGAGAAAGACTAAACCGATTATACAGGCGTATTTGCGTTTCACTATACCATTTCCACTATTCTACGGAAAATAACTAGATAGAATCTCATATTTTGGCTACAGTCCTATCCTTCTGTAAGGGCACGAGTTCAAATTCAAATATATACCTATAACATAAAATTCGAATTCATTATATAATTATTTTTCAACATTGATAATTACTTGTTCTTATTGACGTCAAATAAATCATGACTCTACCACCAGTTCTAAAGAACCTTCGTTAAGAAAAACTGGCAAGAACCTTCACGGGTATAATTTTTTCAAAATAAATTTAGGGTTTCTTTATGGCCATACAAAATTATTCTTATCTGCATCTGTGAGTTTGGCAAGTCTCCCTCCCTCCATGCATCCAACCGACGAAAACCCTTAAGCTGCAACCGTTCACGAGTTAACGCGGGATCCAGCCATCGCCCTCCTCAACCATATTAGAGGGAAGTGAGCGACTGTTCACACTTTAAAGTCCGTAGACCGAGAAATGCACTCTCGGATCCCCCCGATCAACTTTCGGCTAATCTGGACCAGCTTAAGGCTGCCCAGGCCGTATAATCACCAATATATAAATGTCATTTGCACCTTAAGTGATTAAGTATTCTCAGCGGGTGACCCGCTAGCGGGTCCCTGCTTGCGCGCCCACCTCCCAACCCGGGTGTCGCTCCGATGAAGGCTGACAGCATTCCCATGCTACAGCCGCTTGGGTGGTTTTTAGTGGGTAGGTGCCACTTTGGTGAGTCCCACATAACCCCGCAGACGGCTGCGGAGGTATTCATGACGAATCTTCCACCTCCCTACCGAGAGAGGGTGCTTCGGCAGCAAAAAAAAAATAAAAACTGTTCACCCGACGCTACCGTCGAGTTAGCGCTTTAGCTTTTAGCTAACATAAGTTTCCGTTACAAATATTAAAAATCGAAGTCATTTGGTTACTATACTATAAAATACGAATACACTTTATTGTTAAAACATAGGAGACATAAATACAACAAAAGAAACTTAAAGAAAAATTATAACATAAGTTATCTTATCGGTAAACAGCTGTTTCTTCCAGGAAACCTTAAGCAATGATAAAGGGAGTAGGTATGGTGATTTCTTGCTTGACTTCTGCAACAATAATAAGTGTGTGGATGTTTCCCACAGTTTTGGGGTCATTGGACTTCACAAAATAAAAACAAAGATCTTGCAATTCAAAATTACAAAACTGTTATGAATACAATTTCATCAAGAATAAGTTTTTTACGACTTCGTTACCTATCTACCTCAGCATCAATAAAATATTCACATTTGTAGTAGGTACCTACTTGACCCAACCTAAGTAAGAAATACGGCGTCCTCTTGAACTCATGTTATTATGGTGAAATTAGAAATATATATTGTAATGAGAAGCGAAAGTACTCGTTTCTAAATACACCAAATTAATTTGTTCAAAGCCTAACTTGTACCTATATGTCTTTGTGACATAAACTTCTAAAGAGTAAACACATTTTAAGTTCATAACGCTCTTTATTAGAAGTTCTGTGTTCATAAATAACTGCAAACCTAATACTACGAAGAGATGTGGGAACTTTTTGGAATGTTAGACAACAATGTAAATTTTTGGAATCTATAAAACATATTGATGATAAAGAAACAAGTTTTATGTTACAAACAAGACCTAACCGTAAATTTTTATATCACCTATTTATCATATTTCATAATTTACTAATCTCATAAATGTATTAATTGCTGCAATGTAAGAGGTTTACGCAAATCATAGAATGGATGAAGATGGTCATTTAAAAGGTTAGGAAGATGGTCGCACGCACCTGCGGCCGCGCCACCGAACTCGCGTGACGCAATATACAGGATCCTCCTCCCAACAAAAACTTCCACGGCCACTATTTCGAAACTCATGCGCGCCTAAATAGAGAAAGGCATCTATGTGCTTGTTCATCATTTTGTAGAGCCGCTAGAACAACCCACGGGGTACGGGGTGAATGCCCTTAACTACTCCGTCCTTGTCGCTGTAGCGCCCTCCCGCTCTCGCGTGTTGAATTCCCTCCGCGTTTGACTTTGAAAAGAGGGCACTAAATAGACATCATTTCTCAAGGTTGCGCTTTAATCTGTGAACAGTAGAGTTTATTATTGTCTGTAGACGTTTCTACTGTGTACAGTTAAGGGTGTGTGCGCACGCGCTTGCGTTTGTATTCAAATGAGGACAGTGCGTTCCGCACCGGAGAGCACTATGATTGTAGTTTTTTAGTTTGTCAGCAGCAATCAGCTACAAGGAAACGAGCATCCTTAGGGGTGGCGAGGTCATTACCTACCTTGATCTTTGTCTATTTAATGTAAAAGAAAGTAGTTCGAAGCACATTAGGTAACTTCTGTCATTCCTTATGTCATGCTTATAAATACTAAGCATTATCTAATTTATATAAAATGTAAGTTAATTAATAACTTTCAATTATAAATATCGACTACCTACATTTAATATAGTAGGCGTGTAACTAAACGGCATTTTTAAACACCAAAAACTCTGCGCATAATTTGACAGGTGTGAGTTCATTGACATTTGAAAAAAAACATTTATTTACATCACGTAATTCGAGAACGTAATTGTAACATTATTTTCGGACATAAACGTACGACTTTCTTTCTATATTAAATAGGGACATTTTAGAAATAAATGGCATTTAGCACCTTGATGATTTAAGCTGGCTGACCTGTACACTAGATTTCGCGGGAGATCAAATTACTTAAAGATTATCTTACTCCTTATGAAATCCATATGAACTGTTAATACTGTGTACAAGTAACCAATAACATTAATAACAGTGGATAGCAGAAAAGACCAACGACTTAACAATTCTTATTGATACCAACGAATGTACTTACCTAGTACCCTTATCTTATCTACCGTTTTGCTACCCCCTAGTCCTATAAACCCCCTAGCAACGACGGGTACTTGACTAATATGTGTAATAATTGCAATTAACCAGCCTTCTTGTTCTACTAATACTCCCGAACCAAACATGCCGAACCGAATATGTCAGTAGCACCCATTATAATCCTGTTTTATTTATAAACCTCCACTTTCTATACATTATACGCCTACTTTCTTTATATTCATCGGTTATAATTAATATCTGCGTAACAAATATTATATGCTTTCACACTTATATTTTTAGATACTTATTTAAATAACAGGTTCCAATAGGTTCCAATAGCACAAGTCATTAATTTGTTCTAAGAACAGTCTTACAATATGATGTAGAAGGCACCCGTAGAAAAAACTGGGTTTTTAGGTCGTAAGAAACTTAGTGTAGACAAAAAATATGCGATTTCGTTTTGTTTCGGCCAATTTCCACGATAGGCCAGTTACAAATTTTCAATTTCCAATCCAAATTATATAAGGACGAAAAGATGAAAACAATGCACTCTATGCAATGCTTTAATGTAGCATTTCATAATAATAAAACAAAATGTACATATATAATTCCCGCACCATATGGAAAAATTTTTAAATCAACCTTGCTTTTTAATGGTAACAGATTAAACCTAGTAGACGATACGGTTTTTATTAGCAAAACTATGGATTCTAAACTTCAATGGAGGGGGCCATATTTCACAACTTGCAACTAGACGTTGCCCTGCTGCGTTCGCGTTTAAGAAAATTCGCTCACTGACTAATGTGCATACAGCCAGGGTGGATTATATGTTAGTTATTTCCATGGTTTAATGTCTCATGCTATCCTACTGTGGGAAAATGCCGCAGACATCGAAACTATCTTCACTCTTCAGGAAAAGGCTGTTCGTGGAATTATATAAACTTTGAATCTCTAAAGGAAAGTTTCAAGAGATTGTAGAGATTTATACTCGTATTGACCCTTGCATCACAATATATTTCTGAAAATATTTTGTATATTTACAAGAATATTAATAAATTTAAAGCCATGAAAGATAACCATGATAATGTTCGGACTAGGAAGGACAATAAGTTAAGGTTCTCCAAACTGAAGCTGGCTAAGTCATGAATGTCATACGTTGTTATAATAATATTCCGAATTCTCTGTTAGATATATACATAATCCTCCTATAAAATCTGTTAAAACCAATTAAATGTATCTAAACGTAGATTGATGTATATAGTACTAAATATTAAATGGACAGTGTATGAACCCGAGTATGATTCAAACAAAAATCTAACAACAGTTTTAAGCTTTGCGCCTAAAGCTTAACATGAAATACTCGTACATTCTAAATATCAGTATTTGCCTGTGCTGCCAATATGCGTGGGCGAAGCGCAAACCGACCTTCGCAAGCCTTGGACTAAGGATCTTTGAATTATGCAACGATAAACTGAACGAATTCAAATAGAGAGGTAGATTACCATAACATTAACCTATTTATTTTTTTTGTTAGATATTTCACTTACTTACTTGCACAAGCTTAAGTATGTTTATGAATGAAGTAGTTCATTTGACTAAGTAGACTATATTTTGATTAATTAGGATTTTTTTACATGTTTTACAAAGGATAAACTTTAAACTTAAACGCGACCTTTGCGACTCTTTGTGGAAGGCGAACTATCAATTTCATTGATGTGAGATATCTATCCTATATCACCGTAAAATTGTGAAAACCTAACTATTAAAATATAACTATCGAAAAATTTTCGATAGAAATTCAAGTTATAATTACGTTTTCACAATTTTACGGTGATATGTACAGATAATAAGGGGTCCGAAGCAGTATTAGGACAAATGTAAAATTCAAACTCAAAAACCTTCGGTACCCTGTTAGGTAACTGAGTACAGTTAGGTATGTAGATAAACATTAATTATTGGCCATGCAATATATGCGCCAACCCACGATAATGGAAAAAGTTTAAAGCTTAAACAAATCGGGCCGGCACGTTCGGTTCCGCAGCATTTTCCGAACTCAGCATTACCGGCTATTGCCGATCGTCTACTCAGGAAGTCTATTCGACTCGTCTCGTCAAAGTCCATATGGCATAAGTCGAGCGGCTTTTTCCCGAACATTCATCATCATACATTTGATTTTGCCGCCCGGATGTGGCAATTTCAATGCCGGCCCGAATATACCAAATTCTGCTGAATAAAATGCATACTCTAAACTTTGGTAATTAGCGCACGGCCGAGTAGTGTAGTGATCAGTAGCCCTGCTTCATACGCTGGAGGTCCCAGGTTCGAGCCCTGGCCAGGACATTCATTTTTGTGATGAACACAGATGTTTGATTTCGGGTCATGGTTGTTGATATTTATATATGTATGTTTATTCTGGGTTCCCCCCCAGTTCGCTGTATCCATAGCACAAGCTCTTCTTACTTTGGGGCTTCACAGATGGTGTGTCTGTGTGGGGATAATTATTAAATTTAGTCAAGTAAATAAATGCTGGCTTAAATACCTAAATAAATAGATAATAATAGCACTGTTGTCGTATCCGAAGTACAAGACCTCACAATTGACAGTCGCCTAGTTGGCTTGGTCAATCAAGCCACGTACCACGTTATTGTAGAGAGACGTCTTCATTTGGTTGTCAAATGGCCTATGTCTTCGCTATGTCTAGGGCTTCATGTTAGACCCGCTGATGGAAAGTGACGATGAAGACAAGGATGGTACATGCCTCTTCAAAGGGGTACCTATTCACTCTACACTACAAAGCTTCAGGATCATTCCACTCTTTGGCGAAACAAACCAAACACGAGCTGTCTAAACGCTGTGTTCGACTTTTCAGCCAGTTTTTTTAGCCGCCTAAGCATCACCCTCCGCAGGGGGGGAAGGGAGGTGGAAGATGCGTCATGCATACCTCCGCAGGACCACTTCTGCGGGGTGATGAGGGACTCACCAGAGTGGCACCTACTCACTAAAAACCACCGCGTTGGCTGTAGCAAGATTTTGCCGTTAGCCTTCATCGGAAGCGATTCTCGATAGGGAGGTGGGTGCGCTAACGGAGACCCGTTAACGGGTCGTCCACCGGATGTGAAAGTTGCACTGAAGGTGCTCAAAGAGATATGACGTAGGGCCGGTCTGGGCAGCCTCCGGTCAAGCCGGGGCTGCGCAGAGCGGCTAAAGCTTGACTGAGGGATCAATTCATTTAATGAACCTATAATGAACTGAGAGAACTATGCTCTTTCAAAGCAATGAGTCGCTCTGTAGGCGAACGTGAAGCCTTAAGTTTGCGGGCTAGTACTGAAATTTCCCAAACGATACGCATATCGTCTGCTAGCGAGGGTTGGGATGTGGTATGGAAGGGGCGAGGAGCCGAGGTGGGATTCGGGCATACAGCGGGGTGCTGTCTCCAGTTCTCTGGAGCAGGCTTGGGCTGTGTAGGCTTTGCAGCCGGAGGTGCCCGGCTACGCAGCGGCGGATAGTTAGTTGGATCGTGGTGCGCGAGGGTAGCCCCTGTAATTTGCGGTGTGGCCGGACTGGCCACAAAGCACGCATTCTGGTGGGGAAGGAGTTTCAGGAGTGCGGTTGCACTCCTTGGTGAAGTGAGGCACCAGGCACTTTACGCACCTGGGCAGGGCGGTGCAGTTGGCCACCGCATGCCCGTATAACTGGCACGGTGGCACTGTCCGGGATGACCGCGGCGCCTCGATCGAGATCCCAGAGAGGCCACATATAGTGCTGACCCCTCTGAAAATCTCCCTGGATTTGGGGACGTTGGTGAGAACCACCAAAGCGAGAGGGTGACGCCTTCCGTTCCTGCTGTGCATTTTGTGCACAGCGAGTGCTGGAAAGCCTTGGGACTGCAGGTCCTCGAGGATGGCCTCGTTCGATAATTCGAACGGGACTCGCCTGAGTATTGCTCTAACCTAACGCTCTTCTGGGAGAGCGTAAGCGTGGTAAGCATATTGCTTACCGGTGAGGAGCTTACTATGGCTCGGAAATCGTCTAACGACGAGACCGTAGTGTTGATGGATTCACCCAAGTTGGTCGCTCGGGTGTAATGGATCTTGTCACACAATGTCGAAACCTCGGACCATTTTCACTTTTCCCGAAGGAATACGGTTGGAGGGACCTGAGGCTTGATTGGAGCTGAGTTAGGGGGCGGAGTCACTTCAAACGACATCAGTGGGGCCGGGGCGGGTGTTGCAGGCACCGGGGCAGCTGGCGTTGAAGACACCGGGGCAGGCGTTGAGGACGTCAGGGCTTGTTTCGAGCGCTTCTTGACAAGGGTAAAAGAGGGTGGCTCGGAGCCAGTTTAGGTTGCGTCGAGGATGACTCGGACGTGGGTGCGCTCTTGTGAGCGGTGCGCTTGCGGAGCGAAGGGGCGTCCGATTCACACTCCATGTCGCTGGAGGTGGAGAACTCCAGAAGATGCAGCGACTTTAATGAGCGCCTGAAGGGCGTCCATCAAAGCCGTCGAGGCCATAGCGGCGGGTTGGGGAGGGACACTAATATATAATAACACAAATGAGTTGAACCCTCTATACCTACTATAGCTCTGTATAGGACATAAACTTAACTACATGTATGTAAATGAAATGAAATGAAATGAAATATTTATTTCTCAACATTGACAATTACTTATTCTTATTGACGTCAAATAAAGCATGACTCTACCACAAGTTCGAAAAAACCAACCTGTAAATAGGTAAAATCTTATTGTCTTAAAAAGACACGTCCTATTTGCCCACAATACCACACAAATTGTCAACAGTACTTTCCTACCGTGTAACGAGTCACTCACTTCCCTCCAATATGGTTGAGGGGGGCGATGGCTGGCTCCCGCGTTATGCCTGTGAACGAGTGCCGTTCGCGGATGTTCGTCGTTTGGATATTTTAAGGGGAGGATACTTGCCGAGCCGAGAGCTGCAGATAAGAATTATTTTTGTATAGACATAAAAGCCAGTGTACATTTATTTTGACCAAATGACACCCGTGAAGATTTTTGCGAGTTCTTATTCATACAGGTCTAGTCGAACTGGTAGTTGAGTCATGCTTTATATAACATCAAAAAGAACTTGCAATTGTCAATGTTGAAAAATATATATTTCAATTAGAATGTACCAGCGTGCTATCATAATAAAATGACAAATATAGAAAAAGCCCATAAGATGCATATTACCGCAACAACAAAACAATACAGTAACATGCAGGCGGACAGTCAACATTTCCCTAAATCAATGTCCGAGCTCCGAATCGTTACCTGGAGCTATAAAATATTTCTTTTTATGTTTTTCTCGATGTTACGCAAGCAAGACATTCCGGCGAGTTCCGAAGTCTAATAGTAAGTTGAACAACCCGGAGTATCGGACCTCTGGGCTCGAGTGTTGTGAAACCACTGCAAGTTCAAAACAGGCAGGTTTTCGGTCAACCAGTAATTTAAATGACTGTGGCATACTCCAAGCGGCGACGACGACGGTTTTTTAAATAAGGTTGTTTAGGGTTGTAATCCTTAAGTTCTTTTTTTGAAGATGAACTGTTGGACGTTTGAAAGGGTGTTAGAGAACGGCATGAATTAGTGGCAGTTGCAGCTCACGTCCACTCACATAAATACCTACGCAGCTACTTTTGATTTGTGGAATAACTTTTCAAGTGGTTCTGGTATTAATGCCTCACGTAAACGCAAACAAACAACATTTTATATATTAAATGTGAAAGCAATAAATTAAAGAAAAAATATCTGAACTTTTCCAATTGTACGCGGACCTTTTTGATGTGTGTATGTTGTATTTGCTATAATATTCCCAGTATAATATTTATAAAAAAATAATAGACCCAGTAGAATAAGTAGCCTTGTCTCATACGCTGGAGGTCCCAGGTTCGAGCCTGGTCGTGGCATTCATTTATTTGATTCATTTGTTTGAAACATAGATTTTTGTTCTCGGGCCATGGTTGTTTATACTAATATGTAGATGTTTATTCTGCCCCCCCTAGTTCGCTGTCTGGTTATCCATAACACAAGCTCTGCCTGCTTAGTTTTCTTGGTGGCAATTTGTGTGTTTAGCTGGGGATTTATTATTATTATTAATATTCACACGTCCGATTGCTTCGTAGAGTAGATGGTAGTGGCCTGCCGTCTGCGCCGTGACTTCCGGGTTTGAGTCGTTACTTCTACTTGTCGATGACAATATAGACCATTCAGATATAGTTCTTATGAAGTTTTACATACTTTATGCATTAATGCGGTTGATACGCGTAACACATTTGGTTTATGAGGATCTATGTCGTAACTTCCGTGTAACTCTGAAAAATTACTGGAAATAATAAAAATATACCTACCCCATTCTCATATCGTCGAAGTCTTAATTATTACACAGGGAAGAATTGTAACGTATACAACAGTACCAGTAAAATATATCCAACTGTTTTTGAAGAACCTAGTTAATTTCAGTACCAACATCCAACAAAGTCGTAAACTCCATAACACAAACATCGAAGGAGAGAGCCGTAACCAAGTTGGGCATTAAAATTACCGTTCCTTAGTTACAAAATTACTTTTATACACGGAAGTAAGTAGGCGCATGCAGGATACGAAAACTCCAATCGAGACGATTGATCCACTCGTAATAGACCCGTGTTTCCAATGCTGATTGAAATCTGCATCTCCTGAGTACGTGACGGTGTATCGGCCTCAATTCATCCTACTGTCACTTGAGTTTCCATTTGTACCAGCAAAAACTTGAGACCGTGTGGGGCGTTCATTGCTACAAACGACCAGTTCAACTTGACACATCCAATCTTAAAAAGCATCACCTATTATGTCTTAGATGTAGAGGCGATGGCGGGGCACGGAAGATCTATATCGATGGTCATAATTTAATGACACATTGTTGCGTACAGACAGGGGAACGGTAAGAGATGTTATTGAGATGTTCTTAGGAAGTATTTGCGTTTGGGCACACCGTTATCCTATTTCCTCCCTTCTTGCTTTACGGGTCAATTACGTAAGTTTTAATGTAGCTTAGTGCCGTGTTAGCTACGAAGTTAATTGTAGTCAAACGTGGAACTTTTCTATTTTATAACTGAAATTTGCTGAGTATTTTAAGGCTTAATACTTTTAGCTTGTCAACAAACATTACTGATGACAAGATCCTAATAATTAAGTGATTCTTTTTTAAAACTCTAATCGGTTACTTTTATTTTTCTATTGTATACCTACATTGGAACGTAATACAGTAGGAAGCTTACTCTCTAGTAGCTGGGATGAGATAATGTTATAAGTTTATTTTATATAAACGAGAACAATTTGGTCATACATATTGCAAAATGTGATTATATTAAAATAACATCAAGAAGTTTAGTTATAAAATACAAATTTCTGTAGCCCGTGTAGTAAAAATAGGTTAATTTCAAATTCCCGATCACATGTTTTAATAATATTCATTAAAAAGAAACATGAGAATACACGGATTAACATTCCAACAATATTCGTTTATGTTAAAGCTAAGTGGTCTTCAAGTGTTTTTGAGTTATTCTCAAAGGTGTTTAGGACCCTTCAGAAAGTGTGTCGCCCCGCGCCCCGCCCCCGCCGGCCATGGAAATCGTGCGCTCACGCATTTTATGGTTTTTCCTCTCAGATTTTAGAGTAAAATATCGAGGACACGAAGATTTAGTTACTAGTTTAGAGTATTGATAAATGTATGCAATGTTTATGAGCTTCTTATACTTACAACTTACCACGGCTTGGTTTTAGTTAGGTTTTAGAGTGAACTAACATAGTGTTATGCTGGTGACCGACTGTGAAATATATAGTATAAATATGTTTAGATTATGGTTTTGAAAGGAAAGTATAATAACCGATTTTTATAAGATAGTTCAGTATTAGTAGTAGGTAGTAAGTACCTACTTTAAAACTAATTTCTTCGTGAAAAATCAAATCGGAACCACATTTTTGATAGTAAATTTCTTTATATTCAAGAATGTTATTATTATTAGTAAAAACACACACAGGGCAGTGTGCTCAAAATCCAAATTACCAAGACTGCATGAGCAGGGCGGAGGAGCTCAAGTTGCGCAACGCATCACAATAACACGACATTACGTGTTTCTAATAACTCCCGACTATACTTGGCTGTCTCGCTCTAATCCACATTAATTAAAGAGATAGAACATGAAATGTCGATGAATTAAGGCTGGCCCAGCGTTTGCGGGGTCATCAGCGGTTGTTTTATTGAGATGACCTGTACAAATTTTACTTAATGAGAAAAGGTAATATAACTACGTGTTGAACTAAGACACACTTTTCTTACTGATAGCTGGTTTATATTAACTTCCTAGGGTTCTTGAGTGTGATAATAAACTTAAAAGGTGCTCTACAATTTAGTCACCTACTTCTTCAAATTTACTTGATTGTGAATCTAGAATTCGGTTCAGTAAAGTAACTTTATGCAAAAAATAAAACTATAAAAAGCTATATTTGTACTTATTCTAAACATGTGACTGTTGTATGTAAATGAAAAGGATCAAGTTTACATACGCTTGCGTCTAATACTTTGAATTCCATAAAAATAGTGAATCTGAAATAAATTTAATTGAAGAGATTTTGTCAAATAAATTTCTCATTTGACAAGTTACTTAGGAACCAGACGTTTCCATCCATGCTCCAAGAGTGTAGCTGCTGATTCAAATTCAAATATTTATTTCTCAACATTGACAAATACTTATTATTGTTGATGTTAAATAAAGCATGACTCTTTCACCAGATCGGAAAACAGTTCTACATCAATCTACATCAGTTCACCGATTCTCAAACAGGATCTGATATCGACGACTGTACCATACCAGAATACCTTACTGCCTTACCTACTATTTAAACAATATGGAGTCTGTTTCTGTAGTCAGTACCTCTCAACATTACTGACCGTGAATATTTGAACACGTGAGTAGACTAACGCCGTCTCCAGTCAGGTAATTAAAATATGAAAACACACCTACTTGGCCCTGAAACTATATTTTATAGACTTTCACAAACCGTTCAAATTTTAACCTGATACCCAAATTGTTAGTAATTAACATATAAATTTAAAAGTCGACTCAAAAATAGCGTAGTATATTTAAATAAAGAACCCTATTTTAACGTGTCAATCACTCAGGTGGTGACGTGTAGCAGTGGACTCGAGATCCAGCGGAGACCACGCAAGGATGCCCTGGCGCGTTTCTTTTTAGAAAGTGGCGCGGGCGCACGTGGCGGGGTTGTTCACCCTACGCGATCCGGGTCATGCGCTTCTCCCCCCTCCGCGTACACCCCTCGCTCTCCACAATCAGTCTACTAGACGACTCCATATGTGCAAGTAAGTACCTACCGGTCCTTGATAAGGGAACTCCGTTGACACCCATAATCGTACAACCGGGTCGACGGATAAACACTCCTTGTTAAGTTGTTATATAGGGCATGGATATTTATAAAACGCACTAGAGTGAATGGGCTGAATAAGGAACTAGCGCTTGTACTTATTTGAGAATCATAAGCTATTTAAACGACGTTGTTATATGTAAATTAGTTTATTGGATAAATTCTTAAGGGTTTAAAAAGTGTAGCTTGAAGTAGGTAATATGAAGAATGAATAAGTGAAGTAATAAATAAATTAGAATCTAACACTAATGAGAAATTTAAAAACCTATTTAACAAATAGCGCCAGGCATAACTAAGTATGAATGATATTTATAAAGAATGCATGCTATTTTACAAAATGTAATGCTAATGTACATTAAATCTTAAATTAATCTAATAACTGCTAAAATATTTAAATTGGATATGTGATGTTTGCGTAAATTATACCTAAGTAAGTGTTAAGGAAGTACCTATATTGTTATTTATATGTAAAACTACGCATTAAGCTATGTATTCATATTACAATTTTTCCAGCAATTAAATAAAGATAATCTTAAACTAACTACGGCACTACTTATATGTGTTCTTTAATTTACTTAACATCCAAAACTATTCGATTCTTTCGACGACAGTACCAACTTAACCTCAAACTCAACATTTGTACTGTTGGCCATCCTTGCAGCAGAACTCTTTTCCCGCGCTAAAGCTTGTCGGAGCCCAGTCGCTGCCACAGTTCCTTATGTACAGGAATGCTTTTTCCCTGTGAACGTCACGCTCTATGGCACCGCAGATAACGGGCCCCGCCCGGGGAAGGTACTTGAGAATCTGCGGATGAATGTAATCTTGGTTCAACGATCGCTTGTAAAAAAAAAACAATAAATGAAATGAAAGGCGAGCTAGGATGATGTCCGGTTAATGGATTGTACTTAATTTTAATTTTGAGTCAAATTGTGGTAAGATTTTGAGGTTAGTTCGTTTGTGAAAGGCAGGATACTTTTGAGATAATGTATAATTGGCCAATTATCGTCGATTAGAATGAAAGA
This sequence comes from Marasmarcha lunaedactyla, assembly GCA_923062675.1. Classification (NCBI taxonomy): domain Eukaryota; kingdom Metazoa; phylum Arthropoda; class Insecta; order Lepidoptera; family Pterophoridae; genus Marasmarcha; species Marasmarcha lunaedactyla. The sequence goes on along the minus strand of OV281342.1, from coordinate 8,287,459 downwards.
TGGTGTAGGTAGATTAACGGCTGAGCAATGTAGACCACATTATGTCGTAGAGGGAAATAGTTGTAGTATATAAAGTAACGATTGTTGACCTCTGTTCATGTCGGATATAAGTTCCGGGTTCGGCTCCCGATAATTGTTTCAGTTCCGGTTGTGTCGGTAATTGGGCTCTCCCGTTTTTTTCTTGAATAAAGTGCTTTTTATTGACATGGCACATAACTAGTGCGGCTATTTGAGTAACCTGCTAGTGATTTTAATTCCACAAACTTCTACTGCAATATACAGCAGCATTTACCATGTCATTCGTGTAAGATATACGAAACAATATTTATTATAAACCGACCTAATAACGAAAAATTTTGGGCGTGCCAAATACCAAATATAATATTAATAATATATCCCGAGACAAACACAATAACTATAGGGCCCCAAAGTAAGCACAGCTTGTGTTATAGGTAACCATACAGCAAACTGGGGGGGAGATACCTAGAATAAACATACTTATATAAATGAAACAAAGAAACATCTTTTAAATCTAACAGTCAGTTTATAGTAAAGATAAAGAAGCCACATCGATTTTTATTGTGAATTACTGCAGATACTGCTCTTGTAACCGGTTCGCCATAATGGCACTTTTCCGAAGAAGAAGTTCTAAATGAACCTTTTTATTTACGAAACTTACCACGTCCAAACATCTGCTAATACAATTCTTATTCCCTGCATGGCCACAGGGCAAGCTGGGAGAGTCGGTATCGTAGGTCACCACTGGCTCGCCCTTCGGGGGCCCTCGGGGTCTACCACGCCGCCCCTGGACACCTACATCTTTTGACAGAAACACTCCGCACTGACAGATGTCTGCTGGCTGTGAAAAAGGAGAGCTTTGGTTGGTTTTATCTGATAAAAAGAGTATCTAGAAAGTTCATAGGTTTAAAAATATAACCTATGTAGGTACCTGTCTACACTTTTTAATTCTGTAAAAGAGTTTGTATTGTAAGAAAATTTATATTTTCAATATATAGGCATATGTTTGACATTGGACGGCAGTCGCCTGATGATGCATGACTTTACCTATCTCCTTAGGCTTACCCAACTAACAATACAGGGTGTTTCTCATAAAGTGTCAAGCCGCGGTCAGATAATAAAAAAAAACTAAAAGAAGTTATATCTCCAAAACTACCAAAAATCGCTGAACATACATAAGGCTTCAACAGATAGGTATTGTAGTCCCCATATATGGCATCAGCTTGACACTTGCGACGCTCACTCACCTCGTCGTCGTATTCCACAGCGAAGTCTGCTCCTTCCTTAGAAGACTTGAAGCTATCATCTTCTTCGGAACTTAGGGTCTGAACCAACACCAAGCCACAGCAGACGAGCACAGGGAGGTACGAAAAGCGAGACACCATGACTACTGCAAAAGTTTTATGTTTAATTTCTTTTAAGTGATATGTTGCCTGGAAGAAATTGACTCTTAGTAATAAGGCCACCTAAAGCGTATTTTCTATATTACTTACCTATTGTTTTTATTTTGTATCTTGTGATGATGGCAATAAATAATTATTGTATGTTCACTTACTAGGTAGGTACGAGTACATAAAATAAACAGTGTTGCTAAAAGCTAAGTAAAGTTTGCTAAAAAACAAGAACCGGACGAAGGTACGTTTTTCAAGAAAGTGAAATAAAAATAAACGTAATTAAGGTTAACGTATGAAAGTAAATATATTTCTATTCTTTATTATTATTTAGAGGCTATTGGTTACATACAAGAAAATCCGTGTAAGCCTCAAAGCCTATAAATAATTATAAATTGCTTTAACTGCTAAAATAATTTCCAATAAATTTTACTTGCACAACATGGCGTCGGTAAAACGCTTTGGGAAATATCTAAATCAATTTTATTTAACTTTAATTCAGCCATTTAAGCATTTATCTCATTGCGATTTCGGCACATTATACCAACAAGTGATAAACATATACAACAGTCCGGCAGTGCTCACAGTTTGGACTACTCACTTTTTTCATCAAAAAACCAAACTTATCAGGAAGTCCTGTTCTTAGTCTACATGCAATTTTTTGTACTTAACCTTAAGATTGGTAAACTAGGGTACACGAGGAGGCTCGCGTTGCATAATACGATACCAGATTCATTTCTCTCTAGACTTCATATCAAAGTATTCATTGTTATAATTTGTCCAACTAACAGTCTGACTAATACACAAACAGTTCGGTAATACACAATATTACAATTTTTAAAGGTAAGATGAGGCATCATGAAAAGCCCTTTCTACTACCCCAATTCACCTAAAACCAAACCATCTGAAATTGAGATTTTAAGAGGCGCTCTTTCCCATACATATGTTCGTTTCAAAACCTAGTCATAAAATAAGAACCTAAGTTTACTATAAAGTCAAACAAAAATATTGGCTTATATACTTGACCTCTTTTGCACCAGCGTTCCTGTGGCAAGGCAGCGGATGAGCAGATTATTTTTCGATACAGATAATTAATTCCATACTATATTAATAACCTTATTTAAGATGAATTGTAAACTTGTCTAGCTTTTTAGTATACGCTACCTAGTTTTTCTAAGATATTTTTAAATACGAGAACCATAATTGGCTCTCCATGGTTAATCGATTGTACATTGTAACAAAGCTGTTGGTTCTCCAAATAATTAAATAAATAAATAAAAAACCGCCGTATCAACTTATATTCTAAGACATTCTAAACAAGAAATATAGCAAGCCCTAATTTTATCAAATTTTAATTAACAAAGTAAGTAAGTACTTAAATAAGTAGGTCAAAGAATACAAGAAAAATAAAGCTTACCGTTTGTAAAAAACCAACAAATCGCACTTTAGCTCACATCACTGTTTCTCAAATAACAAGTAACTAAAAGTTTGTTGAAATTTCTTATATTTATTTCGAGAGTTATCTCTAGAATGCCGATACAGCAAAAGCAACGACGTGCAAACAGCAGACTTCCAATTAGAACGTGACTTTGTACTATCAAAAAACATCGATAATCATCTTTGTACTGATAAAAAATAGAGAGTGCAGTGTAAAATATTTAAAAAACTTATTATTATAGTTTCTATTTTTACAGGGCCTACCTAAACTACTTTTCTTTGTATCGTCGTCGTCCGTCGTGTTTCTAATTAGGTAGGTACATAAAATACTTCAACTATATCGCCCCAAAGTAAGCAGATCTGGTGCTATGGATGACCATACAGTGACCTGGAGGAACCCAGAATAAACGTAAGTACATAAATAAATATAAGCAACCATGACCGGAAACAAACATCACACAAATGAAAGTCCCAACCAGAATTCGAAACTAGGAAAGTTGGTATCCTGTATAGTATACCTACATCATAGCAACCTTCAGAAAAATTATAGCCATACACTATATATGCCACATTGCTATTTCACGATCTTTGTATTGAAATAGTACTTTCAAACACTGTTTCATTTAGGGCTGATTTTTCGATGTTCAGATAACTTTATCTTTAATTTTGAGAATTTCACATTATTTCTATGGAGAGTCTTGTCAAAGTTCTCTAGATAATCGTTATCTGACGATTGGAAAGTCCACCCATAACCTTATTTTAAAAGAAATAAAAAAATAGAAGTTAAAGAAAACCGCAATAAAAAAGAAACATTATTGGTATATCCGAATATCGGTAAATGCTTTTTATAAATTTTTCATAGTCGACAAACGAGCACTCAGTTTAATTTGATATTAAATGTTGTTCTTAACCAAGGACAACCTTAATTGTAGGAAAGGGAGGGCACAACGGGGTTGCGAGGCACGACGGGTCGCCAACCAATAATTAATATACCCACGCGCACTAGATGTGTGCTGTTGTCACTAAATGATTGCCATTTTGCATCAGCCTTCAGTCAGAAGGTGCACCCTGCACCAGTCTGAATGCATTTATTATTTAGGCAACAATATTTTTGTACGTCATTTCATGTTGATTGATTACGAAAACACATGGAAAATGTAGTAGGTAATTAGATTTTTTATATTGTTTATGCATATGTTTTTTCTAGAAACAATACTTATTGATATGTTATGAAAAAAATCTCTAATAAAATAAAAAATAAAACGCATTTGAGTATGGGCATAACGGAGCCGCAGCTAAGGCACAAAATGGGATACCGCTTTATAATTGCGAACAGCGAGCAGTACCCTAATTCATTTCCAAATAACTTCATTTAAAAATCGAGAATCATTTCTTTAGATTAATTGTCGTGCTACGAAAGTTATGGTATCTCTGCCGAAAAAAATGCAACTACAAATGCGAAACAATTTTAACCGTGATAAAATGGTAGCTAGAGTAGATTTGTTTAAAGGGTTCCCGAAGCATCACCCAGATTAATCTAGAGGTACGCTAACTAAAAGGTACATTAGCAGCTCGAGCTTGGTTACCCCATACTTGCCTCTACCATGGGGCATGATGGTATCGTTAAGGGTTTGTACCTATATAAGTCACGAAGTTCTATTCCAATTTATAATGTAATAAGTAAACACTATACAACGTTGTAAATCAATAAACTTGTTATGTTCATTCTTTTATTATTATTAAAAGCTCATAACTTCATTAATGTTTTATTATTTTATACGAGTTTAATTAGAATATCGATTAGTAATGCGTTGCCGGTCGTCAACTAACGAACAACTTTTGCTGTTGTAATTGCAGGGACTGGTCCTTTTCTATAACCGGAACACAACAATATGCCCGAGGTTTTTATTTCGATTAACATAGGTAGTACGTATTACGGCCCGTGACGAGGTTTTATTAAGAGAAACTATAATCCAAAAATTTTGAGATCAATGACAGTTAAGGATTAGTTAGATATTCTGTAAGCACTAATAATTCCTGGTCCTTGCCTCTCAAAACTGAGATCATGTGAGCGTGGTCTCGTCTCGGAAGAAGGAAATGATAGGCCAGTGACATTAACCTTTTGAACGCCAAAGTCACATATAGAAGACAAGCACACGCGGACTCTGTGCGCCAACGACGTTAATCGAACCCGACCCACAAAAAAATTAAAGAAAAATATTCAAAAATTACTACTGGAATTTTACTTCGGTATTCTTCAAAATAGAATATCCCAGTAACATGCGAGTGTAAAAAGCGAGTCTTTCAGGGCCAATAGGACTGAAAAATATTGAAATAAAAAACCAGTATTTTTATTCAAGCAAAAAATAGTTTTTGCTATATACTGCTATAACAATCCAGCACGCCAAAGTCTTTCATAATAGACCGCTATTGACGTAACGCAAAAGGCGTAGATTTCTTGAAACCTATTTAAAATTCAAAAATGTGTTATATTATCTATGAATCTATCATTTATATTGAATAATACAAAACGTACGAAACATAAAATTATCATTGGCTACGACGTGATGACGTCATAAGCGAATTCAGAAAAAATTGTGAAGTGCCACAAGAGCGATGTATCGGAACTCCTTCGTGCTTTAGAAGGCGTCGATGATGATGAAGATTTTTCGAAATACGAACCATTGTTTGAAGAAAAGTTAGGAGGTAACTTAAGATTTTAATAATTAAACTTTATTTACCTACTCGTAAATTTCACATTTGGTGGAAATATTATTAAGTACATTTTGTTTAACTGTAAATATAATAAGTACCTACTCAATAAGGAACAATACCCTGTCCTGATGCCTTGAAACTCTACTGAGCATCGTACCTACATGCCTACATTTTTTAAAGTTTTTCGTTCTGAGACTTAAATAATTTTCATCATTATTTCAACCCATTCGACTTAGTCCGTGGAATGCTATATAAATTAATATCTGGTGCTGTCGTCGAAAATATAACGTTGCCTGCTTTGTATTATTGGTATCTTAAAGATATTTTTTATAAAAAATGACGTAAAAAACGGAATATATTGTAGTTCACTTTAATAAAAAAAAAGAAATATTTTCTTTCAATTGTTTGGTGACGTCACATCGTCAGCGGCAAACGTGTAGTATTTATCTACTTTTTGTTGCAACGAGTAGTGCATTTTTTTAAATTGTAGATAGACCACAAATTATAAATGAACCTTATGAAATTATATTAATAATATTGTGTACCATTAGAAAAGTACATATGTCAGATTATAGTGTACAATTACAAATTTTTTTATTTCAGGCATTACGAGCCAAAGCATTGATTCAAACCCCCATCCCTATAAGAGCGTGTCGTTTTTATTATTTACCCACCTTATAATAATAAATAATAAAAATAAATATTTTGAATCGATTTCAATGCAGCTTGCAGTACGGTTACATATCTAAGGAAGTACCGAAACCCTAAGTCAGCTGCGCCGTTGTCTTCTATTTGTGACAGCGACGTCTTCACTATGGCGAATAGGGTTGTGCTTTATGCTTGTGTTATATGTAATGTTTGTTTTTTATTTAAGTACTAGGTACATATATGTAAAGAGTGGAGGGTAGCATAGGCCTAACACAATAGAAATAAAATATCCTCAAGTATAAGCAGTCATTTATTGCGTAAAAAAACAACAAAAATAAGTCACTGTGTATTACCGATATACCGACTCTTTTTTAAAACACAATTTTTTTTTTAGGTATTTTTGATCATTTTATGCCTTGGCGTACAGGACACGGCATTGCGTTGGTGGCGTGGCGGTCAAAAGGTTAAAGAAACAAAAGGCTTTACCTACCAAATGACTAATAAATTTGCGCATCATGCAATAATTCGCTAAATGGACGATTAATGATGCTGCCACTCACCCTCCCTCCAGTGAGTTAAATTCACGTTTGTTTTTAAGAAGGTGGTGTACCACTTTGGCAATACATCTTGTGTAACCAAATCGTTGAACGGTTGAGTCTAATGGCCGAGCTTCACACCACTATTAGTGTTCGCGTATTCGTCTTATTTGCTCGTAGGGTGATAGACCAGATTATTGGCCGATTGTACCTGCGCATTTCAACCTATAACTTCCTGTGTCTATATTCCATAACGGGATGCTCTCTGGTGGGTGGGGGGTATTAATAAAGAAGTCCTTTGATAAATAAACTATTTTAATGAAATTATTCAAGAAACATCAGATATTTATGTTGAACCTACTGAACTGATTTCACAACCTCTTACTATAAATCTTAGTTCATTGAGACTGCCGCAATTGACTGCCTTTCTGATTGAGACGAGTTCTGAAAAGACTAAGCAGAGACATGCATAGGTTTGTTTCTGAATGTTTATACCAAGTCATACAGATAAAATTTTCCCTTGAGAATAAAGTCGAATCTGATGCTAATTACCTTTCTGCAACACAATTTTCGTCTCTCGATTTGTTAATATGTATACAACAAATTAACATGGTTTAACAACCCTCAACAATCAATGGATCTATATGGACAATTTTCATTGAAATATCTGAAATATGACTATGCATATATATATAATATCCTTTATCTTAATCTTGCCACATTGAAAAGCTCCTTGGAACCATTTAAAGAACTAATACTAAGTACATCAACTTCTAATTACATCAAATTTGGAGTATGAGATTTATTATCAGCCACAGTCTGAATCTAAAAGCTTCTAGCGTTTTCTACAATGACAACTATATATTCGATTTGACAATTATTATTGCTTCTGTTAATCACTAATCTTAAGTTACCTAAAGATTTCTATTAAGTCAACAATTAAAACTGAAGTGTAACAAAAAAATTAAAAACGTAAAAAAAACATTAAAAAATTTATTAACTTATAGAAAGCCAATAACAACGGAGAACATAATAATATCTACAAGAATAGCCCTCTTAGCATGAACATTTCAAGAAATCTTTTGTCTATCATTATATTACCATAATAATCAGTATGGTATGTGATATCAACTGCACCACTAAAATGAAATTTTAAGAACAAGAAATAACCTTGCCAAAAAAAAGCCTGCTAAGGGGGCTAGTGACTAAAAAACAAACCAACAGAGTCTGTACACAAACAAGGAAAGTAAAAAAAAATACTATTTAAGAAACCCAGATAACATTTGCATTTTTATGTAAGCAATAGTTTACTAAACATTAAGCAATAATGTTTGAAACAAATAATTTTTCTCTTTTGGTTATATTATTGTGAACAGTTTTGTAACTCAGTACACCTTTACACTCAAATATTTCATATATCTTAATATAGTAATAAACATAGAATAAGGCATAATTATGAATTGTTTTCAATATATAATACTATTCTTCGTAATTTTAATAAATACAGCTTATTAAGATATTTGGAGTTTTAGAAAGGTTTAGGAAACACCAGTTGTCTTGCATAACCAACTGTTAATGTGTTTTTTTAAAAGAATTTTAGACAAACATTTGTTGCATTTCTCTGAATACGAAAAATACTTGAATACTTCTATCTATATTCAAATCATTTAGAATGTAAACCCAGATATATAAATGTTTATGTTATTTGTGGTTTCTTCCATAGACAAATGTAATGATGTGGTCAGTCTTGATTTTTAAAATGTTGTTAACAATGGACTTGTAATGGACAGATCTTTAAAAACTACCTTTTTGAGGAGTTTTGTAATTACAAATTAATGTTTACCTTATTTAATTGTACTTCACATTCATACATAACACATAAGTATATGTATTTAGAGTATCTTTTACATGTTCAGCTGATTGGCACAATAATAGTGAAAATCACAATATGCTTGTTATATGGTTCAATGAGCAAATTTGGCATCATTTGTACTGCCTACTTAAAACTATTTTATTTTGCACTTAATTTAAAAATTATAACTGTTTCAATCTCAGCATTGGACTCTTAAAAAAGTTTTTTAGTTTCTTAATTTCACAGGTATTATCAAATATTAATTTCATTTATAAATATCAGATTGACATATCATACTGCAATGTTAAATAAATTTATAATTGCAATGTATTATTATATTTAAAATATTATATTTAATAAATAAGTTTGCACAATTAATATATTGACCATGCTAAATTACACATCTTTAGCCAGGATAAGTTTGGCTTCACCTTCAAACACAACCTTTTTTTCCTCCTCTACAATACAAAAGAATTTAACTTTCAGAATTTTTCGCACATCCACCAATTCCACACTTATTGAGAGTTTTTCACCGACAAAACACTTATTTGGGAATTTCATTGTTTGTGAAACTAACACAGTGCCAGGACCAGGCATGTGGGTTCCAATCAACCCTGCCACCAGACCATTCAACAATGCCCCATGAACAATGGGCCGTTTATTACCATTATTCTGGTGAAGATGATTATAATCACTCGTTAAATTTGAAAATGTATCTAAGTCCTTTTGAGTCAAAGTTCTCTGTATCCTAATTTTATCTCCAACTTTAAATGTTGTGTTTGTAAAGGACATGTTATGTATTTTGCACATTTTTTGATAGTTCTTATTGTTTACAACTATGTAAGGAAATCTGTTCGATAACATCTTACTCATCTTGTAATTTTAATCTTTTTTATGTATGTTGAATCAGATTGCCTTAAATATATCTTTCGAAAATATTGTTGCCAAATTAACAATTCTTTTGTCTTGAGAGTTCATTAAATTATTTATTTGTAGGAGCACATTTGGTGCAGTGATTTCATGTTTTGTATTTTCATTGTACAAATATATCAATGTTGTTAAAGCATTAGTTATTAATTCAGTGTCCTCATATTCCAATAATGATATAATTGGTTTTAGTGTTAAATGTTTCAATAAGTATTCAACATTCAGCGGATCTGGAAATTAGAAAAATGTACAATTAAACAAAACAGCATCATATCTTCTATAGAAAAGGAATCAACTAAGTACTTTGGGTGACATAAATTTTACATTGTAGCAATTCAATGATGACATCTTGTTGATAAAATCTGTCCATTGTTTTAAACATGAAATTTCATTTTTCTCACTTACTAAACAAATATTAAATTTAGATCTACTAAGTAACAATAAAATATGCCTCAAGTAATAAAAATGTAAAGGAAATTAAGTCTTACCATTACATAGATTGGATATGCCTGCTGCAGCAAAATGCAATAGTTTGACACTGGTTTCATTCTTTAAAACATACAAAAATATGTCTAGAACACCAGTATCTCTTATAAAACCGTAGTTTATAGGGTCATACGCAAAATTAGCCAAATTGGCTAGTACTTGGCAGCGCGCCTCTGTAATTGTAATTGAAGTAAGTTTAATACATATTGAAATAACCATGGCCTTGATGAAAGGTAACATATCAGACTTTCACAATTTCAGAGTAAAAAAACGTAACAACGAAACTTGCGGAAAACGCAACACCTAGTAGGTAGTAATCGTTAATTAAATGCATGAAATAGTTTGTTTTCAGGAAGACAAAAGGCTAGCATAATAACAATGACAAATAATAACCTTAAATATAACTGCCTCTCATTTCGGCGTATAGAGAAATACTTCATATTGTACCAAGACATGAAATAAATTAATGCTTGCTTACCAAAAGAGTCAGAATTAAGATATTCATCCACTAAAAGTGAGAGGAAATTTTCGCGATCGATCCCGTTCTCAGGAGTGCGTTTCTGTAGTTGTGCCTTATTACTGAACATGTAAATGATTGAGTTTTGATCAATACCTATATATTGTTTTCAAAACTCTTTTACTTTTCTTTCATAAATAATTCAAATTCAGATTTATTTTATATTGTTGACCTCCTATAAACTGACTGATTGACAGACAGACAAGACAACAAAACGCCATTTTACTTTCAGTTTTTTTATTTTATTGTGGCATGAATAAATAATTTTGTGAGTAATACAATAAGTTGTGATTTTAAGAAAACAAGTAAAAGAGATAACCCTGACTCTCATATTGTAATTTTATTTACCATTTTAAAACTAAAATGATAGGTTTAGCCAGCTAAGCTGTGTGTTGCTAAAACTTAAGCCGTTATTTAGAATAGAGCACTATTTTTCTGTGCAGTAGGCCAATTCTCGTAATAAAAACCGCGGCGATGTCGTAGCGACTCGACCGTTGATGTCACTTTCGTATTCTCATCCGTCGATTGGACCGATTCTAAAGTCGTTCTGAAGTCGCTCTATCAGAATGTCGCTGAATCGTATTCATTCACATCCTGAATCGACTTTCAATCGTTTCAAAACGATATCACAATGGTATTCTACTCCTACAAATGACAGTGAGTTCGATCGGATGTCAACGACTTAACGTCAAAATAAGCGATCCAAAAGTCGTTGAACAAATGTTTGCAAAGAGAGAACCGCTGTTTTTGTGTTTTGAAGAGGCTAAAAATAAATAATAATAATAATAAATGTTTATTGGTCACCATATTTTACAGAAATTACTTAAAACTAGAACAAAATGGAAATAATCTGGTGGGTACATAAATTTCTGCATACATATTTTTGAAAAATGAGCTTAGAGTTAGCGTATTTGTTGCTAAATATACCAGAATTGTAAAATTGACGCGAAAAGCGAAAAAGAAGAAGCGTATTGAGGTTTACAAGATGGGACGCATTCACAATGCCAGAGAAAGACTTCATCAAAACATTTCATGTCACAAAAGTGTTGGTGCAGAATCTTTACTGGTTACTTTCAGATTTTTACTGTTTGCCTGTAAGTTACACTGCAGCCCAGAAGTTTCTGGCCAAGTGGTCAATGCTTGTACAGATTTGGCCAACGTTGCAAACAGAGCCTCGATTGCGGTTCCAGTACTTCGTGAGATGGAAAATCAATCTCAATATATTGTGGCAAAGGAGAGCTTCACAAATGAAGCAGCTAACATGGAGACTTTTCAAGGACTGCATCGAGTTAATGTAGAACTAGAACAAGGCAGGATGGCCCAACAATCAGTTATATAGACTATAAATGGGGGTGAATAATCATAATACGTTCAATATTTAAATAGACAGAAACAAAAAATAATTGTGTTAAATCTAATCTTATTTGAATAATTATGTGTTGAATAAAGATCTTAAGGATGGTATCATGTTGCACTAGTACCTAAGATGTGTCCAATAGTCATCATTATGTGGTTAGAGGTTATCATGTCAAATTACTGCGTAATTATAAGGTGTTATGTGGTGATTCTTTGGTTATTATGTGTCAACTACTTAGTTATGGTAGGTTAATGTTTGAAGAACTAATTACCATGTGTGTGGAGCTTGAGAGCTAAGTGTAATAAGTGTAAGTGTAATAAAAAATTAAAACACAATTTGAAATATACTGTTTGGTTTTATTTAGCTCTTAAAAATTCATATTTTCTATCGTAACAAAACAATAACCCAAACCATAAACATTGGTCTAAACTTCAACTACAGGTGCTTCTTCAAATTGTTATCACTGAAATATTGTAATATCAACAAACCAATTAAAAATTAGATTCACTACACAATAGCTTGTTGAAGCATCTAATAGCTTAGTGACATATGCACTTAAACCCTAAAACTTGTCAAGCCCTATAATTTCACAAACGCGTTCTTCTCAGGGACTAAGTATCGGAACATCTTTGGGGCCACCACGAATCTGCAAGCTTCGTGAATTCTTCGGACCGTATTTGAGACCCGACATTTTAAATCGTTGTAAAGCTGCAACCTACACTTTGTTCTATTATTTCGCTGTACCGTGTCCGTCGATGGTTACTCTTGACAATTTTGAGCTCAAGTCTCGTCCCTCCTAAGATCGGACACGACCTATAGGCCAATTCTCGTAATAAAAACCGCGGCGATGTCGTAGCGACTCGACCGTAGAAGTCACTTTCGTATTCTCATCCGTCGATTGGACCGATTCTAAAGTCGTTCTGAAGTCGTTCTATCGGAATGTCGCTGAACCGTATTCACATCCTGAATCGACTTTCAATCGTTTCAAAACGATATCACAATGGCATTCTACTCCTACAAATGACAGTGAGTTCGATCGGATGTCAACGACTTAACGTCAAAATAAGCGATCCAAAAGTCGTTGAACAAAAGTTCATTCTGCGGGACGTTTACAAAGAGAGAACCGCTAATTTTGTGTTTTGAAGAGGCTAAAAATGAGCTTAAAGTTAGCGTATTTGTTGCTAGATATGCCAGAATTGCAAAAAGCGAAAAATAAGAAGTGTATTGAGGTTCACAAGAGAGGACGCATTCACAATGCCGGAGAATAACTTCATCAAAACGTTTCGTCTCACAAAAGTGTTGGTGCGGAATCTCATTGATGAAAAGAAGGAAAACGGGATTCTTTGTCAGTAAAAGATAAGGTTAGTAGGTTTCTATTCTGCTAGCCCACATTATTTGTATACCAAATTAAAACGTAAATATATTAGTTTATGATGATATATACTAAGGTTTACATATAAGATAATAATATTGTAACCTTATTTAGGTATAACTAATTGAATAAAACACTTTTTAAACCTTTCTTTACAAACTGTTTTAATTTAGGTTACCTACTCAAATAAAAATAACCTTGCATTAGACATCTTCATTTTTATTGCAATAATGTTAAACATACACTGATGGTCTTATATTACTTTCAGATTTTTACTGGTTGCCTGTAAGCTACACTGCAACCCAGAAGTTTCTGGCCAGAAAAGAAGTTTTAATGCTTGAACAGTTTTTGCTAAAGTTGAATCAATCTCAATATATTGTGGCAAAGGAGACCTTCACAAATGAAGCAGCTAATATGGAGACTTTTCAAGGACTGCATAGAGTTAATGTAGATCTAGAACAAGCCAGGATGGCCCTACAAGCAGTTATATAGACTATAAATGGGGGTGAATAGTCATAATAAGTTAAATCTTTAAATAGACAGAAACAAAAAATAATTGTGTTAAATCAAATCTAATTTGATAATTATGTGTTGAATAAAGATGTTTAGGATGACTGGATGATATCATGTTGTGCTTATCTCTTATGAAAGTGTTTATACCTAAGATGTGTCCAATATTATTATTCATTAAACTTTAACAAATTTTTTATCTTACATAATAGTCAACATTATATGGTTTGAGGTTTTCATGTCAAATTACTGTATAATTGGTGTTATGTTGTGATTATTTGGTTATTATATGTAAACTACTTAGTTACGGTAGGTTAATATTTAAAGAAATAATTACCATGTGTGTGGAGCCTGAGAGCAAAGTGTAATAAGTGTAAGTGTAATAAAAAATTAAAAGACGATTGTATGTTGATGTCAATAGACTAAAGGTGGAATGAATCCTAAATAGTTTAAAAAAAAAAAATAATTGTCAATGTCTATGTGACACTTTGCCGCCATAAAATAAGTCACTGTCTTATCTACTGTATACTTGCTTGCTGCTGTAAGAATACTTTTGTTAGCTAAAATTAATTAATACCGTGCTGTACTACACAAGTATAATAAAGTTAAAATAATAAAGTAGATCTTTGTTTCTTTTTACAATAGGTTATGGGCCCAGACCCGCCTATTTGTAAAAGTTTTAAAACGCGAAAGTATCGTGGATTGGTTTAGAATAAGATTGTGTGAGCACAGACGGGATAAGATATAAAAAAGCAAGACAATGGATATAAGTACTGGAAATCCAGGAATAACTGTGGTAAAACTTACAGGAACTGAAAACTGGCCACTATGGAAGTTTCAAACAAAAATTGTTTTGAACGGCCTTGGATTATTCCAAGTAGTCGATGGCAGTTTAAAGGATAATAGTGAACTAAAAACAATGGACGCTAAAGCACAAACACAAATTGTATCACGTGTGTCTGAAAATGTTATGCAGCATTTACTTTCATGTAACACTGCATCTGAAATGTGGACAAAATTATGCAGTATATTTGAGTTGAAAAGTGCTAGCAGCGTGCACTTGGTGCAAGAAAGGTTTATTAAATATAAATATGAAGGAGGAGGGCTGGCAGCCTTCTTCTCTAAAATAGAACAACTAGCAAACCAATTAAAACAACTAGGGGAAATCATTTCTGATAAAATGATTATAACAAAAGTACTCATGACTTTACCTTCTCAATACAAACACTTTGTGTCTGCATGGGAAAGTGTTCCCGAAGAAAAACAAACGTTAAATGATCTTCAAGCAAGATTGTTAATAGAAGAGGAGCGTTTGCAACAAAATGAAGAACCAGTTGCTTTGTTGACTAAGTCAATTAAATGTTTTAAATGTGGCAAAATGGGCCACACTCAGTATAAATGTCAAATTAAAAAATGTAGTTATTGTAAGAAAATAGGTCATCTGGCAGAACAATGTTATTTTAAGAAGAATAAAGAAAACAACAAGCTGAAAATCAATAAAGAAAGCAATGCTTTTATTTCAAGTGCATTTATAGGTCATAATACAATATTTAATGATAATTGTTGGTTGGTGGATAGTGGTGCAAGTGACCACATGACCCATGAAAAGCAGTTCTTCATCAATTTAACATACATGAACGGTGAAAGATTTGTAACTGTTGGAGATGGACGAAGACTACAAGTGAAAGGTATTGGACAAATTTTAATAAAATCTTTTGATGGACATGAATACAGTGAATCTACATTGAACAATGTCTTATATGTGCCTGAACTTAAAATGAATTTATTCTCAGTAATTAGTGCAGTGGACAAAGGTTATATGATGAAGATTTTGGGTAGTAAATGTGAATTCATTAAAAATAATAAAGTGTGTGCTATAGCTAATAAGGTAAATAAATTTTATGTAATGAATTTTGTAAACATTATAAATAATGCAAATGTTGTATCTTCAAAGGATACTTTGCAAAACTGGCATGAAAAATTAGCTCACCAAAATTTTGAGTATTGTCGTCAAATTTTGAAATACAATAATATAGATTTTATTGAGTCCTCTGATTCTTGTATTGCATGCATGGAAGGAAAATGTCATAGGTTGCCATTTCCAACTAGCTTATCAAGGTCTACATTATGTTGTGAAGTATTACATGCAGATGTGTGCGGACCCTTAGAGGTACCATCTATTGGAGGTTCAAAATATTTTTTAGTTATTAAGGATGACTACTCTAAATACAGAAAAGTTTATTTTATGGAACACAAGTCTGCAGTACCAAATAATATAAAACATTTTATAAGTCATGCTGAAACTGAAACAGGTAATAAAGTAAAAATTTTAAGAACTGATAATGGGACAGAATTTTTAAATAAGAATTTGGAATCATTTTTAAGTTCAAAGGGTATTCAACATCAAACAACTGTCACATATACACCTGAACAAAATGGTAAGGTGGAACGGGAAATGCGTACTGTAATGGAAGCTGCCCGTACTATGTTAATCCAAGCAAACTTTAGTAAAAGATTATGGGCTGAAGCAGTAAACACAGCTGTTTATATAATTAATAGAACATATGTAAAAAATAAAAACACAAATAAAACACCATTTGAGTGTTGGTATAATAAAACATTTAATATCACAGAGTTACATAAATTTGGTAGTCCAGTTGTTTGTCATATACCTACAGAGAAAAGAACAAAACTTGAATCTAAAGGAAAGAAAGGTTATTTTGTTGGATATGGAGAAACAACAAAAGGTTTAAGAATTTATTTTGAAGAAGAAAATAAAATCGAAATCAAAAGAGACTTAGTTTTTGTCATTTCAGATAGTATTATTAATAATAAACAAAATGATAATTTCTTAATTACAGAAAATAATATTCAAAATAACGACTTAAACCAAAATATAAATTATGAATTGATTAATATGACAGACACTGAAAATAATATCACATATGATGATGAGTCTCCAATTAATATTGATGATTTTCAAGCACCTGAAGTAGAGTTAAACCAAAATAGAAGTAGTAGTAGTCAAAATTTAATTCATAGTGTAGAAGAAAATCAATTAGAATTATTAAATGCAGATATAGGTAATCAACTTGATGAACAAACCAGGTCTTTAAGACCTAGGGATAAAATTAAGCCACCAAAATGGCATAGTGAATTTACTGATAATTACACTTTTATTAGCCTTAGTGAGGATGATCCTAAAACATTTAAAGATGCAATGGAAAGTAATGAAAGGTCTGAATGGAAAAAGGCAATGGATGAAGAGATGGAAAGTTTAGAGAAGAATGATACATGGCAATTAGTTCAGAAAACAGATAATATTAAAATTATTGAAAGTAAGTGGGTTTATAAGCGAAAGTTAGATGCAAATGGTAACTGTATACGTTTTAAAGCTAGGCTTGTAGCTAGAGGTTTTCAGCAAACTGATTTTATTGATGATGATATGTATGCACCTGTAGCTAAACTACCAACATTTCGTACATTGTTGGCTATTTGTAATCAAAAAGGTCTAGTAGTGCATCAAATGGATGTAAAAAATGCTTTTCTTCACGGTGATATTAAAGATGAAGTATATATGTCATTGCCAGAAGGTTATTGTAATGGTAATAATATGGTGTGTAAATTACAAAAATCTTTATATGGTCTTAAAAGTTCACCTAAAAATTGGAATGACAAATTTAATTCTATTGTATTATTTAAAGGTTATAAACAATGTAAAACTGATTATGGGTTATATGTAAAAAAAACTGATAAGAATATTGTTTATATGTTACTATATGTCGACGATTTATTAATAGCAGGGACGGATATAAATTCTGTAATAGAAACTAAAGATTTTTTTAAAGCAAAATTTCTGTATGAAGGACATGGGAGAAGCAAAATATTTTCTTGGTATTTCTATTGAGCAAGATATTGAAAATGGAGTTCTAAAACTTAATCAAACTACATTCTTAAAACAAATTTATTCAAAATTTAACATGTCAGATTGTAAAAGTATTGCTACCCCCATGGACCCTAAATTTAAAAGTAGTGAACTAAATAGAGAAGCATCTGAAAGTGTAGAATTAGAATTAAGATGTAGAAAGTTAATTGGATGTTTATTATATGCTGTGTTAGGGACTAGGCCTGATTTGTGTGCGAGTGTCTCTATTTTAAGTAGATTTCAGAAGTGTGCTAGTACAGATTTATGGCAAATGTTAAAACGAGTACTTAGATATGTAAAAGGTATTATTGATTTAAAATTATGTTTCAAACGTGACAGTAAGTGTACTATAATGGGGTTTGTTGATTCTGATTGGGGAGGTGATACCATTGATAGAAAGTCAACAGCTGGCTACTTGTTTAAAGTTTTTAATTGTCCTGTTTCTTGGTGTTGTAGAAAGCAGCCAACTGTCGCCTTATCATCAACTGAGGCCGAATATATGGCACTTAGTATCGCAACAACAGAGGCTTGTTGGTTAAAACAACTATTATATGATTTTTCTGTTAATGTTAACCATATATATATATTTGAAGACAATCAAAGCACCATTAAGGTAGCTAAAAATCCAATATTACATAAGAGAATGAAACATGTAGATATAAAACATCATTATATTCGTGAAAAGGTGATGGATGGCACTATTGTTTTGAATTACATAGAATCCTCTGAACAAGTCGCGGATATTTTAACAAAGCCTCTATCTGCATCTACTTTTGTGAAGCTGAGGGCTTATCTAAACTTTGAATATTAAGGTTAGGCTTAAACCTTTAGTATATTGAGGGACGGTGTTGATGTCAATAGACTAAAGGTGGAATGAATCCTAAATCACAGAATATATTTATCCTAACGGAAAGAATGTCAACTCCATACAAAAAAATGATAGACAAAATCGATTGTAGTGCCATCTAGGTCGGGCCCAAAACAACATGCTTGGCGGGAAATTTAAACATTTCCCATACTGTTTTACGGGAGCAGAAAGAAACAAATCTGCTTTTCTAAGGCCCGTATTATGAAAGCTTACAAAGTCAGAGATTTTCTTGAGTAGTACTTTCGTAAAGATTTGCTGTCAATTTTTGACAGGTTTCTATAGAAAATTGACAACCAGTCTTTACTCAAGTACTTTTACAATTACTCAAGTAATCTTTGACTGAGTAAGCTTTCATAATACGGGCCTAAGGCCCGTATTCCAGAAGGCGTCTTAACTAAAAAAATTCGCTCAAGTATAGATTTTTTGACAGTTTTCTATAGAAATTGATAGCAAATCTATGCTTGAATCGTGATTTTCATGCGAGACGCGTTCTGGAATACTGGCTTTAATTTCCAATATAAAATATTGAAAACTTAGAAAAAGCAGATTTGTTTCCAGTCTCCAGTCTGGTAAGGGACAAACAATGGAGATTAGAAACAAACGTTGAAGTTTATTTAATTATGTTTTATTATATTCATTTTTCTTTTCAGTGCTGCACTATGTGCAGCTTCAGCATATTCACGATTTTTTAAAATACAAAATCGTTTTACACAAATATGAAAAACACTACTAATTATAAAGGAAACATTTTCTTAAAAATGAATATGACATTTTTTTAAAAAAGAAAAATCTACTTGATTTTTACATTTTTGCACAACCATTTTCTTTAGGTTCAAAGAATATGATGACAATATGAAGAAATTGTTGCAAACGGTCGCACATTTATCCACACATTTTATTAATTCTGCTGATGCATAATTCAATTTCTTTTGAATGTCATCATACTCTTTGAAATGCATGAACATAAACAATTGTAAATCTTCATTATTTGAAGAATGCAACATTCTGCTACATAAATTACATTTTTTAATATTTTTTAATAAAAAGCCACAGACATATGCACAAGCTTGGATTTCACCTGTATTGGACAAACTTGCCTCAAAGTCGGTTTCACAAATGGAATTAAGCATTTGTAAAACCAGAGGATTTTCAGCTTCGGGATTTTGTGAAACAAGGGGACTTTCAGCTTTGGGATTATGAGATGTGCATGTGTCTGTGGCAGCAGTCTTAGACAAAATGTCTTTATAAGTTTGCATTATCGTATGATAATTGTCTTGTTCACAATTCCCATAAGTTATGTGGGCGAGGTTCGATAGAATTGCTGTTTTAATGGCAGCAACAAATTGCCCTACATTTGGATTGCAATTAGCTCCGCAATTTGCTCTGACACAGCCAAATAAATTTTCAAGGGGGTCTTGTTGGAGGCGTCGGGTTGCTAATGATTTAATCTTATGCTTCATTTTTAAATTTTGATACAGTTTTATAATGGCATTTATTGACCATGTCCAACCTAGTATAGATGGTGGCAAACGCTGACATCCTATAAATTCTATGTTTTCAAAAAATAGTAATATTTCTTTAAAATAATTTAAATGCCGAGAATTGTCGTGCATGTTTGTAGCATGGGGCTTCCCTCCTCTTAAATCACTTGAATCACTATTCATACAGTCAAATAATTTGTCAATTTTAGATACCACTTCCGCTGTGATAACGGCTTCCGGAATTAATTCTCCTGAAAATAACATATATGAATAAAAATCTACTAGTAGAAAGCATGAATATATACACACAAACATGTAAGTAGGTATCTATTTTCAATATAAAAGTCGAAACAAAGTGTTAAAGTACAAAACTAGTAGTAAAGAGACAAGTTTATTTGCAGAAAAGTAAAAAAATATATATTTGACATTAGATTATGAATCATTAGAAGCAAGGGCACAAGCAAAAAAACATCTTGTGCGGGTGTGCTCTTTTTCCTTACAGAAATCTTTGATCAACACAATTGAAGTAAGACAGTACCTTGAGAAACTTTCGCGAAAATGCCTGCTGCTACGGAATGGCTCATAACTTGAGCAGCAAGCTTTACCTTCATCTTCTGTTTATTATTGGGATTAAGGTGTTCTTTTTTTAATTTGGGCGCAAAAACAAAATTCGTGTTCATACTGTCTACTTTATAAAACTCTCGAATGTGATCCCATTTCGCAATACCTGTTAAAAAAATTGTAGTTTAATATAAAAAAAAAAACACATTGTATAGCAGGAGCAGTACACAGAACAGACATAATTTATTGTAGATAATAACAACCATTCGCTCAGCCTGCATATAAAAAATCTATACTAATATTGAAAAGTTGGAGATTTTTTGGTTTTTGTTTGAACATTCTATCTCGGGAACTACATGGTGAAAGTGCATAATGCAGTTGGTTACATATGAATCCATACTTAATATTTTCATTTGTATACAAACAAAATCACAAACTTCTCCTTTATTAGTTACAGTCTGTTCACACATATGTGTGTCATTAAAGATTAATTATTAAAAATCATATTTGTATCTTACTCTTTTTATTAATTACATATTAATAACTTTTCGAGACTTGTGAACATTTGAATGACTATGGGCTATATAATTTTATGGACCACTTAAAAAATTAAAATGATTCACACTAAATCACATGTAAAAAAAAATAACAGCCCTAAAATTTACATTATTAACTATAAATAATATTGTATCAGATATGTCATATTGTATCAGATGGGTAATTAATTTACCTTGTGTTTTATTTGATGTGCATTTTAGGTTATATTTTATCAAAAGGTTTCTAAAACACTTGAGCAAGTGTGGCGGGTCAAATAAGGTGACAACCTCATTATTTTCAAAATTAAAATACGGCTTTTCCTTATTCGCACCCAAAATTCTAAGAGCTTTTTGATTTACTCCATCCATGTCACACACCATAGCTGATATGTTTATTTTGACTTCAAAGCATTTATGTAGAACCTGTAAACAGAAATATTTTTTTAACTAGAAATAATGCTGTGAACTAATAAAGCAAACTATTAATGTAAATTAGTATTATTGCTAGTCAAAACCAGATGATATTGATATTTTAGCTATTTTAGCCAGATGATATTTTAGCTCCTACAACACAGGTTGTTCGGTATAATGCTACCTAACACTTTTTACCTTAGTACGTATTTATCGCGATGTCAAACCGATCGTGCGCTACTCAATTAACATTTAACGTAAATCTGAACTTTTTTAATAATAAAACGTTCTATTCAAACATAACATATTTTAACTATAACACCAAATCAGTGCATCCCCATACCTCACCCCAAACATTGGTCCTTCGAACCGTTTGTGGGCCTTACGCATGTCGTTCTTTCAAGTCGGGGCGGATGAGGTTTCAAACTAGTGCCTAACAAGTGAAGTGAGAGGATCGCAGTGTTAACAGGATTGCAGTGTTAATAGAATAACAGAGTACCATCGCGGGTTACTTAAATCCGCAGAAAAACAATTTGCTGATCAAGTAAGATCTATCCATTTTATACCTTTGAAAATACATATTTTAATGAATTCCAATTCAATCATGATCGAATTAGTACAGAGTTAAGTCAAAGTGATTCGTATTTTGTGGATAGGCACTATGATAGAGTAAGAGAAAACTACCAAACGTTTAAAAAGCTTATCAACGAGGTGTATGATAAGTTTCTACTTCGGCTTCAGAGTATGAAAAGAGCGAAGACATTATTGAGATAACATCGTGAGAGCAAATTATCCGAGAATCTACTAGGGGGAACTTTAGTAAACTTGACGAGACTATTCGAAAACAGGAAGCAAACTTTCGAGCATTTACAAGAACGGTATCCAATATCGACGTCGAGTCCTTGATAGATGCATAGGAGTATCAAGATGCATTAATAACTATTGAAAATCGCTGGGCAGAAATTGATAACATCCACTGGGAAACGATTAACGATGTCCATGGGTGCGGATGCCACTTACAATCAGGTGGATTAGGTGCTCGTTTGCCGGCTATGAAAAAAATAAGGGAAAGTGCGGCTTAAACGTTAGGTTTAAAGAGACAAAAATGCCAAGAAACTATTTATGGAGTAGGAAAGCAAGAAAATAACTGCAAGGGAAAGTTACACATACATTGTGCTTCTCTTCATGGCGACTACACATTTAACACCGAAGTAATATTAATGAACAATCTTGTAAAAAATTTCCCTAACAAATTTTTTCCGAAGCCTTCGTGGTCAATTTTACGAAACATTAACTTAGCAGATACTAAATTTTATCTGAGCAGATCCATAGATATACTGTTGGGAGCGGATATCTATTCGAATATTTTATTAAACGGAATTATCAATAAAACACTTTTTTTACGGTAAAAAGTGTTTTATTTAAAGTATGTATCGTGAAAACTTAAGATTACACGGAATTATCAAATCGGATGACGTAAAAATACCTAGAGTACAACAAACTAAATTTGGATGGTTACTGTGCGGTACAACAAGGCCAATGCAAAGTGATCATCAATAACCTGGAAGACCTACAGCATTTCTGGGAAGTGGAAAGCATTACGGAAGTGGAAAATTTAACATCGGAGGAGACTAACTGTGTTAACTACTTTCAAAAAACAACAATACGTCACGAGGATGGACGATATGAAGTGAAACTTCCAATGAAAACTGATTTTCAAAACAAGTTAGTTCTATCTAAAACAAAAATCAATTCAAACATCAAAGCTCAATTCAAATATCAGGAACAGAGATTAAAAACAAAATTTGAATTAGCTGAAGCCTACAAAAAATTATGAAATAATATGAGCACGTACCTAAACCATATGGTCCTAGTGAGTGGAAACACGACACCCCAGTGCTATCGGCTTCATCACGGAATAGAACCCGCCGAGTCTACTACAACGAAATACAGGGTTGTTTTCATCAAAATCAATAAAAATCAAAACATCGTCCGGATTCTCTTTAAACGATTTAATGATTACCAGCCCTAACCTTCAGCAAGACTTGCAATTATTATTGTTAAAATAGACAGTATCCGTATGCCATAATAGCGGATATTGAAAAAATGTCCAGAAATATACTTATGAATAAAGGGGACTCACCCTTACAAAAAATAGTGTGCGAGCTTACAACTTTTATTTTATTGTTTTTTAGTATTTGTTGTTGAAGCGGCAACAGAAATACATCATCTGTGAAAATTTCAACTGTTTAACTATCTCGGTTTATGAGATACAGCCTGGTGACAGACGGACAGACAGACAGTTGAACAGCGGAGTCTTAGTAATAGGGTCCCGTTTTTACCCTTTGGGTACGGAACCCTAAAAAAACTATTAAATATAGTATGTTACAGTAAAAAAATGATAAGCTGTTCATAAAAAGTTTTATCATGTGACTTGAACATCTGAATCTATCAAAATTTATATTTACTAAAATGTTATACACTTAGTTTTTTATTAAATCCTTATATTACATTTATTGAAGTGGAGGAGCAATGTAAAACAATACCTATGGCGTCTTAACAGACCTATGCTTAGGTACTTAAAAAGCATAAAAACAATTGATCCTTAATAATTGATTGAATAATTGATGATTAATAATTTCCACTTGTTTGTTGGGTATTTTGAAATTGTATATGTTTCTTTAGTCTACAGTTCGCCTAATAGTTGGTAAGATAGGTTACTACAAAAGGTGGAGTTACCTTTTGATGGTGTTCATTGGTATCATCATGTATCATACGCGAAGGTCCTGGAACTGGATCTGTGATAGTGCTTGATGGTCTACTTTTACTTGGATAGCACACAGCTTTAATCTAAATGTTAAAATTTAAGGGTTTAAATTAGCTAACTATAAAAAAGAAATAAAGCTAATTATAAAAAAAATAACTTGGTCATTATTTGTTACCTTTTGAGGGTGTTGTATGTTAGTTATGTCTTGTAACGCCTGTGGTGAGTCTAAGACAGATTTTGTTGTAGAGGTTGATTCAGCATTATTCCCAAAACTGGAACTGAGGTTGGAGATTGACAGATTCTATAATAAATAAAAATAAAAAAATATTTACATACAAAAAAAGAATCTCTAAACTGCGTAATATAATATACACAGATATGTTTTGTACCATATTCTAAGCATTAAGTGAGGCATTACAACAGGTTTCAAGTAATGTTGTTATGTCATCACCGCTCTATAGTTATATTCAATATTTTTTATATCACATATAATTTGACAGAACATTACTTTTGGCATAAACTTGTGAGATGTGAAAAAACTTAAATATGTTTTAACAGGGCAGACTCCACTCTAGAATACAATTACATATTTTTTTAACTATACACACAAAAGTCATTTCTATTTTCTACGTATATTACAAATCTTTCAATTATTAATCTTCCCATTAGTAAAAATATTGTTCAAATTACCTTATCAATGCATGGAACAGCATCTTTGGCAATCTTCTTCTCATTGATGTTTAAAAATTGTGATTCATCAAAATGTTTATTGCACAACATTTTGTGTTCGGAATACAATTTTTGTTGGAAGTCCACAGAAGACCATGAAGATTCAGGCAGACAAAATTTTGCCCACATTTCACAACTAAAAAGACGAAAATAAGAACTTAAATTATGTCATGGCAATGTAAGCTTTATCCTAGTTATCGGGGTAAACAATGGGTAAACTTACCGCTTCATGTTCGTTGATCCAGGCCTTGGAAAACGATACAATTTTATGTCTGGATCATCACGAGGCGAAAGTCCACACTTAAAACACTTTCGCTTTAAGTTATCTCCCATATTTACGCAAATGTAACAAAAAAAAAACAGAAAAAAAATCCACAATTTATAAAAGGAGTCTATTTCTCACAAATTAGTCATAAAATCACTATTAAGCTAAAATAGAAAATTTAAGAGTCTAAACTCGAAGAAAGATTTTCTATTACACCAATTTTATAAAAAAATCACTGATAAGAGTCAAATATCTCAAAAGAAGGTCTTGAAGTTTTAATTCACACACAAGTTAGTCCAAACCACTATAAATAAATTCGCGTCACTCAGTCAGCAAGGCACAACTCTTCGCACTTATCAGAAAATTTGCAATTACTTCTTGTCGAAATTAACAAGAAAGATACACAAAACCGATAAACAACTCAAAAGAAGCCATTTGCAATTTTGCAGTGCAAAATAGATTAATAGATAGATAGCTGATTGACAAGATATATTAAATATTTTTGTTGCTGGCATATAATTTTTGATTATGAGATCATATCCCACTAAGAAATGTCCCAAATCGCAGTAAGAGATTTGGCCGGCCTGTCCTAAATAGTTTAAAAAAAAAAAAATAATTGTCAATGTCTATGTGACACTTTGCCGCCATAAAATAAGTCACTGTCTTATCTACTGTATACTTGCTTGCTGCTGTAAGAATACTTTTGTTAGCTAAAATTAATTAATACCGTGCTGTACTACACAAGTATAATAAAGTTAAAATAATAAAGTAGATCTTTGTTTCTTTTTACAATATTGTAAAATATACTATTTGGTTTTATTTAGCTCTTAAAAATTTATATTTACTACAGTAACAAAACAATAACCCGAACCATAAACGGTTTCAATTCTCGTAAAAACAGACAATTGACATATCGCTGTAGTGCAGAAGTCGTTCGATCGAAGTTCTATCCAAAATCGGTATTCACGTATTGCTCAGACGCGCTTCGATAGGACTTCAACTCAATAGGATCGAAACTGAACGACTTTTAAATCGAGCGACACAAGATGTTGCCAATTCAAGTTATCACTGAACTACCAAGAAATTATAAATATTTTAAATTCTAAATACGGTGTTTAACATGTAATTAATTAAACAAATACAGAAATAACTACTCCAACTAACTTAAACTAGCCAAAGAGAAATAAATGCTGAAAAAAGCGATTTTTCACTTCAATTGATCGAATAATTCGCATCTTGATAAACGTCATTGTCTTCGATTCAGCCATCAAATTGTTTGTCAAAGTTTATTGTTGTCAAATTGGCAATAAGTTTATTATTTGCTTTTATTCAAAAGCAAGAAACTTGTGTAGAAATTTCTTGTTCAAAGACTTATTTATTTAAATATCAAACGCGAGTTTCTATACGACAGTTCGAACTGTTTGTTGATTCCATAAATCAATAATAAGCATTAGAACTTAGCCCTAGGTCGTGTCCGATCTAAGGAGGGACGAGACTTGAGCTCAAAATTGTCAGGAGTAACCATCGACGGACACGGGACAGCGAAATAATAGAACAAAGTGTAGGTTGCAGATTTAAAATGTCGGCTCTCAAATACGGTCCGAAGAATTCACGAAGCTCGCAGATTCGTGGTGGCCCCAAAGATGTTCCGATACTTAGTCCTTTAGAAGAACGCCTTTGTGAAATTATAGGGCTTGACAAGTTTTAGGGTTTTTACTAAGCTGCCAGTTGCTTTAACAAGCTATTGTGTAGTGAATGTAATTTTGTTGATATTATAATATTTCAGTGATAACAATTTGAAGAAGCACCTGTAGTTGCAGTTTAGACCAATGTTTATGGTTCGGGTTATTGTTTTGCTACTGTAGTAAATATAAATTTTTAAGAGCTAAATAAAACCAAATAGTATATTTTACAATCGTCTTTTAATTTTTTATTACACTTACACTTATTACACTTAGCTCTCAGGCTCCACACACATGGTAATTATTTCTTTAAATATTAACCTACCATAACTAAGTAGTTTACATATAAATTTACAAGTATACAGTAATTTGACATGAAAACCCCAAACCATATAATGTTTACAAACCAAATTATGTAAGATAAAAAAATTGTTAAAGTTTAATGTATGATAATAATAATATTGGACACATCTTAGGTATAAACACTGTCGTTGAACAAAAGTTCATTCTACGGGACGTTTACAAAGAGAGAACCGCTGTTTTTGTATTTTGAAGAGGCTAAAAATGAGCTAAGAGTTAGCTAGATATGCCAGAATTGCAAAATTGACGCGAAAAAGAAGAAGTTTATTGAGGTTCACAAGATGGAACGCATTCACGATGCCGGAGAAAGACTTCATCAAAACATTTCGTCTCACAAGTGTTGGTGCAGAATCTCATTGATGAAAAGAAGGAAAACGGGATTCTTTGTCAGTAAAAGATAAGGTTAGTAGGTTTCTATTCTGCTAGCCCACATTATTTGTATACCAAATTAAAACGTAAATATATTAGTTTATGATGATATATACTAAGGTTTACATATTAGATAATAATATTGTAACCTTAGGTAGGTATAACTAATTGAATAAAACACTTTTTAAACCTTTCTTTACAAACTGTTTTAATTCAGGTTACCTACTCAAATAAAAATAACCTTGCATTAGACATCTTCATTTTTATTGCAATAATGTTAAACATACACTGACATACACAAAAGCTTGTTAAAACAACTGACAGCTTAGTGAAAACCCTAAAACTTGTCAAGCCCTATAATTTCACAAAGGCGTTCTTCTAAGGGACTAAGTACCAGAACAATTCTTCGGACCGTATTTGAGACCCGACATTTTAAATCGTTGTAAAGCTGCAACCTACACTTTGTTCTTTTATTTTGCTGTACCGTGTCCGTCGATGGTTACTCCTGACAATTTTGAGCTCAAGTCTCGTCCCTCCTTAGATCGGACACGACCTAGGGCTAAGTTCTAATGCTTATTATTGATTTATCGAATCAACAAACAGTTCGAGCTGTCGTATAGAAACTCGTGTTTGATATTTAAATAAATAAGTCTTTGAACAAGAAATTTCTACACAAGTTTCTTGCTTTTGAATAAAAACAGATAATAAACTTATCGCCAATTTGACAACAATAAACTTTGACAAACAATTTGATGGCTGAATCGAAAACAATGACGTTTATCAAGATGCGAATTATTCGATCAATTGAAGTGAAAAATCGCTTTTTTCAACATTTATTTCTCTCTGGCTAGTTGAAGTTAGTTGGCGTAGTTATTCTTTAAATTTATTTGATTAAATACATGTTAAACACCGTATTCAGAATTTAAAATATGTTATAATTTCTTGGTAGTTCAGTGATAACTTGAATTGGCAACATCTTGTGTCGCTCGATTCAAAAGTCGTTCAGTTTCGATCCTATTGAGTTGAAGTCCTATCGAAGCGCGTCTGAGCAATACGTGAATACCGATTTTGGATAGAACTTCGATCGAACGACTTCTGCACTACAACGATATGTCACTTGTCTGTTTTTACGAGAATTGGGCTACTAGGGCTAAGTTCTAATGCTTGGTATTGATTTATGGTATCAACAAACAGTTCGAACTGTCGTATAGAAAGCGTTTGATATTTAAATAAATAAGTCTTTGAAGAAGAAATTTCTACACAAGTTTCTTGCTTTTGAATAAAAGCAAATAATAAACTTATTGCCAATTTGACAACAATAAACTTTGACAAACAATTTGATGGCTGAATCGAAGACAATGACGTTTATCAAGATGCGAATTATTCGATCAATTGAAGTGAAAAATCGCTTTTTTCAGCATTTATTTCTCTTTGGCTAGTTGAAGTTAGTTGGAGTAGTTATTTCTGTATTTATTTAATTAATTACATGTTAAACACCGTATTTAGAATTTAAAATATTTATAATTTCTTGGTAGTTCAGTGATAACTTGAATTGGCAACATCTTGTGTCGCTCGATTTAAAAGTCGTTCAGTTTCGATCCTATTGAGTTGAAGTCCTATCGAAGCGCGTCTGAGCAATACGTGAATACCGATTTTGGATAGAACTTCGATCGAACGACTTCTGCACTACAGCGATATGTCAATTGTCTGTTTTTACGAGAATTGGGCTACTGACAATTTTGAGCTCAAGTCTCGTCCCTCCTTAGATTGGACACGACCTAGGGCTAAGTTCTAATGCTTATTATTGATTTATGAAATCAACAAACAGTTCCAACTGTCGTATAGAAACTCCGTTTGATATTCAAATAAATAAGTCTCTGAACAAGAAATTTCTACACAAGTTTCTTGCTTTTGAATAAAAACAAATAATAAACTTATCGCCAATTTGACAACAATGAACATTGACAAACAATTTGACGGCTGAACCGAAGACAATAACGTTTATCAAGATCCGAATCATTCGATCAATTGAAGTGAAAACTCGCTTTTTTCAGCATTAATTTCTGTTTGGCTAGTTGAAGTTAGTTGGAGTCGTTATTCTTTAAATTTATTCAACCAATTACATGGTAAACAACGTATTCAGAATTTAAAATATGTTTTAATGTCTTGGTAGTTTAGTAATAACTTTAACTGGCAACTTCTTCTGTCGTTCGATTCAAAAGTCGTTCAGTTTCGATCCTATTGAGTTGAAGTCCTATCGAAGCGCGTCTGAGCAATACGTGAATACCGATTTTGGATAGAACTTCGATCGAACGACTTCTGCACTACAGCGACCTTTCAATTGTCTGTTTTTACGAGAATTGGGCTACTGATTGCATAATGCGTGTTATTTTATACCTTACATAAGTCAGAAATATTTTTCCAGACTTTTTACATTTAAATAAAATAGAATGACAAAATAACAGTTCATACAATGCTATAACTTATCGAAATAAAGTATTAGTTATTACCACCACCATTACCATTACCGAGCCACTTAGGTACAAAAAGGCCATGCAGACCACGACTATATTGTCCATTTCCCGAAAAACTCAAATGCTGCGTTCCGTTTGCCGATTATAGCGCTCACAGTGCTCATATACCCGTTCCGATTGCTCGTGAGCGCGCTTACATCGATATCGATACGTCATCAATGATGTCATAAACGCCGCCATCTTCCCACTCACAGTGCCAAAGCTACGGAGCATGGTCGCTCTGAGCGGCCTGTCAAAACCAGCGAGGTGATAAATACATGGAGTAGTCGTAATGTCCAATATAAATAAGTAGTTATGTATATCGAATCATAGAAGAGGAAGAACTTGGTTGTCTTGCTCTACTTATACAAAAATGCTAATAAAAGAAAGAGATAGTACTATTTTTGAATGTTGTAACTAAAATGTCAATCGTGTAGTGACGTCATAGCAGGTGGCTAGCGTGCCACAAATCGCCATTTATTGTTATAAGTCTGTCAAAAAAAGCTGTCAAAAGTGATATTCCGGAGCTTTGATTATTTAACCAGATATCGATAATCATTATTAATATGTTTTTATTTTTCATACTTTCGATGCAAATGATAACAGGCGCTTACGCAGTAAATCATATCGAAACGGTATTTGCTTTGCTTGCCGTTGTGCGTGTATTTTTGAAACAAAAAGGCGTGAAGAAAGAGGGAATTAAGTGTGCTTAGAATTGTAAATTTTGTTATTGAATAGGCAGGTAGTTGTTTTGTCTATTTATGAATCGTAATCATTGAAGACAAGCCAGGCTTTAATTGATTGAACCGAAAACTTTGATGCTTGACCTTGAATAACTTTTTAAGCAAACATGGGATCTTTCGGTGTTTTATTTATAATAGTGTACCCCAGGTCTGTACCAAAATTCAGCATGTTGGGAATTATTGCAAACTGACAACTATTTTTCTGGCTAATTTGACGGGACTATATCAGGAATAAGAAAATAAACTGTATAGTTCTTAATTTTTTATATTAAAAGAATTATAATGAAAGTAAATAAACCATAAACTATGATTATTTCATTTACATCAATCTCTTACAAAAGTTCATTAAAATAAATGTCTTAAAATGCAAGGAGTCTGGACCAGGTCTTTGTACACTTTATCAAAAAATAGTTTAAGATGCTTTGAACACTTTTTGATTGTTAAATTGTTATTAATACACTTTGTTTATTGGTAGGAAATAAAATTGTGCGTTATTAGTATGCATCACAAACAAAAAACATCATGGCGGAAAAAAATGTTTTTTGACAGCTAAGGTTTACTTATATCTTTTTTTTTGTGTATCGAGTACTGGTTGCCATTAAATTCAAAGAATTGAATTGTTAAGTGTATTTTTTGCTTATCAAACAGTTGTAAAGTTAAAAAGAAACCGAAAGAAAGAACTCAAGCGCAACAAACAATCAAACACACAGACATACAACTATCAATGTGATGTGAGTGAGGTGGCTGTCCCCTCTGCTTAGTGAACTAACTTCACTTGACATCTTCCGCAGTAGAAAAGACTCAGACATGGTCAATGTTGCCTGCTAAAAGGAACCCAAATAATGTTGACTTTTTTATTTTCTTACCATCTAACTACTAATCAAATCAAATTATTTGTATTTTTCCTATAATTACCATTTATTTGACAATTTTCTTAGATGATGTACAAAGACCTGGCCCAGGTTGTGACATTTCTTTTCAATATCATATTTCAAGTTCAATATTTAGTTCTAAAATATCGATAGTAGATTCGATACTCGTTGCGCAACCCTAAAAATGGACGCCATTTTATGTTATTTTTCAAGTTTAGGTATGCCCGTCTTTTTTTCGTACTTAGGGCTTGTACATTGGTTGAAGTCATTGGTCAAACTGACACACGACGACATTACTTTCTTGATATTTTTATTAGTCGATTATAGATTTTAAGAGCTTGCTTATTAATTTTCTTTTGAAATAATAATAAAATATGGCTCCTGCTTCATTCAAGGTCAAAGATTTTAATGAAATTATAACTTTAGACTTAATCGACGAACAATCAGAATGTTAGCGCGCTATTTACCGTTCCGATTGCAATAGCACTAATGTCACTTTTAGCGCGCTAAAACGAATCGCAATGGTTTTGAGCACTTTCAGTGCTGATAGCGCTGTGAGCGGCAAACGGAACGCACCATATGTCATCGACTCGCGGTGGATCTGTAAGTCTATTCCAGGGGGGTGTCACTCTTGTTTAAATACAGTGACATCTATGAAATAGCTAATGAAATTAAATTAGCATCAGATGTTGGTTGATAAAATCGTAAGGATGGCAAGGCAACGAAACCATACAGCCGACGTCCGATATGAATTTTGACATTCTTTTTCCATGTGCTTTTAGTGTTATTTTACGGCTGTTAGTGTATTATCTTATTATTGACCCGGCATTCTTTAATGGACTTTTAGCGAAAGGACTGCGAAATTTATTAATTATAATAAACATATGACCCAGCGCGTTGAACGGACTTAAGATGTCAAAAAAGTGTTTTATTTTGGATGCTTTGTAATTGGTAAGTTATAAAATATTAAATGCACCCTTCTTACATCGGGCTACTAGACGCAGACAGGCCTTCCATCCCTTTCTAGTAGACATCCCAAGAAGTCGAACCAAACGCTTCGGTAGTTCCTTATTGGGTCGCCAAGGTGTGGAATGAACTGCTTGCGTCTGTTTTTCCAGAAAAGTATAGTTCTAGTTCTTTCAAACGTCGAGTGAACAGATATCACGTGGATAGACGTGTAACACCTTTGTTTTTATCGTCACTTTCCATCAGGTGACATAGAAGAAAAACGTCTCATCCTTTTACAATTAAAAAACTATATAACACAAATTTACTTTGAGAATTATTTGTCTCGAAAGGTTATTGTGACAGAGCATTTTTACTAAATATATAGCGGATTGTACTTGTAATGTAGAATTCAAAAGAGCATAGATACAGAACAGTGTAATTTTCTACAACTTCACAATTTTGATTATATCTTTTTATAAATTACAGTACATGCAGACTTCTATGCAGAACCAACTGTAAACATAGTATCTGGTTAGTATAAATTTGCAATTTGAACATAAGGTTACAAATCAAAAGATTTGTTCATAAATATGATAACCACTAATCTCTTGACTACTGTAAAGTTCTGACTAAAGACCCGAGATTTTCTCTCAGGGAATCATGATAAATAATATATGTGTATTTATGAATAATGTAATAAGTTATAATATAATGTCTGTTTACTTATCTTTTTTATTTTATATACAGGGTGTCCCGGAACGTAACGATCAAACGAAAGGGGGTTGTAGACCATTGAATGACTGTCAAAAAAAAATTAAGTCCCATACCTAAGTTGCGTGGTTTAACAGTTGCCAGGTCTTTGTAGTTACATTTTTTTAACAGGGTGTAGGGACCATCTTGCTCGTTAAAACTTTAATGTTACATTTTTATACTTTTACGAATTTTTATGTATTCATTTCTACCAAACCGTTATTGGTATTGAAAAATTAAATAGTAGGTATAGTAGGCATATCATTAGGTTACACAAAACAGAAAAAAAAATTAAAATTGGTCCTGATTTGCAGCTGCAGCATCAAAAATATTGACGCAAAGGGTGATTTTCTGGAATATTTATAAATCACCCTTTATCTTTTAAACCACGCAACTTAGGTATGGTACTTAATTTCTGTTTGGACAGTCATTCAATGGTCTACAACCCCCTTTCGTTTGATCGTTACATTCCAGGACACCCTGTATATAGATATACATATTTATAATAATTTTTTAAATATCGTTTATATATTATTATTATATTAAAAGTCAATCTTATAGTACATAGAGGTATTATAAAGTGTTTTTTTTTAAGTTGGTACGCATATGTATTTTTGTATGCACCCCTTAATTTGAAAACCTCTCCTTTGCTGTGGTAGGCTGGTAGAGAATGCCAAATGGCATTAAATCCGGCGTTTGTACACTAATTTTATATTGTGCAATAAAATTTTAAATAAATAAATAAAATTTTATTTGTGAGCAATATTTGTATTTGGTTGAGCACTATTTTTACTGTTGTCTGAGCCAGCAAATGAGCATGAAACTTACCTTATGCTAAGTGGCATCAGCACCCATAGACATTAGTGATTGTGATTATTATCTCGACTAAAGATGCTTCTCTGAGCGCCTGTGTTCCAGTATTGCACTATCATATCATTATTGATAATATGGTTTTTGCATATGATTTCCTTTTATGAGATATGGTGCCTTTGAACTATGATTCAACTTTAATCAATTAATTTTAAATGGAAACAGATCAAAACAGACAGAATTCTGTGGTATGAATGTTGATATAAATAATTTTAACTTCCCTATAAAATGCTAGCTCAATTTTAATCCCTTTTTGATAGTTGATTAGGCTAGAGAAAGTTATTTGCTAAACTTAACTAGCAGGTCCTCAAGTTTATTTTAATGAAATAAAATTCTACATTATCATATTCTGCACTACTGTAACATGAAATGAGAAAATAAATTTTAACCAATACCATTAATATTTTCAAAAACCGCTGTTCATTATTTTGTAGCTGAAATTAATGAACTTGAAAGAAATTACCAGTTATGAATCTGCTATATTGGTTTTATTTTATAAATTACAGTACATTCGGATTATCAACCAGAACCATCTTCATCCAGAGGTATTGGACTTGACAGTTCAAACATCACTGCAAAACCCAGTTAGTATTCAAATTTTAATATAGTTTTTGCAACTAATATTTTATAAATATTTTAAGATTTTAATCCCAAATAATTATTTAAGAAAGAAGCAATATTATACGAGAATTTTACAAATCGTAATATGATTATGAATACAAAAGTATTAATATAAAAAAGCAATGGAACAAAGTACTAGTGTGTAAACAAAGTACACACAATATCTCAGAAAAAGTAGGACCAAAAAAGACCTGTGTCTGTTTAACATACAGTGAACCAATTTAAACTGTGCATAGCCTACTTAGTCTAACCTTTTCATCAGCTTAGCTACATGTTCGAGAGCATCTTGTTGTAAGAAGTGTCATAACAAAGAAATTTAACTACCTCACTCTATTCCGATCAAAAGAGTAGATATATAGATATAGTGGGTAGCTAAAATAAAAACTGGTATAGAACAATATGAGCGTGAATAACAAATACAGTATTTTGTGTTATATTGATAAAACTACTCTAATTCAATGTATAGTGTAGAGTCACCTAGTCGGGACATTTTAAATCTAAATCTAAAATAATAATGTTTTCCAAATTTTCAGTCGAATTTCAGTTTCATCTGTGAACTTTTCAAACAATCACCTTTAGTAAACTTATTTTGTCTTATAGACTCTGTATAAAATATTCATATTCAAAGTACTGTTGGACTCTAAATATATGTGAATGTTTCATATAATTTAATATAACTGAATATCCATGAAAATATTCTGCATGGCATCCAATGGGTTACTAGTGCAATTCTATATAAGCGTAACATAAGTGCACTATATTAAACAGTACTTGTGCATCGTGTATACTACAAAATATTTATACAATTACTAATATTTAAAATGCATTCTTTAACAGTTGATGTTGATGTTTCCTCCAGTCAGAAACATCAATAAAAACTGCAAACCAAAATTCAAATATCAATTTAGTATCTTGTTAGTAACAAGTAAATTTTTAATATCAAATTACTAATCAGCAGCCATTCACGGTAAAAGCCACTTCTCTATCGAATTCACTCCCTGCCTCTTTACATTTTAGTAAAAACACTTGAGGCATTTAAAACAAATGTATTAATATACATTAGGAATATTTATCACAAAAGTTTAATTATGGTATTTATGTATGGATGTATATATGTATTTGTCTATTATGTTACTTCAATATCTTGCTAAAATTACTGCCCAACAGTAGTTCTAGTTAATTTATGATTTATACATTTCAGGGTTGCCGGAAGAGATCACTCTTTTAGTTATAAGGCCACCCAAGTTGTCATACTCTTTTTTTATAGTTTTAATCTAAGTGTATTTTTAATTTTGTAACTGTAATTATTATTATTACTTGTTTAAAATATTGGTGAATAAAAAACATTATTATTAATTAATATATAATAAATTTAATTATTATTATATCGAATAATAATGCGTTGCCGACTGCCAGCTTCAACTGGAATTGCACTAGCTGATACTTTCGTTTAACCAGAACGCAACCACATAAACGTGACAAAAGTGGCAATCACGATATAACATTGTATCATATTTTTAATTATGGTGGCAAGATCAGCTATAACTTTGATGAATTTATAGATGTGCCACTTTCTTGCTTGTTAGAACTCTGACGTGAGAAAAAATCTTTTGCATATCACTGTAAATGTAATACTTTTGCTATGGAAACTGTGCTGGTTAATTTTAAAATAATATTCATTATAGTATTGTGTTTTTTTATAATAACTGTTTGTTAAAAATAAATAAAAAAAAATAAAAATCACCTTTGGCAGTGTATTTGTTTTGGTGGTGTTCATTTCTTATTCGATAGTACTGTTTATATTCTTTTATTTAAATATAATTGCATTACATTCACATCCACGAAAAAAATTAAGTATTCATATTTAATATCCTAATGTCTTTTTGTAGTGCTATCTTGTCATGGAATGAAATACACACGAAGGTTGATACTGAAGTATACACACATAGTAGCAAATCCAGGAATCAATTTATGCGTAAGTCAATGTCAAAATCGATTGGTCTTGCCTAGAGATCTAGGCTCTAAGAGGTTCAAGCTCACTGAGATTTAAATGGAATAACACAGTTTTGTTTTAGGCAACAGAAAAATAAAAAGCTAAATTTAATATATAAAAAGATTAGATATTCTTATTATGCCAGCAGTGGTTTATTTAGCATTTTCCTTTGATTAATAAACATACTGTTGCCAGTGTTTAAAAAAATGAAACAAAATAATAGTTAAGAAGGTTTTTATGTAAGTCTAGTTATGTTGGAAAAGAAAGTGTGTGTATGATTTTCTTTGATGTATTTGAAAATTAACTTTAATAAGTCAATTGTAACCAATGCTACAGAGAGAGTGATCTAATTTCCTACTGAAAACTGATTCTAACATAAAGAGTATATAGTATAAGTAAAACACATAACGAAACAATTTTGTCTGAAATATCACTGAATTGTAATATAGTTCAAGTTTCGCTAAGGTATTTTGATATTTGAGCTTTAAAATTAATATTTAACAGGTAGCGAAATATGTCACATGTCCCTATAAAGTATATAAAGTAATTAAAATTTAAAAATGTTTAATACAAATAAAGATAATTTGGAAAAAAATCATTTTTATTAAGTTTAAAAATAATGTAATTTATATGAAATTTTTTTTCTA
The DNA here is from genome assembly GCA_923062675.1 of Marasmarcha lunaedactyla. Taxonomy (NCBI): domain Eukaryota; kingdom Metazoa; phylum Arthropoda; class Insecta; order Lepidoptera; family Pterophoridae; genus Marasmarcha; species Marasmarcha lunaedactyla. Next base: position 8,249,782 of record OV281342.1, on the reverse strand, counting down.
GGACCCAAGTCACAAGACAGCCCCATCAAGAAGTTCTCAAGAAAATTCAAATCTTGAAAAGACTATATAAATCTCAAAAAAATTAACTTATATTGGCCATGAAAATCAGTTTATGTAAATCTTTTTTATCCACTATAGAGAAATTCCATAAAACTATTAAAATATTTACGGAAATGCAATTTAAATATGATAAGCAAGACAGAGGTAGAAGATTGACAATTGAAGAAAAAATTTTAGCTTTTACTATTTATAAACAGGGACCAAAAGTATATAATAGGTATTTTAAACAAAATGTTCATACTGCCGTCTAGACGTTCATTACAAAAATTATTAGGTGCATTGACTTTTAAACCAGCCATAAAAAAACACTTATTTGAAAATTTTAAAGAAACTGTAAAAAAATTGACAGCTGGATAAAGAATTGTATCATTACTTTTTGATGAAATTTCTCTTGCATCCGCTCTTCAATACAATCCGATTTGCGATGAAATTAAGGGATTTGAGGACTTTGGCAGTAAAAGAACAAATAAATTAGATGACCATGCATTAGGTTTGATGATCAAAGAAATTAAAGGAAAAACTAAACAACCAATAAGGTTCACGTTCTGCCGAAGTACCACAAAAAATATGAATTAAAATGTTTTTATTGTAAGTTATATAAGAGATTTGAAGGCAGCTGGTTTAAAAGTTATTTGAACTATATGTGATCAAGCAACATCTAACGTTAGCTTAATTAGAAGTTTGCATCAGGATATAAAAAGTAAATATTTGCAAGAGGGTAGAGAATATAATTCAATCTCAAATGAAGAGTAGTAGAGTTTTTGTTTTTATTGTTCCTGTGATTTTAGTATATTAAAATGCAAGAAACACAAAGCTGGTTTAATTGATTGTATCAAAAACGTATCCATGTATATTATAATGCAGAGGGGTGAATCGAATATTAAGAGGCGCATTGTTAAAATTCGATGAAAATGATAGAATTAAAAAAGTGGCATATGATTATTTTGTGCAGCAAAAAAAAATAATAAAATGTTTTAACTATTTATTACAAATGTCAGTTTTATTTCAAGGATATTAAAAGATATACAGATTTTATTTTATATAATTGGTTATTGCAGGATAATCGTAAAAGCTACCTTAAATTTTTGTATATCTATTTTATCATGGATCAATAGATAACTTGCATTTTTTTACTGTTACTTTGAATCACAGGACGGAAATCTGGTCAAGTTAAATGAAACTCGATATTTAAGTAATGCAAGTTATCTATTGATCTATGATAAAATTGATATACAAAAATTTAAGATAGCTTTTACGATTTTCCTGCACTAACCAACAAAAATACTAACAATGAAATACTGCCACCTAGTGGTTCTGTATTGAACTAAAAGCCTGCCATCTATTAGACAGAGAGTAAACTAAACAAAATTATGCCAAAAACGAATTGAGTTGCCTATCTAGTATCTATGGCAAATAATTAGTTAGTGTATCGTCTATGGTCTATTCATTCAACCAACACAAAAGTTTGGTTAGGAATAAATAGATAACGTATCTCTAAAAAAAATGTTTATTTATAGAGTTTTAGTTTAGAGTTTAAACCTAAAAATATCTCCTCTTGTCCTTTCAGGTCTTTTTAGTAAGCGTCATAAATTTGTCGAAATGAGTACCATTCCACATATCGTTGGTAATAACATCTGGCTTGAGGTTATAATTAGGTTTATACCTTTCACCTTTTATATTTATAAAAACCTTTTTTCCTTTTAGGTCTTACCAACAAATCAATATTTACTTTGGAATTTAAGGAACCTTTCCAAGAAAAGGTTTTACGTGATGAAAATACACTTAACATTCGTGGTTTAACATTCAGTACCAAAGGGAACTATTTAGCATACCGGACCGATAAAAAGTAAGGGTTTATGATTATATACATTTACTTCTATTACAGCCAGTTATAGTTAGTTACAATCACCTAATATACAGGGTAGCCAGAAAAATGAGGTCCAATAATTTTTTTAGGTGGCTCGTGTTGAGAGGTATCTGAATCACCCCTATGTATGTTATATGAATTTCATAGTTTCCGAGTTATGATTTTTTCTATGAATTTCCGCAAAATTGTGACCGTATCAGGGGTGATAGAGACAACTCTCAAAATGAGGCACTTAAAAAATTTTTTGGACGTCACTTTTCTGGCCACCCTGTATATGTATCCATAATGTTTGCAAAAAGTTTTTAAATACCCGTTGATATAAATCATTTCTTAAGTAAGTAGATTTTTTTACTCATTAAATAATATTGTTATTATTTTAAAACATTGGAACAACAAAATAACATAATCTCATTTATAAAAAATATTCTTAGTATATTTAGTGTTTGTGTTTTTTCAGGGCAGAAATTGTAAGATGTTCAGACTGGTGTGTAGCTTCAAGCATTGATGGAAACTTTAAAGAAATGTTCTTTTCTCCTTTGGATACATACTTTGCAGTATGGGAAATGTTTATGACCACAAAGGACAATCCTCAGGTAATTGTTGTTTTAGAAGAATTTAAGAAAAATCAACAGTTTCCAAGGGTGCTAGTAGAGCCCCTAGCTGAAGTATAGCTATCCTGTACTCCAGCCATCTGCAAAAGCTTCTTGAGGACTGGAGCAGACACAATACCAGTACCATGAGGAGCAGGGATCAGCCTAACAGTGACTGAACCACACTTACCAGTGACCTTGCATGGAACTGTGTGAGGTTTTCCAATCTTGTTACCCCAATAGCCTCTATGAATAGACAGGACTTGGAGCTTGGCCAAGATGATAGCACCACAAATGACAGTGGCCACTTCCTTGCTGCATTTAATTCCAAGACCAATATGGCCATTGTTGTCAATAATGTTGATTTGAATTTAAAGCTTGTTTCCTATTAAATACTACTTAGACTTCATATAAACTTTCTTTTATAGGGAAAACCAAATCTGCATGTATATAAATCTGAAAATGGTGAAAGAGTGGCATCACATGTACAGAAAAATCAAACTGGCTGGTAAGTAGTTGAACTGTTTCCAGCTGTATTACAAATATGTGTTGAGTGAAAATATCTTTGACACTATATATATTTGTGGCACAGTGTTGTGAATGAATGAAAGTATTATTAATTCAATTATTAATTATTTTGCATGTTTTCAGGGAACCAAAATGGTCTTCGGATGAAAATCTTTTTGTAATGCAAGTTAATCACAGGGTACTTATTTATGAAGGTGGAGATTTTAATCAATACAAAAATCAAACAAATGTAGATAAACTGAAATCATTCAGTATTTCTCCAAGCCCAGCACCAAATTACTATATTTCAATGTTTACATTAGGTAATATTTAACTTAACTCTGAAATCTATAAAACATGCAAGGACTCATCTCAGCTAAATGGTAAAATAAAACGAACTTTGTTTTATGTTATAAAGTGATCATTTAATTTTGTTTTATAATATAGCTCAGTTCGTGTTTTTTACAAGGTCGTTGTCTCATGTTTTTGGAATATTTATAGTATAACACTAACTCTTTTTTTATTTAACAATTTAGCTAAGAGAACTCTCAGTATGTTACAGATTTCAGCTTTAGTTTATGAAAACCAGATCTATCATAATGTATAACTATGTATAATTTTTTTTGTTAAAACATTTAATCTTATAGCTTTTGTACTTACCATAAGGTCTAAATATATGCACAATAATTTATTTCTTGTTGTAGGAAAATCTGGTCAGCCATCATTTTGGCGGGTGTTCAAATACCCACAGTTCGATATAACTCAAGCAGTTGTGAGCCGATCATCTTTTCAAGCAGACAAAGCTACTTTCAACTGGAACAGACGAGGCACTAATGTTTTTACTTTGACACAAACTGATGTTAGTGTATAGAATAAGATTTTAAAAAGCTATAAGCCAGTGATAACCACAATTTAAATATGAACAAATACTATATTTGTGCCTTCAACTTATATGCTATTTTCTCTCAGTTTATATAGGGTGATGTTTGTATTGCATCTTCATACCCTGAAGCCTAAATTTTAGGATACATTTATAAAATTGAGAATTTCCATCATGAGCTGTTTTAAAATACTTTATAAGCCAGATACTTGTTGCAAATTCCTAAGCATATGTCCTGCTTGCTTTTTACGCATATAGCTTTATTATTACTCTTTAAACTTTATACACTTTATATACATATTGCAGTTTAAAGAGTAAATTTAATGCAAATTTTCACATGATGTGTTATGGAATAATAAACAATTAGTAAAAGTTTTATTTATTAAAAAAATGAAGTATTCAAAATTGTAGATTTAAACAACAGTTCAAGCAGTTGCAAGCAAATTAATTTGTTATGCTTTTTTTATAATAAGGAAGTGAATGGTTTTATTCTGGTACAGGTTGACAAGACTGGAGGCTCATATTATGGAAAGCAATCCCTGTCGTATGGAGACATCAAAGGCAATTCTGGGAACATAACTTTTAGTAAGTAAATACTGTTTAGAAGAAATTTTTTTAATAATTCTTACCTAATGGTGGACAAATGCTAATAGATATATATAAATATTATACACTAACACTAATTTAGGCACATAAAAAATAAAATCAAAGAATAGCAGACTTGCTTCCTCTAATTCCCGCTAAATTTGTGCAAACAATTTTTGTTTCTTTATTCCATCAGGCAAAGACGGACCCATCCATGCTGTAGCTTGGAACCCTGGCAACTGGAACGAATGGGTGGCTGTGTACGGACACGCTCCTGCCAAAGCGACGCTTTTCAATGCTAAATGTGAACCACTGTTTGAATTTGGAACCGGCGCGTGGAACGCTGTTTATTTCCCGCCTGATGGTGGTCATATCCTTTTCAAATAGAAAATGAATATTATTAATGAATTTAATTAAAACAATATGAATTTATATTTGTTGTAAAAACATAGAGCCGTATAAAGACTCTCTTGGAAAAGGCTTTGGACACCCTTAAGGTTTCCACTTTCAATATCAAATGACTGGAAATTTGTAAAGATTTGTTAGTGAATTATTATTAATTATTTTTTCCATATTGTCTATTTAATGAAATGCTATAATATCTAGAAGAAGTAGTTACGAAAACAGCTAGTAACATAACACTCAGAAAGGCTTAAGTCCATAGTGTTTGAGCCGTCCGCCGATGATGTTTCAGCATATAATACCGTCATGATTATTTTTAATAGATTGACTATATAGTCATAAACCATATTTCAAAGGTTATTGAACTAACTTTTTTGTTTTTGGTATTTAAATTAAATAATGAAGTCAAAGGAAATCTTACGTACAACACTAGAGTCACGTGTCCAAAATCTTAATTAGAATATAGAAAGAAGACACATTTATACATAAGACTAACCTAAAGGCTTTTAAAGGAAGAGGTCTGTACCCGCGACAATTCGAGGAGGTCTCAAAATGCGAGAAACTGACGCTACTGAGCCACATTATCTCTCGACCCGCAGCGAGTGTTTGTCGCGCTTAGACTTCACTCAAGGAAAATCAAAAAGGAAATAACATGGGAAGTAAAACCTAAAAAAAAAGGAAAACCGAAAGAGCACATCCACTTGTTGCAAAATAACAGAGCGAATATATTATATTGGATTGACGTATTTGAATTTTGAAGTTTGGTAGTAGGGATCCCGAACTAAAAAAAATAAAACTCACTAAAAGTTATAGTTGCAATCGAAATAATGCTTTGCAAGATATACAATTATACAATTAACATAATTAATTTTGTAATATTTTTTTGATTTTATTTATTTAGTTTTAAATGTATACTTTACGTTTACTTTACTGTTTATGAAACATACTTTACTTTGTCTTTAGAATAGGCCACCAGCAAAACTTCTTTTGCATTGAATCAGTAACCCCAACGTTGCGCAGCTATTGTATGGAGACTTCTGACGTTTAATTTCTTATTAATTAAGATAATTTTATTGGAAAATATTTTAGTTCTGATACTTTTTTTAATAATCATTTACATAAATGATACGAATTATCGTGCATTCCATTCGTCCATTAAGTGCTGAAACATAAAGCTTACTGACGGCCTAAAATGGACTTAACCCTTTGCGCAAAAAAGATTTCATTCCGCGATTAAGACGAGGGACTTCCTAAACACCACACCGGTAAAACTTTTGGGTGATCCGCACTGTTTTTGTACCGTATGACTTCTTGTTCCCTTATAAAAACCAGCTGAAGGGGACACAGTTTTTATCGCCAAAAGGTCGTTGAGGAGATACCAGTTGTAGACTAGAAAATATGCTTTCAGGCAAAATTGGTTCAGACGCATGAAATTTTGTCAAGACGCTGGTGGAGAGTTCCTTGAAACGATGTAATAAAAAAAATATAACCAATAGAATATTTAAATTTTTTGTCTCAAAACTTTCTGAGTGTCCCACATACTTATTTTAAACCAGAAAATCCTTAACTCAATCACACATGTTCTCCTTGGTGGATTCGGTAACATAGCGACAGGCCACATAGAAGTATGGGACGTCCGAGGCTACAAGAAACTCGGATCATGCTCAGCTCCGGATACCACCAGCCTGCAATGGGACCCGAGAGGGGAAACCTTCCTGACTGCTACGACTTATCCTCGACTGACTGTGGGCAACGGGTGAGACTATTCATTAATTTATTATATTTGTAGATTCCACTACGGCCTACAATAGGTAGAATTTTTTTTATAGCACCTGCGTCCAAGAAATAGATAGGTATTTTTAATTAGTAATAAATCAGTATACAGTGTAGTATATCAAGATTATTGACGGCCGAGTAGCGTAAATGGTAGTAGCCCTGCGTCATGCGCCAGAGGTCCCAGGTTCGTGTCCTGGGATTCATTCATTTATGTGATGAACACCGATGTTTGTTCTCGGGTCATGGTTGCTTATGTTTGTAGATGTATGTTAATTCTAGTTTCATCCAGAACACAAGCTTCACTTGCTTTGGGGCCACGCAGTTAGAGTGTTTGGGGATTTATTATTAATATTATTGTTAAAGATTCTAAGTTAAATTAAAATAAATTGTTAAAGACTTTTAGTATTTAAAAACTGCTTTTCCTAAACTGTAATAAATGGATGATACGATTAATTTACGTTGATAAGAGTGTCTTCAGATTTTCATGCAAAGCAGAATTCATCTCAAGTCTGCAGTAGTTATCTATTAATGAGTTAAACATTAAACTTTTCAGTTACAAATTCTGGCACTACACTGGCGTACTGATGCACAAACGCAACTGCCAAGAGAAGGAGAATCTACTTAGCATCAACTGGCAGCCCGGAAACTTCCCCAAAAGTGAACTATCCAAGATTTCTCCGAAAGGTGATTTGACTAGTGGTTTCACTGTGTGATGGTAATTGCTATACCATATGCACATAAACCCAGATCTCTTTTATATTATAATTTTTTTAAATATTTGATATTCAAATATTTGTTAGTTTAGGCGCCAGAATGAGTTCAATATGCAAAATGCGAGGACTGCGTTCTGTCAACGGTTGTAAGCTCTGAAAATCTAGCGGATTATGATTCTGGATGGGGCCGGGAAGTTCGGTGGTAAATTTTTTTGTGCCCACTCCCTAAAATATCGAGTAAATCGATTGAATAAATGCTTCTATTTTATACAAAAATATATTACTTATTTGATTTAATGTATTAGAATACTAAAACTGTGATCGTAATGTGAACAGATGTTTAGCAATTTAGACCTTTTTAAGCTAAAAAACAAAGCGCATTTCAGATTATTTATTTTATTTCAGGTCTTGAATCGGGTCCAGCGAAACCCGTGGCCGCCTACCGACCGCCCGGTGCTAGAAATCGGCCCTCCAATTTCACATTACATGAACACGAAAAGCCGCATAGACCTGGCGAAAGTGCCTCTGGTAAGGACAATTAATTCAATTGTATTTTAGATCCTTAAGTATGTTAATTGGAAATAAGAATATTGTAGCTTTGATAAAATAAAAATAGCAAAACATGGGTTTGCGAACAAAACAAAGTACTTCGTGTCTGTACAACTTGGTTTGTATTCGTGTTGAGTTGTATATTATCGGTTCGGTCCGTGTAGTGACACTTGACTTGACAAGTAAAATCAGGCGACGGCAACAAGATTTTTGAGGTCAGGAGATTGTCATCTATGCTCCGCTATTTTACTTTGATCGAAATATTTTAGGCTAAAGGTTTAAAAAGAAAGTGTTCAAATTATTCTAAACCTGATAAATGGACTCTTTGAACCTTATACATATATAATAGATTAATTCAGAATTAAATTCCATATCGTAAAATTATGTAATTAAATAAAGACGTAAGTGGATGAACGTGATAAGTCGCTTAATGTAATTTGGAGTAAATTAAGGTTAAAGTTTTACTTATAATTTTTGAAATTTAGTAGCTTTTGAAATAATATGTCAACAGACTTATGTTTTTAATTTATTTATATAACCTGTAGTAACAAGAATATGATAGAAATTAAACAATTTTGGTTGTTTTTTTTTATTTTTATTTGAAAAAAATTGTACATAACTCCTTCTTCCATTGACAGTTTTATAGTTTTCTGTAATCCGAGGTACAAATATGCTGGGTGTTAAGTTTTTTTCAATAATATATATTTTTGTGTCAATAATAACGCAAATTATATTTTTAAAATTAATTATATGCATAAATAAGACCAGAATATCGATATTTTTATGAACCGATTCAAGTTCAGTTTAAAATCGACTCATAACAGTATCGATATTCTCAAATAAACAAACCACCGTAGGTCATAAATTCGAAAGCGCGCGAGAAGTGGACGCAGTGTAAATCAAAACAATTGAATGTATTGAGTGAATGAAGGTGGTATGTTCGTCACATAACACCTTCATTCGCTGAAAAGTTATATAGTCTCATTCGAGCGACAATGATTAGGTGATACAATCATAACACCTTCTTCCTCTACAAAAAAGCAAAAGTTTTACTTTATGTTATGTTCGAAAAAGAGTTATGGTTCCATATCACATTCATCCGCTATTATTTATAAAATTTTGTGTACATAACACCTTTATAAAAATTTTATTCCTAGAATGTACCTTAAAACCATGACTTTAAAGGTTTGTGGTGGTTTATATCGACATATAACCTTCATCTACGCAAAAAAACACCGAAATCCAAAAATGCGACTTATCACCTTCATCCACTCACTTTTTCATGAATGTTGGGTGCTCCATCATTAAATAATAATTTGTTAGTAATAATATCAAAGTAATTTTAAGTTAAAGATCTTTCATTTTCCAAGTGATCTTTTGAATTTAGCTACAAGCGATTGCGTTTCATATTAGAATGACATTTGATATACGAATTGTCAACTTAAAATATTCTATGTGAGCTACTGTTTTAACAAGCAATTATATAGACGAGTTTCAAACGTAACGTCATTTATTTTGGATACAAACACCAGAACTAAATATTATATTTTCTATACTTATTTATTTACCTGACTACATTATCAAGTATTGAGTATGTACTTCTTTCGATCGCTTATAGCCACGCGGCCGGGCTCTATTGCGAGGCTATAATGAACCGTATGTACAATCATCTAAGTTAATTTTTGCATGCAGTCGTCCGTGGCCGGAGAGAGCACACAGTAAAAACGGTGGGGATGATATTTTTTGCATCAATTGGTTACGTAAACTTGTTTAGTAACCTTAAATTAAATATTGAAAGCGGAAGTTGCCAGCCGTTTCATCTACTTCGCTTGGTCGTGCAGTACGTTTTAATGAATCGGCAACAAATTTAAATTTAATCTTTACTTCTATGTAGCTAATTAATGTATCTATAAATTACAGCCACGCCTTCAAAACAAGCGATCAAGCAGAAGGAAAAGCGCGAAGCCCGTAAAGCGAAGAAAGCCGAGGAAAAGTCTAAGGGAGACGCATCGCCCCCGCCGCCGCAAGCCGACGCCCCTAAAGTGCCTTTTGTATCTACCGGGGACCCGGATAAAGATAAGAAAATCAAGAACATTAATAAGGTATGTATTAGTAACTACCGTATCTTAAGTTCCAAAGAAGTTTGATGAGAACGCGGTGGCTGTCCGTTTAAGAAGAATAAAGAAACCACTTATAGGCTCCATTTTGTTTTGAAATGTAACAGATGGGTGTGCTAATTTTTTATGTTCTCAACACTGTAATTGAGAAGACTCTATAGGGTATTTGTTTCTGTATTTATTCGTTTTCATGACAGTGTCAATATATTATGTAACATTTGCTATACCAGCTTCGCCCGCTTCTGTTTTTTCTTTTAATTAGCAATGGCATGAAGAAGACGTTTTTTTGTTCAAGTTGAATATCGAATGAAACGATTACTATAGTCAATATGATAACCAGGAACTTTTCTATTAACAGTCTGGGACTCTATGGTTGTTAAGCATGGCCCCATTTCTAACTTAAAGAGCAACATAGTTTTCTACAGATTTTTACCAGCTGTTTCCAGAGATCTTGTCTTAGGAGTAACTTTCACCATTTAACTTCTCGTCTGGGGCGGTGCTACAGTCCTTCCTATTTCGACTGCCGTAATATCACGTGTAGGTGGTTGTGTTCCGGCCAAAGGGAACGAACAGCCTGTGCCATTACTGGAACAATGAATTCCGACTTCAACATATCGGTCGGCAACGAATCATTAGTCGATATAATAATCACATTCTGTATGTATTGATAAACGACCGCTGACGATCAGTAGTGTGGATGCCACTTCCTTACCATCAGATAGGACAAATATCTGAATGATACAACATGCATATTCCCCTATTGCAAAAGCATTTTATTGTGACCATAACTGTGCGAAAACTATATCTTTTGCTATATCTATGAATTTAAGTATATATATTTAAAACAAACATCATGGTGTTTACGCAGTTTATGTCCGTGTACGCAATTACTATAAATTGTTGTACCCTAAAAAATATTTCTACCCTAACATATAATTGTGTGAGTGATTTTACATGGCTTAGCCTGAAAATCAGCGCTGCTGTAAAAGTTACTTTTTCCAGCACAATGCTGAGGCTTTGCCCTTTGTCGCAAAATAATTCACAAAGATAATAATTGTGCTTCATTAACTTATGTAGCAATATCTGGAAGTTGGATGTTTTGGTGATAATGAATTTTCATTGAATGAATGAAATTTCATTTCATTTCTATTGTCACATTCGTTGTTTTGTAATCAAAGCGATAATGACGTTTTTATTGTTTACAGAAACTCAGCGACATTGAAAAGTTGAAGCAACAGAAAGCGGCTGGCAAACCGCTGGAATTGAATCAACTCGCAAAAATCGATGCCGAGACATCTCTTCTGAAAGAATTAGCTCAGCTTCGATTATGATTTTGTAATTTTATGTATAATTTTTCTTACAATTTTAAGAGTTTTATGTGCTAATAGTATTTATTGTGAAGATGGGTACTAAAAGAAAGGTAGTTAAGTATCGGTTCAACAGCTTTTTCATAGGTATTCTGTCTTAGATTGAAAATTATTTGGACCTGACATAAATGAAATTCTATTTAATATAAAATCTTAACTCTAATTTGAAATTATATTAGCAAATAAAATGAAAAGTATATTCTATAGCCTATGTACTTTGTTTAGAGCAAAATAGCGGAAGGTACGTGCCAAGGTCGTCTCACACGGACCCCAAATTCAAATATTTATTTCTCAACATTGACAATTACTCGTTGTTATTGACGTCAAATAAAGCATGACCCTACCACCAGTTCGAAAAAACCTTCGCGAAGAAGAACTGACAAGAAACTTCACGAATATATATTTTTCAAAATAAATTTACAGTGTCTCTTTATGTCTATACAAAATTATTCTTATCTGCATCTGTTAGCTCGGCAAGTCTCCCTCGCCCCAAGTATCCAAACGACGAACACCCTCAAACGGCACTCGTTTGCGACTCAACGCGGGATCCAGCCATCGCCCTCCTCAATCATATTAGAGGGAAGTTAGTTATCTTATACCCATAGACCTTGTTCCCCGCGCCTGATCTAAGTTAGTCACAATCTGGCTGTCATTACGAGAAAAAAACCGAGGCGCTACGACTCGCCTCGACGCATCGATCTATCTCTTTCTCAGTTTTATTAATTTAAAATTTCAACAATGTTAAAACAATGTTAAATATTAATATTGAGTTTGTGTGAGTACCAGATCCATTGCTCAAGTATGTCATGTGAGAACGTCACTAATCTTCTGCTGTTTTATTTTATCAAACCTTGATTAAAATTAAAAAAAAACATGAAAGATTAATGTTATTTGGCAATAAACATTTCAATAATATTTATACAATACATATAGGAGTTATAACTTGTACAGATATAATATTTTTGATATTATAAAAAAAATAAATTATTATTTATTTTATAATGCAATAACATTAATAGCCGATACAAGTAATATATAAATATTTTTTTGTGAAAGTTGAATTATAGGACTTGTCATTTCATTTATCTATTAAAAATCTTTTGTTTATTACTTAACAAGCGACTTTTGGTCTTTAAATGAATAGTGTATTCCCTAAGGATGTCATATCGTTAATTGTAAACCTGTATTAACTCGTTACATCGGCGTTAGTTTTATAATATTGTTAAGTCAAGCTTTGTACTCGTTTCAGTTAATAAAAAGTATAAAATATTAATGCTCTGTATTTAATTTTCGATCTTTGTGTACACTGAACGCAATCAACCTTGAAAAATTGAAAGAATTTGAACTTCAAGCTTAAGGCTGCTACTGATAAATTTACCAAAAGTAGAAAAAGATTAACAGATGATTCGTGAAAAAAAAAACGATTCAAATAAAATATAACATGACTCTTTATTTTATATAAATGTAATGTTTAAAGAAAGTAATTGCAATTAAAAGCTAGACTCTTTGATTAAGTTTCCCATGTAGTTTTGTACATTCCTCACATATATTTTTGCATGACTTCCGTTTGATAATTTCAGAAGTGGTATAATTACTATTTTTTCACTAAGATTAAAGTGAGGAAAAATCACAAACGTAATTTAATTTGTAAAAGTTTGAATAACATTAACTCATTTAGACAAAAAATTGTTCTTTACTTTGATACGAGATTGTGGATTCGGAAATCAGCGTCAAGCCGGAAATGGATGATATACCAGAAAAATATAATTCAAAAATTGAAACGTTTAATTTGAAAAGTACACGACCATTAACTTACATATTGATAGCCTTATGCAGAAAACATACATTGACATACTCGTAACAGAAGTAGCGCTTGCCACATTAGAATCTTCGTGGACATGCCAATTCATACCTACTTATGTTAATTCTGGAACCATCCTGGTCTGCTGCAATGGCATCTATAACACAATTGGAACCAAAACCATGTGTTTGGTTTTGTATATCCATTTTGTTCGAACAGCCAGTGCAATTACTGGAACAAAAGCAGTTGTAACTGAAGCCTACGGTCTTCAACGCATCATTAGTCGATGTAATAATCACATTCAATATTGATGAATAAAACACCTACAACGAATGATGTCCATCATGGGCGCGGATGCCACTTACCATCAGGGGGACCGCACGCTCATTTGGCTATGAAAAAAAAATTATATTTTCATTTTACCTAAATAAAAATTAGTTCCACTTTCTCGGTACTTGTGCGTAAAGATGACCATGAGTCAAGAACATTCTTAGGGACGCCCCCACCAAGGAAATATACTGCTCTTTCCCCACTATGACTACTTTCTTCAATGGAGCTCTTTTAGTGACCTAATTATCTATGATAGTAGATATCGAAGATAGGTTCAAAAACGTAACAGTCTAGAGCGATAAACCACTGCTCAAAGACTTATTGATTCATATTCGATTAAAATATTTCGTGTTCAATATCATTGTCTGTATTTGTATTATTATGCCTACTTAAAAATACAGTTACGATACACATTAGTTTACAATTGCATTGTAAGTAATATCGGGGAATTCGGCGGATATATGTTTATTTTGCCTATAGCTGGTACAGTATTTTACTCGCTCTCCGTATTACCTTAGAGCTGCAGTCAATTTTATTATTTAAAAAAATGGTTATAAATCACGTGTCAGGGTTCCTTTTATGTAACGTGGATAAACTATACGCATTAGCAAAAATCGTTCACACGGGCTTCACTTAACCTTTTCTACATGGGCCTTTGTTCATGAAGCGCCAAATTCGTTCTACTTGTAATTTTACAACATCTTTGAATGACTGTTTGGTTTGATATCTTTAATGCTTACATGCCTTTATATGTTCCAAATTCGAAAGCCACCAACGGTACACTCTGTGAAAGCCCAGGTTTAGATGAAACATCTTGGGTTATGACCCAAACTATAGCTGATTTAAAAATCGAGGTAGGTTCAATTACAGAGAAACAATAACAGCACAGCACTTATACGGCCAATCATAGATTATGCCGATGTGTGTTACTTAGATGCTACAGAAAAACTTTTATTAAGCTGGAGCGTCTGCAGAACCTATGCATTCGGTTCGTGTTCGGTCTTAAAAAATATGATCACGTTTCAGAGTATCGAAAGCAACTCCGATGGCTACCGATTCGGTTACGTAGGAACACTCGCATTCTCTGTCTTTTATATAACGTCCTTTACAACCCATCCTCTCCTCGATATGTTAGTGAGCGTTTCTCTTTTATGGTTTCCCAAGATAAATTGTGCAGAACTCGCAAGCGCACTCTCCTTTACCTTAAACCTCATAAGACCGATTTCTTTTCCCACTCCTTTACTGTTCATGCTGTCAGACTATGGAACTCACTTCCTTATGAAATACGCGAAGCAAAATCGTTACCAATTTTCAAAAATAAAGTAAAGCAACACTATCTTTCTCAACCATAAAATGTGGTGTTGATGTTCAAAATGTATGTATATTGTGTAGAATCCTATTAATATATATCATAAATGTATTCATGTATAAGGTAATTTTATTTATGGGTTTCAGTTAATCTTTATGTTTATTTATTGTATTGTATTTTATTATATATTATTTAAATGTACACACTAAATGTGTTCTGTACTACTCTCTCCAGTAATAGGTCTGCTGGTAGAAATTTCTATTAGAAATAAGCTGTACCTTTGTACTTTATTAGTTTATAAGTCATTTTTATTATTGTGTTTTTCTGAGTGTACATAAATTATTAAATAAATTAAATAATGCTTTGTTCTTCGTTGGGATGCAAATGTAATCTACGGTATCTCACTCGATTCTAGTAGAAGTAGGTTACACACCAGTTATAGTATTGATACGCACATGTCACTTGAGTATCTTGTAGCAAAACGAAAGGCTTGCTTGCCGTTTTGTAAATGGTCCAATTCTAACTGATACTTACTACCTATTGCTTTGTTTGTTGGTACCTCGGTTGCGTTCAATTTCTAATTAAGTACCTAGGTATATTTTTAATTGTTGTTAAATTTTTGTTGATGTTTAGTTATATTGATTACCGATCTAACTTTGTTATTAAATTCAAGCTTTAAAAGCTAATATTTTCTGATCTTGAAGTCCTTTTGTCAGAATTACGAATCACCGCTAAATGAAGTTTTTATAAGTAGTTACCTACTTCTCTGTCTTTGCTTCTAACAATTCAAGATCAACCTTGAACAGATTAAACTGAAGTTGACTTTTCCAATTAATATTTCACGTGTAATTATTTACGACTTTTATATTGTGACTGCTAATTAAAAAATATAATTTTAGTTTTAATTCTCAAACAAAGCTAAAAATTATGAAATTCAAGAGTTATTTCAAAACTTAATACCAATGAATTCGAACGCCATCCAAAATTTATGAACCACCACCATACATGAAGTTTTGAAAATTTCGCACAAGGAAGATAAAAATAATTCAAAGTAAGTGGGTAGAAATACACTTGTCACCTATTTTTTTGTTTATTGTTGAAGGTAGGCACTTCTAAATTATGGTAACCGCCACGGTGTGCCACACAGTGACCATCGATAGTCGACAGTCGATAGTAAGATCTAACAAGTGTCCTCATACCTAAGTTTATTTACCTGATAAGATATTGATAATTTAATTGATATGCGTTTAACGAGTTTTGAGTCGGGAGCCGTCTGTTAGTATATTGACACGTCGATAAGACATTTTGTTTACGATTCGATATTATTACACACATTACGTCGCCAGGACGTTAGTCTGGTGAAGTTTATATTTAGAGTGGATCCTTTGTGAAGTGAGAACGTGTGGTGATGAAGGAAACAAGTGCTAAAGACGAGAGTTGTAGGTTGTTAAGTGGAGGAATGGGAGCGCGGACTAGTTACGGCTCGGAGAATGGTTTGGATTCGAACTGTAGTGATGAGGTGGGTTCTTCTGTGGAGACGATGGTGTTTGATGGGAGAATGGCGAAGACCTCGACGAAGGCGGACGAGCTGGCAGCCACGTGGGGGGGCCGCCGCAGCCTGCCCGACGCCGGGCGGCTGCGCCGCGTGCAGTCATGGTCGGGAGGCCCGCCTGACGATGTCAGCTCCGATATCAGGATATTACGTGAACGGTCAGTTTATTATTTTTAGTGGATATATAAAGAAAGGCTCCAAAAAATATTAAAGCATTGAAGATAAAATAGACAAAGCTTTATTAAGATTTTGGTTTTAATTGAGTTGTAATCTAAAAACAATTTTTTGTATACTTAACTAAATCTGTGATACTTATATATTATATATATTTTTTTATAATAGTTAATAAAAATAAAAATGTCCATACACTGAACCTTTCAGTTTAGGTTTCTTTGTAATACATTTTATTTTTTAGCTGATTTTGATGTAAGGGTTTTTTTTACTAGGTTTTAAAACCTAGCTTTTATTTTTACTTAAGCACTCGATGTTAAAAGATTCGTAATTATGATCAGTACCTATTTTTAGTCTTATAATTAGATAATTCCACTATCGTTAAGAATAGGTAATTTGTAGAATTACTATTTTAAGACCATTACAACGCATTAGGTATAGTGAACGCACTGCTTGTACCAGCCCTAGTGTTTACCTACTAATGCAGATGAAGAACGTGTAAAACCTCAGGTTAAGTGTTTGAAAGTAAAACCTGACGATATATTACTGTTGAAACTTAAACGTACTATCCCACACTATGAAAATTACTAGTACCAGGTAAGAAAGTAATTATGTTTCACTAACCCAAGTATAGTATAGATACATTGAAAACCGCAACACTTGCTGATATTGAGATAGAACCTGTTGTAATCTACACTCATTACGAATTCAGATTGTATTACAAGTAGAGCAGAATCTGTGCAATTTAGGAGTTTTTTTATAACACATTTTATAACCAAGTTAAAACTTTTTAGAAGGAACTTTTCGGACCTTTTCGTAAGTATGCTATTGATAATGGAATTGACCTTGTTTATTATTAAAATTCATCGTGTAGGGATTAAATTTCTATGTAAAATTTAAATTGTGTAGAAGCAGTTTTTATAAATTATTTTATAAAAATTTAACTTTTATTTATTCTGTTATGGTATATAAGGGCAAAGTGGCGAAAGGGCTGGTAGAATTAGCCCGTTAGATCACTACGTGCAAACTAAAGGCCATCAGAATCGCAACTTTTTCCCATCAATCATTTAAAAATTTCAGGAAGACATAGTCTCAACGCCAAAAGCCTCAAAAATATAACCTTTGTCTGAATTATGATCTTTCTTACACATCAAACATTCCGCGTAATTTTGCCATCCTTTTGGCCACTACTTCCTATCTACAAAGTAATTTAGGCGTTGTACCTATTATATATGTGCTTCACAAGCTGTATCCAATGAAACATTATTATTATTATTATTATAATATTGCGTTCTTATTTAAAATTCTTAATGCAAAATATTTGTCTATTTAGGCTAAATTTAACTTGCTACGGTAATATGCGATGAGTGCCATGTCGCCATACTAAATGTGTGGAAGCTGGAAACATCGAACTTATTGAAACACACTTTTATTTTATAACCAATTACGATCAGTCTTCACCATTGATATCATTTCATTGCGCATGAGAAGCACGCTCAGGAGCAGTAATGAGTTTTCCAATGTCTCGTATAGTTTAAAAAAACATTAGAATTACGTCACTTATCGTTTCCACCCTGTTATATATACCCTAGACACTAAAACCCCGTCATAGATTATGAATTTCACTTTTAATTATTTATATATATCTATAGGATTTAAGGAGATTATAACAAACATATTTCTAGATTGCCACTAGTTACTGGACTAAATAAATAAACACTCAGACATATCTCTAAATCAATAATACAACGATTGTAGGAAAAGTTCCATTGGCTTTCAGAAGACCTAAGAAATATGAATTATTAGTAAAACGAAGTAACCATAGGTTTATAGGCCAAGTTCATATGTCACTTGTCATTTACCTATGTCAGTTTGTACTTGTAAACTAAATAAGGACCGTATCTCGATCCACCTAAATAATACGATTTTGTGTGTGTCTATTATAAACACGGTAAAAAAATGTGTAATGTAAAACTAAATTTAAGTGTTGACATTATAGATATCTCAGAGTAGCGATACATTTATTTACAAACAAGAATATTTACAAATTAACAAAATTAGGAAAAAGCAAAACAAGGAAATAAAAATAAACTATAAAAATAGCACTTTCAGGTTCAGTAATCAGTTTTTCGATATCTTGTATAGTTTACAAATAAGTGAGTGTTTATAAAGAGTGAGATCCCTCGTCCTTTTAACCCTGTATATCTGTGCATACTCTCATGGGCATCATAAAATAATCAATCTAGTGCTGCGATCCGTTTGCCGATTACAGCGCTCACAGCGCTCCAGCGCTCACATACCCGTTCCGATTGCCCGTCAGCGCGCTCACAGCGATATCGATACGTCATCAATGACGTCATAAACGCCGCCATCTTCCCACTTACAGTGCCCAAGCTACGGAGCATGGTCGCTGTGAGCGGCCTGTCAAAACTGACACATGACGTTACTTTGTTGATGTTTTTATTAGTCGATTAAAGATTTTAAAAGCCTGCTCATTAATTTTCTTTTGTAATAATATAAAAAAAATGGCTCCTGCTTCATTCAGGGTCAAAGATCTTAATGAAATTGTAACTTTAGACTTAAGCGACGAACAATCAGAATGTTAGCGCGATATTAGCGCTCAAACGAATCGGAACGGTTTTGAGCACTTTTAGCGCTGTGAGCGCTGTAATCGGCAAACGGAACGCAGCATAGCTAGGCAGATGTTTGCGCAGGTACGTAGAAAAAAAAATATTACATACTAACCTAGGGTTCGGTAGGGTATAATCGGTATGCATATAAAAAAAGCTCCGAGCGATATAATTAGCATTCGGAACGCACCATATGTGACGTTTTTAATCTCTGCACTTATCAATATTTAAAACTAGGTGATACGCTGTGGTTATCACGGTTATGGTATTCTAACAGTATGATTACTATAGTTCGATGTCCAGTAAATTAAGTGATTCATTTAGCCGCGTGACAAATGCTGGACAGATAATTTTGTGACCTGTATGATCATCAAACTATCTGATCATTTCGACAACGTTTTGTGTTAAAACGTGTAATGTTTTGATGCCAAACTCTTGTAAGTTCAGTTGCTTACATTGGAATGATATACGAAAATTACTCGTAGATTGTATTGTCAGTTTGAATTCATGTTTATCAAGCATATTGACATAAGAAATATATTACCGTTTTAATTCGATATAAAAAAGGTTTCATTAATAAAAAATTAGGTTTGTGTGAAAATTATTTAAGGTCTTATCGAATGATCGGCTTATAAATTACAATCATTATTTTGTAACATCCTACAGTTTATAAGAAACTACAATGATCTTCATTACAGCCCCATAATTTATTTAGTTCAACTAATCTGTCGATAGGACGGGTAAATATTTTTATAATGGAAGTCCGAAAGGTAATTAAAATAAACAAAGGTAAAAGAAATACCAAGAAATACCCGACATTTTAAAATTCTAAGTTTTAAAAGTATGACACTTTTAGCTAGGACGGAGAATTGAGAAACAAGGTGGCTTTTAAGTTGACAACTAATTATTAGGTCATTACATATGAAATTGGCGGAGGAACATAAAGTAAATTTAAAAAATATATAGTATACTTATTTATTCAAAGTATGTTCAATTGCTATCTACGCACTTTTGCTATTTCATAGATAGTTCATTGATCCCTTTAATAAAAAAAGCATTCGTACGGGAATCAATAAGATCTTTGAAGGCGCTTTGGACTGCCCCATCGGAGTTGAATTTTTTCCCTTGCAAGAAGTTATCCAAATTTCGAAAAAAATGGTAATCTGTTGGAGCAAGGTCCGGGAAGTACGGTGGATGTCTTAGACATTCCAATTGAAGCTCCTCTAATTTGGTAGCCGTCTGTTGTGCAGTGTGTGGTGTAGCGTTGTCCTGAAGCAGCAGTGGCCTAGAGCGATTGACCAGCCTAGTTTTTCCATCATGGTTTGCAGCTGCTGACAATAGACATCTGCCGTAAAAAAACCAAAAGAGGAAAAAACAAATGAATAACGGTTTTCGAAACAAATACGCGAGTAAGTAGACGTATAAATTTGAAATTGGAATTCTTAACGAAACCGGAGATAATACAGATAAAAGTGGCCAATACGATAAAACGCCAATTTCATAGGTAAGGACCTAATATAAAGCCGACGCACAGCTTTACACCCATATCTATAAAACTGTCTTTTTCTGTTAAAAAACTATGAATAAATATGTAAATAAAATCGGTTTATAACATAGAAGCGCTGAGCAGTCTGTATCTGTGTTAGTACCGAAATATGTCTTTGGTAGGCTTACCGTCGATGTTTTGTATATGTCAATTAATTTTTTATTTATTTATACCATATCGAAATTGTTCATAATAACTCTCTTCATGAATTGGCAGGCGCTTGTTCTGTCAAACTGCACCTAGTCGAAAAAAATGAAGACGAGTGTGGTACTCGAGGTACCTACTTAAAAGTTCCAGGATTGTATTAATCCGTAAAAAATAGATGCGGGTAGGTAGATCATAATTTCACTCTTTATAGACACGAATCATAAACGAGCTATCGCAACGATTTGTTTGACTTTTTGGCGCGTCAATCATAACCGAGTGGAACTTCTGCATTCGCCTGCTCGACCATATTTTCCAACTTATCAATTGATGAATTGGTTTTAGTGAGATCCCCGAATGTGGATTATCAGCCAAGTTAGCGACCAATGAAAACTGAGCCTCAAAAGTTAAAATTATATTTTCAAATCCTCAGATTAGTCCGCACGCAGACGCGCCCCCGGCCCGGCGCGGTGCGGCTGCTCTCGCGTCGCCAGCGGCTCACCCTGGCGTCTCTGGCGCTGGTGGACTTCATGAGCTTCTGCTCCATGAGCATCATGGCCCCCTTCTTCCCGAGGGAGTCCACGGCCAAGGGCCTGTCGGACACGACGTGCGGCATGGTGTTCAGCTTCTACGCGGTGGTCATGTTCTTAACCTCGCCGTTGTTTGGGAAATTTGTAAGTTTTTGGCATATTGTTTTATCATTTCGGTATATATGTGTAAGTAGTTCTGAGTATTTCTGTCCAGCGAGGTGGGCCAGAGTGATGGGCATATTTGTGTCTGGCAGAGCACGGGGTTTCGTTTTTCGAAACTTAAAATAATTGTTTGTATTTGGATAATTTGTCTTTTGTAATGTTATACATTTTAATTATTTTGTATTATTAGCGATATAATAATATATATTGGGAGTATAAATTAAAGGGACGTGTTTGAGTCTAGTTTGGTTTAGGATTTTCTTTATTCCTTTGTTTGAACTACATACGTTCGCAGGAGCGTAGGCTCTAACGCACTTTGCATATCAAAGTCATAAAATGCGAGATTCATTTGCACCTGAACCTGAACTAAAGCAGTTTGTGTCGCAGCAACGGAAAACCCGTTTAGCCGTTATTTATCGCTGTTTTCCCAAATATTTTCCCAACAACAAAACAAATTAAGTTAAGAAAATGCTCCATGAAATCTCATTATAAGGTGCAGATTTCCATGCGTAAATGCATTCGTAGTGTAGATACGGTGATGTAAGAAAAAGTGGTTTGAACGATTCATTTATTATTTCTGCGTGTGCCTTACGACTATTAAAGAAAAACCTACCTCTGTTATGCAATGCAATAGTTGTAAAATGTTTTCAAAAGTTTATAAATTAATGCAATTTTTTTCGTTCCAGCTCCCAGAAGTCGGCGCGAAGTTTCTGTTTACTGCTGGAATGTTCCTTGCCGGCGCCTGCAATGTTTTGTTCGGGTAAGATCCACCAAGTGACCAAGTATCTACCTACTGCTCGACCTAGCTAATTAGCAGGTCTAACATGAAGCCCTAATATACACAAGACAAGACATAGGCAATGTGACTTTTGCAGCGCTAGTTTTGTTCAAATTCTAATTGAAATAGGTAGGTATTTATTTTTCAAAATTCGTGAAGAAGAACAGGCAAGAAAATTCACGATATGATTTATATTAAATAAATTAACATTGTTTCTTTATGTCTGTACAAAATTATTCTGCATCTGTAAGCTCGACAAGTCCCAAGCTCCCTCCTCCCAACTACCCAAACGACGTACACTCTCAAATGGCCCAGTTCACGCGGTTAAAAGGACGACTCTTCCTTTTAGGTTTCCGAATATGCCTGTAAATATAGTGTATTTCGGAAAGTTGCTCAGAAAGCTGCTCTGAAATCATATGCTTTCTTTTCCGAACGGTAATAAAGTCAATCGTTCTATGTGGTTAACATTAATAATGCAATAATACTGCCTTTTACACAGAACTAGAAAGACCAGCCATCTTGCCCTAGGAACCGTCTCCTAGCTTTGAATACTACGGTGCATTCATTCGTAATTGACAATGTACCTACGTCGTAATTCTCTACTATGTGATTGATATATTGTTGCCCTTATCCTATTTAATTTAATACTAAACCAGAAGCCCCGGAGTTACGTAGTTAACTTGTTTAATAATATGTGCCGCGGGGTTTCACCTACGTATATTCCCTATCCTGTGGGATTTTCTGGATAAAATTTAGCCTAGAACTCCTAAATACTGTACCTACATATCTCATGGTAAAAAAACTTTAAAAATACCTTCGATTGTTTCAGAGTTTACCGATTAGATATAAATAATCAAGCAAATGCACAAACAAATCTTTTTTCGCAATGATACTACAGAATATTCCAGTAATAGGTTAAGGAATATCCCGCCTAATAGGTTATTTCCTACGCAGTATCCAACGTCAGTGATAGTAGTTCTAGGTATAAGTGTCTATTGGATTTGTAAATATTTGTCTTCTTAGTAAATACGTACCAGGGCGGCTGATAAGTTCGCGACCTGAGTTACTTAGCGATGAGTAATCATCTCGATACTGATAACACTAGTTGCCCAACTAAGTGGTAGTATAAATAACACCCCTTTCTTTAATGTGGTTCATTAACACTTCATCCATGGAACAAGCAACGACACCATGTCGACCGAAACTGAAAATTCCCGCTATTTTGAGCACCGCGCAGTGATCATAAAAGGAAAATCGCTGAAAGACATTTTTGAAGAAATTTTATCGATTCTCCAAGATTTTGGGCCTTCGTATACCATGGTAAAAATGGGCTTGGCTTTTTCAACAAGGAAGAGAGAGCTGTGAAGACGACCCCCGCCCGAGTCGCCCAGTGACGGTAGTCACTGAAGAAAATGTTCAAAAAGTTGAAAAATTGGTATTGGCCGACCGTAGAATTAAATTGTGGCAGATAGCTAAAGAGTTGCAAATTAGTTAAGAGAGAATCGGAGAAATTTTGCACCAAAATTTACACATGAAAAAAATTTGCGCGCGTTGGGTACCGCCAATGCTCACGCCGCTCGACAAACAACGGCGACTCGCGATTTTTTGGAGTTGTGTCAGTGCGACTTAGACGAAAATTGTAATCGCATTGTAACCGTAGACAAAACCTGGATACGTCAGTATGATCCGAAGTCCAAACAAGAGTCTATGCAGTGGATTAAAAAGGGAGAAAGGCCACCAAAAAAGTTTAAAGTTAAAAGTCGACCTCCAATATTATGGTGACCATTATTTGGGGTAGCGAAGGAATTTTATTTATTGATTACTTGCCTAAGGGAACTACAATGAATGGTCAATATTACGCCAATTTATTGGGTTAAGCACGTGAATCAGTCGTTCAGAAGAGACGAGGCAAGATGGCGCGCAGAGTGTTGTTTCTGCAAGACAACGCGCCCGTTCACACCGCCCGCATTGCGAGGGATGCCTTAAAAGCCACTGGGTTTGCAGAAATTGATGATTCAGTCCGGACCTGGTTCCCAGTGACTGTTTCCTTTTTTCAAAACTGAAAAAGGAGTTGAGGGGGCGCAGATTTTCGGATGATAATGAAATGAAGTCGGCCGTAGATAGCCATTTTGAAGAGCAATTGCAACTTGAGGGGGATAACGTTAAAATGTAAAAATAAAAAAGTTATAAATTTATTTCATAAGGTACCCTAGACCACGATTCTTATCAGCCACCCTCATACAGGAACGTATCTATGACTTATACATTACTGGAACTATTTTAGCAGATCCGTTACTACAGACAAATTCTACAGAAAACAATAAGCAAAATTCTTTTCAAAAATGTCAGTGGCACACACGTGTTATCGGGTGCCTTTAGGCGTTTCGTATGTAGAAGTAGGTAGTTTAAGTTCCAGCTAAGCGCCGTCAGCTAAGCTACAAAGTTTGAATAAATTTAAAAGGCCCATAGGGCCATAAATAAACAGTCCATTTCGAAAATGTAAACACAAGTTAGAAGAAGTCCTGAATTCTTCTAATGTATCTTCAAACATTTTTCGGTCTACGAACGACACTTTATTGAAAGTGGTAGATATTATATAATTTAAAATCTACTTGCTTTTTTGTAACAGAAAAAAAGCAGTGTGTTACATGAAAGTCTTGTCATATTTTCATACATTTTTACAGTTTACAATAACAGCCAGCAACTTTTGTGGTCCAAATCAGGTTGACGCGCAGCTGTGTTAAACTTCACTAACTGAATAAAAAAGGCTCTTGCACTCCATTTTCATGTGGACTGATTTTAACAGACATACATTTAGAATAATTTCAGCACATTTTTCATAAAAACGTTTAATAATAAAAATAATAGTAATAAATCTTTATTTACCAAATTACTAATTACATATTTCGTCTTCATTTAATACGTGGCAATACAAAAACCACTTAGGCTAATAACAATTCTAATTATATTGTTTAGTATTTATTTAAATGAAAATCACTTTGTACTTTGGAATTACTTGCGTTTTATTATTAGATAGTTAATATTTTAGATACAGATTCGTTCCGATGAACTGCTCACTCACGGTGAACGAAATGAACTCGATCACTACTGCGCCGTATTTTCGTTCCAAAGTTCCGCACATCAGTCCAGCGTAAGAAAATTTTACTCCATGTCAGAAATTGGAGTGAATAATTTAGGAGTAAGCATCTCTATTAAGTTTGTAGTAGAGAAACACGAGTCCGGAGTTGTTCGAATTTCGTTCCGGCACAATATTTTTCCCGATTTTTTAAAAATTGTGATACCGAGCGAAATAGGCATAAAAAATTTGTTGTTAATATTTATTGAATTCGTTATAATTATGAGACAAATAATATTTTCTGTGCTTTACTTAATTAAATATGTATTTTAAAAATAAGTAGACATGATCTTTTTTATAATACAGGCATGCTTGTTAATATTGAATTAAAATATTTGCCTCGACTATGGCAATTTTTTTACTTGGGAACTTTGCAGATGAGTTATTTGATACTTCAATGCTGATCGGGAGTATTCGGGATTCGGGAGTATGCGAAACTGGAGAGATAGCGCTATATGCAAGAGTGGGAGAACAAAACTAGATAGCTAACCCGAGTGAGCTAGGAATACAATAAAAAATACCTTATATTTTACGCAATAAGAGCAATTATTACAAAATAAAAAAATTCTTCCGTACCATTCAAGTAAGTTGACAGTGGTAATGAGTGCTAGGCGCCTATTTTAAAGCAGTTTAATTCGCTTTGACTTTCGCGTAATTCATGCAAATTTGTTTAAGTCCTGAGGTTATTATTTCTTCAAATAGTTTACAATGTAGGTACTTACTTTAAAATTGTAAATATAATATTAATAGGCAGTGTTCAATAACTTTTAAAAAGTAATTTATTGTGTCAAAAAAAAAAAATAAGAAAAAGAACAATTACATAAAAAAATATTAAATAAGCAACTATTCTTATATAAAATATTGTATGCAAATTATTGTAAGTGAAAATAACCGACTTATAATACGCCTTTGAAAGTGAAATTAAGAATATATTGATTTATATTTTCCACTTTAATTGTCGGTCCAAAACCTGAAATAAGTAAGTAACGAAAATCGAATCGAAATCATTTTACTATGCATAGTTTTACAAGTTCCGATTTCAAAGTCCCGACTCCATGCACAGTAAAACACAAGGAACATATACTACGGCGAGGTAAAACATTGGCTGATACTGCTGATTCGCGGAGCAAAAGGAACTGTGGAACGATCCAGCGGAACTAGTTCACTTCTCGGAACGAGAGTTGATGAACGACATCCTTTAAGTGAACGACAATGCCCAAGCATATAATGGTCTCGAGTCTGGCTGAAAGTGACTATGGCTCTGGGAAGGGGGACAGCTGGTGATGATCGACAGATGACAGATCAGAATTGACAAATGCGTTCCATTATAATTACACTACACTAATAGTACATTTTATTAATAATATGATGTACTATAAAATGACTCAGAATATGACAATTACGATATTGTTCCCTTTAGTAAAATTTGTCTTGTATGTATAGTACTTGTAGAAGTAAAAGTCAATGCATTGAATTGAGAATCCGAGATCAATTAGGTTTCCCGTAGTAAAATTTTAATTGGGTGACCAAAATAGACAAGTAATTGTAAAGATTAGGTTACGTAACATTTTGATATAGGATCAATAATTATGTAACACTTGAAAATAAACACATTATACCGTTGATAAAATAACATCTCGAACAAATTGCGAAATATGAAAATAATGGTGCGGTGGTGGAAACGCTGATTCTCATAACAGATTTCTAGGATTCGATTCCTAACAGTTACACACATATTATATGTTATATACCTACACGGACCTGCGAGTCGTTAATGTTTCTGGATAAGCTTAAATTTAAATAATAGGAGTAGCAGTTTTTTTGTTTAGATCTAGTCTGGGGCGGTAGGTATTATAGTCCGTTCAACATTGTCCGCCAAAATAATCACGTTTCCCACAGTTTGCAACGCATCATTAATCGATAATTAATATATAACAATAGCCAGGCTCGCATGCCACTTATCATCTGGTGGATCGCGAGCTCGTTTACCGGTTATGGCAAATTTAAAAAGAAAGCTCTTACCCATGAACTGCCGTTCTACAGTTATGGCCATGCCTAAACAAAACATATTTTGGTTTAGGCATGAATTATAATTTCAAACTTATTTTATTTTAAAAACAGGCATTATTTACGTATTAGTTAGTAATTGTCTACCTAGAAATTGAGTCGGAAATTACGAATTAAAAGCAAATGTGGAAGCGAATCATACTCAATTAAAGGATGAATTAGCAGTAAGTTTCGAAGTTTTTTGCCTCCCTTCCGATAAACAGCCACTGTCTGGCACAAATGCATAGATTCCATGGGCGATTACTTTGATTCACATAAATAAATATTTAAAAAAATACTTTAGTTTATTTCGTTCAAAAGGCAATTTTGTAAGTAAAAACCTAGTAAGCTAGTTTACAATGGCGCTAGAGTTCTATAACGCAAGCTCAGCTAATTTTTTGGTCTTTATGCATTGACTTTCCGCTAGAACTTATCAACATTTCCTTTCATTCCAGCACCCTCGTTCAAGTGGAAGACCCGACGACGTTCACGATACTTTGCTTCATAGTCCGCGGGCTGGAGGCGCTCGGGGCGAGCGCGTACTCGACGGCCAGCTACGTCTTTGTGGTTAACGCTTTCCCCGACAGCATTGGGTCGGTGTTGGGCATCCTGGAGACATTTGTGGGACTTGGCATGTCAGTGGGCCCAGCTATGGGAGGGTTGCTTTACTCGGTATGAATTTGAATGCTTTGTTTTTTTAAATATTATTTGGCTCACCTATGAGGTAGTCTTCTCTTGATTACATTTTGTGATCGGTTCTTATATAATACAAATTTCTATACAAAATCTATGATTTAAATTTTAGATATTCTCAAGGATTGGGGCCACAAATTTTAGCAAGCCCATTAATGACTCATTATATTGAAGATACGTCAATAGTATCCGGAATCAAGATGTATATTGAAATGTTTTAACTGTTCCAGGTAGATTGGGGGTTTTGGACTACCATTCTACAGCCTTGGTATCGCTATGGTGCTGACAGTTCCCTTGAACTTCTTCCTGCTGACTGACTGCGAAGGTACGTATTTTATTGATGTTAATCCTAAAGACAAATGTGCAAGATACAATCTATACAATCGTTCGGAATACGATTATGATCGTATCTTTGGCTAATTTGCATAAATATGTTATGCATAATCTGAACTACTAATTGAGTTCTCATATACTTTATCTTGCAAGGTTTTTAAATAGTTAGTTTTACGTAAAATGTTGCATGCTGATTTAGAACCATCGCCTCTTATTCCACGGAGTGAAAATTTTACACACTGGTTCAGATCCACTTTGTTATTTATAACTAATTCAAAATAATTTATTTTACGCAAAAGTATCTACTAAGTATCTACACAAAATGCAGATACTTTTATATAGAGCATAAGCTCTATCAAAACCGTTAATCAATATATATATATATATTTATTACTATTTTTGAACCTTTTTATTATTAAAAAATTACCTTCTTTCTTTTAGAGTGCGTTCCCGGATCAAAATCTACGTCAATATTGCGACTTTTTAAAATACCGTCAATAATTATAACTGGGCTGGTGATCGTCGTTGTATCCAACACCTGGGCGTTCCTGGACCCAACACTGGAACCACATCTCCGTCAATTCAACCTGTCAACGAACCAGATTGGTCTGATATTTCTCCTGTTTTCAAGTCTTTATGGAATATTTAGCCCTATATGGGGTTGGGTCGCAGATCGGTAAGTCACTTATCGAAACTATACTATTTCCATTTCTTTATTTTCTCGATGACAGTTCTAATTTGACATAATGTAGTGTTGTGACCAAATAAGTAATGATATCGACCGCATATATTTATTATATTTTGAACAAAGACAAATACAACAAAAAATTTAAATGTATATTTTCAAGGTGGGAACACTCAATGGCCCACTTTTTTTATTTGTTTTAATCTGTCACTCGCAACAAGACGGTCGTGCTCATTGACCTCAACCAATGGACAGGCCCTAAGTAGGAAAAAAACGTGCATACCTAAACTTGAAATGTAACATAAAATGGCGTCCATTTTTAGTGTTGCACAGAGAGTATCGAATCTACTATCGATATTTTAGAACTAAATATTGAACTTGAAATATAATATTGAAATTTAATGAACTTTTGTAAAAGAACGACGTAAATGAAATAATCATAGTTTATGGTTTATTTACTTTCATTATAATTCTTTTAATATAAAAAATAAAGAACTATACAGTTTATTTTCTTATTCCTGATATAGTCCCGTCAAATTAGCCAGAATAATAGTGGTAAGTTTGGATTAATTCCCAACATGCTGAATTTTGGTACAGACCTGGGGTACACTATTATAAATAAAACACCGAAAGATCCCATGTTTGCTTAAAAAGTTATTCAAGGTCAAGCATCAAAGTTTTCGGTTCAATCAATTAAACTCTGGCTTGTCTCCAATGATTACGATTAAAAAATAGACAAAAAATCTACCTGCCCGTTCAATAACGAAATTAACAATTCTAAGCAAACTTAATTTCCTCTTTCTTCACGTCTTTTCTTTTCAAAAATACACGCACAACGGTAAGCAAAGCAAATACCGTTTCGATATGATTTACTGCGTAAGCGCCTGTTATCATTTGCATCGAAAGTATGAAAAATAAAAACATATTAATAATGATTATCGATATCTGGTTAAATAATCAAAGCTCCGGAATATCACTTTTGACAGCTTTTTTTGACAGACTTGTAACAATAAATGGCGATTTGTGGCACGCTAGCCACCTGCTATGACGTCACTACACGATTGATATTTTAGTGACAACATTCAAAAACAGTACTATCTCTTTCTTTTATTAGCATTTTTGTATAAGTAGAGGGAGACAACCAAGTTCTTCCTCTTCTATGATTCGATATACATAACTACTTATTTATATAGGACATTACGGCTACTCCATATATTTATCACCTCGCTGGTCGTGCTAGTCACTACATTTCTGTTCGCTGAGTTATTGCACATTATCCATACGTTACGTTGTGTATTTTGTGTTCCTCCATGTTGGTTGCTGCCCGGCTGTCAAATATCAAAATGCCGAAAGGATCTGTTCTGAAAAGGCAGGCGAGAGAACTGGTGATCAAGGTTCGTAATTACTTTGAAGCAGAGTATCAAAATGGCGGCCCGCTATTACCACTGTCGCAAGTGCGAGAGCATATTGCGGCCGCATTAGGAATTAGTGGACCTACTGTTTAAAAAATTACTACCGCAGCTTACGGTACAAGCGGCATGCAGGAAAATAAGCTTCGTACGCCGAAGAAAAAACGCCAACCACGTCGTGTGACATCGGTTGACAACTTCAATGCTGATGCTATTCGCCGTCATATATATGACTATTACTTGCGCGAAGAAATTCCAACAGTTAAAAAACTTGTTTTTTCTTTACGTGAATGTGGTTTGTTCCATGGCCAAAAATCGTCATTAAGCTTAGTTTTGAAAGAAATTGCATTTTCTTATAAAAAATCGGACAAACGTAAAATATTGATGGAGCGTCACGACGTTGCTATGGCCCGCTGCGAATTTTTGAGCGAAGCCAAAAAGATATTAGATTGGTCAAATGTTATTTTCACTGACGAGACTTGGTTAAATGCAAACCACACAGTATCTGAGAACTGCACTGACGATACCGCCGCTTCCACTAGTTCAGTGCTAATGGGAAAAGGTGAACGCCTTATCATATGCCACGCAGGGTCTACGAAAGGATCCGTGTCAGATGCTTTACTGGCCTTTAAATCCAAGAAAACAGTGGACTACCACGAAGAAATGAACGCGGAGATTTACGAAGGATGGTTTAAAGAAATGGTGCAATCTCTGGAAGAACCGTCCATAATTATTATGGACAACGCTACATATCACTCCAGACAAATTGATAAAATGCCAACGCAGGCCAATAAAAAACAAGAGATAATTGACTGGCTCCAACGTCATGGCCAAAATGTGGATAGTACTTTATTAAAAGTACAATTAGTGAATATTTTAAAATCGAAAAAAAGCTTCCCTAAAACGTATGTTATCGACGAAATAGCTGCCGAATGTGGTCGTTGGGTTCCTCAACTTCTGCCGTATCATTGCCAGTACAATGCTATAGAACTAATATGGGCACAAATCAAAGGACACGCCACTCGAAACAATACCCATCCCCCTTTTACGGCAAACAAGATGTTAGATTTATTAAAAAATGCATGTGCGGAAGTAACTGCCGAAAACTGGGAAAAAATTGTGAAAAGAACCCAAAACGTTATAGCGTCGGATTGGGAAATTTATGTGGCATTCGATAATATACAAGTACAGGAACTTATAATAAATTTTGGGGACAGCTCATCGAGTGACAATGACGATTCATCAGATTTTGATTAAAATAAATAAATAAAGATTACCTGTCGTTATAATTATTCCCTTTTATTGTCGAGTACCTACCTATACATACTTATTTTACAACAGCTTCGAAAATTTTTAAGAAGTTGGCATTATCAATCAAGAATTAATACGTGTAACATCTTGTAATGAAATATAATATTAGTTAATAAATTTGTACAAAAGTATCCAGCAGTAGTTTAGTTTCTTACATTATGTAAAAAAATATCGGGTCTGTTATCGTATTACGTTTATCGATGTAGCTCCATCCCTATCAGTTTCATCGAATCTGGTATTATATAACCTTGTACGTGTGTAAACGTCATATTTTTATAAAATAATGCATACTAAATGTAAAAAAACGCTCGCACAAGTTATCACAGGGGCTGTCATCGAGAAAATAAAGAAATGGTAATAGTATAATGAAAATATTAATCAAACTGTTCTAGTCTAACAGCAAATCCATTTTTCCAGAATGCTTTATATTAAAATACGCGTAATTTTCATAAGAAATCTCCAAACAAAAAGTTGGGTAGACATTTATGTTTAACCACGTGATTTGGCGTGGTTACTTATCACTGTATTCTATTACTTGCTTTTCTAAAGCTCTGGTTTAATTCAGTGTCAGGTAACTGTTTACGTTACATGCAACATGTTTATAACAAATTACTTACTTGATTAGGTCGGCAAAATATAATTTTTATTATTAATACTTTCTCAGTAATGTCTTAACCCTAAAATGTTTTAATTTTTAATTTATATTTAGTACATAAATATAAAGGAAATCAATTATTGATGCTTTGCTTTCCAGAGTTCACAATCACTGGTGCATGATGGTCTGGGGCCTATTCCTATCCACTATTGGACTCCTGTTACTAGGCCCTTGTCCATTTATTCCTGGAATACCACGGTAAGTAATTTTTAAACTGACCCTAATTACTTTATAATAATTTGTACTGAGTTTTAGTAAATTTTGTGTGTTCAATCTTTCCAGGGACCTTTGGGTGGATTTAGTAGCGTTGTCAATTTTAGGAGTTTCTGTCGCGTTAACTCTTTTGCCAACATTTCAAGGAGTATTGACGAGTTCAATGTGAGTAATCAACGAAATATAAAAGTTTAGTCTGCCTGTCCACTATAGCGGAACGCTAATAGCGTGAAAAATGTGTAGAGCGGAGTTCCTGACTGTGTTTTTGCGCATGCGGCAATAATTCAAATATTTTTCTACAATGATGGCATTAGGAAGTAAGTGTACCCCGGGTTCTAAAGTTTTGCGGGATTGCAGCTAATAACGTAAATGTTTGTGATAGATATTTTTCACTCTATCTTTCATATTTATTTTTGGCTTCCCCAATTTAAAGTGGTTATCCCAGAACGTATAATGAGTCACTTTATTGTTTTAGACATTTAGTGTTAGTATGGGTAATGGTACTTCATACGGCGGAGGTCCCAGGTTCGAATCCTGGTCGGGGTGTACATTTGTGTGATGAACACAAATGTTTGTTCTCGGGTTGCTTGTATTTATATAATGTATGTTTATTTTGGGTCCAGTTCGCTGTATGTTCTGATGGTCATCACAACACAAGCTCTGCCTAGTTTGGGGCCATACGGTTGGTAATATTTGTCTGGGAATATTTATATATTTAATACTTTTGGTTTGTTTCTTTATTTATTAAACTCAAATTATAAATTTAGTTATTACAATTAAATTATACTCGTTGGAGACACGGTTCATAAGCTAATTAGATATTAAAGTAGTGGACTGTATGCGGATGATTAATAACTTCAATTGCTTACACCTTAATCTATAACCTAAGCTAACACCGAAAACTATAATCTATTATATTGCGGCGCAACCACTCGTAATATGTAATCGATAAAATCTGAAACTTTCAAACTGACTGAAACTTCAAAACACTCTTTCCCCATTACTAAGAAATATGATTCTGGAACAACATAGGCTATTTATCCCGAAACGGTTTCGGTCAAATAACGCGGGACTCTAGTATAGAAAATAATCTCCCAGCTACGAAGGCGGTTGTCCAGAGGCTCTGGCGACGTACAGTGCAGTCGCTGGCGTTTGGTCGTGCTGCTACTCGCTCGGAGAAGTTGCAGGGCCGGCGCTAGGTGGCGCTATGGCTCAGCGGTACGGATTCCCACTCACGGCGACTCTATGTGCTGCGGCTTGTTTCACTATGGTTAGTTGGATTTCTTATTTTTCATATCAAATAATGTAGATAGGTAATATAGGTAGTGTAGGTATTTCAATTCACTAGTGATCTTTTAAAGCAAGCTGCGAGCGATTAGGCAGGTACGTATCTTCTGAGCATGACATTTGATATACAAATTGTCAACTTTAAATAAGACAAGTAAGCGCTCGCAGCTAACTTCAATAATACAAGCTGCGGAATTTGTGAAAGTTATTTTCCTGTGTGATTACTGTTCCTATTCGGAATCCCGGAAAATAATATACCCTATGTCCCTCCCACCCTGAAACAATCTAATAACCTCATATTTTGAAATTTGTCAAACGGTTTAAGCTGCAGACTGTGCTAAAGAAATATACATACATACATACTTGTACACGAAAAATATAAGAGTCCTTCTGAGAGTCGGGCAAAAAGACGATAACTAACAAGGTTATGATATGAATTGCTGAGCGGTTGTAATATGTAAGTTATATTAAGTACACTAAATTCTGTTTAAATAATTAAAGTGATGATAAATAACAACCTTGGAGCATAAGTTTAGTGATAAACATTTTGCATTACAATTATATTAATTTAATTTCTATAGGGTGTAGTAACTCTGACATACTTCTCTCTCCGAGAATCAGCGAAGTGGGTACAGGGTTCTGACACGCTCTCAGATTCGATTCCTTACACGGACACCACCTGGAACAGCACCCACTTCCTCAGAACCCAGTCGGTGCCGAATAACGAGGTATCTCCCTTGGTCACACCTTGTTCCTGCGCAGCTAAGAATGGTAATTAATCCGTATTTTATATTCATAGCTCGATTTCGCCCATGAATTCTTCAGCGAGAATGCTTGTTCTCGTTAAATTGCTCTTCTACCATGTGAACGTAGATGTACTTAAGTGTTCAACTATCTTCAGTTGGATTTTTTAAAACAGATTTTTGTACATAAGTATCACAAAATAAGAAGTCATCATAAAGTATTCCCTTATTTCATAATTCATAAAATTTCGATATTATGCAGGGCCTTACCTATGGAAACGTGATTGAAACAAAATTATCAAAATACAAGAAGAAATAACTGTTTTAAACTATCGCGGTTATTTTCACTATAATTTAATGAATTTACGGGATTCTTACCACGATTTTCGATTTTTATTTCACGCGTCCGATATTTCGATGCTGTTGTATAACATAGTAAATCCCCATACAATCACACCCACTGTACGGCCCCAAAGTAAGTACAGCTTGCGTTATGGATGACCATACAGCGCCCCCAGAACAAACCTACATATATAAATATAAACAACCATGACCCGAGAACAAACATCTGTGTTCATCACACAAATGAATACCCCGAACAGGACTCGAACCTGGGACTTTCGGCGTATGAGGCAGGACGTCCCTTTACGCCACTCGGCCGTCGAATTATATACAAAGCTATTATTAAGTTCATTAAATTGTTCTTTAAACATTGCTTGTATATTGGCAAACTATCCTTGAAAATATTTGACGCTTACTTAAACCCTTAAAGAATGAAAATATATTTTGTCGCAGTATTTTGGTAAAAACTGTTCACTGCCCGAATTTGAATGTTATCATTTACCTATCGATCTGCTTAATAAGTACGATAATTTCTCAATTTTTCTTTAAATACTTAACCTTAATAATGAAGGAGTTCTGAAACATTCAACTTTGTTTTTATCAACATACTTAATAAAACCTTTCGGGTAAACTATCCGTTCTAAATGTATAAAACTTGAAATACTTTAGGTATCCCAAAAATAAATTAGTCCTGTCTAAAATAAGTGCCGCTAAGTGGATGATCCATTTAAAACGCTGTGAAGTTATTATAAGCCTGCTTCCAAAATTAGTTAATTAGGGTCGTTTAGAGGTGGGCTGTTATGTGCCCAAATAGGTTAAATAAATAATGTAGGTAACATTAGGTCTCGTACCTTAAGTAGATTTGTAGAAGGTATTTAACCAATAATATAGGTTAGGGTAAGAAATTTGAGCCATTAGGGTACTATGCAGTTTTTCCTCTTTTTAATGGCATTGCAAAGTTCCTCCCTGTACACCCACTGTATCCTGTCAATTTATTGTTATTTTTGAAGTTTAATTTGTTGTCATAGAGTTGATGTGCTCGTCTGCGGAGTATATACCGACGCCATTCTTAAAACTTGGTTAAATCCATTTCAGGTTATTATTCCTATGGGAAAGTGCCACCAAGACACATCTGTCATTCTCGAAGCAAGAACAAGAGCGGAGCGGCCAGTGTCACCGACTTCATAGCTTACTTCTTAAAGTTTCAATTTGTTATAAACATTTACGTAAAAATACGAAGAATATCCATAAACAGACAGCGGAAAACGTCTTTGGAGAATGAACTTTACCAAAACTACATCGAACCGACAATACCTAAAAAACAAAGTGCAAATATTAAAGATGATAGTATTAATAATAATGTTTTAATGAATAACGACAAAATTTTGACCGAAAAAGAAAACTCGTACTGCACTTATTTAGAAAATGCAATTTTCGGCAGCCCAAAGGCGTCAGATACTGTAGATAGAGATCATTTTACTATGAAGCGAAATAATCAAGGATTAGTACCGAAGTTTCTCAGTTGCAACGAAGAACAAAAGCCAATATCGGACTCGAATGAAATCATTAAACACAATGTGGAGAAGGTGCAGTTTATAGAACAGAACCAAGCGTGTACTGATGATGACGTTTTTGTAAGTGACTTCTTCTTTTACTTTTAAAGAATCTAATTATTATGATGATATTCAATGATATTCTAAAAATTTGTATTTTAAAGAAGTTAATAAAACTAAAACCGTTGTCATTTAGCATTAGCTAAGGTACATTTTATTCTAAATAATTAAAGAAATTGGAAACAAAGTAAACGTCTAGAACAAATATTTTGCGCCCCAAAACCACTTTCAAATCAAAATTCTATCACTTCGTTTCTTACAAACCTATTAGATGCAATTAAAGTCTAGGCGTATAAGAATACGCACCTTAAAGTAAAAATTTAATAAAAAAATTAAATTATGTGTTCACAGAGGGAAAGTAAATTATTTTATTTCCTCGATTTTCAAAATGAAGCATGGTGTAAATGATACTGTTTGTATCTGATCTCATATTCTTTTAATTAGAATTTTCGTTTACCTAAGCTTATATTATTTTCTCCTAACAGTACTTGCATCTTCTAAC
Source organism: Marasmarcha lunaedactyla (assembly GCA_923062675.1). NCBI lineage: Eukaryota > Metazoa > Arthropoda > Insecta > Lepidoptera > Pterophoridae > Marasmarcha > Marasmarcha lunaedactyla. Next base: position 8,212,448 of record OV281342.1, on the reverse strand, counting down.
CGAACCTATATAACTTTCAGGATGCATGCGACTGCAAACTTGGAGTGACTTACGTGAGGGGCACTCTGACAGTCTCCTCGATGGGCGCGTGTGAAGTTTGAAGATAGCTAAATCGAATTTAACCAGTATCTCTAAATCACATTTTAGGTAGGAAAAACGTACAAATAAAAATATGAACTCAGTGCTTTCCCAATTTATACCATAGTTTTTCTCTTGAGTACAAATTTTCTTAAAAGCGAAATCCCAGTGTAGAATCTTTCTGACGTAGCCCCTAAATTTTTGTTCGTAGCAAAGTCTTTCGAACGTAGATTTTCGCCGCCCGTCCACTTTTGCTTGTGCAAATTATTTTTCAAGTTTCCCATTGTACTAAGGCAGCATAGAGCTACAGCACGTCTAAACATTTTCCTTTGCACCCCATGATATTTTCCTGAGTACGCCGGTTATTCCCGCCAGCAGAGAAATATACTGCCTTTTAGTTTCTTGGATCCTGGTGAAATCGACCTCTGCTGACGATTTCGCGACGCTGCTGTCACGGTTTTTCGCGAAAATCTCAACTGACCACTACTACTGACCAGCCCGCAAATTAATTTGCAGTTTTTTTTCACCTCGTTAAAAACAATGGAAATTCATATGGAACTTATTTCGACGACTCACTGCGAATTCGCCGCTACTAAGGAATCATAGCTCAGTAGAAGCTTTTTACCCCTAAAGTTTGGCCGCCCGCTTTTCACCAATTTCTGGTTTGTCAAATAAAAAAGGTTATTTTTTATTATTGCGGAATGGATAAAAACAAAAAGCTATTTTCACTAGGCAAACATAATTTATATGAAAGTATCCTTAGTAAAAGTATCTATGCTTTTTTTGTATAATAATTTGATAAAATTTTAATTTATGAAAGGATTCATTTGTAAACAAAAAAGTTATTTTGCCATCGTTAATTTTATTTTTCTTATATTGAACCTAAGCTATTTTGCACTAAAAGTATTCTAGAGGTGCGTTTGGGTTGGTTAGGTCGAGTGTGTAAGCGGGAGGAAGCGTAGTAGGGTGGAGGGTGGCAACCTCACAACCCTCAGCGTCATGATAGCGAGTGAGAGGGAGAGAGGGGTAGGATTATTATTTCATCGATTCACTGGTAACTTGCTACACTTCCTACAAACTCTGCTATCCTAGTAATTCATTTGTTAGTGTTAGGTAATAATTCAAAGCAGTAAATAGATTTTTGTAGAGATTATTTCAAAGAAATCCTAGTTGAGTCTTGTTAGTTTGATCCTGCTTGTCTTTGCTACCGATTGACATAATTACCATAATAATATGTTTAACAATCTCATTTTTTTTTATTTAACTTATAAATGTCTTAGTGAAGTTGTGTATCCATATTTTATTTCTTTGAATTAAAGTGTTTTAATTGTTGTTGTAAAGTCTGGACAGACATCATAGCTATGCCTTTAAAGAAAATTACATCTGTACCATAGCGCATAGGCGTGAAGAATGACAAGAGCCAAAAAAAGTTTGAAATAAAATTCGAAATGTTGGTTTGCCAAAATTTATTTACATTATTTACACGTATTTATTTTTCTCGAATAATTCTTATTATATTAGTTTCTTTAAAAAGTTTACTGTATTGTTTATACTACACTATACTATACTATATACTATATTATACTACACTACGTCGGTTTTTCCTAAAAGAAGGAGAATGGATAGCCACCTCTTAAGAGCGTGTAGCATTATCTCCTTCATCATCATCCCTTCCATCAGGTGAAAAGGAAGACACGCAGATCCAGTAAAAATGTATACCTACGAAATTGAATTCACGATGAACCTGTAGGTAATGATTATTATTACCATGTGTTCAAAATTGATTGCTACTCGTACATATTTATTTAGATTGTAATTAATTTAATATTGCAAACGCATGCATATCAGTACATTACACGGTATAAGTTGACGGCCGAGTGGCGTGGTGGTAAGTGCCTTGCCTCATCCGCCGGAGGTCCCAGGTTCGAGTCCTGGTTCATTCAGTGTTTGTCTGAGGATTTATTTATTTGTGAAACATAGAAAACTCATAATAAAAAATAATTTAAATAAAGTGCGCAACCAATCCTGGCACTGCTATCCTAACACTCATATTAAATAAAACGCGAAATATGCAACCTGAAATATGCTAGATATGAGTAGAGCAAATTAGAGAATAAAAGAAAATAGAGGAATAATGATTTGTGTACGTACTACGATAAAGAGTAATATGATAAAAGTGCTAACTAAAAAAGCCCTTGAATGACTCGTACAATTTTTTGCATCACAGCCTTCACAGGCCGCGTAATGAAAAAGGCTTACTATGCCTCGCACTGCGCACCCCAGCAAAATGCACTAAAAACAATGCCATAGTCATAAAGTCATTGCGCAGATGCTTTTAAGTAAAATGCTATTTTCTCACATTCACACGGTTTTTTTCTTTATATTACTTCAAAAGGTATAATATGATTGTAACTCATTTATTATAATGGAATTTTTTTAACATAAAACTGAATACAATACGTTAGGTAAATAACTAACTATGACATTCTACTTATGATCAAACATTTGTGCAGCACACTCCAAAGGTATTTTTGAGTGTGCACGCTTGGTATAATAAGATCAAACTAAAAAAAATTAACGAGACGAGGCATAATAATTTATTATTACAAACATAGTCCGATAAAAACTATTACTGTATCCCGCATTTTATCTACATACAATGTGTAACCGTAAACGCCCCTTTAACGCTGGTATCATGTTTCGAAACACAAATGTGGTTCATAAATTACGCATTACTTCGCAAGTGGACCATCGAGTAATACTCTCGCAACATAATTACAAAGTTTTGAATAGAAATGGACAGCAAAAAGATTTTTGTCATACTTTTTAGCACGTTAGTTTTAGTTTCTGCGAAATCAACGAAAAAAGACGAACCAAAATGTGACGGTATCCACGTGAATGGGAAATTTCATCATAAGGAAATTCTCGGCAAGGGGCTGAACAGACCATATCAACTGTCTTGCTACAAGGCCAGAAACGTCGTGTTCTTCAGTTACAACACAGGACCAGACGATGAAGATACATTCGAAATAGCCTTTATAGACAAAGAACATAAACAACCACGTACTATCAGCATGTTAAACAACGGGTTCGCCACAGCCGTTGATGAAGAAAAACAAGAAGTCTACTTTGGTGATAGCAAAGGCATTCATATGTATCCAATGAATATAACTGCTTTAGTACACATAGACTTCAAAGATATACTAGACAAGCATATTTTAACGACAATTGTAGAAAATCACAATATTTGGTACCTATTTTTGAAGCATGATGAGTTGTACTTTATAACTTATCCAAAACTAAAGCTGTATAGACGTCGCGTGGAAGACGGCCAGCCTTGGATTGAGGGAGTCGACGAGATAGACGAAAAAATATTTCAATTCGTGATTGACGGCGATGAAGACACGTTTTTCACAAACAAGTCTGGGCTATACAGAATCAAAAAAGGCTCCGAGCACAGGATACATATCCATGGTAGTTGTACTGTTTTTCGAGGAGTAGCTTTGAATAAGCACGGCGTTGCCCATTTTTGTGGATCAAACTCTATTTACACTGTCAATAAACATAAGAATGAGCTGGAAGAAGTCGCGCATATTGAACATGTGTTCGGTGTGACTTTTGACAGTGATGATAACATTATTTATTCAAACCCTCATCAAATAGTTAAACTGATTCCTGGTCATTGTAAAGAATGACGCGGTCGGTAATCACTAAATTAAGTTCCGTATCTTTGATTTAAGTAAAATAGTGGAAGATAGCTAACGGATCAAATGGAAATCTAATCAAATCATATTTATTTGCGTGAAAATGTGTACATAAGTTGGTTTAACATGTCATTCAGATCAACATTTTCTGCTGAGAGTCAGTGTGCAAATGTTTAAGAAATTAAACAAAAAATGTTTCTAAGTAAATGTCAAAAAAATTATGAAGTTAAATGTCAAATTAGTTTAAATGAATCTAGTACAATACAATGTCAAATGTATAATGATCACTCTAGGATTATATAACTAAAAATTATAATTCGGTGTCTTTAGAATATTCATTAATTGAATAATATCCTTTACTTTTAAATAAGTCAAGTAATTTCTGTCTGTATTCTATGAATTGTAAATTTTTATATTGTATAGTAGGTGATTAAAAATGTCAATTGCCATACAGTGGTGCCGATTCTGTTTCCACAAAATAAACTTAACTAGACTAAACTTGGACTAAATTAAGTTTATTCTTGTTTGCTATTCAGAAAACGGAGGACTAGACCAAAATTTAGTTTGACAGGACTATAATTATTTTAGTTACTCAATTTAGTTCAGGCTGCACATTTGGTATTCTGTTGCGCCTATTTTACGTCAAATTCTGACTAAAATTAGAATTGTCAGACCAATTTTAATCTACATGTCGAGAGGTGTGGAATAAACTAAACTATGTAAAAAAGTGTCGCGACGAACGTGTAATTTGTTGTAAAGATGGAAGAGTTTATAGTTTCGGCATTTTCGGCAAACAGATAAGAGCAATATGTATATCATTCCCATAGATATAATGTATAAATTGACTTCTATTTTTTAAACTCTGCGCATTCCACTGTAAAGATTTTATATTTTCTATGAGAACATCTTTTATTAATTTGGAAGATATAATTTTTTCTTTAGATTTATTTAGGCTTATTAATTTTGTAATGGAATTTAAAATTATATTTAAAATATCTTCACTGTTGGATTCCTTTTTTTTATTCAGGAAAAGATTCTTTGTCAAGTATGTTAGCAAACGAACTTTTTTGATACTAAATCAGCTTTTCTTTTATTTTTTTGCATTTTAAAAGGGCATTGTCCAGAAATACCTATATGGTTTCCTTTGCAGTGGACACTTACTGCATTTTCTGATGCTATTTTACATTCTTTGAAGTGATGATTTTCAGCACAAATGGAACATAAAACTGAGTTTTTACAGTTAAGCTAAGTGGCCATTTTTTTTTTTTCGGGGGGGAAAATGCGTTACGCATACCACCCGGGCGCAGGGGGCACCCGAGTGGTTATGTGGACTCCCGTATAGGCTAATGAGACCCACGGTATACCCACTAAAAACCCCCCCATCTTCCTCCTCGCCGCCTTGTGACAGGGCCACGGGAACGCTCTCGCACACATCCGCGACCCCGCCGGCGGCAGCCGCCCACAATCGGCTCCATCAAACAGCCCGAAGGCCCTCCACGATGGGCGCACCAGATGGTAAGCTAAGTGGCCCTAACTTAAGCAATTGTAACATAGTTTTAACATTCACGGCGCCAGCCGTGAAGATCAATGTATTCCGGCAGCACGTTCGAAATAAAAGTTATAATTACTGTGCGTTTTGGCTGCTCTACGCTTCTTCCATTATCTCCTACTCTCTTTGTGATGCGCTTCACGCAAATAATTTTTCTGAAAGAGGAAATCATACCAAAGATTTTGGAATTGAAATATTTCGTATCAACATTATTAATGACGCCAGTTCCTGTTGCTGGTATTGTTGCTTTCATCAGATATTCACTTTAAAATGTTATATTATTTGAAAAAGCATTATCTAGTTGGCTTTTCAAAATGTACACCTATTTTATATTTATTTATAGATTATAAGAATTTTATCCCTTTATTAAATCTCTTTAAAACTGTAGACATGGGAATTAAATCCCGCGTGCCTATTGGTCTATTTTCATCGCCTGTTTCTACAATTACTACAAAATATTTTAGAGGAGAATCCTCAGGGTATCTTCTGCTTTAATCAGATACATAGTAAGTAGGGTTTGTACTTCCTGAAATTGTCAGTATCTTCTTCCGTGCTGGTCTTTTCCTCGGTACTAGCTTCACACTCCTCATCATCTTTCAACTTCTTCTTTTTTCGTTTTTCCCATTATGTACAGTTATTAAAACACGAAAAAGTAGTAGAATTAAGTTAAAAATATAATAATTTGGAAAATGAAATTTAAATTGCCGCCTCTCTCTTTCGAGGTTCCCGCGCTTTTTGCCAACGTCAACCGTAATTTTATTTTTAAATTTGGCAAAATTTAGGGACTTTAGTGATCATTCGTTCATTTTTGTCTAATGAACTTCTTTACGTGATTTTTGGAAAATGGTGGCAACACCTGAGTATTTAATTTAGAAACGTCAAAATCAATTTAGTCCTGCCATTTCATAAACTAAATTTAATTCGAAGTCAAAAACAGAATAGCAATTTGACCAAATTAAACTAAATTGAAAAAGTTTTAGTTATAGTTTAGTTTAATCGGTTTTCGAACAGAATTAGCATCAGTATCTATTATTACTAAATACTCCAAATTCTCTAAGTGGCATGTATAGTTTCTTACCAAGAGTATCTTTATTTCTTGTTCTAAGATTCATATAATCACCTATTATCCTATTCCATATGTTTCCTAATGAATATTAGCATTTCAAACAAATAAATGCATGGAAGAGTGTGCAGTTTGAACTCAGCAAATAGAGGCCTACACGAATCCCTAAAATTAGCTCCGCAAAGAGCCCTAACCCATTTCTTTTGACATTTAAATAACTGCTGAATATCGAAAGAATTACCCCATAGAATTATGCCATAGCTGAACTCAGATACGTACATGAGAAACAGCTCTGGTATTACCACCAAAAAGATAGAATGATACAAAACATGGGCTTGCGAGCAAGACAAAATTGTCGGTTCGGTTCGCGTAGTGACTAATCCATTTGACAAGTAAAATCAGGCGAACATATACAGTGGATGACGACCATAGTGAAAAAATGTAGAGGGGCGCGCCTTTGTGGGTTGCACTCACTATACAATAGTTTTGACGTACGTGCCTCGGGAGCTTGTCACCTATTTTCCGCTATTGTACTTTAATCAAATCTCACGATGACAGCTCCTGTGTAACTTTGTGCGAGCTTTATTTTTACATTATGTGTGCATTATTTTATAAAAATATGACGTTTACACACGTACAAGGTTATATAATACCAGAGTCGGAGAAACTGATAGGGATGGAGCTAGAGAGTATTATATCAAATTAGAACTGTCATCGAGAAAATAAAGAAATGGAAATAGTATAATTGTCTATTCTTACCTACCAAGTGTGGATTAGTCTAACTGCTCAGAATCAACGGGTACCTATCATATCGTGCTAATGAGTCGCTTGTTACGTTTATTTGTTAATCCTGATTTAAAAAATATATGTAGATATGATTTGTAAATTGCTACCTCGTGAGATTTAATCATTGAAAAGTTAACACCTGTAAGTATATCAAAAAATTTGTTTTGTATCTTTGTGGTGTTCTTTATCATAAAATAAATCTTTGAAATGTTTGACCATTACTGATTTAATGCCATTTAAGTAATAATTTCCAACCGAACAGAAGCATTCTTTTTTTTAAACATGTTCAGGCACATAATATTAAATACTAATCAGAACCTGCATAACTGTACCAACCTCACCTGACCCATGGCCTTTATGACTGTTTATGGAGTAACTACAGTATGTTACATCCAACGGTAGTAAGTTAAGGAGCGTTACCTACTTATTCAGTATTCGTTAAAGACAAGGCGGACCCAAGTAAATACTGCAAATGTGCAGCTAATGTCTATCGGATGGTCCATTCGCGTTCAGGTCCGCACATTCGGCTCTTCTCGCCAAAACCCGAATAGCTATTCGCATTCGGCTAGAGTAGCATTTTTTTCGAATATTTATCTACACATAAGATCGAATATTTATCGAGTTTGCCAACTAGCTGTGCTGATTAATGTCGGCCCAAATATGTGGTATGTCCCTAAGGGAACAGTTTACAAAGAAATATGGCTTTGTCTTCTATTTCGCATTCTCCAAAGCCGTACGATGCAACTGAGTAATTGAAATGAGATATTCATTTAAAACTTATTCTCTTAGGTTGCCTCGTACACTTGTCGCCGAGCGTCACGGCTGCACTAGTTAATAAATGTGGTGGAATACACATTTTGCTAAGTAAATCGAGACGTTAAATATATAGGTACTTAAGTTAGCCTTAATAAACCATAAACCCTTTAAAGTCTCTAAGTACAGTTACTGGTATATCCTATTAGAAGATTTTGATATTATAAGAAGATTTTGGGAGTACTTGTTTCCCTACAAATGTTATAAGAGGTTGATTAGGTAGCGCAGTTTAAAAAGAATTAGGAGAGAAACGCACAAAAAAAACTGAACAGGTTTATAAAAATCTTATATTTATTGGGATAGCTTTAATCTTTGGTCATACATAAATAAAGATAACTATCTTATTAACATACGTTACAAATAAATAAATAATGTTCCCTCTGGAATTTTAAATATTATACAAAATAAATTATTTTCTCAATTAAATATTGAATTTAAACCTTTAAGTTAATATGTCCACCCGTACATGTTGGACAACAGTAAATAACCTTGAAATGTGTGTTTTTGTTTTTTAATACCTACGTAAATTTAAAAAGGACGGATTTTTACCAATCAACGCTAAGAATGCATTGTAAGTTTGATTGGGTACTTGATAAATAAAACGAAATTAATCAACCCCATAAAATTAGTAAACTGATTAACGTAGGCAGGAGCCCAGCCCTTAAACTTCCTCTCAATAGAATCAAAACAGTTAAGGATACTTTGTACAAAGTACAAGACTTTTTACAAGATTTCAATATGAAAAAGGATGATTTTACAACACTCTGTATAATTAATTTCATGAATTAACACAGTATGTTTAAAAAATATACAGAAAAACATGATCTTAATTAGACAAAAACAAAACTGTTAGTGGTCTATTAGATTCGACGCTGACTTTACAGGTGTTTTCATTTCTAAACAAAATTCGTATCAAGGAAGAGCATAATTAGTGAATTTCCATTAGAGCGGTATAAAATAATTTCAACCAAACAGCGTATTTTACTAGTTTGACACGATTTTAATACGTTTGTATTAAAGTGTTAGTCACTTTTACAGGCATACCACTTCAATGGGAACGCACTCCAGGCTATCGAGTTCGATAAATTAAGACGACTCAAACACGAAATATGACAAAGTTATGGATATCAAGAACGATATGTAGCCGGAGACTTCCCTAGGCGCACTATTACCACAGACCATCCTCCTAGACGCTAAAGACAGTTTCTTTGTCTGCAGCATAGTGTGGACGCTTTCGATCTCCCATCTGGGCATCATGCCGGGTTCTCGGGAGAAGAGGACGGTGTAAAGTTCAGCTGGTCTTCCGTTGATAGGCTCCTGGCAGAAGTTCAGCACCAGGTGGTTGTTAACTGCTTTCAGGACTTGCACGGATCCGCTGAACTGTTGATAGTTCAGGCTGTTTGTTACGGTGCCTGAAAAGTGAAGATAGTGAGTTTGTGTGAATACAAGAAGGCATTGCATATGCAACAACTTCAATTCGAAATTAGAACAATAATGGTACTTCATATTTGTTTGAAAGGATTATTTAACTTTAGAACAATTATCAAACTTTCCTCCAGTGAAGAGTGACCTAAAATCATGTCAGAATATCTTGACGACAGGTCACCAGAATTTTAGAAACAAAATTGTAAAAAAGAAATTCCCTGGCCTGTTTCCTGAATAGGTATACTCGTGTATAGTCCTCCTGTATCCGCGACAGTGTTAATTTATTATTACAAACATATACAATTTGAAGAAATATACGAATTATAAAGTTTTTCATCCTACCGTTCTGATTCCCCAAAACCTGCCAGTACCCAACCGAGTCGTTTCTAAAGTAGAGAGCGTACTCTATGGTCTGTCCGTTCTCATCCCAAAGCAGTCGGAGATGTCGGTACTCCTGGCGGAACTTCGCGTTTATGTGCTGGACGTGGAAGAGGGTGTTGTCTGTTGACGGCTGAAATTAAAAGAAATGTATTCCTTATTAATATGATACTAAAGACTTACACAGAATGAGGAAATTTAGCAAAACTGATATTAATGTGATGGTAGTGGTGTACAGATCAATTCATTATCATTTACTATAATCGAATCGGCTTAAACTGAGAAATGACTATCGTGGAACCCCCACGTGAACTTAAGGAAAACAAATCTTTCCTTTTTATAATTTTAGTACTTTATATTTAAAAAAACATATCCAAGACTTTATTCTTACTATTCCATTTTCTTGATTCAAGTTTCGTTGACAAAAGACATTCACATCATTGAACTCAATAAAACGACAATGCTTGCGTTCTATGCTAATTTAAAACAGCTGGCACAGATTGCTGCTGGCTTAGGGAGCTGGTATTGACTGTGAGAAACGTTCTTGTGGTTAGGTCTTGCAATCTTACAGATTTGATAAGCTAATTTACCTAGAACCATACATAAGACGTAAATGAGACTTATAGAAGTAGGTCAATATATTAGGTATAATATCATGGATGTCGAAAGGAGTTTTTTTTCATACTTTTGTAAAAATGTTGTCTGATTTTCTCTTTAAAGATAGATTTATAGACAAAAATGTTTTTAGGGGTTTCTGGTTTTATATTACATCTTTTCAAAGAACTCTCCATCAGCGTCTATACAAAGTTTCACGCGCCTTAACCAATTTTCAAAGCTCATTTTTCAGTCCGCTATAGGTACTCCCTCAACGGCCTTCTCGAACTCAGTGAGCGCATCTTCTGGCGTGAAAGCTGCATCCTCGAGCTGGTTTTTAATTTTAAGGGACTAAAAGAAGCCACGCGCGAAGTGCGCGGGTGCGTTGTCTTGGTGGAGCAAAAGGCCTCGGGGTCCCGTGTTCAGTCGCCTGTTGCTCGCAGCAGCGAAAGCTTCTGGCAAGCATTTGGTAGTGTACCACTCTTCATTGATGCTACTTTGGTTTCTTAAGAGAATTGATACAAAACTACTACGAGTATGCAGTATACACATTGGCAAGCAAATTCTAGTTACGATATATCATCTATGATTTCTAATGTAAACCGGGAAACGCTGCTGTAGCATTCCTTTCATATGTCTTTAACATTTCAAAAGAAATTCATTGACTTGACCAGGTATCAAACCTCTAAATTTCTGTCTGTTTATTTATTTATGTGCTAAGTGGAAACATCCCGCATGATATATCTGTGTTCTTTATGCCAGTTTAAAGTCATTCTACACATTTTTATCCACACGGATAAAAGACGTAGCAGGTCTTCTGGGTTGGTGTAATTGGAACCATCATAGACGTGGGCGGCAGACTTGACTCTCCTGGGTCAGACGTAATTACCACCTACCCGAAATTGGACAAATAATGTGGAATAATGAAGAAGAATGTTTGTGAAAAGGATTTAAGAGCACATGGAGTAGACTAATGGTAGAACCATCACATTTTGTTACCCAATGAGTAGAATTATTTTTATTGTCACATTTTAGAGGCACTCTAAATAAATGTTCATTCAAAATAACCAAGTTCATGGACCGCTTCTGTTCTCTTGTGAAACAAAGTCAGCACTAAACTAAGTCTAATCTTTGACAGAGTAAGTATTTTTTTACTCAGATTAGTACTTGAATGTCAGTTTATATGACACTGCGCAGTAAACTTTGTGAACTCCTAATAATGAAGTTGACTTTAATTGGGCTATTGTCGTGAGTCAGACGGGACAACTAAGAAATTTATTTTTCGAGGCAACGAACCGGAAAAATAATTGCATTCTACGGGACTTTAACAGTATAGTGAGGGTACAAGACGTATTTTTAATGACAGGCAATCATTATCAGCCTCTATTAGGTTTAAATGTTAAAAATATCGTGCAACAAGCTCTTATGTTCGCATGAACGCTCGTTTCACGCAAGAATTTTGGGACAGAAAGTATTTCTACAATTCCTGTAATCCTGTATTCTGAATTCAATTCAAGTCTGCTAATAATATTTTTTATGATAGGGTTATTCATCGAAACATTTTGTACCATCGAAATATAAGCAACCGCGTTCATAAATAAAAACTTCAAACCATCGCCAAGTTATAAAGTGTCTACATAGTTTAACGTTGAACCTTAGAGTAAAACTACAAATTTGTTATCAAAATTAAATTTATGTTTGTTTATTTTTGTTATCAAAAATAATTTTATTCACAGTCAATATACCAATTGATTGTATAAATAAATGTCGCACCGGAAGTAATATGAGAACGAAAGGAAGCGGGAGTCCATCGGATAGAGTGATTTAGTTAATATTTCAATCCGCCGATTTATTTTGACTCCCCTGTTATGAATAACGCATATTATTTAACACTTACAATGGGAGTGAAGACCTCCCACGGGTATATTACCAAAAGCTTATGTTGTAGATAATGAAAAAAAAAATCTGGATCTTAAAATGTATTTTTGTAGTAAAAATGTATTATTAATTAGATTATTTAAAATCGATTAACTTAAAATTACGTAAAAAAATACATGTCTTGTTTTGCTAGGATCAGAACTAACGGTCATACATAAAGAATATGCTCGAAATATAGGCGTGTAAACATCCGCGTCTTCATCATTTTCCACTACACGCAAATCCTATTCTATATTTAAAAAATACACAAATTTCAAATCCGGTAGTTATAATCATAATAATATAATCTTTATGACTACCGGATTCATCTTATTTATGACAAATTCATGAGATCTGACGAAAACACTTTGCAAATACGTATATTCCATGCTTTTTGTTATGAAAATGACTGATAAAAAGTGACCGAAAATATAACTTAAGTATTTTATTGTAGGTACTTGCATAAACAATTGGTAAATAAAAAGTAAATTTTAAAATTACTTGATTTCTGACAGATAAGCCCATATAGTAGAAGTATCTAATGTAATTTTTAAATACTACGAATTCGATTTATACAAATATAGTCTAAAAATTAACAATTATGCTCTAAAATAATATACCGGAGGGCAAATATTTCGACTCACATTTCAACTCTGTATATTTGTATATTGATGTAATTTTTTTCACTCGTTTGTTTTCACATGAAGATAATTTAATCACTTTTGTTAGGTAAGATGGAAAACGCAAATTCAATTCTCAATAAAAACATTGTACCAGTGATTACACGCTGTTTAACATTTCAACTCACAGTTATAAAGTTTTTATTTAGACCTACCCCAAACGTAGTAGAAGGAAAGTCCTCAAGTACCCATATTTTCACAACGGGACAAACTTGGCGCCTAGAAACTCCTTCATTTTTCAAATGCAAATATATTTCTACTGGTTTCCACGTGCCCAACACCACATTATAATCCATATTATCATATTTGTGCTCACGTTCACAAACAAAAGTCACATTATTTTCACTGGAATTCGATACAACACCACTTAAAACCGGCGAAGTTAGTGTCGCGATCAGCGCAAGCGTCAAAACAAAACACAACCTTGATTCCATTTTTCAAATTTGAATCTGCATTATTTTTTGTTTTTTTAGTCTCCAAGTTGTACGAGGCAAATATTGCGCGAACGCGTACCGATCGTCAACTACTGGATGTCGAACAGCCGCGGTAGTGACTCATTCATTGACTCCACGTTATCTCTATTGACCTTAGAGGCAGCATTCGTAAAGCTCCATGAGACCTCTTGATCCTACGCATGACTTCTTGGCTTACAATGAGATCATACTAGAGATCTCCAATTTATTTTGGATTTCGAATAAATTAAGTCGTATTTATTTTTTAATTGTCAACTACTCTATTGAAACAATATTTTACAAATTTTTCCAATATTTTCCACACAAAATAATTTCGATTTATCACATTTAATATGCTCACCATTGTGGCTCATCTATTTAATTGTGTAAATTATCTTTATGTCATTTATTAATATTAATTACCACGGAAGCTAATACTAATATTACATGATCAATATTTTACATCGGTCTCTCTGTATGTATATATATATAAGGTTATAAAGTCTTCACAAAGAAAACAAGATAAGCCAGTCTTAATATTCAACAATTATAACATTTATCGCAACAAGGCTTGCATGATAGTTTATAAAGATGATGCTGTCATAAAAATGTTACACAACCAAAGCTATAATTTGTGTTGTGTTTGCGTGATAGAAGGAATTTTCGTAATCTCGCAATTTGTAAATTTTGCTTGGTTTCAAGTGCTTATCGCTTAACCTGTGAAAATTTCTGGATCAAATATGAGTTCTTTATTGATTGCGAGACAATCGCGTACACGTGATTATTACGTCGGTCGAAATAGGAAGGACTGTAATACCGCCCCAGATGAGATCTTTACATTTCTAAGTACCACTACTTTTTATTATTTTTAATATCGGGTTGTATTTAGTTTCACAGTTTTTCCTTTATAAGTAATTTATTTTACGACTGCACTCAGAAAAGGCAAATGGTAATTTAAGGTGCTCGTAAGTCAAGAATTTGTTTAGCGTATTTATACTTTACCACACAATATTTAAGCATAGATTTGCTGAGCAAAATCTATAATTAGGAACGCCTTAAGAAACCAATTAATATCTCTGAGTATATCCGTTAAGCACATAAATTGAAGTTGAGAGTAGGTACAAATTTTCGGTTGAGATCGCTAGATCATACTTATTTACTAAATAAATCAATTTATTTCTTTTTTTAAATCAGCAGAACTTAATATTAATCTAATTTAAATGTCACACTATATTTGAAATAAAACTTAGATATTACAATTCATAAGTATGGTCGTACCTAGTTCAGTAGTTATTAACGCCTACGAATCACGGGCTGGATGCCACAGAAAATGAAATTAGATATTTGGGTGTGCATTTGGGTTAAGTATTTTATTTTATTTGAAAAATTTTCTGTATGTACAAATATGGGGAAGATTTCCTATAGCACTATAAATGTTAAATACCAAGGTCAAATACTAAAGTATAGATAACCTTATTAATGTAAAGATAAAACCTAACCTAACCATTTATTTCATAATCATCCAAACGCAAAAACTCATAAATTGTGGTTCATAAATATAAGAGACTAGAACAAATAAAAATAAATGAGCATTACCTATATAGATTCGGTTTCGGGTAACTTACTATATGATGTAGGTTGATTTACTTTATTACATTTTTTAAACTGCATTTATGATTGAAATATCATTCGTATATGGACGTACAAAAGTGTACAAGTATTGTCATGAACGCATGTAGGCCCATAAAACAAGGTTTTTGAGATACGTACCAAATTAATTCAAAGTTTTAAAGTGAAATGACATTGTCAAACAGTGCCTACACTAGGAGACGAAATAACTTCGATGTTGAACTTCCAAACTCAATCCAAGTAAATGAGAGCTTCGTGCTTCTAACTAACAAAGGCACAAACTTTTGCGACTACTCGGCAAAGTTAACGTTTAATTTGAGTAGTAAATAAAGGAACTTCGTACTTGCGCTAGTTTTCAGATTGATTATTAGAGACAATTTCCTTTATTACTATAGAACATAAATATATACAAAAATATATAATGTTAAAATATATAATATAAAATAATGATATAATAATGTAATAATAATAAAATAATGTAAAAATAGAAATTATTATTAGGTAAGCTTTAAAAGAAATATGTATTTTTAGTAATTAGTAATAAGCTTAATGTAATGTCGCCTCACATATTGCAGTGCCCCTACGGGATATCACAAGAACTACAACTGTACCTAATTAATGTCTTAAATGTTATGTAAGGAATTTGAATTTGAATTTAAATAACAAACACAACATATTTTAAATGGTTTAGAAAAATTGCAACAGAGATAACCACAGTCTTCATAACGGCGACCAAATTGTTAGAAATATTGCTAAGAAGAAATTAAAATGTAAGAACGTCTCTATCTTCATACCTTGAAATTCAAACAATATATATTTTTGCATCACTCACCATTTCCATAGGCTCCGACAAATGTATAACTATGCATGATCTTGAATAGTCTACCCTGGAATCTCCCGCCAAATGCTGGATGAGCTCCGCTCCGTACCACATGCCCATGAGGCTGTCCACCCAGATCTCATTCTGAGGAGTCCGGTTGATGCAGTAGTCCCTTACGTCCCTCATGAACGGCATCTCATACGAGTTGTACCCTTGTCTGCCATACCCGTCGTTCGTACCGTATACATTGCTTTGACTTCCATAGGTGCCACCATAACTTGGAGTCGTATACCCCGAAGGATAATAACCATTTGATCCCATCGTGCTGTATGAGTTGAATGTGTTATAACTGTTGTATTTTGATGTTGTATATCCAGGGTTATCATTGTAGTTTGGATATCTAGTACCTTCAGGAAAACTTGCTATGTCGCTTCCATAACTGCCAGACTTATACGGATTCTGGTTATAAAGGTTACCTATTGTGCTATATGGCGGGTACTGGCTGGATGATTCGCCATATCGCTGGTAGCTGGCACAATCGGCGTACGAAAATAAAAAGTATAAGACGGTGGGAATGAAGTACATTTTCGTTTTATTTGTTCGGTGCGTGAGAGTCGCGTGCGGCTATGTCTGTAACGCGACAACGCTCCCGCGTTATGACGAATGTGGGATGTAAACTTAATTAAGACTAATTTTTATCCGCCCGTGGCTCCAAGGCAAAGGCGAGTAAGTAAGAAATAATAATTTCTCAACTTTATTAGAAGACGCTTTTAGGAACGGAACAAACCATTTTTGTCTATCTCAAGCTTCAAAGTTATTATGAAACATGTAATAAAGCTCTTTTTTCTTTTCCTAGAGGTAAATAGCGGACAGGTTTCTTTTTGGCGTATCAAAATGTGCCCATTACGGGATAACTCCAAGTAAGTGCAGTCGGGTAGTTTGGCATTTAAATCCCTTGCAGTGTCGTTGTCCCCTAGTATGCGGAGCGCATATAAAAGTGGTAACAACGCGCAAGTGATTCTCGCCCTCAGCCTAGGCCTCCGAGTGAGGCGTGTGTACCTATCTACTTTTTATGTGGTACAACTAAAGCGGCGTGGCGGATCACACCGGCTGCTGCCGTGGTATATTTTCCGCCTATGTATGTTTTCTAAACAAAGCATTTTAGGTATTTCCCATCCACCAGGTATTGTGTTTGAAATAAATTTAATTAAACGTAAAAATAATAAACCCCCAGACAATCACACCAACTGTATGGACCCAGTAAGCAGAGGCTGCGTTATGGATGATCATTTTTTGTTTATTGATAAGTAACACATGTGCTGGTAAGAAAACTCACTAAGATTACCACAATCGTAATTAATATTGTGGTAATTTTTGTGACCACATTAAGAAAAAAGTCCTGAAAAAAGCTCATTTAGCACGATAAACTTTATATTTGACGTCAAATCGTCAAAGGATTTAATTCTTAAAAGCAAGATGACAATTTGGAATGCGTCGATATTAAAAATATTTAAGTATCATACCTGCCTAAAATAACTTTTAGTTTCAAATGCGTCTTACTCTGTTTTGCTGCAGGGCTGTGATATATCATTTGCATATCGCCATTAACGAAAAAAATTGCGCAAACTGCTGTAAAGCATTTTCATACCCCTTGATTGAAGTAAAATAGTGGAAGATAGATGACCAGCTCCAGAAGCGCGGACCTCATGAATCTTGTCCCCATCGCCTGATTTAACTAAGTAGCAAACGTCACGTATCTCCCAAAAAGTTTGGTTATAAATATAATAAATAAATCCCCCAGACAGTAGTCCGATAGTGTAGGTAGACAGATAAAAACCAAATGTATCACTCAAAAGTAAGCAGAGCTTGTGTTATGGCAAACCGGGACCCAGAATAAACATAATAATATATAACGATATCTTTACTACCTAAAGGTTGGTTTGTAGAGAATGCCTTATGGGTTACAGCTCCTGACTCAGCATAAAATAAATGCAAATTTTACGTAAATAAATACAACACGAGGCAAAGAAAAAACATCAAATGAACAAAAAGTTTGTTGATTTTGATTCTCCACTGGTAAAAGTTATCGAAATGGTTAAATATTTTAAGAGGATGTGGTGATCATGTTAAGGTACCAATGTATATCACAACTTCCGATCCCAGAGGAATTTCCGGACATAATGGAGGCTATATTCTCCTGGATAACCTACCTACCCAATAGACTGGAATTATAACAATTGCTGAAGTAGTTTCAGAGTTTATCGATTAAATAGAAAAAACGAACAAATCTTTTATCCTTATTACCATAGTAGCTACTCATGGCCGAGGTTATCTGTTTTTGCTTTACTTCAGATTATTTGTTTACAAGACATCCTAATTCGTTCGACCTGTTATGAGGCAGGAGGTTGGAGAGTTTAAAAAAACCCTTTTATTCGAAACACACTTGTTTATTGTAGAACTTTCCAGAGTCACAACTTGTAACTAGGGATGTTGATTAGTGTTATCAGTATGGAGTCGAAACGCGCACTGATAGTTAAAAAACAAATTATTATTTACGTAAACTGAAAATGATGCACAAACAAAATTAAAGTAGCACATTAAGTAGTAAACAACGAAAAGAGTTTGCTCAGCAATATACCCATACTAGGGTAGGATATAACAGACCGTTTTAGCGTGATAGTGAAAGTAAACATTTTCACGTTTTGAATATTATTAGGATTACCTAGTACCATGACTAGTCCCGGATTCGATCCTGCAGTGACAGCCAAATGTGAAAATGAGCTTTAATAACTTAAGTGTATCAAGCCGACTGCTGTAACTGTGAACTCGAGGAGACCCACATACCTACCGTAGAAATTACTTCGTATGTATAGTCTGCAACCTACAATGGGAAAGCATGCAGGCCGATATCTCTGCATTTGGATTATTATTACTTTATACATTACCCAAGGGTAAATAAAATGGTTTGTTCGGGAGAAGAGAAACTAATAATTTACGCTACCTGTTTGCACAATTGCAAGGTTCAATTAAAACAAAGAATAACAACAATATTACGAGATTTTTAAAAAGCATATAGACAGCTTAGAGAGCGAACTTTCTTTTGAAGAGCGACTATACCTGTAGCGTGTCTGTGACAACGGGCACTCTTAAAGAACTTGTTATTAATATCTTTACTACTACCAGAGACTAGTAAATAACTATAGACTAACCATGTCTAACAAAATTTTGTGCTTTAAAAATAGTTGTTTTTAAGATAGAGAGATGGCGTTCGTTGTATTAGATTTAAAGTTATTTAAATTTACTCAAAAAAATGCGTAAAAAAACTTAAGATGGAGCTGTTTACAAAATCATTTGATATTTCATTGCAATTACTATCCGTAGGTATCAGGCGACAACAGACGTTGCCAGCTAGTGCATTATATTATTTGATGCTATGTTGCCGCTCTTATAATTCAGAAACAGAAAACTTTACACCACCCCGGATATTATTTTTGTAGTGTTACTGGGTTAGTGTATTGCCAGTATATAATTTTTGCCACAAAAAAACAGCATTCATCTCCACAGTTTGTTCTTATCTGCCTTAACATAATAAAACGAATTTCAGTGCATTTAATCAATAGATATATAATATTTTACTTTATTTCTTGATATCGATAAAAATTATGTCTTAATAAGTGCATAATTTTTATTTATAATGCATATAACTCATAACTATTATGCAGTAGTTAAAAAAATATTTTCTCGCTGGATTATTATTTAAAAAAATGTTCTTTATCCATCAACTTTTTTTGTTCTTTTTATGACAATATTTGATTTGTTTGACAATTTGAATTCTTTGTCGTTTATTGTTGTTGCTATGGGTGTGTGTTTGTTTTGGAACTTTTCCCTGCATTTCTTTAAATTCACAATATTTCTGCTCGCCTACTGTGACTCGTGCAAATTTTATAGACCTTGATTAAGTTTACGTTTTGGCTGCTACATATATGTTATATATGTATAACATGTGCATTTATCACAACTGTGATAATAAAAGCTTTTAAAAATAGGTTATTATGGCAATTAAAATAAGGAGGATGGTAGTGCCCAGGCGTCTCTGAACAAAATAAACTTATACCAGTATGTTTATGGTCTTTTGTAGTTGTTATTTTATCATCTATAAAGTAAGAATAAATTACTATCTACCTATTCTTATTGAGTAAAATTATCAAAATCAATTATATAAAATGATGACATTTTCCAATTTCAAGAAAGGAATAAATCCTACTTGCTAAGGTTTCAGGTTATTTAACAACGCCATCTAGCAGTTTTAGTCCGTACAAATATTTTGCATTACGTTTCTTGTCAATAATTCATATAAAAATTAAAAACGACAAGGTTGGTCCAAGCTATTTGAGAGCGACATCTAGTAATAGCTTGGATTTTGAGCTTTTTCCGAGTCACGAATTTTTGTATGGAGATGGTCAGTCTATAGTTATTTACTAGTCTCTGCTACTACTATAATATATGTGAATGTTTGGATGTTTAAATACAGTACAAACTCGTAGGTACTAAAAAATTTATTAAGATTCAATATATTTACCCTCTTATTTATCAATAGTCCCAGGCTACGGGCAAAAATCCCTAGAGTCCCGAATGCTGTTCGGTGTTTTGTATGGTGTTTTGTTAAAACTCAGGGATTGTAATCGTACAACTTTAAACTTCGACTTTTTAAAAGGGTGAATGTTTATAATCCATTAATAAATTATTTTTTGCTTTAATTGGACTAGTTAAAGGAGACGTTACATTTTTAAATACTAAAAAAATTAAAAATGATATCCTGCATTCTGTTCTACTTTGAAACAAAAAACGAAACATCGTGTGGCCACACCGAGGTGACGCTTCACTACTCTGCATTGTTGAAAGAAAATATGAAACAGCATGCTTGTACCACTGAGTCTGTGACAACTTGTTGTCTTTCTAGTCTGTGGTTTATTCAGGTCCTTTTGTCGAATAAGAACAGACTGTATGGTTTTAATAATCGATATTTACTGTGAGTAACGACTTACAAAAATATTTAAAACTAAGGTATAACTAACATTTGAATGACTTTGGAGGTGTTCGATTACAATAATCATAATAGTTTTGGCAACCTGAAATAATCAAAATATTCCTTTACTCACTACTGATTACTCGATTATTAATCAAGATGTTTATGGTATATAATCGAAAATAAACGAAAAACTCCAAAGCAGCTCGTAAATTGGATGAGCGATAAATTGGAAAAATAAAAGTAACAACAGAATTAATAAGACATCAACATGATCGATAGTGCCATGTTTTCATTATGTAGTATGGCTGATTTACGGATTTAAAAATGTTTTCCTAAGATGAAACTAAATGAAATTATGAAATATTGGCATATATTACTCGTTCTATTTATTTAATGCAAACCTAGGAACACCCGTACAAAAGCTAGCCAAGTGCCACTTAAATATTGAAACGTCTCATTTTAAAAGTTATTATGAAAAGGGTATGATGCTGAACTGATTCATTAATACGTACGAAGAATACCTTGCTTCACCAGAGTAAAATTATCTCTAGAAACACGACCGAAACCGGAATCCAAAAGTAACTCGCCATCAGAAGTCAAATATTAACCTCCGGATCATTAATCTTAATCATATTTTCCCATTTGCATTGTTTTTTCCTAATTAATGTTAAATTATGATCCGTCTTATTTGTACGGATGTGGTGTACCAGTAACTCTTAACCTTTGCTCTGAGGTACAGGACACGGGTCTTTAAGCCCCAGGAACAACATTTAAGAATACATTGTATCAATTAATGCAATTAACAGGTTACAATGACGGTTTTGTCTAGGATGGTAATTTGATGAGTCAAGTTTCGTTGTGAACTTGGGAGTATGGGTGTTATGAATAATCATAATAGAACAGTCTTGTTGAACTTCGGCACTATGTGTACCTAGGACAATTGGGTCGTTTCAAATATAAACGCGCTTTTAAATTCTTTTGTCTATGTATGGTATTCGATACATTACTGCTGACCACAAACTAACTAGTGATGCTACGTATCAGACAAACGAGTTCCTAACTATAACACTAGGAACCCAGTTTTTCAATTTGACAAATTTTTTTTTAAACGCTCGTCGATTCGTTTTGTTTACTTTATTCACAAAGAAATGTATTTAGTTTTGCCGATAGAGGGCACTGGCTTTTGTCTCACAGATGTGTTATATATTTATTACAAGGTCAGGGACTTAATCTTGAAAAAATCTCTGCAAATGTATTTTTATTATTTTTATATTTATTATATATATATATATTATATATATATATATATATATATATATATATATATTATTATTATTATTATTATTATAGTTATCTTCCGCTGTCTTACGTTAATCAAAGAGCTAGAACGAGAGATTCAGCGTAAGTGGTAAGCCCTGCCTGGTACGGAAGATGTCGGATTTGAACTCTGGTTAAGACTGATATCTGTATATTTACAAATGACAATTCATAGATATTTCTCTACTTTTATTACTTAGAGGTATATTTTATACTTATATCAAAGGTTGTCAACAAGTAAAGATACTCCTCAGAGCAGAGCGCTTAATAAGCTACCTTTATACTTTTTCAAAGAAAGGTCGTAAAATTATTCTTCTTATTCTTTCTTTCAAATAAAAGCCATTTTATTTAATTTATATTAATTAATTTATCCTCTTAAAGCACTTTTAGTTAGTACTAAGTAACGATAATGCAAGGAAATGGAGTCCTGAATTTTATTTCAAATATCACTTTTTTAGTTTCGAATGTTTAATTAAAGTATCGAAATTTTTGTTGGAACAATACATTATGATAATCCTGAAACCTGGAAAGATTGACACCAAACGCTCACAAGTAACATTTTTTGAGTCAAATTTCGCTAGGGGCAGGATTTGACTGGTTCACCAGGGTTCAACCATTGCGATGAGCCTTTCTGATTGTCGTACAGGATCCACTTTTATCACAGGTAATGATTTGATTTAAAATCCTTTCATTATTGTGACGGTTGAGTAATGTAACGCAGCAGTCGACGCGCGTTTGTAGGTTTGCTGCACTCAATTCATGAGGTACCCACCTCTCAAGCTTTTTCACCTTCCCCATTTGTTTCAAGTGGTTTAAAGCAGTTTTGTTACTAACACCGCAGCCTACAACTAAGTCGGACGTGGTTTGCGAACCGCTTTCACAATAGCCTTCAATTCTTGATTATCAACTTTGGTCTCCGGCTGTCCACGGGGCTTGTTCTGCAGGTCGAAATTTCCAGAACGAAAACGTTAGCACCAAGAACGCTCTGTGTTTTCGTTTGCGACACTGCCGCCATACACAGCATTAATACTTCGAGCCGTTTCTGCAGCACTGGTGCCACGGTGGAACTCGTACTCGTAAATAACGCAATATTTCAAGTTTTCCATTTTGTAAACTAAGTGACGTAAAGAAAAACCCAAAAGGGGAAACAAAACAAATAAATTACGGTTTTCGAAACACAAATGTGTGAGTAAATAGATGTATAAATTTAAAATTGGAATTCTTAACCAAAGTGGAGATAATACTGATCAAAGTGGGCAATACGACAAAACGCCAAAACGATCACCACATCCTCTTAAAAGATATCAGTATTATGATTACTTTTACTGAGTGAACTTTAACCGTAAACTATGAACTTCGACATTTAACTTGACATTTGAGTTAAGAACGCCCACACTAGGACTTGTCCAATCGACAATAACAAGAACTCTGATGGCATTCATTGAGAACTTTAGTGCAAGAACGTTTGTATAGCTTTATTCTTCATGTAATTACAATTAAATTGATACTAATAATAAACGTATTTAAGAATATAAGAATGGACTCTTTTGCACACAAGTACTGAATGACATTCAATTTTAAAGATAGGGATGATATAAAATTTTTTTTGTCCTTAAACTTAATATGTCCCACCATTAAATATCCCATTAAATGTCCCACCACAACAAGGCACGCTATGCATCCTTAAATCAATATGTGTTATAATTAACTAGTAGCTAATGACATATTATATATAGACAGGTTATCCACTCTCAATAATGGCAACGCAAATGCAAGGCATTTGCCCGCTATTTGACTTAAATTCAAATTCAAATTCAAATATTTATTTCTCAACATTGACTATTACTTGTTCTTATTGACGTCAAATAAAACATGATTCTACCACCAGTTCGAAAAAAACCTTCGTGAAGAAGAACTGGCAAGAAACTTCACGGGTATATTTTTTTTTCAAAATAAATTTACAGAGTCTCTTTATGTCTATACAAAATTATTCTTTTCTGCATCTGTTAGCTCGGCAAGTCTTCCCTCCCTCCAAGTATCCAAACGACGAACACCCTCAAACGGCACCCGTTCACGAGTTAACGCGGGATCCAGCCATCGCCCTCCTCAACCATATTAGAGGGAAGTGAGCGACCCGTCACCCGACGCTACCATAAGAAGACGTACTTTAGTGACAATGACGCTTTAGATATTCATCGGGACGAAGAACTCATCGCACAAACAGACACATTACACATGCTTTGTTACAAATACTGTTAATGAGGGGATTATACCCAAGGGCTTTTATCATCCAAATAATCGGATAGTTTATAATATGTCTTGTGCAACCCAGTGTCACGGCTAAACGTCAAACAAAACTTATTCCCTATTCTGTGTTTTTAATACCGTGAAATGCCTTAAGGTGTGTTTAATTTTAGACAGTGTACTAATGACACTGTTACTGTAAAAGAAAGAATAAACGTTTTTTTTCATGCGTGAGTACTATTTTATTATAACTATCTTATTTATTATTTTATTTTACTATTTAAAATGACGTTTTAAAACTGACATGGCTATTTATTTCAACAAACTCTAAGAGCGAGATGTAATATGATTTTGTATGTGGGAGTAAAAGAGATAACGCTATAAAGTAAAAGAGAGTTGCGACAATTTACGTACTACGTCACGTATCCTCGCGACTAATTAGTGCGAAGCAACGTCACGAAGTACATAGATATCTCTTTCTTACAACAAGTGAACCGTATTATTCTTTCCTTCTCCCACAATTATATTACTGTATATTTCGGGTACGTATCAATAGTTAAGTTGACGCCGTTTTTTGTGCGGTAATGTTTGGGTATGACCTGTCTATACGTAATATGTAATTGCTAGTAGCAGTATGCAACATAAAAGGTTCAACTGAGTGGGTGCGGGAGCTTGTAAATAAGCAACCTAATTTTGTGTGGCTACCGTCATCTTGTCAACCTCTGTCCTCGTCGTTTTAGGGTACATGTAATAATGTACGCACACATAGTTATTGTATAAATACAAGCTTGACGCACACATAGGACCACGTGTACAAATGATATTATGAATATTTTTACCCGAAACTTTACAAATGCTCTTATAATTAAGTGTGACTAACCCTGAACCTGAGGATTTTTAGGACTAGTTTTATCCAAGGTCCTAATACAAATATGTACCTACTTTTAAGGATGCGACTAGTTATCGTGTTAACAAACCTATGTATTGCTATTAATCTCAGTAAATCCGGAGTTCATTAAAAAGTTTTATGTATTAGAACTGCTATACTTAAACAACTTTTTGGGTTGCAAATCAACAGTGTCGTAGTAAATTTGTCAAAAATATCTCTTAAAAGTTGTTGTTGTAACCATGTTTTTGTGTTATTTTTTGCGGTGATTTTGAAAACGCGATGGGCTGTGTATTATTGGCCTTTTAAATTTCAATCGGCTTTGTGGCCTAGTGCTGAGGGCGCAGAGCCGGAACATAAAACTACTCTTATTTACGGTACACCAAAGGGCACCCTTCAAGAGTCCTAGCCTGTCCTTAGAAAGATGTCATACTTTGAAACTACCTCTAATGCGCAAGGCACACCTAGTGTCAGCTTGTAGTTAAATAACGATGTAAGGAGTATTATATAAATTCTCAATTTCCAACTTCGATCATTAGCAAAAAACGAGTGCGCGTTGTTTGATGAGTGCCAGCATCAAGATGTGGAGAAGCACGACAAACACATTTACATTACATTTTTTGGAAGCACCGTTACAAATACATTTTAAAGTAATTCTAATTACCAAAACGTTATTTTTATCAAAAAGATCTAAACACAAATAAGTACTTTTAAAGTATTTTTTTTATTTTCAACATCAAAATTATTCATATGATGCCAAGATAAACTTAAAAAAAATCTGTGTATAAAATAAAAACTATACTTATTGATTTTAATAGGTAATCTCATAATAGCCACTTAACAAACCCCACATGAAAAGTCATCATTTCTTACGTCAACGCTGTAATTTACCCCTAGATTGGCGCAGGATCAGAGGTAACACGTATGAAGGTCCAGCTAGTAAACTTTTGATTTCATAAAATAAAACAACTCATTGAGCATATCTTTTTATTTAAAAAATATACGATTAGAAATAGTTAAATAATAATAATCATAAGTATAGTGAGGGCCATCAACGCAGCCGCACTCCACTATCTTGATGGTCCATTGATCGTAGTATGAAAAGGTAGCGGGGTGCTCTTCGTCTTCGTGGATACCACTCACTATAACAAAAGTAATGAACCAAACATTTCATACCTGTAAACGTACCTACTAAGAATTGAGATAAAATAAAGGAATGTTTTAAAAGCATTAATAGGTACACGAATGGAACTTCGTGCAGGCTCAGATTCGGATTCGAATCCAATGCAGTGTTGTAGCCGCTTAATATGCGGAGCGCCCACAAATGACCACACAACGCGCAAGCGATTCTCGCCTTAGTGAAAGCCACCGCCAACTTCCCCGACTGTACGTTAATCATTATCATGGCACCGTGGCCTTCGATACAAAAGCAATAAAACCGCAACAAAATTTTGTTGATCTGTGTACGTAGCAGCACTTATTGATTTTCTTTTCGATTTATTTTGTAAACATCAAACTATACCTACACTTTCCTATATGTTTACCTGATGGACGAAAAACTGTTTTAGTGTAGCTCGTTTTGTGAGCGTTTTTTTCCAAATAAATTATTACAAAAATTTAGTTAAAACACACAAAAATAACAAAATCAGCTCCACATGCACGTGGCAACCTGCGCAGACTGCTGAATGCCGATACATTTTAGGCATCCCCCACGTATAGAAGAGTTGCTCCAGGTTATACCACTGGTATCGATCGAGTCTGGTGATGGTTCTCTGCAGGATCAGGGTGAAGATTCCACCAGCTCCCAACTCGGAGCAGTGGTTGATTATCAACATGTCATCAGTAATGTCCAGGATTCGTATGACTTCGGGATGTTTTGGTGGGTCGTCTGGATACCATATGTCTAAAAGAAAGTAACAAAGTTTTTTAAATTAAGTACTAGGATAAATCGGCATAATAAAAAAATGCCTAATTAAATTAAAAGTATAATTTTTTATTAATATATTTTTCATTTCTACCATGTCAATTGATAATTGCATTTTAACGACGAGATAGTCTTGAAAGGTTCAACCGTTTATCCATTAAGGGACCTTACGACAATTCTCATTACGTTTTAAACAACAAGTAGCGTAATCATTATATATTTTCTGTAAAACATTTAAAGTACAATTCCAATAATTACAACAAATTAAACATTGAACACATCTTACCGAATCCTCTTTCAATAGCCTCTCGTTGCCCGGGCAACCACTGCTCCAACACCCACAACCCTGGATCGTCATCGTCATAGCTATAAGTCTGCTCCATGGACTGCCCATCCTCATCCCAAATCACGCGAACCGTTTTCTTGAAACCAGTATTACGTTTGGCGCGTCTTTTCAATCGGACATCCAACCATGAACCGGTTAATGGGTACTCGGACCAGGGATAGGTCTGATGTGATCGCCAGTTTTCGTGACTGTAGTTTCGTTTTGGTAACTGAAATAATATACATGCAATTTTGTAAAACATGTAAGAATATATTTGTTTTTCTATTAAAAGTAAGTAAGTAACTGAATCAATCCACGTGCTTGACCATTTATGTATGCTTAAATCTTAAATAAAAAAATACCTATAATAAAGGTGATTGAGCGTGTTAACACACCAAAGGGTGGCGAGCGTTTTTTTTTTACATTATGTATGCATTATTTTATAAAAATATGACGTTTACACACGTACAAGGTTATATAATACTAGAGTCGGAGAAACTGATAGGGATGGAGCTAAAGAGCATTATATCAAATTAGAACTGTCATCGAGAAAATCAAGAAATGGAAATAGTATAATATGATCAAGCTACCTATTCATAGTTTCAAATATAAAAACTAGTTTTGCACTATTTTGAGTACGCTACAACTCACAAATAAAATGTTTGAGATATAACAAAAATCTTATTACCAAATTATGGCTTGGTATATGTTATGACTAACACAACACAACACCTAATTACTCACCAGAAAGTCCAGCCAATCGCTACGTGAATCCGAGGCGTCACTGAAGTGTAACGTGATACAGCCCACTTTATTAGGCACATTTGTCATATCTGCATTATGCTGGACATGACCTACCCCGTACCAAAGCCCGTATGTGGCTTCCATGTCCAAGGTATGAGACCATCTGATGTTCTCGCCGCAGAGGCAATTGGCGCTCGTTGCGAAAAAAATAAACATTAAAACATACATGACCACGTGTAGTGAGATCTAATGAGCAATAAAGGTAGGATGTGGGTCGGATCTGTGATGGTGACCCAGTCTTGAGTGAGCTACGTCAATTAGCAAATTATCTACGAGGTTGCATTGCGCAATAGGTGCAAGGGTTATGATTTTTAGTAAGAACGCATTAAATAAGCTTTTGTTAATTATATTTACCCGACTGCCGGAAACCCAGAAGAAGGGTTATTCATACAGTTTTATTTTTTGTTAACTTATTGAACCCATTTGATATCCTAATAAACCCTTTATTTAAAACTTTATTACAAAATAAATGCATACAAGTTATGTGTTTTAATTAAATTAAATAGTTCTTTTTAAATTAAATTTGGATAATAAATTCTTGAAATATCTCCTATATTATGAAGAAAAAATAGATATTAGGCGATTAAGTATCCGTATTTATCATTTTTAAATAAACACCTACTAAATTACTGACTATTCTCCCTTCTTTTGGAATAAGTACTTATAAATATTATATAGTTTATAAAGTTTTTTTATATCGTAAGTTAGCTAACGCTAATTTGGGATTATCTACTTATTGTGCAGCTATTGTACCAATAGATCCGATTAATTATTCTAAATTAAACTATAATGTTAAATCTGATCAATTGTATAAAATTCAGATATTTCTTGTCCACATTTCTCTTTCATTTATGTAAATCAACGTTACCTTTTTATTCGATATTTTATCGATATTGTACCTTTACCTTTGTACCGCCGGTAAGTACATACCTTTAAATATGACGCAAGTGTCCTCCTTTTAAACTTCCTGCATGTCTATCTATAATGATGAGAATTCTTCGCTATGTCTTTTCTTCAAGAAATATAACAATTCTCAAGTTACAACAGGTACCTTTCTTATGCTGCGTTCCGATTGCCGATTATATCGCTCACAACGTTCATATACCCAAATGACGTTACGAATGCCTGTGAGCGCGCTCACAGCGATATCGATACGTCATCAATGACGTCATAAACGCCGTCATCTTCCTGCTCACATGACCAAGCTACGGAGCATGGCCGCTCCGAATGGCCTTTCAAAACATGACGTTTCTTTGTTGATGAAATTGTAACTTTAGATTTAAGTGACGAACAATCAGAATGTTAGCGCGATATTTACCGTTCCGATTGCAATTGCTTAAATGTCACTTTTAGCGCGTTCAAACGATTAGGAGCGGTCATGAGGCAGTTTTATCACTGACGGCGGCGATGTGAGCGGCAATCGGAACGCACCATTGTTAGCCATCGAGGGTCAAACTGAAAGTTCTTAGAAAATCAAAAACTGGTTAAACTAGCTAGTTATTACTTTTATTATATCTTTTCAATATAGTGTCCATTCACGTTAACACATCGCTGCATCCGATGGAACCACTGAGAAAAGCACTTTGCCCACTCGTCCTGAGG
Source organism: Marasmarcha lunaedactyla (assembly GCA_923062675.1). NCBI lineage: Eukaryota > Metazoa > Arthropoda > Insecta > Lepidoptera > Pterophoridae > Marasmarcha > Marasmarcha lunaedactyla. The sequence continues at coordinate 8,182,429 of OV281342.1, read as the reverse complement.
GGTCTCTTCGACGGCCTTTTGAAACGCAGCCACAGCTTCTTTATAGCACCGAATCGTTCATAATTCCGAAAATGAAGTTTCCGTGTTTCACAATTCCGAATTTTTCTTCTTCGAAACTTCAAAATTCCGAACGTTTATATTTACGAAAATCAATATGCCGAATTTGAAAATACCGAACCATAAAAAATTCGAATTGTTAATAATCCGCAATATCATAAATATGAATCCCGAATTCAAAATTCCGAATAATATTAGTTGCAATAACAAACGCCTTGTAAAACTGCATGAGCACATCAATTTATACGTTCGAGCATTCAAGTAGTCAGCTGGAGATGAGACAGTTTATTTAGTTTTTGTACCGAGTTATTTCTTGAGTATGTAGTTTATGTACTTAAATGCCTTTCCTTCCTTTCCTGAAATCCCTTTTCTGCATTATCTACATACAGACTAAATGCTCCTCCTCGCTTCGCTCGTCGCCCAATGTGCCTTATTAATTTTAATTTGTGTCACAGGAGATTTAGATTATAATTTTTAATATATACCCGTTTTATATACAAAATCTGAATGTTAGCATTGAATTTTCGGAAAATTAAAATTCGGAATACCATATTTCGGACTAGTAACACAGCGGGTTTTTATTTCTTCGTACTAATGAAAGTCGGAAAATTAAAATTAATAATGATTTATAAAAAATTTATAATGATAAAATAAGAATCGTGTTTTTAAATAGTCGGAATTTAGTCTCTTAGGGATTGTGAAATTCGGAACTTTAAAAATCGGAATATTCACATTCGGAATGACATAATTCGGAATTTTTGGGTTCAGTCGTCGCCGTAGAAGGCCGTCCCTCACGCAGATCATCGGTGAGATTAGTGCGACCTCGTTTAAACTCTTTAAACCAGTTGTAAACAGTTGCATGAGATGGGGCTTTATGCCTATCATAATATCATTCTTGTTGACTTAAATTACATCAAAAGTCATAAAAAATCATTGCACGAAAATTTCCTCGCGTTAAATTCATGCTGAGGTGACCAAGAGGTGACACAGGCTATTTCCAATTTGCCGCCAAATCGTGAAACAAAATACAAATGAAGGAAATACATACTCAATAATATAGGCAAAGAGTTCCATTTTCAAAATTTAAAATTATGTTTTTATTAAATTGTTTACAAGTGGCCAGTTCTAAGAACTTTCAGTTTGACCCTCGTAAGAGGCGAGAACGAATGAATGAATGAAAAGAAGACTTTCTACTGAAGAAAACGTATTCGCAAAAAAGATTTTGCAATCTAAAAACAACATTAAATGGTGGCCATTTATATTCAGTTATGATTAAAAAGCATTAATGTTGTTTAGAAATATATAAAACGTAGAAATTGAGGAATATCGTAGTAATCAAAAAATGTTTATTTAGTTCAATTAAAACTCAAATAGAAAAAAAATCTTGCTAAAAAAAAGCCTAAATTATTGCTATCATCGCTACGTCTCAACCAATTTTGACGAAGAATTGATGGTCTTTTAAGAATTTCAATCCAATTTCTTTTCCCTTATATCATGTTAGGGATAGAAGACATAAAGTCTTATTTCTTCTGTCAAAATTGATTGGTGTAGAGAGATCTCTTGGGGTGTCATGTTAGAAGAAAAGACATGTCCTGTGTTCGTAGAAAAGTACGCGGGTCTTCATTTAGCTCTCAAATGGCCTAAATCATATTCGTATTACAATACATATTCAAGACAAGTCACCGAGTTTTTACATAAAACATTTTGGAGTGAGTGCGAATGTCACTTTGATTCCATTGTACTCACATAAATTTTTTTAGGATACGATGTAACACCCAAAAGTAACCTATTGTTTCTGTTTTCAGAACTATATAGCTACGAAATTTCAGAGCGTAGGTTGAAAGGTACACGACACGCCCCGTAAGTTAGTTCGTTAACTCAATTAAGTAAGTAACGTTAGTTAACGTAGTAAGTAGTAATCTTAAGCAAGGGTTTCTAGTAAAACTGTATAAAATATCCTAAATACCTTTTATTGTGAAGTTATAATAATAATAATAATAATTTCTATGGGATTGGGCTACTAGGTTTTCTATGAATTCGAGAATGTCGGTGTCGTTACATAATACTTTATTTGACGTGATGATACAAGAGTACCAAGTTAATCACTAACTTACGATACTTAACTTCATAGACTAGGTTAGTTACAAATTTTGGGTTCTCTTCAAGCTGTATAGATATATTATGGTGGACGACCGAATGGTGTTGTGGTAAGTAGCCTTGCCTCATACGCCAAAGGTATCAGGTTCGAGTCCTGGCCGGGGCATTCATTTGTGTGATGAACACAGATTTTTGGTATCGTGTCATGGTTGTTTATATTTATATATATGTATGTTCGCTGTATGGTCATTCATAACACAAGCTCTGGTTACTTTGGGACCATACAGCTGGTGTGTTTGTCTGGGGATTTATTTATTTATTATTAGAATGCCTTGGTATCTAGACGGCTTACAAGTATCCACCATGCACTATAATGTTTTCCGAAATTACGGTTGTCTGGAAGTGGACACTTAGCAGTAAAAAACCACCTTTAGTGAACTATTTCAGTTTCTTTCTATTTAAGATTATTTTTTTTATATATGTCTAATATATATCTTTACTTATATCTACTTATATCTTCTTTATCTAAACCAATTTTTACAGTTCTCTCACTTTGTAATGACAAAATCAAACATCACAAGAAATAATACAAATAATTTAATAAATATCAAAAGTACAAAAATATATATCAAACTTATTCACCAATAACAGTCTTTACAGTTTTCAAAGCTGCGCTCTCCACGCAAACATCGACAGGAGAATTACGACTAGAGTGGAATAGCCAATTTTGGTTGCAGAGTTTTCGCAAACGCGTTTCAGTGCTGAGAGTGACAGGTTCTTTCTGGTGATTACTCCATGGATGCTGGCCAGGTCTTCTGGAGTCAGTTGGTTCTCATTTCTGGACAAAACCACGCTGTAAAGCTGCGAGTGTGGCAGTCTCATGCAGAAGTTGAGCACCAGGTGAGTGTTGGCCACTTTGAGAACTTGGATGACTCCGCCGAAGAAACGGTACATGTTGTCAACGGCTGAAAAATAATAAGGAAATAAACTATTTAAAAATAAAAATACGTACGGCTACAAAGCTTGTTCTACGAATAAATTACTATGCATACTTTGGAAGGCATTTCGCGTTTGACATGGAAAACATCTATGCTTCAAGCTCAAGACCTTCGTTCATCGCACAAAGCCCGTGTCTCGGACAAACCCAGGATCTGAACCCGGGGTCTCTGTGGCATTTCTTCTAGTGCTAGTTATACATTTTTGAAAACTAGATTAATATTTAATTTGGAAGTTAAACAATTATTTAGTAAGTACTTTTTCGTTACATAGAGGTGCAGAGTTAAAATATTTCAACGCACGACACAAGCCTATGTTTAATAAGTATACATAAGTATTCTTATTACAACTCTATGTTTTAAATTTACCATAACACAAATATATGTGAATTATTTTATAAATCATTTAACTCTCAATTATGGAATAGATTAGTTAAAAAGACGAAAGATTTCTTTTAATTGTTTATTGCCTCTATTGGATAAACTCTATGAACACTACGCATGTCTTTATAAAACCACTAGAACGATATCGAGAGATCTTTCACTATATCAAATTCGAACCAAGATTATCTACAAGTAACAAAGTCTTGCATCAAAAATTCCTTCGAAACTGACAGCTACCTAGTAAAACCGAATGAAACTTGCGGTGAACCATTATTTATTTTAAAAACTTAATACAAATGTCAAACTGCAAAAGTAAATAATAAATGAAAACCCTACACACGTTAAGTGGATCTTGATTTAATGAATTGATCGAAAGGGTTCAAGAAAATCTGATCACACGTTTATTATGCATGTATTTTTTATAATTATAGATTTTTCTTTTGTAGAATATTCTTGGAGACAATTCGAACAATTAAACACAAATAGTATAGAGTACGGACGGGCAACGTGGATAGGTCGGGCAAAAAGAAGAATTCATCCTGTTTAGTAAATAATAATTAGAAAGAGAAAAAGAGCGTGTCATTCGACGCGCCAACCCCAGTTTTTGTGTGTGCTGTGAGTGAAAAATTGTTTTTCGATAAAAAAGATTCATATTTCGACGGTAGTACATAACGAATTGTTCTTTGAGTATTAAAATTGTGATTCCAATGATATTTCCATTTGAATGTACGTTAATTACCGTATTAAAATTCAAATTCATATTTACTTTTTAACTAACCTCTGAAAATTTATAATAAAAACAATACAAAATGCAAGAACCGAGCGGGCAATGTGGATGGTATCCATTTTGCCCGGCCTAGTCTTGATTGAGGTTATTTTGGGAGATTTATTATAAACTACCTACGAACGAAATTACTAAGTATTGTTATTGTTTTAGATGATGTACAAAAGGAAAACCGACCGAGCTAATTGGTCTGAAGACTGCCTACAACGGGCCATACAAGAGGCTACTACTAGCTCCATTTTGTCTGCTAGTAAAATGAATAGTATTCCCTATGGAACTTTGTACAGACACGTAAAATCTGGTTCAACAAAGAAAAAACTTGGACGATTTGAAGCAGTTTTTACTCCTGCGGAAGAAGAGGAGTTAGTAAGTTACGCCCAAAAAATGGACAGCCTGTTTGCTAAGAAAATGAGAAAAGAAGGAACATTTAAAGACAATATAGCAGGAAAGGGATGGTTTAAAATTTTAGGCTTTGTCATCCAAATATGTCTTGAGGACACCAGAACCGACTTCTATAGCTAGAGTGAAAGGATTCAATCGCGAAGCAGTAGAATGGTTTTATTCTTTGCTAGAAGAAGTGACAGAGAAACATAATATTACTTCTGACATGATATTCAACATGGACGAGACCGGTGTGAGAACCTCTTCAAACAAACCACCTAAAATATTATCAACGTACAACAAAAAACAAGTTAGAGTTGTATCTAGCAACGAGAAAGGAGTAGTAACGACAGTAATTCGTTGCTGCAGTGTGACTGGGTCTTTCGTACCACCTTTTTTATTTTTAAAAGGAAAAGGTTTAATCAAAGACTGCTCGATGGATCCCCACCAGGATCTGAAGCTTGAAATACTGATAGTGGTTTGATCTCAGCTGAAAAATTCTAGGAATGGCTTCAAGTATTTGTTCACAAAGTAAGACCGACTGAAGAGAAAAAGTCTCTTCTAATACTCGACAATCACAAAAATTACGTTTCTTTGGAATATACTTTAAAAAATATTGTGTTTCTTTCGATTCCCCCGCATACGTCTCATAAGCTCCAACCACTTGATGTCCCAGTTTATGGACCGTTGAAAACGTATTTCGAAATAGAAGTCAATACTTTTCAAAAAGCACATTCCGGTAGGATAATCAATCAGTTTGATGTTGCAAAAATTTTCACAAGTGCATACTTAAAAGCAGCTACACTTGCAAATGCTATCAGCGGTTTCCGTGCCAGTGGAATTTATCCGTTCAACAAGCACATTGTGACGAACATTTTGCACCTTCTAAAGTTTATCAAACTGCTGAAGAGGTGACGTTACCGCGAGCAAACGTAAGTCAACCTGTGATATCGCATGAAGACACTGTCTCTCAAGCAGGTAATCCACAATCGAAACGGAACATTCTAGAGATGGAAGAAACGCCTTCAACTCTTCAAGACAATTTCCTTCAAGAAATAGAAAGTGATTCTCACCCAGAGCCTGTTCCAGAAAAAGAAGCTAGTCCCGATAACGTTCTAAATCGATCGTACCAAGAAACTCTGGAGCAGATCATTTTTCTCAACTTGATAATATGGAACTTGAGCCTGACATTGTTCAAAAAGAAGTAGCAAGTGTTAGCGATGCAAATATATCACTGCAACAAGTTCTGGAAGAGATTCGATCAATTCCATTGGAAGAAAATAGGAAAGCCACCAGGGGACGTAAGAAACAAAAAGCCCAAACTCACTAGCACTCCAATTAAAGATGAACAGAAAAAGAAGTATCAAGCTGCATCTGTGAAAAAGAAAGTCGCATTTGAAGCAAGACCCGGTCTGTCAAACATCAAAAAAAGAAAAACTAGTGCCAAGATTTCAAAATAAAAAAAATGAACAGGATTATTGTTGTACTATGTGCAAGGAAAAGTGTATATCACCACCAATAGAAGACTGGATACAGTGTGGTACGTGCAAACAATGGACCCATGAAGGCTTGTTCATCGTATATGTGCAGAGGGTCATATTTCTTTGATGATTGTGATGATTTATCAACACCTTTCATTTTGCCCGCCTACAAGTCCATTTTGCCCGCCTATCGAATCCATTTTGCCCGCTCGGGGTTGGCAAAACGAGTAATGTCTACTTTTTTTAAATAACATTAATAATTATAAAAAAGAGTTGTGTTAAGTCGTTGTTTATGTTTTTACCAAAGTACCACTTTAATAAAAGTGTTGATTGTTATAACTGATTATTAATGCCTTTTTTTATCGAAACCTTAGCATAACCTTCTTGCCCATCCGTCCCCTAAGTATTAAAGTGTTTGTTTTGTTTTACTTGAAACTGAACATTTTCAAATTGGAATTAATTCTATGCTTTCTTCATTTTTCTTTGTTATTCGCATTTATATTGCCATGGGAATAACAACTCTCATATATCATGTCATATTAAACGAGTCACGATATCGAAACGTCTAGACGCATTGTGGCCAAAACACCAAAGTTCAGACAATTCAGCAAATAGTGTAGAATAATGTATGACTCGAATTATTTAGCCAGACACAAGAGAATTATATTGCTGCTGCAAGTAGAACTGTGATTATACCAATTTGTTGGTTCATTTAATAACATGTATTTAAGACTTCTGAATTTATATTTACCCATTTTTTCATATTATTTAAAAGTCATTGAGTTCAAACGTAATTCCGATATTTATGGTATTTTGTATTATTTTTACCTATATTTTCTAGTATGAATGCTCTGCTCGAACTAATAAAACTTCCCCATTTCTTCAATGGTCAATTATACGCAGATAAAAGTTTCACCCGCTTGTGGCTGATGTCCCAAAAAGTCGAAAAAATTGCTTCAATGGCCCGTTTTTGATATGCTTCGCAAAGGGGTGAAGTCATCTACCTGCCTCAGTTTTATCAGCGCCTACACAAACATAAGTGTAATTCCAAGCACAGACCCCTTGACAGGCGGTTCTATACGATCCCGTCTTTTTCATCAGTTTCCAAGGGATTTAATGGAACACAAACACCTGCCACCTAAGAAATTCAATAAAACTAATATAAATAAAAGTAAAAGGACGCAGCACTGTGTACTTATTTCCTTTCCTAATTTTTACGAGAATAAATTGATGTGAACTATCGATTATCATGGCCGCCATTTTGAATAAAAACATAACTAAGTGGTGGAGGGTGCCTGGGATACTCTCGATACAAAAAATATTCAAATTTAACTGGATTTTTTCAATTTTCATTTTTCGGTGTGTAAAACAATTCAATCAATTCCTTGGGATACGGACGCTCAACATTATGTTAAAGCTTTTTGTTTTAAAGAACAGTTTAAAAAATACAGTCTGGTCTTTACGTTTTTAAGAACTTAATAAATACGCGTTTGTATTCTTGTGCTCCTGTGAACTTACAAGTATTAGGAATATCCGTTGGCCAGAAACCCTTCCTCGAGGTATTGACCTTGATGTGGTAGTCGTCCTTCCACAAGCCCTCGTGCCACTCCAGTACGAAGTACCGGATACGATGGTGTTCAGGGAGTCCATAGCCACGGTTCACGTACGGCGAATTTGTCAAGGGAGGGTAGGGAGTTGGTGGGGTTGGCTGAGGGTCAAAGAAAAAATAGTTTAATTACATATTCGGTCATTCTGCCAGGCTTTTCGCCACTTTGCATTTACAAAGTTATACGGGCGTTGTATTCGATCTGTTATTATTTTCTTATCTAGTTTTTCTTGTTTCTACTGTTCATTTAAAAATATATTTGTTTATATATATATATACATTTTTTAAATCGCATAAATGAAATATCCAGTTAAACAAAAAGTAAAATAATATTTCTTGAATAATCTTATATGCTACTGTTAAAACGATCTAAAATGGCACCGTTCAAACAAAAAGGGAATCGAAATACGTCAAAGTTTTTGCGAGCTGTGACGCCAAAGATTACAGGCTAAAACCTGTCGAATTATTTATTTATGTATATATTTAAGGACCACCATTTACGTAGACATAAAATTACTTCATAAATTGAACATGACTTGCTTACAACTATATAACATAAATGCAATTCTTATTAACGTAGCCACATCATTCAAACAAAATAAAACAAAATTAAAATATCAGTTAGTTAAAAGAAAAGCGAAATAATAACAATTAGGATACGTCTAGAACAATGAAATCAACTTAAATTATGTTTTATTATGCTCGCCATGGGGATCAGAAGTAATTTTTTTGATCATGGAGGTTTGATGTCTTTGTTTTATGATTAGCATTTTGAAATCCATATTTGGATTCCCGATGGAACTCTTTTTGTGCGAGAGTTTAGAGATGAGAAAGTTGGCATGACTGTATTGTTCCATATTTACATGGTTAATCATTAATTTATTTTGTTAATTGTACCTATATTGTTGCCTTACATTTCAATATAATTTATTTTAACTATCATTTAAGTACGAGTAGACCTCATTTTACTAGATTCCAGTTACTTTTGATTTACAGATGTTAAAGCGATATCAAAGCGTTCGATAAGTAAAATCGCATTAAGTAGTTAAATATAAATATCTTTATCTTGAGGTCTTCAATTATGACACTAAGTATACGACGTAATCACCTAGGGTTCGCATCTTTGAAAACTAGCTTCCGCATTGAACAACTAGCATTAGCATGCGTTTTATAGCCTGATGCTAAATTAATTTATTCTGCGTCTAGTATGGTCGAATGATACGATTTGCCCTTTATATTGTGTAAACCAAACCTAAAAAACCAAAACACTTACTAAATTATGATTCACTAAACCACCGTGAACGTAATCTTCAAACTTCCTAATTTGAATAACAGGACAGTAGTAGTTAACCTCCGTTTTAACCTCTTTTTCCTTATGGTACATGTATTCACGGACGTACCACATCCCCAAAATTGATTCTTCATCAAAGTCGTTGACTGGATGCAGGTCCGGGCAAACTTCGACATTTGCACCGGCAGCGAAATGGTTAACCGCGAAAATGATTGAAATGGTAAGAATGATCATTTTAATCTATTAATTTAGTAGTTTACTAAATTGAGTTACCACCCGTCACAAGACTTGTGACCCCGATGACAAGCTCTATTACTTTAGAACAATAAGTAGACCTCCATGTTGAGTGACTCAGAGGGGTTATTTCGTGACCCCTTAATTAATGAATGTAATCTTTCGTATCCTGGTGGTATGTGAGAACAAGTTAATTTTGACATTTTTCATATTCTTTCATTGAACTAATTAATTGATTTAGTTTATCATTAGTAATTTGTCTTTTATTTGTAGAACCGAAATGAACATTCTAAAATATTTATTTCGAGCGTTCAATCATATTTGTGACTGTATGGTTTCTTAAATGTCCCATGTCTTTAGCCCAAAGTAGTCCTTAAAAAACTAGTTAATTTCATTACGTAGTTTCATTATATTAGCCATTAGATAGTATTTTTTAAATAAATAATTAAGATAGTTTTTATATAATACAAGTTGCAAGCGGTAAGGAAAGTGGGTATTAAAAGTGCCTCGATTAGTAAGAATGTCGAAGGAATGATGAGGGTAAAAACAAGTGAGAGATTAAGTTATTGTATCGCTACAAAAACATTATAAAGCTTTAAAAAAATATTAAACATAACAACATATAACATATATTTAACATACTAACCTCGACAACGATTTCTTTGATGTCAACATAGAAGCACTCATTCGTATGTTCAATCGTATACTCGCCCTTCATATGCGGGATTTTTTCTACACCGTACCAAACTCCGGTAATCTGATCCAAATTTATATCTCCATAATACGGTGAAAACTCCTCACAGTACTTGTGATTGTAATTATAGTCGAAATTCTGATTATTTTGTCGATACGAATAGCACAGTACTAACGATAAACTCGAAACTAGGAGTAGACTTTGCAAAAACATCTTGGATAAGCCCGGGTATTAACGATAACCCGGTTCAAAAGTGACGGATAAAGCGAGCTCACGGTACCAGGCGACTATATCTGCGAGGAGGTCTGCGGTGGATTAACCAAGCCGGAGCGTGGTGGTCTAGCAGCACGTGGGCCCGCCCCCTCACTACAATTGATAATGCGTCGCAGCCGCGCTGATGCCTCGTCGTCGTTAGTAATTTACTCATTATCCGGAAACACTTCCTTAATAAACATTGTCAACACTTTGACAGTCCCCTCTACTACTTGCTGTGATATTTATGATGCTAAAAATATGGTACACTTTGCCATCTTAAATTATAAAGATTATATATAAACCCTGAGGAAAAAGTTTTCTCCGAATAATTTTCTTCATAAAACGTGGAGCCTTAAGTTTCCAGCAGGGTTTCTCAAGTTTTCCGCAAGCCGTCGCTTTTCTCGGCATACTTACATGCCAGGGTACCAAGACGAGCGAAGAGTTAGTTCGGAGGAGGAATCAATACTTGGCTATGACGTCATTGAGGGCTGCATCGATCGCGTCACAGCGCGGACGTATTCAACCCGCGACGTACATACTGACTATTGATTTTCACAGGCCATGTGAGTTCGGTGCACACTTACTACACGAGCTCATAAAGGTTATCGCTTTTTAAAGTGTTATCATTGTATGTACACAAATAAACAAAACGGTTTACTGAAGTTAATTAATGTTACTGATCAATATAGATAACAAAGTGCATAAATAATATTGTTTATAACTTGTCTACAAATTGAACATCGTAAACAGCAACATATTATACATGGTCTTTTAAAAGTATGCTAATAGATCATTTGATATTTTGAAAACAATACGAATTGAAAATCATCCATCTCTTTTCATTAGGAACGAGTTTGAAAACGTTTCCGTTCACCTTTTCGTGTTTCTCTGTATTGTATTTAATACAAATCCTTTTTGTAAACAATGAGTGTGAACCCTTCTTATTACAGGCGACTCCTGCACCTTATTCGGCTTATGTGCATCTGCAACTGCTAGCTAACTAACTTACTTGGGTTCTCCCTTATTCGACATAAAAAAATATCATATAATTTAATATCTTCTAACAACTTTAAGTATAATTTACTTTAATCATAATTTAAGTTTTAATAATTTTTATTTTATTTAACTTTCATTTGACATAACAATAGTGCTAATATTCTATAGGCATATTATTAATTAAACGTAATGTTCATTTGATCTAATTTACATCTAGTATATATAAAAATTTGGTGCGCCGACGACGGAAGCCGAGCGAGCGCAGCGAGCGTGCCGCAGCAGAGCAGACTGTTCAACTTATCATTATAACATGTTTTACATTAAAAGTCATTACTGATTGTACTATATTATTGTGAGAAAAATAAATTCTTTAACGACTACACTTTAAAAATTTTGGACAATGATTTTAGCAAATTTATTGTTTGATGCTAAATAAGTAAATATGCGTAATAAGTAAATATTTATGTCAAATAAACATATAAAAAACAAATATTAGGTGTATTATGTCAATCGATATTAGGTGAAATGAAATTATATGACAAATTTTTATGTCAAACCATAAAGAACCTAACTAACAAGCTAATTGATTTGGAAACGGATTAAACGTCAGAAAAAAGTCCTGCTCATAAAATATTACAGAAAATTTTGTTGGCTTTTTGTTGTTAATATATTTTTTGTTCAATATCATGCTTTAATATTAAGTTAACAGTGAATCCAAGTAATATTCTTGAAAACTATAATCACCATTTTAGGTGACGATTTTAAATTTTCAAATGGGTAATCTGCCTTTAAATGGTTGGTCTGCGGCTGCTTCCAGTAAAAGTATAGTTGCTGCGGTAGGGTATTAAAGTGTTATATTTTAATTTTAGACATAGGGTTGTTATATATTTTCTTTTTTTAAGGTTACATACCAGTTTTTTTAATTCTGTGAATGAAGTCTTTCTCAGCTCTAAATTCGATGACATCGTTCCTTAGAACATAATTATATCTCTCTCTAAGACTTTAAACTTTCCCATAATTACTGACCCATCTCGATCAATCACCCTGTATACCGGGTGGTTTTTCACACTCTACATTCGGGTCAGCCAATCCTGTATGAAGAGTCGATGTCTTTTTAAAGTTATTCATAAATGTAATCTGAGCCCATGTTCATTATTTCTGTACGGTAAAAAAAGCCACCCCGTGTATCAGACACCGAGGTCAGAGGGAACAGCACCTTAACCGCTGCGCCCTGGACGCTCAAAGGTATCTTTGACCTAGACTAAAAGTCGGAAAAAGCAGAAAAAACTAAAAGCAAGCTTTATTTGTCATCTAGAAATAATGGATTCAAATTAAGTACATAAATCAACAATTTCGAATTCGTTGTGGATATAAAAAAACGTCTATACAGTGTGTTCCTTTGTTCCTTATATAGATTTCTTAGCAATGGGTGGTAATTTAATCCACGCAAGTTTCGGTAAAATATCTAATAATAATAAGCAAATTCGTAAAACAATAAAAAGAGGACCAGACCAAGGTTTCACATCATTGTTACTCATTTGTTTCTTATTTATAAATAATAAATCCCATGCAAATACCAACTGTATGGCCCCAAAGTAAAATAATACCCATGATTCGAGATCAAACATCTGTGTTCATCATACAAATGAATGTCACGACCAGGACTCGAACCTGGGACTTCTGACGTATGAGGCAGGGCCACTCACTACACCACTCGGCCGTCAAGTGCAACGGGTGCGGATGTTTTGATGCATCCACATCGCAACTACTTTTTGTGGGGCAACGTGCCCCGTGAGCAACACCCGAGCAAAAAAATATTAAATAACGTTACCTTAATAATAGTAATAAACCCCCAGCTAACCACACCAACTGTATGAGCATTATAGTATGTTGACTGTAACAAATGTGTGATAACAGTCAACAAGTGGTAACATTTGTTACAAAATGTTACTTCAACTCGACAACATAAAAACACATTTGTTAACGCGGGAAGTACGTATGTCCGTTGACCACAGAAGTTTGTGAACATATGCCATGCAACTCATGTATGTGTGTAGTAGATTTTTGGAGACACCGTGAAAGTCGTAGTTGGAAGAATTGGAAGTATTAACGTATAGTTCCATAAAATTCAAATTCAAATTCAAATTCAAATTCAAATTCAAATATTTATTTCTCAACATTGACAATTACTTGTTCTTATTGACGTCAAATAAAACATGATTCTACCACCAGTTCGAAAAAAAACCTTCGTGAAGAAGAACTGGCAAGAAACTTCACGGGTATATTTTTTTTTTCAAAATAAATTTACAGATTCTCTTTATGTCTATACAAAATTATTCTTTTCTGCATCTGTTAGCTCGGCAAGTCTCCCTCCCCCCAAGTATCCAAACGACGAACACCCTCAAACGGCACCCGTTCACGAGTTAACGCGGGATCCAGCCATCGCCCTCCTCAACCATATTAGAGGGAAGTGAGCGACCCGTCACCCGACGCTACCATAAGAAGACGTACTTTAGTGTACGTAAATGTAATATGCTTGAGTTTGTGTAAGTACCCGATTTACTAGGTAATAATTTATAGTATTGGCGGTAAGGACGCGATGAGCAACATTCATCAAATAGTAACAAGTAGCCACAATTTAGATAGCATGTTATGTGTTGCATAGTGTTGCTCCACAAAAAGTAACTACGGTAAGGATGCATAAATTGTTTCTTAATATTTCTACAAGGATTGAACAAATTTGTTTTAAAAAGAATAGGATTAAAAAACAAACATAGGCAATTTACCAAATTCCTTTGAAAACAATAAATAAACCGTAAGTTTAAGTTTCAATACTTGAGCGTCGTATGTGCTACTAGTAGCTGAAGTATATAAGGCTATGTACCAGGAGAACATATCCAATCTTTAATACGATAGACGTCTAGATTTCTAGAATTATAGCTCCAAGGTACAGCTGATTCCTTGGTCAGTAGGTACCATATAGAGTGACGTGTGAGTGAACGAAGAGAACAAGAAGAACTTAGCCAAGAAGATCTGCTTGCATAACATTTATCTTTGTAGTAAAGGTGCTGCTAACTGAATGGTTTAGGCAATGAAATGGACTACATAAGTGACTTAATTTTTTTGTTTTACTGGGAAATTGTACTACTATAGGTATTAAGAACGTGATAGTTAATGAAAATTTAACATTTTATGACGCCAAATCTATTTTTATCAATAAAAAAAATTATTGTAACAATAAACAAAGTATACAATTATAAACACCGCTGATAAAAATATTAGCCGACTTCCATTTCCAATGGATACGGTAGACAAATTTAACCCAGGGATAATCCAAATGCGAGTCAATTTATATCCTCAAAACCCTTATGGATCACCCCAAAAGCCTTGTGGTTTACTCTACTAGGAATCAAGAAGGTAAAGGAAGGTCTCTAAAACCGAGATACCTTAAAAAACCCGCGAAGCTACGCGCTATGATCGTACTACGCAGCCCCTTACTACGCGCAACCCTAATTCAGCCCGAGTAACTTGGAGCGCTACGTGGTGCTACGGTGGAAAAACTACAATAGTGTCAGTTTATCTGTGAAAAAAAAGTTGAAAATTTAGTTGTTATATTACGGATAACTCATTAATTAATTAACGAATTTGACTTACATACCTAAACGAACTTTTCAGCGCTTAATATCAACTGTCAAACTCTCTTTAAAAGTGAAGGTTATTTTCAAATTTTCAATTCCATTCGTTTATAATCCGCTCGTTGAAAAAAATTATTAGAAATTACAGCCCTTTGGTTACAAATTACGATCGTATTTATCATAGCTGTCCAACCCTAGAAGCTTGCTACGAAATCACTACAACCCCTAAAACTCACCCCTTCACTTGGGATTTTCCGCGATGACGTAACACTTCAGCTACGACAGTACTAGGGCGCTATAACTGAATGGGAGGACTATAACTTAACAAAGTGGCAACTAACGAGGGCGCCCCGCGCTTACTAGTTCGGTATAATAGGAAAACAGAAACTCGAATAGATGGGGATAGTTGACCCAACTATCGAGGGTGGAAGGGTTTTAGTAAACTCTCGTGAGGGTGGTAGTTTGATACTTGCTAGGGGACAAAGTTAATAGTGTGTTAAGATCATTTTATATCTCATGTGATTATGGACCCTAGGTTTTATGAAAAGATGTCGATAATTGATTCAGAAATAATAAAATGGAGTTCAATAAACTTTTCGATAAGTTTTTTACAACTCTTTAATGTTGTAAATAACTGGCAGGTTATAACTAGCAGTTCTTATTAATCTTTTTAAGAAAGTACTTGCTTTGAGTTTGATAATTTGTCACTTCAGTTACAATAAAACATTCTATTATTGTGTTTACATTGTATCAATTTATCAGTTCATATTATACCAACATTAAATGATCTATAGTTTTCTCTTTAACTATAATACGTTAGTATAGAATGAACAAGTTAACTAAAACTGTAACTACAGAATTTGTTTATTTTTTTTACCTATAGATTTGAAATTCTCTTTTACTGTTTGTTATAAATTAGATAAATGATGTTATCAGTTATCCTAAGAATGATGTGTACGCCTTAAGAGTCATACATATTAGGTATAATATCTTAATCTATATTTTAATTTTAATGTGTGAATATGTATGATGTGGCTGTACTGAATAAATAAATAAATAAATAAATAAATAAGTATAGCTAAGCACGTTATTTAAAATAAAATATATTATACATAAATCGAATTGAAGATACAAAAGTTGTCTCATTCAAAAATGAACTACATTAGGTAATTAATAAAACAATAAGTTATATGTGAAATCTAATCTGAAGTAAGTAAGCACTTAATTTTTTTAATTCATTAGCACTTATGAAAATAACACAAAATCACAAATGTCTAAATAGGCTTAAATCTAAATAAAACATCTGATTTTCCTTTACAGAAAAATAAATAACTTTTTATTCATTCTAAGAAATAAGCACTAAAATACGTTATATAAATAGCGAGCTCAAGTTATTAAAAACGCTTGCCACCTACACAAATATTATGAAAATAAACATTTTCTTTATTACCCTTTTTTGATCTACTCGCCCTCAAACGGGTACTGATTTACTAACACATAGAAACATTGTGTTGTGCGTTGTCAACTCGTAGGGGTTGGTTTACTCTTTTGTTGTTATACGACCCTAGTACAAGGGGTCACGCGTAAACGTGACTAGTTAGAAAATGGTACTGATAAGGGTGGAAAAAATTTACAAAGGGGATGTCAATTACTCTTGTGAGATCACAAATAAAAAAGTAAGCTTATTTTGGGGGACCAAATTCAACAGTTATTGTTTAGGCAGTGTAACATTTTGCGTCGGCATAATTAAAAAAAATTTTAGTCCTAGTTGCTTCGGGCCGACTTTGTCGTTCAACAAATAGTGCCGACCCGAATGTCCCAGCCCGAACACGTGGGTAGCGCCCCTAATACAGCATGCTTCAGTTATATCCGTTCTTTTATTTTATTTAAAGTGAGATAGAACAACAAACCTACCAATCAGCAATCAAAAAAAAAAGAGTGGTATTTTACCCATCTCTATTCGGTCTCCGGCGATATTTATATAGGTAGATTATGAACCTACTTATGTGCCTACTTCTTGGTCTGCCTGTCTCTCTCTTTTCCTTCTATCTTTCCATTCTTGTAGTATATTTTAGTTAAGTATTATGTATACTTATATTTTCTTACGAAAAACGAATCTAATTATAACGAAAATTGTTTACTTTTGTATAGAACTTTAAAAGGCCCATCAACTGCGAATACAGCTCCTTTGAAACCTTAAAATGATAGCATCTCATTTCCAGTAACCCTGAATTATTAACTAATCAAATATACGATTATTTAATATTTTATAGGATCAATTACACCCTATATACTATATATATATATAATATATAAAAGCCAGTCTTAATACACGTATAACGAAAACCCTCTGCATATTATGATTGCGTACTTCTTAAACGAAGCCATGTATTTAGAATTTAATAAATTGACATAGGAACTTGTAGTATTAAAAGTCACCTAAAATTCCAATTAATTCTTTTCCTATTTGTAGTGCTACATGAGCCACAAGAACCAGAACTATTACCAGAACATTGATATTACGAATATAATACTCTTTTAGATAGTGGTTACTATGCAATCAAATAAACTAAAGTGTGGAATCTTTTTGAATGTTTTCAAAACATGGAACAAACGCTTACCAATATTTTTAGACAACAGTCGTTAACGTTAACAGTCGTTCTTGTGTCGACACATCGCTTGTTTGTGGTGGTTCAATACTTTAACTAAAATCTTAAAAGTTCTTTCATCGCTGTGCTTTGGAGCACATCCATGTAGATTTTTTTGTACGAAAAAATAAACCCATTGTAATCACAAGCAACATACAAAAATAGCTATTTCATAATCTTCGAATTCAACATCAAAGTCAAACGTACGCTACCGAAATATCAAATTAATTCCAATATCTCAACCCAAAGCATTCTAATTTCGGCTCACAACTGTGAAGACAGCAAATCCAAGTAAGTACGAAGTAAGAAAGACGAAAATAAATAAATACATAATACCAAATGTCAAAGATGATATTATAGTAAAACATTGTTAAGGTGCTCCCACACAGCAGTTATATAACGTTATACAACATTGTGTAACACGATAACATTTTATAACAGCGTGTAACATACGCTACAACATGTCAAGAAATGTTATATGTTATAAACGCTCCCACACTGGTTGAACTCGTTGTATAACATCGTATAACATTATGTTACAATCCGTTTAGGCTTTGGCAGTTTCCGCTAACGTCCCGGCTCTGATGATGTTATACAACAAAAGTTATAATTTGTTATATCATGTTGTAATCAGCTGTAAAACATTTTGTTAAATTAAGTTTTATAACATCATTAATAATTTATAACTTTTGTTATAATTTGTTTAAAAAAGTTAGACAACAAATGTTAAGCAACAGTCTCTAACGTTATATAACTGCTGTGTGGGAGCGCCTTTACATAGCGACCTTGCGTTGTATCAACTGAGACCTTGAGCGAATCCCGGCAAGCTTCCCCTGTACCCCCAAGTTAACGACTGAAAAGACCTTTGATTGCCTTTGAGGGTACAAATGTCGTCTCTCGCTGAGGGTGATGTTCCCGAGAGAGGTCGATTTAACCAGGCTCCCAGCATCACTGAAGATATGTTTGGTACAGCATTTGGAAGTAAGTACAGAGTACATAAAACGGACGGAATGCTACTTGTTTAGTTCAGTGAAGTTCTAAACGTTAAAGAATGAATGGATTTTGAATGTATACTGTTTTTATTGTCCATCATGCATCTTTTTTTAGAAGTAATGACTAGGAAACAAATTACTATTCAAATCAAAGGAATTCCAAATATTCAAAAACACTAATTAAAAACTTATCCATAAATGGCTGCTCCTGATTTCTTACTATACAAAAAATGTCTAGAATCAAGTCTATTCTATGAACGGCTTGTAAATGTAAAGGTATACCCACATCTTTTCCTTTACAAGAGCTTAAATACAGGTACAGGTTATGTAACATGTTATGCGGTTTTAAAAAAATACTGAAAATAATTGTAGCACCACAAAACTTCTCTCATAAAACTTTTTTGAGTGAAGGTTTAAAAGGATAGATGTACTAATGTTAGTTAAATTAATATTAAACTAATATTAGTTAAATTCTTTGTTTTGAGAAGTTTTGTGGAGCTGCAGTTGTTTTCAATATCTTTTAAATCTGCGTTCAGTATTCTTAATCACATGTTATTTTGTACTCCGGATTAATTGAAAGACTACAATTTTGTAACAGTAAATTGTAAGCTTTATTTATTAAAAATCCAGATTACAAACAAATATTCTCATTCATTGACAACATTTCCGAAAAATACATTAAGTCCGGAATGGAAATTCCGGGGGCGGTAATTCTTTCTGCTTGGGAATAATTTTCTCCGCCCACAACAAAAGCTTGGGCGGTGCTGAGTCAGCGTCACGTGGCGAAGTTACCAGGCTTCCATAAAGAACGAGAGCTTTGAACTTTCAGTATGTTGCCTCCAGGAAAATTCTCCTTGTACGGGTTCTTATTGTGCTATAATTAACGTCGGGTCTAACAAACTTTATAAAGGAAAGAACGAAATGTAGCAACTATAGTTCTTTAAGTAGGTAGGTACTATGACTTGATATACTGAGTTTTATGCGTTAGTAAAATCCTACCTCGAAAAGCTCATGAGTAATAAATAATATAATAAATAATAAAAAAAAAAAAATAATTTTAATATAGTTTATAGGATATTTTTCGTATGTGTCTGTCGTTATTGCGATAGCAAGAATTCAGAATAATCTGCTTCCATTTTAAAGACTTTTCACAGAAACTAAAATCTTGAACTTTTAATAGACTTTACTATAGTTTATGTAAAACAGTAAAAAATGTAGTTACTTACTCAGAAAGTTTTGAGAAAAAATAAAAATGTTCTATAGGTTATATTTTTTTTATTACATCTTTTCAAAGAAATCTTCACTAGCATCTATACAAAGTTTCATAGGTCTGATCCAATTTTCAAAGCACATTTTCCAGTCTGCAACAAGTACTTCCTCAACGGCGTTCTCAAACGCAGTGAGCGCATCTCCTGGCGATGAAAACTGTATCTCCTTGAGCTGGTATTCAATTTTAGGGAACAAGAAGTCTCACGGTGCCAAAATCAGTGCTGTAAGGAGGATAACCGAAAAGTTTTACCGGTGTGGTATTTAGGAAGTCCCTCGCGTCTTGATCGCAGAGTGCGCGGGCACAGTGTCGCGGTGGAGCAAAAGGCCTCCCGGGTTTGGTCGCTTGTTGCTCGCAGCAGCAAAAACTCAAGCAAGCATTGGGTAGTGTACCAATCTGCATTGACGCTACTTCGCTTTCTTAAGGGAATTCAAACTAAATACCACGTTAAAGAGAAAATATTGGCGATATATCCCTTCTTGCATCGGACTACTAGACGCAGAAAGACCTTCCATCCCTTCATGGTAGATATCCCAAGAAGTCGAACCAAACGCTTCGATAGTTCCTTTTTGGTGCGGGTCGCCAAGGTGTGGAACGAACTGCCTGCGTCTGTTTTTCCAGAAAACTATAGTCCTAGTTCTTTCAAGCGTCGAGTGAATAGGTATCTCGTGGATAGACGTGTAACACCTTCATCTTCATCATCACTTTCCATCAGGTGAGATAGAAGACAAACGTCTAATGCTTTTTCAATAAAAAAATAAAAAAAGTTTTTTTGCAGTTTTGTTGATTCAAAATTTTCACTTGTAGCACGTTTTCTTCCGTAACAGCAGTCATAGTACGACCACTTTCTTCTTCATCCTTCAAATTTAAGGCAACACACTTAACGAAAATGTTCCCGACGCAGATCCTTTTTTTTATGACACACAGTAGTTTCATAATGCTGGTAAAAAAAATTTTGAGGGTCATTTTAATTTGGAACAAATATATTTTTTCTTTTAATAATCGAAATTTCAAAATGAACAATTCGCCAGCGTTCCATACATAAAAAATGTCAAGTTTAAAAACGATTATTTTTTTAATATTTTAATATTTAATAAAAAAAATTATTTGGAAAACCAGGATACAATTTATTGGATTTTTATTGATTTATACTAAATTGAGATTAAATTGTAACTTGTCTTTATAATTTCTCCGAGGAAGTTTTATGGAGCTTTTCAGTGCTTGCTTATCATTCCCAATGATGTCTTTTAGCTATGACTTAACAGAAAATATTTGTTCATGAATGGTGCCACGGGCTTCTTTGAAGTTCGTGTGAAAGGGATGATTTTGATTTCATTATTTATTTGGAGTTATGACTTTTTTCCAATGGTAGCGATAGTATGCGTGAAAAGCCCTTTTAAATACTAATATATCATTTTAAATAGGCTTTTCAAAATATAGAGAGTAATTGTACTATTTTGAGTCAAAAATTTATGAAGGTTTTAAGTTTTACTTAATTTTTGATAGAATTGTCTAAATAAGTAATGGGAAATATGTCAGTGATTGATTATATTAAATAATAATCAATCATAATATAACATATCAATCAATATGTAAATTTGTTAAAAATATATCCACTGTAACGATTTTGTACAATTTAGGATAAATAAATAAAACTGATATCGTTCAATATGGTCATCCATGACACAAGCTCTGCTTACTTTGGAGCCATACATTGGTGAATTTGCCTGGGGATTTGTTATTATTAAAAATATATATATATATTATGTATTTTTGCTTTCTTGCTGCTAACTATCTTAAATAATAAAATATTGAATAATGATTTAAATCATTGATTTTTTTTAAATAAAAATAACTATCCAAATCGTGAATGTAATCATGATTCAAATTAATTTCAGTTATTCTGCGAAACTTGCCAAGAAATAAATAAATAAATTGTAAATGTTTACGACGACGTGATAGCCAACATGTTCACCACGCATATTATTGTTTCTACCAAAACAAAAATTATTATTTTATTTCACTTTAGATAAAAACCTTGTTTTTAGACTTAATCCTTTAGTTCGGAATTCGAAGCCGAGACCTCCAGTGTGTACGCTACTGTTTTTATTTATGTATTTTAGTTTAATACTTGTTTTACCTCTACCAATTAATATAAAGACGTAATGAAATAATGCATGTTAATATTATATAATAGGTACATACCCCAAAACAAGCTATTATCACGCCTTCCACCAGTAATTTAGCAGCCAGTGACCGCTCCGCCCTGACCCGCCCAAACGGCCTCCGTAGGGCGGCGACGTATTTTCACGGGTGTCAATTGTACCAGGGCATCAGAACAAGCGAGGAGTTGCATTCACCCTGTCGTACGATACAGAACAAGCCTGATGATAGAGTTAAATTTCGACTGCTTTGATAATGAATGTCGATTATGTTGAGTGTTGAGAGCTTAAAATAAAACTTTGGATATTGGCACATAAAAAGCACAAAAAATTATCTTATCAAAAGAGTTATATTAAAAATATACAGTTATTTTTTATAAGTTCCAAAAATTTAGACAACACTAATATTCCGGTAGACCTTGAGGTTTCAAAAATATTGAATTTTTTTGTTATTCGCATATAGGTTCTAGATCTTTTACCCTAACTAATACATAAGTTCTTGCTTAGGTATAAAATATGGTATATGTATATACCATATATGTTGAACAGTAACTGGTGAAAAATGAGTTGAAAATTTTACTTACTTCTTGGGCATTTTGTGCTTAATAAATCCACAGGAAGACACCTATTTAACCGTGCCACCTCTATTAAATAACAGTAATACAATATCAAAATTATTCTTACACATTTCAGATCATTGATATCTGTTAATTCAAGATATTTTGTCCCGAATTAATTAACCATTCAGGCATTTTATGATTTTGTTTTCTTTTTTCATTCGACACCCTGCAAAATTACAGAAGAAAATTTAAGTTATAAATGCTTACGTTTTTATTATTGTTCTAGAGACGTTTAATTTTAGGACATTTTCGTTAATGGAATAATTAATTGATTAAAATTGTCCGGTCAAAATACACGAATATAAAGCGGTAGGTTTACGGATGTTACCTAACCTAGAATTGGACGAAGATAACACAAACAAGGTTTTACCATTAGTTAAGCTTTCTTGGATACAACAGAGCTTTATTTTTAAACATTGAATTAATTTTGTCAGTTTTGGCTTTACCTAAAGAATTATGCAACACATCACTGGATTAATCAAAACGCAAGCGAAGGATTAGGTAGGTATATGACACAAAATGAAACATAAAGCTCTTCAGATACATCTCCCACTGACAAAAACCAGAGAGTTTAGAATATTTGCATGTTAGCCTAGCGGTATCTTGCTACATACTTGTTAATAAAATTCTATAACGAAAAGTTCACGTAAATATGAAGTGTCGTCAGATCTGTCAATCTACCTTTTAATAGGTGGTGTGCAAATCACAAAGTTCTTTATTTGAAATCCAAAAGGGCCAAAATAAAATAAAAACACGTGCTTAAGTAGCGACGCTATGAGACGAATCGGCTCATGACTACCATATCTACGTTTGCAAATAAACTTTTAATGGCAATGAAACTCTTTAAGTTACAAACAGTTCACGAAGTTCGCGAGTTTTAATGATTGTGACGCAGGTAGCTACAGATATTTAGAACCACGTAACGAGCTGGTAGCAGATCGTGACATTTTACAAGGTGTGCTCGCCGGAGTATCGACTAGCTGGCGTTGTACGGCGTCGTAGGTCATGACGTAGGCCGTGACGTCATCCGCCGGGGTGGAAGTGGCGATAGCCGATAGGGTAGGCTACTCACCCCCAGTGAAAGTCAGCTCGTCGCTCAGTGCGACCTCCGCCGCCATCCGAGCTATTCGTGCTCCTTGCGAATTTATACCACATTATACGCAAACTATAGGCCAAAACCTTACTTACAGCTACCGCGATATTGTCAATAAAATAATCCGCGCATAAAAAAGGTTCGTCCATAATTCCGGTAACCGACTTTATAGTGAATTCGGGTATTTTTATTTGTGCCGCTTAACGTTGTAGGTTGAGTATTTAATGTTTAGTCTAAGTGTGTCGATATGAATATCGATAGGACGTTGATCAAACTTCCGTCATAAAAATCCATATAGAATCACATATTTGTCACTTCGACAGGCTTTTTAATTGACCTGAAAATCCTGTTTATCCTATTAACAAATTGGACCTCATATGGCTTGATTAAAGTCGAACATAGGTAGGTAACTAATCGGATTTCAGTATAAATTGGTATTGACTTACTTTTTGTCAAGTAGTTCGTGTACTTGTCACTGGTTTTCAGTTATTTAAAGAAAGAAGCACTTATTAGCGTCAAGTAATACGAGAACTTTACAAAACTCGGCCAGTACTTACTTCCCTATACCACGAACTTATCAAACATAATTAATATTCTGAAACTCAATATTGATAAGATTATACTAATATTCTGGCTTCTAAAAATACCTTAATAGCCTAGTTTTCATGGCCTTGAAAATCTGAGATTTGATTTACTCGTATTTCTCTAGTTTTATTGCTTGTTCAAAGTTTTTATATCGTTGATAATAGAATAAAGGTGTTTAGTGTTTTGATTATGATTGTGTGTTGTTATTGTATAAAAGCATGGAGGGACACGTCTTGATGTAGCACAAAGTTTTATTTACAATCTAATTTCAGTTGCGATGCATGAAAGCGGCTAAAAATACCCAACGATCACGCCTTGCGCCCGCAGCCGGTCGCGCGGCGTTTTCACTCGCTTACTTACTATTTCTGTCTATAGGAAACTAATTAGAGATTTGTTCATGAAGAAATATTACTCAAACTTCTATGGGCCATGAAAAAAGTGCGTAAAAAGAAGATTACAGTCGCAACGCGACCGTGACTATAGTGTCCACGTGTAGTTTGAATAATCAGTGCTTCCATAATTGAGAGAAGTAAGTACCTACAAGTTTCCTTATTAAAATTTCAAATGTTTTCTAACCCATTATTTACATCTTTTGTTTACTTTGTTCATGCGCTATTTCCAGAATACGATTTAGTAACAGAATTTACAGTATAGTTAGTAATTTAAACCTAAAACTAGAGCAAGGCATTCTTGCACGATTATTCACGACAAAATTAGAAATGAGCATATAGCATTTAGGCAGTGATAGTGTCCACAAGATTTCTTGTGGTGGTAGTTTCCATAAGTTTTCTTGTGAACTACCACTATAAATGGGAGAAGTCTCAAACTGTTTATAAGTAGTTGAAGAATATCAGGTACAAACCTCGAATGAGAAAAAAGAAGGTATATCAAGTACAAAGTCAATTAATGGAATTAATGGGTATAATACTTTTCAGAATAAAATATAAAAGTGAATAGATTATAGATTCAGAAAACTACACTCGCGTGCAGCTAAATCGACTCAGTATACAAAATGGACTAAAAGTATGTTTTTTTTTTATTACTTACAAAAATATTTTTTATTTGAAAGCCTATTTTATAAGCTTTAAATCAACATCTTTACCATTACAATATGTTCAATTTAAAATATTGTGCCATAAACGTAGTGGCCGAAAATTAACTCCTTGCTGTTATCACGAGTTGCGCTTTGCAACCCCCTATATAAATCCCCGGAAGCATTGCACCCTTATCAGTCGTATATCAAAAGTTGACCTGTATCTCCACAAGCTACGATCGCCAATTTACATCTACAATGGACACAAGACCAGAATAAGCAGCTCAAATTATACTTTTGCTGCAACAGGGCTGTATCCAGCGAGCAATCGCTCGTCAGTTAAATTTGAGCCATCTGCTGTATCCAGGGTATCGTCTCTACAAGTCTCAGAAATCGCCACCTCACCGGTGTTGCTATCCAGCAGCGGCTGAGAGAGGTTCGAGAAGTAGCTGTTAGTCAATGGACGGTTAGAAGACGCCTAAGAGATGCTAACCTGACTCCGAAACGACCTGCCAGAGGTCCCAAGTTGACCACAGCTCACCGACAAGCTCGCCTTGCATTTGCTCGCGAACACATCAGTTGGAGCGCTGAGCAATGGCGGTCGGTTCTGTTTACCAACGAGTCCAGAGTTTTTCTACATGGCAGTGACAGGAGAGCACGAGTCTACAGGCGTCCGGGCGTGCGATTGGCGAAATGCTGTTTCGCTGAAACAGTGTCCTATGGTGGTGGTTCGTGTATGATGTGGGCCGGCATTTCAATGGAAGGAAAAACAGAGCATGTTTCCATCCCTGGCGGAGGCCGTGGAGGCGGTCTGACTGTGGATCGATACGTGGAAGACATTCTTCTGGATTATGTCGTCTCTTATGAAGGCTTTATATATCAGTCCCATAGAACACGTATGGGATGAGCTGAAACGAAGGGTACGGGCAAGAAATCCAGTGCTTGCAAGCGTCACGGAGCTGAAGAAAGCGCTGCAAGACGAGTGAGAAACATTCCCTCAAGATCTGATGAAGCTTATCAGGTCGATTTTAAGTCGCCTTCGAGCTGTTATTAGGGCCAGGGGAGTCAACACTAAATATTGATTAAATAAATTTGTTTAATTTTCATAACATTTTCTTTTTATTTAAAATTCAATTATGGCTATGATTATTTTCATCAATTACATTTTTGTTGCACTGTCATTCAAATTTGATTAATTCTGAAATTCTACAGCAGATTCTTAAAATTAGGCTATATATTTTATATTTAAATAATTTAAGTTGTTATAAAATAAACAAACTTTTATTCCATTTTCTAAACTGAATTGATTTAGTTGCATGCGAGTGTAGTAGGTGATTAAGGTGGTTTAGCTTTTGGGTGGATCTAGCTATGTTAATATGTTGGTAAACAAAACACTGGTAAAACAAAATAACAAGTATTGAAATTAAACAATATTTTAGTAAAACAAACTGAGTACATTTAACAAAACTTTAGATTTTTCTAAAACTTACAATAAATTTGTCTAATTATTAACAATAACAAAATAAAATGTAACAGCATATAATTTATTTTTAGCATAATAATGCTAAAATACAAAATCAACAGTTAATATATAAGTTATACTTCAGCTTTCACAATGTACACAATTTAGATTAAAAATTTCCAAAATATTAAATTCCTGACAAATACTTGTATATTGGTATATGTTATAATGATATGCTTATTATCTAAGTTAAAGTCATTAAGGCACTACATATTTGGCATACTAAATATATTTGATAGACATCAAAATATGATAACTTCATTTAAATAGGTACAGTTCTAGAAGTACTGATCATAAAATAATTGTGCTAATGCTTTGTGCATTATACATTAATAAATTACTGTAATTTGAAACATTAAATTCAACATTGCATTAATGAATATTTCTTACAATATTATGTGTTGCAGTTATCAGGCTCAAAGCATTTCTAAGTACACACTTTTTCTATTTCATGGTTTTAATACATTATTTATTATCCACAATTATATGGAACTTATTTAATATGGCTTTAGATTACTAACTTTGGCTTAACTACCTTTAGCACCAAAACACAAATTTGGAGCTTTAGGGAATCTTGAAGCCACTTTGTGGAGCTTTTAAACATAAAATTAGTACATAATATTTGGACTTTTCCTTATCAATAAAGCAAAGCTGTTGTTACAAATATCATTCACATTTGTTAAGAGCACTACTTGGTAATTACTATAACTATTGTTTTTTGAATATAGGATCCATGTAGGTAACAACTTTAGGCCATATTTCATCTGAGGTTTTGCCTTTAAATTCTTTTAGTATACCTTTTACCTTGTAAAACTCTATAACAGGTTTTGTAATGCTTTCATATATCTCTAACCTTTTAAGAACTGCCTCTGGTTTATCATCGGGTCTTTGAATCAGGTCTTCACCAGTAAAATCATCTTTTCCGCTTACCTTCGGGGTGTTGAAGCCAATATTGTATACTCTTCCAGACGCCAAATGCACCCAACGGCTTTTGACTCTATCTATTATAACATTAAAAGGAACATCTAGGTTTAAAACGACATCAACGGGTTGAACTTCCCATAAAGCTTTGGCTTGTTCTACAGTTCTTGGGAATCCATCTAATAACCAAGGTTTTTCACCAACCTGCTTCAACTCGGACACCATAAACTTTATTATCACATCATCTGGAACTAGTTTTCCTTCATTTATATAGGACTGGACTTCTTTCCCAAGCTCTGTTTGCTTCTGGATATGATCTCGTAATTTATCGCCACTTGAAATATGTTCTATCTTGTACTGTTTCACTATTCTTGATGAAATTGTGCCTTTTCCAGAGGCTGGGGCACCCAAAATGAGGGTTTTTAACAGTTTAAATCGTGCAGCCATGTTAAGATTTTACAACTGACCTTTGATTCCAAAAATGAACTTTAGCACTCGATAACAGATAACCTATTACTTTACGATAATTTAATATTCTTTCTGGGTTAGGTTGCGTTAATGCAGACTTAATATTTGACTTCATGAAAAAGTTATTAATTCTGTTCCATACCTACAAATTATTTCCGGTAATCAATGTTGATAAGATAACCAATGACAGTGAAGTCATTGGTTCTCCTCAAATTACTCTCACTTTTTTGTGAAATATTTCACTTTAACTCCAACAACATTATATTCAACTAACCAATTCACGCTAATACATTATGGGGTTTTGTCATAAAATTGTAAATTAATGTAGAAAATTTAAAATTGCAGCTCAGTACAATATATAAACAAAGCAACTGTCAAAGTTAGAGAGATATATGATTGATCTATCACAATCATTGAGTGATGATAAGAGGCACAGTGCGTTTTGTTATTTTCTTTTTAATCCCACAAAAACTGACGCTTAAATTGTCACACAAAAATAATATGCTAACAAAACGGTTGGCTTGCTAATGCATAACGACTACTGAAGGATCTAAAATCTAAATCCGTACACGTATCCGTATCATCTATACACGAAAGCACATGCGCGCTAACTGACCGTTTGCTTGACTCAAAGCTTCGTTTCAGTTAGAAATAAATGCCTAGGAACATTTGCAGTAGGTTCACTCTCTATTAAAATATTACCTGTTTTATGAAAACCATAAACTAGTC
Organism: Marasmarcha lunaedactyla; assembly: GCA_923062675.1. Classification (NCBI taxonomy): domain Eukaryota; kingdom Metazoa; phylum Arthropoda; class Insecta; order Lepidoptera; family Pterophoridae; genus Marasmarcha; species Marasmarcha lunaedactyla. The sequence goes on along the minus strand of OV281342.1, from coordinate 8,153,499 downwards.
AATAAAACAAAATTATTCTTTCCTCATAACGCAATTTAAATAGTTCAATTAGTAAGCATAGATTAACCAGGTAAACTTATAGGCAGGCAGGTGAAGATATTTTTATCACAATTATTTTGAGAACAATAAATTTTGATTGCTTTTCTTGTTTATCTGTCGGGAACAGTACTTATTTTTTCTGGGTGAAAGGTATCATACTATGTAATTTTTCTTATGTCCCGAAGAGTTGCTTAGTTTCATGACGATCGGTTGCGTTATTTATGCGTGAAAGGGTAACAAGCAAACCAACTCACTGTAGCTTTAGGATTAATTCCGTTCCCTTTTAGTCAGATAACAATGTTTAATAACTGTATTTTAATTGTTTTATAGTTGATTCAGGTTACGAGGAACCTGGCATGAATAAATCATAAATAATATAAAATTTTGAAGCAAGTATATCTGGCTTCTAGGATGGCGCTAGTAATGCTGCCTTGCGACCTTCCTTGGTGGACGTCTGTGCAACGTCATCTTAAACACTTACTCCTGGCTTCGTCTGCTGCAAAACTGACTGCCAATATGCTAAAAATACATGATATGTGCAAGTGAGTCAACCTCATTCTTCATAGACCAATGAATTATTTATAAATGATGAATGAGAAAACATTGGTTAACTCAATTTGTTTCCAGTATTGGCATTGACCCTGATGATGATATCAAGGATCCTGACCTTATGAAAGGGCTAGTAGAATTTCTGGAAGAGGAGATGAGTGAAGAAGAATGTAGATACTTTTTAGATAACACAACTAGAATAATTGTGAACCGAGCCCTACATTTGAAAAAATGGCGGCCACCCAAAGGACTTATGTTCAGCTTGCAGCAGCAAAGTAAGTACCTGTCGAAATCTTATTGACCACCACACTAAAAGACGTCAAAGGTTACTTAGAGCCCTTTTAATTTTATATTATGCTTAGGGAATATACACTAAGAAAATCATAAATAAAGTTTAAACTCGCAAAGCAAACTCTATACCTACTTAAAGGTATATGGAGCGCGCATTAAGCAATTTATTTCAGGTCTGCGAGTGTAGCCGTAAAATCTTTAATAAATCGTAAAGAGCCTAGTTTACCTACAACAAAGAGGAGACTTGATCTTAGCTTTATCTAGACGTTAATCTTTGAACATTAATTAAGTACATATTTTCTATCTTACAGGCGATGTGACAGAACTAGACTACAATTTCGTGTCGTCCTTAATTGCTCACGCATTTTTTTCTACTTTCCCGAAGAGGACGTTGAAGACGCATCCAACTTTACAAGACTTTAATTTCACGCATTTTTTTAGGAATTTACATAGGTAAGAATTACATTGATTTTTATTTTATTAATGTACCTGTGGTAAATACCTAATAACGTTTGGTGAGCACTTACCTAGCAAGAAGTTGGCAATAGAAATAGGCATGTCGAACTTTGGCTTGATTAGATTATTTTGTGTTGATTTTTGGTCCCGGGGAGAAGCGTAGTTTTAGTTTTAGACATACCTAGTATATTTTGAGGGACTTTTTAGTTTTTTTGAATACTTGTATTGCTAGATAAAAAAAGATGAACAATTTTTATCATAAATTTTTTTAATAGTCACAGTTTCCGAGAAGACCGTCTTGGAAGCAACTTGACTTGGAAAAAGTTTAGTAATTATTTTGCTCTATGATATACACTTTTATGCTTATTTTTGCTACATTAGATTAAGATAAACACTATGTTGATACCTTTTTGTATGTATGTAGTAATAATCGGTTTACTAATGTTTAACAAAAAACGTATGACAAATGATCATTTTACAAATTATTTTTGAAAAAGTTCATTTGATAAACTGTTCATTTACTAAACTGATCGTTTTATAATTGATCATTTATAAAAAATACATTTTTTTAGTGTTTAACACTGCAAATGTTCTGAGTGTAAAACTACCAGTTATAAATTTTTTAAATGACCAAAGTATTTGTTTTTCAAAGTCGCAATTTGACAAAATGTTGATTAACAAATGGGTATTTTATAATGATTACTGTTGACAAACTACTGTTATATTATTACGGCGATATAATATTAATAATTATATCGCCGAAGTATGTTTCATAGATTATTATTTCATGTAATTTATTTTTAATACCTCACCTATAAATTCATTCAATTCCGCTTATGGCGTCTCGCCGGGTGCTGCCGCACCACGCTCGCTTGGCTTGCTCGGCTCGCGCACGTGTGACCTACATACAACCTAACTGCTCCTCCTAGCTACGCTTGTCGTCGCACCTAATTTCGGACTTACTTTGTGTTCTGTGATTTAAAATGTCCATGAAGTGATGAATCGGTGAAACAATTTTACATGAACCGTATTTCAACGAATCAAAAAAACTTGAAATGAGTTGTCGATGAAATGAAAATACAGTAATTGAAAATACTTGAACTAATTGTTCGATGTATAATTTTCGATGATTTGAAATTCGTTGAAAAGTTTGTCGGCGAATCAAGGGGATCCCCTATAATTCCGGTTGTTGAATCAAATTATACTACATTAATTAGAAACAGAAACTGAATTTAAAGTACATACTTACTGTCTGTAATGAAAAACTTCTCCTCTTCAAAATTATTTATGTATATACAAACGATTTCGCATTTTTGGGTAAATTAAGTACTTACACAAACAATGCATTTTGGCAAAGGTTTTTTATGACTTGCGTTGTTTTACCTATTAACGTATATAATAAGTGAATAGTTTGTTAAGTGATGTTTTGAAGAAAAAAACTTTGTCTCGTAATTGTTTTGTCAAATGAATTATTTATAGAACCATTAGTTTGTACAAAGATGAACTTACGAATAATAATCTTGCCAAACGTTGTTTGTGAAATGAGAATTTGCAATTTGTTTTTTATTAAATGACGGGATACCGTAATAATCACTATAATATAATGATAAAACTGACTACAATTAAGATCACATATTAAGGTTAGGTTTACATGTGAAGCGCCCGTTATTCGTTGGTACCCGGCAGAGCACCAGGAACGAAAATTATGCTAAATCTTAATTTCTACGGAAAACAAATCACCTCAAAATTATATAAAAAATTATGAGATTTACTTATTTCGGCGCTTGGAGGAATTAAAGAGGGGTACGAGATGTAAATTTCTAATACAAGCCCATAATAATACCCAAAGGTACATGTTTTGATGAGTTGCCAGATTGAATAACTACACTATTATAACCAATTATTGCCTGTTTATGATTTCAGAAAATCTCAAAGAAACAAATTAAAAAGTTTACTACATTATTTCGAATGGTTAGATAAGAACAACAACGATGGAAATATTAAAATCAGCCGACAGGTAACTGTTTTTTTTTTATAGAAAACATAGTAACGTAATGCATTAGAGCAAATTTTGAAAGCACATGTAATTTGATACTTTAGGCATAGATATTCATATTTAGGAACGTATGTCTAGAATACCTGCCTAACTGATCATAAGATATTTTCAGCCAAAAGTCACCTGTAGGTATAATAATTTACATGTGGTTTCAGACCTTGATAAAATGTGCCATTAAATTTGAAAACCTACCTAGTATTGAAATAATTCGTTGACAGACTTTAATTGGCGATGTTTTTTTTTACTTTAAAGGTAATGACTGCTAGGCAATGGTTGACTATAGAAGACTGGTTAGAATGCACCCTGCCGCTGTGCAAGCTGTTAGTGCGACACGAAGGCCGACCAGACCGCTGCGAGAGCGAAGAAGCCATTAGAGTTTGTTTTGCTAGCAGCAGAGTTGGAGGAGAAACTCTCGTAGATGGAGATTCACAGGTAAGTGTTCAACTTGAATTATATAAACGCTTACGTGGCCTGAACACATTCCATAAAAAACAAAACAAGAAAAAAATAATGAGCTAACGTTGAAATAATTTAAATAATCGCAGGCATTATTTCTAAATGTGGTAACAAAAAATTTACCACAATAGATATTTCCCCCATAGGGTCGTGTCGTTATGACCTTCTTTTAACCAAAAGTACGACTTTTAGACAGTCTGAAGGAAGAAGGCCTTTTCCGAGGAAATTCACAAACACTTCCGTTCGACCATCTTTTTTCTGTTTTAGGAATCTCTCTCGATGTTTATGATGCCCGAGTTGCTGGCTACAATGCTTTCTGTTGAATCGCTAGAAGATAACGAGGTGCTGAAAGTGGAAGGTGTTAGAATGTTCAGCAGAATCTGTGATAGGAGGCAGAAAACCAAAGTTGAACTGCTTGATAATCCTAAAACGGTAAGTACTGAAAGATACATGAAGCTTCGATGCCTCAGTAACTTAATCATATTACTTATGTTTCAAAACATTGTTTAAATTTTACCAATTAAAAAACGAAGTTCTTACGTTTAAATATGCACTATTTTTTATTTATTTTTTTATTTATTTTTTTTTAGAAACAAACGGTTATACAAGATTTTTAACAACTCATACTTAAGATTAAAATAAAAACCTATAGTTTCCTTATTTTAACATACTTAACTACATTTGCACTACATAGTACTCCAAACAAAAAGCAATATTCAATATAAACATGAAATAGTACAATCAAATATATATAAAGAGAGAGAATATAAAAAAGACATAATTCGATCATAACATTAAATTAACAAATTAAGAAAAAATCTATTTGAAACATTTTTTTAAGTTCGACAATTTGTCAAAGAATATATCTGTGTCAAGTAATTTTTTTATTATTATTAATTTAATATTTTATTTGAGACTAAAGTTTTATTTATAAATGTTAAAAAATCTTTACAGGTTACGGTATGCCTCATGGACGCAGAAGACTACAGCGCTCTTCCATTAAGTCAATGGGAAGAAGATAATATTTTAAGAGAATTAAACAAGAGCCTATTGGCCTTTCAACAAACTCCAATGAAGAGTAGGGACCATCCTAGGCATGAACGACGATTGTCACCTATTGGTTAGTCTAACAAACTTACAATAAATGAAGAAATGTTTATTGTAAAATAAAAAAATTCTATAAATTCTGTAATCTCTAATGGTTATTCAAAATATTCCACGGGATCAGGAGCTACTTGGGCGAAATCGCAGGAAACTGTTGAATACATACAGGCGCCCAAGAAAACTGTCACCAATTTTGATAAAACTTCCTATGTAACCAAAATGGCTTAAGGTTGAATCTATTACTGTCTGAATACCACAAGGGAAAATCAACCTTGCTGATTTATGACGATAATGAACTTCACCAATAAGGTGATAGACCACGTTTTTGGCCGACTATCCCTATAATTGATATGGCTTATTAAACGTACGAAGGTAACTACGGACAGAGTTGAATCACATTGACTCATGTGATTCAATGGAAAAATGCAAATGGCTATTAAGAACTTGAACATTTGGCGTCTAGCCACTTTTTAAATAAAGACCCGTACTGCAGCTTCGGTCTCCTGCTTCTAGTTGTTTTGAATATTGCTTCTAAAATGCGTACAATCACATTAGTTGATTGAAACATCGACTCTGTAGCCCACTTGTGATGACCTGACTTACAAACTATACCAGGAATTGGCTTGTTAATTAAGGTGTATCGAATCTGTAACAACATTATTAGCGATAATCATAATTTTCATAGGTAATAAATTCTTCAGACACAGACAAATGTTAAGAATGATTAAATTAATATTTCAGGCGAGTCATTTAGTAATACGTCTCCAGAGGTTGAAACAACGGTGGTGGTGAAACAGTCATCTTCGTGCAGCACGATAAGAAGTTACAACAGCAGAAGTCCAACTCCTGAAAATTATTGTGCAGCTACCCTTAATTTGAATGATCCAAGTAAGTGCGATGTAAATTGGTCCATAGATATATGTACAATGTGTCCGGTTAAGTACTGGCGATTTCTAGGTACGTACGACATATTATCTCTTATAATGTTGGTCTCACTGAGATAAAAATAGGCTTATTCAAAGGACAATAATGTTGTCTGTTGCTTAACCGTATAAAAAAAAAGTTTAACTTTGACGAAACTGCTTGAAAAAAAAAATATCTCAAAAAAAATGCTCAAAAAAATTGCAATTTAGTAAATGATTTACTATAATTTATGTTAAATAAAAATATATTACTGTAAAAACAGCTCGACTAAGCGGGAGCCATTTTGTTGGGCCCCACTTAGTAGTGTATTTGTGTATAAAATGGTGGTACCTATTAAACGTACCGAGAATATCGCCAGTTCATAACCGGACACATTGTATATATAGTAGATTTATCCCTTTGAAACCTGCAGAGGAGAAAGAATAATATATGTCTTTCGCTATACTTACTACTCGAAGGCTGTATTAACTTAATAAGTACTTCGAAAAAACTTAAGTTGATTACTAAATACACACTGCAAAATCTACACTTACGTTCAACGTTACTACGTTCGAGGTCTCTGGGTGCAGCCGATAGAGTTGATTTTAGTTATTAATAATTTAAGATAACTAACTTAAAAGTTTGATAAAAGCTTAATTCTATTATGTCATTGTTCGATTAAGACATTTTTTAGCCTGTATACAGTTGTGTCAAAACAGGCGGTCAAGCAGGTTGTAACTTGTCCACATAGCGCATCTTTATCAAATCAGTTTGGTTTCAAGCAGTGGCAGAGTTAAAATTATCCTACATTTTTTTTTCAGGTGTAGAACTTACGAAAAAGAAATGTTGGTTATCACCAGACAGTGGAATGCTCAACAACCGACGAGGACGATTCATTGTTCTGGGGTCGTCAGGGGAATGCCTCCCAGTAACAAGAACTCCCGTGTTGACAAACTTGGATACTCAGGAAGATAGCTTGTACTCCAGTTGTAACTCCAGCGACGATGAGTATCATAGTGCGAATGATAGCTTCGATTACGGTAAGATATTTTCGGAGACAGAACTATTGAAAGCTAAAAACTTACTTTCTAAAAGAATCCTTTTGATTTAGTGTATCCCACTGAGAGTTCCCAAATTTTGCCAACATGCAGAATTTATCTTGTCGAATAAATGTCTCAAAATCCTTAAATACGATAAAATATTTAATTTTTCAGGCAGCGAAGATGAAGGGCGTGGCGAAAGCGCTCGACCGAACTCATACCGTTATTCAAAAGAGTTATCTACCGAAGAAAGGCGGATGAGTTTTGCTGATAGACTACGAGAAGTTCTCAGGAGAGAAGCGGAAGACTCTTGCACTACCAGCACAGGGGACTGGTCCACTGATAGCTCAAGTTATGCAGTGGGAGTCAGCATATCTGGAGCTGAAGTTAATGACAATGATATCAGGTACAGATTGATGGAATTAAACTACAAATACGAATTTAAGTCTTTTGATCTATACAATGTCTAATGTGGGTCTTTATTTTTTAGGGTTAAAAGAGGCGGATCAGTTGGATTCGTGTTGACAGACAGGGAGACAATCAGTAATGGCAATCCATCGCCACGGCGCAGGCCATTTTGTAGAAGAGAAACTGGAAATAGTTCGAAGTATAGTTTCAGCACAGAATATACGTAAGTGAAACCTTAGAAGAACCTCACCAACAGGATACCGACCTTAATGATCTAGATGCTAATAAATTAACGATTTTCAGGTCTGAATTAGAAGAAGTTTATGAACAATTTAACCAGTGGCTAAGCGACCCCATAGTAGATGCTGAATCCGGGGAACATAAAACACGAGAATTAGATTCTCGCGACATGGCTGTGATAAGGTATGGAAAATCATTGCAGAAATTTGCTTACTATAGAAAGTCTAACTTTTAAATATGAAAAGGCAACGAAAGACAAAATTCATCTTTTATAATTTCTAAAATATTTTATATTATCTGAACAATAATTAATTTGGGATCAAGACTGGTCGTACTAACCAATAAGAAAACTCAAAACGAATATTACCTACAGATTCGCCGGATCCCTTTTAAAGCGGACACTCAGCGAGTCTATTACGAGTGGCGCAAGTTCTTGCGTCAGCGGGACAGGGTCTGCGGAGGCTGCAGAGCTCTACGGCAGGGACATCCGAGACAGAACTGCCCCAAGGAGGTTGGCATTAGCTGCCAGATCATTGTCATTAGAGCTGGCGAGGCATCGGCATCGATTGGCCGCGCAATTGGTAAGCAAATAATGAAAACCTCAGGCTATATAATCATAGTTTTTTTCCCCTTAATTACAAATTTAAAACAGACTAAAAAGGCTCAAAAGCCCAAATAAGTTAGTATTAGTTTTCAAATCGTGACATAAACTTTATATTTCGTGCTCTACTTACCTAAGTAAAACAATTTACTAAAAGTTTAACAATAGTACTTTATATGTTTTGACAGAAGCGTAACATAAGCGAATGCATACAGGAAGACATAGTAGAAAACGAACAAAAGAATGTAGAAGATGACGGCGAAAATTACCTGTCCAGTTCACTCAGTACTTCCACCGAAACATGCTCCACACAAATTTCGAATCCAATTCGAAAACAAAAATTGAACTGGGTCATAAACATGATAATAGAAACCATTGAAGAAACAATCGAATGCGAACCGGTTACCATAAAACTTAAAGTACCAAAGGTCAGGCCGTGTTCTGTCTGTCGCTAAAATACAAGATTTTCTATACAGCTCGTATCTATAAATAGCACATCTATTTAATATTTTAACTCAAATTATTTTCACCAAAGTAAGCTTTATCTATGTTGCACGGAGTGGCGGTATCTTACGGCTTATAACGTAATCTAGTTACCTAATTCCCGCCAGCAAAGACAGATAATTTGCCTCTTTGTCAAACTTAAAGAATCACATTTAAAAAAATGGGCCAAAAATGCTCGGTATCAGAGATTAGCTTCTGATATTTGTACTAACTTCATATTTTCCATATCAATTGCAGTACATGCTTCTGTCGAAACATATAACACTTAATTGCATACTAAAATTTGAGCAAGCAACAAATCTTGTGAAATTACTTTCTGCCCTCTTAGCTACATACTTTTCTAAAGCACTGTCTGGTACAATCGCGCACATACTTCCATCGAGTAACATACGTATATATGTTTTATAACATTTAGTTTTAAAATGAATTCAAAGAACATAAAATTACGTATTTGGGAATTGTATACGCAAGTAAGACATAGTGACCGTATAGGTTGCATAAAACAAATTAAGCGGTACACATAGTTCATGAAATAAAAAGTCACTAACATTTACCAATAAATATACCTACTTAAGACACCTACCGACTCTAAGATTATAAAGCCCCTTTACACCTCCTCTCACGCAACCTCCCCACAAGCTCTTCACTAAAGCACCGTTTCCACCACTCCACAGTTGGACCAACTAGCCCATAAGATAGTCACCGGAGGCTCTTGCCGACCCGTGGCAACCGGCAACTGGGGCTGCGGCAGCCGGCTGCGGGGTCATCCTCAGTTGAAGCTACTGCTGCAATGGCTCGCCGCGAGCGTCGCGGGAGTCCCAGCTCTCATTTACTATACTTTCGGCAATGAAAAGCTTTTTAAGGTAAATCGTTCTGGATTATTGTTGGAATAATTATGTATGTTCCTTTCATCCTTTCATCCGACTATTTTATCAAGATTCGCATAGAAAAAACGAGTTTTAGGCGAATGCAATATGATATAATATAATGCGAATGCTGTATTGTTTACAAAACTAATAAGTGGTAAAAACATTTAACCATCCTCGTCTAAGTCAGAGACTTAAAATATTACATAAGTTTTTGCGAAATGTTCATTGATGAGTATTGGAAAACCAATAGATAAACTAATAAGATTGTCGTTTAAATCTCACAAGAATTAGATAATAATTCTCATTAACATTAAAAACACAATCTCACTTTATGTTTATCTTAAATTTCAGCTCGACACCCTAGTGAGAGTACTTGTGGACAGAAAATGGACCGTGGGCCAGTTAGCGCGCGCAGTCCTCAAGTTCGCACGGCAACTTCTACACGAGCCCCACGTGATACCGGACAACCACTCCCTGTTCGACGAACTAATCGGCATAGAGAAGACATCCGACGACCTATAGCGACGGAGAAAACATGACCTCAGACAATACACATAACATGAGGCCTCGGTAAATTCCAATTTATATGAGTTAAAGAGAGAGCCATAACTAGAATCATACAAGCTACTTAAAAAAACTGTTTTGCGTAATAAAACTTTTATCGTAGTTGAACATTGTCTAGACGATAACTAAATTTTTGAACAGGACAGGTTATTCAACCGGACAGTTGCAGAACGCGTATGCTCTCTTGATAATTCGTAACTACGATACCATCTTTATTTGGTCGTATTGTAAGATATTGTTTCTCGGAGTACGAGCCTCAGACGAATAAGACACAATTTTACTTGCAAGGGCTTATGTCACTAAGACAATAGACTGGGCAGGTACTTTTTGATTATTCAGTAGTGTAATTGTTTTATTACAAGCAGTATTAACAGGCTCCGTCACTCGATGTACTTGCGCGCCCTATATACCTACCGTGCTTTTTATAATAGTCTGAAAATTTAAAAGACGCTGCAGAATAGTTCGTATGATACATCATGTAAAATAAAAAAGCTTTACTTGATTAGCATACCTTAATTACTTTCACTATAATTTCTTTGATAAATATAATATTATATGAAATAAAATATATTAATTGCAACATCGAAAGAGGTAACTCTTCCCTCGCTTATAAATGGCCATGCGGCCGTGCGCCTTTGCGAGGCTAAAATAAACCGTGACGAACGTTTAAGTTCACTTTCGCATGCAATCGTCAGCGCCCATACAGCGTAGGTAGGTAGTTAAAACGGTGGGTATGGCGGAATATGAATGGAGTGATTAATCTGTTACGAAATAACTGTTTAGTAATCTGTTGTATTTATATACAGTTGAAATCTCAATATGTTTGCATTTAAAAGATCAATTTGAGGTTATGTTTTAGGTACTGAGCATTACAACATACCCTTTTGTAAAGGTAGCCGTGCACTTGGATGCAAAGCACCTTGCTTAATTTACAAAGGTGCGTAAGCCGCGCAAGCACCGAAGCTAGTAAATCAATAACCTACGGGTTAAATAATTTTGGTACTATAGCTTAATTTGGTGTTACAAGTTGCACAGAAAATCATAGCAAGACGAAATGCGAATCCATGCGTGCGGTCCCTTAATAATGCATAATTTGATAATAATACAAAATACTCTTAGCCGTAATTTGGTTACGTGTCTTATTTACAATATATTAAATAATACAACATTTTAGATAGTGTTTATAAAATAGTAGTAAAAAGCAATATTAGAATTCAAATAACGATAAAAATACTGCTATATAAATATTTTTATACAAAGATAATAAAAGTACAAGTTTAATACAGATGAATAAATGGATTTAATAATTTGTACTAATAAAAAAGATAATAAATACTTTTGGCTACAATTTTATTTTGATATTACATAATAGCAAAAATATTATTATGAAATATCAAAATAAATTAGATTTTAAGATTTGTATAAGGTTAAGATGAAATATTGTAACCTCAATTTTTACTTATCAATATGCTGTGACGTAATATAGGCAACTCGTTAAAATAAAATAACTTTGTACGCATCTCCATTTTTGGAAGTCTTGACGGATATCTTGAAGCCTAAGCTCCTCTTTCGGGCTTCCATCAATCGGCAATAACGGGCGTCGTCGTTCGGGTTTTGGCCAGACGAGCCGTAAGACTTGCATAAAACCAGAATGAACTACAAGATCGGCACTTGCCGAATATGTGTATATTAATGTTCATGCTGGCACTACCGTTCAACAAATACTGGCGACCCGAATGTTCCGGGCCGAACACGTGGGTAATAGTTAGGGAGGCGAGGTAGCTAAATGGCGTAATTCAACGGCGCCGTCGAGACCTATCAAAATCGAAAGATAAAATAATTTCGAAAAGAAGTCTCGTATGGTAAAAACCGTTTTAGCGGTGGGTTTGTCGTGTACGATTTTTCAAAAATGTTAAAAAAAACAGTTACTTGGGCATTCTCGAGCGCGTCAGATATTCATACTACGTATGCCCCAAGTGCCTCTGATAACAACGGTATACTAATCTGCCGGTTTGCGTGGTGGGGGTAGGCATATAAAGTAGTCAAAAATGCAAAAAAAAAAATTTACTCGAGCGCGTCAGATTTTCGGAAGGGGTGTTAAGTAGGCCCCAAGGAAGCTCCCTTTATAAAAACTGACGATTTCGGCGTGACGATAAGTTACGACGAATTTTTGAAAATGCAAAAAAAAAAGTTTTTTTGAAATACTCGAGCGCGTCAGATTTTCATAGGGGAGGTTTATCTCGGTATCCTGAAAGCATATTTTCTTAATCTGACAAAAATGTTGGTGGGTTCTCTTAATCTGACCGAAAAAGGTTTTTTGTTTTCTTTTTTTTTCTTTCGTTCTCCTTGATAAAACGGGGAATTTAAGAATGACAATAAAGCGATAGATACATAGTAGAGAAATGTACAAGATATATAGTAGATGAAATGTAGTACGAATTGTATTATTTATTGTATAAAGAAATGATATAAAAATTGTTTTATAATTGTATTGTTATACATTGCTCAATACAATTCATCTTCTTCTTCTTCACTGGAACTTTCATATTGTGGCTCCTCATCCACAATTCTTTCCTGCTGAGTGCCTGCAACATCCGTAACAATTATTTCTATTTAGTAATTTTGTTGAGAGAAGATTATAGAAGTACAAAAATTTACCTGAATCAAGCCTCTCGTCATTGCTGGACGGCATATTTCCGCGAAGTGCTCAGTCTGTATTACATGTTTATGGCAAATTCCTCTTTTTTGCTTCAATTCTTCACTTCGTTTTGCTTACGGTACGTCCAAAAAACAATTTGAGGATCAACAGGCTATTGAATAATATACATACATGAAACTGTACATGTTAATAATACTTTTGTATACAGTTACACCCTCAGTTTTCGAGATATACTCAAAAAAGTTTGAGTTTTTATGATGCTTCAAGTCAAAAAGTTTGAACTCTGGACAAAAATGTAAAGAGATCTTTTTTGTGTAAAATAAAATTACCTTTTTTGTTTATTTAAATTTTTTTTTTAAATGTATCGTTCGCGACTTATATGCCGCAACGCGTTTTTCGGAAGACGAAATGGCTCCTCCACACTTCCGGTCATGCGGAAACCGGCAGATTTTGTATTTTTAGTATGTTTTAGATTATATTCTTCAAAATAAAAATAAAAAAATCGCGCTCGAGAATGCCGGATTAACGTTTTATTTTTACAAGTTCGCGACCCTATATCTCCGGCGTCAAGGACTTATCGTCAGATTAGTTAAATTTAGTCTTAAAACACTAAAATCAACCCCCAATATCTTAATCTGACGCGCTCGAGTATTTCAGACTATTAATTCTTTTTTACTAATCTGATCGTCTATCCTAGGTGCGCGTCACTACATATAGAGCTAAATACTTTACAAGGTTGTTCTATTAGGTCTAAGGTATCTCTCATATCCTAAACTGCCACGCTCGAGTATTACCAAAAATTCCCCTATTCGCCTCCCTAACTATAACGATTTTCTTTCTTGATCCCAATACATCTATCAATTTGGGTAAACGTAGTAGGAAAAAAATGCACTTATTACATAAACAGTAATTGAACGCACCATGCTTATAACAAATTAGTCCATTTGACAAAACATTTAGATCCTGAATATCCAACAACTGTCATTTATAGTGCATTGTTCAAGTCTCATTATTCTTGTTCCAATGATCGAGGCTATAATATATTCATGGTTAATATCAATCATAAATATCAAAAGAAAAACTATGCTTGTAAAACAGCTATAGGCTTCAAGAAAGGCTATACAGATTCATGTCATTATTCAAGAAAGGTCTTCCGTAGCAAAAATCTCAACGTGTCCAAAGTTTGTTAATTTTATGTACTGAATCACAAGATGCAAATAAAATTATTGCGTCACACTAAGTTGGTTTCATTTATCTTGTCTGTATGGAGTCCTCCGATTATGGGGCTGGCAGCAAATAATAACAATAAATCCCCAAACACACCAACTTTATGGTCCCAAAGAAAAGAGAGCTTGTGTTATGTGGGGGGCCCAGAATAAAGAAACATATATAAATACAAACAACCATGACCCAAGAACAAACATCAGTGTTCATCACACAAATGAATGCCCTGGCCACCACTCGAACCTGGGCCCTTCGGCGTATGAGGCAAGGCTACTTACCACTACACCACTCGATCGATAAAATAAATAACTAAGCGTCCACAGAAAGGTTTAATGTGATTTTAACCAGCGGACTGAACGTTGCCCCTGGACTTTGCGTTTTGAAACCATGGACCGAGCCTAGCTTACCCCGAATACTATACTCTCCAACTCATACACGGTCATGCGAGAAGTATGAGAAGCCGTTTGATTAAACTAAAATAGTGGTAGTTATGTGACAATCTCAAGCTCCGTGACCCATGGACCTCATAAATCTTGATCCCTAAATCTTGACTTAACAAAGTAGTAATCCGACTTTCACTACCTGAAAATTAGCGAGGCAATACAACACATTTGAGGGTGTTCGTCGTTTGGAGGGGACGGACACTTGCCGAGCTAACAGATGCAGATATGAATGATTTTGTATAGACATAAAGACATTTCACATTTATTTTGAAAAATATACCCGTTATGAAACCCGGTAAAGTTTCTTGCCAGTTCTTCAGAAGGTTTTTCCGATCTGGCGGTAGTCATGCTTTATTTGACTTCAATAAGGACAATTAATTGTCAATGTTGAGAAATACATATTTGAATTTAAATTAAATCCATCTAGCTCCTGCGCCACGTCATTCTGTCGCTTTCTTAGGTTCGTTCTTGTAAAGTTTCATACATGTATTATACTTTAGTTTTTGCGAATACCAGATCCATTACTTATATTAGTACTTCATATAAGAACGTTACTTATCTTACGCTTTTTTTTAAATTAATTAAAGGAAAAGGAGAAAAACAGGAGACCCCTTTCAAGTGTCATAAAAATACCAGTCAACTTTATCACGACGTATACACTTAAGAAAAAAGAAAAAAAATAACATACAAGACTTATATTATTTTTATTTTTGAAACCTTATAATTAGGCTCACGAATAGACAGTGAGTATAGCATTAAATATACATACATATATCACATTATTCTTCAAACACCAACAAAAACATTATAACTTCATTATTTTTGTCGTTATATTGAATATGATTTCAACTACAAGTCACTGACATATAATTTAATGTCTTCTGCACTGTTTTACCTTCAATCCGGCACAGGTTTTCTCGATTTATGTAACATTGTTTCACTTTAGAAGAATAGCCCTCGCATACGTCTTCCCATTCCCTGCCTGTCGTAGAGTACGTTGAATCTGTTTACTAGTTGATTGATAGCATTGCAGCCCTTCGTGATGGTTCCAAGGTAAGTCATCAGAGCTACGTCATTACATTGCTGGAAACAATGGATTATAAGTTAGTGGTATTGTATTATATAATAAGTAAGGTAAGATAGGGGAATGGATAAATCACAGATAGTAGTGTAACTTTTGAATCAATTAAAATAGTGGAAGATAGTTCACGTTCTTGCATGACGTACTTGAGTAATGGGTCTACTCACACAAACTCAAGTATAGCCTGACCAGTATGGCCAGTACGACGTGGCCCAGGGGCGCCTAAAACCTTATTTATTGCAAAATGGGCAAGTGTTGTAAAAAAATAATATTGTGTAAAAACCGTTGAAATTTGAACAAAATGTATGTTAGAATACACGTGATCGTTTGAACTGCTAAATTAGTAAATATAACTTTATTTAAAACAAAACATTTTTTTAAAAGCAAAGTAAACACAAAAGTACGGTTATGCCAATTTTCATCGTTTACACTACATGATGTACAAGTAATGTTGACAACCAAGACGGTAATTTGATTTCAATAAACATAGTCGAATTTTGTGAATAATTTTCCTTTCACTTGCCACGAATAGCTTTCGTCATTGTAACTCGGAAAAAAAATGTGTAGGTACAACGCAAACCCCACCTTTATTTTATTTTTGTAAGCAACGTGAAAATAAGAAAGCTCTTTGCAAATTAATTCGCCTTCTTTTCCCGCCAACTATGTATATCAAAGAAAGCATCAAGTAAAGAACAATTATTTTGTTGACTGGTTCTAATAATTTATACATCACCATCTAATTTACTAATTCAGCTACGAGTTTTACAACTCACTGACATTTTACGTTGTATAGCATCAACATATGTTCCTTTAAAAAAATGTTTCCTTTAGTTTAGGCATCGACTAGATCTACAATATAATTTAGCTTGTAAATGATATATCGTATTTTTCTAACACGAAACTAGCAACTAAAACAGTCTGTTTAGCGAGAGTGAGATGGGCGCGCCCGAACGCCCGAACCATACCTTGGCAGTACATACCAAACATGCTATGCGCCAGTATCTTTAGCGACGAACGACGCATTCGAATGCTTAGTTATAAAAGACCACAATACCCTCCGCGAGCGTATAACGTTGTCAAGTTTTTAATGGTTACAGAGAAAATTGTGAATAATATGGAAATAAATCCGACCCAAAGAGTTCACAAAATGGAAGTTGTGCCAAATAAAATGCTAACTTAATATTTGGGACAATTTTCGTTTCTGGCATTTTATTATACTAATAATAAATCCCCAGACAAACACACCAACTGTATGGCCCCAAAGTAAGCAGAGCTTGTGTTATGGATGACCATTCAGCGAACTGAGGGAGAACCCAGAATAAACATACATATATAAATACAAACAACCATAACCCGAGAACAAACATCTGTGTTCATCACACAAATGAATGCCACGGCCAGGACTCAAACCTGGGATCTTCACTACACCACTCGGTCGTCACCAGTCGGTCGTCGGTTAGGTTAGATTTGCATGTAGTTATTGCAGCAACGAAATCTGTCAAAAGTTTTTCCTATTTGTTAACTATTTGATGATCATTTTAGGGACATTTGATGACCGATAAAATATAGGACGAGTTATTAATTAGTTATAAGATGAACAGATAATTCACAAAATAAGATAAGCAATACAAGATTAGGAACTTATGGAGTGTTTAGTTACTTTAGATATTGCTTCCTAAAACTATACTGTGATCGGGACAGGGATTAACAAAAGATTTACAAGAAAGTCAAAGTTTCAACCAGTCAAAACAGCACTTACATTATAGAAATGTGTCCTAAACTGTTGAGTGGTCAGCAATGGCAGTCTATTAGACAACGCTCTGGCTTCTCGTAATAAAGCCGGTCTTGGCGGCAAGTTACCATCCCTGATAGCACGAACAGTTGCCAACACTGCTCTCACTCGAGACACTAACATCTTTATAGCTGATCGCTGAGCTGTGAGATGTTCCGCAACTGGAAATGAAAATTTTGACAATAAATATCAATTTTTGCATTTGTTTGTAAGTGACAATAAAAACTAACGTCATTTTGTATGTAGCGCCTTGCTCTCCTTATCTCTTTTTCACCGTATGAGAGACGCCAAATGGGAACTTAAGACGCTCCTGAGTAAAGGTGCTGAGAAAATTTATACTTCATACAAGTACAAATTTGCTGAGCAAAATCTAATACTAGGACTCCCCTAAGTAACCGTTCGTTAGTGAGGCTACAAAATTTAAGTACTTTCCGGGGAAGACTGAAAAGTTCTGAGTCAAAAAGTGACATATAAATCTAAATTAAATTTATTTTTCAATATAGTCTTCTTCTAATTCAAAGCATTTCTCACACCGTTTGTATCCTGCGTAGTCGTAAACATGATGCGTCTGTCCTCGTAATAGTCCTCTACAGCTGGCTTCATTTGTTCATCGTCCTCAAATCTTCGCTTCCGAAAGTCTTTCTTCTAATTATGGTGGATGTAATATAGCGTGAATGATTTCATCGAAGCTAGTCTCGCAATTCACACCGTGCGAACTGGCGCATTGTCTTTGCAGGATTCCTTTACTGATTTTGCCCCTTCTTTTACCCAAAATTACTTTGCGCACAATTTCAAAAATGCATCATAATATTCGGCGTTCATACTAGTATTTATTTAAGGTTACAAGAAAATAATACTCTAACGCGCTTTATCTATGTAATACTTTTTTTTTTATTTGGCGTTGTTTTCGTTCGTTGGTTGCGCTCGAGTGACTTTCGACCCTGTTGAAATAATGATGCCCATCGTTTTACCGTGGCATACGAAGGTCTTAATTCTCCGTACACTTTAGAAATGGTTTCGAAAATTTCTTCGTACTGTTCGCGAATGATACGCTAGCGAAGCAGAACCTAAGATATATTTAACAACACTATACAATACAAAATTGAAAATATTATTAATTAGTGCAGACTTGCTGAGAATGCTCGTACAAAACGCCCGAAACATACAAACATCAACAGCATCTAGGGATATCATAATCTTAAATCATTTACGACTTTACAGTTCAAGTTCTTTATTAGTTTCCATAAAAAGTTGAAACCTCTTATTTTATATTTTCAAAAAAAAATGTAAATAGCAAAAACCAAAAGACAAAGCAATACACGGCGGTAAAATTGTTAGTAATTCGTTTCGTTAAGGAAAACTACAATTGTTTTATTGATGTTATATAATGAAAATAGATTAGATAGTTTCTTTTTTAACGCGCCGTGTGAGCATCGAAGTAGAAATCGTATTACTACGCAGAGACAAGATCGATTTCTCCAAAGGACCGCTATAAGACAACCCAATACCACAGCGATACAACTAGTGCAAAGGCTCCAGGAGGACCACCAGCTGCTGGTAAGCGATCAAACTGTGCGAAGGAGGTTGGATGAAGTGGATCTTCATGCTCGAACTCTCGTTTGGAGAACTCTAGGCAGAGTTAGCCGTCTACGGTACCTTCAGGAGGTCCACTCGTACCAAGGCGGGACAATCATGATATGGGTATGAATTTGGCTTGGCGGACGAACCCAGCTCGTTTGGATCCAAGACAGCATGACTGCATAAAAATACCTCGAGGAGGTAGTAGTCTTTTATTGCCCCACACAGAGTCCAAATGGGCCAGGAATTTATTCTCATGCACGATAATGCTCCCCATACGACGCGGCTGGTGTCGGCCGCTCTTCAAGACCACGATATTCAAGTTTTGGATTGGCCTGCACAGTCGCCTGATCCTATCGAGCATGTCTGGGACATGTTACAACGAAGAGCTTTGAGATATTTCACAGCAAGTTTTACGACGGAACAACAACTTTACGAACACTTGCAAAGAACATGGGATATCATACCGCAGGAAGACATTGACAATTTAATTTTAAGTATGAACAATCGATGCCGATGTGCAATCAATGTAAGAGTTGGCAACATTGATTATTAATAATTCTATTTTTCAAGATTTTTGCAATTTTAATTAAAACTGATAGTTTTATAAAAAAGAAATGGAGTTTTTTGATCAGACAAATATTCTACGGTGAAGAAAAAAATAACTTATTATTTAAAACACAACAAAAATTACGAAATGTTTTTATTTATTATGAAAGACCTTAAAATAATCAATAATTCTTCCATTTACAATATCAGCAAATTCTTCATAGTATTTTAGTTATTTGATAAAATATCTATACATTCTGTTGATGTGTATGAGTTAGTTATTGCTGAGGTACCGCTATTACATACTGAAAAAATTCTAACTGATACATCAGGTTTCAGATTGTACCTAATGTAGAAAAACATAAAAAAATTGTTAAGCTTAAAAAAATGAAATCTAAAAAACTTTCGATACTTACCCAGGCTGTTAAGAGCCGCCTCTCCAGAAGACACCCTAGCAACGTGGTCCACTCCGATTCTCTCAGCCTCCTCAGCAGCCAGGGTATAAGTGAGTGGGGCCAGCAGCATTGTAGCTCGTCCATTAACTACATCTATTACTGACTCGTAGAGTACTACAGGTAATTGCTGCAACAGACCATAAAATAAAAATTAAACATAATTACTATACGAAATATTTATCCTCTCTCCTTTAAATCTATTTACTTTCATTTGTTGATCTGTAGCTAATATTAATTGGAATAAAATAGAGGATATTGAACAAAAAATTGAGTTTCAATTTTTACTACTGCTTCGTTTGTTATAAATATCATTGAAATATTTTTTTTCCATGTATTCAATGTGAAGTAGTAAAAGTAATTAAACATACACAGCATTTGTCTTACTGCGATGAATCAACTAAATATTTTCAGTTCAGATTTAAAGTTGAAATGGATTATTATTAATTATTACTAAACACTTAAATAAAATTTTATTAAAAAAATCAAAATTTGAAAAACATCTCTTAGCCGAAATATAAGATTTATCAAAATGTTTAAAAATTAAAAAATATAGTTCCCTAAAAAAAAGTTTATAGCAAAAGCGGAAAAAGACATAGAAACGAACATATTAGGGGCCGTCCATTAATCACGTGTATTTGTTAGTACGGTCTACAAAGAATCTTAATTTTTTTTTTAATATTTATTAAATACAGGTATAAGTATCATCTAATTTTATTTTAACACTACAAGCCGCTTTCGATTTTGTACGCGTTTGACGAAAACATAAATACACGTAACGACGCTTTTCGGTTCACTATCACGCGTTTGCCGAAAAAATAATACACGTGATATATTACTACACCCCCCCCCCTCCCCCTTGTGATCATTCGTGATTTTTTATGGACCCCTCCCCCCCCTTTCGAGCTTCACGTCATTAATGGACAGCCCCTTAGCTACTTATTTATTTTATAAAACTATATTTTTGCACACGCATTAACAATATTTTGTAAAAAATAAAAGTGTCATAAAAACGATATGGAAGCATTAAGATCACATTAATTTAAAATTAATGTAAATCTAGAGCTACTTTTTTATAAATGAAAAACTTTCGTTTTCGAATTTTCGAAATTATATTTATTTTTAAGCGTCCATCTGGGTAACTTAGTCTATGTGTCTAACGTTGACTCTTATAGCCCAATTTTATTATATGTCTTTTTTCTTACTTTAGAAACACTACATAAAACATTCATTCTTTTTTTAAACCATTTGTCTAAATAGTTTTGTCTAACTACAAAATATTTGAAAGTTTGATTAGAATAAGTCTGACTTTTGGATAAAAAACCACTTGATGAAAAAATCACTTGACTGATCCTCACTTTTATCCGATGAATCATTTGTGTTAACTATAATTTGTTCTGAGATAATAACTAAAGCCTCATCCGTGGATTGAAATTTCTTTTCCTCTTTGATAGCATGTACACAAACATTTTTACATTCCTCTACAGTTATGCTATTAAATTTTTCCTCAGCTAATGTCATCATAACACTCATGATCATTGTGACATTTTTTTTACGACGTAATTTTTCACCCTCCCCCATATATTTTCAATAGGTTTAAACTGAGGGTGATATGGCGGTAAACGGAGCATAGTATGAACGTGCGGTCATAATATTTCGTCTATCTTATACTCTACAAATCTCGCCTATTTTTTACAATCGGTTCATATAACTGAGGCTACGTGTTCAATGAATGTTCATTATTTCTAAAACGTCAGGCAGTCAATCATTTGCTGTTTTTTCGGATTAGAATTCGGTGCATAATTTTGAATTGAATTATGATAGGGTGCATTGTTCACGTAGGAAGGAGAGGGCGCGGTGCGGGCGCGGTGGACGAGGCGAGTTCGTGTTCAAGTTGGCCACCAAGCGTTTGCGCGAGTGTGACGTGTTGTCAGAGGTTGGAAAGACGGTCGACGATCTTTTGTTTTTAACCGAAAATTAATACCTAAAGTGGGAGACGATAAAAATTTGAATTGGTGTACACGAAATTAATAAAGAAAGAGAACGGTATGGTGAATTTCGTACTTTATATAGTAATTTGAGAGTACATCCTTTAAGATTTTTTCAATATACCAGGATGACCGTCAACTTATTTGATTACAGCATTGAAGAACGACATGATATATTTTGGTAACAACGTGCTATCGTGTCTAGCGACAAGTTCAAAATGGTTGAACTTACCTGACGTCGCGAGTGACTCGCGCGCTTCGCCGCTAGGACGACGTGAACACACACAAACATGTCACGCGTTTGATATTGCCGTTAGCGCGCCGCGCGCGCCTGTCGCTAGCTTGCCCGCTAGTTAGACCACACGTGCGTTTCGTACGTGAACACTTTGGTATTAGCTCATATGATTGATATTTCGCGAGCAGGCCAATGAATTATCCATGATGTCTGTATTTGTAATTTCAGAGTAATGGTTGTCCATTTTGATACTAAATTTTTCTTAACACTGTATTGAATTTTGCACAACCAATTTTTCCCATCAAATCAAACCATTTATTCAGATTATCTTAACATTTATCAATACCAATCAATCGTTTTAAATTCATAACTTTCTGTAGAGGATTAAGATTTAAAGATTGCAAAGGCTTAAGTCCATAGTGTTTGAGCCGTCGGCCGATGATGTTTCAGCATATAATACCGTCATGATTATTTTTAATATATTGACTATACAGTCATAAACCATATTTAAAAGGTTATTGAACTAACTTTTTTGTTTTTGGTATTTAAATTAAATAATGAAGTCAAAGGAAATCTTACGTACAACACTAGAGTCACGTGACCAAAATCTTAATTAGAATATAGAAAGAAAACACATTTATACATTAGACTAACCTAAAGGCTTTTAAAGGAAGAGGTCTGTACCCGCGACAAGTCGAGCAGGTCTCAAAATGCGAGAAACTGACGCTACTGAGCTATATTATCTCTCGACCCGCAGCGAGTGTTTGTCGCGTTTAGACACCTTTTCGGCTAATTATATGCTAGCCCCGTGCAACTTTAATAGACGCAAACAAGTTTAACCTTCCGCGCTTATGAAGCTTGTTTTTAGCTTGAGTTCTTATTGTCTAACACAGGAGTTTTTTTTTTGGATAATTCAGTTTATTTTATAATAAAATACGTTCTAATGTAAAGGAAAATCAAAAAGGAAATAACATGGTAAGAAAAAAAGTCAAAAAAAAGGAAAACATAAAGAGCACATCCGCTTGTTGCAAAATAACAGATCAAATACTGGATTGATGTATTTGAATTTTGAAGTTTAGTGATAGGGATCCCGAAAAAAAACAATACTCACAAAAAGTTATAGTTGCAATCGAAATAATGCTTTGCAAGATTGTACAATTAACATAATTAAGTTTGTAATATGTTTTTGATTTTATTTATTTAGTTTTAAATGTATACTTTATATGTTTACTGTTTATGAAAAAAATAAAGAAAAAACTGTTTAAAAAAAAAGTCTTTACAATAATCCACCAGCAAAACTTCTTTTGCATTGAATCAGTAACCCCAACGTTGCGCAGTTATTGTATGGAGACTCCTCACGTTAGTCAAAAAAATCCATTTAGGGTATATTTTTGATACATCTACACTGGATAAAAAAAACCCATCACACAATTTGAAAACAAAAGCTTTGAAGCTACAATGATGATTACCTTTTAAACTAAATCTATTTTATAATTTAAAGCTAAGAACACACCTCTCCATTTCTCCCGGCAGGATTGAGCATAAGCATTACAGGGCATTCATTGATATCACAAATTTGTCGGTGCACAGCAATGTCCTTCTCTGTGGGTGTCTCCCCCGTGGTATACCAACCAAGGAAATCCATGTCAGAAAATACTTGTTTAACTGAAATAAATATAAATATGTTTTAAAGACATACTTTAATGCTTAAAAGCTATCAATTTTGCACTGGCAGCCCTTTACAGATTTACAATTTTATACCTGAAACCGACAAGTGCATAAAAATAGTATCATAATTTTAAAACATATACACCATGACAGACGAAATTAAAAAGTAATAATAGTTTTTGCTAATGTTATTACAACAGGGAATATTATTATAAGTTGATAAATAATTGGGCAGACATTTTACTTTTTGGCTGTTGCTAAACTAGTGTAACACTTTTTGATCCCCTACTGGCTGTTTGGTAATTTTTCACATACAGATGTATTGAATACGTATTCGTAGACTGAATAGTACTAAAATATGTAATTTTTGTAAAATTCTTGAGACTAATTTTCTCCGTGTGTATTAAATATATATTTTTGGTATTGCATAAATAAGACAAAAAGAAAATGTGGACTATATTTGCCCCCTGTCCTAAAATTGGCCACCCTAGGCTCCAACCTAATCAGCTGCTGGTAAATCTGCCACTGCCTCACAAAAATTATATTGTATTGTACATACAAATAATACTCAAATGGTGTATTAATTGAAGAGGCAGTTCAAATAATGTAATGGGCAGTTAGCAAAACTGCTCAACACTACCATCAAAGTGGTTAGAGTGTATATTATGATAAAACAAACATTATATAATATATTATTTATTTTTTGTGACAAATAAGAACACAAAAAATAATAATTGTTCTAGCACCTTTTATACAATTTTGATAAAAGCGAGAGGCATTAAATGAAACCACATATTCTGTGTATCATTATCAGGCTACACAACAAAAATCAAATCAATGTAAGCCATAGTTTAGTCACAGGAATGTTTTTTAGTTTTTACTTAGCTTCATTTAAACACTCTGTATCTTCCCGATGACCTGATCGTAAGTTTGTACTATAGGCATACGTTGTTATCTAAACGACAAAATTCACGCGAGCGATGCGACGTTGCCAGAACAAACAAGGAAGTACTTGTACTAAATCTTTCCTTAAAAGAAAGTACAGATCACGGTTATCTCACTCTAATGTAATAAGCGTAACAGAAATAGAAATAGATCAGTATGTTGCTTTGGCGCCGGCGGCGGCTCGGCTAATTAGGTCAAGGGCGCAATTTTTACTTTGTTTAGTGCGAAGACGCGTTGCATTCGGGGTGCACGTTGCGCAATTCAGCACCGATTATTGTCGCTCACGCGTCCCATTTACTAATGTTAAGTTTTTATTGTGATAGGACACGTAACTGAGTATTTTCAGTTTAGTATTGTGAGTAGTTTTTAATTATTTTGTAAGTACGTAAGACATCCACAATGCCTCGTGCTACATACACGGCGTCAGAATACACTGACATGATTTTAATCTACGGGGAATCCCACGGAACCGCAGCTCTAGCTCTGCGAACTTACCGAGAAAGGTATGGAGACAGCCGCGCGTGCCTTAGGAACGCTCGCACCATAGTATTGGCAGTACAACGGGCACGGGGAAACAAACCATTAGCAGCGCATCAGGAGGGAGTCCCACCGCAGCAGATACCTACTGCGCGCGAGCAAAAGATTCTTGACCATTTTAAGACAGCCGCGCATGTCAATGGATTTTTTTATCTGGGGGTTTGTGAAAAGTGAAGTGTACGCGACAGACGTGAATACCGTAGAGGAACTTAAAAACCGGACTATTTTAGCGTTTAATAAATTAAAAAGTTTAACAACAAACAGTGACCTTATTGCACGATTAAATAACAATATTATACGTCGTTATAATTTGTGTACCATTGCAAACGGCGGACATTTCGAACAATTGAAGATTTAATGTGTAAGTGTTACAATTAATTATCTTTGTTTATTATTTTCATTGATCATACCTTCCAACGTTACCTACAACACATGTTTACATTATCATCCACATCAAACCCGGGCGCTCCGCTGTGTAGGTAGGTGTGCCTACCTACCGCCGCCGCACGCGCTATGCTATTCAAATGCTACGTTGTCAATTTGTTAGCAGGTGGTGGCAGGCTACTCAACAAAGTATGTTTACATATTAACTTAATTATTAAGCTATATAAGTTCTTTGAAAAACGTTTTTTTGTATACTTCTCGTAAACTTTTTTTTAATACTTTAGGATTAACAGTAGGCACTTATAGTATATGTGGTTTCATTAAATGCCTCTCGCTTTTATCAATGTTGTATAACTGTATTTATTAAATGGCTCTTGCTTTTATCAACGTTGTATAACTGTATTTAAAGTTTTTGATGGCCTGTTTGGTATGGAGGTAAATAGCTTTGCCTTTCATGCCAGAGGTGTCCCGGGTTTGAATCCTGGTAGGGGCAGATATTTTAGTATATTTGCTTTCTAGTCATAGATGTGTATGTATATTTATTTAAGATTATTTCTAATATTTATATTTTAAAAAAATATCTATGTGTGTTTATATATTTCTTAAGTTTATTTATCCGTTATCTAGTATCCATAACACAAGTTCTTAATGATACTTAATTTGGGATAGATAATGTGGTGTGTTAGTTAGAAATATTTATTTATTTATTATATTAAGTATATTAGTGTATGGGCCATTTCTTGAATCCCTCCAATTTTGGACATTTTGGATCTTTTAAAGGTCTGTCACCCCATAAAAATGTGAACATATGTAATTATGCAATATATATGTTGTTAGAGCTAATTGCTTTTCATAACTTATGTTTACCATAACAATTGCAGTACTTAAATAATACAACCATACTTGTTTATCAGTACATATGTACTATTAACTACATACTAAACATTATACTGTTTATAATGTATTTTTACTGATTCTTTTTGATTATTTAAATACCTACATATAACAGACAATTTTAATAATTTTACGGCTTAATATTTATTTTGAGCCAATTGTATTTATTTAGTCTTATAACAATAATTAACACTGCAGTTTTTACTGCTGAATTAGTTATTCAAAAGGCATTTTAATCTTGCCAAAACTGCAATATACAACTGTGATTTTAAACCTACTTTGTTGTCATGAAATAAATCAGAATCATGCGAAATATTGAAAGTAAAAAATAAAATAAATTAAATAATATTTATATACTGTAAAAAAACAACTTTTTCATACTGATTGTATTGAATAAACACCAATTAACCATCTAAATAATAAAAATGAGTGCACAAACACTGTTGATGTTACAAACTAAGCAACATGTTATGTAAATGATGATTAATAAATATACATTTTATCTTTTAATTTTGTTTTACTTAGGATTCAGTTAATCATAGTGAATTTGGGACATTGTTTAGAAATACTATTGATATTTAGCTACTTAATGAAAGAAAAACATTGTATGAGAAATTCTGTCATAGAACTATATTTGTCTAAAATAATATATCATTAAATAAATGTAACACAAACCTAAAGTTCCAAGAATTATAAATATAATATGTGCTCAACAAGAAATGAAAAGGTTTACTTACATTGCTCTTCTTTCATATTATAATAATCTCTATCTATAATGATATCACCATCAATAGCACTGAATACCAGTTCAAATGAATTCATAACTTCTATATTGCGACCTTTCTGTTTGCCAATAAGAGCTCCAATTACTGAAAAAAGGCCAAATCATTATTTAAAAAGATATCTCCAATACAAAGTATGCAATTATTATTTTCAAGAAAGCTTTGTGGATCCAAAATACCTGTTTGTGGTGAACCTTCTTGAGCTCGTAATCTTGTCCAATGTTCTGACACATTCATTATAACTAATGGGTGAAGCGAAACTGTAACAGAGCCAGAAGTAGCCGTAGTTACTACAACACACTTGTTGCCAGCTGGTGTAGGGGGTGCAGGTGATGTCGGATTAGGAGGATCAGCTGCAGGACCCGAAGAAGCACTTTCTACTTCAACCTCCATTTCAAAGTCAATTCTATCCGCACTAGTCATATCACAATATTTCTAATGATAATATAATAAAGCTATTGCAGTTAAAAAGAATTACGAGTCGGAAATTATTCGGGCACCGCACAAAAAAAAACAACCAAATCAATCAATCAATCTTACAGTTTTGCACAGTGTTGCCAGATGGTCTCGGCGACATACCCCTAGACTAATTTCATTTCTCCCCTAGAAATCCCCTAGAATACCCTCACCATGGATGAGGCATGCAGCAATTTTTTAAAGAGGCAATACATGCTCATATGTGGTTGATATATTATTAAACTTTATTATTGCCGCATTTTATTACTTATAGCTTAATTTATTCGTTATCTTCAAAACCTCAAATCTCGACCTAGACTAGTTGTGGCGCTCAGATAATTTAGGGATGGTTAAAAACATTAATAACAAAACATCTGGAATGTGAAATTTGATAAAAAAAAACTATGTTTCATGTTTTTTAAATTACCCCTAAAAAAAACCCAAATATTTTTTCCCCCTATTTTGCCCGTAACGCAGTCGAAAAACCCCTAAATCTAGTGGGAAACCCCCTGATCTGGCAATACTAATTTTGCAATAGTTTTGTTTCAGAGTCAGAGTTGTGCTGCGTTCCGAATGCCAATTATATCAGTGAGCAGTATTAGCACCGATAGCGCTGAAAACGGCATTCGGAACGCACCCTAGAAACATTACTAACAACAAACTAATTATTAACAGTGCTACGCATCAGACGAACGTCTTCCTAACTACAACACTAGGAACCCACTTTTTTTCAATTTGACAACTATTTTTTTTTAAAATTTAGATGACCTCCAGCGAGGTGATAAATACATGGAGTAGCCGTAATGTCCTATATAAATAAGTAGTTATGTATATCGAATCATAGAAGAGGAAGAACTTGGTTGTCTCCCTCTACTTATACAAAAATGCTAATAAAAGAAAGAGATAGTACTGTTTTTGAATGTTGTCACTAAAATATCAATCGTGTAGTGACGTCATAGCAGGTGGCTAGCGTGCCACAAATCGCCATTTATTGTTACAAGTCTGTCAAAAAAAGCTGTCAAAAGTGATGTTCCGGAGCTTTGATTATTTAACCAGATATCGATAATCATTATTAAATTATGTTTTATTTTTCATACTTTCGCTGCAAATGATAACAGGCGCTTACGCAGTAAATCATATCGAAACGGTATTTGCTTTGCTTGCCGTTGTGCGTGTATTTTTGAAACAAAAATGCGTGAAGAAAGAGGAAATTAAGTTTGCTTAGAATTGTTAATTTCGTTATTGAATGGGCAGGTAGTTTTTTTGTCTATTTTTTAATCGTTATCATTGGAGACAAGCCAGACTTTATTTGATTGAACCAAAAACTTTGATGCTTGACCTTGAATAACTTTTTAAGCAAACATGGGATCTTTTGGTTTTTATTTCTAATACACACCCCAGGTTTGTACCAAAATTCAGCATGTTGGGAATTATTGCAAACTGACCACTATTTTTCTGGATAATTTGACGGGACTATATCAGGAATAAGAAAATAAAATGTATAGTTCTTTATTTTTTATATTAAAAGAATTATAATGAAAGTAAATAAACCATAAACTATGATTATTTCACTTACGTCAATCTCTTACAAAAGTTCATTAAATTTCAACATTATATTTCGAGTTCAATATTTATTTCTAAAATATCGATAGTAGATTCGATACTCTCTGTGCAACACTAAAAATGGACGCCATTTTATGTAACATTTCAAGTTTAGGTATGCACGTTTTTTCTTACTTAGGGCTTGTCCATTGGTTGAGGTCAATGATGACCTGCTTTTTTTTTTTAATTTTAAAATGACGGCATTGGATTTTGGCATAGTGCCATTGTGGCAGCGCGAAAGCCCCTCTTCTAATCTTTGTTAATTTGATTCTCTTTTAATCTGTGTCTGTTTTTCCAGAAAAGTATAGTCCTTCTTTCAAGCGTCGAGTGAATAGGTATCTCGTGGATAGACGTGTAACACCTTCGTCTTCATCGTCACTTTCCATCAGGTGAGATAGAAGACAAACTTCTAATCCTTTATCAATAAAAAAAAAATCTACAAGATATTTTAACTTAAATTTGGGAAGACTTGGTTTTCTCAGTGAGGGATCATATTATTTTCTAATAGCCAGAGTTTTATTTCCTCAATGCGAGAACTCGAGTTTGGCGCTTTGTTTGTTTATATTAATGAACTATAATAATTGAATTTTCGTGATGATTTGGTATCATTTTTTTTGTTGTCCACTTGATAATCATCCATTTTATTGTTCACACCAGCATACAATTTGGGACAGAACCTTTTGAGCTTCCAGCATTTACAATAATGTATCTTTTGCCCTTCGAAGCACTGGTTTGTACTCCAAAAATGTCAACAGACTGCCAACATTTTTTTACTTTATATTAGTCATGAATAAAACTTTCATCAATATAAACATGGCCAGATTTAGGACAGCCCCGGGGCCTCCACAAAATAAAATTTGCCTTGCCTTCATACTTTAACGGGCATTAACAAACACGTCTAACTAAACTCCTTTGTTGCCCGGGGACTCCACATCTCTAAATCCGGCCGGAATATAAATTATATTTTTGTAACTCTTCAGGCAAATCTCTGTTTTTCATAATAATACTCAGGTGTTACTCTCCTTTCGCAGAAATAAAAGGTTTTTCTATCAAAGCTAATAGAATAGAATAGAATATTGGTTTATTTGCAATAAGACACACAACAAATAATTATAAAATATGACACAGAGAGAGAAAAAACAAGAATATTAAGTAAAATTAAAAGAGAGAAAAAAAAGGGTAAACATTTTTGATATGCAATCACAGAATAAACAAGTACGTGCGTAATTTTAAGTTGTTAGTGTGTGCAGTATTGCAAAAAGACCAGAGCTCAGTGGTTATATTCGCTCTGTTGAGCAAATCACTGATTTTAAGCTATTACCTTAAGGCTACGCGACGAGTGCAACATAGCTTTAGGTGTTATATTATAAGATATAATCTGAGGAAAAAATTGTTATGAAGAAAATAACAAAAATGAAGTGGCCGGAAGAAGCCTTTTTAAAGATTTAAAATTACAGTAAGTTTGAATAAAATGTAATAAAATAATAATAATATTCAATATTACACATAGTACTATAAATATGCATACATAATAAATAATAAATAGCACTTGAGAGCCAAAAACAACAGAAGGCAACATTAGCAGATAAATAAGTAATTAAAGAAATAAATAATGAAATTTAAAGTCTTGGCATTCAGAAGTTACGTAAATATTTTTTACGATAAAAGTTTCTGCTGGTTAATTAGATTAAGTTTCATAAGTTTTTTAAATGTCAATTTAGATGGGAGCTGCGTCAGTGGAGGGGGAATATCGTTCCAACATCTTGTTGCTTGGTGGCGGAAACTGCCTTCAAACGCCACTGTTCTGTGCTTTTGGCTCTCTAGCGGCATACGTGCAGTCCTAATGCCATGCATGCCACGAGACTTTAAAAAAGTCAGTTTCTGGTACAGATACTCGGGCTTTTTGAAATGTACAATGTCGAACATTAAACATGCTAGGTGCAACTGCCTACGAGATTTCATATTCAATATTGACGCCTTATTTAGGTACGGTGTGATATGGCTATGAGGAGGTGTTGCAAAGCCAAATCTACAGCAGGCGTTTTGCACGCGTTGCACCATGCGCTGCTGAATAGATAGGAGACGTCCTCCGTAGATAAAGTTCCCATAGTTCAACCTAGAAAGCACTAAAGACTCGCAGAGCGTTATTCGTGTTTGTTCACTTAGAAAACTGCGTATCTAAAAACAGTTTCTAACGTTGCTAATTATATGCGAGTGAAATTGCAACTGATCGTCCATTATAATGCCTAAATTTCTCGCTTCCCTTACATGTTCAATGCTATTGCCCGATATACACACATCTGGTTTATTTTTCATACATTTGTTGATATGCGATTTTGATCCGAAGACCATGAATTTAGATTTGGTTGGGTTGATGACTAAAGCATTTCTCGAAGACCAATCAGCTATTCTTTTTAAATCTTCGTTCATCCTTTCCGTGGCGATCGTAATTTTATCAGGTGTTTGTGAAATTTAAAGTTGAACGTCATCCGCATAACAGTGATATTTACAGTACGTAATTTATTTCACAAGGTCTACACTATAAATAATAAAAATAAGCGGACCAAAGATAGATCCCTGAGGTACGCCACGTTCAACTGGTTTCAGTTCTGAGATTAAATGCGTGCCATCACTCCGTGACAGCTTAACAGCTTGAAACCTTCCAGTCAAGTAACTGCTAAACCACTCCGCACATTCGCTATTTACTCCATAATATTTAACCTTGGATAGCAAAAGTGGAATATTGAGATAGTCAAAGGCTCGTGTGTAGTCCAGTAGAGTCAATATGGTCTCCTTTCCAACATCTTGTTCGGTTAAATGTTGTCGGTGACATCTAAGAGTGTTGTTACAGTACCACGTCCAGTAAGAAAACCTGACTGATGTTTCGGCAATACATTGTTTTCTTCTATATACCTAATTTGCAAATTAAATTAAAAGCAATCTATTGTCAACTTGACTGTACAGTACTTCACTGTACAGTTGGTACACACAAGGTCTATCAGACTTTCCGAAACTGATGTAAAGTGTGCAGGTTCCATAACAACTTGGCGCAAGTCCATGCATTGAAGAAAATTATTAAATATAACTGTGCCTCGATTAAAACTGTTTAACATGTTAATATTGAAATCACCCAAAATAACTATATAATCAAATTTTGAAAAATGTACGACACATTTCGTTAGCTCATCAATAAACGATTCCGAGTTCATCCAAGAGGGTTTATAAGCCGTGCCAATTGCAATACAATGTCCGTTTGTTTTCATCGCCAACCACATTTGTTCGATGTTAGAATCCGGATATTTCTCATACCTTACACGAACATCGCGCTTCACATAGAAGGCAACGCCGCCGCCGCGACCGTGGTGTACGCTCTCCGGGTGAGGTGTGTTGCACAGCCGGTAACCGGGGACTGCGGGCGCTCTCGCCTCCTGGCCCGCCGGTATCCATGTCTCGTTGATGGCAATTATATCCGGATTCAGTTGGTTCATGGCTATCAGAAAGTCGTCATGACCGGTGTTAAGCGACCCTGCATTGCAAAGCCCTAACTTAAAAAATTTTGTTTTAGAAGCCATTAATGCAGGCAATCATACATAATATGAAGGCAAGCCAGCTTAAATAGTAGAGCAACATCGATAAGTCATAAAAACAAAGCAAAAAATAATAACAAATTAAATACATAATAAAATAAATTGCATAATATAAACAAAATATGTACAGGGACACTCTAGCATTATAAAAATAAATAAATTCAAGTACTCGAATAAAATCTACGTTGTAGTAACACATTAATACAATATTTTAGATAAGATATATTTATCGAATAACCCGTTATGAATTAATTTCAAGGCGTAAAAAGAAGCATAGCTAAACCTATGAGCCACTGACCTTATACTTACAATATAAAATAAAAATATAAATATAATAACAGTTTGGGTTATCAGCTAGTCGACTTCATGGCATCAAATTGCTTAAATCAATTTGGTGACGTGGTAAATACCGATGGAAATAATTTAGATTTAGTGTTAAGTAATTTTGACATAAGTGTTTCAAACGCGCCTAGTATTTTAAGCAAATTAGATGCTAAACACCCAGCATTGACCTTAACGGTTACGTTTGACACACAATGTGGCTTTCTAAAACCATTTAATAAAAACAAAATAAACTATTTTAAAGCTGACTACAATTTAATTAATGAAGAATTATAAAAAATTGACTGGCGATCAGAATTTAAAAACTGTTACGATATTAACGATATGGTTTCACTGTTGTATGCTAAGATTAATGAGATATGTGACAAATTTATTCCTAAAGTGAGACCAATTAAAACAAAGAACTATCCAGTCTGATACAGCAATGCTCTTGTTAGTAGATTTCGTGAAAAGGATAAGCTTAGGAGAAAATATCAAAAATACAAAAATCCACGGGACATGATATCTTATCAAACTTTGCGTAAACACTGTAGATTGTTACAAAAATCGTGCTATGCACTTTACATTCAAAACACCGAATCAAATTTAAGAAACAATCCAAAATGTTTCTGGAACTACATAAAGAGTAAGAAAAAAGAACATTCTTGTATTCCTAATCATATGCAAAGTGAAAGCAGAACAGCCAACGCTGGACGTGACATAGCTAATATATTTTCGGAACAATTTTCATCCTCCTATACTTTACCTGACATGACAATAAATAATATATCGTATAATTTTCCTACTTGTGACAATGTTATCCATAAAATATTCTTTACAGAAAAGCATATTTCTAACAAAATTAAAACTTTAGACATTTGCAAGGGACCCGGGCCTGATGGCATTCCTGCCATTTTTGTCAAAAGATGTGGACGTGGGTTGAGTTATCCACTCACTCTAATTTTTAATGAGTCTATTAAAACCGGTAAATTTCCAGACGAATGGAAAAAAGCCAGAATTATACCTTTGCATAAGAATGGTGATAGAACTTTGACAAGGAACTATAGGCCTGTGGCCATACTGTCATGTCTTTCTAAGCTTTTTGAGTCATTAGTGTGTCCTATATTAACCCGACATATTGAACTAACGCTAACTCCATATCAACACGGTTTTCGTAAGGGCCGTAGTACGCAATCAAATTTAGTGCACTTCCTTACTGACCTCTTTTCTTCAATCGATAAAAAGGGTGAAATTGACGTAGTATATACTGACCTCAGTAGTGCCTTTGATAAAGTAGGTCATCGTATTCTCTTAAAGAAGCTCCTTCACTATGGTATACAAGGTTCATTGCTGCATTGGTTTGAGTCTTATTTATCAAAAAGACTCCAGATTGTGTCTGTTGCTGGATACGACTCGATTCCATACGAGGCAGCATCAGGAGTACCCCAGGGATCTCATCTTAAATGACCTCTCCACCAAAATAAAAAATTGTAATTACCTGTTCTACGCGGACGACTTGAAGATATATCGGACTATTACTTCTTTGAACGATGCTGTTCTTATGCAGGAAGATCTTGACAGAATCGCAGAGTGGTGTTCTATAAATTCTATGAAATTAAATACATCTAAATGTTACCACGTAAAATTTACTAAAAAGAAACTTTACTTCGACACTTCGTATTCGATAGGTACAGCGACTTTATCCAAAGTGAAACAAATAAAAGATCTTGGCGTCACTATCGACAGCGAACTCAGTTTCAAAGCTCATATTGATAATATTATTACCAAAGCATCAAAAATGGTCGGATTTATAAAACGGAATGCTAAGGGCTTCAAAAACGTGAGCGCTAAGATAATCTTGTACAAAACACTCGTTCGTAGTCACTTACAGTACGCATCAACAGTGTGGAGTCCATTGCATACCACGCAGTCACAACGAATAGAAGCAGTGCAAAGAAAATTTACCCGACATCTTGCGTTTATATCTAGTGGTATATCGCACCGATGCTCATATGAAAAGAGAAATGAAGTTTTCAAACTACAATTTCTGCGTAATCGTAGAATACGACATGATTTGGTATTTTTATACAAGGTTATAAACGAAGCCACCTCATGTGCTGAACTTACTTCCGGTATATATATAAATGTCCCGCGCTTGATGCCCCGAAGGCAAATAACCAATATGTTTTATGTACCGTTTTATAAAAGTAATGTGGGAGCTAACAGTCCTCTAGCCCTTTGTTAAGACAGCTGATGATCCAAAACCTGATATATTTCATGACTCGCTACCAGTATTTTTAAATAAAATTGTAAAAAAAATAAATTTGTAAATTAGTTTTCAAAATAAATTTATGTTGGACTTATCATTATATTGTTTTGGAGACATATTTGCTAAGTATTTTCAGTAAATTCATTTCTTTATTTTCTTAACTTAAAGTTTTGTTAACGTGTTTTTATTTTCGTTTTTGACATTGTTTGACATTATTTGTAATTTTGTGTACACAGAGTTGTCTTGCAAAAGCTGATCATACCTAATTATGACATATGTATCAGAACTATGACTTGAAATTGTAACTATACTCCGCACGCCGAATGATGATCCCTATGACGTTTCAACTGACAGTTGTATTAGTTATGCGAAACAATTTCGATAAAATACTGTTTTTTCAGGCAAATGCCATGTCATTCAGCCAGGTCATTCAACATAATAAGCAATATTTATTTATTTTGAAAAAAAGACTACGCGCATTGATGGACATAAAACACTAGATAAAAAAGTAACAATACGACAATATCATTGACTAACCGTTAATAATAAACGTCACGGATAGCTGCAGTTCAGACTTAGATTTTGAAAATCCGATTGACCCTGTATCAGATTCAGATTGATATAAATAAAATACAAACTCAAAGCATTTGTTTTATATTTCCAACAAATTATCGATATTTTGTTTATCGATGTATCCCTTCTTAGTCGATAACAGCTTGACGACGTAACTTTTGCAGCACGTACCATGTACATTTGCATTGAGTTTTTTTCTATTATTTCCGAACATTACGTAATAATTTCTTAATATTCATTTTTATAATTTACAAGTGTACACAATTATGATTTTTTCGTCTTTTTAATGGACCTCTAAAGGATTTGATGTGATAGGACGTCAGTACAATGTTAAGCGCTAACGAACTGTCATAGGGATCATCATTCAGCGTGCGGATTATAACTATGATTATTTTAATATGTATGTTGTTGGTGTGACTATAAATAAATAAATTAATAAATAAATATTGCATATACACAAAAAAAATTTAGTAAACTCTGCTGTAGCACCGTAACAAAAATAAGCATTCGATAACTTTGTAAATATTAAGTTCAAAGATACTGGCTTAAAGTAACTTGAACAAGTGATAACAAAAAACATTTCAAGAAAAATAAAATGGAATACAAAAACGATTTAAAACAAATATTTTTGTTAATCGTACGAATATTAGAAGCCGACGGGCAAAAAATGCAAACAATAGTGGTAAAATAAAGTTAAGCTGTAAATAAAAATATGAAGACTATAATATATACAAAACATGTTAGTGTGTCACTGGTTGAATGCTGTGCTCCAAAGCGCTAACCGCGGCTTCCCCAAAAACCCGATGTAAGTCGGATCCCGATCGCAGACGGTAACGCGGAGCGTCCGGGCTCTGGTGACGGCGGACGTAAACGTTACCTCCTCGGGTCCAGACAAACCGCCAGTTAAGACGTCCCGCGACTTCACGCGCCTAAGGAACAGTATTCGGTTGGTTCGCGTTAACCGTTCGTTAACGTAGAACCTCCGCGGCGGCTATGGCAAGCCAGTGCCCTCGGTGGTGGCACCGCGGCGCACGGGGGCCGCGCGCAGCAGGTCGTCACGCACAGCGCGGCGCGCCAGCCACACCAGCTGCACCCGAATATAGTAAAGAATATATATAAGAATAAATATATAAGAATAGAATATATAATTCTCGAGGACTTATTTAAAACAAAGGGAAAAAAAATAAAAATAATAATTTAGTTTATGTCACTCAAGAGGATTGAACTTAGTCAAGTTCGCCTTCCGAACGCGATAGCGCATACTCCACCAGAGCAATGCTACGACGCGCGAAAAACCGAGAGTGACCGAGCGCTAGTTCGTTGGCACGTAGCGGTTCACTCACTTTGCACTAGCGTTTTTGTTTTTAACGCTTTAAATTCTGATGTTTTGTTATAATAAGTAAATTTACACTTCACTTAATACCAAGTACTATATATTGTTTTAAAGAGCAGATTACAAGGAATAAATAAATGTTAATTTTGTTGCAAACAATGAGCTTATTGCACACGTGACAAAATAAATATGAGAACGATACTAAAACACGTCTTACTCTGCGAGCGAGCGCCGCGTAGTCCCTGTCTATCCCTTATCGGTTAGACTGACATTTTTTGTAGGAAAATCCAATAGCTTCCAGGATTTTTCTTAAGTGTTCTTGGCTAAAATCTAATTCCAGCTCTGTTTTAGCTATAGCATATATTTTTTTCAGTGTAGGAATTTCTTTTTGCAAAGTATAAAAAAATTGATTCTTTGACGCAGTGCATAAATAGTAAAATTGTCAATTTCCTTTTTCGGACGTCCACTTCTATGTTTACCAGGACTTCTAAATACTCCATTGTTTTGAAAGCCTTCATCTACAATTTGTCTGATGGTACTTTCTGATTTCCCTGAAAATAAGATTAATACTTTTAGCAATAATGTACGTTTATTAATAAACAATAGGTATCTAAACAAACAAACAATACATGAGAACAAAAATAACTACTCAACTAAATTCTAAAACTCAACTAATATGAAATGGAAAAGTATCAAATTGTGTCGAATTGTTACAAATAACTCCTTGTCAATTCTTACATAACCTCTAAATAGAGCAATGTAAACAGTAATCAAGAAATTGGAAAAACAGTAATCGTACCATGTTTTTATAAAACTTTTCATTTTAAATATCTACCATATCACTGTTACATACCTGTCATTAATGCTGTATGGGCATAAACATCCTCCAAATCTGATAATAAGCGTCCAGCTTGGTATTCCGCAAAACACCGTTAGAACACGTTATAAATCTCTTCCCTAGCTCCACTGCATATCGGTTTATTAGATTTCTTCTTATTCACGATGATAGTGATGTCAGTCAACGACTATTACTCAAACAAATTAGAAAAAAATACGAAAACTGAAGATTCATGCGCCATTCAATCAAAGATAACAGATAACAGTGACTGAGGTCAATGACATGTTAATTAATACTTTTCGATTTCATTCTTTATTTATATTTTGCAACTTACCATAATGCCGAATTGCATTCGCTGCAACGAAGAGTTAAATGATGGAGTTGAATGCACCATGTGTCACCAGTTTTACGATTTTCCGTGTTCAGGGATCACGGAAGCTGGATACCGGAAACTTGGAGACAGTAGGACAAACTGGAGGTGCCCCACGTGCAAGACTCATAAAAACACCGCAAGTCCAGTAAGTAGCCCTAAACCTGTGGACCTAGAGAGTAAAATGAGCGAGATGTAGTATAATGACGGAGAATATCCCTCCAGATGTCGATGTTGTCTTCACTTCGAGATGACATCAAGAATGTGAAGGATGAGCTGATCCACGTCAAGACTTCGATCGACTACTCCCTTGCATCGATAGAGTCCATGAACGATAGGATTACGGGTATAGACGGCCCCACGTTGGGCGCCAGTGTGACATACGGTAATGATGTGCAGGTATTATCTTTACCAGATTCAGAAAAAAACTTTGTAAACAATGAAACGTCAATGACCCTTTGGCATTTTAGTGATGTTACCCATACTAATTATTGAATTATTAAATCTAATCGCTTTGGCAAAGTGATTATCGACATCAACAAATCAACAAAATTATATTTTTATCAAAAATATATTTTTTTTATTCATATAATAGAATTAACAGTCTTCTTTATATTTTAAAAATAATAGAATCAGACTAAACAAAAATAAACTAAATGTTATGTTTTCTTTCCAGATAACACAATCAAAACGAAAAAACAAATTACTTAAATGCACTTCTAAAATCAATTTATGTTTTTTATTGATATTATACAAGAGTTACTCTTTAATCAGTCTTTGTATTACTCAGAATCAGTCACATTTACTACATAATTAGTATGACATTCCTCAAAACAAGCAGGGCAAAGACGATTTTTGCAAATCTTATACCTAAACCTCGTTTCCTTGCGCTTTTTCTTTTTGCTGCACAGAAGGCAATTAAGGTATTTAATGTTCCTCTTTGAATTTTCTGTAGTCGGAATGTCTTCAGGCCAGTGACCATTGTAAACTCTCTTTGCTGGCTGTTGCCTTGGCCCTGGCCTTTCGATTATAGCTCTGAATCAGTAACAACCACAATATTGATCCAACGGCAAAAAGTCTTTGTAAACTATAATTTTACTAAATTACACTGAAAGTAAAAACATTCATTATTACATAAACATTGATGATTGTGATTTAGTCTTATCGAATCTTGTTGTATCGATACATCAAAATGTCGGTACGAATCGGGAATCGATACCTGTCATTCATTCATTTTCATTTTATGTCGATGGTTATACCTAATGTTTGTATTTAAAAAAAGGAATAACCTCAATTTTTTTCATTTAATTGTAGTTTTTTAGTTTTGCAAGTTTTAGCTCCAAGTACTACTTAAAAGTTGTTTAATAAAAGGGCGGCAGTGTTTTCTGAGTTACTGGTGGCAATTTTAGTGTCTCGGAAGTGGGATTCTTGATGAAATTGACGAATTTATATCCGGCAATGGTTTGTTTACAAACTTTTTTTTGAATATGGTATGCTCTATAGCTAGTTTGGATTTAAAATAATATACGGCACAACCGGTCAACAAAAAGAATTTAGAAAAAAAACTATAAGTTAGGGTCGCAGGGTCGGATCCCGAATATTATTCGCTTCCACAGTCCCATACTTCCCTGAGGCGGCCGAGAATGGAAAGTGGCTCGTGGCAGCGGTCAATAGCAGCAGGACGTGGGTAGTGCGTGTGACCAAGACAGGGGTGCTTCAACTTCGTCTGAGCTCCAACTTATTTCCCCTTTCGGGGAATAACGATTTCAAATTTATAAAGTTTCAACTACAATATGGCGCAAATAAAGGCGCAAATACAATATGTGCACTGTACTTTCTTCAGAATCAAAGAATTATACTTCGCACAAAAAACGTCGTACGACAGCAAATTATGAGTTTTTAAAACTTAACTTTTAATCTCTGAAGTCTAGCTAGAATTTTATTACAACGAGTACGTGCTCACTGCCCAACGCTCGATCGAGGTCTGCGTCACGTAGGCACAGGGAATGTTCTCGCAAAACCGGCGCTCACGCCACCATATTCCTAAGCGAGTTAGGTTTCGCGCACCAAGGTAGTGAACCATTAGGTTAATTTTGTTTGCGCAGTTGAGCAATTATAATTATATTAAATATAATTATATGATAAAAATAATACATTTGTTTTAGATTATTCTTTATTTCTTTACTCGTAACGTAACGTTACAACTTTGAGGATCACTGGTTCGTATACGATTCCTTTGTTCACTATGACGCTAAATTTGCCTTCTCTCTCTCTCTCGCACCGTTACTATTTCTTTGCTATTCCTATTCTCGCTTGCACACTGACCTCGACCACTGATTTGCGTAGTGTCCGCGGTCATTGCTCCCGGTTCGTTGCATACGCGCTTGTCGATGCTATTATTTTATAGTTACTTTTGGCCGAATACTGCTTGCTTCATTGCGATTTATTCTTACTAAGCTTATTTAATATTAGTGAGCCTGAATTGTACGTTTGTACAATGTGTCGGGATCTCTTAATATTTTTTATTTTATATTATATTTCTTTAAATTTTAGTTTATTCATCACAGCAGACTGATTAAAAATTACTGTACCTTATTGTCTAAAGTTCCTTCCTGTAAATATACTTAGGTAATCACATTTTTGGGTATATATGTATATTTTTATGAGTTATAACTTATTTACTCATGCCCGCGCGTCACTCTCGCTACTCAGTAGGTTTGCTCTGCTCAACTCGATCAAATATATCAATGAGAGATATAAAAGATATGATGAAATGAAAAATTACTGATTGATTTGGTTTAATCGGCAGCTGTTTCTTAGTGATGGCGCCATTTTGCGGTATCGAAACGAAACTATTTATCGGTACCCAATTACGGGTTCTGAAACTATGTATTTGGAAACTATTTGTTGCGAGTTGCGAGACTTCTTTTCCTAGCATTGTGCGAGCGAGATAATCATGTGACGCGTACGTGAGTGAGTGAGTTTAATAATAATAATAATAATAATAATCTTTATTGTAATAGATTGTACAATTTTTTGTAAAATTATTTAGGCTACACAATATTACCATACAAAACAAAAGCTGTTGCTGCCGAAATAAGTCCTAGGACTTGTATTTTAGCAGACAGTGCTCTTCCTATTAAATTAATTTAACAATTAGCCTATGTGCCATTTTATATAAACTTAACTTAATAATAATAAACATAGTAAGTATTAGTGTGTGTTTGTGTGTGAGTGAGTGTTTGTGTGTATGTGCGTGTTAAGTGTCAGTGTGTGTAATTTATACTTAGTAAGGGATTTGATTTGGACTACTAGTATATAAGCAAGTGCAATGGAGATGTTGCATAGGAATTTTAGTTGCACTTTAAAATCAATTATGGAATACGTAGTCTTGTTACTTAGCAATTGAAATGAGATTTTCGGTCTCATCATAGTTTAAGTTTAGTAACCAGTTTGTAACGATTTTCTTACATTCAAACCTCGATACGGGATGAACAGGAGTAATATAATTTATTTTATTATATAGGAAAGAACCAAAAAATTAAAAAATTGCTGTGAAAAAGAAGTTCTACAAACAGTTGTGCACTTCCTAATTTGATATTCCCTACGTCCTAAGATGCTAGTATTAAACGGAGAATTGTTATGCTGCTTCAGTACAATACTCAAAACAAATAATTTCCGCACACTAAGCACTTTCCATTCATTGTATAAAAGTGTTGTCGGATACAAAAACGGGCGAAGACTGCTAACCTTAAGGACTCTTTGCGATATCTCGAGAGAAAGCAGATTGGTCTTCGTAGCTCCACCCCAAGCCAAAATGCAGTACGATATTATGGATTCACACAAGGCGAAGTAAGTAAGTT
Source organism: Marasmarcha lunaedactyla (assembly GCA_923062675.1). Lineage (NCBI taxonomy): Eukaryota > Metazoa > Arthropoda > Insecta > Lepidoptera > Pterophoridae > Marasmarcha > Marasmarcha lunaedactyla. The sequence goes on along the minus strand of OV281342.1, from coordinate 8,110,996 downwards.
TTAAAGTTTGGAAGGTAAGGATATGGCGAAGGGTTTTAAAAATAACGATAACCCTACGAAGTCTTAAACTCAGACTGTCAATATGGTTCTTGAAGTTATGTCTAAAGTTAGACCAAGGTATTTAATGTGGGACACATTTTCGAGTCGCTTGCACTGACAAGTAGAAAAGATCGCAGGTTTTACCCGAATTTAATGATTGTGAGATGGTAAGCTACTTTTTATGAGCGCAAACAGTATAAACTTATCGGCTTAAAATAAAAAGCATGCTTGAGCGCTTAAGTTGAAAAGCATGCTTTTTTAGTGCTTTTCGTTTAAATGATCACCTCTATGTGTGGGTGATAAACGAACATATTCGGCATATTCGCATTCCTTTGATCTGTTCCAAAAAAACCGACACGTTCGTATGAATATGCGAAAATAGACGAATAGAACCACTTAACATAGTAGTATTTGCGCGAATATGACGAATACGCGAACACGAATAGCGATGTGAAGTGCGGGCATGACATCATAACTGGAGTGAAACCAAAAATGTCAAGTCAAAAATCAAGTGCAGCTGTGCTGTCATGTAGCTTATCTATCACTGTCAGTGAAATCAAAACGCAAATGCTTATCTGGTATCGGGAAAGTGATAATTTTTCGATTGCATTGCATTTCTTAGTTTAGTAGATCGTAAAATATATACTTAAATGTGTCTATTAGGTGCCGGTTTCATTGATCTAAATAAATAATAATCTGCCGTGTCTCAGAATAAAGAAGAAGCATACCAAGTCGTGCTATAGGTACTAAAGATAACCCCAGCAAGTAAAATTCCTAAACAGGTCAGGAAGTCCGCAGGTTCTTATATTGTACATATTATGGCAGCAGCAGCAGTAAAAACCATAGTTAAAGATGTATCCCCACTATACTACAGAATACTTTCGAAATTTCCTAAGAACATGTCATTTTGCTTCGCCTATGGATCTGCTGTTAAGCCTCAAATGGGTTATCAAAAAAAGCCCAGCATGATAGATTTTATTTATTGTGTTGAAAATTCCCATAGATGGCATAGTGCTAACATTGAACAAAATGCATCCCATTATTCAGCCTTAAGGTTTTTGGGCAAAGGCTTTGTAGCAAAGTTTCAAGAAAATTGGGGAGCCAGGGTATACTTTAACACATTGGTCGAAATTGAGGAAGAAAATGTTATAATCAAGTATGGTGTGGTGTCTCAAAAAGATTTGATTACAGATCTCCTTGATTGGAATTATTTGTACCTGGCTGGACGACTTCACAAACCTGTTGAGATTATCAAAGAAACAAATAATTCACAGTTACAAAATGCAATTCAGTCAAACTTAAGGGCCGCTGTTCACACTGCACTACTTATCTTGCCAGAGTCATTTACAGAATATGACTTCTATTTTGCAATTTCAAACATAAGTTATGCAGGAGATTTTAGGATGACCTTTGGAGAAAACAAAAACAAAGTTAGAAATATTGTTCAACCACAATTATCAAACTTCAGGGAACTGTACAGACCAATCGTGCAACAGTTCCATACTTACTTGGATTTCTCTGCTGGTGACACTCAGTGGCATCAAGACTTAAACCCAGAAACTAAACTCCATCACCTGATGCAGCTGCCCATGGTTCCACAGCAGCGTTTAGTGAAGTTCTGGAACCGTGGTGGTATTCAACAGGATATGGAGGATGTGTTAAGAGCTGTAGCCTATGACATTGACTGTGCTGTCATTTTAAGACAAATCTTAAAAGACCTGGTTTGGCAGTCTAGTGTGAGGCAGTCCCTGAAAGGAATCCTCACAGCAGGATTTCTTAAATCTGTTCGATATAGTGCTAGAAAAATTGCAAAAATGTTTTAAATTTCCATTTGTACAGGTTTAACTGTAATATAATGTACTATAAAAACCAATTTAGAATAAAGTTTAATTGTTTAACATTACTATCTGTTTTAATTTAATATTTTTCCTTTTCTGTTTTTAGGTTCAACAATGATATCTGATGAATCAAGCAGTGATTCCGAAACTGGTAGATTTAAATGTCAATCAAAAAAAGATAATGAGAACAAGAAAACTAATGATTTAAGAGATAATTACAAGTCATCAAGATGTAGAGTCACAGACAATGACAGGATTAGAAGAGAGTTTGATAGAAGACGAGATGACAGAGGTGAAAGACATACTGACAGAAGACGATCAAAAGACAGAGATAGATATTCCAGACATTCCCCAAGGAACAGAAGGCGACACTCTAGGGAAAGAACTCCTCGCAGAAGATCCCGTGAACGCCAAAGACATGATAAAGATACAAGGGGTGGGTCTAAAATGCCAGATCACAGAAGTCAAAGTAGGGATAGACAAAGGCATTCACGGTCTATGTCCCATAAAAAATCTCCTGAACGCAAAAGAGTTCTAAAGGATGAAATTAAAAAAATTATTGTCCCCAAGGAAAAATCCCCGGAAAGAGAAAATAAAAGAATTCTTGACAAAAAATCACTATCTCCTGATTACAAAGCAAATAAATCTGAAGTACATAGACCCTCACCAAATCCAGTTGAAAAGAGGAAAACTGACAGTCCAATAATTGTTGATGAATTTGTCAAAAGTGATGGATCCGAAGAAGTCCAGGCTGGATCTTACTACAAAATGATACCAGCTGTTTTAAAAGAAAAGTCTGAAGAGTCGAGTGAAATTGACTCATCCGATGATGAAAGGCTCAGAGCAAAACTTTTAAACTTAGAAAAAGAGCTTCACAAAACAAGGAAAAAGAAACATAGAAAAAAACATAAGAGAAAGTCTTCTAAAAGTAGGAAAGATAAAGATACTGATACTTCTTCAGCTGTAGAAGTTACAAGTACGACAGATATAGCTGATGAGAGTGTAGTTACAGAGCCTGCTCTTGAGACTGAGGTAACATCTACACAAAAAAGCACTGTAAAAGACAGCAGTGAAGAAGGTGAAATATTAAGTGATGATACACAATCTGATACAATTGATCCAACAGATTTGAGACATAAATTAAAAAAGAGTAAAGTTTTGCAGCAGGATGTGTGTGGCCCAGCACTACCACCACATCTACAAAGTAAATTTTCGCATACTAGTAGTGTAGAAGGTCCAGCATTGCCACCAAGTAAATCTAGAAATATTGGTATGTAAATTTAAGTTTTATCTCCTACTTATTAGTAGATTGTTACTAATTATGCTTTTTAGTTTGTTAGGAAAGATTCTTAGATAATAAGACTTGTATATACATACATCAACAGTGTGTGTTTGGCATATATATATTGATTGTACAAGCACACCGAAGTGGCGAGAACACGGTTTCACAAGACAATGGCTGCCACAAAAAATTTTGTTGCTTATTTACAAACACTCACACGCATAAGGCCGCACACACTAATTACTTGAACCATCTATTCCAGGATCGATTATGATATTCAATAAGTGTTTTATGCTATTTCAGGTCCATCAATACCCCAAGAAATGAGAGAAGTTTTAGCATCAAGAGAAGTAACTCAATATGAAAGTTCCGATGAAGATGTAGGCATTGGGCCATTACCTGCAGGTGCTGAAGATAAATGGTCTGATGCACATAAACTTCTTGAACAGCGAGCTTTGAAAATGAAAATAAACAAAATTGATGGTCAATTCGGTGGCTCTGGAGATGTGAAGTCTAGAGAACAATGGATGTTGGAGTTACCTGAAGCTAAGGCAAAAATTTTAGGCTTGGAAGCACGTACTTTTAGAGCTAAGGAAGGACCTGATATGTCAGATAGGTGGGAAGAATTTTTTTATTATTTACAAAGACAAGCCTCACATTTAGACCATAACTTTAAAAATAAATTACATGATGAATCATCTAGTCCAAGCCCGCGATTATATTATCATATTCTTTCCACGTAATCATACTAAAATAATGTTTTTTTTATTTAAATTGAATTAGATACAATCCTTGTCTTTTCATTATTTACAGCGATAATGTATTTCAAATTTGCAATTCTGATTGTCAGATCAAGTTGGACAGACACCCCTGAGGAGAAAGCGCAAAAGGCCGCCGGTTTAAGTAAACCCGAGGACCCGGACGAAGTTTTGAAGCGTGATGCGCGGGCGCACCACATCTCCAAACGGGACGAGGAACAAGAGAGTGCTGTCAAGTAAGTCAATTAAATTCTCGTGAATGTGTGTTTTTGTTGATGAATTAGGATATAAAATATCCAGCAGCACAGGCGATAGATATCAAACTCGGATGGTAAAGGGTTTGAAGATTTTTATATGGGGCTTGGCTGGATCTCCGATGGACTTTTTTGTTTTTTTTTTTCATAGTTGTGGCGCACGATAAAACTTTTATATATTGGTATGGTAAAATCCACTATGCTCTAAAGTGTCACATTTCAAAGTTATGCGCTGAAAACGATTTTAATAGAAATAATTTACTAGTTCTTGGCTTGATTATATACTTATTATATTATTTTAAAATTAACCATATTTTAAATTAACTTTTAATACAAGGCACTTTTGCAAAAGTATCGCATGGATGAATAAGCTTTAAAAGTTGATGCAGAATTGAACTGATAATACACAATAAAATAAAAGGATAGTACACAATAAAATGTATACATGTCGATAGAAAACCCTAAAATGCATACAATAATATATCTCACATTCCTTAAGTGTCACTTTTCAGAATCTTGCGCAAAAACAAAAATCAAAGATAACCTGAATAAAATACGATTTTAAATATGTTTACATACTATTTTTTGTTAAAAGACCAATTCGTGTTTAGTCTCTAAGCTATAAAACTTCTGGTACCCTAGTGATGCTTAAGAAATGGGCTATATAATTACTTCTGTATCAATTTTTTCTGTGCATATTACTGAAATGTGACATTTTGAGGTGTGGCGACATATGGTGTGGTAGTATACATTATTGTGTTTGTTATAGATTTGATTAGAAAATTTTGTTATAAAATGATTTGAGTTTTATAACAAAGTGGATGGTTTGAATCAACCAAAGTGTAAAACTAAATTTTAAAATCGGAGCTAATGGTCACACACTTTTAGCAGCACATGTAACATATACAGTTTCGGATCAATGTCGTCATCAATATCGGAGAATTTAGGGGTAAATGGTATTTTTATCGACAAATCACTATCCCAATTTTCACTCACTACCATAATGAAATGGCAGCCATTTTGTTTTTTTTACCTCAAAGTCCGGATGCCTGTAATGATTTAGTCATTGCTATCCATATAGATAACCTAGGAATACGAAAGATGTCTCATTTTAAAGCTAATAATGTAGACAATCAATTGATGATACATTTTATTCAATATCTTTTTTATTAAAGAACAAAACAGGATTTTAAAAACAAAATTTTTATTTATATCCGAAAAATTAAAGAGCTTGACGCATATAAACGTAACGTGACTGAATATGTTTGGCTGATTGGTTTAACAATGGTGCTTTTACATTACAGAAAGCATAAAAAGAAGCATAAGCGAGATGAAAGTCTACTGGAAATGCATCAGAAAAAGTTGAAAAAGAAGAAAAAGGTACGGCCTTTTCCATTCTAGAATTGCCAAAGATAGGGTATATCTTTCGTTATGTTTTTCCTTAAAGCCGCGGACGGTTTCCCCCGCTAGTTCCCGACCCCGTAGGTAGCTTTCCAATTTCTGTATTCCAAAAACCTGTCCAGTACTTTGACTTTATAGGTTACTTGTAAACAAACAAATCTTTGCTCTTTATAATATTTGTATAGATTTATACGTGTAATAACCTGTAAGCCTTTTTACATAAAGAGCTCCAAAGATGTGTAGTATACTTATATTCTTTTATGTCGATATCCAAACCTTGTTGATTATTTATGAATGACCATACTCCACCAAACGACGACGCTTAGAATCTAAGGTTTATCCAGCACGTGTCTACAGAGAAAAGATCCGTGTACTGGCTACTTACGCAGGCGATTTAACATAGAAATATCTTGTCACTATTATAAAAAAAACTTGCTTACGAGCACAGCTTTAATGGATTGATTGAAATGGAGTTATGGTCGTTCTGAACCCATATATAACATCTTCTCTGTTGTGCCGTGTCCTAAACGTAAAGTAATGTATAAAATGCGCTGTTTACGAATTTTTTGAATAAATCGAGTTACTTTCATATCTTCATTCGTTTCGTCTTCGCTTTGATTGGACAAAGATTTGATTGGAGCTGTGAGACGGTGTGGTTTATTTTTAGGATGAATGTGCATGTAAACTGAATGTTGTGAGCATGTACATGTCGTAGCCATCGGTAGCACTAATACCCAACCGTTAGTTCATTGACGTGAATATGCAATGTTCGAGCATTTCATGAAGTGGTCGCATTTCCATTGGCCACATCATGATGAGCCTTAGCCAGATCAATGATGAGAAATCGTTTGTCGATATGGCTTCTTCATGATATGGCCAGCTTATTTGATCATAACGTAAAATGGTTCCAGTAATTAGAAAGTAATTAGAAGGAAATAATTAGACAATGTTAAACATTTTTGTATTTTTGGACTCTTTATTTATTTTTGTAATGTTAGAGCATTTCTTGATATTAGTTATTATGCGAGGTTGGATTGAAAAGTTCGCGGCCTAAGTAAGAAAACACAGGAATAATGCTTTTTTTATATTTATTTTTCTACATACTCTCCTCCTAGGTCACAGCACTTAGTCCAGCGGTTCTCCAAAGCCTTGATCCCATTTAAATAGAAGGTCTCGTCAAGGTTTTCAAAAAAGGCATCTACGGCCACTTTGACCTCCTCATTGGTACAAAATTTCATTCCACCTAAGTGTTTTTTTTTAGTTTTGGAAATAGGTGTATGTCAGAAGGTGCCAAGTCAGGTGAATAAGGGGGATGAGGAAGCAATTAGAAACCACAATTCACTATTTGAGCAATCGATTCTGCAGATGTGTGAACACGAGCATTGTCCTGATGAATCAAAACTTTCTTAGTCAACAATCGTGGTCTTTCGGACTTTATTTCTTCGCATAAACGACGTAATAGTGTGCAGTAGTATGCAGAATTTATAGTTTGACCTCTTTCTAAGTAATCAACCAAGATGACACCCTTGGAATCCCAGAAAACCAATGTAATTACCTTGTTTACTGAAAAACACACCTTGGCTTTCTTGGGGGTCGGAGATCCGGGTCTCTTCCATTGTTTGGATTCAGGAGTATAGTGATGAACCCATGTTTCGTCCATAGTAACAAACCTTGCCAAAAATTCGTTCGGATCAGCTTGAAAAAGCTCTAAACAGTCTCTAGAAACCGTGAGCCGAGTTCGTTTCTGTTCAACTGAAAGGAGCCGCGGAACCCATCTTGCAGACACCTTGTGGAACCCTAATTCGTTAATGATCATGTTTTGTGTACGTTCATATGAAATCCCTAGAGCTTCAGCTATCTCAGATACCTTCAATCTTCTGTCTCCCATGATGAGGTCACATATTTTTTCGATGTTTGCTGAAGTTGTAGCTGTAGAAGGCCATCCGTAGCGGGGGTCATCTTTGACGCTCTTTCGTCCACGCTGTCTCGCGTCCATTCAGCTGTCCACTATTTTATCATTGTATACGACGGAGCAGATGTTCCTAAAGTAGCCACCATATCTTCATGAATCTGCTTTGGAGTTAAGTGTTTCTTGTGGAGGTATTTGATCACGGCACGGTGCTCTAAACTATCCATTTTCAAAATTAATGAAACTTACTCTCACTTAGTGTTCAATAAAATTAATTGCTTTCAGAAAGATGAAAAAGAGGATGGTATAAAAGAGCGCCGGCCGTTCAGTCGCGACGTTGACCTGCAAGTGAACCGTTTTGACGAAGCTCAGAAAAAGTCCATCATCAAAAAGGCACAACATCTGGACACAAGATTCTCTCGTGGAGAAGCGAAGTATTTGTGATTTTATTTCCTATTTAGAAAAACTTCTTCAAAGGTTTGAATTGAAAAAAAAAGAGATTTGTATTCGTACGGTGCGTCAACAAGTATGGGGATGTTCGTTTTTAAACTCTGTTTACAGTACATATGCATTAGCTAATATACAGTGATCTGTACAAAATGTAAATATTTTTTCGAAATTATGGCGTACCCACCATCTTTTGATTCTAAGCTCCTCGTATGAAGTGAGGTGATACATGTATTTTAATAAATTTTTTCTCAATATTTTATGAATGTTTTTTATTCAGAGGTAATCCTTGCATAGTATTACTATTAAAATATTAAAATATAACTAGAGTAGGTCACATTGCAAGTATTTATACTACAAAACCAATCGAAAATTTCACAAATTAATATTGAATACTCTTTATTGTAAATATAATAAAATAAATGCAACCCCCATACGAACACACCGACTGTTCGGCCACAAAGTAAGCAGAACTAGTGTTATGGACCTAGTTTCCCTGACCAGGAATAGAAAGTGGGACCTCCAGTGTATAAGGCACGGCTACTATCAATGATTTGCGGAATCGTTATAATAGGCGCCTATCGACTAAGATTATCGATTGATGAACTTGACAGGCCAATGATCATCAAGCCACAAAAACTCATGTAGCCAGCCACCAACACGTCTGGAGTTAACGTCATGTAAAGTGTTATTTATCTAAGAACTCTTTCTAAACGCTCTTTTTTATCTGAACCTTTGCTATCGCCTGCTCGGACGCTGTTAGAACAGCTCCTATTCGTGCAAACTCCGTTCTTCTATTGCATATATTTATCTATATTAGGAATTAAAAAAGCCATATTACAGCCGCAAAGAAAGCAACCCAAGCGCTTAACCCAGACTTAGTATATACTTATATCACTTATAACTAACCTCTTAGGACAGATAAGTATATATTTTTTAATTTTTTTGTATCCATAAATTAAAAGTTAAATGTAAAAGTTAAGTTTAGCATTGTCACAACGACACGTATAGTGTTCGCCCATCCTATAGTTAGTTATTTAGTGGTCGGAAACTGGGTTGAACGACTTTTTTTATTACCAGTGTTCGGCCAATAGGAACTCAGAATATGGGAGTAAGAGTTATTTTTGAATGCTATCATAATTTATTATTACTGATTAGTAACTTGTCATATCATGTGGTTTCATTCCTATAATTTACATTTTATTACATTATATCATATTATATGATACATATAACACGCACGATCAGTGAGAAGCTAGTTTGTTAAAGTATCGACTATAAGTGAAAATCGTATTTAAGTAAACAGACCAAATTATACAGCCACTTTTGTCGGTTTTACCCCAGTAACTATTGACTCGTACTTGCTGATTTGACTGTCTTTAAATAACAGAACTAGGCCATTTACTTAGATATACAAATTTAATAACAATGTGACGCCACTGGATGGTACAAAAGTCGCCTTAACAAATTTTTAAAAAGCTAGAATTATTTTAAAAGCTGCATAAGGTACTTTTTCTTCAGGAAAACCTCTCATTCCTAACCGGAAAATCGATCATCGTCAACGTCGCGGAAATCTTTTTTGTTCTTGTCTAATTTTATTAAAATGTACTTACACCTTCGGTAGTAACCAGTATTCATTAAGTTTATATGGATTTTGAGCTTTTTCTAGAATGTTAATCTATAACAGGCAATAAATATTGAATCAAAACTTGCTGCCTGCTTACCTACTCGTTATTTAAGGGAGCAATTAAGGGGTTGCCCACTACATGTTCTAAACTTACTAAAACCAACGAAGTATTTCAACAGTTTTATTAAACACAGATAGACACACATTTTACAGGTTCGTTTTATATATTATATGTAGAGTGACTGGAGACTGGTACTACAGCCAGTTTATCGGTCGCTTTTATATTTATAATGGCCGGCAACTAGGAATTGAGACCAGTATGCCATCCAGCATCTTCTCATAGTAGAAAGTTTCCTAGAAAATATTCAATCAAGTTCTTTTGGCGACCGGAGACTGGTCAAATGTTGACTGGATAATAACCGAAGATTACTTATCAAATTAAAATTTTGATTGTACCCATATAATTTCAAATAAATAAACCAGTGTAAGCTTTAAAGCTAGTATACAGTGGTAGTTTCCTTTTTTGTTCCAGTTCCCCGGAACGCGCTTTTATAAACTTACGATACAAAATAACACGTATTTTACATCATAATCGATGTTTAAGAGTTACTTATATGTCATAAAACATAACCCTACTGTAGGAAGATAAAAAAAAGTACATAAACTCGCCATCTGAAAATACCGCTCCATAATTTTTTTTACCTAATTCCTCCATATGACACGCTAGCGCTCCACCTAGTTTTCAAATGCGCCTTAGGCGCCGCTCATTGGATAAGGCATATATTACTTTGTTGTAGGTTAGTAAAAGTAGTTTCTATTAATATTGGTTTTACAATTCAAATTCAAATTTTTTTTTACAACATTGACAATTGCTTGTTCTTATTGACGTTAAATAAAGCATGACTGTACTACCACCTGGGGAACTGGCAAGAAACTTCACAGGTATAATTTTTTCAATAAAAATAACAGTTTCCCTTATGTCTATACAAAATTATTCTTATCTGCATGTGTTAGCTCGGCAAGTCTCCCTCCCTTCATCTATCTAAACGACGAACTCCCTCAAACGGCACCCGAGGTTAACGCGAGATCCAGCCATCGCTGTGTCAAATGAATACGTATAGTTTATTCGAAAATTATGCTAAGAGACTGATGGAGGCCGGTGCACTGGGCAGCTTACTCAGCTGAATCTAGGGTTTAAGCAATTTTCATACTATTCATTTGGTCGAGGCGTAATAAATCATGGGACGAAAACGATAGATATAATATAGTAAGTAGGTTACGTTAACGTTTTCTGTTTTGTGGGAACGTAAAAGTAAGGTAATTGCCTTAGTTGACTTTAGTGACACATGGCAGTGATTTTAGAATATCAACATGTAACTGTGAGGAGAAAGGAGACTGAGCAGTTAGGCGTCCGTTTATGTGTTCTTAGTTTTAAATTGAAATTTATTTATTTCAGTAAAGTATAACGTAGGTATATGGATCTGTAATAATAAACAGTTCAGTATACAGCACAGCTTAACAGCACCAAAAATAGTTAAATTATGTGATTTGAAAATATAAAAGAAATATCATGTTTCATTGCTTATTATACTCGTAAATAAAGATAGATGCATTTAAAATTGCACTTCAATAATATGATCAGAACTAGAATAAAGACAAACTAATAAAAAGAATGTGATTTGCTTTTTTGTTGAAATATATCTTAATGTCACAAAAACATTCTTCGATCAGATAGTTACGAAGTTTAATTTTAAATTTATTACATGGTTTTGATTTCTCTCGGTAGATATCCTTCACTAACATCACATAAATATTTTCATTAAATATATCAGGCAATAGATTTGGTAGAAATTATTTGCTGGGAAACCTTGTATTGAATCCACAATATACTTTTTTTGTTTTATACAATTCTGGATTTCTTTTTACAAAAACACTCGTTTCATAAATATATATACATGGTAGGTGAAGCACTATTAGCGATTTCAAAAAAGTCTACATGTAGTTCAAGAGATAATGTTGGCAATAGTTCGAATACATTGTTTTAGTTTGACAGAGTTACCCCCCCCCCCCCCGCCAAAGAATTCCAAACCTCAATGTGAGGTTACATATCGCATATGATTCGCTATTCGACTTTAGTATATGAATCGGTTCGGCATCGGTTTTACTTCATATTAAGATTACGTATGGATTTATTATTAACAGAAACTGAATTTAAATTATATAACTCAAAGGCGAAAGGGAAACCATATTCCTCGGCTTGCTCGAAAAACTTTGAGAAAGTTAGAAGTTTTAAAGACCCAAATTTTAAAAACTTTTGTTGATTGTATAAATATTTTCCGTGCATTGGCTGCCCATTTGCCCTGCGATTTAGAACCACCGGCTTCAACTATTTTATTAACTTATTCAAAGAGTGCTATCCTCGATAGGGATCTCAACGTTCGCGTGCATTATGACTACGGAAAAAAAAATGATGCAAAAATAAAAGCGAAATGAACTTAATTTATTTGAAGAAATCTACATTTTTTTATTAGGCTGGAATTAATTTTGGATAAATTTTATCGTAAGAGATCCGACGTGGCAATTCTGCCAGACTTTTAGCCGCTTTGCCCAATGTACAAAGTAATTTAGGCATTGTATACTTTCTTTAATTCTCTTTGTTCTTCGTAAATTCCTATGCCTACCTACCTATTCTTCTATGTAAATAAATTAAAAAAAGGGATTTTAAATTAAACGTTTTAAATAACTGCATTTTTTATTGTTTATCATTTTACCGATTAACATCGCTCCCGAGTCTCATCTTGAGCTTTAAAATTTTTCAGATTTTAAAGAAAATTTGCCTATTAACTAAGAAAGTATGAAATATATCGTCGCTAAATGAGGTTTTATATAAATATTGTAAGCGAAGATAATGACGACAAATTCTGTCTCCATTCAAGTAAGATTTTGACACGATGTTATAGTATAACAAATTTAGTATAGCATCACAAATCACATTACGCTTACTTTTCTCGATTTAGGCTAACTTCTTCTTTGCCAGAACAAAAATATCTTTATTGCTATAAAGATTGCTATTAAGATAAACTGAAATACACAAAAATATTTATATTAATTGTTACTTACAGCTACGCTATGCTACACATATACACTCCTTCAAATGTATATTTGTCTTGACAATATTATTAATTGGCTTTGTTCCATTATTTTCTCCTGGGTATTACATTATTGCCATAGCCAAAATAAAATTGTAATACATCATCTTTTGTTTTTCACGTCACGTATCTACATTGTTAGAAAAATGGTAGGTACCTACACTGCTAGGTTCACGTTAATTTGATGATGTTATAGATTTTGACGCAATACATGTTTACACAATGAAGTTTCGATTATGTCATTCAGCCTTTTGTCTGTGACCCATGGCTTGTATTTTGTTTTATATATAATATTATTAATTTCATAACTACAACACGGTCATATGCGATGGTGCATGAACGCCGCCCTGCGCAGAGAGGCACTCTTTAAAGTTCCCATCTTCGCAGCACAGTGGTGCCTCCATAGTCATGTTTCCATACGTCCATGGATCGTTACATACTTTGTAAAATACAGATAGCTGAAACGGAATTTATGAAAATTAAGTTTAACATTTGGACAGACAAAATATGTGTGTAATATTAGTAGTCAACATTTTATTTAGATTAATATACCCTTTTTCATATTTGATATACCTACGTATAATTATATTATTATATATTTCAGATACAAATACTTGATAAGTATATTTTTCTTTTACGCGATTCACCGAACTTCTTCCTTGAATCCGACTGACAGTTGAATAGCAAATATTTTACATTATTACTACGACCGTGAAGTTGTTACTCATTATTCGCGAGACAAAAAAGGTAAGAAATATTTCATAACGTACCAATAATTCGTTTGCGTCTTTCAGTCTTGAGCAGAGTATGATCGGGCCCTTAGCTTTGGTTGCCATAGCCAGCGCCACGCAGAGATTCTTGCAAGACTCTATCGACTCTGGTGCACATTTAACTACTAAGGCATTTTGTGACAACATTGGTTCCTCGTCGGGCCGTGGAAGTGTGGTGTTGAAGCCTCCACACCGACAGTACCCTTTCAAGCATTTAGGTGCTTGTGTTGACCTGTAATAAAAATATTCACAAACAGAAGTACCTACAAAAAAATTAACTAGTATATTTAACAATAATTTCGAATAGTTAAAAAACAATGTTTTTCTTACTAACGGTGAGTCTGCAGATTCTTGGGCCAAAATTATACTAAATCCAAAGAGCAATAACACGCACAGATCACAAGGAGTTCTTCTGATATTTATGGAAGACATTCTTCTGACACTACAGTTTTCTTACTGAAGTAAAAAAAGAGTCAAACAAGTCTTATATTTTAAACTTCGAAGAAGTGTAGGGTAACTATGATGTTGCTGGGCAAATAAATTGTTTTGTAAAAAAAGTAGTTTGTATTATGTAGTCGAAAAGTAGATGATGTAATTATTTTAGTTATTAACGGCTATGAAACATGTTTGTATTTTCAGCTGCTAATTGTAATAAGTATAAAATGCTATTTCCAGATCTCTTACATAATAATTACTAAAATACCAAGTCCATGGCAATACTTATAAGCTAAACCTAATGCAGTTTAACAATTTAACTGTTATATAAATTGCAATATTTTGGTTAAAAAAGCAATCAGTTCGAAGAATTACATAAGTAATGAACTTTAAAATTAGTATTGTAATTGCATTCTTATGGCCTGAAACACATAAAAGACATCATTATGTACATAGAAATGGCATGCTAAACTAGTTACATAATCTTCTGGCTTCACTTGCCACATAGCCAAACAATTACACCATACCTAATTCTTAAAAATAAAAATAATTTACCTACTTCAATATAATAAAAATATGGTAAAACGTGTGGTCACCATAAATATATTAAACATCACATTGTTTTGATCCGATTCCGACCCCGTGTTATGGCTTGTCGTACGTATACAATAAGTCGTTTGTGCGTTAGCCACGCATAGATAAACATAAAGTAATGTACATTTCAGCGACCTGTGTCCAAGAAAAAAGAAACAATATCAATTAATCTTTTCGTTAAGTATTAGGGTTGTCTAGTTGTGTCTTGATTCACACATCATTTAATGATTGATTTATTTTTTATATTCTTCTCAAAACATTGTTTTTCAAACAAACTAGGCAAGAAATTGAAAATGTTTTTATACTTGAAATAAAAAAAGTCATTCTGCAATGCGATGATCTCGCTAGGCGAGTTCACTGACGCAGGTCCATATGAGACAACAAGATGGTAGCATAGTCTATTTCTATTCATAGTCTAACAGCATGGACTATTTACTTGTGTTATGAAAGTTTCAAAATACGGATGCGGTTTGAAAATATAACAGAAATAAACTGAACTCCGTAATGGAACTAATATGACTAGAAGGTATCAAAAACGTCCACGTTTTCACAACGGGGCGGGAAAGGGGATAATGTGCATGGGAATGGTAACCACGATAAGTTTAAAAACGGCGTTTTTAAGAGAGGTGCTTGGTTTAGGCTGGTGCTCACTTTAGGCCGCCTTCCCCTACTTGATAGAGTACAGCTACCTGTGGTTACCTGGAGATAGAACAAGCAGAACGTTTCACTGATAAGTCGAGAGGCGAGTAACATCCTTCACTTCATGCCTGTAAAAATTAGGAGTTAAGTCAAATTAAACAATAGTTTTTACACTGAAGCAGAAGTTGTTTACATATTTGGACAATACCACTGCGAAGTAGTGAGATAGTTGAGCAGCATTAGATAAATTATGTAGAACAATAACAAAAATTTATGTTTGTGGTGAATTCAATATTAAAATGTTAGAAGAGTCAAGTTTGCATAAAAAATTAATAAGTCTATCTATATGGTCGTTAATCTTACTAACCTGTCATTAGAACCTACTAGAATAACAGCAACCAGTGCAACTTGTATAGATAATATCTACTGCGATGTAACTCCAGTAAGTTCATCAATGATAAATAAATTAAGCAGTAGTAGTACTTTCAAGCACCAGAAGAAAAAAAATGTCAGTAAATAAGAATATTATGGTCGTTCCAGTGAATTAAGTGTATGTGAGTTAAGGGATGATATCATTAATATATCATAATATGCCCAATATACCCCATAAGAGTAATGTAAATGATGAATATGGAACTTTAAGTAGGTACTTTAATAGACGAACAACATAAAAAGGTATTCTTCAATCCCTTGTACATCATTCATTAGTATACATATCAGGTGAAAGTATCTATGATCTTAATCATGAGAAATCACATAATAAAAAGTTAAAAATCACTCTAAATTTTTTTTAAAGTTGTACTGCATTTAAGAACGAGATAATTTAACCTTATTATTGATAATAACATTAGAACAGATGAACAAATCGCGACAGTGTTTGAGAAGTATTTCGCTGATATTCCAGTTAAAAATTGTTAAATTCATCGCCTCTGGCCGCCGCCTTTGCTAAAAAGCTCTTAAACTGAATGCAAGGTGGAAATCAAATTCCAGCTCATAGACACCTTGCATATAATGAATACTTTTTAAGACAATTAACGATATTAAAAATACAACTGATCTGTGGGGTATATCTGAAATGTGTAATGCTCCTTACCTTGTTACAATGTTAACAACTGTACTGCTAGTGGGGAGTTTCCTGATTTGATGAAGCATACCTTTATTTAAATCGGGTCTACAGACCCGTCTAATTTTAGACCAATTTCTATATTATTTTTGAATTTTTTTTTTAAATCTTCGGATGGCTCATTTCACAGACAATAACTTACTGCATGATAAATAATAATGTAATTAAATGGATTTACGAGGGGTCGTTCAAGAACAGACGTAGGTTTGAACTGTTTGAAGTTATTGTTGATGCCTGGGAATAATCACAAGATGCTTTTGGTATTTTTTGTGGCGTAGTTATCTAAGGCGTTTGATTGCGTTGAGCATGTTAACTTTAATCAGGAAAATCCAACACTACGGCATACGGGCACTGATCTCACACTTTTGGCCTCACACCTGAGTAGGTATGTATAAAAGATCATCTGGGTCCATTGTGGAAATAGGAGTTCCTGAAGGTTCAATTCTGGGTCCATTTCTTTTCCTAGTACACATATATAATCTACCTTATATGGTAGGCAAGAATGGTGATACTGTATTGTTTCCTGATTTTTTAGAACCTGAATAATTATTTTTTTAAAGACAATGACAAAAAATCTATTTTGACGATGTAAACAATGCTCTCTCTAAGGTTGTGCAGTGGTTTAATGTACAAAATCTAGCGTTGAATGACAAAAAACAAAATATATACAATTTTCACAGTATATTTATGAATATATTTTGTATATTCAAAAGAATATGAATAAATTTAAAACTAAGAAAGATAACCATAACGATGATTACTTTGTCAGAATTATCTATAAAATAACATAAGTACTTATAAAAATTTTAAAATGTGATACGCGTTTCAGATCATTAGAAGCCATTAGGTATGCAGAATATTTTGAACCAAATTCATACAGAGCCTTTTAATGTTTTTATATATGGTTATTTTTTAATACCCAGCGATTAAGGGTATCAAAGGTCACTAAAAAAATCATTTTAGTTGAGGTTTTTCATTACTGTTAGATAGAGAGCGATAAATAATATAGGGAGTAAATAATGCATGTGTTTTTATTTAAGGCCCCTCAACTGGAGCGATGAACATAATGACAATGATTATCTTATTCAATAACCTACCAATAATAAGATTAAGTTTGCCAGGCGAGACGAAAGACCACATCCTGCAAATTGTAAATACAAAACTCTGCCGTATGGGTTGATATAACCTTATATTTTGATCTTCATCCAGGAGGCCTTTGGCATTATACTAAAGCTATAAAGTTTTCCAAAATGTATGTCACAAAAGTAATTTCTATAGATAGATACTTAATTAAGTATCTATTAATCTTGAAAAATAAATCACATCATCTGCAAACAAACATGTAAGTTTTTCCTGCCTCTTTATACAAAATATTTACAAGCGAAAAGTGGCATTGTCTGGCCGTTAAGTTGCGCTAGCATTATAAAGAGTTAGCTAGAGTTAAAAGTTGTAGTCATTTACATTTGGGCCATAGTCATGGAGACTTTAATAATGAGGAATTTCAGAGTCTATTATTTTTCTCGAAAAGTTGAAAATGGCGGAAGTATTCAGCTATATCACCGACCGAATTTGGTCACGATTTTGAATTTACAACCCTGAGAGCTGGTGAAAAATAACTTTGGTCTAGAACTATTTCGGGGTTAGGATTTTTTCGACATCCCGACTGGGCTATTGAGTGAGCCTTCATTCCCTATGATTGGGTCACGACATGAATTTTGCTCACTGGGTTAGTTAGGAGTTTTGTGGGTTTTCTTTGACTGTTACACAAATTAGGCAATATCGTTATTAGTTGCAATAAAAGTCACCGAAGAAGTGAGCAGGAGCAGCAAACTTAAGTAGCAGCGGTTCAGTAACGTTCATCGAAGGACAAACGATGAAGTAAACTGGGTCCCAGAGTTTATACCACGTTAAAGGGAATCTATTTGTCGCGTAGGGCAGACGATTTCAATACGGTGGCTGAAATCATTTACTTTGAAAATTCATGGTAAAAAAAAAATTTTCTCACGATGATACGAAACCCTTCGTGTATGAGTCCGACTCGCTCTAAACCCTTTTTTACTTTTCAACATTGCTGTGTGCCTACAGTTTTTTTAAGATTGATAGTTATTATTAGAGTCATAATTATATTACTTCGTTATACCACGTGTGGTTGTGCAAAAGAAATAAGCTATATTGAGATGGGTAGCCAGGAACAAAATTTGTATCCTCTTACTCAGCATAGCTAACTTTTTAGTTCAACTTGTAGCTTCCTCTTCAGATACCTGATTGACACAACCACAAGTTCAGACGAAAAGAAATAAAAGCACCATTAAAAGGCTTCTTCGAATTTAACTGAATCATGCACACGAAACTAAAACCTTTGCAAGGGTAGTTTTAACTAAAGTCTATCCGCGTTAAGAAAACAGCCAACTATTGTCGGTAATGCTATTGGCTAAAACCTAATGCTGAGACGATACGTCACGTCACTCTATTCTTAACGCGAACGAACAATATCACTTAGGAAATACAGTTAGGTATTTTAATTTCATTCAATTGTTATGGAGTAGGTACAGACGTTTCTATGCTATTATTATAAAGGGGAAAGATTCCTTCGTTTGTATGCCTGTAATCGATAAAATCTGAAACTAAAAATCGTTATGAAAATTATTTCACCTTGAGAAAAGTTGGTACAGTCAAAAGCACTATTTTCAAGCTTCACCGCCAAAGATTTCAAAATCATTGGAGGGATTTTTTAATAGGTTGATTATCTGTTGACTAAACATCACCCAGAAGTAACATTTAATAGTAATACTTACTCATATTTTATCCCGAAATTCTCTTTACGCGTTTGAAACTGCCGCGCCCTCTATTATTACACAGCCTTGAAGGTTTCCGAATAAATTACTTAGGTTCCCCTTCAATGTCACATGACGCTTACCACTTGCGGTGGTTAATAGTGGCCTTATTACATACACAAAGGTCCCGAAATGTTTTTTAACGAGTTATTAACAAAATTTATATATACATATAATCAACCACGTAATTTTATTTTTTACTATTAAATCAGTTTTTCGGTTATTCTGTTCTTAATAATGGAGCTAAAAGTAATTTGAAAATTCCTATCAATTTTTTGATTCGCTGATCTACAATAATTATAATTGTTTTTTTCCTATCCTATATAACTACCCTATGGTAGCGTCGGGTGACGCCACGGGTCGCTCACTTCCCTCTAATATGGTTGATGAGGGCGATGGCTGGATCCCGAGTTCTTGGAGTTGGAGAACTCGTGAACGGGTGCCGTTTGAGGGTGTTATTCATTTGGGTACTTGGGGGGAGGGAGACTTACCGAGCTAACAGATGCAGATAAGAATAATTTTGTAAAGACATAAAGAGACACTGTAAATTTATTTTGAAAAAAATATAACCGTGAGGTTTTTTGCCAGTTCTTCACGAAGGTTTTTGCGAAGTGGTGGTAGAATCAGGTTTTATTTGACGTCAATAAGAACAAGTAATTGTCAATGTTTAAAAATAAATATTTGAATTTGAATCCAGTGCCAAAAGTGCCAGTCTACGAGGAATTATTAAAAAAAATTATATTTTCGACAATGTATACAAGTTCATAAGCTTTCATGCGCGGTTTACATGTATTAAGTAGTTAAGTTTGTAACTAAATTTTAACTAAATTATAAGTTACTGCATGTTACATGTGTATCCAAACGGATTAAGTAGTTTAGTTCATAAGTTCAATGAAGATGAGCAGTGATGAATGTCAAGTTATTCGTCAATTCTGTACTTAGATATGTGTATAGGAGGTCAGATAGAAATAAAACTTGCTTCGTTCCTTTCCTTTGCAATCACCAGTTTATTCTCGATTCACAATAATTATTCGATAATACCAACACTGTTCTACTTATATTATATTCTTCTTAAACTTTTATTAATATACACTTAATCTCTCAGCGATGTATTGTCTAGAGTACCGTCGCCACTGACGGTCCAAGACCAAGTGTATTACATTTTCGACAAGCTTTACGCAAGATGGCCGACGCCCCCCTCCTCTAATGACTATTATGCAATCAAGTTACCTTGAGTACGTAAAAGTCATAAACCTTAGTTAATTATTCTATTTATAATGTTATCAATGGGTTCTTTCATATTTATACCGAAATTATGACTATTATGACTCACTTAATTATATATTTATTTATTAACCTAACATGTGGTAAACGTGATTTTGGACAAATTCAGAGAAGAATTTTATTCGGAAATTAAAATATTTACAAGAATACGTTTTTTTCAAAATTTTTTACCTCGTTTATTCTACAAACATACCTATTTTAAATATTCTTCAACAAATTTTAAAGTTGAAACTAAACTCCAGTCCGACATAACAAAAAGAGTTAATGCGAAATAAATACGAGCTCTTGCCGCCACCCGCTTTGTCAACTTATGCACTTAACTAAAAAATCACGTCCAAACGTGTTAAGTGAGAAGCCCCGCCCACCTACTTATACGAAAAATAGAACGAATCCTAATGTACTAAATCACTGGCGTACTAAATTTTAAGTTACCACTTGTCACTTTACACGTAATTTTTAACTTGATATTTAGTTAAAATTTAGTTACCAACTTAACTACTTAACGCGTGTAAACGGCCATCAGTCAACAAGGCTAGTGGCTACTACTAGGTCGAGTAATGTTAAGAAACTCTTAACGAAAACATAAACATAATATACGAGTAGGTATCTCACATTGATTTGAAAGCTTAGTTGGATACTAATACCGATTATTTCTCTATACTTCTTGAATTAGCAACTATACTTTTTGATAATAATAATAATAAAATAAACAACAACTGTATGGCCCCAAATTAAGCAGCGCTTGTGTTTGTATGGAAGCAGTGAACTGGGGGGAACCCAGAATAGCAAATATGTATAAATGTAAACAGCCATAACGCGAGAACAAACATCAGTGCACAAACCAGGACTGAACCTGGGACGCCCGGCGTATGAGGCAAGGCTGCTACGCACTACGCCACTGGGCCGTCGAAAAGAGAAACTATTTGTTTATAACTAATTTAACCACTTACTGAGTAGACATGCAATAGAGGGTAAATGAAAAGGCCAGCGAGGTGGTTATTAGGTACAAGGCACACGTTAACTAGCCCGAACAATGGACTGTAATCAGTCCGCGATCATGGTGCTTGCAACAGCATCGAAATGTCGGACGCACGAAATAAAAATCGAAAATCGTGGTAAGAATCCCGTAAATTCATTAAATTATAGTCAAAATAACTGCCGATAGTTTAAAATCGAGCAATGGTAGTTAATAATGGGTATGACTATAGCACCCTCTGCCGTGGAGAGTAAAAAGGAGATAATTAATAGCATTGATTTTCGGAAACAATTGCTTATATTAAATGTATTTATCTATATTTAACAGTAGGTTTTCAATGGACAAAACTTAAAAGTCTTTAAAGCCCAGCAATAAGCAGTCCGCAGGCTTGCCATCCTCGCAGCAGATCGGTTCTTCCATGGTCAGATTGCAGTACCTCCACGGCTCATCGCATAATTTGTAAAACGCTGATAACTGTAAATGAAAAATTTGAAATTCATATATACTTTTTTTACTTTTATTTTAATACTTTTATTTATTTACAAAACAATTTTTAACAATAATAATAATAATAATAAATCCCCAGACAAACACACCAACTGTATGACCCCAAAGTAAGCAGAGCTTGTGTTATGGATGGCCATACAGCGAACTGGGGGGGATCCCAGAATAAACATACTTATATAAATACAAACAACCATGACCCGAGAACAAACATCTGTGTTCATCACACAAATGAATGCCCCGGCCAGGACTCGAACCTGGGACCTGCGGCGTATGAGGCAAGGCTACTTACCACTACACCACTCGGTCGTGTTGTCACAACAATGTTGTGGCACACCCTTGATAAGCACGCAGATGTGTATTAAGGGTGTCCACTCTTCCATTCGTTATACAATTCAAGCAGTTATACACTGAAAAATCAATTATCAGACATATTTGTCGTAAAAAATTGTAAGTATACACATTTATTTTATCTATTATTTTTTTTTGTAAATATATAGAACAACTTTTCAAAAAATTTAAAGAAGCTGCTGGAAGTGGGTGGTACTTTCTACTTGTTTTAAGTCTTTGTAGCATTTAAGTGCGTAAGTGTAAATGCAGTATGTATCGTGTGCAATAGAGGTAGGTAAATTATATTTTGAATTTTTTTGAAGTTACCAAGAATAAAAAATCCCTCCCTATATTTAAATATTGACGATTACGGTGGCGTTGAGAACGATAAAAAAACTGGCCTATACATATTCTGAAATAAGATTTCGTATAAAGTACTTAAGATTTACACGAAGCCAATATGAAGCCAGTGCTATCTCTAATGCATAGCCCCATATCAAGCAACCTAGCTGAGCTTAATACTACCAATTATGGGTTATTTAACCAAATAGTTGAAGATATACAGGGCGTCCCACGGCCATGCCACATGGAGGGCAAGTACCTTGAATATTGTAGATGGAACATTTTACTGAAAGAAGACATTATTTTAATTTAAAAACAATTTATATTGCATTCATAGATTTTTAATAATAAAATGGTTGACACAAGAAAAAAAATTACCCTGTAGTTTTATCATACCGATCGAAAGGCTTTATCATAAGGATTATTTTTTGCTAAATAACATAGTGTCAGAAATAAAAGGAAGACCATGAATTTTAACATTTGATGTAAAATTTTGTTCGGAAAAATTTAAAGCTGACATTGCCGTAAGGACATATATCATTTTAAAGTAACTTTTAGGTACTAAGGTAAGGTAAGGTTTGTAAAGTCTACTCTAAAACATGTAATGAAAAATTATTCCCAAAGCAACCCTGTTTCTATTAATAGTATGTGTACTCTTAAGCACCTAAATCAATTAATAAAAAGTACTTAGATATAAGTATTTTGATTACGCACTCACCAATAATTCATAAACATTTTTCAAAGTAGCACAGAGCTTATTCAATTGAGTTGGTTTAGTGAGACGTGATTCTGCCACGGAATAGCAATGTTTCCTGCAGGTTTCTCTGGATGCTGGGGAACATTTGACAGCCTTCACTGTTTCAGAAAACATCGGCCTCTCCGACGGCTTGGGTTCTGAGTTGGGAAAGGCTCCACACTTGCAGGCTCCTTTCACTTTTTGCAAGGTGCTGTTGTATGACGCTCTGAAACAAAGATGAGATAAGAATTTAGGGAGAAATTTTCATAGTAAGATTTAATTCATACAAATAAAACAGAGATTAAGACTTAATCACTTAGGTAATCAGAACACCTACTTTTCTGTAGGCTGTAATGTGTGTTCCTTAGCAGTGATAAACCGAGTTATGAACAATATTACAAAAAGGTGATTATATAGATATCTCTTTCTGCAAAATGATGACATTTTTGTGACAATACAGTAATCTGAAAGTAGTAATAACAAGAGAATCAAGCTTTATACCGGACTGTGCAAGGGATTGTAGTGTACCCACACTTTTAAGGATCTGATGTTTTAAAGATGATGATGCTTTAAAAAAAAAATAATAAGATATTTTTTTAATTTATGTGTTCAGTAAAATGAGGGAGTCTAAAGAAGAAATTTGTTAAGTACCTACAATCAGCAATTTTATTTAAAAAAAGGGAAATATGTGATTCAATCTTCTTTCATCATGATAACGCCATACCACGCAGTTCTCTAGCGATTCAGTAAAAATTATGAGAGTTTGGCTTTTTTCGTGTATGTATTAATGTAACAATTACCTTTTTCACTATATTTTGATAGAAATGTTCTTATTTTGTAGGCATTAAATTTTTTTCGATCAATAA
Source organism: Marasmarcha lunaedactyla (assembly GCA_923062675.1). NCBI lineage: Eukaryota > Metazoa > Arthropoda > Insecta > Lepidoptera > Pterophoridae > Marasmarcha > Marasmarcha lunaedactyla. Next base: position 8,086,859 of record OV281342.1, on the reverse strand, counting down.
CTATAACACACTGAATAACTTATCTGATGGAGAAATGCAGTCTACGTGCATTCGCCACTACGAACTGATGTATCTAGGTTTACGTTCTACCACAAACGAAAACCTCAATACACGAAATATCCACGTGATGGTGAGTTATCCACTTCGACGTTACTGATTACTTTTTATTAGGTTTATTTATATACGTTGGTACCTACGTGCCTACGTATCTATATAGTATAATCAATGTTTAAGTGTACGTAGGCATAAGACGCTTGTTGATTGCTTCGTGACCGTATGCAAGTTCAGCACTAGCATCGTTTTAAGTATCAAGTATACAAGTTTTAAAATACACAGGTATATTATGACATGGTTTGGCTAAACAAGTGCTGACTAAAAAATCAAAAGGTTATGAATCCCTACTTAAATGATTGTCACCCTACTTTGCTTACATGTGAATTTGATACTTCTTTTGCTTGTAGTGCGTACACAATAAGTCAGTTTGTAAGTACGGAACTTGCGCAAAAGTTGAGTGTTTAGAATCAAATTATTTTTCTAAGAAGAGTGACGAAGTTATATAGTTACATGTTACTTAAGTTACCTAGTATTTTCTTAAAGTTTGAGATAAAATTCGCCTGCGTTAGCAAATATACAGGGTGACTTGTAATTCGACGTATTCCTCTTGGAATGTGATAATACAACTAATTTCCAACAAAATTAACTATAATGTCCCTAATACCAAGGAGGCCCGTTATAGAGATATTCAATATTTTTGTTTTGTTAAAAAAAAATCCCGAATTAACTACAAAAAATTCAATAAATAAAAATCTAGTGTTTTGAATAAAGTTGTGTAAATTTTTATCAGTTACCAATACATCAACAAACATTTACTTATTAATACTAATACTGGCACAAATATTAAACATTTTAAAATAGCAAGTGAATTCTTATAAAATTTTGTTTTGACTAATTTGGTCAATACAAAACTGGATTTGTTTTGAAAAATCAACAGTAGATTAAGCGTACAAACTACTTGACATACTTCCTTGTTCCATTAGCTATCCAAACAAGTTAAATTATTAATACACAAACAACAATTCCCAGAAAAAAACGAACGTAGAGCACGTGCATTGTAAAACCTTTTGTTATCGTACCGCGGCTTAAGTTGCATAGTTGTAATAAATTCCTGGAACTTTTAAGTTGTGATTGTTAGAAGTTAGATGGGCGACATAAATAATCATTTGATTGGACCTCACTTTTTGCCCAAAAATTTAAATGGTGAGTATTATGAGGAATTTTTGAGGAATGAGCTGAGGCCATTGCTTGAAGATGTGGAATTGGTAACAAGGAGACGAATGGTATTCCAATACGATGGTTGTCCAGCGCACTATCGAATTACTGTGCGGCAGTGGCTGGATACCTCGTTCCCAAGGCGTGGGATTGGCAGGGGGGGGGGTCCGATTCCATGGGCTGCACGGTGTCCCGACCTGACACCGGTTAATTTTTACATGTGGACATGAAGTCAGTTGTTTATGCAACGCCAATTCAGTCTGTCGAAGTCCTGCGAGAAAGCACATACTTACATAATCGAAGCGGTTAAAAAATACGACACTCTTTCACTTCAAGAGTGGCGTGTGCGGGCATGTATTCACCGTTGGGGAGGTCACTTTGAACAAGATTTGTAAAAAGTGTCGCAAAATTGATTAATAAAAGATTTTTTAAATTTCCATTTTTTCTTTAAAATTTTTCTGAAAATCTTTTCTTTTTTTGTAAATAATTTAATGTTTTTGGGTAGCTAATAGAACAAGGAAGTTTTTCAAGTAGTTTGTACGGTTAATGTGCTGTTGATTTTTCAAATAAATCCAGTTTTCTGTTGACCAAATTAGTGAATCAAAATAAAATTTTATAATAATTCACTTGCTATTTTAAAATGTTCAATATCTGTGCCAGTATTAGTATTAATAAATGTTTGTTGATGTATTGGTAACTGATAAAAAAATCAAACAACTTTATTCAAAACACTAGTTTTTTATTTATTTAAGTTTTTGTAGTTATTCGGGATTTTTTTAACAAAACCAAAAATATTGAATATCTTGATAACGAGCCTCCTTGGTATTAGGGACATTATAGTTAATTTTGTTGGAAATTAGTTGTATTATCACATCCCAAGAGGAATACGTCGAATTACAAGTCACCCTGTACATTTTAAATTCACTTTTTCTGCTTTAAACGGGCAGACTGGCAGTTTTTATTGACCCAAACCGTATCGTGGTAGCCGCCTCCTTGCCCTTGCCTATTGTGATAAAATTTTCTATGGTATGTACCTATACATTTTTTGGCGAGCGCCTTAGGCCGTGTCTAGTCGTGTGACAATGCCAAAAGTTGAATCAGACCAAGCGAAATAATCAGATCACATAGGTTACATTAGGTACATTTTTGTCAAGGCCAGCTTCGCTTTTTATGGCAGTCTGAAGATTCAGATCAGGAAGTTGAATAATAAATCCCCAGACAAACACACCAACTGAATGGCCCCAAAGTAAGCAGAGCTTGTGTTGTGCATACAGGGAAACGGGCCCGTAACCCAGATTAAACATACATATAGAAATACAAACAACCATGACCCGAGAACAAAGATCTGTGTTCATCACACAAATGAATGCCCCGGCCAGGACTCGAACCTGGGACCTTCAACGTATGAGGCAAGGCTGCATACCACTAGGCGACTAGGTCGTCTGAATAGTCGTGTGCTTGACCCTTTAACCGATTCCGTGCGGATGGCGCCGTAGAGGCACCATGAGTATTTTGTGTATATGGCGCATGGCACCCGAGAGGTGCCAAAATGTTTGCCTGTAAAACTCGGATAAAATGATATATTTCAAAGGTTACCCGTAAATAAAAGTGTCTTAATTTGTCACGAAGATTACAGTTCCTGTCTTAGCTTCGGGATGTTACATGCAAACGCACACTTCAGGAGTTGCAAACCTTTTCAACAGAATAGAACAAGTCTGTTCGACAAAGTCGTCGTCACATTGTGTTTAATTTCAGACTCAGGTATATCTTGATTTGGTTCCCAGACATCATAAGTCTGGGAATTCTATTGGGAACAGATCTGTTCGTAAAACTCGTCATAGCATTGCATTTCAATTTCAGACTCTACCTGAGTCTATATGTGTACTGTATTTTCTTTTTCTAGAAAATCCTAGAATAAATCATGAAGTATTATATCAATCTATAGTTACTCCATAATATATCCTGATTAATTTAGCTACAGAGGCCAACTACACAGGACATATTACAGCGTACAATCTTTTGATTGATAGGTATTTCTACTAAATAGTTTATTTTTCAATTGATTTGATTTGTTCGAAACAGAAGTTTTATTCAAAAGTTTAATAAATAAGTTTAATAAATGTTTATTTGTTTATGAAATACTATTTATACACAACTAGCATGGTGATTTCCCGATCTACGATAAAAAGAAAACGAATTGATCAACCAATCGAACCAAACATATAGCAAAAGGTTTAAAAGGTTTAAAACTCCTGATAAAAATAAGTCACTTACCTTCCATTTCGGTATAAACACTTAGATAGTCACTTATAAACACTTGAAATGATATTTATGAATATAATGAACCGCTTACGTACGCTGTTGGGTTGCGACTATAATAAAAACGAGCGGAAATCGACGAAGAAGCGATAAGTTATACTACATGGCGGGCGGCGCACAAGAGGAGCCATGCAAGTCCCTGGCGCTTGGCGCCTCAGAGGAGCCACGAAACATTTCTTCGCCACCAGGTGCTAAAGTTTAAAAAATCTACCACCGCATTGAATCGGTTAAAGGTACACTCGGCAGAGACCCAGGCTAATGGGCGGTTTACACGCATTAAGTAGTTAAGTTGGTAACAAAATTTTAAGTAACTTTGGTAACTTAAAATTTAGTACCCAAGTGATTAAGTAGATTAGGATTCGTTCTATTTTTCGTATACATAGGTTCTCACTAACACGTTTGGAAGGGATTTTTTAGTTAAGTATATAAGTTGGAAAGAGCTCGTATTTATTTCGCATTAACTCGTTTTTTTTCAAAATGTCCGAGTGGAGTTCAGTTTCAGCTTTAAAATTTGTTGAAGAATATTTAAAATAGGAATGCTTGTGGATTGAACGAGTTAAATCTCCTATAGAGATTTTGATTTCCGAAACAAATTATTTTCTAAATTTGAACAAAATCTCGTTTACCACATATTTAGGTACAGCATTGAAAAATTCCTTGACATTCATTACTGTTAATCTTCAGTGAACTTATGAGCTTAACTATTTAATCCGTTTGGACACACAAGTGACATGTAGTAATTTAAAATTTAGTTAAATTTTAGTTTGGTACCAATTTAACTACTTAATACGTGTAAACCACGCATAAGGGCGAGGAGACATCAGTATATTCAAATGCGAATCTGAACCTGTACCAATGCTCTTCCTGACTTTACAAAAATCAATAAATTCTTTATTTTTTATTAAAACCGACTTAAGAATTAATAAAATTATGAAGGATGGCGAATTTCTTCTCACATACCTAACGGTTCGGTTTCATTTAAACTTCCCTGGATACCTCGAGCGATATAGGCCTACCGCAGACGGAGGATTCCACGCGTGCCTTCAGTCTCCTGCACCCTAAAAGAACACGAAGACTGGCAAGAACAACTAAAACGAGTGTCGGGCTTTAGGCACTATAAAATATATTTTAGAACCTAGTTTTTCTTTCTTAACAATTTGATGATAAAGTGACGATGACTCACCTATCAAGCTTAAACCTAATTACCTATTTCATTTATTTTACAACGTTGACAAAAGAGCGCCGAGAGGTTTATTTTCCTCTTGGTCTACCTATAATACGTTTTATAACCGAAGTTACGGAGTATTTACGCAATGACCATGAAGATGAAGAAAAAGGGGACATTCATCACGTGTATTTTTTTCCCCACGATGAAATAACATTTTTGACTGGATTTGATCCAAATCCATTTATTTGTTCTCTGAGTATAAGGCACCATATTTACTCACAAAATTAAACTTACTTTGTACTAACTACGAACAAATAAAAATAAAGAGTAAAAAAAAAGAACAAACATTTCATTATTAAAAATAAATTTATTTCGGCTGAGGAACTTCATACTACCCCTATAAATGTATATGTATGAAAGGAACACACTAAACTCCAAAAGTTAGTATGAACATTAAAATATACCATATAAATAAATTTAGTGATTATAAAAATTTTATTTTTGCTTTATCTTAAACAAAGCCAAACTTAATATTGAGAGACAAATAACACCTTGAAAAAAATTGTAAATATGCCAATGAATAGTATAATTGATCATATAAGTATTTATTCTATTGTTTTCCACATATCATGCATTGTTTTCTCCTATAAGCAAATGTTGAGATTTCATTTCTAAATGCTTCCACAAATCTCATACAGAGTCAAAATTTTATTTTAATTTTAGTTCTTTAACAAAATATTCATATATTTATTGTGTGTTAAGAAAATTCTAGCAAGAGTCTATTGATAAAACTAATATGAAATGTACCTTCTACAAAGAGTAATAATATCTGTATAAGATAAATAATATCAGTCTTCCTAGCTACCTCTATAGCTGATACTTTTGTAAACATGGGCTACATTCACTACATTTAAAATCAATCATAAACCTTACAGCCGATCACACTATACTGATACAAACCATTTGTACTTAGCAGACAAAATTTTTGTCTATAGACATAAAACTAAATTGATGTAAATTAAATTCTTCATTAAAAATTTTTAATTTGTCTAATTCTTTTTTCATTTGATTTAAACATGCGTATGGTAAGTCCTTGGCTTCAATTAAAACCTAGAAAGCAAAAATTTTTAATTTTATTATATATTGGCATTATCCATTTAGATTTACGTCTATATGTCACTTATATACAAAAATTAATAATAAAAATATTAACGCTATCATAGTGTACTATCTTTGAGGAGCTGGTTTTGGTTTGGGCATCTTTCCTAGAAGGCCTTGAATTTCTTTCTTTTCATCATAACTTTTCCACATTTCGTACAGATTTATTATACTACGAACTATTTCTTGTATCTGAAATAAAAAAGAACAAATATAAAGTATTTTTTGAAATGGCAATGTTTGTAGCACTAGCAGTTTAATTATACAAAATAGTTACACTATTTTTAATGGTCTATTGACGATTGACAATTAAAAATTATTTCAGTGATTTCAGAATTTATAAATTACCAGAGGTCCATGCGCAGTTTGATCTGTGAAACCACTGATCCTCTGAGTTTGTCTGGATATAATATATCATATGTTTCTTCTGGATTTTTCAATGCAAAATAATTTTTAAAGTAGGTTCATTGATATTATAGTTTATCACTTACATATAAACCAATGAGAAAATCATTTCTTTTTATTATTATAAAAAATATAGTTTATACTAATGAATATTTGAGTGGTAGCAGACTTTTGTTTATATATAGATCGTTTTTAGATCTTCTCTGTGGTGGTACACTCCTTTGTTATTTTGTCTACCATAATAATCATAGTTACGTGGTTGTGTTTCTATTACTGAAACAAATGCCATTCTATCTGAACCCTACAGTAGGCAGCACATAATTGGTAGATAACAATCACATTCATAAATAAAACACTACAACTAATGATGTCAATAAGAGCACATACAACTTAGCAACTTTTGTACCAGGTATATCCATTTCTATATATACACAGCCTTAAATAACAAAATTCCTCAACACCCCAAATTTGGCTGTATGTAAGTAACTTCCCTACTTTTCGTAGATATGTTTTCAATATGTGTGTTAAATAATTTCGACATAATATCTTATTAATGTTAAAAGTGTAGTATAATCAATCACTGTGTGATTGTGTGAAGATTCTTACCTTATCCATGTCCACATTTAACTCTGCAAACCATGGCTTGAGATTTTCTTTTCCTAACATGACACAAGCTATGTGTAAGGCCCCAATGGCAATCTGAAAATTAATGAAACAAAAAATATAAATATTAAAACAACATTATTCATAAATAAATAAATAAGATTAAAGGCAGCTTTTTCAATGCTCAGATATTTTTTTTATCAGTAGAATAATTTGAGAGTTTCACATAATTTCTATGGAAAGTATTGTCTAGTGTAAAAGTTATCCTCCAGATAATAGTAATTTGATGATTGTAAAAGCAGCCCTTAATCTCATAAGTTAAATAAACAAACTTCACTACTTAATGAATTTTTTTTACTAAAATTATTATTTACTGTCTAGGCTATTTTTTTCAACTTCAAATTCACTTATTCAAGTCACAGTTTCATCACAAAATTGCAAAATAGAATTGAAAACAAAAGTATACATTTTTCTCTGTGCATGTATTTAGATATAGGTGTGTGTATTTATTCAAATAACAAATTCAGTCAAGGCAGTCAAGTGAGGCAAGGAAAAAGTCTCTTTGTGTTATCCATACAATATGAGTCATATTCTTCATAGTATATTTTAACTAGAAAAATACGAAAAGACTTATTTCTTGACCTATTATATACCTGATAGGGTGGATACAGCAAACTGCAGTCTGTCCTTAAAGAATCATTAACAACTCTCCAAGCATATGTTAGAAGTTGATCGTCTTGTCCTATGTCTTGTACAAAGAGCAGAAGAGGTCTATAGGGTTGGTAAACTATTAGACAACAATCCAAGTTTTCAAGTAAGTAAAACTCACACTCCAAAATATGATTTGTACGGTATGGAAATTCTTGTTGTCCATAAGCATAACTAAATTTATTTTTTATCACAGTTTGACACGTAGTTATCAATCTTGAATTAGATATTACTCCGAATTCTTCTACTTTGGATGCCAAAAACACGCAGGTTGGTGCTAACAATAACGGGTCAATGCATTTTAAAGAGTTTCTAGCATAAAACCGCTTGAAATAAACAGTAGCTGTAGCTATTACTTGTTGACGAAGTTTAAGTTGTTCTCCTAGCACTTGGATTATGCTGGCAAAGAAATTAAAGATCTTTTGATACTCTTCTTCTGATAGGATATTCAAATCGTGTTGGCGATCACGCACCAAATCTTGTTTATCCAGAATCCATTGCTGGTAATGAGAACTTTGCCAAAAATTACCAGCCATCACGAATGGTTATCCAGAGCAAAGCGTTTAAATTTTGCTTAAATCATTTAAACTAATTTGTAAGGATACAATCTGCAATGCAAGCAAAGGCACATTCGCTCTCTCACCAAGGAACATATACTCTCTCACTAGGGACTTGATTGAATTAATTTGACATATGCTGCGTTCCGTAGCCGATTACAGCGCTCATATACCCGTTCCGATTGCCCGTGAGCGCGCTCACAGCGATATCGATACGTCATCAATGACGTCATAAACGCCGCCATCTTCCCGCTCACAGTGCCCAAGCTACGGAGCATGGTCGCTGTGAGCGGCCTGTCAAAACTGACACATGACGTTACTTTGTTGATGTTTTTATTAGTAGATTAAAGATTTTAAAAGCTTGCTTATTAACATTCTTTTGTAATAATATAAAAAAATTGGCTCCTGCTTCATTCAGGGTCAAAGAGCTTAATGAAATTGTAACTTTAGACTTAAGCGACGAACAATCAGAATGTTAGCGCGATATTTACCGTTCCGATTGCAATAGCACTAATAACACTTTTAGCGCACTCAAACGAATCGGAACGGTTTTGAGCACTTTTAGCGCTGTGAGCGCTGTAATCGGCAAACGGAACGCAGCAATACAGGGTGTCAAAATCACGTTTAAAAACAGGCGTATTTACTTACGGTCTATTTGCCTTTACAAATAAATTACTTTCGAGACTTTTTTGCATTTGTACAAAGTAGTATTTGTATATTTACAGGAATTCTAAACTTGAAATTTAAATTTTCTTGTACAAACAGAAAAAAGAGGTTCTGTTAATTTTGAAGAAGAACATTATATTGACAATCAAAAGTAAATGGTGAACGTCAAATAAATAATTATTATATTTAAAAAAATTGCTGAGAGTATTGTATAGATTTTTGGACACAAAGTTTTGAAAGCAATGTTTTAATTTTATTAATGAGTTTGAGCCAAAATAAATGTACAGTAAAAAATATCGTGTCCACCGACTGCAACCCATTTTATTGCATTAGACATGTTTTAATTTATTTTTTAATTACACTGGACCATGTATTTTAATAATTTATTGTCATATTTACATTGATAGTTTTTTTTACACGCTAATATTTTACTTTTAGTTTTTTTGTCCATACAAATGAAACATGTCCATTTCTCTACCTCGTTACGATAAAAGCTCAAAATTTCCAAAGTTTCTTAAGCAGCTTAGAATCGGAATTTTATCAAAGGTTCGTGTATATACCTGGTCTTCTTTTTGATTGATATTTTATGGTCTAGCTTATCAAATAATAAAAATAAAAATTGTTAATGAGAGCATCCTAGATTTCGCCCTGTGTGAACGCATCGTTTTTGATTTTTGTGAGAAACGTGAGATATGTTTCTCACAAGAGTCATGTGAGAAATGTATATTTATTTTGGCTCAAACCCTAATACTTTTATTATACTAATACTTGAAATTGGCAGAAATAGCTATTTTGTTGTAACAACAGCTGATTGCCATAAAACACAAAATAGTAATAGTAATGAACATTGCTAACTGTTGTGACGTCTGACTATTTGATTTCAGATAATAAATGAATGAATTGATTTTGTTTGAATTCTTATGGTTTATAATATTAATTGTTCAGTGTTATTATTGTAAAGTCTTTTGGTATTGTTAAGTTTGATTTCCCAAACTAAAGACGTTTTGTATAATATTTCTATAAATATTTCGAAAATTAATGCATTAGCAATTCGAGCAGTATTGTGACCCCCGCTCAATTAGTTGCTATATCAACCGGAATATCATTGACTTCCGTCAGAAAGGTCCTATCAGAAAGCAAATGTCATTCTTCAGAACAGGGACCAACATTTATATCACCTAAAAAGAAACCAAACTGGATTATAATAGATGATTTTGATCATTCACAACTTTCACATTACAAATAAAGAAATTCCGACGATAAAAATACTACCCGCAAAATTTAAAGAAGAAATAGGCTAAAAAGGTTGTGTCAGCATGTTACGAAAACAGGTCATCTCATTAGGTTTTAAATGGAAACCAACGGAAGACAATCGCAAACTGCTAATAGAAAAGCACAAAATTCGATACTTGCAGAACTTAAAAATTGCAGAATATCGTGAACAAAATCGTGAGCAACATGCATCAAAGGGCAACCGCTTGATCATCGTCCATGCCGGCGGAGTGGATGATTTTGTACCGAATGCCTTGCTCATGTTTAAAGCCAAACAAAAAGTGGTGATTACAATGATAATATGAATTATGATAATTTTTCGAAGTGGATCCAAACGCAATTAATACCCAACCTTAAACCTTTATTATTATTATTATTTTGTTTTATGGCAATCAGCTGTTGTTACGACACAATAACTATTTCTGCCAATTTAAAGTATTAGTATACACACGTACTACACGAGGTTAATAATTTTGTAGCGATCAGTTGAGTAGAACTTGCAGTATCTCGAGCATTGAGTTACCTTGAACAATACAAAAACAGGGGGATGAAATAAGTTTTTACAGATATTTTTAACATAGAAGAGTATAATTTATAAAGGCGTCTGGCCATTGTTAAGAAGAAGATTAGCTATAGGGGATAACTTTTTAGCAACGGAGGACGGTAGTGGGATGTCTTCAAATTTTGAAAGAATGTTCAAAACTAGGGAAATCAGGAGTTCTAAAAAATTGTCATTAGGGGAGCAGGAAGAAGTAGGGGGGAAGGCATTATCAGATTTAGTAGATGGAGAGTTAGCAATAATAGCATTATGGGAAATTTTGTCATAGCCTGGAGATAAAGACGGACTGGGTTTTGATGGTTTGTATATTGTTTTTTTGTAAGAAAGATTCAGTGAAGGAGAACTTTTAGAAGCATCTGCGTACGATTTTTTAACTGAAACTTTTGGGACATGGTGATTTTAATATTCTTTTGCCGGGAATGTTCCGGGCAAGATTTGTCAGTTGCTAAATGAGGGCCTGAGCATTGCAGGCAGGAAACTTCAGAGGATGCAGGACAAGAGTCACCTGAGTGAGTTTGTGCACATCTGAAGCAACGAGCACTGGATCGGCATTGAGCTTTCACATGGCCAAATCTACAACAGTTTAAGCATTGTATGGAAGGCAAAATGTATGGATCAACGGTTAATGATGAGTTAAAAATAAACACTTTATCAGGTAAGCATTGTCCAGAGAAAGTGATCACTACAGATCCTGTGGGGGTCCAAGTGGAACCAGACTCCATGGACACTTTTCTGTTTAAGCGACGCGCCTTCAAAATTGTTATATCACCTTGGCTTGTGGAGATTATTGATACAACTTCCTCCATAGACCATGAAGTTGGGATCCCGCGGATCAGCCCCATTCTTGTTATATTATATGTAGGAATTAAAGTTATATAGTTATGAGATTTAAGACTCGGGTTTCTGAGAAACTCGTTTGCTGCACAGGCAGATGAGAATTCCACAGAGACCCGATTTCTGCCAACACTCTTTATACCATAATTTTTAATATTTTTAATGTTTGATGTAAATAATAATTCTCCAAAATTTAAATGATTAAATGTACTGCCTGACTTAGGGTGAGTTTCTGACCTGGACACATGAACAATGAAAGGACCTTTGTCAGAAGGATGGTAAGATTTTTCTTCTAAAAGACTTGGATGAGTGTAAATAAGGTTATTGGTTTGAGATGGAAGAGCATTCGAAACAGATTTTTTAGGAGTAGGGGACGAATCCCGATTTATACTTGGACGTTTTCTTGTTGAGAGAAAGGGTCAGGGGAGTTGTTGACATCAGAAAACGGGATTGGGTCTGGGGGCTTAGGAGGGATTGGAACACAATCCATGCTCATTAAGAGCTAGATAATGCGTACAACCACTTACCAGGCGAGGAAGAGAAAAACAGAAACACTTAAAATAACTCAATGATGATAACAAAATCACCAAAATAACCGACAAATAACGAAAACCGTGTGTATACCGCAAACGAAAAATTGACAGTCAACCTTAAACCTAATAGTGCTGTTGTTGTTGATAATGCACCCTATCATAATTCAAAATCATGCACCGAATTCTAATTCTAAAAATCAGTAAATGATAGACTGGCTGACGTTCAAAAATATTGAACATTCATCGAACATGCATAAGCCTTAGTTATATGAACTGATTCTAAAAAAATAAGGTGAGATTTGTAGAGTATAAAATAGACGAAATATTACGACCAGCACGGTCATACTGTGCTCCGTTTAACGCCATATCACCTTCAGTTTAATCCTATTGAAAATATATGGGATAGTGAAAATTACGTCGCAAAAAAAATGTCACAATGAACATGAGTGCTAAAATGACATTAGCTAAAAATGTAATAACATAACTGTAGAGGAATGGAAAAATGTTTGCTATTAAAGAAGAAAAAAAAAATTCAAGGCACGGATGAGGCTTCAGATATATTATCATAACAAATTATAGTTAACACAAATGATTTATCGGATGAAAGTGAGGGTGAGGATAAGAGCAAAATGTATGGAGCAGAAATTTAGAATTAAAAATTATGTTTAAAATTTTAAAATATTCACTTTTTCAATATCGTTTAATATTATTCGTTCCATATGAAGTACCTGGCTATAAAAATTATATAAAAGTATTGGTTTATTTATTTATGTGCTGACCGTTCGCAACTACAAATGCAAAACCGTCTCGAAAGTAATTTACCTGCATAATCCGGTTCAAATGCTGTTAGGATACGCCTGTCAGTACCGTTAGCAACGCTGTCGGGAAAGCGCGAGATATCTTAATAGGAAGTATTTCTTTTTAAATTATATTTATTGGTACTTTTGAGTGCTAAAAGAAGAGATGTGCTAAACAGTCGTGCTCGAGAAATGCTTATGCGTGACAACGATTATTTTGAAATAGAAAAAGAGCAGAGCAAAAATATTTTTAAAAATTGAATTTTTTGTTAAAAGGCAGTGTTAATAAAGTGTGAACGAACAGATGCTTTGGCTTTCAGTTCCAAATTAGAACACCAAAAAAAAGCCACGCAGTAAAAATAATTCCTTGACAGCTCCGGACTGTCAGCTGTGAGAAATATTATCCACTCCTTTTATGCGGTCAAAAAAGAGGTTCCAATCCTGGAAAAAATACTCGCAGTTGCTCTGAGAGACTAAGATTACACTGGCAGTCAATCAACATTGCGCAGAATACTTATGGAAGATTTAGGATACCGGTTCAAGAAGTGTAAGCAGAAGAGAGTCGCTTTGATTGAGAGGCCTCAAATACAGGCGTGCAGAGCACGTTATTTAAGTCGCATGAACAAAATGATTTATTAGGAGTGGATAAAACGTATGTTTTTTATTTTGATGAAACGTGGATACACGCAAATTACACCGTCGGCAAGTGCTGGCCGTAAGTCCTCATCAGATTTTAGAGAGAAAAAAGCGACAGCCTAGTCCAAACATGGATTATAGGCATGGAGGCAATGAAAAAGGATCTAGCTCTATTTTTATTCTCATTATGTGCCTTAGTTACTATCTTTATTTAATATTTTAGTTGCCTTGATATTTGCAAAAAAATAAAGGCTTATGTTTAACTGCTCGCCAAATGTAGTAAAAAGCTACGTCCAAAAAAATACATTTTTTACCCAAAATTAGTAAATGTGCACCAAAGTTTGTTAAGTTTGTTGCTATTTTATACTATAACATTGCCCGTATACGGTAAATTACGTTAGTCAAATAAAGTCACGAATATCAAAAATCATATTGTTTTCTCACAATTAGTATGTGTTTGGAAAAAATTTACACCAAATTAATTTGAAATGTTATCTAATTTTGATCGCTGATACTATCTTAGCCACTAAAAATATGTTGTCTGATGATGTTTTTGCTACAAAATGTTGAATTATCATCCAATTTAGATTATGGTGACATGCGAAAATTACAGCCTAACATTAACCTAACCCAAATTTAACTACTACGCTTTCTATAGAATATTTAGTAGGCGTTGCAAAAAAGACGAATTTTTTTGACGAAGTACGAAGAAGACGAAATAGTACTAAATTTCGTGAACATTTACTAAATTTGATCAGCGGTTACATTTTAAAGTTCAAACATAAATTTATTAATTATGCACATTTATTTTCGACGCATATTTACTATTTTATACATTCGTTTTTTGGTACACGGTATTTTTTTAGTGTACTTTGCCATAAAATGACTACAGTGTTTTGGGAGTCAAATTATATTCTGGTATACAAGATATTTGTTCCCAAAAATAAATTAACTGATTGATATTATTAATCTAACTTTTTTTCTGACCCTACAAGTCATTGCTATTGCGTAACGCAACTCCAAAAGGTCGTATCCTAAAATCATTTGAACCCATATCTGTGATTCCTTTTGTTACACCCGAGTTAAAAATAAATAAAAAGTATTTGAATGTTATAAATAGTATAATAAAATAAAACTCTAATAAAGAAACAATAGGCAGTAAAAGATCCGGCTAGTTATTTCTAAACTTTTCATGTAATTATTGAAAATGTTATTAAGTTAGTTATTATAAGTATAGTCATTTCAATAAATAGTTTTCTGAAAGAGTAGTGACTGGAACATAGATATTAAAACATTGTCATTTTAAACGTGTTAACGGGTGGCCGCACGCAAATCATGACTGGTATTACATTCACACCATTTTTGCATTTTCATTCCGATTTTGCCTCAGGATTTTGCTCGGTCGCTCTTGGACGCAGACCCGAAGTCCATTTCTTGTATGTCAATATTGTTGGGCAACTTTGGCTAATATCGGCCTTCAAATACAGCAACGTGGAAAATTCCTGAAATTAGTCACCTAATTAAAATTATAAATAGTGCTGGAAGGAAAGTAACCAAAAAATAGCTTAATAGATTGGGTAAGAAAAGTTTAACGTAAGTGGTTTTGGTATATTAATTTTTATTAAAAGGTTTTCAAAGGGGCCACCTCCAGCAACAATACACTTTCTATACCAACGTAGGAAATTATAATTCATTCATCTCAAAGCATCTCCGTTCTCTCTCAGAGCAGATTCGGCTTCTGTAATCCTCTGTCTCAGCTCTTGTTCACAAAATTTTGTAAAAATGTCTTTCCGATTCTGTAAAATTTAAAACCTGGCCATGCCATGTTAACTACATAGACTTCTTGGGCATATTTGTTTAAGAGGGCATTTTTAATATTTTATTTAAAAGATAAATAAAAAATACAAAGTGTCGTTTTGAACATTGAAAAATTAGCACATATCAAACTTTTAAAAATATCCTCATTCAGTGAGTTAGTTTGTATTATAATTTTATTATTTTAGACTTTCTGTCAGTTCTGTAACGTTCTACAAACAAATATTTTTTCGGGCAATATTAACAATAAGTAAAATATGGTAGTAAAAGTAAATAAATAATAGCAAATTTTTGTTTGAAAATATTGATGATCATTCAATTCACTCTTTCTTCCCTTTCCAACAAACAAAAAAAAAAAAAATAAACCCACCAATGCTGCGTTCCGTTTGCCGATTACAGCGCTCACAGCGCTAAAAGTGCTCAAAACCGTTCCGATTCGTTTGAGCGCGCTAAAAGTGTTATTAGTGCTATTGCAATCGGAACGGTAAATATCGTGCAAACATTCTGATTGTTCGTCGCTTAAGTCTAAAGTTACAATTTCATTAAGATCTTTGACCCTGAATGAACCAGGAGCCATTTTTTATATAATTACAAAAGAAAATTAATAAGCAAACTTTTAAAATCTTTAATCGACTAATAAAAACATTAACAAGTAACGTCATGTGTCAATTTTGACAGGCCACTCACAGCGACCATGCTCCGTAGCTTTGGCACTGTGAGCGGGAAGATGGCGGCGTTTATGACGTCATTGATGACGTATCGATATCGCTGTGAGCGCGCTCACGGGCAATCAGAACGGGTATATGAGCTCTGTGAGCGCTGTAATCGGCAAACGGAACGCAGCAATTGTTACTGTCAGTTAGACAGATGTCAGTTGATTGGTTTCTTCTCGTAGTAAAGTAAAAGCGTTGTTTTTGTGCTAAAATAAAATTAATTTAGGAAAAAAGCGCGGGAATGTTAAAACTATCGGTCGTGTTTTTTCTTGTAAAAATTTAAAATTTTTTAAGATAAGGATTAGATTGGGTTTTTAAGTGTAAATATTGTACAATTTATTTCTTAT
Source organism: Marasmarcha lunaedactyla (assembly GCA_923062675.1). NCBI lineage: Eukaryota > Metazoa > Arthropoda > Insecta > Lepidoptera > Pterophoridae > Marasmarcha > Marasmarcha lunaedactyla. The sequence continues at coordinate 8,070,500 of OV281342.1, read as the reverse complement.
CATATTTAAATAAGTAGTGTATATATTCTCTTCGTGTAGGGTAAGTTTTTTTAATACTTTTATATGGACCCCCCGGATGACCCCGGGGGCACGGTCCCCACGGTAGGTCAAAATATAATTATTGCTTCTGGAATGGACACAGATTGTTCTGTGGCCTCATCGTCACACCGCAAGAGGATAAAGGTTCCTAAGCGCATTTGCAGACATTGTAATAAAAAAAGGCGTTCCGCTCAAGCCAAAACTGCTGATGATTGTAACTGCACTCACAAGAATGAAGATGTACAAATCTCTAAGCAGCCTAATAGTAATAATGCTAATAATATTACATCAAATAGTGATACAACTACTAAAACTTTTACTAAAGTTGCTAGAGATTTGTACACCAAAGATGATCTTGCTCCCTACATTGTTCATGTTCAAAAAAAACAAGAAAGCGAACACGAATCTGTTATATTACATCCAATTTCTTTTGGACGCTTCCTCAAGCGTCATTCTTTTTCCAATATTGTTGATGGCAGCCTCAAACGTATAGGTCGTAACCGAATAACATTATCATTTAACAACTTCATTGATGCCAACACATTTATCCAGAATAAAACAATTGAAAACAATGGGTACAAGGTATTTATACCTACTTTTAGTGTTACACGCATGGGTTTAGTTAGGGGGATACCCATAGATTTATCAATTGATGATATAATACACAGTATTTCAGTTCCGTTTGGTTGTGGAAAAATATTAAAAGCAAGACGTATGAATAGAAGAACTACAGAAAATGACAATACAGTATGGAAGCCAACCCAAACAGTAATTTTTACATTTGATGGTCAGGTTTTACCAAAAAAAGTATATTTGTGCTACAATTCTTTGCCGGTAGATTTATACATCTACCCAACTATACAATGTTTTAATTGCTGTAGATATGGGCACACCAGGTTACAATGCAGATCAAAACCTAGGTGCTACAAATGTGGAAATGACCATAATGGGGACCAATGTCAACCTGATGAGGACTCCATTATGTGCATTTCATGTAAGGGAAACCACTTCGCCACTAATAAAATATGCCCAGAACATATTAGGCAAACTAAAATAAAACTAGTAATGGCCCAAAGTTGCATCTCATATCAAGAAGCAATAAAACAGCACCCTCCCGTTACCCGTCCATATGCAGAGATTATTTCATTCCCAGTTACTCAAGAAATTCCAATCAATAAACCAAGCAGTCTACAAACATCACATAAAAAAACAATTTTTGTGAAACCTCGCAGCCCTAAAAAATCTGCTATTCATATGTATGATGTCAACGCTCACAATGATTTTATTAAAGATTTTAATATGCCATCACATAGTGGGAATGGTGTTGTAACAAACTGTAAAAACATTAACAAAGAACCATCAACTACTGAACTAATTATTAATCTTATTAAAACATTATTATCAATCAAAGATAATAAACTTTCCCACGCAGACCTTACAAATATTTTAATTAATTCTATAAATAATGGATCAGTCTCAAATTCTGCAGTGGAATGCACGCAGCCTTAATAATAAAAAAAGTGATCTATTTTACTTATTAAATAAATATAAACCTTTTCTATTTGCTCTCTCTGAGACATGGTTCAGACCTGGATCTCACTTTAAGGTCCAGGGCTATAAGTGTATTAGAGAAGACCGCACAGATCAGCAAGGTGGAGGGGTTGCATTGCTGATCAAAAGTAATATATATTATAAACCATATTTATTTCATAATCAAAATAAATATATGCCTATGATAGGTATTATTGTAAATAAAGTATTATATGTATCTATATATTTATCAAAAAAATCAATGCAAATTTTACAAGATTTTAAAAATATTCTCACCTCACTTCCAAAACCATTTGTTTTATTAGGAGATCTTAACTGTCACAATCAGGCGTGGGGATGTGGTAGAAATGATTGTTATGGGGAAGAATTGTTGGAAATTCTTGATTCACTAAATTTATGCATAATTAACAATGGAAGTCCTACTCGTAGGACTAAACCTGCAGAATATAAGAGTGCAGTTGACCTCACCATATGCAGCCCTGACATTGCTTCCACAATATCATGGGGCACACTAAACCTAACTTATGGCAGTGATCATTTTCCCATTATACTAAGAATGCAAACAACAAAAAAACATTCCTCACAATATTCATCACAAGCTAAATTTAAAATACAAAAGGAATGCTGGCCTCAATTTAGAGAGGAAGTTACAAAAGAATATTGCAAATTACCAAACATGTCCTCTGATGTTAATGTATGCAGTGAAGCTCTGGTAGCAACACTGACTAGGGCCGCAGATAGAGTGTTTCCTAGACAATGTCAAAATAGGCAAAACATTCCTTCACCACCATGGTGGGATAAAGAATGTACCATAGCAATTAAACAAAGAAAAGATTTAGAGCACATTTATTCACTTTTCTCCACTACAGAAAATTTTGATAAATTAGAGGAATGTATTAGACACACCAAAAAGTTATTTAAGCTAAAAAAAAGAGAAAGCTGGCGCGCATTTTGTGCTAGCATTTCACCACATGTTAAACCTTCGCTAGTATGGACCAATATTCGTCGCTTTAGGTCGGCTTTTGTTGATTCCAGTGGACCAAATATCCCTGACCCCTTAATCGATTCTTTTATGGATGGATTAGCTCCTCCTTCGGTTCCAGAACAGCTTAATATTTGCAATAGCTTTGCCCCAAGTCCCTTCCCAGTTTGTCAAGATAAACTCAACGACCCTTTTTCCATATTTGAACTACAGGGTGTATTGTCTTATTTGAAAGATAGTGCTCCCGGTGATGATTTAATTCCATATTCCTTTATTGTTAATGCAGGAGAAGATTATCATAAATATTTACTATCCTTAATAAACACTGTGATGATGACAGGAAACATCCCGAAGAAGTGGAGATATCAATTAGTGTTGCCATTTTTGAAACCCAACAAACAACCATTTGATGCAACTGCATTTCGGCCGATAATTCTTTTATCGATATTTTTAAAAATTGCTGAACATTTAGTAAAAAACCGACTGGAATGGTATTTAGAAAGCAACAACCTTTTATCCAAGAGCCAATTCGGCTTCCGAAAGGGAAAGAGTTGTATGGACTGTATTGGTCTATTGATAACCGATATACGTATAGCTTTTTCAGAAAACAATTCTATAGTAGCAAGTTTCCTAGATGTCACAGCTGCCTATGATAACGTAAATATATCCATTTTAAAATTGAAGTTGGAAAAACTCAGGGTCCCGGAAATGCTAACACATTTTGTTTTGAATACTTTAAGGGAGCGTGTAATAAGTCTAAGATCCGACTGTGCAGAATACTCACGAACTTCATGGAGAGGCTTACCTCAGGGATCTGTACTTAGTCCCTTGCTTTTTAATATTTACACAGCTGATTTACAAGATAGTTTAGATAATCAAAAATCTACAGTAATACAATACGCCGATGACTTATTAGTATATTCAACTCATGAGTCAATAGAAATAGCAAGTTGTTATTTAAATTCCACATTAAATAAATTAGAAAAATGGTTAGAAGACAATGGACTGACACTTTCTCCTTCTAAAAGTATAATAGTACCTTTTACTAGAAAAAGAAAAATTCCACCAGTGCAAATAACCTGCAAAGGTGATATTATTCCAGTCCGTGATAGTGTAAAATTTTTAGGTTTAATATTAGACTCCAAATTATCTGGTGTACCACATTGCGATTATATTGTAGGTAAATGTGAAAGGAATATAAATATATTGAGATGTCTTTCTGGTGTATGGTGGGGAGCTCATCCATATTCCTTGAAGCTTATGTACAATGCAACCATCCGCAGCATTTTAGATTATGGTTTATTTTGGCTAGAACCAATTAATATTTCAGCAAGAGAAAAAATTGATAAAGTACAGTCTAAAGCACTCCGTACAGTCTGTGGTGCCATGAAATCATCGCCGATAAACGCTCTTCAAGTTGAAACCGGAGATCCCCCCTTAAAACTTAGAAGACAATATCTATCCGATAAATTTGTGTTTAAGGCCTATCAAGTTAAAAATAACCCTGTTATAAAACAACTACAAATTCTTTTAAATCGAATCCGCTCTAGTTCTTACTGGACAAACAAATCACTACCTCCATCAATTATTAGTTTAATGAAATATGAATCTCTACAGAATCCAGTACACTCTTCTTACAATCTTCCAATATTTTCAAGCAGTTTCCATAGTTTAATAATGACACCAAACATCATTTTAGATTTAGGAATATCAAAAGGAGACATCAAGCCCAATAGTACATTTAATAGCATTATGGAGGAGGAATTTGACCACTGGCGTCAGATCTACTCCGATGCATCTAAGCATTCCGATAATAGTTGCGTAGGAGTGGGGGTTTTTGACCGACAGTATAAAATAGCTCAAGAAATAAAGATGCCCCCGGAGTCGTCAGTTTTCACTGGGGAATGCGTTGGCATTCTTAAAGCCATCGAATTATCAATATTATTAAAATATAAGAACACCCTGATTTTGACTGACTCCTTGAGTGCTTTACAAGCAATTAAAAAGTTCCCTTTTAAGTGCAGTATAGTTTATCCCATTATTATTGAAATAAGATCTGCCCTTCTCAATTGTTCCAATAATAACACACAAGTAGTACTGGCCTGGATACCGGGCCACAGCAACATTAAAGGGAATGTGAAAGCAGACGCTATCGCAAACGATGCAGTTCTCTGGGGGGATCGCGTGCCTTTTGTTAACTACAATCATGATATTGTGACTAAAATACCTAGGGAAAACCTTATTAATTCTTGGAACGATATGTGGGCTTCTAGCGCACGGTCCAAGGGTAAACACCTTTACAATATAGAACCGTTGGTGTCACTGAAACCTTGGTACTTCCAGAAAAAGTTAAAATTTTGTAAGAGGGTGGTATCCATTCTTTCACGTTTGAGGCTGGGCCACTCCTGTATTCCAACTCACCTCGCCAGACTTAAGATCATTGACAGTGATCGCTGCGAATGTGGAGATGATGTGGGTAGCATAGATCACATATTCTTCTCATGCGCACGGTATGATCATACGGCATTCTTTGATAATTTAGTATCATCCCGAAATTCTTTGCCCTCTTGCGTTTCAACGTTACTAATGAATAAGGCAAACTATGCTATGATCGCATCATTTATTATTTGCAATAATATAAATATTTAATTACTTACTTATAATAATCCTAACATTATTTATTTATCCCGATAACCCCATTTGTAAATATGTAAATAAATAAGCCTCTATATTTTGACTTGTACATTTTATATATTTTTCAAGTTAGTTTAATACCTTACCTAATCCTTTCCTATAATTCCAAATTCCGTCATTTTCCTCTTTATATTCATTCCCTACCTTTCTATAATTGTACCAAAAATGAAAAAACTTGACACTGGCAAATACTTATGAAAGAGTGGTGCCAAACATGAAGAAAAAAAAAAAAAAAAAAAAAAATTAATTTAGAATTAATTACGAGCCTGAATCGTTGTGTTTTTTTTTATAAATCATCAAACAGTTAAAATGAAGCGAAGTTATGATACAATGAACACCTCAATTGAAATTAGCTCATACAGAGATCAACATTTTAAGGTGTTTACGTGTATCCAGTATTAATTTAATTTTTGAAAATGAATAGTTTTACAATTAATTATTGGCTATTTACAGGGAACTAGAACTGAGCAAGAAAAGTTGCTTAAATTGTCATCTACATTGTACATTGGCAATCTATCTTTTTACACCACTGAGGAACAAATATATGAATTATTCTCAAGATGTGGTGATATTAGGAGAGTTATAATGGGTTTAGATAAGTACAAAAAAACACCATGTGGTTTTTGCTTTCTAGAATATTATGCAAGACCTGATGCTGAGAACTGCATGAGGTAAGATTTAAAAACATGTATACAGAAGTCTGCCTAGAATGTTTTATACCATTGTTTAAACAATGCCAACTTGTCTAAAGTACCTATTAACAGTATTGTGTACCAATTATTTCTGACCTATTTTTACTGCTATAAAAGTAGTGTATATAGAAATAAATGGTTCCAGTTGGAAAATAGCAGAATTACCTTGGACTAAATAATCATGGTAGTATTACAAATCAGACTAAGTGAAATAATGAATGCTATGATTTGTTTTGGTTTCAGATACATTAATGGTACAAGATTAGATGATAGAATTATAAGATGTGATTGGGATGCTGGGTTTATTGAAGGTAGACAATATGGTCGAGGAAAAACTGGTGGTCAGGTGGGTAGATTGATTTGTATATATGTATATATATATAGGGTGAACTTTGTAAAGAGTTTTAAGACTCTAAAACATGTTTCAAAATTTTCATCAACTATTAACCTTCAAAGTTACCAAAGTAAACCTTAGTTGTGGTGAAATATAAAAGCTGCTTTACATTATTATATACTTACCATGTGTGTTACCATAATTGGTTAATTAATAACAAGAGTATTGTAGCAAAGTTGGAGTAGCTTAGAATAACCCTATTTTTCTCTTATTTGAGTGAGCTAGATACAAGATGAGACACCATAAAGTTTAAATTTAATACACAGTTGAGATACCATCAGCTCAAAGCTTAAGTCCTGCATTGTTTTATTGAGAAGTAATAAAATAATATACATGTTGTTTTATAATATTTATATTTTGAATTTATTGATAGGTATAAATATGTTTTGTTTTAGGTGCGTGATGAATATAGAACTGATTATGATGGTGGCAGAGGAGGCTATGGAAAGATCATTGCCCAGAAAATAACTCCAAATACTATGGACCGCTGAGTTTTCTAGCAAGAGTAATATTTAATAAATACTATTGTATAATTAAGTCTGAACCTACTAATAAGCAATTTGCTGTAATAAATTTATACTATCTACTTTCATAGTTTTCATTTATAACATTATATTTTACTTTTTTCAATTTTGTCATGAAATACATGTTTGAAGTAAGTTCACTAATAAAGGGTCAAACCAACTCTTTATGGTACTTAAAATGGGGTTCACATTACATCACATCACAGTAGTCATTTTAACAAACAAACATTTTAATGAATGAATTAGTTGTCTTGCTCTAGCAGTGGAAAATTATGGCGAGAAGGAATATTTTTTAAATCAATATTTCCAGCAAAATATAGGCTTGCAGTGAACCATCACCAGGTTGTGCGCGGATACCTGAGTGGATATGTCAAATGAGGAGTACCTTTTACCTAAACAAATTACTTCCTGATGGATAAACAACCAATATGGAGATTAACAACACCAAGTATCAAAATAAAACATGTATTTAATAATAGTAATAATAAATATTTATTAACCAAATATTCATATTGGGGGAACACCCAAAAATTCCGAATGATGTAATTCCGAGTTTGATAATTCCGATTTTTAAAATTCCGAATTTCACAATCCCGAAGAGTCTTAATTCCGATTATTCAAAAACACGATACTTATTTTACCGAAAATCATAAAACTGAAATTTTAATTTTCCGACGTTCATTAGTACGAAGAATTAAAAACCCGCTATCTTGCTAGTACGAAATATGGTATTCCGAATTTTAATTTTCCGAAAATTCAATGCTAACATTTAGATTTTGTATCTAATTGTGTTACGTCGACGATTAGGGTGTTACGTTGCCACACCAATCGATTAACGGACGATTTTCACGGTTTTCGGACGGTTTTCAACATGAGGCAGCTTCAGGTAGCTTCTGCATGAGGCAGCTTCAGGTAGCTTCTGCATGAGGCAGCTTCAGGTAGCTTCTGCATGAGGTAGCTTCAGGTAGCTTCTGCATGAGGCAGCTTCAGAGTCAGGTAGCTTCAGTAGGAGGCAGCTTCAGAGTTACTTGCAGAAGACTGGAGATGTTATCGGCAGGACGACTTGAAATAGACTGGAGATGTTATCGGCAGGACGGCTTGAAATAGACTGCCGTTCACATTTTTTTTTGTTCCCCTCCACGGAGAGGGCAGGAGGATAAAAAATGCTAAAAAAAGGATAAAAGTGTCTTCGGCAAAGAGGGCGAGTTCGACGCCTTTCGGTGAGACGGGAATATCGTTAGTGTACACGGTGTACAACAGAGGGGGCGAGGACTGAGCCTTGAGCGACCCCAGCCTTTATGGGATGAGGCGCGGAAAGCGTTCCTTCATGTTTGAAACGAAACGTGCGGTCTTTGAGAAACGACGCGATTATCCTAACTAGGCGATCCGGTAAGCCTATTTTTTAGAGTTTATAGACGAGACCGCTTTGCCAGACTTTATCGAAAGCCTTGGTTACGTCAAAGAAAACTGCGACCGTTTTAAAACGCCGCGGGTAGAAGCCGTCGAGTATGTACTCCACGATTCGATGGACTTGCTGAGGGCAAGAGTGTTTAGCGCGAAAGCTGAACTGATGGGGAATAATGAGAGGATCGTCATCCGTTGGAAACAGATGGTTCCGCATTTGAGAGAGTTTCTCTCTCTCGAGAAGTTTAGACAGGGCCTCGAGGAGGCTGATGGGTCTGTAATTAGCCGGGACATTCAGAGGTTTATCCGGCTTGGGAATGCCTTTGTTTGTCGCTTCTTTCCAAGCTTTTGGAAAGTAGCTAAGGTCGAAGCAGGCATTGAAAATGATAGCTAATAAGGTAAGCATCTGTTGAGGCAGGTGCTTAAGTGCGTGGTTGGAAATTCCATCCGTACCCGGAGCCTTTTTGGACTTTTGACTTCTAATGAGAAGCGAGATTTCATCATTAGATACTGTGACTGGGTCGGCGGTGATGGGGAGAGAGTTCCTGCGGAGGACTTCGTCCTCCACCGCCTGGATGTGGGTGGGATCCGCGGGTTGCGTGCTGGGCGAGCATTGTGAGGCTATGCTGTCGGCGAAGCATTCGGCTTTCTATTCGTCTTCGAAAGTGGTAGTGCCGTCGGGACGAGTGAGGGGAGGAACGTGGGAAGTGGCGTCTACGCGTAAGGCTCGGGCATTTTATAATACGCTTGGTGGGACGGGGAGATATTCGCCATGAGATCGTTCATCTGAGCGTCTCGGAGTTCCGCGAGGCAAGACCTAACTTTATGTTGCAGCTGATTCGCAGCTGTTTTATAGGCAGGCGTGGGATAGAGTTTGGCTCTCCGGAGAGCCGCGTTCTTAGCTTTAATGAGATTGCGGACGGCTAATGGAAACGTGGGTTTGACTTGCTTAACGATCTTTTCGTTATCTCTGATGGCTGAGTTGATAGTAGCAGTGAGGGAATCGACTAATAAATCTATTTTGTCCGGGCTATCTAGAGAGTCGGGCGAGATCGCGAGTGGAAAGTTCGGGCCTCTAAGGCTGAAACTAACGTATTTTGGAAGCCTTTCCAGTTGGTAAACGGACGGGAAGGTGGAGCTGGAGCGGCCGGACGCTGTCTCCAGGAGAGAGCTGGAGTCGGCGTCGGCTGTACGGGCTTTGCTTCCGGTTGCGCAGCGGCGGGAAGTTAGCGGGAGTGAGCGGTAGCACCGGTTTAGGCGCGGCCCTCTTAGCTGAGGAGCGCGCGGGCAATCCCTGTAGTTAGCTGTGTAGCCGGACTGGCCGCACAGTGGAATTGGGCGTGCGAGTGTACTCCTTTGTTATATGAGGATGCAGGCACTTAACGCACCTGGGGGGAGCTGAGCAGTTAGCCGCTGCGTGGCCGTAGAGCTGGCAACGGTGGCACTGTCCAGGGTGACCGCGGGGATTGGGACGCTCGACGGAGATATTCGAAAGTCCGCAGATTGTGCCTCTCTGAAGATCTCCCTCGAGTTGAGAGTGTTGGTTAGAATGACTAAAGCGAGTGGGAAACGCCTGCCGCGGTTGGAGTGCATCTTGTGCACTGCTTCAGTCGGGAATCTTAAGGTCCTCGAGGATTTCATCGTTCGCAAGCTCGAACGGGACGCCCCGTAATACTGCGCGGATCTTACTTTCCTCCGGGAGGGCGTAACGTGATAACGACGCGCGGAAGTCGTCGATAGTCGCGACCTGAATATTGATAGTTTCGCCTGCGTTGGAGGCTTAATTTTACGTAATTAATTTTTTGCTCTTTGCAAAGATTAGATACCGCGGTCCATCGCGCTTTTTCGCGGTGGAAGACGGGCGGAGGGAGCTGAGGCTTAGGCGGGATGGGGGCGCAGCGCGTTGCTGGCTTGGACGGTGCTGACGGCGTCGCGGTCACTTGCGGTGACATTAACGGCGTGGGGGCGGGTGTTGAAGACACCACGGCTTGCTTTGTGCGCTTCCTAGAGCGCTTGGACGAGACAAGTGCAAACTTGGGCTCAGGAGAGCCGGTTAAGGTGGTGGCGTCCGATGACGCATCAGACGCGATGCGCGGATTCTTAGTCGCTCCCGGGAGTGGTACGCTTACGGCGCGACGTGCGAGAGGATGTGTCCGACACACAGTCCATCTCGGAGGGCACGGGAGACGAGGGAGGAGAGCTAAAGACCTGAGGGGTCTGGGCGTTGGTGGCCTGAGGAGCCGGCTGCAGCAATCGGCTTATATAGTCGGGATCGCATTTCTTTGGAACCGCAATTTGAAATTTTGAATTTAATCTTATTAGCCAGAAATCAAGTATATTTTCTTACAATAGTTTTGTAAGAATCCTTGTGTAAAAGGCTTAGCTTGTTTGGCAGCCTCCATTGCTGTTATAAAAAATTGAATTGACATGATTGTCAAAAAAGTAAACAATATATTTAGAAAAATTAAGAAAATCCAAAAATACCAATAAAGGAGAATATTTTACAACATTAGGACCATACAAGATGTAAGTGTTACAACTCAAGAAATAACTCGTTAAAAAAAAACTAAATAAACTTTCTCATTTCCAGCTGACTACTTGAATGCTCGAACGTATAAATTTTTTTTTTCAATCACACCAACTGTATGGCCCCAAAGTAAGCAGAGCTTGTGTTATGCTCATGCAGTTTTACAAGGCGTTTGTTATTGCAACTAATATTATTCGGAATTTTGGTATTCGGGATTCGTATTTATGATATTTCGGTTTATTGTTAATTTGGATTTTTTATGGTTCGGTATTTTCAAATTCGGCATTTTGATTTTCGTAATTATAAACGTTCAAAATTTTGAAGTTTCGAAGAAGAAAAATTCGGAATTATGAAACACGGAATTTTCATTTTCGGAATTACGAACTATTCGGTGTTATAAAATTCGGAATTATGACTATCGGAATTAAGTTTTTCGGATCTATGTAGTGTACCCATTTACAAAGTATTGGTCATGGTGTGAGACATCGAAAAATAAAAATACCTGCAACATTATAGTTTGGTAAAGGAAGTAGATAAGAACTTGAAAGTTCAATAAATATATATTTATTACAAGGTTATTTTTCTATCTATATGTAAGGTTTTTTTCTAAAATACAGGGTGTTCAAAAAAGTATTTTACAAAAAAATATTCCAAACTGAGAGAGAGTCTCCACCATTCGACAACTAAAAATCGTTTTTTTATCTACGTTTACGTTTTTTCGATAGTTCAACGGCCTCCCAGCTGATCGCAAGGTCCGCGCGTTATCTGGATAGGTGTGTGCCGCGCGTTTTAAGACTAAATATTCAGATTTTTTAATGAAAAGACCATAAGTCCAAATAAAAAACGGTTTTTGTAGTCGAATGGTGGAGACTTAGGCAAACTAGAATATATTTTTTGTAAAATACAATTTTGAAGACCCTGTATATATATCTTGTGTTCGCATAGATATGACTTGAGTTGATGCCTGAAATCTTATCGCCTGAACAATGTAAATGTAATGTTGAACTATGTTTATTTTTTAGATATGGTCAGTTATTGATAAATCGCCAGTAATACCGTAATACTTCTACCGTTTCTTCTCTCCGCGTAATAGTAAATTTACGAATTCACGCAGGACGCCTGTAACGAACCGCCGCGTAGGCTGACTTATTGACCAGCGGGTTGGGTTGATAGGGAGCATTGCTGAAGTGGCATATAGACGCCAAGTAGACGCTACGTGGCGGGCAGAGTGAGATCCTTTTCAGATCTAAATTGCGGACATAGGACAGGACAGGGAAGAATACGTACTAAATAACCTGCAAGTAATTGAGTTCAACTTGCTGGCCTGAGCGAAAACCACACTGGCCTATGTCATGATGGGACGGAGGCAAGTTTTATAAAGTGTAGGCTTATTTCTAAGCGACATTAGGGTGCAGCCTACCCATGATGAAGACGGCCTGTGGAAGACGGGTGAGTCCACTATCTAACTAAAATGACTCCTAAATATTTGACTCCTAAATATTTGACATTTTATCTTAATCTTTATGGAAGGTTTTCTAAAGGTTGTCCCTGAACTGGTTGAGAGAGAGAATTACCCTGCTGCACTTTACGTGAGTTTCATTTCGCTGATGTTTAAGACCATCGGCTTTGAAGTAGCCGGTAGTGAGGAACCGCGATTTTAATCTAGGAGACGCCATTCAAAAGTTTAATTTATTAAACTTTTGAATGTTGGCGATAAGCGCCTGGTGCTCGATGGCAACGAAGCACGTCGCTTGAGAATTACCCTTTGCGGCTCGTAGTGTACGAGCCATTAGTTTAGCCATTTGGTTCAGGGAGTGATGTATATGTTTCTAACTATACATAAGTAACTAATCAGTCCATCAAAATATGCAGGGCATTGATGGTAAGGAATTACAGACTGAACTATTCATAAACTGTGAAAATATTCATGTATTATGTATCACAGAACACTGGCTCACAAAGTGTCAAATTATGTCTTCATATAAGAATCATATAATTGCTAGTTCATTCAACAGAGAACAAACAACTTGCGGCGGCTCAATGATCATCACTCATAAGAGCCTAACATTTAAAGAACGCACTGATATTGTAAGTCTGTCTGTTGAGCGATCAGTTGAAATAGCCTGTATTGAGATAGGGAATATTGTTATAATAAGTGTATACAGACCCCCATCCTCACCGTTTGAAGTATTTGAGAGCACTATGGATGAGGTATTACATAGAGTAAATAACAAAAACAAAGAAATAATTATTTGTGGCGATTTTAATATTGATTTATTAGTAGAGACGTCACAAAGTAAACGATTCTTGAATCTTTTTAATTGTTACAACCTAAAAAATCTTTTCTTAGAGCCTACGCGAATCACAGCGACCTCAGCCACATGTCTTGATAACATTTTTACAAATTTAATGCCACGTACAAAGTCAGTAATTAATTAACTACAATCAGATCATAGTGGGCAGTTGGCCACTTTTGATATTGGGCTAAAAAAGACTCTAAAAAGAGAAATTACCTTTATACCCATGAATGAGAGACGGCTTGAAACGTTTAGGAAAAATGTATTTGAAAAAGCATTTAAATTAGATTACTGTGGAGATCCTATTACTCAATATAACTGTATTCATTATATATAATATTATGTATAATATAATTAGAAATGAATATGACTCTGTTTTAAAAAAAAAGAAAATATGTATAAATAATAATTTATTTAGGTTTAGTGACTGGGCAATAGTGGGAATATGCAGAAGTAGAAATAGATTATATGAGTTGTACAGTGAAAGAACTTATAATCATAATAAGACATTTTATGAATATGTTAAAAAGTATTCAAAATTATTTAAACGAGTTTGCAGTGTAGCTAAATCTAATTACATTAATAATAAAATTAAATATAGTACTAACATTTCAAAAACTGCATGGAATATAATGAATCAGGAAACTGGGAAAGCAAAAGAACCACACACCAAATATCATTTAAAAATTAATGATAAAGTGTTGTCAACTGACAAAGAAGTTGCTGAAGCATTTGAAATTTTTTTTACTGCCATCCCTGTGTCAACTACTTCGAGTATTAATTCATGTTCCACTCTTGCACAGTCACTGCTAACGGAAAATGTAAATTCATGCGATATTGATATTATTTTTAAACATGTTACTGTTCCACAAGTTTTGAATGCATTTAAAAGCATTAAAGTAAAAAATACTGCCGATTTAGATGGGATTTCTGTGAAAATTATTGAATCTGTCATTGATGGTATAGCCCCGTACTTAGCCAGTATATTTAATGACTGTGTTGATGATGGTGTTTTTCCTGATTTAATGAAATTGAGTAAGGTCATTCCAATATTCAAAGCAGGTAGTATGTCTGACCCTAATAATTTTAGACCTATATCTATACTACCAACGCTCAGAAAGATTTTTGAAAAATTAATTTAAAATCAATTACTTTCTCATTTTTACGGTAATAGTTTAATGAATTTTAAGCAATTTGGTTTCACGCGGGGTCGCTCAACAACCGATGCCGTGGTTGAGCTCATAAAACACGTATTCAGCACCTGGGAGGAGTGATGCTATTGGTGTCTTTTGTGACTTGTCCAAGGCGTTCAACTGTGTGGATCATACTACTCTACTCATGAAACTGCACCATTACGGCATTAAAAACCGAGCGCTTGCCCTGACTAAATCATATATTTCTAATAGAAAAGAGAAAGTTGCAATAAATGGAGAAAAATCATCAGGATCGGCAGTGACAATGGGTGTGCCCCAGGGCTCAGTTCTTGGTCCTTTCCTATTTTTAGTATATATTAATGATCTGCCGTCGGTCGTTAAGAATCAATGCGAGGTCATATTGTTTGCTGACGATACTTCCTTCTTGTTTAAAATCAAAAGACAAGAAACTGACTATCGAGCAGTGAACAAATGCATCTCAAACACAGAGCAGTGGTTCTCAGCTAATAATTTGCTCCTCAATGAAAAAAAAAACGAAATGTGTTAAATTTACATTTCCAAATGTCAAACAAGTAAACACAAACATTGTAGTTAAGAGCCAGGAACTGACTCCTGTAAACTCAACTGTATATCTGGGCATAACCTTAGACGCCAAACTCCAGTGGGGACCGCATGTTGATGGTTTAGCGAAAAGGTTTGGCTCTGCCGCATATGCTGTTAAAAAAATTAAACAAATTTAAAATGAAACAACTGCTCGATTAGTCTATTTTGGTTACTTCCACAGCCTCATGACATATGGTATTCTGTTGTGGGGGAGTGCTGCCGACATCGATACTATATTTATTCTGCAAAAAAGGGCTGTTCGCGCAATCTATCATCTCGGTCCAAGGGTGTCACTTAGAAGTAAATTTAAGGAAATAAATATTCTTACCTTCCATTCACAATATATTTTAGAAAATTTAATGTATGTTAAAAAGAACATAACCTTGTTCAAAAGAAAAAAAGATCTGCACAATGTTAACACAAGAGGAAGAAATATGCTGGCAGCTCATAATAGTAGGCTTCATAAAGTCACTAACTCATTCATGGGTCAATGTATACGCTTTTATAATAAGGTTCCTGAGGATATCCAAGGTCTTCCTATTGACAAATTCAAAGAAACCACAAAGGAGAAGTTGTGTGCTAGAGCATATTATAAACTATCCGATTATTTGGATAATAAAAGCCCTTGGGTATAATCCCCTCATTAACAGGATTGTACTAGTATTTGTAACAAAGCATGTGTAATGTATCTGTATGTTCGATGAGTTCTTCGTCCCGATGAATATCTAAAGCGTCATTGTCACTAAAGTACGTCTTCTTATGGTAGCATCGGGTGACGGGTCGCTCACTTCCCTCTAATATGGTTGAGGAGGGCGATGGCTGGATCCCGCGTTAACTCGTGAACGGGTGCCGTTTGAGGGTGTTCGTCGTTTGGATACTTGGGGGGAGGGAGACTTGCCGAGCTAACAGATGCAGAAAAGAATAATTTTGTATAGACATAAAGAGACTCTGTAAATTTATTTTGAAAAAAATATACCCGTGAAGTTTCTTGCCAGTTCTTCTTCACGAAGGTTTTTTCGAACTGGTGGTAGAATCATGTTTTATTTGACGTCAATAAGAACAAGTAATTGTCAATGTTGAGAAATAAATATTTCATTTCATTTCAATATTTCATTTCATTTCATTTCAAGCGCGGTACCGCGCGCCCCCTTGCTTTTCAGTAATAAACAAGCTTTACTTCTATGCGGTCGTTTCATTGCTATTTTACCTAAGTACATCTCACTGGCGACGAGGATGGTGAATACCCACGAGAATAAAAAAAAGAAAAAATGGCGTTCTTAGGTAATTTATCGAATTTCGATTATAAACCGGTGAGTGCAGCATATTCAAAGGTCGATTGAATCAATTTTTGCAAGCAAGATGCTTCCACGTTGACTTTGACTCAAGCTATAGATATAGCAGAAAAGGTGGAATGTGCGCGCGAAGCCCGAGCTGTCTCGTCAGAGGGAGCGGTACAAATAAAGGAAGAGCCTTTTTTTATATCTTGCATCGGCTGAACGGGACACCAGGGGCAAGCCGAGGTCGCGGCGCGGGAACGTTGGCGGTGGCGGCGCTGGCGCGGGGTCAGCTGGGGGCAGCAACAGAGGCTGTGGCACTGGAGGCGGCTACAACGCTTACAGTGACCGGCAGCAAGGTAGTATCGGGTATACAACTTGTGGCATGAAAGTTAATGCAGAAGAAATGTGGCGTTTTAAAAATGATCGTTGCCAAAGTAGTGTGGCGTAAAGGGACATTGAAATAAAGTGTGCAAAAGTAAGAGTCCCCGTATTAATAATATCACGTCAGATAACAGCGAACCGGAGTGTAAAAGTAATTGTGGCGGAGTGCCAAAATTTTAATGTAAGGTACGTAGCTGATAAATCTATCGAATTACAATTAAAGTTAGGAACAAAAAATATTACGATGGAACTGGATTCTAGTTCAGGCAAAACTGTAATTATATTCTAAATTATTTTCTAATTGTGAGTTAATTGAGTCACTTTAGGGACTGGAACTGCTCGCGTCCGCAAGGTCTAGCCCTCGATGCCTTGTACGTGGTCCCTGGGTGGTGCTAAACGAGCAGTATCTTCTGGTAGTAGGCTTCGGCCGTGGCTTGTCACCACCTACTAAACAAAGCCATGCCGCCAAGTAACATGGTCACGTTCAGGTATGATGTTTAGTGTAGCCATCGAGTAGGGTAGGTCTGAGTAATCGTGCTGCATCAGAGAACTGTATTCAGCTCGTAATTTATTGACTCGCCGGGTAACTGGTTTTGGAGGGTAGCGGGATCCGAAGAAACGGTGCACCGCTGGCCGACCACAGGTAGTAGGGGGCCCAAGTAGTGTGCTAGCCACATGCAAAAGGCTGCCCCGCCACCTCGCGAAAAATCCCGGGAGGCTTCATCGTGCCAGCTGGCGACTGGTTAGAGAGGACCCGATGACAATCCCCGGGGGATTCGGGCGTCTCCGCAGTCTCCAAGCCAGTTCCCCATCGGTGCGTTGTTTCATTTGCAGCGCTTCACTCAACTTCTGTCCTCCTCCCTATTCACTCACACAACTAAAATGAAAAGTCACAAGAAGAGTAAGGTTCTACAGCGGTGTACTACTAAAGTGCACTTCTGCAACATAAGAGGAATGCACTCAAATATCAACGATGTCCACCACCATCTTGAGACAGAGAGGCCTCACCTATTCTTCTTAACGGAGAAGCAGATCTGTAATCCGTCCGACTCGGCATACCTTTGTTACCCAGGGTACATCCTGGAGTCCAATTTCCGCCCAAACGCCGGGGTGTGCATGTATGTCAGTGACGAGATCTGTTGTCAGCGTCTCCGTTACATGGAAGATCTGGACTTTTCCGTTATGTGGGTTCACATTGATACCGGCCTTGACCAATTGGTCTACGCCAGTTTATACCGGTCACATAGCGGAGATCGGGAGACAACGACGCTCATGAAGTATCTCAGCGATGCAGCGGATAAGGTTCGGCAACGTTTTCCCTCAGCGCAGTTGGTGTTCCTGGGGGATTTTAATGCTCATCACGGGCAATGGCTATACCCGTATCAGGACACTGATCACGCTGGAAGAGAGGTTTTTAAGTTTTCCGTGACTCAAGGCCTCTTACAGCTTGTGCATGAGCCCACGCGCATCCCCGACGTTGCCGGCCACACTGCATATTGCTTAGACCTTCTGCTGACAATTGATCCTGACAGGTGCTCGGTGTCCGCAACTGCACCTTTAAGGACATCCGACCACTGCGTGGTGAAATCTGTGTCGCAGTACTCGCCGCCTGACACCAGCCCAAAAGGCGCTAGGCGAGTATGGCGATATAAGTCAGCAGATTGGGATGAGATGCGGCACTTTTTCCTTCGTCTTATCCTTGGCAGCAGACTTGTTTTACATCAACCGATCTATTGTGCTGCGCTGATGCTGTATCAAGTGTGATAGGCCAAGCAATGGAGTATTTCATCCCTTACGCTGACCTATCCATTGAAACCAAAGGTCACCCATGGTTTAATGCTGCTTGCCTCACAGCTGAAAAGCTTAAGCAAAAAGCGTACAAAGCCTGGGCTAACGATTCGCATGAACTGAAGAAAAAATACAATGCTGCCGCCAAGTCTTGCAAAAAGGTGATCAGAAAAGCTCGCTTTGACCACATTGGCCACATCGGAGACAGCATAGCGTCATATCCTTTAGGAAGCAAAGCTTTCTGGTCTTTGGCCAAGTCGGTTGAGTCGAACTTCTGTCGCCCATCGCTGCCACCTCTGAGGAAGCCTGACGGTTCACTGGTCCACACTGCAAAAGAGAAAGCAGACCTCTTTGCTAATCTTTTTGCAGAATATTCACATCTAAATACTCAAGGTAAAGTTCCACCCCAGTTACCTGAGTTCGGACCCAAAATGGGTACCGGTGATATTCGCCAAAAGGAGGTTCTTAAATGCTTGCAGAATTTAGACGTGAACAAGGCCAGCGGCCCCGATGGCATACCTGCAGTTGTGTTAAAACACTGCGCAGCCGAGTTTTCTCCCAAACTAACGCGCCTGTATCGGCTCTCTTTGGAGTCTGGAAAGGTCCCTAAATCCTGGAAGCTGGCTAACGTGCAACCAGTACCAAAGAAGGGAAGTCGTGCAGATCCCATCAACTATCGACCTATTGCAATCACCTCCATACTTTGCAAAGTCATGGAGCGTGTATTGAACAATCGTCTCCTGGCATACCTTGATTCCAACGAGCTCCTTAGTGATAACCAATATGGTTTTCCAGCATACGGAATACCCAAAGGGCTATGCGACTGGATATCTGATTTTATGAGGGAGCGGTCAATTCGAGTAGTCTTAGACGGCTGCTCTTCTGACCTAATGGCAATTAATGCCGGGGTACCTCAGGGATCTGTTCTCTCTGCAACGTTATTCTTGCTGCACATTAACGACCTGCTAACCCCAGGCATTATTGGTTACGCTGACGACAGCACCGTTGTAGAGAGATACATGTACAATGCGCGAGCGAGTCCTCAAGAAATCCGGGCTTTGAGAGAGTGATTAAGCGGGTGGATTTGGCCTTAAAGAAAGTGTCCGATTGGGGCGAGTCCAAATTTAACCCGTCGACAACACAGGCGTGTTTATTCTCCGCGAAAAAGAGCAATTTCGACCTAACGCCCACTTTCTAAAATGTTTCTGTACCCTTAACCGACCACCTTGGGCTTCTGGGCGTAACTATATCGTCCCAACTAAACTTCGGGCAACAAATTGTGACCATGGCTCAAACAGCTTCAAAGAAGTTGGGAATCATCTCGAAGGTCCGACGGTACTTCAGCCCTGAACAGCTACTTAATTTGTATACAGCTCAAGTTCGATCTTGTATGGAGTACTGTAGCCACCTTTGGGATGGTTCTGCAAAGTACCAACTAGAAGCGATTGACGCAGTTGACCGAAGAGCCCGAAAAATTATAAACAAATTTGACCTCACCACCAAAAAACTGCAAAGCCTCGACCATCGTCGGAAAGTTGCCAGTTTAGCAGTCTTCTACAGATTACATTTTGGAGAGTGCGCGTATGCTCTTTTTGATCAGGTTGAACCCACACCCTTCTTGCATCGGACTACTAGACGCAGACAGACCTTCCATCCCTTCATGGTAGACATCCCAAGAAGTCGAACCAAACGCTTCGATAGTTCCTTTTTGGTGCGGGTCGCCAAGGTGTGGAATGAACTGCCTGCGTCTGTTTTTCCAGAAAACTATAGTCCTAGTTCTTTCAAGCGTCGAGTGAATAGGTATCTCGTGGATAGACGTGTAACACCTTCATCTTCATCGCCACTTTCCATCAGGTGAGATAGAAGACAAACGTCTAATCCTTTTTCAATAAAAAAAAAGGATGTGCTTATGAGACGGTCATAAAATTATCCCAATGGGCTACTTTATTATAGATGCTACCTACAATCATATTACTAAACCTATTGCGATTTGTGTTGTTAAACGCGGAGGCCCGCCGCTACTTGGCTGTGATTTTATGACCGCATATAGCTTAGTTTTGAGTTCGAATATAAAAAAATATCCACTGATTTAGACGTAAATTTATTGTTGGAACGATATTCAAATCTATGGTGGAATGAATAAGGCACTTTTGAAAAAAACGCAGCTCCAACATTTTTTAAGGCCCGCTCAGTACCGTTTCCTTGAAAAAATTAGGTAGAATCAGAATTAAATAGGCTAATAAGTTTAGGCGTTCTCGTATCTGTCAATAACTCGGAATACGCTAACCCCATTGTGCCGGTTCTTAAAGATAACGGTTCGATTAGTATAGCTGGTGACTATATACTCCTTGACCCTGAATAAGGATTTAGTTATGGAAAAGTATCCGTTGCCTACAATAGAGGAGGTTTTTACAAGGTTGGAGGAGGAGAACACTATTCAAAAATTGATCTTAAAAATGCATACAATCAATTTTTATTAAATGAACGCTCCAACAACCTTACTACGATTAATAATTCGAAGGGTATGTTTAAATATACCAGACTAGTGTACGGGCTCACTAACGCAACGGCTATGTTTCAAAAATCTATGGAAACTCTCTTATCGGGCATAGAAGGGTTTAGCTGCTGGCTAGATGAAACTTTTTGCATTACGGGACCATCCAAAGAAATTCATTAAAATAGGTTAAACGGCGCTGGTTTAAGATTACAAAAAGATAAGTGTTGTTTTTTTTTAAAACCGCGTAACTTATCCAGGCTATGTGATTTAAAAGTGGTTTACAAACGTGTCCCGATAAAGTTAAAGCCATATTGAAAGACCCAGAGCCGTCCAATTTCACGGGAGTTAAGCGTTTCTTAGGAATGGTTAATTATTACCGGAATTTCTACCCGAACGCTTCGAGTATTTTAAGCTCGCTTCACGAGCTGCTCAGGGCAGGGCAGACGTGGGCGTGGGGGCACCGGCGCAGTCGTCGCGGTGCGGTGCAAACTTACCTCCGTGCGCGTGCTGGCGCACTTCGAGCCCAGCGCCCCGCTGGTGCTGTCGTGGGACGCCGGACGGGTACACTACATAAATACGAAAAACTTAATTCCGATAGTCATAATCACAATTTTATAACAACGAATGGTTAAAATTCCGAAAATGAAAATTCCGTGTTTCATAATTCCGAATTTTTCTTCTTCGAAACTTCAAAATTCCGGACGTTTATAATTACGAAAATCAATATGCCGAATTTGAAATACCGAACCATAAAAAATTCGAATTATTAAAAATCCGCAATATCATAAATACGAATCTCGAATATCAAAATTCCGAATAATATTAGTTGCAATAACAAACGCCTTGTAAAACTGCATAAGCACATCAATTTATACGTTCGAGCATTCAAGTAGTCAGCTGGAAATGAGAAAGTTTATTTAGTTTTTTGTAGCGAGTTATTTCTTGAGTATATAGGTTATGTACTGAAATGCAAATGCCTTTTTGGCTCTGCATTATCTACATACAGACTAACTGCTTCTCCTCGCTTCGCTCGTCGTCGCGCCTAATTTGTATAATTTCATAATGTACATTATTAATTTTAATTTGCGTCACAGGAGATTTAGATTGTATTTTTAATATATACCCGTTTTAGATACAAAATTTGAATGTTAGCATTGAATTTTCGAAAATTAAAATTCGGAATACCATATTTCGTACTAGTAAGATAGCGGGTTTTGGATTCTTCGTACTAATGAACGTCATAAAATTAAAATTTCGGGTTTATGATTTTCGGTAAAATAAGTATCGTGTTTTTGAATAATCGGAATTAAGACTCTTCTACATAATTCGGAATTTTTGGGTGTTCCCACGCCGGCCCGCACAGGCTCGCGCGGTGCTCTCAGATGCTGACGGGGGTCACGACCGACCACTCGCCTTTGCATCTCTTTGACCGCAAGCGAGCGTAACTATAGTCAAATTCATAAAGAGGCTACAGCGATAATATTCGGAGTAAAGAAATTCCATCAATATTTGAATGGCCGCAGCGATCCATTTATATTAAAAGCAGATCATAGATCATTAACGTCAATATTCAATAAAAAACGGCATTCCAGTTACGACGGCGCTTCGTTTGCAACGTTACGCTATTATTTTGTCGACTTACAACTATATTGTAGGTACAGGATACATCTTGTGATAACAATACCTACTGGGTGTCCTCCACGCAGTAGTATACCGTTGTCTAAAATCTGTAAATTAGCTTTACAATTGAAATAAGGTGTAATGGATTTACATTTAATTTTTCTAGGCCACCCTTTTTTTACGTACCTAGCGACGGTCTTTAATGTTTTATCATTTAGAGTACTTACTTTCACGTCCTCAAATAAGACAGCTGGTTGTATCGAGTCTGAAAACTTAAGCGAACTGTAGAATATCAAACTGACGATCGCTTTCGCATTCCGACGACTGAAGCGGCGCACTAGAAAAATAATTGCTACTATACAGGTTATCCTAAAAATAGTATCAAGCAGAAGTCCATGGACAGAACACCCTTTGGAGCACCAGAAACACCCCATGTATGTTCTACGATTTTTTGTAGTTTTCGAGTTATGAATTTTCTTCTGAATTTTAGAGAATTGTCTATGTCGACAACTTAAAACTTTTCCAAAAAAAAAATCAACTAAAAGACTTTTTCAAATTTTCTTTTTTGCTAATTAATCTAATTCATCGGCTTCGTAACCTCGATGAAAGTCATGAAAATTTTAGTTTTAAGTGTTAATTTTACGTTCTGTTACGACTTAATTTTCGACTCGCAGTTAAAAATCGAAACAGGTGACTTTATGATTTCTAAGTACTAGAAACTTCTTCAAACTCTCAGCTTTCATAATCATTTAAAAAAAGTAGTACTTTGGCTTCAATCGGCCTTCAAAGACGAGAGCCGAGATTTATTGAAATTATTTTAAAGTGCTAACAGCAGAATGGTTGTCAGTGCTGCATTAAACGTTCAGTGCGTCCAGAATATGGACTGGTGACCACTGTTTTCACTGTGTGTCACTTTTTTCTAAGATTTTTTTTACACGTATGACTTCTTTTTTGTAAGTGGATTATTGTACACATAAAAGGAAATTATCAAATTTCTTAACTAAGTTTATTAATTCACAAGGAATTTTCAAAATGTCTGCCTTCTTGTTGGATGCATATTCTATATCTTCTGAAAAAAATGTCTTTTAAACGAACAAAAGCTCTTTGACTGTTTTTTATTGTTTCTTCAGCCTGTGTTATTTTGTTGCGTAATTCGCTGATGTTTCGAAACTCTTTATCAAACTAGTTCTTTGTAGTAGCCCCAAACAAAAAAGTCTATCGGATTTAAGTCAGGTGACCGTGACGACCATTCAATGGGTCCACCACGACCTATCCATTTGTTTCTAAAACGGCTGTTTAGGTATTGTATCACATTGATGCATAATGAATGCATGGAGCACCATCATTTTGAAAAATCATATCTCTGCGTGTGGCTAAATTAACATCTACAGTAAGCCATTTAAGTTTTCACTTAAAAAATGGAGGGAAGCCTTGCCGTTTAAGCGATCTGGCAGTTGGAATGGACCAATAAGTTGACCGTCGATAATTCCAGACCAAAGATTGATGCTAAATTGTTCTTGAAAATGTGAAGCCCTTGCTAAGTGTGGATTTGCAATACTCCAGGAGTGGTAATTGTGTATGTTGGAAATTCTGGTCCGTCTAAAATGAGACTCATGCGTCCATAAAATGGTATTAAAAAAGTTTAAATCCTCTGCTTGACGCCGTAACATTTCTCGACAAAATTGCACTCGTTTCGGGTAGCCCTCTGGTTTGAGCTGCTGCACTTTTTGTATGTGATGATACTGCTCTGCTCGCAGTATGCGATGTACCTGGGATTTTGGTATCGCAGTTTGGCGCTCAACGACTCTGAAACTAAATGAGGGGTCTCTTTCAACTTCTTCAAGTACAGATTCTACTTGATCTGGGTCATGCATTTGAGATGGACGTCCGGGCCTAGTTCCAGGTATACGACCATCCATGTAAGAGTTATAAACTCTCAGAATCATGTGGTGGTCTGGAAACCTGTCTGGTTGAGGCTCACCACTTCGTTCTACATGTTCTCTGTACAACCGAGCTGCTTCGGAAGCATTCCCTTACGCACATCCATAATCATAAAACATGGTTGCATAGTCTCTTGCAGAAAACGGCATCGTCAAATCCAGTTATCGTGCACTCAAGGTCCATAGGAATAGCCAAGTCATCAGAAAACAGGAAGAAAACCAATCCAAACCGACAGCACTCAGAGTGCGTAAGGAAAGCCAATTTCGATTATGCGTGCACTTAATAGTCAGTAAAGAAAGCCAAATTGTCAAAATAATTCACCAAACAAGAGCGTATCGTACTGAAAGCGCAAAGACAGACAGACGACTGAATAAAGACAACGAAAGCAACGTATGCAATGACGCATTTTTAGAAGGCTTAACAACAATATTATAGCTATCTTCTTCTAACATATATTACTCCGCTAACGTCAGCTCTTTTTGTCGTCGCTCAGGTAAAAACCGGTTTTGAAGAATGCGGAATGGTTTTTTTGCAAGAAATAGGGTCTTTTTGAACAATTGTTTAATTTATGGAAAGTTTTTAACGTTTATTATTGCGGCACTGACAACCATTCTACTGTTAGCACTTTAAAATTAGTTTTTGTTTCATTGAAAATAACATCGCTAATTTCAAGAAATCTCCGCCTCTTGTTTTTGAAGGCCGATTGGAGCCAAAGTAGCCTTATTAAGTACCTACTACTTTTTTAAAATGATTATGAAAGCTGAGAGTCTGAAGAAGTTTTTAGACCTGCTGAGAAATTATGAAGTCACCTGTTTAGATCTTTAAATGCGAGTCGAAAATTTAAATCGTAACTAACAGAACGTAAAATTTTCATTTAACACTAAAATTTTCATGACTTTCATCAAAGTAACGAAGCCGATTATTTTATGTATAAACGGTAAACTCTTGAAGATTAATTAGCAAAAAAAGAAAATTTAAAAAAAATTTTAGTTTTTTTTTTGGAAAAGCTTTATGTTGATAAAGCGTCATGATAGAGAATTCTCTAAAATTCAGAAAAAAACTATAACCCGAAAACTACAAAAAATCGTAGAACTTAGATGGGGGTGCTTCGGGTGCCCCAAAGGGTGCTCTGTCCATGGACTTCTGCTTGACACTATTTTTAGGATACCCTGTATAGTAGCAATTATTTTTCTCGTGCGCCGCTTCAGGCGTCGGAATGCGAAAGCGACAGTCAGTTCGATATCTACAGTTCGCTTAAGTTTTTAGACTCGATACAGGTTCTGGTGGAATTTTCTTTTTGGAATCTCGTGGAAATCCCGGAAAACTCGTATTTTGATACTTATATAATAGACAAAATACCGTTCTGGCCGTTCAGAAGCTGTCTTATTAAAGGACGTGAAAGTAAGTTCTCTAAATGATAAAACATTAAAGACCGTCGCTAGGTACGTAAAAAAAGGGTGGCCTAGAAAAATTAAATGTAAATCCATTACACCTTATTTCAATTGTAAAGCTGATTTACAGATTTTAGATAACGGTATACTAGGATGTGGTGGCCCGGCATAGAACGCGACATCGAGTACACACATATCGACTACATGACAATAGCGCAGCGAACCTACCTGGTGGTAGTTGATTCGTTTAGTAAGTGGTTAGAATGCCCACAAATGCAATACAGCACGACTACTGAAGCCTTAATTGTTAAATTAAAGTTACTTTTTTCAATATTTGGAATACCTAACGTGATAGTGTCTGATAATGACGTAAAAATAAATTCATCACAGTTTAGAGAATTCTGTTCCAACAATGGCATATGTTACTTAACTTCTCCTATATACCATCCTCCGAGCAACGGCCAAGCAGAAATTGCCATCCGCACATGTAAAATATTTTAAAATTTTTAGTTCCAACTCACAACCTAGCATTATACAGGAAAAATTACTCGGCTATTTATTTACCTACAGGAATACTGCGCACTGTACTAACGGGCAGACACCGGCTAAGCTGATGTTGGGCCGGCAACTGCGAACGCGATTGGACTTAATCTTACCTACAGGCAATACAGTCGCTCCGGAATCAATACATACGAGCGCTGACAGCAGACGACATTTTGAAGTCGATGAGCATGTGTGGGCCCGTTGGTACAGTGCCAGGAAGAAAAGCTGGGAGTTTGGTACCATTAGGGAACGAATAGGGAACAGAATGTTTAAAGTGTATTTTCACGATAAGCAAAGCGAATGTATTCGACACATTGACCAGCTGTTAAAGTACCGGGGTCAAAGTGCCCCTGTCTCTTTCGATATCATACTCCTACTTGTAATAAAGACAGCAGTTATGAATTAGCCACACTAGGTGAAGGTAATATTGAAGGCAATACGGTTGGTAGGAATACGATGTCCCCTCAAACATCTCCACAGGTCATCACAGACTGTGAGCCTGAGTGGGAGGACTGTGAAGAGAGTGAGCAGCGTGTCGTGGAAGCTGGTGCCCTGTCGGTACCACCTCCCCCGCCGCCGTCGCTAGTTCCACCCCCAGCAACTTTCAGCGGGACCTAGCTCTGTCAGTAGCGATAACAACAAACAAAATGTTCCTTTTCATCAAATGATAGAACGTCCTAAGAAAACTATAGATTATAAGGCTTTCTTTTGATTGTTTAGTTTTAAATTAATTTTAAGTATTTGTTTAGTTGTAATTAATATTAAGTTTTTATTTGTTATTAGGTTTGAAAATTAGTATGGAGAAATTATGTATATGTGTCTAACTATACATAAGTAACTAAGCGCGGTGCCGCGCGCCCCTTGCTGTTCAGTAATAAACAAGCTTTTCTTCTATGCGCTCGTTTCATTGCTAACTTATCTAAGTACATCTCAGGTCTGGTGCAACATAGGTAATTGGCAGCTTGGCCAATCGACTTACATAGGACGCATGCAGGTTCGGTCGATGGTGGGGTTCGGGCGCAATTCGCATCATCATCATCACCCAGGCGCTTGGCGCACCTAGACTTGACATAGCAATTTCTGGCCGTATGACGATAGTTTGGTACCTATGGTACTGGCTGGGTATTCCATATTTAACCTGAAATGACCGAAATTCTGGCCTTTAAAGTCCTGGAACAGGAGCTCGGGTTCGATCTCCTTCGGCACGCCTCTAAGGACGACGAGTAAAACGCGTTCCTCCTCGAGAGCTGAAGTGTGGTACTCGATGGAGTTCCCCTTTAGTGGTCGGTGGACGCGACGTTCGCTACGCGGATACCAATCGCGGTATTTTTGGCGTGTGTATACGCAATTTTCGAGTTCGACATGTATGTGGACACACATCACATTATCGCGGATGAAAATAGGAAGTGGCTGCCGACCGGTCGGCTTGGCCTCGGGATGGGATACACACGCGCGGGCATGTACTGCGGGATTTACTTTATGGTGTTTTGGACTCATCGCCGATGAGTTCGAGGGTTTGGCCCTTTTTTGACGGTGAATCCCTCATTCGATTCGATGTCCGTAGTTCGCTCGCTGCGACCGCCGCCATATCTAACACTCGTTGTACCATGAGTGAGTACTGTATAGAGCAAATATATATTTTGGAATTATTCTTCATCATCGTACCTACTTTACAGTAAACATATGTAAACTGTTCGAAAACTATTTGTTTTTACATTTTTGTGAATTATATGTAATAGGCACGGTGCTCGCATTTTCGAGAAATCGGAGAATAAGATTGAGCTTCTCGTTTCGACAGCGCGGCCAAGGTTTGCCCAGGATATCATCAAAACATCCAATCAGGCCAATTTTTTACACGCCTTCATGCACAAATTCGCTCAGTTTGGCATATTCGCGAGCATTGTATTTACATTGTCCGATTTGCGAGATTTGAAGAATCGCAAAGAAGCTGGCGCAGGCATACTTTGAAGAGGCATAGTTCGTTGAATATTATATGCAGTAAGAATTCAAACACGACTATAAAAAAAATCACATTCTTTTTTGTTTTCTCCGAATATCTCGTAGTGTATAATATGCAACAATTTTTGGTTTGGACTGTGGAATTAGAACAAATTCCGGCGATCAGGTGATTTATTCATTATTGTGAGTTGCCACCTTGGTCGAGCGGTCGAATCGCACGCCCAAGTTTACTTGATTGTAATTCCTTGTTTGGTTAGGTATTCATATTTATTTTTTCTAGACCATTAGCACTGGTACTGTTATTGTATTAATAACCCAAAAAAAAAACGCAGATTATTTAAGATGGTGATTTTCATTTCTTTTAAAAAAAACTGGCATCTAGAAAAACAAAACAATAGGAATTTCTTAAATATTAAATACACAAACAAAAATCTTTCTTTAGAGGTATAACCCATATATCCATCTATTTCACGTAGAGAATGTATGTATGCAAGATTATGCTTAGTCACAATAGGTATGTATGTAATGCAAATAAATGAGTTATCGTTTTATTCGCAAATATCTAAATACCGCGTAAGTACCGCAGAACGTCTGTACATGAGCTGTGTGATGTCATTTTTCATCTCCAGCGCCTTGCAGCAGCGGTGTAAGTACGTTTCTTGCGCTATTAGTATTAGCCCCGGCTGAGTAGTGTAGTAGTAGTAGCCCTGTCTTACACGCCGGAGGTCCCAGGTTCGAGACCTGGCCGGGACATTTATTTGTTTGTTCTTTCAAAGATGTTTGTTCTCGGATCATGGTTGTTGATATTTATATATGTATGTTTATTCTGGGTTCCCCCGCAGTTCGCTGTACGGTCATCGAGGACAAACAAGCTCTGCTTACTTTGGGGCCATACAGTTCATGTGTTTGTTTGCGGATTTATTATTATTATAATTAGAGTACTTAACTCTGTTTTGTTTCTACTGTTACATTAAGAGTGTGTTCAATAGCTTAATTTATCTTAAATAGTTAAAATGCGGCTAGTTCCCACTAGTTCAACTGGTCAGTTCAATCGTTGAACTAGTGAGACTTTTTTTCCCAGTAGTTCAACTTTGTACAGTCCTCCCAAAGTTGAACTACTGGGACAAAAAAGTTGTACTCGCCACTTTTTATATCACAAAGTAAGGAAGTTAGGTATGTTTTGAATGCATCAAAAACAGAAATGATTCACAAGAAAAAATATTTATTTTTTATGTGTTTAATAGAAACTGAATGCACATTTGTAACGGGTTAATCAAATACCTACTTATTAGTTGAAATTAAAATAAATCACTTTTAATTTAACAATCATAAATTAAAATAATTTTGAATATGTCGATCGATGGTTTCTACAACGACGTCGCGTCGACCAGTCGACGTCCATCGACGGACGATCGGTTGTTGAGGTAACACCCTAAGATGTCCATGCGGTGTTTTAATATTAACCCTTAAAAGCATGATAACCGTTTTTTAGCCGAAAAAAAAAATATGTTTAATGAAGGTGTAACATAACTCTAAAAAATATTTAAAAAAATATATATTAATTTTAACATTTAACTTTAATTTTAAATTTTAACATTTTTTTATAAAAATATATTTGTATCGATTTTGATACACTATGCATTAAGTGCACAAAATAATCGTTATATTATAAAGCTGGACAGTTATGAAAATGGGTGAAACAATCTTTTGTTTTCTTACAACATAAGTAAATGTTGCACTTAGAACATTTAATTATACTTAATAACGTACAAGACAGCATCATACATCGACAACGTGTTTCTGTTCTAATGATGTTATGATCAATTAGGTCAAGTCTAATTCTTTCTAATTCAACTTCAGGAGGAGGCAAACTTTGGCAAGGTTTCCCTTTTCTCATTTTGGGTGATGGTTGATCTTCCCCTAATGTACAGGTGCTTGGGCGCCCTCTGATGTTAACAGAAGTATATTTTCAAAGATTTCGCCCAACTCTGATCGACCGTCTGCAAGGGTCATGATTTCTTTGTGGGTGCCTTTTCTTTCTGATACTTTTTTTATGTAATAACCATGAATTTATTATAGTTAAGTCTAGAAGGTGGTAAAATATTCTAATATACCACTTTCTACTCTTCATACGAATTCTATACCTTTCTAAAAACCAATCCAATAAGTCAACGCCACCCATGTGCATGTTATATTCCTTGACTAATTTGGGGCACACAATAGGAATCCTCTTCTTTTCTTTTTTGTCGAGTCGTTCGATATTTTCCTCAGGACATGCTCCAACTTATGTCGAAGCTAAAATTGCCTGTTTGTC
The DNA here is from genome assembly GCA_923062675.1 of Marasmarcha lunaedactyla. Taxonomy (NCBI): domain Eukaryota; kingdom Metazoa; phylum Arthropoda; class Insecta; order Lepidoptera; family Pterophoridae; genus Marasmarcha; species Marasmarcha lunaedactyla. The sequence goes on along the minus strand of OV281342.1, from coordinate 8,039,928 downwards.
GTCCTTCCAACTTTCAGTTGTAATATCAATACCATCGAAACTCGTTACGAATTCCTTATATGACCCTCTTGGAATTGAACTTTTCATAACGTCTTGTTTAGTGGGTAACTTGCAATATTTTCCCAGTCGGTTTCTTTGTGTCGTGCCTAGAGAATGTATACTTCTTTGGCTAATGTATACATCAATGGCAAAGATGCATAACAATTGTCATAAGAGACAATATGATTTCTTAGCCTGGGTACAAAACTCAGCAGATTCATAACTGTTTGTCCCACAACTCCCAAGTTATGTTCGTTCGATAATCCTTCATTAGCTTCTTTTCCAGAGTAGATCATGACTCGATAAGCAAAACCGCCCAAACTGCATAAAACGAACAATTTAAAACCCCATTTGTGGGGTTTGTTGGGGAAGTACTGTTTGAGAAAATGTACTATCTTGGTGACGCACATCTGCTCATCTATAGACAGTCGCTGCTCGATTGTCACGCTGGTAAGGACTGGCAAGGACAAACTGGTAAGGACTTTGCAGTTCCATTATAGTTGAAGGAAACTCTTCAGACCCACTAAATTTTATATTATATTCATAAAATGCAAAGGCTGTTCATCCTGAAACAATGGAGGGTCTGAAAATTCTTCGAAATTGACCTGCCCTGTTGGGACTACTTCACCCTCTTCTAATTCATCTTCTAAGACTTCTCGACATGGGTAATAAGGAATGTCATCCCCATCTAACTCAAAATTATCTTCCGAAATATCTCCATTCTCCAACCTCATCAACATATCTTCTACTTGCTGCGGTAAAAAGCAAAAAAAAAAATGCGTTCAGCCATACCCAAAAACAAGTAGAATCAAAACCAAAACCGTTTTGAACAAACAATTTGAATGGCAGTTTTTAGGAATCAAACGCATGTTGTATAGTTTTCGATACAAACATAAAATGTAATATTTACTGAAGTAAACTTATAAAAATCGTATATTTTCAAACATTTTGAAGTAAATGAAAGACTAAACATTCATTTTTTGATTTTTATTTGGAACAATTCCAATTATTTTCTTTTTCACAGTGAAATGAAGAACCTTATTTTGAACTAACGCGTACTTCGTTGACGTTCTCACCACAGATGATGAAATAACGTACAGAAAGGACATTGACACTTGTCATTGATATTTTTTATCGAAGGCGTGAGGCAAAGAAATGTTTTATACATTCAGCCTAGTAGTACTTAAAACAAAAACTTACAAAAAACGATTAGAATGTAATGTATCGATATCGATACAGTATGCATTTAAGGGTTAATACTTGCTTTGTTTTCAAGTCCAACTAGCAATACAAATGTATCTGTGTACAAATAAAAAAACAGACCTTTTCCCACCAAAATTTGTTGAAAATTCCTAATAGGCGATCCGGCGAGCAGCAAGCATGTGGCTACACGATTTAAGGTACAAAACGCCGACGTCAAGCCTTAAACCTTACCTTACCTTACCTTAGGTGCAAACTGATTTAGCCGTATATATGTAAGGGTTGATTCTTACGTAGGGGTTTTGAACCAAATCTTTAAAATTAAACTGATTAAAACCCTCATAAAAGTGTGTGCGTGTGGATTGAGTGAGCACCCTTCAGAAAAAAAAAGGAAAATATGGTGATCATTTAGTAAAAGTTCTAAAACAATTGTAAAAGTAATCTCTGTATTTGTAAAAAGATAAAACAAGATATACATTATTTAACGTGCGCTCACTCAGTTCTCACAAACTACCAACGAAATCAGTGAACGTATTAATTTAACATTAAATATTTATATACTAGTATTTAGTAAAACCTATGCTAACTTACTTTTATAATTTGTAGATCACCTAGTAACGTATTTAAGGTTTTACAAATAATTTCTTATGCTAACTCAATCCGCACACTTTTGAAAACCCGATTTCTAATGAAGAAACTAAAGATTTGAACTGCTTTATATGTGTATAGTTAAGTAAAATTATTATGGGACTTTGTAACATCACAGACGAGTTTCAAGACAGACAGACAGAGTTTCATCAGACAAGTAATCGGGCTACTCCCAGGCGTTTTATTACTGAAGACTCTATTTTTTCGGTTGTACCTTCCTATGTCGAAAACTGGAAAGGAGAAGCTAAAATTAGTAAACCAAAACCAAACATGAATGTAAAATTTACAAAAAATGGTAATTTAAGACCTTCAGTTTATATCAATTCAAATAATAAAATAAAAGTTTTAAACACCTGTGCATTTGATTCTGTAATGTACTTGATGAGTGCTGAATATATCGGAAATGAAAATTTTAGAAACATTGTAGACGCTTTCGATGAAAAAGAATTAATTCCACAGTATATCAAATGTCTGAGTGGTACAAATTACAATGATGATGACATATATAACTTGAGAGCTAAAATCATTACACAGTTTATCGAAAAGCCAACAAAAATAGAATCAAAAATGTACAACTATGATGTCGCATGTAACGTTACTCACATTTATGAACATTTTCTTTTGAAATACTTTACTAGCTCAGTTTTTACAAAAATGTGTACTAATCTACCGTGTTCATCAAATATATTTAAAAAAAATGTCTTCTTGCCCTTAAACATCGATATGATTAATATTTTTGATATAAGTATGTTAGAAGAATCTATTTCGATAGTCGAAGGTGCATCAAAATGTGCATCATGTGAAGGAATAGCAACCAGTAATTATGCAATATCAAAACTAATCTCTTTTGATTTAAATGGCACCAATGCAGCAGTACTAAATAAAGTGCCTCGTACTTTATCTGTAAGTAATAAAATATACAAAATCATTGGTGCGGTTGAATTTGTAGCACCTTTACGTTCAACTGGTATAGGTCATTACAAAGCTCATCATTTAGTAAATGACACATTTGTTTGCTACGACGATAACTGTACTAAAATCACAGAAAGTACTAACTAAGACATTCTGTTACACCTTTTGAGCTATATTTTAATTGACACTTATTAATGCAGTTATTTTTGATAACTAACATTACCTAACTGTTGATTTATTTTTGAGAATTTCTTTGACCTCATTTTTGCTTTTTCGTAGTCGGCTAAAAATTATTATTATTCTATTGCCTAATTGAATAAAGAATATTGATTCATTAAATAAATTGGTTTTCTTTTAAAATACCCTCTATTTTGGATATGACCATAATATAGTGAAGTGTGGTCACCCTAATGATGTAATTACATTAGAAAAATTATAATCGAATATCTTTAAAAACAGACAACGAATATAAAATATTAGATGGTGGATATCTAGTAAAATATTTTACTAAAAGTTGAACTAATTTATAGTTTCTGTGATGCTACAAATCTTAAGATATGAACATTTTTAACTTATAATATGTGGACTGAGTGAGCACTCACAAAAATTAATTATCCAAGAACCTGCCACGTTAGTGGTTCGTTCTGTATGTTACAAAGTCCCATATTCATTTTACTTAACTATACACATATAAAGCAGTTCAAATCTTTAGTTTTTTCATTAGAAATCGGGTTTTCAAAAGTGTGCGGATTGAGTGAGCATAAGAAATTATTTGTAAAACCTTAAATACGTTACTAGGTAAATATTTAATGTTAAATGAATACTTTCACTGATTTCGTTGGTAGTTTGTGAGAACTGAGTGAGCGCACGTTAAATAATGTATATCTTGTTTTATCTTTTTACAAATACAGAGATTACTTTTACAATTGTTTTAGAACTTTTACTAAATGATCACCATATTTTCCTTTTTTTTCTGAAGGGTGCTCACTCAATCCGTTCATTGTTCACGACACCCCCAAAACGACACCCCAGGGGTGTCCCCCCAGTGGTTCTTGCAGGGTTGCTTCATTAGCCGTTTCAGGTGTTTGTGTACTTACATTTTCCTTTTCACAATTATAATTGTCAGATTGAACGCCAACTTCCTTCTTTTCCTGAACTGTTTGTGAAGTTGAGGGGTTAACATCAACAGAATATTGTTCATAGAGCATCTGAGTATCTTGAGTATCCCAGATTTGACAATAGGAATCGTTAAAATGAGCATTTTTATTTTCATGCTCATGTTTGGATCTTTTCGACATTTTTTTCACTATTCAAAAATCAACAATTTAATGATTTTTTTTTCAGATAGTAATATGTTCACAACGTTCACGTGTATCGCCCGACATGAGTGACAACTTTTTTCTTCTTTTTTTTCAACAAAGTTTAAACTTTTTCTAATTCAAGAAGTTTTTACTCACTCGTTATGTATTTATTCACCCTAGCAAAGTGAACAAATGTGTAATATAGATATAGATACCGCGAGAAGGAAAAGTACGTTTAGTTTCTTAATTGCTCCAAAGCTTGGCCTACTGAGAGACTTCCAGACACTAATCCCATCTGGATTTCCATGATCATATTATCGTTACTGATCTGCTTTTTTTTTCTTTGGCTTGTGATGGATCCTGACCCTTGGTAGGGCATAATTTTATTCAACAAACGCAGCAATGTTTTGTTGCTGGTGTTTAAGTTTTTATTCAATTTTGAATGATATCCCTCAAGCACATTGTTAGTGCGATGCCTTTCTCCGAATACACTAATCACATCAAACGAATGTTTCTTCAACCAAAAAGTTTCCACATATCTTATAAATTTTGTCATTTCTATATTGCCTACACATAAAGCCTTTATGAATTGCCACCCTTCCATGATATGATGTGAAGGCAGCAACGCTAACGCCTTTGTTAACCCTATAATTCTTTTTTCTGCGTAAACTTTTGAATGACCAAGTTTATCTGCTTTTTTGTTAATGTTTTTACACCAGTGAAAGTAACAACCTTTCAGGACAATATTGGGGAATAACATTTTTAACGCGTTCATTGATGCCATTTCAAAATCAGAATGAACTTTAATCGGTTTCCATTCACAAAGTTGCGACTTGATCATGCTGAACAGTTTAAAATAACTACTCTGTCGCCTGTGGGTCATTAGTGCGAACACTAAGGGTACAACGTGAGTATTATCTAATGTGCTGCCAACATCTCCGTGCAGAGAAAAAATCTGAGTAAATGGAGTTGGGCATGTTTTAAAAGTGCCGTCTATAAAAAATTCAGTCACGTTTGCTATTGCTTGCCTGCAATTATTAGTACAAAATACTAGAATTTTTTCATCTTTGTAACAATAATCTGCTAAAATCTGATCACGGAATTTTAATGGAATTTCTATTTCACGGACCGATTTATATACTGTTTTTTTTAAATCCAAACTCTTGTTCCGTGCACCATACAAAAAACTAGTGGAATTATTTAATGAGGGTATAGGTATAACTAATTCTAAGCCAGTCTCTTCAATGGAGTTTGTTACAGCATTGTAAAGTTTCGGTATAGGTTCATCGCTTGTTATAACGTTTTCCCTAAGCTCATTCATTATTTTAAGCGCATCATTTTTGTACACATTTGGCTCACATGTGTGTAATTTGCCAAATACATGTACTTCTTCATTCTGAAACAAGAGTATACACAATTTGTCTGGTCATGAGCTGTCTCGAGTCCCGGGACTCTGAAAATGACGGGAATTCCCAAACCATACTTACCTTAGTAGTAACCGTTCCATGGCATTTCAACTTTTTGTAAGAGGAACATCTCCAATATACTGATCCATCTGCATAATTTTTATGTTTATGATATTTATATTTGCCTAAAAGTAAGGCTACTCCGCCATTGGTATTAATTAATCTGATTTGGGACATCAGTAACATGTGTTAGAAATATAGTAGAATATATTAGAAATGTCAACATATTGATTTACTTCACACCAATGACACATAATTTTTCTTTTGAACGTCATAAACGTTATCAGCCAGTGCATTAGAGAAACAGATTTTTTTTTTTTTTTTTTTTAAATCTTTATTTATTTAGAGACTTTTATTACAATATAATATGTTAGTCCCATTGTACCTTATTCTAACTTATAAAATATTAAAGCAATTATACATCGAACGAAACTATTTAATAAGCATTTTATATACATCAAATGCGGCTTTTGAAGTGGGATTAGCAAGAATCTCTACAAACCAACCCATATTGTAAACATTTAAACGGTACCGCTTAATTAAGGCCTCTCGCTGACTTTGATATTTGGCACAATCCACCAATAGGTGTTGGACATCATCGATTTTTCCACAAATTTCGCAATTTGGCGATTCTAACTTTTTCATAAGATAACCAAACCTATTGGATGGATAGTGCCCTGAGCGCAGTCTATGTGCCATTATAATAAAAGTTTTGGCAATTGTTTTCTGTACAAACCAGGGCTTACGAGAAGGCTGACACTGGATAATTTTGTACCAAATACCCTTTTCTTTACTTCGCTCATCAAAATACTCTTAAAATTTTTCATAGCAACTGTTTTTTATTTGTCCTAGAATTTCTGAAAAATTAGGTTTAATTATATAATCTTGCCCGTTTGTTATAGCTAACTTAGCCAGTGTGTCAGCCCTCTCGTTACCTTGTAATCCTACGTGTGATGGAACCCATTGCAGTCTTAGCCTTTGCCCATTTTTTTTTAATATAATTATGTGCTTTAAAATGTCATAAGCTATCGTTGTTCCTCTGCTATCAGAGGTACAGCGAGCTATGCACTGCAAAGCACTTTTACTGTCGACGTAAATTACAGTGTTTTCGGTAGTCCTATCAATAGCCTGGATGGCTTTTAAGACTGCAATGAGTTCGATCGTCATAGTGGATACACAGGGGTTACTTATTTTAAACATTGCTGTTTGTTTCAAATTTGGGTCGAAAAATGCGGCCCCACATCCATTATTAGTCTTTGAACCATCCGTATACATACAGTGCCAACTGTTGTATTTCTCATTTAATTCTGTTATAATGTCATATTTAATATTTGATGGAGTCAAGTGCCGCTTCACATCTTTAACGCAGTCTAAGTTTAGTTTTATCACATCTTCTATATCTATATAAGTAGTCCATACATGTAAAGAGAATAAAGGTATTGAGTGGGAGGAATACACATCATATTCTTGGCAAGCCTCGTAAACTTTAACAATCAATGGAATTTTTTTTTTACGCCAGTATCTATTACTTCTTAAAGTATTAAGTTCCTTCACGGAATTAAATAAAACATTATCTGTGCAAGACTTACACTTTACACAATATTTATAGGCCAGATAAAGTCTTCTGATACAAAGGGGATGTATATTAAGTTCGGCCTCCATAACATGTATTGGCGTGCTCCTCACAAATCCACCTATCATCCTTAGAGCCTGGTTTTGCACTTTGTCTAGTTTGAACAAATGTGTTTTAGCGCAACTATCATACAATGTACTCCCATAGTCTAGCCTACTCCTAATAAGTGCGATATACAGTGCACGCAAATGTCGAGTGTGAACCCCCCAACTTGATCCAGTTAATGTTTTGAGTAAGTTAAGTAATTTAGTAGCTTTATTCGTGAGTTCATTAATGTGTTTGTTCCATAACAAAGACCGATCTATCCAAACCCCTAGGTATTTTATATATTCAACAGATTCTATTCTTTTATGATTAATTGTTATATTAATATCAATTTTCTTACGACCTCTACTAAAAATACATACTTTTGTTTTACTAGGAGAAATATTCAATCCAATTTTATTTAGTTCTACAGCTACACATTTTAGAGTATTTTGTAAAACAGTTTGACAAATGTTCATATTTTTATGACTTATATAAAAAACAAAATCGTCTGCATATTGAGAAGCCATTACGTTTGCATCGGTTGCTAATTGAATTATACGAGTTGAAATTAAATTAAACAGTAAGGGAGATAAGGGGTCTCCTTGAGCTAGACCTCTGCCTGACCACCTTGCATCAATTAGTTTATTATTGTGGCGGTCTCTGATAATAAGAGAGAAACAGATAAAAAGATACTAATGCATATTTATTTATATCAACCATTGAGAGTATACTAGCTCGATAATCTTAAGCGATATGTAATCCCAACATTACGGTGGTGTGGTCAACAAATGCTTTTTGTTAACGACACCCCTGGGGTATCGTTTTGGGGGTGTCGTCAACAATGAATGACTCAATCCACACGCACACCATAAAAGCGACCTTGTCGATCCCGGATTATGATGCCACTATAAACTTGCACAACTTTTTGCTTCTATTCATGCTTTAGGGTGGGATGTTGAGATTTATTTATTGAAACAAACATGGATTTTAAAAACATTTATTAGTTAACATTTAATAAGCTACAATATGTAAAGTATAAAAATTATTTCGAGAAATGCATGATTCATAAGATAAATTTATTATTCAACAAAAACGGACACAATACTTAAGTGTTCCCCAGTATGATTTTAGATTACTAAAATTATATTTTTATGCAAAATCATAAATATTTATTAAGTAACAAGAGTGGAGATACACAAGAAGTCTATAAAAAAGTAAAGTGTGAATACTTATTTAGTAACATTAGCTGAGATTTATTTTCAGATCGTGCAAAACATTTCCTAATTTTCAATACTTCAGCAGTCAATTAAGTTACCTGCCAACACATATTTTCACATAGTATTAAAATTCATCTTGCCATTAACAATTTTAAGTAAATAAGTTACTTTGTAAAAATATAAAAAAATACCAAAATATATAAAAAACAATAATGTATAACAAAATCGGACATAAGCACATTCAGAGATTAAATATGGCAACTTTGTGTAAACTCAATAAGACATTTTATCTTAAAGCAAGCAACAATAGACTTTAAATAGAAACAATAGCGTATAATTTATGAGAACCCTACTCCCTAGTTGATTCCGGCATGAGGTCGAACCACATCGTCTTCGCCTCTCTAAAATCATACTGATTAAGATGTACTATTACCTGAAAAGAAAGAGTAAAATATGAGTATTTATTATTTAATGCAATTTTTATGGAATTTCGAACAAACAGCGCTGAAAGATTGGAGGAGTAACTGACAGTGTTTAGCTACAAAAATATAGACGAGACGAGCCGAATGTGCCGACTGCGTTAAGCTCTAATGGCACAAGCCGAATATGTGTAGTAGAGTCAGGCCATTCTAATAGGTTAATTTGACGTCTGTCAGTTTTATCTTCATAGTGAGGTGACCTGCTTAAAAACATCGATTAAAGTGAATGAATCGATACGGACTTCAAACAAATGTGAATTTTAAAAATCATCAGGCGAATCCCTGTCCCATTATTATTTTTTCTTTCGTAAATTTAAGGAGAAAAATAAGACAAGTACATAATATAACAAAAACATTGCATTTATTCAGTTGAACTATCAGAACTGTTATCTTCATCACGGCTGTCAGCACTCAGAGATATTATAGACTAACAATAAATTGTACCTAACATAATTAATGTTTCTATTTAGTTATTTTTTTCTATTTTTATAGTAAGTTAAAAGAATAATAAATATAATTATGTTTTATTATAATCGCAACGTGGTTATTAATTTATGGTGATATTTCTTCACAAGTAGTCCTTGCATTCGATTCAACTTATCAGCTTACGATTTCCTAGTGTTTAAAAAGAAAAAGGGTCTACTGACGCAACATTGTAACGACGTTCAGTTCTTTAGATCAGAAATTGTTTATTATGTTTAGAATGGTTTATTAGTGGAAAAAGTAATTAAGCGCCTCATCGTGGCGCCTTAAACAAAATTGAACACAAATCCCCCCCCCCCCCCCCCATCTCCAGCAATGTAACTAATTTTTCAAGGCTCAGATAACTTTTATCTGGAGAATAACTCTAGCACTTTTCGCACACACACTCGACGAGATTTTTCACAGAAATGATGTCAAGTTCTCAAAATTATTCTAGCGATAAACGGTATATGACCATTGATTGACCTAAGTATTAATAGACAAACTAGAGTGTAGGTGTATCAGCTAAAACCCCACCTGTCCAATAACAGGACTGCCGCTGAGGAAGCCCTTGTGCGTGGCGACGGTGACCTCCACGTGGCGCGAGTGCAGCTCGGCGAGCGGGATCACCCACTCGAACTGCTCGTCGTACTCCGGCATGCAGCTGTCTTTCACTGTCTGATGGTTTGTAAACATAGACATTCATTAGTAACATCGAAACATGAACAAAATTCAAATATAAGACATTTTGGATTCCAAATTGGACAACATTATAAAATCATGAATCGAAATAGTGAATCTTACGCTAGACCGGACTTTGTGCTAATGTACGGAGTGCAACAAACTTGCTTAAAATATACTCTGTCAAACGGATTCGACAAGTTTTTGGTTCCACGTGGGAGCTGGAAGTTTTTTTCAAATTACACTAAGCTAATACTAAGTGCTTCTACTCAATTCTTTCATGTTTAAATATTTATCAAAAATAAATAAATGTATTTTTATTTTTGTAACGATCCCGATGTCTTTGATGTTTTCTGCTATGCTATCTCCGGAACGTTATCACTCTAAAAAATAAAACGTAGGATTCAGTATTAAATGCAAACAACACGTGTTTAAAAAAAGAGCAGTGAACATTTATGCATGAATTTTATTTTTGATGAGTGAAAGTAACACTTTATTTATATCTAAAACCCTCTATTTAAAACCAACTTTTTAGTACATACTAATTTCGCTAACAAAGTATTAGTCTTGTTCTAGTCATTAATTGCACGCGAGTAAAATATTTCAAATAAGTAAAATATTCAGCACACCGGCGAACTTAATTTAGAACAAAAACGTGTTGTCGCGCTCCATATGTTTATCGTAGTAATTGTGTTAATTAATATTTATTCATTTATTTATTTACAAGGACACACCAACAGTGGACACATATGAATTTCACTATAATAGATAATAAATAAGGTATAACAACCTATGTGCACACCAATTATCGGTATGTACAAATTACACCATAAAAATAACAAAATAAAAACAATTAATCAAATTATTCTTTCAAATTATGTGTGATGAAGTACAATACGTTGGTGAAAACATAATTTAAATTTAAAAGGAAAGAAAAACAGCCAGAATCTAGAGACAGTCTTTAATTTTGGAACGGAATTTGTGAAATGAATCAAAATGAATATCAATATCTGGTAATGCGTTATTGGCAGCATTAAATCGATTAACCATTCTAACAATGAGTGAGCTTTTCCCTACGTTAGTACGAACAACAGGAGGACTGAAGACTTTAGTTCCAGGATGACGTGGCAGTGTTCTGGGGACGGCAAATCTAAGTTGTTCTAAAATTTCTTGACTATGATTATGGCCCCTGACAATTTTATAAAGGAACACAACATCAAGCAGCTTTCTACGCTCTCGCAAAGAAGATAATTTAAAGAACAAAAGACGCTCATCGTTTCCGATGTGGAATATCCTGAGATACAAAAGCGAGATGTCGGGTGATCGCTCATTGCAACCTCTCCACACGGTGAGAATGAACAGCATACCACGGGTTCCACACTGTACTGGCATACTCCACTCCACATCCAGAGAATTTATGGTTCTGTATATCTTAAGGCTATCAGCAAACGTGGAATATTTACAATGATGAACGTCTTCAGTAATGAAATCAATAAACAATGAAAATTAAACAGGTCCAAGAGGAGAAGCCTTTGGTACGCCGGATTTGGAAAAATTACTTCTCTAGACTCGTATCCTTTTATGGCTACCGTTTGAGTTCTATTTTTAAGATAAGAAGCAAACCATTTCAGAGAAGAGAACCAACGCCATGCATCGCAAGCTTGCGCAAAAGAAAGCTTTAATTTACTCGATCGACGGCACTGCTGAAATCCGTGTATATAGCGTCCACTTAGTGACCAGTCAAGTTAAGCTCTTACATCAGATATAAAGGAGACTGGATTCGTTTGCACAGATTAACCCTTGCGAAAGCCATGTTGACTGGAATTAATAGAAAGATCTATATGTCGAGTTAAAATAAGGGAATAAAAGTAACAAATTTTTTACATTATCAGTTTCGCCTTTTTTGTGAATAGGTACAATTCTAACCTTTTTAATTCCGATGGAAAAATCCCTTTTTCTAAAGATCTGTTGTATATAAGTTTTAGGGCCAGGGTCACAGCAGAGCAGCACCGTTTAAAAAACACCGGAGGGATACCATCGGGTCCACTACCTTTGGAAATATCAAGAGATCTTAGTTTTTTGGCTACATCATACTGTTTGACGGGGAAGCGTAGGACTGGTTCATATTACTATTAGTGTCAAAAGCTGTTGAAAAGTGTTGCGCAAACAGATTGGCAACATCTTGGCCAGTCTGTGCAACCATGCCATCCAAGTGAACTGAAGCAGGAATAGAAGAAACGTTTTTCCTCTTACTGTTAACGAACTGCCAGAAATAATTGAGGTTTTTTGTGCTGTTTGCTTCTACATGTAGCCTGTATTCGTGGTAACACTTCTGGTATAATTTATGACAACGTTCTCTCAGTAATTGATATTCATAATGATCACGTGGATTATTATATTTACGATATTTGATTCTCGACTTTTCCTTTTCTGGCAACAATTTTATTAGAGAATATTTGGATATTTTGGATACCATTTTGGATAATTACATTTTATAGGACGACGTTTTGATACAAATTTTTCTATCACACTGTACAGAATGTATGTATGTATGATAAACTTTTAGACACCATTAAATCGATATCTTGAGTTTCCTCGATGACAGTCCAGTAGATAGATTTTAATTCAGTAACAATGTTTGGAATAATTCCATAATCTGCCTCATAATTTGCCTTATATTCAGATTTTCTTAAACGGTTAAAATATTTAGGTTTTATGTTTGGCAAAGTCAACACAAATTCATGATGGAAAGAATCAATCTCAAGACATGGAGAGGTCGATACAAATGTGCACTCGTAATGTTAGTAAGAGCTAGATCCAGAATTCTACCGTCACTATCGCAAATATTATTGAGTTGGTACAAATCGTTAACAGATGTAAAATCTATTAAGTCCGTGCCCAATTGGCTCTTATGGTAGTTTGAGGGAACAGAAAGCGCATTACAATTTGGTCATGTCCACTTAATAAGCCACAACTTGAATATGTTTCAACCAATCAAAAAATATAATATATCACAATAATTAGTACATGAATTTTAATGATATACTTTTGTTATTATTTAGGATTTCTTGTATTATGTTGACACACTTTTTTTAAGCTTTAAATAGCTGTAACTATTTAAAGATTTATAAATTATAATAACTTATCAGTATACAAGCTCGCTGCATTAATATTTTGAATGGTCCATTTTCATACACACATTTTTCTAGATCGGCATTGTCGTACACTTAGTAAGTCGTAGATATATTGCTACCTATCCCATGTCTTCCCCTCTCTACTCATATACCATTTCCTTTGCTATTCCTTTGGCATTTCATTCGGTATGTTTTAAGGAAACTACTACATACCATTGTTTTCCGTTTGGTGTCCTTCGACCGTCCCGGCAGTAAGTACAGTTTGACGTAGGGGTCAGGGATATTGGCGGGGTCTTTTAGTGGGATATTTCTGCAGAAAAACACTGAGATCATTACGATAACTCATGGCCGAGTGGTGTTGTGATAACTTGTGTGGCCTTGCCTCATACGCCGGAGGTCCCGGGTTCACGTCCTAGTTGGGGCATTTCTTTGTGGGATGAATACAAATGTTGTTCTCGGGTCATGGTTGTTGATATTTATGTATGTATGTTTATTCTAGGCTCCCTTCAGCTCGCTGTATAGTCACCCATAACACCCTTTCAGTTGGTGTGTTTGTCTGGTGATTTACACATTATTTAACTTGAAATATGGTGTAATTTATGTGTCAATTTATATGATTTTTATTGCATGACAGTGCTACGTGAATTGTGTACAGTTGCCAAAGACAGTGGTCGACCAATTATGACAAAACTGTGTAACGTAGATGGGAGGAGATAAAGAGCGCATTAATAACGGCTGAGTATAATTTACAAGCGAAAGCCAACCTTGTTGTTTCATGACGTGCAAATTAACTTCAACCGTTGGGTGTTAGACCATATTTATGGCCGACTGTACCTATTGTATATGAAAGGGTACTTCAACATGTTCACACTTCAAATTGATAAAGAGATTGTATGGATCATAAAGCATCTTGAATTTCTAATTAGATTTATCTTTAATTATGAACTTTGCCATTGAAATTGCTAGGAAATTAATACCAATATCATTTGTAAAGGAAATAAAACATGACATACGAGACTTTGTGCACTACGATGAACAACGTCTGGTTCTGCATGCTGTATCGCAGAGACAGCAGAATCCTGCCGAGGCCTGCCTCACCAGCCGAACTGAAATAAATAGGTATTAGGTCAATTCTCTTAAAAACAATATCAATTGCATTACCCTAAGGTAAGTAAAACTTGTTCTCATTACAAAAAATTGTATCCTATAATTCGTATCCGGATTCAAATTCGGGACCAACAATGTAGGTCCTAAATGTCAATAAAGACGTATATAAATTATTGCATGCATTATGCTTATTTAAAAATGAACATTTTCATAACCGTAAATTGGGTATTTGACAACATTTGAAAGTTTTTATCATTTATTATGAAAATATAAGTTTTTTTTCAACCCAATAATGTTTTGAAAAATGAAGTTTTGAATTAAAAATCGAAATTATATAGATATGAAAACTTACAAAAGAAGCAATTGACTTAGTAAAATATGTTAAATTTTATTAGCTTACTGATATTAAATATAACAATGTTTATTATGTCAGTATGCATGAAAAGGTATTGTCTACGTAGCTATTACATAGGGTGTCCCGAAAAAAAGTGTCCAAGCAGAAGTCCATGGACAGAGCACCCTTTGGGGCGCCCGAAACACCCCCATGTATGTTTTACGACTTTTTGTAGTTTTCGAGTTATGAATTTTTTTCTGAATTTTAGAGAATTGTCTATCTCGACAACATATTTTTCAAATTTTCTTTTTTTCTAATTAATCTTCAAGAGTTTACCGTTTATGCATAAAATAATCCCCTTCGTTACTTTGATGACAGTCATGAAAATTTTAGTGTTAAGTGAAATATTTACGTTCTTTTAATTATGATTTAAATTTTCGACTCGCAATTAAAGATCTAAACAGGTGACTTCATAATTTCTCAGCAGGTCTAAAAACTTTTTCAGACTCTCAGCTTTCATAATCATTTTAAAAAAAGTAGTAGGTACTTAATAAGGCTACTTTGGCTCCAATCGGCCTTCAAAAACAAGAGGCGGAGATTTCTTGAAATTAGCGATGTTATTTTCAATGAAACAAAAACTAATTTTAAAGTGCTAACAGTAGAATGGTTGTCAGTGCCGCAATAATAAACGTTAAAAACTTTCCATAAATTAAACAATTAATAAAATAGACCCTATTTCTTGCAAAAAAACCATTCCGCATTCTTCAAAACCGGTTTTTACCTGAGCGACGACAAAAAGAGCTGACGTTAGCGGAGTAATATATGTTAGAAGAAGATAATATTGTTGTTAAGCCTTCTAAAAATGCGTCATTGCATAGGTTGCTTTCGTTGTCTTTATTCAGTCGTCTGTCTGTCTTTGCGCCTTCAGTACGATACGCTCTTGTTTGGTGAATTATTTTGACAATTTGGCTTTCTTTACGGACTATTAAGTGAACGCATAATCGAAATTGGCTTTCCTTACGGACTCTGAGTGCTATCGGTTTGGATTGGTGTTGTTCCTGTGTTCTGACGACTTGGCTATTCCTACCGACCTTGAGTGCACGATAACTGGATTTGACGATGCCGTTTTCTGCAAGAGACTATGCAACCATGTTTTATGATTATGGATGTGCGCAAGGGAATGCTTCCGAAGCAGCTCGGTTGTACAGAGAACATGTAGTACGAAGCGGTGAGCCTCAACCAGACAGATTTCTAGACCACCGCATGATTCCGAGAGTTTATAACTCTTACATGGATAGTCGTATACCTGGAACTAGGCCCGGGCGTCCATCTCAAATGCATGACCCAGATCAAGTAGAATCTGTACTTGAAGAAGTTGAAAGAGACCCCACATTTAGTTTCAGAGTCGTTGAGCGCCAAACTACGATACCAAAATCCCAGGTACATCGCATACTGCGAGCAGAGCAGTATCATCACATACAAAAAGTGCAGCAGCTCAAACCAGAGGACTACCCGAAACGAGTGCAATTTCGTCGAGAAATGTTACGGCGTCAAGGAGAGCATTTAAACTTTTTTAATACCATTTTATGGACGCATGAGTCTCATTTTAGACGGACCGGAATTTCCAACATACACAATTACCGCTCTTGGAGTATTGAAAATCCACACTTAGCAAGGGCTTCACATTTTCAAGAACAATTTAGCATCAATCTTTGGTCTGGAATTGTCGACGGTCAACTTATTGGTCCATTCCAACTGCCAGATCGCTTAAACGGCAAGTCTTACCTCCATTTTTAAGAGAAAACTTAAATGGCTTACTGTAGATGTTAATTTAGCCGCAAGCAGAGATATGGTTTTTCAAAATGATGGTGCTCCATGCCATTATGCATCAATGTGATACAATACCTAAACAGCCGCTTTAGAGACAAATGGAAAGGTCGGCCCATTGAATGGCTGCCACGGTCAACTGACTTAAATCCGATAGACTTTTTTGTTTGGGGCTAATACAAAGAACTAGTTTATGCTAAAGAGTGTCGAAACATCAGCAAATTACGCAACAAATTAACACAGGCTGAAGAAGCAATAAAAAACAATCGAAGAGCTTTTGTTCGTTTAAAAAGATAATTTTTTCAGAAGATGTAGAATATGCGACGAACAAGAAGGTAGACATTTTGAAAACTCCTTGTGAATTAATAAACTTAGTTAAGAAATTTGATAATTTGGTTTTATGTGTACAATTTTCCACTTACAATAAAGAAGTATTACGTGTAAAAAAAAACCTTAGAAAAAAGTGACACATAGTGAAAACAGTGGTCACCAGTCCATATTCTGGACGCACTGAACGTTTAATGCAGCACTGACAACCATTCTGCTGTTAGCACTTTAAAATAATTTCAAGAAATCTCCGCTTCTTGTCTTTGAAGGCCGATTGGAGCCAAAGTATTCCCATTAAGTACTACTTTTTGAAAATGATTATGAAAGCTGAGAGTTTGAAGAAGTTTTTAGACGTACTTAGAAACCATGAAGTCACCTTTTTAGATTTTTAATTGCGAGTCGAAAATTGAAGTCGTAATTAACAGAACGTAAATTTTTCACTTTACACTACAATTTTTATGACTTTCATCAAAGTTACGAAGCCGATTATTTTATGCATAAATGATAAATTCTTGAAGATTAATAAGCAAAAAAGAAAATTTGAAAAACTCTTTTAGTTTTATTTTTGGAAAAGTTTTAAGTTGTCGAGATAGAGAATACTCTTAAATTAAAAAAAAAGAAATTAATAACCCCAAAACTACAAAAATTTGTAGAACATACATTCAGGGTGTTTCGGGTGCCCCAAAGGGTGCTCTGTCCATGGACTTTTGCTTGACAATATTTTTTGGGACACCCTGTATATTTTATAAACGTCCATACAATGTTTAGTATTCTTTACACATTGTGACGTCACTAATCGGTAACGTTTTGTATGGAGCGTTTTTCGGCGAGCAGCTCCTCAAACATATCGCTGTATGTAGAAACATATTGATTGTAAACATACTGTTACTTGTGCCATGTTTATTTACTGTTTTTTACTGCAATTTAAATATATAATAAAAAATTATTAATACCCAATTGGCTAACTCATAAAGCATTATACAATTTAAACCCCTATAAAATATTGGCTTAAGAAAAATTACTCACTTATGTGCAGACTACGCTCCAGTACTAACAGCTAAATATTAAAGCTAATCGCCTCTAAATTAGAACTACCAATATGGCAGCAATTTGTTAATATACTAACATGAATGGAATTATTAATGAATACGATATCAAATAATTCATATACATTTTTCATTAATAATCTGACATACATTTTTTTTAATGACATAATTATCTTCATGACATAATATTTTATAAATTTTGAAATACCATTGTTTATATGGATTGATTGAATTTAAATTGACATTTTCCAGTTTCTGACATCTTATTCACATAGCAAATAATTATTTTTATTTATAATTGTTGTTATTATTTACTAATCAATTGAATATGAGATATATTATTTATTCAATGGACATAGTCAATAATTGAATATTATTTAACTTAGGTACTTAATCACAGTCTTAATTTATTAAATTTTTGTTTTGAAATAGTATTGAAATAAACCTGCATTGCGTTTTGTGTTTTATTATTATTTTTGCCGTGTGTCAACGAGTATTGTCCGTAATAGACTGCTTAGAGTGTGATGTTGATATATGTGTGAATTTTAATGATAAGGATTTGCAGAACATTTTTGTAACACTAACATAGTTCTTAAGCTTTGTAATATTAACAAGTGGGCCTAGTTGCCACAATAAAGAAATTTATTATTATTATTATTATTAAGAACTCTTGGTACAAAATAGTTTGGTAATGGCAATAGTAAGAAATTACCACACTTGGTTCCTTTACAGACAAAACTTGCAATACATAGCTCAAGTCATTTGTGCCCTCAACGCCATGTGTGTATACTGTTTAGGTATATACAGCAACTGTGTGTGCATGACAAAAATGTACGCACACCAAAGTGACGGGAACACGTTTTGACATGTTGACAGCCTCACAAAATTAACTTGCATATTTACAAGCTTACGCACACATGTGGCCGCGCCAGATGAGTTGAACCATTTATGCAATTTTTTATTTTATTCTACATTTTTCACCCAATACTTACGTCGTAATAGAAGATACTCTATGAACTAATTTTGGAGATTCTCTTCCTGAAGGCGCGGACTCTTGAGCGACATCTGTAGAAACAATATATACTATCTTTATTACTCGGTTCAAAACAGATAGATTACACAGCAGAATTTAAGAAGTATATGGTTTTTAATGGTACAATTCTCTGCACAAATTACTCGAGTTGAGACACTATCACAGAAACCACAGTTTCTGTGTCCAGTGGTGGCAACCGGACACAATCGGCGACTGCCTGTTGCCGACAAAGCTCACTACAAGATACCATATTAGCGCAGTACAATTGTTAAAAAAAGTTAACGTTAATCTCCAACTATGACCTAGACTGTACACATTTTCCCAGTAGAAGCAACTGAACACAAATAGTGTCTAGGACTGCGCGGGGAATGAATGATTGTTGTTCATATTGATTAAGTATATGAAAATAGCTATATATATTCCCTGGTGTAGTGCCTACACGGAGTAGAAATGTCTGCTCGCTTTGCTTCAAGTGTTACAACCTTGCTTGAATTGTTCTAGATCGTAACTTTACGAGGGCAGTTATATTCTTTGTGAGCTATTGAAGAACTACTACGTCTGAAAAATGTCTTACCAACTTCCTTCACGATTTGTTCAGCAGGTATAGATTTTTGCGATGAGCTGTCGGTGACGCTTTCCTCCTTTTTTTTCGGTTCTTCTTTCCCGTTGGGCACTGAAAAAGTTTCACCTAAATTCATATTATTCTAGCATTACTGTACACATATTTAGCTAACTAGCATACACAAATACCTTAATAATAAAATAAACCAATAAATTAATTAATATAAAACGTAGGTTTCACTATGTTTCAATACATAAGTCTACTGACAACTTCCACAAACTTACTAAATTTATTAGTAAATATTAAAACGAAATATTTAAATCCTAGCTTGAAACCTACGCTAGATACTATAATATAGGGTACTTATATACCCTACCGTTTTACTGACCAGTCGTTTGATTTAGGAGGGTTTTTATTTTACAATACTTTACGAAAATGGCTAAAATTACCGGTTTTAGTGATCGCTTTCCGTCCGAGGTCAAACCGTGGCGTTATGGTGCTATAAAATTAAAATAATAAATAAATGAAGGATGCTGGATTTAGATAAGTACACATTACGACAACCTTTTTTTTTATAACGTTGAATGACGAATGTTGCATTTAAATGAGTGCGAAAAAAGAAAGTGGAGAAAAAAGAATTGATACAATAAAATAAAAAATCAAAATACTATTTGTTATGGAACATGGTAATGTATTTTGTTTTTTTAGTTTTTACAACTCTACATCCACATATAATTTTGCATGTTGCTCTCTCTTGTAAGAGGCGTTAAATCCTCGAAACATGTTTTTTAACTATTAAATATCGCACGTTTCGTATTTTAGTTTCATAACCTCGTAAGTAAAATGAATATATTTTGGTAAATTATTGAAATAAATATATAAAAATTTCTTTATTCATGCCATACTTTATCAGAGAGAAATAACAAAATCTTTGTTATTATGATTAAGGCAACATGAAAGAACGTGGTGTGATACATTACTACTAACGCCCTGACTAGATTATGTAATAATCTGTTCTAAAGGCCTTAGTACCCTCTCCCTGGCCTGCCTTGGTTACAGGAAATTTCAAAAGGTTTACAATTTATGCGTTTGGATGAATTATACAATGAAAAGAAAAATAAAATAGTTATATAGTTAAAAAAAATACATTTGTGAGTGATTTTACAAGCTTTTGCAAATGTGTATGATAAAGAGTGTTGTGTTATATTATTATGTTGATTTTTGTATGTTTGAATTTTATAGAGGGTGTTGTAATACATAAACAATAATTTATTTATTTTATTTTTTTTCCTGCTTATATAATATATAATTATCATAAAAGGACATTCTAGCACTAGTGCCTTCCAGTGGTATATTATTATTTCACGGGTTGTAAAGTACTATTGAAAAAATACATAATCAACAAACATCCTCAACGGAGCTATTCCTTGGGAATTGTTTGTTGAAACGTGTTTTTAGTTTTAGGTGGTTAAATAGGAAAGATGTTGTGTAGGAATAATTGTCTTTCTAAAGTAAAATTAGAGTGTGCGTGTCTGTGAGTGCGGTTATGTGTGTGTGAATGTGAGTTGCGTGGGATTCAATGCGTAACTGATAATTAAACGAATAAATCTATCTATCTTATAACATATCTTATAAATATATCTGTGTTAGGTAATAACTATATTATTTTAGTTGTGAGATTTTAACCGTATCAAAGAAATTTATTTATTTATTTAACGGTACTTTTTAGTGTTGGTTTATCACTGTTTCCTTTATGAATAGTTGTATTAAAGTTAAAAGTTCTCTTTTCCTATATAAGTCGCGCGTAGGGGTCCTAAAGTGCTTGAGCGTCATTACAAACAAACTCCCCAACTCAAAACAAATGTTAAATATATGTGCTAGGGGACTGCGAAGTCGCGATGATTTTAATTTAATATTAATATAATATTTTAATGTAATAAAATCGCTCAAGTCATATGTGGCCGACGTCGTGGGATAACATATCACCTAATGCTAACGCATTTGACTTCTTAATGGTCTGTAGGCAGTAAGAAAAAATATTTATGGATTGGACCAGAGGTAAGTGAAGAATGTTTCACGTGATTGTTATTTTTTATGATATTGTCAACCAGATTTTTACCAATAGTAGCAAAGTTCTTGTTTACCCTGTTTCGGGTTCGGTAAAATTTGCACCAAGGCTTAGAAGCTCCACTGGGGATTTTTTTGGTTTTTGGGTATAAATAAATTGTAATAAATATTTGTAAATTAATTATGAAAATCAAAGTGAAGGGCTAACGTAAATAATTAGAATTAATTTATATCATCGTCAGTTTGATTTGAAACATTTACATGGAAAGTTTTTATGTTTTTCAAACGAAAAGTGAGCGACATCGATTATTATTGCCAAGTTGCGCGCGGACGTTGCAAACAGTTATTGAAATCGACGTAGCAAATGACTTCAATCGTTTTCACACCAGCCCGCCTAGACAAGAGGCTATCGACGATACAATATAAAAGCGAATAGAATGCTAAATGTATGAAATTGACGTAAGCGCACGAAACGTTCAATTCAATTTAATTAAACACATATTATATCAATTTCAGACATTCCATAAATGATGGCCGAGTGGCGTAGTGGTTAGTAGCCCTGTCTTAGACGCCGGAGATCTCAGGTTCGAGTCCTGGCCGGGGCATTCATTTGTGTGATGAAGAAAGATGTTTGTTCTCGGGTCATGGTTGTTTATATTCATATATGTATGTTTATTCTGGGTTCCCCCCAGTTCGCTGTAGGGTCATCCATAACAAAAGCTCTGCTTACTTTGGGGCCATATAGTTAGTGTGTTTGTCTGTGGATTTATTATTATTATGTCTAAGGGGGCTGGTATAGGGAGAATGAAAGTAATACAAAAATGACACAAGATGGCGTTTTTTATCCAATTTTATGATTCGAACCGACATTCCTCTCTTTTTCCTGTAGTCTTCGTTTTAGACACAATAAATTTCTGTTTAATCTTAGTTGGAGATCAAACGTCAAACGTAGCGATATATAAGTTTTGTATAAAACAACATATTTGTAAATAGAAGCTAGAATAGAAACTTTGTGTCGTTTTTTCACTCGTTCGTGCCAAGGAAGGGCTGACTAGCAACGACTCTTAACTTTGAACTTTGAGCCCAGTTTTTATTTCTAGTTTAAATATTCACCAGCTTTGTTGGAGGTTCCGGGCTGGTCCTCTGTAGACTCCTCCGGCTCTGGGTCTTGCTCCAGTTCTTCCACTATTTCAGTAGGATCGAAGTTCTCATCTCTCACGGCCTCTTTTAGAATCTGGAAACGAATTGATTTCTTTGTGAAAGATAATCAATTTTAAATGATGGGTTCCATTGATTTAAAAAACAAATGGACGGCTTATCTAATACACACATTGCAAATAAAGTGTCCCGATTTGATTTGAGAAAATTAGACATTTGAAATTGATTCCTGTGTCATTTGCTTACCGCTGATTTTTGCTTAAAACGATTTAAAATTCAAATGTTTACTTCTTAACTTTGAAAATTACTTGTTCTTATTGACGTCAAATAAAACATGACTCTACCACCAGTCGGAAAACCCTTCGTGAAGGAGAACTGGCAAGAGACTTCACGAGTACAATTTTTTCAAAATATATTTACAATGTCTCTATGTATACAAAATTATTTCTTATCTGCATTTGTTAGCTGGGTAGGTCTTACTCCAATCAACTGTCTAAGTGACGGACATCCGCAAACGCCACCCGTTAACGCGGGATCCAATCATCGCCCTCCTCAACCATATTAGATGGAAGTGAGCGTCCCGTCTCCCGATGGATGGACATTTGTATGGACATTTTAACTGACTAACCGGATAACTCCGATAAAGTCTGAGTTTAAACTAAACTCAGAGTTCGAGATAGCAAGTCTATTAAAAATGTCTATATCAAATGTGTTCTTCGTGAATTTGGTATTCCCAGGAGTAATAGAGGTGTTTGTCTAAAAATTACAAGTCGAATGAATCGAATGGAAATCTCGCCCACTCATTAAAAATAAGTATTTCAATGATTATGGCTATGAAACCAGTAAATCGCTGAAGGTGATGCTGAAGCCTGTGAAATATTCGATTTTATATAAAGTACCCGTTCCCGAAAAATACAAAGTGCTTACATAGAACCAAAAAAATTCTAAATTAAAACCGGTACAAGACAATCTGCGTGTCATAATTATATTTGAAGATCTATGTTGTATTTGCATATGCAAAATTATAAAATTCCAGAAAACTGACAGGGTAACAGGCCATTACGAAAGTTTTAACATCATATCGAGGGGTGAAAGGCTATTTGGTTTAAGCGACATCTAGGGCGATATTGAGTTATATACATATATATTCGGAATCAGCGAATTTTTCTCCGTCGAATGATGCCGGATTCATCAAAATCAGAGCACTTTTTTGGCGTTTGAAACAATACTATTTTTGGGTTGATTCCTAAGTAACAGTGTGTTATCCGACAAAAATTTTGCATTTTTTTTCTTGTAATGTTCTTGAACCATAAAATGATACTAAGAACCGAGATATAAACCAGTTACCCTTTCTCAGATAAATAATTCAATAACAATTAAACCGTTTTTCCTGTTTCTAATTTTTATCAAGACGTAACTTGAATCATTTTGACTTCCACCCATTACAAGGTGTGATGCTGCTTAAACCATTTGTCCTTCACCCAAATAGGACACGGAGTGTCACTTAAACCCTTTGAGCTGCATCTGTTTTCCATGCAGGGTGCTACTTACACCAAGTAGTCGTTTTGTTTCAGATATTTTGCTTAGTCGTTAAAACATTATGGTCCTATTATTTTTTAAATGCATTTCGCTTAATACAGACTATAAAATGAAGTGATGAAATATCAAACAATTTTTCAGTATGATTAAAAATACGAGTTGGTCTTTCAATCATTAAATTTTAATATGATACATTTCATTAATGTCATGTGATACTACATTTATTTCATCTCCCGGGAGTTAAACATCGTAATCATTCAACTGGACTGCTACGCGCAGGCAGTTAAGTCGAACTCCAGAGTGCATCGAGGAGCGACGTGATGCGCAATCGCCGCCAGTGTTTACGTAAAATGGTCTTTGAAATCAAATCGTAAGTACTTTAATTTAGTTTTTTACGTAAAATTTTCAATGGAGATGAAATGTATTACGTTTACTTATTTGTTTTTATTATTTTTGCTTCGATTACTGACTTTAGTTACTTATTCTATTGAGCAACGTAGTAAATACATTGTTTCAAGAGAGTGATGGCAATCTTAGATTATCTTTCTCCATCTATGTGCGATATATTATGTAGGTATGTAATAGTTATTATCGATATTGTTGTAAGTACCAACTTACAATTATTTAGTACTCGTATCTTTAGACGCATTTTAATTATACACGTTATTTTTTTTATCGCAATAAAATTGCCCAAATGCAACATACAAATTACTGTTTCAGTTATCTAAAATAGCTTATCACAGTTTATTTATGAACTATGTCAATTATGTTTTGTATTATCCTCCTATTTAGCACTAACTATTGGTTTTAATGCGACGAATCCGCTTTAAAAGATTCATCCTATATATTTGCCTTATAATTACTAAATTTACTTTTTCAGATAAACATGGTGACAGAAACCAAAAATTCTACAAAAACGAAATCGACGTACTTGATGAAAGCGACACGACAAAATCTACAGTAACAATGTTAGGAACTCTTAGATTTAAGTATTATTAATGTGAGGAACATAGATCAATAACCAGAAGCCTTGTCTGCCTGTTGAATATAAAAATATAAAAAAATATATCATTGTTATAAAGAAGGCCTTAATATTGTAGGTGAAAAAGTATTCCGTCAAATATTCAATACTGATTTTAAAATAGGGGTTTCATTTGCCCAAAAACATGTCTGCGTTTTGAAAGACAGAAGCCAGAGGATTGTACCAAATTGCAAGCTCACTTAAATGAAAAGGAGGCATCAAAGGAGCGGAGCTAGTAAAATCCTTCTATGTTTTGCACATCTTTTGACCTCCAGAAAGTTCTCAATACGCCTCAAGGCAATAACATGTTACGGTTTTATTCCAGAAAGTATGCCGTTTATAATTTTTGTTGCTACGAAAGCATCGCAAGGAATGGTTTATGTTTCAACTGGGGGAAATTTGGAGCAAAAAGAGGTGCAATTGCTACTATCGCACAAGAAAATTATAAGTAAATGCATTCATTCATAATGTATTATGATTATTGTATCAAGTATTGGATGTGTAAGTAGTGGACCTCCTATGGAAAAGTATTTCTGAAGAAATCTCAGGATTCTCAGGTGATACGTATTGATAGTGAATTAGATCTTAAGAAGTTGTTGTCCAAGTGACTATTTTTAATTCGCTTACGTGACTATGTATTTAACTTGCTCTTTTTTAATGTATTTTTTAATGTTCATAGTTATTGTAACTTACTTACTACACACCCCATTTATTTGATCACCTACCTCGCGCTTTATCTCTTTATATCATCAATATATAAACATTTCACGCACATGACACATGTACATAACTACACATCACACATACCTACTCACAACTTTCACACACATACATACCTACTCACACATTTCCACACTTCATACACATTCACGATAATATTTATGCATGCACCTCAGCAAAATACTACTCATGTAGCCAAAGTCTTAAAGCAATACGTACCTTTTTCACCTTTTATTCTCTTCTACTATTCACATTTTATAATATACACCTTTTCTTATCTAAACAAAATTCGATAACTTAAATGACGACCTCGACAACTTTACTTTAGCTCGGTCATCTATTTGTGATATTAATAATTGTCCCAACTTAATAACTAAACCTGATTCAAGCCTTAAAATCATCCACCAGAATATCCGTAGTATAAACAAGAACTTCTCAGGTCTCCAAACACTTCTCTTCAGGTCTAATACGAATTGGGATCTGATTATCGCTACTGAATGCTGGTTACCTGGAACCGATTATATACAATCTATAGATGGATATGATGTCGCCTTAACTAAAAATAACTTTACTCAAAATGAAGGCGTGGTAGTATACTTTAAAAATAATATGGCAGTAACGATAACTGAACCCAACATATTAAATGCCAACTGCCTTGCCCTTAACCTAAATAATAACACTCTGATTCTCGCTATATACAGACCTCCTGGTTATAAGAATATTGATCCGTTTATAGAATCTTTAAATGCTTTTCTTTCCGGGTCATTCTTTTCCAATATAATCATTGTGGGTGACATCAATATAGACATAAAGGCCGATAATTCCGATTCCAATTCCCCAGTTTATTTAAACGTACTAGCTAGTCATAGTATCCTATCTGCTCATACGTTTCCTACTCGCTACGGATCTTGTTTGGATCATATTATGCTCAAAACCAAACTTCCCGCATTTTGCTACATTTCCGAGACATCAATTACAGACCACGACTCGGTGATATTTATACTGGAACTTGAACAGCATAATCACTCTCAAAACAAACATTTTGCGGTGAATAAGATAGACTTCCATGGTCTTGACGTAGACATGCAGAATCTTGATTTAAATGCCATCTATCAAACGCAGGATGTGAATGTAGCCACTGACTTATTACTAACGAATTTAAGAAACAAAATCAAATTAAACACTCACATTATTAATATCCCTAATCGCAAAAGAATAAAACAGCCCTGGATTACAAATGGATTACTTAAATGTATAAAGAATCGGGACAAACTACACCAAAAATTTAAACGAAACCCTAACAATGAATTAAATAAAACAATATATAAAAGGTACAGAAACTTTTGCAACTGGTTATTAAAAAAACTCAAACAAGATTACGAGAAATCATTACTTCTAAAGGCAGCTAACGCTAGTACTAAAACTCTTTGGGACACCATCAAAAAAGTAACGCATTCCAATAAATTTAAAAATCCCGCATCAAATTTAATTTCACAATCAGACCCAAATAAATCAGTTAACCACATTAACCAAGTTTTCACTTCAATAGGAAAAAACCTAGCTGAAAAATCATTAAATCGACAACGCAACAAATCTCACTTACCTTCGCCGGCACAGTCTTTTGCATTGATCCCTACTGATGACTGTGAGGTTAGAAATACTATTCTAAATCTGAAAAAAGATCATACTGCTGGCCACGACAGTATATCGGGTAAAATATTAAAACGATATATTCAAATTCTAGTGCCCCCATTAACCCACCTCGTAAATTTAGTGTTTTCAACAGGTATATTCCCTGATGCATTTAAACTCGCAGAAGTAATTCCTATTTATAAGACTGGAGACAGAGACTGTGTTAACAATTTTAGACCTATCTCTATACTTCCTACTTTGTCAAAAATCGTTGAAAAACTCATAAACAAGCGCCTTGTAGATTATCTAGAAAAGGGAAATCTTCTCTCAAGTTCGCAGTTCGGTTTCAGGGCGGATAGGTCTACGAGCGATGCTGTTCAGGAGCTAACTGCCCATATCGTTTCTAAACTTGATGAGAAGAAGAAAGTAATATCGGTATTTCTTGATTTGGCTAAGGCGTTTGACACAGTCTCGGTACCAATCCTTCTTGAAAAACTTGAGGCACTAGGAGTTCGTGGTTTGCAGCTCGAGCTTTTCAAAAATTACTTGACCAATAGAAAGCAGAGGGTTCGTGTTGATAATCACGTGAGTGATGCTCTCCCTATCACGTACGGTGTACCGCAAGGCAGCGTGCTCGGTCCCACGCTCTTTCTAATTTTTATTAATGATCTGTGCAACATCTCTCTACCATTTGGCAAAATTATAACCTTTGCAGATGATACCGTGCTGATCTTCCACGGTAAAACTTGGAACCAAGTTTACGGATATGCCCAGTCCGGTTTTAGTGCAGTGTACTCCTGGCTTCTTGATAGTGCCCTGACGCTTAATGTTGAAAAAACTAAATACATCCCTTTTTCCATAACTAATATCAACTTAGCAACACATGACAACTACTCTATTACTGCCCATTCCTGTTTGTCCAATCAATCATGCTCCTGTAAACCACTAACCTTGGCTTTCAGCATTAAGTATCTAGGTATTATTATAGATAACAATCTAAGCTTCAACCAACATATTGACTTGCTCTCGGCCAGGATCCGTAAATTAATTTATATCTTTAGAAATCTACGGCATTCTGCTGACTTTAACGTAATCAAAATGGTTTACTTATCGCTGTGCCAATCAGTTATTTCTTACTGTATTACATCATGGGGAGGGTCGGACAAAACTAAAATGATCAGTTTAGAAAGAGCGCAAAGAACCGTTTTAAAAGTGAGTCTGTTCTTGCCTTTTCGATTCCCCACTAAAAATCTTTACTCTCGTTTCGATGTTTTATCCGTAAGACAGCTTTTCATCCTCTTCACTATTCTAAAACAGCACTCTTTGCTGAAATTTGACCCCTCTGCCAAAGTGAATAAACGGCACAAACACTCAGTCTGTCATTCCATTAAATTGTGGTCCACTGCCATGTCGGGTAAATTTTTTGGATTCTTAGGAGGATATTTATATAACAAAATTAATAAAGAGATTGATATATATCCCCTTACAAAAAATGTATGTAAAAAAAAGGTAACTGCCTGGTTGAAAAAGCTCGACTATGCTCAGACTGAGGATCTATTCAAGATTTTATCGTGATTGCTCATAGATACGAGTATGCACACACGCACACATATATACACATACGCATGCGTACTATTCACTAAGACACACACACACACACACGCATATACATACACGCAGTTGCGCGCACATACACACACGCACATACCACACATACATATATAACATATACCTTATTTTTAATATAAACCTTATTATAAATTATAGTACCATCACATATCACACTATTTACCATGTTATCCACCTAGGCCAGAGTTGGAGAGGCTGGTAATCTGTCATACAGGTCTCCTAGTACAGACACCAGTCTCTCATATAGACTTATTTTTGCAATGTACTTTCTAAATTTCGTTATAGTAAACATAAAATGTACTTTATTCTGTGTGAGAGAAGAAACAATAAATCAATTATTATTATTATTATTATTGACTGTGTTTTCTAATAACTACAAGTTTTATTTGTTGGTTTGCTAGTTTTTATTTTGTTTTTATTGATTGAAGTTTATAATTTAAAAATATTGGTTGTGATTAATTATTCTTTTATTAAGTGTTATGACAGCCGATGTCAGTAAGACTGAATAAAATTGTACTTAATTATAGTTGACGTTCCTACTTTGAGAGACTTAATTTTTTTTAACGTTGTTTATTAATGCCCGGTTCCTATATTATCTAATACCATACGGCTATAAAATAAATAAATATTATAATTGATGTTTAATCATTGATCACTGTTCTAACTTTTATTCCAAATAAATACTTGAACTGATGTATTGTGTGTATTTCTTTATTTATTCAATATAAGCACTGGAGATTTTCGGTGATTGTGATATATTCAGATTGTTTCAACAACCATTCATAGTATAAGACGTAAAAAATGTCACATCAAGCGTTACATTTTCAGTATTATATGTCACATAAGTAAATTAGCCTTCCAGTCATTTTAATCTAAATTGGTAGTTGAGATAAATAGCTTGCTACTATCAATTTTGAACTATGTCACTTCATACTTTTTGGCATACTCTGAAAATATACTGCAGCGTCGCTTAATTTTTTTTCGCTGTAGCCAAATTGTAGCTATGAAATCACTTAAATCTCTTTTCCATACTCTGAAAAATAAGAGCTTAAGGCAATTCGTATCAAGCGACATTTATCTTTGTTATTAAAGGTCCATTTTATTTGTTATAAGCATCAACAACTAGATCTTTTTAAATTGATTTCAATTAAGTTTACCCCATTCAAAAAGCTGAAGAAATTTTTTTGTTATGATTTTTTTTCCAAAATTTTATACTTTAAATGGCTCTCCTGTTAAGTTGCAAAAATGTCGCTTAAACCAAATAGCCTTTCACCCCTCGATATAAAACATATATGACGCAAAGCAAAAAATCTGATTTCTGTTTCCTTACAATACAAATCACTCCGTGGTTTGTGTCTAGTTAAAAGCTATCTGTCAAATTATCTATGGATATTTTCAACCCTACTGCGCTAACACCTACTAGCACTTGCGGTATGTCTATCAGTAAACTTCGTTTAATATCGAGTCCAACGTCAGCAAAATATCAAATTTCGGTCGATAATTTCTAGATTTGAGTTTATTTTACTTTGACACTGTCTGGATAAATGAGAAATGCTTCCCAGACGCGTATTAAAATCACCTTATGCACCTTCGTTTTAATGCTTATTTTCAAAAACATAAAATCAAAATATTTTATTTCATCATAGGTAAAAAAATTAACTTGAAAGTTTTCTTTTTCTTCATCTTTCAACACCTTAACTTCGGCTATTAAAAGGTATTAAGGATAAATCGAGAGGGAAAAAAGGCGGAGGAGAAAATTTCTTCCTTCTGTCAAATAGTTAATAACATAAAATAGGTATTTAAGTATACAATTTGACTACGACACGAAAGAAACAAGCACAAGGCAGCTAATTGTATGTGCTGCAGCCCAACTGTTTACACAGTATTTATATTGTAATTGTCAGAAACAGAAACTGCCTGTGGAGACCTCGATCCCATGACCTTCTGTCATCCTAACATTTTTGACTTTATAATAAGCTTTTTCACTTTATAATTGAGTCTACGATGACTAAGCAGGTTCATACTTTTCAGGATGAGACTGTTTATAATAGGTCTTTACCTATGAAACTGCCGTTTTGCCGTACTGGCCATTTCAAATGAAAATATTTTTTTTTTGACTGATAATTCTAATTTCAAATTAATTTTATTTGACAAACATGGAATTCTTTTTCTAAAATCGTCATTTGTTTAATAGTTAGTGTTTTGTTTTCAACTCATTCGAACATTTTTCGTCATCATGGATAAGTTAAAAATTCGAGTAATTATGGAGTATGAGTACCGTCGTGGCAGCAAAGCGGCACAAGCGGCACGCAACACCAACGACGTTTACGGAGCGAACACTACAAACGAACGCACCACCCGTTATTGGTTGACCCGCTTCCGTTCTGGAAATTTGACCTGAAAAATGAACCCCGTGGTCGTCCGAAAACTTTGGTCGACAATGACGAATTAAAGGCAATTGTGGAAGCTGATGAAACTCAATCCACGGCTGAATTAGCAGCAGCTTTCGACGTTAGCATCAAAACAATATTGGTCCATTTGCGTCAAATTGGCAAGGTAAAAAAGCTTGACAAATGGGTACCCCACGAACTCAATGACCGCCAGCGCGAAGTACGCGTGGAGACGTGCCTTGCACTGCTCAGCAGGCATACAAATGAAGGAATTCTGAACCGCATTGTTACTTGTGACGAGAAATGGATCCTGTTTGACAATCGTAAGCGCTCAGCAAGTTGGTTGGACCCTGGTTCAGCACCCAAACAATGCCCTAAACGAAAACTTACCCCTAGAAAAGTGATGGTCACTGTTTGGTGGTCTAACGCGGGTGTAATTCATCACAGCTTCTTGCCAAACGGGACAAGCATCACTGCAGACGTGTACTGTGAAGAACTGAACAAATGATGGAGAAGCTCGCACGTCTCCAACCAGCTTTGGTCAATCGTTCGGCTCCACTGCTCCTGCCCGACAACGCGCGACCTCATACTGCACAGCAGACGGTCTCCAAGCTACAAGAGTTGGGGTTGGAAGTTCTCCGTCATCCGCCGTACTCACCAGACCTTGCGCCTACAGACTTCTACTTTTTCCAGAATTTGGATAACTTCTTGGCGGGAAAAAAATTCAATACCCGAGAGGCAGTACAAAATGCCTTTGAAGAATTTGTTGCCTCCCGTCCAGCTGATTTCTTCAAGAAAGGCATCAATAAGCTACCAATGCGTTGGCAAAGATGCATTGATTGCATGGGTGATTATTTTGATTAATAGAAATAAAAAATATATACAAAATTATGCTTAATTTATTTCGTAAAAAACGGCAATTTCATAGGTAAAGACCTAATAATATTATAAGTATCTTTTTTATTCGTATTTTAATAAGTATCGTTTATCGTTTATAATATTATATATTATTATTATATTTTTCTAATATAAGGTAACTAAGCTTTGATCAAAGTAAAAAAAAAGGAAGAAAGGTATCGTTTTTATATAAACTACGTTAAAAATGGCTCTAGTATTGTAGATACATATACTCCCACAAATTCAATAAGATTCGTCCCCGACAGACATAAAAGAGATGGAATGATGGGCATCCGAGCAATACCAGATATTTCTATTACGTATAAATTCGTTTGCATTCGGGACGTTTCGGTTCGACTAAACCATTTGACAAGTTAAATCAAGCGACCAGGAAAGAGGATTTTGCGGTCAGTTTTTGAGGAGCTTGTGACCTGTCTTCCGCTAATTTACTTTAATCAATGTAATTAATAGTTTTATCTGAATTGTAAACCTTACTGTATTTTAATGAATACAGGAATTAGAAGGTTAAAATCTGGTACAAAATTGACAACTCGAAGTTTCCCTAAGCAAAAGTTATGGACTTTAAAATAACAGACCTTACTTGGGTCAGGACGACGTCTCTGCAGTGGTCATCACCTTACCTTAAGTTGCATGGAAAGGATGACCTTGGACTCAGGCCCTGACTTCTGCAGCATCACGGGTTGTGATATCATATGCAGGTCTTTTTGCTTCAGCAGGGAGGCGATCGGGTACACCAGCATTCCCAGGACCGTGGAGGATTTTGAGTCCATAACCTGTCAAAATTTGCGATATTCATGGAGATTCTTGCTTTTCAGTTTAATTTTTCTGAATCACATAGAGTGAGTTTTTATTTCTTTTAGGAGAGTAAATAATTATTTTATTTCATTAATTATGTTTTATTTAGCTGTCACGCCCTGGCACATACACTGGAGGTCACAGGTTCGAGTCCTGGTCGGGACATTCATGTTTGTTCTCGGGACATGGTTGTTTGTATGTATGTTTTTTCTGGGTTCCCTCCCAGTTCGCTGTATGGTGGTAAGTGCGTTTGTCTGGGCATTTATTATTATTATTGTCGTTAATTTATTAAATACAAGACAAGACTGATTTAATGGCAACTTAATTTAGATTTATTTTACTGGTAATTTGTAGAGTCTGGTATTGAAGCCAATACAATCTCAGATCGATTTTCTGTGATTAATAACTAAGCAATCTCCACATTCTAGTGGTTTTGTTTCATCAAGCAAGTGTATCGTTTTATCCGAAGGGGATCGCTGTCGCTTGACTGTTGTCAAAGCTCGGCAACGTTCGCAGCAGCAGACCTAAGATGGGTGACCGCTAGTGGCTTTAGTACTTGAGCGCTTCCCTGCTTCCCGGTTGTTGTCGCAAGGTAACAGTCATAAAGCCACGTCATGAGCCTCCAGAAGCGGCTTGATCAACCCTGACACTAGAGGTTGCCACTTACTCACAAGATCAGTAAGTTTTGTGCTCACCTTAAGTTCCAAGTTGTCAATGTTAGGGTCACGGACCAGGAAGCAGTATCCGATCTCGAACACAGGGCGGTCGTTGCGCAGCTGAACAGAGGTGGTCTCTTTCTTTTTGCCAACTGTCACTGTTATGTACGGATCGGGTTTCGACTGTGCGCGGGCGTTCTGAAATGTTAATATTGTGCTTTGTATTTTTGTGCAAGCTATTTATCAAAAGTTTCAGACATTATAGCATATTCTAAACCATTGAAGGCATATTTTTTACAATATTTCATATAAATAAGTTTTATAACTCGTAATATTCAGAGACCTCTGAGAGAGTACAATTGTACCTTATTTTATCCTACGTAGTAACGTTTTTGGACATAGGATATTACTATTCAAATTTGACGACCGAGTGGTGTAGTTGTTAGTAACCCTGCCTCATAAGCCAGAGGTCCCAGGTTCGAGTCCTGGCCGGGTCATTCATTTGTGTGATGTGCATACATGCTTGTTCTCGGGTCCTGGTTCTTTTTATTTATGTATTTATGTTTATTCTGGGTTCCCCCCAGTTCGCTGTATGGTCGTCCATAGCTCTGCTATGCTGTAACCACGACAATTCCAACTGAAGCCTTAACCTGACTTACTGTAAAGTCGGCAAAAACGTAATTAATAACAATTGAGTACCGCTGTTTAGGTCCAAGACGACCGATGCACGTATCCGATACACCCGTTACCGCCTTAATGTAAAATAAAAAAATAATACATGTCTTACAGGTAAATGCTCGCAGGAATCAATGTACACGGAGAGCACGGCCGAGCTCACGTCTCCAGCTTTTATTAACGCCACTTCTGTAAGTGCCTGAAAACAACAATTGTAAATGTTAAACTGATTGCCTAGTAGTGGTTTATTTTGTATTTATTTATTTATATTATTATCGTCACTATTTATTTTGTATATCGTCAGAAATCGATTGTTTAACTATACAAGCCCATGTTTATAATTATACTTACACCCAATTAATGTATAAAACAGTACCACTTACAATAATTTTAGAACTGGTTTCTATAATATTAAAGTACCTACTACACATCAATATGCTTTTATTATTTTATTATATATTGAGGTAAGTATTATATAAATATGTATTTTTTATATTAGGTGAGTTATAGGTTTAATCAAAGATACTTTTAATTTTTTCTGCTTTTTGACTTGTTTTTATATTATAATATATGGGTTTTATTAATTATATAAATATATACAAAACCTAATAGTGATTTGCGAGGCGCTTTATCTGGCAACGTAATATATTATGCAAAAGTAGTAAAATTAGTAAAGACGGATCAACTAATCTGTGCGCTGGCCTTAAGTGCACGTGTGCTTGTAATTATACAACTTAATTTTGGGCGGCAGCCTTCATCTTTTCAAACCATATACTCGTCGCTTTGGTGTGCAGGTACAATGTGTAAGTACATTGGTTACGCACACACAGTTGCTGTATAAATACAAACTTATTAAAACTAAACATTGGGCCACGCGCACAAATGACTTGCACCATTTGTAATCTCATAAATAGTGTACACCTATTTATAAAGAAATAATGAGTCACTTACATTTTGCAGATCACCGAGGTCAGTCGACAGGCGATGCCACGAAAGCCGAAGGTGTACTTTACCATGCTTTGCTTCCAGCAGCGTTATCCACTACAAAAAGTGTAAATGTAATTATTAAATGATGTAATATTTACACGACTTGTATTGTTGTACAGTAGCCGTCTCTGAAGACTTTACAGTTTTGAAAGGTTTCCTATGTTGGTTCAAACGTAAAACGTCAGCGAGACGTCACATTGACTTAAAAACAAATGGACTTCGGGTCTGCGTTCAACAGCGTCCGAGCAAAAACGGAATGAAAGTCACACGTCCAAAATGACATACCGCTTGGTGAAAACTGTCAAAATTTGAACGTTTACAGTAGTCAAAGCTACGAAAGGTGATTTTATTGTCAACTTCCTAGTTGCAGCAACATACGGTCAAAAATTACGGCAAGCAATAACCAGTTGTAATACACGACTTAAATTTCAAGTGATTTATTTTACTCCTAATTCTGTACATGTGCGAGTTAAATCGATTACTTCAATTTTGTATTAAACCCAACGTCCATCTGTTTTTACGCCAACGTGCATTGTGCAACGTGGTACGGAAAAGCATTTTCAGAAACAATAAGAGATGTCATTAATGTACGTAAATGTAAGTTAATGCAGGTTTCACAAGAAAGTACCTCTTTTTATTACGGGTTTTCAATGCATTCTTAAAGTTAAAACCGACCTGTACAGGCTCAATTACCAAAAAAAGTCTATGCATCTAAACAGAAAAAAAAGATCTTAAATAAGTTTATTATTGCCAAATTTTTATTTTTATTGTCTAGCTATGTACTGAGATAAAATTTTATGAAAATTGTAGAT
Source organism: Marasmarcha lunaedactyla (assembly GCA_923062675.1). Lineage (NCBI taxonomy): Eukaryota > Metazoa > Arthropoda > Insecta > Lepidoptera > Pterophoridae > Marasmarcha > Marasmarcha lunaedactyla. The sequence goes on along the minus strand of OV281342.1, from coordinate 8,003,494 downwards.
ACTTACTGTGTCCAAACGGCCCACACGGACTACTTGTGCAATATCTAGAGAACATCTGTGAATAATTAACATTTATTAATAATAATAATAGTATAATCAGTTTCCAAAGTGTCTTTAACTGTGCGTAATTAAATATGTTTTAATAAATACACCTTTATGGGCTGATTGTTTAATGCTTAGGTAACTTTGAGCTGTAGAATAATTTTGAGAATTTGATATAATTTGTAGTAAAATTTTTATCAAGTGTTAAAATTATTCTCAGGATAGATTGTATTTAAGTATTGAACAATCAGCCCCAAGACAGCTAAATTACTTAATTAACTGTATACTTTTACGACATACTCAAGGTATCTACTATAACTACAATTTTTACTTTGTGCTTCCAAGTTGAATAACGGCCAATTCTGCACACAAACATTAACCCCTTACTAATGAACGACGCAAAGAAATCTACTGCATAGACCTACCAACTTATCTGTGAACTGACAAGCGTTGCTAGTATCGTTTAAGTGTTATTAAAAGGTATACTAACTAACTTCGGGAAAAAATATAAAAACCAAAGCATGCAAATAATAAAAAAAATGCATGCAAATTTGAAAGTGACAACCGAGTTTCAAAAAAATACCACTTCACAATAAGCTTGGTAGGTCTTAAAGTTCATAACTAACAATCAAGCCGTCGAGATAAAACTGATTCAACTACCACTAAGGCGCTATTAGTAAGGGGCTGAAACTTTTGCCGAGATGATAATGGTACAATTTGTTTATTTGTCACATTTTGACAGATGTCACAGAGACCGAATAGTCGGGTGTAATCAATGACATATTACACAGACAGGTTATCCACTCTCAATAATGGCAACGCAAATGCAAGGCATTTGCCCGCTATTTGACAGTCTTGTGCAACCCAGTGTCACGGCTAAACGTTAAACAAAACTTATTCCCTATTCTGTGTTTTTAATACCGCACTTGTGTGTTTAGACAGTGTACTAATTACACTGTTACTGTTAAAGAAAAAATAAACGTTTCTTTTTATGCGTAAGTACTATATTTTTATAACTATCTTGTTTTTTTTATTTTGCTATTTAAAAGGACGTTTTAAAATTAACATGGCTATCCATTTCAAGAAACTCGAAGATTGAGATGTAATATGATTTTGTATGTGGGAGTAAATGAGACAACGCCATAGAGTTGCGACAATTTACGTACTGCGTCACGTACGCTCGCGACCAACTAGTGCGAAGCAATGTCACGAAGTATAGATATCTCTTTCTTACAACAAGTGAACCTTATTATTCTTTCCTTCTCCCACAAATTATATTACACTATATATCGGGTAGGTATCTACAGTTACATTGACGCCGTTTTTTTGTTCGGTAATGTTTGGGTATGACTTGTCTATATGTAATATGTCATTGGGTGGAGTGCCAATCGAAACTGGCTCTGAGTAAATTTCATTGCATAAATTGTGTATATTCAAGTGGGCCTATTAATAAGCTTAATTTTGTTAGTGGTTTTGCAGCGTGGTTTCTTGATAATGCATTATAAGCGTTAATGTTATATGAATACAGTGGTAATTTGAGAGGACCTTTTGATAAAAACAATGTTACACTATAGTAAATTGCTTGCAGATCGTTGAGATTTTTAAGTATGTAAATTCACATTGGTAGCTATTTCGTTCATGTGCATAAGTTGGCACGTAGGCAGTGCGTAAAAGCATCCAATACATATCAGGACACGCCTGTAAGCATGCCTTTTCAACTAAAGACCTAGACTATAGTTTTTTCTAGGTTGATAGTTAAGGAAAGATGTGTATTTACAGAAAGCTTTTAAAGAATGAGGTCTTAGACCGACCTGCCCAGTGGGTCGTCGACGCTGGAGCGGTCCCAGTCAAACAGCTGCACTTGCAGGGGTTCTTGGAAGTTTAGCACCTTACACTGCCACAACACACCCCACCAAACATCGACAATTAAAAACAAGCAAATAAAGCTCTCATACTCTTGGATAGGAATAGGAAAAAAGGTTGTATATTTGTTAGTTTATAAAGCTGCACCGTCGTGTATTATATGTGTACCTGGTATTTTTGTGTAGTCAATGATTTTTAATTTTTGTTCGTAAATTACGTTTGTGTACGAATTTGGACAAAACACACACACAAAATAATTAAAAAATAATGAATCTTTGAATCATTTTATCGACAAAAGTAATTTCTTGTATGTACATTCTGATTCTAAGATTCACGCAACAATATTATAAATTAAGGTAAATAAAAACTTTAGGTAAATCTGTGATGAGTTCCGGACCTTCCGAGGAAATCATCGTTAGAAGTTCCGAACCCTGGGTCCCAGTCCCATAGCTCCAAGAAGAGAAGTGTTTTGAAGCGAGAACATAAAGTCGCCTTGGGACAAACACACTTACTATTAATAACTACATAAAACACGGTGCATAACCATAAACCTAGAAGAATTAAAAAAATCCTGAAATTATAAGCGCTCATACATAAATTCTTAACGAAATTAAAAAGCGGGATTACTTACGAAAATGTGTAAAGTGATTATTTAAACGATGGTTTGTTAAATGAGGAAAGCGTATTAATAGAGATTAAAACATATAGAAAAGCAATGCAGTGCAGTGCGTCTTTAATACTGGTAAAATTATAACAAATTATGCGTACAGTCGGATGACTTCGTTCAGGCACAGATTCGCATTCGAATCCCCTGCAGTGTAGGGGCGACCCCCTTACTACAAAAGAGCGAGCAACGTGCAAGCGATTCTCGCCTTAGTCTGACTGAACCTCCACCGAGTGAGCCGACTGTACACAAGATCAAGTGACCCTTTTCCATGATAATATTTCAAGTACAGTCTGCATCACCAATATCAAAGATTTATTATTGAAAACCGGTGCCAACACCAAAAAAGCATGCGTGCGTCGTACGTTCCTATCCTCCGTTCCTCGCACTCCCTTTACCAGGCACTTACTAACCTGCCGAGTTTGTCGTCATCGTTGCTATCGTCCTTGTCAAACAACGCCACATCCAAAACTTGCCCCGTCCAATTCATAACGCGCGCCTTCATACGCCCCCGTAGATAACATAAGTGAGAAAACAAAATACGCTCAGAGTAAGTGGTAACAAGCAGGCGCCATTTGCTTTAGCGCTTTAGTTCAAAATGGCGGCGTCGATATTACAAATAGCTCTTTTTTCGTTTAAATGTTGTCAAGTAGAGGTGTAGTATATGCTTGTTATCTAAGTTTTGAAATATTATTTACTTCTTTCTCTTATACTAAGTATCATACAGGGTGTACAATCCAAATGGTCAGTATGGAGAAGTCAGAAACTATGAGAGATAGCGAAATCTGTTCTTAGGAATCATGGCGTCGATTTTAGATTTAATAATAATCACATTCAAACTTTTTTCTTAACTCTCATACATAACCGGGAATCGAACCTGGTCAAAATCTGTAAACAATGTGATATAAATTCTGCAAGTCGTAAGAAGCAAAAATTCAATCGAATCTTGTTCAAATAATTTAAAGAAAAACCCAACAATAACATGATTATTTTATTTCAGTAAATCTTCAAAATGGTAGCCGTTCTGCTGAATGCAAATTGTAAATAATTTTATAAAATATTTTTTGTGTGGGTACAGTACGTAACATTACGTACTATTTCGGTACCAATCTAAAGCTCGTGTGCAATTTTTATCACTTTTAAAATAGGCTTCCAATAGATCTAACCGTTCTTCATTCGTTAAACGCATTACACAAACAGTACACAACACATAACACAATAATAATCTATCTAAAATCAAAAAGAGTGGTTATGAAAAGGCTCGTTTTATTTAAAATATGACATTCATTTCAAAGTATTCCATTTTCAAATTTTAAATGATTCGGCACGCCTGTTGAACAAATGCGTTCTAATTTTAAATAAATGCTATTTGTAATGCATAATATCGATACAGATAAGATATGCATAAGTGGTCTCTTCAGATAATTGATGATCGATTCATATTATTCACGACATTTTGCAAATTAATTAAATTGTGGCCATTTCAATCTAATTTAACGTCAGTCTTGTTTACACAAGATTTCATAGCCAAATTTAGTCCTTATACTTACGGACCAATACTTGACGCGATTACAAGAGTATTGACCAGGTTCGATTCCCGGTTATGTATGAGAGTGCAGAAAAAAGTTTGAATGTGATTATTCTTAAAACTAAAATCGATGCCATGGTTCCTAAGAACAGATTTCGCTATCTCTCATAGTTTCTGAGTTCTCCATACTGACAATTTGGATTGTACAACCGGTATATTCTTATTCTAATTTAATTACAAACTGTATAAAAATACCGTAGAATAATTTACCCAAACTATACTAGAGATGTTTTGAAAAAAAAAACATTTTCATGTGATATTCTGTGAGTACATGCCCATGATTCATTATAAAATTATAAAATGTGTCAATCGAGCAATTGCAATATAACGCCTACACAGATATAAAAGGTACTTGCTCCCAAAGTACTTGTATAAAATTATTTTTGGTACTTGTACAAAGCACATCAATAAAAAGGCTACAATCGGTAAGACGTGATACCACCCCGATATTCATTTCTGGCAGCAAATATCGAATATATCTTTAAGTCTTGACAATTTATTAATTTGCAGATTACCTACTTATCAGCAGCATAATTCAATGAAGTGCCACGATAATCCTCGCATTTTAGAGAACTTATTGAGTAGTGCAAATAATAATGTAAATTTTGCAATAAAATTATACTTAAAGTACCTACTACGTGGTATAAAAAATAAATTATAGAAATAACGTAATTTTATAAAGCAAAAACAGAAAAGTACGTTGTTTCTGGTCCCGTATTACAGATACCTAAATAATATGTAACTTAGCATTGTGTGTTGTTTTACTACACTATATTTTTTATAAAATAGATGTATAAAACCAAACAATAAATATTATCGAACTGTTTTTTTTAGGCCTGTCAATTATATTTTTTACACTTTTCACAACCAGAAAAATATCGATTGCCGAAAAATATTACATCAAATATTCCAAGTTTAACATTAATCCTGTCATATAAAAAAGCATGATGATATCAAAATATGTCTTGTACAGAAACTGCAATTCACCTTTACACGCTGTGCGCTGTGTGCGAGTATGTAAATATACAACTTAATGTTGTGTGGCAGCCGTCGTCATGCTTTGGTCTCATGGCTTTGGTGTCACGCACACACTGTATATATTACAAGCTTGGCACAACACAGAGCCGCGCTCACAAATTACTTGAAACATCTGTACGATAACTTGTAGCAAACGCGACAGAAACTTTTGAACTACGGTATCCACGAAGAATTGCGTTGACAGCGAGTACACTAAGAACTAGGTGCCTTTGTTTCGTCCTCGTTAACGTCCAATAAATTGTTTTAGATATATAGTCTACTTAAAAACTGGTTAATGCCTTACAAAAACGGATAAAGGGTTAAAAAACAATAATGTAAGTACAAAAATCTAAATCCATATTATAAGAAAACTTACGACTTGGAATAAAGATGTTATTCACGTAAATAAATTGAAAACTAAGTTTAGTGCAGTCCATTTGCCGTAACTAATTTAATAAATAAAATAATATCAAATATTTTTCTCACCTCACAAAAGAAGTCCCATCTTGGGTTCAAATTGTTAGGGATGTACTTCGTCTTCCATGTTTGAGCTCCTACAGTTATCACCGCGTATGGGTCCGATTTACCTTTTCCTAAAAATAGCAACAGAAACGTCGAATAATCGTATTCATAAAACACTTGTCTAAGTAATTACTTGAACAAAAAAAAAACTCAGCAATGATTTTGATCCTGGCCTGATCAAACCTGGGGTTAAGTTTAAAAACGCCAGCGGTTTAACTATTGCCCCACCGATCCTGAAGAAACAGCCAGTAAGTCAGTGGTGTGTAATTCTACCTGGGGCCCACTGTCGGCAACGCATTATTAATCAATACTGAATCAATTTCAAAATAAAACTAAAAAGACACGAGTGCAAGCCCTTAGCCCAGCCCCTATCAGGATCGCGTGAATAACGTAAAAATAAATAAACATTCTATATTAACCTAAAAGTGATATATCCTTTTTCTCGAGATTGCGGGCTTGAACAACATGAATACGGAGTACACCCTGCAATGAAAAAATAAATTATATAAAAAGAAAAACAAATCAATATACTATCAGTACAGAACGGGTTACTACCATCGAAAAAAGTGAGACTGCAACACATTCACACGCACTTTATTCATGTTGCATTTCACTACATAGCCAAATATTGTAAAAAGTGTTTGTCACTTAAATGTAAACAAACGTCACTCAGGAAAGACAAATCCGACAAATCACAATTGGGATGTTTTCAAGTCTTTACTACCTGCGCGCTAACAACATTTTTGCTTCTATTTTGTATGTAATATCATTGGTTGCATCCAATTTATTTTCAGTCAGCGACGATCTCTGGTGTGTTCAGAAAAAACAGTGAACAATCACAATCGTATGAATGATTTGGATTCGAGTACACAAACATTAATTTATGTCTATAAGAGAAGGACCAGAAGATCCAATCCGCCGATCTATAAGTCAGCTGACTACACAGCCAAATCAGACGGTGCGGTAACAGACGATCGCGTATCGTCTCAATTGTATGGCAGTACTTTTTTGTAAGTGTTCTTCATGAAATATTACATTCTTTTATAATTATCCCCGGTGGTGAACTCCCTATAACAATTAGGTAACTACGAGTATATCAAGAATGTTCACCTTCAATTGACGCCGTGAACGCGTTTGATATTCCTATGAAACAAAGTTAGGTTTCCTATGAAAGAATCAAAAATAAAACGCACTCACGGCATAAAATTTTGAAAAATTAAACTCGGCCTAATGATAGTTTTTTAGTATGGTCGTATAGATACAATACAATACTTAAAATCAGATTTCCATAATTATGAAAAAGGTTTTCTAACTTTCATTTATAAATGAAAAATCAAATAAATGAAGCATCGCACACTTTGTTTTTGACATTGTGACGAGACGATACGAAAAACGCGCCAGAATTACGGTTAGATTTAAACACCCGCAACTATAATTTTTAAAACCCGAAACTTTCATTACTATAATTGACCTCATAAAAGGTAAATATGGAGGTTATAATATCACTTTTCCGTTTCATAATAACTTTTAGAACCGTTTTAAAACATTATATAGAACATATATAAAACTATAGTCTATTTATAAATAAATTGATAAACGTAACGAATTCGCCCAACAGTTCACGTACCTCGGGTTCTGGCATCCTCAGATCGATAGTAGGGACTTCGTCACTCAGTTTAATGGGCAGCTTGTTCGGCAACACCATCAAATTGCCAATCTGTTCTACGATGGCTTTACGAAGCAGGTCACTGTCAGACATAAGATAAATATTTAAAATAGATATAAATTAACTTTTGGGGAAGGACGCATCTAGTCGCCCTAGTCAACTATAATTAATAATTACTTTCAAACATGACGTCAATGATTTTGGACACGGGCAGCAGAATTATTAGATACTACTTATTTCGACATTTCATGCGAGTATTTATTTATCTGTGTAAATAGCCAAAGTATTGAGCGGCATTTTGTTGGCAACGTTTGTTATACAGGGTTAAATACCGCTTTCGCGGCCAATTGCCTAAAGAGCTTTATAGCTCAGTAATTGTACGATTCCAAGAGCTTATAATATAGATCACATTGCAGTATGCTGGAGCAGCCCAGATAAAACATACATTTATGACTAGAATATCCATAACTCTTAAACGAATTTTTATCAAACGCTTTCTCTACCCGAATAGGCTTTTTACGCAACTTGCAATAGCAAAAATCGTACGTTATTTATTATCAAAAAAAATCAATTTAAAAAATTAAGTAACCACGAGAGCTGCAGCGATGATCCCATGATGATGGCTGATCGTTTTTCTTACGTCATACCGCAGCAGGATAAGTATAGGCCTACTATTTAAAAAAATTGTTCAAACATTTTTATTATTTTATATTTTAGTTCAATAAAATGTTATGACGTTGATTTTTGTAGGTTTATCAAAACAAAAATATTTTTCTACAAGTACGTATTTGTTGTCGTTTGCCGGATCGGACGAAATCATGATACCTACACTAAAGTTATTATTAAACGCAATTTAAACAGACAGAACGTACAGAAAAAGCATGCATAAGTTCAAAAACGGGTAAGAAAATTGTCGATTGCTTCAGCTTTTAACTTTGATTAAACTAGCGGTAGATAGGTCGCGTTCTTACATTACGTACCTGAAACGTGGCTCTGTTACTACCACAGATAGGTACAGATAAATTATTTTGCTCCTTGGCATAAAAGAGATATAATAATGCAAATAGTCGGTTCGGGTATTTACTAATAAACCATTGGACAAGTAAAATCAGGCGACCAGGAGCAAGATTTTTGAGGTTCTTATGGCGTATCTCCCGCTATTTTACTGTGATCAAAGTTTTTCAAACAAAATTAAAACCGCTTCAATACACAGACACACAGATGCATGTACATACGCTTTAAACTTGCACGAGTTATACCGCTCATTATGCTCCAAAGATTTAAATGGCGTCCGCGTAACGTACGATAAGGTGGGAACCATTCTTTCCGAGGCATGCAACGCTGTGCGTTGGCCTTTATCTTCAGCCAATACGTCTCGAGACACTTTTAAAATTTGAACTTTTGTAATGTCAAATTATTTTCTACTCCTCTGCCGGTTTTTATTTTTATATTGATGATCTTTATGTTTTTTATTTTAATAATAGTAAAAATTCTCGTAATTTCATCAATCTCAATTTTTCATATCAAATTAATAAAACTTTACTAAAGGTTAAAAAATTTTAAAAATTGATTCCAAAATTAAGAGCGGGTGGCACCATGTATCTATAACCACAACAAAGTCGTCAAATCTCCAGTTTAGTCAAATGTGGGTTGCACCATCATAGCAATGATTAAAATGTCGTAACTAAGGCTAACCGTAACCGCTCGAATTTGATTTTGGCCAAGACAGACTTTAGACTTTAACAATAACAAATAATAACATAGTGCAAGACACGCCTGTTGAATTCTAACGTCATTGTTACAATAACAAAGTTTTATTAAAGGTTATTTTGACTATAACAATAGTTGAGCCTGTGACGCAACTCACACTATTTTAATCAGGCCATGCTTGTTTACCCAGGCATGAAAACAAAACAACCGATTAGAACAGAAACAACAGGCAAACCATTCTTACTGTGAAGCTGGGCCAGTGCGGATAACGCTGCAGACAGCAGCAGTTTTTGAAGAACTCCCATAGGCTCTAGCCCAGTGGCTACGATTTATTAATAATAAAACTTTGACTTTAATTTTTGCCTCAATCAGTCACTTTTATTTAATATTGGATATAAAATATTTTTGGGCTCATCACTATCTACGGCTGAAATTTTACCTACATACAAATTACATTTTAATAATAAAAGCTTCATTTCACTTTCCGTACATGGTCTGGCTTAAGAGTGCCCGACATCTTTCACATAAAATTTAATTATGTCTAGGTAAAACAAGATACTGGAATTATGATATTAAGAGTTATTTAGTGCAATAATCAAAAGTTTGATTTAGTAAGCCCAAAATACGTTTGGAATTGAAGAATATTCAAAAGTTAGAAAATAAATAAAATACTTTTTTTATGTATTTATTCTGATTCATATATGAGAACTACATTATCTGATAACTGGGCAGGTGTCTTTCATACCTTGCCCAGCCAAGGTACGACGAAAAATAAACAGCGCATTCACAAAGACAAGCAAAGCGAATGTCGTTTTTATTATAAGTTGACACTCGGCTGGCAGTACCTACAATTTTATCGCTATTAATCAAAATAAAATATTTTAATTATCTTTTATAAATAATATTTTAGTAATTTGTTGCACTCCGATTACCGTAGCGTTAAATTAAGCAAAACAAAACTATTAATTTTAACAACAACATTATTTTATTCCTAACCTGGGCAGGCGAAAGCCAGGACTGAAATGAAGCATTTGACTGTACATCGTAGTGTGCTTCTGCACACAGCAGTGGGGCGTGACTTCGTGTATGGCATTCACTATAGAAGAGTATCTTTTGATCTCATCTCAGGCGGTAAAACAGTCTTTCCTGTTTTGACGTTTAAGGGAAGGACCAGCCAGTGCAACCACTGGAACAAAGGCAGTACCAACTGAAGACTGCAACGCATCATTAGTCCATATAATAATCACAATCAGTATTGATAAATAAAAGACCTACGACTCATGATGTCCATGGGCACGGATGCCGCTTACCACCAGGTGGTCGAGTGCTCGTTAACCGGCTATAAAACTAACCTATCATCTCAATATAAAAAAAAAACTATTTTTAACTCGGAATACAAGTGTTTCCATTCGACCATGTCCGATCGATGATCGAGAATGGTAATTGACTATACAAGGTCACGTTTACGGAGACAACAGAACGTTATTAGAAATTCTACATCAATACGCGCTATGTAGATCACAAACCGTGGAATGAATTTTTGAATTCAATTGTAATGCTAGGTTTGGAAAATTACTGTTTCTCGCTAAGTTAAATTTAACTTTCTGAATAACAGATAACTATATTTTGCATGTTCAATAGATTTCAAATCTAAGACACGCTTTTATACCGGGTGACCTTTTTACCGCTCGGAAAATTGGCACATGGGTTCACCCCACAATCCTGCCACACAACACAGCGGCACACAAATTGCCGGCAGGCGCGTGGGATCTGGACTGCAAATTTCAATACGCGATATCTACTTAAATTCGTTAAATGCATAATTAAACGTATGAGCCTACAAATCTTAAATGTATACCTATTGCAACATAATATAGATAACAGCTAAGTAAAAAGGTGATAAATCATTGTTTCTATTAACAAAGATTAGATATTTGCTTTATCCCAACTCTGCCTACTAAATGCCTGATAAATATAGCAATAACAGTCAACGGCCTAGCTAGGACATCAAGGTGAACAATAAGTACCTACAAAATTAATAGAAGAGTAATCAATTGAATCGTTGAAGCAAAAGTATCATTTTAATATACTTGATAGCACTAATGTGATACTTAGTCAATGAAAATTATATTATAGTAATTTTTTATGGAAATAACAAAATAAATTATTAACATGTCGCTTCTGCGTGAATGCCGTATTTATTTTATAGATATTGTTAACATTATATTATGTCATTTAACTAATTGATTAGTATAACATTAATAGTATATGTTTTTTAAATAATAAAAAAGCTTATAAAATCGTTAATATACATGATAACGTAGAAATATCGTTAATTAATTATAGTTCGCTTGGTATTTAAATTATTGGAATGAATGCGAAAAAATACTTTGGCTAAACGTATTAAACCGTATACCGTTCCCACGGTACCAGTAACGCACGACTGTGCATTTAGCGCAAAGTTGCTAAACAAATACACTATTCAGTTATTAGTTTTGACTACAGAAACTACACGAGGAGAGCTTTACTAACCATGCCCTAGTCAAATTGTATATAGTGAGTGCAACCCATGAAGACGCGCCCACTACTTTTTATTCTATGGTCGCACACCTGACCAAAAAACTAGTGGGACGCACTCTTCTTAGATGGCCTTCACTTGCTATTCCACCATGGAAAGAAAATTTTTGACGAAAGGTATTTTTTCCACCGGCCTTTTCTCCTTTCAGTCTACCTTTTAGACTTTCTTAAAGCCAAAGTCGATACTCTACATTTTTATGTTTTTACATTCACCAAGTGACACAAGTTTTTAAACTATTGATATAAAATATTTAGAATTTTGAACACTGCAGCAAAATTATCTTGGAGACTTTCTGCACAAGGAATAAGCAGTTCGCACACGGTATATTTATACACGGAGTATTTATAAACAAGATGCCACACAAATATTATTTTCTAAACCGAGTCTATCTGTCTCGTTCTTTCCCACTCTCAATATGTCGCGCGCACTCATAATATACTATAATCCATACTACAAACGCAAAAATATCACTGCTTTTGCGAACTGCAGGCTTACCTAAACCCAGGCAGATCCAGTATATCGGCTGCTCCCACCAGGTTGAAGTCGATGGAGGGGTTGTTCAGGAAGAACACCTGTAGCCCGCCCACTAGCGGCATGCTCGAGATCAGAGGCTTCATCACCACACGCAGCATGCCGTGGAGCTGGCCACAACATTAATATACTTATAATATGTTTCGGAAGTAAGTATTTCTTAAAAAAAAGATTATTTGTTCAAATTGGTATTCGTTTGTTCTTTATCTCATCTATCTTTTAGACTCAACAGGTGGATATTTTATCAAAGTATTAGGGTAAATGTGACTAAGTAAATATTAATATTATTAAGTATAAAAGTAGTCGTAAAGTAATCCAACTAGCAGTGTGGTGACCAAAACTGTGTTTCGCAGTGGACACTTTTGGACGAAATAGGCTTATAATATTTTATTCGCTTCCATAATCTCCATCAAAAATGTAAACAAAGATCTGTCACTGTCAATATGATGCGTCAATGATTTCCAAACTTTTTTTACAAGTTATATTGCATCCCGTGCTACTTGTCGTACGTGTATGTACGATAAACTAAAAACAACAGAGAAAACCTTACTATATGCAATTGAATCAATAAAGTGTTGCAACACAAATAAAAAAAATGAAAAAACTTGACAAAGAAAACCTTAACAAAGAAACGTATTATAACAAATTCTACTTCAGCAACACCCAATAACCAATAAGAAACAAGAGCACATTCGTATATAATCGAGAAGCGCGAAGTAAGAATCTTTTTATCGGGTTTGTTTTTTGCATTATTTTACTGGCCCTGATGTTGGATAAAATGTAAATACTGTAATAATTTTGTTTTAACGTTAATTCAAGTTTAAATAAATTCGGATTGTATCGCGGTTAATTATATTTTTACATTTGAACTCGTAAAAATATAATTCAATGACACAGACACTACACACCCACACCCATCATATTATATATACCTAAATTTTTAATCTTTCAATATGTACACTTGAACTAATTTAACAATTTTTTTAAACTCATTAATTGCTCTCTATGTGGATATTTAAATATAATGTAAATCCGTTATTGGATGTAGGATTTAATTTGAAAGTCTTACTGTTCGTATATAAATTAAGATCTGTGGATTTTGTGAATGTTAAATAAATAAATAAATAAATGCGATAAAATCCGATTAAAAAGGTATTTTCTTTAATATAATGAATCGTGAAACCTGAAGGAAATATTGTATATTTGTTTTATATGCAATCGTGCCTATTTCATAGGAAATCATTTTAAGGTCTTTAAAAGTTCAGTATTTTTTACTATGGGAATACCATAGATTACATTTTTGATCCGAGGATTTGGAATCGAGTATGGATTAGATTTTTTTAAATTTAGTAATTAAATACCTGTAAATCCTTGATCCCGCCTCTAATTCTCTGAAGTACGAAGGAGATGTCACAGTCGCCGGCATAACTTGAAATAAAATATAAAAATTCACTCTAAAATAAAAGAATTATTTTAAGTAAACAACACATATGGAAAAACTTCGACACCTTAAAGTTAATGAACTAAAAACGACAAATCTTTAGAAGTAAACAGATAATGAATCAGCACATCATGGTCACACTAAGTACATGACCTAATATTTGAAGTGTTGATAAAATTTAAGACTATTACGTTTACATTAAGATTAAAAATGGTTCTTTACTGTGAAATAGTCACTTTACCATATTGTCTTTGGCTGATAGTATATGATTCATTAACTGTTTTGCTAAACAAATTTAAAAAAAGAAAGATTTAATGCAACGATTTTGCGAATGACTTTCTTTTGTAAATATCCCGTCTGGGGCTGTCCTACAGTATTTTCATTTTACGTTCCGTGGTTGTGTTCCGGTTAAAGGGAAGGGAAACCCAGTGCGATTACGGGAACAAGAGCAATACGCACTGAAGCCTACGGCCGGAAACGCACCAGTACTCGATGTAATAATCACATTCAAAATATTTTATTACATCCCAGATTTAAAAAATTCACGTGATGACTGTCTTAGTTTTCTTCATCTTCATCGTGGTTATAGGTAGACCAAGAGGAAAATAAACCTCTCGCCACTTTTTTGTCAACGTTGTATAATACGAGTACATGAAATGAAATGAAATATTTTATTTTCTCAACATTGACAATTACTTGTTACTTGTTCTTATTGACGTCAAATAAAACATGAGTCTACCACCAGTTCGGGAAAACCTTCATGAAGAAGAACTGGCAAGAAACTCCACGGGTATATATTTTTCAAAATAAATTTACAGAGTCTCTTTATGTCTATTCTTCCCTGACAATTAGTCAATAAATTTAGGCTAAATCCAACAGTCGCGGTTTTATATAACTTTACTGATAATAATCGTGTATTAAAATTGAGTATTTATACAAATATTTAAACACGCACAAAGATTGTTCTGAATTGAGCTAGGAAGGTACTCATTTGCTTTATATATTTCAAGTTGACGATAGTAACTGTGATAGTTATAACGTGCATTATCATCGCTGCTAACTTTCTGAAAAGGTTCTGTTTAATTAACCATCTATGTCAGACAATAAACTTACAACAAGTCGACGTCCATGATGATCTCATTTCTAGAAAGGTTTTTATCGTACACCTTCATACCACCAACGCGCGGCGCCTGTAACCAAAATTATTACATTTGTATCGAGTTTTATAAGTCATTAATTTCAAGCAGTCACAATATGGACTGTTCATATTAAAAGACACAGAGTTCCGATCATAGCTAAAGCGTTTAAAGAGCCAAAACATTTCGTAGGCCAGTTGATTGCTTGATGTGCGTGTGCTTGTAAATATGCAACTTAACTCTACGTGGAAGCCGCCATCTTATCAAACCGTGTTCGTGACGCTATGGTGCGCGTGTACAATCAGTACATGCTTGTCAGACACACACAGTTGCTGTATATACAGGGTGTATCATAAAGGAAGCATATTACTTACCTAAGGGTCAGTGAATATACCATTGTTAGAATACACTGTAAAAGAATTGAGTTATTGGGGCTGGTTAGGACTTTCACACATACAATTTTTTTTAACTTCAAAATCTTTAACAGCACTAAGTGGTTTTCATACCTACCTATGCATGAGGCGCGAGAGGCGCAAATAAATAATATTTTTTTATTTATTTGAAATCATTAAACAACTAAAATCGTGTCCAGTCGCATCGCATCACGTACTACTCGATAGGTAGGTAGTGACGACGGCTGCGCCGCCTCGCGTGCCTCATGAATAGGTAGATATGAAAACCACTTAGGGCTGTCAAAAATGTTGAGTAAAAAAATTGAAATAAAAATTATGGAAGTCTTAACCAGCCCCTATAACTCCAATTTCTTTACAGTATGTTCTAAAAATGTTATATTAACTGACCCTTAAGTATTATGCTTCCTTTATGTTACACCCTGTATACAGGCTTAATGCTCACATAGGATCGAGTGCACAACCGACTTGAACTATTTATACAGATAACGAAACTCTGAAACATCAACGTAAAAGGTAGTTAAAATAAGGCATCTTCACAATATGTCATAACTCTTGTAATGCGCAATATGAATGGTTCGATTTTAAAGCGTTTTTTTGTTTAACAGCTGATTGTATCAAGAGTTCTTAGCCATGTTTCATGAAAGTCTCGGCACAGTCATTCAAAAGTCGCTTATTTTTAATTTGTGTTTACAAGAAACTTGTTAAGGTTTATTAAAGTTCGTTAAAATGACTAAGTAGGTAGGTAGGTAATATGGTGAGAGCACCCATATGAGAGCCACTGTAGAAGCTTAATAAAGAATGCAAGATATTTACTGGAAAAATATTACGAATTGGTTTACGAGCATACCATTTAAAACTAACGGCGCGGCGCCATTACAAAACATAGCATGAAATACAAATGTATTTCAAAGTCACTCCTCCTTCTTGCGTCGTGTATCGTCAATGCTGAGGGTCGTGACTCCGCCGAATGATATTGTACCGGACTATCTAAAATATCCGCCATATATACTCTTATAAGAAGGTAGTTTCAAAAAAAGGTTTCGTATTAGCGTAACCAAAAAAAAATACGAATGCTTAACCAACGGATTTGGAAGGCGCAGGAATATCGTATGATGAAGATTTTTTTACATGGATATTATCTAGTTTTTATGGGAAACCGTGGGTATGCTCTTGTTATCTATAGTGATTCGATTTTTCAATTTATTCAGTACACGAGGCACGTTGCCTTATCAGAAATTTATCATAAGATCATAAAGCCGTCGCGTTAATTTAAAGACCATAAATAATATGTGTTTTTATTATTCACAGTTATTATTTAATATTCGCAGTTATTTTGAATTTTGATTTCAGTTTTTATTTAATGAAATGATATCATCTTAACAGTGGCCAAAATGATAATAACGTTGTCCACAATGTTAACTTTTTTCAATCCTTTAAATTTACAATGAAAACTGTGCAAACCTACTCGGATATGACATATATTTTTGACGATCGAGTGGCGTAGTGGGTCTAATTCCTGCCTCATGTGTATGAGGTCACCAGTGTTGGTGGTCTCAGGTTCGAGTCCTGGTCGGGGCATTCATTTCTGTGATGAACACAGATATTTGTTCTCGGGTCATAGTTGTTTATATTTATATACCTATTTCAGTTCAAACTGGGTTCTCCCAGGTCACTGTATTGTCCTACATAACATAAGCTCTGCTTACTTTGGAGCCATACATTCGGTGTCTTTATCTGTGGATTTATTTAATATGTTTATTATTAATTAAGTGTTTGTCTTCCTTAACCGACATCCTAAGTTCACACACGTGAATGTGACATAGCGCGATGCAATACAGTACGCAAGAGACCTCATATTGCGATACTGTTGCATAAATTACTACTTGAAATATCACATCAAAAACTTTGGCAAGGTTTGTTCGATTTTTTTACTTATATTTAGCAAACTGCGATACCTGATATGGAATTGTTTAAAATTGAAATCACAAGTCGTGATGATCGTAAGCTGTTGAGCAACGGCAATTCTCGAATGCGAGATATATGCCCGTCTATAGACATTTTCATCTCTACCGCTTAAAATTTGTATGTCGATTAGTAAACTTCGGAAAATTGCGAGAATCCCCTGAATATCAAATTTTAAATATCGATCGATAAATCTCTAAATTGGCGATTTTTCTCTAAAAAAAATGAGAATTGCCACTGTATATACCTAAGGGTGCTCAAAATAAATGAAAACATTGCAAAAGTAATTTTATAAATATTTAGT
The DNA here is from genome assembly GCA_923062675.1 of Marasmarcha lunaedactyla. Classification (NCBI taxonomy): domain Eukaryota; kingdom Metazoa; phylum Arthropoda; class Insecta; order Lepidoptera; family Pterophoridae; genus Marasmarcha; species Marasmarcha lunaedactyla. The sequence goes on along the minus strand of OV281342.1, from coordinate 7,986,057 downwards.
TTTTTAAACAAATGAGATTATATTTCCATTATTGTGCATAGATACAAAACTGCTGTAATTACTGCATGGCAAACTTTACGACATGCCAAGCTGTCTCCCTTTTGTAGGATATTTGACAACTTTAGAAGTCGTTATCAAACTGGGACATGAATATGTTAGAACATGTAAACCACATTTAGAAACGAAGCATAAAATGTTTACTTAATACTAAACAAGAACGCAACGTTCAAGTTGTATTAGGAAGAAATGATACCACTTGACAACAAATTGAATCTACCAGCAAATTAATATTGGCGCCAAGATACTTTTTCCCAAAGATAAAAAATTACATTTATATCTTAGGGATAAAAAAAACAGGTATTTGCAATAAAGTTAGTACAAAAAACCATTAGAAGCTACTGTTAGTAATTAATACCCAAAACATTCTGACAGGGATATGCATTCTATCCCTGGCACAAATCAAAGGGATGTGTACTTATGGATACAGATAAAAAAGATCTAATTGCAAAAAAATTACAGGTATATCAGTTTTAAAATACGTTATTGGCAACTGACTGATTTAAGCCACTTGTTGTACGTGTTGCAAATACGGTACAGAGGTGCACGTTGAGATTTGAATGTTGCTCATCTAACCAAAACAAATGTGTACGCCGCCGCTAGTGCTAAATATTACCTCGAAAATTTTCCTATTCGAAGGTAAGTTTCGCGAAAGTTACCTGAAAGTTTCCAATTCTGGACAAACGTTTGAATAAGCTGCTGTTGCATATTTGTAAGTAAAATCATCATTTTTGAAAGATACTTAAATTACCTTATTTGTTTCAGGAAACTTACTGGTAGGTTACCTCGAAACATTCGGTAATTTTCAACTGTAGCCGCCGCGCCCTTCGGTTAGGGACATTTTGCGCCCTTCGTTCAGGGACTTCTAGCAATTAAGGACAATATGTCATTAAAATAAATAAATAAAAAGTTGCAGTACAAATAATGAAAAGACTCACAATTGTTCCCAGAGCCATGCGTTCAAATTTAAAGCCGTTAAGTTTGTAGTTTTTGAGGGTTTCCGCCAACGCCGGCTCGATAGAGTCCTGAATCAAGTTGCGGGCGTAATGGTTCACGTTTGGCCACATTTGATGCAGGATCTGCAGATAATGACAGCAGATTAAAATATAAAAATAGTCCAGGTTTTAAAACGTTATTGGGTAATAATTACAATGAACATACATACCCTATTCAACCATTCAGCCCGTTCCACATCAGGAAAGAATACCTGAAAGATTATAACTTAATAAGTTTTTTGACATGCATTATATTGCAATAATACAGGAAAAAAGAAAATCTATAACATCCAATATAATTATGTACCTAATGTACAAAAAAAAATTAAATCAATCTTACCTAGGTATACCTAATAAAGCAGATGTTTCCCGCCATTGCGCTCACATATACCTCTAATAGTATTTTTTTTCGGAATGAAAGGTACCTATAGGGTAACTTTATGTACCCTATATGTTCTTTCTGTACCCTTGACAACGCGTGTGCAAATTCGTGATGATTGGTTAAGTTAGTACAGTCGTACAGTGTAAAAGCGTAAAAACAAAAAACTCGCGTATAAAATATTTAAAAAATTAAGAAGTACTGAACCTATGATCAAAAAGAAACATAACACAATTATAAATATCACGTTCAAACACGGGATTGAGCCCGGTATGTATCCCTTATATCTAGGTGGTAATTTGACTACCTCATAGCAAGAAGTTCTATATAATACTAATTTATTATCCCAGATACTTGTCCCCAACGTCCTTCCTGTCACTTACCCAAGACGGCAGATCATCCAGTCTGGCAAGCACAACATCCTTCTCCGAGGACACAGCAGCCCTCTTCGCCAGGTTTCGGCGGCTCTCCGACTCCTTGTTCCATTGGTCTCTAATTACCGACAGGATAATCGGAGTGAGCAGCCAAGCCACGCTCCATTGCATATAGCCAACCAGGTAGACGGCACCTACGATTGCTGCCTAAATAATTTAAATGTTTGTTATCTTTAAAATCGTTTTTAAGAGAGGATTTCTGAAAAGGTGTTAGTTTAAATTTTGGACAATACATCTGAAACCATCAAAATAGTAAGGTTACCTTACCCAATAAGCACACTTCACTAGGAAATTGTTTTACATTAGAAATTTATTAAATATTTAACAGATATTGCATTCTCAACTCTTTGTTATCATCATAGGAGTTTAATTTAAAAATAGACCTTTCCATTTGTTTCCACTTGTTGATAAATATATAGTTAATTTGTTTCTGAGGATTGAGAATGTCGGTTTAAATGATTTTCGACCCATTTGTTTTCATGACCTCATGATTCAATTTTGTCAAAGGCACATTTGGCTCTTAACACTGTGGTTAAAAAAAATACTGACGTTGTCAAAAATAATGAGGTGGTACATAGTTTCGAATTCATCATGTTTAAATCTAATATTAAGTATGCAATTAAAACTCTATATAAAGTTAAAATTTATTGAATTAAAAATTATTTCATTAGTGTAATGTTCATTCTGTTCTACAGAGAATACGAATTATATATGTAGTAACAGTTGGTTTTGTAAGCCTTTCAAATAATTTTATTATATAGTACTTTATAGGTAAGCTTTGAAAACTAAATTCAATTTGTAATCAGCAACTCCTTTTTATTTTATTTTAGAAATCATAATTAAAGTGTGTAGTTCATAAATTAGTTTTTTACAAGTCAACATATTTATCTCTAGAATACACATATTGTCAAATAAAATCATAATGTTCACAGAATTACAACATTCATGTCCTTGACCACATAATCAATATTGTGTGGTAAGAATTTCAATTTAGTGGAAGCATTTTTTTTTATTAGTCATCAATTTCGTTCATGATATGTGCCAAGTATGATGTCATTGTTACCACCATGAAACCACGCTTCGATAAATTAGCATTGACTAAACAAACCACTTGACATGCTACTCTTGTAAATATCTATAGTATACTTTGTTTTATCTAATTAAGTAATAATTGTATTATCTCTCAAAAGTTAATTTTAACATTCACATGTTTAATCACTTGTAAATGATTGCATCATCATAGAAGTCTAGACAATGGAAAACATTATATTAAATATATTAATCAGACAAAATAGATTAAATACAACATGTTTTAAAACTCAAAACAGGTTTGGTATCAGAAGTCATTAAATTATTTAAATTTGGAAACCTTCAAGTAACAAATAAGCCTGGCAAGGTCAAGTGAGATGACTCACAGTTCAGACACAAGTTCACAGTTTAGTCAGGTATTACCCCTCGGAAATATTTTGATGACGTCATGCAAACTGGAGAGATAGCTACGTTACGGATAGAGAGAGATGGCTAGGTACTGGATAGGCGAAAAAGGCCGGAAGGCGGGGAAGCGCTTTCCAGCGAGGTTCGCAGATATTTCCGACGGGTTATGTGTTAGTAGTGCTCATTTTGTTTACAACTTAATAATTACAAGATAAATTGTGTAGGTAGGTAATTTCCATTAGTATTTTTTATTCATTTGCTATAAAATTAACAAAATATTAGGTCAGGGTTTCATCTTTTATACAAAACGAAAACAATATTTTCCATGAAATATTTATTTTTAATTGTAATACAAGTATATGAACCTATTTGTTCAATTACTTGTTGCCATCTTGTTGTTATTGACATGATGCCTATGCTGTAGAAATTTCATAGGATTAAACAACTGCAAAAACATTGATAGTCCTCTCTTGATGTAAGCTTGATACCACCTGAAGAATTTTGAAGACAGAAACAAGTGAAAATTTGAAGGTGCTTAGCCAGTGCTGTATTGTGGATACATAAATACTTCCCAGCCAAAATCTCAAATTTTTGCTAAGTGGTTAAAGAAGTGGTCGGTAATAATCATGATGATGCAGTGAAGGTCCAGATTTATTGTTTTAAGCAGCAGCAAAAACTCATAATTTACCATGCCCACACAATCTCATAAATGATACATTTTGTTAATTTTAACTTAGTTAATGTCAATTTTGCATAGCTTTTTTCTCACGTTTTTCATCCACTTAGCCATAAACATGATCTATCTCTTCAAAAATGCTTCAGTTTTATTACATTGTAGTAGAGAATTGCAAACTTTACACAATTCTTTAAGTTTCTTGCTGTGAAACCCAAAAACACTAAATATCCACTAAATTTACCACTTTTAAATTTACCACATTTAGGTTCCTAAATATACTTTTTTGTACAGCCCAACTGTTTCAAATAAGTTAAAACTGTCTTGTGGTCAAATTCTGATTCTTGAACTATGTTGTAACTACTAACATGATGATCTTGATCTACTTCTTAAAAAAGTATTGTATTTATCCATAACAGAGCAAGAGGATTTCTTTTAACATTTTTCATAGTATCAAAATCAGCCAGAAACAAAACACATCTGGCTTTAAAATATGAAATGACTTCTCCAACTATTACTTTGATAAAAACTTATTAAAACTAATATTTTTTGTATGCATAATACAAATAAATAGAGTAAAAGTATTTTAATAATAACAAATCTTAGAATACTATTTCTTGTAATGAAAATTTGTTTCCATTGGAAACATTAATTTATATGATAAGGTACTATTTATTTTATGCAGGAACTTATTTTATTTAAAAATAATGTTTAAATATTATAAGTAAATCATAGTTAGTGAAATCATTACTCTGTCATTTTACAATATAAAAATGCATGCCATAAATATTTACATACCTTTTTGGCGAACCTGTATATTATTGACAAAATACTGTTATGGTCATCAACACCTAATGGTGGAAATGCAGTCTTGCTAGCTGACACCATTTCTGTATTTTCTTTTTGATCTTCCTAAAACATGACAATATAAAATAAATACCCAATGAAATTAACTAATAAAGGAAAAAAAATAAATGAACTTCCTATAAGCTTTTGAGTCATGTTTATTTTTAGAAACCCGAGATTCAATTTCAACAACACAAACTTATTAGACGTACCATAATGTATGTGCGCTAAAGTGACGTGGTAGGCAAAGACTAGGTGAACACAAAACAAAAACGATGTAAATGAGTTACCAGCTGAACTTACAAACGCACTGGCCAATAGCTAAAACGTGACTCCAATGGATTTGTTTTTGAATATACTTAATTGATTAGTTATCATAGTACTACTTTAGTGACGGGCGGGTATCCATTGCGTAAATGAAAAATATTTTTCAACGAAGTAACTATGTTTTCATTTTAAATTATGTCGCGAAATTATTTTAACTACTGTTAGAAACTCTAGAAGCATCAACTGACTAACTGCAACCGACACCGTAGTATATGTTCCTTGAACTGATCAGCTGCTTGCTAGTGACAATACTGACAATGACATTCCCAAACATGGCATTGGCATATCTAAAACAACTCGTTCCAGTTCACGCAGCAGTTTTTTAGATTCATATCTTAATTTTTTTGTTTAGTTATCATGAAAATTGTATTACCATATTGTAAAATAATATTTGTGTATATTTTCTCATATCGTCTTACCATGGGCTTTTGCCTTAATGTGGAAAGCATCCTTATTTCATTTAACAATTTAAGTTACCTTGTATTGGCTCCTAGGTACTGGGATCCTAGATATGAAGGTTTGTAAGCTAGGGCCATCTTGAACTAGGTTTTCTGCGGATACGTGAGAAGAACGACACATTTGCCTAAAATATTTATACTTATGTACAATAATTATCAATACACAAAGATTTTTTGTCCTTGGATAGTGCGCTAATTCATGAAACCACTATTAATTATTCAATTAAACATTTGCAATACATTATATACTTATATTTGATTTTGATTGTATAATGTGGTACTTGCTTTTAAGCTGATAACTCACAGAATAATAAAATGCATAGTTTAAGGAAAATGTTCAACCCTTACCATGGATTTAAAACGTAAGATACAAAAATTCAGCTTATTAAATGTAAATTAATATTTTATAATTAGCCTTTCACTGACATTTTGGACAAATTTTGACAACTTTTGAAGCTTTTGAAGCAAGGTGATATTCAATAAAATAAAATATTCGTCCAAAAATGGTACTTACTGTAAAGTTGCAGTGTAAATAAGATGTGAGTTTTTGTTCCGAAGTTCCACAATAACTTGAGGAAAATAACAAAAAGCACAAAAATATTACAGTAGGAACGGTAGACAGACATATATACCTCCGCTTAAAACCACCTTAATAATCTAACTGCAGGGACAGCACAATCACCTAAGTTGTAAATACAGTTTCAAACTATTTAACTTTTTTACCGCCAACGCAATGCCCCGTGTCCTGTAAAGGATTAAAAATACCTACAAAAAATAGTATAAATATGTTTATATATATATATATATATATATTTATTATATATATATATTTGTGAATCTTTAAAATGTGCACATATTAAAATGGGGGGAAACTAGACCAAATTTTATCGACAGAAAAGAATAAATATTTTTTTGTAGGAGTTATGATGTTTTTAATTTTTCATTCGGGAAATTTGAAGCTATGTAAATAAATTGCTATAACTTTTGAACTAAATGGCCTATCGTGTTCATGAAAACTAAAATGACAGAAAAGCAATGGCAATACTGATTTATAAACAAAAAGTACCCATAAAATTTAACTTCACATGAAAAACAAACATTTTTTTGGAAAAAACTGATTTTTTGTGTTTATTTTTAGCAAATTGACGATTTTTTCAAAAAGATCGCATATTTTTACCATTTTATTACTATTTTATCTATTCTACATCGTATTAGTATTCGAATACTAAAAAAAAACATTCTTCTAGCTCAAACATAACATTTTCTGCAGACCGTTAAACAAAAACACTCATTACGGGTCTTATGTCAGTGTGGCGCATTTTGAACAAAGAAGGGTTGCATCCGTACCACTATCAAAGGGTGCAGAAACAGACGGGCCATCAAGATGCGTCATGTCTGCTTGAATCCTCAGGAAAAACCGAGAGGATCCGGAGTTTTGTAAAATAATTTTGTGGATGGACGAATCATAATTCAGGCAGGGCATCGTAAACTCCCGTAATTTACACGTGTCGTGCCCAAAGGACATAGCCCGAAACTGAAGAAACCATCTACTTTCCAAGTGCAGTTCTCCATTAATGTATGGGCGGCTCTAATTGATGACATCTTGGTTGGCCCGATCGTACTGCCGAGAACCTTAAATGGTGAAAGTTTAACTTTATAGGCTTCTTGTAAAATTTGCCTCATCATAGCCCATATCTTCGCCTAACAAAAGAGACAAGGCTAAATGGTGTGAATTTAATGAACCGAATGAACAATCCTTATCAAACTGCTTATTTAAAAAACAAAGAACTAATAAAACAGGTTTTTGAACACATCAGTATTACGTAACATACAAAACTCCCACCTCTCATGACCTCAACTTGACGTTATATTGACAAATAGTCATGGATGAAAGAGAAGCGAGCATCAACGTCAGGGTCTCTGGCGGACTGCGGCGGTTAGGCTGGAATGCTTTGCTTTGGTGCTGTTATGGGAGTTAATTATATCTTGTGTTTCAATTCAAATCAATTATTTTTCTTACACATTTTAAGACAAGGGAAAACGGAGAAAATGTTTAAAAATACGTAGAGGTCTAATTAATCGTAAACGCATCGACTGTGACTGCATCCGGTTCAGGATTCCTGGTTACAAATGCGTCACATTTGGCATTGGTACAACTAGAAAAATGTCGATAACCACCGGACCAAACTGATCGAGTATCGTTTTGAAGGCACTACCCGAAAGAGCCAACTCTGTATCAGGGTTCAACTTCCTAGATTCCACGTCTGTGCGATTTTCTTTATTCATTAAAGCAAAAATCTATAAATTACGTTCCTCGTCAAATGCCATAGCCCCATGTGTCTAAATTAATATGGTATTCTTTTTCACAATAAAATTTATTGTTTTGGAATACTGCGCCCCAGCCTGTTCTGAATGCATCTGTTTATATCTTATAAATTTGTGAAATAATTGAACAGGAACTCTTCTAACAGTAATTTAGGGAGTTTAATTTTTGCCTCATAGTTGTGCTTATTTTGTAGCTAGACAGGCTGCGAACAATATGTATCCTATATGTATGGAAAAATCTCGTATCGAGCATATTTGAAGTTTCATAAATTTATTTATTATTATAACGCTTATCGTCAGGTACTGTTCGATGTTAAACATAAAGCCTAAAAATGTTACTGACTTTGTCGGTACTAGTCGATTTTGTCCACATTCACAACAAGTGATTCATAACTACGCGCATAATTTTTGTAAATACCCCCGGAGCAACGGATAATCCATACGGCATGGCCGTTAACTCGTATGTAATTGGCTCAAACATATCGTTTTCTTGACATTCAAAACGTAGGTTTTTTTTGTAATTAGCAAATATAGGTACGAGTAGGTATTATCTTTCTTATCTATGTTCGCTAAGAAACCATTATGGGGAATTAATTTAATTTAAAGCTGTTTTATTTATTCATTTTTTTTTTGTTTAGTACGAACCATTTTTCACCGTTGAGTTTCGGCGCCAAAAATATTGATTTATTACATTTGTTTGATATAAACTAAGTTTTATAGCCTCTGAGTGTAACAATTTATAAATTACTATTATCAAATTTCGTTTTTGACTATGCGACAAAATATGTTTGGGAGTAAATACTGGTGTAATTTTATCATGAAATGGAATTAAAATGATCATAATTATTATTTATCCATTTTAAAATAGTTTCATTATTTGTTATTTTAGGCCAATAATCGTAAAATTAATGGATTCGACCTGCGTGTAACTAAATGGTTTATTCGGTGCATGAGTCCCGGACTAGTTGAATTTTGCGTTGAACGCCGAACTCAAATGTGGACGCCAAAGTGGAGGCACTGGCATTTTCCACGTCACCCCCCCCCCCCCCGCTTGACGGGTAACGAGGAGGTCCCATCCGAGGAGTTTCCCGACTGGATTGACCGGTTGCCTGTCTATGTTTGGGGAGTACGAAGATAGCTTCGGTGTACTTTTTAATTATCATTATTATTTAATACTTTTTTATCTCCTTTTTCAATAAGTACGTTCATCCCCCTATTTATAGCGGTTATTCCATAACTGGAGCCCATTAAGCCCCGAGGTTAGAAAGAATCTCTGGATCCATGTCGGAAATAATTCTCCCGACTGGCCCGGATCATTCTCGGAGGTCGACGATTCCAGATTAGGGAGCGTCTACTTAGAGCACTCAGGTATTGCGGTAACCCAAATGGCTAGCCAGAGATTCGTCCACTGGGTTCATCATTAAGGAAAGTCGTCATAAAATTTTAATGACAATTTTCAGATTTGAAAAAAAAATAGTAATAATAGAATATTACGCAATACAGATATTGTGTTAAATCTCTTTCTGACTACACGCATATTCTGTATTCGTATTAAATATTATTGAAAAAAAGAGTCAAAAATAACAATACGAGTAATACACAGCATTAATCAGAATAGGAAACATCAGGTAGAAGACTACCAGGAAATTTTTTGCAGATAGCGTGATATATCTATTATAGATTACACGTATTTTCTGCATCTTTTCGACAAAGCGAAATATTAGTTTATAATAAAAAACATCAGGTAGAAGACTACCAGGAATTATGCGGATAATGTGATATATCTATTATAGATAACACGTATTTTCTGAATCTTTTCGATAAAACAAAATTTTAGTTTATAATAAAAAACATCAGGTAGAAGACTACCAGTAATTTATGCGGATAACGTGATATATCTATTATAGATAACACGTGTTTTCTGCATCTTTTCGATAAAGCAAAATTTTAGTTTACAATAAAAAACACCAGGTAGAAGACTACCAGTAATTTATGCGGATAACCTGATATATCTACTATAGATAACACGAATTTATGCATCTTTTCGATAAAAAGAAATTTTTGTTTACAATAAACAAGATCAGGTAGAAGACCACCAGGAATGCATGCGGAAAATGTGATATATCTATTATAGATAACACGCGTTTTCTGCATCTTTTCAACAAAGTGAAATTATAGATACCCGCGATCACTTATGAAAAAACATAAAATGGCTTACCTCATCGGAAGAAATAACGAGTCGCTTTCGTTTATTCTGTATTTTTTGTTCTAATTTTCAAACTTTTAGTACACTTTTAGTACAACTTTTACAACATATCAAATATTAATCTATTAAGTCAGTGGTTGGTATAAGACGTGTGCTTATTACCACACACGAAAAAAGAAATGAAGACTTACCGGGACCGGGGATAATCAAGTAAGCAGACGGAAGTTTTTTGAATAAGTCAAATGACATACTTTAAAACTGTGCGAAGTTACCTAGTACCTTAAAAGGACCACCTGTTTAATTATATACTATCTGAAGAATGAAGCGACGAAATATAATATGCTTTAGCACACACAACTTGTTGAATTGTATATTATAAACCAATATATGCACTTTTCTAAATTGTACACAATATTATTATTCACACTAGATTATAAGACTTAAATATTAAAGATGTGGTTATTTATGTAAAAGTCGGTTTTTCTTACATAAACCCACCAATTTAACATAATTGTTCACTAATCAATAATTATAATAATTGTTTGTTCTTATTTCTCTTAAAATATTAAAATCTTAGTCATGGAATGTAAAAATCAACAACTCAACATATTTATTTAGTAAACAACAATTGTATATAATTTTCGCACACGGTAATCAGTCTTGTAATATTTAAATCTCGACCATAGAATCGAAAAATCAGTATTACTTTTATTTCTGCGTGTCCATTTTTAATTTAGCTTAGTAACTTTTCTAGGGCTATGCTGTATGAAGCATATTTGTTACTACATAAAGAGGCGCGCTGAATAGAAACAAGCCACTTAGTCCTAAGTTGACACGCTTTTTTAGCGCTTTATCAATAGATAAATTTTTAGTCTACTCGCAATACGATTCGAAATCGATTGTACATGCCACTAGTCCATATTGTTACGTAATCGTTTATTGAGTGGACTTTCAGGGAGTCGCCACCAAGACTTCAACGGCGAGAACGCTCAGGTGTCGTCTGGCGATCTGGCGCAGGCAGGGTCTGCATCAGGTAGGGTCGGGGCAGGCTACGTCAGTATTAGGCTCCATCATATGTATCAGGCTCCTTCAGTTGCAGGCTTCATAAGTTTCAGACTTCATCAGTATTGGGCAGCATAAGTATCCGGCAGCTTCAGTATCAGGATCAGCATGAGAACCAGGCAGCATCAGCATGAATAAAACACTTTTTACCGGATATTATCGCGTATATTTTATTTAAAGTATGAATCGTGAAAATTTAAGAAAATATAGCATCAGCATGAGTTTGAGGACTTCGGCTTCAGCATCACTTTGAGAACCTCGGCTTCAGCATTAGTTAGTAGTAGACTTTTAGATGTTTCCATTAAACTTGCTTGCAATAGACTCGCTTGTAACAGACTGCCGTTCTTAGGCCAGCTATCGGCTTATATTATAGCCGGGCTCGCATTCTAATGAAACCGCAATTTGAAGTTTTATAGTCTTGCTAGCCAGGAATGATATATATTTTCATAAAATATATTTGAGAGAATTGTGTGTAACAGGCTTAGTTTGTTTGGCAGCTAGCATTGCTGTCATAAAAAAATGCGTCGACATGATTGTCAATGAAAGTAAACAATACAATGTATGGAGTATACCATATTAAAAAAAAGAGTTTGTAAAGAAATCATTGCCGGATATAAATTCGTCAATTTCATCAAGAATCCCACTTCCAAGACACTAAAACTGCACACCAGTAACTCAGAAAACACTGCCACCCTTTTATTAAAAAACTTTTAAGCAGTACTTGGAGCTAAAACTTGCAAAATTAAAAAAACTACAATTAGATAAAAAAAATTGAGGTTATTTCTTTTTTTTTTTAATACAAACATTAGGGATAACCATCGACATAAAATGAAAATGAATGAATGACAGGTATCGATTCCCGATTCGTATCGACATTTTGATGTATCGATACAAGATCCGATAATACTAAATCACTCAGATAAATATGTTTATGTAATAATTAATGTTTTTACTTTCAGTGTAATTTAGTAAAATTATAGTTTACAAAGACTTTTTGCCGTTGGAACAATATTATGGTTGTTACTGATTCTTTTATTAGGTGAGTTTTGAGCATAATTCGTTCTGCTTATAGTTCCGTGAATTAATGTACCACTATAATGTGTCGTTTTTTGGTATAATAAGTCCTATTTGGGAGAAAAAATATCTTTTTTAAATTAAATTGAATTTACTTGAATTTTTTTTATTCTAATTCATAAAACTACATTGTACATTAATATTAATTTCAAATGTTATTTTTTTTGTGGCTACTTTAAACTGGGTATAAGGTGGCAAACCCATATCTGTAGCGCGTACGCATACTCCTCATTCACAGGGGAGGTCAGCTTTATTGCCCGATTGCAAACTACCTAGAAGGGCAAACTTTTAGAGCTATCGGAATAAGCTAATTATGCTGATGACTAAAGTCGATTGTAACTTAAAGGGCAAAGATATTATCAGAATATGAAGTATTTATTCCAGTAGACGCACAAATGATAGAGCTACAGTCGAAAGGCCAGAGCCAAGGCGACAGCCAGCAAAGAGAGTTTACAATAACCACTGGCCTGAAGACATTCCGACTACAGAAAATTCAAAGAGGTACATCAAATACCTATATTGCCTTCTGTGCAGCAAAAAGAAAAAGCGCAAGGAAACGAGGTTTAGGCATAAGATTTGCAAAAATCGTCTTTGCCCTGCTTGTTTTGAGGAATGTCATACTAATTATGAAGCAAATGTGACTGATTCTGAGTAATACAAAGACTGATTAAAGAGTAACTCTTGTATAATATGAATAAAAAATTTAAATTGATTTTAGAAGTGCCTTTAATTTGTTTTGGTTTTGATTGTGTAATCTGGAAAGAAAACATAACATTTAGTTTATTTTTGTTTAGTCTGATTCTATTATTTTAAAAATATAAAGAAGACTGATTGTTAATTCTATTACATTAATAAAAAGAAATTATATTTTGATAAAAAAATAATTTTGTTGATTTGTTGATGTCGATTATCGCTTTGCCAAAGCGATTAGATTTAATAATTAAATAATCAGTATGGGTAACATCACTAAAATGCCAAAGGGTCATTGACGTTTCATTGTTAAAGTTTTTTTCTGAATCTGGTAAAGAGGTGGACACATGTCTTAAAAGCAATCTTTCATTTTATTAATACTTTTATTATACTAATACTTGAAATTGGCAGAAATAGTTATTGTGTAGTAACAATAGCTGATTACTTACCATAAAACCCAAATAATAATAATAATAATATTTAGCAGTTATTGCTTTTAATTCATTACTCAAGCAAGGAACAAGTCACCAATGGAACAAGACATTTTACATATAGACGGGTTATCCGCTCTCAAAAATGGCATCGCAAATGCAAGGCATTTGCCCGCTATTTGACTGACTTGTGCAACCCAGTGTCTGCTAAACGTCAAACAAAACTTATTCCCTATTCTGTGTTTTTAATACCGTTACAATGCCTTCTTGTGTGTTAAGACAGTGTACGAATTACACTGTTACTGTTAAAGATACAGTAAACGTTTCTTTTCATGCGTAAGTACAAGTTTTGATAACTATCTTATTTATTATTTCATTTTGCTATTTAAAATGACGTTAAAATTGACATGACTACTCGTTTCAACAATCTCGAAGAGCGAGATGTAATATGAGTTTGTATGTGGGAGTAAAAGAGACAACGCTTTAGAGTTTCGACAATTTACGTACTACGTCACGTACGCTCGCGACCAATTAGTGCGAAGCAACGTCACGAAGTACATAGGTATCTCTTTCTTACAACAAGTGAACGGTATTATTCTTTTCTTCTCCCACAAATTATATTACTCTATATATCGGGTAGGTATCTATAGTAACGTTGACACCGTTTTTTTGTGCGGTAATGTTTGGGTATGACTTGTCTATATGTAATATGTCATTGTAAGTCACCCCCTTTTAAGTACATAGATACTTGATAGGACTATATTTTATACTTGGGATCCATTTTTTTATTGCCAATTTTATACTTGCGAGTCCATTTTTTATTGCATGTTCAATTTGAAAACTTTTGTACACACACGAACAAAATAAAACAGTACAACATGTGATATTTTTTTTTATTAGAACCATAAAATACAAAATTCACTAAGTAGATATCCTTATCTTACCACATACATAAAAGTATTAAAATTTATTACCAATTTTTTTTCACTATTTAATGGATTTTATTTTTGACACATACAAAGTACCCTATGTTATTGGTTGGTATTTTAACCCTTTACAATGGAAGGTATAACTGGTATGTTAACATTTTACAAACATTAGGTATCAAGAAATAAAATGGAATGCATATGAATTCTCTGGAACTAATTTTTAAATTGAATAGCAAGAACATTTAAATAATAAGGCCATAATTCAAAATGCAATATTATTGAACACTGAGTATAACAAATACGACATAAAATTGTTTTAAATAAACTCTAATTAAAAATGGTGCAATTGACTGCATAAAAATGCTAGGAAAAGAAACAATTAAGCCTCATTCTCTATCACTGACATATTTGAACATTGTCAAAGGATAACTAAAATATTAAATTTGCTAAAAAATCTAAGAGTTTCATACTAGTCAAGGCACATTAAAAATTTCCGATATCATTTTAGGTACTTTGTAAGTACACTCACCTATAATACCTCAATTTAAATAAGTTTCAGATTTGAAAATGTACTTCAATATACATTTCTCCAATAAAAAAAATTAATCAAAAAGGTTGCAGGGCCCGTCTTTGTAGATGGCACTCACAATTAGGTACCTACTATTACACTTTACTATAACAATTCATAAATTCTTGGTTAAAGTCTTAATATTACCTATTTCTAAGAATTCAACTAAATTCAACTTATTTTGAATAGGAAAATTGTTTTAACTGTCTTTTTAAAATTATATTAGAAGGTTAATCATTCATTTGACCATGGCCCTGCGTTATAATTTCTTATTAATGTGATAATAACCTAGTTGATTTATAATTTTATCTGACAGTGTTTTAAATTTTATTTTAAACTCTGTCAGGATTTAAATGTAAGCTCTAGGATCCTTATTGAAATGGGACTAATTAGTTTAATTTTAATAGTTTCACAAATTATACCTACAAATTCATTATTAAAACATTTATTTTATTTTAAGATTCCTTCTCTTTAAAACGAGCACAATAAACACAAGACTAGCGAAAAATGACTATATTTACTAAAATCAGTCCCAAAATATGATCAGATTAAAAAAAATTTAAAAACATTACATGTAAAACTATTATACATTAAATCTTAGGCTTAAAATATATGATCTCAAAATAAAATCTCCGGTTTTTTATACATATCATCCATTTTGAAATTTCCTTTCAGTTGTAGGAAAAGTTTAAAACTGTCTGTGGTAGTATCACCTGTATGAACCCCAATTTTCTTTTTTAATAGATAATGTACTAAGTACATTTAACGTCAAACTTATGTTTAAAAAAAATTGATTTTAGGTCGCGAAATGTTTAACTCTATCGAGTAAGGCATCACAAGTTTTCTTAGCGTCTCCCAGTAACATGGCCGTGTTGGGGTTGTAGAAGATAGGGTTGTCGACTGCCGCGTAACCCACACCCATGGATCTTTTCATTACGACCACCTGGAAGATTGTAAATTATTAGTGGACAACTCTTTTAAAGTATTCATTATCGTAATCAAAAAATAAACACGAAAATCGAATTAAAAGACAGCAAACCATAAACAGTTTAATTTAATTACCTATTTTAACATTTCATTGACATGAAAATGAAATGTGATTCATTTACAAAATAATTAAATCAAACAATCGATATTTTTTTGAATACGTAAATATGAAATTAATATGAAATAATTCAGAAAGTTAGTAAAGTTTACAGTTCTTATGTTAAAAAAGTATTTAGTACGGTCTTTACGACAATTATTATTGGTTATATTTATCATAACTCATTTAAATAGTTTAAAGTTTCATAAGTATACTTGATTAGGCAGTTTCTTATTTGATAGTTGTGCTATGTCATCTTTTAAAACGCGATAAAATACAAATTAAAACCTTCAGAATGATAGGTTGTTTGTTATGGCAAGTCTGATACTTATAATCTTCTAATATACCACTGTAGGTATATAAGAAGATTATATGTATCAGGCGTATAAATACATATATTTTAATCGATTGATCATTTTCGAATAATTTTACATCTGATCAATCAGCTAAGAACTCTTTGTTAAGCAAATAATAGGCAACATTAGAAAATTCCACTATTAGTTCAAACTCATAAAACATTTTCGCTTAATATTTGGCTTGCCAGAATCAGCGTAATGTATTTGTATTAATAGAAAAATTAAATTCTGTTACACAATCCAAAAAAATACACGAGATCAATACCTAACCTGAAAATTAATATTGTTGAAGAACCTGGATTCTTTATCAAGAATCACAGAAAAATCTTTACAGATGGATCCTTGCAGGGATAACCTTGTTTCCACCCAGGAATAGCGAGCTCTAGATTATTTGACGGCCGAATGGTGAATTGGTTAGTAGACCTGCCTCATATGCTGGAGGTCCCAGGTTCTAGTCCAAGTCGGGGCATTCATTTGTGTATGAACACAGATGTTTCTTTTCGGGTCATGGTTGTTGATATATGTATGTTTATTCTGAGTTTCCTCCCAGTTCGCTGTAGGGTCATCCATAACACAAGCTCCGCTTACTTTGGGGCCATATAGAGGGGGCAGTTTGTCCGGAGATTTATTATTATTTAGAGTAACAACAGATTTTATTATCTTGACGTTGGAACTAATTGCAATTTCCGAGGCCCTATAATGCTGCAAGCCATGACTTTCACCAACTTGTTATTCTTTCGGACCGCTTTACAACATTTAGCTCGATGCGACTCTGGTAAGAGAGGTGTTTCGACAGCCTATTTAATTCCTTCGTTATGTCATCTAAGCCAACACAATATCCAGCACAAGTCGGTATATGGAGTGACGAGGAGACGAAAATCCAATGATGCAGTTTCAGTTTTTATCGAAATCGGGATCGTTACTCCTTTCAGCATTTTTCGCTACTCCCCAAAGCTATGGAATTGCCCATCCTCCATTCCCAATTGAAAAAGCCTCCTTTTATATTTAGATAAATATAATTTATAATTTTAAGATTATTTGTTATAATCGGCAGCAAGAAAAGGGTCCCTCATTCTTGGTGAAACAAACTGCACAACTATCGACCTGGGGCGGTTAGTTTCCTTGTTGAATTTAGCAATGCGAGTATAATGGGTTAAGTGATCATTAGAAATGTGGAAGTTAATAACTAAAATTTGTTTCAACAGATATTAAATTTGTAAAAAAAAATCCTAAATAAAATAAATATAAAAAAAAGTAATACGTGACTTAATTATTTTTTAAATGAATGAAGCTCACCTGATTGGATTTCCACACTTTGAGCACGGGCATACCAGCGATGGGTGAGTTAGGGTCATCCTCAGCTGCACTGTTCACTGTATCATTTGCACCTGAAAAAATATAACGTGTTTGTTATAATAGCTTACTCACCTATCTTATTTTTTATTTAATATTTATCTACTAGGTAACAAATAATGAAAATTATTAGAAATATATGGGGTGCTAATCACTTATTCACTTCAAATTCAAATTCAAATATTTATTTCTCAACATTGACAATTACTTGTTCTTATTGACGTCAAATAAAACATGATTCTACCACCAGTTCGAAAAAAACCTTCGTGAAGAAGAACTGGCACACTGGAACTTGACTACACTATTCTTGAAGCAATTGCTACATATATTCGGCTAGTTCCGATCGAGTAGTCCGTTTAGGCTCGTCTCACTAAGAACCGAACGCCACAAACCGGGGGGTTCTTTTCAGAAAATTAATCTATCACAATGCCCGAATATATGGGAAGCGCATCTAAATTCTAGATTCACCTTGTTCGTTTAGTAAATTTTTATTGAATTTCATACAATAATTTTCAACATACCAATGACGAGGACTAGATCAGTGTCAGGGAAGTCATCGTTGATCTCTTCCATTTCGAAGACATCATCATAGGGAACTCCGGCTTCAGCCAGCAACACGTTCAGTTGGCCAGGCATGCGTCCTTCAATATGAATTTAATTTAACTAGTTATTAAAAATAGATCACATATAGAGATATATATAGAATAGAGCAACACCTAATTCAGTAAACTATTTCGTGAAATTCACTGACCTATATGAAAGTGGATGCTGCAAATTGGTGGAACTGCGTGTTTGGAATTTGGTCTAAATTACGAACATTTAAAGTTCCACTAAAGTCGTTGTATTTCGATCCAAATAACTATATATTGTCGACACTAAATTGAGCTGTTGACGTCATAGTCGGTACGTAAAATCTGAGGCACTTGGTTTTCATACATTTTTAATAGTTTGTGCCATCTAGTTCAATATAGGTTCGTGGTAGTTTTATCGCAAAGAGTATGACCATCTGTAGTATTACCTACCTATTTTGTAAATGAGTCACTGAACATTAAAACCGAAAGATAAACATCTAATCTACTAAGCGCTGATTGTTCAATGCTCAGATAACTTTTATCAGTACATTAATGTTTAGAACTGGACATAATTTCTATGTACAGTCTTGTCAAGTGTCAAAATTATATATTTAAGCATTTAAAAATCAGCCCTAAATATAGTAGTTTGATTAATTAGTATCTAATACGAAAAAAGCAAATCACTCTGTGAGAGAAAATGTCAAGTCTAATTTAAAAGTAAAAATATTTAATTACTTACCTGCCACCGGATGTATAGCGAATCGTACCCGTTTTCCAGCTTTCTTTAATATTTCCACGAGCTCTGCAATTGGATACTGCGCTTTAGCGACGCATAAGCCGTACCCTGAAAAAAAAGCAAAAAATTAACAAGTGTCTTATCAATTTAAAACAGAGGAAGACAGTTGACGTTCGTCCATGTGTACTCAAGTAATGGATCTAGTACTCACACAAATTCAAATTCAGACAGAATAATGCAACGGAGAGGCGCGCGCGAAATCGGGTCGCGACTTAGTTAAATCAGGCGACGGGGACAAGGTTTTTGAAGTCCATGTGTTAGGAGCTTGTGACCTACTTACCGCTATTTGAGTTTGTTGAAAGAATTTTATGATTAGCATCTGTACTAATGTAGCGCGTATACAGTGTGAGAGGGTCCGTATTGGGATGCCTAAATTTAATTGGCATATCATAAGGCTGCATAACGTTTTTTGGCATACCGTTTGTTTCGCATAACGTTCGTACAGAATAAATCATAAGGCATACTTTATTTCCCCATAACTTCATTTATAATAATAATATATTAGCATGAAATGTTCATGCATAAAAGGTTTTACAATAACCATTACTTATCATAATATTTATTGGCATCTCACGCTAAGGCATAAAGTTTATAAGTCATACATATAGAATACCATAATTTGCCAAAAATAAATGGACTGTAAAATTAATAATCTAAAAACTTTTGCACTTCTTTGCTTGTTACAGACGATATAGCAACGTGGTTTAGTCAGTATTACGTATGGGGAAATGCAACATCGCCACCTATTTTCACACCTAAATTTTTGAGTACATTCGAATTAGATGAAGAAAACCCTTTCATCTCATAATGCCATCTGCGCAAAATGCCAACCGCTCGCAAAATGACAACTTTTCAGAATGCCAACTTCTTGAAATCCAGAAAGCCAATTTCTCACAATGCCAACTTCGCATAATGACAACTTCTCTCAATGACAACTTCTGAAGGGACAGACGTGATGTTTGTTTGAACCAAATTGAAAAGCTGGAAATGGTACTTAATTTGGTCCTGTCGCTTCGCCGGGTCTTGCCGCACCACGCTCGCTTCGCTCGCTCGGCTCGAGCGTGCATTAACTACATACAAACCTAACCTAATTGAACGGGTGCATCTCATTTCATAGTTTCCCTCCCTCCACGCCTACGGGTTTATAAAAACACTAGGGCGGGACAGAAAAGTCGCGTGGTTTCGGGGTTGGCTAATTCGGTTCTGTATTATTGTGTTATATATTTTAATTATAGTTAGAAGATTATTTACAATGTATTATCATCATTTCTTAAATAATCTTGGTTAAATGTTATTATTTATTATTCACGTGCAAGTCGCTTTTTGGCATGACTTATTTATTGTTACTTTCAAGACTCAACATAAAGTATATGACATATGATCTGTACTTGATAAATTAGGCACCAAAAGTTTTTTTATTACTTTACATTTATAACTTTAGAGGTTATGCATACTTCTATTATGCGTTTTGTATTTGATGATAATTTATCTTTAGACGTATGACAGTTATGTACTTTACATTTATGCTGTATAAAATTATGATAAAGAAAATTAGAGTAAGTGAAACTTATGGCAATGAAACCATTCTGCGTGTATAATATTCTGCTTATCTCAATTTATACGAAATAATTTTTTTGCTGAAACTGTTATGCCAAATTACATTATGATAAAAAAATTATATGTCCGAATGGGCTCCGATGTGACATCGTAACAGTAACGTAACTAAATAAGCTGGATTCAGTAAAAGCATAGTGTCATTGAAATTTAATTAAACGGAGCGGTACCAGAAAAGCACACTCTGAAAACAGTTGTCTAGATATTATTGTCCACGAGTAAGATACTGGTTTACAGACAGACAGGCGGGTCGATAGCGAAGGCGCTACCCGCTTGTTCGAGTCGCTAGTGTTTGTTGAACAACAATGCCAAACCGAACGGTATTGGCGACTTAACACATATTGGACTTTGCCGTCCGGCAAATGATGCCAGCCCGAAAATGTGAGTAGCGACCCTAACACGGTCCTCCCTGATATTCTTACCAGGAGTAATAATAATGTTGCTAGCTCTATTGATGAGGTCGGCGACGGTGTCGACGTTCATCTCGGTGTGCGTGGCGCCCGACGGCCGCGCGGCGCTCGAGTGCGTCACGCCGTACCCGCCGAGGATCACATTCGGCAGCGAGCGGTTCATTGCCTGGGGAGGAAGACAATTAAATAAACTTATACTTTTATTAAAAATAGAAAATATAGGTTTCGTTCGTTTGATTATGTGTAATCGAAAATCTCTGAAGGTACTGACGGCCGAGTGGCGTCGAGATCTCAGGTTTGACTCCAGATCGGGGCATTCATTTGCGTGATGAACACTGATGTTTTTTTCTCGGGTCATGGATTTAATATAGCTATGTTTATTATTTTTATTATATTTATTATTTTTATTTTTTTTTTAAGTTCGCTGTATGGTCATACATAACTCAAGCTCTGCTTACTTTGGGTCCATACAGTTGTATACTTGCTGCAACAGCATTGTTTCGTTAAATTAGAATTTGCGTTCGGCTGCGTTAACATTTCAATATATTGGCAAAAAAATATCTCATTATTTGAATTTACTCTACACATTATGTACTCGGTCGTCTTCAACAGAATAGCGTAAATTTTTATGCGTTTTCAGCTACATAAAACATCATGGAAATAAAAACAATTATGTTTCATGTAATCAAACAATAAATGATGTAATAATAATAGTTTAATGATCTGATTCTGTTCATTCATCATTCGAAAAAATTACAAGAAATGTGCATAACAAAGAACTGTTTGTAAACTCATAATAAGTAAACGTTAAATTACAACCTGACCTTACTTCACAATATTGTAGATAAAGATCCCCATTAAATCTACTCACTTTGCACATGATATAAGACAGTATAGCTCCAGAACTGCCGATGAGGGCTCCAACGATGGTCATCAAGGAGTTGTTGAGCATGAAGCCCTCCGCGCAGAGCGCCCACCCGGAGTAGCTGTTCAGCACCGTGATCACGACGGGCATGTCCGCTCCTGAAATTATTACAATTTTATAGATACTTCCTTTTTTATATTTTCAAAGCCGGTAAAATGTCCATGCAATGCCAATGTCCGAATGCCACTGGCATTCGTGTTTATGGGTATCATTACTCAAAGGGAATGTTATTAATATAATGTAGAGCCAGATATTTTCAGACATTTCAGCCCAATATGTACACATATTATAATCTGATTTAGGTAATTTTGGTCTCAACAAATCTCAACAGTTATTGAGTATTGATCAATAATGCGATGCAGACTGTATGCAGCGTCTGTTTGTGTGATTGCACTAGTTGTTCCTCCGATTTAATAGGAACATAATTATTACGTTACCATAATTATTACTTCAGTTAAAATAGACAGGACGTTGCCCCAGATGAGCATCTAAAAGAGAAATTCTACCACTAGTGACATAACAGCGGCACCCAGAGACGTCAAACGTTACTTTAGGAATCACAGATTCTGCTTAGCAAATCAAAATAAAATATGAGTGTAAATTCGCTAATCAAAATTAATTACGAACGCCCTTCAATATAATAGCCCTTGTTAATATTTGGTCATCACTTGCCTCCAATAGCAGCCGTCAAAGTAAGACCCTGGGCAGCACTGAGCCCAGCGGCGGCACTCAGTAGAGCGAGCCCATGGGCGTCGGTGGCCAAGAGCGCGCCGCCGCAAGCGAGTGACGACGCGAGCAAAGTCGCGTTGATCGCATGGCGGCCGGGCAGTAAGAGTGGCGCGGATGATAGCATGCCTTGCAGCTTGCCGTATGCTACTAGGGAGCCGCTGGAAGTTCATGGAATAAATGAAGGTAAGTTTGTTAAGGAAAGTTGTCAACATGGATGTGGGATATCAATGATAGCATTTCAACGTTCTTTTGGACATTTTTAGTGAGGTTTCGAAGTATTTTTTTGTATTTTTTAGATGTAATTCGATAACTAGCTTTCCCCCGCAGGATCACTGGCGTGAATTAAGTCAACTTCATTTTTTTGCTGAGACGGCTACAGACGGGGTACTTGGTTTAGGCTAATGTGAGAATCGCTTGCGCGTTGTTCGGTCTTTCGTTTGCGCTCAGCATACTAATGGGCGACAACACTGCAGGGGATTCTGAGCCTGCACCAAGTTTCCCTAGTGTACCAATGCCGGCTTACACAGAATAATTAAACAAAGTTTCATATCAGACAAATGTATGAGCACAGAGAGGTCTGACTCAATTTAACCTAGAAAGACTAATCAGGTAGTCTGCGTTTTTAAAGTCTCAAGTGTTATGAATATTCAGCTTTATGTTATGACAAAATTAAGAAACGGAAGATAGGTGACGTTCTTACATGGTGTACCTCTTGAGTATTGGGCTTGGTACTTACACAAACTGAATGAAACTAAAAAAAATATAAAATTACACAGTGAGGTAACACTCGAGTAAGACGGATGTCGTGCGATAGCCTCGGTTCTTTTCGCGTAGTGACAGTCGGATTTAGACTATTTTCAGCTAATAATTTTTTTTTCAATTCTCTTACTCACGTAAACGTAATCCCTCCGATGTAAGTGCCCAGGAACAGGGACGTCTTCAGCGTGTTGGCGGTGGGGTCCAGAGCCATCGCCGGGAAGTCATGGATGTAGGTCGCTATGCAGGTTAGCACTGCCGCTGCACCGACAAGGCTGAAGTAGAACGAGGAATTTTATTTTTTGAAACATTGTTTTTTAGAGATGATTAACAGTTGTTCGTTTATTATCTTTGAAGCGCTGTATGTTAACACACAATTTTATGACGTATGTAGTCATTTTTGTCTATAAAGGTATTAGAAAGCTTCGATATTTTATAAAGTGGCTAATTTGTCCCAGATTTACCAATTTGTAACAATGTCTGGTTTATCTGTATTTATGGTTCAATGAGGCTAAATAGGTAAATTATTGCCAAACAACAATTTTGTTAATTATTACAATGGGTAATAATAAGACATTTGCATAAAGGAAGTAACATTTTAGAAATCAAATCTAAAAGAAACATAAGATTTTTTTTTGTAAATCATAAACAGGAACGGGCATTGCTAAAATATTTTGCTAAAGTAGAGCCGAGTCTGTAATTTCATTTTTCTAAGACACACTTTGATAATAAAAAAGTGGTAAAGATCATATTAATTTCAATACTTTATTAATATACATAACATACCTGTGGAAACCAGCCACAAGTTGCGGCAAATCCGTGATTTCTATCTTCTTAGCGATGACGCTGCCCAGCAGTCCTCCGACACCCGCCACGCCCACCATTTGAGCGAACACTTCCGCAGACGGCGACAGTGATCCCAATGTTGCTGCTATACCGCCAGTTACACCGATCTGTTTTATATTATTAGGCATTTAGTCTGAAGACAAACCCTGAGCAAATGACCTTGAACGATTCCCTACTCGCCACGCGCCGCATGAGGTAGGTACAGTAGATAGTAAACAAGCACAGATTTTTAAAACAGTATAAAACACATCAAATTTTGTTCGTTTGAAAAAATTATAATCTGCAAATTGCTTATAATTAAATTAGGTATTCTTTGAGTCCCAAAATGAATTAAAACTAACTTTAAGATGGGATGCACTATAAAAATAATTATTACTCATTGATGTGCATTCGTTGTGAAGAGGTTAATGAAACTTTTACTTATTTAAAAGATCATCTTTGTCTTCCAATATGGAATTAAGATTATATAGAAAAGATTAAATATATATTCGTAAGTTGTATTAAATAACAAGTAGATAGCTGCCAAAACAGGACAAGAGCTAGGACCAAGGGCTAGCGCGGCGTTTTGCTCGCGACTTACTTAAAACCGTTTAATCATCTAAGGAAGATTCACGAGGATTCAAGGACAAATAAAAATTCTTAAACAGACACTTCGCAGTTGAACTGTTTGCCTTATTACAAACAATAACGGTTACGATACATTGTCCATCAGCAATTGCTATTTTAATTTGTGCGAAAATTCTATAGGTAGTTAAAAAACAGTAGATTAGTCGATATTAGACAGTGCTTGTATTGTATTGAATTTCAGGACTGTAACTTATTTTTCTGTTATTTTAATCCGAATATTAGTACAAACATTTTACCAAACCAATTAGTTTACGTGTGAGTAATGAAAATAACATAAGAAAGTTGTAATATGATAAACAAAAAATAATTAATCAAAGGGTGTTGAAAGATTTATTTCTCACCATTCCCAAATAGTTTCCTTTCCTGGCTGTAGACTGTGAGCTCAGACCAGCGAGTGCGCCCACGCAGCATAATGAAGACGCTAGGTACGCCATTTGGTGGACTTCGGGGTAGCCCTGAGAAATATATTGTTGTTTGCACTCTTCTAATTAGAAAACAACCATTTGATAATAGCTTTTCTTTTAGGTAGAAATTTTAAAAGACATAGAAGACTGCAGATATTTATTGAAGATGTCACGGAAGTCAAGGACACTATCAGAACTAACTACACGAAACTACACGAAGTTAGTATTATGTAAGACTCAAAAACGTATTATACCCATGTTTTAAGATTTCAAAATGCTTAAATATTATTAGGTCTTACAAGAAAAGGTATATCACCCCTTTTTAATAAATCCTATACACATCAATAACACATCTTAAAATTGTAATGTTTCTAAAGTCCACTGCAGTGTGTTGTCTGTCAGCCAGTCAGTGTTATCGTTTTATTAAGTATAGTTGTATTATTTCACCTGAATTATTACAATCATTATAATTATTAGATAACGTTGAATTTTAGGTTAAAGTAAGTCATACCTGCATGGCTGTAGTCAAATATCCACCTAAAAGAGCTGCGGCAGGGATGGCATAAAGGTACCCATATTCTGGAGGATCACCAGGCCTGTGAAACAAATTATAATATTCAAGTATTTCATAGCCATTAAGTTAATATATCATACTGAAGGAATAACGAACCTCTTGAACATATCCAGCATACGTTGAGTTACCATAAATCCTCCGAAGACGTTGATGAAAGAGATCAGAGCTGCTGTGCTTGCAAGCCACTAAAAATAACACATTTCTATTAGATTTTTTTACTTGGAGTTAAAAATTAAGTCTAACCTATCTGTTGATACTAGAGATTGGCAGTAATGTTACAAATACGAAGTTAGTAACAATGTCCCTGTAGTTATAACATAATTGTAGATAATTTTGACACCGGCAGCGAATATAACGCGGAAAGTACGCCCCACACAACAGAACAAAGAAAGAGGTAAGAATTCCCCGCGGGCATGGGAACGTCTCCACTACTAGGAGCAAATGTTCCTACCTGCACTAAAACTGCACTAGCGCGATCCCGTTCTTTAATGATTCACGATCTAACGCTTTGTGAGTACTGTGGAAACATACAATGCTGTTAATGTTCTCCTATTATTATACTTATTTATTTATTATAAGGATCGCCAAACAGGTAAAACACACTAAACATAAACATACAATCACAATTAACAAGGTTTGTGCTCACCCACTTATAGGCAACCACAGCTAACAATGATTGCAATGTACTTTTGAAACACATTTGAAAAACAGAGGCCATCACTATAATTTTACAAAAATTAAATTAATTGAATGATCTTTAAAAATATCTATATTTGCGGTTACAGGTAATTAATTGTAAAGTTTTGTCATTCTACTCAAAGGAGCATTCATGCCTAAGTTAGTTTTACTACCAGAAACTTTGAACAGTTTGTAAGCACTTTTGCGTGGCAACCTAGAAGGTGCACCTATATTAATTTGGGCAGTTCGGGACAATCTATCAAACCGTTGCGTAGTTATTATAAGCACCTAAGATCATGAAGTTTTCGCCTGTTAGTCAGTGAGGATATGCCAAAATATTTAAGTCGTTCAGTATATGATCTTAGACTACGATGGCATTTCAATTTAAAAGCAAGCAAGCTGAGAAATCTTTTTTGCACTCTCTCAATTCTGCTTTTGTGTATCTCATAAAAAGGAGCGTAATGCAATAGAGCAAAAGATAAAGTCAATGCAATATACAGGGTGTAACAGGCGGGTGGATCAACGGACTCTTGAGGGGTGGGGGCCTCAATACCTACCAATTTAACCCCCATGTATGTTCAGCAATATTTAGTGGTTCTTGTGATATTTGGGATTTAGTGATATTTTTCGAAAAAATCAGATTCTCGAAGAAAACTTGAAATTACAACCAACTTTCAGGTCCACGCTCATGAATTTTTGCCTCAAAATAGCTTAATAGTAGGCGTTTTGTATCATCTAACCGCCGATAATCGTTGCTTTTCATAAATGGAAATTGTTAAGTTTTTTTTTAAATGTGAAATGTGAACGTCAACTTTCAGGGGTCTTAGAAAAAGAAAATCACATAATTTTTTTTTCCAAAACTTATCTCAAGAACTACCAGTATTATTGTAAAGTAATGTATAAAAATTTCGTTTGACTAGCAACACTGCAACATGTACAAAAACAAACTTGAGTCTAAAAGCAGCCATTTTTTATTACTATTTTAGTCCATTGAAATGTTACATAAAATTTACATTTCTTTGAGGAAGCAATTTTATTTTTGGGACATTTAGGGAGGATCAGTAGAAGCTTAACCCCAAGTTTGTGGGGTTACCACCCTTGTCCCGCGGCCGCCATCTTGGAAAAAGGGGTGAGAACGCTTTTTTCGCTATATCTGCTAAAGTATTAATTGTACAAAAAATTTGTAAATACATAAATTGTAGCAAATCATTTCACCTACAATTTTGTTTATATAACTTTTTACCGTAAAATCAAAAATAAAGAAGTCATAAGCAAAAATGTGCAAACATTTCTCAAAAATTTTGTCAAAAATTCATGAGATTCAAGTTATCTCCGAGAATCTAGTTTTTTCGAAAAAACCACTAAATCCCAAATATCACAAGAACCACTAAATATTGCTGAACATACATGGGGGTTTAAATTGGTAGGTATTGAGGTCCCCTACCTCTTAGAGTCCGTTGATCCACCCCGCCTGTTACACCCTGTATAATTTCAACATTTGTTACTAGGAAAAGTTGCTACTGTGTTAAATGCTACGATAGAAACTATAGCTTAAAAAAATAAAAATCTAAAAAAAGTATATTTTTTGTCAATTACTAGTGTAAATGGGAAATGCAATATGTGTAATCGTTGAAATTATATCACATGCTTGCGACGAGCTATCGTTAGCTGTCTTTATGTGTGTGCACGCTTGTTAATAGAAAAGTAATGACGAAAAGAGGGAGAACACCGGCGACATCCCGTACAACGGATGCATTGATAGCCCCTTATAACCTCTTTCTGCATTCGGTGCCCCACAACTGTTTGGTAGTTAAGTAAGATACATCAACTGTCTCACCTGCACTTCAGTCTGCGGCAAGTACCCGCCGCCCATGAGCAGTAACCCGCCCACGGCCGTGATGCCGGACACGGCGTTAGTGACGGACATCAGCGGCGAATGTAGCGCGGGCACAACGCCCCACACCGTGTGGTAGCCGACCACGCCTGCACGGTTAATTGTTAAGGTCAGGATGACAGATGAATGCAGGAAATTGGCTTTTGGCTGGTAGCGGTGCTACTCCAACTATATAGGGCTTCTTCGAAGGACTTAGATAATATACTGTGCGTCCAGTCAGATTGAAAAGTCATGTTTTTATTTGATACCAAATATCAAGTTTTTTTTCATGTCGTTTATTAGATATCATTAGTTTTTATAATCGTTTTCTTTATAAGTTGAAATAAGTTTTATCGTGGATAAAATAGGCTTTTTGGCAATATAAAAAAATAATGAAAAATTTACTTATTTTAAAAATAAATTTATTATAACTAAAAATTTATATATGATAATTTGCATATATAATGTATTTTAAAAGCAAATCGCATTACTACACAAACTTAAACGATTACTAATATTTCCTTAAAAAGAAATGTATAAACTTATCTATAATGAGTTGAAAAATCAAGACATTGCACGATTTTGACTAAGTTTTAAATGACGTCACAGGCAAGTAAACTCTAACTAATCTTGCCTCTATTAATGCTTGTCGTGTCTTGACGCCACTGTATGATCTCACATGCCAGTCTCGCACGACACCAAATTGTTGGAGTAAGGGTTATGACAGCTTAAATAATCGGTGTACTTTGTAACGAGTTTTTTGGAATGAACTACTAAAAATAAATAAAAATCAATGTTATTTCTAGGGTCCTTATCCCCCAAAAAATAATGTGAGATGGTCATCGGAAACTAATCAAATAGCCTGTTGAGAATTGCGCTGAATTTGGACATATAGATTTATAGGTCAACGATAAGCATAAACTCGAGTTAATTATTTTTATTTCGGATTTAATCAATTATTATATTGTAATTTACCTAAAGTGACTTAGTGTGCTTGTGTAAAGAGTCTTATTATAAGTAATTGTGCTTACCTGACAAAGCTAATGTGGTGGTCATGGTAGTGAAGGCTTCGTTTGGAGACGCCATGCCCAGACCAATCAAACTTGCCATACCTGTACAAAGTAGAAAATATATCATTCGAAAGCAAAAAGAAAATAATTCATAACCGATAGTAAGGTTTTTAGGCAAGTATATAGGAAATTATTATTGATTTTTCTTAACAAATTTCAGTTAGAAAGTATATTTTTACCAGTATTTGGTGATGACTTTTAAAATTAGCAAGAAAAAGTACCTAACTAGTTTCCCACTTTACATTTTTATTATAAATATGATAGTGTGTTTGTTTGCTTGTTTCTTTGTTTGTCCTTATTCCACCACGTGGGTGCAGATTCTTTAACAGCACAGCTTGTATGATTAAAAAATACTTACCAGTAGAATACAAGAACGCATCTTTCAACGTGTCTCTGAAGGGGCTGGGCGGTTTGACAGTAACGGCGGTGGAGGTGGGAGTTTCGACAGCTGTCACTGGCGGAGCGGGCGCGGGCGGCGGCGGCCATAGCAGCTCTCCCGCCTTCAGGACAATGGCGCCGCGTGTTACTTCGTCTTCTAGGTTTATGTGGAAGTGGTCGTTGGTACCTATGGGATTATAAGTGGCTGTTAAAAATGGTGATGTAAAGAAGAAACGTTAATGGCGCGCGTTGAGTGAATGTAATTGGCGTAGTAACTTAAGGAACCAATACTGTTTTTAGAAGACTATAATGCGGTATGGCTTTTAAGTAATTAGAGCTTAAAAACTATGGATTTGCGTACCTACTGTAGACAACGGGACACTCAATAAAGACGTTCATATTGAAAACATCCATGACTTGTAAACCAACATTTGCTATATCACACAAATTACTGTTTCTTTCAAGATACTACTTAGAAGCCCAGATATATTTTTGTTTCCTTTTTGTTCTGTTTCCTATTTGTATTTTTTAAATTAACAAAATATTTCAATACCAACCTAAACTAAACAAAAATCCCGAGATGTTATTCGCATACAGCGTCGACGCATGCGCCGGCATCCTACTTGGCAAGTCAGTCAGTCCAATGTGCGTGACGCCATGCACTTTGCTGATGACGCCCTTTTTGGTGGTTTCCACGTTGCCCCCCATCTCGGCTGCTAGGTCTACGATCACACTGCCTGGTGACATGGCCTTTACAGCGTCCTGAAATTAGGGAATGAATAATAGTTATAAGTAAACTACACAGCTAAGATACTTAAAAAATATTGATAAACGTTTAAGGATATTGTAGTAGAACACTAACAGAAGAAAAATCGCCCAACAACGCTTCTAGAAAACGAAAAGCTTATTAAATACAAAGTCAAGCCATTTGGATGATAGAACCCGTTAAAATAATTAATATTTTATTGTTTATAATAATATAATGGACTAGAGTTGTAGTAATGGACTAAATCAGGTTTAGGTAGTTAGACGCTCTAACAAAAAAAGTAAATTTCCTATGTCGGGTTGGTTAGGTTAGGTTAACCTAACCTTCCAAAGTGGAACGCATCTACTCGCATACATACATTTGAGCAATGTCAATGCTCGAGAACTATAACCACACCAAGTGTTTATGTAGTTGTATTAAAAAAAAATTGCTATGGGCCAGAGCCCTGCTTGGAACACTCAAAATTTCAACTCAATCGCATAATAAGCAGTTTAGGAACGCACACATTACAAACATCCCAATGTTATTTTCTATTTAAAGAGAAGATGCCATCATACACAGGTCAAAATATATCCTATGACCAAATATCATTACCACACCGGTTCTTGATTGGCTGCTGAATAACGGCGAACGGTCGCAAGTTTTATATATCAAACGTTTTAGAAAGAGTCATTATTGAAAAACATACATAAGTTACAAAAATCTACCCTAATATAAACAAGTTTACTGGAAGTTCCATTGTTTTGTTTCTACTTTTTGTATTGTAATGTATTGTACTTTATAGTGTGCAATAAAGAGTTATATTTATACAGGGTCCCAGAAAAGAATGTAAATCGATGGTCCAGAGATAGAGCACCCTTTTAGAAACCCAAATCACCTCCATATATGCCATCCGATTGTTTTTTATTTAGAAGTTATGAAGTTTTTTCTGGCTTTTCTGAGCTTATTTCGATAATAACTTGATAAGTAAGATACACGCTACTTTATTTATTTATTACTAAGCGAAAAGTTTGCGCCCTATTAGCACTAACGCGAGTAAATCCAGGAAAGACATGTTTTTTGTTTCACACGTTTCACCATTACGGTAATTACACAAAAATAAAAATAAAATCCAATCAAGTTATCAGCTTATTACTGTATAAATACTATCGAGCTACCTTAATTGCAGAATACCTGAATATTGATTCAAATGGTACAAAACCTATAAACTTTTAATTTGAAATTTCACTGTTTCAAGAGATATTGTCATAAATGTCTGGTTATTGAGTAACTGTAAAGAAATTGTCATTATGAATCTTAGTTACAGATATTGGATTCTAAAAATAGCTGAAATGGGTGATACGGTCATCACCGCCATTGAGCACCACGCCGGATTTCGGATGAGGACTGAGGCTTATACGTTCTACATTCTCCAAAATTACTTAACTACTGGTTACAAATTTTACCTAATTTCATCTTTTCATCTCTAACGGATGCCCAGTAATGGTATTTCATAATCGAACTTCTCTATAAATATCACCAGAGTAGAATATTTGACAATATAAAAAATATTTGTATAAATTTATTGCCATTCACGAGGTTATTGCATAATAAAGCAATTCGCATTACTAGACGTAAGTTATAATGAATATTTCCTCAAAAATAAACACAACGAAACTTTTCTATTTTGAGTTAGAACCTAAAAAACGCTTTTGATTGGTTAAGTATGAAATGACGTCACAGCCAAGTAAAAATCTTGTTTCTGGCATGGCGTGTTTTGACGCCACCGCGTGACGTCACAGTCAGGTCGCCATATTCCTGGATCAAGCCTTTTGACAGTTTAAATAATCAGTGAACTTTTTAATGAGTTGGTTTAATAAAAAATACTTTAAAAAAAAGTTAATATTATGTTTAGGGTTCTTCTACACCACAAAATAATGTGAGATTGTTTTCTAAAAGTAGTCAAATACCCAATTGCGCGATGGTCAATTCAGACGTGATAGGTGATCCCGGGAGCACGTCCAAATTTCCATTCCAAATGCTCCTGATGCAAACATGTTTCTTCCAAAATCAGTGATAGTAGCCCTGCCGCATATGTCGGAGGTCCAGGGTTCGAGTCCTGGTCGGGGCATTCATTTGTGTGAAGTACACAGACGTTTGTTCTCGGGTCATGGTTGATTATATTTATAAAGGTATGTTTATTTTTTATTTCTATATTTATATTTTTGTAGCTTTAATCTAAGTGTATTTCAATTTTGTATTTCGTTTGGCAACAAAGTATATTATTATTTATTCTGAATTCCCCCCACAGTTGGCTGTATGGTCATCCATAACAATAATTCTGCTTACTTTGGGGCGACTTTTACGGAAAACAAGCACTTTTTAAGTGAAAAAGTTTTTTTTTGAATCGTATTCCCTGTAATGAAGCTTCATAATGACGATTTCTATAAAGTTACTCAGTAACCAAGGTTATTATTGAAAATATTTTTCGAAAAAAAGGGCTTAAAATTTTAAGTTCTTGGTTCTGTATCTTTGAACCAAAAAAGGTAAAATGTAATTAAGGTAGCTCGATAAATTTTTTACGGTAAATAGCTGATAAACTAAGGATGTGTTTAAAATAATTTTGAAACAAAGTTTAAGTATATTTTTATTGCTAAACGCCTTTAGAATGAGTGGATTGTTGTCCCTTTTTTTTGTGTAATTTTTGCTATGAACGTGTGATTTTATTTTCTGGGTTTGTGCTGTTAAGGTGCAAACCTTTAACTAACAAATAAAACAAGCACTTTTCTCTATTATGTATTAAGCTATCGCTAAAAGAAGCCCAAGAGCCAAAAATTACTGAAAAGTTTAAAAAACTTCATTACTTCTAAATTAGCAAAATCGGTTTGATGTACATTAAAATGGGGGATGATTCAGGGAGTCTGAATGAGAGATGAATGAGGGTAGGTCCTAAAGTACTTCGAATTTTGTCTGAGTTAAATTGAATGATAAAGTAAGATATATTGAACTAATTAGCAAAAGTGCTCAAGTTTTAAGTGCTGTCTAGTGTGATTTGAACTTAGTGACGTAAAAACAGTGAAATTGGTGTAGAAAGCGAACAATATTTTTGGCATTGAAGAAATCTGAGCGAATAGTGTGTGCATCAAATTGGAACCTTTTTTTTCGTTTTTATTTTCTCTCCTCATAAATCAATAAAAATATTATCTATAAAAGTGTTAGTAATCTGCTTTCAGGCGCCACCTATATTATTTACCTTGTACTTTTTGGACTGAATCGAAACGTCTAGTACCTACGAAATGAATAAGTGTAGCGCTTGTGGAAAATTCACGTCTGCGGCAGGCAGCGCTGTATGTTACAAATGCAAAACGAAATACCACAAAGTTTGCGTTAACTTAGGCTCCACTACCGAAAGCATACCTAAAGAATGGATGTGCCCGTGCTGTATTGTTAAGCTACCGCAAGCTTTCGACTGTTTGAACATCGATCTTTTGTTGGCAAAACTATCATATTATAGTATATCTGAGTCTACAATAAAGTGGTTTAAATCGTTCTTGACAAACCGAAGACAATACGTACTTGTGGATGATGAGAAAGGACACCAGTCAGAGTCAGAAAAGAAAACAATATCTAGAGGAACCCCTCAGGGCTCTATTTTAAGCCCTATACTGTTTATATTGTATACTGCTGACTTTCCTGGAAAATTAAAACACTGCAAAATACATTTGTATGCAGATGACACTCAAATTTACTACTCATTCAAACCATCGGACACTGCTGAGGCTATTGTAAAAATTAATGAGGATTTAGAAGTCATAAATAAATGGGCAACAGACAATAATTTAGTTCTTAATCCGTTAAAATCCAAATTTTTGATTACTGGAACAAAAAATCAAATCAAACAGTAAAAAGTTATAATCCTATCTTTAAAATTGATGATAAATTGGCGAACGCACAACTGCTACAAAGAATTTGGGATTAATATTAGATGAGGAGTTACGATTTGCTGAGCACATTAATGAAAAAATCAGGCATTCTTTTTATAGACTTAAGAGTTTGTACGGCTTAAGAGATTTCCTTTTTGAAAGAGTTAGAATACTTTTAATAGATTCTTTAATATTGTCAAATTTTAATTATTGTGATACAGTATATGGTCCACGTATCTTTGGCAAGACCAGCAAAGCTATTCAACGGGTTCAAAATGCGTGCATGCGTTTTTGTTTCAATATACCGAGAAGATCACATATTACTCCTTTTCTAAGCAAATACAAAATATTAGGTCTTTACCTATGAAATTGCCGTTTTTTACGAAATAAATTAAGCGTAATTTTTTTATATATTTTTTATTTCTATTAATCAAAATAATCACCCATGCAATCAATGCATCTTTGCCAACGCATTGGTAGCTTATTGATGCCTTTCTTGAAGAAATCAGCTGGACGGGAGGCAACAAATTCTTCAAAGGCATTTTGTACTGCCTCTCGGGTATTGAATTTTTTTCCCGCCAAGAAGTTATCCAAATTCTGGAAAAAGTAGAAGTCTGTAGGCGCAAGGTCTGGTGAGTACGGCGGATGACGGAGAACTTCCAACCCCAACTCTTCTAGCTTGGAGACCGTCTGCTGTGCAGTATGAGGTCGCGCGTTGTCGTGCAGGAGCAGTGGAGCCGAACGATTGACCAAAGCTGGTTGGAGACGTGCGAGCTTCTCCATCATTGTGTTCAGTTCTTCACAGTACACATCTGCAGTAATGCTTGTCCCGTTTGGCAAGAAGCTGTGATGAATTAAGCCCGCGTTAGACCACCAAACAGTGACCATCACTTTTCTAGGGGTAAGTTTTCGTTTAGGGCATTGTTTGGGTGCTGAACCAGGGTCCAACCAACTTGCTGAGCGCTTACGATTGTCAAACAAGATCCATTTCTCGTCACAAGTAACAATGCGGTTCAGAATTCCTTCATTTGTATGCCTGCTGAGCAGTGCAAGGCACGTCTGCACGCGTACTTCGCGCTGGCGGTCATTGAGTTCGTGGGGTACCCATTTGTCAAGCTTTTTTACCTTGCCAATTTGACGCAAATGGACCAATATTGTTTTGATGCTAACGTCGAAAGCTGCTGCTAATTCAGCCGTGGATTGAGTTTCATCAGCTTCCACAATTGCCTTTAATTCGTCATTGTCGACCAAAGTTTTCGGACGACCACGGGGTTCATTTTTTAGGTCAAAATTTCCAGAACGGAAGCGGGTAAACCAATAACGGGTGGTGCGTTCGTTTGTAGTGTTCGCTCCGTAAACGTCGTTGATGTTGCGTGCCGCTTGTGCCGCTTTGCTGCCACGACGGTACTCATACTCCATAATTACTCGAATTTTTAACTTATCCACGATGACGAAAAATGTTCGAATGCGTTGAAAACAAAACACTAACTATTAAACAAATGACGATTTTAGAAAAAGAATTCCATGTTTGTCAAATAAAATTAATTTGAAATTGGAATTATCAGTCAAAAAAAAAAAAATTTCATTTGAAATGGCCAGTACGGCAAAACGGCAGTTTCATAGGTAAAGACCTATTATTAAACATGAAATACCGTAGAAACTTACACCTAGCTAGCTTAGTATATAAAATAGTGCACAAACACAGGCCTAACTATTTATTTTCAAAATTTTCTTGGGCAAATGAGAGTCACAACGTTAACACTCGAAGTAAAAATTTAAAGAAGATGTGTATACCTGAACACAATAGCCAAGGATTTAGAGGTGGTTTCAAGTATTCCGCCTCTAAAATCTGGAATGATCTTCCCCCCCTTCTTCATCAAACTATGTCTGTCCAAACTTTTAAAATTAAATTAAAAGCAATTCTTTTGGATAGGCAACTTATTTATTAATTACTATATCACTCAGGTTATACAGAAATACCTAATTATGAAGTAATCCTATAAATATATTATATATTATTTAAATGTACTTATGTATTTTTTCTAAGGAATATTAGTATATGATTAGTGTTTTATACAAGTAACTGTGTATCAATATGTATAATTATAATTTATGTATTAAATCTTTTATATATATATATACTTTATTTTAGGAAAAGCATTATAATAATTTCTCAAAAGAGATAAACAAATAGAGATATGTGTTAGTGTTATGTGTGATTGTAATTATCTTCCTGCTGAAGATTAGTGGATGTGTATTTGTTATTGTCTGTATTCATTTTGTTTTATTTTAGATAATAATTGTATTTTTTTCCTGGGGACTGACTGAAAACCATCGCTGGTTGAGTAAGTGTGACTACATACTTACACCAGCAACGCGCTGAGTCTGTTCCTATTCCCCATTGTACCAATAGTTCATGTAATTGTTATTTGTCTTTTGCATGTTCAGTGTACCTAGCTCTTATTTTATTGTCCTAAGATGTGAAATTTTGTGTTGTGTCTTTGTGGGAATAAATGTTTCTTTATCTTTATCTTTATATGTTGTTTTTATTGTTCGGGTTTGCTTTTATAGACAAGTATATTTTATTGATAGTTGGTTTTATTTATAATAATACCAACGTTTAAAAACTAATTAAAATCTGGCAGTATTTAATCATGCACCACTTAGTCGTGCTGCAAAAGCAGTGTAAACCCACAAATTGCTAATTATTTACATTCTCCAAGGAAACCAGATATCAGTAATGTAGGTAATTATTATAGATGTATTATTTAGATAACGGTTCCGTATTAAATGCGTCTGTGATGCATCAGGAATATATGAGTTACGAGGTCATTTGATACTCTCATTTTATAATCACTACATTTACACACAAAAGCCAGTGGAATAAAATAGATTAAGGAATAGGTACATTGCCAGTCAGCTCTGAATCATACTGATTTGTACGAGATACGGGAAATCGTTTTCAATTGTTTTCATTTCTGTTTGATCCGAAAGGCCTTCTTGAAGAAATGTTCACTGCACAATTTTCAAATACATAGAGTTACGTAAAGAGAATCAATTTTTTATTGCTTTTGTATACAAATTTTATGGAAACCTGATTTGTTTAAAGGTTTGATAAAAATGTCATCTAATTTAAAGCCAATGTGCAGCACAGAACAGAAAAGCTACCTACCTATATTTAAAACTTACTTTGCCGAACCTTTAGTACATAAAATTACCTCTAAAACCAGTATAGGCGCAGGTTTTCCCGGTATCAGGGCAGTGCTGATCACCACATCTGCATTCCTAGCTTCTTTAAAAAGCAGAGCTCTTTCAGCGTTGAGGAATTCTTCGCTCATTTGTTTAGCGTAGCCACCTTCGCCGGCTCCTTCTTCCTGAAAACATGAAATGATATAACACACATAAGAATATACAGCTAACTAAAAAATTGCTTTGACATATAAATAAATATGGTGCTGCTACTCTTACTACAAGATGATCGTGTATTAAGTTAAAGTCCAAGAAGATCTTTAACTTAATATAAGATTATAAATATAACAACTTAGGTATAATATGTAGTTTGCTCAGGGCAAGAATCACTTTTTTTCCGAAATGGACAGTTTATTTATTTAGGCCGTATTGGCCTTTTAAATTTCACCGGACTTTGTGGCCTAGCGCTGAGGGCGCTTAGCCGGAACCCAAACTACTCCTACATACGATATGCCTAAGGGCACCCGAGAAGACTCGGACCTCGACTTAGGACGTCGTATATTGAATCCACCACTGGTTCGGAAGGGTCATCTACTGCCAAAGAACCAGCAAGATACTCAGTAGGAATGCGTACGACGCGTTAGCCTGGCCCACCTGTGGATTAGGCGATTCGAATGCCCTGTTGCCCTATTAATGACTGGAACGCAGGCGTTCCTTGTTGTAATAGCGTCGTCGGGATCTGTTCAGACGTTACGCGGACACCTGTAACGAACCGGCGCGTCTGAGTTGGCTGTGTATTCAGATGACTTATTGACCAGCGGGTTGAGATGGTGGGGAGCATTGTCGAAGTGGCGTCTAGACGCCAACTTCATGAATGCGGCAACGGTGGGCAGTTCGAGATCCTTGTGCAGATCTAAGTTGCGGACATAGGGCGGGGCCCCCACGCATTTGCGTAAGAACCTATTTTGAATAACCTTTAAGTGATTGAGGTCCGACTTGCTAGCGTGAGCGAAAGCCACACTGGCATATATCATGATGGGGCGGATCAAGTTTTGTAAAGTGTAAACTTATTTCTAAACATTTTACTCTTTCTGCATATTAGGGGGTGTAGCCTACCCATGACGAAGGCGGCTCGGTCCCGGACGCGTTTTATGTGATCTGCGAATGTAAGTCCACTATCTAAAGTGACTCCTAAATATTTTACTTTTTTAACCCAGGGGATCAGAGTACCAAACAGAGAGATCTGACCTAACTTTTGGAGGGTTTCCTAGAGGTTGTCCTAGAGCAGGTTGAAAGGGAGAAGTACACTGCTGCACTTGTTTCTGAGTTGACTTCAATTCTCCATTTCCTAAACCAAGCGCCTAATGCGTTGGCTGCGGATTGGAGTATTCTAGTTAACTTACGTAGGTTCCTATCAGATGTGTATAGCGCGGTGTCGTCTGCGAAGAGCGCGAGTTCTACTTTCTCCGTACGACCTTGGCATGTTACAAGTGTATAGTGAAAACAAAGTCGAATAAAGTACCGAGCCTTTAGGGGCACTGGCTAATAAAGGGCGGGGATTAGAAAGTGCACCATCCAATCTGTAACGAAAGGTTCGACAGTGTAAAAAGTCTCGAGTGATGTCTAGCACGCCTAGTTCGAAGACCTTGAATAACAAGCCATTGTGCCAGACCTTGTCGAAGGCTACGCCATGTCAAAGAAAAGCGCACCCGTGCCTATCGGTTTTCGACATACGTTCCTTTGCTCCAAGATGTGCTCCGTGATGCGGTGCACCTGTTGGACGCAGGAGTGACGGGACCTGACAACAGGTGCTTGGAGTGAACTTTAGAGTGACCTCTCGGAGCCTGTTCAAAATGATCCTTTTGCGCGATGATCGGACTTATGTAGGCGCCCCGCATACTACGGGGGCGGGTTACAAGGAATTCGTATGCGAATCTGAGCCTGAAAAAAATCACTTGTTTGTATATACAATCGTTGTTAGCGCAGTAGTTTAGGCCCTTGTTTTTTAATATAACAGTAACTGTTCAATAATTGCGATACAGCGTCCCGGATAATTACAACACATATCGTGCTAGTGCCGATCGGGTAGGTACATTCGTCTTGTCTAGCCAAAACCCGAATGGTATTTTCCGGGCTGCATTTTCCGAACATTCATCTACATAGCGCACCCTCCGTAAGACAAGGGCATAATCGCAAAAAATTCTCAATATGCTTCAAAAATATAAAAATGTTAATATATTTATGTGGGGTAGGTACTAAGTGGTGCATCAAGTTCACTCTCATTTCGCCACAGGGCGATTTGTGAGTGCATTTGTCATGATGTGCGTTTTCCTAAATATATTCGCGCGACAAACCCTCATTGGTTAGTTGCGGCGAAACTGGCGCTTAAAATTGTGTGCTGGAAAGCCAAAGCCATAAAGGTTCTAGACGGACAAAGTCAATCAAGCAGTTGTGACTTTGTCCAATATGTAAAGTTTTTGTAGTTATAACTGCGTGCATTAATTTTGAACGGCTGAACTGATTTTAATCAAACATAGGTAAGAACAATCTCAATTTATGTAGCTTTCGAACATAAAAACAGATATTAAATCGATCTATAAGTAAAGGAAACACAGCAGACATACAGATACCTACATAAATTAAACTTATAACACCCCTCTTATTTTAAAACGTTAAATACTTATAAGGATTTAAAAAAATATTTGATTAATCTTATGTCACGTGACCGAAGCCGCAAGCAAAATCTAGTAATAGCTATAAACCAGTAATGACAGACTGGACAGAAGCAAATGACGGAACAGGCCAGGCTGGTAATAGAAAACAACTGAAAGACCTTGTAGCCGATCCCCGATTGGCAGAAAGCAGACATGCTTCAACTACCTTAAAACTTCAACGCTCTCCGAGTACAATATAACAATGGTCTGAGGATGTTGTTGGGGCTTCCGCGATACTGTAGTGCGTCGGGCATGTTTGCACTGACGAGCACCAATGGGTTTCACACAGTTGTGCGCAAGCGAATCGCATCCCTTCTGCGCACAGTACGAGGGAGTAACAACAGCATTCTCAGAGTTATAAGTGAAAAGCCTGACTGCCAGATAGTGCGGCACTGGGTGTACACCCATGTGAATGTGATTGGTGTGTCCCGCAGCCCAGGCAGGTATTTAAATTAATCTTAAGTTTTTAGTTTTTAAGTTTTTCTGTAACTTACAATTTATAGACTAGCGTCTGAAATATATTTTTATTTTAGTTTTATTTTTATTATAAAAATTGTTTCAAAATTCTATGAATATTATATAACAGCTTATTTTAATGACACATATCAAGACAAGGTGTATTGTTTAGTAACGCGTAGATTACATGAAGGTTTAAAAATTATTCTTGACCTCAACTTTCTTACTCTGTAAGCTGTTCATTTTTAAGTTAGTTGCGTTTTGTATCGTTTTCTGCAAACTGACATGGATGCCTAGTGGATTGTAAGAAAAAAATATTTGCGTATTGTTTTTGTTTGTATATTCTATCAGATATTAATGTTATATCGTACAAATTAATTGAGACAAAGTACCTACGTATAAACGTACACGGTGAATTTACCATTAATATTTCTAGATCTTGCAATCTGAAAGAATTGTTAGTGATTTTTACTATTGCAGCAATATACGTTCCTAAAACGATTTTTATTTATAAGAAATTAAACGAAAAAAAAAAATTTTACTAACTACGCTTTTGATAATAGTTACTTAGGTAACAATAAGAGACAGAGTAAATTAGAGTGTCGTCTGCTAAGTGGCACCTAATACCTGCAGCTAAATAGCCTGCGGCTGAGAAAGCCCGTTTTGATTCCACGCTGGTAGTGACTACGGTAAGTAGGATCCTAGAATCTGTGGTCACTTCGCTGGCTGGGCGACGCGCTGCAGACGGCCGACTGTGGTTCAGTCACAAAAATCTCGATCTAAATCTCCACCGATACTGTCGAGATCTCTAATGAGATTACAAAATTCAATCGAATATTGAAAAATGCTCGAGATCTCGCGAGACGAAATATTAAAGATGAAATTTTTATAATATTAGAGATGAAATATTCCCAACGTCACAGTACATATATACACTAATAATATTAATCTTCTTAGCATACTCCAAATAAAAACAATCCGGCGTGAATTTATTGTGGAAACAAACCTACTGTGTGTAGTTATAGCAACGCAGCAGGCGGCAGACGAGACGGTCACGTGGCCACCGCCGGCAAATTAACCCGGACGGGGTTTAATCAACATCAATGATCGTACCTACTTATACATACACTATTATCTTGATTGATATAAACAACATGTTACGCTGCTAGCATTTGCTACGAAAAGTACAATATTATTACCTAATATGAGATTCAGGCCCAAGCATAAAGTGCCTCGTTTATTTTTTTTTTGAGCTGGCTTTTTTTCTCTCGTAACCTATAATACCATTTTAAAACCGAAGTTAAGATGTATTAACGCAATCACGATGAAGATGAAGTAAAAGAACACATTCATCACGTGTATTTTTTTTCCACGATGAAATAACATTTTTTATTTTATCTGAAAATTTTTTTTTGCGGTATATACATCAAAGTAATAGTTGTAAATAAAAAAATCTGTATTTTATGTTCAGTTCATTTTACCTTTTATAAAGTGAACTGTCTCTTACATCACGACTAGGCTGACTTGGTACTTGTTGTTTTCTAGCCCAAGATAAGAAATATAATAATATTTTCGCGGCTGTAGCTTTTTTCGTTGCTTTATAGTGACGCACTAAGTAAAGTGTAACATAAAACATAGTAGATATTCAAAATGATAATGATTCCAGATTATAAATATTGTGTTCGATGCGGTAAGATTTATGTAATAAAAGATTGTATGTCGTTACTTATAAGATATTTGTAATACTCGTCTTATTGTTTCAGTAAGTATTTTGATACGGTAATCTAAATTGTAATGTAATATATGTTTGTATTTAATATATTGTTTTACTAAGAACATTAATGTTGTTCACTACTGTAAAATATTCCTATATTTCTCTAAGAAATCGAATTTAGAAATTGACATTAATGGAATGATGGAATATTTTAACTCAGGATAAATCTAAATTTAATTTAAGTTGTAACTCAGATTACGACCGTTGGCGTAAGAGGAAAACACCACCAACCTTCATATCCATAGTAATAAACTGTGCCCCCAGACTTTCAATCTGTTCGCGTACGGCGGGCCGAGTGTCGAATGCGCGGACTGCAGCACCCATGCAGCGAGCCTGTGCTGCCGCCGCTAA
This sequence comes from Marasmarcha lunaedactyla, assembly GCA_923062675.1. Taxonomy (NCBI): domain Eukaryota; kingdom Metazoa; phylum Arthropoda; class Insecta; order Lepidoptera; family Pterophoridae; genus Marasmarcha; species Marasmarcha lunaedactyla. The sequence continues at coordinate 7,942,972 of OV281342.1, read as the reverse complement.
GCCGGCAACGCCTCCGCCGATGACAAGCACGCGGCACGGAGGCACCCGACCGGCCGCTGTCATTTGACCTAGGAGTGAAAGAAGATATATTTATTCATTTATAGACGAAGGTACACCTGCCTGTGTGCTCGAGAGTAAACAAAGATGGTGTTGGTGTAAAGTGGAATATAAGTTCAGAAATAATGGATGGGGACCTATTTTTGAGTAATTGACAAGTACCTCATATAAATAGTTTTCGTTTCTGTAAGTGTAAACGATGCACGTACTCCTTTTTGATCCACATTCGCCGCATGCGCGGCTGATGCGCGGGATGCAGTCCATTGCTGAGCATATTGTTATTTATGATGGTATGTCATGTATTGAGACTCACCAGAGAAGAACCTCGGGAAGTGCGCCGCCGCCTCGATGACGGCGCGGTAACCCGCCACGTTCGCCATGGAGCTGAGCCCGTCGAACGCAGGCGCGCGGCTGATGCGCGGGATGCAGTCCATTGATGAGCATATTGTTATTTATGTTGGTATGTCATGTTTTGAGACTCACCAGAGAAGAACCTCGGGAAGTGCGCCGCCGCCTCGATGACGGCGCGGTAACCCGCCACGTTCGCCATGGAGCTGAGCGCGTCGAAGGCCTGCGCGCGGCTGATGCGCGGGATGCAGTCCATTGCTGAGCACATTATTAATGGCATGTTAATGAGGTATAAGATAAAAGGTGAGTCGGGTGACATTTTTACCGTTCGAAAAAAGGGTCAGGTGCCAAGTTTGTATGACAACCCGATTTTTTTTTATTTGCGCGATATCTTTCACTTGTCATCTTTGGGAAAATTACTGAGAATCGTGGTCGAGCATATTATTATGTGCGTTTTTTGCAAACGGTAAAAAAGTACGGTACTGGCTGGCCTAGGAGGTCAACGTAGATTGTTTGCCGGAATTGTGAAGAAAAAATATGTGAACCAAGTAGGAACTTGTAGCTAGACCAAAAAGATACGATGTATAAAGAAAACCAAAAAAATTATATAGAGTTACCATGGTTAGACCAAGGCGAGATATGGAAAAGATATTTTATAATTTATAATAATGCTATTTTCGTGATTTTTTTTGTTATTATTATTTGTTATTATGACTAGTTTTATTCTTTGAGTGGTAATAGTAATATTTTAGCTCTCATGTGTAATCATTACTGTAATTCTGTTTGTGCCGCAAATAAATAAATAACACAAATATTTATCCCCTAAAAACAATTCAGAATTTAACTGTGATTTAAGATTTTTTGGACACCATATAAATACCGATCTGAACAGTTGTCGCACCCATTGCAAATGCCTCTCATTAGTAAAAGCGGAAAGAGATCGCCAAGTATATCTAAGATAGGCTATGTAATATGTAGAATAATAAAATAATAAAAACGTCAATAATTTGATGGCGATCTGACCCATGTCTACGGACTTTTGAGCTACGGACATAAAACATACAAATAAGCTCAATGTAGGTAGTAACTAAAGCTATTTGAACAACTGCAGTCATGATCTAGATATTAGTGTTAGACAGATAACTCTATTGTAAACTGTATTGCGTTCAAAGCAAATACCACACAAAACCTAAAGTAAGTAAAGATGATCATTGAAGGTACTCAAAGCTGATGATATTTATATTTTACTGACAGGAGTTATAAGACTATGCCACGGGCCTACCGTACTAGGCTAAGAACCTACGTGAGTAAACATAATTTTTTTGGAATCTAAGAGCGAGGCCACATTAGCGCGTTCCGTTGCGTTGCGTCGTCGTAGCGGCGTCGCTGCGTTGTTTTCCATACATTTTAAATGACATGCCACATTATAGCGTTGCGTCGTCGCACGCGACGTTTCAACGGATCGACGGAAGAGAGACGTAGAGGGGTAGGGTGACGCGTTGCGTTGTCGGAGCTCTGGTGCGACGACGAACAGTGTTCCACTGCTGGAGAGTCAAACGAGACGTGCGAACATGACATTTTTTTTTATCTCAGCATGAGTGTGGAGGATATCGACACAGATTTTCTCATCTCCTCAGTGCAGGAAAGGTCGATCATATGGGATAAAGGTCATGAAAATTACAATGATAAATCGTCCACTTGCATTGCGAAGTCGTGCGTCGTCGTAACGCAGGTGTGGCATACAATGCGTTGATCCGTTGCGACGAGGCAACGCAACGCGCTAATGGGGCCTCGCTCTAAATGTACTTAATTTGTTTAATTTGTATATTTTTGGGTCTTGTGTTAGCTCACGAAAATCCAAAATCCCCCGTTTGCACTGTATGATTCAAGAGACTAACGGCCGTATTCAGGACTTCAAATGGTTAATTAAGGCATTCTTAAGTATAGATTTTGCTAATCACATCTAGACTCAGATAGAATACATGAAATGAAATGAAATATTTATTCCTCAAAATTGACAATTACTTGTTCTTATTGATGTCGAATAAAACATGACTCTACCTCTCTAGTCTCTTTATTTATTTATTTATTTTATATTATTTTATTTATTATTTTATGTCTATACAAAGTTATTCTTATCTGCATCTGTTAGCTCAGCAAGTCTCCCTCCCTCCAAGTATCCAAACGACGAACACCCTCAAACACATATAAGGTACAGATTCACGTAGCGCTATCTATATTAAAATTAGCGTTGACTAACAAATTTTTTATGAGAACACCTACTGATTGTTTGACCAGAATACTTAAACTTTAGTTTAGGTGATCAAAAACTTACCAAATGCATTAACTTTCTTAGATGAAAGTATCTTGATAAGTTCCTGGTTTTGCGCCGGGTAGAGAAATGAAATAAGCGTGCCTTGGTCGCGTACATTTTGAATCTCAGTGGTGACCAGTGGGCGGACTTTTAAAATTATATCTGAAATAAAGAATTAATTAGTGGAGAAATTACTTTCAAACTGATCTTTGCTTTCCATGCCAAATGCACATTGCCAATGAATAAAAGGGAATCAATAATAAATGTCAGATCTGGATAATTAATAGTGACATTTTAGTAACTCGGTGTTCTACGTGGTCGATCTCTGCGTGACACGATGAGATGATATAACGCACGACATGACCATGCAAAACGTAGATATTATCGCGTATAATTTTGCGCGCGATCTTTAAGACACTTCAATTGGTTTCGAATGATCGACATTGCAATGTCAAATCACATTGCATCATGTAGCGTACGATCTCGTACGTATGGATCATAGGACTCCAGTTTAACTAGTTAGTGCGTACCAGATTGGAATGTATCTTTGAGGGACACGATCTTTGCGCCAGCTTCCTCGTAAGCCTTATTTGGGAAATTCGATAGGGCTCCGGCATTTTCTTCTACATATACACCAAAACCTTTTTTCACTAATTTGCTAACTACCGCCGGTACTACAGCCACTCTGAAAAGTTTAGGAAATTTAGATACAAAACTACTTACAAACTGTTTAATGACATATTTCTAAAAATAAACGTTGCTAATAAAAGCTACTGTTACACGGTAGGTATGTAAATATATATATAGTCAAATTAAGAAGTGTAAATAAACAGGAAATAGCGAAATCATTATCTCAGATACAATATTAAATCACGCCAGAAGAAAGTGTAAGGTCGTTTCAGAGTCAATACACTAGCTAGCGTATAAACGTATTTTATTACTCAGCTAATTAGGAACAAACAGGCCAGTCAGTTTTATATATGTTTTACTGTCAATTCTAAATAAATAAATTCTATAAATACATACAGATTAAGTCATGATATTTATTTGATTGGAATAATCATAAAATGTAAGTAGTTACCACAGCTTGGCCTAAAACCTTTACTTTGGCTAGGAGCAAAATCAAATTTACATTTGCGATCTAAGATAGAAGTAGTAATTACATCTTCTAAGCATAAGAAAAAAACTTACTGTAAAAACCAACCTTTTCTCATCTTGCCATATTTCCTTAGGCACTCCTACACTGAGCTTGGTATACGGTACTCCAGGGGTCGGAGGCTGCGGCGTGCTGCTGCTGGCGAAGCGGTGGTGCCATGGCCGTGGGAGTTTCTTGCAGGTGTGCAGCAGTCGGGCACTACCACTCATTGCTTAATACTGAAAATAAACCGTTATGTATATTTATAATGAAATGAAATATTTATTTCTCAACATTGACAATTACTTGTTCTTATTGACGTCAAATAAAACATGACTCTACCACCAGTTCGGAAAAACCTTCGTGGAGAAGAACTGGCAAAAAACTCCACGGGTATATTTTTTTCAAAATAAATTTACATAGTCTCTTTATGCCTATACAAAGTTATTCTTCTCTGCATCTGTTAGCTGGGCAAGTCTCCCTCACCCCGAGTATCCAAACGACGAACACTTAGAGGAACAAAGTATTTGAATAGTGACCAAGCCATGGAAAAGTTCTATCCGGGATATTGGGCGTGCATGTGGAAAGGCTTATTTACACCCAGAGGTCGCTTGTGTAGCTTGAATGATTGTGTTTACACCGAAGATGGCGGCGGATACTGAAGAAGCACGGGCGTTAAGACACAAGACAAGAAATCAACCAGTAGCAGTCTTCGAATGATTCTTGAGTGGTACCATACGACTTAATCGCTTACTGTGAGTTAGGCTGTCTTGGCTTAATATAAATATAAAACGAATAAATGCGATAGTATCGATTATATCGGCCAAATCGTGATATAGTTGATTATTGATTAATTGATTGATTGATTTGATTATACAATTGATTTACACGCTATGGAGAGGTAATTTTTCTATCATCGATATGTAGGTATAGCCGGAGAACTGTCATTATTATCTTTTTATTTTATTAATTGCCCTTATTATTACGCCTTAGAACAAATACAAAGTACATCATAAAAAATTAAATATTTACAAGGTGTCCCGAAATTCAACGCTTATCGTTTTCACGGGCTTATCCTCTACCAGGTAGTGCATACGGCGACGACTACCCAGGGAAAAATAAGAAAAAATCGGTCTCTTCCATTTTTTAAGTTATAATAACTTTTTTAAAAACTTTGAATTTCGATACCCTGTACACTATGTTTAGGTACTATGACTAAACTTCCAACAATAATGTTGTTATTTCTTTTGTATTAAGGACCTGAATAGCATAGCTGTTAATCACAATGCCAAATTAAGCAAAATTTTCTGTAGTTTTAATACAAAAATAAAATTAATTTCATTTATTTCTGTCAATTTTAGAAAATTTAAACTTTTAACCTACTTTGATATGGCATGGTGTAAAAAAAATTTATCCACACTACATTGGCAAGTTCTTCTAAAAGTTGGCGCAACTAATCAAAATTCTAAAATGGTAAAATACTTTAATCACATTGAGCATAAACAAAAATTATGCCTATTTTATGTAAACAAGGTCCAAACAGAAATAATAGGTCTTTACCTATGAAACTGCCGTTTTGCCGTACTAGCCATTTCAAATGAAAATATTTTTTTTTTTGACTGATAATTCTAATTTCAAATTAATTTTATTTGACAAACATGGAATTCTTTTTCTAAAATCGTCATTTGTTTAATAGTAAGTGTTTTGTTTTCAACGCATTCGAACATTTTTCGTCATCATGGATAAGTTAAAAATTCGAGTAATTATGGAGTATGAGTAACGTCGTGGCAGCAAAGCGACACAAGCGGCACGCAACATCAACGGCGTTTACGGAGAGAACACTAAAAACGAACGCACCACCCGTTATTGGTTTACCCGCTTCCGTTCTGGAAATTTTGACCTGAAAAATGAACCCCGTGGTCGTCCGAAAACTTTGGTCGACAATGACGAATTAAAGGCAATTGTGGAAGCTGATGAAACTCAATCCACGGCTGAATTAGCAGCAGCTTTCGACGTTAGCATCAAAACAATATTGGTCCATTTGCGTCAAATTGGCAAGGTAAAAAAGCTTGACAAATGGGTACCCCACGAACTCAATGACCGCCAGCGCGAAGTACGCGTGGAGACGTGCCTTGCACTGCTCAGCAGACATACAAATGAAGGAATTCTGAACCGCATTGTTACTTGTGACAAGAAATGGATCCTGTTTGACAATCGTAAGCACTCAGCAAGTTGGTTGGACCCTGGTTCAGCACCCAAACAATGCCCTAAACGAAAACTTACCCCTAGAAAAGTGATGGTCACTGTTTGGTGGTCTAACGCGGGTGTAATTCATCACAGCTTCTTGCCAAACGGGACAAGCATTACTGCAGATGTGTACTGTGAAGAACTGAACGCAATGATGGAGAAGCTCGCACGTCTACAACCAGCTTTGGTCAATCGTTCGGCTCTACTGCTCCTGCACGACAACGCGCGACCTCATACTGCACAGCAGACGGTCTCCAAGCTACAAGAGTTAGGGTTGGAAGTTCTCCGTCATCCGCCGTACTCACCAGACCTTGCGCCTACAGACTTCTACTTTTTCCAGAATTTGGATAACTTCTTGGCGGGAAAAAAATTCAATACCCGAGAGGCAGTACAAAATGCCTTTGAAGAATTTGTTGCCTCCCGTCCAGCTGATTTCTTCAAGAAAGGCATCAATAAGCTACCAATGCGTTGGCAAAGATGCATTGATTGCATGGGTGATTATTTTGATCAATAGAAATAAAAAATATATAAAAAATCACGCTTCATTTATTTCGTGAAAAACGGCAATTTCATAGGTAAAGACCTAATATTTAGTAATTAATCCTTGAAAACTGTATTTATGTTATTACGCCATTAGTTTGCAAGAGTGGAATATGTAGTTGTTTAAATAAAACAGGGAGTTGATATCAAAATGTTTTTTGTATTTATTAAATCAAATGTTCAAATTGTTTACCACCAGTATTAATACATGCGCGACAACGCCTTAAAAATGATCTTCTTTTCAGACGCGCATATCCTCGTGTGGTTATGTTTTCTACAGCCTCCATGATTCTTTGTCGGAGCTCCCCTATTGTTTCTATTGTTTTAGCATAAACCTTTTCTTTTAGGCATCCCTAGTAAAAAAAATCCAACGGATTTAAATCAGGAGAGCGGGGCGGCCATCAAATTGGGCCAAGACGGCCAATCCACCGTCCCGCATACTCTTGGTCTAAATAGTTCCGCACTGGACGGGCATCCATCATTTTGATACCACATATCCCGTAAAATATTTAAAGGCATCTTCTAAGAGTCTGTCAAATTATGTTGCAGAAAATTTAAATACATTTCGCCAGTCAAATTCCCCGGCAACTCAAAGGGTCCGATAATTCTGCCGTTTATCATGCCTGTCCACAAGTTAACTTTAAATTGGTACTGACATTTGTCCTCTCTCATTAGGTGCGGGTTCTCGATACTCCAACTATGCAGATTATGAAGGTTTAAAAACCCATCTTTTTTACATGTGGTTTCGTCGGACCATAAAACTCTATCTAAGAATTGTGGATCCTCAGCATGTTTCCTGAGCATTGTATGGCAAAATTGTACTCGCGCAGGGTAGTCACCAGGTAATAAAGTCTGCATACGTCTTAGGTGGTACGGATGAAATCTGTGACGTTTTAAAATACGATGTGCGATACTTTTTGGGACTCCCGTAGTAGTCTGTATGGCACGTACTGAAGTGGTAGGATCATTTTCAATTTCTAGGAGTACCTCTTCTTCGTTTTCTGTCATAGGTCTTCCTGCATTTCTCCGAGCGCTTGGTAAACGACCTTCCGAAAACGATTGATGTAAATTGATGAATATCCTATAATCTGGATATCGTTGAAGATTCGGGTATCTCTCACGATATAGTCTGCTTGCAGCGTTTGCGTTACGTCTACATTCTCCGTAAATTAAGTACATATTAGCGTATTCTAACGCTGTGTATGGGAACGGCATGGTAAAAATCAAAGAATCCAATCCACAAAGGCACGAAATCAAAGCACGAAAGGATGCGCAGTAAACAAAAGAGCGAAGCGTACTGACGACTGACATATGAGCACGAGGTAGTATGGCAACCCGACGCCATTCTATCAAATAAACCAATTAGAAACGGCACAAATAGCGTCACTTTCTATCTTACTCTAAATTTTAATAGCGTCACTACCTGTCGCACTCTTTCTAACCTATGGCGTAACTATCTGTCTCTCTCACGCTTCGGAAACGTATTGATGACGCTTTTCTAACTGAAGCTGTAACCCGATACGTGTTTTAAGATACATAATAAAATTGATACAGTTGTCAAGGATTAATTACTAATATATTTCTGTTTAGTCCTTGTTCACAAAAAATAGGCATAATTTTTGTTTATGCTCAATGTGATTTGAAGTATTTTACCATTTTAGAATTTTGATTAGTTGCGCCAACTTTTTGAAGAACTTGCCAATGTAGTGTGGATAATTTTTTTTTACACCATGCCATATCAAAGTTGGTTAAAGTTTAAATTTTCTAAAATTGACAGAAATAAATGAAATTAATTTTATTTTTGTATTAAAACTACAGAAAATTTTGCTTAATTTGGCATTGTGATTAACAGCTATGCTATTCAGGTCCTTAATACAAAAGAAATAACAATATTATTGTTGGAAGTTTAGTCATAGTGCCTAAACATAGTGTACAGCATATCGAAATTCAAAGTTTTTTAAAAAGTTATTACTTATAACTTTAAAAATGGAAGAGACCGATTTTTTATTTTATTTTTCCCTGAGTAGTCGTCGCCGTATGCACTACCTGGTACTGGCTTATCGTTGAATTTTGGGACACCTTGTATATACATATATGTAAGTATATATAATATCTATAATAAGATATGTTGTTAAGTCATAATAATATGTTAGTCACTTGAAAGTGCTTAAAATCTTGGTCCTGATTCACTATTTAGTTTTACAATTTATTATGTGACTATTGAGCATACGAACAATATACCTAAATAGTTTTTTTTCATTTGCACCCATGCACATCATTATTTGTAGATATATTGATAAATTTTTTACCCAAACATTTTGTCAGTCAAGGAAGGAATACATTTTTTATCCCTACAAAAATCGACTATATCTTTGAAGGTATCATAAAATAAAATTGATTAAATGTACTTATTCGATTTAAAGTATAAGAGAAGACCGTTTTGAAAATCGGACCACAAGAGCTCATAAATCTTGATTATTGAAATGAATACTAAACTTAGAAAACATTCAACAAACAATCAATTTACAAGTCGTAAAAAGCTTTATGTAGGTACAAAAGTTGGATAAAAAACCTTTTGCTGATTCAACCCATATTAGCAGATTAGTGAAGGCAAAACACCCACTTGTCAATGTTGATACTTTCATATAGCAAATTTTTATACTAATTTAACATTACTCATATTTATATTAAAAATAACATGCAAACTATATAGTAACAATCTGAACGCAAACGGTCATTTATTATATAAACCAAAGCAAGTATGAAGATAAATATCATTATGTTAATGTTATAAATTATGTATGTAATAAGTTTTATTACGTTGGTTATGTCAGTAAATCTATTAAATAAATGCATTACTATTTGATGGGTATATAAAGCTGTACCTATCAAATAACTACCACACGATAATAATGAGGGTAGTCGTAAAAGAAAAGATAAAGCTAAAAAAATTGTAAAAGAAAAATTATTAACATTTGAGAGTTTACATTTGTGGCCCTTAGATGTGTTTGACTGTTCAGTGACCTCTGGGTTGGTTCTGTACAATTTAAGAATTTTATCCCTAACAGATGGGAGAAGTTGACAACGCACATTATGTTGTGCTGAGGGAATAGAACCTGCGACTTGTAACGTCATACACAGTTGAACCGTTTGTCCACTAGGCACTAAAGTTATGTAAGTAAATATTATCAAAATAAAATAAAATATATTATATGAAACTTAATTTATAAAACCTATTTAAAAAAGAAATAAAAAAAAACAAAAAGAAAGAAACGGAGTCTTGCTTTTGATTAATGGAACACAGATGTTTATGTTGCAAAAATATAAATGTTTATAAAATACGGACAATAAAACCAAGTACCTACCTTCCAACCTTTTACACAGGGATTTCAGACAGAGCTTCGTTTCGAGCGATAATTTTTGAACAGTAACTGTATATAATAGCGTTTATCGGTTGATTCGGTGGCAATAATAAACAAAAATAACTTGAACACGGACGAACCGGCCGGTAGAGAAGCGGCGCGACGCGGCGGCAAACAAGACGCGCTCGTTCACTCTCTCGCCACACACTAAGCCAGCAAAGATCAACACACGGGACAGTTGTTTCATCATCATTCGTGCGTGCGTATAGAGTATACACATATTAATTATCATTCCATTTCTTTCTCACTTGTGGCAACAATGATCTTCTATCTTTGTTTATCGTGTTTTTGGGTGCATTCCTGTTAAAGACAAATTATAAATCTATTGGATCTTTATTTTTAAACATAGGCATACAAACCTTAACAATTTTATATTGAACAAAATAAATAAGAATCAGCATGGTGGTCCCTATCTACAGACCTAGTTAGGTACCCTAATCATTCAGAATAAGAATGAAACTGAGCCTTTTCTTGCATTCTTTTGAGTAACAAATTCATTAGACTCTTGAAGTTAGTGAACAAAATTGCACAGATAACTTGAATATTGAAAATAAATTATTGTGCTTTGTACAAACTGAGCAACTTATGAATAGTAACTAACTTTTTATAATACAAAACACTTATATTTGGCGAAAGCAGTAGGTAAAACATTTTATGTGCATTTGTACTTAGTTAATATTAAACAGCTATTGTTATCTGCTATATTTATAGTAAAGTAAAAGCTTGACTACACTATAAAAGAAGTCGTTTTCTTAGAGCAAAGCACTATCTATATTCCGTACTAGGCTTTTCGCTTTTAAGTAGTTGTTCACTGCAAACACACTAATATACACGAAACACGAATTTTGACAAAAAAAGGTAAGTGGATAAAGAGCGTGTCTAACTTCGATGAAAAGCCATGTATTTTGAATAGTGAAATAAATGAAAAAGTTGTAGTGGTAGCACTACGCATATATATTCTTTTTCTTAGAATTCAATCCTAGTATGTTCACGTTTTTATAAATATGTTTATTTGTTTAGAAAGTCTCTTTTTTAGAAAAACAGAATTAAATTGGTTGGACCAAATACACAGGTCTGTGAACGTAAACAAAACTGGCCCCGCTGAAAGAAATGATCGCTGGAAATGATCAATCAGGCACTTCAGTCAGATGTCAAACGTTCTGCGAGAAGGAGGCTTATTGCTTGAAGTCTCGTAGAGTTATTTTTTTAAATTATAAACACTCAACACTGTCCAAACTTAACTATGGCTGGAAACTTAAGTAAAGCTAGAAATGTGTTAAAGTACGTTGCAGATTATTCTTCTATTACTACTCGTAATTGTAAGTACTTGCAGTTATAACTGTTTTTGAAGGTAGATAACAATTTTCAGGTTAGAGTTGTGCTTAAAACGAATTATTCTCTAACTTGGTATACTAATATGTTCTATAAATGTATGTTACAACGAACTAATGATTGTAAATTTCCTTTATAACTTATATTATACTTATGACAATTGTAAGCAAAAGGTAAATTTCTTTTAGATATATATTTTATATTTTAGCTGAACTAAAATATCTGTTAAGTAATTTAATCATTAATTTACAACGAACAGATGTAACTGCTAAGAGAGTAGTGGCAGCTAAGCCCGTGGTTGAAATGGATGGAGACGAGATGACTCGCATTATCTGGGCAATGATCAAGGAGAAACTCATCTTCCCATATGTGAAGGTAACATTGATTTTATGTAGTCTAAAGAGGTGATCGTTTGTATCAATGAATGAACTTTATTATATCTTTGATTTTTTTTTAAAGTTTTGACAAAATATTAAATGCCGTCTGATGGAAATCAAAGTTTAATATTTTATTTTACAAATTTAACATTTAAACCATTTTTTTGTGAGAATAAGAGTTGAAATCTTTTCTAAGGTTGAAAGTTTTCTAGGATTGTTTCTGTAAAGACTATCTTTGCAATAAATATTTAATGTTATCTATCTAGAACTATTTAATCAAGTTATTTATGGTTTTGCTTATCAAAGTGTATTTACTAGGCCAATGTTGACTTATCAGCTGAAGACTATATATATTTATTATGTATATATGTGATAATTATTTAGGAATGGCTAACTCCATATGTTACAAAATCTTTATGTTCCTTTCTTTGCTTTGTTCTCCATTCTTTTATTCTGTCCATTAGCAGTTTTAGAACTATAGGTTTATTTAGTTATAATATGGATAAAAATCTCTTTGCAGCATAAAATTTGCATAAAACAGCATAAGAATTACTCACTTTAAGAATACTTATTTGTTTAAAATTTGGTCAAAGAGAAATTTAAATTATACTTGATGTATAGTATTATTTGATTTTGACTACTATAAAATACTTAAAACTGGTATGTTTTAACTTCAAGATATAGGTGTATAGGAAACATGGAGAATCCAGCAGATCCTTTTTTATTAGTAAAATAAAAACCCTTTTAATGGCCTTAAATCAATAATATTGGTATTGTGATATAATAATATTTCCAGTAAATGACAAAATAAATCTAAAATAAATTGATTAAATCTAAGAACTATCAAATAACCCATTCTGTTCAGGTAACTTAATAAAATTAATATTCCAAAATAAATTTATCTACACAGGCTAAAAACACAGTGGACCAGGTGATTTGCAAATTGATGTCTGACTGTCCTATTTTAAAAAATAAAGTGCCAAGGAAGCACATTTACTAAAAATAAGTTTATGTTGACAGAAGGCCAACATACACTGTAACAAGAAACAAAAGTGTTTTTAAATATTAAAAATTTTGTTGGCTTCAAAAATTAGAAAAGCTATATATATTTAGATTTGGAGGGGGTGTCAACAAATACAAAATAAGCATTCATAAATTACAATCATAGTATATGTTAGCTGATTTCCAAACTAAATACTTGAAGGCGATAAAAATTACTAAATAAAGCAATTTCTATACTATAAAAAACATCCAGAATTTAGCACAAAAGATTTACTTTCTGTTTTAAAGAGTATTATGAAATGGAAATTTTGTTTATTGTTAGCTGAACGGCTGTTCATCTTCTGTAGGGAATTGACCCTTGGAAATTAATAGCATTTTTTATTAACAAAATACTAAAGCTTCTGATGAATTAGCAATTGTTTATTTGTACTATTTTGTAGATAACTTATTGGGAATCAAATATTATATGTGACCCAAAATCAAATTTTGTTAAAATAAAAAATGTATTAATTACTATCTTAAAACAAAGAACCTGTAGTATACTTTTCGCAGGCATAATGTGTCTTTATTTAAAAAATTAATTCATCAAACAAGTTGCTAATAAATAAGTACCAGGGCCAAGCCCTCCATGTTTAATCCTTTTTGAGAATGCAGTTACAAGACCTGTTTTAAAGTCAGAGGCAGGCAAGCCATAAGTGCTAAAGGTAAATGACTTTATTTTTTTACAGCCATGCAGTGTATGGTTGTTTTATATTGCTCATAAGATGGTAGTTTTAGCATTTAATGGATTTAAGTACATTTCAGTTGTTCAAAGGAACACTGGGTTTTGTTTGATATTTCAAACACTTTTGAATCTAATAAAAATGGTGAAGAAGGTGATATTGTATGTCCTTCGGGTATTGCTGGAACAGACTCAGGCAGTTCATTCCACAACAACAAAAACACAGTGAGCATAAAACCTCTTCTTTTTTTAAGGGCTGTTTGTTCAAGGCTCAAATAACTTATCTTTTCATAGAAATTATGTCAAATTTTCCAAATTATTCTAAAAATAAAGTTACTACACTCCTAACTAAGGTTACTACATTCTAGTTAATAACATGTATTTGTAATGTAATGTATTTGTATTTGTAATAAAAATTAAAAGCATCGTAAATCCTACAAAAATTTTTAAACTTTTTTTAAATTCTTTTCTATTCTTTTCTGTTGATAAAATTCGGTCTAGTTTCCCCCATTTTAATATGTGCACATTATAAAGATTCACCCTGTATATGTTAAATTTAAATAAAAAAACCAACTTTATCTTACATCTTTCAAAAATAGTAAGTACTTATGCAAAAACGGATTTATATGCCGACCGTACCGCTGTCCGTGGCTATCCCCCAATTTCATTAAAAACACTTATATATGTATATGCAGAGCTTTGCTTGTATTGAAGGTATAGATTAGACATAGTTACACAACCAGGTAACTAGATAAAAGTGATTATAAATGTGCTGTTAGGTGTATTTACAATTATTATCATTCGATACATTTGTTACACGCCTTCGTGCTTAAGCTAAGCACGCACTGTGGTGCCCCGTAAACGGTTTCATCTTAATTGCAATAAACTCATATATACAATAAAAAAAATCGGCTTACTTCCACTGGATACTGAGTGCATTTGCTAACAGAAAAAAGCATTTGATATCATAATTTTTGCATCTATTTTCGACTTTGAATGGCTACTCAAATGTTATAATTGCGTTGATAAAATCAATCAGCAAAATATTTTTCATGTTATCAATTTCTTGTATTTAAAGTTTACGCCGGTTTCAAATCGTTTAAGCCGATGAATTAAAGAAAGGAATCATAAACGGCGGCTTGTACTTGCATTGACAGATAGTACAGTTAGCATACAAATTTTCAAAATTCAATTCAATTTCAATTCAAAAATAATAAAAACAAGACCGGGTTTTCAAACTAGCTTCTGACAGCGGCTTCGTCGGCGTGAAAGTTGAAAGTATCAAAGACACGTGGCGCCATCCATTATCATTAGAACGTTATTGTTGTTTTCATCGGTGCGATGAATCGAGATGAAAGGACCTTATGTCCGTTCCTGTACACCTGACAAAGTAAATATCAAAATTTCAGGAGAATCCTTATTATGACGTTGGTTAAAATAAAACGCGAATGTTAATGTTTTTTTTTCTCTCACGCCGGCAAAACAATGGGGATCTCATTCATAGGTCGCTGGTTCAAATCCGGCTCGAAGGACCAAAAAAAAAACAATGTTGGGGTTTAATCCAACATATAGAAATGTAAAGTAAAGATGTAAATGTAAGGGTGATTTTAATTAAGTAAGTAATAATGTAAAGAAAGCCGAGTGCACGTTTGTAAGTAGTAAGATGTAATAAAAATAAGATCGTATTCTTTACTTAAAACTAGGAAATTAAAACTAACCAAAAACGCATATGACCTACAAATCTACATCTGATTGCTATACTGCGAATTAATCGATGACAAGTAAATGTACTTTGTACAGAACCATGTTATACCATAATGCGCCCTTAGCCTTACGCTGGTTATATGTTTGTAGAGCGTACATAGCGCTTTGTATGTCTGTACACCGAGTAACATTCCGCTCCCACGTTTAAAATGTAGATGTCTACAACGAGCGGTTTTACTAGATTAATTGGTCTGCCAGTGCGAGCATATAATGTGAATGACATGATGGAGGGACATTTTAATACACGGTTAGAACTAACTCCGGGTTAAATTTGTAAGCAACGGAGACTTACTTTAAAGCATAATTAGATTTTAATAATAATAATAAATCCCCAGACAAACACACCAACTGTGTATGGCCCCAAAGTAAACAGAGCTTGTGTTGAAATTGAGATATTGAAATAATTATTTCTGAACATTGACAATTACTTGTTCTTATTGACATCGAATAAAACATGACTACCAACAGTTCGGAAAAACCTTCGTGAAGAAGAACTGGCAAGAAACTTCACGGGTATATTTTTTATCAAAATAAATTTACAGAGTCTCTTTTTGTCTATATAAAATCTGCATCTGTTAGCTCGGCAAGTCTCCTTCCCCCCAAGTATCCAAACAACGAACACCCTCAAATGGCACCCGTTCACGAGTTAACGCGGGATCCAGCCATCGCCCTCCTCAACCATATTAGAGGGAAGTGAGTGACCCGATTATTACGGATTATTTCCGATTGTTACGGATGATCATACAACGTAAAACCCAGAATAAACATGAATGAATCATACAAATGAATGTCCCGGCCAGAACTCGAACCTGGGGCCTCCGGCATATGAGACAAGGCTACTAAGCACTACGCTACTCGGCCGTCAATTAAAATAAAATATCGGCACATTGTTTTTGTAAAGTATACATATAATTCTGCCTTCTAGATACGCTTTGACATATTTAGCCCAACGCTTTTGTCAATTTCATATATTTGTTATTCTATTCCTTAGGTATTTTCAAGATTATAATACTGAATAGAACACTGCTGAATAGTCA
The DNA here is from genome assembly GCA_923062675.1 of Marasmarcha lunaedactyla. Classification (NCBI taxonomy): domain Eukaryota; kingdom Metazoa; phylum Arthropoda; class Insecta; order Lepidoptera; family Pterophoridae; genus Marasmarcha; species Marasmarcha lunaedactyla. The sequence goes on along the minus strand of OV281342.1, from coordinate 7,926,676 downwards.
TTTAGCAATCTCGTTTTTTATCATTAACAATACCAGCAAGTGAAATAGTAGTTAGTAAAAAATAAATTCAACTTTATTCAAAAAAATAAAGATTATCAATAAGAATTTTGTTATTGTCAACATATTATGTTATAAAAAAATAATATAGCTAAAATAATTAACGCTGTTTATTTTATTTTTTCGGTAAGATCATCTTTAAAAAAAGACCTATTGTAAATCTATGTTTATTTTGCTAAAATTAACGGTCTATGTGCAAACTATAGTCAATATTCTATTTGAATTATTTGTAATTTAATGTAATATAAAACTTAAAAATTATTTAAAATTTAAAATTAGGTATATTTTTAATATTTTAAAATTTTATGCTGAATTGCTCTCAGTTGAATACTGCGGTATATCAAATTTAAGTGACAGATGTCTAAACTGTCTAGACTGTCGGTTACAAGTAATATAATCTGGCTAGTTTCACTACACCACCTAAATAGCAAAAATTTCGTATGATTTCAGAATCATATGGCTTTCCGTCACGTAATAGTTAAAAATTCAACTCCATTTATCAAAAAATCCATTCAGGTATATATACTTTCTAAAGTTTCTTTAAAGTATGACTATCTAAATGGTATTCAGATGAAAATCATGTTGTATAGACGTTTATCTCAAGACCTTTTAGTTTCGTGATAAAAATATCGCATTGGGCCGTCTTATCCTTATGCTGTAGGCATTTAGTGCATCCCCTTCGCGCCTAACAAACCTTTGACCAACCAAACTTAAATTATTTGCCACTGTACTAGTACGTAAAAGATGGTAAATTACGAAATTTATTGGAAGGTATGAAATGAGCATATCGTGTTATTTTCATCTTATAGTTGTACAGGTGGAATTATTTATAAAAAAGAAGTAGTTCATAGTCTGCTTAAATTACCTATATATATTGCATTAATTCGCGCAGTTCTATGATTTTGTACCGACTCTTGGGGCCCTTAATAAAATACTAAACATGTCCGATCACAGGTCAAATGTCAAGAATATAATTTTTTTTCAAGTGACCGATAAACTGTACAGCTTACCGCAGTTTGAGAACTGTTCTGATAAAGGAATAGATTATAAAGGTCTCTTCCTCTTTGACAATCAATAACTCTGGAAAAAAATGGTTATTTTATGATAAATAATAGATTAAAATTCGCATATTTTATGACATTTGTATATCTTAAAATAACTTTGAATAATGTAAAAGTCTTGGATAACTTTGTTAATTTATAGTTAACAAATAACAATTTTAGACCGAGGGAATATGGGACACAAATATTTTAAACCACTGCAATAATTTTTCCTTCGTGCCACGAACCCTAAAACTTATGATTTAATAATTTCATCTAGTTAAATTTTGTAAATCTCAGTATCTCAAAAAGGCGTTTCTTAGGAAAAGTGCAAGAATTAGATTTGCAGACAATTTTATGATCTAAAACTTTATTCAACCTAGATACTTTCGACAACTTGATATTTTATCTGTAATAGGCATTAAAGGTATTTCCATAATAAAGCTCTACGTGATTTATACAAGTTGAAATGTCTATTTTGTGCAACCAAAATTTTGCCAGTCTACTATGTTTGTATTTACCAACTCTTAACTACAATGTTTGTGTTTACCTATTTGACATTTAGCAAAGTAAACTTAACACATTTAGTTTGGTTTTCATTGAGGAGCAAATGATTAGCTGAGAACCACTTCTCTGTTTTGGAGACACATTCGCTTACTGCTCGATAGTCAGTTTCTTGTCTTTTGCTTTTAAATAAGAAGGAAGTATGTTCAGCAAACAATATGACCTGGCAGATCATTGACATATACTAAAAATAGGAAAGGACCAAGAACTGAGCCCTGGCGCACACACAATGTCACTGCCGATCCTGATAAATTTTCTCCATATATTGCGATTTTCTGTTTTCCATTAGATGATAAACTCTTGTGTGTTACTACATGTATTACTACACTATGTAACACGAGATTCAATTTTCCGGTCTTGATCCAGGAAGATGAAATTGTTATTAGAACACCTTGTACACAGAATTAAAATGTTGACTTTGTCACCGTTGCCATGGTTACGGTTTGCCAAGCAACACCATTATATAAACTGGTTTTGTGTCGATTGCTAAAAATAACACAAATAAAATTACAAAATTAACTACACTAAATTATGTAAAAAACACGTAACATTTTTTATAGTATAATTTTTATTATGCATTATGGTTAGAATAAAATTAAAATATAATGCAAAAATACCTTAGTACAGATAATTTTCTACGGCAGTTTCTATTACATATAATTTTTTTGGGTCTAGAAAATATCATTTGAGACTGTAAAATTTGTAAATCGACAATAACCAAGTAAACGTATGTATTACTGCTTTATACGACGTCCTATGATGGTGTGCTATGGTGGTCCTATGGTGGTGGTAGCTGTGGCGTTCATTGGGCAAGGCCTTAATCGCGAAAACCGTTTCAGTGAGATGGAAGACAAACGCCTGCTAATTATTAATAAAAAAATAAAAAAAGAGTTGCATAAAGAGTTTCCCTAACACAATGATTGACCAATGCGAATTCTAAATGAAACTATTGAATTACTAAGCCGTCGTAACTTCTCCAGTTGTAAGTCTAACACATACCCCTATTACTGGAGAGCTAAAGTGTCATAAAAAAACTACACGCTAGATACTTCATAACGATAGGTAGGTACATCCAAAAGGAATCATTTACCATGGTATTATTTTAAATATTTTGTACGTTTTAGCATGTACGTTACACCGTTAGTTGTGTATCCACCAGCAAAGTTATTTTCCATACAAAAAGATGGTGATTTAATTAAGATACAACAACTCCTCGAAAAAATGATGTTCCTAAACAATTTTCAGTCAGTCGCTTTACTTATACTATATTACTTGAGGTGATTAAAATTTTAAATACTAATCTTTAGCACATGTTCCAAAAGACAAAGGGATCAAGTATGGTTGTCATTGATATTATTTTGCGAGAATCGAGAGCCAGCCAATTCGAATTAAATACTAACATTCATCAAACAGTTACCTAAGAAATTCTCATAGTAATTTATATTTCAACAAGCGAGAGCTTACTTTCAGAGTTACAGAGCTAATTTATTCACAACGCATAATCTACATCGCATTAGTGTATATATAGTGTAGCCCACGAGCCGACAACAACAGTCGGCTCGTGGGCTGCGGCCTGCTCACCCTTTTCCATCGGTGGTTAAGTTCCCGAAAGCTATAATTTATTTATTTGTTTTCACCGAACCAACAGCACTTATATATAATATGCAATAACACAATTTTAAACAGTATACAGAAAGCCAATAACTATATTCATTTTTTATTTTAAAATTATTGATCAAAATAGTTTTTTTTAAACAGATTTAACACAAACATTAGTAAATAATTTGAAACAGTAAAAAATTAAAATAACAATAGTACAGAAAAATTGTACGTAACTTTAGTATGTGGGCTTTTGTGAGTGTGCGTGTGGCAGTACAGTAATATATGAGAATGTGTGTATGAACAAGCTCCTCAACCATGATAATGATTTGTGGATATGTTTGTTAACTAATTTAGTTCCACAGATTCAAATTAACGTCATAATAAAAGCAAATTACAATGTTATTTATACGAAAGTAATGTGCGTAAGGGCTGACCACTGGGCGTTTTACCCTAACCCTAAACAAATGCTTATCAAATTAAAAATAATAATAAAAATCTTAATTAAATATTATCTTAAAAGGATCGATGGCCTTTATGCAAATAAAAGGATATGTTTTTGCCAGCGTATGGTAGGTATAAACAAAATTTATTGATTCGTTGAACCCAGGCCAACGGACACACACACAGACACAAAAACACGTAACGTATGAGCAGGTTCAAAAGTGGGTGTAGGATGTATTAATGTTTGTATTCAAAACACGTATTAACTCGTGAAGGTGTGTATCTTCTACAAACTATTAGACTTTTATAAAAACTTTTTATGTGAACATTAATTCCATATACAGTGATGCTTATCGCACTCATAATACGTTTTGTTTCCTGCCTGTTAGAGAGTTGTCATGTTTATTGTAATAATTAACCACTTGTCAGAGTCGATGATAAAATTGGACTCAGTTTCGCGGTTAAATTAGGTGTTATTAGAGCAATGTGTGTCCTAATTGCAGTAAAATGAAACACATGTTTTAAAGTATTCATCTAAAGTGTACATCTGATACGGATATAGTCTCATCAAAGTAGATTTAAACGGAGTTCTGACCTTTCTATGTAACATCCAATTATTATAAAGCGATTAAGAACTTTATCAAGTTCCAATGAAAATGAGATGAGAAATATGTAAATATCCGCAACTCGATTTTCTCGCGTTTTTGTGTTTGTAAGGATTGCGACGTTTCTTTAAATGGACTGGGTTAATTTTGCAATTTATCAATTAGGTTTGTAACTGGTTTGTCGAGGAACTTTTTACTTCAATTAGTTTCTTGACAGCAGCAATATTTTCCAATGTTACTTTGGCGACAGGTCGTCCTGATCCAGAATGGTCAGACAGGTTTAAATTTCCTCTTTGAAACTGTTTGTACTACGAATATATTCAGCTATGGGATGGTGCTTTCCCTCTGTACACTTTTTTTACCAACGGAAACCAGCGTTCAAACCTAGCTTGAAATTATAGAAAATAATTGCTTGAAAATCGCGACACGATAACTCTAAGTAATTCATACAACTAATTATTTGCGGGTTGTTACATATTGGGGACAGTTTATAACTTATATTTAACATAGTTAAATGATATTTCAAAACTTAGGTAGTGCACTATGTATATATGTTAAGTTGAAGTTTTAGTTTAAGTTAATGTTCAGATCTCGTCTGGGGCGGTACTACAGTCATTCCTATTTTGTACGCCACAATGTTTACGTGATCTTCTGGTAAAAGGGAAAATACAGCCGATTAAATTACAGAATCAAAAACAATTTCATCTGAAGCTTCGGTCGACAACGCATTATAGTCGATACATTTATCACAATTAATATTAATATTCATACTCTACGATTAATTGTGTACTTTGGTGTGGGTATTACGTACCATTACCGCTTCCTGGCCATAATTTTCCAGCTATGCAAATATTTAAAAAATCTACATGATGGCGAGACTTGCCCATTTTTTATGTATTTTTTCCAACATCTGCAGTTTGTCATTAATATCTACAACAAAACATGGATTTACTTAGGTTGTGATCATTTTTGATCAGTTTTCATGGTAATTATTTATTATTAAAGATTGCTTCACCTTCCAGCTAGACTGCATGTACTTCGATCTCGGGCTTCCGCACAGAGACGCCACCAATGACCAGGTCACCATCGACGCAGCCAATGCCGTACTCCAGCACAACGTTGGCATCAAATGCGCCACCATCACGCCTGATGAGCAGAGGGTTGAAGGTAAAACTAACTTGCATATACAAAGTCAGGGAAAAAGTGTTTTCGCATTTACATACACAACTAGAATTTTTTTTGGCATTTTGTACTGGAGGAACATAAAGTCAATATTTATGAAATATAGTATATTTATTTAATCAAAGTATGTACCATTGCTATCTATGCACTTTTGCCATGTCATAGGTAGTTTATTGATCCCTTTACTAAAAAAAACCATAAATAAATAAATAAAATCTTTGGAGGCGTTTTGGACTGCACCATCGTAGTTGAATTTTTACCTTCCGAGAAGTTATCCAAATTTCGAAAAAAATGGCAATCTGTTGATGCAAGGTCCGGGGAGTATGGTGGATGTCTTAGATATTCCAAATGAAGCTCCTCTAATTTGGTAGCCTTCTGTTGTGCAGTGTGTGGTCTAGCGTTGTCCTGAAGCAGCAGTGGCCTAGACCGATTGACCAGTCTCGGTTGTTTAGCAGCTAGCTTTTCCATCATGGTTTGCAGTTGCTAACAACAGACTTCTGCCGTAATCGTCTGGCCAGCTTTAAGAAAGCTGTAGTGTCGGTGTAGTCCACCGAACGCTCACCAGTAACTTTTTTGAGTCAATTTTCGCTTGGGGCAGGATTTGGCTGGTTCGCCAGGGTTCAACCATTGCGATGAGCGTTTCCCATTGTCGTACTCCACTTTTCATCGCAGGTAATGATTCCATTTAAAATCCTCTCATTATTGTGCCGGTTGAGTAATGTAATGCAAAAGTCGAAGTTCATGAGGTACCCACCTCTCAAGCTTTTTCGCCTTCCCAATTTGCTTCAAGTGGATTAAAACAGTTTTGTCACTAACACCGCAGCCTACAGCTAACTCGTACGTGGTTTGCGATGGACCCGCTTCCACAATAGCCTTCAATTCTTCATTATCAACTTCGGTCTCCGGCCGTCAACGGGGCTTGTTCTGCAGGTCCAACCTAAAACGCACTGTGTTTTCTTTTGCGACACCGCTGCCTTATACAGCATTAATACTTCGAACCGTTTCTGTTCCACGGTTCCACGGTGGAACTCGTACTCGTAAATAACGCAATATTTCAAGTTTTCCATTTTGTAAACTAAGTGACGCAAAGAAAAAAACCAAAAGAGTAAAAAAACAAATGAATTACGGTTTTTGAAACACAAATACGTAAGTAAATAGCTGTATAAATTTGAAATTGGAATTTTAACCAAAGAGGAGATAATACAGATCAAAGTGGCCAGTACGACAAAACGCCAATTTCATATGTAAGGACCTAATATATATTATTATAAACCACTTTATTCGAATTACTGAAAACTTATTGAACTAAGTGGCCGTATTAGTACATCTTTTTTAATCAGTGTAATATTCTCTCATCAACAAATCATGAACATCTATGTACAGGTGAGAGGCTATTTAATTAGTTATCTTTTAATATAAGATGCATACTATAAATAAGCCTACAGCATTATATAAATTGCCGACAAATTAATTACTTGTTGCTTCACTATAATGACCGACTTATTCCTTTCTTGAGAGATAAGTTTGTCTTTGTGTTAATGCTGGGCGGATTTCCAACAAGCTCCTTGTGAACGAGTATCCCATGTGACTTGTCATATTGATTTTTATTCATATAGATTCATGCCGTTCAGATTTTAGATCTTATGAAAACCGATTTAGAAATAGCTACTAATTTAATCGATTTTGTTACAGAATTCAAACTCAAGAAAATGTGGCTAAGTCCAAACGGTACAATCAGAAACATTCTCGGTGGTACAGTGTTCAGAGAGCCCATCCTCTGCAAGAGTATCCCGCGGTTGGTGCCCGGCTGGACCAAGCCTATCGTGATTGGTCGTCATGCGCACGGCGATCAGTATAAAGCGCAGGACTTTTTGGTTCCTAAGCCGGGGAAAGTAAGTTGGTTGAGGAACTTTTTGATGATAATTCGGTATGGTCAGTGCCATCCACGAAGCGCGCCCCACTCTTCCTATTTCCTGATTGCTTGCAGTACAAGTGAATGGTGCGAGACTTCATGGATGGCATAAATCTTTTTTTGTTGATACAAAGTGTCAAAAACCTAGTAGGTATTGGTATCAAACATGCTTATAAAGAACAAGTATTTGAATAAACAGCTGATTTGTTTGAGTATACGTTTCTGTTAATACAAAATAAATTATTGCAGTAAGTTGTAAACTTGAGTTCATTTAAGATTACCTATTATAATTCACTGAATACTAAATTCTAATCAGTATAAATATGGAAAATGAAGTCTTCGAAAATACGACCTTCGTATTTTTAATGTTACTCTAGTTTGCTGATTACTATTAAATAATACCATTTTCAGCTTTTTTCGCTTGTTTTGTTTTTTACATAAGTGTCAAGAATTCGGCTTTCATATTATTTTGATTTCTCTTCTATGTCGCATAAAAATGTGTATTCAAATGTACTACGTTTAAAATTTTTATTCCAGGTAGAGCTTGTATACACTGCAAACGACGGTACAGTGGAAAAGAAACTGTTATTCGATTTCAAAACACCAGGAGTAGCCCTTGGCATGTACAACTTAGACGACTCCATCCGTGCCTTCGCTCACTCTAGCTTCCAGGTGAGTATCGATATAAATATATACTTTATTTAATAACATTTTATTGTACATGTACATAAAAAATAAACAATTCAAAAAATTGTGGTCAGAGACCTACAGACAACATGGAGAGCAATCTCTTCCAGACGACCGTTTATGGTTGATGAATATTGGAAAAGATACTTTGAAAAATATACTTTAAATAAGCTTTAACAGTGCATGTGATGTAATAAAATGGATGACTCATTATAAACGTAAATATTTGTATTAGTTATTGTGCTAATGCCATTTAAACTTTACCAGTACTCGTGTCAAAATCTCATCACACATCTTTCACTGTTAAATAAATTATTAAATAATAATAACTAATTTACTTACACCTCAGGGCAATATTTTTCTTTACTATACTTAACAAGAGTGAAAAGGGTCATTGACAAGTAGTCATCTATTATCGCACAGTATTTAGTCACGTAAAGTTGTAGTAAAAAAATCAATGAACTCTTAGAATGATAAAAACGGAGTTATTAAGAATATATCAACTTGTCTTATGGAACAAGACATTACATTTGATCATTTTAAATACATTGAAACGTCCTTTCTTTGCTCTTAGCGCACCAAGTAGGTAGTGTCGATTTAATTATTTCTGTTAATAAAATTTTATGATCCGTAGTTCTTAGCTATAAATCTTAATCTGTTTTATTCGTTAATAATTTAAATTTAAATTTCAGACTTGTTATTCTATGAAGCTATGAATAATATATACATGTACACTTTGCACAAAAATTTATAGTATAAACATTTGCACAGGTGGCACTCCAGAAAAAGTGGCCGTTATACCTATCTACTAAAAATACAATTTTGAAGCAATACGACGGCCGGTTCAAGGACATTTTTGAGGAAATTTATCAAAGGTCAGATATTTAACAGTTATTACACTACTACATTATTTCGCACGTGAACAGTAATTTTGATAAACTATACAATTAGCCGAAGTTATGAGGTAGAGTGGTATGAATAATTTATTGTATTTGGACTCGTGACGAAATCCAAAAGATCATGTCATGAAAACGTAACAAAAACCTGCCTATCTCGATTACATTTTAAAATAATGCGCTAAACTTTAATAATATGAATTAAAATCAAGATTTTGGTTCGCATTGATTTAATAACAATAATAAGTTGTCAATTAAAAACCTACTATATTATTTTTCATGTTTCTTCTATTTCTATTAAGCTCATAAGACAGTTCTAACAAGTAGTTGCAGCAGTTAACAGCATAGCAAAGAAGGAGGGTAACATATGAATGACCTGACATTGTTTCTTCTTTCTAATCGTGTGAGGGAGTGGGCAACCTCTGGTGCCAGACTTGATCAAGCCTCCTCTGACATTGACATTTGATCGATAGTCATATGACGCGCTTGGATTCTGGTATATTTACGTTAAAAAAGTAAAACTTTTTGCATTATTTACTAGCATTTCTATAGAAAAAATAAACGAATTATTATTATTATTATTTACTAATAATTAAGATGTAATTTGGAAAAAAGTATGAAGCTTTCAGAAATGTATGTGCAATAACTTCATGAACACAGGCATATTCTTAAATCTTTTTTCTATTACGTAATCCGAATGATAACGAGATAAATCAACTATACTATTTCCATTTCTTTATTTTCTCGATGACAGTTCTAATTTGATATAATGCTCTCTAGTTCCATCCAATAGCTCCATCCCTATCAATTTTTTCGACTCTGGTATTATATAACCTTGTACGGTGTAACGGTGTAAACGTCATATTTTTATAAAATAATGCATACATAATGTAAAAAAACGCTTGCACAAGGTTACACAGGAGCTGTTATCGTGAAAATAAAGAAATGGAAATAGTATAGTTGAATTTTTTAATATTAGCTTATAATAATAATAATATATAACAATACATTCTTTATTTGCACTACTGACATTAAATATAAAATTATTATTAGTATGCCAGTAAACGCATTATCTATGAACTATTATATCTTTTTCCAAAGGCCCATACAATTTTTAGTATTATTTACACGTTGTGACGTCATAACTCAGAGCCTTTTCGTGTGGAGCAAATTTCGGGCAGTCGCAACACGACCTCAAACATATCCTTGTATCTATAAAACTTTACATTGTAAACGTACTGTTACTTGTGCAATATTACTTTACTGCTGAAAAACTATTTAAATATGTAATTAAAAAAACCTTTGTCAAATACCCAATTGACTTCAGCATCAAAAAAATGTTGATAAAATGTTGAGACCGTATCAAAAAAATCTATTGTTTATTGGTGTTTTCATGACTTTAAAAACGCATAATTGTTTATACTTTCTGCTCACCACACTAGCGTAAGGTATCAACCGTGTTTGATAAAACACAAAGTTTTTTTTTCTAACATGAACACTAACTGTCAATTTTGTCTGGATATAATGTTAAAACATTGATTGTTGAAACAGTTTTTGTGTATATTGTGAACTTTACAATCATTTGCAGATACATTGACTATCAATCGCGACAGGTTTTTGAACATACGGCCATTGGCCTTTCTTCTTTTGTAACGTTGATCGCAATATAAAGAACTAGGAGTCCCCGGTGATTATGAGTTAAAAATAGCCTACGTTTCTCCTGAATTATTATTGAGCCTAGCTTTCTAGCGGTTGTTTTATAGTTTATTGATTACATATACACAAACAAACAACAACAAAATCTTATCTCCTTATAACGATAGCATAGATTCGTGTTCGCTCTGCTATTACAAATCAACCCTAACTTCAACAGTGACTACAAGAAACAATTCGAAGACGCCAAGATCTGGTATGAACACCGCCTCATCGACGACATGGTGGCGCAGAGCATCAAGAGCTCCGGCGGCTTCGTGTGGGCCTGTAAGAACTACGACGGCGACGTGCAGTCCGATATCGTGGCGCAGGTAATTATACAAGACGCAGAGGCATCGGGTAAAACGCAGCGCATAGGGTTAGTTATGGATAGTACAGGAGTTTCTGATATCTCAGCGAATTAATGCCGCTCAAGCCAAAACTATATTTATTTTGTTCTAAATTGGCAGAAATGCCTGTTGCCTTCAAGAAGACAGAGTCGCTACCCTCTGGAGCGTAAAAACATGTACTTTTGTGTACTAGTATGTAAACGCTATTATTATTTTTACTCTTATTTTGCAATTTGCAATAGGTTTGAGTGGATAACGTTACAAAACACTCTCTTTGATGAAGTTTTTTTTTATTAAAAAAAGAATCGAAATTTAATTTTAAATGAAAATGCTCAATGAAATAATTTCTTAAATCATTTTGTTGGTTTGGATACTATTACTTGCAAACAAAATTAACTCATGAAGGTTGACACATAATTACCGAAAATACATGATTTCAATATAGTTTTTCACATTCAGCTGTCTTGTTTAGTACATATACAGAATTATTTTCGGCCTACATGTGACTTAATCATATGGTATTATTTACATTACGTTTTTGCTACATACCGCTGTGCACTGCTTAGCTACTAGGAGTCTTATAATACGGTGTACAACGCGTAATTTTTTACCAAAATTCATTTAAAGATTTTGTTTCATTTTCGAGGCCCGGCTTGCATAAAAATAAATGATATACATATGTAAATTTGACATAACCGTATTGGTCATCAACTGTGTTCATGTTCATGTTTGAAAATCAATAACATTAACGTCGAACAGTAACGTCATTGTACATCCTTTATTATTTGTGTTACTTTATTGTGTTATTTCATTTTGACATACTAACATTACTAAAAACTTACACATGAGACTTGAATTAAAACTTTTAGCCTATTTGCTTGTCGGTGACAGCATACACTCAAACATGGGTACGTCTTTTTTTCACCCAGGGCTACGGCTCCCTCGGCATGATGACCTCTGTGCTAATGTGCCCCGATGGCAAGACAGTTGAGTCCGAAGCGGCGCACGGAACGGTCACCCGACACTACAGGATGCACCAGCAGGGGAAGCCGACTTCCACCAACCCTGTGGCGTCAATATATGCCTGGACAAGGGGCCTGATACATCGTGCGAAGTTAGACAACACGCCGGAGCTGGCCAAGTTTGCCCAGTCCTTAGAGGAGGTAAGTGACTGCTTGATTTAAAAGGGACATATTTATTCAATGCCTTTGCTCCTGTAATTGCAATGGGTGTTCCGTATCTTTGACCGCAACATAACCACGTATTATGGTCAATATAGTTCCATAACGAATATATTGGACCTTATCAAGTGTGGCAAATCTTTTGATTCGTTAACTCAATAATTAATGTTCGCGCCAGTTCATGACATCAAGAGGAAATTACAAATATGTTTGATAAATAAATGCAGATGAAAACGTGCCAATTTCACGTCAATGAACAAAAAATTCTGATTTCTTCATCGCTTTTTTCTTTCGTTGAGTCATCTATTTTGTAAACTAATGACATCAATAATGTACACTCGGTGGATGCACAGGCTAAGGGCGAGAATCGCTTGTGCGTTCTTCGGTCTTTTGTAGGCGCCCTGAATAAAAAAATACTGTTGTGTGTGATGATGACACAACAGGGGATTCAAATGCGAATCTGAGCTTCACCTACATGTACCTACAGTATAGGTTTTTATTTGTTGAAACATTTATCAATTAAGCTCGGTCATTACAAAGTATATTTTAAGTATTTTAAGTTAGTAATCAAAATCACCTTGTTCTGTTTTATTTGAACTACAATATTGACTTGCCTTTCATTGTATACTTACATCTTATTTACAAAGCTTCCATGACATGTGTTTATTTATACGCGACGTAATTAACAAATATTTTATTTAAATTGCTACCTTATCTTAGATTTTATTATCAAAGACAAAATATTCCTATGACTTAAATTGAAACCATGGTAATTTAGGTATTTGTAGTGTACCTATTCGAACTTATCTTACATTTGAATTAAACTGTCTTTTGCGACCAGATAAAAGTTGATAAACCTTCAACTTTCAGTGATATTTTATAACGTTGCAACTCTGTTATTCTCCCGAGAATGCACAACTATGGTGCACAGACCAAACCAACACTTGGCCCATGTATGGTTATATCGGCAATATCCATAAGGTCGGAGTAATGAAAAACAGGTTGCTTTAAAATATATCTGTATAAATACATATATTATACTATAATTTAAGAAAAACTTTGCCAGCCCCTGTTTAGTTACTGCATTGCACCCCGAATTAACAAAAATGTAGGATATTTGATCCCAGTGTTTTCAACAACTTACTAAACTTTTTATGTATAAACGCTGGCGAGTTATAATTTATTTTGAAAATTCGATTATTTAAAAGTAAAAACATAGTTCTTCCAAATTTAAATATCCCTCTCAATTTTTTTTACCAGCATTATGAGCCTTTGGGTTTCAGAAAAAAAAGGATCTGCGTCGGGAACATTTTCGTACTTGAAACCTGATGGATCATATAATCGACTTCAATTAGCTTGTATGAACAAGGCGCCTTCTAATGCGACTGTGTACTGCTGGAATAACGAGTTTAAGTGCGGTCGCTTTTCGAAGGATGAAAAATAAATGATTGTCCTTTGACTGCTATTACGGAATAAATCGTGCTACAAGTAAACATTTTGATTTAACAAAACCGGCGAATAACATACGAGGACATTTAGCACAATCTGCAGATTGGATCGGGAAGTGACTATGATATTCTACACAACAACCTACCTTTGCGTGAAGAAGATTGTTACGCGCTTGGTACCCCATAACCTTACCGATGCTCAGAAGCAGGCGCGAGTGGAATGGTGCAATGATGTGATTGATAAAGGTTGTTGCAGGTTCTTTGCACCGTGTTTACGCTATCATAACAATTGCCTAATCTTGAATTTATCAATATAATCAGGAAACAAAGTGTCAGCAGTATGGCTGTTTCAAAACGAACCAAGGCCTATGAAAGTAAAACAAACGAACGCTGGAAATTTTTTATAGCCAGCTTTTTCCCCGTAACGGGGTATTAATTAGTGACTGCTTCTTGTTTCCTAAAATTAAAAACCAGCTCGACGATGCAGTTTTCACGCCAGAATATGCGCTCACTGCGTTCGAGAAGGCCGTTGAAGAAGTACCTGTTGCAGACTGGAAACTGTGCTTTGAAAAATGGTTCAGACGCATGAAACTTTGTATACACGCTGGTAAAAAATATATAACCTATAGAACAATTTTATATTTTTTTCTTAAAACTTTCTGAGTGTCCCACGTATACTGTAGAAATAATTTATTAATGTTCATGTATTATTACTCAATTTTGTGTCGGATTTAGTGTAGAAAACGATGAAAAATACCTTAGTATGATATTGTGTTAGGTGCACACAAAATCAGTTTGAAATATATTGTTAACAAGTATTGTAAGTAATATGTTATTCGTTCGCTGCCATTTTCGGTTGCGATCGCCCGCTTCCTGCCGCCTAATACAAATGAGGTCTAACAGATACATTTACTTTCAGGCTTGTGTAGAATGCATTGACAGTGGTAAGATCACAAAAGACCTCGCAATCTGCATCCACGGCATGGCGAACACCAAGGAGGGAATGTACTTGCACACCGAAGATTTCTTGTTAGCCATTGCTGACCAACTAGAACGAAAATTAACTAAGTAAGTCTGTAGTAAATCGTTGCAATCTAGCACTACTTTAGAAAATTTGTTGTTGTAAGTATTCTGTGTAAAACAAGAAAGTAATTTAAGTAAAAGTAATTTGGGTTTGATTTAATTTACCTAGTAGTTTTTGTGCCGTTAAAAACTTACTGCAGTTGCATTACAAAATAATGCTCATATATATTTGTAATTATGTTAAATATCTTATATTTCAGAGATACCTTGATCGGAATTAAATGAGATTTTTTTACTGTATATAAGGTGCACAAATATTTATCGAAAACTTGTAAATGCTAAATGATAACTTAGCAGAAATAAGACTGAAAGAAAATTTATGGAATGTTAATACTTATGCATAAGTACATTTTTTATATATTATAAGTAATGAACCACATTTAAATTTGTCCAGTTATTTAAAAAGTGATTGGAGATTAATTATTATTATGTACCTATAGGCTGTGCCTTTGAGAATACATTTTATACCTATTAAGTCTTTGTTTTATTTCAAACTGATTTATTTTTTGTAAGCTAATATATGACCTAAAAGTTTTTGAAAATTTACTTATCTATCCGGGACTAGCAACTACTTTCTACTAGAAATTAACATGATTCAGTGTTAGTCTCACAAAATAGTTTTAATCAATAATACCTGGTTTCCCAGGACGTGAAGATAAGTCAGCACCAGTGTGAGAAAGGCCTAATATTTAGGAAAATTTACACTGAAAAATTAAGGATAGAACAGAATGGAAAACATTTATTTCACACACTATATTACAAAAAATGGACCTAAAATATTGCCAAAACCGTGACGTAATAACCTGGACGAGGTTGAGAGTAAAGCTTTGATTAACGTAAAACAGCAGTAGATGACAAACTCATGAAGAATGGACAATTCAACTTTAAGGTGGACATTTTTAATCAGAACTTTTATTTAGGTAAGTCAAAAGATATTAGAAGAAAACATATTTCTTTTCTGTGCGTTAGCTTTAAAAAAAAACTAAAAATTTTTTTACTGATATGTGTGAAATTGAAATCACAATTTTTTTACAAAAAATGATAATTGTCATTTCTGAAAATATTTCACAAATGAAATACCATAACATACCATGTGACTAAATATAATAATAAATTTCCAGACACACACACCATCTGCATGGCCCCAAAGTAAGCAGAGCTTGTGTTATGGATGACCATACAGCGAACTGAGGAGAACCCAGAATAAACATACATAATATGAATATAAACAACCAGGACTCGAAAATGGGACCTCCGGCGTAGAATAATAATAATCATTATAAAAGTTATTTATTTTAACAGTTACTGGGTGTTACAATTATGTAATAATTTATAATTCTATTTTACTGCTAAAATTGGGAATTACTCAGCATAATGTCTTCCGATGTAGAGATTAGACAGACAGCGTTGTTGTGCCATCGTCCCATTTAGTACTCATTAAAATAAAAGAAAATAACATGTGTTTACTTTTAAAAAATATATAAAATAAAATCTAGTTACAATCAATAAACCGCATTCACCATTACTTCACAATTAATATAAATCAATCAATTTCTTTTCACTTATATAGTGACATATTCTTTTTGGAAAAAATCTTTACATTTTAGCTTAAACGGATTCAAAGTACTGCAGAACTTGACTGGTGGTGAAATATCAATCCCACATTTGGCAGCTGCAAAACGAAAGCCCCCTCTCTAAAGGATTGCGGCCGTACGGTACTTACCAAATTCTCCGCAAACTGTTGGGACCGTTATGGTCTCTACCCCAGATAAGTAATGATGTGTATGCTGGTACACCGGTATTTTTTAATTAAAAGACGATATTTATCAATCTAAGCTTTCGCCTATTCACCTCAGACTTAATAGTAAAATTTCAAGTTATTTGTAAGCACAACTTAAAAAATCCTCAACTCCAAAAACAATCGTCCTAAAAAAATATATGAAATAAAAATAGCTATTGTAAAAATATACATATTCAGAAAAGAGATAATAGTGGTATGAGCGTCAAAAATGGATACATTATTGTGTTCACTCCGACAGGGCTACGTATAGTACGTTGGTTATAGTGTAACTTGTATTTGAAACGCTTCGAGTAAACATTTGTTACAAAATCTATCCACGTATACATTTCATTGCTTATGCCATTTGCTGTTTTGGTATAGATAGACAAAGGCGGATAAGTCGTAAAAATCCTATGCTGTAGAATTTTATTTTCTATTAAGTCGAGGAGGTCGTAACTGGAGGTCGAGGCAATTCCGCCTATGTAGTGATTTTCGAATGTTCAATTATGCAGTTTTGTTTTATTGACAAGAACTGATTTAGTGTTTCTGTCTCGGGAATGTCTAAGGCATGATTGTTCTAAATTAGCAGGTATTTAATGTTAGAGCTTTTTATGTAACAACGTGTTTGTAAGTATATAGGAGGTTGTATTCTCCAATCTTTAACAATGCGTAAGGACAAGTCTAAAACTATGTAAAATATAAGGTCATGGCACAAGTTTCTTCGTATTTTACATACATACATGAAGACATTTTCATGGCACATATATTTTTATAGATAATAAAAATAGGTATATGAACCACTTTGATCAATAACTTGTGTCCTTGTAGTTAGTGACCTGACGCCGTTACTGTAGAAATTTTGAGTCTTATTAAAAAAACTGCTACAGTCCTCTCTTGATGTCAAACTTAAAAAAACTGCTACAGTCCTCTCTTGATGTCAAACTTACACTGCCTTAAGAATTTTAAAGACACCAAAACAAGTGGAAAAAGACACAAAAACACTCCCCAGCCAAACTCTCTTAATTTTTGCTGAGTGGCTAAAAAAGCGTGTCGTCTGGCGTTATTATGATGAAATACTACACGAAACACTACCCTTCCTGTTGCTCAATATCGGCCGCTTTTTTCTCAATTCCTTGCTCGAGTCTCATCTGCTGCTGGTAGTAAAGATCCGAATCGATTATTTTACCCGGTGCCAAATGCTAAACGCTGCCTTTCATCCCACTAAACACACATCACCTTTTTTAAGGGTTAATCCGGGTTTAGCCACCGTGTGTGGTGCTTGACCGCTCTTTGACCATGACAGTTTTAGCACGATCTTGTCATAGGTGATCAACTTTTTATCACTATTGATAATTTTCTTCAAAATTGGTTCAGTTTCATTACTTTTTAGTAGATATCTGCAAATGAGTGCACGGTTCATCAAGTTTCTTTCTGTGAGCTCGTGTGGTATCAAGCTATCTAATAACCAGACTTTTCCAAATGAGTTAAGACTGTCTGTCTTGTGGTCAATTTACAATTTTTCAGGAATGTCGTAATAACCACTAATATATCGATCCTGCTCCACATTCTCAGAAATGGCATTTTATCGTTTATCCGTAACGGGGCGAGCAGGGTGAGGATCGTCTTAGACAAAAAAAATCGGGGAATTTATAAGCCACATATTTCTTTATTGGCCACGTGGTGAAACTTCTAATTTTATAACTTAGCCACGGGAAAATGAGATAGCCTCTAATAAACTAATTTGTCTTTTTTGCAACGCCTACTATATATTCTATAGAAAGCGTAGTAGTTAAATTTGGTTAAGGTTAATTTTAGGCTGCATTTATCGCATGCGCGAGCGAAGCGGTCGTGGTGCGGGAGCACGGCAAAGATAGTATCGTTTAGACGCTCGCAAATTGTGGCTGACTTAGTAATTTAGAAGGCAATGTAGATATTTAGAGGCGAATAATGCTATTAGAAAGAAGTCTGTTTAATTAGCACCCAAAAAAATCTGGGTACAAAACGCTTGAACCAACTTTGTGCTTTATTGCAAGTAGCGCTGTTACACTTAGCGCTGGGCTATTGTGTTAGTCCAGCAGGTTTAGAATGAAGCCCTAGACAACAGCCAAATGAAGACATCGTTCTACAATTCACGCCACATGTATGACTAAGTTAACTATAGCGAATGTCATGCACGAAATCGCGCCCCACTTCTTTTTACCTGCACACGCACAATACGGATTTACACCAAATAGCAAACGTCGTGGATGGCGCTCACTTTATACGCCTGGTAAACGTGACGCCGTGTCTTTCGAATACGGATAGCAGCACCACAACTATTTATTTCACTTTATAAGCAATTACTAGGTACTGCGCGTTTAAGATCAGGTCTACAAGCTCCGGAACTAAAGGTCTAAGCTGCACTTGATGCGATGGTGGCGCCTTTAGAACGAGGTCAATGAAACCGGCACACAGGCGCATGTTCAATCTTAACTATCTCTCTGACTATTATAGATATTTAAAGACGACATTCATGCAATTTTATTCGGAGCTCTGTGTTAGTATTTATTTACCCGACTAAACTACTAAGTACATGAGTATTGGGTACATAAGTGCATGCTTGTTTTGTTTAGTAGTAAAAGATTGAAAGGAGAAACCGCATCCCGTCTATTCGTTTAGTTTGCTAGATCGAGTAGTAGGTATATATCGAAAAGACAAAGAATTCTCATGTACGATCTACAGTGCTAACTTTACAAATCTCGAGAATCATCTTGCACTGACACAAAAAAAACCCAGGCTAAAATTGACTTTTTTGTTATTTTACTAGCCCTTTAAAATTACAACTGGATACAATAGGAAACGAGCAATTCAGTCGGGGGTAAAATTGCATGTCCAGTTTTAAAGTCTTAATTATGTCCAGGGGTTCTCTTTTCTTCAGTTTATCCATCGATCGAATACAAAACATTTATAGCCGCTCAGGGTGCCACTGTAATATGTTCATTAAAAGGGTTGCCAGCCTCTAATGAAACAAGCTTTTTAAAGCAACACAGAGGTTCAAAAATATTTTTCAGATAGCTTAATTTCTGCTTTCAGTACTACTCTAACTTCTGTATTTCCTTAAATCCGGTTCAAAAACTTTTTGGGAAATCCAATTATTTCGGGTCCAGCTATCACATCGTCGACGGAGAGATGCTGGATCTTGTTTCGTTACATTTCTGCATTATCTGCTCATGAACCGAAACAATTCCCAGTGCAGAAAATGGTCACCCAGTCTTGCGGACGACAAAGTATCCTGAAAGATATAATTCTTTTCGTTATTACGTTATTGAGCGCAGCCCACACCAGCGTAACTTCAATCATAAATATCTCTAACTATTAGAGATATTTAAAGACCACATTGATACAGTTTGATATACCTTTATATCATCAAAATCAAAGCATCCGTTTAGGTTTTAGAAACTTTTTAAGTTTTTTGAAAAAGTGGCGCTATCTGTTCCTAAAGAGAGAGAGCTAAGCGGCTTGCTTCCATCAAAAAATGCAGCTATCGGACTAAAATTGTCTTTAAAAACTATGACTAAGAATCGGCTTTTCTTAGCGCCTTTTACCGAGTTGGTTAGAACTATTTTTATATCTAAATTTTAGGATATTCAAAACTTAACAAATGTCAATTACTAATAAAATTTTAATTATATATTAAAATCTCAAAGATAGCTAGCACATATAAACCTCTTTTTTGATGTTGGTTTTAACCAATGAGATAACTACGTAACAAATTAATAACTCCCTGATAAAACTGATTGACAGTGACAAGTATGGAATTAACATGACTGATACGAATACTATTGCTGCGTTCCGTTTGCCGATTACAGCGCTCATATACCCGTTCCGTTTGCCCGTGAGCGCGCTCACAGCGATATCGATACGTCATCAATGACGTCATAAACGCCGCCATCTTCCCGCTCACAGTGCCAACGCTACGGAGCATGGTCGCTGTGAACGGCCTGTCAAAACTGACACATTAGTCGATTAAAGATTTTAAAAGCTTGCTTATTAACAATCAGAATTTTAGCGCGATATTTACCGTTCCGATTGCAATAGCACTATAATCCGCACGCTGAATGATGATCCCTATGACAGTTCGTTAGCGCTTAACATTGTACTGACGTCCTATCACATCAAATCCTTTAGAGGTCCATTAAAAAGACGAAAAAATCATAATTGTGTACAATTGTAAATTATAAAAATGAATATTAAGAAATTATTACGTAATGTTCGGAAATAATAGAAAAAAACTCAATGCAAATGTACATGGTACGTGCTGCAAAAGTTACGTCGTCAAGCTGTTATCGACTAAGAAGGGACACATCGATAAACAAAATATCGATAATTTGTTGGAAATATAAAACAAATGCTTTGAGTTTGTATTTTATTTATATCAATCTGAATCTGATACAGGGTCAATCGGATTTTCAAAATCTGAGTCTGAACTGCAGCTATCCGTGACGTTTATTATTAACGGTTGGTCAATGATATTGTCGTATTGTACATCTCGATCCCAGTCTTGTAAGCAAATTTTCTTCGTTCTTTCGACCACTTTTCGCCAATCGTCAGCTGTCACTTGAGCGCAAGCTTCTTCCAATAAAACCATCATTTTATTTGCCGTGAATGCAAATTGAATAAAAATTAAAGTATAGTAAAATAAAATATAATAAGGCTGTTACTTTTTTATCTAGTGTTTTATGTCCATCAATGCGCGTAGTCTTTTTTTCAAAATAAATAAATATTGCTTATTATGTTGAATGACCTGGCTGAATGACATGACATTTGCCTGAAAAAACAGTATTTTATCGAAATTGTTTCGCATAACTAATACAACTGTCAGTTGAAACGTCATAGGGATCATCATTCGGCGTGCGGAGTATAATAACACTTTTAGCGCGCTCAAACGAATCGGAACGGTTTTGAGCACTTTTAGCGCTGTGAGCGCTGTAATCGGCAAACGGAACGCAGTAAGATTTTGTTTGTGGAAGTTGTTTGACTTGATTGGTCGTTTCGAATTAAATAAAACAGAAGAACGTCTAACAAAATCCAAACAGATATGAACTTAAAGAGTAAATAGCTTTGGTTTTCAAAAATTGCAATGAAGTACTTTATAGTTTTACTGCTTATTGACACTTTACATCGAACATATACAATAGAAGAAAGTTGTACAGCCGACTTCTGCAATGATCTCCACAACAAATACAGTGAAGGTTATTATTTTTAATTAAGTAACTTACCCAATTTATTTGGTTCCATGAGTTAAACAGCTGGAATTGGAAATATGGATATGTAATGATAGTAACAGTTAGTAATTCTGGTTTCAGGTTCAAATAAATGGTCAACTAAAGCAAAACAGTCTATAGAAACAGCTGAACGTTTCAAACCATGTGAACAAGCCAATTGCAGCTGTCACAAAGAAGTAATTGAAGCTGATTTAGAACCATTCTCTGTAGGTGTTACTGAAGATATGTTTAATAGAGCTAGAGCCAAAGCCACTAAATATCAGGTAGTACAAATAACCACTTCATTTTTACTGCTATAGGTGTACCAAATCTCCTAATTATGACTTTTTGAAGTTCTTCCAAAGCTGCTGCGATCCGCGGCTTTATCTGTCCTGGCTCAGCATCATCACAAGAAAAATTTGATCCTGCTTCTGTTCCATTTGTTTGTAAACATTGCCTTCAACATATTCAGTTTGTAGTAACATTAAGATATTTGCATAATGAGATTCTTTCTGTGAAATACACAAATAAAACGATATTTTGCAAAAATCACAAGCTTAAACAAAGTAGTTCTGAAAAAAGAATTAAACATTACAAAATGTCTAGTTTATAAATCATCATATGGCAAGTGTTGTGCTAAAAAAAAAGCACAGCAAAAAATAGCAAACAGAATACAACTTTTACCAAGTGTCTTGAAACTTAATGGATGATTCAAACTTAACTTATTTAACTACTCTTCTGTTTTCTATAACTTCATTTAAATAAATGATTTCTTTACAGATTATAAATGGAAAATTGTTCCGTGAAAAGGATTGTTACTTCCCGACCCGTTGCACAGGCATAGAGCATTATTTGGTCAGTTTAGCACCAAAACTGCCGGATATGGATTTAGCAATCAATACAAAAGACTGGCCACAAGTTAATAAAGTGTGGGGACAGCAGTTGGCTCCAGTGTTTTCTTTTAGTAAGGTTAACATACTTAGTAACTTTGTATCTACTTAACTAGTTAATAAAATAGTTATTTGAGTTTGTTCTATATTTTATAATAAGACCAATGGACACTATAATATGCTTATTAAGAACAAAATTAGTTTACTTGGTACTTTATAATTTATCTACAAAAAATTAACTTTATTTTGATTACAGAGTATAATTATGATTATTAAGAAACCAACCTTGTTGAGTATTATATTGGGGTATAGAATTTCTTAGAATGCTGAGTTAGAGCTTATTGTTTGTAAGGCTTATTTTACAGAGTTAAACAGAGAAAAAGTAAAAGTATAAAATTTCAAGAGCACAGTTGGGCTATAGTTTAATAAGTAAACCTAGGCATACACAAGAGTATTCCATAATTTATGTCCTTTAAACTCTGTGAAAGTGATCCATGCATATAAGTTGTATGTGGGGTACCCACATGTTTGGGTCAGCACATTTGTTCAATGACAAAGCCATAGCGAAACAACTACTAAACATATTGTATTTTATTGACTATGTGCAGATAAGTCTGTTCGTTTGGGCTAATATTGATAAAAAAACCCAACCTTTCTAATGAGTGTGCTGCTTTTTCTGAAACATTCATCTGCACATATTTGATTTATTAAATATATCCAAATAGTCCCAAATAGTCAGTAGTGCAACTAATAATATTATCCAAAGATGAAAATACTATAATTGAAATTCCAGACTAAAGACTACTATGACATCATGTACCCTGCCTGGAGTTTCTGGGAAGGAGGTCCTGCCATACAACTGTATCCTACTGGAATTGGTCGCTGGGATAAACACAGGAAGTCTATCAAAGCAGCTGCAGATAAGTATGTGTACTGGGAAAGTCATCATATTTTTTCATCTCATACTCAAAGTTCTTCATTGTTGTGAATGTCAGCTGTGTCAGAATGTTTGCAGTGTCAGCGATATATTGTGTGAATCATAAGATCTGGCTTCATTTATTTTGCATTAGAGTAAACATAATTATGTTACTAAATTGTAGTTAAATAGGGTTATCCAAAAATAATATTTCAAGCACTTCTCGTCGCTGATGGCACATATTGAATATTTGATTTCGATTCTCGTTTTGACGAGCCACCGGCCACAGCTACCCTGTGAGTCGCCGTCGCAACCGATTATGTCTGCGTTCGTAATCTAATATTCCACTGATTGATTTTTGCATTTGTCTGTTTATTAATCGAGATGCAATTTTTATCTTTACATAGTATAAAACAAATTCGCTTCCGGCCGGCTGTCTTTCTGTACGCTTTATCTTTAAAACTACACAACGGATCCGATTGCGGTTTTCACCCATAGATAGAGTGATCAAGAAAAAGGTTGATCCATATAGTTTAATATTGTTTTAATTTGTGGCAATATGACAATTGTTCAAGGTATCGGAAGTAATCAAGCCGACAGAGGTTTCATCGACCATGCTGTCTTATTCTTTAGAAATATAACAGAAAAGTCCGCGATGATATCTTTCAAGAATAGCTTACTATACCGATTTTAATGTTTAAAATAATACGATATTAATCCTTATTCAATAAAATACATTAGTTACCTTTTTAAGCATTTTATACCCATTATAATTGCCCTTTACACCATACACTTTAAAAGTAATATCTTAGAATTTATTGTACAGGCTTTATCAAACTTTAAAGCCTTGATCCCTTTTAAATACAAGGTCTCGTCAAGGTCTACAAAAAAGGCATCTACGGCAACTTTGACCTCCTCATTGGTAGAAAATTTCATTCCACCTAAGTGTTTTTAAGTTTTAGAAATAGGTGGCAGCCAGAAGGTGCCAAGTCAGATGAATAAGTGGGATGACACGAGAATTGTCCTGATGAAACAAAACTTTCTTGGTCATCAATCCTGGTCTTTTAGACATTATTTCTTCGCGTAAAAGACGTAATAGTGTGCAGTAGTATGCAGAATGTATAGTTTGACCTCTTTCTAAGTAATAAACCAAGATGACACCCTTAGAATCCCAGAAAACCGATGCCATTACCTTGTTTACTGAAAAACACACCTTGGCTTTCTTGGGGGTCGGAGATCCGTGTCTCTTCCATTCTTTGGATTGTTGTTTGGCGTAAATAGTATAGTGATGAACCCGTGTTTCGTCCATAGTAACAAATCTTGCCAAAATTGCGTTTGGATCAGCTTGAAAAAGCTCTAAACAGTCTCTAGAAATCGTGAGCCGAGTTCGTTTCTGTTCAACTGAAAGGAGCCGCGGAACCCTTCAGATCAGATACCTTCAATCTTCTGTCTCCCATGATGAGATCACATATTTTTTCTATGTTTTCCGAAGTCGTAGCATTAGAATGCCGTCCAGAGCGTGGGTCATCTTTGATGCTCTCTCGTCCATGTTTAAATTTAGCTGTCCACATTTTTAGCATTGTATACGACGGAGCAGTTGTTCCTCCAGTATCAGTTCCAGTTGGAGCAGGATGACAGTACCCGATAGAACTAGCCGCAACCCAGTTTTATATCCAAAACGGACTGGTTTTCCGCGAATAAACCGTTTTGCTGGATGGTGCCCATTACCACTTAACAATGGATTCGTCTACGGAGATACAATCATGGAAAACACCCCACTGTAAATACTTTTACATAAGTTTATCTGCCAAAGGTCGTATTTTGAACATCTTGTCAGTCGATGTTGCTGCTAGGTTATTGTCCACTTGATGGAGGTTTCTTTTTATATCTCGAAACTTATGCCTTGATAAAGCCTTTGCGAGTAGTTCCACGCCTACATCTTCATCTAGGGACCAGTACATGGGTTCTCGGCGTAGCTTGTGATATCCCGATAAAATCAAAACACCTAAAAGCTTTTTTAGATCGGAGGAGTCCACTTGGAAATCGTGTCTATTATTTTGATTAGCATAATGTTTACTATCCGCGATAGTCATATCATTGACTTCTGAATCAAAAATCTTCTCAATGATTTGAAGAGGAGTAAGACTCTTTAGTTCTTCACAAACAGCATTTATTCTATCACAGACTTCATTAGTATATGACTGCGAGATGGAAGAGTAAGTAGGGATACATTTCCTCCATTTCGGAACTGCATTAGAACGAGGGGTTGCATCTTGACGTCTCTTTTTTGCTGCCAGCGGTTCATCATCGCTATGATCAAACTCACTTTCAACGTTATCACCATCATCGCGATTCATAAAAACTTCTATAGTTCCATGTATATCTTGAGGTATAACAGAAGTAGCAGTTTCTTCGTCTGCACCCTCTTTTTCGTCCGTCAATTCAGTAAGATCAGGTGGTATGATAGTCAAATCACATTGTTCATCATCACTCACTTCACGAAGAACAGCATCAACTGCCTCCTCAAGTGCCTTGTAGCTCATGCGAGCAGCAAACCGCTCTTTGCTCATTGTAAAAGATCTAAAAAAAGGCTATTTTGTATGTTGTATTGTACTCAAATCTTAGTAGGTATTTTGTATAAATTTAACGAAAAAACTAACTTTTGAATCATTATTCAATACCATTAAATACCATCGTTTTGTAAATATTCAAATAAATGTTCACTTACCTGTACGTGATACATTACGTGACACCACTTCAACTGACAATGATGCTAATTCTGTCCGAAAACCGATTAAACTAAACTATAACTAAAACTTTTCCAATTAAGTTTAATTTGGTCAAATTGCTATTCTGTTTTTAACTTCGAACTAAATTTAGTTTATGTAATGGCAAGACTAAATTGATTTTGATGTTTCTAAATTAAATGCTCAGGTGTTGCCACCATTTTCCAAAACTCAGGTAAAGAAGTGTGTCCATTAGGCATAAATGAACGAATGATCTCTAAAGTCCATAAATTTTGCCAAATTTAAAAATAAAATTACGGTTGACGTTGGAAAAGAGCGCGGGGACCTCGAAAGAGAGAAGCGGCAGTTTAAATTTTATATTCCAAATTATTATATTTTTAACTTATTTTTACTACTTTTTCGTGTTTTAATAACTGTACGTAATGGGAAAACGAAAAAAGAAAAAGTTGAAAGATGATGAGGAGTGTGAAGCTAGCTAGTGCCGAGGAAAAGACCAGCACGGAAGAAGATACTGACAATTTTAGGAAGTACAAACCCTACTTACTATGTATCTGATTATAGCAAATAAATATGTACGAATAAATATGAATCTTATTCAAAACTATTGCGCAAGTGTATCACAGTCGCCCAAAAAAATTATAATTACGAATTATTGGCTAAATCTAAAAATAAATGTAAAACTGCTTGGAAATTAATTAATGAAAGAAATAGCAATATAACTGATAATCATATTCAGCAAATACATATAAATGACAAAGTTATTAAAGACCCTAAAATAATAGCGGAAGAAATTAATAATTATTTGATTAATTTAACGAATGAAGTAAAGACTGGCATTAACACAAATACTACACGCATAGGAAAAAGCATGTTTTTAGAACCCGTAATCCCAGCTGAAGTTGGCCTTATAATTAAAACGTTGAATAACACGAACGCGGTAGGGTATGATGATATTTCTACTAAGGTTGTAAAGTTTTGTGGACCTGAGTTAGCATCACCTTTAGCATTTTTGATTAACCTCTCATTCACACAGGGCCAGTTCCCAGACTTGCTAAAAAAGTCTGTAGTGAAACCCTTGTATAAAAAAGGTGACCGGGGTCAACTTAGTAATTATAGACCAATATCATTGGTTACTATATTTTCCAAAATTTTTGAAAAGGCGATGAAAAAGAGGCTGGCCAATTTTATTTCGAAAGTTAATGTTTTATGTAGGGAACATCAGGCTTTCAAAAAAACAAATCCACAACCACTGCCATCTTTGATCTGGTTAGCGAAGTGACAAAAAATTTAAACGCAAGAAAAGAAACCACAGTGGTGTTTTTCGATATGTGCCGCGCATTCGATTTTGTTTCACATAAGTTGCTGCTACAAAAACTAGAAAACTACGGTGTCCGAGGCACGGTCTTACAATGGTTTAGCTCGTATCTTTCGCAAAGGCAGCAATGTGTTGAAACACAAACTGCAAATCATCAATCAGAAATCGTCTATCACAGGTCTGAATTTAGAGAAATTGCTACTGGTGTACCACAGGGAAGCATACTGGGCCCGATACTATTCCTTTTGTATATAAATGACCTGCCAAACTTGACCAATCACAAATATTTTCTCTTTGCTGACGATATTGCTGTAATTCTGACAAATAATAATAATAATACAAATGACTATATATATGACATAAATAATACAATAAAATTAATAATTAAATGGCTAGAAAAAAATAATCTTACTGTTAACTTGACCAAAACTAAGTATGTACGATTTAATACAAATAAAATACTATCAAAAATTGACATAAAATATGATAACACTAAAATAAAAGAAGAAGATTATGTGAAATTTCTTGGCATTAATATAGATAAAAATTTAAACTGGAAACAACATATCGACAAAGTCTGTAGTAAACTAAATAGCTATGTATATGTAGTAAGCCGACTTAGGAAAAACTGTTCTCGGGCAACAGTATTAACCGCATACCACGGATATGTTGCTTCAACCTTAAGATACGGATTGTTAATCTGGGGTAACTCAACGAATTTTTGTAAGTGTTTTGTTGCACAAAAAAAGAGTTTACGGGCGATGCTAGGCAAGGAGCTTTATGAACCTTGCAAACCCCTATTTAAAGCTTTGAATTTGTTGACTCTGCCGTGTATGTATATTTTGTAAGTTGCTATATTTGTAAAACGTAACATTCATTATTTTAGTCGAGCTAAAAACTTAGGCAGGGCTACGCGGCACGGAGAAAGATTAGTGTATGACGATGTACAGCGCCTGCAACTATATCTTAACCAATCATACGCAATGTGCATAAAAATTTTTAATGCGCTACCAAACCGTTTTAAATATTTGCCAGAAAACAAATTAAAAGGCGAACTCTCACATTGGTTAACAGAAAAATGTTTTTATACGCTTAATGAATATTTTAAATGTAAAACCTAAATAATGATAAATGTATTGCAAACTTCATAAATCTTAAAGAATATACCTAAATAAAAAATGAATAATAGTAATAATAATAATAATATAAGCTTTATTATCTTTATTAATATTATTTTAATTGTTTTTAACTAAATTGAATGAAGTGAATTTTGACGTTTTTTAGCTTTTAAGTAACATACTATTGTAAAATTGCATGCTGTATAACAGTTTTGTATGTGGAGCATAACTTTTTTGTAAACAACATTGAGCAATAAATTAATCTGAATCCGAATCTGAATCTGAGCAGAATATATCTTGAGGATTCTCCTCTTACATATTTTGTAGTCATTGTAGAATCAGGCGATGAAAAGAGACCAATAGGCACGCGGGATTTAATTTCCATGTCTACAGTTTTAAAGATATTTAATTAAGGGATTAAATTCTTGCAATTTATAAATAAATATAAAATAGGTGTACATTTTAAAAAGCCAACTAGCTAATGCTTTTTTAAATAATACAACATTTTTAGGTAAATATCTGATGAAAGCAACAATACCAGCAACAGGAACAGAAGTAACTGGCAACATTAATAATGTGATACGAAATTTTTCTATTCCAAAATCTTTGGTATGCTTTCCACTTTCAGAAAATTATTTGCGTGAAGCGCATCACAAAGAGAGTAGGAGACAATGGAAGAAGCGTGGAGCAGCCAACACGCACAGTAATTATCACTTTTGCTTCGAACGTGCTGCCGGAATACATTGATCTTCACGGCTGGCGCCACGCGGTTATACAGTATATCCCCCCAGTAAAACAATGTTACAATTGCTTAAAATATGGTCACTTAGCTTAATACTGTAAAAACTCAGTTGTATGTTCCATTTGTGCTGAAAATCATAACTTCAAAGAATGTAAAATAGCGTCAGAAAATGCAGTATGTGTCCACTGCAAAGAAAACCATATAAGTATTTCTGGACATTGCCCTGTTAAAAAGCAAAAAAATAAAAGAAAACCTGATTAAGTATCAAAAAAGTTCGTATGCTAACACACTTGACAAAGAATCTTTTCCTGAATAAAAAAAAGGAATCCAACAGACATTAAAAACCTAATTAAACAGTGAAGATATTTTGAATATAATTTTAAATTCTATTACAAAATTAATAACACTAAATAAATCTAAAGAAAAAATTAATAAAAGATGTTCTCATAGAAAATATAAAATATAAGTAGCATCATATTCTATCTTTATTTGATATTTATGGTACAGCTAAGAATTTTACAGTGGAATGTGCAGAAAAAATAAAAGTCATTTTATACATTATATCTATGAGAATGATATACATATTGCTCTTATCTGTTTAAAGCTAATAAATGCCGAAACTATAAACTCTTTCATCTTTACAACAAATTACACGTTCGTCGCGACACTTTTTTGCATAGTTTAGTTTATTCCACACCTCTCGACATGTAGATTAAGATTGCTCTGACAATTCTTATTTTAGTCAGAATTTGATGTAAAATAGGCGCAACAGAATACCAAATGTGTAGCCTGAACTAAATTGAGCAACTAAATGAATTATAGTTCTGTCAAACAAAATTTTGGTCTAGTCCTTCGTTTTCTGAATAGCAAACAAGAATTAACTTAATTTAGTTCAAGTTTAGTCTAGTTAAGTCTATTTTGTGGAAACAAATCGGCACCATTGGTAAACTATAATTACCAAATAATATGGGTGTACCCAATTGCGTACAATGACTTCTAATGGGTTAAGTACGTACATTCATATTTACTTAGCAAATCGGTATCTAAAAAAATTGTCATTGGAAGACTAATTTTATTGTTTCCTAATAAATCATTTTTGCTATATCTTGTTTCATTTGCCTAAATAGAGTAATAGGTAGGTAGTTATAATGATGTTTCTACAAAGAAAAGAGCAAATTTAATTATGTAGACAATGACATATTACATATAGACAGGTTATCCGCTTTCAAAAATGGCAACGCAAATGCAAGGCACTTGCCGGCTAATTGACTCAGTCTTGTGCAACCCAGTGTCACGGCTAAACGTCAAACAAAACTCATTCCCTATTCTGTGTTTTTAATACCGTACAATGCCTTCTTGTGTTTTTAGACAGTGTACTAATTACACTGTTACTGTTAAAGATAGAATAAACGTTTCTTTTCATGCGTAAGTACCATTTTTTAGAACTATCTTATTGATTGAATGATTGATTGATTGATTGATTCTTGATTGAATGGCTTCTATCTGTTGATAATTCTGCCAATGTCACGTGGAAGAGTAAACAAGATATTGAATGGAGGATGTTCAGTGAAAAATTTTGTTTAAGTATTTGATGCAACCAGTCCGAAAATAAATTACATACACAAATATAGACAAACAAAAACGAACACAACATTTAATTACAGTTTAATTTTGTTAAGTTGGATATAATTACACAAAAGATTAGTTAGGGTCGAACTATAGAGAGTTAATAGATAGTTCATGTTAACGGGTCTAGGACAACATCGGGGTAAGACATCGTAGAGGGAAACATTATATTTAGGACAGGAAAAAAAGATGTGATTAAGGTTGCCTTCATCGAGTCCACATTCACATATGGAATTGTCCTTAATCCTTATTTTCCTCAGGAAAACTGGAGTGCACACATGGCCGAGACGCATTCGAATGATGGTTGAAGTAATTCGTTTGTTAAAGTTTTTATATTTAAAAAACCAGGGATTGGGTGGGATATTAGGTTGTAGAGAGCCATATGATTTTCCTTTTATAGTCATTGATTGATGCCAAACTCTGTTCCACTTGTCCCTACAAAGTTGCTTGGAGTGGGCCTGGAGGTCAGATGAAAAGCAAGTATTTAAGTATATGTCACAGCCCATGGTAATAGCCTCCTTAACAAGCCTGTCAACTGTCTCATTTCCAGAAATACCAGAGTGTCCTGGGATCCATCCCAGGGCAACTTCCAGTCCTATAGAAAAACAATTGTAGAGAGACGTTCTGATCTCTAATGTAAGGGAATTTGATTTAGACCTTAATGGGAACCTCTGAATATCCTGGATGCAGCTCTTGCAATCAGTAAGAATAATTGATTTATCAAGTTTATGTGATTCTATGAAAGAAACAGCCTGCAAGATAGCCACTGACTCACCAGAATACACAGAGGAAGGGTAGGGAAGCTTAAAATTAAGTATGATATCAAATTTAGGAATCCAAACACACGAACCAACATCCCCATCAGGAGAAATTTTGGAAGCATCTGTGAAAATTATTGTCCAACCATCAAAATCTCTGGCTAATAAAGCATTCAGGTTCTTATTTGCTGAAGGGTCATATTTGTCAATACCAGTGGAAATAATTCTTGGTTGGAATGTTAAAGAAGCAAAATTTGAATTGAAAATAATAGCTTGAGGGGATTTATACATTATAAGATTTAAATTTTTAAATGTCTCTAAACTTTTGATTAGACAGGGAACCGATTGGCAAGATCTTACATTAGAGGAGTTAATAAGGTTAGAAAGACATGATACAAGTAAATGTAGGGGGTGATCTTTATTTTGAGTTATTTTAAAAAAGTATTTATCAGCTAGTAATTGACGCCTCAGGTTTAGGGGAGGATCGACACACTCTACTTGTAAAGCATTAATAGGTGAGGATTTCATGGCACCTGTTATTATTCGGAGACATTTGGATTGAATTTTATCTAGTTTAGCGAGACAAAGTTTATTGCATGGTTCAAGAAGAAAACAAGCATAGTCGAAATGGCTTCTGACTATGGCATTGTAAAGTAGTTTTTGGGTTATAGGGTGAGATCCCCACCGAACTCCTGATAGACAGCGTAGAACATTAATGCTTTTTTCACATTTAGAAATAATGTGATTTATATGGGGTCTACCAGTTAGTCTTCTGTCAAGATAAACCCCCAAAAATTTTACTTTATCACTTGTAGGAATTGGTTCATTATAGACTACAATATTAATGTCTGGGACTTCTCTCTTTTTTGTGAACACTACACCCTTACTTTTTGATGGGGATAGAGATAAACCATGATCATCTAACCAAACAGAAAGATAATTTAAAGCTATGTTCAGATTAATTGAAGCCTCCAAGGCTGACTCATTGGCAGAGTATAGACAAATATCATCCGCATATTGTAAGATGTTGCAGAATGGTTCAATAGATTTTTGTAAGTCAGTAGTGTATAGGTTGTAAAGTATTGGACTAAGAACTGATACCTGGGGAAGGCCTTTCCAGACGGTTCTAGGAGGATGTAGTTTACCATCAAGTCTAATTTGGATGGATCTCTCCAGAAATAAACTGAATATGAGATTGGTAAGCTTCGCAGGAATACTCAGCTGTAGCATTTTCTGCCTGAGTAAAGGAAGCATTACATTATCATAAGCAGCGGAGATGTCTAAGAAGGCTGCAACCATGGATTCATTTTTGGAAAAGGATATTCTTGTTTCCGTGACAAAGATGCTTAAATTGTCCAAGGTACCAAAACCTCTGCGAAACCCAAATTGAGAAGTAGCCAACAAGTTTTTACTTTCTAAAAACCATTCTAATCTAGATTTTATAAGGTGTTCCATGATCTTTGCTAGTGTTGATGAAAGGGCTATAGGACGATAGGAGGATGGGTCTAATGGGTTTTTACCAGGTTTAAGAATTGGAATGATTATTTGAGTTTTCCAGTCCTCTGGAGGAACACCAGTTTCTAATATTTTATTAAAAATTTGGAGAAGGACTATTTTTGAAGAAATGGAGAGGTGAGTAATGAATGAATAGGGAATTCCATCAATTCCAGGTGAAGAGTCTACTAGATGACTCAGGACAGCATCTAACTCTTCAAGGGAGAAAGAGTCATTGAACCTGTCATAAGGAGATAGTGTATGTGTTGTATGGTTGCTGAAAAAGTCTTTGGAGGGGACAAATGTGGGAGCAATATTATTTATAAAATCCTCGATCCAGACTGAGGAGTCATTGGAAGAGATAGAAAAAGATGAAAAGTGACCACGAAATCTTTTGATGTTTCTCCAAAGGACAGTGGGATGTGAGCGGGGAGAGAGGCTTTCACAAAACTTATGCCACCCATCTCTTTTCTTTTTAGTTAGTAGTTTTTGTGTTTCAGCCTTTATCTTTTTATAATTTAGATAGTTATCCATAGTCATATTCATGGAATATGTTTGTTCTGCAATCTTTCTCTTCTTAATACTGTCCGAGCATTCTTTGTCCCACCATGGGGGAGACATATTTCTAGAGGAGAAGGAGTTTTTAAGAGGGATAGAGTCATCAGCAGCTAGTAAAAGTACATCTCTAAATTTATTATAAAGTGAAATATGATACTCATTAATATCTAAACATAAAACACTATTGTCTACAGAAGCGGAAAATTTTTCCCAATCAGCTTCGTGGGTTCTGTATTTAAGGAGTGGAGTGGGATTAACAAGGGAGTAATTAGTTTGGGTCATAAGATTTAATACAACAGGATAGTGGTCACTGCTAAAAGTGGAAGAAAGAACATCCCAATTTATCATGGAAGATAAGGATGGAGAAGCTATTGAGATATCCACTGCACTAGGATTTTGATTAGGAGAACCTCTTCTGGTTGGCTTTCCATTGTTTAGTATGCACAAATTATTGTCATCAACAATGTCAATGAGGACTGAAGAGATAAGATCAGACGGAGGGGGACCCCACAGAGTGTTGTGGCAGTTGAAGTCTCCTAGGACTAAGATGGGAGGTTTTATAGTAGAGAGAAGAATATTAAATGTAGACAATATAGAAGAGTTGGGGTAAGGAATATATAATGAAATAATGGAAATGCCCATTACTTCAGCTGCAATAAGATTAAAATCAAGATTATGTTGTGAAACCATAATTTTTGAGTACACTATGCCACGCTTGATAAGGAGTGCAGATCCTCCATGTCCATCATGTCTGTCATCCCGGAGGCAAGCATAACCAGGAACTCTAAAAGGAGAGCCAGGCTTTAGCCATGTCTCCGAGAGGGCAAGTACAATGGGGTTGAATTTATAAATAAGATGCTGAATTTCATGTTTTTTGTTATTTACACTATTACAATTCCATTGAAGGATCAGATGATCCATTATGTTCTAAAAATTTTGATTTGGCAAGTGAAAGGCATTGGTCAAGGTTTTCTATGACATTGTACGGTAGGGCATCGCTAAATTTCTCAAAAATGCAGATCATGGCTTCTACAATTTTGGAGATAGAGTTATCGTTAGGTGTTGTATGAGAGGGATAAGATGACCCATTGGGAAGGCAGGATGAGGGAGTTTCGATAATTGCATTATGAGCCTCCATGTCATAACTTTTATAGTTAGAAATTAAGGATCTTTTAGGAGTTGTGATAGTTTTTTTATAAGATTTAACTGGAGTGGAAGGAGTGTGAGGATTAGTGGGAATAATAGGGGAGAGACTCTTGTGTTCTTTGCATGATCTGTCAGTGGCTAGGTGAGATTCATTACATAAAATGCATTTGGAGTAATCCTCAGAGACATTACAATCTGAGCCACTATGCTGTTCGGAACAATTGAATCATCTGGGTTTCGAACGACAGTGGCCTTTACATGACCAAAGCGACAGCAAAGAAGGCACTGGATAGTTGGAAGTTGATATATGTCCACGGGTAAAGATGCCTCAAAGCAAAACACTTTATCCGGTCAGTTTTGGCCTCTAAAAGTCACTACCACAGATTTTGTTGGCACCCAAGTTGGAACGCCATCTTTGTATATTTTCCTATTTAAGCGGCGTAATTTAACAATTTTACTTTGTGAGGATTGGGGACACTCTAAACCTGAAAATAATTCTGACATAGAAATATCAGTTTCAATATTTCTAATTACCCCCATTCTAGTAATATTAAAAGTTGGAATTGTAGCCGAATAATTATTTTCAGATAAAATGGGGTTGGTTAGAAAGTCATTTGCGTAATTGGCATTAGTAAACTCAACCGAAATGCGGCTGCGGCTAATCTGAGAGATACCTCCTTTAGCAATTCCATTTATATGGGTTTTCAGTAAGAATTGACCAAATTTAATGCAGCAAATGTTAGCCAATTCCAAATCTTTCCTAAACACGTGAATAATAAATGACTTGTTGTCTGTCGCTTCGTATTTTAAGTTTTCATATTGGAATTCTGGGCAGGTAAAAGTGGACTGAATGGAAGCAGATGGCAAAGGATTTTTATTTAGTATAGGGGAATCCAAAATAGGATCTCCTTTTCTTTTACGATTGTGGGGAACACTTAATAATTCCTGTGGGTCTGGTGGGTCAGGAGGGTCGGGAGGCATCACCTCCATGGTTTACACGGTTACACAAAGACACTTACCAATACAATAAGGTTAGTTGGAAAGACAACACAAAACACACTGGAAGATTCAAAAAACACTGAAAAATACTAATGGATTGTCGCGGTACTTGTTTACCCTACGAAACGCAACGGCAGAATCAACTATCTTATTAATTATTTTATTTTGCTATGTAAAATGACGTTTACAATTGACATGGCTATTCGTTTCAACACACCCGAAGAGCGAGATGTAATAAAATTTTGTATGTTGGAGTAAAAGAGACCACGCTATAGAGTTTCGACAATTCGCGTAATACGACACGTACGCTCGCGACCAATTAGTGCGAAGCTACGTCACGAAGTACATAGGTATCTCTTTTTTAAGTATTATTCTTTCCTTCTCCCACAAATTATATTACTCTGTATATATCGGGTAGGTATCTACAGTTACGTTGACGCCGTTTTTTTCCATCATATCTCCACTTCAACTAAGTACTGCTCAAAATAGTTACATAGAAAAGTTCGTAAATTCATTTTCACCAAAATAAATTAATTTTATTTAAAATAAAATTGTAAAAATAGATTTCCTAGTCAATTTTAGATAAATGTTCATTGGTACATTATGCCACCCATCTCTTTTCTTTTTAGTTAGTAGTTTTTGTGTTTCAGCCTTTATCTTTTTATAATTTAGATAGTTATCCATAGTCATATTCATGGAATATGTTTGTTCTGCAATCTTTCTCTTCTTAATACTGTCCGAGCATTCTTTGTCCCACCATGGGGGAG
Source organism: Marasmarcha lunaedactyla (assembly GCA_923062675.1). Classification (NCBI taxonomy): domain Eukaryota; kingdom Metazoa; phylum Arthropoda; class Insecta; order Lepidoptera; family Pterophoridae; genus Marasmarcha; species Marasmarcha lunaedactyla. Next base: position 7,889,837 of record OV281342.1, on the reverse strand, counting down.
ACATATTTCTAGAGGAGAAGGAGTTTTTAAGAGGGATAGAGTCATCAGCAGCTAGTAAAAGTACATCTCTAAATTTATTATAAAGTGAAATATGATACTCATTAATATCTAAACATAAAACACTATTGTCTACAGAAGCGGAAAATTTTTCCCAATCAGCTTCGTGGGTTCTGTATTTAAGGAGTGGAGTGGGATTAACAAGGGAGTAATTAGTTTGGGTCATAAGATTTAATACAACAGGATAGTGGTCACTGCTAAAAGTGGAAGAAAGAACATCCCAATTTATCATGGAAGATAAGGATGGAGAAGCTATTGAGATATCCACTGCACTAGGATTTTGATTAGGAGAACCTCTTCTGGTTGGCTTTCCATTGTTTAGTATGCACAAATTATTGTCATCAACAATGTCAATGAGGACTGAAGAGATAAGATCAGACGGAGGGGGACCCCACAGAGTGTTGTGGCAGTTGAAGTCTCCTAGGACTAAGATGGGAGGTTTTATAGTAGAGAGAAGAATATTAAATGTAGACAATATAGAAGAGTTGGGGTAAGGAATATATAATGAAATAATGGAAATGCCCATTACTTCAGCTGCAATAAGATTAAAATCAAGATTATGTTGTGAAACCATAATTTTTGAGTACACTATGCCACGCTTGATAAGGAGTGCAGATCCTCCATGTCCATCATGTCTGTCATCCCGGAGGCAAGCATAACCAGGAACTCTAAAAGGAGAGCCAGGCTTTAGCCATGTCTCCGAGAGGGCAAGTACAATGGGGTTGAATTTATAAATAAGATGCTGAATTTCATGTTTTTTGTTATTTACACTATTACAATTCCATTGAAGGATCAGATGATCCATTATGTTCTAAAAATTTTGATTTGGCAAGTGAAAGGCATTGGTCAAGGTTTTCTATGACATTGTACGGTAGGGCATCGCTAAATTTCTCAAAAATGCAGATCATGGCTTCTACAATTTTGGAGATAGAGTTATCGTTAGGTGTTGTATGAGAGGGATAAGATGACCCATTGGGAAGGCAGGATGAGGGAGTTTCGATAATTGCATTATGAGCCTCCATGTCATAACTTTTATAGTTAGAAATTAAGGATCTTTTAGGAGTTGTGATAGTTTTTTTATAAGATTTAACTGGAGTGGAAGGAGTGTGAGGATTAGTGGGAATAATAGGGGAGAGACTCTTGTGTTCTTTGCATGATCTGTCAGTGGCTAGGTGAGATTCATTACATAAAATGCATTTGGAGTAATCCTCAGAGACATTACAATCTGAGCCACTATGCTGTTCGGAACAATTGAATCATCTGGGTTTCGAACGACAGTGGCCTTTACATGACCAAAGCGACAGCAAAGAAGGCACTGGATAGTTGGAAGTTGATATATGTCCACGGGTAAAGATGCCTCAAAGCAAAACACTTTATCCGGTCAGTTTTGGCCTCTAAAAGTCACTACCACAGATTTTGTTGGCACCCAAGTTGGAACGCCATCTTTGTATATTTTCCTATTTAAGCGGCGTAATTTAACAATTTTACTTTGTGAGGATTGGGGACACTCTAAACCTGAAAATAATTCTGACATAGAAATATCAGTTTCAATATTTCTAATTACCCCCATTCTAGTAATATTAAAAGTTGGAATTGTAGCCGAATAATTATTTTCAGATAAAATGGGGTTGGTTAGAAAGTCATTTGCGTAATTGGCATTAGTAAACTCAACCGAAATGCGGCTGCGGCTAATCTGAGAGATACCTCCTTTAGCAATTCCATTTATATGGGTTTTCAGTAAGAATTGACCAAATTTAATGCAGCGAATGTTAGCCAATTCCAAATCTTTCCTAAACACGTGAATAATAAATGACTTGTTGTCTGTCGCTTCGTATTTTAAGTTTTCATATTGGAATTCTGGGCAGGTAAAAGTGGACTGAATGGAAGCAGATGGCAAAGGATTTTTATTTAGTATAGGGGAATCCAAAATAGGATCTCCTTTTCTTTTACGATTGTGGGGAACACTTAATAATTCCTGTGGGTCTGGTGGGTCAGGAGGGTCGGGAGGCATCACCTCCATGGTTTACACGGTTACACAAAGACACTTACCAATACAATAAGGTTAGTTGGAAAGACAACACAAAACACACTGGAAGATTCAAAAAACACTGAAAAATACTAATGGATTGTCGCGGTACTTGTTTACCCTACGAAACGCAACGGCAGAATCAACTATCTTATTAATTATTTTATTTTGCTATGTAAAATGACGTTTACAATTGACATGGCTATTCGTTTCAACACACCCGAAGAGCGAGATGTAATAAAATTTTGTATGTTGGAGTAAAAGAGACCACGCTATAGAGTTTCGACAATTCGCGTAATACGACACGTACGCTCGCGACCAATTAGTGCGAAGCTACGTCACGAAGTACATAGGTATCTCTTTTTTAAGTATTATTCTTTCCTTCTCCCACAAATTATATTACTCTGTATATATCGGGTAGGTATCTACAGTTACGTTGACGCCGTTTTTTTCCATCATATCTCCACTTCAACTAAGTACTGCTCAAAATAGTTACATAGAAAAGTTCGTAAATTCATTTTCACCAAAATAAATTAATTTTATTTAAAATAAAATTGTAAAAATAGATTTCCTAGTCAATTTTAGATAAATGTTCATTGGTACATTAATAACTGTTCTAACAAAAAATTAAAATAATCAGTTTTTACTTGCTGCTGTAAAGTTTACCCAGATGGAGATACGAATTCTGATAATTAGGCCGACGATATGAGGGTAGTTGTTGCTATCTACGTTAGGCCGAGAACTTTTCAATCCACCCTAGTATATATGTGAACATTCCTTTGATTGAGTAAATTTCATCAGAGGTCATAATCATCAAATTAATTATTTATTTTCATAATATGTAACTATTCTTTCCGTTTTCAAATACTTGCAGGATAGTAAATAAGAAAGTTTAAAAAGATTTAAGTGGGTTAAAGAAAGGTTACATTAAATCTAAGTTCATGCTCGACGCAACAATCCGATACGACAATACGACAGAAAAGCTTGAGCGGGTCAAAATTAGTTATGAATTATAAATCTGTAAGGTTGGTAATCAAATATGGCCGGAGTGATTTTATTGAATATTTTTAAATAAATATGTTTAGTTATAAATAAAAAATTGGCCAGTTACTTATGCTACCCATTACAAAATCGGACTATATTGACCCCTTGTGAAAACTATTTTAACTATAGTTTTTTGTTTCAGATGGCCCTGGGATAAAAAGTTGAGTAAAGGCTTCTTTAGAGGTTCAAGAACCAGTGAAGAAAGAGATCCGCTTATACTCCTATCTCGTTCTAACCCTGATATTGTTGATGCTCAGTATACCAAGAATCAGGCTTGGAAGTCCGATAAGGTATAACATTGCTCTTTTAGCCCTTCCTTCATGTTTCTCGTTCAGGTATTTTTATTATGTAACTGAATTATAAAGTAATTTGTAAATTTTTGTGCTTCGACTTGCGGTCCTTGAGCCACAACAATACGAGTCGGTCCGACGCACTTGGTAGAAATTGTATCCTTAGAAATAATACCGGCAATTACCTATCCCTACTTAACGGGTAATGAAATAATTTATTATTAAAAACATTGCATTGCTAGTAACTTTTGATACATCGCCGGCTGCAGTGCGTTGCCAAGCACATAGATTGTCAAAAACTTTACTGGAGCACGGAATTGGTTCAAGATGTCAGCAGTGCTGTATATATAATATAATAACTTTCGCCTAAAAGATCATAGTTCCCAATAACTCGTTATGAAAAAAGAGGGGCGTTTGTACATTGTTTCGTTGTAGGGATAAAAATCATATCTGTAAGTTAAGAATAAAACTTTTTGAACATTAAATTAGAGCGGTTGATACCACCAATTAATATTCAATTGGATAAATGATTTTCATTTTAATCATAATTTTTTCTTTGACAGGACACATTGTACGCGGCTCCAGCATCGGAGGTATCATTTGAAGACCACTGCAAGTATAAATATCTATTCAACTACAGAGGAGTTGCAGCCAGCTTCAGATTCAAGCATCTATTCCTCTGCAAATCTTTGGTTTTCCACGTCGGAGACGACTGGCTGGAGTTCTTTTATCCATCTTTAAAACCTTGGGTACATTACATACCTGTCAGTGCAAAAGCTACAAGAGATGATATCAAAAATCTTTTGCAATATTTCATCGAGAATGATGACATAGCTCAAGAGATAGCTGACAGAGGTTTCCAACATATTTGGGACAATCTGAGGGACAAAGACGTCAAATGTTACTGGAGAAAGTTATTGAGAAAGTATGCCAAGTTACTTAAATATCATGTGAAAAAAGATAAAGATCTAATTAGGATTCAATAAATAAATAAACGTAACTTTTTTACCTTTAAACTTTGTTTTATTACCCTTATAACCAGAAAAATAATATCCTACAAACATTTTCTCGTTGCCATTTGTATAAATTGAATAACCAAAGTACTCCACTCTTCGTCCACAAATAAATACTAGATACACTGTTTTACAAAATAATGACACTATAAACTCTCCACAATGGTTTCCAAGTTTGTCAAGAAATGACAATTGGTACATGACAACCCATGAAACCCAAAGTGCATGACTTAAAATTGAATTTAAAAAGCTATTTAGGTACTAAAAGAGTGCTCATTTGGGCACTCATTTAACGAGGACGTTTTTTGGCCCCTGATTGTTTTATATGTGATCAAAGACTGCACTTCATTATCTACGTTTTTTTTGTTTCTATAAGAGCGAAATGTAGCTAACTTACCTAAGTTCTGAGAAAAGTGCGAATCTAACTTTTTGTATCAGAACTTTTTTACTAAATGCTTACAGGATATTCTTGAAACTACTTTTGAAAGTGTTTAGATACAAAATGACGCAATGACGTCAAGATTATTCGAAGTACTAGGACCTACAAAATATTATTTAGACTTTTATACTTCTAAATAATCCCTTGTTGTCATTCAATTTGCTATTTCAATAACAAATAAAAAAAAATTGTTACACCAACGACGAGATTGCTTAGCAAAATCTATAATTAAGACCACCTCAAGTAATCTCTTAACGTCCGAGAAGAAACGTGGCCGTTAGTAATCACGTACAATTAGCTACATTATATGGCTTTTTAGTGATTGAACAATAAGATAAACGTATTTATTCATTTTTTTACACAAATTATATAAAACACAGGCATTGCAGAGCTAATAAATAAATAATGAACTTACAAAGGTTCCAGCAGACCTGCGACTGGAGAGTGTAAAAATGGCAAAAGTGTGTAAGATATAGTCCATATAAAAACGACGTAAAAACAAATAAATAAATTTTTGTCATAAAATAACATGCAGTTTTTTTACACGTAAAAATAACCGAATTTGATGCTCAAGTTGAGAATGCGAGTTTTTAAATCGACAACATGGATCCTAAGATATTTCTTAGACGTTTGTCTATCTGTAGTAAAACATTTAGTTTGACTTCCCTAAAAAGTGCTAACTGAAACCACATTTGAACTGTGCTCTGAAGTAAAAGTTCTGTAGTTAGGACAACACACGTAACTGAAGAAAGTTTTAATCAAGGCCGCATCTGATTACTTACTTACCATGTACTAGTTAGATCTTTGACGTAGTTTATTTATTAAATGACACATAACTCTGAAGATAAAAATCTTTATTAAAATTTTATTTACATGCGTTTGTAAGAGAGACATAAATGACTTAAATAAGAATTATGTGTAACATGAATCTCAACAGCTAGCTATCAGCCGTAGCGTTGCGAGCCAAGACAAGACTTTTTTTTTCTCAACATTGACAATTACTTGTTCTTATTGACGTCAAATAAAACATGATTCTACCACCAGTTCGAAAAAACCTTCGTGAAGAAGAACTGTCAAGAAAATTCACGGGTATATTTTTTTGAAAATAAATTTACAGAGTCTCTTTATGTCTATACAAAATTATTCTTTTCTGCATCTGTTAGCTCGGCAAGTCTCCAAACCCAAGTATCCAAACGACGAACACCCTCAAACGGCACCCGTTCACGAGTTAACGCGGGATCCAGCCATCGCCCTCCTCAACCATATCAGAGGGAAGTGAACGACCCGTCACCCGACTTATATTACGGATCATATCACAATGTGGCCGATAATATCGATAAAATCGCACCTATTCATTCGTGCATTTTTATATCACGCCAAAATCGGTGTAATTTCTGAAAGCGCAAATTTTTTTATTATTTATGCTTAATAAAGAACTTAAATATAAGTATAGGCTTCATAACGAACAAAACACCATACACACTCTCATCCTGCTAGGGAATAATGTCCTGGAAAAAAAAACTATCCTAAGCCCTTTCGGGGTCTCATAGCGACTCCACACCTCTAAATCGGTACAGCGGCTTAAGCGTGAAAAGGTAACAGAGAGTTACTTTCTCATTTATAATACTAGCATATTTTATCGCGTTTATATTTTTACATTTTAAACGTTTTACTCGACGCTTCGGTGCTTTTACAGACACCGAGGTCACGAAGAGATTAAGGTGACATGTGTCCACCTGACAGTGTGAAAACATTCAACCATCTCTGTCCTAATTTAGTCTGCGAGCGAGGCGTTTAGGATTAACACAGAAAGTGCTGACAGTGAATTGAGCTTGAGGTCTTGCAGCTTGTTGGATTTTATGTTTTAAGCATACGGAAAGCTTCCAATCATCTCTCTGTTGTTTTTATTAACTTACATTTACACTCTCGTGACCAAGGTGTCTTCAAAGGCACCGAAACGTCGAATAAAATGTAAAACTAAAATTAAACCAGATCAGATCCGGTTAAAGAACGGTTTCATTTAACCAACGCTACACCATGAGCTACAGGCACATTCGTATCTATCGTGATAATGCTTTCAAATTGCACTTGAATATTTATGTTAGGTGCACGATGCTCAATAAATGTGCGAGCAGCTTGTTGTAAAGCCCATGTTCCTACAACATGGGCTGAAAAATATCAGGGTGAAAAAAATTACTGTTAAGCCTGAAACAGGTGAAAGGGTTAACTGCACAACTTATCCCAAGATCCCCGAATCATCTCTGGCTTATTACGTGTCAAATAATGAACAACTTTCGTTGTTCGTCCCAAATTGAACAATGTTAGTGTCTCGTTTCGTGAATACATAAAGTTAAAATGTATAAAAATTGCACACTGACTGACTGATACGATATGCAGTATAGGGGCGGGCGTTACCGCTGCACGTGTCGAAAACGCGTGGCAACAGATTATTAGTATTATGGTATAGTTTTTTTATGAATTTCGATGCAAAGTTTCTTTCGGGGAATTGTTCAGTTTTGGACATTAAAGTCTTTAAAACTAAGAAAAAGAAATTTCACGAATTCGACCGATGTTTCTTGGGAAGTTATTAACGTTCAGCAACTCTTGCACCTGTTTCGGCGACAATAGTCGTTTTTTACACCCTGCCTAAAATGATTAGGTACCTCATTTATGTGTGATTGTCATGAACGGTACCTGCTATTACAGTAGGAAATAAATAAAAACAAAATCTGATGGTAGTACGAATTTATTTACTAAGACATTGATGAAAACAATGACATATTACATATAGACAAGTCATACCCAAACAAACAAGAAACGGCGTCAATGTAACTATAGATACCTACCCGATATATACAGAGTAATATAATTTGTGGGAGAAGGAAATAATAATACTTAAAAAAGAGATACCTATGTACTTCGTGACGTAGCTTCGCACTAATTGGTCGCGAGCGTACTTGACGTAGTACGTAAATTGTCGCAACTCTATAGCGTTGTCTCTTTTACTCCCACATACAAAATAATATTACATCTCGCTCCTCGAGTTTGTTGATATGAATAGCCATGTCAATTTTAAAACGTCATTTCAAATAGGAAAATAAAATAATAAATAAGATAGTTATAAAAAATAGTACTTACGCAGGAAAAGAAACGTTTATTCTTTCTTTAACAGTAACAGTGTAATTAGTACATTGTCTAAACACACCAGTGCGGTATTAAAAACACAGAAAAGGGAATAAGTTTTGTTTGACGTTTAGCCGAGACACTGGGTTGCACAAGACTAAGTCAAATAGCGGGCGAATGCCTAGCATTTGCGTTGCCATTATTGAGAGCAGATAACCTGTCTATATGTAATATGTCATTGGATGAAACTTCAATTATCAACAAAAAATATTAAAGCTACACAAATTAAAACTTAAACATACACATTTACTACACATATCTAGCTTCCGAACGACATACATTTTTTGATCTTTTAACTGGATTTTTGAGATCGTAATTTAGATGAATATGAGTTAAGTGGGTATTCTGAAATAGATGGGATTAAATAAATGTTAATAATATCTATAGAAAACAAAGCTATACGCAACGCACAAGCACATTTATTTTTTTTTAAACTTGCGACATGATCTTGCGACATGCGTTTCCAGTTACTCGAATTAAAGCTGAACATTAACTACGACGAGTCGCCGTCATCATATTTAAATTTCACTTGTCAATTTGATAGATCTTACAATTCATTGCAGCACAATGCCAAGTTATCTAGCCGCATCTTCTACAGACATTGCTAACAGTAGACGCTTTATAGCTTCAATTGAAGTCCCTATCAGGGAAGATGGCGGGCGCCACCAACGTCCAGATGTAAAGGCCGACGCAGAGCCACGAGGATGTGATCTTGATCCACATTGACGCCACGTTTTCTTTTGACAGTTGCGAGCTCGGGCTGGGAGTGAAAGAGGTTATATTAGGTTATAAGTTTGGAAGCTTTTGTAAGATTGACCACTCACATTGTGGGTTTTTTCACGAGTTCTTAATTTTCAAGTTCGCTGTTTGTTATGAGTTTGATAAAAGTTTACTATTGATAGTATGAATAATTAAATATATGCTTGTCTAGTCTTAGAATTTGAAAAGGTTTGAAAAAATTTTGTAGGATGACATAAAACATAATTCCAGCTTTTTACTAGCACTAACGTGAAACTACCAGAACTTCTTAGGGCGTACTACACTATCATATATCTATGATCATATACAGGATCCTATCTCTGATCGTACAAATACGACCTCTAGCGTCTTCTCTGTGTATTACATTATCAAAGTTCTATGATCCTATTGTTGTCATATGTAGTTGCAATGGAGCACATATTGGTTATGTATACTACTGTTGCTTCAGCAGTGTATACTGTGTTATTGAAGAAAAAGAATAATGAGAGGAAAATAAAAAGAACTCAAAAATGGCTAAATTAGTCAGCTGCTATGACTGCTACGCAGGCGGCAGAAGATTGCTTTTTTTTTAAATAAATCAGTGTTTGCCAACAATCATTTTAGAATATCACTAAGCATATTGAGAACTTACGCCAAAAATTGCTTGCAATTACTTTTTATCCAAAAATAAAACCGGTAAGACCCTTCTTAGATGTGTCGGGCACTAGGCGTGTTCTCTGTCTTGATCACCACCTAACAGATCAAAACATCGTCCCCCAGAAATAAGTGGGTATTGGACACCATTTAAAAATGAAAGATTTCATTACTTATTTATCAAGAAAATATACATTTTGACCCAATCAATCATTTGCAAAACAAAGTTTTGAATTTAATATCGAAATTATATAGATTAGAAAATTTAAATCATAAGCAAAAAACGTATAATAAAATATGCAATTTTTTAAAAATATTATTAGCTTAGCTTACTGACATTATGTATAATAGATTTTATTATCACAGTATGCATGTAAACGCATTTCTACCTAGCTATTATACATTTTATCCAAACGCCCATAAAATTTTTAGTATGATTTACACATTGTGACGTCATAACTCGATACGGTTTTGTACGGAGCGTTTTTTGGCGATCGCAGCAGCTCCTTAAACATACCACTTTATCACCAATTGTTGAACATACTGTTACTTATGCAATATTTCTTTACTGTTGATGAACGAAATTGTCAAATCCCCAATTAAAAACGATCCTAAAACAAAAACGAAATCTGCGCCAATACTCACTTGTACCAATTCGTCAAGGTCATCATAATATAGAGCGAGGCGAGCGCGAAGACCACGTGGAAGAAGGTCCAGTTGTAGGCAACTCCATCGCCTTCATTGTCCACAACCTTGGTCTCCCCCTGCGTCCCCGCCTCCCCGCCGTCTGCGCCCTCTATGGAATCATACCCTACGCTCAATGAGGTGACCAAACGGTTTTGTTCATAGGTGCGATTTTATACCAAGGTTTTGCTATGAGACATTTGTTTAGGAATTTATTTATTGACTTATATTAAGATTTAAAAAAAAAATATTATAAAAGATGACACTTGGTTTACCAAAACGATATGACGCAGGAACTGTGTTTTGATACAACGGTCATTTGCAACAACTCATATACAGTAAGGTTATTGGCTAACACGGGTTAGTTATGGCTGCAAAATTGTATTGTTGTAATGAATAAACCCATGCGAGTTACATTTGAACTAATCTGTCAACATCTACATTTTAACTTTTATAAAGGGACTCTTGTATTTTATCTGTTAAAAATGTTAATCAAATTAAAATTCCGGCTAGGATGGAATCGCATATGAGCCTGACGATGAAACTATGCTAAGGTGTTGTTGTAGTTGTAACTTTGAAATTCTAAGGCTGAGTTACACCACGGGCTTTTAATGATTTAGTCAAAATTACCTTTAACAAAAGCAATAACAATGACATCAGAATTCAACAGTTGTGTGTTGCACAATGTTTTTATTCGTTATTGTTAACCTACATAACTTTACCTAATTACTTTGACAGTTAACTTGACCGAAACCTGTGGTAAGCCTTAGGTATGACGTCATGTTAACCATTGCTAAAATGCAACCCGTATTTGACTTAACCGTACAATTCGACGGCTTTGTTATGGTTTTCATTACATGGTGCAACCCAGCCTAACTGTCCCAATCGTTAAATGTGAAACGCCTGTACTGAACACTGAACTACACACGAGGAATGATGAAAAACAGAAAATAAAGAGTAAATTAACAACTGAACACCGTATTATGTTTCTTAAATGAGATTAAATTCCCTGGATTAAGTCCTTGGGTTGACGAAATGTCCTTTCATTATTTGCAAGAACAACTGCCTGGATGGGTCATTCTCATTACTTTTTGATCACTCCTCGTAAACCCACAAAATGAATGAAGTTAATGAACTAAATAAAGAGAAACATTAACCTTTCTTACGAGGAGAAGCAGGTGGAGTTTCTTTATCGTCTTTAAATTAACCAGCACCTACAGTGATACCCATTAAAAAGCCAATTTAAAAAAAAACCGAAAACGCTCAGGAAGTGCAAAAGAATTGTATGATAATATGAAAACTGGTGAACTTTTTTACTAAGATATCAATAAAAGTCTTTAAATTGATAAGTTTCATTTTATGCAACCATTACGTGAATGCACGAAAAAAAAAGCAACATAAAAGATTAGAGTTATAGATTTAAATCTTCGCTATTGGCAATAAGACAGATTTATTTTTTATCATCGTTACATAACCAAAACAGACGTGGTCTTTAAATGTAATAGGTATGTTCAAAATATAGGTAATGAAAAATCTCATTGAGGTAAATTTTCTTGAAACATAGTAAAAGCTAAATATCGCTTTTCCATAAGAGTAGCAGATAACACTTTTGGCAATATGCGACTTAGAGTATTTGTAATCAACTTAGTTTTGTAGCTAATAGATCATTACATAACAGACCGACATTGTTACCAATTCTTGTATTTGAGCACTTAGTTTAAGACGCACGTCTTCCTTTTTTTTCCCGAGGAAAATATTTAGACTGCCTTTAAAGATAAACATGTATTTAACTATTTTGTGGTAACACGTTAACATTTAACAACCAAAATCAGTTTATTGATACTGGATGTAAATCTATAATAAATGACCTTCATGGCAATAAAAACATAAAAACAATCATGATAACCGAAGGATGGTGAATAGCACAATGCACTACTAATGACATAGCTTGTTAAAAGCGTAATTTACAAAGGGCAAGGTGTACAAATACGACCGTACCTTCATTAGCAATGAGCCCTCCAGGTCCTTTGTGGAATCGCCGGGCGCGGCCCCGCGGTAAATGCATTAAGTATGGTTTTAGTACATCATTATACAGCCATTTATAGTAAGCACAATTCAGACAATCCCATAACAGATAAAACTTTACGATTTAGTCATTGTGATTATAAGAAAAAGAAAAGTAATCCAAACTGGTGTAACAAACATGACAGGGTTCGTACAGTTCAACAGATCTCGAAATGTTTGGGGTCAAGTATTTAAAGATTTTATTGAGACGTTTACTTAAAAACCGCTAAGAACGTGCTCTTTATTAACAGACGTTTACATAATGAAATAGCACAGTAAGTATCAAAAGCTTAATAAACAATAATACTGCCTCCATCCATCAATTCCGTCACACTTTAAGGAGATGAGTCACCACATTGCGACATTGTCAAACAGTACAGAGTGAAAACTTGTATCAAGGACAAGTGTCCCAAAAACTAAAATCACGTGACATGCTTTCTGGATGGCGCCAATACTGAATTCATTAATCAATGCATTTATATTTAAAAAATGTTTATAACTATAATCAATAATATTTACCTGCAGCTCCTTCCTTGGCAAGAATATGGTCGGACATAGTGATCTTAGAGGACTGGGAGGCGGTCCTGAAGCAGGAGTAGAGCACGCTGCATACCCAGATGACTAGACCGATCACTGACTGCTTGTCAAACGATGACTGTGGGGAGAAGAGGCTGCATAAGTAGGGGAATCATTTAGCATTATGGGCTTTAAGCAAAGTTTTAATGCATGATGCAGAGGTTTAAGAAACTTTATGACAATTGGGTATCTGACAATATTAGAACTAAAAAACACCTTATTATAAAATATTTTCTGTGTAATATTAGCTTACTGACATTAAAAATAAACATTTGCATTATTGCAGCATGCATGTAAACGTACGAATTATCTACGTAGGTAATTTTACATTTATTCAAACTCCCATACAATTTTTAGAATGGTTTACACGTGTCACAACGTGTAAACCATTCCTAAAGTCGGTAACGTTTTGTACGGAGCGTCTTTCGCCGACTCGCAAGCTTGTTAACTGAAACATATTGCTGTACTGTGGTGTAGAAATCTATTGATCGTTAACGTCCTGTTACTTCTGCAATATTTCTTTACTATATATATTCTATATAAATATGTAATAAACAATTTTTGTCAAACACCCAATTGGCTCCAAAGTCGCGTTAAAAGGGAACATTTATAGGACTTCACTGGTTACAAAGGTATTTATGGAATTTTAGGGCTGTACAGCTAGGATTAAGAAGTCATGACAGCTCTGGCAAAGGGCTGTCTTGTGAATCATAAATATTTACATTGTTCATCAGCAAAGGTGTTGTACGTCAGTTTGTAGTTGCTATTACGACTGGGACGAAGCACATGGAACCTTAGCTACATTTCGACGTCACTTTACAAACAAAAGAGGTAATTTCCTTGAGACCCCTTATAAAACGATAGTTGAAACACATAAGCTTTCAAGAATAACTAAACAAACAATTAAATGTATAAGCACATACAACACTGTTCATATAAATTTAATTTATATAATTGGAAAATAACGAAGGTCAAGGCATTTTGACACAGTTTTGACACAATACAAAAGAGCAATATCAGTAAGACAAAGTGTTTCATTAGTAAGGTTTTGTGAACAATTGAAGGGCAGACAACTTTAGAGGATTTTCACGAATATAATAAACTAATGGATGTGCTAATGTAACAGTGTAGAACAAAACTATATGGTGATTATATATAAGTTATGTTGATTACACCCATTTTACATACCCAGTAATCATATGTTCCTTCCTGGTCCTGGTAATGCATAGATAAATAAATGTTACATTGTTATAATAAAATAAATACCATACAAATATTTTGCAAAATAATCCTAAGTCATCAAACATTGGATTTTGTATATTACATATTGGAAATGGAATAAATATAAATAATAAAAAATTAATAAACCCATTTATATTGATTAGAATGAAAGAAAGAAATGAATGAAAAAATATAAAAATGTGAATAAATCAAATTAGTACAGCTAATTATTGCTTGTAATGAGCTGTCACATGCGGTAAATTCGGTATGTAAAGAAAATCTAATTCGCGATTCTAATTCGAAAACCATTTTGAGATATCACTTTTCTGTAAAAGGTTTTGTAGGGGACAGCTCGCAGAATAATGCAATGGAGCTCATTTTATTAAGAAGCGAGATAATTTGACTCTCACTCTATATGACTAGAGTTATCTATATATCTCTAGTCTATCTATATATAAGAGTTATCTTCAGAATACTCTTTAGTTTTACTCTTTGTTCTCGTTAATGTTTTCAATAAATATCTGTCATCATGAATCAATAGAAAATTGTGGAGTTGTTCATTCCAGGAGTATGTTGTTCATAAGCTATGTAATGTGATTTTATAAAGATAACTACTCCGTAACGTTACCGTACGAATTCCTTTTAAAATTTATTTAGAATAAAATACTCCACAGAAATAAGAAATATTCAAATTGTTTTCACAAAATACATCATTATGTCCGTAATGAACTTAAAAAGAGATATATAACTTAAAAATAATTTACAAACCGCATTCTGCATTAGATCTAGTATCTATTTGTGTCTTGAATGATAATAACCAATCCCAAATCAAAAAGCAACTTTAATATACCTGATTAGATCCACTAAAGTTAGGTGTGCAAGCGCTCGATGAATTTGACAGAGCCGACCAAGTCAGATAAACCACGTAGAGAGACACCACCGCAGACTGCAGGAGGCCGGAGTGGGGCTGCTGCTCCTGCACCTGCGGCAGGATGGAGACTCCACTGGCTATCACCACCAGGATCAGGTTGACAGAGATGAAGAACTTGGATAAGTCGCAACCGTCGGGCTGTGGACAGGGGGTTTTCGTTATTGGTATGACTGGAGTACTTAATATACGAGTATAGTTTAGTAGTAGGTGTTATCTTCAATTTAAATAGAATATTGTTATAATTGTTATGTTACCACTTGTTTATTTATTTAATAATTTATGTACACACACAATGAGTGAGAAGCTTATATTATATTCAGAATGGTACATAGGTGCAGCTTATTTCTATTAGAAATTTCTTCCAGCCGACCTGTGACTGGAAATAGTGATGCTGAGCAAATTAGTGCGTACTTGAGTTAGTAGTGTAACTAATTACAAAACACATTTATACATACTTGCTTAGCTTAATAAACATGCATAAACATACAACATACATATATACTTATGCCCGCATTAAGATGGTAGTTACATGAAAGGACATTGGTGACAGTGTTTATAAACACGGAGAAGAGTAATGGAGAAAGAACGCCACCTTGAGGTACACCCGCAGCGAGGTCACACCAGTCAGAGTAAGACTCCTCAAGATAGACACGCTGAGAGCGCCCCCGAAGATATGAACGAAACCAAGCTACTGCAGAAGATGAAACTTTTACTTCGACTAGAATGTCGGAGTCAACCGAATTAAAGGCGCTACTAAAATCTAATAATACAAGTAATGTAAGTGATCCACCCTCCATCGCCCAGCGTATGTCATCAGTCACATTAATAAGAGCAGATACAGTACTGTGTCCAGGTCGAAAACCGGATTGATACTGGCTGAGCAGATTGTTAGCCATGAGAAACTTTGACAATTGTTGATGGACAATATGCTCGAGAACTTTGGACTGGAAGGATAGGATAGAAATGGGACGAAATTGAAGTGGAGAACTGGGATTTGGAACTTTAGGCAAGGGAATTATGTGGGCCAGTTTCCATACGGCAGGGAAAGTACTGGTAGATAAAGAAAAATTAAAAATGTGTGTAAGGATAGGTATTAATAATAATAATAATAATAATAATTTATTTTCTCATCACAATATGTTTACATATAAGCAATAAATCTATTACAATATTTTCTTTTTCATTTACAAAATGGATATTGTGTGAGACTGGTGCCTAAACTAGGCTTGCGGCCTGTGTTGCTGGACACCAGGTCTCCATAAAGTACATTTAAATATATGGTTAGATAGGCGCTTATCATTTGTATGATTTTATATTTATAGTTACATTTACATTTGGTTGTGATAAATGTAATAAACAATTATAACTTTACAATGAGGTTACATGTAATTGACCAGTTGGTATAATGTTAAATATTAAATATAGCTACTTTGAGTGTGTGTTTTGTAGGTGCATGTGTGAGTGTGTGTGTGTGTGTATGTGTCTGTAAATATATTAAAGTGTATTAATAATTCGGTGTACGTATGTTCATATAATGTATAGTGCATTTATGTATAAAAAATTTTTATTATTATTATTTTTTTTTTTATTATTTTTTTTTATTCATTTAGTTTTTTTTTTCTTCTTTTTTTTTTATTTTTAACTTTAAGTAAGACGGCCAAAAATAGCTTCAGTGTCTTCATAATTAAGTGTCTGTAACCATTTGCTCAGCTTCATCTTGACCCTAGCTTTTGATAGGGGGAATATATGTAACTTAAAGTTTATTTTATTGTACAGGAAGCCTCCCAGATAGCAAAAGAATCGGTTAGAGAATTTTGTTGCAAGCGTAGTACGTTGTTGATTTACGGGGTTATACCTTCTTTTACCACTAGTTAAAGAAGGGTCATATTCAAGTAGTTTGTGTTGCTTGAGTACAGTCTCGAGAACAAACAGTTGACGCACTGTTAAAACTTTACTTTCTTCGTATAACTGTGCCGTGGGATAACGATAGGGTCGAAATGAAGATACCTTAAGAAGGGCTCTTTGCGCTCTCTCCAATTGTAGTAATAAGGTTTTTGGTGCACCGCCCCAAGAGGTTATGCAATAAGACAATATAGACTGAGCAAGCGCAAAGTAAACTAATTTAATTTTTTTAAAGTCAAGTACGGTCTAAGGGTTTTAAAAACGTATATTAATTTTCTAACTCTGTTTTTAAGGGAGTTTATGTGTTCGGCAAATCGTAAGTTGCTGTCAATAATTATGCCTAGGTATTTGACGCTCTGTTTTTTACAAATACATGGGCAGGTACATGATGAGGTATATGGTTTGGAGCATGAGTGGGCTATTATATAATGCTGTGCTTCTTTATTTAGTTGTTTATTTTTTAACGAGAATGCAATGTAATTAGTTTTGTCCGTATTTAAAGTTAGCAAGTTATTTTGCAACCAGCTTGCTACCAAATTTAAGCCTGATTGAGCATTCGCGTACACCGTAGTCCAAGTATCGGCACTGAATAAGAGGACAGTGTCGTCCGCAAAGGAAATCACTTTGCCTTTTCGTAAAGTGAGCGTACCCAGGTCGTTTATGTATATAAGAAATAACGTCGGTCCTAGGACACTACCCTGGGGGGTGCCGTAAGTAAGGGTGCGCTCGGTACTTATATCGTTACCTATCTTAACTCTCTGGGTACGCGCACTCAGATAATCTTGAAAAAGACTTAGAGGAATTCCTCTTATTCCCAATTTTTCCATTTTTTTAACAAGGATCGGGACAGAAACTGTGTCAAATGCCTTAGCCAGATCTAAAAATACACTCAGCACCTTTTGTCGCTTATCCATATTTGTAACAACATAATTCACCATATCATGAACTGCGTCAGAGGGTAACATTAAAGTAATCATTCTGGAGCTTATGTTATCACTTCCAACAGCAACTGATGAAATGGAGAGTATGGATTTCCCTTACATAATCTTCTGAGACTGTTGATAAACTGAATGGAAGATATATTGATGAGGTATTGCATAGAGAATTTAGAGTGTTTAGTTTAATGTTTGGATTTAAAGTTGTTCATAAATTGGTAAAGTGTCTATTTAAGGCATTTAAGTCAAGGTTGTTTGGAGATGTCGTTGGTGTTTTGCCTATACCCACAGTTGTGATAGTAACTCGAGAATGAATTTGCCATATTAATTTGTAACCATTTCAAAAACGTCGCTTTTTTGTCTTTTTGTAACATTTGTGGCTGAGATGATAATTTTGTAAGTCGTTCCAAACAGAAAACTATAATGTGCTTCTCATTTTTTTTAACTTACTTTAGTATAGTAGACGTAGAGTAGAACAATGCCGGTCAGCGCCAATGCGTAACAGGAAATCATAGCGAGCAACAGCGCCGCGTACCATCCGCGCGATTCTGACTCTTCGTAGTTAGCTGAAAGTTTACAAAACAGAGTCCACTTACAATTAGGTGTATAATCATTAATAAGAAGTCTGTGGAAGATAGACGGTGCGTCTAGATAATAATAGGTGTAAATGATTATTCATATTAACATTAACTGCAAACTGTCATATTATAGCATTCGTTTGGTACCAGACATGTAAGGCAGTTCAATTAATTTAATCTGTTTTAATATTTAACAATCTACCGCCAAAGTAGGACGAAAGAATATTCACTGTACTTTAGGTACTATTGTAGAATCTACAATAATCTAGTACTCCATCGTCTTGTTGAAGAACACAACAAATTCTGTATTTACGAATATAGCAGTATAAATACTGACATTATTATGCAAAATAAAAAGGTATCAGGATACTCACAAACCCATTTCTCCGCCCACGAGTGAGCGAAGTCAACGATCAATATCAGTTGTATGACTATAAACAGGAAACCCCCGATCATGCCGAACACCATCCAGGTGGAGGCGAAGGATCCCTCCGGTATGAAAAAGGCACCCACTATACCGCCGATGACGATGAGGTATTTGATGCCCCAGAAGCTGGAATATTTGATAATATCGTAATTTATGTTATTCTCGCCGGCCGCCTTTTTGGAAAAATTTGAATTGCAGTACACGATAGATTATGTTTATCGACAACACTTAATAACAAAATGAATAGTATACTTTGCTTCAAAATGTTAAATGGCTTTATAAAATACCACTTTATGTTACGAAAGTAGTTACGTACCTATTAGCTAAGTATTATAAACGTGTGAAAAAAACATCAAAATAAAACATTGCTTCTGGATTTACCAGAGAAAACTCGCCCCACTCCTTTTTTGGTCAAGGTCGCACCCATACGACTTATAGTACAAAAAGTAGGAGCATCTTATGGGATTGCACTCACTAAAGTGTCCAGTAAGAAGTGTGCCAACAAAATGGCGGTGATACAATTGGTTATTTCACAAAGGTACCAAAAACAATCATTTCGTTTTTATTGGCAACACAAAAGAAACATACAGAAAAATAAAGCGAAACAATTTTGAGAAATGGTTTTTTGGATCGTAAGCATTTCTGGTATGCCTCCATACCAGAAATGCTTTTAAAAAAGCAGATATTTTAGGCATATTGCATTTTTTACACTAGTGTTGTTCGAAAATCTCTGCTAAATTTTTGCACATGTTTCAGGGATAAATTTTGGTGATGCCAATTATACCATTTTAATGAGGAAGACGAATGTTCTCGTAGAGCTTTTAATAATACCTAATAAAAAAACACATTTTATTCACGGGCTGTAGTAAAAGAAGTCTAACGGGTACACTCAGAGACCTAAATAGTTTCTTAGGGAGCTTTTAATAACAGATATTGCTTAGCAAATATAGACCTCGATAAATTACATATAAAATATAAATTCGTAAAGCAAAGTCCCATGTGACTACTACTATAAAAACTATTAGGCTTGATAATTTTTCTTTGATTCGTGACGTAATAAGCCGCTCAATCACCGACATTTCGTTGGTTCACGCCTTACGGGACACCTTACTCTAGCATTTCAAATAGGACAGGGTAAAACACCCAATTAGCGATTTCTAACCAGAGACAACAATCAATTATTGATTCTACAGCTTTAATATGACATAAGTAGCTTACCCATTTTGTATTCCTGCACGAGGATCCTTCGAAGATTTGACCCCCAGTGTTATCATCGCCATGAGCACAAAGAACAGACATAGCGCAAAGAAAATCCTGAAAACAACAATTTTTTAAAGCAGTTGTGAAGACTTGGAAATTTGATTTGATTCAACAACAATGTTTTTATTGCTTTGGTTGCATTAACATACCTTTTTTAATAAATTCATTGCTCACAGTTTATCATTCACTAGATGGCAGACTCAAATACAGTAAATGTTTTTAAAACTAGCCTTAAAACTAAATTCCTAACATTTTTCTGTAATTGCATCTGTTTTTCCAGGCACATTAAGTAATTTGAAATTTAGAATGACAGGTAGCTTCGATAAGCATATTATCCTTATCTTTTTCTTATATTTACTGCCAATTTCTATCCGGTAAGATGAAATACAAACACCTGCCCAACAGCATAGTAAGAGTCATCCACGAAGATGCGCTCCACTCCTTGTTTGGTCCATCATATTGTGCGACCTCAACCAAAAAGTAGGGGCGCGAAGGGCGCCTCTTCGTGAGTACGTAAAGAAATCCTTGATAACATAGATTATTCCTCCATAGGGAACCTAGCCAAGGAGCAATCTGTGATTGCTAACGCTTTAGAAAACATAAACTGTTTGGAGTTATATCGAGTGATATAATATATATAGACCCCAGCTCTACCCAGAATATATACTTTTTAAAGATTTTAGAAATTACTTTAGAAATTAAATGACTGAGACTGTGTTTAAACGCTCAATACTATGGTGTTTATTGATTAACTCTGTTAATTTTATTACTCTAAAAAATAAGGAAAATACAGGCTCAATGGTTACTTAGACTTATTAAGCTTGGCATATAAGTGGTTTGCTCCAGTAATTAAATTACTGGAGCAGACCAAGGAAACAATCTAGTTTCTTAAAAGGCTCCTATTATTAATAGACATTTCCAAACATATTGTTGTTAAAGTACAACTATTTACAATTCTAACGAAAGTGATGAGCAATCAGTAGTACCAAAGCTTTTGAATAAAATTTCTCGCTTTGTACTATATATTCAGCAAGAAAGAGTTGTGAAGGCTTAAAAACCTTCAGGTCCTTTCAGTAGTTGCATTTATATTTACCTGTAAACAGCCAAATACCCAACAGCTTGATCACAATCTACTTTGAATGATCCTGGTAAAATTCCTGTTGAATTTTGACAAAATGGTACCTGTAAAGGAAGCAAACTAAATGAGCATATTTGCCAAGAGATTATTGTGTCAAATTTAACATAATACTTCTTAAATGCACATTTTAATTAAAACCATGTATATGATTTGATGAAACTAATTTCATAATTAAAAAGTTCATAGTAAATAAATCATTACTTTTTTCATCTCTTCATGTAATCCCGGCGAGAGTGTAACACAGGCCAATACCATGACCACCAGAAGCATCAAAGTGTACATGAGGCGTGTAGATGTGGAGTTCGTACATGACGGACATGCAGAGCAACACAGTGAGCAGGCGGTACTGCCGCAGCAACATGCTAGCTGAAAAAATTAATAGTGGTCTATAAGTATTCAAATAAAATAAATGTAAAATAAAATACATGGTGGTGCATCTTTATTTCTAAAAACTTTGTTTATGTTATAGGTATAATTTGTATTGTTATTAATAACTGGCACAATGTTTGTACCTTATAATAAAGTTTTTTATTAATATTTACCTTATTAATTGATAAATATAATTGTAAATAAAATCCTATCTGACAAAATATAGAATACATGTAACAATAAAGGTATTTTTAAGCTAGACATATATATCAACTGATCAAACTAGATAATGCTGATAAGAATTTTTCTTTGTTTTTCTATGAAAACAAAACATGCAATCAAAAGAGAACCAATATGTGAATTATTCATGATTAATATTAGATGTATTACAAATGCCTTCAAATACGTCATAATATTTAGATACCCATATGAGTCAGATCAAGAAGCTCAGAAGAAAGTCAAGCACTTATATGGTTTTGAAACCAACATTTCTACTTATACCATCAGTGAATCATGGTAAATGCAGTAGTACTCAAACATAAACAGTATAAAATGTAATGTTTATATGACAAATTATTCTTACCTGAGCTGCTGAACAAAGACCCAAAACAGCACCCATGTTTGTTTTAGTTCTGTATAATCTTTGAAGTATTCAATAGAGAACTTCGTGGTATTGTAGTGTATTAAAACAAAATTTGGCTTCCAATTTGGATAAAAGAAATAGTTCTCCTTGAAAATCGATTTCTACAGTTGCGAAACAAGCGATCACGTAAACAACAAATTTCATAAAAATTGTAATACACTGAAGATATCCACTACACCGCAAATCTAAGTAGTCAGAAATAATGTTGCGGTATATGTTTACATATTTATGCTGCGTTCCGTTTGCTGATTACAGCGCTCACAGCGCTCATTTACCCGTTCCGTTTGCCCGTGAGCGCGCTCACAGCGATATCGATACGTCATCAATGACGTCATAAACGCCGCCATATTCCCGCTCACAGTGCCAACGCTACGGAGCATGGTCGCTGTGAACGGCCTGTCAAAACTGACACATGACGTTACTTTGTTGATGTTTTTATTAGTCAATTAAAGATTTTAAAAGCTTGCTTATTCATTTTCTTTTGTATAAATGTTAAAAAATGGCTCCTGCTTCATTCAGGGTCAAAGATCTTAATGAAATTGTAACTTTAGACTTAATCCACAAACAATCAGAATGTTAGCGCGATATTTACCGTTCCGATTGCAATAGCACTAATAACACTTTTAGCGCGCTCAAACGAATCGGAACGGTTTTGAGCACTTTTAGCGCTGTGAGCGCTGTAATCGGCAAACGGAACGCAGCATTAGTGTCTGTTGCTACCTTCATGCTAAGTCACCACTTTCAAATCAATAGAAATGTCACTGTTACTGTCAATTGCGAACAACGCAGTGTTTGACATATATATTTGTAATGCAGTGAGATGATTGAGATTAAATAAAAAAAAAAGTTTAGTCTAGTCAAACTACGTTTCATATTTAGAAATGTAAAGGCACTTAAAATGACTTAACTTAATAATTTCAATGACATAAAAACTATGGAATTCGCGTCCGTGTTCAAAAGTGTTGGAGCCAAAACGGTATGAATACGCAAAATTGGTATTTATCACTACATAGTATAAAACAAAGTCGCTTCCTGCTGTATGTTTGTTCCTATGTATGCTTAGATCTTTAAAACTACACGACGGATTTTGATGCGGTCTTTTTAAATAAATAGAGTGATTCAAGAGGAAGGTTTATATGTATAATACATGCATGATATAGTAGAGGAACATTGATAATCTTAGAAGTTTCTAATGTGATGTCGTAAATAAACTAAGTTTTTTGCCCTTACATTGCAAACGCTGGCAGAACCATACTAGATAGATCAAAATAATGTGCTACCGTATTGTATAAGTACCTTAAAAAGGTCTACAAAAAAGCCCGCAGTGGTATATGTCTATCTCATAGGGGTAACTCACAATAACCATTTTTTATAGGTAAATAAGGCCCTTTACAGCGTGTAATCTAAATGAATATTTTCGAAGATATTACAGATTTAAAATGCAATGACATAGACCCGTGCGAAGCCGGGGCGGGCGGGTCGCTAGTAACTAATAAGCTGCATAAGGTGATATATTAATATGCGCCTGGGACACAATTCACCTGTATGGAGTAATCAATTATTTTTTTATCATGTATCTTCCAGCTACTTGAGTGAACTTGTCCCAATCTTGTCCCTAATAAGTTCGGCAAACGTTCAGGCACGAATTTGACCAGAAATTAACGTGAGTCCCAAATAAAGTGAAGGATTTTCTTCAATCAAGTATTAAAAAATAGTTCCGATTACCTCGATAGATGTCGCTAAGAAAACTGGTGCGAATATACAGTGTATTTATGTGAAGGAAGAGTGTAAATATACATTGAGGGCTAGTAGTACATCTATTTTTACCGATCAAAATATATGACATGCGGGGTCACAAGTCAAACACCGCCATGTGCAGGTGCTTAAATGATATTGCAATAGTGTTTCGAAAATCAGGGTTATGTTAATGAAAAAAAATTGTGGGACACCTCCAGTATGTGCCCCAAATTATATGAATAGTAAATAAATCCCCAGGCAAACACACCAACGGTATCCCCCAAAGTAAGCAGATCTCTTGCTATGGATGACCCTACAACGAACTGGGGAGAAACCCCGAATAAACATACATGTATAATTAATATCAACACACATCACTCAAATTAATGCCCCGACAGAAAATGCTCAAAATAAGTTTCTAAAGTTCCACAATAAGCCTACGCAGAGCTCCAACAATTAAATAAATGTAAAAATAATAAATATCACGACAGATCTGGCTTTATGGCGTAGTTCTTTATCTTTTTTATACGATATAAGTTAACTGCAAAAAATAGAACCAACTTTTACTAGCACCTCCTATAGTCTAATTTATTTGCTATTTTTCTGAGCTGTTAAAAATCCCTCACTAGTCAAAATTTTGCAATTTTCAGTCAATAGTAAAATATTTTTGTCATCTTAATTCAGTTTTTGTATGGGAAATAGAAAAATGTCTAAATGTACAGTACTCGCCGCCTGACACCCGTCCAAAAGACGCTAGGTGAGTATTGCGATAGAAGTCAGCAGATTAGGATGAGATGCGGCATTTTTTCGCGTTTTACCTTGGCGGCAGACTTGTTTTACATCAATCGATCCATCGATACGATAAAATGATACGAAGAAACTTTTATTTTGTTAACTTTTTATTTTATTTTGAAACAGCGATTTTATTTGCTAAACAATTTCATTTCTTGATGTTTTGTAATAGACAAACAAAATTTAGGTATCTTAATATCGTAATTTTAAATTGCCTTTTTTATATAAATTGCTGCATAGCGTGGTTCGGAAGTGATTTGTTGAATTTGACTAGACTCTTGATGTAGACTCCGCCGACTTCCCGGACTGTACCTACTAGTCTTTCTTTTAACAATCCAGGTGAAAAGATGCTGTAAGTATTTCAGTTAATACAAATTTTATTAAAGGCTTTGAGTGTGGTTACCTGTCTCTAATAACTCGCGTTCATAGTTCATCGGGCGATCATCAGTTTGTTGTCAAAATGTTGATTTAAATTCTTTGATCTATCAGTTAGAAGAATATTTGGTACGAAGAAGTCCAATGACAATAAAATATAAGAGCCATAAAATCACGGGCCAGATATTTTATAGACGCCACACAGAAATATTTTCCATTTCTGTAAGACAGCTAAAAAACAAAAGAGCATTCTCAAATTTGCTGCCCCAGTTCCGAGCCCACTCAGCCTACTGGCAAATCCACCGCTGGATATTTTGATTGTATTTATTATAGTGTGTATTTTGGCACACACTAGGTACATTATACAAAAATTTTATTTATATTTATATTTTAACTTTTTTACTGATTTTCATCCACTATAGCTTGAACGGGTTAACATAAATAGCCTACCCATTATTGTTATTACATATGTATATTTGAATCTTGTATCTACTGTTAGATTCACTTCTAGAAGGTCATAATTAGAAAATCTGTTCGAAGCATACATTTTAGTTATATGATTTAAATTATGTACCAGTTTTGTAAAAAAAAGCATATCTAACGCTATGCGTTGGCCTTATTTTTATTTTTCAACTTGAAACCTTTTCCTTATCAATTCGCTGTTCTGGCAGATTGTTTCAAACTTTAAAAAGTTTGACTTTTAGAACGACGGATTGTTTTACATACCCCTGTGCCCTTCGTTTATTTTTATTGCCGTTTTGTATTTCATAGTAAAATATTTATTTGGTTCGATTACCACTTAATTCATGTAAAATGTGAATTGTTTTCAAATGTGAAAAGGCGCCAAATACTATCCTATCTACCTATTTCAATAGGTAGATAGGAAAAAGTAAGACAGCCGATTATTCAGCTCTTTCATACAATTTAAATTTACTACAATAAACAAGTCTACAAGTGATTTACATATAGCTCGATTTATTGTACCTAACAAAGTAGGATTCCCCAACAAAAAGAGAACATTATTTTACGGTACGGAAAGGGAAGACAAATAAGACGAATAGTTTCTAATAATTGAAATATATATATTTAAGACACACAAAATTCCTAAACTTATTGAGGTAAATGTTCAGGCAAATAGACTACATAGTAGCACAAAATATATAAAGATTCCGTTTTAACTGTGACAAAATTAATAATTTTATAACAAGTTTTCGACTTTTGTATGCTTACTTGTTTTACAGATGCTTCATATAAACTTTACGCAATATATAGGTCGGCGAAAATAGCAATTTATAACTTTATATAGGAAATGCAACAATGACATAGTTGTTCACCTAAAGCTTAAGTTAGGTTTCCACCTTTTTGGCGGGACATGCCGAGATATACATGCGAAAAATTATATTTTTGAAGTATGTATAGAGAGCTCCAAGTGAAATATTATGTGATAGAAAACGCCTGTTCAATGTTGTGATGTTAAACTTAACCATTCTGTGAAGCCAAAAACTACCTATACGAAACGTTCTATTTGTTTTTGTATTGTATAGATCCTGGAATCAACTCATTACTTTAGCAGCTGCTTTGTTAAGTAATTTTCGACATTTATTAAATTTCTGAATACAGATTTAGAGGCGAAACGTATTTAAGCATACTGAAGTAATTCAGTAAATCATGTTTTACATTAGATACGCTTACCTCTTATAATAATATGTTGTTTATGATGAAAATTTAATTTAACAAATTAACAAAAACATTTGAGTTATAATATAAGTTTAATAATATCTCTATATTATAAAATTAATGATTTGGAACACATTCTGGACCTTCTCAATAGGTACAATAAAAGTAACATCACCTAATCTAACACGATTGCAATAATATAACACACAATATTCATTCAACATTACAAATAAATAATTTAGAAAATAAATAGAATTATGAATATCACAGTAGAGTAATTGTCAAAAAGTTCCTAATGAAACGTCTTTACGCAAGTGCATGATAAAAATACAATTTCGTATTCATAAATTTACAATACGTAATATACAAAACAAAAAACAAAAATATAAGGAATTTTTTACGTAAAATGCCAAAAAATAAATCATTACACAATGGTATACTTAGTACTTTTATCGCACGAAATGATGTTCGCTTTATTTGTAGTTGTAGTGTCCAAACACGGTACGAATGTGTGCGCAATCGGGCGGATACAACAACGCTCGCCCTCACGCGCACATGTATCCCCTAGTTTGTAAACTCGTCATTTGGTCACTACAAGTAAAGCGAATGTCAGTTATATATATATATCTAGTGCTAAACTCACAACGATGTACACTAGGAACTATTCTGACAGAAGTGAGTTAAAAAACTGCTGTGATATTAACAACTTGTCAGACAGGGTCAGACCTCTACCCGGGCGAAGAATACATTTTCAAATAAAATTTTTTGATCAAAACTTACATACTACTGGTAACCATTACGCCGCATCAACATTTTACCGGGTTTTTGAGAACAGTGGTAGCTACATAAATTAATTTATAATAATAACTAATTCATATTTCTTGGCCAAATTTTAACTAAAGAGCAAGTTATCCAAGCGCATTAAAAACAGGTTTTTAATGAGAAGTTATATTAACGAAAGCTCTTACAGGATACTCAAGGCAGGTAGGTTTTTATAAAGAGATTTACAATTGTTTTTCAGAAAGGCACAGGTTGTTACTAATAATTTTGGCTGGTTTTTAAAACGGTTTTTAAGTTCTTTTATTGCAGCAGATAGTTGATTCCTTACGCTACATTTTGCCTTTTGGTATAAAAAGTAGAATATAGGGTAAAGACCTGACTGTAACTTGTTAGATAGTATAGGGTTTGGCCGTTTTGTATTGTATTATGTTCAACGTTAGTTAATTGATTATACTTCTTGTTAATTCTGTGCTTAACTGAAAAATCACAAACAATATCATGCACAAAAAACAAAATTTGAAGCAGGAGACATATTTTTAATAAGAAATCTATATTTATAGTTGCCCACATAACCAAACTAATGCTAAAATGCGATATAAATTATTATAAGTTTTACATAACTTAACATTATATAGTCTGAAGGGTGACAATAAGAAATAATTGAAATGGTTTTTACTTCTATTGAATAACTATTCCACAACTTAACTGTGTTTAAATGTGTTACAATCTAAAGTTGAATCCTCTTTCCTAGAAAAATACATCCTACAAGGTACACGCTAACAAGAACTTCAATATTACATCTTTCAAAACTCTTTGATCTAAATAATGGGGTGACCAATATTACTGATTCGTGTCATCGTATTAGGTTAATAGCAATTAATCTTTTACAGTGGTTTAGAAGCAGTTTTGAAAGATCTCGAGTGATTTACAGATTTACATATTTACATTTAAAACAAATAAAAGTCAAATACGAAGGAAAACATATTACAACTTAACCGAGTTCAAAAAAAATATAATGCATCTCTCTAGAAAATAAGCCAAGCGGTTCCAAAAATAATTATACATGGGTTTGTTCTGTTTATATACGAATTGTACATTTTGTTGATGTTTTTGTTGTTGATTTATTTACTGACTGAGTATCGTTTGGAAAATCACAGTAAACCTCGCCAAGCCCTGTCCTGTCAGTACCAAATATATCCATAAACATTCATATCAAACTAGATACTACGATAAACAGCGGCACTTACAAAATATATTTCTCTACAAATGAATAAAAATATTCTAAGTACAAAGACCAGGCTACATGATAAATAAGGTATAAAAATCTCCTCTGCGGAGATCCATTTTAGAGGATTAGAGACGTGGTTAACAAATAAATCGAAATTAGAAGATAGGACTTAGATGTCGACTAGCGTCGTGTCAGATCGCTCCGAGCAGCCCGAGTGTTGTGCAGAGGTGTCTGAACGTTCGCTGGATAGCGGGCGCCACGGCATTCGAAACACATCCCTTTCAAGCCGCAGGGCATTGTCAGGTGAGGCTGGGAAGCATCGGTAGTATAGTGCGTTGTGCGCCTGGCCCCGCGGCGACGAGCGGCTCTAATGCATAGTGGCGTAGTGTTACAACTATGTACATTTGTGATTTTCGTACTTCGGTTACACAAAATTATGCCTTCTTTGTACTGATATGTTTATAGCATTATGACTTTGGTGTTGAGTGCATACAAAATTGAGCAAAAACTTGGCTAAATAAATTAATCCATAAACTTTATTTACATTTATTTAAAAAATATAATTGTCTTTATTCAAATAATATAATTCAACTAAACTAAAACTAAAATAATTCAAAATAAGAATTCTATAATGATGCGTGTATAAATAACTAATAGCTTCGCAATATATTGAGATCGGTGTAATTACCTAGCGTGGCGCTAGCGCAATGCGTGTTCGATCTAGGCGGCCCGGTGTCCGCTTTGCAGGTTTGGAGCAAACGAAATACTGTATATAATTTGGTTTCAACAACCTAATGTTGCTACAAATTCCAATATTAACCACAACGTTGCATTTAACGATATTTAACAACTAAATACTAAGCTATAAAAAACCAAAGGTAAATAGAACAAGTTAGACAATTTGTTACGTCAAAAGCTCACGCAGTTAAATACGATTGGATAAAATTAAAATCTTAGTGAAACAATTCGTAAAAACTATTTAGGTACATATTTACAAAATGTAAGCCCGTAGGGTAAGAATTTTTACAACAACATTAAATACTGAATTAGTATGAAAAGGCGAATGCAAGTAAGGTGCACCTTGCACGTCGAATAGGGCTTATTAGTATGTCTTACGAGTCGATATAATTAACATTGTACCTAACATCATTAAATACTATTATTATGACTTCAACTTAAATATCACTAGAGCTAAATACTTCGTCATAAACTATGATTCTTAAAATATGGCAGTTGTCAAATCGCTAGCTGAGTTGTTGCCTGAAGAGTTCGTAGACGCCCTAATGCTAGTACCAACTTGACAAACATATTTTTTCCGTCAAATGCACATTCAAATGTTTTTTCTGTAATGTTCAACTTCGAACCAAGTACAAGCATTAGGTACTTTTTGTTATGAAGAGCGCGGGTTCAGTTGCTTACAACATAACAATAACACTTCTATGAAACCAGCATCTATTGCCGATGGTTAAAATATCACAACCATTATTGCAATGAAAAGTGTTGTTTAATATTTTTGTTTTTTGGTAAAACTTGCAGGTACAAACATCACGTAAAATAAAAGAAAGTACAGGAATATGTACGGCTAGTAAAAGGAGAAGGTGTTTCAGCATGACCACCGTGTGATGATGTCTCTATGAAAATGAAACATTTACATCTGGCAAGAAAATATAAATAAGTACAGCGTACTCATTATGCACTTTTTACATTTACTTTTATACTACAAAAGATAATGTTATACGTATTTTCGAATATTAAAATAATCTCATATATTTTTTCTCTCTTTGTAAAATTTTGGTATAACTATATTTATATATATTTAAAGATTTTTTATAAATAT
This sequence comes from Marasmarcha lunaedactyla, assembly GCA_923062675.1. Lineage (NCBI taxonomy): Eukaryota > Metazoa > Arthropoda > Insecta > Lepidoptera > Pterophoridae > Marasmarcha > Marasmarcha lunaedactyla. The sequence goes on along the minus strand of OV281342.1, from coordinate 7,859,239 downwards.
CAATTGTCTTATATTAGTTTATATAGCAGGTTTGAACATCTAAGTGGTTTATACAATAAACGGTTTAGGCACACGCAGCTTAGACACAGAGAATGTGCGCGTTTTGTCCAAGCACCAGATCGGTAAGCGACAGTTGAAACAAGTGAGCGCTAAACTTTACGTAAAACAATTACCAAGATGCTTGTCAGCAAAAAAATTGTAATAAACTTAACTCTGAATGAATCTATGTACTTTCATGAAATATATTAGTTTTATAATGTTGGCACATTACTTATTAAAATAAATGTATTCAATAAATTAGATACCAAATGTAGGTATCGACTATGGTAACGAATGCTTCGGTTGGTTGGGAAGTACCGCGCCTGAATATATTAGGTTATTTATTTAAATTGAATGTAAACTGTACTTAAACAACTACCCTATAATATACTTTTCATTTTAAATCCTCCGCTTTCAACGTATAAAATTTTCGATTTAAACAATCACATTAAGTACTAAACTATCAATTAATAATAATAATATATTAAAGAATTTACACACATCCGCACATTGCTTTCATTTTAAATAGAGAATACAATTTCATATACTTCAAGTTATAAATATGTATCATTTATTTTATATTTATATTAATACTTAATAATAATATTGCAGCCTGCAATCGCCTTTTCTTTACGAAAATATCTTTCCCGTTCTAACCAAAACCCATCCATACCTTACCTTATTCCCGCACAGTGTCCTTCTTCTTAAACTTTGAGGCCATTTCCAGGTGTTTTAGGCCTTATAGCTAAAATAAACCAATTTGAATATTAGTTTTTAAATCTTTATTCTGCATAGCTATCATCTTAAAACTTATGTCCAGAAGACAAAATAGTTTTATCGAAAATAAGCTTTGAAAATTAGAGATTACGTCGCAGGATTTCTTTCTCTTTTTCCCAAATGCATTCCTCGATGTTTCTTCGTCTTCTCCAAGTCAATCCGATGTTCGTCAGGCGATATACGTCACCACATTTGCGTCTGTCCAGCCCTCGGTCCGTAGAGCTGAGTTTCAAGCATTTGATAAAGAGACCAAGGGCATTTAGGACTTTGAGGCACTCATAAATTTGACAAATATAGGTCTCAATCACTCAGTCAATTGAGTTAACTCCACTGTCGCACAATAACGAACCTTATTACAGAGCAGTAAGAGATAGTTCCGTCCTGTGCGCACAGCGACCTGAGTATTGTCCTTTTGTTCAAAGCGTTTGGACCTCGTAAGATACAGATATGTTTGTAAAAGTTTTTAGTCTAAAATGTGGTTCGCGTAGTCTTTTCGTGAAATTTGAGATAACTTATCATATAATAATATATTATTCTGTATTTTCTCTTTTATTATCTACGGGTCAGTCGATATTCATTTATTATTCGGCGTACAGCCGGGTTCCGCACAGGGAACGTGTAATCCGTCCGAGTTGCGTATACAGCACTTCATGTTTGTATAGGTAACCGCAGTGTGGAAATATTACTGCTGACAGTCTAGAAAGTCAAATCGAAGTCGAAATAATGTGGACGGAATAACGTTCGTCACATTGACTTTTTTATTCTCGGACTACATAACGTTATTGCTATATACTGCAGAGAGAAGCTGCCTCTTCATAAAAAAACGAAACAGAAAAGAACATACATATATTAAAAATATAAGGCATTTTTAATTCAGTATTAATATTTCCACATTGCTCAGTGGTCAGTCTATCTTAAATCTAAAATACATACTTAACCTAATATTCACAGTCTCGGGTCGCGAAGGACCCCGGCCGCGGTAGACGCGACCATCCGCAAAAATACGTGGGCAATGTCCAGTCAAAATACGGGGGGCTCTTGAGAGCGAAAAATATGTCTCCTTTCTTGTATTATTAAACTTATTAAGTAATAATGTCTTTAGATCACGTGAGGCTCACGGGTTCACCGGAGGGTGTAGGTAATTCGCGCGGCACGCGGGATGCGGGGGCGCTAGTCGCCGAAGCGGGTGCAAGCCTTCTTCCACTTGCACTGGGTGCACCAGAGCTCCCGCTGGTCCATGCCGTACACTTTACGACACTTCTTATTGTCGGAACGCGGCCGGCGCCCCGGGCTGCCGGGTGACCCACTAACACCTGAGAGACGCATATGCTTCTGAAAAAAACAAATTTAACTACATTAAACGAGGCTTCACAATCTTTAGATTGGCTCCAGAAATCTCAGTAATAACTTACGTAGGAATACAAATGATGACTCAACGCAATAAAATGTATGTCAGAAAACGACGTCAGTCAAGAGCGTAATTTTGATTACGTACAATGTGAAAGGTAGAGAAGGTGAAGGCGAAGATCTTATTGAAATATCTAGAGATAACCTTCCTATTCAAAAAGTAATTGAACTTTGATAACTGGTAAAAGGAGTACAAACCGGTGAGTGTAAGCTAGACCAGGAATGCGTTAAGGGAATGCTTATTGGCCTTGCGGTGCCACCATTCTGCATTGTGGACAGGAGCCCTTGCCTGCAAAAGAAAGAGTAATAATTACAATCAGATTTAAATACTTTTAGATCAGTTTGTAACAAAGCAAGAACAAATTCTAAATTGTTGAAGAGAATCTCATTTACCTGAAAGAGCCAACCAATTGTCTTTGGTAGTCAGGGTCTTCATGTGGAGGACGGCACATGTCGCGATGTGAGAGGGTCGGGGCCGGCGCAGGCGTCGCCACTTCACGCTCTGTGTAGTAGAACTCCTCTTCGTGGTCGCTCTCACCTTCCTTCTTTGGCCTGAAAAAGATACATAAACGTTACAATGAGGGTCATTCTAAAAGCGATTTAATAAGCAATTATGTAAAGATGACTTCAAACTAGATATTGCTAGAAACACTTCTAAAGAAATTTTCCCGCGTTTCTTTCTTATGAAAGCCGCCTGATTACATTTATGTTTTATTGGTTCTTACAAACGCGAAGGTCACATCCTCGGTTTGTCGAGTTATCGAGATTTTCGTTTAGCATTCAAGAGCAGTAGGGCATGGTTACGTAAGCGCGGGGCGGAGGCGGCTGGGACGCCCAACGCAACCTTGAAAAACCTTCCGGGTCGTAGGGCCGAGTTCGTACACGCATATGTATCATTAGTATTATTGAGTTTAATTACGGGGCAAAGAGCAAATTAAAATTGATGATAGTCGTAGGGTATTCACGATTTGTACACGCGTTTAGTAACTTTTACAGTTGGCAACAACGTGTGAACGTGATAAATGAATTCAATGCCACCTTAGAACTAAAGTTACAGTATCCTACGTTCAATATAGCGGTAGACATGTTTATAGTAGGAAGTGCAACACTGAAAGTGTCCATCTGGTCGGTTGCGTAATAGCGCAGGTACACGTGAGCGACTGCACGTGCCGGTATTGCACTATTTGTCTCTTGATTTAATCACTAACTCGCTGCAGTTCCCTAGTTACGAAGCGCCCACTTGCATAACTCACACCCACCGCAGCCCTGACCTTCAACATACCTGTCGTCACAATGGAAGCTCTACAAGTTTATTACGGCAAAATAAAACTGAGTAATAATTTAACTGGTAAAAGTCGTAACACTGGCACGAGCGTTTCTAAAAAAAGGTTTAAGGAAATGAGTAATTTGACAAAAGCGAACAACTAACCCCAAGTGTGCGTTCCTGATATGATGTTCGACCGAAGGGCAGGTATTTGTGATGAACCCGCAGCCCCTCCAAGTACATTCGAATACGACGCTGTTGATCTGTAACAATATAAATAATCCAAAATTAACATCAAGGTTTCCTGTGTGAGACAGTTTTAAATCAGTCAGTACAAGGTTTACGTAACAATGTGGAATGTTGTAACTATGTTGTTTGTGTAGTAAAATTATTATTGTTGTGGAGTCGGCGGAGAACAGCGGTGATGATGCAGGAAGCGCGTCTAGGCCACGACCTTGTGCCGCCGCACCGCGCCACACCGCGCCCCACGCCAATCAATAGCTAAGAATCTTTATTGAATTATAAACATACACCTAATAAACATATTTACAACTTTTTTATATGCTTTAGATAATAGGAAAAATAACAATTATAAAATGTATTGTATCATTTTGCTGTAAAGCCACTAAAACAATGTAATTTTAAATAATAATTCGAACAAAATCAAAAACTATGAATCACTAATAAGTGCAGGAATTCTCAAAATACTTTATTGTTTTTTAAATAACTTAAGCCGAAATTCACCTTTATAACGAAATATAGAGAGCTACAGTTGGCTTTGTTACCAGAAGATCACACGAGGCTTGCCAAATTCTGTGCAGCCATCCGACCTTCGGCTCAATGCCACTCAGTAATTCTGGTGCACATCGCTGGCTGGCTTGTTGCTAGGCGAGCTATCTCTCTAATCCATCGAATATTCCACCACTTGGACTCAATTAGCATTTTATTGAGCCAAACTATTCTGGAAAACAATGCGCTCATGAATAAACATACAGACCTTTATAAGTACCTAGCTGAAAGATACGCAAAACTCAGTTTTTGCTTTCGACATTTAAAACGCTGTTCAACATATATTTTACATTGAAAAACTATAATCGAAGCATACACTGTTTTGGTGACTCAAAATTATTTTTTTAGGTTAGAATGAATTCCTCAGTATTGTGGACTTTCGTTGCGCACTTTCCATCAAATTTTGCACCTTTATCAAGTGCATGTAAATCTAGGTCAGGTCAGGGGAAAAATAGGGGGAGGTGGAAGGGGGACCGGACAGCCAACTAGGTCGCAGCACCACGGCCAAGGCCCACGAAGGTTGTACCTCAATCTTCTGCACGAGCTAATACAATGTCTTTGTTTAGTTTGACTTTGTGATAAAATTTTGGGTGATAACTAAAATTAATTAGATTTAATTAATTTTTTAAAGCATTATTTTGCAGTTTACGCATTGAAAATGAAAACAGTACATAAAACTGAACGGCAAACTCGTGCAATGCTATAAACAAGTTGTTGAACTCTTTGTGTACAGATATTCGTATGTGCACAGGAAAACCTTTGATTAGGTTTTTCTGTTTTATTTGGCTTCGCAGCGTATTGACACAAGTACATAGTAACAATGATTTTCTATGTATCTATAGGTATTCATCAAGGTTACAATTGTGCGTGTTATCTTAATACAGACATTCAATTATCTATTACATTAAGGAAAGAGACAAAGGGTAAGATAACCGCAGTGGAAAGAGTATCTGATACCCAACCGCACAAAAAATGTACCATGAATCAAATTCGTCCAATAAGTCTAACAGTCTTATTTACTTGGCGCGTGTAGGGATGTTATTTCGATATCAATGGGTCACCCCTATCGAGCCGGGGAAGGACGCGGGGAGGTTTAGCCTCGTTTTAGGAGGGTCTCTCCCTCCATTGCACCACTGACCCAATTTCAGCTTTCAATAAACTCTGGCTCACGAGGGTTTCACAGTTTATAAACGACGTCAAAACTTGGTAAATGACATAATTGAAAAAACTTATAAGTTAATAAAGTTTCTCGATATAAACCTTTGTGTATTGTATCGATCTTTACGATTATTTTTTGTCTGTAACTGATTGTTACATTTTTTGTACTAAATAATAACTGATTTTAGTTAGCCTTTAGAACTGTTAAATATCTCAAACTGAACAAAATAATTTATCGTTCTTATCTCTTCTCAAAACGAGTAAAAGTTAGCGATAAGAACCTATCATTTAAATATAATAGACAAAAGATACTAGTTAGAGCGGCCGGTGTACAACTTGTGTCTATAATCTGTGGTGTCCTTTGCGCCTGTGTTGGTGCAGTGTCGGTACACGTTACACGTGCCAGTTGTTTTAATGTGTGGGTGCGCTGCAGTCATCGCTGCAACGCAGTTAATCGTGTTTATTGAGCACCGGATAGTTATGCCATGGCATGTGTAAAAATTTTGTTGGCAGGAACCTTTCGACATATATCACTCAGGAAATTAGTTAAAAAGATGTTAGTCATCGGATTTATTTTTAATTCAGTTCTGGAAGTTAAATTTAGTTGAAGGTCTGTTTCTGTAAAGACGTCAAAATTCTAATCTGCATTTGTTGCAAAGGTTTACGTTTTATGGACAAGTTTTATAGTTTCTTTGTATACTGTTTCAGGCGGCGTACACGAGTGCAACTGGGGGAGGCTTACACGTGTCGAAAGGGGCGAGACCCTGACTGAAGCGAGGGGGGAAGGGGCTACTTGGCATATTTACAGCAAAATAACTGGAAGTATGGGCGATTTCTTTGTTCGAATACCGTAGAAAAATTACTTTATGCATTTATTTTAAATCTGTGTTATTTTAACACAAGTGATTTAACAGCATTTTAATAAAAGTGAATTCGGATTTTAGCTTTGTTCCAGATTTCGAAAATATTTCTATGAATTTGTTGTCTTTACAGACAAATTTACTGAATATATGAAACTGGACTACATCATTGAACAAATCGTTCGAGAAAGTTACAAATCATAATACATAGACATTAAATAATTAAAAAGATTTTCCAATTAGGTATTTACCATCAATCGTACTATTAAATTAATTCCAGAAAATTGTCACATGCAATCTTCGTCCGATGAACTTAGGAATAGAAAATTTCACAACGGGACTTTCCACCTAGAAAAAGACGCGGTTAAGTTGCTCACCAAGCCACTCTGAGCTTGTAAACAAAGTAGCGATTAAACAAGACCACACCTTATTGCGTACACATAGGACTGGTATTTTCATAGCGGCTGGTATGTAAAGCTAGTTAACCGGCATAAAACGCCGGTTTGTTGTTGCGCTATCTCGCTCTAGCGCGAAACACCGAGATGATATTGATTTGTTTTCATGGCGTCTCTTTTTGGCGGCCAAGAGCGTATATGTGCGTTTCGCTAGCATGACCTTCTCCTTATTATACTTCATATATGCCAGATAAAATGTTTGCTCGTCATCTCGCTCTAGAAACGAGGAAGATGTAATTTAAGTGATATTTGTGTGGGTGGGTGTAGCTGTACGCGTGGTGTTTGTAAGTCGACTGGCCGGCACGTTTTAATACTCAAGTGTGCGTGTTACATATAGCAATTGTTGATACTGTGTGCGTTTAAAAGCCTTTTATTTAAAAATTCTTATATTAGTATAATATAAATAACAAGCTAACCATTTTCGCTTGGCTATCCTTATTTAAATTGTAAGTTAAGATTGTCTTTAATATTTAAAGAATTTAATATAATCAATAACTTTACACAATGTTACTAAGCTAGTTACATATGAGATCTAAGAATGGCCATTTTACCTTAAAATGTTTTCGCATTAACAAATTACATAGTGTTACGTTTACTAAAACAATTTAACACTTAGTAATTGAACGTCACCAGGAAAACCCGGAAGTAAAATGGTCACGTGGCTGCATAGCAGCTCTCGTTTCAAAACACTCTTTGTCAAACGTTCTTTGTTTACCAACATGGCTATTGAATTAGAGTTGTTGAAAAAGAAAAATATGAAAATACTCGTAATGAATGGTACGATAAAATATGCGATCGGAGGAATCTATAGATTCTTTTTTATTTTGTTTGAGATAAAGATAGTTTGAAAATGTTTATACGTTACAAAAAGTAGATATAGGCTGAGAGTGAGACAGCAATATAGTGCAGAGTGCACCCCATGCAGCCGAGGGACTGGAAGCAGGTCACTGAACTAACGATGGCTTTTGTACCCCCATACAACCATTCATGCCTTATGTTTCGGCTCCCCTGCGGTGACTTCAATTTTCTATGTTTTTGTTAATCCATAATTGACACTTAATTAAGAATGTGGGAATATGAGATCGAATTGCAACTGCTTTATTATAGAATATCAAGCAATAGCATGTTTTGGATAAACTTTAATGTTAAATGATGAACATTATTATTTAATCGCCATTCAAAGTATTTATTTTTTATTAATTCTATCAAAAAAAAACTATTTCAAAGTTTTAACGCAGTTATATTATCCTGTAAGTTATGTAGCAATATGGGAAACATGTAACACATACGCATTGTGTTCAACAAATATAAAAAGCGAAAACCATAAATATTCAAACTGATAAAGAGTGTGGAATCCGACCGAGGCTCATCTTTTTTATAAACATCCTACAGGTGGCAAGTGGGAACATAGATGCATTGAACTCAAGCCCAAAGCATTCCCCTGGCTGCCCCTTCCCGCGGTTCTTGCACCCTTAACTCAAACGCACACATAAACACCAAACCTTTATAACGAACAAATGAAAATGTACACAGTTTATTCGCCTCACCCTGTAGTTTCACGAAAAATTAAACCTTATCGAGGGTTTAATTTTTCGTGAAACTACTATGAGATTCATGTGGGCTTTTGTTTTAAAAAAAGGAAGTAAGATTTAAAACTTTTGTTCTCGTCGAGTGATCAATTTTAGAATTAATCTTTCAAATATCCTATGACTACAAACTACTACGATAAAGAAAATAATACCCGACCTAATTAAAGTAATATGGATGTAAATAAATATAGACTTATGCCAAGCTGGAGCAAACAAATCTAGAGCACGTGCATAGTTCAAAGGTGAGTGGCGTCAAAGCAACGCGCAATATCTTATTATCTACTGGTCTACGTATAAGCCGAAGGACATGTGTCATCTTGGAACCTTAATATCATCTATTAAAAATAGTACTTTTTGTTTCAGATTGAAATTTGAAGCATTTGTTAGATACCTTACCCAAAAAATGCCAAGATGTAACATCCTGTGTGGAATCAATTGAAAAAACTACAAAATAAAAAAAAATTGAAACTAAATCTTTAGCTTTCAAATAAAGTACAGAATTCAATTACAGTCGATGTAAGAGCAGTGCATGTTACACAGTATATCTGAAACATTACTCAATCGTAACGACAGGTAAGTATAATAGTGTGTATCATCAGTCATTGCGGGAGCCGTTGTTCGGAGCCAGTTAGAAGTGAAGCAGATAATGACGCACACAGCAACCGGTCGAGTGGGGCAGTCGCCAATCGGTTCTCGGCTTCTCCGTGCTTTCTGACTCCCTGGTCAAAGACCTCAGACAGGTTCTAACTTGATACAGTTTCACTTTTTTCAATTAAATGAAATGTGTTTTCGTAATCTAACAATGTTTTTTGTGTAAACTTATTTTAATACTGACAGAAAATAGCGGGAAAAATGCAGTTTTTGAATTTCTGGGACAATATAATATTCTTGGCTTTGTAATTTCTGGCTTGCAAATAAATGCTTATTACCACTCACCGCCAATGACATCACAATGGTGTCTAGATATTTGGCAGAAAGTCAGTTTGGGTAAATTACAAGGTTTATGAAGACAAAGTGTCGGATTCAAAATATTGCAATCAACATTATTTGACCTTACGGGACTATTTATTATCGCGACTGATGAACTCACTGTCATTGTTCCCAAACAGGAGACCTGCCGTCACAAATATGCATGTAATTTTCCCATTAACAACTGCCTAACGAACAGAGCCCTTTTGTATTTGTAAATATAGATAATACGACAATGTTCTTGAGTGCTGCTGCGATATGATATACAAAGCTACGCTAATGGAAACATAAAACCCTTTTAAAAATATGCTAACGTCACTTATATTGTACCAAAATCATGGTTTCTCCGTGTGCTTGACCATAAATGTAAGAGTAAGAACTGATATCATTCTATAATGTGTGATTACAGATTATGGAGAAATGTGAAGTGAAGAGCAAATGATCCTTAAAGAAGCGTACACATTTGAACTGTCAAGAACGGGCAGTGCCCCGGCCGGCTCAGTGTCAATGCCCCGTCGATGCCGGTTAAAAAAACGCATTGCCTCAATCTAGCCACCGCCGCCGACGCCGGCGTTGGCACGAGGATGTGCATTTTATATTTATATCAAACAAAATGTGAATTTACTCATCAAGAATTTATCTTCTTCTATATCCATAGACCCAGTAAACTCATGGGCGAAATCAAGATAAGCAGTTACACTTCGCGATTTGAAAGCCACTGATGCAAAATAAAAAAACAGCCTTCCTTCTTTTGAGATACACAATTGAGTGAAAAGCTCTAAATTGTTAAATCGTGTGAAAATGAACCCAACAATTTTAGCCACCCACAAGGTGTCCTATGCACTAAAATGATGTGCATGTAACACGCAAACGGTAGCAAAAGTCATTTCCTTTGTTAATTAACTGTGCAAAACCGTATAAATAATTGCTCTTTATGGTTTAAACGCGTTTTATGGCGTTTAACACACGTGGGGTCAGCTTGTCAAATTCGGTCGGTCAATGTCTTCTTATGTGGTGTTTATGACCGTATCAAGGTCGCTAAGGATCGTTGACTTGATATCTGCTTAATTTGAGAAATTTATAAAAAAGTTCGCCAATCGATGAGAAATTTGATCAAAAAAGCTATAAAGTTGCGCCAAAATTGTGTGGTTTTTACCTTTTTAATCTGGACAGGGTTATTAGAGCAAGCGTGGGGTGCAGGGCGATGACCTGTAGAGCGAGATGGAACGACAACAACAGTGAAGTTCGTGCACTTTGCTGCGCTGCAACCGAGCAGCTATGGAAGACATACAAGAGACAAAGAAAAAGATCGGCTTCGTATCTTAGATTAGAGGTAAGTATAATTTTGTCCGGTGCGCCAGGGTTTTATGCTTTTACAAAATGATTCATTACTGGTTTAGCCGGGATGACGCACACATTTCTTGGTTCGAATTCTTGTTGTTAGCATTGTTAAATGGTCGTAATATGAGTGCATTGCGTCCACGACCCGAAAATTGTTTCTCTATGAATACTAAATAAGTACGTAACAGAGCGTCGCACTCTATTGTGCCGAGCATGTAACAAAGGAACAGCACCAAACCGCTGCATGTAGGGCAGAGTAACCTATATTCGCGATTGCACAACGTGATCCCAACTTGTATTTGAATAAACCATTGCAGTAGCTGTACGATAAACGATCAATAAATTATCGACTGATGGGCCGGTAACTGCCGCCAAGCAGTATTTATACTTCGCTGGAAACCAAATCGCGGAACAATGACAACTCTATGCTCAACCTTTGTACTGTATCTTTTTATTATTTTATGATTAAATTTCAATGTCATGTCTTCATGTTAACAACGGCAAGTATTATTTGGCAACGTTCTGTATTTGTGGTGTTGACCTAATTTGATATCGATAACTTGTTTTTTTGAACTGTCGATAAATTCTGACATAAATTTTGTTAACGGTCAAGTCAATTACTTTTGTTTTTTTTTAAATAAAAGTTATAATAATTTTCTTCCCGTTTTCCTGTTGATATTTTAATGTTTCTAAATTGACCGGTATTGAGTACACATACTGCGGCCTTTGTGTTCGAATGCAGAGTCATAACTGAACGATTAATTCGTATTTCAATTCTATATAAGTAAAATAATTTCATGCAATTATTGAATTTACTCGTTTGATTTGGGTTAAAAGAACTTCAGCTTTTCCTACAGAATATGAATTCGATAAAAACCGTTTACTGTGAATAATTTTATGAGTGATTATATGTATAATATAAAGTCATTTGCAATATGCAATATACGAGTTACTAGGCGAATGCGGGAAGTTTTTTCTCAGGAGAGGCGTCTGTGGCATCGCGGAAGTAGCAAAGAGAAGGGGCCGGGTACCGGATGCCCTTTTCCAACCTACCGTAAATTAACGCGATACACCGCAAGGGTTACGCATCGCTTAATGCTATTTAAATATGTTTATTGTATGCATTAATTAAACCCGATACACCGTTGTACGATATGAAACTAATTGAACATGTAGAAAACGTACCGTTGCGTGAATACATTTGTAATGCTATCGGCACGCGGTTAATAGTATCAAAATTCGCGCCAAAATAGATAGAGAATGCCACATCCCTATCAAATTGAGGTCACTACGAATCATGAGTAGAATTTGAGTGTAGGAGCACGCTAGAGCTGCGTGCGCACCGCTCGCGGGCGTCAAGGCGACCCTGCTTCCAAACGCTGCTCTACGTACGCATCTAACAGTTACACGAGTTTCTAGCGCTACGCTGTCTTCCGCGTTTTAAATATAACACGAAGGCCATTACATGTTTGACTTATACTCGTAATTCAATATTCAACACTATTACTGAATACGTAAGGACTAAACGCAATCTGAAAGTAAGCCGCGCGTGTCGAGCTAAGGTACAAACCTTGATGCATTACTTTAATAGGTACGCCAATAGATACAAAAAAAGTTGATTACAGAGTCGTGTATACTAGATACGCAGTGGATAACGGTGTGTTAACAACACTTGATAAGGTAGTAAAAATGTTGACGTAGCTATTATTTGTTGTTGAATAAAACGCCGGCATTTTTATCGATAAACTAGTGTAGGAATTTCAGATAGCGTAGTTTTCGACATTATTCTATTATGCTCGTATTTGTCATATTGTAAAAGTTACGTCATGGCGACTGCTAGTTAGTAAACACGTCTGAACCAACAAATAACACCAATTGAAGCAACCTTACGACGAAAAACAATTAGAATGCCTACCAATTTACTATGCAAAAATCTGCTGCTAAGGATTGTTTTCCGTAAAAGAATCCGTTATTAGAATAGGAAAACAAAGGTATTACCACGCAAGTGTGTTCTTTAGCAGCGTCATACAACGACGTAATATAATAGAAAGAGTTTAAAGTGTAAATAACGTTGTTATGTTGGTAAATCACGTTGCGCACGCGTCGATACTGTATTTTAGCTCACGTGCGCCCGAAGCGCTTGCGTCGTGTATATTTCCTATCGAAACTTATCAAGCCGATATTTAAAACAACGATAAGTCATGATTCCTGATCGGTAGATCGCCATTGTCAAATCTTTTATCGCCTCCTCAGTTTCCTCACTGTGATAAAAAACAATGTGGAAACAGATTGACTGCAAAGAATTGCAGACAATAATAAAGTTTTGCAAGAGTTATTACCGGCAAGGTTGCAAAGCAAATGTGCTTCTTACCTCGGTGGATCTGACGAGAATGGATGACAATTGTAATTAGTAAGGTTATTATTTGCGGCCATGAGCGGCCTAAGTCGAGGCGACACGCGGAAACAACCTCGAAACCGCTGCCGCCTCGCCGATAACAATTGCCATTTCTTAGCTGGTAGATAATGCAACCTTTCATGAGCACGTCCACTCTACATCACCACGATCAGAAATTGGGTTTCTTAATAGCGATAAAAACGTGATTTAAATTCATTTTCGTATAGATTACGAAATAGTCTTCTATTTCGTAATATCTTCACACTTCTTTCTTACCTAATTTTATTTAGTTATTTACAAACCAACAATTAATATGGTAAAACTGGATTATGAGATTGTTCCGCTTGAACTAATAAAAAACCATAAAGCATAAAATTCGATTTACTATTCGGCTATAGTTTCAAATCGAAAGAACTACAGTAACAGAAGCAAGGCGAATCAGACAATGCTGTAATAGGTGTTATCGCACGGCAAACCCATTCCATGACAACTGATGATAAGTTTAAATAATATAGGGCCGTTTATTTAATTTATCATTAGGACAAATACTATTGTTCTTGGTTGTATTTGAATTATTCAAGTATATCGGTTTGCGGCTGTTTATCTCTTCGCTGACACAATTTCAAGTAGTTTATGTAATAAGGATTTGTGCAAACATTGGGCATTCACGTCGACGCGACGTTTCTAGCTGGCATACACGTCGTATAACGGGATGCCTGTGCCCTGTAATTGAGGACGTCTCGTGTCCTGCGTTGTTGGCGATAGAACTAAACATGGCGTCCAAAGTATACTGAGGGCCATCCATGAAGACGCGCCCTACCAATTCTCTGGCCTATTCATTGTAGTGTGCGAACATAGATGGCATTTTTTTTTTCGTAATGGCTCCATTTAAATTTTACCGGACTCTGTAGCTTGGCGCGAACGGCGCTTAGCCAGAACTTAAACTACTCAAACATACGGAAAATGATGGCACTCACTATCATGTTTGTATGAACATCTAATGAGCGACGTGCAAGCGTTTGCTTTTTATTAGCAGATCGCGTATCGCTCGGTAAGCAAGAACAAGTGACTGTCGGCGACCTAGATGCCGGCATTGCTTCCGCATTTGTTTTTGCTGACAAGCCTCCATCGGATATTGAGTGAGCTCACGTAGCATCACTCCCAGCTCCGTTACTTAGCGGATCGTGAACAGTCTAGTTGATTGACAATATTCTGAAAAATGTATGCTGTATAAGAATTTAACCCGAACACATGACAATTATCAAAACGGAGAGTTTTCTTCAAGTTTCAGCAAGTGTCGCTCCGACCTCGGCTGTTAATGAGATTTCCTTATGAACATACTCAAGGCAGATCAGTTCTCAAGGTCGCAGCATTTAAAAGTTAAGGTTGCACGGGTCACTTTACTCGAGAATGAGTAAAGCGAGTGTTTTTTGCGTTTATTGCTAAAACGTTTATGTTTGGAATTGATTATCGGTCACGTTATTGTTTAGGTGTAGGGGACGAGGGGGAGGTGTTATGCAACGGCGATGCAGCCGGCACGCGCGAGAGTGACGCAATGCGCGCGCGCTTACACCGCCGCGCCACGGCGATGACCACATCGCTCCAATCTCCACACAAACGTAAAACATATAAAACACCGCTTCATAAACTTTATTCCGGCTTCTCGTGATTAATTTGCTCTAGCAGTTTACCTAATTGCCGTTGCAACAGTTCTAGGAACTCATAATGCAGCAAGGGCCGGTAGGCGGCACACATCACGACAACCGCTATTGCGATGTAGTTTTGCTTAGCAGAACAAAGAACCCTATGGGAAGTATTCAAGGACTCGGAGACATGTGACAACTGCTCAGTTGTTGTTTAAATCACATTTTAAAATATAAATTCCAGGCGAAGCAACTTATGTAGGCATTTATATTTCAATATCACAATTGCATCCATGATGATTTAAAATGTAATTTAAACAACGAATAGAAATTAATTTATCTAAACCAATACATTGTGTGTATATAGCGTACAGAAAGCTCACTAGGGACCTTGCATCGCTCTAATAGCCGTGTCCTTAGCCAAGGTTCGCACATGTCGTCACGCACACATAATGCTGAGATTGTGCACACATCCGCATTGCTAACCAATAAAAACTACAATGCTGCATTTTAATTAACATCTAAATGCACTTTGAAAATAGAATAAAAGGTTATGGTATCAAGACTATTATAGGTTATTAATAGTTTTTGTTCTTTTTCTAGAGCGAGATTTCTGTGGGCAGTGGCCGGAGAGTGCGGTGGAACAGGTTCCAGCGGCTCATATGTGCGGGTCGCCGACCTGGCCAGATGATCCGGGTTTGCCGCCGACCGCAGATGACAACGCACTGACAGTTTAGCATAAGTCCAACCGCATCCATCGTATAAATTGTGATAACGCTGCTCCGGAGCGAATTATGCAATATAAAGCGCGCACAATGAAAGAAGACTGGCCAACTGCATTGCGATAAGTCACAGTGGCGACACGGAGTCTGATATTTCATAATGCTGAAAATAATCATAGTATTAGCATTGGATGGCACGGCATACATTGCAACATTTATGGCCGCGTATTTTGGTTATCGTTAAATGGCCATTAATTTACAGTTCGCATTTCTCTTTAGGGCAACCGGGTGCTTTGTCTGTAACACGCCAACCCGTACAACTAATGCGTATTCTACTTACACTTCACGCAAAACTTGAATCGTAATCATAGATTTTCCAGAACCTCTGCTAGGTTCTTCACATTAACCTACTAGACTAGGCTTATTAACCATAAACCTTAACGAGTTTCCCCGTAAGTAATATTTCTTGTAGGCTATCCAATACAATAATTACTGCTTTCAAATGTATGAGAATTAAATTGGTTATTCCAGGGAGTTAGTGAAAAGGCTTAGTTCATTGTTATTACTTGATTGCTGCGATTCCATTGTCACTGGCAAAGGAAAATTATAATTTCAATAAATGGTGGATTGCGTAACGTAAGTACAATAATAGCTAGTTACAGAAATGTCCCGGTACACCCACGGGACGTCGCGCGGCCGCCAACAATACAAGGTTACACTCTATATGTAGGCACACTCGACTGCAAATATTAGTTTACTATAATCTTCGACAGTTCTTATGAATTACTTATTACAATCCTCTCTACAATTATCACGCGAAAAGATTCACAATCACAGAGCAAACAAAAGTCGTTGTACACAGATTTAGGACTTATAAAAAGGAGTCGTAGCTTCTTCATAAAGAAGAAAATAAGTATTTATTCCATAGTGTATGAAAATATTTCAAATTATAGTAAGATATTATTGCGAAGGCTTATTCACGACAGAGCACGATAGGAAAAAGATTAAAAACTTTCGAAACTAAACAGCGGTGCGAATTCTAAAACTGACAAGTCACGAACGAGGACCTATTGTCATAGTTGTGTGAGTAAACGCTTCTCATAAAAGAGTTTATTGCTATTTTACTACTATACTATTTTATAGTGCAATATTACACAAGTACAGTTCGGTGCCTTGACATTAGATCACAGTGAACCTAACACGTGGATCATGATAGATAAATACACACTTACGCCAGCATGTCGTAAATATTCGGAAATAACTAGGCTATTTTAGAGCGAGCACAAATTTTGGTGACTAGTTGTTTGTGATTCTAGTTAGCTAGCGTTTTCAAGTATGTAGGTTTTTATTTAAAACAATAATCGCGAATTTTTAAATATACATTAAAAATTGAAGAAACAAATAAACCCTGGATTACCATACATATTAGTCAATTGAAAACAATTATGGTTCGTACATGTGCATGTGTATTTACCATACGATTTTCTGTCTTTATTTGAATTCAAATTCTTTATTAGAAACCTTTTTTTTGTGCCACCCGAATTATAATATTTTTAAATCAACTTCAGTAAGTTTTACAGTCCATGGTACAAAGTAACGAGTACATAAATTGTACTCTGAGCAACCGCCAATGAAATCCAATGGAAGCCAAGTGAAAGTATCACCAATATCTTTAGAAAATAACAGAACTATTTTCCTATCGCTAGATAATATACGGACATCGTAAATTTTTGTTCAAACTGTTACACCTTTGCAAATAAACAACACAATGTAACAAATGATGTAGTTACGTCTTAACCTAAAGGATACACGTGTTGTGTAAATGAAAAATATTCTGTGATGCTCCAAGTCAACGACTTCGGCACAGAGAGTTAATTGCACTAATGTATATAACGACTAACTTGAGCCCGCAGTTTCATTCGGGTTTGGATTTGTAAAAATACTAGTGTGTTTTAAATTTTGAACTTATAAACCAAATAGGTTTAGAAGTTCCATAGGTTGAAAAAAATGATTTCAAAGTTTTTTAGCGATATTTGACTGTTGCTGGAAACTAGCACGTCACACATAATCTTTTGACCTGAAATTGTTCAGTTAATATTTCTAATATCAATAATATTCTACGGTCTCTCCTTATTTCGATCACGTTTAAACATCTCGAACTACATAGAAACTGCTTTATATCTAATTTTCCCGAAGGTATTTTCATGTAAACTAACAGGAAATCTATTCCTCGGGAATTCTGCGTAATTTATTTATTTTCGGTCCAAAATCCTAAAGTATTACAGTACTTACGTTGATTTAATTTTATCGCTTTCAGATTACACATTGCAAAAGTGGTCCCAACTGACGGAATTACGAAATAAGGAATAGAAACTGCATGCAAACTATGATATAACGTTCTGAGTTAGGCAGGATTTATCAAACAGGTGTTGGCTGGCGGTGAAAGCTAACCGACGAGAGTATATTCCAACATACCTATTATTATTGTAGAAGCTCTCGCTATACGATATTCCAGAATAAAATATACCCTTTGTGACGCTCACAACTGAGACGAATTTAATAACAACTCATACGTTGAAATCAGTCAAAAGGTTTAGGCTGTAGAGTGTGCCAAAGAAATATACATACATACACTCGAAAAACATAACCCTCCGTGTGACAGTCGGGTAAAGAGAAAAACTATTTCTTTTCTCAAAGCCCTGATCTTCAGACTTAACAATCGCATTTTAAAATTCTTCTTGGCATTGAATTTTGAGGACGGTGTAATGTAAAGGTAAATTTACAAATGGCTAACTTACAACAAACCCGGGGCGAAACCAAGTTACCGTATAAATCTAAATCGTAGAGACTAACTTGTGTTTCTTAAAACAGTTTAGCAGCACAAAGAACTCCGTGATGCAACAGGATTTAGAATCAGGGTCCTTTGTTCGAGTATTAAATGATTCATTTGACGTGTTGCGCCGACACGTCATAAAGGACCGTTGACATTCTTTGTTGCAACCGCAATAATTATCCTATTTAGAAAATGGTATGAGAAACATCTCGAGAAGAAAGGAAAGGTGTGGCTATGTTGCAATACCAAGAATGCTCTTTATAATCCTTTATTATCTACCGTTGGAAACTGTGAAATAGCTATTTATTTTGTGTGTTAATTTTGTATGATAATTTTTATGACAAAAAATATAAAATAAATTATAATTTTAAAAGATTATATCGACCGGTAAAATTATTAACTACAGGGTTAATTTTCCATAATATGTAAACGTGTGAACACACAAAAGAATTTTATAGGCTACTAAAATGATTCGTGTAAAATTACGACTCAAAAACTTTTGTGTAAGCGAACAGTTAACAGTTACTGCCTTTCTTGGCTGCCACAAAAGACTGGACAATAAATGTTAAATATAAAGGCAAAATAAACCTTTTTCTGCTTTTGTTACTAAGCTATTTCACCTCTTTTTTCTCTGGAGCATCACATGATATAACGATATGCTCCACACAGTTTACGAATTATTTATAGGGTTAGTGATTGTTAACTTGGCCAAGACCCCTGATCTTCAATTGTTTACGCTCCGCTTCTATTAGACTAAATATTAAATAGAACAGCAAGGGGACACATACACATACCTTCTTCTTCCTCGGATGCAAGTCCTCATAGTCCATGGCGATCCCTTCGTCGCTGAAGGAGGAAGAAACTGGCGGTGGAGAAGGTGTCCCCGAGCGCCAGGACGAACCTGAGCTGCTGCTGGCCCCTGGAGACACTGATGACCTTCCTCCCCACGCACCTTCAAACAAAAGTGGACATTATAGCTTTTTATTAAGTCTCATATTGTTAAAACTGTAAGGTATTTAATTAGGTAAGTAAGTATGTGAAGTTCGAACGTGTCAGACATTCCCTGGAAAACTCCACGTTTAATTAAATAATGTATTACCCATTTATAGCTATGACGTCACAATGTTTATGTCAACATATTGACAAGAACATTAATCTAGCACGCCTAATGCTAATTTATCTTATTTATTATAAGTAATGTAACCAACATCTACAAATTAAGGCAGCTGTGAAGTAGGAGATAAAGATTTTCTTTTATTATATTTTATTAATATAAATTACACGGTTCTTCATAAAAAAACAAGAATTACTTTGCAAGATGTTAATAGATAGCATAGTAAATTTTGATAAGATAGATATTAAAATAAACACCGAAATTACGACACGGAACTGTGAACGGGCACTTTCACTCATGAGAACGGGTAGTCGGTCGCGGTTCACATGCGTGCGCGCATTAGAGATCCGATGAAGATGCATCGTAAAGTTTTACGAGATTACCAGCTGTACGTGATTTGCAGTGCATTATGCAGCGGCTACTCAACCACTATATCTTAAATAATTACTCGCTCTGACCGATAGCCATTGGCGTCTAAATCTGATTTACAATAATTACTGCTCCATACTTAAGCTACAACTTCTCTTTTATACGCAGGCAAGATCTCACACCGTACTCAACAATATTTCAATCAACGAAAAACAATAAGCAAAACTCTTCATCTAAGAAAAGTCTCATCACATAATTTTAAAGCTACACATAGACAATGCTGATGTAACAATAGCAGGGAATCTTCAGAGAAAAGCGCATTTAAACCGGCTAATAAATTTACTAAGACGTCAAATCAAGTATGCTCCAAGGGAATTTCAGTGTTCCATTTGGTCGGAGCTCGTAATAAGAGAACGACGTTACACCGAATACCTGTCTAGACTCTGTCTAGACTGTCTGGCTAGACGGCATCTACGTTTTGTAGATTTAACACACTAAACACTCACGGCAAAACGTAATACATAATTGACAAACTGTTCCATCTGCTGATCAAACATAAACTCCAGTTAATTATGTCGTAGATTATGCCCATAAAAAATATAATAACAATGCGACGTTATGTCATGCTAATTTCACACCTGTGTCTAAAGATTACGCATCAGATTGCATTGTAATGACCTATCTATCAGTTAAACCCACTGTGGGTTGCCAGGTCGCCAAACCTAATAGCCGCACAGACCAGCCAGTTTGGCCGGACATTTGGGTAGAAAGGCCGGACACCTTACATTATTGAGGATTATGTCTCACAATCAGTATTAATAGGTACGATAATTTTTTTAAATATAAAATCAAGCTTTTTCACAGAGCGCAGGGGGGCATTTCTCGTCGCCTGCGCTCAGCCACGCTCGGCGCTTGCTCGTTTGCGAAATGTAAAAAGCCTAACAACTGTTTATTTTGGCCGGACATGCAATCAAAAAGCCTACCTATATCCAGCTTTATCCGGACGCCTGGCAACGCTAAACTTACCCATGATTTACAGATATTACGCTAACATAACCGCATAAAATAAGATGTACAATCGGAAAAGGCTAAATGTCAAATGTTAAATGTCACTTTATGGAAATCATTTTCCAACACTGTGATAAATTGTCACCTCGGGCCTTTTAGAAATCTTCTTGAGAAATAAGATTGCAACAATAGATATTAGCTGACCTAAATAGTTAGGAGATCCGTGAATGAAGGAGCGCTCGGTAGCAGGTGAACATAAATCTGAGGACGTTACTTACTTGGGCGCGGGGAGTTCGGAGAGCAGCTGAGGGACATGAGTACCAAGGCCGCATTGCATTCTATCATTTGATCATCACGGTCGCTGTAGCCCAGGTCACAAGAGCTGCTCGGACCACGCTTGCGAGATCTGTCGACAAAATAGAATTAGTTTAATACTAGTCATAAAACGCATCGTAGCTACGAAGATTTTATACGACACAAAATAAGCTGGTTCATGGTTCCCAACAGGCATTAATAGCTTTCAGTAATTTCAACCTACGGGAATCGATACAACTACTGCACAATAACCTTTCTAGGAATAGCTTGTTGAACTAAAAGCAATTTGCGAGCGGCGGACGTGGTTGCACTAACGACGAAATATTTTTTTTCCACGACTTCATTTTAACTTTAGACATTGTGCGTTGGCGGGAAAAACTGAGTTAGTAAAATTGAATATCTCGCTGGTGTTTGATGAAAGTCTAGACTGGATTGTTGACCTGTATTGGAAGGTGCTCGCATGTCGACAGGGTCCCATTTGCTGGAGTTTTTCATTCATTCGTGATTGATGGTTTACTAATCGACGATTGATTTCTTGTTTTTTATAGATTCAAAAACAGTTAAAAAAGTTTAAACTAGCTTTACGTCAAATTTGACAAACATTATTATTTACAAGGAAATATTATTTTCTACAAGGAAAACATCGTTTTTGTTAAGACAAAAGTTCGATCGTGCAACTAGAACCAATCTGAACAAAAAGTCTGCATACATTATTTTACTTAGTCAACCCTAAACCAAAACCCATAAAAATATAAAATTAAATTAAAACAAAAATCAATTTTAAATACATTAAGATCGTAAACTCACGCCTACATTAAGGTGAACAGCCAAAAAAGGCGATTGGCTTAAGAAAGTCTGTCAACCTTGCGATCGGTCATATGGAGAAGTTCACGAGTTGTGTAACCGAGACGAAATCAGCTCTTGTGGAGGTCGCCTTAGGCCGTTCATCCGAATCCTGAAGCCTACTTTTACAGGGTTCACGAACTCAGACGTGGGGTAGGGCGCGCTCGATAGTCGAGACGAATCTTATTCTACAAAGAAAACCGAGATTAACTTGAAGACTTATATTTACAAATGTCTATTTTTGGGATGGAATTTATTCTCTGCATTATCTAAGGTAACATGTCCGTTGCTTAATACTGTTTTTTAGGTATTTTCCTTGAGCGTTATCACTCGCGGCTGACCTTGCCTAAATATCAAAAGTGATATAAGTAATGCGCATTTGTTTACTTATCCGAAAACACATTATTTTTAAAACTCGCCTAAATAAATGAACTTTTACGAAATTCGACGAAAAGTTTGACAAAGCTTGGAAGTTTCGTGCCAAAAACTCCAAGAATATTCTTAAGTTTTGGGGCTCTACGATTATTATCGCTATAATTAGTCTGAGATCATTGTTTCAAAAGAAAAGAATGAAAAGGGCAAGGTCGTCGTCCGTGGTGACATTTCTTGCTTACGTATAATTTCTCGGTTATTAAACTACACTGAATGGTTAAAGCGGAGGTCCCCATGCGGCGTGTGTTTAGCGTAGATGGTCAGGCGCGTCGATTCTTTAAGTTCCTCAGCGTTATTGTATTGTGTGTTCTTACGCAACGCGTGTGTGCCTACGGGAGCAGTGTTCGACCGAGGGTTGACGGCCGTCCTTGCCGGCCGAGCGTTGACTCCTACAGTGATCCCGTTCCAGTGCCGCTCTACCAGTTTCTAGGGAACTCTTCCGAGCTATCTCACGCTTCACTGTCAAGACTTAGTTATACACTCACAGTCTATTCAGACACGTATCAACATATTATTATAGCTATTCATTTTTCTCAATTACAAAGTTTACATTGTGTATTATTACGGAGTATTCATTTATGATTGTTCAGTGCATTGATATCGAACTCATTAATTCACCTTGCTTGACCCGTGTAGCATGCGCCTGAGTGCATTTACCCCTCGTTTTGGTATTGTTTGAGTTCAACGTGATAATTACCAATTCTAATTCTGGATAAAAATTATATGTAAAATAGATTCGGGACATTTTTTTCTTCCTTTTTGGAACTTGAAGTTACAATATATCGTTTTGAAAAACGCCAAAGTCAGTATAGTGTACACCAGGCTTGAAAGTGGAGTTACATACCGGCCGGCCGGCGTCCGCTATCTCTAAATAACGCTGTGACGTAACATCCTGATGGCTCTGACGTAACAACGAGCAGCCACTGCTTACTCATTCCGATAATTCAGAACTTATATTTTTAGATCTCCCTAGAGTACTACATGACGGCGTAGTATAGCCCCGAATTTAGTTCGTGATAAAAACTCGTTCACGAATTCTTTGGCATGACGCAAATCATGATGCGGTCGCTGATTAGCGCTGCATGCCTACATCTCGGCCGGGCAGTGGGCACATCTCTGCCGCTTAATTACTAAGCAAGGTCTGCGTCTGCTTGCGCGTGACTGCGAGGTTACGACTTTGCCTAATACGTATGTATACGGCTTAATTGCGATTTGTTTGAAATGAAATCGTTTTGATATAGTTCGGCGTCACGGTCAACGCGCGTCGGCCGGCAACTGTGCACACATTCCATCTACGCCGCCGCGGAGCACACGCGTAACATTGAGTCCGACCTTGCCTCTTGTTACTACTTACTAAACAATACCTACTTAACGATAGCGCGTTATCTAATACATCACGGATTTTCCTCAGCGTTTTGTTTGGAGGTGTTGAATGTGAAGACAAGGATGTGCGGCGCATTGTTGCGTACGCGCAGGTGACGATTTCACCGGCGCGGGCGCAGCGGCCGCCGGCACTTGGATTTGCTTTCATGGCACGCACACGTTGATGCGATTTGATACGCATCACGACTCCTTCGGCTTGTCCGCAATATGTAATTAATTACACACAATCTTATACGCTTAACATTCTATATTAAATAACACCGGTCGCTATAAATTATGCTTTTAACTCGTCCACTACTCGACTGCGTACAATTTTATTAATTTGCTAACTGCGTAGAACATTACGTAAGGAAGATTTCTATTTTTTTTTCTTGTAAACTATACTCTCACGCTTCTTATGCGCTCACGCGCGTCAATGTCATTATGATAATTTTAAAAGCTTGGAGTTCCTACCGCATTTTGGGTTTATGTTAAATTTAAGCAATTCATTCGAAACTAAATGATATATAAACCTGTTTACATTTAGAAAATGACAGCAATTTTGCACAAAAAGTATATACAATTAATTTTTTACGAGCTGCGAACATTTTTTGCACATCTGTTGATGTAGGTCGAGGTACTAGTCTTTTTTGGGAATTAAAAAACCACCAAATGCGTCCGCGTTGTTGCCACCTTACTTGACCTCTATACGATGTTCGCTATCATAGTTATTTTCTTTTCTTTGCAGCTAATTAAAACTTCGTTCCATTATGACGACAATATAAGTAAGTAAATGTGTATAATTTGGTAATGATAACATCAGTTTCAAATAATAAAACATGGCGCAGAAATAACCCATTCATGAAAAAGGTATAGCAAGGTATAGAAAAAGGTCTATATTTTCCAGCGATGTCATGCGTAACGATTCATAGTGTTCGAATGGGTAC
Organism: Marasmarcha lunaedactyla; assembly: GCA_923062675.1. Taxonomy (NCBI): domain Eukaryota; kingdom Metazoa; phylum Arthropoda; class Insecta; order Lepidoptera; family Pterophoridae; genus Marasmarcha; species Marasmarcha lunaedactyla. The sequence continues at coordinate 7,834,608 of OV281342.1, read as the reverse complement.
TAATAATAATTGTTAAACTACCCCGCGGGACGGTCGGCGGGGTGTGAAGGTGTAGGTCACCTTGCGATGGTTGGAACATTTGTACTTGTCATCGACTGACATTGGCTACAACATACAATCAACGCCTATTAGTTTGAGAACTTTTGGCTTTTTGTCTTCGTTTCATGGAATCTGCGTCATCGTTTTTGTTCCCGGCCGACGGAGGAATAACCTGAAGTCAGGTAGGTCGAATGAAAGTCACCACTCGGATATCCCTGATGAGTAATCGACTTGGCCATTACCACGGCTTAATAACTTGAGGCATAAATTGCGAACAGGAAAATAACCACAATAAACCAGACATAAACTTGGATGAAGCGGTACAATTTATTGGTCGATTCGTCAGTAAAGTTCGACCAGCGAGCACAATGATGATGTATTTTATTACGAATTCATTCAACAAACTCTTTGTTGTATTTTAGAAAAGAAACGGAACATTTGCATAACATTGAATACAATTATAATACTTTCTCAAGGCGAATACGGTATTCCGGCACCTGCCAAATGAGATAACGGGCCTCCTCGGCGCGAACGAAAGCAAACGTGTATCGGCGTGAAAGTGCTCTCCCCACCTTATCTTCGTGCGCATTCTCTTTACGTGTTGTGCAAACGCAATAAAATATATACCGAGCAGAGGCTGCCTGTCTAATAAATTAAATCATTGCCATAGAATGTCAAGTTCCGTCGGTGCCCTTGCCGATACCGGCTTCGTTGCTCTCACATTAGCGCCGATGACGTGGTTTCAGCTGAAATTTCCTAGAACACCAAACAGAATACGCGGTACAAGCAGTTATGTCACTTTCGTAACATTGCACCGTTCCATAAAGCGTGAATCACACTTAGTCATTTCTGACCCGATTAAGTATGTATGATGGCACTTGTGTATTGTTTACTTTCAGCGTGAATTGGTGGTGAAGTATCGGCATCGGCGGCAGTGTTGGCATTTGTTGCGACATCAGCATGCAAGGCGCAGCAGGTGGCCAACTGCCCGACTCCACCCGAGGACATTCCGCGCCATTCTTATGCGCAACGCTGTGCTGTCTAAATGCAAGCACAGTCTGTCATCGCTCTACTTTCTCCCATGGATAGACTTGACTTTAAATTCTAGAATGTATTATATTACCGTTAATTTGCGAGATTAAATATAGCAATGTGTAATATTTAAGGAGTTGTAACTGTATGCCGCAATTTAGCGGGCGGCGGTGTTCTATTTCGTAAGTAGGTCAGTAGGTCGAGCACGCGGCGCGGGGCCGGCGCGAGCGGGGGAGGGGCCGCAACGCACGGCCTTATCTGCCACGTCGGCGACGCACTCTAATATCAAATCACACGAGATAATACTAAGAACCACGTTAGAAAACTTACTTTCCAGCTCTCATCAAAAGCAATTTACTTCAATCCGTATAAGACTCCAATCATTACAGCTAGTTATCCAGCAATTTCGTATTGGATGGATCATTCGAGACGGTCTTTTCCACTAGAATCTTATACCGTCAATAAAAAATAATAACATCGAAATTGTTACGTCGTCTTTGACCCAATCAAAAGAAAACGAAACTTTGCAAGCTTTCACTTCATCACAGCGCAAGCCTTGGTTGATTATTATCACGATATCTTATAAAAAGGCCACTATGTTTGCCGATATCAATTTGTTTGGTTTTTAGTTCCTGTTCGACTTTGATGTCTTGTTCAAGGTGTATGTCGGCAATCTCTGCTTTACGTGAAATGTCAACAACTGCCTTTTAAAGCAAAATACTTCGTTTATACTTGCCACAGTTAGCTTAAGTGTATTTACTGTTGTTATTCAATGATAATCATACATATTTTAAAGGGTGCAATTTATCTAAAATATAATGTTTACGTAATTAGGTAAAATATATTTGCATCTCTGACATTACAAAAAGTTACTGCTATTAATTTAAAAAATGCTAAGTAAGTCATTTTCATAAATTTTAAAACTACAGCTTTTGACTCACGCGTTATTGTTGGAAAGGTTTTAAGTAACTGCTAGGAATTACATATATGCCACCCGCGAAAATGTAGTAGAATTACCCGGAAATACTGAACCAAAATGAATTCAATAACAGTTGTAAGAAACCTTGATATAATATTTTGAAAAGTCGATAAAACTTTCGCAATTGTTAATACAATAACCAGGGAAGAACTGCGTATGCACAAACTAATTACAGCCTAGTAGAAGAATTCTGTGTAATAGCAAAGTGTTTTTTTTTTTCGTTTCACATCGACAATAGAAATCAGTGCGAATTCTCACGTGGTCGTTGGAAAGTAACGAATTGCTGGAGATCGCTGTGAGGCACGGTTGCTTAAAATCGGATTAAAAGTTTGGTTTTCGGCGGTTGTGAAACCGGAGCGCGGCTCTGCGCTCGCCTCTCACCGCTCGATGGAAAGTGAAACTGCAGAGAACGTCACGTTCGCCTCCAACATTTCATGTCCTTTGTTCCGGTTACTTAGCACTACGTTTTAATGGTTTCCTGGTGTATTTTAAATGGGCGAGGTGTAGTTTTAAGTGCAATGATGGATATGCATCGTCATGCATTGCTTACGTATGCATGGCGTTGCTTACGTATGTAAATGTGAGGGGAAAGTAAAAAAGGTGAAAAAACCAGACGGAAAGTAAAAGTTGAAATTGTAATCCACTTTGGGGTTACAGAGGCCAAAAGTCAACCCGAAATCTATTTTTTGAAAAATCGAATGCCCGCTTCAATTTGAAAACCATGTTTACTGTCGTCCCTTGTCATTCTGTGTCATTCGCAAGTTATGCCTGCGAAGGGTACGGTGACACACAAAAAACCCTGTCTTTTTTGTTTAGACATATCGAACTGGTTAGATACCTATCTCTGAACTCCACATTGAAAAAATAAACCTCAAAACAACATTATCGAAGCGACGCAAAAACCTCAAAACAGTTTTAATATTCTACAACTCTATCGTACACAATTCCAGATTGACAGGTTTTGCATACTACATTTTTCATTCGCGACTTATGTAACCATTTGGAATGTGTCTAATTGTTAGCACACTGCATTGTATGTTCCCGTGGTCGTGGTGGGGCATGCGGGCGAGTGGAGGGAGTGTTAGAGAAGTAGGCAAGTGTGACAAGGACACGCCCGTACTAGCAGCACTTCCATCCAGTTTCTAACGCTCGTGGTTTCGCAACTCGCGCCCCACTTCGCCGATGCGCGCTCGTGAACGAATCCACCCACCTACAAGGTAATGCTACACAATGGAAGCGCAATGCATTGCGAGCCGATTATTGGGTTAGAAAATTGTATTATTTAGGTACATGTATGCAAGGTGTAATGTTGAAGCCTTCCGGAAGCATGACGTATGATCCTTGCTAGGGTATTTGGACTCCATATGACCATACTTTAACAGAACCGTATAATACCAAAATACATATTCTTTTACGAGAAAATCTAAAATTGAGTTCCAGAAATCGTGTTCGAAATTTCAACAAGCTGAATCATACAAGTAGTCAGTGGTCGGGTAGTAACAAGCCAGAGTACAGTTTAGAAATGCCCGGCCTTCCTAGTTAGGTACTGGTTCTCGAGGTGAGCCGGTGCCCAAGGCGAATGAGCGGTACTTAAGTTAATTTGTTCCCTGCTTTCAATGATTGATGTATCCGTGACAATTTCGTCCCTGAGGTAGCACTGATTACTATCTCGAAGAAAGGATCCTGTTTAAGTGAGATAAATGTATCCCTGTCTCCATTACACAGTTTTAAAAGACAATACAACATTCTCTAGTTAAGAATTTCCTTTCTAATATTTCGTCGCGGATTTTAGCACCATGACCATGCTCAATGCGAAATTTGTGTAGGTTGCGTACCGAACGTTTCTTCTTATTAGCGAACAATTCATAGTCTTTCCCTGTAAGAAACTAGGTCAAAAACGTTTTTAATTGTGTATTCTTACCCGTGGATGTGGGGAGCAGGCACGTCAATAGTGGCGGAAACACGACGTCTGTCGCCAGCCATGTCAGCCAGTCTGGCGAAATCTGTGTCCACGTCAGCCAACCGAGCAGATTTGCGAGATTCCAGTAGTCTGATTTCATCCAGCCTCTTCTTAAGCTCTATTGGAGCCTGTCGACAAGAGGGACACTATTATAAAAAATACGACACTAAAAAATCTGCTAAAATTTTTTCCAAAATGAATACTTATTTCGGTAAATGAAATATTATTCTAACTGTGTAAGCTATTTAGTTTGTTTTGGAGAATTATTTAAAGTTAAGTTAAGAAAACTCTAATACGCGATAGCGCAGATATGACGTCATATATGTTTCTACGTATATAATAAAAGTTACTCGCGCTTATTTTCCTTAAACTACGTTGTGGGTACAAACATGACCATATTATCGTGTTTTTTATTTATTTCCAAGTAAAGTTTCGTCATGGTGTCGCGTGGGCGCGGACCAGGATCAATATAGCGACCTTAGCACGTATTGTGGATGACGTCACTGGAGTAACTGGAGCAGGCGGGATGCCTCCCGACCGTCCCGACTCTCGCTGAAGTTCAATGAAGACGAGCTCTAAAAATACCACTTTTCCAATTATTAAGATACTATAAGAAAGCATTTTATCTTATACGCTTTGTTGGTATTTCAACACTTATAAGCAACTATATCGAACGGTAATTGCTATTAAGTTTTATTGTAATTGTTAGTAGTTAAATCTTTTAACCAGATTTTACAAGCAGTAATATATCAAAGCTATAAACCACCTGAAGTTATCAATTATGAAATATTAAATACATGATCTATTATAGAATTTACAAAGGAAGTTGCTGTAAGGTAGTTTATAGGTTATAACAATTTAACCATATTTAATTTAATTTTAATTGCGTCCTGAATTTAACAAGACTAGTTTACTATTGTGTTCAATTATTTATTATTGAATTCCAATGTACCTGTTGGACTTGTTGTTAAATCACAACAGTAAATGGCTTCTGAATCTAGCTCTACATTTTTTAACGCAAATAGGTACTTTGTGTATATTACTCCATTTCTTATTGAAAACAAAAGTCATTTTATCGTATATGGTATGGCAAATGGTTTTTATAAAAAGGGAAAAATCTTGAGAATTTAAGACTGCCCTTTGAAACAATTATGGGCTTAAGGAACCAGATTTTTGTACTTTAAATGGTATTAAGTAAGACTTAGCAAGCTTGTGTTATGACGCCTTTATATCTATTGACAAACAGTAAAGAACAAAGTTCAATGTCAAATAGGAATCATGTCCAAACTCGATATCAATTAGAATAATATTATCATCAATAAAAGTCATAAAATCTGGTTATAAGTTATATTATTAGTGTAATAATCAGATATATATATATATATATATATATATATATATATATATATATATATATGTAGGTAGGTACAAACATTGCATACGGAAGCAAAGGCCTGCGACACACGGCTGAATAATTGAACGAAATGCGGTCTAGGCCAAGCGCCCGCGCCGCCGCGTGTGCCCATACGTTGACATTGCGCGTACGCCGCATGCAGCGCACACGCTTCCTTTTCATAAGCGACATTTGACATCATATCGCCATATCAATCATTAATCTATGACGGTATACAATTTATGCAACAGCACATTTGAACCTTGACTAGTTTTAATTAATTAATCGCATAATTTAAATATAATGAAACGTAGATAGCTTTTTTGACGCATACTTTCTTGGTGAGCAATTTAAAATTTGGTTTCAGTTTATGGTCGATAAGAGGATCTGTGTTACCATTCGAGGGTGAACCACTTAGGTAAGCACGATGATTAAGCTAATTGACTTCTAATAGACTATTATCTTAATGAGCCAGTGATTTGACCTCAATTACTGATTTCACAAATTATTACAAGGAGGTATATTAAGGAATACAAAAATTATCATTTAAAACTGCAAAATAAAAAAAGCGTCGAAATAGTAAGATAGAAACACTCAACACAGAGTAAAGATCTTTAGCCGTACTACGAGAGAAACCTTGATAAAATATAAACAAACTCCTTTTACACAAGCAACAAAGGAAGAATAAGTAAACCGTCGATAGTTTTAACTCAGAGATCAAACAACGAAGCTTAAGCATTGACTAGTGGCCAGCAGCGGCAGGTAAAACGGGTGTAGAGTTACAGAGAAACCACTCACAAGCGATAACAATCTTTAACACAAGCGACTAAGGTTTGAGTTGCAATATCTCGTAGGTAACCGAGTAGCTGGGTATACGGTATATGGGTTACCTTCGCAGGCAAAGTGAGCGTTGATCACATAATACTTTCACTTCATGTGATTTGTGCGCAAACGCCGGATCAACAATGAAAGTTATTTTGATGTCATGCAGCTGAAACCGTTTTTCTGGCAGACCCTCCGAGGCGATTAACTGCGCTGTAAGAATGCAAACTGTTTGCTTGGCCGGACTTCTTTAAATACAATATAGGTCAAGAAAATAAGGTAATTAAAGAGTTCATTTCTTGGTAATGAATTTATTAAGGATAAGTTACGGCTGTTATCAAGATGGTCCGCAAATAAAGCACAACAAAAGATAACTCGTAAAGAAAAGGAAAAATAAGTAGGTACGATCAAATATATAGTGAGTGTCGCATCCCACTATTTTTATCCCATATTTGCGCAACACGATGCATAGACCAAAAAAGGGGCAAGGCGTGACTTCGCGAATGTCGTCCACTAAAACCGGAACTAATACAGACTTCGGCGAGCCCGAAAATACACTTAGCATCGATTTTACATTGCAAGGCCGCAACTATTCGTTCATTACATAAAAGTCCATTTACAACCGTTGAAATTGAAGTTTGTACTTTCGTATAAAAACTGTTATATAAAAAATATATTAAACGACAAGTCGATTGCACAATTTGGTAAGTGGCGAAACTTGCTCGCTTTAATGCCAGTGAAAGTCACCTGACTTTGACACGGTACCTCAATTACGCGTGTAATTACTTTGAATTAGATATCACGTTGCGCATGTATCTGTATGCAGCAAGAACGCAACAATTGTTCTTTCAGGAAGAATATTAAAAAAAAATTACTATTAAGCTAAAAAATCAAGTTCGACTTGAACTCAGGCATAGCAAATGGTAATGTTCGCCGGTTTCACAGCTCATCGCGATAGTCGGCCGGCCGTCAGCCACGTTGCACAATCCGACGCTTCACTGCACCCAGCGTTGCTGCACAGTGGATAATCTATGCTGCCTGTGTACCCACCTATTTACTCGTGTCGAAACGTTGCATTGACCCATTTAGAAAGATCTGCAGCGCGATAAACGTACTATCAGACGGCGCGTCGATAATGATCCGCTGGCTTAAATTTAAAATCAGCTAAATTTCACCGATTAAAAGTTGAATCTAATTCCAATAAGGACAGCATGTATTTATTTGGCGATAAATTAGTAATATTACGATTTTGCGAAAGTTGTTGCACCAAAGTGCTTATTGTAGTAACGGCAATGAGTGCGTGACTCAGCCGCTGAAATGTTGCTGGCCGGCCGGCGGCGGCGTGACGCACGCGCCGTGTCCGACCCGGCTTTCATGCCGGCCGGCCGGCGACGCCAGCGGTGTACGGTTACCTACCTTTATGTCACAAACGCACTTGGAAACGACCTATTCTCATAACCTCACGTAATACCAAAATACCAACGATATTCATGATCAATAGCTAATTAGGTCATACGTTTAAGATATCTCGATCATATTTATAGCACGCGACGCAAAAAGGGGAGTGATTTAACTTGTGTACCTGGTTATCTGTCAGTGGCATGTATCTCCTACACGAATGGACCGATTGTGAAGCCGGTTTTTTTTAAACTGAATCAACCGAGAGTGCCGAATTAGCCATAATTAAAGAAAATCGGAATTTTGGAATGGCTAGTTCCAAAATTACGCATTATTATTGCAACTTGCACCTAAAAAGCTGTAGATTGATGCAAGTATTAAAACACTAATTGAACATTAAAGTAGGTAACTATTCATAAGTTAGTAGGAATAACATAATGCTACACTTGCTTATCTACCCATAAACACAGACGTTACTTATTTGGATGGCGAAGAGGACAATAAACTGTGATTTTTATATGTCTCTGTGTACATAATTGTCAACTTCCTTTTAACAGCGAGCAGTGAATAAACGGTTGGGTTCTTTTCAATTTTTCACACATTAGGCGTCAAACAGAAAGCTACCAAGCTTGGTAGGGCGTGATTATACTGACATTAAGTATTCTGTAAGCTTATGAAAGGGTCACGTCACGTCACATCACGTCACGTCCCCACGCATGCATAAGCGATTCGGTAGCGACCGGCGGCCAATCGTGAGCTTCTAAATAGGTCAATCGCTTGCAACGACGTAGAGAACGTGGCGTCTTGTAATGGATATGTTGTTTTAAACTCATGTTTGATATACGATTTAGGTCAACCCTGATATGTGATGCTTATTGCCGCTAAATTTGCTTAAAGTTATGTTTTTTGCATTGAATTGAATATTAAAAGAACTTAATTTTCAATACTCAAGTTCACACGAAATGCATGTTTCCAAGTATAGTCTTTATCGATTCCAATCGGACCCGCGGCTGCTCGCGAGGCTCGTCTGCAAATCGGCCGGTGGCCTTGCGAGATTAGTGAATTGAATACTAACAGTTGCAAAGCGGATGCGGTGCAAGCGTCGGCGGTATTCTCCGTGCGCCGTTGCAAACGCAACCTTGCCCCAAAATACGCGACCTCCATTTATTTCTTACACGCCAAAATGCAACAAACGTTTTTATTACAACCATTCTCCTTGAATCGGTCGTTTACTTGATTGCCAGCACCCGATGCGGGCCCAAAATACAAACAAATTCTCGATTCTTTGTATTTCTGATAAGGAAAATGAGCCAGCATGATGGAGGTATGTCGGGAGGTGTAATATAAATTAGTGCATAAGTGTGTATATTAGTAGGTCAGGCGCATCGATTGCACAGGAGTCGCGGCCTAGTTGGCGCAGTTGCCGGGTCGCGGCTATCTCGGCGTCCTGCATTCGCCCGGGTTACCTCTCGTGATCTATTTCTGGAGGTCAACCTTTAATGCACTATTGTCAACTCGTCGCTACGATTATCCGACTAATTGTCCCTCGTATCAAGCCGACTCCGACCTATTTAGAGATCGCCACTCAACTCCCAATTACATTCAATCATACAATAAAATCAGTCAACTATGATATATAGGTCAACTTGTAATGTAGTCTGGAAATTGATATTGCGTGGTAGATGCTCATCAACGTTGGCGTAGAGATATAAAATGTTGTGTTTGGTGTTAAATACGTAATGAAATGAGTGGTCTAACCAAACTGTTGCATTTACGTCAGCATTCCATCATTAAAAGTTAAAAGTACCTATTTCATCGGTATAGTAATACGTCATAAAGCGTAGGTGAGTGTGGGGGCGCGTCACGGAATGACGTCACAGGTAAAAGCTTCTCCGTGGAAGCGTACGGCAGCCGGAGCCCCCCGGCGCCCCCGGCGCGTGGGAGGCGGCGATGGGAGCCGATGCGCGCTGCAACCAACAGAGTAACACGCAGGCGTCCTTACGTAATTGAGCGTGTAATCTGCGCAAGGACGTTGATGTTTCGACATCAAACTCGATGCGGTGCCGTGATCGCACCGTATACGCGCTACGTTTAGAAAAGTGAGCGTTTACCTTGAGCGGCTCGCAAGCGCGGTCGCTTGCCTATTCTTGGATATTGAAATAGTGCTAAATATAAGGGGGCGGAGCACGCAGGCGTCGTGACCCAGGGTGACCCAATAGCGGCGTTGGGTCACGGCGCCACAGCCCCACTAACCAGTTGATAACGGATACGGGAACCTGTTCACTCGACAGCCGCAACTAATCACATACGCACTGGCAAATAGCTCCGTTAACCACTGATCAACATAAGAAGCTAGCCGCAATCGTAGCCACAGTCTTATGTACATGTACAAGCATCATACATTTCATCCACAACCTATTATTCATATTAAATGTTAACATGACAGGCTGTTTTTCATGTAACATTGACCGTCACAATCGAAACCAAACGTGATGCTGTAACAGCAACCTTGTATAATATAGTTTCTACGTGTTCTGTTCTAAAAATATGCTGACTTGCATTATTGGGTTTAATTAAGTGTCCCCGTCAAGAAAATGGAAAATAGGAGGAAAACGCAAGTCGAGGTCGGTTTCGAATACGGGTTGTGCGTCGTTGGTTCAATATCAGAGTTTCTGGGTCAGTGGGGCAGCGTGCCGGCCGCACGCCCCGCGTCGCGCCTCCACCTCCTCGGTACTCTACATAAACGATTGCATCGCAAACAATACACTCCTCATAAATACTATTTCAATGGAATTACGTCATCAACCCACCCATGTTCTATCGTCTTCCTAAGTTCTCATCGCACTGTGAGATAAGTAAACATTTTGGAACGCCTAAAACAAAGTGAAGCCAGGGAAAATTAGTTATTCGCCCACGCATTAACGGTTGTGGTATACTGTTAACTAAATTCGAAAACGAGTTATTTTGCGTTGCTGACTCAGAAGAAGACGCCGTGCGTGACGCTAAATCTACTTCTTATGTTATTATATCATTTTTACTTTGAATCTAACATCAGAGCAGTTGCAACACTTGAAAGTGGTTAAAGCAACCCTTGCGATCAGTTCTCGAGTCATCAGCGATCATATAATCAACTAGAATTGCTCCATTACAGAGAACATGGCGTTCCGATTTCTGCGAGATTCGATGCACGCTACATTTTGCAAGTTTAGATCAGATTGGTGGTACATAAATCATGTAACTATTCCAAGGCGAATACAATGAGGTCACCCACAAAGGGTCGACCTTGCCTTCGCTTCTAGCCAGTGGGAGGACCACTACAATATTCTCTCAACTAAAACTACGTCAAGGCCAGTAAAAATACTCTGCGCTTATTTTAAATCAGCACATTTTAATTTATAAATGGATCTGCAGAAAGCATTCACGAATCCACTGCTATTAGTCTTGCCTTTATAGCGTAATGACAAGCCTAATATGCCGAAACTTGTCCCCAAAATATAAGTAAAAGATTGTGATCATAAGTCCATAATATACATATTATTATGAAATACCAATTTAAAATTTGCAACGGTAGTCTGACATCATTAAATGGTCAAGCATCTTGCTATTTTGAATGTAGGTCGGCCACATAAACATTTTCTGTCTTTGTGTGTTCACGTGGCTGACGTTTGAGATGATTTTAAGCTCGTATTATAACAGTATTGTTGTGTAAATTATAGTTACTAAAACACTTGAATACAAAGGTAACCCTTATTATGATTTACAAAGCAAATAACATATTATCTTTTGTGTAGATCTAAGTTGTGCTTCATTAAGTGAGAGTAAGGTTTTACAATTACTTATAAGACTAGTATATAATTTATCGAATCCAGGATGTGTCTGAACATTCCACATTTCTTTGCCACATTACCTTTCACTGCAAAATCTTTGAGTTCACAAGTATAACCTACAGCGATAATTTAACAATATCAATTAAATATACATTGGTTTTAATATTATACACTTCGAAACAAATAAACGTCAAGGCAATAATATGGACTTTGTTAATTTTGAAATAACATAAACAAGCGAACGGCAGTGAAATTCTCGTCTTGCACGCAATGGCTCCACGCAACTCTGAGTGTCATAAGCGTAAGTGTCTTTGTTCTATCGAAAAAAAAAACGTAACTGGACTGGAAAATCTGGAAAATTCATTCGTAATTTACTTTGGAATCATAGCTTTCGCCGACTATGCAAGTAATGAGTTATTAATTACAATGCAGCGACACTTCGCTGTTCGCCGGCGTCGACGAGCGTGCTAGCGCTTGGACAGCTAAATCATATCGCAAATATTATACGCATGAAAGTGTTTTACGAGCAATGTAACATGGTTTGAGACTTAAGATTCATGTGCGATGGTGAAATTGCGTTTTACGGTCAATTCACACCGTTTTTCACTTCATAGAATCCGAGTTAATTTAATTCACGAAATGAGAATAATGAACACAAGATATGTAACCTTGAAAGTAATTTGTATTTTGGAACTGAGGTATTTACCCGATAATCAATTCCAGCTGACCTTCCTTAACAAATTATTCGCAAATTTCCGTGATTTCTTCACATTAGAAGCGCTAGTTCGTGCGAAATTTAGAGGTAGCTTCGCCAGTGGCGTTCTACTTAGCGCTAAGCTCGTTTGGTGAGGTGGTGCGGCCCCTGGCACTTCGGCTAACGGTTCGGCCGGCGCTCGCGCACGTGAAAATAATTCTTGAAGCGATTTTGTAACCAACACCGTTACTCGGTTCCGGGCCTGCCTGCGACCGACCTTATTTCTCGCGCGCTCTTTATTTTTACTTACATTAAGACCTGACATATTATTGCTGGCGACGTGATTATAATATTTTAGTAACGGTGTCTTACATGTGTCAAGCTCTTTAGAACGTAGCTGCTGACTGATGGTACTATAAAAAAACGAGCAGCTCGAGTTACATTGTACAACAGTAACAGAGCATTAAAACTGCACAATTATCTGAAAGATCCCTCTATGAATGGGTTGTTTATAATAAAAACCTATGAAACCATCAGGTGTAGCTTACGTAATTTCTCACATGGGTGTTACTATGGAAGCGTATGAAAAGCCATTATACATAATAGTTGTTTACAATGATTTTGGCGCGCGTGTAGTCAGTTTGATTAGGGGAACGCGCGGAGCGTGCGCGCGCAGGGGAAAAACGAGTGACGCAAACCTAAACCAGTGTTGCCATTGGTATACGTGGGGAATACCGCCTCAGTGCGATAGTGACTTCCTCGAGCATATATTAAGTTCATGCATGCTGACTAGGAGATTTTCTACTCGTTTCTCTATTTCCCGTAATACACTGATTGTATTTCCTGTAATAAATAACCTTTTGTTACTTGAAAGATAAATTAAATTTTATTATTATTGAATTAGCGGGAGAAAAGACAAGTCTGTTTTGTGTTTGTGTTGTATTTGTTTTGATAACACGCACGGATCCGTGTGACGTTGGCTTAACAATAAAAAAGTGTATTATCTGTCGCCAGCGTTAAAGTAAATAATTACTGCGCACGGTATAATAGAGCGGGCCGAGTTTTCCATGCTGCCATAACATGTCGTATCCGCGCTAAGAAGTGCCCTGTTTGTTAGAATCTGCAGTTCTAGACAGCAACATGTTTTGATTGAAAACATGACCAGTGGGGAAATAAAAAAGTCCCACGTAACAGCAACGACGACAGTATGCGAGTGTCAAATAAAAATACAATGATTAAAGCTACGTCAGAGTGGCAGATATCAGTGACAGCTATCAGAGCGTAGCGCGCACGTCACCGCCATATTTGCGTAGCAGCGTCGCGGGCGCACTGCGACGTAGCGTTGCATTTGTTTAGCTGCTTTATAACTCACACCTTACGCACGTTGCAGTACAACGACTTTGTTACTACAGTCACAGAAACTTATACAAAATTAACTTAAATTTTTAGTGCACAATAAAAATCAAATTATTGATAACAAAAACTGGGTTTTTAATTATCACTATCAGTGTTAAATAAACTTCGTAAGTCGACCGGTCATATCAATAAAGAATTGAATTGTGAACAATTAGTTAGCATGTTTACAAATAGTTACATAATTAGTGCATCGGTGAATATCGTGTAGATGACGCATTGCTATCGGTGTAACTCGCCGGCCGGCGGCACAGATACGCAGTCAGCGGTATTCTACGCAGAGATTTTGTAACAGAGAGAGACAGCCGAGCGAAAACGAGAGAAGAGAAAAGCGTCACTCCACAACTTTGAATCTTAAAGCTCCTTCGGATCCCGTTAACTTAGTAAATGTGACGGAACGCACCTTTTTCGTACGAAGAACATAGATTATGGCCACTTTTGTACTATTGTTACAACGAAAGACCGCAAATTGTGATTTCACGTATGCTAGAGAAAGCTTTATACGTTTTTTTATGACACAGGTGGAACAAAGCAAACGGGTCTCGAAATCGAGAATAGGAGGCCAGATTTATAAATGTTAATATATACCGCGCATAATCTCTACAAATAGTATTTATATCTATTAAAGTTATCTATATGTAGTTCCTTTTAACTAATGCATATTGCAACTACTGCCAAACACGTGTAAGATTTTCGACGGCGATTTATGAATTCGGGACGTTATTTTTAGCATGGCATTATGTAATTTCATACTTATTAAAATCGATAACTTATTCGTATACGGCAATGCTGTTATTTAAATTATTGTCGAAACTTAATTTTATCATATCTGGGGGTGGGTAACCGTTGGAGTGCATAAATGTTATTGTCACATTGTTTATAGGTAAACGAACGAATAACCTTGTGAGTATTGTCGGATAGCGAAAGCGATAACCTTAATAAATAACTTTTTATAAAAATCTAATCATGCGATAATGACGGCTTTGAACCAATCTTTCTTCCTTATGAGGGATTTGCATTCAGCATTTGTTTATAATGGAGTTATTTTCATAATGATATCAGGTGCAGTAAATATAGTAGTCTTATTTGCGATAAGTGCAAGTCTCTAAAGCGCGTGAAGTGTTGCTGCACGTGCGCCGGTCATTACCTCTGCACGCGCCGAACCTTTGTTCAACTGCGCTTTATATGCTAATCGTGCAATTGCATCTCTTGTAGGTAGGTATGAGCTTCCGGATGACACAGTAATGTGGTCTTGTTTGTAATTGTTTCGGAAACGCAGGTAGCAAAATGTCAGCAAGTTCGCGTTGATGTCTTTTACGGCGGTGATTATTTGACGTCGTTTTCATGAATGAAAAGTTTTACACGTAATCAAGTTTCAGGATTGTATGTTTTCAGGAAAGAATGTTATTATATTGGACGGAGTACAAAAAAATATCTGATCAAACTTTCATTTATGTTTCGGTAAAAATGTCAAACATGACCAGATTTAGTTGACGCCGGTGGCTGATGTCGGCGGGAGCTGCAAAAAAGCAGGTGAAGAGGTGAGACAGGTACTTACGTCAGTGCCGGGAGCGTGCACCTGCACGGTGAGCATGTCGGAGAGCGGGTCGTGCGCCAGCACGTCGGCGCGCACCTCGCGGCCGTTGTGCGTGAGGAATACGCGCTGCGCCGGCCGCAGGCGCACGCCCGCCAGCCCGCGGAACCCTGGCCCGATCAGCTCCAGGTCGCGGAACTCGCGCGACCCACCACCCTCGAACCGCACCGTGTACCGCGTGTTTGGCGTCAGGTTGATGCAGTTGTTGTTCTCCGGGAACGGCGCCGGAGTCTTCACCGCCTGGATCATCCCGGCGTGGTACAGCCCGTCCTCTCCCAGCGCCGCCACCCGTGTCCCGATAATAGACCTCTTCGCCAATCTCTTCCCCGTCGACATCGTCAAGCAAAAAAAACAAGCACTCAGTTCACAAAGTTCACTTAAAAGTTTCAAATCGCCCGGCGAACGCGCTTCGCGGGGTAACCGTTGCAAAACTTGGGAAAACTCGGAAAATTCGGACGCGATTCCAAGCGCTGCACTCTATCTGGCTCCTCAGTAGGCCGGGGCTGGTCGCAGCTCTCACGCGGAAACATAATACGAGGGCAGAGTCCTCAAGGTTCGGGACAAAGAGAAATCTCCCGCGATAGCAAACTTAGCGCGCGAGCGACACGGACGACCTCGGCGATAGCGGTTCCGACGAGAACTGGCGGTCGGCGACGCGCGGCACCGGCCGGCCGGCGAGCGGGAGCGGCGACCACCCGTCTCGCTTCTTTGTTTTGGTACTCAGCTGTTGCAGCGCGGGGCGTGGGCGCGGGGTGCGGGCGCTCGGGCCGGCTCGGTCGGCGTCGGAGGCGCGGCCCCGCCCCGCGCGCCGGCATTGAGGCGCCCGCACGTGCACCGCTAACGGGATTGCACAACGCTCCGCTCGCCGGCCGCTCTGCTGCGCTACATGACATAGTTTCTATTCGGATTCGGGGTCGAATCAAATGTCAAGCAGATGCACCCACTTATGCAATATGCGTAACCTCGCTAATAACAATTACTGCGCCCGAACACATGCCTCGTAGTTCTTTTCCTTTAGAACTTTAGGTCAAACCAATATGATTTTTTGTTCTTCACCGACAGATACCTTTTACTTAAACTTTCATTTAAATAGAAAGCTAAATAGTACATTGTAAGTACCTAATCTTTTTTGACGAAATAAATAATTATGTTCCTAACAATAAAAAAAAAGCAAATTGTAAAACAAGCAGTTATTTGTAAATAGTTTGGGGAAATGTTTAGATAAGCCCTTGAATATGTTTACTTAAATCACGTTTTATTGCTCGGAGTTGTTGCCACTCACAAATATCGTCACGTTCTGAATAACAAATTGAGTATTTCTACATGCAAGTTTTATCTGAAGAAACCAGAAATATTTTAAATATAATTCTATGTAAGTAGTTATTTAACGTGCTAAGAAATTTTAATTTAACGCTCCCACCAAATGTAATGCTGAGTAACCAAAAACCACAACCCATGGTGATAAGAGTTCCAAATTAGTTGACCTAGGTAGCAATAAACAAATCCCCAGACTAACACACTGACTGAAATGGCCCTAAAGTAAGCGTAGCTTGTGTTACGGATGACCAAACAGCGAACTGGGAGGAAAACCGAGAATAAACAATACATAATATAAATATCAACCATCACGACCCGAAAACGAACATCTGTGTTCATCACACAAATGAACGCTCCGGCCAGGACTCGAACTTAGAACCTCCGACTAGTGCATGGCTACTAAGCACTACGCTACTTGGTCGTCGAAAACAATGATAACATAGGCTAGTTATGCTTTAAGTACCGATATATTTGATTAAATTGGAACGAATGAAATAATTTAAATCAATAAAGCACTTCAAGTGGATAATCCATCAGGTAGAGCAAATTCAAATTTAAGTACTGGCTTTATCCTTCAATATACAAAATACTGTACCGTAAACCTTTGTAAAAAAAGAAACCTCACAATGTCAGGTAGCGCTAAGCTACAAAGTCCACTGGAATTTAAAAGCCCCATAGGCCAATGAATAAAGTGTCCATTTCGCAAAAAGAAAAATCCTGATTATTACTAGTCCGCTTTAATTTGCATTCGAGTTTAATCACCATAGCCCTTGTCAGCCAAGATTTGCTTAAAACTTGTAATTTAAACTGTCGATAAATTAGGTCATAAAAATCAATAATCCATTAAGAGAAAGGAAAACCTTTGTACAAAGATTTAAACCATTGCAATATTATATTATATTGTAAAGCACTCCATAAACTAGTAAGAGACTTAGCATCTTAAAGTAACAAATAAATACAAACAATTGTAAATGTAACACAATAGACAACAAAGGATATTGTCAGGTGGAGTGCAGATGATATGGACCAAGAATCTGAACGAAGGTGTTTAGGTTTTTTATAATAAAATATTACATGGCAACGTCTTTTTTTAAATTCTACTACGGTTTTTCATTACTCAAAGAAGGAACAGCCGATCAAGTGGCAAGGCGTGCTTATAGCATTCGTATCCTTTTTGGAGTTAAGTGGCACTCAGAGACATAATTAATATATAATTTTTTAAAATTTAGTATATAATTTTGCTAAGCGTATGTATAATTTATATATACTTCTTCTAAGTTCAGATTTGATAAGCTAAATCTATTTTGACATCTCTTAGTACGAACGTTAGTTCAGTAGTTATAAAGGAGTAGTTTAGATTGTGTCTTTGAGCGTTCTTTTATAAATACCGGTAATGTTGAAAGGTAATGTACATCTGTACCGTTGGTTTGCCTCTTACATTAATAACCGAAGTCAAATTGTGGCGTTAAACGGTTACACGTCGTCGCAAACAAAAGTGGTGCCCTCTGGGGTACCACAGGGATCTTTATTAGCCCCGCTGCTATTTACAATCTTTATTAATGACATTCATAATTACTTCACTCATTCCAAAATCCTATTATGTGCTTATGACATGAAAATCCTATGTAAAAATTATTCCTTAAATGACACAACTAAAGTACAACATGATTCAAATATACCTAAATGTCGTGTATGTTCTTTTAGTAGAAGGTAAAAAACAAAAATATGTATTTTATAGTCATAGGTAAATACCTATGACTATAAAATAAAGAATATTTCAATCGCAAGAGTTGACTCAATGATTAATCTGGGTGTAACTTTCGACTCGAAACTAATTTTTGACAAACATATTGATAATATAACTCTCTTCAAAGCTTCTAAGGCTCTAGGGTTTGTATTAAGATTGTCGTCAGAATTCAGCTATATCAAAACCCTCAAAATACTGTACTGCGCCTACGTCCTAAGTCATCTTGAATATACATCATCCCCTATGGAACCCCTCAAACAATATTTATATTGATCGAATTGAAAAAATACAAAGAAAATTCTTGAAATTCCTGCAATACAAATGTAATACACTCGATAGCGACTATTTATCCCCTTGTAGGCGACATCATATACTACCACTGTTCATACGCAGAGAAATTGCAGATATCTGTAATATTATCAAAATTGTAAACGACAAAATCGAAGTACCGGAGCTCCTGTCTATGGTTGGTATCTGCGCGCACCCCAAACTGTACTGAAATCCTACCTTACTTCACGTCCCTACCGCTAGTACCAACTATAGACAGAAATCATTCATCATTGGATCTTGCAATCTAGTGAACAGGGTAACTAGTGAATTAAATGACTTCGACATATTTCACTTCAGCATCCCAAGTGTTAGAGCGGATTTGGCTAGAGATTTTTCTTTTACGAAAAATAAAAATAAATTAATAAATACAATTGTAAATACATAATATGTTATAAGTTTGAAATTAGTAATAACATACGTCAAATTATAAATAAGCATTTATATATTTTGCTTGTAACTTTAGTGTTGTATCCTACTTGTCTATCGCTTGTATATGCATATATTTTTTCTATAAGTACTTACTTTGTCTGTTAAATATTATTCTGAATCCTATCTGTGAAAACTTTATTTGGCTATCTTTATTTAAAAAATGTATTTACTTTAACTCCTAGCTGTAAGTTTTCCTGTAATTTAAAAATAAAAATAAAATAAAATGTTTAAAAGTGTGTAGGTCTTAAATCCAAAAATATAATTTTAAAAAAGCACGTCTTATCAATGGTTTTAATTAATTTAATTTAATTAATTTGATCAGGCTCCATAACAATACCAGGAAGATTTTGAAGAGTGCGTGTACTATCAGTACATTTTTGTCACGCACACACAATTGCTGTAGCTATATATAAAAACTTAACGCACACATAGGGATGCGCGCCACCATCTATAAAAACAAGCACAGTTGCCAACACCCTTCAGGAAACAGAAACCAATACATGCGTTCATGGAAAGAATCACTTAAAGCATAAAAAGGTACAAAACTTGAAATACAAAAGGTTGTAACCATAGAGGTATCGTAATTTTGTGAAAGTCCCGTTTCTCTCAAGCCTTTGCTTGGCCAAGGCGGAACCACCCGACCAAGCCAACAATTTACTGTCAAACGTGACGTCATTGATTTCCGGTACGCACTGCAGCACTGACTACTCACTCATACTCGGCAAACGACGCGATCCACGTGATGGTAAGTGGCATCCGCGCCCATGGATATAATTAGTCGGAGGTGTTTTATTGATTAATAGTGATTGTGATTATTATCTCGAACACAGATGCGTTTCCGACCTTAGGCTTCAGATGAAATTGCCTTTGTTCCAGTAAATTCCTTCCCTTTGACCGGAACACAACCAAGTAAACGTGATTATTATCGCGGTCCAAATAGGAAGCACTGTAGTACTGCTCCACACGAGATATTAACAAAGAAACTGTACTAACAATAAAATGTATTTGTTTCCCTGTCTAAATTATCTAAATGTTGTACTTTCTTCGGGCTTCTTTCGCAACGCTTGTTTTGTATAATGAAGGGGTAAGGATTGAAAAGAGAAGCCGCATACCGCGTTTTCGTCCAAACAGCTTGTTCAACTATTACTTCTCATTTTTACCTGAGGTAACCACGCTCACCTATATTTGTGTTAGTTTCGATAAAGGGTAGAGTCAATCGGGAATCGAGTTAGTCCTTATTTATTTCAAAGTTGGATAAAGGAGTTTATTTAAAGTTATTGCATCATTTGAAATGGTAAAATTTCGAGATTATTAATTTGAAATGGTAAAATTAAGTTGCAATGGTAAAGGTTATTTGAAATGGTAACATTTCGAGATTCATTGCATCAATTCTGTGCCTGTTTTAATTTAATGGAGATGTTTAGGCCTCGATAGAACGAACACTTGGAGTTGTAAAGAGATTCGGCAATTAAGTTAAAATAACTGAGTTTTTCTCTAAAACCCAGAGTTATACTGCATAAGATTCAAATACTGTATAAGATTTTTATTTAAATAGTATGTAAGAAAATGCTAAAAAATAAAATATTTTATTTACAATTGGCAAAACGCGGTACTGAACTTAAATAAAAGTTATCTTCAACTTTTTAAGGTATATGAATATAATTTATATCTTTACAGCCCTATAAAATATAATACTTTATTTCCATCGGCAGAAGAAAAACAATAAAAACGTGCTTTAACACCTTTTTGCGTTGATTTCTGTCAATATTGTGGCCTGTAATTTTGACCTTTAAATTAAGTGCTTTTTAATAGTTATTCTTGAATTAAGCAAGATTTTTTTTATAAAGACAATATAAAAAGTGTGTTCCGTAGGTCTAACATGAAGCCCTAGACACAGCGAAGACAAATCTAATTTGAAGCCAAATGAAGACATGTTTCTACAATCGCGTGTTACGTGGCTTGTTTTAACCAAGCCAACTAGGCGACTGTTAAAAGTGACGTCATTTATTACGGACACGGGCATAATTATATATTTCGGTATTTTATAAAAGTATTTAGGTATTTACTTCACTTATTTACTAGTGTAATGAGCATGTACTTCTTTCGTAGCGCTCAGTTTGTTTCTTAGTAGTAAATTATTGAAAGAGGGAGCCGCTTCCATCTATTCGTCTAGTTCGCTTGGTCGGTGAGTATCTCTCTTGAAGGTAATACGTAGCGAAGAGAGCTCATGTTAGATTTTGATTAGTAGATCGTATTATAAGGTAGCAAAATTATATTTTTAAGGCTATTATTTTGAATCGCGATCGTAGTGAAAGATTCTAGTATTGAATACCGAGCGAGGGATCCAAATGTAGAATCCTGAACGCAGTGATGGAATCAAAGTATTCCGCACGAGGCAAAAATAATTTTGAGACCAAATGATATGCTATCTTTTTATCACCCGATATGAGAAAATAAGTAAGTATAATAAATAATAATATTTATTCCACTCATACTATTTGAGGAAAACTCAGTAATTTTTATTATAAAACTAAGTTAATTAAGTTATAAAACGAATTTGATTAAACAATTACAAACAAAGGCGGAACGTTTTTTTTTACAATTTTTTTTAATCGGCTAGAGGTCTGTTTCTTTTATCATACAGCTTGTGACTTGTTCATACAATGTTCTGATTTGATCTCTTCGGTGGTTGGTACTTTTACTAATAATATCCACAATCCAAATTCAAATCACTTTTTGAATATGTGAAAAAATTATTATTTCCTACATAAATCAAACATTAACCACTTATTTTGTGGGTGTCTGTACCAACTACAAATTATTTCAAAGGGTATGTGACAATTCTGCCAACCCACAGTAGGCAGGCTTGGTGCATTATAAACTGCCCGATACTACCCCTTCGTTGGGTGGGGCTAATATATGTGCAGTGGGATTATTAAGGCTGTCGTTTGATACGAACAAACAAACACGAGACAACCTAGCACCGAGATCCCTGTCAGTGAAAAAGATAATGTAATATTTCTGGCTGCTACGTTAATAAAAGGTTTACTGTAGGCCAATATAAACGAGGCGGTAAGGTCAAGTACCATTTAAATATTTGAGTACCTTCCTATCAAAGTATAAATACACTGTAAAATATTTATCAGTTTAAAAGTGATTTAGACTGTTATTAAAAATAAAAAAACTAGAAATTAAAAAAGTAAATATATCCATTTAAAATAGATCAGCTCTGAAACTTCTTAACCGGTTTTAAAAATCCAAGATGACCCCGCTCTGGACGGCCTTCTACAGCTACGACTTCGGAAAACATCGAAAAAATATGTGATCTCATCATGGGAGGCAGAAGATTGATGGTATCTGTGATTATTGAAATTAACTGTTTGCTGACATTCTTGTTGATAATTTTATATTTAATTTTTATTTCTGTTATTATTTTAGATTATTTTATATTTATATGGATGTATAATTTCTGGAAATAAATGTTTGGGGTGTAAGGGGGAGTCGCCTACCATTAAGACTCTCCAAATGCCGACCTCACCTGCCCGTGCTGCACCCTGCCGGACAGCAGACGAGGCTCTGGCGACCGATGAACGGCTGGGACAAAGCCACGCCGCCAAGTGACCTAGTCACGTTCCGGCATGATGTCTTGAGTAGCCATTGGAGTAGAATAGGTCCGAGTAATTGCTCAACGTATGAGAGCCGTTAGAACTCGAAGGTTATGACGCACCGGGTGGCTCATTCTGGAGGGCAGCGGGATCCAAAGAAACGGTGCACCACTGGCCAACCTCAGGTTGTAGGGGGTCCAACTAGCGTTCTAGCCATTTGTGAAAGGCTGCCCCACCACCTGTGTAAAATCCCGGGATTGCACCATCGTGCCGGTTGGCGACCGGATGGAGAGGGCCCGATGGCGATCCCCGGGATTTTTGGGCGTCCCCGCGGTCTCCATGTGAGTCCCCCACCAGTGGGTCTGACCACTCGAGGTTCTTGGTTCCAAAGGTTGCGCTTCACTCAACTTCTATTCCTCTCCCCTATTCACCCTACCAACAACCTAATGGAAAAGTCAAAAAAGAAAAATAAGTGACGACAGCGGATGCACTCCCTTTCCCTAAAAGAACACTTCTCTAACATCCGAGGAGTGCACTCAAATCTCCACGATGTCCACCACCACCTTGAGACAGAGAGGCCGCACTTATTCTTTCTGACAGAGACGCAGATCTGTGATCGTTCGGATCTGGCATACCTGCATTACCCAGGCTATATCCTGGAGACCAAATTTCACTCCAATGCGGGCGTGTGCGTGTATGTCAGAGACGAGATCTGTTGTCGGCGTCTCCGATACTTGGAAGTTCCGGATTTTTCTGTTTTATGGGTTTATGTAGATACTGGCCTGGACCGAATTGTATACGCCAGTATTTACCGATCACACACGGGAGCTCAGGAGGCAACTCGACTTATTGAATATCTTAGTGATACTGCAGATAAGGTCTAACGACGCTATCCCTTTGCGCAGTTGGTGTTCCTTGGGGACTTTAATGCCCACCATGGAGAGTGGCTGTACCCGTTCAAGGACACCGACCACGCTGGCAGAGAAACCTATCGGTTCGCAGTAACTCATGGTCTCTCCCAGCTCGTCCCCGAACCTACGCGCATTCCTGACGTTGTTGACAATACTGCGTATTGCTTGGACCTTCTGCTGACAACCCATCTCCACTATTAGGGACATCCGACTACTGTCTGGTGAAATCTGTGTCGCAATACTCGCCAACCGATACCAGCCCAAAAGGCAATAGGCGAGTATGGCGGTTCAATTCAGCAGATCGGGATGAGATGCATCACTTTTTCGCCTCTTATCCTTGGCGGCAAGCTTGCTTTACTTCTGATGATCTATCATGCTGTGCTGATGCTGTCTTCAGTGTGATATGTCAAGGTATGGAGTACTTTATACCGTTCTCTGATGTATCCCCGGAGTCCAAAGCCCGCCCATGGTTTAATGCTGATTGCCTCCTAGCTGAAAAGCGAAAGCATGTAGCATACCAAGCCTGGGCTAGCGCTCGCAGAAGCAAAGCTATGGATGAGATAAGAAGAAGAAGAACAAGGCAATAAAAAAGCAATCGTACTTTGCTGCTGCCAAGTCCTGCAAAAAGGTGATCAGAAGAGCTCGTTTCGACCACATTGGCCGTATCGGGGACAAGTTAGCATCCTATCCCACGGGGAGTAAAGCTTTGTGGTCCTTTGCCAAGTCGGTTGAGATGAACTTCTGTCGCCCATCACTGCCACCACTGCAAAGGCCTGACGGGTCTTTGGCCCACAGCGCAAAAGAGAAGGCAGACTTGTTCGCAAATCTCTTCGTGGAATGTTCACGTCTAGATTCCAAAGGTAAAAGCCCACCCACGTTATTCGGCCCCAAGATGGAAGCCGTCCAAATACACCAGAAAGAGGTACTCAAATGGTTACTAAATCTAGACGTGAATAAAGCCAGTGGTCCGGATGGCATTCCCGCAGTGGTTCTAAAGCACTGTGCAGCCGAGCTATCTCCTGTTTTGACACGCCTATGTCGACTCTCTCTAAGGACTGGAAAAGTTCCAAAATCATGGAAGTTTGCAAACGTACAGCCCGTACCAAAAAAGGGCAGTCGAGCCGACCCAGTCAACTATAGATCTATTGCAATCACTTCCATAAATTGCAAAATTATGGAACGTGTATTGAACCATCGTCTCCTGAGGTACCTAGAGACCAATGTGCTCCTCAGTGACAACCAATATGGTTTCCGCGGAGGACGCTTAACAGGAGACTTTCTAGTGTACGTCACGCATCTATGGAGCATGGCCCTGGAAGGGCACGGAGAGGCAATAGCCGTATCCTTAGATATCTCCAAGGCCTTTGACCGAGTATGGCACGAAGCCCTCTTGAGCAAGCTTGAGCAATCTGGACTCTGCGACTGGATTTCTGATTTCCTGAGGGAACGGTCAATTCGAGTTGTCGTCGATGGCTTCTCATCGGACCTAATGGCGATTAACGCCGGCGTACCTCAGGGGTCTGTTCTCTCTGCAACATTATTCCTGCTGCACATAAATTACCTTCTTTTATCGGAAGGCATTATTGGTTACACCGATGACAGCACTGTTGTAGAGATATATGTGTCCAAAGTGCGAGCGAGTCCAAGCCAGATCCAATTTCAGAGAGAGTCGATGATCGAATGGGTTGATTTGACACTATGTAGGGTTTCCGATTGGGGTGAAGCCAACCTTGTCAAGTTCAACCCTTCCAAAACCCAGGCGTGTCTCTACTCCGGTATAAAGAGCACATTCAAGTTGACGCCCACTTTCCAAGGTGTATCTGTACCGATCACAAACCATCTAGGGCTTCTAGGCATGACCATCACGTCGAAACTTAATTTCGGTCAACAGTATGAAAACCATAGCACAGTCAGCTACCAAAAAATTGGGAGTCATCCCAAAGGTCCGGCGGTACTTCAACTATTTGCCTGCGTCTGTTTTTCCAGACAAATATAACCCTGGAGCTTTCAAGTGTAGAGTGAAAAGGTACCTCTTGGACATCCTCGTCTTCATCGTCACTTTCCATCAGGTGAGATGGGAGACAAGCGTCTGCTAATTATTAATTAAAAAAAAGTATTATTATTCTGTTTAGTTATTTTTTTACTCGACAATCGTCGGTTTTACGTGTTTTATTATTATTATTATTATTAAGGAAACTGATACCAAATACCCCGTCAAGGAGAAAATTCCAGAGCTTCTCGATCGTTACACTTTCGTAGTTAATAATTTTTCAGGTTCGTTTTGAAACAGCCATACTGTTGACTGGGTGCCGTTTGAGGGTGTTCGTCGTTTGGATACTTGGGGGGAGGGAGACTTGCCGAGCTAACAGATGCAGAAAAGAATAATTTTTGTATAGACATAAAGAGACTCTGTAAATTTATTTTGAAAAAAAATATACCCGTGAAGTTTTTGCCAGTACTTCTTCACGAAGGTTTTTTTCGAACTGGTGGTAAAATCATGTTTTATTTGACGTCAATAAGAACAAGTAATTGTCAATGTTGAGAAATAAATATTTGAATTTGAATTTGAATTTGAATATGAATCTGGCGCTTTTTTTCAATAAATCAAAGATTCGTCGACTGTTATGATATCGTAAACACGGCGGCAACAACCACTTTGAATATATCAACAGTTACATTCTTATGAGCATCAGTGAGGTTGTGGGGTACCAAGCGCGTAAGCACAAGTACCCTCCTTACGCAAAGGTGGTTGTGTAGAATATCATGGACACTTCCCGATCCCATCTGCAGATTGTGCTGAATCTCCTGGTATGTGATTCACCGGTTTTGTTCAATCAAATTTTCTACTTATAGCATATTTTTTTTCCGTAACAGAAGCCAACGGCCGACGACTTCTTTCTTCATGCTTCAAATTTAAGCGACCGCTCTTAAACTCGTTATACCAGCGGTATACACACTTGCTTTAGAAGGCACTTTGTTTTTTTTTGAACTCACCAGAATGGCACCTACCCACTAAAAACCACCTCTTTGGCTGTAGTAAAATTTTACCGTTAGCCTTCATCGGAAGCGACACCCGTCGGGAAGTTGGGCGCGCTGGCGGAGACCCGCTAGCGGGTCTTCCGCCTGTAGTGAAAGTTGCACTGAAGGTGCTCAAAGGGACATGAGTTGGTGGCCGTTCTGGGCAGCCTCCGGTGAAGCCGGGGCTGCGCAGAGGTCGGCCGAAGCTTGACTTAGGGATCAATTCATTTAAATGAACCTATAATGAATTGAGGAAGGGAACTATGCTCCACCAGAGCGAGCAGTCGCTCTGTCGGAGAACGTGAAGCCCTAAGTTTACGGGCTAAGACTGCGATTTCACTAACATCGATATTTTTCATAGCGTCGCAGACGATACGCATATCGTCCGCTACGGAGGGTTGAGGAGTGGATTTGTACGGGCGAGGAGCTGGGATGGGATTTGCTAGTGCAGTGGGGCGGTGCCTCCAGTTCTCTGGAGCAGGCTTGGGCTGAGTAGGCTTTGCAGCCGGAGGAACCCGGCTACGCAGCGGCGGAAAGTTTTCCTGAGAAAGGGGCAGGGCCTGTTTGGATGCCGCCCTCTTAGAATTAGAACGCATACAACGGGGTGCACGAGGGCAGCCCCTGTAATTTGCGGTGTGGCCGGACTGGCCACAAAGCACGCAATCCGGAGGAGAAGGAGTTTCAGGAGTGCGATTGCACTCCTTAGTGAAGTGAGGGACCAGGCACTTTACGCACCTGGGCGGGGCGGCGCAGTTGGCCGCCACATGCCCATACAACTGGCACCGGTGGCACTGGCCGGGGTGACCGATTGAGATGCCAGAGAGACCGCATATGATGCTGACCTCTTTGAAGATCGTCCTGGACTTGGGGACGTTGGCGAGAACCACCAAAGCGAGAGGGTGACGCCTTCCGTACTTGCTGTGCATTTTATGCACCGCGAGTGCCGGGAAGCCTTGGGACTGCAGATCCTCTAGGATAGCCTCGTTCGATAATTCGAACGGGACTCCCCTGAGTACCGGTCTGATCTTACGCTCTTCTGACAGAGCATAAGTGTGATAAGCATATTGCTTATCGGTGAGGAGCTTTGTTAAAGCACGAAAGTCGTCTATCGACGAAACTAAGATTTTAATAGATTCACCCGAGTTGGCCGCTCGGGTGTAATAAATCTTGTGCTCATTGCACAATGTCGAAACCTCAGTCCATTTACCCTTTTCCCGAAGGAAAACGGGTGGTGGGACCTATCGACGAGACTATGATTTTAATGGATTCACCCGAGTTGGCCGCTCGGGTGTAATGAATCTTGTGCTCATTGCACAATGTCGAAACCTCAGTCCATTTACCCTTTTCCCGAAGGAAAACGGGTGGTGGGACCTTGGCCTTGACAGAAGTTGGGGCCGGAGCGGGTGTAAGGCACCGGGGCAGCTGGCGTTGTAGACGCCGCAGGGGGTGTTGGCTTGTTTCGAGCGCTTCATAACAATGGTGAAAGAATGTGGCTCAGAGCCAGTTGGGGTGGCGTCCGAGGATGACTCGATCGCGGGCGCGCGCTTGCGGCACGAAGGGGCGTCTACTTCGCACTCCATGTCACTGGAGGAAGGGGACGCGGGAGGGCCTAAGACCAGAGGGGTCTGGGGAACTGGGGTGGCCTGAGGGGCCATTGTGGGAATTAACGCAATGAAATGCGGGACAAGAGCATCTATGAGACGATACCTATCTGCGTTCATTGACATGCCTTCAACAAGGGTAATCTTATATAACTTGGTCCTAATATCTTCATAGCTTAGGGAAGCCATTGCAGAGGGGTTGGGGAGGGACAACAATATATAAATATATATACTATGAGCCTATCAACGAAAACTAACTTCCTAAAACCACCCTACACGCAGTAGGGCGGTTGGGGACGACGCGGATAACTTACTCGAACACGAAGACTCGAAGTCCTGGAAAGCAGAGCTTGCCGGAGCGGCGACGGCGACGCAGGTCGGCGACGTCGGGCTCCAGGCGGCGAACGAAAATTCGTCGTGAAAACGACGGTTCTGTGAAATTCAGGAGATACGGTACGAAAACCTGAGTCGTGAAAACGACCCGTGAAATTTGGGGTGCTCAACTAGTGCGGGGACTAGAGAGCGGAAAATGCGTCAGCGATCGACGTGCGAACGAATCCGCACGCAAACCGAGGTCGTCGGCGCCTTGTTCATGCAAGCTAATTGAAGTCGATTAAACGATTTAACAGGTTTTAAGTTGGACTTAAAATCTAAAATCATTGCACAAAAATGTTCCCGATGCAGATCCATTTTTCTATGACACACAATAGTTTTATAATGCTGGTAAAAAAATCTAGACGAAAATAAAAATCACAAACAAATATATTTTTATTTTTAAATAATCGAATTTTTTTAAATGTTAACTCGGCAACGTTCCGTACATAAATACTTTCTTTGCAAAACTTTCTGAGTGGCCTGGTATGTTCAAAAGCTTTTAATATTTCAAAAATGTTCGTGTTAGTTTTTCTGTTAAGATCTCGTCTAGAGCGGTACTACAGTCCTTCGTATTTTAACCGCCATTATAACCACGTTTACGGGGTTGTGTTGCGGATGAAGGGAAGGAAAGACCAGTGTAATCCAATGGACGGCAACGCATCATTAATCGGTAAACAATAAATATATACAATACTACTTGTGTTGGAACATTCTAGACTTTATTGATACCGAATTCCCTGATTCGGGAAATTACAGGCAAAAAGACGAAAACCGCCATTTTTAGAGGTTGATTGTAATTTGTCATATGTTGGGTTTAATAAATAATAACATAAAATTCTAAAATTTAATACAATGGATGTTTTACGTCGAAGTATTAAACGACTTCAGCCTCCACACAAGCTACATTGATTTCTTGAAATATCGGGGCGTCCATTTTGATTGGTATAGTTCTCTTAAGGTCAGAAAAAGTCCAAAATGGCCGATGAATAAAATAGAGCCAAAACATGATAAAACTTAAAAAATTACTTTTCAATAATGCATAAGACCAATTGTCCCCAGGTGGCTTTGAGGGCTCGTCCGAGAACTTTTTGGTAAAAAAAGGAACCGGTTTGGGAAGCATTTCACAGTGCATTCGATAAAGGTACATTTAGATTATACTGTTTCAGTTATGACGCATAAAGAATATTTATTGAAGATAGTATGGCGAGTTGGTTTGATGCAACGATTAAGACTACTTTAACTATTTATGGGATTGTAATTTTAACCTACTACAGCACACAATTATTAAAAAAAATATTAAGTGTTTCTTTCCAACGTTCATATAAAACTTGTGTCGGAATCGCTGATATTTAAAATAAGTACGATAATATTATTGATAAATCTTTAGATTGCGTTAATGACTGGTATAATTACAATTCAAGTAAATTTACAACGTGTACACAAGATTATAGTTTTATTAATGTTACACGCATTTTTACCTACGAAAACATTTCCTTATATCGTTGCTACAGGCCAATTGATTGCATAACTAGTTAAATATTGCACTGTCATAATAATATACTTTTTGGAGTTAATTTTAGTAATAAGAATATGACATGATTATTTTATTTCAAGGGTGGGTTAATAGTAAAACAATGCAAAAGCTTTTAAATTCCCTGAAACCTCTGCTACCAGACGTCAAACACAAACAATAATTCATTGTGAAAACACCAAAGAAGTCCAACAAAATTGTTTACATTTTAGTCAAATATCTTTACCATTACTTTCTATCAGATAAAATGGAAGATAAAACTTGGCCCTATACTAATAATATAAAAAGTATTGATAATATTTCAAAATCTAGTGATATTTTACCTAAATCATCCCACGGGATATTTGTTGCCATTCCAAAAGACAAAGGCGGGCGGTGCTGTCTTCGGTATTAATATTTCTACACATATAATACACAACACAGATGCCATAGGTATATTTTAGATCCGATATTGTCTGCTGAACAGATAAGCATGTGTTACGGAACATTTACGAGCGATTCGACACAAGACAGAACTGGTCACGCGTCACTACGCTGTCAGGTAGTCTTTACGAGGTTCTATACTAAGTCTACGGAGTAAACTTACTTAGATTGACGTACGCCATTGTTTGCTTCTACACGAACATATTTCTTCAGAGTTATGATATTCGTAACTGATCACGTATAATTTGTTTTTCAATATATACTTGGGACTGCTGTAAAATTTGAAAATAAAGTTTTAATTTACTGAACGGTATTGTCTGATGACATTCTTTTACGGTATAAACAATAATTTTATTAGCAAAACGTTTAAAATTTGTAATCCACATCCTAATGGCTGTTCAGCTAATCTTTGATTTCTTTGGTTAGTTAAATCATTTAAGTACGAGGTAGAATTACTTGAAATCTCTCTGATTAACGATAAAGAAAATTTACCTTCATTAGAAGCTAAATCTTAGTAGTTATGTTCAGCTTATGGCCAACTAATTAATCTATGCAGAAAATCAACTTGTTACAAATTAAAAACAAAATCATTATATAAGTAATTTTTCAATATTGAACACAAAAATTGTGATATTGTGATATTATTTGTTATAAAAATAAATGTTATTAAAACAAGTTATTCAATTTATTCAAAAGCCAACACAAACTTGCATTCCAGTGTATAGGGCTCTTTACATTGACGACATGACATTAAACTTAGGGTGAATATTGGCCAATCAGAGCCCTGCATCCGAGGTCACGTGGGTTTGTTGTGGCGATCAGCTGTAGCCGGAATGCCGACAAAAACAACAACAAAACAGCGCGGGCGCAGTTCTGGGTTATCCAGGTATATGGAGAAATAAATCGAGTTTATGCCTTTGTGAGAACTTTAAAATATACAGGGTGTTAACCTGACTACATAGATTAGTTTAAGTTCCGGCTAAGCGCCCTCAGAGCTACGCCACAAAGTCCGGTGAAATTTAAAAAGCTAATAGTGCCATAAATAAACTGTCCATTTCGAAAAAAAAAACCTGACTTCATATTGTTCTAATCTAAGGACAGGTTTTGTATAAAAAAAGGAACCCAAAAAACATTATTTAAACATTAATGATGGGTAAATTACTAGTTAGCAACAAAATAGGTATTTGTGGTATTTTTCTAAATAACTTATTTTTAAATGTAATACTTGGTAACATTTCTACAGTTCTGAAAAAAGGCTTAGACCGCAACTCTGTGTCAAATTGTTTTTGATCCTTCCTGTATTGACCCCGTCCCTAAGCTAGGGCACGTAGTTCGATAAACATCCTGTATATGAATTATGTATATTTGTCTTATACTATTGGCCAGGGAAGTATTAATGGTTTTCTTTTTATCATAAGTGGAGCTTTTATATCCATTACTATGTATATTATCAAGGGAAACGCACTATTATGAGATCTCAAATATTATCTCATTAAAACTCATGCCATTATCCTGAACTCCTGCTACAATTGTAAGTCGATTTCTGAAGGGGACTGTATTTATGGTACATACCTACCTACAATTAATTCGTCCTTCAACGTATATATAAGCTTCGCTGGCTTCAAAACCATATAGTTAGTATTCACGAGGATTTATAATTAGCTATTAAATATTAATGAATTGATGACACATATAATTATATCAATTATTAATGTATTCAGGTAGGTGGTTCGGGCGTTCCTTCGCCTACGCCTCTGCACATCATATCTTAACTGATATTTTGTTCACACCTCTTAATAGAGATTTAAAGAGTATCAATGATAAAAAAACTAATATAATAATAATAAATCCCCAGACAAGCACACCAACTGTACTGTCCCAAAGTAAGCAGAGCTTGATTTATGGATGACCATACAGCGAACTGGGGGGGGGGGAATATATTTCAGACCAAATAAGGAGACCCTGATACTTATTACTCGACTGTCAGAAGGAGGGTAAGTTTTTGAATGCATGTATGTATATTTCTTTGGCACCGTTTGATGGATTTCAATATATGAGGTGTCATTAGATTCGTCTCAGTTCTGACAGTGACAAAGGCTGTATTATTTCCCGGAATCCCCGTGAGAACCGGAATTGCAAGTGAAAATAACTTGAGCGGTCGCGTTTTTTTATTTGTCAAACCCCGCAGCTAGTTTATTACTAAGACTTGTGTGGAAATTTTGTTTCTTAATACAATATTTCCTCTTGGTATATCAGCGAATATTCAATACCAGAGCTTATTTTGTTATAATCTGACCTGGAGCGGTACTACAGTCCATATTGATTAAAAATCCAAGTTGTCCAATCTGATGTCAAAAGAATCCAATGTTATGTTCAGGCTAATGGAAAGGATTAGTCACAGAAATTACAGAATCAAATGCAATTCAACTGCGAACGAAAACCGATCGTAACACAAATCAAATATAGCTAACACACACGATGTCCATGGACGCTGATGCTACTTACCATTGGTTGGAGCGTTAGTGTTATGGCAAGAAAATGCCCTCGTTAGTTAAAGCTTTACACGCGGGGAATAATAGTAACGGCCTTCGGAGAGTATCATAATTTTGGTTAGTAAACCAACTTCAAAAATGGAAGGAGACAATTCCCATGTAATTTTTTTATTGTAATAATTCAGATGGGAGCTCTTGCTTAGCAAAATCTATACTAAGTTGCTCCTAAACCTTATGTAGCCATTTGATGGATGACCTGTATCTTTTAAGTTTTGTAGTCTTCATACATAATTTAACTCAAACACTTCCTACTCTAAAACAAACAACGAGCTTCATCTTTATAACAACAGATGCTCGAAAACCGAAAGTTAATAATAATGAACCAACAGTTAAACATTTTGATAGCTAATCGACTGAAGTCCTTGGTGGAAATAGCGCAATCAGACCGAACTGCGAGGCAACGCGTCTTTCAATTTGCGGCGAGATAACTGTCCTGTAACGAAACCAAGATTATATTGCGATAACAATGTTAAATGCCTTTGTATATAGTAGGTATATTTATTTTATATAGTATCTGGTGTTTGTTGCTAGGCGGTGGGTTTAGATTCGTTTTAGTGTTAAATATTCTTATTAAAGTAAAACAGCGGAAGATAGACAAGTTCTTGACGTTGCTTGTGTTATGGATGACCCTACAGCGAACTGGGGGGGAACCCAGGATAAACATACATATATAAATATAAACAACCATGACCCAAGAACAAACATCTGTGTTCATCACACATATGAATGCCCCGGCCAGGACTAAACCTGGGACCTTCGGTGTATGAGGCGAGGCTACTTACCACTACACCACTCGGTCGTCATTCCTATCGCCTTATTGAATTTACTAGCAATCTGACTGTCACGACGCGAAAGGAACCGACGAAATACGACACGAGAGGAGTGCGAACAAACTTTATTTCGTCTTACTCGCGCGCATCTAGATTGTGTCACTTTGGGTCTCTCTCAGTTTCATTAGATCAAAGTCTTTTCAACAATGTTAATATTTTAAGTTTTTGTGAGTACCAGATCCGGTGCTCATGTAAAAACGTCACCTAACTTCCGCTGTTTTAATTAAATCAAAGACTAAAATACATTATTTGTTAAACACCCTTTTATGCGGGCCACAAAGCAACCAAAGTTTTTGTTACAAATGGATCTATATGATTTAAATATGACAAAAAAAATACGTGCATTGATCTCGATAGATTACATTTTCCTACTAGATTCGAACTTTACTGTACCACCACATTTAGTTTCCACATCACATCACAGGCTCACATTAGCACCTGAATCCCCTACAGCGTTGTCGGCCCTTAGTATGCAAAGCGCCTACAAAAGACAGAACCCGTAAGCGATTCTCGCCTTAGCCTGAGCCTCCTCCGAGTTCGCCGACTGTACGTAAGGCTAGTTGTATTAGATTAGTTTATGTTATTGTTAAAAGTAGGTAATCAAAGTTGACCTAAAAATATAGTTATTTAAACATTAGTCGTGTATGTAAATAATAATGTGGCCTATTATTAACGATGTTAATGTAAACACTTTGTTTTAAAAAAATTATCTGTTTTTTATACCCATGATATGTTTAAAATAATGCATTATTATCTGTAAAAGGTAAGAAAAAAAAGGATATAAAAGGAAACCATTTGGAGGCGCCGGGTATCGATCCCGGTACCTCTCGCATGCTAAGCGAGCGCTCTACCATCTGAGCTACGCCCCCGATAGGAGAGTCAGTGAAATAAACCACCAAATTCTTCACCGCGTCTCGCGCGTCAAGTCAAACTACTTTTCAATCAAGTATTGGCTAAATGCCAAGGCGCATAATTTATTGCACAACAACGTTGTTACGCACTTTTATCATATGAAATGTAGATAGAAACCGTGTAAGAATCCAGTCACGAAACTGTACGGCACACTTTGATTCAATGCCGGTTAATGAATTAGACGAGTATATTAGGACGAGTATAGCGATTTAGGTAGTTGATAAATTATTTGTATAATATAATGATAGGTAGGCAATTTACTTTGTCTATAATGTCAAATTGTTGGACTATACGCTTAGTCAAACATACGCTAGATAATGTAGGTATTCCATATTCAAAAATAAAGTTTCAATTGTATTACTTTTAACATGGTTTAATACAAAAATCCTAATAAAGGGTTTGTAAAACGTATACTCTACGCGCCACCGATTCTTCAACAGACATAGCTTTTTTTACGAGACAGTTTCAAATTTCAATCGAGACTTTGTAAAATTATTTCTACTTGAACGTGCTTTGAGTGTAACCAAACACGAATATTTGTGTAGGTAACATATGGTGCGTTCCGAATGCCGATTATATCGCTCAGAGCGCTCGTATACCCGCTCTGAATGGCTGTGAGGGCGTTCACGACGGATATCGATGCTGCGTTCCGTTTGCCGATTACAGCGCTCACAGCGCTAAAAGTGCTCAAAACCGTTCCGATTCGTTTGAGCGCGCTAAAAGTGTTATTAGTGATATTGCAATCGGAACGGTAAATAGCGCGCTAACATTCTGATTGTTCGTCGATTAAGTCTTAAGTTATAATTTCATTAAGATCTTTGACCCTGAATGAAGCAGGAGCCATTTTTTTACATTATTACGAAAGAAAATTAATAAGCAAGCTTTTAAAATCTTTAATCGACTAATAAAAACATCAACAAAGTAACGTCATGTGTCGGACCAAGTTGTCATCGGCCATAACGAGCCATTTATCGTAAACAATTCGTGACGTCATCTGTGACGTAACTTGGTATGTGTTTTATGCGCGTTATAGATAAATTAAAATATACTAGTGTATGACGGTTAAAAGCAATTGCTTCAAGTCAATATTTAGATTAATGTTTTGTATGATTCTATAAGGTAATAAGCAAAATAGCCGAATAAGGATATAAGTGACTCGACCATTCATTACAAAAAATTACTGTATTTAATATTGTTCATGCGTAATAATTGTTTCCGAGTGAATTGAATAGTTAAATAATATTTGGTGCAGTAGTAATTTGTTAAATAATTGAGTTTGAGTTAAAATAACGGCTTAGATATTTGGTAGCAGAGGTTTCTTGGTTAAGATCTCGTCCGGGGCGGTACTACAGTCCTTCCTATTTTAACAGCTATGATACCCACCAGTGTAATTACTGGAACAAAGGCAACTCCAACTTAAGCCTACGGCCGGCAACGCATCATTCATCGATAATCAATAACAAACAATACAATCAATAACGTCTACGATTAATGCTGTCTACGCGCATTGATGCCACTTATACCTACGCGCATTGACGGCCTGTTTGGTGTGGAGGTAAATAAATTAAACAAGAGGGGCGATTGCAACGTTTGCTTGTGCCGTATTTAATAAAAGAGGTTATTGCACAAACAAACACTCCGACATTTATGACTGGCAACTTATAAGTCTGTCATTATTTGATTTTATTTGTAAAATGTAAAATATATAGAATATGGAAGATTGTTCCATGGAATTCCTTGACGGGATTCCTTTACGGAATTCTATTGCGGGCTTCGTCCCCAAAATAGTCTAATAATTATCCTTGTATTTTATTATAAAATAGATTCATCATAAATAAAAGTAATTTCAAGTTATAAGTGTTTTTCCTTTGTTGATTAGGAAGACCTCCCTAGGTTAGATTAGGTCCATCTAGGGTCCCGTACCCCCAGAGTACCCTTGCCTTCCATGCCAGAGGTCCCGGGTTCAAATCCTGGTAGAGGCAGATTTTTAATTATTTTTGCTTTCTAGTCATGGATGTGTTTGTATGTTTATTTAAGTTTATTTCTAATATTTATATTAGGTCTTTACCTATGAAATTGCCGTTTTTCACGAAATAAATGAAGCTTAATTTTTTTATATATATTTTATTTCTATTATACAAAATAATCACCCATGCAATCAATGCATCTTTGCCAACGCATTGGTAGCTTATTGATGCCTTTCTTGAAGAAATCAGCTGGACGGGAGGCAACAAATTCTTCAAAGGCATTTTGTACTGCCTCTCGGGTATTGAATTTTTTTCCCGCCAAGAAGTTATCCAAATTCTGGAAAAAGTAGAAGTCTTTAGGCGCAAGGTCTGGTGAGTACGGTGGATGACGGAGAACTTCCAACCCCAACTCTTGTAGCTTGGAGACCGTCTGCTGTGCAGTATGAGGTCGCGCGTTGTCGTGCAGGAGCAGTGGAGCCGAACGATTGACCAAAGCTGGTTAGGAGACGTGCGAGCTTCTCCATCATTGTGTTCAGTTCTTCACAGTATACATCTGCAGTAATGCTTGTCCCGTTTGGCAAGAAGCTGTGATGAATTACACCCGCGTTAGACCACCAAACAGTGACCATCACTTTTCTAGGGGTATGTTTTCGTTTAGGGCATTGTTTAAATGCTGAACCAGGGTCCAACCAACTTGCTGAGCGCTTACGATTGTCAAACAGGATCCATTTCTCGTCACAAGTAACAATGCGGTTCAGAATTCCTTCATTTGTATGCTTGCTGAGCAGTGCAAGGCACGTCTCCACGCGTACTTCGCGCTGGCGGTCATTGAGTTCGTGGGGTACCCATTTGTCAAGCTTTTTTACCTTGCCAATTTGACGCAAATGGACCAATATTGTTTTGATGCTAACGTCGAAAGCTGCTGCTAATTCATCCGTGGATTGAGTTTCATCAGCTTCCACAATTGCCCTTAATTCGTCATTGTCGACCAAAGTTTTCGGACGACCACGGGGTTCATTTTTCAGGTCAAAATTTCCAGAACGGAAGCGGGTAAATCAATAACGGGTGGTGCGTTCGTTTGTAGTGTTCGCTCCGCAAAACGTCGTTGATGTTGCGTCCCGCTTGTGCCGCTTTGCTGCCACGCCGGTACTCATACTCCATAATTACTCGAATTTTTAACTTATCCATGATGACGAAAAATGTTCGAATGCGTTGAAAACAAAACACTAACTATTAAACAAATGACGATTTTAGAAAAAGAATTCCATGTTTGTCAAATAAAATTAATTTGAAATTAGAATTATCAGTCAAAAAAAATATATTTTCATTTGAAATGGCCAGTACGGCAAAACGGCAGTTTCATAGGTAAAGACCTATTATATGAAAAATATGTGCGTTTATATATTTCTTTAGTTTATTTATCCAGTATCTAATATCCATAACAGAAGTTCTTAAATGATACTTAATTAGGGCTAGATAATGTGGTTGTTAGAAATATTTATTATCATCAGGAGCAAAGCGTTTGTTGGCTATGTCAAAATAAAAAAAATAAAACGCGTCATAGAAAAAGTACTGTTTCTATTTAAAAGGCTTTGCTCGGCTTACAGAGAGTGGGCTAGGCAATATCATTAAGACAGGTTGAAATCTATGAATCGTTCTTACACTTATATCAGCTAAATGGGCAGATGAAAAGCGGCATTGTGTTATGCTAAATAGTGACGAAAATTCATCAAAGATAATGGCTCCCATTTTGACAAGATCGGCGAGGTATGCTTGACGAATGTATATGCTATGTGTTGAAAAACTAAGCCGCTTTCTATGTAGCTGTTCAGCTGAAATAAGTTTAAGCATGTTTTATAGATTGTAGGGTTAGGTACAGTCGAGGAAATTAGTGCAGGCTCATATGCGCATTTGAATCCCCTGCAGTGTTGTCACCCCTTAGTATGTGGAGCGCATACAAATACCAAAGAACGCGCTAACGACTCTCGCCTTAGCCTGAGCCTCCATCGACTTCCCCAACTGTACCTATGAAGGTAAGTACGGACTGATAATTTGAGTTCATTAGGAAATCAAAACCGTTTATTGGACGAATAAAGGTAAAATAAAAACAAATGAAATATCTAATATTGAATAATTACAGGCCATACTCTACCATTTTATTTGTGTACAATAAAAGGAGGAAAAGAAAATAATGTCACAAATCCATGATGTCAACATTTTTTGTTATTGTTACAGATGTAAAATAGCCATTAATTCAACAAACATAAATATATGTGCATATCTTAATCTTAATCTAAATCGTAATTGAAAAAATGACATGTTTAAGTTAGTCTGTTATTGAAATATTCATGTAATGTATATAAGCATTTATCTACTAAAAATGCTTTAGGTCTCTTTTTGTAAACATGTATATCACGAACTTATTTTATGGTTTTTGGTAATTTATCACATATTTTAGAAGCCACTCCGAAGAAACGTTTATAAAATATGCATTATTCTCTGTGCAATGAGGTTGAGTATAAATTTAATCTTTATACCTGTTACTTTTAAATTTTTGAATCAATTGGGATTCTGAAGTACCCAAAAACGCTTTAGAGCTTAGAACACTTTACTCCTACGAATTGGAGATTCAGTGGACTTCAGTTGTAGGCTGTTCTGATACGGTAATTCTTGTACTTAAAAAATAGGGCATTTGTAACCATAATATGGAGAACATAATTAATTTAAAGGTTAACATTAAATCACAAAGAACAAATGTAAAAAAATAACCCAATAATTACTTAATGAGTTCATTAGCTTCTTCGACATTGGTTAAATTGTTTTTTAATCTCTCACAATATTTAGGTATCAATTATATTATAATTCAACCAATAAAAACACGAAGCGATAGTTAACACTTGTATGCAGTGCACTAATGCATACAACGCATTAATAATACATTAAGTTATCGCCACATGCCGTAATTACTTTACTTAAGTTTGCATTGTTTCGTGTTCCCTGGGTCAATTATTGTTTTATGGAAGTTACTGGATTGCTAAATTAATTTAAAAGGTAAAAAACGGTTATGTTCAATATCAAGTTCCGAAGTTATAATCTCCAAGCGCAGGTATTATTGTTTTTCATAGGCTATATTTCATTAAATATTTCACAGACTACAATCATTAGCGAAGACTAATAAGTTACTTTAGCTAGTAGTGCAGCCAAGTTGCAATCTACAATCATTAACATCACGCATCGAGCATCACGTGATATAACGATGGTCATGTGATATGCTGCATAGTTTAAGGGTTTTCTATACCCCTGAGGGCCTAGACCTGTTTCTATCTTTACTCGTAAGACACTTTACCTATACTTTGATATAAAAAAATTTAAACTGCATTAGTTCATACTAATGATTGTATGAAATTGTCTCTGCATTCATTAGCTCATTAACAAAGAATATTTATTATAATTTAGTGCAAGAACTATATACATTAACATAAATAGATAGCCTCCATCAGTATTGAATAAACAAATTGTTATGTTTCTACAATGTGCACAATAAATTATAATAATGTTAGTATTCCAGTTTGAAACCAGGATCAGTGATAAATAAGGCGAGGCAGACTATAAGATCAGCAAAAGGGCTCTATGTTACGAAGACATTGCCAATTCGACAGCTAATAAAGACATTTTTCTATGGTCACGCAACATGTATTTTATTCATATATATATTATGACAGAAAATATAAGACTACGTCTTTTTTACATAATTTAAGTTAAAATAAATCCGTTTACTCATAGAATACTCATGAATTGACGTTCATTGTCAACGTTGGATGATACATAGCCATGCCAAAGTATTTGGGGCTTGTTTTGTACCGAGTCATATATGGGTTTCTATTATTTATTATTTTATATTATAATTTATTGTTTGATTACTGAATCGAAATTTTTGTGGTGTTGGAATTTAAATAAGAATATATTAAATTTTTTTTTAATGCCATACTTTACATGAACTATGCTTTGGCTTTCATCTTGATTATCAATTTTATTAACATCCAAAGATTAGAAAAAAATATATACGTGTATTAAATATTAAAAGTTTTATATTTCTCAACAACTTGGACGGTTATTGTACTTAATTTTATATAATGTTAGGTAGATACTTCGGTAGATACTGCGGCTCCTTTCCATTATCTTCTTTATCTTTCCACTATCCTTTCCTTTCATACCTCGAATCTCATCCGAGGAAGAAAGAGGTCTCTTCTATTGAAGAATTGTTATATCTCTTGAAAGATAGACGTAGCTAAGAATACACGTATTAGACCTACAGACTTCTGAGTCCTCCATTTTCTATTTCTATGTTTGTATGAAAAATCACTTATCATTGTCAAGCTAGGGCAAATAGAATAAAACACGCAGATATAAATTATAAACAATATAATAACTTAACAAACAACAGGCATGAATATATAAAAATTATGATATGTATAAATGTAGATTTTTTTATTCAAACTTACATCGAAACCTTATCGTATTAAATGCACCATGATTGTTATTAACACATTTTATATCACAATTGAAGGTCCATATTGCATTATTTTTATATTAAAACTATAAAAATATTCATATTTGTACGTCTGTTAAGACTTTTTAATTTTAAGACTTTGTTAGATGTTCTAA
This sequence comes from Marasmarcha lunaedactyla, assembly GCA_923062675.1. NCBI lineage: Eukaryota > Metazoa > Arthropoda > Insecta > Lepidoptera > Pterophoridae > Marasmarcha > Marasmarcha lunaedactyla. The sequence continues at coordinate 7,793,244 of OV281342.1, read as the reverse complement.
CAGTTTTGTACGGAATTTCTTAAGATCGTCTTCTAACACGTGTTCCACGTATAACTTTTGACTCAAGTATACCTAAACATTCAACTTCCCATAGAAAACTTTAAAAAGTAATCTAAATTTATATTCAGATTTCAGATGTTCATAACAAGTGAGTGTTATCTAGTTGTCTCCCTCTAACACGACGATTTGCGTTCCTTTTCCCACTGCATCTCCAATTTTGACGGGTGCTACGGATGCTACCACACCTGTTCTTGGTGACCTAACTACGTATTCCATTTTCATGGCTATTACTACGAAGAGAGGCTGGCCTTTTTCAACCTGAAAACAATAAATCAACAAATTATATCATAAGAAATGAAAAGACGTAGTAATGAGGTTAGGAGATATAACTACCACTACAGCTAACTACTGCGTGATTAGGATTCTTATCTACATTAATCTACTTTCTAACTACTAATAGGCAAAGGTCAGTAGTACTTATTTTAAAAATATTACTGATAAAACTTACACAACTTTTATTAAATTATTACGAAAAAAATTGCACAGAATTTCAAAAATAAATTCAAATAAAAACAATGCCAGGTTCGTAAGAAATCCAAGGGTGGCAAAATAATATAGCTCCACGAAATAGCTAGAAGTGTGTAAAACAATGAAATTGATTGCAAAGCAAACAAAAAAACAGTTTTAAACAAGTCACTGTTCAAATTCTACGTAATTGTCGTATAATTTCTAAACATAAAACGATAATTTTATGAATTGCACAATAGTATGCCCATCAATAAAGAGTTGAATACAACTTCATACGTTTTTGACATTCTTTCCCATAAAATAATGGTAAAAGGAGATTTTGGCTCCGAAAACCTTTGCCGTCAATTCACTATTTTACTGTATAATATATACTAAATATTTTTCTTAATACCGTTTCAAATCATATCGCCTATGCCCGATTTTCGCAAAAGTTTCTGATATTTAGAGTGTTCAATATTGTGTGACTTGCACTTTTATTTCAAGGGGAGAAGTTTCGAAGTACTGACATTTAAATTAATAAAAATTAAAATCTTTTCTTAAACATTAATAAGAATATTATTTTTACCTTATCCCCCGTATTCACCATGATTCTCTCCATGACCCCAGGCGTGGGCGAGCTAGCACTGTTCGCCGCAGATTCTGCGCTCGCGCCGCCCACAGCTTCGTATTTAGGTAAAGGTACCTCCATTACTGTTAGACCATCCTGAATTCAGAAAAGGTTTTTTAATATAATGTTGTGACGCAGAAAAAGCCCCTTTCGACGATCCCGGGTTCGATCCCCAGTGACAGCCAAATTGTATAATAAGTTTTTACAATTTAAGTACACGTAAGGGCTGTTCTAACAGTGTAGGAATTATCGTGCGGAAACCGACCAACCTTGGATATTATTTCTAAGGTATGTCTAGACAGCCAACATGCAGTATACAAGCGCGGTAGACAAAAAAATTGTCAGAAAAGCCCTCAAATGGAGGAGGCTGGTGATATGGTTCGTGATAATGTTGTATAAAACTGAACAGTTTTAAGTTAGAACGCCAGATTAAGCTTAAAATTAACAAATGTATGAAGACCAATATGCATATTAAAAAAAAGAACAGGCTATAAATTCAAAACACAGTTATTTCATCATAGACGTGAATTCTAGATGTTACTTAACATTTTCTCAATATATTCCTATTTTCGGGTTATATTTGCATATAAAACAAATGAAATTTTTGTCTTTGAATGAAGCACTTGCTAAAAAAAACATGCGTAACAATATTTGATAACTAAAATTTTTATGCAGACAGGTCCAAGCTGTATTTAAAACTTTCAATACAACCCGATTATGTATAGCTATAATATCTGTAACTCATTACTATAATTACGCAATTTATCATCATAATGTCCTGAAAACTTCAAGAATAGAGTGAATAAGCATGTTACCGCCTCGTATCCATTATCGCTCTCCATCATGTGAGATGAAGGACAAGCATAAACCCAATTCACAATAAAAAAATACAGCAAATTATTTGTAAGTACAAATAAAAAAAAAAAAACACGACTGTGGAAAACATGCATACTTTTGAACTACTGAAAAGATGTTGTTTTTATGCAAAAAAAGTAATAACAGTAAGGAACCCTCTCGAATTAAAAAAAAAAAACTGTCTCAAAATAATTTCTTTCGTTTGGGATACAATGCCACAGACAAGTAAATACACACTTGCACACGTCAAACTTACAACAACCCTACGTTGGTGGTTAAAAAGATTCTTTCTAAACACGAACCTGGTCATAAACATGAACTTCGTGCTCGTGTGTCAAAAGGCCGACACTGCTAATTCTTCCTTCGACATTAGTAGATAGTCTGTGTCCATTGTCGGTACTGTGTATGGTGGCCTCGATTTGTTTCCATGCTCCGTCGTTTACTTGCACTTTGTAGCTGTTCGGTGTACCTTGGTATTCTATGTTCACTTTCAGATCTGGATTAGGGTAGAAGGAATTAAAAAAAGTTTAAAAGATCTTAGATATAAAAAACGAAATTCTTATATCGCATTCTTCCTATTTTAGGAATCCAAATCATCAAAGAAGATAATCTTCTTAAAATGAGTTCATTATAACTTTTTTATTTGTTAAGGAATGCCCTTAAATATATAAAAAACACATTTAAATTATGTATATCATAACCGAGTCTTAGGGAGAGTGGTTAGAATCCCACCAATTATAATAAATCATATAGGTCCGTACTTCAAAGGCTACTGTTTGTTAGATTCAGGACAATATTATTTATTTTTCTCCAACATAGTGTAAAGATAATAACAATAAAACTGATGAAGTAAGTCAAAAAACAAAAGTATAACGTACCGTGACATCTGCGGTGTGAATCGGGTGTTTGGATATTTTTTTAAATTACATGTTTAAATAGTTTATCACCATAAAGAAACATTGCAGAAGTAACAGTATGTTTACAATCTATAGTTTTCTAGATACAGCAATATGTTTGAGGAGCTGCTGCGAGTCGCCGAAACACGCTGCGTACAAAACGGTACTGAGTTATAACGTCACAAATTGTAAAGGATACTAAAAAATTTATGGGCGATTGGATAAAAAATATAATAGCTATTATATAAAACGCGTCTACATGCAGACTGTCAAAATAAAATTTGTTATTTTTAATGTCAGTATGTTAACAAATTTTATAAGTTTTTTGCTGCTTTATTAAGTGGTTCAATCTATATAGTTTAGATATTTAATTCCAAACTTTATTTTACAAACATTAATTGGGTCAAAGTGGCTAATATTTTCTAAATAAATGATAAAAACTTGAATTTTCAAACGATGTCAAATACCCAATTATATCTAATATATTAACCCACTTTACCTACTTTTTAAACTTTGTAGTTTTAAAACAAAACTGCAAAGTTCCACTATGTGTTATGTATATCAATGTAATAATAACTAGTACTGTTTAAAACGACACAATTTTCTCACATATCTGAGAAAACAATCTCCTTTATATTTCCCCGAGTTTACGTGTTCGGAACTGATTAAAAATTCATAATCATCAAACGAAAAAATATGGTCCAATATGGCGCGGCCGTTGGTTGGTAATAGGTTTACGAATATATTTGTTCCCTCCCCGATATTCAGTGGCGCTCAGTTTACTGACGTCACAGTCTAGCGTCTTTGGTTCCGTGATACGGATTTTCTGGGTTTTTTACTACCTCCGAGCGCTCTCGAAGTGATTTTTTTTCTTTGCGACTAAGTCTCTTAGTTTTTAAAGTGCTGTGTTGTGCTTGTGCTGAGTGCTGTGTTGTGCTTGTGCTGAGGGCTGTGCGTGCCCAGCGTAAAGTACTCTGGTTTTAGTACAAAGGATACCCAACGGTGACAACTAATTTGTACTGATCCAGTCATTTTATTTTATATATTATTTCCTTTCTACTATTTTATTTATTTACTCTTCTATTTTCATTTATCTCTTATCTTATTTCTTATTTGTGTCTTTTCGTGTACATTTGCCCTTTTTGTCGGTAAAGGTTGACCCTAACGTGGTTAACTCTTTACCTGCGTACCCTTTTTAGGATTCCAGGTAGCGGTCTTCGGCGAACTATGGCTAGTTTTTAAGTTATTTTCAGCCCGTTAAGAAGCAGATATTTCGAAGGCCTTCATGGCCTTCGTTCGCGCGCAGCGTCTATACATCTGGACACAGTTCGAAAGTGGGCTCAAATCCACAATCAAATTTCCTTCTAAAAAGGAAAGACGGGCACGCCAGCCCGTATCCACCAACCTATCACGAGAACGATCTAGCTCGCGCTCGTCCGTGGCTTCGTCTACCAGCAACGCATCGTCGATGAATTGCGATATCCCGGCTCCCGTTCAAGCCCTCGAATCCAACGAGGGCTTCACTGTCGTCGCTAAGCGACAAAAAAGGGCTAAGCCCTCATCTAGCGAGTCCAAAACCCCTAAAAAGCGGGCCCCGCAGTCCATGCCCGCATCCTCGCGCCACGATTCCGAGGTCAAGCCAACCGGTCGGCATCCGCCTCCTATTTTCATCCGCGATAAAGCGGCATGGACACCTGTGTCCACACACATGTCCAATTTCAAAATCGCGTATACACACGCAAAAAATACTGCGATCGGTATTCGCGTGGCAATTGCCTTGCCCGCCAACCACCACGCCCTCACAAGGTACTTGATGGAGAAATCCATCGAGTACCATACCTATGCACTCGAGGAAGAGCGCGTTTTACGGGTCGTCCTTAGAGGCGTACCAAAAGAGCTCGACACCCAGCTGTTATTACAGGACCTTAAAATCCAGGGGTTCCCTGTGCAGTCTGTCCACCGCATGTATGGCAAAGATAGGTTGCCGTACAATCTAGTGTTAGTAACACTAGATCACTCATTAGAAGGCAAGAAGATTTTTAATTTAAAAACCATTGCCAACCTGTCAGGGATCACAGTGGAGGTCCCCTTCAAGCGCGGCATTCCGAGCCAATACCATAGATGCCAAGTATATGGCCATACGGCAAGAAACTGTCACGCCAAACCTAGGTGCGTTAAGTGCCTGGGCGATCATGGCACTGCGGAGTGCGCGAGAACCCCGCTGTCCACAGATCCCAGACGTGGGTCGAGCCTGAATATTGTGTTTCGCAGATCCTGACAGGGCATGGTTGTTTCAAGAAGAGATTGTACGACATGAAGCTGAGCGAGCTAAGTATGTGTGACTGCGGAACGAGTGAGGAGGATCGGGACCACGTTTTGTGGTCCAGTCCTTTGTATGATGACCTCAGGGGGGAATTGCTTGACAGCATGGAAAGGAAGAAGGAGGGACCAGTCCATTTCGGGGAGCTCGTGAGCTCAGCTCACAACTACGGCGCGCTTAAAAGGTTTGCCAAGAAGTGGCATGGAAGGAGAAATGACGCCGAAGTCGTCACTGTCGCGTAAATGTCCTGCCCCAGAATGGGGAGAAAGGGCCGATAGGGACAGGTTTAGAATAAAATTTGTAGGGAGTGAAGACAGCCACGCCGCAAGTCCAATACTCAGAGCGGCGTGGTCTCCCACGATTCGGCCCGTATACCCGTAAGGTTGGCGGGGCCATGGGAAGGTGGTGGGTTGTCCACAGACCCCCCCGCATGCGTATTATGCAAGACGGTTGGCCATACAGCTAACTATTTAGGTTGCATTAGGGCTCCAAAACCAAACCCCCAAAAGGCTAACAAGGCGAAGCAGAGATCTTCAGCCTCTGCTCCTGCCAACCCCAGCCCACCCTTAAAACCGCAGCCACAATTAACCAATCCTCCCCCGCCACCCAAGAACGCATGGGTGACCACGCCTACCATGGTGCGGAAACCCATCGCTTCCCTCGCTTCTCCGCCTTCTCAGGTACAGCTGGTCAGGTTAGCACCTACTTGCTTGCCTTCTCGTCTCCCAGTTAATGGCCGTGCGGAGCCACTTTCGGACTTCGCGCTGATTAGCGAATTCACCTCAAGCTTCGACTTGGGCGAAATAATAACTCTGGCACGCAAACTATGAGCCGCAAAAGGCGACTTTCAGGCGACGTGCTTAGTAGCACTCAAACCCCATTCACTTATCGCCAACGTCCAGAAATTTAATAAATTAAACTTTTAAATGGCGTCCTCTAGGATAAAACCGCAGTCCCTCACTATCGGCTGCTTCAACGCCGATGGTCTTACACATCAGCGCAATGAAATTCACGAATTCGTTCGAGAATTTCAAATCGACCTCTTACTTGTGCAGAAAACCTTTTTGAAACCTAGTCACAAGGACCCTAATATAGCGAACTACAACATCGTTCGCAACGATAGGCTTACCGCTGATAAAGGCGGTACCCTCATCTATTACAAAAGGTCACTGCATTGTATACTTGTCGATCCCCCACAGCTCGAGAATATCGAAGTTTCCTGTTGTAGAATAGCGATGAGCTGCCATCAGCCAATCACGCTAGCATCCATCTATCAACCACCAGACAAAGCTATACTTCAAAGCGACCTTCAGTCGCTACTCGATATGATTCCCTCCGTAATACTAGCTGGCGACTTCAACTCGAAATATTCATGTTGGTATTCCGTAGTTACCAACCCAAACGGTCGTCGGCTTCATCACATGTTAGAGGCGCTAAATTGTGATGTAGTGGGTCCTCGGGAACCGACACACTATCCCTATAACACAAATCATCGCCCCGATATTCTCGATATAGCAATCCTCCAAAGTGTTAACTTAACGGTTCACTCAGTAGAAGCCTTCCACCAGCTTACTTCGGATCACCGACCTGTAGTCTAGGTATCCCAACTGACCCCATTCCTCAAATGAGGAATGGGGGAAACACATCGATTGGGTCAAACTAACAGAAGCCGTTAAGACAATCGACAGCCCCGACCTAAACACTATTCCCGATTCGTTATCATCCATCGAGGAGACCAATGCTGGGATCGGTGCTTTCACTAACCAACTTCGAACTGCTATCAGTGCATCCTCCAGGCAGGTTCCGGCGGCGAATGATCGACGCTGGGTCCTGCCTGAGGATGTGAGGGAGTTGTTGAGAGCAAAGAACGCAGCTATCCGGGCGTACGATTACGCTCCGAAAGAGGCAAACCGCATCCGTATGAGGGCTCTACAGCGAGATGTCAAATCTCGCGTACGAGGATTGCGGTCTTACAACTGGGACGCGATTTTTTAAGAGATTTCGCCTTCGCATCTGGCTTACTGGAGCTTGGCGAAGTCTCTTAAGGTGGACTCTACCGCGTCATCGATGCCTCCGCTTCTTAGGCCACCGCCCATGACTCCCGAGTTCGATGACTCCGAAAAAGCTGAAACCCTAGCCGATAGCTTAGCCCAACAATGTACACCGAGTACAGAAAGCACTAACTCCCTCCACATAGAAACTGTGAATAGCACAGTCGAAACTAAATGCGGCAACCCACCGACTGATACCCTCCAACCGGTAACGGTGGAAGAGGTACAGATAATAATTAAAAACCTAAAACCGCGGAAAGGCCCAGGTCCAGCCGAAATACCAAACAGGGTTCTGAAAGATCTCCCACTCGCACTCATACAACTGTTAGTAGTTATATTCAATAACTTACTAACAAACTGCTCCTTTCCGGAAACATGGAAGGAAGCGATCGTCATCGGTATTATGAAACCCGGAAAACCGGCTAATTTACCTACAAGCTACCGTCCTATTAGTCTGCTTAGTGCGATAGGCAAATTATACGAATGGTTCATTTTGAACAGGCTTCGAGAGGTCAGCCACACCAAGCACCTGTTACCGGACGAACAGTTCGGCTTCAGGTCCCGTCACTCCTGCACCCAACAGGTGCACCGCATCACGGAGCACATCTTGGAGCAAAGGAACGTAGGTCGAAAACCGATAGGCACGGGTACGCGTTTCTTTGACGTGGCGAAAGCCTTGGACAAGGTCTGGCACAACGGCTTGTTATTCAAGCTCTTCGAACTAGGCGTGCTAGACAGCCTCGTACACATCATACGAGACTTTTTACAGTGTCGAACTTTTCGTTACAGATTGGATGGTACACTCTCTAATCCCCGCCCTGTATTAGCCGATGTCCAACAAGGCTCGTTGCTTTCTCCGACTTTGTTTTCACTGTACACTAGTGACATGCCGAAGACGAAGAAAGTAGAACTCGCACTCTTCGCCGACGACACTGCGCTATACACATCTGATAGGAATCTACGTAGGTTAACTAGAATACTCCAATCCGCAGCCAACGCATTAGGCGCTTGGTTTATGAAATGGAGAATAGAAATCAACCCAGAAAAAAGTGCAGCAGTATACTTCTCTCTTTCAACCTGCTCTAAGACAACCTCTAGGAAACCCTCCAAAAGATTAGGTCAGATCTCTCTGTTTGGTACTCCGATACCCTGGGTTAAAAAATTCAAATATTTAGGAGTCACTTTAGATAGTGGACTTACATTCGCGGATCACATTAAACGAGTCCGGGACCGAGCCGCCTTCGTCATGGGTAGGCTGCACCCCCTAATCTGCAAGAAAAGTAAAATGTCGCTTAGAAATAAGCTTACACTTTACAAAACTTGCACCCGCCCCATCATGACATATGCCAGTGTGGTTTTCGCTCACACCAGCAAGTCGAATATCAATCACTTGCAGGTTATTCAAAATAGGTTCTTACGCAAATGCGTCGGGGCCCCGCCCTTTGTCCGCAACTTAGATCTGCATAAAGATCTCGAGCTGCCCACTATTGCCATGTTGATGAAGTTAGTGTCTAGACGCTACTTCGACCACGCTCCCCACCATCCCAACCCGCTGGTCAATAAGTCAGCTGGCTACACAGCCAACTCAGACGCGCCGGTCCGTTACAGGCGTCCGCGTAACGTTTTAAAAGATCCCGACGACGCTATTACAACAAGGAACGCCGGCGTTCCAGTTAGAAATAGGGCAACACGGCATTCGAATCGCCTAACCCACCGGTGGGCCAGGCTAACGCGGCGTACGCATTCCTACTGAGTTTCTTGCTGGTTCTTTGGCAGTAGATGACCCTTCCGAACCAGTGGTAGTTTCAATATACGACGTCCTAAGCCGAGATCCGTGCCCTCTCGGGTGCCGTATGTAGGAGTAGTTTGGGTTCCGGCTAAGCGCTCTCAGCGCTAGGCCACAAAGTCCGGTGAAATTTAAAAGGCTAATAGGACCATAAATAAACTGTCCATTTCGAAAAAAAAAGATCTATCTGCCAATGCTGGAACAAATGTTTCGCTGGAAAAGGGAAGATGGAATGTTTCACTCCCCTATACGATCCCAAGCGTCCTTTTAATCCTCACACACAAAGTATATTATAGCACAACACTTTGATTTGATTTGAAAAGAACATTATCTTGATGGTGCCGGTGGGGCTGTCAAGGCGCAACTGTCCCGTCCCATGCGACAACGAGACATGTGAGGATATAATGGCAATGAGTAAAAGATATGGAGGATGTACCTAACATTGTTCAAGCATTATTAGTATTATAACTACAGAAACCTATTTATCTTTATGGCCTAAACACAGTAACATTGGGATTATTAGAATGAATATTAATTTTACACACCCACAAATGAACTCAAGTTTTATAATCGTTCCGTTTAATTACCTTATCTCTTAATTGCATAATATATATTTATCGTCATAACGACGACGTCAAATTTACGAATATATCTAAATTGATAAGATTCTTTCGTCAGTTTTATTTTAATAGGTACCTACTTCTATAATATAACGGTAACTAAAAATCTAAATACGAAATATGGCTAATTTTAAACATGGGTTGGACTAAATTGTAACGATTATAGTCAAATAAATTTAATTACTTCACAATAATAGCATAATAAAGTCTTTTTCAAACAAATTTCCCAAAATAATTACTGTTTTTACATATTAATGATTTGCGCGAAAGGGGCTCGACTGATAAGTCATTTTAGGTAAATAACGGCCATTGCTTAAGACGCTCCTAAGTATAAATATTGCTTACCGAATTTATACTTTATTTTAACTACATCTAGGTCTATACCAGCTAAGCAAAATCTATAATTAAGAGTGTCCAAGTTTGACGTCTCGTCTACTTTGTAGCCTTTGTCCAAGCGTCAGGTCTGTTCATAAATTAACAAATATACAATTTACGCATTTTAAATTCTCACCTTGACCATCATGCTTCAATTGAACAGATTTTTTCAACTGATAATTTGGTCGCCACGCATTCGAGGAGAGCGCAATACCTTTCCATGTTTCATTTGATGATTGTTGCAGTTGTTTAATCAAAATCTGAAATTTAAATAAACAAATTATTTATTTTACGTTTTGTCTCGTAATGAAGTATAAAAAAGAGTTAAGCGAACCCGAACGGTAATATGTCCAATGGCTTTCGTACTCCCGTCCGGTCTTGTAGTTTAAAGTACCGCACACTATGTGCATTCTCGCTTTACATACACTATAATTGTACATTTATCTTGATTTTTTGATTAAACTGTTGATTTTGTACAGTAATAATAACAATAATATATATAATAATAGTTACAATCTTAGGTGAATCATTGTCACTAAATTAAGTAAACCAATTTCTAAATTTTTAATAAAACATGAATATATGGTTGAATTACTGTACATTACAGTTTGCTTTTTTAGATCAGCTTCATAAGTTCTACTCTATGTAGTACATTGGTTGGTACAACTGTCTAAGATTAGTTTCTGACTTGTAAAGAGATCTTAAAAATAAAGTGTTCTTGTCACAGAAATAACAAAAAAGAAACATTATTAGTTTATCATAGCACTAGCAAACCTCACGATGAATCCACCGTTTCTGCGCAACTTGTTTCTTTGAAGTCACGAATAAACACTATACATTTACAGAACTGAAATTATCATCTAAACGCAAACTATTCTGAAATCATAACAAAATCATTTCTGACCAGTCCCAAAGCCGCACAGCTGGCTTTAAGGTCTCTGCGCGGGAGTTCCTTAGGGAACAGTTCGTGCTCGTGTTGCGGTATGAAGGCCGTGTGTACGTCGCCCGCCACGAACGCGCGCGCACCGCTCAGACGAAGCAGGAAGTTTACGTTTGTTTCTAGACCTGCCACCTGGAATATAATTTGAAATTATTTGAATATTTCAAATTGAAACTATTGGTTTATAAAAAGTATGTTTTTAAGTTAATACAAGTGAAATAGTATTCGTGCCATTGTAGTAACGGGGCCGTCCTATTTTGTTAAAATTTAATTTGGGCTATTTAAAAGAAATTGCTTTTGATCACAACCATGAGTACAATACATACCAAATAAAGTCATAGCCACGACTTTTAATACTGCAAAATATGCAAAAGACATAACGTGAATCGGCGATCGTTTGTATCAATAATTATTGTCGCTTATCAGACAGGATAATCATTAAAATAATTCAATTCAAACACAACGAAATGACCCACCAACAAAGGAATACAGATAAATAGGTACAAATTTAACTATAACTGGTGACTTTACGAAGGAATATATTTAAATAATTAACATTAATTTATTAGCTTTTTATTGAACTCGTCTACATAAACATTGATATATTTTTAACAAGAAGAATCCGTCACATTCTTTCTTGTTACTAACAATAAAAAAAAATAAGTTTGATATTTGAGTAAAACTTATTAAAGCTACAATAGGTTGACCAACAAAAATAGTACCTAACCTAATAAAATATATTTTTTATTATACTACTTATAAATATAACACTTGTTTATATTCCCGGTAACTGCGAAAGTGGAGTGAATAAGTATCTTCCGTCGACGTCATTTTCCGTCAAATAAAAATAAAGACTTACCCAATTTACAAAACATATACAATCCTAAAAATATTTACCTGATATTCAGCCAGCTTAGCTCTAGTTTTAGCCAAAGCTTCATTACGGTCTCGACCCCAAACAACTAATTTAGCTATCATAGGGTCGTAATGTACCGACACTTCTTGACCTTGGCGCACTCCAGTTTCTACCTACAATAGAGAAATATGATTGTTACAACTACGCAATAGCTTATCTAATTGTGGAGGAGTATTTGCTTTAAGATTAGATAACAAGCTGTGTTGGAGGCATTTCACTTGCGGTGCGGTTATAAATAATGACTAGACTTTTTTATTCACACTTAAATGTTTATTTAAAAACAAAACATTTTCAACAGTTCTGTATTTTTTTAACCAAATCAAATTCATAATTTATTTGAAATAATATGGTAAACATTAGGTGGTTTAAATCTTTATGAACAGCATATACTAAACCGTGTCCAAATATTTCAATCAAAGTTTTTAAAGTTTAAACAAACATTTCAACATTGAAATACAAATAAAAATGAAAATAATCAATTAAATATACCTACATATAAACAAAATAAAGTGTCAACGACGAAAAATTAAAAAAAATACAATATAATAGTTTTTTCATGCAAATAATCATTGAGTATGTAAAAGTTTTTTTTCTAATAAGTAATTAAATCATTTAAATTTGAAATTAAATTAAAGTTTTTTTACTATGAGGTGATTTATTATAAATGCGTACTGCCATACAATAAACACTTTTTTGAGTAAACATCTAATCTCTGTGCCGTTCAAAAAGTTTGTGTTCATGACGATCTTCCAGTATTAAAGACGTCTTTAATTATTTTAAAATATGCTGTGTACCTACTTCAAAATGTCAACAACGGCTATCAAATGCCAACATACTTCGCACGAATTTCTGTTCTCGTTGTAATACCCCATTCCACCTCATAGGTATTGCGTAATATCCTTCTTTTCTTGCGTACATCAAAAAGACTGACATGCACAAATTTAGCTATTTTTGTCTAGTTGTTAGGGTGTTGATATGCAAAATGTTAGTCAGACCTTTGATAGATAGATTTGATTATCAGCAAGATTTCTAACTCTCTAGTCGGTTTCTATTAAAAAATAAATAAGAGATTTATTAATAGGCGAATCACAAGTATATTCGATGTTGTAACTAAAAAAAAACAATATTTTCCTAGTTTATTAAGACTATTGGGAGTTTTAAACCCCTATTCAATCAATTATAAAACTTTACCCTTATTCTGTAGTGATCAGATAAAAATCGATACGCATATCCCGAACCATAAACAAAATACAAATAGACTTTGTAGAATTAAACCAAATTGTTTAGAATTAAACCAAACGCCCAATAAACACATCCATTCGTGCCCTTCTTCTGCCCCAGTCGGTTATTGAAACCTATGAGCCCAAGCTTAACAAACTATACATCGAAACTTACTCTAACATTCTCCTCCGGAGTAGGCTGCGTCAACCGATGCAGAGTACCAGCTCGGGGCAAGAACCCAGCCCCCGGTTCCTCAGCGTATATCCTACATTCAACTGCATGTCCCCTGCGAATTATCTCTTCTTGGGACAATGGTAGGGGCTGCCCGCCTGCCACTCGAAGTTGCCATTCTACTAGGTCTGTACCTGTATGGATAGTTAATTTATTTAAAATAATTAGAAACTTTTATAAGTGTATGTTCATTTGCTTGTTGGAGTATGAAGATAAAATGATTTTATATAATGGTATACAAATACAGGTATACAAATGGAATTGCGATTCGGCAGTTTAGCTTTAAGTTTTATTTCAAAGTAACCATCTCATTCTATATCACTTATTTAGATATTAATTATTAGAACTTAATCGTCATTACATATGAATTTGGCATTTTGTAATTAAGGAACATAAAGTCAATTTTTTTAAATTATTTATGTTAGCGACGCATCATGAAATGGATTCGGCATAATAGGGACATAGCCATTCAAATAGTTTTGTAAATAACGCTAGTCCACGCCCTCACTACTTGCGCCCGTCCTCGGATAGGTGGTTATTTTCGAGTGTGACGTAAGCAAGTACTAATAAGATTCTTATAGGAAATTATGATGTTATAGGAACCTAGGTATAGGTATATTTTGAATTCTATTTTGATAACGTTGATTTATGGTTGAATTGATGATGTTTGTGTTTAATAAAGTTCTTAGAGTTCATTGGTATAATATAAGCATAACATGAGAAGCTTTATGTATGATTTGGATAGAATTTAGACCTAGGTTATTTGTAAAATACTGATTTGTTCAGATTTGTCATAATTTTGGTAATTTTATGGTTATTTCTTATCAGATTAGGTAGATAATGGTAGATATAACGTTATTGTATATAGGTTCATATAATAAAATACGCATTTGAAGTAATAAATGACGTAATATGGTTAGATATTTTCTCGTTGAATAACTACGTAATTATATGGTTTATTGTAATGGTTTATTGATAATAATGTGTAAATTGCTTTCTTTTATCGAAATGTAATAATTATTTTCATGGTGTTTTACGTATTTGAAGGGAATAACGAGAAAACCTTTGTTGTTGTATATGTTCCTAATTGGTAGTTATATCTTGTTTGATTATGTTAAAATCTAATTGTAATTAGAATGTTTGCATATTTTAATAATGTAAAATGATAAAATTATGTTTGTAACCGTTTCGCCTTAAGTACAATGTTAGGCTTAGTAAGTAGTCTGCCGGCGCAAACGGTGTTTTGAGGTAGTCTTTGTTCTAGAAAGTTTTTTGTATTTAATTTTATCAAATTGATATTTATGTAAACATGTAGGAATCGTTTCGCTCTATTATTTGAATATAATATTGTAATAGTTTTGCTTAATAGTTTGAAAGATAATTCGATGTAAAGTTTAGAATCCAAGTAAAACTTAAGTGTAATTAGGTGCCAATTGCACAAACGCGCCAGCCAATCAGAGCGCTGGAATTATTTAGGGCGAAATTTGTATAAAAGGCGCACGCCGAGCTTTGGAAGTCAGTTCGGTGCCTGCAGCGAAGAAAACAACAACTAATAAGAAGAAAGAAAAAGTCTAATAAGAAGAAAGAAAAAGTCTAAGAAGAAAAGTTCAGAAGCTTCCAGTTAGAAGAAAGAAAGTGCTGTTCGGTGAATCCGGAGGCCAGTGAAGACCCAAGAACACATAAGCGCTGTTCGGTGTATCCGGAGGCCAGTGAAGAGGTCTGAAGAAAGAAGCTGAACTACAGGAACGATTGCGGTTCATAGGCTTATTTAAACTTAAGGTTTAATTGTATACGCAATAAACGTTCCTACTTTGAAGATTTGTGTTGTTTTCACTGCGCTCCAACCTGCACTCGATCAAGTCGGGTGTCACTCCGTGGTTAGTCAGGTCGTGGTGTCTTCGGGGCCAAAGGGTACATACGACGGCATCTTCTCCAGCCGGCGCAACAAAACTACGCGCAACAGTTTTTCCTGGTCCTTCGAGCCGAGATCCTGGATCAAGAAGATGCCAACCACACGGTCGACTGGAAGAACGAAGCCCACCACCGCCACGGAGTCTTCGAGGGACTGGAGCGCAGCCACGCCGACAGAGACGACAGACACGATGGGGTCGTCTACGGGGTCGACGTTGACACCAGGGGCACCAACGCACCCCGCCGGAGGAGCGCCTGAAGCACGCCACGCCGAAGGTTGCACCGTACCGCCAGCAATGGATGGGGTTGCGTCGAGGGGCGCTGCGGACGAAGAGGCACGGTTCGCGGTACCAGCGCCCGTGGAACCCAGGAGGGTTGGTTCCACCACCAGGTCGAGGGCTTCCAGAAGAAGAGAAGCCGAATTGAAAATGGAAATAGCCCAGAGGAAGCTGGATCTCGCCGAGGCCGAACTGGAGCTCGTGCGGGTCGAGTCCGGCAGCGAAGAAGACTTCGCAGACGAGGAGCGGCAGCACCACGTGGAGGAGTGGCTACAGAAGACCGAGAGGAGAGCGAGGGTAATGCCACCCTTGGTGCCGCCGTCACGACCACCGTCACCACCACCACCACCGCGGCTACCACAGCCGCCGCCTGCATCGAGGAAGACCGACATCCAGGAGTTGGCTGAAGCATTGGGGAAGCTACCTAGAGGCCGGTCGGAAGCTGTACACATCGAGCTTCCCAACTTCGACGGCGCCGCAGAAGAATGGCTGGCGTTCAAGAGGACGTTCGAAGACACGGCACCCAGCTTCAGTCACGTGCAGAACCTGGCCAGATTACGGAAGGCGCTGCAAGGCAGGGCGCGAGAGGCAGTGAAGAGCCTCTTGTTTACGGCGGAGCATCCCAGCGAAGTCATGAGGGGGCTACAATTGAGGTTCGGAAGACCCGAAGCTCTGGCAACTGCGGAGTTGGAAAAGCTGGAGAACCTGCCACGGGTCACAGAGGATCCGAACGACGTGAGCACGTTCTACAGCCACGTGAGGAACGCCGTGGCCACGATCAAGGCAATGGGGGCAAGCAAGTACCTAGATTCCCTTAGAACCACGAGGGCCCTCATTGCGAAGATGCCGACTACGATGAAACACCGGTGGATCGCATACAAGAGGACGAATCCTGACGAAGAACTTCGGGACCTGGAAGTCATGAACGCATTCCTGGAGGATGAAAGCGAATGGTACGCGGAAATAGCCGACCCTGAAGTATCCTGGAAGAAAGAAGACCGTCAGCGATCTGCACCACCGAAGACATCATGGGGCCACGAGCGAAGACCAGTGAAGAAGGTTCACTACGTGCAGGGGAATGAAGAGCACCCCCGCAAGAATCGGTGTCCAGTGTGTAACGGCGAACACTGGATTTACGAATGCAAGAAGTTCAAAGAAGCAAACCTTAGTCAAAAGTACGAAATGGCTAAGAAGGCAATTTTATGCTTCAGGTGTCTACGAGGAAGACATTCAAGGAAGACCTGCAGGGCAGCAGATTGCAAGAAGTGCGGAAGATGGCACCACACCAGTCTTCATGATGAAAGCCGTCCACCAGCAGCTGTTGGGGATAGAGAAGAATCCCGCTGCAATGTCTCCAGTCGCAGAGAAGAGCCCAAAGAAGTCGTCACCTCCGTGCACACTGCCAGTGATGGGCAGGTGTATCTGAAGATGATCCCAGTGGACCTGTATGGACCGAAGGGCGCAGCACGCGTACTGGCCCTTCTGGATGAGGGGTCAACAGTCACGTTATTGGATGCTGGGGTGGCGCAGATGATTGGGGCTGAAGGCAAGGCGAGTCCGATAACCATCGAGACAATTGGAGAACATGGAATCAAGAGGTGCGACTCGCAGAAGACAAGCGTCAAGATCAAGGGAGCTCATCGTAAGAAGAAGGAAACAATTGAAGTTCGAACAATCGACAGTTTAAAGCTCTCAAGACAAGGTGTGGATCGAGGTGTCATCCAAGGATGCTCGCACCTGCAAGGCATTCAAGGTCAACTACTATATGAAGATGAAGAGCCAAAACTTCTCATCGGGCAAGACAACTGGGGTCTCATCGTCACGAGAAGACTTAAGAAAGGGAAAAGGTCCGATCCAGTTGCGTCACTAACGAGCTTGGGATGGGTCCTCCATGGGCGTCACAACGGGAAGACGTCACCAGTACAGTTCGTCAACCACAGCAGACTCATCGAAGAAGACGAGACAGAAGCCTTGGTGCGGCGACACTTCGACATCGAATCAATCGGAGTGCAGCCTCGCCGCCCGAGCAACGACGCAGACCAACGAGCGCTTGAGGTCCTGCAGTCAACGACGAAGCGCCTTCCAGAGGGGAGGTTTGAATCCGGGCTGCTGTGGAAGAGTGAAGACGAAACCCTCCCAAACAACTACGTGCAAGCTCATCGACGTCTTATTGGGATCGAAAGGAAATTGGACAAGGATGCAACCCTGAAGACGTCATATGAAGACCAGATGAAGAAGCTGATAGAAAATGGTTATGCAGAGAAGGCTCCAGTATCAACGACCGCTGGAAGAACATTTTATTTGCCGCATTTTGCGGTAATGCATCCCGTGAAGAAGAAGCCAAGGATAGTCCTGGATGCTGCTGCCAAATTTGACGGGAAGTGCCTGAACGACGCACTCCTGCCGGGACCAGATCTTCTGCAATCGCTATTTGGGGTGCTTGTGAGATTCAGAGAGAAGCCGGTCGCCGTCGTCGCCGACATTCAAGATATGTTCCTGAGGGTACAGATGCGTGAAGAGGACCGCGACAGCCTGAGGTTCCTGTGGCGCGGCGACAGAAGAAATGGGACACCAGACGAATACCGAATGTGCTCAGTGGTGTTTGGTGCGGCTTCATCACCGTCTACGGCGATTTTTGTAATGAACAAGAACGCAGAAGATTTCAGAGAAGATTACCCGGCGGCAGTGGAAGCTATCAAGAAGAATCACTATATGGATGATTATTTGCAGAGCTTTGCCACAGAGGAAGATGCAAGAAGGATCGCGCATCAGGTGCAAAGCATTCACGCAAAGGCAGGCTTCCACTTGAGGGGATGGAGCAGCAACAGGCAGAAGATCCTCGACGGGATAGGAGATCAGCTCAAAGAAGACAGCACAGAACTGGTTGCTGAAGAGAAGACCCTTGGGCTGAGATGGCTGATGGCAGAAGACTTGCTGGCCTTCAACGTCGGGTTCCGGAATACCAGCGCGGACATACTCGAAGGCAAGAAGACGCCGACGAAGAGAGAAGTCACCAGCGCCGTGATGTCCACCTTCGACCCCCTGGGCCTTGCTACCCCAGTCTTAATTCAGGGAAAGAAGCTAATTCAGGACATATGGCGCACGAAGATCGGCTGGGATGACGAAATTCTGGAAGAACAGCGAGCAGCCTGGGCCAAATACGTGAAGGAAGTGTCCATATTGAGAGACCTTCCAATACTCAGATGCATCTCACCGAAAATGGAAAAGGCAGCGAGTCAAGAGGGAACCCGGTGGAAGTTCATACCACCTGGCTGTCCAAACATGGGCGGCGCTTGGGAAAGGCTCGTACGATCGGTGAAGACGGCTCTGACGACGGTGCTGCAGTCCAGGACACCACAAGAGGAAGTCCTACACACGCTGATGACTGAAGTCGAACACGTGGTGAACTCGAGGCCACTCACCCACGTTAGCGTAGACCCTGACGACGAGGAAGCTCTAACGCCGAACCACTTTTTACTTGGCAGATCTTGTGGAGCACCGGCGCCTGGAGAGTTTGCAGACATCGAGCTCGTCGGAAGGGCAACGTGGAAGACGGCACAACGGCTGACGGATCACTTCTGGAACAGGTGGATCAAGGAGTATCTGCCTACCCTGCTGCCGAAGAAGGTCAACGGAGCAGCAACGCAGGATCCGCGCGTTGGCGACATTGTCATGGTCGTCGACGCAACACTGCCGAGGAACACCTGGCCGAGAGGAAGAGTTCACCGAGTCTACCCTGGACCTGATGGGAGAGTTCGAGTTCTGGACGTGCAGACACCATGGGGGATCCTGAGGCGACCAACGAGACGGGTCGTCATCCTGGTTCCAGCTGCAGCGTCGCAACCGCAGGATGGAGTGCTACGCACTGCGGGGGAGACTGTTAGCGACGCATCATGAAATGGATTCGGCATAATAGGGACATAGCCATTCAAATAGTTTTGTAAATAACGCTAGTCCACGCCCTCACTACTTGCGCCCGTCCTCGGATAGGTGGTTATTTTCGAGTGTGACGTAAGCAAGTACTAATAAGATTCTTATAGGAAATTATGATGTTATAGGAACCTAGGTATAGGTATATTTTGAATTCTATTTTGATAACGTTGATTTATGGTTGAATTGATGATGTTTGTGTTTAATAAAGTTCTTAGAGTTCATTGGTATAATATAAGCATAACATGAGAAGCTTTATGTATGATTTGGATAGAATTTAGACCTAGGTTATTTGTAAAATACTGATTTGTTCAGATTTGTCATAATTTTGGTAATTTTATGGTTATTTCTTATCAGATTAGGTAGATAATGGTAGATATAACGTTATTGTATATAGGTTCATATAATAAAATACGCATTTGAAGTAATAAATGACGTAATATGGTTAGATATTTTCTCGTTGAATAACTACGTAATTATATGGTTTATTGTAATGGTTTATTGATAATAATGTGTAAATTGCTTTCTTTTATCGAAATGTAATAATTATTTTCATGGTGTTTTACGTATTTGAAGGGAATAACGAGAAAACCTTTGTTGTTGTATATGTTCCTAATTGGTAGTTATATCTTGTTTGATTATGTTAAAATCTAATTGTAATTAGAATGTTTGCATATTTTAATAATGTAAAATGATAAAATTATGTTTGTAACCGTTTCGCCTTAAGTACAATGTTAGGCTTAGTAAGTAGTCTGCCGGCGCAAACGGTGTTTTGAGGTAGTCTTTGTTCTAGAAAGTTTTTTGTATTTAATTTTATCAAATTGATATTTATGTAAACATGTAGGAATCGTTTCGCTCTATTATTTGAATATAATATTGTAATAGTTTTGCTTAATAGTTTGAAAGATAATTCGATGTAAAGTTTAGAATCCAAGTAAAACTTAAGTGTAATTAGGTGCCAATTGCACAAACGCGCCAGCCAATCAGAGCGCTGGAATTATTTAGGGCGAAATTTGTATAAAAGGCGCACGCCGAGCTTTGGAAGTCAGTTCGGTGCCTGCAGCGAAGAAAACAACAACTAATAAGAAGAAAGAAAAGTCTAATAAGAAGAAAGAAAAAGTCTAAGAAGAAAAGTTCAGAAGCTTCCAGTTAGAAGAAAGAAAGTGCTGTTCGGTGAATCCGGAGGCCAGTGAAGACCCAAGAACACATAAGCGCTGTTCGGTGTATCCGGAGGCCAGTGAAGAGGTCTGAAGAAAGAAGCTGAACTACAGGAACGATTGCGGTTCATAGGCTTATTTAAACTTAAGGTTTAATTGTATACGCAATAAACGTTCCTACTTTTAAGATTTGTGTTGTTTTCACTGCGCTCCAACCTGCACTCGATCAAGTCGGGTGTCACTCCGTGGTTAGTCAGGTCGTGGTGTCTTCGGGGCCAAAGGGTACATACGACGGCATCTTCTCCAGCCGGCGCAACAAAACTACGCGCAACAATTTATTTAATCAAAGTATGTACTACTGCTATCTATCCACTTTTGTCATCTCATGGGTAGTTCATTGATCCCTTTACTAAAAAAAAAAATTCTGACGGGCATCAATAAAATCTTTTAAAGCGCTTTGGACTGCCCAATCGGAGTTGAATTTTTTCCCTTGCAAGAAGTTATCCAAATTCCGAAAAAAATGGTAATCTGTTGGAGCAAGGGGAGTACGGTGGATGTCTTAGACATTCCAACTAAATCTCCTCTAATTTGGTAGCCGTCTGTTGTGCAGTGTGTGGTCTAGCGTTTTCCTGGAGCAGCAGTGGCCTAGAGCGATTGACCAGCCTCGGTTGTTTAGCAGCTAGCTTTTCCATCATGGTTTGCAGTTGCTGACAATAAACATCTGCCGTAATTGTCTGGCCAGATCTTAGAAAGCTGTAGTGAACGACACTAGTACTAGTCTATCAAACGCTCAAAAGTAACTTTTTTTGAGTAAATTTTCGCTTGGGGCAGGATTTGGCTGGTTTGCCAGGGTTCAACCATTGCGATGAGCGTTTCCGATTATTTGTACAAGATCCATTATTCTTCACAGGTAATGATTCGATTCAAAATCCTTTCGTTATTGTGCCGGTTGAGTAATGTAACGCAGCAGTCGAAGCGCGTTTGTCGGTTTGCTGCACTCAGTTCATGAGGTACCCACCTCTCAAGCTTTTTCACATTCCCAATCTGCTTCAAGTGTATTAAAACACGTTTTGTCACTAACACCGCAGCCTACAGCTAATTCAGACGTGGTTTGCGATGGATTCGCTTCCACAATAGCCTTCAAATCTTCATTATCTCTCTCCATTATCGGTCTCCGGCCGTTCACGGGGCTTGTTTTGCAGGTTGAAATTTCCAGAACGAAAACGTTGGAACAAAAAGGCACTGTGTTTTCTTTTGCGACACTACCGCCATACACAGCATTAATACTTCGAGGCGTTTCTGCAGCACTGGTTCCACGGTGGAACTCGTACTCGTAAATAACGCAATATTTCAAGTTTTCCATTTTGTAAACTAAGTGACGCAAAAAAAAACCAAAAGAGGAAAAAGCAAATGAATTACGGTTTTTGAAACACAAATACGGGAGTAAATAACTGTATAAATTTGAAATTGGAATTCTTAACCAAAGAGAGATAATACAGATCATAGTGGCCAGTACGACAAAACGCCAATTTCATATGTAGGTACCTACTAGGACCTAATATATTACAGTCGAAAAACAGTGCAGCGTAATTTTAAATAACATTGGAAACCGCTTGTTCTCTGTTCATCTCAATATTATCGCACAAATTTTGTAAAAGACAAGATTTTTTTAAGATACAGTCACCAACTGCTAAACTTTATACAAGTGATATTTACCTGTTATCATCTCAGTAATAGGATGTTCGACTTGCAACCTGGTGTTCATCTCCATAAAGTGGAATTCGTGTGTTTGTCGATGTAAGATGAATTCGACAGTGCCTGCACCCACATAGCCCACTGCTTTCGCAGCTCTCACTGCCGCTTCCCCTAAAGATGTGCGTGTTTGTTCTGATAAACCTGGCTGTAAAATATAAATTTAGTAAACTTTGTTACTACTAACAATTAACAATAAAAAACTAAATAATTGTTGCGGATGTTATCCTGGTAGATCTTCTTAAGAAGAGCATATAAACTTCTCCAGTGCCAAAAATAGATTTCAAATCAGGCTGGCAAAGCCATTAGTGCATTCAAGAAAACAAAGCTCTTCAGGTTCATGATTTTAGTAAAAAGAAACTGTTAAACTCGTTATTTGATAGGAATAAAAAATAAGAAGATGAAAATAAAAGACTAGCAATAAAAGATTTTTTTAATAATAATAATTGTGATCAAAAACTCACAGCAGGCGCCTCTTCAATGATTTTCTGGTGTCGTCTTTGCACTGAGCAATCCCTTTCAAATAAATGAACAGTATTACCATGCATGTCCGCAAATACCTAAAGGAGTTTATAAAGTTTTATTAAGGAAAATTTTTGTAGGTCTAAATGTAGGCCTACATGGGCAGCACAATTATAGCAAATTTTACCAGGCCACCACATTCATGTGTTTATTTGCTGATTTAACTTTTTGTAATATTTTAATTTTCGGTAAACAAGCATGCGACCCTCCTTATGGTAAGTGGCATCCCATGGACATAATTAATCACCTTAATATTGATTTTGGTTATTATATTGACTAATGATGTGTTGCTTTGTTCCAGTAATTGATCTGATTTTTCCTTTCTTTTAACTGGAACACATCTATTTAAACATAATTATTATTGTTTTTAAAATAAAAAGGACTGTAGTACCACCCTAAACCAGATTGTGACAAAAGCAACCATACAACCACTTTAATTATACTTAAGTTAAGTAAATAAATAAATATCTAAATGAAGTAAAAGGGTAAGAGAGTTTCTAATTTAAAAGAACAGTAGTAACAGACTTATTCCTGTTTTATGAATTTATAGAAACAGATTTATAACTTGTAGCCCTGTGTGGTTTAACTGTGTCATTCCCAATCTTCTGGATAAAGTATAGCCTACTTTTGGAGGAAAGACTTTTCGAAATCAGTCCAGTAGTTTCCTGGTTACAATAATAGTAATGAAATATAGACAAACTGTGTACCTGAACTTCTACATGTCTAGGATCTGTGATATACTGTTCCAGCAACATATTATCATCACCAAACGACTTCAGAGATTCACGTTTTGCAGATTCTAGTTGTGGAAGAAATTCAGCCTCCGTCATTGCTATTCTCATACCCTGAAATAAAAAAGAATTTTGAAATTTTTTGCCATAGACTTAAGAATCAAAACCAGATTTAAAAATACAGTCTCACAATACATAATTATTTTACCCAGCACCACACAAAATAAATATGTTTTTATTAATCTCTAATATTTTTTCTATGTTTAAATTCCATATATATAATTTAATTATAACAGTTCATTTTAATTATGTACTGATACAGCATCTTAATTATTACATAAAGTGAATGTTATTTACCTTACCACCTCCTCCTCGAACAGCTTTGATCATTAATGGAAAACCAACTGTTTGTGCTTCTACCATAAGTCTCTCAATGCTTTGATCCTCTCCATGATAACCCTTTACTATTGGCACCCCAGCTTCACTCATGATAGCTTTGGATGTGCTATAACATGAAATACAGCATTGTTGAACTTTGTTGAAAGTATATAAAAGGTATAATTTAATGGTATCCTAGTACAGATCCTCCTCTCACCTAGTAGCTATATAGCAAAATTTCATTGTAAATGAGCATATACACAATCACTTTTGTTTTAGTTTTGTAAAAAGCTTGAAGGTGTAACCAAGAATTATTTTTGTTTATTGAAATGTTGTACAGTACCTTAGTTTTAACAACTGGTTTTATAATCTACCTTTGTTCTTAAAACAAATTACCTTTTAATACCCATATCTCTAATAGCCTTTGGTGGTGGTCCAATAAAGATGATGCCCTCATCAGCACACTTCTCACAGAACTCCACATTCTCTGATAAGAATCCATAGCCCGGATGTATAGCATGGCTATTTGAGTACTTGGCTACTTCTAGGATTTTTGCAGCATTTAAATAACTTTGACTGGAAGGTGCTGGCCCAATGTGATAAGCTTCATCAGCCTAAAAATAATCAGCAGTGAATATTTAAAAAAAATAATGCAGCATTAACCTATTAGTTCTCTCAAAAAACATAATATGGAATATAAAATAAAAGAACAGGAAAGTACCATTTCAACATGCATAGCTTTTTTATCTGCCTCAGAGTAAACAGCAACAGTTTTGATGCCTAATTTCTTTGCAGTTCTCATAACCCTGCATGCTATTTCTCCTCTATTTGCTATAAGTACTTTATCAATGACCCGGTGTTCAATATCAGCCTTATTCTGCACATGGTTTAGACGGTATAATTGTTGATTGCGAAGTGCTTTACTGTAAATAAAATATTCATTTTACTATCCAAACATATTTAACATTATTATTCCAAATAATTAAGAATACGAGCATGCAAATCGTACCTTATTCTATTTATGTGCTTGAGGAGCGCCATGGTGACAATTACACTACGCACTGTTTACTGAATTTGAAATTTCGTCACTCTACTAATAAAAGTAAGAATAATAATTAGTACAAAACGTAATCATTATCATACAAAGCTCCTCCCATTCAAAACAGATAATACACTATGATAGTTCAGTATTTTTCAACTATTAACTATATAAAAATTAATGAACAATGATATTGCAACATTTTTGAACTCATCTAATAAAATTAATTCTTCAAATATAACATTCATTCTGTAAAAAACAAACTTAACTTTTGAATTTGAACCAACTTGAACTTTGTTTGTTTGTGTTTGTTTTGGTTGCGTTTGGATTAGAACACTTAATGATTTCATGTAGCCATAGCGATAATAATAATGTTTTATAATTAATATTATAATAATTTTTTAAATTCCCTGTTCTCTTAATTATTTTTAAGTTGTGGTCTAAAGTCAAATTAAAATTGTAAAGCTCCAATTAACAAAAAATTCAAGTTTGGTTACGTTTTGTTTGAACCAAATCAAAGATTAATACAGCACAGAAAAGGTTGGTGTTCATGAATTATGGATATTTGCTATACTATTCATTTTAAACATTTCTCTTGCTGAGCATTTTTTTATTATTTGCTTGGAATAGCCAAAATTTTGTCGAGTAAAAGATTTTTAGAAAAAGGAAGAATTTTTACTGTTCTCTACATTTTATTATGTATTGTACAGGTATTATTAATTGCTCTGCACGTTTAAACGACTAAAAAAATTAACTGTGAAAACTTATAAACAGGATTTTCCTAAATCAAATTAAGAACAAGGAAAAGTTCCAATGACCTCGATAGATAGCGCTACGAAAAGGTGGTCCTATGAAAAAAAATATGATTAATATATATAATTTTAATACGTACAATATTTTTTTAAAATTAAACCTTAGTCACAATAGATCATGGTTTAAGTTCATTATCTGAAATGTGGTGCAGAATTATATGCATTTCGCATAAAAGAACATCTCCAGAAACTTGAAAAATTCAATATTTTTGAAGATTGACTTCTTAGTACAAGTGAGGTTGATGGAGATTTTTTGTATTTTATTCGTAATTATCCTTCAAAAGTCTGTACCTCACAATTTCAAGAACAAAGGCAATTCCGATTGAGGCCTTGGCAACGTATCATTATTCGACATAATAAACACAAGCAATATTAATAATGAAAACATCTACGATAAGGGATGTCCATGGATTCAGATACTATTTACCACCAGGAGGATCGCGTGCTCGTTTGCTCTTAAAAATATATATTATTTTGGTTATTGTCGCTTATTTTACAAAATATTGAAAAGTGTTTTACATGCTATTCCAGCTGAAATCTTTTACGATTTGCTCGTTTTGATTAGTTGTTTCTGGAGGTTTTGTTACATTGCGGTAATTGATTGGTATCCCAATAGTTATTTTCGAATTTATTTTAAACTCTGGTTTCCCTTCAAAACGTATAATCTGAATTCATTTTGAACTAGACTGTTACTATTTGTTGCTAATTTCTGTTTGTTTGAAAGTTAATACGAAAAACTAAATAATAGTGTATTTTACCTATAAGAAGTTGTAACATACTCAAATTAGTTAAAAGTTCAATGGCATTTATCAAATTTAACAATGGGAATCAAAGGATTGTGGGGTGTAATGACTCCTTACAGCGAAAAAAAGTCTTTGCATGAAGTAAGTTACTCCACTAACATTGTTTATTACGCATTTTTTTAATTGTTTAAGTGTTTAGGTATGTTTATTTATTAATTATATATCAGATTTTTTCAGATTTATATCAGATTATATATATATATATATATAATTATAATTTATACTTTTAACTTTATTTCAGACTACACAATTAACCAATTTTCAAAATTGTGTCCACAAGATTTGTATTTGTTAAAGAACAGAGCTTCAATACCAGTTAAATTGAATCTTTCTAATCTTTTATTTGCGAAAGTCAGTACATGAGAATTCTTAATTTTACTTATAGATAAGGGGTGAAACTGTTGCTGTGGATTTATCTGGATGGGTGTGTGACAGTCAAAATGTTACTGAGTATCATGTACAACCTAAGTTGTATTTAAGGTAAATATATATATTATATACTAGGAACCTTCTAAAATATTGTATGGTACAATAATTTCACATTGACACAAGTATGTATATTTTTTTAATTTTAGAATGCTAAAATTATAAAGTTTCTAGTTGTATTTTGTTTATACTGAGTTTTATATTACCTTAGCTGTCATTGGTCAAACATCAAATCTACCAGTTAATGCATAGTAATTATTATTTAGTAGAATGTCAATTCCTTTTTATTTCACAGAAATTTATTCTTCAGAACTATATATCTCTTGCTTGCTGACATAGAACCAATATTTGTCTTGGAAGGAGACGCACCTGAGCTTAAGAGAGATGTTATGGCAGCGAGAAATGCCTTACAATTCAGAGGTGCAGCCCCCAGGTCAGAAACTGCTACAACTACAAAGAAACCTGACGTTGGACGAAAGAGGTTTAAAGGCGTATTAAAAGAGGTAGGGAATTTGTATTTTTGAAATATGATTAAACTGATGGTTAAGCTACAGTTAGTTTAATTAAATTCAACAATTTATATAAGTTGCTTTAATGATGCAAAATATGCAATTTAGTAAAATTTATTGAGTGGCACACCATCAATTTTACCCCACAGTCCTTTTTAATATTTTTCAGTGTGAATCTCTCTTGAAATGTATGGGGGTGAGATGTGTCAAAGGGGCAGGCGAAGCAGAAGCTACTTGTGCTCAATTAAATGCTCAAGGTGTAAGTATCAACAAAATTATTTTGCTTTGTTCTGATAGAATTTAACAGCCATTAAAAAGATCTCATAAAATTGTCTAATTTGATTTAATTTAATTTGACTATTTAATGTTAGTGCTTTGCTTGGGCCTTAGCGTTTTAGAAAAGATAGTTAAAAAAGGTCACATTTTCAATATTGTAAACCAACAAACTCAAATTCAATTATGTATTTCTCAACATTGACAATTACTTGTTCTTATTGACGTCAAATAAAACATGACTCTACCACCTGCATCTGTTAGCTTGGCAAGTCTCCCTCCCCCTAACTATCCAAACGACGAACACCCTCGAACGGCATCCGTTCACGAGTTAACGCGGGATCCAGCCATCGCCCTCCTCAACCATTTTAGAGGGAAGTGAGTGACCCGTCACCCGACGCTATTTATACAGGGTGTCCCATAATATGTGAATCAAATTGTAACGGGAGATTCCTTAAATAAGGACCGTTCCAATGTGCTAAATAAAAAAATACAAAAAACGTGACCTTTGTGCGAAAACAAAAAACAAAAGTTTTTAAAAAAGTGCGACTTGTTTTAGACTTTCAACTGTAGGCACTTCGTTTATAGCTAATTATCTTTTTTTCACTATCATTATTTGTAAAGGATTGATTCGTCAAATCACAAACGGTTAAAAAATAAAACTGACGTAGTTTTTAAATCGCAGCATAATTTAAGTGGCTTTTTTTTGCACCAAAAAAAATCTTGTTAGTTTGATTAAGTGGTATAAAAAAAAAGGATGGGACTTGTTGAGCAAACTACTTTGAAAAGTTGCCCATTTAATATGGATTCTAAAATAGTATAAATCAGAAAATTTACTTCGAGAAATTTGGATATATTCAAATTCTTAGTGTGCAAGAGTGAAATTGATTAAATTATTATTTTTTTTTAACTCACTCTCCACTTATAATCCATTGCTTCTATGGTTACAATCGACTTAAAAAGTTATTTCAATGCCAGTTAAACTTAAAACACTTGCTATCTCGCTACAGTGTGACTAAACTTCATTGCATTGTCTCATTCATTCCTGGAATTTGAGAACTAGCGCAGACGCTGGCAGCTTAGGTAAAAACTGTATCATATCGTGATACAGTTTTTACCTAACTATCTGTATCACGATAACAATAGTCGCTCAGTGTTGCTGTCTCACTCTAACCTTCTGTAATGCCCCGCCCCTCTCGGTGGCACGGGGCAATCTCATCCTTTTTATTCAGTACGACGTTTGACGCTCTGTGCTACAACTGTTTTCTGTTTTTTCCTGTGATTTAAGTGCTACGTACGAACTTGGCTTTACTTTGGACTTTTGATTTTGCTCGTGGTTCGGATCTGATATTTGTGATTTATCTCAACGACTTGGCACTACTCTGGAAATTGATTTGCTATACATTATGGCAAACCAAGGACAACATTTTTACACTGCAAGCGAGTATTGCAACATGCTACTTATTTATGGAGAAACAAGGCGTGTCAACGTCAGAGGCGGAGCAAGTTACTCTGCAAGAGAGGCTGCTAGGATTTACGCTGAGCGATATCCAAACAGTCACCACCCAGCTTATGGAGTATTCTTAAGAGTACTCAACTCTTACAGGGACGACTTCCTGGTGGACCTCGTAGTGAAGGACGGCCTCAGAGACATAACGTTGATGTTGTTTTAGAACAAGTTACTGAAGAACCATCTACGTCAGTGCGTGCTATTGTAAGAAGAACTCGCATTCCAAAATCATCAGCACACCGAATATTAAAAAGGTTAAAATACCATCCATACCACGTACAAAAAGTACAATCTTTATTAACACTAGATTATGCACTGCGTGTAGATTTTTGCCGAAGAATGCTGCAGTTACACAGCGAAGACCCAAATATTTTTAATCGCATTTTATGGAGCGACGAATCGGCCTGCAGAAATGATGGATACACAAATCTCCACAATCTTCATAGTTGGCAATTGTCAAACCCTCATTTACCACGACAAGAGCGTTCTCAGTACCAGTTCAAAATTAACTTATGGACTGGTATTGTTAATGGCAAAATTGTGGGTCCAGTCAAACTACCTGCTATATTCAATTAAGCTCATTATTTAGAGCTGTTGAGAAACACACTGCCGGGACTATTAGAAGCAGAAACTAATGAATTCTTGCAAAGAATGTGGCTGCAAAATGATGGATGTCCGGCCCATTATGCACGAGAAGTGAGGGCCTACCTTAATGAAGCATTTCCTGGGCGGTGGATTGGCCGGCTGTGGCCCATTTTATGGCCACCAAGGTCGCCAAACTTAAATCCACTGGATTTATTTTATTGGGGCTGCCTTAAGGATAAAGTATATTCCAGGCAAAATACACCAATTACATCCTTGGATGAATTAAGACGGCGCATAAACCAGGCTGCGCAAGACATTCCATATTATTTTTTATTTAGAAATTCTTTTCTTAAATATTAAAAAAAATTGTAATTGTTAATTAAAGTTGAAAATTTAAATCACATATCTGTGTTTTCTTAAGTTTATCTTACACTGAAATCTTAGTTTTTTCATCTCTTATAATTTTTGTAGCAATAGTTTGAACATTATTAGCAATGTCGCAAGAAATTAAGATTTAAACTAGAAATAAACTGTTATTTTGAGTTTCAACCATTTTCACTCTTGCACACTAAGAATTTGAATATCTCCAAATTTCTTGAAGTAAATTTTCTGATACATACCATTTTAGAATCCTTATTAAATGGGCAACTTTTCGAAGTAGTTTGCTGAACAAGTCCCATACATTTTTTTGATACCATTGTTAATCAAACTAACAAGATTTGTTTGGTGCAAAAAAAAACCACTTAAGTTATGCTGCGATTTCAAAACTACGTCTGTTTTTTTTTAAACGGTTTGGAATTTGACGAATCAGTCCTTTACAAATAATGATAGTGAAAAAAAAAGATAATTAGCTATAAACAAAGTGCCTATAGTTGAAAGCATAAAAAAAGTCGCACTTTTTTAAAAAAAATTGTTTTTTTTATACACAAAGGTCACGATTTTTTGTATTTTTTATTTAGCACATTGGAACGGTCCTTAAGGAATCTCCCATTACAATTTGATTCACATATTATGGGACACCCTGTATATAACGAAAATATAGAAGAGATTATCAACTATACAAAGAAATGTAAATGATGTAATGTGTTTATAGTGGCTATTGTTCTTATTACAGCTTATACTCCGTTTTCTATATAAAGAGTTTTTTTGTAAACAAAGGAGATGCCGATATAAAAAAATACGAATGGCATGGGAGTTTTCCTTATTTCATTCAAATTAGTAGCAATATGGCTATTATTTAATATATTTAATGTAATAAATAGTGAAAATAATTGTTACCCATTTTTTAATTTAATAATTTAATTACAAAGAATTATTTTTCACTTCAAAAATTTTTTCGCAGAATAAATTTTTTGAAATCAGTAACCCTGCAGATGTTGGGAACATTTTAGTCCTTTTACGAAAAAAAAAAAATGATTTATTTCTTCATTCGTTTCTTTGTCTCGACTCAGTATGAATACCCTCCTTGCGTTTTAATTGCAATCTACAATCTTGTTAGTTGTTACTCTTGTTACTTGTTATAGTTTTGTTTGTTACGTTTGTTGTTGCTTGCCTTTCGCAAACCTGTTTAATGGCTAGTCCGAAAGAGTGGATTACGCAATTGATTGTTCGGCCGTAATATATAAAATATTAATTATTTAATCGAGAAAAAAACTGTTTCTTTACCCTGACATGTCATTTTGACAATGACATTTCTTTTTTTACAAAAAAACTCTTTATATAGAAAACGGAGTATATTTTTATCTCCAGTTTAAAGTCATTCCTATTTATTTTTCTCAGCTAGTAAACGCGGTGGTATCGCAAGACTCGGATTGCTTCGCGTACGGCGCACGGCGCGTTTACCGCAACTTCAGCGTGTCGAGTTCGGCCGGCGGCGGCGCTATGCAGGGCTCCGTAGATTGTTACGATGCTGAAGCTATGTTTCAGAGTAATGGTGAGTTTCTAAGATAAACTTCGTAACTGGCAAAATTTTAATAAGGTTAAAGTAGGTAACATATTAAAATAAGGTTAAAGTAGGTTCATATCAAAGAGCTTAGAATAGATAAAAACATTGCGATGTGATGAGCGAATAATTCAGGTGGTCTTCGAACAATAGTATACAAACTTTGAGAGCGGTCGTAAGAGCTAGAATAACTGGAAGTGTAAAATTTTATAAAACTTGCTTAAAGATACATGCTAAAGAATGGAGCTAAATGTTCCGTTCTTGCCTCAAATATAGGTAGAATAAAAACTGTACAAATTGCGGGTGACTGACGTTCGGTCGCTTGACGTTTGTCGAACCTGCATGGGCGCTGCTCTGCATCGTTAAATACCTTGAAAAATACTTTGAACTGTGTTCTTCCTGTGTTGTGAGCTTTGTTTTGTCTACACTGTGCTGTTTGTGAAGTGCTGGACTATCAGAACGTTTCTGAGAGCTAAGCTAGCTGCCTGGAAGACGCCCTTAACCTACGTGCATGAACGTTGAGACTACTGACGGAGACTGGCGGTGGAAACTCGAGGTTTGTGCAGTCTTTCTTCCTTATTTGAGGCCGGGGTACGTGTTTCTCCTCATTAAAATCAAGACTTTGAATCCTTAATTGATACGTTACTATTATACATTTCAAAAACTTAAGGTTCCATTGAACCAGCGCAAATAATTCTTACCAATCCCAACCATGGTGGTCCTTCGAGCAGGATTAAAGTTTACAAAGGTAATGGTTTATCCATCTCAACTAAAAAAGAATCCAACAAAACTACATCACTCTTTGAGTGAAAAATTACTAATCTTCGATATAAATCTAAGATAATGTATTGGTAGAGGCAGAGACAAATTCGTCAATTTGACCCTAGTTGACCTAATATTATTTGTCTTTTTTCAATATTTCTCAAAAATTTACTTAAAAGCTGCTGTATACTTAAAAAGTATAATACTTGAAAAGTTTCTTAAAACTTCGATCTAGTAGATATAGATTTCTAACCTATCAAAAGTCTGATGGTTTTAGAAAGAAATAAGTGAAACAACATAAAATAATTTATCATCGTTATTTATAAATTTTGTTCAAACACTGCTCCTCTATTTCCAATACAGGCACGGCACCTGCGTCGGATATCCGAAGTCGTTACGTTTAACCACATCTCTTCTTTAATTTAACGAATGCGTAATTGATTCTTTGTACATTAAATGGACAAGACTGGAATAATAAGACAAAAAGAACAATCACGTTGTTTCATTAGACATTGCCACCATAAAAACAATTATTGTCGATGGGGCCAGGTATGGGTGCATAGCCTTTGTTTCAAGCAAACATAAAGGAAACCGAATTGGCGGCGGCTTTGTGAGCAGGTAAAAAAATCAAGCAATGAGCAGAAAAAAAAACGTGTATTTATTTATTTATTTATGTTCAGTTCAGTTCCGAGTATTGGACCAGTCATTCCGCAAGTGGCGTTTACCCCTCACACCGCCTCCCGCCTGCCGTTAATCTTTTTTTAGCCGTGATTTGACGGTCATTGGTGTTAAACGTATTCGAGCTATCGTGGTTATTTCTGTTAGGTACAATTTGTTTATGTTTTTTGTTAAGTTTTTGAACTCCCTGTTGTTACTGTGTTATTGTTATTTATGTTATAATGGCTGAATACAGCAACGAAGAATATTCTGATATTGTCTTTGCATATGGCCTAGCCGATGGCAGTATACGTGCAGCTCAGAGGATTTACAGTGAGCATTATCCCAATAGACGGGTGCCTCACCACAATACTTTTTCAACCACCTTCCGGCGATTACTAGAAATAGGAAATTTTACATATCGAGAACCAAGAGTAAATACAAGAGAAATCCCTGTTACTGCTGACGAAAAAATTCTCCGAGCATTCGACGACAATCCGTCCATTAGTGTGAGAGAAGTGGCCAGAGAACTGGGCTTTTCCACGTGGAAGGTTTGGTCAGTTATCAATGCTGATGGCAGACATCCGTTCCACTACACTCCGATACAAGGTAATTGTTAACGTAGGTATTATATAAAAGTAGTCTCAAATATTCTCGATTTATTTGTTTTAAGCAATCTTTTAATGTATTAAACAATTTTTTAAATAATGGTACACGTTTAAGTATGTTTAAAACATTGATTCGAACATTTTATTTGTTCGATCAATATCTTAAAGTATCATAAAAATAACAAAAACTCTGGAAGTCCTCTATGATGATAGCGATTTGTTTGACATCTGTTTATTATTTCAGGTCTAGTAGAAGAGGATAACGAAAGGCGTCTGCAGTTATGTCGCTTTCTACTTCACACGGACGTGGACGATCCAAATTAAAAAAAAAAATGTGGATGGACGAGTCAAAATTTACTCGTGAGGGCTTGTTTAACCAGCATAATGCGCACCATTAGGCAGATAAAGGAGAAAACCCTTGCGTTACCAGGGTCAAGTCGCACCAAATCAAATTTTCTATAAATGTTTGGGCAGGAGTTTTTGGCTGGCATTTGATTGGGCCCCATTATTTGCCCGAACACCTCAACGGGGAAAATTATTGGAGTTCCTCACAAATGATCTCCCGGAACTCACGAGCGATGTGTCCATTCTCGAAGACCAATGTCGACAATCGTCTTCCAGAACGATGGATGTCCGGCACATTATCGGAACACAGTGAGGTAATACTTAGACAATGTGTTCCCTAGGGCATAGATAGGCCGACTCGGCCCTATTGCGTGGCCGGCACGGTCCCCAGACTTGACCCCAATGGATTTTTTTTTGGGGCCGTGCCAAACAATTGGTGTATAAGGTACCAATTGAAAGTCGGGACCAACTTATGGAACGAATTAATCAAGCATTCATTAAAATAACGACTTTGGAAATCCGACGCAAATGCCATGCCTGTATTAGAAATAGAGGAGCAATGTTTGAACAAAATGTAGAATTATGATAAATTATTTTACGTTGTTTTACTTATTTCTTTCTAAAACCATCAGATTTTGATAGGTTAGAGATCTTAAGTACTACTAGGTCGAAATTTTAAGAAACTTTTCAAATATTCTTTTTTTCACATTATTCCAGTCTTCCCTAAACCTTTAATTTCTTTTCAAATTTAAATATCTAAGTAGTACTACTTGTGATATATCAAGGGAAAGAGCAAAAACTAGAGAAGTTTGTTTAAACAATTCGAAATCCTGTAAAAGCTTATTTAAAAACAAAAAAAAAACTTAAAATCGAGCTTTTTGTATTTTTCATTCTTTTGTTGATCTTTGGCAGTCTGTAACTAAATAAATTGTCATGATAAGGACCTAAAATTGCTTTTAATAGACTAAAGATTTATTAGACATAAATATTTAAAAAAAAACCGGTTCAAAACACGCGAAATAAAATACAGCAGCTTTTAGGTAAATTTTTGGGAAATATTGAAAAAAAAGACACCTCGCACCTTTCGAAAAAGCAACTTTAAAATACTTTTACTCAAACTTTGTCCATAGTAAGGGTATGATTGTAGGATATCATTGGAAAGGTTATTTAATTGCCTATTAGAAATTACAAACATGTGTATATGTTTTAAAGCTTTTAATAAAAAAATCTTAAAAAGGATAAAAGTTACAAAAACTAAATTTAAAAAAACATTAAAAAATCTCAAATCAGTCCTTAAAATCTAGTGTTTCCTCCCCTTGCTTTGATGACAGCTTCCATCCGATCCTACATGGACCTCACGAGGGTCACCACTCTCTCTTGGGGTGTGTTCTCCCATTCTTCCTTCACGGCATCCTGAAGCTCTTGGAGAGTGGTGGGAACAGGATCACGTGCTCGTACGTGTCTCTTTACATCGTCCCAGAGATGCTCGATCGGGTTTAGGTCTGGGCTTCGTGCTGGCCACTGCATAACAGGAATCTCAACCTCTTCCAAGTAGTCCTGCACAGAAAACACAATGTGGCAACGGGCGTTATCGTTCATTAACATGAAACCATCGCCAACAAAACCGGCATACGGGACCACATGGTCTTGTAAAATTTCTGTTATGTACCGCCCAGCATTCAGCGACCCTTGCCCGCGACCACCGCCAGTCCGAGAGACGCACACAAGTTCCGTTTTCCCTTCAACGGATATGCCACCCCAGAACATACAGGAACCACCTCCGTATTCGACGGATTCCTCTATACACGCTTGGGTAAAACGTTCCCCTCTTCTTCGGTATACCATTCTGCGTCTATCGTTGCAGAAAAGACATACTCGTGTCTCATCGGTAAAGAGAACGGCCCTCCACTGGTCAAGCGTCCAGTTGACATGCTCCTGAGCAAATTGTAACCGCTCTCTCCGATGTCGCACGGTCAATTTTGGGCCTCTAGCAGGTCTGTGAGCTCTTAATTCCTTTTCTTTCAATCTT
Organism: Marasmarcha lunaedactyla; assembly: GCA_923062675.1. NCBI lineage: Eukaryota > Metazoa > Arthropoda > Insecta > Lepidoptera > Pterophoridae > Marasmarcha > Marasmarcha lunaedactyla. The sequence continues at coordinate 7,756,939 of OV281342.1, read as the reverse complement.
CTTCTAATCGTAGAGACACTCACAGACGTTCTACGAGCTGACCGGAGCTCTTGTTGCACCTGAACAGCATTGTTGAAGTGGTGGCGCAACGACGTAGACACAATGAAATGGTCGTCTCTTTCTGATGTACAACGTTTTCTTCCGGATCCACGTCTTCGAGTATAGCCACTAGTCTCACGGAACCGTTGGTATACTTGTCGTACTGCAAATCGGCTAAGGTTCAACTGTGGAGCAACGTCAACCTGTCGCAGTCCTGTTTGCAATAGAGCAACGATTTGAGCGGCTTTCTTCAGGGGTTGTATCCATCTTCAGGTACAGTTCTTTTGCGTATGTTGTTCCAGTGTGTTCACTCTAAAGTCTGAGTAGCGACTGACCCATTTCTTACCTGGACATAAAATTTTATACCCTTTTAAGGTAGCCCAACTAGCGCTCCTTAAGTGAGCATTTTTTCCAATATCTTATTGATTGGTCCCTGGTTAGAAATGGTAATTGATTTTTTAATGATACAGGTAATGAATGTAAAGGTATTGAAGTGCACTTTACAATGATATTTCTTTTTCACGCGTGGTATTTATGGGCCAGATTCTAGGAGCAATTTACTGAAAAAAACATAAAGGTGCGATTTTTGTGACGCCGAGTGTATATATATATCTCTCTTAGTATTTATTTTGTTATCCAGGGTTTGGCCGCAACAAAATGGTGGCTCTAGCTATGCTTTGCGGCTGCGATTACGGCGTCGGTGCGTGTGGAAGTGCCATCAATACTGTCGTCTCTTTCTTACACACGGTTCCAGACAATCAGGTCATTACTAGGTAACATTGTGTTGTTAACATGTTGCTATAGACAATTATGACTAGTGGAACCAGCCGTAAAGGCGTAACAAAAAAAGTCACTGTTGAATTGATAATAATACTAGTTAAGACGACATCTCAAGAAAACGCTGCAAACTGAATATTTTTTAAATATTCCACATGCATTAACAAACACCTGTCTGTATTCATCGCACCACTTTTCTTTCGGGATTCAACCTTGTTGATAACTTGTGTTGTCAGTCGCCCTATATTATTCAGGACCTTTATACAACTTCATATATCAAGAAGCGATGTTCGCTTTACTTGTAGTAACCAAATGACTAAATGCACATACTCGGGGTATATGTGTGCATGAGAGCGGGAGTTGTATGATCCGCTTGGTCACGCACACATTCGTACCGTGATAGTACTAACTATACCTCATTCCTTACAAATAATTTCCACAGATGCTCTGACTTCTAATATGTACACTTTCATCCATATTTAAGCATTTGCCCTGTAGATTACTGAACTGGGTAGCAGATCCAACCTACTACGAAGAACAAGCCCGCTGGGTGTCCACTCCCGGACGTTGCGAACGCTGTGGGCATGCTGGTAAAACGCACCCCAGGAATGGATGCCCCACCTGCGCTACTAATAAGGGCTGTAATGACACTGGGCATAAGTGAGTGTAGATTTAATTATTTTTGTACCGGATTTATTTTATTTTGTATAAGCCTTTTATGGTTTAAAATCGGCAATTTTCTACTGTTTGATTACGGCTGAACATTCTGATAATTATGGTGTAATTAAATATGATTAAATTAAAAAAGATAGGTGTCGTTCTTACTTGAGTAATTATACTATTTCCATTTCTTTATTTTCTCGATGACAGCTCCTGTGAAAACTTGTGCGAGCGTTTTTTTTTACATTATGTATGCATTATTTTATAAAAATATGACGTTTACACACGTACAAGGTTATAATACCAGAGTCGGAGAAACTGATAGGGATGGAGCTATATCGATAAACGTAACACGATAACAGACCCGATATTTTTTTACAAAATGTAAGAAACTAAACTACTGCCGGATACTTTTGTACAAAGGAGACGTTTCATTTTCGGCTAGCGCGATGTACACCAGTTCGAAATGTGAAAAAATGTGGTAGACATACTAAAAATATTTAAAAAACTTTACCCTGCATTATGTTCTACTTTGAAACAAAACACGAAACTTCATATGGCCACACCGAGGGGCCGTTTCCATACAACGCATTGTAATACAAAAATATGAGACAGCATGCTTGTACAGGTCGCATCATGTAAAAAGAACGCTGAAGAAAGTAGAGGGGGTGTGTTTGCGCATGGGTACACTCGCGCACGAGTATTAGGCTTTTTGCTTGCGGCTTCGTATATTGGTTGGCACATTAAAAATATATTAGATAGAATATCATTAAATAGAAATAAAAACATGTTTGATTCAGTGTAGAATATTTAATGTATATAAGTAAAAAAAAATAAAAATAAAAAACAAAAAATATTAAAGCAATGGGGGAACTCATTTCATTAAGTCATCGTGGGTGACGTGAAAACCAGGTGAGGATGCTGTGTTGGTCCTAGAGGTGTTTTAAATTATCGACTAAGTTATTATATTATCAGCCTCTCTCTTCATAAAACAATAAACGTTAAAAATCATTTTCCTACCTTTTCTATGTAAAATTATAATTCCAAAATCGTAAATAAAAACTTTTCTGCTCAATGGCATTTAGTCAGAACGAAAGTACCGCGAATTTAACGCGGGAAGCAGAGATTAACTAATGAACCAATAGCGCACCTGCAAGCATGTGGCCCGTGGCCCGCCCGCCCCGCGCCGTACCTCATTACTACCAAATAGACCTATAAATCGCCTACTGCGCAGCTTGACATCCAGTGTTCTTTTTATATGACCCGACCTATACCAATCGTAAATTGGATAAGCGATAAATTGGAAAATAAGAGTAACAACAGAATTAATAAAATATCAACATGATAGATACGGCCATGGTTTCATTACGTAGTGTGGCAGATTTACGGATTTGAAAATGTTTTCCTAAGACAAAACTAAATGAAATTATGAAATTTTGTTATAAATACTCGTTTTATTTATTTAATGCAATCCTAGGAACACCTACAAAAGCTAGCCAAGTGTCCCTTAAAAATTGAAATATCTCCTTTATTAACTAATATTATATTTCATTACAAGATGTTACACGTATTCATTCTTGATTGATAATGCCAACATCTTTAAAATTTTCGAAGCTGTTGTAAAATAAGTAGGTATAGGTAGGTACTCAACAATGAAACGAAATAATTTTTTTCAATATAAATATGCAATGTCTCTTTAGGGAACTTAACCACGCGTTCCAACCGATGGAAAAGAGTGAGCAGGCCGCGGCCCGCGGCTTGACGGTTGTTGTTGCAAAGTCGTATATATTCTAATCGCTGAAGTAAAGTTGATATTGCGATGTAGAACACGCGTTATGATTGGTCGATTGAGTAGCGCGTCACTGCTACATCACTCCCTTCCGCGATCGAAGGTCGTAAGTAGCGTCCATCTTCAATCTTGAGTGAGGTGAGGCTTGCCAGTGTCTGCTGATGATTCCAGTGAGTAGCAACCAGGTGCCGCGTAGTAGTCCACGGTGAGTCGGGACTAAGGCGGTGAATGTCCGACGATACTCGGTGTGGGTTCGGGTCCCGTGGAGTACGGAACAAGTTGCTCCAGTCGGTTGAGTAGCGCGGCACCGCTACATCTCTATATGTCTATACAAAATGATTCTTACCTGCATCTGTTAGCTTGGCAAGTCTCCCTCCCCCTAACTATCCAAACGACGAACACCTCCAAACAGCACCCGTTCACAAGTAAACGCGGGATCCAGCCGCCGCACTGTGGAAAATGGTAGAACAACGGCATGTCAAAAATCGTTTTCATTAAGTCGTTACTGACGTACTTTTATAAGTTAATTGTATAGTATAATATAAATAATATAATATAATAGTGTAGTATAGTATAATAGTGTAACTTCAATATAATATTTTTAAGAATGTTAATGTCAGGCCTGTTCGTTTTGAGACATTAAATTTAATTTCCTTCAAAAACTTGTGGCAATGCATATAAAGTGTTGTACATTTCTAAAAAGCTCATAGTATTTAGATTTTAAAAAGAGTATAATTTTATAGATTATATTTCTTAAAAAAAATTACAACAAGGGAGGAAAAAAAAGTTACGTGTCTTAAATTCATCGAGACTTTTGACAGTTACCGATGTCTCCTGGTGCGTTACTTTTAATGTTTTTTTATAGCGTAGATATTCATAAATAACATTTATAAAAATCAGCTGCCGATACTTGCAGTTTTAGACGTTATCGCGTAAAGTATGATACTAGTCACTAAACAGAAAACCTCTATCTATTGGGGTGTCTAATGTTGTACACATTCATTTGATTAGTTTGCGGTAGATACAAGTTTTTTATTGATAATAGGGCGTGTTATCTACATTTTGCACTCATTTGATGGTACAAATTTAATCAACAAATTGTCAGATATCAACAAAATTCACAATACCCACATTTATGAAATTATACAAAAAGGGTAGGCCATTTAATAAAGCTATTACAAATTTGTAACTAAACTAAACAAATGTTTGTTACGTATCTTTGCCGAATTTTAAATTGACTAATATTTTCAAGTTAATAATAATACTAATATGATTGCAAACTGTTTGTACATACCGTGTTCTAAGCGTGAATTTATACTTTCATATATTGAAGGAAAAAAAACCAGAAACTGTATCAACAGTTTTAAAAGAAAACAATCATGTTTCTGAAGAAAACATCTGTTTCCTTATCAGTGATATTCAAAAGTATCTTATTCCTTCCTTTAATAAACGATGGGCAGAAGCGACCAGGAAAATATAATTTTTTTTTAAAAAGTACGAAAATTGGTTGGGTTTTGAATATTCAGTTAATCTACCTAGCTTTGAAGAATCTTTGAACACTTGACATCACACCATCTACTTCTTCTGGGAAACGCGGAAGACCCTGTGTCTCTCATGGGGACTCATCAGAATCAAAAAAAAATACGGAAATATACCGCGCTTATTAGTGAGTATGGCTTTGAACACATCTGCAATGCCTTCGTTTAGGGATTAAATTCAATAGAAGAATAAATAGAAGCCAAACTCGTGAAAATCAGGTATGATAAATTCCGAAAAATTTTGCAATTATGCCATGGAAACTGCTAGGATCTAAGTAAGTAATTATGTATGGTACTACATGCCATCTTCAGTTCACAAAATTTTGATTCACGGTGAAAGTATCATCAAGGATTTTGGTGTGGGTCAACATTCTGAAGTTGCACAAGAATCCAAAAAAAAATCGTCTACATCATGCTAGGAAGTGGTCTTGATCAGCTACAAATGAGGATGTATTTCATACTATCCTCTACACATCAGATCCGTAAATTTCTAGTCTTAGTAAAACATATTGCAGAAGTGTGAAGGCACTTGATGAAGATACCCTAGATCTTTTTAAAGTGCGTGAACTAATTTTAGATTAAACATACAAATTAATATAGGTAATTTTTTAGTATTTTTTCACTTATTAATTAGTATTTTGTAACCTTCAGATTTTATTGAAACGTGTTTCTAATTCATAATTTTAACTTCTTATTTATAAAGATAAAGCTTAATTATTATTGTTTTATAATATACTTATATAACAATAAATTTTTAAATATAATATAAATATTAGTAGTATAGTGTTGTTACTAAGGAAATAAAATAAAAACAATTTCTCAAAACTTTTTCTTTAACATTTTTTAAAATATATATACACTCTAATAAAAGTATAGGATTTCTACTTTATCTAAAGCATTATTTAATACTCCGTGCTCGTACAAAATTTCAGTCGTTTTCCTTGAAAAATAAAAAAGGTATCGGTTTTTCATCCGACACAGACCTCGATTTTCCATAGTGCGTCGCCCGCCTCAACCATTTTAGAGAAAAGACTCGCGTTAAAACTGGGACGCTTTGATTTTCCTTAGTGACGTTTGTTTACATTTACGCGTAAGCGTATAACGCTAATCTTTTTACACTATTTGGCAATGTAGTGAAATATCATATGAAGAAAATGTGTGTAAATTTGTGCAGTCATATTTTGCGATGATTTTGTGACCCAATTTTGTGAGATAGATATTTATTTAAGCGCAATATAAAATGTAAATAAACATTAATTTCAGGGCAAAAGTAGCAGAAGTAAAGCGTGAGATCTCTCTACGAAGCAGAGCACTGTCTTGCGGGTTTGTGTTTCCCGAACCTGATGTACTCAATGAATTCTTACACTTAAAGTGGGAAACCATAGACTTGGAGGGTTTGAAGAAGCCTGCACCCAGTTTGATTCAGTTTATGGTAAGTAGCAGACAAGACAAAGGACATGGTTTTGTGTGTGGCGTCCTCATTTTATCTAGTCATTTTTTGTTTATCTTCGACTGTCCCTTATTACTAAATATAGTTCAAAACCAAGGTTCTGCTCGCCCTAGAAAGGAACAGCCAGTGCAATTACTGGAACAAAGGCAATTACAACTGATTCCTGGGGTCTGCAACATATCATTAGTCGGTATAATAATCACTATCACTATTAATAAATAATCAAATCATATCAAATCATTTATTGCACGAATATAGGTAAAAAAAGATGTCATACAAGTGATAGCACAGCCATATTCTGCCATTGCGGCGTGTACAAGGTTTACGTTTAAAATTACAATTTACTCAATTTATACATTTGTCATTTAAGTATTCATATGTCCTATAATAGCATTTATTTAATAGAAATGATTTTAAATTATATTTGAATTCATCATAAGTAGTTAAATTTTTAATAGTTGTAGGTAATTTATTATATATTCATTTTTTTATTTTATTTATTTTATTTTATTTTTTATTCATAATTTATTATATATTATATATTCAATAAAACACCTAATGACTAATGCTGTCCATGGGCACGGATGCCGCTTACCATCAGGGGGTTGCGAGCTCGTTTGCCGGAGATAAAATAAGTTTAAAAAAATGAAACACGAATTAGACCTTTTTTGAAGTCATTATTATTATTCTTCTGTATCAAAGCTTTATAGAACTTTTACCTTTTCTCATTTTACCTTAGTAAGAGTCTCATATTACCCGTAGCGTAGTGGTTTACTACGCTAATCGGCTCATTCGCTGGAGGTCCCAGGTACGAGTCATGGCCGGGGCATTCATTTGTGTAGTGAACACCGATGTTTGTTCTCGGGTCATGGTTATTAATATTTGTATATGTATGTTTATTCTAGGTTCCCCCGCAGTTCGCTGTATGGTCATCATCCATACAGCTCCACATCCTCAAGCTCTGCTTACTTTGGGGTCATACAGTTGGTATGTTTGTCTGGGGATTTATTATTATTATATTTTATATTTCAGAAACTGATGGGCAAGAAGTTGGATTGGTCAGAGCGATACTGTGTTGAGAAATTTCTTCCACTCCTAACTAAATGGCACCTCCAAGAAAAAGTCCCCCAGCGAACGATTAAACCCGTGACGATTAAGAAGAAAAGAACACCTAGAGGTTGTTTAACCATTTTATTTAAGACTTAATAATAATACGGTTTGTAAATAGTTTAAATAAACTATAAAAAAATAATTTTCTGATTTGTTTTAGAGAGAAACACACACCTACGTACACACACTAATGCGATCCCAATGTTTTTTTTTGTGAAGGTGGTATCGACCTTAATCCGTGAGGATTTTATGTAAAATCGTGCATTGTATTCAACCGGTCTCTATTTATTCCAGCTTTGAACCCTGATCTTGTTAAACGAGTCGTTGCTATTTATAGTATAGATACTTCAACAAATATTTGCGCGCGGCCACAAATGTGCATGTGTTTGTAAAAATGCAACTTAATTTTGAGTGGCAGCTGGCTTTTTTTCGGAGCGTGTTCTCGTCACTTTGGTATGCGTGTACAATCAGTATGTACATCTTGTCACACACGCGCACGCGCACGCGCACACACACACACACACACACACAAACACACACACACACACACACACAAACACGCAGTCACTGTATATTTACAAGCTTAACGTAAATATAGGGCCTCGCGCACAAATAACTTGAAATATCTGTATTTATATATCAATTTTATATCTATGAACAAGCAAAGAAATAAACGATATATTCATAATTTTCTTCTTGTAGGTGTTCCTAGTTATGAAGTGGTTTGGGAAGATATCGACGGCCAATATGAAGCTTTGATTCCAGATGACCAATTTGAAGGTAACTTCATTACTTTTTTGTTTTATTAAATTACATTCCAAAAACCATGTCTGTAGATGGGTATGTACATTTGCAATCAGTCTTTAGACTATAAAACAGAAATTATTTTTTTTAGTTGCTTGCACACCATGCGCACGTCGTACAAACACTGATGAAGCTTATTTATTATTTGTGAAACATACAATATATTAGCACAGTTGGGCATGGTGATAAAATTAAATTCACAAATCAGTAAAGTTTCCACAGTAAGTTAAAACATAAATTGAATATATAAAAAACAAAGCATAAAAAATTAACAGGGTCGGTGATATTATCTAAATGAATTTAGCAAAGCTTAATCTTAAAATGTAAACATTATATAACAATTTTAATTGCCTTTTTATAACGATTTATGTTACAGTCAAACATGTCACTCCATTTAAATTTATGATTATAACTATTACATGCTCTGTGTATAAATGTATTAGCAGCATAGTTTGTCTTAGCAAGGGGAACATGAAAAGTGTTTACTTGTAGAATTTATTCGGGGACACCTAAAACAAATATTTTTAAGAAGAGAAGGGGAATCGATATAATTATTAATAATTTTATAAAGGAACATTTGGTCTCTTCGAAGGCGACGTTTACGTAATGAGTTTTATACTTAATTATGTCTACTTTACTGGCCTTTCGATCCGGAAATCTGTACTTATGACATATGTTTGATGAACTTTAAATAGATTTTTTCAATGTTGTTAATATGTATGTTATAATAAGGTTTGACTTTCAGGCTTTCAGGCCTTAAACATATAGTAAAAATCAAACAAGGGGTTACCCAGACATACACTCATGCAAAGAGTTCGTATTTATTATAATTTGAAATGAAATCTTTCAGAAGGTGAAGAACAATCCACCCCTTGGACGTCGATAGAACGACAAGACTTAATGCGCCTGTATTACCCACAACTAGTCGAAGATTACGAGGAATCCATCAAGAAACCCCCAAAACAAAAGAAAACCAGGGCCAAGAAGAAAAACGACACGGAAGAGAAAGATTCCACTGCCAATGAAAAACCTAAAAGAAAGTACAATAGAAAAGTTAAGAAACTAGTTGATCTCGAAGTTCACAATCTAAGTGTATCAATGCATAATTTGAGTATGAATAAAAAGGACATGACTGGTAACAACTTGAACTCCAGCAAAGTCAGTGTCAGTGTCAACAGATTGAAACGACAGAAGAAGCCTTCCAAAGGCAAACAAAAGACGATCGACAGTTTTGTAGCCAATAAGAGACGAAAGTCGACAAAGCAATCTTTGAAAATAAGCATGGGTAATGCTTCTCAAGGCGTTACTTATTTTTATGGTGATTTGTATCCAGAAGATAGAATGTTTGATGAGATTTATGGGAAAAAAGTTAATGACTATGATGTAGATGTTAAAAATGATGATCATGACGCTAAAGGAGATAATAAAGAAAATAAAAGTGTGCATTTGTTAAGTATGTTAGGAGCAACCAATGATGATATTTCTGAAAGTGATCTTTCAAACATTGTTGACAAAATTGTTTCTAGCGCACCCACTGTTAAAACAACTCAAGTTAATAGTAATTTTGTCAAACTTGTATTTGAAACTAAATATTCAACTCCGGTTAAAAAAAAGCATAATATACTTCAAGAATTTCATAAAAATTGTTCAACGCCTAATGAAAGTCCTATTAGGAGGAAATCCTCTCAACCTTTGTCTAATATTTCTTTTTCTAAAGCTGTGAACACGAGCTACTTTTTTGATAAATTCACTGGTAAATGTGATGCTTTTGAACAATCAGTCGAGTATGCTCATAATAGGAGTGAAATTGTCAATTGTGATACTACGGTTGAATATAGCTTGCCTGATGTTTGTTTCTAGCGAGTACTTATGAAACTTGTGACGTAGAAGTTTAAATGTGATGATAATTAAGTTTTAATTGAAATAAATACAGTCTTTTTACTCTTGTTAGTTTTGCCATTCCACAAAGTTAACATTCCTGTATTGTTACATTCATTTGTTAGCCTTAAAAGTACATTGTGGGCCCTATGAGGACATCAAAATTCGAGTACCTAATCTAAACTTCTTCATATACTCAAAAACATTGAGTTACCATAATCATAATAAACGAAACAGAATAAATAATCATAGTTCAGATCTCACAGCCAAAATTATGTCAGTATGAAAATTCTTGTAAAATTATAATTAAGGCCTGAAAGATATTTCCTTAAGTTACCACGATTCATGTTATTAACCTCTTAAGATCTGGAGTACTTCTACGTGCACCTGTAGTATTTTTTTAATTTTGAAGGCCGTAACACCATCTTGTGTTGATTGGAAGTACTAAAACAGTTTCTTATAACTATAAAGCTTCATAAAAAAAGTTGTTAAAAAATAGGAAGCAGGGCCTAACGTTTTTTGGTTGTCGAATTTAATTCAAATTTTAGTGTCACTCGTTTTTAACAGTTTTTAACCTGTGAAAATTTTAAAAACCCGTAAGTATTTCCACTGTTGAGTTTTAAGTGAAATTTAAATACTTTCTCATTATTTACTAACTAAATTATTATGTGTTTATAAAAGTTTCCAATTTTACTTGTTTTAACTTGCATTCGTTCTACCCTGATTTCGTAGTACACAAATGTGTACTTCAGTACTCAACAATAGTTTTAAAGCAAGTTTGGGTAGATTAATTTTTTTTAATTCTCCAGATAAAAGATGAATGATGAAGAAATTGAGAAATTTTTGAATGGAAGTGATGATTTTTCTGGTGAAGATGATGATGATGAGTACCTCGTCTTCATCGTCACTTTCCATCAGGTGAGATGGAAGACAAACGCCTGCTAATTATTAATAAAATAAAACCAGCCTCCAGCGCACTCAGCTGAGTCATCGGAAGAGCCTGAAGAAGAAGGAGAAAATATTAAGAAGCAAAATGAACCAGGACCTTCACGATTATTCTGGCGCACTAAAGGTATGGTTTCTCGTGTTCCTGACATTATAACTGATGAACTGGTTGCTCGTGGAACCTCTCAATGAACACTTTTGCCTTGTTCTGTGAATATTTGGACCTAGATTTCTGGGAATTATTTGCTGATCAAACTAATTTGTATTCAGCGCAGAAACGTGATCTAAAACCAATTAATACCAAAACCATGGAGATGATACGATTTGCTGGTATTCAAATGATGATGGGTACTCTGAGATATCCTCAGGCTAAACTTTATTTGAACAAGAGACCTCTGTGTGCGCCTCATCAGACACACAATGACCCGTAACAGATTTTTCGAGCTTTGTAACCATCTCCACTTGTCGATGACGAAGCTCCTCGGGTAAATTCAGACAAACTTTGGAAAGTCAGGCCCATGATTGATAGCATACTAAAAAAGTGTTACAGCCTACCGCGATCGACGCCATGTGCGTCTCGGTATCCCTTGGTTCATAAAAAAAAAAATTGAGAAGTTATTAGTTCCCAAATAATGTTTCGCAAAATTTCATTCGCCATATTATTACTTGGCAAATAAACTCCTCACAAATAATTGTATCGCAAACCTAATCTTTTCCAAGTGAATGTTTCAACAATAACCAATTTTAATTTAGTAAAAAGTTTCAGTTAGTATTAAATTGTCGTCTTTATCCGAATATTACTTTTTCTATTTTTGTGGCGGTTCACCCGATAGTAAATTTCAATTTCAGCTAAATTTGATGAAACTTCATTTATTAATTCTTTATTTACTTAGGAAACATTTCAATTGTTAAAATATTAATTATTAAACACTTCGTGTCATGATGTTTGTTTGAACCAAATTGAACCAAAGTCGCTTTTCGTGAAAAGCTGGAAATGCTACTTCATTTGGTCTTGGCATTTCGCTGGGTGCTGCCGCACCACGCTCGCTTTGCTCGCTCGGCTCGCGCGTGTATTAACTACATACAAACCTAACCCAATTGAACCTTTATTGTGACCAGGCAGAAAGCAAGCGGAGCGAGCGTCAAATGTATGCATGTAGTTTAAACAAATAATCACTTTGCGCAATGATGCTTTCGCATTATGACATTTTTTCTCGTAAATATTTTACAAAAAAAGAAAAGAGAAATATTTGGATAAAGACAGCAGACTTAATAGAATTTTGCAACACAAGTCTGAATACTCTGAAATAAAATAGTTAATGTCAATTGCAAATAACTTAAGATTGTAACTTAGATATTTTGTATAACGACATATTGTAGTTATAAACATATCAAAAGTTTTGTATAAGTACTTTTACCTTAAAATTTAGTTACTTTTGTCTTAAAATTTTATGTCCAAACAAATCATTTGAATAAATGTTATTTGTCTAAAGTTTGTTTGCTATAATAAATCACTTGTTAAAACACCAAATGACTGAATGCCATTATCCTTGGTAATATACTGCCGAGTAAAAATTTTACCAATTGATAATGTGCGTACTAAAATAATTCCAAATTTTGCATTAGTGTAAAAAAGTTTCCTTAAATTTGTTTGGATTATATAATTTTGGAAAAACGGCAGGATCCCTGTGCGTCTCTCGATGAATAGATTTTTCAGGGCGTCTTGAATATTGCTAATGAACCAATGAAGCCATATCCATTGTGTTAAAAATTTTTGTGTTAGCTGCAAGAGATGGCCTGGTACTAAATTTTGAAATTTTAGTTGAATCCCATACTCTAACTGCAGATGTAATGATCAAACTGGGATTGGGTGCTGGTATGGTAAAGCTATTATGCCGTACTATTAATAGCAGCTGTGTTTTATACACCGACCGACGTTAGTAGTAGGTAAATTGACGTTAGTATGCCAAATGTTAAAAAAAATTGTAATACGTGTATGGGAGGCATTGATTTATGCGATAGATTATTGCAATCTATCGCAGTTTTATGCGCACAAAAAAATGGTAGTAAACTGTTGGATTATGTGTACTCGATGCTGCAAGAATGAAGACCTGGAGGGTCAAGATAAACTAGAGCTATTGCAGTTTAGACTGAACCTAGCTAATGCTATGATGAGATACGACGGCGGAATTGCTTATTGCATACAAGCTAGCTTCGGTTCTCAGCCAGGACCTAGTTCAATAGTCAGCCCCAACATCAGGCTTATATCAGACGTGCTAGAGAGACATCGAAAAAATACTGCGAGTTGTAGTATCTCAACCAAGTCCTGAAATAAGGCTAAATGGTGTAGGACATATGCCGCGATACTTATACGATAAATTTGCCTACAAAATGCCGCCATCCGACATGCGCATCTCGGTGCCGTACAATATGTATTAAATGTAAAGTGTATCTGTGTACACTTAAGAATTTTTCCCCCCGCTAAAAACCCAGATGCACATATTATGTGTACACCCGAGATTACCACCAACTCGTGGTTAAATGTAATTACGTGACAAATTTTATATGCTTTTATTTTAATAGCTTTAATCTAATACATCTTGCTCCGATGATGGAGCAAGTCAGAATGTATTGCTTCTTTTATTTCTGTTATGTCAAACGTATATTTAAATATCTTTTCTTCTTAATTCATAATAATTAACCTCTTTACTGAAATGTCGCGGCATTCTGACGTGCTTCCTAAGGCTTGGCCGTGGCGTGTTTTTTTAATTTTCTATAATCAGAAAAAATTATAAAAGCACATTTTTGTTTTATTTTACACAATATTAACTTAAAAAACCCATATAGTTACTTTTGTGTCATTTGCTTCAAGCTCAGGTCTTAAGAGGTATAAAACACTTTTAATACGAATTTTCTAGTGTTTAATAATATTTTTACATTTAACCTATATATTTCGGTGAAAAGTGTTTTATTTAAAGCAATTAAATTTATCTGGCTAGTATTGATGTTCATCTGATCCCTCATAAATTCAAAATTACATTATATATTATATAATTTAAATAGTGGAGTATTATTATCTGGTTGAATATCAGATGAGAGTTGACAAAAACAGAATTACTAACTTGTCTCCAATAAGTAGAACTGTCCATGTAGAATTGACAGGTTTACAGCTTTTTATTGCCAAGGTATGTTGTTCCACATAATTATTTGATGTGGATGGAGGGGTCCATTTTGAAAATTGATTTAGTCTTTTTGAAATTTTCAAAAGTGATCACGCGCACTTTTTTTTCTAAAATCACTACTATACCTTATGAATATTATAAATAAGAAAGGGTGAGTTTGTTTATTCTTTTGTTTCGCGACAGCCTTGATAATCCCACTGTAGAGACATCAGGCTCACCCAACTAAAGGGTGGTATTAGGCAATCTATATTCCACCACACTTGCCTACTGCGGGTTGGCGGACTTTTACACATACCTTCGGAATTATTTTTTAGGTATGGATAGGATTTCTCACGATGTATTCCTTCACCGTTACAGCAGTCGGCTTTATGCACTTGAGTTGTAAAAACTCATTGGTACATTTGGCAGTCACGGGGATCGAACCCGGGACCTCAAGGTCGAGAAGCAAGCGCCTTAACCACTGCCCCATCGATTTGTTACGGTGTCACTCAATTTGGAATGCGTGTCGTCAGGGATGCAGATAAAGAAATACACGCCAGTCGAGCTACGAGCAAAATCTTAAAGTACGAGTGTGGATTAAAAAGTTCTCGGCCTAACATAGCTGTGTCATATTATTATAAAACTACCCTCATATGAAACCTAGACTCTGTCAGTCTCTGTGCAATTTTTCTCTGAGATACATGCATCATTATTTATTTTATTGAATATTAAGTGAGAGAAGTTTCATTTATTTTGAGCGCCGCACTGTGGATCGAAAGTCGACCAACATTGACGTAGGAAAATAAAATTTTAAGTTTAGGTTTTTGGTTGCATTTCGCTTTGGCTTACCATTACTATGCTCAAATTTGACAAAAAAGTGAATTTGATATATAATCGGATGATTTATAATTCTTTCCGAAAAATTTGTATGAAGCTCGTATGTAAAATCCGATTATCTTTCTGTCTGCATGTCAAACCGTAATATCCTTACAGATGGTTTAAGAACTAATTATTTGCGACTTTTTGGCATACAACACATACCCGTTACAGCTGCAGAATTTTTTAAAATAATCGTTAAGTAAAATATATTTTTTTGTGTCGGTAATTATAAGTTTTTTTTTATATTAAGTCAAAATACTAAGTTACAAGTAGTACAAATAACCTCTTATTGTATTCCTAATCCAAATAACCATTGTTGTTTAATAATGGCATACTATAACATAAATAATTAACTATTATTATTCTGAGAAATGAGTCATGAAGACTATGAGTTAGGGTAAATAATACTTGCTTTAATTAATAGAACCTATTGCCGGCACATATCTGAGCCGAGCGCACCTCGTTAAAGAAGTACAATGCGACAACATAAAAATGGTTTTATTCATAAGGATTATATCTTCCTTTGTATTTTGATTTAGGACATGATTAAGGACTTTTGCTAGCAAAACAGATTAGAAAAATCTTTGGTGAGTGAGGGTATTTAAGAAAAGGTAATTTGTTTATTACATACTAATATTTGTCATTTAGCAGACATAAACATTGTCGTTTAAAAATAGAATGCACTAATAAAATAATAACAATACATTTATTTAGCGTGGCAACTTGGCCCACTTGTTAGTTTCTATGTTACAACTTTGTCAGTACATTAAATAAGAAAAAAAATATGTCAAGAAAATAAGATATTACATTACACATAAAAAAATTGTGAACTATTATCATTGATAATTTTTTTTAACTATCGGAATACTTTTATAATAAAATGTCAAAAACTTATTCATCTATTTATTTTATCTTAAATTAAACAGAATATTTTAAAAACTTATATAATTATATATATATATATATATATATATATATATAAGGTCCAGCGAGGTAAATGCAACTATGGGGAAAATGCAACTATTTTAAATAATTGCGCGACTTTAATTTTTTATGAAAATGCAATCTATCTATAATACAGGAACAAACACTGCTTCTTGATATAAAAGATGGCACTTAATTCATCTACCCCTGCTTAAGATAAAGTGACATTTGAATATTCGCCATTTTGGTTGTTGTTTTCGAGAGCGTCGGCGTGCGAGTTTTTCATGAATAAATATAGAAATTCTTCTAAAAGTACCGGTGTTTTTATCCAGCAAGCCAATTTTGTATACGGTTAGGCTTTTTATACTATTTATTCGTTATTTTTACAATCATTTTAAGTAACAGTGCTGAAGTTACAATAGCCCCTTGAAACCGCGTCGTGGGGCAAATGTAACTTTTAGTTTAGTCTTAGGTTAGTTGCAATTACCACACCAAATTTGTATGGAACCGATTAACGCCAGGGATGTCCTAGTGTCGATATATTTTTTAAAAGAACCAGATTGCTTTGTGGCAAACAGAAGACCAATAAATTTTGTTAATTTAAAATTTTATTACCTAAGAATAAAAAGTTTTATGTAAAGTATCTATAACACTGCATAATAACGACTAAGTGATTAATATTTTTTTATAAGTATTTAAATAAGTGCACAGTTAAATAATTAACTATATTGCTAAGTTGACTTAAATTACTATAAATTTAGTATTTTTCGAACTAATAATAGGTCTTTACCTATGAAACTGCCGTTTTGCCGTACTGGCCATTTCAAATGAAAATATTTTTTTTTTGACTTATAATTATAATTTCAAATTAATTTTATTTGACAAACATGGAATTCTTTTTCTAAAATCGTCATTTGTTTAATAGTTAGTGTTTTGTTTTCAACGCATTCGAACATTTTTCGTCATCATGGATAAGTTAAAAATTCGAGTAATTATGGAGTATGAGTACCGTCGTGGCAGCAAAGCGGCACAAGCGGCACGCAACATCAACGACGTTTACGGAGCGAACACTACAAACGAACGCACCACCCATTATTGGTTTACCCGCGTCCGTTCTGGAAATTTTTACCTGAAAAATGAACCCCGTGGTCGTCCGAAAACTTTGGTCGACAATGACGAATTGAAGGCAATTGTGGAAGCTGATGAAACTCAATCCACGGCTGAATTAGCAGCAGCTTTCGACGTTAGCATCAAAACAATATTGGTCCATTTGCGTCAAATTGGCAAGGTAAAAAAGCTTGACAAATGGGTACCCCACGAACTCAATGACCGCCAGCGCGAAGTACGCGTGGAGACGTGCCTTTCACTGCTCAGCAGGCATACAAATGAAGGAATTCTGAATTGTTACTTGTGACAAGAAATGGATCCTGTTTGACAATCGTAAGCGCTCAGCAAGTTGGTTGGACCCTGGTTCAGCACCCAAACAATGCCCTAACCGAAAACTTACCCCTAGAAAAGTGATGGTCACTGTTTGGTGGTCTAACGCGGGTGTAATTCATCACAGCTTCTTGCCAAACGGGACAAGCATTACTGCAGATGTGTACTGTGAAGAACTGAACACAATGATGGAGAAGCTCGCACGTCTCCAACCAGCTTTGGTCAATCGTTCGGCTCCACTGCTCCTGCACGACAACGCGCGACCTCATACTGCACAGCAGACGGTCTCCAAGCCACAAGAGTTGGGGTTGGTAGTTCTCCGTCATCCGCCGTACTCACCAGACCTTGCGCCTACAGACTTCTACTTTTTCCAGAATTTGGATAACTTCTTGGCGGGAAAAAAATTCAAAACCCGAGAGGCAGTACAAAATGCCTTTGAAGAATTTGTTGCCTCCCGTCCAGCTGATTTCTTCAAGAAAGGCATCAATAAGCTACCAATGCGTTGGCAAAGATGCATTGATTGCATATGTGATTATTTTGATTAATAAAAATAAAAAATTACGTTTCATTTATTTCGTGAAAAACGGCAATTTCATAGGTAAAGACCTAATATATTGTCGCGTTTAAGATAAAATTTTTATGTCGACGTTGTCACTAGCCAATCTCATTTCAGTATATGTAAATAAATTAAAATCGCTAATATCTGGTAAAAGTATTATGTAAATAAAACGAATCTTCAAAACAAAAGACTCTGTCTTAAATGCCTTTCTATTTTAAAGTGCAACAAATACAAATTTCGAAATACCGTATTTTTAACGTTCCATCCTATTTGTAATTATTACTAGCTGGGCCCCACAGTTTTTCTCGCAATCAACATAATAGTCAGAGTCATAAATACTTTTAATTTATAATCAAATCCGTTAATTCGTTCAGTTAACACACCAACACACTACACACACGCATAAAATTACACATTGTGGCCAGAACGCAGCCTTTACCTAGTGCAATTCAACTTAATTAACTGCGCGAGCAGAAAGTTATTTTACGAAATTATATTTTCGAAATATTTTAAGAAAAATATTTCGAAATATTTGAATTTTTTTTTATTTTAGTTAATCTAAATTGTCTTTATTTTTGGTGAGAAGATTAGAGAAGAGTAGATAAACTATGATAGATTACATCTCAACACTATTCTCAAGAAAAAAGTTGCATTTGCCCCTCAAAAATTTGTAACCAAAATTACGGTATATTTCATCTTATTGCGCTGTCTTTAAGAACATTATCGCAAAATAGACTATAAAGATTATGACTTGAACCTATTTTTGAATATATATTCATAATGTATAGCAATCTACATATATAAGTTGCAATTACCCCTTGGTGGGGAAATTGCAACTTTTGCTTTCTTTTTTCAGAAGTAATTTAATTTAAACTTCTTTTTTCAACAAATAAACGAAGACTTCAAATAAATACTATTTCTTGATACATAGGGAACTTGGTAGGAAAAGTCTTTTTAGCTCCGGCTCATATAAAAACCAGTACAAGGGTTCAAATTTGTGTCCCTATACTTTTTAGTTGCAATTGCCTCCCTGCACCTTATATATATATATATATATATATATATATATTTAATAACAATATCGTTTATGTCTTTGTGTATACAATAAAGATTTTCAAAGAAAATACAATTGAAGAATATGGAATGTACCTAAGTATAAACAAATTACAGCAATATAGTATCAAAGAATCTCTAAAATAGCTACACTAAATTAATATTATACTTATTTATTATTTTTAATATTCGAAATCACTCTCGTCGGAGTCCAGTTCGGAATCAGGATCAAGTTAGATATGTCGATAACCTCGACATCAGGTCCCGAAGGCTTAATCAGATCTAAAGTTTCAATGAAGAAATCCTAGCTTTTCTTAGCATCTAATTTAAATAATTAAATTTTAATATTTAAATAACTAAATTGCCTGGACTTTTTTCGTCAGTGATGTTCACGGAACCTCCTAAAATTGTTGATACGCGCCTCTGAGGCTTCTTCCGAGAGGCTTCCAATTGGCACAATATAGTTTGTGGCGATTACGTCTGCACCGTGAATAAACAGCTCGTGGACCGTCAACGACATGTGGTACCAATCGTACAACTCCACGTACCTTTCTGCTGTTTTACTGATGTTGTTGCTTGTAATATCACAGCAAATCTTGTAACAAGCTCTTCATCCAACCCAGTAATGGCTGCAGTTTTATCGGGGAATTCGAAGAGTCATCTTGCTGTATTCCCATCGTTCGTTGTCCCTGAGCCTTGTTTAACAATGTCAATTAAAATATGAAGTTCCTCCTTAAATTTATTTTGGATATTTTTATTCTTGACTCACTTTATTAGTATTGTAATCAGTGGGGATCAGAGATTGAATTTCGTCGTCCATTTGTCTTTTGTGACTGATGACTTCTTCTTCGTTCTCCTTCACAAACGTGATTTGCACTGGACGACAATAGAAAACTGAGCATGGCTTTGGATTGGTCCACACATTTTCGTCTCCAGCAGTTAGCTATCATTATAGCACCAAGGACGTCCATTTGCTGTTTATATTGCTTTTGGTTGGATGCACCATCCATCTCTTTATCTCTTTTTTATATCCCTTATTGTACCCCAATTTTATTTCGTCCCATATTATCCTAACCAGGTATTTAAAAGTGTTACTTTGCAAAACATAACTCAAGTACTAAATTACATAAATTTATATTTCTATAAATCAAAAGTAAAATATAATAACGTAAAATAAGTCAAACATATTTGACAAAGTATCAAAACCTATGCGGACGCGCTACTTGACGGCCAGCGACTGTATCATACAGCACTGCAGATGTGTGCGTGTAACGGATACGTGTGCATGTTGCAGTTTACCGATTCGGGAGAGCGTTGATTTGTATAAAGGCTCTTAAGAATTATTTGGATTACTGAACTAAATCGCCGGAAACGCTGAACGTCAAATACTTCATATTCCATATTAAAGGAATTGTACCTATTCCCTTTCAAATAATGGTGGTTTAGATGCAGTTTCTGACTTCCCTGTACGGTGTTTTCTCTAGAGGTTATTTATTGTTCGAAACCATATATCTACCTATGTAGATGACAGCAGAATGCTTTATATTTAAGAGTCTTTAACAGGAACTTTACCCCTTTTAAGGAGGTTTAATGCATTTTTTAAAGCAGCATTTTTTGTCCTAAGCCGTTTGTTCATCTTTTGTAAATTGTTTATTTTTCTATTCTTTATTAGTATAAGTCTTCTACATGAATCAAGTTGTTGTTTTAATTTGATTTCCATTGGGCTATCAAATACGGATTCTATGCTCAATGAGGAAGTAGGAGAAGCATCTCGATTTTGTGGAAAAGAACTTGTTGACGGTTCATCTGGTTCTTGTTTTATCTCTGGACAAAGCTAAAAAAAAATATATATACAATTACAATTATAAAATTTGAGTTTGTAAATAGTTAAAGGTCTTAAAATAATATGTGGTTTAATTAATTTCACCTTCACACCATCATCTGTGCATTCTATTACAATTTCATAAGTTTCAGTTATTTCACTTTTAGGATTTCTTTCAATCTGAAAATAGCAAAGAATATAGATAAGTAAGTAACGTTATAATAATTAAGAATAGGAATTATTAACACTTTTTGTTATATTACCATGTTGAGTGTTGGCTGTAGTTGTGGACATTTTGTTTCCACATGTTTTCCATCTTTGTCTTTTAAGTTATTAAATAGCTAAAAAAAATAAAAAATTTTTTTACATTAACGGAAATTTAGTTCATGTAAAAGCACGAATCATTACGTAGGAAGGTACGTACTAGCAAGGCCGGATAAGCTGTGTTTTTTAATCTTGCTACTCCTTTCTCAGTTATGTACTTATCCTCTTCTTTAAAATGATCTGAGCAGATACGGTGGGTTCTTTTCGGTTTAAAATATTCTTCTCCACGCGACTTTGCTATAATTTTTGTCCATACAGACCAACGTACAGGGTCTCGAGGAAAACTGTAACAAATATATTAAAGGTTTTTAGGTACATGTATTGCAGTTTTAGGTACTTTATTGCAATCTTTGTTCCAAATCTCGATAATTTACGTACACGTGAGATATTACGAACTCAGTATAGTTCTTACATAAGCAAGAGGTGGCGCTTATGTAAGAACTTTATCATTGGAATAGGGAACTTACTTTTATAAAACTACAAGATTTTGTAATTTATTTGTTATCTTTATTTTTACTTAACTTACCTAACATGTACTTACTAGTTAAACAATATTTATTTCTAACAAGTCAAACAGCAAAGTTGAATTAACAACAGCTTACTAAAAATTACCAGGATGTTCACATCGCAAAATTGTCGACAACGCCATCTATTGAGAGATATAGAATACTGACTGGAATCTAACTCATTGTAACAAAAATGTAGATGGCGTGTGTTGACGCTGACTGAATGACGCGCATTATGTGTGAAAGAGACCGCTACATATTTTTTGTTTATTCTGATCACTAGTTTAAGATGCATTTTGAAATAAGTGTATTTTTAAACGAAACAATACTTTGCATTAATAAAACTTCAGTTTACTTACTGGAAATACGATATCCCGTCGTTTTTTCTCACTTTAGTTGAGTAGTTTTTACAGGATTTCACTAAGCAATATGTCATTTTTTGACGTGCACTCAGTCGGTCGAAAGATTGAGGACTGTTCCGAATGCCAAATCGTTTTTGCATATTCATACTATTTTGTGTCGGACATTTTTTTTACTGCAGTTCTTTTGCTTATACGTCAATAACGAAACGAAAATTAGTAAGCATTTTCTGTTTTGTATATCATCGATTGATTCCGTTTACGAATATGAATAGATTTTAGGTGCTTGCTAAATATGTATATGTAATATTACTTATGTATCCGTAAAGTGAGAAAATAAAAATTTAATTCTTTGATGAGTAAGATTTTATAAAAGTTAACAGAACGTTTTTTTTGTTTTATAACAGACTTTTTTTAGCTTTGTTATGGCCGGCGAACGAGCGCGCGCTCCACCTGATGGTAAGTGGCGTCCGTGCCCATGGACATTTTCAATCGTAGATGTTATTCCTAAATGATATTGTTATTTTTTGATCTCAGGCTAAAGTACCGTCACGGCTAAGCCTTAGGAAGCGAATGAATGAATGCCGCGATGTTTCAGTAAAGTTTTCTTTTTCGTTTGACATAAAAGAAGCAATACATTCTGACTTGCTCCAAGATAAAGTTATACCAAGACCAACATTTTATTAAAACGCCACGGTACTTATCCTTCCCGTTATCCGGAACACAAAACGTGATTATTATGGCGGTCAAAATAAATGGCCTAGTAGCGCCCCAGAAGAGGTTTTACCGTAAGAAACTCTACTTCCACTAAAATTTGCGATAACACCAGCTACAGAAGTAACATTTCGGTATTATATTTTTGTAACGCGATTTAAAAAACGAACTCCAGTACGTCATCTTAAGAATTATTTAAAATTTATTTAAAATTCAGTACTGCACAGAAATCAAAGATATTCAAATTTGTTATTTCTTTAGAAATAAAAATTTTGTAAAATTACTTTACATACAGAATTAGTAAAAGAGTGTACCTACTGTGGGCGTGGGTTTTTTTTACCCGCCTAAGCAGCAACCTCCTCGGGAAGGGAGGTGGAAGATGCGTCATGCATACCTCCGCAGGCACCGCTCTGCGGGGTGATGTGGGACTCACCAGAATGGCACCTACCCACCTTGCAGGCTGTGACATGGGAATGCTAAGCAGTCTTCATCGCAGCGACACCCGGTTAAGAAAAGGGGTGCGCTGTGCGTGGGTTCATAAGTTCTCGGTAATATACTGTTGTGTACGGAGGACGCGCAACTCAACGTATGAGAAACAGAGTTTTGTTTATTTTGATAACAGATATATGACGCGTTTTAAAATTAGTTTGTGTCTAAGCAAAATAACAATTTACAGTAACTAAACGACAGGTTACTGGAAATATATAAACCGTCGTCTCATTTTTGTCATTAAATAAATAATAAATCCCCAGACAAACACACCAACTGTATGGCCCCACAGTACAGTACAGTCAGCTTGTGTCATAGATGGCCATACAGTGAACTGGGGGGGGAGGATTAAGAATAAACATACATTATGACCCGAGAACAAACATTAGTATTCATCAAACAAATGATTGCCCCGGCCACTGAACTACATGTTACTGGAAATATATAAACCGTCGTCCCATTTTTGTCATTAAATAATACAGTACAGTCAGCTTGTGTTATGGATGGCCATACAGCGAACTGGGGGGGGGGGACTCAGAATAAACATACATTATAAATATATCAAAAACCATGACCCGAGAACAAACATTAGTATTCATCAAACAAATGAATGCCCCGGCCACTAAACAACAGGTTACTGGAAACATGATAAACCATCGACCCTTTTTTGTCATTAAATAAATAATAAATCCCCAGACAAACACACCAACTGTATGGCCACACAGTACACAGCTTGTGTCATGGATGGCCATACAGCGAACTGGGGGGGAGGGCTCAGAATAAACATACATTATAAATATCAAAAACCATGACCCGAGAACAAACATTAGTATTCATCACACAAATTAATGCCCCGGCCAGAACTCGAACCTGGGACCTACCGCGTATGTGACAGGGCTACAAACCACTACGCTATTTGGCCGTCTATTGAATAGTCTTTTGTGCCGTAGGTGTCTTATTTATTCATATTGATTGAGGCTTCAGTAGGAATGTCCTTTGTTCCAGTAATTACACCGGCTGTTCCCAGTCTTTAACCGGAACACTATATACACTATATACCGGAACAATATGGCGGCCAACATCCGCCCCACGCGAGATCTTAACAAAGGAAAGCCACTAAATAATGTTTTACTGACTGTTGTATGTTCATTATCAATAAATAAAATTATTAAATACTTTTCATCGAATAAGTACCTAGATAGATATGCTTCCAGGATATCGGTGACTGATAGTTTACAGGACACGATTGCCCGTACGTCACTTCTTCGTTTCTAAGTCTTGTGATTAATGTAATGAAAGTAATGTTGGACACAAGGACGTTACCGAGATATGTGATCGCATAGGTAATATCCTTTTTCAAAGTTACAAAACTATGAAATCCCTATTAAATATTCAAGAGAGAGAGGATATCTAGACAATTCCAGGCATCAGATACCTAATTGGAGGAATATCTATTTGCGCTTACTAACAAGGGGAAAAGAGAGGGTTCGATAAGTCTAGTCCCCGATGATGTCAGTCGCATTATTTCTAAATCCCGTCATTATTTCGGGATAAAACTAAGCCTATTTGATACTAAAAATTCTAGATAGACAGCAGTAAACGTGAATGAATACTTACATGTATACTTACTATCTTATTTCACATCCTTGGGTTGAATTTTGAAAGGAAGGAATCCTTATGTCTCGGATAATATAGAGAAATTCATCCAAAGTTTATGCGTTCCAGGTCTTTCAATTTATTGAAACAACATATTATCCTGCTCTGCTACACCATTTTTATCGAATGCTTATTTTCCTCATAGTGAGGTTTTAATTTGTGTTGTTTGTCACTTGGTTGTTCTGGGTTTGCCAGTCTTCATATTCATATTCATTGTGGTTATTTTAGTGGCCGATATTTCCAGTTAACGTCTTAAGTTTTTTTTATCAGGGTCTAATATTGTGGCTTAGCGATCAATTCGACCTGATTGGTATTGTCAGATAACAATCGGAGATTTACGTTCAGATTGTACCTACAGCTTTAACGGTGGAAGCAGTAAGGAGGAACAAAAGAATATATTTCTTTTTATTTATTTATGGCTGTGGATATAAGTCCTTAAGCTTATATTATTTAACATTTCTTCTTCTTTTATTTCTATGAAGATTATATTATAAATGTTAATGAAGGGGATGAAGGTTAATGTCAACAGTTAAGTGATAGCGTGGCTTTACTATCAACAAACGGACTGACAAGCACTACGCTGCGAATTGGGGATTTTTTTAATGCACCTGCATATACTGTACAATACACTATCATCCTTATACACTAAATACTACGTGTAATTTAGGCTCAAAACAATGGAAAAATCAATGAAGAATTGCTTCGTCCACATCCCGGCAAAAAGTCACAAAAGTACATATTTGTAATAAATAAAAAAAACTCCAGACACCTAATGACACCAATGTAAGCAAAGCTTTAGTTATGTGACATTTATAATAATTTATTTAATTATACATACCTATTTGTACCTCTAAAATCTATGGCATCTCAAATAGAAACAGAATTAGTTTCTCTATTTGTGCACAGCAACGTGGCAAAGCCAGGTTTTTAAGGCACATAAGCAGGTGAGGAGCGTTCTCTGCGAGCGCAACTTTGAATGTGCATTTATAAGTAGGCCCAGTGTTTGGCTCGAACGTATCTTGGTGTGCTCCACTTGTATCTTTTATGATGTTGAAACTGGAAAACTTTAAAAAAGTACCATTTTTAGCCCATTGTACTGAAAGGAGTGTTTTTTTGAGCGTATGCTTGCGCATATCTTTGGCATGTTCTACAGCCTGGACCGTTGAACCGATTTCAAAATATGAGGTATCATTAGATTCGTTTCAGTTGTCCCACAACCGTTGACATAGGGTTCACACAACATATTAGTTCCGGGACTTACCTTGAGGACAGAAATTGCACGAGAAATAATAATGTAATGAACGTGAAGAGGATTTACTCCATTTAATACTGGAATGCCAAATTAACGAGGAAATGCGATTGTCATTTATGCGGGATACTCAGTGCTCTATGAAAGACTTACTGTTTAAGTTCCATAACATACTAAGTTCTAACTTCACTCAAGGACACAGCGACAGACTTCTTAGTTTTGTCATACACTCCCTAGCTGTAAGATTAGATTATATTGTAAATTCTTCTGTTTAGTACCTATTTAAGCCGGCTTAATCATATGATTGTAAGGCTTATAAAAACAAGAATAAAAAAAAAAAAAATGCAATATAATGTGTAATAGTAATGTGTAATAGTAATGTCTACTTGCAAGGTTGCTTGATCGTTATTATTGATTGGGGATATTATACGTAAATAATATCGGACTACAAGTACTATGGAAAGAGCTCCTACTGAGCTGCGTAAACCACTACCTATTGGTCCGGTTTTCCTTGGTAATGTCACAGATTACTATATAGTTACTTACAGGTGCTCCCACACAGCAGTTATATAACGTTAGAGACTGTTGCTTAATATTTGTTGTCTAACTTTTTTTAACTAATTGTAACAAAAGTTATGAATTGTTAATGATGTTATACAACTTAATGTAACCAAATGTTTTTCAATCGATTACAACATTATACAACAAAATATAACTTTTGTTGTATAACATCATCAGAGCCTCAGCGGGACGTTAGCGGAAACTGCCAAAGCCCAAACTGATTTTAACATAATGTTATACGATGTTATACACCAAGTTCAACAGTGTGGGAGCGTTTATAACATACAACATTTCTTGACATGTTGTAGCGTATGTTACACGCTGTTATAAAACGTTATCGCGTGACACAATGTTGTATAAGTTAAATAACTGCTGTGTGGGAGCACCTTAAGTTAAGTGACTTTTAAAAGCTGTTGCTGTAGAAATTGAACTACCTACGTGTGTTAAGGTGCGCAGCCGAGCAAAACGCCGCACTAGCCCTTATTGACATGTTTTTAGGAACTTCAATTTGTTATTTAATTGACATATCAACTTACAAAAAAAAAAAATACCTTTTCGATATAATCCTGGTTCTTTATTAGAAGACTCGAATTATTTGTTTAGTAAGTAAATGTTTAATAAACCTCTTAACAACGAACGCACATAAATGAGTTATTTTGATATTTATCTTGCATAACATCTTAAAGTAAGGAATATGTCATATTTCGAACTACTATTATATATTGAATTTTCCATGAACGCGGACTTTTTTGGATGTGTGTATGTTTATGCTGGATTTCCCCCTAGTTTGCTAAATGCTGTATGGTCATCCATAAACACATGTTCTGCTTAGTTTGAGCCCATACAGTCGGTGTCTAATTAGTTTAGTAGTTCTTCTTACTTCTTAGTAGTTTGGCGATTGCTTACTATTATTATTGCAAATTAAAGCTCTGAAGTACATCGGCATCGGTGGAAACACAGGCTAAGTGCGAGAATCGATTGCACGTTTTTCGGTTTGTTGTAGGCGCCCCGAATACTAGGGATACCCGGATACCCGGATACTAAGTGGGATTCCAAAGCAAATTTGAGTTTGCACCAACGCTCTCGATTGTGCCTACTGTTTTCATTACGGGCTGCTGTACCTAATACTTTACAAGCTCGAGCATCCATCCATGCATCATCAGCATACATCCCAGTAAATTATAGCATAAGTTCAGTCTTAGTAGAGTTAATTTTTTTAGGATCGTGTCTGGGCGGTACCTACTACAGCCCCTCCCATTTTTAGTGCCATAATAATCACGTTTACGTGGTTGTGTTCCGGTCAAAGGGACGGAACCGCCAATGTTATAACTGAAACAAAGGTGATTCTACCTGATGCCTACGCCAGGGTTGGCAACGCATCATTAGTCGATGTAATAATTACAAGCAATATTAATAATGAAAAAATCTACGATAAACAATGTCTACAGCACGGATGCCACTTACGATCAGGCGGATGGTGCTCATTTGCCGGATATGCTAATATATATACAAATATACTACGCTTATATTAGTTCAAAAAATAAGTTCACGTCTGCGAACATCGTGTGAGTATAATCATAGTAGTTAATGAAATAGCTAAAGTAAGAAATAGTCACCAAGTTGAACGAACTTGTTCCCGCGCTTTGTGCAATACGTTTGCATATGATATGCTATCTCCGTGTGTGAAGCACACATTTTCAGCTGCGGGTTAAACAATACATAATAATGCCTCGTTTGTGTCCGTATTTAGTTGTATCTTATTCAGGGTATTTAGGTTATGTCAGAAGTACAGTACAGTGGTCTACCGTGAGAAATCTTCGCCATGTCTTTTCTTTAAGAGACCTAGCTAACTAGACGACCGGGCGAAGCGTGGTTTCCACACAACTGCGAAAGAAGTGCACACTAAATACTGTGGTTATTTAGTCAGGTAAATAAGTAACAGTATCCGTATCCGAAATACATGAGTTCATGAGTAACAGTCTTCTAACTGGCTTGTTCGAGATGTGTTACGTGTCACGTGATGCTAGAACGATCTCATTTGGTTGTCAAATTAGCTATGTCTAGGGCATAGAAAAGATACCATGCTTACTTAAATTTAAACTTATTACTTTTGTATTTATACCTGTAATTATTTATACTTATGTATTTATTTATAACATTTTATCTTAGCCCGAGCTCCACACTAGCGAAGTCTGTATCGTTGGTAGGTAAAAATTTCCCTTTAAGCGGCTCCTGAACCACTTCAAACTCTATTGAATTAATTCATTGAATATCTCTAAATAGTTGTACCTTTGTATATGACGTGTATAATTTATCATGCATCGCGTAATGACAGTACAGCTGCAAAATATTTTGTTAGGAAATGGCCGCTTTCATTGTCAAATACTGCTGTATTTTACCAAACTGTGCAAAAAAGTCTTTCGAGGTACAATAATGAAACCAAATTGTCATTTAATTTGATATATTTTGTAAATTAAGGTATTTTATTACCCACCGAAAGTTTTTAATTAGTTTTATTCTTATTAGTTAGAAATATTTAAAAAAAATCCTAAGCTCGTAAAGTAAAACCACAAATAAAACATCACACCGTTTAACCAATTCACCCCATGTTGTTTTTATTTTCACAGGGTTTATTAAATTTAAGTATGTTAAGAACTGTTAAGAACATAAATATTGTAAATTTTAATTAAATAACAACACCTCATCACCTGTTAACTCATCGAGATAGGTCAGTATAGGAAGCCTGAAACTATAAGAGATAAAGTTTTTAGGAAAACCAGCATTCTAAGATTTTCAAAAATCTCGTCAATCTAAAATCAAACCCGGTCGTATTCAAAAATTTTACCATTAAAATCTACGACATGGTTCCACAGAACAAGTCTCTATCACTTAAAGTTTCCCCCATCTCGATGAATCACATTGTATTTATATCACAAGGTGGTACTATTATTACATTTTCTAATAAAACTTTGTTTTGATTTGTTGTCAAAATAACAGAGTCGAAACTTGAAAGGTCCTGGATCGAATTCTCGCCGCTAATTGGTTGAAGTTCGGGATTGTAGCGGCTTAAATAGCCGGAGTTGGCGTGATTGCGTTCTGGAAGATTCGATCTGTATTCATTTGAGGATCAGGTGTTGAATAGTCGGACTTATTGGAATGATGGTTTAAGATACGAGGGAAAAAGGTACGTGATAGGAGCGAGGACACATTTTCGTAAATTTTTTTTATTTGGGAGTTTTAGACCGTCGTCTCGGCAAATGACAACTCCACCTGGTGAGTGGTAGTAATCGCAGCTGTTTTGATTATTAATATTGATTGTTATTATTATATCGACTAACGATGCGTTGCTTAATGTAGGCTTTAGATCGAATTGCCTTTGTTCCAATATTTGCACGGGCGTTCCTTCCCTTGGACCGGAACACAACGACGTAAACATGGTTATTGTGGCGATCAAAATAAACTCAAATAAGACTAAACTTAAATTTAAAAAAAAAATTTAAGTACTTCAATTAAACAATGAAGTTGTATAGTTGTTAGGACTTTCATGGGGCTGGAGAAAAAGATAGAGTCGACACGAACTCAGTTCCCTTTTTTACGATCTCCCATATTTTGTTGTAAGTTGAGAGATATAAATTGTTATTTAATATAGGACGCATATTAGTTCTCTCCAGAAAATATTAATCACAGTATGAGTTTATAGGATTCATTTCCTTGCTAAAAATTATACAAACATTAAAATTAAAGTATTAAGAATGCTTTTTATTTATTATTAGCATATATGTTATTAGTTATGTTATTAGCATAAAGTTACAATTACAACCAAAACTACATTAAATTCGTTTGCAACAAAGATTTTGCGAATCGCTAAGCTTATTTTGATCGCAGCCCACTCCTCCATGGTATCGTTCCATTTTGCTGTTTTACTCAAAGAATGAACACATTTTAACACGACTGTAGATCGCTAGATTATGTTTATGTTTCTAGTAAGAACTTTCAGAGGGGTCAGGTATCTGCTTGACTATCTATACAAATTAAAAAATACATTTTCCTTTAATTTTGTAATATTTTCAAAGTAAAACTAGGTTTCTTAGACAAGTAACATTTAGAACAAAGAACCCTGCATCTCAACACAAAATGTCCTTTTCTTAAATAAACGCTTAATTAAATCTCATTTTGTTCTTTCAGGCGTGTAATAAGACCAGGGATTTATAAAATATCTCTGTGGAAAAAATGAGCAAAATTTTGTTAATATAACATTTTGTATAAAAACAAGTGTGGTTTTATTTTATTTAATGGGTAACAATGTTTACTCGAATGTAATACTCGAAATAAATTTTCTGTTACAATGCCTACGGGCTACGGCGTAGGACCCATGCAATTCGTAGCCTTGTAGCAGTTTTATTTTGAAGAGGTAATCAGAGATTTATAACCTGCTAAGTTTTTCACATTTTACAATGAAAAGTTGTTTTGATTTGAGGAATTTTGAAAATATATACCCTATCAATAACGTGACAATAAAAACTCAGTCATTTGTTTCAGATTTACTTGTAGGTAAAGGTAATAAGGTTATCTTGGTTCATTTATATATAATCCTGGGGTCAAAGAGCTTATCGCCATTATTCGCATTTAGCTAGCTACTAACCCTAAGGCTGGCACCTACCTTGTACAACGAATTTCTATTGCGATCTAGCGTGGTATGTTTGTCAGCCTTTTGGCTATGTTGCCTTCGATATATTCTAGTTTAAGAGTAGTTTTTATTTTTAGTTATTATTGGTAGCGTATTGTTATCTTTCTTATAATTATACTTATTTAATTAATTTAATTATTTAAATAATTAGACTTTCCTCAGCAATATCAAACTCTCAAAAAAATTCTACTGATAAAAATTATCTGAGCGTTGAACAATCAGCCCTTATATGTACTTTGTGGATTTATAAGTATTCTTAATAGTTTTATTCCACTAGTATTATTTAGTCGTGATATTTTTATTTTTATCACAGCCGACAAACGAGCACGCGACCCACCTGGTGGCAAGTGGCATCCCATGGACATCATAAGTCGAAGATGTAGGGTTTAAGAGGAATGATTTGTTTGTAAATTAAAGGAAAAAAAATTAAGGTTGTTATATCAAATAAGAAGATGTTCAGTGTACGTTTTAAGGACTTTGTACTTTTTTTTAATTAAGAAAAAATAAATAAGTGTAGAATGGGTCTATAGTGTTAGGCTTACCAACTTTCTTAATATGGCTTTCACGACTTACCATGACTTTTGCTCGGCATAATAACAATGATTAAAGCGAATTATTTTAAAAAACCGACCATATAACTGCCATTTTTAAAACATATTTTACTGTAACAAGACAATGCTCATAAGCTTTTTTTAATTTTTGTACTGTGTTCCACCAATACGCGATACTGGTAGAAATAGCCCCTCGCACCAGATCGACAGTTGATTGCCATGTTGAATAAATAAATACAAAATTATAAAATCTAAAATACATTCGTTCAATCTCAGGATATTAAAAAAGTATCTACATAAAGTATTAATTCAAGATAATTTTGAATGTATAAGTGTGTATGTGTGCTCATTTTATTGCAATCCACCAGGGTTGCTTACTAGTTATTTAAACATACTTTTAACACACCCCATGTTAAAAGCATATATATGCGTAAGCATATACGGCTATATATGCACATAAGACATCTCCGAGACGTCTCTTCTTTTGCGGTACTATCCGCATATTTGCTTTGCTTTGTCTGTCACGCCTGTCGCTGCCGGTCTGCTCACATCGATCACACTTCGACAGATGTGTCGTGGAAAATAATCCGAATCTATTCCCTAGCATCGGAGCGCCATCAGCTATGTTGTCGTGTATTGATAAGATGTAGAAAAGCATAAACTATTATTGTGTGTTTTTAAAATTTTTTTTTATTGAAAAAGGATTAGACATTTGTCAAATCCTTTTTCAATTAGATGTTTCTTTTTTATTTATTTATATATATATATATATATATATATATAAATAAAAAAATATACATATACACATATATATATATAGCTATATAACTCTACAAAAACAAACAAAACTTCAGTTTGTAAAACTTACGCAAACATTTTCCCGTTCGCTACGATTTAGTTCCTCCCGCAATGTTTTTTCAGACTGTTAAACAAACGTTCCTTAGCAACGCAGCCCGAGCCTCAGAAACAGTTCGATTGTGTTTGTATTTATATAATATATTAACTGTGGATATGTGTGAATTTTTAAATAGAACTAATTCAAGCACGATCGAACCTTAAAGCGGTACGAGAATCTCTTACTCCTTTTAGCCTCATCAGTGAGTGAGAGGGAGAGGGGTTTGTTGCCCCTCGGGGGTCGGGAGGCTCTGAGACGCAGGGCGCGCGCGCGGCCCGGCCGCTTCGCCATTGCGACGGAGGCTGTCGTGTGTCAGCGGCAGTCCGTGCGAGCGCTCGTCCCGCTCGATCCGTCGCCCGCGCGCCTCGCCGCTCGTCGGCTCTCCTCTGGTGCCCCACTCCCACCAGCCGCGAGCCGCGCAGTGTAAGTGCCACTATCTCTCCAGTGCGGCGCTCAACGACCGGTGACTCTGGCGCTATGTAAAGAAGCCGCAACCGCGACTCCATGTGTAAGTGTGAAGCGCCGAGCGGTGCGTGGTCCGTCGCCCGCATGGCGATTGTTGTCCGCCGGTAACGATTTTCCTCAATTCTAAAAGCTGCAGCTTGGAGGCTTTAGAAATGGTAATGAATGAATCATAAGAGTGCAACCCCGGCCGCCTGGGAACTCGTTTCAATCCCTACCCGGTGGACATAGAGTCACGCACGTGCGCTTTTGTCTCAAGTGAAAATGAATACGCCAGCGGATTCAGATTTTCTTTCCTCTTCTTTCTTTTGTTTGAATAATTAGAAAATATCTGGCGCCCGTGAATTCGGCCGCACAAAACGTGTCAAATTTCCGAGGCCCGCTATTTTATCGGTGTAACAGGTGTTTTAATTTATTGTGATAGATCTCTTTGCTCTCACTTAGGTTATAAAATCGATATTCTATATTTATTTGGCTCGTACTGATTTTAGGAAATGTTAAAAGTTACTTAAATCTCTTCTTGATGTATGTTCAATAACATCTTGGTCATATCCGTATAATCTTATTGAAACTGAACCATTTTTTAATAATACTTCGTAAAAATCAAAACGTGGGTCTTAGTAACAAATATTTGGAAATGCAGTATGTACCTAATTACTAAGACGTCAAAAATTCCAAATATTATGCTCCCAAAAACAGCAACTAAAGTAAGCCGTAAGCTTGAAGAAAACCCTATCAAATTTTTGGTTATTATTTTTTATAAGGAAATATAGACAAATTAGGAACAAAAATGTTATTTTATTTTATTCGAAAACATACCGTAAAGAAAATCATCTCCGAAATTTATATTTGTTTTACTTCTGGTCCACAATTCTCTTTTTTATCATTGGTCAGTAGTCTTTAAATATTAGGTCTTTACCTATGAAATTGCCGTTTTTCACGAAATAAATGAAGCGTAATTTTTTTTTATATTTTTTATTTCTATTAATCAAAATAATCACCCATGCAATCAATGCATCTTTGCCAACGCATTGGTAGCTTATTGATGCCTTTCTTGAAGAAATCAGCTGGACGGGAGGCAACAAATTCTTCAGAGGCATTTTGTACTGCCTCTCGGGTATTGAATTTTTTTCCCGCCAAGAAGTTATCCAAATTCTGGAAAAAGTAGAAGTCTGTAGGCGCAAGGTCTGGTCAGTACGGCGGATGACGGAGAACTTCCAACCCCAACTCTTGTAGCTTGGAGACCGTCTGCTGTGCAGTATGAGGTCGCGCGTTGTCGTGCAGGAGCAGTGGAGCCGAACGATTGACCAAAGCTGGTTGGAGACGTGCGAGTTTCTCCATCATTGTGTTCAGTTCTTAACAGTACACATCTGCAGTAATGCTTGTCCTGTTTGGCAAGAAGCTGTGGTGAATTACACCCGCGTTAGACC
The DNA here is from genome assembly GCA_923062675.1 of Marasmarcha lunaedactyla. Taxonomy (NCBI): domain Eukaryota; kingdom Metazoa; phylum Arthropoda; class Insecta; order Lepidoptera; family Pterophoridae; genus Marasmarcha; species Marasmarcha lunaedactyla. Next base: position 7,722,231 of record OV281342.1, on the reverse strand, counting down.
ACCAAACAGTGACCATCACTTTTCTAGGGGTAAGTTTTCGTTTAGGGCATTGTTTGGTTGCTGAACCAGGGTCCAACCAACTCGCTGAGCACTTACGATTGTCAAACAGGATCCATTTCTCGTCACAAGTAACGATGCGGTTCAGAATTCCTTCATTTGTATGCCTGCTGAGCAGTGCAAGGCACGTCTCCACGCGTACTTCGCGCTGGCGGTCATTGAGTTCGTGGGGTACCCATTTGTCAAGCTTTTTTACCTTGCCAATTTGACGCAAATAGACCAATTTTGATTGATGCTAACGTCGAAAGCTGCTGCTAATTCAGCCGTGGATTGAGTTTCATCAGCTTCCACAATTGCCTTCAATTCGTCATTGTCGACCAAAGTTTTCGGACGACCACGGGGTTCATTTTTTAGGTCAAAATTTCCAGAACGGAAGCGGGTAAACCAATAACGGGTGGTGCGTTCGTTTGTAGTGTTCGCTCCGTAAACGTCATTGATGTTGCGTGCTGCTTGTGCCGCTTTGCTGCCACGACGGTTCTCATACTCCATAATTACTCGAATTTTTAACTTATCCATGATGACGAAAAATGTTCGAATGCGTTGAAAACAAAACACTAACTATTAAACAAATGACGATTTTAGAAAAAGAATTCCATGTTTGTCAAATAAAATTAATTTGAAATTAGAATTATCAGTCAAAAAAAAAAAATTCTTTTGAAATGGCCAGTACGGCAAAACGGCAGTTTCATAGGTAAAGACCTATTATATGTACTCCAGTCTCCAGTGCAGAAGAAAGTCCGCAGAAGTTATAAAGCCATTCATTTATAATTTACAGCCTTCCAGTTCCAGCGAATGATAGGATATATTATATAATATATAAATATATATAAATAACCAGCCGATATACCCCAAAGTAACATTTAGTAGTTTTAAAAAAGTTGTTCAGAAAAAAAGAACTTTAATAATGCAGTTTCACTATAAAACTACTTCGTTTATTCCAAAAATGTTTTCATTATTCAATTTGTGATTCCAGAATAAGGCACCTGTTATGTTTCATAAATATGAAATTAATTAAGTGCTTATTCGTATAATAAGAAAGAGTAACAATGTATTATGTTATTGCAACAATAAAATATAACCAAACGAAGTAACGAGAAAAGCTATAGTCATACAAGCGGTATAGTTGAAATGCGTAAAAGTCCAAAATTCTATCTTCACATAGGGCAGATTCAGGCTGAAGCCTATTACGCATACTTTGACTTATCTCAGGAATACCTCAGCTAAATGGCCAATGAAAAATACCCTTAGTTCCTTACTATACAGAATACTTATTCTGAAAACATGTGTCACTAATCTTGTCAAACACTTTTATTGCGATTTTTATCACTATATTGTATTGAACAAGGTCGCTATAGTCCAGATAGGTCTAAGCTCTTTTTGATTTCAGCCCTAGAGTCATGTATAGTGTAGCGTAGTTCGTAGCTGTGCTGCCTAATACGGTGGAGGCCCAGGCTCGAGTCCTGGTCGGGGCATTTATTCGTGTGGTGCTGTATGGTCATTCATAACACAAGCTCTATTTGGTCTGTGGCCATATAGTTGGCGTGTTTGTCTGGGGATTTAATATTTTTACTATAATTTTTCGCAGATTTTTATTCTGGATTTAATCTTTTTAAAAATAAGAATAATAATTTCCGTCATGTCGACTACTAGGTATCGGTAAAAGATATTGACATACTAATTAGGCACTAGATTTGAAGAAGAAACTGAGAACTAACTGGCCGTTATAAAATAGTTTTTAATTGTATTTTTCCAACTTTAAACTGTTTTGACTTAAAAGTACATAGAAAATTAGTTTCCTGAGTTCGAATCTCGGCAGAGAATTGTATTTGTGTGACGTGTACAGATCTTTGTTGTCGAGTCGACATATTGCTGTTAGTTCCAGGTTCTAGGTTGTTGATCAGTTCGCTGTTATGTCAATATAAGCTAGGTTTACCATTTTTTAAAAGTTGATTTCATGCAATCGCTGTTTTCGTTTAGGGATCTTGAGTGATTAATTTTGATGGTAAGAAAAGCGATCTATAGTTATACAGGTAGACCATCTATTCGTGAAGCAGAACGTTTTTTACAAATGTTTTTTCTGTTCTGTGTAATGTTTTTTTCCAGTCGTTCAGTTTCATTAATAAATACTCTACACCATGTTTGGCAACATTATAATAATGTATAAAAATTACCCTGTTCATACATGCGTAAATTATTGTATCGCCTTTGAACTATATATTATATCTAAATACTGCTCAGATCATACATTGAACGAGATGTGCTTAAGTGTACGAAAGTATCCAACAATTTTTGTGAGTTTTTACGTAAGTGCCGCTTAGCTAATGGACGGGTAATGTCTTTCCCAAAGTTTTTGTGATAGAGGCTACACTATATTTTCTATGCGAATGATTTGGTATTGCTAGAAAATATTTGGCAAAAGGAACTGTATCTTAAATAACTCTAATAAAAACTTGGGCAAAAATGAAAGATATTTCTACAAATATTATTAGTAAACCTATAATAATACGATTTTTGATATGTTAAGAGATATCAGGCAAATCTCATTAGCATCTTCTTTTCACTCTCTTATGAAGAAGTCACTTAAATTTGCATTTTAAAGAAGACTCATTAAGGGTAGCGGTTGTTTATGAAGTTCGAAGTAAAATTTTAATTTTACATCTTTATTCGCCTTTACTCGCTTTGGTCGTGTAACATAAAAACATCTTCAATTTACTTTTCAGATGCAATATGTTCTGTTCACTTTTACTAACATGGTACTTTAACAATGCAAAATACTAGAATGTATTTTGAATATCATCTTGCCTCCTTGCATTAATAACGTTTACTACTAGAACATCCAGTGATCGGCTGCTTTTCCAATTATTGTAAGAATTATTGCGTTTGACGAATACCTTAAGGCAGGGTTTCTCAAACTGGGGTACGCGAACCCCTTGGTTCGCCATTCGAAGATAGGGTTCGCGACAGGATTTACGTAATGGTGGCTAGACGACTTAAGGTTAAATTACTCCTAAAATCGACTCGATTAGCGCAAAGAAACTAGCCCACCTATTTCTTTTTGGTACTGTATTTGTTAACTTTTATTGAAAAAAAAACTCAATTTTTTTTCATCAGCCAAGTTTATTATTTTCAGTAGGGATAAGGGTAAGGGGTTCGCTGTCATATGAAAACTTTAACAAGGGTACGTGGAGCCATACGTTTGAGAACTACTGTCTTAAGAGATATTAATTAATTAGAGAAAAGTATCTATATAAATTAAAACAGCTTATACTATAATTGTAACATAAAAAGTATCTCACTGTAAACACAAATAAAAAAAAATTCTTGATAAATAATTGAGATAACATAATTATACTATTTCCATTTCTTTATTTTCTCGATGACAGCTCCTGTGAAAACTTGTGCGAGCGTTTTTTTTACATTATGTATGCATTATTTTATAAAATATGACGTTTACACACGTACAAGGTTGTATAATACCAGAGTCGGAGAAACTGATAGGGATGGAGCTATATCGATAAACGTAACATGATAACAGACCCTATATTTATTTAGAAAATGTAAGAAACTAAACTACTGCCGGATACTTTTGTACAAATTTATTAACTAATATTATATTTCATTGCAAGATGTTACACGTATTCATTCTTGATTGATAATGCCAACTTCTTTAAAATTTTCGAAGCTGTTGTAAAATAAGTAGGTATAGGTAGGAACTCGACAATGAAACGAAATAATTATAACGACAGGTAATCTTTATTTATTTATTTTAATCAAAATCTGATGAATCGTCACTGTCACTCGATGAGCTCTCCCCAACATTTATTATAAGTTCCTGTACTTGTATATTATCGAATGCCACATGAATTTCCCAATCCGACGCTATAATGTTTTGGGTTCTTCTCGCAGTTGTTTCCCAGTTTTCGGCAGTTACTCCCGCACTTGCATTTTTTAATAATTCTAACATCTTGTTTGCCGTAAAAGGGGGATGGGTATTGTTTCGAGCGGTGTGTCCTTTGATTTGTGCCCATATTAGTTCTATAGCATTGTACTGGCAATGATACGGCGGAAGTCGAAGAACGCAATGACCACGTTCGGTAGCTATTTCGTCGATAACATATGTTTTAGGCTTTTTCGATTTTAAAATATTCACTAATTGTACTTTTAATAAAGTACTATCCACAATTTCGCCATGACGTTGGAGCCAGTCAATTATTTCTTGTTTTTTATTGGCCTGCGTCGGCATTTTATCAATTTGTCTGGAGTGATATGTAGCGTTGTCCATAATAATAATGGACGGTTCTTCCAGAGATTGCACCATTTCTTTAAACCATCCTTCGTAAATCTCCGCGTTCATTTCTTCGTGGTAGTCCACTTTTTTCTTGGATTTAAAGGCCAGTAAAGCATCTGACACGAAGCCTTTCGTAGACCCTGCATGGCATATGATAAGGCGTTCACCTTTTCCCATTGGCACTGAACTAGTGGAAGCGGAGGTGACGTCAGTCCAGTTCTTAGATACTGTGTGGTTTGCATTTAACCAAGTCTCGTCAGTGAAAATAACATTTGACCAATCCGATATCTTTTTGGCTTCGCTCAAAAATTCGCAGCGAGCCGTAGCAACGTCGTGGCGCTCCATCAATATTTTACGTTTGTCCGATTTTTTATAACAAAATCCAATTCCTTTCAAAACTAAGCTTAATGACGATTTTTGGCCATGGAACAAACCACATTCACGTAAAAAAACAACAATTTTTTTAAGTGTTTGAATTTCTTTGCGCAAGTAATAGTCATATATATGACGGCGAATAGCATCAGCGTTGGAGTTGTCAACCGATGTCACACGACGTGGGTGGCGTTTTTTCTTCGGCGTACCAAGCTTGTTTTCCTGCATGCCGCTTGTACCGTAAGCTTCGGTAGTAATTTTTGAAACAGTAGGTCCACTAATTCCTAACGCGGCCGCAACACGCTCTCGCACTTGCGACAGTGGTAATAGCGGGCCACCATTTTGATATTTTGCTTCAAAGTAATTACGAACCTTGATCACCAGTTCTCTCGCCTTTTCAGAACAGATGCTTTCGGCATTTTGATATTTGACAGCTGGACAGCAATCAACACGGAGGAACACAAAAAACATAACGTAACGTATGGATAATGTGAAAAAACTCAGCGAACAGAAATGTAGTGACTAGCACGACCGTCTTGTTGCGAGTGACAGATTAAAACAAACAGAAAATTGCGGTGGACCATTGAGTGTTCCCACCTTGAAAAAATATATTTGAATGTTTTTGTTGTATTTGTCTTTGTTCAAAATATAATAAATATATGCGATCGATATCATTACTTATTTGGTCACAACACTACATTATATCAAATTAGAACTGTCATAGAGAAATTAAAGAAATGGAAATAGTATAACTAAACAGCTAAATGAAAAGCAACTTTGTGTATCAATATATTATAGTATACATATTCCAAAAATGTGTGACACGAATCTTGTCAAAATTTTTCATCACTATATTGTATGAAACAGAGTCGCTTTTTGCTTGCCCATTTAACTGAGATAAATCTTAGATAACTCTAAACACGTTTATAGATTTCAGGCTAAAACGATTGGTTATGTTACTAACCATATAAAGAAGAAATATTCGTTTGTTTGCTTGCATGTAATCGATAATCTCAGTAACCACTAAGTAGATTTAAAAAATTAAATCAGCATTAGGGCGCTTTCTATTGAGATGTTTCGCGTTGGACCGCTGCGGGGCCGATCTACTTCGTTAAGGGCCGCCGGCAACCGCAGGTATTCACCGCGCACCATATACTAAAATACTAGACACAAATAACTTAAGTATAATCTATGTAATGTTTTAATTTAAAAATCTATATTTATGTAGATGTTGTGCTACTGGACGCGATCCCAAGTCTTCAGGTGCAGGCTAGACGGCAAGTACTATTGAAACAAGTGTAAAAGTACTCATGAAATAACGAGGCCGTAGTTAAAATAATTAGTATTTTTTTTTCACCAACAGCCTCTAAACAGTAACCTAACTTAGGTTCCCTTTTTTTAGGGGCCCTCAAATCCCTCAAATCATCCCCTGAACTATCTTCTGTTTCACCATCCTGTTACTACTATCGGGTTACCCCTAGTTAGGTGACGTTTAGTGCAGATAAGAAAAAACAATATTTTACTATAATCATATTATTTGTAAATTATTTTCATTAGTTTTCCAAAGGTTTCCATGATACACTTACCTACAACGATAAAACAAGATTAAGAATTCTAAGTAATAAGCTTTGTGAACATTGAAAACCAAGTATTTAAACTATTGAACTATTTTGAGTAATTCCCTGGTTTGAAGAGTAAATTATTTCTTAAATAACGCAAATCGAAAAATGAGATAAGAAGCCAAAATTATGTTATAAATTATACTAAGTTTATCATATGAAAAAGGTACAATAAATAACATAATAGCTCAAAAATAAATAAGTATGCACAGGAAATTTAATTTGTGAGTTTATTTAGCTGTCACTGCGCAATTAAACAATTCCTAACTGTAATTTAAACTGTCGATGTTCAACTGTCGATGTTCTAAAAAGGATCTATTTGAGGTGTTTTAAAACCTATTACATTTCATTCCTACTGAAGCTAAATGTATGATAATTCTAATATATACGTAACTAACGTAACTAAGTTTTGTACTAAACACACAATTTCAGTATTTCTACTATTGGGTTATGCAAGTAAATAAATGCAAATGAGATTTTTATGTACTTTCCACATTTTTCCAATTTATACAAAAAAAAAATTGGTTTGTTAAAAAAGTTAAGATACATAATGGTAGTTAAGCAACTCTGTAAATACTTATGAAAAAGTTGGGCTTTAATCAATGGGTCTTTTGAAAACCACCGCTGGTATTCATATGCTGGAAATGCCCTTTTGGGACAAATGTAAGTAATATGAATCACGTTGTAAATAGAATTGATTGCGTCAGTAAATTATTTATTATTATTACAATAAAAAGTCCCTATTATTAATCCTGTATTTTAAATGTTGTTAAATGTGCGGCTGCTCATAGATTCTTGGTATAAGCAGTTTTTCCCAAACATCTATAGACTTCTATAAGTAATTTTGGTAGAAGAAGAGATACTAGAGTGTTGGAAATAATTAAGATGAACATGCTAAGATAGGTCTTTTTCATCTGTGATACAACAAAGTTTTAAACATATTTAAGACGGGACACCGCAAAAAGCAAGGCTCGCACAGTAAACCGAGCTACACTACAAAAAGTAGGTCATATAGAAAATCGTTTCGCAACTCTGACTTGGATATAAATTAACTTATTGATTTTTCGAGAACGAACGGCATACCATAAAGATCTCATTATTAAATCCCGCTTGTCATCGATGCGAATTTAGGCGAAGTAAGTTTAGCGGGATAATTACTGGTAGATTGACTTTGTGGAAAAGTAAAAATACCTTTTAGGGAGGCTTCGAACAATGCTGGAGATTCTGTAATGTACAACTGAGGGATATTTTATGAAAAGCATTATCATGTTTAGGATTAACGGAATGGCGTTAAAGTGAGTTATAGCCGAGTTTCGGAGGTATATAAAGAAGGTGTTGATGAAAGTGGTACGCAGTCTCGGTCTGCGTGCGTTCTCGAGCGCACGTCGATCGCAGACGCCTTCCCGCTCTTTTAGCCCCCGCGCTAATTGAGCACCCAAATTTCATAGTTGTTTACCGTACTAAGTTTCTAACGCCGTTTTCACGGCGGACAGTGGCTCGTTAACCGTACTTCTAAGTTTCTAACGCCGTTTTCACGGCGAATAGTGGCTTGTTAACCGTACTTCGTGGAACGTGAGCTTCGTCGACGGGGTTTCGTTGTTCCAGGACTTCAAGTGCTGTGTTCGAGTAAGTTATCCGCGTCGTTCTCAACCGCCCTACTGCGTGTAGGGTGGTTTTAGGGAGTTAGTCATCGTTGTTAGGTTCATATATTGTCCCTCCCCAACCCCTCCGCAATGGCTTCCCTAAGCTCTGATGAGATTAGGAAGAAGTTAGCTGATAGTATCGGTGCTGAAGGCATACATATAAATGCTGATAAGTTCCGTTTCCTAGATTCTCTCATCCCTCATTTCATGACGATAATGTCCACAATGGCCCCTCAGGCCACCCCAGTTCCCCAGACCCCTCAGGTCTTAGGCCCTCCCGCGTCCCCTTCCTCCAGTGACATGGAGTGCGAAGTAGACGCCCCTCCGCGACGCAAGCGCGCACCCGCGACCGAGTCATCCTCGGACGCCACCCCAACTGGCCCTGAGTCTCCCTCCTTTACGCTTGTTAAGAAGCGCTCTAAGAAGCGTTCAAAACAAGACCCGGCGCCCTCGACGCCCGTCCCTATACTTCCTGCGGCGTCTTCAACGCCAGCTGCCCCGGTGTCTTCAACACCCGCTCCGGCCCCAACTTCTGTCAAGGCCAAGGTCCCACCACCCGTTTTCCTTCGGGAAAAGGGTAAATGGACCGAGGTCTCGACATTGTGCAATGAGCACAAAATCCATTACATCCGAGCAGCCAACTCGGGTGAATCTATTAAAATCTTAGTCTCGTCGATAGACGACTTTCGAGCTTTAACAAAGCTCCTCACCGATAAGCAATATGCTTATCACACCTATGCTCTGTCAGAAGAGCGTAAGATCAGAGCGGTACTCAGGGGAATCCCGTTCGAATTATCGAACGAGGCCATCCTGGAGGATCTGCAGTCCCAAGGCTTCCCGGCACTCGCGGTGCATAAAATGCACAGCAAGTACGGGAGGCAACACCCTCTCGCTTTGGTGATTCTCGCCAACGTCCCCAAGTCCAGAGAGATCCTGAAAGGGGTTAGCTCTATTTGCGGCCTCTCTGGGATCTCAATCGAGGCGCCTCATCGCCGCGGTCATCCCGGCCAGTGCCATCGGTGCCAGTTGTACGGGCACGCGGCAGCCAACTGCCGCGCACCGCCCAGGTGCGTCAAGTGCCTGGTCCCGCACTTCACTAAGGAGTGCAATCGCACTCCTGAAACTCCCTCTCCTCCCGATTGCGTGCTTTGTGGCCAGTCCGGCCACACCGCAAACTACAGGGGCTGCCCTCGTGCACCCCGTTGTATGCGCTCCAATTTCAAAAGGGCGGCTCCCAAACAGGCCCCGCGCCTTTCTCAAGAAAACTTTCCGCCGCTGCGTAGCCGGGTTCCTCCGGCTGCAAAGCCTACTCAGCCCAAGCCTGCTCCAGAAAACTGGAGGCAGCGTCCCGCATCGAATCCCATCCCGGCTCCTCGCCCATACAAACCCACTCCTCAATCCTCCGTAGCAGACGATATGCGTATCGTCTGCGACGCTATTAAAAATGTCGATGTTAGTGAAATCGCAGTCTTAGCCCGTAAACTTAGGGCTTCACGTACTCCGACAGAGCGTTTGCTAGCTCTGGCGGAGCATAGTTCCCTTCTCAATTCATTGTAGGTTCATTTAAATGAATTGATCCCTAAATCATGCTTCGGCCGACCTCTGCCCAGCCCCGGCTTCACCGGAGGCTGCCCAGAACGGCCACCAACTCATGTCCCTTTGAGCACCTTCAGTGCAACTTTCACTACAGGCGGAAGACCCGCTAGCGGGTCTCCGCCAGCGCGCCCAACTTCCCGACGGGTGTCGCTTCCGATGAAGGCTAAAGGTATACGCTTACCACAGCCAACAGGTGGTTTTTAGTGGGTAGGTGCCATTCTGGTGAGTCCCACATAACCCCCCCGCAGAGGAATTTACCTGCGGGCGGGTATGCATGACGCATCTTCCACCTCCCTCCCGTGAGGGTGCCTCGGCAGCAAAAAAAAAAAAAAAAGTGGTACGAGACATTCTCGCTCCGATCGCCACGCGGTGCGGACGTGCAAGACCCAGTTCTCCGTTGATCGGTCCCTTCCCGCCATTCCGTGGCGCTCAGTCTACTGACGTCACAGTCTAGCGTGTTGATTCCGTGCTACGGTTTTCAAGGTCTTTCTACTCCGTCTGAGTGCTTTCGAAGTGCGATTTTTCTTTGCGACTAAGCCCCTTAGTCTTCAAAGTGCTGTGCTAAGTTGTGTTGTGCTTGTGCTGAGTGCAGGGTTGTGCCCAGCGTAAGTAGTCTGGTTTCAGTGCAAAGGATACTTAACGGTGACAACGAATTTGTACTGAACCAGTCCTTTTTATTTTTATTTATTTCTCTTCTCTATTTTATTTATTTTTCTCCTATTTTCATATTTATTTTTATCATATTTGTGTGTTTTCGTGTGTACTTGTCCTTTCTGTCGGTAAAGGTTGACCCTAACGCGGTCAACTCTTTACCTGCGTACCCTTTTTTAGGTTTCTAGGTAGCGGCCTTCGGCGTACTACGGTTAGTTTTTAAGTTATTCTCCCCAGCCCCCCTACCGCTGGTAGGGAGGTTTGCCGCTAGGGTTGCTAGGTTTTTATTTAGGAACTCTAGGCATTTGTTATTTAATTAGGTGCTAGGTTTGCTAGGGGACCTAGGCATACATTATATATTTATATATTACATATTCAAGCCCTCCAATGGACCTTGTAAACGTTCTTAGGTCGTTCGCCCAGGCGCTCGTGGCGTCCGGTTGCCCCATCCCAGATGACGTACTAACGCAGGCCTTACAGGCTACTATCGCGTCCCCGGCCCCTCAGGCCTCAACCCCGGCCCCTCAGGCCTCAATCCCGGCCCCTCAGGCCTCCGACGTCCAGACCCATCAGGTCTACAGCTCTCCCGCGTCTCCCGCCTCGTCCGAGATGGACTGCGAATCGGTCGCATCCTCTCACGCGTCGCGTCGTAAGCGTACCGCTCCCGGGAGCGACTCCGAACCCGCGTCTGATACTTCATCAGATGCCGTCACCTTAACCGGCTCTCCTGAGCCCGCGTTCCAACTTGTCGCCAAGCGCTCCAAAAAGCGCTCGAAGAAAGCTTCGGTAGCTTCAATACCCGAGCCCTCCCCGGTGTCTTCAACACCAGCCCCCGCGCCGTTAAAATCGCTCATAGTAACCGCGTCTCCGTCGGTCACATCGAAGCCAGCGACGCGCTGCGCTCCCGTCCCGCCGAAGCCTCAGCTCCCTCCGCCCGTATTCCTGCGTGAAAAAGCGCGCTGGACCGCGGTCTCAAACTTGTGCAAAGAGCACAAAATTAATTACTTAAAAGCCGCCAACGCTGGCGATACAATCAAAATCCAAGTAGCGACCGTCGACGACTTCCGCGCGTTTACCAGGCTACTATCATTAAATCATATCGCGTATCACACCTACGCCCTCCCGGAGGAGCGTAAGATCCGCGCTGTACTACGGGGCGTCCCGTTCGAACTCAGTAACGAAGACATTCTCGATGACCTTAAGTCTCAGGGTTTCCCGGTCACAGCAGTGCACAAGATGCACTCCAACCGCGGTAGGCGTTTTCCCTTAGCTTTAGTAATCCTGTCGAATACTCCCAACTCGAGGGAGATCTTTAGAGAGGCTCGCACAATTTGCGTACTCTCAAATATCTCCGTCGAGCGTCCCAACCCCCGTGGTCACCCTGGGCAGTGCCACCGCTGCCAGCTCTATGGCCACGCAGCGGCTAACTATTCAGCTCCCCCCAGGTGCGTAAAGTGCCTGGATCCTCACTTCACTAAGGAGTGCACTCGCACTCCCGAATCCACTTCCCCCCCTGCCTGTGTGCTGTGCGGCCAGTCCGGCCACACAGCTAACTACAGGGGTTGCCCGCGCGCTCCGCGCTCCACCACCAAGAGGGTCGCGCCTAAACCGGCGCCGCCGCTCACTCCTGCCAACTTCCCGCCGCTGCGCAACCGGGGTCCCCCGGAAGCAAAGCCCGTTCAGCCGACACCTACTCCGGCTCTGTCTTGGAGGCAGCGTCCGGCCGTCCCGCCTGCACCTTCCCGACCCATCCCAGCTCCCGTAGCTCCCGTAGGGCCGCGTCCCGCTCCGTCTTCTGCACCTCAGTCGTCGTTGGCTGAGGACATGAAGACCGTATTCGACGTTATCCAAAACGTAGACATTAATGAAATTTCCATACTCGCACGCAAATTGCGAGCCGCCCGCTCTCCTCAAGAGCGTTTATTCGCGTTAGCCGAGCATCACTCGCTCCTAAGTTCGTTGTAAATTCTTTATTTTTGTATAAATTCGTAAAAAAGTAAATTATAATGTCTAGACCCGCGAATCCCGCGTCCAGTCGTATTAAACCCAAGGGCTTATCCCTAGTATCTTTTAACGCTCGTAGCCTTAATATCAACCTTCCCGAGATTAAACTGTTCCTTCAGAACAAAGAACCTGACTTATTCCTTCTCCAGGAGACATGGCTTACTCCAAACCGCTCCAGGGGATTCGCTATACCTAAGTACGCGTTTATTCGTAACGATAGGCCCAACTCTGACGGTTTCGGCGGCACCGCTATATATTACAAAAGAGGCTTCCACTGCTGTCCTCTCCCTACTCCTCCTCTCCTCAACATGGAAGCCACTGTGTGTAGATTGGCTATGACTGGTCATCCGACCATCATCATAGCTTCAATCTACATACCTAGTGGTACCAGACCAATCCGCAGCGACTTTAAGGCCATTCTCGCCCTCGGCCATTCAGTCATTATGTTCGGAGACTTTAACTCCAAACATACTGACTGGACGTGCCTATCGACTAACACCAGCGGTATCGCTCTCCTCGACATCACTAACTCCCTTGACCTAGACGTCATATCCCCCATCACTCCCACTCACTATCCCAACAACCCGTCCTACTCTCCTGACATCCTCGACTTTGCAATTATCAAGCGAATCAATCTTGATCTAAGGTCTATCGAACCGCTCGATGACCTAGGCTCCGACCATCGCCCCGTTTCCCTCGTGCTAGGACCGCCGAACGATAACGTCTCATCTCCTAAGACCTTTACCAACTGGAAAGGTTTTAAAAATACGTTAGTTTCAGCCTTAGAGGCTCCGAACTCTCCACTCGCGATCTCTCCCGAACAACTAGATAGCCCAGATAAAATCGATTCATTAGTAAATTCTCTCACTGATGCTATCAACTCAGCCATCAGTGACAACGAAAAGGTTGCTAAGCAAGGCAAACCCACGCTTCCCTTAGCCGTTAGCAATCTTATTAAAGCTAAAAACGCGGCTCTCCGGAGAGCCAAGAAATATCCCACGCCCGCCTATAGAACAGCTGCGAATCAGCTTCAACGTAAAGTTAGGTCTTGCCTCGCGGAACTCCGAGACGCTCAGATGAACGATCTCATGGCGAATATCTCTCCGTCCCACCAAGCGTACTATAGCATGGCCCGAGCCTTACGCGTAGACACCGTCTCTCACGTTCCTCCTCTCACTCGTCCCGATGGCACTACTGCCTTCGAAGTCGAAGAGAAAGCCGAATGCTTCGCCGACAGCATTGCCGCACAATGCTCGCCCAGCACGCAACCTGCTGATCCCTCACACATCCAGGCGGTGGAGGACGAAGTCCTTCGCAGAGACTCTCTCCCCATCACCGCCGACCCTGTCACAGTCTCTAATGACGAAATCTTGCTTCTCATTAGAAATCAAAAGTCCAAAAAGGCTCCGGGTGCGGATGGAATTTCTAACCACGCACTTAAGCACCTACCTCAACAGATGCTTACCTTGTTAGCTATCATTTTCAATGCCTGCTTCGACCATAGCTACTTTCCAAAAGCTTGGAAAGAAGCGACAGTCATAGGCATTCCCAAGCCGGGCAAACCTCTGAACGTCCCGGCTAATCACAGACCCATCAGCCTCCTCAAGGCAATGTCTAAACTTCTCGAGAGAGTCATACTCTCTCGAATGCGGAACCATCTGTTTCCAACGGATGGCGATCCTCTCATTATTCCCCATCAGTTCGGCTTTCGCGCTAAACACTCCTGCCCTCAGCAAGTCCACCGAATCGTCGAGTATATACTTGACGGTTTCTATCCGCGTCGTTATAAAACAGTCGCGGTTTTCTTTGACGTAGCCAAGGCTTTCGATAAAGTCTGGCACAGCGGTCTCGTTTATAAACTCTACAAGATAGGCTTACCGGATCGCCTAGTCAGGTTAATAGCGTCGTTTCTCAAAGACCGTTCGTTTCGATTTAAACACGAAGGCACGCTTTCTGCACCTCGTCCCATAAAGGCTGGAGTCCCTCAAGGCTCAGTCCTCGCCCCTCTGCTGTACACCGTGTACACCAACGACATTCCCATCCCGCCGAAAGGCGTCGAACTCGCCCTCTTTGCTGACGACACCGCACTCTATACCAAAGGCCACGGTATTCGGCACCTTGTAACCAGACTCCAAAGGGCCGTAAACGCCCTTGGTGTATGGTTTCAAAAATGGCGCATCGATGTGAACCCTGAAAAGAGTTCTGCGATGCGCTTCGACCACAAACGCCGTCGTCCCGATGGCGATCCCCACGTTCGAATGTTAGGCATTCCCATCCCCTGGAAGCGCAGTACTAAATACTTAGGCGTCACATTAGATCCGACGCTTTCTTTCAAGCCACACGTCGAAAGAGTTTCGAAACTCGCTCGTCACTATTTAGTCCGCCTAAATAGCATGTTAGGTAGAAAAAGTAAAATGTCCTTCAGAAACAAACGTACACTTTACAAGGTCTGCGTTAGACCCGTCATGACGTATGCCTCGCCAATCTTTGCCCACGCCAAACCCTCGCTCCTGCACAAACTGCAGGTAGTTCAAAACCTCTTTTGCCGCCGGGCCACAGGCGCACCGTGGTACGTGCGTAACGCGGACTTGCATAGAGATCTTGAACTGCCTACAGTGCAACAACATCTCAAAACACTCTCTGAAGCGTTTTTCAAACGCTCCGAAACCCATCCCAATCCTCTAGTTCGTGATTCAGTCTCATAGGCTCTAGGCCTAGAAATGCGCAAACGTACTCATCCACCAGACTGTCACGCGATCTCGAGGCCCTTCTGGCCGCAAATTCTAATTCTAACGTAAATTCTAATTCTAACGTAAATCCTAATTCTAACGTAAATGCGAATTAACTCAATTTTATTTTGCAATTTTTTTAATTTTTGTTTTAATTATTGATTTTCATTTTGAGCACCTTCAGTGCTATGTATTAACCTTCAGTGCTTTGAGCACCTTCAGTGCTATGTAATCCCAGCGGGTGACCCCTTCTGGGCCCCGCTAGCGCGGCCTCTTTCTCCAATTGGCCGTCGCTCAGATGAAGGCTGAGTGGCAAAAATGCACGAGCCGACAGGGGGTTTTTAGTGGGTATGGTCCTGGTAGGCGTCGGGACGAGTCCCACATAACTTTGGAATCGCGCCAGAGTATGCATCAGGGCATTTTTATCCTCCTGCCCTTCCCGCGGAGGGGAACAAAAAAAAAAAAAAAAAAAAGAAAGTGGTAGCTATTAAATCTAGAGATGTTTAATCGATCATAGTATGGCGTCTGTAAAGAGGTAAAACTCATTACGTGACATTTTACCTTTAAATTATACTATTTTCATTTATAATGTAGGTATTCAGTTGTATACAAGAAACAATGTTTTCAGATCACTCTTATAAATTGATTTTCATTATACAGTCGGACAAAAATATGGTCCATCACCCTATGGGTGAAGATCATTTCCACGTCATAAAACAGCAAGGTTGATTTTCCCTTGTTATAATATTCTGACAGTTACTAACTTAACCTTACAGCTATTTTGATTACACAGGAAGTTTTGTTGAAAGTTAAGTAACAATTACGAGTCAATAATGTTTTCTATTAAAAATGTATTTTTAATTTTAGACGAAAGAATGCTAGCTTCTCTATTTACAATTAATTGTCAACTGGATGGTATTTCGAAATTTTGATTTGTTATCTACTTTGGGGAAATTTATTCTTGACCGCGTTTGATTTTCTTTCTGGTTAAACTGCTCGTTTAGTTAAATACTCATCGTAATCAACATAGATTGGCCTAGAAGCAGGAGGTTAAAAAAAACTGATTTTGTATATTTGAATTTGTTGGGTAATTTTCCAAGGATGAAAAAGATTAAGCCGATGCAGTAATTTCTGTGTTTAATGATGACAGATAAAGAAACCGGTGAATATCTATTAAATCAAAGCTGTAGAAAATCAGATTAAATGTGACAGAATTTGAGTTATTACGCCATTGTAGACATACAAAATATACCAAACCTTTCCAAAGTTCCATTAACATCTTAATAAAAGCTTAAAGTGAGAATTAAAAACCAAACTTCTTACTTATCAAAGTATTATCGTTAAAGCAAAATCCATTCCCCACGTTTTCAATATATTTGTGTGAAACTCGCAGCATAGACGTAGTTTGAAAGAATTTTGTATTCAAACTTTAACTTATACCCTTACGGTCGCCGTCATTGTCTAGTCATAAAGATAGTTTTATGAATTTTTGATCACGTGATAAAACTTAGTTCCGAACAGTGAAATGAAAATGGGGCTTTGAATAACTGAATTATATAATTTATTTTGTTTTCTTTTGTTGTCAAAAGGATAGATGAAGTTCTGGTTTTTAAATGTATGCATAAACATGTTTGATAACCTTTATATTACAGAAAACCACAATAAATAATTCTTTCTGTTTGAGTACTGATGCAGTTGACTGACCGACTGATGTGCCATTTAAGCAATCAGTACGAAATCATTAGTTTATGGGAGTCCGAAGAAATTAATGTCATTCTATTGAGTATCAAAATAATTTAGTCACTTAAGCTGGAATCTCTAAAGCACACTTAAACTTATCTCAGCTGCACGGTTAATTGAAAAGCAACTTTGTTTCATACTATAAAGGATACCTATTCTGAAAAGACTGGATACTTATAATGTCAGAAAAGTTTATTATTATTAAACTTATTCTTTGACAAAAAATTAATTGAATAACAAGCCTTGATATTTTACTAACAAACTATAAAATACAGTACAAATAAAACGGTACACCTAAACTAGAATCTATGGAAGACAACGCAGCCAAAAGGCTCGCCGAAATACGCTACATCGCAATAAAAATTTGTTGTGCGAGGTAGGTGCCTGCCTAAGTTCACGAGTTTTACTCACCAATCGCCTCGCTAAGTCCGAATAAAGGTGGTGAGCCCTTTGTGGCTTCCTCCCCACCGCCAAAAATATATCTGCCAATATGAAGCGGCTACAATGTACACTATAAGCTAACTAGCTATTTTTTTATTTTATATACATATATTTTATAAGATTTAATTAATTTTTTATAATAAAATGTCGCTATTGTGTATCGCTAATATATGAATGTAACGCCGTCGGTTTTTTATATATAAAAATGTTGAAGGACTGAATCCATACAGATATTTACTTTGGGGACGTATAATAACAATTTTCTGAGTTCTTGATAATCAACAACTTATTCGACAAGATTGCCGAATTTTAGGTACTTTAATGGCCAAAGAGTTTATTTTGTGAAAAGCTCACCTATAACTAGAGGTGGTGATTACTGGTAACACATCTTTAATCAATATTTCAACGCATTAAATAAATATAAGTCAAGACACGTAATGTGAACTCAGATGTGCAAGGAATCTGAATAGACAAGCAATACTGCAACGAAATAAATAGCGTTATATTGGGGCTTAAGCCCACTGGTTCTGTGGGTTTCGATGGGATTCCAGCCACTTTAATAAAGTTGCAAGACTTATATTGGCTCCTATCCTCAATTATGTTTTTAACCTATGTCTAACCTCTGGTACCTTTTCCGAAATATTTAAGAAGGCACCCAATTTTTAAGGGAGGGGACAAGAGATCTATGGGCAACTACAGGCCTATCTGGGCATTGACAGTTCTGTCTAAAGTTTCTGAAAAAATGTTGAACAAGAGATTGCTCAATTACCTTGAGTCAAACAATATTTTGGCGGGAAATCAATATGGGTTTAGGCGGGGAAGATCAACCGAGGATGCAATCTTGCAATTGACTGAATCATTATCTAAACACCTTAACAACAAGCTTAAGTCTCTTTGCATCTTCCTAGAGCTCTCCGAAGCCTTCGACACTGTCTCTGTCCCAATCCTTCTTGACAAGTTGCATCGAATAGGTGTCAGAGGTGTGGCTTTTGATATATTTAGGAGTTGCCTTAGTGGCCGTACACAGTACGTAACGTTTAACAACATGTACAGCCACGAAGAATCTCTCAGTTACGGCGTTACACAGGGTAGTATCATAGGGCCTACTCTGTTTCTAATTTATATGAATGACCTGTGTAAAAGCGAACAGTACTTAAAAAATTGTAATATAATAACATATGCAATGATACAGCTATATTAATACATTGAAAAAAAACATGGGATGAAGCTCGTCTATATGCAGAAACTGCCTTAAGATATTTAATGCAATGGTTGAATACTGACTTTGAATTTAGATAAAACTAAATTCATTGCCTTTTCACCAATAATAACTTCTCTCTCAACCTGAATTGTCTTTTACTTTACTTGCTCATCAATGTGTGCTTCTATAACTCGAACCCAAAGTATTAAGTATCTTGGCATCATAATTGAAAGTACTCTTTCCTGGAATAATCACATCAACTCCTTGGTAAAGCGGCTTAGGAAATTGATCTTTGTATTCGGAAAATTAAGAACTGGAGCCTCCCTATCTGTACTTGAATTGGCTTACTTTGCACTAGCTCATACTATCATCAGCTACTGTATCAACGTATGGGGTGCCTCTTGTAAAATGCATATGATACATCGCGAAAGAGCACAGCGAGCAGCCTTAAAAATTATGACTTTCAAACTTGTAATGTTTCCGACGGCAGCATTATACGCCGAATGTAATGTACTCTCGGTAAGGAAAATATTTGTCTCAAACAGTGTTTGTCGTAAACATTCGTCACTCTCCTATGATCCACATTTGATCACGCACAAAAGACGTCACCGTACAGTTTGTGTAACCGAAAGAGTCAACTTTGCCCTGGTTAACCGCCAGTACCACTTCCTTAGTCCCACGCTCTATACCCCAGTCAATAAAAAACTTAACATCTATCCCCCTACGCTAAAACAATGTAAACAAACAACTGAAAAATGGCTGCATAGCCTTGAATACTGTGACGTAGAAAATCTAATAAAAGTTTAATTCTGCAAGTCAAAGATGCTACTGTGTACAATAATAATACACAAACTCTCAGAAATTCACCCCACTCAATGAGTGGGGTGAGTTGTGTACTCATACCCACTCATTCATATGCATTCACATCATTACATCACACTTTTTCATATACATCACATAACCTAAACAAAACATAAAAAAAGTCAAATTTTATAATGTATATTACGATCACAGACAAATTTACTTACATTCAATCCCCTTACATATAGATTTATTTTCAAATTTGTTGTACACACTATTAATTAATTTATTATTATTAAGGCATATGAATATATCATATATACATATATTTTATGATAAGATCTATACATCTTATTTAAAGTATATAACATAATACGTATACATTTTATATAATATGTATCTATATTATATATATTATCTATGTATATGTATGTATATAAGTATATTTTTAATTATGCGTTATGTTTATATACATAATCTATTATTGAATTTTATCAATTTCATTAATTACTCCAAAACTTGTTCTTTATAAACTCCAAACTCTACACTGTCTCGCATCTAAATACAACAAATCGCTTCAAGCTTTGTTTTGGACTACACAACGATTGTATTGGTCTTGTGTTTTTGAAGGTAGTTTGTAACTTTAGTAAACTCAGTGGCGTATTCATAGAAATGAATGAAACATCGAAGTTAGTCATACCCAAGTTTTATGTTTTTTTGTGATATAAGCAATTTTAAGTGTTGTTCTAAGAAACTTTAAATTTGTTTTGGATATAGATTATTGAAACTAAGCATTTACCGAAAAGTCGCTTATATTTTGTTTACACAACACTGAAATATCGCTTCTAATAAGTACTTCTTCTAATAAGTACTTCTTCTAATAAGTACTTCTGTATCTCGTAACCTTGTTACACTTATCATAGCGAGTTAAGTATAAGTAATATCTGTTTCTGTACTTTTATAAAAGTAACGCCCTCATATTATATTCCTGGAAGTGGGCGAAAACAGCTGCGACACAGTTTTCACTAATGTAGCGTTTTTGAATCATGTTGATTGTTACTTTATATAAATTGTTTTTATGAAATAAACATAATAATAATAATAATACTTAAAAGTTTAACTAAGACTTCCATTAGGTATTTGTATTATAATTTTTAATAAGCGCAATAGCAATTTTAGTTTGAAAACTTAGATTTTTCGTAAGAAAATGCCTATTTATACGCCTGTCAATACTTATTTAATTATTTATGAGAAAATAAATTACTTAATTGTCATTTTTTCTAAATAACAATTAAACGTTGAGCAATTTAAATAAAACATCATATAGCTTCCTCGACAGCTTTTAGCATGAAGCTCTATATTGGGAGCGTTGGGCTAAGCTTAGCCTTGAGGGTGCACCACCTTTATAAATGGAGGTTGCTATTGACTAGGGCCAATAATAAAGCTTTTCCACCCTTTCGCACTTTAAGCTCTGGTGTTACGATGAGCTTTTGTTTCGATATAGTCTTTTGTTGGTATATTTCATGGATTATTAGGCACTTTTAATCATATTTTGAAAATTGTAGTTTAATAATGATGCTTTTGTCTTTGACCGAACAAAGAAATATTGAAATATAAATTACTTAAAGAGGTATATACGTTGTTATGTTTAGTTGAGGTATAAAAATGTTCTATAGGTTATATTTATTTATTATTTCTGTACAAAGAACTCTCCGCCATCGTCTACACAAAGTTTCATGCGTCTGAAACAATTTCCAAAGCACATTTTCCAGTCTGGAACATGTACTTCCTCAACGGCCTTCTCATACTCAATGAGCGCATCTTCTTGCAATGAAAACTCATTGCACAAAAATATTCCCGATGCAGATCCATTTCTCTATAACATACAACAGTTTATTATGCTGGTAAACAAATTTAGATGAAAATTTAAATTTGTTACAAATATATTTTTACATTTAAGTAATCGAGTTTTCATACATAAAACTTTTCTCGCATAAATTTTTGAATGGGCTGGTATTTATATATATTATGCTTCTACATCTAATGTTGAGTTCTGAAAAGACGAAAGTCTAAGGCTTTCGATTTGATTGTAGTTCTCTCAGTATTTATTTATGAAGATTCTTAAAACTACGTTTATGTAAAATCAAACAAAGAGTATAAAAAAATTAACTTATTTTGCTTAAGTGAGCTGGCAGTCATTATAACTATTACAGAACCGTATAATTTGCTATTCAAGCTACTGTTAAAAACGCAAAACAAATGAAAACCTTGCAACGTACCAGGTAAACCAAAAAAAGCATGTTGAGAACTCGCCTCGTTCTGTGCTCAGCACTCAAAAGGCAAGACACACACGTACATAATACAGCTGCGAGTTCTCAAAATTACCATAAATCCCAACGTACACCTACAAACCAATTACCCTGGATGCCGCTACATGTTCACGTATTTGAGCTCCTCGCTTGAAGGAATCCATTTCGAGCAGTCATTTTTCATTTGCTTATAATTTAAAATGAACGAAGATGTCGGTAACTCATTGGTTACAGACGCTGTGTACCTGTCATGCTACGATGTTGGTAAGGAAAAGCGCATAAAATATTTTTGCATTATTATTTAGGGACGTCATAAAGTAGAAAATCATATTTAAACCTCCTTAGTAATTAACCAAACCAGACAGTTACCGATGTCCAGATTTTACATCGTGAAGTATAAGCTTCTTTAGTATACTTATTCGCTAATTTTATAAAGATATTGGATACCACAGTTCAATCATCTCATTTTATTTTATTGTATGTATGTATGTATCAATTTGTATTTATGAAGCTCTCTTAGAAACCATAATATAATAACATTTCAACAAATCAATAAAAAATATTAATATTTTCAAATTATCACACAAAATATCTGTAATAAAGATGCCAGGAAAAAGTGGCATTTCATATGAGCACGAAACGATATTTCACATAACGAAATGAGGAAAACTGCAACTGGGGGCAACATGAAAATCAGCGTCATATTTAGAAGCGGTTATCTTTTAAATTGAATTCTCACATTTTCACGTATTTCTCACGAAGCTGAGGTTTCCAGGCGAGGGTAGAATAAAAACATTTGGGGAATGAGTCCGCGTCACTCACAGACGCAGTAACAAATGGCGGACGTCGGGGACATGACACGCGGTAGCTGACGACACTACACCAATTCAAAATATACCAACAACTCTCTGGTCTGTTTATTACTGCAAACACACATAAGACTGAATGTGGCTGCGTTCGCTGCGGGTTTTTTAGAGCCGCTTTGTTTCGTGGTTTAGTTTATAGGCGGCCCGTTTTAGTACAATGTCGGGCAATTTTACGTAGGTACGAATATTGCGCATTTGTTGCTGCAACGATAGAGTGGACCCGTTAGTGGTTTGATAACTTTATACGAGGTGGCTTTATTTATTGTATAGCTGAATTGATGTTTAAAGTTAAATCTGCGTTTAGTTTTTCGCAAAATTTAAAAACACTGTATCCCTTAAAATGTCTCTGTCATTCGCAAAATAAAACGTAAATGATTCGAAGCATATTTTATATTGACAAAAAGATTTTGATTGAAGTTTGAAAAGTCCATCAAAGACGTCCTCTTGAGAAAAGAGACGTAAACGTTTGCAATACGGCGGATAAAGTACTATCTATCTAAGTATTATCAAAACATTCAAACTTAATGATAAATTGCGTTCCCTTTTCTGATTTGAAAGAAAAACAATTACGTAAATGACATCGCAACTTCGTGGATTACCGCTAGGGCGTTTCTTTTTACCATGGAATAATTTTTAAGCTGACGTGCTTGCGTAGCAAACTTCTTAATGTTTTGAAGAAAATTTTACTCTATAATGACTTTTCTTTTTAGAGTTTTATGTGGCGCATTCAAATTCAAACTTAAATATTTATTTCTCCACATTGACACTTACTTATTCTTATTGACGTCAAATAAAAAAAAATACTCTACCACCAGTTCGGAAAAACCCTTCGTGAAGAAGAATTGGCATATTATACGGGAACTTACGGGTATATTTTTTTCAAAATCAATTTACAGTGTCTCTTTATGTGTATACAAAATTATTCTTATATGCATCTGTTAGCTCGGCAAGTCTCCCTCCGCGAAGTATCCAAACGACGAACACCCTCAAACGGCACCCGTTCACGAGTTAACGTGGGATATAGCCATCGGCCTCCTCAACCATATTAGAGGGAAGTGAGTGACCCGATGAAACTGCTGTTATGTACACACGAAGTTTCACGTATCTGCAGATGCCGTGAACAATTCTAGATAAAATATAGCTTAGGTTGCTTCTAGATAAAACAGCTATCCAATGGTAATTTTTCTTTTATCGGCCCTGTAGTTTTTCCTTTTGTCGATTACATTTACTTTTTTTTACCAGCTCGCGCCCCTCTGGTGGTAAGTAGACATCATTAGTCACAGGTGTTTTATTTATTAACAGTAACTGTGAATGATATCGATGAATGATGCGTTGCCGGCCGTAGGCTTCAGCTGGAATATCCTTTGTTCCAGTAATTGCTCTGACTGTTCCCTTTAACCGGAACACAACCACGTATATACACGTGATTTTTTCGCGGTCAAAAAAGAACGCTGCAGTACCGCCTCAGGCAAGAAACTCTACCAGCACTAATCTCTCTGCTTTAGAATAAAAGTAAACGCAACACTGTATGTTCAAGCGTCTTGTAATGTTTAATCTAGCCTAAATGGACTTTAAAGCAACGATAAGGTCATGTCATTATATTAGGTCTTTACCTATGAAATTGCCGTTTTTCACGAAATGAATGAAGCGTAATTTTTTTATATATTTTTTATTTCTATTAATCAAAATAATCACCCATGCAATCAATGCATCTTTGCCAACGCATTGGTAGCTTATTGATGCCTTTTTCGAAGAAATCAGCTGGACGGGAGGCAACAAATTCTTCAAAGGCATTTTGTACTGCCTCTCGGGTATTGAATTTTTTTCCCGCCAAGAAGTTATCCAAATTCTGGAAAAAGTAGAAGTCTGTAGGCGCAAGGTCTGGTGAGTACGGTGGATGACGGAGAACTTCCAACCCCAACTCTTGTAGCTTGGAGACCGTCTGCTGTGCAGTATGAGGTCACGCGTTGTCGTGCAGGAGCAGTGGAGCCGAACGATTGACCAAAGCTGGTTGGAGACGTGCGAGCTTCTCCATCATTGTGTTCAGTTCTTCACAGTACACATCTGCAGTAATGCTTGTCCCGATTGGCAAGAAGCTGTGATGAATTACACCCGTGTTAGACCACCAAACAGTGACAATCACTTTTCTAGGGGTAAGTTTTCGTTTAGGGCATTGTTTGGGTGCTGAACCAGGGTCCAACCAACTTGCTGAGCGCTTACGATTGTCAAACAGGATCCATTTCTCGTCACAAGTAACAATGCGGTCCAGAATTCCTTCATTTGTATGCCTGCTGAGCAGTGCAAGGCATGTCTCCACGCGTACTTCGCGCTGGCGGTCATTGAGTTCGTGGGGTACCCATTTGTCAAGCTTTTTTACCTTGCCAATTTGACGCAAATGGACCAATATTGTTTTGATGCTAACGTCGAAAGCTGCTGCTAATTCAGCCGTGGATTGAGTTTCATCAGCTTCCACAATTGCTTTTAATTCGTCATTGTCGACCAAAGTTTTCGGACGACCACGGGGTTCATTTTTCAGGTCAAAATTTCCAAAACGGAAGCGGGCAAACCAATAACGGGTGGTGCGTTCGTTTGTAGTGTTCGCTCCGTAAAGGTCGTAGATGTTGCGTGCCGCTTGTGCCGCTTTGCTGCCACGACGGTACTCATACTCCATAATTACTCGAATTTTTAACTTATCCATGATGACGAAAAATGTTTGAATGCGTTGAAAACAAAACACTAACTATTAAACAAATGACGATTTTAGAAAAAGAATTCCATGTTTGTCAAATAAAATTAGTTTGAAATTAGAATTATCAGTCAAAAAAAAAAATATTTTCATTTGAAATGGCCAGTACGGCAAAACGGCAGTTTCATAGGTAAAGACCTATTATTAGGCAGCTTCCAGCTAAGTCAGCGGTTGAGCGACGCCAGTCGACCTCGCAAAGGACCACCCTAAGCCGGTGAGATTACGGCTGGTTCAAATCACTGGTTTATACACGTTATTGTGATAATAGGTACTTGTGTGTGTTCCGTAGGTGGCATCTGCCGAGAAAACCGTAACAAACTAAGGAATAGAATTGACTTATTTTTCAAATTGCTACAATAAAATGAAAAGGTATAATGATATTTAAAGATATTTAAACGAAACATTAGAGATGTAATTTGGTTTTATAACGTCAAGTTTAGAACACTTCAACCAAAAGTTTTCAAAAGCGAAGAGTTTCTGTGATTTGAATCTCCGCTACAAATATTTTCTAGCGCTTAAAGAACACTAACTACCTCTCTGCCAAAAAAGCTTATTAATATCTATCCATCTCACAAAAATAACTCGAAATTTAATATTCTCATGTTTAATTAGACACTCATGACAAATGGAACAGACCTGGCAACAATCTTAAAAACTATTTAACAAAATGCTCCATTCTTCCTTCTCAAGTAGTTTCTTGGAACACAGTATCGTAATAGAGTGTTCAGAAGCACACTTCAATATCCGATAAAATAATATCCAGTGGCAGTATTATGTATTTCATACAGCTTCTCAAAGAGGAACAATAAGTATGGTGGAGGTGTACGATAGTCGTTTGCTATTAAAGTTCAAATACAGTTACTTGCAACACCATAGTTGCAGGCACTTGCTATCTAGACTCGTGGTTAACCTGTGTTTAGTCGCAAGAAAAAATAATTAGGTTTTCAGCCGAATGTCAGTTGAAGTGTATGTATGTATGTTTATTTGTTTTGCACACTCTAAACCGTTTGACGAGTTTAAACATCGGTGTCAATAGATTCGTCTCAGTTGTGGGAATCACAAACGGTATGTTATTTCCACGAATTCCTATGGTAACAAGAATCAAGAACAAGAAGAATCAACAAGAATAACAAGGGAATATAACTTTAGCAGTCAGGTTTTTTCATTTGTCAATTTTGTTGCTACGTGTCATATGCGAAAATAAATTTATTAGATTTAGAATTTTATAATTAAAAAGAGCATGGGCGCCACTGCTGGCTTCTCGATATGAAGGCACAGGGTTCGATCCCGGTGACAGCCAAATCCAGTTACAAATAATATTCAACATACTGTTGGTGCGTTCGTCTGGGGATTTATTATTGTTATTATACTTGTACATAATATTATATTCACATTTTAAAATATGATTATAACCAAGTATGATTATCATTTAAGAGTAAAAGTTATTGCTGGATAACGAAGTAGATACATAAAATTAAACCAGATCAAATCTTTTGTTAAGTTCTCGTCTGGGGCAGCCCTAAAATCCTTCTTATTTCAAACGCCATAATAATCACGCTTTTATGATTGTGTTGCGGTTGAAGGAAAGGAATAGCCACTGAATAATTGGAACAAAAGCGATTCCAAATGAAGCTATACTCGGCTGACCATCTACAATCGGTATTCCTGTATGATAAATAATATGGAACGATAATACATATGAAATTAATGATGCGCATGGGCACGGAGGCCCGTTTGTATTGGGTGAATTGTTTGTTCGCTTGCCAATTATGATAATATAAAAAGAAATCCTAAATGATGTACTGTATGCGCAGGCGCAGGGCGGTGAGCGGAGGCGCGCGCACGCAGCATGGCCGCGGCCAGCTGATAGCATGCGGGCGGCGGCGCGCAGGCCCGCCCCGACCTAGCTCTTCACACCACGACAACAACTTTCACGGGTAAGATTTCATCAGCATTACATTAAGAGACCCAATTTACAAGGGACACTGCAAAGATTGTAGACTTTCCGAACACATTTTACAAAACTACAATAGGTTATTATTAATTACTGTGGAGTATAGAATAAAAATAATGAATCCTAGTTGAATCTACCAATGATCAATTTAACACAATGTTTGCGCAATGTTTTGTTTGGTTGGTATTAAAGATTTTAAATATTTTTTTTTATTATATAGGTTAAGATCCAATGGAACCGTGGATTAAGTAATTCTTAAAATGGTCAACTTCATGTGCGTATGTCCCTCAATTTCCGTATAGTAATAATTTTTCTTTCTGTGACAAAAAGTACCTAAGCACAATAAAACTTTATAAAACTTGCAATAATAAATTAATAATGCAGTAAATGCAATCGATTGGTCTCATAAGTCACCATGGAACTTAAAACGCCAATAAAAAATTATTACAAACATTAAAATAGGTTTCTTCGAGTCCTTTTATTAAATTAGCTAAATCTTTGACAATGCAACTTAACCTATAACATAAGATGAAAGATTAGTCAAATTATTTTATTTTCATAAGTCCGACAACTTCTTCAAACAGTCGAACAAAATGTTTAAGGTCGAATGACTTTGAATTCAACCATTCAGCTTCGTGCGGACACTCGAGCGGGTTTGACTGCAAGTAACCTTAGGGAAAACGTTATAACAAAGTTATTTCTGGGTCTTATAATCAATTCAAAGAAATTTACATAGTACGCTTGACTTCACAAAGAATGACAAATGAAATTAAGTCCAAGAACAAGTTGGGCAGTAACCGGAGTGAATTAGGCGCGCCGGGCGTCTAAAACTTTTGAATTTTCATAATTTTAGACATGAAATCTGTACATAAATGATACATTTTGTTCTTATCGTTGAGGGTTGTGTAACATCTTGAAGAATTAATAATCTTTCTACAGACTTTAGATTAAGTCTATATCTTTACTAATGTTATGGACGGAAAACAAATTAATTTTATTACTGGCAATAGATGAACAACACCTTAGTCTATCGTGACCACGGCAACTGCAAAGATGCCGAAACGTCGAAATAATTTTAAAATTAACTAAAATATACGCGATAATATCCGGTAAAAAGTGTTTTATTTAAAGTATGAATCGTGAAAATTTAAGAAAACATATTTTGTTATGTTTGTTCTGTTTAATTAAAATATTATTTTGCTATTTTAGAAGCTACATTATTCTAGTGTTCATATCTTCCGTATTGTAAACGAGCATGTTACACTATCTAAGAGGTGTTAAATATTTACCGAATATTTCCTTTTGAAAAATAAAAAAGTAATGTTTCTCAATTATATAAAAAATATTTTACGATCTGGAGTTGATATAACAATAGCGATTCTAATCTACATATGTATACTAGTATAAGTATAGCACATACTACTATTAAATAAATAAACTGCGTTCCTGCCACCTTTAAGGGTTTTATAACATTACATTTGTGTCCTCTTTCCAAGCCCTTAAGACGTGCTCTTCCGCAAAGTCTCTAAAATTTAACGGAGCGCATAATTGCTAAGATGAGGCTTCCTGGGTCAAAGGGCTATCCTGACACTTTGAAGTTACGGTTATACGGGACTATTACAGTTTGAATTTGTGACTTGAAGTTATCAGGTAAAGGTTAAGTATATCTTCAATGTGTCAAATTGAATCAACTTTTGTAAGTAGTAAATATGTAGAATTGAACGGATGATTGTCGTAGGTGAGCAGGGCCAGATTTTTTTTTCCATTTTGCATTGGCTCATGTATTAGGTTTAAATGACGAGGTTGTTTTCATTTACAAGCCAATCGCTATTGTTTGTGTATTTGGAATATCATCGAATTACTTGTTTTATTTGCAAAATCACATAAATGTTTTTCTGAATGGATTAACACTTAACGCATATTCGTACAATCCAGTTCAAATTCCACGAACGTGGTTATTTTTATAGAATTATTAGTGAATGATATGTGAGGGAAACATACTGATTAATATATACGGATTTTACAAAGGTTTTCAACAAAATTCCTTTAGATCATTCAAAAACAAATTACATGTAAGTGGTGTGACACAGATCCTTGTTGAACTGTTTATTTTTGTTCGTTTTATTTTACAACTCATTCATCTTCGCAGACGACCTGAAATTTGCCAGGGTCATAGAGTCTTAAAACCTTGTATTCTTAACCTTCCTATACCCGCGTCAAATTGTGTAACACCTATACCCGTGCATGGACTTACAGACTGAAAATTCAGGACACAATTTCATTGTTTTTTTTTCAAGAACACGTATAGATAGTAGTGTTATTATATGTATAATTAAAATAGGGGATATCATAAATAAATAAGCACAGCATATAAAAATTGTATGTTTTATTGAATAACTAACAGTTTTTTAATATGATATCAAAATCAATAAAACAGAAATTGTTACTTACACAAAAAGTTTCATCTGTACACGCGTTGGTCTCACAGACCCATTGGCGCCGTATACGTTCGCGGCAACAAATCATGCAGCTAACAAAAAGTGCAAACCTCTAGCATATACGAAAGAAGAAATAGATTCAAAAATTTACTTCGTTGGTTTTACAGACCAACGCGCGAGTATAGGAAGGTTAAATAATATTGATAGTCTTGTTGATTGTTGTATTGAAAACGGAATATTCAGAAACAAATAAAAATATACAAGTACTTTTACGAGTTCCAAGAAACATTCCCAGTAAACTCTTTCTAACATTCATTTAGACGAACTGTGTAAGTCATAATTTCACCCATCTCATCATTAAGTAAAATTATTAATTCTTGTTGTCTTTACATTGATATTCACTTTGAATCTAACCCTTTCACAAAAAATTTAACAGCATTTTAGTAACTTAGTAATTTATAAGACGGAAATTCCCTTTTTTGTTATGTAATATATAACTTTAAAATATGTATAACATTAAAATGGAAAGAAAAAAAGAGCTTTCCAATAAATTCTATTTCCAGTAAGTGAATTTTCGAAGTGCGACCGCTGGAAATGCTCACACTTCTACAAAATCGTGGTAAAACTCAACGTCGATTGAAGAAACTATTGAACCAGTATTTTTTTTATTGAAAACCATCAGGACTCAGTCGGTCCCGCTGCAGACACCGGAGACACGCTTCCGGTCAAATGCCTGCTCCGAAAACAGCAACGCATATTTCTGAAATTGTTGAAAAATAAAATACTTTTGTGAAAATATTTGTGCGATGGGTGTGTTTTAAGTATTTATTATGTGTTCTTAGAGTCTGAAAATAGAACGTGTTTAACCGGCAGATAATTTTTAAAGAAGTTCCACTTTTCCATATCTATAGACCATCTATATAAATAAATTAACATGCGTATATGCAATGAATTCCTAACGATAATGACAGTTTTATTTTAATTTTAATAGCAATACTGCGTATTCTTATATCAACAAATGTCAAAACTAACAAACCTCACAAAAGCCACACAAAACTACCAAACACGCATCTTCAACGCTCATTCGGCACCAATGCACACGTCGGATATGGAAGCCTGTACTTCCTGCAGCCGTGAGTGAGCGATCCCGAGTGGCGTGGAGTGCGATGACGACGACAGCTGTGTCCTGTGACGTCACGTTAGTTGTCTGGGAGAAGGTCGATTTCGAAGAAGGATAAAGAAAAAAGTCTGGTACCCAATTTTTTGTCGAGAACACTGATTTTGGTTTTATTTTTTATGATCACTTTGTATTTGTAGTTTAAGATTAGTCGAGGAAAAATTGACACTCATTCTAAGCTAGTAGAATTCTAAGCTAGTAGGAACTTTAAACGAAAAAATGGTGCGTAATTAAATCACGCTCCTTTGCTTCCAACACAAAAAAAAAATTTAAATAACTTATAAATTAAATAGCTGTATTCTAATAATTTGAGAAAAGTTACATATGGCGGGTTACTTATACATGTATGTATTTATAATAATTTATAATACGTCCACTCACTGTCATTAAATCATCCATTAAACACATTTAGAAGAGGATTCTTTTAGATACATAAATTACTTGCGTTTTGAACCATTCTTCCATATTTTTTAGAATATCCCTTCCTCCCCTTTACTCTACGTGCTACCTGTTCCGCGTACCCGGCCGACGACTCACCTCCATATCAACGGGGTAACATATATTTGACATTTTCACTCGGATGCCTTCATGGGTGGAATAAGCAACGTCGTGACGTCAGCGTTTACCCCGATTTACTTTTATTCGTGTTAGGAACATACGAGTACTTTCGTTTGAATATCTCGTTTTGTCAAGAAGGAAACTTGAGTTTCATATGTCAATTTTCTGAGAATTTCTATCAAATACTGGAATATAAAATATATGCTTCACAATTCACTATGTATGGTATTCCAGATAGGATTATAATAGTATTCAAACTCTGTGTTGTATGCTGCCTTGAGTTTCTGTTATTACTTAAAAGTATACCTAAATAGCACAGTTAGGGGGATATACTGTATATTACCATTATTTATATTGTAAATATAAAACTATACTTACATCGTATATGAAAACTTAGCATTCTGAAAATGAAGGTTCAACAAAATTTTAAAACTATAGACATTGAAGCAACGATGCTTGACACGAAGTTGACATGTCAAATCCTGTATTTGCAGTTGACATACTTAGCTGTTTTCTCCCAGAATTACAATATTTTATATTGAAAATATAAGTCAGAAGAAACAAAATGACGAAATTTGATTTACATTAAAATAACGGAGAGAGTAGTCATCGTAATTAGGGGTAATTTAGTACGCAAATAGACTAAGACCTGCAGTGGGCTGGCAAGTATTAAAAACTGGCTACATTTTAACCCAAAGAATGGTAAGTGGGAATTTCGACGAACGCCAACTGTGCAATAGGTAGTAAGCAATAATTATCTTGAATAAGACATTTTCATTCACAATTAAAAATCTCATTACCAGAAAAAGAAAACTTAATGTTCTGGGGTAAATTTTCCGTCGGGGGTTAAGCAGAATGGAAATTAAATTACAGTCCTATTTAAATGCTTTATTATGTTAATAACAGAATCGTGGATTGTAATTATAATTGTTTATTCATGAGTTTTGTAAAACGCGGCATTAACAGATATAATAATAAAGTTTAATCGACCCACTGTGAAATAATAACCTGATGACACTTTAGCATTATTTCTTGAAGTATTTCATCTCTTCGTTTGCGGTTTAAATTTGAATTAAAAAAGACAAGACACCACCCACGGTTTTATTTCATTGAGAAATGTTTCGAGTTATCCTATTTAGTGCCACTTCATTATTTTTGCCCTAATTAGGGCTGAACTCTGACTTGTAAATCATAGCTATTCCGAAATTTTGGAACATTGCCGGCGCGAAGTTATTGAAAAGAGATTTGTTAAGCAATGTTAATTAACATTTATTTCAGCTAATTACTATATTAGGTGTATGTTCTCGTTCCAGAGCTTTGTTGAAATAAATGAGAATTTTGGTATTTCGGGTATGTTCTAATTTCGTTTTTGAGAGTTTTACTAAGTTCGTATTTACGTAATATTTGAAATATTTTTAATGTTCTGTCTTGTTGGAAATATATACTTACTGAAAACATAATACAGAGCATGTTAAAAGGTTTATAAAAATCAATATGCGCATTATTTAAAGCTAATCATGATTAAATTAAGTTACCATTTGAATTCTAATTAATTCTACTTCATTGTTGAATTTTCAAACGTTTTGTATTATATCTTTGTCTAAGAGAATCAAAACTCCTTTATGAAACGTAACTCAGTTTCAAAAAAATATACACAAAACTTTGAACTTTAAGCAGTTTCGAAAATTATTAAGAATTGCATTAGCATTCAAACCGAGAAAAGTATCAACTTTTAACTGCATCTCATTTTTTAGAAAATTTGGAAGTGCCTATTAAAACCAATTTAACCTTTTATCGAAGCTCAAGTTAGATCCGATCGCTAAATAAGGAGAAAGCTTTTAATGCAGCTCTGTTAAAACTTTCCATGGGCGGCGTCAACAGATGCATGAATAAGTAAAAGCTGCGACGTCCGAAATGCGCGCTTTCAGGGCAGTTTGTAGCAAGTCTCGCTTTGTGTTTGCTTAGGACTTAGTGCTGGTTTTAGGTAAGTAGGTAGGTTTCTTTGAGAGGACTGGAGAAGAGTTATTTAAAATATGGAATTTTCTCAATAGTTTTCATGAATTTAATAATAATAATAAATCTTTATTTACCAAATAACTCATTACATATCTTGACTGCAGTTCATATGTAGAGATGCAGAAACAAGTTGGGCCATTTTACAATTTTAAGGGATGGCTTTGTTAGTGCTATGATGTGTATATATGTATAATCGCGTTGCATGCTTGTGTGTGTGTGTTCGTATGTGCGTATGTGGGTGTGTGTGTGTTCGTTTGTGCGTATGTGGGCAGGTGTGTGTGCATCTAGTTTGCCGATATTTTACAAAGTTCTTTGTCAATTTGCGATTCATTAACTAAAATTATTTAAAATCAAAAGTAAAAGTTATTA
Source organism: Marasmarcha lunaedactyla (assembly GCA_923062675.1). Classification (NCBI taxonomy): domain Eukaryota; kingdom Metazoa; phylum Arthropoda; class Insecta; order Lepidoptera; family Pterophoridae; genus Marasmarcha; species Marasmarcha lunaedactyla. The sequence continues at coordinate 7,688,656 of OV281342.1, read as the reverse complement.
GAACTATGTCAAGCTGTGGTCTTGTTACCATCAGGTTGCGCATCCTGCATAGCTGCGGGAGGACACGGTCGAATACAAGGATTACCTGATTTTCTTTTAAGAAACAACAAAAATAAATTTAATACTTAGAACATAAGTGGAATTTTTCCTCGCACATCTTCTGTGGACATGCAGCATTCGTTTTGTATCCTCGAAGGCGATTTGATAGATTGATTGAATGAATCTTGAGACGGACAGATGTTCGTTATTGTGTGAACCTTTTTTTGTTTGGCCGTGTATGTACGATTATTTTGTTGATTGTAGAAGTACGTTGGTGAATATCTGTAACACAAGATTTGTTTAGGTAAGCTTATGTTGATGCGTTTTTACGTCCGGCTGCGGTATAACGTAAGGAAAGAAACAGTGAACATATACCGATTAGTTATCGCAAAAGGTCATGGCAAAACGTCAAAATAAATTCATGTTACATACATTTGTTTGTGACAAATTCTCGTTCCAGAGCTTTGTTGAAATAAATGAGTTTTTTGATAATTAGCAATGGAAGAAGAATATTGCGCGGAATTTGCTTATGCCATCACAAGTTTCGTAATGAACCTACCGGTATCCCATATTTTTGATAACTTATATTTTAAAATTAAATTTACTTATAAGTATACAATTTACTTTACATTTTAAGTAACTAAATGCGATATAAATCAACGACGTCCTTTCAAAGGTATAAAATTTAAAAATTCATTGAATCTTAAATCGAGAAATTAAGCCCAAAAATTATAAATGTAAACAAATCAACCCTCAATTCCCAAAGTGGAGTCTCTCAAAAGTAACCTAGAAAAGTCAGATATTTTAGACATTTATTAAATGTTTATGATAACAAATCTTTCCCAATTTCCCGCTTAAATGGAGCCTCACATTATTTAATCGAAATGAAATCACCGAGTCCAAATCTTTGTCCTTTGCATTTAAGATGACAGCAAAGAGATCTAAAGTATCTATTTCCTGCTTTTGGAGGATCATTCTAAGGTAAATGGATTGATCCTTTGTCGTTTCCTGGGCTTCTATAAAACCGTTTAAGTATCGAACGAAGGTAATGCTTTCTGCTTTTCTTTGTCCGTTTGTACTGTCAGAAAAGTCGTTAAAGATCTTAGTTCAAATTTTATGTAATAAGATTTAACTTTGGGATAGTGTTTTGTTCGCTTCAATATAGTTTTTTGATTTATCGAACAATATAACTATTCAAAGTGAGATTCAGTAAGGAAGCTACAAATTTGCAGGTTATTCAAATCATTGGAATAGCGTTAGATAGCATTGCAAAACAATTTTTATAGGTATGCTTAGCGTTAAGGCTGACATTGATAATCCAGCAGTGGCAAGCCATTGGCCGATTGATTGACTCAAACTATGGTTATCTTTCAACTGGCCCTATATGTATCGCTGTATTGCTTTAAGTTTTTGTATTGTTTTCACTTTAGTGAGCAAATTATTTTGTTCATCCCATTTTCTAGTCTTAATTGTTGTTATGAATATCTAAATGACGAAATCGGATTTTGGTTATCCTGCTTTATTCGCAGAAATGTCAAAATTAAATCTCTAAAGTTGTGTAGCTCTATATGTCTATAGTCCTACGTTTTCATTAGTAATTTTTATAAATTATAATATAAAACTTTGATTAAGATGCGTTAAAAATGAAATTTTATTTACTGTCATATTGCGGAATATGACATTAATAACAAATTGCCAAAAAATATATTTGATATTCCACTTGGTGAGTGGTATATATCAGAAGGAAAACAGACTACACCATTCGAGAGAGAGGGAGAAAGAGAGAGTAGATATATATCAGAAACAAATAAAAGCAGTCTGCTACCAGTACGACCCGCACCAAAAGGAAATGGAACAATGCGCAGTATGTAACCAAATCGCAGTTTGTTGTTGTACCAATGTAGGACTATAGCGTTTCCTGACGCTACGCACTCGGTAGAAAAGGAAAATGAATATCCCTAATGGAAGTTTTTCTCAAGAAGTAGGATTTATTATGTATTATTTTTTCTGGCCATGTTTTCAAAGATGTTTGGTGTTGTGTGTGCACTGTTATTAGAATAATTTGAAATAATCTGCCTTTCATATTATGAAAGTTTAAACTTTACATTGTGTGAATATCAAAAAGTACTAAACAATTTTGGAGCCCTGTTGATCTTGTAAGAATGTGATGAATAAGTAGGCGAGTAATATCTTAATTTTCACTGACACCATTTATAAGTTGAGATAGCTAGATAATAATTAAAAATATATATCACTATTTTAGGATCACATGCTCTAACTACTGCTCTAAAGCAAAAAACAATGTTATATAACTATTAGCTTTAAATCTGTGTCGAAACTATCGTCACTGGGACCCGTTTGCACAGAAATGGACCAAAAAATGACTCAAACAAAGCACAATAAATCATCCGTTATAGACCTACAGGCTATATATTTTATTGCAGTTAAAATATAAATAACTTTAGGCTCAGTGCGATTGATGTATTCCCTTATATACTAATTTTTTGGCTTCGATAAAGGACGTTTACCTCCAACATTTGTTGTAATACGTAGTGTCTTGTGAATAAACATGTTCGATAGGTTATATTTTTTTGATAGGTTATATTTATCTTTTCAAAAGGGTGCACTACATCAATATGAAAACCTTAATTCCGATAGTCATAATCACGAATTTCAGAATTCAGAATTTTATAACACCGAATGGTTCATAATTCCAAAAATCAAAATTACGTGTTTCATAATTCCGAATTTTTTTTCTTCGAAACTTCAAAATTCCGAACGTTTATAACGAAAATCAATATGCCGCATTTAAAAATACCGAAACATAAAAAATCCGAATTACTAATAATCCGCAATATCATAAATACGAATCCCGAATATCAAAATTCCTAATAATATTAGTTGCAATAACAAACGCCTTGTAAAACTGCATGAGCACATCAATTTATACGTTCGAGCATTCAAGTCAGCTGGAAATGAGAAAGTTCATTAAGATTTTTGTACCGAGTTATTTCTTGAGTATGTAGTTTATGTACTGAAATGCAAATACCTTTTTGGCGCTTCGACGGCCGCTGCCCCAGCACGCTCGCTGCGCTCGTCGACGCGCCTAATTTGTATAATTTCAAAATGTGCCTTATTAATTTTAATTTGTGTCACAGGAGATTTTTATTATAATTTTTAATATATACCCGTTTTAGATACAAAATCTGAATGTTAGCATTGAATTTTCGGAAAAATAAAATTCGGAATACCATATTTCGGACTAGTAACACAGCGGGTTTTAATTCTTCGTACTAATGAAAGTTTCTTTTAATTAAAATTTCGAATTTATTTCGGTAAAATAAGAATCGTGTTTTTGAATAGTCAAAATTATGACTCTTCGGGATTGTGAAATTCGGAATTTTGAAAATCGGAATATTCAAATTCTGAATAACATAATTCGGAATTTTTGGGTGTTCCCCTTTAAAAAAAACTCTCCACCAGCGTCTATACAAAGTTTCATGCGTGTGAACTAATTTTCAAAACAAATTTTCCAGTCTGCAACAGGAGCTTCCTCAAAGGCCTTCTCGAACGCAGTGAGCGCATCTTCTGGCGTGAAAACTGTATCCCCTGGAGTTGGTATTAAAATTTTAGGGAGCAAGAAGAAGTCGCACGGTGCCAAATCAGAACTGTAAGGTGGATGACCCAAGAGTTTGGTTTGGTGTTTTGGAAAGCCCTGTTTTGGAGTTTTCTTGTAGCAAAAGGCCTCTGAGTCCGGTGTTCGGATGCTTGTTACTCGCAGCAGAAAAAACTCCTGACAAGCGTTTCATAGTGTATCTCTGTATTGATGCTTCTTTAGTTTTTCAAAGGAGCCCGTTAAGGAGCCACCAAAATGGCGAAGCAAATCGCTTCTCAACCGTTTCACTTTCGTAGGCGTTGGTTCGTTTTGAAACAGCCATACTGTTGACTGGCGCTTTGGTAAATCCATGATTTGTCACTTGTTATGATATCGTAGAACCTGCTTTTAATTTATCAATTATATCATGGCACCATTCCACGTGCGCCTGCTCCTGAGCATCGGTGAGGTTGGGGGTACCCAGCGCGAAACAATTCTCCTTACGCAAAGGTGGTTGTGTAGTCGAATATCATAAATACTTCCCGATCCAATCGGCAGATTGTGTTAAACATCTAAGTTTGTGATTCGCCGGCTTTGTTGAATCAAATTCTTCATTTGTAGCACTTATTTGTTCATCCTTCAAAATTATTTTTGTGCAACCGCACTTAAACTCTTTATACCAGCGGTACACAGTTGCTTTTGCACGAAAATGTTCCCAACGTAGATCAATTTTTCTATGACATACAATAGTTTTATAATGATGGTAATTAAATTTAGAGGAAAATTTAAATACGGGACAAAATAAATTATAACTTGCCAGCGTTCCATACATAAAAACTTTTTTAAGACAAATCTCATACAATCACTCTCATTCATCAAAAACTTATTTGGTTAATCATGGTTATGTCTTTATCTTCCTTCATTTATATTTTATTAATGGACGCTGTCCATTTCACATAATAAAAGAAAAATTCACTGTTCACTGCGGGGAGCGCATTTTTATTACCCTCGAGTCCCAGACGGTGTATTATGTTTTGGTGCATATTTTGGTTCGTAAGTGTACCTACACATAAGAAGGGTCATAAACACGCATATTTATGAGTTACTAGCTCAACTATATTGTAAACTGCACCCAAATAAACCACAGAGGGAATAGGTGACGTTCTGTCACAAGTTTCATACAATTTTAAGCAGTAAGTTGTAGTGAAAAGGAGCGCTTTTTGTGAAGTAAGGTTTGTAGCGCAGACTTACATTGAAGTAGAAGACGCAACTTTGTCACATTGTGCGAAAACCAAGCTTGTCAGTTTTTATATGTTTACGAAATTGCGAAATTAAGTATTGGTTAAAATTAACCAACTAGTTGAAAGTAATGATTGGTTTAAATCGATTCATAGACCAATTTGCATTATTTTCATTCGATCTTCTAACCATCTTTGTTTGGCACGTGATACACGTTACTCCGGCAACACTCAGAAACATATTGGACTTTAAACTGACGAAAAATCAACGATTAGACACGCAATTAGAGCGGCTTGTGGCATCTACTTAATTATAAGTGTGTTGTTTGCAGCCTTTTGGCTTTTCAACTATTTATTATTCTTACCGATTATAATAATTGCTAGGTATTTGTGTTTCAATGTAACTTTTTAATGAGAGTCTTTTAGTTCTTTGAGTCGTATTTTAAGTCGCCAGAAAACTCACAAACTGCAAACATAAGGAAAGTCCGTGTTATTTTATATTATAAAACTAGATCTAGTAGAGTAAAAAAAAATCTATAACCTTAGCAGTCATTATGTAAGCTTAAACAAACTTCCTCTACAACATCTTACCCTACGTTCCATCAACTACAAGTGTTTTAAGTAAAACAAACTCATTTTTTGTTTAAAAATAACAAGAAACACAGCCAAGACACAAAGCCAAAAGATTATATAAGAGAGCCCTCAGCAGCCAAACTGGTAGAACAACACAAAAATAAATGAAACAATGAAATACCCCGCTACCAGTAATATTTTATTCTTGAGTTTTTGTTTTAAAAATGTAATACACTTTGTGGCTGTGGTTGTTGTGTATTCCGCATGGCAACGCTGATAAAAACGGTTATATCTGGGAATGCCAAACAGTGGAATCATTTTGCGGGATTTCGCTCTTGAATTTGGAACTTGGTTACTTGATTCTAAAATTAAGGTAACTTTGTTTCTGAGTTTTCTTAGTATTATTTTTATTACACACTAGCTATATGTTATATTATACTAGTATAAGTAACAAATTTTATGTATTTTTTCATTCGGGGTACATTAGCAATTCAAGTCATTTAAGTAAGTTTGTTATTTACCAATTGTAGAGAAAACAGTAAATTTGTTCACTTTTTAAAATAATGCCTCTGGTTTTTATTATTGCTTAATATTTTCAATGCCATTAATATACATAAGAATTTATATGAGACCATCTGATAAGAAAATTTTATATTTTCTTCAGTCCAAATGATCTTAATAATGTAGGCTCTATTACACCTATATATACTAACCTTCTTAATACTTGCACGTTTCTTTTTTTAATTTCGTTGACCTCGCTAGTGCCTCTTACATCGTAAAGGAGGATAGATATCGGAGGTTAAAAATAACATAAAACCCATGACACTTTACAATCCTAATCATTGTCGAAATTTTGAAAATACCAATTTTGTACATATCTGAGCATTGCTGATACCTATTAGATTAGTATTGGTAGTAGAACTGTGAAGAATGATAAAATAGAATTACTTTTCAACAAAGTTTTTCTTATTCTACAACGACAGTCTATAAGTAAACTTTCAAAAGAAACCTTTAGTGTCACTTCAACTGGATTAAGTACTTATGTCATTCCACGGCCCAAATATCGTTAAGCGGATACAAAAAGCACGCAAACCGCCGGGGAAATAATACTTTTTTTTCGTTCCTGCCTTACTGTTCTTTTATCGGTTCCATTTATACCTACTTGTATCTCCAGGGTGATGCTGCGAAGTTCTCCTCATAAAAACAAAATAGATTTATTCAGCCTCCACGCGGGTCCGCCATTAAATAAATACGTTCGATTTTCTTTTGTTAAATGTGTGCTCAATTACGGATTCTGTGTTTGAGAGCCTCAAAGATTATTTTGAGATTTTTGAAGTAGTTATTCTCTATCGACCTCTAGCTGAGTTGATGACAATAGGCGAATTTCGATATATCGAATAGACCGAGGCTAAATCCAGCCATTGTTGGCAAGTGAGGTTGAAAGGTTGTGAGAGTACTCGAAACAAAAAGGGACATTTTGTGTTAGTATTATGTGTACAAAAACAAGAAGGTAATTTAAAGCGTTTCTCTTAATTAAAAAACGGCCGATTCTAGATCTCTTAATATTGATTTCGTAAATTCCTTTCATGATTAAATATTAACGCCTTGTCCGGAAAATAAATCGTTTGGCAAAAAGGTACTTATTTGAAAGATAATTTTGATGAAACTAAGAGAATAAGCTCAAGTTTGACTTAATAACAAAGTGGTATGAAGAGTCTCTGTAATGTTGACTTTGAGGGCAAAGGGTTCCACAATCAATAATGTCGTAGGTTCTATTTACTTAGGATCATTGTCAAAGTTATTTCACACTGTTAACATGATAGGATGAGCAGTTACAATTTTACTATTATTTCGTTCCATTTGAGTTGTGGTGATAAAATAAATTAACTATTAGTTTTATTAAATAAAGAATTTAAGCGATTTTTTTTCTATTGCTTTAATAATGATAGAAGCAAGTGAAATGGAATGTGGAGAGTGCATGTAGTATTCAATACACGATTTAGTAAATTATATCTTATGAATAGAACATTAACATTATCTATATATTAACAAATATTGCCTTTGTGTATTATCACAATAGTTAAAGTAACGAGGACCTTAAGGGGCTGCGCAAACGTGTATAAGTTTTGTTTCAAACACGTCACACCGCCACAGAGACCGTAGTGTCCAGTGGCGAGCATCGGACACAGTCGCCGTTTGCCTGTTGCCGACACAGCTTACCACAACAGTTTGCTTAGTACAATTGTTTTCATAATTGATTCACTTTTTTCGATTTTTGTAAGTGAATATTAATTGACTCAGAAGATAAAAAATACGAGAAACTAAATATATTATCGCGTGCGTTCAGAAGCTGAGATTAACTACTTGTAATTAGATTAAACAGTCCATCTCCCGGTTGATTTCAGAGCATATCAGAGCGGAGCGTGTAAACTCACAAAATCGAATTATTTTATATAATATATACATGAAATCCAAATTATTAAATAAAATATTTTCTAATCGGATTTTATCGCTTATATTTATACTTTTATATTTTAAGTCAACGTTTCTTATATAGATAAAGGTTATAAGTGATTTATTTAATATAAATAAATCGTTAAAACTGAAGAAAATCCAAAGTAATGTTATGAATGATTTGAGGTTCATTCGAACAAATTGCATTTGTGTGCATTGTACATTTAAAAGTTTGCGAAGAATTACCGCAAAGTCATGTTTTCAGTTAGTTTATAATAGGTCTTTACCTATGAAACTGCCGTTTTGCCGTACTGGCCATTTCAAATGAAAATATTTTTTTTTTTTTGACTGATAATTCTAATTTCAAATTAATTTTATTTGACAAACATGGAATTCTTTTTCCAAATTCGTCATTTGTTTAATAGTTAGTGTTTTGTTTTCAACGCATTCGAACATTTTTCGTCATCATGGATAAGTTAAAAATTCGAGTAATTATGGAGTATGAGTACCGTCGTGGCAGCAAAGCGGCACAAGCGGCACGCAACATCAACGACGTTTACGGAGCGAACACTACAAACGAACGCACCACCCGTTATTGGTTTACCCGCTTCCGTTCTGGAAATTTTGACCTGAAAAATGAACCCCGTGGTCGTCCGAAAACTTTTGTCAACAATGACGAATTTGTCGACAAAGGCAATTGTGGAAGCTGATGAAACTCAATCCACGGCTGAATTAGCAGCAGCTTTCGACGTTAGCATCAAAACAATATTGGTCCATTTGCGTCAAATTGGCAAGGTAAAAAAGCTTGACAAATGGGTACCCCACGAACTCAATGACCGCCAGCGCGAAGTACGCGTGGAGACGTGCCTTGCACTGCTCAGCAGGCATACAAATGAAGGAATTCTGAACCGCATTGTTACTTGTGACGAGAAATGGATCCTGTTTGACAATCGTAAGCGCTCAGCAAGTTGGTTGGACCCTGGTTCAGCACCCAAACAATGCCCTAAACGAAAACTTACCCCTAGAAAAGTGATGGTCACTGTTTGGTGGTCTAACGCGGGTGTAATTCATCACAGCTTCTTGCCAAACGGGACAAGCATTACTGCAGATGTGTACTGTGAAGAACTGAACACAATGATGGAGAAGCTCGCACGTCTCCAACCAGCTTTGGTCAATCGTTCGGCTCCACTGCTCCTGCAAGACAACGCGCGACCTCATACTGCACAGCAGACGGTCTCCAAGCTACAAGAGTTGGGGTTGGAAGTTCTCCGTCATCCGCCGTACTCACCAGACCTTGCGCCTACAGACTTCTACTTTTTCCAGAATTTGGATAACTTCTTGACGGGAAAAAAATTCAATACCCGAGAGGCAGTACAAAATGCCTTTGAAGAATTTGTTGCCTCCCGTCCAGCTGATTTCTTCAAGAAAGGCATCAATAAGCTACCAATGCGTTGGCAAAGATGCATTGATTGCATGGGTGATTATTTTGATTAATAGAAATAAAAAATATATAAAAAAATTACGCTTCATTTATTTCGTGAAAAACGGCAATTTCATAGGTAAAGACCTAATATATCATAAATAAATAATATAATAATACATTAGAATTCGTCCGTTTCTCTCCGTTCCAACCTAGATTTATCCAAGTTTCTCAGTTTCCATGAAATATACAACTTGTTTTGCAATCCGATGAACTAACAAGTTGTTAGTCTCGCTAATTTATATTTTAATTAACGGCCGAAGCGACGGAAATGATAGGATTCCGGTGTTGTCATCTCTAAATATATGTAACGAAGTTATTAGTTCAAGCAACCCTGCAGGATGGCCGGAAGTACGGGATGTTGATAAAGGATATTCGTCATTTCCAAAAATGATCTTTTGGCATGTTGTGTTGTGTTATTAATTTTTGTGAGGGGTTATAATATCGAAAAAAAATACTATGTTTTCTTTTTTCTATTTCTAAAACTTGTTTAAGAAATTTTCGTGAGTCACCTGGTAACAGAATCCGATGAAATTAAAAAGGCATACATTATTGCCAAATGGCATTTGTTAAAATAATCTTGGAATGCAGTCTAAGGACATATCAGGTCTGCGGAGTTTTGTTAGAAGGCGAAGGAGGTTGAATTAACTTTCCATCTGGTGTTAACTTATTATCAATAACAATCAAATCAATTTTATTTTATATACAAATATCGAATTTCATCCTAGACTTGGTTCAAATTTAAAAAATCAAGTAAATTGCTATGATAATAGAAGATTTTATCTTCCGTTTAAATTAATTGCCAAACAAAAAATACGAACTCGTTATTCTCAAAACGTACTGTTTATCTTAAATTATCTTTTGTTAACCATGTTAAGTTTTTCGTAGTTGGTAGGAATCTATTGGAGCTATTGTATTTTCTCTAAGTTGGCATTCCTCCAGGCGGTTTGAGACCAAACTTTGTGTTCGCTAATCAACCGCTTTCCGCCAATTTCTGGAATTTTCTGGAAAATTCGAAAATGCCGTTGATTGTTCGTAACGGTAATCAGATTTTAAAAGAGTTTTGAAAAACCGAAACTCGTTTGTTGAGTTTTGATGCCAGGAGCTATAAACAAACTGAAAATATTATTAAAGGGCTAGGTTTTGGCCATGGTTTCGCTCACGTAAAGCGAACTGTATAAATGCCAAAATGTGATTAATATCAATCATTCCTTACAATGAAAATTAATGGATTGGAATTAGACCATATATGTGCGAAAATCCTTCTCAGAATGCAAAAAAAACAAGGAACTTCTTTAACGATTCTTACCTCGAACAATAATGACGTCATTATTGTTCGAGGCAAGTCGTAATAATTGTCAATGTTAAGAAATTAAAAAAAATATATTTTGAGATTAAGGAAAGCATTAGGTAAGGCAAATGAGATAGATAGAATGCAAATATATAAAAAAAAAAAACGATTAAAACTTGTCTAGACAAACGTATACTCGTATTTATATTTGTTTGTTTTTGGTTTCATATAAAGTAATTTTAGATAAACTAATGTGAAAGAAAACATTAGTGGTTTAAACCAGAATTCGACGAACGCATGTTTAATTTCTAACCTTACAGCACCATGAAGACCTCTTGACCTTTTGATTTATTTTATTAATAAAATATAAAGGACTTCTGTTTCTTTTTTTTGTGACTACCTCTATTTTAACAAACAAACATATATTGCAACGTTATAGTTTCACGTTTAAACAAATATAAAAACTTGGCTTCATCCGAATTCAAAACAACAACGATCACCTACAGTATTTGTTTTCCTCACACATTCATTCAAACATCAAACAACGGCCTCAACCGCTTCGTAAGCATCGCAACAATATATCTTTACAGTAAATTAAATTCAACAAAATATTACATTGAATGGTGTTAAACAAAACGAAACATAAAAACGCTGAACCATCAATAACGGTTTTGCACGCAAAATTTACCGCGATAATTCTATGAGAACTACGGGCGTCGGTCTGTGGCGCGAACTTTACTGAACTGAAAAAATATATTTTAAGGTTATTGACCCCTCACCTTGCTACAGAAATTGTAGTTAATATTTCAACTATTGTTTTTTTTAAAGATTTTGTGCGTGCCTTTCGCATCATTGGAAACATGAGGGAGGTTGTTACTACCTTAAACGGATATGCCTCCAAAACTTTTCATATTAAATTCAATAACTAAGACCTGATACAAATTTAGTAGCTGTACCAACAGTAGCACTGCATAGTAATGTATGAAAAGAAAGATCTACAGAGTAAAACTCTGCGAAGATTTCATTGTGTGTCAAATTTTTCCCCAAGACTTATTATTAGTTCGTCTTAAACGTTATAATCAATGTACTATATATTGATGATTCAACTTAATTTTGTTTGCGTGTGCTTATAAATATGCAAGTCATTGTCATCTTATCAAACGGTGTTCGCGTCAACTTGGAGTGCACGCAAGTACCATCATTACATTTTTATCGCACTCACACACAGTTGCTGTATATATACATGCTTAACGCACACATAGTTCCACGTGAAAAAAGAAAAAAAGAAAGAAAAACTTTATTCGCTGAACATGGTCAAAATATACAATGATCTTAAATAATTTGGAAGTACAATGTTCAACCTTAACAGGCTTGCAAATATTTATAATAATTTTCTAGTAATGTAACATTTATTAATAGGTTATTCGAATTAAAAAGAAATACAAATTAGATGTCCTTATTATTGAGTGAAATGTCAAATACAAATAATGTCACAAGCAATAAAATTAGTAAAATTGAAATAGTCAACGTAAATAATGCCTAATTACAAGATTGAATTAATTCAATTACATTAAATCATTTTAATTACTAGTTTTTTGGTACACAAATGATTTTAGCCATCTATAAATAAATGTATGCTTTTTTTAGGTACTGTACAGTTTTTAGTTAGGTACTTCAAAAACATTTGCTGGATATATTTTATGACGACAAGGCTTAAAGATTTACTTTCTTTCAGGACGTAGTTTATCGGGCTCTAAATTTTATCATAATAATCATAAATTTATCCTAAAACTCTAGAACAAGAAACTATCCTTATAGCTAACCAAACCAAAAATCTTGAAGTTCAATTAAAAGTTCAAATTATGCAGACTTCATGCGACATAAAAAGGCATGTCGAAAATGATATTTGTCATATCAATAAACTTTGATGTTGAACGACGGGACGTTAACCAAAAGCCTTCAGTCGAACATCAGCAGTCCCTTGTGTTACGTCTGACAACAACATCTTGATAGAGGTGTGGAGGACGGAGATGGTAGCAAATAGAAGCTTAAAAAGCACAGAAACTTAAAAAACACAGTAGCTTAAAAAGCAGAAGTAATACGCTACCTAGATGAAAGAATACATTAACATAATATGATTTTATGCGCAAATGTTTTTAAAAATGATAATGTATTAAACTAAACTAAAACTCATTCCTTTACTATCTGCTTAGATTAGATTTTGCAGAATATTATTTTTTAAACGAAAGGTACATTCTGAAAATTTAAACAAAGTAAGAATAACTGCAGCTAATTCTGCACTTTTGCATAATGACAATACAGAGACAAAGACATTTTTCTAAATATATATTTTTTTGTTTTGTTTTGTTATCCGCTAATTTAAATTAAGGAATGAGTAATTACAATCACATTGATGAACCATAAAGCCCACTGTCCAAAATTTAGAAATATATTATAACAAATTATATTATTAAACACAACCAAGTTGAGAAACCATATAAAATTTCCGTGTTCCCGCGGGCGCAATAATTTACTGACGTCTCAGACACGGGTTGTCTTTGTCGTCAGCAAGGTCTCATAAATCAGGAGGCGGTATCGCTGACACTTCCCTGCTTGACCCAGATAAAGTGCTCCTGGCTGATTTCGACTACGAACATTTTTTGTTTGTAGTAGTGGTTCGAAACCGAAAGGCAATATACATGCAGACTGCACAACACGCAGCGATGTCGGGAGATCTGAACAAAAAGGTTTTGTCCTGAGGTTGACATCGTTAGACGGCTAAGTGACGTAATGAGTTGTAGCCCTGCCTTGTACGCCGGGACCCCAGGTTCGAGTCCCGGTCGGGGCATTCATTTGTGTGATGAGCGCAGATGCTTGTTCTCAGGTCATGGTAGTTTATTTTTATGTATGTATATTTATTCTAGGTTCCCTGTACGGTCACCCATAACTCAAGCTCTGCTTACTTTGGGGCCATACAGTTGGTGTGTTTGTCTGGAGATTAATATTAATATGATTATCATCTTACTGAAAGAAGAAGCAGAAAGTAAAAATAAGCTTATACTATATTTAACAAAATAATTTCAAAGAAACCAAACCATTTCGAAACCTACTAAATTATAAATCAGAGCATGCAAAACCATCCACAACTAATTTTAAATCTGTCACCGCTTACAGGTGTTTGCTAACGTATCAGGCGAATGCTTTCCTCGTACATGGAATACTTAATGAAGGTGGAAATGCCTAAAGTGTTTCCAAAGATTACACTCCACACTCTAGTGAATACATTATTATGTCGTTAGTTAGCGGCGGCCCGCAAACTTGTTACCTGTGTATTAATTAAATGTACTTTTGATATTTCGTATCCTTTAATTTGCTAAAGTTTTGGGACTCCGATGATAGTTTTAGACTCAATACTTATCTAATTTGTATAAGCTCCGCGTAGTTGCTAAGGGGAAATACTTTAGGTCAGGTTTTATTTTTAAAGATTTAATTAAAGCAAAATCTTTAGATGACAACTTAAAATCCTAGGTATTATTACTTTCTACTATAGTAGACTAGACTATAGTTTCAAAAGTAACTTCAAACACCACAAGGTTATGAAAACTCTATAACGGCTGTCTTATGCAATATTGAGCGATAAGCCTACAGCAATAAAGTCGTTCATAACTACCATTACAAGCCTTAATAAACATATAATTTGCAATATTACATGTAACATTCATTAAATTAGATAATACAAACGGTGATATCGTGACGTAGACACGCCCTGTGAGTTTTCAAATTGCGCGGAGTTATATTTTTAAACATTTCAATTTAAAAATAGGATTCTTATGGAAAATGTTTGAATATGGAACGCAAATAAATGGATTTTTCAAACTATTTTGAATATTATCTGCAAAGGACCTCCGATTGGATCTATTAGTAAGAATCTCAATTTCAGAAAAATATACGTGTTTACGTACAAAAGTTTCAACTAAAAATAAGGCCTAAATTTATGTAATCGGCTATAGTTTGTGTACGTATATTTGTGAGTTGTTTTTCGTGATATCAAGAGCTTATCGTTCAGGAGTAATTTATTATTAATGATGCAACACATGTATAAAGGGACAAGTCCCTAAATAGTGTAGATCGCTTTTCAGGGTTGTCGCCATGTCATAGTTAAGATTCGGAAATATTTTATAAACATTTTTACAAATAATACTCGTGTACATACAGATGTTCAAAAATAAATATTTAATTGTTAATGCATACGTGCACTAAAACTACAGTTGAAAACTTTGTGTTGCTTGCGCGGATTTCAGATAAAATTTGAACCCAGTGATAGCCTCTACCTCAATTTGTATGAGGCTGACAGAGACATATTACAAAATTTTAACCCGAGTTAGATGACGCACAAATGGAGCTTAGCGATTAACATCAAATTGCACAAAGCGCAAATCCTGCTTTATTTCTTACTACCAATTTGCTCTTTTTGTCGGCGTTAATAGGACTCGGTGCGACATTACTTACTATAAAAAATGATCTCTATTGTAATTTTAAAAAACAATAACAATGATAAACATATTCAATTGTTATTTACTTAATTTTTAATGATGTATTTGCCTTTTAATCTTCTAAAAGATGAACTTTATAATTTGCACAAGACTTATATGCTTTTCATTTAATTTCCTGAGTTAAAATCATCTGGATATTGTCCTCCATAAAACTTTACTCTCTTAAACACTAAAACGCACGAAAGGCACAAAGAGAACACACCTCGACTTGATCAAAGACCACAAAATCCCAACGATCCTCTATCCTCACAATAAACAGGATTAAAAATACCAACTGCCTCATGTGCCAGCCCTAGCTATGGTGTAGAGGACTCACATTAAAGGGAATAAAGCATGGAGATGGATCCCTAGAGTGTCATCTCTGCCATCCACCAGGCGGCCATGTTAAGCCCTTATCACGTGCGTTTATTGGAAACCGAAAGGCCTATCAATTTCTGTGAATTACGACATTTTAACGGGACAGTGTTTTTGGTAATAAATATAATCAATTTTGTTTTGGTCTTATGTTTGGGCGGTGTAGAAATGAGGTGAGGTGTTATTTCTGCTGTTTTAATAATTTTTGTGGTTTGTAAGTTTGTAGTTATTCCAATTTAATTTAATGTACTTCAATATTAACTTTAGACAGAATTTTTGATACATGCCTTTCAGGGGGTTAAAGTATAGCTTATTTGCAATAGATTTTAATACTTACGCCGGCAGATATTAAGTTTGAGATATTTAAATTTTGAAGTGTTTCTATAAACCATCGATAAATCATAAACTATCCTTAAATTATGAGACCAGGTTATACAGTTCTAGAATTTTTTACAGTTACTGAAGAGCTGCATTTTTACATACAGGAGTATTTTTGCAGATACAGTCATTACCAGAGAGTGAATTTTTTGTCGTTGATCTATCTACATATGTAAACCCGTATTGTTAGTTAAATTTTACAGCCCAAATTCCACTGTTGTATAATGCTAGTATTAAATGTACTTCAAAACAGTCAATTTACTGTAATTAAGTATTCGTGTTCTATTCTAGCTGAGTATTTACCGCTATGTTATGTATTTAAGGAGTGCTGAGAATCTGATTTATAGATTTCCTAACAAAAAGTATGTACTAGCTTTTTCTCTCACCTTCATTAACATTAATTTTAGATAACAAGATTATTTACCTACCGTAACCCACTTGCAATATTATTGCTTTATTCCTTGTATACATCATAAAGTCAAACTAAATTCAAAAGCTCAACTTTCTAAATTCGAAGAGTTATATATATTAAGAGCTGATTATATAAATTACTATATAAAAATAACAATTCCTGCCAGTAATATCGATTTAATGCAGCTGCAGTCATAAAACTACACTCAACAACTTTTTTCTCACCAAGTCGTTCACCACCAGGTACACGCTGTACACTGAATTTTCCTTCTGATTCAACTGGTCACGCTTGTTGTTGCAGGCGCGCTGGAGGGCGGCGCGCTGGGCGGCGGCGGCGGCACGCTGCGGGGGCCCGGCTCGCCGCCCGCGCCCAGCCTCGGAGCCAGCCGGCACAGCCTCATTGGTGAGTCTACTTCAACGTCCATCCAAGAAGCCCATTCTGAACTTCATACATCCATCCCACAGACTATGCGGATCTAACTAAGTCTAAAGCAATATTAGCATATTGCCCCGCACTCGATTGCACAGCGCGGGTCAGCCCAAGTGTATTTTTCTGTACAAATTATAGAAAGGGTCATTAAAGATCACCTTTGAAAAACATATCCGCAAATGTACCACTGAAGTCTTACTTCGGTAAAAACTAAAACCTCCAAACCTTCCCTTGAAGATGACAAAAACACTAATAAAATATCAACTAATTATAGTATCTTGCCAAGTGCTCATCAAAATCCCACTACGTCTTCCGTGTCTACAAGAGACCTGAATTATGAACCAAATCCTTTCGAGTCCTATTTCGATTGTCAAGTCTAACTTGATTGTCCAGTGAAAAGTACTTATGCCTTTCCATATAAAATGAGTTTAAGTAAGAGTGAGTAAATTAAGTTATAAAACTTGAAACGGGATCACTCGTTGTGGTTTCTAAAAAACTTGTTACCTACGTCACGGAACTGTCGGGTGAATGACTTGCACATATTTTTTTACTTGTGTGCGTTTCTTAACATCGAACCAACGATAGTGATAACAAAGGCAGGAAAATCTGTCCATTTGGTACTATTTATTTATTTGTGTAGTTTATTCATTGCAATATTGAAAATCATTACTGCATGAGGTAAATGTTTGATCGGGCTACAATTGCAAAAGATACAAAGCTTTTATTTAATAATTGTAAATAAAAAATTTTTTGTATAATAATAATAATCACGCGAATATGGCACCTTCATAAAGTCTCAATAGTGCGTATATTTATATCGAAAACTGCAGTGGTTTCGAAACGACCTCATCAATCTTTAAAAAGTTAAGACCTCCCTGCCAACTTCTTCCAAGTATTACAAAGAGCGATTATACTCGACACATGCAGATTAGTTGAAAAAATGTCTACAAACCAAACAAAACACCGAACTCCGTGAACCGAACCGTGATCCACAGCTCCTCCTTCGTGCGAATTAACCTTAATGTACACTTGGCTTAGGCAGGTGTTCGTTAAAATACCGGTATATGCTGAGAATATGAAAATGTATAAAAATATAACAATAATAATAATAACAACAATTTATTGCTCATAAAAACAGAGTACTACAATTTATTATTTATTGATTTATTTAATAATTTATTTATTTTACAAACTTATCGCTAGCAGCGATCTCTTCCAGACAACAAAATAAATGTAAAATACACAAATACGGTTACATAACACTAATATATAATTAATAGTAAATTTATAATAAATAATTGTAATTGTAGATAAGTAAGTGTAGATCAAAACTTTCCCAAAAGACGTTTATGGAGTTTGGATTTAAAAATGGTTATGGTCTTCGAGTGCCGTACAACAGCCGGTAGCTTGTTCTACAGATGAGCGGACCTGACAGTGAAGGATTCGTGAAATATCCTGATCGAGTAAGTGGTGCCTCAATGCGGTTATTAGCGTCAGATCGTAGGTCGCGGTGTGTCGTTCACCAAGAAACCTGAATCACTCTTTAAGGTAACAGGGCGTCGGGGGTCATAAAGTACTTTGTATAACAAGGTTAAAACATGCTCCTTCTGCCGCAGCCTGACTGGCAGCCATCCAAGCTATTGTATCTACATATGTTTTCAAATAATTTTAAACCATGCTTAGCTGAACTTCAACAATGAAAAGTTAAAATGCAATTATTTAATAGCACCCTGATTTCCTGCAAGCGTAAAAAATACACTCAGTTAATGTGATAAGTAACTCACTGTGCCTTACAAATGAACGCCCATTTAGCTCCATCAATCCATCCTCAAATCCCTGATAATAATGTCTCAATCTTGCTTTTTCCATCACAAACGTCAACCGATTCGGGGCCTTCCTGGAGCCATGAATTAATCAAAGATGGGCCGGGCCTGCGCCGAGATTTACGACCGATGTGTAGCCCTTGTCAGGCCCTATACACTCTGGAACTCATCTATTTCCTTAGGTCATGCGCCTTGGAATTCTGTTAATTAAACTATGTTCATTGAAAGTATGTGTATTAAGCCAGTGTCAATTAATTATTGTGTCGTTTCATTATGGTGAAGACTTGGTAGGTAGTGAACGAATGTATTGTAGTTTGTTTAGTTAAATGTTCATTTTTATCTTAATTATTATTTATTGTATATTTTTGTCTTCACTGACATGTCAACCCCATCGTGTTTTAAGATATTGTTTTAAAGTGTATTTGACACTAAGTATTGGAGTAGATTCGGAAACCACCTACTTCCCTTTCACTCTCCAAAGATTGGGAGAACTGATGCACTTTACTAAGGCAAATTAACAATAGGATAACGAAAAACAAAGAAAGAAAAACGTTACTTTGTACATGAAGTTGGTTTTCTTAGCAAATATTTATTAGAACAAAATTTATGTTAACAATCGACAAACATGTGAATTCGGCACGATAAAGACAGAAGAGGAAATGTTTGATATAATCTTAATATTGCTCTCTAAGCACTGCAGTGATAACATAAATGAAATGAAATAAATTTATTTGCGAGGAAGTCGGTACATTGAAGGTCGCTAAATAACATTAAGTTTCACAACATCCCACCAACAAGTGTCGGTGAGCAAAAATTTAGCGAAGTATCAAGTCAATAAATATTCAATAAATTTATGAAACAAAATATAGAAAGTCAAATATAGGAACAATAATAATAATTAAACGGTATCAATAGATTTGTCATTTAGATAATCATTAATAGAGTAATACAACTTCCTTATAAGTGAGTCAAAAATCTTTTTTTAAAAATACATTCATGGGTAAGGTTTTTACATTTAGGGGAGGTTTATTCAAAATTTTAACTACCACACAAACAATTTTTTTTTGAAAAATACAGAGCCTTTGTGCAGGTGTTTAAAGCTTTTCTGCATGTCTTCCATAACCAGAAATCGTATCACGATTTTTTGGGAACAAGTTTGGATGCTTTTTTGCAAATAAGCATACCTCATAAATATACAAGCAAGGCAATGGTAGAATTTTCAAGCTTCTACTGATTCATAAAAAGTGGTAATTAACAGGCTTACACGAAGTATAAGTATCAACATGGCGGTTCAGGTAAATTACTTTCGAGACGTTTTTGCATTTGTAGGTGTGGTCAGCACATAAATAAATAAACTAATACTTTTATATTTATTTACTCTACAATTTTTTTGATATTAAATTTTTCCTCAGCTAATGTCATCATAGCGCTCATGTTCGTTGTGACAATTTTTTGCGACGTAATTTTTCACTATTCTCCATATATTTTCAATAGGATTGAAGTGAGGGTGATATGGCGGTAAACGGAGCTCAGTATGACCGTGCTATCGTAATATTTCGCCCATCTGATACTCTACAAATCTCGCCTCATTTTCGCCTTTACAATGAGTTCATATAACTCGCCAGTCAATCATTTGCCGTTTTTTAAGGGTTAGAATCAGTGCATTATCAACGACAACAACACTATTAGGTAGAAGGTTGGGTTAGGTTAGGTTGGGTTATAATTGCATTTGGATCCACTTCAAATAATTATCATAATTCATATTGTCATGGTAATCACCACTTTTGTTCGATTTTGTTCACTATACTCTGGGATTTTTATGAGATAGTTAATTCGCAAGTATCGAATTTCGTGCTTTTCCATTAGCAGTTTATTTATTTATTTATTTGTTCAGTACAGCCACATCATACATATTCACACATTAAAACTAAAATATAGATTAAGGTATTATATGACTTATATGGCGTACACATTATTCTTAGGATAATTGGTAACATCATTAATCTAATGACAATTTAAAATATATAAGTTTAAAAAATAAAATCTGAAGTTACAATTTTAGCTAACATGTTCATTTTAATTTTTAATTATATATCTAATATGTATGACTTTAAAGGCGTACACATCATACTTAGGATAATTGGTAACATCATTGATCTAATGACAATTTAAAATATATAAGTTTAAAAAATAAAATCTGCAGTTACAATTTTAGCTAACTTGTTCATTTTAATTTTTAATTTGGTGGCAGAACAAAAACACTTCGCAATTTATTTTTGAAAGCATAGAACGCATCGTGAAACACGTCAATTTCCGAATTCCGGGTCTGAATTGTATTGTATTCGTTTAGTATCTTGTAAAGCGGTGATTGTGCACCTAAATTAGTTTTAGCAAATGGTGTTTTAAATATTTTTGTTATTTTATTCCTCGGGTAGGAGTAAGGGATAAGCAGGTTAATTTTTTCAAGAAGTACTGTGCTTTGGGCCTTATCATTCAGTAATTTATGAAGGAAACCTACGTCAAGAATTCGCCTTCTATTGTAAAGTGTGTTCATGTGATATTTCGATAATCTTGTATGGTAAGGGTTTTTGTGCAAAAAACCTCCGTCGAAAAAAGCTAGATGTCTTGTAAACGCACGTTGGATGCTTTCGATACGTTGAGAATGGATGGTGTATGACGGAGACCAAGCAACACTGGCAAATTCGAGCGGGCTGCGCACGTAGGCATTATATAGAAGGATTTTGGACTTGCTGTTGAATCCGAGAATTTCTTTTTATATAGCCGAACATCAGGGCAGATTTTGTGACAATTTTATTGATATGTGGTATAAATTTAAATTTTTTATCTAGTGTGACCCCCAGATTTCTAATTTCATCGAGTTCAGTAAGGTAAGTGGCATCAATCTCATACTTAGTTACGGGTGGTATTAGTTTTCGTGTATATTTAATGTGAAAGCATTTGCTAGTGTTGAGTTTCATTTATTTCCATTACACCAGTCTAAAATATTGTCTAGGTCATCTTGAATCAAGTTAGTATCATCAGGCGAGGAAACAGCATGATAGATTTTAAGGTCATCGGCAAACAATGAATTTTTACTATGTTTGACATACGTTGTTATGACATTAATTAAGAATAAAATAGGCCCTAGATGCGATCCCTGGGGCACGCCGGGTAACGCGAAATAGGTATCAGATTTGAAACCATTGACAACTATATTATACTATACTATACTATTGTATAAATAGGACTCAAACCAGTTCCACAACACTCCCTCTATTCCAAAGTCATGTAATTTATCCAAAAGAATTAGGTGGTCAACATTGTCGAACGCACTGGAAAAATCGGTATATATTACGTCAACTTGCTTACCACTATCAACTTCTTGGGATAAATAGGAAACAAATGAGAGTAAGTTAGTTTGAACAGAATGACCATTAAGAAATCCATGTTGGTGATCCGAGAGATATCTATCAACTAAAGTGGCAATAAATGGGCATAAAACAGATTCGAAAAGCTTAGAAAAACACGATAATGTTGAGATTGGTCGGTAGTTTTTGATATTTGCTTGATCACCTTTTTTATGCATGGGTACAATACGAGCCTTATCCATTCTTCAGGAAATGTTCCTTCTGCTAGAGAAGGATTAAATATGAGTAAAAGTGGTTATGTAAGTGAGGTGGCACAGCGTTTGACAAATAATGGTGGAATGGAATCAGGACCAGCGCCTTTAAATATGTTTAGTTTTTTTATTTGCCTTAAAATGTATTTTTCGGTAATCTGCAAGAGGGTAATATGCTTATTGTTAGAGGGAATATGTGACCTTTTTAGAGAGGATGCGTTATTAGTAGCATTATTGGAAAATGTTGAATGAAATTGTTTAGCAAAAAGATTCGAAATATCATTGCCATTTTGAGCAGATCGCGGGTTTGCAGTTTGCGGGTATCTTCCGATGGTTTCCATTTAAAACCTAATGAGATGACGTGTTTTCGTAACATGCTGACACAACCTTTCTTCTTAAAATTTTGCGTGTAATATTTTCATCGTCAGAATTTCTTTACTTGTAATGTGAAAGTTGTGAATCGTTCTCCGGATTACTTGTTGATCAACATTATAATAGTGGGCTTCCGATTTGGTTTCTTTTTAGGTGATTTAAAGGTTGATCCCTGTTATGAAGAATAACATTTGCTTTCTGATGTAAGTCAATAATATTCCGGTTGATATAGCAACTAAGTGAGCAGGAGTTACATTGCTGATTGGATTGCTGTTGAATTCATTTAAAAAATATTTGTACAAATTATACAAAACTTCTTTAGTTTGGGAAGTCAAAGGCTTACCTCGGCATCAGCCATGTTTCAACATCGGAACCATTTTTAATTAACAACTTTACATTTATAACACTGAACAATAATTATAATGAACCATGAGAATAAACCACAAATACAATCAATGCATTAATTTATCAACTAAAACCAAATAAATAAAACACTTTTTACCGGATATTATCGCGTATATTTTAGTTAATTTTAAAATTATTTCGACGTTTCGGCATCTTTGCAGTTGCCGTGGTCACGATAGACTAAGGTGTTGTTCATCTATTGCCAGTAATAAAAACTACATGATTGTCAATACATATTAACGCCATCTGTTTCTCAGTCTTCTCGCATAACGTCCCGGATTGACACAAAAGGCACTGACTGTGTCCTGAGTTTGCAGTCTAACAGTTTGCTGGTTTTTCATTTTGATGTTTTTAAGTATTGGATCCCATGTTGATGAAAGTTTCCAACCATCTTCTCTATTGAAATTTGGATGTTTTTTAATTTCAATAGTTTCTCTGACCATCCTAGGTATAAAATGTTTCTCTTTTGCTAGGATCTTCACGGTATCAAATCTTAAATAATGGTTGGGCTTGTCTATGGAATGTTCACAAACTGCAGATTTTGAGGTTCGTTTATTTTTAACATCAGAGATGTGTTCTTTAATGCGAGTTGACACATTTCGTTTGGTTTGACCGATATAAGAGAGCCCGCAGTCACAGTCGATTTTATAAACGCCTGGATCTTGTAAAGGGATGCTTGATTTTATTGGACGAAGATGCTGGCTTATCTTTGAGTGCGGCTTGTAGATAGTTTTGATTGAAGCTCGCCGAAGAATGCCTCCTATCTTGTCAGTAACACCCTTTATATAAGGCAGGAATGCTGGTCTTCGTTCAACTGTGAGTGGCTTTACGCGGTTTCTGCGACGGCGACGCGGTGTTTTTAAATCGTTATCCCGCAGCACTTAAACCAGGTGGTTGAGTTCCTCATTAATGTGTTGGGGATCGCAGATTCCATGTGCTCCCTGAAACAAAGAGTTGCCTACGGCAGATAATTGGCTCGGGTGGTGATGGGATTTCCCATTTAGATATCGGTCAGTGTGGGTGGGTTTCCTATAAACAGTATGGCTAAGTGTACCATCAGGATTTCTTTGTATTAAGACATCTAAGAAAGCTAATTTGTTCTCCTGCTCCAATTCCATAGTGAATTTAATTTTAGAATTAAGGGAATTGAGGTGGTTTAGGAATGCAGTCACTTCATGCTTAGGTAATATAGTGTAGGTGTCGTCAACGTACCTCTTGTATATCTTCGGCACAACAGGTGCCATTCGGAGCGCTTGCTCCTCGAAGTTCTCCATGTAAATGTCAGCTACAACAGGTGACACCGGAGACCCCATGGCAACACCATCAATTTGAATGTAGTAATTGTTATTCCACATGAAGTAGCCAGATGTTAAACATAGCTCTAATAGTTCTGCATATTCCTCGGGCAAGTTTGACTCACTTAGCTTCCTTTTTACTATATCAATGCAGTCTCTAACAGGTAGTGAGGTGAATAGAGACGACACATCAAAGCTAACCATAGTTTCATTGTTAGTTAACTTGAGATTTTTAAGGTCACTAACAAAATGGTAAGACTCCTTTACATATGCACTTGTCTTTCCTCGCAGTTGTGAGAGCACAATTGCTAAGTGCTGGGCCAGCTTGTAAGTTGGTGTGTCTAGCTGGCTCACAATAGGTCTCAAAGGTACTTTAGCTTTGTGTATTTTTGGTAACCCATACAATTTTGGTGGTTTTGCACTTGCTGGTGTTAACTTTTTCACATCTAAATGTAACAAATCTTTGTATTTTTGTATTAAAGTGGATGTTTTCTTCATAATCCTGTTGGTGGGGTCGTGATTCACCATTTTGTATGTGTTTTCATCCGCTAACAACTCCAAGATTTTTTCGTTATATTCAGATGTATCCATCACTACGGTAGCATTTCCTTTATCTGCACGGAGAACTGTTAACTCGTCATTATTGCGTAAGGTCTTCAATGCAAGGCGTTCTTCTCTGGAAAGATTCGATTTCGGTAGACTATTGCGTCTTAATACGCCGGAGATATCTTGCCGTATACTTTCAGAATCTTCCTTTGAAAGTTTGTTTGTGAAAAGACAGTCTTCTACGCGACAGATTATGTCTTCTACCGGTATTCTAGACGGAGTTGGTGCAAAATTTAAGCCCTTCGATAAAACTTTTATAACATTTGTTTCCAATGTTTGTTTTGACACATTGACAACTGTACGTTCAAGCGAAAAAGTTGATTGATTCTCTGTGGTTGAGCTGATTGAAGGCTGAAAGGGTTCATGAGTCATCCTTTTGTTATTGAGTTTTTGAAATTTGCTAATTTGTTTATTTTTATAGATGTTGTAGACATAGTACGCCCTTTTATTCGTAAAATCTTCAACTTTCGCGAAATCCGAATGGGACAGAGTCAATGCAAGATCGTTTTTTGAATTTTGAATAATTTCGTCTGTTCGAAATATGTCATACCGATGTTGTTGTATTAACTTGATCAGTAGTTTTTTGCTTGCTTGGTGAAGAATTTCGGCACTCCCCCGGATGTCTTTCTTCGGAGATATTCTCACACATACCGGGAGAAGGTTGTTATCCCGACATCTTTTGAGAAAGTTTAACGATGTCAGCAGCCGTGATTTCTTTTTCTTCATGCACTCAAGCGATCGTATTTTGTTTAAGAATAGATTTAAAACCAAATAGTCAGACCTCACAACATTTAGCAATGTTAAAAAAATATAATTATTATTTATTTGACATTCACCATTGGCTTTTGTCATTATATTTTTTTCTTCTAAATGTAAAGAACCTTTTTTTTCTGACTGTACAAGAAAATTTAAATCTCAACGTTTCGAAAGTATTTTAGCTGTAGTCTAAAATAAAAACAAAAGGGGAATGATTAACGATTGAGTTAAAGTATGTTAGAAACAAATAGCTTATAAAGTGATTTCTAGTTCTTTTTATTGAAACTAAAATTCGAACCTTATTGTTTCTGGTGGTATGAATTCTCGTATACTAGATATTTTTACATAAATTAATCGTGAGGAAACTCTGCAAGTATAAATTCTTTACGTGGAAAAACTCGTTGACCCCAATTAATCTCAAAAAAGGTTTTACATGATCATTTTCACTAACACTCTTCATTTTCTGTTTTGGAAACGCATCATAGAATCTGATTCGTTCCGCGTTTAAATAAAATGTTAAGGCTGCCTCCGCCTAAAAAAGTTTTTTTGGTTTTTGCTTTTATTGTAATTTTTTAGTTCATGGCATGCATTGGCAGTAATTAGAATTGTTAGAATATGAAAACGATACTTTATTTAATAATTTGTCACCTTTCATGTTAAATTTTTCAAAAAGCCGATTGGGCTAAATTGCTAAAAAAATGTTTTAGAAAAACGTACTCGTGCAGTTCTCCCAGATGACTCTATAAGGTCAGGATCCTTTTAAGTGCACTATAAAGGTTATATTTAAAGCAAGCGTTTTAATTATGTTAATGTATTATAGTATGTTAATTTAGGTATCT
The DNA here is from genome assembly GCA_923062675.1 of Marasmarcha lunaedactyla. Lineage (NCBI taxonomy): Eukaryota > Metazoa > Arthropoda > Insecta > Lepidoptera > Pterophoridae > Marasmarcha > Marasmarcha lunaedactyla. Next base: position 7,662,145 of record OV281342.1, on the reverse strand, counting down.
GGAATATTTACCTACAGTATTCCAAACATTTTCAAAGAGTTACTTTTTTTCTATTTCGTCAAATTGACCTAAACAGAAACATGATTTTCAACATGGAGCAGAACATTTCCAACGACTTTTCTGTCGAACGAATCCTGTCGTATCTTATATTCAAATGCGTGTACTTTTCAAGCTATAAATAGCAATCTCAAATTTCTTGCTCAACGAAAGAGTCGTAATTAAAATAAAATAAGAGCATGCAACGTATTAGATTTGATTTAATTTATGGAGAGTATGGAGCTCCCATATACACTTCAAAAGTAATAGGACTTCTCCGACACTTATGTAGGAGAAAAGACCCATACAAATATTACATACAATGTAGAGTTAGCAGACTTATATCGAACCAAATATTTTTCCAACTAAATTGATCGAAAAAATTTTGTTGCAAAACTTTACCTGTGCCAAGTTATAACGAATGACATAAGCTGTCAGTGAGGCTGCAGGGTGCCTCACCGCAGGGGACCACGAACCCGCTAATTACAAGTTAAATATCATTAATGGGAATAATTTTATCATTGTTCTGGAACATTTGCTCATGACGGGAATTCACCCGTGAAAATGTGTTACATAAAATTTGACATCCCATTTTATTAATAAACGTTCGAAACAGTTTCGGATTTGTTTTGGCGAAATCGTTTAACAACAAACATTGATGCGAGTTTGTTTTCAAAAATTGAATTTTGGCTTATATTGTGGACGAACATAAATAAACGAACGAAGTTACATGCATGGCCTGTTGAAATTATTTTATACCGTAGTTTAAATTAAAGTACTTTTTTATAAAAATGTTTTCTTATTTCCATTTTTTGTTATTTTAGATGCTTCCAGGTGAAGTTTTTTGTTTTGGAAGTTGGACGTTAGTTAGAAATGCTTCGATTATTCATAGCGAATTAGCATGGCGGCTGCAGACCGACCAGCATACGTGACGAAACCGCCAATATGGCAACACCGGCTTTATGAGCACGTCTTGGAAGAGGGTTTTGCAGGTTTTGAAATTTAGAATTCGCAATGCGGCTTGTTTACAACGAGAAAGTTTATATTTGTATTAGTGATATCTAGGTGGTATATCTTAAAGTGGGTTATTTTGAAGCTTAGCGGTAAATCTTGCTTATTTGTGTACCGCATCTTGAAAGTTTTATTTTGTTTTGTTTTGTGTTAATTTAAAAAAGGGAAGAATAACGTATTTAAATTCAAAAACTACATAATTTGTACACGTAATCATAGAGCTAAGCTATGAAACTAACGCTTCAACCGGCATTCCACATGATTGACTGTCACACAGCAGAGCTGTCAATTACTGTTTTATGTCACTCTAACTCAATTGGAATTTTATAATATAACGAAATCATAGAAATATATTATCAAATAGGTACCTTTAATTCATAGGCTATTTTCAAAATTTTACGGAAAGGATTTCATTTTAGACCATTTTGTTGATTTTTTAACCAAAATACAAAGTACGCCAGTTAAATTAATTTGTATTTGCTACTTTTTATAAAGGCGTAGGTGATAGAAAAAATATTGTTAGTATAAATTGGACACACAATTCAATTGATTCATTTATACACACAATTCAATCCATTACGTGGAATGTGTGATAGTGACTGAAGCACAATTAGAAATAAAAAAAATGTATTAAAAAGATAAAACGTACCTAATTTTTAGGTTACAAAAATGTTATTACAACTAAGTTTTCTGTCCAATTTTAACATAATTTAAGATAAAAAACGCGGGTAGTCGCGACGGTAACACGCAATTTTAGTGTGCTCGTATTTTTTTATTAATTTAAATATTATTAGTAGTAATTTATAGAATTTAATGTTGTGATTTGCTAGAAAACTCACTTTCACTCACTTTGACACAAAGTTTTCTCACCGGGGTACATTATTGTAAACAACTGCAAGTTAACATGGATGCACTAGCAAATATGCTCGAACAACGCTTCAGTGAATTTGACAGTAAACTAGAACAAATTGCTGGTAAATCTCCTGTTCATCCAGATCTTGTCACACTGTCCCAAGATTATCTGTCTTTCAAGACCCTTGCATGGCAGATGTTTAAGCAGCTGAAGTCGGATATAGAAAATCTGCAACTTCATCAAGACCGATTAGAAACTGCTTCACGAATAAAGGTACTGCTTTTTCATGGTGTCCCTGAAAAAGAAAGTGAGAAGCCGCATGAAGTAGTTTGTAGCATAATAACCAACCAAATGAAGATGAACACTTTAAATAGGGACAACTTACAAGTTTGTCATCGACTAGGGGCATCTGCCCAAGGTAAAACAAGACCAATTCTGGTGCGGTTTGCTGATCTAGAGTCCAGGCGTCTTGTATGGGATAGTAAAACAAGTCTCAAGGGCACCGGCATCACAATATCGGAATTCCTCACAAAACAAAGACAACAGGTTTTTGTGTCGGCGCGTCAACACTTTGGAATGAAAAACTGCTGGTCGGTCGAAGGTAAAATAGCTATTAATCTTCCTGACAAATCTCGTCGTAAGGTCGAAACCATCGCAGCACTTGAACAAATCATCTCTCAATTCCCAATCGATCACAGCTCAGCCGCTGCTCCTGTACAAGCTGCTACTAAACAGGCCGAAAAATCTCCGAGGAAAACTCGTCGGCGACACTAATCTCGATTTACTAAGTATTAATTTCTTTTCTATTTATAAAAATTACTAAACTCGAATTTGAACATCCGATTTTGTACGGGTTATACTGTTTTCTTACTTTTGTAATAAGAAGGTATCCATCAATTCGCAATTTCACATTTCTATTTGCAGGTTAATAATAATGTTTGTTTTTGTTTTCTGACTGTAGCGATGCACTTCTTTTATTCATCCATTTTAGAAAGGCTTTGAATTATGCTGTACAGCCGATTGACAGTAGCGTGACTATGACAGTTCCAGGATGTATAGCTACATTCATTTAGTAACGTGTATTATCATTTTTTTTTTATTTCTTTTTGTCTTTTTAATATTTCATTTCAAATGTATGCGTATATGTACTTAACGTGAATAAAAAATTTGTGAGTTGTGAGTTACGCAATTACGTAAGTTAAATAATTAGAAATAGTTTTAATAGATTGTTATTTATTTGTATTTAAGTATTCCGTTGTATTTATTATTTTATATGAACGCATCAAATAACGATTTTGACGATAGCTTCTTCTCTTGCTCATCTTCCTCAAGTAGCTTCATAAGTGCAGATAGTATTCTTTCACCAACACTGACTCTGCATGATGAACTCTCTTCTTCATTCTCCAATAATCCACTTAACTTGAAAATTGCACATATTAACGCTCAAAGTGTACCCAACCACTACTCCGACATTTTGGCCTCTTTCAGCAGTAGCAACGTTGACGCGTTATTTATTTCTGAAACTTTTCTTAAACCGTCACTCCCTTCTACTCACTATTCCCTTCCTGGATTTGTTCTTATACGAAATGACCGAACTGGTAAGGGTGGTGGTGGAGTAGCAATCTACCTTAGAGCAGATATACCTCACAAAACTGTAACCGTTTCTCCACCTGTGTACTCAAAGTCTGCTGAATACCTTGCTATTGAAATAACAATACGTCATACCAAAATCCTACTCACAGTTTTTTACAATCCTCATATGAACATTGATTATTTTGACGCCTTGGATTCATTTCTCCATAATGTCTGCCCCTCATATGATCATTTTCTTATGCTGGGAGATTTCAATACCTGTTTGATCAAGAATAGTTTACATTCTCGTAAACTAAAATCTCTCTTGACCTCATATAATTTAACCACCTTACCTCTAAATCCTACTCACCATTTTCCAAATTGTGTCCCCTCTTTAATCGATCATATAATAGTATCTTCTCCTAGCAATGTAACAAATCATGGACAACTTACTGCGCCATTCTCCTATCATGACCTAATTTTCCTTAGTTATCGTATACGTCTCCCTAAACAAAAACCCAAAGTTTTGCATCTTCGCAGTTACAAAAACATCGATATCGAGTCTTTGAAACACGATGCCAGTGTTGTTGACTGGTCACCGGTAATTAACAGTCCGAGCATAGATGAAAAAGTTGATTGTTTTAATTCCTTACTCCTAGAACTGTATGACCGTCACGCTCCTATCAAATCAGTCAAAATTAAACATAATCCTGCTCCCTGGTTGTCAGACTCTATCAAGATGGCTCTTAGAAATAAAGCCAAGAGAAAATACAAGCGATGTCCCTCCGAACGTAACCTTATTTATTTTAAAAATCTTCGTAATCGATGTAACCACCTATGTCGTGATTCCAAGAAACGCTACTTCCACGAGTCCCTCGTCAACCATAGCTCTGCAGAAGTTTGGAAATTTCTGAAGTCTGTAGGTATCGGTAAATTTCCGACAAATTCTAGTAATAATTTTGACTTGAATGCGCTGAACTTACAATTTTCACACCCGCCAGTTACTTTGCATCCAAATATTAAAACCGACACCTTAAATTCGTTATTAAATGTTCCAACAGTACAACATCCTCCATTTTCTTTCATTGCCATTTCCGAAGACGCGGTCAGGGAGTCTGTTCTCTCAATCTCATCGGTCGCAGTTGGTAATGACAACTTGTGCTCAAAAATGATCACTATGATCCTACCTCATTTGTTGCCTATCCTCACACACATTTTTAATTATTCCCTCTCCACAAGTACTTTTCCAACTTCCTGGAAACTTGCACATGTGATCCCTTTGCCTAAAATTCCAAATCCTAGCTCTCTCACACATTTTCGACCCATATCAATTCTGTCCTACCTGTCAAAAGTTCTTGAGCACGTTGTGCACAAACAACTGATGTCATTTCTAACTACCAATAATCTTCATAGTCATTTCCAATCTGGTTTTCGACCAGGTCATAGTACCGTAACTGCCCTCATCAACGTGACTGATGATATCCGATGGGCCATGGAGAATAGATCCCTTACCTTGCTTGTACTGCTGGACTTCAGCAGCGCTTTTAATTCTGTAGATTTCGATATCCTGCTTGGAATATTGAAATCACTTCATGTCTCTTCTTCTGCATTAGCTTGGTTTAATTCCTATCTTCGGGGACGGTCTCAGCGGGTCCGCATCGATGAGTCTTACTCAAACTGGTGTGCTCTAGCTGCAGGCGTACCTCAGGGTGGCGTTCTCTCTCCTTTACTTTTCTCTATATTTATTAATTGTATCACTCAAGTTCTTTCATGTAATTACCACCTTTATGCCGATGACTTGCAGATTTACCGGCATTTCGCAGTAGACAATGTTGACTCAGCTATCTCAGCTATTAACGATGACCTAGTTTGTATCAGTAACTGGGCCAAATCATTTGGATTACTTGTGAACCCCGGTAAATCTCAAGCCATGATACTGGGAAGTCGATACATGCGCGGGTGCCTCGATTTCGCTAATCTCCCTCCTGTAGTTTTGGATAACACACAGATTGCTATTACCGACACTGCCAAAAACTTAGGAGTTATTATGGACTCAAATTTAACTTGGCGTGCTAACGTAAATGAAGTCAGTCGTAAGGTACACCACTCCTTTCACACATTAAAGTGCCTTCAAAGCTTTTTACCACTTCAAACGAAAATATCCCTTGCGCAAACACTTATTCAACCCATAATTGATTATGCCGACGTCTGTTACTTGGACGCCACTGAGGAGCTTTTGAGTAAGCTAGAACGCTTACAAAATATCTGCATCCGCTTTATTTTTAACCTCAAGAAGTACGACCATGTCTCAGAACATCGCAAAAAACTAAAGTGGCTTCCGATCCGTCTCCATAGAAATACTCGCATTCTTTGTGTTCTATTTAACGTTCTCTATAACCCAAATTCTCCAAAATACTTGAGCGAGCGTTTTTCCTTTACTCATTCTGAAGATACGCCATGCCGAGCACATAAGCGTACTCTCTTGTACTTAAAACCCCATAAAACCGATTTCTTCTCCTATTCCTTTTCTATACATGCTGTCAGATTGTGGAATTCATTACCTTTCAAAATACGCGAGTCAAAATCTCTAACAATATTTAGGAAAAGAGTTAGGGAATACTACTTATCTTAAATATATTTTAGCTTTCATAAACATTTTTTTTTCATGCAAATTAAATGATGTTAATTATATAGATTTATATATTTATTGTATATATGATATTATATGTATTTTATGTATAAGTATTTAAGTATATTTTATAATATTATACTTGAAAATAAGTTTTTAATATTTTTATTAGTAGTACGCACGCACTAACTTTGCATTGTATTATTTCTCCAGTCTCAGGTCTGCTGGCAGAAATTTCTTTAAGAAATAAGCTGACCTTTGTACATTTTTAGTCTCTAAGTCTCATTCATTGTATTTTTATTCTTGTGTGTACATAAAATATAAAATAAATAAATAAATAAATAATTATCCTGCACTTCGATTTTTACGGTAACCAGTAAGAGGTAAAGATATTAAAATTCTTCTTTGTCTTCACCTCAATGGAATAATCGTCGCGAATGTTACTAGAAGTCATTACATCACACAAAAGCTCCGAACAAAGAACTTAAAGCTTCCATCCAAAGCTGCTGAATTAATTAAATAATGATAGATATTTCTTTTTTACAGTAAAGAAAGTGTAATTTTGATTTATAACGGGTAATTTTGAGTCTTGTTCTATTTAAGTACGGAGATTATAAAAAGATTGGGACTAACAAATTTAGATTAATAAATAAGCCTTTAATCGTTTATACTTCAAATTAACTATTTGTTATGATCCTATTGGCCTTTTCAATTTAACCGGACTCAGTGGCCTAGCAATGGGCACCAAAATGCCCTCCTACTCTTTAAACTACTCCTGCTTACGATACGCCAAAGGGCACCTGAGGGGGCACAGTCCTCGACTTAAGATGACGTATATTGAAACTACCATTGGTTCGGAAGGGTAGCTTGCTTGCTTTGCTCTTAACAATTCCCTCACATCCTCAGGCAGGACCCAGCGGCGATCATTCGATTACAATGGATTAATAAATAGTAATAATACATTTATAGTAAGATAAATTTTATCAGCGAATCCCTGGCCAAGTTTTATTTTTCTTAAACCTAAATTGGCAGCGATTTTTTATTTTGTCAATGTCTTTGTAAAGTGTTTTATTATCTCGTATAATTACCTTGCACACATACCAAATTAGAGGAACTTCAATTGGAATGTCTAAGACATCCACCATATTCACCAGACATTGCTCCAACAGATTACCATTTTTCTTAAAAATTTGGATAGCTACGAAACAATTCAACTACGATGGGGCAGTCCAAAGCGCCTTGAAAGATTTTATTTATTCCCGTCCGAATGTATTTTTTAGTAAAGGGATCAATTATCTACCTATAAGATGGCAAAAGTGCATAGATAGCAATGGTACATACTTTGATTAAATAAATATATAATTTTTTTTTATTGACATTGTGATCCTCCCTTACAAAACGGCAATTTCATATGTAATGACCTAATATATAGTTTTCATAAGGTTCACAAAAAGTTTTTAATTCCTCATTTTATTTCAGTTCGTTACAATAAAAATCAGACACACGTGTTATTTCACGTAAAAGTTATGACATAAATCTTTCTTTCTCATCCTATTTACATCAACACTTTTCAACCCAAAAGTTTCAATAACATACATCTTATTTTACTTTTTTCTACGCTAGATTATAGGTAGCTTAAAAAAGGCTACATTTCACTCATGCCGAATATTTGCGAACAGCATCCGTCCGGAGCATTCGTGTGAAAACGTATGCGTGTAACAGGTGCAGTTCGTTCCTACTTGTATGACTTTTATGGTAGTCAGACGAATATGGATGTATAGATAGTTGACAATGTAAGGTGGATTTCTTATGAATGTGATGACAATCAGGCAGTTTCAACTGAAGCGTGCGGTTGGCAACGCATCGCTAGTGGACAAAACAATCACTATTGTTAAATAAAATGAGTAAAGCCTCAGTTTTTTAATCAAAAATAAGGCAAGAGTTTTAAATATAACATAATAATAAAAACTCTTTATTGCCATTAACAAAACAAAAACAAAGTACAATAAAAATAAATTAATTAAAGAAACTGACAGTTTGGGCGGCCTTATCGCTTAAAGCGATTTCTACCAGGCAACCCTCTATAAACTATGAGAACAGAGTAACAAGTGAAACATAATTGGGCAGAGTTTTTAAAGACTTGAGAATGTATATATAAATATAGTATACTATAATGAATAAAAACCATAATTTTATACATACATATTAAGTAGCTATACATAAATACTATGTAAAAAAAAAATATATAAATATACAGTTAATATATAAATGAATATGAAATGTTATGTTGGATAAATATTAGATAGAAAGTACTTTTTTAAATTAAACTTAAAAGAAGTGACAGTCCTGGGAATTCCACAAACCTACAGCACGCACTGTAAATGATCTGTGAAAAAAATCATATGTGTGATGTGGCGTGGACAGAAGCATGTTGTTAGATGAACGTAAGGATCGGTCGTGATCCTGATGTCGAAATCTAAAACACTCCTTTAGGTACTTTGGAATAGATGGGTTGAACAGTGTTTCATAGAGAAGAGAAAGAATGTGTGTATTCCTGCGAAGTCGAATTGGGAGCCACTTGAGCTTAGCGCGGAAATCAGAAACATGGTCATATTTTCGTAATGAAAATATAAACCGTATACATACATTTTGGAGGCGCTCGAGTATATCAAGTTGCTCCTCGGTCAGATCTAGATAGCTTATATCTGCGTAATCCAGTATAGAAAGCAGAAGTGACTGTGCGAGCGTAATTTTTGTCGGTAAGGGTAGGAAATTTCAAAGTCGCCTCAAAGATCCCAACGCAGCAAATAACTTCTTGCTAACAGCGTCAACTTGGTGTTTCCACGATAAGGTGTTGTCCATGTAAACACCAAGGTTTTTGACGGCTGAGCTAAAAAGTATTCGCTCACCTTCAAACATAACAGGTGGCAATGAATTGAAGTCAATCCTAGCTAGCATATTTGAACTACCTATGAGTATCAACTGTGTTTTAGAAGGATTAACTTTTAAACCGAAACGTTTACTCCAATCTGCAATCTTGAGCAAATCATTATAAGTGGTATTTACTGCGTGGATTATGTCATTGGGGGAGGTATGGGTGTAAATTTGAAGGTCATCTGCATACAGGTGGTAGGAAGAAGATAAAGACTGAGTTATTGAACTAATGAAAATGGCAAACAATAAGGGAGATAGCACACCACCTTGAGGGACGCCAGCAGTTATGTCACACCAGTCGGATACATTCACACCCACAGATATACGCTGCCTGCGTCCATGTAGATAACTACGAAGCCAGCAAATCACCGTTGGAGATATGTTGAGTGACTTTAAGACACCGAGAAGAACATCGAAATCCACAGTATTAAACGCATTACTAAAATCAAGTAAGCTTAGTAGTGTCAGTATCTTATTTTCCATGTTACTGCGAATGTCGTCTGTGATTTTAATCAGGGCAGTAACCGTACTATGACCCGGACGGAATCCAGATTGAAATGGATTCATAAGGTTATTTTTATAGAGAAAGGATAGGATTTGATGGCGTACTAGGCGCTCTAGCACTTTGGAAAAAAGGGAAGTATAGAAATTGGACGAAATTCAGAGAAAGAACTAGGATTGGCCTTTTTTGGTAAAGGAACTATGTTTGCTGATTTCCAGGCCTTAGGGAAGGTTGCTGAGGATAAGGAATTATTAAGAACTTTTGTGATTATTGGAGTAAGGAGATCGAGTAAAGGAATAAGCATATTACGGCTAATGCCATCGTAACCCACAGCGTTGGATGAGATGGATATGATACTCTTCCTAACATCACAATCGGTGAATTGTTGAATTTCCAATTGAGGAATGTCTGGGTACGGCAAAGATGAAAGATATTTTAAGGTATGGTCTTTTATAGATCCATCCATGGTTGAAGTGCATGTGAAGTGTTTATTTAACAGCTTCAAGTCGATATTGGAGGACATACAATCACTTTTAGATTTGCCAATACCCTATGATCTTAAAAATTTCCTATCTTTAGCTGGATTTTCATTTTCTACAGATTTGTGAATGTGGTGGCGTTGTGCATATTTAGGTACATACATTTTTCATTTACTTATTTTGAGTATTTCGGTTTAGTTCTCTACCTATTTATACCTACCTATACCTATTTCTTAGCCATAGTTGCAATCTATTTCAACAGTAACCTTAACATTTCCAAAACCTCTCATTGTCTGTTTTTATGAAGAAGAAATATTTTCTGGAACTGTTGAACAAAACGACATTGTTCAGATCTCATAATAAAGATACAGTTAATACGATAGATTTATAAAAATCTTATATTTTAAAGTTTCTTTATATTTAATGAGTCATTTTAAAATGAAATACTCAAAAAATTTTATCGCCTACATGAACCTTTGATTCGAAGACATAAGACTTTAAAAAAACTTAACACTTTAACGATTGAAGCGATGGAAGTTTCTAACGGTATGGAAATTAAGTACATTGTTCTTTTAAGCTATGTACACTCTATTCTAGTTATTCTAGTTACAAATCAAGTTAAGAAAAGCGAGTTAAAAACCCAAGTAAAAAGCAGTTTTCTTCAGAAAACAGTTAATCAAACGTCGATGTCAAAGTAATTTTATGACAGTGACGGTTATCATAATATTTAATTATGTAACCATGTTCAGTTCCATTTTTAAGTTATAAATTACCTCGAAATCAAATAAATAAATGGGTAAGCCAAAAATGATCTAATACTGGAAATCATGTAGTCACTAAAAAGTATTATAGTTATATATTTTTTATTACAATCGGACTTATCACCTTTTATTATTCTTACACTAGTAATTAGATCATAATTGTACATATCATGAAAGCAGAATCGCTAACAAGTAAATTTATAAAAACAGAAATTCTGAGTTTTACGTAGTAAAGATATTTGTTTTGAGATCATAACTACAAGGCTCCTACTTTTACTTTTCTCTACCGGTTCATGTATTTCAGTAATATTTAGGCAGTTCGGTACTATTCACAACAAACAAAGAAAGCTTATTATTATTTCATTCCATGTTTTAAAAATTATTAGTCCTGATAGGCTGTTGAGATAATGTTCCTATGTTATATTCCTTGTATGTATGGAAAATTTGTCTATTAATATTAAATACACAAACAACATAGAAAGGTAAAAAAAGGAACCCTCATTTTGGAGAACATTAAATCAAAGTGCGGAAAAATGTATTCCAGGCTATATTTACATAAATGATGCAAGGGCAGGCAGGTTCACGCTCAGTGGGTACATTAAATTGTCTTCTACGTGCTTATAATTTTTTCTCTTCGAAAAATGACAGTGACAGAAAACTGAAAAATGTTTCGTAGCTGTGATGAAAACTCGATACTTATTTTCTGCATGTATTCCAGACCTTTTGAAAATACATGCTGTTATTAGTTATTATGAGAAAATTAAAACGACCATCTTTGAAGCAAAGGAATATCCCTAGAACTTGAAGTAATTTTTTTGTTAACTGCTTCTAAATACAGTCTTAAAATGAGAATATCGACATTCTTTAGATACAGTTTAAAAAACTTGATCATTATTGTGATTTAATCAATAGCTATATGTACATTGTAAATGTACAACGTAAATAAATAAATAAATAAATTGTTGCTGTACAGATGAAATACTTTTTGATTATGTAGAGAATATACTTTCAAACTGTGGAAGCGATTTATAATCATAATTCATCATAAAAACTATTTGGGTTGGGTTGGTATATTATGATTATTTCGGTAAAAAGCAGTTAAGGGGGGCGCTTCATCCTCATAGTGACGTAAAATATAAGTTGTGACCTATGTCCGTCTGAACCTTAAAGCTCTTGTGCGAAGTAAAGTCCTCTGTGAACTGGAGGATGTTTAGGCGGTGGGATATCTGAATTGGTGAAGCTCGGTGATGTGGAGTTTCACTGACAGCAATTTTATGTTTCGTGGTAACTCACTTCCCTCTAATATGACTGCGGGCGGGAGACTTGCCGAGCTAACAGATGCACATAACAATCATTGTATTCTTAAATATAAAAGCAACAGTATTTTTATTTTGAAAAATTACTCTCGTTAAGTTTCTTGCCAGTACTCCTTTTCTGAAGGTATCTCCGAAGTTGTAATAAGTACAAAAAATTTTCAATATTGAAAAATAAATACATGATATAATTTTTTTGAAGTTTTTGAATTTGAGTCATAGAATGTTGATTTTACTCCCTGGTCATATACTAGCTAGCTCCTTCTGGGATACAAGTAGTAAAGTTTTGTTTTAGTATGGTTTCGTCCATGTAACCGCCGATTTCGTACAATTTATAATCTTACTATAAATTGAAAATTAAGAGTCTTTTAGTTTATTTGCAGATTTCTCAAATGCGTATAATTTCTTTATTTTTTTAATCACAAAACTAGCTTGAAATTCTCTGTCACGAACAGATTACTGCAAGGAAACAAACTAGTCCCACAGGCAGATTTTAACAAATGCAGAAATAGTCAGCTTTAGTTTTCTCCGACGGGAAACAAATGGACGGGATCTATCGCCGTCTGTTCAAACTATAACTAGTACTCGGAATCGAAATAAACCCACAAACTTAGTTTTACCCCTGAGAATGAAGTTCTAGAATGTTCCTGGGCCTATTAAAACATATTGTATGTGAATATTGAGTCCACAGATTAGAGTGAGAAAAAAATTGTAAGTGATTTTATAAGAATTCGTTTTGTAAGAATGCATTTTTTTGCTCCTTAATAAATGATAAGTTCAAATCATATGTTTTTGTTCAAAAGAGTTATAACTCGTTCCATATTACGCGTTTCTCTAATTATGTCATATAACGTCATAATTGATTTTCATTATGATTACGAACTCTATTTGTTTGGACGCATACAAAGTTAGGTATGCCGTTAATTATGAATAATCCTACCAATTCACGAAGCCTAACAGTATGAATAGCTAGAAACAACCAATCTACAGATCAAGTACCAGCTCTCAACCAAATTAAAGTCCGCACTAACACAAACCTCATTTAAATCATGCATCGTATCAAGAACCGAGACAGATATTATTTTCCATAATGAAATAGTACAACTGTCTTGCTCTTTCGCACTCTCAAGGTTGCGCGACCTACGACCCTCACTCATTGTCTTAACGCTCCATACACAGATAACACCAAGCGTCATAGTTCCATTTAAATACGACTTCAAAAGATCGATTGCTCCAAGTTGTATATTAATAAACTTTGCTCGTTTCTAGTTCTGCCCTAATTCTGCAGTAGATTAATATCTGGACACAACTTGTGACTAAAGTAGTGTTGTTTCGATTTCGTGTAGATGGCCGTCGAGGATTAGATAGCTTAGATTTATGGCGGCAGTAGCGGTTGTTCTCCGGAGTTTTCGGTTCAGTGTATTATCATCACTTTCTTCTTTGATGACATAAAGATTAGTAAAAATTATCTATATCACAGTTTCAATAAACTTCACATGTGATACCTTTTTTCACTTACATTTTGATATTCCCTGCGGTATCTTAAATTGTTTAGTGGTCCGCTGTTTTGCGATTCTATACTTTCATTCTTATCCTAGATAATCAATTAAAGCTTTTAGTTTATTAAAAATGTCTGGAAAGCGAAACGATGACGGTTGCGGCATTTATTAAGTTTGGTTAGTATTTATTGCACACAGAAAAGTACCAACAAATAACAAAGCCTAATTCTAGGAGACTTAAAAAGTGGTCCTATGAACGCCTTTCACTATTGGTAGATCGCCATATCTAAAAGTATGTAAGATTAACGCATGACAAAAAACGTTAATGTCGGTCTTAAACTCGTAGTATTATAATCACGTATACAATATTGACTAATTATATATCTATTTTTTTTACATTAGTACACACAAATTATACTTAAGATTTTATTTACCTATATCGAGGAGAATGCGTATTGCTTTGTAAATAAACTTGTTTTTGTGGTGTGACTACGAGATCCTCTAGAAAGCCTAGGTACAATCGGCTGTACAAAGGGGCGCCTACCGCCTCTGCGTCCGCCATACTTGCATATTGTCTACAATTCTGTTATGAAGTTAGACTGCCTCTGTTATTTTCCATGTGATTTATATAAAATATAAAACGTTACTCGCTGAATAGTTATAAAATATACTAGTTACTACCATTTTAGACAAAACTTTTTATATAAGCACTTTCCAGTTTATTTAATTTTTTCAAGCGTAAAAATAGATAAATCCGGGCTTGCGACTTAACAATCTTAAAAATAATTTATTTTATAAACGCAATAAAAGAACAATAACTCATTCGGGATAAAAAAATGCAATTTCAGATATTATCTAAAACGAGATTGCTTTTGTAAAAAAAAGTAATAAAGTTGCCAAACGTTTATACATTTTAACCAAACCGGAGCTTTTTCGAATCTTTTCTTACAAAACTTAAAAAGAGCATTATACAGTTGTTTTGTTTGTTTTCTACTTTAAAAAAATATTTTACCAAATGAAAACAATATTGAAATCTACGTACTTTTTCCTTGTTTCAATTTAGCCCTAAATTATTCATATTTTGAGAAACAAGTCACAGTCTTCGTATCCGAGAAAAATTAAAATTTGGATTTTCGCTTAATCTTATCTCTTTGTTGTAGAATGAAGTTTTATTCACCGACTTATTAAAGGATTGTTAAAATTTTTTAGCTACGTTTTGGTTCTGAATTGTTAATTAGTTTTAAAGCGTTTTTTGAAGAAAGAAAGAAAGAAACGAAGCGATTTTCTACTTGTCTAATATGACACATTTTTTTCGATAATTAAACTAGGTTCCGTATTTTGCTTACAGTGACTTTAAAACACCACAGAATTTGTAATATAGAGGTGGTGTAGAAATAGTATCCAAGCTGGTAGCATGTCTCAAGTACCTGTATGGCATTAAAGCTTTTTGATCACAATTTGTCCGAATGAAAATGTACTATTTTGATTTTCATTGATTGTCGGTCTTTTATACAAAGCAAGCGTTATTATTAAGACACCGCAATGGACATTTTAGTACGCAATGTATCGCAAAAGTATCGCCGAGTGGCCGAGGATGTATATTCTAATTGGTATATGTGTGAGTGTGGTTCACAATTGGCCGATTTCAACGTTATATGAAGGTAATAGTGTTCATTATTACTTGTTTGAAAATATGTTTGTAAATGTATAGGTGAAATAATGGCAAGAAGTGGAGCACAATGTGGCATAAGTGTACAAATAAATGTACTGCAAATAAATTCAAAAACAGGCATTTCTATGTCTCTATATAAGAAGTTCTGTGGAAAAGACTATCCACCTATGTCATTTCCACAAGAGTAGTTATTAGAGAACGCTTTACCAGTTTATAAAAAAAGCGTTATGCATGCTATTGTCACAATTCAAGAATTTTTATTGACCTGTGTGCATTAAGTGCATTCTAGGTTTTATTCACTGCTGCCAAAATATACAATAAAAATCTTAAATGAAATGAGTGCTATGCCAATTATAATATACAAATTATTTTACTATATTAAAGATGTATAAAAAAATAATCAAATAAATTTAGCATATACTACCGTAGATGGTTCAACTCATTTGAGCGCGCGACCCTATCTATGTGTACGTGTGCTTGTAAATATGCAATTGAACTCTGTGTGGCATCTTGTCAAACCGTGTTCGTGACGCTTTGAAGTGCGTGTACAATCAGTACATTTTGTCATATACAGTGGCTTTTATACAGGGTGTAAAATAAAGGATGCATAATACTTGAGGGTCAGTAAATATACCATTGTTAGAATATACTGTAAAAGAATTGGAGTTATAGGGGCTTCTTAAACCATTTATATCTACCTACACAATGGTGCATACAGAAAAACGGCTGCGCCTGGCTCTGCTTTATAAAAGTCTACAATTAAGACCTCCCCCCATTAATAGTAAAAAATGTTTTTTTTAAATATTTTATTGTTTTTGAGAAGATATCTTTTCCTCAACAAAAACATGAAGCTTATTCTTAAATGTACCACTTTATCAAACACTTTACTACTGAACTTTCTCTTCATTTATTTGTCTAAATACATATTATTTGTCTATTTCATTTAAAAGTCCCAAACAAAACATGTTTCGGAAACCATGGTTTTTTTTCAACCGAATAGAGAATTCAGTTTAATCGGTACATGAAAATTAGGTTATGACTATGAAAAATTAATTTACAGGCCAAATGCAGAAAATTCAAAAAAGACCTTTACTGACCTGAAAGGAAAAAAAACTTCCATGTCAAAATAAGAATTGTGTCTGCACTATCTTTTGAAATAATCCTTAATTTAAAATTTAAAACTTTGCACAAGAAACGGCGCGGTAATAGAGTACGGCCCGACTTTGCTCCAACTTGCCAGATTCAATTACAAGATACTGCCTTTCAACACTTCGCGTACTTTAATTACAAGAGATTTCAATTTTGTATATTTCATGTTCTTCATTTCAAGATTTCTGTAAAATTTATAATAACAAATTATGTGAAGTGTTTATTGTAAAGGAATTTTGGCTAAAAATAATTTTTGCAGAAATTTACAGTTCAGGCAACAGAGATCGCAATGTTTTTAATGAAAGCCTTTTAAGTCAAATAATTAACGGTTCACTGGTTCGAAATTATCTTGACGTAAAACATACTTGTAACTTAAGTTCATTAAGAATACTTATTAATTTATTTATAAGGTTTTTAGGTGGCTTTCTAAATGGGAGTATATTTATTCCAGGCGGATGGTTGCATTCGATGTTTAATTAGCAGCTAGACGTTTGGCTGAACGTTGAATGCTTTATTTATAGCCTTCAATTTTCATAATGGCACTTCACCAGCACTTTACAATGGCACTTCACCTAACCCACCGGTGGGCCAGGCTAATGGGGCGTACGCATTCCTACTGAGTTTCTTGCTGGTTGTTTGGCAATAGATCATCCTTCCGAACCAGTCTACCACTGGTTTTTTGGCTTTAATATACGACGTCCTAAGCCGAGGTCAAAACTATTGAAAAAAAAAAAACGTACTGCCACTCCACGCTCACTTTGTTCCCTCGGCTTGCGCAAATTGCAGGACATTAACAAGTTTGTAATAACTAACAAATCGCATATTCGTTGCTTAATAACGGCTAGCCGGTAAATTGAATAAACCCATTCTACCAAAGGGCGGGCTGTCTAGTTAAATGTAAATCCGCCTGCGATATATTCTCTTACATATTCTTCATCGGGCTGAATTTAAAGGCAATTCGAGGACATTCAAAAGAAGAACATGGTTGTTGCATATTACACTATCTACTATCATAATATTACCACTATTCGCTGAATTTGAATATCTGGATAGCAAACGATGCTGAAACAGAGTAATAAGTTACATGAATAAAACATTCGTTATAAATATAACTTTTCTTATATGTAGATTGGAATGTTATATATTTATATGACAGGGTGAATTCAAAGGGAAAAGTAATTATAAATTAAATATCTGATCTAAATTCAAATTCAAATTCAAACTATTTATTGCTTTATAGTACGGTACAAAAAATATGTTACACAGAAATATAGTTTCACATACTATGCTGTACAACAGCATGCAATAGGTATTATAATAAGGTAACTGACTAAATCTGTTAACAAAATGTCATTTACATAATTTTACATCTACATTTATAAATTTACACCCCACCACCAATACATTTTATTATTTATATCACGATTATGCAATTATTAAAATTAAATATTCCATTACACAATTGTTACAATTAAATAAATTCTACATCTTATTTTTCCTTTATAGAACAAAAAAATGTTTACTTAACCATTCATTGAATTATTTTTTAATTTAATTTGAGTTAACGATTTAATTTCCCTAACAACAGTATTATATATTTGACACATATGGCGTAGCACTGCCTGTTATAGAGTTCTAGGCGTGGAAATGAATTATACACTAATCGATTTCCATGTCTTGTTGCTCTTGTAAGGTCCTTAGCTTGAGTAAAATAATGAGCATTGAGTAAAATAATTTTAACGAACAAAGCATTTTCTAAAATGTACATAAAAGGCAATATTTATATGTTACACAGTTTAAATAAAGGTTTGGCTGATTCGTCCGGTGCTTTTCCAAAAATTGCCCGAATACACTTTCTTTGTGCTGTGAATGCCTTGTTTATCTCCGTAGAATTCCTCCAAGTGATGAGATCGGATCTTAAGGCAGACGCGATATACCCATGGTAAGTAGTCATTACGGTTGAAAGTGCGCAGGTTTTCCGCAGTCTTCTTAGAACATACATGTAACTATTTAATTTTATTGTTACCTAGTCTATGTGCTGCTTCCAATTTTAATTATTGTCAATATAACACCCGAGAAATTTAGTACATTCTACTTGTTTAATTTTGTCATTTTTATAATCTATTGAGAACCTTATTTGTGTTAAATCTGATATACTTGGTTTTTATTTAATTTATATTTAAATTATTATATGTCAACCAATTTATAATTAATTATATAGTGTTATTAATTTCATATTCAAAATTATTACTATCCTCAGTCCAAATTAAAGATATATCATCTGCATATAGAAAATATTTATGAGATGTCAAGTTGGGTAGGTCATTATAAAATAAATAAAAGAGGCCCGAGAACACTGCCTTGTGGCACCCCGATCGTTATGTTTTTAAACTTTGACCTACAATGAACTATTTTTTTCGTCATTTATATATTGCATTTCCACACTTTGCTGTCTGTCAATTAGGTATGTCCTAAACCAACTCAACACTGTGGCTCCAATACCATAATTTTCTAATTTTTGAAGCAACAGATTATGAGAAACAAAGTCGAAAGCGCGAGTCATATCAAAAAACAGGCCTATTGTTTTCTTTCTTAAGTTTACACTATTTGCAACTTCATTAACTAATTTGAAAAAAGCAGTGGTTGTTCATTTTCAACTCTGGAAACCTGATTGTTGCTTACATAATATGTCAAACTTAGCAATGACATTCATAAGCCTTTTTTTCATTGCTTTTTCAAATATTTTTAAAAATATCGGGATTAACGAAATAGGACGATAGTTGGAAAGATTGCTTTTTCCCCCTTTTTCAAAAGTGGTCTTAAGATAGATTTTTCAATAAATCTGGTAATTGACCAACAGACAACGACAAATTGATAAGAAATACTTTATTGCATTAGTGCTAAACCATCATAATCTACCGCGTAGGTAGTAATAGTTTAGTGTCTTGATGATCGTGATCACTCCATCGGCCGTTACTGGCTCTAAAAACATTGTATTTACTATGCGTTTTTTGTTCGTGTTGTGGCATACTTTTCCACTACTGTCTCTGCTTAAACTAATTAAATAATTATTAAATTCTTCAGCAATATCTTGCGGATCTTTTATAATCTTTCCCTCCTTTAGTATTTGCTCTATGTGGTTCTCAAAATTAACCAAAGTTTTTTTATTTATTATCTTCCGACAAGTTTTACTTTTATTTTTGGAATTAAAAATTTATTTATGATCATGAAGTTTTTGTGAGAGATTCATGCATTCTCGTAATAAATTTAAGTAATGCTCATAATGATTTTTAACAAAAACTGATTTATTTTTATAAAATTGGTATCTTAACTGCCATCTTGTCTTACGCGATTTTTTTAGACCTTTTGTGATCCACTTGGGTGTCTTATATTTATTTGATATCTTAACGCGTTTTTTTGGAAAGCATAGATTGTAAAAAATATTTAAAATGTCATAAAATAATGTCATTGCCATATTTATGTCTTGTTGTTCATAAACGTCTGTAAATGAGAAACGAGACATACATTCTCGAAATATGACCAAGTTTTCTTCTGAGTAGTCCCTTCTAAATGTGTAACACTCTACTGGAGTAACTTTAAAATGTTCTACATAGACATTTAATATTTGAGCAGTATTGTGTTCTGAAAGCTGTAAAGAAAATACTTCCTCTCTAGCTTCTTTTATGGTGCTAATTATGAAATCAATAAACGATATTTTTCTTGTTGGAACGGTTATATGTGAAATTAAATTATAATTATTTATACATTCCAGCAATCTTTTTGTACATATTGAATTTTCTAGTGTATTTATATTTAAATCACCTGTTAGAATAATTTTTTGGTTTTTGTTACAAGTCGAATTATATAGTACTTTATGTAAAAGTCAAAAAATAAGTTAATGTTTATATACATAACTTTATACCCCTCAAGTAAATGAAATCAGAATAAACATAGAAATATAACTAAAAACGTTATGACTTAAAGATGAATATTTCTCATTGTCAGCTTGTAACAGAACTAGAATGTGACACGTTAAAAACTCTGGTGTTCAAGGATTGCTAGCGATTAAAAATCTAGGTCATTATAAAATATAAATTTTGATAGAATAGTATCATATCAAAACGTTTAATTAATACAATACATATGTTGAAAGCAGATCGTTCAATTAATCGTAATACCTATATTCCAGCTGGCTTTTTGCAAATTAGATATATTTCTGAAAATGGCTAGGTGCTATGTAAAGTAATTATAAAGTCAACATCTTTATAAAATTTACACAATTACACATTCGATCTTTATAAAATTCTTTACACCGTGCGACTTAGTAAAACAAGAAAACTAAGTGAATATGTTGCGGCAGCACGCACCGAAGCTCTAGTCAGAAAAATATTGAATTTAAAAACTAAAAACAAAACACTTTTTAAACGGATTTTATCACGCCTAATTGTATATTTTGTCACGTTATCTTTAATTGTATAGAATCATGTATTAAAATATAAACAAACGCGATACAATCCGGTTTAATTAAGGAAAGTTATAAACAAAATTCCTAGCTGGAATATTAAATAAACTTTAAAACCTTCAAATCTACAGCGTGTATACAAATCTCTTTTGACATTTTCCATTGAACCCCTCCTTTGTAAAAGTCAGCAAATTAGTTATAACAAAGTTTCTCCAAACAATCGGTAGTCGGTCAGTTTTGTCGCTCGTTTACTAACAAAGTTATACGATAATTTGCCCACTGTTGGTCTTTAGAATAAGCTGTGAATAGCCGCAATGTTCCGATCGGGGTCGGCAAACTAACACCGCACCGCTTACCGCACTGGCGTTATGACTAGGCATATATTATCGGTTCGGTCGGCGATGTTATCGGTGTCTGGCGGCTGATATGCTGTTTGTAACAATATTTGAAATGTGGGTTTTAGAATTGTTTTGTATTTAAAAATATATTTATTTGTATTAAAAGCATTAAAAAAATTAAAAAAAAATGTACTTTGTTTATTTCATCATATGTACAAATCTATTACGTTAGACGAAAATCGAAATACGAAATAAACCTTTAACTTTTGCTTTTAAAACTTATTACAGGTTGACCGAGAGTATAAAAAGACGGCGGAAAACACCTTTCCGCACTGTTTTTCCAAAATTGTTAAATATATGAAATACAATTTCACTATGACGTAAAGAAACAAACACTAGACAGCCAATCGCGTGTGCTAGCTGTCACGTCACAACCAAGCTACTTACTAACACAGTACTTATATATTTTTTTATATAACCAAACCAATATAACCAAAATTATACCTTATAATAATTTGATACCTTTAACATATTATGCATATACTTATAAAGCATCCTAGCCGCGATGTAGGCGCAGCTAAGATACTCTGAAATATGCCTACATTTTCTTTTATGATATTAAACATAGCATAAATCTCTTGTCTCATATCCGCGCTCCGGACACACTCCACTAAAAGGTGGTAAACAGCGTCTTTAACCCCACATTGAGCGCAGTAAGGGCTTCTTGGACTCATTGAAGGGCAGGGATTGTACTGACTTCGGTATTTTATTATAACGATGTATTGGCTTTCTGATAAATAGTATGCTGCTCTTAGCCACCCTCAATTTTAAAAAAGCCAACTTATGGTCCTTGTTACCATCGTGGTTAGTCAGACAGAGTAAACAGATTTATCTAGTGTATAAACCATAAATATTTTCATACATACATTGCAATGCAAGGGTTAATATACCAACCTCTTAAATCTTTTCTCACATAGATTGTCTAAATCTTACTTTATATATTCCAGAGCCTTCTTCTGTACATTGAAGTTCGTTTCGATGTTTGCGGCATTTCCCCACAGTAGGGTGTCATAAGACATCATACAATAAAAATAACTTAAATATTCCGTACTGTCTGTATACACATCAGTCAGTGTACGAATCCTTTGTTCACTCGCCACATGGGAAACATGAGCCCCAAAGTTTGAAATGTATAGTTATGCCAAGAAAAATGGGTTCTACCAGGTCTTCTACCACAACCTGTTACCATAAAGATGCAAGTTTAATTCGATTTGTTTGACATTTTTTTTTAATTTTTTTTATACATTTTGTCTTTAATGATTACAATTAATGATGTAAAAAAAATAGAATCTCATGATTCTTGCCTACTATACACTGTAGATATTTTTATAGACTAAGAAAAGAAATTGGCCCAGACTTGATTCCCGCAACCAAACCAGCTGACCTTGGCTAACCTCAACCTTCTTAGTTCTATCGTTCAGCCAGCAATTCAAATGCTTGAGTACAGTACCCTTGTTGCCGCAGTGATGAGGTATCCCAATGTAATGCCTTGATAAGTCACCAAAAATACCCAAAGCATCTTGTGACTTTTCCCATGCACTAACAATTACTTCAAACGGTTCAACACATGCCTCTGTTGTTGAACGACCCCACGTAAATCCAAATTGTTTATCAGGAAGTAAGTTATTGTTTAGAAAATGAGCCAAAGGTGGATTTGAAATAACTATTTTACAAATTAAGATTGAAATAGGTCTAACATTAGAAGGGTCTATTTTGCTACACGATTTAAATGAGGGAATCACTTTACTATTGTTATTAATTCAGGAAACTCCCAACTTACGATTCAGTTGTGAAATGTTGTTACAAAGTAACGAGCTATTACATCTATAATGGAAGATAAAGTTGTCACTGATGTGTGGTAGGTATATGTCATATACAGACCAACTATTTACAGTAAGGCTTGGTAACTAATTTGAATAATGAAAAATATATTTTTGATTTAAGTCAACATTTTTTATGTTTGCAAAGCAATAATTGCATTTAATTGTGGCAGAGTGGCTTAGTAGTTAGTAGGGCAGGGCGCCCCATACGCGGAAGGCCCCAGGCTCGAATTCTGGTCGGTTCATTTGTGTGATTAACACAGGTGTTTGTAGAAGACAGCGAAAGTAGTAGTTTTGAATATAATTAAGTGAAACAATTTTGGACTAAACCCTTCAACCCTTTTTTTAGCAATACCTGCAGTTGCCCTAGAAGGTTCACTACCACTTTTGAAAAAATATATAAATAGCTATAAGGTTGCGCATTAGGTACTGTCAGAATATAATTACGAAGGACAATCAATCTTGTTGATTAATGACGTGTAAATGATTTTCATCCTTAGGGTGATAGACCACATTTTTTCGCCAACTGGCAAACAACCCGTCGGGAAGAAATTCAAGAACAAACAATTTCATAGGGATTTTTGCATCCGACTAATACTTAATAATTATAATGTATTAAAAATGACTGCATTTGATAAATTGGTTTGAATTTATCAGCGCTTAAAGTTACTAAATATTCTGCTGAATCGTTAGTTTAAGCCACAGTTTTAATTATATCCTTGACATTTAAATAACATCATATTTCAAACTTACCAAAATTATGGAAAATTAATTAATTCTTGGAGTTTACCGTTATTTGGCCATCATATTTGAATTTATCGAGAAATACGTGTTTATTTTGACGTTCTTCTTTGTTAGGCTGTAAACAGTGTGTACTTCATGACGTGTCACATCCATGCCGGATGGTCGGGGCATACCATACTCTTGTTGAGCGATTTTTGTTAGTTAAGTAGATATAGTAAACTTATTTACACTTTTTGTCTTGACGATGTTTGTGTTGATTCTTCTCTGAACCTTTTACACTATCAATTCATATCAACTCAGTTAGAGTTGATATGAATTGTAGTTTCATGAGTAAAATTATCGCCGCTCTCATATTGTTACAAGTTTGATTGTTATAATATAATTTTCCTGCTCGTGTTTTTTTTTTGGTTTGTATAAAAGACGGACTTGTTTAAAGTAGTATTAATGCGATCTTCAAAGCGCTTTTACTAAAATATCTATTTTTGTTTTAAATTTTTCTGAACACTTTGTAGATTAATGAAAATGTTTCTTTCATGTACTGAATATTATTTTATGAAAAGAATATTTATTTAACTAATACTCTATTGTAACAATATTGTAGAAAAATAAGTTTTAAAAAGAACTTATATTAAAACTTAAATCTTATTACAAGTTGTACTTACGTTTTTATAATCTCCTTGCTTGCTAAATGTCCTTTGTGTTTTATAAGTTTTATTGGATTTTTTACTTTATTGACAAATCGTGTCAACTCAATGTTTTTTGACAGCATTGGAAGCTGCTAAACAAACTAAGCCTGTTACACACAAATCCTTACAAAATTATCATATAAAAATATACTTGATTCCTGGCCAGCAAGATTAATTTCAAAATTTCAAATTGCGGTTCCAATGGATCGTGGGTCCGACCATATAAGCCGATCGCTGGCCTTAGAATGGCAGTCTGTTACAAGCCGAACTACTGTTAACATCTAGAGTCTTCAACACACCAGTCTACTGCAAGTAACTCTGCAAGTCCTCGAACTCATGCTCATGCTGAAACTACCGGACTCTGAAGCTGCCTCATGCTGAAGCTACCTGAAGCTGCCTCATGCAGAAGCTACCTGAAGCTGCCTTATGTTGAAAACCCCGACATTGACGCCTGATCCTGCTCCTGCTGCTGACCCTGATGATCCTGCCTACCACCTCCTCCTGCCTGCTGATCCAACCTACTCCTCCTGTTCCTGCTCTCGCTGATCCTGCACGGGCCAGAGCGCCAGTCGGCGCTTGAGCGTCTCACACTGACCCTGCCCGCGCCTTCACCATGGAAGCCTTCGCGGCGACCCCTAAGACTAATTCATGTCCGTGACAGTTTTTGGAATTTTATTACGTGACAGAGTATAATTTTAACTGCTGACTAACGATAACAGGTATGCAAATATTAGAACTTAGCTTAAGGGTGTTCTAAGTATGCCAACAGCTTCCAAGTTCCCGCAGCCGCAGCGCCGTCTATGCTAGTTTTGACGTGAGTCAGTTGGATGGATTACAAGCTTATGCTGCATTGTTCGGAAACTTCGGTGTACTTAGGATCTTGATTAGACAAATTCTGACTTATCCGGATTTCATAAGTTAGCTACGAATAGCTGTACTTAAGTAGCTATACTTAAACATTGCGTCTTTGGCTAATTTAAGTTAACTATTACAGTTATATAACAAGTGTTTTATTCCTCATTAAGTGATTTAGAATTTAGATAGATTATTCCACCTGTGCATTGAAATGAGTGTAGTTTATTCTTTACAAATTTACTTCTCTATTTACTGACTCTACTATTACTAATTTACAGACTTTAAAATTGACATTTATAATTCTGTAAGGGTTATGATTAAAATTGTCTTTTCTCGTATGGCTGTGCTTATGTCGTAAGATTGCAGATTGGTTGTTAGTTCTTATAGGTGTTTCAAAGTTCTTATCAAATGAATCCCAGAACTTAAATGGCTTACGTTGATTAAAGACACTTCTTATTCCTTCTATAAGGCCGACCTAAGTCAAAAATTTAAGATAACTTTGGTTAAAATATCGCTTTATGTCTCTGTCAGTCCAATAGAAATTGACCGAGAGACATAATTAAAAAGGGTTCTCTAAGTGTATCTTTGACTTTATATGGCAACCTTGTTTATTGATTTATTTATTTTATAATTTATTTACACTCAGAAAATCACAATTGTAAAAAAGACTTATAAACTAATATAGTACAAAGGTACAGCATAAACTAATAAAGTACAAAGGTACAGCTTATTTCTTATAGAAATTTCTACCAGCAGACCTATTACTGGAGAAAGTAACATAGAACAATTGAGTGTGTACTATATTTTAAT
Organism: Marasmarcha lunaedactyla; assembly: GCA_923062675.1. NCBI lineage: Eukaryota > Metazoa > Arthropoda > Insecta > Lepidoptera > Pterophoridae > Marasmarcha > Marasmarcha lunaedactyla. The sequence continues at coordinate 7,635,960 of OV281342.1, read as the reverse complement.
AGTTTAATATAATAAACAATAAATAATCATATTTATTGTATATTATTGTGTATATTGTATATTATTGATGTTTATTTTTTCTGTATATTTACTGGCCATTAGCTGCTTGTAAGGTGGGAATATTAAAGAAATTAACAGCTTCTGCAAAACATCAATGCCTTAAACCGTTATCAATTCGATTAGCGGAGATATTTAAGTTTATTGCTTAGACAGGGGCTATTCATTATTTATTGGTATATTTCATGTAGTTACTTCATATTTATTAATATATTTTGATTAAAGCATATTTTTCGAAAGTCATATAGTGTTGTCGTTTTGCTAAAACGTAAAGGTTGCAACTTAAAGCTTTTGAGTAAATTATAATTCAGTCATGTTAGAAATGGCACGTTAAAGTCCAATTTAACGTTGAATACGAAATTTCTCTAACTTATTTGTCGAGATCCAAAAAATTTAAAACACTAACTTAACAAAAAATTGCAAAAATAAAACACATAGTGTGTGATAGGATTCGGACCACGCACGCAGTACCTCACTCGAGTTACACCCACGGAATGCCTTCCTATCAACGCTACCAGGCACTGACATCAGCTTTAAGTCAAACTTTAATTTCATACAATTAATCCATTTATAAGCTGGAATTTTTGCAAGAGCTTTTCTTACGTCTACTTCCCAAACAGAACTTCTATGAAAAATTACAGATTTGTAGCTCTTGTAATGTCTAAGATTTTGTTGGGATTGGATGTGTAGATTTGAGAAGATTTTATTTTTGTCACCTTTAATGTCCCTGCCTGGCCGTATAGCTGTACGCCATATAACAAGTCCCTATACAACGCTTTTTCTTGCACTGATTGGACGCTTGCTAATAATATATACGACGGCCTGTTTGGTGTGAAGGTAAGTACCCTTGCCTTCCATGCCCGAGGTCCCGGGTTCGAATCCTGGTAGAGGCAGATATTTTATTATGTTAGCTTTCTAGTCTTAGATGTGTATGTATGTTTATTTAAGTTTATTTCCAATATTTGTACACGAAAAAAAAATCTATGTGTGTATGATACTTAATTTTGGCTAGATAATGTGGTGTGATTGTAAGAAATATTATTATATATTTTTTTACGATAGGGGTTACTAAAATTCATTATAATTACGCTTTTATATGAAAGTACCTCGTAAATAAAAAATTCTTAATTCAATAAAAAATATTATTAACATTTTCTTTTGTCAAGTTTTGGTATAATATTTGGTTATCCGAATGTGGGTTTGTCTTAAGAATGCACTTTCAAAATACGGTTGACAACAAATCATGCGTAACAGCTGATAACAATCAAAAGCAAACCCTTGGGGAAGGAGCATTTCCGTGGAAGTTAGGTTCATTTCGGATATACTTTCAACCTCCTCCACTTTGGTTTCGCGGAGCAATATTTTATTGACCCTTACGTAATCATGAGGTATACATATTATTAGGCCTTCTTACAGACTTGGGAAGATACTTACAATTAAAATTGAAATCTATGTATTAGAAGCCTTTCTTAATTTGACTGCTACAACCACAACGTAACTACAAGCTATGTTTTGGTTAAAATAAAATAAACAGCCAGTGCAATTATAGTAACAAAAGCAGTGCGAACTGGTGCCTACGGCCGGCAGTCATTAGTAAATATTCCAATATAGTAATCACAAACAAAATAAATATATACATACTTTATTAATGGTGTTCTTTTTTCTATTTTGATGACCACGGATGCCACTTAGCATCGGGCAGAATGTAAACTAATTTGGCGGCTATGAATAACATTAACCAAAAAAAGTCTATAATTTACTTAGTAATTTAAGAAGACAAATAAACTACGCCACACAGTCTGGTCAAAATCAAGTATAGCTTGACAAATTCAAATTCAAATATTTATTTCTCAACATTGACAATTACTTGTTCTTATTGACGTCAAATAAAACATGATTCTACCTATCTTTACTATCAACAAAAGGATTTTTCGGAAGTAAACGAAAAGCACGGTCTGCGTTCCTCATTGGGTTTTCCATTTTATGCCACTCAATATTTACTGCACTAACTTAAGAACAGAAAAGAGAAAAATCAACGACTTCATTCATCCATTTCCCGCCAAAAAGTCAAGTTTTATAGACATTTTTTTACGTTATGTTTATCTAATAAGAAAGGCAAGGAACATTTTCATACATAAAAAAGATACAAAATGTTTAAAATTAAATTTAATAAATATCTAAAATTTGAGGCAAATTTTTATGAAATAAAAAATAAAGGAATCTCACTTTGCTCACTCTCTGAAAGGTGGTTTATACGTGATATAATTTTTCTGTTTAAAATTATAAATAATATAATTGTGTCTCCATAGTTACTAAGTAACATTAATTTTGCTTGTCCTCGAATAAATGCTCGTCATAAACTCCTTTTCTCTCGTCTCTTTCCCGTACTAATTATGCCGCTAACTCTTTCATCAACAGATCTTGTACCCAATTTAATAAGATTTATAATAATAATGATATGTTTCATCTCTCTCTCCCAAAATTGAAAAGGAACTCTCTTTGCATTATACTGGATAGTTATACTTCACTGGTCTCTGTATAAATCACACGTAATTTTAAGTACATTTAATGACTGTTTGTTTCCTGAATAACGTAAAATAAATAAACTACGCCATATAGCCTGGTCTGGCGTAAATATTTATTTTATTTTAATATAGTAATGATGATGGTATTATTAATGATAATAAAGACGGTGAAGGTGAAAGTCAATAGTAAAGTGATAGTGACTTTCCTTCCCACAAATGGACTTTTAGGAACAAAAAGAAAGGCACTGTCTACAATCCTCTGCTAAATATGCTACATAAATGTTCGCTACATATGTCGCATAGTATATGCATGTTAGTTACAAGCCTGTATCAATATATCGCTTAATAATGTTACATGAAGAACTTTGATTAATGTAAGGGTTTAAGATGTTGATTTGATAAGTTTCCTAATATGCAATGCAAAAAAATACATTACTGTTTTTATATACAGGCAGCAGTTAAACTAACAAATTATTTTGTAACCTCCACATGAAAATGGAAAATTCAAAAAATATAAACTTTTATTATTTTGTGCACTTATTAAAAGTAAGTTACATGGTAATATAATTCACTAACTAAAATGTACTTTTAAATAAAATGTTACAATATTAAACGCTGTAAGCTTATGAATTAGATTTAATGTATTATAAATTTTGTATTTTTTTGGTATTATTATAATCTAAGAAGCTTTGATCTATGAGAAAGTCATCACGTATAAGAAATATTTATATTATGCTTTTATATGAATAACCTTTTTCTGAAATTAAAGTAGCCTATGTTGCTCTTCATAAAGTTAGTAATCTGCCAGTGAAATTCCCATTAAAATCCATCCACCCATTCAAAGTTTATCGAATACAAACAGACAGACAGACACACAATTATTCTAAAAATTGAGATTTTGGTATCAGTATCATGTGTACATTCATATGACTTGATTTAAAAGCTGTAATTTTCACATTAGAGACACTTCAATTTTATTTATTTGTATATTATTTTATAAATTTTTCGCTTGAAAAACCTTTCTATTAAAATTGATACTGAATAACCAAGAACACGCTTATTGTGTATTAAGTTACATTACTCGTATTCTTTGCCCCGCGCCTAGTCGATCCAATTAAGTCCGATTGAATCAGCCATGTTTTAGAAACGAATTCATTGATAAACCTGCTTACTTATCTAAAAAGGTTTTCCGTTAACCAAAGGTTCATTAAATAACTAAAGGTTCTGATTGCTGCTTCGATTGAATTATTTCGTCCTCATAATATTTTGTAGAAATAGTATTAGTACTGTAAAAGCTTTTTAATTTAGGAATTAAAAATCGTGGCCGTCCGTGCATATTAGACATAATAAATTGTTGTTATTAACTGATTATAATGTTTTTCGATGTTATTGATTGATTATACAGTGTGTAAAATAAAGGAAGCATAATACTTAAGGATCAGTAAATATACCATTGTTAGAATATACTGTAAAAGAATTGGAGTTATAGGAGCTGGTTAAGACTTCCATAATTGTTTTACTGAACATCTTTGACAGTCCTTACTGGTTTTCATATCTACCTATGCATGAGCCGAGCGCAGGCGTCGTCACTTACCTACCTATCGAGTAGCACGTGATGCGATGCGACTGGACACGATTTTCGTTACTTTAATGATTTCAAATAAATAAAAAAACTCAAATTTTTTATTTATTTGCGCCTCGCGCGCCTCATGCGTAGATAGGTTTGAATACCACCTGGGGCTGTCAAAGATGTTGAAGTAAAAAAAATTTTATGTGTGAAAGTCTTAACCAGCCCCAATTACTCCAATCCTTTTACAGGGTATTCTAACAATGGTTTATTTACTGACCCTCAAGTATTATGCTTCCCTTATGTTACACTCTGTATATAAAGATATTGATTAAATATCGACTAATGATGCGTTTCCGACCGTAGGCTTAAGTAGAAATTGACTTTATTCCAGGAGTTGCACTAGCTGCTTCTTCTCTTCAAGTGGAACACACAACGTACGTACAAGTACCTACATAGCGGTTAAAATAACTGCAAAGACTGCAGTACCGCCCAGACCAGATCTTAACAAAAGAAATTCTACTCCCTCGGTTTAGTATTTACTTGCTGCATTATTTTGAAACATATCACCAAAAAAATTGATGAGTTGGACTGAGCACATTTATAATCTTTTTATAATAAAATAACGATTTATATTTATATTTCAAGTAAGCCTTTTTGTAAAGCGAACCAAGAAGAAACAATCCATTTTTAAAAGATAACAAAAGTTACCTAACCAAAAAATACCTTCTCGATACAACTTTCCTATAAAAGTGCCATAATATTTACGAACAAAAACGATCAAATTTCCCGAACTTTCATTAACTGGTTAAAAGTTTTCTTGGTTCCTAGTCAACGCGGAAGTCGGAATAAACCGAAACATATTTCTGGTACGGTTTTTTTTGGAAAGTTTGTTCTTGTAAGTTTATTTAAATGGCTTGCGACGGGTGAGTCATGACGGCGGGAAGTTTTGACACGCCATCAATACGCGTCTAGGTGGTGTTTTCATCGGTTATTTATAAGAATGCCGCGGTAAGCTGGGATGTTGGATGATTGTTATGAAACGGTGTGTTTTTTGGGATCGTAGTTGTGTGTTAGTTGTGGCAAGTTGGGTTTTGTAGCAACGTTTCGTTTTGATCTAAGTTGAGGTTGGAAGTAATGGTGAAGCCTTAAATGGTTAGCAGGTATTATTGACCTGTGAAGACATCTTTTTCTTTACAGATTGTTAATCGAGTTACGTGCCATAGCTCAGGGATGGATTTAGTGTAGAGAAAGACTGATGAAAAATTCGTTGCTAGTTGTTATTTAACCAGCATTAATTTTAATATTTTTTTATAATTCAACATGTTCTATTCAATATTCTTTTTATATCTTTTTTATTTTTCATAAATTTTTTGTGAACTATCTTTGTTACCGAACTTTTCTGTGACACTAGCAGTAGTAATAGTAACACCCTGTATATTCAAATATCTTCATGAGCATTTCATTATCCATGTTCAAAATCTTAAACAATTGGTTTTTTATTCTGACTAATTAAGTGTTTACAGTAAAGGTAATTTTTCTGCAGTATATTTAAGATTCTAACCAACAGTGTATTTTTCTAGGCTTGATGCTGTAACAGTTGTGTTATCTTACCAAGCAATTACTACCGTGTATTTTCATGCCAGATCTTATTCGCGAAGGTGTTTCTAAACTAGTGGTAAACAAGAACAAGCAATCGTCAATGTCGAAAAATAAATATTTGAGTTTGAATGAGTAAATGAATGCCCAATTATACGAAACGTTGGAAGTATGTTTGTTTTTTAACTCACATTTGTAAATTAATACAAAAGCGGATTGATGTGTGTATTTCAAACAAAACAGGCAATTCAATCTGTACCAGATCCCGCACTTAGTAGTGATGAACTATTCATTGTTAACTTTATCCAATGCTGCATTCAAGTCCCTCGAGAGTCCTAGAGTATTGGCGTAGCAGCTTGACAAATTATTGTAACTTTGTAAGATGGGACAACTTCTGGTGCTGATGACATTGTGATACAAAGTGGAGACAGTTGCAATCGCTGTGTCGTAGACGTTACGGATAAGTCTGTCACTTTTTTAATATCTCACTAATATTGGATGGGCAGATGCTTGTAGTTGCTCTTGCATGCAAAATAAACTGTTCGGGTTTAGATTAAATTTAGTATACTGCTTCTGAAAATTAGTATTTTTTAAATTATCCCTGGTTACCAAGCTTATCAATCATCATGCGAACGCACAATTTTACACCGATACGCAAGCTACAGGCAAGCCTGAAGCTATGGTTGCCACGTTACATAGCGGAAGGGCCTGCAACCATAACTCAGACTCCCTTGACGTCGCTCGTCGTCCCACACACGCTTTGATGCGGGATTTGTAGGAAGAGGGAAATGTTGGACTTAAATATAACACCGAACTTGCTACAGCCTCGTTGCAGTGAACTCAAAATTAAATTTTGTTTATTTTAGGATAGTTTCGTTATACTACTATTAAAACACACACCTTTGTTTCTAAGGGGCGCTTCATTCATGCAAAAATTATTAAACGGCAATGTCGGCCCGCAGAAACTCACATATTCTGCAAGTGCCAATCGGGTAGTCTGTTTGGGCTTTATGCAGGTTACTTCAAAACCCAAACGGCGTTGGGTCGGTGGCATTTTCTCTAACGTTCATCTACACATATTCGACTTCGCCCGGCAGTGCCGATGGATCTGGGCCCAAACAGCAGGTAGCGCCAATAACTTACCATCAAGTCACAGAAGAACTCCTTAAAATATTCATTTTTCTTCTAAACAATTCACTAGTCTCTAGAATGAAGATAGTTTAACTTCGTGTGAAATTCACTAATGTTCAAAGTGTGAACAATAAGAAGTCGCCAGTAGTCGCCAGGAAGTTTGCTGTTTTTCAGTTCATTGAGATCAGAGGGTCTGAGAAAAAAGTACTGTTGAAAGTGTTTCCGATTTAATTGAATATCGACAGCTTGTGAGACCGCTGGCGTTCCGAGAGCTAGTGTTACCGACTTTTACCCTGCAGAGCAGTTTTGTTTGTTTTGTGAAATGTGGAAATTTGAAATTGTTTTCATGCAAAAGTTTCTTGGAATCTGTAGGAATGCTTTCGTTTCCAGCTTTTTTCCAGTCCATTAATTTTTGTTTTTTTTTGTAGCCTTGTGGACACATTGTTTTAGCACAAAAATATATAGATTTTATTGATAAGCCTAAAATAAATATATAATCTCGACTAATGAAAGGCCCTTTAGCAATTTCTTTCCTATTTACTCCAATAAAACCGCAATACAAAAACTCTCAAAATAAAAGCTAGAAAGCAAAACAAATTAATACCCTTGCTTTTTTAAAAACAACAAACAAAAAGCTCGAGCATAAACATACGTAATATATCAGGATAATCTGTCACCAGCCTCCATTCTCAAAATAAACCTACATTACAATAGGTCTACATTATTCCAGTTGGTTGTCAAATCAAGACTCGGGCTGTCTTCCTCGTTAGTTTTACTGAATAAACAGCTAAGAAACGAAGAGAGTTTTAGCATAAATTTTCAATTTATCGCTACACTTCCCGCGGAGGATGTGGTTAAATTTTTCTTTTGCGAATATGATAATACGACGTACCTTCAGAGCTCGCGATCGACGAAGCTTATTTTGCCCTTAATAAGCGTTTTGTATGCTACAGCTTTCTTGAATAGAAAAATTGCAAAAAATCATTTGATGATTTACTTTGTTGTGTTGAATATGTGAAGGAATTTTGTTATTCGTTACAATACTAAAGTTTTATATTATAACAGCTTTACATGTGGAGGTCGCTTTTAAATTGTATCTTTGGTTGTTTGTATTATATAATCATTTACTAATTTTATTTTGACTATCGTGGTTATTTAAACTATAATTTAAGGAATTGACGGCAGTTTAACCACAATTCTGATATTTAATTTTGATATTTCGGCACTGCTTCAAGAGCCATGCTGTCATTTATGAACAATTGTGTCTTTAACGAGTTGGTTCTTATTATAAATTACGACGGTTTTACCATTAAAGTGCATAAATATTTGTGATTAAAGAGTTTAGGTGACGGGATTTATTTATTGAAATCAATTTCGAAATAAACGTGTTAAATTTTAACCGGCCGGCACCAATTCGGCACAACGACTGAATGAACACATTGATCGAAACGAGCCGAATAAGTGTTATATTTGGTGAGCTGGCAATGCCGTTCATAAAATAATGCCGTCCCAAATGTGCCGGCTAAAACATGTGAGTACCGCCCCATAAAGTTAAAAAAGCTTACGGCAATAATTAATTAACTAAACATGTCTAAAATTATTCATTTGCTAGGTAGAAGGACGGTATGTAACCTCAGCTCCGAGATATCGGAGTATGGATGTGGCACGTTCACCGTAATTAGGGAAAACATGCACTGGGCTAACATTAATCATATCTCGTATGAAATTGCAACGAGCAACTGCTGTGAACTTGTGACCCATATTGTCGCTGAAATTCTACACTGTTTAAATTAAACACTGTTATTATCATCGGATTACTTGAGCTTTAGGTTTTAGATGCTATATATACAAATAATATTTATTTCCAACTCTTGATTTAAAAAGTTGTGATTTTTTATTAAACCATTAATAAAATAATAAGAATTAACAAATTAACTCGCTAATAACTTTTCATAATTATGTACCAACTTTACTTCTAGATAAAAAATACTATATGAATATTATAGTGTAACATTGTATGAACCGTAAATTTAATTACCCCTTAACGAGGAAAACAATATCCACCACGAGATCTAAATAACAAACTAGCCGAAAACAAAATACATGATTTAATTACGCTCCCCGTAGTTCGGCAACACAGGTCAGCGGTCTACCCATCGTAACTTTTGCCGTATCAAATTGAATTAATTTATCCATGGTCCCGCAAGGACTCCAGTTTTAAGTTTCACTTCCAAGAACTTTAACGAGCTTCAAGCGACACTTAAATGCGTTTTCGTGTTTGGTTTACTAAATGCAGTTTAAGTATACTTAGGTTTAATTGTGTTGTGTAGGTTATTTGTTTAGATACTGAATTGTGGTGCTTGGAAGAATATCTTACATCATCTTTTATGTATGTATGTGTTGTTTGTGACAAGTATTTTTCGGCAGAGCTTTCCTATTTTGCACGATATAATAATTTCGTTAATGTTGTTGTGTTCCGGTTAAAGGGAAGGCAGCCAGTGCAATTATTGGAACAAAGGCAGTTCCAGATGAATCCTACAATCGGCAACGCTGCATCAGTCGATATAAAAACCGTTATTACTTTTAATAAATTAATAAACCAATTAGGTGGGGCGCGAGCTCGATTTCCGGGTACGGAAACTGTAAAAAAATTGAAATCGAAAGTTATATAATAAATACCGATAAAGGATGATAAGCATTGAAAAAATATTGACCAAGATATAAAAACAAACATCTGTTCCATGATTATAATGTATGAGGTATGTAAATATGTCTGTTGCCGAGTTTTTTCAAATATTAAATGTATTATTTTTTGAATATCAAAAAAACTTTTTTTAAAAATAATAACTTTTCAAATAATACATTTTCATCAGAATGTTACTTTTTCACAGTCCCTATATGTAAATGAAATATTTGCATAGCTTGAATCAACACCGATGTTGTATTATAAGGTTGTTAACTTATTGAACTAACTTAAATAAGCAAATATTCGAAAACATGTGGCAATTATATGATGAAGTAAAGAAATTTTATGTACCAACATATAATCTCGACGTTTATTTGCTACCGACTCTATTTCATTTGGGGGACTCACAGAGTAAGCAGTAAGCCTTAATTCGTAACTTAAAATATAACTATATAATATAGTAAGACATCACACACAATGTCATACTATTCATGGGATTACCTTTGCACGCAAACATTTTAATGCCTAATTTCTGTGTACAAAAAAGATTAATAATTCATATAATTTATGGGATTATTAACTGTACCACTGCAGGGAATTAGACTCACTCGACCAAGGAGATACTTTCAGGCAATTTGTAGTCCACAACTGTGGGGACCTATAATTGGCGTAATAATGTTTAACCAAGTTATTATGTTATTGCAAATTAGCTGTTAGCCTTCCTACTAATTAATAAATAAACGCTAATATCAAACTTCCGTATTAATTTTATTTGTGGCATCAAATAGATGATAAATAAAAGTTAACACCGTTCCTTCCTTCCAAATGATATACGAGTATGTATATTCATATGTTAACATGTTTTATGTAATCCAAGTCAGGGATTAAAATGGCCCTGAAGATAATTAACATTTAAATCTTCTGACTCGCTTTACATAGATACACGTTGGGAGCTCGGATTGTCGCTGCGAATTCACTAAATTTTAATGATGTGTGACCGCGTGGCGACGCATTGCGGCGCGTTGTACTCAACTGCCTAGGAAATGCCGTGTTTTTGTTGAAATTATACGCAGTGGGAAACAAAGTGTTTGCGAATATGGCTAATTTAACAGACATTTTAATGTGTATTATTAAATTTTAAACAAAAATTGCTTCGAGTTATAGATTTAAAAAAAAACTTAAGGCTGGATTCTCGGTCAGGCAAATTTGCCAATCAATTTTATTAACTTAAGTACAGCAATCTGACTGCTCTTACGGCGAAGAAAAACATCCTTGGGAAGTAATAAACCTTACAAATTAATTCGAAGCCATGTGTAAATTCCTCCAACCCATGAAAGCCTCGTGGTTGACTTAAAATTGCTTGAAACTATCCCTCAGTAAGGTGACATATATTCCTACAATGATATTACAGAGGCTGTCATGGTGATGTGGGTTAAAACAAATTGATGGGTTGCGTCGTGGTGTAAGATGCAGATATAACTTTTATGATAATTGTCTATTCTATGTCTACAAATGTTTGATTTTTCTTGTTCCAATTTTTTTTAAATCGTGGGATTAAAACGTACCCTCCAATATATTTATTATAGCCTATTCTCCTTCAGAAGACTTCAGAAGACATCAGTAGTACCTAGTAGAGTATTTTGTTAAGGTCTCGTCTGGGGCGGTACCACAGTCCTTCCTATTGTGACCGCCATTGTAACCACGTTACCTTCAAAAGGAACAGCCAGTGTAATTACTGGAACAAAGGCAACTCCCACTGAAGCCTACGGCAACGCATCATTCATCGATATCATTCACAATTACTGTTAATAAATAAAACACCTACGGATAATGCTGTCCATGGGCGCGGATGCCACTTACCATCAGGGGGTCACGTGGTAGTTTGAAATAAAAAAAACAATTAAAAAAAACTTTACAGTAGTATAAATCTTACAATAATATTCAAAAGTAGCGACACATTAATGAGAGAAAACTGCCTAAATTACTATTTACATGGCACAAAAAGGCCATTCCGCAATAATGAAAATGAAAATACACTTTATCGCCAAACCAGTTACAAAAGTTTAAATACACAAAAAAAATTGCAAGTAACCAACAATATGAGAATGACAATATAGGCGGCCTTAGCACTAAAAGAGTGATCTCTTCCAGGCAACCTTGAAATTCATAATTTAAACTCTCGGAACTACTGTAGGGCAGTGCGTTTACCTTATAATAATTACCATGTGAAATATATTTCAATCGATGCCTATCAGGGCATAAAGGTCGGTGAAGGGTCACACTAAGGCGAGAATCGCTAGTGCAGTATTCGGTATTTTGTATGCTTTCCGCATACTAAGGGGCGATAACACTGCATTCGAATGCGAATCTCAGCCTGCACCAAGTTCCCTGTACGTGAACGATCAAAGAATAAAAAAAAAATCAACTTATGCACAAGTGTATTAGTCGGTTTTTTTCGTAATACACATTTTTCGTCGACACAATTTTAAGAAATATACAAGGTCCTATCTTAAGTTTTTCGGAATAGGCCTTTTATTACCCGATCTTGATTCGTGACAAGCTTTGGAAATCGTTGAAATATTTAACTTTTTATACTAATAAAACATTTAAGATCAAGTAATATAAAATCGAAACAAATTAGCCCCCGGTTTGATATCAATGGCTTTTGCAAATGAGATAAGGTTCTTGAATAATGTGGAGATCGTGACTCGATTGCTGATGCGATTAGGTGATTCGATTTAATTTCAATAGCAGGTAAATTTGCTTTCTTTTTATTACATTAATTGAGATGGTTCTTGATACGAGACCTTCTATCATTCTAAATCTTATTCTAAAGCCTTAATTAAGTTGAAATGGGGGCTGAGCTACCTGGTCTAAGCTCCTGGCTGTCTTATAATTCATGTCAACATATGAAATGAAATGAAATGAAATGAAATGAAATGAAATGAAATGAAATATTTATGAAATGAAATATTTATTTCTCAACATTGACAATTACTTGTTCTTATTGACGTCAAATAAAACATGATTCTACCACCAGTTCGAAAAAAACCTTCGTGAAGAAGAACTGGCAAGAAACTTCACGGGTATATTTTTTTCAAAATAAATTTACAGAGTCTCTTTATGTCTATACAAAATTATTCTTTTCTGCATCTGTTAGCCCGGCAAGTCTCCCTCCCCCCAAGTATCCAAACGACGAACACCCTCAAACGGCACCCGTTCACGAGTTAACGCGGGATCCAGCCATCGCCCTCCTCAACCATATTAGAGGGAAGTGAGCGACCCGTCACCCGACGCTACCATAAGAAGACGTACTTTAGTGACAATGACGCTTTAGATATTCATCGGGACGAAGAACTCATCGCACAAATAGACACATTACACATGCTTTGTTACAAATACTAGTACAATCCTGTTAATGAGGGAATTATACCCAAGGGCTTTTATCATCCAAATAATCGGATAGTTTATAATATGCTCTAGCACACAACTTCTCCTTTATAGTTTCTTTGAATTTGTCAACAGGAAGACCTTGGATATCCTCAGGAACCTTATTATAAAAGCGTATACATTGACCCATGAATGAGTTAGTGACTTTATGAAGCCTGCTATTATGAGCTGCCAGCATATTTCTTCCTCTTGTGTTAACATTGTGCAGATCTTTTTTTCTTTTGAACAAGGTTATGTTCTTTTTAACATACATTAAATTTTCTAAAATATATTGTGAATGGAAGGTAAGAATATTTATTTCCTTAAATTTACTTCTAAGTGACACCCTTGGACCGAGCTGATAGATTGCGCGAACAGCCCTTTTCTGCAGAATAAATATAGCATCGATGTCGGCAGCACTCCCCCACAGCAGAATACCATATGTCATGAGGCTGTGGAAGTAACCAAAATAGACTAATCGAGCAGTTGTTTCATTTGAAATTTGTCTAATTTTTTTAACAGCATATGCGGCAGAGCCAAGCCTTTTCGCTAAACCATCAACATGCGGTCCCCACTGCAGTTTGGCGTCTAAGGTTATGCCCAGAAATACAGTTGAGTTTACAGGAGTCAGTTCCTGGCTCTTAACTACAATGTTTGTGTTTACCTGTTTGACATTTGGCAATGTAAATTTAACACATTTCGTTTTTTTTTCATTGAGGAGCAAATTATTAGCTGAGAACCACTGCTCTGTGTTGGAGATGCATTTGTTCACCGCTCGATAGTCAATTTCATGTCTTTTGATTTTAAACAAGAAGGAAGTATCGTCAGCAAACAATATGACCTCGCATTGATTCTTAACGACCGATGGCAGATCATTAATATAAACTAAAAATAGGAAAGGACCAAGAACTGAGCCCTGGGGCACACCCATTGTCACTGCCGATCCTGATGATTTTTCTCCATTTATTGCAACTTTCTGTTTTCTATTAGAAATATATGATTTAATCAAGGCAAGCGCTCGGTTTTTAATGCCGTAATGGTGTAGTTTCATGAGTAGAGTAGTATGATCCACACAGTCGAACGCCTTGGACAAGTCACAAAAGACACCAATAGCATCACACGACTCCTCCCAGGCGCTGAATACGTGTTTTATGAGCTCAACACCGGCATCGGTTGTTGAGCGACCCCGCGTGAAACCAAACTGCTTAAAATTCATTAAACTATTACCGTAAAAATGAGAAAGTAATTGATTTAAAATTAATTTTTCAAAAATCTTACTGAGCGTTGGTAGTATAGATATAGGTCTAAAATTATTAGGGTCAGACATACTACCTGCTTTGAATATTGGAATGACCTTACTCAATTTCATTAAATCAGGAAAAACACCATTATCAACACAGTCATTAAATATACTGGCTAAGTACGGGGCTATACCATCAATGACAGATTCAATAATTTTAACAGAAATCCCATCTAAATCGGCAGTATTTTTTACTTTAATGCTTTTAAATGCATTTAAAACTTGTGGAACAGTAACATGTTTAAAAATACAATCAATATTGCATGAATTTACATTTTCCGTTAGCAGTGACTGTGCAAGAGTGGAACATGAATTAATACTCGAAGTAGTTGACAAAGGGATGGCTGTAAAAAAATTTTCAAATGCTTCAGCAACTTCTTTGTCAGTTGACAACACTTTATCATTAATTTTTAAATTATATTTGGTGTGTGGTTCTTTTGCTCTCCCAGTTTCCTGATTAATTATATTCCATGCAGTTTTTGAAATGTTAGTACTATATTTAATTTTATTATTAATGTAATTAGATTTAGCTACACTGCAAACTCGTTTAAATAATTTTGAATACTTTTTAACATATTCATAAAATGTCTTATTATGATTATAAGTTCTTTCACTGTACAATTCATATAATCTATTTCTACTTCTGCATATTCCCACTGTTGCCCAGTCACTAAACCTAAATAAATTATTATTTATACATATTTTCTTTTTTTTAAAAACAGAGTCATATTCATTTCTAATTATATTATGAATAGAGTTATATTGAGTAATAGGATCTGCACAGTAATCTAATTTAAATGTTTTTTCAAATACATTTTTCCTAAATGTTTCAAGCCGTCTCTCATTCATGGGTATAAAGGTAATTTCTCTTTTTAAAGTCTTTTTTAGCCCAATATCAAAAGTGGCCAACTGCCCACTATGATCTGATTGTAGTTTATTAATTACTGACTTTGTACATGGCATTAAATTTGTAAAAATGTTATCAAGACATGTGGCTGAGGTCGCTGTGATTCGCGTAGGCTCTAAGAAGAGATTTTTTAGGTTGTAACAATTAAAAAGATTCAAGAATCGTTTACTTTGTGATGTCTCTACTAATAAATCAATATTAAAATCGCCACAAATAATTATTTCTTTGTTTTTGTTATTTACTCTATGTAATAGGTGGGTTTGTCTGATCTTAGTCGCAACTTGACTGTAAATAGTCACTCACTAAACGAAAATAACCGATGCTCTACGTCCCGACATTGGGCTTTGCTTGCGCGCCCGTGGTTGCGTAAATCAGACTCTTTCTCAGTTTCAATTTAAAGATTCATAAATCAGATATACTTGAACTTGTGTGAGTACCAGTTCCAGGGTTATTTATTTATTTATTTGGTCCGTCATGTCAGAAGATCACATATCCTCCACTATATTCATTCAATTAAAAGGCTACAAATGAAAAAGTTGATTGCGAAATACAATTTTAACTCAATTGCTCCGAATAAGTTGTAATTATTGCAATTATGTATTTTAAGAGCAATTTAACTTTATTCACAAATATTAATTTTAAAAAATCAGTCAAGTTTAATTTATTATTATTATTACCTCGTTTTTATACAATCACTGTTAAGTTGTGTAAGCTTATTAATTATGAATATCAATGTTGTACTGTAATATCAATGCATAAAATCAAACGGAAAATGCCATTCGCTTTGCATTTGTTTTCGCAATTTTTAAAAGTTTCTTTATTTTAATAAAATCTCGTTTTTCAAAATATTTACGTAGCTTTAATTAAAAAATAAATAAAAATACTTTGAGAGTCGCTCTAAAGAAATATGCTCCTTATTGAGCCCTTGAACCATTAATAAAAATATCAATTAAATTTTGTAAGTCATAGAGTAAACTTGCACACATAAATATGTTCTACGTATAAAAATATTTGTATAGATGTTTCAAGTCATTCGAACACAGACCAAAGCGTCACGATCATGGTTTGCCTAGAGGAAAACTGCCTAACAAAATGCAGTTGCAAATTTACACGAGCACATAGAGGTGCACGCACCAATAAGTTGAACATGTGTACCAATTTTCACGTTTTGTCACATAGTGAGGTAACGATAGCCAGTCGCATAATTACCAAATTGTCGATTTAATTCCCGTGATAATGTATCCTACTTTGTCCGATGATACCGGTCGTAATGGACCCGAAAATAACTGGTAATTATCTTTCACGGATATTTTTAATCTCCTACATGTCGAATAGATTGTTTCTGAAATTATCGTAAAAGTCGTTAATAAGGATTTAAAAGACTTCGAGAGGCTCGAAATGAAATTAATTTATTCTTAATTTAAATGGACATTGTTTATTGCAATTAAGGAAAAAACGAAGGAAGTAACTAACCATTTAAGTAAATAATGCAGTAGATACTAATAAATCACATTTACTCGTCCATAGAATTTATCGGGCCTAATAATTTAATGTTTTGAAAGAGGCCATAGGACCTGCCTAAAGAAACCAAATTCATTGTAAAATTTTTACAATGACGCGAAAAATCGTGAAATCGATTCGAATAAATGATGGATGGTCGGTGGCTGCTTCCTGTTTTTTGTCATTTCCGTGCAAATGAACGGAATAATTCGCGCTTTAATCCCATTGGACGAATTATTTTATTCGGTGGACATTTTGTCTTTTCAAATTTATAAAGGTATTTTTTTCTGGTGAATGTTACATGAATTTAAAAGCTCTGAGGTGTTTCAGTGCAATATTGGAATGTATTATAGTTAAAAAAAAGAATTTTAAGTTAACCTTATACGTCTTAGGTTTATTATAGAATAACATAAATGTTTATTTAATTCAAGTATAACTTATAACTTGCGATGCCAAACTTAAGCTGAAATTTTTACAATCGCACTAAAAAGTATTCAATCCAAAGTAAAAAAATCGTTGATCTCCAAAATAGAATTTTATTTATTTTCACTTCGTTAGTTAACATTCATAATATTACGGACAAGTTTCTTTTCAGCCGAGTTATTTTAAGCGAAGCCTTCTAGCCGCCCGGAGCTGGAGTTTTTAGCCTCGGCTTGTAAAGAATCGGTTTTGCGTTGAAATTATTTTATGGTTCGTGGTTCAGGATAACGATGATTTAACTAATTTTTGTTTACACTTGCTTACTGACAAATTTATATATTACGTTTAGTTTGCTTTTTATTCGATGAGAATCAAATTGTTTTATTGGAAGTGTTTGTTTTGTAGATATGTTGGATATAATACATTTGTTTGGTGATTATTTTTGAATTTTACAATATTTTTAGAACAATCGTTTTTCTGTAAATTCATAGCAAATGTTTGAAAAGGTTTCCGATATATCGTTGAAAGGATTATGTAGAAGTAAATATAAAGAAACTTATGGCCACGGGTGTCCAATGAGTCAATAATTATCTCCTCTTCTTCTGCTTAAGGTGCCGTTACATAACTGGAGGTTGTATTTGTACCTGATCATGGCCTAGCGGTATTATTTTAACTTTAACATCACCTAGCAATTTTATTATAAAGATTCTCGGCCTCCAAATAAAAACTAAAATACTTCACCCTCCCTATACAAACTGCTATGTAATAAAACAAACAATCTCCCCCCGCACACGGTAACCAGTTTATCCCAATCACAGTGAGAATACTCCAGCATTATCCCGAAATCTTTCCCTTGTACCCTTTATTAAAGTTGCAAAACTCGGCGTAGTGTCGGCGTGAAGCTTATTCACAATTCATCAGGCCGCGATGTAAGACATTTGGTCAAAAAGATTGAATTTTTCATCTGTTTTCCTTAAGATATCATTCCCGGGTTCAGCTGGATTTACAAGCAACCTGTGGTCTCGTGAATTACTTATATCATGGAACCATTTTTAGGTTTTTGTCGCCAGCTCGTGCATTGGGGTGTGTGGTTAGTTGATAGATGTTGTGTTGTATGGAAAACGTACAAGTAGAAAGGTTTATAGCGAAAAAATGAGAATTAAATAAATTTATTTTTAGAACTGCTTACATATTAAGGCGTTGTTGGTCAGAGTTTAGACGGTGTTAGAAGTAGTAGGGTATTCATAGATTTTCAATAAGCTTATGCAAAATTTTAGCTATGAATAGAAACATAAGAAAGAAATACAAAATAAACAATTTAGAACCAATAATGTAATTGAACTGTAGCGTCACACTGTAGCATATTTGTTTCTATTTCTCACAATTTTAAATCGAAACTATAAAATATTTAATTTTTTCATCTAAAAACAACGAAAGAACATCGTTGTAATCTCAATGACCGATCTTTAATAAAATTGCTCAAATAACTTTAACTTGTTCTTGCTAGACGTCCGAAAAGTGTAATAGCCTATTAGAAGCTTACTTATCAATTGATCAAGTCGTTAATTCGTTTTCGTTGGCCATTAGTTAATAGTCCCTGTTTGATTTGCGTTACAAGTCAAATTTAATCGACCAAATTTAAATGGCGAGATTATACTATGATGTACTTTTCAGATCAAAACCAAGGAACCTGATATAAAAGATCGGCGCTCTTTTGTTAATAGGAAATGAAAATACATTAAGTTATAAACGTCTGCTCTCAAAAATTCCAAACCATTACTTAGGGTGCTCTTATATAACTTGTTTAGCAAATGTAGACTTAGATGCAGTATACATAAATCCATACTTAGAAGCGCCTTGAGTAACCGTTAACGTCTCTGAATGCGGCCGAACGTGTCTATTTTGAAGCTTAAGTAATGTTTCAATTAATATTTTTACAAGAGCTTTGTTTTCTTTCCAAACGTCTATTTATCAAATGTTTTTTTTCGATAACACAATTTATTTTGTGTCTTTTGTAGTTAATACTGTGAGGCAATTTATTTGAAAGTACAATCCAAAATTTAATTTAAATGTTGCGTCGACTTTATCAAGACTCATCGGTTGTAATAGACAAATGATATCCAATAATATAAATAACAGGTAAAAATATAGTTCGCAAGATTTTTAGTACGATATTGCCTGTGTGGAAAATCAAATCCTTATCAAACTTACAAGATAACACCTATATCTGTATTTTACCGGTTAAAATTTCGTGGTTGGGTACAAAACACTATATGTATACTCGTACCATCCTTTTAGATTTCGTTATCTCTTCAAGACGCAAAAAGGGAGACGAGAGAGAGACCAGTTCCTTTCCAAAAAAACTTATCAAAATTCCTGCTCAATTTAACACCCGCCAAATGGTCAAACCACTATGTTGACATATTGTTTCGTTCACAGAGATGATGACGTGCCGCCTGGGGTCCCGAAGGCTGGGCGGGTCGCGCGGCTCCCTACAGACCGGCGCCGCGTGCTCGGCCGCCAGCGAACTCGACCTCTCCTCCAGGTCACGCCGCGCGCATAAAGCTAGGTAAGATTTATTTATGCTTTAATTTTAAGGCAGATCTTTAGCTAAAACTTAAAAATATACAAATGGGTAAGCATTTACAGATTCTCACCTACAAAATATTTATAGTGTACAACTAGGTATTTGTTTGACTGTCAGTTTACGAGGTTGAAGGGCCTACATTGACCGATCAAGGGCTTGCAACGCGTGCGTAAGTGCGCCCACGAATTCGGTACGGCATTACTCGGCACAAGCCGGGTGGTAAAATAGAATAATTGTTGATTAATTTTCGGGATAGGTCGCTCGGCTTATGCCGTTTCGTATTTTGGCAAGATCAATTGAGTGTGCCTACCTGGATACAGCATACATTCGTTCAACAATTACTGTTGACCCGAATGCCTTTGTATTCGTGAGCTAAGTCACAATTGACGGTATAATAAATGTTAATAATACAGTAAGTTAAGTCAAAAATCTGATTTCTGCATCCTTCACCTGTCTGTTCGCGGGTTGAAGAGCATGTCTACTACCAGAATCAAAGTACATGACAAAAAATATAAGGAACGTCCCAACTAGACAAAAGCCTGAAGTAGGGGGTGGCCCAAAGACATAACGTTCGTTAGAGTAACGCTACGAATTATATTTTTATGACCCTAGCGTCATGTCAACCCTCATATATACCTAATAAAATCATTTTGAATAAGCTTATCTTATTGATCGTTTTGTAGATTATATCTAAACTTTAAAAAACAATCCTATATTAAGTAAGTATTTTAAAAATAGAAACACAATTCCGAAGAACAAAAACTGCGCAATTTTTCAAAGTAAATTCATTTTATTTCCACCTGGAGTTGCGAACTGAAGTTACCTATGCCATGATGCTTAAGTGCTAGCTCGCGCTGTTGTTGTAATGTATTTCTTTGAACGTCACAATGAAAATGTTACTTGTAGCTGTTCCCCGACTGCATAAGCTTAGTATCGGCTCCATTTATATAAATGCTTCTTATGATTGCTTTTATAACGGCCCTTTGAAAGCATTGGCTTTGATATTCGCAATTATTCTTTTAAAAAGGCGGGTACTTTGCTATCTTGTTGGAAATTAATTTTGTGTTTTAGTAAACTATTTGCTTTGTCAGTTATTATGTTTTTAACTACATGTGCGTAACGTCATAATAAATATTCTTTTGATATTAAAATATGAATTTAGATACTATTTAACATCTTGTTTTGAACGTGTACTAATAAACCTAATAATCTTTTTTTACGTAAGTTCTGATTAAGTTTTCACAATGGTATATTAATTAAAAAAATGATGCGTAAGTTTTTTTTGTATTTTTCTAATATTTTAATATATGTGTCAAAAGGACATTATTTTAATTAGGAAAAGCCCAGAATAAAAACCGAAATTACTAATAACAATAAGAACATCGCAAGTTCTCATTATTTTGGTATAAATAAGTTCTCAAAATTAACCCATTTTAATGAACTTGTCGTGCATAACTAATTAAGTTGTAAATAAGTTTTCCTTATTTCCGAAATTTGCCTTTGGAGTACGTAGAGATTGACATTATAACTTAATAAACAAAAGCTGCCGCGACGGCACGTCGTCTTTTGTCAGGGTTGCAAGTTGCAAGATTTTTCTGAGAAAAAATCACCACGTCTTCTTTTCAAATAATAAAGTCGGGATCAGATCTCAGAAAGTTATACCAATGTAAAACACAATAATACCTATTTGCCAAAAAATTTAAATAACCACCTTCAAATTAGTCGAAGAGAAATGACTAATGCTATGAGTAAAAAGCAATTAAATTATTTTTGATTCACCCGTGAAATAAACATTCAAAATTATGGAGGCTATATTCGTGGTAATATAACTCGCAAAAGTTTTCATATTTCGGTGTAGCATGCGTTGCGCACTTTCATATCTGCGATAACTGTCTCGAAAGGGGGAGTTAATGGTTTCATATACCTTTATATTTCTTTATAGCTTTAATAGTTTCTCTGATGCTGCTTTGAAATTGTTTTATTAAATGTTATGAAAAGTATGAATTTTCGAAAAAAAAATTAACACTTTCTGCTTCTTTTGGATGTTTCACTTTTGAGCTTTTAAGTTTTTACATTTGAACGGCACAACTTGCAGTGTTTTACTCATTTAGCCTTTAAATCTTTATTTACTTACTTTTTATTTAAGCTTGTAATAATGTGTAATATTTTAAAAATAATGTGAATCATACGGAAAATTATAAATGAAACGTTACTAAAACATAAAGCTTTTATCAAACCCATCAATTAGATTAGCCCAATTCGTGCTAAAAAATCATTCAAATGATAGAGCGATATTGCTTTTTCGTATTTTATAATAACATATTCGGATAAAAAAGCTTATTTTTAAGCTCTTTAATATCCGGGCGTCGAAGTGGCTAGCCAGCTATGGGTGAAGCTTTCAAAACACGATAGTTCTCGATGTCACCGAATTTTATTGGAATATTGAAATTGTTGTTTTTGACATTTGAGGTCGTAAAATTGTATTAGGTATTTAGTAGTGCTATTGATTGGTATTATAGACATCTTGATCGCACCAACAAAATAGGTCGAGTTAGAGTTAAACACAGAAAAGTATCCTCATAAAATTAAAAACCTAGAGAAGACTATTAAAAAAGATTAAATTAATGATAAATATTGTTCACCCAACAATTACATGTACCTTCCTCGGAATTCAACACGATGTGTTTGATTTCGGAGACCAGTAGGACCATCCTCATTCAGTGACATTATGTCTCATATTTCAGATGAATATACATCATTTTCATCTCTACCTCTGACAAGTACTCGTTATATGTCGATCGGTAAACTTCATCAACTATCTAGTGTGACATCCGCAGAATATCAAATTTAAAATCTTGAACGAGAAATCTCTAGATTCGAGATTTAACTCTAACTTCTACAATATTTAGAAATATTAGAATAGACATATTGGAGACAGTGTTACTTCGAGAATTCCTTTTTACTTATCATAATTTTGTGTGACTGCGTGTAGGTATTATCAATACATTTTCATAACAACTACTTTACATAATAACCTTATTTTTAACTTACTAATGATAAATTACAACGTGAAGCTAGATTTGCAGCATTAACTAATTATTTCAAAATAATTTCTTGAATTGGACATACTCAACTTTGATCCGATATAAAAAAAACTAAAACGTTACGTATCTTAGTAGTAAATTCACCTTTTTTTACAAACAGGAATATAGATACGTGGGGCAACGTGGCAATAGGCAAAACTAAACTATATTTTCAACTTGTAAAAGCATTTCTAAATAAGCACGATTCTAAATTACTTAAGAATCATAGTTGCGTTGTCAATATCGATGGTTACGCATACCATTGAAACATTTATCGACTGTCGATATCGGGTGCCCTAAAAGTCCCCACGTGACATTGCGCCACCGGCTATAAAAGAGATATATAGCACTCATAACACTTCCAGCCAGGATAGGTACCGACATATTTTTCTAACGTCTCATTGATGTCGAAAATTATGTCTGATCTTTTGGAATAAGGTCTTTGATATCTGTATATTGCAAGGTTGGTTGGATATTATTTTTGCTTGTCAACCTTTTTTCCACGTGGGGCAACAATTTATTGAGTAGATTACCGTTGTAGTATTCATTGATACCTGTAATTTATTTTAATCAAACCAGTCATTAATAATTTATATACGAATATGAATAGTTTTGGTAAGGTATATTATTAAATTTAATAAATAACATTTGTCAGCTTAATTTCCAAATATACTTTTAAAACGTATTTCGCAACGAACAATAATTATATTACTAGCGTACTGCTCTTACGATTCCTCCGGAAGAGGCAATACAATTATTGTTGAGAAAAAGTGAATGGAAATAAAGTTATCCTTTCCACTATTTTATACCTCTTTTCTTTAGTAGAGACAGCTCTAACAGTGTTGTACTAGTATTAAGTAATAAGGGAAAGGTAGGTAGCTCTATATTAAAACATTGGAATTGTTGCCACCTACACTGTAATGTGAAATAAAATAAAAAAACTATTACTAACTACTTGTATGGATCAAGTGTCCTTAATAAAATATTATTATTATTGTTTAGTGTTTGACCACATAAAACGTGGCACTCTCATTTCAAAATCATGAATCTAGTATGTTCATTTATTTTAGTTTTCTAATTAGTTCTCAGCTTAATCATTATAGTCGTTGACTACTATAACTTAGTAGGTATAGAGCTTAGATATATTTTTGAAATACAGGTTAACTGAGAACCACATACAGTTTACTAGTCTTATTCAAGTATTAAGAGTCATCAAACGCAGTCTTCATTATTTACCTCGTCACTATTATCTATAGCTCATATAAGCAGAACCTTTCTTTCCCGCTCGGTATGTACTGAAGTTTCGTGTTATTTAAAGCATATTTGGATACAGGTAAAGTCGACTAAAAATTATCGGCTAAATATGAATTTATTGACAAAGGATACAAAAAATAATGTTTATCAAATAACGTTTTCACTCTGGTCCACCCCCGACGACTTATTTATATGGTAAAAGAAATGTCCCAAAATGCAAGGAGTCTGGGCCAGGTCTTTGTACAGTTTATCAAAAAATAGTTTAAGATGCTCAGAACACTTTTTGATTGTTAAATTGTTATTAAAACACTTTGTTTATTGGTAGGAAATGAAATTGTGCATTATTAGTGTGCATCACAAACAAAAAACATAATGGCGGAAAAAATGTCATTTTGACAGCTAAGGTTTACTTACATCTTTTTGTTTTGTGTATCGATGGCTGGTTGCCATTAAGTCCAAAGAATTGAATTGAATTGTTTTGTGTATGTTTAGCTTATTTAACAGTTGTAAAATTAAAAATAAACCGAAACAAAGAACTCAAACGCAAAGAACAATCAAACACACAGATCAATGTGATGTGAGTGAAGTGTGCTGTGAGTGAGGTGGCTGTCCCCTCTGCTTAGTGAACTTACTTCACTTGACAACTTCCGCCATAGAAAAGATTCATTGTCAATGATGCCCGCTAAAACGAACACAAATAATGTTGAATTATTTATTTTCTTACCATCTAACTACAAATTAAATCAAATTATTTGTATTTTTCCTATAATTACCATTTATTTGTCAATTTTTTTTTATGGTGTACAAAGACCTAGCCCAGGTTGTGACATTTCTTTCCACGAAATTGACGCCTAACCACGAGGAACGTCAATTATCGAAAGATAATAACATAAATCAAAGGAAATAAACAATTCTAAATGTATACAAATAAGGTCTAAAGTCACTTAAATTGTAACCCGTCAGTTCAGGAGAGCACACGATTTGCGCTGTCATGCTCTTACATTCTTTCGTACAACGCTTTCGCTGCAACGAATCTCATCGGGGTTACAATATACAGTTTCGGAAAATATATAGTTTTTGAAAGCTTCAATATAGAGTTATGTGATATTGCATCAATATACAGTTTCAATATCTGTATACGATTTGTATTGCCCACCTCTTTTATAAACAGCTCTTTTATAAATAAATATAAACAAACATTCTTCTTTATAAACAAAGATTAGCTTTAATAGTACTTGTTATTATAAATATGTTAAATAACCGCCTGGAAACCATATTTTTAAAGGTCTGGATATATTTTTTTTTTTTAGTTCAATTCGTTCACTTTTATCTGTTATCTTCTTCCATGTGCCGCTGTCAGCTTCTCTTAGCGTGGCAAAATGATCACACAAGAGGCGAAGTTATCGGCCATTAGCTTTAACCTTGCTTATTACCATCAACTTTTACAACAGTCACGGTCATCACATTTTCTTAGGGTACTACATGAAGTAGTGATATTTAAAAGTAATAACGCAATTGTAAAGGTGATAGTAATTTTAAGCTTTAGAGAATAAAAATACAAACCAATTTTGAAAACATAAACTTTATTTACCAATAACCAACAGTGGCAAACCATCTCACTTCGTTTCTATTTCTAATTGTATGAAAATTAGTGAATTGGCATCAACAAACCCAAATCAATTCAATTGCAGTATAATAGTCGAAATCAATCAGATCCATTACCGAACACCTAAAATGATTCTAAATTCAGAATAAGTGTTTAATTTTAGCACATCATCCAAAATTTGCATTGAATATATTACGTGAAATTGATCTAAACTTAGACTTTCAAAGCTGAAAAGTACAGCATTAATTTTGATAGCACTTCATACCCTTTATTGTGGCAGTATGAAAGGCCAACAGTTAAAATAGCTTTCGCAACTTCAAAAACAATAAAAGATTCTTGAAACGGCTATGGGCTGATATTGTGTGGTTAAACAAAAATCTCCATTAGGGCTTCAATGTAGGGCTTCAAGGACTGTCACTTGTTTGCTGAGGAAACCAAGAACCCTTATCTTAAGTGGTTCTTTAATCATAAGTGACTCGATGGGCTTCTCCTTCACACGTGAAAAAGGGCCCTTCGAGTATTCTCCACGTTTTATTAAGACCATTCCGGAATTGAATTATTGAGATATTGGGTTTTAGAGTACATAAAGGACATTTGGTGAGCAAACGTTCCTTTTCCTTATGACTTCTTTGAAATAAACTTATCGTTAGACAAGTGTTTTGTTTGTAAACTTGTTCTATATCGACAAATGAACATGTTCTATGTTTTGCCTTTGGAACATTTATACATTTTCTTATTATTTTTGTTTCTTAAAAAAGTTCTGGCAAGATACTTCTCAGTAGTGAACAAAGTTAGATTTGTATTTTACCTTTGCACTTACAAAAGGTTAATTTCGATCAAAATTCGAGTTGAAGATCAATTTTTAAGATGTCTGTTTAATTTCACGGTAAAGTAGCTTCGAGTGTGTATATAACTTTCATCACCTCTATTTTCGTAGCGCATTCGAAAACCAATTTCTTTGGAACACGTTTGTATGCCACTAAGTCGATTGGGTTCCTAACGATATTTTTTTCCTTTTCTCAGTTGCATACAATCTGCAGATTAGCAGATTTGAACAACTTTCTCGAATTTATTCAGCGCGTTTACTTAACTTTTTTTTAAATAGTCGGTTGGAATTTTGATTATTTACTATTATTATTATTTTGTAAATGTATTATTATTACTGTTATTACTGATTGTACTTATGTGCGTTTCGCTATTATTAAATTATAAGGCCAGAGACGAGAGCAAGGTTGCGTTACATGTGAATATTCATCTTGCCTATTGCGAGCGGGTTGTTTGATATCCGACGAAATCTTTGATGAACGTGTGGACAACAACGTGCGACCCCAGACGTTACAAGGCCAATTCCTCATCGTAGGTCGTATGGCGTGTTTATGGGATTTATTATACTATTACGTTGGGGTTGTTCTCTAGTGAGCTGAACCCGACATCGGCCATGGGCTACACTGCAGCCGTAACTACGAGCGTTGATATAATAACAGGTTTCATGATTGCTTGATAGAAAAAAAACCTAGTATTGTTTTTTATGCATATTTGATAAGTATTTTATGATAATGACAGAATTTACAATGATCGATGATTGCTAGTCGGCCTGTTTAGATAGATAAATAGAAACTTCCTGCTTCCCGATCAACTGGACGCTAAGTATTTAACCGTACAAAAATACTAACTTTGTAAATGTATTTCCTTGATCTAGTTAGCGTGATGCATAAACGCCTTTGTCAGCAGATCCCTTATATGGTATGCTGCATACCAATAGTAGCTCACATTTGCAAAGTAAAATATACAGTGGTAGAATGTTCAGCTATTACGAAATATGTGTGTCAAATCATATTGCCATGAGCTTTAGAGAAAATTATAGTTTTATTACATAAGCTTTGGATGCATAATGATAACTTGGGTTTGAGAATAAGCTTCCAAGTAAATTTTTTATACAAAAATAAAGACAACCAGTAATATGGTGGAATCAAAGTTTCAAAGTAGTTTTCCTGTAATCTTAATATTTTTCACTTCGTATCTTACAAATGTTAAGGAATGGTAAGACTTAAACTAGGCCTTGAAATGAAAATAGAAGAGAATTATAAAAAAAGAAACTTCCCTAGACCAATTTTAAAAGATTTCATTTTATATTTAAAATGTTTAATTCAGTTGTGAAAATAAGATCTGTTCATGTCGTCTGTGACTGAAATTGAGGTTTTAATTGCGCGCTCACTATCGATTTTATAATTCTAGTCAGTATGCATCTTGTTGGTACTTTAATAATAAATAGAAAACTTGTACTTTTTCACACGACCATGTCTATTGAATCATGGGACTCTTACGTAGGAGTAAGGTCTACTACCAACAAACACAGTGAAGATCCTTACCAGCCCGTCTTCATGAAGGTTTTTGCGAACTGGTAAAGGAACTATTTAACGCTAATAAGAACAAGTTGTCAATGTTGAGATATTAATATTTGAATTTGAATTATTTGAATCTTGTCCTGATTCAAAACATCCCCTAACTTTAATTAATGACCAGAATTTTTAAAGACCGTCCTACATCCGTTTTTTGCTCTCTCCCAGGTTAAAACTGCTTAGTGCGAGCGGCGAGGCGCCGCTGCTGGGAGGCTGGCGCAGCACGCCGCACACGCCGCATGCGCCTGCGACGCCGGCGCCGCATCATTCGCACAACCATTTATCTACGCCGCATTGTAATGGGACTGACAGGTCAGTCTTAAACCGTCGTCCAAAGTGAGAACTCTTAAGCTTTTTTTTTATAAAGATATTTCGTTATGCGGAATTCGAATGCTTGTACTTTCTTGGTAATAAACTTGGAATTGGTTTTACAATAACGGACAAATTGTAAAACATTTATACTTTATGGGCTTCGTTTATTTGTTTGCTTATATGAAATTGTAAATATGTAATTAGATTAAAAAGTAAATAAACAATTAACATTAAAGATTTTTCTTAGTTGTAATATGATTATTAGAATATTTGCAATATTATTCAGAGAATATAATATGATACCCATAATGAGTACTTATCAGGTTTTGATTATTTATTTATCGTATTATTTATTGATATAAAATTACAAAACATGAAATATATTGGTATAAATTTAAAGCAACTTCTGGTGTCTCATAACCGGCCGACATGTCTCACCTCAATAACTCACATTTGACATCATCTATCATTGTGGTTACTACGGGTAAAAATACATATATTATGTGGAAGCATTAGGCTTTAAGCATTTACTCTAGGGCTTATTTATACTTTATTTTTATTAAATATATAACGAAAAAACAACTTAACAAGACAATAACTCTCTGCATTACGTCATGGATACATCACTTTCTATATTATCGGCCACAATCTCTAATCAAATCGACTGTCAAAGCGGATTACCCCGACGTGGCGTCCACATGATAGTGTGTCAAGTAGATCAATATTCAATTAAGGTGGTGTATTCCGTCAATCCTGAAAGTCAATCCCTGGCACCAAACAATCAGTTTAATGTAAACAGCGCTGCTTACATTACATCACCATCTATATGCATCTTCGATTTCACGGTCTTATACAGGATGTAAAGACGTTTAGGTTAGGACGAGTGTCTTAACAACTGGTACAATAAATTTTTCAAATTTCTTTGCTTCGTTAAAGTACTGCAATATCGCTTTAGATGTTGCTACCAGTACCTATATTAAATCGCACAGAGTATTTCATCAATGGGTCGTGATGAGAATTAAGCTGGAGTTCTACAGTACCCGAGTCTATTCAATAAATTGCAAACCATCCAGTATTGGCGGATTCTTTGTCGTTTTGATGTGTGGTATACCGATAGATTGTTTTAGAGTATACTATACTTTCTTTAGGTTTCTACTTTTAAACTCGTCCGTGATTCAAAATAGCACCCTTGCCTTAAATAATGTCTATTTGCTCCCTTATGACACAATCTACTAAATGAAATCCCTAGACAAACACGCCACGTGTGTGGCCCCAAACTAGCAAAGCTTGTGTTATGGATGACCCATGAACCCAGAATTAACGTACGTATATAAATAAGAACCACCATGTTCTGAGAACATACATTTGTGGTCATCAAACAAATGAATGTCCCGACGAGTCACCATGGCATGCCTACTACCCACTACTAACATACCATTAGTATTATTTAAAATTATAATAATTTTTAAGGATATGGTTGTAAACCCTTGCTGAGTTTAAATTTAATCTTTGAACTATTCTAGACATATTTTCAGCAGCATGCATATGAATTGTTTTAAATGGCACATCTACATAATGAGGTAATTCATATTTTTTAAATATTATTTCATTCACTAAAAGAAAATATAATTTGGTAAAATTAATATCGAGACTTATCATATCAGTATATCGTAAGGGCCCATATTCCTTTGAGTTAAAGGCAAGTAACTCTAAATACGTTCAAATGGATCCGTCACACTATCACTTTTCAGCGAAAGTTTTACCAACATCCTGTACATTGCTACAATCTGGCAGCGCGCGAGTTATTCAATTAGATTGAGGTTAAACTCAATGGCTTTAAGTAAATATACTCCGCGTATCTGGCGGTGTAAATATATGCATGACAGCTTCTGCGATATATGGCCCGATTTGTTTACATATGTCTACAATTTACCATCCGAAAAATGTAAATAGTTTTTTTGAGGCTTTTGTCGAGGTTGTTGGAATAAATTTGGTTTGTTTATTCTGTTTTAACACCTCACTTTAGGAATAATATATCTTGTTGCGGGTGACATATGTATTCAATCTGGGTTTATTTTATTTTTATCTTTAACTGATGACTATATTGTTGTTGTACTGAAGTAATCTGATCGCCTGTGAGGTTTACTTACCAGTAACAGCCGAGAAAAATCCCTATTTCAATACTCGTGTGTACCTAAAGCAAGGATTTAATTCTATTATTGTAAAGCTGAAAATTGAATAATTGTATTTACATAATGGAGGCTGGTGTTTTATAAAAAAACGAAAGAGAAAACAGATTACTAACGTTCCGACCGTATTTACACAAAACACTGATTTTGGCGGTGCGCTGCTCGTAATAACAAAAGTTTACCTTAGAAAATCTAATCTGAAATTCCAATAGAGGGTAAAAACTGGGAACCTGAATATAATAGGTAGTTTGCTTATTGTGCCATCGATTGATCTGACATGTTGTACGCTAATCGCGAGCTAGTCCACTTTAGTGGCCCTAGAGTTTCTTTTAATTACATTACGAATGGGACGTTACAACACTGCTTTCCACTTTGACCACCATAATATACATATATATACGTTTTTTTTCTTTTATTTGTTCACTATAAAAAAAAGAAATACGTTTACTTTTCATTTACATTGTTGCAAAAACCATACTAAATTTATACGCAACAAAGGACAGATTCAGGTCGTCAGATTGAAGCGATACATAGGTACATAAAGTCAGTAGTAGGTAGTTTACGTCGTCATCACTCGTCAGGTTGACGCGATACATAGGTACATAAAGTCAGTAGTAGGTAGTTTACGTCGTCATCACTCGTCAGGTTGACGCGATACATAGGTACATAAAGTCAGTCGTAGGTAGTTTACGTCGTCATCACTCGTCAGGTTGACGCGATACATAGGTACATAAAGTCAGTAGTAGGTAGTTTACGTCGTCATCACTCGTCAGGTTGACGCGATACATAGGTACATAAAGTCAGTAGTAGGTAGTTTACGTCGTCATCACTCGTCAGGTTGACGCGATACATAGGTACATAAAGTCAGTAGTAGGTAGTTTACGTCGTCATCACTCGTCAGGTTGACGCGATACATAGGTACATAAAGTCAGTAGTAGGTAGTTTACGTCGTCATCACTCGTCAGGTTGACGCGATACATAGGCACATAAAGTCAGTAGTAGGTAGTTTACGTCGTCATCACTCGTCAGGTCGACGCGATACATAGGTACATAAAGTCAGTAGTAGGTAGTTTACGTCGTCATCACTCGTCAGGTTGACGCGATACATAGGTACATAAAGTCAGTAGTAGGTAGTTTACGTCGTCATCACTCGTCAGGTCGACGCGACACATAGGTACATAAAGTCAGTAGTAGGTAGTTTACGTCGTCATCACTCGTCAGGTTGACGCGATACATAGGTACATAAAGTTAGTAGTAGCTAGTTTACGTCGTCATCACTCGTCAGGTTGACGCGATACATAGGTACATAAAGTCAGTAGTAGGTAGTTTACGTCGTCATCACTCGTCAAATTGACGCGATACATAGGTACATAAAGTCAGTAGTAGGTAGTTTACGTCGTCATCACTCGTCACGTCGACGCGATACATAGGTACATAAAGTCAATAGTAGCTAGTTTACGTCGTCATCACTCGTCAGGTTGACGCGATACATAGGTACATAAAGTCAGTAGTAGGTAGTTTACGTCGTCATCACTCGTCAGGTTGACGCGATACATAGGTACATAAAGTCAGTAGTAGGTAGTTTACGTCGTCATCACTCGTCAGGTCGACGCGACACATAGGTACATAAAGTCAGTAGTAGGTAGTTTACGTCGTCATAACTCGTCAGGTTGACGCGATACATAGGTACATAAAGTCAGTCGTAGGTAGTTTACGTCAAGGGAAGGAACAGCCAGTGAAACAATTGAATAAGACAATGCCAACCGAATTCTACGTTTACGTTTGCATCGATAGTCAATATATAAACACAGTCACCATTAGTAAAAAGAACACCAACAACTAACGATTTCCATGGGCGCGGATTTCACTTACCATAAGTTGGATTGCGTGCTCGTTTGTCGATTACAATTTGCTAAGCAAATCTATCACTAAGGGAGCATTAATGAAGCATCTGACGTCTCTGAGTTTGGCCGTAACCGTACGATAGTCTCGAGATAGTGATTAAACTTCGGCCATAGACTATGCATGGAATTATATATGCATTGCATAGGACCAGCAATGCATGCTAACAGTGTTTGTAAGCAAAACGAATCGTCGGTACCCTTTGTATTTAAACGTATTATGTTACTTGTGATGTTAAACATATATCAATATTTGGTAAATTCACAGTAATAAATCTAACACATAATCAGTAAAACTTTATAGGGTTCATCAACCAACGGTTCTAGATATATTTAAAACATATTGTATACGAGTTATAATTACATGAATTGTGCGAGAAAGTTATATTACCTACTCTGCTGCTGATCAGAAAACTTACATTAACGAAAATTACGCAAACTCGTGGTTCACCCAATTGGCTACCAGCATTCGAAAGTGACACCTCTGTTATGATCTCACAGGACTAATAACATGTACACGCGTCAACAAATTCATTCACACATATATTACAGTAGCTTATAGCTCTATTGGTAACCCATAATTATGATAGTTTCGTAAAATATCGCTATTCTTTTGCCCACAGCAACAGTAGAGGAGGTCTACGGCGGCGGTCGACGTATGCAAGCGGCCGGCTGCGCTCGGGACCCCATTGGTCCTTCGTGTTCGATCCCGCGGGCAGACTGTGTTATTATTGGTCCATGGTTGTGTCCCTCGCATTCCTCTACAACCTGTGGGTCATAGTTTATAGGTTCGCCTTTCAAGAGATTAATGGTAAGTATGACATTTCATCGGAAGAATTCGATCTGTTGGTTGCAGGTTGCAGTAGTTAAATATCTAAGCGAATGTTTTTCGATTTACGTTCAAATATTAATATAGTTAAGTAAATAATTAGTAGTAAGTGTCAGATTGTTGTTACAGTATGATATAATAATAATTATAATATATTATAAAAATAATATTGACTGTATGCAAAAATTCGTAGATATTTGTTGCTATAAAATAGACTTACATTTCTATTCTAATAAAAATAAAAGGACAATAGACAATCAACACACGAACG
This sequence comes from Marasmarcha lunaedactyla, assembly GCA_923062675.1. Taxonomy (NCBI): domain Eukaryota; kingdom Metazoa; phylum Arthropoda; class Insecta; order Lepidoptera; family Pterophoridae; genus Marasmarcha; species Marasmarcha lunaedactyla. The sequence continues at coordinate 7,602,408 of OV281342.1, read as the reverse complement.
TTGATTACCTTCCGCATACACTCCAAATTTATGCTACATTAGAGAGTCGGTGATGCAGTAGTTAATGTGCTGGTTTCTCTATCTGAAGGCCTCGGATTCGATCCCCGGTGACAGCCAAATGTACCAATGAAGTTTTAACAACTTAACACGTTCGGACGTGGTAACGGCTATAACCGTGATAATGATTTAGCTAAACAGACAGTACGGTTATGCCCGTATTTTTTGAAACCATTATAAATAACAGTACGGCTACAACAGCAAATTTTCTATAACAGTTCTATATAAAATATTTGTACTAGCACTCTGTGTAGATATGCCTTGGCTGTACTGTCAAAATACGATACATTAAGTCCAGTTTTTGAATGAGTGTTGCACACACACACACGAGAAAGTGCTGACATTGACACCACTGCTATAGCCGTAATGTACCTATACTAATTTGTTTGACCTGTGAATGAGCGTCGCGCCGACAACCACTTAAGTGCCGCATCATTTTGTTGGATTTACCACCAAAATTGTTGCGCCTTTATATACGTTTGGATAAGTGTAGAGTTAAAAGATACGTAATATTTTGATTACTTTTTGTGTAGAATACATCATACAATAAGTATACTATTATTTTACCCATAAAAAACATCAAATGCATAATTATAATAACCTATTTTGGTTCATTACCTGATGAGCAAGCCGGGAGGTAGTAAACAAGACGACGCCCGTGTGGCGCAGGTTTTGGAGGAAGCATCTACACCAGAGAGCTTAGAACATGATCCATTTTGTGATAATGAAGGTAAACATGGTTCAGACAAGAATTTTGAACCAACGTATAGTGAATTATCGAGCTCTAATGACGAAATACTCAAAGTTCGCATTTTAAGTTATGTCCTTCCTAGCTTCACTAAACGTAAATTCAGCTGCTCTACTGATGGTATAGATGTCGAAACACAGTCAATATTATCTGTTAATGGTAACAAAACGACATTCACAAATTAGTTGAGCAAGTACAGTCATACGGTTATAGCCGTGGTAGCCAATCACAAACGTACTATTGGTATGATGCTCTATGCCAGTACTGCTTGATCCGTATTTCTAATTTGTATGAAAACTTTCACTTCCATTCTGCAAACTCAAAAAATTACATACCGCCTCCGAACGTGTAAAGTACCACAAGCTTACAGCTCCAACGGTGAAGAAAAACATCGCGAGGAATACCCAATGATGTGTCAAGCCATCATTGGTGTTAGCCAATATCGTGCTTAATTTGATATTTGAGCCGCTAAAAACCTTAACAATATGCCAAGTAAACAGAATAGAGGAGGAAAGGCCAATTCATAGACTCTGTCCCTGTGAAGTATCTCAGTTACAAACAACAAATCTTTTTAATAGTTTGAACGTCAACAAGCAACAAACAGGTACACTAACTTTCTTAATTATAGTATTCGTGTTAGCGTGATAAATTCAAACTTTATTTATCTTATTTTCAATAATATTCACCATTTTAGACGCATAAACACCGTGTTTTGTCAATAACTTAACAGCTCACGCTATAAGAGCACTTTTATCGTCGTGTTATATTGTTGTTTTAATTTCATTGCAATTTTATTCTACGAGCTTGAGCGTATGTAGTACCTATAGGTATACTTTTATGAATAAGAATATAATGAGACCTCAGACAAACACACCAACTGTATGAACCCAAAGAAAGCAGATGATTATACAGCGAACTGGGGGAACCCAGAATTAACATTAAAAGTAAATAACAATGACCCGAGCACAAACATCTGTGTTTAAAACACAAATGAATTCCCCGACCAGAACTCGAACCTGGGACCTCCGGCGTTTGAGGCAGGGTTAATGCCCTCTACGTGACTCAGCCGTCATAAAACATATTTATTTATGATAACGATTTATATGTATAAAATAAAACGGTTATCCTGTATATGGCAAACATAAATACTAAATGCTAGAATAAAATTTAAGCAATAAAAAGGCGTATTTATGAAGAAAAGTACACGGATAATTCACTAAGAAACCCATCGGGCAAACTTTGTAATAACTCACAGCTTAGATTAAGCGACGCCGATCCAGCCGTAGTGCATAGCTACTTAGAAGTTGCCCGTCGGGTCGCGAGTAAACCCTGCGATCCAATTTCACTGGGAGACATTGTAATATTTTACTTTCTGCCGTTTGGGGATAGAATTTGTAGTGATGTATCAATGTTGTCGATTCTTAGGTTACGTACGCACATATAACAAACATTACAACAAAGGTATAGTTATTATTTTTTGGGAAATTTTAAGTCAAGCCCCAGATTACTTTATTGGTCACGTGATCAAACTTCTAATTTCATAACTTAGCCACGGGAAAATGAGATAGCCTCTAATATACTAATTCGTCTTTTTTGCAACGCCTACTAAATATTCTATAGAAAGCGTAGTAGTAACATTTGGGTTAGGTTAATGTTAGGCTGCATTTATCGCATGCGCGAGCCGAGCGAGCGAAGAGAGCGTGGTGCGGGAGCACCCGGCGAAGCGCCATAATCGAAATTGGATTATAATACAAAATTTTATAGCAAAAACATCATGTAATAACATATTTTTAGTGGCTTAGATAGTTTTATTTAGACGCTCGTCGGTTGTGGCTGAGTTATTAATATAGATTTTTTGTGGCGTATAATGCTATTAAAAATAAGTCCGTTTCATTAGCACCCATATTTTTTAGTGTAACAATTTGACAGATGGTTGACTTAAAGACGTCAACTTTTAAAAAAGTTACTTGAAGTTTAGATAAGGTATAAATTCACTAAGGTAGGTAGTATACTTTGGAGCATTTTAATTAACCATTTCACTTCTCTGAGTGGGGACTTAAGGATGACAATTCTCATTAGATCGAGATTTAAAATTGATATTCTGGGGATGTCAAAATGGACATTTTACAAGTTTACCGATCGGTATGCAGCGAGTGCTTGTGATCGGTTAAGATGACAATGTATATAGATAGGCATCTCGAATTCGAGAAATAATAACACTGAATTATAAGTGCCATAACAGACGTGTTATTGTTTATATAGAATGATTATCCGATATTGCCATAAGTTTTCACAATTTATTATATTTATTATATTTAATAAAACATTTATTAACCGGATTTTATTATATTTTTACATTTTACATACCGTGGTCTCATAACTGATGGAAATAGTAACTGATGTGTTTTATTTTATATGATATCCAAAAATCATGAATATTTGTTAACTAGCCCACTTATTAAAATATTATTAGGTTTAAGTCAAGAAATATGCCTTCATGCCAACTTTGTCACAAGAGCATTGACTCTGAATACCATCCCCTTAGCGGTACCAACACCCAGTTGAAGAGTTTTGGTTATTATTATTTATTAAAAGAATTATATCTTTATACCAGATAATTATTTCATTAATTGAATAAGCTATTTTACTTTGAAAGTAAATAAAAACGATTCAATACCAAACAAAACCAAAAAATATGCATTGATATTTGTATAATATTTCACAGCCATAAATTGTCGTCTTCGCTTTTGTCCCAGCATATTGCAGCGTGGAATCTAGCATTACTTTCAAGATTGTAAGATTACGACAATGCAAGATCAGTAACAAACCTCGGAAACTGAACCTTAACTTAAAGCTACAGGATGCTTTTTTAAATGCCAACAGATCCATTCGATACTGTGTTATAACTTGAGATTTAGACGTAAAATGTTTTTACTGTCTTTGAATACAGCCATTGGCTTCGTAAACTTAAATTAATTTTATTCAAAATGTTTGGGGATTCCGTTGCAATATTGTAGCTGTAAAGTAAAGAAATAAATTTGAAGAATATTTCAATTTGTACTTAAGGTATCTTTTTTTGACAAATTTCGAGGTTTATGTTTATGTTAACCGACAGTTCGGTCCTATAAAAAGTGTTTGTGAATGATACCTCATTATAAAATGCACTGTGTAAAACCATAATGTCAGTTTTGTTACAATTTTCAGAAAAAAGTTTGTGCAGTTCGTAAACATGAAAAATTCTGATTTATGTGGTAGTATTTTTGTGTAGTTTGTGTCTATTTGTGTTTTTCATTTACATTTTTTAAGACAACTGCGTGATGACGGTATAACTTGGATTTTACAATCCAATGGTTTACAGACACTGGAATGAATTTTCTATAAAAATGTCTAAAGGTTCTTTACAACAGATACTTATTGTGATCATGACATGACAGTTCAAACAAAGAGAAGTTAGAAGATTATGCTTCCAGATGTCGCCCTATGGAGGTCAAAAAAGATTAAAATTATTTTATGCATTTCTTTTGCAATAAACACAATTGCCTTTTTCTGGAAGCTGTCAGTGACAAAATGTATTAAAATAAAATTGTTATCTCGTATTCGTTTTTGAACCGGTATCTTGATTCTTATCTTTACACACCAAATTACGTTGAATATTCCTGTATGTTAGTGAGTAGTAAATACACAGTCAAAAAAAGAAAAAAGGCACATTTTACTTTTTCAAATACCGTAAAATATATTTTACGGCACACCGTTAAAATATGACCGTAATAACAATTCTGTGAACCTAATTTACTTATCAGGTTTTCAGGTGTAATGTACTGAAACAGCAAAATATTCGCACATATTTTGCTCTGCATATCACAATCAGATTTTAACATCGTTTGTAGGAATTATTGGTTAATTTATAAAATGAAACGCATGAAAAACATTACAAAATATTTTGGTGGTGAAATATGGATTCAGCGGAAATATTATTCTAGTACATCAAAAAGTATGATGTACGATCGTTTTTTTTTCTCATGTTTACACATTTATATAAAGAAAAATCAGTGATCATTAACGCGTAGATATCATAAATGATGTATTAATTTAGATGAAAGTCAATGAGTATCTTCGTAGATTTTTTTAAATATTAACGTAAGAAATTATTTTCTTTTGTTTCGTCATTGCTTAATTTACAAATATTTTATGAACCCAAAACATCACTATAATACCAGCAAAACTAATAATAACATCACAAAGTCTATCCCAAGCAGCAAACAAATCTAACAACCATCCTTTTTTCTAGGTGAAACGCTGATAGTCTGGTTCTGCCTCGACTACTTCTCGGACTTCCTCTACCTGGCTGACATCCTGTTCCACTTCAGGACGGGCTACCTCGAGGACGGGGTCCTACAAACTGACGCAGCAAAACTCCGCGCCCACTACATGAACTCCACCACGTTCTACATCGACTGTCTCTGTCTTCTACCATTGGACTTTCTCTATCTATCAATCGGATTCAATTCCATTTTACGCTCATTCAGATTGGTCAAAATCTATCGTTTCTGGGCGTTCATGGACAGAACGGAACGGCACACGAACTATCCTAACCTATTCCGATCGACGAGTCTCATACATTATCTCCTGGTGATATTTCATTGGAATGGCTGCTTGTACCATATTATATATAAAAACAATGGATTTGGAAGTAAAAACTGGGTTTATCATGACACCGAGACGGCGGATGTGGTGAAACAGTATCTTCAAAGTTATTATTGGTGTACGTTGGCGCTTACTACTATAGGTGAGTGATTTTTTTGTTATTGGAAATCGGATCTGCATTTTTCTTTCATCTCATCTAATGGAGAGTGATGATAAAGATGAGGGCATGTCACGTCCATTCAAGAGGTACCTATTTACTCTACTTTTGATTATTCGAAGATTTTATGTTTTAGGGAAAGTGTTTTTTAGCATTTATAATTGTTTAACACATTTTATATTATACTTTAAACATTTATTTAGAGCATTCAAATTTCTTAGTGTGTATTTAAGACCTTTTCCATGACGTAAGTGAAGTCGCTTCAGATAAATTCTGTATAAAGGCTATGTTTAAATTTTAAAATGAATTTTATGTAGGGTAAAAAGTGGTTAATATTGCGGTAGTAGCTGAAAATAACAAGAGTGGAGTGTACTTTTAATAGCAAACGCAAATATTAGCTCGAAATGAAACCGCATTGTTGTACGCAGATGACGTCAGCGCGATCGTAGCAAACCGTAGCACGTACCACGTCTGCGGACTGTGCTTGGATGGAATATTCCTGTTTTTTTCCAAAGTGAGGATGGATATTATGTGTTGGTATACTTTTAAATGAAGCCGGTAATAACTTACGTATCTACATGCTAAAATACAGAATATCTAGCTGTAAGACCTAAATTTTAAAATAACCAAAGAGATTATCAACCTCCGTTAAAACCAAAAAAAAAATTAAAATCCAAAAACTGTTGACAGCCATTAAAACTCGAAAAGAAAACAGCGTTTTTAATAGCATTATTTCCACTTGTTTCGAGAGAAAAAGCGTAAAAGAGATGCTTTCATCGAGTGAAGCGCCATCATGCCGAGTGCCGGCTCCCGGCTCCCGACTCCCGGCTATTGTTCACAGATACTGGAACCATCTTTTAATAAATACTTTGTTCATTTGCATAAACGATTTCTCTCGATAAAAAGTGGAAATTATGCGCGAAATAGTTTACAATGTTAATAAATAGGTAATGTTTTTGGATATTGTATATTAACGAGCTTGATTTGATTTAATTAATTGTAATGATTTAATATTTCCTTAAGTTTTCACGATTCATTACATTTAACGAAAAGGTCGTCACGTCTGTGAAGGCACCGAGCGAGGTGACTTTAACGTCGAATAAAATGAAATTAAACGCTATATTTAACGGAATTATTTATTTTTATAAGTTTACGGGAAAATAAGAACACCGAGTTTAATAAAAGCTCAAGATATTTTCAACTCTGTCAATTACGGGCAAAAATCTTTTCAACTCACAAAACAGCTTGTTACATGAAAGTCGATATTTCAAAATAAACAACTTTCTAACACTCAAAATATAAAATATAAAAATATCCAAATATTTTCTAAAATGAAAACCTTTTCAAGAGTACCTTGAAATAGGTATAAAAACTTAAGAAACGGAGCGTTATACCTTATTGAGCCCCTTTGAGCTCGGCCGACGCCTTTCCCTTGCGTTTGATAAAGAAAATTTGAATTTCCTTTGTGATCACGGAGTATATATTTTATTAGTTCTTCTGGGAATGCAACGTTGATATGGGTTGAATTGATATCGGGACTGTTAATATTGTTCTATATTTTACTGTTATAGAAAAAAGGTAGTAGCTTTTTTCATAGTTGAACCTTTGATTAAAGTAGGTGACAAGCTCCTCAAAAACGGAGCTCAATAATCTTGTTCCCGGTCGCCTGATTGTAGTTTAGTCACTACGCAAACCAAACCGACCAAATACGAAACGACACGAATAAAAACGAAATTATAGGGAATGGAAAGATTCTGTCTCTCTCGCAAGCTTGGCATCTTTTGTGTGTCGGGGAGCAATATAGTTGAGTTTGTGTGAGTAAATGTATGGGTGGTGGTACCAGAACCATTTTTGACGTACGTTGTGTAAGTACGTCACCTATCTTCGGCTCATTTACATAAACCAAAGAGATTAACAGAAATATATATTTGACGACCGAGTGGTGTAGTGGTAAGTAGCCTTGCCCCATATACCGAAGGTCCCGGGTTCGACTCCTGGCCGAGGCATTTATTTGTGTGATGAACACAGATGTTTGTTCTCGGGTCATGGTTGTTTGCATTCATGTTTATTCTGGGCTCCCCCCCAGTTCGCTGTATGGTCATCCATAACACAAGCTCTGCTTACTTTGGCGCCATATATTATTTGTCAAGTTTATCTTGAAATTTTCATAACGCGATCAAAAAAGGGCTAGTTCAAAATGTCTCATACTAAAATTTGCTCTTTAAATATTATCATTCGAAAAAGTTTTATCGAAAGCTATTGAAAAATATTTGGGACACTCTCCATATTAAAACCCTTTTGGAAACTGTCAGGTAGATTTTTTACTCGTAAAGCCGACTTTTATCTATTGATTAGTGTTTTTTAGCTGCGCTTCAACATATTTTGAATATTTATGTGCTATATGGAAAAAAAAACAACTAAATGAAATTTAATGCTTTTTAACCAAAGTCCTCAATTTGACGCAAGCGCTATTTCAGCCAATTATTTACTGGCAGGTTCGTTTTGGACAAAATTCGAGTCGCTATTGGTTGATATTTCGTGTTAATTGAATATGGACCAATGGACAAGGTGTGAAATGGCAGTTTTGATATGCTTTGAACGGTGATTGCAACCTTTTGAGGCGTGAGTTTTATCAATTTCAGTCTGAACTTTTTAGGTATCTCCTCGAATAATTAACCTATTACGTGAAATGTTATTTCAAAAAAAGTATTTGCTTAGCAATTATAGTAATATAATATGATACGAATTAAACATGATAAAATTTGCAAAACAATATTTTAAATTTAGGAGGGCCATTTAAATGTTTAATTGAAATTAAATTATTAACTAAATTTAAATTATTATTTATTGAATTTTTTTATCAACTATGGGTGCAACCTTTAAAAACAAATATTTCTGTAATTAACGTGGAAATATGCTTTTGAGTCATGGTTGTTTTTAAAAAAACAGAACAGAAAGTATTTTTCGCAAATATTTTATTTCATATATGAAACAGTAAGTAGTTTCCACTTCAAGTATTCACAGTTGCAAAAGCAAAGCGTATTTCACAGTATTTCACAGTATTTCATTAACATAGCTGCAGCGTCCACTTTCTGAAACGTCCAGAACTATCTAATTTCCGGTTTGTAAAAGCTGGAACATCATACCGACTCCTTGGTAAACGAACTCGACAGTTGCAATTTTTACTTGCAAGATGGCAACACTTACTAGAAGATGCCTTCAATTCTATGAATTAGAATTGTAGGATATTGAATCTGGCTGAAGAGGTTCTTGGTCGGTTTTGTTTTTGAAAGTTTACATGCGTTGGATAGCTGTAGTTCTTTCGTTTTAGGATATACTTTCTGATTAGTTTTATTGAAAGTCAAGAGGGCTAGGTATTACTAGCAAGCGTCAGTGCGACAAACACCAAATTATAATCTTAACAAATAATATTCTATAGCGAAGACGCGCTACTCAACGGACCAATCACAACGTTCTACATCGCAATATCAAATTTCATAAACGATCATTATGTATACGACTTCTCGAATCCAACCAGTGGTACTTTCAATATACGACGTTACACCCCTTACAATCAACGCAGTTTTTGAGTTTGACACAATATCCTTGTAAAATGTCGATCTTATTATAACTTTTTAACAACTTTAATATACGGATGTGTTAATTGATATAAGGATACATATCCCTGAAGCATCATTCGAAAGGGCGTATGGATACATTTATTTCAAAGGTTTCGCGTGTTTGCGAATTGTCAAGCTTTTTGAACTCAAATGTACACAAAGTTAAACAATAAATTACCAGCCACTTATAAATTAAACATTTCATTCCAATTCATGCTCTAGATTTCTGAACAATCATATACTCTATTCTATCAGCGACTTCTTAACTCAACTGTACACATAATCCAAATGTCAAACTTAGACGTTTGATTCCAAAATTGAGACAATCGGGGTAAGAAAATGCTAGTTCACCTATTCTATGACAATGCTGTAAACGCGAAAAGAGACCGACGATGAGTAGTCATTTGTACGTGCAGCCCTATGTGTGCGTTCGCTTGTAAATATGCAACATAATTTTTCGTGCACCCGTCATCTCATAGATATATTATAAAGGAAGTGTAGATTCGTTACCGGTATCTGTTTAGTGGGAGCGTAAAACTAAGGTATTTACCGTAGTTGACATTCCTTGTTTTTCTTTTTCCTATTGCAAATTTGTAAATAGGCTTGTTTGTGTATTCACTTTTAACATAAAAATTTTGATAAGGAATGAAACGTTATACAATAACTGCACTTTTTTCTTGTACCTACTGTTATATATAGGTACTTATTTTGAAAAAACTACGGATTCATTAAAGGTCATAAGTTACGCTTTTCAAATAAACTTACTGATACTTAATAATTAGCTGGTTTGAATATTCAATATTTTTATAACATACACAACTATTTTAGGCGCATGGAACTCATCAGCCTTATCAGTAATGAGATATAACGATAATTACAAATATATTTATATTTAATTTATACATTTACAATATTTTACTGATAACATCGTTCCCGAGTCTTCTCTCAAACTGTCCAATTTTACTTCGAGCAAACCCTTAGAGAAATCGTACGTAGGAGTAGTTTAAGATCCTGCTTAAAGCCATCAATCAGCGCTAGGCAACAAAGTCCACTGAAATTTAATAGACCATAAATAAACAGTCCGTTTCGAAAAAAAAGCCACGGTCACGGTCTTCTCACCCTTGTCCATCTTAAGGGAACGCATGGTTAAGTTCCCTTCAATCTTTTACCTTTAATGTGATTATTATATAGAGTCACGTAGAGCGTATTATTCAAAGCTATAATAGTATATAACACAACCAAAAGGCAGACCTGATTGCAAAAACAACTTCTATCGGAATCAATAACAATTTGGGCAAGCAAATAATAATTTTAGGAGCAAATATCCTGCTAGCTGCTTTATTTATTCACGAATACTTACATATTTATTTATTCCAATTACCTTTCTTATTTGTTTATTATAGCTGGAATCCCACAAGCCAAATTAACAACAAAAGATAACATAAATTAAACAATTTATGTTACCTTTCTAAAGAGCGAATTATAGTTCCTTACCGATAGAAGGAATAAATACTTAATGAACTATGGTGGTTTACAAATACGCGATTGAATTAAACACTCAGATTAACTGTCAGTAGTTCTATAACTAAATACAATGTGTCACTTATACAATTATGGGTGTCGGTAATATGCCTGCAAAGTTGTGCTTCGTGTAAAGTAGCTACAATCGGCCGGTAAGTGTTAGGCGATAGTGTTGTGTAATGTAATAATGGAATGCAATGAGTTATTATACTCGAGGAAAAATCTGTTAATGACTTTAACTTTCTATGGGAGTTGTTCAGGTGGAGTTTGCGTTTAGTTAGTTATAAAGGGCAGTGGTTAGGTACGTTGATTCATTCCTGCATGTGGATACGGTGGGATTGTTAAATTGTTATACTTATTGTCTATTTAAGGAATCATAATTTTTTTTATCATACTTATATCAAATATTCAAGCATTAATTAGCTACCCATACGCCCATAATATTATGTACAGAGCCGTCCTGCAAGTCTTAAAGCATTTTCTATCAACCAACTCTATCAAAGCTATACGAGGAGTAGCTTGTTGGTGTACGGAGAAAGGAACACTAATACGATTTTTATTAGATTTAATTTAGGACTAATGATATTAGTAGATTTTTTCCTGAAACACCGCCAAGTATCCTCGCACAGCTTTGTCCGAAACCGAAGTAATAAACGAAGTTGTTTTCCATGCGTTGTGGAAAAAAAAATGTTTTGTTTAAGTCATTGTGGAAAGTTAGAGTCCAAAAGAACAGATCATAACACACAGAACAGGCAAAGAAGATAATTTATTCTTCCCGATTACCAAAATCTGGTCATATAATCTTTATAGTGGTCACTCTTGCAAGAAAATATACCTGTCAGATGTAAATCTGTGAGGTATAATTTATTGTTTTTACTTTTGCATTTCGAACGCCTAGTAGACGTCCGTGGTAACCATAAAACGCTTCAAACTTATTCTAATTATTTCATAACGGCGAAATTTTGATATCTAATTAACTTACCAATTGAATTTTGTTGCTGAATCTGTGTTGACGTTATCATAACGGTTGTTAAATTAATTTGATTAGTGTTACCAAATCAAAACAAACGCATGCGGGTCGATAAAATAACTTGCCAGACTAATTAGTTTCGAATGCATTCAAATGAGTCAAAATATGTATTATTTTGGATACATTCATTTCTCAATATACTCATTTATTAATTATCGATTGTAGATTTTGGGATATGTATTTAAATTTGTATAATGGTTAAAATTATGGCTTGCTTGCTTGGAAGAACCCATGTTTAAATGAAACCCTCCTGAAATTTAATATTTCTTAACATTATAGAGTCAATAAAACAAAAGTCTTGCGAGCGAGATTTTAAATAGTATATCTTTTATTTATACACGGTATTTGTGCGACGACTATCCTTAAGGGGCTTCTAGTAATATATTTTTATAGATTAAAATATATGACATTTGGAGTCGAAGCTCAAACACCTCCATTCGCCAGACATTTTTAGTTTTTAATTTTTATAAACGAGGTGCCAGTACTTAAGTTGCTAAAATTTTTAAAATAAATTATTCATAAAAAAACATACATACATGCTTTAAATTATTTGCATGAGATCTACCATTTTTAAATAAATAAATGTCAAAATCCAGTTATGGGGTAAAATTTTCCATTTTTTCAGTTTTTTCGAATTTCTACGTAAACAACCTTATTAACATGCTTTGTGACTGAACTAATAAAATGTATGATTATCGCAATTAAAGTAACGGCACCTCATTAAAAAAAAATAAACTAATGTTGCTAAATGGAGCTCAGACCCTACATGTCTTTATCGATAAAAATAGGTGAACTACTAACTCCTACAGTATGTACAGTCGTCCCTATAACACATTTTATAATTTTCTGAAATGCAAATAAACCTGAATAAATATTACGAGTATAATGAGTGTCAAATACAGTAAATGCTTGTCACGTGTCAACCCTACTCATAAATAAGGTTTTCTATCGCGATTTAAATGTGAAAAGCGCTAGTGAAAGAAATTGTACCTTTCAATTTATCGCACAATACTTTAAAATAGGCTTTTTATTGTAGTAACAAACATAGATATAATATAAAGAAAGTGTAGATACATATCCAGCCTCTGTTTTTTTCAATATTAATCACCTACAAAATGTAATGTCGTCTGTAGTCTGTTCCCCCAAATGTAAAAATTACATTGCAACCACTAAGGGATGAAAAGATATTTGAATGCAATACTAAGTTCAATACTTATAATAATTTAATTTGCGGTTTTAGAATAGTAAAATGTAAATTTATGTGAGGGAAGAGGAGACTGGGCAGTTAGACGGCAATTTATGTATTCTTGGGTTTTTAGTCCACTTTAGTATATAAAATCATTTGTTTTACTTTATGTTATAGATTACCTAGGGAGTTATTATTATAAGAAAATAAATTAAAATTATAGAACTCAAAGAAGAGAAGAAGACTATATTCCTCGGTTTGGCCGAAGAACCTTAAAAATGTTAGAAGTATATGGAACCAATTCAAATTCAGATTCAAATTAAAATATTTATTTCCCAACGTTGACAATTGTTCTTATTGACGTCAATAAATCATGGCGCTACAACCAGTACGGAAAACCTTCGTGACGAAGAACTGGCAACAAACTCTACTTGTATAGTTTTTTCAAAATATTAGGTCTTTACCTATGAAATTGCCGTTTTTCACGAAATAAATGAAGCGTAATTTTTTTATATATTTTTTATTTCTATTAATCAAAATAATCACTTATGCAATCAATGCATCTTTGCCAACGCATTGGTAGCTTATTGATGCCTTTCTTGAAGAAATCAGGTGGAGGGGGGGCAACAAATTCTTCAAAGGCATTTTGTACTGCCTCTCGGGTATTGAATTTTTTTCCCGCCAAGAAGTTATCCAAATTCTGGAAAAAGTAGAAGTCTGTAGGCGCAAGGTCTGGTGAGTACGGCGGATGACGGAGAACTTCCAACCCCAACTCTTGTAGCTTGGAGACCGTCTGCTGTGCAGTATGAAGTCGCGCGTTGTCGTGCAGGAGCAGTGGAGCCGAACGATTGACCAAAGCTGGTTGGAGACGTGCGAGCTTCTTCATCATTGTGTTCAGTTCTTCACAGTACACATCTGCAGTAATGCTTGTCCCGTTTGGCAAGAAGCTGTGATGAATTACACCCGCGTTAGACCACCAAACAGTGACCATCACTTTTCTAGGGGTAAGTTTTCGTTTATGGCATTGTTTGGGTGCTGAACCAGGGTCCAACCAACTTGCTGAGCGCTTACGATTGTCAAACAGGATCCATTTCTCGTCACAAGTAACAATGCGGTTCAGAATTCCTTCATTTGTATGCTTGCTGAGCAGTGCAAGACACGTCTCCACGCGTACTTCGCGCTGGCGGTCATTGAGTTCGTAGGGTACCCATTTGTCAAGCTTTTTTACCTTGCAAATTTGACGCAAATGGACCAATATTGTTTTGATGCTAACGTCGAAAGCTGCTGCTAATTCAGCCGTGGATTGAGTTTCATCAGCTTCCACAATTGCCTTTAATTCGTCATTGTCGACCAAAGTTTTCGGACGACCACGGGGTTCAATTTTCAGGTCAAAATTTCCAGAACGGAAGCGGGTAAACCAATAACGGGTGGTGCGTTCGTTTGTAGTGTTCGCTCCGTAAACGTCGTTGATGTTGCGTGCCGCTTGTGCCGCTTTGCTGCCACGACAGAACTCATACTCCATAATTACTCGAATTTTTAATTTATCCATGATGACGAAAAATGTTCGAATGCGTTGAAAACAAAACACTAACTATTAAACAAATGACGATTTTAGAAAAAGAATTCCATGTTTGTCAAATAAAATTAATTTGAAATTAGAATTATCAGTCAAAAAAAAATATTTTCATTTGAAATGGCCAGTACGGCAAAACGGCAGTTTCATAGGTAAAGACCTATTATATGTACATTGTCTATACAAAATATTTTTATCTGCATCTACTAGCTCCGCAAGGCTCCTCAACTATCCAAACGACGAACACCCATTTAGCAATCGCTCTCTTCAACCATATTAGAAGGAAGTGAGCGAGCCGTAAACCCGACGCTAACCTAATTTTAAAAACTTTTCTTGATTGTTCTGATCTCTTCCATGCATTGGCTGCGCATTCCTTAGATTTACCTAACCTGGGATTTCAAACCACCGGCTTCATATAATAATTATTTTCATTAAAAGCGTGCTATCATCGATACGTTTATCAATATTTGCCTGCACTTTAATTAAAATAAAAACGAATGCAATATTAAAATATTACTTACTCTATTTGCAGGCATTTAAATTTCTTATCAGTCTGCAACTTATTTTGACCAACGCTGTAATACTTGTGTTAATTATTAATAAAGATTATAAGTGAAACTTTAAAAAACCATTGAAATTTATATAACTACTTTTATATTTACCCGTTCTTGAAGAACCTAGCTTTTTATTAAAAGTCAAAATAACTATGCTTTTCAAGTAAATTTACAACTATCGGTTTTGAATTGTCAATATTTTCCTAAACAGAATTAAAAATTATAAGTATTTTTTTTATTGCATGTTCATCCCCAATACTGACTTATTTTACAACACCAAAAGGAGCTTCTAGGTTTATATTTAATTTTCTTTAAATGATTAATTATCTAATATTTTAAACACACTCATGCAACAACCCGCATACTCAACACACATGGTATAAATAAAAAAGACAAATATAGTTATAACACATACTTAGTATATTAAAACACATCTATTGCTGTGGATTGTGAATAGCGAAATTACATTGTTTATTTTAAGTATGATTTTTTTACTCATTTGACATTACCGTGACATCAATCTAATTTTAAGTTATAATATAATAAGGTACTATATATACTGATTGACATTTACTTATTTTGAACCCTGTGACATGTTATTAAAATTGCTACAACTGTTGCAATACATTTTTAATTATATTTATATTACATTTTTTTTACCAGAATTGTATACTATCCGTTTAGCTTGGAAAAGAAAAAGAAAATGTAAATCCACAATTGGCGTTACATTTTTATACAATTAGGACTTTGATTATTTTTTTTTATCTGTGTCATGTACTTTTAGAGAGCTGTAGATTTTGAAATGATTAAATAAATTAATATATACTTACACAGCTATTTTAGACACAAGAAACTTATTGGTTTTACCAGAAATGAGATAAAATGGTATTTAGAATAAATTTATAAAAATTTATACATTTTCATATTATTATTATTTTACTAATGGCATCGTTTCCGTGTGTCCTCTTGAGCTATCGAGTTTAAGAGATGTCAAATATAATTTGTCACATCAATTCTGGCTCCACATTTTGAAAGCATTTCCATTTTTACTATGAAGGTAACGTCTCTATAAATTATTTGAAATGTTTGACTAGGGTATCTTGGTTCATAGATACAAAAGAAATTTGTATTCCAACAGTCAGCACTTCCCACTCATCTATTAACAGCGATGCTATTCATACTAGCAATTGTTCATCGTTGATTGACGTAGGTGCATGATGCGTACACAATGTGGTTAACTGTTTATTTATAGGTATTAAATATTGGTCTGTTGGGTATTCTATCATGAAAAAATTTTCGCAAATAAATTTTAGCACGTAAATTAATTTTAATTTTAGTTTTTTAAAGAGTATGATCGTTTTGTTATAAAATCAGGTAACAAAATATAATCCTTGGAATGACAGATACTTATTGCAAACACTGACATGATAGTTTAAACAAAGATGATGCTACTAGATTACGCATAAAGAGGTCAAATGTGAGTCAAATTATTTTACGCATTTTCGTTAAAATAAGCTCAACCGCGCTTAATATAATAAAATAATAAATATCTCACAATTGTTAATAAATTACCATCTTGATGTTTTATCTTTACATACCAAATATTGAAACTATCTCCATTCCTCAGAAGAGCATTCCTCAGAAAACATGAACACAACTCCTCAGTAATCCTTACCTCACACTTCATATAATCTCGAATCTTTTACGAGTGTAATAAAAAGGTGTTACAAAGTGCACAGCGACTTCAAGACTTCCGTCGTTCCAGACTTGAATAGTACCTGAACTCAGGAAGCCAAGTGTAAGGGGCAATATTCCGTAATGGCTCTCCACCATCGCATATTAAATTCTTTGATGCTAAGAACCTCTTAAAATTTAATGTTTTCTTATTTTGTAAGGAATAATATCTTGAGAACTTATTGTTTTGTGTTCAGGTTTTATTTTCGGTTATTGAAAGTTTTTTGTTATTTTATGCAGGTTATTTGAGCCTAGTGTTTGATATGTTTCTGAATTGATTATACAAGATAATTTAATTTTTTTACGATAAAGAAAAATTTTTTTTTAAATGTAAATACCAATTTTAAGCTATTACTAAAAAAATGTACAGTCATGTTTGTTCATAATCTGTAATCACTATTTTTCATTGGGTTTTATAAGACTCCTTGTATTTTGCTACCTGTAAAAATACGTTTATTCTTATAAAAGAACAGCTTTTCAAATATTGTTTAGATGATAAAACAAGAAATTTCGACAGTCTTAAAAGTTTTAACCAGAAATCAATACAAATACCTTCAACGAGCCTTTACCCATACGAGGAAAGCTACGCTTTAGCATCTGTCACCGCCACATACAAAACTTATATAACAAAAGTTATACCTCAAATGTAAACCCACCGGTTAGGTGAAGAAATGTATCTCATCATATTGACATCATCAAAGTACCTAATAGTTGCGAAATAAATTGCACCATTCACATTAATCCCCTTTTATATTTACCTTTAACCTACTCTTTTGTCCTAACCATCCTGTATCGATGCTTATTTGCATAGAGCACTCTTTCCCAAAACAACTGCAAAGCAATGAATAATTGGAAATCTCCCGGCTCATATTGTATAAACACTTGTAAATTTAATAAAACCAAGTTGAAATGACTGTGAACGATTTCTTCGCATTACAGGAATTTAAATTAGGAACGGCTTGTCGTTGAGCCCGCCAACTGAAATGGCACACGAATTAGATTGTGTAAACATGACTTAAGCAGTTTTATGTTTCTCGGTATGTTTGTGCTTACTTTACATGAGTTTACGGAGCATAAAATCTTGTATTACTTGGGTTATATTTTAAAGTAAATACTCGAAAGATTTTGAATGTGATTTTAGGGAGAAGTTTGTGAAAGTGGTTTTGTAAAATAGAAATTAAAGATCCATTGATTCTTTTTTTTGTTTTAATTTATTTATGGCCTATCGGAGCCTATACAATAATTTAAAGAACCCACGGGAATCTTATCACGATTTTGTTCTTTAAAAACGAGTTTCAAATATTTCAGCATTGTTGCATTATGATAAATAGGAATCGCAAAGTTCATGCGAGATTAGTGTTACGTTTTTCCAAATCTTCTCATCCGGGCGTCTTCACAGCCCGCGCGACCCTAAAAATTATTGAACATTCTAAAATCCCATGTAATCGAACACTGACCATAAATACAGCCAGCCAGAACTTGATAAGAACACTTGATAGGATAAACAATTTATATCCTATCAAGTGCAGTAACCAAGCAACCGAGCCTCCATCGGAGCGATTCGTCGTAAGTGTCAGCCCTGAGCGGCGATCCGTCTTCGATGCCCCTTTCTTCAGGCTATGTACAGCTCGGGTATCTTTGTTATCTTATATATTCAGCTGGGGCTGTATCTGATATAGGAGTATATAGCAGTTCAATTTTATGTATCTGTGTAGTGGGTCGATATTGAGTATCCAAGTAAGAATTCCGATAGCGAGAAGTAATGATATGAAAATAGTTTTATTAAAATTTTGTTATAACCAGCCAACATAACGTGATCCACTTGATGGTAAGTGACAACCGTGCCTATAGACGTCACTAATGTTACATGTTATAGATAAATTATATTCCTATAGTAATGATGCATTGCCGATAGTTGGCTTAAATTGGAATTGCCTCTGTTCCATATTTGACTGGCTGTTTCTTTCCTTTTTCCGGAAGACAACCACGTAAACGTGATTATTATGTCGGTTAAAATAAGAAGAACTATAGTGTCGCCCATGACATGATCAAAGGAACTACCACTAAAAACTGTTGTTTTTCGAGTTACGGATGTTTTCTATTTTGTATATAACATGTTAATTATACCTTCACCTCAGTACGTTGTGTAGTCATCCTTCGACATTTCCTTTGTCTTGGTATGCTTAAATGAAATAAAAAATTTCGTTACTTTATTTTGATTAGATTCTAATTCCTACTTTCCAAAAGTTCGAATTATCATAATGAGTGATTTTATATTCACAAGCCCAATTATCATTCGTTTCTAGTATTTCAGCAAACTGTTGACAAAATAAATTAATTCAGATTCGCAACAATGTTACAAAGCGAACCATGACGTTAATTAGCGATATACCTCAGGGCAGTGACAAACGTACGGCCCACCACAACATGTCTATATTGATATAGTGGGTGTAACCACAGTTTACCATTTGGTCAGTTTCTCCTTTCCTAGCTTCTATGATGTTGCAAAGTGTATGTTTTTAAGCGTTATAGTTGTAAAATTACTAGCTACTTTTTACGAATAAAAAAATAAAAATGATGATATTATTTTAGAAAGTTATTGAGGCAATTTATTTGCTCAAGTTGTTTGCCGATACTTTTCTGAATAAATTTCTTGAAATTTCAAAGCAAACTCAATCATTATTATTGAAGACATCAATGTTTAAATCTAAATTAAAAAAGTCGTAAATAATAAATAATGAAGAATACGAATCTCAAACTGTTTTTTTTTTTGTAGACGTGATAAAAAAAATTTTCAAAATTGGGATTAATTTCATTTTTGTAAACATTGCGACTTATTTTAATTTAATAATATTTTGTGTTATATGAACATTTGGTATAATTCACATACTATGAAGGTATGTACTTACGTAGCATTGGGTTTTTCACCTGATTAGTTATGCCACCCACATCAAACCTAAAATGACGCACATTATGCACCAAACGTAAAATAACGCTTCAAGAACTCCAACTTGATTTAATATTGTAGCGGTGACGCGCTACTCAACCGACCAATAACAACGCATGTTCTACATCGGAATATCAACTTTACTAAAGCGATTAGAATATATATGACTTTCCGACAATGATTGTCGGGCCGTGGGCCGCGGCCTGTTCACCCTTTTCTATCGGTGGAAACGCGTGGTTAAGTTCCCTAAAATATTAAGTGTGAATTGATACTCTTAAATTAGCCAGATACACGTCCTGTTCATAAATAAATTTTAACAAACGATCTATTTATAAATTATTGCCAAGCACTTTTAAATGACATTTTTTTAACTGTATAACCGCCGAAATATTTATAAATCGGTGCACGAGTTAGAATAAATTGTCTTTTTTTTTATGAGTTTCCATTTTTTACGAGGGTCGCTAGCATTTAATTTGTTTGGCTGGGCTTTTGTTTCACTCGTGGGACCTATCGTCCTAACTATGTTTTTAAAATTTACTGCCTTTTCACTATTCATCCCGCGATCATTACGTGCGTAGTCGTTGCCAAAAAGCGCTGTTCTGTTTTTTTTTTTTCAAGAAACTTATTTTATAATTGGGTTTATGAGTACTTTTAATGTCATGAGAATAATCAGGAAATTAATTGATTTCTATTTATTTTTCAAACAAAGTTTTCTATTGAACAAAGGTCTGTTAATATTTAATTTATCTGTAATCGAGTTTTAGAAAAGAAAAAAAAATAACTATAACTAAGTAATAGGCCGTAGTATATATTTTTTCAATATATCCAACTGACACAATAAATTTTAATCTTTCAATGTAGCTACTTACGACAATAACTTAAAACCAACCAACAATATGATTTGTTTTACTTGTGTGAGCATTGTGAGGTAGTGGATAGTCCCAAACACTCCCTGACAAAGAATACATCATGGTGGGGTCTCGATTTTTTATTCATGTTGTTCTTGCGACAATGTTCCATGAATGCTGTGTACTAAACAATTGTGAAATCTTTGTTAATTATTAGTTATTAAAAAAAAGGACTATAAATAATTTGCATTTCCCAGGTGACCTGCCGCGCCCGCGCAGTAAAGGCGAGTACGTGTTCGTGATCGCACAGCTTCTCTTCGGACTGCTGCTGTTCGCGACGGTGCTGGGCCACGTGGCCAATATTGTCACCTCGGTCAGTACGGCCAGGAAGGAGTTTCAAGGTAGGATCTTATTGATGTGGAATGTCCAATGCAGTGGGATTGACCGCCCGCTAACATACATTCTTTTTCAAAACACTCTGGGTGTTTTCAATCTGTCAGAGATCCATTAAAGCAAACGTCTTAATTGTTTATGTGCTTCTTATGTTCTTTGATAATAAAGAGAAGGCAAGAATGGTTTAAAATATTTTACTCCAGACAAGCGGTAATTAAAACAAAAGCTGTGGCAGTTCAAAAGGAATCTAATGGAGCCAATGTTAACAAGTGAACGTATAATTTTTTTTATAAATTTGTATATAACCGAATAACCGTAACTCTTTTTACTTTTTATATTATATTCGGTACTAAAAAAATTTGCTTCTAAATATTTTTAATACTATCTAAACAGAATGATTTTTTTTAAATATATCTACACACTGCAACGTGCGTGAGTCGCGATTTAAAAAAAAAGGCAATCGAAGATAATGCCAAGCCCTTAACAAAAATCTTAAGACCCCATTTTAGTTTTTAACAGATGCTTGACATTGATGGCTACAGACACGACGTTAGTGTTAAAACCATTACCAGTAACTTTAATACAATATCCGTTGCTTGTAGCAAGATAAGAGATAGAGAAGAGAGATACTTATTGAATAATACAATTTTTACCTAATTACCTTCCTAGGTCTAATTAAAACGAGACTTTGTTTGTACCGAATACGTTGTGTTTCAAATTGTATGATTTTGTCCTATTTGTTTTCTTTAAGGAGTTAAAACTTTAATTGTTAAAAGTCGTATTGACACAAATAATCATATTAGGAACACAATTGACCCATAGTACCGATACGCTTTTACGAAAAAAGTTACATCAACAATATATTCCATCCAGCAATATCATTTTCATATATAACGTAATATTGCTTACAAAAGATATTATTCATACGAAACGAAAGGGTTGATTTACTTTGGTCAACAAAATCAAACAACATAATGTTATTTATTGGAATATTTCTATTTAGGAAATGAATCACTGGGCATTTTGATGTCTCTTGTCGATACTGTGACTGTCGCATTTAGATAAGGCATTTGTATAATAATATTGCTTTGAATCAATTTTTGTAATACCTTGTTTTGTAGTACAATAGGATGACAGATTCCAAAAAGCTTTGAATACACGTTTTAATGTAATGTCGACAAAGATGTGAGGCAAAGTTATTGATATTGTTTGAAAACTTTTCGGGCTTATTGTCTTTTCAAATTTCAAAGTACTTGAACTCAAATTAACACATACACCAAAGCTTAAAGGTAAGCTCTGTGCCATTTATTGTAAAGTTTAAAGCCAATAACCACTGGAGACACAAACATTTTCTTACATTATTTGATAAAAATGTTTAAGAGTTCAGTTTATTCCATATTCCATATTCAGTTTCGAAAAATTCCTTTAGCGAACTATTTTGTAGTCAACTGTACATGATTCGTTATTTGTAATCATTTAATTATCGATAGCTGTAAATATCCACAAATGTTTATATTCGTCTAGTTTTATGTCATTACATAAGAAATTTTTCATTTTGTAAGTGAGGAACATAAAGTAAATTTTTTTAAATATAATATATTTATTTAATCAAAGTATGTACCATTGCTATCTATGCTTCTTTGCCATCTCATAGGTAGTTGATTAATCCCTTTACTAAAAAAACCATTCGGACGGGAATTAATAAAATCTTTGGAGGCGCTTTGGATTGGATTGGATGGAGGCGGGGTTGATTTTTTTTCCTTGCAAGAAGTTATCCAAATTTGGAAAAAAATAGTAATTTGTTGGAGCAAGGACCGAGGAGTACTGTGGATGTCTTAGACATTCCAATTGAAGCTCCTCTAATTTGGTAGCCGTCTGTTGTGCACTGAGTGGTCTAGCGTTTTCCTGAAGCAGCACTGGCCTACAGCGGTTGACCAGCCTTGGTTGTTTAGCAGCTTGCTTTTCCAGCATGGTTTGCAGTTGCTGACAACAGACATCTACCGTAATCGTCTGGCCAGATCTAAGAAAGCTGTAGTGAACGACACTGGCACTAGTCCACCAAACGCTCATAAATAACTTTTTTTGAGTCAATTTTCGCTTGGGGCAAGATTTGGCTAGTTCACTAGGGTTCAACTATTGCGATGAGCGTTTCCGTTGCATCACAGGTAATGATTCGCTTTAAAATCCTTTCATTATTGTGCCGGTTTAGTAAGGTAACGCAGCAGTCGACGCGCGTTTGTCGGTTTGCTGCTCTCAATTCATGAGGTAGCTTTTTCACCTTCCCAATTTGCTTCAAGTGCTAACTTGTTCTGCAGGTCGAAATTTCCAGAACTAAGACGTTGGAATCAAAAACGCACTCTGTTTTCTTTTGCGACACCGCCACCATACACAGCATTAATACTTCGAGCCATTTCTGCTGCACTGGTGCCACGTTGGACGTGGTCGTTGGTCGTGCCACTTGTACTCATAAATAACGCGATATTATAAGTTTTCCATTTTGTAAACTAAGTGACTCAATGAAAAAACCAAAAGAGGAAAAAACAAATGAATTACGGTTTTTGAAACACAGATGCGTGAGTAAATAGCTGTATAAATTTAAAATCGGAATTGACTAATACAAGACATAACTCCATTATTTACAGTTATAAACTTCTAGCTAGAGTCTTCTAGTTAATTGGTATATAAGTCGTACACCCAAAAGATATTGCTCTAATTAAAACTTATTATTATCACTAGGTTCGCATACTACATGATGTGTTTGGGGCACCACCATAATGTTTGAGCCGGCATTACTCGGCACAGCCGGGTGACAAAAATGAATAAATTTGAAGAAATGTACGAAAAAAATGCCTTGCGGCTTATGCTGTTTGGGTCTTGGCGAATGCTCCTCGGCGAAAAGTAATCGCTTTAGATATTTGAATGAAAATGAAATGGTAAAACAACAAAAACTAAATACCGGTCTGTCTCTCATGGTTTTTGAATTATTAAGAATTCAATTCTATAGAAAACTGAGGTACTTTACGTTTTATCTCATTGTGTCGATTCTTATCGGGTTGTTCAATACTAAAAGCTCATAAGTTTTTTTATTTGCTCTACCAGTATTGTTCTAGAAAATAAAAAGTATTAGAAAATCTTTAAAATAAGCATGTGAGATCCTCTTTCTCATCGCCCCTTTCCATTAGATGAGTTATTATACACACGCTTTAACAATAAAAAACATTAACTACCGATAATCATCTACAGTTTTTATCATAAATAAACAGTATTATAAATAGTGAAAGCACATTTTCCTTTGAAATATTATTAAAGACAATAAAGTTTTACAGTTGTAATTGGTATCTTTACAAATTCTTTTATAATTTCTCAGTCAAACTGAAAAAAGTTGAACAGAGCATTTCAGAAGACCCAAGGTTTCTTCGGAAGGTCGTCTTTATCAGAGCGTGTGCCAGGAACTCGGCGACACACGCCTCATGTAGACGGCCTATTTATAGAACATAGTTCAGACCTCTTTGTGCTACAAGTATTCTGTTCTTTGTGAAGGACTTCTGGACTGTTTGTAGGGAACATTTTATGCAGCTTTTTTGAAGTTGGTTGGAAGGGTTAGTTTGAAAGTTTGTTGTTTGTGGGTTATATATATTTTGGTATTCTATTTTATAGCAAACTTTCAAAAAATAATTTTATGAATATTTTAACTGATTTCAAAATATAGTATTTCGAAGTAGGTATATACGCTAAATATTACTGTTTGAAGTCGGAGCCAGCCTTAAAAACGACAAGCTAAGCTGAAAACCCACTTCTTCTGCTGCTGACAGCTCAAAAATAAATATTAACCTATACAAATAGAACCCTTTAGAATGAAATGTAATTTTTTTCTTATTAATTAACTTATATTTTAGATTGATTTTTTAATAATATTTTATAACCTACATATACCTAAAACTATTTTATTTTACACTTTTAAGTGAAATGTTCCCTTAGTCAAGATGTGTCTTGAATTGGGCTTTGAGATTTTCTTGTAACTGTCAAAATATACATACAAACTTAGACTCGCGGAGTTTACTACGGCCCTTGAAGATTTACACGTCTCTTGATCATCATCTATCATCAGGAGCTCACCGCATGAGTAATTACTAGTAGCAAGTCGGATAGTTTCATGCCTAGCTCCTGGCTTCATCATCAGAATTTTGTAACCAAATGCAATGCGTTGGACTTTTCAAAATAAACCACATGAGCTCAAAGTGGTCAAAATTATTCTCACATAATGGCTAACTTTATATGAAGGTGCTGTTCGACCTTGAGTTCCACGGTCTGCTTCCAATCAAGGATATCCTTGGCCATTATTATATATCTATCCGGGGTTGGATTTAAAAAAGTTAAAAAGTTTTTTTTTCAGTTTAATTTTGAGCAGTTCTATGGGGTACCTTCGAAGCACAAAGTCTAGCAGTTAAATCAAAGATTAAAGTTCAGCAAAGAAATGAGTTTAAAAATCAATAAAATCATGACAACCATCAAGGGGGTAGTGTAAAGTCGGTTAAAAATATGAAATCCAATACATTTTTTAAAATACCATTTCCAGTATGTGTTAGCTTTACTTATTTTATTTCCCTATTTAACGTTAAAAAATCTCATAGTCTAGAGTTAAATGTAATTAATCACTCTTAAAAAAAACTGCTGAAACGAAGGAAACGCAATAAACCCTCCAACCAATAAACAAGTGACACCGATATTCTCCAACGGCTATTAAGGTAAATACGGCAGTACAGTCACAGAAACTGCGGAGTCTAATTAACGTTGCAGTTCAGCCGGCATGAGACAATGGCGGCACAAGCGTCGCGAGACCCGTGACCTTCCTCCGTGCCACTGCAGCGAAATGGGTCAGCGGCTTGTGCGCTATAAATAGCTCGGGGAAAGTTGAACCCCTCCCTCCTCCGCCGGCACACCCCCGCATCGATCCAGCCTCCCCCGCACGAAGGCTACACTCCGAATGACACCCGGCTGTCAACAAATGTCAAACTGTCATTTCATTAGCACACGTTTACAATATCAAACGCTTTAAGTAGAACTTTCAACAATTATTAATTGTTCGCTCGCACCTACATGTGTGTCTCATTTTCATGAAAAGTATATTTTTTTACTTGGTATTTTTTGTATTACGATATCACATTAACGGTAATTTAATCGTGAGCATAAAGGATTTTCGAGACGTAAATTTAGTTTAAAGGTACTCCGTAAGCCCTCCAATAGTTCAGTTGAATCCTGTAATAAATCTGAGGAGCACCCGACTTAATTCTGATATTTTCACATATGTGTGATAAAGTAAATAAGCTAATGTAAGAGGGTAGATTAGGTGCATACAATCATACTTACTTTCTTTGTGGAGGTGATATGAGTATGGGGGATATTTAAAACATTTAAAGCGTAGTTGCTTAATCAATAGATAATCTTAATCAATAGGTACTTTGTCTGGGGATTTATTTATTATTATTTATTAAACAAATCCCCAGGCAACATAAAATTACATGATATAACAACTCAATGTTTTTATCTTTTTTAATGTTGTGATAGTAGCATTGGGAAAAGCTGATAAGGTATATGAACATCAGATCAAATATGCGGGAGACGAGCAAGCTCACATGTATATTATATGTAATTTTCTGTACTTTGTTCTATACCTAATATATAAAAATATATATTTTTAAATTAAGGTAGGATAGACATTGTTCGGATAAAAGAACCTTAGTTTTTCCGTTAAGTTTAATGTTAGTTATGATACTTTTTCTACAATTAAAATTCTTAAAATTACAGGTCTTATATGCGTAGAGACCTGTAATTTTCCCGTTAAAGTTAAGTTGTATCGTTACATTGGTACATAAAAGTACGATTTACGGTTTTATCTTACCTTTAAATATGGATACAGCACGTCTGTACATTTTTCTCAGTTCACAGATAATTGTGTCACCGAATTTCCAAACTTAATAATATTCAATACACAATTCTCTTGGAACTCGCGAAATGTTTGAATCTTGCATATTTTATACTTGTTGTATATATTTATTCTTCGTGATATATATCGGTAGATATTTCACCGTGGCTTCAACAGTTCTCGACGGCTCCCTGCGGTATACGCACGTGGTTGTGTATACACTATGTATAATGTGTACCACTGTATATGACATTAATACATTCTGTATGCACATATACATTGTATGTATGTAAGTTGGGAATAGTTGTCCTCAGTAAGCAAGTTGGTTAATTCACAACTTTATTAATGGGGCCTTGTTTGAAATTGTAACAATGTTGTAGGTTTAGTTTTTGACAGATCGTTTTGAACTTAGAATTGTATTGGGTAATGTTGTAATTGTGTAAGTAGAGTTTGTGGTAAGGTTCATATGTAGTTGAATTGTTTTCCTTTGTTGAATTATCTTATTTGGAAAATGACAGTTTAACTCTTGCTATATCTGTAAACTATACATCTATAGACCAGTGTTGTAAAGTGTGCAAAATTATAATATTTCTATAGTTCAACGTGCGTGAAAATTTCAATTAAAGTTAAGTAAAAATTAATTTAATTTAAAGCTGGCGCTAAATTAAGTTTGTCTCCCATATAATCAACAAAAAACCAATCATATACTTTCAATCCGTGTGTGTGTGCGCAAAACACTGCCCAAGCCTTGTACCCGCCGTCCTGTACTTAGCAGCTATCTACTAGTTATTTAATAGACATATCAACTTATAAAAAATATTTAACTTTTCTATTCTTGATTCCTTTACTTTTTAAATTACTAAATGTTTAATAAACCTTTTTACAACAACAGCACATTAATTAGTATTCGTATCTGCATGTCATCTTTAAGCATGCATTGTTTCATTTCTGGACTCAACTGACAGATAATTTAAAAAAAAAGACTAAAGCTTTTTATGTTTGGTTCTGAATTTAAAAACTCTGTGCTTGTTCACTGATCTAACTCGTGCGACGCCGAGGCACGGCAAGTATGGAGCGATTACTCAAGGTTATTTGCTTTGGGTAGCGCCTTAAGAGAAATGGCTAACTCGATGAGTACCTGATCACCGTACTTTGACAATTTGGGGACGTGAGGGTAGTTACAAAATCAATTTGGAGTAGGTAAAGTGACAACACGGTGTTACGTGCCTGTGACTTGGTGAAGTCCCGGCTGGTTTGCTAGCTATTGTTAATTTAGTTACACAATGTAATGGGTTGCTTGTTATTCAATGGTGTTTTAGGCCATTGATTTTTTTCGATTTTAAAAACTTATATTATTGATAATGCATTTGCGTTTCTGTACTGTAATTATAAAAAGATAGACTTTGCCTGTTTATTGTCGATACTTCAGTGATAGAGCTTTTTTAATAAAATTTTAAAACGCTTCCACCATTAACACGCTTAAATCTGATGTTTCATTGGCTATGCCTTATCCCAGTATTCCAACGGGATCAGACTTTACTAGGGTGAAATAATTCGGTATATATAAAGCAGTAATAATAGTGCTCGACCATCATCAGCTAGCATTGCTCCCTAGAATAGTAGACTCTCGATCTCTTATTTTTTACTTCGCTGTTTTCTATTTTACTGAAAACTTAACTAATCTTTTTCTGTTTAATTACATCCACTGTTTCTAAATTTAAAATATATTCTTTAAGCACACGGTACTTAAATAAATCCCAGACAAACGCACCAGCTGTATGGCCCCAAAGTAAGTAACGCTTGTGTTATGGATGACCATGCAGTTAACTGGGGGGTACCCAGCATAAACATACATATATAAATATCAGCAACCGTGATCTGAGAACAAACATTTCTTGTCATCACACAAATGAATCTGTGAATGAATAAATAATTATCTCTATTAATATTATAAGGAGATTACTGCTCCTCTAAAATTATCGTGTATTTTAGCTTAAACGATTAATAGCATTAATAGTAAGCATCGCCACCAAACTCTACATTATTAAGTTATTTAATCCATTTCTAAGCTGCGCTTGTCAATAAAGACAAAGCGTCTATTGGCACAACCGCAACCAGGACTCAAATTGACGACACGACCGTTCGTACTGATTAATACCGGCTTACAATCTTGTTTAGAACTCCAAATTGGGTAAACTCGGTGTCTTGGCCAGCCGTAGTTGTTCGCCAAATTCAATAGAGGATTGTTAAGACAGCGCTTTAAGCGGAGGCTTAGGCAATGCGCCGCCAGCCGTAAGCGCCGCTTTTGTATGTATTTAGGAATGAGATACGAACTCAGCCCCTTGAAATGCTGGGACAATCTGTGTAAGAATGAATGCGTTCGGACGAGGTATTCCGTGTAAGTAATTATTTGAGACTTAACAAATGATAAGCGTGTGGGTAAATTCAATTACCTATATTTAACGCGATTATAGATAATTTATACATATTATCATACACAACTGTATAATTGAGGTATTCTAATAAAAGTTATCATGGTAGCTATTCATTAAAAAATGAATTTCTATACCTTAATCTACTCGTGCTTCACATGGAATTTTCTCCTTCTGTTATGTTTTGAAATTATTTCGTATCGCCTAACATTTCTTTATTTAGATAGCTTTTACCTTAACAGGAAGTCGGAAAATGGGGTTTCAGTAAATTTCCGTAGCGTTTTCTTTGTAATGAAAATCGGGGATTAATGGAAGCTTTTGGATATCTCTTCACATTTTTTTTAAAGATTTTAACCTATTATTCATACTTTGAAATATTTAAGTCCGAGAAATTTTTTCTTAAGGCTGACCCTATAAATTATCCCGTCTTTGATTGAACATTTATAAGGCAATTTTTTTCTTGCTTTTATTATTTTTGATTTAAATTATTTTTTACTTTACATAATTTAACAAAGCGAGCCAGGATATTTTAAAATTATTGGTTTAATCTATTCATTTCTTTATAGAATGTAGTTAATCTGATATTTACTGTGATAAATAAAACAATTAATTAATAATGTAGGCTTGCATTTACGAAGACGCACCCCACCACTTTTTGGTCTCATCTATATCGTAGCGTGCGACCATAGAACTGACAATAAAGTTTCAACTTTATCAAAAGGCGAACAAGAAGCCTTTTCAATAACGCTCAAAAGCGCACTGTTTTCTGTTAAGAATTTGGTCACCAGCTCTCGAAATCTACCGATAAATGTATTTTGCCTAATAATCCAACATATGACAACAGCGGTCCACACCTAAATGCTCAAAGAATCAAAACATATTCATCAAATAATGTGTCAAAAGCATTTATCAAATAATAGGAACATTATATATTCATGTTTGTAAGAATATTTGAGCAGTATCTCGCGCCTCGTAGGTATATTTTCATCAACAAATTAGATTTGTTACCGCAGATCGGCTGACACGGGTGGAGTGAGTATTCGCTTAGCGATAGCAAAAATGTAATAAATATGAAATAAATGATATACATTTGAGAAGAGTAGGGTACACTTGTCGATCACAAGTACGCGAGAAGGCTGTTTGTGAGGGATTATTTAATTTCGTGTAAATGATAAATTCCTGCATTAACTTGTTTTGAAATAATGATAAAATATGAGAAGGATCATTGTTGGTTATATTGTTTTACCTTTATTTTTGTTTGTTTAGACAGGTTTTTTGATTTTTCAAATAATAAACAACGGAGTGCGTTGTGAAATGAATTTAAATATAATACATATTTAATTAATAAGTTTTGGAATTATGAAAAGCTTGGTAGTAGCCCTTTATTAAAGGACTTGGATTACATTCTGCATGGACATTGATTCGTATGATGTGGGTTTAGTATTTTGTAGTCTTGCAGTAGATTTATGTAATTCAAAAGATTTTTGTTTTAACTATCAAAAATTTCAATAAACCCAACAACTATAATAAAACAAAAACTTTGAACGGACAACAAAAAAAAAAAAAAACGCTCTGCGGCCGGCTCCGGCCGGTCGTAACGCAGTCAATCCCGCACTTTTAGTGCAACCCAACTTCGTCAGGTCTACGGCCGGTTTTTGTTGTAAATTTATTGACGACACACTCCGTAGTAGACTCGCGTTTGATCAGGTGGATACTTAACGGTGACAACTAAGCCTGATAGCGTTGCCCCGGTGCGCTTCCAAGGCCCTTCAGGCCAAGGAAAACCGGCTGACCCGATCCCATTGCACTTGGGCCTTTCCCAGGGTGACGGTACAGTGCTGTCCGAATTAGGGGCACCACTTCGCGTCGTCCCCAGCCCCCCTACCGCGGGTAGGGAGGTTTAGGTGCTAGGTTTGCTAGGGAACCTAGGCATTCTTATATATTTATATATTTTATATTGTAGAACCAAGCCCTCCAATGGACCAGCAAAGCTTGGTAAACTTTGCTAGGTCGCTCGTCCAGGCACTCGCTGCCTCCGGCATCCCCATCCCAGATGACGTACTAACGCAGGCCTTACAGGCAACTATCTCGTCCCCGGCCCCTCAGGCCTCAACCCCGGCCCTTCAGGCCTCCAACGTTCAGACCCCTCAGGTCCACAGCTCTCCCGCGTCTCCCGCCTCGTCCGAGATGGACTGCGAATCGGTCGCATCCTCTCACGCGTCGCGTCGTAAGCGTACCGCTCCCGGGAGCGACACCGAACCCGCGTCTGATACGTCGTCAGATGCCGTCACCTTAACCGGCTCTCCTGAGCCCGCATTTCAACTTGTCGCAAAGCGCTCCAAGAAGCGCTCGAAGAAAGCTTCGGTATCATCAATACCCGAGCCCTCCCCGTTGTCTTCAACACCAGCCCCCGCACCGTTAAAATCGCTCGTAGTAACCGCGTCTCCGTCGGTCCCATCGAAGCCAGCGACGCAAATCCAGGTCGCGACCATCGACGACTTCCGCGCGTTCACTCGGTTACTTTCTTTAAAACAAATCGCTTATCACACCTACGCCCTCCCGGAGGAGCGTAAGATCCGCGCAGTACTACGGGGCGTCCCGTTCGAGCTCGCGAATGAAGAAATCCTCGAGGACCTTAAGTCCCAGGGTTTCCCGGCCGAAGCAGTGCACAAGATGCACTCCAACCGCGGTAGGCGTTTTCCCTTAGCTCTTGTAATCCTTACCAACACTCCCAACTCGAAGGAGATTTTCAGAGAGGCTCGCACAATTTGCGGACTCTCGAACATCCCCGTCGAGCGTCCCAACCCCTGTGGTCACTCTGGGCAATGCCACCGCTGCTAGCTATATGGCCACGCAGCGGCTAACTGTTCAGCTCCCCCCAGGTGCGTTAAGTGCCTGGATCCTCATATCACTAAGGGGTGCACTCGCACTCCCGAATCCACTTCCCCCCCTGCCTGTGTGCTGTGCGGCCAGTCCGGCCACACAGCAAACTGCAGGGGTTGCCCGCGCGCTCCGCGCTCCACCGTCAAGAGGGTCGCGCCTAAACCGGCGCCGCTGCTCACTCCCGCTAACTTCCCGCCGCTGCGCAACCGGGGTCCCCCGGAAGCAAAGCCCGTTCAGCCGACGCCTACTCAGGCTCTGTCTTGGAGGCAGCGTCCGGCCGTTCCGCCTGCACCTTCCCGACCCATCCCAGCTCCCGTAGCTTCCGTAGGGCCGCGTCCCGCTCCGTTATCCGTACCTCAGTCGTCGTTGGCTGAGGACATGAAGACCGTGTTCGACGTTATTCAAAACGTCGATATTAACGAAATTTCCGTACTCGCACGCAAACTGCGAGCCGCCCGCTCTCCTCAAGAGCGTTTATTCGCGTTAGCCGAGCATCACTCGCTCCTAAGTTCGTTGTAAATTCTTTTATTTTTTGTATAAATTCGTAAATAAGTAAATTATAATGTCTAGACCCGCGAATCCCGCGTCCAGTCGTATTAAACCCAAGGGCTTATCCCTAGTATCTTTTAACGCTCGTAGCCTTAGCACTAACCTTCCCGAGATTAAACTGTTCCTTCAGAACAAAGAACCTGACTTATTCCTTCTCCAGGAGACATGGCTTACTCCAAACCACTCCAGGGGATACGCTATTCCTAATTACGCGTTTACTCGCAACGATAGGTCCAACTCCGACGGTTACGGCGGCATCGCTATATATTACAAAAGAGGCTTCCATTGCTGTCGTCTCCCTACCCCTCCTCTCCTCAACATGGAAGCCACTGTGTGTAGATTGGCTATGACTGGTCATCCGACCATCATCATAGCTTCAGTCTACATACCATATGGCTCCAGTCCAATCCGCAGCGACTTTGAGGCCATTCTCGCCCTCGGCCATTCAGTCATTATGTTCGGAGACTTTAACTCCAAACATACTGACTGGACGTGCCTATCGACCAACACCAGCGGTATCGCTCTCCTCGACATCACTAACTCCCTTGACTTAGACGTCATATCCCCCATCACTCCCACTCACTATCCCAACAACCCGACCTACTCTCCTGACATCCTCGACTTTGCAATTATCAAGCCATTCAATCTTGACCTAAGGTCTATCGAACCGCTCGATGACCTAGGCTCCGACCATCGCCCCGTCTCCCTCGTGCTGGGTACGCCCAACGTTAACGTCACATCTCCTAAGACCTTTACCAACTGGAAAGGCTTTAAAAATAAGTTAGTTTCAGCCTTAGAGGCCTCTACCTCTCCGCTCGCGATTTCGCCCGACCAATTAGATAGCCTGGATAAAATAGATTCATTAGTCAACTCTCTAACCGATGCTATTAACTCAGCCATCAGCGACAATGAAAAGGTTGCTAAGCAAAGCAAACCCGCGCTTCCCCTAGCCGTTAGCAATCTCATTAAACCCAAGAACGCGGCTCTCCGGAGAGCAAAGAAATATCCCACGCCAGCATACAGAACAGCTGCGAATCAGCTTCAACGTAAAGTTAGGTCTCGCCTCGCAGAACTCCGTGACACTCAGTTTAACGATCTCATGGAGAATATCTCCCCGTCCCACCAAGCGTATTATCGAATGGCCCGAGCCTTACGCGTAGACACCGCCTCTCACGTTCCTCCTCTCACTCGTCCCGACGGCACCATTGCTTTCGAAGTCGAAGAGAAAGCCGAATGCTTCGCCGACAGCATAGCGGCACAATGTTCGCCCAGCACGCAACCCGTGGATCCCTCCCACATCCAGGCGGTGGAGGACGAAGTTCTCCGCAGAGAATCTCTCCCTATCACCGACGACCCCGTCACAGTCTCTAATGATGAAATCTTGCTTCTCATTAGAAAGCAAAAGTCCAAAAAGGCTCCGGGTGTGGATGGAATTTCCAACCGCACTTAAGCACCTGCCTCAGCAGGTGCTTACCTTGTTAGCTATCATCTTCAATGCCTGCTTCGACCATAGCTACTTTCCAAAAGCCTGGAAAGAAGAGACAGTCATAGGCATTCCCAAGCCGGGTAAACCTCTGAATGTCCCGGCTAATCACAGTGCCATCAGCCTCCTCGAGGCAATGTCTAAACTTCTCGAAAGAGTCATACTCTCTCGAATGCGGAACCATCTGTTTCCAACGGATGGCGACCCTCTCAGTATTCCCCACCAGTTCGGCTTTCGCGCTAAGCAGTCCTGCCCTCAGCAAGTCCATCGAATCGTCGAGTACATACTCGAAGGATTCTCGCAGCGTCGTCAAAAAAACAATCGCGATTCTCTTTGACGTAGCCAAGGCTTTCGACAAAGTCTGGCACAGCGGTCTCGTTTTTAAACTCTATAAAATAGGCTTACCGGCTCGCCTAGTAAGATTAATAGCGTCGTTTCTTAAAGACCGTACTTTTCGATTCAAACATGAAGGCGCGCTCTCCGCGCCTCGTCCCATAAAGGCTGGAGTCCCGCAAGGCTCAGTCCTCGCCCCTCTGCTGTACACTGTGTACACTAACGACATCCCCATCCCGCCGAGAGGCGTCGAACTCGCCCTCTTTGCAGACGATACCGCCCTATACACTAAAAGTCAAGCGATCCCGTATAACATCACCAGACTCCAAAAGGCCGTAAACGCCCTCGGTGTTTGGTTTCAAAAATGGCGTATCGATGTCAAACCGGAAAAGAGTTCTGCTATTCAATTCGACCACAAACGTCGTAATCGCCACAACGATCCGCACATTCGTATGTTAGGTATTCCCATCCCCTGGAAGCGCAGTATCAAATACTTAGGCGTCACCTTAGATCAGACGCTTTCTTTCAAGCCACACGGCGATAGAGTAACGAAACTCGCGCGTTTTTACCTAAGCCGTCTATATAGTATGATAGGAAGAAAAAGTAAAGTGTCTTTTAGAAATAAACGTACGCTTTATAAGGTCTGCGTTAGACCCGTCATGTCATATGCTTCGCCAGTCTTTGCCCACGCCAAACCCTCCGTCCTGTATAAACTGCAGGTAGTTCAAAATCTCTTCTGCCGCAGGGCCACAAACGCACCTTGGTACGTGCGTAACGCGGACCTGCACAGAGATCTTGAACTACCTACAGTGCAACAGCACCTCAAAACACTCTCAGAATCGTTCTTCAAACGCGCCGAATCCCATCCCAATCATCTTGTTCGAGATTCAGTCTCATATACTGCTCCTGTATTAGATTCGATATACTAAATCGCTAGACCGAGAAACGCGCACACGAGCGAACGCACGCAATTAACTTTAGATCTCGAGGCCCTTCAGGCCGCAAATTCTAATTCTAACGTAAATTCTAATTCTAACGTAAATCCGAATTAATGCAATTTTATTTTTTCAATTTTTAATGTTTTTTATTATTTACTTTTCATTTTTGAGCACCTTCAGTGCTATGTAAATCCCAGCGGTTGAGCCCTTAAGGGCCCCGCTAGCGCGGCCTCTTTCTCCAATTGGCCGTCGCTCAGATGAAGGCTGAGTGGCAAAAATGCACGAGCCGATAGGGGGTTTTTTAGTGGGTATGGTTCTGGTAGGCGTCGGGACGAGTCCCACATAACTCCGATCGCGCGCGCGGAGTTATGCGTCAGAGCATTTTTTATATCCTCCTGCCCTTCCCGTGGAGGGGAACCAAAAAAAAAAAAAAAGAAAGCGATCCTCACCCGCGCTTCCGATGAGTTCCCCCGTTCATTCCCCGTTCCCCGACATGCTCAAAGCATTTAATCAGTACAACAATAAGGTTTCTCAAAAGTGTAACTAACGCTTCGCTCAACTGAATTATACAGGGTCCCCGTTTGTCTGCGGCGGCGGACACCGCAAGCGCACGGTGACGCCAAATGAATTACCAGCAATCACAGTTGACAGACCGACTGGTTAGCGCCCCTTGAATTGAAAAATTGTATGCACTTTGAATTGGATGGAATAATTGAGAATCTTGATCTTGAACTCAAGGCTATTACTGTAGCGCAAGAACGCATTTGAAAAACTGTCTTTGATATTACGTTATAGCAAGTTGATCGAAAACGTATAAATTGAGTTTCGTAGAAAATAATATCTTGTTAACAATTTTTAGACGTGACATTTTTCGTCAGTTACAAATGGGGGTAAAATAGCAAAAAGCATATGTTGCAAGCCCCGGACTATCAATCGTAAACTATTTGATATTAGTTTTTAAATATTTCGGTATTGCATTTGCATTGGCTTAAAACGCGACTCATAAAACACTACGATGGTAAAGTTTACATTTTATTGTCAAATGACGTATAAAACATTCTAAAATAAACTAAAACAATACATAATAAAACAGAACAATAGTTTTTATGAGTTGAGAGATTGTTGAGGGGCCATTCTAGACACGAGTTCACTTAATACTTACACTAACTTAGTTGAATGTAGTAACTTGTAGGTTTAACTATGTAACTTGTTAAACTTAACTCGTTTACATTGCCATAGTTTCAGCTTATAATCTAAGTCTATCCAATAGGCTTCAAGGCACAATGCAAATTTCAAAATTTATTTCTCAACATTGACAATTACTTTTTCTTATTGACGTCAAATAAAGCATGACTCTACCACCGGTTCGGAGAAACCTTCGTGAAGATGAACTGACAAGAAACTTCACAGGTATAATTTTTTTAAAATAAATGTACAACGTCTCTTTATGTCTATACAAAACTATTCTTATCTGTATATGTTAGCTCGGCAAGTCCCCAAACGGCACCCGTTAACGAGATAACGTGGGATCCAGCCATCGCCCATTTCAACCGTATTAGAGGAAAGTGAGCGACCCGTCACCCGACGCTACCATAAGAAGACGTACTTAAGTAACAATGACGCTTTAGATATTCATTCGACGAAGAACTTAACGAACAAACAGACACATTTCATGAGGCTGTGGAAGTAACCGAAATAGACTAATCGAGCAGTTGTTTCATTTGAAAATTTGTCTCATTATTTTAACGCTGTTAAAATAATGAAATAAAAATTAAAATAATTGGCAGAGCCAAGCCTTTTCGCTAACATATCAACATGCGGTCTCCAATGCAGCTTGGCGTCTAAGGTTATGCCAAGAAATACACTGATGCTGAGAACTGATATCAAAGTATTGAAAGGTATTGAAAGTTTGAAAGGGGCTGCAGAACAATGTTTAATACAAACATAAGATAAGAAAAAATTCGTTCTTTTTTAGAACTGCAAACTACTTTAACGGTCTTGTGGACGTTCCCGAACTAATTCTATTTGTTTCCAACCCTTTAAACTTTATGCGAGTATAATCAAATCATTGGTTCGATTCGGTGTAGTAAATCCCCAAAGAATAAATACAGTATTTTCAATTATATATTTTTTATATAATATTTTTTTTAGTTAAGCTTCAAATAGTTTTTTTTCCATTTTTGTATAACTTCTTGTTAACTTGTTAAGCAACATTGTACAAGCTACGGTTATTAATAAGCGATGACATATTAAGGGTGTTCTGTTAACTTCTATGTTTTATACTTTGTTAATTATGTCACTGTTTGTTATCCTAAGAATAAAAAATAAAATAATAATAGTTTAAAAAAGGTTATAAAGGTTTATTTATTAACAAAAACATCGAAATGAAACTTCTTACAGCCAACCTATAACTGAAGCAATTAAGAATGATGTTCGGTCGTACACAGTGAGTGTCTTCTACACTATCACGCCCCACTTCTTAAATGGCGCTCACTTTATTTTCATGTAGATTTGAAAATAGGCTAACAGTTATAATTTTTAAACTGAACCTTTAATTGCTATAATTATTTAACTAACTTACCAGAAACATATTCACAGTGAATATGTTTCTGGTATAATATCGTATAATGTATATATGTATGTAATGTAATGTATATGTATGTAATGTATGTAATGTAATGTATATGTATAATGTATATGTATATATGTATATCGTATACATCGTATAATATTTCAACATAAATAAAAAAAATCTGAACTCATTAATAACTGTTGAATTTTTCATGCATCGAATGAAGGTATATTCCTGTTCAATCAGTATGACAATAATTAACCCGGACAAGTATCGAACCGATCCAATCATATTCCAGATACTGACGGACGGCATTCATTTAAAAGTTAAATAATACGAATATATCAAAACATGATTGGGTTTTTGGCAATTAAAATATGGATTTTAGCTTTGAAAACGAGCTGGTTTTCAGACTGGTTGGTTTTAATTGAAAATTCAAAAAACTTTGCGATGGAGCGAGATTTTTCTTGTACGATTTTGCATCTATTTTCAGTTGTCATTTCAACACGTTTTTGAAGTTATTTTTCCACAGTAAGTGTTTTTAATATCAC
Source organism: Marasmarcha lunaedactyla (assembly GCA_923062675.1). NCBI lineage: Eukaryota > Metazoa > Arthropoda > Insecta > Lepidoptera > Pterophoridae > Marasmarcha > Marasmarcha lunaedactyla. The sequence goes on along the minus strand of OV281342.1, from coordinate 7,563,732 downwards.
TGCAAACTTGTCAAATTTAGTACAGTAAACACACAATCCGGGTATATAAATAAATAACTTTGTTCATTATACATGTTTGTTCTATTCAGGATTTAAAGCAGTTTTCGCCCAACCCACTTTGACTTAGTACTTTATCTTTATTGCTCCTTAAATTTATATAATTTAAAATATATAACTTAAAATTATATAAATATTGACAAAATTTAAGCCCTCCGTTACAAATGGAGACTTAAGATAAAAACGAATATCTTGTAACTACGCCTATTTATGAGACAGCTAAGCATTAATCTACTTTTAAAAGATTCAAGTCTTTATTTTTTAAGCAAAAGTGCATAATTAAAGCTTAATTAAAAAGATTTGCAATATTTTCCAAAATATAATCAGAATCAAAGGTTTGTCCTTACTGGTGGTAGAGTCATGCTTTATTTGACTTCAATAAGAACAAGTTATTGTCAATGTTGAGAAATAAACATTTGAATTTGAATTTGAAGCATTTGAGTTTTGTCTCGCAATCGTAATCGATCCCATAGTTAGCTTGTAACACCAAAATGGATGAATTCTCAAAAAAAGTTGTTATTCACCTCATCAGTTGTAATAAAGTCAAATCACCGGTTCCATATGAAAGTGTGGCCATTTCTCCATTCTTGAAAAATGAGTTTATATCTAGATCATGCATTCTACGATTGTATATAACACGACTTACTGCCCTGACCTATATGTGGGCAAGCTTTCAAGCCGAGAACGTGGTGTGGCATGCCATTCGTTCAAGCTTTACGGAATTTTTAATTGTCTTCTGGAGTCATGAGGTACTTTTGGGTGTATTCTAAAATATGAGCGAATTGATTTTGAATGAAAAGCTATTATCCTGAAGTTCAAGATCGGAGATTTTTCAATCTACATAATTTCACACGAAACGGAACTTCTTGGAAATATAAAGATGTAGAATGGCTTCTTCATTATCAACATTGACATAAACAAACAGTTATTCTTAAAGTAAACTAATAATAACAGTTTCTTTGCCTTTCGAGGCTATTTTGGCGCTTTTATATTTTAACGCTGAAAGCTAAAATAAATAAATGTATACAAGGTGTCTTTCCAATTGCTGAAAAAAAGAACATATGGGTCCTGATCACAATTCTAAGCAACCTTCGCACAGACACCATACAGCGTAAATAAAAAAAAAGTAATTTTACTCTTCGTAGAAATTCTTCGCCAAATTGTATTTAATGTCGTTAGGAAAGTGACTTTGAATTCGGGTCTGAGTTCATTTATTTTGTTTGTCTAAAAGGTAAGAAAGGCATCCGGTATAAATAAAAAGAAACCGTCCAGATCTATAAAACAAATATCAAAATTCCTTACGAATTTTTTTTTTATTTAAACCTGCAACCTTTGGAGTATATGTAAGACAAAAATATGATTATTTACACCAAGAACCCATGCACCTAAGAACTAGCCCAGCGACAATTCTCAAGCAAACTAACTTCACAAAGTCAGCTATGATTTAAATACAAATTGTTAAACTGCTTAAGTTCATTTCGCCGCCCTGCGGCGAAGTTGTAACACAACTTGTTACCCCAAGTCTCAGCGAACACGTAGCAATAATCTTGTGAAATGAAATTTAATATCATAATATGTGGTAGGTACGTTCATCTGATGCCCCAATTTCGTAGTTTCAAATCTGTAGGTAACTGTGACAAATTAGTTTTAATATGTCTATGCGTAAGGAATGACTAATTTTCTTGTCTCGTATCTTTTAGCAGCAGGTGTAACTTGACAATTCTTCGCTATGTATTTTCTGCAAGAGATATAACAATTATCAAGTAGACAATATATCTTTCTAGCATTAAATGCAAAGAATAAATGATTAGAAGACAAGGTTGTGTATTCTTGTAAGGATATGTATTCTCAAGATTTGACATTTTATCGACTCTGCATATTTTTCCGATGGAGGTCTGTACTAAATATTTAAACGTATGCACATAAAGATGAGGTCGACAAGTCATCCAAATGAAAATAATAGGTCTCTTTACATTCCACAAAATTACTCCGACTAAAATATTTATTCAAATTTAATATAAATACTAAAAACAAATGACTTTATTACTACTCAATAAACATAATATCTTACAAAGCAAGCGATATTCTCATAGGCCCACCTGCACTGCCCTAGACTAGGCACTACGAAAATATTGCTTTCTGTCTCTATCTGTTCAATAAAAATAGTAAGTGACGATGGGACATTTTAACTAACCTGCTTAATCACGCAGAATATCTTATAACTACGGTTTATAACATGTATAATGTGAATGTAGGTATACTATCATAGAGTTCCTAATGTTTTCATACGCATAGCTTTTGACACCGCGGGAATCATTGTAATCAAAAAACTACTGATACTTCAAATAATTTAAAATTCTAATAACAAAATAACTATTGGATTGGGTTTAGTAGTAGTATAACTATTTTAAATCATATATAACAAATAAACAACTATGCGAATAACTTTTCTTTACAACACTTTTATGAAAAACGAAAAATGTCATTGACTAAGGTGATTGACGTGATTGACATTGAGTAAACATAATGCCTATTATGAACAGCACATTAATCATTTATAAGATAAAATAAAGAAAAATAATACTTACTGACGGGGAGAAATATATTTCTATTTGTAACAGGAAAAGTCTTTAATTTATTAGTATTCTATCGTTTCTGCATTTAGTAATTTACGATGAAGGGAAGTAAAATAAGTGTTTCCAGAATTACTTAAGCCATGCACCAATCAAACATGTATATGTATTTACGACTAAACTATATAAAATATAAATAATTGTTTTAAGAACGAATTAATCTAAAATTACGAGTATCTCGATCGGCACTCGGAACCATAATGAGTTTACTCAGTTTAGGGGAATCTCAAATAATAAAACATCCACTTATCTAGTATATTTCCATTTAATGTAATAACGGCTCCGATACTTTTGTAAAGTAAAGACTTTGATATCTATTGATATTTCTTCAAGTACATTTATATTTGAAAGCAATCAACATTTTTTACACGGCAAGTACAATCAAAAAAGTGCCAAGTATTTTTTTTATGCAAGTAAGTTACGATTTTTACAATGAATCTTTACCCTCGGGGTACTGTTATACATAGAACACCAATAATAACACATCGATAGAAAGAAAATAAGCACAGACAGAATACTCTATCTAAATTACATTTTACAGACTATAAATGTCGTCCGAGTAAGTTTCAGCCTCAAGCTTCACTCACAAGTCGTAATCATATACGTATATATATGTAATATATATAAGACTTTAACTGTAATCAACACATAAAATCATACGTAAACAAAGCCGCGATAAAATACTACTCGAAAATGTTCTTAACACCTTTTTTAACCTATCTCCTTGTTCCAGCAAAACTTGACGGCGTCAAAACCTACATGCGTATGCGGCGGGTGCCCAACCATCTGCAAGTGAAGGTGATCAAGTGGTTTGACTACCTGTGGCTGACCCAGAAATGTTCTGACGAAGAGAAGGCGGTATCCTGCTTGCCGGATAAACTAAAGGCGGAGATTGCTATCAATGTTCATTTAGATACTTTGAAGAGGTGAGAGAAGAGTTAAAATTTAATAGGCAGGGGCCTATATTTAGCAGGACATGTTTGCAATAGTCTAAGGTCCACTTGCACTGCTCTCGCATAAGGCTAAATATTGCTTTATGTCTCTATCAGTTCCATGGAAATAGATAAAGATAGAGCAGCATTTTAACATACCGGCTATCTCAGATCTGCTGACGTGCTCCTATGTCCTAGTTTTTGTTGAATACAATTCATTTTTCTAAATAAAATGTATGTCCCACAATGGCTTTAGATGGAAATTAATTTAAACAAGCCAATTAGGCATACATTATTTTTTATTGTGTAATACATTTTACAGAAAAGTTACTGGAACATTTTGAACATTACCATTCGACTGTTAAATAAATCTCTTTGTTATTAACTGCACGATAAACCCTTTTGGGTAACAAAGTAAAAACAAAACATACAATCTTCCTACACGGGCCCAAGCCGTAATCCCGAAAAATCAAAACGCCCTAATTTACTTTACAAGCTCACCATTTAAACCACTGCAAAAAATAACAATAGCGTGTTTAGAAAAATCCGGCTTTGTATTGAAAAGAAAGCTAACCTTTTTGGTACACTGGGCACCAATTAACCCAATTTTCGAATTACATTATTTAGCTTGATTTGTAAATTTCTTTAAAAAATATTTTTATAATTATCCTATTTCGTTCAGAACCTTTCTGTTCATGATAATTCACCTTTATGCTTTATAAGGTGATTGAACGTGATTAATTATTGATAGACTAGTCGAGGGAATAAATATTGTCATAAATATTAATAGGCTTTGTCTTGAAATGTACAAAAGAATCTATACTAAAAAAGTTGCTAACAAATGAACGAACAGATTTGATGTCAGATAAGGACAGGTGACCCCACGGTGATGCTACTGTATGTACCAAACCTATATTTATAAATATTATTATACACAAAATATGCACAGAAATACAAGCTGAGTTTGTGTTTGTTCACCCTCATATTAACGTTGCTGTTTATGCTCGATATCTCCGCTTGTGTAATTAAAAAGAAAAAGAAAGATTCAGTTTATACGGTCATGAGTTATGCAAAAGCATTTGTTGACGGGTCGTAAAGTTTCACTGCTATACTTCAGCGATTCTTAGTTCAAGTGAGCGATTAAAGGTTTATTTTCCATTTGAAATTGTGTAAGTTGTTAAGTTATTTTGTATTTAAAATCTTAAATATTGTAAAGTAAAACGTGACGTAGGAAATCGATGAAAATTTCGAAATAAATTAGTTGATGATAAGCATTTCTTTGTGATAAAAGGATTGAATTTATAACTACCAAAATCAAATACTTTTGATTTATTTGATTTATTTCATTATATTCCTGGTACTTATTTCATTATGATTTCATGACATAAAATGTTATAGTCCATACAGTATCAGCTGCATAACAAACGTATTCACGATTTACGAAAAGACTAAATATTTTTTGAACATCATATTATTTAAGTTTTCATTTGTTTTAGGGTGGAGATCTTCCAGAACACCGAGGCGGGTTTTCTGTGCGAGCTGGTGTTGCGACTTCGACCCGTCCTGTTCTCCCCAGGGGACTATATCTGTAGGAAAGGTAAATTAATTTAGAATTTTATATTTAGATACCTTCGCATTTGAATGTGCTATATGTACCATAAAGCAAATTGAGCGCTATGCAGATTATCATAAAGATACATATTACACCAAGAGTTATACATATAAGGAACCATGTCTTACTGCTCTTTTGTAATGTTTATTTCCCATATTTATCGAGCCTTTGGTTATTAAAATACAAATTGTTCTCAGGCGAAGTCGGAAAAGAAATGTACATAGTGAACCGAGGCAAACTTCAAGTAGTGGGTGACAATGGCAAAACCGTTCTGGCTACGCTAAAAGCGGGTTCTTATTTTGGCGAAATTTCAATTTTGAACATGGGGACGGCAGGTAAACAACTTGGTAAATATCGGCCCGAGACGCCACGCCATTACTATTCTTTATTTATTGTATTTTGAAAAGTTTTAATAAGCAAACGTACCGAGGAGACGCTGCAGTCAGGCCGAGGGAGCGGCCGCGACGCAACATAAGCAAAATACGTCAACAGGTTTTGGGACATCATTTTCAAGTCCGATGTTAAACGATGTTAATTTTTATTTCATCAAAACTGTTTTTGACCTCTTTTTAAATATTTACTTACACTTTTTTAAGGTCACTGACAGTTTTTAAATACGAGCACTTATTATTTAAACATCGTTAACTTCGGCTTTTGAAATTTTATTATAGAATGCTTTCACAAATTTTTCTTTAATATTCGCCTAGACATTTACGTTTTCATTATTTGTTTATTTTATCGTCACATATTTGTATTCAGAAGGAGAATACAACATTTTCCAGTGGATGATATGCGATGGTAATTTAATTTTTTGCTTATAGTTATCCATTTTCTGATTTTTAGCAATTAGTGTCATGTTTATGATTTGTTTCTGCTTTATCTCCTCTGATTGGATTGAAGGCAGTGTCCCCGACGGCTTTGCATCCTCCCCGAATACCTTATTACTTGGCGTGACCTCTTGGTGCATGAATATTATAATTACTACTCTTTTAAAGTTATTTCTAGGATCTTATTCTTAATAAATACCTATATTATATATCTATCTCGTAGACTTGCTTAATCTTTTTTAATATTCAATCCTTGAAGTGTTAGCTATATATCCCTATTAGACAACTGATTTGTGATTCCTTGTGGCTTTTTATTCAAGTACTAATTGAAACCACCTTAGCAATGGCTTTATTACCGAATTCTTACCCTTATTTTCTATAAAGTATTTCGATAGCTAGGTGTGCGTAACCCTTTGTGCCCCAAATTTAAGGTAGTTCAAGTTTTATCCATCTTGGCTGAATGTTATTTCTGACAGATCTGATAATACTGTCGCATTATACCCTAAAATTTTCCTTGCCGCCGGTGTTTTCGATCTTCTCTAGACACTTGTGATCTATTCTGGCTTATGGCTCGAGGTTAAAGAAAAATTATGGAAATGTGAGTTGAGATAACCGAGTATGAGCCAGAATAGTTGACGAGAGCACTTTTTGGTCGAACACCGGTTGGCACGGAGTGTGTGGATGGCACGTCGACAGGGAACCGGCGGACAGCGTCGGTGCGGTCCGTCGGATACTCCGACCTGTTCGTGCTCAGCAAGAAGGACATGTGGGACGTGCTCAAGGAGTATCCCGCCGCCAGAGTGCGGCTCGAAGCCATCGCAGTCAAGAGACTCGAGAAGTACAAGAAGGCCCCGCTAGAGAAAGGTAGGTTTCAAGATTTTTTAATTGAAAGTAGTGCTTATACTTCGCTATTGATATTTTACGTATTCCAGTGGCTATGGGTCGATGTCAATCGACACCAGGACTGGTTGAGACGAGTGGGAGGATACCAATCGAGGAGATGCAGCTTCCACCTTCGATCATGCAGATGCCACCGATTCATTCTTCGCACCCGCCTTCCTATCGGGACCAGCTTTTTAGGTGAGTGTTTTTTTAATGCAAATGTTACGAAATCACCGAAGCGCATATACTAAATCATTTCCCGATTTTCAGTTCGTCAGTAAGTCCTCTTCGGGTGGCGTCTCCAGTGGCGTCGTGCGCGTCGAGTGCGCGCAGCAGTGCCGCGGGGGGAGGCAGCGTAGCTGCGGGGAGTGGCGCGCCGCGCATGATGCTCGACTCGCACGAGGTGCTGGAGTGCGAGATCAAACGCCTGCGCGAGCGCCTGCACACGGTGGAGACCGAGAATGCAGCTATGTCGGCTAAGCTTAGTCAGCAGCAGTGGGAGGTGGATCAGAGGTAGTTGTTTGAACCTTTAAAGGTTTTTTAAGGTGTACGGTTCTATAACAATGGCCAAAATATATGTCCTGCGCAGATGACGGACTTTTTTCCGCGGCGGAGAAAAAAGTTCGCTCCGCGAATAACAAGTCCGCCGCGAATTTACCGCGAACTCAACGCACACGGCGTGCGATCATTCGTTGCCCGGAAATGTAGAAATAAACGCGGACTAAAGTCCGCCATGTGCGTTGCTTGCCTAGTCACACGAGTTCTATTTTTTTCGGGGACTCCCCCGTACTTTTGTCCGATGTGCATGCTCCCTGCATGTCCTCGGTTTTCGGGGGACTTTTTCTACGCTGTACTTTCAATCCCTCGTTTGCGTTACTCGATACAGTTGAAAGAGATCTATTTTAGCGGACAAAAGTCCGTCGTCTGCGCAAGCCAATAATGTGACTTCATAACAGGCTTGTTTTGTACATTTTTCATATTATGTTACCAGCAATCTGTAAAATCCTCGTATTGTGTAAAGTAAATATATTTTGGACTGTACGAGTATTTATCAAAATTATTTAAATAGTTATCTTCTTATTGAATGACAAATAGAACACCATTGGTGTTACCACAAAAAAAGGTTTTGTGGTCCTGTTTATGTTTTAACACAGTCTAAATGGTTATTTTAACACAGGTAGTTATAATAAAATAAAATATAAGTAGTTAAATTAAAATCAAACGATCAGAATAGTCACCCGAAAATTACATTTTAATTTAGCAAACATTTTATTTCAAATAATGAGAATCGATTTTTTTTAATATACTGGTTATTAATAGTTCTCGTTATATAATTTACTATTACTGACTTATGACCCGTATTGTTCATGTGACCCATGGTACTTTTTAATTCAATAAACAAATTTAAATGTAAACTTCTCCACCAGGCTACAAGAGATCGAGATGCAGATCTGCGGCGGCAGCTCGCTGAGCTCGCAGGAGGACAATGAGAGGAACCGCGAGAGCATCATTTAACAGCGTGCCCACCCCTTGCCGCCGCGTCCGGTCCCCCCTTGCCTCTCAGTCTACTGACTCAATAGTTACTCTGTGAAAAAACGTTCGATACGGACACAGTGTTTTTACTAAACGAAATACGAATTAACTTTATCAAAATTTATACACACGTAGTAAATACGACTCGCTGTTATTTGTCGAGTGCATGTGGAGTGAGATTTAGCCGAGACAATATTTATTTATTACTATAATAAGTCGTCGATGCGCGATGGCGATTATTCACGTGAATATTTCGAAAGTGCGCTACTTTGCGTTCAATAGTGAATAAAAGTGTGTTTATATATTTTAATTTTAGTAAATATTTTGGATAATATTGTCAGAATTTTCTTAAATGTTTGGTTTTAAAATAAATACGAATGTGTTATTGCACAGATATTCGCCAACGTTTTTAATTAGTTCTGAAAGTCCTTTGACCTCGTATTTGAAGATCGTCTGAATCAGAGAGATCACTTAAAATTATTTATTTTGTAACCAAATATCACGGTTTCTCAAATTACTTATATGGTTGTAAAAATTAGCATTTCTATTTGAGTTTATTAGGTATAGTAAACATTTTTTTACATCTTATATGTTTTTCTAAGACTTATAAGTGAAAATGTCGTATGACGCATTGTGTTAGCTAGATAAACTACATTTATACAGTGGCAACAATAATTCTGCTAGTCTACAGTATTGTATGTCAATTTGACTAATTTGTAGAACATGGATACCTCCAGGTTCAGTGAACATCTGTCATATATAATACATATTATTATGTAATTATATAAACTAAATTGTAATATTAGTTGACAAATTCGTTGTCATTTCAAAAAGATGTTAGAATTTATCTGATGATTGAGTTTGTTGATATGCTGTCTTTGATTAAACTAAAGTATCGGAAGACAGGTGCCAAGCTTCTGATGCACGGATCTCATAAATCTAGTCCCCCGTCGCCTGATCTAACTTAGTCGCAATCCGACTCTCGAGTCACTACGAGAAAAGAACCGAGGCGTTACGACACGACACGAAACTTTATTTTGTTTTACATAACTCTTTATCTATCTCGTTTCGTTAATTTAAAGTTTCAAAAATGTAGCATATTGAGTTTGTATGAGTAACAGATCCATTGCTCAAGTACGTATGTGAGACCGTCACTTATCTTCCGTAGTTTTAATTTAATCAGAGTGTATTGTATAAAAGCGTTGTGTATTCACTGTAATCAATGAAGTTGTGCCAAAGTTGAGGCCAAATGTATGTCTATGTTAAATAATAACGTCACCTGTCATACAGATGGATGAACATTCATTCCATTAAATTTGAGCTTTAATTATAATAAAATCTTCGGAGACTTGGTAAGTTAAGTTCTAACACGTTTATTAAAAATATAATACGATTTGAAATGAATTCAAATTCTACTTTATTATTATTGAATTTACGTAAAAGATATTAATATACTCCTTCCAGAGAACTTGTAATAGAGAGGAATGGTATGCGAGCCAGTAGCGCGAGCCAAGTACAGGTCCTGTAGGCCTCATACTAGATTTACGCAACGAATCATCGTCAAGCGTACATCATGGTGCATGTGTTAGAAATGGTGTGATTGGTTGAAATTATTTGCGCGTGTTAGCCATTGGCAAGAAGTAGGAAGCCGTGGCATCAATGGCACTGCAAGTGAATTCAAACAAGGGCATTCCTATTTCTTTCTATTATAAGTTCTGTGACACCTTCACTAGTAAACATTTATCTTTAACAAATTAAGTTTAAACAACTTGCGACCATAGTACATTGTAACTTGTTAATTGGAAACATAAAAATGGATTATTATCTATTTATTAAGAACCGTAGGAAGTAAAAAAAATACAATTGGTTTGGTAAATACAATCACTACTGCCAAAATAAGATTTAAGTAGATAAAATAAAATGTTTTAATATTTAAAAAAGGATATTATCTACCAGTAACATAATGACGTTTTGTACTTAATCCTTCCTGATAACCTAAATTGGTTTAAAAGTCGTTAATATTAAGATGTGTACACGAAGAATTTTACTGTTGAAGCTTGGAATTTATCTTCTTTTTTGATACCCCAACGATTTATCATAATAGTATAGTAGGTATGAAACAAAACGGTACCAATATGTGAGAACAAAATATTGCTAAATAAGTAATTCAACGCTAAGGACAATGTAAATACATATAATGATACTAATGTTTAGGTGTTTGTAAGCTCCTGGTTTAGATCGAACCTTTCGTTTGCTAAACATGGGCAGAGAAATATTGAATATGATGGAATATATCACAAAGGGTTTGTGTTGCTAATGATGTATGCATAATTCATTGAATATTCTGTTTGCAAATACGCGGTCCCGAAAACAATAATTCCAGCGTAATCATTATACATCGGGTACGTAACGAGGCGTGGAGATTATTCCATGGAAACAGATTGGTGTTGCTATGTTTTTTTATAGATATTTAATTATTTTTGTTCCACTAACCTTCGGGCTCAACTTAGTTTGGGTTCTTATGCACCCAGGCACTCGGTATAATGTGTTCTAGTTTAAAGCCAGCGCAATTTCCAACCTTTAATGAAACATAAAGTAATCCTCTGTAAAGTTCACTTGAAGTTGGATTTTGTTATTTTATTTTGAAGTACCTTCGTTCCTTTTGGTGACTATTACTTAAAACTAGTCGATGAGTAAGTAATGGACTTTAAAAGACATGATTACACTAATTTGTTTTGACCCTCAACATTATTTACTTGTGCAGAGCCCGAATGCAAATAAATAGATAGGGGATACAATTTTTAAGTGTAAATAAAATATTTATTTATTGTTACTATATTCCATAAAATTTTCTTCTTACATATTCTTGATTATAAATTGGTAAGAGAAATGCATAATGCGATTGAATATTAAACGAAAACGCAAGTGCTTTTTAATATTTATTATACACAATATGTATTTATCTTTGAAAGGTTAACAAATCATTAAAATCGAATTGTTTCGTTTTCTATGATTATTTGTCTATTTAAGACATGCGCGTAGTGGTTTTGTTCAGAAGGCTAAATGAAATTATGGGTGCGTTTGCGCAGAGTGCGAGTTAGAGTCACAAAACAGCCATTTAAAAAAAAGTGGGCGTCAAAGAAGTCTAATTTGTCTTTCTTCACTCCGCTTCGGTGGAAACGCACCTTAAATGTGGGCTTAGGCAAATCGATTGATATTTATATTATGTATCGCACATCATTCATTTTATTGTTATTAAAAAGATAATAATAAATAAGGATATGGACTTTTATTTTGCCTTTAAATTTTCACACATAAACCACCCATTAACATTTTAGCCTAGTCCTAGAGATCTAGATGGTGCGTTCTGACTGGTAAGCATATACTTTGTCCCCAGTTTAATCACTTTTTACAGCAGACATAAAAAGTAACGATTCAAGATTTCGTGAATGCTAACTTTAGCGTTCGTAGTATTATAAATATCTAAACGGCCTAATCTTATTTCATTATCTCACTTATGACTTTTTACAGACATTATGATACCGTAAATGTATAAGTTTAGCAAAACAATTAAATATTGTTGCGCATACTACATTTAAATTCATTTTATTATAGTTAGTGATGGGATCGAATGTATTCGCTGCGAACGAATAAATCGAAAATAATCATTTTATACATAGGTGAACCAGTACAGGAAAAACCTAAAAATGAATTGGAATCAAATATCAAAAAACACATTCAGAAGTTTATAAATCATACTACAAACAAATGGATACTTTATTTTTACGCATATTTTAGGCAATTAAAACCTGAAAAATTGAATTTAAAACTAGCAAAGCGGCGGATGGTGTTTTGTAATTAACAATAATTATAGGCACAAAAACTGCACCATGCTTTATTATATAATATTTAAAGTGTTAATCATCGAATCAACAATCGAAATGTTAAGTTGCTGCAGTTACAAGTTCTGTCAGTAGGTAGTGTGATAGCAAAGTGAGAGTGTGTGGTTTTCTGAATGGTACTTGATCTTAAATCTATTACCTAGGTTCCTTTAAATCGAACGATAACAAAAAATTATCACTATTTGATCGGTCGAAACGTTTTGACCGGTGCAGAAGAGTTCAATCAACTTAAAAACTTTTACACACTCTCTAAAGTGCCATTTGTATAAACACGTTAGACTAACGACCTTGCGACAATGTTTGAGACTAAATAAATGTAAGATATTTAATTTTGTTGTAAATAAGTCTACGGGCTCAAGCCGCCTTCAAGCAGGGCTTCAAGTTCGTACTCCGCGGAATCGTCCCAAAATTTACTGCAGTACTCCACATAGGTTTGATACCTGAGTGGCCAAGTTGTACGGTACCGCTAGACCTTTGCGATAATTCCTTATTACTTAAAAGCTATCTGAGCCATGCCTACTATTTGTCGATCTAAGATACGATATAATTCAGTTATGTTTTTTTAAATATGTAATATCGGAGGCTCAACGCTCGTTGTAGCATTGAAATAGCATCCACATTAATGGTACGTAACGTGTTGTCGACCGTACGCCTCAATTAGGCTGTATCCACATCTTCAGCTGTCGCCTTATTAATTAATTGCTGAAGCAACTTCATAATTTAAAAGTCGCATAGAATGCTACGTCCCATTTGCTAGACAATAAACTTGTATATGTTATAGTAATGTGATTGATCAATCATGGTAAGAATCCGTACTCTTATTAAAGCGAAAGTTTGGGAACTTGTCACTTCTTCATACCCAGATGCTTGATCAGATTTAAATGACATTTTTAACACTGCTTAAAGCCAGGAGCGTAGCGGGTAATGGCCTGCCTCATAAGCCGTACCCCCAGATTCGAGTCCTGGCCGGGGCATTTATTTGTGATGTTTGTTCTCGGATTATTCAAAGTGACCCACCAGTTCGATGTATGGTCATCCATGACTCAAGCTTTGCTTTGTGTTGCGCCAGTGTTTGTCTGGGGATTTATTTATATTACGTTACCCCAATGTTGCAGGCAAAATGGTTGGTACAGAATAAAATTAGTTATCATTTCAATATGTTTTTATTATCGGCTTATAAATATAACATACGGCCGCTTTTTTCAAATTTAACAGAGATTCCCCACAAACCGTATCAAAACTTTCATAACATTTTCAAAATTAGTAATTTCTTAGAGTTCGCGCGGTACCGAAATAGCATCGTAAATAGGTTTTATTCCGTAGTAAAACTTTAAAGTTCACCTACTTTGCGGTATTACTCGGATTTGCACTTTCATTTTAATATTTTAGTTCGCTCTAATGTGCAATCCACTTTATGTTAAGGAATTTAAGAAGCTATTACACTAAAATACACTTTGCGGTGTTTATGTATCATTTTGTCTGCATTTTTAGCGTGTGGCGAAGAGGTTGGACGTTGGTTGATTGTGAGCTATTTGATAATTTTAATTAGATTGTTCTATGAATAGTAATTGTAATTATTATATGTATATCGACTAATGATGCGATGCCAGCCGTACGCTTTAATTTTAGCTGCTTTTGTTCCAATAACTACTCAACTGTTCCTTCGCTGTAACTAACCGCGACCACGCAAACGTGAACATAACGGCGGTGAGAATAGAAAGCACTCTAATCCAGACGAGATCCTACAAGATCCATAAGACACCCTTCTAACACTAAATTATATACTATAAAGATCACAGTTATGTTACAAGATGGGTTTTTTTAAATCAAAATTGTATATTTTTTTAAATACGAGTAGAGAAATTTTACCTTATGTAATGTAAATCTTTTGTCAGTATGTATGTTAAGTAATTAAGTATATGTACTAACTGAATATAGGCTTGGATAAGAGATATTTTCCATCTTTAGTCGTATTTTTTTTATATTTAGTCATAAGGGCTGATGTATTACTTGCAAGAGTAAAATTCCAGCTAAAATAGTAAAGAATATCTAGGTCAGCTATAAATCAGCGAGGTCACTTGTTAGATACCTGGGACGTACGAAATAGAATACAAGTTTACCTACTACTGCCAACAACACGAGGCTTTCTGAACCATTTGCTTACAATCAAAAGTCTATTAACTATACAACATGTAACTCGTCGTCAATATAAACATACTTTAATCTAAAAAAAACAAAAGAAGACAAAGTATGTTCAACTTTTCTGTTTGCATTCCAAATATTTAACAACGCGACTTCCGAAATTGTTTTCAAACATTTTGGAGGGATTACAGAATAACAAAATGGCTGGTTACAGAGCGCTGATCCTCTGTATTTATATTTGATCAAGTTTTCATTCCGCCCGATCTTCTTTAAGCGTTTTATTAAACAAAAAAGAAAAGAAAACATATTTTCATCATTTTGTAAGGTAGATTTATTTGTTATGTGATTTTCAATTTAATTATCGTGGCATTGATATTTTGTGATAAAAGTGTTGTTTCCTAATACTTATATGACTAATGGGTAACGTTTTCCATATAAGGTACATAACACACATATATACATCCATCCATGAACCCAGAATATCAGTAGATACATAAATAAAAAAACAAAAAACGTTTGAGTGTACAGAATTCAAACCCCAGAATTCCGTATATTGTCTATATAACTATCTATAAACTTGTATGGGCGAATCGATTTTAGTTACAAGTTTATATGCATGCATGAAGCTAATACATACTCAGCGAAACATTTTTGCATACGGGCCAGACGTAGTGCGCCGAGTTGCAGTGGCTCGCAAGCTGTGCAGAGAGTGTTGCTCAGAATCCGGGACCGATCAGTTTAGAAAGGATATCGAAAGTGCCTAAGTTATGTTATATACTGTACAACAGTAACGTTGCAAATATGGAGTAATCTATAATAACGTAGACTATTGTTTTACTTGTAACAGTACCTATTATATTTCCATGACCATTACTTAGAAACCTTGGCAACATGGTATTCTCCCTACCTGGATGTATGGATTGATGGATTATTTTCTAACTTCAAACAGTTTTAAGACTAAATTATTTCAAAGATGCCAAGTAGATCTTTTTATAGAACCACTTTGCTACTTCCGCAACACTTACTTGCATGTCATTCTTGCACTGAGTCAGCTATACCATACAATATACTCTGACCACCAACACATGTTTCGTCCCAATGATTGTCACTGTTGCAATATTGTTTAAGAAATGAAACGAGTTTCCGCAAGGTAACGCAAGACTCCACCTAGAAAATTCAACTTCAAAAGATAAATTCAAACAATGCAGTCTTCAACAACGCATCACAGAAATATCTTTCGCTAACATATCCTTTAAACTTATTATCTCCGGTATTTCTTTCCCGCCTTGAAAGATACTTTAGACTACAAATTACATCAGCGTTGTCATTGAAATAACGTAACAGCGGACAAATCTCCAAAAGCATAATTTGCAATCTTACCTTCATCGCAAAGTCTTTATCCAATAAGGTCTCAGAGAATTTTTCTAGATTATAATTTCCTTCGTACAATACAAGAGTCATCGTGTAAGCCGCAACCTTAAGGAATGTAATGTGTGTAGTGATTCCATCCACTCAATGCATTTAAATTCAAACCGCAGACCACTCGAGCGCCGCTCAGGAGATGCCAACGTAAACACGGAGTATACCGTCGGCATTTCTGCTTTATATATGAGAATTTTATAAGTGAAATTGAGTTTTGAATTTATATTAACATATGTATGGTTTGGTAAAAAGTAGATTATTTAATAATTTGCTAACTAATAAAAATATTTACAATTCTAGAATAAGTGTAATAAATTAATAATTATAAGAAAAAAATATACCGCTAAAAAAAATGTAACCTAAACTAGAATCTATAGAAGGCAACTTAGCCTTAAGGCTGGCCGAATTACCACACTGGATCGCAATAGAAATTCGTTGTGCGAGGTAGGTGCCAGCCTTAGGTTCAGTTGATAACAGATGAATCTTAAAGTAAAATCAAACCATGGAGCTTTCTTCGATCTTCATCTTGTCTGACGGAAAATAGCAATTATGACGAGACCTAAATATCATATTTACCTCATTGTATTTTTAAAAGTTTCGAGACTACAATAACTTGGAGCAACATTTCATTTATTATACGACTGCAGCGTCGTGGAATATACGCGTTTTTCACACTCCTAAAGCCATTAGCTCGCAAGGTCCGTTGACCGCGCCATTAAATGCGCTCATTTGTACTCCAGCCCTCCGTGCCCTACTAAACAAATGAGCCCCGAGCTAAGATAACACTAATATATCTTTAACGCAGCCAACCTAAATTAACAGACGGTTTTTTTTTGTGTTGGTAGTTAATTTTTTGTTATTAAAGTTATGACTGTGCTCAAAGGTTATGGTACAGTTGACGTTTAATATTATTGAAAATTTTCAGTTATTTTTTGTTTGTTTGTTTTAAAAACGATTGATAAACTTTGAAATTGTGTACCACTTTTAAAAATTCACCAAAATAAATGTAGATCGAAGTGACATACGCTATATTATATCACAAACATGATCAGGCTTTACCTGGGTCTAAAAAATTTGGTCTTTACCTAGGAAGTTGCCATTCTGTACGAAATACATTAAAGTATGTTTTTTCTATATATTTTAAATTGTATTAATTTAAGTATGAAGATAAAACAGTTTAGCGATGCCCTTCTTGAAGAAAGAAAATATTCTGTACTGCCAAAAGTTTTCCAATTTAAAAAAGGACGAACTTGTAGGTTTCCACCAAAAAAAAAATTTATATGCGATTAAAACCTAAGGGGCCTTTACCCATATTACCCAAATTTTTGGGCTAGCTTCAATCGGCACTGCCGGGCGGCAAGGTCAAATATGTTTTCGCCGAGACGAGCCAAATGAACCGACTTGTACCAATCCCGAATGTACAACCCGATTGGCACGTACCAAATATGTGTAGTAGTTGGTTTGAGCCAGCATTACCAACAAACAAAACAAAAGAGCCGAATTATGGAATTAGCCGCCGGAGGTCTCAAAAAAAACCAAATTACTTTAAAATTAAGTTTAATATTTAATTTAAAATTACAATTATAATTAAGATGTCTATTACTTTGCGATAAAGAATATAGAATGAATACATTTAAAACTGTTACAAATAAGGAAAACTAAAATGTGCTTAGTTGCTAATCGGATGTTTTTCACTTGGTAAAGTTCATAGTGTTGCAATTGGGTTCTATCCTGCGTCAGCTATATACGTATAGGTAGCGATCGTAACACCTCCCGCCGAAGAAAGGCAACTATTTTCCAACATTTACTGAAAATATTGCCGGAAGCTTGGAGGATGGGCCAGGAACAGCACACTCTGGTTTCCGGTCTGTGTTTTCTTTTTCTCTGTCTTCTTTGATGTCATTTGCACAGGCTTTCCTTGAGAGTCGACGAGCAGTTACGATGATGATCAGTGCAAATGCACCAAATAAAAAGGCGTAAAACGGTATGGTTGTGTGATATAAAGTACCGTTTACACTGTTATGTCGGATATCTGACTGTAAAGTTACTTTTTCTTGAATTTCATGTAATTTCACCAAGTTGATAGAGTTCAGGTTTAAATGTACTGGATCTGGATCTTGAGTTTCGACGTCATATAGGATTTTCATAATTTTCAGGGGCTCTCCTTTGATGACGTCATCGACGTTGGCTATGGTGAGTTTGTCGGTGCGTAGCAGGCAGTTAACAGGCAAAGTTACAAGGTAGCTTCCTATCAGGACGTCGTAACCTTCAGTTTCGCATTTCAAGTGAGCTTTTGTAGGATGAGGGAATGAGATAGTGTAGTGGCGGCTATCTAATTCTTCTACAGCTTCTTTTGAGAGATGAATCGTCGTCAGGTTGCAGGTTTGTTTTTTTTTTTTTTTGTTCCCCTCCGCGGGAAGGGCAGGAGGATAAAAATGCCCTGACGCATACTCTGGCGCGATTTCAGAGTTATGTGGTACCCGTCCCGACGCCTACCAGAACCATACCCACTAAAAACCCCCTGTCGGCTCGTGCATTTTTGCCACTCAGCCTTCATCTGAGCGACGGCCAATTGGAGAAAGAGGCCGCGCTAGCGGGGCCCAGAAGGGGTCACCCGCTGGTATTACATAGCACTGAAGGTGCTCAAAGCACTGAAGGTGAATACATAGCACTGAAGGTGCTCAAAATGAAAATTAAAAAAAAATTAAAAATTGCAAAATAAAATAAAATTAATTCGCATTTACGTTAGAATTAGGATTTACGTTAGAATTAGAATTTACGTTAGAATTAGAATTTGCGGCCAGAAGGGCTTCGAGATCGGCTGACAGTCTGGTGGAAGAGTACGCTTGCGCATTCCTAGGCCTAGCGACTTTGAACTTCGAATCTAAGACAGGAGTAGTATATGAAACTGAATCACGAACTAGAGGATTGGGATGGGTTTCGGAGCCTTTGAAGAACGCTTCAGAGAGTGTTTTGAGGTGTTGTTGTACTGTAGGCAGTTCAAGATCTCTATGCAAGTCCGCGTTACGCACGTACCACGGTGCGTTTGTGGCCCTGCGGCAAAAGAGGTTTTGAACTACCTGCAGTTTGTGCAGGAGGGAGGATTTGGCGTGGGCAAAGATTGGCGAGGCATATGTCATGATGGGTCTAACGAAGACCTTGTAACGTGTACGTTTGTTTCTGAAAGACATTTTACTTTCTCTACCTAACATGCTATTTAGGCGGCCTAAGTAGTGACGAGCGAGTTTCGAAACTCTTTCGACGTGTGGCTTGAAAGAAAGCGTCGGATCTAATGTGACGCCTAAGTATTTAGTACTGCGCTTCCAGGGGATGGGAATGCCTAACATTCGAACGTGGGGATCGCCAGCGGGACGACGGCGTTTGTGGTCGAAGCGCATCGCAGAACTCTTTTCAGGGTTCACATCGATGCGCCATTTTTGAAACCATACACCAAGGGCGTTTACGGCCTTTTGGAGTCTGGTTACAAGGTGCGGAACACTGTGGCCTTTGGTATAGAGTGCGGTGTCGTCGGCAAAGAGGGCGAGTTCGACGCCTTTCGGCGGGACGGGAATGTCGTTGGTGTACACGATGTACAGCAGAGGGGCGAGGACTGAGCCTTGAGGGACTCCAGCCTTTATGGGATGAGGCGCAGAAAGCGTGCCTTCGTGTTTAAATCGAAACGTACGGTCTTTGAGAAACGACGCTATTAACCTGACTAGGCGATCCCGTAAGCCTATCGTAGTAGAGTTTATAAACGAGACCGCTGTGCCAGACTTTATCGAAAGCCTTGGCTACGTCAAAGAAAACCGCGACTGTTTTATAACGACGCGGATAGAAACCGTCAAGTATATACTCAACGATTCGATGGACTTGCTGAGGGCAGGAGTGTTTAGCGCGAAAGCCGAACTGATGGGGAATAATGAGAGGATCGCCATCCGTTGGAAACAGATGGTTCCGCATTCGAGAGAGTATGACTCTCTCGAGAAGTTTAGACATTGCCTTGAGGAGGCTGATGGGTCTGTAATTAGCCGGGATGTTCAGAGGTTTGCCTGGCTTGGGAATGCCTATGACTGTCGCTTCTTTCCAAGCTTTTGGAAAGTAGCTATGGTCGAAGCAGGCATTGAAAATGATAGCTAACAAGGTAAGCATCTGGTGAGGTAGGTGCTTAAGTGCGTGGTTGGAAATTCCATCCGCACCTGGAGCCTTTTTGGACTTTTGATTTCTAATGAGAAGCAAGATTTCGTCATTAGAGACTGTGACAGGGTCGGCGGTGATGGGGAGAGAGTCTCTGCGAAGGACTTCGTCCTCCACCGCCTGGATGTGTGAGGGATCAGCAGGTTGCGTGCTGGGCGAGCATTGTGCGGCAATGCTGTCAGCGAAGCATTCGGCTTTCTCTTCGACTTCAAAGGCAGTAGTGCCATCGGGACGAGTGAGAGGAGGAACGTGAGAGGCGGTGTCTACGCGTAAGGCTCGGGCCATGCTATAGTACGCTTGGTGGGACGGAGAGATATTCGCCATGAGATCGTTCATCTGAGCGTCTCCGAGTTCCGCGAGCAAAGACCTAACTTTACGTTGAAGCTGATTCGCAGCTGTTCTATAGGCGGGCGTGGGATATTTCTTGGCTCTCCGGAGAGCCGCGTACTTAGCTTTAATGAGATTGCTAACGGCTAAGGGAAGCGCGGGTTTGCCTTGCTTAGCAATAATTACGTTGTCACAGATGGCTGAGTTGATAGCATCAGTGAGAGAATTTACTAATGAATCAATTTTATCCGGGCTATCTAATTGTTCGGGAGAGATCGCGAGTGGAGAGTTCGGGGCCTCTAAGGCTGAAACTAACGTATTTTTAAAGCCTTTCTTGTTGGTAAAGGTCTTAGGAGAGGTAACGTTATCGTTCGGCGGTCCTACCACGAGGGAGACGGGGCGGTGGTCAGAACCTAGGTCATCGAGAGGTTCGATAGACCTGAGGTCGAGGTTGATTCGCTTGACTATTGCAAAATCGAGGATATCAGGAGAGTGGTTCGGGTTGTCGGGATAGTGGGTGGGAGTGATGGGGGAGATGACATTGAGGTCAAGTGAATTTGTGATTGCGAGGAGAGCGATACCGCTGGTGTTGGTTGATAGGCACGTCCAGTCAGTATGTTTGGAGTTAAAGTCTCCGAACATAATGACTGAATGGCCGAGGGCGAGAATGGCCTCAAAGTCGCTGCGGATTGGTCTGGTACCACTAGGTATGTAGACTGAAGCTATGATGATGGTCGGATGACCAGTCATAGCCAATCTACACACAGTGGCTTCCATGTTGAGGAGAGGAGGGGTAGGGAGAGGGCAGCAATGGAATCCTCGATAATAATAACGAAATAACGAACTTAGAAGCGAGTGATGTTCGGCTAACGCAAATAAACGCTTTTGAGGAGAGCGGGCGGCTCGCAGTTTGCGTGCGAGAACAGAAATTTCCGTAATGTCGACGTTTTGAATGACGTCGAACACGGTCTTCATGTCCTCAGCCAGCGACGACTGAGGTGAAGATGACAAAGCAGGACGCGGCCCTACGGAAGCTACGGGAGCTGGGATGGGTCGAGAAGGTGCAGGCGGGACAGCCGGACGCTGCCTCCAAGACAGAGCCGGAGTAGGCGTCGGCTGAACGGGCTTTGCTTCCGGGGGACCCCGGTTGCGCAGCGGCGGGAAGTTAGCGGGAGTGAGCGGCGGCGCCGGTTTAGGTGCGAACCTCTTGGCGGTGGAGCGCGGAGCGCGCGGGCAACCCCTGTAGTTAGCTGTGTGACCGGACTGGCCGCACAGCACACAGGCAGGGGGGGAAGTGGATTCGGGAGTGCGAGTGCACTCCTTCGTTATATTTGGATCCAGGAGGTTTGTTTTGTAGGTCGGTTACAAATATAGTCTTGAACGCAGTCAGGTTTGCTACGAAGGTGGTGATTTGATCTTTCGTCACACAGGTATCGGTTGTTATCGTACTTCGGGCATTCAGCCTCCATGTACATGAATGATTCTTCGTTAGTTGCTATGTAAGGATAAGGGGGAATGAGGGATTGATTATGTCTGTTGGGAATGATGGATAATTTAAACAGATTATAGGTTTCAAGTGAACTAATAGGAAATCTAAAGATAATAACTAGCCTTCTATTATCGTAGTAAAAACTTGACTTAATTATTTCATAATATTTTCTAAGCTCTATATCTAAAATTTGACCCTCATTATAAGTAATATTTAACTTGTCTAGCATATTTCTTAAAAATCTATTCCTATCATACTATGGTGAGTACTCGAAGTACGCGTAAAAACTAACATATTTTCTAACCTATAAAGTTCTAATAATAAATCTTCTATATTTTCGCTAATAATTGTTAACATTTGAGCAAATTTTATTAAGCTATAGATTCGATTTGCGTCGGAATCAAGTAATAAATTTAAAGAACTATTAATTTTAATTTGATTTTCAACAATATTAGAAATGATCTTAGTATGCGATGACATCCATTCCTTACTAAGACTTAAATGTGTGTTATATTCATTTAGAGATTTAATTTGATTATTTCCTAACTTTTCTATAGCATGATTAAATCGAATGGCATGGGTGTAATCTAAATTTCCTGTAACACTTTTTATGAGAGATCCTAACCCATCAATCAACCCTCGCTTATAGCGGCTAGGTTCTAGGCTTTTCAAGTGGTATGCAGCTTTGTCTATCTTAAAAGAAAGGTACTGAAATTGATATTCGTATAAAATATAGGTCTCATTAGGTAATTTAAATTTAAAATTTTGTAGTTGCGTCTTTAAAGAGTTAATGCTTTCTGCGATGTCATCTAATTTAATGTACTGTAAAAATGTGTCATAATGAGTCGTTAGTTGAGCATATCCGAGTTTAAAAGGTAAAAGTCCAAGTCCATTGTCAAGATTTTCAAGTTTTATCTCTTGTCCGTGAGTCAGGTAAAAGACTGTCGTCAGCAAGATTCTGAAAAAAAATTGCTTGTCTTAGGCGTTTGTTTGAGTCTGGATTTCGCTACAGGTCCCCGTTTTTTAGAAGTTAAATTCATCGCAGAACTGCGAAATTTGTCCTGTAAATAGGAATTATATCGTACATGCGTAAAGGAGGATCTATGAGCACGCCTGTTTTAACTTTAGGATTAACGTATTCTTTTATGGCTGATATAATGTCATTTTCTAAATTGTTCTCTGAAATTTGAATGGCGGTTCTAGTATTGGTTTCAAAAGGTTTACTAACTGTGGGTCTTTTCTTTATGTCACCTACTATAGTTATATGAATTTGTCTGTGGAATTTGTTTAAAGGCTCGTCAGGTATTGGTATTTCTAGAATAGGATTTTCTTGGCTAATGTGAGCAGTTTCAGTGGTTGAGTTATGAATAGATTTTGAGGTTGAATTATAAACAGAGGGTGGTGTTTCAGTGGGACTTGGCATTAGGGAATTTAATTCATCTATCAAAGACATTAACTCATCGTTGTGAATCTCAACTCTCGATAAAGCATCGGCATTGGTGTTATTTTTGCCTTTTTTGTAAATAACATCGAAATTGTATTCACTAAGTTTGAGTCTCCAACGAGTTAATCTTGAATTAGGTTCCTTAAGATTCATCATCCACTGAAGGGGCTTGTGGTCAGTGATGACTTTAAATTTTCGACCAAATAAGTAAAGGCGAAAGTACTTGGTTGTCCATACAATAGCAAGAAGTTCCTTTTCTATTGTACTATAATTACATTCACTGTCATTCAAAGTTCTAGATGCATAAGATATCGGTTTGTCAGTACCTACGGGTCCTTGCGATAAAATAGCACCTATTGCTACATTTAAAGCGTCTGTCGTCAAAATAAAGTCTCTAGTAAAGTCCGGGTATTGTAAAATAGGATCGTTATTCAAAAGCTTTTAACATTTTTCAAAACAGTCCAAGTAGTCTTTAGTCAGAGTTATAGTTTTACCTTTCTTTAAGCAGTATGTCATCGGTTTTGTTACGCGAGCAAAGTCGGGTATGAATTTCTGGTAATAACCTATAAGTCCTAAAAATTGCTTAATTTGCTTACTTGTTTTTGGAATAGGATAGTTTTCTACGGCTTTAATTTTGTCTGGGTTCGGTTTGATTCCTTCATTGCTAATAATATGACCAAGATACGCCGTCTCTAACTTTAAAAATTCGGACTTGTCCATTTGTATTTTAAAGTTAGATTCTCGGAGTCTCTGGAAAACCTTCTCTAGATTGGTAATATGTTCCTGTAGGCTAGTGCTGAATACGACTATGTCATCTAAATAGACCAGGCAAATAACGTTCTGAAGGCCTCTTAAGACATTATCCATCACCCTTTGAAAAGTTGATGGAGAATTTTTAAGTCCCATGGGCATTCTGAGAAATTCAAAATGACCATGTTCTACGTTAAAGAATGTCTTCAGGGCTCATTTCCACTTGGTAAAACCCACTTGCAAGGTCAAGGGTAGTAAAATAGTGACATTTTCCTAACTTGTCAAGTACGTCAGTGATGTTGGGTATGGGATACTTGTCGTCAATAGTTTTGTCATTCAACTTTCGAAAATCTACTACAAGTCGCCATTTCTGTTTTCCTGAAGCATCTGGTTTTTTTGGTACAACCCAAATAGGAGAGCTCCATGCGGAATCCGATGGTCTGATGATATTTTGTTCGAGCATTTTCGAGATTTGATCCCTAACTTCTTGTCAATGTATAAATGGATATCTGTAACTTTTAGTATAAATGGGAAGTTCGTCGGTAGTCCTAATTTGGTGTTTAATTTTATTTGTAAAGGATAAAGGCTCACCTTCAATATAAAAAAACGTCCGAGTATCTTTTACACAAATTCACTAAATTCACCTTTTCCTCTTGGTTCAAATGTTCGGTACGTAAGCGTGATATGACGTCACTGACTCTACTGGGCTATAATTCAGTACACTTGCCTTCGATATTAAAACACTCGGTTTCAGCTGGCCGATCTAAAGAAATAATCATGTCATTACACGTTTCGTTCTGAACTTCAACTACACCTCGATTATTGACGACAGTTGTAAAGCATTCGCTGACTACGCAATTTCCTAGGCGTTGTTGCGCAACTAAAACGTCACCATCCGGTGCATTGATAAGTATTCGAATTAATTTGGTGGAATTCGCAGGTATAATGTCTTCATATAAGTTAACGTTACACGAGTTATACATGTGAATCGGATTCGTTGAAGTCCGAGTCAGCAATTCATTATTTTTTAAGTCGATTTTTGCTTCCCATCTAGGCAGTAGGTCCAGTCCAATAACTCCGTCAAAATATGAATGAAAATCGTAAATGAATAGTTTTATAGGGTCTGGGTAATTAAATTCACTAAAACACGGTAATGTTATGGAAAAGTCGTTTCTGGTTGTGGCATGCACATTGGTCACTTCGAATGGATCATAATTAAGAGGAATGACAGAATAAAATTTTTTCACTACAGTGGGACTTATAAAAGATTGATTTGCGCCTGTGTCAATCAAAAGCTAAAGGGGGGGGGGGTTAAAATCTTAATGTAAGGTAGTTGACGTTGGGTCTGTAAGTTAACTTCTATTTTGGCTTGTCTGACGGGGCTTTTATGTGAAAATCCTGTTCGAAATTGCTAGTGGAGGATTGTGGTTCCTCGTATGTTTGCATGTTAGAGTCATAGTAATTAGTAGGGTTAGAATAGTGGGCCTCATAGTCACCGTAGTCACTATAGTCGGGGTAGTAGTTAGTATAGTCGGTTTCATAGTAGGCGTCTGGGTAGTAGTTACAATCTTGTCCTACACACTCATTAATATTCATTTCCCTAGACTTGAAATAATTAGTCGGGGGTGGGTTGCCGTGGCGGCTCCAGTCATGCCCTCGTAATTACACTGGCTTAGATGCGAATGGATTAACTCCGCTCATAGGCTGAGGGCCGTGGTTCTGGGTTTGATTCCTGTTTGGTAGTTTGAATACGTTGCTATGCGGGTTATAATTTGGCGGAGCTGCGCGGAACATTTGTTGCGTTCGCGTTGGCATGTTGAGTATCGATCGTGGATTAAAATTAGATTGTAAAGTAGGTCTCCAACCACCGGGTTGGGGTTGAGATGGTCGCTGCCAGGGCGATTGTGAACTTTGATTAAAAGGTCTCATTATAGGCATAGGTGGCTGATTAAGTGGTTGTAAAACTTTAGGATTATTAAAATTACTATTAAATTTTTTCTCAAAGGAAGGCTCATTTCGCTGTTGTAAATACATTACATTAATTTCTTCCTAAACAAATTCTAAAGCTTTCTGTATTGATTCGGGTCGCATAGACCGTATGCGTGACCCCAAGGGCTCTTTAAGGCCCCGTACAAATGCCTGCATTGTAAGTTTTTTATAAAGAGTTCGTTTTGACTCGATAGTAGTTGGTAAGGTTTCATGTAGCATTATATAGGTCATTATGGTGCTAAATAGCGTCTGGCAACGATCATAAAACTCTTGCGGTGTGCTAGTGCCTTGCGTCGCTAAGAGAAGGTCGTTGTACAGGGTGGTCTCATCGCGTTGGTCAGCGAAATTGTTAATTAAGGTAGTGCGAATACCATTCCAGCTATCCGGGATGCCATTCGAGTTAATTTTAGTAAAGGCTGGCCCGGTTATTTTATTTAATATACCATTTAGCAGACACAAATTACTTAGTTCACCTTCTGGTGTATATAAAGTATAATTAATTACTATTTGGTCACAAAGTCTAATAAATCTAATTAAAACATTAGGGTTCCCATCGAACTCCGGGACTGGCCACAAGGCTTTAAAAATAGTGTCAGGGTCATACGACATTTTTAAACTATTACTTAGGTTATTTTCTAAATGAACTGAACTTATATCTCTATTAAAATCTAATTCCCTTTATCTACGAGACTGCCGCGATGCAATCTCCCTAGAACTAGATCCTTTGGGATGGAAAATTTTGATTTAGGGATAAGGCACACAATAGGAATAGCAGAAACGAAAGAAAAAATTCAATGTACTTACATAGGTTTCATCTCGGTCCGTTTTATTTGGTTATCGATTTCCAGATCCTCAAATATCCTTGGTCCTCAATTATTTGTTCCTCGTGTATCCTTGTCCTTATATATCCTTCGGCAGACTTCCTATTCTTTTAGGTACTCGATAAAGTCTTGATAGACTAGTTAGTCCCTTGGGTTCCGATTTTTGGTAACTCTAACTAACTTCGAGTATCCTACCGACTGCGCCAATTATGGAAATAGCCGCCGGAGGTCTCAAAAAAAACCAAATTACTTTATAATTAAGTTTAATATTTAATTTAAAATTACAATTATAATTAAGATGTCTATTACTTTGCGATAAAGAATATAGAATGGATACATTTAAAACTGCTCAAAATAAGGAAAACTAAAATGTGCTTAATTGCTAATCGGAGGTTTTTCACTTGGTAAAGTTCATAGTGTTGCAATTGGGTTCTATCCTGCGTCAGCTATATACGTATAGGTAGCGATCGTAACAGCCGCTAGCACTAATCAATAAACAAAACAATTTTTTTAAATAAAATTCCATGTCTTAAAATTACATTAATATGAAACATTTATGTAGTTTTAAGTTCATAGTTCAATAAATATATTTTTAATTGAAATAGCCAGAACTACAGGACAGCCTCATAGGTTAAGACCTGTTATAATGAGTTGAAACTGCATCGTGTTTTAATTAAATAAAAAGCCATTCCAGTAGGCCGATGTTAGGTAGGTACTTACTTCAAATTAATACACTAGATAGCTTTTTGCGAGAATTGTTTATGATTGCGGCATGTGGTTATACTTGGTGTCATATCTGTAGGTAGTCTTGTTGTAATGCAATGGCCTCTCACCTAAAATGCTGATTTAAATACCTAAAGTAATTCTTTATATAAATGAAAAAATACCTGTTTGTGTAATAGCTCATATTCTAATCACATTAAATTTACAACTAAACTAAATGAATAGAGACACCAATAAAACAATGTTAGGTGCTAAAATTTTGGACTAGTAAATTATAAAAATAGATATAAAATAATATAATAAATTAAACAAAACTATTACTTTAGTCAGGAGAAAATTTATTTTCATATAGATCACCTAGAGGTGTTGATTGAAGTTCAAAAGCTATCCGTTCGCTCAAAAGCGTTAAAAATAGTAATAAAATTGCACCACGCAGATGCTTTATTGCCAAGACCCAACTGCAAACGAAATAACTTTACAGCCATAAACACAAACGCCAAACAACGTTCGTTCAGCCTTTACGACGCACCGCAATTTCCTTGCCTAGAATTAAAAAAAAAATAATTCCATTGAAATAATGGCAGAAAGTGAAATAAAATCGTACTTACATCGAGAAAACAACGATCCAAAACCTGTTTTATTTGACATTGAGTGGAATTTAATTTAAACAAAGTGAAATTGGAATAAGGGAATTTAAACAGAACGATTCTCAAATAGAAGTTCCTAATTACGCAGGCGAAGCATGGTTCTTTCTGTAGAAATGCTTTAAAATGTTAATTAAAACTGCTTAGGTTATGATTACATAAATAGGGATATGATTATTTTTTGACTTTGCCTTACAATCTGAGAATAGTAACATACATTATAAATTATTCAATTATTTCCTCCACATTTCCTTCTCAATGGAAAACTTCATTTATCAAACCTATTCCTAAGATCAGTAACCTTCAGTTGCCTAAAGATGTTCGCCCCATAAGTATATTAACCTACATGTCTGAAATATTAGAGAGAGTTGTCTATTTGCTACTGGAAAATATCTTGAATTTCATAATATTTTACCTGATAGGCAGTCAGGTTTCAGAAGTGGCCGTAGCACTACGATTGCGATGTTGGACATAGTGGATACAATATTGGCCGAACAGGACCAGGGTCGTGGTACTTTGCTTGGTCTTCTAGACTTTTTTCGCGCCTTAGGTTCAATAATTATACCTCTTCTGCTTTCCAAACTGTCCTTTTATGGTCTCAGCTGTCGAACAGTGGCTTGGTTCAGCAGTTACCTCGGCGAGCGATTTCAATGCGTGAAAGTTGAGAATCAGTTCGGTGCTCCTTCTTTTTCTGGTTTGCTTCCGGTTGAAAGGGGTGTCCCGCAAGGTTCTATCTTGGGACCGTTGCTTTTTATAGTTTGCACAGCTGACATCACTACTTAGATACAGCACTGTGATTCCACCTTTATGCAGTCGACACTCAGATATTTACCTCATGTCATCCACAGAATACATACTCTGCTGTGAACGCTCTGAATGAGGATCTTTCTAGAGTTGCAGATTGGGCAGAACGCGACTCTTTGGTGCTCAATCCATGTAAATCAAAATTACTGATTGTGGGTTCCAAATTGCAGGTCGATGAAATAATCAACAAAGATCCCTGTGTAATGATCAAAGATCATAGTATACCAAGGGTAGCTGAAGCACGTAATTTGGGCATATTCGATAGTAGGGTAAAGTTCGAAAAACACATAGAGAACCTTGTCAAGTCTTGATTATTCCGTCTTAAAGTACTAAACAACATCAGAGAGCTACTTACAACGGATAAACGTGTGCTATTGTGTGAAGCTCTGGTCTTATCTAGGCTAAATTACGCTGATGCGGTGTATTGTTCTATGGCTACATTTTCGTCCAAGAGACTTCTGCAACGGGTCCAGAATGCTTGTCGCCGATTTTCTTTCAATATCCCTCCTTGCACCCACATTACACTGTATTTGCATAAACATAACATGTGGTCGATTGAGTCACGTCGTGGACTTCATTTTGCTGGCCTTGTTCACCACGTTAGGACAGCTCAAGTGCCTAGATACTTGTTTTCTACATTGCGATGGTCCAGCTCCGTAAATTCGTATGACACTAGAGCCTCTAAGTACCTATTGCAGAATTACAAACACCAAACGTCTGCATTTAGGGGCTGTTTCCGGTATAGAGCTACGTCGTGTTGGAATAACCTAACCCCACCTTTACGACGTCCTCTTTTGAAAAATACTTTTCTCAAGCATTACAAGTTACTTTAAAAAAAAAATCATATTAGGGCCTTTATTGCAATATTTTGAAAAAATGATTTAGTTTATTGTTTATGTAGCTTTTATTTTATTCATATCATATTTAGTGCAAATTATGTTTAGTGATTTGTTTTATATATTTATTTCGTTTTTATCTGTGTAAACCTAGTTTATTTTTCTTTTTTTTAATGAATAATTATGGAAGTATTGAGTGTATAGTGGTGGCGCAACTTCTTGGCCGCAACTGAAAATCAGTGCTTTGTAGCCTTAAGTTACAAAGCCAAAGCCGAGGTTGTGTGTGCCTTTGTTTCGGCAGTGCCTGCTTCCTAACTAGGTAAAGTTTTTGTTTCCTATTTTTATTTGTACTTCTGTGTGCTGCTGTGACAATAAATTGACTTTTACTTTTAAAAAAAGCATGAATGCAAATGAAATTATGAACTATGTAATTATTAACTATGACATAGGTACGGTGCCTAAGTGTTCGTATTATGTAAAGCGTGTAGTATTAAATTTAGTTCAAACAAGATAACTAAGATAAATTCACAAGACTAATGCCTAATTTGTTAGGTTTTATCCAGACCAAAATAGGGGTTTGCAGTAAGGACTACTGACATTTTTAATAAAAATGTAGTGGTACGTCTCTATGACTATTCTGTCATTATAATCTCATATGTCTTATAAGATACGTTAACCCAATATTTTGTCATCGTTTTATTATTTTAGGTTTATTATTTAGTTTTAGCTCGGTACTGGTGTCAACTCATGTATTTCTTAGTTTATTACAATATGTTATATACCTATTTACACACACAAACTACTTATATAGATATATTTATTTAGATACAGTCTATTTACTTATATTATCATACGCCCTAATACATAGTTTGTCTTGGAACACTTTGGTTTCAGTTTTGGATATTCCTCAGTTACTTCTACTAACAAAACTCATTGGATCTTGCTTCGTTGGTGCTGAATTGCTAGAAATGCAGAATTTTAATACTTTTCCAACAAAAAATAAAAAAAACTAGCTCAATATGGTAACTGAAATTATACAAGTAGCCACCGACATTGACAGAGAGGTCAATGTTGGTGAAGCGTTTCTGGTTGACGAAGCAACCGACTGCAAGAATCTACTAAACGAATCATCTGGTAACTTAAAAATAATTGTCCAAAACATTCGGAGCATAGATTGCAATTTCGGTGATTTTATGGTCCACCTCTCAAGATTAAAGATAGATTTTGACTTGATTGTTTTAACGGAGTGCTGGTTACAACATTTAAATAATATTCCGACACTTCCCGATTACAATTGTTTCTCAACAACGCAACATGTCAACCAAAATAGTGGCGTTGTTGTGTATGCTAGCGAAAGGTTAAATATTAAAGTATCTGAGCCTGTTATGTTTGATGCAGATTGTCTACTAATTGAAATTGATAATCAGTATTCTGTTTTGGCAATTTATAGATCGCCTTCTGTGTATGCGATAGATCGTTTTCAAAATTCCCTAAATAATATCTTGAATAAATTAAACAATTCAAAAATCGTAGCTGTTACTGGAGATATAAACTTGGATATAAAAGATTGCAACAAAGACACAAGAGCCTCAGACTACTTGACCAAGATGTCTATGCTAGGGCTATTACCTACTCATTGCTATCCTACCCGTGGACCAAGCTGCATTGACCATTGTTTTTTGAAGATAGGTTATACCTCTACTACTCTTATTTGTAACTCTTCTATCACAGATCATAGTTCGCTCATTGTTTCTATTGACGGTCAAAAATGTGGTAGTAACAGTTATCCTGGTAAGACAGTAACTAGAGTTGATTATGATAAATCACTAAGTCAGCTGAATGACTTAGACTGGTCGGTAATTTACA
Organism: Marasmarcha lunaedactyla; assembly: GCA_923062675.1. Classification (NCBI taxonomy): domain Eukaryota; kingdom Metazoa; phylum Arthropoda; class Insecta; order Lepidoptera; family Pterophoridae; genus Marasmarcha; species Marasmarcha lunaedactyla. The sequence goes on along the minus strand of OV281342.1, from coordinate 7,531,903 downwards.
ATAGTACTGATCCTGAACAAGCTACTAACGAGTTTCTTAGTATCTTATCCAACACACTAGAAAACTGCACTGTAACAAAAAAGGTGAGCAATAGGAAAACAACTATTAAGCCTTGGATAACACCCTCTTTATTAAGATGTATAAGGTGGAGAGATAAATTGCACGCTAAACTAAGAAAAGACCCTAATAATTTTATATTAAAAATAACTTATAAACGATACAGACTTTTTTGTAATCAACTTATCCGTTCTCTGAAAATGGCATATGAGAAATCTGAGATTGATAAACATAAAAACTGTACTAAAGATACTTGGAAGACGATACGCCAAATATGTAACCTTGATATTAAAAAACCACATGACCCAGTTTTATTAAATATAAAAAGTACACCCAAAGAATCTGTTAATTCTGTAAACAATTTTTTCACAAATGTAGGGAAATCTCTAGCTAACAATATTTTATACAAATTAAATACAACAGAAACTAATTTAGCTACAAACTTCAAGCCAACCTCAACTCCTATTAACTCATTTACCATTCTGCCCACTGACGAGTATGAGATTAGAAAAATTATTATCTCTTTGAAGGCGTCTACGTCTAAGGGATGGGACGGAATATCCTCAATATTTATTAAACGGGCTGTTGATTGCCTGTCTGGTCCAATCACCTACATGTGTAATCTTTGTCTCGCAACTGGTATTTTTCCTAATTCATTAAAGCGATCCATTATATTACCCATCCTTAAGTCTGGAAATAAAGATAGTATCAATAATTATAGGCCAATTTCACTATTGCCAACACTTGCTAAGATATTGGAGAAAGTAATTAATTCAAGACTAATACACTACCTTAACTCGAATAACTTCTTTTCTTGTAGTCAATATGGCTTCAGACATAATTTATCAACTTCAGATGCTATAGAAGACTTAGTTCAACACGTTACTCAAAAAATAGATCGCTCCGATAAGTGCTTAGCTATATTTTTAGACTTAACAAAAGCATTTGATACTGTCTCTATTCCCATACTGATAAGTAAACTGGAAGGTGCCGGGGTGAGAGGGATTCCATTGCAGCTTTTTCAATCGTATCTTAGTGATCGTACTCAGTCTGTCAGCATTAATGGGGTGATCAGTGACCCAGTTATCGTCGATTTTGGAATTCCGCAGGGATCGGTACTCGGCCCGACCCTTTTTTTGATTTACTTGAATGATTTGAATGAAACAACAATAAAAAATACGAAAATAATATCTTTCGCCGATGACACCGTACTCGTATTTCACGCCTCATCGTGGAAAGAAGTCCACAAAATTAGTGAAAGTGGATTAAAAATTGTTTTAGATTGGCTTGACAAAAATCTCCTTACACTTAACATTGAGAAAACAAAATTTATGACTTTTAGTATTTACGATAACAAACAGCCATCTAATTTAGGTATCAAAATACATTTCAACAATTGCAATAGGGACTCGGCATGTGCCTGTTTTTCTCTTAGTTCGGTGACATCAATTAAATATTTAGGTATAACTATAGATCGTAACTTAAACTGGAAGTGCCATGTTGAAGCCCTTAGTAATAGACTCAGAAAATTAACATGTACATTCAAAAAAATAAGACACATTAAGGATGGAAATACGAATAAAACCGTTTACTTCGCTTTATGTCAATCTCTTTTAACGTACGGAATAACAGCTTGGGGTAGTGCAAAAAAAACAAATTTACTAAAACTAGAACGCGCACAAAGAGCAGTCTTAAAAGTATTGTACATGAAGCCATTTGATTATCCTACTACGCAATTATATAAAGAACTTTCAGTTCTCACCGTTCGTCAATTATTTATAAAGCTTATTGTGTTAAGACAACACAAAATAAAACCACAAAAAAAATATCCAAAAGACGATATGCTACGGTTTATCAAGTGCCAACATTTAGAACCTTTTTTGCGCGTAATTCTATAACATACCTAGGACCTTGGTTATACAATAAAATTTGCAAGGCTATTAAAGTGCCTCTGAGAAATGAGACTTATCATAATTGTAAAAAAATAATCACATCATATCTCCACACTCTGGACTATTTATCCACTGAAACGTTAATTATGGCGTAATCTTTTTACTTTTACTATATATTTTATTACGTAAAAATATAACAATATGTATATTTATATGTATTTTATAAACTATATTTAAACATACTTATTTATTATAAACTAGCTTCCATAAAGATATATGTATAATATGAATATAAAGTAAATATTATAGATCATTAATACTGAGTTGACAAGAAAAAAAAAATAAAAATAAATCTCTGTTTTTGCATAACTTTTTCATCTGTATTTTTGGACTATACTACGTTTTTAGACAAGAGACATACTGGTCACTAACCATTCTCTGTCCTTTGTTTGTGCTAAATGGATAAGAAAAATGTCCCTTATGTCATAGATATTAGATCTGATTTGCTTTGAGTGAACGAACTTACTTTGCCGTCACACATTTGCGAATAGTACGGGAAGTAATTTTTTTCAACTCGGGTTACTTAATTCTACCGTCAAAATGTCGAGTTTATAAAATTTTGATATAACAATTGTATTGTAACTTTTATTTTTGTTTTACTAAAAACTTGTTACATAGTTATGGGTAGGTATTTAGTCTTAAGAACAATTAATTTGTTATTTTTAGTGTAAAAACGAATTTTGTAACTCATACTTTTAAGTTTTTGGCAAATAAAGATTATTATTATTATTATTATTTTTAATAATCTTTCGTTCATTAACAACTCAGTCGTTGAACACGACTTATATCCTCAAATATTTTCAATAAATTAATAAATTTCAAATTCATTTCTCAACATTAAAATTTACTTGTTGACGTAAAATAATGACCCTACCACCAGTTGGGAAAAACCTTCGTGCAGAATACCTGGCAAGAACCTTCACGGGTATTATTTTTTCAAAATAAATTTACAGTGTCTCTTTATGTCTTTACAAAATTTACCTTATTTGCATCTGTCATCGCCCTCTACAACCGTATCAGAGGGAAGTGAGCGACCCATCACCCGACGCTACCATAAGAAGACGTACTAAATCTAAATGGTTAAATTGGTGCATTGACTTGAGATGAATCCTTCAATACCCTAATGTTTAACAATAATAAATGAAACTTCCAACTTGACTTTTAACAAATAAAATATGGCTTATTCTGTATTGTATCGGAAAACATTACTGCAGCATGAAGGTGTAGAGAAATAGGTTCAACGTGGGAGTAGCGTGAGTTTTTCTTGCTGGCAGACGAGCTCGCAAGCCACCAAACGGTAAGAGGCAACCGTGCCCATAGCCATCATTAACCGCAGATATTATTAATAAATTATTTTGTTCTATTGATTATCAATTAATGATTTATTGTTATTCTTTTAATTGACAAATTCAAAATTTAACTTAAATTAATCATTATAAAATAAAATAATGCTACAAACAAAAAACTTAATCTAAACTTGAATCCATTGAAGGCAACGTAGCCAAAAGGCTGGCCGAACTACCACGCTGGATTGCAATAGAAATTCGTTGTGCGAGGTAGGTGCCAGCCTTAGGGTCACGAGTTTCACTCACCAATCGCCTCGTTAGGTCCGAAAAAAGGCGGTGAGCCCCTGGTCCCCAGGACCCCATGATTTCAACGCCAAAAGCCTCAAAAATATACCCACTACCCAAATTCTGATATTTTCTACGTTTGAAGCTTTCAGCGTTATTAGCAGCAGAACCAGATTTTGATACTTTGCCGACCGTAGACTTTAGCTGGGAATGCCTTTGGTCCATTAACCACACTGGCGGTTCCTTCCCTTTACCCGGAAAACAACCACTTAAACGTGGTCTTTACAGCGGTTAAAACAGAAGAAGATAAAGAAGAAGTTTGTAGCTCTGCCCCAGGTGAGATAAGCAACTCACTACTACTATTAGACAGGTTGCCTGGTAGCTCTTCGTAAATTGTATACCGTATGAGAATCCAAACTGGAGACTTATTACGCAGGTCTTTGCGTTTGGTGGTAATGGATCTACTATAGGACTATAAGTATACCTTAGAAATTTAAAGTCAAACACTTTTACCTTCACTTACTCCATCTTTTGAAAGGGTTATCCTTTAATAAACATTGTTTCGCAAACAACTGGACGTTACGTGCCGAGAACAGCGTAAGATTTGAAGTCATCAAAAATTTTTAAACAAGACTTGCCGTCAAACTCGTTCAATTAAAAAAGTTTATCAATCAAACTAACTTGGGACAGAACATAACTTTTAAATGAACCTTTGTCAAGCCTTGGAGTCGATAATAATGCGATTAATGTAGTTCTGATTCTTCAATAGTATCTAAACATATCTAATATTCAGGTTGTTTTTTATGTTTTTAATTTTAACTAGAATTGAACTGTACATTAAGCAATATATTGTGCTCTCAATTGTTAAGTAGAATATCATATGATGTAGTTTTCTGAAGACTATTTTGTCTAATTGATTGATTCTTTGATACAACCATGATATAAATTAAAATAAAATAAATTAGAAACAAAATACGTATGTATATTATTGGTCGAAATGAGATCTAAGTTCTATTGTAATTTAGGAGACATTATAGACCACGAAGTTTTATTAAAAAGCAATTTTTTGATCGTTCTCTTCGAAGTGTTGCCACATTTTGAATGTTTCTGAGTGTAAAAACTAAAAGACTTTTGTATTTTACCCGCAGTGCCAATGGAAAAGTATTCTTTAAATACTATTCCTAATGAGAGTTTGAAAGATTTCGTTATAAAAGACTTGGTAAACTTGGAAGCTTTAAGTGTTTATGTTTTAATTTTTATTTTAAAATCATATAACAATTATAATTTTGTTAACTTTTTAACTGGTCGGACAATTTCACGTTCTTTGAAATCGATTTTCGTATGTAAATTGTTAATACGGTTAAGGATGTTAAAAATGATGTAAATCTTGCTGTAGCAGTAATTGGTTAACATGTTGGCACTGTACAATAACGTAGCTGATTTAACCATAAAAGCGCTACCTATCAGTCGTGGCGATTATACAGTTTTTTTTTATATTAACAAAGTTTTTAAGAAAATAACAAATAAATTGGATATTTTTTGCTTAATAATTAACTTGTCAACATGGTCACTAGTCTCTTAGCTGAAGAAATATATTCAACTAAACGGCTGGCTATTTAGTTGGCTGTCTAATTTAACCATCCTTTGATCTCTTTGATAACTAAACATGTTTTTACTTTCTTTAAACGATACTATTTTAATGGTGTGTGAATTGTTTCAGGGAAACAATACACCAAGCATTTTGTAAGTATGACAAATCATTAAAATTAGTAAAACATTACAACAGTGCTTAAAATAATAATCAAAAATAAATTCCCAGTGCCATAATAACCAAATTAATGAAAGAGTTGGCGTTCAGGCTGAAGGGCCGGAACAGCCATTGAAGGGAGACGTTTCATTTTTAGCTAGCGCGATGTACACCAGTTCGAAATATTTTAAAAAATGTGGTAGACATACTAAAAACATTAAAAAAATTTTTCTCTGCATTATTGAAACAAAAAACGAAACATTGTGTGGCCACACCGAGGTGACATTTCACTTCTCCGCATTGTTGAACGAAAATATGAAACAGCATGCTTGTACCACTGAGTCCGTGACCACTTCTTGTCTTTCTAACCTGTGGTTTGTTCAGGTCTTTTTGACAAACTAAAGCTGATTGTATGGTTTCAATAATCAATACACACTGCGAGTAAGGACTAACAAAAATATTTAAAACTTAGGTATAATTAATATTTGAATGACTTTGGAGGTGTTTAATGTTCTATTACAATAATCATAATATTTAATTTTGGAAACCTCAAATAATCAAAATATCCCTTTACTCACTACCAATTACTCGATTATAAATCAAGATGTTTGTTGTTGTTATATCAATGGTAAATAATAATAACGGTTTAAGAACAATATTTAAATCAAACGAAAAACTCCAAAGCAGCGCGTAAATTGGATGAGCAATAAATTGGAAAATAAATATAACAACAGAATTGATAAAACATCAACATGATAGATACGGCCATGATTTCATTACGTAGTGTGGCTGATTTACGGATTTGAAAATGTTTTCCTAAGACGAAACTAAATGAAATTATGAAATAGTGGCATATAATATTCGTTCTATTTATTTAATGCAATCATAAGAGCACCCGGACAAAAGCTAGCCAAGTGCCTCTTAAATAATACTATACTAAATATATAATATATATATAATACTAAACTTCTCCTTTAGAAACTTGAATAATGATGTCCATCTGAACGCGAATACCACTTACCACCTGGTGGACTTTGAAAATAGTATATTTGGCCCATGGATATGCTGGTGAGTATAAATGTATTAAGTCATTACATATGAAATTGGCGTTTTATAACGGAGGAACATAAAGCCAATTAAAAAAAAAATATATTTATTTAATCAAAGTATGTACCATTGCTATCTTTGCACTTTTGCTATCTCATATGTCGTTCATTGATCCCTTTACAGAAAAAACCGTTCGGACGGAAATCAATAAAATCTTTGAAGGCGCTTTGGACTGCCCCATCGGTGTTGAATTTCTGCCCTTGCAAGAAGTTATCCAAAATTCGAAAAAAAAGGTAATCTGTTGGAGCAAGGTTTGGAGAGTACGGTGGATGTCTTAGACATTCCAATTGAAGCTCCTCTAATTTGGTAGCCGTCTGTTGTGCAGTGTGTGGTCTAGCGTTGTCCTGAAGCAGCAGTGGGCTAGAGCAATTGACCAGCCTCGGTTGTTTAGTACCTAGCTTTTCCATCATGGTTTGCTGTTGCTAACAATAAACATCTGTCGTAATCTCTGGCCAGATTTAAAAAAGCTGTAGTGAACGACACCGGCACTAGTTCACCAAACGCTCACATGTAACTTTTTTTGAGTCAACCATTCGTTCCCACCACCAGAGTTCAACCATTGCAATGAGCGTTTCCGATTATCGTACATGATCTTATCATCACAGGTAGTGATTTGATTTAAAATCCTTTCATTATTGTGCCGGTTGAGTAATGTAACGCAGCAGTCGACGCGCGTTTGTCGGTTTACTGCACTAAATTCATGAGGTATCCACCTCTCAAGCTTTTTCACCTTCCCAATCTGCTTCAAGTGGATTAAAACAGTTTTGTCACTAACACCGTAGCCTACAGCTAACTCGGACGTGGTTTGCGACGGCTCCGCTTCCACAATGGCCTTCAATTTTCAATTATCAACTTTGGTCTCCGGCTGTCCGCGAGGCTTGTTGTGCAGATCGAAATTTCCAGAACGAAAACGTTGGAACCAAAACTGCACTGTGTTTTCTTTTGCAACACCGTCGCTATACACAGCATTAATACTTCGAGCCGTTTCTGCAGCACTGGTGCCACGGTGGAACTCGTACTCGTAAATAACGCGATATTTCAAGTTTTCCATTTTGTAAACTAAGTGACGCAAAGAAAAAACCAAAAGAGAAAAAAACCAATGAATTACGGTTTTCTAAACACAAATGCGTGAGTAAATAGCTGTATAAATTTGAAATTGGAATTCTTAACCAAAGAGATAATTGCAGATCAAAATGGCCAGTACGACAAAACGCCAATTTCATATGTAAGTACCTAATATTTACCAATCACGATCCATTTGACATCAGCAATTCAGTTAAGACTTGTCTACAGTTTATTGTTACTCATAGTTGACTTAAATAAAATTCGCTTATTAAAATTGAGATCAAATTTTAATCGTAGGCCTCGTTAAAAATAATATTGACATTTTAAGCTACTCGCAAAAAGATAACCCAAAAAAACAAGTTCGTTTTAGTATTCGCCACAGAAAATAAACCTTTTATCTTGGGGATTAAGTACTAAATTTACAGATAATGTCATCGAAATAATTTTTAATTTGGCTCACTTCCAACATTCTCTGTGTAATAATATTATATTTCTAAGATAGAGCTCGTCCAGCGCACTGCTGCTATAAATTACTATTCTCACAAAAAGTCTTACAAATAGTGGTTTTGCGCATTTTGTAGAAATAAAGTTATTAGCGGGGTCATAAAATATTTTCACTTTATTAGAAACGCACACAAATCCATACGCACAAATAAGTTGAACAATCTATACCCAATGTGTCAATAAGATTTAAACTAATCTACAATCAAATTTTTTATTTTTTTATTTTATTTGTACTTTATTTTATACGAAAAATGTGGAAAGATTCCCGAGATGATAACTACCGAATAATGCAATATCGCGGTTACCGCAAAATGCGGCTATCGATCCGTATCGATGCAGGTTGACAACCACAACAGTTGGTTTCAGTTCACTTTCGTCTTCAGCCTGATTCCAGTACAGCCATTATTCGTCAGTCACACATACGTACACAATGCGCTGAAACGAGACAACCAAGTCCATTTTCAGTACATAAGGTTCACGCCTTAAAACCAGCTTACTTTTCTCGGGTCTTAGGTAAAATAAGCAGAGACCGACATTTTCAAAGAAAAGTTCCTTGGACTGATGAGAGTTTGAATGAAACTGATAAGAAAGGAACACCGTGTGGAGTCGACTAGTTGAGCACTATGGGGCTCCAGTAACTCAAAGTCCTCACGTTAGCGGGTAAGCTGATATAAAAGACGACAAAATAAAAGGCCAGTTTTTTATAAATTGAACTGTAAATCGCTGTTATGAAAATTTACATCTCTCACAATTGACGGGGATATGGTGTCAACATGAAACGTCGACCGCTCGATCATTGTCCATGCCGGTGAAATAGATGGTTTAGTACCGAATTCCTTGCTCACGTTTAAATCCAACCAAAAAAGAGCTGATATGAATAGTATGAATGATGATTTGAATTAGGTAGCGTGGGGTGACGGGTTGCTCACTTCCTTCTAATATTGTTGAGGAGGGCGATGGCTGGTTTCCGCGTTAACTCGTGAACGGGTGCCGTTTGAGGGTGTTCGTCGTTTGGATACTTGGGGGGAAAAGGACTTGCCCAGCTAACAGATGCAGATAAGAATAATTTTGTAGAGACACTATAAATTAATTTTGAAAAAAAATATACCGGTGAAGTTTCTTGCCAGCTCTTCTTCACGAAGGTTTTTCCGAACTGGTGAAATCACCATAACAGTCATGTTAAGTCTTGTTCCGAAACCGAAGTCATGTTTTATTTGACGTCAATAAGAACAAGTAATTGTCAATGTTGAGAAATAAATATTTGAATTTTATTATGAATTTGAATTATGATAATTATTCGAAGTGGATCCAAACGCAATTAATACCCAACCTTAAACCTATTAGTGTTGTTGTTGATAATGCACCCTTTTCACCAAATTCAATTCAAAATTATGCACCGAATCATAATTCTAAAAAAAACAGCAAATGATTGACTGGCTGACGTTTAGAAATATTGAACATTCATCGAACATGCTTAAGCCTCAGTTATATGAACTGATTCTAAAAAATAAGGCAAGATTTGTAGAGTATAAGATAGACGAAATATTACGACAGCACGGTCATATTGTGCTTCGTTCACCGCCATATCACCCTCAGTTTAATCCTATTGAAAATATAGGGGGGAGAGTAAAAAATTACGTCGCAAAAAAAATTACATTAGCTGAGGAAAAATTTATTAGCCTAACTGTAGAGTAATGGAAAAATGTTTGTCTACATGGTATTAAAGAGGAAAACAAATTTCAAGGCACGGATGAGGCTTTAGATATAATATCAGAACAAATTATAGTTAACACAAATGATTCAATGGAATGAAGTGAGTATGAGGATGAGTGCGAAATGTCTGGAGGTGAAGAAATTTAGAATTAAAAATTATGTTTTATATTAATATTCACTATTGCTATACCTGGTTATAAAAATTTTGAAGAAATATAAAAGTATTGGTTTATTTATTTATGTGCTGACCGTACACAACTACAAATGTAAAAACATCTCCAAGTTAGTTAACTGTAAAGCTCTTTTTTTAAAACTGTATTAAAGTACTTTTGGTTTACTTTGCACAGGCCGGTATAACCCTCATTTTTTTAACTGTATATAAAAATTGGAAAAATCTTGTATCATTGGATTCTTTCCAAACTATAGAGAGCCTGGTTTAATTAATTGCCTTAAGTCAGTTTACATTCCGTGTATGTAAAAAACCACAGAAAAGAAGCGCAAAAACTGTAATGGTTCATGAAAGTATAATAAAATTGTGCGCCAACTTAAACTTAAATTCAACTAACATATGTAACTCAAAAGTCGCCAAGAGGCCCCAGGCAGCGCAATACTTCTTAAACTTAACGAATTCCATCCCGTATCCTACCTACAGCCTCTACTTAAATGGACACTGAACCATTCAAATGAGTTTTCCAAGTCAATTCTTCATATTTTTACCATGAAAGCTCAAAAACTTCTCTTGAAATATGACGCTGTAATTGTAACGGAAAGAACACCTAGACTAGACATACAAATGTTATCTCATTTATTAAGCTACCCACCATCTTCGAACTGTTAACCTATAGAGTGCCCTCAGAGGTTGATTTTTAAATATCGTCAGAATGATCAGCAATAAATGTGGGCTGCTGAAATCCAGCGCTGTGGATGTTCAGTGGCATTTTTTCTTTAATAAACGTCCTTCACATGAAGATAAGGTGAAATAAATATTCAACATTAAATAATGACACAGTTTGTTGAATTGTTTTAATTTTTTCGACCATTTAATAAAATTAAAACGAACGAATTAGTTGCGATACTAGACGAAGACAGAGAGACTGTACATTTATCGAACTTTTTTATGTCGTGTTTTGCTAAAGTCTGCCTTCTCCGTTAACTACAAGCTTGTTGGCAGACGCCGCGCCGTTCACGAGAAATATAATCTCTTGTGGGATGCTGTAGTTAAAGCGCAAGGCGAATTGTATTCGATTATGTGTTACTTCAGCAGTCATGTTTAGTGCGCAGGTCTTTAATAGTTAAAAATTCTTGATGAATTAAACAAAGATTTTATCAAAATAAAACAATAGTGGAAAACATATCTAAGTAAATGTTGGCCTGGCTAATGACGAACCGGTGCATGGACTGTATGATAGTTTCTATTTTGGTTATAATTGGACAGTTATTATTCAATATTATAAACATATAATATTAAATCGTTAAGTATCAATAAGATCAGACCAGTCATACTACAGTTTTTTGTTAAGAATACACAAACCACAGCTTTCCTAAATAAAAGGTCTCAGGAGCACACCAGTACCCGGTGTGGTACAGTCAAGCACTTATTCGACTCACCAAGGAAAAAGCTAAATATAATTCGTTGTGGAAACGTTTTAATAATCCAAATGATTACTTTTCCTTTTCAATGCTCAGGGCGCGCCAGAAAAGCTTACAAGCAGAATGCTATAAAAACTATATTGAATGGTCACAAAATATGATAAAAACATCGACTAAGTATTTCTGGAAGTATGTGAATTCAAGAAGGAAATGTAATTCGTCTTACCCGGGGCGTATGAATTATCTTGATTCATGTTTCAGCGGTGGGTCGAATATTTGCGCGGCTTTTAATGACTTTTTTATGAAAAACTTCAGTTTACCTCTGGATAATTATGGTACCCTTACTACACCGCGGTTCCTCGATACAGAATCGATAGGTACTCTTAGGATCAACACGGACTATTGTGAAAAATTGTTGAAAGGACTGGATATCACAAAAGGCTCGGGTAGTGACAACTTACCACCAATTTTATTTACGAATTGCGCGACTGCCTTGTCACTACCGGTTACTTTAATCTTTAATCGTTGTTTTGCTGAAGGGTATGTTCCTTTACTGTGGAAAATAGCGCACATCACACCTGTACACAAAAAAGGGCCTAAGACTTCAAAAAATTCAATCGTCCGATTTCCAAGCTAAATGTTCTTAGTAAAGTTGCCGAGAGAATTGTGTACAATCATATATATCCTACAGCCTGTAAAATGATTCCCAATGAACAGCATGGATTTATGAGAAATCGCTCCACTTGCACTAACCTCGCTATTTTCACTAATGATGTTCTGTCAGACATGGAGGGTGGGCGGCAGGTTGATGATATCTACACTGATTTCGAAAAAGCATTCGACCGTGTGGATCATGTCATCCTGCTGCGCAAGCTTGACGAAATAGGAATATGCGGTGCTTTGCTAAGATGGGTGGAATCTTACTTGCGTAATCGAAGTCAGGCTGTTGTACTGGGTGGTTTTTGTTCAAATTACGTTTCTATCCCCCCTGGAGTCCCACAGGGATCTATACTAGGGCCGTTATTATATTCTGTTTACCTTTACGATATCGGACAATCCATCCAGTATGCCAAATTTATTATGTACGCAGATGACACCAAAATCTACATGAAAGTTAGGGACCTGTTTGACAGCCTTAAATTACAGGAAGACTTAAATCGCTTATCACGGTACTATTCACTGAATAGAATAAACATTAACGTCAATAAGTGTCTATTATATTACTATATTACTTTTTCCCGTAAGAGCAATCGTTTGTCAACGAACTATTATTTCAATAATACAGAAATTTCCAAAACCGACCTTGTTCGTGACCTAGGGCCACCCCTAGGTGCAAAGCTTAGTTTCAATGATCATGTCACGCATATAGTTACCGAAGCATACACGAATCTGGGTTTTGTATTAAGAACCACTGTTCCTTTTACAGATAATATGTGTCTGAGAATTCTGTATTATTCTTTGTTTCGCAGCACACTGGAGTATTGTTTGGAATACGCAGTATATTGCTTATAATCATGCTATAGAGTCTATTCAAAGAAAATTTCTAAAGCACCTAAATTATCGACAATCACAGACTCATATATCTTAACCAGAAGCATGTAATCAACAGCGTATGCTAACACTACAGAGCAGACGTACTCTACTTGATATGTTGTTCTTATATAATATTTGTAATAATAATATAGACTGCACTAAACTAACTTGCCTCACTCTTAATCTGCGCACTCCTTCCACTAGAACTAGACATACAAATCTTTTCTATCCACAACACACAAAAACCAATTATACACGAAACTCAAGCATAAACAGGATACAGAACACTTATAATAAAATATTCTCACAAGTCACTGACATATTTCATGAAAGCAAGGCAAAATTTAGGCATAACATTATAAAGTAAAAAAAATTTAAAGATACAAACTCATACACACATCTACTCATAAACTCACACACTACACACACAAACACACACACATACACACACTCAAATAATTTAATTTACTATTATAATTGACCATGACCTCACTTTATAAATTGATATATTTATCTAATTCATAAAAAATTTATTGGTAGGTGACTGCTACATGTATTCAAAACAAAATTGTAGATCCATAATTGGCTGTCAGCATTTTATAGATTATTAACAACTGTAATTAAATTAAGAGCTGTGGATTTTGTAATAAATAAATAAATAAATCTTATATCTTCAGGTTGTTCAACGTGATAACTTAATTCATAACGTGACTATTGAATCTCCAGCTGCAATTCAAAGCGCTGGAACTTATATATCCAAATGATGTGAGTAAAGCCAGCACGTATCCGGTAAACATATATGAACGTGGCGGCGAGGTTACTGCCGCGGGCTCAGTTTGAAGCACGTACATACAATCTTCTGTATAAGCGTTCTGTTTGAACACCTGATGGTAAATATGGAAGGATTTGTCTTGTAGAGCAATGTATCAATTATTTGAAGTATCGATTCCAAAAATATGTATTGTTGTAAATTATTTTGTAAAGCAAAACAATGTAGACGATACATTTATCAAATATAATTAAAAAATATTTAATTAACACAGTATTTTATTTTTTTTGTTGATTTTTATTGCAATACCAAATAATTATCAAATATACAGAAAATTAAAAATTTCGAGCTGTAGGAAAAATCGACTTTTGTTAACCGCAAATTTCATTGCTACATTTTACACACACTGAGTTGTCATGTGCCTTTACTTATAGGCACAAAAATCACAGGCTTTATTTTTTTACAATTTGAAACCCGTTATGGTATGAGGTCATTGCTGGATGATGGCTGACCTTCACCTTCTTCAACATTCTTAGAACTTAGTAGAACCTCATGATTTTATTCTCGATGTGCTTTGGCCTGGTGCGATTTTCTAGTTAGATTTTAAGCAAGGGTTCTACAAGTACTGATTACTACTTCTTCATAAAATCGCGCCGATCAATTAGTTTCTGACCCCTTCGAGGAATTATGGCCATAAAGTAAATATAAGTAGCTCTTGTTACATACTATATTTATTATTCCATAAAAATTGGGCTAATGATTTTTATTCTGCTGCGTAGCACTATTGAGTACAACCGATCAAGAGTGTTTTCACCTCATATTCAGTCCCGTTTTAAGGCTAGAGTCACGCTGCGCTGCCCAACAATATACTGGCAGGTTCTTGCACCATACACAACCGCGGGGAACGTTTCGTCTCATATACTGTTATGCACTCAGAATATATTGCTGGGATCATCGACTTCCAAATGGACGCAGGGATGTCATTGTCATATATAATCATATTCTGTACGTTTATTGAGTTGAAATATAGCGGAGTTATGTTATTTAATCTATAGCATTGTATTACGCTAATTGCGAAATTAAGTTATAGATGTTTTGTTCGTGAGTTTCAATTGATTCTTCTTTGATGATCGTAATCTTTGTTTATAGATATATTTAATCACTAGGTTTTGCGGTCCCTAAAAGACAGCACTTTTTCTGATTGCTACATAACCTGCGAAGTAGATCCACATGAGTAGATAAACGGAACAGAGACAAGGCTTCTTAAGAACGTGAAAAATTGTTACCTATTTTGGTAGAGTTGTCACAATAGGTTAAGACAAATTAAACAAAACATTTGTTAAATAGTTTTATTATTCAGTATAATAGAATACTTCACACATAGAATACTTCACTTGTTAGCTATTATCTTCAATGCCTGCTTCGACCATAGCTACTTTCCAAAAGCCTGGAAAGAAGCGACAGTCATAGGCATTCCCAAGCCGGGTAAACCTCTGAATGTCCCGGCTAATCACAGACCCATCAGCCTCCTCAAGGCAATGTCTAAACTTCTCGAAAGAGTCATACTCTCTCGAATGCGGAACCATCTGTTTCCAACGGATGGCGACCCTCTCATTATTCCCCACCAGTTCGGCTTTCGCGCTAAGCACTCCTGCCCTCAGCAAGTCCATCGAATCGTCGAGTACATACTCGAAGGATTCTATCCGCGTCGTGAAAAAACAATCGCGGTTCTCTTTGACGTAGCCAAGGATTTCGACAAAGTCTGGCACAGCGGTCTCGTTTTTAAACTCTATAAAATAGGCTTACCGGTTCGCCTAGTCAGATTAATCACGTCGTTTCTTAAAGACCGTACGTTTCGATTCAAACATGAAGGCACGCTCTCCGCGCCTCGTCCCTTAAAGGCTGGAGTCCCGCAAGGCTCAGTCCTCGCCCCTCTGCTGTACACTGTGTACACTAACGACATCCCCATCCCGCCGAAAGACGACGAACTCGCCCTCTTTGCGGACGATACCGCCCTTTACACTAAAGGTCAAGCGATCCCATATAACATCACCAGACTCCAAAAGGCCGTAAACGCCCTCGGTGTTTGGTTTCAAAAATGGCGTATCGATGTCAACCCAGAAAAGAGTTCTGCTATTCAATTCGACCACAAACGTCGTAATCGCTACAACGATCCCCACATTCGAATGTTAGGTATTCCCATCCCCTGGAAGCGCAGTATTAAATACTTAGGCGTCACCTTAGATCAGACGCTTTCTTTCAAGCCACACGTCGATAGAGTAACGAAACTCGCGCGTTTTTACTTAAGCCGTCTATATAGTATGATAGGAAGAAAAAGTAAAATGTCTTTTAGAAATAAACGTACGCTTTATAAGGTCTGCGTTAGACTCGTCATGTCATATGCTTCGCCAGTCTTTGCCCACGCCAAACCCTCCGTCCTGTATAAACTGCAGGTAGTTCAAAATCTCTTCTGCCGCAGGTCCACAAACGCACCTTGGTACGTGCGCAACGCGGACCTGCACAGAGATCTTGAACTACCTACAGTGCAACAGCACCTCAAAACACTCTCAGAATCGTTCTTCAAACGCGCCGAATCCCATCCCAATCATCTTGTTCGAGATTCAGTCTCATATACTGCTCCTGTGTTAGATTCGAAATACAAAGTCGCTAGACCGAGAAACGCGCACACTGGCGAAGCCACGCAGTTAACTTTAGATCTCGAGGCCCTTCAGGCCGCAAATTCTAATTCTAACGTAAATTCTAATTCTAAGGTAAATCCGAATTAATGCAATTTTATTTTTCAATTTTTAATTTTTTTAATTATTTACTTTTCATTTTGAGCACCTTCAGTGCTATGTAAATCCCAGCGGGTGACCCCTTAAGGGCCCCGCTAGCGCGGCCTCTTTCTCCAATTGGCCGTCGCTCAGATGAAGGCTGAGTGGCAAAAATGCACGAGCCGACAGGGGGTTTTTTAGTGGGTATGGTTCTGGTAGGCGTCGGACGAGTCCCACATAACTCCAATCGCGCGCGCGGAGTATGCGTCAGAGCATTTTTTATATCCTCCTGCCCTTCCCGTGGAGAGGAACCAAAAAAAAAAATCTCTAAAGTCTTTGAACATATTTTAACAAATTATTTAAAAATATGTATAGTATTCACATTAACAGTAAGGCATCATAACAAATTCGTTATCAATGTTTTGTAGCTTAAAAATTGGACAAATTGAAGTAGATTTTGTATTATTAATAACTTTTTTGAACCTGAAATAGTACCAGTGTATCATGTGACAAGCAAGTAGTACTCATATGAATTCCTGAAACTTTGAGCTTTAGGCTTTAGGACTTATTGGCGGTCATTGTAAATGCCAACATTGGGTGAAATTGCTGTCTATAGTTAATTAAAATTGTTAATTATTTGAATTATTTGAAATTTTAAATAGTTTTATTTGCTGCCGTAAAAATTGTGGCTTTTTGATATTCTTCTCTAATTCTGTGCTAGGTAAAACAGTAGAAACAGTCTAAGAAAATTAGGTATAGATGAATCATGTATAAGTACTAAATCTAAGTAGATACAATAAGTAAATCAAACTAACACAAATAAACCCATTCCTCAAAACCTCATAGTTAAAAAAATGAAAAACACTAATCCAACAAACATCCAAATCGCAAAGCAGTTGGATATAATAAAGTTATAAAAAAAAAACGAAAAACAAATGAATACAAACTAATGACAAACCAATTTAAAAGTGAAAACAACAAAGACAAAACGAAAATTTACAAACTTTCAAAATAGCAAAGACGTTTAGTTGGTTGGGCTCCGGTTGAAGGGAAGGTACAACCAGTGCATTATGGAACACAGGTAAATTCCAACTGAAGCTACGGTCGGTGACGCATCATTAGTCGATGTTTTAAAAACCACTTTCAATGTATTTGCGGATCCACTTATCATCAGGTGGGTCGTATGCATTGAATTATTATTTAGTTTTGACCAGTACGCTAGTACATAGTAATTCAGTCATCGCATGTTCATTCGCTGACTATAAAAATAGTCAAAAAATCATATGTTCATATCTTTATAAATTCTAAAAAGTCAAGAAACTCTAAGAAAAATAATAAAATGAATCCAAAATCAATACAATATTTAATTCAACTTAATCGTTTCTACCAAAGTTTTTGTTTATATTTCAGATAAACACAAAAAATATATAATGAATGGTTTACAATTTTCCTTTATTATTTCCTTTGATCATGCAGAAATTCTCAATTCCGTTAAAATTCCGGGATAAAAGTTAGCCTATACGTTAAATTCTATCCATACGCTAAAAACGTTCAAATCCGTTCAGCCCTTTTTGCTTGATTGAGTAATAAACATCTTAATATTATTCCTGTTTTTTACTAACGTAAATATATGTTTTTTTGTATTTTTATTGTCAATGTTATTAATTTCATAGTCATCCTACTTACATATATGGACATAGTCTGAAATAAATTTTTTTTTTTTAAATATACATACCTTTAAACTTACGACCTTTCACATTTATAACATTAGTAGGATAGTATGATGCATTAAACATGCGTAAAATGTCAAATGTTTATTTATCGGCACTAAATATTATCTACCAAACGAATTCTTCTTCTACTTAGTATCTACTTATCTACTATCAAAACCTCGTTTTAACACGTAAAAAAAATTACATACGAAATAAGAACCTTTTTGAAGTTGGTTCAAAATCCGATAAAGGACGCAATAAGAAGGTGAAAATATATTTCAATTACACAATATGTCGTGTGAAAATTTTCAAGGTAAATAAAAGAGCAACTACAATAAAAATAACAGTTCAGCAAGTATACATATATGGTATGGCAATGTGAATTGACAGCACTGTCGACACGGCGGCGACACAGAGCATGCAGACTGCCATGAAACCCGCAGACGCGGCGAAGTCTACCAAGCACGATGTACCAACTGCCGGCTTTTATAATTTTCGATTTCCATTTATCTTGGAAGCTTTGTATGATTTAAGTCTAATAGAAAGGGTAATCTAGTAGAAAACATTTGTCAATCTCATTACCTGTGTACCAAGCTACTAAACTACTTCAAAATTTGTAACAAAGTTAAAAAATACAATGCATTTTGTAGGTTTTTATTACATTTTTTGAAACATAAATTAAAAGTAAGTCTCCTTTTCTTTGATAAATATATAATTCCTTTTATTTGTTACATGAAATTTCTAAAAGAAGTTGCAGAATGTCATTTTTCATAAATGAAAAGAATTATCAATACATGGTGTAAACAGTAATCAAATTCGTTATCGCCAATTTTTTTGGGGGTCAACCGGGAATCAAACCTCGCAAAGTTTCAAATAAAATTTGCATTTAAATCATAAAACTCAAATATTTCTATTTTAAAATAAACGCTATACTCAAACAGCATTTTACTAAAATACAGCTTAATTTTCTATTACAGGGATACGAAGACGCCGTAAGTTGAACATCTAGCAGTCTAGAATAAAAACAAACAGCGTTCGAATCGCAAAAACAGCGTCCTTTGTTGCAAGCTGTCTCTCCGTCCGACAGAAAGAGGCTATTCAAGCGACTAGATGCGACAGTATCTAATTCACAACCTGCACTATATCTACGTCCTTTTCTCTATTATAGGAATTCACGAGACAGCCTGCTCTATAGCGCCTAGAATTTTTGCTCACAAATTGTGAATTAAGGCCCCGCTCGTTAGAGTCCAGCCAAGATGATTTATCGCCAACTGCGGCGGCTGGAGCGTTCTGGGCCTTGATTAATTACTGGATCCGTGAGAAAACTATCGCCCTGTCTCTGTTACTTTTGTATTGAGCTTATCGAACTAAAATTAATCATAGCATTGAGATGACCTCGATGTTCTGTGAAACTATTATTTGTATTTATCAGAGAACCCGATTGTAAAGGTGGTTTTTTTATAGAAACAAAAATGCCAGTCCTTCGCGTTTCGTGTTTTATTCGAATGTTTCATAATAGCGTGAAGGTTCTAGAGGTCTTCAGCCTAATAGGCCCATTTACCGCCATTATCTCAAATTCTCGAAGCGTTGGGTTTCTTCTGAATCCTGAAATTTCTTAAATTATGATAGGTTTTTCCAGAGTTAAGAACTTCAGTTTATTTAGTGTTGTAGCTTACTTAATTCAAACGGGTTTCTTTAATATCCATCAACACAAATTAACACCCACAAACGAAATCCACACGTTCTTGAATTTAAAGACACACCACACATGTAGTGCCTACATAACGTAGACTCCACACACAAACGCCAGTAACTATTTTTTATAATGCAGTTGTTTGAAACAGTCCCATTCAGAGTCTCAATGAAAAATATAATGTTAAGTAAATAGTTGGTTGACATTTAACTGGTTGTGCTAACATATGGACGGGAGAAAAATCGGTGTTTCGTCTCGAGTGAAATCGCGTGGCGGTCGGCAGCGGCGGGAGCAAAAGTTTATTCTGCAGTCGACTCTCCGGTGTTGGATGCTAAGTTGTTGTGGGCAGTAAATCTCCCTTCAGTCCGTCGGTAGGTGGCAGTCGGCCAACGACACGGCATATGTTCTTGAAAATCTTGTTTAATTTCCTCGGCACTGCATCGTTTGGAAGTATAAGTAGTCGGTCAGCGGTTGGTTTTATTTGTAGTCGTTTTGTTTGACAGTGGCTTATTTGTTGCAGATTTGTTGAGTATATGCGAGTGCGAAGTCTGATGAAATTTACAAGGCTAATAGGGCCACAAATAAACTGTCAATTTCGACAAAAACAAGTGGTTGAAGGATCACGAGCGGGTGGCTGCCTCGGGTGACTGTCTAGTTCATCTTCTTTGTTAACTATTCTATTTAATATTGAGCTTATAGTTTCAAACTAAGATTACATAGGTACATTTTAACTTTTGCTTTAGGAATTTAAGGCATTCTGTACATACATTTTATAAGTCAGTTAAAACAATTTTTGCAATAATTTTTGTTTTGAGGAAATGTACGTTGTATAACAATTGTTTAGGCTGTCCAGATCAATGTCTTTAGGTACAAAGACCTGCAAAGAAATTCTAAAAACATATACATATTATATAAAAAAAATATATAACGGAATAAATATGGACAGCAGTGCGCTTGAAACATGACCAATGGTGTCATTTCATCCTATCGTGGCGTCGTCATAGCGTCGGGTTACGGGTCGCTAACATCCCTCTAATATGGTTGAGAAGGGTAGGATCCCGCGTTAACTCGTGAACGGAGTCCCGTCGTTGTTCGTCGTCTGGATACTTGGGGGGAGGGAGAGTTACTGAGCTGACAGACGCAGATAAGAATAATTTTGTATAGACATAAAGAGACAGAAGTAAATGTATAAAAAAAATGATACTCGTGAAGTTTCTTGCCAGTTCTTTCTAACGAAGGATTTTCCGAACTGGTGGTAGAGTCATGCTTTATTTGTCGTCAATAAGAACAAGTAAACACCTTTTTTTTCACCAACATACAAGGCATTGTTTACCATCGAGCCGGATTTCAGATATGCAACAACTTACCTTTATAGACCTACAATGCCTAGCAAAACACCGGCAAAGAGGTTTCTCTCTTTTTTGTCATCTTCTTATGACAGTTAGATAAAACAAAAGATGTTTTACGAAGTTCTCTCTACAATTGAAACTAGGTACGTTTGTTGTTTACCTTGCTAATTACAGACTTGTTATTTTAAATACCCATTCTTCGTAATAGCCTCTGAGCAAATAACAGTGACATGTCGTTGTTAAATTTCTATTATATTATAATTTTTTTCAATTCTTTTTTTCTATAAATGGAAGTTATATTGTATGAGTTTCGGTTTATAAGAACTGTTAGCTTTTTTTTAAAACCTTCCTTCTAATCAAGTAAATTCTTAGGAAGCTATTAGTTGACATCAACCTACATGCAACATACAATTTGATTTTTAACAGTATCTTGCTACTATCCACAGAAGTTTCTCTACTATCACACCGTCAGAACAAAATCATAACTTTCACATTTTAATCATCTTGCACAAAGCCATCAACAGGGATAGAACCGGGATGGAACCGGGACGTCGCGCGAAAGGGTCTCCGGAAGCATTTTGTTAGCTCGTTGAATGACAAACCGACAGAGTTTCACGTCGTTTAGTAAATTATGTGTGTGTGATATGTTAATTTAGTTATAGAGACTCAGCAATTTTTGTTTTATAAACCTTAAGACGTTGATTATTTACGAGTAAGCTGTTTGTTGTAAGGGTTGGCATGAAATTTTGTTTAGTCAGCAAATTGTTCTGACGTTTCCGTAATTTTGTTTCAGCAGCGCATTTTGAAGTTCGTTTAAGATTGAATTTAAGCAATATTTTATTTTATTTTGCAATGAGCTTTTTTTTATTTAGTTTATTTTTTATTACTTTAACGAAGTTTCTATTCAATCGTTTTGTCTGCAAACAAACAGTTGTTTTTAATTCTAGATACAAATTATTTTCTATTAAACTGACAATGTAACCAATATAGTCTTATTATTTTGCCTGTTTTATAAATAATACTTTTACGAAATAGTGGTTTAATAATGTAAACTTTCCCAACTGGCTGAAATGATAGTTTCATGCAATGTCCGCATCAACAAATGCATGGATTACATTTTTGGTAAATTTTTATTCGACATCTTTATTTATTTATTTTTTGACATACTTTTATAAAAATCAAGTAGAATATTAATAATTTGTATTTATAAAAAGTCGAAAGGAAAACTTGATCTGCTTTGAACTTTATTCGTGTACTAAAACTACTTAATACGCAATTTGAAGAATATCACGATAATTCTTTTCATGAAGTTCCCAAGAAAAAAAAAATCCAAGAAAAACCACAGTTATTCATGAATTTCTATTTTGTTCTATTGAAAAGCATAGCAAACAATAACTTCAAAGCCCGTCCAGTGCCGCACCCTCGGGAGCTGAATTAGACTCGGTATCTAATTGCGCAAATGATGATATTCCAGATAACGGGATGTTGATAAATGACAGTTAACGCTTTGGTAAACAAATTATCGCAGAGAGGTTTAAATGTTGCCTATCAGAGACTGACTTGATTTTGATGAAATTCGCCAACAAATATTCTTAATTTGGGAAAATTTCAAACACCACTAATGCCCTCTATTGGTTAAAATTTCGACGAGAATTTAGAGTGGGTAAATTGTGTTGTGTTTGAAACCACTTGTATAAAGTTTGGGGTCGAAGAAGTATTAAGATAAATGATTATCAAAATTGACATTATTTAGTCGGAGTAGCTCTGGGTAACCCTGCAATTTAGGAAGAGCGTCTTTAAAAATATAAAAAGCCTCTCGCTCATCGGTTTGTTAGAATTTATTTTTATAAATACGTACCTATTACGACATTGCCTAATAGCTTTTCTTAACATTAACGTGAATTGCATTGTCATTCAATAATTTTTTAAATTATTAATAATTCTTATACCTATAAAAGATCTTAATAATCCTGTTTATCAATGCTGGTTATACCGACAATTTTGTCTTCATTGTTCGTGTGAAACCGATGCTCATATATTTTAGTCATAGTTCGTAGTTTCGTCACCAGCTCACATCATCACGTACTGTAATGATCGTTAACAAACTAGGGTTCCACAAGGTGTCTGCAAGATGGGTTCAGCGGCTCCTTTCAGTTGAACAGAAACGAACTCGGCTCACGATTTCTAGAGACTGTTTAGACCTTTTTCAAGCTGATTGAAACTAATTTTTGGCAAGGTTTGTTACTATGGACGAAATATGGGTTCATCACTATACTCCTGAATCCAAACAACAATGCAAACAATGTAAGAGACCCGGATCTCCGACCCCCAAGAAAGCCAAGGTGTTGATTCTTGGTTGATTACTTAGAAAGAGTTCAAACTATAAATTCTGCATTCTACTGCACTCTATTAATAATAATAAAAATAATCCCCAGACAAACACACCAACTGTATGACCCCAAAGTAAGCAGAGCTTGTGTTATGGATGACCATTCAGCGAACTGGGGGGAACCCAGAATAAACACCATGACCCGAGAGCAAACATCTGTGTTCATCACACAAATGAATGCCCCGGCCAGGACTCGAACCTGGGACGCTTTGCTCGCGTGCCACGTCATTGTGTCGTTCTATCTCTTTCGTATGTAAAATTTACTTTTATATGTAAAAATATTGTTAAATTTCCTAAACGTGAATTTGTGTGAGTACTTGATCCATTTCCTAATCATTTAAGAACGTCACCAATCCGTTTATTTTTAAATTTAATCAAAATATATGTTACAATTTCCTTATAAATTTTTCCAATCTACAAACAATTTGCTCTGTGATCACTACACTATTGAAAACACACATAATTCTGCGAACAAGAAATAACAACAAGGAGTCACATGTACACTATGAATGTATTTTTATATAAGATAATTTGCCTTTATAAAATGTTATATAAATTATCGTCTGGTTTACTTGTTCCGGTTACTTACAATCTGTAATTTCTATGGCTCAAAGTAAAGTCTGGATAGATATTTGTATAGTAATAGTTCTCAGTACTCTTCATTTTAACGTTTTGCAATATAATTGTAATATAGATGAAGCTCTGTAAAATATGAGATGTTTATATGAGATGTGATTATTTTGACTCTAACTTGGTGGCCTCCATCAAAACAAATTGCAGTATATTTCCTCAAACATTTTAAACAAATGGCGCTTCTTCATAAAACTAAGTCGTCGGAGATTTTCAAGCTAAGGGAATGCTGAATGAAGTTGTATGGTTTTATACAAAGTTTACTAAAGTAAAGAAAAGTTAACGTTAAATTCAAAATCTTCATTAAGTTTATTTTTTTTAATTTTTCCTGAAGCATCTCGAGTAGATCTTACTTTGTGTTACAAGTTCGAACCTATATCAGAGATCAACTTCGACCGTTCAATTAATTACTGTAAGGTGTAATTTAACCAACTAAATTCTCATCGGCAGTTAACTTGATTATTTACAATATTGCATTAGGGTCATTGGAAGATTTGATCTTTGGGTAGACCCAATAGAAGATTAGGTATCTTACATACGCACAACTGTAGGTATGTTGTATTTACTTTTGCATGTTACATATTTACCTAATTATAAGTAAAATAAAAAATGAGTGCATTTTACTTGTTGGTGGAGTAAAAAAATGCTGGATCGATTTTGATAATCTTTAAACATTTAAATAAAAACACATGAAATGTAATTTTTGGAAGTAGCATTCCTATGCTATTTATTTTGAAATTCATACGGGGCCAGGTTGTGCAGTGTAAATCGAACCAATAAGTATACAATGGAATATATAATACACATTACCTTCCAAGATACTTAATTTACAGTTAAATGTATTTGTGAGATACATATTACAAGGTAGCGTGCTGAAATTGTTCTGTATTTGTAACTTAAGTGTTATGAAACAAAGACGACTCCATCAAAGTTATATTTTATCACTCCTTTAAAAACGTATTGAAATATACACAGAAAAGTTTGCTACGAATTTATGAAATTGAAGGCTGTTTGTTTGTATTCTAGTTATAATTAAAATGGCGCCTGTAATTATCTAACGTGTCTGTTACTAATAGCTAGTGAAAAACACTGACACTGGTACATAGTATGTAGGTACCTATTTACCTGAAGTTCTAGAATCATATATTTTTCATAAGTTCTAGAACTTTTGCTTGATATGCACCCAAACTTACTTGATACTTGAATACGCAAGAGAAGAGTATTCTTAAGTTTATTACCGTAGATAGTTATAAAGTAGAATAATGTTAAAGTTACAATTTAAAACAAAGTTTTTAGGTACATTAATAACGGAAATCAAAAAATTTCTTGAAATCTTAAAACATCTACTTTTATTTTTGTAATTCTTGGTGTTGTTTTTCTATATGTTTAAACTTCGGTGTCCGTTTTCGAAAGCAATTCTTCTCTACAGAATACATGGGAACTGTATTTATCTCTTAAAATAATTTACCTTCCGGTTATTTTAATTCCATGCTGCTTTGTTTTGATTCTGTAATTAAGCTTCTACTCAGACGGAGATTTTGAGTGTGTAGCTTAGTGAATATGTGACTTCATGGCTACCCAATCTTTTGTTTCGAAAGTTTTATGGTTTGTTTATATAGTGAACTTTATTTAAGGTTGCATGTTGCTGATGGATGCTCGTCATGTTCTCTCACAATTGATATTTAAAGTGAAGATATTATAGGAACAAAAGTTGTATTTCGTGAAAATTGTAACTTAGATTTACATAAAAATAATAAATTCCCGAATAGTCCTTATCTTAAACGTTACTTTTAACTTGCTACGCCTCTATATCTACGCCTCTATATCTATATACAGGCGTAGCAAGCTAAAATTAACGTTAAAATTAACTATATAAAATTAATTAACTATATGCATAAAATTACCAGAGTTTCAAATTGGAATTTCTGAAATAGGACAGGTACTCTATCAACCATAACTTGATATTGTCGCAAATTATTACTATTTCTTTAATATAAAGACTAATCTTAGGACATTTTGCGGAATGGTTACGCGGAGGGTTTTGTTGCGCTTTCGTGGTTATGAAGCTGATGCAGTGTGTTGGCGGCCGAGTGACGTAGTGGGTAGTAGCCCTGCTTCAAACGCCGATGGTCCCAGGTTCGACTCCTGGTCACAGTTGAGTGTCCTCGGATTATGGTTGTATATATATGTATGTTCATTCTGGGCTCCCCTAAGTTCGCTGTATGGTCATCCATAACACAAGCTCTCTTTTCTTTGGGGCCAAATAGTTGCTGTATTTGCCTGGAAAAAAAAATAAGAATATGTGTGATATTTTGAACTTATCATACACATATATTTTTTTAGAATGTTACCTGTTGTGTTGGTATGCCATAAAATAAAATACATAAATTAACTTATAAATCTGCTTTTCTGCAACAACCGTCAAACAAGATTTTTTTTTTTTTACTCTAGAAAATTCCTAATGAATACCTGACCGAGTGGGGGCTGCGGTCGGGTTATGCCGTAGTACTGCCGCTTCCTTCTGGACGCACAAAGCCGGGTCACAAGGAGGTAATTTGTTTACCGAAGCGTAAACTGTCATTTATCAATATCTCGTTATCTGCAATATCGACATTCGCGTAATTAGATACCACGTCTATTTGAATTATTATACGACTAGGAATGAGCTCCCGAGGGCGCGGTGCTTGAGACAGGATTGGAAGTTATGTTGGGCCACAAATAATGAAGGGAAAAGAATAGAAAGAAACTTGAAAAGTATTGTGATGCCGTAAATTGCGTTATTTATAGTCAATGCTATGCTAGTAAATAATAATACATAATATTGTTTGGTTCATATCTAAAAATATCAAGAAAGAAATAAATATATAAAGAGGTCGAATGAAAATGGATCAAAAGTGAAACTGGCACTTTAGCCAGTTGGGAAACTGTACAGTGTTAAAACAATCGTCTTTTAGGACTTCACCTAATAACAAAAGTCGTAAGCCTATTTCTAAATAAGATTTAATCTTATAATTGTAAATGTGATTTTAATTAATTAGACAGTGGTGTGACAGGAAATAATGACAGAAGTAAGTAATCAAATTTTAACTTTTAATTTCATTAATATTTTAAACAGACTTTGAATAGTTCACAAACTTCATAATCTTTAAAAGTCGAACTGCTTTTTGTAAAACTTGTATATGTAATCATAAAATATTATGAGATATTTATTTTTAGTTCAGTTCCGTACATTGTTAGTTAACTAGAAAATAAAATTGTACCTAGAAAATAAGAATTGTTTTATTTGAATCTTCGATACAATAATAAAAAAAAAAACAAAATTTGCTCAAGATCAATTCAACCAACTTCAAATAATACATTACTGAAACAAAAATACTAAATTGTGCCAATATAATTTGCAGACCAAACAAAATTTCATTCGAACCCTTACAGCGTACTCAACCCTCATAAATTCTTCTTCTTTCTTTTCTACTTTGTAAAAAGGTATTTAGTTTCTTTGACAAAATTACTGAATAATCTTTACAACTATATAAACAACTATATACTACACACATACAAAGCATAAGAAGATGACAAATATTAGAAAAAATTGCATCTGCTATTCTGTACGTTGCATACCTGTATGTACGAAGGTTAGAAGTGGATTTTTGAAAATGTTTTTTAAATAAGTCACAGACGTGTTCGTAGACGTGGAAACTGCACTGTCTCTCTATTTCAGTCTGCGTGTATTGATTCTTTGCGGGTATTTGTAACTAAAGACATTATCTCGCCATCAAGACAATTTCTGCACTGCAGTGCTCGTAGACCAAATTAACTTGTCTTCAAATAAAATTATTTTAAAAATTATTTCATCGCAAGT
The DNA here is from genome assembly GCA_923062675.1 of Marasmarcha lunaedactyla. Taxonomy (NCBI): domain Eukaryota; kingdom Metazoa; phylum Arthropoda; class Insecta; order Lepidoptera; family Pterophoridae; genus Marasmarcha; species Marasmarcha lunaedactyla. Next base: position 7,503,889 of record OV281342.1, on the reverse strand, counting down.
TGATTTTTCACATTATTGGCATACTGAAAAAGTTGTTTTTTCACACTATACTTATTAAATTTTAATACAGAATGCTATAAAAACTTTACAAAAACGTAGATAAACGTAGTTTTAAACTATGGCCAGACTCGACTCGCGCACGCCGCCGCCGTGTCCTTTGTCCGCCTGTGTCCTTCAACCATACATAACACATACCCAACAACTCTGCTTCACAAGATAACTATCAATCAAAACAACTACTTATCAATCAAAATGCCATATCGTCGGCCGACAACTACCAACACACAGAATTAAAGAAAATAAATTAATTGCCCACAACTATGTAGCTTCCACCAGCGCCAGAGTGTCACCCATAGAATAAACTTCTGTTACCGCCACCGCCGACCACTACGTGGTTTCTCTTAAGACAAAACACCGATTTTCCTTCTGTCCATATGTTAGCACTTCCAGTTAAATTACTACCACCTTAACATTATATCATACAATAAAAATTAACAACCCAGTAGTGAAGCTTCGCATTAAACTCGGAGCCCCTCTGAACGAGACCAATTCAAACAACTGCATTATAAAAAATAATTACTTGCTAATGCTTTGCTTTGTGTGAGTTATCTTAAAATTCAAGAAAACGTATGGATTGAGTTGTGGGATGTAATTTGTGGGAATGGAGCGAGTATTTAAGCTTGTGTTGTTATACTGATCGAATATTAAGGAAACCCTTTTAGAATAAGTACGGAAACGAGCAAATAAACTCGAGTTTACGAAGTAAACGGGTACTCGGAGAAAAATCTATCACATTTTAAGAAATTCCGGAATTCAGTAGACGCCTTAGAAGAGTCGAGACTTTGAGATAATGGCGGTAAATGGGCTTGTTAGCTTGAAAACCTCCAGAACCTTCACGCTATCATGAAACATTTGAATAAAATATGAAACGCGAAGTTCTGGCGTTCTAGTTTCTGTAAAAAATACCCTTTACATGAGTTCTCCGATAGATTTCAACAGACTGTTTCGTAAAACAAATTAACTTTGACACATTAAGCGGCCGTGCAGTTAATTTTGCATGACATACTTTCCGCGTTAACGAATACTAAACGTTCAAGAACAAAGGAAAACTCGGAAAATAATTGTTATTAAATTTAAAAAGGCACCACCCGCGAGGAACGTCCAGGTCATCTCAATAGTAATATTAATATCAGTTCGATAACCTCAATACAAATGAAGTAGCAGAGACAGGGCGATAGTTTTCTCACGGACCCAGTAATTAATCAAGACCCAGAACGCTCTGGCCGCCGCAGATGGCGATAAATTATCTTGGCTGGACCTTAACGAGCGGGGCTTAAATTCACAATCCGTGTGCAAAAATTTTGAGCGCTACAGAGCAGTTTGTCTCGGAAATTCCTACTGGAAAGAAAAGGACGTAGATAGAGGTTGTGAATTAGATGCTGTCACATCTAGTCGCTTAAATTCAATGACATATTACATATGACAAGTCATACTCAAACATTACCGCACAAAAATACGGCGTCAACTTAATTATAGATACCTACCCGATATATTAGGTCTTTACCTATGAAATTGCCGTTTTTCACGAAATAAATGAAGCGTAATTTTGTTATATATTTTTTATTTCTATTACTCAGACTTCTACTATATACTAAAAGTAGAAGTCTGTAGGTGCAAGGTCTGGTGAGTACGGCGGATGACGGAGAACTTCCAACCCCAACTCTTGTAGCTTGGAGACCGTCTGCTGTGCAGTATGAGGTCGCGCGTTGTTGTGCAGGAGCAGTGGAGCCGAACGATTGACCAAAGCTGGTTGGAGACGTGCGAGCTTCTCCATCATTGTGTTCAGTTCTTCACAGTACACATCTGCAGTAATGCTTGTCCCGTTTGGCAAGAAGCTGTGATGAATTACACCCGCGTTAGACCACCAAAAAGTGACCATCACTTTTCTAGGGGTAAGTTTTCGTTTAGGGCATTGTTTGGGTGCTGAACCAGGGTCCAACCAACTTGCTGAGCGCTTACGATTGTCAAACAGGATCCATTTCTCGTCACAAGTAACAATGCGGTTCAGAATTCCTTCATTTGTATGCCTGCTGAGCCTGCTGCAAGGCACGTCTCCACGCGTACTTCGCGCTGGCGGTCATTGAGTTCGTGGGGTACCCATTTGTCAAGCTTTTTTACCTTGCCAATTTGACGCAAATGGACCAATATTGTTTTGATGCAAATGTCGAAAGCTGCTGCTAATTCAGCCGTGGATTGAGTTTCATCAGCTTCCACAATTGCCTTTAATTCGTCATTGTCGACCAAAGTTTTCGGTCGACCACGGGGTTCATTTTTCAGGTCAAAATTTCCAGAACGGAAGCGGGTAAACCAATAACGGGTGGTGCGTTCGTTTGTAGTGTTCGCTCCGTAAACGTCGTTGATGTTGCGTGCCGCTTGTGCCGCTTTGCTACCACGACGGTACTCATACTCCATAATTACTAGAATTTTTAACTTATCCATGATGACGAAAAATGTTCGAATGCGTTGAAAACAAAACACTAACTATTAAACAAATGACGATTTTAGAAAAAGAATTCCATGTTTGTCAAATAAAATTAATTTGAAATTAGAATTATCAGTCAAAAAAAAATATTTTCATTTGAAATGGCCAGTACGGCAAAACGGCAGTTTCATAGGTAAAGACCTATTATAAAGTAATATAATTTGAGGGAGAAGGAAAGAATAATACTGTTCACTTGTTGTAAGAAAGAGATATCTATGTACTTTTTTTTTTGCTGCCGAGGCACCCTCGCGGGAGGGAGGTGGAAGATGCGTCATGCATACCCGCCCGCAGGTAAATTCCTCTGCGGGGGGGTTATGTGGGACTCACCAGAATGGCACCTACCCACTAAAAACCACCTGTTGGCTGTAGTTATTACCGTTAGCCTTCATCGGAAGCGACACCCGTCGGGAAGTTGGGCGCGCTGGCGGAGACCCGCTAGCGGGTCTTCCGCCTGTAGTGAAAGTTGCACTGAAGGTGCTCAAAGGGACATGAGTTGGTGGCCGTTCTGGGCAGCCTCCGGTGAAGCCGGGGCTGGGCAGAGGTCGGCCGAAGCATGATTTAGGGATCAATTCATTTAAATGAACCTATAATGAATTGAGAAGGGAACTATGCTCCGCCAGAGCTAGCAAACGCTCTGTCGGAGTACGTGAAGCCCTAAGTTTACGGGCTAAGACTGCGATTTCACTAACATCGACATTTTTTATAGCGTCGCAGACGATACGCATATCGTCTGCTACGGAGGATTGAGGAGTGGGTTTGTATGGGCGAGGAGCCGGGATGGGATTCGATGCGGGGCGCTGCCTCCAGTTTTCTGGGGCAGGCCTGGATTGTGTAGGCTTAGCAGCCGGAGGAACCCGGCTACGCAGCGGCGGAAAGTTTTCTTGGGAAAGGCGCGGAGCCTGTTTGGGTGCCACCCTCTTGGAATTGGAGCGCATACAACGGGGTGCACGAGGGCAGCCCCTGTAATTTGCGGTGTGGCCGGACTGGCCACAAAGCACGCAATCGGGAGGAGAGGGAGTTTCAGGAGTGCGATTGCACTCCTTAGTGAAGTGAGGGACCAGGCACTTGACGCACCTGGGCGGTGCGCGGCAGTTGGCCGCCGCGTGCCCGTACAACTGGCACCGGTGGCACTGGCCGGGATGACCGCGGCGATGAGGCGCCTCGATTGAGATCCCAGAGAGGCCGCAAATAGAGATAACCCCTTTCAGGATTTCTCTGGACTTGGGGACGTTGGCGAGAATCACCAAAGCGAGAGGGTGTTGCCTCCCGTACTTGCTGTGCATTTTATGCACCGCGAGTGCCGGGAAGCCTTGGGACTGCAGATCCTCCAGGATAGCCTCGTTCGATAATTCGAACGGGACTCCCCTGAGTACCGCTCTGATCTTACGCTCTTCTGACAGAGCATAAGTGTGATAAGCATATTGCTTATCGGTGAGGAGCTTAGTCAAAGCTCGGAAATCGTCTATCGACGAGACAGTGATTTTAATAGATTCACCCGAGTTTACCGCTCGGGTGTAATGGATCTTGTGCTCATTGCACAATGTCGAGACCTCAGTCCATTTGCCCTTTTCCCGAAGGAAAACGGGTGGTGGGACCTTGGCCTTGACAGAAGTTGGGGCCGGAGCGGGTGTTGAAGACACCGGGGCAGCTGGCGTTGAAGACGCCGCAGGGGGTGTGGGGACGGGCGTTGAGGGCGCCGGGTCTTGTTTCGAACGCTTCTTAGAGCGCTTCTTAACAAGCGTAAAAGAGGGAGACTCAGGGCCAGTTGGGGTGGCGTCCGAGGATGACTCGGTCGCGGGTGCGCGCTTGCGGCGCGGAGGGGCGTCTACTTCGCACTCCATGTCACTGGAGGAAGGGGACGCGGGAGGGCCTAAGACCTGAGGGGTCTGGGGAACTGGGGTGGCCTGAGGGGCCATTGTGGACATTAATGTCATAAGATGAGGGATAAGGGAATCTAAGAAACGGTACTTATCAGCATTTAAAGACATGCCTTCAGTACTTTCAATTAACTTCTTCCTAAACTCGACAAAGCTTAGGGAAGCCATTGCGGAGGGGTTGGGGAGGGACAATATATGAACCTAACAACGATGACTAACTTCCTAAAACCACCCTACACGCAGTAGGGCGGTTGAGAACGACGCGGATAACTTACTCGAACACGGCACTTGAAGTCCTGGAACGACGAATTCCCGTCGACGAAGCTCACGTTCCACGAAGTACGGTTAACAAGCCACTGTTCGCCGTGAAAACGGCGTTAGAAACTTATTAGAAGTACGGTTAACGACCCACTGTCCGCCGTGAAAACGGCGTTAGAAACTTATTACGGTATACAACTATGAAATTATATATTACGACAACAACCAGTGAAATTTGGGTGCTCAATTAGCGCGGGGGCTAAAAGAGCGGGAAGGCGTCCGCAATCGACGTGCGCTCGAGAACGCACGCAGACCGAGACCACGAGCGTACAGGACGTAGTACGTAAATTGTCGCAACTCTATAGCGTTGTCTCTTTTACTCCCACATACAAAATCATATTACATCTCGCTCTTCGAATTTGTTGAAATGAATAGCCATGTCAATAAAAAGAAACGTTTATTTTTTTTTACTGTTAGAGTGTAATTAGTACACTATCTCAACACACAAGAAGGCATTGTACGGTATTAAAAACACAGAATAGTTTTATTTGACGTTTACCCGTTACACTTGGCTGCACATGATTAAGTAATAGGCGGGCAATTGCCTTGCATTTGTGTGTCATTATTGAGAGCGGACAATCTGTCTATATATAATGTGTCATTGCTTGAATAGCCTCTTTCTGTCGGACGGATAGACAGCTTGCAACAGAATGTTGATTTTATTAGGGATTACGGGAAAGCCCGCAGCCAAGTTAAGCGCTACCTTTAAATTTATCTTTGAAACAAAAATACCCGTTGTTATTTGTAAACATCGTATAAAAAAATTAAAACATAAAGCGCGTCATTTTTTACATTGCATTTTTAATAGTTAAGTAGTTTAGTATAGATATTTCATTTCACGAGTGATATGTTGAAGGCGATTACGTTCGTTATTAGATCGACAGTTCGACATAATCGACATTTGGGCGGCCTTTCTCCTGTATTGGGTGTCTTTCCGCTAAAGATTAGATCGAGGGAATATTGAACAATAAAAAAATAAAACGACCTTCGATTCCTTTTCGTTTTTATCATTTAACTAGTATATGTATAGTCAACGCAACAACTCGTAACAACACAAGTTAACATGCGGTTTTAACACACCATAATGTATGCTTTTATATAAATTGATCGGCTTATACGTCGCGTGTTTCTAAAAATAATATTACAGCATTTTCTATACGGTCTGCCTCCTTCATTTGATAGATGGTTTTTGACAGACGCCGCGTCGTAGCAAGAAATATAATCTCCGGTAGTTAAAGCGCCAGGAGAGTTGTATTGTTTTATGTGTAACTCGTGTTAGGTGAGCAAGATTTAATTGGTTATTGTAAAACTTTTAATACTTTTTAAAAATAATATCTTTCTATTATAGATAAAACTACTTGATTAATGAAACAATGAGTTATACAAAATAAAACGATTGTCAAATGCTGGTCCATGTGAAAGTTGTCTTCTAGGATGTGTCTGACTATTTTTAATGCAGTTTTCTCTTGGCTATAAAGTATCTATAAGTTACAAATACACAATCGATCAAACCTTATAGATACAAGTTGTTGAATGAAATTTGAATAAATTAATAAGACAGCAAAATCTTCAGCGGCGATTCAATGCGCCGCCGCAACTTACTCTTTGTCTTAAAATGTATCCAAATGATGTAAGTAAGCCAGCGCGTAACCAGCAAACGTAAATGTAGGTACGTGATGGTGAGGTTTCCAGCCTCGGGCTCAGTACAATGCACGTACAAACAACGCTTCGTATACGCATTCTGTGTGAACATCTGACGATTAAAGAGTGATTTATCTTGTATTTCAAAGTATCAATTATTTGAAGTATTGCTAAGTTGAACGGTGCAATATGACTATTGCAAGCTAAAAAACAGTTAAAATTATAAATTTATGTGAAAAAATAATATTGATACGAGGAAAATTGATGTACTATTGAAATATTTTTGTATAAATTTTGTGATAAAGGAAGGAAATTGTAGTTAGTATGTTTGGATTATACTCGTATTAACAAATTATTTTCTGAAATTATTTAAAAACCATAGAAACAACGAAAAATATGCTTAAACAACATAGAAAGAATTTTAAAATAATTCATATTGTATTTTTACCGCTGTACTGTACTTAGCTGTTATGCCCCCTCAATTAAGTATTTTTAACCTAGCAACTACCTACAATGAGCGTTGGTTACTGCAAGATCATTATTATACGCTTCACAAATAAAAAAAAATTCGTTTCCAGAATCCATCATGAATGGTAAGATTGTTAGACCGCCCACATCTAGAACCAAAATTCAACACAGTAATGTTTCGCTGGTGCAATCATATTTTCTGCCTCAAATTTGGTTTGTTAAAGTTCAGTATTGAATTGTATTCACTCGAACAGCGCTCAAATAACTTTATCTAAAATGCATATACTTTTTGTTAACTATTTATTTTACCTGTTTTAGATTTACATATTTTCAAAGTCCGCTAAATAAGGCCTGTTAAATAAGACGGTTTTTAATAACAATGCTATTGATTCGTTGTTCAATAAATTTTTGCCATGTTTTAATTTAACAAAACTTTATCTATCTTGTATGGTGATAGACTAGACAATATAGAAGAATAGACAATGATATGGAGTACAAATCATTGTCTATTCTTGTAGGACACTAGCGTAAAGTATTAATATTTTTATTTAATCCATATTTCTTAAAATCGGAAACAATTGCATACATAACAACCAAGAAGCAACCTCAAGGGCCAATTTTTCTAAACTACCTTCTGAATGTATCGACAGACAAATATAGTGGCAGCCACAGACACAAGACATAGAGAGACTAGAGTCCCGCTACACTACAATACACACGCTACAATATAGTGGCACATTCTTGAACAATACGCAACTGTTTCGTCTCATTTAGATATTGTTGTGCACTCAACAATAAAATATATTGCTGGGATCATCGACTTCAAAATGGATGTAGGGATGTCATCATGTTATATTATCATATTTTGTACTTTTATTGAGATGACAAATAGTGAAGTTATGTTACTGAATCAATAATAATGTATTACAGTTGTAGTGAAATTAATTTATAGACGTTTTGTTTTTGAATTCTTTTGATATAGGAGTGGAGAGAGACGAGAAATGCAGTCTTTGTTCACAGAATATAATTTATAGATATGCTTATATCAAATAAAAACCGTGACGAATGTACAAAAATAGCGTTCTTAGATGTAACCTCAATGGGTAATAATAAAGAGTTAATTATAATAATAATCATCCCCAGACAAACACACGAACTGTATGGCCCCAAAGTAAGCACAGCTGGTGTCATGGATGACCATACAGCGAACTGGGGGGGAACCTAGAATAAACGTACATATATAAATTTCAACAACCATGACCCGAGAACAAACATCTGTGTTCATCACACAAATTAATGCCCCAGCGAGGACTCGAACCTGGGACCTCCAGCGTATGAGGAGGGCTATTAACTACTGCGCTACTCGGCCGTTCTTCAATAGTAGGTACTTTAAACCAGCCCTGTGTCTCTCAGATTAGCCAGAAACGCTTTTTTCGGACGGAAAACTGAAAATACAGCAAAACTTCGATTTAAATATGAGCCAAAATAAATACTAAACATAAGTAAGTAATAAAATAAGTTGAGACTTAAAACATTCAAAGAGAACTCTTGTGAAATTCAAAATGTTTTAATAATTTAAGAGAACATATTTTAATAAGACTCAGAGAGAAGAGAGATGAAAGGGAAACATGAACAAAAAGCCACAGTTCAGCAAGTAGAAGTGGGAATAGACACAGCGCACGCAGACTGCAGGGGAACCCGCAGCAGGGGTCATGTGTACCGGGCACGGTATGCGTACTGCTCGGCTTTCATAAATAACGATTTAAATTTCTCTAGAAATTATGAAAAGCTTTGAAGCAAAGGCGTAGACAGGCAGAATATCTGTTACTTCTTCAAGTAAGTGACTCTACACATGGTAAATCGATTAGAAGTTCAGTCTCTGAAACAAATAAATGTTAGTTTAATTAGCTTTTACCCTTTTGCTGACCTTCAACTACATGCAAGCAACTTACTCATTTTTACATACTAACTTCTTGATCAATGTAGTAAGATCAATGAACTAATAACAATATACTTACACACGAGATCAGTATTAATAATAATAATAATAATAATAAATTCCCAGACAAACACACCAACTGTATGGCCCCAAAGTAAGCAGAGCTTGTGTTATGGATGACCATACAGCGAACTGGGGGGAATCCCAGAATAAACATACATATATAAATACAAACAACCATGACCCGAGAACAAACATCTGTGTTCATCACACAAATGCATGCCCCGGCCAGGACTCGAACCTGGGACCTTCGGCGTATGAGGCATAGCTACTTACCACTACACCAATCGGTCGTCAAAGTTGTTAAGTGCATGCTACACAAAGATATTGCTTTGTACCATAGAATACAATTGATGTGAAATATTATTTATTAAGTATCTATCACATCAACAATAACTTGAGCGCATCACTGAATAATTTAGCAGGTCAAGATAATTTCAATGTAGAAAGTTCGTTCTGTAGAAAACATTTGTCAGTTTGATTTGATAATGTTTTTTACTATTTTCACGGCCGGCATACGACCACGCTGCCTAGCTTATGGTAACTGGTATCTGCACCCATAAACATGGTTAACCGTAAGTAGTATATTTATTAATTATAATTCTATAATTATATCGACTAATGATGCGTTGTCGACCGCGGGCTTCGGTAAGTGCTGCTCCGTCCCATTCACCGGAACGCATCCACGTATACAAAAGTAAAGTAAAAATGTATTTATTGTCACAGCAGCACACAGAAATACAAATAAAAATAGGAAACAAAAACTTTACCTAGTTAGGAAGCAGGCACTGCCGAAACAAAGGCACACACAACCTCGGCTATGTCTTTGTAGCTTAAAGCTATTTAGTTAGTGTTTATTAATAATACTTTAATAATTTATGTAAAATACTTCCATAATTATTCATTAAAGCCTTGACGAAACAAAATAACACTAATAAACAAAACTAAACTAGGTATACAAAGATATAAACGAAATAAATCTAAAAAACAAATCACTAAACATAATTTGCAATAAATATGACATGAATAAAATAAAATAAAAGATACATAAACAATAAACTTAGTAATTTTTCCAAAATACTGCAATAAAGGCCCTAATGAGGTTTTTTAAATAATAGTAGCTTGTAATGCTTGAAAAAAGTATTTGTATGTGGTTATTATGGCGGTCAAAATAGTAAACTTAACAAAGAAACTCAAATAACTTTGAAGGCAGCTTTGGGCACACTAACGTAGAATATTTCAAATGTCGATCTAATAACGAACGTAATCGCTCGCAGCTAACTTCAACGTATCACTTGTGAAATGAAATATCTATACTAAACTACTTAACTATAAAAACTTCAATGTAAAAAATAACACGCTTTATGTTTTAATTTTTTATACAATGTTTACAAATTATAACAACGGGTATTTTTGTTTCCGAAAGATAAATTTAAAGGTAGCGCTTAACTTGGCTGCGGGCTTTCCCGTAATCCCTAATAAAATCAACATTTTACTAAAATACACATTTATTTTCTGTTACAGGGATACGAAGACGCCATTAATTGAATATCTAGCAGTCTAAAATAAAAACAAACTGCGTTCCAATTACAAAAACAGCGTCCCTTGTTGCAAGCTGTCTATCCCTCCGATAGAAAGAGGCTATTCAAGCGACTAGATATGACAGCATCTAATTCACAACCTGCACTATAACTACCTCTATCTACGTCCTTTTCATTACAGCAGGAATTTCCGAGACAAACTGCTCTGTAGCGCTCAAAATTTTTGCACAAGGATTGTGAATTTAAGCCCCGCTCGTTAGGGCTACAAGATAATTTATCGCCATCTGCGGCGGCCAGAGCGTTCTGGGCCTTGATTAATTACTGGGTGCGTGAGAAAACTATCGCCCTGTCTCTGCTACTTCATTTGTATTGAGCTTATCGAACTGATATTAATCATACCATGAAGGTGACCTAGACGTTCCTCGCAGGTAGTGCTTTTTTATTAATAACCATTATTTTTCGAATTTTCATTTGTTCTTTAACGTTCAGTATTCGCTGACGCGGAAAGTATGTCATGCAAAATTAACTGCACGGCCGCTTAATGTGTCAAAGTTAATTTGTTTTATGCAACAGTCTGTTCAAATCTATCAGAGAACTCGTGTAAAGGGTATTTTTTACAGAAACTAGAACGCCAGAACTTCGCGTTTCATATTTTATTCAAATGCTTCATGATAGCGTGAAGGTTCTGGAGGTTCTCAAGCTAACAGGCCCATTTTCCGCCATTATCTCAAAGTCTCGACTCTTCTAAGTCGTCTACTGAATCCCGAAATTTCTTAAAATGTGATAGATTTTTCTCCGAGTACCCGTTTACCTCCTAAACTTGAGTTTATGTGCTCGTTTCCGTACTTATTCTAAAAGGGTTTCCTTAATATTCAATCAGGATAACAACACAAACGTAAACGCACGCTCCATTCCCACAAATAACAACCCACAAACTCAATCCATACGTTTTCTTGAGTTTCCAGATAATCCACATAGAGTGAGCATTAGCAAGTTATTATGTTTTATAGTGCAGTTGTTTGAAGCGGTGTCGTTCAGAGGGGCTCCGAGTTTAATGCGAGGCTTCACTACTGGGTTGTTAATTTTTTTTAATAAAAAATATTCAAAAAGCACTTCTAACCTTCGTACATACAGGTATGCAACGTACAGAATAGCAGATGCAATTTTTTCTAATATTTGTCATCTTCTTATGCTTTGTATGTGTGTAGTATATAGTTGTTTATATAGTTGTAAAGATTATTCAGTAATTTTGTCAAAGAAACTAAATACCTTTTTACAAAGTAGAAAAGAAAGAAGAAGAATTTATGAGGGTTGAGTACGCTGTAAGGGTTCGAATGAAATTTTGTTTGGTCTGCAAATTATATTGGCACGATTTAAATTGATCTTGAGCAAATTTTGTTTTTTTTTTATTGTTGTAGCGAAGATTCAAATAAAACAATTCTTATTTTCTAGGTACAATTTTTTTTTCCAGTAAACTAACAATGTACGGAAATGAACCAAAAATAAATATCTCATAATTTTTTAAGATTACATATACAAGTTTTACAAAAAGCAGTTCGACTTTCAAAGGTTTATGAAGTTTGTGGACTATTCAAAGTCTCTTTAAAAAATTAATAAAATTAAAAGATAAAATGTAATTACTTACCGCTGTCATTATTTCCTATCACACCACTGTCTAATTAATTAAGACCACATTTGCAATTATAAGATTAAATCTTATTTAGAAATAGGCTTACGACTTTTGTTATTAGGTGAAGTTCTAAAAGACGATTGTTTTAACACTGTACAGTTTCCTAATTGGTTGAAATGCCAGTTTCACTTTTGATCCATTACATTCGACCTCTTTGTATATTTGTTTCTTTCTTAATATTGTTTGATATGAACCAAACGATATAATTTATTATTAAGTATTAGCATTATATATTATTGTCTATAAATAACGCAATTTAAAGCTTCACAATACATCACAAGTTTCTTTCTATTATGTTCTCTTCAAAATTTTCAAAGACCACTAATGGTATCAATTGGTTAGAATTTTGAGGAGAATTTACAAGCAGTGGGTAAATTGTGAAGGGTTTGAAATGTGTTTACCCTGTAGGGGATGGAGATCTAAAAGAGCAATCGAATACGTGTTTTGTATCATAAAGTACTAAGAAAAGTTATGATAAAAACCTTTGAGTTTAACTTAAATGGCTGATAAAATTATATTTATCACTAATTAATTATGTATTTGACTACTGGATAATAAATTCTGAATGGTATTGGCGTGCAGATTGTTGTTAAAGTAATTTCATTGATGAGCCCGGAGATCACAGTTGTCTTTTGACACGAATATTTTGAATAAGTTGAGTTTTTTCTTGTAGAAGAAATAAGATGCAATTTATAATATAATACAATGCCATACACAAACAAAATTCCTTTACAGATATTAACTAATGAGCAGACATATATCGTATCAAACGAAACTATTAGATACCACATGGAACTATGCGCGTTGGTTTCTTGCAAAGAAAACAAGTTCTTACGTAACATACTCATATAGGAGACCTCTTTGATGTCGCTTCGTAGGTATGTGGGGCAAGGGTCGTTAATTTTAGAACGAGCACTTTTAAAAATATAAGAGGCTTTCGCTTATTGGTTTGCGAGAATTGATTTTTCTAAACACGTTCGTATATTACATGAAACCTTTTTAAGCAATTATTTCTTCATCTCACAACAGAATCTACGAAAATATCATTACTTTATAGCACAGTATAGGTCCCACTTCTATTTGTCGACATTAAACTATGTTGGAATTATTGTTCAACGCTCAGATGAAATTTTAATTTTGAGAGTTTGATGTGATTTATATGGAAAGTCTTATCAAGTGTCAAAGTTATTCTTCAGATAAAAAATATCCAAGCATTGAACAATCAGCCCTTTGAGTTCTATGTTTGTGCGAATTCGATACTCAATATTTTTTTTATTTAAAGTAGTTAGTAGGTACAAGGAAATCGTCAGGCTCACGTCGTTATGGTTTACTTAATCGGAATATAAAGATGAGAAGAATATTTGGAAAAGTTTATAAGTTGTACACTTATTGCCTGGTTTATTTTCCGATCTACTAACGATTCACTCTGTGCTGCACAACATTGCACCATCGAAGTACGTATAGGTAGAGGTCTGCCAAGAGCAAACAAAAATAAAGTAAATGAGTTAAAATGTATCATTATTAATAGTAAACAGCTATGTTCTGCTTTTAGTTATTGTTTAATATTCCTAGATATTATTTATTTAAGACATGAAAGAGCTACAAATTAACGTAGAACAAGGTTGCATGTTCTGTCCCTTTTCTTAAAACTAGTTAGTGGCATGAAAACTTTACACGTATTTTTGTAGGATAGGAAATTTTTAGAGAAGTATTATTTATTTTTACGTATATCCATAGATCAAGAAGCGAGCAAAAATCTTGCATTAAAAAGAAGAAAGCACCTTTGATTAAATTAAAAAGGTTGAAGGTGATGTTACTAAATGGCACTCTTGAATAATCGATCTGGCACTCACGTAATATAAAATTTTCAATGAACCGCTTTATCAAGAAACACTTCTGCTCCGAAAAATTTTAGTTATTTTAAAAAAAATACATTTTGTCATTTGTGACTTTAGAACAAACTGCAGCGTATTTCTTCATATTAGGTCTTTACCTATGAAATTGCCGTTTTTCACGAAATAAATTAAGCGTAATTTTTTTATATATTTTTTATTTCTATTAATCAAAATAATCACCCATGCAATCAATGCATCTTTGCCAACGCATTGGTAGCTTATTGATGCCTTATTGATGCCAACGAATACTGAACGTAAAAGAACTAAGAAAAATTCTTAAAAGAATGGTTATAACATTAAAAAACACACCACATGCGTGGAACGTCCGGGTCGTCTCAATGGCATGATGAATATAAGTTCTGCTGTTCATTAGTATATAAGCTCAATACAAATGAAGTAGCAGAGACAGGGCGATAGTTTTCTCACGGATCCAGTAATTAATCAAGGCCCAGAACGTTCCAGCCGCCGCAGTTGGTGATAAACCATCTTGGCTGGACTCTAACGAGCAGGGCAAAAATTCTAATACTACGTTACTAATATAATACAAGAATACTACGTTATTCGTATCAGTTTATAAAAATGGGAAGTATTGTCATCGAAATTAAACATTCTCACATCATCATTGCTAGCCTGCTTTCATAACTTCATTTCAATATTTTTCCAATAATTTTACAGAATGTATCTGTGATTTAATTATTTTATTTAAGAAGCTCCTTATATCAATAGAGTATATTATAACAAAAAATAATATTAACAGTGACACTTTCCTTTGCCCAGTATACCACACTACTTGAAAAATATGACGCTATCTTCGTAACCACTCATAAGACCGTGCTAAGAACCTGCGCTTTGTAAGGTTGCGGAGTGGAACTGTAAAACTGTGCGACCGTTCCATCAGATATGGCGAGGAAACTGAGCTGTGTGAAGATGCGTACCGGAATTACTCTCTTGATTTTACTTATTAAGATTTAGAATGCGTTTATTTATTTACAAATCATAAGGGCAGCCAGAGAAGATTACATCATGTCTTAACTTAAATATCTAATTATAGTAAATCTTAATTAAATGTATCAACCGTTGAAGGCTGTCACAACATGCTTTTACAGATTAAGTTAATTATACGCAATAAGGTCATATATGCTACAGTAAAATTAGGTGTCCAAATGTCTAACAATTTTTATACTTTGAAACAAAAAATTTATAAAATAAAATAAAAATTTAGATTTAATTACAATAGACGAATAATCAAATGTCAAATTATAATACAATATAAATAATCATTCGTACAGCAAATATTAACACGTATACTGCGAAGCTCAAAAATACAATATTTCCACAGATGCGATACAAGACGATATTGCCATATACCGTTTATTTTTTAAGTGCGAAACAAGGCATAAGTGTCCGGTACACGTTATTTTTTTAAACTTGCATTTCTCTTTCAATTTTAACTGTTTGTCAATTATTTAAATTTCATCGATATCTTAAAACCTTGAACTATATACATTTCTCTTGGTTGCAAAATTGGATACGTAATTTTTGACTTATAAATATAAACACCTTACCGGACTTATATGCCATGTAGCGCACCTAAAGTATGAAAATTTTTAAATAGTCGATAACCAGTTAGTGATGTCAGTAAGAAAACAAATATTTATCGATAATACTATTATTTATTGAACAAATTATGTTTTAAATTAGGTATATTAAATTATATTTTCATGAGCTTTATTGAAACAAGCTAGACAAAAAGCTTTTTGACATTCAACACACATCAATTTAACTTTTGGCACCTTTTTGCCAGCTTCCCGGCTAGTCATTGCTTTTCGTAATTCTTGATAGCAAAGTGTGCATTGTTTTCTTTTTGTAATTTTTTCTAAACTACGGTACTTCTTTTTTTCTGAGGATTTATTATGATCGTGAAATGTATGCCCAGTTAAGTTTTGTATAACAGATTCAACAAAATCTATCAATGTTCCTTTTATCTTGGTTACGTTATTATGAATGATCCACGCATTGACAACACACGTACCGAATAGGAAACTCATCATAAGTTTTCGGTACCATTTGATCCCTCTTCTTAAAGATGAATAATACGCTGTCATTTGGTCGCTATAATCGACCCCTTTCTTGTTTAAATTATATAAAGATATACATTCTGGCTTGTAAAAAATCTCTCCACTTCGTTTTTTTTTGCCTGTATCTTTTACAGCAGCAACATGATTTTTGCACGTTGTTATCATCGTTACAGCCCATTTATCATGCCACTTAAATATTTTGATTCCGTTTTCATTCATTTTCCCAATATACTGTCCCCTCTTCAGCTTAGTAAATATAACACTTTTAGGAAGACCTCTTCTATTTATTCTTATTCGTTCCATTTTTTTCTTTAGTAAATCTTCTGCCAAACCCACAGAGGTGTAGAAGTTGTCAGCTATAACAGTTCTACCGCTTTCACCTAAACCTTGTATTAATTTTAAGACGATATCATGGCCATGTGGCTGGTTTCTGGGTCTGTCATTTTTACCTGTATAAACAATCGCAGACCATGTATACCCTTCAGGTGTACATAATTTATATAATTTTATTCCGTATTTATGGCTTTTGTTTTTTATGTACTGTCGAAATTTCAGCCGTCCTCGCCATGGAATCATTGAGTCATCAATTACTAAATATTGCCCAGGTGTTCACACTTCACTAAATTTGCTCAAAATCATACTCAAAACATCACGAACTTTGCATAATTTATCCGTTGGATCAATTGTATTATTACTAAAATGCCAACATTTCAACAGTAATATAAACCTATTTCGTGTCATTAAAGATTGAATGTATTCGTTTTCATAACATGTTTTTTTCGACCAATAGTTACTCAAGCTTGGTAGTTTGACAATTCCCATTGTCATCAAAATACCCATAAAAGTGCACATTTCTTCAAAATTGGTATCCTTCCATTTTTTCAACCTAGATTTCTGTTTTAAACTTTCGTTATGACAGCAATTATTCGCGTAATTATTTGTCTCTGCCACCATTTTATTTATAATGTCATCAGTAATAAATAACTCATAGATTTGAAATGGTGATGACACGTCGGGAGGAATATTAATTATAGTATCATTTTTAAAATTACCAATATCTGGCACAGAAGACGTAATATCTACCCATTCGCTGCCTTGTGATGTAATCAACGGACTCTGAACATCTACCATAATTTCATCATCAACCATGGATACCGTATCCGTATCACTTGAAGAATTTTCTGAATTGGAAGGTTCATAATTGCTGTCACTGTCTGTACTTATGTCGCTAAAATTATGTGGACCTTCGTTTACCAGCTGATTGGTCCCTGCATGATGAACTATTACATTCGCGTCGCAAAGGCTCGAACTAGTAGCCGATAATGATAAATTTATTGAAGTTGAGGTATTACTAACTACATTGCTATTTTCTTGAGTAAAATTTTTAGAAGTTATAGTGCAAGACGTATTGTTCTGTTTAGGGTGAGTATTTTTATGATGAGTGGCTAAAGTGTTCTGTTTTTTATGCTCGATATTTGACTTTGGCGTAGATAATAATTCTTTTATAGATTCTGGTGTCAAGTTGCCATCAATTTTTAATAAATTATTATACGATATGTCACTTTGTGAGCCAATCTCACTTGAACATCCAGAAAAAGAGACATGTAATTATGTAATTCTGCATATGTGTTGCTAGTAGAAGGACTTTCAAACGTACTTTGTTTTGGACTAATAATTTTACTTGTAGTTGGCTGGTGAAATGCATATAGCTGAGGTGACGTAGTTTGTACTGATCGTGATGGCATTATTATGTCATCTAAAACTTTGATTTTCTTACCAGGCGGGATTTTATTTTTATTTTCGCTTATTTGTTCATTATCTTCCTGTTTGTCTTCGAAAATACGCGCCAGAATTTTTCGGCGGGCGCTTCATTATGAAATCGAAGTTGTAACTATTACGTAAATAAAAGATGAGAAAATGTAACAAATATCGACACGCGTCTAATTGCAATCAGGGTCAGATCCGCACTAACAAATACGGTATCGCCACCAGTGCGATACCGGACATGCACATACAAGTCGCATTTGTCCGGTAACGCACTAAACGTAAAGTTTTTTCGTTCTGTGCGTACAGGTCGAATATGTTATGTATCTTTTTCCCATTTAAATAAGACCTTCTTAAAGTAAGAAGCAATAATATATATTTGTCACTTTTCAACTCTCAGAATATCGTACCGAAAATGATGCCGCAAGAGCGAAAAAACTAGTTTTTTGCGTTCGCACCGCGATACAGTTCATTACCGGCTACATATGTCCGGTATCGCACTGTATAAGTATCAATAAACATCGTCGAACAACTTCAATGTCGCGTTCCTAGCAAAATTCAAGCCTCTAGCCTGGCTTTCGGTTAAACCAGTTTGTATGTACAAAATCTTAATTTCCTAAATCTTTTTGCACCAAAGACGAGCTCAGCTAGGCTAAGACAATGAGTATGTCCCATTTGTCGATTCCTTTCTAGCTCAGCTCTAGCTTTGGACTAAAATCAAACAAAGCTTCTATGATAAATGTAAACCACATCGCGCTCGGTATACACTGCCACGTCTGCGGATTTCACTGCAGCACAGTAAATATATATGCAGTAATAAAAATAGGTATTTTTTTAAAATAAGCACAAACGATCTGTTCGCCTGTTAGGGTTGTCCCTAAAAAAAGGCTCCGTTTGGAAGGATATGTTTGAATAATAAAATACCTGTTATAAAAAAAAAGTATTAGTACTTAAATTCTTTTGAAAAATACAATCATGCGAGTAAAATACTTATTTTAAACAGTGTATTTTTTAAATAAAGTTACATAGAAAATAAATCTGAATGTTTGTTAAGTAATCAACTTAAGTAAAAAAACTTAAATAATTAAAAACAACGTAAAACGTTTAAAAAATTAAATAAATCGCTACTTGCGTGTGTTAGTCGAAGTACGTAGTTTTTAAATAATGAATTGTATGATGCTATGCAATACTTTCTTAATTTAAATATTATCACTGAAAAATGCTGAAGATATATTTAGAATTGGTAATTTACCGAAAAAAGAGCATTCGAGGTACCAAACGCCTGTTTCTGTATTTCACTGAAATAAGTTTATAAAAAAATTTAAATAACTGTGGTATGAAAATAACTGAAATATCATAAGAGTAATTTTTAACCCTTGCGCAACTGACAACACTGGGAGGTATGCTTAAGGCTCTCAATAAGGCGTCTTTGTGACGTAATTACGTCATGTCGAGCATTTGTAAGAAGTTTCACTACTGCTGCTGTCGATTCCACTTCTACTTTCTGAACAGTTTATTTCTGTAGTAGCTCTTGTATTTAGAGGTAATGTTTTAAGTAAAATTTATTGTACCGATAACAAAACCTTCGGTACTTAATTTTTGATTCATTTTTAAATTCTAATTTTGAAATTTGATAGCGAATTGTCGGTAGTAAAAAAGTGTTCTTGGTTAAAAGGATATAGTAATATAATTTCTGGCGTGTTTTAAAATGCTTACAAATTGTAGCTTAAAGCAAAATGCTTGCTTATTAGGTACTAAAGGTAACACGGAATGCCTGTAATAGTATAGTTAAGTATATCTGGGAGCAGAGATTCCGTATTCCTTACTATTTCACTTCTGAATTAATCGGAATACAAAACAACACGTCAATTAATTATTTTAATGATATAAATCCACTATATTTCAACTCAATTGACGTACAGAATAAGTTTATATAATATAATGACATCCCTAAACCCATTTCGAAGTCGATGATCCCAGCAATATACAGCATTGTTGAGTGTATTACAATATAAGAGACGAAACGGTCACCGCGGTTGTGTTATTGTGCAAGAAAGTGCCACTATATTGTACGGTGGCGTGACTCTAGTCCGTGGCACTGTGTCCTTTTCTACGGCTGCCACTATATTTGTTCGTTGAGAAATGTCACATAGCAATTTAGAAACATGATCTTTTGAGATTGCTTGTTTACGGTTGTTCTGTATGAAATTATTTCGGATTTTAAGAATTATGGATAAATAAAAGAAACATTACGTTACGCTACTGTCCTAAAAGCAAGTTAATGATTCTATACCTACCCTATATATTAACCTAGACAATGATAAGTCAAAATTAAACAAAGAAAAATTCAACAATGTTATTTAAAGCATTGTTATAACAATCTTTTCTTATTTAAAAGATTTAAGGTAAATAGTAAACGAAACAACGTTTTCAATATTTTGGGTATAGTTATATGAAGACTCTTTGTTAGATAACACAATTCAGAACTGAAATTTATAACCAACCAATTTTAGAGGTAGAAAATACGACTGCAACAGTGAAACATTACTGCGTGAAAATTTTGCTTCTATAAATAAGTGTTAGAAATATTCCATTAACCTGGAAACGACACCTTTTGAAATATTTTGATCACATTGTTGATTATATTTGGAAGCCTATTATAATGCTCTTGTAGTAACTCACGCTCAGTTGTACGTACCCACCTACACCTGGGTTAAATATAACTTACCGAAGCGGAATAAAATCTTTGATGGAGGAGTATAAATACAAATATAAATTATATTTGAAGGTTAAAATTGACTTGACATGAATTTAATATTAACTCCGACTTTATGTGAGGAATTCAATTCTATATTTCTATGATTTATGTATGGCCTTTCAGCAAATATAAGTTACATTACAAAAAAAAATTAACTTATTTTGTGAATGTTTACCTTATGTTTCATGAGTTAATTACAACGTAATGATGATAAATTTAAGGTTAGTAAGCAGAACTGTTGTCCAACTTCCAGTAGTACATAGAAACTCCAAAAAGAAGATGCTGATCACTACAATTATCTACTTTTCCTAAATTTAAAACAGGATTCCCTTTGGTCTCATGAATTGTTTTTATACTAAAATCAAAATCTATAACAAGCATCTCATAAACATCACATGTCATAAAATTTTATTCTTCGAATTTTGTCTTTATTTCCTTGTTAATAGCCCTGAATTCTAATTTTGGCTGCCATGAACAAACTTTTCCTAAAATAGACGCAGTACAGTATCCTGAAACCTTTTCCCTTAAAAGTTGCTGTCGAGATCCAAATTGATCCAACCCACTTTGTCGTAGTTTGAATTGGTTCAACCCTAGAGTGCAATTCAAAATGAAATCTGCATAACCCATGAATATTTTCAAGTAATCATTGTTTAACTTTTATTAATTTGCTACATCTAGAAGTTGTTTTTATTAGTTTTCTTTACTATGAGTTCTTCATTTATGACAATAGAAGTTAAAATCATAAATCATTATTACAAGTATTATTTTGGACAATTGACTGTAATGACGAAATGTTCTATGACATACTAAATTTGAGTAAAAATTTGATGAAACAAAATAGACAACCATTTAAGACAAATGATTTAAAATGTAATCACACTTTGTCAATGTCATATCAATAGTACTTTACAAATATTTGATGTCAATGTAAAATGATGTCAATTTAATTTCCATATTGCACTATTTAACATACTTCAAATAATTGATAGATTGCAATACATAATAAATCCCTTTGCAATCGTTTAATGTTCAAACGAGCGTTTAGTGGCTAAGTGCTGGTTTTACTACATCACTTCGACACATTAGTTGTGGTGCTATGAATTGGAGCTGGAGATTCTGCTTTGTATAAGTTCTGGAAAGAATTCAGTTATCACGTTGAACAACTTGCATCTATAGGGTTTTTATAAAAAGGAAAGGCTAATTTCAGTAACGTTAGACTTAATACTGGGTTTTTACCTTATGTTTCATAATGTACAACGTATTGACAATAAATTTAAGGCCAACAATTTCCTGTAGTAGATATAAATTCCATAAAAAAGAAGTAAATCTGTAGAATTTTCTACTTTTCCTACATTTAAGACGGGATTCCCTTTTGACACGGGATTCTAATTTTTAACATGCTGCTCATAAACATCACATCCCATAAAACTTGAAACTTCAAATTTTGTCCTACCTAGTAGTTAATAAGTGCTAAACTAATAAGTCATGAATATTATTTACGTAATAATCGTATTTTCTCATTTTGGTTGGCATAACATACTTATTCTAAAATAGACGCAGTACAGTAAGCTGCTTTGCTTGCTTGTATGAATCCATGCTAGCATGCCTACTTCAATAATAAATGCTTGCTTCAATGCATGCTTGACCGCCTGCATGAGTGCATGAATGCCTGAATATCTACATGATATATATAGAAAAACGTAGTGTACATACTTTATTAGTACTTTTAAACTGTGAAATTTACATAGCCCATAAATATTTTTAACTAATCATTGTTTAACTTCTTTTACTTTGCTACATCTGTAAATGATTGAAAATGTAATAAACAGTTTATGTAGAATATTATAGTCAACTTGTTATTTTTGTTTGTAACCTCTATATTTACCTAAACAATACTTCAAATAATTGATACATTGCAATACAAGATAATTTACCATCAGATGTTCAACATAAGTACATTGAACTGTTCCCGCGGTTGCAAACCTCGCCGCCACGTACATGCATGTTTGCAGGTTACGTGCTGGCTTTACTTAAATCACTTGGATACATTAGTTACGGCGCTATAAAATGCAGCTGGAGACTTTGCTTAGTGTATTCTGGAAAGAATTGAGTTATCACGTTGAACAACTTGTGTCTGTAGGATTTCTATAAAAATAAAAGATTTTTGTTTGTTTGCGTATTTGTATCCAGTACACTCTAGCATGACTGAACTGATTTTAAAGATTGTTTATAATTTACCTTTTTCGGTTTGAATTATGTTCATGACGTTAATTAAAAAATAAATGTATATATTAGGTCATTACATATGAAATTGGCGTTTTGTAAGGGAGGTACATAAAGTATTTTTTTTTTTAAATATCATATACCTATTTATTTAATCATAGTATGTACTATTGCTATCTATGAACTTTTGCCATCTCATAGGTTTTGTCATTGATACCCTTACTAGAAAAACCATGCGGACGGGAATCAATAAAAACTTTAACGGCGCTTTGGACTGCCCCTTCGGAGTTGAAATTTTTCCCTTGCAATAAGTTATCCAAATTTCGAAAAAAATGGTAATCTGTTGGAGCAAGGTCCGGGAAGTACGGTGGATATCTTAGACATTCCAAATGAAGCTCCTCTAATTTGGTAGCCGTCTGTTGTGCAGTGTGTGGTCTAGCATTTTCCTGAATGGCATACAACGGTTGACCAGCCTCGGTTGTTTAACAGCTAGCTTTTCCATCATAGTTTGCAGTTGCTAACAATAGACATCTGCCGTAATCGTCTGGCCAGATTTAAGAAAACTGTAGTGAACGAAACCGGCACTAGTCTACCAAATGCTCACAAGTAACTTTTTTAGTCAATTTTCGATTGGGGCAGGATTTGGCTGGTTCGCCAGGGTTCAACCATTGTAATGAGCGTTTCCGATTGTCGTACAGGATCCACTTTTCATCACAGGTAATGATTCAATTTAAAATTCTTTTAATTCTTGTGCCGGTTGAGTAATGTAACGCAGCAGTCAGCTGCACTCAATTCATGAGGTACCCACCCCTCAAGCTTTTTCACCTTCCCAATTTGCTTCAATTGGATTAAAACAGTTTTGTCACTAACACGGCAGGCTACAGCTAACTCGGATGTGGTTTGCGATTGATCCGCTTCCACAATAGCGTTCAATTTTTCATTATCAACTTTGGTCTCGAAAACGTTGGAACCGCCGCTGTACACAGCATTCATACTTCGAGCCGTTTCTGCAGCACTGGTGCCACTGTGGAAATCGTACTCATACATAACGCGATATTTCAAGTTTTTCATTTTGTAAACTAAGTGACGGAAAGAAAAAACCAAAAAACAAATGAATTACGGTTTTTGAAACACAAATGCGTGTGAAATAGCTGTATAAATTTGAAATTGGAATTCTTAACCAAAGAGGAGATACAGATCATTGTGGCCAGTATAACTAATCATGAAGAACAATATTATTCACAATAACAGATATCAGTACCAATCCAATTATTAGAGTAGGTCTCACATAACCATCTTTCCCCGACGAGTGCCTTAAAGCTTTGCTTGGGTGCAAAACAAAAAAAAATCTAATGAAATGATAATGATTTTTGTACACACGATTCTGTAGCAACTGACATATAGTTGAATATGTGAAAAGCATGAAGCGCCTGAATGTATTCCTACCGGTTTCTGCGTTTGACCTTGGGTTTTATTAATGGTTATTGTAAATGCCAACTTTATGTATGTAGAGATAAAAAAAACAGTATAAATTCACTGTGGATCACAAACTAATCAGGAATAAAACTTAAGGCAAAAAAAAAACTAAAAATAAATTCACTGACTAATCGAATTTGTCGTTATCGTTAAGAGGAGAAAGAAAAAAGAAAGCAACTAAAACTGCGTAAGTGCTGAGTCAGCCAGCACGTAATTCCAGTTCCCAAGCAACTCACCCTAAGCAAAGAAAACTTTTTATATTGTTGTCGAATATTATTGTTTTAGTTTCGTAAAAAAGTTTCATGTAACTAATAAACCTATACCAATAAATAGGAAACGAATCGTACTTGACGGCCAAGTGATGTAGTGGGTATTGGTAGTGGGTAACCCTGTGGGTAGCCCCTTAAGGGCATTCCTTTGTGTGATGAACGCAGATGTTTGTTCTCGGGTCATGGTTAATGTTAATAATGTATGTTTATTCTGGGTTGCCCCTCAGTTCACGGTATCGCCATCCATAACACAGACTCTGCTTACTTTGGAGCCATGCTGATATCCTGGCAGTAGATTTATACAGGAGATCGTCGTTTCTTCTTCTTTGTTTCTTTAATATTACGAAAATTTTGATAAGTTGAAACAATGCATAGTTTACCTTTTTTAAGAATTTAGATAATCGCCGCTTACATTGATTATTGTAACCTTAATATCTGCGTACGAAGCGTAAAATATAGGTTTAAGTCCTAAATATTAAATAATAGTAATAATATGTAAACTTGATATATCTACTCATTCTTCTACAGCATTCATTGGTCTATTCTTAAAAATGGCTCTGTCGACGATGCTGCTAGTATAATGTAAAAGTATATTTATGATTGAATTCAAATACATATACCTATTAAACGATTCTCAAATTGTAACGGTTATCAAGTCTGGTACAGTCCTGCTTTAATCAGAATTATTAAGGAAAAATTTGATTCAATTTTAAAAAGTTTGCAGTAATTTGAAAAAAAATGGCTACTGTGATGCTATTTTGAAAAGGTCATTAAACAAGCAATTTTTAAGATGATGTGCAGTATCATCGCCGTACATTTTTTTTTCACAACAATCAGTTAAACTTTAGGCAGGTTTTTCGCAATGAAATGAAATAAAACAATTCAACTCTTTTTCTTAGCATAGTGTACTAGTTTCCGTCAAAATTATTACTAGGTTGTCTCAAATAACTAATAACAATAGTTTTGGTGAAAAAAACCGTGAGTTAAAAGATATTTATTGCAGCTGTAGGCAAAAAAGGACCAAAAAGTGGAAACTTCATTAAAAATCACAAAAGTGGCAATATCTCGAAAACCAGAAAACTTTTACTAGAGGCATGTTTGTGTTATCTGATAGGCCTAAAGTCCACCTACCTCCAGTGTCACCCTTACGTGTCATTTCTGGGACACCCTGTATATAAGGTTCTGATGTCAGCAAATATTTTTTGGATCTTGTTTTTAATGCTGCAGAATATAATATATATAAATACTTACTCGTAACCTCCATGATCTGATTGAATAAGGAAGCAGGATTCAAACGCAGGTTGTAAAAGACTCACCAACTATACCGTAAGTTCGTCGAAATATAACTTAGTTATTACGTTCTGTAAATAAGTTTACACAATAAATTATCTTAATCTTTAAACGTGTTACAGTATTAGTAAACTATTTTAACGTATTAGTAAAGTACAATAACTTTTAACTTTATAATTAAATCCATCAATTTGTTACTGATGTATAACAAATCAGCTTTTCTTTCGTTATAAAATTATGATTAACTAGGTAACATGAACATGCTACATCCAATTAGTGTTGAATTTAACTTATGGAATTCGAAGGAAACATTTGAAATGGAAAAATTTGGCAACCCACTTGATTATGACAATTTCACTTTAATGAAAGCTAGTCAACGTCACGTTCAGAATGAGTGTTTTAGTAAGTATACTAGCAACATTGAAAGCCAGAAAGTCCCCTTAGGCTTTTTGGTCATATACAAAAGCACTTTTTGGTACCCCTAAATATCTCCAGAAACTTTTTCCTTATATATATGATGCTTTCAATCGTTTCTTCCAAAGTATGTTTGGTCACTCACCCAATACATCTTGTTCCTCATTTATCTTAAAAATATTTATAATATACAGTTATTTGGTGTGTTTGTCTGGGGATTTATTATTATTATACAAACTTCAGTTCCTGTCGTGGAGAAACTTCTAAGACAATTCCAAAGGCACTGGCTGTGACGGGCTTCCTGCGATATTTTGGGTTTAATGCGCTCAATCTCTTGCTGTACCACTGACTATAATTTATAATAGATCTCTTAAAGAAGGTGAGTTCCCTAACATTTGGAAGAAATGTCGTATAGTGTCAATACATAGAAAAGGATCCAGTATTAAAATTTAAAATTGTAGAGGTATATCAATGTAACACAGTGGCTAAAAGAATTAAAAAGATTGTGTATAATAAAATCAACCCAGTTTTAAAACATATATGTGATAAACCACATGGGTTTCAAAAAAAATCGTTAAGTTGTATCTAATTTAGCGTGCTCTACAAATTATTTATTTAAAAATATGGACGCTGGTGGTCAGGCTGACGTGGTCTACATGGATTTTGAATAAGCTTTTGACCGTGTAGACCACACCGTCCTGCTGCAAAAACTTTTTCAACTTGGCATCCGAGGTGACCTTCTACATTGGAATCGTTCTAAGGCAGTGATTGTTGGAGCATTCAAGTCTGATTTTATAAAACCTACTAACGTGCCCCAGGGCTCACACCTCGGGCCCCTATTATACTATGTTTATATATATGACATATTTTTTTTTGTTCCCCTCCGCGGGAAGGGCAGGAGGATAAAAATGCCCTGACGCATACTCTGGCGCGATTCCAAAGTTATGTGGGACTGGTCCCGACGCCTACCAGGACCATACCCACTAAAAACCCCCTGTCGGCTCGTGCATTTTTGCCACTCAGCCTTCATCTGAGCGACGGCCAATTGGAGAAAGAGGCCGCGCTAGCGGGGCCCAGAAGGGGTCACCCGCTGGGATTACATAGCACTGAAGGTGCTCAAAGCACTGAAGGTGAATACATAGCACTGAAGGTGCTCAAAATGAAAATCAATAATTAAAACAAAAATTAAAAAATTGCAAAATAAAATTGAATTAATTCGCATTTACGTTAGAATTAGGATTTACGTTAGAATTAGAATTTACGTTAGAATTAGTATTTGCGGCCAGAAGGGCTTCGAGATCGGCTGACAGTCTGGTGGATGAGTACGCTTGCGCATTCCTAGGCCTAGCGACTTTGAATTTCGAATCTAACACAGGAGTAGTATATGAGACTGAATCACGAACTAGAGGATTGGGATGGGTTTCGGAGCGTTTGAAGAACGCTTCAGAGAGTGTTTTGAGATGTTGTTGTACTGTAGGCAGTTCAAGATCTCTATGCAAGTCCGCGTTACGCACGTACCACGGTGCGTTTGTGGCCCGTCGGCAAAAGAGGTTTTGACCTACCTGCAGTTTGTGCAGGAGGGAGGGTTTGGCGTGGGCAAAGATTGGCGAGGCATACGTCATGACGGGTCTAACGCAGACCTTGTAAAGTGTACGTTTGTTTCTGAAAGACATTTTACTTTTTCTACCTAACATGCTATTTAGGCGGCCTAAGTAGTGACGAGCGAGTTTCGAAACTCTTTCGACGTGTGGCTTGAAAGAAAGCGTCGGATCTAATTTGACGCCTAAGTATTTATTACTGCACTTCCAGGGGATGGGAATGCCTAACATTCGAACGTGGGGATCACCAGCGGGACGACGGCGTTTGTGGTCGAAGCGCATCGCAGAACTCTTTTCAGGGTTCACATCGATGCACCATTTTTGAAACCATACACCAAGGGCGTTTACGGCCTTTTGGAGTCTGGTTACAAGGTGCCGAATACTGTGGCCTTTGGTATAGAGTGCGGTGTCGTCGGCAAAGAGGGCGAGTTCGACGCCTTTCGGCGGGATGGGAATGTCGTTGGTGGACACGGTGTACAGCAGAGGGGCGAGGACTGAGCCTTGAGGGACTCCAGCCTTTATGGGACGAGGCGCAGAAAGCGTGCCTTCGTGTTTAAATCGAAACGTACGGTCTTTGAGAAACGACGCTATTAACCTGACTAGGCGATCTGGTAAGCCTATCTTGTAGAGTTTATAAACGAGACCGCTGTGCCAGACTTTATCGAAAGCCTTGGCTACGTCAAAGAAAACCGCGACTGTTTTGTAACGACGCGGATAGAAACCGTCAAGTATATACTCGACGATTCGGTGGACTTGCTGAGGGCAGGAGTGTTTAGCGCGAAAGCCGAACTGATGGGGATATGACATAGGAAAATATGTTGAATATGAAAGTGTTTTACTATATGCAGCTGTTAAAAAAAATATTTCATAAAAGCAATGATATATTATTCCAGGTTATATTCTATGCATAGGCCAGTAATAATTCAAATCTGTTCAGACATTTTTTCGTGATTGAGTATTAAACATACAAAGTTTATACAATTTAGTAGGATAGAATTTGGTCATTTCAATCTAGTTATAGTGCACCTTTAAATTTTCAGGAGAAAACGAAATTTTATCTACTGGGACCCAGTGGGACCAGTTATTTAAAAGTTTGGCTATTTTATTCCAGTTATTAAAATTTTAAGATCAAAATTCGATTTATAATATTTGGATGAAGCCATTTTGGACAATCGGGGCGAGTTTCGACGGTCATAAATGATATATATAGATATTATAAATAACTGATTTGGAAACTTAGGCCTATAGCTAAATTTGATAAAGTCAGGTTTTGCTCAATGATTTCTTTGAACAATTGTCATCTTTGAACACCCAGAATATTCTTCACAGCTTAGATCTTTTATATCCGGAAAGATAACAATATCCCTTAAATTTGGCATTTACAATGTTCATCAATAAGGCCCAAACGTTGAGAGCAGTAGGATTTGATTTAGGCACTTATGCTTTGCACAAAACTTTATGTCGGTTGCAGTGCGCGCAAAATAAAGGCAGTTGAAAATTAAATACCTACTAGGTGAAGAGCGTCAGCACCGCTCTCCCTCCCAAGCTTCCGTCACTATCCTTGCCACGTAAACCGCATGCGTAGCATGGCATTGTTCAATTACTGAATTAGTAATTATTCCTAGCTATTATTTATTGTAAATAATATTGTTCTCCATGATTTATTAAAATGCACACATACATTTTTACAATTTACTTGATTATGCGAGCAAAACAGCGAGCGTAATCTAGTTTCTTGTAAATTGAAACTTGTTCTACTTCATACTTTTGTTTGTTCGTATCTTCCAATTTTTAAGAACATTTGTTAATTATGACGATTAAATATGGACGACCGATGGGTGTAGTGGTAAGTAGCTTTGCTTCATACGCCGAAGGTCCCAGGTTCGAGTCCTGGCCGGGGCATGCATTTGTGTGATGAACACAGATGTTTGTTCTCGGGTCATGGTTGTTTGTATTTATATATGTATGTTTATTCTGGGTTGCCCCCCAATTCGCTGTATGGTCATCCATATCACAAGCTCTGCTTACTTTGGGGCCATAAAGTTGGTGTGTTTGTCTGGGGATTTTATTATTTTATTTTATTTTATGAGTATTGTAACTACAAAGTGAAGCTTTGGTTCATGACTCTTACCAAAGTATAAAATAACTATCATTATGTTTCCGATTTATGACGGTCAAGTGGGGAAGTGGGTAGAAGCCCTGCTTCGTATGCTGATATATATATATATATATATATATATACATTATTCTGGGCACCCCCCAGTTCGCTCTCCAATCTCAACCTGATAAGGTATAGCCCTAAGTAATTTAAATAAATAATATTAAGCATTAGTTGCACACAAACACAGAAGACGGACTGTTAAATTATGATACAGAATGTGAAGAATGAAAAAGGAATGCAAGTTAAAATACGCTATCAGGTAGTACAGGTACGTATTTAGAAAATTCGATTTTCACAAAGCGATGTCCGAAAGGCTGTTATATTTATAAACGTGCTCGTTATAAAATAAACGACCCTTGCCCCGTGCGAACGACCCCACATACCTACAAAGCGACATCAAAGAGGTCTCCTACACAAGTATATGACGTACATACTTGTTTTCTTTGCAAGAGACCAACGCTCATAGTTCCATGTGGTAATAGTTTCGTTTGATACAAAATATGTTTACTCGTTAATGGATTTCTCAGAAGGATTTTGTTAGTGTATGATATTGTATGACGTTATAGAGACAAAAATAATTGTTTAACACTTGAAGTGGATTACATGATCATACCTATCAAAAGACGACGACTAGGAGGCCTCTGTCTTTTGCGGGTTCACCAATGAGCCTACTTTTATAACACTCTGCACATCAACATCGTTCATATTAAACAGCCAGTAATCAAAAATATCCTTAAGTAGCGATAAATAATGTTTTTATCAATCATTAAAGTTAACTAAAAAAATGTTTATCGAGAGCTTCTCCTATTAGATAATGTCAAATTCGATTATTTCTTGTTCTTAAAATTCTCCCACCTCCATAGAGAATATAACTATTCAAACACTTCACAATTTACCCACCTCATGTAAATCAATTGATCCCATTAGCGGAGTTTAAAAATTTTCCAAATTACGAAAATTTGTTAGCAAATTTTATCAAGATCCAATCAGTCCCTGATAGGCAACATTTAAACCTCTCTGCGATAATTTGTTTACCGAAGCGTAAACTGTCATTTATCAATATCTCGTTATCTGCAATATCGACATTTGCGTAATTAGATACCACGTCTATTTGAATTATTATACGACTAGGAATGAGCTCCCGAGGGCGCGGTGCTTGAGACCGAATTTGAAGTGATTTTGTATTACGCTTTTGATAAGGAATCTGATATGAAAAGTCAGAAATACATCAAAATATTCTGTAAATTGCATAATTTGTAGTCCATTTCAATACAGTTTTAATCATATTGAGGTATTTCTTCTAATTGTTTTATAATAATAATTTAATATAGATTACTTAATTTTTTATAAAATCAAAAAATATCAGGCGTAATTTATTTCGCCGTATCGATAATGTGTGTGATCAATAAATCACCTACTGGCATTTTAAGCAGTTGGGAACCCTCATACTTCCTTTACTTTAGTATTTCAAAAATTTTTTTGAAAACAAGAATAGAATGCATAAAATGTAAACACGTTCCCAAAAAAGAATTAATTTTTGGGATTGCGAATTCTAAGATGCCAAGATAGGTGCGAAGCAAAAATGAGAGTCATATTTGAAACTTTCCAAAATTAATGGTTTATTATAAAATATTTTAATATAAAAGTTAATTATAAAACAAGCATTGTTCACAGACGACCGAATAGTGCAGTGATTAGTAGTCCTGCCTCATACGCCCCAGATCCCAGGGTCGAACCTGGTCGGAACATTCATTTGTGTGATGAAAACAAATGTTTGTTCTGGGTTCATAGTGGTTTGTATATATATGAATGTTTGTTCTGGGTTCCCCCCTAGCTTGCTGCATTTCTCCGCTTTCTTTAGGGCCATGTGTTTGTCTGGGAATTTGTATATTATTTTATTATATTCAATATTGAGATATGAATTGTTTAGTTAAAACCTATACATGTTTAGTTTATTTGAAAAAATATTTTATTTGTAGAAAGGAACAGCTTATCAATGTGATGAAAACTTTCAAAGATACCGTACAAAATCTGTCAAAATTCAAGCCCCAAAAATACGCTAATGAAACATAAATACCAAATCAGTTTGCAGTCCACACAAAATTTCATACCAACCCTTACAACAGCGTCGTCGTAAATAATCCTCATAAATAATCTTTATTATTTTGCCAAAGTTGCTGAATAGCTTCTACAACTACATAAAATTATTACACACATTCGCAAGCATAAGCATAATGTAATAAACGAAACCCTGTCAGTTTGTTATTCAATGAACTAACACAATTCTTCCGGAGAGCCTTGCATGTATCGCCCCGGTTCTATCCCTGTTGATGGCTGTTCGACCTTTGTGCAAAATAATTGAGATGTGAAAATTAAGATTTTGTAATGATTTTATTTTACGATGTGAGAAAGTCCTGTAGATTGTAGCAAGAATGACAGCGTTTTAAAATAACATTAATACGAGTATACGAGCATTAACGATACTGTATGTTAAATGCAAGTTATTCGGTTCGTGTCAGTGAATGGAATGAAATGAACCTTCCTTTGAATTTACTTGTTTAAATGAAAGGTTTAAAAAACTGTTCTATTTACAAACCAAAACGAATGTAACGTAACTTACTAAACGTAAGAAAAAGCAATTTAAAAGTGAGAAGCAATTGAAAATGTTATATCTAATAGTATTTAACTAAGAGATGTCACTGTGCTTTACTCGGAGGCTAGTACGAAAATAATAAGACTATAACTAGCTTATAATATACCCAATCAGCATCAAATGTAGCGAAAGCTTCAGTGTAATATCTTAAACAAAGCATTAGAAAATGACAAAAAGACGAAAGTCACACCATTGTTTCTGCTAGGCTGGCTATTGTGGACCTCTATACAAGTAAGAGACTCAGTACGTTGCATATCTGAAATCCGGCCCGATGGAGAACAATGTCATACAAACGCAAGATTTTGAATAATACTTTTTGTCAAAAAAGCCACCGACGTATTGATAGACGTGGAGAGATATTGAAAACTAGGTATTTTTCTTTTTATTCAACTTTTATGCTTAATAAATATTTTTCATTTTATTTCATTTCAAAACTACACCAGCTATTTCTGTCTGTGGGAACTGCAGCAGATTTTTTGAGTAAATATTTGTAGAGGTAGGATGAAATTCCGTCGTTGCTCGTGTTTCAAGCGTACAGGTGACGTTATTTTTCCGTTATTAACAAATTGTATAAAAAATGCACCTTTGCAATACACGCTTCCTTGGTATCAATGACTGTTATTTTAGGATTTATTTGTGGGTACAAAGTGCCTGAAGACTTATCTCGTGATCTTTGTCTGGTGATACCAAGACTGCCTAAACAATAGCTGTACAATACTTGCAAACGTACTTTGTCTCGAACAAAATTACTGTATTAATTATAATAATAAATATAAATTCCGAGACAAACACACCAACTGTATGGCCCCAAAATAGGCAGAGCTTGTGTTATGGATGACCATAATGTGAACTCGGGGGGGGGGGGACCCAGAGTAAACTTACTGCTACACCACTCAGTCATCAATGTCGTCAATTCATTAAATTCAGATACATAATGCCCTAAAGGCCTAAAACAAATGAAATATAATGTAAACGTATTTAGACACTACGAGTATCAGCTAAACATTTCAGAGAGAGAGATATATATATATATATAGAACATATGCCGTGTCGTTGGCTGACTGCCACCTAGCAACGGACTGAAGGGAAATTTACTGGCCCACAACAACTTAGCATCCACCAACCCCGGAGAATCGACGGCAGATTAAACTTTTGCTACCGCCGCCGCCGACCGCCACGCGATTTCCCTGGAGACGAAACACCGATTTTTCTCCCGTCCACATGTTTGCACATTCGTTTAAACGACTACCAGCTATTAACTTAACTTTATATTATTCAATAAAAATTAACAAGCAGCAAGTGAAGCCTCGCATTACACTGAGGCCGCTTTGAAAGAGGCCGTTACAAATAACTGCAATATAAAAAATAATTACTTGCGTTTGTGCGTCTACGTTATGCGGCCACTTCATGTGGTTTGTCTTACCTTTCAAGAAAACGTTCGTATTTTGTGAGAATAGAGCCTGTGCTGTTATCCCGATTCAATATTAAGAAAACCCTTTAAAAATCAATGATTAAACGAGCAAATAAATATAAGTATAGAAAATAAAAAAGTTGTCTGTCCGGGGAAAACCTATCACATTTTAAGAAATTTCGGGGTTTAGTTAGACGCTTCGAGACTTAAAGATAACGGCGGCAAGTGGGCCTATTAGGCCGAAAACCTTCAGAACCGTCACGCTATCATGAAGCCTTTGACTGACTAAAATAAGAAACGCGAAGCTCTGGTTTTCTTGTTTCTACAAAAACTACCTTTACCTACTGTATATTCTTATAAATTCCAAAAGACTGTTTCAT
Organism: Marasmarcha lunaedactyla; assembly: GCA_923062675.1. NCBI lineage: Eukaryota > Metazoa > Arthropoda > Insecta > Lepidoptera > Pterophoridae > Marasmarcha > Marasmarcha lunaedactyla. Next base: position 7,469,443 of record OV281342.1, on the reverse strand, counting down.
AAAACGAATTAAACTTGATATATATAGCTACTGTGCAGTTAATTTTGCATGTAATACTTTCCGAGTAAAGAACAAAGGAAAATTCAAAAAATAAGGGTTATTAAATTTAAAAAACGGCGAGGAACGTCCAGGTCATCTATGATGTTATGATGAATATTGTACGACGAGCTCAATACAAATGAACTAGCAGAGACAGAGCGATAGTTTTCTCATGGACCCAGTAATTAATCAAGGCCCAGAACGCTCCAGCCACAGCCGTTGGCGATAACTCATCTTTGTTGGACACCAACGAGCGGGGCTTTAATTCACAATCGTGTGCAAAAATTCTAGGTGCAATAGCGAAGGCTTCCTCGTTAGTTCCTACTGTAGAGAAAAAAACGCAGTAATTACGCAGGTCGTGAATTGGATGCTGTCGAATCTAATCGCTTGAATAGCCTCTTTCTGCCGGACGGAGAGACAGCTTGCAACAAGGGATGCTGTTTTCGTATTTCGAACGCTGTTTGTTTTTATTCTAGACTGCGAGATATTCAACTGCTATTCAACTCCAAGTGGCAAAAATGAAGCAGTATTTTAGTTAAATTCTGTTTCTATCAAAGAATACGGGAATGCCCACAAGCAAGTAAAGCACTAAACTTTTAATTCGTAAACAAATAATTTGTTTAAAGTATTGAAACAACTTTGTTATTGTTTGTAAGTATTTTTTTTATTTTATTACTTTGTATTTAATATTTGTTTTGTAGTTTGAAGCATTTTTTTAAAGCCACCAAATAGTACCAAGTTTATGAGATTGACTAATACTTTCTAAATTGACATTATCTTGAGATGCTAAATTCATTTTCTAAATTCCGCTCAAGTCATTGCTGATGTGATACATTTTATGTACAGAAACAGTCACCTATGTAGGTATGTAGGATTTACATATTATCTTACTCAAAATATAATATTGTCATAACTAGTTGTTCCGAAATAATGTCAAGACGTTTTTATCATTACTGTATTTTATTACTCTTACAAAAGAATACACAAAAACAATGGTTATATTCATGATAAAAGAAAAGGTATTCTTGAAAACATCGTAGCTAGCAATTAAAATTGCCGCCTCCAATACTAGTCTGATTCAAATCAAACCGTTTACTGTCAAAGCTATGAAGACCCAGTAAAATAGATTGATAGATAATTAAACGCACGCTAAAGCCCACTCTCGCTTTGAGTTAGCTAGCCACAAACTAGCTAAAGACTTTAAAGTCTCAATAGAAATAGAAAGTGACGGGGGACATTTGAACTAGAAGGCTAACCGGCTAGCGCAGATCTGCGCTAGTGTGCATAACCGACACAAATACTAAGCAGGTGCTTACCTTAAATTATACTTATACATTATTTGTTAATTTTTAGCTTCACAACTTCCAAAGATTATCCTTAACAGCAACCTTAACTTTTAGTAAGAGCTTTGTGGTTTTTAATCTGTACGTGTACGTACACACCAGGCCCACTCAGAAAGCTTTGTGAAAACAGTTTTATATGTGGGAGGATGGCGAGTTATAATTTATTTTGAAAAAAGTAAAGACATATTTATTCCAAATTTAAATTGCTTTAGAATTTTTTTAACCAGCCTATTGTTTGTCATATAAAAAGAGATCGCAGATCTCGCGTCGGGAACATTTTCGTGCAATGATTTTTTACGACTTCAAGTCAAACTTGAAACCTGATGGATGAACAAGGCGCTTTCTGAAGCAAATGTGTTAATAATAATAACCACTGGAATAACGAGTTTATGTGCGGTCGCTTATGTTTGAAGAACGAAAAAAGAAGTAGTCGTCCTTTGACTGCAGTTACGGAAAAATCGTGCTACAAGTGATAAATTTGATTCAACAAAACCGGCAAATCACATATGAACAAATTCAGCACAATCTGCAGATTGGATTGGGAAGTGTTCATGACATTCTACACAACGACCTTTTGCGTAACGAGGATTGTTTCGCGCTGGCTACTCCACAACCTCACCGATGCTTAGAAGCAGGCGCGCGTGGAATGGTGCTATGGTATGATTGATAAATTCAAAGCAGATTCTTCCCACCATGTTTACGATATCACAACAGATAATGAATCTTGATTTTACCAATATGATCAAGAAACAAAGAATGATTGTTTCAAAACGAACCAAAGCCTGCGTAAGGGAAACGATCGAGAAGCGCTGGAAACATTTTGGAGGTATTTGCTATTAAGTCCCTTAAAAAACCAAAGTTACATCAATGCAGAGTGGTACACTACCAAATGCTTGCCAGAAGGTTTTGCTGCTGCGAGTAACAAGCGATCAAACATGGGACTCCGAGATCTTTTGCTCCACCATGACAACGCCCACTCCGCAATCAAGACGAGGGGCTTCCGAAACACACCATTACAGCCCTGACATGGCACCGTGTGACTTGTTCCCTAAAATTGAAAACCAGCTCAAGGGAATACAGTTTTTATCGCGAGAAGATGCGCTCACTGCGTTCAAGATGACCGTTTTGGAAAAACCTGTTCCAGATTGGAAAATGTGCTTTCAAAATTGGTTCCGACGCATGAAACTTTGTACGCTGATAGACAGTTATTTGAAAAGATTTAACAAAAAAATATAACCTATAGAACATTTATATATTTTTCTCAAATCTTTCTCTAAGTGTCCCACTTAATTTATAAGTTAGGGAGTTATATGAACGATAATAAAATTAAGTCTATGTTTGACATGATTTACGTCTTTAAATCTAAATAAACTTTTATTTTTGTTATTGTCGATGTTGTTTTTCTGCCTATTTATATTTCGATCAGAATTTACGGTAACTAAGTAACTGTTCTCGGAATATAACTAAGCTTTTGGTTGTTATAATTTTAAACTTGTTTGTTTTGGTATTTTATTCAAGCTTCTACTCAAATGAAGCTTTCGTGTTACTAGCTTTGTGAATTAGTATGTATAACTTTATTGTTTATGAACCTTCCATTTCAAAGCTTTTATTACTGCAGTTAATATGTATAATGATGCCTGAGAAGCTAGCTAGTAGAGATGACGAAGCTTACTAGATAAAATTTTTGATTTTGTTCAAACCAAAACATTTAATTTGTACAAATATTAACAAATTCGTATTTTATAGGTCATATAGATAAAAATTGAATTTGAATTTGAATTTGAATTTGAATTTGAATTTGAATTTTGAATTTGAAAAGTGGTTCAACCCATATTATACGAGGGTGGATTGAAAAGTTCGCGGCCTAACATAGATAGCGTTGTCATATTATTATAAAACTACCCTCATATGAAACCTAGACTCTCCGTGCGATTTTTCTCTGAGATATATGCGTAATTATTTATTTTTTTGAACATTAAGTGAGAGTAAGTTTCATTAATTTTGAAAATGGAAAGTTTAGAGCACCGTGCCGTGATCAAATACCTCCACAAGAAACACTTAACTCCAAAGCAGATTCATGAAGATATGGTGGCTACTTTAGGAACATCTGCTCCGTCGTATACAATGATAAGAAAGTGGACAGCTGAATTGTTGACGAAAGAGCATCAAAGGTGACCCCCGCTCTGGACGGCCTTTTACAGCTACGACTTCGGAAGACATTGAAAAAATGTGTGATCTCATCTTGGGAGACAGGAGATTGAAGGTATCTGAGATAGCTGAAGCTCTAGGGATTTCATATGAACGTACACAAAACATGATCGTTAACGAATTAGGGCAAAATAACAAATTTTGGGCAAGGTTTGTTACTATGGACGAAACATGGGTTGATCACTATACTCCTGAATCCAAACAACAATCCAAACAATGGAAGAGACCCGGATCTCCGACCCCAAAGAAAGCCAAGGTGTGTTTTTCAGTAAACAAGGTAATGACATCGGTTTTCTGGGATTCTAAGGATGTCGTCTTGGTTGATTACTTAAAAAGAGGTCAAACTATAAATTCTGCATACTACTGTACACTATTGCGTAGTTTACGCGAAGAAAGAAAGTCTCAAAAACCAGGATTGTTGACCAAGCAAGTTTGGTTTCATCAGGACAATGCTCGTGTTCACACATCTGCAGAATCGATGGCTCAAATAGTGAATTGTGGCTTCGAATTGCTTCCTCATCCCCCTTATTCACCTGACTTGGCACCTTCTGACTTCCACCTATTTCGAAAACTAAAAAACTCTTAGGTAGAATTAAATTTTCTACCAATGAGGAGGTCACAGTGGCCGTAGATGCCTTTTTTGAAGACCTTGACGAGACCTTCTATTTAAATGGGATCAAGGCTTTGGAGGACCACTGGACTAATTGCTGTGACCTAAGAGGAGAGTATGTAGAAAAATAAATATAAAAATTTGCATTATTCCTGTGTTTTCTTATTTAAGCCGCGAACTTTTAATCCACCCTCGTACCTTTGAGGTGTGCATAATTGAGGAAAATTATTTGAATACACAAGCCGGCATTCCACCTATACATATATATTATATCCTATACTATCCGCTTATATCCATATATTTATATAATTTAAATTTGAGACAGTAATTTCGTTGTATTATTTAGGTAATAGTTAATGATACATATTTTATGTTAGTTGTCATCAAAATAATATTGTAACATAATTTGGCAATATTTTATATTGTTTTATTACATATTGGCAATATTGTATATGTTTCGTTTATCGAGAGAAATGCCACATAATCCGGGATAGTTTCCCGCAGGCGGCGTGTTCGATGACATTCCAGCCTTTCATTTGTTTTCGATTTTTGTCGCGCGTATTCCAAGTTTAAATTTGTTTTTTTTCTTTTACGAGAAAAAGCTTCGTGTCACCTTTTTACCATCACCATGGTACCGTACACACACATTGCGGTAAGATGTAGACAAGGAATGTGTTCACAGAATAGTTATTTATTTAATAAAACGAATATAAGAATTATATCTATACACACCCATTAGCTGTTATGTCCCATAATGAGCAAAACTTGAGCAAAACTGTTAAATCATACATCGCTACTCAATTTTACAAAATAAATAATTTTTTGAATTGCTAAACTTGTAAATTGACTAAATTGTTAAAAAATTGTTATAAGCTGTCAATCTGCCAAAAAAAAACTAACGAAGCTGGGTGTAAGATTCGGCGAAGTTATTTGATGCCTAGACTAAGGGTAAGAAGCGCAAGCGATTCTCTCCCTTCTTCAGTCGGAGTGACAACAATACAGGGTATTCGAATGCGTATCTGATCCTGCACCGAATGTGTTGACTGTAGACACACTATCGGCCGAACTCAGAGATGTAAAACGGTTACTTAGGGTGTTCTTAATTGTTGATTTAGCAAATAGACTTAGGTGAAGTATATATATCGTAGGCGGACAGACATTCAACTAATCAGCTAGCCGTTTGGTTGAAAATTTTATGCTTTATTTTTAGTCTTCAATTTAATAACGGTGTTCACCGGGTGCTACCGCACCACTGTCACTTCCCGACTGTAGTATTAGGATGCTAACTAACTGGACCAATAGTCGTTACGTGTATTACGGTTCCAGATAAAAAATATGATATCAGTTTTTTCTTTAAACTTAGATTACTTTAAATTTAAAACAAAATAGATTATAAATACCTTAAGAAATCCGGATAATTAAATTTTTTCAATAATAAATAACTTTTTAAAATCTATTGTAATTAATATAACTGTCAGAAAAAGTAACGTTTGATATTTTCTGCGGGTACACTACATAAATTCGAAAAACTTAATTCCGATAGTCATAATCACGAATTTCAAAATGCCGAATTGTATAACACCGAATGGTTCAAAATTCCGATAATGAAAATTCTTTGTTTCATAATTCCTAAATTTTCTTCTTCGAAACTTCAAAATTCCGAATTATTAGTTGCAATAACAAACGCCTTGTAAAACTGCATGAGCTCATCGATTTGTACGTTCGAGCATTCAAGTAGTCAGCTAATGAGAAAGTTTATTTAGTTTTGTGTACCGAGTTGTTTATTGAGTTTATAGGTTACGTACTGAAATGCAAATCCCTTTTTGCTGCATTATCTGCATACAGACTAACTGCTCCCCCTCGCTTTGCTCGTCGTCGCGCCTAATTTGTATAACTTCAAAATGTGCCTTTTTAATTTTAGTCACAGGAGATTTATATTATAGTTTTAATATACTTACTCCCATTTTAGATACAAAATCTAAATGTTGGCATTGAATTTTCGGAAAATTAAAATTCGTAATGCCATATTTCGGGCTAGTAACACAGCGGGTTTTTAATTTCTCGTACTAATGAAAATCGGATAATTAAAATTTCGTATTTATGAATTTCGATAAAATATGAATCGTGTTTGAATAATCGGAATTTTGTCTCCTAGGAATTGTGAAATTCGTAATTTTAAAAATCGGAATACTCAAATTCAGAATTACATAATTCGGAATTTTTGGGAAAAACATTTTCTGCTTCTCTCTCTCTCTGTCTCTCTTTCTTTCGACGGCATATATATACAGCCAGTATATGTATAAACTTTAGATTAAACAAAAAAATATATAATAAATATTAGTCCTACCTGAGAGACTGCCTTTCTAATTTTCCTCGTCCCCTTTGAATTTGAGAGATTCACCTTCGGAGACATTGCAGAAACATAGATCCTTTTTTAGTATGATGTACGATTATAGGTTTTAATTCGTTCAAAAAGAGATCTGAAAACTACACTTCCAATTCTCAAATAAAATTACTTCCTCGCTGCAAGCCCATTTCTATTTACCAAATAATTGCATTTACTCGGCTCAGCTCCAATGGTAGTCAATGCCGCCCGAACCGAATTACAACCAGCAAAATGGCTCTACGAGAGCCAACAAAATGCCTGCTGAATTGAAAGCGAATTGTTGACGGCGCGCGTCATTGCTAAAGTCAAACGAGAGGCGTTCGGGGGATTAGCTGCAGCTGTACAAATTAAATGGTCTTTTAAGTGATAGTGTAGGGATTACTATTTTTATTACTGAGATTTGGTATGCATGGCTTTGAATGCTGATGTTTTTGTAGATGATTTTTCACTTATAAGTACATAGGTAGGTAAAAATATAGGTATAAATGGTTCAAATCATTTGTGCAAGCGGCTGTGCAAGCGGCCCTATGTTTGCATAAAGCTGGTATACATTCAGCAGCTATGTGTGCGTAACAAAAATGTACAGATTGTACGCGCGCACCAGAACGACGGTTTGACAAGATGATTGCGTGTTGAGGTGTGCGTGTGCTTGGAAATACGTTGCATATTTACAAGCACACGCACACATATGTTAATATGTGTGCATGCGTCGGTCTCATCCTCGCGATCATCTCGTAGGAAGCGTACCGCTCCCGGGAGCGATTCAGACTCCGCCTCGTCCGAAGCTTCGTCGGTCGCCGCCACCTTAACCGGCTCTCCTGAGCCCGCGTTCCAATTAGTTACCAAACGCTCTAAGCGTTCGAAAAAAGCCGCGGTTTCTTCAACACCCGAGCCAACCCCGGTGTCTTCTACACCCGCCCCCGCGCCGCTCATGTCACTCGAAGTGTCCGCGTCTCCGTCGGTCCCATCGAAGCCAGCGACGCGCTGCGCTCCCGTCCCGCCGAAACCTCAGCTCCCTCCGCCCGTCTTCCTGCGTGAAAAAGCGCGCTGGACCGCGGTTTCTAACTTGTGCAAAGAGCACAAAATTAATTACTTAAAAGCCGCCAACACTGGCGATACAATTAAAATTCAGGTCGCGACCATCGACGACTTCCGCGCGTTCACCAGGTTACTTTCTTTAAAACAAATCGCGTATCACACCTACGCCCTCCCGGAGGAGCGTAAGATCCGCGCAGTACTACGGGGCGTCCCGTTTGAGCTCGCGAATGAAAAAATCCCTTAAGTCCCAGGGTTTCCCGGCCGAAGCAGTGCACAAGATGCACTCCAACCGCGGTAGGCGTTTTCCTTTAGCATTAGTAATCCTGGCAAATACTCCCAACTCGAAGGAGATTTTCAGAGAGGCTCGCACAATCTGCGGACTCTCAAACATCTCCGTCGAGCGTCCCAACCCCCGCGGTCATCCTGGGCAGTGCCACCGCTGCCAGCTCTATGGCCACGCAGCGGCTAACTGCTCAGCTCCCCCCAGGTGCGTTAAGTGCCTGGATCCACATATAACAAAGGAGTGCACTCGCAATCCTGAATCCACTTCCCCCCTGCCTGTGTGCTGTGCGGCCAGTCCGGCCACACAGCTAACTACAGGGGTTGCTCGCGCGCTCCGCGCTCCACCGTCAAGAGGGTCGCGCCTAAACCGGCGCCGCCGCTCACTCCCGCTAACTTCCCGCCGCTGCGCAAACGGGGTCCCCCGGAAGCAAAGCCCGTTCAGCCGACGCCTACTCCGGCTCTGTCTTGGAGGCAGCGTCCGGCTGTCCCGCCTGCACCTTCCCGACCCATCCCAGCTCCCGTAGCTTCCGTAGGGCCGCGTCCTGCTTTGTCATCTTCACCTCAGTCGTCGCTGGCTGAGGACATGAAGACCGTGTTCGACGTCATTCAAAACGTCGACATTACGGAAATGTCTGTTCTCGCACGCAAACAGCGAGCCGCCCGCTCTCCTCAAGAGCGTTTATTCGCGTTAGCCGAGCATCACTCGCTTCTAAGTTCGTTATAAATTTTTTTATTTTTGTATTAAATCGTAAATAAGTAAATTATAATGTCTAGACCCGCGAATCCCGCGTCCAGTCGTATTAAACCCAAGGGCTTATCCCTAGTATCTTTTAACGCTCGTGGCCTTAGCACCAACCTTCCCGAGATTATACTGTTCCTTCAGAAAAAGGAACCTGATTTATTCCTTCTCCAGGAGACATGGCTTACTCCAAACCGCTCCAGGGGATTCGCTATACCTAAGTACGCGTTTATTCGTAACGACAGGCCCAACTCCGACGGTTTCGGCGGCACTGCCATTTATTACAAAAGAGGATTCCATTGCTGCCCTCTCCCTATTCCTCCTCTCCTCAACATGGAAGCCACTGTGTGTAGATTGGCTATGACTGGTCATCCGACCATCATCATAGCTTCAGTCTACATACCTAGTGGTACCAGACCAATCCGCAGCGACTTTGAGGCCATTCTTGCCCTCGGCCATTCAGTCATTATGTTCGGAGACTTTAACTCCAAACATACTGACTGGACGTGCCTATCAACCAACACCAGCGGTATCGCTCTCCTCGACATCACAAATTCACTTGACTTAGATGTCATCTCCCCCATCACTCCCACTCACTATCCCGACAACCCGAACCACTCTCCTGATATCCTCGATTTTGCAATAGTCAAGCGAATCAACCTCGACCTCAGGTCTATCGAACCTCTCGATGACCTAGGTTCTGACCACCGCCCCGTCTCCCTCGTGCTAGGACCGCCTAACGATAACGCTACCTCTCCTAAGACCTTTACCAACTGGAAAGGCTTTAAAAATACGTTAGTTTCAGCCTTAGAGGCTCCGAACTCTCCACTCGCGATCTCTCCCGAACAATTAGATAGCCCGGATAAAATTGATTCATTAGTAAATTCTCTCACTGATGCTATCAACTCAGCCATCAGTGATAACGAAAAGGTTGCTAAGCACGGCAAACCCACGCTTCCCTTAGCCGTTAGCAATCTTATTACAGCTAAGAACGCGACTCTCCGGAGAGTCAAGAAATATCCCACGCCCGCCTATAGAACAGCTGCGAATCAGCTTCAAAGTAAAGTTAGGTCTTGCCTCGCGGAACTACGAGACGCTCAGATGAACGATCTCATGGCTAATATCTCTCCGTCCCACCAAGCGTACTATAGCATGGCCCGAGCCTTACGCGTAGACACCGCCTCTCACGTTCCTCCTCTCACTCGTCCCGATGGCACTACTGCCTTTGAAGTCGAAGAGAAAGCCGAATGCTTCGCTGACAGCATTGCCACACAATGCTCGCCCAGCACGCAACCTGCTGATCCCTCACACATCCAGGCGGTGGAGGACGAAGTCCTTCGCAGAGACTCTCTCCCCATCACCTCCGACCCTGTCACAGTCTCTAATGATGAAATCTTGCTTCTCATTAGAAATCAAAAGTCCAAAAAGGCTCCGGGTGCGGATGGAATTTCCAACCACGCACTTAAGCACCTACCTCAACAGATGCTTACCTTGTTAGCTATCATTTTCAATGCCTGCTTCGACCATAGCTACTTTCCAAAAGCTTGGAAAGAAGTGACAGTCATAGGCATTCCCAAGCCGGGCAAACCTCTGAACGTCCCGGCTAATCACAGACCCATCAGCCTCCTCAAGGCAATGTCAAAACTTCTCGAGAGAGTCATACTCTCTCGAATGCGGAACCATCTGTTTCCAACGGATGGCGACCCTCTCATTATTCCCCATCAGTTCGGCTTTCGCGCTAAACACTCCTGCCCTCAGCAAGTCCATCGAATCGCCGAGTATATACTTGACGGTTTCTATCCGCGTCGTTATAAAACGGACGCGGTTTTCTTTGACGTAGCCAAGGCTTTCGATAGCGTCGTTTCTCAAAGACCGTACGTTTCGATTTAAACACGGAGGCACGCTTTCTGCGCCTCGTCCCATAAAGGCTGGAGTCCCTCAAGGCTCAGTCCTCGCCCCTCTGCTGTACACCGTGTACACCAACGACATTCCCATCCCGCTGAAAGGCGTCGAACTCGCCCTCTTTGCCGACAACACCGCACTCTATACCAAAGGCCACAGTGTTCCGCACCTTGTAACCAGACTCCAAAAGGCCGTAAACGCCCTTGGTGTATGGTTTCAAAAATGGCGCATCGATGTGAACCCTGAAAAGAGTTCTGCGATGCGCTTCGACCACAAACGCCGTCGTCCCGCTGGCGATCCCCACGTTCGAATGTTAGGCATTCCCATCCCCTGGAAGCGCAGTACTAAATACTTAGGCGTCACATTAGATCCGACGCTTTCTTTCAAGCCACACGTCGAAAGAGTTTCGAAACTCGCTCGTCACTACTTAGGCCGCCTAAATAGCATGTTAGGTAGAAAAAGTAAAATGTCTTTCAGAAACAAACGTACACTTTACAAGGTCTGCGTTAGACCCGTCATGACGTATGCCTCGCCAATCTTTGCCCACGCCAAACCCTCCCTCCTGCACAAACTGCAGGTAGTTCAAAACCTCTTTTGCCGCAGGGCCACAAACGCACCGTGGTACGTGCGTAACGTGGACTTGCATAGAGATCTTGAACTGCCTACAGTACAACAACACCTCAAAACACTCTCTGAAGCGTTCTTCAAACGCTCCGAAACCCATACCAATCCTATAGTTCGTGATTCAGTCTCATATACTACTCCTGTCTTAGATTCGAAGTTCAAAGTCGCTAGGCCTAGGAATGCGCAAGCGTACTCTTCCACCAGACTGTCAGCCGATCTCGAAGCCCTTCTGGCCGCAAATTCTAATTCTAACGTAAATTCTAATTCTAACGTAAATCCTAATTCTAACGTAAATGCGAATTAATTCAATTTTATCTTGCAATTTTTAATTTTTTTTCTTTTTTTTTTTAATTATTTGATTTTCATTTTGAGCACCTTCAGTGCTATGTATTCACCTTCAGTGCTTTGAGCACCTTCAGTGCTATGTAATCCCAGCGGGTGACCCCTTCTGGGCCCCGCTAGCGCGGTCTCTTTCTCCAATTGGCCGTCGCTCAGATGAAGGCTGAGTGGCAAAAATGCACGAGCCGACAGGGGGTTTTTAGTGGGTATGTTTCTGGTAGGCATCGGGACGAGTCCCACATAACTCTGGAATCGCGCCAGAGTATGCGTCAGGGCATTTTTATCCTCCTGCCCTTCCCGCGGAGGGGAACAAAAACAAAAAAAAAGGAAAGATAAGGATTTTGAGTTTCTTAGACATTTAATAGGTACTTATTATTATATCACAAATGCATTCATCGACGATAATGTTTTAAAATACCTAATATGTATGGGCAGAAATAATTCAAAAAGAAAGCCTAATTAACATTCGCTACTTAAAAATAAGAGCAAAGTCGTTTTACTTACAAGGCAAAGTAACAGTATTAAAGTGACTTAAAACAATAATTTACAACCAAAACAGATTGTTTTCAGTTTTCGCGAGCGTTTTCCTCAATCATTACCGGATTCGCCGAAGCTAATTTTAAGGAAACATCCCCGGGTTCTAAGAGGATTGCTGCAATGACGTCAAACCATCGAAGGGTGAAGATATTCAAGCGACTAATGATCCTGTGGGCTTCTCCCGCCCGGCGCATCCATAAAAATGTTAATACAACTCTGCCAAAGAACAACATAAATACAAACACGGATTCCCAACATTGGAACAGTTAGATTGAGTAAATCCAAGTTTAAAATACCTTTTCTAAAAAAGTATTTCCGGTCCTACGGGTCATGAATGTCCTTGTGGACCGGGGATTCTCGTAATATTTGTTCCCTGTTTTGGGTATCAGCATTCAATATATATATATATACCTCTTGTGCTTGGTGTAAACGGTTTTAATAAAACTCTGTCAGCTATTTGTTTGTTTTTTTAATCAAGTTTTCTATTTTCATTTACGTAGATTATTTTATTGTCTTATTTACTGAAAAACTAACGTTGGCCTTATTAGGTGTTTTAACAATGATTGATCATTCAAAATTACGTCATTCTTTAGGTTTTTTTTTTAATGCTATATTGATAGAGTTGTGAGCAGCTGCGCTTTTTACCTGGAAGTTTAAATCCTTATAGTTATAGATCGTTCAACTTACTATAGGTGCATGAAACTTGCATATACAGAGTGATTCATCGAGATGGGTCAGTATGGGTAACTCTGAAACTATGAAAGTTAGAAATATTTATTCTAAGGTACCATGTCATAGATTTTAGAGCCAAGACAAACTGCAGTCTAAAATGTTTGAAAAAACTCGCGCATCACTTGGGAAGTGAACGAGACCATTTTCCAAAAAAAAAAATTTGTTATTATTTTACAGATAGTGGTTGTGCTCGTTATATATATTCCTTATTTACTTTATCTATAATCTATAATCTATTGCTCGTTATATATATTTACTATATATTTTACTTTTTTTAATAACAAATAAAAGTTATTCCCTCTGTCTGAAATAAAAAAAATATGTTGTATTTTACTATTTTATTCTGAAACAGCCTTAATACGACACAATAGGAACGGCACGTTCACTCAACTAGGCAATTTAAAATACACTATAATTTTCCAACTATAGGTTTGCAGACTTTACATATATTTACGTCTGTAATTATCTATTAATTATAGTAATAGAATTAGTTTCTTCACTGTCAGAGCTGTGGGCTTCGTCCACAGAAGGTGCAAAAACTTATTGATACTAACATTTAGTATTGCCTATTAAGTATAATCCGGGCATGTGAAGATCGAGAGTCCTTGGCGCCTCCAACGCTGCCCATTTTATTTATTTTAGTAGTTCAAAATGGTATTCACTTAAAATAAAACATTAAAATAAAAATAATAAATCTACAATCGATAACATAGTTCTTTAGAACAAATATCTCTATCTCTTGTAGTTTTTGACTTCCCCATATACAGGATGTCCCAAAAGTCAACGTCATCGGAAAAATCAGAAAAAAATGCATCCCATGTTCTTTAGAAATTATGGGCATTAAACAAAAAAAGCAATATTTCTCCATTTTTAACAATTTTTTGGTTATTGTGGTTATTGTTGGTTATTTTTGTCCATTTAAAACGTGTCACCACAACCCTAAATAACATATCTTTATCACAATAAAAAATAATTGCCGAACATTTTGTTTTTATTCCTAGAATTTTGACTTATCCTTAGAACTTCGTCTTATTCCAGCATGATGGAATCCGGCGTAAGGGCTGTTTTACAATGCTCAGATTATGTTGATCTGGACAGTTACTTTCACACTTGACAAGATTTTTCATACCAATTATGTCAAGTTCTCAAAATTATTCTTCTAATAAATATTATCTGAGCATTGAAAATTTAGTCCTAATTACAGAAGACCAAAAAAATAAGACCTTGAGTGGTTTAACGGCAAAGAAACAGTGGGCTCACAAAAGTTACACGGACACAGAAAGGTTATTCATACGGTATTTTACAGATTCCTTGCCGATGAATTAAGAAACCAAACCTTACTTACGATTGTTACCCCTTGCCGCTTCGAAAATGATGTTGTTTAAAAATAAGCTCATTTCAAATAAGTCGTTGACATATTTTTTATAAATAAAATTATGCAAATTCACAACGAAGAGCAACGCTTGTTTGTCACAAAACGGGCAAAACAAATAGATTAGTTAAAATCCGTGGGTCTAACATGAAGCCTAGACACAGCAAATACATAGCCAATTTGACAGCCAAATGAAGACATCTTTCTACAATCACGTGTCACGTGACATGAATTGTTCACGTTACATGAATTGCCAACTAGACGACTGTGAAACGTGACGTCACGTTTTTCAGATGTAGAAATTATTATTTATTTCGGTATTTTATGTCATTATTTATTTACCGTTGTAAAATTCAATTTCAAATATTTATTTCTCAATATTGACAATGGCTTGTGCTTATTGACGTCAAATAAAGCATGGGTGTACCACCAGTTTGGAGAAACCTTCGTGAAGAACAACTGGCAAGAAACTTCACGAGTATAATTTTTTCAAATAAATGTTCAATGTCTCTTTATGTCTATACAAAATTATTCTTATCTGCATCTGTTAGCTCGGCAAGTCTCCCTCCCCCCAAGTATCCAAACGACGAACACCCTCAAACGGCCCCCGTTAACGAGTTAACGTGGGATCCAGCCATCGCCCTCTTCAACCGTATTAGAGGGAAGTGAACGACCCGTCACCCGAAGCTACCATAAGAAGACGTACTTTAGTGACAATGACGCAATGACGATATTCATCGGGACGAAGAACTCAACAAACGGACAGACACAGTACTTTTTTTTAATTTTTTATCATTCAAATAATTGGATAATTTACAGCTTTAGCACACAATTTTTGCTTTATAGTTTCTTTGAATTTGTCTGTAGGAAGACCTTGGATATCCTCAGGAACCTTGTTACAAAAGCGTATACATTGACCCATGAATGAGTAAGTAACTTTATGAAGCCCTCCCTTGGCTCTGCCGCATATCCTGTTAAAAAATGAGACAAATTTCAAATGAAACAACTACTCGATTGGTATATTTCGGTTACAGTCATAGCCTCATGACATATGGCAATCTGTCTGTTGTGGGGGAGTGCTGCCGACATCGATACTATATTTATTCTGCAGAAAAGGGCCGTTCGCGCAATCTATCAGCTCGGTCCAAGGTCACTTAGAAGTAAATTTAAGAAAATTTTATGTATGTAGAAAATAACATAACCTTGTTCAAAAGAAAAAGAGATCTGCAGAATGTTAACACAAGAAATATGCGCAATATGCGGTACCTAAAGTAATAATAACAATAATAAATCCCCAGACAAACACAGTAAGTAGAGCTTGTGTTATGGATACAGCGAACTAAGGTTTGGTGGGTTCCCCACCCAGAATAAACATACATATATAAATATCAACAACTAAGACTCGAGAAGAAACGGCTGCGTTCATCACACGTATTGAGCATATTAAATTGTTCTGTGAAGCGTTTTTTTTTGTTTATTAATAGTAAAGAATTGAAAAAAAAAGCTGCACTGCGCCCGTTCGCCTGATTGAGTACGAGGAATATTATCTTAGGGTGTTACCACACCAATCGATCGACCGTCGACCGGTCGACGTCGATCGATGGCAGAATAGAACAGTCGACGTCGACTGCTCGACCTCGCAGTAGGCGTGATGGCCTATAATTGTCTGACACCACCCCTGAGTTGGTAATTTAGTAGTAAAATAATTCTATGCACCTATAAATTTATATGAAGGTATGTGTAGTCTGCCAACCCGCACTAGGCATGATGGCCTACAATTGTCTGACGCCACCCCTGAATTGTTAATAGTAGTAAAATAATCTCTTACACCTATACATTTATATGAAGGTATGTGTAGTCTGCCAAACCGCAGTAGGCGTGATGGCCTACAATTGTCTGACACCACCCCTGAGTTGGGAGAGGCTGATATCCCTCCAGTGATTATTAAGGGTATTACCACACCAATTGATCGTCCATCGATCGACGTTGACCCGTCAACGTTGATCGGTAGCAGAATAGACCAGAAGAAATAAAAGACTAACGAGCTAGCTTCCTCGGGACTTAATATTAACTTCTTGTTACACAAAAATACATTATCATCATTCAAAATGACCTAGGCAATAATTCTCTATCTATTTTAAGGCACATCACGTAGTTTGAAGCGGGCGCATTCATACTCGTAGCCTTCCTAGGGTCTCAATGCATACGTATACAGCCAGGTAAGAAGGTACGTGTGTAGAAATATACGAAAGGTCGTATGGACAATTTCTGCAAGTGCCCTGACTTAAATAGAGGCGTGACGTGGAATGCCGGAAAGTAAGGATTGACCATTTTATTTATAATGCTTTAAATAAATTCTTCAAAAACGAATAAGGTATGTATTTCTATGATTCATAGTTTAATTTATGATAGAAAACAAAAAACCCAGACGAACGCATCAACTGTATGGCCGCAAATTAAGCAGAGCTCGTGTTGTGAAACCATATTGTGAACTGGGGGGAACCGAGAATTAACATACAATTATAGATATAAACAACCGTGTCCCGAGAATAAACATCTGTGCTCATCTCAGAAATGAATGTCTAAGCAGGTCTCAAACCTGGGAAACCGTTTGAGGCATAGCAACTACCACTGACGCCACTCTACTGACTGAAATTAACTTTTTTATATTATCGTAACCATAAATTAATTAAATGTAGAAATACAGAGACTTCATGAAGAGCTAATAATTGTATCCAATGAGTATGAAATTTCTCAAAAAAAATTAAGGAACACACACTGGTTATGGACAATTTGATTGAACTGTCTAAATATAATCATGACCGGTTTGAGTCCCTTACCAATTACTATGAAAGTCATTTAAATACATCACAATACATACAATTCGAGTACATCAGATTGCCTTCTGCCAATATCCAGCCAAGCTGAGGAGCCATATGTCACTGAGCATGTAGTATCAAACTCAGGTAGTAGCTTAATTAATAAGATTAATATTTATGTATAGCGATGAACTTGGTAAGAACATGGGAGAGCAACTTACTCAGTGTGTTGGGGGGCCAATAACGAATTATTGCTACCCCGGTGCTTCATATTATGACATAGTTGATAAAATTACATCCTGTACATTTAACCGTAATACAATATTGATTATATTAGTAGGCAGATGTAAGCAACGGAGAAGAAAAACTATGACAGCTTGTTTTGCTAATTTGAATTGCAAGCAGAATCTTAGTAAAATTATTTTGTTTGCATTTCCATTAACCCAGAACCCGTGAGAAAATAATATGAAGCATCGACTAAATATAGATATACAAAATATGACATGTCGTCATAGCGAAAAGTTTAAATTTATTGATTCAAATATAAATTTATATGACCAATGATAGGTACAATTTGTACAACATGACCTGCGATAGATAGCATAATCGCTATCATATATTTTATACATAACAGTCAATTCGTTGACTACAACCGCTGCTTCTATTGAGCAGTCACTTTATAATTTTGACCCATTTGAATGTTGTATTCCAAAACATAGTATTAGGAATAATTTAAACATAAGTTAGTGACAACCGATAATACATCTAGCACCAGTATTCTAAGTAGTAATTTAAGTAATAAAAATGTAAAAAATAATTTTATGAACATAGTCCATCAAAATATGCAGGGCATTGATGTTAAGGAATTACCGATTGAGCTATTTGTAAACTGTGAAAATATTCATGTACTATGTATTACAGAACACTATCTCAGACAGTGTCAAATTATGTCTTCATATAAAATCATGTAATTGCTAGTTAATTCAACAGAGAACAAACAACTTGTGGTGGCTCAATGATCATCTCTCATAAGAGCCTTACATTTAAAGAACGTTCTGATATTGGAAGCCTGTCTGTTGAGCGTTCAGTTGAAATCAATGAAATAAATAGCCTTTATTGAGATATGGAATATTGTTATAATGAGTGTGTACACACCCCCATCCTCACCGTTTGAAGTGTTTCAGAGCACTACGGATGAGGTATTAAATAGAGTAAATAACAAAAACAAAGAAATAATTATTTGTGGTGATTTTAATATTGATTTATTAGTAGAGACATTACAAAGTAAACGATTCTTAAATATTTTTAATTGTTACAACCTAAAAAATCTCTTTTCAGAGCCTACGCAAATCACAGCGACTTCAGCCACATGCCTTGATAATATTTTTACAAATTTAATGCCATATACAAAGTCAGTAATTAATAAACTACAATCAGATCATAGTGGGTAGTTGGCCACTTTTAATATGGGCCAAAAAGAGAAAACCTTTACCCATGAATGAGAGACGGCTTGAAACATTTAGAAATAATGTATTTGAAAAAACATTTAAATTAGATTACTTTGTCAATCCTTCTACTCAATATATATAATTCATAATGAAATTAAAAATGAATATAACTCTGTTTTTACAAAAAACAAAAAACGTATGTGCAAATAATAGGGAATCTATTTCTACTTCTGCATATTTAGTGGGAATATGCAGAAGTAGAAATAGATTATATGAACTGTATAGTGAAAGAACTTATGATCATAATAAGACATTTTATGAACATGTTAAAAAGTATTCAAAATTATTTAAACGAGTATGCAGTGTAGCTAAATCTAATTACATTAATAATAAAAATGCATGGAATATAATTCATCAGGAAACTGGGAAAGCAAAAGACCTACACACCAAATATAATTAAAAAATTAATGATAAATTGTTGTCAACTGACCGAGAAGTCGTTAAAGCATTTGAATTTTTTTTTCTGCCATCCCTGTGTCCTACTGCTTTGAGTATTAATTCATGTTCCACTCTTGCACAGTCACTGCTAATGGAAAATGTAAATTCACGCGATATTGATTTCATCTTACAACATGTTACTGAACCACAAGTTCTTAATGCATGTAAAAGCATGAAAGTAAAAAATACTGCCGATTTAGATGGAATTTCTTATAAAATTATTCAATCTGTCATTGATGGTATAGCCCCGCACTTAGCCAGTATATTTAATGGCTGTGTTGATAATGGTGTATTTTCTGGTTTAATGAAATTAATAATAATAATATTTGTAACAATCACACCACATTATCTAGCCCAAATTAAGTATCATTAAGAACTTGTGTTATGGATACTAGATAACGGATAAATAAACTTTAGAAATATATAAGCACACATAGATATTTTTTTTTTTGTATAAATATTAGAAATAAACTTAAATAAACATACATACACATCCATGACTAGAAAGCAAATATAATAAAACATCTGCCCCTACCAGGATTCGAACCCGGGACCTCTGGCATGGAAGGCAAGGGTACTTACCTCCGCACCAAACAGGCCGTCAAAAAGGAAAAAAAATTGAGTAAGGTCATTCCAATATTCAAAGCAGGTAGTATGTCTGACCCTAATAATTTTAGACCTGTATCTAGACTACTAACTCTCAGTGAGATTTTTGAAAAATGAATTTTAAATCAATTACTTTCTCATTTTTATGGTAACAGTTTAATAAATTTCGTTGCAATAAAGTTGCAATAAATGGAGAAAAGTCATCAGGATCGGCAGTGACAATGGGTGTGCCCCAGGGCTCAGTTCTTGGTCCTTTCCTATTTTTAGTATATGTCAATTATCTTGTAATGCTTACCTATGTTTTTGGAATCCTTTTAATTTTATTTATTTATTATTTTCCATTTTCCTGTATTTATGTTGTTTACTTTTTGACAAATCGTGTCAACTCAATTTTTTTATGACAGCAATCGAGGCTGCCAAACAAACTAAGCCTGTTACACACGGATTCTTACAAAACTATTGTAAGAAAATATACTTGATTAAATTCAAAATTTCAAATTGCGGTTCCAAAGGAATGCAAGCCCGGCCATATAAGCCGATTGCTAGCCCTAGAACGGCAGTCTATTTCAAGCCATGCTACCGATAACATCTCCAGTCTATTTCAAGCCATCCTACCGATAACATCTCCAGTCTTCTGCAAGTAACTCTGCAAGTCCTCGAACTCAAGCTCATGCTGAAGTTACCGGACTATGAAGCAGCCTCGTACTGAAGCTACCGGACTCTGAAGCTGCCTCTTACTGAAGCTACCTGACTCTAAAACTGCCTCATGCTGAAGCTACTTGACGCTGAAGCTGTCTCCTATTGAAGCTACCTGACGCTGAAGCTGCCTCATGTTGAAACTACCTGAAGCTGCCTCGTGCAGAAGCTACCTGAAGCTGTTTCATGTTGAAAACCCCAACATTGACGCATGATCCTGCTCGTGCTGCTAATCCTGATGATCCTGCCAACCACCTCTTCCTGCCTGCTGATCCAACCTGCTCCTCCTGTTCCTGCTCTCACTGATCTTGCACGCACCAGAGCGCCAGTTGGCGCCTGAGCGTCTGCCGCTGACTGCACGTGCCAAAGCGCCTTCACCGTTGAAGCCTTCACGGCGACCCTTTCGACTAATTCATGTCCGCGATAGTTTTTGAATAAAAACTTTTATTACGTGACAATCTGCCATCGGTCGTTAAGAATCAATGCGAGGTCATATAGTTTGCTGACGATGCTTCCTTCTTTTTTAAAATCAAAAGACAAGAAACTGACTATCGAGCAGTAAACCAATGCATCTTCAACACAGAGAAGTGGTTCTCAGCTAATAATTTGCTCCTCAATGAAAACAAAACTAAATGAGTTAAGTTTACGTTGCCAAGTGTCAAACAGGTAAACCCAAACATTGTAGTTAAGAGCCAGGAACTGACTCCTGTAAACTCCAAACCTTAGACTCCAAACTCCAGTGGGGACCGCATGTTGAAGGTTTAGCGAAAAGGCTTGGCTCTGCCGCATATGCTATTAAAAAAAATGGAACAAATTTCAAATAAAACAACTGCTCGTTTAGTCTATTTCGGTTACTTCCACAACCTCATGACATATGGCATTCTGTTGTGGGAAGTGCTGCCGACATCGATACTATATTTATTCTGTAGAATAGGGCTGTTCGCGAAGGTAGGGAAAAAGATTTGCACAATGTTAACACAAGAGGAAAAATATGCTGGCAGCTCATAATAGTAGGCTGCATAAAGTCACTAACGATGTAATATGATCTACAAATACGGTGTGATACCAAAACAATGGCGTGATTTATGAATTATACCAATACCCAAGTCAAATCACCAAATACATGAAATTATTAAATTAAGGCCTATAGCTCTCATTTCTTGCTTGTGTAAGCATTTTCATGTTATGATAAGCAAACGTTTAGAGTGATATATTGAGAATAAAAACATTTTACCTGAATACACTACAGGATTTCGCAGAGGTCAATCGTGTTTGGATAGTGTTGCCCGACTAGTTAATTATATTCAAATGGGTTTTTCTGAAGGCATTTCTACGCTAGCTTGCTTTGTTGATGTTGAAAATGCCTACAATAATGTTTCTATTGATAAATTGATTAATACACTCGAAACTGTAAAAGTTGGTATAAATATGTGTAGGTATTTTTGGAACTTTCTCAGTGAGCGACCCCTTCAACTTGATTATGGAGATTTTTCAACTACTAGATGGACAGGTCAGGGTTTGGCACAAGGAGACCCAATTTCATATTTCATATGTCTGGAAATCCAAAACGTAATTGTAGCTCAATGTGCTGATGATTTTATTCTATACTCAAAAGCGCCAAATATTGTGCAGAGTGAATTAGATGTACAATCTGCCCTGAACACCATGGCAATATTACTTAATGATTTAGGGTTAAGTATTTCCTTTAAAAGGAGTAGCTACTGTTTATTTAGAAGAAGACGTAAAAACGTTCACATCAACATAGAATGTGGTGGTTATCCATTGAAGTCAACAGCCTGTACCAAATGTTTAGGTATTTGGTTAGACAGAGAATTACGTTGGAGTAAACACATAAAAGAGTCTTTAATATGTCTAAACATATTAAAGACTCTTGCTAGCCTCCAGTGGAGAGTTGATCCAATGTATTTGAGACGTCTGTATATATCTCTTACTAGAAGCAGAATAGACTACGGATCTTTTCTTTACGATAATAGCGCCAAAAGTAATGTTGCAATCTTAGATCAAGTTCAGAATCAAGCTCTGAGAGTGGTTGGTTCATTTATTAAAAGTACTCCAATTTACGTTATGGAGAGTGAGCTGAGTATACCTTCAAATCTCAGACGAAAATATCTAGCATATAAATTGACGATGAAAGCTAAATCATTAAATAACAATATTACTACTGTTTTACTCAATAAACTGAACGATGTATGTTATGTAAAATCTGATTTAAAATGTGTTACGCAAAGAAAAGATAAATATCAAATCGATAATTTAATGATAGATGTTATAATCGAACTTCAAAACAAACATGACGGGTGGCATGAGATATATACAGACGGATCAAAAAATAACACAGACCTAGGGGCAGTCTTCTATGTGATGTGACAATGAAAACTGAAATGTGCTTTAAAATAGTTCACAATATGCCGATAATGTGTGTGGAACTCATTGCAATTTACAAAGCTATAAAGTACGCTGCTAATATATATGGTGATTAAATTGTAATATTTACTGATAGCAAAAGCGCCCTTCAACATCTGTCTCGATGCGCCTCTGGTAGTAGCAGAGGTACACCGACAGCCTATAAAATTTTAGAGAAACTACTTAGTTTGCAACAAAACAGCTATAAACTAGTTTTGCAATGGGTTCCAGCACACATTGGTTTAATTGGTAATGAAGTGGCTGACCGTTTAGCGGAAACTGCTTCGGAAAACGATACAGGAGTTTTAAGTTTACCAGACTTTAGTACGCATTTACCAACATTCAAGAAAAATGTATATGAATCATGGATCACTTCAATTACCAATCGCTGAACAAAGGTATTTGGTACAAAACTATCCAGTGTCGGCCCCTTCAGACACCATGGTTTTGTAGCAATAAACTGAAAATATTGTATGTTATTCTAGCTCTATGATTAAGATCTGGACACTATTCATCAGCAAAATTTGCATTTCTAATTAAGAATAAAGACTCGCCAAAATGTGACCAATGCAACAAAATAGAAGATGTGCAATATTTGCTGATGGAATGTACCCGAAACTCTCGCCAACGAGATATTATACTGAGAGCACAAGCCATCAACGTACTGGAAGTAGGGATAGCACAATCAATACTGGCGGAACCAACATCTAGCGCTGCACAAATGTTATACGATGTGGTGGCGAGTGCTCATCAGATAGATAATTAAGTAGTTTATTTAAAATGAGTTTGCTCAACTGTGTCATACAATAGGGCTGACATGTTAAGAACAAAATCCCTTCCAAAATAAAGAATAAAAAAAAATAAAAAATATAAATAAAAAAAAGTCACTACCTCATTCATGGGTTTATACGTGGGTATACGCTTTAATTATAAGGTTCCTGAGGATATCCAAGGTCTTCCTATTGACAAATTCAAAGAAACTTTAAAGCAGAAGTTGTGTGCTAAAGCATATTATAAACTAACCGATTATTTGGATGATAAAAGCCCTTGGGTATAATCCCCTCATTGACAGGATTGTACTGGTATTTGTAACAAAACATGTGTAATGTGTCTGTTTGCTCGTTGAGTTCTTCGTCCCGATGAATATCCAAAGCGTCATTGTCACTAAAGTACGTCTTCTTATAGTAGCGTCGGGTGACGAGTCACTCACTTCGTCAGCACGCACGCCAAGCGCGCATCCCACTAACGTCTGTTTGTATGAACAAAACCTCGCTCCGCTAGCCCATTTTCCGCTTGAGATGGGCTGAGCGAGGATAGGAAAATAAAAAATCTTATTTGGATTTTTTCTTAGTACATCGTCGAGTTCATCTTCTCAGTTCTAGTGAATACCTACACAGCCTTAGGATTCTATTTGTATATTTTTAATAAAGAATAAACCGCTGTAGTATTATTACCTAAGAAAAGCGACTAGCGATTACCACGCAGTTGTCACGCACCTAGGTGCGCTTTATTTTCCATCGCGCTGCTGTCACTGGTACGTCATACAGTTTATTTGACGATTAGCGAACAGCGCGTGATTTTTACTTTCGCACGTTTCGTAATCCAATAGCCTACCGATCTTTTTAGATATCAGATTATCTTTTGTAATATAATTTTTATATATTTAACATGTCGGGCAAATTGCGCTTAAATATTTCAAAGGTTCGTTTGTTCGTTAGAATAAAATAGGAACGGAAATTCTTATTTCTCAACATTAGTCAATGATTATTTAATTTTTAACCCACGATACACGTATAAAATCACAGTACTTACACTCTTCTTTACACTAAAATCTGATAAAAAGTAACAATTTGATCATTATACAGGGTGGCAATAAATCACGCTTATTTGAAATTTATAAAGGGCTCGCGTCGCGTCGGCTGCCTACTTCGCTAATCTTATAAATTATGAAAAACAACGCAAAGCTATAAATTGCAATTCAGTTACTCGACACGGTCGTGCAGCTGGTGGCGTACTAGGTGATGCTATAACACCTATTGATTTTTAGCTTTTTGTTCTGGGTTTGAGTTAGTAATGGTAAATCTAAAAGAACAGAGTAAACAGGTAAATCTTAGCGATTACAACATTTTTAATTTGTGGTTGTTCATCGGCCCTTTAGCTTCACCAGTTTGAAGGATATTTTTGGCTTTGCAATTAAACAAAAGTGTGCTTTTGCATTCGCGTTACATATTTGGCCGTCGGCTATAGAAAAAAATATATTCTATACATAAGCAAGTAAGTAATAAATAAATAAAAAATGTTATGAAATATATATTTTCTCCACCGCTACCTCCCAGTGTGGCCCCCCCACAACGCCGTCTCCCTCCCTGCGATCCTATAATTAAGCTGCTCGTAACTAAGTATTTACTACTACTCCATACTCTTAATTATCTCGCTGTAATTTGCTCGGGGTACGTTGTTTGTATGAATTCATTAAATTTTCAACAATATAAATTTTATTGTTTTCTGTACCGGGGATTTGAATGACTGTAAGTATCTTTTCATTTTTGTGATAATACCTATTTCACACGTTCAATAACAAACAATTATTCAAAATTGGGGATGCTTTTACAATGTAAAAGCAGGCCTCAGTTACTCCATGGACTTGCGCACCCTAAATACCGACCGGCCACTGCTGGGCTGCTTTCGCTTATCTGCACGCCTCGTCAGCACGCGCTTAGAGGAGATCTAGTCATTTTTTTTTGGAATGATGTTCTGTTACATAGTAACCTTTACGTATTACACGTTCCAAAACTTTCTGGTATTCAAAACTAGGCATCCTAGATTGAAAATGCCTACTTATCTACGAAACTTTACAATTGAAAATATTGAGAAATTGTGATTCTGGGATAACAGAGGTAGGCAGCTGAGAATCATTGGTTTTGATCACGGCTGTCGACTATTAACAGTGTGTTTCTGTGGGATTAGAGCTTTTGATCTGTAATTGAGGGCCGCTGGTTCAAATATTATCTAGCATTTGGTGAATAATCGATTCATATTATTCGTCTGAAATATACCGAAGTCATTTTTAATAATTTAGTAAAATTTTTCATTCATCAAGCCTGAAAAGTAAAATAACTTAAAATAGGTTTTAGTTTTAGTTCTCCTAAGTACAGATTAAATTTAACGAGTATATTATACTTTCTTTTTCTATATTACTAAGTCTAGATTTACTTAATGAAATAAAATAAGTTGCGCTTTAAATAACCAATTAGCGGCGTTCAGCCAAATGAAAAATTGTCAACCAATTTATTACAATTAAATAAACAGGTACAATACATACAAAATTGTATTTATGTCAAGTATAAATACCTCATTTAAAGAAACAATACAATAACATGCCACTTGGAGCTGCGCCAGTCCTGCTTGGCATATTACAGAACAAATATATATGCTGCTCCTGTCAAGTTCTCCGCTAAGATAGCAAATTCTTGTTTTCATTTATTCCCCAGCAACTTTAATTATATTTGTTTAAAAGCAAACGTACAGTGATAATGTTTTTCTTTGACGTGTATGGCCACGGGTGAAATATGAAAATAATATGCTTGAACTTTATTCTTTCACATTTTTAACTTTGGTATATATTTTGTTTTACAGTTAGCGTTTGTTAGGAAATTCAAATTAAAATTCCAAAATCTATTTCTCAAATTTGACTATTACTTGATCTTGTTGAAATTTTATAAATCATGCCATCCTCAGACAGCACCTGTCCACGCACAGACATCGCCCTCCTCAACCATATTAGAGGGAAGTGAGCGACCCGTCACCCGACAGTGCCTTGGGAAAACGTACTTTAGTGACAATGACGCTTTAGACATTAATCGAAATAGTTCCTATTATGAGTTTTCCATTAGTATCAAACTCTTCCCCATTCAAAATGTTACAACCTGGTCAAATAAATACTATATAAAAAGCAGGATTTTTTATTTCATTACTATTTCATTACTATCAAAATGAAATTTAAAAATAAAACAAAAATTTAAAAAAAAACATTGGTCTAATTCAATTTAAATGTTATTTTTAGTAGGAGATCTGACTCAGATCTCATACTAAAAATTAAAAAAATATACAGTTAATAATAATGTTTCACAGAAAAATCTTATATTTTGACGTATCCATCTACATATTTACCGAGTTATTTCAAAATGGAATATTAAAAAAAAAATTTAGTACCAACTTGTAATTGGTACTAAATTTTTGATTCCAAGTCGTATAAATAAAAACAGTTGACAGATTGATGATTGACGCGGTGGAAGATTCTATCAGCATGGATATTCACTCCTCGTAGTATTATAAACTGTGTAAAAAGTTTTTTTAAATATTTCAGTTGTATTCTTGTCCAAAGAAATGAATTTAAATTCTAAGCAAAACAGTATTTTTCTTCAAAAACCAAAAGTATAAGTAAGTAAGTATAAAAGTCAACGTCAAGAACATAAACGTATTTTCATGACGGTTTCCATTTTTTTATTGCCATGTACAATTTAGTTTATAAATAAGTAGAAATATGACCTTATCTTGAAATAAAAAATAAACTAGTAGTCTAAACATAATGTAACACCGGAAATAGATATTTAGTGTTTTATAGTCGATTACACACAATTTATAATCTTTTTGGTATAATATGATGGATCACTTTTATACAGTAGGTAGTCATTATAAAAGTAATAATCATCCTCGTCAAAAATGGTTCAACGTCTCAGAAAATAGTTGACCTCATTAAGAGCACAATAGACGTTTATTTTGTCAGTGTTTCAAAAAGACTATGATAAAAGTATATTCTGTAAATTATAACAATTCAACTTAAAATTTACAAAAACCGAAATTGTAGACTCCGAACGAACTTAAACAACTGTAAAATGCAAGAAATTACGAATACGAAATACTTTCGGTAGCTGCCGACATACATGTCAAACATGCACAATAACCGATGCAAACCAATCTCGTTTTTCATTTATTGAACAAATTTTTCTTCGCAGACTCACCTGCGGCTCTGAACACATCACAGTTTTTGAAATGTAAATTCATGTTTTCTTTAATATTTAATTTCTATTTGCGTTTTGGTAGTTGGATCCTTTTGAATCTGTTTCGATGTTTGTGTGGTAGTATCTTAGTGGTTTTGTACAGGATATGTTCTGAAATTAGTTTTTGAAATGTTTGTTTGATGGCGTAATATAACAGAGCCGCTCTACATAGGAGGTCTCACATATCATTAACAGAGATTTGTTCTTTGAGATTATATTTGTTTATATTTTTGTACGTATATTTCTGCAGGCTGCTATCTAACATCCCTACCATATTCTTAAAAAAATATTTATAATGAAACTTAAGAAGTCACTCAGGCTGACTCTTACCGTGATATAAAACTTTTTTTGAACCGAAAAATGAATGCGATTAAAACGACCAAATTGTGGTACAATCCTTGACATAAATCTTGACTTGGTACGCCATGCTACAACTGCAGGACTGGATGTGACAAAAGAGAAAAGTTTAGCAAGAGCCCTTAAGTTTTTTTATTTTCGTTCGGTTTGTGCTGGATTAGTGAAGCTTCTGATTTTTCGCAAATTTCTTTATGACTTGGCTCCACAACTCTTACAAAGGACTACTGTGCAACCCCTCATGTCAGAGTTGAGCAAGCCGTCTCTGCAAACCCCAGATATCTTTGAAGCAGCTGAGCGACTATTATATCTCGCGGCAACAACTGGGATCAACGGTTATAATCCAGGAGCTGGCGTCACACATCGACCACGGATTTGACCCAACTGCCTTAAAGCTTAAAATTCATAAACGGTATGATAGTAGTTCAGGGAATGGTTAGTCTTGCTGGCATTCTCGGCTGGGACAGGTAGGTGCTACCCAAGGTAAAGTTAAGGTACAAAATACGTTCAAAAAAATATTGTTGGCACAGTCTGAAATAACAATAATAATAAAATTTCTTATATTAAAGTTGATGCTCTTGGCTCTAGTTCGAATATCTTATAACGTATTCATATTTATTATTGGATTCAGATTGCTTGAGATTCTGAATTCCGCCGATCGTGCCAGTAACAATATAAACCAGTATCAAAATCTCGGTTCATCTTAGGTTAGCTTTCCAAAAAACTTCTGTTAAATACAAATCAAATTTAAAAAGCACACCACTACAAATGTGCACAGCCTACGTACATACTCGTACATATAACAATCGCTGCGTTCAACTTCGTACGGGCAACGAAGCAAATATCTCCATGCTAACAAATTTAAATTTATTCACGAGCTTGGAACCTTTCGGTCCAAGCGACGACCCCTGCTCAACTATGAGAGATAGGATTTGAAATAACTTTGTAGTTTGACAATTATTTGTGGATTCGATTTCGGCAATAATTAAATAAAAAATTTTGAGTGAGTTTTTTTAGACAGCAATGTAAAATAATGCTTTATTTCTGCAATAATTGAAGTAACTTACTAATATTTTACTTATCGAAAATCTTAGGTATATGAAATGGATAAAAATAGTGATACTTCTATCAATTTATAGTGTGTCCAAAACACCCAAAATGACTTTTCGAATAT
Organism: Marasmarcha lunaedactyla; assembly: GCA_923062675.1. Classification (NCBI taxonomy): domain Eukaryota; kingdom Metazoa; phylum Arthropoda; class Insecta; order Lepidoptera; family Pterophoridae; genus Marasmarcha; species Marasmarcha lunaedactyla. The sequence continues at coordinate 7,440,213 of OV281342.1, read as the reverse complement.
TCGGCCTAATGCAATTATTTTCTCATTAATTCAAATTGTAACTTAATAGAAATATTACTGCATAAATTACATATAAAACACACCAAAATTTTGTTAACACTACACATCATGTCTGCTGGGAGCTACAACGACACTCATATTCAAAACTAACCCTGAACTGTCGCTTTTTTCATGGGCAGAAACAAACGATATAACCCCAATGGAAAAAGAAATCAACTGATAGCTTTTTGAATCATAATTAATTGAACTATTAATTCACAATTACTGCAATATTGAACAAAATGTGTATTTAAATATATTAAATTCGAAATCAAATACAAACTACTTCGATGCTTAAAGCGAAATCGTGTATCGCTGGTAGGTATAAAGGCCTTGAATGTAAAGGTATTCAAGCAAAACTGTGTACAAAAAAAGTTTCAATAAAACTAAAAACACACCATTGGGCGCGACCACTACCATGCTTAACAAAACATTAAAAACAATTACACACTCGGAAACACATTTCAATGCTATACAATAATAATGAATGCTAGAACTGGTGGGTGTTAAATAAAAAAACATTGGTATGAAGTTTATTGAACAACTTGATTACTTCTGTTGGATTTCGGTTTATTGCAACATAGGTACGTTCCAAAGTAGGCTAAAAAGCTTGAGCATTGTTCAAAAATGCTACATTTTACGTAGTAAGTAATTTTGACGACTGAGTAGCGTAGTGTTTAGTAGCCCTGCCTCATACGCCGGAGGTCCCAGGGCCCTGTTCAATAAAACTTACAATTGCAAATTACAGGTGACAGATTACAGCGGACGATTTTACAAGTTTCTGTTCAATAAAACACAAAAAGTTACATGTTTGCGTTTGGTGGATTAGTGCCGGTGTCGTTCACTACAGCTTTCTTGAATCTTCTTAAATGGAAAAGCTAGGTGCTAAACAACCGAGGCTGGTCAATCGCTCTAGGCCACTGCTGCTTCAGGACAACGCTAGACCACTCACTGCACAACAGACGGCTACCAAATTAGAGGAGCTTCAACTGGAATGTCTAAGACATCCACCGTACTCTCCAAACCTTGCTCCAACAGATTACCATATTTTTCGAATTTTGGATAACTTCTTGCAAGGGAAGAAATTCAACACCGATGGGGCAGTCCAAAGCGCCTTCAAAGATTTTATTGATTCCCGTCCGAATGGTTTTTTTTGTAAAGGGATCAATGAACTACATATGAGATGGCAAAAGTGCAAAGATAGCAATGGTACATACTTTGATTAAATAAATATAAAAAAATATTAAAAAAAAATAACTCTATGTTCCTCCCTTACAAAACGCCAATTTCATATGTAATGACCTAATATCTCTGTTGCTATGTATAAGCGAAAGAATAGTTAATTAGTTATTCAGCTCCATTTTCACTCTTAACTGAAAATATCTCACCAATAAACCTAAAAGTTTTTGATTTACCCTCATTAATCTTTTTTATTGTACGATGTAACAATTTTACATAAATATGTAGAATTGTAAACTACCATGACATATTTGTAATACATAATTGTCATCTATTATGTCAGGCGGCATTTAATATTTTTTATACATATTAATAGATTTTACTAAACAGCACTTGTATGATAATTCGAAAATTATGTCAATTATTGACAAATTTATAGAATTGTAAGTTTTATTGAACAGGGCCAAGGTTCGAGTCCTGGCCCGGGCATATATTTGTGTGATGAACACAGATATTAGTTCTCAGGTACATACTTTGGGGCCATACAGTAGGTGTGTGCGTCTGAGGATTATTATTATTACCATAATTATGTTAATATTATGTCTGAAAAGTATTAACTTAATGTCGATGCTATTTTGAAAAACGATTGGGGTAAAATCAATGAATTTTATTACTTGATACTTTAAACTTACCGAATGATAACTTGATTATATCTTTCGCCTCATCTAAATATGATATTCATCTGCTATTTTAGAAAAAAAAAATAGCGGAACGCTTTTACGCTTTTCGTCGATATCAACTGCGTACTTCCATTTGGCAATACACAATACGTTGAATACAAAACCACAACGTTTCGGAAACAACGAGACAAACATTAGTTCTAAGTAGATTCTTGCGTAACTAAATCAACAAACGAGTAACATAAAGGAAGGTTTACAGAACCCACATCAAATTAAACCAAACCTTAGAATATTTAACTTTTGCGCAGATAGGGTGCAAAAGCTCCAGTATATGGACCTACCTTTATTAATTATTTATGGTTACATAAATTTGTTGTTCCTTCCGGAATAGAGAGTAACTATTTTAAGATCAATTACAATTGTATTTGTAAAACCCAACCCCAGCTAAAACCCATGTAAAAGATAGACAAACCTTATTTTGTGAAAGACATAGTATTGAAATATTTCTGTGATATTTGAAAATATAGTTCATAAACGCACGATAAATAATAAATATTTCTAACAATCACGCCACATTATCTAGCCCAAATTAAGTATCATTAAGAACTTGTGTTATGGATACTTTATAACGGATAAATAAACTTAAGAAATATATAAACACACATAGATTTTCTTTTTAATATATAAATATTAGAAATAAACTTAAATAAACTTACATACACATCCATGACTAGAGAGCAAATTTAATATAATATCTGCTCCTACCAGGACTCGAACCCGGGAGCTCTGGCGTGGAAGGCAAGGCTACTTTACCTCCATACCAAACAGGCCGTCACGCCGTCAAACGATGCTTTTGTAAAATAAATAAAACCCCTAATTGGACTGCACCTCCGGGATCACATTTAAAACTTAAAACTTGTCTCAGCTAAATGGTCAAAAAAAAGATTATGTGACACCAGTCTTTTCAAAAGTGTATACGAGCGCTATCGAAGTGACTTTTTTCTTTGCGACCAAGTCTCTTAGTCTTCAAATTGCTGTGCTGTGTTGTGCTGAGTGCTGTGTGTGCCCAGCGTAAAGTATTCTGGTTTTAGTACAAAGGATACCTAATGGTGACTAACAATTTGGGGTCTAGTCCTTTTATTTTGTATATTATTTATTTTCTACTATTTTATTTAATTAACTCTTCTATTTTCATATTTATTTTTTATCATATTTGTGTCTTTTCGTGTTCATTTGTCCTTTTTGTCGGTAAAGATTGACCCTAACGCGGACGACTCTTTACCTGCGTACTCTATTAGGATTCTGGGTAAGTAGTGGCCTTCGGAGAACCACGTTTAGTTTTTAAATTATTTCCAAGCAAGTAGATATACCGAAGGCCTTCATGGCCATCGTTCGCTCGCAATACCCAGACATCTGGACAAAATTCGAAAATAGGCTCAAACCCACAATCAAGACTCCTCCAAAAAAGGATGGATGGGCGCACCAGCCCGCATTCACCAACCCCTCACGAAAAGATCTTATTCCTTATAACCTAGTGTCGGTAAAACAAGATCACTCTCCCTAGGGTAAGGGGATTTTCAACCTTAAAACAATAGCCAAACTTGCGAAGATCACCGACGATATCCCTTTCCAACGTGGCATAGCCAGCCAATGCTATAGATGCCAATTCTATGGCCATATGGCCAGAAACTGCCACGCCAAGCCTAGGTGCATCAAGTGCCTGGGCGATCATGGCACTGCGAACCCCGCAATCTGCCGAACTACCCGCTTACGTCTTTGTAAATCGGTTGGCCACATTGCCAATTACCTAAGATGCCCCAGGATGCCAAAACCCAACCCCAAAAAAGCGCAGAAGGCAAAGCAAAGGTATCATCCCCTCTGCTCCTGCTGCAAAGCCAAGCCCACTGGGAGGGCTTATGCCGCAGCCTCCACTACGCGACTCCCACGGTCCTCCACCGCCTCCTAATAATGCATGGATAACCTTACCTACCATGGTGAGGAAACCTATCGCTACTGTCGCCCTTCCACCTTCTCAGGTACAGCAGGTCAGGTTAGCACCTGCTTTCCGGTCTCTCCTTTCCAGAGAGCCATTTTCGGACTTCGCGCTTGTAAACAAATTCGCCTCAAGTTTCGACTTGTGGGAAATCACCACATTGGCTCGCAAACTACGAGCCACAAAGGGCGACTTCCAGGCCACGTGCTTTTTCTCGATCGAGCACAAAATAAACTTTTAAATGGCGTCTTCTAGATTAAAACTGTGTTCCCTTATTATGGTCCTAAAACATCAGCGTAATGAAATTTGCTAAGAAGTCAAATTCCATAAGGTTGGCCATTACTTGAAGTTCAATTGTTTTCTTTTGAGCGTATTGAGATATTTTTGTAAATTTAGTATGGTGTAGTAATTTAGTATGTAATTAATTTTGAGAAAATATTTCTGATTTCTGTCTAGTATTTAATTTTTAATAAAATTTTAAAGAAATCAGTAGGTACACTCGAGTTTTTATCCCCACTCGCGACTGACCACCGACTTGTGATTTATATTAATACGGATGAAATTAAATTAGCATTCTCGCTCCGATCGCCACGCGGTTCGGACGTGCAAGACCCGGTTCTCCGTTGATCGGTCCCTTCCCGCCATTCCGTGGCGCTCAGTCTACTGACGCCACAGTCTAGCGTGTTGATTCCGTGCTACGGTTTTCAAGGTCTTTCTACTCCGTCTGAGTGCTTTCGAAGTGCGATTTTTCTTTGCGACTAAGCCCCTTAGTCTTCAAAGTGCTGTGCTAAGTTGTGTTGTGCTTGTGCTGAGTGCAGTGTTGTGCCCAGCGTAAGTAGTCTGGTCTCAGTGCAAAGGATACTTAACGGTGACAACGAATTTGTACTGAACCAGTCCTTTTTATTTTTATTTATTTCTCTTCTCTATTTTATTTATTTTTCTCCTATTTCCATATTTATTTCTATCATATCTGTGTGTTTTCGTGTGTATTTGTCCTTTCTGTCGGTAAAGGTTGACCCTAACGCGGTCAACTCTTTACCTGCGCACCCTTTTTTAGGTTTCTAGGTAGCGGCCTTCGGCGTACTATTGTTAGTTTTAATTTATTCTCCCCAGCCCCCCTACCGCTGGTAGGGAGGTTTGCCGCTAGGGTTCGCTAGATTTTTATTTAGGAATTCTAGGCATTTGTTATATAAATAGGCGCTAGGTTTGCTAGGGAACCTAGGCATACATTATATATTTAAACATTTCATATTATCCCAAGCCCTCCAATGGACCTTGTAAACGCTCTTAGGTCATTCGCCCAGGTGCTCGCCGCGTCCGGCGTCAGCATACCCGATGACATACTAACGCAGGCCTTACAGGCATCTATCGCGTCCCCGGCCCCTCAGGCCTCAACCCCGGCCCCTCAGGCCTCCGACGTCCAGACCCCTCAGGTCTTCAGCTCTCCCGCGTCTCCCGCCTCGTCCGAGATGGACTGCGAATCGGTCGCATCCTCTCACGCGTCGCGTCGTAAGCGTACCGCTCCCGGGAGCGACTCCGAACCCGCGTCTGATACGTCGTCAGATGCCGTCACCTTAACCGGCTCTCCTGAGCCCGCGTTTCAACTCGTCGCCAAGCGCTCCAAGAAGCGCTCTAAGAAAGCTTCGGTATCTTCAATACCCGAGCCCTCCCCGGTGTCTTCAACACCAGCCCCCGCGCCGTTAAAATCGCTCGTAGTAACCGCGTCTCCGTCGGTCACATCGAAGCCAGCGACGCGCTGCGCTCCCGTCCCGCCGAAGCCTCAGCTCCCTCCGCCCGTCTTCCTGCGTGAAAAAGCGCGCTGGACCGCGGTTTCAAACTTGTGCAAAGTGCACAAAATTAATTATTTAAAAGCCGCCAACGCTGGCGATACAATCAAGATTCAAATAGCGACCGTCGACGACTTCCGCTCGTTTACCGTATCACACGTTTAATCGCGTATCACACCTACGCCCTCCCGGAGGAGCGTAAGATCCGCGCAGTACTACGGGGCGTCCCGTTCGAACTCAGCAACGAAGACATCCTCGATGACCTTAAGTCTCAGGGTTTCCCGGTCACAGCAGTGCACAAGATGCACTCCAACCGCGGTAGGCGTTTTCCCTTAGCGTTGGTAATCCTGTCGAATACTCCCAACTCGAGGGAGATCTTTAGAGAGGCTCGCACAATTTGCGGACTCTCAAATATCTCCGTCGAGCGTCCCAACCCCCGTGGTCACCCTGGGCAGTGCCACCGCTGCCAGCTCTATGGCCACGCAGCGGCTAACTGTTCAGCTCCCCCCAGGTGCGTAAAGTGCCTGGATCCTCACTTCACTAAGGAGTGCACTCGCACTCCCGAATCCACTTCCCCCCCTGCCTGTGTGCTGTGCGGCCAGTCCGGCCACACAGCTAACTACAGGGGTTGCCCGCGCGCTCCGCGCTCCACCACCAAGAGGGTCGCGCCTAAACCGGCGCCGCCGCTCACTCCTGCCAACTTCCCGCCGCTGCGCAACCGGGGTCCCCCGGAAGCAAAGCCCGTTCAGCCGACACCTACTCCGGCTCTGTCTTGGAGGCAGCGTCCGGCCGTTCCGCCTGCACCTTCCCGACCTATCCCAGCTCCCGTAGCTCCCGTAGGATCGCGTCCTTCTCCGTCTTCTGCACCTCAGTCGTCGTTGGCTGAGGACATGAAGACCGTATTCGACGTTATTCAAAACGTCGATATTAACGAAATTTCCGTGCTCGCACGCAAACTGCGAGCCGCCCGCTCTCCTCAAGAGCGTTTATTTGCTTTAGCCGAGCATCACTCGCTCCTAAGTTCGTTGTAAATTCTTTTATAATTTATAAATTCGTAAATAATAAATTATAATGTCTAGACCCGCGAATCCCGCGTCCAGTCGTATTAAACCCAAGGGCTTATCCCTAGTATCTTTTAACGCTCGTAGCCTTAATACCAACCTTCCCGAGATTAAACTGTTCCTTCAGAACAAAGAACCTGACTTATTCCTTCTCCAGGAGACATGGCTTACTCCAAACCGCTCCAGGGGATTCGCTATACCTAAGTACGCGTTTATTCGTAACGATAGGCCCAACTCTGACGGTTTCGGCGGCACCGCTATATATTACAAAAGAGGCTTCCACTGCTGTCCTCTCCCTACCCCTCCTCTCCTCAACATGGAAGCCACTGTGTGTAGATTGGCTATGACTGGTCATCCGACCATCATCATAGCTTCAATCTACATACCTAGTGGTACCAGACCAATCCGCAGCGACTTTGAGGCCATTCTCGCCCTCGGCCATTCAGTCATTATGTTCGGAAACTTTAACTCCAAACATACTGACTGGACGTGCCTATCGACTAACACCAGCGGTATCGCTCTCCTCGACATCACTAACTCCCTTGACCTAGATGTCATATCCCCCGTCACTCCCACTCACTATCCCAACAACCCGTCCTACTCTCCTGACATCCTCGACTTTGCAATTATCAAGCGTATCAATCTTGACCTAAGGTCTATCGAACCGCTCGATGACCTAGGCTCTGACCATCGCCCCGTTTCCCTCGTGCTAGGACCGCCGAACGATAACGTCTCATCTCCTAAGACCTTTACCAATTGGAAAGGTTTTAAAAATACGTTAGTTTCAGCCTTAGAGGCTCCGAACTCTCCACTCGCGATCTCTCCCGAGCAATTAGATAGCCCGGATAAAATCGATTCATTAGTAAATTCTCTCACTGATGCTATCAACTCAGCCATCAGTGACAACGAAAAGGTTGCTAAGCAAGGCAAACCCACGCTTCCCTTAGCCGTTAGCAATCTTATTAAAGCTAAAAACGCGGCTCTCCGGAGAGCCAAGAAATATCCCACGCCCGCCTATAGAACAGCTGCGAATCAGCTTCAACGTAAAGTTAGGTCTTGCCTCGCGGAACTCCGAGACGCTCAGATGAACGATCTCATGGCGAATATCTCTCCGTCCCACCAAGCGTACTATAGCATGGCCCGAGCCTTACGCGTAGACACCGTCTCTCACGTTCCTCCTCTCACTCGTCCCGATGGCACTACTGCCTTCGAAGTCGAAGAGAAAGCCGAATGCTTCGCCGACAGCATTGCCGCACAATGCTCGCCCAGCACGCAACCCGCGAATCCCAATCACATCAAAGCGGTGGAGGACGAAGTCCTTTGCAGAGACTCTCTCCCCATCACCGCCGACCCTGTCACAGTCTCTAATGACGAAATCTTGCTTCTCATTAGAAATCAAAAGTCCAAAAAGGCTCCGGGTGCGGATGGAATTTCCAACCACGCACTTAAGCACCTACCGCAACAGATGCTAACCTTGTTAGCTATCATTTTCAATGCCTGCTTCGACCATAGCTACTTTCCTAAAGCTTGGAAAGAAGCGACAGTCATAGGCATTCCCAAGCCGGGCAAACCTCTGAACGTCCCGGCTAATCACAGACCCATCAGCCTCCTCAAGGCAATGTCTAAACTTCTCGAGAGAGTCATACTTTCTCGAATGCGGAACCATCTGTTTCCAACGGATGGCGATCCTCTCATTATTCCCCATCAGTTCGGCTTTCGCGCTAAACACTCCTGCCCTCAGCAAGTCCACCGAATCGTCGAGTATATACTTGACGGTTTCTATCCGCGTCGTTATAAAACAGTAGCGGTTTTCTTTGACGTAGCCAAGGCTTTCGATAAAGTCTGGCACAGCGGTCTCGTTTATAAACTCTACAAGATAGGCTTACCGGATCGCCTAGTCAGGATAATAGCGTCGTTTCTCAAAGACCGTACGTTTCGATTTAAACACGAAGGCACGCTTTCTGCACCTCGTCCCATAAAGGCTGGAGTCCCTCAAGGCTCAGTCCTCGCCCCTCTGCTGTACACCGTGTACACCAACGACATTCCCATTCCGCCGAAAGGCGTCGAACTCGCCCTCTTCGCTGACGACACCGCACTCTATACCAAAGGCCACGGTGTTCGGCGCCTTGTAACCAGACTCCAAAAGGCCGTAAACGCCCTTGGTGCATGGTTTCAAGAATGGCGCATCGATGTGAACCCTGAAAAGAGTTCTGCGATGCGCTTCGACCACAAACGCCGTCGTCCCGATGGCGATCCCCACGTTCGAATGTTAGGCATTCCCATCCCCTGGAAGCGCAGTACTAAATACTTAGGCGTCACATTAGATCCGACGCTTTCTTTCAAGCCACACGTTGAAAGAGTTTCGAAACTCGCTCGTCACTATTTAGTCCGCCTAAATAGCATGTTAGGTAGAAAAAGTAAAATGTCCTTCAGAAACAAACGTACACTTTACAAGGTCTGCGTTAGACCCGTCATGACGTATGCCTCGCCAATCTTTGCCCACGCCAAACCCTCCCTCCTGCACAAACTGCAGGTAGTTCAAAACCTCTTTTGCCGCCGGGCCACAGGCGCACCGTGGTACGTGCGTAACGCGGACTTGCATAGAGATCTTGAACTGCCTACAGTACAACAATATCTCAAAACACTCTCTGAAGCGTTCTTCAAACGCTCCGAAACCCATCCCAATCCTCTAGTTCGTGATTCTGTCTCATATGCTACTCCTGTGTTAGACTCGAAGTTCAAAGTCGCTAGGCCTAGAAATGCGCAAGCGTACTCATCCACCAGACTGTCACGCGATCTCGAGGCCCTTCTGGCCGCAAATTCTAATTCTAACGTAAATTCTAATTCTAACGTAAATCCTAATACTAACGTAAATGCGAGTTAATTCAATTTTTATTTGCAATTTTTTTTAATTTTTGTTTTAATTATTGATTTTCATTTTGAGCACCTTCAGTGCTACGTATTCACATTCAGTGCTTTGAGCACCTTCAGTGCTATGTAATCCCAGCGGGTGACCCCTTCTGGGCCCCGCTAGCGCGGCCTCTTTCTCCAATTGGCCGTCGCTCAGATGAAGGCTGAGTGGCAAAAATGCACGAGCCGACAGGGGGTTTTTAGTGGGTATGGTCCTGGTAGGCGTCGGGACGAGTCCCACATAACTTTGGAATCGCGCCAGAGTATGCGTCAGGGCATTTTTATCCTCCTGCCCTTCCCGCGGAGGGGAACAAAAAAAAAAAAAATTAAATTAGCAGACCCGATCTGCGTCCGGACCCGTTCGGACGTGTTGAAGGTCGCTCCCGGCTGCCGAGTCACGATTGTTGTCTCACGACTTCTCTCGTATCAATACTCAAACGCCACTCTCAGATCCGTTCTGCGTCCGGCCCCGCTCGGGCGCGATCGCGGTCGCTCCAGCCGTTGAGTCACGATTGTCGTCTCACGACGTCAACTCGTTCGCAATACTCATACGCTGTTAGCCTCTTTAGGGCTTACGCTGCGGCCGGTTTCGATCGGCTGCAAGTAAGTCAGTCTCTTGCACAGCAACAACAGAGCTGAGCTTACCGCGGTCGATTAAATTCTATAGTGGTTCGCGAGGCTCGGGCTGTTTTTCTGGCTGCGTACTTGACGCTTGGCGCCTGCTACGTAGTCAGGGACTCGCTCTGCGGCCGGCCCCGGCCGGTCGTAACGTAGTCAATCCTGGACTCCGTGCACCCCTCGAATTAAAAACCTCACCTCGGTGAGTGCAGCAACAACAGGGTTGAGCTTACCACGGTCGATTAAATTCGATAGTGGTTTGCAAGACTCGGGCTGTCCTTCTGGCTGCGTACTTGACGCTTGGCGCCTGTACGTAGTCAGAGACTCACTCTGCGGCCGGCTCCGGCCGGTCGTAACGTAGTCAATCCCGCACTTTCAGTGCAACACAACTTCGTCAGGTCTACGGCCGGTTTTTGTTGTCAATTTATTGGCGACACACTCCGTAGTAGACTCGCGTTTGATCAGGTGGATACTTAACGGTGACAACTAAGCCTGATAGCGTTGCCCCGGTGCGCTTCCAAGGCCCTTCAGGCCAAGGAGAAACCGGCTGACCCGATCCCATTGCACTTGGGCCTTTCCCAGGGTGACGGTACAGTGCTGTCCGAATTAGGGGCACCACTTCGCGTCGTCCCCAGCCCCCCTACCGCGGGTAGGGAGGTTTAGGTGCTAGGTTTGCTAGGGAACCTAGGCATTTTTATTTATTTATATATCATATATCTTAGGACCAAGCCCTCCCAATGGACCAGCAAAGCTTGGTAAACTTTGCTAGGTCGTCCGCCCAGGCGCTCGTTGCGTCCGGCGCCAGCATATCGGATGACTTAATAACGCAGGCCTTACAGGCAACTATCGCGTCCCCGGCCCCTCAGGCCTCAACCCCGGCCCCTCAGGCCTCCGAAGTCCAGACCCCTCAGGTCTTCAGCTCTCCCGCGTCTCCCGCCTCGTCCGAGATGGACTGCGAATCGGTCGCATCCTCTCACACGTCGCGTCGTAAGCGTACCGCTCCCGGGAGCGACTCCGAACCCGCGTCTGATACGTCGTCAGATGCCGTCACCTTAACCGGCTCTCCTGAGCCCGCGTTTCAACTTGTCGCCAAGCGCTCCAAGAAGCGCTCGAAGAAAGCTTCGGTATCATCAATACCCGAGCCCTCCCCGGTGTCTTCAACACCAGCCCCCGCGCCGTTAAAATCGCTCGAAGTAACCGCGTCTCCATCGGTCCCATCGAAGCCAGCAACGCGCTGCGCTCCCGTCCCGCCGAAGCCTCAGCTCCCTCCACCCGTCTTCCTGCGTGAAAAAGCGCGCTGGACTGCGGTTTCTAACTTGTGCAAAGAGCACAAAATTAATTACTTAAAAGCCGCCAACGCTGGCGATACAATCAAAATTCAAGTAGCGACCGTCGACGACTTCCGGTCTTTCACTAGGCTTCTGTCGATCAATCAAATCGCGTATCACACCTACGCCCTCCCGGAGGAGCGTAAGATCCGCGCAGTACTACGGGGCATCCCGTTCGAACTCGGGAACGAAGACATTCTCGAGGACCTTAAGTCTCAGGGTTTCCCGGCCGTAGCAGTGCACAAGATGCACTCCAACCGCGGTAGGCGTTTTCCTTTAGCTTTAGTAATCCTGTCAAATACTCCCAACTCGAAGGAGATTTTCAAAAAGGCTCGCACAATCTGCGGACTCTCAAACATCTCCGTCGAGCGTCCCAACCCCCGCGGTCATCCTGGGCAGTGCCACCGCTGCCAGCTCTATGGCCACGCAGCGGCTAACTGCTCAGCTCCCCCCAGGTGCGTTAAGTGCCTGGATCCACATATAACAAAGGAGTGCACTCGCACTCCTGATTCCACTTCCCCCCCTGCCTGTGTGCTGGCCAGTCCGGCCACACAGCTAACTACAGGGGTTGCTCGCGCGCTCCGCGTTCCACCGTCAAGAGGGTCGCGCCTAAACCGGCGCCGCCGCTCACTCCCGCTAACTTCCCGCCGCTGCGCAACCGGGGTCCCCCGGAAGCAAAGCCCGTTCAGCCGACGCCTACTCAGGCTCTATCTTGGAGGCAGCGTCCGGCCGTCCCGCCTGCACCTTCCCGACCCATCCCAGCTTCCGTAGGGCCGCGTCCCGCTTTGTCATCTTCACCTCAGTCGTCGTTGGCTGAGGACATGAAGACCGTGTTCGACGTCATCCAAAACGTCGACATTAACGAAATTTCCGTACTCGCACGCAAACTGCGAGCCGCCCGCTCTCCTCAAGAGCGTTTATTCGCGTTAGCCGAGCATCACTCGCTCCTAAGTTCGTTGTAAATTCTTTTACTTTTGTATAAATTCGTAAATACTAAATTATAATGTCTAGACCCGCGAATCCCGCGTCCAGTCGTATTAAACCCAAGGGCTTATCCCTAGTATCTTTTAACGCTCGTAGCCTTAGCACCAACCTTCCCGAGATTAAACTGTTCCTTCAGAACAAAGAACCTGACTTATTCCTTCTCCAGGAGACATGGCTTACTCCAAACCGCTCCAGGGGATACGCTATTCCTAAGTACGCGTTTACTCGCAACGATAGGCCCAACTCCGACGGTTACGGCGGCACCGCTATATATTACAAAAGAGGCTTCCATTGCTGTCCTCTCACTACCCCTCCTCTCCTCAACATGGAGGCCACTGTGTGTAGATTGGCTATGACTGGTCATCCGACCATCATCATAGCTTCAGTCTACATACCGTGCGGCTCCAGACCAATCCGCAGCGACTTTGAGGCCATTCTCGCCCTCGGCCATTCAGTCATTATGTTCGGAGACTTTAACTCCAAACATACTGACTGGACGTGCCTATCGACCAACACCAGCGGTATCGCTCTCCTCGACATCACTAACTCCCTTGACTTTGACGTCATATCCCCCATCACTCCCACTCACTATCCCAACAACCCGACCTACTCTCCTGACATCCTCGACTTTGCAATTATCAAGCGTATCAATCTTGACCTAAGGTCTATCGAACCGCTCGATGACCTAGGCTCCGACCATCGCCCCGTCTCCCTCGTGCTAGGTTCGCCTAACGTTAACGTCACATCTCCTAAGACCTTTACCAACTGGAAAGGCTTTAAAAATACGTTAGTTTCAGCCTTAGAGGCCCCTAACTCTCCGCTCGCGATTTTGCCCGACCAACTAGATAGCCCGGTTAAAATAGATTCACTAGTCAATACTCTAACTGATGCTATTAACTCAGCGATCAACGACAACGAAATTATTGCTAAGCAAGGCAAACCCGCGCTTCCCTTAGCCGTTAGCAATCTCATTAAAGCTAAAAACGCGGCTCTCCGGAGAGCCAAGAAATATCCCACGCCCGCATATAGAACAGCTGCGAATCAGCTTCAACGTAAAGTTAGGTCTTGCCTCGCGGAACTCCGAGACACTCAGTTTAACGATCTCATGAAGAATATCTCCCCGTCCCACAAAGCGTATTATTGAATGGCCCGAGCCTTACGAGTAGACTCCGCCTCTCACGTTCCTCCTCTCACTCGTCCCGACGGCACTATTGCCTTCGAAGTCGAAGAGAAAGCCGAATGCTTCGCCGACAGCATAGCGGCACAATGTTCGCCCAGCACGCAACCCGCGGATCCCTCCCACATCCAGGCAGTGGAGGACGAAGTTCTCCGCAGAGAACCTCTCCCTATCACCGACGACCCCGTCACAGTCTCTAATGATGAAATCTTGCTTCTCATTAGAAATCAAAAGTCCAAAAAGGCTCCGGGTGCGGATGGAATTTCCAACCACGCACTTAAGCACCTGCTGTGGCAGTTAAGTTACCTTGTTAGCTATCATCTTCAATGCCTGCTTCGACCATAGCTACTTTCCAAAAGCCTGGAAAGAAGCGACAGTCATAGGCATTCCCAAGCCGGGTAAACCTCTGAACATCCCGGCTAATCACAGACCCATCAGCCTCCTCAAGGCAATGTCTAAACTTCTTGAAAGAGTCATACTCTCTCGAATGCGGAACCATCTGTTTCCAACGGATGGCGACCCTCTCATTATTCCCCACCAGTTCGGCTTTCGCGCTAAGCACTCCTGCCCTCAGCAAGTCAATCGAATCGTCGAGTACATACTCGAAGGATTCTATCCGCATCGTAAAAAATCAATCGCGGTTCTCTTTGACGTAGCCAAGGCATTCGACAAAGTCTGGCACAGCGGTCTCGTTTTTAAACTCTATAAAATAGGCTTACCGGTTCGCCTAGTCAGATTAATCGCGTCGTTTCTTAAAGACCGTACGTTTCGATTCAAACATGAAGGCACGCTCTCCGCACCTCGTCCCATAAAGGCTGGAGTCCCGCAAGGCTCAGTCCTCGCCCCTCTGCTGTACACCGTGTACACTAACGACATCCCCATCCCGCCGAAAGGCGTCGAACTCGCCCTCTTTGCAGACGATACCGCCCTTTACACTAAAGGTCAAAGGATCCCGTATAACATCACCAGACTCCAAAAGGCCGTAAACGCCCTCGGTGTTTGGTTTCAAAAATGGCGTATCGATGTCAACCCGGAAAAGAGTTCTGCTATTCAATTCGACCACAAACGTCGTAATCGCTACAACGATCCTCACATTCGAGTGTTAGGTACTCCCATCCCCTGGAAGCGTAGTATTAAATACTTAGGCGTCACCTTAGATCAGACGCTTTCTTTCAAGCCACACGTCGATAGAGTAACGAAACTCGCGCGTTTCTACTTAAGCCGCCTAAATAGTATGATAGGTAGAAAAAGTAAAATGTCTTTTAGAAATAAACGTACGCTCTATAAGGTCTGCATTAGACCCGTCATGTCATATGCTTCGCCAGTCTTTGCCCACGCCAACCCCTCCGTCCTGTATAAGCTGCAGGTGGTTCAAAATCTCTTCTGCCGCAGGGCCACAGACGCACCTTGGTATGTGCGCAACGCGGACCTGCACAGAGATCTTGAACTACCTACAGTGCAACAGCACCTCAAAACACTCTCAGAATCGTTCTTCAAACGCGCCGAATCCCATCCCAATCATCTTGTTCGAGATTCAGTCTCATATACTGCTCCTGTGTTAGATTCGAAATTCAAAGTCGCTAGGCCGAGAAACGCGCACACGGGCGAACCCACGCAGTTAACTTTAGCTCTCGAGGCCCTTCAGGCCGCAAATCCTAATTCTAACGTAAATTCTAATTCTAACGTAAATCCGAATTAAAAATTAACAATTTTACTTTTCATTTTTAATGTTTTTATTTACTTTTCATTTTTAATGTTTTTATTTACTTTTCATTTTTGAGCACCTTCAGTGCTATGTAAATCTCAGCGGGTGACCCCTTAAGGGCCCCGCTAGCGCGGCCTCTTTCTCCAATTGGCCGTCGCTCAGATGAAGGCTGAGTGGCAAAAATGCATGAGCCGACAGGGGGTTTTTTAGTGGGCATGGTTCTGGTAGGCGTCGGGACGAGTCCCACATAACTTCGTTCGCGCGCGCGGAGTATGCGTCAGAGCATTTTTTATGTCCTCCTGCCATTCCCGTGGAGGGGAACCAAAAACAAAAAAAAATTAAATTATGTAATAAATTTCATATGCTTTTATTTTAAAATAACTTTTCTAGTACATCTTGCTCCGATGACGGAGCAAGTCAGAATGTATTGCTTCATTTATTTCTGTTCTGTCAACCGTATATTTAAATATCTTTTCTTCTTAATTCATAATAATTCATATTAACCTCTTTACTCAAATGTCGCGGCATTCTGACGTGCTTCCTAAGGCTTAGCCGTGACGATCGGCCGCCCGCATGAAATTTATTCACACAAACAAGGTTGGGTGGATAAATTTCTTACAAAAATTATTTTAACTACCTGCCTGAACGAGGATGTGTTTGTACGACGGCCTCAGGAGAGACTACTCCTGTCGATTAGGTTATTCCTGGTGGTTGGTGTGAATACTTTACGTACAAATAGTTAATAAAACATTACAAAAACAATGGCTTCACCATGATCCAATGAATAACTGCTTCGAGAGGAATTCCCGCCAGTAAAACCTCGCAAAAAGCAAGCGAACGTCGCCTAAGCTACTTTCAATATAATGTTTCCTAATCACATGTCAAATATTCTTACGGAATGTTGAGATGCGAGCGAGAACCGTTATAGAGATGTTATTTCATTGTTTCATGTTCCTGGCAGATAACTTCACCTTATTGCGCGCATCGATAACCAGCTTTTCACCTGCAGCCAGCAAAGCATGCCACCTATTCTTTAAGAGAACGTACGGTGTTGGTGACCGCCTGATTACAAATGAACGGCCCTCGGTTCCATCACCAGATAAGGACATAGTGAAACACAACGCAAAAAAAATCTTTATTGATCATTACACATAACAACTTTTAAGACAAGATACAATTAATTTCATATTTTTTTCGTATCGCCAAGGGAGGGTTGTCATCAATCCTCATCCCTCAGTGGCTGCCATCTCATCAACTATTGGCTGCCATCTCATCTGCTAGTGGCTGCCATCTCATTTCCGTTATAATTCACAATATGAAAAAGAAAGAACATATTAGTACATAAAATAGAACACTAACACATATATGCCAACACACATTCTTCATGATAACATATAATAACATTTACTACGTTATTATCAACATATTCACATTAGTCATATATCCTTCAGATTGATATATGTCAGGCTAATGTCACCTCATTTTAGCCTAAAAACCAGAAAATAACAATTATTTACTCATGACACTTTACAACATTTACATATTTACAATTATAATTTAGATAGGTTTTTTTATTATAATGAACTCAACAAAATTATCGCAAGGTAAAAGGTTTCAGCCGATTGACATGGACAGTTATTTCTCGACCTCCATTCACCGCCTTTATTAGATAATTGTTGTTTCTTAAACCTACATATTTGATATAGAAGGTCTATATCAAATATGTAGGTTTAAGAAACAACAATGGTCGGCTAAGTTTTTTACTCTTTCCAGACACTCTTTTAGGGTTATGCAACAATACAAATTGACCTGTCTGAAGATTAATAGATGAAGCTTTTTTATCATATAGCCTTTTCTGCGCCAAATGAGCTTTACGAGAGTTCTCTTGTGCCAAATTCACATTATTTCTATATCTATTCTTCGAAATTTTCAATATTTAAGTTGGGATTTAATCTTTCATCGGACGGAACTTCAGGTTCCCTAGCGAACATTAAATAATATGGTGAAAACTTAATGGAAGCTTGTTTGGCACAGTTATAAGCATACACTACTTATGGCAAATATTGACACCTATTACGTTGTGTTGAGTTAACATATTTAGCTAACATGTGAGAAATTGTTTGATTAAATCTTTCTACAAGACCTAACGTTTGATGGTGCATTGTGGTCGCAAGACATTGTTGCACACCGAACTCTCTCAGTGTATTCTTAACTAATCTCGACGTAAAAATCGAGCCTCTATCTGATAGCAATTCTCGCACACTACCGAATTTCTTGAAAATTTCCTGTATGAGAAAATCAATTAAGTACTGCTTGAGCCGTAGCTCTAGGAATTGCTCTACATACAGCGTATTTTGAAAAACATTCAACGCAAGCTATGACATACCTATTACCATTTTCCGAACGGTTAAATGGACCTAAAATAACAATTATCAAATAAACGTTCGACTATCATAGGTTGCAACGGCACAACCTTATTATATGGTTTTTTTTCTTGACAACAAACACAACTCTTCACGTACCTTTCTACTTCAGAAATTACATTAGGCAAAAAATATCGAGAACGGCACTTCGCCAGTGTTTTATTTAGGCCGAAATGTCCTCCTGTACATGGATTGTCATGTAGTTCAAACATTACATTATTAAACAATGACTTAGGTAAAACGAGTAACTTTTTTTCTACATTATTTATTCTAATATTTTTGTACAATAAATTATTAAATATTACAAATCCTTTAAAAGAACCCTGATTATATCTCGCCACTGCATTTCGCCATCAACGACAATAATCATCTAATCCCTGCTCGCGAGATACCTGGATTACCGAAATTTTATACACTGGTAAACCGTCGTCCACCGGTTCACTTGGAGGAAGCTCTTGTTCAATTAGCGGATTATAACTCAAAACATCAGCTACGGCGTTCTGCTTTCCTGAGCAATGTTTAACGTCAAAGTCGTGCGCTTGTATTACTAGAGCCCACCTAGCTAACCTACCAGTCTCGGTTTGCGTGCGGATTCGTTCGTACGTCGATCGCAGACGCTTTTTCCGCTCTCTAGTCCCCGCACTAGTTGAGCACCCCAAATTTCACGGGTCGTTTTTACGACTCAGGCATTCGTACCGTATTTCCTTAATTTCATAGAACAGTCGTTTTCACGACTATCTTCGTTCGCCGCCTGCTGCCTGCCGTCGCCGACCTGCGTCGCCGTCGCCGCTCCGGCAAGATCTGCGTTCCAGGACTTCGAGTCTTCGTGTTCGAGTAAGTTATCCGCGTCGTTTCCAACCGCCCTACTGCGTGTAGGGTGGTTTTAGGAAGTTAGTCATCGTTGGTAGGTTCATAGTATATATATTTATATATTGTTGTCCCTCCCCAACCCCTCCGCAATGGCCTCCCTAAGCTTTGACGAGATTAGGGACAAGTTATTTAAAAGTACCTGTGCCGAAGGCATAAATATAAATGCTGATAATTTTCGATTCCTAGATTTTCTTATCCCGCATTTAATGGCATTAATTCCATCAATGGCCCCTCAGGCCACCCCAGTTCCCCAGACCACTCTGGTCTTAGGCCCTCCCGCGTCCCCTTCCTCCAGTGACATGGATTGCGAAGCAGACGCCCCTCCGCGCCGCAAGCACGCACCCGCGACCGAGTCATCCTCGGACGCCACCCCAACTGGCCCTGAGCCACCCTCTTTCACCCTAGTTAAGAAGCGCTCTAAAAAGCGCTCGAAACAAGCCCCGGCGTCCTCAACGCCCGTCCCGATGTCTTCAACACCCACCGCGGCGACTCTAACGCCAGCTACCCCGGTGCCTACAACACCCGCTCCGGCCCCAACTTCTACCAAGGCCAAGGTCCCACCACCCGTGTTCCTTCGGGAAAAGGGTAAAAGGCTAGCGGGCCTCCGCCAGCGCGCCCAACTTCCCGACGGGTGTCGCTTCCGATGAAGGCTAACGGTAAAACGATTACTACAGCCAACAGGTGGTTTTTAGTGGGTAGGTGCCAATCTGGTGAGTCCCACATAACCCCCCGCAGAGGAATTTACCTGCGGGCGGTATGCATGACGCATCTTCCACCTCCCTCCCGCGAGGGTGCCTCGGAAGCAAATAAAAAAAAATATGCCTTATAATAATAATGCCTTATGGTCTGTCACTATTTGAAATTTAAGACCCCATAAATAATGTTTGAAATAATTCAAAGCCCATACTAACCCTAAACATTCTTTTTCTGTTATAGCATATTTCTTTTCCGCATCGGTTAATTTTCGTGAAGCGAAATATATCGGCAGCATCTCATTATTATACCCCTGCATTAAACACGCACCTATTGCTAGATCACTTGCATCAATATAAAGCCTAGTGCAAATACCTTCTTCGTTACTAAAATGACGTAAAAGTGGTGCCTTTTGAATTAATGATAAAATTTTATCGAAAACCTTTTGTTGGCATTTAGTCCAAACAAATTTTTCCGTCTTTTTTAAAAGTTTTGTTAATGGTAAAGCTAGTGATGAAAAATTTTTTATAAATTTTCTATAGTAAGAGAATAAACCTAATAGGTACTGATTTTAACTCTAACATTTTTGGGAATTTTCATATATTTATTTTAAAGATATAAGTTTTATTTGTACATCTTGCTCCGATGACGGAGCAAGTCAGAATGTATTGCTTCATTTATTTCTGTTCTGTCAACCGTATATTTAAATATCTTTTCTTCTTAATTCATAATAATTCATATTAACCTCTTTACTCAAATGTCGCGGTATACTGACGTGCTTCCTAAGGCTTAGCCGTGACGGTACGATGACGTCGTGAATTGAACAACTATACAATGTTCTGTGAATTCTTAATGGCAGCTATTTATCGCTAGCAGTTTAACTAAAAAGATGTTAGAAATTAATACCACCTACTTGGTGACGTTATAACGAGGTTAAATGTGGGTCAAATTGTTTATAAATGTTTTGTTAAAATAAGCTTAATTACAAGCAAATTAGGTCTTGAAATGGTTTTAAAATCTGAATCTGAATTTTTTTATTGACGGTTAAGTTTTTAATGTTTAAGTTATTTTCAATATTTTGTTGTAACTAGGTACATACGCTGTACCAAAACCGATGCGTAAAAATTTACCAATACATTTGAATCAAGAAGAGAATTTGATCAAGATGTATTATTAAAATTGTCAAAAAACGATGACGTGCAGTTTTTATTTTGGATGCAAGAGCATTCATAAACATTTTATCAACTAAACATGAAAAAATATTTCGAAAGGAATCAAAAAGTGGATGGTTTGGAATAAAAGGTAAAGGCAATAAAAAGGTTATTTCGTTTCATTTCATTTTTCTTCTGATATAACTGAATTCTAAAAAATTATACTTTAAATAACTTTATTCATGTCAGCGAGCCAAATGAGAGAATGTTCATGTGTTCACGATTTTAAATCAGAAAAACACAACGCGTTTTGTATATCGGTATCCTCGTTATATAAATAAATAAAAAATATTTTAATATACCAAAATGCCATTTCATTGACAAAAAAATGTTGCAAAAAGTACCTGTGTTATAATGGTAATACGCAAGATATAATTTTTTTTAATAATCAAAAGAACACGAAGAGACATTAAAAAGTGATTTTTGATGACAGCAAAAAAAACTTGTAAAGACGTGCTAATCATTTGTACACAACTCACACTAATCTGAACTTGACGAGAGATGAAAACGACAGATTTGTCGACAATTTTTTGTTTCAAAAGTGAAATACTGTAGGTAAAGTTTCCATACTCAATATCGAAAGATTTTCCAAGTACCTATAACAGTACCTATAATAGTACTATAACAACAAATTATTATCAGTCTTGAACTTTAAAAAATATTTGTCACGTTTGGCATTACTCATTCCCACACTATTAAGTGTCATTACGAAATTCCATTGAAAAAGTTTAATAGTAGAGTATGAGACCATATGGTCTGTGAGTCGGGCGACCATGTCCAACGACATAAATGGTCAGATTGTCGTCACAGCTGGAATGTCTGTCGTGTGCAGCCTTGGGGGGGCGGAGGGGAAGCGCGGGCGGCAGGCACAGGGGGGAAGGCACTCCTGCGCAACCTCCGTCACTCTGCGCGGTAACGCTGCGCGCACGCACTTGCGACCTGTTCAACAAAACTGATTTAAAAAACGAACTGTGAATACTGTTACAAAATAAATTCAATATCGTATTAAGTACAAAGTGATGTGTTTATAAGTGATTTAAGGTAAATAGTGTCTATACTTACTAATCAGTGTTTAATACAACATAAAGTAACATACATCACGTCAAGGTTAAAGTTCATAGTTATCACACTATTGTAATTTAATGATAGCACGCAAGAGTATCGATTTCATTGATAAATTCAAATAAAAAAAATATATACACAACAGGTGCATGTGTTAGTGAATGAGTACGATGGTAGATAGCTCTAAGACCGGTTTGCTTGCATAACTGGAGGTAAAATGGAGTAGTATGTCAAATAAACGAGGTATTTATCTACGTTGATTTAAACTATAGTTTCAAAATGACGGATGGTGTTCGATGTGGTAATGACATCATGTAATTATGCCTTATGTTCGCACCACCCACAGCGCGTGTCCTCGGCGTCTGCCTCAACTCGCGACGAACACACAATACTAATAAACAAATATACATTTGAGAATTTGACTTCAAGATTATCATGATCTTGTGAATCACGAATGAATAATTTTAATGGGTACTTTGAAATTGATCGACATTTACTTGAAATGAAATGAAATGAAATATTTTAAAATTAATATTTATTTCATTTCATTTCTTTTCTTTTCATTGTTATTATTGACGTCAAATAAAACATGATTCTACCACCAGTTCGAAAAAACCTTCGTGAAGAAGAACTGGCAAGAAACTTCTTATTTTTTTTTCAAAATAAATTTACAGAGTCTCTTTACGTCAAAATTACAAAATTATTCTTTTCTGCATCTGTTAGCTCGGCAAGTCTCCCTCCCCCCACTTGTTTTACATGATCAAATATCGTGTAGCGAATAATTTTTACCAATTTAATAATTTAATCTCTCGCTATCTACGATTTCCAAGTCGTATGATAATTAAAAAATATATATATTCTGGCTTATTTTATTATCACCTTTTGTATTCGAATAATTAATGTATGGCCTGAGAGACTTAAATCAAAATTTCCTCGTAAAGTGCATAAAACTATGATCAAAAGACATTTAAAAACCAATTTTCTGTAAAGAGGTGTTTTGAAAAATCAAAGATTTATTTATGTTATTTAATTTTAAATATTAAGATTAATTATTGATTTTAAGCTCGTGAGGTTCATATCGATTTATTCCGTATATAGATTTGCTTAGTATTAATTTGCAATTGTATTCCTATTTTAATACACCACAGTAATTAAAATCAAACATAGGTATAAAAATAATGAAAAATAAATCCCTAGACCAATACACCAACTGTATAGCTCCAAAGTAGCAGACCTTTGATGCGATGTCTTCAAAAATGTTGCTTAGCTAAGGCAGTGGTCCTCTTTTTGTTAGTTTTGAACATACCTAGAACATGTGTCCGTGTATATTATAAACAAATTACTTATAATATGCACTAAAATAAATTATTGTTTTTAAATTTTGCAAAATTTTTACAATGCTTATAGGCTAACATATTAAAGGATTATCATTTTGTTCAAGCCCTTTGACTACTAAGTGTAGATTCTATTTCGTTTATTCGATAAAATAATTATATAAATATCTTTTCCGTAAATAACTACAAGGTTATTTCCATTTATCGATCACCCATTAAATATAGACCAGAGCCCGGTTTCTACACGACTTGTCAAGTAACCGTTCGCAGCCATCCGAGCTTACACTCCGTATTCCACAGACTGTAGTCAAAAATAAACTTAAATATTATTTTGCAATATTACGTTACAAGCTTTGAAATATTGAGCAAGTTTCTAAAGAAAGGTAATTGCAGAATAGTTTTCTTCTATCTTAACTATCTTGTAAAAGGAGAGGTTTTTTAATACTTGTGACAGTCTCTTTATTTTAATGGATTGTTTCGCAGAGTAATAATTATTTTATTTTTAAACTGAAACACGTATTATTTTAAGTCTCTTGCTGGTTAATTATTGAATTATACAGGGTGACAATTTTAGCATTTGTAAAATAGGCCCATGGGGCAATAGGCCAATTAGACCATAAGTCCACATTTTTTTTCAATTTTGCTCTAGAGTGAAGGTGATTTACTGCAGATAAAAAAGCCACGGTATAACTTGATTTATGTTAATAATATCTTAAAGTTATGATTTCTTTGGCGCAAAATCCCAGTCCAGTCGAAATACACACTTAGGATTTGAATTTAAAAATACTCTTATTCGTTGTGTACGTAAACAATTTGCAACGATTTAGTTTCTACGAGTATGTCCAGGAGGTTTAGATGGGTTTAATGATTAAACTATCGGTCTGAATAACAACAAAAAACTTCGGACCCTTTTCTTTCGGACTATTCGAATTATAATTAATAAATATATTAAGTTGTAATAAATAATTTTTGTTAACCCCATGTAAAATCAATGTAAGTGAGTTGCATCTAGAGTTTAAAAATCTGTCTATTATTAAATGCGCGTAGTTATTTAGTATTAGTAGAGTTTCTTTGATCTTTGATTTGAGATTACATGTGGCGGAATAATAGTGGGGGCATTTACCTACGGTCAGCAACACATCATTAGTCGAAGTAATCACATTCAATATTGATCAATAATACACCTACGACCATCGAGGAGGCGCGGGTGCCACACACCACCAGGAGGGTGGGCAATTGCTTTCCGTCTATAAAAAGTTGTACGCAATAAATATACTTAGGTACCTGTATTGGTGCCTGAGTAATGAAAGATTAAACTTTTTAAGTACCTACTTTTAACAAAACAAACTCTATTGTTCGTGTGCAGCATTTTAAATGTTAATAAACCTATTGTAATTACGTAGATATTTCAGCAGACAATTAATAATCCTTTACTAAACTAGTTTCACTGAAATAATACGAAAAACCTTGAAGTTTGTTAGCAAATTGCTGCACTGCTTGCCCAAGTCCTATGCAATAAATATATGTTGGTTTTTAGTCCAAATTTTTATAAAAATTAATATATGATAAATAAATGTTTCAAATTATTAATTTTTTTTTGTAACTTAGCCTGACGAAAACAAGTATGTTTTTTTAACACTGAGCTCATCAATAACTATGTCAAATAAATCGCAGAGTTGTGATATTTAAATATTGATGAAGTGATTTTTCAAGTAAAACTTAGTGACAAAAAATATATAGTGTGTACAATTTTCTAGTTTCTTTCAACAGCGGCAACATGATAAATTGGTTTGAAAGATTCCGAGCGAACCAATCGCCGAAATGATGTATGATCTAACTAGATTGATATAAAACTTGAAAGATGTATGCTCACAGATACATAGATACCTAGTAGCGAATGTAAAAATATTTGGTGATAGTATGCAAATGGTAATCTATCCTTGTCACTACCTGGGACGGAGTGTCGAAAAAATGGATTTATTTGAGAAGTATGTATCTATCACGGGCGGATGCTTGAATTAGGCGTTTAACTGAAAGGCTAGTCAATTTTCTGAATGAATTTGTTCAGCTAACTGGCTGGCCGTTATGTATAGTAGCGATTTGTAAAGCAAGGTATTTGTGACTTGCTTTTTATTTCCTTTAAAAAGCTTGTTGATATGCTGCGATATGAAAATTTATGACTATAAAAATGCATAATACGATCAAACAATCGGTGTCAAGTTAAACGACTAATCCGACCGACAGAAAAATAGATATCTAAAGATTATTAAAAAATATTTTGTTTTGCGTAATCTCATTTTGTTAGAATAATTTCAGAAACGTAGGTAAATAACAAGTTGGATGAACTCTTATTATTTTTTAACGAAACTCAGTTAACTTAATTGTACAATTTTGCTATAAATTAGTTGGCTTACCTAAAATAACCATTTTGAAGTCTGCATTTTTGGAGAAGAATAATCGAAAAATCATTTTCGAAAAGTATTCTCAGACAACCAAGACAAATGCATACTCCTAACTTTAGCAAAACCTGTTTTTGGCCACCAGACCAAAGTAGTCAAAAGATACGTTTGAACTGTATCTCAAACGTCTAGATTTTGTTTTTTTAATTTATTTATATGAACTATTTTATAGAACAAAGCACGGGTTTCATTCACGAATGAATTATCCTATGCAGGTACACAGTTATTTAGTCTTCGTATTCTATCTTTAATATTTTTTCTTTCCTTGTTTTACTTTTTCTTATAATGAATTTGTGTTTTTCTGTATATAAAAGGATTATATTTGTAGAGGCTTTAATTTGACGATGATATTACAAAAGGCTGCTCTCAGTCCCAAACAAACTAGAGCCGTTGGACCGCTTCCACAGTCGATCGTGATCCCAATCCCTGCAATTTTATAATTATAAGGTTTTAGTATTATTCATTTTCATTCAAATTTATTTAACTTATTTCCGAGTCTTTTTTACTTAAGGACATATGTTGCAAATCGCTCCACAGGCCATAAATTAATTCAAATTGTTTCTGGTCTATAACAAATAAGATGGCTTTGGTATTCGTATTAGCATTTTAATGTGTTTTGTTACACTTAATTGCCTTGGTGAGGTATCTTTTATTGCAGTTAATTAAAAGATGTGGTTTAGAATATTTTACAGGTTATGAGTCGGGCAACGAAGGTTCTAGGATTCTAAAATGTTTAGGGTTGTTGGTAGTTAAACCGAAATCTTTTAAGTGGTGAAGTAGAATATTTGCGACAATATTGTTTTATCTAAATGTCAACCATTTTCGAGATAATCGACATTTTTTTATTTTATTTTCAAATTTACAAATTTGTATGTTCGAAAGTTTGTTTCAGCAAAAGTTGTTATCTAAATCATTGTTTTTTTGTGCAATTTCCTAAAGTTCAAAGTCTGTTACTAATTATTATTCCATAACTTTGTAATAATCGTTAACCGTTTCGATACAGTAGTTCAAAATATTGAAAAATAAAAACTTAATTTATACAACAATTTTTATGCAAACTGTTTGCTACAATGTTTACTAAAAGCCAATTTACTCAAAAAAGTAATAATTTGTAAATTAAAATGAAAAACTCGATGTTTTTGAAAATGGTTGACAATATGGGTCAAAATTGTTGCAAATAACCTTACCTTGTATCCCTTACAAAAGGTCCCGGTCAAATAAAACATTAACTCTATATAAATAAAATTACTTAAATGCGATTGAAATTCATTTGTTGCTTACCATGTAGCTAAGTTTTCAGAGGTTTTATGTGATATTTTAATTTTAATTTAATTTTTATGTCCTAACTAGTGACCCGCACCGGCTTCGCACGGGTCTATGTCCCTGCATTTTAAATCTGTAATATCTTCGATTATTCATTTAAATTACACGCTGTAAAGAGCCATATTGATTTATATTACATGCACAATGTATTTAAGGTACTTAATTAGATAAGACTCGTAAAAAGTAAAGGATAAAAAATGGTTATTGTGGGTTATCCCTAGAAATAGACATATACAATCGCAGGTCTTTTTGTAGATCTTTTTAAGATGTACAATACTGTAGTACATTATTTTGATCTATTTCGTATGGTTCAGGCAGCGTTTGCAATGTAAGCGCAAAAAGATGTGTTTATTTACGACATCACATTAGGAAACTCTAGAATTATCAGTGTTTCTCTACTATATTATGCATGTGTTATACATGTAAACCTTCCTCTTGAATCACTCTATTAGCGTAGTTTTAAAGATCTAAGCGTACATAGGGACAGACAAACAGCGGGAAGCGACTTTGTTTATACTATGTAGTGATGTAAATAAAACGATTTCATATCTTTAGAAATAATAAGGTAACCAGGCAGACATTTACGTACATTACAACAGCCGTTAAACAAAGCGGTCCTTTTAAGTATTACTGCAGTTGTAACCTAACCTTATAAGTATTTTTATATTGCGCATGATTCATACAGAAAACAACAATGCATCGCGTAGCAAATTTACGGAGATTCTAAAACCGGTTTACCTGCGACGTCTAAGACGCAAGCGCATTCTTTTGTATATGTTGATAACATTCTGCATGACTATATGAAAGCAGAGAACCATTATGGCATAAAGTTTAGCTGTTGCCGGCAACCATGTGATATTGGATACTTTGACATATAAAACAGCACCTCTTCAAAAAATAAATCTCTCTTAACATTTTCCATAAATAATCAAAGTTCTTGAGGCACGGCCCTGATAAATTATGTCCCCTCACCTGTTATAACGAAGTTACAACACGACTGTGAGCAGAGACAACGCGAGAATGAGACGCTACGACATGACACGAATACCGACTAACTTTATTTCGTCTTGCTCGTCATTGCATAACTCTGTCTCTTTCTCAGTTTCATAAATTGTAAGTCTCAATAATGTAGATAATACCTTGAGTTTGTGTGAGTACCAGATCTCATCATCATGTGCAAACATTATCTATCTTCCGCTATTTTAATTTACTCAAAGTCTCCTCAAAGCCGTCGTTTTGCTAAAGTTATCTGCGTCGTAATATCTCACTGCTTCAAAATGTCAAACAGATCAGTGCTTTGAACTATTATTGTTTATAACAAGGAGACAGCTAATAAATAATCTTGACACAAAGAAGCAGAAAATATCCATATTTTTCAAGAAAAGTTCACTCACTAATTTATATGAAAAAATTTTCAAACTTAGACGATGGGATGGAAAATTCAAAAATACGGGCATAGTTAAAACTGCAGTACATAAATAAAAAAATGTTTGGCGCTGAATAAAATAAATTATAACAAATCAGACAGCTCTGTTCAGAGTACATAAGTACCTTAATTTGTGGTTTTCTATAAGTCCGATTAACTAATAAAATAATAATAAATCCATATTGCTCATAAAAAATGTAAAAACAGTTTATGAAGCTCTGTAGTCGGTTCTAGGACGTCAAACTTTCATTCAGGAGGTATATTTCACTTAACATATTTAAGTTTTGCTTTTTACAACTGGGTATACAACGGCATAACTTTATTGTCAACTGGCTTAACGTCACCTGTTCAAAAGAGATGAATAAAAATAGCCATGATGCGATAACAGCTGAGCCGAGCTTCCCACGAGCTATTAGCCAACACAATATTCACACCAAGTCATGTAGAGACAAACGGTTTCGAACCGAGGTCTACCCACGTGGTAAGTTGCAGCCTACAGATTTTATTGTTACATTAGTAATTTTACTAAACTCATTGTTTTGGTTTATATAGGATAGATTGTCATTTTAATTCAATTGAATTACATGGCTAGCTCTGCCCCATACGCCAAGTGTCGAGTCCTAGTCGGGGCATTCATTTGTGACCAGTGGGTCATGGTTCTTTATATATATGTATAGGTATGTGTATAAATTAACCTAGTGTATTCTAGGTTCCCCCCAGTTCGCTGTATGGTCATCCATAATACAAGCCCTGCTTATTTGAGGCCATACAGTGGGTTGGTTTTTATAAGGATTTATTTATTAATAATATTATTATTTATTATCCTGAAAGATTTGATACTTTTCGTCTATCATGCAAATTCGGGTTAATGAAGGATTATAAAAATTACGTATCGAAAGTAAGTATGTTCGTCGTGAAAGAACAACTTGCAAGCATAATTGAGGTAATTTAATTTATTACTACAGTATTTAATAAAATAAATGTTTCTTCTAATGGAAACTATAGGAGAAAATATGAATATCCAATTTAAAACATTGTTTCGACACGGTATGCATATAAATATATAAACACGAAAAAGCTATAATTTCAAAAATTATAAATATCAATATATAACCATATAAAACAATCACCATACTTCTATAGCAAGTAATGTCAGTAACTTTTCTATCAATCTGCTTTGTACTTAGTGCAGATCCACCACACTCAGAAACCTCAGATGGTTACTTAAAGTACTCCAAAGTATAGATTTTGATCAGCGAATTTATAGTTAGACTTTGCATCATCTAAGTAATAACATAATAATAATAATAAATAAATCTCCCGACAAATGTACCAACTGTATGGCCCCAAAGCAAACCGAGCGTGTGTTATGGATGACCGTACAGCGAACTGAAGGGAAACCTAGAATAAACATACATATAGGTATAAATATCAAAAACCATGACCCGCGAACAAATATCTGTGGGACCTCCGGCGTATGAGGCTAATATCACTGACGCTATTCGGCTGTCAATTTTTAGTCAGAATTGGGAAAAGAAAACCAAACCGCCATTACTCTTAAGGCTGCTTTTAAAGTCAGTGAATAAAATGTCCATTCTTTTTAAACTAAAGCATTCTCAGTAAATTCAAATTCCAGTTATTTCAAGTATCAAAAGATGTTTATACCAGATCCCAGGTCTGATTCCCCGAAGCTGCTTTGTCTAGAAACAGTATCAATTTGGTGCGCAACTTGACATTCTGCAAACTCTATAGAATTCGGATTTTATTTGAAAAGCAATAAGGTGAAAATTTATTTACGGCGCTTCAAAAGACGGAATTGTAGTTTTAAAGCTCGTTTCGTTTGTTCGGTGCAACAATTACCTCTTGCACTGAAATCAATGTTCTGTTAGCTTTATTTCGGGTGCAATGTGACACTTGAAAATCAGAATCAGCAGAGTTTTTAGTATTTGCCTAGGTAGATTGTCTGTCATTATCTTTTGAATTTGACAACGGAAAGAATACCTTTTTCAAAGATTTGAAATTCAGACGTAGTCATTTCTGTATGTTGTTAGCTTAATAGGTGATTGATAAGCAACCCTATGCAAACTACTATTAATATAATTAATTGTTATTTGTCAGAAACTTTTTTTGAGAATTTGAAAAGTCAAATGACTACAATCTAGTTAAAGTTTGAACATTTTTGTAAAAGAATTTGTTTTTTGAGAAAAAAAGAAAGCTATTTGTAAAAGAACACATCAAACACGTTTAAATATAGATTTGACTCTATTCGCATTGATTTCTTACTATTGCTGGAGTTTATGTCATCGTTATTTTGTTGTTCCTTCTAAAAAATCTAAATCCTTTTGTATTATTAATTCATTTTCTTCTCAACTTATTCACACATTTTCCATTCCTTTAGTCACTTTAATAAATGTTTCTTTACAATAATACAACTAGTGTTCCTAAAAATAAAATGATAGTTTTAATAAACCTCACTCTAAAATACTTCCATACACTTCGCACCATAAATATACGAATATCGTAATGCAAATAATCAAGGTTTCTTTTTCAAAAATATAACCCCTACAGTACCCACAATATGCCATCAATAAACAATTATCAGCTAATTAGAAGAAATTTATTTAAACGTTGCCAATTTATGAAGTGCATAATTTGACACAGGCGTTGAAGGTAGAACAATATTGATAAAATGCTATAACAATCCACGGTTTCACAGGATTATTAAGAAATAATTTTAACGAACGTTTAATTAACTAATGTTAGAGTAAAAAATATAGTTAATATATGAAGAAAACGTTGACGAAGAGAAGATGGTCGATTACATGTAGGTTTCATTTTTTTATTTTCAGCTTTCACTGCAGTCGCATACGCTAAAGAGGAATCGTAGAAAACCAAACAAAATCAAGTTCTGTATTCTGTCAAAACGCGTCTTATTATAATTTGCTTCCAGACTTTATATTGCCGGCAAACGATCACGCGATCCACCTGGTGGTAAGTGGCATCCGCAACCATGGACATTGTCAGTCGCAGCTGTTTAATTTGTCGATATTTAATGTTTATTGTGTTTATATTTCACTGACTAATGCGTGGCTTCAGTTGGTATTATTGTCTTTGGTACAGTAATCATCGGATTATCCTTTCCTTTAATCGAAACACAACTACGCTGAGATGATTATAGGAAGGACGAAATAGGAAGGACTGTAGTACCACCCCAGAGGAGGACTTAATACAAGAAACTCTAGAAGGTTCGCGGGTGTTCGTCGTTTGGATACTTGGGGGAGGGGACTTGCCGAGCTAACAGATGCAGATAAGAATAATTTTGTATAGACATAAAGAGACTATAAATTTATTTTGAAAAAAATATACCTGTGAAGTTTCTTGCCAGTTCTTCTCCACGAAGGTTTTTCCGAACTGGAGGTAGAGTCATGTTTTATTTGACGTCAATAAGAACAAGTAATTGTCAATGTCGAGAAATAAATATTTCATTTCATTTCATAGGTACCATTAAAGTATTCGTAAAGCAGCCTTCTACCGACGTATATATCAAATAAACACATCAAGATTGCTCAAAGCAATAAGGAGTCATTTCAGCTCTTAAGTGTTCTACGATATAAGTGTTTTATAGTATTCACATTGCGTTCACTAACGACATCCTCACGACCCGTCGTCGCTCGCTTGCTACAATAATTGTAAAGCGTATAACTTAACATAACGTGTCCTACTTTAAAATTATTTTCTATAAAATAGACCGTGTCCATTAAATACACGAGTTACTTTTCGTTCACCAAAAATAAAATTTTATCTCAAAGGAGCTAGTTGGTAGATAGCAGGTAATGAAAAATTCTTGGAACATACATTTAAATTGTAATGCGTTTACTGCGTTGCTTGGCATACTGCATACAAATAAACCGAACAAAGGGACAATTTTAGAAATTTTAACGACAAAACATATTTGATATAGTTTGCAAAAAAAACTCTGTTTTATAATCAAGTAACTTTTTTGCACGTTCTTCAAGCTACTTTATACTTGCAAGGCAAATTTAACCAGCAGGTCTTACATTAATAAAAATATATACTTTGATACCATAATTTATATAACTTATTTTAATCTACTTGAACATAAGAATTGTTGTGCTTTTTTCTATTTTAATTTATTCTATTTCAAAAGTGCAAACGTGAAAGCGAAAAAGTCCTAAGATATTTTTTCGTACACCTTCTAACCTTTACAGCAGTAAAGTGACACCAAATTAGTGCGGTTGCAATGAAGCAAGCTCCCAGTTCATGCGTCGTGAACTATACGCCCATCATATTATATAAACAAGACAGTTATATAATGTTGCATCAGTCTCGGTCTGCGTGCGTTCTCGAGCGCACGTCGATCGCAGACGCCTTCCCGCTCTTTTAGCCCCCGCGCTAATTGAGCACCCAAATTTCATAGTTGTTTACCGTACTAAGTTTCTAACGCCGTTTTCACGGCGGACAGTGGCTCGTTAACCGTACTTCTAAGTTTCTAACGCCGTTTTCACGGCGAATAGTGGCTTGTTAACCGTACTTCGTGGAACGTGAGCTTCGTCGACGGGGTTTCGTTGTTCCAGGACTTCAAGTGCTGTGTTCGAGTAAGTTATCCGCGTCGTTCTCAACCGCCCTACTGCGTGTAGGGTGGTTTTAGGGAGTTAGTCATCGTTGTTAGGTTCATATATTGTCCCTCCCCAACCCCTCCGCAATGGCTTCCCTAAGCTCTGATGAGATTAGGAAGAAGTTAGCTGATAGTATCGGTGCTGAAGGCATACATATAAATGCTGATAAGTTCCGTTTCCTAGATTCTCTCATCCCTCATTTCATGACGATAATGTCCACAATGGCCCCTCAGGCCACCCCAGTTCCCCAGACCCCTCAGGTCTTAGGCCCTCCCGCGTCCCCTTCCTCCAGTGACATGGAGTGCGAAGTAGACGCCCCTCCGCGACGCAAGCGCGCACCCGCGACCGAGTCATCCTCGGACGCCACCCCAACTGGCCCTGAGTCTCCCTCCTTTACGCTTGTTAAGAAGCGCTCTAAGAAGCGTTCAAAACAAGACCCGGCGCCCTCGACGCCCGTCCCTATACTTCCTGCGGCGTCTTCAACGCCAGCTGCCCCGGTGTCTTCAACACCCGCTCCGGCCCCAACTTCTGTCAAGGCCAAGGTCCCACCACCCGTTTTCCTTCGGGAAAAGGGTAAATGGACCGAGGTCTCGACATTGTGCAATGAGCACAAAATCCATTACATCCGAGCAGCCAACTCGGGTGAATCTATTAAAATCTTAGTCTCGTCGATAGACGACTTTCGAGCTTTAACAAAGCTCCTCACCGATAAGCAATATGCTTATCACACCTATGCTCTGTCAGAAGAGCGTAAGATCAGAGCGGTACTCAGGGGAATCCCGTTCGAATTATCGAACGAGGCCATCCTGGAGGATCTGCAGTCCCAAGGCTTCCCGGCACTCGCGGTGCATAAAATGCACAGCAAGTACGGGAGGCAACACCCTCTCGCTTTGGTGATTCTCGCCAACGTCCCCAAGTCCAGAGAGATCCTGAAAGGGGTTAGCTCTATTTGCGGCCTCTCTGGGATCTCAATCGAGGCGCCTCATCGCCGCGGTCATCCCGGCCAGTGCCATCGGTGCCAGTTGTACGGGCACGCGGCAGCCAACTGCCGCGCACCGCCCAGGTGCGTCAAGTGCCTGGTCCCGCACTTCACTAAGGAGTGCAATCGCACTCCTGAAACTCCCTCTCCTCCCGATTGCGTGCTTTGTGGCCAGTCCGGCCACACCGCAAACTACAGGGGCTGCCCTCGTGCACCCCGTTGTATGCGCTCCAATTTCAAAAGGGCGGCTCCCAAACAGGCCCCGCGCCTTTCTCAAGAAAACTTTCCGCCGCTGCGTAGCCGGGTTCCTCCGGCTGCAAATCCTACTCAGCCCAAGCCTGCTCCAGAAAACTGGAGGCAGCGTCCCGCATCGAATCCCATCCCGGCTCCTCGCCCATACAAACCCACTCCTCAACCCTCCGTAGCAGACGATATGCGTATCGTCTGCGACGCTATTAAAAATGTCGATGTTAGTGAAATCGCAGTCTTAGCCCGTAAACTTAGGGCTTCACGTACTCCGACAGAGCGTTTGCTAGCTCTGGCGGAGCATAGTTCCCTTCTCAATTCATTGTAGGTTCATTTAAATGAATTGATCCCTAAATCATGCTTCGGCCGACCTCTGCCCAGCCCCGGCTTCACCGGAGGCTGCCCAGAACGGCCACCAACTCATGTCC
Source organism: Marasmarcha lunaedactyla (assembly GCA_923062675.1). NCBI lineage: Eukaryota > Metazoa > Arthropoda > Insecta > Lepidoptera > Pterophoridae > Marasmarcha > Marasmarcha lunaedactyla. The sequence continues at coordinate 7,405,661 of OV281342.1, read as the reverse complement.
CTTTGAGCACCTTCAGTGCAACTTTCACTACAGGCGGAAGACCCGCTAGCGGGTCTCCGCCAGCGCGCCCAACTTCCCGACGGGTGTCGCTTCCGATGAAGGCTAAAGGTATACGCTTACCACAGCCAACAGGTGGTTTTTAGTGGGTAGGTGCCATTCTGGTGAGTCCCACATAACCCCCCCGCAGAGGAATTTACCTGCGGGCGGGTATGCATGACGCATCTTCCACCTCCCTCCCGTGAGGGTGCCTCGGCAGCAAAAAAAAAAAAAAAAAAAAATAATGTTGCATAGCTGTGTCCTTTTCTGACATTATTGATGAATTTAGAATTGTGTGTGATGCGAGCTGAAAGTCGTCTTAGTTAGATCTGATCCCACTGTTTTAAAAATTGAATCTTTTTCGACTTCGTATACTTGCTTTTTGGGAAGTAACACAGAAAATATTTATTACATTTTACAAAAGAATAATTAAAAATCAACTGAAAGCTAAGTATATTTATATGGAAAAAGGGGACTCCAATACAAAATGAGTTTTATTTTTCAAATTAAAAATGAGTTATATAAAATCTACCTACTTATGGCTGGTACCGAAGTCCCATGCAACAATAAAACTATCCAACGTACCCAAGTAAAAAACTCAACTATATATTTATTAACGTTAACGCAGCCAGTAGTTGATAATAATAACATGCTTAGTTTTGTTAATGCCATGTGAACAGCGTTCGAGACGTTTTTTTAAAATAAAAAAATGCACTTTTTTACTCTGCAACGCTCTGCTGGTGAGTGTAATCGGTGGCGAGAAACACTGAGCGACCGCTGCATTAGACGTAGTATGTACTATAGATAATTTTTATAAGTCTATTGTTTAACAAAAATTATTAATATTCCAAGCAATTTCGCAACTCAGTACTTTGTTTTTTTTTATAAATATTAGTTTTTGTTTTGGGAAGTAGCAACAAAATGTAGCTTTTTTATGAAATAGTAATTAACCGGTTCATTTATCCACACATATACAAAAAAAACACATCGTTTCATCGTAATAACAGATGACAAAGAAATATTCCATGACAACTTTGTAACTTTACAAACCTTTTCATAAATTGTCATGGTATAATAATTATAATTAATGGATCAAATAAAAAATTAATCATGAATCTGTTAAGTTAAAAAAATATTTAAATATTATATTGCTTTGAGATGCTTAAAGTTTAAAGCAGGCCCAAAACTATCTAGGTAAAACTACGATTTAAATTGTATTTGTATATTGTATTGTATATTGTATTATTTCGCTTTTCATCATCATTAGTCAGCTGCCTTCAACTGTAGACCACTTTAGAGGCACGTCAATTACTCTAGAAATGTATGTCATTCAACAAGATGCATGATATCTCCTTCTGCGGCAGAAGTTCTGCCGACATAACCATTCCAATGACACTTAAGGCGTTTATGTCACAAGTTATGCTAGAGCATTTTATTCCTTGAGAAACCTTTATGACAGCTCGTTTAACATAGCTGTACAATCTTAAGCTTGGTAATGAGACGACTTAAGACCACGATCCAATGTATTTGGCAAATCAAACAAAACACCAAGAAAAAAAAATCTGCATCAGGTAAAGTCATGGCAACACTAATGAGTCATCCAATGTGCAGTGACATTGATGGGTGTGCGGCGTGCAGTAGCGAGGTCGACGCTGTCAACGATGCGCACTTGGTATTAAATCACTGTTATATTCTTTATTAGCCTTTGTTGTGTGTCTCTGTTCGACTAATTCCCGGTGCTGTCAAAACTTGGCGGTAATGATTTTTATCCGCAACCATGTTTATCATTATCCGTAGGAGCTTTATTGATCTGAAGCCTATGGTCAAGTTACTGGCCGGCGGCTTTACTCTGAATTTTTTTTTTTTTGATAAACACGCCATCTGCATCACATTTACGGTACCTTTGTTCCAGTTATTACACTAGCCGTTTTTTTTTCTTTAACCAAAATCCAACCAAGTAAATGTGATAACTATGGCAGTCAAATTCAAAATTCAAATTCAAATATTTATTTCTCAACATTGACAATTACTTGTTCTTATTGACGTCAAATAAAACATGGTTCTACCACCAGTTCGAAAAAAACCTTCGTGAAGAAGAACTGGCAAGAAACTTCACGGGTATATTTTTTTTTTCAAAATAAATTTATAGAGTCTCTTTATGTCTATACAAAATTATTCTTTTCTGCATCTCAACATATGAAAGACTGCAGGACCGCCCCAGATCTTAACAAATTACCTGATGCAGATTTATTGTTATTGTTTATTTATTTATTAAGATTACTCATCTCTACGTGTACAATATAACAACGGTTTTAGAATACTGTTGGGGCTGCCGCGGTAGTGCAGCGCGTCAGGCATGTTCGCGGAGGCACGAGTAGACGATTTTTTCGCGATCACAAAAGGAAATTGTACGCCTCACTGATGCGCCGGACCTGTGACAGCTCTAACAGTATTCTACTAGTATTAAAGAAAAAGGTAGATAGCTCTATATTAAAACATTGGAATATTTGTCACCTACAATGTTATGTAAAATAAAATAAAAAAATTGTTACTGACTCTTTATATGGATCAAGTGTCCGAAATAAATTATTATTAATATTATATTAACAAAAAAAACCCTACTCCCATCTGGAATCTGATTGGATTCCCACATTTAGTGGCGTATACTCGAGATGCTAGACTTAAACTTGCCGAGCTAACAGGTGCAGATAAGAATAATTTTGTATAGACATAAAGAGACACTATAACTTTATTTTAAAAATTTATACCCGTGAAGTTTCTTGCCAGTTCTTCTTCACGAAGGTTTTTCCGAACGGTGGAAGAGTCATGTTGTATGTGAGGTCAATGAGAACAAGTAATTGTCAATGTTGAGAAATAAATATTTAAATTTGAACGCGTCCGATAAATTTTTATAAGAAGTATTATCTTAATTTGATTTAATATAATCTTTTATTCGAGGTACTAAAGTTCACATCCATGCGTCCGTATGGCGCCAGAATAAACGCTTCGCTTAGCACCGTTCATTCCGCACTTGGCATCAATTTTTCATGAAAACAATTTTTGATACCTGAAGGATTTGTATATTTTTCACAGTATACAACATAAGAACTTCTGCCTACATAGTTCCAAGACTAATTAATAAACTACCCGTATACGTAGTTTATTAATTAGTACTACCTGTATACTTGTATTTAAATATTCATCATCACCAACAATGTAGACTTAGGTTAGCATTATTTTACAAACAGTGATTTTCTTAGGTACGCTAATTCGTAAATTATTTTCTTTAATTTAAATTTTTTATTAAGAAAAAAAATGTAAAATAAAAAAAAACACTTTTCGGCAGTAGATTACTCGATACTATATTTATGATTTATTTAAGGAAGATTTCGTTCATAAACACGCCTCAGAACTGGGAAAGCCTACCACCACTATATTGTCATTCTCTACAAAACCAGCCAGACTAAATGGCTATTAGAAAAAGACAGCAAATCGTTGTCATCAATAATCATATTAACTTCACTCGATAACTTAACTTCTTACCAATAACTTCAACTTGGTCCATTATAAAATAAACATTTAGTAACTTACATTAAATAAATTCATTCCTACATTATTTAACATTTCCTCGCAGCCTTGGCCTCACTCTTAAAACCAAAGTGAATAAAGGACGAGCCATAGATCATTACATCAGCTTAAAATAAGTACCTACTAAAGTATGGAATCCCTCTAATTGAATCTTTCAATATTTGTCATATTATACACTCAAACGATTCTGTGCTTCTGTATCTTTCGAAAATTTTCCTGATATTATATAATGCCTTTATCATAACCGCACAATGCAAAACGGTTCGACGTAAACAACCAGATACTTTCATTACCTGCCGTATTATTTAACACGTTACAATGCCGTGATAGCATCATTTCAGCAAAACGATTATTGCTACAGCGAATTGTATTAAAGCGTTTGTGCTAAACGTTATTTTTAATTGTCTTTTTTCGGAGAAGAATTAATATACGTACTGTTAAAATAAAGCATGTACTATATCACAAATTTCTTCATACAAGATCTATTAAACAGTTATACAACTATTAAACAAATGATCTGTTAATTTTCAAAGACAACTTTACCTCAATCTAAAGTGCAATTAATCGTAAAGTATTTTTATTTTTCAGATGATTCCGTTTTGTGCCAAGGTGAAAGAAAAGTTCTGAAAGCGTCACAACTGAAAAAGCTAAAACCATGGAGGGCGTACGCGTGACGCATCAAGGCCTAAGGGCGCATTCGGCCGAAGGGTCCGCAGGGCGCATCACGCAGGCCGGCCTAGCTGCGCGCAGCCCTGAGGGCACCGCCGCCAAGGGCATGCCCATAAAGGGCCATGAGGACCTTTGGGTCGAAATTCAGGCCAACACCTTCCGAAACTGGGTCAATGAAACGCTCAAACCTATGGACATTAAGGTAATAAACTCTCTTTACGATCTTCATTTTCATAAATACCGACGCAACGGAAAAAGATACACGATTTTACTGTTAACTTTTACGATGTTATTTTTGGAATGAATGGGTAAATCGAAACATCAAGAGTTGCGAATGAATTTAAACTTTTGTATTAGGACCGATAAATTTCTTGTTGTGCACGATAAATATTGGGAGCCCCGTGGGAACGTGCTAGCCCGATGTGTCGGCTATCTATCGTGAATTATGAACACGGTATTATAAATAAAAGCATAACAGAGAGTTTATTTTGGTTTATGTTTGCGGTCGTGAAAATTGGCAGTTTTAAGGATTAAGTTGGATTTTTGGGATTAAAATATTACAGTGTATTTTCTGCTTTAGGTGGTAGATTTAGTGGAAGATCTACGGGATGGGACGGTGCTTTGTTCTCTGGTGGAGGCGTTGCAGGGCAGAAGGTTGAAAGGCTGGAGTTCGAACCCCAGTAACCAGCATCACAAGCTGGAGAATGTCACCACCGCGTTACAGGCCATTGAGGATGATGGAGTTAAGCTAGTCAATATTGGTAAGGAAATTAATAATATATACAAAAGTCCAAATGAAGTGTTGCATCTATAAAAACCTACCTAGCATCATTAAAAACCAACAAAAATTTCAAAATGGCGATGGTTATTAAACTTTTTCAGGTAAAAAAAAGAGTAAGAACAATCAGAATTTTGTTTCATATTTACTTTTATGTAGTTCAAATCTGAAATAAATATTTTAATAATGCCTTATTATATTGTAATTTGGATAATGAAAGAAGATGCGAAGATTTGCGTTGTTTCAATATCGTTCGAGACTTATAGGACATTTCTTTGACTTCAAGTAACTGACTTAGGATGTAATTTTACATCTTAGATTTAAAGTTTTTAGTGAATTACATAATAAGTTAATATAGTGTTTCCATTAATTAAGTCTGAGTGCGTGGTTAGATATACCATCCGCACCCGGAGCTTTTTTGGACTTTTGACTTCTAATGAGAAGCAAGATTTCATCATTAGAGACTGTGACGGGGTCGTCGGTGGTGGCGAGAGATTCTCTGCGGAGAACTTATTCCTCCACCGCCTGGATGTGGGAGGGATCCGCGGGTTGCATGCTGGGCGAACATTGTGTCGCTACGCTGTCGGCGAAGCATTCGGCTTTCTCTTCGGCTTCAAAGGCAATAGTGCCGTCGGGACGAGTAAGAGGAAGAACGTGAGAGGCGGCGTCTACGCGTAAGGCTCGGGTCATACTATAGTACGCTTGGTGGGACGGGGAGATATTCTCCATGAGATCGTTAAACTGAGCGTCTCGGAGTTCCGCGAGGCGAGACCTAACTTTACGTTGTAGTTTGTTCGCAGCTGATCTATAGGCAGGCGTGGGATATTTCTTGGCTCTCCGGAGAGCCGCGTTCTTAGCTTTAATAAGATTGCTAACGGCTAAGGGTAGATTGGGTATACTTCGCTTAGCAACCTTTTCGTTAACACTGATGACTGAGTTGATAGCATCAGTGAGGGAGTCGACTAATGAATCTATTTTATCCGGGCTATCTAATTGGTCGGGCGAGATCGCGAGCAGAGAGTTTGGGGCCTCCAAAGGCTGAAGCTAACGTATTTTTAAAACCTTTCCAGTTGGTAAAGGTCTTAGGAGGAGTGACGTGATTGTTAGGCGGTCCTAGCACGAGGGAGACGGGCGGTGATCAGAGCCCAGGTCATCGAGCGGTTCGATAGACCTGAGATCGAGGTTGATTTGTTTGACGATCAAAAATTCGAGGATGTCAGGAGAGTAGTTAGGGTTGCCGGGATAGTGAGTGGGAGTGACGGGAGAGATGATTTTAAGGAGTTCTCTACCGTTTTGGTTGGTCGATAGGCACTTCCAGTCAGTATGCTTGGAGTTAAAATCTCCGAACATAATTACTGAATGGCCGAGGGCGAGAATGGCCTCGAAGTCGCTAAGGATAGGTCTGGAATGATGGATGTCACTAGGTATATAGACTGAAGCTATGATAACGGTTGGATGACCAGTCACAGCCAATCTACACACAGTGGCCTCCATGTTGAGGTGAAGAGGGGTAGGGAGAGGAGCGCAATGGAAACCTCTTTTGTGGTAAATAGCTGTGCCGCCGTAACCGTCGGGTCTATCGTTACGAATGAACACGTAATTGGGAACAGCGAATCCCCTGGTGCGGTTTGGAGTGAGCCACGTCCCTTGAAGAAGCAATAAGTCTGGCTTGTTGTTCTGAAGGAACAGTTTGAGCTCAGGAATGTTAGTACTGAGACTACGAGCGTTAAAAGAAACTAGGGAAAAGCCCTTGGGTTTGATACGACCGGACGCGGGATTTGCGGGTCTAGACATTATATTTGCTTATTTACGAATTTAAACAAAAAATTAAATTTATAACGAACTTAGAAGCGAGTGATACTCGGCTAACGCAAATAAACGCTCTTGAGGAGAGCGGGCGGCTCGCAGTTTGCGTGCGAGTACGGAAATTTCGTTAATGTCGACGTTTTGAATGACGTCGAACATGGTCTTCATGTCCTCAGCCAACGATGACTGAGGTGAAAACGACGGAGCGGGACGCGGGCCTACGGGAGCTACGGGAGCTGGGATAGGACGGGAAGGTGCAGTTGGAGCGGCCGGGCGCTGTCTCCAGGACAGAGCCGGAGTAGGCGTCGGTTGCACGGGCTTTGCTTCCGGAGGACCCCAGTTGCGCAGTGGCGGGAAGTTAGCGGGAGTGAGCGGCGCCGCCGGTTTAGGCGCAGCCCTCTTATCTGAAGAGCGCGGAGCGCGCGGACAACCCCTGTAGTTAGCTGTGTGGCCAGACTGGCCATGGGGTGTGTGGGTCCAGGCACTTAACGCACCTGGGGGGAGCTGAGCAGTTAGCTACTGCGTGGCCACGGGGTTTGGGACTCTCGACGGAGATATTCGAAAGTCCGCAGATTGTGCGAGCCTCTCTGAAGATCTCCATCGAGTTGGGAGTGTTGGTGAGGATAACTAAAGCTAGTGGAAAACGCCTACCGCGGTTAGAGTGCATCTTGTGCACTGCTTCAGCCGGGAAGCCCTGGGACTTAAGGTCCTCGAGAATGTCGTCATTACTGAGTTCAAACAGGACGCCCCGTAGTACTGCGCGGATCTTACGCTCGTCCGGGAGGGCGTAGGTGTGATACGCGATTTGTTTGATCGACAGAAGGCTAGTAAAAGACCGGAAGTCGTCGATGGTCGCGACCTGAATTTTAATTGATTCGCCAGCGTTGGCGGCTTTTAAGTAATTAATTTTGTGCTCTTTGCACAAGTTAGAAACCGCGGTCCAGCGCGCTTTTTCGCGGAGGAAGACGGGCGGAGGGAGCTGAGGCTTCGGTGGGACGGGAGCGCAGTGCGACGCTGGCTTCGACGGGACCAATGGAGACGCGGTCACTTCGAGTGACATTAATGGCGCGGGGGCGGGTGCTGAAGGCACCGGGGTGGTATCGGGTTTTGAAGACACCACGATTTTCTCTAAACACTTCTTGGAGCGTTTAGAGACCAATGTGAATGGGGGCTCAGGAGAGCCGGTTAAAGTAGCGGTGCCCGACGACGGTTCGGACGCGGAATCGGAATCGTTCCCGGGAGTGGTACGCTTACCTCGCGACGCGCGAGATGACGTGACCGATGCGCAGTCCATATCGGATGGAACGGGAGACGCGGGAGAGCTGGTAAAGACCTGAGGGGTCTGGGAGTTGTTGGCCTGAGGGGCCGGGGTTTGGGCCTGACGGGCCGCCTGCGTGAAGACCTCGTCTGGATTGGGGATGCCGGACGCAGCGAGCGCCTGCGCGAACGCTTTCGCGAAGTTAATAATGTTTTGCGAATCCATTAGGGAGGGAATTATAGTGAATTATATGAATGTAAAAATAAACCTAGCAAACCCTAGCGGCTAACCAACCTACCAGCGGTAGGGGGGCTGGGGAAAAAAACTAACCGTAGTACGCCGAAGGAAACCTAAAAAACCTAAAAAAGGGTGTGCAGGTAAAGAGTTGACCGCGTTAGGGTCAATCTTTACCGACAAAAAGGACAAATGTACACAAAGAGACACAAATATGATAAAAATAAATATGAAAATAGAAGAGAAAATATAAAATAGTAGAAGGAAATAATAAATAACATAAAAAGGACTGGATCAGTACAAATTCGTTGTCACCGTTAAGTATCCTTTGTACTGAAACCAGACTACTTACGCTGGGCACATCACAGCACTCAGCACTCAGCACAAGCACAACACAACTTAGCACAGCACTTTGAAGACTAAAGGGCTTAGTCACAAAGAAAAATCACTACGATAGCGCTCGGAAGGAGTAGGAAAACCTTGAAAACCGCAGCACGGAACCAACACGCTATACTCTGACGTCAGTGAACTGAGCGTCGGAGTGGTCTTGGAACGTCCGTACCGGGCGGCGATCGGAGCGAGAATGTGCAAAATCAATATAATTGTATGCCTGTATATACCTGTGAGCGAGATTGTAAATATTACATTTAATACCAAAAGTTAACCTAAAATTTTTTATAAATTTAGAGTAAAAACTCATTTTGTCTAAAAATTACATGATTTTGTTTACAGGTAATACAGATATAGTCAATGGGAATCTGAAACTTATTCTTGGATTGATATGGTCCCTCATCGTACGATATCAAATCGGGCGAAGCAAATTCCCACCAAGGTAAGGAAATAATATTAGTATTGGGTTAAGTTCATTTAAAAAAACAACGCTAGTTTACAAAATTGCACATAACGCATTGTAATTTATGTCAGTTCGCATAAAAAAATAATACATTTTGCTAGACAACCACAGAGTCTACCATGCTTACCCAGTATGTAGTGTACTCATAAAATTTGGTATGTAAAATTATTTTGGTGCATATATTTTTAATCAAAAGCATAAGGTATTTTGAGAAAAAAACAAATGAATGTTACACATTTCTGTGCATTATTTAATTTAAAATACATGTTTTAAGAGATTCGTATGATGACGTTATTCCTGGAATAATCAACTCTACAATTTTCCATGAATTTTGATGACAGATATTTATTGAACACATTGACCTGACACTTTAACCGAAAATAAGTTTTGTAAATGATGCTACTTTTTGACGTCATATAGTGGTTAAATTGTGAGCCAAAATATTTTATTTACATTTCGTTAAAAAAGCTTCATCGTATTTTTCTGCGAATATAATAAAAATATATTTAAAAGATAGTGATAATGGTTTTTTGGCGAAATGGTTTTTTAAATTAGACCATGTATTTATGGATGTGTTTTCGTTACATCCCGAATTGTTTCACTTCATAATCAGGATTGTCCTCAATTAATACTGACGAAAACTGTTTTCCATGCAACAATAACATCAATCACAGTCAGTTTCAAGCCTTTAAATAACATCCAATTCTTATACTTTTATAGAAAATGTGTGCGAATAATCGTTATGCAAGAAATGTGAGTCTAATAATGCCGCTCTAAAAATAAGCTATCTCACATAACCGAAATCTCATTTATGGCAAGGTGCGGTTCGGAGCATTATAACATGGTGGATCTGCACTCTCAGATAATGTAATTCCATCTGGGCTATGTGAGCGAGAAATACTGTTTCCGATGTATTTTAGAACACGCTGTATCAATTCAAAGTAGAGTGGGTGCCGGGCGATGACATATATTTTTTACTTTACTTTGGTCTTGAATAAAGTGGGTTTGGATCTATTATCCACTAAACTTTGAGTCCAAAGCAACAATAAATAAGGTAAAAAGTAATAATAATAATTCAAGATTTTTCTAAAAGTTCGCCCTTTTAGTGCAGTTGCAGAGTAAAATACTCAACTGTTTTGAATGAGCTAGAAAACTAGTTTTTCTCGATCTTGAAAACTATTTTTCTCCAACATACAACTCTAAAAAGCGAGACATGTATTTTTCAAGTTGCTTACAACTAACTTACTTCAAAAAGGAAATTGCAAAAGTTGAATTCCAGTCGAAATGTGGTGTTGATGAGTTGAACTCAATAAACTTCTACTGGAACAGAGTTGCGTCTATTGAGGAATCAATGTGTACTGATTTTTAGTATTTACTTCTTCAAAACTTTGTCTGAGCACTAAATGCTCATTTAAACTAAATTTCTGACTTAGATTTTACGGCAACCTGTATGTTTAAGTAGTCCGAGCATTTAGTAAACTTAACTGTAACTGTGTAAAATTTTAAGACGGATTTTCATTGATCCAGTAATTGACGCCAGTGTCTGGCCCTCGCTGGCCTGGCTTGCGTTTACAAGCGTCCAGTAGGTACCTAAAAATTATTGGGATGACTACATTTTCACGAAAATGAGTCTCTGGCCAGTGTAAATGATTTGAAATGTAAATGATTTTGTAATGCCACTTATACTTGTAATTTTCTAATGTAAATGACTTCATCTATAGCAATATATATCCAGCGTTGTAGGCCACATATTTTTGACGCGGTAACCTTATGATTTTATGTTACATAGGCATGTATCTTGTCTAAATAATGTGACTAACTTAATGAGTTCTTTATCAGACCGCTTTTACGATCTCATGTTAGAAACGTCCAAACAAAACACGTGGTTACTATACAAGTATACGCCAGCAACTGTCACTATGGACTTTAACGGGTCCAGCGTCACCGGCACGGGATGCGAGGTGCGCGCGCAGTCACTGGCTCAAAAAATAGACGGTCGTTCTATTCCTATCTAGTGCTGGATACTGGACGCTGTACTGACTTGAAACTGTTCACACTGATCCAATGGCGATCCAAAGAGGGAGGCCAGTTACACTGACGCCAATTACTAGATCAATGTAAATCGGCCTTTATTATTATATTAAAAAAACTACAGTATTTACTGACTTACTGAATCGATTAATTGATATTGATTTCTTATGTTGACTTTTGGGAAAAAGATCTTCTTTGTAATATTGTAGGTACTCGATCAATACATAATCTTCATGGTATATTTATTGATAAAGACATATACTACAAGATTCATGGCCTATCGACATTATTTATTTTCGTCCAGTGCAGTGTGAAAATCGCCTTAGGTAAAAACATTGTTGTTGTGATTTATGCGTTCCTGTCACTCTCACACTCAACGTTAAGTTATTATCTAACTTCAAACTAAGTGATAACAGTGGATGCGTTATTACTAATTTCATAAGTATTTTACATAAAGATTTGTTGAGTTAGTCTTTTATGAGGTTACTTTATTTACATTTCGTCATATTTACAAGTCTGCAAGGCTGAAAAAAGCAGGTTTATAAGGTTGTTTATGTAGAAAATGGTTAAAACTAAAGAATGATGGAAAATTTCACCCTAAAAGTATGAGATGGCATTTATTTATTTGACAGTGGTTGAAGTCATGCTGATAATAATTAGTCACATACTTGTGGCCAATACTTGAAGGAATCTGACAAATTCTTTTTCATTAAGATAACGCTACTGTTTTTAAAGTAATTGCAATTAAAGTACCTGCACCTCGTTTAAAAAATTCACTACTTAAAATGTCTGCCATATGACGGGGATTGACCCTTACATATCATACTATATTGGTGAAATATGTACTGTCATCGCCCGAACACACTGTAGATATGACGTGGATATAATAGAACCATTAAAACTATTAGTTACCCCATTACCTTGCAGAAAACTGATGCTCTCCTGGTTGCAAGCAGCTCTCCCAGAGTGCAAGGTAGGCAACTTGACCACCGACTGGAACAGTGGCATTCTTCTATCAGCTCTTTTGGACTACTGCAAGCCTGGTATCTTCCCGCATTGGAAGGAATTGAGTGAGTACATAAACAAATAAAAACCAACACAATTGAAAGGATAGTCAAATCTTTTGTACGTGCAACCTTAAGTGTGGTTTAAGCTCGTATAAAGGGTGTTAAAACATTTAATGTTAAGCCTTAAACTGGTAAAAGAGTTGCTTAAACTAAATAACTATTCCAAAGAAACATAACGTTAAAAATGCACAAATAAAAAACGAGCAAGTTTTACTCTGAATAAACATTCTTTTATTTTTTAAATAAGAAAAACTGCATTCATAGTTATTTAAAAAAAAGCGAAAAATAAAATATAGGCAGGTCTTGTGGTATCGTAAGCTATCCGACTGTGGCATTGGTATCGTACCAGGTATAAAAATGGTTAATGAAATAGGCTGTGGACGATCTGCTGCTATGGGCCGGAGCACTATCGTTTCAGACAAGACTTTTCATAGGTTTTTGGACTCCTGTCTCACGCAGTTATGGCTCTTTTAATAAAAATTCTGCATTGCAAACACATGTAAAGATAATTAAAGACGTAAGTGGATGAAGGTGATAAGTCGCATAACTGTAATTTGGAGTAAATCAAGGTTAAAGTTTTACTTATAATTTTTGAAATTAGAAGCTTTTGAAATAATATGTCAACAAACTTATGTTTAAAATTTATTTATATAACCTGTAGTAACAAGAATATGATAGAAATTAAACACTTTTGGTAGTTTTTATATTTTAATTTGAAAAAACTGTACATAACTCCTTCTTCCATTGACAGTTTTAGAGTTTTCTGTAATTCGAGGTACAAATATACTGGGTGTTAAGTTAACATTGTTTAATTTTTGTATTAGTACAATGAATAATATAAATCAATAATATGCATAAATAAGACCCGAATATCGATATTTTTATGAACCGATTCAAGTTCATTTAAAAATCGATTCATAAAAATATCGATATTCTCAAATAAACAAACCACAAAACGTATGCATAAATTCGAAAGCGCGCGAGAAGTGGACGCAGTGTAAATCAAAACAATTGAATGTATTGAGTGAATTAAGGTGATTTGTTCGTCACATGCTGCGTTCCGTTTGCCGATTACAGCGCTCACAGCGCTAAAAGTGCTCAAAACCGTTCCGATTTGTTTGAGCGCGCTAAAAGTGTTATTAGTGCTATTGCAATCGGAATGGTAAATATCGCGCTAACATTCTGATTGTTCGTCGCTTAAGGCTAAAGTTACAATTTCATTAAGATCTTTGACCCTGAATGAAGCAGGAGCCATTTTTTCATATTATTACAAAAGAAAATTAATAAGTAAGCTTTTAAAATCTTTAATCGACTAATGAAAACATTAACAAGTAACGTCATGTGTCAGTTTTGACAGGCCGCTCACAGCGACCATGCTCTGTAGCTTGGGCACTGTGAGCGCGAAGATGGCGACGTTTATGACGTCATTGATGACGTATCGATATCGCTGTGAGCGCGCTCACGGGCAATCGGAACGGGTATATGAGCGCTGTGAGCGCTGTAATCGGCAAACGGAACGCAGCACTTCATTCACTGAAAAGTTATATAGTTTCATTCGAGAGACATTGAATAGGTAGTACAAAAATAACAACTTCTTCCACTACAAAAAAGCAAAAGTTTTACTTTATGCTATGTTCGAAAAAGAGTTATGGTTCCATATGACTTTCATCCGCTATTATTTATAAAATTTAGTGTACATAATACCTTTATAAAATTTTATTGCTAGAATGTACCTTAAAACCATGACTTTAAGGTTTGTGGTGTTTTATATCGACATATAACTTTCATTTACGCAAAAAAACACCAAAATCCAAAAATGCGACTTATCACCTTCATCCACCCACCTCTTCAATTGTAATATTGTATCCTTAATAGCTTTTCGTAATTTAAAAAGTAAATTACTTAAAAAATCCGATTGAAAACCCTTGATTGAGTAAAAGTGATTTATTTTAAATGTTAAGACTTAATAGTTTTCCTTACTTAAATATATTTCTCTTATTCATTCACGAATTCGACCTAAGTTCCTTAGAAAAATTTGTTCGGTGCAAGCAACTATTGCACCTGTTAAACAGTACTTTTTTACATCCTATATACCTCAACTGTGTGTGCGTGATAAAAATGTACCGATTGTACACGCACACCACAGCAACGACAACACGGTATGACAAGATGACACCTACCACGCTGAAAGTTGCTTATTTAACAAGTAGACGCACACAGGCCCACGCGCACGACTGACAAGTCGAACCATCTATTACACAATCTAATTTTAAAGAGGCGTTTTTTGCACACTATTCAAAAAAAATTTATAACTTGACAAAAAAAACGTATAGCTCGCTATTCATCGTACGTGCTAAATATATTATAAGCGTTACGTTTTGATGTATTGTAGGAAATGTTCACCAGAGTTATTTATATAAAACAAGATATAAGGAATATGTTTCCGACTAATTATGCAAAATTAAAATTATTATGTTAATGCGAATATATGATACCTACTTAATTAAAATATACAACTAATAGGAAGCACGGAATTAATTATTGTGTCAATGATAAATAACCACCTACGTCTTGTAGGAAGGTGATGTATTTTCGGAAGTTCCGTTTGTCATAACTTTGTTAACGTTCCCCGGTTCCTAAAAAAAGTTGGATAACTTAGACGTTAAGTAAGAATACTACACAGTAAAGATATTGCACGGAAAAACGAACAGTGTCTATAAAATACCTCGATAAACGAACTTGACTAACTCAATAATCTACAAAAGTTTGTGTGTTTAAATACCAATGCATGTGTATTTTTATTTTGTCTTTAAATTATTTTTTTACATTTTTCTTATTTGCGTCGTAATTAAATAGAAAAGAAATCCCCAAATGAGTACCTAAAATATTTCATGAACGAATACTAATACAGTTGTAATGTTGTTGTGTGACAATTTGACAATTTGTTTGACAATTAAAAAAATATATAGTTTAAATAACGGCTTACTAATAAGTAAGGTAATAAAAAAAATTATAAGGGTGTTATATGTTATTTTAGCCTTATGGGCAAAGGCAATATACGTATGTCGTGTGAGTACTGTTATCAAAAATGTTTTACATTTTCACTGCGCTGTAAGACATAAATAGCCCTCAATGACATTTTTTACCGTAACATTAATTTTAAGTAGCGACAGTAAAAAAAATATGCGTGGATGTAAAACAACAAACTTCATGTTTTTTGTAGTAATTTTTTGTTCAGTGTGTTTTTAGTACTTGCGTAAGTAAAAGATAAACATTAAAATTACAGTCGTTCCCTTAAGTGTCTTCAATACAATCAGAAAAAACTAAACAGTATTTTTCAAGGCATTTTAAAATGAACTAAACTTCTTCAGAGATAAGTTGCGATAACCTTTTTCCGAATCATGATGAATACTTTACAATTTGCTTAACATTTTGCTAATTCAATTCAGTGCAAATTGACAGTGATGAAGGGTCATGTAAACTAACTGACTAACTACGGGTTAAATTCTTCACGCAAATATAATTTAGGACTTTTCACGAAGAAAATACTTTGGTGTGTATAATTATCCACTCAAATACCGAATCAGTAAACTATTTGCTACTCATACTCGGTACAAAATTATTCCTGTGATTAAAAACTTTTTCAAATTCTTTAACTTATTCCCATTCCCAGACCGGCACGAAGCGATTGAAAACTGCAAGCGCGCCATGCGCCTCGCTCACCGCGAGTTAGACGTGCCCATGGTCCTGGAACCCGAGTACCTGGCCTCACCTTGGCTTGACGAGCTATCTGGCATGACATACCTCTCATATTTTATGAAACCTGAATCAGCTGGGTATAAATCCACTTTGGAGTGGGTTAATTCGAGGTTGGAAAGGGGGATCACGAACTTTACTGTAAGTTTATTTCTGCTTTAATTTATTATTTGTATAATTTAAAGAAGTTTGTGTTGTATTGGTTACTTATTTATTTCATTAGATCTAATTTTACCAAACTTTTAGTTTTGATGAAGTTGAGTCTGCAAAAGATAAGGCCTGCTATGAGTTTGGCTCAGATATAATTACTCACAGGTTTTTTAGCCACTTAAATTTTTGTTTTAGTGACAATAACTGTTTGTTAGATTGTATATATATATGCACGTTAAAAATTATTGTGAACTACACATTTTTGGAGGTTATGATGATCCAAATCTGATCAACGATCTGCATTTTTGAGGTAACGGACTTAAATTCGAACCATTTAGAAGCCGATTCAAGGACGTATTATCAAATATTTTGCGCAAAAAAAAATTTAATCTGCTTATTTCTTAATCCTGAGCGCTGAAACGGAGTCGATTAGGTATAAGAAACTTTAATCGCAAGAGAAAATCGCCTGTGAGAAATATTTTATCCGATCAATTGCTAAACTAGGTCCAAATCATATCTGTAATCGTTTTCCTTCATATTTAAAGGAATGGGATAAAACATGAACAGACCAATAAACTTGCCAGCAGCAGAAATAATCATAATCAGCACGCTTTTCTGAACTTAAAACAACTTACAGAGTACGGTCCTCACATTTTTCATACTCTACTTACTTTTGGCACACTATGCTATAAATAACTATTATAAAATGGACATCATCATATTACTAAAATTTTAGGACGTCGTAATAAATATTGTCAAACCATCGAAACTCTCCAAAAGATCACCTTTATTCGAAATTTTTATTATACGCCGCCATTACGCCGCGTCCATTTTAAATAAACTTAAATAAACCTTAACCTAGTTTTCTAACGTAGTAGTAGTTGATCAATCAAACTTATCATCTAACTATGAAACTTTGACATTTGTTAGAGCAAGGCGAATCTGAAATTGTCCTTAATGCCATATTAAATTTTAATATTTAACTGTAAATAAACAGAAAATAAAATTTGATTGTAACAGAAAATAACTATTGACTATTTTGCTAATCAGCTTTTGCTATTGAATAGTTTATTCTCGAGAAAATATATATGATCAATGTCAAATGTTATAAAACCAATCCATTTTATTAGTTCCAATCCAATTAGACCTGTTTGTAGATAAATATTTATCCTCGCCAAGATAGGAATGAAGACTACGTCAAGCTTCTTAGTAACTAGAAACTAGTATAAGAGAAACACAACTTTTCACATTTCTTATAATTGAATTATGGCTTAGGCCATCAGCGAGGTAATCAAATTTTTCTTTAAACTAGTATTTACCAAAAGTTTAGTGTCAATAGGTACCCTAATGACATGTTATTAATTTATCAGACTGACTGGAACGATGGCTTCGTCGCCAATGAGTTGGTGCGATCTTTAGGAGGCCCTGCACCGCCGGCCAGCAAACTGCGAAGGGATCCTGCCAGATGGGAGGATAATAACCAGCAAGCTCTTGATGCTGGGAAGAAATTAGGTAAGGATACTATCGGACAATAGACTTAAAATACAAAACGAAACCCATGGGATAGCTATGAAAAGCTGGTACACAAAATAACGAGGTAAATAAAGTGCTTTTTACCTCGTTGAACATTGGATAGATATATGTACGATGAGTATATAATATTAAATAATAAAGTTTACACAAAAGAAATAGCGTCGCTCGGATTAGGAGTCTCTATACCAGAGCAATACCACCAATGATTTAACAGATTAGATATTAATAAGAATTTATAAATTAAGGTATCAATTTCGTCCGATACCTAAGTAAGTAGGAAGGTATCTAATTATCTACGTTCACATTTTTTCTATTGTGCAACGACCTCCCAGCTGACCGCTAGATCCGCGCGTCATCTGGATAGGTGTGTGGCCGCGCGCTTTAAGTCTAAATGATTAGAATTTTTTCATGGCAAGACTATAAGTCCAAATGAAAAACTGTTTTTCGTAGTCGAATGGTGGAGACTTACTCAATCTGGAATATTTTTTTGTGAAATACTTCTTTGAACACCCTGTATAGTTGATAAACATATTCTATTCGTCCAACAGGCGTTCAGCCAGTTCTATCAGCTAAGGACATGAGTCAAAGCGACGTGGACGGTCTAGGTGTCATGGCGTGGGCCAGCCAGTTCAGGAACGTGGCTCCGAGGCCACCCATACATGACATGCTGAGAGTCGCCCTGGATTCCACTTCTGGAAGGGTTGGAGAACCGGTATGTTTATTATATTTTGAGTGTGTGGGTTTAAGCAAGTGTAGTGCATGGTAGAGGTGACACTGAAGTTTTCGAGCGTAGCTTAACGCGGACAGCCATTGTCATTTATTCAAGAAAAAGTGAATACACAATCTTTTAAAAATGAAGTAGAGTTTTGTCTTGTCGAATCAAGGCTTGTCACGAAAGTAGAATGATATATTGACTACAACACACTTTAATTTAAAAGTTTGTATCATCAAGAATGTCCACAAGAACCTAAAAATCCCATTCCATCATCTTCTGTAATTGTTCATATTATAAGTACTGTAAGTTAAAAAAAATTCGCTGGGAGTTCTAGTTATAATATTACTATAGTTTAAATATTACTCACTCGTAACTAGAAAACCTTCAATGAATATCATAGCACTTATATCATTTATTGACATATTATCATTTCCAGACCTACATCAAGGTTGAGAGTATCACCAACGAGCTTTCTCTGTCAGACGTCAAGGTTTCCATTGTAAATCCGCTGGAAGAAGAGTCCAGGCTAAAGCTGGATTCCAGAGGTGCTGGAGAATTCGTGCCAGAACATGCTGGAATGCACGAGATTGTTCTAACGGTTGATAATATAAGGTAAAATTATAATTCTACGTTGAGATGATTGTTTCGAAACGATGAGCTCCGAGCTCAAATCTCAGCTGTTCAAGCTATGTCAGCATTTATTGACTAAGAACTCAAATAATAGAAACTATTAAATATCTTTATTTGTAAAAAATATGGATTGCTCACAGCAATATTTAAATTGGAATATCTCAGAATTGCGGTGAGTATCTTCATACACAATTATTGTAAGTCGAGTTTCTCATGTCGACGTCTCGTCTGGTGGGCACTACAGTTTTCCGGATAAAGGGAATAAACAGCCAGTGTAACTGGAACCCAGGTAACTTCAACTGAAGCCTAGGGTCGGTGAAGCATCATTAGTCGATAATCAATGAACCATCATACCTTTGATATATTTTTAAATTAAATGACATTTTGTTATAATTTTTAGAGTCGATGGGCGATACTTTTTCCGAGTGCTGCCAAGGCTGGTGACAGTGCCGCCGCCTGGTATGGCTCCGTGCGCTATCGGCAGTATCGTTGAAGTTCTAGTTAGCGCTACTGGTAATTCCATAATTATATGTACTAACATAAAAATTTTTTAATATATTTCAGTGCTAAGTCTGGCGAGAAAAACAAGCATTACGAGTACAAGAGCGTTAATATTGCCACTGCAGGCATATCCTCCTTACTGAACTAAGTTGTGTCAGGCAATTTTCAGTCCACTACGCCTGGCTACTGCCGGTTGGCAGACTTTACACGAATCTTCGAAATAACTCCCAAGGCTTTCCTCACGATGGACTCCTACACTGATGGAACAGTCGGCTTGATGTACTTAAGTAGTTAAAACTCTTTGTTAAATTTAGCAGTCACCGGGGGTCGAAGCCAGCTCAACCACAGCGCCGTCTGCGCTCTGATACAGTTTCTGTTTGTTTTGTTACGTAAAATCAACGTGCAACTCGTATATGGGTGTTAAACAATATTCAGTTCTAATGTTATAGTTTTCTTTCTAAGCAGTCACTTTTAGCAAACCTACATATGATGGCATGTCCCGTAAAGCAAAATATATGACAATTTGCTATTTAGTACTGTTAAAAGGTATATCAGGTGTAAAGTAACACAACTGTATCTAGGATTGAATTCACATACATTCAAATTCAGCTTGAACCCTATTAGATGATTGTAAAACTTCACCACGCTATTTAATTCGACGCATACGCCATCTATTATCGGCTATGAGAAACTTAGAACTAAAATACATATTAAAGTTAGTTTGAGGTTGGATAATTACCATAATTGTCAAATTTCAAGCGCGTCTTAGAGCTACTATTAACTGAACGCTTGAAATTACCGGCGATAAAATATTTCCCTACTGAACTTATGATCTCTCCATCTACACCTAGGAGCACCAAGACGTCAAGACATCGACGTAACTGCGCACGCTCCGAGCGGGCGCGCCGTGCCGCTGTCCCCGCGCCATCCACCCCCCTCCGCGCCCGGCACCACTGCCTCCAGCGCTACCTTCCAGCCCGACGAGGCGGGGCTCTGGACTATCGCCATCACCTATAGGGGAGAGCACATCCAGGTGTGTTTTATGCGCTTACTAACTAGACATCACGTGACATCAGCACAGTTATATATACCTTATATTGGAAAACATTTTAAACAAATAAATAGATTTGTTGGTAAGTTAGTAAATTGGTCGTGTGGAGAAAGAAGAAAACTATTTTCTCGATCATTCATATTTGACTTCCATTAACTGACCAGGCTTTACAAACGATACAATTTAATGAATTGTTATTTACCAATTATACAACACAGCCTTATTTCAAAAGGCGCTACAGTTTTATAATTATTTGTTATAATTTTAACAAACCTCTTCCAATAACTATAATTTTAAAAAAGGTCTTATCCTCAGGGGGGACCCTTCACCTGCGAAGTCTTCGACCCAGCCGGAGTCCGCCTCAGCCATGGCGCTCTCGAAGGCGCCGAGCCTCTGAAGCCCCACTCCTTCGAGCTGGACACCAGTGGCTGCGGCGTCAAGGGAGACCTTCAGCTGGACATCGTCCATGATAAAAGGAGTGTCATGTGCGCGCTCGAGAAACTGTCTTCGACAAAGTATAGAGCGACGTTTATGCCGAAAGCTGCAGGGAAACACCGGGTGAGTCTGGTATTTATTTTATTTATGAATTGAATGTGTGGAGAATGTTGAATTTATCAAAACTAATTTAACTAAGATAGTTTAATAGATAATAAATTAAAATCACAAGGATTAGCAAACTTGTAAATGTAATTATTCAGGCTTGTAAATGTGTCAAGCAAACATAGCATTATTGTTTGCGCAGCGACCTGGAGATTGGATAGATAAATAAAATGCGATTTAGACGCACATGTTTAATTAGAGAACGCTGCTACAAATCTTTTTGTTTATGGGGTCGCAATTATTATTTACAATGATAATTAATTAAATGGAAAGATTCACACAAATTTAGAGTACAAACAAAGCTTTATAGTTTACGTTAATACTGGGCAAGTTACTTGACAATATGAATATCATTGAGAGCAAGAGACAAGTCTTTGCCGAAGTGTGTTTTTTTTTTTGGAAGGGATCCACGGGAAGGGCAGGAGGATATAAAATGCCCTGACGCATACTCTGGCGCGCGCGATCCAGAGTTATGTGGGACTGGTCCCGACGCCTACCAGAACCACTACCCACTAAAAAAACCCCCTGTCGGCTCGTGCAATTTTTTGCCACTCAGCCTTCATCTGAGCGACGGCCAATTGGTGAAAGAGGCCAGAAGGGGTCACCCGCTGGGATTTACATAGCACTGAAGGTGCTCAAAATGAAAAGTAAATAATTAAAAACATTAAAATTGAAAAATAAAATTGCATTAATTCGGATTTACGTTACAATTAGAATTTACGTTAGAATTAGAATTTGCGGCTTGAAGGATCTAAAGTTACTTGCGTGGGTTCGCCAGCGTGCGCGTTTCTCGGTCTAGCGACTTTGAATTTCGAATCTAAGACAGGAGCAGTATATGAGACTGAATCTCGAACAAGATGATTGGGATGGGTTTCGGCGCGTTTGAAGAACGATTCTGAAAGTGTTTTGAGCTGCTGTTGCACTGTAGGTAGTTCAAGATCTCTATGCAGGTCCGCGTTACGCACGTACCAAAGTGCGTTTGTGGCCCTGCGGCAGAAGAGATTTTGAACTACCTGCAGTTTATACAGGACGGAGGGTTGGGCGTGGGCAAAGACTGGCGAGGCATATGACATGACGGGTCTAACGCAGACCTTATAAAGTGTACGCTTATTTCTGAAAGACATTTTACTTTTTCTACCTAACATACTATATAGGCGGCTTAAGTAAAAACGCGCGAGTTTCGTTACTCTATCGACGTGTGGCTTGAAAGAAAGCGTCGGATCTAATGTGACGCCTAAGTATTTAGTACTGCGCTTTCCAGCTTCCAGCGAGATTTCGTCATTAGAGACTGTGACGGGGTCGGCGGTGATGGGGATAGAGTCTCTGCGAAGGACTTCGTCCTCCACCGCCTGGATGTGTAAGGGATCAGCAGGTTGCGTGCTGGGCGAGCATTGTGCGGCAATGCTGTCAGCGAAGCATTCGGCTTTTTCTTCGACTTCGAAGGCAGTAGTGCCATCGGGACGAGTGAGAGGAGGAACGGGAGAGTCGGTGTCTACGCGTAAGGCTCGGGCCATACTATAGTACGCTTGGTGGGACGGAGAGATATTCGCCATGAGATCGTTCATCTGAGCGTCTCAGAGTTCTGCGAGGCAAGACCTAACTTTACGTTGTAGCTGATTCGCAGCTAATCTTTAGGCGGGCGTGGGATATTTCTTGGCTCTCCGGAGAGCCTCGTTCTTAGCTTTAATAAGATTGCTAACGGCTAAGGGAAGCGTGAGTTTACCTTGCTTAGCAACCTTTTCGTTGTCACTGATGGCTGAGTTGATAGCATCAGTGAGAGAATTGACTAATAAATCTATTTTATCCGGACTATCTTTTAGATCGGGCGAGATCGCGAGCGGAGAGTTTGGGGCCTCTAAGGCTGAAACTAACGTATTTTTAAAGCCTTTCCAATCGGTAAAAGTCTTAGGAGAGGTGACGTTATTGTTAGGCGCACCTAGCACGAGAGAGACGGGGCGGTGGTCAGAGCCTAGGTCATCGAGCGGTTCGATAGACCTGAGGTCGAGGTTGATTCGCTTGACGATTGCATAATCGAGGATGTCAGGAGAGTGGTTTGGGTTGTCGGGATAGTGAGTGGGAGTGATGGGAGAGATGACATCTAAGTTGAGTGAGTTTGTGATATCGAGGAGAGCGATACCGCTGGTGTTGGTTGATAGGCACGTCCAGTCAGTGTGTTTGGAGTTAAAGTCTCCGAACATAATGACTGAATGGCCGAGGGCGAGAATGGCCTCAAAGTCACTGCGGATTGATCTGGTGCCACGAGGTATGTAGATTGAAGCTATGATGATGGTAGGATGACCAGTCATAGCCAATCTACACACAGTGGCTTCCATGTTGAGGAGAGGAGGGGTAGGGAGAGGACAGCAATGGAATCTTCTTTTGTAATAAATAGCGGTGCCGCCGAAACCGTCGGAGTTGGGCCTGTCGTTACGAATAAACGCGTACTTGGGAATAGCGAATCCCCTGGAGCGGTTTGGAGTTAGCCACGTCTCTTGAAGAAGCAATAAGTCTGGCTCGTTGTTCCGAAGGTGGCAGCGGTGGCACGGCCCAGGGTGGCCGCGGGGGTTGGGACGCTCGACGGAGATATTCGAAAGTCCGCAGATTGTGCGAGCCTCTCTGAAGATCTCCCTCGAGTTGGGAGTGTTTGTGAGGATAACTAAAGCTAGTGGAAAACGCCTACCGCGGTTAGAGTGCATCTTGTGCACTGCTTCAGCCGGGAAGCCCTGAGACTTAAGGTCCTCGAGAATGTCGTCATTGCTGAGTTCAAACGAGACGCCCCGTAGTACTGCGCGGATCTTACGCTCCTCCGGGAGGGCGTAGGTGTGATACGCAGCAGCGCGACGCTGGCTTCGACGGAGCTGACGTATTCGCGGTTTCTTGTAGTGACATTAACGGCGCGGGGGTGGGTGTTGAAGGCACCGGGGTGGGCTCGGGTGTTGAGGACACCGTTGCTTTCTTCGAACGCTTCTTAGAGCGTTTGGCGACTAATTGAAACGCGGGCTCAGGAGAGCCGGTTAAAGTAGCGGCGCCCGACGACGGTTTGGACGCGGAGTCGGAATCGGAGTCGCTCCCGGGGGCGGTACGCTTACGCCGCGACGCGCGTGATGACGTGACCGACGCGCAGTCCATATAATTCATATCGGATGGAACGGGAGACGCGGGAGGGCTGGTAAAGACCTGAGGGGTCTGGGAGTTGGTGGCCTGAGGGGCCGGGGACGCGTTAAGCGCAGATAAGGCCTGCGTGAATACCTCGTCAGAGATTGAGACGCCCGACGCGGCTAGCGCCTTGGCGAACGCTTTCGCGAGGTTTATTACGCTTTGCGAATCCATGGGAGGGGTTGGTATGAATACTAAGGAATGTATATTTAAGTATATAAAAGATGCCTAAAGTTGTCTAAAATGAACCGAGTGAACTCTAGTGGCTAACCTCCCTACATGCGGTAGGGGGGCTGGGGAAAATAACTTAAAACTAACCGTTATTCGCCGAAGGCCGCTACCTAGAAACCTAAAAAAAAGGGTACGCAAGTAAAGAGTTGACCGCGTTAGAGTCAACCTTTACCGACAGAAAGGACAAATACACACGAAAATAGACAGATATGATAAAAAAATAAATATGAAAATAGGAGAAAAATAAATTAAAATAGAGAAGAGAAATAAAATAAAAGGACTGGTTCAGTACAAATTCGTTGTCACCGTTAAGTATCCTTTGTACTGAAACCAGACTACTTACGCTGGGCACAACACTGCACTCAGCACAAGCACAACACAACTTAGCACAGCACTTTGAAGACTTAGGGGCTTAGTCACAAAGAAAAATCACACTTCGATAGCACTCAGAGGGAGTAGAAAAACCTTGAAAACCGTAGCACGGAACCAACACGCTAAACTGTGACGTCAGTAGACTGAGCGCCACGGAATATCGGGAAGGGACCGATCAACGGAGACCGGGGTCTTGCGCGTCCGTACCGGGTGGCGATCGGAGCGAGAATGAAGAGCGCGCCGGCGCTCGTAGTTTAATCGAAACGATGCGAGGGGCGCGGAGCGCGCGGGGTAGTCGCGGCGTCCGACGAGATGTAGGGTTCCCGATGTCGAGAAACGGGATAATCAGTAACTTATTTTAATTCCAACTCCTAAATAATATAAGGAACCTCGAAAGTAGGTGTGTTTGTTACTTAACCTCCTCCAACAACTCATCCAAACATTTTTTTTTTTTTACAAAAGGATATGTCACCGTCATATAAACCTTACGTCCATAAAAACAGTTCAGTTCCCGAACACGAAACTGTTAAAAAAAGTTAATGATTTGAATTTCCATCCACAATGCTCATCATAACGTACCTTTGCATTACAGCTATACATCTACTTCAACGGCTACGACGTGCAAGGTTCTCCACATATGTTCCGCGTCGGTTCCCGCTCGAAGAAGTCACTCCACCGGGAGAGTACCAGCCCGGCGCCGCATTACGCCAGGATCGCTAGTCCAGGTTGTTATAAAAAAAAAATACAGAGTATGTAACTATGTTCGGGTCGGCGTTGCCGTTCAACAAAAAGACACACTGCACTATTTCATACTGCCGAAGATAACATGCGTGTAGCGTCCCTTACTAATTTAATTCAAAATCAGATTGTCATATGAATCCGTGGGTTGAAAGCTTCATTGAAACTAAGTTTATACATTACACATTTTAACCTCTACAGGGTGTGCCCAATCGATTACTTCGTTGGATTATCTACTGGCATGTTTTTAGTTAAAATTATAATTTGTAAGTAATGTGCGATATTAAAGTACTTTACCATAATTTTATTGATACTTAGCTCTACCAAACCAGATCCTTTAAACCGGAGTTTAATTTTTACATTCTATAGTAAATGTTTTTGAGAGTTTCACATAAATTTTTGATTTATTGTTGTTTTATTTTGAAAACATATGATACATAATGTGTAATTTTACACATTAGGTAAAGTACTTTCGATACAATTAATAAGTTTTTTTATATCTCTAATACTGACGGAATGATTGCTAGAGCAAACATAACGTTTGCATCCTGTTACTGTTACAACTACTAACTAACTACTAACATTTTGCTCATGAATTTGATAAACGTAATTCACTAATGTTTGTTTTCTGAATACTATAAAATAACAACAATTGGGGACTCGTAAATTCGTGTTTATCGCACAAACTTTCGGCCTGCTTGGATTCGACCCATTTTCGCCTAATATTATATAAAATTGCCATAATCATAAAAATATGTTGTTGAGTGATTTATTAAAACCAAAATATCAATACAGTTTCTAAAATACAAAATTAAAAGTTCCTAACCGTATAAAAACTTCCAGCTTCAAGAATAAGATCAGAAAGCCCTCTGAGTCCGTACAACACGTTCGACTCGAACACAACGAAGCACAGAACCTCAATCGATCGTCGAGAAGAGCGGGATACCACGGATTACTACAAGCCGACTCGAAGCCCAGACTTCAAAGAAAACCCTTATGACGTCACCGACTCAGCTTATTCCACATCTCGATATAATCGCAAAGAATACACGTCTCGATACGAGTCTGACAGTCCTCGAAATAGAACGGCTAGTCCGATTACGTCCAAGCATTTGGGGAACGGGACGCGGCTTGATGTGAACAGGGCCAGTAGTCCGTATAGAGCAACTAGCCCTTATCGGTCGGTCAGCCCTATTGGACAAACCTCCAGCCCACTTGCTAGGAAGGACAGCCCGCTCAATAGAACATCCAGTCCAATTAACAGGTACGTCAAAGCATTATAATAAAAATAATAATAATAATCCCCAGACAACGACACCAACTGTATGGCCCCAAAGTAAGCAGAGCTTGTGTTATGGATGACCATACAGCGAACTGGGGGGGAACCCAGAATAAACATACATATATAAATACAAACAACCATGACCCGAGAACAAACATTTGTGTTCATCACACAAATGAATGCCCCGGCCAGGACTCGAACCTGGGACCTCCGGCGTATGAGACAGGGCTACTGACCACTACGCTACTCGGACGTTTTGCGTACTGGAGCAGACATGTCAATCTAAATTTGTGTTCGCTGACTGTCTTTTGTTATTTGAAGCGCATAGAGGTTGGCTTCTTTTGAAAACCTCATTTTCAAAAAACCTCTTTTAAAAAACTCAAAAAAATGGTGCTTTTTCTATTTGTTTTTTATATGCTGGAGGAATAATTATGCAAAAAATACCTATATTAACAAATTTCTGCGAAAAAAAATTTTTTAACCAAAATTTTTTATGATAGTTTATCACTGACTTTGTACGTCAGCCATCTTGTTTCTAAACAAAGTCTAAAACAATTGTCCGAAAAATTACAGATCGTTTTAAAACTATTTATGAAACATAAATTGAAAATTTACATTATCAACAATTTCTGAATCCCTATTCCATTATTATTTTATTCATAAATCTGGAGATGAATAAATTTTCAAAGCAACAATAAATCAAACTTTGATAATTGTAAATTAAACCTCTAAACCACTGTATTTAGAGTAATAGATAAAAGTATAATTAATCAAGAAAATATCGCCAAGATTTGCATACTTACTAGCTAACAACTGATTTATATTCGGATGCATATTAAATCTGTGTTTTACATATTTGAGTGAAATAATGAAGTTAGTAACTCATTAAATAATTTCGGGCTCCAAAATTAAAACGGAGAAAGTTGGTTCGCATTTGTGTCATGTACAACAAAAGCGTATTTACATAATTATTTTGTCTACACTGAAATGCTATTTTGTCCTGCCAATCTATTTTACATTTTAATACAAACAAGCCTTAATACAGTAGTAATTGCATAGCGCATGTAGTTGGAATAATTGCGTGGTAGATGGAATTCTATGCAAAGTGAAGTAATTAAGTGTACTTGCGACATTGCTATTGAGTTTTTGTGGTTGTAAAACATTGTATGTGAGTAGTGTTCTTACTCTGCTGATGTGTTTAAAGTAGATGGATAACTTGTTGGTAAAATAACTTTCTCCCAGAATAGATGATGAAGTATCTACTTAAGTACAATAATTTATGATTTTCAATGTAAATTTTTATCTTTATGTAAAAGAAGGATAAAGATTATTGGACACCACAATCTCCTAAGATCTAAGTGACGAAACTTGTTGTATCTGGACTATACGTAGGCATTTTTAGGCCTCTTAAACTATCCCTGAATTGTTTATTCGAGTATAAATGTTACAAACTCGCTTATTTAAAAGGCTTAGAAAGTGTGGAAAAAACTTATAGATTAGAATTGAGATAAATATAATGAGACTTAAATTGCATTAAATGTATTTGGAAGTTATTTTAAGGGTTTATACGATACAACTTATAACTACCTTGTTCAATTCCACGCAGGGTTGGCAGTCCAGTAAGCCCCACAGATCGTTACAGTCCAGTGACAACCACAAAACGCGTGGTGGAGAAGAGGTCCAACTACAGGATGTACTCCTCGTACAGCGGGTCGCAGGATAATCTGGACCAGGGCAGTCCATTGCCATCCTTGGATATTCCTGATCGGGGAAGAAGACTTGGTAGTCCGGGTAAATGTGATTTTAACATATGTTTTGTTGTTTTTTTTTTTGTTCTGTATCGTTGTGAATGTATTATTATGTGAAATTAGAATATTAGTGTGGTAGAATTTATTTTACTAAGATCCTACCTGGTGCGGTGCTTCTGTTCTTCCTATTGTGTCCGCCATAACGATCACATTTACGCGATTGTGTTCCATTCAGAGGGAGCAAACAGCCAGTGAACTTACTGAAACAAAGACAACTCCAAGGGAAGCCTACTGGCAGCAACGCAGCAGCAGCATTATAAATATATAAAACACCTAGGACTGATGTTGTCCATGAGCGCGAGTGCCACTTACCATCAGGTGGGTCGCGTACCTATTAGCCGCGTGAAAAACACTTAAAAAATCTTAAATAAAAAAAAAAGTTAAAGGGATCAACGAAGGCTGAATGTTGTATTAAATTTTC
The DNA here is from genome assembly GCA_923062675.1 of Marasmarcha lunaedactyla. NCBI lineage: Eukaryota > Metazoa > Arthropoda > Insecta > Lepidoptera > Pterophoridae > Marasmarcha > Marasmarcha lunaedactyla. The sequence continues at coordinate 7,376,397 of OV281342.1, read as the reverse complement.
AGATTTAATCAACAAATGTATCGAGAATAATAAAGTCGTATCATGAAACATATAATGTGAACTTATACTTATACGAACTTATTGTGTATATGTGTACGGATTACTTTAGGTAACTTAAATCATTTAAATCAATTATTTATATTTTTTATAACTTCATATGGAACTAATAATATTAAACGATATTAAAATAGTGAATATTAATATTAAACATGGTTTTTAATTCTAAATTTCTTCATCTCAGGACATTTGGCACTCATCCTGATGCTCACTTTCATCAGTTGAATAATTGTGTTAACTATAATTTGTTCTGATATTATACGTAAAGCCTCATCCGTGCCTTGAAATTTCTTTTCCTCCTTGATAGCATGTAGACAAACATTTTTCCATGCCTCTACAGTTATGCTATTTAATTTTTCGTCATTACAGTATTCATGTTCCTTGTGACATTTTTTTTGCGACGTAATTTTTCACTATCCTCTATATATTTTCAATAGGATTAAACTAAGAGTGATATGGCGGTAAACGGAGCACAATATGACCGTAAAATATTTCGTCCATCTTATACTCTAAACCTCGCCTTATTTTTTAGAATCAGTTTATATAACTGAGGCTTAAGTATGTTCGATGAATGTTCAATATTTTTAAACGTCAGCCATTCAATCATTTGTTATTTTTTTGAATTAGAATTCGGTGCATAATTTTGAATTGAATTATGATAGGATGCATTATCAATAACAACAACACCATTCGGTTTAAAGTTGGGTATTAATTGCGTTTCGATGGAAATGGTCATGGTAATCACCACTTTTTTGGGTTGGCTTTAAACATGAGCAAGGCATTCGGTACAAAATCATCCATTCCACCGGCATGGACGATGATCAATCGGTTGCCCTTTGATACATGTTGCTTTAGACCAGAAGTGCTTCCATCTGATCAAGACTCAGAGGGTATGTGATGTATGTATATAAGTTTTGTCGGTAAAAACAATTTGTCGATTTTGTTCACGATATTCTGCAATTTTTATGAGATAATTCAGAAGTATCGAACTTCGTGCTTTTCCATTAGCAGTTTGCGGTTATCTTTCGTTGGTTTCCATTAAAAACTTAATGAGATGACCTGTTTTCGTAACGTATGGATAAAACCTTTATAATCTATTTCTTCTTAAAATTTTGTGTGTAGTATTTTCATCATCTAAATTTCTTTATTTGTAACGTGAAAGTTGGGAATGGTTTTCCGGATTACTTGTTGATCAAAATCATCTATTATATCAAATATTAGGCTTCCAATTTGGTGTCTTTTTAGGCGATTTAAAGTTTGGTCCCTGTACTGAAGAATGACATTTACATAGCAATTGATTGAGCGGGAGTCACAATACTGCTCGGATTGCTACTGCATTTATTTTCAAAATATTTGTACAAATTATACAAAACGTCTTTAGTTTGAGAAGTCAAAGGCTTCAGCCATGTTTCAACATCGGAACCATTTTTAAATAACGACTTTACAATAATGATTTGATTATAAACCATAACAATAAACCACAAATCGAATCAATTAATTCATTTATTAAATATAAATTATTATATATTTATATTATATATTTATTAAATAAAGTCAGACCTCACAACAATTAGCAATTTTTATAAGTATAATTATTATATATTTGACATTCACCATTGACTTTTGATTGTCAATATATTTTCTTCTTTAAAATGTAAGGAACCTCTCTTTTCTGACTATACAAGGAAATTTAAATTTCAAGTTAGGAATTCCTGTAAATATACAAATATTTCTACAAATGCAAAAACGTCTCAAAATTAATTTACCTGTATTATTAATTAGTATGCGAGTACTTACTCATTAATAATACAGACCCTTTATATTGCACAACTATTGACTGACAGTAATTATTTAATATCTTATACCAATTAAATCTGTGTAGGTATTGGAGATCCCGGCGGGACGCAGTATGGACGCAAAGAGTCATGGGACTCCGTGGATAGAAGCAGAAACATCTCTACTAGTCTGGATCGGTAAATATATTATAGCTCAAAAATAGTTTGTCCTATTTTGTGAAGTAACTAAAAGTTACATCAAAACTCGTGGTGGCCCAATATTCAAAAATGCACATGGCGCCAAATAAGTGGCGCAAGAAGTAATTAAAACACTTCCGGATAATGCTTGCATGGTGATTGAAGATATTGTGTAATTATAGCTCTTATTGTTAATAAAATGTGTAGTAAAAAGTGTTTTCTTGAAAACAGATTTTGTTTATTTTGCATGCCAAGGTCTGTCTTTTTGCACTTGATAACACCCAGGTGTGTTCTTTTTCCATACCAGCATATGCAATTTTACGGTTATAATAATGATGATACGGCTATTCTAGAGATCTTTTCTTTCGAAGAGAGATTCACTAGCTATACATTCACTCCTCGTTGAATCCATAGTATTCTTATCCTTTGACATGGCGTGGTCTTCCATATCAGCTGCACTCAAAAGAAGACCCAGGCATATTTTTTTTTAATGAAATAAGCAATTAAAGAATGTTACGCTTTAGTACTTTTGTCAGCTGAAAAATCCAAACGCTTAACCAAGTCTTTATATTATTCCTTTTAGAACCGGTCAATAACTTTTTCTTAACTTTTATTGAACCATATTTCGCAACTCCCAATCTTACCAATTTAACCTTAACGACAGCGTGGAATCCCCCCTCACGAGCGACCGGTACACTCCAGGCCGCAGCACTTTGGACCGGGAAACCAAACGCAACACCCAGATGAACCGCTTCACCGACTTATCTAGAGATTCCTTCAACAGACAGCTAGACCGGCTGGCGGATGACCAGCATTCCGATACTTCCTTTACGCGGGTAAGTGGAGCTTTTAATTCCCGTAAAAATAAATAAATAAACTGTATAAAACCCGATACAAAAACATTTCTATAAAGAAAAGTAAAAAGGTTTCATTGGTTATTAAATGTACCAAAAATCTTACACTTTTCCCTCATCTCCTTTACCAGGAAGTACGAGAAGAGAAAAGAAGAGAAGTGCGTGAGAGTTCGTACGTGGTACGCGACTCCTCCTACGGCAGTGTAGAGGAGAAGCAGAAGCCGTCTTTTTTATCAATTAGGCCCCCCCGCGACCCTGCCGGGGGGGCCCGCTCTGAAACGGACGCAGCTCATGCACGTTTCAGGTAAATATTATAAATTCAAAAATAACAACTCCTGAATATTAAAAACTCGTTTTTGCATTTTTCGCTCACGTGTCTCTAGGGAACAATCTTTTTTAAGACAGTTTTTTGGTTTGCTCAGTGTTACGGGCCCGTATAGGTGGTATATTTACGTAAATTCTACTTAGTTTATGCCTACGACTTTGTGTTAATTCTCAATTCCATTAAAATTTAGAGATAGAATTTACCATACAAGTTATTTTTATCTGTCGTATTCTAAGTATCTATACTTATTATTATTATTAAGTATCTATACGCTAAATATTGTCTGAAGCCAAATGAATAATGAACTCCAAACTTTTGTTTTGTTATATTTTGTAATTTAATATGTCAGTGCTAATTTGTAGCTGCCTATTATTGGATATACTTGCAATGAGTTTTGTTCATATTTTGAGTCATAAACGTCAAAAACACACAAAATAAAAAAGTCGATTGGAAAAACAAGTAACATCATACCATAGTATTCATACAAATGGGTCGCAATATTTACAAAAGCTTTGACAACAGCTGTATCCAATGTTAAACAGAAAACTGTGATTGGTCCAGTAACGCGATATCACGTCTACAATTGTTTGTTTCAGACCAATAGAAAGGGAAAACAATAAAGGTGCCAAAGGAATAGTTATAAAGCCAACGCATAAAGGCGTTGTTGGGACGCCAGTTGAATTTACAGGTGAGCTATTGTCATATATATACAGGGTGTAACATAAAGGAAGCATAATACTTAAGGGTAATTAAATATACCATTGTTAGAATACACTGTAAAAGAATTGGAGTTATTGGGGCTGGTTTAGACTTTCACTCATTACAATTTTAGTAAAAAATTGAAATAAATGAAAAAATATGTCTTAACCAGTCCCTATAACTCCAATTCTTTTACAGTATATTCTAACAATGGTATTCTTACTGACCCTTAAGTATTACGCTTCCTTTATTTTACAGCCTGTATATATGACAACAACTTTAAATTGTACCAGCTTTCGTTAAATTTAAATTAAATTAGACAAAATTTAAATTGCATATAGAAATTACTACGTCATGTATAACAGCGACAGCATGCTATTTTTAACTGTTCTTATCAATTATAGCAACTGGTTGGCTGAGACTTTAGTTGACTGAGGTTTTAAGTATAAACGGAGATGGCCTAACTACCATATAAATATTGGTGGAACCTACGGACTCTGAAAAAAATCGTCGTTGCTTCTTTCTGTATTTGTGAATAACGTTTTTCGGTTGCATTTAACGTTCTAGAGGCGAAAGAAATAGGCCATTCTAACCCTGTTTTATCGATTTGTGATAAAATCGCTCCCAGCCCGGTGGGAGATACGTCAGCGGTTAACACTAAATGAGCATTTGGATTAAAATGTGCCAAAACGAGCTCAGATGCTAAATGTTTTTTTATTAAATTAAATGATTCTAAGTGCTCTTTTGTCCATTGCCAATTATTGTTTTTCTTCAACAAATCATATAATGGACTGAAAATTGCCGATGCGTTCGGAACAAAGTTCCTATAACGATTTACAAAACCCAAAAAAGATTGAAGCTGACTAACATTGTGTGGTACTACCGCATTGAAGATGGCTTTGACCTTTTCTGAGGATTTTTTCAATCCATTCTTATTTATAACATAACCTAGCTAGCTTATTTCATCCATGAAAAATTTACACTTATCTTTCTGTAGTGTGAGTCTATATACTACTATATACTATAGCAATTATTTTGCATTTAGTTATTTCGCATAAACACTCGTCAAAAATTACATAGGTATGCTTAAAATTACACTGATATGTCGTAATACATTCCAGTTATTTTTAACCCTCGATGTGATAAAGGGGATTTCATGAGTTCAACTTATTTATTTGTGTGGTTGTGTCATTATTGCTCATAATTGATGAAGCTATTTTAATGTATTTATATGTTTAGCTTTTATGGACTCTTTTAGAGGATAAATGCAAAAATGTAACTGTTTCTGTAGTGGACTGCAGCACAGCTGGTCCAGGTCATTTAGAACTAGAAGTGTCAGGAGGAAACGGAACCCTGGTTGCCAGCTCAGTGAAGCCTCTTGGTGGGAACCGGTACCAGGCCGCTTTTACACCGAAGCTGCTTAAACCTTATGTTGTCAGAGTCACTTTCAATGGAGAACATGTTCCAGGTACGTTCGTTTATACTAAGAAGACTAATAAGGACTGGTAAAGAGTGAGCCCACGTCGGACAAATGTCCTTGTTATTGAGAAAAAAAAAATTAATGTCATTCTAGTGTTTTTAACTAATATGACAACTTTTATTCGTTTCAAAGACTGCATCATTCAATTTACAATATACAGATAAATTGCACACTTATGATTAAACTAATGAAAGAATGATATTGATATGATGGATCTTTCAGATTTTTTAAAATATGTAGGTAAGTACCAGCTTGTTGGTATTCGCGTAGACTCATGTTTATCGTGAGAATTTTGGAACGATACATTGATTATTATGGAGTGTTCGTATCAAGTCTATCTTCTAAATTATTTATGTAACTCATGGATATTATTGTTGAAACTTTAAACTATTAAAACCGAGAAGTGACAGAATTATGCAATGTAATAAGTTTGTTCGTACTCGTGACGTGTCATATCGCTTCGCATCATATCGCAGTATCATTCGGAGTGCGACTAAGTTAAATCAGGCGACGGAGACAAGATATGTTTGTGCGTTAGGTGCTTGTCAGGTGTACTTTCCTCTAATTTACTTAAATCGAATACAAAGGAATTTACACACAGTTAAATCGAACAGGATCTAATTTAACAATTATTAATAAAGTTAAGGTTCCATTCTAGTCCAGGTAATTCACCAAATTGACATTTATAAACTATTTATAAAATTAATTTCTGTAACCGGAGTTTATTTTTGGTAAGTATTTTTTCTGTTGAAACTGATAAATTTTCGTTCAAATTGCAATTTTATAGTTTTTAAAATTTTAAGTAATAGATAATCTTACTACTAAACACGATTTAAAATGGGTTATTATAATAATCTATTTTATTTGATTTACTAAATTTTATTTTTGTTGTAATGTGTAAATATAGCAACAGCTTGTAATAACTTATTTTTAAAAATCAAAGAAACATTTACAATATTTACTGGTAAACAATTATTTCAACAATGCATGGATAGGAAAAGCAGAAATATAAATTAAATCCTCAGAGCCTAATAGCAGATACCGGTCCAAGAACATAAGCGCAGACTTATATTAGCATTATGGGTGGCCGGTAAACTTTGGGAATCCCGTATAAACAAACAAATACATAACATTCATTAGTAAACATTTGAGTTCATTATACTTAAGCCAGATTTTACCAGGATTCTTCGGGACCTTGAATAAAGAAGGTGAAATTCATGCTCGACAGCCTAAATGTCGACGAATGTCCCACTATCCCCTACAATGCTACAATTTTAGGCTCAGTCTCATCGAACTAAGTGCTGGTGTCGGGCAATTACCACCATGCTTGTCTACTGCCGCTTGCCAGACTACAAATACTTTCAATAATTTGACACACGAAACACGATGATTGCCTGAATGCACAGTATGGACGTGAAAGTTTCAATCAAAATACACAGAGCTTTATGTGATCTGTTGTGGATTGTAAGTTTACAGAAAAAGCTTAAAATTTAAATTAAAGTCAAAACGAAATTAAATAGTAACATGAAACACAATACTAAAGATAAATAATGTAACATGAAAGACAACAATTTTGCGATTGCCGTTTAGAAGGTTTTTAAAAAAAATTGTTTATATTAATTAGTCATCACATGTAATAAAAAATAATTTAAGTAAATTAATGACTGAGAAATATTCTCACAATATTAATTTGATAAAGTTGCTACTATTAGCTGAAAGTAACTGTTTTTGGATAAGGTTTTCTTTATCTTTATAAAATATATACGACTATATAAGGAAGGAAGTACTCAAAAATGTAAATGGCGAATTTACTTTAGTGTTTCCTAAAATAACAATTCGATAATTAGCATTTTACCTCCTATTTTATTTTTGGCTTGAGTACATTATCGTCACTGAAAGACTGAAGCAAAACTGGAAATTCATTTATAAATTTTGAAGTGTAATTCCGCTGAATTTAAAAAAGATTTTCGAAAAAAATAAGTTCACGATTTAGAATAAAATAAGAATCGCAACCCACCGAGTCTGTTAGTCTGCAGTATTTAGTGAACCGCAATGCCGGCACGAGCTCCTATTGGTTGATGCTTTGATTCAAATGAGATAGTGGTGGATAAGTGACAGCTCCTGATGCACGAACTTCATAAACCTTGTCGATTTAATTCAGTTGCAATCCGACTGTCACACACAACGCGAAAAGAACTGAGCGATACGACACGACACGAGCCTGCTGACGCAATAGGCTATTTGACTAGTTTTCGAAAACCATCTCACATCATTTTGTGATGTATAAATAATATTTATTTTAAGTATTTCATTAAAAAACTAATTAGAAGAACACTGATTATTTAAGCTGTCAAAACGTTTGCTCCAGCGATATGACGTCGAGACTTGACTGTGAAGTCACGCCGTGTCGGCATACATTGACAGAAACAAAATTTTGACTTGCCTGTGACGTCATTTAAAATTTAGCCAATCAAAATCGTTTCATAAAATTCAATTGATTTTTCAACTCAAAATAATTAAGTTTATTTGTGTATTTTTTTGGAGAAAATAATGATTATCGTTTACTTCTGGTAATGCGAAGTTAAAATACATTATCTATGCGGATGGCAATAAACAGCATATTAAACAAACTTTGTTGCGTCTTGCTTTTGCGCCATGTCACTGCATCATTCTATTCCTTTCTAATTTTCATTCAAGTAAACCTTCATAAATATAGTGAAGTTTGTGTGGGTACGAGTGTATCATTTTCTACGGTGAAGTCCCTAGAAAGTAATAAAATACATAAATATCAAAAAAGCGAATTTACTCCGTCTCTTAGTTTGAATTTATTCATTGTGAAATTTTAAGGATTTTTTTTTTTGTTCCTTGTTTGGGCAGGAGGCAAAAATGCATTTCCGCATGCCTCTCGCGCGCGTAACAAGGCATCCGGGACTGCTCCTAATGAGCACTACCCACAAAAAAAACCCCCTGTCGGCTCGTGCAATTTTTGCCACTCAGCCTTCATCTGAGCGACGGCCAATTGGAGAAAGAGGCCGCGCTAGCGGGGCCCAGAAGGGGTCACCCGCTGGGATTACATAGCACTGAAGGTGCTCAAAGCACTGAAGGTGAATACATAGCACAGAGGTGCTCAAAATGAAAAGTATATAATTAAGAAAAATAAAATTGCAAAATAAAATTGAATTAATTCGGATTTACGTTAGAATTAGGATTTACGTTAGAATCAGAATTTACGTTAGAATTAGAATTTGCGGCCGGAAGGGCTTCGAGATCGGCTAACAGTCTGGTGGAAGAGTACGCTTGCGCATTCCTAGGCCTAGCGACTTTGAACTTCGAATCTAAGACAGGAGTAGTATATGAGACTGAATCACGAACTAGAGGATTGGGATGGGTTTCGGAGCGTTTGAAGAACGCTTCAGAGAGTGTTTTGAGGTGTTGTTGTACTGTAGGCAGTTCAAGATCTCTATGCAAGTCCACGTTACGCACGTACCACGGTGCATTTGTGGTCCTGTGGTAAAAAAGGTTTTGAACTACCTGCAGCTTGTGTAGGAGGGAGGGTTTGGCGTGGGCAAAGATTGGCGAGGCATATGTCATGACGGGTCTAACGCAGACCTTGTAAAGTGTACGTTTGTTTCTGAGAGACATTTTACTTTTTCTACCTAACATGCTTTTTAGGCGGCCTAAGTAGTGACGGGCGAGTTTCGAAACTCTATCGACGTGTGGCTTAAAAGAAAGCGTCGGATCTAATGTGACGCCTAAGTATTTAGTACTGCGCTTCCAGGGGATGGGAATGCCTAACATTCGAACGTGGGGATCGCCAGCGGTACGACGGCGTTTGTGGTCGAAGCGCATCGCAGAACTCTTTTCAGGGTTCACATCGATGCGCCATTTTTGAAACCATACACCAAGAGCGTTTACGGTATTTTGGAGTCTGGTTACAAGGTGCGGAACACTGTGGCCTTTGGTATAGAGTGCGGTGTCGTCGGCAAAGACGGCGACTTCGACGCCATTCGGCGGAATGGGAATGTCGTTGGTGTACACGGTGTACAACAGAGGGCCGAGGACTGAGGCTTGAGGGACTCCAGCCTTTATGGGACGAGGCGCGGAAAGCGTGCCTTCATGTTTAAATCGAAACGTACGGTCTTTGAGAAACGACGCTATCAAACTGACTAGGCGATCCGGTAAGCCTATTTTGTAGAGTTTATAAACGAGACCACTGTGCCAGACTTTATCGAAAGCCTTGGCTACGTCAAAGAAAACCGCGACTATTTTATAACGACGCAGATAGAAACCGTGCATCGCATGTGCAACCATAGAACAAAAAAAATAGAGGGGCGTGATTTTGTGGATGCCGGAAGCTTACAGATTTGCAGCCAACGAAATAATGTTATACGGATATTTTCCCTATCATCAGTAAAACTTTATCTCAAAGGAATCGGGGCTTTTTGATATTTCATTTGTAAAGTGTATTTTGCCCTTTCGAAATATTAAATTTCGCCAGCGGATCTTAACTAAGTACGCCTTTATACTACGGACGTAGGTTTAAACTATGACTGGTTCGAGAGGGCACTCGTATTAACTATTAACAGTTTTACCAAATGTATAAAACCTAGTTTTCAAAAAAAATACGGCTATAATATTTGTTTTTATTAAATCAACAAATATAATTAAAACATCGCTATTGATTGAATGCTGGCGGTAACAATGGATACCAAGGAAATAAAAAGGACATTTGTCATTAGTTTAAAGCAGTAATCAAAATAGACAGTTTCAACTCATATTTTTATTAATAAATTGTTTAACTAGTCCATTCTCGTAGTTCTGGTATAACGTTATTCTTGTAAAATGATGTCATCTTGCTTTGATATAAAAACAAATCTATGACAGAGACGCATAAGTTAAGTAGGTACAGATCTATATATAATCTAACTAGATTTTGATGTGTACTCATGGACTTCAACGGTAATCACAAATGGCGCTCAAAAGTCTAGATTTTGTTTACATATTTAAACTTTGATGTCTATAGTAGTTTCGTAGATAAATCAGTGGAATTGTAACTATAACTAGAACGTTTTAGAGGCAAAAAATAGGCACCTCTTTGAGGTGTGTCGTCCTCATCGCCACTTTCCAAAATAAAGACAAACGCAAATCCAATTGAAAATAAAAGAAAGTCAAACGAGGAAACTGTTACATACGGAGTGAGCCTCTACCACAAAACCCAAATGTTCTTTTTCTTTAAATTATAATTATAAAATTATCTACTTCGAAATTTACCCAAACTTGAGTATTTCTCTTACTTGTAGTTGTCAAAATTGCATTGAGAACTTATCCATAACTTATGAATAGACGTTTGTTTTTAATTTTTAAAGCAAAATCTCATGAGAAACGCATCAGAGAAACACCAAAAGAAAGTTTACATCAAAACAGCTAGAATGAAGCTATGGGTACTTTCCTCAAGTAATGACCGACGCCGGTGCAGCTCCGTCTTTATGTGCGAATTTTCTAATTACTGCCTTCGAAGTAAACACCGACGTAGAGCCTCGGCTATGCTCGACTAGACTCGGCTAGATTAAAAAGAATTGGCCATTTGAAAGCTAATTAATAGTTGCGTTTATAATTATGGCATAATAACTCTTTGCCGCAAGCCATGTATGGCAAATATGTTAGTCTTTCATATAACAATAACGCGATACGGCGCAGGCGAAGCTGCTGGGTTATTTTTTTTATCTATGGCTATCTAGAATTTGTTTTGCAACTATGGGGATAAAGTATTCTAGGTAGTTGTATGAGCATATGAATACAGGATTTGCTTAGTTACTGGCTTGCAGACGATTGGCTAACAGGCTAAGGCCTAATACACTTTTAGACTATTAGTCCAGACGTTATTCTTTCTTTATTGAACCCACAAAAACTTCCTGATTGGCCATATTTGTAATGTTTTTCAATAAACTATGTCTCCCAAAAACTCTTTCAGAATTGTTCATTATAAAGAACATCATTTGAAATTATATTTTAATGTCAGTAATATTAAACCTATACAACAAGAATGCTATTAAAAGAAGAAGTAGCTACAATATTGCTTAATTTTTTTATAACACCAACAAAAGCGCTAAAGCATAGCAGAATACAAACAGTAGGCTTCAAAATTCAACAAAACCTGCAACTTTTAAATGTTACAAAAAAATCGGTATCCTTTTGCACACCTACCTGACTTCCTTCATTCATTGAGCCAATACTATCACTTTATTCTAAAAACATCATTTATTTTAAAGCTTATCTCTTTATATTAAAGCTTATTTTAGTGTAAGAATTATTTATTTCGACGATGGTCAACTGCACTATCTGACCTCGATACAAAGCTGTCTTGATCTCGTCAGTGAAAGGGGATAAATAGTGTTCGCAGAAATGAGCACTCTAAAAATAGGATACTTAATTTGTAAATTGAGCTAGCCTTAAACCAAAGTTTTTTTGTATTATTTCTTCTATGCTATACAGTTCTTTGTCAATACAATTTTCAAACAACCACGGATGTTTAAATTAGATATTCAATAATATTTCACCGATGCGTCCTCGAAACAATCGTTGTATCATCAAAATCCAACAGGCGTTACATAAGGCAGATGGAACACCACGCAGGTACCTTTAAGCTTTAATTAAACATGAGTAACTGGTTGGCATTGCTGGCGGTACGAACGAGCGTAGGCTCTCGAATTCCTCGCCGCCATGTTGGATGCCGGCGTGACGTCACGAGGGCGCGGGCGGCACTCTTGCGCACCGACTGACATTTCAGTCGCGCATACGGACGAGGCTATGCCTCTCAATCGAACCAAGATGTTTCCCCGTTTATACGCTAAAATACGAGCTAATCGTTGAAATAACACGTAACAAACTAGTCTCTCTGTTCTTTTTGTAATAAGAATAGTCGAGCGTTATAGTGACTTGTGAATTGAACTTCGTATTGTGTTATTGTTGAGTTCTCTCCGTTTTGTGGTTCGGTACAGTGCCCTAGATTGTATCGCTTGGGGATCTCGACGTCTCCGGAGGTTATCTCGCCCTCGATAAGTAAGTACATTAGCATATTCGATGCTTGTATCCTATTTTGTACATATCCGTGTGTACAGAAGTGTGGGCGCGACACGTCATTGCTCCCATAGAATATAATTTTGTGAATAGATTATAAGATAACGCTGACACGTAGACCTAAGTTTTAATCGGCACAGAAAATTAACTATACGTTTTTTTGAAGAAAGCAGCTGTGTAAACTGAGTAATCGTATTTATAAATACAAGTACAGTTTATGCAAATATATTTGGATAGTTGATTAATTTCATCACGCGTAGGAATGTACTTTTATGTTACAATTAAAACAACAAAAATAAGATGTTTGTTTTCATAAACTTGTCAATAGCATGCGTCTAGCGTTTCATCAACAACAGCTTAAATGATGCATTATTTTAAATATAATCTAAATATTATCATTTTATTTGTACGTAGTTTGAGTATGAACAAACAGAATGTCTATATTTTTATGTTTTGCATGAATGATTACGAACAGGAAAAGGGCCACCGTGCGTTGAACTCTTTTGTAAGGGCGCGCTTCCTCCCACGCTCCTTTTATCGCCCTCTATTTATAATCATGGCGTCCATAAATAAAAACTACCATACAATTTAAATTTTTCCCTTTAAGAACTTTGTAGCACTAAAAGAGACGTACTATTTAGAAGATTATTTGCTTCTTTATTTCAGTAGTGGGATTTTGGTCTTTTTTCGTGTAGTAATCCAGACATATTATAGTACAGAACAGAAGTAAATATAAGGTTTAACTGAGTCTTTTTAGTATATCCTACATGTGTGAGAAACAAATATATGTGAAATAGAAATAGAAAATATTTATTGCCAAACAAAAAATACAAAACAGTTATTAAGGGAAAACCCTTAGTAACTTGATTTAAAACTATCTTAGGATTAGGGCAAAGGGCTCAGCATAATATGCTACTATTGAAAACAAAACAGTGCCGCTTATTTTCAGAGTGCCCTCAACTTGTTTAACTTTGGGAATACTTATTTTACAATTGAAAATTTCTCCGTTAAATTACCTATTCAAATAAACTATATTACAGTGAAAACATTAATTAACAACAATCGTTCTCAAACACGAATATAAAAAAATAAATATAAAGGCTAGTAGATAAACGTGTAACCATAACCTGTCCCAATTTGACTGGGTAAAAAATTGCTTCAATTTAAAAGGTACAAAAAATTCGAATTTTCTAATTCTTGACAATTAAATCAGTGAGGCGTCTCAAACATGTTCCTTTGATTTTTAATAATTTTCTCTTTACATTATTTATTTTTATCTAGCAATTAATCCATATACTAACGAACTCAACCACGCAGTTCTACACAGTAAACTTGGTATCAAATTTCTCGAACACAATTATTTTGAAGCAACAAATCCGTGTAGCTGTATTTATGTATAATCCTCTTTGAATTACATTACTTTAATATTGTTTGTGTAATTTTACGCCAGCTACCTACCTGACTCTAGAATACCAAACAAAACGTTTCTTATGATAATACGAAAAACTCATCATTAATATGTGGTGATTAAAATTGAATGAATTTTAAATTATTATAATTTGCCTAGATCTCAGCATCGTTGAATACAAGTCATGGCATGATTAAGGTAATTCATAATTTACCGCACTTTCTACAAACTCAGCGTTCTTCTCTTTTTATAAGAAATAAACATTAGTCTTTGATGTAACTAGAAATAAATAATTCTTTTACATTTCATACGGAATTAAACTTACTCTATTACATGTTTAGTTAAATTAGCTGTCCTATAATAATAAAATAAAATATTTAATTAAATTAAATCTTTATCTTTTTTCTAGTTAGAGATAATGATTTATCTTTATTGGATATCCACATCGGTTTGGCTCGAATTGTCATAAACAAGTACACGTCTGATCCAAGTGTGTCCGGCATGCCGATTAATTAAATAGATGGTTTGAATGGTCGTGTTTAATCTTGTCTTCGGTATCAGATAGGTACAATTGACTGATAAATTAGAAATAGTTCTATTCAACGACGCTTCTTTTGTATCGCAACAAATGAAATTGTGTGTGTTAACACAAACCTCTTTCGAATGCAGTCGAAAATATAAATGTAACCAAAAACCGGTAAGAAAACAAAAACGGAGAAATGACCTTTTATTGTTCATAATAAAAGTTCACTCTGATATATCCTTAAGATATTAAGCTCCGATAGACCCCAGTGCCGCCATGCCACTAATGCAATAAATGAATATTTCGTAGGGTTATAAATGTAACAATCAAAAAAATTTGTATTTCAAGACATGTTAGTGTGAAAATATGACAAACACACAATAAAAGAATAATTTTATAATTAAGTTCAGACCAAAATTTCTTTAATAACACGTCATTTGGGTTATTTTTACATTAAAACAAGACATATGACTTCAATTCCGACCTAATTTTATGTACTACAAACGTCTAAATACAAAAAGTATATTTATTGATCTCCTTTAAGAGACTACAGGAATGCAAATTAACGTTATTTTCCACATAGCCACGAAATATTAAATTTGATAATAATGCGAAAAAATTAAAAAAAGAAATGTTTTTTGCGTCATAATAGTCTAAAAAAAATCTCATTCCTTGGAGAAAAAAAAACGCGTACAGACGATTCTTGAATGCACAAACAATTATTGAAAACCATTCATATGAAAACATCCACATAAACTACAGATATATACACATAAACAAAACAAGTAAACAAAACAAGGAAACGATTCGCACAACGGAAACATATTTCTAAGGTGCAAACCAAGAATCGATCATCCGTTGTATGCAATAGCGCGTGACGCTGATCTGCTTGGAATCTGCTGATTTCATTGAGTAAAACCTCATTTTTTTACTTTGAAGTTTTTAAACGATTACCTATATGTCGTAATTGGTAGGTTTCTTAGTAGCAGACCTGATTGAGCATGTGTCGTGCGGTATTAGTGTTGCTAACTGTATTTAGCCTGGAGTAGAGGAATGGGGTTCCGTGCAATGAGTCTCATAGGAAATTTGTTGAGAGTTACTTTGATGGATTAGATGGTTTTATATAATATTTTCAACTAATTTCTTATTTTTAACTAATTCATAGCAATATTTTGTTTCGAGAATTGGCAATTAGCTCTGAAAAAAACATCGGTGTAATCGCTGGGGAACTTTGAAAGAATAAATATCGAACCGTTTCTTACGGACACTCAATTTATTTCATCATTGCTTTCAACCCAAATCTAAATATTTAAGAATTCTTAATTTAAACGACAGTCACATATCGATATTAATACATATTTGTGAAAGCATCGAATATGCCGAGACGTAAACCGTTTAAATACGTAAAAAGTTGCATAAGTGTTGTCGAACATGTAAGAAACACTTTCGTATTGTGTAACCGTCGGTTCTGATGGACGGGAAGCAGTCGCTTTAGTAACAGCATTGTTTTCGATTGTTATGGTAATGGCGAAAAAATTTGTGTCTAAAAAGCCGTTTTTTAAATTTTGAATTTAAGATGCAGAAATATTTTTGCTGATGTGAATTTTTAAATTGTCTTCTTACTATATGGTACATTTTCGTGCCTAGTAGTACACAAATTAAAGTGAGTGTCATCCACGCTGTCACGACCCACTCCAATTTTTTGTAATGTATAGACCAAAAAATTTGTGGGAAGTGTTTTGCGCACCCCCTACCCTAACCGGGTGTCGCTCCGATAAAGGCTGCTCAGCATTCCCATGCCACAGCCAGCAAGGTGGATTTTAGTGAGTCGGTGCAGCTCTGGTGAGTCCCACATCAACGCGCAGAAGTCGGTGCCTGCGGAGCTATGCATGACGCATCTTCCACCTCCCTCCCCACGGAGGGCGCTGATTAGGCGGCTAAAAAAAAAGTAGGTAGTGGATTGCGCTTACTATATCTATAATTATTTCAGACTTTTTTTTTCCTAAGACAAAAACACTAACTGTATGACCCTAAAGTAAGCAGAGCTTGTGTATGGGTGACCATACAGCGAACTGGGAGGGACCTAGAATAAACATACATGTATAAATATAAATAACATCGTCACAGCAATTAATGCCTCAACCAGAACTTGCACCTGGGACCTCCGGCGTGTGAGGCAGAGCTACTACCCACTACACCACTCGGCCGTCAAACTTCGTCTCTCATCGCCCTTAACATATTTCCGGATGCAAAACTGAAGTTTGAAGATTACATTTGAAGATTAACAAAATTATTTTACAATAAAAGACAACTTTTATCTTTATAATTACCACATAAATTCTTAAAAAAATAAACACGGTTCCGCAAAAGAAACAAAATATAAACCATATCATTACCTAGTAACTCCAAATGAGGTTTACGGGTTTTCACATGTCTATCAAATGACAGAAATATCAAATGTGGAAATATCATGTTGCATACGAGTCGCCGTTGTTTGTGACCCTTTTTATAACGGTTATCATACGTCAGTTGTTTTACCTGACCTTGTTGCTCCAAATAACTTTAGAATAATTTAAATGAATTTGCTTTATAAGTCTGATCTTTTTTTTTTCGAAATGGACAGTTTATTTATGGCCCTATTAGCCTTTTAAATTTCACCGGACTTTGTGGACTAGCGCTGAGGGTGGGTTAGGCAATTCGAATGCCGTGTTGCCCTATTTCTAACTGGAACGCCGGCGTTCCTTGTTGTAATAGCGTCGTCGGGATCTGTTAAGACGTTACGCGGACGCCTGTAACGGACCGGCGCGTCTGGGTTGGCTGTGTACTCAGCTGACTTATTAACCAGTGGGTTGGGATGTTGGGGAGCGTTGTCGAAGTAGCGTCTAGATACCAACTTCATCAACGTGGCAATAGTGGGCAGCTCGAGATCTCTATGCAGATCTAAATTGTTGACATAGGGCAGGGCCCCGAGGCATTTTCGTAAGAACCTATTTTGAATAACCTGCAAGTTATTGATATTCGAATTGCTGGCGTGAAAACCACACTGGCATATGTCACGATGGGGATAATTCTGATCATTTATTAAGTTAAGTTTTATATATTGACTCTAGGGTTAATTTATTTGAAAATAGACCAGCAATAATTAGGCAATTCATTACTTGGGGATAGAATTCACAGATCACATTTAATTTTGTAGTCGAGTGATGCACATCACTGTGCAAATGCAAAAATGTGACGTATCTCAATTCTTAAGTAAACAAAATGATGACAATGGTCCGCGAATCCTAAGTACTTATTGATGACAGCTCTCACTTCTGCCAATATCTCAACTTTGCAATAAAACTGAAGTCATCACTTTTGTCTGACCACTTCCCTATGAACACGAGTGTAATTCATAATATTATACATGTGAATGTGTCGTTAGTATTGCACATTTTTTACTTATTTGCATCCGTGTTCAAAAGCGTCGGAACAGTAAAGGAATGAATATGCCAGAAAGGTATGAAAACGAAGCTGCTTTTTTTTAGAAAAAATCAACAGAATTGTTCGTGAAACATGATATACATTAAAATGTGTGGTTTACTTAAGACAAGGCTTGACACTGTTTTGACATTCATGTATTAGACAAAAACTCAATTTGTTTCTACGTCAATGCTAGTCACGCAAAATCATTTTAAGAGATTTAGATGAAATTAAATGTATGTAAAGATATAATTTGACCTTGACCACATTGTTAACTTTTCTAAATATAATTAATAAATACAAATAAATAACATTATTTGAGCCGCGTTTTAGCAACAGTATTTACTTCTTAAATACTATCAAATAATGTCAAGTCTAATTCGAACGTCCTTGCTCAATCACATTATCAACATCCGTCCGCAATTAAAATGTAATTAGAAACTTAAGTAGGTATATCTCATTTCAACAGAACGCAACATTCGCAGGACTGAATAATATTGGTGGCTAAGCTGGATAAATATTTGTTTGTTTTAACTTTGTCAGAACACGTGATGATTAGTGGCATTCGCACCAATGGACATCATAAATCGAAGGTTTTATTCTTGATTATTAATTTATTAATAAATGATGCGTTACCGACCGAAGGCATAAGTTGGAATAGCCCTTGTTCCAGTTATTGCACTGGTTATTCCTTCCCTTTGACCAGAACACAACCGGTGGTTATTATGGTGGTCAAAAAAATGGTAAAAAACGGTGGTTAAAAAAGGAAGGACTGTAGTACCGCCCCATATAAGATCTTAACAAAATCAAGTTTATTTTCTAGTCCTGTTTAGTTCTACCACTTTACTACACCAATTTAATAAATATCTACTTTATATACAAAAAAGCAATCAAAACAGTAAGTAATTGAATGGAAAATAAATTACGTACATAACAGAATACCGTTTTATGCCACATGACTGATTTCATGGAATTTCTGCGTTGTTTGTAAACGAGGTATACATGGTTCAACTCACCTTTGCACGTGGTGATATGTGTGCCTGTGCTTGTACATATGTAACTTAACTTTGTGTGGCGCGGGAACCCTCATCTTGTGTGTGAACGTGTCAACACGTGTTCTCGCCGGTTTAGCCACACACACACACAGTTGATGTATATATGCAACCTTAACGCAAACATAGCACCGCGCACAAAATCGCGTTGAACGATCTTTACGGTAAATCGGTAAATCGAAATAATAATTATTATTATTTAATTCTTTACCCTTAGGGGAAGGCAAAAGGATCTAGCCCATGCAGCCTGTAAATTGAAATAAACGCGTAAAACCATCATGGCAGAGGAACAATTATAATTTTATTTTATTTATTTATTTAATAATTAATGTACACACAGGTTTTAATTACAGTATAAAAAGAAGTTACCAAATCATGTACAAAGGTACTGCTTATTTCTAAAAGAAATCTCTTCCAACAGACCTGTTCAGTTTAAAAATTATTTATTATTTAAAAAATATTTAGTTTAAAAACTAAAATCATTTTTATACAAATATCGTGGGTTTTCAATGGAGTTTATTTATTAGGTAATACAAAACGATTTTATTTCATTTCTGAATTCGTTTTGTATTGGAATTTAACCATTCGTTCTAAACGGACGTGTACATTAATCATATTACATCGGAAAATAATAAAGAACACTTTCATATTCAAATTTGTTACTACCCCCACGCTGCATAAGCCTTTTTATCTATGGGCAACGATTCATACTACCCTAAACATACCTTAAGTTCATAATACCGTACCTTACCTTAAATACAAAGATAGCCCCTTTCTTGGCCCTCACCATAATTCATGGTACATTGAGACCCTAATAAGCGGCACCTGACACAAACTGGTTGCTCGTTTACCCACAGCTTTCGAAACTTCTAGTAATGTGGACTTTTAAAAAGCTTGAGAACACGTTCTTAATTTAGTTCCATTTTAATTACTATAAATGCTGCCATAAACTATTTCAAACTTAAAATTGTTCACTTTAAAGATGTTATTAGAATGGTTAGTAGATAGTGCTACTCGTATGTTGCAAAGTTTCACTCTAAAACGTTTATACTTTAGTTTTAGTACAGCGTTGAGTAACTTGCAAACATATGTAGGATTTAATGGCTAAATAAGTACCGATTTACAAGTCTACAGTTCAAATATTCGTATTAAAATAAAAACTTTACTGGGATTTTAGTGACCTATGCAAGTATCTATAAATGACAAATTGCATTGTTAAAAATGAAATGTTTTGTTAGGATTAGTTATTGTGTTTCTAAAAACATATCTGTTATTTAATATCAACAGTATTCAAATATAAATAAAGTTTAATCAGAAACATTTCTAATTTTATAACAATTCATCTTAACTTGCTCAATAAAATTTATATCAAACTTATGACCGAACCTTTCAGCTCTTTCATTATTTACCTTAAATGGCTGGTATCACAACAGATACATTACGCACCTCACACGCACTCCATTATGTTGCTCCTCAACAGGAAAAAATAATGATGCATAACATGGGCTTGCAAGCACAAAAGCAATAAAATAAAATATGAACGCAATATGCTGTATAATAATACTGTTTAATAAGTATTTGTACTGTTATAAGTCCGTACAAGTTCTTTCACTTTATATAGAACGACCCGCCCACCCCAGCTTCGCACGGGTCTATGTCATTGTATTTTAAATCTGTAATTTCTTCGAAAATATTCATTTAAATTACACGCTGTAAAGGACCATATTTATCTATATTATATGCACAATGTATTTAAGTTACTTAATTGGATAAGGATTAATGCTGTACTGCTTAAAACCAGGTTATTGTGGGTTATCTCTAATAGATAGACATATACCATCGCGGACTTTTTGAATATGCTACAGTATTGTATACCTTAAAAAGGTCTACAATACTGTAGCATATTATTTTGATCTATCTAGTATGGTTCAGCCAGCGTTTGCAATGTAAGCGCAGAAAAATGTGTTTATTTACGACATCACATTAGAAATCTCTGAGATTATCAATGTTATTCATCTATATTATGCATGTATTATACATATAAACCTTCCTCTTGAACCACTCTATTTATTTAAAAAAACCGCATCAAAATCCGTTGCGTAGTTTTAAAGATCTAAGCATACATAGGGACATACATACAGCGGGAAGCAACTTTGTTTTTTTTTATTTATTTAATTTAAATTTTAAATTTGTCAATACACAACTAAATGTAAATTAAATCAAAATAAATTCTTACTTTTTGTTATACTTATATGTGCTAAATAGATACGTAATTGGTTGTTAATTCTAATAAATGAATTTTTTTTCTTTCTTTCTTTTAAGAGCAAGTAAAAATATTTCATACCGGTATAATTTCGTTTGTATTTGTCGCGATGTATATTGAAGGTTTTGTTCGCGTAGTTACCAAACAACTGAAAAGTACCATTAGGCGACCAGGAACAAGATTTTTGAGGTCCGTGCCTCCGAAGCTAACCCGTCACCAGATATGAAAAATATTTTTTCATATTTTACAAACTATTTAAAAGATTAGTGTGTTTTATGTTTTACCTAGTATAAACATGTTAACGCAATCAATAAACACTGGTTATTGACGTCATTTACTTTATGCGCTGGGGTTCCAAATGGATAACCGCAAAATGATAATGCTATCTATCAAAGACAACAATGCTGCGTTCCGTTTGCCGATTACAGCGCTAAAAGTGCTCAAAACCGTTCCGATTCGTTTGAGCGCGCTAAAAGTGTTATTAGTGCTGTTGCAATCGGAACGGTAAATATCGCGCTAACATTCTGTTTGTTCGTCGCTTAAGTCTAAAGTTACAATTTCATTAAGATCCTTGACCCTGAATGAAGCAGGAGCCATTTTTTCATATTATTACAAAAGAAAATTAATAAGTAAGCTTTTAAAATCTTTAATCGACTAATGAAAACATTAACAAGTAACGTCATGTGTCAGTTTTGACAGACCGCTCACAGTGACCATGCTCCGTAGCTTTGGCACTGTGAGCGGGAAGATGGCAGCGTTTATGACGTCATTGATGACGTATTGATATCGCTGTGAGCGCGCTCACGGGCAATCGGAACGGGTATATGAGCGCTGTGAGCGCTGTAATCGGCAAATGGAACGCAGCACAAGCAATCCACTTATTAATATTATCATTACCTTCTATCATTATGCAAAGTTAATCAAATCAAATACCAGTGCTGACATTAAACAATAGAATGTATTATTTGAAACCAGTTTGACCACTTATTATGTTACTCATAAAAATAACACTCCGTGTACTATCAAGTTCTGATTTATTCAAATAAACACACAATTTTAATTAAAATTAATAAAACTATATCAGTTAAATATATATATTTTTTATTTATAATGCAATAATAAAAATAGTTATAATTACTATTTTCAAAAAATCAAAAATTTCAGGGTTGCCTGAAAGAGAATCACTCTTTTAGTGATGAGGTCGACCAAATTGTAATTTTTTTAAAGTATTCTATTATATAGATCTACTGCTAATATGTTTGCAGTCCAATTAGAACCTTACAACGGAGTATTAAGGATGCTTACAAAGCTATTCCGACGTTTTTTGAAGTATTTTTCATTCTGTTTAACTTGGTAAGTTTTTTGGTGCGAGAAGAAGCGCCAAGCTTCTGTTTAACCTTGAACTTATTTGCGTTTTTGAGCTTCTCGAATAAATAAGCAACGCCATAGAATTAGCCATAATACGACCACTGTACATGGGCCCACTCCAAAGATGATGGACCACGTGTGAACACTATATAGCCTTTCAATTTACTAAAAAGTCCGAGTCGAACAGTTTTGATGTCTCTTTTATAAATATTCATTCACCACATAGTCTATGGATTAAAGTTGCTTATGGAGAACAATACCTCAAGCTTTTCGAGTGTTCAGTGAATACATACATACATACATATATAAGCATACATTTCATGGAAAGATCGCACCATCATCGTCGTTTGCCTAAAGATGAGTTGGAACGGATAAAAGTGAATACTTTTAAGCCCAGAAATATTAAATCTGCCTTTAAAACGTTTATAAATAAACAACTCAAAATTGTATGATTTATTATGACAATAATTGAGATATTAGTCTGTGTTGATGTCGCTTTAACACAATTTGGAACTTGACAACGATTGATCGAAAAGATCTTATTCAGTTATATACTCATTAGTCTAATTACCAGTCTCGTAGGCAGCTAAAAAATAATATCGTGCTATATTTTTTCCAAAACTGAATTTTTAATTAGATGTTTCCCACCTCACAAAAAGGTCGAAAATTTAGAATAATAATAATATAATAAATCCCCAGACAAACACACCAACTGTATAGCTCCAAAGTAAGCATAGCTTGTGTTATGGATGACCATACAGCGAATGGGGCAGGAACCCAAAATAAACGTACATACCTAAATATCAACAACAATGACCCGAGAACATACATAATGTTCATCACGCAAATGAATGCTCCGGCCAGGACTCGAACCTGGGACCTTCGGCGTATGAGGCAGGACTTTTTACCACTACGCTACTCGGTCGTCCGAGTCCGTTACAAGATTATTAAATTATCTTGGCTTCTAGAAACGGTGATCTGGATTTTATCTAAAAGAAATAACGTTTATTTTGTTTGTCGTGCGACTGATTTCTATTAAGTTTACTTTAACAAATACTGTTGCAAGCTTCCAGGTTAGTTATATAAAATTCTCATTCTGAATTCTATTCAAATGAACAGTCATATATTATGAAAGTATTCAAAGACTCTAGAAGAGAGACCTATTCTTCAATTAACTATGTCAAATGAAAGAACTTTGTTATCATTTCCAATGCGCCTTGCACAAGATTAAGATTTTGCTAAAAAAATTTTACTTATTTGTCATGTAGTGCTATGTAGTAAAATTGGGATCCGTCGCTCTGGTGTAGGTTTAAAGTCTAAAACGCGCACACATACGGCCATGCGAACAAATAATTTGAACTATCCATACCTACTATCAAATAAATGATTGCAGAGTTAATATTGGTAACATGCAGTTTACAACTTTCCAAGGCTGGCTAGGTATAATGTGCATGCTGAAATCCGAACGCATAACAGTTTCATAATAGGATAATAGTTTCAACTCGAAACTAGTTCGATAAGTCCTTACCCAAAATAGTCAAAGTTTCTGAAATAGAACAGAATATGTCAGTCATCTTCTTAATTTACAATAAAAATTTTGGTGAAGATATACCTGTATAATATTTACAAATAAGTTATATTATTTACATCCGCAAGAAAGATAAGTTAGTAATTAGTATTAGATGCAAGAGACTTTCATTGGATATTTTACCTAAAGGCTAACTGTTCTTCAAAATGCAATTATTTTCATGTGAAACGGCTTTTATCTGCCTGCCAGCAATTTTATTCTATATAACCTTAAAGAAGAAAAATAGCCTTAAAATTGTAATTAAAATGATGATCACCGATGATTCTGACGTAAAATAAATAGACCAGGTATGAAAACATTGGATACTCTACATTGTAAGTAGTTTTACCAGGATAACATGACTGGCTGGTCAGACTCTAAAAAAATAACTACCAGTTATAAAACACAAAAAGAACTTTTTATGCATTAAAACATCGAGCTCCACTTATCCGTTTTTAAACGTAAACGGTCTTAACTACCTTTTCGACCTCGTAGTTAATGTGTGATAGTCAATGTTAAAGAACAATGGTTGTCGCAAAAACTTTAATGATAATGTGGTGTTTATAAATTCGTCATTGTTTGATCGTAGGTGGTGTTTATCAAATAACGCCTCAATTTGTTATAGAATAAAGGTATTCTCATTTCCAAAAATTATTTAACTTAGGTACAGTCGGAAGCGTTGGTGGAGGCTCACATGCATATTCAAATCTCCTGTTGTGCCATCTGCCTAATATCCGAGGCGCCTATAAATTACCGACCAACGCGCAAACGATTCTACCCTCGGCCATGGTCTCCGCCGCCAGCGCCGACGCACCCTACTTGTTTAGCTCAGCTACTTTCGTACGAAGCTTACGTCACTTTTTTAAATTGTATAACACATTCAAATCATATCTTCTCGATTATGATTAAGTTACGTCATGACCAATAATAGTTATTATTATATTAATTATGATTAAATATTCATAGCCCTTTTTGCTGCACAATCAGCTTAATAAAATAGAGTTGACCAGTATTTCATAAATATAAGTCATATTGTATGGACATGAAAGTTATGAAAACTGTGACATATATACACTTAAAGATATGCAAACCAAATACAATTCGTGACTTACAGCTACTATAAAAATGGAAAACGTGATAGTACCGCAAAAAAAATCGTGATTGATTTAGTGCTTAGTGCTTGACGACACTACAAGGGACTCGAATGCTTATATGAACCTGCACCAACTTACCGAGTGTATCTAAATGTGGAGATAGATAAAATGGCTGAAACAAATGTGATTTTTATTAATTTACTTAAATGGCAATGCTAACTTGAACAACGATTATCAGTAACTCGGCCATTCAGTAGCGTAGCGGGCTTAGCTTAATGATTCTGTCAAATTTACTAAATAAAATGTTACCTTCTTAAATATTTACCTACAAAATAAATTTTAATACTTTATTGCATGAGAATCAGGTGAACATAAGTAGTTAGTTCTAGTCCACCATTGGAATCCTTATTTTCTCTTTTACGAATTAAGCAACAAGTATGTATCTTAAAAAATACTCCAACGAAACAGAGGCCTTTCAACTTGAGCAATAAATATACGAATTTTGATCAAAACAGCAACCAAATAATACATGAAAATGTTCATTAAATGAAGTCAGCTAAGGTCTCCGATAAAATATGTTTCGAAATTGAACGCCCCCGTTCAAATCGTGTCGAGGACTCTTGATTAGATGGAAAATTGAATTTCCTGCTAAACGCCATTTTTTTAATTGACACCGGCATTAAAAATGTGGTTTAATTTGTCGTTGGACGTTTGAACACTCGAAATTATTGGCCTGGAACTCTTTTACGGGGCCTCAGTAATCAATGCCTTGATAATATATCTAGAATTTTGTAGAATATTGATAGGTAATGTGAATAGAAGCTTATATTCAAGTCATTTAGGCTGTTTTTGTTCGGTTCAGTTACGATAAGAATCGTTCAGCGACCTACTTGCCGTATTACTTATGAGTATGAGACTTTCTTTAGGTAGGATTTTATAGTTAAACTACTAGTATTTGGTAATAATGGTGAACGGTACAGGCAATTCAGTTCTATTTCATCTTTCATAATAAATAATACTAATTTCAAGTTGCAGCTATTTCTTTTTTTTTTCTGCACATTCAACTAATTAAAATATTTAATAATATAATACTTATTTCTTGCCATCTTTTGATGGGCAACCATACGGACCCGAGTTATGTATCTTATTTACATTAATAACTATAGAAAATTTATTTTTATTAACAATGAGATCTTCTTAATTAAATTAAAGTAGCAAAGTATTCAAATCAAACAATGTACGCTTTGGAAATCATCCCTGACCCGGTCTCTCGTCGACACCTCTGCACTACCAGTATGTACATACGTAGGTCGCAGTATAACCACTATCGTGCAGTCACTAGATTACCTACAATACAAATGAAAGTTTCTGTAACAACATGCGCAAGGAATTCGATAACTTACGTGTCGCTCTTATCTTAATGCTCCAGCAGATTTTAAACGCTATTATACAAAGTTTTATAGTTTTACATCATTTAATCCGCACTTGATACAGACAGTTTTTTTATGTTACGTATTGTTACTAGATGTGACTCGTTTGACGAGACGAAACATTGCATTTATTAACAAATAGACATATTTTGAAACTATATTTCAAATATAATTCAAATATATTTTATGGAAGTTGAACCTACTACCTCGAACATACTATAAATTAGTATAAATTAGTTAGCGATGTGATACATAAAAAAACAGCGTGTAATAGATTTAGAAACTAGGAGTAATAATAGATCAAAACTATTGTCAACACCTTTCGTAGAACAAAAGGAATGTAAATTAGTATGTTTTATGAAAAAATATTTAATAATATTTAATTTTATTTATTTACGTACTGAATGAACATTATCAATAAATATAAGTCGTACGGCGGCACACTGAGTTAAAAAGTCAAAATTTTGCTGAGCAAAGCTGGACTTAGACGTCGTAAAGATATAGTACAAATTCGCTTAGTAAAATCTATACTTAAGTTAGCCTTTATTAACCATTAATTGGCATCGCTAAGTGCGGCCGTCAATACCTATATTTGATAATGTTAATAGTATCGTGTTGTTAATTATCACATTAGATTAAAATCGAATAACCATCCCGGCATATCTTTATATTTTATTCGAAATTTATTGGTTTTAGGATCTCCTTGGACAGTGGAGGTGATGGCAGGTCCACCAGGAGGCGGAGAGCCCACCAGGCTGATCCCAGCTCGAGTCCCAGCTGTATTTGAAATATCTACAGCTCCTGGAACTCCCACTTTTAGTAAAAACGAGGTAAGGAGTTGGATCAAATAATTTTAAATGAAATGTTCAACACATTTCAAACATTTTCTAGTAAGATGATAACATCAGCTGCAATAAATAAATGCTTAATTTACACACGTTATTAATCAATGTAGATTGTGGACATAGTACATAAAAATCAATGTCCGTTACTCATTAACGCCAGAGGGCCTAGACAAGTGGCATTCGGCGATGGAATAGAACAGTCAATAGAATGGCAAATGTAGGTATGAAATTGACATATTCTTTTGACTGAACGTTTCTTACGCATTTGTCAATGCCAAACAGTTAGCATTCAGTCAGACGGCCTAGATGAGTGGCAAACAGCTGTTCGGCTTAAAAAGCTGTTAGCATGTACCTAGTGTGTCTTAATGTTGTACATTTTTTTAATTCAATTCCTTAGGGGCTGAATCGCAAATAAAATAGCTTATAGAAATTTTTGTTTAAATAGTACTATCATAATTTATTTATTTTGAGAAGTTGTTTAATTTTCAATCATATTTTTTTTTAAATTTGTGTACACAAATATGGGAAGGTACAAAATTACTACTTCCTAGGAAAATTTATATATAGCAATGAGTGTGGCTTTTAAATTCAGCCAACGCCGTTTAAAATTATTAAGCTGTTAATTATATATTTTTTAAATTATCCAAGTATTCTGAATTAAAATGCTCATAGAATAATATATTGTTTATAGGTCAATGTAACAGTAACAGCTCCTTCACGAAGACCAGTGACAGCCAGAGTTGTGGATGTGTCAGAAAGACCAGGAGTTTACAGAATTGAGTTCACTCCTGATGAAGTCGGCACACACTTGATAGATGTATGTAAATTTGTATGTAAATAAAAATTAAATAGAAAAAGACCCTCTTCTAATATCTATTTCACAATTTATTTATTTCATAATTTATGTACACACAGTAGTTAAAGAAAGTTAACACAGTGATTTAAAGTAAGTACAAAGGTACAGCTTATTTCTATAGAAATTTCTTACAGCAGACCTATGAGTGGAGAGTTTAATATCAATGCAATAATAGTGTGTACTCTTAAGGTAAAATTACTTTAACGAGTAACATAAACATAATTTAAAAAATAAAAAAATATATATATTATAAATATATATATACATATATTATAGTACAAGTATAAGTATTTATATCTATTCTTTTTTCTTTCGTTTTAAAATATTATTGGTTGATTTTGTGATCGCAGGTATCTATTGCTGAAGACAAATTGACTGCTGGCCCTCTAGTCGCTAAAGTATACGATGCCAGCCTAATCAAGGTCACTGATGTTGGAAACGCTATTGTTGGCCAACAATGTCAATTCAGAGGTAAGTAATAAAATAAAACTAATTCTATTGCTATAAATTTTTTTTAACCAATTATTTTAAGTATTTTTTTAAAAGACAATTGTACTTATAACTTGAATTACGAATTAAAAAAATTCTTTATCTCTTTCAGTGGATGCAAGTGCTGCCGGTGAAGGCCAACTAGAGATTTCTATAAACGAGGGAGAAGTCCCAAATCATGTACAAGTAAGTTGATTGCCTATAAAAATAAGATAAGTATAACAAATTCTAAAGGTGAGAACAAAATAAATCTTATTATTAGTTTCCATCTGAATATGGTAATGAGCTAGTCTATAGATAATCTTCACTAAGATCACATGAACATAAATTTTAGTCGTAGAGTTTCTTATGTTAAGATCTCATCTGGGGCGGTACTAAAATATATACATATACTAAAATATAATTAATAAATAAAATACCTATGACTAATGCTGTGCCAGTTACCATCAGGCGTATATACCTGTCTGATTTGCTATAAAGTTAATATTCACGTATGTAATTCTTAAGTTACCCAAAAAGTTCAGGCGTTCTTTCGAGTTTGGTCTGAAACTTCTTTTAAATACCGACTGCTTTTTTGGTTGACCGACTGATTCACTTGCTGTAAATCTAAAAATATTACCCCAAAAACGTTTTCTTTTTCTTAATAGGTCGTAGGCGGAGGAAGGTGTTTAGTATTCTGGAGACCTGAAGCCCCGACACCCCACCGAGTAGACATAAAGTTCAATGGAGAGCCTGTGCCATCATCACCATTTGTGTTTCACGTTGCACCTGCACAAAGAGTCACAGTGGACACAACACAAATAGGTATGATATTATCTCTTATACTAATTCAATCAGTACAACGAAGTTATTTTTATTTATCTTCTCATAGTATGCGATACAAAATGTAAATACTTTGCAATCAATAACAACATTATTGACGTTTTATCAAGTTAAAATGAGGCTGTGTGGCTTAAATCCATACTCATCCTAATAAAAGATGAATTTTAAATACTACTATAATACTCAAGTGCTGTGTTCCGTTTGCCGATTATAGCGCTCACAGCGCTCATATATCCGTTCCGATTGCCTGTAAGTGCGCTCACAGCGATATCGATACGTCATCAACGACATCATAAACGCCGCTATCTTCCCGCTCACAGTGCCCAAGCTACGGAGCATGATCGCTGTGAGCGGTCTGTCAAAACTGACACATGATGTTACTTTGTTTATGTTTTATGAGCGACAAACGGAACGCACTAAAGTTAAAATGACAGTTCTGAAGTTGACATTGACATTTAATTTGTTTTCGGTCTTTTCGTAAAGTTAGTAAACAAAACAAAATTCCAAATTCCAAATAACTCTGGCTGAATATAGAGATATTAATAAAAAATGGGGTAGGTAGAGTATTAATCATTATGTGGTCTAAGGCCAAACAAAGTATGATGTTTTTTTGTATATATTGTACATTTGTGAAGTTCTAAATAAAATAATCTTCTCTAGAGTTAATACCTGTCGGCGAACTAGCGTCATGTACATTCAGAGTCGAAGGCGCCGGAGGTGGCGAACTGACAGTCACTGTTCGAGGTCCTCGCGGTGAACTTCCAGTAAAAATGACCGGCGACGTAGTCTCAGGATTAGTAGCCAGCTTCACACCTCGAAATGTTGGACCTCACACTTTGACTGCTCATTATAATGGCCAGCCAGTACCGGTACGTATACTCATAATTAAACTGTTCTAAATAGGTTACCATATTTTGCTAGAATTCATGAACTTAACATTTCATTTCTGCACTGAAATGTTCAATTCACAATAGTTATACCTACAACTCAGTGAATTGTTCATATACGAGGTTATATTAAATAAAACTCTATTTCAGCCATTTTGGTTTTCTAAATTGCACTACAATTAGTTATGTTCCATTACTTTCATTTTATTATTTCAGGGTACACCATTTGTATCTAAAGCCTATGACGGTAAACTAGTCAGTGTTTCTGGTGGAACTTCAGCAAGAGTTGGAGATCCAGTGCAGTTGGCTGTAGATGCTGCTCAGGCTGGTGAAGGAAACCTAGAAATCACTGTTGCTGCTCGAGGATTGAATATCCCAACTCAAGTTCATCCACAGGTACATGGTTTATGAATGTTTCACTATCTGATATTAGTTACCTTTATTTGAAATACTTTCTTCATTTCAGGTTTACTTGAATACTACTAACTTTTATTAAATTTTGTTTTTATAGGGAAATGCAAGATTCACAGTTTCATTTACACCTACAGAAGCCTGTGTTCATATTGTGAATGTTTCATTTAACAAGGCAAGTTGTTAAATTGTATTTTTATTTATATTATCAAACATAGATAGTTGATACAAATACTTACATTATATACATACATATTTGTTTTAGTTTAAATAGATTTCAATTAACTTATGGATCCAAATTACAAATTACTGAATAATACTTAAAGATTATATTACAAACACATATATAAATAAATATATAAATATTCATAAAGTTCACCCCTTGATGGTACAGGAATACTGTTAAAAAAGGAAGATCAGTTAATATTTTTATGTTATGGCTTCTGTGCTAGTTCTTAACAATGCTACATCTTGAATATTAAATTATGACATACACTATTTTTGAAACCTTGAGATTGGTCTTACAATGCACTTTTTCGTCTGCTTACAGATGAGAGTACCTGGATGCCCTCTAGTAATCCAAGTGTCAGAAGGCAGTGGTGGTGGTGCTCGAGTCACTCTTCCAGGGCCTGTACCATTGCATCAGCCTGCTTCACTGACACTTCATCATTCTACCGCCACACTAGATCAGATTGAGGTCAATGTTGAGGGTAAGTGTGCATTGTAGTGAATTAAAAATGTATGGGAGTTTATGTTTGAACCTACGGGAGTTGTATGCTTATTATTAAGCTGATATACCAACAAAATTCTCATAACAGCTAAATGCACTTTAAATTAGTTTTACAAGTAAATTGCCCATGTACTATTGACAGACTCAATTGTGTCCATATATTTAACAGTTTATGTTAAGAAATAAAAACAGTACTATTTGAAATGTTCCAAATAAATATATTTATATTTATATCTGACACAATTCAGTTTGGTTGAGAGTAGACACTATTAGTTGAGAAGTGATTTGATTTATAAGTTGTTTAATTTAAATTTTCTAATATTTACATATTTTATATAATTTGCTAATAATCATGCATAATAATGCTGACAACAAAGTTAATCTCTCCTTACAGGGCAGTATAGATGAGAAAGGGGTTAAAATTGGCTTGTTGAAATGAAATATACAGCCAAATACCATTCAAAAAGAGACTTTTCTAGTAAATGATACCTAGAAAAGGAAAATTCATAGAAAACTATTAAAAAGTATAGGTTATTACGCTTTGCACACTAACAAACATTATTATGCATTGTTAACCACTTAAACTTATTTTAAATTTAGAAAAATGAATTAATTCATTATTGCTTAATATATTTTAGTACATATTATTAATTTTTATATAGGTGTAAGGTTTAAAAATGCTCTCACACATAGTAATTAGATAAGTCACATTAATATTTATATAGTTTAAGGATTAATCAATATCCATTATCTATGATTTATCAAATTTTAAGCTCATCCGCTTCGCCCTAATTCCTAACATTCAAATTCCAAAATCTAAATTCAAAATACGCTGGCCAGTTAAAAAAAAACAAAACGACATTTTCATAATCAGAGCTACTGGCCAGATATAAAAAATAATAACGGAGTGAATGAAAACTGGGGTAGGATGTGAGTTAGGGCAAGGCGGTGAGCTGACATTGCCGCGGTGACAGGTCCGAATGGCGCGTCAGTTCCGGCAGCGGTGGCGGCGGCGGGAACTGGCGTTTTTCGCGCTGAATTCGTGCCTAGAGCAGTCGGAGAACATAGACTCAACGTGCTGATCGATTCTACTCCTATACCGGCCAGCCCGTTTCATTTGAAGGTGAATTGTTTGAAATGCTCATTGAATACCCCTTTAATTTACCGAGAATGCATTTTTTTATATCTATGGATTTTGTTTTCAGGTCTATGACGTTACTGCTATAAGAGTAAAAGATGTCGCCCATGGTACTGTTGGAAAACCTGTCACGTTCTTAGGTATGTTCATCCATTTATTAAATCATTACTGTTTTATCTTACATCTTGGTCAAATTCAAGTCTATTTTAGAGTCGGTTAGTGTCACCCTATGATTTATATCAAGATTCCCATTTCCGATAAAAATACTATAAAATTTTCGAGTAAATATTCTAGCAACATTCAAAATATCGTCTTATTTGGTTCAGAAATACAAATTTTCAGATTTATACTCAGTTGTCATTCCCGAACTACTTACCAAAGCCTATACTCGTACCCGCTTTCATCCAACAGTTGAAACAATGGCAGCGGGGCCAGGAAACCTCGAAGTGACCGTGAACGGAGGCCGCGTGCCCACTGCCGCCGCCGCTCAAGGCGCCCATACTTACGCTATAAGCTTCACACCGCGCGATCCGAGGCCCCACACTGTGGAGCTGCGGTTTAATGGCGACCACGTGCCGGGTGAGTTTCGTATTTATTTTGTAACAAATTGGCAGCTGACCCGTATGTAGTGGAATCTTTTTTCATTCCCGCTATATGGTTTAAAAAAAGTCACCTGGTATGTAGCTCGTTACTTCGGGCGCCCATACTTATGCTACGAGCTTAGCGCACTTCATCGGTAAGTCAAATAACCATTGCTTAAATAACATAGTATTTTTAATTTTTTTTATCATGGTGACAAAATTAGTAACGACATTATAATTGGGTATTTGAATAAAATATATAATAACTACGTAGATAATGCGTTTATATGCATACCGTCATAATACAATTTGTTATATTTAATGCCAGTAAGCTAATAAATAATATTTTTTTAAATATAAGTTTTTTTATGTTTTTTAGTCAATATATTTATTATTGCGATATTAAATCTAAAACATTTTTCTTTTCAAAATATTTTTTTTTCTAAATAAATGATAAAAACTGGCATTTTCAAATGGTGTCAAAAACCCGTATAATAACAACGAAATGTTTCGCGAGGACTTTGCTGATCACGGTTATTGTATCAGTTTTACATTATTTTACTTGAAATTTGAACTGAATTATGCTGCATCACTTAAATATCGGTTTCGCAGATTACTATTAAAAACTGCCTAAATATTTATATTCGTCAAAACGTGACTAAGGCCTATAATAATAAATATCACGTTGCGCGTGCCATCTTGAGATCGGGAATGAGTGAACAGTTCAGTATACAAAATTACATCTGTCTCGCTTCTTGATATGACGCACTATTAAGGTCAAGTTTATCAACACGGCCTCGAGTGTTATTTATTGATAAGATTAACTTTTATTCTTCTCTCAAGTCTATCATCCCAAAATACTAATGTAACTTTCACTAAAACTAAAATAAATATTTCTACAATTAGGCAGTCCATTCGTGTGCCACGTGTCTGCGCCCGCGCGAGTCATAGGGGCGGGCTCGGGTGAGTCCCCGGACAAGGTTTCTGTTGGCGACACTTACTCTTTTAGTGTGGACTCCCCTACTGCCCCTATAGTGGAAGTGTTGGGGCCTGCGAGAAGGCCCGTGACTGTACAGGTAAATATAATGTTTTTTTTACATAAAATCTCGCGTTTGCTTTGTAGTTCAGTGTCGAAACAGGATACGAATGTGTGGGTGACCGAGCGAATCAATCAACTCTCGCCCTCACGCACACATATAAAGCTTGTTTGTATATACTATAGGTTCAACTAGTTAAATATAGAGAGAGGATCTAATCCACAATGACGCGGTCAAACATCTGATACTATAATGTGACTGAAAAATGATAGCATGCTAAATTGTGCATGTATAATGTGTACGTGACCGCTTTAAAACTACCGCATTCTTTGATATAATAAAATCCTAACATTTCTCATGTTTCGTGAAGGCATCTTAAAAATTTAACGTTCGGAATCACGAAAACAGGAATGTACGTTTTATGAATTTCTTAAAATATAAATGATCACAGATATCTGCTGAAGAAACAGTTGGAGAGAACGAAGCAAGCAAACGTTATACCATCGCTTTCGTGCCTGTCGATGTTGGAGATCACAGTATTGAGGTAACTAAAATGATTTGCAAGATTCATGCAAGATAAACTTTAAACGCTCATAATTTGTTTCCATCTTCTTTTAAACATACATGAACCTATCATAATATGAAATAAAATATTATTACAATTTATGCATTTAATTACAATCGAATTGTATTCACTCTTCATGCCATTTGTTTTAAGCGATCTTGCAAAATACATAATATACTATGGGCTAGGTCACGGAGCAAATATGTATAAAGAGGAGGTTTCGTACGTGTCTTTTTTTATAGAACTAGGTGAAGCCGATGCGTAGTTAGTGGGAGAGGGTTTTGCGTAATTAGACCAATTCCGAAATTAGAAAGTTGTACATGGATTATTAAAAAATCAAGTATAATTTACTAGATAGCGTCACTTGCTAATTTGCAGAGAACATTTTTCTAATTTACAAAGAAGGCTTTATAAATTCTAACGAGTGAGAAAACACATTCACTTCCTTCACTTCATAAAATAATGCGATGCATTTTTTGCACTGAGAAACAAATTAAAACGAGGCTTCAACAACAACCACGAGTGGCACTGACTCAGCGCCCCTAGCGAGGAGAGGCGTGAACTAAAGAATGTGTTACGTCAGTCTGTTTTGAGCAAGACTGCTACATTGCTTAGAACATCTCTTCTTTGTTTACTTCCTTCCGAACCTGTGGTAATTTCAATATTCGACGTCCTTAACCGAGGTCCGTGTCCTTAGGCGTATCGTGTGCAGGAGTGGTTTAAGTTCCGCAAAGCCTCACCGCTATGCTACAAAGTCCGGTGAAATTTAAAAGGCTCATAAATAAACAGTCTGTTACGAAAAAGAAATGTTCTTTTTATGTTCTATACGGGCTAGAGAAAGATATATTGTAAAGGAATCTTATCCCTCAGGTACGAGCAGGCTCAATGGGTGGCCATGTGGAAGGAAGTCCATTTTTAGTGAAAGCATACTCCGCCAGTCGAGTCGCCGTCACGGATATTTCTCCGGGGGTGGTTGGGAGACCCGTGTCTTTTACCATTAACGCTTCTCATGCAGGTATGATTGCTCAAAAATATCTAAAAGGCTTTAATTTATGCCTCAAAAGTACTCACAAGAAGTAAATATTGTTGTAAACATTGTTAAAAATTTTTTATTAATTAACTGAGAAAGAGACAGAACGACGCATTTACGATGCGCGCGAGCAAGACGGAATAAAGTTTTCGTTGTAGCGCCTATTTTCGGACAGTCGGATTGCGACTAAGTTAAATCAGGCGACGGGCAAGGTTAATATCAGGCACCAGGTGCTTGTCGCCTTATACATCACATTATTTAAACGGATTTCTTATCTAAATTCTGATTCGTCTATCAAGTCATGATACATATTCAGTGGTTGTAGAGATTCTCTGTTAAGTTGACGACCGAGTGGTGTAGTGGTTAATAGCCCTGACTCATACGCTGAAGGTCCCAGGTTCGAGTCCGGGTCGGGGCATTTGATTTGTGTGGTGAACTCGGATGTTTAATCTCAGGTCATGGTTGTTTGTATTTATATATGTACGGTTATTCTGGGTTCCCCCATAGTTCGCTGTATGGTCATCCGTAACACAAGCTGTGCTTACGTTGCGCAATGCAGTTGGTGTGTTTGTCTGGGGATTTATTATTATATCGTCTGACGCGGTACTTCAGTCAATATTTTGACCGCCCTTATAAAAGAGAAGGCAGAGCCAGTGCAGTTAGTGGAACCAAGGCAGTTCCAACTGAGGCATATGGCCGGCAAAGCGTGATTGGTCGGTTTAGTAACCATATTCAATACCGGTACAGGAAACTCCTATGACTAATGGTGATCATGGCTGCGGATGAACGGATGAGCTTGCGTGCTCGTTTGCTGGCTACAAACATCAAATTAATATGTATAGTCTATCCGCGATAAGAAAACAGTGAATCATCGATGCAACTACAAATATTAGCCAATGAGCGCACTGTATTAGTAAAAGTTTTCTTTTTGTCGGTGACGCTATTGGCTCTAATGCTGAGACGATACGTCGCTGTA
The DNA here is from genome assembly GCA_923062675.1 of Marasmarcha lunaedactyla. Lineage (NCBI taxonomy): Eukaryota > Metazoa > Arthropoda > Insecta > Lepidoptera > Pterophoridae > Marasmarcha > Marasmarcha lunaedactyla. The sequence continues at coordinate 7,339,398 of OV281342.1, read as the reverse complement.
TTCTTAACGCGAACGAACTGTAGTCCTATCGGAGAAGACGACTGTCAAACGTGACGTCATTAATGTCAGATACTATTATCAAAAGGGATCGATTAGTAAAATTGATACTCTATCGAAACGTCATTCAACATTGCAAGGAAATGTTACATAGATACAATGCATTGTACCAATAATAATTATAAATAATAATATTAGTTTATATATATTATACTATATGGAACAGAAAAAAAAAATACAATCCAAGTCTAGATACATTTACAGAATAAATTGGTCACCCTAAAAACAAATTCCCAAACCTCATGCACCAGTTAACACCAGATTGTAGTCGGAGTCTGCAAGTTCTAACAGAAGAATAAGACTATTATTCTTTTTGTAGGTGCTGGTAATCTGGAAATCATAGTTGCAGTAAATGGAAGAAATGTGCCAAACTATGTACAAAGTGAAGGCAACGCCAGGTTCAAGGTAAAATTGTGCTTAAATTCGTAAATAAATTTGTTACTTGTACCCTAATATTAACAGCTTAAGAAAGCATTTCGCATCTATGGAATTCAACGCGAGTCAGGAGATTGGTTAATCATAGTTGTCCTGTATGGGATTCTCTTCTATTGTTTGTAATATAAAACAAGTATTTAATCATTTAAATGTGATTGAATATAATTGGTGTATTTTAACACTTATACTTTTTGTTATGATTATGAAAACAGTTTGATATGTAAAGGTAAACTCCCCATGCGTCACTACAATATTTTTAAATAACCATAATAGTCTAAAACAATCAACTTATAGCTTTTTCCCCATAACAGGTAAACTTCAAACCCGTGGAGGCGGCACCTCACACTTTGTCAGTCCGGTTCAACGGCCACGCGGTCCCAGGCTCGCCCTTTACTTGCGAGGTAAGGTAACAGTTAAGCTCTAAATAATAATAGATAAATGCCTAGGCTTTACTGCTATGAATGAACTGGGGGAACCCAGAATAAAAACATGTATAATATATAAATGACCAACAACCATGACCTGAGAACACACATGCACCGACCAGGACTCGAACGTGTTACCTCCGGCGTACAGTACCACGTGAGGCAGGACAGTACCACTGAAGCTACTCAGCCGTCCGGCTAGTAACATCCTTTTTAGTATAATTTCTAGAAGGCCTTAGAATCAAGGGCTTTAAACAGAAGTTTCTGATGCCTGAACTTAAATTTATCTTACAAAAAACCAAATGTCAGTTAGCCGCATTTTATGTGGCATAAAGGTTTTCTTTTTGCAACAGAACAGCCTAGAAATATATTCACTTGACGTTTCGGTTCTTACAGCGATTGAATGTTCATACCCAATGATGGATTTAGAGACAATTTATTTAAGCTTTGTTGTGTGTCCACTTTTTGCTATCTAAATTGGATCGTTATGGTCCATCAAAACATTGGATCAACGAAGAGACTGGGTGCGTCAGTACCGCAATCGATGCAGATGACTTAACTATCAATGGAGTAAAGCAGTATGGATCCTATGTTAAAGCGCATTCATACCATTAGCGTCTACAAATGAAAAGTTAGCTAACACGAATCATGTTCATTGTTCATTCAATAAAGAAACCATCAGTAAAATATCTTCCACAAGACTCAGTAAATATCACTTGACAAAAAGGAAGGCAATGGATGGCTTGTATTACTTATTTCATCGTCATTATTGAGAAATAAACATTGAAGCAATAATTTAAAGTGTCTCCTATGAGAGATGTATATGTATTATTCCTAAACAATTTAAGAAATTATTTTTTAACCTTTGATTGCAGGTATCAGCCGCAGCGTCTGCTGATGCTCGCGCTTCCGGTCCAGGACTGTCTTCCACTCCAAGATCTGAACCCGCACATATACAGCTTACTGGGTTCCATTGTAAGTATTTAGGAGCATAATAAGCAGAGTGTGAAAAATGTGCTATCGAAAATGGTAACGATAAAATGTAAAAGTGGCTAGTTGCATTGGGTTATAGTACAATTATATTATTTAATGAGATAAATATGCAAACAAAGAAAAATATTTTATACTCTATTCACAGAAACGAACTAGTGGAGCACTTTCTTTGTCACATTGTTTCATAAAAACGACAAAGACAAAATAAAACTTTTAAGGGCGTAAACAATACTTAAAAAAAGCAAATGCCCGTTCATACTAGGCCTCTTAAAAACTCTCTTATCTTTTGCTTGGGACTTTTTTATAGGTAATTTAGTAACATAACACATGGTAAAATAATTTTCGAAGGAAATCAATAAAAATCACATTCACTTCTTATACCTAACATTGCCATTTATGTTTTTTATAACAAAAAGGTCTAATGTTAAATATTTAACATTAGACTGGTAAATGTTACTAAAGATGATGCAACATTGTCAAATGCCACCGAGAAATCAATCAAATTACAAAAATCTAGTGCACAAGCCTGGTTACGGGTCAATCGAATAATCGATGAAGCAAATAGTCGGAAGTAAATACACATCTGCACAGTACGGGAAACAGGAGTAGACTAAAAGTACTCGTTCTTTGTACATTACGCTATAGTTTTTTACAGACCAATCACCGTTAAAAATGGTGTGACTGAGATAGTGCTCTACTAGCTCGTTTCCGCGAATAGAGTACAGAAACAAAAAATATACTTACTCATATCAACACGTCAATCAAAATTAGTGTAGATGGGTCCACTACTTTGTGCGCTCGGCCCCAATGTGTTCGTCAACTTGTCAAACTGTGTTCTAGTCGTTTGAGTGTGCGTTTGCCATTAGTACATTTTTACCTCGTTCAATGTTACATGTTGTTGAAAATATACTGCTAGCTCAACGCATTTATAGGGCCGTCACAAATGACTTGCCCTATCTATACTAATGAAAACCCTGCTGCCTACGTCTTTCTGCCAAAGGGTCAAAAATAAAAACCTGTATATTACTAAAAAACAGGCATTTTTCTTGTCACAAAAATGTATCTTGTGATGTATGAAGTAGGTGTTCTACAGCTTATACCACGAGAGAATAAATTTAACAATTAATTGATGGGTTTAATTTGTAAGTGCTGTGATTCTGCTCTAATTAAACAAATTAAAAAATATATTGTAAATATTTATCTGACTATTCACACACACACGTATAGTATTATTGAAAAGAGTATGAGAAGGAAAGAAAGAAAACGCAATTTATTTCACCAGAAACCAGAAATAAATGATTTTAAAATCTAGAACTTTTTCTAATACACAGCCAGGAATGTTTTATCCGTTCGTTTGAAATTATTATCAATAAACTCTGTAATTACTAAACTGAGATTTATGTAAACCAAAAATTATTGTATCAAAATAATCCCACAGGCTTAGAAAAGGGTTAGAAGCCTTGTGGCTTAAACCACTCGAACTGCTATTTATAAATATATTTAACATTTCACTTATTACTTTTACTGTCCTTTATTGAATCCCAACAATGAGTATTTACTTGATACAAGTACAATCGCATAGTTTTGTCACAATACGGAATAACATCGCATTATGAGCGAGACGTATAACATATTTCTTAACTATACTATAAGAATGGCTGGATGATTTTATAAATATATATTTTGATCACACCGTTTCTGCCAGCGATCTTATGTCAACACCTCGATAGTTGTGTAATTATGACACATGTGTTTTCATACGTTTTTCTATCGTTTTGGGGGCTGTTTACGTTTGCGCATATACCGCAAACACTTTTGTAAGTGTTTCTATTGACTATCTTTTACAACTGTTTCTTTTACTATTTGATTCATTACCATGAGACTAAACGGCTACGCTAGTTTTTTTTTAACAATATTTTTTTTTTATTTCTGTCCTCTGTTCAAGTTTATACTTTATGGTTATTCAGTCGAAAAATTATGTGCTATCTTCGAAAAAAGTGTAGACTGTTTAAATTTTTTAAACACTGTTTTTGTCCACGCAAGCTATGTAAGATATGGACTTTTAAAAAGTGGGGGTGTATGGTAGTGAACAGAATGGCTTGTAAGTTGATTGAAGCTTGTTAGAAAAGTCAATTTCTTAAATTGCGATAGTATATTATAAAAAATATATGTATTTATATTATAGTTCTTTTATTATGGTGTCTGGTTTTTTGGTGAAATTCCGATGTTAATTTATAAGAAATATTTGATAATTTATTTTTATTCAAAAAAGTTCTTCAACAACTGTAACAAATCATGCAAGAAATGAGTACTTCATCTTTATTACTACTGGAATAACAATTGTGATATCAATATATATATATATGAAACTGTTACATAGTTATATGAAACTTCGTTTCTTGAAATTGAAAAGTAGTTAATATATTTTAAGTGTTCACTTCTTTTCTCGCCTCTTTTTCGAGCACTTAGTTTGAAATGTGGACGAGGCTAAATAATTCTCCCCCGATCAGCTGTCGGCTAATCTGGACCAGCTTAAGGCTGCCCAGGCCGTACAATCATCATGTCACTGTCACTTGCATCTTACGTGATTATTGTTCTCAGCGGGTGACCCTCTAGCGGGTCCCCGCTTGCGCACCCACCGGGTGTCGCTCCGATGAAGGCTGACAGCATTCCCAGGCTACAGCCGGCAAGGTGGTTTTTAGTGGGTTTTTTTGGAGGCTAGAAATAATATTTTTGTATAGAAATGATTTTTTACTCCAAATTCGAGATAATGTACTAATAGTTGGTAATAGCAAAAGTAATATATTCAATTATTAAAATATACCAAAAACGCGACATTCAGATAATTTTTATAAATAAACACTACATTTCTCAAAATACCACTGAACCGCTACTATCCGTTCCAGCTGGAGAGCCCACAGTATACGTGACCGGTCCAGGCGGTACCAACATACGCTCGCGTATAAACTCTCTCGGCGAAGGTCGCTATAATGCGACGTACACGCCCGAAGCCGTGGGAAGACACAATGTGCAAATTACAAGCGGGGGTCGCCCCGTACCAGGCTCGCCGTTTACTTGTAATGTTTATGATGTCAAGAGAGTAAGAGTGAGTGGATTAGGGCCGGGCGGTAAGTTTAACAGTGTTATATATATATATAATAGGTACTCACAAATTTTGCACTTGTAAAATAAAGCGGATTTTTTAAAGAACAAGTTAAATAAATGAAGTCCTTTCAAAGACAAACTTGGTATCGTGTCTCTGTGAATTAATGATAATTTAGTTCATATTTATATGATATTAACATAAGCTTTGTAGATCGCCATCTATTTTCTCTAAGGAATATCTGATCCAATAATTTTACAACACATTGAAAAGAAACGAAACTCTGTTATCTCACCATCCAGATATATGATTGAATATCAACCAAACGTTAGTACACGTACCTACAATTTTTTCTGTTTACCGCTCTAAATTGATTTACACATAATTTCAGACCTAGAAGGCACCCTGGAAGGTCTGAGCCTGGACGACGCCGCCGCCGACGAGGAAAAAGGCATCGAAGTCGGGAAGCCAGTCACCTTCAGTGTAGATGCTGCTGGCGCGGGAGAAGGGACCTTGGAGCTGGTGGTTTCTACACCTTCCACAACTGTTAAAGCCGAGGTATGGAAATCAAATTGTATTGAACCGCAACCTTTGTTATTCCAATGTAGAGACATCAGCTTCTCTCAACTACAGGATGGTTTCAGTCGCGTAGGTTTCATGGCGATGGCGGAGTTTTTAAAAATCATTATTGCATTTGGCTGTCCCTGAGATCGAACCCGTGGCGAGAAACGTTGTCAACTATGTCTACGGATACGGGATCAATGAATCTCAGTATAATACTGAACTTCAGCGGACTTTTGTGACTTAACTATTAAAATCAAACATGTCCAATCCAAATTATTTTTATGTCATTACAAAACTTATAGCAAACTTGAGTCTTGGACGTCAAATCTCACATTAATTTCAAAAATTCTATGTTGCTCAGAATGTTATGGAAACTTATGTCACTTTAACGTCCTGTTTCGTGTGAACGCAACTGTTTTTGTATTCTAAATGAAATTAATACATAAATTACATTTTATACATTTATTTTCGTTTTTCAACCAATGCAATACTAAACTATACCTATTTTTTTTCAAAGGTGGTAGCCGTGGCCCGCGGTCTGTACGACGTGACGTTTATCCCAGTTTCGCGGGAACCACATCGGGTGACAGTGACGTTTAATGAACTCCCCGTTCCTGGAAGTCCTTTCGTGTGTCGAGTTAATGAACCCCACACTTTTGTACAGATTGGTAAGTTAGGGCGTATTATCATTTCACATTGCTTATATGTGTAGCGCAACGCTGTAATAAATATAAATAAGTAGATGAATCCTATGAAAAGTCTATTGAGATTCTCTTTATTGTAGTTAGTGACACGTATTGAAGAAATATTTTAAATGCCTCTAAATTATTCTATTGATACTGCGTTTATCGAAAAAAAACTGTGGCTTTTTTCATATTTTTTATTGTTCTACTAAAATGATTTCATATATTTAATAAATGAATATCAAATGAACAAATTTCCAAATAATCGAACTCCATACATTCTGCGGCTTTGTAATTCTTTCAAAATAAAACCAACTAAATTCTTCCCACAGGTGGCGTGGCAACAATAGAAATCGACGAAAACCTATCCGACATAGAAGTGATATCTCCGACCGGAACTCGAATCTCAGACGCCATAGTAGACGATAATCTTGTGACTTTCCCTGCCAACCGAGTGGGGAGGTACCTGGTTAGAAGCCCTAGAGGCCCTATAGCTGAAGTTGAAGGGCTAGATGCAAGTGCCGTGAAGATTATATCTATTGGGGATGCCGTGGCGCATCGACCGGCTATTTTGACTGGTAAGAACGGTTTCCATGTTGATTCTTTCGAACCTTTCCGAAGAACAAAGAATTTTATATTATTTTACGTTTAAGATTTTATAATAAGATTTGTTAATTAAAGTTCCCACCGTATTGTATTAGTTTGTTCAATTCAATGATGAGAAGTTAATCAACTTGTAGTTTTGTGAACTGTCTACAGAATACATTTCTTTTATAGAAGTTTTTAGTTTAGAAGAGATAAGTTTCATAGAATTCCAAGTATGTATTATTTATTATTAAATTGTAATAATGTTTGGCCTTGATGTTTTTCATTTTAATAATTAAATGATTTCCTTATACATTTTTATATTTTATACGTGATCGTCAAACTAAATATGAAATTATAATAAATAATTCCTTACACAAAAAATTTATAATCAATCGCTTAACCCCCCAACAGTAACCACATCAAACGCGGGCGCCGGTCGACTGTCAAGCCGAGTGACTTGCGGGGGTCAATCCGTTCCCCACTCAGTTCGAAGACGTGGTGGCGGAAGACAGGAGATCGTATGGCATCCCAATAGAGCAGCTCCTCATAGAATATCGGTACTTTGGAGTGGTACCCCGATCTCTAGGGAACCACTTATTGTGGATGTTCAGCCTGCTTGCCATGGACAGGAAGTAAGCTGGATTCATGATTTCGTTTTTAAAATACCATGATTTCTTTTTAACTTCCAGTTATTGTTATATTTCGGTGCTGTGGCAAGCGCCACTACCATGGAGACTGATAAATGTAGGTAGTTGGCGTTGACGGTTAGAGACTTCTCATATTCAATGTGTCTTACTTTCGTTTGGCTTTACTGAGCATTTGTAGTAATAAGCAAAACAAAAGAATAACAATAATGTGAATGCAGCGAATACTTCATGTGAAAGTATATCTAGTATTCATTTATTTATTTTAGAATATATATATTTTTTTTTCATTGTTTTATAAAAACTATATTGTACAAATTTATTGTCATTCATCATAAGTATGTTTTGTTCTTTGAAACAGGTGACAATTAAAAAAATATATTTTATGTTATACTCGTAGATCGTTTAACTCATCTTTGCGGCCTACGTGTATTTAAGCTTGTGTATATGTGGTGAGTGTGCGTGGCAACGTGCACTGTTTGTACACGCACACCGACGCCACAAGAACTCGTGTTGATAAGATGACGGCCCCTGTCTCCCTGCCACACGAAGTCAAGTTTCAATTTACAAGCGCACTCACATAGTACGCCGCGCAGAGATGAGTTGAACTATCTATACGAGATAAATTAGATCTGCTTATCTTGATAAGTTTTCATTAATATTTCATACATATTTTATAAGAATGACCTTAAATGCATACTTGATCACAATAACCACTTTTGAATTATATATTTTGAACATAATATTCTGTCTTATTCTCTATCCATAGTGATCATAATAGCTTATTCATTAATTTATGAACAATTATTTTCTGCAATTGGTGAAACATTTTGAATAACCTTATTTTGCTGAATGGCAATCCAGCCACGTAATTCTTCCAGTCTGATAGTTATTTGCCCTATATATAATTTTATTCAGGCGTTTTATTATGTGTAGTTATTTTTCTTGTTTTACTTATCAAATTTTATATATAAAATTTTATTTACAAAAATACCCTTTCACAGGTGTCAGCCTCAGGTCTAGGCCTCTACCAGGCTCAAGTGAACCTCGTATCATCTTTCAGCATCGACACTCTCGGACGACCTGCACGGGAGTTCGACGTCGTAGTGTCTGGTCCGGGCGCCCGCGCATTGCCTGTTAGATGCTACCAGACCAAGTCCGGCATGTTGCAGGCTGAGTACACCGTGCCAATGCTGGGCCAGAGCACTGTTGGTGAGTTTGAAGGGGATTTATGCTTTAGTAGTTGGAAAATTAAAATTTTACGTAAATATGAAATGAAAATGAAAACTAGTCTGGATCTAAAGTGGTAGCTCACCGGATTTTGTAGCAAACCTGTTACCGATTTAGTTCTATCTAAAATGAAATAGATGTATGTATTAATTTTTTTTTTTAAAAACACAATGGCACAGGTAGGTATGTAACAGTATCAAAGTACAGGGTAAATAATCGAGATTGGTAACAAATCTAAGGTTATTTTATTACAAAAAATTATTGTGTACTTATTACAAATATATGATACTATGGATTCTTATATCTATAACTTAAATATAATGCTATATTTAACTATTTTATTCTGAAACAGCCTTGTTTGATATTTTCAATAATAGGCGCTGGAGTTTTGTTTTACACATTCATTTTATTTTTACAAAAAGTACGGCTTCTTGAGCAGCCATCACTTACAAGCACGGAAGCAGAGAGAGATATATTTTTTTTTACAAACGTCAAAGTCACTGTAACATTGACAGAGGCTATAATTCATTCATTCGTAAACAAGCCTCATCACCTTAATGCTGGAACAGCAGGCTTTCCATCCAGGTCGCATTGCAGAATTCGATTCCAAATATGAACTGTGCTTAGACAAATATGAGTCTTGTTACATTTACTTTATTGAGTACTCATATAAAACCATCCATATTGAAATATTGATACCAAACGAGAGACATGATATCTACGATATGTTTGAATTCTCTTTAAAACTAAAATACAACATTGTATTAATTACTAATATATGCGTGTCTTCGTTTACAGAGGTGTTACATCTGTCAAAGCCAGTTTCCGGAAGTCCCTTCACGTGCGAGTCGTTTGATCCGAACAAAGTCGTCATATCCGGTTTGCCTACAGGGAATATTGTCACGCACACGCCAATCAACTTTACAGGTATGCAAGAACTGAACGTTCAATTTAAATGTTAAGAACCTTGTTCTTTTTATTTGTTAAAGAGGCAAATCAATTTTTTTCGTTATTGGAAAAAAATCGATTTTATGGATATGTTTGTATTTTTTACCTAAAAGCAAATATTAATATGTATTGACCATAAAAGGTCATATTTATCAAGTACTAAAGTGATTCTCAAATAATGTATGTCTAATGTGCCTGTTATTGATGACACAAAATACTAACAATAAAGAAATACTTTCTAAAAAACGAGTAAGAACAATACTGCAAATTTAAAAATAATTATCTGTTATTTGTGCTATTGTTAGTTATCAACTTAAAGCGTTCATTGTGAGAATGATAACAAGGCTTGAGCCAAAACTACTTTTTGTTTTGTTTATTGTTAACACTCTTGTAAAACTTTCGTTATTTTACCTCAATAGCGATTGAATCAGCAATAATATCATAAACTCAGCTCACTCAACAAATTAAGCTAACTAAACTAACTGATATTAATCACATTTTATCCCAACAGTGGACACAAAAGATGCGGGTTCAGGCGAGCTCGAAGTGGTGTGCGAAGCGATGGGTGAAAGAAGAATTAGGGTTCCCGTGGACATCCGCGAAGACGGACACATTCACAAAGTTAGACTGAGGCCGTCGGTGCCAGCGCATTATAGGATTTATATTAACTATGGAGGTAAGTTGAACTTGAGTAGAATGGGTTATTGGATTTACGACATTTTGGGTTAGTTCCAGGAATGTTAGAGTAAATGATATTCTCAACTAGCTTTTATAATACAGTCGATCTGGGTCAATTTGGCCGCTTTTAGACAATTTTGCAAGTTTTTGATGGCGTTTTGTGTTAAATTATGACAAAGTAAGTTTAATTAATTTGTACTCCGCCTTGAAGTATGCCATATCAAAAATAAATTGGTAGGATGACGACTTTGGTAATATGGTGCACACTCTTCATCACATTTTGCATTATTTTAAACTTCTTAAAGAGTTTGTATTACTTTAGCCTCATTTACTAATAGTATGAAACTTTTATCATGTATTTGTTCAGTGGTTCACTTGGTTCAGTGGTTTTTACCGAAGAGTTTTTTCATTCAGAGTTTGTGTGTACCTACTAAACCTACATTCAATACATTCCAATGGTTGTCTATTTTGTCTAGTAAAATTTTTACTCATAATTTAGTATGTTTAGTATGTTAACCCACAATTTCACACGTCCTAAAATTTCAATCCCGGTCGATGAAAATCATAAATTCTGTTCTCGTAAATATTCTCAATTCATCCGTAAAAATCACTTTTAAACGTTCTCGTGGCAAATAACCAGAAGTTAAACTATGATTGGTTCAAATTTTTATAATAAATTTTTAAAGGTGTCGTAGATGTCACAGTTGGCAGAAAGTGAGTATTATAAAATATTGTTTATAGTCTCCATTTGAATTACACTCGGACCGCGAAAGAGTCGGGTTGGGCAATTCGCATCGCAACAATAGTTTATTTTAGGCATAAAAGTTAGTATTTTAATACAATTGTGTTTATGGCTACCAAAGTTAGAAAAGTTAATTATTATGCAAATCATTTTTATGACTAATGAGTTTTAGGACCTTTAGACAACCTTCATAAAATTAAATATAACCTAACTTCTTAAATAGACAATGTTCGAAGTTTTAAGTATGCCAACTGGTGTTTATGAAAAGTTTGTTATGGATTTTAATTTTTGGGAGAATTAACTTTGTTGGAAAAAATGGAATCTCCGTTTCAATACACGTACAATATTTTTACTGAAAAGACCTCCCTTTTCGTTCCCCAGGAGCCGCCGTTACCGGAAGTCCCATATCCCTAGGCGTACTCAGCGGTAAAAGCACTTCCGCTTCCCGTTGCGAAGGCACTGGACTTGCGCATGCGCACGTTGGTAAAGAAGCAGCGTTTACTATTTATTGTGGTGATGATGTAACACCTACTGTACAGGTTAGTAATATCTCCATAATCTAGAATTTGGAAGAGATGTTTAGTAGAATTATTTTAAGCTGGCTTACTGCGGGAACATCAAATATATTTTTCTTCATACATTTAAGTTGAATCTAGGATATGCAGAAGAAATTATTAAAATAAAAACACAAAGCATGCATCCCGGTACTGGAAATGCGATGTATTTGTTTTGGGGGGTTAAAGGAGAGCTTACTTGCGAGAAATTTGAAATTTTAAGTCGGAGATCATCCACAAACATTTTTTTAAATTTAAAAAGAAATTAGACTTATTTTAAAAAATTTAAAAAATGTAATATCTCATATACTAGCCGTTACCGGCTAGGATGTTACATGCCAAAACCTATCATAAATAAGCTCTACTTGAATCTGATTTACCAGAAACTATAATATAAACACCCATCCAAATAATATAACAATGCACTACTTACAGTACAGTTTTTCTTCTCTTTAAGGTTGAACGTCTCCAAACGGAAGGCAAAGAAGACACAACAGACTCTGGTTTGCTAGAATGCCGAGTGACAAGAGGAGCTCCGAGGGAATGGCTGTGTGCGTACATCCCTCTAGTAGTGGGGTTGTATGAAGTTAGGATATTTACCGCGGTTGGACCGCTGCCCGGAAGCCCGTTCTCTGTTAGAGTGAGTTTTTGTAGATACATTCTTAGATGTAAGTAACATGTGTGCTTTTTAGACGCCATTTTATTAAGATTAATAAAAAAAACTTTCAGGAAATACTGAATGAAGTACATGTATATAAATGAGGGAAATTATAAACTACGTGATCAAACTTCTAATTTTATAACTTAGCCACGGGAAAATGAGATAGCCTCTACTTAACTAATTCGTCTTTTTTGCAACGCCTACTATATATTCTATAGAAAGCGTAGTACATAGTTAAATTTGGTTTAGGTTAATGTTAGACTGTAATGCGAAGCGCCATAGTCGAAATTGGATGATAATTCAAAATTTTGTAGCAAAAACATCATCAGACAACATATTTTTAGTGGCTGAGATAGTATCGTTCAGACGCTCGCAAATTGTGGCTGACTTAGTAATTTAGAAGGCAATGTAGATTTTCAGAGGCGAACAATGCTATTGCATATATAAAAGCTCCCTGTAAATAATGTACATCTTTGATTCGGAAAATAAATATTAAGTAACAAATGTTGGCTCCCACAAGGAGCAATCAATGGTAGTTGTGTTGCGGTAAAAGAGACGGAACAGCCATTGTAATTAGTAGAACAAACCCAGTTCTAGCTGAAGCATGCGGTCAGCAACGCGTCAGTAGTAGATATAATAATCATATTCAGTGTTGATAAATAAAGCACCTGCGTTTAATGACGTCATTTGGTGTCTTTATAATACATTCATCTAAATATTTCTTCTAATTATTGATATTTTTCTAACGGTATTCAAAAAGTAACCAAAAACGGGTGGCTATTTGATTAGAAGCCAAACAAAATGTTAGTACATGCATTATTTTAAGAATAACGTTGCGTAACTATTTAGTTCCTCAATTTATTTATACTTTCCTTTATCATATATTAATAGTATACTTCAATTTATTTATAATTTCATTTCATACCTAAATTTGGAACTTGCATCCGTATCTTATCGACCACTTATGAATCCCCACAGGTAATAGACACATCATCAATAGTTCCCGTAGGGGGATGGGGAGCGGACAACTCTGGGCAAGTTCGGGTGCCCTGCAAACTGGTTCTAGACACTAGCAGTGCGGGACCTGGCACCTTAGAATGTTTGCTGGCTGGCAGGCATCAACGTAAGTTAAAGATTCAGTTTACTACTAATCAATATAGTTCATACATTTAACCATTTACGGGATTCTTAATACGAATTTTTTTTATTTAATTTCTGCCACAACTGCTAGATCATGTTCATCAGAAATATCTAAAAAGCATCGTTCGTGCGTAACATCGCTAATTCTTATAACTGCAGTTTAAATATCTTCGACAATTTAAAACAAGTTATATAGGTTTTCTTTATTCTTTGCTCTTTCAACTCTGCGCAACGCTACGCGAAAAGAACCGAAGCGATATGACACTATATGAGTAAGAAAAAACTTTATCCCCTCTTATTCGCACGCCGCGAATAAGATTTTCTGTCTTATACTCGGTTTCATAAGTTTGAAATTTCAACAATGTAATACAATAAGTTTGTGTGAGTCCTGGATCCGTTGCTCATGCACGTCTTGTAAGACGTAACGTATCTTTCGCTATGTTATTTAAATTAAAATGTATTGCTTGTAAAACATAAAGTATCTAATCGCCTTTTAAAACAATATTATTATATATGTAATTGAAAATTATATAATATGTGAATGTTATCGCGATGTTTCTAATGTTCTACGACAAATTAATGAAAAAAACACTTTATCTGATGTTTTATCTTTCTCATGATTTATGCTTATCTAACGAATCAAAGTTGATGACGTCTATTCACTAAAAACGATCAATAATAGGATTTGTAATCAAAGTTGGGATTTATGATAATATGAAAAAACGTCTTTGTAACAGTTTCTTGCGCATTGGTACAAGCCAAATATACTTACACATTTTTACAAAAAAGTTTTAATTTTGTACATATGTAATAGTTTTCACTTGATTTCATTCTCTTCTCTAATGATTGAAAAAAAAAACGAAGTAAAGTCAATGCCCAATTTGATAATAAGATGCTATTTTGTATGGTTTCAAAACATTTTGTAACGAGACATCGCGTTAAAAAGTTATGCTCGTAAAATATCAAATGCTAGATTTAATAGGCCACAAATAGGTGTCTGCTTGTTTAGCTTATTGATTTTTATTGCCTTATTTCAAGAAGATACTAGGTAATAGTTGTAAAAAATACATTGGTATGCCAAACTAATACAGATATCTCAAATCATTTGTTCGAGTGGCGCTGTGTTCTTAAGCTTAAGCTTGTACATGTACAGTGACTGGGTGTGACTGGCAAAAAGGGCTGACTGTGTAAACGCTCTAAAGCGAGGAGATCACGTGTCGACAATACGATGGCTGCCGAGTCACTGCGACATAAAGTTATGTTACATATTAACAAGCACAACATGAGTTGAATTTGTATGTTATTGTAAATTCTTATTTAGCAGGCTAAAGCCTCTTTTACGCCGGGGCAACACTGTGCGACATTGCAGTATGCCACAAGGCCGCATGCTACAATAATTATAAATGTCGAACATTGTGGCAAGAATAGTGCCACATGGCAACACCTTGCGTCATGTAGCAGACTGTCGCAGCTTGTATCCGAACGACGTAAAAGCACGACGTTGGCGGCCGCATGATGTTGGCGCTTGTAGCGTGCAACAAAGAGACACATGCTACAATTTGTAGCATGCCGCAATGCCGCACTGTGTTGCCCCGGCGTAAAAGAGGCTTAACAATCGTCAAGCGACAGTTACAAAAGTTCGACCATGAGCGGTTTACTTTTATACTTATTTACACATATTTTAAATTCATACAGGTGTAGAAACAGTATCAGGACGCGCCGTTGTCACCCTAGCCGCTGCCGACGGAGTCTCAGGTTCCCAAGAGTTGGAGCTCACCTACAATGGAGCGCCGGTCAGCGGAGCCCCACGTCGCGCTCTCGTTGCTTCCGGTGGCGCTGCTGACAGGGTGGTCTTGGCTGGCCGGGGGCTTTCTACTGCGGCTCCAAGTGTACCCGCTGTTTTTACTATTGGTGAGTTGCGTAGATGAATAGCTTGAGAGAATGAATTATTTGTCAAAATAAAATCAAATAAAAAAATATTGTGAACATTTGCATTATGTACAATTTGCCACAAATATTAAGAGATAAATATAAATTTTCTTTATAAATCGTCAAAATAGGTATTTTTCAATTTAACTAGTTTCCTGTTTATTTATGTTCAATATCGTTTTATTATCCATGAATATTGATGTTTTTTGTTAATCCTGATTATTTAACGAATTTAATTAAGTGTGTATCTGACAAATATCCAATCTACTTTTAGTTCTCTTTCATCACAAGATACATAATAGCACCTGACCCTTGATCCTCCAGATGCCAGCGCAGCCGGCCCTGGAACTCCCGAGGCGTCTCTATCAGCCCCCGACGGGGATACCATCCCCGTGGCCCTTTCCAACGCGGGGCCTGGACTTTGGAGGGCAACGTACACCTCTCGCAGAGCAGGCGACCATCAGCTCAGGGTGCTGTTCGCTGGGAGAGTCGTTAAAGGTATTCAATATCCGTATTTTTAGATACGTGAGTCAAACTGAAAGTTCTTAGAAAATCAAAAACTGAATAAACTAGCTAGTTATTAGTTTTATTATATATTTTCAAAATCGTGTCCATTACGACGGGTGACCTAGTAATTCCACGTTCGACGTCAGCAAATAGTCGATCGTTCGCCTGGCGGTGTGCGACGAGGCGTTGTCGTGGTGAAGGAGGATCCTACTGCGTGGTCGTTTCTCCCGAACTTTTTCCAAGACAAGTGGCAAACAATTGTTAGTTTACCACTCCTAAACTAAAACAATTATAGCGGAAATGACCTGCCGTTCCGAAGAACGAGGCCACCATCTTTTTTCCCACGCTTCGACCTCTCTTCGCTTTAGTTGGCAACTCCTCGGAAGGAAACACCCACTGAGCAGGCTGTATTTTGGTTTCGGGTTCATAACAGTAAATCCAGCTTTCGTCACCCGTAAGTATGTCGAACGTAGCATTTGAGTCACCTCCGTTAAATCTTTCAACCATTTCACGGCACCAATCAACACGACGGAGTTTTTGGCCCTCGGTAAAATTATGAGGTATTTACCGGGCACAAAGCTTCCTGACCGCTAAATGTTCATAGAGGATTTTGTGCACTTGACTCATACCGATGCCTAAGTTTGTCCGAATCTAGATCAAATTCACATTCACTCATTTATTCAACTGATAGGGCACTCTTTTGTCAGTCTCTATCATACGCCGCACGACGCAGACGTTATCTTCAATCGTCGCCGTAGAAGGCCGTCCCTCACGCAGATCATCGGTGAGATTAGTGCGACCTCCTTTAAACTCATTAAACCAGTTGTAAACAGTTGCATGAGATGGGGCTTTATCGTGAAATGCCAATCGTAGTCTATCAAACTTTCTTGTTGAAATCGAAAGTCATAAAAAATCATTGCACGAAAATTTTCTCGCGTTAAAGTCATGCTGACGTGACACAGACAATTTTCAATTTGCTGCCAAATCGTAAAACAAATGACAAATGAATGAAATACATACTCAATAAATAAGGGCAAGGAGTTTTCAAAATTTGAAATTATTTTTATATGTTTATTGACATTATTTTATGATTCAGTCAGTTATTGGAGATTGCCGCTAGGGTTGGATCTTTCTTGTTATTTTTTTTTGTGCTATCACCTGCACCAGCCGCTGAAAATAGGTACTCTGAGAAGCCATTGCTGCCGGTCAGGGTTTGAGTTATTATTCCTGTTGAGTAAATTTCCTACCACTGCGTATGCTCCAACATGAGGGAAAAATATTTTAGTCACTTTCGCCGTTGTACCGCTTTGGTATCTACTGTTCCACTCGTCTAGCGATTGCATCCGGATGTATCGCTTGACGAATGAAACAGGGCACTTATCGTAGTGAGATTTTCTTTTTGAAAATTTAACCGCATCTTTGGCCAATTGGTCTGCCCGCTCATTCTCTGCAATGCCCGCGTGTGCTTTTATCAAAAACGAGACTAACAGTTTATTTTGTAGGGATAAGTTTTGATGTTTTTTCGTATTTTTACGAAAATAGATTGGGGGCAATCCAGGGCTATAATGGCCTGAAGTGCGGACATCGAATCACAGCAGATTGCGAAAGGTTTCTAGGTGAGGTCCTCTATAGTGGCTGCAAAGGTCTACAGAGTTCTTAGAGTACCGCTTCCCGTGTCCATAGTCCAGGCATCGGGACATTGTACGAAGGGCGATTGGTCCTCGACTTTGACACGCTGCAAGTCTATCTGCAGCATACCTGACTCGGTCGCCCTCTTCCAGATGGTAGGGGAAGTGCTTAGTACAATATGCCCGGTGAGCGGTTTCCTGGCTTTCTTCCTGTATTTACCGCCAAGCGATCTTCTTCTGCTATTTCTTTAAAAATTTCTATTTTACTGAATCAGCAGAACGTCTTTAAGGATCAGTAGGTAATTTGTTTTTAACTTTCTCTCAAATAAGGTGTTCTCCTGAGTAAAGAATTCTGTTCTTGATCTGATCCCTTTTCTCAGCCGTCCTGCAGCTCATGATAACTTTGCAAGCTTTTGCTTTCCTGATACGCTCCACTCTGAGCCACCATTCTTTATCATCAACGGCTTCCCTGATCTTATCGAGAACTTTCTCTCCAGACTCGGTTTCTTCCTGTTATGCTACGACGATAGAGTGGAGCGTTTTCCTTCCTGTTGATGTTTCTCCCCATGGGTTTGTGACTATGCTTGCGTATGTAGGTTTCCCTGCGTTTGTTATCATCCCATGGTGTTATATCACCTCTTCTTTCAGGCCCTATATCGTGCCTTTGTTTTCGTGGATGACGGTATTTGTTTCTCGGAGTGATCGATGAAGTGCATTCACCTCCATATTTACTCTTTCTGTACTGGACATAAGTCGTCAAAAGTGCTGAGTCACTGCCTTTTCCTTCCTTCCCCTTGTTTTTCTTTTCAGTCTCTATGTTTTTACAATTTGATACAGCCTTTCTACGGCTTCTGTGATTCCAGCTTTGATTTATCCTGTCAAACTCCTTGAGATATTTAGGTGAAAAGACAAGCCCTCGCCTCCGAGGACTTAGTCTTAACTCTTGACAGGTCTTGCCTGTGTCATCGTCTGAGCTGAGATAGGGGAAGTGGTCTGGGGTTCTGTTCCGGCAACTTCAAATTGCCCTATGCTGCGAGTGATCCTTCACTAGTGGTTGGTTTCGATGGTAAACGAAGCATTTTGCGTTAGTTGTATGCGTTTAATAATAAAATAAAAGGTTTATAACAGTTATAAAAACTTCAAGTTAAAGAAAGGAATGTAAAATGTCCTTTTCTATGTGTAAACGGCTTACTACGCTTTTATATTTGCGATGACTATATTGAACACAATTACCCTAAGCTGTAGTGTAGAGTGTAGAGTTACTTTTGATATTATTTCTCGTCTGGGGTCGTACCCAGGTCGCTCCTATTCAAGTGAAGCGCGTACTCGTTCATTGGCTATGACAATAGTAAAAATATACACTCAATGATATAAGTATAGCTTTTTAACCATTTTGCTATCATCGTTGACATTTTTGTCCTCGACATATATGTCACCTCTCTGACTTCGAAGACGAATATATGCGTGAATGGTCGACGTGAAGGAACTTCGCTAATTACTATTTTCTCAAGGCTTATCAACTGTAGTCAAGGCGTTATTATGTTCATTTTGTTTTGAAAATGACGATTATATTTATCCTGTCTTAACAGTGTTTAAACTGTGATCGATGATCGTATAAGATACTTGTATTAGCTAAACTATGATTTAATAGATTTTTAATTATTACACGAGTGTCAGTATTTCTCTCAACTTTCCATCAGGTGAGATAGAAGACAAAAGTCTAATCCTTTTTCAATAAAAAAAATTACACGAATATTTTAGAATGATCTCTCTATGATCATGTCTTTCAATGTAATTGTACAATATCATGTACTATATTGTAAAATAACTGAAAGCTAAGACCGGTTTATATATCTTTTTCTTCCGCTCAAACACATCAACTGCATGGCCCCAAAGTAAGCAGTGATTTTGTTATGGATGACCATACAGAGAAGTTAGAGGAACCCAGAAAAAATATAAGTACATATATAAATATCAACAACAATGACCCGAGAGCAAACATCTGTATGCATCACACAAATGAAAGCGCCGACCAGGTCTCGAACCTGGGCTCTAGCATACGAAGCAGCTTGTTTTCTCTGTCATACATTATATGGATGTACTACAAATGCTACTGAACTTTAATTGATCCTGTTCATTAAAAAATAATACGTTCCTTTAACAATAACTTCTCTTTCAGGCTGCCCATTAACAGTCAACGTGTCAACCAACAGCGAATCAGGAGATGCATCACGCGTCGTGTGTTCTGGCGCGGGATTGGCTAGCGGTGTTGTTGGAAGGGAAATACGATCATGGATCGACACTAGAAGAGCGGGCCCAGGCGAATTAGCTGCACATTGTACTGGACCTAATAAGGTAGGTGTATAACATTAAAGATATGAGTATAGTAAATTAAAACATATGTACCTGTTTTAATCATCCATCAATTTTTATAAATTATTATTTTCCAATTCGATTATAACTGACTTACAAGTAATTACCAGATAAGGTTCATTAATACACCTGCCTTCAAATGTACGTCGACGATAAAACGAATACTGTAGTTTTATTTGCATTTTTTTGCTCAGCTTGCTTCAGCTCAGACAAGTGGTTGAACTTGTATGACGTAGCAAAATACTGAAATGAAACATTAAAACCATTATATAAAAGGATTCTAAAAATAATTTACCTCTTTAAATAAAATTTATTCGAAAAAATTCAAAATCTATTTTAGATCTACGCACGATGCATATATTTCCACAGAATCTTGTCATCGGCCTTACCCAAATTACGAGGTGATTTCAGGCGTATTATTTGTCCAACACGTCTGCTAATTGCGGATTGAGAGACTTAAACAAGATTTGAATTATATGTTCACCCACAGACCTCACTAAGTAACAGCGATTTCATTCTTTTTTTTTAATATATGCACCATTTCCATTGACGCAGACGCTGCTTGAAAGCGTGACGTGAACTTTGGAAATGGACGTAACAATTGTGGTTTAAGGAATATTTTAATAACATTCGAGTATAATTGCTAACTTTCATGTCGAATTTCAGTATAAAACTAATAAAAATCTCATGTATTTTAAGTATAATATAGTGGAGTTTCTTTGGGGCATTCTTCCTAGAGGGGCTAGACAATAGCACTTTCTATTTTGCCTGCCGTAATAGTCACGTTTACGTGCTTGTGTTCCGGTCAGTGGAAAGGGACAGCCTGTGCAACAACTGGAACAAAGGCTACCAACGGCCGGCAACGCACCATTAGTCGACAATCACAACCACTATTAATAAATAAAACACCTAAGTGGAATGACGTTAGTGTGGATGCCACTTACTCACTCCTCCCCTTTTGCCGATTCGAAATGAGCTCTTACACCAATCAACATAAAGTACATACCGTTTGAAAACTTTTTGGCACATTGACTGAATTGAGGGCTTTACAAAGCCATTTGCTTTACAAAGTCAAATTAATAAACAAATGTCCTACAGGTGGCCTACTGCGAGCTATACGAGCACGGCGACGGCACGTTCACCCTGAACGTGAAACCGGCGGAAGCCGGCCGGCACGTTTTGAGCATACAGTTTGCCGGCGAACACGTGCCGGGCTCGCCGTTTGTGCTCAAAGTTGCCGGTGCGCCGGATCCTTCTAAAGTGAGTTTAGTTTTGTTTGGTTTAAAAAGTATTTACATCACAGTTTCCAGTTAACCCCAGCTAAGTATAGTTCCGTGGTGTCGTACCTTAGCCACTGTTGAAGAACTGGAGTGTTTCTGTGCTTCGGGCACGTTAAACCGCCGCTCCAGGTGTTGGTCGAAAAATGTTCTAAGTGGGTCAAGAATAGAAATTATATTTTACCGATTTAGATTGCTACTTGCAGACAAAACGATGCTACGTAACACGTTTGTTGTCCATAATTTAAACCTACTGTTGAAACAGCTTTTATAATAGAAATCTTTCAACCACAGGCCTAATTTATATAACTTACTCCTAGGTACGAGTATACGGGCCGGGAATCGAACCTGGAGTGCTCGCGACCTTCCAATCTAGATTCTTCTGTGACACACGCGGTGCGGGAGCGGGACAGCTGACAGTCAGAGTGAGAGGTCCGAAAGGCGCTTTCAGAGTAGAAATGCAAAGGGAAAACCAGAAGGATCGGACTATATTGTGCAAGGTATGTTATTGGCAGATATTGAAGGAGATTTTTGTTTATTTTAGATGCCTATGAGTATTTCATTGTGCAGAATAGTATATTTCTATTCATTTGTTAATACATATTTGCATAGTAGACAAACGAACACGTTATGCACTTGATGTTAATGGACACCTAAAGATGCTAAACACAGAAAATAACGAGTCGGAGAACATGTTATTGATAATTGCCTACTAATTCGTTCCTAAATTTCAGTCACTTTTCCTTCCCTGAAACCGGAATACCTGGCTGCTAAAATAGGAAAGGCTCTTGTACCGCCCCTAACAAGGTCTTAACAACTACACTAAATTCATAAATGCTATTACAGGCAAATTAATGACTTTGTACCTTAAAGTTTTTGTGTATTTACGAATTATAACCTGATCAATTAAATTAAAAACCTCGAGGAAATGTCCTCTAATAGCAACAATAATTTATAACAAAAAAATCTTTATCGCCTGGTCATCATCGATCGTGGCTGTCCAAGTGAAAAAATGGCGCGATTATTTTTTGTTCATGGTAATTTTATACTTTAAAACGTTGAAAACTATTCGTGGTGTGAAAATCAAATAGTTCACGATGTAATTAAGTATTTGTCTGAGGGATTCGACTCCTTTTCCTAAATATTAAAGAACATTACCGACTATATCGTGTGAACAATAAAAACTAGCTCAAACGTTGTTTTTTATTCATGTTGATTTAATAAATAAATAATGTTTATTAATTTGGCCTTCAATAAAGAAATATTTACTAATCTGGCAATCGAAGCCAGAACAAAATCAAACTTCTGTTTTAATTTTTAACGCCACTTACCCATTTTTATTCTCTTTTTTATTGATCAGGCTAAAAATTAATCAATTTGCACACAATTGATGAGATGAACAATTACCTTTTTTATGCATTGATGCGATGTTAATGTACATTTGAGCATAAGTCTGTTATCTGTTTTACCTATATTTGTTATGCTTATTTTTTACATAACTTATCACAATAAAGCTGATTATAAAATTATATGTTAATCGTATTCTATAGTCACGTGTTTAAATATTTTTCCCGCGTAATCTTACTTTTCGATTCTCGACGACTCCACTCCCTAAATATGTATAAACCTTTGTTATCAGATATTTTACATAGCGTGTTTCTTCTTCAGTAACTTCGTACCTTATAATTAAAAGCTAATCAATCCATAAAGTACGTATACAATTATACGTTTTTAATAGCGTTATTTAATAATTACTTACATTTTTTTATCCTACTGTATGGCCACAAAGTGAACAGAGCTTGTGTTATGGATGACCATGTAGTGACCTCGGGGGAACCCAGAATGAACATACATTTATAGATATAAAGTGTTAATCACACAATTGAATGCCTCGACCAGGACTCGGAGCTGGAACCTAGCCGGAGACTATGAGGCGGAACTACTATCCACTAAGTACGCCACCCAGCCGTCAATAAATATATGATTACTAAATTTATTATTTTATTACAGTTTTCACCTACGGAACCCGGTGATTACCGGGTAGAAGTACGATGGGCTGGTCGTCACGTCCCCGGATCTCCATTCCCGGTCATGATATTCGATACACAAGAGGAATTAAGAAGATATCTACAAGCCTCCGCCACTTAACTTGTATAACGCTATCCCTTTTTAACATGCAACGTAGGAAAGAGACAGGATCATTGTTGGAATTGAAATATTAGTGGTCAAATACTGCTAAAGTCATGCTAATCCCGTATACAGATAATAAGAGATTTTAATAACTTAAACATGAAGCACACAATGCAATGCTTTGCTCAGTTAAGAGTAAAAAGTTCTAAGCAGTTTTTAATATGAAGACATCTGTCTTATAAGTCAGCTATAAATAAAATGGTTTTACCTCGAAGCATTAGCGTTCTATGTTTACGAAATCTTACAGAATGTTTTTTTGTAATTATCAGCAAAATAGTACGATCTGTCATCATTACGATATCGTATCTTATCATATGATGCACCTGTGATCTATGTTAGAAATAAACACCTAATCATACAAAAGAAACATTCCATTGAAAATGTGATCAACTTCAAATGAACAAAGATATAATTTAAATTAACGCTGACTTATTTTTATACACTTATTTATGTAATCTTAGGGACCAAGTACTTATTCGAAATCCGTCCAATTATCACTTTGTTTATCTTTTATAATTCTCTTTAAGAAAGTACATTTTGATTAATTAAAAAGAACAACGCATAATAAATAAATGGTTTATTTTTAATATTTATTAATAAAAGCATTTAGATTTACAAAATTAACTTAATTAAAATTTTAACTCACTATTATAAAGTATTTTGTTTTATGTCGTTATTAGGTCAAATTTCTGGATACCGATGACATTAAATTATAAAGGAAGTTTGATCAAATAAGCATAAGTATTTTTGGTTACTAATTGTTAATAAATTATATTCTATTACTTGTCTGTGTTTCGTTTCACTGTTAACAACACTAAGGGCTTGATTCAACTATTGGACAGCAATTAGCATTGTCAAATTATTAAAAACACAGCCAAAGGTAATCTGATGGGGACCTGCACGGACCTGAATTAGAATTTTAATCTAATTTGGGTTAACGTTTCGCTATACGTCTTTGTCAGTCCATTAAAAAATTAATATTGATGAAGTGACATTTTAACTGACAAACCGGCTAACTACGAGTTAAATTGTTAACCCGGTCAGGCTTTTAGATTTTAAAGGGTGACAATTGGGATGGTGATAAAAAAGAACATTTCATATTTGGATTGTATTATAATAATTGAGTACATTTGCACAGTGAACAAGATGGTAGACATCTTCTACATCTGAATTGTAGAATCAATAGTTTACAGAATAATATGATTGGTACGGAAAGCCAATGCCCGGAAAATGCCATACAATCATATCAACTCAATTAGACCTTTTCATTTCATAATACTATTCCGATAATGATCAATTAAATCACTGTGATTAATTCATTTCTTATCCTAGAGTAATAACACGGCCCTCTATTACAGTATTTTTCTTAAAACGACTCTCAGAACAAACCCCTCGAATAAGCCTTCAACAGGTTACCTGAGGTTGGCGTTGCTGCCTCGCTCCATGTTTCCCCTCTACCTTTTTTAAAGTTATTTGAAAAGGTTCAGCTATTAAAGTCTGTTAGACTATTATTAATGTGATATATTTCTAAAAGGACTGTTCAAACTCAGAATTTTTCGGTGTCTTGCCAAGCGAACTAGACAAACTTCGCCTTCCATTCCACAACCACTAACCAAAACAATCCTTGCGAACAAATTACATACATAATACTTTATTTATTTAACAATCTTTGTACACACATATGAAAACAATATAAAATACCTTAGACTAAATATGTACAAAGGTACGGCTTATTTCTAAAAGATATCTCTTCCAGCCGACCTGTGAGAGGAGAGATTAGTTTAAAACTCGATTAGTGTGCAACTGTCAGCTGTCACAAAATTATCAAACATTCATAAAAATTATAACCTCTTAAAAGTGAGAGAAATACAAGTGTAAACAATGAGTTAGTACAGATTTACAATTACCTACTTTATAATAATATAAAACAAGGAAACCGAAAAGACAGAGACAAACAATATAATACATGCAGTTTACAACCCCATCAAAAGGGATATTAGAAAGAAGAAAAATATATTATTATTAATACCTAATAATACCTAATGATGGTTGATGCAAAGAGATTAATACTTTGCTAATTTAGTCTTAGGTAAATAATTACTGGTATTAAATACTGAAATAAATTATAATAGTGGCGCTGTCCGTATCCGCAATACGTGACGTCACGTTTGACAGTCGTCTAGTTGGCTTGATCATTCAAGCCATGTGACACTTGATTGTAGTCAGATGTCTTCGCTTGGTTATCAATTGACCTATGTCTTCGCTAATTCCTAGGGCTTCATGTTGGTCTGCTTTATAAACTTAAAATTTTAATTAACAGAGACAGTGTCATGTTTAACGTGTGTATCTATACGTTTGTTTATCTTCCATACAGGATCGACAGTGTTCTTAGCCATGTTTGAAGGAAATGCAGTTCAGCCGCTCAAAAGTTATGCATACTTTATTCCAGCGGTTTTAATTACTTATTAAATATATGAATCAATACCAATATCTTAACAAGTACAAATTATAATTATATTACTGTTTTGTTATTTATTATATTAAGGTGATGAATTTTGATAACAAAATTGCATTAAATATTATATGTTTTCGTAACGATTGTGGCAATTTCTTTTGTGCGGTATTGGGATCTAGGTGACAAGTTTCTAACGCACGGATCATTATAAATCTTGTCCTGTGTCGCCTATACTATTTCCATTTCTTTATTTTCTCAATGACAGCTCCTGTGTAACCTTGTGCGAGCGTTTTTTTTACATTATGTATGCATTATTTTATAAAAATATGACGTTTACACACGTACAAGGTTATATAGTACCAGAGTCGGAGGAACTGATAGGGATGGAGCTAGAGAGCATTATATCAAATTAGAACTGTCATCGAGAAAATAAAGAAATGGAAATAGTATAGCAGATTTAACTCATTATGCCTCTATTTAATGTTTCAACAATGTTAACAAATTGAGTTTTGTGCGAGCACCAAAAGATTTCACACTATAATATGTTATGTATAAAAATATTTATGGTTTGATTTTAATCACGTAATAAGGGATACGTGCCTAGGTGCAATGAAAGCACCTCATTTCGCCTACTTCATAAATATACAACAGCACATTATTTTGATATTTGTTATTTCAGGCAATAGGTACTGGTTGAATCTATAGATAGGTATTATGATAACTCGAATCATATAATAGATCTAATTTATTCGAGAAGCTTCTATTATTATTGCCTTATTCTAATACAAACTTGCTATTTATTATACCTTGATTTAAATCACTGATCAGATTTTTCGTTTTTGTCATAACCACAGGTCATAACTACATCAAAATCTAAGATATAAACCCAAATAAAGGACCCATCTTAACATAAGATCCAGTTAAAATTTATGTGGCGACCATTTCTAGGTACAACCTATTAAAAAATAGTTTCAAATTCTGTTACTTTTGAAATACCTATGATTTCTTCGCATGGTAGACATTCTAATTCAATGATTCTTGGGTTTATATCGGAACACGACAGAGCTGCGATCCGGGTAAGTACTTCGTCCTTCAGTCAATTGAGTACGAAGCGCATCCAGACTCTGCCATAACTGCTGCATCTGTCCGAAGATGATCACCTCAAGGCGTTGGATAGCCGTGTGAAGTTCTCCTGAAAGTGAAAGTTAGCTGATATATTACTTCGAAATTGAAAGATACCGTAGGAGTTTCTGCAGGATCTACCCAGTAATCAATCATATAATCAAACAACGGTTTTACCCGTTTCATATAATATACTGTTATGTGTATTTTTTTTATCAGTGGATTTCAAAAGTTTAAGCAAATTAACGATAGGAAAAACAAAACAAGGAAATAATAAAAATTAAAGATGGAATACAACGCCGAAAGTACTTTTTATTTAGAAGCTTTATAGCGGGTGATTCATTTTTTTCAAAGGTTAAAAAATAATAATAACAAAATATCAAGTACTTTTTAATATTATACAAAAGAACTATTATTTACAATTATCATTTAAAGATAATTTCTTTCAAATGTTGGCCTTAACTCCGATTAACATTGTCTATTCTACCGTTCCGATTTTCGATTAGGCGTCCGAGCATTCCTATTGGTATTTGGCGAATAACGCGAGCAATGTTGGCTTCCAGTTGCTCAATCGTACCCGGCTTATCTTTGGACTTTACATAGCCTCAAAGTAAAAATTTTAGGAGTGTGATATCACAGGATCTAGGCTGTCAACTCATCGGACCGAAGTGCGAAATTAAGTGTTCACCAAATTTTTAACGCAACAGAGCCATGGGTTCGCGAGCTGTGTGGTGAGTGGTGCCGTCTTGTTGGTAAAAAATATCCTGGAGATCACGGGCTTAAATTTCAAGAATCAAATAATCTCTTGGGTCGATAACGCTCACCGTTAACTGTTACGTTCTGGCCACCGCTACCGCCGCAATATTTTCTGCACTACGTGCTGGATGTGGTCTATTTGGTCGTTTGTTATCTAATAATTTAAAATGGCTTTCAAACTTTTCGATGGTATAGCGAATCGTGCGTTCGGTAGGCCGATTACGTGGACCATAAGTTTCTGTAAGCGCACGAAACACTTTCCTCGCAGAACGCTGATTTGCTTAATACAGCTGAATAATTTGTAGACGCTGTGCAGGGCTAAGTCTTTCCAGGATGAAATATCAAACTATACAGTACAAAAAAAAAAAACAAAATGTTATCACGGATCACGCTTCATATGTCGAAAAATCCATAGACAAAAAAGTACATTTTCATGAATCACACGTTACATAGTGAGCCGCCTCAATGTTTCGTAAGTTATAGTAATTCAATACAAAGGCATTTACCGATTTAGGAGTTCTGTAATTGAATAATCTATGTTTTTTTTCCCTCTAGAAAAACATCCATTAAACATGCTATGTTTATTGTTATTAAAAACAAAAGTTTTGTTTGTTTCATAATTATTGTTATAAACATAGATTTGGCAATGCAATCAAGAGATTAACATATTCTTAATCAACAGATATTCATTACTTATCAAAGAAATTTCAAGGATAATTCATACGTACTGGAAGTGACAACCCCATGAAGTCTCCTAGTGATGGTAGCGTTGGCAGTAGCGTTGACCTCCTGTGTCCTGACAGAGCACATCGCCTTGGCTTCCTCGCGTGGTCCGCTGCCGTGGTATGTGGCGTTACGGACTTCGACGTATGGCTTGCGCTCGTGGTTACCTACTGTATAGTAATGGCCGCGGTCTGTGTAGAGAAATAATTTTTTTTTTTGTGGTTGCTCAATGTTGTGTTTCGTATAGATATTTGGTATACGTTCTCAAGTGAGGGACAGTTCTTAATTTCATTAAAATAGGAGTATAAGAGTTTTGTTCCATATTTTGTTACAAGTACAGTTTGATTTTGTTACAAGCCGCATGGCACGGTACTATTGTGCTTACTGTTTTGAACCTCATAATTATCTCGTTTTCTTGGCTGTGTTTTGTTTAAAGGGAATGAATAACCATTGCAATTACTGTAACAAAGGCAATGCCAACTAAAGCCTACGGCCGGCATTGAATCGCTTTAGTCATCAATCAATTTAGTCGATATAGTAATCACATTCAACATTAGTAAATTAAACACCAAAAACTCTAAACATGATCTCCAAAGGTGCGGATGCCACTTAAAATTAGTTGGCTCGCAGGCCCATTTTCGAGCTATAAAATAGTTTTAAAAAATTATAGCAGTGGTGCAACGGACGATCAGGATCATGGCTAAAGAAAGAAACGCAAGTTTAGTTTAGTTTTCGTTGAGGTATATGAGGTGATGCTGGTTTCTCTGTCCACAAGTTTACCTATAGGTTTCAGGTTTTAGAACCCTTTTTTTAGATATACTTATATGCAAGTACGCCAATCACATCATATTAAGCATGCCCTCCTGAAATTGTCCGATATTCAAACTTTGGTTAGCTGTTGCGATTTATCATAAATTTTTTAATAAACATGATGAACTAAGCTTTGGTAGCGATTTCTCGCGAAATACTGTCGTTGCTGGGTGAAAGGTTGGTAGTTTGTGTATTTTTCTAAACCCTGTTGCGTATTTTGAGCATAAAAGCTATTAAGTGGTTTATTCTCACAATCACTTACTAGTGCATGAAGTAACCACAACATGAAGTACTTAAGCATATAAACTTCTGCCAATGTGTTGTTTTCCACTATGCAGACTAGAGCTATAGTTAGCAACATTTCGTGAACGATTGCGAATGAACTAAATGTACTTTGGTACAGAAAGTAACAATGGTAGGCAAGACTTAGAAAATGCTGCACGTAACACTTACTTACTGTAAAATGTAGGCACGCATTATAAGAAGTTGTGATAAAACATATAAGATTGTTGTATTGGTCTGCTACATTAATAATCATATTATAAAAGTTCATACCTACTTATTTCCGTAACTATAATATATTAAATATTTGCTAAATGTTACATACGTTTTTACCTCACTTACAAAAGAGAGTCCGTTTACAACTTTTTGTACTTACTTGTTTACATTGGAAATTTTCTTTGTCTGTCGTTTTATTTCGTACAGCGGGTTTACCTTTCAACCTTTCAGTAAATATCTAGGCATGATACGTAAGATATCTCTTAACGCTACTTCGGCTACCAAAATATACATATGCTTTACAAAAATTCAAATATAGATCACAAGCTCCTGACGCATGGACTTCGGAGTCGCACTCCTACGGTCCCTACGCGAAAAGAACCGACGCGATACGACACGACACGATTGCGAACAAACTTGATTCAGGCTTGCGCGCACGCATAGCCGTCATCGCTTCACTCCGTTTCTTTCTTAGTTTTGTTAATATAAAGTTTCAATAATTATTAATAATTAATTATTACGCCTGCTAATTATTAATAAAAAAAAAAAAAAAATTTACTATACTTACTTAGTGAATATGACGGCCGAGTAGCGTAATGAAATGAAATGAAATATTTATCTCTCAACATTGACAATTACTTGTTCTCAACATTGACAATTAATTACTCTACCACCAGAAGGCCTACCATCAACTTTTAGTTTGCCATTCAATTCCGATACAATCCAGTTTAGGTACCTAAACTGAATCGCTAAGATTCGTACCATGAAGTGCCTTTGGCTAACTGGCGTTTGAATCGCTCACGGAGGAATGAAAGATCGAAATTTGTCTGTGGTCCGCGTGTGAGACTGAGATGACGCTGTACACTCGTTGCATAAGTCTGTCTCTTTTACTCGAACCATATGCGTTGCGTTTCGAAATCTAGTTGATATGATTTTAGCGGTGTTTTTGTGTAAAAATAACAACAAATATATTTTAAAATTGCGCTTTTTAGTGTCAAATTATATACCATAAGCCCGTTTTAGTACTCATTAAATAATAGAAATTTATATAATTCTTTAAATTACAAATAATTAAAGGTTTCCTTAGTGTTGTCGTAAAAATAAATTGACGAGTTTAGAACGCACTCAATTTGACTTCTACCTTTGTCTCTACTGGATAAGTTGAGCTCATCACACATTTCTAATACCGATCGTTTAGACAACCGATATCCTTTTATGTATTCTTCATCTTCCAAATAAAAGGGGTCCGATTGTTTCCGTGTTGTGTTTATTTCATTATCATTTTCCAAGAAAACAAAAAGGACTAATTCGTCAGACATCTACAATAAAAAATAGCTCTAGAACTCACTTTTTCACATTAACACATAAGAAAAACTAAATATCCAACTGAAATACCTTAAATTACCTATATTTTCAACCATTTTTTTAAATAATAACCGAAACGATTCAATTCACGCCAAGAAAGTAGCAACTTTTTTTGAATCGCTTACTTTGACACATAAGTCATCCAATATAGGTTCAAATATCACCTCATGGTACGAAAAATGAACGAACTAAAACAGTTTGCGATCCAATTGCCGACTTGATTTGGCGTCAACCTAAACTGGATCGCTTTAATGACGTCGTGGTTTGAAATAGCAAAGCAGTTTATTTTAGTTCGTCAATTGATTCGCAATAATAGTTCATAGTAGGCCTTCAGTTCGGAAAAACCTTCGTGAAGAAGAACTTCACGGTATATTTTTTTCAAAATAAATTTACAGTCTCTTTATGTCTATACAAAATTATTCTTATCTGCATCTGTTAGCTCGGCAAGTCTCCCTCCCCCCAAGTATCCAAACCACGAACACCTCAAAGCGTAGTGGTTAGTAGCCCTGGCTCATACACCAGAGGTCCCAGGTTCGAGTCATGGCTGGGGCATTCATTTGTGTGATGAACACAGATGTTTGTTCTTGGGTCATGGTTGTTGATATTTAGGTATATATGTATATTTATTCTGGCTTTCCCCCAAGTTCGCTGTGTGGTCATCCATATCACAAGCTCTGCTTACTTTGTTGCCATACAGTTGGTGTGTTTGTCTGGGGATTTATTATTATTATTTGATGTCGTGTGAGTACCAGTCTCATTGCTCAGATACGTGATGAAAGAACGTCACCTATCTTCCGATATTTTAATTCAAACAAAAGCAAAATGTCATAACTCTGAGGCACAGATTTTTATTTAAAATAAGAAACAAATATTTGTGTGCATTCTTAATTAGTAAGGGTTAGTTATAAGTAATTTTGTCAGTTTTTCATAATATGTTGGTTGATGGGGGGGTCAGATATAGAGTGGTTACTATAACCACTGTGAAGGAAATGACAAATAAAGTAGAAATTTTTTATTATTACTAAGTACTTTGTTACTCCTCCTCAGTTACTGGCCTATACGTTCCGCCTTTCTTCAAGTTAGTCTGAAAAGTGACTAGTTGAACAAGCTCTTTTGACCAGAATAAATTAAAAATGTTGAGGAGAGTCAGTTCTTTTCTAGCAGCTACGCATGATAATTCAGTAGGTATAGGATATGTGAAGATTGAATCGTCAGGAGGTAGAATTGTGTACGATTTTTCCTATTTTGGTGCTTCTATTTCGGCCCGCTCAGTGGATGTCCCTGGATGTGGTTCTGATGATGGAAACGGCTGAAAAGATAAAAATCTAGCTAGTGGTGTGACATCTTCAGACTCACACTCAGAACTTGGCAGATCAGCACCTTGGAAGTCTTCCCCTAGAAAAATTTCCCTCGCGTTCGTACTTGGTCTCATCTTCGATATCCGAACCATCACCACCAAGCATAACTGTCGCTATCAGATGGTATATCGACATATTCTGATAGGGCATTCTTGATTTCTAAGTTTGAAAGGTCTCTTCCTTTCATTATTTGCAAAAATATCAGGAATATAAAAAAGCCTATATATTAGTGAAAAAATTTGCCTTTACCGTACAGTGGTTACGGCTGCTGACCACTTTAAATAAGATTTTATAGCCAAGAAACTATACTAAAATATCGTTAAAATTATAGTTATTTCAGGTAATTAATCACATTTAAACAAATTGAGCGTATAATAAATTCATACTTTAAAATAATTACTTACCAATTAAACTTGCTTAAAAATAACACTTGCAAAATAACAAATTCAAATTTCACCAAATTTCGTTTGAAAATTCAGTTCTGTTTCCGGACCTCAAAACATTGACAGTTGGCGCTGTTCAAATGTTACTCATTGAAATCGTACATATTAATACAAATTGGCTTCAAAGATGTCGGTATATCAAAAAACATGCGAATAAATAGGTGGTCAACTATACTAACCACTATGAAGAAAAGAAATAAATTATAATCTAAAATTATGCGAAATTATTGTATTTCGCTTATTGTACCTAATAAATAAGTAGATATGATTGAAAAACACCTACGACAGTGATGTTATTCTTTAGGTTTTAACTAAAAAGAGTTTATGTAAAAGGGATATATAATTCAGGACCCTTGCATGACAGTTCATTATTACAAGATGGTAGAAACTATTTGTAGGTATCGCTGTACTAAATTAATTCAGGCAGGTGATAACACAACATAAAGAACTCACAGTGATGACCTGCCGGCGCTGACCATACATTAACCGCACAAATTAACACTGGCACAAAGACTACATTACGCCACATTTTCACAAAATAATTTATTTAAAACACATTTAACTTTCGAATCGCGAACTAGGGCTTCAAAATTTCATCGCTCAATTATGTTTATTCAAAACGCAGAGTTTTTCTAAAAGCAGGCACCGATCATAAGTTACATCGTACACTGAATTCACGGTTCGGAGTGATGGAATAAATAGACTAAAATGTTACAACAGATGGTACTCCGACTCTAGACGATACTTCACGGGTTTATTATGGTAAAACGACATAAAACTTTTATAACTGCTGACCTTCGTAACCGAAGACGTAAAGGACCATGGAGGCATTGTAATATGTAGGCCACCAAAAAGAACTAAGAAGGTAAATAAAAACTAAAAATTCAATTGACTTTACGGATATGTACTTAGATGATTTTAAGCGTTCAATTTATTCAATTCAAAATTCAAATAATTCAATTTTTGTTTATTTCTAAGGTTTTACAAATTGATGCGGAACATTTATGCTCACTAACATAATCTCAAGTGGAAAAGGGGCTCAAACCGTAATATGTATATCATAGTAAATGCAATCCCGAAAGAAGACGAAATTAGATCAAACATTATCGACTAAAGGAATAAACAAAATTGTTTTTATACTAATTAAAGTTTTTACTTTTTATTATGAATCAAACTTTTCCTAACAAGCATGTTTTTTGAGTTAGAACATAGATTTTTTGTTTGATAGTGAGTATGACCATAAATAATACAAAATCATAAAATTTCATAATTAAATAGCCATAATTTAGGTTTGAAACATTTCGAGTTATTTAAAAAAGTAGGCTAAAAATTATGTATTGAAAAATAAGCAAAGTTTAAAACATGATGGTCACTTTTTTGTAGCTATTGTTTTATTTCATCCTGATTGTCAATTATTTTTCATGGCTTATTTATTTTACCGTAATCAACTCGCTTTTAAAAGAAATTGATGCTTTTCCACGTAGAGTATCTACATATAAAAACTTGAAAAATAAGTTATTAGTCAATAGAATCTGAAATTGTTTAAAAAAATACACACATTTTACCCCCTTTCGGGATTACACTATATGACACACACAAGGGACACACTGTATTTGCTTTTATATTTCGCAAAGTGTGGCTTTTGTAATTTTAATTCCAACTCAAAATTTACTTAACTACCAAGTTTTGTGGTTGCAAACCCATTTGTACTTTTAGCAGTACACCAGCCTGTATTTTGTTCTTGTGAACAAAGAGATTCAGTGTCTATGATCAGTGATCACTTCCAAATCAATTTCAAAACACGTTATATCTCGAAAAAGAATTAAACATTCGTAATTTAAAGAGCTGCCAACACATGAAACTAGGGTCATTACAGGAGAATTCAAACATCAAATGTTTACATAACCGCGGTTCATTCAATTAGCGTATGAAGCACTTCGCTCAAATTTACCAATTTTAATGAAATGTTTACGATTATGTTCGTCTAGCTACAGCGGTTACTGGAGCTTTGAACTGTAGTGTGGGTTCCGCGAGTTGGATTTTATAACCAAAAATTTAAATCATATTTAATTGGTCAACGATTTCGAGAATATTATTATAACATATTGATCTACAGAATAACATACAATAAGATGATATGGCTCCCTAATTTCATAGTAAGCGGATTTGACTTGGTCTCTTGAAATCTACCTACCTATAGGCTAATAGGTCTTTACCTATGAAACTGCCGTTTTGCCGTACTGGCCATTTCAAATGAAAAATTTTTTTTTTTTTGACTGTTAATTCTAATTTCAAATTAATTTTATTTGACAAACATGGAATTCTTTTTCTAAAATCGTCATTTGTTTAATAGTTAGTGTTTTGTTTTCAACGCATTCGAACATTTTTCGTCATCATGGATAAGTTAAAAATTCGAGTAATTATGGAGTATGAGTACCGTCGTGGCAGCAAAGCGGCACAAGCGGCACGTAACATCAACGACGTTTACGGAGCGAACACTACAAACGAACGCACCACCCGTTATTGGTTTACCCGCTTCCGTTCTGGAAATTTTGACCTGAAAAATGAATTCCGTGGTCATCCGAAAACTTTGACAATGACGAATTAACGGCAATTGTGGAAGCTGATGAAACTCAATCCACGGCTGAATTAGCAGCAGCTTTCGACGTTAGCAACAATATTGGTCCATTTGCGTCAAATTGGCAAGGTAAAAAAGCTTGACAAATGGGTACCCCACGAACTCAATGACCGCCAGCGCAAAGTACGCGTGGAGACGTGCCTTGCACTGCTCAGCAGGCATACAAATGAAGGAATTTTGAACCGCATTGTTACTTGTGACGAGAAATGGATCCTGTTTGACAATCGTAAGCGCTCAGCAAGTTGGTTGGACCCTGGTTCAGCACCCAAACAATGCCATAAACGAAAACTTACCCCTAGAAAAGTGATGGTCACTGTTTGGTGGTCTAACGCGGGTGTAATTCATCACAGCTTCTTGCCAAACGGGACAAGCATTACTGCAGATGTGTACTGTGAAGAACTGAACAAAATGATGGAGAAGCTCGCACGTCTCCAACCAGCTTTGGTCAATCGTTCGGCTCCACTGCTCCTGCACGACAACGCGCGACCTCATACTGCACAGCAGACGGTCTCCAAGCTACAAGAGTTGGGGTTGGAAGTTCTCCGTCATCCGCCGTACTCACCAGACCTTGCGCCTACAGACTTCTACTTTTTCCAGAATTTGGATAACTTCTTGGCGGGAAAAAAATTCAATACCCGAGAGGCAGTACAAAATGCCTTTGAAGAATTTGTTGCCTCCCGTCCAGCTGATTTCTTCAAGAAAGGCATCAATAAGCTACCAATGCGTTGGCAAAGATGCATTGATTACATGGGTGATTATTTTGAATAATAGAAATAAAAAATATATAAAAAAATTACGCTTCATTTATTTCGTGAAAAACGGCAATTTCATAGGTAAAGACCTAATATTTTGACAATCCATAATGGTCCAATACATGCAAAGTCTGATTATTCTTTCACAGTTTGTTTAGCGTTTGACCCGTAAAATATAAATATAAATATTGCCCGGAGTACCAGATATAAATGTCTGTCGGGTCGAATAGTTAAATATATTTTTTTATTTTTTATTATACGTATATACAACACAAACTTATACTTTATGTTGTTTCCTAAGTGTTTCAGTACACTCGTCATCAGAAGACTTTACTGGAACTCAATGGGTTTGGGACTGTAGCGTATTGAAGCTTCAATCTGAAAATTCCGACCACAAAAACTGATTCAAAATTGATCCTAGTAAAACAGTTCTCATTTTTAAATCTGTAATTTGGTTACTTTTCTAATCATTTTTTTTTTTTATTGCTTATCACGTAACATTTAAGATCTTATTTAGGTACAGTTGTAGTTCTTGTGATACCCCGTAGGGGCACTGCAATGAATGAGGGACATTACATTAAGCTTATTACTAATTACTAAAATACAAATACTATACATATTTCAATTACAATTACCTACTATTATAAGATATTACAATTACCTAGCACATATCAATTCAGATCAGCTATGGAACAGTCGCATGACCTGTCTAAATGTGGCCAGTGATGATAAACATGTCATTTAATTATCCGTCTCTGAACTCTGGTGGTTCCTTGTCACGCTCCACATGCGGTCGATCCAACCTAGTTCAGTAATGAGATCAATTTGATGAAGACGTCCCGAATGTGTAACGAATAGATTGAACTCGCGACCTAAAAAACTAGGTGCTGAAACGTCAATTAGCGAAGTTGCTTGAGACGCGCTCAGGCACATTTCTCCGAAGTATCTGCTGATAGTAAAAGTTTTTTTTTATTTATTAATCTTAGTTTATACATTACTTATAATAGTAACTCTGGAAATGGAATGAAAATTGCTGATAAACTTTTATTTAAAAATAAACGTTTATGAGGTTGATCGTACGTAAAAATGTCGTACTTTCACGGCAAAATTTCTTGACATATTATGTAATTGATATCTACAATGGATGTATCTTATACCGTAGATTAACACACAACCTTACTTATATCACCCCGACCGAAAGCAATACCTTACAAGGTACTAAAGAAGGCAATGATGGCGAGGTGAAGCTGACTAAATGAATACATTCACGCTACCTTTATTTTTTTTTATTGAAAAAGGAATAAACGTTTGTCTTTTATCTCACCTGTATACTTAATTTAGTTAAAATACTTTAAAAGTTGTACTGTTTGTATGAACAATTACTATTTATGATATCTTTACTTTTGTCGTTTTAACTGAATGGATCCAAAGTAAGCAAAGATTGAGATATGGATGTCCATAAAGCCGACTGGGAGGGAAAGTAAAACAATATACAAATCTTTGTTCACATCTCCTAATCTCAATAAGAACCCGATTGCCTAATATTACAACGCATGAATACAACTTACTTTCTTTTCACTCAACATATTAAAGTAAATTTTGCGGAAAAGCAATAATTTGACGTACACAACACTCGTCATTGCAACTTACATAATGTATCCCCTGTTTTGTAAAACAATGAGTAATTTTAAATCGCGACATGTATCGCACCTACCCATTTGATGACAAATTACGAGCCTTTTTGAGAACAATACACACTAACGCAATGTCATAGAATCTACCATGGGGATGAGATCTAGATCGTCAGATGTGAGGCAATTGGTTTGAAAGAAAGCTCAGGAAAGAAAATCTTGTATATCTAAAGTAATTTACTGCAAACACTGAGTTAATTTACTTACATATTAGTGTAACTGAGTTATTTTACTTAGATAGTATTAAACTATATTAAATCTCAAGACATAAGATATTTGTTTCGCCACACACGCATACCAAAATATATAAGTACCTACCTAGGTACCTACCCACTCATATATTCACTGACACGTACGAGTACATACACAAGAAGGACTATAGGTACGTCTATAAATGCCGTTGTCTTGAGTAGCAATATAATAAATATGGTTAGCTATATAGGAATTATTCTTATTCTATAGAATTTGGTAATTTCCTCTGACAATGTACTAAAGTATAAAAGATTGACCAAATTTTAAATTGATCTTACAGACTTACATCGTCCAGAATCGGCTGTATCGATCAAGTTATGGGCAGCTTAGGCTTGTTTTGTAACTAATAAAATAAGGATCTTGGGGAAAATAATATAATTTAGTTGATTTCTGCTTTATTAATGATACGAACATCAACGTATCGTTAATAAAGCAAACACTTTAGGTACTACTTTGCAATATATTAAGCAATTAGCCTACAATTTAACCCAAATCTTGCCTTATGCACCAGTAGCACTAGGTAGATTTAGTAAAATACACTTAAGGGAAAGGTCGCTATGATGTCCCTAGACAATAGAAGTTTCATTATTTTGATATATTGACCCCCATAGGTACGCGCAAATAAAACGTATCTGCCGAAATAAATCGTACTTTACTTTTTATAAATTAGATTGACGTTAAAAATGGTTTCAGTACGGCTACTACTATACCGTAAAGAGTGAAATCCATACTCCTTTTGACATTTAATTAATAGCCGTAATAAATCAATCATTCACTATTGTGACTTACCGTTAATGTTTGTGATTGATAAGCTATCATTGAGGGGTATATGTGCCAAGGCCGCGGAATCGCCCGCAACCATTCATGAACCTAATGGTCCATGGAGTTTTGTATCCATGGGAAGTTTAATTCAATTACAATTTGATAGTACTATAAATATAGGTGCATTTATTTACGAAGATGTGCCAATTTGTTTTTGTACTTGACAATGTTTTTTTTTATTTTATTTATATACTATTGTTAATAGCTGATATTTAAAAATAAGGTTGTACAAAACACAAACTAGATTAAAGATCCACCTGGAGCGCGCGACAGTCTGTTTTCACCAGAAGAACGGATAATTTACACAGACTATATCAAAGGAATCAACAGAAAAACAAATACGACCTATACTGAGAATAAAGCGAAGTTGAACCAGTTACCGCAAACCCAAAGCGGTATTAACATGAAATGCAACAAGCTTTCCGTTTTTCACTTGATAATATCCCCTTCAATATCAAACTTAGGAAGTAGGTTTATAATCAGCTTTTTTTCTGTGGTCCAGTCCAGTGGCATGACCAAGGTTTTCTTTAATATTTACTCACTATCAATACATATGTCTACAATGTCTCACATATGTCTCACCGGCGAAGAAACGACACGATAAATAGATATGTTGATCCAAAAGATTTTGATCTATTGTGCAACAATAGTCACTTTAAAGAATTGATAAGCGGATCCAACACAAGTCAACATTAAAATTAAACTATTAGAAGACGCAGACTACGCTAACCGTGTGCATTGATCGTAAAAGGATTTCACAATGAAAATTATTATGTGTTGTTTTTTTATTTATTTTAACCTAATAAGTTTGGCTCAAAGCACAAAAGGTAAGCACAATTACATTTAATTAAACACATACAAACGTTCATTGGCATACAGCACAAACGCACACTCTAAACACGAAGCCTAATAAAACAAACTTGTTCTCTGCATCTTTCACAGTTCTAGCTGTTCGACTGTGGAATGCACTTCCTTACAAAATCCGTGAATAAAAATCATTAGCAGATTTTAATAAGAATATAATAAGAGAACACCTCCTTTCTCAGACCAAAATTGTCCTGTTGTCGTCATACATCATTAATTTCTGACACATTACTCATCTTGTTATAAATTCTAAATTTTTTTGTAAATATGTATGTTTATGTTTGTATATATTTACAATACATATATTATACATAACATCAACGTACATAATATATGTACGTTGAATGTTTGTGCGTGTTGATTACGCCAAGCAAGTATGTAGTCTTAACCAATTGTCAAAGAACATTTTCCGGTCTGCAGCAGGTACTTCCTCAACGGCCTTCTTGAACGCAGTGATCTCATCTTCTGGAGATAATTCTGTATCGCCTTGAGCTGGTTTTTAATTTTAGGGAACAAGAAGAAGTTGCACTTTGCCAAATCAGGGTTGTAAGGTGGATGACCTAAAAGTTTTACCGGTGTGGTGTTTAGGGAGTCCCTCGTCTTGATCGCAAAGTGCGCGGGCGCGTTGTCGTGGTGGAGCAAAAGGCCTCGGAGTCCTGTTTTCAGTCGCTCATTGCTCGCAGCAGCAAAAACTTCTTGCAAGAATTTGGTAGTGAAGTACTCTGCATTGATGCTATTTTGTTTCTTAAGGGAATGGATACTGAATACCCTTTAAGGAGAAAAAACTGGTGACTCAAATTTTTCCAGCGCTTCTCGATCGTTTCACTTTCGTATGCGTTGTTTCGTTTTGAAATAGCCATAATGTTGTTTGACACTTTGTTTCTCAATCATATTGATAAATCTAAGATGAGTCATCTGTTATTATTTCGTAAACATGGCAGGAATAACCTGCTTTAAATTAATTGTCATATCATATATGGCACCATTCCACGCGCGCCTACTTCTGAGCATCGGTGAGGTCGTGGGGTACCCGGTGCGGAACGATCCTCCCTACGCAAAGGTGATTGTGAAAATTATCGTGAACACTTCCCGATTCATTCTGCAGATTGTGCTGAATCTCCTCGTATTTGATTCGCCGATTTTGTTTTATCAAATGTTTCACTTTTAGCACGTTTTCTTCCGTAACAGCAGTCAAAGAATGACAACTTTCTTTCTTCATCCTTCATATTTAAGCGACCACACTTAAACTTGTTATACCAGCGGTACACACTTGTTTTAGAAGGCGCCTTGTTCATACAAGCTACTTGAAGTCGATTAAGCGATTCATCAGGTTTCAAGTTGGAATTGAAATCGTAAAGAATCATTACACGAAAATGTTCCCGATGCAGATTTATTTGTTATGACGTCTACTGTCTACATTTTTTTATAAAGTTGATGAGGTAAACTCCCATCAACTTTATGGTGAGGATCTCTTATGTCTGGTGATACAGAATTTCACAAAGTTCCAACATTAAAGGGATAAAAGGGGCCCAATGTTTTTTTAAAAATCAAATTAACGTTTGATTATTCTGGGTTCCCCTCAGTTCGCGGTTATCCATAACACAAGCTCTGCTTACTATGAGGCCATTACTTGGTGTGTTTGTCTGGAGATTCATTATTATTATTATTATTTAAGTCCCCTAAATTCGATTACTTGCAACTCGAGCATTTGGTTTCTTTCAACCTTGTCGTAGCCAGTTACCGAGCACGCCATCCATGTGGTGGTAAGTGGCA
Organism: Marasmarcha lunaedactyla; assembly: GCA_923062675.1. Classification (NCBI taxonomy): domain Eukaryota; kingdom Metazoa; phylum Arthropoda; class Insecta; order Lepidoptera; family Pterophoridae; genus Marasmarcha; species Marasmarcha lunaedactyla. The sequence goes on along the minus strand of OV281342.1, from coordinate 7,297,727 downwards.
TCCATGCCGATAGAGACAATTAATCATAGGTTTTACGAGGGTCAAACTGAAAGTTCTTAGAACTGGCCACTTGTAAACAATATAATAAAAAAATAATTTTAAATTTTGAAAATGGAATTCTTTGCCAAAATTATTGAATTTCTATTTCATTCATTTGTCTTTTGTTTTACGATTTGGCGGCAAATTGAAAATTGTCTAAAAATTGTACGCGAGAAAATTTTCGTGCAATGACTTCGTGCAAAGTCATAAAAGACTTGATGTCATTTAAGTCAACAAGAAAGTTATGATAGACTACGGTTGGCATTTCACCATAAAGCCCCATCTCGTGCCACTGTTTACCATTGGTTTAATGAGTTTAAACGAGGTTGCACTAATCTCACCGATGATCTGCGTCTGTGTTGTACGGCGTATGATAGAGACTGACAGAAGAGTGACCTATCAGCAGATTCGGACAAGCTTAGGCATCGGTATGAGTCAAGTGCACAAAATCCTCTATAAACATTTAGCGGTCAGGAAGCTTTGTGCCCGGTGGATACCTCATAATTTGACCGAGGGCCAAAAACTCCGTCGTGTTGATTGGTGCCGTGAAATGGTTGAAAGATTTAACGGAGGTACCCACCCGGAGGACTTGTCACCCAACCCGTATTATTAATAAATAAAAAATGTGGATTTTAAAAAGTATTCATGTAGGTACCGGTACCATTAAATATATATACTATTGTTAAGTTTATCTACGTTTTTGTGCCCGTGACAATGCCTTTCATGATGATAGGTTCATAGGAGTAGTTTGGGTGTGAAAATAACAAATACATACAAATAAATTCACTTTTATATTTATAGTATCTGTTAGAATTTATATTTAACAAACTACGGTGGTGTTAATTACTTTGTAGAATTATTGTTTATTTGCACTTACAGATTTATTTATAAACCTTATTTAAACCCAATACTTTCACAATTAAAAATAAGTTTACTATACAAGAAAAGTACTATGAAATAATGAATCTTCAAACTTAATTAAATATAAGTTTACTTTTTGTATCACTAGACAACTTCAAAACAGGACAAGAATTTATATTTTTGGTCTTGTCAATTAACTCGTCCTGTCTTTGTCGTCGTACATTGACAAATATAGATTAATAGTACAATCAATAGACACCAAATCGCAAATGTTACTAAATAAGCAAAAATCCCATAAAACTTTTAAAAAAATAATTCTATGTTTCAGAGATTTCAGACACATTGTATTCACCAAGGTTTTCAGAGATCACAGTGCTAAGCCAACTTTTTGAAATGCTCCGGAATACTATCAAACATGGAAAAGCTGGGGCAAACTTGCCACCTCTAGATCCTTACGACGTAGAATTCTTTGAAGTACATCTTAACAACATGATTTTAAAGTAAGTACTACAAAATCTTTTGATGTGTGACATTCAGAAATCAAAATTGTTTGTACCTTAGGTCAATGCCTGTTTTTATACAAAATCTTGAATTTACTTTTCAAGTAATATAAAAATGATAACTTTATCATTTTTATATTTTCTTTACATTTATTGTAGCTCAGAATCCACAACAGAAAGTCTTACTTAAACATTCTATTTAATAGGATGTGTTAACAATGTTTCATTTATTTAAATCATTCTTACACAGTTTAATACAACAAGAAACGGTGATACGTTGTTATCAATGTCTAGGAAATATATCTTTTTTTATGGCGGCAAACGAGCCCACGGCCAACCTGATAGTAAGTGGCATCCACACCATCGTTACACCAACACATCATTCGTTGTAGGTGTTTTATTTATCAATATTGAATGTGATTATTACATCGACTGATGATGCGTTACCGACCGTAGGCTTCTGTTACAACTGCTTCTTTTCCCGTAATGCGCTGGCTGTTCATTTCCTTTAACCGGAACACAACCACGTAAACGTGGTTATTGTGGTGGTCAATATATGAAGGACATTAGTACTAGGGCTTACAAAAACCCGACTTTTTCAGAAAACCGAATTACTCGGTTTTTATACTGAAAAACTGAGGAATTCGGATTTTTCGGTTTTAAGGTTAATATAAAAAAAAGCGAAAAGCATTGATAATAATTTTTTTTTTGTATTTTCATGCTTATGCTCATATTAACGTTTTAATAAATGTTAAAAATAAAGTAACACACTTTAGCAAAACAATTTTCTAAAAAATTTAAATGAAAAATAATTATATTGGGTCTTGAAAATGAGATCAACTAAAGAAATATTCATTATTAATTTAACGAACTAAATTCACGTTCTTTACGTAAACATAAAACATATTTACATCAAAAACAATCATAATCATTGAGATCAACATGTAAAAATATTCGTTATAAAAAATTGAATTATAAAACATTTTATAATTCTCAAAATTTACTCTTGAGAATTATAAAATGATTAGAGTATCCGTGTTACACGACTCATATTTCAGTTTGTTAATTTATTTTATTGTATTAATGAACAAAAATTTTTTTTGCGTAAGTCAAAGACATAGTAGAATGCAATAACCAGAATGTGCCCATATTCCCTCACAGAAACTGACCTTTTTCTCCAACTACAGAGAAGTCAAGCACGGCGTTCCTCAAGGTAGTATTTTAGGGCCGTTATTATTCCTTATTTATACAAATGACTTTCCCAGTATAACTACACATTCCATGGTATTATTTGCAGGTAACAGTACATTAACTTTCTACAATAAGGTCATAAATATACTCAAAAATGACATCCAAAATACATTGACTTCAGTCAAGAACCGGTTAATGACACATAATCTAACAATTAATTTGAACAAAACGCATATAATGAATTTCACAAATAGACATAATAACTCAACATCATTTAATACTGACTTTCGCGGACAAGAAAAAAAAGAAATTAATTGTACAACATTTTTAGGATTAATATTGACTCCAATTTGAAATGGAAAGAGCATATAGAGAGTGAGTGCAACAGAATAAATAAATTTTCATACGCATTACGTAAGTTGTCGAAAGTAGTTAGCGAGACGTCCGTACTATCGGCATATTAAGCATACGTCGAATCGGTGCTGCGATATGGAATAATATTTTGGGGGTATTCGATAGATAAAGGAAAAATCTTTAAAGCCCAAAAGCGTTGTATTCGTTTTATATATAACCTTAAAAGCATAGAATCCTGTGAACCCAAAGAATTCTGACTTTCCCATGCCTTTATAAACTTGAAACAGCCCTATTTGTAAAAAAGAATCTTAACTTGTTTGAAAAACTAAATAGTAGAAGACACAAGGATACTATTTGTGCTCCACCCCGGAGTACCGCATTGTTTGCTGAAAGTTTCTTCGGGATGGCTCCAAATATATATAATAAATTACCAAAATCCATTAAAGAAATTAATAATTATTAGGTCTTTACCTATGAAATTGCCATTTTTCACGAAATAAATGAAGCGTAATTTTTTTATATATTTTTTATTTCTATTAATCAAAATAATCACCCATGCAATCAATGCATCTTTGCCAACGCATTGGTAGCTTATTGATGCCTTTCTTGAAGAAATCAGCTGGACGGGCGGCAACAAATTCTTCAAAGGCATTTTGTACTGCCTCTCGGGTATTGAATTTTTTTCCCGCCAAGAAGTTATCCAAATTCTGGAAAAAGTAGAAGTCTGTAGGCGCAAGGTCTGGTGAGTACGGCGGATGACGGAGAACTTCCAACCCCAACTCTTGTAGCTTGGAGACCGTCTGCTGTGCAGTAGGAGGTCGCGCGTTGTCGTGCAGGAGCAGTGGAGCCGAACGATTGACCAAAGCTGGTTGGAGACGTGCGAGCTTCTCCATCATTGTGTTCAGTTCTTCACAGTACACATCTGCAGTAATGCTTGTCCCGTTTGGCAGCTGTGATGAATTACACCCGCGTTAGACCATTAAACAGTGACCATCACTTTTTAGGGATAAGTTTGAGGATTGAGTTTCATCAGCTTCCACAATTGCCTTTAATTCGTCATTGTCGACCAAAGTTTTCGGACGACCACGGGGTTCATTTTTCAGGTCAAAATTTCCAGAACGGAAGCGGGTAAACCAATAACGGGTGGTGCGTTCGTTTGTAGTGTTCGCTCCGTAAACGTCGTTGATGTTGCGTGCCGCTTGTGCCGCTTTGCTGCCACGACGGTACTCATACTCCATAATTACTCGAATTTTTAACTTATCCATGATGACGAAAAATGTTCGAATGCGTTGAAAACAAAACACTAACTATTAAACTAATGACGATTTTAGAAAAAGAATTCCATGTTTGTCAAATAAAATTAATTTGAAATTAGAAATATCAGTCAAAAAAAAAATATTTTCATTTGAAATGGCCAGTACGGCAAAACGTCAGTTTCATAGGTAAAGACCTATTGTAATAACTAATAACAGAAGAAGAAAGAACTAAGAAATGGTTTTTACTAGATAAATGTTATTATTACACTGTACTCGATTATATCAATGACAAAGAATGAAGGTAAAAACAAATTCAAATGTATTATGACTATTTATCATGTTTGGACCAATACATAAATTGTTAAATGACTGTGTGTAAAACTAACTCTCTGTAAATAAATAAATTAAAATGAATCTGTGTAAAATGACATTCTAGACATACAAAAAATGACTGTGTAATACTACTTATGTACATGCCACAATGGTAGAATATGGCACGAGCTCAATTTATGTTAACATTATAAAACATCTTATGTATTTCCCTATATTCGTATAAACAATAAATAATTTGATTTAATTTGACAGGCATGATACAAAAACCCGAAAAACCTGAAATACCCGGTTTTCTTGTAGAAAAAAAAACTTGAGATGTGTCAAGGGACACCCGGATGGAACGAAGTTACTATTGATAAAATATAATTGATATTGTAATATTAAAATATAATTTGCTTTTAAATTTATTAAAGTTATGACGCGTACAATTGCTAAACACACAATAATGGAGAGATTATTAAGGCGTATGACTTTGATAGCACAATAGAGAGGTTATAATGCGTACTTGCTAAAAATACATAAGCATTTATTATTGTCTGTATAAAATCTCTTTTTACCTAACTCCATCAGCAATATCCGGAACTTGTGCAGAAACACTGTCAGGATTCATTATTGTTATTATTTATGATTATTTATTATGTACAAAAAACCTGTATACACTCAACAAAAATAATCGTTGCGACACCTCACTGTTCAATGCGAAATAGAAAGACGAAACGAAAATAACTGGCTTGCTTTCTATGAGAGAGAGAGACAGACAGAGAAACACGCGCACGCCGCACGGCTTACAACTATAGCAAAAAGTGTCGTTTTGGTCTTTTGGTCTTAGTTTTTTCCGTCTAGCCCCCTTTCCCAACGCGCGATAAGGAACTTCGTTCCAAAAACCGAGTTTTAATTCTGTCGATTATTCGGGTTTTTCGGTTCTTCGGTTAATTGGGCAAGCCCTAATTAGTACAGCCCGGACGAGATCTTAACAAGAAACCCTACTACCACTTAAAGGTGATAGAATATAAATTTGACGGCCGAGTAGCGTAGTGGTCAGTAGCCATGTTTCATACGCCGGAGGTCCCAGGTTTGAGTCCTGGCCGGGGCATTAATTGGTGTGACGAACACAGATGTTTGTTCTCGGGTTATGGTTGTTCATATTTATAAATGTATGTTTATTCCCTCCCAGTTCGCCGTATAACACAAGCTTTGCTTACTTTGGGGCCGTACAGTGGAAGAAAAAATACAGACATATGTTAAGACTTATCCACACATGTTAGTTAATGCATTTTTGGTATCGTTTATAAAAGTTACAGTTAAAAGTATAGTCGAGTCAAGCTATAAATCCCGGTCAAATTTAAAAGCCCTTAAGGCAATAAGTAGCTTAGAACATGTTTTTTGCCAATACGACACAGATTACTCATTGGGAAAGCCAAAAATATGTTGTGACCAAGATTACTGAAATAAAAGCAATTTTGTATTTTTTAAATAAAGAAAAAGCATGTGGTGTAAACTGTAAGGCCGCGTATGCAACACAGGCTTAGAAATTGAAGTAAGTAATCCGATTGGTCTAATTTTCTAAGAACACAGTCCTCCATTTCTCGTTCTTAGATAAGTCAACTTAATAAACTGCCGGCTTAGCATAGGTTGTGGCCGAATTATAATCTATGACATAAGTATTTTCTTGGCACGCCATGCTGCGGCTGTATAATTCTGTTATATGCTTTCAGTGTCGATGCTGCGGTAACCAAGGCACAATTCACAGGACTGAGCGAATTCAACATTTTGAAATCAGAGTTCAACAAAACGGAAATTTCTATTGATCTTGAAGTATATTTCCCTAAGCTTACATTATATTCAGGTAATGTTATTTAATACAAAACAAAGGTTTTGTTGTATTTTCTTCTTATTTGCATTCCATATATCTACAAAATCATAAAAAGCAGCGACTCTTTTAAAGAAAACCTATTAGTAATATTAACAAAGATCGTTCGGATCGATTGGATTTATAAATTATTAAATCTGTAAACTGCAGATCAAGTATACATTCTAAAATTAAGATTTAATAGAAAGTATTTTTTATTGAAAGGTAATCATTAAATTCAAAAACATCTAAGCCAATAGTGCAATTTTCAGTTATATAAAAACTACCATAGCAAGAAATAACATTTTTTCATTAAGTTTTTTTCACATAAACCCACATAACAGCTAGTAAATAAAATATAAATATAAATTATTACATTACAGGTCACTACGACATGAACGGTACTTTGTACGAATTTCTTCCTGTTAGAGGAAGTGGATCTCTAATGTAAGTAGCAAAGATGTTAATTGTATACCTACTTACTTTGTTATAGTAATTTTATCACACGTTTGTACGTTTACTTGTACCAAACAATAACCACGTGTAGAAATAAGGTATATGTGTGAGTGAGGTGGAGACTTGTTGGATCAGCCCGACCACGTTCACATTTGTAGGTTTTCGGCATTAACAACTATAAGTAAAAGTACTATGAGACATACAAATATTCCATATTCCGAACATTGCACAAATTCAAATCTAAGAACCAACTGATAAATTAATTCTGCATAAATTGCTACCCAATCGGCGTGTCCAAATTTCTCATATCATTCATTAGCATGAATGGTAGGAGGTAGTCCACCTCATGGGTACGAACGGATTTAGGAGCAGAGTTTTGTGACATAGGACTGACTTTTATGATCAATAAAAATTACACAAGGGTTTTTTTCGGGAGCTTTATTAGCATCATTATTATTTGCACTATTTTAACATGGAACTCAATATCCTATAAGAATGTAACTAAGGTGTATATGTAACTAGACATTGGTATTACTTAGAAAAAAAAATATATATTTTTCATTCCCTCCCTGCAGGTTATCATTTAATAATGTGAAGCTATGGGGAAAAGTATGGTTACGACAATCTCGCAACATGTTTTCAATACTAATAGACAAATTCGAGTCCGCTGTGTTTAATGTCGAATCGACTAATGTAAGTAATCTTTTTTTCACTCCCTTTTTTCCTTCGACCGTCTACGTAGCCGCAGTTTCGTGACCAGTTTCCGTCGAGGAATAAATTAAGGAATAAGCTAAACTGGTTGCGTACAAAGAGTTTTTCTTCTGTTTACGAAACCACGGTTTCGTATAAGTTATACCTACAGGGTGACTTGTAAATCGACCTATTCCTCTTGGGATGTGATAGTACAACTAATTTCCAACAAAATTTACTATAATTTTCCTAATACCAAGGAGGCTCGTTATCGAGATACTCAATATTTTTGGTTTGGTTCAAAAAAATTCCGAATTAACTACAAAAAAATTAAATTAATTAAATACTAGTTTTTTGAATAAAGTTGTTTAAATTTTTATCAGTTACCAACAACAAACATTTATTAATACTAATACTGACACAAATATTGAATATTTTAAAATAGCAAATAAATTCTTATAAAATTTTGTTTTGATTCACTAATTTGGTCAATAGAAAACTGGATATATTTTGAAAAATCAACTGTACGTTAACCGTACAAACTAATCGAAAAACTACCTTGTTCTATTAGCTATCCAAAAACATTAAATTATTTACAAAAAAAGAAAGGATTCTCAGAAAAAATTGAATAACATGATGATAGGTAAACGTAAAGAAAAAATGGAAATTTAAAAAAATCAATTTTGCGACTCGTTTTACAAATCTTGTTCAAATTCTTGTGTTGGGGAGGTCCCCCAACGGTGAATACATGCCCGCACACGCTTCCTTATCTCTGTCACTGTCACTCTTGAAGTGAAAGAGTAGCGTATTTTGAGCCGCTTCGATTATTTTTTCTCGCAGGACTTCGACAGACTGAATTGGCGTTGCATAAACGGGGGACTTCATGTGCCCTCACACGTAAAAACCAACCGGTGTCAGATCGGGACACCGTGCAGGCCATGGAATCGGACCCACCCCCTGCCAATCCCACGCCTTGGGAACGAGGTATTCACCCAGTGCCGCACAATAATTCGATAGTGCACTGGACAACCATCGTGTTGGAACACCATTTTTGTCCCCTTGTTACCAATTCACATCTTCAAGCCTTAGCTCTTTACCATGGTTATATTTACTATGGTCTTGTGCTTTGATTTGTGATTCCTGCGTTTTGTTTTCAATTTATAGAATGCATGTTAAGGAACCCAATTATTTATAGTGTTAATTTATTTTCAGAGCCAAATGCAGTTCGATGGCAATATAGATGCTCTAATAGATCAGATGATCGAAGAATTACTTGCCGGTTACCTAAACAGGTTTAATAAAGCGATTACAGGGATCTACGGGTTCGAGATAATCCTCGCTATTAACAAGTACTTAGATAACTTCGACAGCTGGAGATTCTTATCATTAATATTAAATTGATTGGGTTATTACGTGTTTTTTAATTACCACCTCTTTTCTCTCATATGATGCATCAAGACAATTTCTTTGACAAAACTAGAACGTATCACAAAATGTACACATAGTACCCACTTAAATACAGTACCCACTTACATATGGTACCCACTTAAATACAGTACCCACTTACATATGGTACCCACTTAAATACAGTACCCACTTACATATGGTACCCAACTACAAATAGTACCAACTTACTAAGTAGATAACTGTCATTTATTCAGTAACAAACGATGCCTATTTTTTAAACTCGCTAATTAAACAGTTTGTCGAACCTATACGACGGCTGCTTTACATTAGTAGTAACATTAGTAAGCTATTAGTAAGTCTGCTTCTTAAGCTCCCGGGTTCGAATACTGCGATTTGAACCGACACGTGTATACATGATGAACCTACATAGACGTTTATTACAAAATAGAATGGTTCTGAATATTTATTACGCATTGAGTGTATTTTTATGATAACTAATTTTTTTAAAGCCAGTAGAGTACATATCTAGAGTACACTCTTTGGACACTGTATGTACATCTAGAGCACAACTAGAGGACGTTCGATAAGTGATCAATTATGAAGATGAGTTTCTCTGTGAAAAAAATGAATGTAGGAGTTTTACTAAATTTATTAAACATACAAAAATATAAAAATCAAATTGTTATCAGCAATTTATATATAGATAAGTTCCTGTTGAGTATTCCTGGACTCAACAGGAACTATGGACAAATCAAGGTGTTATATAATTGAAGTTAAACATGTCAGAGAAAATAACATAAGTTATAGAATAAGGCATACTAAGTTCCTGGGTTCCCCATACCTCGGGTTAATTTACTCTGGTCAGGGCTACTCAGACATCATTGGTGTGATTTGTTTCCTGCGCCAACAAATTTTGAAATATTAGGATAGATCTAAAATTAAATCATTTTAGGAAACAATTAGTTCAGCCAAACCCCTACCCAACGTAAAACCTTAACTTCCGTAGCCAAAAACAACTCAAAATATTTAAAATAGGAGATGCCACGGCATAAGCCCAAATCAATTATTACATACAAACATTACTAAACTTAAATTTTAAAAAATTCGAAGCAGTTGGTTGCTTACAAATTCCGTTAAAAACAAATGTTTTTATTGCAAAATCTGATACCGCCAAAACTTATCAGTGATTGATGATTAAGGAAATAATGGATGTAGCTGGTTGATTAACAAATTTCTCGATAACATCCAAATTATTGAACTTGACTTTGGTATAATTAAAACAGTACCATCTTGACTGCAAAGGACTAAAGTTAACAAAAAAAATATTAAACATGAAACTCGTGATTTTGCTAGCGCTCTGCGCGTTGGCGGCAGCCGCTCCACAGAACGCAAAGGAAGAGAGTTTTGACATTGGTGAGTTGTGACATTGGTAATCTGTCAAATTATACCAAATAGTGTGTACTTATAGTTATTATTATTATTATAATCGACAATGTAGCATTACATATAATTTTTCATTATTAAATAATTTTGAGGGAGTTAATTTACGTTTAATTTAATAAATAAATAATTACAAAATATAAATGATTCTGGCTAGCAAATAGTGGTAGTGGAATTTTTACGAGTTCTGAATTTGGCAACACTATTTTATTGTCAAATGAACTGTCAAAGTTCATTTGACTGTCTATATTTCCTTTTTTGATAAAAAAAATCAATTATTTACCTATCATTGAGTTTGTAAGATAAATAGGTACATGCTACTAAATATTTTTTAGAAAACTCAATAGAAACAAATACCAAAATTATTTGGCATACTCGTAGTATTTGGACTGCCGCGACTCGCTGGCCAGACTCTAGAACATGGTTGGAAAAAATTATGGTTATTAATTATAAGTCCCTACTATCACAACACATGTCATTTTTTATTTAATGTCGACGTTTGAATATTTTGTCTAGATATGTAATATATTTCTTTGGAAAAAAATACTTCTGAAATAATGCACCAGCAAGCTGAATTAGTGTCTAAAACAATTTCTACGACAATATTCATTTAAATATTCTGACAGAAACCTCCATCGCGTCAATCATCAATCCGTAATTTTTTAAAGCACTATTTTTTAGTTTGAATGACCATACAGCGAACTGGGGAAACCCAGAATAAACGTACATTTATAAATATCAACAACCATGACTTAACGTTAGACCAAAAAATTCTTTGGATTTTTTCTAATATTTTCTTTCGACAGAGTTATAAAACGAGCATAGCACTCCGCAGATTTTTTTTAAAACGTGACCTTAATGTTGCAAGAATAATGTAATCACTATGGCTACCATAGCGTTTCCAATACTTATGGAATTTTTATTTTCCTTTCGTTAATTTAATAAGGGGCATTATGTACCATTTTGATATGATAACGACTGTCCTACCCTAAGAATTCACTTTTGCTTATAATCAGCTGTTATGCGTGATCTGTAGTCGACCATATTTTGAAATTACAATCATTAGATTACATAGATACAATAATCCGTAACAATTCCAGATAATATAATTAGGCTCACTTGCAGGTAAAGTGCTAACGCAGACATGAGTTAATATTTTATTTTTCTATTAATTTATTTAGGAACAAACAGTCATTCTACTAAACCTTGTTTTTATAATGCCTAAACGTAGATAGATAATTCCCTATTATAATACTTAATATTCCACTATCAAGATTCCCAGATATAACTAGTACTCAATCACTCAAAAGGGGCAGTTGATAAGGGGGAAATAGGGAAAATAAATGAAGAAGAAAGTTCACTAATAGCCAATCTCTTAAACCTATTCAGTGAAAGATAAAAAAGTGATTCCGTTATTATTTTTTATATAAAGACGACACACGTGTCGCTTATGACTATTACTTATATAACAATAACACGAAAAAGGTTTTTTTACGAGCTGCTACTAACCTACCACGAGGCAAGTTGAAAGACACCATACATGATGCATGATGACTGCGATAAAATTATTAAGAAATTAAAAAGGTATCAATGATATCTCGACGCAATGACAAAACTTGCATATTATACTTTTTACAGGAATTTAAATTTGGAGTTAAACTATTGTATAGAGGACACAGAAGGCCATTTTATCTGACTATCCGCCTAATTCCGGGTTAAGCTTAAAACTCAGAACTGCAATTGGGCCTTAAATTTATTTCAAACTGAACATGTCTTTGAAAACCGATCGAACTGCGGAAACAAGTGCGGCTGCTTCAACCAACATTTTAAAATTCAAATTCAATTATTTATTTCTCAACATTGAACAATGACTTGTTCTTATTGACTTTAAATAAATCATGACTCTACCACCAGTTCGGAAAAACTTCTAGAGGAAGAACTGGTAAGAAACTTCACGGGTATAATTTTTCCTAAATAAATTTACAATATCTCTTTATGTGTATATAAAATTATTCTTATCTGAATCGGTTAGCTCGGCAAGTCTCAACTAGCCAATCGACGAACACCCTGTAGGTTATGTAGGTTTTAACCCGTTCATCGCGGTAGCCTTAACAATCGCCCAGCGGGGGCAGCCTCGCAGCCGGTTGGCAGACTTGGCACATGTCTTCAAAATAATTTCTTTGGTATCTTAGTTTCCTCGTAAGTTTTCCTTCACTGTTAGAGCAGCCTTAATATACTCAAGTTGAAAATACTCATTCGCACTCACCAGGGTCGAATCCGGGACCTTCAGATTGACAAGCCAGCGTGCCTTTTGACTACCTAAATGGAGGCGTAGAGGGCCTAAACGTCAGCACACGTAAAGCAGTATAGTTAAAGGGTGCGAAAATAGAAAAAAGGCTGACCATGTAGTTCTGCACAAACCTTACACATCATAACAAAATCTCTGACATCACAAGGCCGGTATATTAAGAGTAACTATATAAGAGTAACGGTATATTGATCGAAATGTTAACGGTATAAAGACTTGATTCGTTTGCAAAAAGCTGTTTGTTTTTGTAATATTCCCAATTTATAAGGAGCCTATACCCTGTAATATCAACATCGATAAATAAGATTTCCACGAAAAGTCGAACAAAAACTTAGAAAAGATACTTTTAAGATGTGATGTGTGATATGAAAAAATGTATATACGAAATTGGACATTACTATTGATCGTACACAAAACTCTTTCTTTTTCTAAACTTCTACTTACTGGAGTGTTAAAATTCTGTACATCATTTATTATATCTGGGTAAACATAGAATAATATATAGTAATCACGTTTTTTGAAATTCGAGATTTTGATCTTGATTTACTATTCTTGAGATAATTGAGATGAGTTTTTAGTAATTAACTTGAAATAGCATAGCAAGAAGTTTAGCAAATATTTAAGCTTTTCCAATTTATAAGTGTAAGCGATGTTTCTTACCACTCTTTTAATTTAAGCGAACTTAACCGTGGGCGAAATCTAGTAATATATAAAATAAAAGACACCAAAGTTTCCTGGTTCAAGCTAGGCAAAAACTTGTACGATAATAAATTATGGTCAAGCTGTAAATAGATACAATTCGAAATTGTTATTCTTTGAATGTATAATACAAAAGAAATTATAAATTAAAAATTAGATTCTTAAAATTTTTATTTATCTTCAAGTGACATAATGTGTGAGATGTTTGTGTGATAGAGTGTGCAAATGTAGCGTGTGGCAGGATGTATACTTGTGATGTGGTACATTAAGTTAGAGAACGTACTAATATCACATTGACATACCCTTAACTATCCACTACCTTATTTTTACAGATGTTCCTGAACAAGTGTCTCCTGCGAGCCGTAACATCCTCGTGAATATGTTGGTGCGCCAGCTCATCGCTTACGTCCGCCGTATTATCAACAATGGATCGGTTATATTTGGCATCCCACCATTGGACCCCCTGGACCTTGACCAAATTGACGTTACCCTTCCACCAAATGAACTGCTAGAGTAAGTGTCTCTTCACCATAAAATTTAATATTAATTGTCATTTAATTAATAAAACGCTTTGATGAAAGTAAAGATGTGGCAGATAGCCGCCGTTCTTACGTAACGTTCGTGAAAAAAACCTCTGGTACTAATACAGATATATGACATTTACTCACACTAACTCAATATAATTATTATATTTATATATGTATGTTTATTCTGGGTTCCCCCCCAGTTCGCTGTATGGTCATCCATAACACAAGCTCCGCTTACTTTGGGGCCATACAGTTGGTGTGTTTGTCTGGGGATTTATTATTATCATTAATTATATTGTTCCCCGGAATTAAAGAAGTAGAAAGAACAATGTAAACCATGAAAATATATCGTGTGCTATGTCCATATATTTCGTTTATTTGACAAGTAAAATCAAACGATCGGGAACAAGATTTTTGAGGTCTCTTTTTCGAGGAACTTGTCACCGTTATTCCGCTCTGTTATAATCCTCTACATGACTGTGTCAACGTCGTCGTTGATGATATCGGAGTTGCACATTAAAAGGAACATTAAGATGGTAGATACTGTAAACTGTTGTAAGTACCACAAAATATCTCACCGTTTATGAAAATAATAATGCAATTTCATAGGAATATTCTAAATTTGCATACTACATCACATCAGATAACTGGGACTTTGCTACATCACATGAATCACATATTAATACCAGATAACTTATATACAACTAGTAAGGGCAAGTGCTGTACCTGTGGACGGGTTTACCTATGGACACCATTAATTCTAACAAAACTGGGAACTCTTTAATTATAATTGAACCGCAGCCGCAAGATTTTGTGTATGGTTGACTAATTTGACGTATCGCCATCTTCGTTTCTAGTGTTGTTTTGGTTGTGCCTGCGCGGAAAGATATTTGGTTCAAAAAGTAAGTTTTTCTACTTTATTCAATTTAGTTTCACTGTGAAATTATAATATATAAACAATAAGTTGCACTTATATTATAATATTTGTTGTTAATAGCTTATTTTCTTACATTGAATTCACTACCAAATCAACTTACCGGCGAAATCGGATCAGTTTATTTTTTTTGTTGAAAATTTGTACCTATGGACAAACAAATGTGAGTAACTATGGACTGTCCACAGGTACAAAAGGGTATTTGCTTATTTGTATGCAAAGTTATTCTTTTTTTTAAATTCCATTTTCCAGTGCCTCGAAGTATAACAGGTATAAAAAGAAAAGGCATGTATGTAGAAGCCGTAAAAGAAGCAAACCAAGGTACTTCTGTAAGAAAAGTTGCCGCCAAATACAAACTACCAAAATCAGCCATTTTTAAATATTTAAAACTCTATGAAACCAAAGACTTGATGAAAGACTCTTTTGAATTACTTATTAAAAAAACGACGTAAGAAAAGTATTTTCTCCAGAAGAAGAAACATTGTTTTGTGATTTCTCCTAAGTCTCCTACCGAAAAGATTGAGATATTGAAACAGGAAAAGTTGTCTTTTATTAGGTGCATAAAATGTAAAATGTATGCCAAAGATAGCAAAAGAATGCTCAAATGTAGCCTATGTCACCACAGTTATCACATTAAATGTGTTCCACAGTCGCGTAAGCTAAATTTTGAATCTGACGACGAGGATGAAAGTTTTGTTTTTATGACTCGCTACGTATTAGAAGATGATAGCTGTGGCGATGATTTTACGATGATTTCGTAAAAGTTACAAGTAATTACGAAAAGAGTTAATGTTTAATTGTTTATGTTACTTTTAAAGGTCTATTGTTTTGTTTTCTCGTAGAATTTAAGAATATAAGTGTTTCGACCCAAGGTACAACACCGTCCATAGGTACAATTTTGTTGTACACAAGTACAATTGACTGATGAACCTGTGGACAATACTGTAGTTTTTAAGAAAAGTTAATTATTTTCATAAATATTATTCTTATAGAGATTTAAATGGTAGTTTAAGAAAGGCTAATTATTCGATAAGATGTGCGATTTATAAAAAAAACAATAACAGTTGTTCAGTTCAGGTTTATAAAATGTTTTATTCCAAATTCTGGAAAATGTCCACATGTCCCGCACTTGCCCCTATTTATATTATATAAACAACTTATTGTATCTCAATTTAGCGAGTCGCGCGAACAAATGAGCTGAATAATCTTAACCATTTTAAACCATATTCATTAAATACTAGTGGCATATATGCGAGCAAACGTTTCTTTGAAACAATCAAACATTAATGAGAATAACTTGATGGGATAAAGAATTAATACGTATGTTTTTGATATGTTAGACTCGACCTCCACTTGAAAGACATTCACGCCAGGGGATTAGGTGGGTTCGTGGTCCACAAGAGCAGCCTGCAGATCCGACACCTCACATTCGACCTGGACATTTCCGTGCCTCACCTCGTCATTTATGCTGGTAAGTTTTTTGTATAGTCTTTAATATAATTTTAAAGCAGAAAACTCTTCTTATTACGGTTCTTGATTTATAGGTAAAATAGATATGTTACGGACGGATTGTTGTTGAATGGAATTATTTTGCAAATCCACTAGCCGTTTCATAGAATAGTTAACTATACATTAATTTCTGACAAACTTGCTGGTATTGAACGTAGTATTTCAGCAAATATGAAAATTATAGAGTACAAAAATACACGGATTGTATAGACGGATTAAAGGCATATTCCTTGCACAATAACTCATCCTCTGTGTCAGGTACAAGCAGTGTCACTACGTTTGCAAGTTGTGGCAATCTGCAAATCCTGGATCAAAATATGGTTTATAATGTATTTTGTGCACAGTAAAAGCCTTATGTAAATAGGCTCGTAGGCTCAAAAGAATTGATCTATATTTCAAATCTATACTTTTTATAATTGGTCTTGATGTTTTTGACCTACTTAGACAGGCGATAATATTAGGTCATTACATATGAAATTGGCGTTTTGTCGTACTGGCCACTTTGATCTGTATTATATTCTCTTTGGTTAAGAATTCCAATTTCAAATTATACAGCTATTTACTCACGCATTTCGTTTCGAAAACCGTAATTCATTTGTTTTTTTCCACTTTTGGTTTTTTCTTTGCGTCACTTAGTTTACAAAACGGAAAACTTGAAATATCGCGTTATTTACGAGTATGAGTTCCACCGTGGTACCAGTGCTGCAGAAACGGCTCGAAGTATTAATGCTGTGTCTGGTATAATACTACTAATAGTATAAAACTAAAAGTGAGAGTAGAGTAGGATTTCTAGTTGTACAAAAAAAGTTTATACAAATAAATATATTCAAATACTTTTTCAGGTGACTACGATTTGTTCGGCAATTTATTCGGTGCTTTGCCGCTGTATGGAAAAGGAAATGCTTTGTAAGACATTCTTAATTATTTAAATAAAATAGAATAAAATTAACAAAAACATGAACAGACAAAGTTAAAACTTCCATATGAAGATTTTCTTAAGTTTTCATGATTAATTATATTAAATTAAACACTCTTTTAAACGGATTTTATCGCATTTGATTATTTTTTAACATTTCAACTCAACATTTTTGTGCCTTCACAGTTACCTTGGTCAAGAGAGACAAGGTAAAAACATATAGAAAAGGACAAAATCAGGTTAAAATGTGTTTCATTGAATTCGATATTAAGAATTGATTAAATGGGTTACTGACAGCTCTAATCACAGCTACAATGACTTCATATTTATTCCTCGCTCTACATTATCACTTATTATACACATAAATAGAAAGACTACTTATGTGCATAATACCTAATTCCCAAACAATCATATTTTTCAGGTTCGAATTGAAAAACTTCAGATTCCAGTGCTTGTTGCACCTCAAGCAATCAGAAAACGGAAAGTCTGTGGTTCTTGACAGAGTTGAGAATGCTGCCTTCCAACTGCCTTACTTCAAGGTAAAACTCTACATTTTTGGTGCCGTAGTTCGTTGAAGATTTCAAAATAATAAATAACAAATAAAAGCTCAAAACTCACAATGGATTGGCTTTAAATAAGCTGCGCTTTTCCTGTCGATGTCTAATGCTGCAGCAAACTGAGGTAGCACAGAGAATAAACTTAATTACATAAACGGAAAATATGAATCGTAAACCAAAAGATTGTTTTTATGATTTATGATTAGCTAAGAAAAATAGCTATTCGCTGTTTTTGTTGTACCTAGCCTTGTAATGGTAAACTGACCGATGTAAACATAAGCTCCTTATGAACTTAGCACCATTAGAAGCCGACCCGACTGAGCTAATTACGACAGTTACTTATGTGAATTACGTGAGTCCATCAATATCTAGTATCCATAAGACAATTTAAGAATAAACCTGGGGCTCTGATTACCCATGTAATATGGCTAATCCCTGCGCGTTATTCCCGCCTGATTTTAGAATCGGTTGAGCGCACACACACTTTTTAGGATAGTATTCATTGACAAAGTTTTGCACTGTTTTTTTTTTATAATGCATGTGAACATCGTTGATACCCAATTTTTGATAACTAGGCCTTAAATAACTTATTTATTTTCTCACGATGTAAGTACGTGTGTCGCAGGTGTCTTAATTGTTATTTGCCGTTTTACTTTCTCGCTAACCATTTTGCAAAAAACGAACTATTTTTTTTATACGAACTCATAGATGTAGAAATCACTAAAAAGTGATTAGCAAAACGGCTTGCTGCAACCTAAACCGGTGATATATACAGTATGACTGCGACATATGCGTGTACAACATACTTTAAAACTGATATTTTGTACTAGTCTGGCCTATAATTTCAGAGTGACATGACCGGCATCATCGGCGGCGGAGACATCGACGGCATCGTCAACGCCCTCCTCAACGAAGTATTGATTGACTACATCAACCGTTTCGACGCAGCCCTGAGCGCCGTCG
This sequence comes from Marasmarcha lunaedactyla, assembly GCA_923062675.1. NCBI lineage: Eukaryota > Metazoa > Arthropoda > Insecta > Lepidoptera > Pterophoridae > Marasmarcha > Marasmarcha lunaedactyla. Next base: position 7,278,938 of record OV281342.1, on the reverse strand, counting down.
TCGCCCGCGCCGCGCCTCTCGCCCTTAACCCTATCCTGGAGACACTTGACACTTGGAGGTACCTTGCTCCCTTCGTCTAAACTATGGCCAAATTTACCTTCGGTTACCAATGTTTACCGCAGTTATCATTTTCCGTGCGTTCAACTATGTTCTAAGTGTATGATTGTGGTGTTCTGTAAATAAATGATGATTTTTGAGAAATGTTCAGTTGTTTCAGTTCAGACAGACTAGTAAAGCATCAAAGATTTGTCTAACCCTCATTAAGTATGTATTACATAATTATATTGTGGAAGATAGCAGGTATGATTACCTTAACCATAAGCACCTATGTCTTCTTATCAAATCATAGTTAGCTTGTTACTATTTTGTTTTATTAGATTGCGATGCGCGGGGAGATAGCGTTGCGGCAAAGTGACGCTTCTGTTCGATAGTCAGCGCTGCCAGACGTCCCGGTTTTCGTGGATTTGCCGATTTTTAGATTTAATTTGTAATAAATTTATATCATCTTATAGCTGAACATTATTGTAAGTTATTAATTTAACCAATTCGACAAATTGAAAAACTCAAAATTTTGCCAAACATACCTACTTAGAAGCTTTTTTTTAACTTGAAACAAAGCTTTACTTGAGAGCTCAAAAAAAGAAATAAATTATCATCATTTCATATAGCTTCGCAAACGCGGCTATGGAAGGAAACTGTTTGTTCAAAGAAAAAATACCGTCTTTTATTTTCTTCTTCCGAATAATTAATGAATGTACTTATATATAAGTGTGTATAGTATTTTAAATCTGATTTGCCTGCTTATGTTTCAAACAAAATTCATGAATGTACCATTGGTGGAGGACTCGAAATTCGCCACCGCCCGCCACTTTTTCTTATTTGAGTCTGCGTGACGAAAAGACAAACCTCACCGGTTGTAAGAACCGTACAGTGTATCTTTCAGTAATAATATCGCGGTTAAATATTACAAAAAATCAGGCTTCTATATCTATCAAACACAATGTTAGTATTTAAACTTGATTTAATTTTATACAATTGTCAAAATTGGTCTTACCAACCGTCGTTCTACCTCGAAGCAGCTCAATTCCCGTCGTAGGCCTGTTACAGACGGATCTACGTGATCTGTATTTGGAGATTAATATTACACATTTGAATTTTCTGATTTTCACTTTCTCAATACAATGTTATAATTAGAATTGTTCTCTTTGTTTAATGCGATAAGGGACAAGAAAACAAGAATGGCGCCTTAAATTAAATCTGGTGGATACGGAAAGTTTATATCAACATCCATTGCTATTGTCATAAAAGCCCCCTTATTTACCATAATATGGTGTTAACATTGCAGCCACATTAAGTCTCCCGAAATAATTGTTATATTCACTATGTCAAGCAAAGATACCAAGGCTAGTTAACAGCTTGGAAACGCCTAAATTGCCTAGCATTTTTTTAATATCCTTGCCCACAGATAACATTTATGTTCTTGCGATACTTTCTGAATTAAAAATACTCAGTCGGGCCTTTTTCCACACTAAAGGTGAGTTGAAGGATTTTCGTAGTCAACTAGCTATAGTCAATTATAAAATTAATGAATGTTACCATAAAATTAACATTTTATAAAACGAATAATAAAATAAAAATTCTGCATTTCAAAAAAATATTGATACCGTGAAACACGCCAACATTGCCCGTTTTTTTCAAAAATCTACAAATATTTCTAAAAAGTCTATGGGTACCTGTGTTTAATTTACTATCTGCTTCAGCTTTGGAATAACGTGAATGCATATTTTTAGTCATTTTTGTAATAAATTAACATTTAATCCCACTTTTGGTTGATTCTGATGGCGGGCAAAGTTATGTGGACTTCTAGCCAACATTGCCCACGATGCTTTTTGACGCAAAAATCAATTTTATCTACATTGTAATAAAAACTACTTCAAGGATTTCAGTAATGATAGCGTTTGCTGCAGAAATCTAACCATTTTATTTAAAACTTACGTAGCAAATTGGATGGGCAACCCAAGAATATTTTCACTTTTCCATACAAACTGAAATTTGCGATTTCTGAATGCTAGAGTTGTCACATTTAAATAAAATCTTTAACTAATTTCATAACACGTATAAAAATAAAAAGTTTTTATTTTTATACGTGCTATGAAAAAAAAGAACTCTTTGGAAAAAAATAAATAAAACACGTTTTCTGTTGGAAAAAAACGTTTTATTAGTAATTAAGAATCGAGATCAATCAACTTATTTAATTTAAATTAAATATACCTTGTATCAATATTAAACAATAATATAATATATACGGATGGTACTTTATGTAAACAAATCAAAGATTTTTATTAAAAAAAAAAAACAACAGTATTAAGTATTAAACAGAAAAACTAGGTAAGCTCCTCTTCTCTAAAAACAATAAAAACACAATATTCCTTCACAATAACACGAAATATAAAGCTGTACGTCATGATTACTTAAAAAATAACTTTGTTTATCTATTTTTTACCTAACTTTTTTTTACCTAGGAACTTATACAATATTCAGGGCCCTTTTATAAAAAAAAATGAGATCACAAATAGAGTAATTGTAAATACTACTTAAATTGTAATAAAAAGCTTTAATTTTTGGTATTCAACGGGCTGCATAATGAAACATTACATAATTTGCTGATTAAACATAATAAAATAACATATTAATATTACTTACGCCCCTTAAAATAGTCAAACAAAAGGTAAAATTTTTCTTTATAATGATTTGGAATGCCAGCAATAAAAATTATGTCCTCAATTAAACTTAATTTAAAATCAGAAAGTAACATAACAAAGAATTGAATTTTTCGTTCACTTAAAAAGTAAAAAGGAATCTCACACACGTTTAAATATGATACTTTGAATATAAATTTATCTATTTTTATTAATATATTATTATGTAGTTTTTGGAGATTAGTCTAAGTTGTTATTATTTTTTAATCAAAGAATAATTCTTCTTAAGACAGGTAAGTACTTGTTACTAATTAAAGTTTCATTGTATGTTATAGGAATTAAAATCAACGTTGAAAACGACTTGACCACGTCGAGTAATCTTTGGTTGCGGTAATACTGTAATTATATCTTCTATGTGTTCCATGGTGCAGATGTCATCAACTATTGGGTGTGTAAATGTGGTTCCTTTGTCATATTTATATTCTTTTATTTTTTTAACTAAAATAAAATTTTACAGTAGGACATGACTTATTGTTGATTTTTAAGACTTTCCCCACAAAATGCTTAGTACTCTTTGTTGTCGCAAATTGAGCTAAAATCCAGTCGTTTACTCTAAGTTTTTCATGACTTTCTGTATGAAATTCAATATCATGCAATCCAAAAGGAAAACCTTCCAATTCAATATTTTCTTTTTCTTCATCTTGTTTCCTTAAGCATTCAGCTATATAGTCTTCAACTGTTTCATAGTTGGACTCATCTGAGTCCATCATGCCAAACTCCGACTCTGCAGATATCGAGCTAGATTCACTGTCAAGCCGCTTCTTTCCTCTTTTCACTGAAGTACAAGCCTTCGTTAACCTTCGCTTTGACTTTTATCGTCTTGAATCATTTATGACTTTAATTTTGCTATTGGTTTTCTTCTCTTGCTGTTCCTTCTTTTTCAAGCATTTCGGTAAATAATTTATATTTTTAGTGGTAAATGATGTATTTTCGGTCTTATTTGAAACTTCTTTTAAAATAGTAATATCGGCTGGTTTAATGATAACATCAGAGAGTATTTTTACTTTGGGTGGACCTCTTTTCGTAAAACTGCTAATAGCACAAATTTCCGAGAGATGAACAATATTTGAAGGAGATGATGACGATCTGGCATTATATACCAGCAACAGGCCTAAATTGGCATTAATCAAATTAGTACATAACTTCTTAAGACTCTCGGGAGAATTTTTTTTGTCATACTCTAGTCTAGTTGCATATATATACCTCAAATTGTTTTCCAAATAGGAGTCATCATCTTTTGTCTCATTGTTTAAATTCATGGTTGTAAACAGACCAGTATGCTCATCTAAAAATAGAACTCCTCTCTTGCTCAGCACTTTGTATTTGGTTTTCGGTTTGTTCTTATCGTTAGGAGCAATTTTTACATTATCCCTAGTTTACAGTAAACTTTTTTATTTCTCCTCACTTGCATTGGCTTTGGTGCTCTAGTTTCCTTTAAGTATTCTAACAGAGTTTGATCAATTCCATAGGATAATATTTCTTCTTGCATTTCTGGCATCTTCTTAAGTACTTGTTGCGGATTGAATGTATGTAACCCAGATGCTCTAAAACCACTTTTTATGATTTGTGATTCTTTCAGTTGAATTTTTTCAATTAACTCATTCAGCAATTTGGGAAAGTGTTTTTTATTTAATGAAGCTTGGTTTGGATTCCTAAGCTTATAGTGGTATAATATTTTACGCCAGGCTTTTTTCAATGGTGCAAAAAATGCAATGTCTAGAGGTTGAGATAAATGCGTTAATCGCGGAGGAATGAAAACGAAGTGAATGATATTTTGCTGGCATAACTCTATAACTGTGACGCTCAAATGACTAGATAAGTTATCGCAAATTACGACTTTAGTCCCTGGAGTATTTTGTGCCCATGGAATAATTATCTTTTCAAAATAATCCTGAAACATGGCGCTGTCGAACCACCCTGATTTTGTGCAGTTATATCTGGTTTCTGGTGGTCCACCACTAATCCATTCCGAATACAAACGTCCTGCTTTATATACTACATATAAAGGCAAACACCTACCGCTTGCAGTTGCTGTAAACATGAGTGATATGTTTCCTTTTGTAGAATTAAGAACTCTTTCAGGGTACTTGACTCCCCTTCGAAAAATACCTTTTGAAGAACCTGGATCGTCGGACAGGTTCGTCTCATCAAAGTTGATGATGTTTTCAGCAGGTATGTCTTTCAATATTGAGCCAAAATTTTCAAAATATTCACCTATCTCTAGTGGTCCCTTTTCAGCTCTCGCTTTTGAAATATTTTGTGTAGTTCTATAAATCAGACAATCTGCAGGCCTTGCTAAAAAGCCGTTAACCCATGCATCGCCGGGCATTCCGCTCTTGAATATATGACTTCGAGAATTTTTCTCCAAGTTTTCATGAACCAAAAGCTTTAGGTCTATCTTAGTAAGCGGGAAGCCAAAATCATCAGATACTTGCAAAACTTTCAAAAATTTTTTTTCTTCTGCGGGTGTTAAAGCGGTAGGATATCCAACAGGGTTCTGATGTTTATTATTAATTTTATTAATTATTGTGCGTCTTGGGATACCGAATTGTCGTTCAGCATCTCTTGAAGAAATTTGATGTGTTTCAACTGCCTCGCATGCAAGTCTCAACATGTCCTCTTGTTAAATTAACCACTTATTTATTTCACCTAAATTATTTTTATTTATAAGGAAGATATGCCAACAGCATTTAATATTGGCTCTACGCCCGCGGCTTGGTTCACTTGGAATATGAAGCTATAGTAACTTTTACAGTTTTAAGTTCTAGGAAATACTTCCTTCTCCCATACTCGCATTCACTCCTTCCCTTTTTAAATAAGTTAACTACAAACTCTTAGTAATCTAATTTACTAAATGTAAGTAGTAAGTTTATTAATTATATATTATAATGTGTGTAAATTGTGACAACCCTAGGCCTTTTTAGTCCGCGGGCAATGTTGGCTTTCAAAGATTGGAACATTTCAGGGTAACATTGCCCATCATCACAACTTTTAATTAAAACAATATTCTTGTTGAAATATTACCAAATCGCTTAACACATTGTCTTTTATAACGTACAATAAAAGAAACTTACCTGAGTCTTCCCCATCATACACAATTCACTTTTATATTTCCACAATTTTTTGCCCGGAAAAACACTGTCCTCACTCGACACGCTCCAACAGGTTACTGAGTGAACTTTGCGACGAACATCGTACACGGTGATGCCATAATTATAGTGTATTTCCTACTACCGTAATAAATGTTACCATATTACTGATAAATTTTCACACCTTAACGGAATAGTTTAAAAATCGTGTTTCGGGCAAAGATACCCTAGGAGGCAAAGTTGGCATATTTCACGGTACACAATTATTATACGTCTGACACCCGCATTAGGTTTCCGGCTCCCCTCTACACCGTTAATAATACAACAATTTTAAATTACGGTTTGATTACAATTACAATTTACTGAGTTTTATAAAAAAATTACATTATACAATGCAAAATATAATAACACTATATTTGGAAAATATAGATAAAAACAAAAGCTAAAACAGTTTTATTTTTATGTTGATTACGAGTTGAAGAATAGTATAAATGGAGTAGTAGATGAGGGTTGGATGTCATTACTAGATATAAACATTACTACCACAAGTCTTCATTACTGAGTACTTCAACCCTGTGTGCCTGCTGATCCTGTATACCGCCTCATCCTGCCTGCTGATCCAACCGGCTCCTCTCGATGATCTTGCACGCGCCAGAGCGCCAGTCGGCACCTTCAACATGGAAGCCTTCGCGGCGACCCTCTTCGATAAATCACGTACGTGATAGTTTTTGTTTTAACGTGACACATTATTTTGTACAGTTTGGGCGCAATATTTTTATAGAATTTGTGGCACAACTCTAACTTTACTCGAGGAAAGGGACAGGGCTGGTTATGTCTTGTGTTGCGGGAAGTAAAGGTACGGTTAATCTGTGATATCTAGCAACACTGGCATAAATAAATAGTTTACGTACCGATAGAACTCTTGCTGGTTTGTACAGACATCAAGTAAGGTAACGAATCGGAAGATTCAGAACCACCTTTTAGGACTACAGGTTGTGCTCTCTCGACTACTAAAATATATGACTTGACATCGCCTCCCTACGAGGTGATACAATAGGCGAGGATACACTGACAGAGAGCTTTATGTGTTGTTATTAGAAGTTTGAAATCTGCGGCTACTCTTAACTTTTTAAATATATGAACGAGCCTCCCAGCTCTGTTAGAGATAGAGTTGGATCCACTACGTGGTGACTAGAACTAAGGTTTTCATTTACCATGGTACCTATATATGTCACTATTGGAGTTTGAGAAAGGTACGAACAGTGCATTCAAAGATTGGCCTCTATTACAGGGATATGTGTGAATCATGATCTTGAATTATGAGCTTGGGTTAGCCATCGAAGTAAAGTAAAAGCAAATATAATTGGATTTGGAGGTACTGAGAGTAAGAATGTGGTCTTCTAGCCAAGACGTTACTAGAGGAAGTCCCGCCTCTGCTAGGGCTGCGACTCCAGACCATGTTTTGTCATGAGATATGACCACTGTGTCATCAGCAAACATCAACAATTTTGCCCCAATAATATTCTGAACACAAAGCTCGTTGACGTACAGTAACAATAGAGTTGATCCGAGAGTGCTGCCCTATGGACCTTCGAGTGTGGCTTCATGGCTTTCATGATCTCTTACCCTAATAAATTGCCCTAAAAAATATTTCAGTTAGATAATCCTGGAACTAGGACAAGACGACACCTCTTATACCAGCGCTCTCTAGTTACTTCAAAAGGACTGGAACAGAAACGGTGTTGAAAGCTTCCTGCAGGTCCAAAAAGACCCCCACGATGGAGTGAGCTCCACCACAGCGTCTTCCGTCGAACGATTTTTCCTAAACCCACATTGATGAGAAGCAATTATGTAAAAACTCTCTGTGTAAATAACTAACCTTTTGTTCGCTAGTTTTCAATTATTTTCGCAAATGTATATAGGCAAAGATATTGGTCGGTAATCTGTAGGTTGATTTTTATCACCACCTTTGTGTATTGGACAAACAACACTTTTATAATGTTTTGGAAATTTACAAAAATAGTGTAGAGATGCAGCTCTGGGAAGATAAGAGTCTTTCCAAAGCTGCGTCCGATTTTAGTTTTAAAATAATCTCTTTAACTTTGAATGGGCCAGTAGGGATACGTGTTATAGACCTGGCGATATTGTGTGAAATTGCACCGTACTTACTAAGTGTTCATGTGATGTCCCAAGTTTCAATAGGGGTTGATCTGCTAGTTCTCGCGATGGCTGGATCCCGTTTGAGGGTGTTCGTCTTATGGATACTTGGGGGGAGGGAGACTTGCCGAGTTAACGCATGCAGATAAAAATAACCTTGTAAAGACATAAAGAGACTCTGTAAATTTATTATGAAAAAAATGTACCCTTGTTTCTTGCCAGTTCTTCTTCACGAAGGTTTTTCCGAACTGGTGGTATTCATGTTTTATGTGACATCAATAAGAACAAGAAATTGTCAATGTTGAGAAATAAATATTTTATTTCATTTTATAGTAGCACCCACACAGAAGTTGAATATTTGTCAACCTCGGTGAGTGACACTAGTTATTTTAGATTTAGATAAGTCACAAAGTTACTCAGAAATACGTTAAGTTTGCTTATAAGAAGTCGAACCAAACACAATCGATAGTTCCTTTTTGGTGCGGGTCCCCAAGGTGTGGAATGAACTACCTGCGTCTGTTTTTCCAGAAAACTATAACCCTAGTTTTTTCAAGGAAGTAATAACCGAGGGGACGACATTCTGTGTAACCACACAGTTAATCACAATTGCAGAAACTAGATGGTTTATTTTTTGTGCGATGATGAGCTTTGATGGAGGCAATGTATGAAGGAGAGCGGAAAGGTCATGAGGTCTTGAGTTCAGAAAAGTCTTTGGATTTCCTCTCATTCATTTGTTTTTGTAGCTAGCAAATTGTGCAAACGTGGATATTTTGACATTGTATTTTTTAGGAAGTGACGTTAGGTCCGGTTTCGAGGTTCATTGACCAGGGTTCTCTGAGGATTTCGATATCGAGGGCAGCGTACTTGCCATGTTTGGCCTTTTTAATATACTGTTATATATTTACTTTATTACAAACAGCGCCACCTATGTCGTAACTGGTGGAAACTTTAGGCGGGGTGGGTTCATGTATTATTGACACATATAGTTCTTCACTATCCAATATAGATATCTTTGTGAGCAGATCTTTGTAATGTTTGTCTATTTTATCGTCTGACTTCATGCGTTCATTTATGTAAATACGACGTGGCGGGCAGGGTAAATTCGTACTATTGACGTTGCGGCGAACTCTAGCGTTTTTTATGAGCTCATTACGTACTCAAGCGTCGAGTGAATAGGTATCTCGTGGATAGACGTGTAACACCTTCGTCTTCATCATCACTTTCCATCAGGTGAGATAAAAGACAAACGTCTAATCCTTTTTCAATAAAAAAAAAGGATGCGGTAGGTACTATTACCATTCTTGGTCTTCGGTCGTTATGCTGTCGATTGCGACATATCAAACCATTACGTGAATACAATATCTCTATCATCATAACAATTAATGTAAATAATTAGCATTGCACAATTATCAATAATGAAGTACTGATAAGTTTAATAAAATACATATCTGAACGAGAAAACTGATAAAAAAATAAAAGAAGTGCGGGTAGTCTCAAGTGAACCGCAGGAATTTTATTGATTACCGCTCTAACTTCAAAGACAAAAACACTATGAGCTTAAAAACTGTGAAAGGAAATGCATCTAGAGGCAATGACATATTAAATATAGACAAGTCATACCCAAACATTACCGCACAAAAAAACGGCGTCAACGTAACTATAGATACCCGATATAAAGAGTAATACAATTTGTGGGAGAAGGAGAGAATAATACGGTTCACTTGTTGTAAGAAACAGATACCTATGTACTTAGTGACGTTGCTGCGCACTAATTGGTCGCGAGCGTACGTGACGTAGTCGCTCGCATAGAATTATCGAAACTCTATAGCGTTGTCTCTTTTACTCCCACATAAGGTAGGTGAGGCATATAGAGCCCACCTTTATTGAAAATACTATATTTTCAGATATGATCAGGATAATATGCAAAACACACTCAATATAGGTTTTTCATTTATTTAACTTTCATCATGTACCAAAATAAATATAAAAATATGGCATCATTCTTGAAAAGACCAAGTTTTTTAAAACTAATATTTTGGGCCTTGTTAAACACTATCGGGCTATTAAGGCCCGCACAAGAAATAAACATTCTGCATGTAATAGCAGGAATTAAATAAAAATAACTTCAAACTTATACATAAAACAATATTTGGTTTTATCACAACATGCCGATTTTCCTTATTAATTTAAATATTTGGGGTTGGGCCTTATTATACTGAAGATATAGGAAATCATCTATTTTAGCTAACAATAGCAGGCTAAATATAAAATTATGTCCTCATAGGTTACAGCTATTTTAACATAAACGTTCAACGAAAAATAAAGAAAATTGCTTATTAGTTCTCATTTAACAAAAAACATCTGTGGGCCTTCTTGCACTAAAGGCTTTATAAAAAAAACTTCTGATACATTAACTAATAACATTCAACAGTTTTCTCTTTTAAGTTCTATGTAGTTCTAGGTATATACTTTTAATAAATCTATTAACTTATTCCTTATTTAGGAACTTGTTATTAAATCAGCCTTGGTAAGAGATCAAATCATCTTAAAAATACTTAGGTAGAATATTTACAAAGTTGTCATACGCAAACGGGGCAAAAAAACGATTCCATGTCGTCTTTGGTTAATCCTACACTTTCCTCATGGTACCAATTATTGCATTTTTTACACATTCTCATGTCTTCTTTTCTTTCTAATTTGCAACCATGACAAAACCATCTATCGTTCATATCGATTTTAGTTCTTTTATCTTTTCGTTCTTTTGAATTTGTATTAGCTATGTTTTTCTGAGTTTTAGGTTTCTTATTTCTCTTAGTCACTTTTTTATTACACTTCTTATTCTTATTCTCTCTTCTTGCTGTGGCATCAATTGTTTTTTCTCTTTCGTTAATGTCCTGTCTTTTCTCAAATAAATCTTTAATAACTCGCTGTCCTTTATAATTTATAGCTTTGCGTCTTGGACGGGACTTCCGTACGGCAAAGTTGGGTGTTGGCATCAACTCTTTGAATGTTGTCGTGCATGGTTTTTTGGATTTCAATACAAACAGTGGAACATCATCTTCGGAATCATCTGCTCCAGAAATTTGTATTATTCCACTTGCGTTTATGTTATTTTTTTCTGGAGTGTTTTCTCCTCTTTGTTTGTCATAAAGGCTGTTATCTCGTATTTTTTGTAGATGTAAAAAGCTTTCAAAATCTATAGATGACGATGAATCCGAGGATATTGCTTTATTTTACCCAGAAGGCCCTGGAACCGACGAAAGGATCGCAGAGTCTTCATCAGATTTTCGTCCACTAGTTTCTTCATTTTCTGTATCCAGCGATGAACTATATTCTACTAAACGTCTGTGTATAAAATATTCAGAAGCAACTGGTGCGGCGCATAATAGTGTAGGCGCAGCTTCTACTGTATAGTTTTGCTCTTGAGAACTATTCAATAAAGATGGCGAAACAATGTCATTTCTCGAATCTTCAGCATCGGTAAGGTCCGTGTCTGACATTATTTCAAATGGACGCTGCACTGAATTGTTAAAAGATGTCAGTTGGGGATCATAACTCTCAGTTAAAAGTGAGGGTAGGTAAGCATCTTCCGCTATAGCATTCGGATCAAATGGAAACAGTCCAGTTGCTTTGAATCCGTTCATAATATTTTCCGGAGTCAAGCTTTTTGCCCAGACTTTGGAAAATATTGTATTGAATCGTGGTTTATTAATTTTTTTGGTAGGATTATGGTACATGAACTTTATAACTTCTTGATCCCAGTAATTTTCTAAGGATTTGTTGACTGATTTGTCCAACGGTTGCAGTTCATGAGTAGTATTGGATGGCAAACAATACAAAACAATATCATATTTTTCTGCTGCATCTACAATGTCATAATCAAGATGGCAGTAGGCACTATCGAATATCAAAAGACATTTTCCCGGAGATTTATATTTTCCTAGATGTTCTAGAAGTTAATAAATAATGATGTCGTCATACTACCCTTTGGTGCCATTTTTACCAGTGTCCCAGGAGGAAGATTGTCAGTAAATTCCTCTTTAAGTCTTTTACCCTTGAAAAGTATCATCGGGGGAATACTATTTCCTGTGGCACTGACACAAACTGCAATGGTTACATTTTCAGCATGTTGTTGTGCTACCATATGGACCCTGCGGTTGCCTTTTTCAGCTAATACTTTTTGCTGGTGGTGGACCGTAAGCCGGCACCCTTTTTCATCAATGTTGTACAACCTTTCTGGGTGATTGGGGATGTCGAGTTCATCGTACAATTTCTTTAATTCTTGAAAGTGATGCTGCACTATTGGTTTATTGAGCTTTTGCGCTCTTGCTGGGTTCATAAATTGAGCTTTGCGTAAAGAAATATTTGGGTTCCGTTTCATAAACATGTTGAACCAGTCTCTGCCCGCTCTGCGATTTTTTGTGTTGAAATTGTTTTCAATTCCCTGCTTCTCACAGAATTTGTATGCTTGTGAGCGAATGACTTGGGACGTTAGCGGCATGCCAATTTTGGAAAATTTTATAATCCTCTCCACTGAATCCTTTTCTTGTGACTTTGATAATATTGGGGCCCATCCAATAACTTTTTTATATTTTCTAGATGCCAGGTGGTTTCGGAGAGTTCTGCGAGGTATTTGATATCGAAGCGTTGCTTCTCGTTGCGAAAGCACACCGTTTTTCACAGCAGCCATTGCCGAGGCCAATGAATTCTCTGGCCACAGGGCCCGCTTTCTCTTAACTGACAGGGCAGGCAACGACATCTTAATCTGCATAGAAAATATCCCATAAAAATTTGTCATAGGCAGAATAAACTTTTTGTTACTATTGTTCAACTATGAATTATTTATTTATCAATTATTTTGCTTCGTTTCGCACTTCAAAAGGAAGTCAACGATTTCATTTCATACGTTAAGTAAGGCCCGGGCCTTGTTACCAACGGAAACAGTGGGCCTTCTTAGCAATTAAATAGGTTTTAGAATATTGAAAGATATTTAAAATAAAAAGAGACATAATATTATATACTTACCCTTCCTTATACGGCTAGATAACTTATTTTCACATCCAAACAGGTAAATACAAAGAATAAATAAATAAAACTTCATAAAAACTACGATTATTTTCCAAAAATTATATATCAGGCGAAGCAGCGATCTCCCGCTCCGACTATTTGAACGCTGCTGACAACGTGCTTGCTACGTCTATGTGTACGTGATGTGTTGAACGAATATTAGAACTTAATTTTTTGAATACTGGGCCTTGCTACCGGCTGGGCCTTCCAATCCTGAAATACCTTACAAAATCTTATTACATTTCGCTCTTCAAGTTTATTGAAACGAATAGCCATGTCAATTTTTAAAGTTCATTTTAAATAGCAAAATAAAATAATAAATAAGATATTTATAAAAAAATAGTACGAACGCACAGCGAGGTGATAAATACATGGAGTAGCCGTAATAAATAAGTAGTTATGTATATCGACGAGGTAGAAGAGGAAGAACTTGGTTGTCTCCCTTTACTTATACAAAAATGCTAATAAAAGAAAGAGATAGTACTATTTTTGAATGTTGTCACTAAAATATCAATCATGTAGTGACGTCATAGCAGGTGGCTAGCGTGCCACAAATCGCCATTTATTGTTACATTACTGTCAAAAAAAGCTGTCAAACATGATGTTTCGGAGCTTTGATTATTTAACCAGATATCGATGATCATTATTAATATGCTTTTATTTTTCATACTTTCGATGTAAATGATAACAGGGGCTTACGCAGTAAATCATATCGAAACGGTATTTGCTTTGCTTGCCGTTGTGCGAGTATTTTTGAATCAAAAAGGCGTGAAGAAAGAGGGAATTAAGCTTGCTTAGAATTGTTAATTTTGTTATTGAATATTAGTATATTATCGGTAGTTGTATTGTCTGTTTATGAATCGTAATTATTGAAGACAAGCCAGAATTTAATTGATTGAACCGAAAACTTTGGTGCTTGACCTTGAATAACTTTTTAAGCAAACATGGGATCTTTCGGTGTTTTATTTATAATAGTGTACCCCAGGTCTGTACCAAAATTTAGCATGTTGGGAATTAATGCAAACTGACCGCTATTTTTCTGGCTAATTTGACGGGACTATGTCAGGAATAAGAAAATAAACTGTATAGTTCTTTATTTTTTATATTAAAAGAATTATAATGAAAGTAAATAAACCATAAACTATGATTATTTTATTTACGTCAATCTCTTGCAAAAGTTCATTAAATTACAATATTATATTGCAAGTTCTATATTTAGTTTTAAAATATCTATAGTAGATTCGATACTCTCTGTGCAACACTAAAAATGGACGCCATTTTATGTTACATTTCAAGTTTAGGTATGCACGTTTTTTTCGTACTTAGGGCCTGTCCATTAGTTAGAGGTCAATGCTTACGCATGAAAAGAAACGTTTATTCTATCTTTAACAGTAACAGTGTAATTAGTACACTGCTTAAACAAACAAGAAGGCATTGTACGGTACTAAAAACACAGAATAGGGAATAAGTTTTTTTTGTTGTTTAGCCGTGACACATGGTTGCACAAGACTGAGTCAAATAGCCGGCAACTGCCTTGCATTTGCATTGCCATTTTTGAGAGCGGATAACCTGTCTATATGTAATATGTCATTGTCCCGAGGGGACAATAGTAATCGATTAGGTACAGAAGTTTAAGACTCTAATTATACTGACCATTTCCTTCTTCTAGTAAAATTAATTAATTAATTAGTCTTTTTCAAGGACGTATTATAATACCTCAAGAGTATCATATTTTTCTATCAACAATTGTCACTCGGTGGCTCAATAGCAGAAAAACACAGGAGTGATGCGCTAATTCATTTCAGAAGGTTGTATTAGGTTTTGTCTTGTTTGAGAATCTATTATTAGCTTTATAAACCTAAAATGTACGAATCTGGCATTTAGTACTGTACTATTCTATTCTATTTTATTATCATACACAGAACTAAATGAACTAACAGACAGGTGTGAGCTTATTGATATAATTAAAAAATCTTCAAATTCAGACTTGCCAATGTTGTTTTATTCTAGGTAAGTTCTATTTATGTTTAGTTTTTAGTATACATAAATGACTTGATAACAGGCGGAAAACAACAGAATTAAAGAATCTGTAATCAAAATTATTACAATAAAGTTGGTAAAGTTTCCATTTTTCGAAATGGTCAAAATGGGTCGTATAAAGGGTACTGAAATATGGAAACTTTACCAACTTTATTGTAATAATTTTTTTACAGATTCTTTAATTCTGTTGTTTTGCGCCTGTTTCCAAGTCATGTATGTGGGAGTAAAAGAGACAACGCTATAGAGTTTCGACAATTCTATGCGAGCGACTACGTCACGTACGCTCGCGACCAATTAGTGCGAAGCAACGTCACTAAGTACATAGGTATCTGTTTCTTACAACACAACTCTTTCTTTCAACACTTCTCCCACAAATTGTATTACTCTTTATATCGGGTAGGCATCTATAGTTACGTTGACGCCGTTTTTTTGTGCGGTAATGTTTGGGTATGACTTACTATATGTAATATGTCATTGCCTCTAGATGCATTTCCTTTCACAGTTTTTAAGCTCATAGTGTTTTTGTCTTTGAAGTTAGAGCGGTAATCAATAAAATTCCTGCGGTTCACTTGAGACTACCCGCACTTCTTTTATTTTTTTATCAGTTTTCTTGTTCAGATATGTATTTTATTAAACTTATCAGTACTTCATTATTGATAATTGTGCAATGCTAATTATTTACATTAATTGTTTCGATATACTTGTAAGTTAAAACACAACAAATTGATTTTATGGTATTTCTACGTCTAGTATTTATACAATACAACACAATAATTCTTTATTGCCATCATAACAAAACATACAAAGAAATATATATAATAATAACAAAATAACACAAGCATGAGACAATATATGCGGCCTTATAATATTACTAAATAGCAATCTCTTCCAGGCAACCTGGAAAAGGTGAAAGGTGAAAGAGATATGATAATGACAGGATTATATAATAATAATAATTATTATTATTATTTTCTTATTGAATTTATTTATTTAAATATTAATTCTTTATTTGCCAATATATGCGATACAAGCGTGATCTTAAAGTATAATATTCGTCCGTTCCTATACAACTGATACATCAGCGTGCAAACATGTCTTCAGTAGGCGTACATAAATAATTAGTTACATCTTAAGTAATGAAAACTATGTAAATTACAAATGTCATATCAAAATTGATTACGTTTAAATTAAATTACAAATAAACTATACTTGAATTAACTTAACTAAAAATTTACAATGTCAAATAAATTATCATTGAAATATGCATTCACAGTATAGTACATTTTGTTCAATAAAAAATTTAAAAGTAATGGTTTAAATTTATTTTCGGGCAGTTCTTTATAAATCAATGGTAATTTATTATAAATTCGTACATACAATAAGCACATCTGCTGTGCAAACCAAGTTTTTGGTAAGGGATATACAATTTTTTCTTATCCCTTCCACGTCGTCCAATCACATAGTTGTTGATTTCAAAAAGATGTTTATATTTTTTAACGAAACAACACATTGAAAGACACGTCAGTGGCAAAATTATTAATTTTTTGGATAGAGGCCTACATATGTACATGAAATGTGCTCTACAAATTGCTCTTTATATTTTTTTTGAATAATGAATACTTTATCCGTGTCCACTGAGTTGCCCCATAATATAAGTCCACACCTGATTACAGACGATACGTAGCCATGGTAAGCAAGTTTCGCTGCCTCTAGAGTTATAATACCTGCACTATTTGTTTTAAAACATACACGAATGTGTGTAATTTTAAACATATATTATTGATATAGTTTTTCCAACTACAGTATTTATCTATCGTCAGTCCAATGAATTTTGTCGATTCTACCATGTCAACATTTGTGTCATTATATTTTATGTCATGTTTAGGTAAATTGGAATTATAAGTCTGAAATTGTACTTGTTTGGTTTTGTCAATATTTATTATTAATTCATTAATGTCTAACCACTTTTTCACGTCATTTATAGCTTTGCTTCTTTTAGAGCGTCAATTTTTTATCACAATTGATTGTTTTTGTTGTATCGTCTTCAAATAAAATACACTTTTGTTCAATATAATCGGAAAGATCGTTGATGTACAACAAGAATAGTAAGTTATACAATAGTCAACTTGAACATCACTCACACATATACAACTACGTAATGAATATAAATCACGGTTGTCACACTGCTGCTGGCCGCACTGTATAAATACCTACATGTTGTTTTAATGTTGTAAATATAGAAGGTAATTGTAATTGTAATATGAATAATAACTGTTTATTTATTTCGAAATTAAAAGAGGATGTTAACTAAGGAGAACGCTACTGTCTAGTTAAATCTAATTTAGATTTTAAGATTTAAAAAAAATCCGTATATTTCTATTTGTATCGTGTAAATAAATAAATAAATAAAAAAGAATAATAGCGGACCTAGCACGCTACCTTGCGGCACCTTTTGATTTAAAGTGCTTTAGCGTAGTCCCACATAAACAAGAAATTTCTACACATTTCTCTCTACTCGAATAATTTTTTACCCATTCAAATACTTTTCCCCTTATTCCGTAACATTGAATTTTATTTCATAATATGTCATAGGCGATCAAACGCTTTTGACAAGTCCATAAACATTGAAATAGGGTATATTCCCCTATCGAGACATTATGTTACTTCTTTAATCAAGGAATAGCAGGCCAGTGTTCTAGAGCTACCTTTTCTGAACCCAAATTGTTGTTTATTTAATATATTTTGTTTTGTCAAGAAACAGCATACTTTTTCATAAACCACTCTTTCGTAACACTTTGACAGAATCGACATTAAAGTTACTGATCGAAAATTATTAATCTTTCACCTTTTTTATATAGTGCTTTAACTATAGACTTTTTCAGGCGACTATGGAAAACACCGTTAGATGGAGACATATTGATAATGGATGTGTTAATGGTCCGAAATTGATAACATATGTGTTAATGGTCCGACTATGTATTTGACACTTGCTTTCAATATTTGGGTAGAGATACAACCCTGTCGATCGTGTATTTTTTAATCCTATAATTATTTTATAAATGTCCATTTCCGTTACGGCTGTCATAAATATTGTGTTTGGGTTATTTTTAATTATTGAGTTGTCTTGAGAATGTTTTATTTTCGAGTCAATATCCTTAGCACCTTCTTTAAAATGATTACTAAATATAGTACATATGTCAATAAGGTATATATATATAAATGATTACGATATTTAATTTCGTCAACATATTTAAAAGAAATACTATTATCCGTAGTATTTTTATCATTGTCCAACTAGCCATACAAATGTTGTTTGCGTTGGCTAAATACCAAGTAATTTCGATTTTTTGAGCAGTACGAAAACATTTTTTTTAAAACTTTGTTGTAGTTATTATATATCTTTTTATTAGTCAACTTATTGTCAGGGCACATTTTATACTTTAGATATGATTGTCGTTTAATAATACTTACATGATTTTTAAGACCATTAGAAATAAAAAAATTTCTTATAGGTTTTATTGCAATTTTTACCTTTATCTTAGGAAAACATAGGTGATAAAAAAGTGCTATATAATCATGAAATATATTAAAAGCCATTTCTGTATCACTTTCGCTGTAAATGTTATGAAAAGATAATGCTAACATGCATTCAAAAATTTATTTATATTTTCTTGACTCATGTCACATTTTATGTCAAAATAATAATTATGTTTAGGGGTCAGTTTTAGCTTATTACATTTTATGCTGAATGTCGAAGTTTGGGCAGTTTCATGGTCAGACAAACATTAGTAGTGATTATCATTCGATTCGGCTAGGACTTGGAATTTGATTAACTTTGTGATTTGGTTTAGTGTATCCTTGGAACTAACGACTTGGCTTTAACTTGGACTTAAGATAATCCCTACGATTTGGTGGATTGGACTTGGATCGCTCTCTGAGCTTTTTATTGTGCTGGTGATTAGTCCATATAACAAAGATAATCAAATTCCAAGTTCTAGCCGAATCGTTAGTATTTATCAAAATATATGCACGAACAAAACAAATTGACGTACTGACTGACTGATGTTCGGTACCCGCACGGGGATGGGTGATAAGAGAGGGGAGCCACTCCCTGAATCATCTACCTGAGCAAGTGTTATACCTTTTTAGAAACTGCATAAATGCGCCAATTTTAGAGAGTAAATGCCATCCTCATTTTGTACGTGTTTTTGCAGAGAAAATTCGGTATAAAAAAGTTGCGACAAATTTGTTTTTTCTGTATTGCTTTTTTTATCGTATCATAATAGATTTGCTTGTATCAAAGGTTTATTACATAAGAACATTTAGTAACCAATTAATAACCGAAAAAAAAATCAAAATCGGTCAGCATTTACAGATTCAGCATACGAATTACTGCTGTAAGGAGTGATTTTTCACTAATTTTAGAAATAATCCTATATCTACTAAACTAATCCACATAGTTTTTTTTTTATATAAATATTTTTTTCAATTTGGACCATGGTGCGTGAACCCCTTCAATTTGGACGTTGACCTTCTGGACACCCTGTATACATAAAAAAGCATACCTAAGAAGATGCTGTGAAATAAATATGTTTATTCAACTAAAGTGTGAGATACTGGTTTTTGACTCGCATTTCAAAGGAATCGATAGTTTTTGAAGAATGCAGTGATACAGGAATTGAATTCCAGAGTGAAGTGGCTTTAACCGTGAACGAATGCTGATAACAATGGGAAGTGTGACTTGGAGTAGCTGGTTGAAAATTACTAGCTGCTCTCAGATTACATTCATGAGTTTCATGCCGAAAAGAGAACCGCTCTTTAAGATAGGAAGGCATGATAGGGTTGAACAGTATATTATACAAAAAACGAAGCGTGTGAGTATTCCTCCGAAAGCAAATTGGGAGCCACTTGAGCTTAGTGCGGAACTCAGAGACATGATCATATTTGCGTAGACCAAATATGAATCTTATACATAGATTTTGGAGGCGCTCCATCTTATTTAATTGCTGCTCGGTCATATCAAGATAGCTTTTATCGCAGTAGTCCAGTAATGGGAGAATTAATGATTGCGACACTGAAATTTCGAAGTCTTGTATGAGATTTAATAGCTGCAAACACTTTACTGCTGACCTAATTTATTTGTTGCGTCCAGGAGAGTCAGGAATCCATGAGAATACAGATATTTTTTCTTGATAACTAAAAGGATTATTACATTGGCAAACATTAAGTGTGAAAGTTGGTCAGGAAAATGTTGATTAATCATATATTGACCCCCAAAAACGATAACTTGTGTTTTCGATGGATTAACTTTAAGAACAAAGCGTTTGGACCAATCAAGAATTGACAAAAAATCTTCGTTTATGGTGTAGATAAGTACTATCTTTATTTGCTAATTTGAACCTTAGGGCCTTGGACCCATTAACTTGTACTTTATTTGTGTATCATTTTTGGACTTAGAAAATTGTACAACTTTCTATCGAAATTTTTCTAAGTGTTTTATTTAGACTTTGCCATTTTTACACGAATATTGGGACTTAGAAAAATTTTCTTTTTTTTTTCAAAGTGTTGATCGAAATTTTTGTAAGTGTTTTGGACTTTGCCATTTTGCACGAATTTTGTGACTTAGAAAATTTTTTCAATTTTCGATCGAAGTGTTTTGGACTTAGAAAAATTTTCAACTTTTGGGACTTACAAAAATTTTAAATATCTGGCCACCGTGATATACTAGTGGCTAGTGGTCGTATCTGACGCGCCGCTTGGAACGTAGAAAATTTTCAAATTTTTCAAAATTTCCTAACTTCTGTTTTTGTGTTTTTGGGGTTTTACTAAGCCGATTGAACACCCTTAACTAGTATTCGGGGGGGGGGGGAGGAATCTTGAGAAATTTTTCACTATCTGTTTTTGTCCTTTTGGGCTTATATTTTGCCGGTGGAACACCCTTTACCAGATTTTGGGGGGTTATGTGGAGGGGGGTTAAATTTGTGACTGCAAAACTAATGTTTTTTTAATTTGCTCGTGTATATATTTGTAGATCATCTGCATACAAAGATATGGAATTAATGAAGATGGCGAATAATAAAGAGTTAGCACACCGCCCTGAGGCACACCAGCAGTCGTATAGCACCAGTCGGATATGTTATCCGATATGGAAATCAACCGTGCTGAAGGCGTTGCTAAAATCCAACAATGCAAGTAATGTACTTTGTTTAAACGATGTATTTGTTAATTAAAAAATCTATACAAAAAAATTTATAATAAAATGTACAAAATAATTCAATCCTCATTAAATAAAAAATAAAAAAAAAACTTGTCGCTTGGACAATGCCTTTACCACTACCAGAAATACCCCACACTGCAGCGTGGGAACCAATACTCATTTTTTGCCAAGACATCTATTCATATATGGGTGGGTAATTAATATTTTATCCGTATCTTTATACTGAGTATAATAGTAGTTGCTACTATTGAAAATGGTTTAGTTATGTTTCAATTTAAGATGCAAAGTCGATACAGAAACATTGTAGGTGTGTAATATTTACTGCTGCAGCATTGAGTATGTGTTTAAGAGCGAGTTGATATGGTATCGTCAGTGGTTGATAGGAAATTATGAACTATCAAGGACTTGTTTGCCTTTGTGCTTATTATAAATTATAGTGTTTTTGTTAGAGATTGTGTGCGTTGTATTCGAATAAGTTAGAAACGTTCTTTCTTGTTTTCATATTTAATTAAAACTGTACTTGGGTATCTAAAAATAAGATAAAAAATTAAGTAATTATTTTCTTTTATTGATGATTATCTTCAGTTCCATAAGTTTGTTTGGTGTATAACTTGGTTTTTTTGTTTCTGTTTATTGTAATTGTAATTTTTATGTAGATTGCTGGACAGGTAGTAATTATGGCATGCTTTCTTAAAGTATGTATATTTTTAATAGTAGGTATTTATTATATGCGATGAAACATAATTACTAAATGCCCAGAT
The DNA here is from genome assembly GCA_923062675.1 of Marasmarcha lunaedactyla. Classification (NCBI taxonomy): domain Eukaryota; kingdom Metazoa; phylum Arthropoda; class Insecta; order Lepidoptera; family Pterophoridae; genus Marasmarcha; species Marasmarcha lunaedactyla. The sequence continues at coordinate 7,256,848 of OV281342.1, read as the reverse complement.
AAGTTTAAGGGTAACCCGTTATTGGCCTTACTTATAAGATTATATTGTACATACAAATATTAGGTCTTTACCTATGAAATTGCCGTTTTTCATGAAATAATTGAAGCGTAATTTTTTTATATATTTTTTATTTCTATTAATCAAAATAATCACCCATGCAATCAATGCATCTTTGCCAACGCATTGGTAGCTTATTGATGCCTTTCTTGAAGAAATCAGCTGGACGGGAGGCAACAAATTCTTCAAAGGCATTTTGTACTGCCTCTCGGGTATTGAATTTTTTTCCCGCCAAGAAGTTATCCAAATTCTGGAAAAAGTAGAAGTCTGTAGGCGCAAGGTCCGGTGAGTACGGCAGATGACGGAGAACTTCCAACCCCAACTCTTGTAGCTTGGAGACCGTCTGCTGTGCAGTATGAGGTCGCGCGTTGTCGTGCAGGAGCAGTGGAGCCGAACGATTGACCAAAGCTGGTTGGAGACGTGCGAGCTTCTCCATCATTGTGTTCAGTTCTTCACAGTACACATCTGCAGTAATGCTTGTCCCGTTTGGCAAGAAGCTGTGATGAATTACACCCGCGTTAGATCACCAAACAGTGACCATCACTTTTCTAGGGGTAAGTTTTCGTTTAGGGCATTGTTTGGGTGCTGAACCAGGGTCCAACCAACTTGCTGAGTGCTTACGATTGTCAAACAGGATCCATTTCTCGTCACAAGTAACAATGCGGTTCAGAATTCCTTCATTTGTATGCCTGCTGAGCAGTGCAAGGCACGTCTCCACGCGTACTTCGCGCTGGCGGTCATTGAGTTCGTGGGGTACCCATTTGTCAAGCTTTTTTACCTTGCCAATTTGACGCAAATGGACCAATATTGTTTTGATGCTAACGTCGAAAGCTGCTGCTAATTCAGCCGTGGATTGAGTTTCATCAGCTTCCACAATTGCCTTTAATTCGTCATTGTCGACCAAAGTTTTTGGACGACCACGGGGTTCATTTTTCAGGTCAAAATTTCCAGAACGGAAGCGGGTAAACCAATAACGGGTGGTGCGTTCGTTTGTAGTGTTCGCTAAACGTCGTTGATGTTGCGTGCCGCTTGTGCCGCTTTGCTGCCACGACGGTACTCATACTCCATAATTACTCGAATTTTTAACTTATCCATGATGACGAAAAATGTTAGAATGCGTTGAAAACAAAACACTTACTATTGAACAAATGACGATTTTAGAAAAAGAATTCCATGTTTGTCAAATGAAATTAATTTGAAATTAGAATTATCAGTCAAAAAAAAAATATTTTCATTTGAAATGGCCAGTACGGCAAAACGGCAGTTTCATATTATTTTATTGTAATGCTGTTGGTTTTCTTAATACAGTAAAAATAAAAAATAAATTATCGAATGTCATCACAGATTTTTACAAGTGCAGTAGCCGTGCTATGCCCAGGTCGAAACCCTGCTTGATATAGGTTGAGCAGATGTTTTAGTTAAAATAATTGTAAACCTGGCGATTGATAACACTTTCAAAGACTGTGGAAAGAAAAGGTAAAATAGAAATAGGACTATTATCTGTGAAAGCTTGTGGTTGGGACCTTTTAAGGATTGGGATTATATTCGCTATTTTACAGGAGTCGGGGAATTCAGATGACGATAATGAATTGTTAAAGATCTTGGTGAAAATTGGTAGTATTATGTCGATAATAGTCATGATTATGTTGCTACTAATGTTATCACACCTTGTGGCATTCGACGTGATTTTTAAAATGCTTTGCTTAACATCACAGACAGTACATTGACGAAAATAAAAAGATCCGTATTAGGGCGCCGCAGGAATGAAAGAGTTCTCAAGTTCTTTAAGAGAACCATCCATTTGATCAAAGTGAGAGAAGTGTCTATTTAACAAGTTTACGTCGACATTAGAAGAAATTGGATTACTATTGCCAATACCTTTGCCAATATAGATTTTCCAATACCCAAAGTTTTAAGGAATTTCCAAAACTTTAGCTGGGTTACCGTTTTCAACAGAATCGTGAATGTGGCGGCGTTGTGCATCTCTACACACTGTGTTGCGTGTTTCTAAGTCGTCTGTATTGCTCTGCACTCGACTCAGACGGCTTTATTTTCCATTTGGCCTTGCCTTGGTTCTTTTTGTTTAACATTTGTTCGATTTCCTTATTAAACCATGGTGCAGGTAAATGCTTTAGTTTTACAGGTCTTAAAGGTTGGTGGTCTTAAACGTTGGTAAAATAATTCATTCAGCAGGTTGTTGAATACAGTTACTTGATAATTTATGTCAACTTGATCCCATACAGTGGACCAATCTACTTCATAAGCATCACTCCGAAGTTTATCCTCGTCCATTAAGGCAAAGTTGCGTCGCAGAAAAATTTTAAGTTAGAATTTTGGAGGACGAACTCTATACGTCGCACTGAACTGGCCATGGTTAATAATGTGACTTGGAAATGAGACAAATGTTATGTCTAACAGTGAAGGGGCTTTAGAAAGAAATGAGTAGCATTTATTAAAATTGTGTGCAAATTACTGGAATCATCACAATCATCTTTGAGAAGACTCGTATTAAAGTCACCCATTATGATGGACTTTACATACATGGGTGTAAGATCTTCAAGAAGTTTTTTAAAAATCTGAGAAATAATTAACATGCATTGATTGTACATAAACAAATCCTAAGTGAATTTTGGCATGCTTAAGGGATACTTCTATAAATAAATACTCCATGTCTGAATGAAGATCAGGGGTGGATTGAGCTATTATACTATAAGACATATTGGATCCTAAGATCGATTTATATATATATATATATATATATATATTTCTTTGTATTTTACAGAAAAATCGAATGCATTTCTGAAAGCATTGCTTTCAATGGAAACCTCTTAAACTCACGGCAATTCCAATAACCTGGACCAGCCAGTGAAATTACAGGAACGAAGTTTAATGCCTACTGTAGAAAAAGCATCTTTAATCAATATAATGCAAGTTAACTCGATCACTGCATGTCATCATTACGTCATCGCCAGGTGTGTTATCGTCGTTTTTTTATATATTCATATCCGGCAAACGATCATTCCATCCATCTGATGATAAGTGGCATTCGCACATATTTTTATAAATGTCGCAATATGGTCGGGAAATACGTATGGCATCTTTGCGAACAGCCCAAAAATGTGAAACACAGACACCACAAACAGAAGATTTTGAAAACGTTCTAATTAAATGTTTTGCAAGTTGATTGCTTAATTTAAATAATTAAAATCTGATGGTGCGTTGTATTTGTTTGAAGTTAGTAGAATTAATATAGTTCGTATTTGAAAAGCATAACAATGAACAATCTTTTTTATTACTCTTAAGGCTGATATAGTGTCATAAAATATTCTTCGTTTATCAAAAAGGCCTCACCTGATAGAATGCCTGTAATGAGTAAACTGATTAAAAGGGAGGAGTAAAAAATATATCAATATTACTTCTATGAATAATAAATATTTGTATATTGAAAAAATATTACAAATAGAAAAAATATTAATACAGTATAATAATCCCTTTCTTTTTTGTTTCTTGCTTTACGATTAACAACATACAACTTCATGTACTAACTTTAACCAAGCACAGGGTAGAAATATATTTAATTTTTAATTAAACTATGAGCTTGCGTCTTTCCTGTCCAATTAAAACGATGACCTTTTTTGCAAAGACACTAAAAACGATGTTTATATATAGTCCGGTCAAATTAGACATTCGAAGTTACCTAAATTCCCACCAAGCTGCAAATCGGTAAGATTGTTTGAAATATCATTAAAAACAAAATTTGAAAGTTCCCCATCTTTACCCTGCAAGGAAAAAATTTTATTCAAGGTCAAAGGTAAAAAAAAATGAGATTTTCGCGATTTTCAGCAAAACGGTAAGTTTTATCATAAAAATATTTCAGACAAAAATTGTAGATCATAAAATTATCTACAAAAAATTAATTAATACTTTTTTTTCTACGAGCCACCGTTTTTGAGATATAACGATTCAAAAAGTTGTAAAAGTTGTAATCGTCATAATGTGCACACGTTTCCTCGCCACCTATGAGGTAGTGTACTTAGCGCGTTTTTTTTTGTGGTTTCCCCAGTAGGCCTATTCCACGGGTCAGTTTTGATCCTGTTTAATTTGAAACTATTGAAAAATAATGGATATTAGCCGAGATTGAAAAGATAGAAGCAATTTAAGTTAAAAAAAAGTAGTGAAATTTAATCGTCCGAGTCGTAACTTTCAAAATCTTCTTCTTGTTCTTCTTCTTGATCTTCTTGTTCTTGTTCTTGTTCTTCTTCATCTTCATCCTGAGTGCATGTAAACTGCGTTAATAGCGATGTATCGCATGTTGCCTCGTTGGAATCAAACGGATCCTCTACTGTTGGTGATTCAATATTAGAGCACAACCGGCCTTGACAATGTGTACATACCGTAATCTAGTACGAGGAGGACTTTCTGTGGATGTACTGGCTTCTTGTTCTTCACGTTGTCTTTTATTAGCTGCAGCAATAGAAGACTTTCGAGTTTAATTTTTACGACAACTTTCATGTATTGTCACAGATTTTTTATTTTTTAGGTACTCCGAAAATTCATCTGCTCTTTCGATACTTGCATTAATTAATGTCTTCAACAGTAACAATTAAAGCACAATTAAATAAAACAATTAAAATAGCGCAAATAAAACAATAATCTGACATTTTTATTATAAAACTCAAAACAGCACAATATAGGCTAGGATAAACACGTGTTTTCACTACTAACTGGCGTTCAAGACTAACAGTATTTCATTTATTATAGCAGGTATAAGACCCTAGCCACGCACACAATTGAACAGGGGACAGATGTTTTCTCAAGGTTTCAATGGCGTATAAATTAAGGGACTGGGCTTCATTTGACCTGATATTCTTATAGTTATAACTTATGTATATTTTATATAAGTAGTGTAAGTTACAATAACCGATAGAAAAATATTTTAACATACATTTATAGAGATGTATATATACGTGGCGTACTCATGCATATTATGACGATTACAACTTTTACAACTTTTTGAATCGCTATATCTTAAAAACGGTGGCTCGTAGAAAAAAAAGTATTAATTAATTTTTTGTAGATAATTTTATGATCTACAATTTTTGTCTGAGATATTTTTATAATAAAACTTACCGTTTTGCTGAAAATCGCGAAAAACTCATTTTTTTTACCTTTGACCTTGAATAAAATTTTTTCCTTGCAGGGTAAAGATGGGGAACTTTCAAATTTTGTTTTTAATGATATTTCAAACAATCTTACCGATTTTCAGCTTGGTGGGAATTTAGGTAACTTTATTTTTATTTTTTGGTCTAATTTGACCGGACTAATAGCGAAATCCTCTTTGTGTGTGGTATGGATTTAATAATCATTGGACTGTATGCAAATATACATCTAGAAGGCAACTAGCATTTATACGTATTTTACTGTGAGATGTTAAAAAAAATTTAAGTCCTGCCAGACTGACTTTTAGTCCATCACCTCCTAGCCACTAACCCTGGACTTAGAAAGCTGATTTTATGCGTGTAGTTACTGCTTATGATATAAACTATAGATGACGAAGGATATTTCAAAATTATTTTTCTAAGTAGATGAATTGGTTATTGTGAGCAAGATATTATAGTGGTGTCACAGCCCTTCCTATATTTACCGCCGTAACACTCACGTTTACGTGGTGTGCTCCGGGTAGAGGGAAGGATAAGTTAGGGCAATAACTGGATCAAAGGCAGTTCCAGCTGTAGCCTACGATCGGCAACACATCATTAGTCAATATTATTTTAGTCACTAAGTCACCTTTTAGTCAACAAGGTCTTAACACTAACACTTTTAGTCACTAAGGAGGGATTCATCATTAATCACATTCAATATTGATAAAATCTCACAATCAAACAAGGAAGTCCCTACGAGATGAAAGGCTTTTTAACATTTAGTTTAAAGCCCTTCTATCGTTTACATTGTCAGCAAAGCACCTGATGACATGTATGGATCGAGTAGTTAATAAAGATGCGTTGTCAATTGTAGGCATTAAACTTCGTTCCTGTTATTTCACTAGTTGGCCCCTTTGCTACGAAATAACGGGGTTTTAAGACCTTCCATAGGAAGAACTAATAGTAACTGCCTCAGACTGGTGTTAGATTTTCCTGCAAAAAAATAATTATTAGACAGATGGTGGACACCAATTAAAGTTATAAAAGCATTTTATCTATTTTGTTAATTTACCCCTTTAAATGATATTAATATGATATAGATTTGACAACAAGGAATATACAGAAAATTTAACTGTAACAGGAACAAGCTGCATGTACTTAGAGATCCTCCAATATGACAAACAAGGTCACCGTTTGTTGTATGTTTTACTTACACATTTACTTTGTACACTTAATAATGAAATCATTAATATAAATGAGCATATGTCAATAATGCGCATTGGTAAAATAATCAATTATGTAGGTCTGATAAGTTTAATAAAACACATAAATCTGTGAAAGCATAATAGGTACTGGTTTTGATAAGGAGACGTTTACATCAATTACTTTTTGTCATTATCCAGGATAATCGTTTATATTTAAACTGTTTCTCATCAGTTTGATAACAAAACCATCTGTTTACAGTACCACATCCTTTATTCAGAATCAAAATATTCAAAAAAGAATACACTTATTTAACAAAATCACGAAGGAGTAATTTCTTCCAGTCTATGAAAAAAATTAAGACTTGGTCTCGTGAAAAATATAGTAACGTAACATTACAACAATGTAACACTAACGACAATAAAGTATTAACAAAGTTTTGGATGTAACACTAATAAAGTGTGTCAAAGTTACATTGCGAATAATTACGACACTCAAAAACATATTGATTAGGTTAGTTTCTTTACGAGATGCCGCAGAAGTTATAAGAATAATGTACGAAAAAATCTAACCGTGGGGTTTGGCTTCGGCCACTTTTCACAAAAATTTACCCAAGGTTAAACTATTTGATGTTTTGTGAGTTTTTTTGGCTCAAGCTACTAATAAATGTAAGGAAGCCTCGATTAGACTAAATAAAACACCCATATCTCACAATTATCTGGGTAAACAAATAGAAACAAAAACACGTACATAAAAGAGACGTGCCTATATTGCAAGCATAAGAAGGTTGAGTTTGCATACTTAGTTCAAGTTGCATTCCATGAGGCTAACAATATGCGCAATCAGAAATCATAGAAGGTGTAGGTATGGAAGCCAATTCAATCAATTTTTTGGGCACCTTGTATTATTGTAAAGTTACGATAACATTATCGTTTACAGATTTTGAGACATGTGATATGCATATACACGATTGTTTTGATTAAATACTTATTTGATAGGTTCACGTAGATAGTATCAAATGAAAAAAATATAAATTCAACGACAGTGCAATAATTAACGCAAGAACAACGAATATTATCAAACATGAAGATTTCCATATTTTTGTTCGCGACGGTCCTTGCTTTTGTGCATTGTGAAGGTTTGGTTTTTGATTGCTCTTATTATTTTATACGCTTTATCATCAAGTAAGCCTACAAAGTTCTACAACAGATTTATAGTCTTCTTAAGAACAAAGTTGAGGTGAGATTGCAATGGGTTCCAGCACATATTGGTTTAAAGGGGAATGAAGAGGCTGATAATTTAGCAAAGAGAGCACGTTCAGAGGGTGTAGAATAACCAATATTACCATGTTTTTCGGAAGTTTTGCCAAAATTTAAAGAACTATCCTACAATCACTGGAAGGAATACTTTGACACACGATCTCTTGAAAAAGGTGTATGGTACAAAACCATCCAATGTAAACCTATTTTAACTCCCTGGTTTAGCAAATTAAGAATTGTTAGAAAGTATTTAAAGATAGCGGTAAGATTTCGTTCTGGACATTATCCGACCAAAAAGTTTGCACATCTTATGAAAAAGCTTGATTCGCCAAACTGTGATCGATGCGGTGTAGTTGACGATGTGCAACACTTGTTGGTCGAGTGCGTAAAGAACCAGACAGAGCGACAGTCCTTGCTGAGTGCGATGAACATGTCTTTGATGAGTGTCGGATTGTTTAACAGTATTTTATCTGAGCCCACTTCGGACGCTGCGAGGCTCATATACGACATGGTCATCGCATATCATTGTTAAAATATGGTGCAATAATAATTTATTTTTGTATAATTTAAGGAGAGTTTAATGGGATCGACATATTCAACTGGATATAAATCCCGAAAACAATAAAGATTTAAAAAAAAAATCATCAAGTATACAACTTCCATGGTCAACATTTTTAATAAAGGCGTACTCTATTTTAAATGGTTACATTACTGTAGTGGTCGCAAGATCTTGGGATCGTGTTTTCATAGATAGTTTTAATCCGAATTTTGTTCCCTCAATTTCAGATGCACCAATAATTAATTTGGGTCCAGTTCATTTGGATTTAAAGAAAAGTGTAGAATTAGAAGATTCCCATCCGGGGTTGGCTTATGAACCGACTTCTGAAATTCAACAGAGAAACTTGGCCGGCGAGACCATTAAAGCAATTCTTGAAAGCTTCAGAGATGATATCGATGATCCAATGGTATTTGATCACTTAGGACCTTTTGTCTACACAGCTCTTGGGTAAGAGATTTCAAATGTATTGCTTTGTACAATCAGTAGATATAGTATATTTACCAGCTTTTGCCTACAATCTTATTTGAGTATATATTTGAGTAATAGTAACTGAACATACAAGATTAACTCATTTAAGTTCTTCTTTTATACCTAGTCGTTTTTATACTCTACAGGCTGTTACGGCGATTCAAATATCGACCTTGTCGTTTAATCATTTCCATAATTTCAGTACCCGCATCACTGCAAACATGTATGATCTGCAAGCAACCGGCCAGTCTTGGTATGTGGTAGACCGGGCCTCCTTCAACCCCATCAGACTGACCTTGGGAGTCCATTTGACTGTGCCTTGGGTGACTGTAACTGGTGAGATTTCAAAAGCGCAGTTTTCGTGTTTTGTGCTAATAAGATTAAACATGCTTGAGGTTATTCGTAAGCTAAAATCCGCAAGCCAGCAGTAGGTATACCTACTAGGCTTGCTTGAAACCAGTGGAATAAGTAGACTATTAAAAACTTCCTCGTAATAAAGTACACCTCAAAAAATATTTACCACACTGCCAACATAATTTTGAGTTTAATAATAACATTAATCGGACTTGAAAAAAGTTTAAAAATGCAACTATCAATTGAACTTTAATTTGAACACCTCACGCGTATGAGAAAAGATAGCAGCCCTTACTTCGATACAACAGGTCCCAAAAACACAAAAGAATAAATCCCCATACATATTTAAATATCCATCCCATTTTTCTAGGGATACCATTAATTTGTTTCATTTCATTTCATTGTTTCTTAACAGGTGTATACGATGCCAGAGCAAGGATCTTGCTGGTTGGCCACAACGCCGGGGGTACCTTCAGGTAATACGTCGCTTCTTACACGTTCATTCTAAACTGACCTTTGCAGCTTTCTCCAACACATACAACAACCTTTCAGTCAAAAAGCCTTACTACTCCAGTCATATTTGAGTGTCACCTCGGAATGGGAGATAAAAAGCTATAAACCTTTATTTTAGCATTCCAAAAATTCGTAAAATCTCATGTCCGCGTCTTAAACTATGCTAGATTGAAAAAGTTGTACAAAAAAGAAAAGACGAATTTGTTCAAATTTGTGTTCAATCATTGCGCAATCTTCAATACTAACCCTAAACGGTCAAAAACATTGCACAATTCGTAATTTTGTGCAATTTAATTGATCGTTAAGGGCCGGCCTTACTTGAAAGAACATCTGTAATGAGTAAACTGATTAAAAGACATTGTTAAATAATTGTTCTGAGATATATCGATTCAACTCTTCTTTTAAAGAAGCTCTTAATCTAATAACTTTAGTCAATCACATCTTAGAAATTAAAATAATATTTTTAATAAACCAATCTTACGTCCAATTAAAATATCTAATGTCAGAATTTCTGTCATAGATTTAGTTCGTACCAACTCCTATCAAGGCCGCTTATCGAATTCATCCTTTCACAGAGCCTTCTTAAATCGTGTTGAAGTCGGAGTTGACCTGAGACTGGGCACCAACATCCTCGGAGGAGGTCACCTCGTGCTCCGTGAACTGGACATCAAACTTGACATCCATGACACCAACGTGAGTACCAAACTAAAACCCCATGGGTAATAAGAACTTGAAGTGGTATATAAACACGTACGTTGATTTTCACAATTCTTAACAAGCCAAATTTTTAAATAATTATTTTATTAATATACGATAAAATTAACATGATGTTTTAGGTACTCGTATACAATATATTCAATAATTTATAATAAATTCAGAATTGTGTAGGATGAGAAAAAAATAAGGATCTACAATTAGAATGTAGATGAAACTACGGTAGTTCGTGAGTTCGTTACCACGAGTTTATCAGTTTCCCAAGACAGTAGTATAAATAAAAAAACATAAAGAAGGCCTTTCTTGCATGTTACAGCACGATGTTTCTTATACATATTCGATATTTGCATTCGTCACACAACCTAAATAATTAAATACACATATACTATACGCACACATACAAGAACCGCTTCTCTTAAGTTTCTAGCATTTTAGCAGTACGAAATGTTTTAAACTAATGAAGTTTTGCACCAATCAAATAATGTTCAATGTTAATGAATATTAGATTATGAATATTACATTTAAACTTTAGGTCTCTCACCTTTTCATGATTTTTTTCAGATCCAAATCAATGGTCTGGTTGGATCCAGCGTCCTGAACGGCATAATAAATACATTCATTCAGAGCTTGTCACAAAGCGTAATTCAAAAAGAACTCGGCAATATCTCCCAATTGCTCAGCGACGAGCTGTTCGATGTGATTAATGAGGTTCTTAAAGGATACAAACTGGCAGATATACTGGGATAACCGATGTCAAAACTCAACGGAACTGAAGATTAAACGATGATTAACATTTTTTTTTATTAAAATAAATATTTGGCTAATTAACTGACACTACTTAGCAATAGAGTTGCAATTTTGTCATTAAATTCAAAATTAAAGTGGCTCTGAATTATTTACACAATCGAATTACTTGATAGCTAAGGGGAGGGCCACTTTAATTTTTAATTTAGTAACAATATTTTTCAATACGACCATTTTATGTTACGATTAAAGTTACTTATGGCTAGTAGTATGAAAATGGTTTTTTTGATGATTGCTATTTTCTTTTACTTGCATATGTATAATCATACAAAAACTATCGATATTGTCTCTAAAACAATAATCAACGTGGCTTAAAATCATTTAACCAATCGATTAACTTGATATCGAAGGAGATTGGGCCTAAAATATGGACCAATAAGTGCCAGCCACTGTTGTTACACCAAAATCATTTTCTGCAAGCTTTTTTAGTTTCAAAATGCATCTTTTGCCATCCAGCTCCCGGTCTGTTACCCATTTGTTCGTCTGTTACACAATTTAGGTCATACCAAAATAAACAGTTATTGAAATGTTTTTCCATCCAAAACAGTGAAGGTTTTTAAAGTCATTCCTGTGATGTTTGATTTGCTAAATTGAGGAAAATGCATATCCTCCGTGGAACTTTTAGATTACATTTTAATGTTAATGCCTGGTTTGGAAAAGTTTGGTGAAATTGTGTCTTCAACTAAGAAACGCTTGCAGATTGTGATTCTGTAAGCCTATAAGATCCTGTACGTTTGTTTGTCAATTTGACAGAATCGATTGAAGATATGGTTTGGAGCCATTTTAATGTTTGATTTAGAGATAATATTTTTCACAAAGGCAATTGTCTGTTAAAAGAGAATGGCAGACTGGGTACCCTGTAATATTTATAAATTGTAATCATATCAAAACCGGGCTATATTTACTTTATAGGTCAATATTAGACACGTATTTACCAAGCTCAAATATTGAGATAGTTGTTGGGTATACTTAGAAATATAATAAAATCCAATTATTCCCGTAGCAAATGCCATTTATTTTTTCATCGACATCTAGAAAAATTATATACTGTCAAACTTCATAGACATTGAGCCGCCATTTCAATCGCGTTTAATTATATTTTACATTTTAACTCGACGTTTCGGTGTATTTTAAGACACCGTGGAGAGACTAAGTGACAGTCCTCTATTTGACAGGTATTAAAGCTAGCAATCATCTCCACCTATTTCTCAATCTATTAGCGTAGAGTTCAATTTTACATAATACAAAAACCTTGGAAAATATATAAAAAATTACAAAAATGTTAATTTTTTATAAATAGATAGGCATCCATTGGGCACCCAAAAACGACATTATGAACGTAAAAGTAACGTAAACGTAAAATTCAAATAACTATTGCCATCTTAATGTACTTGTTACTCAAAGAGTCCGTAGGTTAAACTTGAATTGATAATAGGTCTTTACCTATGAAACTGCCGTTTTGCCGTACTGGCCATTTCAAATGAAAATATTTTTTTTTTTGACTGATAATTCTAATTTCAAATTAATTTTATTTGACAAACATGGAATTCTTTTTCTAAAATCGTCATTTGTTTAATAGTTAGTGTTTTGTTTTCAACGCATTCGAACATTTTTCGTCATCATGGATAAGTTAAAAATTCGAGTAATTATGGAGTATGAGTACCGTCGTGGCAGCAAAGTGGCACAAGCGGCACGCAACATCAACGACGTTTACGGAGCGAACACTACAAACGAACGCACCACCCGTTATTGGTTTACTCGCTTCCGTTCTGGAAATTTTGACCTGAAAAATGAACCCCGTGGTCGTCCGAAAACTTTGGTCGACAATGACGAATTAAAGGCAATTGTGGAAGCTGATGAAACTAAATCCACGGCTGAATTAGCAGCAGCTTTCAACGTTAGCACCAAAACGATATTGGTCCATTTGCGTCAAATTGGTAAGGTAATAAAGCTTGACAAATGGGTACCCCACGAACTCAATGACCGCCAGCGCGAAGTACGCGTGGAGACGTGCCTTGCACTGCTCAGCAGGCATACAAATGAAGGAATTCTGAACCGCATTGTTACTTGTGACGAGAAATGGATCCTGTTTGACAATCAAGTTCAAGGCGCTCAGCAAGTTGGTTGGACCCTGGTTCAGCACCCAAACAATGCCCTAAACGAAAACTTACCCCTAGAAAAGTGATGGTCACTGTTTGGTGGTCTAACGCGGTCGTAATTCATCACAGCTTCTTGCCAAACGGGACAAGCATTACTGCAGATGTGTACTGTGAAGAACTGAACACAATGATGGAGAAGCTCGCACGTCTCCAACCAGCTTTGGTCAATCGTTCGGCTCCACTGCGACGACAACGCGCGACCTCATACAGCACAGCAGACGGTCTCCAAGCTACAAGAGTTGGGGTTGGAAGTTCTCCGTCATCCGCCGTACTCACCAGACCTTGCGCCTACAGACTTCTACTTTTTCCAGAATTTGGATAACTTCTTGGCGGGAAAAAAATTCAATACCCGAGAGGCAGTACAAAATGCCTTTGAAGAATTTGTTGCCTCCCGTCCAGCTGATTTCTTCAAGAAAGGCATCAATAAGCTACCAATGCGTTGGCAAAGATGCATTGATTACATGGGTGATTATTTTGAATAATAGAAATAAAAAATATATAAAAAAATTACGCTTCATTTATTTCGTGAAAAACGGCAATTTCATAGGTAAAGACCTAATATTTTGATTTGTCTTGTCTCATCAGCAAGTCTAACATGCAGCCCCAGACACCATAGCCCCAGACGCGAAGCCATAGCCTAACCAAAATAAGACATCTATCTACAATCACGTGACATGTAGTGACGTACCCAAGTTCATTACTGCGATTTGAGATTTCATGTATTTCTTACGCCACGATGACTGGAACTGAACTGAAAGTAAAAACCTTTCCAAATATTAGGGTTCTGTGTGTGGTGAACAGAAATACTACTTAGGTGGCCCACGCAAAAGGAAATCAAAAATATTTAAAAAATTGTGGTCATGGTAGTTAAAAATATCTTAAGGGGTGTAAATTGTCAAAGGCTTTAAAAAATATTTAGCTTTAATTGTTTTTCTTTTTCTCAATTCCTTCTGGTGCCAGTAGCTTATTGTTTAATTTTGTGACACGTTGTGTAGGTAATTGAAACCAAATGTTTAAGTAAGTACTTAAATATATTTGGTAATATTATTTTTACCACTACTTTTGTATTCTAATTAGCTTTAATATAATGAGAGGTGTTACTGAAATTATCCCAAGTACAGTCTGAACACTTGGTGCAGGCTCAGGCTGCAGTGTCGTCGTCCCCTAGAATGTGAGGCGCATCGCAACCCCGCAGCGATTCTCGCCCTTACCCTGAACCTAACAACAACAACTACTATTACAGATGCTCTGCTGTTGAAATTTTTGTTGGATTTTTCGACAAAATTTATTAAAAACAATGATAAGGGGAAGGAGCTTTTGCTTGCGAAGTCCAACACCTAAATTTTTTTGTACGCTGTCTACAAATCTAATTTCATCAAAAAATCCATAACTAACGCAAAAAAAAACTATTATACTTCAACTAGAGTCACGTTTTAGAGTTATTCGTAGAAAATGATGGTTATAGAAATATTTTATATGACCTTACAAAATGGACTTAAATTTATTCTACGCGCTACAATGGGTCCATATTTTTTTAATATTTTTAGTCACGCGTGGTTATTAGATGATCATGATGCAATGATTTTCAAATCTTTGTATAACGCGTCTGTTGCAGTAGTTACGTTAAAATCAAAAATGAGAATGTACAGCTGAGTTAATCATTACTGTAAATAATATACAAAAGTGGGCCCAGTATCGATCCCTCAGATACCCCGCGAATCATTGCTTTTGGGTCGAAGCCTAACTCGCTGATAACTTTGGCTCAAGTAACTGTCAAACCGTGTAATCAAGTGTCTTACGAAAACGTAATATAAAGAAGAAATAGAGGAATACTGGTGCTATCGAATACGCACAAAAAGTTCAAAATCGCTTACAACGTGCAGCAACTACTTACCACAGCCCTTACCAATCCCTCCCAAAATGTTCTATAGAAACGGTAAGACACTCATAGCCCTAATATTATTTAAAAAATCACATGGAGTCTCAACTGTTGGTAAAACAGTGATTAGTGCTGTCTTCCATTGCCCAGGCGCAACACCACTAGATATAGATTTTTGATAGAGTAAATAGAATCATAAATAATAATAAATAAATAAATATTTCTAACAATCACACCACATTATCTAGCCCAAATTAAGTATCATTAAAGAACTTGTGTTATGGATACTAGATAACGGATAAATAAACTTAAGAAATATATAAACACACATAGATATTTTTTTAAATATATAAATATTAGAAATAAACCTAAATAAACATACATACACATCCATGAGTAGAAAGCAAATATGATAAAATATCTGCCCCTACCAGGATTCGAACCCGGGACCTCTGGCATGAAAGGCAAGGCTACTTACCTCCACACCAAACAGGCCGTCAAATCCGTCATATCACGACTTAAGCCATCTACCATCACAGCCTACTGCGTTAGGATCGAGCGAGATTAGAAAACAAGCCACCAGTCTCGGTAGCCGTGCGTAAAGGAAGGTGGCATTTCAGGTTTTAGTCGATGGCTTTCAGAAAAGGTAAGTTGGGACCTTTTGGCTTTATCTGGTACATCCAATTTCAAAAAAAAATCATTTATTACATCAGGACCATTGAAGCAATCTGGCAGATATTCAATTTTAGTTGGGCTTGGCTTTTTCTTTTGCAGATTCAAAAAAATGCTCCATTGTTACGGAATCATTCGAACGTATTCATCGCTCCAACTTTGTAGGGTATGAGTTTTTATGTATACTTCATTTTTAGTAATTAGTAATAAGATTTGTTTTGTCACAAAAATGATCTTGATGCCATATTTCTATGACTTCTAACAAGTATGAGAACTTAATTACAATTTAAATTCAAATATAAAAAGGTTCGGGGGAGTATTTGAAAACGTGTAGTAAAATATACTTACAATTATGATACAATAAAATACGTTTAGACATACAGTTATAAAAAAAATTTTTTACGTAAAACGGAACGTTCACCTTTTAAAAAAACTCTTTACTGTAGAGTTTAATTGTAGTTTTTAATTAACATAAGTAAACGACACTCAAACATCTTCGTACTTGGACATATGGGTTCTGGAAGAACGTTAGCTTGTACAGGGTGAGTTTTAAGTCGTGAACTCTTAATTTTTTACCTATTCCATACAAAAATATCAACTACATGCACCGTACTTACTCTTACAAATTACTAATGCTTACGTTTTTTTTTACTTCCACCGCGAGATTCGTAATCACTTGCATAGAGAATTCATTCATAACGAGTTATAATTTTTTAAGAAGAATTTTAACGGCAATGTCTCATACGACATTATATAATATTGCAATGATCAGCAAAATACATTTCAAGAAAAAAAATTACCTTACATAATTTAGGTTTCTACGTCTATGAAACGCGATTTTCAGCCCACTGTGTGGCGTTACGTCGCGTTAGATGACCCTCGCTCTGCACGGCCTTCTACAGCTACGACTTCGGAAAACATCGAAAAAATATGTGATCTCATCATGGGAGACAGAAGATTGAAGGTATCTGAGATAGTTGGAGCTCTAGGGATTTAATATGAACGTACACAAAACATGATCGTTAACGAATTAGGATTCCACAAGGTGAATTGGGTTCCGCGGCTCCTTTCAGTTGAACAGAAACTAACTCGGCTCACGATTTCTAGAGACTGCTTAGAGATTTTTCAAGCTGATTCACTATACTCCTGAATCCAAACAATGGAAGAGACATGGATCTCCGACAAACTATAAATTCTGCATACTACTGCACACTATTACGTCGTTTACGTGAAGAAATAAAGTCTAAAAGACCAGGATTGTTGACCAAGAAAGTTTTGTTTCATTAGGACAATGCTCGTGTTCACACATCTGCAGAATCAATGGCTCAAATAGTGAATTGTAGTTTCGAATTGCTTCCGCATCTCCCTTACTCACATGACTTGGCACCTTCTGACTGCCACCCATTTCCAAAACTAAAAAAACACTTATACTATTTCCATTTCTTTATTTTCTCGATGACAGTTCAAATTTGATATAATGTAGTGTTGTGACCAAATAAGTAATGATATCGATCGCATATATTTATTATATTTTGAACAAAGACAAATACAACAAAAACATTCAAATATATTTTTTCAAGCTGGGAACACTCAATGGCCCACCGCCATTTTGTGTTTGGTTTAATCTGTCACTCGCAACAAGACGGTCGTGCTAGTCACTACATTTCTGTTCGCTGAGTTTTTTCACATTATCCATACGTTACGTTATGTTTTTTGTGTTCCTCCGTGTTGATTGCTGTCTAGCTGTCAAATATCAAAATGCCGAAAGCATCTGTTCTGAAAAGGCAGGCGAGAGAACTGGTGATCAAGGTTCGTAATTACTTTGAAGCAAAATATCAAAATGGTGGCCCGCTATTACCACTGTCGCAAGTGCGAGAGCGTGTTGCGGCCGCATTAGGAATTAGTGGACCTACTGTTTCAAAAATTACTACCGAAGCTTACGGTACAAGCGGCATGCAGGAAAATAAGCTCTTACGCCGAAGAAAAAACGCCAACCACGTCGTGTGACATCGGTTGACAACTTCAACGCTGATGCTATTTGCCGTCATATATATATGACTATTACTTGCACAAAGAAATTCCAACAAGAAACTTGTTGTTTCTTTACATGAATGTGGTTTGTTCCATAGCCAAAAATCGTCATTAAGCTTGAAATCGTCATTAAGATTAAGAAAGAAATTGGATTTTGTTATAAAAAATCGGACAAACGTAAAATATTGATGGAGCGTCACGACGTTGCTATGGCTCGCTGCGAATTTTTGAGCGAAGCCAAAAAGATATCACATTGGTATAATGTTATTTTCACTGACGAGACTTGGTTAAATGCAAACCACACAGTATCTAAGAACTGGACTGACGACACCGAAGCTTCCACTAGTTCAGTGCCAATGGGAAAAGGTGAACGCCTTATCATATGCCATGCAGGGTCTACGAAAGGATTTGTGTCAGATGCTTTACTGGCCTTTAAATCCAAGAAAACAGTGGACTACCACGAAGAAATGAACGCGGAGATTTACAAAGGATGGTTTAAACAAATGGTGCAATCTCTGGAAGAAACGTCCATAATTATTATGGACAACGCTACATATCACTCCAGACAAATTGATATAATGCCGACGCCAATAAAAAACAAGAGATAATGACTGGCTCCAACGTCATGGCGGAAATGTGGATAGTACTTTATTAAAAGTACAATTAGTGAATATTTTAAAATCGAAAAAAAGCCTCCCTAAAAAAATATGTTATCGACGAAATAGCTGCCGAATGTGGTCATTGGGTTCTTCGACATCCGCCGTATCATTGCCAGTACAATGCTATAGACCTTATATGGGCAGAAATCAAAGGACACGTCGCTCGAAACAATACCCATCCCCCTTTTACGGCAAACAAGATGTTAGATTTATTAAAAAATCCATGTGCGGAAGTAACTGCCGAAAACTGGAAAAAAATTGTGAGAAGAACCCAAAACATTACAGCGTCGGATTGGGAAATTCATGTGGCATTCGATAATATACAAGTACAGGAACTTATAATAAATGTTGGGGAGAGCTTATCGAGTGACAGTGACGATTCATCAGAAAATATAAATAAATAAATAAAGATTACCTGTCGTTATAATTATTTCGTTTCATTGTCGAGTAGCTACCTATACCTACTTATTTTACAACAGCTTCGAAAATTTTAAAGAAGTTGTCATTATCAATCAAGAAATAATACGTGTAACATCTTGTAATGAAATATAATATTAGTTAATAAATTTGTACAAAAGTATCCGGCAGTAGTTTAGTTTCTTACATTTTATAATAAAATATAGGGTCTGTTATCGTGTTACGTTTATCGATATAGCTCCATCCCTATCAGTTTCTCTCTGACTCTGGTATTATATAACCTTGTACGTGTGTAAACGTCATATTTTTATAAAATAATGCATACATAATGTAAAAAAACGCTCGCACAAGTTTTCACAGGAGCTGTCATCGAGAAAATAAAGAAATGGAAATAGTATAGGTGGAATAAAATTTTCTACCAATGAGGAGGTCCAAGTGGCCGTAGATGCCTTTTTTGAAGACCTTGACGAGACCTTCTGACTTAGGAGGAGAGTATGTAGAAAAATAAATATTAAAAAAATTGCATTATTCCTGTGTTTTGTTATTTAGGCTGCGAACTTTTCAATCCACCCTCGTATAACGACCAACATATTATGTAATGTATTCTGATCGTTCGTCAATGAAAAGAATTCTTCTGACGGTAGCGTCGGGCGACAGGCCAGATCATTCGCTTCCCTCTACTGTAGTGCCGAACGTTGATTGGGAAGTTTTTTGGGGACGGAGTTTAGAGTAAGTACGAATTATTTTGTTTACCCATATCAAAAATGAGTTGCAAATTCATTTTGAAAAATGTACAACCTTGAAATTGCAATAAAAAACCAAACCTTGCAAGAATGCCAGTGCTTCTTCACGAAGGTCTTTCCGAACTGGGAGAGCCTTTCGTTATACAGGGTGGCTGGAAATTAATGAACACCCTTGTAGAGTATAACTTCTACATTGTATACAGGTATCTCAATTCTGACAGAGATCTCAATTACAATACCCATTTATGTAGGGTAAAGGAGTTTCGAGTGGAATCACCTGCTGAGTTCATGATACTTTAAGATTCATACCTCTAGTTCGGACAGACCTTCGTGAAGAAGAACTAAATAAGAAAATAAAAACACATTATTCATTTTATTTCAATAAATACTTTATTTAAATTATATCAATTTCTTTATTTACATTTCTCTTAACGTCCTTAGAAAGTTCCAACATATGAAAAAAAATCTTAATTAATCAATTTACTATCATTGGTTCTTTTTACTAATACTAAAATACTTAATTTGATACCACTGTTTACTTTGATAGCATTAGATAATATCAAAAGTATCTAAGAACTAAGTTAGATATGTATGGGTACATACTTCACAGTGTTTTCTCGGATATTTGTAAATATTTTCATTGACAAATTCAAGAGATCAAATCGAAATAAAAGCCAAAAATCCGCACATTGCACCAGTTAGTAGATAATTAGGTATTGGACAAAGAACTTTATCGTTCGGTGTTAAAAGTGTAAGTCGAGTGCCAGTTCTATAGGTAGTTGCAAGTTCGTTTGGTGACAGGTTTCCTTCGCAAAGCGGCCCGCACTGCCTCCTCGATGACGAGAGACACGTTGTGGCGCTCTAGGGACGAACACTCGACCAGCGTTGCCGCTCTGAAAAAAATAAAGGTAAAACTATTATACTCCGTAGTCCTTACGGCATTCAAATGATAGCATAGTTTTTTATATAGCACAGTGTCACCTAAACCCGCAATTTACGCACGCTTTTCCGTGACCTAAGTTGCCTATTTCTGCACGGTGCGTAAATGAATTGACCAACTTCAGTCATGTAGAAAAAATAAAAGAAAACATATTTAAATGTTATGTGAAGCTTGAACGGCCCTTGCGGCAATATTGTCTTTAATAATTGCACCGTCACCCTAACGTCCACCACCGAAAATAAAAGTGTGCAGACTGAGAAAAGCGATTGCTGAATTAGTGTGGTCGCTGGATCCGTGTTTTAATTAGGTATATGAGTATAAAACATAGAGCTCATTCCCGTTGTGTAATCCATTGCTATGCCAATCAAGAAATTAACATTCATGGATACTTTAAAAATTTATTCTGTTGTAATTATTTTTGTATAAATGGTTTGATTTTTTTCTTTTAAAATACACTTTCAAAATAGTAATCTGAACTGAACGATATGTTATACGATACTTGGGACCTAATTTGTCTATTAATGTAATCTTAAGTATTATGCTTCCTTTATGTTTTACCTTGTATATTATTTATTTTACGTTATTAAAAAGAAAATAATCGGTACACATAGGAATTGACAAACTGGCATATTTCATTATGGATTATATTAATCAATATTTTGCATAGTAGACAGTTATTTATTAAACATTAAATTATTGTCTTTTATTTTCAAAAATAATAAGAAATAAAATCAACGAAGTTGTAATTTACGTTAAGTTAAGGGTTCAAATTCAAATATTTATTTCTCAACATTGACAATTACTTGTTCTTATTAACGTCCAATAAAACATGATTCTACCACCAGTTCGAAAAAAACCTTCGTGAAGAAGAACTGGCAAGAAACTTCACGGGTATATTTTTTTTCAAAATAAATCTACAGAGTCTCTTTATGTCTATACAAAATTATTCTTTTCTGCATCTGTTAGCTCGGCAAGTCTTCCCTCCCCCCAAGTATCCAAACGACGAACACCCTCAAACGGCACCCGTTCACGAGTTAACGCGGGTTCCAGCCATCGCCCTCCTCAACCATATTAGAGGGAAGTGAGCGACCCGTCACCTGACGCTACCATAAGAAGACGTACTTTAGTGACAATGACGCTTTAGATATTCATCGGGACGAAGAACTCATCGAACATACAGACACATTACACATGCTTTGTTACAAATACTAGTACAATCCTGTTAATGAGGGGATTATACCCAAGGGCTTTTATCATCCAAATAATCGGATAGTTTATAATATGCTCTAGCACACAACTTCTCCTTTATAGTTTCTTTGAATTTGTCAATAGGAAGACCTTGGAACCTTATTGTAAAAGCGTATACATTGACCCATGAATGAGTTAGTGACTTTATGAAGCCTGCTATTATGAGCTGGTTAGGTTTCTTAGCTTATCGATGCCCCTTTAAGTTACTGCCTAACTTTGCCAGCTTACTAAAAACTTAAGAAAACATAAAACTATAATAGGGTTTTATTTTAATATTGTATTTTGGAAATACGCATTTTACATTAAGTATTTTAAGTACAAAATAAAAAAATATTTTGTATTATGTATTTGAAATAAAAAATATAAAAAGTATTTCCATTTGTATTAAAATCGATAATTATTTTTTCCGGTAATATTTTTTTGTGATGACGATCTCATGATGATATTTACTATATCATAATTTTATTTCTAGTTGATTATCATAAAATTTTGGCGAAAGACATTTTCAATGTCACATGGCAACCTTGATCATGGCGACGAAGGCCCAAAGAGGGCTACTAACAAAGAAATTGTTTTTTTAGGTCTTACCAAGAACTGTTAAATTTCAAGGGAGGAATATCATGGCCACTATTCTTACCGGAGCAGCTAAAGAAGATAGCGTTGTTTTGCGCCTAAGCACGCACCCCCCGCGGGGAAGGGTCTGCAGGGTGATGTGGGACTCACCAAATCGGCAGCTCCCAACTAAGAACCACCTTCACGGCTGTGGCATGGGATTGCTAAGCAGCCCTCATCGGAGTAGCGTTTTGATTTTGTGAGTCCCTAATAAAGCCATAATTACTATATTTTAATTGGTAATGATACTGCTATTGTTCTTAATGATTTGTCAATAAATATACATTTTGAGAAGCCGTGGGCCAAATGTACTGTTTTCTATGCTTAGTAAATGTTCAATCTGAATACCAACCTCCTCCCAGTTTTTTAGACTCCAAGTATTTACGATACTTGCATGTGTTTAGGTACGCTGTCACAGAACTGAGTATGCCTATCTATTTGATATGTTTTTAAAAGAATTTGTTTATATTTAGCGACATAAGAATATTAAAAAAGAATAAGTAGATCTTATAAGTGTCAATATCTATTAAAATGAAAGATAATTGTGTCATTTGAACATCGAAACAAATCAACTTTAATGAAAAAGGTTCGACCCATATTACTCATCTAAATACCTGAAACATGTAGGGTTATATTAAATAGCAAAAAAACTATTAAATATAACCCCACACAAATAAACAAAGCGCAGTTTAAATTCAAATTCCGGACTATTTGTTCGCGATGCGCGTCCTGCAGCAGTAGGTAGGTGCTATCCGCGAGATAAGGTCGGCCCAGCAGCCGCGTCGACCACCAGCCGTATCTTATCGCCCCACTTGTCACTTTATTGTTGTAAAACATATCAAATACTTGGTAACAGTTATTTCATATCGACCGGATAGGACTAAATATTTTTATGAGATTAGTAAAATGTTTGCTTTTGTTTCAATCTTTTATATTAAAATATCTTTCGTAGAATTTGTTTAGAGAATAATATAGAGGGCTGGGAAGCTCTCCCAATCTTTTGTCAGATTTTTTGTTATCTCATGATCATCGATAGTTTTATTTGTGGATTTTACCCTAGCGCCCAGCTACTTTAATAATTTTGGCAAAAGATAAATGTTTTTAATACAAAAAGAAAACAATTTGCTGTGCTTCACGAAAGGCTTAGCAAAAGCAACTCTATCAGTATGTAGTATGTATATTACGAATAAGTTTAGAACCCATTTTTTTTTCAGACAAACTCACCAACTGTATGTTCCCAAAGTAAGCAGAGGTTGTGTTATGGATGACTATACAGTAAACTGTGGGGGAACCCAGAATAAACATACACATAAATACAAACAACCCTGACCCGAGAACAAACATCTGACGCTCGGCGTATGAGGCAGGGCTACCAACCAATACACCTCTTGTTTGTCGATAAAGAGTTTGTTTGCTAAACTTCGTAACTATAACAGAGACGTGCCTTCGTCCAGAACGAGTACAGTTCTCAAGGAACACGCGGCCTGCTACAATATAAATCTTCAAACTGCATTATTACTTACTTGATTCTCCTTTTTAGTTTCTTTCCTTCTTGTGTCGTTATAACTGCTTTGCCAGACTCTCGTAAGTCTGTTTTTGTGGCTGAAATCATAAAATTAAAAGTGTTATTAGCCTCAAATTAACTATGCACATTGGAACTTGGAAGGTGTCAAATGTTTGTTAAAAATAATCCGACAAATAAATAAATAAGAATGATGGAATGAATAAATAAAGTGAAATTTATCTTTACACTTTATAATTTCGAAAAAAAAAGTCCTTCAAATTTATTTTCAACTTGAAACTAGAAATAAAGAAAAAAAATATATGCTTTAAAGTGAAGACAATATTAAAATTTAACATGTGCGACTATAAGGACTCTGATCACAGCCCTGTTTTTAAACAATGATGTCATCATTGTATAACACAAATGTGAGTTCCTAGCTAGATCTGAAGATTTATTATATTAAATACAACACTTTTTAAACGGGTTTTATCACGTTTAGTTATACTTTTATTCAATTCGGTGCCTTTACAGACACTGTGGTCACGAGCGATATTTATCCGCGATAAAATCCGGTTAAATAAGTGTTTTATTTAATTTTGCTACGGTCCACCGGCTGCCCAGCGACCGGTCGGTATTTAGCGCGTGCAAGTAAAACCAATGACAGATTGTCAAATGATACTTCAATTAGAAAATGATTTAATTTGATCCTTGATCAGATTCAAGTTTACATTGTTATTTATAACAAAAAAATAATAAAAAAATAAAAATTATTTGTTGTTCTCACATAACTTTACATAATAAAGCCTTACCAAAGTCGATATTCGACGTTTGCATTTAGTATTTAGTATGGAAGTCAAAATGAGAAATTCTAAATAGAAGTTTGTAACGCTGTGCGTTACCCTTCTGTCAAACTTCAACCTTTTTGCACAATACGTTTTCCTGGCATTATAGATAGTTTTAAGCCTTTGATGTTTGGAAAGTCAATTTGTTTTTATACCTTTGTCAGCTGTATTCAGGTATTTTCATTTTCTGTCCAGACACCAACAAAAACATCGTGAATTTATAACATAAGATGGTTTTATAAGCAATAATTTTATTAACATTACGAAATTATTGTGATCTTGTGAAATTATTGTGATATAGGAGTACGATTGAAGGAACATATTGCTGAGCCTGTGACCTGTGAGTTTACAGCGTGTACGTCGCCATTTATATTTCCAATATCTTGTCTTATTTATCGTTGTTATTAAACACAAATAAAACATTTTTGAGTTATTACATGCTCAAAATCTACTACTTAATATAGAAGATCTACAAGTAAAAGTGGTTTTCTTTTCAATATAAAACCCTGAACCCTGGTTTGTTTATACCATCTGACAGCTTTAACAGCTTGCAGTTAAATATCTAATTAATAGACCCTTTTGTAATTTTTAGTTCAAATTGCTTTGGTTGTCATAAAGACCCTTACCCTAAACCTTGTATTTTAATTAGTGTCAACTATAACTTGACAACCATATTTAAATTAAAAAAGCTGTAAAATTACCGTTAGACTGTTAATGGATACTAATAATAAGTAACTTTAGTAATTTCATTGGAAATTTTCACACAAACTTACCTACTAAGACGATAGGTACAGATGCGCTGAAATGCTTCAACTCCGGATACCATTTGTGCGTTACATTTTCATAAGACGAGCGACTGCTGACAGAGTAGCAGACGAGGAAACAATCCGTCTGAAATCCAAACAAACCTTTTGTTAAGTATTAGTACCAATTGCACAACGGCAGGAAGTCATGGTTCTCGTTAAACCACTATGAGTCTTAATACGACGTCACTTTTATAGAATCATGGTCGAAGTTTGTTGCTAATCATCGAATCTTAGTGCGTCATTCGATGTGACTGCGACGTGCAAACACAGTAAGTTCCAAGCCGGAATCTTTTGCTTGGTATTCATGTGGGTTAATTCGGTGTTGAAGTCGGTCTGGCTGGATAAGTATCTATATTTACCTTCTAATATTTATAAACATGAAAGATTGCAAATATCCGTTTATTTACTTGCAAACGATGGGTGATTAGTGATTATATGAAGCAGCTAAACTCTTTTTATTAATTCTTAGTTACAAATTCTAATATTTTGTTTCTAAATGTATTGCATTTGTATTGCTTAGTAAGTATTGAATTCATAAGAGCTTCATCTTACTCTGTATATGATGTTGACCTTCTTTCTGTCATACAGTCTGACAAACATATAATATATATATATATATATATATATAATTCTTAATCGTTTCCTAGGAGTTAAAAAAAACCAATTGAAAATGTAGGTAGTTAAAATTACGACAAACCATTATGTATTGAGAAAGATTAATTGTTACCGACTTGTGGTTATATCGATATTCACAATCCACGAGAAAAATAAATGGTAAGTAGAGTAATAAAAGTTAATCCCAGAAATAGGTAAAGCCATTTAACAAACTTTCAGTTTCAAAGTATTGTCGAGTCACATTTACAATACGTAAGTTTCCATTGTAATAAATAATGTTCAGAAAACACAGGACGAATAAAATAGGAGCACAATTTGGCTACGACGCCTAAGAATGTGCCAAAAATGCACTAAACTAAGATTACGTTTGTATCGATCTTAGTATTTCCTATCAAATCATATTAAGCACATAAAAAGATCTACACTAAAAAGGTGGCGCTAGTGTCTAGAAAGCTAGAAAACTTCAATTTCAACTATGAACATGCTTTGAAAAGCCCAGCGTCCTAGAGAATTTCTATCCTACAGTCGAAAGCCACTTTTCTAGGCCCTCAGTTCTTGACTTTGGTTTAGACAATATATAATATTGAAATAGTCTAGATAGATACTAGAAAACACGTTATGTATTCGCATCCCCCTTAGAAAGGCAGTAGAAGCCACGGGAATCCAGGTCACGTTATGTTATACTGGTATAGAGGCAATACAGACTTAGACACATACGTACATTACTATATGACAAGGGCCTGAGTCTCTCGTAGTCCTCTTGTCCCGCCGTGTCCCACAAGGCCATCTCTACTTCCTGCCCGTCCACTGTGATGTTCCCTGAGTAGTTGTCGAACCTGGAAAAATACATAATTTCGAATTATGTAGGTGATTACAAATGCAGTATTTTGCGGTTTCTCCCGTATAGCTTATGGTCCCTTTGGAATTTCAGGGAAACCTATTTTACTCCAGGATTCCTTGGTTTTCTTATCGTGACGATATTCCGAAAACGGCTTCAATAGTTTATCCATTGTTTACAAATTAAAATTTCTTCATTACAACAATAGCATAGATTCTTTATTACAATAATTTTCAACTAGTTACCTAAGCGCGACGAAGTGTATATCTGGGTACTTTAAAATCTAGTTATTGTCCATAATGTATGTTAATAAATTATTTTATAATATTATAACTACCACGTCAGGTCATAAAGTCACTATTGCACCTAATATCTTAACATAAAAGTATATTGTCATACGCGTAGAAGGAAATAATTATAGTGTACCAATAACAATTTATTGCAAGGACACCACATTAAATAAAACGGTCACAACACCAATAAACGATAGGAACAACGCGTCTCGAATTGGACACACATTCCATCTAATAAAACTGAAGTTCCCGTTGTACAAAATCGATAGAATTGAGAAATGAATCAAGAATTTGCTCTATTCCATAAAAAAAATAGAATAGCCTAAAGAATTTCTGTAAATGCTTACAGGGGTGCTTCAAAAAGACTGTAGCTTATTTTTAATGTGACATTTATTGACAAGTTGTTAGCATTTCTTTTACGAAATCACGTGAGGTTCAAGTACTCAAGCCATAGGAATCCTTTCTAAATTTTACTTTGGTTGAATTGTTGCCGAAGTTTTCATATTCGATAGCGTAAAGAATCCCTCATAAACAGGTCATTGACAGTGCAGAGCACGTAAATCCTTGAGCCTAATCATATTTGTCTCGCTGTTGGAGCGAGGAAGCAGAGACGACGGCGTAGGCGTGCGCAAGCGCCGCTCGCGTAAGAAGGAAATGACCACACCAACAATACAACAATGCCGGACATTTGACTTTATAAATAGCGCGAATTGCGATGCCCTGCGCGTATTCGTGCCACAATGCTTGTATGTAATGAGCAGGTTACCACGTTCTCAATAGAACGACCCTGTAGCTAAGTTGGGAATCGCGTAAATTAAGCAGTTATTGCTTTTATATAGTTTTCTCCGACGAGGCTCTAGGCCTCGAAGTTTTGAAGTTGGTAGTGTACTCACAGCGGTTGTTAATCCTGACAAACATTGTGAATGTAATAGGTAGTGAGTTTTATCAGGAAAGTACTAGGTATAGATAGATTTTCTTTATCTTCTGCTTAGGTATTGCTTTGGTTATGACGTTATTTAAAAGATGGTAGGTATGATTTTAGATTTTATTACTACAGGATTT
Source organism: Marasmarcha lunaedactyla (assembly GCA_923062675.1). Taxonomy (NCBI): domain Eukaryota; kingdom Metazoa; phylum Arthropoda; class Insecta; order Lepidoptera; family Pterophoridae; genus Marasmarcha; species Marasmarcha lunaedactyla. The sequence continues at coordinate 7,228,456 of OV281342.1, read as the reverse complement.
TTTGTGTTCTTAATTATCTTTTGCAAATATAAATTAACAAAAAGGCTTTTCTTTTTACTTGTACGTGCACATGTCATAACATTAGTGGTTAGAAACTCTTTACTTGACTGTTAACTGTATCTATTTTGCACCGAATTCTCGCCGGGCGTCGATTTCCGGAGCAGATAAAATCAGCCAATATCGATTATGTATATAAAAATACTTTTTATTTAAACTGCGTAAAATATATTTTATGAGTTGCTAGAAATCTAAATCTATTAATTTTATACAGGCAGTTTACAGTTTCTATGCTCTATGATATGATTTTGAGACTCGCAAAGTTTCGTTTAGTTAGGTATCTACTAGTAGGTACCTACACTGTTCAATTATTATTTTGAATATATTTAGAATCCAAAAAGAAAGAAAGAAAATTGTATATTTTGGGAGACAAAACTAACCAATTACTATAACACATTTCTTATTTACTTTTAAAATAATTATCACAGGTGTCATAAATAAAATTGACTGAAGTAGGTATTTTAATTACTTACAACAAAAAAATTGAAACAAAATTAAATCATAAATTTAACATAACTTTTCAAACACGAATATGAAATGAAATAAAACACTTAACCAATTTAAGACATAAATGCCATGTTTAAAATAAAAATAATATAACAAAGTAAAATAAATGCTTGTCGGAATGGTAAATATATTTCTGCCATCAAAAGGTACCGCTCAGCGTTTTTGATAGGCATCACCAGTGTGCCATGACCTTGATTTTCAGTGGAACCAGTGCGCCCCACACGCAAGTATATCATGTAATAAAAATATAAATATATATACAGATATTGATGTCCATTACATTATTACATAAATATAAATGAGCAATAAACAATTGCTTAGGCTGTGAATATTGGCGTTTCTAAATGAGCTTCTTGTAGGTAACCTTAAACGTATGTATTGTGCATAATTTCCTCGTTCTAGCACTGAGGGGCAGCGTAGAGAGAGCTGCCACGAAATGCAGTCTGTTCTGTGCCTAGACCATAAGAGCCGTAAGATCGGCCTGCTTCTTTTATTTTTTTATTTATTTAACAGTTTTTGTACACCCATATGAAAACAATATAAAATACCTTAAAGACTAAATATGTACAAAGGTACGGCTTATTTCTAAAATAAATCTCTTCCAGCCGACCTGTGAGAGGAGAGATTAGTTTATAAAAAGTAGTGTATACCTACTTCAAACATACACAAATTATATACTTAACACCGTAAATAAACTTACATATACTCATTTACATACATAAATAAAATAAAATACAATAAAATATATACAATCTAAAGTGGTTTAAAAGGAAAACTTATAAATGCCAAAACAATAAATAACTTACTTAATAAGGGAAAAGTAGTGGTCTTAAAACTCTTTTTTTAAAGATAAGTAGTATTTCTGACTTGCGTATTTTATAAGGGAGTGAATTCCACAATCTGACTGCATGAACGGTAAATGAATAGGAGAAAAGGTCTGTTTTATGTGGATGTATGTGAAGGAGAGTACGCTTATGTGCTCTGCATGGCGCCTCTATCGAATGGGTAAAAGAAAATCGTTCGCAAAGATATTGCGGGGAGTTAGGATTATAAAGAACATTGTGTGACGATACTTTTGAAATATGAGAGCATTGATGCTAAATGTAGGTTTCTCCCCGCATTCATTTTAAGTAAGTGACGATGGTTCAAAAAGGCGAGTTTCATGGGAACGTTGTGGAATTTAAAAACAGTATCGAACACATTCTCCAGTAGCATAATCAACATTGTTAAGTTTAATAACTAGCCTTAAATAAACTTATTTATACAGATGCAAGTAACGCAGATGTTTTAGATTTACCGATAATACGAACGATAATACGTTTCACAAACTAAGTATAAAATTACAAAAACATAAAATAACACGTTCCAGTTATTAGCAATATAAGTCAATTCTGTATGTAAAGAAAAAAATCTGACTTAATTCAAAACCCTTTTCGAGATATTACTTTTATAAAGTATATTTTGTAAAAAACTCGCAGGTTTTTCGCTCGCGATTAACTACATGATTACTACAGCAAATGTAGACTTTGAAAAGTTAAATGTATAGTATAGATTTTCTAAGCAAAACTTATATTTAAGAGCGCGTCATTACCATTAAACGTCTCTAATATTGATAAAATTTGACGTACGGCTGTAAGTCAAATTTTATCTACATAATGTATGTCTACATAGTGCTATAGTAATTTACTAAAGTATATTACCCATATATGGCTCAGGAAACGTACGATTGGTAAGTACAACTACGCTCGTAAACCAAACGAGGTTCAGAACTCTACAGCTGCCACTTGAAGGTATACCAATAACTCTACTATGCGTTTTCCTGTAATGCATACTGGGACGGTCATGTATTACAGGAAAACGCTGGGACATACGAAATTTATTTTTGATTACTAAAATTTCAACAATTTTAAAGCAATTCATAATTACGTTTGATTTGAAAGCAAGATAAACAAAATGTTTTTTGCAGTGCAAACATTTGGTATCCGCTTTTTGCCCAGATTGCCCAGCTCTTACCTTCTTCGCGTGATTTGTCGTAACAGCCGTGGCGTCGCTTTCGAATAACTTTTCCATCATCTTTTCGCGGTAGCTTTGAACGAAAATGTCTAGGTATCATTGAACTCGTAGATGACACCTAACTCGTTATACACTTATTGTGTATGAATTATATACTAGGGATTACCTACTAGTAAATTGTCAATGTATACCCTAAAACACATGGTACATGAGCGCTAAAGATAGTCTGTGGACGCTTGTGGGTGATATTTGCTTCAGGCGTGTGGAAGCTACTTATTACGAGTACTATTATTATTATTATCAGCTAAGGACGTTCTTAGGACTACATACATATAATTTCAAGCAAAAATATCAATTGGAATTGCGGGGCTATTTTATGTAGACATTAATTTATAAGTGTTAGGTATAGCTTCGTCTAATTTTAGGTTTTTAATTCCATCTTATAAAAAAACAACAAATCATTATATAAACTATAAACAAAACAACGAACTGGAGAAACCAGTGAAATGCAAGACTTTAATAAACCTGTGTCCACTAAATCTACCCCTCTCAGGATACAAACTCAGGACTTCTGGGACTACTACATCACAAGGCCACCAGCCTATACAGTTGAAAACGCAAGACCAATATTGCAGATACTTAAATCATACAAAATATTAAATTTATACAAAATGTACATGTTTGTGAATCATTGATAGATTAGTTGGTGTCATTAAGGGAAAATAACATTATCCTTTGAACTAAAATAAAGTAACTACCATATGATTACACCGAAAAACAATTGCTAGTACGTTCCACTTAGTTAAGCGATAATTGCTAAGTACAATTTTACGAGTATTTATTCAATGTGATAGCTTTATAAGACATCAAATATTAAATAATAAAGAATGAACGCCGAGACTCTGTACGAAGTGTACCTACCTACGAACAGATGGTTGGCAAGTATAGGTAATAAACTTGTTCTAAGTTTATTACCTATCTTTTTATAGCCTTTGATTTATAAGTTCTAGAGTCTAAGGCAACCGAATTCGTTTTCATTTAAGATAATTTTTACGATTTTTACTTAAAACCTTACATAAAAACATTGTAGGGTATACCTGTAACCGAGCCAAAACTAACTAAATTAACATAGCGTAGAAAAGTTAACTGTACATATTACCAAATCTTCTTGGCAACGGCACTCGTTTAATTTAGCGTATCGGTCTCACTTCGACGCCTAGTACCGTGCAGTTAGTCGCACTGCGGTGTATATCTTAAAACTATGACAAATCTGCGCGTACGCACGTACTTACACTGTAGGTACATATTCTTCGGGAAACGCATTCCGCGTGTACACGTACAACAGGCATGTTTTGCCGACCATACCATCTCCCACCACTGTAATCTTCACCCTCTTCGCCGTTCCCATGGTAGTCGTTTCATTCAAATATCCTCACTTTACACACACTAAATCTTTTTTCTATTAATATATCACCGATCACTGCATATCATGTAAATATTAGCGACGAACTGTATCACTGGTTTAGCTGGTAAGGTCCTTGACGCTGTTATCATTCAGTGATGTAATGATCTTATCACAGTTAGCACGATAGCGTAAAGTTTTAAAGTATATGCGCACGCGCAGTCAGTGTAGCGATCGAGCGCAGAATGAATCAGGCCGCGACTCACGCCCGCCGCTGAATTATTACGATGGTGTTGATGACGAACCTCGAGAACATAAGGCCTCCACGAACGATACTTTGTCACTAACTTGATGTTTCATACATAATTAGGTAAATCAAAACAGCATAAGCTTCCTCATCATTTGAAGGTCGTACAAAATAACAGAACACATCTCATTTGTATTAATATAAATGATGTCATTAAGTAATGATTTGGAAGAAAAGTATAAGTACGATACTTCAGAACAATTCATGATGAGAGCTTATAATGTTAATTTTAGTAATTAAAAGAGGTTTATAAATAATAATCAAACATTTATTTGTATTCAAAAATGTAAAGGCAATTATAACTTATGTGCATTCACCTCACAGTGGGAACACTTATTAACCATTTTATAAACGCAAGAATTTGATAATGATAACAGTTTCAGTATTTTTTCCAAACAAACTGATTTGTTTTACATTAAGAAATACAAACAACTTCTCACACTAATTGTCTCCAGTTAGCACAATACTGATGCGGTAATATAATAACAAAAACATTTTTTCAATCTTCCTCATTGAGACCAAAGGCTGCCAGACCTTAAGGTTTACAAAAACTGGAGACGAAGAATACTATCAGTACCACACGAAGTCGCGCCCCTCTACAACCCCCTCCTCTTCCATGGTAAGGCTAACGATTGATGAAGACGAAGTGGAGCGAATGGTTGTATCCATGAGAGGAAGTTGCACAGTTGGATGGGATAACATTTCTATCGACATCATAAATTTTTTTTTAAATACATTATTACTTCTATTAATCTTTACTAACTTAAAACTCACGGAACTCAGATTTATACTATGTATCGTGTATCACGTAACTCGTTAAGGTGACGTATATTTAGCGGGTAATCATCCTTATTTCCTAATATTACATTAGACGTCAATAAAAGTGTGGTTTCAGAGGAAGTTCCCTAGAAATACAGACAATTGTGAATTCACATGAAACGTAACATGAAATTTAACAATTACTATTTCCCTACCCTTACTATAAATCATCACATCAAATATCACTTTTGGGACAGATATCTTACTTATTTAATAATGGTAACTTCAGTAAAAATTCTCAGTAGGTACATAACCTTGTGCATTTTCAAACATTATAACAATTTATATGATAACCTACAATTATTTAAGTTTAAAAATATTTTAAAGAGGAAGAAACTGGTTTTATAAATAAGGTGCAGTAACATGCTCCTCAAATAAAAAATAAGTAAAACCAAAGACTTGACAAATTTCAATAATATTCTATCTGTATCTTTCTTTTAATAAGAACCGCTGACACAGTGCACACTTCTCAAATTCGAATCTTAAAGTAAGTATAAGTTGAAGAGTAGGTATTTTTTAAAGTATTTTTAATTGTACAACATAAAAACTAAACTATCAAACTTGAAAGTAAAGTATAGGATTCATTTCAGAATTTGTACATTAAAAAGAGGTTTTTACATTATGTCAGCTGTACAAGTATTTACATAAATGGGCAAGAGCCCTTTTGTAATTTACTATAGTTTGTATTTTACTTTTTTAGATGAAACAGCAGAGAATTTCGAAGTCAAGTGTGAAACTATGAAGTAGTTTTGACATTTGACATCTGAGTTCTGTTTCATATAAAAATCTGACATCATGGTATTTCAAGAGGTTCTCAAGTTTTATTAATTTGCTTGAATAATTAAAACTAATAAACACTAAATAAGTTAAAAATTATGCCATAAGCAACTTGTTCACTCAGAGATTTTAACAATAGATTTTAAAAACAAGTTGCAAGACTTTTACCAATTTGAAGTAAACACATAATAATTGTGATATTTATACAAAATAATATCTTAATCAAAGATTTTTCAAAAATTGGTTCAAAAGTTAGTTTGTAACAAACTATAGGTACCTAAAAATCTTATTTTCTTTTATTAAGCTTTATATCCTGAATGCCGCTGAGAATAAGTTCTTCTTTCATGGCTACTACTTCTCGCAAGAGTTCTGCATTGTTTGCTTGTAACTGAGAGATAACCGCTCGCTGTTTCCGATCTTTTTCTTTTAGTGTCAAAAATGACGTACTACAGACATCCGAGCATGAGACATGGCCATCTATAACAGATTATAATAATATACAGAAGTAACTTTGAAAAACAATCAATTATTTTATAAGTAAAGGGAATTTGGTTTCACTCCACTAACAGGTGATATGTGATAAACAGGTTTCATACTCAATTTCTATGGAAATTAGGTAAAATCACTAGTAAACAAACTGCACTCATTTGTACTAGAAGAAGCCAATGTATGTGTCTTCGAATTCTTAAAAATTACCTAACAATATGAAATCATTGCCATTAAATAAATATAAAATAACTGCACCAGAGGCATGAATTTTTTCAAATTGAAAAAAGTCATTGCATAGTGAAAGTAATATAATTTTAAATATACCAACATAAAGTAAAAACTGTACAAATTAATTTATCTGTATAGAATCAATCGTAACATGGTTGACTTTAACTTTATGCTTGACTGTACAATTTGAAATGTAAGGATAGATTTAGAGAAAAATCTATTGCATGTGATTAGTTTATGTACTAAGACATACAAATGTTACCATATTTAAAAGTAATAAATTGATTTTGATTTTGTGCTCAATTCTATGGGCAAAAATTATTTAAATCATTACAAAAAATAGAACTAATGATCAAAATTTAACTTACCAGATTTATTTCTCAACCTGTCTAATAGTTTCTCGTTTTCTAATTTGAGTTTTGAAATTTTATTTTGCAAACTCTTTTCCATGGTTTCTTTCTGTTTTGTAACTTGTTTTAATTTAGCTCGAGTATCTGATAAATTATGGTATATTTCATTTGATTGGTCAGATACTCTTTGAGCTGATGCAATACAGGCCCTGGATTCATTTTTCTCAACATCTACTTTTTCTTTCAGTTTGCTAAGCATTCCCTAAAAAGTTTTTACAACATTTTAGCAAAATCTATAAAGTGTTATTGAAAAAATATATTTGAATTAGCAATATGATTAAAATGAGACTGATATGTTAATGGGATAATAGAATATATTGTGAAACTTAAAAAAACCCTAAAAAAATAATTAAGTTGCTTTCACATACATGCAGTTGTTTATTGTTATGATCAAGGATATGATTTTGTTCTTCTAATGTGTCACTTTTTTTAAGAGCATTTTTGTGATGATGAAGCAGGGTCCAAACAGCATTAATAAGTTTGATAGTTGCATCTAATGACAAAACATTGTTCTCCAAATCCACATGGGGGTTGAAGATATAACTGATGTTCAAAAAACCCAGTTCCTGGATGATAAAAAATACAGTAGGTATTATTCAATGTTTAAACCGTTATCATGTTCTATAAATAAGTAATCGTAATAACTTACTTCCATCAAGCCAATTAAACAGTCTTTGTAATTATTTCGTATGCATGGCTCATAAACAGTTGCCTTTTTAAATTTATAATTTTGTAAAAGTTCTTTAACTTCATCATCCAAACTTTCATATTCGCTAATATAAGCCATTTTACAAACTCAAATAAGTAGACAAATGTCAGTTTTTGATAAACTAATACAAAATTTTAGAATTAAACAAAAGAATTCAAATTGATAATTAAAATGAATAGAAGGTAATACACTAACGGCTGCCCGATGACAACAAACAAAACAATCTTGTTTATTTCTTTCTTTCTAGTTTTAAATATTCGGTTTGTTTGTTCAATCATCAATCATACTAAGGATGACAAGTTGGGCTACGATTTGGTTGTTTGTTTGCTGCGTTCCGTTTGCCGATTACAGCGCTCACAGCGCTAAAAGTGCTCAAAACCGTTCCGATTCGTTTAAGCGCGCTAAAAGTGTTATTAGTGATATTGCAATCGGAACGGTAAATAGCGCGCTAACATTCTGATTGTTCGTCGATTAAGTCTAAAGTTATAATTTCATTAAGATCTTTGACCCTGAATGAAGCAGGAGCCATATTTTTACATTATTACGAAAGAAAATTAATAAGCAAGCTTTTAAAATCTTTAATCGACTAATAAAAACATCAACAAAGTAACGTCATGTGTTAGTTTTGACAGGCCGTACACAGCGACCATGCTCCGTAGCGTTGGCACTGTGAGCGGTAAGATGGCGGCGTTTATGACGTCATTGATGACGTATCGATATCGCTGTGAGCGCGCTCACGGGCAAACGGAACGGGTATATGAGCGCTGTGAGCGCTGTAATCGGCAAACGGAACGCAGCAATACATACACCTTATTTGTTGGTTGATGTTGGTCGGTCTGTAGTTAGTTGGGTTGGGACTGTTTGGAATGTTGCGCTTTTTATTGTTTTAACTGTCTCAATATATCTTATGGTGCTACTTCATATCGGTATTCGGTATTCGCATTTTTTTTCACCTTTGTTTACTTCTGTTCGTGTTGCAGTCCCAATAACACGAAAATAACATCCACACATCGTCATGAACAGCGAATATGCCGAACATTCACAAATATTTTTGCTAGTCCCGAACGCAAAGATGGACGTGTTTTGAGTCTCTTGTACTGAACCTTAACATATTAACTTTGGTTATTATGGGAACCATGTTTCTGGTCTCACGTGCAGGGATGCATTTTGATGCAAGCTGAAAAAACATTGAACAAAAAAAAAATATGTAAACGTACATATTCGGCATATGGGCTCTGATCCAGTGGCGGATTTACTAGCAGACTCAGTAGGCACAGGACCCTAGAACAGCAGATTTTAGGGGATCAGCAGATTTTTTTGTTTTTATAACTTGCACAGTATTTTTTTTGTAATATGACCGCCTTCGATTCCTTATATTAGTAATAGGAGAGTTTATTTTAACGGAGGAGGATACGACTGTGTATTTTTACCAATGTAAATAAATGTCGTTCTGCAGTTCTGGCCATTTCAAACAAAAACACTTTTGTTTTGCTTGTATTTCAGATTAATTTGACTTTACAAATATGAATTAATTATAAGTTAATTTGATTTTATAAACATGAATACTAATTTCAAATTAATTTAATTTTATGAAAACATGAATTTTGTTTTCATAATTAATACCCGCTCCCGTTCTGGAATGCAACTAGTCATTTTAAACTAAAAAAATCTGTGGTTAGGTCGGTTGGTTTATTTAATACGGTCCAGTTGGGCTAACCCCTACCCTAGAGTGATGGACATGATTACTGGCTAGTTTAGTATAATATTTCATTAGCACAGAAACATATAAACGGTGCGTCAAGTATTAAGTAAAAAGCCCATTGCCATCCATTGCTCGACGCAAGCCTTTCCATAAGCACGCTAACTATCCTTATCCTGAGCTAATCTCATCCATCCACCCTCTGCAACTCTTTTGTCCATCGTGCCAGAGGCCCTACACCACCTCTGCCTTGACACGGTCGCTACTCAAGGATCACTTGACTCCAACATCCATCTGTCCTTCCATACACGTGACCAGCCTATCGCCACGTCAGCTTGATAATCCGCTATGTGGGTGATTGGAGAATATCACGAGATGCTCCATACAGTTTACGTTTTTGATGGCGTTAGCGATTGTAGATTGCTACTTTACTACACCCCCGGAAGTGTGTACGTGAACGCCACTGAGTCCGTCACACTCAAGCCTAGCCGCCTACAGTGACGTGTCAGGCAACGTATAAGGTTGTCTTAACAAAAAAGATATACTGGATCCATGGTTGTCAAGATTTTAGATGTTCAATCTCAAAACGCGTGCTGAAAATTGTAAATTTTAAATGTCGGGAACCATGCATTCAGTCAAGTTTTTTATTTGGCACTCCAAAAGGTTGGGTTGGAAATAAAATAACCTTTCATTTGTTATGAAACTCGATAAAATAACTGATCAGAGTGTATAAATATCGCTAACTCACCGTTTATACCCGACTACTTCATATAGTTGGGCACAAGTGAAAGTAAGCCTTTTTTGCCATGCTTATTACATCGTTCAAGAAATACTGGATGAATTAAGGCATTGCACAAAAAATAAAAATCTCTTAAGCACTTTATAATACTTTATTACAAAACTTAAAATATAAAAATAATTTTATGAAGAACATTCGACAAAAAATGGCACTGGTACAACACTGAATTAATAAATTAAAATCGATACTTTCATAAACATAAACAAGCATTAAGTTTTTATTTTTATTCGAGTTAATTTAAACGATAATTCGCAGGTACTTGAGTTTATGTGTGTACTTCATTTTTTCTTAAGTTGATGTACCGTTTTGCCCTGCAAAACAAAAAAGATAAAAAAACGTTAATTTTATTCATCTTAAATACACAAAACAAAAAAGATAAAAAAACTTTAAATACAAATTATGACAAAGACTAAATAATTTTACCATATTATGCAGAGCTAAGCGTGCCTATTTCTACAAAATCTATCTGCTATCTATTTCTGCATTTATTGTCCTATAGAACAGTTTACTACTAAAGAATACATAAATACATACAGCGATAAATGTGTTTCAAATCAGTTACTCCAATAAAAGGTGGTGATAGTTCTTAAATGTCTCTCCGGCACCCTAAGACACAAGTCAAATATTAATTTCACCTTTCTTCTTGACATACTCCGCGACTGATCAATTTAAGGAATAGCAACACTAAAGGGCAATTATGAATATACCGAGTGGCTTTTTAAAGCAAAGGGCAGGTGGGCTGAGACCACAATTCAGAACAACTTTTAAACAAACGAATTTTCAAAATACATTATTACCCGCCAGCGTTTCATACATAAAAACTGTTTTTCGCAAAACTTTCTGAGTGGCCTGGTATTATTTGAGATACCTTTTCAATTACTAATTAAAATCATTATACTGGGATTACCTAGGCTTTGGAAGTGAGGACAAATTACCTGTAAATTAATTGAGAGTACTGTGACAATATGTACCGATTGTACACGCACACTAAAGCAACGAGCACACGTGCGGACAAGACGACGGCTGCCACAGAAAGTTACATTGCATATTGACAAGCACGCGCGCTGTTAGCACCGAGCACAGATCAGTTGAAGTCCCTATATGTCTGTTCAATAGACGCGTATATTTGTGTCAAGAACTTTAACAATTCCCATCGGACTGTAATTAACGTGATGTTTTGTTTTCAACTATTTTCTTTCCGATCGATCGCTCGATCTGTAAATCAATTATCGATATGTGGCAGCAATTTTTTATTACTTTAATATGAGGTGCACGTATTTAAATTGCAATAAATTTTGAAATCTTTGCGTTATATCAATGAAAAAAATCTTGTGTACCTTAGGCCTTAGAGTATTGCCTACAAGTACGTGGCTAAATTATTTGCGTGCGTTCTACAACTCCCAAATAAAACATTTCAAAATCTTAATTTGGGGGTGACATTTTGCATCTTTCTTTATTTTTGAAACATCATGTGTACGCAACACACTGACAATGTTTAAACCATAACTTACCCTAGCTAAACTGAGCCCGATTTCGCTGAGTCTCTTGTGTTGGTAAGTCAGGGGTTCGTGCAGTTTGGCGTCGCCTCGCTTGTAGAAGTCACTGTAGTCCAGTCGGAATGCCAAAGTCTGCAGAGACACCTCGGAGTGGAGAGCTAGTTTCAAGATCAGGGTGGTTACGTGGCCCCTGTCAGATTTAATTAGATATATCACTTTAAAATATGGTAACACATATTTGAGTCAAATACTGTTTATCTTATGATAAGAGTTAGAAATGGCAAGACAGTATTTTTGGTTGACAAAAAGGGTATGTATTCTTTGTACGTTAATACGTTAACCTTTTTTGTACTGTTACCTGCAGTAAGATTACAGTTCAAAAAAGGTTAGTTAACATGCTTTGGTCAAGAGGGTAAAAGCGAATAATGTGAAAATAATCATAATTTGTAAGATGTACCTGTAAGTCCTCGCCCAAATAATCAGGTCTGCCTTCCTCCCTGCTAAGAATTGTAGGAATATTTTCCTACGATCTTTGTCCTGTGCTTCGTCGGCAGCAGTGAATGCATATTCTCCTGTCAATAGTTCATATAAAATAGTTGAGCTCAGAGACGTAATTACGTAATAAACATATAGAAAAAAAGGAATTTTCAACACTTTATTACCAATCAAGTCTCAAAATGTAAATAAGGCTTAAATGCTTCTTCATTTCAGTAATTGCACTGGCTGTTTGTTCCTTTCCTTTTACCAGAACACAACCACGTAAACGTGGATTTGAAAATAGGAAGCTCCGCCCCAGACGAGATCTCAAAGCAAGAAATTCTTCTACCACTCAAGTTTTAATTAAAGATAAAATCGAATAAACTTAAAAATATCTTACGTCCTTCTTGCCGTCATTTTATTTTTATCTTTCAGTCTCAGTTTTTCAACTTGCAGATTGGACTAATTAACATAACAATATTCACGAACCTGCGGCTACGCGTTCGGCCTTCAATTGCTCGAGCCGTTCTCTCCGGTCGAGCTCCGCGCGGATGCCCGCGTGTAGGTTAGCTTCGAAGCTACATAAAGCTAGCGTTTCGTTTAATACGTTCCCGAGGTAAGATTGAAGTTCCTGGACACCAAAATTATGATAATTAAAATTAACTCATTCTACTTTTGTAAGGTCTACAATACATTTAAAAAGTCAATTTTTATACTTTAGCAACATTGCTGAGTTTTATTACAAACAAATCCTATGTCAGCATACAAAATTAAACATCGCCATAATATTATGTATTTTATGTCTTAGCCTAATATCTTTGTATGTACGCAAATTCATTTATTCAGTAAGGTCTAACAAATTTTATAAATAATTTGTGGCATCCCCAGACGTGACTTACAGAGAATCAGTTTATCTGTCCAAGTAAACATGCGTGATAAAAGTAAGATCATGACATGATTAAATATTACTGTATTTCACACGTTTATATCTAGTATATAAGCTCATTATTTTAACAAATAAATTGGCACTCAACATGTAATCGTGTCTTAATTTACAAGCCCTTTCCTGGTTGTAATATAATTCAAAAACTGTTTACGTTTCAAATGACATTAACCACATTGTATAGTGCTTGGGCTTGGACATGAACAACAAAGTATTATAGTTCTATTTATTGTTTTGAGATGTTTATAACAAGCGAAATCACAAATCTAAAGGTGTTTTAGTACCAAGTTAGTTAAATAAAACAATATAAATTATTTTTGATTAATCATTTTTGTGTATATGTCTTCTCCGATGCGTGATTGCAGTACCACAATTAACACAATGCATTGATTCTTAAGGCGAAATCGGTAAATCCATGTTCATGCGCAGGTCACCATGTAAAGAAGATTTATTATGCCGAGAAATGCCAGAGTCATTGTTTGAAGAAGGATGTCCTAAGTCCGCGGGCATGCCGTGGTCGTTGGGTTCAGATCTATCGGAGTCCATTTTCAATAGCAGAAGTCGTCGATAAAAACCAAAAATTAAAAAAAAACACTCAGACAAAACGTAAACGCACCAGCACGTAAACGCTAGTCTTGTGTCGCTCGCGAGCGAAATATTGAAAAGATATATATCCTTTCCTATCGGCGTGTAAATCATTCGCTCATTTGGTAAAAAGTTATATCTTTATATCTTTCATTCAAATTGATCAGGCTAGCAGCCAGAGCGAGCGAGATTGACTGGATGCCTATGACCGCGTGAGCGAAACACAGGTACAACGCCTTCTCGTTCACTTTCGTAGGTTCCTGCAACGCAAACCATGCGTTACTGCATTATAAAAAGGCATATTATTGTACGACTAAATCAAAGTTTCATTGCAATTGCAGTACTTATTAGATTTAGGTATTTTCGACGAAATGGTATTTGCATTGACCTCAACCAATGGACAAGCCCTAAGTACGAAAAAAACGTGCATACCTAAACTTGAAAAATAGCATGAAATGGCGTTCATTTCTAGTGTTGCACAACGAGTATCGAATCTACTATCGATATTTTAGAACTAAATATAGAACTTGCAATATACTATTGAAATTTAATGAACTTTTGTAAGAGATTGACGTAAATGAAATAATCATAGTTTATGGTTTATTTACTTCATTATAATTCTTTTAATATAAAAAATAAAGAACTATACAGTTTATTTTCTTATTCAGTTCTAGGTCAGTTTGCATGAATTCCCAACATGCTGAAATGTGGTACAAACCTGGGGTACACTATTATAAATAAAGCACCGAAAGATCCCATGTTTGCTTAAAAAGTTATTCAAGGTCAAGCATCAAAGTTTTCGATTAAATCAATTAAATTCTGGCTTGTCTTCAATAATTACGATTCATAAATAGATAAAACAACTACCTGCCTATTAAATAACAAAATTAACAACTCTAAGCAAACTTAATTCCCTCTTTCTTCACGCTTTTTTGTTTAAAAAATACTCGCACAACGGCAAGCAAAGCAAATACGTTTCGATATGATTTATTGCATTAGCGCCTGTTATCAGTTGCATCGAAAGTATGAAAAATAAAAACATAATAGGTCTTTACCTATGAAACTGCCGTTTTGCCGTACTGGCCATTTCAAATGAAAATATTTTTTTTTGACTGATAATTCTAATTTCAAATTAATTTTATTTGACAAACATGGAATTCTTTTTCTAAAATCGTCATTTGTTTAATAGTTAGTGTTTTGTTTTCAACGCATTCGAACATTTTTCGTCATCATGGATAAGTTAAAAATTCGAGTTATTATGGAGTATGAGTACCGTCGTGGCAGCAAAGCGGCACAAGCGGCACGCAACATCAACGACGTTTACGGAGCGAACACTACAAACGAACGCACAACCCGTTATTGGTTTACCCGCTTCCGTTCTGGAAATTTTGACCTGAAAAATGAACCCCGTGGTCGTCCGAAAACTTTGGTCGACAATGACGAATTAAAGGCAATTGTGGAAGCTGATGAAACTCAATCCACGGCTGAATTAACAGCAGCTTTCGACGTTAGCATCAAAACAATATTGGTCCATTTGCGTCAAATTGGCAAGGTAAAAAAGCTTGACAAATGGGTACCCCACGAACTCAATGACCACCAGCGCGAAGTACGCGTGGAGACGTGCCTTGCACTGCTCAGCAGGCATAAATATGAAGGAATTCTGAACCGCATTGTTACTTGTGACGAGAAATGGATCCTGTTTGACAATCGTAAGCGCTCAGCAAGTTGGTTGGACCCTGGTTCAGCACCCAAACAATGCCCTAAACGAAAACTTACCCCTAGAAAAGTGAT
This sequence comes from Marasmarcha lunaedactyla, assembly GCA_923062675.1. Taxonomy (NCBI): domain Eukaryota; kingdom Metazoa; phylum Arthropoda; class Insecta; order Lepidoptera; family Pterophoridae; genus Marasmarcha; species Marasmarcha lunaedactyla. The sequence continues at coordinate 7,212,948 of OV281342.1, read as the reverse complement.
GGTCCCTGTTTGGTGGTCTGACGCGGGTGTAATTCATCAGAGCTTCTTGCGAAACGGGACAAGCATTACTGCAGATGTGTACTGTGAAGAACTGAACACAATGATGGAGAAGCTCGCACGTCTCCAACCAGCTTTGGTCAATCGTTCGGCTCCACTGCTCCTGCACGACAACGCGCGACCTCATACTGCACAGCAGACGGTCTCCAAGCTACAAGAGTTGGGGTTGGGGTTGGAAGTTCTCCGTCATCCGCCGTACTCACCAGACCTTGCGCCTACAGACTTCTACTTTTTCCAGAATTTGGATAACTTCTAACTATAAATAAAAAAATAACTTCTTCTCTTTTAACTAGCGGGAAAAAAATTCAATACCCGAGAGGCAGTACAAAAAGCCTTTGAAGAATTTGTTGCCTCCCGTCCAGCTGATTTCTTCAAGAAAGGCATCAATAAGCTACCAATGCGTTGGCAAAGATGCATTGATTGCATGGGTGATTATTTTGATTAATAGAAATAAAAAATATATAAAAAAATTACGCTTCATTTATTTCGTGAAAAACGGCAATTTCATAGGTAAAGACCTAATATTAATAATGATCATCGATATCTGGTTAAATAATCAAAGCTCCAGAACATCACTTTTGACAGTTTTTTTTTTGTCAGAAATGTAACAATAAATGGCGATTTGTGGCACGCTAGCCACCTGCTATGACGTCACTACATGATTGATATTTTAGTGACGACATTCAAAAATAGTGCTATCTCTTTCTTTTATTAGCATTTTTGTATAAGTAGAGGGAGACAACCAAGTTCTTCCTCTTCTTCCTCGTTGATATACTACTTATTTATATAGGACATTACGACTACTCCATGTATTTTCACCTCGCTGGGTATTTGTAATTTAATTACTTTTTTTGAAATAAGTCAGTTGGATGTCACGCGCGTTCTTGGTTTGACCCGTGCCGTTTAAACGCAGTAATAAAAGTACAAGTACCTTAATATTAGGCTACGCTACTGATTAAGAGTTTCTTGTATTTTATTTTATAGATAATAAAGAGTGGACAGTAAATAAATGTTATATGAAAAGAACATTTATACATGTTAATTTCGATAACCGGACAAATTTACCCTTTATTTCGTAGCAGTTAAGTCTAATTTATAAAATATATATATATAATTTATAAAATACCGTTTCACAATGATAATCATTATAATGCTTTCGCCCGTTAAATAGAAAATAAACTTTAATTCAACTGTAGTATGTAAGTACGCATTTATAAAATAATATTATATTCAGGTTAAAAACAAAAGTATCAGTTTGCAATGTTCGCCTAAGTCATATTATGCTGACCTGTTACCTACTTGCTTCTGTGTTTCCCGTGTGAAAATAATGTAAAATTATTCAGTCAATAAACCTCCGTCTATTGGATAAGATGTCTTATTATTTGAAGAAACCCTAAAAAAAAGTTAAGAGCACCCGCAATATAACCAAAATATATTGCATGGCGACCTTACGCCAGAAGTTTCTGGAATCGCTATAGAAGATTTAAAAAAAAACCGAAAGTCTCATCGTAAAATATTTTTAAGAACATGGGAAAATCATATTCTAAAGAAGAGGTCATTGTGGCACAAAACGCTAATGGACAAGCGAACGCCGATGTCAGCCAGAGAATAAGCTCTATCAGCGCCATCGAAATACTTATAATCGCACTGGTCATCATAGTATCAGCGGGTGCCATTTACTACGTGTTGAAGAAGTGCCGTAAAAGTGCCGTCAATACGCTCAGAAGAGAACTGAATGCAGTCACTTTAAATACTGCCATTTCGCGTCAAGATATATCCGCACCTGTGTAACCAGCGCATTTCCCGAACATCACCACCCAGGGTGCAGCGCAGCCACCCAGGAGCTCCTCCTACGTTCTCTGTTCCTGTGGTTTCGTGAGATTGTGTGTGACTTCGTGTGATTCGGTAAAACGTGAAAAGTGATTACGTCATTATTGTGTGTACGGTTACTTTATAAGGGTTAAACTTTAAAAGGTTACGGAATTTATAAGTGTAATTTAGTTTGTTTTTATTAGAAGAGATATAGGTATTTTTATTTTCTTTTCTTTAAAATATTTTTTTTTATAATGATTTGAGCCAATAGGTTTCGTAATTTTAAGTTTCGTAAATAATTTCAGTAAGTAGGTACATGGTTTCAAATGTCTAAATGAGTTAATAAAATGAATAAAATGAGTTGAATTTAATTTTAAATGGATTATCTGAGATAAAAACGTATTTAATTAGGATAGGACCCGCCCGACGGAAAAGTTCAGAAACAGCACAAATAAAATTAATAGAAGCGCATAGATTATATAGTAATTTAGAAAGCAGGTGCGAAAAACTTGCAATTTAGGTGCAATTTAGGTGCGAAAAACTTGCCGTCACCTGTTACCACAACTACATCAAAACAATGGAATCTAACATTCGTCAGAACACAAAGCATTTCTGGTCCTTCATTAAAAACAAAAAAAACAACATCAAGGGCTATCCGAAACAAATGACTCTCGAAACTTATACTACATCAGATGGAACCGAGATATGTAACTTGTTTGCGAAGCATTTTTCGTCTTCATTTGAAGTACCACATCAAGGTGAATGCGCACCTTCGCGAATCACTTTTAATAACATTGAAGACCCACACGGAAATTACAATATGTTTATACCACCAGCCGATAGAGCCACGCTTTTGAATAAACTGAAAGCTCTCGACATCCATAAGGGCATGGGTCCGGATGGAATCCCATCGTTATTTATAGTAAACTGTGCAATTCATTTGGTAGAACCTCTGAAATTAATATTTGACAAATCACTGGCAACCGGTGTTTTTCCCTTGGAATGGAAACGATCTAGAATAGTGCCTATCCATAAATCTGACAGACTCGACCTGGTCGTGAATTATCGTCCCATTTCCATGTTATCAAATTTTGGCAAAGTAATGGAAACTATGATGTGTCCCTATCTACAAAATCACTTCAAAAAATATCTATCTCCCAATCAACAAGGCTTTGTAGGTGGGCGATCTACATGCTCCAATCTTGTCGAGTTTACCGAGATACTATCCGAGTCCATTGATTGCCAGAAACAAGTCGACGCAATATACACAGATTTCAGCAAAGCGTTCGACAAAGTTTCACATGATATACTCCTACGTAAGCTACATTGTTATGGTATATCGGGCGCTTTGCTGCAGTTGTTTAGTTCTTACCTCGAGGGAAGAACATTTTGTGTGGTTGTTAACGGTTTTAATTCACCTAGTTATAAGGTTACATCTGGAGTTCCCCAAGGATCACATTTAGGACCGATTCTATTTAATATATTCGTGAATGACATGCCAAATGTCCTGAAAAACTCAATATGTTACATTTTCGCTGATGACCTCAAAATAGCAAGGGTTATTGAAACACAGGACGATGTTAATTTACTACAACAAGATCTTGACAATTTAAAAATTTGGTGTGACAATAATCTAATGGTATTGAATACTAAAAAATGTTTTCACATAAAGTTCACACGTAAACGTAAAATAATTCCGTCCTCATATTACATAAATGGAAAACAGCTATGCGAGGTAAAAGAGATAAGGGATTTGGGCATCATCATGGACTCAAAATTAACATTTGTACCACACATCGACCATATAGTCAAATCTGCTTCAAAAATGTTAGGTTTTGTGCTAAGAAACGGAAAATTTTTTAACAATGTTAATACCAAAATAACTTTATATAACAGTTTAGTTCGCTCAATTTTGGAATATTGTAGTACAGTGTGGCGTCCACACTATGCTTGCCACTCGCTACGTATTGAACGTTTGCAGAAACGATTCCTCAATCACTTGGCGTACTATAGCGGGGATGCAAGTACTAAACTATTATCGTACAACAACAGACTTAAGAAGTTCAGAATGCAATCACTCAGTACACGTAGAGATTTAATCGATCTAGTTTTTGTATACAAACTACTCAACAATTTGCTGGATGCCCCGGTGCTACTTGGCAAGTTTAATTTCAGAGTTCCTCCAAAAATCCCGCGAAATCCCACTAAGACATTTACACCCCCGTTCAGACGCTCAGTGTTGGGTTGCAATTCACCGGTAGCAAGACTTTCACGTTTGGTAAATGGGTGCAGTGATTCGATGGACTTGCACTCTGCTTCATTGCAATCATATAAGAAGAGTGTTCTAACGCATCTCAATGGCTAAAATCTATTATCACCAACTCACTCTATTATTATATTTTAAAATTTTTTTTTCCAAGTTTCGTATTTTGATTGCTGTTGTTTGTTATATTTTTTGAATAATTTCGTGTATGTGGACCACAAATGTTATAATTTTAATTTTATTCTCTTTCCTTATTTTTTTTTTATTTTTTTTTCCTTTTTCTTAATTATTAATTTCTTTGTTTTTTTTTTATTATTATTTAAATATCCTGAAATTTCAGACAACGATGTTACTTCGACTGTTATGCATGTGGTGTTTGCCTATAATTGTCTGGGCACTTAGTCTTTAAGCCTTATTGTACCGCTAGCGTATAAGAACTTAAATGTATTAATTGATTGTGTCTAGTGTCTAAGATGTTGGCAAGCCTTAAATAAATAAATAAATAAATAAATAAATAAATAAAAGCATATTGTCTAGTATTAAAAATAAGATTGAAAGTAAAGAAATAGGATTAGAATCTCAGACAGATATTAACTCTATAATATCTAGTATTAATATTAAGTACGATACAATAAAGAGTTTATTTATAGAAAAGACAGGAGAAAGTTCACCAAAAATGGGTTCCAATACCTTCGACTTAAAAACTGCACTTGCATTGCTCCCGATAATGACTGGTTCCGAGCAAACGACTTTGCAGTTAATAGACGGAATTCAGTTATATAATAACATGCTAGATAGTAATTCGAGAACTCAGTTAATTGATTTCGTTTTAAAAACCAGGCTGTCAGCTAATGTTATACAATACTAAGCAAGGCCATAGGTCTATTGAAACTTTTGGGACCGAATTAGAACAATTATTTGTTAACTTAACTATTTCCCAAGCTGATGGGCATGACGAAAAATACGACGTATTGCGCCCCTTGAATGAAAAGATCGCGATTAAGCGATTTGCAGACGGTTTGTCTGATAAGCGCCTTAGCACGATCATAGCGTCGCGTCAATTTGACTCGCTCCCAGAAGCAATTAGGTCAGCTAAAGATGAACAATTAACATCATCAGCTAGCGAGGACAATGTAATGAGAATTAAACACTCATTTAATTCAAATACTAATTATCGTAGGCTGTTTACAAATCGTCGTCGAAATTTTAATTCAAATAGGCCAATGAACTATAACAGCACTAATAACCGCAATACAAATCATAATTTTATTAATTCTAGTTCTCCAAGATATAAGCCAATGACATATTATAATAATAGCTATGCAGGTGGGCGTATGCAGCGACACGGGCGCGGGAACCCGGCCCGCTCGTCACGTCCAGCTTACAGTAACAATAACATGAATCGTTTCTCGCGAATTCAACATACGCGTCACGATACAGGGCAGGCGATCAGTGCACGTGCACCGAATAGTGAGTTTTTTCGCGCCAACAGTGAAACTAGAACAGAATGAACACTTTATTTTTAATTATAACGTAGGTAGTATAGTGTCTATGAGCTTAAGTAATGATTTTAATAATAAAATAGATCTGTTGGTAGACAGTGGCGCAAGCCTTTCTATTATAAAATATGAATGGTTATGTAACACTAGCTTATTAAGTAACATTTATTGCGATAAGATAACTATTAAGGGTGTTAGTGGCAAGTTGATATCCGAGGGTTATATTTTTTTAGATTTAATGTTTGATAGTGTTATTTTTAGACAAAAGTTTTATGTTTTTAAAAACTTATCGTGCTCCGCCAACGGAATAATAGGCGAGAATTTTTTAAAGCGATATAGTGCAGTGATAGACTATAAAATGATGAAGTTGCGATTGATAAATAACAATCAAGCGGTTCATATTGATATTGACCACGAAGACTTATATACACACGTGATTCCAGCACGTTGTGAAGTGATTAAGTACATACCGTGCCAATCAACTAAAGATTGCGTTATTTTGGCAAAGGAATTACAGGATGGAGTCTTTATTGCGGGAATGATTGCGAAACCTATAGAGGGTCGCATTCCTATTAAAGTACTTAATACAAAAGATGATGATATAACATTAAATTTTTCAAACTTAGATATTCATGACTTAAATACTTTTAATATCTGTTGTTTTACGGACAAAAATAATTCTACACAACGTATTAAAACATTACTAGATTTACTAGATTAGTTACTTAAATAAGGAAGAGAAGATAGGGATAGAAAATATATGTGCGAAATACTCAGACGTTTTTCATTTACCGGGCGATAGATTAACAGTTACTAACTTAATGGAACATTCTATTACTTTAAAGGAAAATGTAACACCGGTATATGTAAAACCTTATAGAATTCCGCATGCTTTAAAACCGGAAGTTGGCAGGCAAATTCAAGAAATGCTAAATAATGATATTATTGAAGAAACTATTTCAGAATGGTCTAGCCCCGTGTTACTGGTTCCTAAGAAAGTTGATAAATCAAACGAGAGGAAATGGAGGCTTGTGATCGACTATCGGAAACTCAATAATAAAATTCAAGATGACAAGTTTCCACTTCCTAACATTACAGAAATTTTGGATTCATTATCAGGAAATATTTACTTTTCAAAATTAGATTTATCTCAATCGTATTATCAACTTAATTTAAATGAAAAATCACGAAAATATACATCATTTTCAGTGGATAAAATGTATCAACTTTCTTTAGACCCAGATTCACGAAAATGCACAGCGTTTTCAGCAGGAAAACAATATCAAATGAAACGCTGTCCAATGGGACTGAAAACTAGTCCTAGCGTCTTTTCTAGGCTTATGACAATAGCAATGGCAGGATTAAATTATAAAAAATGTTTTATTTATTTAGACGACTGTGTAATTTTAGGAAATTCATTACTCAGTCATAACAAAAATTTAACTAGCGTTCTAAATCAATTAAGAAAAGTAAACCTTAAGCTTAATCCCATAAAATGTGAGTTTTTGAGAAAAGAAATAGTTTATTTAGGCCACAAGATCACATCTGAGGGTATTTTTCCGGATCCTAGTAAAATAGAAATAGTAAAAAATTACCCGACCTCTACAAATGCAGATGAAATAAAACGCTTCGTAGCTTTTGCTAATTATTACAGGAAGTTTATCCCTAATTTTTCTACAATGGTTTACCCATTAAATATTTTATGCAGAAAAGGTATAAAATTTGAATGGAGTTTTAAGTGTGAAACTGCAATTAACAACTTAAAAATAGCTCTGACTAATCCACCCGTCCTTGAGTATCCAAATTTCTCTGAAGACAACATATTTAGGTTACAAACGGACGCTTCTAAAGTAGGGTTAGGAGCCATATTATCAAATAGTAATGGTAGAGTTGTAGCGTACGCGAGTCGTAATTTGAAACCAGCAGAAAGTAGATATGTATTACGCTATGGTATTCCAAAAGAGATAATTACTGATAAGGGCAAAGAATTCATGTCTTCAGTATTAACCGAAACATGTAAGTTATTGGGCATAAATAAATTAAATTCTACCCCTTTTCACCACGAAACCCTAGGTTCTCTCGAAAACAGTCATAAACATTTAGGAGCATATCTAAGAATACAATGCACTGATAATAAAACAGATTGGAGTGATTGGATTCCATTTTGGTGTTTTTCGTATAATACAACTGTACATACAGAAACGAAGTATACTCCGTATGAACTTGTATTTGGAAAGTTGTGTAAATTACCGAGTAACTTAACTAAAACGCTTGAACCTTTGTATAATTTTGGTGATTATGCTTGTGAATTAAAATATAGATTACAAAAGGCTCACTTTGACGCCAATAAAAATTTGTTACAGTGTAAGCAGCAGAGGAAGTGTATGTTTGATAAGCATAAAAATTCTGTTTACTATAAAAAAGGTGACCTTATTTTGTTAAAAAACCAAATAGGAAGTAAATTAGATAGTGTGTATAACGGTCCATTTGAAGTAATTGAGGATATGTCTCCCAATGTAAAAATTAAAAAAGGAAATAATGAATATGTGATACATAAAAATAATACGAAATTGTTTATCAAATAAAGTCTGTTTTAAAAATAAGTGCCATAACATTAGTATGTAAGTACTGTGTTTAAAAAAAAAAATCTTTCTCCCTGATGAGCAGAGGGGCTGCATGTATCTTTTCGGGGGAGATGTAGTATGTAAGTACGCATTTATAAAATAATATTATATTCAGGTTAAAAACAAAAGTATCAGTTTGCAATGTTCGCCTAATTCATATTATGCTGACCTGTTACCTACTTGCTTCTGTGTTTCCCGTGTGAAAATAATGTAAAATTATTCAGTCAATAAACCTCCGTCTATTGGATAAGATGTCTTATTATTTGAAGAAACCCTAAAAAAAAGTTAAGAACACCCGCAATATAACCAAAATATATTGCACAACGTTATAGAGTTCAATTTTGTAGACACAGAAGCCTAAATATTTCATTATTAAAGAACACATTTCTATTGCATAAGATTTTATCCTGTCACAAGGTCTAATTTACTATGACTAGTAGTCCAATAACTATTTCGTACTTATATTACAACGATAACAATAACAGATTTCAATGACTGTTATTTGGAAATAACACTACAGAAAATTATTATTGCAGTATAAGATATTGCCATCAGTAAGTATAATCAGTGTCAGTACCTACGTATATTTGCTTCAGTTGACTCCATCGGCCGGCATTTATATCTAAATCTCGCTCAGAGCGAGATATAAAAGATATACATATATCTTTGATTAAAAAGATGTGTATCACTCTTTTCTTTTCAGAGATATAATTTGCGCATGACTAGTAAACGCACCAGCACCAACAAATAAACACCACGCGAAATGCGAGCGAATGAGATTGACAGATTGAGAACATTGACATTGACATAAACTATATTTTTGCCAGACTAAAACATTCCACGATAGGTTTTTCGACGTAAAATAGGTATTTTAATAGCAAAATATTGTAAAATACATCAATACATTTATAAAGTTCTGAAATCACGATATAAACACTTTTGATTCGTCTTTGTACAAAGCGCCATTTGTCTGAACCTTTTGAAACTTTTGACTGTGCCATTGATGGTGTCGCTATAAAAAAAACAGTATTAAAAGTTCGCGGCCTAACATAGTTAGCGTTGTCATATTATTATAAAACTACCCTCATATGAAACCTAGACTCTTTCTGAGTCTCTGTGCAATTTTTCTCCGAGATACATGCGTAATTATTTATTTTATTGAACATTAAGTGACGTAATAGTGTACTACTGTACACTATTACGTCGTTTACGCGAAGAAAGAAAGTCTAAAAGACCAGGATTGTTGACCAAGAAAATTTTGTTTCATCAGGACTATGCGCGTGTTCACACATCTGCAGAATCGATAGCTCAGAAAGTGAATTGTGGTTTCGAATTGCTTCCTCATCCCCCTTTTTCACCTGACTTGGCACTTTCTGACTTCCACCTATTTCCAAAACTAAAAAAACAGTTAGGTGGAGTGAAATTTTTTACCAATGACGAGGTCAAAGTGGCCGTTTTTTGAAGACCTTGACGAGACCTTCTATTTAAATGGGATCAAGGCTTTGGAGGACCGCTGGACTAAGAGCTGTGACCTAGGAGGAGAGTATGTACAAAAATAAATATAAAAAATTGCATTATTCCTGTGCTTTCTTATATAGGCCGCGAACTTTTCAATTCACCCTCGTATAATTAGTATACTTATCGTAGATGGACCCCATGCAATGTATACGATACACTCTTGTACAATTCAGATGTGGCAACTATACCCTTAAGTTACTCATACTGCTATATTTTATGACTTATGGAAAGCCGATTTTTTCAAACACGAAGCAGAGAGCAGTTTTTAGGACTAGATTTTCCACACGAGATATCTCGTCGCCAGGACTCAAATGTATATTCAATTTTACTTTACTAGTATTGAGCGGGCATATTGAATTTTATCGAGCGTCGCGTAATATTTACGACAAATGTTTGGAACATTTTAGACATCTAATAAAATTTCTTAGAAACTTTTTAGAAGCCCTTAATATCACTAGATTTGGAGCTCATTTTAGGTTTAAAATAAATTACTGTTGTCGATTCCAGTCGATACCAGATACCATGTGGCAGCCTCTCTGCTCAACCCACGTTTCACTGGTCTCAAACACAATTTATGATTGCTGCAAAAAAAAAAACAACCCCAAAAATTAAAACCCCACTCCGCGCCGCGCCGGGTACTCTTACCAGCTCGCCACCGCCGGCCTTCTTGACCGAGGCGCGGACCTCTACTACACATTTAAATAATCAGTAGATTGACTATAGAAATCACACATCCCTCATTAAAGAGTTTAACTTAAGTTGAATCGAACTTTAGCACAGCATTAAACAAGTTAGCTCATTTAAATAAACATAACGTTTAACAACATTATTATAGACAACTTTTCATTTTATATGATTATTTGTTCAAGTAAAACTCTGTAATTTCTCTCAGTGGGAATATTAAGGTTGTCTTGGATGACAAAACAGTAGTCTCATAATCACACAAGTTTCGTGTCTGCAACTGGTAGTCAATGTATCTCACCTGCGTGGACTGGTGGATCATGGCGTGGATGGCCTGGCGGTCGAGCGCGGCAAGGTGCAGGCGCAGCAGCTCATCCAGGTCCCGGCGCCGAGATGCCGCGTCCAGTAGCTCCGCCCAAGCAGGCTCGGCCCCCACACAGCTGGCTTCTTGCAGAGCTGCGCAAAGTCGCAGGGCTTCCGCTCGGAGACAGGATACCCGGCGCATGAGGCTCCAGACTTCTGTTAGTTTTATACAGGGTTAACGTTGGTGATGTTAAATTTTTTTTATTCCAGATCCTTTCCATATTCCAGACCCCAGATTATAAACCAGATCTTAACCAAAATAATCTTTTAAACATGAATAAAATCAACTTACCCGGCATACCCCTCAACCGCTTATTCAAAATCGCATGTTCACGCCAAGCGTCATGCAGACTATATTCGATCCTCTTAATCCTCCACAACTGAGTGAACAAAGCTCTGTAAATACACGCACAGCTGGCTGGGAAGAGTGTGCCCAAGGGCCCATCCACTCGATACTGGAGGGCGAACACGTCCCAGCCGCTGTCTTCACGGCCGTCACCTTGAATAATAAATGGATTTAATATATTAACTTAGCAGCAAAGTAAACAGTATTTGTGTTGCAAGTTGTTTACAGGATTTTAACCATCAACACACAACTTATAAATAAAAATGATAAAACTCATAAATGATTATTTACGTAAGTTTAAAAATTCTGTCACCTTTGTGCTAATATGTTTTTTTTATAAAGATATTTACTACTTATGTATTAATAGGGAATATGTGTTTATATAATCGTAAAAAAGTCAACTCAAAAAACTTCAATTTAGTAATAAAAAATAATGTTAAAAATTGTTAATATAGGCGCGCTTGTCGTGATGTCATAGCGTACACGGCAGTATTAACACGGAACACCGAACAACTCACGACGCGCTCGACTCTGTTACTGTATACTAAGATGCCACATTCAGCTTGACCAATAGCGTTGCGTTTCAACAAATTATATTGTACCTATCAATTTAGCGCTTTATAATGATTATTTTCTTAATCAAAAAGAAATGTCATGAAAAAAAATTTTTTCTTTATTTAAATCACACGCATATTCCCTATTGTGTTTGTTAAAGAGATGAAGAAAATACTTCAATGCTAATAAAATTAGTACTACATCATTAAATCGATAAATACATTAAAAACTTATTTAATTTATTTAAATTTACCAAAATGTTTTAATCGTCAGACTATAAACTAATAATTCAAAATAATTATACTTACAATTAGGATACAAATTGACATCCAGTCGTTTCAAGACGTGAGGCGGTTCATATTGAGCATTAGTAGCTCGAACAGCTGCCTCTAACGTGCAGCTTAGATTGTGCACGTACAGGCAAGATGCTGGCTTGTTTAGCTCGTCTCTGGAATTATTACAGTATGTAGTTTAAGTGAGGTTTTAGAGAGGAGATGTAGCTAGAAATATAGGCTGAAGAATTTGTTGAGTTTCATATATAGGTCTTATTGGGACTAATTTAAGTCTATGTGGTTTTTACTTTATGACTGAATTTGTAATTTATGACTACTAATGACAGCCGAGTGGCGTAGTGGTCAGTAGCCCTGTCTCACACGCCGGAGGTCCCAGGTTCGAGTCCTGGCCGGGGTATTCATTTGTGTGATGAACACAGATGTTTGTTCTCGGGTTATGGTTCTTGATATTTATATACGTATGTTTATTCTGGGTTGACCCCCAGTTCGCTGTATGGTCATCCATAACACAAGCTCTGCTTTTTTTTTTGGGGCCCTACAGTTGGTGTGTTCGTCTGGGGATTTATTTTATTTTATTACTAATGTCAACCAGCAAAAGCTGCTTTTATGAAATGATAGGAAGCACATTAATTGGCATGTTTTACATTCATCTAATCTAAAAAAATAAGAAAATAATTTATACCTGGAAAGTCTTTTTACTATACTATATAAAGTAAAAGAAAAAAAATTAAAAGATGACTACAACCATACAAGTAAATCAAAAAAATATTGTTAACACCAAGAAACATAAAAATACCTAGGTTAAAGTAAATAGCGAAAGATATGTGACGTTCTCACATGACCCACCTGAAAAATGGCTCTACTACTACCACTGGCACATCTACTCACACAAAATCAATTATTTTGCTCCCCGACACAAAACATGTAAAACATGGGCTGCGAGCAAAACAAAATATTTCGTGTACTTATAATTTCGTTTGTATTCGTGTCGTGTCGTGTATTGTCGTATATCGGCGGTTTGGTTCGCGTACTGACTAAACCAGTCAACAGGTAAAGCCAAGCGACCGGAACAAGATTTTTGAGGCCCGTGCCTCAGGAGCTTGTCGCATATCTTCCGCTTTTGTATTTTAGTGAAAGCAACCACCACATGTGAGTCATTTACACAGTTTGTCATGAGTCATAAAACAGTGAGGTTGACTATAGTTCGTTCGCTTAAAGAATACAGTGAATCATCGATGCAACTACAAATACTAATGAAATGAAATGAAATGAAATATTTATTTCTCAACATTGACAATTACTTGTTCTTATTGACGTCAAATAAAACATGATTCTACCACCAGTTCGAAAAAACCTTCGTGAAGAAGAACTGGCAAGAAACTTCACGGGTATATTTTTTTCAAAATAAATTTACAGAGTCTCTTTATGTCTATACAAAATTATTCTTTTCTGCATCTGTTCTGCATCTGCATCAACTAGCCAATGAGATTACCGTATTAGAAAAAGTTTTCTTTTTGTCGGTGACGCTATTGGCTATAACCTTATGCTGAGACGATACGCCACTGTATTCTTAACGCAAACGAACTATAGATATTAGATTAAATAAAAATGTTTTAATTTAATTTTTCATAACTGTTTCAACTCTACTAAAACATATGTTTTTTACACTTGGCAGGCTTTCTTCTTCCATTTCACTTGATGGAAAGTGACAATAAAGAAGGGGCTGTTATGCCTCTATCCAAGAGGTACATGTAAATTTGAAAATCCCTAGGTATAGTCGGGGAACTCGGTACAGGCGCAGATTCGCGTTCAAATCCCCTACGGCGTTGTAGCCCCTTAGTATGTGGAGCGCCTACAAAAGACCGAACAACGCGCAAGCGATTCTCGCGTTAGCCTGAGCCTCCGCAGATTTCCCCGCCTGTACCTCTCAGACCATACCTCAGCAATGTCATGAGGTGCAGCACGAAATCCCCCTGAGCCAGCAGCAGGTACCGGCGATGCGCAGCTAGGTGGTCCAGAAGGTGGTGGTGCGTCGTCAGCGCCGCCAGCAGCCGCTGTGACGCGGCACTGTGCGCGGCGGAGACACTTTCGCGAAGACCACTGGCTTCCCACCAAGCTGTCTCTTTTGTGCCGTCTGGACCTCCCCCACCTGTGCAATGAAACACATTTGAGGATTTTAACACAGTAGTAGTAATAGCAATGTGGATAACATGACAAAGGTTCGTCCACATAGTAAACCTACGAGGATTTTATGAGAATTGCATTCAAAGAACAGTCAAAGATTTTATAACGTATATTAACGTTAGTTAGTTGTACTGATCACACAGCCGTCATTTGCCAAATGCGTCTAGACGATCTATTCGTGAAACAGAACAACAAAAGAATTCGGGACTTCCGACACAAACCTTTGACGAATAAACCATTTACTCTAAATTTGGCATCTGTCTAAAAAGTTACTCTGTATACTGTCCTATTTACTAGATATGTATTTTTTTCGTTTTATATATTATAATAACAAAAGGTTTTTTGTTAAACCATAAAATAGGTACATTATCCAGCTGGGCTAACATTTTTTGCCAATTTGCCAACTGAATGAATACAACTTTCTACAATCACGTATCACTTGACGTGTATTTACCAAGCCAACTAGATGACTGTCAAACGTGATATCATGTATGTCATAGACAAAAGACATAATGAAAAATTCTCATGGTAGACTTCGCGTTAAGAATGCAGTGACGTATCGTCTCAGCATTAGGTTACAGCCAATAGCATCACCGGCAGTAATAAAACTTTTTCTAATACGGTAATCTCATTGGCTAGTATCTATAGTTGCATCGATGACTCACTGAATTCTTAATGCGAACGAACTATAACGAAATAAAGGGCATCTTTATCTCGAAATGTTCACGGGATATGGAGTCTGCGCGTCTGGAGCTCTAGTGTAAAATATAATAATAAAAATCTTCCAAGGCTTCCACGTGCTCTAAATATTTACATTACTGATTTTCCAAATGAATTTTAATATGTTGTAATTGTTCTGTAAAGATTTTTATTTGGCAATAAAAGTATTTTGTATTATATTGTACATTGTTGAATGCTAATCGAATCGAATACATTAATTTAGCAACCATTTTCTATTACGATGGAATTTGAACTGCCATGATATTGGCCTTGTCTGGATGAAAAAAAAATACCAATACCTACGAATATAAACAGAGCAATAAATTAAGAAAAAGAGAAAGTAGCAAAGTAAACTTGCCTTGACGGCCAAGGCGTCAGTCGTAGTGATCCTACTTCATAGTCCTCATACGCCGGAGCGCCCAGGTTCTAATGTCATTTATGTGATGAACACAAATGTTTGTTCTCGGGTCCTGGTTGTTTATATTTATATAAGTATGTATGTTTATTCTGGGTTCCGCCATTTTGCTGTAAGGTAATCCATATCACAAGCTCTGTTTACTTTGGAGCGATAAACTTGTTGTGTTTGTCTGGTGATTAAAAAAAACTTAAAACGTAGTAATACGCAGCTTTAACTGATATTTCAATATACTGTAGAAAATAGTAGGTATGGGGAATACAGTGAACATTAACGTACTAGTATGCGGCTTCAGCAGAGTCTGCAAGTGGTGCGCATGCGACATGGACTCAGGCTCGTCGGCGCAGGCTTCCCTCATGAAGACCACGCTCTTACCCGTCGCCAGGATCTGTGCTGCTTGCTCTCGGGACATGAAGGAAGGGACCATCCATTCTCTGTGGCAATTGTCGGTGGTATTTGAATGGGGTTAGAAAAATAAAAACATATTATCAAATTAATACAAGATTTTTTCAATAACATTATTTATATAGTTTCTTTAAGATAAGTCAAATATTTTACGCATCATGAGGCTGACACAGTTACCTTAAGGCAGAACGTAAACGTGGATACTTTTGTGTCTTGTGTCAGATACAAGCTACCGATGAATATTTCATTTCTTTAGAAGTTACTTCCACTTAACACATACTTAATACATAATATAGACGATTATATATAGATATATATAATCGTCTATATTATGTATTAAGTATATAGATATTGAAGATCAAAAAGTGTCTGGTGTCGATAACTGGAAACTAAAAGTCATCAGTTGAAGACACAAGCAACACTAACCAATTTCCTTACAATTGTACTAAGCTGCGCAAACGGACGAGTTGCATTTTGTGTCCGTCTCCTGTGTGCGACACAAGCCACGCAAGACGTTGGCATTGACGTGGTTGATTTGCCAGGAAATATTGACGACGACGATGACGACGACGTCTACGTTGACGTATAATCAACACAGCCAGCAGAGATAATTTTTCTTCATCGAAACCAATCTTGAGACTGACGGATAACAAGCAACGAAGTGTACCAGTGGCCAGAAGTAACGAGCGGTGAGCGTGTCCGATCGCCTCCACCGGACACAGCAACCACGGTTACCAGTGACCAGTAGTAGCAACGGGCGACAACTGTAGGCCAATTCTCGTAATAAAAACCGCGGCGAGGTCGTAGCGACTCAGTCGTTAAAGTCACTTTCGTATTCTCATCCGTGGATTGGACCGATTCTAAAGTAGTTTTGAGGTCGCTCTATCGGAATGTCGCTGAACCGTCACCTCCTGAATCGACTTTCAATCGTTTCAAAACGATATCACAATGGTATTCTACTCCTACAAATGACAGTTACTTCGATCGGATGTCAACGACTTAACGTCAAAATAAGCGATCCAAAAGTCGTTGAACAAAAGTTCATTCTACGGGACGTTTACGTTTACGTTTTCTACGACGTTTTAAAGAGGCTAAAAATGAGCTTAGAGTTAGCGTATTTGTTGCTAGATATGCCAGAATTGCAAAAAGCAAAAAAGGAGAAGTATATTGAGGTTCACAAGATGGGACGCATTCACAATGCCGGAGAAAGACTTTATCAAAACATTTCGTCTCACAAAAGAGTTGGTGCAGAATCTCATTGATGAAAAGAAGGAAAACGGGATTCTTTGTCAGTAAAAGATAAGGTTAGTAGGTTTCTATTCTGCTAGCCCACATTATTTGCATACCAAATTAAAACGTAAATATATGTGGTATACGGATACGGGTGGTATGCGTAAGGCGTTCCCCCCCGAAAATGTCCCCCAAAAAAAAAATTTAGAACAAGGCAGGATGGGCCAACAAGCAGTTATATAGATTATAAATGGGGGTGAATAATCATAATAACTTCAATTTTAAAATAGACAGAAACAAAAAATAATTGTGTTATATCAAATATAATTTGAATAATTATGTGTTGAATAAAGATCTCAAGGATGACTGGATGATATCATGTTGTGCTTATCTCTTATGAAAGTGCTAATACCTAAGATGTGTCCAATAGTCAACATTATATGGTTTGATGTTTTCATGGCAAATTACTGTATAATTATAAGGTGTTATATTGTGATTATTTGGTTATTATATGTAAACTACTTAGTTATGGTAGGTTAATATTTAAAGAAATAATTACCATGTGTGTGGAGCCTGAGAGCTAAGTGTAATAAGTGTAAGTGTAAAACAAAATTAAAACACAATTGTAAAATACACTATTTGGTTTTATTTAGCTCTTAAAATTCATATTTACTACAGTAACAAAACAATACCCCGAACCATAAACATTGGTCTAAACTTCAATTACAGGTGCTTCTTCAAATTGTTATCACTGAAATATTATAATATCAACAAACCAATTAAAAATTACATTCACTACACAATAGCTTGTTAAACAACTAATAGTTTAGTGAAATTTGCACTTAAACCCTAAAACTTGTCAAGCCTTATATTATCTAAGGGACTAAGTATCGGAACATCTTTGGGGCCACCACAAATCTGCAAGCTTCATGAATTCTTCGGACCGTATTTGAGAGCCGACATTTTAAATCGTGGTAAAGCTGCAACCTACACTTTGTTCTATTATTTCGCTGTCCTGTGTCCGTCGATGGTTTGAGAAAAAGTAATACTCCTGACAACTTTGAGCTGAAGTCTCGTCCCTCCTTAGATCGGACACGACCTAGGGCTAAGTTCTAATTATTGCTTATTATTGATTTATGGAATCAACAAACAGTTTCAACTGCCATATAGAAACTCTCATCTGATATTCAAATAAATAAGTCTCTGAACAAGACATTTCTACACAACTTTCTTGCTTTTGAATAAAAACAAATAATAAACTTATTGCCAATTTGACAACAATAAACTTTGACAATTTGATGGCTGAATCGAAGACAATGACGTTTATCAAGATGCGAATTATTCGATCAATTGAAGTGAAAAATCGAGTTTTTCAGCATTTATTTCTCTTTGGCTAGTTGAAGTTAGTTGGAGTAGTTATTCTTTAAATCTATTTAACCAATTACATGTGAAACACCGTATTCAGAATTTAAAATGTTTTAATTTCTTGGTAGTATTGTCATAACTTTAACTGGCAACTTCTTGTGTCGTTCGATTCAAAAGTAGTTCAGTTTTGATCCTATTGAGTTGAAGTCCTATCGAAGCGCATCTGAGCAATACGTGAATACCAATTTTGGATAGAACTTCGATTGAACGACTTCTGCACTACAGCGATCTTTCAATTGTCTGTTTTTACGAGAATTGGGCTACTGTCCGATCACTGCTACAGGACACGGCAACTACGGTTACCAGTGACCAGTAGTAGGAACGGGCGACTACTGTCGGATCACCGCTACAGGACACAGCAACTACGGTTACCAGTGACCAGTAGTAGCAACGGGCAACTACTGTCGGATCACCGCTACAGGACACGGCAACTACGGTTACCAGTGACCAGTAGTAGCAACGGGCGACTACTGTCGGATCACCGCTACAGGACACAGCAACTACGGTTACCAGTGACTAGTAGTAGCAACGGGCAACTACTGTCGGATCACTGCTACAGGACTCAGCAACTACGGTTACCAGTGACCAGTAGTAGCAACGGGCGACTACTGTCGGATCACCGCTACAGGACTCAGCAACTACGGTTACCAGTGACCAGTAGTAGCAACGGGCAACTACTGTCGGATCACCGCTACAGGACTCAGCAACTACGGTTACCAGTGACCAGTAGTAGCAACGGGCAACTACTGTCGGATCACCGCTACAGGACTCAGCAACTACGGTTACCAGTGACCAGTAGTAGCAACGGGCAACTACTGTCGGATCACCGCTACAGGACACGGCAACTACGGTTACCAGTGACCAGTAGTAGCAACGGGCGACTACTGTCGGATCACCGCTACAGGACACGGCAACTACGGTTACCAGTGACCAGTAGTAGCAACGGGCGACTACTGTCGGATCACCGCTACAGGACACGGCAACTACGGTTACCAGTGACCAGTAGTAGCAACGGGCAACTACTGTCGGATCACTGCTACAGGACTCAGCAACTACGGTTACCAGTGACCAGTAGTAGCAACGGGCGACTACTGTCGGATCACCGCTACAGGACACGGCAACTACGGTTACCAGTGACCAGTAGTAGCAACGGGCGACTACTGTCGGATCACCGCTACAGGACACAGCAACTACGGTTACCAGTGACCAGTAGTAGCAACGGGCAACTACTGTCGGATCACCGCTACAGGACTCAGCAACTACGGTTACCAGAGACCAGTAGTAGCAACGGGCGACTACTGTCGGATCACCGCTACAGGACTCAGCAACTACGGTTACCAGTGACCAGTAGTAGCAACGGGCGACTACTGTCGGATCACCGCTACAGGACACGGCAACTACGGTTACCAGTGACCAGTAGTAGCAACGGGCGACTACTGTCGGATCACCGCTACAGGACACGGCAACTACGGTTACCAGTGACCAGTAGTAGCAACGGGCAACTACTGTCGGATCACTGCTACAGGACTCAGCAACTACGGTTACCAGTGACCAGTAGTAGCAACGGGCGACTACTGTCGGATCACCGCTACAGGACACGGCAACTACGGTTACCAGTGACCAGTAGTAGCAACGGGCGACTACTGTCGGATCACCGCTACAGGACACGGCAACTACGGTTACCAGTGACCAGTAGTAGCAACGGGCGACTACTGTCGGATCACCGCTACAGGACACGGCAACTACGGTTACCAGTGACCAGTAGTAGCAACGGGCGACTACTGTCGGATCACCGCTACAGGACACGGCAACTACGGTTACCAGTGACCAGTAGTAGCAACGGGCGACTACAGTCGGATCACCGCTACAGGACACGGCAACTACGGTTACCAGTGACCAGTAGTAGCAACGGGCAACTACTGTCAGATCACTGCTACAGGACTCAGCAACTACGGTTACCAGTGACCAGTAGTAGCAACGGGCGACTACTGTCGGATCACCGCTACAGGACACGGCAACTACGGTTACCAGTGACCAGTAGTAGCAACGGGCGACTACTGTCGGATCACCGCTACAGGACACAGCAACTACGGTTACCAGTGACCAGTAGTAGCAACGGGCAACTACTGTCGGATCACCGCTACAGGACTCAGCAACTACGGTTACCAGAGACCAGTAGTAGCAACGGGCGACTACTGTCGGATCACCGCTACAGGACTCAGCAACTACGGTTACCAGTGACCAGTAGTAGCAACGGGCGACTACTGTCGGATCACCGCTACAGGACACGGCAACTACGGTTACCAGTGACCAGTAGTAGCAACGGGCAACTACTGTCGGATCACCGCTACAGGACACGGCAACTACGGTTACCAGTGACCAGTAGTAGCAACGGGCGACTACTGTCGGATCACCGCTACAGGACACGGCAACTACGGTTACCAGTGACCAGTAGTAGCAACGGGCTACTACTGTCGGATCACTGCTACAGGACTCAGCAACTACGGTTACCAGTGACCAGTAGTAGCAACGGGCGACTACTGTCGGATTACCGCTACAGGACACGGCAACTACGGTTACCAGTGACCAGTAGTAGCAACGGGCGACTACTGTCGGATCACTGCTACAGGACTCAGCAACTACGGTTACCAGTGACCAGTAGTAGCAACGGGCGACTACTGTCCGATCACTGCTACAGGACTCAGCAACTACGGTTACCAGTGACCAGTAGTAGCAACGGGCGACTACTGTCCGATCACTGCTACAGGACTCAGCAACTACGGTTACCAGTGACCAGTAGTAGCAACGGGCGACTACTGTCGGATCACTGCTACAGGACTCAGCAACTACGGTTACCAGTGACCAGTAGTAGCAACGGGCGACTACTGTCGGATCACTGCTACAGGACTCAGCAACTACGGTTACCAGTGACCAGTAGTAGCAACGGGCGACTACTGTCGGATCACCGCTACAGGACACGGCAACTACGGTTACCAGTGACCAGTAGTAGCAACGGGCGACTACTGTCGGATCACCGCTACAGGACACGGCAACTACGGTTACCAGTGACCAGTAGTAGCAACGGGCAACTACTGTCGGATCACTGCTACAGGACTCAGCAACTACGGTTACCAGTGACCAGTAGTAGCAACGGGCGACTACTGTCGGATTACCGCTACAGGACACGGCAACTACGGTTACCAGTGACCAGTAGTAGCAACGGGCGACTACTGTCGGATCACTGCTACAGGACTCAGCAACTACGGTTACCAGTGACCAGTAGTAGCAACGGGCAACTACTGTCGGATCACTGCTACAGGACTCAGCAACTACGGTTACCAGTGACCAGTAGTAGCAACGGGCGACTACTGTCGGATTACCGCTACAGGACACGGCAACTACGGTTACCAGTGACCAGTAGTAGCAACGGGCGACTACTGTCGGATCACTGCTACAGGACTCAGCAACTACGGTTACCAGTGACCAGTAGTAGCAACGGGCGACTACTGTCCGATCACTGCTACAGGACTCAGCAACTACGGTTACCAGTGACCAGTAGTAGCAACGGGCGACTACTGTCCGATCACTGCTACAGGACTCAGCAACTACGGTTACCAGTGACCAGTAGTAGCAACGGGCAACTACTGTCGGATCACCGCTACAGGACACGGCAACTACGGTTACCAGTGACCAGTAGTAGCAACGGGCGACTACTGTCGGATCACCGCTACAGGACACGGCAACTACGGTTACCAGTGACCAGTAGTAGCAACGGGCAACTACTGTCGGATCACTGCTACAGGACTCAGCAACTACGGTTACCAGTGACCAGTAGTAGCAACGGGCGACTACTGTCCGATCACTGCTACAGGACTCAGCAACTACGGTTACCAGTGACCAGTAGTAGCAACGGGCAACTACTGTCGGATCACTGCTACAGGACACGGCAACTACGGTTACCAGTGACCAGTAGTAGCAACGGGCGACTACTGTCGGATTACCGCTACAGGACTCAGCAACTACGGTTACCAGTGACCAGTAGTAGCAACGGGCGACTACTGTCCGATCACTGCTACAGGACTCAGCAACTACGGTTACCAGTGACCAGTAGTAGCAACGGGCGACTACTGTCGGATCACCGCTACAGGACTCAGCAACTACGGTTACCAGTGACCAGTAGTAGCAACGGGCGACTACTGTCCGATCACTGCTACAGGACTCAGCAACTACGGTTACCAGTGACCAGTAGTAGCAACGGGCAACTACTGTCGGATCACCGCTACAGGACACGGCAACTACGGTTACCAGTGACCAGTAGTAGCAACGGGCGACTACTGTCGGATCACCGCTACAGGACACGGCAACTACGGTTACCAGTGACCAGTAGTAGCAACGGGCGACTACTGTCGGATTACCGCTACAGGACACGGCAACTACGGTTACCAGTGACCAGTAGTAGCAACGGGCGACTACTGTCGGATCACCGCTACAGGACACAGCAACTACGGTTCCCTGCGATGGTGTGCTGTGTCGGCAACACAAAGTGTCTACGTTTGCGCAACGCCTTGGTGTACTGAATCCTCTCTAAAATATTCATTACTAGTTGATTATTTATTACTCAACCTACGATCGAACAATCTAGTCTTAAAGAAATCTATTCAGAATATAAAGTTTCAAAATGGTTATTCAACATATGAGACAGTTTGCGACTCACTCACCTTAACCTGTATTTGTCATGCCACATCCGATCCAGAGGAACCCCACTTATACTTTCAATGAAAAACTCATTAAAAGGGTCATCAATTTCACCTGTAATGAATAAAACCGTGATACACATTTTGTAATGCATCTATAGCATGGCGTGCCAAGACAAGACTTGAGTCACTAATTATATCACAATTTGGCCGACATAATCAAATTCATTGGTTCATTTTTATATCACGCCAAGACAGTCGTAAAGCCGCACTGAGAGACGTCAAATGGTTACTTAAGGCGCTCCTAGGTATAAAATTCTCATAGCGAAATCGTACTTTATCCATATCACATCTAAGTCTTCATTTGCTAAGCAAAATCTATGCTTAGGAGCGCTTAAGTTATTTGACGTTTCTGAATGCGGTCGTCACTCACAGAAGTGAGTGGCATAATCGACCCTTATTGCAAATTAAGACTCATCCCAAGACTGGGACTAGTCGATTTCTTGCCTTGTGACTTGAATCTTGTCGCCTGTGTTACGCCTACAGGATAAAATTATATTCAAACGACAAGACTTTTGTGGTCCTTTTTTTGGACAATAGTTTATTAATAAAAAAATATATAAAACAGCAAATAATCAAAAAATAATGTATATCTGTAAGAGTCTAAAAAGTAATCTAAGTTAACAATTTCCCGGTGAGTTTGATATTAGTATAGCCTTCTACAATTATTGAGGTCACAGATTAGAATCCTGGAAGAGAGACATTAGTTAGTTAAACAAAGTTCTCTCTAGGTCTGTTTACTCTGCACTGGTTTGCTTTATCCACAGCACAAGCTTTGCTAGCTTTAGGACCATCAACTTGGTTTTTCTGGGTATATTACTTATAATTTATTAACCGGGAACACCCAAAAATTCCGAATTATGTAATTCCAAATTTGAATATTCCGATTTTTAAAATTTCAAATTTCACGATCCCGAAGAGTCTTCATTCCGACTGTTCAAAAACACGATTCTTATTTTACCGAAATTCATAAATACGAAATTTTAATTTTCCGACTTTCATTAGTACAAAGTAGTTTGTTATTGCAACTAATATTATTCGGAATTTTGATATTCGCGATTCGTATTTATGATATTGCGGATTATTAATAATTCGGATTTTTTATGGTTCGGTATTTTCAAATTCGGCATATTGATTTTCGTAATTATAAACGTTAGGAATTTTGAAGATTCGAAGAAGAAAAATTCGGAATTATGAAACACGGAATTCATTATGAACCATTCGGTGTTATAAAATTCGAAATTTTGAAATTCGTGATCATGACTATAGTAATTAAGTTTTTCATATTTATGTAGTGTACACTTATTAACCAATACTCAAAAACATTTACTTTATATACTAACCATGTAACAGCCACCTAGTAAGCTGCAGTAACAGCGGATAAGTTAAAGCAGTAAGTAATCTCCGAGCCAAAGTAGCGACTCTTTCATCTCCGTGGCGAACGAAACGATGCACGCAAGACGCTAGTTCTCCTCCTGACATAGGAAAAATAGGTCACTTTAGCTAACGACACGGACAGATGTAAAGAAACGTATAAACTATTGTGATAAAATAAATAAAATATACAAGAGGGTTTTTAGCAATTAGTGTAGGATTTCCATCAACTTTTATTTGGATAACATAAAAGATTTGGATATCAAAAGCTGTTTTTAATAAATGTATAATTGTACCTATCATAAAAGGTATATAAGGTAACACTTCTCAAGGAACTATTTATATATTTTAAAAAAAAATCATTAAAAAAAATGTATTCGTGACAATTGAGAATATTTAAAAAGGGAAAGTTCTTACAATCAACATATGGAATAACATTTTTTTTATAAAATTGTCACGAATCAGTCCCAATGCTGGTCAAAATGCTAGTCATTTGACCAGAGCTGATCTTCCATTGGGAACGCTTTGTGTAGATGGTGCCGTCAACCTCTACACCGTAAAATAAATAAGTAAAGTAACAACAAATCATAAAAAATACATGCAAAGGACATAAAACATAAAAAATACATGCAGAAGGACATAAAACATAAAAAAAAAATAATATGAAACGTATTAGTTACATAAAATTTTACAGAAAAGACACTTAATTAGAATAGACACCACACTAGTACCTTAATACTTAAAAATAAAAATGAATGTATATAAATAGAAAATAAATGCAGACACATTTACTCACACTAACTCATTTATATTGCTCCCCGACATAGTGACAACCATTTGACAAGAAAAATCAGGCGAACGGGACCTTATCACTTATTTTCCGCTATTTTATTTTAATTAAAGTTATTTACACTTTAATGTAAAACCTTACAAGAAATTAGTTTTGTATACCGAATAAAAGTAGGGATAATGTAATTACCTTTCTTTTTATGTGCAGCCTGCGCTATTGTTGCAAGCCAAGTCAACCGATGTAGAGGCTCTTGAGCCCAAACACTGATGCGTCGTAGAGTACCTCCACCACATTCACAGGTCTAAAAAAACAGCAACATTTAGTATGATTTAACAATAAACCCTTAAACTATTGCATTTCAAAAATAAACTTTTATACCTGTGACTGTAATATTGCAACACTTCTATAGTACTCAGCTAATTCCTCTCTTATTGCAGAAATAAGTCCTTCCACCATTAAACCTGATAAATAATTTACATAACATTATAATTCTAAATTGCAAAATTAGGATAAAATACAATTAAAAAGATTTTAAACATAATAGTACCTTGAGGCATATGTCCTGAAGAGGGATCAATAAACTCTTTCAGGCGATCGTGCAGGAATCCGAGATGGGCTATCCGAGCAAACAGTATCTGCTGTGCTCGCGGCCCGGATAAGGCACCTTTAACTTTCACCCCTGTCGCCGCGAGTACAGCATCGCGAACGCAGGCACGCTCATCTTGAGCTCCTGGTTAAAAAACAATTATTGGTCACTAAATTTATTTTGTCATTAAATGAGGTCTTCAAAACACTAATAGATAAATAAATAGATTTAAAAAACAACCCCGCAGAATCCTTTTGAAAAATGGCTTTCGGCTAATTTGAAAATTTATAAAATGATAGTCCTTAACACCTAGAAAAAGTCTAAATAGGCGCAAAAATCCAAGTTCTTAGTTTAAGAGCTACAACCTATCAAAGACCAACTTTTTTACATATACACTATATAGCGTAAGCATGATGGGAGTGATGTTTTGTCGTTAAAAGAGTACATTTAATTTATGTGCTGTTAGGATGGCTGCCTGTGGGTTCGTTTTAAAAAACACTTTTTTTCACTACTGAATATTTATCTGAGATATTACTTCAACAGCATACAATTTAAAAAACATTGTTGAGTGATTTGCATTGATTATGCATAAAAGCATATTTACTGAAAAACAGGTTATTGTAGAATAATTGCATCATCGCAAGTACATTGCTTGGTTAGCATTTATTTATTTATTTATTGCAACAAAACACACATACACACTATACATACGCCACACATACCCTTTTCATATTCTTTTTACAAATACACACGCATTCTTACACACAAGTGCGCATATTGTTGAATCATATTTAATTGTAAAATAATGTATTAGTGATAAGTTAATAAGTTTCTCTTGTTTTGTGAAGTAACTGACTGCCGACAAACAGCTTACGCTAGTTCAGCAGTCAGGGCTTGTACTCTCATTGTATTATTTTTTTGTTGCAATAAATAAATAAATAAAATAAATAAATAAATATAAAGCAGATCACAATATTATTTAATATCACACTGAAACACAGGGTATGAATATTTTATATTTTCAGAACTAGCGACCCACCCTGGCTACGCGCGGGTGCAATGGTGATATAAAACATAGTACAGAATTTCTTTATATACAACGTTCACAGCTTTTTTGTCATTAGACAATACAAACATGTTTTCTTTAGAGGTTACTCTTGAAAGAGCGACACATAATTGGCCATCTGAAAAGCACTCAACGCTCAAATCTAAGCCTACAACGTAGAAAGATTAACCCGTAGGCGATTTATTAATGGTCATTGCAAAAGATATCTTAACTGGAAATTGTAGGCGTTTAAATTGGAACGGTAAATCTGATGGTATCAGAGGAACTCGGGGAATCAATACATCTTCTCCGGTACCACATCCGGTGAGGATTGTGCACTCTATTATGAAAGCTTTTAATGATTTTACCAGCAAACGCGTGCCATTGCAAAGTGTAGGTGGATTCAGGTTTCTTAATAAAATAACAGGACAACCTACGTTCAACACCATTTTATGAGGAGTCCAGAAGGTTTCAAAAAATTAAGAAATACTGTAGGAAAATGAACAGTTTCTTCCAAATCGAGTACAGTATCCCGAGACAGAGTAGTATATTATCGGCGCATCAATCTTTGAAAGAATCAAGTTATTTACCTTATCTACTTGTTCGTTAGTTGCTAACAGAATTACTCTTTCTTTGAACCAAGATATAGTCTTACAACTTATGTTATCAATGTCGGGATAGACATTGTTGATCAACTCTTGGATGTTGTCTATCAAAACACAAAGGTTTTCAATTTCTAGGTCAAATCCTTCCATCACTTTGTGTTAACTCTCCATTGCCAACTTTTAGCAGCATCTCTGAAAAAAGCCTGTTCTCATGTGAAGGCAATGAAACCCTCATGTTAGTTTTAAGCTCCAATTTATTGACGTGTGGCCAAAGGTTGGACCTTTATAGGGAAGCGTTTATTTCGTCAGCACGTGTTCCTCGAGCCACAACTGGGAGGATTCGACGAAAGTCTCCTGAGAACAGAAATGTACATCCACCCATAGGTGAATTTTTGCTGCGCAAATCGCGCTTTGTCCTATCCAGTGATTCCACAGACGTCTAGTTTGACATGGTGGCTTCGGCCCAGACTATTAATGAGCAGTCATGCATCAATTTTCCTGTATTGCTCTGTTTAGAAACACTACAGACGCTGTTATTATCATGGGTGGCGATTTTCAGCGGGAGCTTGAATGTAGAGTGAGCGGTTCGGCCTCCTTCTAAAAGCATAGCGGCAATGCCTGATGACGCGACAGCTATTTTTCCGGTAGATCTCACTTTTGTTAAAAGCAAATTGATTAAAAAGGTTTTTCCTGTACCTCCTGGGGCATCAAGGCTAAATATTGTTCCTCCATTGTTATGAACTGATGATAATAAAGTAGTGAATACTTTTTTCTGATCAATATACAATCGTGGCTCATCTTGAGCTATATTTTGTAAAAGTCTCAATTGATCGTATGATGTTTCTCTTGTGTATTCGGCACTATTCATGAAATCTAAGTTAGTAGTATTAGCTGGCATCGGCAGCCCAAAATCCTTGATCGATTCACCCGAAAGTAATTGAACTACTTTATTCAATTCAAATAATGCTTTGTCAAATATGTTTTGATCATATTGTACATTATCTGAAACTAACACTCGCCGTCGCCGAATCGGAATATCACTGGCCATATTTTCTTTAAATTTATTTCATAGAGTAACAGACTCAGTTACTTGACAAAACGCTGGCAAATAAATATCTTAACGATGTAGCTGAACTGTAAATAGCTGGTCTGATAATGTGTTTTCCCAGTGAGAATCGTCTTCCAAGAGCCCCATAGCTTTGCATGCTATTTGATAAGTATTGTAAATAACACCTTGTACAGTTCTCAGGTGTGCAAAGGATGCCGGGCTTTTTACAACATGCAGTAACATTCTCAGAAAAAAGCATTCGCTGTTGCTGGGATGAATCACGTAGACTCTGCCAAGCGCATCCGTTTTTTTACTCCAGGAAAACAATCGACCGCAGTACCTTGTTTTCGCCGTTGAAAGGTTTTAGAACTCTGGTTCCATGTATAGTAACTTGGAACTCTCTCATATGTCAGTGTTTTCGCGAAATCATCTTGAGCACATAACATAAAGAATGCTGTTAATGTTGTGTCCCGCGGGTTATTAACTAATTCTTGTATATTGTTCTCAGAGAAAGTACTCTTTGTCCTAAATGAACTGCAAGGTCGACAATAGTGCGAGCCCGGTCGTGCACTTCGAATAATAAAATCCTCCATACTGCTTCAGAGCTGCAGATGTAACGTCCAGACTGATATTTTTCCACTTCATTTGGTGATTGTATGCTGAAAGTGGCTTGATCGCTACCTTTATTAATGTATTTAGTAACAAATTGGATTCATTTTATTGCATTGCACAACTCTACGTTGATATGGACATCAAATATTTTCAAAAGGAGCGGATTATAGGGAACGATCCATCGGTTATCAATATCATGGTTTCGGACGATGGCAATTTGCCCCCCCTGTTCTGGCGATCTTCGACGATATTTGGGATAGCCGTCATCGCTAGGAAATTTTTGCTGCATTTGGAATCTCTCATACATGGAGAATTGGGTTTAAAGTCCCGCAAGGGCCGAGTACCATGTGTTTTTTTACGATTTTGAACAGGACAGGATCTTCTTCTTTAAACGGTAATTCAGCAAAAATAACGCTGTCAATTTGATTTGGTCTAATTTTGCTCACTAACCACACCAGCAGATGTACATGTGGCAAACCACGTTTCTGCCATTCTATAGTGTACATGTGATAGCGCGGCGGACTGAATATATGAGACTTGTTAATGAGGTGCAGGAGTTTCTGTACTTTTAGATGGAAAACTCTGTTGACTATATCGTATCTGTCTTGTGGAGTTAAATTGGTGTTAATGTTTTCTTTGATTTCTAGCCAATTTGGGTTACATGTTGCAGTTATAAATAAATCGAGTTTACCGTAATGTCTTACGTAAGTCATTGCGACCTGCGATTTTCCATGTAAATATCAAGGTCCACCTGTGAATGATGAAGGTAGTATAACCAACTGTCGAATGCCGTTGCTGTGTTCATTCGCCTGTAAAGCATCCTGAAGGTGAACGTAATTTTCTGCTCTCAATTTAGTTTGATTACAACGGATGTATGCCAATCTTTCAGATTGAATTTTCGTATATTAGTAGACCAAGTATTGGTTTGTTAACGTTCCATATCTAAGCAAAGGGTTGAAATTGTTACGTCTTGTCATTATACGGTAGCAATAATAGTTCATATACTAGTTCATGACACATATAATAGTTCATGACACTGTGAAGTGCACCACTGATTGGGTCAACTTGAGAAACACTAATGGCATAACCATCTTCACCACGACATAGCATCAAAGGATATTGTAAGCTGTCATAAGATCTGTGTAACTCTGAATTTTTTTGCAAATTATCATCACGACTATGCAGCACAATATCTCTTTTGTCAAATTGCTGTCCAGCTATCACCACTGCTACTTCACTCGTGGAAGGCGCATTATATCGTCCTGTGTGTTCTCCAAAAGCAATTTTATTTGCATGGATTACGACGTTAAAGTCAGGAGTATGTACTGGAATACTCTCAATCGCAGTTTTAAAATACTGTATGTAGCAGTTCTGAGAATGTAACATATCTTGGAGAGATCTGATCAAATCTTTATCAATTGGCTGTGCGACTGTTGAACACCGCGTTGATGCTTGTGTATCTGGATCTGCAATAAAATAAATTTGTAGAAATTTGTGATCATCGGGTCGAAGTGGTAGTAAGCTCCCAGCTAAGTGATACACTGGCCCTTGAATTTTAAATATTGGCATAAAACCACGCTCAACGACTTACTTACTGTTGAAAGAGATCATTTGAAATGCGTTATTATAAAGGCGTATATTGCGCATGAATTGTTTTGATTTCGGATGATCACCCGTAAGGAGAGAGTGAAGTGGTTCAGGGGGAGGAAGAATTTCTTCAAATTTTACTTTTCCTTGTAAGCAACAAATGCCTTTCGATTCGTCCTTGAATTTCAATGCCAAGCAATGTTCACACACTACTGACATGGTACCTATTGATACTACACGATCGTCTTTGTAATTCATGGCAGAATTTTCTTTATTTACCCATAAATTACTTACTTTCAGATCGGTGGCTGTTCGGTTGTCCGTTTTGTTCGGTATTACTATGTGTCTGTGCGGACGATTCGCTTGCTCTCTGTATTCGATTTCTATCCCTATTCCGGCTGAGGCGAGCCTCACGCTCTACAGACGCTTCTATGGCTCTCTGTATTCGATTTCTATCCCTATTCTGGCTGAGGCGCGCATCAAGCTCTACAGGCGATTCTCTGGCTCTCTGAACCCTATGTCTATCCCAATCCTGGCTGCGGCGAGCTCTACGCTCTACTGAGGATTTTCTTCCTCTCAGCTCTATATCTATCCCGAAGCCGGCTGAGGCGAGCCTCACGATCCGTTGAAGATTCTTCATCTCTTGCTGAACGTGCTCTTCTGGCATTCACTGTGCTACGACCTTTGTTCGAAAGACGACGTCTTCCAGACATTACTTTATAATTTCTGTACAAAATTTACTCAATTCTTGTTTGAATTCACACCTTAAAACTATACGTATTTTACTTACTATTCGTTCGACTAAAAACAAAAAATATTTAAAAATTATCAACAACAAAAGATACCTATTCTATTCAGTTCTTTTTTGAACTTAAATACCTGACCTTAAACTGCGATTTTTGATTATCAAAAATACTTGCCCTAATACTAAATTGCCTTAACTCTAGATTCAAACCAAGATCTTTCATACAGTGCTGTACGGCGTGTTTAGTATAGTATGTTGTTTTTTTTAGCCGCCGAAGCAACACCCTCACGAGAGGGAGGTGGAAGATGCGTCACGCAGGCATACCGGCTCTGCCGGGTGATGTGCGCCTCACCAGAGTGGCACCTACCCACTAATAACCACCTAGCCCGCTGTAGCCGGGGAATGCTGTCAGCCTTCATCGGAGCGATACCCGGGTAGGGAGGTGGGTGCGCAAGCGGGGTCGCTAGAGGCTAGAGGGTCACCCGCTGAGAACAATAATCACGTAAGGTGCAAGTGACAGTTTGGATGTTGATTATTCGGCCTGGGCAGCCTTCACCTAATATCTTCGAAAATATTCATTTAAATTACATGCTGCAAAAGGCCATATTGATCTATATTACATGCACAATGTATTTAACGTACTTAATTAGATATGGATTAATGCTGTATTGCTTACAATCGCTTCGTAAATAAGCCATTACTTCTCGTAAAAAGTTAAGGATAAAAAATGGTTATTGCGGGTTATCTCTAAGAGATAGACATATACCATCGCGGACTTTTTTGTAGACCTTTTTAAGGTAAACAATACTGTGGTACATTATTTTTATTTATCACGTAGGATTCAGCCAGCGTTAGCAATGTAAGCGCAACAAAATGTGTTCATTTACGACATCACATTAGAAACCTCTAAAATCATCAGTGTTCATACTATATTATGCATGTATTATATATATATATATATATATATATATATATATATATATATATATATATATATATATATTCTTTTAACCTAACAGTGGGCAGTGTTAATTATCTGTTATCACTATCATTTGTAATAAATAAATAAAATGAAAAATTAATTAATAAATACATCATTTTGTGTTGCTTTGAAGATTTTTGGCACTGAAATTATTACTAATAATTGATGAATAGCATTTTTAATTTACTGTTACTAGATTTAAATTTACTTATATGTTTAAATAGTTTGATCTGATCTTATAATAATAAAATTATGTTGTTGCATTTAATCACTATTATTTAAAATATTAGTTTTATTTATTTGTCATTGACATTAAGTATTAAACACATATTTTGATAAATCATTTCATTTTAAAATCGACATCTTATTTAATTTATTAAAATAGTAAAAGTAAGTAAAGTAAAAACAAAAACAAAAAGTTATTGTTCTCACACAGTACACACTATGACACATAGTTAAAATTACATAAAAAAAAAGGAAAAAAACAAGTTGAATAGAAAAAAACTAAAAGAACATTATGTATTTAAAATCCAATGTGCACTGCAGTAACAAAAGGTCACACAACTCAGCTAGTGCTTTGTAGCTAGGGGCAACAAAGCGCTGATTTTCAGTTGTGGCCTAAACAAAGTGCGCTGAAACTATGCACACAACATTATTTTGGTGCTACTTAATTAATATGAAGGTACTTAAGATAAGGAAATACATATTATATAAATAAAAATAAGTAAATAGTATAATATGAAATACATGCTATTGAAATAAAAGTATAGCATGTAAAAAATGATATTGAGAAAGTAATTCTTAATATTTTGACAATTTAGTTCTAAAACTACTTGTTGAGCTACAGAATGTCTTTTTTACCAAACAAAAAATATTTATATCGTTTTATAAATGTGACTTTTAATAATTGCCGTTGTAAAGGAGGAGGTAGGTTGTTCCAACAAAAAGTAGCTCGATAACGAAAACTACCCTTAAATGCAGCTGTGTGGTGTTTATAGTTTTGCAGTAAATATTTGGAAGCCCTGGTATTATATCGATTGTCAGAGGAAGACCAGCGCAATTTATCAAATAAGTACTTAGGCATCTCAGTTGTCACAATATGGTGTACAAGAACGGCAAAATGGAGTTCTCGCCGTGACTCAGTATTTAGCATTTTGGATGTATGTAAGTAAGGTGTTATGTGGGCGCGAGGAGGAATATTAAAACTGTATCTGCAACAAGCATTCTGTACTCTTTGGAGACGCCTCCTAGACGCTGATGTTGCCAAGGGCACGTATACTGAGTCTGCATAATTCAGTCTGGACAAAACCAGAGCTTCACACAGGAGAACACGTGTTTCCATACTGAGCAGGTCTCTAATGTTATACAGTACCTTCAAACGGAAGAAACAAGATTTAACAAGGTCCTGAATATGCTTTTCAAATTTTAATCTGCCGTCAAATAAGATGCCTAAATTGCGTGCTTCACTTACTTTTGGTACTATTTGGTCTGAAATAAAAATTTTAGGATCTCTACGACTGATTTCATCAATTTGTATTTTGGAGCCTAAAACTAATAATTTTGATTTACTTGGATTTAGTACCAAAGAATTTCGTTCAGCCCACGAAGCAATCCGAGCGAGATCATCATTTAAAAGATTGGCGGCAAAATCAGTGTCATTTGGATGACAAGGTGTGTAAATTTGAATGTCGTCCGCATAAAGGTGGTAATTACAATACTGTATTTGAGAGGTGATGTCAGACGTGTATATTATAAAAAGTAAAGGACCCAAAATAGATCCTTGTGGCACGCCTCTCTGGACTGGAAGTATATCAGAAAAGAAGGGTGGTCCAAATTCGTTGTGAATCTTAACACACTGAAATCGCTCAGAAAGATAACTGTTAAACCATGCAACGGTTCGGTGGCTTAAGCCATAATATGATAGATTGGAAAGAAGAAGAGGTAAATTAATTGTATCAAAAGCTCGCGAAAAGTCCAGAAGCGTAAGCAAAGTACCGCGACCCAAGTCCTGTTCAGCCAAAATGTTATCAATAATGTCCAACATAGCAGTGGTTGTACTACGGCCACTTATAAAACCTGACTGCTTATCGGGCAAAATGTTATTAAATTCGAGATATTCTCTAAGTTGAACATAAACCACTCTTTCCAACAGTTTGGACATGTAAGTCAAGATACTTATAGGTCTAATATCTTTTGGAAGCAGAGGATTACTAATTTTAGGGATTAATGTAATTATTGAGGTTTTCCATGCTGTAGGAAACGTGGAAGAGACTATAGATTGATTAATGATATTTGTTATTATTTTTAAATTGTGAGGTAAAGTTAAAAGAATCATATCTCTGTTTATTCCATCATAACCAAGGCAGTTCGACTTTATGGACAGTATAACTTTAGCAATTTCGTGTTCCAACACTGGTTTTAGCTCAAACACAGAATTAGTAAAACGGTGAAACTCAAAATATGAGATTTGTGACAAAGGTACGTTAATGGGGCCAGGAATATCTAGAAAATGTCGATTAATGATGTTAGGATCTTTTAAATTATCTGGTAAAGTAATATTTTTACTGTCGAAACTAATATTATTTTTCAAATTCCTCCATAACATCTTTGAATTAGTTTTATAACAGTTTACTTTTTGATTAAAATATGCTTTTTTCTCATTTTTAATGGCTGCAGCTACAGTTTTTTTTATTTCCTTGTAATGTTCTAATTGCTGTTCTCCTCTAAACTTGCGATACCTATTGAATGCTACTTTACGCAATTTAATCATTGACTTAATAGTCTGTGTAATCCAAGGCAATGACCTATACTTTAAAGCAAATGATTTGACTGGCGCATGTTTGTTAAATAGTTCAAGGGTATAAAAGTTGTAAGACTCAACCATATCATTGACATTTTCAAGATTTAAAATTGACTCCCACGGTAAAGAAATTAAGTCATTTTCAAAAAATTCTAAATTAATATCTTTGATTGGTCTGTAAGTGATTGTTCTTGGTATAGGTTTTTCCTTTTTAAATGCTAGAGTGAAGTTTATCATAACATGACCCAAGGATGATGAAATATTGTCTAGTGAAATATCCCTAACCTTCACATTTGTGCAAACTAAATCGATAAGAGTTTCACTGCCACTGCTTGTAAAATGAGTTGGCTCAGTAATTATTTGATTCAAAGCTAGTGAAGTAATAAATTGTATAATTTTTTTTGTAGAACAACAATTTGCATCCATAATATTGATATTGAAATCACCCATCAATACTATATGTTTATAACTACCAAAAGCCAAAATAGAATCTGTAAGAGCATCCAGAAATACATCTACATTTACCCATTGCGGCCTATACGCAGTTCCAATTAGAACCTTCGTGCCGTTAATAGATAAGGACAGCCACATTTGCTCAACAGAAGCTGGCGGATGGGACAAGACTCGAACTTTTAAATTATTGTTTATATAGAATCCCACTCCACCACCCCTGCCATTGCACATGGTACTTGGTCGAGGAAGGTGACGTAATCTGTACCCAGGAATTGATGGAGCTAATGCATCCTCTCCTGGCCTCATCCAGGATTCATTAATGGCAAGTATGTCTGGGCTGTGCGAGTCAACAGCCAAAACCAAATCATCTTGGAATGTTCGTAAGGAACCGGCATTATAAAGTGCTAATTTTAAAAATTTATTCTTATTAGCCATTTTTGATTTGTAAAATACTTATTAAAATATTTGTGTAGGATTCCTTCGCAATTAAAAGTAAAAATAAAAATTCTAAATATTCAATATAATAACTGTATAATAAAATGCATTCAAATAAATAAAACATCACACAAATTTCATAAAAAAATATTGATGGATAAAAAATAAATGTATAACATATCACAGATACTATCCTTATTAATATGATTATGTAATTAAAACTGTTAATTAAAAAAGTCAACCTCAGTGTAAATAAAAAATCTTCAAGGGCAAATAATTCTTTTGTTACTGCAGCACGAACATTAGAAGCAAACTCATGTGTATTTTTATGTGCAGGTTTACCATACACCTTATACCCACAATAGATTGAAACCATAACCATATGTTTTACAAAACATGAAATCAGTTTAAAGAATAAAAATTGGATTGCCATTTCAAAACAATAGCAGAATATTAAAAGAAGTAGAAACCATGACAATAATTTAAACTGCAAACCAAGTACCTTAAAAATCTGAGCTACAAAAAACAATTTAATCAAAAAAGGTAGTTTTATCATGAAAAACATTAAAAATAGCGCTGCTATCTCGCCAAAAATAAGAATAAAAATTTGGTTTGAGTTTTTTTTTAATATGCTAATTGTAATATAAGAAAGATTATGTACGCACTGTATTACATGAATGTTCACTAGGTAATTAAAATTGGTATATAAGCAATGCAAAAGCCTGAACTTAAATTTAGTTATTAAATTATGAAACAAAAACCTATTTTTATTTATCTGATCCAACCGACACAATACCAAAAACTCGTTTTAAGTCATTCACAGATCGTATGCGATGGGCTTCGCTGTCAGAAGTTTTTCGTGCAAAAATACGGCCTTCCTTAGACCAAACATACTTCCATTCTGCACGCCGACCTGATTCGCGAGTCTTATAGAAAAGGTGTCTGTTTTCTTTAGATAGCCTCTCGTTGATATAAAACCTTCGTACAGGTGTAAGTACTCCAAGGTCAGAGGTATCAGCGCCGCGGCGCACGCGCGCGGCCTGCAGGATGCGGTCGCGCAGCGCGCGGCGCACAAGGCGCACGGCAACCGCGCGCGGCCGCGGCGCTAGCACCCCCGCGCCGGCGCCGGCGTCTCCGTTGACAGCGATGTGTGCGCGCGGAGGCCCCACGCGGGTCACACTCACCACATCATGATCTTCTATCGTGATGCCTATTTTATTGCCAATGAGTTTCACTAATTGGTGCAAACTTTCAGACCGACTCTCAGGAATGTTGGATATCTCAATATCGTTTGCAAGTTCAGCCTGTTTACGTTCGTTCAAATCATCCTGCAGCCCAATAATGGTCTTTTGAAGCTCCGCTACCTCCGGTGAAGAATTATTTCTGCTATTTTCTAGTAGTTCAACCCTTGACGATAAGTCATTTATTCGTGAGTTGCACGACTTAATTGACTCCGATATTTCTATTCGGAATTCATGCATTTCTTTCCTCATTGAAGAAACCTCAAGTCTAAGCAGACGTAATTGATCGACCAGATCCTGCGAGCCTGAAGGAGATGCTTCAGTTTCAGTAATGAAATCCTCAGCTATTGATTTAACTGGAGTTTCAGCGTTGTCTTTAGCTTTAGGTGCCTTTAACTTGCAGCTGGGGCACGACCACGACGAAACTGTTTTTGCCGAATCGGGAATCCCAACACAGGACCGATGCTATAGACCCGAACATTTATTGCACTTAGCTGACTCGGCAGCATTTAGGAAACGTCCGCAGGCTCCACAATTAGTTTTAGGTGCCATTTTTATTAAAACTGTATATGTACCAGCACAAAAAACGAATACGAAAAAAGTTATACTATGTTATAGATATTTTACTTTTATACACCAAGTCAAATCTAAAAGATTTTGAGACTAACGATTAGGTAGTCAACTAAATCACTGTTACTTTTTATTCAACAAGAAACAAACTTGAACGCAGTCTGTAGGTATATTCTTAAGATATTAGCCACTGTTCGTATCAACCGTTCGCAACGTACCCACTTGTTTATTTGTTAGTCCACGATATATATTAAATAGTTTTGATACCGTTTCAAATAATAATGTAATATTTTACTGTTTGGTTTACTCACACAAACAAAATATAGGTCCAGTTTGATTAACAATAAGAATGTAAGTAATCAGGTGATGTTTCCACTGTTATAAATTTAATTGGCAAGAGCACTTCACAATACGTATGCACAGTAGCAGCACCTTTGTCGAACTTCCAAGTATAAGTAGTATTCCAAGTATAAATATTTATTTATACTTGGTTATATTATTTATATTAACAATATTGATTGACAGAATTCATTAACATTATTTTTATTTTATTTATGGACATCTGTTTTTTGTTGTAAGTACTATTCATTAAATTGAGACTATAATTTTCTGTTGTTGAATCTAACACTGTTTGCACTTCTGATGGCTGTAATAAATCCTTTCATAATTTGTGTACTAATACGGCTGGTATATCGCAAGCACAAGCAAAAATATT
Organism: Marasmarcha lunaedactyla; assembly: GCA_923062675.1. Taxonomy (NCBI): domain Eukaryota; kingdom Metazoa; phylum Arthropoda; class Insecta; order Lepidoptera; family Pterophoridae; genus Marasmarcha; species Marasmarcha lunaedactyla. The sequence continues at coordinate 7,174,216 of OV281342.1, read as the reverse complement.
GGATTTGTCCTGATTGTTGCGTTATTGTCCGCAAAAAAGGTGGTGATAACTCTTCTATGCCGGTACGTGGAACATCTGATAATGTCACAGTGCGTCAAAAAGCGTTCCCAAGGTTCCTTCCACGCAGCCTTCAAAACAAATTCCTGCATCACAGAGTATAACACAGTTTGCAATTGAAGATTTATGGCAAGTTGTTAGGTCGGAGGTTAGCGCTATACAAAACAATCTTCTCAAGGAACTGCATAGCAGTCTGAGCCAATTGTTCAAGTCGAAATTTCGTTCTATTAAGGAAGAAATGTCAAGCCTAACTAGCTCAGTAACTTATTTAAGTAGTAGTATTTAAGAAGGAGACTTATTTAAGAAGGAGTACGAGGTCATTAAATCAACACTTGATAAAACTAAGAAGGAGGTCGTAAGTTTGCAAAAAGAAAATGTTGCACTTAAGGAAACTGTTACTAATATGAACACTAGATTGGAGAGCATAGAACAACACAGTCGTTCTTGTAATCTGGAAATTCAGTGCGTACCAGAACATAAGAATGAAAATCTGCCCTCCATAATAAAGCAGCTCGCTAAGTCAGTGCATTATGGAATTGTTGAATCTGATATTCATCATTATACTCGTGTTGCAAAAACCTCCCAAATTACCTCGCGTCCAAGGTCAATCGTTGTGAAACTAGCAACGCCAAGAATTCGGGACACATTCTTAGCCAGCGTAATAAAGTATAATCGGTCTAATACAAAGGATAAGCTTAACACTTGTCACCTTGGTTTTGGCGGAGAGAAAAATCCAATATATGTAACAGAGCATTTATCACAATCAAACGGATCTCTTCATGCTGCGGCCCGTCTGAAAGCCAAAACTAGCGGATACAAATTGGATAAAAAATGGGAAAATCTTCATGAGAAAGACCGAGAAGTCTGAGTATATTTATGTAAAAAATAAAGATGTCCTAGATAGAATGACCTAGGCTTCGTGTAGTACCCAATCAAAAGGAACGCTCTGCATCCTTAAGAATTAAAATTCCATTCGCTTAGTATTTATTACCAGAATGTAAGGGGTCTACGAATGAAAACACTTGAATTTTTCTGTAACTTGTCCAGCCTAAATTATGACATCATAGTGTTAACAGAGACATGGCTTAACTTGTTATTTATTTACGAACTTTTCGATGAACGATATATCGTCTACAGGAAGGATAGAGTTGCGGTTAATAAAAGAGGCAGAAGAAAAGAGGGTGGTGGTGTTCTCATAGCCGTTTCTAAAAACATTAACTCTAGTCGCTTACAAAACTACGAAAGTAGTGAGTATGAAGACCTCTGGGTGGCTATAGAGCCTAACAAAAAGTTGAGCTTTACGTTGCGCTATTTATCTACCACCTCCTGTAAAAAAAGACATCTTGACTTCATTTTTGGATCACTGTAACAATAATTTCGAACGTTTGGAAAACATATGCTTCATTGGATATTTAATTTGAGTTGTATAACTTGGGCAACGTCACAGACTTCTTCCATCCCGGCTCCAACCCATCACGGCTCAACCTTGGCTCAGTTACCAGTTGATTTCGTTTCGCTTAACAATTTACATCAATATAACAATATTTTTAACGTCCATAATAAAATACTTGATTTGGTTTTGTGTAATCTACTTGAAGTTGATGTAACAAAATCTCCAAAGAGTCTCGTGAAAATTGATTCTCATCATCCTCCGTTACATATAATTTTAAGAATCCCCAAAGTAAAGGTGCTCCTTTCTAGTAAGAATAGTTTCAAACCCAATTTTTTCAGGGCAGATTACAAGTTAATAGAATCCGTGTTGAACGAGATTGACTGGATTGGGGAGTTTGGTTCTTGGTTTGTAGATGTAAATGCCATGGTTATCACATTTTACAAACATCTATATAATATTATAGATCAATATATTCCCAAAACTAAAGCTCACAACATGAACTATCCTACATGGTACTCTAAACAACTAAGAAAAATGTCAATAAAATAGAGGAGAGTATTTCAACAAATCCAAAATATTTCGGGTCATTTATAAAGTCTAAAAATGGTTCAATTTCATATTATCCAGCTAAAATGACTTACAAAAATAAAACAGCCACAGACGGCTCAGATATATGCAACATGTTCAGTGATCATTTATCCTCGGTTTTTTTGCCGTCAGAAGAGTGGGAAACTGATCAGATAGATGCAGGTTCTACTTCCTCGGACAATGTCAATAATGATGGTCGTGTTTGTGATGGTATTCTCTTGGAGCAAAAGTCTGTCCTTACAAAACTGAAAAGACTTGATATCCATAAAGGAGCTGGTCCTGACGGGATACCACCGGTCTTCGTAGTGAATTGTGCATCAACTCTTAGTCTTCCCTTGACTCTCATATACAATAAATCTTTATGGTCAGGCGTTTTCCCTGTTAAGTGGAAGGTGGCAAAAATCGTTCGTGTACACAAAAGCGGTAATCTTGATCTTATAACTAATTATAGACCAATATCAATATTAACAGTTTTCGCTAAAATGTTTGAATCCTTGATTTGTCCTATAATGCATAGCCACATGAAGCAGTCACTCATAGATCACCAGCACGGTTTTGTCCAGGGAAGGTCAACGACTACTAATCTACTTTCATATGCTGATACACTGGTCGAAGCTTTAAATGCTCAAGAACAACTAGATGTAATTTATACAGATTTTTCGAAGGCCTTCGACAGGGTGTGTCATGCTACTTTACTTCGCAAACTGTCAAGGTATGGTTTTGGCGGTTCACTGTTGCGTTGGTTACAGTCGTACCTTGCTGAAAGATCTCAATTTGTGTTCTGAAGGGTTTCCAATCAAACCTTTCCCCAACAAGTTCTGGAGTACCACAAGGTTCTCATATGGGGCCGTTGCATTTTAATATCTTTATTAATGATATCTTAGATATTGTACGACATAGCAAGGTATTTTTGTATGCAGATGATCTTAAAATAACCAAAGTCATTAAAAATTCTCATGACGCTGAACTTCTTCAGTATGATGTAAATAATCTATCAGATTGGTGCGTTCGTAATAGAATGAAACTAAACACTGATAAATGTTATCACATTAAATTTACGCGTAAATTAAATCCGAGGGGCACTACTTACCGCATTAATAATATCTGCCTACAAGAGCATAACAATCTGCGTGATTTGGGTGTCATTGTAGACTCTAAATTAACATTTATACCACACATTGACGCAATAATTTCGAAGGCATCAAGAATGTTCGGCTTTGTTATTAGAAACGAAAAAGGTTTTAAAAATCCAATTACAAAAATTACAGTGTTCAACGCTTATGTTCGAAGTCTTTTGGAATATAGCAGTGTAGTGTGGTCTCCGCGATATAATGTCCATCGTTTGCGTATCGAACGGATTCTAAAGCGCTTTACTAGGCACTTAGCTTACTCATGCGTTCTACATAAAACTTTGCATAGCTATAATGAGAGACTGAATCATTTCAATATGGACAGTTTAGTCAATAGATGAGTCTTCCTGGATTTAATGTTTTTGTACAAACTATTCAGGATACATAAACTGTCCCGGGCTTCTAGAAAAATTCCATCTCAAAGTACCACGTCGAGTTCCTCGCAATCCGGTTAATTTACTGCATACTCCCTTTGCCCGTACAAATTTACGACAACATAATGCCATCTATCGATTGTCATATACCTATAAATCTCTTGGTTGATTTATTTTGATTAACGTTGATTTATTTAATGATTCTTTGACTGTGTACAGAAAGAATATCCAGAAGTTGACCAGAGGCGAATTAAATTAAATTAATTAATTATTTAAAGTAATTAAATAATTTTTGACATTATAAGTTCTTATTTTTTTATTATATTACTTATTATTGACATATATTAATCAATTTTGAAAATCACCCACTCAACTATACTAATCAAATTTTTAAGCTCTGATCAAACACTTAAACATCTATACCCTTAACCACCTTTATTATATAATCTATGATTTCTATTATCCAATTTGTAAAAATTCTTTAATAATTTAGTTAACTTTTGTCGCAGTTTTTTATTTATGCATGTTGTGGCAGCCTTAAATATAGTGTACATTTATCTCTTTTTTACTATGTGAATATTTAGTTGTAAGTCTTAATGTATTACTCACTGGTTGTCCTATTATATAATAAATAAATAAATAAATAAATATAAACCTTCCTCATGATTTACATTACTCTATCTATTAAAAAAACCGCATCAAAATCCGTTGCGTACTTTTAAAGATCTGAGCATACATAGGGACATACATACAGCGGCCTGCTTGGTGTGGCGGTAAGTACCTATGCCTTTCATATATATTTATATAGATATTTTATCATATTTGCTTTCTAGTCATGGATGTATTGTATGTTTATTTAAGTTTATTTCTTATATTTATATATGAAAAAAAAATATCTGTGTGTTTATATATTTCTTAAGTTTATTTATCCGTTATCTAGTATCCATAACACAAGTTCTTAATGATACTTAATTTGCGCTAGATAATGTGGTGTGATTGTTAGAAATATTTATTATTTATGTAGTGATTTGTAACGAAAAATTGTACCTGAGTCTCTAGCCACAATAGCCATATTACTATTTGATGTTGGAAAGCTAGGGTTAGATGACTGCTTCTTCTGCGGCCAATTAGCAGAGCCAAGAGTGCTTTTACTTGAACTTGAAGTGGCTCCCAAAAGACCTAGAGATGATTTCTGAAAGAGTTTTGAATTATCATATAAATAATGAGAACAAAATACAGCAGCAAAAAATATTATGAGAATATTATATTATATCATATGTCTTAAAGACACAACATAAACAAATTGAGTTGCAGACATGTCCTCATATATCCTTTCCTTCATCACTTTCCATCTAGTACAGTCATTTGGTTCTAAAATACTTAAGGGTTACCTGGAAAAATTGGAGGAGTTTTGAAAATTTGACACTTTTTAGATTTCCATGTGCTCCTTCCGAATTTCAAATTTGCTTGTGTAGCCATATTGGAAAAATGGTGCTTAAAAGCAGATGTTCAAGCATTATCTTCTTTCAGACAAATTTCACAATAAAAACATCTTGGGATAAAATTAAACTAGACTTAATGTAATAAACTATTGAGATTATGATATAAAAAAATTATTGAAGGAAAAAGCACATCTATAAAATGACCCATTTTGCAAACTCCCTTGTTTATGAATGGGTCATTTTATTGGTTGTTGTACTAATCAGTTGAGATGAACGACAAATTGTTAGGATTAAAAATATTCAATGTACATTTTCAAGATACATTGATAATCTATATTCCATATATGGTACATTATTACAAAGTTACATGTTAGAGTAATAAATTGTATTAACTTACAATTGTAGCCAAATATGGCACTGGAAATAATTGGTGTGTAGAATCAGATTGATGTGGTGTTTCTGATAAAGACAGAAGAAGGGCCAGCATGGGTACTCTTTGTTTTAAAACAAACTGCAAAAAAAAAAAATAATAATAATAGTAGTCTCTAGTGTGTCACATCCGAACCAGAACATCCACCTTCAAGTGCCTGCTTCAATAAATAATGGAAGTGGCTACTACTATCTACTGCCAGTTTTTAATGAGTACATTAGATATTTTTATAATGGCTTATTCAAATTATATATTTTGAGAAACTAGAAAAGATTTCCTACTTCGCTGTGCGAGAGTGATGTCAAAATGAATAAATAAAAACAATTATGGTTCAAAAATACTATTTTGTATTTTCATCTTTCTTTCTGATAAAATATAATACCTTTTTACATAATTTTTCTACTTTACATTAATTTGTTCTAAGACGAACCAATCCATATATACAAATATAAAAAATTAATACTAATGAATGAGATGGCATCCAAGGGGAAAATTCTCTTGACATGTTTTACGGTGACTAATATTTCAGATACAGTTTAGACTTTAAAAAGCAAAGGTTTCACTTTCAATGAGCCTGAACAACCACACCAGGAATAAAATGGAAGACTTCGTTTTATAGACTAGTATTAGCAGTTACTATTTTAAAATTATAAAAAAAAAACTAGATTTTGTCTGCTGCTCCAATAATAATATACCAAAGGAATTTTTTACAGTTTTTGTTGAGAGGTACCCTTTATCCTTGTAATTTATACATCTCGCAACATGTATGCAAAATTGTATGATAATTTGTTGCATAGTAAGGTGTAAAAGCATAAGAAATAAACAAACATCCTTTATCATACTGAAATTTTAGACATTGTTTTGTATCCCTCAGGAACAGTTCTTTTACTGCATTACTTACCCTGTCCATTTTCAGTCACCTGACCATGTGTATCCGAAATTAAATGATATGATTTTGATTATATCAGCCATGACAGTAAAGCAAACTGTTTTTTCAATATATATAAAGATTACATAATTAGAGTTTATACTTACTGAGTTTTTTAATTTAGAGTAGTATTCATTGAATTTATCTACATCATGAGCAGATATACTTGTCAGTCGGGATTGAATTTTTTGACAAAGCATCTTTTCATCTTGTGTTGATCTTGTTTTCTCAGCTGTAGATGATAAATAGGACACAGCAAGTTCATAAGCACCATCTGAAAAATAGAAGAGGTTTGTAGGGTCCCCGGATATTAAAGCAAGCTCATGTAAAACCAGGAAACAAGTTATTGAAATGTACTAGTTTGACAATGATTTAAGCCGGACTTATTCCGAAATCTATGCAGAAAATCTTTTATATATTCGTGTAAGTTATTCATAAATGAAAATACAAAGTGGATTTAAAATTATTATAAACAACAAAAGATATAAGACCGACAACTTTTGACAAACGTTTGAAAATAGAATGAATAACATGACGGCATCGCACCTGGATCTGAAGACAGTTCAACACACAATTTATGAAGTTGATCTGCGATATTGCTTGAAGGTTCTTCCATTTTTAAGACTTTTTAATCAGAAACAATACCAGTTTAGCTTAATTAATATCTATTTGATAATTTACATCACTTTTCAACTTTTGTTTTTAATAGTTCGACCAAAAAACGTCCCGCCCGCCCGCTATAAATCAAACCGATTGATTGTTTACTTCAATCACAGATTGACAAAGGGTTATTTTGCATCCCTCAGTCGATCACAGTAAAGCCTAGTTCGGACTTTAACAATAATTAATTTTAGGAAATTAGTTTTACTAGAAAGGTTCATCTACTGCTTAACTTGACTCGTTTTGGAATTTGAAAATTTATTTGTAAACACAAATTAAAATAATCACAGACTGACAGGAAAAAGCACACATACCTACATAACCTTTCAACAGCTGCACCGATTTTCATAGAACACGGCTAACAATTCATTACAGTACATACAGCTTTCAAACAAAAAAAACCTGCACCTAAAGCAGTTTATTTGTGTGGGAGATATGATATTGATAAATACAACAGACAAACAAATACCCAGGTACACACTTTGTACATCCCTCTTTTTGTTTCGGCGTTCAAAAACAGTACCTAGTTGTAGTATCCTGATACATACTAAAGCTCAATCGATAAAGAAACATAGTTTATAAAATATTAAATCGTCCTAAAGTTTGTTATAGACTGACACACACACAGCGCTTAGGTCTGTGCGCTCGTTCAACATTTTGTAGCCAAGCTTAGTGAGAATATGTTAGGTAGGTTAAGGGTGGGTAATAATGGTAGCATAACAATGTATTATTTAAAAAAATACATTGTAACTATTTGTATATTGTAATATATAAATATAAAAATAAGTAAATTCAAACGTTTGTAAATATTTTTTAATATTTATTATTAGTTATTTATACATATAGGAGACCAACTTTTACAAGAGCCACCTAACTTATTATCTCTTTTACTATTTTTCTGAGCTGTCTGAAAATACTTCATTTTTATCTCAAACCAAAGTAAACTCTATCCGTTACACATCTAGGCGTTACACATCGATACATAGGCCTACACATTAATTGTATGTATTGCATATTATGTAGTGTATTTCAGTAGTCACGTCCCATACCAGTACTTTCATATTTTTCCACAAATGCTAAAGAAAATTGTGAATTAAGTTGGTAATTAGGTGTAAGTTAACTCGCGTAAATCAGGCTGGCTGAACCTAAAAAAAATAAATTCTCGTACATCTAGCTCGCTCGATAGAGCATCATCGATGACGGCCATTGGTTAGGGTTTCATCGTTTGTGTAGAAAAGTGAGACAAAAGGTCATTGACGCGATATGTATATTTGTATATTTTAACCTAGGTACAATAGTGAGGGATTTTCTGATAGCTCGGAAAAATAGTAAATAAACTACTCGATAGACGGCGCTGGGTTGGTCCCATTTTTTTAGTTAAGGAAAAAAAGAAAAGAGAACTACGCCATACAGCCTGGTCTGTTATAAATGTTTAATTAGAAGCGTTTTACCTTACAATAAAACGCATATTAAACTACTTACCTTATTCGAAGCTTAATATTGAGATAGGCACATCCGTTTCCCGTCAATTTTAGTGATTTTACCTCTTTTCTGACGTCATTTCCGGGTTCCAGCGGAAACAGCGCCATCACCAGGTGCAATTGGAGAGAAGAATTCTCGCCATTTTAAATCATTGCGTCGAGAATCACCAGGCAGTAGTAAAAAGTTAAGCTTCGAATAAGGTAAGTAGTTTAATATGCGTTTTATTGTAAGGTAAAACGCTTCTATTAAACCACTTGACCGTTATTCGAAGCTTAATATTGAGACGTGTTTGTTATCGCCTGGTGATGGCGGTAATATTTATAAAACGCCAATGTGATCATAATTAGGTATTTATATTTAGGCTACAAAATAAGAAGTTCGAAAGTTGCATTGAACAATTAATATATTTTAACATCTTACCAAATTACAGTTATTAATAAATTTATAACAGGTTATGATTACATAATCAACATTAGGTACCATTGGGTATAATTAGGACTAGTTAGTAGGCTGAAATAAGGCCGTAATGCTAGAAGTAGAATCATTATTATTCTTATAAATTTCACGACGGTAAAATTTTTTAAAAGTATTAGCAGATCTCCAATTTCCTCGTGCCAACAGATCATCAAAATCAACGTTATCGACCCAATTTCTGGACGCTACAGCTGATCTGATGCTACCAGGAGATGCCAATATGTCAGCCTGTCGAAAAATTGTCTTTATCCAACCGGCTATAACTGCACGAGAGGCTGGTTTTGGTTGGCCGCGAAACGTTATAAATAAGTTAGACAAATCCGCTTCACTTCGACGACATTGGAACAAAGATATGGTCTTTTTAACACAGAACACAGGATCAAGATTTTGGCAAGCAGTGTTCGGTAAAAGTCTCCAGCCTGACTGCCTATAAGAACTGCAATCTGTTTTCGACCCAAACTTAGGCCATAGAACTATACTATTATTTACAGTATGATAATGATTTGGATCGACACATAATAAAGTAAGGTCATGTATGCGTCTACCAGAACATAATAATAACAACAATGCAGTATGTCTAGCTGTTTGAAAGAGATTACTGAAATCGACTGACATATTATTTAAAAATACAAATAACTCATTAACATCCCATACTGGAGATTTTAATATTTTAGGATTTTTAAAAGAAATAGCTTTTAAAATGTGTTTAATTAAAACGTGTGAACTTAATTTATTAGAAAAACTGGTACTACTTAACGTTGCGACTACAGATTTATGTAAAAGTATTGTGTTGTATGAAAAATTATGATTTAGATACAGGTCTGCTAAAAATCTTGCCAAAGTTGATGCACTACATCCTATTGCGCTAATATTTTGACTTTTACACCATTCTTTCCAACGATTCCATGCCACCTCGTACGTTTTAAGAGTAGAGGGACGCCACGAAGATTTTAATAAATTTAGCTGTCTTGCATTCCATAATTTTACTTCTTCAGACCACCCCCACATTTCCACACCTCCAGGCAAATCTGTTCGACTTTCGGAGGTGGTTCTCCCGTGGAAATGTCCAGTAGCTGATGACGTAGATTCCGCAACTCGAATGGGGGTGCTAGAGCTCGCGATTTCACATCGGCTCGCCAATAAACCTTCTCCCATCTCGGGACTACCAGGAGGTAGATCCCAGATGATTGATTCAGGTGAGTTAGAACCTTGGGGATGAGGAATGGAGGTGGAAAGACCCACGCCAGAGTGAAGTGCCATGGAATGCTGAAAGAATCGTGTATTATTGCTTCTTGGTCGGTTAGGTCTAAAGTAGCGTAATTCGCTACAACATGAGCTCGGGCTGATGCAAAGAGGTCCACCACTGGTATCCCCCATTTTCGGAATACTTTCTCTACGCAACTGGGTTTTAGGTGCCACTCGGGTGGTTGCCGATGTCTCGAAAGATGATCGGCATGGTTGTTCAGCTTCCCGGGGATGTAGTGAATACGAAAATGAATGCCGTATCTGTCTACTATCTGAAAAACTTGGAAAGTCAAGTCGTTCAGCGGAGATGACCGAGTTCCTCCTTCGTTCCGCAAATACGCTACGACAGTTTTGTTGTCGCACTGTATCAGTACGGAACTGTTGTGTAGTTCTGCTGCTTTGGCCTGAAAAACTTTCAGAATAGCCAGCATTTCCTTCTGATTGCAGTGAAGTTTTCGTTCGTGCACTAGCCATGATCCTGTTAACGACTGGTTGTCGAGCTGGGCACCCCAAGCTATGTCGGAAGCATCCGTGGTCAGAAAGTGTTTTGCTGGGAGAGGATGTAAAATTGTACTGGCATGACAGTTCCCGGTCCACCACTGGATTTCCTTCCTGACATTTGCAGGCAATAAATGCATCATTGTTGCATGGTCTGGTAGGGAATTTAGAAATTTTAAGAGAAAACGGTGATACAACCTTCCGCGTGGTACCGCGAAGCTGGCGAAATTTAAGAGCCCTACCAAGCTCTGCACTTGTTTGAGGGTGACGCACTTTTTCTCCAAGATGGCAGTAAGATTTTGAATGATCTTCGTGCATTTGTCTTTCGGAAGTGCCATTCTGTTTTCCCAAGGGAACCACTGAATTCCTAGGAACACCATTGTTTTTTGAGGAATGAGTGTGGATTTTTTGAAATTTATATGCCATCCTAGATATGTTAAGAGAGCTATTAGCATGTGTACGTGATTTTGAAGAGTTGAATGGTTTTGGTGCACCAAGAAATAGTCGTCCAAGTAGACGACAATCCTTACACCTTGATTGCGGAGAACTTGAGCTATCCAATTGGATATTGTAGCAAACGTTTTTGGAGCTGTGCTTAGTCCAAAAGGTAAACATGTCATTTGCAACAATTCGTTTTTGTAAATGACCCGTAGGAAGCGTCTGTGACTTTTCGTTACTGAAAGGTGAAAATAGGCTTGTGAAATGTCTACCTTGCATAGCCAGTCGTTCTCCTGCAGAAAATCCGGTATTCGATGCATATTTATTAACCGAAATTTGTCCGGCTGAATGTACCGATTGAGGGTTTTCAGATTGAAAATAGGCCTCATCGATCCATCGCTTTTCGGTACCAAGAACATCGAGGAAACGAAACTTGGGGTTGCCTTTGCTCGTTCCAGGATACTCTGAGATTTCATTTTTTCTATTATGCACGTCATCTCTTCGGATTCGCTTGTGTTGGCTAATCGTTTCTGCACAGCTGGTAAGGTAAGTGGAGGTCTTTTTACGAAGGGTACCCGATACCCTTGAATCATTTTTAAAATTACCTTTGGCGCGCCGATCTTTTGCCACCTCCTTTGATACTTTTGTAGCTGACCAGCCTGAAACTGTCTCGAGTCATTGTCTCGACCTTTTTGCATTTCCTCTACTGGCAGAGGGAGAGTGATGCCGTTTACGACCACCTCGCTGGGCGCCGTGAGGTCTAGGGCCGAGATGTGTGTTTCTGCCACGAAAGGAATCGTACTGGCCTTTCGTATGCCTATGGCCACCAAGATTATGTGGCTCTTGTTGGTTTGGCTCTCCCGAAGAGCCATGATTATATGATCCACTCCCCGAGAGTGGATAAAAATGTTGCCGACGATCAGCAGACAAATCATATGTTCTTGGGTTACCACGCAATGGTCCCTTATAAAAACCTGGTCCCCCCGAGGGACGGTTAGATCGCTTACTATTTCCAGGTTGTGAAGAGCGGGGAAAACTTGCATTATTATAAGGCCAAAACGTTTTACGGACACCACCAGCCTTTTCCAAAGCACTAGTAAAAGCGTCAGCATTAAATAAGCGAGTACAAGAGGGTGGTATCTTATTTAGTGTCGATTTCATTAAAGGATCGCGAACATGAGCAATGATGGCATCACGACGCAGTTCTATACTTTCTGACCTATGCCCACATGTTAATTGCAACAAATCACTAGAAACTTTATGAAATTCACCCTTAACAAATAACTCTTCAAGCTTATTACTTAAGATGTCCGTATTAAAACCACTACTATCAGCCCAAGCAATCAAAGAGCGCAAATTATCTTGGAGTATCTCACGTTGTTTTAAAACACAGAAGGTTAATGCTGCGTATGACTTATCGGAATGAGACATATGACGATTAGAGTCATACGCATTTACCTCCTCGTTTGTTTCCAATTCGCAGAAACCTGGAGTGTGGTAATATATTTTTTGCGTGTCAGCATAGCGTACCTCATTCCACGAAGAACTATCAAATCTTTGAACATCTAACAAATATTTCAAATAATTATCCGGTGTTTTAGGAACAGAAGGTTCCTTTAACTTAGTCTCAATGTTAAAAGCGAATTCCGAAGGAATATTTTCATCAAAATTTTCATTATAAAGATCACGGCTAATTTCAGATATTGTTGAAATGTTATCAGTACAGTTATTATCGTTATCACTATACCTATTATTATAAGAAACAAATTTTCGTAACTCACTGATTTCTTTTGTTAGTTTTTCAAGCTTCCGGTCGGACTTCCGACTGTGCTTGCTTTTTTGGCGACGCTTGTGGCGGTGAGAACGCTTACGTTTTCCTGACGATGAACTCGACGATGAACTCGATGTAGAACTCGACGAACAATTATCGCTAGAGTTTTCTGTCTGCCTCCGAGTCACAACCTTTTCTTTAGCATCATTACTTTGATACACATCATTACTAGGGCATCTGTAATTTTTTATAATATTAAAACACTACGCTGAATAACTTATATAACAACGTATCGGCAGTAACAGTTTCCTAAAAGAAACCAAATTTTATCACGAACGGAAACTCCGTTAAAATAAATAATAAAAGGTAAAAACTTACGCATCCATGATGAAAACTGTTTTAGTAATATAGACTTATTATCGAAAAGAACTATGTATTTTAACTGATTATTTCTAACCATGAACTATTAAATGAATGTTCAACAAAATGGCGGATTGAAATATAAATATTTCAGACAGAATTATGGACGCGTGTTCACTTGACGGGAATCGAAACGCCAATGATTTAAAATGGCGAGAATTCTTCTCTCCAATTGCACCTGGTGATGGCGCTGTTTCCGCTGGAACCCGGAAATGACGTCAGAAAAGAGGTAAAATCACTAAAATTGACGGGAAACGGATGTGCCTATCTCAATATTAAGCTTCGAATAACGGTCAAGTGGTTTAATAGTATTATTTTTACATTTATTTAATTATTTTAGCACTGAATATTGTGTTATTAAAGTCACTTCGGCTTCTTTTCAGCCTACTTATCTTGTACTATTCATACAGGATTTAATTATTATAAAAAGCCGTGACATAGCCTTTGTACTTGGGTTATGTAAGCACCACAAACTAACAAGTGATGCTACGCAGTAATTACTACGGAATATATCGTAATACTTTTTTCCATAAAAAAGTATAAAACTATCAGGATTGTTCTTTTTATAACAACCTCTAGCTCTAGGTGTAAACAATAAATCCTTGCAAAGTTCTTTTCTCCTGGAACTTTCGTTTCAAAAGATTGCCTTGCAGTGTTGCTTATTTTTTGGTTTTACCTAAATCTATAAAGTTCTAGTCTTCTGGTACTTTTCTATCTGTTGTTACTAGCTAGACAAATTAAATGTAACTGTCAATCCCAGTTTTAATCCATGACCCAGTAACAGGTTTTCAAAAGAGAGAGCTAGCCAAAGTGTGACGGCAAGAGTTTTCAGGTTAAAAACCTGATCATCGCTCTTAACACTTTCAGTGTTGCTTCTTTTTTAAATATTTTACACTGTCACTCATTCTCACATTAGTTCCATTATAATTTTCTTTTGACAAAAGCATGGGAGTAGCAAGCAAGCTGTAGGATTTGAGATTCGAGGATTATAACTATTTTTGTCGTTTCACTGCCATTGTTGACCATTTCACCTCAGTGTAGTAGGAGTTATATTGTTCTGTGCACTGTACGCGCCCTAGCAACCAGCCTGTTACTTGTAACCAACAAAGCGTGCCACCTATTTATGGTGTTAGCGACAGCCTAACTGCGCGTGTGTGCCTTTCAGCATCACCAAACTACGGAAAATGACAAACATTCGTTTGTAACGTTTAATTTTTAAAAAAATTTACGCATTACAAAATATTATTTCTTCAAACAGCATTGAGGGTAGGTTTTCCCCATTGGATGCTATCTCATCTACTGGATTAGAGACGTCGATCGTAGCTGCCTCGCATCTTGCTCCATGACAAGAAAACAGACAAACATATTAGCATTTGAGACATACAATATTAATACCAATCGACTAAGCCTATTATATTTATTTTATATTTAACATTTTACGGGTATTAGTACAAATATATCTCATTATTATTATGGCAATCAGCTGTTAGACTAGGAGCTCGTGAACCCCAGAACTTCGTTATTGTATAAAAGCTGAAAGTTTGTCAGCGAATGCTACCAACACAGCTAAGAACAATGGACCATTATGAAGTTTGGGTTACCGTGGCTTTGGCAGGTAAACGGTACTAAAGGTGTGTAAAATACCGATCTAAATTCATCAAATAATAAAGTGCGATTTTTTGGTATTACCTTCAGAATATTATTAAAAATCACGTTATTCATTGCCAGACACTTAACACTGTGGCAAACCCTTGCCAGACACCCTTAATGTTTATGAAATTATAATTTTACTTACGTTATAGTATAAACCCTGATTTTTATATATAATACCTACATGGGTTATAATTATATGATGTTTCCTCATTAGCCAGACATATTTGATAGTTCCAACCCCTTGCCAGGCAAACATTGTAAATCTTAAGAAGATTATGCAAGACTTATGCAAATATACAGAGTGTCCCAAAGGTCGACGTCAAGCCGAAACCGGGTGATAGGCTAGGTCATAACAGTTATCAGAAAAATATGAAAAAAAATTTCACTCATGTATTTTTCAAATTATAGTACTTTTTTGTTTCTTTTTTTTAAATGCACCTAACTGCTGTTGCTACAAATATTGATTTTTTACCAAAGTTTCTTTTTTAACAAGTTTCTGAACAGTGTTTCTGCAATCTGTAATAAAAAATTTTAAACCAACTGCTCCAGCTTGAAAGAGGATGTCATTTTATGCCGAACCAAGTATTCAAAATTAATTTTTCGGCCTAATTTAACTGCCTGTACTGAAAAAAAAGTACTACGCTATTTTAGCAAGTAACTTAAAAAAGTGGCGCATTTAATAACAATTCTAAAATGGTGTAGCACTTACTACATTATTTCTTAGACTTGGCGCGAAACATGTTTTTTCAAAAAAACTCAGTTGCGAGCTATTTCTCTTATAACTTTCAGATTATGGTTTGAATGAGATAGTGTGAGTCATTCCATAAAGTGTGAGTGAGATCAGTAGGAATCCTCAATGAGTAATTAAAAGGTTTTTTTAAAGGAAAACAATTTCGTTTTAGTATAAAATTAATTTTCGTGCATTTAAAATATTTTTACAAAAGATGCTGAAATTGTCTTCCTTCAGCCACAATACACGAACGACATCTCCTTAAAAAAATCTTGATATAAGGTGGACGAATCGTCCGTTATTGACGAAATCCGCTACTTCCATTAATCTCCCTTGGAGCTCAATTAAATTTTCAATGGGTTTTGAATAAACCTTTTCTTTCACTGCTCCCCAGTAAAAAAAGTCCAAGGGATTTAAATCAGGTGAGTGGGCTGGCCATGTTATCGTACTACCCCGCCCTATCCATCTACCCGGATACTCTTCATTTAAATGCTCTCTAACTAAGCGGTTATAGTGCGCTGGGCAGCCATCTTGTTGAAACCACATTTCCCTGAACAAACTCAGTGGCACGTCTTCCAGTAAATTGGGTAAATGGTTTTCATATTTTTCTGATAACTGTTATAACCTAGCCTATCACCCGGTTTCGGCTTGACGTCGACATTTCAGACACCCTGTACTTTTTGGTGCAGATTTATATAACTGATAATCTATGTTAAAAACATCTTAAGAAAAGACATACGATGCTACAACTACCTTAAATTGTTAAAAATTTTAATTTATTTAGTCAATAACAGGTTTAAAAAAAAGCCACATTAAACATTTCTCAAAATTTTTATTAAAAACAGGTAAATTACACTACAAGTTATTATTAAGGATAAAAATATAGATTGATGACATTATAGTGCATAAAAGACAATTCATTCATTATTGTTATCATCACCAATTTTATCATTTTCTTTGTCACTGTTACTCAATTCGATACCGTGGTTTTCTTCTTCTTCGTCAGTTTCTGTAAAAAGTGAAAAAGGTTATGGGATTGAAATTTAGAACAAATGTAAAAATATTTGAAATAGTTATACCTGAGACAGTTTTCAGTGAATCTCTTACGAAGTCTGGTAACTGACCACCTTCGAACCATTTAAACACTTTCAATTTTGAAAAAAGGAAATAGTCACTGGGAGCCAGGTCCGGACTGTAGGGCGGATGACCGATTTCTGCAAACCCAGTGGCTTTTAAGGCATCCCTCGCAATGCGAGCGGTGTGAACGGGCGCGTTGTCTTGCAGAAACAACACTTCGCGCGCCAACTTGCCTCGTCTCTTCTAAACGACTGCTTTACGTGCTTGACCATTCATTGTAGTTCCCTTAGGTAAGTAAAAATAAAATTCCTTCGCTATCCCAAAAAATGGTCGCCATAATCTTGGAGGCCGACTTTTTATTTGGTCTACGGATACGATGCGATTACAAATTTCATCCAAATCGCTCTGACACAACTCCAAAAAATCCTGACTACGTCGTTGTTTGTCGAGCGGCGTGAGCATTCGCGCGCGCAAATTTTTTTTCTTGTGTAAATTTTGGTGCAAAATTTGTCCGATTCGCTCTTTACTAATCTGCAACTCTTCATCTATCTGCCAAAATTTAATTCTACGGTCGGCCAATACAAATTTTTCAACTTTTTGAACATTTTCTCCAGTGACTGGGCGACCCGGGCGAAGATTTCTTCAAAAATGTGTTTCTGCGATTTTCCTTTTTTCACAAGGAATGTAATCACTGCGCGGTGCTCAAAATAGCGAGAATTTTCAGTTTCAGTCGACATGGTGTTGTTGCTTGTTCCAGGGATGAAGTGTTAATGAACCGAATGAAACAAAGGTGTGTTATTTATACTACCACTTATTTGGGCAACTATACTATTTCCTTTTCTTTATTTTCACGATGACAGCTCCTGTGTAACCTTGTGCGAGCGTTTTTTTTTTTACATTATGTATGCATTATTTTATAAAAATATGACGTGTACACACGTACAAGGTTATATAATACCAGAGTCGGAGAAACTGATAGGAATGGAGCTATTGGATAGAGCCAGAGAGCATTATATCAAATTAGGACTGTCATCGAGAAAATAAAGAAATGGAAATAGTATAGTGTTATCAGTAACGAGATGATTAGTCATTGCTAAGTACCTCAGGTCGCGAACTTATCAGCCACCCCTCGAATATACTGCCTCGCGCTCGTTCCTACAGCTACCCTACATACTTGTCTGGCAAGGGGTTGGAACTATCAAATATGTCTGGCTAATGAGGAAACATCATATAATTATAACCCTTGTAGGTATTATATATAAAAATCAGGTTTTATACTATAACATAAGTAAAATTACAATTTCATGAACATTAAGGGTGTCTGGCAAGGGTTTGCCACGGTGTTAAGTGTCTGGCAATGAATAACGTGATTTTTAAAAATATTCTGAAGATAATACCAAAAAGTTGCACTTTATTATTTGATGAATTTAGATCGGTATTTTACACACCTTTAGTACCGTTTACCTGCCAAAGCCACGGTAACCCAAACTTCATAATGGTCCATCGTTCTTACCTGTGTTGGGAGCATGCGCTGACAAACTTTCAGCTTTTATAAAACATCGAAGGTCTGGGGTTCACGGGCTCTTGTAATATGTTGTTACAACACAATAATTGTTTCTGCCAATTCCAAGTATTATTGAATACTTGGAATTGAATTGAATTACTTGGAAAGGTGAATGTTTTCCTCCTCCAAAATTATCGAAACTTAATCTTGTCCTTAGTAGTCTACATGTTTCGCCTCCCGGCCTGGATGGTATCCCGTACTTCCTTACAGCTAGATCAGCGACAGCCTTTAAAGAGTCGCTTACTTAGTGCTATTATTATAATTTCTGTTACTGGTCAAATCCCAGATCCTTGGAAAGTATCCGTAGTTAACCCATTACTAAAAAGCGGTAACGACCCTTTAGATGCAGACTCGTGCAGCCCCTTGCCGTGGCCTCTTATCTTTTGAAAATTACAGAACATCTTGTAAAAATTGGACTAGAATGGTACGTGGAATACCACAATAGTTGTATTGTGGTATTCCACGTAAAGAATACCAAATACAACTACATACGTTGTGCTGGATTAATAAACTTAGCTAACATACGAGAAATAGTTCGATTAAACCTTTTTACAAGACCTCACGTTTTGTGATGCATAGTGGTAACAAATCATTGTTGTAAGCCGAACTGTCCCAGAGTATTCCTTATCAATCTAGACATGTAATCGAGCCTCTACCAGATACAAGTTTCGAATTGTATCTTGAAGTATTTCCAAAATGAGACCTATTCTACGATGGGATGCTTTTGCAGATAATCGTTGAATATTTAATAAGTATGCTTGTTGCTTATGCTTATTGCTTATATGCTTATTGCTTATATACAAATTTTCAGCAAATTATAGTTCAAAAAGTATTTATTTTAATGGCTCCAAAATGTAACATGAAACATGAATTACACGGATTGAACGCATAACATGAAGCCTCGACTGAAAAAAAAAACAAAAAAAACATGGATTCGTCAGAGTCTGTTGTGGTGATGCTGAATTACAATTTTTTGTATTTGATGTTCTTTCCGATCGTATGAAGTGCTATCAATGATTATTCCACAATACTTCAAACATGAGTTTCTCAAGTGATGAAGTTAATTTTCTCGTTTATCGATACTTGCAAGAATCAGGTACGACAGTTCAATGAACTTTGTAAGACGCTATAGTATTGAAAACAATAGTGTTAGTTACTAAAACGTCTACAAATTATATTATCTTATAATTATTTTTTAGGTTTTCATCACTCTGCATACACTTTTGGAATTGAATCACACATTTCTCAAAGCAACATCAATGGTGCTCTTGTTCCTCCAGCAGCACTGCTAAATATACTTCAAAAGGGACTTCAATACACTGAAGCTGAAATAACAATAGGCGAAGATGGTATTTACAATCGTTATCGTTATATTATCAACCGATCTGAAATAGAATGACATTCATAGACTCCATTGTTTCTACTTTTTGATTTCATTTCTCATTTTTAGGTACTGAAACAAGAATAACAGAAAGCCTTAGTTTAATTGATGCAGTCACCCCAGATATAGTAGCTGCAAGACAGAATGCCCACAATGCACAAAAACAAGCCATCAAAACAGAATCTGGTTCTGGAGGAGAACAAAACGGTGTTGAAGTATGTATTATACACAGCACCTAAAGTAATTTGTGTTGCTATATTTTATGTAAATATTGTTATATTACAGGCTACTACAGGTAGTGCAACACCTGCTCCTACTGGGGCAGCAACCCCGAGTGCACCAGAAAACATGGAACTTGATCAGTCTATTGAAATTCCTGCTAGCAAAGCTACAGTTCTAAGAGGACATGAATCTGAAGTGTTTATTTGTGCGTGGAACCCTAGTACAGATCTATTAGCTAGCGGGTCTGGTGATAGTACTGCTAGGTGAATATATTATCATTTGCAAGTATTTAAAAATAATTTAATAAATAAATAAATAAATTTGATTAACATACTTTGGCTAATTAGGAACTTTAATGCACTTTTAGGATCTGGGATATGTCAGATAATCCTGCCACTGCTCCAAATCAACTAGTGTTAAGACACTGTATTCAAAAAGGGGGAGCAGAAGTGCCAAGTAACAAAGATGTTACTTCCCTGGACTGGAATGTAAGGCTAACAATTGTATAATTTTTTACAAAGTAGTTTAGTTACACTTCATCACAATTTTTTTTTAATTTGTATTTCAGTGTGATGGTAATTTGTTAGCCACTGGTTCTTATGATGGCTATGCACGTATATGGACTACTGATGGGACACTTGCCTCAACATTGGGCCAGCACAAAGGACCTATTTTTGCTTTGAAGTGGAATAAAAGAGGAAATTATATATTGAGTGCCGGGGTGAGTATTCAAGTAAAGTAATAATGTAGACTGAATGTTACTTCTGGATGGTGTATGTATACACTAAAGTAAAGTAATAATGTAGTCTGAATGTTACTTCTGGATGGTGTATGTATACACTGTGTCCTGGCATGTAGTAATAAAACTTTAGGAGCAGTAACTATAAACTATTTTATAAACAAAACTACCCCATATGGGGGTGGATTCCAAAACCGTACCAGTCTGCAGCTACTTTTATTTTTATTTTAGCAAAATCCTTTTTTTTTTTATTTCGGCCGAAGCAACACCCTCACGGGAGGGAGGTGGAAGATGCGTCATGCATACCGCCGCAGGCATACCGGCTCTGCGGGGTGATGTGGGACTCACGAGAGTGGCACCTAACCACTAAAAAACCACCTTGCCGGCTGTAGCATAAGAATGCTGTGCAGCCTTCATCTGAGCTACACCCGGGCTGGGATGTGGGTGTGAGAGCGGGGACCCGCGGAGAAAAATAATCACTTAGAGTGCTAGTGACAGTTTGGATGATGATTATTTGGCCTGGGTAGCCTTAAGCTGGTCCAGATTAGCCGAGAGCTGATCGGGGGGATCCGAGATTGCATTTCTCAGTCTACGGACTTTGTACCTCGAAGGCATGGACGGAGCAGTATAAGCTACTGACTCGCGTATGAGGGGGTTAGGATGCTCTTCGGATCGCTTGAAATAAGCGGTGGAGAGCGTCCTAAGGTGTTGTTGTATTGTAGGTAAGTAGAGATCCCTGTGCAGGTCTGCGTTTCGCACGTACCACGGAGCATCCGTGGCCCGGCGGCAGAAGAGATTCTGGACTACCTGCAAATTATACAAATCGGAGGGTTTTGCATGGGCAAAGATTGGTGCGGCATACGTCATGACTGATCTCACGCAAACCTTAAAAAGCGTTCGCTTGTTCCTAAGAGACATTTTACTGTGCCTGCCTAACATACTGTTTAGGTGGCCCATGTACATACGGGCGAGTCTGGTAACTGAGTATGTGAGGTCGGAATGAAAGCGTACGATCAAGTGTTACGCCTAGGTACTTGGTGATTTGTGCCCACGGGATGGGCGTACCTAGCATTCGGATATGGGGGTCGCAGGGGCGACGGCGTTTATGATCGAAGCGTATCGCAGAGCTTTTCTCTGGATTTATATCGATTCGCCATTTTTTAAACCAAGCTCCGAGGTCGTTTACGGCCTTCTGGAGTTTGGTGATGAGGGTGTCGACGTACACGCCCTTGACGTACAGGGCGGTATCATCGCCAAAAAGGGAGAGTTGAACACCTTTTGACGGGATAGGTATGTCATTGGTGTATATGGTGTACAAGAGAAGGGCGAGTACCGAGCCCTGAGGGACTCCCGCCCTGAGGGGGCGGGGGGTGGAGAGCGTACCTTCGTGTTTAAAACGAAAGGTGCGATTTTAAATATAGGAGTCGACTAGTTTGACTAGTCGATCGGGTAAGCCTGTGTTATAAAGCTTATAAATGAGACCCGCGTGCCAGACTTTGTCGAAAGCCTTGGCTACGTCAAAGAATACAGCGACTGTTTTTAGTCGCCTGGGGTAGAAGCCGTTGAGTATGTACTCGGCGATTCGGTGGACTTGCTGAGGGCACGAGTGCTTGGCTCGAAAGCCGAATTGGTGGGGGATAATGAGGGGGTCACCGTCCGCTGGGGAACTGGGTGGTCCTTCATTCGAGCGAGTATGATTCTCTCGAGAAGTTTAGCCATGGCCTTGAGTAGGCTGATGGGTCCGTGATTAGCCGGGATATTCAAAGGTTTAACCGCTTCTTTCCAAGCTTTTGGAAAGTAGCTAAGGTCGAAGCAGGCATTGAAGATAATCGCAAGCAAGGTAAGCACCTGCCGAGGCAGTTGCTTAAGTGCGTGGTTGGAAATTCCATCCGCACCCAGGGCCTTCTTGGATTTCTGTCTTCTGATGAGGAAAAGAATCTCATCGTTAGACACTGAAATGGGGTTGGCGGTGACTGGACGGGAGTCTTTGCAAAGGTCTTCTCTCTCTTTCGTCTTCCACTGCCTGTATGTGCGTAGGATCTGTGGGTTGCGTACTCGGGGAGCATTGTGAAGCAATGCTGTCGGCGAAACATTCAGCTTTCTCGTCGTCGTCGAAGGCGATAGTGCCATCGGGACGAGACAACGGAGGGGTGTTCGTGAGTCTAGTCGGAGGGCTTTCGCCATCCTATAGTACGCCGTGTGAGAGCGGCGTTTTTAGCTTTGATTAAGTTGCTAATGTCCAAGAGAAGCTTGGTGTTGCCATGCTTAGCAACCTTTTCATTCTCACTGATGGCCGAGTTAATGGCGGCAGTGAGTGAATCGACTATCGAGTCGATTTTATCCGTGCTATCGAGATAGTCGGATGAAATCGCGAGGGGGCAGTCTGGGGCTTCCAAGGCCGAAGACAGGGTGTGCTTGAAACCTTCCCAGTTGGATATAGGTTTTCGGAGCAGGAGGGTCGTTTTGGGGTCCTAGTATTAAAGACACCGGGCGGTGGTCTGAGCCTAAGTCGTCTAGAGGCTGTATGGTCTGGTCTGTATGGCTCTTGGAGCGGTCGAGGTTGATTCCTTTGACTTTGGCAAAGTCAAGGATGTCCGGGGAATGAAGTGGATTAATCGGGTAATGAGTGGGTGTGACGTGAGATATGACGTCAAGATCCAGTGACTTCGTGATGTCTAGTAGTTTAACACCTGTGGCGTTGGTTGACAAGCACGTCCAGTCGGTATGTTTGCAATTGAACTCGCCGAACATAATGACGGATTGCCCTAGTTCGAGTAAGTCTTCGAAGTCACTACGAAGGGGCGCTGTTTTACAAGGTATGTAGACCGAGGCTATGACATACTTGTGTAGGCTGTCTATGACGTCACAGCCTACACAAAGTGGCCTCCATGTTGGCGAGTGGAGGTGTGGGAATCTGTGAACAGTGAACAGTCCTCTTGTAGTATATGGCAGTGCCGCCTCGTTGGACGAGTGCGGGCCTGTCGTCACGCACAAGAGAGTATTTGGGAATAGAGAGATCCCTGGTGTGATGCAGTTTTAAAAATGTCTCTTGAACAAGGATTAACTCCGGCTCGATGTTCTTAATGAACAGTTTGAGCTCGGGAAGTTGGTTGATTAGACCTCGGGTGTTAAACGAGATCAGGGATAGACCCCTGGGTTTGGTCCGACCAGTCAGGGCGCTAGTTGGAGAACTCATTATAGATTGATTTATAATGAGTTAATAAGGGACTGGTACTCGAGCAGTACCATAAATCGTTCTTGGCAGCGGTGGCACTGCCCGGGGTGGCCTCGGCGATGCGGCATCTCGACCGAGATGTCGGAGAGGCCGCAGATAGTGCGTGCCTCTCTGAAGAACTCTCTGGATCTTGGCGGTTAGGATGACCAAGGTTAGGAGGAATTGTCTGCCGTTCTTGCTGTGCATCTTATGCGTAAGTGTGGTAAGCGAATTGCTTTTGGGTGAGGAGCCTCGTCAGGGCTCTGAAGCCCTCGATGGTCGGGACTGTGAGTTTCACCGCCTCGTTGAGATTCGAGGCGTGTGTGTAATTGATTTTATTTTCCGAGCATAAGCTGAAGCCTAGAGGCCATTTGGCCTTTTCCCGTAGGAAGACGGGCGGAGGGGTCTGCGCTGTTGCGGGGACCGGATTGCAGCGCGAGGCTGGCTTAGTGGGGGCGGCGGCTATTCCGACAGGGTGCGTCACTTTTAGTGACATTAGGGAGGGACGGGCAGGTGGTTGGTGCCGGAGACACCGGCCTGAAGGCGGGTGTCGGCGACACCGGGTAATTTTTGGTCCTCTTGGAGCGCCGCTCAACCAGCGTGAAGCTGGCAGTGGAGGGCTCAGGGGAGCCGGTGATGGTGTCCGCGACCGACGCGGATTCGGCGCTGCTGCTTGACGCAGTGCGCTTGTGACGGCGGGAGGATTGGGTCGATGTCGTAGAGGTTGGGGCAAAGAGTGCTAAGTAGTGAGAGAATTACGTTAGCATCGAGGGGGAGCCTGAAGCGGCGACGCCATCAGCGAATTGTTTCACCAGGTCATTGTGACGTTGTGGAGCCATTGCGTCTGGCGGGGGCGGGGCAGGGGTGCTAACAAAATATATGTTAAATACAATACATAAATAATTAATGACCGACCTAACAGCCAAACCCTAACTATCTAACCCTATCGGCGGTAGGGGGGATGGGGACGACCGCAGCGGTGCCGCTTATTCGGACAGCACTGTTCCGCACACTGGATAAGGCCCAGGGCAAATGGGATCGGGTCTTCCGGTTTCTTACGGCCTGAAGGGCCAATAAAGCGCACCGGGGCAACGCTAAACAGGTTTCGTTGGCACAGTTAGTATCCACCTGTTCACGAAGTCTTGAGCTCGACGAACTTACACACACGAAGTAACACCTAGAACGGTGAATCCCGTCGATGTAGCTCACGTGCGAATAAGTAGTATGGTTACCGAACCAACCAGTCGCCGTGAAAATGGCGTTGTGAAAATCGATACGGTAGAACAAATTGTGAAATTTGGAGCCAATTTAGTGCGAGGGCTAAAATGGCGGGTAAGTGGTCAGCGATCGACGTGCGAACGAATCAGCACTCAAACCGAGACTGCAAAATTCACCGTAATTTGTAAAACAACGGCGGTTTAAGTTCTACGTGTCGTAGGGGGGCAATGTTGGTGTTATTTTATAGACAAAGGTATAGAGTAACTAATACCATTAAAAAACTGGCAAATAACTGATATTTGTAATGGCCGAAGGGAGAAAGTGTATATTTTTCACTATTTGAGCGCATCTGGGCGCTTTATTCTAAAATTTTGCGAAAGCTTCACCAATAACCCATTCTTTTTTTGTATCTCTTAACAATATTAGAGTTGTTTAACAAATTGATATAGGAATCACTGCTCTCGGTCTAATAGTTTAAGAGTTATTGTTGTTCAAAAAGACCCCTTTTCTCGCGGGTGCAAGCGCAGGAGAGCGACCCACCTCCTTTGTTGCGTTGTGTGTGAGCGGATACGGACTTGTATTTTTATAGGGAATAAGAAAGAGACAACGATTGGGTCAAATAGTCCTAATTGAATCTTAAACGCCTAATCGGCAAGGTCAGTAAGTCGCTTTGTATCCTACGCTTGTGTTTCGTTACGTCTGTGTTCATCATGCCTTGTGAAGGTTTCGAATATTCGAATGCGCATATCGCGGACATTCATTTTGTGTACGAACATTCAGTTTGTTGCGATGGCAACGCAAGTGCTGCGGTGCGGGAATATCGTCGGCGCTGTCCAAGACGACCAACTCCTAACTTCCGTACGTTTATCAACGTTCACAACAGAATAGCTGAACATGGGATTCACCGATTACCAGTTGCTCGTGTTTCGATTAGTAGAGACGAATCGGATATAGATGTATTAGCAGAAATAGCGAGATATCCTCGACTAAGTGTACGCAGGCTTAGCATTCGCCTTGGTTTACCCAAAACAACAGTTTGAAAGATATCGAAGAGAGAAGGACTTCATCCTTATCATTTTAGAAAAGTGCACAATATTTTGGATTTGATAACCAGGCGCGAGCAGTTTTTTGTATGTTGCTGAATAGAAATGTACGGATGCATACAATTTTTATCAGACAAATAATGGGGACAGACGAGGCAAAATTTACAAGAACGGGGATAACAAATTTTCGCAATTTACACACCTAGGCTGAGGAAAATCCTCATGCAACAAGACTTGCATCTTTTCAGCACGAGTTTTCAATTAACGTTTAGGCGGCGATGATAGATGATAAACTGATTGGTCTAATAGAATTACAACCAAATTTGAATGGCGCCAGATTTCTGGAATTTCTGAATAAAATTGTTCATGCTGAAATGAAGAGCTTGCCGCTTGTCTACAGACGCCGAATGTGGCTGCAACTGGATGGCACATTTTGCATGAGCAGTACGCGAGCATTTAAATGCTTTTTATCCTCAGTGGTCGAGGAGGAGCAGTTGCCTGGCCCATTAGATTTTTTTCTTTGGAGTCACATGAAACAACCTTTTTATTTTGAGCCAGTAAACACGCGAGAAGAGCTGTGGAATAGAATCATGACGGTGACCAGCAACATTCGTGAGAATGCACACGTGCTAAGAAGAGCAACAACAGAAGTCGCGCTTAGAGCGACAACTTGTGTGACTAACTGTGGTGGTCACATTGAGCACTTATTTTAAGATCGCTGAAATTTGTAAGCATTTATTTTTAATAAAACTGTCATTCATACTTTGTACTTTTTGATTTATTCCGTCTCTTAATCCCTGATTTTTAGTTTTAGATCCCACTTTAATAAAAAAAAAACAATCACTTCCTATCTGCTTTTTGTAATTATCATGAATCGGCAACCTGCGCGAGCGCCTGCGAGAAAAAGGGTCTTTTTGAAGAACAATAACTTTTAAACTATTAGACCGAGAGCAGTGATTCCTATATCATTTCGTTAAAAAACTCTAATATTATTATGAAATTAAAAAAAAAGATGGGTTGATGTAGTTTTCGCACAATTTTAGAATAAAGCGCCCAGATGCGCTCAAATAGTGTAAAAAATTAACTTTCTCCCTTCGGCCATTACAAAAAAACAGTTATTTGCCAGTTTTTCAAATTTTATTAGTTACTCTACATCTCTGTCTTTAAAATAAAAATAAAAGTCGCTGCAGACTGGTAAGATTTTGGAATTCACCACCCATATGGGATATTTAAGTCGATAAAATAGTTGATATTTACTGATCCTAAACTTTGATTACTACATGCCGGGACACACATTTGCTGCGTTCCGTTTGCCGATTACAGCGCTCACAGCGCTCATATACCCGTTCCGTTTGCCCGTGAGCGCGCTCACAGCGATATCGATACGTCATCAATGACGTCATAAACGCCGCCATCTTACCGCTCACAGTGCCAACGCTACGGAGCATGGTCGCTGTGAACGGCCTGTCAAAACTGACACATGACGTTACTTTGTTGATGTTTTTATTAGTCGATTAAAGATTTTAAAAGCTTGCTTATTCATTTTCTTTCGTAATAATGTAAAAAAATGGCTCCTGCTTCATTCAGGGTCAAAGATCTTAATGAAATTATAACTTTAGACTTAATCGACGAACAATCAGAATGTTAGCGCGCTATTTACCGTTCCGATTGCAATATCACTAATAACACTTTTAGCGCGCTCAAACGAATCGGAACGGTTTTGAGCACTTTTAGCGCTGTGAGCGCTGTAATCGGCAAACGGAACGCAGCAATTGTATAAAAGTTAATAATTCAACCTAACAAACATGTTCACAAATCTTTCCTCTTTTAGTTTAATACAAATGTTGATAATTTTATTTTGTTTGTGAACATCAGGAGTGACATAGAGCTTGGTATTAACTGTTTGTCCCAGTAGTAGGGACTTAATATTCATTAATACTATTGGAGAAAAGATTTGATTGTGTTTTTTATTATAAGTAATCAATAAGTTCGGAAACTAAAGCAATTTTGAATATTCTTTTGCCATTTCAAAGGTAGATTTTGTAGAAGAAACATATTTTATTCCGATTTTTCTACTGGATTAGGAATATCATAGGTGACACTGTGCAGGGACCTCTAGTTTTATAAGAAAAGGAATAGAAATATCCTCACATTAATAATTTATCTTTCATGTAAATACTTTATTACTTACTTTTTATGTTTACATCACATTTTTATGTCTATTTTATTTACAGGTTGATAAGACTACTATAATCTGGGATGCTGCATCAGGACAGTGTACTCAGCAATTTTCATTCCATTCTGCTCCAGCCTTAGATGTAGATTGGCAGACAAACACTTCCTTTGCTTCATGTTCAACTGATATGTGCATCCATGTCTGCAGGTTACATGTTGACAAGCCAATTAAGAGTTTCCAAGGACATACGGTAAGTTGAAACATTTTTATTATAATTTATTTTTATTTCTTAAGATTTGTTGTCTAATGATATTGTTGTCATTTGTATTATATTTCTTACAGAATGAAGTAAATGCCATAAAATGGGATCCCCAAGGCCAGCTACTGGCATCTTGCTCTGATGACATGACTCTTAAGATCTGGTCCATGAAACAAGACACATGCGTTCATGACTTACAAGCTCATTCAAAAGAAATTTATACAATTAAATGGTCACCTACAGGGCCAGGCACTCAAAATCCTAATATGAACTTAATACTTGCAAGTGCTTCATTTGATTCTACAGTTCGTTTGTGGGACGTAGAGAGAGGAGTTTGTATTCATACTCTTACTAAGCACACTGAACCAGTATACAGTGTTGCTTTCTCTCCTGATGGCAAGTATCTTGCCAGTGGATCCTTTGACAAATGTGTACATATATGGTCAACACAAACGGGAGGTTTGGTTCATTCCTATAAAGGTACTGGAGGTATATTTGAAGTGTGCTGGAATTCTCGAGGCAGTAAAGTTGGGGCTAGTGCTAGTGATGGTAGTGTATTTGTACTAGATCTTCGCAAACTCTAGTAAGTCTTAATGTGATCGTTAATAAATAAAACACCATGTAATCCAAGAGAAATAGTAAGAGAAAATTACTTTTCTACTTTTATAGCTACTGCAACAGAAGAAGTGAAGTGTTTGATTCTTGTTTATTTTATTTTGACAGTTCTTGAGCATTTTATTAATAATATTGATAGTTAATACAGATTTTATTCAACTTGTTCTTGTACAATGTATAAATGTGATTGTCATCTAGAAACTGCCTATATATTGATACTGTTTTGGGATATAGTAAACATACAAACAAAATTAAGTTAATTCATACAAAAGCTTATCTGGATTGTTTATTTTTGTAGATTTTTATGAATTGAAACCTAGCTATAAATTGTAGTTAGTATGAGCTACCAAGAATTGTTAATGTTATCAATTAACAACACCCATTTAGCAATTAGTTTAATTTACTAAGGAGGATAATTTTGTTTCAACCACATACCTACTGTCTTTACCAGTAATAGTTTTGTTTTTTTCAAACTATTTTAGTATTGTACACTGATACACTTTTGCAGTATTTCTATATGTTCATAGAATTTAATTTTTTCAATTATTAGATGTTAATATAAGATAGTAAATATTGTAAAAAAGGCTTTTCTTTTTTACTATTTTTTTCCATTTTTAGATGTATGGGACGAAAACAAGTGCTTCGATGATTCATACCAAAGCTTAGATATATGCTGTGCAAAGTTTTAGTCACTAAGGTTTGTTCCAGAGTGGTTCTGGGCAAGGCAAAAGCTGATCAAATAAAATGCGACTTTAATTTAAACTACATAGCATATATATTCTTAAAAAACACTACACCAATTGATTTTTTTAAATTTTCATCACTATGTAGCATAAAACAAGTCCCTTTTTACATGATAATTTAATTGAGACAAGTAGGCTTAAGGCAAAAGTAAGCTTATGGATTTCAGTCTAAGAAAATTGAGCGTTACTATTGCGGTTTTGTTTTGTTCTTTGTATAGAATGTGCACATTATTTGGAAACCATGGAATTAATATGTAGCACTGGTAAGTCCACTTCTTCTCAGAATGCAGGCCGAAGGTCTGGTACCGATTTCAGATTATCTAGTCTAGAACTTTTGGGCGAGACTATCTCGTCCAAACTCAACTTCCTTCAATTCCATAGGACAACAGCTTCGAAAAAGTTTAGAATCATCTCGAAGGTACTTGATTTTGCATGGAGTACTGCAGCCATATTTGGCATGATTTTGCTAAGTAGAAGCATTGGACTCCGTCGACCGATGAATCGACTCACAACTACGATATTGGAAAGACTTGAGCAGTGTCAAAAATTCGCAAGTCTGTTGGTATTTTATTTGGAGAGAGTTCGAATGCAATATTTGAAATTATACTCACTCTTTCTCCAACAGTCAACTAGGCGCAGACATTAGTTTCACCGTTAAAACATTTTGATGGCAAATTTTTAGCGTTGACAAGAAGTGGAATAAACTGCCTGCGTTTATCTTTGTGGCGTGTACCACCTTCATATTCACTATCGCTTTCCACTATGTGAGATGGATGACAAACTTCTGCCAATTGCTTATATATAAAAATTAGACATCGATCTATGTACCCGATCAACGAAATTAAAAAGAGTTTCTTTTTACTTATCTCATTCAATAAAAAGCAAATAATAGAGACATGTATTAAGGATGAAGGAACCTACAACGATATAATCAATATAAAATGATAATAATATTGATGTTACCTATTGGTAAATTAAATTAAAGCTAAAAAAGCTTTTTTTTTTGGTGGTGGTTGGTTTGTGTATTCATAAGTCATATATACACGGTGTAACAGGCGGGGTGGATCGACGGACTCTGAGAGGTAGGGGATCTCAATACCTACCAATTTAACTCCCATGTATGTTCAGCAATATTAAGTGGTTCTTGTGATATTTGGGATTTAGTGATTTTTATAAAAAAAAAGATTCTCGGAGAAAACTTGAAATTACAACCTGGTTTTCAGGTCTACTCGTGAATTTTTGCCTCAAAATAGTAAGTAGCGTCTGCATTCGAACTTGCGTAAGGTGAGGCGTGCCAGGGTCAGCTGATGTTTACAGTGAGTCTGAACCAGGTGCCGTGTAGTAATTCACGGTGAGTCGCGACTAAAGTGTTGTAGGTTACGTAACAAGGATTCCGAGTAAAATTTCCCCAGTGCGTCGGGGCGGTGTGGTATCGGTTCCGGATTGCCTGGCGGCTGCGTCGGCAAGGAGAGAGGTGTTCTGCTAAGGATCGGCAGAAAGTGCTGGTGCGGAGCCAAGTCGCAGGTTGATGAAGAGGGGTTGCGACCAGTCTTGCAACGTGGCCACATTATGCCCTGGCTCTGGCGTGGAGTCTTCGCTGCTGGTGTGGAGAGATGACGATGAAGGCTGCTCATGTTGCTCTGCTCGGGGTCACCACTTTAGAGAAATAAACCAAACGATCCCAACTAATTTCCCAAGTGATTGTGGCAACCAAGCCGCGACCCACGGCCCGACAGTCGTCGGAAAGTCATATTTTATATATTCTAATTGCTTAAATAAATTTGATATTGCGATGAAGATCACACGATATGATTGGTCGGTAAAGTAGCGCGTCACCGCTACATAGTTATTGAGTAAAATAAAATAATAGGATAAATTTTTTTTTACAAATCCCCAGACAAACACCAACTGTATGGCCTCAAAGTAAGCAGAGTTTGTGTTATGGATGACCACGCAGCAAGCTGGGGGAAACCAGAATAAACATACATATATAAATATCAATAACCATGACCCGAGAACAAACATCTCTATGTTGTCGCGCAAATGAATGCCCAGGCCAGAACTCGAACCTTGGACCTCCGGTGTATAAGGCAGGGCAACTTTTTATATTATCGCACAGTGTTGCCATGGTAATGACTTTTTTGAAGCACTGTTGAGCGCGAATGTTCATGTAAGAATCGAGCCCGTGACATGGACGAGAACTTCGGAACTTCCGCTGACAAGCCCCAACATTCATTTTCGGTTGCCAGTTGCAATGTGTCAGTGGTCGTTGCGTGATGTTCTTTGTATGTAAATATGGTGCAAGTGCGCGTCTACAAGTCTTGTCATAAGATAAAAAGAGGAATTAATTGGTGCGTTCCTATTGCCACTCACAGCGCTAAATCTGCTCATAACCGTTCCGAATCGTTAGAGCGCACTAAAAGTGATTTTTGTGCTATTGCAATAGGAAAGGTAAACATCGCGCTAACATTCTGATTGTTCGTCGCTTGAATCTAAAGTTATGATTTCCAGATCTTTGACCATAATAAAAACATCAATAAAAAACGTCATGTGTCAGTTTTGACAGGCTGTTTAGAGCAAGGAACATAAACTACGGCGAGAAGAATAACAACTTCATACTAAATAATGTGAACAGAAAGCCATTGATGCGCCATCTATTGGGGGCCCCCCTGAATTATACACCGGCGGGTATTTTAAATTATGGTGTCGTTTATAATATACTTACACCATAATTTTAAATTTTTAGGATTTTGTTATCTAAATAAAAGAGAATATTAAAGAGATGTGAGTTTATTAAAGAAAAAACTCATTATTGGTAGAACCGTATAAAATTTTTTGCAAAATACATTCAAATGTTAAAAGAGATGAGGTCATTTAAATACAATTTGGTCAGATATGATGTGAACTTGTAAAATATATGTGGACACGCCAAATGCAAAATTTGGATTCCGTAAAATAAAGGAGCAAATAAGGAAGAGAGAAAAGGAAGCCTTGCACTAACCTGTCTTCTGCTGGTCGGTCCTGGAACACAGCTCAGATGATCGGCTTATCCTGGGGTGGTTGGTGGACTTTGACCGTGGCGCCACGTTATCCAGGTTGCTTCGCTTTTCCGCGTTGATTTGGTTTTGTCCAAATATCTAGTTTGCTTAATGTGTATCCGATATTTTGTAAGAATACCGGCGCGGGAGACGAGGTGCTGAAATCAGCACCCGGCGGTACGCTTAGAACGACAGGAACGGTAGTCGCAGCGATCAGAGGAAGAATCTTCGAGAGACTGAGTTATTGTCAAAACGTTCGACATAGTCGAAATGTAATGCAAGGCGAGGGAAGGGGGGTGGAAGGTGAGGTAGCATACAAAAAATTTGTTTTCTAAATAGCTAACTAGATGGCGTTACCATTCCAGCCGCCCTTAAAGGGTCACCTTTAAAAACTATCATAGCGATTTAAATTATTACTATATGTAAAGTATGTGCGAAGCGAAAAAATACATATATTATACATATAAGAATATAGGTACATACTTATACTACGGATTATACATAAACTATAATATACAAACGGAAGTTTTCAAACGGAAGCTATGTCATTGAGTAGGAAGCGGACAAAGACGCACAACCGGTCGCAGATACGTTCCTCTAGCTGTCCTAACTGTAGCTACGCGAATAACTCCGTCCTTCGCGGGATGAACGCTTTCCACCACCGCTAACGGCCAGGCTAGCGGGGGTGAGTTGTCCGTTATTATGACAACCACTGTCCCGGCAGTGATGGAGCTGTCAGGTGTGTTCCACTTCTGACGAGTCTGGAGACTGTGGAGGTACTCTGTACTCCATCGACGCCAAAAGGATTGAACGAGTTGATCCAATAACGAATGTCTATGCAGGAGAGACACATTGTCTGACTCCACCGCGGGCGCGGGTAAAGAATAAAGTGGGGCGGTGTGAAGAAAATGACTTGGAGTCAGAGCTGCAGGTTCGGCTGGATCAGGGCTCAACACGGTAAGCGGGCGCGAATTTAGTAAACATTCAATCTGAACGAGGACCGTGGTGAGCTCTTCATACGACAATAGCTGCTGGCCGATTACTTTAAATAGGTGATTTTTAATGACCTTTACCATACTCTCCCAACATCCGCCAAAATGTCCGGCGGCGGGACAGTTGAACTTCCAAGTGATGCGATTTTCAAGGAGAATTTCTTCGAAACGAGGTTGATATTCTTTAGTGATAAATCTGTAAAGCTCTTTTAGATAAGAATTAGCCCCCACGAAATTGGTCCCATTGTCAGACCGCATATACTGCACCGGTCCGCGACGCGAGAGAAAGCGTTTTAGGGCGGCCAGAAAGCTAGGCGTGCTAAGGTCTGTAGCTACCTCTATATGAACGGCGCGAGTTGTTAGACACGTGAAAAGACAAATATAAGCCTTTTCACTGCGTGTGCCTCTACGTCGGACTGGCGTGTATGGTATGGGACCGGCGTAGTCGCAACCTGTGTGGGTGAACGCCTTTATTGCGGGACGTGTGCGGCAGTCTGGTAAATCTGACATGAGCGGGTGAGCGGAACGCGGCTTCAATCTAAAACATTTGTTACATTTATGTATTCTATGTCTTACGACACGGCGGGCGGATAAAATCCACTATCGTTGCCTAAGCAAAGACATCAGCAACTCGGGACCAGCGTGCGAGTGCAACTTGTGGTAGTAATCGATGAGTAAGTCGACGACGTGGTCGTGGCGCGGAAGTATTACTGGGTGTTTCTGCTCGTAGCAGAGTTCGGAGTTCGCGAGGCGGCCTCCGACGCGAATCATGCCGTTATGAAGGTACGGTGATAACTTGTTAAATGAACGACTGCATTGTTTGCCGTCTCGTAAACTAGCAAACTCACCCGCGAAATATTTATGTTGAACTAATTCGATTACCTTAGATTCCGCGTAATCTAATTCGGAAAGCGTAACAGAAATTGAATGGCGGCGCGGTAATATTTTTGTAAATCTAAATACATAAACAAGTATGCGTAATAATTTACTCCACGATGAAATGCGTAGAGCGAGGTCATAAATAGTAGAGGACGCGGATAGGGTAGTAGCGTGTACGATGAATTTATGCTCTGGCATATCGGCAGGCGAGACGTCGTTGTCAATATTTCTTAGAGGCCACTGTGATACGTCTTCAGACAGCCACGTAGGGCCGTGTAACCAGAGTGGATGCGTTATTAGTTTCTGCGGTGTGATGCCGCGGGACAAGCAGTCGGCAGGATTTTAAACTCCAGCAACGTGGTAAAAGTTTTGTGCTGAAACGTTCTCGGAGATTTGAACAACGCGATTTGCGACGAACGTTTGCCAGCGATGGGGCGAACTTTTTAGCCAGTAGAGTGCTACTTTTGAATCTGTGAAGGCATAAATCTTTAAATTTAAACGAGGGCCGTAATGGTTTAAAACGACACGCATCAACTTGGCGAGTAATACACAGGCACAGAGTTCAAGTCGAGCGATCGTATGCGGAGTGGAAGGCGCGACCCGAGACTTAGCACAAACAAGGCGCGCGCTTACACCACTGACGGAACTAACATGAAGGTATACAACACCTCCATACGCCTTCTCACTCGCGTCTGCGAAACCGGCTAGAGAAACGACGCACTCGTTGGTAACTCCTAAATGTCGTGAAATGCGAAAGTTATTGAGAGCCGGAAGTTCGCGACAGAACTGCTGCCACAGCTTCACAATGTAAGCGGGCGGGGTATCGTCCCAATCAACTTGTAGCTGCCACAGCTGCTTAATTATAAGCTTAGCGTACAGAACTGTGGGCGCCACGAAACCCATAACGTCCCATAATCTAGCCACTGTCGATAAAATCGAGCGCTTGGTGCAGAGGTCATCGGGCGACGAGATTTTAAAATAAAATTCATCGGAGTCCGTTGACCAATGTAGAACTAATATTTTATGCTGCGCGTTTTTATCAAATTCTACTCCGCCGTCGAGTCTGTGGGTCGCGGGCACGTGCTCAAGGACTTCCCTCGAGTTGCTGTTCCATTTGACCAGATCCCACTGAGCTGACTTAAACATGTCGATCAGCTCTCGACTTGCATCTACAGCCGTCCTAGCGTCGGGCACGGAGTAGGCCAGGTCATCCATATACAATGAACTCGCCGCTACGTCACTCGCGAGTGGGTACTTGTGTCCCTCGTCGATGATTAACTGCTTCACCGTGCGCAATGCGTGATAAGGACTTGATTTTATACCGAAACATACGCGGTTGAATTGATAAAGTGCGAGTGGTTCATCTGGGCTAAAACGATAAAATATTTTTTGGTATCGGCGGTCTGCTTCGCGGACAATAATTTGTAAAAACATTTGACGACAATCGGCGGTTATGGCAATAGCGTAAAGTCTGAAATTCAAAAGTATATTAAAAAGATCACCTTGCAGGTTAGGGCCACCATGAAGAATGTCGTTTAATGAAGCGGTAGACGTAGTTTTACAACTGGCGTCTAGAACGGGGCGGAGCGGTTCATCCCCGCTGACGACGGCGTGGTGCGTAATTACGTAACAAGGAAGCGCGGGGTCGTCGCGGGGCGCGGGTGACAAGTAGCCTTTAATTAAATAATCTTTAATAACCTTATCGTAAGCTAATCTTAATTTAGGCGAAGCTTCTAATTTGCGTTCCAAACAAACGAAACGTTTGCGAGCGATTTCTGTGGAATCACCAAGCGCGTACACATCACCTCGAAACGGCAAGGCCACTGTATAACGGCCAGTGTCACAATCCCGTTCGGTGGTGCATTTGTAAATATATTCACATTCAGTGTCGTCTGAACACTGAACGGGCGTATCGGGCACATCCTCGAGATCCCAAAATCGCTTCACTAGCACATCCAAAGAGTCATCCTCGGTCACGCAGCACGACGTGAGACAGGCCGTGCGAGCGGGCGTTGCGGCGGGCACGGAGCCCATTATTACATACCCGAGTATTGTCTCGATGGCGGGAGGCAATGAGGAGCCGGCGGCGGCGCGAACAACATTATTTAAAATTAAATGCGGAAATATCGAAGCTCCAAACAATACATCAATTTTACCAGGAATTGTAAAAGAATCATCTGCAAGCGTTAAATTATCTAAATAAGTAAATGAGGATTTATCGACCATGGCTGTCGGCAAATTGTCTGTAATATGGTTTACTAATAAACAGTTTACGTCATAATTGACATTCAAATTAAACCGCGATGCGAAATTAAACGTAACCGACTCGCTTACTTTGCTTTCTGTGCCTGCCAACCCCCGTATTATGGTATGCCTAATAGTTTGAGACTTGAGGCCCAATCGCTCACAACAATCTTTTGTAATAAAACTACTCTGCGAGGCGGAATCTAATAACGCGCGAACAGTGTGTAAAACACCGCGGGAATCGCGCGCCAACACCTGGGCCGTGGCCAGCAACACCGTGGAGCCGGGCCGGCCGAGGCACGCGGCGGCGGCGGCAGGCGGAGCGGGCCGCGTCGCACACAACGCGACGTCCGCGCGGGCGTCGGCGGCAAGAGGCGCGGGCGCCGCGGGCGGAGGCGCGCGGGCCCCAACCCCGACCTCGCGGTCAAAGTGCAGTAGCGAATGGTGTTTCAATTTACATATTCGACAATTAGAGTTTGAATTACAAGATGATACCCGATGTTTCAGACTTAAACAATTAACACACGCATTATTATCCTTAACTACTCCAAAACGTTCGTGCGGCGTCAATTTATTAAAAGCAGAACATTTAAACAAATGAGTATGTGTAAAGTTAGAACATAAACACTTGTTTCCAGCGGCCGAAGTACTAACAACATATGATTGATATTTCGGCGGCGGCGGAGCAATACTATTTTTCGAACGCTGCTGGTGACTTAAGCGAGTTCCACCAGGCGTATTGGCGGATGCGGCGGGAGTGACTGAATGTACATGCTGAAGTAGCTTGTTTTGATTCGAAATGAATTGTACTAAGTCACTAAAAGTCGGTATGCAGTTAGGTTCGCCGCGGGACTCGAACCCACGCACTGTACCTGGGTCTAATTTCTTTAATGCAATATGCAGAACAAGCGAATCAAATAAATTATCTAATTTTAAGTTTTTAAGTGCATTAACTGCACTTACAAAGTGTTCAGTAAACAAATCAAAATTAGCTGTAGTAGCGGTAGTTATCGGTTTGAAATCAAATATTTTATTCATATAAACCGAGGCAAAAACTCGTTTATCTTCGTATTTATCTACTAAACATCGAAATATTAGATTATAATTCTCGGCGCTCGGCGTAATACCAGCGCACGCTGAACTAGCCTTGCCCGATATTTTACCCAATAAATAATAAAGCTTTTCGGCATCTGTTAATGATGTGTTATTATGAATTGTAGTCTTAAAACTCTCATAGAAAAGCGGCCACGAACATATTTCTCCATCAAAAGGAACAATTTCCATTGCAGGTAATCTAGGTCTGTTGCCCTTAGGACCCTCAGAGTTTTTATCTAAATAGTTCGTTGCACTTTCCGTATATTGTGTAACCAGTCTCTTTACACGATTGAATAATAACTCAAAGGAAACTAAACTTTTATAGTCTGGTAAAGCGTTTGGGTTTATAGAAAGAAGCCTCTTATTATAACAATCTAACACAGTTTGAAACTCTGCACGAATGACGTCAATGTTACTGCTGGCGTCAAGGAACATATCTACGCTGTTTGTATCGGTGGACGAAATCGCTTTCGATAAATCATAAGCATGCTGTAAATACTCGAACATAGCTTCTCGTTTAGCTTGTAACATCGCTAAATCTGCGTCATACTCGCGTTCGGTACCTTTATCCTTAGGCATTGTGCTTAATTACCAAATACCTAGATCAAACTAAATACGAGATAAACACCGAAGGAACGTTAAATAAATAGTTTCAAACCTATTACTTAAGAGCGAGCGAAATATTTAGCGGTGTTGTTTGCTATCTACCTACATAAAAGTAACCGTTGGAAGAAAGATCTCGAACTTACAATTTTATTAACCTCTAAAGTACCAACTTAAATAAATACCTATGAGGAATATCTAAAAGATCAGTATATTTTGTGTAGTTTTTAATGCGATTATGTAATAAATAAGTAATATAAAAACGTACCTAGTCAGAGTTTTTACGTCTTACGTCGGTAGTTCGAAATTGTAAACGTAACGGAAAAAATTAATTACATTGAGTTGCTTGATGCGTATAATGTGGAGATTTCAAGAATGGAATATTTAAATTAGACTGGATAAATAATGGTTTTAGCGGTAGGTTCTAATTTAAGAAAGAATAAGCGGATATAATATGAATAAATATAATAAGCGCGGGAAGATATGAGCGGTTGAATATGAGCAAATATACTAGTATAATGCGAATAAATATTAGTATTTAAGTAAACTTAACGAAGTAATTTCCATTAAGGGCGGTTGGAATCCGGCTCGAAGGACCAAATAATATATGGACACGCCAAATGCAAAATTTGGATTCCGTAAAATAAAGGAGCAAATAAGGAAGAGAGAAAAGGAAGCCTTGCACTAACCTGTCTTCTGCTGGTCGGTCCTGGAACACAGCTCAGATGGTCGGCTTATCCTGGGGTGGTTGGTGGACTTTGACCGTGGCGCCACGTTATCCAGGTTGCTTCGCTTTTCCGCGTTGATTTGGTTTTGTCCAAATATCTAGTTTGCTTAATGTGTATCCGATATTTTGTAAGAATACCGGCGCGGGAGACGAGGTGCTGAAATCAGCACCCGGCGGTACGCTTAGAACGACAGGAACGGTAGTCGCAGCGATCAGAGGAAGAATCTTCGAGAGACTGACTTATTGTCAAAACGTTCGACATAGTCGAAATGTAATGCAAGGCGAGGGAAGGGGGGTGGAAGGTGAGGTAGCATACAAAAAATTTGTTTTCTAAATAGCTAACTAGATGGCGTTACCAATATGTATGGTTTTACAATACAAAGCGTTTACGTTAATGTTAGGCAAGTTACATGACAAAATAAAATAAGTAATAGGTGAGCGAGATGAAGCGACGAGGGTCTTCGCCGAAGTGTTGCTCGTGCATGAACCGTCGAGGAAAGAGTTTTTTTTTTGTTTTATTTCTTCGAGGAGCTTGGAGCGGTTGAGTCTTCCTGGGTTCTCTGGGAGTAGATCTGGTCCCGGAAGCGACATCAGCGATCTGCCAAGGAGAAAGTGTCCCGGGGTGAGTGCCGAACAATCATCAGGAGATGAAGAAAAGTAGTGAGGTGTTGTGTCGCCCCTTACATACCTTGCAGCCGCCCAACAGACGGCATTTTGATGTGATGTGACCTGTGCGCAGGCAATTATGGCGCAGCTTATGTTGAAATGAAATGAAATATGAAATATTTATTTCTCAACATTGACAATTACTTGTTATTATTGATATCAAATAAAATATGACTCTACCACCAGTTCGAAAAAAAACCTTCGTGAAGAAGAACTGGCAAGAAACTTCACGGGTATACTTTTTACAAAATAAATTTACCGTCTCTTTATGTCTATACACAGCTATTCTTATCTGCATCTATTAGCTCGGCAAGTCTCTTTCCCTCCAAGTATTCCCAGTTCACGAGTTAACGTGGGATCCAGCCATCGCCATTTTTCTTTAACTTGAGCCTATCTCTTCAGTAGTTAGTGCCTTATATGCCATGCAGTAGACTATTGGACGATGGCTTTAGCAAACCACGCAAGACCCACGGTTTTGTACTGAAACTGAGAAGGATCTTAATTGATTTGAGGTTCCAGGTTGACTGGTGTAATTAAACTTGTTTTTGACAAGGGAGCTGTCGCCTTTGGATGGAACTCTTATTAGTTCATTAGTTATGGTGGCGATGGCCTATCCCATTTTTACCTGTATATTACTTCTAAAACAGCATGTGAACTTAAAAACTCTCTAAATTCAACGGTCTTGAGCGCTCTTAAATTTTTTGAGATATGGTCACTCAGGTGTCACAATGATTTGTCAGATTCACGCTGCATGGGTACAATATTTACTAAGCACTCGCTATAGCAGTATGAAGAGAGTCCTCTATAAATTCCCTCTCCTGAAGTTCATCGGAGAGTGAATCTTCATTGAACACCTCTATTTGAGTCTGCAGCTGTTCAAATGTAGTTGTTAGTTTCAAGAACTTAGTAAGTTTTAAATTTAATTAATTAATTTCAAATTGATCTGTTAATTTGGCACTCGAGCGACTTAAATAGTTTTTGAAATTTGTCACTTGGCCCTTAATTGAGCTACGCTTAGCCCTCAATGCAAGAAATTCTTCACTGTCAGAACCCATTTTACTCATATTAAAAATTATTAAGTTTAAGTTAATAGAATTTGCAATTTACTATTGTTTGTTTATTGTTTAAAGTTTAAAAGTAACTTTCAGAAAGTCTTGAAATTAACACCTTGCAAATAATCACAACACTGTTTCACTTAATAAAATAAAAAACTTTTACGCCCCTGTATAGAATGTTGCAGCTTGTAGCTAGAAGCAGGCTGTGCAGAGGCGAAGATTGTAAGCAGAGGAGGAAGCAGGTTTCACCGGCAAGGTGTATTAGGCTGAAATGCAAAGTAAAAATGTATAAGCAAAGGGCAAAATAAAAATATGCACAGCTAGGCAAAGAAAACTAAGTTTGTTGATAAACATGACTCAAGAAGAACTCTGATTTATTTAAATTAGACAAAAAAGCATATTTGAGTAATTAAGCACAATTACTGTTAGATCAGCCGTATAAAAGAAGAGGTTGTCTAAAAAAGCTAGTTTAACATAAGAAACCTTATAAACAGAAAAGGTTTACCTACATTGAATTAAACTAGGCTTCTCCCCGACGGCGGTAATTTAGTTTAGCACATATCATGATTTATTATAATTGAATATTAGAATTTGAAAAACGTAGGTGAATGAGGTAGGCCCCGTACGAATGCACTGATAAGGCGGGAGATGACATTGGAATAAAAGGAATATGGAAACGACACTTCCCTTGGCAAGCGAGACACGTGCAGTAGTAGCGGGCAAAATGGCGGCGGTTAGGCCACGGAGGCGGCTCAGCAAAGCCACGCGGTGTGGATGGCACGTGGTGGCGTGGTGGCACGCCAGATGAATGAGCAGCGACCTGGATAGTTAATAATAATGCGATTATTAAACACACATATTCATTTTAGATACGCCGCTACAGTTCTTTTGTTTATGGGGGTCACAAAGAGCTAATCAGATAATAAATTAAATGGAAAGGGATCACATTTACAATACAAAGCGTTTACGTTAAATAAAAACTGGGCAAGTTACATGACAAATAAAATAAGTAATAGGTGAGCAAGATGAAGCGACGAGGGTCTTCGCCGAAGTGTTGCTCGCTACACGAACCGTCGATATGTTCCTTGAAAGAGGACGAGCGCGCCGGCGCTAGTAGTTTTATTGAATGATGCGAGGGGCTCGGAATACGTGGGACAGACGCGGCGTCCGACGCGATGGAATGTTCCCGATGTGGAGAAACGGCGTGAACACCGTTCGAGATTGAGGCAAACTGTCCTCTGATTCTATTAGAAATTTAGGTCCATGCTACCATATTGTGTTGCCCTTAACATATTGAGGATCAACACCTCTAGATACCAAATCAGCGGGATTCTCTTCGGTAGGGACATGGAACCATAGGCAGTCTTATAAGAATATCCGGGGGCACTGGGTCGTCCCAGTCAGATTACTTAGAAATAGTTTCAGTCTATCCAGAATAATCAAATATTTTGCAAAATTTTAATTTTTTTCCGAAGGGCTCCTGCCGAAGATGCCTCTGAAAATTTTCTATTTTTAACTGTACAAAACCTTTTCACACATATATGAAAAACACTTTGTTTAATATGGTTTACAATATTTTGTTTATGAAAACCACAATTTAAAAAATCAAAATTAATATTTCCTAGTATTTCATAACATTCTAATTTGATAGATTCCAAGTGTGAATTTTTTTCCAAAAAAATGTTCACAGTGCTTGCACAAACTTCTATATTTTTAATTAATGCTGTAGAACCATATTTCAAGCTACTTCTTGAATTTTCATATTCTTTGCTTTCTATAAAAAAATGTTCCATACTTCTCTCCGAAGCATTTAATAAATGATGACACTGGTCACATTCATTATTAAATTTTTTTTAAATATAACCACAAACATAAGAACAAGCCTGTACTTCACCATCTACTTCATTATCTTCATGATATGAAGGTAAATCTTGCGCCACAATTTCCTTCTCTTTTTGTTCTCTTTCTTCAATATCATTATTTTTAGTTTTTATGGACAAAAGCATTTTATAATTATTTAATGTTGACATATTAGTGACTGTATCACAGTCTGTCCCTTTAACTGCAGTTGTTGCCAATCGACTCAACACTGCCGTCTTTAATGCAGCAACAAATTGTCCAACAATTGGGTTTGTGTTGGATCCACAGTTGCCCCTAATACATCCAAAAATATTCTTCAGGGGATCCTGCTGCAA
Organism: Marasmarcha lunaedactyla; assembly: GCA_923062675.1. NCBI lineage: Eukaryota > Metazoa > Arthropoda > Insecta > Lepidoptera > Pterophoridae > Marasmarcha > Marasmarcha lunaedactyla. The sequence goes on along the minus strand of OV281342.1, from coordinate 7,130,758 downwards.
TTTTCTTGTTGACAAACTCCTTAAATTTGGTTTCCTGGTTTTTAAATTATTCCAAAGGAGTTGTATCCCATTTAAGGTCCACAACCACCCTTCAACAGATGGTGGTAGGCTTCGACATCCAAGAAATTTTAATGTATCAAAAATCTTTTTCATTTTTTTGAATAATGCCAAGTGTGGAGTTTTTTAAGTCATATTAGTAGAATGTCGTTTGCCTCCCCTTTAGTCAGGCGTATTACTATTTAAGCAATCAAATAAATTGTCTATATCAGCAATGAGGTCAGCTGTTACCACTGCTTCCGTTGAAAGTTCCCCTGAAATAATATATATATATATATGTATATATATATAGTTTGTTTACTCTATTGTAGTTTCATTAACTTTACTCAATAAATTATAAAATAGTTCTAATACTGTCTTGTTGTATGTAAGAAATTTTTTATTTCAATGTTCATTAACACAAAAATAAAAATATTTTTAACTGAAACAGTATGGTTCAGCTTGCTCGATCTGCATTGTAAACAAAATGCTTTCTTTACAAGTACACTGATCCAATGCATGCACACACATACAACTCCACTTTGTCTGTAGATACGGGGATCCAGTTGATATTTATGGTAAATCTTACCTTGAGCAATTTTGCAATAAATTCCTGCTGCAACTGAGTGGCTCAAAACTTGAGCTGCTAACTTAACTCTCATTTTCTGTTTTGTATTTGGGTTTAAATGTTCCGATCGAAGTTTTGGTGCAAAAACAAAGTTTGGGTTTTGATTATCAATTTCATAAAATTTTTGGATGTGGCTCCATTTGGCAATACCTGTGATTAAATAAATTGATTATATTGAGACAAACCATTTTCAAATACTTAACTTACAAGAAATTAATGCCTGTAAATCGTAGATTTCGGCACTGACTCACTGACTGACAGGTCATCAAAAATCTATTTGTATTCTAATGTTTTTGAAATCACATCCAAAACATAAATGCATGCAACTAAAAAGAAGGAAAGCGTATCAGAATTCAACATCACAATTTACAGTTACAATGGTTGTGGAAAAAATAAAAATGTGTGTATTTTTACCCTATACCATTAAAGACGCTGTTATTCCAAAACTAACAGTTTTTATTTCACTTCAATATGATAAGTATTTACAAATTTTTTATTTTTTCGCTTTTCATTCATGTTCAATAATTTCATTACTTACCTTCACCAATGTTGCCTTCAGATGTTATATTTGTGGAATGTTTAATGAATAAAAGAAATGTCCCAAAATGCAAGGAGTCTGGGCCAGGTCTTTGTACACTTTATCACAAAATAGTTTAAGATGGTTAAAACACTTTTTGATTGTTAAATTGTTATTAAAACACTTTGTTTATTGGTAGGAAATGAAATTGTGCATTATTAGTGTGCAACACAAACAAAAAACAACATGGCGGACATCAAGTGTTTACATTTTGTTTTGTGTATTGAGTAGTATCGATGACTGGTTGCCATTAAGCCCAAAGAATTGAATTGAATTGAATTGTTTCGTGTATTTAGCTTTTCAGTTGTACAGTTAAAAAGAAACCGAAAGAAAGAACTCAAGCGCAACGAACAATGAAACACTAAGGAGACAACTATCAATGTGATGTGCGTGAAGTGTGCTGTGAGTGAGGTGGCTGTCTCCTCTGCATAGTGAACTAACTTCACTTGACAACTTCCTGCCACAGAAAAGACTCATTGTCAATGTTGCCCGCTAAAACGAACACAATTAATGTTGACTTTTTTATTTTCTTACCATCTAACTACTAATTAAATCAAATTATTTGTATTTTTCATATAAATACCATTTATTTGTCAATTTTTTTAGATGGTGTACAAAGACCTAGCCCAGGTTGTGACATTTCTTTTCTGAAACATTTGAGTAAATGAGGAGGGTCAAATAGGGATATAATTTTATGGTTGTAAATTTCAAACTCAGGATTTGCAGCTGTTGCTCCCAGTTTCCCCAGTGCTCTTTTGTTAACTCCATCCATGTCACAGACCGTATTTGATATGATTATATTTGCTTCGAAACAGTGAGAACAGAAACAATATTTCAGTTACTTACTTATTTAATGTCTAATTTTAATTTAAAGCAAAAAGTTGCAATTTTCGTATTTTCAATAAAAAAACTAACAGTTACCTCTTTAATTAAAACAGCAAGCCTATCTGCAGTTACTGACGAGCCAGACAAATAATAGGCCACTGGCTGCTTCAGCTTTTTTCTAATGCCACAAATCATAAATACCAGTGCATGGGATGCAACTTGGGAGGATCGGCCTTGCTGGCCATGGTCTTGATAGCCATCAATTTTGTCTCTTTTATTATTGTAAAGTAAATGTTTTTTAATTGCCATTTCATCAAATGTCAATACATATTCATTTTCCTTGAGGTCTTGACTGTTGGAGAACTTTTTTAAGATCTCAAAAAAAATTTTATTGATGCAAACGTTTATATGAAATTGCTGGAGCAGCTTTTTTAAAGCACTTGGTGAAGGTAGGATAATCAACCTGCGCAAAAGATTGTAGCAAGTTGGCGATCTTTTAAATATTCTTAATGCTGAAATTTTTTGATCTTTTGTCCAGCGTCTGCCTTTCTCTTTTCTTTTAAAATGTTTAATTTCTCCTTGTAGAATTAGGGCCATGGTTTGAGTTATTTTCTGTGAAAGATATGTTAAGCTTTCATCATCTTCCAAAGCTTTTAATAGTTGATTATTTGTTTGATTTTTTATTTTGTTTCGCAGCTGACACATTTTTTGCATATTTTTTCTGCATTTTCTCATATAATATTTTTGTTTGTCTGGTACAGGGGGCAATGTGCTAGTTGTAGCAATTGAAACAGGTGCTTCCAATGTTTTATGAGCAGTAATTTTACATGTTTCACTTGATGCAGCTTCTTTTATGTAAATAAAGTTTGTTTTGTCCCCCAATGGAGACTGTAAAGGCCCCGCAGCTGTCATTTCCTCTCCCTTCGTGGAGATAGGTGAACAATTTGATTGGTGTGCCACACTGCTGTCAGATTTATTTGGATATTGTAACACAACTTTCTAAAATGAAAACAATAAGAAATTAAACACAAATGATTAAAGTGAAATAATATCTCAGTTGAAAGACATATGCCCAGCACAAACCTTTACATCCTCAACAGCAAATCTATAGAAAGTTTTTTTTTCAAAATCAACAAATGATGTTGGTTTAAAGTGTTGTTCACACAGCATATAATGTTCCGAATACAGCCATTTTTGGAATTCTGCAGTACACATTTTTTCTGGGAAACAGTATTTTGCCCATGATTTACATCTGAAAAGAAAAACAACAATAATCAAAACAATATTCCGTTACCTTTATTAACAAAGTTCGTTACGATAATAGTAAAAGTTGAGGTTTAAAGGCTGGGACATTGTGGTTAGTATTTAACACAATTTAACATACCAAATTGAGTTTGTTATTCCAGGGCGAGGAAAGCGAAATAATTTCACCTTCTTGTTATTCAGGAGAGCGCCCGCACTTTTAAACACTTCCGTTTGTTTTCTTTCATCGTACAAACAAGCAAGCAAACTTACAACGAAAAAAATTAAACACTAAAGAGTCACTGTCTCACTTTAAGAGTCTTTTTCTCAATATCAAACACTTGTGAAGTTACCACGCGAACGAAGGAGCGAGGGCTCTACACAACGTTATTGTGGGGAAACAACAAAAAAACAAGAGGTTTCACTGAAATTAATGAAATCACAAAACGACGCATACGCAACTTGTACGCAACCGACGTATATAATATATATTTCTTGAACCGACCACACCTCAGCGCAAAATGTGCAGCCATTTTGATTTGATTCGACATAAATGGGTTCATTCTAGACATGGAACAAATCATTAGTAACAGTGAAAAACATATGATTTTTTTTTCATATATCATATCTGCTATCCAGCTTTAGAATCACAGTGATAATGATTGGTGGTGTGATTTTGGTGAGAGAATTAGCACGGCGATAATGCGAGCGGCAGGATCGAGCGAGACGCACTTACTTACAGCGCTATGAGTGCGAGTAGCGCATTCGATCGCACTATGGCTCGCCGTTTCAGTCAATGTTTACATTCTAAATTAAACTTTAAGTCCATAAGAAAAAGGCTTACTCTAAAGATCTGCTATGGTGCTAAAGATGCATTAGTTTCACTAGAAAGTTTTTGTAAATTAAACTAGAGCGATTTATTACCTAATTAGCGAGCGAGTTGATATCAATTACTGCAAATTATTTTACTTTTCATTATTTAATAAAAATAAATAATACAGGTCTCAGATTTTTTTATCATGTTATTTCTATAAAAAACAAGCTTTAAAAATTTAGTTTCATTCAAGATTACACCCGAACAAAGTGAACTATGTAGCTAAATACATACATTGCAAGTTAGATAAAAGCGCGTAAAAGCAACAATAATTGCTATAAAAATCATTCAAATTAATTACGGTGAGAAATCACGGCTAATGAAAAATCACTCCCACATGATATGTCATGATAAATCATACCCAATTAAAAATAGCAGGAGTGAAAAATAGCAGGTGTGAAAAGTAGCAGGTGATTTCACTGTGACAAAAAAAATCATTTTATCATATGATTGTTATTTGTAAGTAGCAATCATTTCCATGCCTAGTTCATTCATACATACTTCATTCATTTTTAGTGTTGCTATTGTAAAAACAATCTTATGATTTTTTTTTAAATGAAAACATTTCTCCGGGCCCCCTGAGGGGAGGGGTATGTTGCAATTGTGTAGAACAAAGTGAACCCCCCCTGGTTTAGAGCGACCATGCTCCGTAGCTTGGCACTTGCTGCGTTCCGCTTGCCAATTATATCGCTCATAGCCAGGGCGTTATAACGTTTTCGAATTAACGGTTTAAATATCAGTAAATAACGTTATTTTCATAAAGTTAAAAAATTTTTGTTATAATAAGTAGCGGTAATGAAGATTCAATTCAAATAAATAACACTACTAATTTAACGTTAAAATAGTGTTACTTTTTTGTTACTTCTGGCGACGTTGCCACTCCGTCAAAGTGAGCCGCACGCGCGTTTTCGTTGGTGGTTTTTTTTTGGGGTTAGGATGCTCTTCGGATCGCTTGAAAAAAGCGGTGGAGAGCGTCCTAAGGTGTTGTTGCACTGTAGGTAAGTCGAGACCCTTGTGCAGGTCTGCGTTACGCACATACCTCGGAGCATCCGTGGCCCTGCAGCAGAAGAGATTTTGGACTACCCGCAGCTTATACAAATAGGAGGGTTTGCTATGGGCAAAGATTAGGGTGGCATACGTCATGACTGGTCTGACGCAAACCTTAAAAAGCGTTCGCTTGTTCCTAAGAGACATTTTACTGTGCCTGCCTAACATACTGTTTAGGCGGGCCATGTACAGACGGGCGAGTTCAGTAACTCTGAGAATGTGAGGTCGGAATGATAGCGTACGACTGAGCTTTACGCCTAGCTACTTGGTGGTTAGTGCCCACGGGATGGGCGTACCTAGCATTCGGATATAGGGGTCGCAGGGGCGACGGCGTTTATGTTCGAAGCGCATCGCAGAGCTTTTCTCTGGATTTACATAATTGTCACAATATTTTTCAATTATAAAACCAATCATAAAATATCAAATTACCTACTTACCATTATATTCCTTAGAGTAGATCTCACACTTTATAAATATTTTGCGATCAGTTCGGGTGATACCGGTGTGTCTTGTTATACGATACGGTGCGGTGCCTGGCTACCGAATTATTTCAACTCCTGCAAATTTATGGTTACAAGTCAAATTAGATAGTAAAAGAGACAGAAATAATATCAATATAGTTACCGATACTATCATAGGTAACGTTATTACATATAACGGTAAAAAATTTGACAAGTATCGATACCTTTCATAAAGTTACTTTACCTATATTGTTACCTTTGGTATTGTTACCTCCCTTAATAACGATACTTCTGTTTGTAAGAGATAACGTTACCAATTTTTTAACGTTATTCAAAGCCCTGCTCACAGCGCTCATATACCCGTTTCGATTGCCTGTGAGCGCGCTCACAGCGATATCGATACGTCATCAACAACGTCATATACGCCGCCATCTTTCCGCCCACAGTATCCAAACTACAGAACATGGCATTGACCTCAACCAATGGACAAGCCCTAAGTACGAAAAAAACGTGCATACCTAAACTTGAAAAATAACATAAAATGGCGTCCATTTTTAGGGTTGCACAACGAGTGTCGAATCTACTACCGATATTTTAGAACTAAATATTGAACTTGAAATATAATATTGAAATTTAATGAACTTTTGTAAGAGATTGGCGTAAATGAAATAACCATAGTTTATGGCTTATTTACTTTCATTATAATCTTTTTATATAAAAAATAAAGAACTATACAGTTTATTTTCTTATTCCTGATATAGTCCCGTAAAATTAGCCAGAAAAATAGTGGTCAGTTTTCACAGTTTCCTACAATGCTGAATTATGGTACAGACCTGGGGTACACTATTATTAATAAAACAACGAAAGATCCCATGTTTGCTTAAAAAGTTATTCAAGGCATCAAAGTTTTCGGTTCAATCAATCAAAGTCTGGCTTGTCTTCATAAATAGACAAAACAACTACCTGCCTATTCAATAACAAAATTTACGCCAGCTTCACGCCTTTTTGTTTCAAAAATACACGCACAACGGCAAGCAAAGCAAATACCGTTTCGATATGATTTACTGCGTAAGCGCCTGTTATCATTTGCATCGAAAATATGAAAAATAAAAACATATTAATAATGATCATCAATATCTGGTTAAATAATCAAAGCTCCGGAACATCACTTTTGACAGCTTTTTTTGACAGAAATGTAACAATAAATGGCGATTTGTGGCACCCTAGCCACATGCTATGACGTCACTACACAATTGATATTTTAGTGACAACATTCAAAAATAGTACTATCTCTTTCTTTTATTAGCATTTTTGTATAAGTAGAGGGAGATAACCAAGTTCTTCCTCTTCTATGATTCGATATACATAACTACTTATATATATAGGACATTTTGACTACTCCATCAGCGAGGTGATAAATACATGGAGTAGCCGTAATGTCCTATATAAATAAGTAGTTATGTATATCGACGAGGAAGAAGAGGAAGAACTTGGTTGTCTCCCTTTACTTATACAAAAATGCTAATAAAAGAAAGAGATAATACTATTTTTGAATGTTGTTACTAAAATATCAATCATGTAGTGACGTCATAGCAGGTGGCTAGCGTGCCACAAATCGCCATTTATTGTTACAAGTCTGTCAAAAAAAGCTGTCAAAAGTGATGTTCCGGAGCTTTGATTATTTAAGCAGACATCGATGATAATTATTAATATGCTTTTATTTTTCATACTTTCGATGTATTTGCTTTGCTTGCCGTTGTGCGAGTATTTTTGAATCAAAAAGGCGTGAAGAAAGAGGGAATTAAGCTTGCTTAGAATTGTTAATTTTGTTATTGAATATTAGTATATTATTTGTAGTTGTTTTGTCTGTTTATGAATCGTAATTATTGAAGACAAGCCAGACTTTAATTGATTGAACCGAAAACTTTGATGCTTGACCTTGAATAACTTTTTAAGCAAACATGGGATCTTTCGGTGTTTTATTTATAATAGTGTACCCCAGGTCTGTACCAAAATTCAGCATGTTGGGAATTAATGCAAACTGACCGCTATTTTTCTGGCTAATTTGACGGGACTATATCAGGAATAAGAAAATAAACTGTATAGTTCTTTATTTTTTATATTAAAAGAATTATAATGAAAGTAAATAAACCATAAACTATGATTATTTTATTTACGTCAATCTCTCGCAAAAGTTCATTAAATTACAATATTATATTGCAAGTTCTATATTTAGTTTTAAAATATCGATAGTAGATTCGATACTCTCTGTGCAACACTAAAAATGGACGCCATTTTATGTTACATTTCAAGTTTAGGTATGCACGTTTTTTTCGTACTTAGGGCCTGTCCATTAGTTAGAGGTCAATGCTACTCCATGTATTTATCACCTCGCTGGAACATGTGGTGCGTTCCGTTCGTCCGATTCGTTTTAGCGCGCTAAAAGTGATATTAGTGCTATTGCCATCAGAACGGTAAATAGCGCGCTAACATTCTGATTGTTCGTCGATTAAGTCTAAAGTTATAATTTCATTTAGTTCTTTGACCCTGAGTGAAGCAGGAGCCATTTTTTAACATTATTACAAAAGAAAATTAACAAGCAAGCTCTTAAAATCTATAATTGAGTGTCGCTCCGATTAGGGCTAACAGCATTCCCATGCTACAGCCGTTAAGGTGGTTTTTAGTGGGTAGGTGCCACTCTGGTGAGTCCCACATCACCGTCGCGGAAGTCGGTTGCCTGCGGCAGTATGCATGACGCATCTTCCACCTCCCTCCCGCAAGGGTGCTTCGGCAGCAAAAAAGAAAAATAAAATCTATAATCGACTAATAAAAACATCAAAAAGTAACGTCATGTGTCAGTTTGGACAGGCCGCTCAGAGCGACCATGCTCCGTAGCTTTGGCACTGTGAGCGGGAATATAGCGGCGTTTATGACGTCATTGATGACGTATCGATATCGCTGTGAGCGCGCTCACGTGCAATCGGAACGGGTACATGAGCGCTATAATCGGCAAACGGAACGCAGCAATGGTCGCTCTGAGCGGCCTGTCAAAAATGACACATGAAATTTCTTTGTTGATGTTTTCATTAGTCAATTCAAGATTTTAAACTTGCTTATTAATTTTCTTTTGTAATAATGTTAAAAAATGGCTCCTGTTTCATTGAGGGTCAAAGATCTTAATGAAATTATAACCACAGATTAAAGCAACGAACAATCAGAAGGTTAGCGCGATATTTACCGTTCCCATCGCAATAGCACAAATATAACTCTTAGCGCGCTAAAACTAATCGGAACGGTTGTGAGCAGTTTTAGCGCTGATAACCCTGTGAGCAGCAATCGGAACGCAGCAACTGTGAGCTGGAAGATGGCGGCGTTTATGATGTCATTGATGACGTATTGATATCGGTTTGAGTGAGCTCACAGGCATTCGGAACGGGTATATGCGCGCTGTGAACGATATAATCGGCAATCTGACCGTGGCAAATATGACCAAAAATCTAGCATAGTATTTTATCTTTATATTTCAACTCAAAATAATAAACCAAAGTATAATAGTCCTTAAAAAAATTGTTTTCTTAACATTTTTTCAATAAACTAGCTCTAGACTTGGCGATACATACATATCACACGAATTGACAAATAAATAATTTCTGACTCAATATTATTGAGTAAAAATTGTGTTGATTTTCCCCTTTTATTTTATTTTTTTGTAACTCGTTTGTCCTGCATCTCGCCCGATGGAAAGCGATGATGAAGACGAGGATTTTACACGCATGTCGTAGAGGTGGCTTTTTTCTCTACGTTTGAAAATTTTAGGACTATACTATTTGCGCTATAACATGGTGCGGGTGACAGTTGCCTGTATGACATTAACATCTGTCAGTACCACATGACTAGGGATGTGACGTTATGCAATTCATTTTTATCGCTAACGATACTCTCAACATAAATCTAGTTATTTTTAATATTGTCATGAAAATTAGTGTGTAATTCAGTTGTACAGTGTTGCTACGTGTATAAGCGTTATCAATATAAATATTTAATGGCTACATATATTTCTTTGTACAATGTACGTTGTAAAATTTATTTTTTCTTAGCAACCTTTTAAGCAATCTTACCCTATATATGTTCTGTTGTTTCATTAATATAACTATAGACTTAAAAAAAAATTACCTATGCACAATATACGTTTTTTATTACAAAAAACATCGACTATCCATCGAGCAGTATATTCCATCACTAAATACGTCTATGGCATTACGTTATACGCGTAAGACTTTGCTTAATTTTTCTATCAATTAGATTTTATTTGTAGACTAAAAATACTGGTTGAGTTTAATTTTATTTACAACAGTTATTAATGATTTAATGATCTTACGAATGTGGTACAGCTGAAATACTAAGTCATAATTTGTAAATCGCGGCAATTTTCAAGAGTGAAACGAAACGATACTGAAACTGTCACCCGCACCATGCTATAGCGCAAATAGTGTAAATGTTTTAGGTAAAATAGACGCTGGCCGCTCCATCTACATTTTGGCGGTGTGAACCAAAACTATAATAATAGGTCTTTACCTATGAAACTGCTGTTTTGCCGTACTGGCCATTTCAAATGAAAATATTTTTTTTTTACTGATAATTCTAATTTCAAATTAATTTTATTTGACAAACATGGAATTCTTTTTCTAAAATCGTCATTTGTTTAATAGTTAGTGTTTTGTTTTCAACGCATTCGAACATTTTTCGTCATCATGGATAAGTTAAAAAATCGAGTAATTATGGAGTATGAGTACCGTCATGGCAGCAAAGCGGCACAAGCGGCACGCAACATCAACGACGTTTACGGAGCGAACACTACAAACAAACGCACCACCCGTTATTGGTTTACCCGCTTCCGTTCTGGAAATTTTGACCTGAAAAATGAACCCCGTGGTCGTCCGAAAGCTTTGGTCGACAATGACGAATTAAAGGCAATTGTGGAAGCTGATGAAACTCAATCCACGGCTGAATTAGCAGCAGCTTTCGACGTTAGCATCAAAACAATATTGGTCCATTTGCGTCAAATTGGCAAGGTAAAAAAGCTTGACAAATGGGTACCCTACGAACTCAATGACCGCCAGCGCGAAGTTCGCGTGGAGACGTGCATTGCACTGCTCAGCAGGCATACAAATGAAGAAGTTCTGAACCGCATTGTTACTTGTGACGAGAAATGGATCCTGTTTGACAATCGTAAGCGCTCAGCAAGTTGGTTGGACCCTGGTTCAGCACCCAAACAATGCCCTAAACGAAAACTTACCCCTAGAAAAGTGATGGTCACTGTTTGGTGGTCTAACGCGGGTATAATTCATCACAGCTTCTTGCCAAACGGGTCAAGCATTCAATTCAGGTCAGAAAAAATCAATACCCGAGAGGCAGTACAAAATCCCTTTGAAGAATTTGTTGCCTCCCGTCCAGCTGATTTCTTCAAGAAAGGCATCAATAAGCTACCAATGCGTTGGCAAAGATGCATTGATTGCATGGGTGATTATTTTGATTAATAGAAATAAAAAATATATAAAAAAATTACGCTTCATTTATTTCGTGAAAAACGGCAATTTCATAGGTAAAGACCTAATATATAAGTTTAAATTGAAAAGTTACTTGATTTAATTGAACGATTTTGAAAGATTTATTTTATTAAGTTTTAAAATGATGTTTTATATAATGGGATTTTAAATATTGCTTTTTCTTATTGAATTAACCGTTCAGTTTTAAAAGGAAACAAAGTTTTAAGTGTTTATCGTATAACATATTAAGTAAATGAAATTATCTAAGTTAAGACTGTATGGTTAAATATTTTAATATGTGAAATTTTATTGATTTTTTTTAAACGAAGAAGAAAAGAGACATATTTCAAAATTATGTTACGAATTTAGAGACATATTTTATTGTGATAAATTCCCGTTAACACATACCGGTCAAGTCAAACATTGCATAAGAACTAAACATGAAGATCCTATTTACGTTAGACCTTATAGGCATCCACCAGCACAAAACGAAGAAATTCAAAAACAAATAGACAAAATGCTAAAAGACAATGTCATTACCGACTCACAGTCACCATGGTCAGCTCCAGTACACCTTGTTCCAAAAAAATCTGATGTTAATGGAGAAAAGAAATATAGATTAGTGATAGATTACAGACGTCTTAATGAAATTACAGTTGACGACAAATATCCACCATCACAATTCCAAACATCACCGATCTTTTCGACAAACTAGGCAAGTCAGTTTACTTTAGTACAATAGATTTAGTTAGTGGGTACCACCAAATAGAGGTTAGAAAAGAAGATAGGCTCAAGACAGCTTTTACAACTCAGTCAGGACACTTCGAATTCACTCGAATGCCTTTTGGGCTTAAAACAGCACCCGCAACGTTTCAACGTGCGATGGATAACATCTTGCGAGGTCTTCAGGGTATTCATTGTCTGGTATTCTTAGATGACTTAATTATCTATTCTTCTAGTTTACAATAGCACATAGATAAGTTAAGAAGGGTTTTCCAAAGAATGCGCGATACAAATTTAAAGGTTACCTTAGATAAATGTGAATTTATGAGGAGAGAGGTCTTATACCTCGGACATGTAATTACTAAAGATGGACTTAAGCCTAATAATGATAAGATTGAAGCCGTTCTCAAATTCCCATTACCACGAAACCCCACTGAAATAAAAAGTTTCCTAGGTTTGGTTGGATATTATAGGAAATTTATAAATGATTTTTCAAAAATTACCCAACCCTTAACTAACTGTCTCAAGAAAAGAAATAAAATCATTATTGATGAAACATATATAAAATCATTCGAAACATGTAAAGAACTTTTGACAAACGCTCCATTACTTCAATTCCCTGATTTCACCAAACCCTTTGTTCTAACGACTGACGCTTCGAACTTCGCAATTGGTGCCGTATTATCCCAAGGCCCAATTGGATCAGACAAACCGATAGCTTACGTGAGCAGAACACTTAATGATGCAGAAACCCGATACAGTACCATAGAGAAGGAATTATTAGCAATAGTTTGGGCCGTCAAACATTTTAGGCCATACTTATACGGCAATAAATTCACTATTTACACTGACCACAGGCCCTTAGCTTGGTTAGGATCGTTAAAGGAACCAAATAGCAAACTGATACGATGGAAACTGCGTCTAGAAGAATTTAATTATGACATAGTCTATCAGAATGGAAAGCAAAATAGTAACGCTGCGGCTTTATCACGAATTAAAGTAAATGCAATAGACAAAGGTGACAATAGTTCTATGATGGTTAATACTGATGATAAGGAAAAGGATTTGCAGAATTATATGGATGAAATTACTAATGAAATCGTTCGATTAGGCCGTAATTCCGATAAAACCAATCATTCTAAAGCCGACGCAATTAGCATTTCATCAGATTCTGAAAAAACTATTAGTGTTAAGTCCTTACCTGGCCGACAATCTCCATATTCTTTACCCTCACTTTCCGACTCTACAATTACCGTTTCAGAAAATAACGATATCCGGGGTAGTACTGAAACAGCTCATTCCGCCCATGATATCGACACACATGGTGTACCTATATTACATGAAGCTGTAGACACTAAACCCAATCAAATATTAATTTTCACATGGAATCGAGATCAAACCGCAGTCAAAGATGTATCTCGCAACAAACAAAAAGTCCTTGAAGTCCATATGCCTTTAAATAGAATCGAGCTTGTAAAACAGTTCCTGAAAGAATACAAACGACCTAAAATTAAATATTTTTTATACTTTGAAAACGAAATACATAGAAAGGAATTTAATGAAGCTGTGTTAGCCTTATTTAAAAAAAATACAGTAAAATTATTTGAGTGTACACAACGTGTAATTTTTGTTGAAGATGAAAATGAGCAAAGAGAAATAGTTTAAAATATCATCACGGCAAATCTTGTCACCGCGGGATAAAAGAAACATTAATACACATTAGAAGGCACTACTTTTGGCATAATATGAAACAAACCGTATCGAGTATCTTAAACTCTTGTGAAGCTTGTAAAATGTAAAAATACGACCGTAAACCGTACAAACCAGCCTTACAACTAACGCAAACTCAGACTAAACCTTTTCAAGAACTCTTTATCGATTTATTCTCTATTGAGGGTAAATACTTCTTAACTATAATCGATGCGTTTAGCAAATTGGGACAAGCTATAGAAATTCCCAATCGAAGCACACCAGAGGTTATCAGAGCTTTAATAAAATACTTTTATTTTTATGGTACACCTGATATAATTAGTTCAGATCCCGGTTCTGAATTTAATAATGGCCTCATGAAAGAGATGTTAGATTTTTATAAAATTAATTTACATTTAACAACTCCACATAATCCGAATTCCACAGGTTTAATAGAAAGATTTCGTTCAACTATATTAGAGATCTATAGACTAGCTAATTACGAACATAAGTTAACCGATGCTAGCTCAATCATGACTTACGCCATCATGTCCTACAATCAAACTATTCACTCCACCAAAGGTTTAACACCATTTGAAGTTGTATTTGGCCACACTGAATGCAGAAGCTCTTTTAGCGTAGACTTCTCCAAAAATTACACGCAAAATTTATTTAAGGAACACGTTAAGCGTACTAAATATCTTTATAAATATATAACAGGCAAACTCATAAATTCAAAGGAGCATATTTTAGAAAAACGTGGAGGTGAAACACAATTTAATTTGAAAAAGGGTGACAAAATATTTTTTAAAGGCGTTAACACTAGAAGAAACAAAGACAAACCAAGATTTGTTAAAGCTTCGATAGTAGGTGACATAGTAAGACATACCGTTCCTGTCAAGGCTCGTGAGCGCCAAACTAAAGTACCTATTAAAGACATAAAACGTCCTCCACAGGTGCGTGTTCCTGCTTCTCATACAAGTGACCCAAAACCAGGGCCTTCAACTAGAGAAGATTGAAAGGAACCCAGGAATTATGCCCGTTAGGGAAGGTCGTGCTTTAATAGAAATCGACAAGTGGTTAATTTTTAAGGTTTAAGATTTAAAGTTAGTATACGAAGATATAGAATGTAATTTGAATAGGTTTAATGAAATTTTTAGTTATGTTAAAAACTGTTTTGACACTAACAATTTAGGGCTTGAATTTAGCAATGTAATCAATCAGGTGAACTTTATAAGAAATCTAACACTCGATAAATACAGTCAGTTAGTCCCTATCAATAGAAATAGAAGAGGACTCATAAACCCCATTGGCTCTATAATCAAATTAATAACCGGAAATCTTGATAATACTGATGCTGTAAAGTATGACCACCTTATTCATGATTTGAAAATTCGACAAAACTCATTTGAAAGAAAAATGACCCTAATAACCGAATTGGTGGGTACAGTGGAACATTTTGCAAACTCAACTCTTTATAATTTCATCCGTATAACCGAAAAATTAAATGAATTAGTTTTTGTTGCTAATAAAATTATCTTCTATAATATTAAAATTATCTATCGAGCAACGCGTAATAGTATTATTAAATTTATTTTTACATAACTTTCAAACGTTGTATATAACCTTAGATGAAATTGAAACGGCTTTAGCTTTTGCTAAGCTAAACAAATTGCATCAATCTATCATTAACAGTTCCGAATTATTTAATGAACTAAAATTATTAGAAAATACTGTTAAACTTCCGTATCCCATATCATGGGATAACATTATAAATATAGAAAGTTGTATTAAGATAAAGGCGTATGTTAAGCAAAATCAGATAGTATTTATTTTGGAAATTCCGGTCGTTGCTAATGATAGTTATACTTACTACAAAATACATGAAACTTTCCTAATTCTTCCTAAATATCCCATCCTATTAGTGAAGGGGTTGAACACTATCTCGCTCTCGCAGCCTTGTCCTGAAATTGAAAACTCACTGTTTCTTTGCGCTGAAGATGCTGCAGCGTCCTTACTCACTGATGACTGTGTTTCCGCATTGATGAAGTTCGCCGATGACACATCCGCCTGTAAACCTTTACCAGTGGTTGTGAAGGAAGTCCGATTGGAACCTATTCAACCAAATCGTTGGGTGTTATACACCAAGAAGAAAACATTCATAACCAATAATTGTGAAAATGAAATTATGCGTTATAACGTTTGGGGAACCTACATCATTACTCTGAATGATAACTGCCAAGTTAAAATTGAAGGAAAAACACTGCACAAAAGGAAAACCCCTAATGAGAAACATACCCTTGTGTATCATGCCTTGCCGACACTCAAATTACCAGAGCTTCCACATCTGAGTCCTGCGACGAGAACGCCCGCTTACTACGACGACATCGATACCGTGAAACTCCACGCTCTATCATACGTCTTAAGAAAAAACAGTGAAGGTGAAAATAGTGCATATAGTGAAAAGGTGGTAAATGCAAGAAGCGTTAGTGTTGGGACAATAGTTTTATATGTAATTTTAATATTGTCATTAACTTGTTATTTTCTGTATAAGTTTAAATTCATCCATTTATGTGAAAATCGAAATCCCCACTCTGTCGACGATTTCGAATCTAATGGGGGAGGAGTTATGTCGCCAGTTCCGCCGCCCACGCAGCCTAGGGTAATAACATTATCTACATAAGACGCTGAATTGCAGAAAGAACACCTGCACTTGTTTGTTACGTAGAATTTAAGCTTAGATTTAAATTAGTTTTTTAAGACAGTCTTGTATGTTCAATCGTTGAATAAAGACCTATTAAAATAAAATATATTTTTTTCGCTCTCATATAATTCGCGAGTAAAAGTAGATAGGGGGAACTTAATTGAATTTATTTATTTATTACACACAACAGAATACAAATGTAATAAAATTAATTAAATCAAAACATTAACCATACTTAAGTCTAGGTTGCATTCCAAAAGAATGTGTACATAAAAAATACATCAAGTGACACTGATATAGACAAAATCGTATATTAATTTAAAAAGTACCTTAGCATTCATTATAATTTTGACCATACACATGCTTACAAAATAAAAAATGGTGAAATAAACGCAAAATTCTATTAAATCAAGGCCATATTATTCTGATAAATGAAAGTAAATGAAAGATAAATAAAGTCCTAACAAACAGAACTTGTTTCGGTAATAGAATGTCGAATGCCGGGTTATTCTTGGTGATTTTGTTGCACAGACGAGCCATCCCCACCAAGGGATTGTAAAAGGAGGTATTGTTTTTAAATACTTGCAAAGCAAAAAGTGCTGTTTGATTGGATCTACGAGCACTATAACGAACGTTAGAGTTTATTTGCGAAAGTAAATTAGGTACGTCTAATAAGGAGTGAACTATTTTAAAAAAATAGAGGAGATCAAAACATTGTCTACGTGCTTCCAGCTTCTGTACGTTAAATAAAAAAAGTCTGAACGAGCGTCATTGTTGGGCGTGGTGCGCCCCAACTGTTGACGATAACATAAGATCCTTAGGCACTTTCTCTGAACTCTCTCTATATTTTCAATGTGAACGTTGTAGTGCGGACACCATATTGAATTACCGTATTCCAACACACTTCTTACGAGTGTATTAAACAAGTAAAGAAAAGAACGAGTGAATTTGAAGTCTTTGGTGGATCTAAAAGTAAACCCAAGCAGTTGATTTGCTTTCAACACTATGTGCTGATCATGTTGCCGAAACGTTAGTTTACTGTCAAAAATAATACCAAGATCCTTAGCGACGTCAGACCTCTTGAGGACTTGGTCATCAATGGTGTAGTCATTAATAACTCCATGACGCTTGTTGGTGAACGATATCACGAAACACTTGTCAATATTTAGGTGCATCAAATTATGTCTGCACCAAGATGAAACAGCATTTAAATCTTTTCGTAGAAGATAGCAGTCATCATGGCAATTTATTGATTTAAATTTTTTTAAGTCGTCCGCGTACAAGAGACATTCAGAAGATATGTTCTTTATGAGGTCGTTCATGAAAATAACAAATAATAACGGTCCTAAATGTGACCCTTGAGGCACTCCAGATGGAACGTCAGTGGGAGATGAGGTGTATCCTTTCAAGGCTACCAACTAACTGCTTTTATTCAAGTAGGAAATTAACCAGCGATGGAGACTACCGTGAATACTATACGAGGCGAGTTTGTTGCAAACTGATCTATGATTCACCATGTCAAACGCCTTCGAGAAATCTGTATAGATAGAATCGACCTGCTCCCCTTTGGCAAAACTTTTGCAAAGGTAGTTTTTATATGCTATAAGGTTAGTTACAGTCAATCTACCTTTTACGACCCCTTTTTGGTTTTCAGAAATTAAAGGCTTAAAATGACTATACATAAAAGGGTAAACTAGAGATTCGAAAAGCTTTGCAAAGCACGACAAAATACTTATCGGTCTATAATTTTCGCACTGAGACTTGTCACCGTTTTTGAAAATGGGGACAATATGAGTGACCTTCCATCGGTTGGGAAAGATTCCATTTATGAGAGACTTATTAAATATAATTCTTAAAGGTGTACATTACTCTTTTCCACAACGCTTAACAAAAGATGGGGTATTTGGTCAGGACCAGGCACTTTACTTATGTCGAGATGCTTGATTTTTGTTATTATGTCTAAAAATGATCAACAATCTCTCCATCAAATATACTGTTATTTAAGTTAGTCTCCGTCAGGCATATAACGTCGTAGTTACTGTTCAAAATGTTTTGATAAAATTGTGGTAATTTAGTACGCATGCCATTAATATTCTGGTAATACATACTAATCATAATGTAAATGATGTGATTCAGTATATAAAAACTATATTTAAATGTGTAAAAGAGTAACAATTATCACAGGATCTTATTTAAACATTCAATAGTTTTAATACGATTAGCAGGACTTTGTTCATCTTTACGGATGTATACTTGGCCGAAGCGAACCCACAAATACTTGAAATTATTGTCTCTACAAAATTTCCATGCTGCGTAATGAATTTCTTTGATTTCTGGAGAAAGGTGTTCTGCTACATAAATCCTACGTGTTTCTCCCGTAAAGCCAATATTAATAGTATCGAGTTTATTTCTCGGGTTAGCTTTAATAAACGAGTCACTGATGATATCAACAAATCACGTAGTTTTTGCGATGAGAGAGACACAAGTACATTACGAGGCCTCTCAGATGTTAGATTCATTTTCGACACCCGGCGGCAAGCTCTTACTTCGCTCTCAGGAATATCAACTTGTAGGCACTCGCATAATTTCTTGAATATGCCTGACAAGTTTTCATTTTTATTTTCTGGCACTTCGTGTATCTCAAGATTCATGTCACGTGAGATTTTCTCTATGGATTGTGTTCGTGATTGAAATTTTGGCGAGTGAACTCTAGCATTTTGAAAGGACTGATTGCAGCTGTTTGACTAAGTTGTCCTTATCTCTAATCTCAGATCTCAAATTTGCTTGTCCAGCAGCCAAAAAATCCGTGGTAGAAGAGAAGTAAAATTACAATAGAGAAGTAATATATCAAAAAAATATTAAAACTTCTTGAAAACAACATCAGTCAGTGTTTTAGGTTACAAAATAGTAATGTCGCCACAGTTATTGAATAGTTTCAAAATATAAATTTACACAATTTCTAATAAGCACAACCATAACGGTGTATACATAACTTTGCCATAATACTATTTAAATCTAATACAATTAATTTTATATACCTATACTAACATTACAAACATGATCACACTGCTTGGTGAAAATAGAATAATATACCTATTAAACATGCTTACGATTTCCCTTTTATAGATAACAAAACATTTTTCTTAAAGCTTTGCATTTTCTCATGTAGGGTGTCATGAAACAAATCCAAGTTAACTTAAACATAAGTAAAAAGTGGTCTCGCCTCTGGTGGAAACTTACCTACTATATTTAAACCGATTGCTATATGTATTTTATAACAACAACTACATCATTGTACAGACCGAACGGTCAAACTGATTAATTTATTTTCATAACCTGCATATTTGACTCCGATGTTAGGCATTTTTCATAGCGTAAAGGACTGATCGATAAACGACGCTTTTTCATTTCTGACAGAAACAAGCTCCTTCTTTTGGTTCTGTCTTCTGGCAATATTGTTAACGTGATGCCATCTCCAAGTCTTGGTACATTTTTAGATAAATCCACCTTCCAGATTGCAAAAGTGCTCAGATCAGGCACCAGGGTTTTTTTAGAAATATACATGCTCCTGTGGCAAACACGTGAACCAATCTGGACACCACGCACTATCTAGTCCCAAAAATTCTGGCCGTTTCTTCCGTTATAACGCCCTGAATGACTTGATCCGAAGGGCCCTTGTCACTGTTTTGGTTCCATCGTTATTTGAACCCGTTGGATTGGCATGGGTCGATGGCACATGAGCGCTCGAACGCTTGTGCCCTGGCACTTCGCGCGATCCCTTGCTTAGTACGCAACGTGTGCACATTGGCTTTGTCTCGCTTCAGAGCTTCAATTGTTTGGGCCGGTGCTGTTGCATAGGGAAAAAAATCATCGGATAACTTTCTTCCAGACTGACGACCGACGACCATAGGAATGGCAGTTACCTTGAGCAAAACATGAGTTCGGCCATACTACGAGATAACTCTGCCAGCATCATTGGTTCAATGCCGAGGAGCAAAGATCTGTGCCAGGTATTTTTTATGATGTTTCTCGTATCGTTTTCTCTTGTTTTACTATTTTACCTTTTTCTTTTACCTACCTCATGTAAATTTTTGTACATAGACTATTTGTACAAACATTTATGTTAAAGTTACATTTATTTTGGCTAGAATTGTTCTAGAATATTAAGGGACAATTGTAATTAACGGCATGACAAAATAATTTGAATTTGAAAAACATTGTGGAATATCTTATTTCATAGTCGTTATTAAACTAATATTTGCAGTATTTGAAACCCTTATTTGAAAAGACTATTTGAAAGTATTTGAAAAGAGAATAGGTATCTAGGACAGACTATATCTTTTGCCAATTCCAAGCGAATATTATGAATAATAGCTAGGTAAATTGATTAATTTACCTTAACTACACTCTTTAGTCATTATGCATAATACCTAGCGATTATGTATGATCACTGTTGCGGAGTTTTGCGCCGGCTGGAGAAGATGCCGCCGTATGTACCCTTTGGCCCCGAAGACACCACGACCTGACGAACCACGGAGTGACACCCGACTTGATCGAGTGCAGGTTGGAGCGCAGTGAAAACAACACGTCTTCAAAGTATGAACGTTTATTGCGGATACAAAATAAACCTTAAGTTTAAACAAGCCTATGAACCGCAATCGTTCCTGTAGTTCAGTTTCTTTCTTCAGACCTCTTCACTGGCCTCCGGATACACCGAACAGCGCTTACGTCTTCTTGGGTCTTCACTGGCCTCCGGATTCACCGAACAGCACTTTCTTTCTTCTAGTTGGATTCTTCTGAACTTTTCTTCTTAGACTTTTTCTTTCTTCTTATTAGACTTTTTCTTTCTTCTTGTTGTTTTCTTCGCTGCAGGCACCGAACTGTTTCTTTCTTCTTATTAGATGTTGTTTTCTTGCTTGTAGGCACCGAACTGTTTCTTTCTTCTTATTAGATGTTGTTTTCTTGCTTGTAGGCACCGAACTGACTTCCAAAGCTCGGCGTGCGCCTTTTATACAAATTTCGCCCTAAATAATTCCAGCGCTCTGATTGGCTGGCGCGTTTGTGCAATTTGCACCTAATAACACTTAAGTTTTACTTGGATTCTAAACTTTACATCGAATTATCTTTCAAACTATTAATCCAAACTATTACAATATTATATTCAAATAATAGAGCGAAACGATTCCTATATGTTTACATAAATACCAATTTGATAAAATTAAATACAAAAAACTTTCTAGAACAAAGACTATCTCAAAACACCGTTTGCGCCGGCAGACTATTTACTTAGCCTAACATTGTACCTAAGACGAAACGGTTACAAACATAATTTTATCATTTTACATTATTAAAATATGCAAACATTCTAATTACAATTAGTTTTTAACATAATCAAACAAGATATAACTACCAATTAGGAACAAATACAACAACAAAGGTTTTCTCGTTATTCCCTTCAAATACGTAAAACACCATGAAAATAACTATTACATTTCAATAAAAGAAAGCAATTTACACATTATTATTAATAAACCATAACAATAAACCATATAATTACGTAGTTATTCAACGAGAAAATATCTAACCATAATACGTCATTTATTACTTCAAATGCGTACTTTATTATATGAACCTATGTACAATAACGTTATATCTACCATTATCTACTTAATCTGATACGAAATAACCATAAATTTACCACAATTATGACAAATCTGAACAAATCAGTATTTTACAAATAACCTAGGTCTAAATTCTATCCAAAACATACATAAGCTTCTCATATTATGCTTATATTATACCAATGAAATCTCTAAGAACTTTATTAAACACAAACATCATCAATTCAACCATAAATCAATGTTATCAAAATAGAATTCAAAATATACCTATACCTAGGTTCCTATAACATCATAATTTCCTATAAGAATCTTATTAGTACTGGCTTACGTCACACTCGAAAATAACCACCTATCCGAGGACGGGCGCAAGTAGTGAGGGCGTGGACTAGCGTTATTTACAAAACTATTTGAATGGCTATGTCCCTATTATGCCGAATCCATTTCATGATGCGTCGCTAACAATCACCAAATATTCAAATTGGCCGTAACGTTTATATATTTTCAATTGATATTTTCAATAAAATAGCTGAGTTATGTAGTGGTAGGATTTTTTTTCGATAACCTACTGACTGAATGTGCGCCGACCTATTTGTCAAACATTTGTCTTAAGTTTACTTTGCTACACTACGCCCTCTATACCGAATTAGTCTAAGTCGAAGAAACATTTAGCAATTTCGATAACGGACAAACTCACATTGGCTCTGGCGGGACCATCTCTCATCTTGCCTCGTCCATTGCCCGCCAAACATTCCTGCAGGCTCCAAATTTTTTTTTAAGTTGACACTGACAGTCAACCAGGAGGGTAGTTTTCAAATACCATTGTTGCTTTAAAATTTTAATATATTTGCTACTTATTATTTTACAGTTATATTTTTTTATTATATTCTTACTTCCCATTTGCTTACTTTACTTTTTAAGATGTTAATACTTAATTGAATGGACCTCAGTCATTCAAAGAAAGAGTTTTTACAGAGGCAACATTAATAGTAGCCTGAAGTTAGCCTTCAGCCTATGTACTTTCTGACTTCATTCAAATAGCCTTAAAACTAATTTTAATACATAGGTCCTGTTTCTAATTTCATTGCGGACTGTCACTACAATGTATCTTTTATATCTTCAAAGTATGGGACTTTCTGTTATTTTCGTTCTTACGTCAAAAGTGTGGTGAATTGAGTCTTGGTAAAAGTAAATTAATTCTTTGAAATTGTGTTTATTTGAAAGGTAAATTATTATGTATATTAGTTTAATCGTTAAATTAAAGGTACTCGAATACATATTTTATTCATATTAAATTACTTTTTACCTAGTCTTATTTGGGATTATGACGCCATTTTGTTGCGCCGGCTGATCGTTGGGTCTATTCAATAATTTTTTTGCATACTTTAGTTATTATTGAAGTAATTATACCACCTATTTATATATGCTGCCTCTTAACCCAATGAGTTGATTGCTGTTTAGGTTGTATTAAAAATAAATTTAGGCAAAGGTCTACCGCAGTAGTATGATTATATTGTTTTTCCATTTATTTTCGACGTTCTTGTTTATCTCGTGAACTTTTATGCTAACTTTAAACTATATTGCAGTATACGAAGAGCTAGCAGTTGTTTTAAAATGCCTTCATCATTATTGCATATCATCTATAGTATTTACAATTATTTTTTGCTTCATTTATTAATTATTTTCTTGACAATTTTCAGGAAGTGCAATGATTTCACTCTTTGTAATATAATGACAATATCAATGAAGGAACAAGACCAAGTGCCCGGGGAAGTAAGTCATGTGTTTCTTTACTTAAATTTTTTGTGTAAATAGAAAGGTGCACACCCATCATTTGAATTATTAAGTTGTAGAATGGTACTAAGGGTCATAGCGACTTTATCATTTATTTTAATGGCATAAATGAACAGTGTTAGTTAAATTAGAATTTTAATTGCATTTTGATTTTAGAATTAGGATCCTTTCACATAATATGACTTCTTCATTACAGAAGGTCCATATCCTACTTTTCCATAACTTTGACATAGTTTTCTAACATTTTCTTATTTCTATTATAGATTTAGTAATCATTTTTAAAATGTTTTATTTATCACTTTATAAATTAAGATATTTAATGTAATTTTTTTCAGATGTCTTTCCCTGAGGCAAAGTTGAAAGCATTAGAGGAGAAAATATCACATCCCCGTTGGGTGGTTCCAGTACTACCTGAACAGGAGTTAGAATGTCTCCTTTTGGCAGCTACAGAATTAGCCATTAAAGGTTTTGACACGGACTGAATAATAGAAATTAATTTATCTAATGTGAATTGTGAACAATAAAACTTCATAACCTTTTCAGGGGAAGATTTGAACAACACCTACTGTCAACGCTTTTATAATGATGCTCTTACTGTGTCATTTACTAAAATACTGACGGATGATGCTGTGACATCTTGGAAAAATAATATTCATCAATGTGTGCGATCAAATTGTGAAAAGCTTGTAAAATTGTGTTCTATGAAATTGGATGACACAAGATTTTTGCATTTACTGTCCATGGCTTTTAATCCTAACAACAAGTAAGAATTAGCCTCTATTACATTTGAATGTTAGTAATTAATCTAAAATATTTCATTTGAATATTATTTTTGTTACAGATTTCATACTTTTAATGCATCTAGAACTTGTGACAGCTCGTCAGTTTTACCTAATTCAACAACTACTCCAACTGGTCAAGGCTCTAACCAAGAACTTGAAATATTTGCTAAACCACATGACCATCGTACTCCAAGAGGATGGCTGGTCCATCTTATCAATGTGTAAGATATATTAAAGATTATCAGTATTATGACATTGAAAACTAGTTGTATTTGCTCTTTAAACTTTTAATTCATTACAGATTTGGTCAAGCTGGAGGTTTTATTAAACTGAGAGAAAGATTTGAAGCTATTATGGGGTTTCAGAAACCAGACTTAACAGCATCAGTGATAACCGAGGAAAAAGTATCAAATGAAATCATAGAAACTGATGAGGTTATAGGCAGTAAAATTGATGAAACAGAAAATGTAGTATCAGATACATCAGAAGTATATACCTGTTTCTATCTCAATTAGGTTTAGGTTAAAAGGCCCACAAATGAAACATAATTCATTTTTGCTTTTGTTAAAGGTTTCACTTCCATCTCGAAATGAACAACCATCATCATTAGAGCAATCTATGACTGGAGAATCTCGGGTAGCAGCTGTGTGGCAACTGCTGCGACCCCTGGGTCTATGTCATGATCTCCTGACACCTCACACAGTCACAACTTACTTACTGCCAGTTCTTGTAAGTAATAATAAATAAGATTAAAAAGTACACCAATTTTTTGGCATCATTGATTATAAATATTTTTTTTAATTTCAGGAGTGTATACCAACATTATTAGAAAGCTTGACAGATGAGGAATTAAAAAGAGAGGCTCGAGGCAGTGAGAATAAGACTGATACAGTGTCATGCTTAATACGAGCTTGTAAATTTGTTTCTTTAAAAACTCCTCAGCATCATAGTTTATTAAAATGTGAGTATTATGCACACAGGATTAATTAATTTAATTTGAGGGATTACATAAAAGAACATCGAATCTCAAACCATCGGGGAATTATGAAAAAAGAATTTTTTAATTATTTATTTTGATAAACTTCACTTGTCTTTGTCTCTGAGCAATATGAATGTCATGGTTCAAGTACAGACAAAAATGTTAAGAAATGGCATTGCACGCATATGGTATAGTATTTAGTACCCATGTATATTCATGATACTCATTTACTTGTATATGGGACTTTAATTTTTTACCTATCCACAAAATATCTGAATTAGGTGAATAACTATTTTGTAAGTCATTGCGGGCATTGCATGATTTTCAGTGCTTACACAGACTGACTGACATAATTCATGCATAACCTAGGAACATGACAGCTTTGTACAGTATTTTTGATTTTTTTAAATATTTTTCTTAAAACCGTTTAGACATGGAATTTAGGATGCATTTGCAAAGGCTCGGAAAACAAATCCTAGTAAAAGAAAATGGTACTGAGTTAGTCACATTTACGTAGGCTCTGAATGTATTGAAATATGCAGAATGTTATGAAAAATTTAAACATATTTAGAGTTTACTAGATATAATGTGTTGTTAGTTTGTACTTCCGGGATGAATTATACATAAATGCTATTTACATATTTTGAAATTAATTTTTATGCTGTATTTCTGATATTTTTTTAGTTTCTTTTATTGTAATATAATTTTTAAGTCATTTTTATGATTAAAACTAAGTTTTTCAAGCATTTTCTAGAATATAAAAGTTGTAAATATCAGGAATTTTGAAGCTGTAATCTAACCAATTGACTTGTGTCAAAATAAATTCAATGCCTAACATATATTTGTGTTAAAGATACATACACACTTTATTACTACAGTAATTTTGGGCTTCTAATATTTATGTTACTATCTTGACTGTGTGTTTTTTGTACATTTATACTGTATTTATTAGCAGGGATTTCATGACTGTTGCAAGTTGATGTAATTGGAGCTGGTTCACAGGGCCTGTCGCATACCCTGTAGCTGCTTAGGGGCGGTTGATATGCGCCCCTACGTTGCTACATCGTATGTGACTGTCCCACCATCATCATCGTCGCTCATTGGTGTTGCATGTTCATCACTTTCAATGCTGAAACCATTTTAAATGTTTTACATCTTATTGCATTTGTATGTGTTTATCAGTAAACACACATTATTTATTCAAAGTTTCCACTTTCAGCTCTTGAAATGTTTCGGTTGAAAATGATATTAAGATTGCTTCAAATGTCTTCGTTTAATAGTAAGATGTCAGCATTGAATGAAATAAATCAGCTCATTAGCACAATGTCGCAGCAACCAAAACCAGAGTGGCTTACATCAGCTATAATAACAGTAAGTACTATCGATCTGATAAATGTACATGCAGTTCCTGTGATATACAATATGGTGCTTAAAATACAAACTAAAACTACCAAATGAACTTCTGGTGAACCAAGGGTTGCATTCCCTTTCAAAGACTTTTTAAAAATAACTTAACACTTAAAAATAGTTTTCTTGAAGGAAATGAAAGGTTGCATACAATATAATTATGATTACAGAATTGGATTGCAGAGAACAAAGTAGTGGATATAGTTTTACGTGATTCATTGCATCAGCCCCAGTATGTTGATAGATTAGAAAAAATGCTTAGATTTATGATCAAAGAGAACTCGTTAACTAGAGACGACTTAGATGCCATATGGAAAGCTCAACATGGGAAGCATGAAGCGATTGTTAAGAATCTCCATGACTTGCTTGCTAAGCTGGCATGGGACTTTACACCTGATCAATTAGATCACCTATTTGATTGTTTTAAGGTAATAAATGCATGCAGTGTTTGCAAAAAATATGTCTACCAGAATTGCATGACTTATTCTATTTGTTTTTTAGGCAAGTTGGGCAACATCTAGTAAGAAACAAAGTGATAAACTTTTAGAAGTTATAAGACGTTTAGCTGAAGATGATAAAGATGGAGTAATGGCGAACAAAGTAAGATGAATATCGTAATATACATTTTAACTATAGTGACAGAATGAGTTGTTCAATTATTATCCAATAAAATCTATTTTTTAGGTTTTAATACTATTTTGGAATTTAGCTCATTCTGATGAAGTTTGCACTGAAATAATGGATGTAGCTCTTGCTAATCTTATCAAAATTTTAGACTATAGTTGTAGCCAAGACAGAGATGCACAGAAAACTCTGTGGCTTGACAAGTAAGTTGAATCCGCTACTATGTTTATTTTCATTATGGGTTTATTGAAGCTCTAACAGTAGCTATTTCGTTTTTCTAGATGTGTCGATGAATTAAAAACAAATGAGAAATGGGTGTTGCCAGCTTTGAAAGTGATGCGTGAAATCTGTTGCCTTTACGAGGCCGGTGGTGGCACAGGTTTGAGACCCCACGTGACCAGGCAAGAATTAATTGACAGATTACAAACACAACATTCACTTGTTATATTGGTGACGGACTCATTGACACATTATATGGACGGGGTTAGGAACAAACTAGCTGGTGAGTTCTAAGAACTAGTAACAGCCTCGTTTAATTGTATATTGTTTTTACGCTTCATTACATAAGTACTTTAATATTACGCCTTGTTTTCTAGTTTTATCACAATCTGTAACATATTGTTTATGCCTCTCGAAGTTAATATCTTATATTATCATTCCTCAGTGAAGTGTGTTTGAATATTCAGAAATACGCCACTCTTTTTTACGTAAATTTTTACCGGTTTGTATTTAGTCTGCTGAACTCGATTCTGGTAAATTTTAGTTTGTTTGAACATGTTAGTAACTTATGACCACGATCGGTGCAATCGTCATTAGAGTTTTATTTAAAATATGCCCTAGATTTAACTAAGGTGATGTGAAAATATTAGGTCTTTACCTATGAAATTGCCGTTTTTCACGAAATAAATGAAGCGTAATTTTTTTATATATTTTTTATTTCTATTAATCAAAATAATCACCCATGCAATCAATGCATCTTTGCCAACGCATTGGTAGCTTATTGATGCCTTTCTTGAAGAAATCAGCTGGAGGGGAGGCAACAAATTCTTCAAAGGCATTTTGTACTGCCTCTCGGGTATTGAATTTTTTTCCCGCCAAGAAGTTATCCAAATTCTGGAAAAAGTAGAAGTCTGTAGGCGCAAGGTCTGGTGAGTACGGCGGATGACGGAGAACTTCCAACCCCAACTCTTGTAGCTTGGAGACCTTCTGCTGTGCAGTATGAGGTCGCGTGTTGTCGTGCAGGAGCAGTGGAGCCGAACGATTGACCAAAGCTGGTTGGAGACGTGCAAGCTTCTCCATCATTGTGTTCAGTTCTTCACAGTACACATCTGCAGTAATGCTTGTCCCGTTTGGCAAGAAGCTGTGATGAATTACACCCGCGTTAGACCACCAAACAGTGACCATCACTTTTCTAGGGGTAAGTTTTCGTTTAGGGCATTGTTTGGGTGCTGAACCAGGGTCCAACCAACTTGCTGAGCGCTTACGATTGTCAAACAGGATCCATTTCTCGTCACAAGTAACAATGCGGTTCAGAATTCCTTTATTTGTATGCCTGCTGAGCAGTGCAAGGCACGTCTCTACGCGTACTTCGCGCTGGCGGTCATTGAGTTCGTGGGGTACCCATTTGTCAAGCTTTTTTACCTTGCCAATTTGACGCAAATGGACCAATATTGTTTTGATGCTAACGTTGAAAGCTGCTGCTAATTCAGCCGTGGATTGAGTTTCATCAGCTTCCACAATTGCCTTTAATTCGTCATTGTCGACCAAAGTTTTCGGACGACCACGGGGTTCATTTTTCAGGTCAAAATTTCCAGAACGGAAGCGGGTAAACCAATAACGGGTGGTGCGTTCGTTTGTAGTGTTCGCTCCGTAAACGTCGTTGATGTTGCGTGCCGCTTGTGCCCCTTTGCTGCCACGACGGTACTCATACTCCATAATTACTCGAATTTTTAACTTATCCATGATGACGAAAAATGTTCGAATGCGTTGAAAACAAAACACTAACTATTAAACAAATGACGATTTTAGAAAAAGAATTCCATGTTTGTCAAATAAAATTAATTTGAAATTAGAATTATCAGTCAAAAAAAAATATTTTCATTTGAAATGGCCAGTACGGCAAAACGGCAGTTTCATAGGTAAAGACCTATTATACCAGGTAGTGCGATTTTACGGCTTGAACACAGATACAGATAAGAATAATTTTGTATGGACATAGTAAATTTATTTTGAAATAATTATACCCGTGAAGTTTCTAGCCAGTTCTCCTTCGCGAAGGTCATGTTTTATTTGACGTCAATAAGAACAAGCAATGTTGAGAAATTAATATTTAAATTTGAATTTATGTTTGCGATTGTCCGGCCTAATATCTTAAGTTATGTAATTTCAGAAGAAGGACAAATTGACTGGGAAAGCTGGTTGCCTGACGGAAGATACCCTCACGCGGCGCAAGTGCACGAAAGACTTAGTTTTCTTCGGTTTTTACTGAAAGATGGTCAACTATGGCTGTGCGCTGAACAGGTATAAGACTTACACAAGATTATGTCGCTAATAATTCATGAATTTAAAAAAGTATAAATTGATGTTAATAGAGTTTTTTTCTACAGGCAAAGCAAATATGGGTGTGTTTAGCTGAAAAACCAGCGCATTTAGGCGACCGAGAGGCGTGTTTTCGATGGTTCAGCAAACTTATGGGGGAGGAGCCAGATTTGGATCCAAATATTAATTTGCATTTTTTTCGAAGAAATATTATGACGCTGCCCCCGAATTTGTTGACTCATGCTGGTATGAAGTGTTTTGAAAGGTATGTGGTTTAAAAAGATAATTAGGTGATATTTGCATTAAAGTACCTACTTTGAACAGTTGTCCGTTTTTTTTTTCCAGGTTTTTTAAAGCTGTAAACACCAAAGAAGGCAAATTAAAAGTAAAACGTCGAAGTTTTTTGCTTAATGACGCTGATCTCATAGGATTAGATTATTTATGGAGGGTAAGTTTGTCAGAAGTCTCACCCAACCTGATATAAATCCTGATTACCATCTTTCAACGTTTCTGGTTGTTTGGTAGAGAACGCTGGGCAATAAGACTGCCAAATTGTACCTTTTTGTGTAATGAAACTCCTAGTACGATATTTCTTGTAATTAGAGCGTATTTAATTATAAATAAATAAAGGTGTTCTAGTCTATTGTAACTATTAGAATTTTATATAATTAATTTTAAAATTAATGATTGTTTAGTTGTCCTGTATTAGAATGTTTTTAACTTTCGGTATTTGTAACCGTGATAGGTATTGACTTTCGCAAAATAAAGTGTCATAACTTTTTCAATTAATTATTGCATATCAATCTCGCATCATTATTAAATAACGCACCCTGTTGTTATTAGATTGGTCGGCTACAAAGTAAAACAAACCTTAGCTTATTGTATGTAAACCTTGTTATACATAACACCATAAAAAGGTAACATTCCGTACAGGTGATAACGGAGTGCGACGACGAGATCTCGGCCCGCGGCATTGAGCTACTACGTGAAGTATGCACGTGTGTTAGCGGTCAGATGTCAGCTGCGCAACATCACGAGTCCTTTCTTACGCAATGCTGTGCGAGGACGCAGAAATTGCAGAAGGAAATGGCTGCTTTGCCGGGTGAGCCGTCGTGTTGTGGTTGAAGAGTCGTTTTAAATAAGTTCTTAATTAAAATTAGTTCTTCTGATAAACAGAGATTTGGCTATGGGATGTTAATGTTTTCTATTAAAATGTTTATTATTGTTTTATTTTCTTCAATTTACTATATTATCATCCATAAGACAAGTTTTTTTAAAATTGCTATGAAAGTATTTATTTATTTTGGGGGCGATATCGCCTAAGTGTAAACAATCAATCCTTGTAATGTTCTTTTCTCCTGGTACTTTCGTTTCTTGTTATATCTCTAACGTTGATTACTTTTGTCGATACGCTTTTGGGGGCGGATTGAACTACTATCCTAGTTTTAGGACTTAAGTTTAAGGTTAATGAGGAGTCAAATCAGGTGTTGTAAATGTTTAACTAAAACTAAAATCGTATTTAACTCTTGTTTGTTAAGCATTTGTAACTTTATGACATGATTTTGAGTATCGGCATACGTCACCGTACCTACCATATTAGTTGGATAATTATAACATTGGACACTTACTCTGTAACATGTTTTACATTTATAAGATCACCTGCACTATGATATTTATGGTTCAAAGTTTAAACACAAAATAATAGTCCAAATTACATAGTAAGAGCCCATATAAGAGCCAATATAGTAAGATCCCCATAGTAAGAGCGCCTCTCGTTTACTGGTTATTAAGGGAGTTAATAATTCTTTGTATGTTGCTTTTACAGATGCCACAGAAAGTTGTACAAAAATGTGTAGAGTAATTCGTGCCATACAGGAATATATAAATGAATGTGATAGAAGATTTTCAGGCGACAGACAGATTTTACCCATCTATAGATCGGGCAGAGGGCGACAGTGTACTATAATAGTCCGGTTTAATTTTCAAACAGGCCAAAGACAAATCGATGATATGGAAATATTTTCACACTTTAATGAAACTTTGCTATCATTAAGATCTACAATCCAAAGAAGGTAATTGATATTTTAATTTATAAAGTTTCATAAAAAATACTAAATCTTTAAAAACAATGTGTTACAACATTCACAATTACATTTTATAGCATATTGGTGTTCTATGATCATCACATTCAGTTTTGAAACGAATGGTTTTCTAACATTCCTATATTTTCTTACAGATTAAAATGTGCAACAGATAATAATTTAAAGTTAGAATTGTATGTAAATAAGCTAGAGCTTTACGTAAATGGCGAACTACTGGACTCGAGTCACGACAGAAAGATATTATCGCAAATACCATTGCGCGACAAGACTGTCATTGTTGCTAAGGTAAAATCTCATGTATTTTGTTTTCTATTTATAACATTGCTAATAAGAAGAAATATTTTTTTGTATTTTGTATTTGTAAAGTTGGGAACTTCTGAATTGATTCTAAGGAATGTTATTGCAAAAACAAAGCTATATCCTACTTAGAAGTAAACTTTGAACACAGAATGTCACTTGCCACTTGGCCACTAAACTTAGGGCGATATTCGCAGCTTGATAAATGTGCGTTAAAGCCGTCAACAGCAAAAAGTAACCAGTTGCGTATTAGGCGAACGGGTTATAAACCCAGGGTGTTAATCGAATTAATTGTAAATTTAAAATAAATTTAAATAAAAATGAATGCTGCTAATTACTAGTTAGCAACAAAAGAGGTATTTGTAGTTTTACATATTTATCAAATTTATATATGTTTACTGGGTACCTTTTTTCGATTAACACCCTGTATAAAGGACATTTTATTTTGACAATAACTAAATATGAACTAAAACTGAAATAAACATGAGAGTAATTAAAACTATTTTAATCAAGCTTATTTCATTTAAATGTACTTAATGTACGTGAATGTGTTTTCAGGTGTATGATGGACAGGTGTGCGGGAGCGGTGGATGCGGATCTTCAAATGAATCGAGCAGTGATTCCAGTACATCATCACCTCCGTTACCGCCTACTCCAGAACATGCTCTGCCGGGTGCCGTAAGTATAATATAAAATGTGAATCTTATAACTGGAATGCTCGATTTAGTTCTGTGAATATAAGGTAACGTGAGTTGAAAGTGAATTCAATTTGTCGTGATGTGATGTGCAATATTTCGTGAACTATAAGAATGAACGATACGCCCTGCCTTCATTAGAAAGTTTTATTGTTATTGTAGTAATAGTTAACATAATATTATATTTTGCGCGTGTTGCTAAGTGTGCTTGTACCTGAAAATAATCTTCCAGCGGCGTCATTTTGTTAATACATTTCTCGTCGCTTTACAGTGCGTGTGTAATCAGTACATTTTGTCACGCACGCACTAACATAGGTCCGTGCGCAAAAATAAGTTGATGATGACGTTGCAAAACCCAAAAGTATAAAAACTTTCGTAATATTAGATTCGTAAGTAAATGTAAAACCTTAATCAAAATTAGCATGATTTCTCCTCTGTAGGTATTTTGCAAAAAAATATACACCCTATTTAAAAATATTGGTAACTTAATTTTTCTTGATAAAATATTTATTGGCATTGTATCACTTATTATCTTTTTTTATTTCAGTTGTTTTCTCAAGGCACATGGTATATTCCCTTCATATTAGAGCTGGAGCATATTGGCATCACCAAAGAACATGCACAACTAACTGAAGCGGCTCATCTTCTGTCTCAAATCTGTCCCGCACACAAACAAACTGTAAGCTGTAACCATTATAATTTCATTCAATCAACCATACTTTAGTGGTAGTCGAGTTTTTTCTAAAGAGTTTTGTTTAGAGTGGGTGTAGTTCTGCCTCTTTCGCCCGCTTTAAGAATCACATTCATGTGATTGTGTTCCAGTTAAAGGGTACAAATGACCAGTGCAATTACAGGAGCAAAGTAAATTCCACCTTAGGACTACGGTCTGCAACGCATTTTTAGTCGATGTAGTAATCACAATCAATAATAAATAAAATATGTACGATAAATGATATCCCTGAGTGTGGATGCCACACACCATCAGGTGGGCTGCGACTACGAACTTAGTAATTTTTTTATATAATACAATATGTGTTCACGTAATAATACTTGCTTTCAGGTGGATAAATTAACTGAAGCGTTATTGTGCAAAGATGATTCAAAGTTAAGGGAAATGCTTTACGTGCCTACACCACCCACTGTAGCTTATAATGTGGAGGTAAGCGAATATTTAGTATTTACTTCTTCGAGTTTACAAAGTCTCGAGCATCATCACAAAGTCGCTAGTTGCTTGGAGAGTGTGCGAATGCCATTTGTTTGAACTTCCTCCACCTGTCAAGCAGACGCAGGTAGTAGTGTCATTCATTCGCGGTTGAAGTGCATAAAAGTCGAACTAAACGGTCCGACAGTTAATTTTTGGTTCGTGTTGCCAAAGAGTGGAATGATTTGCCTGTGTCTGTATTTCATATTGATCCATATTGAAAATTAATCTTAATTAAAAAATATAAAGTGTAAACGCGAATGCTTGTATGAATGTTTGTGCCGATTAGTAAATGAGTTTTTATTTGAGGTTAAAACATTTAGCCACCCTTAACCCTTTCGCACCGGTAACAGAGCATTTATGCTTTAATTCTATTTCTGTCGTAGTGTTGTGTAGTGTCATTGTTGCACTGAGCATCTACATGATATTAAAATTATGTTAATATATCCTACTTGGAGTTTTTTTTAAGTATTTATAAAGACAATACAAACCAGAAATGTACCTTAAGTGAGGGCTTTAATTATTGTATTTGTATTACAGTGATATAGTTTTATTTTTGCGAAAACTCCTAAGATGAAAGCGTATGGTGTATAGGGCAATTATGATGAGCATAAAAGTCTTAAGGTAACTAACATAATCCGTCAAAATAGCTCTCTTATTACCACACTGTATGTGACCATTGTTTTTAGACTATAAAATAGGTAGAGTAAGCTACTTGTAAAAGATAGACACATGCCATTGCGGAGTTTTCTTTAGACCTATAAAAGAGGAACATTTTCACTGCACATTGTTTTGTTGTGTCTCAAAGGGATAAGGCAGCGTTTTCGATGAAAGCTCGCAGTTGGCGGAATTTTTTGCGATTTCTTCCACATTTATCACATTTCAACCAATTTACACAAAACGTTAAAGAATTATACATATAAATCATCTACTTGAATCACTATCTATTGGTGAAGACCGAAAATACGGTCGGTAGTCTTGAGTTTATCGCGTTCAGACAGACAGACAGAGAGACGCGATAGGGGGCCTTTGTTTTATAATATGTAGTGATTAAAGTGAATAAAATAATATTTTCATTTTAATCTACAGTAAAAAAATCATCGAATTTTCTTTAATGCGATTGGTATTCCATGTACTATATATTTCAACACAGAAAAAATGGCAGAAAAATTGGGGTTTGCGGAATGTTTTCAGTATTAATATTTATAATGAATCGAATACAACAAGGCGAAGCATAATAGGACATTTGTAAATTTCACTTCCCTACTTCTTGTTCATACTACCTATACAAGCCCACTTTTGACAGCCAGGATTGGTGGTAAGGCTTAATAAATGTATTAAAATGTTTGTTTAACCTTCTAGGTTTTATACAGCATGGTTATGCCATCATCAGACACAAGATTAGATCGCAGTAGAAGTTTTCAATTGGCTTGTGTAAAGAAGGCACCCCTTTTAGTGCAGTGTTTATCTGACAAAGAATTCTTGGAAGGTGCTGCACCTCACACAAGAAGGTAATAAATTGAAGATAATTATTTTTAATATTATGAAACTTTTTAATCAAAAAATAAATGATTGTTACATTTTTAAGAATATTGATCACACGATTGTAACTTTGTATTTCAGGGTCGGATATTTAGCTTTAGTAAGATTAGCAAAGTTAGCACTTTATACTCTGGGGCATTTATTTGAAATTTTGGCTCCAGATGGCTCTGACACGTCAGTTGATAAGGAATTCAGGTGAATATGATTCATTTTATTTAAAAAAATATGTCATTAGTGACCTAAATGCCAATAGAACCTTTTTTATTTGCAGAATGGATGTCACGATATTGAGGGAAGCTTTACAAACTGTACCAAATCATAACTGTGAATTAATAGTAAAAGCGATCGCTGAGAAATTAGCCAACAATTTAGGAGAACAAGTGAGTATCTACTACATATTTATTATACTGGCTAAAATTACCTGCCAACTCGTACGTTATCCGGTCATCACAATATACAAGATTCTGACCTTTATATTAAGAATGTTTTATTTATTATTGTTATACATAACTTTAATTGTGCTTTACTGAACAACAAAATAACTTTACTAGTTGCATCAAGAAATCTAAGGTTTGTTAGCTAACAGCGGGACCATCATTTTTGCGCAATATAATAGATTGACACAAGAGCGTCGGTGGCGCAGTGGTTAAGGTGCTAGATTCTTAATCTTAAGGTCCAGGAATCGATTCGGGAGAGTAACCAATTCTAACGGTGACGGAAAATATCCCGACAAAATTCACATATTTAAGAAAATATCTCAAAGGTATGTGTAGGGTGTCAACCCGCAGTAGGCAAGCCTAGTGGACTATTAATTAGCTGAAACCACCACTTAGTTGAATGAGGTTATATTTAAGAATATGGAAATACCATCACAAACTTACATTTACCTGCCTATTCTCCCCAGGTAGTAACAAGCAGCGAGGACGGCGACTCAGTGTCTTCGCTGGTGTGGTGGCGCGTGCCCACTAGCGCCACGGTGCGCGCGCTTTATGCGCTCGCGCATGCGGTCGCGCAGCCACCGCCGCCGCCCGCGCCGCAACATCTGCACCCTGATGACGTCACTTGTGAGTTGCTTTACTATAACCTAGAAATGAACCCGTTATTTGTTTAGATTATAAAGTATTATATACTTACTTATTGTGTAGTTAGTACTTCTAAGTTGGCTTCGTTATCTACCTGTACCGCAGCGCTGCATATAATACATAAACCTATTATTGATAAACATGGTATCAACACATTAGTAGTAAGAAAAAACACAGATTATATATTTGACTGTAAAACAAAATTAAATTATACCGAACAAATACACAATAGATATTTGGATTTAAAAGTACATATTTATATATCTTACTATATAAGGAGTAACTGTGTCCTTCGCATAAGCTTATTATTGCTATGAAAATAATTTTCTAAAAATATAGAACCTTCATGTGTCAGGACTATATTCATAGCAATAAAAACAAATCAATTCCAATGCATCTATTCTAATTAACTAGAAAAAAATTTTCTTTTCGTTTGCAGTGGTTCGAGAAAGCATGGAAGTTGTTACCCTTTGTATGGCA
Source organism: Marasmarcha lunaedactyla (assembly GCA_923062675.1). NCBI lineage: Eukaryota > Metazoa > Arthropoda > Insecta > Lepidoptera > Pterophoridae > Marasmarcha > Marasmarcha lunaedactyla. The sequence continues at coordinate 7,093,265 of OV281342.1, read as the reverse complement.
TTAGGCGGAGGAAGAGTGGAAGCATTGTTGAAAGAGCCGTGGTGGCATTCAAGTGCCATGCTCTTGTTGCTCGAGTGTCCTAATTGGCAGGTAAGATTACATGAATAATAACACAATATTCAAAAAACTATAATCGAAAAATTATGTGTATATGTAGGAATGAAAGACGAAGTAACTAGTCTGCAGACAATATGAAGTATTTGTAGCGCCCATATTCCTGTGTACAACGGCTGCAATACTGAAAGACATGCAACTATTGAATTATTAAACCTAAGAGCATACTTCTACGCAAAGCCGAAATTATCGCACTGACACTGACTCATAATCTGTGGCACGTTTTGCAGTGAATACCAGCGCAGTGCTGAGAAAGCATTTAACTATTCAGCAGTTATACTGTACTTTAAGTACTGTATAACTGTACTTTAAGTAAAGTACTCAAGTACTGTTATTGGTTTACTGTTATTTTTCAATATTTGTTTATTGTGTTATAATGTAACTGTTGATAAATAAAGTTGTCGCTAGATATATGTTTCCTATTTATTATGCAGAATGTCTTAAACAATAAATTTTATTTTTTTATTTTACCCTTAATTAATGTGATGGTACAGTGTTTTTTTTTCAGAGTTACCTGTGAATAGTAAATTAACCCAAAGTAATGTATTAATTCAACATCTTCTCCCAGGTGCGAGTATCCTGCGCCGAGCAAGTCCTTTGCATGTGCGTGTGGGGCGGCGGAGCGGGCGCACAGGCCGCTCTGACCGCGCTGGGCGGTGGTGGTGCGGTGCTGCAGCGGCACGCAGCGCACGCACAGCAATTCCTGCAGCTGCTATGCCGGCTGGTGGCGCGGGCGCCACCTGCTGCTCGCACACCGGCGCACCTCGCGCAGGAGGTGGGTGGTGACCAGTAGACATACGCAGAAAGGCTCAAAATTATAATATATTTTTATTACTTGGTTACTACGAACTCTATGAATGTTACTGTAGAAACTTCACTTCGTAAATCTTTTATAAGGTATTGTAGTTACAAAGTTAATGAATGGAATGTGTTTGTTGATTGAATAAATCTGTCCATGAGAATCAGTTAAGAATAATTTGAGCTCAATGTCGGTTTATTAGAAGTATTTAAAAGCCAAAATAAAAAGAAACTATTTAATTTCCAGGTGGCATGGCTTCGCTCAGTGAAAGCCAACCCAGAAACCTTAGACGACACATTGTTGGAGGGGCATTTAAATCTAACCAAAGAATTGTTTGTGCATGTTCCGGCGCAAGTGAAGTATCAGTACGGAGCGCATCCCGACCATCCTGACTCCGGCCTTATAAAGGTAATTTGTATAGTTATAATATATATTTTTTGAATAATATAAAGAACCTAGTACCAATCCTTTTGGTCGAAACATAAACAATTAATCAAAACCACCAAAGTAAGAAAATAAAGGTTTAAATGTCATCTTTCTCGTATTCGAATTTGGTTATTTTGGAGATTTTATAATAAAATCAACCATAACAAAATCAGAGTTACACATAATTGGACCCTTGACATGATATACTAACCTATTTCATTTTAGTTTTTTGCTTTTTATGATTATTGATTATTATTGATTATTGACAGTTCTCGGCAATTCTACAAAATTTATTTAGCTGCTTGTTTTAATAATGCTGTTTGGGGCACATCATTGAAACTAAATATTTTTTAACGTATAATGTTTATTTTTACATTTTGATATCCCACAGGAACTACTTACCGAGTTCCTCTGGCCATACTCGTGGGCATGGTGTCGGATGGGGGCCGGGAACGGAGACGACGAGACCACGGCGGAGGAGCCTCGCGGGCCGCTATGTCGCACGGGCGGCGCCGCCGCCGCTGCCGCTGAGCTGCTGCTGGCGCTGGTGCATGGCTGCGTGCCCAATATGGCCGCCGCCGCGGCGCTCCTCACGCAAATGTTTTACAGTGGTGAGTGTGATGTACGCGCCCAGCAACGCCACACTTGAGTTAACGAACATATGTATATTTTTAAATGAATAATCCCTTTATGGAAGATATTTAGATTTTCAAGATATTTTCGGACTTAATTATTGGTTCTGTATAATATTCAAAATGTAAAACAACGTGTAAACGGAATAGTAACTCTCCCTTTTGGCTTCACTTTGCGCAGATAAAATATTAGCTGGGTTTGATTACTGCATGGGGCAATTTTTATATTTTGGACATATATCCGGTTCTTGCCGATTTCACTACAAACTACTTAAAAAGTGACTGTCTGGCTCGTATATTAATTTTCATTTTTAATATTTCAGAAAAAAGCCTGCCCCTTTCGGAATGGGAGTATATGCCGTGCGTGGGCCCGCGCGTGGGCGGCGGGCTCGTGGGCCTCAAGAACGCCGGTGCTACTTGCTACATGAACTCTGTACTGCAGCAGTTATACTGTGTCCGAGCCATACGGGACCCGCTGCTTAGTGTTCAAGGTAATGTCGCGGTTCATCCGTTTTTTTATTTACATTTTATTGTAAAACAAAGAGAAATTTACTAGATTTTTTACTAGAAAATTTATTTAAAAATTTATAAGGCCATTCGGTTTGTTTCAGTTTGATAAAAATATTATAAGGCAAAATATTGACAAGGAAGATCAACTACATTACTTTATTCAGTTTTCATATTATTTCCTATAAAAACGCTCCTTAATCAAAATTTTGTAATTTCCAGGGGCAGCTACAGACCCTAATGAAGATTTTTCAGGCGAAAGTCATCTCAGTATTTTAGAAAATAACAGAGAGGTTTGCATATTAACACAACATATATGAGTTGTTTATAAATTATGTAAAATAAATTTGATTACATGTCAATCTTTATTTTTCAGGGTAATACAGATTACAATATAACAATTTTAAAACAAGTACAAGCAATTTTTGCACATTTACATTATAGTAAGCTACAGTATTATGTCCCTAGAGGGTTATGGGCGCATTTTAAGTAAGTTTCGATATTTTAGTCGCTTTTTATATTAATTATTGACTGTATACTAATTCTTATGGTTTTGTTTTTGTAGATTACAAGGTGAACCAGTAAACTTAAGAGAACAACAAGATGCAGTAGAGTTTTTTATGTCATTAGTGGAATCCTTAGATGAAGCTTTGAAATCATTAGGACAAGAACAGCTTATGGCCAAAACTATGGGAGGTACATATTCTGATCAAAAAATTTGTAAAGGATGTCCCCATAGGTAGGTGTTATTTGAATCTATTGTTTTGGATATTTGATGGAATTTTGTTTAGATGTATATAAAAAAGTTACGAATGAAAAATTATGATTTTTTTGGATCATAAGTGCAATAATAAAGTTATTTTTCAAAATTATTTAGCCTCCATTGAATGTCTAAAGCAATAGTGAAAACATCCTCAACCAATTTATTTTTTTATTTCTATGGAGTTTTTAAAATGTCTACCATATTTTCAGATATTGTAAGGAAGAACCTTTTAGTGTAGTGTCATTGGATATAAGGAATATGTCAAGATTACAGGAATCTCTTGAGGCCTATGTAAGGGGAGAGTTGTTAGAGGGTGCAGATGCGTATCACTGCGATAAGTGCAATAAAAAGGTAAATAATTTAATTACAATAACTGTTTTAAACTATCGCGGTTATTTTCACTATAATTTAATAACAATCCCTCCTAAAAATACAAATGATATTGTTAATACTTTTTATGTACCTACTATAAACAAATTTATAAATTTTTTAAATGGTATTAGTATATACTTATTTTTACCAAAATATTCATTACAGGTAGTAACAATGAAGAGGTTATGTTTAAACAAATTACCACCAGTGCTAGTCATTCAGTTGAAGCGATTTGAATATGATTTTGAAAAAGTTTGTGCAATAAAATTTAATGATTACTTCGAGTTCCCGAGGGAGCTAGATGTGGAACCTTACACAGGTAAGAACTGAACAGACCGTATGACCTTTTTAACCTATTTTTCAGCTAGGGTAAGCTACGTGTGTATGAAGAGTCGAATGTTATCTTTGTTTTCGCCACGGTGTCTTTGGGAAAGTCGCTCAGAACTGTGACAGGCCCATGTGCGCCTTTTTCGAACGGTAAAAAAGGTCATCCGGCGAAATTCGCCATTTTATTTTCAAAAAATGAGTAAAAATTATCTTATGTGCCCAAATCCACGAATGTAATTATTTAAGTATTGTATCAAATACAACCAGTATGCAGTGCCACTAACTTGTTTTTCAGTAGTAAAGAATGGAATTAAAATATTTGTGTTACGACTATTTTGACCCATTCTTCATCAAATAGGTTAGGGGACTGTAACATGAAAGCATTATTGTTTTTTAAATTACGAATGATTCAATTTTTCATTTATTTCATTTGTTAGATTTTCTCTTTAACAGTACTTTAATTAATGTATGTATGGGTTGTATAAAGTTTCTAGATTTTATAACGTTAAAACATCTCGTTTTCTTATAGCATGGGGTCTAGCGCGGGCGGAGGGTGACACATCCCTATGGGAAGGGAGTGAAGACAAAACTCCAGAAACTCATTACCAACTCAGTGGTATTGTAGTGCACTCGGGGCAGGCCTCCGGTGGACATTACTACTCTTATGTATTGCTGAGGTAAAGATTATTTAGTAATTAAAAACAGCGAATTCATCTAAATTTTATTGGAATCAGTTTAAAGCTCTTGAAGTAAGGTTTGTGGTGGGACCTGAATAAATATAAAAACATAAAATTTTACCTAACATCTGTGTTCACAAAATATCTGTCTCTTTGAGGAATCAAACCTGGTCCATAAAGTGATTTGCTATGTTGTAAAACTTATTTTTTCTTTTGCATTCATTAAAGTGTATTGCAACATTTTGTCATCTGGCTGTAGATTCAGGATTTTGAGTCAACAAAATCCCTTCCATAACAGTCTTCAAAATTACCTCAATAATTGAATAACCAAGATCCAACGTGATCACAGAGACAACGGCAGCGAAACGGGCCGCTGGGTGAAGCTAGACGACGGCGACGTGTCGGAGTGCCCGATGCACGATGACGAAGAAATGAAAGCGCAGTGCTTCGGCGGAGAGTATATGGGCGAGGTGAGCTGTTTAGTCTCCGATTTTACGCTGTTTAGTTACAAGCATATGGGGAATATAATAAAAATGTCACGTGCTGTTAAATAAAGTTATGTTTTATTGTCATTAAACAAAATTGAACAACTTTATTATAATATGAACTATTTATTAAGATTTTTACGGTAAAGAAATTATTTTATTTTAATTTTGGTTCACAAAGCTGAATATTATAATCTTTAAATAAAACACTTTTTACCGGATATTATCGCGTATATTTTAGTTAATTTTAAAATTAACTAAAATATACGCGATAATATCCGGTAAAAAGTGTTTTATTTAAAGTATGCATCGCGAAAATTTAAGAATAGATTTTATTATAATCTTATTCATTTAGCATGTAAGTTAGCATAGTAAATTGCATGTTTAATTTTTTATCTTTACACTTTTTTTTATATTTAATCCGCAATTTCTAGGTAAGAAAACCTATCTATTGTGAAATGTTAAATTGTATAACGTTCCAGGCATTCGATCCGATGATAAAGCGGGTCTCGTACAAGCGACAGAAGCGGTGGTGGAACGCGTACATGCTGTTCTACACGCGCAAGGACACCATTGAATCTAGTCTAGAACAAAGTATGAAGAATTTAACGTTAAAGTAAGTGATAAAGTTGTGAGATTTGCAATCGCAGACTATTTTATTGCTAATTAATTATTTACGTGTCCATTAATAACGCGATATCTCCTTGAAATAAAATTACATGATTTAATTGACACGTTTATATGTTGTAAACTTTGTTATTCGTGGCATGATATTTTAGGCAGAGTTTATGTTATTTGTCTTTCTTTTATATGAAGAGGTAATGATTTAAAGCCATAGTTCTGAACCAGTGGGTGTTGCTTATTTATGCGAACAAAGATTTTCTACTTTCATAAATTTAAATTAAGTATTGATATGCGTGTATAGCTTTGACCAAAAATATCACTTCAAGAATTTAAGAACACGTACAAAAGATGCTAGGTCAAGAATTTCCTTTATTTAATCTGAATTATCTACTGTAAATTATATTTTTTCAAATAGAACCTATTAATTAATGTTACTACTAAATTTTTTATGGGTATGTATCGGAAGCGAAAATGAAAGCCATAGTGGTCCCTGGTCAGAAGAAGTTTGGAAATCCATGATATAAAGTAATCTTTATAGTTAAAAATACTATCCATAGTGATCAAAAGATTTATTTATTAGTGATTTAAAGTTAAAGTATTTTTACCACAAAATAATTATTTATTTATTGTATTTTCTTTACAGAGAAAGTGCCATACCTCGACCTATTTGGTTATCAGTACGACGTAGTAATATTGCTTTCTCACATAATCAGGATCAGTTCAGTTTGGAGCATTTCAATTTTATGAAGAAGTTGTGTTGCATGAGACTGCAAGTCTTGCCAGGCGCTCAGAACGCAGTTTGGGTAAGTGTAAAATGACCTTTTATAGTTATACCAAGTATATTTCTTTACTTACTTAATTATCTAGACACACTATGAAAAAATAAGAATATAATAATTAATCAATAACATCTACGAATAATGATGTCCATGGGCACGTGAGCCACTTACCGGCAGGTGGATCGCGTGCTCGGTGGTCGGCTATACACAAAAAGTATTAATAAAATAAAATGTGCGCCTCTTTGTAATAGACATTTTTCCGTAGATTTCTCCTCAAATCATTAAATACAAAACAATTCTTATTGTTACTGCTGATTTGGTTTTCAGGGCCCAGAACATGAAGAAATGTCGATGTTAGCAGTACAGTTAGCGACAAAATTCTTGTTCCAAGTTGGTTTTCACACGAAGAAAACTTTACGCGGTCCCGCCGCAGATTGGTAAAACATTATCCTATTTATTAAAAATAGACTTTAGTGTTTGTTTTAGAAGGGGACATTCAAACTCATAATTATTGTTTTTATTACAGGCATGATATTTTATGTCAGCATTTACGATGTTCTCAAGCCGTCCGAGCGTGGTTTGCGACCGATCTATTTAAGCATCCTCATAGGTAACTTTTCATTATTAACTTTCTTATCTATCTATATAACTTTGAATATATTCTCATGGCAATGGATTGAATATTAATTGTAATACAAATGTTTTTTCTATCGCAGGTTATGTGATTATTTATTATCGTGCCCTTCAGCTGAAGTTCGAGTAGTTTTCATGAAAATCATAGTATTCCTAGCGCATTTCTCAGTACAAGATCCTCCAGGTATGTTTTTTATAGATCTGACATTAAATAAAAAAAAGTGTTGTCTAAGTATTGTCGGTTCAACTCATTAGTGTGCAAGGCCATATTTGTGCGTGTGCTTGTTGTAACTTGGTGGCAGTAACGCGGCGTACGTCATCTTCTCAACAACATCTTGTACAAGCTTCACGCAAACATAGGGTTAATACTGACTCGAATAAATAAAGAAACTAACACTTATTCTACAAAACATTTTCAACGCACGATTCTTTGTGCTTAGTCTATAATTACATTATACTATTTATTAATTATAATTTTTTCATAGTCATCGAATAATACAAAACTGCTCAACAAGACAACCTCTCCCCTAGTGTCCTGCGGCTACGGTACCTGGACCACCAGAGAGGAGTCCACGTCCCTCTCAGACCAGATCCTGTGCGCGGGGCGAGCGCTGGCTGTGCCGCCGCACGCGCGCCACCTCCCGCTGTTGTTCAACCTGTTCCACGCCTACGCCGCACTGGGACTCAGCGAGCGGAGGCACTTGTTGCGGGTGAGATGCAACGTACCGTTACATTGTACACGAGCGAGATAAAGAACAAACAGTGAAATATAACAAGTTCAGCTCTTGATTTATTAGGATCTTGTAGCAAAAATTTAATTAAAATAGTTAAATCTTAATGGCAACAAATATTGATAGATTACATAAGCATAATGTAAGGTAGGTTATACAGGGTGTCCCAAAATTCTACGTCAAGCCGAAACGGGACGATAGGATAAATAGTAACCATCATCAGAAAAATCTGAAAATAAATCCAATCCAAGCTCTTTAGAAATTATGGGCATTAAACAAAAAAAGCAGAATTTCTCCATTTCATAAAAATGTTTGGTTATTGTGGTTAATGTTGTCCATTTAAAACTTGTCACCATAACCCTGAATCCAGTTCCAATCCAGTTTTGTTTGGATGTTGCTGACGCCGAATATGATTCAAATCAAGGAACCATGTATTCAAAAACTTGTATAAACTAGATATTTTTTTAAATAAATATGTTTGTCGACTCTAGCCATTTTACTTCCCAGTAACTTCTTCAGAACTATTTAGTTATTGACCTCCAGTAGATAGAATATGTACCTAAAAACAGTATTTTTTGTTGCAGCTCAAAATATTAGACGTCGTATTATCAATATGCATGGACGACTCGTCTTCTTCGATAGGAAAGTATCAATATCCTGAGTCTGCGAAAATTCATCAGGTTAGTTATCTTACACATATACATATATTTATTTATGTAAAATGAAACCTTATATAAGTTGTATTGTGTCAAAGATTTAAAAAAAATCTATATTTGTCTCTTGAAAATATCGATATTTTATTCCAATAGGGAATTTTACCAGGAAACCATATTGAAATTTTCGCAATTCCTCCAGGTAATAAGCGTCCTAGTCCGTTGCTGCGACGTAAGCAGCCGCTGCCAGTCTGCGCAGGCGGCAGAGGGTGTGGCTCCTCTGCCCAATCCATACGCAGACCCTGCCCCGTCCGTAGCGCAAACGCCTCTCGCGCCCCGCCCTGCCCTGTCGCCCGCCGCGGCAGAGATACTGTATAATAGGACTAGGTGAGTTGCTGTTGGTAGGGGCGCTTCCCACATGTGGAAGTATTTTTTGTTATTTTAGTTAGTTATTTTTGCCGAACCCCGACTCTCACAAGCCGAGGCTTTCATCTAGATTCATCATTCACCATTCATTAGGAACATTTCTTCAATTTCGAACATAAAGAAAATATTTACACACACAACTACTGACCCTAATTATCTCGCCACGATTGTTCTCCATTATATATATTAGTATTTTTATATTTTAGTTAATACTTATTGCTGTACGAAGCGTCCTTTTGTAAGTAATTAGGAACATTCATCTAGATTTATCCAATTTACCGTCCGGTTGTGCCCATTATTGCCGGTCCAAACAAGTGGATAGCTAGTATTACTTACGAAATATTGAATGTTTCGAAGTTCCTCAAGCTTTATCAAATGAAAATGCTGTGATATTTTAGTTTACTCTAGTGATGTTGTATTAAACCTTTAGTTAACCCGTATAGACTTGAAAAATAATTAGGTTAGAGTGTTCACTTATTAGAGGCAATTCGTTATTTCAAAAAATAAATTACCTTGAAAACCTCTGTTTAATGCTGGAGCTAAACAAAGATGTTATTATGTTCATATCCCGTTGTTGCAATTTACCCACTGTCATTAGACTGGTTTAATTTGTATGGTTTGCATCTAATTAAATTAGGCAGCATTTGATGTACAGAGTGTCGTTCGAAAGACTGGCAATCCCTAAATAGAGAACCATGCTTTAGTTTTCCGTTCATTTTTGTAATCGTACTTAAAAACTGACCTGGAAATTTAGTCTGACTTTATTACACTATCTGTTAATACGAGACGATCATTTATATTTTCTAGTGCTACTATTCTCTGTTTCTATAATATTTCTTTTGAATTCACAAAGCTTCTTTCCCATCACACACGAATCGTAACAAAGCATCCTTCCACAGCACGTACATGAAGAAACTAACAGAAGACTGCTGCGGCTGCGAAGACAGCATCCGGCTACTACAGTTCCTGTGCTGGGAGCACGCGGGCTGGTCGCGCGCGGCGCTGGCCGAGCTGCTGTGGCAGATGGCCTACGCCTACTGCCACGAGCTGCGGCGCCACTCTGACGTGCTGGCGGCCCTGCTGTTGCTCGATGACTCCTGGCAGCACCATCGCATACACAACGTGGTAAAGGTGGGTCTGAACTAAAATTAAAAGTACGAGTTTATGTTCTATTTTATATGTGCCTCTCTATCGAAGACAAGTTGATAATTGGTGCAAGCAATCATCTAAATTAGTTTAACACAAGATTTATATTAATGTGTTTTAGCACTTATGCGCGGTTTACATGTATTAAGTAGTTAAGTTGGTAACTAAATTTTAACTAAATTTTAAGTTACTGCATGTCACTTGTGTGTCCAAACGGATTAAGTAGTTAAGTTCATAAGTTCAATGAAGATGAGCAGTGATGAATCTCAAGGAATTCGTCAATTCTGTAATTAGATATATGGTAAATGTGATTTTGGACAAATTCAGATAAGAATTTTATTCGGAAATTAAAATCTTTACAAGAACATGCTTTTTTCTAAATTTTTATTCTACAAACGTATCTATTTTAAATATTCTTCAACAAATTTTAAAGTTGAAAATAAGCTCCTCTCCCACATTGAAAAAAGAGTAAATGCGAAATAAATACGAGCTCTTGCCGCCACCAGATTTGTCAACTTATGCACTTAACTAAATAATCACGTCCAAACGTGTTAACCTCTCCCACGACGACTCGGAAAACCTTAAAATGCCCTGAATGCGTCAGGTTTTATAAACAAATTTTTTGTCTTGGAGGGCCTTTAGAAAAACGAAGAATTTGTTAACAATAAGATATATATATGGTTTAAATGATACCTTTTTGGATTCCTTATGAGTTTATCTATCTGATTATAACATTCAATAAAGCAATAAAATTGACCTCGTTACATAAATATGCGTTATTTTACCATATTTTATGATTTTTTTTCACATAACCTTGAAACTTTAGCACATTATATCAAATTTACGCACATATTCACCAAAACAACACTTAATTATTATACTTTGTGTGTCTAAGTAGACAAAACAATAATAACTTCACTTCAAATCCATCTGTTTACACAATAAAAACTTGTTTATCTAAACTAAGAAAAAACTACGTGAAATGGCTGCCGCGTGCGAATGCCGTCGGCTCAACATAATTGTCTATATGTACCGTTAACACAAAAATGCATTGATTGCAATAATTCTTTTCAATCAATTAATTAATTCTTAATCATAATGATAAATGTTATTGTAATTTTAATCTTTAATTATTATTACTTTAAATTAATTGATACTTTTTCGATTAAAAGTAGCTATTGTTTTTTTTCTACTCAAGATAAAAAACTGTTTCAATCATCGTTATTATCAAATTGTGGACAGCTATATAGAACGATTGTCTCAATAATATCTAAATAAATATAACAACAAGAAATACAACATCATATTTATCAAGGGACCTTGAGCTCGGACAGATATTTTAGAAATCTTACTTTTTAAAATATTGTTTCTCTTGCACACTGAGTGATTAAAATAGAATTTTATTTTAGTAAAACGTAATTGTAGGTTAGTTGAAAAATATCGTGGTATTCTCTGGAATTGTTAAGTAAATAATAAAGATAATTTTATTGATATATCCTGCATTACTGTTTTCACTTGCGGGTTAATTTGGAGGCACGAGCGGACAATACAACTCAACTTTGCGTTTGACCCGTTGCGTGATATTTGTGGTGTGAAAAGCAATACTGTTTGTTCTAAGAGAAAACTGTGAAAGGTTCAAAATAAAAATAAAACAATATATTTTATTAAGAATTATATTTTACAGTAAAAAAAGCTGTAAAAAATGTGTGTTGAGCAAATACAACATGAAAGAGTATTGACAATTATTCTATTATTCCTATAGAAAATTATTCTTATCTCCATCTGTTAGCTCGGCAAATCTCCCTACCCCTTAGTATCCAAACGACAAACACCCTCAAACGGCACCCGTTATCTCTTCAACCTATTAGTATTATACTTCTAGGATGTTCAACATGTAGAGAACCGCCTGGAGACCCTGGACAAGGAACGCGTGGAGGCTAGAAAAAGAAATACAAATAATTGCACCGAAATTAAACAAATATAGCTGTACGCTGTACAAAAATACATACCGCGGAGGCGAAGGGACAGTTGAGGATCAGAGCCCCATAATAATGGCTCGCCTGGCAACGCACTCCCGCGATGGTCCATGTGGTCCAATTTCACTACGCGACCTCAGCTATCTCTCCATACTAAAAATATCACAAAATTAACTATTTGAGTACTCAACACCATATCTCTTATTATATAAGTATTCACAGAATAATACACTACAATAAAATAAACGGATGCAAGAGTGGGGCGCATCTTTTCGGATCGTACGAACCATACTCATTTGATTTTATTATCATAGAATTCATTATATAAATTTTAAACTTGACTAACAAGAAAATAACAACTTATATTATGCATGTACAAATCTAAAATTACATACAAATTAAAACTAAAATACATAATATAACAATATACAATTTTTAGTTACAGTCGGAGAACAAACTTTATTTGGAATAAAATACCTAATATGACACCTCCTACGACAAGAAAATATAAAAAAATTGATTGATAGATAATACTTTTACTGACGTTTTTGCACTTCGTACTCTTTTCATCATATTGCATTGGTTGTTCAGAAATTCGTATTAGAAATATGATTGCGATGAAATTACACAATATTATCAATATCTGTTTGTTAAATTATATTCTTACATAAATTAACTACCAACTTATATATATTTTAAACCACATTTAAGAAAATTAATACAATAAATATTGTAAAATATGGCGGACACGGCGTCGAAGTTTAGTGCATTACAAAAGTTTTGCTACTTTATCATTGTAATTATAATCACTTTCAATATAACAATTACTAAAAACAGATTCTACAGTTATTTCTTAGTAATTCTATATATATGATATAACAAGTTACTTACCGATTTCTTCTTGAATTCATATTTCAATTACAACAAAGCACTTCCGAATAGTTCCAAACCATCATACAAAACAGTAATGGCGTCTCGGCGTCGGCATTAGTTTTTTTTTTCGTTCTATCGTTCGGTATATCAGTATTACCATTAAAATAATACTCGAAAATGTTTAATTATGAATGAATGAATCGATTACATTACTTAGTTCGTATTGCTAGTGCAAAAATATTGAAGAAAAGAGCGACCAATTGCAACTGACTCGTTATGTACACCATGTGTACGTTTTTCCTTACGTACACCTGGTGTACATAAATCGCGCGACGGGTTAAGTGAGAAGCCCCGCCCACCCACTTATACGAAAAATAGAACGATTCCTAATCTACTTAATCACTTGCGTACTAAATTTTAAGTTACCACTTGTCACTTAAATGACTGTTTACACGCAACTTTTAACTTAAAATTTAGTTAAAATTTAGTTACCAACTTAACCACTTAACTCGTGTAAACCGGCCATTACAGATATAGATATGTGTAAGTCATGAAGTTAATTAATAAATGCGTTATTTTTGCATACTATGAAATTCAGCTAAGAAGAGAGTTTTTCATCTCTTTTTACTAAGAGGCTGCGCTAATGTGTACGTTTTTTATTACCGACACAGCACACCGTCACAGGAAACCGTAGTTGCTGTTTTCGGTAGCGACAACCAGACACGTCACATAAGGACACCTATTACAACTTGTCCATTTGCGCAGCGCCGTACAATTGTAAGGAAATGTTTGCTTGTGTCTTCAACTTACGAGTTTAGATTTTCAGTATTGGTTGGAATATACATCGTGAGGAACCTCGACTTGACGTTTGGCTCCTCAACTCCAATGAAAAAGTTCTCAAATCGAGGAAGAAAATGTCACCAAAAAATACTAAAATGCCCCTGACTAGTTGCTCATGTTTTATTAACTGTGGCTTCTCTTTCAGCTTTATGTACCGTCAGTTGTGGTTTTATTACAGTATTAAGATAAGCATCAAAGCTCTATGAATTTCGAACATAAAGAAAATATTTACACACACAACTACTGACCCTAATTATCTCGCCACGATTGTTCTCCTTTGTATATATTAGTATTTTTATATTTTAGTTAATACTTATTGCTGTACGAAGCGTCCTTTTGTAACGACCCAGATTAAAATCACAAAAAAAATTAGGAACCGAAAGTTGCTTATTGAATATTATATAAGAAAAAAAAATTGTTAGAAAGCTGTTTGTTACCTGAATAAATAAAAATAAGACTATATATTTTCTTAAATTTTCACGATTCATACTTTAAATAAAACACTTTTTACCGGATATTATCGCGTATATTTTAGTTAATTTTAGTTAATTTTAAAATTATTTCGACGTTTCGGCATCTTTGCAGTTGCCGTGGTCACGATAGACTAAGGTGTTGTTCATCTATTGCCAGTAATAAAAACTACATGATTGTCAATACATATTAACGCCATCTGTTTCTCAGTCTTCTCGCATAACGTCCCGGATTGACACAAAAGGCACTGACTGTGTCCTGAGTTTGCAGTCTAACAGTTTGCTGGTTTTTCATTTTGATGTTTTTAAGTATTGGATCCCATGTTGATGAAAGTTTCCAACCATCTTCTCTATTGAAATTTGGATGTTTTTTAATTTCAATAGTTTCTCTGACCATCCTAGGTATAAAATGTTTCTCTTTTGCTAGGATCTTCACGGTATCAAATCTTAAATAATGGTTGGGCTTGTCTATGGAATGTTCACAAACTGCAGATTTTGAGGTTCGTTTATTTTTAACATCAGAGATGTGTTCTTTAATGCGAGTTGACACATTTCGTTTGGTTTGACCGATATAAGAGAGCCCGCAGTCACAGTCGATTTTATAAACGCCTGGATCTTGTAAAGGGATGCTTGATTTTATTGGACGAAGATGCTGGCTTATCTTTGAGTGCGGCTTGTAGATAGTTTTGATTGAAGCTCGCCGAAGAATGCCTCCTATCTTGTCAGTAACACCCTTTATATAAGGCAGGAATGCTGGTCTTCGTTCAACTGTGAGTGGCTTTACGCGGTTTCTGCGACGGCGACGCGGTGTTTTTAAATCGTTATCCCGCAGCACTTTAACCAGGTGGTTGAGTTCCTCATTAATGTGTTGGGGATCGCAGATTCCATGTGCTCTCTGAAACAAAGAGTTGCCTACGGCAGATAATTGGCTCGGGTGGTGATGGGATTTCCCATTTAGATATCGGTCAGTGTGGGTGGGTTTCCTATAAACAGTATGGCTAAGTGTACCATCAGGATTTCTTTGTATTAAGACATCTAAGAAAGCTAATTTGTTCTCCTGCTCCAATTCCATAGTGAATTTAATTTTAGAATTAAGGGAATTGAGGTGGTTTAGGAATGCAGTCACTTCATGCTTAGGTAATATAGTGTAGGTGTCGTCAACGTACCTCTTGTATATCTTCGGCACAACAGGTGCCATTCGGAGCGCTTGCTCCTCGAAGTTCTCCATGTAAATGTCAGCTACAACAGGTGACACCGGAGACCCCATGGCAACACCATCAATTTGAATGTAGTAATTGTTATTCCACATGAAGTAGCCAGATGTTAAACATAGCTCTAATAGTTCTGCATATTCCTCGGGCAAGTTTGACTCACTTAGCTTCCTTTTTACTATATCAATGCAGTCTCTAACAGGTAGTGAGGTGAATAGAGACGACACATCAAAGCTAACCATAGTTTCATTGTTAGTTAACTTGAGATTTTTAAGGTCACTAACAAAATGGTAAGAATCCTTTACATATGCACTTGTCTTTCCTCGCAGTTGTGAGAGCACAATTGCTAAGTGCTGGGCCAGCTTGTAAGTTGGTGTGTCTAGCTGGCTCACAATAGGTCTCAAAGGTACTTTAGCTTTGTGTATTTTAAACTTTCATCAACATGGGATCCAATACTTAAAAACATCAAAATGAAAAACCAGCAAACTGTTAGACTGCAAACTCAGGACACAGTCAGTGCCTTTTGTGTCAATCCGGGACGTTATGCGAGAAGACTGAGAAACAGATGGCGTTAATATGTATTGACAATCATGTAGTTTTTATTACTGGCAATAGATGAACAACACCTTAGTCTATCGTGACCACGGCAACTGCAAAGATGCCGAAACGTCGAAATAATTTTAAAATTAACTAAAATTAACTAAAATATACGCGATAATATCCGGTAAAAAGTGTTTTATTTAAAAAATAAGACTGTTTTCTTATTACAACGAATTTAATTTGATAAAAAAGCAAACAATTTGAGACAAATTTAACTGCTATTATCGTTATTCCAGGGCATATCAGAAGAGCGTCCCGGGCTCCTCGAAACCGCATCCAGAGCTCGCGGCCACTACCAGAAGCGCGCCTACGCCTGCGTGAAGCTGCTGGTGACGGTGATGCTTGGGGCGCCAGTGCTAGTGCGGGCGCTGCACGCGGCCCCCGACGCCCGCCGCCGCTGGCGCTCGCTGCTGGGCTGGCTGCATCTCGAGCTGGACCGCGTCAGTATACACAGTTGTATATAGTGCCTGCTGAAGCTTGGTGGATGCTGGGTGCACCTCGTTTTCAACAAGTCTTGGTGCTGTTAGGACAACAGAGCCCTTATATTTGATATTCTGCACAATCATCCCAAAACTGACTTCAGTACTCCATACAACAGCATACCTGTATACAGGTTAAGCAGCCGTTCCTTAAAATGCTTTTATAAATATCCCAATTCTTACGAAGCTATTTGTGCAATGCTTTTATTCATTTAGGTTTAGTTAAGTATGGATGTGACAGTTGTGTTTAGCTAAGTTTTTGGGAATGGACGAGTAAGTTATAGTATAAATTTACTTTATAGTAAATGCATGTTGCGATAATTGTTTTCAACAAGTATTAATTTTTTCTAGAAGTATGGGCCAGGTTATGGATCTTACGGCACATGGTCACCTCCAGGCACATCCAACGAGACTTCGAGCGGTTATTTCTTAGAACGAAGCAACTCTGCTAGAAAAACACTTGAAAAGTAAGTAACTATTAATGAACAAGAATACTTATAAAGTTGTCTATTAATATCCATAATTCTCATAAAACCAACTTCTTAAAATTCCAGAGCATACCAACTCTGCCCATCCGACGAGGAAGAAGAAGAAGAGCCCCGCGAGGCGGGATCAGGCTCGGGCTCAGGCGACGCCGGTGATGACAGCGCTGACGACGAAGACCCCCGGGACTTGCCCCCGCCTTCCACCGAGGACCACCCCGTGCTCTGAACCCAAGAGTCTCAGTGAAACCTGGATCCGAATGAACAGTCCTACGCCGCTGATCAACTTTGAGTGCAGTGAATTGCTAGAGCAAACATGTCGTGTGTGATTTATGAGTTGTAGATTGTCTTTTTTTGGGATGTGAGGTTTGTAAAAGGTTTATATTTAATTACAGCCTTTTTGGTGGACTTATTTTAATTCTATATTGATGAGGTCCTAACGATGAAATGTTGTAACTTAACATATTGTAATCATGTTATGTTTTGCAAACAAAATTGTAATGCAATATTCTTATTTTGAAAAATGTATTTTATCTTCAAAGTGTGTTAGGTTATCACAAGCTCCTTAATCTTCTAAGGCGACTGCTCTAGTACACATAACTCAATAGATACCTTCTAAGAATCTAGTTGTGCTGACCGTTTTGAGGGTTTATCGGCTGTGGTTGGACCAAGTGTAAAGTGACTGTAGTAGTAAATTTGCTAAGACTGAAGTAGTGTGATGCCAATTTGCTGTTACAGAGCTTTTGTAACCGGTTTTTTAAATTATAATTATGGCTCAAGGCTAAGCAGGTATTGGAAATTAATGCTATGATGCATCACTAGGTATCTTGTTGTTTGTATGTTGAACCATAAATGGTTGTTTGGATCTTAAAAGGGTTAAGCAATTAAGATATAGTATGGTGGTGGTATTTTCATTTCGTTTGTTTCATGTCAAATTTTTATCTTATGTTTTATACTACAAGATGCTTTTTATAGCATCAACAAAATGGAGAGTTGCTTTGAATACAAGCAAAAGCAGTCTTTATGTAAAACATAAGTAAAATTAAATTGATGGTAATAAAACTATATACAGCAGATTAATTTGATTATGAAGCCTCATTGCATTAAATTTCAACTCGGAAACAACACCTAATCCAGGTTTTACTATAATAACGAAGTGTTTGGATGATATTTAAATAAACAATGGATAAATTATTATTTTGAAACATATTTAACGATTTAAAGGGTTGCATTCGTAAGTTATGCTATGGAACTTTACTAGGACGCATTAATATATTTTATGTCCGAATTTTTATACTTATGACATAGGAATGACATAAAATATGTTCTAGCTAATAAAAAACTAATAATGGTTGTTCACAAAAAAACAATCACATTATAAACCCTAAATAATTTTATTCAAATATTCATCTGTACTTTGTTTTATATTTATAGTAAGTTTTTAAATTAATATCATCTACTAATATGGGCAAATAATGTTTTAAAGAGATTTTTTGTTAATGTTGTAAATTTTTTCATGCCAACTGTAATGTTCGGTGTTTTTTAACTAAACGAGTCTAGTCCGTTGCCGTCGCGCTTTCCGATTTCGCAAACGTGATATCTGGTACATGTCCGGTCCGATTATTCATAATCCATCTTGTTGCTTTAATAAATTTTATACATAATTTGATTATGTATCATGTACACATCACACCAATACTATAGTATCTTGTAATCGGCCCGCACAAGTTAGGATAGCAAACATAAGATCTTTGCTGGATCTTATAGCTTAGTGTTAGATTTTTCTGTGATGTTATCATTATTGTAAAGTTAATTTGCAAGAATGTATGTTGTTAAGTAATGTATCAGCTTTCTAACATGTATTTAACTTCAAATTATTCATATAACATATTTAAGATACATCTTTAAAAAACTATTCTAACATATTTATTTAATTGTATCTTGCGCTTTAGAAATCAATATTTATTTTTCTTTTTAAGTGATTTTGCTTACTAAATTACTAATAAAACATAGTGTAATACATAAAGATTTTTTCGTAATGAGTTTCCTTGAAAAACGATATTATGTTTGTACAATATTTTAAAAGGAAACAGATGAATATAAAAATGTTGGTGGGAGATATTGCTGTTGCGTAAAGATGGTCTGAAAACTGATTCATTCTTTTAAATAACTTGGCCAAATAAAAGTTAATGACACGAGCCTAGGTGTTAAGTATGGTAAACCATCGAAAAACACATAACTTTCCTAATGTGTCTGTAATCGTTGTACAGTTTTGACATAAACTTAAACTGAGTAAGCATAATTGAAGTCAATAATAACACACAGCGTAAAGATGTTAGGTGAATGGGTGCTAATAGCCATATAAGCATTCTAAAAGACCTAACCTAATGATTATAGTACTGTAATTGGTAAATAAAATTCATTGCACTCAATAAAAAATCCAGACTTTTTAGTAACATGACATAGAGATTTTTGATTCTAAATTATTTTATGTTTCTTTCCCATGGTTTCTCTTAACACAGATTAATACAAATTGCAACCTCTTGGCCTACAACTAGCTCTAAACACTCTTGCTTTCAATATTTAGAGTTAAAGCAAATGATTCTTCATGCAGTATGATGGTGTAGATATAGGTAAAGGCTAGTCTGTCAGGAAATTGTTGCCACTTTGTCGCATTCTGCTTTGTAATATATGTTATTTATTTTGTATATTCATTGTGGTTGTATGATAGTTTCTTTTTTAGTTTTAAAATTTATATCATGAAGACTATCAGGAAATATACAATAACATGGATCAGCAACCCGTCAAGCTCACACTGCAACTGCAATAGGAAAATAAGATCACCACTTTCTGCGACACTTTTTACTATTAAAAATACTTCACATGATTTTTTAATTCAAATTTTTGGTCTGTGTGGACCATGTGCCTTATTTATTTTATGTTGCTCAATTATGGCACCTGATAGTCTGAGTAAAGTTTTTTACAATTAGTATTGTTATCTCAGTGCAAATTTGGTTTTATATTTTTTAGATTTAGTAGTATTATAAGTAAGTTTTGCAAACTAAAATATTAAAAAGCTTAAAAAGTAAATTAGTAATAGATACAGTCTATTAACCGCTATTGTTATTTATTACCAAAGATTGCAGTTTTAGATTAAGGACGGGCGGGTGTACCTTATGCTTAGAAATCATAGCAATTGTTTTAGGTAACTTTTATAAAATGCAAAAAAATATTCTGTTAATGGATTTAACAATGTGATTAAAATAGGCTTAATGTAATGAAATAATAGTGGTGGATTAACCAGGTTTGAGTAAACGAAGTTTACAAGTTCCAACTTCATTGTAAATATAACATTGAGAGTGATAATTTTTGTTTAATACTCATTTGTAGAACACGGAACTCGTAAATTGAAGCTTTTGCAATGTGCTTGACGATATAAATTATGCTTAAACTAAAGGTTGAAGCTTAACTTGAGTTTTGTAACTTATTACAGCAGTATTTTATTTGATCATCAGAAAATGTACTTTTCATTGCAAATAAGTTTAATTGGACTTTATTTAGCGTTCAATTCATAAAATATATTGTAAGTTGAGTTTTGTACAACGTTTCTATTGCAACTGTATTGTAACGAATTGCATTTGACATTTACATCTAAGAATGCTGACAAAAAGCATTCATACAATTATTATATATTAAAATCAGAAAATAAATTCTAAAAGTTTGAATTTTCTTATTTTAACTGAAAAATAGTTGTCGGCAAACATCATAAAGTGTCAAAAAAGGTCAAACAGTGTGCCCAAATTAAAATAAAGTAAGAATATGAAGTAAAGATACAATTACCTATTTTTTTGCGCCTACAAGACGTTTGTCGATAACTACAAGTAGCAAGCCTTGGTGACCTCGAATTAATTTACCTGAGTTAATTATAATAATAATAAATGATGCGCGTTCGTTGGCTCGATGTTTCCGAAAAGAAAACAAAGTATATAACAAATAGTAGAAATTTGAATAATTTATTTTAACAAATCTGTTCTTGATAATTATCTAAAAGTTGCAAATGACTGAGAAAACAACTCTTAAAATCTAGATGGCGGCTAACGCTGCGGTCGAATTAGTGTATTTACCTTTCTCTTTGACTGCGACTGTGCATTGTCTGACCGTAAAGTTGCACTATGTTTGCTGTAGGCGTAGAACCCTAAATGTTGGGTCTATTAGCGTGTTACCACACCAATCGATCGTCTTCACTTCACTTCTTAAAATGTAGAGATCGAAGTTGCAATAATTTTATCTCCACACCTAAAGTCTTAAGTTAATTTGATTATTACACTTTTCCCTGCTTTTTACGCTTAATTCAACAATAAGGACTGAACAAAAAAAAAATGAAAAGGAATTTAGGCTATTGAATAATGAACAACTTTAGTTGTAGGAATGTTGAAAATGTCCGAATTATTGATGAAAACAATTCCTACATCAACGACGGCTAACGCAGTGGTATAGTTAGTGCAATCAACGAAGACGCGCACCAGTTCTAAGGTCACACGTTTCAATGTATAGAGCAGAAAAGTGGTGGGGCGCGTCTTCGTGGATAGCACTCACTATATTTGGTAGCGATTTTGAATGTAGTGATGCCTCCCTAAACTCTAGTAAAATAACATTTTGGCTTGGAATTATTTCGGGGTAGGCTTTTGGTAGACATCTCGACTGGGTTATTCTTCATGTCTTTACAAACAGTTATTTATTTTCGTTTCTACTCTGGTAACAAACTTAGTCGATGTTCCTACTTAGTTTATAATAAGGTTCCTAAGGTTATCCTACTGATAAATTCAAAGAAACTCTAAACCAAAAATTGTGTGCTAAAGCTTATTATAAGCTATCTCATTACAGGCTTTTACTAGTATTTGTAATAAAAATGTGTAGTGTCCGTTTGTTTGTTAAGTTTTTCGTCTCGATGAATATCTAACGCGTACTAAAGTACGTCTTATGGTAACGTCGGGTGACGGGTCGCTCACTTCCCTCTTAATATGGTTGAGGGCGATGGCTGGACCCCGCGTTAACGCGTGAACGAGTGCCGTTAAGGGTGTTTGTTGGTCTTTGGCTACTTGCCGAGCTAAAAGCAGAAATAATTTTGAAAAAATTATACCCGTGAAGGCTTTTACAAGCTGGTGGTAGAGTCATGCTTTATTTGACGTCAATAAGGAGAAGTAATTGTCAATGGTGTGAAATAAGTATTTTAATTTGAATTTCGACACCTCCACAAAAAGTGCAATTAGAAACAATATTTCGAAAAATTGTAAGAACTTCGTTACTAGATAGAGCTACAAATTTTGAATGAATGACAGGGTGAATTGAATGAAAGTTTTGTTCCGACGTTAAATGCAATTCATTTTAATTTCGTATCAATATATCTTCGTCAACAATAAAATTGCAAATTACAATTATCTTCATTACTTACTTAGGCGTTTTAGGTCTTTAGATACTTGCTAAGTGCGCAAGCAAGTTTGTAGAGGGAATTTGGAAGAAAAATCTAATCAAAGGCCGTTGCGATTAATAAAGGTAAGGAGGTTATAGAGGTAAGGAAAAACTTATTTTTTGTTTGTTAATTATGTAATAACAAAAATGTGTATTTTATGATTTGGATACTTAACTGTCGCAAAATCATGTACGTGTAAGTATGTCTTTTTATGATTTATACTTTATTCGTTTCATACGGTGGTTATCACGTGTAGTAACACGGTGCCGATTCTGTTTCCACAAAATAAACTTAACTAGACTAAACTTGAACTAAATTAAGCTTATTCTTGTTTGCTATTCAGAAAACGAAGGACTAGACCAAAATTTAGTTTGACAGGACTATAATTATTTTAGTTTCTCAATTTAGTTCAGGCTGCACATTTGGTATTCTGTTGCGCCTATTTTACATCAAATTCTGACTAAAATTAGAGTTGTCAGACCAATTTTAATCTACATGTCGAGAGGTGTGGAATAAACTAAACTATGTAAAAAAGTGTCGCGACGAACGTGTAATTTGTTGTAAAGATGGAAGAGTTTATAGTTTCGGCATTTATTAGCTTTAAACAGATAAGAGCAATATGTATATCATTCTCATAGATATAATGTACAAATTGACTTTTATTTTTTAAACTCTGCGCATTCCACTGTAAAATTCTTAGCTGATCCATAAATATTAAATAAAGATAGAAAATGATGCTACTTAGATTTTATATTTTCTATGAGAACATCTTTTATTAATTTGGAAGATATAATTTTTTCTTTAGATTTATTTAGTGTTGTTAATTTTGTAATAGAATTTAAAAGTATCTTCTTCCGTTCTGGTCTTTTCCTCGGTACTAGCTTCATCATCTTTCAACTTCTTTTTTCGTTTTCCCATTATGTACAGTTATTAAACACGAAAAATTAGTTAAAATAAGTTAAAAATAGAATAATTTGGAAAATAAAATTTAAATTCCGCCTCTCTCTTTCGAGGGTCCCGCGCTTTTTTCCAACGTCAACCGTAATTTTATTTTTAAATTTGGCTTTATGGACTTTTGTGATCATTCGTTCATTTTTGTCTAATGACCACACTTCTTTACGTGATTTTTGGAAAATGGTGGCAACACCTGAGCATTTAATTTAGAAACGTCAAAATCAATTTGGGCCTGCCATTTTATAAACTAAAAGATATGTCCCAATCTGGGCTAGGTCTTTGTACACCATTTAAAAAAATTGACAAATAAATGGTAATTATAGGAAAAATACAAATAATTTGATTTAATCAGTAGTTAGATGGTAATAAAATAAAAAAGTCAACATTATTTGTGTTCGTTTTAGCGGGCAACATTGACAATGAGTCTTTTCTATGGCGGAAGTTGTCAAGTGAAGTTACTTCATTAAGCAGAGGGGACAGCCACGTCACTCACAGCACAATTCACTCACATCACATTGATAGTTGTCTGGTTGTGTGTTTGATTTTTCGTTGCACTTGAATTCTTTCTTTCGGTTTACAACTGTTAAATAAGCTAAAAATACACATAACAATTCAATTCAACCAACCAGCCATCGATACCACTCGATACACAAAACTAAAAGATCTAAATAAACCTTAGCTGTCAAAATGACATTTTTTCCGCCATGATGTTTTTTGTTTGTGTTGCACACTAATAATGCTCAATTTCATTTCCTACCAATAAACAAAGTGTTTTAATAACAATTTAACAATCAAAAAGGTGTCTTAGCATCTTAAACTATTTTTTGATAAAGTGTACAAGGACCTGGCCCAGACTCCTTGCATTTTGGGACATTTCTTTTAGTTCGAAGTTAAAAACAGAATAGCAATTTGACCAAATTAAACTAAATTGGAAAAGTTTTAGTTATAGTTTAGTTTACTCAGTTTTCGGACAGAATTAGCATCAATGCTTACTTTTTTAATCAATCCAGTAATACCTATATTCTGCTATGGCTGATGCGTGATGCCAGTGATTCCCAACATTTATTGAGATTGCCGAACATTTAATTTAGTTATGGATTGGTCCATTACTACCTATAGACTCGTGGGTTAGATTATGAGTACAGCGATTAAATACATAGAATATAATGTAAGTACTAAAACAGAATAAACATTAATTTCTTCTATTATACTAAAAATGTCGAAATACTTACTAAAATATCTTTACACTTTTGTTTATGGTTATCTAAATATATTACTCACCTTCGACAAACAACAACAAAACTTATCTAACTTTTATTCTTAACTACTAATATCATAATACACAAAATCACACATCTTTAGTAATTTATTTATAATTGTAACGCAATAAAGTAACATTCGACTTTTTTATATCTCCATGTTGTATAATAGAACGAAGAATTGAATAATTTTTAATTTGTTTATTTAGCTGATTTAAGAATCTAAACACGCTATATAGGTTTCAGCCTAGTCATGCAGGCCGGCAAGCCAGTCTAAACTTGTAATGTTTATTTGGATATAGCTCATGTGTATTAGCCAGATTTAAGTAATGAAATACACATCTGTTGCCGCTAGGTGCGTCTGGTGTACCTGGTACAATAGATCTAGAAATTTCCCAACTAGCTGAGCGACAGGCTTACAGACTGATTGATCGACTGGGCGCGCGACTGGTTGACAGATTGGTCACTAGGTTAGTCGAGTAACTGGTTGTTCAAAATCACAAAAGAACTGTATCGCATGAAACAATTTTAGTGTTTTTATTGAAGCTATAATCATAAATCAAATAATTCGAACAATCTTGTAAAGATTTAGAACAAATGTTCTGTAGCGCCAACCATGCCATTAAAAAGAGACAAACACCGCTCGGCGCGTTTTTGCAAGCGAAAGCCTTGTTCATAGTAGGTTATAATGATAATGAAAATATAATATTGTTAATTTTGCTTGTGTTAAATCCTAAATAATAATACTAAATGTTGGATTAAAGTGTGTAACTGTTGTTTAACTTTTTTAATAAAAAATGCTTTTCTACATGTCATTTGCATTTCCTAAGAAAGCTTGTTCTCAAATAGACAATTGAAACTAAGCAGACCTCGGTAGAACGTTAATACCAGCTTCGGCAAGTGTGTGTCACGACTCTAGCCGTGTGTGGACGTGAATTGTCGTGCATATGTGGAACGAATTACTCAACCGGCCACGCAAAGGTATTATTACGTCTAAAACAATCCTTTTTATATAAACACACACATAAATCTGAGCACTGCGGTTGCCCTGATCCAAATGAGATCGGTTTTTGCACCGATCCAAATACCGGCCCGTATCAATATTGTTCCCCCGTCATACGGATGTACTTCCTGACATAATCTTAAACGTTCATGACGTCCAGTGGTTCTCCAAACTCGATTGCGTCTTGTATCTGGCATCATTCCGAAACCAGATTCATCGGAAAAGCACATACAAGTCTTCTTCCTACCAAGCTCTGTATGCCCAATGTAAACGAGACTTTTGATGTATTTAGCATGGAAGTGCTTAATTTTTTGATGTATGATTACTTAAGTAAAGGTTAAGAAGCAGAAAAGTTATGTAGTGATATTATATGTATAGAGTTAGGTGTTATGAGGAATATTTTTATCGATAACGTACTGATTGATTGCGCACAAACCTATTTGTCAAACGTTTGTCATTAGATCGCCTGGCTACCTACACCAGCGAGGTGATAAATACATGGAGTAGTCGTAATGTCCTATATATATAAGTAGTTATGTAATTAGAATCATAGACGAGGAAGAACTTGGTTGTCTACTTATACAAAAATGCTTATAAAATAGTACTATTTTTGAATGTTGTCACTAAAATATCAATCGTGTAGTGACGTCATGGCAGGTGGTTAGGGTGCCACAAATCGCCATTTATTGTTACATTTCTGTCAAAAAAAGCTGTCAAAAGTGATGTTCCGGAGCTTTGATTATTTAACCAGATATCGATGATCATTATTAATATGTTTTTATTTTTCATACTTTCGATGCAAATGATAACTAACAGGCGCTTACGCAGTAAATCATATCGAAACGGTATTTGCTTCGCTTGCCGTTGTGCGTGTATTTTTGAAACAAAAAGGCGTGAAGAAAGAGGGAATTATGTTTGCTTAGAATTGTTAATTTTGTTATTTAATAGGCAGGTAGTTGTTTTGTCTATTTATGAATCGTATTCATTGAAGACAAGCCAGACTTTAATTGATTGAACCGAAAACTTTATGCTTGACCTTGAATAACTTTTTAAGCAAACATGGGATCTTTCGTTGTTTTATTAATAATAGTGTACCCCAGGTCTGTACCACAATTCAGCATGTTGGTAATTAATGCAAACTGAGCACTATTTTTCTGGCTAATTTGACGGGACTATATCAGGAACAAGAAAATAAACTGTATAGTTCTTTATTTTTTATATTAAAGAATTAAAATGAAAGTAAATAAGCCATAAACAATGATTATTTCATTTACGTCGATCTCTTACAAAAGTTCATTAAATTTCAAGTTCAATATTTAGTTCTAAAATATCGATAGTAGATTCGACACTCGTTGTGCAACCCTAAAAATGGACGCCATTTTATGTTATTTTTCAAGTTTTTTTCGTACTTAGGGCTTGTCCATTGGTTGAGGTCAATGACTTTCAATACGCATTAGGCAACCGCAGGACACGCGCGCTCTATAGGTACCTATGATACCTATAGTAATTTAAACTCTACGCTTGCGTACTTAGAAGACAGACAACTTGTCAAAATTGTCAATATTTTCATACAAAAATATTTTTACAAATATGAATCTTTCCTGTCGAGCCGTTTGTTTCGCTATGTGTAGGCTGCAAACATACAAACGTTGATTTTTATTTATTGCAAATTTTTACCCCCTCGGAGTATAAGTAAACGCAATGTGAGCACTTTTTTGCTAGATAAATAAAACGGCCTTTTTTTAATACAATTTTTCTTTATTTTCTATCACTATATTTATAAAAAAATAAAGTACTTAGATGCTCATAGTTTGCTAAAATATGCACTTAAGTACTTGCTTTAGTAGACAATTGGAAACTTTGGTTTAAATTATCTACGTATTCGTGAATCAACCTTCCCTAAGAAACAAAGCTTAAAATATTAAATCAATTTTATAAACTTCTTATACAAAACCGATTCAACCGATTATGTAATTTGTATGGGAAGTCCAAATTTGTTTTTCGTATTTCGACCAATATTTTTTTAGTTCTTGCATCGCGTGAATAGTTCGTCTACACCAAACTGTCTAAAGTTACCCCGTATTAGTTATCCGTAACTGAATTACCAATAACTACCTACACCCTACTAGGTACTCTTCCTACTATAACACAATGTTTTACAATAACGAAAGTTTTAATATTTAATACACTTGAGAGAATTCGTTCACGTTTTAGTACGTATATATTATTTTTATATCCGAGAAGACTATCCATAATACGTAATCTAAATATTCAGTTTATGTTCAAAAATTCCTTTTAAATGTTTAACTGCTGTACTCTTACTGTGTCCGTTCAATTGTCTGTTAGGGATCAAAACATTATCTTTGTCAAATTTTCTAAAATACGACTCGTGGCAAACCATATCTTTCGTTATGTCACTTAGTTTGGGTGTTCCTGTAACAAAAAAAATGCTTTAGTATTTGGCACAGAAAAAAGAACTTTTCTATATAGATAGAATTCCCTAATTGTAATGGTAAAACCACGAACAAGGAAAAGCCTCTTTCGGTTTTCTGTGGGCAACACAGTATTATGACTACCACTTATCGTGTGGGTGAGTGGTAAACTCTAGTATCAGAGTTGATCAAGCCGCATGCAAACCCTTTAAACGTGCCCTAACGACAGTTACCTTACCGGCAACAATCGGGACCCAAGGCTCAACGTGCTCTCCAATGCATGGAAGCGCTCGAGGGGTCAACCGTCCTCGGTCTGCTGCACCGAACTTACTTAACTTTGACAATGCTTAAATAACCTTTGGATTTTTGAATAAAACTAATAAACTAACCTGCAATTTGTAAAGTGTACTCTAGCTCTGTGCGAATGATGTCGATCATCTTTTGAACTCCTTTCTGTCCACCGACGGTGAGACCCCATAATGCCGGACGACCCACGAATACCTGGAAGAATATAAATATTTCATTTAGGAAATAACTCCCAATTTTAAAATACAAGCACTTAAAACGAACATAAACTAAGTGCTTACGGCTTTAGCTCCAAAAGCGAGAGCTTTGTACACATCTGTGCCATTCATCACACCACCATCCAGATATACTTCCACGTCATAGTCCTTCACAGCTTCCACTATTTCGGGTAACACTTCAATCTGAAATATTAAGAACATGTGGTTTCATTGTTTATCGGTGAAAAAAAATAATGTACTCCATTATTGATAAAAATGTACTTAGTAGGAAGTCATACCGTGGCTGGGGACCCATCAATTTGGCGGCCACCGTGATTGGACACCATGATGCCTGAGCATCCGGCTTCCGCGGCTTTCACGCCTTCGTCGCCTCGCAGGATGCCCTTTACTACAATAGGCATATTTGTGATGCTGAAAAAATAAAACAAGTTACCATTTTAAGCTTTAAGCATGAAAAATTACTTACTTACTTATAAGTACACTGTGTACAAGTGTTAATTTAGTGAAAATATTCTTCATAGACCTGACGTTGGTTTTGCTCACACAGCAGTTGCCATCATATTCAAATATTTAGATTTATATATTTCTTTTATATTTTCTTCGCATTTTTATATTTTCTATTTGTAGTATAATTTTAACGTATAATTATTTATTTAATTTAATTTTTAAATTTGTCAATATCGTAAATATATCTTTTTATAAACATAGATATATATATAATAGATTTATATATATATATATATATATATATATATATATTAGAAATAAAACTGACAAAGTTACCAAAGAAACAACAAATGCCGGGTATAGGAATATGATGGAATTTATTTCAAATAATCCTCACCTCTTTAAATACTGGATATCATCCCAAGTTAAAGATTTGTCGAATAAGTCTTTGACATATTCGTTCAAACCGCTTCCGGAGCCGGAACTGTGAATTTTGTCAGACAAATGACCTACAAAGTTTGCAAACCTGAAAATTTAAGAGTTGTAAGTAATTTTACAATTGGCTGATTTCACAAAAAGGCCAGAAGAATTTGCGCGTTAATCTTTACTATTATTAAGTACTTATAAAGATGAATACGTTTTTGATAAATCATTATAGAGGTACATTGTCCAGAAGTGACATAGTCCAGTTTTTATGCTGAAGGTCCTACGGGATCAGAAGTTGAAACGAGAAGGAGCCCCTCGTTTGACAATTTCAAGGACACTGAGTGTTAGATTACTTATTACAACATGCTTAGGAAGTCTTAACTTTAAATAAATATAAATCTTACTTTAGATCATTTGGTAAAGTGAATTTGTTCCTGACATCTCCGATTCTTATCCCAAATAACGGAGTATCGACAGTCAACAGCAATGCTTTGAAACCAGCCTTTTCTGCTCTTTGCACTAGTGATTTTGTAACCTCCCTGAAAATTTATATGCAATCAATAAAGGTGGTCCTATTCTTACGAATAGAGTGCCCTTTTCACCATACACACCTGTCTTTATAAATGTAGAGTTGGAACCATTTAATTGCGTTCGGTGCGGCCTCGGCGACTTCTTCGATGGAACTCGTGGACAGCGTACTCAAAGCGTAGATTACATTCTCTGCTTCACAAGCTACGACCAGGAAAATATTGTATTTAATTTTAATATTCATAAATGTCTTTCTGTCTAATTTGATCATTGATCCATAAACTTCGTATCGTAATAATAATTTGAATAATTTTCTAATGCAGCAGTGTAGTGTAGTGTTTTACTTATCTCTCTACATAATACAGCCAATGATAATTTTGTAAAGTCATTCAGGGAAACCGTGAATAAATCGATAATACATGACATTGAAGAACACACCTACGATGATAACCGGTTTATCCCAATTTCGCACAAGTACTAGTATTTCTATCTATCTAATATTAGTAGTTTCATAGTAAGGTATGAAAATGCTGCTGTGCTTACGGTACCATGCTGCTACTCGTAGAATAACTGCTGGGTATAAAATCCCCATAGCCTGCTTACTTTGTTCACTCGGTGGAACAAGAGGATTTCGTTTCTCTGAACCGTAAAATCTATTAAACCGTCAATTATTGCATTAATTGTCCATGTTTTACCTCTGACATTAGCAAGTTCGCCGTCCGGGTGGGCCATCCGCTGCATGGCCGACGGAGAGACCCCGAAGGGCATGGAGACCTCGTGTCCAAGGATAGTGGTACGCATATCCCAGTCCTCCACTCCTACCAGACACTTCGGTCGGATTCGCAGTCTAAATGTAAGTAACAAAAATATAAAATTGATTTTTTACTAATTTTTTAAATGTTTTTTCGTTAACTTTTTCGTTGATATTTAATTTACAATATTAACTTTTTAATGCCCAAAATAATATTTTCAAATCTTTACTTACTAATAAATTACTAAAACTGTTCACGGAAAACTTTCTGATACCTAGAAATAAAGTAGAATAACAAGGATGCCTGTACATCGACGTATCATAACCATTTTATTTAAGAAATTATATAGATTCAGCTGAAAGGCTTGGGCGGCATGCCAGTGCCACATATGACCCCGTTTTCACCGTGTTATATCCAAGTGTATGGTATTTGCAAGTACTATATGAAGTATATTTCTATTTTTTTTTAAATGCATTACGCACAAGATACTAAAGGTTAACTTCTAGTATGCCGTGTGACAGATCTGTCCTAATGTACTGGAATGCCGTGGGACAGATCTGTCCCGGAGTACTTACGATTATATTTTGCAATATTAGTCCCTAAAAGTTAAGTAATAGTGCCTTAAATGCCTAGACAAATAAACTAAATTAATGCATCTACCATAAACAACATTCACTCATTCGAAAAATTTCATTCGTCATTAAATTTTCGCTTCGTACGCGCGTGCTGTGTCTAGTGCGTGTGCGAAAAAAGTTGAAAAATCTTTGAGAAAAAACGCTAAAGGGTAAGTAAATGTTATGATTATTGATAATTTAGTATTATTTACATCTATTTTGTATAAAATAAATGAATAAAGTGTATAAAATTCACAAAATATCCTCAGTCAAAAGTTTGAACTAACGTAACGTTCTGAGAGCGTAAGTTTTATTAGTGTTTCATATAAATTTACGCAATTACAACGATGAATCTTTTACGTCATTTTGAAAGAAATATTATTGACTTTATAAATTACGAAAAGGAATCCTGTTTTATGCAAAATAATTTTGTAGAATTCAATAATTATTGAGTCATATTCAAAATACACGCAACAAGCACAAAAATAACGGTTGACAATTCATGTGCGTACACGAAGGCAGCCATATTGCTTCAATTGACAGTTGCGATTTTATACAGCTTGTTCCATTTTTTATAACATCTTTATATGTTGTCTTTTTTGGCTTTATGGTATGGTTTTTATGGTTTTATCTTTATTGTGTATATAATAGTGCCATATCTTTGCTGAATGTAGATAAGATTTTTTTTGTGTTTTTTGGTATAATTTTTTAATTATTACAGTAAAATGACATTGTTGTAAGTAAGAGAATTATTTTATTTATTATACGTATTTGTTTTAACCAACTTCTATAAAAGGATGAGGTTCCCAATTCGGTTATTATTTTTAATATGTTTTATTTATTTAATTAACTTTATTTTTTATTCATTTATTATTGTTTTATTTATTTATAATATTATTTACTTATTATTGTCTATTTCCTCTTTATTTATGGTCAACCTTTTTTATTTAATATTATTATTTTTATTTATTTATTTATTTTTTTGAGTTGTTTTATTTTATTTATTTATTTATTATTTACAAAATCCACAGCACTTAAAATTTACATTAAATATAACACATATAAAACAAAACTTATAGCCATTAATGGATTTACATTATTTTTGTCTGACTTATAGACGGTTAGCAAAAAATTAAAAAAAATTATTTTATTCAAGTTAAAAAGCTGTGCCGATTATGGCACATTTTTTTTAAAATTATTCTTTTATTATTAACGTTTTTTTATTTATAATAAAATAATAAATATGGTATATATAATATAGTATATTTCCATGCTATTTTTGGATTAGGTTATAGTTGTGTGTAATCACTGCATGCCAAAAATCGAATTTTATACAGAAATGGAGACTTCTAGAGACGTTCTACCAGCCACTCCTTCCTCCTCACGTTTAGTAGTGGGCATGGAAGTCGACCGAACCCCACAAGGATCTTTAAGAGTAGGGGAAAGAGTAATCCTCGAAAGAACTGACTCAGGATCACTTCAAGTACGTAAAATACAAGTAAACTATTCTTTTTTCATTTATTTCTGTACTTTTGATCAAGTCTCATATTTTGAACTTTGTCT
Source organism: Marasmarcha lunaedactyla (assembly GCA_923062675.1). Taxonomy (NCBI): domain Eukaryota; kingdom Metazoa; phylum Arthropoda; class Insecta; order Lepidoptera; family Pterophoridae; genus Marasmarcha; species Marasmarcha lunaedactyla. The sequence goes on along the minus strand of OV281342.1, from coordinate 7,060,268 downwards.
GTACACAGTTTTGGCGACCTCAAAATATTGAAGTGGGGGAAGGGTTAGAATTTGTAGAGTCTGGCGGAGGATAAGGCTGGGAGTCGGAACAGGCTGAGACCCCGTAGCCTCGTCCCATTAGAAGAAGATGATCAAGTGAGTATATATTTTTTGTTTTTACGGGTTTATGTGGGTAATGAAAACTTCATTAATTATTAAATATTATTTTGTTTGTCAGAGTTCATGTTCAATGGTCAACAGGATAATAGCGAAAGCAGATATATTTCTGTAAGTTGATCTGCTTGAATATCTGCGCACGATTGTTTTCAGGAGTTGTTTTACATTTGCATGTGACGGTTGTCTATTTCGACCTCTTTTTGTCAGTAAATTTTATTTTTTTGTCGTTCCCGACGTAATTTTAAACTACGAATTACGTAGTGTCGGAGAACGGCAATGTTTTGATTTGACAAGCCAGTCACGAAAAATTATCCATCATAACAACTAGAATCTATTTATTTATTATTGTTTCTGAGTTTATTATTCAAAATTACATGTTTATCAATTTTTTATTATCTACAATCAAAGTTTTCATGAAATCAATAATTTATTTTTACGTACACGAGTGTGCGTAGCCAAAATTTTTGGTAAGGATTCTCATTCATTAAAATTTTATTTTGTTGTTACTTTTTCTTTTCAGATCAAATTTAATTGTATTAATGTTTCTGTTTTATTTTGTGTGACTATTTTTTTATTTCAATTTTGTTTATATTTTTTGTTTGTATTTACAGGCATTTTTGTATATTTTTAATTTTACTGCAAAATAAACATAGAAGAGAGTTTTGGTATTTCCTTTCTGGACCCTCAATTACCACTCCGCAAACAACGCGTAACACACTGGCGCCCGAATATTCAAACGCAGTTTATGGAGAAGAGAGGAGGAACAATATCAACAGAGGAATAGCAACATTAAAAATATTTTTTTTAATTATTATTGAGGTCAGGCATAAAACTTTATTTGTTACCATTTTCAACCATTAACATTCACTAGTTAGGTTATATATCTACTATAATATATCAAATTACTGCTAAATTATTCAGACATTTAAGTTTCTTTAGTTTCTTTCGTTATAATATCTTTGAAGAAATTTTCTGAAGGCACAACATTTATTCTATAACCCAGTAATTTCACTATTTAAATAACATTTTCTATTCATTTTCATCACTTGAAAATACGTATATTTTTAAGGCTCTTTTCTGCATAACGACTATTAACAAATTTATTTCACTTTAACATTTTTTTTTTTTGGATTTTGCAATGAATTTTTCACAACTTAATAAACCTGAAATAATTTATGAATTAAAAATCAGAAATATAAATTTTTCTTCGACGCAATCTGTAGACGAACTACGATCATTATTATTAAATATTAATGTAGATTCTGAAACAGAAATTTTACAAAATAGCCCTGAAGAATTTTCAGAGGATATTAATGCCATTAAAAAAAATTTAAAACTTGTTGAAGCTTGTATAAACTCTTATCCTATTAGGAAACAAAAAATTTCATCTTATTTAACTCATATAAGAACAAGATTAGGCCTCATTGACATTACATCAGATTTATCTTCAGAACAGTTAGATTTAATAAATTCATGTTGGAATGATTTAACTCAATTAGACTCACGTATTGAATATTTTTTGTTTTTTAAAAAACTATACTGAAAAAATCTTTCAGATTTTTTTTCCCGGCCCCCGGGGTATTGTGACGGTTGTCTATTTCGACCTCTTTTTGTCAGTAAATTTTATTTTTTTGTCGTTCCCGACGTAATTTTAAACTACGAATTACGTAGTGTCGGAGAACGGCAATGTTTTGATTTGACAAGCCAGTCACGAAAAATTATCCATCATAACAACTAGAATCTATTTATTTATTATTGTTTCTGAGTTTATTATTCAAAATTACATGTTTATCAATTTTTTATTATCTACAATCAAAGTTTTCATGAAATCAATAATTTATTTTTACGTACACGAGTGTGCGTAGCCAAAATTTTTGGTAAGGATTCTCATTCATTAAAATTTTATTTTGTTGTTACTTTTTCTTTTCAGATCAAATTTAATTGTATTAATGTTTCTGTTTTATTTTGTGTGACTATTTTTTTATTTCAATTTTGTTTATATTTTTTGTTTGTATTTACAGGCATTTTTGTATATTTTTAATTTTACTGCAAAATAAACATAGAAGAGAGTTTTGGTATTTCCTTTCTGGACCCTCAATTACCACTCCGCAAACAACGCGTAACATGCATATACCATCTTGTAACAATTTTTTTCGGTTTTGTGATATTTAGGTGCTTGAGGTGGTGTTTTTGTGTGGTCTTTTTGGTGTTAAATTTAAATTGGCATATGTGGGCATGTTGTGTAACTAATCTAATATGATATTCGTATGTCACAAACTTTTTAACATTATAACACAAATTATATCGCTCTACATTGCACTAATATTATGCATTTCTGTTAGCTGTGTTTTGCTTTTTGATTGAGGTGGGCATGTAATTATTACAGATTGAACAAGAGCTTGCAAATGCTCTCGGCGAAGACCTCGCTGCAGATTTGCCTGCAGATTCTGGCAGTGAGGTAGACGAAGAAGAGCTGACCGAGGAGGAGCAGGAAACTCTTCTTCGTGATGATGCAGAGAATGGAGACGGGGAAGAGGGGGAAGATATTTCTGCCAATTTTGATTGGTCGGAAGATTTCGACACTTTTTCTGGACAACCAGAAAGTGGCGAATTCTTACAGCCTGGCCTCAAAATTGAGGGAACAAGTCCATCAGGCTTGTTCCTTCAATTGTGGGACCACAATCTTATGGCCACTATTGTGACGGAAACCAACAAATATGCATGGGAGACTATTTCCAGCGTGTACGAGAAAGGGGAAGAAATACCTGCCCGATCGCGCGTATATGACTGGTAAGAGACCTCCATAGCCGAAATGTATAGGTTGATTTCCGTTATGATACTAATGGCTATGTATGTGAGAGGTAGGCTGGATGAATTCTGGTCAACATCCATCCTCGGGATGCCTGCTTTTAGGAAACTAATTTCTAAGAACCGATTTTTACTTTTATTGCAATTTTTGCATTTTGTGGATAACGCAACGATATTCTGCAATGGTGCTGCAGAGACAAAGAAGGCGAAAATACAGCCCATTGTGGAATATCTTAATAATAAGTTTCAAACCGTTTACTCGCCTCGCAGAGAACTAAGCTTGGATGAATCGTTGCTACTTCGGAAAGGACGATTGAGCTGGGTTCAATGTATCCGTTCCAAAGCAGCACGTTTTGGCATTAAAAGTTTTGAGCTCTGCGAGGCAGTAACCGGTTACGTCATTAAGTTAGTTATTTATACGGGTAAGGACACATCAACAGCAGGACCGATTTTTGGTTTTGTTGGCGCCACAGCCAAAACTGTTTTATCTATATTAATAGACCACATTGGTAAAGGTTATTGTATTTTTATGGATTTCAGTTAAAGATTATTTTATCATATTAATAAAATGAAATTAAGTGAAGAAGACATTCGTTATTACCTAAGAAATTTGTTTTTAATTACTCACAACGGTGTTGAAAAAAGTCGAATAACACACGTAAATTATTGAAAATTACATACTCGGCTGAATTACATACTTAGCTAACTTGTACTATTCCCCGACCCGATATATATTTTTGTTATAAAAAAGTAATAAAAAATACTGCATTTATAACTGCATTAATAAATTAGATATTTACTTATTTGACTAGGTACAAAAGTTTACATATAACATAAATGTACAAAACTTTTTTGTAGATCCTTAAATCAAAAGCGTACCTTTTGAAAGCTTTCCGGTTTTCTTCCAGAGTGGTTTCATCCGTGGCCCCACTTCTGTAATATTCACGCACATTTTTTGGCAACTGGGCCAGCGCCGCTTCTTCTATGTCTTTTACGCTGACAAACCTATCCATGATTATGTAGAAAAATATATTGGTAAATAATAAAATATGTGTATTATTTACAAATTATACTTCCAACTCCAAACCATAACAGGATAGCACTGAGGCACCTAAAAGCCCTCGGTTCATTTATATTAGTCCAATTGATTGTATAATTTTACGTCATGTTAGGGAAATTTCTTCGTCCTGTTGTGTTTCCTCGCATTTTTACCCGTTATTACGGCGGGTGAGTAGGATGACTTGACGCGCAATGATGAACTCATGCTTTTTGTATAATAAACTCATCGTTATTTTGGTAAGTTATTAGTATTTGTCAAGTATTTAGGTAGGAAGAAACATACATATACTCGTATGCCAGATAAATCATACGCATTTCGTTGTCACTCGTAGAGGCGACTTAGCAAGTGGCCAGGACTATTTCGAGGTGGAACATCTAAATAATCTAAATGGTCCATTGATTGTATAAATTGTCTTTTATATTTCTTAATAAATTTTGTTTTATTTACTGTAAACCTTTTAAAATTAACATTTTTTCAAGTAGATATTTGAGATATTTCAAAACGGCACGTATTTAACGCGTCGATAAATTAATCTGAATTAGGTATACAAAAAGAATTGAAGTGGGTACCTATACAAAAATATGAGGTTGGGCGCTACTGCGGAGGATTGTATTAAGTTAAAAGTAGCAGCTTAATAATCACATAAAAGCTTTGTTTTAAGTTTAAACTGTCATCGAGTTTTTGCTTTGCTAACTGAATCTACTGTCAAGCGGAAGTGTGACGGCTTAGGATAAAAAGTAGAAAATGGGCATTCTTAAACAATACAATTGAGATTATATAATTAGAAATTAGTTGAGATGAAAACTAAATATTTATATAAAATAAATATTGTGCGCATTTTAATAGGTTCAATTAAAGCAAAAAATTACCTGCAAAAAAATTTGTCTATAGTTAAACATGTGCGACTTTTATTTTATTTACAAAGGCGAAAACATTCAGACTTACTGAAATTCAATATTCATAATGGCTCTTCGCAGGATGCTGCCGCCACGCTCACATTCGCTCGGCTCGCACAAATCGCAGGATATCAAGAAGTTTGTAAAAAATAATTAACAACTTGCAAAGTTGCTTTATATTTATATTTTATTTTATTAAACATAAGGTGATCACAAACAGTAATGTACATAACTTTTTTAACAGTATTTTAGATATGATAACATACACCTGAATGACATTATGACCGACCGAGTGGTGTAGTGGTAAGTAGCCTTGCCTCATACGCCGAAGGTCCCAGGTTCGAGTCCTGGCCGGGGCATTTATTTGTGTGATGAACAGAGAAGTTTGTTCTCGGGTCATGGTTTTTTGTATTTATACAGGGTATAACATAAGGAAGCATAATACTTAAGGGTCAGTAAATACACAATTGTTAGAATATACTTTAAAAGAATTGGAGTTATTGGCTTCCATAATTTTTTATCTCAATTTTTTTCTTCAACATCTTTGACAGCCTGGTTTTGATACGTACCTACCTACCTATGTAACAGGCGCGCCGGGCGGCGCGCCGAGACTCACTTAGGGCTGTCAAAGATGTTGAAGTAAAAAAAATTAAATATGTGAAAGTTGTAACCAGCCCCAATAACTCCAATTCTTATACAGTATGTTCTAGCAATGGCATATTTACTGACCCTTAAGTATTATGCTTCCTTTATGTTGCACCCTGTATATGTATGTTTATTCTGGGTTCCCCCCGAGTTCGCTGTATGGTCATCCAAACACAAGCTCTGCTTACTTTGGGGCCACACAGTTGCTGGGGATTTATTATAATTATTATTATAAACATGATGCACAGATGATTGAACATTATTATTGTTTTACGACAATCACACGAAAATAAAATACTGTACGAAGTGTGTTAAATTTGTAAATTAAACAATAAGTACTAACTATATTTAAGGTTTCTTTCAATATATTTACAATTTTGTTTTTATAAGTATTTGTTACTATAAAACATGTCTAAATCTGTAAACAGCTCATTATATCTGTTACACGTTCTAAAAACTGGTGAACGTCTGCCGGTATTGGTCCTACAAAAATTAATTGCAAATAAACGCTTTATTCTTATACTTGTAACCGACACACGAAAACTATTATTGTTAATAAGTTCAGGTCAGTCAAATTTATTATGAATAATTCTCTATAAAGTTAATTGTTCTAATTGAATTCTGAGTTGTTCAAGAGAGATCAAATTAAATTTCTTAAGCAAACTGTTGCATTTTATTTATAATTACCTATTGTACATTCGCCGGTTAGCTCAACAAATCCATTCAACTAAACGGGTAGCTGTTGAATTGCGTGTCTAATTCAACCCTCCGCCTCCGCCTACGACATATCTATATTTTGAATAAGGAGGACAATTGCATGTGCTTCGCTTTCATTCTGTACTACGTTCCAAAATGCAAAATCTTTTGTGCCGTTTTCATTTCATTTTTATTTTAAAACCTAAAAAATAAACTCCTAATGCTTATTTATAGTACGTATTTTAATATTTACAGCCGCCCGCCAATCGGGACTTGAAGTGTTTTTTTAGATGGATGTTATTATACAATGTTAGTCACCCCACCGTTAATATTAGTCGCCATGTCTTTAGTTATAGTACCTCGACTATGGTTTTAATTGACTAGTTTTATAGCTTCAATACCTTAAAGTAGCAGATCGGTTTTTATAATAACGGGTTGAAACTCATGTAATATAATTATTGTCAGAATATTTAATCGCTGACAAGCTTGTTTTTAGTTGCAATTAGTTGATCGCCTTTTAAGTTTTTAGAAGCCTCGAAAATAAGCCTTTCGAAAACCAACATCTTATTGTTTTGGTCACGATCTTGAGTATTGAATTCAGATACTGAAACGAAATTCAAGAACATTTACGTACAAAATGTGGAACACACGCTCATTTGCTGACTCAAATGTAAACGAGACAACGAGCTAGCAATTTGGGGGGGGGGGTGGCTCTAGACTCTCGGCACGATTAACGTCTGCAGATTTTTTGTCAAAACCAGCAAACGTGTACGCGCGTTCCACCTGATGGTAAGTGGCATCCGCGCTCATGGCGCGGTGGGGCTAACTAGGAATTGCTTTTGTTCCAGTAATTATACCAGCTGTTCCTTGCCTTTCACTGGAACGCAGCCAGTAAACTTGGTTATTATGGCGGTTAAAAAAGGAATTACATTAGTACCACCCCAGACGAGTTCTTAACAAGATAAACTCTTCTAGCACTATATAATTCAAATAATCAAGAAGATTAACAATATACTCATAATAAATATAGTTCAAGTTCATGATTCGGTATTTTTTTTACATTTTATGGCTGCTTATTCATGCTGTGTTCTTCACTATTTTTTTTTTTTACTATAAAGAAAATGGAGCAACATTATTGCTGTAACTTTGGCCCATTGCGCTGCTCTGAATTAGCTAGCACTATGCTAAATACCCGTATTGCTTTGTGTCTCTCTATCAGTTCAATAGAAATAGAAATTAACGGAGGGATATTTAAATAACTAACCGGCTAGCTAAGGTCTGCGCAAGTAGGTAGCAGTATTTGTACTTGTAAAGACGTCGGCCACTTTACCAGTGGCGGTGATCATTATTATGTACAATTTAAAATGTATATAGGTAATATGAAAAAAATTATGATAGAGACAATACTAAAGAAACTATTTAGGTACCTATGAAATAACCTAGGTATGTATTGTATATGTAAGTATGCATAGGTCTTTCCCCACATTGGTTATGGTTTGACCGATAAAGTATCTGGTTATAAAACACATGGTAGCCACAAGCAAAGAATCAAGAGAGCTCAGATTAAGAAGACGCCAGCGTTCTTAGAAAGCACTTAAAAACGCAAATACAAGGGTGGATTGGCAAGTTCGCGGCCTAACATATATAGCGTTGTCATATTATTATAAAACTAAGTTTCATTAATTTTGAAAATTGATAGTTTAGAGCACCGTGCTGTGACCAAATACCTCCACAAGAAACACTTACCTCCAAAGCAGATTCATGAAGATATGGTGGCTACTTTAAGAACGTCTGCTCCGTTGTATACAATGATAAAAAAGTGGACAGCTGAATTTAAACGTGGACGAGAGAGCATCAAAGATGACCCCCACTCTGGACGGCCTTCTACAGTTACGACTTTGGAACACATCGAAAAAATATGTGGTCTCGTCACGGGAGACAAAAGATTCGAGGTATCTGAGATAGCTGAAGTCCTAGGGATTTCATATGAACGTACACAAAACTTGACCTTTAAAGAACTAGGGTTCTACAAGGTGTCTGCAAGATGGGTTCCGCGGCTCCTTTCAGTTGAACAGAAACGAACTCGGCTCATGATTTCATACAAATACCTGGAATGCGACGTTACCGATCTTACGCCAATGGAAAATCGGTGCGCGGAGGACGGCGCAGACGCACAGAGCGAGCAGCGTCGGAGCGACCGATCGTCCTCGACGGAACGACGGATCATCCGCGTAGTGTGCCCGCCATATGTATTTTATATGCAAAAACATGTATTGGCGTTCCGTTGCGGAATTTCGGCGACGGAATTTCCGTCAAGTGTGGCGCCGGCCTTAGGGTCACGAGTTACACTCACCAATCGCCTCGCTAGGTCCAAATAAAGGCCAGGAGCACCTTGTCCCCAGGATCCCATAGTTTCCACGAAAATATATCTACTACCCAAATTCTGATATTTTCTTCGTTTAAGGCTTTCAGCGTCATTAGCAACAGAACCAGATTGTACTCTAGTTGTAGGAAGACGGGAAGCCGCGGGAGAGTCTACGAAGGTTGCATCCCACGCCAGTGGCCTAACCATCCTCCACAGGACCAGAGTCATACCATCAGGCCGCTTGCCATCGTCACACAACAGACCCAACGACGGTTCAAGAATCGAGGGAGTGTTGGAGGTAACAAGAGCCCGATGGATGATGTCACTTTAACTGGCATGGCGGGATATTCTGCCACTGCTGCGAGACATGAAAGCCTATGGCAACCGAGCTCGTCGACCAACACGCCACAGCAGCAGCGGTGTCGAGCACACAATTTTATTCCTATACGCAACCTACAGGCAAGCCTAAAGCTATGGTTGTCAAAAAGGCTACCTAAGTTAGATGACGACAGCACCTGCAACCATAACCCAGACTCCCAAGAACCCAACGCTAGCAGACGAGCGCACTCTGTTAAATTAGTTAAATATAATTATTAAATATAAAGCACATCGTCCCACTGACGCTATGACTGGGATTTCGTGGAACAGCTGAATTGCTTTACAGAATATTCCAGTGCATTTCTTTCATTTTCATTTTCTTTGTTAATCAAAGATAGAAAGGCTGACAAAGCTAGAAAAGAAATTTTTCGAGTTCCTAAACCACCGAATAGCACTGTTAAACTGGCCCAAGGATTATTATCAAAATTTATGTTCAGAATATTCAAAAGCATTGACTTCAATTTTTCATCGAGAACCGAAAGTAAATTGATGTGTCTCCAAAATTGTGAGGAGCGAAGATAATAAATGAATTTTGGCACAAATAAGCAATAACGTAAAATGTAAAAGGCCATTATGTGTATTAATTTGTGAAAGCCGAGAAGTATTTTCTGAAAATTTTGATATTTTGTCAATTATGAAAGGAGTCATAGAAATCGGTGAGCCTAGGAGCCGAAGGGAAGATTTCTCAACTACAGTGATGCCAGGAGCGATTGATTGAAAGGCCTGAATAATGCTTTCTTTATTGTTAATAAGAAATTCATAGATACCATAGGCCTAGATTTTTCACCAGCTCGTCGGTTTAAGATCAGCTACATAAGTAGGTTATTCTCAGGTTTATTAAGTATTCTAAGTTAGAAGGTTCCAACCTACCTTATTACATAAAATACAATGTTTAAGACAATTTAGTTAACAAAAACATAATCTCGTAAAGATAGTTTGAGAAAATAAAACACTAATATTGGCAGAGATTACATTATTGACCTAATGCCCTTTCGTTGATAATATACCAGTAGTGAGTAAAGCAAGTCGGTCTAAGGTTGTTTTTCGCTTCACTCCTTAAATATTAATATATAATTTGATTACCTCTATTATTATGGATAAGTTTGTAAGTCTTAAAGAAATAGAGGACGCAGCGTTGGTCCTTCTTCCAAAAAACGTGCGCGATTACTACAAAAGTGGAGCTACTGATGAAACTACTTTGTTGGAAAACCGCAACTCTTTTCAGAAGTAAGTGTTGTTCTGAATATTTTTTATGTTAAAAAGTTTATAGTTGCTTATGGTCCCAGAAAACAAGTTTTGAAGAGAGAACTTCTGAAACTCGCGGTCTCATTACGATCATTACATTCACATATTCATTGAATTGTAGTTTTTGTACACAGTCAGCAATCCAGAAAATGATATATGCCATCTTTGATGTTTAATTATGCCCTTACTACCTTAGTTTTAGTTAATACTTTTTCCACGTCCTTAGTGTATTATGTCCCATAAAATCTAATAAAATTCTGCGTTTTTTATCTAACTTGATATATTTTCAAAAAAATTTTACCGTAAACATGTCAGTAAGTAAATTACAAAAATGTTCTTTTGGCCCAAACTAGTTATCAATTACTCTCTATATTATACTCACATTACTTTGCAACGTACCTATTGATTCATTCTTCTGGAAACGTAATTTGAGGAAATAACTTCATTCGGTATTTTTGTTGACGATATATGAAGGAAAACTTTATCTTACATCTAGTCATATTTCTTATTGGCGTCATTAAAATATACCTACTTTATAATTGTTACAGGTTACGGATCAGGCCCAAGTGTTTGGTAGGTGTGCCTAGTTTTGATCTGAGTGTCACTATTTTAGGAAATGAAGTCTCCATGCCTATCGGGATTTCTCCTACTGCCATGCAGCGAATGGCTCATCCAGAAGGAGAACTGGACAATGTTAGAGGTAAGTTTCGAAACTGCTGTATAGCTACTGACATTGTTGTTTTTTTATTGCTTGTTCGCTGAAAAGGCGGAAGCTACTTTTCCGATAGTTTAAGAGGTTAGTTTTTTTTTGTTAGTTTTAAAACCCATAGTAAGTTCCCTGGAGCACAAGCTATCCGGCTTATTAAGTGGGGCGATCGTGGTAACTGAGCACGTGTGTATACCTTACACCCCAAAAGGATTATGACGCGAAGCCTTAAAAATAAAGTAACATAGGTACATAAATTCAAAAGGAAAGGCTCGAAATTGGTAATTAATCATACCCGCCTGTACAAAACGACCTCGAACCAATTATTATAATCAACATTTAAAATAAACATTAAAAATTAAAAAAAGTTTTATTGTTTTATACAGTTTTAATGATTACCAACTTCGAGCTTTTCCTTTTAATTATTCATATTTATGAGTTTAAGGCAATTGTACATAACTTTTACACGTATTTCACAATATCATTAATAGTATTTCGTAACTAACCAATGTTTGTGGGAGTGTTTAATTTAATTAGCCTCTCCTTGCTAGACCGTACCCACTAACGTACTAATTTAGACATTACATACTTACATACACCTAATTAGAACGTCTTCACTTTCCAGCTGCTGAAGCAGAAAATGTAATCTACACATTGAGCACCATCTCTACAAGTTCGATCGAAGAAGTCGCCGAGGCTGCTCCGAAAGCTATCAAATGGTTCCAATTGTACATTTATAAAGACAGGTGATTTTTTCTAATACAAGACATAGTATCTGTATTGAACTGCAATAGAAAAAGCATAATTTTAACCTAATTATTATGTACCTTAATAAACGTTAAATATATTTGAACCATAGTACAAAAGTTCCCTCGTTGCCATTGTATTTATCGAAAAGATAAATGCAGATAAAAAACATCTAGGCTTTCGAAAAATAACATTACTTAATTTTTAGTTTTGAACATATAAGGTACAATAAAAATGCGAAGATGAAACATTTAAAAACACTTTCCTACATCAAATTGAGTTTACCATTTTGTCTGGCAGGACAGAACCGATAACTAAGTTATTTAAAAAACCTATTATTCCAGGGAAGTCACCAAGTCCCTGGTACAGAGAGCTGAGAAAGCTGGCTTCAGAGCTTTGGTGCTCACTGTGGACACCCCAGTATTTGGGATCAGACGAGCAGATGTAAAAAACAATTTCTCTTTACCTAAACACTTAAAGTAAGTAATTTATGAAGAAGCCAAACCCATCTCTTTAGATTATTAATAACTGAGTAGTAATTTTATTATGTAAGTACTAATTTTAGGCTTTAATTTATGATATCGCAAATCTTTGCTTCTATTGAAAGTTTTGCCTTGCGATTATAAATACATAATTTAATTGATTATTAGATTATTTTCTTTCCCGTAAAATATAAAATATTCCCGTAAATGAATATAGGTAACTATTGGTAAATAAGTTCATATTCTTGTTTTTTTTAAAACCGGCGATAGACATTTGTTTTTTTAATTTAACGGTTACTACTATAACGATAACAAAGGCACAGATTACGACACAAGTTTTTTCTCAAACCGTCTCCAAATTATGCATGCATCCTAAAGAAGAAAATCTTACAATGTTGATGGTTTCTACGAAATTGTTGTCAAGAGAATGTCGAACTGATTGCCGAACATTTTCCAACTATATTTATATTGCTAAAAAGTATGTAAAACTTCTATTTAAAACGCTTCTTTAAATGTTCCAAAAGAAATTACATATTCGTAGCTAACATGAATAGGTACACTCGGCGCAATCATTGGAGGCCCAAGCTAAGGGCCAGAATCGCTTGCGCTTTATTTGGTCTTATAGTAGTAGGCGCCTCGCATACTAGGGCACGAAGAACCTAGATCGGATTTCGGATCTTAGCATGCAGGAACCTCCCGACTTTATCTATATTAACTGCATTTAGGTTGTATCATCCTAATTTTTTCAGGTTGGCTAACTTTGATGGGCATTTATCAAACAAAATTCACAATTCAGGCTCTGGAAGCGGTCTGAACGAATATGTCAAGAACTTGTTCGACAAATCTTTGACTTGGGACGATATCCGGTATCTTAAGAGGTAAATTTAGATTCTGCATTATCAAACCTTATCACGGTATTAAATAGAAATACCTACTTGGTTAATTAGAAATACTTTATTGGTCAGTAAAACGCAATTGAAAAAATTTTTCAGCATCACAAAAATGCCTATCGTAGCAAAAGGTATCTTGCGTGGGGATGACGCTGTAAAGGCAGTTAAAGCCGGTTGTTCGGCAATTCTTGTGTCAAATCACGGTGCTCGCCAACTTGATGGAACGCCTTCTACGGTAACCCCTTGAACCATTAGATAATCATTGTAATCAAAGTCTTTACTCCATCATCACTTACCTTTTTAGTGCCAATACAACAACACCTCACTAAAGCCATACAAAGCTACCTTATTATTTTTTGTAAATTTTAAAGAAAACTGTATATACCTATAAACCTGCATATTATATTTCGCTACAACCGACATTAAGCGTTACTGATATTTAGACTTGTTACATGATTTTTTTTACAGATCGAAGCATTACCCGAGATAGTGGAAGCTGTTAAGGACTATAACGTAGAAGTATATCTAGACGGAGGCGTGACGACGGGCACAGATGTCTACAAAGCTCTTGCGTTAGGAGCTAGATCGGTAATTAATAAAACACTCACTAGTTTTTATAAAGTTCGGTTTATTATAACTATAAATTTCTTCGTTTCTTCTCTTAGGTATTTGTGGGTCGACCAGCTTTGTGGGGTCTAGCCGTTGGAGGAAAGGCTGGAGTTCAAAAAATGCTTGAAATACTTCGCACTGAATTAGAATATACCTTACAATTAGCTGGTGAGTTCTCAACGCATATTAAACATTCACTTTTTCAATAAATAAGTTTATTCTGCTGCTCAAGTTTGGTATATTTCTCTTCTCACAAGAAAATATTAATTTGTTGCAGGTACACCAAAAGTTAGTGATATAACGAGAGACATGGTCCGTCACGAGTCGTGTTATAGCAAATTGTAAGATCAAAAGATATCTACTTCATTTTTTCATATGTACAGAGTTAAATAAATATTTTTGTTAATTGTCAGTGTTATTTTTCTTAATGTTTCAAGTACAGTGCTTATTAACTCTGCTTCATTATCAGTTTCCTATAAAGCCGATAAAGAACACTCGGAGTCATGTACTGTTCACGCGGCCACATGGTTCTCGATATTTTCTGTAAGAGTATTAATTAAAGCATGTGAATACGGAATTAGTAGACTAATATCAAAAATAAATAAATGACCAAAGGTTACCTTGAAGTCGCAACCGTATAGATTTATTCCCATTTTCAATTTTTTCACAGTTTTCCTCAAGTATTCATCACCGTTTAGTTTTTGTTTTAAAATAATTGTATCGTTACAAGTTTTGCATCCTTCTTTACTGTTTTCAAAGGATTCTTTTCTAAGTTTGCTCTGCTCATGAGCTAGGATGGTGTCTCTTCGTTTCATGTAAGTTGTGAAACTGTAACTGCAAGATTTCTCCAATGTTTCAGACTCCGATGGAGAACTAGCAGCTCTCAAAGAGTCTTCTGGTTGTTTCTTCGATCTGAATATACTAGTAACTGATTTCAGAAAAGACGTACAAGATTCATTAACGGCGTCAATTAATCGAGCGCTCATGGATCTGTTCTTGACTTGTTTCATAGTAGATACGCTATGTTTACTTTTCCTTGAATGAGTTTTGTGAGTTTCATTTGAAATGTCAAGGGCTCTGGAGCTAAATGTTTTATTTTTGTTCTGTCTAATCGATGACGTGCTATATTTATGTTTTCTATTATATGCATCACTTATCTCGTTATTTATCTGAGCAGTTAATGACCTTTGTTTGCTTGAGTTTCGATGTCTTTTTATCTTCTTTTTGGGTGTTGACACGAACAGAGGTTGAAAATCTTTTGCGTTTCTTATGTTTGAGATGGTCAGATCTAAGCAAATTGATTTATTTTTTTGGGGTGATATGCTGACATGTTTCATCGTAGAGAAGGATAACATGGATTCTTTGGTTTTGTATCGAACGTCCACAGACGTCGTACTATGTTTTCTAGTTAGTGGCTGGTAATTACAAGCGGTGTCCATTATTTGATTGTTTATAAATGAAAATGACATTTCATTTGTGTCTTCTTCATACGCGACCAGGCTTGGGCCTTGTGTTTGTGTTTTTAGTATTATAGGGCTACTGTCTTTAGTAGTTTTTATATCTAATTTGTTCAAAAGTTGCGTTGATTTGATAATTTTTTGATACATTGACTGCTCTATTTTAGGCACAGGGGGAATATTAGTTTTTGGATTCCACTGAAAGTTTTCGATACTTTTTTGTGTTTTAAAAGTATTTATTTCTTTTGCAATATTTTGCAGTAGTGTGGCGGTCTCATTGAAATTATTGGATGGAAGGTCAGACATCACATTCTGAGCGCTATCTTTATTGAAGGCTTTGAGTCTACGTGTGAGCGTCCTTCGAGTTTCAACATCTGTAAACTCTAAAAGTATTTGAGGATTAGTAAATTGGATTATAATATAACATAAATTTAAAAACTTTAAAATTTATTATTTAAAAAGGCAGATTCCTATATTAAATTTAGAAGAAACTCACTTTTTGACTGAATATCCAAGTAATACAACACTATAGTCGCCCATTGTCCTACCTGAAATGACATATTTTTTTTAAAGTATCAAATTGCTTTAAGGGAAAAGTCACTTATACCTACTATCTAAAGTAAATACCTAGTAATTTAAATTATGTTTAATTAAAGCGGAAGTGTTGTTAAGTGTGCCTATCAATGAATCACATCTGTCTCCATTGCCATCCTTAGTTTAAATTATACAAGTTAAACAAAGTTTAGTTAGAAAAAATGAAAGGCAATAGTTATTAAATAAAATAAATATAACCCCATACGAACACACCAACTGCATGGCCCCAACCAAAGTAAACAAAGCTTGTGTTATTGATAACTATACACTATACAGCAAACTGGGGTTGGTGGTGGGCACGCAGAATTAACTTACATATATAAGTATTAACAACCATGACCCGTAATCAAATATCTGTGTTCGTCACACCAGTGAATGCCCCGACCAGGACCTATCTTGGTAGCTCCGGCGTATAAGACAGGGTTACTAGTTACTACCAACTACGGCCGTCAAGGTTTGTTTTCTCGAGCCCCCTGACTTTCTTACTTTTAATAGTCATAAGTACATACAATTTCTATATTTATTGGGAAATCTGTAAATAGGATTTTGACAATTGGCTTTTCAAATATTGTTACAGGCAAATTACTTTTGAAACTTTTTTGCATTTGTAGTTGTATTTGTATATTTACAGGAATTCTAAACTTGAAATTTAAATTTCCTTGTACAGTCAGAAAAAAGAGGTTCGTTACATTTTGAAGAAGGAAATATATTGACAATCAAAAGTCACTGGTGAATGTCAAATAAATAATAATTATATTTATAAACATTGTTAATGACAAAGGTTTTTTTGGACACATTTCTTGATAGAAATGTTTTAATTTTATAATTACTTTTATTATACTCATACTTGAAGTTGGCAGAAATAGTTATTGTGTAATAACAACATCTGATTGCCATAAAACACAAAATAATGATAATAATAACATTGCTAATTGTTGTGAGGTCTGACTATTTGGTTTTAGTAAATAAATGAATAAAATGATTTTATTTGTGGTTTATTCTTATGGTTTATAATATTTATTGTTCAGAGTTATTATTGTAAAATCGTTCATTAAAAATAGTTCGATGTTGAAACATGGTCGAGGTAAGCCTTTAAATTCCCAAACAGAAGACGTTCAAAGAAGAAATAGGTTATAATGGTTGTGTCCGAACGTTACGAAAACACGTCATATCATTAGGTTCTAAATTGAAACCAACGGAAGACAACCGCAAACTGCTAATGGAAAAGCACGAAAATCGACACTAGCGAATTAGTTATCTCATAAAAATAGCAAAATATGGTGAATAAAATCGACGAAACTTATATAAATACATCACATTCCCTCTCAAAGTCTTGGTCGTATGGAAGCAGTTCTGGTTTAAAGCAACATGCATCAAACGGCAACCGTTTGATCATCGTCCATGCCGGTGGAATGGATGGTTTTGTACCGAATGCCTTGTTCATGTTTAAAGCCAACCAAAAATGTGGTGATTACCATGATAATATGAATTACGATAATAATTCGAAGTGGATCCAATTAATATCCAACTTTAAACGTAATACTAGTGTTGATAATGCACCCTATCTTGATTCAATTCAAAACCATGCACCCAATTCTAATTCTAAAAAACAGCAAATGATTGACTTTCTGACCTCAGTTATATGAACTGATTCTAAAAAATAAGGCGAGATTTGTAGAGTATAAGATAGACGAAAAATTACGACAGCACGGTCATACTGTCCTCGGTCATATCAGTCTCAGTTTCATCCTATTGAAAATATTTAGGGTATTGTAAAAAATTACGTCCCCAAAAAAAATTTCACAATGAACATGAAATGAAATAAAATGAAATAAAATATTTATTTCTCAACAGAGACAATTACTTGTTCTTATTGACGTCAAATAAAACATGACTCTACCCACAGTTCGGAAAAACCTTCGTAAAGAAGAACTGGTAAGAAACTTCACGGGTATATTTTTTAAAAATAAATTTACATAGTCTCATTATGTCTGTACAAAATTATTCTTATCTGCATCTGTTAGCTTGGAAAGTCTCCCTCCCCCAAGTATTCAAACGACGAACACCCTCAAACGGCACCCGTTCACGAGTTAACGTGGGATCCAGCCATCGCCCTCCTCAACCATATTAGAGGGAAGTTAGCGACCCGTCGACCAACGCTACCGTAAGAAGACGTACTCTAGTGACAATGACGCTTTACATATACATGAGTGCAATAATGACATTAGCTGAGGAAAAATTTGATAGCATAACTGTAGAGGAATGTAAAAATGTTTATCTACATGCTATTAAAGAGGAAAATAAATTTCAAGGCTTGGATGAGGCTTTAGAAATGATATCGGAACAAATTATAATTTACACAAATTATTCATCGAATAAAAGTGATGAGGATGAGTGCAAAATAGCTGGAGTTAAAATCTAGAATAAAAAAATATGTTTTATATTAATATTCACTAATTTCGTTTAATATTATTAGTTCCATATTCCAAGTTGCGTGAGTTGATCAAGATTATTATACCTGGCTGTAAAAGTTAAAAAAATAAATATTTATGTGCTGACCATACAAAACTACAAATAAAAAAACGCCTGTACTGTATTTTTTACCATTCGGACAAAGGGCACATGGGCTCAGAACAATTGGACAGACAACAATTTGAATTATTTTTTTAAATTGGCAACCCAAACATGGAATTTGTATGGATTCGAGAGTCGAATACGAATCATTCGCGGTACGTGTTGTTTTTGGAAAACTTGCTGAGTATTGTGGTTTCTTTCCAAATGGTAAAAAATGTCACCCTGTGTAAAGATGCTGACTTTTTCACAAGCAAATAATAAACTGTTATGTATAATATTTATACCTCGCTACGCGGTCCATACAAACTTAATAATTCCCGCAGATTATCTTGCACGTTTGAATCGAATATGTGAACAACGGCTTCTTCCGTAGATTGGGCGATGGTGTTCAGGACTTGCATACAAGTATGATACTGCAGGTATTCCCTGAAAATAATCTTTACATATAAAAGAACTGTAACATAACCGGTACATTAAATGTTTTTTGAAAATTTTAATTTAATTCAGTCCTCATTAGGTTCTATTACCAAGATCAGTTTCTAGAGTCCTTTTGACCACTTTACCTCATTTTATTTATCTTTTCTTTTTTCTATCATTAATTGCATCCTTTTAATAAAGAACTGTAAATCATTCTTACCTAGTGAAGATATTGGATCCGTTGCAATCAAAGAACAGTTTAATATTTTTGGAATGATTTTGCAAGAGACTGTGCAGTACGGAAAATGCTTCTACGTGACCTTCTTGACACTTTTGAATACACTGAAATTGCGTGAGTTAATCAAGATTATTGTAACAAGTACCTTATTAGGTACATTTATCTCAAGTCAGTTGCAATATTAAATTGTATAGTTTGTTATAATGTCATAATTATTGATTTTTAATTCTCTCTATTCAAATATTAAATCACCTGGATACTTGATGAGGCTGCCTGTACCTACTTATTGCCTGGATGTACAAATTGTGTACCTTTTATAAACTAATTAGCTATTTTTTGCAACACTTAGTTTAGCTTTCTTTTTATTTTATATTTTTGTAATTAATATTTTTGTTCTTTATTTTTATTTTTTCGTGTGTACGCTTGTATAAAATATAAATGTGCATGTCTAATATGTGCATTTATATGTGCAAAAAGAAACATAAGTATATTCATTCATTCACTATCAACATCAAGTTTATTAAGTACCTACAAGGTAAATGTTTGCATTTATAGGTACATTGAGATGCGCAGGCAAATAAAATAGTAAGTGGCGTCCAGGTTCAAAAGATTTATTATTCTTGGTTTTATAGAGCAATTGTATTGATAAAATGTACTCACAACTCCCACTAAACTTGAACAGTACGATTGATTGTGCTCAGACCCGCTGCAACATTCGGCAAATGCACGACACAGCGCCTGCCACGTATCTTGATACTGTGTTTTAAAAACTACGTTAAGAAGCTTTGTATCTATAAAGGTATGTAAGTGAAGATTAATAGAGATCTACAATATATAACGCATGCAAAAGTATACGTTAAGTTTACTGCTGGTCAACTGGGCTTACTATTCAAATTGACTTGGCGAATAAAATATATCGACATGTGAAAGGCAAAATTAACTAAGCGATAATTTTAGCGATATTGAGATATCTATACCACTGGACTCAGAAAATCATTCTGCGTCGACTGGTCGTACTCTCATTTCTCTGGGACGACTTTTTTGTCGCTTAGAAAGTTTAGGATTTCACACATTTTAGCAATTTTCGGCAACTAAGCGACAAATTTTTGCAAAAATTTAAAACTATTTGAATTTGGTCAGCATAAAATTTTAACCTTTGGAACTTAGTGATTTTTGCTTCAATATTTTTTTATTTGTTCTGGAATTTAGACATTTTTACCTTGCAGCAATATGCGTGCCAAATATGCTTGATCAATTTTGCTTGAATGAAAGAAAATATATTTTGGCTTTCAAGCATTTTTGGAAGTATGTGGAAGTATCTGTATTTAGTCAATTTGACCATAATGAGATTTCCTAAAAAACGGAGTATAGAACTGTTTACTTACCTAAATAAAAATATATTTGATAGTTAGTAATAATTTACGTACCATTTATTAATTGTTACTGTCGGTTGGTAATATTTTACCTGCCGATTTTATATTGTGATTGACGTTTAGGCAGTATTAACTTGCCATGTTTTTTTACTTAACTGGTGCAAAGATAACAATTACAAATACAAAATATAAAAAAATATGTACAAAGAGGTACTATGCTTTTGTTGGTTGGCGCGTAGGCGCACTGTCAATCAGGTTTTGAGTGGCGGATGGTAACAAAATATCAATCAGTCTTCGCCAAACTGTCGTATAGATAACCTGGGTGCCTGCGCTGTTAGTACAAAGTATGATAAATATTTTAAGGGAAACCTTACGGAAAAATTAGTACCTAATGTGAGAATAGTAACGTTCAAAAAAAGTCATTTTTCAAATATTTCAGTCAAGTATTCGATAAACAAGCTGCAAAATCTTGATTAGTTGAAATACAATCTAAAACTAGGGTACCTTTTTTGTCGTGTAATCTTTCAAGAATTCCAATAGCAAAGCTAAAATATGATGACCTTAAGAAATTTGCAAAGAAAAAGTTATTCCTGCTCAATTTCAAGAATTTTCCGAGATGCCATTATCTTCATCTACTAAAAATGTTCTGCCTGAATCTGGTATCGAAGACATGGATTCTGATGATGCTTAAACATTTAACATACAAATAACATTTCATTTAATTTTGATGATTTCTCTTTTCATATCCATTGAGAGTTACTTTTAATGCCAATTTGATTTCAACTTTTAATTATTGTTTTTACTTTTTTGGTAAATTGAGCACAAGGTACTAGTTACTAATTATTACACAGTAGATCATAGTATACAAAACTTTATTGTGGTTTCAAAGCAAGGGGCTCGATTTGTAATTTTGATTAGCTCGTAAATAATATTTCTTCTCTTTTTAAACTATAAGTTTGTACTATAATCCGCACGCTGAATGATGATCCCTATGACAGTTCGTTAGCGCTTAACATTGTACTGACGTCCTATCACATCAAATCCTTTAGAGGTCCATTAAAAAGACGAAAAAATCATAATTGTGTACAATTGTAAATTATAAAAATGAATATTAAGAAATTATTACGTAATGTTCGGAAATAATAGAAAAAAACTCAATGCAAATGTACATGGTACGTGCTGCAAAAGTTACGTCGTCAAGCTGTTATCGACTAAGAAGGGACACATCGATAAACAAAATATCGATAATTTGTTGGAAATATAAAACAAATGCTTTGAGTTTGTGTTTTATTTATATCAATCTGAATCTGATACAGGGTCAATCGGATTTTCAAAATCTGAGTCTGAACTGCAGCTATCCGTGACGTTTATTATTAACGGTTGGTCAATGATATTGTCGTATTGTACATCTCGATTCCAGTCTTGTAAGCAAATTTTCTTCGTTCTTTCGACCACTTTTCGCCAATAAAAATTAAAGTATAGTAAAATAAAATATAATAAGGCTGTTACTTTTTTATCTAGTGTTTTATGTCCATCAATGCGCGTAGTCTTTTTTTCAAAATAAATAAATATTGCTTATTATGTTGAATGACCTGGCTGAATGACATGACATTTGCCTGAAAAAACAGTATTTTATCGAAATTGTTTCGCATAACTAATACAACTGTCAGTTGAAACGTCATAGGGATCATCATTCGGCGTGCGGAGTATAATTGATTATATGTGTTCTTAACAAGTAGGAAACATTAATATTATAAGTAAAATACAAAGTTAGAATATTTGGTTTCGTTAAAAAAAATTATAAGTGTCATACCAAGTATTTCATGTGCCATTATATAATTAGTCTTATCAAAATGTTATTATTAAGCTTAAGAGTACTAAATTGTTAAGATTTGATATCGATTTGTTTTGTTAAAACTAGGTAAGTTTCCTTCATTATGTTGAATAGAAATAAAGCACTTGTCTTTATTTTTTATAACTTCATGTTTTGATACGTAGTTCAGCTTGAATTTGTCTGCCAGTTCGGCAGTTTATAAAGCCGTTTCTCACTAGAGTGGGACTAGGTCATTACTTGGAGTTTCGAATTTGGGCAATAAACTGACAAATTTAGTAACTCGTTCAAAAGGTACCCACCCTGAAACTATTAATTTTGTACCCTAGATAAATTTGCCTTGTCTCAAAAGCGTACCATCAGGTTGTTGGACGATTTGGAACTACGTAAAATAATATTCTGTTTAATAGTCAGGTATTTTTATGAATATGTAATTTTGCTTCAAACACGATTAAAAAATACACAAACTTGGTGGTTTTTACTTATTTTGTTATAAAAAAAACGCAGTCACTTAGTAATTTTTCCCTGTTTGTGATATCGAGATATTTTTGACTAACCGACGCTATTTCATACATTACTGAGATATTTCAATGGTTTTTAATACAAATTAATAAATCTTTTAAATAACAATAAAATACGCCTTCGAATTAAGTCAATATGAGCAATAGAAAAAAAATATGACACTTAAAAAAAAGTAAAAACTTTAAAACACTGGTGTAAAGTGGCTTTCATGTCGCTTGGTAAATTTTGCCTTTCACACGTCGATATGTTCCCGCGTGGCTTACCTATATCAGTATAGAAGTAAAGATATGACGCAACAACTATTTTATAAATTCATGCAGATCTCATACTGCTTATCTTAACGTTAATTTGCTAGTTGGTTGTCACGACAGCCTTAATCATGTCACTTCAGGGATATCAGCCTCACCAAACTCAAAGGTGGTGTCAGACAATGTATGAAACCACCACATTTGTCTACTGCAGGTTGGGCGATTTGAGACTTTCATTCGAAATCATTTCTAAGGTTTGATGACGATGTTTTACGATCAGCCATACAAAGTCATGTTAAAATTCACTACCTTTAGATGCTTTTACGTTTTTGTGTTTACGCCTTCACGTAGTAAACTTCACGTGGATATCATATTTTCAGTTAAAATTACTCACCATCATGCAGCTTGTGAAAATATTAGACATAGTTGCCAAAACGCCACTTATTCTCAGCATGTTCTTCGCATGTATAACAAGGCTCTTTTTTCTTGCAATATTTTGGTCTTCCTCAGTAATATACAAGAGACTACATACAAAGTTCAAAGTAATTGTAGTTTTTATAGGTGAATAAGTTGTTAGTACGTCGTTGATTCTGTCATACAGTGGATTGAATATTACAATTGCATCATGGAAAACACCCTGTAAATAATGATTTCTATTTAAGATAAGTTTAAGTGCACTTAATAATGATCAATGTAAATACTTACGTTTGTTAATATATACGCCGATAATACAGAAAATATCTTAACTTGCAAATCAGCATCAACAACATTGTTTACAGTTTCCAAAAGTCTCTGTATATCCAACCTGGTTGCTTGCTGTAATGAAGATGTTATTTGCTGAAATTAGGACAATAAGAAGAATTTACAAAGAGCTTAGATAGGTAAACTTCTTGTTTTTAGTTACAAAAAATACCATAATCTCCATAGTTAGATCTGAAAAGCTTGTTGATTTTAATTTTTGTATTAAATCAGGAAAGTTCTGAAAAGGAAACATATTGGAATATGTTTGAATATTGTAGCAGAAATCAAGAAAAATTTATAAAACGCGCGCCTTTTATTTATTTTTTCTCTTTAGATTATTATATAAGGAAGGCAAGGATGTACACCGTACAGCCGGGTCGTTATAAATCCGTTTTTTTATTACTAATGAACAAATAAACATTAATTTATTGGATAATGATTATTGAAGATTAATGTTGAAAAAATTTAAGAAGATGAAGATAATTAAATAATATTTAAAAAACCATAGCAACTGGTTTTCCAAGATGCAGGCACTTTGTGCCAGGTTTGGGTACCTACCTCTGGCAATTAGTGCATATTTAAATTTCTTTTCGCCTTTATATTGCAATCGCAATTTTTAAATGTGAAATATGTGTAAAAGTTATGTACAATTCTTTGAACACATAGATATGTACATTTGGAAGTGCACTAATTTGTAACTTTATGAAATAATAAAATACTTTTGTATCGTTGCTGTGTTGCTGCAACACTTTTAAACACACTGTCAGTCAACTTCCTTCAGTTTTCTGTCAATTGCATTCATTATGTATGTGATTGATTGGCTGTGTGTCTTGGGCAGGTGTTGTGTACTGTGTGTGTTTTTGTTTTGGTGTATTCATCCTCGTTCCAAGAGATTTTAAAGTATCGTACACCACAAAATAAAATATCTTGTTTATAAAATTCTATCGTGATGGATGTAGGAGAATTACTATCATTCAAGGTAAGTATTATTGTTTAAAATTTGCAAACATACGTATCAAACTAGTAACAGCTTCTTATTTTTCATTACTTTCATTAGCCAGTGCCTACTCCAAAAAGACCAAACGATGAAGACAATAGTGATTCGGATGATGAGCGGTCGAAACCTAAAGTACGCCGTTTTGCTCCCTCAAATTCGAACGCTTTACATAACCTATCGAAAAGCCTGCCAAAAGAACCTGGAATTTCAGATAAAGAACGTGAAGACATATTGAAATTTGTTGAAACCGAAGTAACTCAGGTATGAAAAATAATTCAGACACAATCTTTATATTATTTTAAAATAGACAATGTTATCAAATTACATAAAAATAATATTTTCTGTATGGTATTACTAATGCTTAGTCTCTTGTCAAATTTTGTTTTTTACAGGGTGAAGTATTAGATGAAACAGCAGTTAAAAAGCTTGTACTAAATTTTGAGAAAAAAGCTTTAAAAAATAGAGAAATGAGAATAAAATTTCCAGATCAACCTGAAAAATTCATGGACAGTGAAATTGAATTATTTGAAGCATTACAGGTATTACACCATTCTTACAATTATTAGAAATATTAATAAAATCTAACACAGATTTTATTAAAATTCACAGTCTTATGGTTTTGATAATATTTTAAGATTCTACTGCACAAGTAAAGTATGAATTATTGTAACCATAAATAATTCATGTATCATTAATAATATAAATTACTTCATTCAGTCCCATCTTTAGAACTTAAATGATATAATTGTTTACTTCAGGATTTGAGTGCAGTGGCTACCGTTCCAGACCAATATCCATTACTTGTCGAGTTAAAGTGTATCAATTCTCTTCTGGAACTCTTAGCACATGACAATACAGATATTGCTACCAAAGTAGTTCATTTATTTCAGGTATGTTATTAATATTCACTTAAGTGACAGTAGGTTGACTAGTCCGGTTGCATGATACATGCATGATACCTTTAACACAGAAATATATACTAGGTGACATTTTTATTGATTGAAAAATGGACAAAAGGGCTCAGATGACAATTCTGATCAACTTCCCAAAACCATACCATACAGTGAAAATTTAAAAAAACCAACTCTCAGTATGAAGATTTTTTTTTTTTCATTTTTACTTTGTTGTTTCTTTGGAAAAGTTTTATTTTTCTATTTTAATTTAGGAACTTTTACAGTTAGGAGCATGTCAGTCCCATCATGACCTAAGCTTAAATGATCCTAATCTGAAGATATCTAAATGAGCATATCTTAATCATCACAACTTTGTACAGCTCTCCAGCAGCTGCATTTAAGCGCTCCAACAGATTGTTGATGTATGCACCAACATTGACCATGCTTAAGCCTAATTTTCCAAACAATTGACTGATCTCACTTTGCAGCTTGACACATTCCATCATCAAGAGCTGTTTGTCATCAACTCTGTTGCATATTTAGCAAAGTTGCTTAGAATTGTTTTTGTCAGAATTGAATTGTAGAAAAAGTCACCTGGTATATATCGTAATATATTTGTCTCACTCTAATCTATTATGATTTCACTGAGGAAGTGGGCCACCATACAATCATATGAATAAGTAAATAGTATAGTAGTTGGAAGAGAAAACAGGGCAATTCTGTACATGAAACAATAGGTTCAAAATTGAGGCATTGTCTTGAAATTAAAAAGTATTGGAGTATGTTGTTTTTTTATTCTTGTTCCTAGTAAGATTATCTATATACTAAAATACTTAAATAGGACAGGTATGCATTATACAGCATTTTCATAAATAAAAATATATTTATAAAATGTTCTCTTCTAATCAAACCTTCATTTTAGGCTTAAATACTATTTTAGCATAGCTATAATTTTATTTTATATTTATTTCTAGCAAGACTTAAAATGTTACATACATTTTCTGTGAAAAGGAAGAAATACAACATTAGATTAAATTTAGTTGATGAAGTCTCAGCTGAGTAGGCACTCACCTACTCAAGCAGATGGTTTTTACATTATCCTCAAATTATTGTGAAAAATAATAATTAGCCTGTCTGAAAATGTGGTTATAAATTCTTTTATAGCACAGTGTGACCTAAACGCTTTTCCGTGACTTAAGGTGCCTATTTCTGCATGGTGCGTATATGAATTGACCAACTTCACTCATATAGAAAAAATAAAAGAAAATAGTAAAGTATTTAAATGTCATGTGAAGCTTGAATGGCCCTTGCCGCAATATTGTCTTTAATAATTGCACCGTTGCCCAAACATCCACCACAGAAAATAAAAGTGTGCAGACTGAGGAAAGTGATTACTGAATTAGTGTTGTAGCTAGATTCTTCATTCCCGTTGTCTAATCTATTGTTATGCCAAATAAGAAATAAACATTCATAGATACTTTGAAATTTTATTCTGTTGTAATAGTATTTCATATTTTTCTTTTCAAATACACTTTCAAAATAGTAATCTAAACCCGATTTCCCGCTCCGGCCCGGGGCGGGTTTATGTCACACTTGCTATAAAATAGTATATGATACTTGAGACCTAAGTTGTCTATTAATGCACGGCGTTGCAGTAATAGGCTACTTAGGTCACGCGTATCTTAATGTACTATTAATCATATTTGTTAAAACTGCATTTTACAAATAATATCATAATTACATTTATATAGTGTTAATGCTGTTTGTTAAGCAAGGGTTGCAAAATGGTTGAAAACCTAAACTACCATGAAACTAGACTTCTTAAAGTTGTTCCATAATAAAATTAATAACCATACTATATTTATAGTAAATATATAGTGGATAATAAAAAATCTAAATCATCTTTGTTGCTTAAAATATGGTTGTGTATAGTTATGTATAACCACCACATGCATAATTATTGGTTTCTCCTATTTTACTGTGTAACATCATGCAATGTCAATCGAAATATTATAATTATGAATTGTTAGTTCTTACAGAGATACTCAAATAAATTCATTATTAGTCAACTGTCAGTCAAAATAAATAATAAATACATAAATAAACATACACACCTACCTACACGTATTCATATCATGACTTTTTAAATTTAGTTATTCGTTAATAGAGCAAATACATTTTTCGAATTGCGTTCTTTTAGAATCAATCTAAACCTATTTAGTGGTTGACCTTTTAATTCGGTAGGCAATTCGTTATAAATGTTTAGTATATTCTTATTGACATAGTTTCAGTGTAGGTAACAACATATTTTTTATAAAAAAAAAAATCTCTTTGTTTTAAGCTCGTCTTCTTTAACATGAAATAAACAAATAAATAGTATCTTGTCCCCATAGTGTCTTATTAACTTGTTTAATACTTAAGTATATGGTGCTAGGAACTGACTGATGTGGACATCCTGCACGAGAGCGAGGAGGGCGCGGAAGAGCTGACGGTGGCGCTGGCGGAGGCCGAGGCGCCGGCGCTGCTGCTCCACAATCTATCCAGGTTGGATGAACAGGTGCCCGATGAGAGGGATGCGGTGCATGACACGCTGGGTAGGTCAATGATCCTTGTAGTGTAAATGTGAAAGTTTGTTGGTTACACTTTCAAACTTTATTTATTCAACTGATTTCGTCATGAAATTTTGCAGTCACACAGTCAGAGGTACACACAAACACATACGGTATCTTCGACCAAGAAAACAAGTAAAAGCTAGTATATTACATACATTTCGCAGTATTTTTTGGGTTATTGATAATCATATAACGAACTATGAGGATCATGCAATGTTTATTACATGCAGTCTGGTCCTGGATAATATAATCTAGCAATAATTCATTGAAATTTAAATTTAAAATATATTTATTGACAACCACAGTACATAACAATAGGTTTATAATAATAATAATAATAACAATAATAAAAACAAAGTGCGACACACGTTAAAAAAAAAATAATAATTGGACAAAGGCTAAAAACAAAAAACAAAATAATGTACGAACAAAACACTCAATAAGCAACTTTGCACAGTTTCCGGTACTGTATGTTAGGGAAAAGAAATTGTAATAATAAGTACAGACTATTGCCCGTTTTGAGCCTGTCAAAAGATTACGCCTCATCATAATGTTGCGGTTGTCATTGGTCAAAAGAAGCATCCTTGGAGAAAAGATACTGAACTACCACTTTATTTTTCGTTAGTTTTAAGGTACCTTTAATTTATCCCACTGCAGGGATCACATGAGCCTCAGCCAACTCAGCGGATAGTTTCAGGCAGTTTATAGTCCACAACATCGCCTAATACGGATTGGCAGACTTCACACATACGTTTGATTGTTTTTATAAGGAGGAGAAACTTCCATATTCAAATTTCTAAATGTGTGAGATGTAAAAAGTCATTGTTTCATGTGACGGCGCTAAAGAAACTTAACAAATTAGTCATTGTAATTCATCATTAGTCCAAGTTATGTCAATGTTGTGCAGAAAAGGTTTAAAATTGTTTTATGGTCAAATTGTTGAAAAAAGTGACGTGAAAGCACAAGCTAACCTTTTCGTTCCTGGTTAGCCCATGAACTCTCCGTGTTAACATGATGTGTCTTGTAATATTGCATATAATTTAAAATTATATTGCAACTGATCCTCTTTTGTTTCAGTTATTGTCTCCTTTTATTTGTTCAGAATAATGTAAAGAAAGAATTTAATAGTTATATTATTTTTGGTTTCAGGTATTATAGAAAACTTAACAGAATTTAAGCCAGAGTTATGCATAGATGTGGCGAAGCAAGGTTTTTTGCAGTGGATCCTGAAAAGACTGAAGGTAATATAAATGTTGTTTAATATGTATAAACTTAGAAATTTTCTTAAAAAAGAAAGACAAAATAAAATAAACTCAAATATGTTTGTTTACTTTTTGTTTATTAGCAAATGCGGTAATAGCTTGTTGTTATGTTTAATTTCATAAGCAGCGATGCTATTACACCAGCAGTTCTGACTACGCAATCCAATCATTTGTAACGATGTCCAAAACTTATTTTTAAATACAAGTAAATTTGCTCGTGCTGCCGTTTACAAGACGTTTTTCCTTAAGATGATACCTATCGCGCGTGCGTCACATTTGAATATTCAAAAGTCACACTGTATTTAGCATTCAACAAGATTGTTAAAAAACTCTCTGTACGGGATCTTTCCGTGTAAGTGTCAGTCATATGGGAATACCGTAAGTAAAATGTAACTAAAATACATTTTACTTACGGTATTCCCATTGTAAGGAAACAGTTATAAAATATATCCTATTTAATTTTAGATTATTAATTAAGTATGATTTCCTTAAAAAATATAGGATCATTAATTGAAGTTTTAAATAAAATGACGTAAAATTGTAATAAAGGGAAATGTTCCAAAAATAACATATTCCTGTTTTTTTAATACATACATGAAAAGTTTCAAAGGATTAAACTAAGGCAGTAAATTTTTTTACAAAAAAATTGTAACCAATCAAATTTGACCAAATATAAACTACCAGAATGACGGCATCAATCAAATGGCGAAAAGGACAAAAATTAAGATTACACTTTTTTATGTGTAGTCTGTGTTTCCAACATTAATACGAGTAATACAATTGCAGCGATTTAGTATGCTTAACACATGTAATGTTTTTTTAAATAATTGACACTTCGAAGTAGTACGTTATTTTTCCAAGATATTTTTTAATTTAATCGACCAAATGAAATAAAAGTAAATTTTTCACTTACTCGGTTTTTTATTGTCAAAGAATTAATCGTTATTTGCAAAAAATATATGATAATTTATTGTCAATTTATCCAGCAATATTGGAAAGAAAAACTATTTAAAAAATTAAAGGTATAAAAAAATTAAAAAATTGATAACCATGGCATCAAAAATTTCAAGTTAGCAGGATCGAAAAAAATACAACTTTTTTGTCTCAACCATAAATCAATTTTGAGAAACTATTCAAATTAATTGCAGGTAAATAACAGAGATAAACTACCACTTAGTTTGATCCATTATTTACGGTACACCCTGTATTTTATAAAAGACCTGGCATTGACAATTTTGCACAGATTTTTCAAACTGATAACGTTTTTGGAGGAACAAAATGTGAGATGATGCGAAGAACGAATAGAAAATGCCAAGGAACTTTAAATTGCAAACCTTGACCTATGCTTAGTTAGAATTGAATTTAGTGTAGTTGCTATTTATTGTTTAGTGTGCCAAGTATGTATCGACTGCTATTGGAATTTTGTAATTGCCATTGTAATTTATAAATTTCAGGGTTGCCTGGAAGAGATTATTATTTTAGTTATAAGGCCGCCCACATTGTTATTATCTTTTTTGTAGTTTTAATCTAGGAGTATTTTAATTTTCTCACTGGTTTGGCAATAAAGTTTTATTATTATTATTATATTTATTTATTAGATAAAGTCACTAATTATAAAATGTTTTTCCGTTTCTCGGATAGACATTGCATTTTTATTGAAAGTGCTAATTGCCAGTTTTTCTTCACGAAGGTTTTTCCGAACTGGTGGTAGAGGCATGCTTTTTTTGACGTCAATAAGAACAAGTAATTGTCAATGTTGAGAAATAAATATTTGAATTTGAATCCATGACGTCGCGCTTTACCTACTTTTTTGGTCTCTAGTCGCTTACTACAAAAAATAGAGGAGCGCGCGAGATGCTACTCTCTATAATATTTAAACAAATTATCGAAGAAAACCATTATGAAGTCGAAAGATAAACCTAATTAAATGGCAGGGAAATTAATAATTTAACTTGTTTTTAAATTTTGTTCGAATATTAAAAAAAACCTATTCTTTGTTTCAGATGAAAGTGCCTTTTGACGCGAACAAACTGTACGCCACAGAAATACTCTCTATATTGTTACAAAACACTCCAGAGAACAGAAAGCTGTTGGGAGAGTTAGACGGCATCGACGTACTGTTGCAACAGTTGGCGGTAAATGATTTTAATAAAATCTCTATTATTACTAAGATTGGACATTAAAAACAACCTCAAATTAACTTTGTAGTTTTTTGAGTAGTTGATCAGCATATGTGTGCGCGCGACCCTATGTTGCTTTGCGCTTGCATATAAATTTAAGATCAGATAATTTTATGTCAGTAAAATACAACAATACATTTTTACCATTGTTACGACTTCAAAACAACTACAGAAAAAAAATACAAATAAATACAATAAATACAACAACTACATATGTGCGCGTGATAATTAATGTACACCGAGGAGAACACGGTTTGACAAGATGTCGGCTGCCACTTCACTGCACACAAAGTTAAGTTGCAGAATTACAAGGGTGCGCACATACACACATGAAAAAAAAGTTTGAGATCACTTTGAAAATACTAAAGCTTTTTTGTTACAGTAGAATAAAACGTTTTTTCTTTTTCTTCTAAGATTCTTCATTTAAAAATCAAATCTTTTAATAACAATAAATTTTAAAATATCAATTGTTTTTCTGTATAAAAAGATATTAAATCCTTGTTTACGCTCATTCTGAAATCTGACCAACCGGAATCAAGCGTTTCTTCTGACTTTTCGAAGAAATAGTTCATACAAAAAGATGCCGAGGGGATTATCAGAAGTTTTAGGAGCAAGAATTGTTACTTTCGGGGAAGAAAGACATTCTACGAGAGAAATAGCACGCAGAGTGGCTGTATCCCAATCCTGTGTCGTGAGCACGTTACGGAGGTATCGCGGCGTGGATAACTTTGTTGATCGACCTCGCAGTGGTCGGCCAACTGTTCTTACTGCTGCTCAGAAGCGTTACATCAGATTGCTGTCTGCCCGAGACCCAACAATCAATGCCACTAAAATAAAAGCTGAGTTGCGGGCTGCTACTGGACTAGAAATCAGCACACAGACCATCAGGGATTGCTTACACCTGGTTGGATTACGAGCGAGAAGATCCTGTCGAACACCCCTGAACTCACAGCAACAAAAGCGACTCAGATTCCAGTAGGCTAGACTATGCCAAAATGAAGAAGACGACGAGGAAAAGATTTGGCGGAATTGTTTCTTCGTTGATGAGTCCAGAATTAGCTCTTGTGGGATATCGTTGCACAGAGCTCTCAAGACGACCAGCTTGCACCGCCGCTCGCCGCATACTGTGGGACATCAATAGCATCGCGTGAGCAGCTCCTGAGTCGACCGATCTGCGCGACCGCTCGACGCGTACTGAAGCGCGCGCGCTGCGTGCGGGTCCTATTTATAATTTCGTGCACTATCCACGCAAAACATTTTTGTATGAACATTTCTCCCGTGTTGTGATTGGTCAGCGAAGTAAGACGTACACTATTTTGACCAGCGGCCTAATTGTGTAACTTCAACACCTATCAGGATCCCTTTGAATTTGACAGTTGAAGCATATAAACTTCCTTCACGCTACAGATATTTCACACATGATGGCGAAAGCGAAAAAGACGCTTTTTGAATGAATGATTTCATCTTTTTGACATAAAATTGGAATTGTGTATCTTATATGATGGTCTGAAATTCTTTTGAACGTTATTGGCAAATAATTTCTACAATCTATCAGCAATTACGAGTTTATTTTTCAATTTTTTCTTTAAAATAAAGAACATATGTATATGTTCCACACGTCAAAGAGTCGTCTATTTAAATATGTGCATCATGTTTGATTATTTTACCTCCAACATGGCAATAGCTATTTTGCAGCCCTTCCAATGTTTTTTGAGGAGTATTATTCATATACAACCTATTTGAAGAAAAATAAAGATTTAATGTGAACGACGAAAGTTTATAGAATACAAATTAGCGGAGAAAGACCTTGAAAAGCCCAACACAAGCAAGCTTGGGTCCATATAATTAGACTTCTCTATTAATCAAGAAATCATGTGCCCTAAGAACAATCTCGTTTGGAACAGCTATAAACTGCAATTCAGAACAGAGAACATCAATATTAACACTATTTAAAGCTCCAGCAACATCAAAGTAAATGGACATTAAAAAGTTCTCTATGTTTGAAGTGTTTTTAATATCCAGCTGTAATTGGCAAATACTATTACGAGCCGACATTTCCTTACGAAACCTAAATTGATAAGCAGGTAAAATATTATTTTACTCTTCTTATAATTCCAATTGTTGCTTTAACAACTGTTCAGACTTTTCCAACGCAGGATGTAAGATGTGGAATATCATTGTTCAGCCATAGATTGTACTTTCCAAAAATCAAACACTCCTTTTTCAGAGTTTTTCAACAAAATGTAAGGAATACCAAAGCATTGTTCTTGCTTTAATATAAAACTAACAATGATTATCATAATGCTGATTTTGTTCACTAACAGGAGAATTAGGATAATTGTTAATAGTCTGGAGTATTTTTTTTGGCTTAAAGGTGCCCAACATCTTTCACAAAATTTTTTATATGGTCTAGGTAAAACAAGGTACTGGAATTATGATATTAAGAATTATTTGAAATGAAATGAAATCTCTAATCTTAAAAATAAATAAAAGACATAGTTTTATGCATTTATTCTTATTCATATATGAGAAGTACATTATCTAATGACTGGGCAGGTGTTACATCCTTATTTTCATACCTTGCCCAACCAAGGTACCAAATGATTGTGGCAATGTGTGCTCAGCAACCCAATGTCTTCCGGCCTACCTTGCAGTTACATTAATATTGCTTTATAGCATCTGTATTTTATTAATTTGTTGCACTATGATTATCTAATCATCAAATTAAGAAACAATCCTATTAATTTCAACAATAACATTATTTTATTCCTAACTTGGGCAGCTGAAATCCAGGACAGAAATTCAAGATATCTTTCCCGGAAGGATTATTTTTAAAATTAAATTATGCAGTTTAGAGTTCTGAATCGCTTCTGAGCATTTGTCATTCCTCCGAAGAAGTGAAGTTTTTTTGGACTTTCTATGACAAGAACTATTGAGACAAGTATCACAAGCAAGCAAGAAGTTCTTTAAACCTAGATTACAAGCCTCCTAATGAAGAATCCTGATACCGAATACTAAGCCATTCTGAATGTACATTTTTAACCTATATTTTCCAATTTAAATTTAGTGTATGCTATTTATCATATGCTTAACTTTTTACTTTGAAATATTGACAAAATATTAATATTTATAGGAAGATTAAGTGGATCATCATAGACAGACCATCCAAAAGAAAGATTTGTTTGAAGTCAGTTGGAGCGACCATTGAGACACCACAAGAGAGAAACAACTTAACGCACCATACCATTATTAAAAAGGACCAATTCACTATTATCTATTTCCTATATATATAGCTCTACTCTAGAATTAGTAGTATTGCTTCCCCAAGATGTATAATGAGCATTAAAATCACATTAACTTAGGTATTGACTTGATAAGAGCATCAAAGTTATGTTTATCAAAGAACAGACAGCAGTTAATGTGGCAATAGAAACTTATGATGCTAATTTCTGACACTAAATTAGCACACTTTTTTGTAAACAGCTGTAATAATCTTATTATGAATTAAAATAGCAACACCATACTGTATATTGCTAATATCTTTTCTTTCAATATTGTAACCTTTTTATTAAAATTGTATATATTATAAAATTTTTATTTATATTTAATTTTTTATCAGGCTGTATCCATATTTTGGATATAATTGCAATATGAATGTTATTGTTGTAGGAATTGTGCAACATGAAACTCTTATTGCTATTTCTGAATGTATATTGTATTCCTTGATTGAAGTTGAATCATGGGCTGAAAAATAAACAATGTATATGTATACTTAATAAGATAAAATGTTCTACTATCCCACAGCACTACATGTATAACAAATGTGTATTGGCTATTAGATAAAAGTAAAGGTAAGATTTGAATAATAAATAAAACTACCTTTTAGATACTGTTATTTATTTATTCAACACCATCTCTTAATAATATTTCATCTACCAACCATCTGGGGAGCGTTATTAGTTTGATGCTGAGCCCAACCAAAGTACCAAACTAGTGTCATCACATGAGCACAAGTGCCAACTGTACTGTCAAAACTGACTGACTGTCCCTATCAACCAATTAATAAATAATAGTAAGCAATTAATTTTTCCATAATTTGTCATCAAGCAATGTCTTACAATTGTTACATAATTTCTGAACAACATAAGTGCTAATATTAAAAATGCTGGATATTTTATTTTATTTTACAAATGTTTGGGAAGCTTACAGCTAAAAAAACACTATATATATAACACAATATATGAAACATAGTTCTTAATTTTACTACTAAGAGTCCTAAAACAAGTTTTTTCTTTTTGCAATGATTTAAATCATTTTCAATCATATTAAATACACTTAAAAAGTTTTGTACTGAAAGTCCTGTTGAGTATTTATAAAGTGTTATTCATTTCTTTAGTGTTTTCAAAATCCAATTCACTCTCTTACTGCTCAAAAGAATCAACATCTCCTCCAATTGTGTTTTTTTGTCACACACAATTTATAATTCACTAAAATGTGATTTTTAAATATTGAGGAACACATAGTCTCAATATTTGTGTAACCTTACACAAAGTAATGATTTGGGGTGTAAGGTGTATGACTGAACTGAGAAAGATTTATTAGCGCACTTGCATCAACCCCTTGAAGATCACCCGGGTCTGGAACTACAGCTTCTTCAACTTCCTTAAATAATTCTGGAGCTTCTTGAATGATATTTCTTTCTTGAGAATTTAACTCACTGGCGTGAGCTCTGCTCCAGCAAGCATTGCTAGCTTGGGCCTTCCTAGGAATCTGTAAAAATTATAAATAAATCAGAAATAATCATAATCTATTTAGTTATATGCAATGTTTATTAGATTGGATACAATTATACCTGACTAGGGTAAATAGCAGCACCTATAACCGCGCTATTTCGGTCGATCAGGAGTTAGCACAACAAAACAACGCACACGAAATCGGAGGAAGATCGTCTGTAGCCCGATTCTTGTTAAAACTAATAGAGTATTACTTAGAATACCAATTATTTTAACAAATAATCCTAAGTTCTTTGCTTTTCTGTATACTTTGTTGTTGATGTTTTATGAAACATTATGTCAGTCAGTGACAATCATTATTATTATCTTGCGTTTTGCTATTTAAATTACAGTGATGATTGATACCTTCAGTCATCTAAAAACAATGTTATTTTAACATGAATCTAGAAATATTTCACATTTTGATATTGTTTTATAAACATATATCGTAATTATAATGATTTAATACAAGTAAAACAGTGGTTTGAATTTAATGAAAATAAACCAACAATTTGGAAAAAACCAAAGCAACAAAACGCAGCTAGCGCAAAATAACTTGACCGGTGTGAAGTGAGCTTCTCCGGGTGTATGCGCACGTACAAGCAATTACAAAATAGTTTCGTGCAACTTTTATTTTGGAATGATTTTCGGCTTTTTCGGGCCCGCCGATGCGACGTCGGGTGATGCTTCAGCATGATTAATCCGAACAATAAGAAAAATCTTTAAATTATAACAACAACGAAACTTGACAATGAAATCAACAACTAAACAATGCAATAACAATTTTCCAACCGTAAGTACGAGCAAGAGAGATAGCGACAAGAACAAAAGAGTAGCACTAATGAGTGACTGAATCAATCACTCATTCACTCAGTGTTGTCACATCTAATATTTCCCATGTCTGTAGTCTGGGTAGTGTTTATAAAACCTTTTGCTTTACTTTGACTCAATTTTCAACGAAATAAAACATTTCGTAGTGTTTTATTACAAAAAAAGGATTTCCAAAATGTTACCATAAATGAAAAGCAAAGAATTCACAGATAAAAATATTTTTTAGCTAAATATTACGGGTAATTCTTACCCGACATTCCGGGTAATCCGATAAAGTAGCAACATTCTGGTAAATTCATTCCCTTCCCCCGCTCTTCATACCACCAATGAGATCTAAAATATGACTACTGCGACGGTTCCCACGCTAATTTCACACCGCTAATATAACGCTCTATGGCATTCAATATCATTCAATACACCATAAATCCAACAGCGATTGCGATCGTAGAAATTAGACAATTCCGTTGATCACTATCGCAACCACTTTACCTTCGAAAGGGATCATGATAGGTGTTGAAGTTAGACAATTAGGCCGCTGGTACTACCAGTATGAAGCTAAATAGTATATTATATGTAAATAACCATAATAAAGCACTCAATTGTTCTCTGAC
Organism: Marasmarcha lunaedactyla; assembly: GCA_923062675.1. Lineage (NCBI taxonomy): Eukaryota > Metazoa > Arthropoda > Insecta > Lepidoptera > Pterophoridae > Marasmarcha > Marasmarcha lunaedactyla. The sequence continues at coordinate 7,022,432 of OV281342.1, read as the reverse complement.
TACTTGTGTATCAATTATCTCCAACTAGAAGACCTAACAGACCTAACACTCTCATCCGGACAACCGACGTCTCCGTGTCTGGAGAAGATGTGGGAACGCTGAAAGACAAAGAACTGCCACCGGAACCGTTTAACAAGGCGGAAAATCGGTATCCTTTTGGGGCGATATAATGATTGATGCTAGAACGCCGTTGATCCCGTATCGTGGCTGGATGACTGCAGCTTTGTGCCAAACCATTGCTATTGATGGAATTGTCAGGTCATTTAGAATAAACCATGGCACATCGAGCTCAACGAATCAACGCTGCTCTGTGTGAATATGACATTACCAGGTAAGACTGGCCGGCCGCCTCGCCTGACTTAAACCCGATAGAGCACGCGTGGGATGCCGTCAAGCGAGCTGTTTGGAACCGCCAGCTACTTCCCCAGACAGTGCCAGAGATCAGAATAAAAAAAAGATCTGCACAATGTTAACACAAGAGGAAGAAATATGCTGGCAGCTCATAATAGCAGGCTTCATAAAGTCACTAACTCATTCATGGGTCAATGTATACGCTTTTATAATAAGGTTCCTGAGGATATCCAAGGTCTTCCTGTTGACAAATTCAAAGAAACTATAAAGGAGAAGTTGTGTGCTAGAGCATATTATAAACTATCCGATTATTTGGATGATAAAAGCCCTTGGGTATAATTCCCTCATTAACAGGATTGTACTAGTATTTGTAACAAAGCATGTGTAATGTGTCTGTTTGTGCGATGAGTTCTTCGTCCCGATGAATATCTAAAGCGTCATTGTCACTAAAGTACGTCTTCTTATGGTAGCGTCGGGTGACGGGTCGCTCACTTCCCTCTAATATGGTTGAGGAGGGCGATGGCTGGATCCCGCGTTAACTCGTGAACGGGTGCCGTTTGAGGGTGTTCGTCGTTTGGATACTTGGGGGGAGGGAGACTTGCCGGGCTAACAGATGCAGAAAAGAATAATTTTGTATAGACATAAAGAGACTCTGTAAATTTATTTTGAAAAAAATATACCCGTGAAGTTTCTTGCCAGTTCTTCTTCACGAAGGTTTTTTTCGAACTGGTGGTAGAATCATGTTTTATTTGACGTCAATAAGAACAAGTAATTGTCAATGTTGAGAAATAAATATTTCATTTCATTTCAAATATTTCATTTCATTTCATTTCAGAGAAGCCGTTATTCAAGAATGGGACAGGTTACGCAAAAAATGCTGGATAATTTAATTCTCAGCATACCCAGAAGGATTGCCGCATGTGTTCGAGCCAGGGGAGGAGTTATCTTGTACTAAATAAATACAATTTCATAATAAGTGTTTATAATATTAAGTTAAATTCTCTTTTCTTTTAATTATTTATTAGTCGAAATTGCATCAGGACTTTTAAACTAAATTTTTGTTAATAAAATTTAATTTAATTTTTTAATTTCAAAAAGTGTATCTTTTTAATAAAAAGATGTTACGTAAGCAACATTCTTTTAAAAAGTAAAATATACAAAAACCCATCTTTATCCAGTGATCTCAAACTTTTTTGATGTGTGTATGCGATGAACCAATCTCTAATTATTACCATTTTTATTATAGGTTTTTGAATTTATTTTTATTAACTTACCTTTAACAATTGTATTACTTTGTGAAGACAATTAAAGAACTATATTATTGTTATTAGTTTGTACCGTCTCCAAATTCAGATACATATATATACATATAGACATATAACATACCTTATAATCATATAAATTGTCTTCTAGTTCTACAAGCGGCACGACCCTGCCGGTTCGGAGGAGCAAGAGGCCATGGAGAACATGTTCGACTCCTTGTGCTCTGCGCTCATGGAGCCTGCCAACAGGGACCGCTTCTTGAGGGGAGAGGGATTACAGCTCATGAATCTTATGTTGAGGTGCGTAAGGTTTATAATGGCGATGTTTATTCGACTTGTAGCTCATAAACCTTACATTGCGGTGCTTAAGGTTTCATGATGGCGATGTTTGTTCGAAGTGTAGCTCACGAACCTTATGCTGAGGCGCGTAAGGTTGATAATGGTGATGTTTATTCGACGTGAAGCTCGTGAACTTTATGTTGAGGTGCCTTAAGGTTTCACTCTGTTTTTACGCTGTTTTTTGTAGTTTCACTAGAATTGTAATGGATTATTATCATATCTTTTTTTTCCGTTTGTTAATGATTACATAGCTATTTCTTTATAAAGCCTTAGCTCGCTTTACATAATACCGCAAACACTGACACTTTTGCACAATTATTAATAACCCTTAAATAACTTTTTCTTGACATATCTACTTATTATTCAATAATTTTGAATTTTATTGATCTTCATTTATATTGTAATTATATTGTGTTTAAATTGTAATCCTACATATTTACTTGACATTTGGTGAAATATTATATATTTTTTTTATCTCATTGTGCATACGTCAGTAATAAAAGCATGCTGTGCTTACCGCACGTGCAGCCTGCACTTAAATTTAAATAATGTTTTTATAATTTATGTAAAGTAATAGTGTATATATGTAATAAGGTATACTTGTTGGCGAACCTAACCTAACCATTATACTTCCTCAAATAGTCTTTATAAACGATAAATATTATTGTCAGCCTCCTGAATAATACCTGTATATATTTTTTTATTGTTAAATTTATTTTTAACCTTGACTACAACCTTTTCAACAGAGAAAAGAAGATGTCACGCAACGGTTCCTTGAAAGTCCTGGACCACGCCCTAGCCGGCGGGGACGGGAAGGACAATTGTAACAAATTCGTGGACATCTTGGGACTCAGGACCGTGTTCCCGCTGTTCATGAAGACACCCAAACGCAAGCGGCTTTTGACTGTTGATCAACATGAAGGTGAGACATGGTAGGGCTATTTGTGAACTGCAAACAAAGTGCTCTTTATACTATATTCTTACCAAATCTCAAATGAAGGATGGCAATACTTTCATTCAACCAATCAATCTAATGAGGGATGGCAAGACTCAATCTCCCTTCCACTGCAAGTGACACTGAAATTGACAATGAGAGGATATAAATAGAAGAGTGGCCCTATTTGGCGCTCCTTTTTCTTTGCGCGACGCTGGGTTCTTTGGGTGCTTTAATCGTATTAGCTCATTAAGTTATTAATTTTGTAAAACTTATTTGTAAGTTATAAATATTCGTTTAGTTGTACCACTTCGTTTCTTTTAAAAACCTTAAAATATATAAGGGTTTGTTAGAGTATATTAATTTCATGGTAAGATGCATAAAAAGCTTAATTCATAGGTAAGCTATCATAATAACTACTAAGCTAGGGCTGATTTTACTACAAGCTGCTTGAATAACTTGCTGTAGAAAAAATAACATATTCTATGTAAAAACCATTGACTTACAAACAAGTGGACTTCGGGTCTGCGTCCAAAAGCGTCCGGGCTAAAATGGAATTAATGTCATTCCAGTCTTGATTTGCTCGGCCGCCCGACAACACGTCTAAAATGGCATATGTATTGTTTGGTGGAAACTGTCAAAATTCTAGTTGCAGTTTGAAAAAATACGTTGAAAAACTGTGGCGAGCCATAATCAGCTGAAATGCAACGACACACGATTTAAATTTCAAGTGATTTTATTATACATAATCCTATAAATGTGTGAGTTAACTGGGGACACTTTTTACGTCAATATTGTATAAGACCCACCGACCGTTTGTTTCTATGTCAATGCTTAATACAAAGCTCATTCGTTCAAGTCACATACATCCTTAAAAAATTTTGACGTTTATAATTTTAGTACCATTCACTTTTATTGAGAAGGAAAGTCTCTGTATATCTTACCACGTGTCTACGTGGGCGAAATAACTAGTTTATGCTAAATTCGTACAAACACATTTTCCACCTTCGATAAAAATGATATTTACTTTTCGAATCTCTCAAATTATTGCATGTATAATTGTACTGTATAACTGTATGTACAATTTAAATTATTTTATAAAATTACGTTACATAATTCTCAGAGCACGTGGTTTCAATAATATCGTCCATGTTGCGCAACTGCCAGGGCAGCCAGCGACAGCGGTTGCTCGCCAAGTTCACTGAGAACGACTTCGAGAAGGTGGACCGACTGCTGGAGCTGCACTTCAAATATATGGACAAAGTTGACCGCACCGAGAAGGAAATGGAGGTAAAGTACATGGAGGGTGTTTGTGCGACGACTGGACATTCTTTACGTGCTAGTATTACACCGATAAAAATATATGACATTTGAGGTCACAACTCAAAGCCTTCCCTGGAGGTCTGTACTACTAGAGCTTTATGTAAGTCCAGTTGTCACCCAAACACATTGTATACTTATATAATTGTAAAATGTAGCATGGAGGAGTGCTGAAAATTTTAAATTGTATAAAATAATGATAATCTTGCTTTCGCTGAATCTTTGCTTGTACGGTTGGTAGTGCGTAGCAGGGTGGGTAGCCGGAGGTCCCAGGTTCGACTCCTGGTCGGAGCATAAATTTTTTTGGCCCACGGTTTTTTATATTTATGTATGTGTGTTCAATTTGGAAACCCCCAGTTCGCTGTAAGGTCATCCATTACACAAGCCCTGCTTACTTTGGGGCCATGCAGTTGGTGTGTCTGTCTGGGGATTTATTTTATTATTATTATTATAAATTCTCATAATTTAATAGTGAAATGCTTACACTGTGTAAATAACAAAAATACGTTTGCTAATATGGTACTTATTTTGTCAAAAATTTCGTATTAAGGCACAAAATAATTCTTACTAGTACTTGTGCCCTCTTTGTTATAACATGTGGTACTCCCGTGCTAATACTTCGCCCTTCTAACTGAATATTATTTAAAATAATCGTACAAAAGTTAAGTGTTTGCCGTCCATTGCCGCGTCCTCCATACCGGCAGAACTGTATAAAGCCATCTTAAACTTATGTCAGCATAGTGGTCAAATAAAAAACGACTTTATTTTGTATCTTATAGCATTCATATTCTGAAATCACGTAACATTAATCTTAGTAAAATTTGTTATTCAGACTTTCTTCACTATATTATTTAAAACCAAGACGCTTTCTTTTTGACAATTTAGCTAAGTCTTTGTTGATAACAGCTTAGGCCTATATAATTTAGCTAAATCTTTGTATTTTAGAACTAACCATTCCATGTTGTAGCCGGAAACAGAGGAGCTCGACGACGACGCGCAATACCTCAAGAGATTATCCGGCGGACTCTTTACGCTTCAGCTCATTGACAGGATTATATTAGAGGTAAATTTTTTAAATTCAAATAAAATCATTTTACTGGTCTATTGAATTTTTTTCCGCAAGGTGTATGATGTAATGTTGACTTGCCGAGCTAACAGATGCAGATAAGAATAACAAATAGTGGAGTTCATTCCAGGCCCTCAATAAGCTTTTGATTTCAGTACTTTACGCAAAAAATGACTATACCTTAATTTTTATAACATTTTATAATAATTACTAAAATGAAAGTCAGAACCAAAATATATAAAAGACATAAAAGCAAACCAAGGAATACGTAACTGCGTGCATCTTTACCGATAGAGACAAGGTTCTCGAACTATAGATGAATCATTATGGAAAAAGAAATACTTGAGGGAATCTTTATGATTTAAAATAGATGACATAGATATTCAGTTGAATAAATTACTTAAAAAAATTTCGAAATCGTAAAATATTATATAATATCACTTAAATATATATTGACTAATGTCAGCTTTATAGTCAATATTTTATTTTTGTGCTTTTTATTTGCTTGGGTTTATGTGCGAAATTATTTTCTTTGATCGGCAACCCTCAATAAAAAAATATTCGCTCTCTTTTTGTGCAACAAGTGAATGCAGCCTGCTTACTAATGAGATAGCAAACTAACACAGTAAATAATTAATTAGTAGTTATATGTTTATTTTTCCTATTTTTCCCTATTAAATGAAGTAACAAATATTTTTAGATTAAAGAATTTGTGGTGCAATACAATATACCTAGTTATTATAAGTTTACTCTAATGGTGGCTATTTTAACACTAAAAAATAAAAAAACTAATTAGCATTTAGCTCAAGTGATTATAAAATATGGTATTAATCTTATTGATTATTATAATAAAAATAGTTATAACTGTATATTTTACTGAAACATAAGTGGCCGACGACACGAACATTTTGAACTCAACCCTTTGTATATACATACAGAGACGTTGTAAATTTATTTAAAAATATATATAAGTGAAGTTTCTTGCCAGTCCTTCTTCACGAAGGTTTTTCCGAACTGGTGGTAGAGTCATGCTTTATTTGCGGTCAATAAGAACAAGTAATTGTCAATGTTGAAAAATTAAATATTTGAATTTGAATTAAATTTTTTGTAGGTAAAACATTTCTTCTTATTGTCGCATTACGGTCTTCATGGCACAGGCTAAAAAGTCAACCGCGATCTAAGAAGGTGCTGTTTGTAGTTATTGCCTTGCTTAACCTTTTCACCGCCAATAACTTCTATAGAAGTTCGAGATTTTCTTGCCCTCTACGCCACTACTTCTTAAGAAGTTCTTCATTGACCTACTGGAATAAAATACATATACAATACATAAAACATTTGTTTCTTTTGTAATTTTGCAATATGGAAATGACTGAAACTGGAAACGCCCTATTGTTTATTTTCCCAAGCAAAACAGGCATTTTTGTGTTTTGAAATGGATAAAAACTAAATCACCTCAAATTTTTTAAAGTCCCGCACGCCAATGACTTCATACCAAGTAGGCTAGTGATGTGACGCGAAAGTTGCATTCATTACAATCTTCTATATTTACTTTGTCTTGTTCCATCCGAATGTTCACTTGTATGATTGAAAATGAATTCCGGTCAGTAAATAACGTAATGCATAATACATCTTCAAAATTAGTGTAGACGTCAAATTACTCCATAAAAATTAATTAAGTTTTCTGAGAATTTTCAATATCGCAACACCCATCTCTATGTAATGGTAAGATGTCAGTGCTACCTGCGCCACCAACTTCAATGGTGTCAAGGTCATTATTTATTTATTTTTTATTTTTATTTTTTATTGCCTATTATGGGAACCCATCCCTTCATCGCAATTTATTTCAACGATTTTTATTCCCCATAAAAGTATTTGCAGAATTTTTTATACAATACTGTACAATTTCTAGAATCAAGTTACATCGCAATTTCATTTCATGGAGAATTTATTATCTACAAATTCAGTCCATCGTTATTTCTTTTCATATTTTATGTTTATTATCAAAATAACAATATATCAAAATATTGTTACCCATAATTCTGTTTCCATGTAAGTTTCAGTTTGCAAAAAAATTTAAACATACATTTTTACTCCAATAAAGTAAGTATACATCGAAAATACGGTTTTCATGTAATTTCTGTGCGTAACATCTTCCTATGCAGTGCATTATTTAAAACAATTACATGTTTCAACTAAAACAAGGTATAGAAATCGACTTAGTTTGTCCCGACTTCACGTAGTCTTGGGCGTCCTACCCTAGAGTGTTATTTAAGCCAGTGGAGGGGCGAGTCGGCCCATGAGCTGAGGAGCATGTGGTTCTAACTGATGGGCGTTACAACTATCTGCGACGATAAGGTCGCGTGGGACCGCCAGCGCTACGCAGCGCCAGAGCCGTCATAGAAACCATGCCCTCTGTATGCTTGCTGGCATGCTCCATGCTTGCTTGCATGCTTCATGCTTACTTGCATGAATGATGCATGCTTGCTTTAAACATGAAAATAATTTAGGATAGCAAAAAAACACAGTTTGTAATCAAAGTGATCTATTAACTACAAATATACATACATTTTCTGTTTTGAATTAATGGTTATAATACAATAGTAAATAAGTTTTAATGGATTAATTATAATTTAAAATTTTTTGCAATTTATAAACTGTCTTTTTTGTATATTTTCTTTCTTTCGAGTGCTTTTTCAAGTCGCTTCTCCTGTAAAATATACTTTTTCTTCTTCTTTTCTGGCGGTTCTTCATTCAATAATTTTTCTATTTCGGTATCTTATTACTTTTTTCGGTATATATATCTTATTTGGTACTTTTTTAATTAAGTATTTGATTTATGTGATGATGCCAAGACTCTGCTGAATTTTGTATCAAATATATCGTTCTATGAAACGTTGCTGCGATTAACGTTTCGTTATTGAAACATCATTTTATGTAAAGTTTGATCGATAATTTATAAGCTCATATAAAATGATAGTTTGATATATCGTTTTTCTGGTAAACAAAATTATTTTTAATCTTTTTTTTCTAAACGTTTGTTCCATAGTATGAAACGGTGATTATTCATTATTCGATTTATTAAGAAAAGTACATATAAAAAAATTTTATAATTGTTTTCTGTGAATTGAAACTTGATGTAAAAAAAATCTGTATTGCAATAGACCCGCCTATTATAATACATCTCTAGCATTTTTATGCATGTATAATTGTCTCTGATAATGGATACTTATTTTTCATGCTTAAAATGTTCATAAAATAAAACAAATTGCCATTATAATGTATCAATGTTTATGTATATTTGTACATTTAAAAACACGCTTTTTACACATTAATTTTTTTATCGATATGCTGTTGCCGGCATCCTTGCTTTCGAACAATATAATCTGTTATACATTTATATGTTGGCGTACTACGTGACATCGCTTACAAGATAGCTGGGCTAGTAAAAGGTTAATTACGCTAAAATCACTAATTATATTGAGTTCTGACCCTTTTTACAGGTTTCCACACTATGTTTGCATCAAACAACACGATATCATACTTTGCTCGAATTGCATCGGTTATTTTTGAAAAGGGCATAAATCCACTATATTGAGATACAAAAACATTTTTGTTTTTTTTTGTATGTGGTCATAAAATTTCGGTATTCTGTTTAAACCATTCACTGCTGACCCAGAAAAGTGCAAAATTACCCGCACGCCGCCATACATTCGAAAACGGGACGCCCATCGGCGGCCCCGGCTACTCGTTATAGTTTTCTTGGCCGCCCATGGGTGTCCTCGGCGTGAGCTTCTAGATTTCGTAAAAAAAGTTTGTTTTTATACACAAAACAAGCACTTAGATTTTTTTAATAGTTGATCTGTGTTCCCTAAGGTTTGGCAAACACAATTTAATTGTTTAAAACCGAAATACAGATCTTTTGCGAAAGTGAGTTACACGCTTTAATTAATGGTAACATATACATTGCATCAACTTAAACACGATGCATGTACTAAAATATGCAATACACCACAAAAACGCATAATTTTAAACTTTTTTCAAAAAATCAGAAGTCACCAACCTTTTTTGTAAATTTGGATTTTTTTATATAGATTTGAATACAACACCTAAAATTTTGTTCAAACAGATGACCCATTTTCTTCTGCATGCATAAAAAGTTTGTTAAACTCTGACTTTAAAACGAAGACGCCCTTTGGCGGCTTCTGCGTGAGAGTTAAGAATCCGCATTTTTAATAACATAAGTATAGTTATTGGATCCCTAGGCCGTCTAGTAGTCGAAGAGATTATTATTGGTTAGCGCATTTACAAAAATGTTAATGATTTTTACTGTAACTTGGCTGAGAAATTAGGGTTTGAAAACTGGACGCCCCAAAGCGTTCTCGGCGTCTGAGTACAAATTTTAAAGACGCCGATCGGCGTCCTTGGCAGTGAATGAGTTAATAACTGCCTATTTAGTTTACACAAAATATTATTTGATATTAATGAGGTATATATATCAAGGGTAAAGTAGATATGGCTTCTGTAGAAGCCTGGGCTTAAGTCCTTTCTAAAGTTCACACGGATATAAAAATTTAAGTTAACTTGTTTTGAAACATATTTAATTATTGCCTTCAAATAGCTACACTTAATAATAATAATAATCATTCGGTATCTTCTTTAATCGTTTCTGATGTCTTAGTAGACCAACCCGTGATAATTTTGTTGTAGAAATGAATAAACTATGTGAATAAAATGTGCTTCATAACTTACTTTATGTCCTCAATGTTTACCCACTGCGTACCCTCAGTGTTAGTTTCTACAATGTGTAAGCTTTTTCGTTGGCAGCAAAATATTTTCTTGGCCAGCCTTGTCCTTGTCGATCTACAAAAAATATTGCTGTACCGAATGTCCCAAATTAGCGTAACTAAGTACCATGGTAAGTGGCGTCCGTGTCCATGAGCATCATAATTGTTGTGTTAAATATTAAAGTCTGCAGTGTTGTGGGACATAAACAGAGAATAATTAATATTTGTATTTTTTGTACACGTCCAGGTGTGCACCGCGGGACCGCCGACAATAAAGCAGCGTGTACAAAGGGTGTTGTCACTTCGCGGCGGATCGCTTAAGATTATACGACACGTTATGAGAGGTACGTTCACTGTAGCCAAACTATTAATCTGTAACAAAGAGCGTCTATAGTGTAGTGGTTGTTTATTATTCGTGATCTAGGTATTTGAAAAATGTAGCAATGAGTTTTTACTACTTTCTTATTATTGGGCATTATCTTATCTCTAATGGTGAATAAATCAAGTGAATCCTATTTGCCTAAGAACTATACAAATCCCAATTTCAAAGATGTTCTGAAGTCAACCACTGTAATGCAAGCGTAATGGGCTAAACATTGCCTACATTTTGCTTGCTGTGTTTGATTAATTTCTGGAGTATTTAGAAGATTCAAACTTTAAGTTGATATGAAATACGCTTTCAAATAGATAATATTCAACTAACGTAGAATGTTACTTATACTCAATTTAGAGTAGAATCTTGAAAATCGATTATCGTATATTTGCATTCAAACAGTTACAAACAGTAGGTAGGTACGTAACTAGGTAACACAAAAAATTACAATCAGAAGTCAAAAATGCAAAGGAAATAAAAGAAATTATTACAAAAGGAATAATTATAAATAATTAATTAATTCTGTTTGTAGAATACGCGGGCAACCTGGGCGACGCCGGCAGCGAAGACTGGCGACAACAGGAGCAGCAGCATATATTACAACTTGTAGATAAGTTCTGATTTAATAAACATTATTATGCACTGATACCATGTATTTCATTTATTTATTGCTGTCCTGAATCAACTGTCCTTTGATCTCTGAACTCCCCTTTTAGGGGAGAACTATTTTTACATAACGTCTAGTATGTGTGTCTATATATTTTTCATATAAAGAATGAAGAATCTCGACTTATTTGGATTTCAACTAAGATATGGGATTTTAAAATCAGTGCGCACCACGGTATTCGCTCCGTTCCACGATCGCTCCCGATCTGCCGCGGTTTCAACCAAACATTTCCTAACATCCCATCCAAATGACTGGACAATCTAGTGTAGACATACAATTGCAACATATTTACGTGTAGACAGAGAGATCAATTTTTAAAAACAAGGAAAGTCGTCATGTTGAAACCAAGGGAGAGGAAACTGCATGTACTAGAAAAAAATTGTGAAACTGATTAAAGTAAAACAGTGGAGGGTAGGTGATTCTTACAGTACGTACATCTAAAATGGGCATGGTACTACCACAGATATAAGTACTGACACAAACTCAAATTACGAGTATATTAAAGATATAGAATTTGCACAAAACAAAATATTTCTTGTCCATATAAAATTCGTTTGGTGTCGCGCCCCACCATATTGTTTATTGTCGGCGTAGAGACTCGACCATTTGACAGGTAAACATAAACTTTTTGACATAATGTTTCGTTAATAGTTGCCTTATAAAGTATTGACATTCCGTAAACTATTTGCAGCTTTACTGTTTTTAGCTAGCCTAAATTGTGAAACGTTAACTTAGTTCTTTCTACTCCTAATAAAGTGAGTACATGGCCAAGTTATACATACCGCAACAGAAACTTGCTCTCTACATTAATAATGTGCACTGTATGGGTGTTACCACACCAATCGATCGATCGTCGATCGATGGTAGAATGGAGCAGTCGACAGCTTAACCAGACCAATCTACATCGATCGATTGGTGTGGTATGTATGAACATTTATATTTACCTATTTTCAAGAACTTATTGTTACCATATACTTGCAATTTAGGAACTATTATTAGTATTATTATTATTAATATACTTATCTTAACTACTATTGAATTTTTTAATATTTTTGTGAATATGCAACTTTTTTTTAGATCTCTTTAAACTTTTCTCTAAGAGATTCTCTATTTCCCTATTTTATATATTCCACGTATTTTTCTGCAGTATGATACCTAATATACTAGTAATAAGACATTAAACAATGAAAATAAATAATACATACCATCCGGGCTAGTACAAGACATTGTACTGTTTCGATATATATACTCAAGCCTGCTCTCAAGTTGGTTAATGGCAGCTTTGTCGGCGAGCCGTGCTTCTTCTAAGTTTTCGCATCTAACTAGAAGCTCATTATATTACTGGACATAATAAACTCGACGAAATTTTGTACGGCGCACATTTGACTCTGCATTTCTTTCATTGTAGTCATAATTGTTTCTAGCTTTTGATGTTGAGATAAAATCAATGTCATAACGGAATGATTGTTAGTGAATTCTAAAGATTTTTCTAGACTCTCTCTACGTTGACGTTTGTTTGTGCTTCGCTGGGCAGCATTACGGTTTGAATCCGATAGCGCTCGACTTGGAAGTGTATCATTAACTTGTAACCTGTGTACAGAACTAGACTCGATTTTCTGTTTGTGGGTTTGGAGTGGCGAGTGTTGAGTGAACATTTTGTGTACTCAGTTGTTTTAATAGATTTAATTTGTCGCTTCTCAACTTATATATCACTGAAGTCTACGAATTGGTATGTGTGGTCAGAATGGTCATATTGCTACAATGCGTATTAGGTAGTGCAAAATTACTGACTCTTGATATTCCTAAATACCCAATTAAATGATGGATGAAGGTCTACGCGCTACGTTTCGTTGTTCGTAGTTTGCACGTTATGGTTTTCGTAGCTTACAAAGGATCGTAGCAACGACAGTGACGTCACACACGCAGCGCGCTCAATGTCTGCAGCAACCCGTTGAAAGAAAGGAATAAACTTATAGCCGTTTCTTCTAGCGGAGGTTAAGGCTGAAGAGAGCAGTCGTACGCGCGGGCCGGTAGAATTCGACTTTTCCAGTTTCACTACAATTGAGTAGTTTACTATTTACTTTTATTACCTACGTATTTAAATAGTTTATTAACAGCAAGAAATATTGTAAAAGTAACAGTATGTTTACAATCAAAAGTTTTCTAGATACAGAGATATGTTTGAGGAGCTGCTGCGAGTCGCCGAAAAACGCTCCAATCAAAACGGTACCTAGTTGTGACGTCACAACGTGTAAATTATACTATAAATTGTATGGAAGTTTTGATAAAAATATATATTAACTACGTGGATAATGCGTTTACATCCATACTGTCAGAATAAAAATTGTTATATTTGATGTCAGTAAGCTAATAATATTGAATAATGTAAAGGTTTTTACTTCTTTTTTAAGTCTTCTAATCTATATAATTTCGACATTAAAATCGGAACTTTATTTTTCAAAACATTATTTGGTACAAAACGACTTATATTTTCTAAATCAATGATAAACCTTGCATATTCAAATTGTGTCAACTACCCGATGGCCTTTCGTCTTCCTAGAACTATGTTTTCTCTGGTTACTGATTTAAATTTTAACTTAAAGAACTGAAGCTTTCTACGTGGAACATTTTTTCAAAGAAGTATACAAACCAACGACTTTACAAAGTTTTATTTTATTTATTTATTTTTTAGAAACAAACGGTTATACAAGATTTTTGATAACTCATACTAAAGATTAAAATAAAAACCTATAGTTTCCTTATTTTTACATACTTAACTACATTTGCACTACATAGTACTCCAAACAAAAAGCAATATTCAATATAAAAATGAAATAGTACAATCAAATATATATAAAGAGAGAGAATATAAAAAAAAACATAATTCGATCATAACATTAAATTAACAAATTAAGAAAAAATCTATTTGAAACATTTTTTTAAGTTCGACAATTTGTCAAAGAGTATATCTGTGTCAAGTAATTTTTTTTAACATTAAAAAGTTTACAAGCTCGCTTAATAAAAGAATTTGCACCATAAAGTGTTCTACTACGCGGTGTATAAAACAAATGTTTAGTACGACATTGACGTTCACGCCTGCGAGGTACTCTAAAATGTATCCTATTTAATAGTGAGGGGATATTAACAAAGTTATTTACTATTTTGTTTAATAGGACGGAATCAACACAGTCACGGCGGCATTTTAATGACTGAAACTTGTGACGATTTAGTGATTCGGTGTAGTCAACGTAATTAAAACCAGTTCTGAAGTCCAAAGATTTTACAAATTTTCGTTGTATTCTTTCTAAGCGGTTAATATGACATTCAAAATAGGGGTTCCATACCGCACACGCAAACTCAAGATGACTTCTAACAAAGCTGTTGTAAAGTATTTTGTAAGTGAGGGGGTTCTTGAATGGTTTACCTATCCTTAAAATTAGTCCTAATTGCTGGTACGATTTAGATATAATGGAGTCTATGTGAGGTATAAAGGTCAATTTATTATCCATGATAACGCCGAGATCTCTAATTTGAGTAACTTTTTCAATTTTACATTACATAGGGTATAGTTGTAATCTATAATAATTTAATTTTTTGAAAAACTGATTGATTTCCATTTATCTAAGTTTAAAAGTAATTCATTTTCTGTAGATACAATAAGTTTCGAAACTGAGTAAATCACGTTGTAACAATTCACAGTCCCCAATATCGCGTATAACTCTGTAAATCTTGGTGTCATCGGCGTAAAGTAGCGAGCTGGAGTGTTTTAGGTGTTTTGTGACGTCATTTATAAATAATGTGAATAACAAGGGCCCTAGATGTGAACCCCTGGGGTACCCCAGAACAGACTAGTTTTGGCAATGATGTGTAACCACACAGGACTACCGATTGACTTCTTCTCTCAACGTAACACTTGAGCCATCTGAACAGATCGCCGTGTACACCAAGTCGCCAGAGCTTTGCTAATAGTGTGTTGTGGCAAATTTTGTCAAAACATTTGGCGAAATAAGTGTAAACGGCATCCACCTGGCAACCGTCCTCCATGGCATGTAATATATCTTCTGTAAATACAACCAGATTTGTATCTACAAAACGACCTCTAAAAAATCCATGTTGATTAGGAGTAACACCTCTGAAAGCTGATCTGTTCTCTATGTCAGAGCTTATTCTTCCTTTCGGCACAGGAGTAACCCATGCATGCTTCCAGACATCAGGTACATGGCCTTCTTGGAGAGATTTTTTAAATAATAAAGTGATAGGTAAAGCTAAAGCATCGGAGCACTTTTTTATGAATAGTGGGTGTATTCCATCAGGACCTGATCCCTTATGGACATCAATAGAGTTTAGGTATTTACCGACAAGTTTAACATTTAAATGTATAGAGTTAATGTCTATTAGAGGGTTGTCAGGAGCCTCAAGGATGTCGGTATTCAAATTGGCTGTAGATTCTACAAAGACTGAGTGGAAATGGTCGTTAAAAAGATTACAAATCTGTTGATCGTCGGTGGTTTGAATTTCTCTAAATGCATAGTTTGAGGTAACCTGTGATTAGCCATTATAGATTTTATATATGACCAAAAGAACTTCGGATTAGTTTTAATACTTTCCTCTGACCGAGATACAAATTACAATAGCACACCCTTTCCATTTTTTCGGCTCGTTTACGTAATATTTTAAAACTTTCGTAGTCTAACGGATTATTATAAAGTTTCCAAAGTTTATGAAATTTTCGTTTCTCTTTTAATAATTTTATGCGTCTGAACCAATTTTGAAAGTTCATTTTCCAGTCTGCAACTGATAGATACTTCCACAACGGGCTTCTCTAACGCAGTCAGTGCATCTTCTGGTGATGAAAACTGTATCCCCTTGAGCTGGTTTTTTATTTTAGGGAACAAGAAGAATCACAGGGTGCCAAATCAGGGCTGTAAGGCGGATGACCGTAATGACCCAGCGCGAAACAATTCTAACGGAACGATGGTTCTGTAGAAAACTATGAACACTTCCCGATCCAGTCTGCAGATTGTGCTGAATCTCCTCGTATATTATTCGTCAGTTTTGTTGAATCAAAGTTTTCCCTTGTAGTAAGTTTTTTTCCGTAATACCGATCAAAGGTAAAGGTTCAATTTTAAGCGGCCGCACTAAAACTCGTTATTCCAGCTGTACACAGTTGCTTTTGGAGGCTCTTTGTTCATATAAGCTAATTGAAGTCGATTACACGATTTGTCAGGTTTCAAGTTGTACTTCATAAACAATCATCGCGAGAAAATGTTCCCGACGCAGATCCATTTTTCTATGACACTCAAAAGCTTCATAATGCTAGTAAGTAAAACAATTTAGAGGGAAATTTAAATTTGGATCAAATATATTTTCACTTTTCAAAATAAATAAGAACTCACCAGCGCTCTAAATATAAAAACTTAGTTTCGCAAAACATTCTGAGTGGCCTGTATTAGTTTTCAGCACAAAGATCATATAAATGCTGTCTACTGATTAGTAGTAAATTCAAATATTTATTTCTGAACATTGACTCAAATAAAGCATGACTCTATTTCCTCTAAATAATGGGTTATTTATTTATCTTTGCATATGCTATAGCTTCCTCGCACAGTTTCGGTGGATTTATACGGCACCTCGAAGCTGTGTAATGAGCTGCAAGACTATGTATTTTTGTTAATGTAATGTTATTATACTCCATTCACAAAACAGAGTCAATATAGCGTCCTATCATTGACACTTTTTGTATGGAAGTGGAAAATGACTACACTTTAAGCTCACTGGGCGTTTACAATTCTCAAGATGCGTTGACATTGGTGGTTCAAACGACATGGCATGGGCAGGTTATATATCCAGTATTATCTGTCTTTCGAGAATGGACTATAATGGAGTACTGACTGAGGCGAAACTTAAAACTTAAAAAGAAATAAAACTTTGCTAATGATAATAAAAACTTTATTATATTCTTGTAATTAGGATAAAAGTAATTCTTAAAGGATATTATTACCGAAATAAAATTTTGATTCAGCTCTTGTCTTCACTGTACACTCTCACTGTTATTGACTAATTTTACAAATACAATTGTGAAGGGTTATACATTTTTTTACATCAACCAGGAGAATGTTTTATGGATAACTTTAATACCTAAGAAGGATATTGTATCAAAAAATCAAAGTTATTATAGAGGGGGGATCAAATTAAATTGTTTTTTAACATTTAACCTTATGACATTAAATCTTTCCTAATTTACTTTGCAAATTAGATTGCAGAATAGAGTATCAAGAACAATTAATGACCAACTTGTCACTTATTTACACAATTATCAATTATAAAGGTATGTAGAAAGCTTGATGGTTTGTCAAATTGCACATCTAAATACAAAAAAAAATCCATTTGAACTTTGATGAAAGTTCTTGACTACCTTACATGACTCAATAACTCATATTTCAGGATTGAATAATTTCTGGCTGCCCCCACGTAACACCGTACTTGCTTAGTAATTCACAAACCATTAGTCTTTTTCTCTTTATGATTGAGGTAAACTAATATTATTTTTTTGTACAAATATCTATCTAGCGCCACATACAAATGTATGCACAAAACAATAGTGTTAGTTAGCCAAGAATTAATAGATAGATCCTTCTCAAATTCTACAAATTACTTAAGTTACAATCGCTATTAGAATATATTTTCAACACATGTAAAGATTATTGACAAAAGTTCCTTTTCACGAGTAAAATGTCACGCACACTAATAAAAATTGGACACGCCCAATCCAGTAGGTCGAGTGTCATAAAGCATTTAAGAATAATTATTACAAGTTTTCGACTTAACTTAGTTACTGTAATCACGGTTTAAACAGTTTTAAATTAAGATCAAACACATACACATACAAGCATCGACATTTACTTATGATAAAGTTAATTGAAAATGTATAAGTGATAATGTTACATTAGGTTACCGATTACATTATTTCGAAAAAACTTCCTCAAGAGTTGACCAATTAACTATTGGACCCGTTTATGTACAGTCACTTTGATATTTTTTACATTCACGCCCTTAATAGTATTTTAAGGATCAATAAGAAATATTACAGAAGCTATTACAACGTCCACCACAGGTGGGCAACACAAAAAATTATCCATCTTTCTTAATCTATGGACTCGACGTAACTTAATAACTAAGTAAGAGACTCATAAGTAGAGCTAGAACTTAGCACACACAATTTAACTCTTTCCAGTAATGGCAACATTAATATAGCAACCTAAGTTTTGCGTAACGTCAAGATGGTCATTAAAGCAATTAGGTTATGAATAAATTATAATTTGCCATTGATGCAGCAATACATAGTGCAATCATAAATTAATTAAAATTGACAGCAGAAACTAGAGTAGCTAGTGAGCTTTACTTATAAGTCGTCTCCAGGCTGTATATTTAAGTACACGATCACTAGACCACTAGACACCGCATGTTATACTTATTTTACTAAGTTCATTAATTATATAATTTCTAGGTTCATATAAAAACTAAGATTTTAATGACTATGAACGAAAAATATATGACTTGTTGATACAAAATTGATGAATATTTTAAAGACACTGAATTGTAATTAACTGAATCTACAGGGTGTCCAGAAGGTCAACGTCCAAATGAAATGGGTTCACGCACCATGGTCCAAATAGTAAAAAAATCTTCGTATCTTACGTCACGTCTCTCTTGCGCATACATTTTGATAAATACTAACGACTCAGCTAGAACTTGGAAATTGTTTACCTTTGTGATTTGGTTTAGTGTACGAACAAAACAAGTTGACGTACTGACTGACTGATTTTCGGTACCTGGCACGGGGATGGGTGATAAGAGAGGGGAGCGACTCCCTGGATCTTCTACCTCAGCAAGTGTCCCTTTCATGTAATCTTTTAGTAGTATTTAACATCTCTTTACTCATTTTTAATAATTTTAAAAATAGATGCTTCCTCAATTTAAAGATCATAAATAAAATCAGATCAATTTAAGTGCCGAGTATTATACCTCTTTAGGAACTGAATTAGATGCGCCAACTTTTGAGAGTAAATGCCAGCCTCATTTCGTACATGTTTTTTACACGGTGGAGCGCAGAGAAAATTAGGTATAAAAAATTGCGACAAATTTGTTTTTTCTTTATTGCTTTTTTTCTATCGTACCATAATAGATTTGCTTGTATCTAAGGTTTATTACATAAGAACATTTAGTAACCAATTGATAACCGCAAAAAAATCTAAATCGGTCTACATTTACAGATTTAGATTTCACTTATTTTAGAAATCATCCTATATCTACTAAACTAATCCACGGATCCACTAGACCACGGTGCGTGAACCCATTCCATTTGGACGTTGACCTTCTGGACACCCTGTATATATATGTGTAAGTATCAGAATCATTGTGTTTTGTAATATTTTTATAACATTTATATATTAATCTTTCCGTACATGGCGTGTATATGTTGATAAGTCGACTTGCATATTTTTTTTATTGCATCTAGATTTCTTATTTTGTAGGGTAAATTAAAGAGTAAGTCGATTAGTCTATTTTTACTTTATCTTAGACCGACATCTAAATAAAAAAACTTATCGAACTACAAAGGATGATCATTTCACAAACAATTCACATTACTCATGATCGCGTACAATATGCAATGTAGTATTGTTTTGTTTTGGCGCGTGGTGCATATTTTACTGTTTTGTTGATGACTAGCGACCCATCCCGGCTCTCGCACGGGGAGATAGAATCGCTAAAAACTTTATTAGTTACAAAATGTATCAGTACTGGGATTTTTTGTTACTTTTTCCATTTTCATGAATATGAAAAAGTCATAGGTACTTCTATTACTACACCACATATAAAGTTTCATTTTCATTAAAAATTCTCAGTAATTGTAGATTCTTGAGTTTGGAATATAATTCTCATGAATAACTCAACAAATCATCGGTGAAACTTGATAAATAATTAATTTTTTAATGATATATACAATAAATTGCAAAATTTGTTGTTATGTGAATATTCCATTACAATAAATCCCATTTAGTTTAAAATAATTTAAGTTTAAAGTAGACCGGTATTTACAATTGAAATGTAATTTTAAGAATGGCTGCACTGAAAAGTAAGCATTTTTGACTTGTTAACTTCACGCCTTGTACGAATTTATAAATACTATTTTGATATTATCTAAGAATAGGTTTTTAGATAGTAAATCATTTTGTAATTAGCTTCTTATAAATATTGCACGCTGTTTAACAGTAACAAATTTAGAACTGAAAATTTTTATTAAGAACTATTTGTAGGTATTTTGATTTGATTTTAAAAAGGATAAATTGTAATTTCATAAAGTTAAAATTTTGAACAAATTCTTATTTAATCATAATCAGATTTATTTACATCACTAGTAGTAAGTTTTCATAGCAAAACTGCTTAAATTTTTTCAAAACTCGTCGAATTACAGATCTAACAAGTAAGGTTAACGTTTGCATTTTCAAAAATTATTCGAATGCTCCATTTAGTGAATTTGACAATATTAGGTAAGCATTGACCGATAAGTAACAAGTAATTAAAATGAATCCATATCGTGTATCGCTATGATTTGTCTTGTTGTCTATAGAAAATCATAAATCATAATTCGATGCATATATTTATATGTATATATGCTTCGAAATATGAATCATAACGTCAATGTTTTTATTGAAAATACAAACGTTTTTACAAATGAGTTTTCTAAAAGAAGCACGTTTTTCTATTAATAACTAACGACACATTCATTTATTTCAAACATTACATCAATTGTTCATCATCATTAAATCATTAAAATTTACATCAATTGAGGCAAATTAGACATTGCATACTCGAGCTATCTTTTACATTAAATTTGTATACAGGTTGACCAAAAATTCTTGAGAAGAATGTTTAAAGAATTAAAATAATTCCTCAAAAATTCCTGATTTACAGAACAGATATTTTTGATTTAATGGTGCACGAATTTTCGGTTTTCGCATTGTTCTTCTAATTTTTTTGAGTAATAGTCGTTGATTGTCATCACTATCATCATGAATAAGAAGAAATCGAATAAACCGATACGCAGTGGAGCTAGGGAAGTGATTTATAACGTGTTCCAACGGTGTTTTGCGGAATACTGGACGCTTATTATCTGATTCGGAGGATGTTTATGCCCTGTTATTTTTTTGTAGATCGTTCGACACAATTACTATTCAATTCAACAAATACTTTTCTATTTATTCTAATGTATTGTTTGTTAGTTTAGATACCTATTGTTCATAAATAAAGGTACATTATTACTAAAAATATTAATGCTATTTTCAGGAAAATCAGAAAGTACCATCAGACGAATTGTGGACGTCCGAAAAAGGAAGTTAATGATATTATTATTTGTGCACTGCGTCAAAAAATTAAATTTTTTACTGTTTGAAAAGAAATTCCTACACTGAAAATAATTCTGGCTATAGCTAAAATATAGCTAAAATTAGATTTTAGCCAAAGAACACTTAAGAAAACGCCTGAAAGCTATTGGAATTTTCTAAAAAAAAAGTCAGTCTAACCGATTAGCTTTGATAGAAAAACCTTTTATTTCTGCGAAAAGAGAAGAATACTTCAGTATTATGAAAAACAGAGACTTGCCTGAAGAGTTAAAAAAATATAATTTATATTGATGAAAGTTATATTAATTACTCATGTTGGCAGTCTGTTGACATTTCAGGAGTACAAACCAGTGTTTTGAAGGGCATAAGATACATTATTATACATGCTGGAAGCTCAAAAGGTTTTGTCTCAAATTGTATGCTGGTATTTAGTGGGAACAATAAAATGGATGATTATCATTCAGAAATGAACGCTCATAATTTTACCAAGTGGATAACAGAAAAACTGATACCTAATCTCCACGAAAATTCAATCATTGTTTTTGATAATGCCCCGATAATTGTTCGATAATAACAAACGAGCGCCAAACTTGAGTTCTCGTATTGAAGAAATAAAACTCTGGCTATGAGAAAATAATATTCCGTATGTGCCCTCACTGAGAAAACCAAGCCTTTAAAATTTTCAAATTAGTTCAAAATAATAAGCCACATCCAATATATGCGATTGACGAGCTTCGTGGAGAGTATGGACATATTGTAGCCAGGCTTATCACTGCGATCTGAACCCTATTGAGCTCATTTGGGCTCTCGACAAATAAAATTCTCTGAACACTTTGTGGAAACTCGCGATGCAAAAGTTTAACAGAAGAAGTTTTAAACAGTATCACAGCTGAGAATTGCAAGAATTGCTGTGAACATGTCATTAAAATAGAAAAAGAATATTTTGAGAGAGGAAGAACATTATATTGATGATTTAGTTATCCAAGTGGAAAGTGATAGTAGCAGCAATAGCGATTTATAGGGTGTTGAATATCTAGATCTACGTGTTGAATTAATATGTAAATTAATATGAATACTTTAGTTGTTTTATTATATAATAGAATAACTATTGCACTCTGGCTGAATTAAAATGGCCTTTGCATGAGTGTTATATGCACGATGATCCTGTTTATAGAGTTTAAGGGTTTGCAACTCATAATTGTTAAGGGAAACAAGTTTTATAGAGTAGTTCATTGTATACTATATTTTAGTTTCGGTTATAGGTACTGTATAATATTACAGAGGTTACTTTTTATCCATTCATACTTCCCGCAGCTTCTTGATAACGTTAGTCAGTTCTTTGATATATTAAGTAAGCAGTTCGTGTTTAATCACATTTGCTATTTTAATAACATGCGTACTCTTAACTCTTACGAGCTAAAGGTTTCCGCGGGCACAAGCTAGTACTAAATACAATACTCGTGCCTCTTATTGTATTTGCCATTTTGACAAACGAATATCATTCCATAAACCTGTTGGAGTAACCAATACATATTCATTCAATTAGTTTAATTTAAAGCGATTAAAAAATTTTAGATTTTGAGAAAAATATATTTACAACCATGATAGTTCAAGATAGATCTTCCAAAAATAAAAAATGTTTAAGGTCTCAGAGAATTTTTTTAAATTTAGCTTTCTAAATAATGGCGCAAGTATCAAAACCATTTTAGGTATAATAAACGGTGTTATCATATTCCCTACAGGTATTTGAAGTGGCGCCCTCAATTTTTGTCAAGACTTTTTGGTCACACTATACTTTAGAAAAATTAAGCTTGCCTGGGTCTTTAATTACGATTACGTGATACCGGCATGAGAAATAGGAAATCGATTGCCAATATGTAAATTTGAATTTCATTTGTTTTATTTAATTTGAACATAATTAAAGCAAAATCAATTTGGCCTCTCGAATAAATTTACAGTTAGTTGCGCGTTTCAAACACACGCAGCGGTATCTAGTGAAAACTTAGCCTACGGACGCTAGCCTCGTGGCTAGGTATTCAGCCATAACGTCACTTTGATTACAGCAATAGGTTGCTGTAATCAAAGTGAGAGGGCTCCCGCTAGGCGGGATAGGCGATGGGCTATGGGGGCGGAGGTGCGGGCGCGGGGGCCGCCTCTTGGGGTAACGTGAAGTTTGTGAGTAAATCGCGGACGGCAGGCCAAAGGGTGCATTCGGAGTGTGATTGGTTGAACTCGCTGAATCTGGAAGCATAAGAGAGCGTGACTAGTATTTTTTTAATAATAAAAATTGATCATTTAGTTACAGGTGAAAACATCGTTACAGAAACGTGGAGATTCAAAACAGCTTTTTAGAAATGTTTCTTTCAGTAGTATTTTATTGTTAAAAGGCCTGACATTTGACTAATTAAATTACTCAATCTTTTTTTTTATTTAGTAACGGTAACAGCTTATGTCTTTAAATATGTAAACAACATAATTCCTTATAAGCGAAGTAAAAGCTTGTTTTATTTGGGTCCCGCATCCCTTGATTACAATTCAATTTCTAGCAACTAACCTAGTTATTGGTTGCATTACTCGATAGAAACATGCTCTCATTTATGAAACTTTGCTATGCATATAATTTTTAAAGAATTTTGCATTTATATGACTGACATTTGAACAATGACTTTGAATTAAAAGGTTTATTATTATTATTATTTATTTATTTATTAAGTATACAAAACAATCTTATAACTAAATTACAGTCCCGCAAAACTGATATTTAAAATATTTATTTTTGATATTTATCGAGATATTTAAAAACTTACCTTTTCAGATGCAGATTGACCGCAATAAGGTGCGGCAGTGAATCTCGCTTGTCCGCTAGTTGCGTCATATTGGTTTGCATGTCGTAGACCAGCGGCAGTACTAACTGCGTGTCGCCGCGAGTCAGGCAGATCTGGAGAGAGTAGTAGTCGTTAGAGCATTTTCTGTTGTAGTTCTGTTTAAAGGTTTCGTGGACGATGAATTGAAGGTTTATTAGTTTTCGATATGAAACCAGACTTGTCATATAACGTACGTTTCAACAACACTCGATACATATTTGGTTGTCAAAAGATTTATCTGCTATCAAGTTAAGGTAATTTTTGATATGCTTGATAGCTATTCCAACTTTATGAGGTTTAGTTTTAATCATGAACAGCGAGGAGCGACAATCCCACCCCCTCTCGTAAACGACACTCACAAACAACAGGATCTTGTGCTTGGCCAGCAGCACGGCGGGCTGTCCGGCGGGTACGATCTGCGGCGCCGCGGGCGGGATGCGCAGCGCCCACTGCAGCGACCACAGCGCGGGCGGCGCGGGGGAGAGCTCGGCCCGCTGCAGCGCCACCAACGAGGGTAGCGCGGCCCCCGGAGCCCCCCACGAACGCCCCCAGCCTTGGAGCGCGGTGGCTCGGTATGGAGCTATGGCGACACGCTGCTCGAAGAACTTTTCCATCACCTATCCCCATAGGAATTATAATCAGGATAAAATTAATTCTTTTATTATATGAATGAACTAAACAAACCACATGGTAACCCCTTAAACAGTTCTTATAATATATTGTGTTTTTTCTAAATCCACTAACAACTTTATTTCCTATTTTGCTTTTTAAACTGTTCTTGTTATCAATAAAATAAATCAGCAAATATCGAATGTGCACAAACCAGTAGGCGATCCACTATTTCAATGTAACTTTTTGTATCTTAGTTTAATCAAATTGAGCTTTATCAGCTTACCTGCATGTCATCGGGCGTGTACGCGTCCTTGTGATCCGGCAGTGTGGACAGCTGCAGGTGTAGAGACTGAAGGTGCTGTGGGTGCAGGAACACGCGCGCCAGCAGACCAGCACCTTCGCAGCGGATGGTCACGGACGTCGCGTCCGCTGACACTTGGCTCAGCTGGAATTGGAGATTAAAATAATATAACCGCAGAGCTAACTTTTTGTTTCACAGAACAATTGTACTCTTAGGGTGGGTTGCACCATGTAACTAAAGTCATAACAAAGCCGTGAATTGTACGGTTAAGTCAAATACGGGTTGCAACATTTTAGCAATGGTTACCATGACGTTATACCTAAGGCTCACCATAACCGCTAAATCCTGACCGGTAATTACAGTATAGTTTTGGTCAACTGTCAAATTATAGACGTATAGACTGTAACAGTAATGAATAATATCATGGTGCAACACACAACTGTTGAATTATAACGTCTAATTGTTTTTGTTAAGCAATAAGTTAATCGAGGTTTTCTTTCAACCTAAGCCAGCTTAAAGGTTACAATGATTTTAAAGTTTTCCTCTATATTAACATTGACAGTATCTTTGGCTCAACTCAATTTTCAGCAAACGAATAGGAAGACGATATAATTTTTTTTTTGAATTTTTTTTTGAATATCTATGAATATGGGTATGATAGTGTTCTTATTAAGTTACGTATCTTTAATGTACATTTGTTTTGGTTGGTAGTTTACATTATTTGATACTTCAAAAATAAAAAATCGTGAAGTTGCTTGCGTAGCCACCTCGTATAACGTTTGATTCATTTCCAAATATATCGTTTCATCTATGACAAAATCTGTTGAAATTTATTTCAAAGAAAAAATCGTAGCACGAAAGTCTAAGTTGGACTCATATAGCTAAAATAATTTAATATAATGACCTCAGTCACGCCCCACTACTTGTTTGGTCTATACAAGCTAGTATGAGCTGCAAAAAAATGTGGGACGCGACTTCTGTGACTCCGAAAATAGTCCGGTCAAATTAGACCAAAAAAATAAGAGTGAAGCTACATAAATTTACAACAAGCTAAAAATTGGTAAAATCGTTCAAACTATAATTATCAATAAATTCTATACAGGGGAAAGATGGGGAACTTTCAAATTTTGTTTATAATGATATTTTTATGTACCTTCAAATATCTAGATTGACCGGACAAATACAGTTTAAAATTAAACCATTACTGCCTAAGTTTTAAATAAAATGATTTTTGACCAACATTTCGTTCAAAATATTTACATCACCAAATTTAACCGAGTGTGCTGTAAAAAAATATGTATTACGCTACTTTGGCAAGTGACTTAAAATACCATTTTGTATGACACTTGTTAGATTACTTCTTGATTGAGGGAAAACATCTTTTTTTATTGAAGGCCAATTTAATGCCTATTCCGTTTTATTACTAATTTAAAATGTTGGTATGCAGTCTAGGCTTCTTTAAGTCCATGACTTACATTTCGACACGACGCGACTCAACTAACAAAATACTTGCCATTTCGACAAGGTGTAGCAAGAAAGCGTTTCTAACACCTCCATCGGAAGTTAAAGGAACCATTTTACAACATGATCAAATAAAGTTGGCCATTCCATGAAATATCCACGCGTTAGTTGGTCATATCGACAAACGATATCTTATCGTTGATCTGCCCAAGCCACATCATGATGCGGCCAATAAACAGTCAATCATTTCATGAAATGGCCGATTCTACGATATGGCTACGACATATGTATTATATTATACTGAATTAACTCACATATTCCTCCTGTTGGACAAAACGCTGCAGAGTCCTCTTCATGTAGACACAAGCCAAGAACCTGGAAAAGGGGGGGGGGGGTAAAAATGAATAAATTCTACATTTATATAAAATTATAGAGTTCATATTCAGTTTCAATAAAAACTTGTGGCACGAAACATAACTTTTTGTCATTGTTTCATATGTTCCTATTAAAATTATATGATAACAATAGCCCATTTAAGCATATTACAAGTTCAGCCGCACATTATAAATCAGGATATTCCTACACTTATACTATATAGACCAATAATATGTGTAAATATAAATATGAGGAATTATCTTTTATTTACTTGTACCTATCTACTATAACTCAACATGCGCAAGCCAAGCTACGCAACAAGGTAATTCAATTCATAAAAAAAAAGCGTAAAAATGTGTTATAAACAAAAATAAAACTTCGATAAGAAAGAAAAACTAGATACGCTGTTTCATACAAATATGACACTTTAAATTGTGTACGATTTTTTAGTAGTTTGTCAAGAAATGATATTCGGTACATAATAACAAATAATAATAATGTTTATTTGCCAGAAAAATTACAATTGGTACAAACATCTTATAAGGTTTACAAACTTAAATAAATACAGCTTAATTAATCATAATATGGTCTTATAACTTCAGAAGTAAAGTTAATAATTATTGAAACATATTTAAATAGAACGAGAAACTATATTATAACTACGCGATAGACAACAACAGTGTTTTATTATTGAAGCGGGTAGTTTGCTGCTTGCAATTACTAGCGGTCCCCGCACTGGACAAACCTGTATCGCGGGGTCCCAGGGCCGATTTCCATTGACAGCTATACGGATGCGAAGCGATAACATCATTAAAGCTATAAGAAATATTGATGCTAAAGTATAGATTTTGTTAATTTTGTACCTCATATGATAAGAGATACTTCTTACAAAAGCTGTAGTTCACTATAAAGTAGATTTTAATAATTTTATTTTTAAATTAATCAGTTTTAATTTTAATTAACAAAAAGTCATAGTTAAAACAAAATTTTAAATTTGCAAATTCTTTGTTCTAAATTTAATTGTTACAGTTTTGTTTTCTTCTTTTTAAGGGATTTGTTCATTTTATTAAATATATATTATACAATAATTTGGTACAATACCATATTTAATTTGTTACACTCTTGTTGTTATGAATCTTTAATATATACTTCTTGTGTAATATAAGGTAAAAGTACTTGAATAAAATAAAATAAATAAACAAAGGAAATGATTAAAGGTATTAATAAATAAATATGGAAATAATGACTAGCATATATTATATATTAGGTAAATATAATAACTATGTAGTGACATAATGGTCTTAAATAAAAGATATAATTTAAATAATGTATTTGTCTGGGTAATTGAATGTTTAATTTTGTAAAATTATATTTTAACTAGTAAATTAAATATACAGTTTTAATAAATATTATCACGATGTTTTTTTGCACAATATTTTTTGCAAAGAAATAAATAATTATTTAGTTAGTAACTAACTAAGCAACCACATATACCAGGCTTTCAGCCTACGTGTACGACAAAAAATTTAATTTACATAGCCATTTACAAAAGTTTTAATATTTTATGAACGTAACTCGATTTTGTTGACTTTGTAGGTCAAATTAAACTAAAAAACATATTTTGTAGTGATTTGTTAAGTAAATTTATATGAATTTTAATACATTGATAATAATTACACACATACTTCCCGAAAATAAGACAATCCACCCTTTTTTTAAAGAACTACACGTGTAATTGGTGCAATACATGTGTAATTTTTTGAAACTCTCCTTTAAACGTATCACATCAATCATTTAAATATTCAACTAATCCCAACCCTTACCTATGCAGGGGTGCGAGTGGCGGCCCCGGTGGCGCTCCGGGCGGGGGCTCACTGGGGGTGCACAAGGTCTCCAGCTTAGCCACCGTAAGCGGGATGGCCGCCGCACCGGCCCAGAAGCGGCCCCCAACGTGTACTCGGCTGCCCGTTGACGATGTGGCTTGGGGACCTGTTGAAGGAGTGGATTTTAAATTAAGTTTAGCCGATTATAATAGTAATACTATTTATTGCAATCCAACCATACAATCACAAGAGATAAAAAAAGTAGTAAATCTTATATACTACGTAAAAAAGTGGTACATGATAGTAATTACTTATTTATTATCGATTACGATAGCAACACATAACTCAAAGAACGGATAGCCCTTGAAACAGTTTTCTTGTAGCGATCATGACCAGTGCACAAAATTCACATCACCTTTCCATCTACTTTTCTTACAAACTCCTTTTAAAAGAAAAAAAAATATTTTCATTAAATGGATACTTTATCAATTAACAATAAGAACGATGGCATTTAGTTTTACAGGACTTTGGAAGAAGTAGAAAACATTATTTTCTTTTCTTCGATTCTTAGCTACCTTTGTGGTCGGGCGGGTGGCGAGGAGACACGTGGTGCGTGGGCGAGGGCCGCGGCAGCGAGGGGCTCGCGGGCCATGCGGTGAAGGGCGAGGTGGGTGGAGGGTGCGGCGACGCGGCGGGCGCCAGCGGAGACGGCGCTAGCGGGGAGGCGGGGGACGCGGAGACGCCCGCTCCACCCGGCGGTGACGTCAGGTTGAAGGACCCGCTTGCCATCTATGTAAAAGAGGCGTACGTGTTACTTATATATTTATTTATGTCCAAAATGTAAGGACCATAACAGCTTTGTTACATAGCATTTCTTGTGAACACATCAATTGAAGTTTTGCAAGGATTCAATTACCTTTATATAGAACAATGTATATTATATAGTCGTGTCGGCGAGAATTGGCGAGTATTGCTAAAAAAAAAATATGGTGGTAAGTCAACGGAAATATAAAAAAATTGAGATCCTAGTAAATATTATTTCAGAGAAGGCAAAGTTAGTAAATGTTATTCATTTTTAACAACCGTTTTGCCAACTGTACACTGTTCAAAATTTTCTCTTAGACAACTACTTAAATAAGTTGTCAATAATTTTCCTTTTACACTTTGAATAGTTTTCGGCATTTTAACGCATAAACTTACCTCAAAATCAAAAACTTCATTTTGTTTACACTTTGACACTAATCAATGATGACAAGTTAATGAAGTTCTTTTTTCTTACAAATTATTGTTGCTATTGCAATAAATTAGTTTCATACGTCTCCCGCAAATTTTCGAAGTTTTTTAGTTTTATCGGTCAGGCTAAATGTAAAATCAAAGCTTTTATTGGAAAGTTTTACGTATATGTACATTTTTCTTATTTGTACATAATAAGACTCCAAAATATCATTCTCTGCTCGAAACGTTGAACAGTGTCAACCTGAAGTTGCGAGTCGACAGTCAACTTTGAGATATATCTATGTCGCAGCCGAACTAAACGCGGGGGCGGCTCATATACATATATGTTTACTTTTTATTCACCTACATTATTTTTAACAAAGAAATATATGTAAGTATCTTTAATGGACTCCGAGTATACAATTTTTCTCGTTTCTGCTTTTTCTTTTTAATTTTCCATTTGGTATTAATCGTATAAAAGAAATGTATTAAATTTAATAACTACAATATTTCCAAATATTAAGTGATGACAGTCACTGCATCTTATGGTAGCTTAGCCCAAGTTCTTGGAGAATTGCATACAGTTAGGGTTTGAAACTATGATTATAGATTGACATACAACACTTTAAAATTAGATTTTTGTCTCCTGACTACTTCAGAAACTTGAAGTAGCTGGATAAATATGGACGTGTGCCGCACAAGATGGAGCGGTGTGGAGATCCTTGTGGGACGATTTTGTCCTGCAGTGAACGTGTTTTAGTTGAGAAGAGAGAACGAAGACTTACCTGGTGCTGCGCGGGGGAGGCGGGATGCGGGGTGACGGGTGCGGAGTGCTGCTGCGGCGGCGTCATGGGTGCCGGGAATCTCAGCCCCCCTACCGACAAGCATGTTCATTAATTGTCATTCAATACTTGAGAATCATACTGATAACAATGAACATCACGTTTAAACTTAGGCTTTAACCTGTGTTAAGTAAAAACGTCATCTTTTCACCAGTCACCGAATTTGGAAACTTACCAAAAATTCGAATTTATGATACAGGAATATGATGACTACCTGGGGGCATTGGAGACATCGGAGACGGGGGATTGTCATCCTCTGCTAACAATCTGGCGCTTATGTTGTCGTCTACGTATCTTGAGAGGAAAGCCTATGAAACAACAAGATAGATATTAACAGAAATTTATTTATCTATTGAAAAATTACAATAACCTTCCACTTTAACAGCTATAAAGTGAAAACCCTAAGAATAAATCATGTTATTTTCACATTGTTATTGTCTCTGAAATCTTGAAAAAAAAATGAAATCTTTATAACCCTATGCCTCTTACTCTGTGGTGACAAAGATTATACATTATTAATTAAGCTAAGAGCTCCATCAAAGAACAAAAACTTTATTCAACTACAAGAGTTTCATCGTCATCATACCTTCAGTCCTTTAGCCGGAGCAAATTCCTCGACCACCGAACTTCCGTCAAACTTCGAGTAATACCCGTCCCTAATAGTGACGGAGCCGCCGCCGCGAATCCCGACTTCTAAGCAGTAGGCGCCGGCGTATATGATGCGAATCTGTGGGCCTTCAAATTATAAATCCCCAGACAATCACACCAACTGTATGGCCTCAAAGTAAGCAGAGCTTGTGTTATGGAAGACCATACAGCGAACAGAGGGGGGGGAACCCGGAATAAACATAGATATAAATAATACCAACAACGATGACCCGAGAACAAATATTTATGTACATCATACAAATGAATGCACCGGCCAGGACTCGAACCCGGGACCTTCGGCGTATGAGGCAAGGCTACTTACCCCTATACAGCGGTATAGTATGATTAATAATAATATTATTAATATTATAAAGGCGAAAGTGAGCTGTTTTTCTTCAATCTGAAAGTAACACACAATCAGTGTCAAAAAACGTACCTTCCGAATGAGAACCCAAATAGGGTTCCCTTTCAGGTTAGTATTATTGGGTTGCTAAGACAATTACGGTGCTACAGGTCTAGATCTCTAGAATGCAATGTCATATTGTCGGCAAGTGTAATTCTAATTTTTTTTCATAGCCCTCGCATGCCGGCTACCTACGCGACTTGCCATCTGGTAAATGGCATCCGCGCTTACTATAGACATCATAAATCGTTGGGTTTATATCGGGGGGGGGGGGGGGGGGGGTGCGACGAATGATGCGTTGTCGACGCGAGGCTTCAGTTGAAATTGCCTTTGTTCCAGTAACTGCAGTAATTCCTTCTTTTTAACCGGGACACAACAACATGAACGCCGTTATTGTGGCGATCATAATACGAAAGACCGTAGTACCGCCCCAGACGAAATATAAACAAATAAACTTTACTTCAACTGAAATAAAATGTAAAAATACGTATTTAATGTAATGATTACTTAGTGTAGAAATCCATATAAAAACATGTTTTGAAGTTTTGTTCCAGCTAACAAATTTTAGTATATCCCACACAAACTGAAATAATGTTTCATACTATTGCAAATTTACGACATTTAGTCTGCTTTGCTCTACTTTTGGTGGGGGCATACGGTATAAATAATAAAGCACAAAGTAGATAGGTGGAGATGTGGTTCGGACCAAATACCGCAATGTACGCACATTACAGTGAACACAAAACCTATATTTCTACATCTTAGTAATTACGCATTTACCATTTATTATTTCTTTGTTATATCCATCAAAATCTATGATCATTTTAATATAGTTTTTTACAAATAAGCATTTTTGCTAACAAATTTGTTTCAAGCAACTGACCTTGCGACAAGAATGAGCCAGCAACGTAAACGCAGGCACAGGCAACATGGTTCTGGCGTGATGCAGCCCCAGTTGAGGCAAGTTCGGCAGCCGACTTAACGCCAGCATCGGTTGGTAGGTCTCTCGGAGAACTATGCCGAGGGACATTAAGTTCTTGTTGCTGGGGAAGAAATAAATAAATAATATTGCTGTAAATAATGATAGAATATATCTTGCTGAGCTTTATTTTTTCGAAACTCTACCCTCTTTCTTAGTAATGAATGTGGTATAAGTATGCAAC
Organism: Marasmarcha lunaedactyla; assembly: GCA_923062675.1. Classification (NCBI taxonomy): domain Eukaryota; kingdom Metazoa; phylum Arthropoda; class Insecta; order Lepidoptera; family Pterophoridae; genus Marasmarcha; species Marasmarcha lunaedactyla. The sequence goes on along the minus strand of OV281342.1, from coordinate 6,989,226 downwards.
TATTACGAGTACACTGTCTAACGACTACTTTGTCTTAAATATCTAACAGAAACCAACAACAGAATAACTGCCCCTAACTTAAGAGGCTTTAATTAATAAAAGTAAAAAACTCTAGAACGATCTTTGCTGTTTTCTTGAACGTTTTGAAAAATCACAAACTACTTACTACTCAAAATTTTCTAATTTCTATCGATAAAACTGACCTTTATCTTATTTTTAAAAGATTGTCAGGAAAATGTCCTAAATTGCTCATAAAATCACTGCAATGACTTTTTCATTCTGTATCTATGATTAATTTTGTTTTAAATCGCCCCTGTGTACGTCTATGATATGAAACATAACGACCTATTTGTAAAGTGAAAGTTTTTACATAACAAAACATTTACAAAAATAATTAATTAAGCGTTACTTAGCGGAAATTCCACTTCAGATCTAATAATATTTCTTTGCCAATTAAGTAATACCAAAATGAGATATCGTAACAATGTACGTTTAAAAATACCTAAAGATCCAAATAAGTTTTATAAAAAATAATAAAAATACTTAAAATTCTATTCATGAAGAACCCATAAAAAAATAACCAAAAGTAAACTCACACATTCAAGTAATGGTCCAAGTGATGGTGCAACAAATGATGCGCATTAGCCGCCGGTTGATGCGCCGGAGTCGCTATTGTATATCTCTGCGTCTGTGCGTTCCATTGCAATACGGCCGTAGCTCTGTTTGCTGTACCGAATCCGATCACGAGAGACCGGTACGTGTAGGAGCGAATTGTGATACCTTGCCAGAGGGTTTCACGTTCTGTAACCGAGGAGATAAGGTTTAAATTGTAGCGGTGGGAGAGTGAAAGATGATGGATTTGATTTTTTTATGTTTTGGTAGAGTTTTACAAAAAAAAACGGGTTTTGGAAAGAACTTGATTTTTTATTCTATTGTATTATATTTCTAAATAAAGTCATTTAAAAAATATATACTTTTACTTAACCAAACCAAGATATTGATGAGACAAACAGATTGTGCCCAAATAACTATTTGTTATAAAAATATTTGTCAGGGGTACTTTGAAAATCAGCGTTTTCCATTATGGCAACATTCTGCTGAAAATACCCATTTGACACGAATGAAAAATGTAAACTAGTTTTAGATATTTTATTATATGCCAACAAAATATTAGTGTTTTTTTTTTTTTTTATTAAATTATAGTCCTTTAATACTGTAATGTCGTATATTTGGGTTCTAGAGTGAACAAATAAAACACTATATTATGTACTTGTATGTCCACGTCCGTTAGCGTTAGCAATCCCGAATCGAGTGACGAGCGGTATCCGATAGCGATGGTCGTTATCTAACTTAAATAGTTGTACAACTATCTATTTTGCTGAGCAACGATCAATAGTTATCCACCAAACAAAAAACTATCTATTTTCCACAACGCTCTAGTCATCAAACTTCAATCAATCTATTGACTTGGCTATTTCACTAACAGTCACTGTGATCGTTGCGATACGTTGCCTCCCCGCGCATCCGCCGACTGTGTTTGGGTGTCTCTGCCCGTTTCGCTTGATACCAAACGATATTTGAACATTGCTTGCCTGTATGTCCCACATGGCCCTAGGCATCGTGACACATTAACTTCCTTTTATGATATAGCTAGTCAGATTATGATCGACCACCCTAATGACCTTTTTTTATTAATCGGAGATTTTAATATAACTAATGCAGAATGGCTAGATTTTTCTTCTTCAAATAGTACCGCACAAATACTGAGTTTAAGTAATAATTCTGAGATTCAATCGCTTAGTGAATTTTTATCCTTCTCAGACATGAAACAATTCAATAATAAACGAAATATAAATAATCGTATCCTAGACTTTGTCCTGTATAATGGAAATAGTTGTTCTGTCACACAATGTCATCAACCCCTGGTAGTCGAGGACGACCACCATAAACCCCTTTTAATTGAATTAATATTAGACTATAGTACCCCATTAAAGTGCCCCCCAACATACTACTATAACTTCCACAGGGCTGATTATAACAAAATTAACTTAGAATAAAATAAAATACAATGGAATATATTTTTCGATTCGTTAGACCTTGAAAGTTGTATAACAAAATTTTATCACTTTTTAAATGTTTTAATTTCAAATTATGTACCGCGCCGCGTAAAGCGTGCCTCTGACTCATTACCTGTGTGGTACACTAATGCCTTAAGAAAATTACTAAATGAAAAGAAAAAGTTTCACAAGTTGTGTGGAAGTCCTATGGAAATCCTCTTGATTATGAAAGTTTTAAAATATTACGTAAGCGGGCAAATAAACTTGAAAGGGAATGTTATAATAATTATATATTATTCTCCGAGCAAAAAATTAAAACAAATCCTAAGTATTTCTGGACTTATATTAAATCTTTTTTTTCTGGCCGCAGGCTACCTGATACGATGTGCTACAGGGGTTCTTCATCTAATGACTTTAAAACAATTTGTAACTATTTTAATGATTTTTTTCAGGCGGTTTTTGAACCAGCTAGCAGTTATGCTCTTATAACTGATAACTTACCGCCTCCTCAGGCCCCCCCGCTTGATATAAGTACCATAGAGATGTCTTTTCAAATTGTGACCAAACATTTGAAATCGGTTGACGTCAACAAAAGTGCCGGGCCCGATGGGATACATCCAGTATTCATAAGGAATTGTCACTCCGCTCTTGCCATGCCTCTGACGATATTGTATAGTAAATCTCTCGTTGAAGGATATGTTCCGAAAATATGGAAACTAGCTCTCATAACACCTATACCAAAGGGTCCCGTTTGTCAGGATGTAGAAAAATATCGCCCCATTTCAAAGTTAAGTTTGTTTGGCAAGATTTTCGAAAAGATTGTTACAGATCAGTTGTCATGCGCAGTTTATCGTCATATTAACCCTTGTCAGCATGGTTTTCTTAAAGGACGAAGTGTAGACTCAAATTTGTGTAGTTTCACTGATACCATTATCAATGCCATGGACAATAAGATGCAAGTTGACGCCGTGTATACTGATTTCGCATAGGCCTTTGACAAAATTTCACATGAAAAATTGCTTTTGAAGCTTTGGGAAGTCGGTATACACGGAGACCTATTTCGCTGGATCCAGTCCTATATAGAAAATCGTTGCCAAGCGGTCGTTCTGGGTTGTGGCTTTACTTCTCAGTATAAAACCATTAGCTCAGGAATTCCACAAGGATCCCATTTAGGCCCATTATTATTTACCTTGTTTATAAATGACATATGTAAAAATTTAAGAAATTCAAATGTCTTGTTGTTTGCGGACGATACCAAGATCTTTAGGGTTGTCCGCAACTATGATGATTGCTTGTTGTTGCAAGAAGATTTAATACATTTTGATACATTCTGTAAAAGTAATAGTTTGTTTCTTAATATTCATAAATGCCACATAATAACTTTTACAAGAAAAATCAACCCTTTAACTTACAAATACTTACTGAACAATAAAGTATTAAAAAGAGTAACAGAGATACGAGATCTTGGTGTTTTACTCGACTCTAAATTAACTTTTGTACCTCATATAGACCACATATTAGAGAAAGCCTTTAAACAGCTAGGTTTTATACTGAGAGTAGGTAAACCTTTTAAAAACGCCCTCACCTATAAGATTTTGTATAACAGTTATGTCCGTAATATTTTGGAGTTTGCTTGCGCTGTTTGGTGTCCTTTCCACAGTATTCATTTTAATAGGCTGGAAAGAGTGCAGCGTAAGTTTCTCAAGATTCTTGACTACCGTACCGGCCAAACCTATATTGATTATGAGAGTTCTCTTCAAAGGAATAAACTTTTATCGCTTACTCAGCGTCGTAACTGCAATGATGTATTTTTTCTTTTCAAAATTATTCACAATATCGCCGATGCCCCCACACTGTTAGAAAATATTAATTTCCGAGTACCTCGCAGACTTGAAAGGAATGTTCGTAATAAGAAATTGTTTTATATTAATCGCAGTAAAACTTGTTTTGGCAGTAACAGCTTTATTAAACGCGCCTGTAGCATTTACGATGATAAGTTTAACAATGTTGACATGTTTGTAAGTTCATTAAATGTATTTAAAAAGAAATGCATAGTGGAAATCAGACAGGAAATTTAGGTTCTAAATTAGCATTATATACTAACGCAATAATATATATTTGTATTTAAATAATTAAGGGAGCTGTAGGTCTACTTTTACCTTTTAACTTGTAAAATTATGTATAAGACTGTTTGTTCCTGAATAAAACAAATAAATAAATAAATAATTCCTTGAGAAACGCTTTACATTGCCTGTTTTGTAGTATAACTCTAATAACTGAATATAATTGGACGAGAAATGTAGGGCGTTTTAATAATATCGGACCCGTGAAGAAGAGCGAATGAAATGGTTATACTACTCGAGTCGCGCGAGGTGCCAAAATGATTGAACTGCATATCTCGGTTATAGTATTTTTAATTGATTTTGTGTCTTATGTTAAAATAACGAAAGCCCATTAAATATTGCTTTTTTTCTTTGGTTTTGATAGAACTTATGGGTCGGTAATGGTTATTTTTAATTGATTTTATGTCTTACGTTTAACGACCGAAAGGGCATTAAAGATTGTATATATTTTTTTCATTTAGTTTGAACTGTTGACCTTGACACTTGTTTTCGGAATTTAATAAAAACTAAATATTTTTTATGCAATTCATTAGCGCATTACATTTGCACAAGTACGTTTGTAATTCTAGTAGTTCCTGTATGAAAAATGGTTTACTGATACATTTTGTTTATTGTAATCAAAAATTTATAGTTCTTATTTCTTTAATATTAGTAATAGGTATAGGTAACATTTATTAGTGCGTAAATAGTGTATACACATTTTGTAACATTTCTATAATAGTGTGTTGTGGGAACATTTTGAGAAAACTGATCCATTAAATAGGAAAGCAAAATGCTTAATTTGTGGGTCTCTTATTAGCTACGAAACCACGACGGGCAACTTGAAAAACAAAACGTTTCAAACTAGATACTTTTAACCTTAATTATTCGACGGTGTAGAAAAAGATAGTTGTCAAAAATAGATAGTTATTACAACGTTATTTATAAGCGGATAACGTTTTCGGTTCGTGATTTCAAAAAACGATAACGACACATCGCTAGTATACGAGACACCGCGCGCCCCTCCCCATGTTGAGACCACTCCCCGGTGCAGAACCATTTTATTGCATATTACAAATACATTCTTTCGTTTAAGCCAGCAATGGAGCACACTATCTGTGTTTAACACTCATGGACATCATTCATCGAAGGCTTCATCGCTGACTACACTAACTAGTTTCACTGGCTGTTATGTAACTTTAGGTAGCCTTCGACTGACCGTTTCGAACGCTTATGTACGTTTTTGGGGACTGGAACTGCTCGCGTCCGCAAGGTTTAGCCCTCGATGCCTTGTACGTGGTCCCTGGGTGGTGCTAAACGAGCAGTATCTTCTGGTGGTAGGCTTCGGCCGTGGCTTGTCACCACCCACTAAACAAAGGCATGCCGCCAAGTGACATGGTCGCGTTCCGGCATGATGTTTAGTGTAGCAATAGAGGAGGGTAGGTCTGAGTAATCGTGCTGCTTTAGAGAACTGTCTTCAGCTCGTAATTTATTGGCTCGCCGAGTAACTGGTTTTGGAGGGTAGCGGAAGAAAAGGTGCACCGCTGGCCGACCGCAGGTAGTAGGGGGCCCAAGTAGTGTGCTAGCCACATGCGAAAGGCTGCCCCGCCACCTCGCGAAAAGTCCCGGGAGGCTTCATCGTGCCAGCTGGCGACTGGTTAGACAGGACCCGATGACAATCCCCGGGGGGATTGGGGCGTCCCCGCAGTCTCCAAGCCAGTTCCCCATCGGTGCGTTGTTTATTGCTAGCTGCTTGGTTCCATTTGCAGCGCTTCACTCAACTTCTGTCCTCCTCCCTATTCACTCACACAACTTATATGAAAAGTCATAAGAAGAGTAAGGTTCTACAGCGCTAGCACTTCCTCTCTCTTAAAGTGCACTTCGGCAAAATCAGAGGAATGCACTCAAATATCAACGATGTCCACCACCATCTTGAGACAGAGAGGCCTCACCTACTCTTCGACGCAGATCTGTAATCCGTCAGACTCGGCATACCTTTGTTACCCAGGGTACATCCTGGAGTCCAATTTCCGACCAAACGCCGGGGTGTGCATGTATGCCAGTGACGAGATCTGTTGTCAGCGTCTCCGTTACTTGGAAGATCTGGACTTTTCCGTCATGTGGGTTCACACTGATACCGGCCTTGACCAATTGGTCTACGCATGTAAATACCGGTCATATAGCGGAGATCGGGAGACAACGAGGCTCATGGAGTATCTCAGTGATGCAGCAGATAAGGTTCGGCAACGTCCCTCAGCGCAGTTGGTGTTCCTGGGGGATTTTAACGCTCATCACGGGCAATGGCTATACCCGTATCAGGACACTGACCACGCTGGAAGAGAGGCATTTAAGTTTTCCGTGACTCAAGGCCTCTCACAGCTTGTGCACGAGCCCACGCGCATCCCCGACGTTGCTGGCCACACTGCATATTGCTTAGACCTTCTGCTGACAACTGATCCTGACAGGTGCTCGGTTTCCATAACTGCACCTTTAGACGCATCCGACCACTGCGTGGTGAAATCTGTGTCGAGTACTCGCCGCCTGACACCCACCCAAAAGGTGCTAGGCGAGTATGGCGATACAAGTCAGCAGATTGGGATGAGCTGCGGCAAGTTTTCGCGTCTTATCCTTGGCGGCAGACCTGTTTTATATCAACCGATCCATCGTGCTGCGCTGATGCTGTATCAAGTGTGATAGGCCAAGCAATGGAGTATTTCATCCCTTACGCTGACCTATCCCTTGAAACCAGAGGTCGCCCATGGTTTATTGCTGCATGCCTCACAGCTGAAAAGCTTAAGCAAGAAGCGTACAAAGCCTGGGGCTGACGCTGTGCGAAGCCGTGGATTCGCATGAACTGAAGAAAAGATACAATGCTGCCGCCAAGTCTTGCAAGAAGGTGATCAGGAAAGCTCGCTTTGACCACATTGGCCACATCGGAGACAAGATAGCGTCATATCCTTCAGGAGGCAAAGCTTTCTGGTCTCTGGCCAAGTCGGTTGAGTCGAACTTCTGTCGCCCATCGCTGCTACCTCTGAGGGAACCTGACCGTTCACTGGCTCAAACCGCAAAAGAGAAAGCAGACTTTTTTGTTAATCTTTTTGCAGACTATTCACGTCTAAATAGTCAACGTTAAGTCCCACCCTAGTTAGATCAGTTCGGACCCAAAATGGGTACCCTTCATATTCGCCAAAAGGAGGTTCTTAAATGCTTGCAGAATTTAGACGTGAATAAGGCCAGCGGCCCCGATGGCATACCTGCAGTTGTGTTAAAACACTGCGCAGCCGAGTTGTCTCCCATACTAACGCGCCTGTATCGACTCTCTTTGGAATCCGGAAAGGTCCCTAAATCCTGGAAGCTGGCTAACGTGCAACCAGTACCAAAGAAGGGAAGCCGTGCAGATCCCATCAACTACCGACCTATTGCAATCACCTCCATAGTTTGCAAAGTTATGGTGCGTGTATTGAACAATCGTCTCCTGGCATACCTCGAGTCCAACGAGCTCCTTAGTGATAACCAATATGGTTTTCGCAGTGGACGCTCCACTGGAGATCTTCTTGTGTATGCCACTCACTTATGGAGCGAAGCCTTGGAAGGTCACTTAGACATTTTCAAAGCTTTTGATAGGATCTGGCATGATGGTCTCTTGAGTAAGCTTCCAGCGTACGGAATACCTGAAGGGCTCTGCGACTGGATATCTGATTTTCTGAGGGAACGGTCAATTCGAGTAGTCTTAGACGGCTGCTCTTCTGACCTAATGGCAATTAATGCCAGGGTACCTCAGGGATCTGTTCTCTCTGCAACGTTATTCTTGCTGCACATTAATGACCTGCTAACCCCAGGCATTATTGGTTACGCTGATGACAGCACCGTTGTAGAGAGATACATGTCCAATGCGCGAGCGAGTCCTCAAAAATCCGGGCTTTGAGAGAGTCCATGATTGAGCTGGTGGATTTCGCCTTAAAGAAAATGTCCGATTGGGGCGAGTTCAACTTTAATTAATCCGTCAAAACACAGGCGTGTTTATTCTCCGCGAAAAAGAGCAGTTTCGACCTAACGCCCACTTTCCAAAATGTTTCTGTAACCTTTACCGACCACCTAGGGCTTCTGGGCGTAACTGTATCGTCCCAACTAAACTTCGGGCAACAAATTGTATCCATGGCTCAAACTGCTTCAAAGAAGTTGAGATTCATCTCGAAGGTACGACGGTGCTTCAGCCCTGAACAGCTACTTAATTTGTACACGCTCAAGTTCGGTCTTGTATGGAGTACTGTAGCCACCTTTGGGATGGTTCTGCAAAGTACCAACTTGAAGCGATGGTCGCAGTTGACCGAAGAGCCCGAAAAATTATTAACAACTATGACCTCACTACCAAACAACTGCAAAGCCTCGACCATCGTCGGAAAGTTGCCAGTTTAGCAGTCTTCTACAGATTACATTTTGGAGAGTGCGCGAATGCTCTTTTTGATCAGGTTGAACCCACACCCTTCTTGCATCGGACTACTAGAATCAGACAGACCTTCCATCCCTTCATGGTAGACATCCCAAGAAGTCGAACCAAACGCTTCGATAGTTCCTTTTTGGTGCGGGTCGCCAAGGTGTGGAATAAACTGCCTGCGTCTGTTTTTCCAGAAAACTATAGTCCTAGTTCTTTCAAGCGTCGAGTGAATAGGTATCTCGTGGATAGACGTGTAACACCTTCGTCTTCATCTTCACTTTCCATCAGGTGAGATAGAAGACAAACGTCTAATCCTTTTTCATTAAAAAAAAAAGTCTAGGCCATATGAACTGACAAGCGTCGCTAGTATCGTTAACGCCTTGCCATTTTATTAAAATGTATACTTATTTTGGAAAACTATGTAGTTCAAAGCTTATAAATTATACAAATGGCAAGTAAATTTCAACATGACACCCAAGTTTCGATATACTGCAACTTCAGTGATAGCTGGATAAATACCTACCTTTCTGGGCGAGGTAATAGACAATTCTACTACCCAAAACCAAAATATAAAGTTTTTATTACATTTGCTGCTTTTCGCTAGTTATAATAAATAAATAAATATCCTCACCATGAGCAGGCCGAGCCATGAAGTCATGTAGAAGAGTATGCAGGTGAACGATGGCCGCCCAGTCTGCGAGGAAAGCGTCCGCCGTTCGACCCGCGTCGGTGCCCAACTCGTATTGTAGGTACACACAGCGGCGCTCGCCTGGATGGGAGGAATACATATTATATTAAGTTATGGAGGGTATTTTAATTTATTCGTACACTTCTCAAGTTAAAAGTTTTTAACGTCATAGTTGTTACCTCTTGGGTCAGGGCTCGTTTATCTATGTAAGTAAAAATAACTCGTTAGAATTACTTTTGGAATTATGAATAACAATTTGAATACAAAAAGTTTAAAATAATACTTCGATATCTCAATTACAAAGTTACAATTTTTTATTTTAAGAAACAATCAATAAAAATGGAAATTGTTTTTCTTGTTATAGTCTCAGCACGGAGTTGAATATGATTAATACTACCTTAATTAACTACAATTATGTATAAGGCAGTTTTTTACTCCAGGTAATAAAAATAAAAAGATAATCCCTTTTGTAACAGTATTTGTAAAATGTTGATATGTGGGAATTAAAATAATGAATGTTATAAACAAACGTGATCTACTTTTTATTTGTCAATGCTAACAAGAAAACATAATTATTTAATTTCATGCAGGCACAACCTTGCTCCTTCGGATTAGGCGTCCTAACCGGCGAACCATGGAACACTAGTTCCGCAGTCCAGACCCGCGCCTGGTTCTTCGTGGTCAACCTGATGGTTGCAGCCAGGAGTCTGGACCTTAGGGCCGTGGCTGCTGCGGCTCCTGCTCCCTCTGGGGTGGGCAGGAATACGATGCGCATCCCTAGAGCTGAGCCTGACCACTCTGGTTGGACTCCACCGTGGGTGACCCCGCGGGCTGCGAGCTGTTTGTGGTATGATTGAAGTGAATTAATTTTGTATTCTATATATATAATTAATTATTGTATTATATATATTGAATAATACACATACATATTGCAAAAAAAAATTTATGACTTAGCCGCCCTAAGGACCCAATTAACTGGCGTTAAACGCAAGCATGTGACAAGACGGTTCAGACAAACAAACAAAAAAGTCACACCTCTTGAGCGACGCTGGCGAAGGGCACCCGCTCGTCCGCCGCCGCCACCACATGCGCCAGCTCGGGCAGGAAGTAGGCTGGATGCCGCGCGCGCGCCGCTCGCACCATAGAACCACTTAACTTGCGTTTGCCGGGCTGCATGCCTGCGGATAAAATGCAAATTGATAAAATAAATTAACAGCTTTATAAAATAAACAATACGAAACCAGCGCTTTCTGTTAACTAATTAGAACCGAGTGAATAAATTATTCTTTTTGTTGCGTAAAATTTGTTATTACAAGTTCACTGATACTTTTGGATTTTATATAATTGTAAGTCATTTATTTGTAATGAGTAATGTGTGAATCTGATTCCAGGAATCTGATATTTGTATAAAGAAGCTAAAGTGCTTCGAGTCCGTCAACTATATATATGGCGAGTATGTTGCATTCAACATAATAATATTTTCTATTCCAAAAACGCTGATAAAAAGCCGCAATTTTAAGATACCCCTTCCATCTGTCCGGACTACATTCGCAAAACGTCTCCCTTCTTTCGCTCATCCTTATATTTATAATAATATAAACAAAACATGCAACATTAGAAAATTACCGACAAAAACAGCTATACAAATTGTGAAAAACTAGTGCCGGTGTCGTTCACTACAGCTTTCTTAAATCTGGCCAGACGATTACGGCAGGTTTCTATTGTCAACTGCAATCTATGATGGAAAAGCTAGCTGCTAAACAACCGAGGCTGGTCAATCGCTCAAGGCCACTGCTTCTTCAGGACAACGCTAGACCACACAGTGCACAACTGATGGGGCAGTCCAAGGCCCCTTCAAAGATTTCATTGATCCCCGTCCGAATGGTTTTTTTTGTAAAGGGATCAATGAACTGCTCATGAGAGGGCAAAAGTGCATAGATAGCAATGGCACATACTTTGATTAAATACATATATTATATTTAAAAAAAATTGACTTTATGTTCCTCCCTTACAAAACGCCAATTTCATATGTAATAACTTAATATTAATGGGCTCGCAGCTGTCTTGTTTCATCTTAAACACTTTGATATCAGCACAAATAAGACAAACATAATTATTCATTCATAAACGAAGATTTCAAGAGTATGAGTACGCGAACCGTCACAGATGAAACAAGACAGGCGCTGTCAGATGCGCCCTATGTTTTAGAACCTTTCTAAAGGTTCGGTTTTAAGTCGGATTAAAGTTGTCAAAAATCATTGCGAGAAAGAGTTCCCGACGCAGATCCATTTTTATAAGACTCACAAAAGTATAATAATGCTGGTAAACAACATTTAGAGGGAATTTTAAATTTGGAACACATATATTTTTACTTTTAAATAATAGAATTTTAAATTAAATTATGCTCGCCAGCGTCCCATACATGAAACCTTTTTGTCGGGCCTGATCAATTTTTAAAGTCAAAATACTCTGGTTAATAAATGCTCTTTTGTATTTCTCAAATAGACAATTGCCAAAAAGTAAATAGATCTGTAATTTACGTTTAGTTAAACAACCATGAAGGAAACCCAACTTAAAAATAACCTATATTCATATAAGTATATCTTACCAGGTGTATCCAAGGGAGTGAATGCTCCATGGGTAAGAGTGAAAGTGTCAAGTTGCAGCAGTGAATGTAGCTTGAGGAAGGCGCGCGCGCATGGTCCTGCTACTGCTGACATTGGTGGCGCCATCTAAGAACAAATTTAATGATGATTCAGAGGATTAAATTCAATATAATTTTAAAATTTATGTTAAAACTTTTCTTTCTATGCACTAATCTATTTAATGTACCAGAGTACCTAAGACCGAGCAATGGACGTGAAAATAAAGTAAAAAGTGGAAATGAAACTGTGATAAATCGATTCCTTTATCAAAAAAACTCCAAAGTTAATAGAACCCTAGCGGCTAACCTCCCTACCAGCGGTAGGGGGGCTTGGGAGAATAACTTAAAACTAACCGTAGTACGCCGAAGGCCGCTACCTAGAAACCTAAAAAAGGGTACGCAGGTATAGAGCTGACCGCGTTAGGGTCAACCTTTACCGACGAAAAGGACAAATATGCACGGAAAGACACAAATAAAATAAATATAAAAATAGAAAAGTATAGGGCAGGTATCGAAACAACAATAAACACATAGCACGAGGACAGCCTGGCTACAGGCACAGTTTTGCCGCACTTCCACCAGCTGATGCACACAGTTGTTACTCTCACCTCCTCTTCGGCCTCCTCCGGTGTCACTCTCTTGGCTCCAGCGAGATGGAAGTGGAGAGCCACGCTGCAGGCGCTGCCAGTGTTGCCGCTGTTGCTGGTTGTCGCGCCGCAACCTGCTGCAACTTCCTTCATTTCCACCACCTGGTCAATATAGTTGAGGTTACTAAACGTTTTTTAAGTGTAGCCTAATTGAAATATGATTACAGAAAGGAGTAAAAAGTAATTTGAATGGGAAAAATAAGAGAGAACAAGTGTATAATTTGCTTAGATACACCACCACATGGGTCCCAACTGGTTCTGTAGTTTTGACATTTTCTGTAGTTTTGACAATCTTCCAGAAATTTTTTAATGTTTCATACATTCCTACCTGCTGATACGTACATACTGCCTGCCAAGCAATGCCTAGACTATTCTAGGTTTGGACATACTAATACTAAAAACACTAGACCGCTATCACAAACTAAGACCATTCCATTTCTCGCAACCCAATTCAGAAGATTCTTGCATTGTCCCTGCGGAGAAAATCTCCTGTCTTCAACGTTTACCATTTGGCAAACGACAAGATCTCCCAGTTTTCACGCGAGAAAGTTTTTTTAAATATAAGTATTACAGGAAAGCAAATGATTTTAAGATGCATTCCCAAGCTTGGCCAAGTAAAATTCTACTCCATAAATTGTTCCATAGATTTTTCCTGGCTATGACAGGGTTAGCCATCATGCTCAGAATATAATTTTCTAGATTTAGTTAAATCCTAACTATTAACGTACTAAAATTATCTTCTAATTTTGCGATTTAACGCCTTAGCCCCATTCTTGATTAATTTAGAATAAGGCTTGCGAAGGTTAAGGCCAAGCTGCTCCAATGGAACAGCGGTAGCTTAGGTCTTATGAACCGTGAGCTTTTGCATTTGGCTCGCCATGATCCGTCAGCTATTATCATCTATGAGATGGTTAATCTCTGGCAGCTATTATCGACTGTCTAGGTATCAACTCTCTAAGGGATTTAGGTGGGGTGGTTTCCTTCTTCCCGTATTCAATTTCTCCAACATTCCTTTGAAATTAGTATATGTTATTGCCAACAAAATCGACAAATGTATTCTTATTTCTGTTAACATATCCGATCCTACTGTATCCTTAATAAATGAGTTTCACTCCCTCCTATCTAACGTGTATGACTCAATGATTATAATTGATTATTTTAACTGTCACCACGACGTGTGGGGCTAAAAGTGCTCAAAACTTGATAATGCACTGGGCCGGTGGCCACCAGATATAATTTGTGATCCCAACCTGTGGGTCCTTAATGATAGTCGCTCGACATGCATTACTGTGTTTGTTTACTTACAAAACTCTTAATTTTGTTTAGTTAAATGAAATTCCCAGAATTTATAAGTCTTGGATCAAAATTACCCAGACCATATCTCAGCCTTGTTTTGCTGCATTTTAGGCGATTTGATAGTGCACAAAATCCGATATCTATTCATGATCAATAAAAAAAAGAGTAATTAACCATTACAATCTCAACAAAATAGTCCTTACCAAAATATGATCAGTATGTCTATGTAAAGTGACATACAATCGGTCTGGAGACAGTTTATTCAAAGGGTGGTCCGGTCCGTGCAAGAATGGAAGATGCTCACAAACGCTGGCTGGCAAATGTTGCAGAGTCTTTTCACAACGCCGAGCTACTAGCCAGAATCTGAAATAAGAAGTTTATGTGAAGTCATGTCATGCAAGACATTCATTCAAAAGATAATAAAATTTTTGGGTGAGACAACAAATTAACATGATTAAGAGTAATAGACCTACTTCATACATAAGGAACAAAACTTGAATCATGACGTGTGATGTAGCATGACGTATGATCTCTGCATTAGGTTAACCCAGTCCGGTTTTGTTTGCATGATTCTATTTTAATCTATTCATAGAAGGCAAATAAGGATTTCACACATTTATTACTCACCTCAACTGCGTAAGCATAACTTTGATCTGCGGTATGTTATTCTGGGCAAGGGCTGCTGCCAGTTCAGGCATGCGGGGCGTTGCCGGGTAAGCTGGTATTCTTGCCCGGAGCCTTCCACCATGAGCGCCAACGGAGACCAGGAGCTGTTCAGCTCGGAGACAAGGATACACTACTGAACAGGCTAGGACGCAGGGCCAGCCACTAACTGTGCATTCCACCTGGGTGAAAGTGTGTACATTGGAAATATTTCTCTTAAATATATTATACTATAATAAGTGTTTTTAGGATCGGTAATTTGTTCAAATGCCAATGCCTAACTGTAAAAATTAGTTAAAATATATAAAAAAACTTGAAAAAAGTCATCTACCCAAAAGTCATATGGTGCATGTGGCAGGAGGTCCTCTGGGGAAACCCCAGAGCTGTTATCGCTGCGCGCGAATGTAAACGACGATTTCTTTGTTTTTTTTTTGTATGGGGCCTTGTAGGTATTGTATAAGTTTGAAATGACGATAAAATTGGCTAAGTGGTGGTCTAATTATAAATCTGATCACACACAAGACACTCCTATCAGCTGATGTTGAAAATACGCAAGTGAGTTTTACCCACTTATTGTATAAATACCCCGATAATTTAAAAATTAAATTTTTTATTTATTACAATGTAAACTTATTACTAATTTAAGTAAAGAAAATCACACACCGTCATACAGTTTTTTTACATTACGATTGTTTGAAAACATGTTACCTACGACGCGGCCACTCAAATGCGCGACAAAAAAGTGACCCATGTTCCATGCTTACTTTTAAGAACATCATGCCACAAGTGAAATTTTTTATGACTATAATACAAAGCTTGATTCATGAACTTTACATAAACAGAAACTCCGACAAGCAAGTATAAACAATTTTTCTGTTACTAACAATTTAATAGAACACTCGCCGCCAACATAGCCGCCATTGGCCGAGTAGGGACAGATATTAAAACAAACTTTACTGTATTAAAACGGTTTCAAAATTGCAACTAGTGTGTAAAATAACGCATAGTTCTTATTCAGGCATGGTATTTTATCCAAAATCAGATCCAAAAACACAAAAAAAAAATTATTTTTCAATAATATTCACCCACACACTTCCGCAGTATTTATTACGATACGCACTACTACTACTATACGTACTACTTGACCACAGACTTTTTTTTTTTTTTTGTTCAAGCGTGTTGGTAAATTGGTGATTCATATGCTGTCTCATTCATTTATTTGCGTTTAGGAAGTGTAAGAAGGTGAAAACACTAGTAATTTCGTCAGAATTATCGGTTAAAGTGGGCGGGTGTCGATCGGCCCGCAGCGGGCGGCCTGCTACATGCACACTTTTTGACATCGGCCCGCAGCGGGTGGCCTGCCACACGAAGGGCTACAATGCATTTCACAATCTTGTATCCAAGACGTTAACAATGATGTTCTCATAGTAAACAATATATAAAAGTTTTAGGGATAAACATAAACAAAGTTAATATAATATGTATATTTTATATAACAAAATTGTCTACGCCCTGGGAACCTCTACAGTGGTTACAAAACTTTTAGCTAACATTCTAATTCAGGGCTAGTAAAATCTTTAAAAAAAAACCTTTGAAAACGAGACCTTCCATGTGTCTTGCTTGTGGGTGTTGCAAAAGTTGAATTTGTTAATGTCTATTTTATAAGATTATTTTAAAAGTTGTCTCTTTTTACATATTGATTGTTTGTAGTTTTTTTTACTTTCTGTTGCATTCTTTTGAAATGTCATCGTTTTTGTTCTATATTTATAGTGTATTTAATATTAAATTTAACCAGGCATTACCTAAAGAGAAAAACCATGGGACACAATATAACTTGTAAAAATAAATTTGGGAACCAATGACTTATCATATCGATAACGACAGTTCTTTGTCTACATTTTTGATACAAGATTATGAAATGCATAATCATATATCAATCTAGTGAGTGCTATCTAAGAAGGCCGCCCCACCATTTTTTTCACTATCTACGCACACTAAGATGAAAATACCAAAAAAGTTGTGGGAACGTAAATATTTTACATTAGTATGAACCTCTCATGATTTTAAATCTGAGTTTACGATTTTTTTATTGAGATATTCTCTTACATAAATCTGATTACCCACAGATTCATTCATCCATTCAACTTACCCCCAAATCATTCAGCAGCACCTTCAGATCATTCAATCTCTGCCTGGATCGAACGTGCACTGTATGGGCCAGCAGTCTCTCCATAGACGGCGCATGCGGGGTCAAAGCGGCTGAAACACGATCGCCACCGGCTAAGGCTGGCACGTGCCACACGCTGAGCGCTTCGCCTTCCGCGCCGATTATAAGACGGTACCCGAGCTCGCAGCCTAGTTCCCTGATAGTAAAATGTGTTATTTTTTCTTGTTAGTACTTTCCGTTATTTATGAAAATATACAAAACTGAAAGCCATTTTTTTGCTGCAACCCTAAGAACATGACCCAAGATGAAAGACACCCTATGCAAACATAATATTCTCAGACTCACCTCCAATACAAAACTTGCAACTTCTGTCCCGGAGTATATCTATCAACTTTCAAATGCTTCGACAGCCGATCGCGGCATAGACGCAGCGTTTGAGTGTACAGCAGTTCTAAAGACAGTGAACGGCAGAAAAATCGCAAGGCTGCTAGGGCACTGCCTAACCCTGAGGCAGCTAAACGAGCTTGGGCGACACCACGTAGCCAAGCCAGTTGCGAAGGGTGAACTAAGGGTTTTCCCTCTGTAAAAAATGTAGAACATGGCAATTTAGTAATAGCAGAGACTAGTAAATAACTATAGAATAACCACGTCTAACAAAATTTTGTGATTTGAAAAATAGTTGTTTTTAAGATAGAGAGATGGCGTTAGTTGTATTTTTACAATTTATTTAAATTTAGTCAAAATAATACGTAAAAAAACTTAAGATGGCGCTGTTTACAAAATCATTTGATATTTCATTGCAAGTACTATCAGTAGGTATCAGGCGACAACAGACGTTGTTTGATGCTATGTTGCCGCTCTTATAATTCAGTAACAGAAAACTTTACACCACCCCGGATACTACTCATAACTATTTTGCTGTAGTTAAAAAAAATATTTCCTTGCTGGATTATTATTTAAAAAAATGTTCGTTATCCATCAACTTTTTTTGTTCTTTTTATGACAACATTTTATTGGTTTGACAATTTGAATTCTTGTCGTTTATTGTTGTTGCTATGGGTGTGTGTTTGTTTTGGCACATTTCTTTGAATTCACAATATTTCTGCTCGCCTACTGTGACTCTTGCAAATTTTATGGACCTTGATTAAGCTTATGTTTTGGCTGCTACATATATCGTATAACATGTGCGTTTATCACAACTGTGATTATAAAAGCTTTTAAAAATAGGTTAATATGGCAATTAAAATAAGGTAAGGATGGTAGTGCCCAGGCGTCTCTGAACAAAATAAACTTACACCAGTATGTTTATGGTCTTTTGTAGTTGTCATTTTATCATCTATAAAGTTAGAATAAATTACTTTCTACCTATTCTTATTGAGTAAAATTATCAAAATCAATAATATAAAATAATGACATTTTCAATTTCAGGAAAGGAATAAATCCTACTTGCTAAGGTTTCAGGTTATTTGACAACGCCATCTAGCAGTTTTAGTCCGTATTAATACAAATATTTTGCATTACGTTTCTTGTCAATAATTCATATAAAAATTAAAGACGACAAGGTTGGTCCAAGCTATTTGAGAGTGACATCTAGTAACAGCTTGGATTTTGAGCTTTTTCCGAGTCACGAATTTTTGTATGGAGATGGTCAGTCTATAGTTATCTGGTAATAGGTATGACTTATGGTAAACGGCAACAGAATTTGATTTTACTCAACACACAAATGTTTGTTTCGTCTGGGTACGGAACCCGATACGGATTGCTATTATTTATAGCAGGGCTACTGCTATTTAAGCCACAAGACAGTAATATTTTTATATTCTACATAAGATCTATTATAATACAGATTGTGTAATTTTGCAATGGAGACAAAGTACTCTAATTGCTGGAGATAGCAAGTTTTACTCGACGGAAACATATCTTTATTTGTTAAAAAGAAGAAATAAACCGCATACTAAGATTTTCAAAAATAAGCTGGCCACGCCCTGGAATCGAACTGGCTAAAATCCGAAAAATTAACACTGAATTTTGATGGCATCAATCAAAGAGACATAATGATTTAAACGAAAGAAAATCATCAACTCACTCATTTTTTTTGACAAATGACCAGCAACAAAAAGTAATGCAATAAAAACACTTAGGACAT
This sequence comes from Marasmarcha lunaedactyla, assembly GCA_923062675.1. Taxonomy (NCBI): domain Eukaryota; kingdom Metazoa; phylum Arthropoda; class Insecta; order Lepidoptera; family Pterophoridae; genus Marasmarcha; species Marasmarcha lunaedactyla. The sequence continues at coordinate 6,970,381 of OV281342.1, read as the reverse complement.
GCAGAATTTTAACACAAAACGGTGGCCAAGACCATAAAAAGCAAAAACATATATACAAAAAGAAAAAAACAATGCAATGTAAAATGTGAACAAACTGAAAATTTACACAAGAAATAAAAAATAATGATAGCGATGAAATAAAATAATTATTGTACAAAAATGATATAATAGGTTGCGCTGTAGTATATTTGTCAAACAGGACACATCTCCGCATGTGCTGCGGCTTAAACCAGCTGATTTTCAGATGTGCCCTAGTGGACCGGTACGTATTCGTACTTGCGTAGCTGTAACAGCTTGACAATCAAATTTAAAGATAAAATAAACATATACACACCTAATACAAACATTATATAAAATAATTTAACTTTAATCTAATTAATCTATACTCTGAACTATTATACATTTAAATCATACATAAGCTTGCACCCGCTTGATACCCGTCAATGGCATGTTGGAACAACGCGCACCTCACTGGGTAACATTGTTTGATATTCTAGTAACAGTTCTTAGTTAGTTCAAGTTTAGTTTTGGTATAATAAGTAAGGTGGTATATTGTTCCAACATTTAGTAGCTGAGTATCGAAAGCTTCCACGAAAGGCTGATGTACGACGCCAGGGCAATTTTAATGGTCGACTACATTACTGTTAGCGACGCAACATGAAACGGATTCGGCATAATAGGGACATAGTCATATAAGTAATTTTGTAAATAACGCTAGTCCACGCCCTCACTACTTGCGCCCACACTCGAGCAGCAGGTCGTTCAAATTGTTAGTAAGTTATATGATTTAATGGTAATATTTGCTTGACAGCGCTATTGCTACTTGTGCCCGTCCTCGGATGGGTGGTCATTTTCGAGTGTGACGTAAGCAAGATCTAATAAGATTCTTATAGGAAATTAGGATGTTATAGGAACCTAGGTATAGACTGTGTCCGGGATCCTAACCTGGTCCTGCTTCGAGTTTACCTGCACAATTACATTACACGGTAATCCGGTCTTGGCTCGCTATTCCACTTTGTCGAACAAACAATAAAGTCCCAAGGTGTCGTTCTCGGCGAAGCGTCATTTTAAGTATGCCGGCCGAATTGAGGAATGGTGTGATGTGCAAACGTGGAGGGGCACCGAAGCAATAGCGTGACCATGCGTTTTGTACACGCTGAATAAATCGGTCCGTGCGAGCGAGCAAACGTGGGCCGTACACCAAGCTGCCATAGCTTAATTCGGACAACACAGATACATCACACATCATGAAATCTTAACTTATAAATTCAATAACAATAACAACTTAAAGCACTTTTACTCAAGGATTACGCTTGATGAAAGGGATACTTCTATTACACCATCTTCGTCATCATCATCAAATTTGTGTACGCAACCAAATAAAGCTCATTTTGAGCAACCAATTCGTGTGTAATTGTTTTCTATAAGGTTCTTCTATCAATTGAAATAATATTAGGTTTCATAGTTTTCCAGTCATTTAGTTTATCAAGTTTGTCAGATAGATTTGATCTTTATGGTTTCTTCTAATATTGATGCCATAAACATACAGAATGATCATTTTTGGGATTTAGCCGGTTCGGCTCCCGGGCGTGACAATTATTGTAAATGCAGTTTGTGTTCTTTTTTTAATAAAGGAATGTTTTCTTAGACTTGCTATTTTCAGTCCTTAAAGTATTTTCTCTCCAGGTGGCATTGCAAATACAGATAAAATTCAGACAAAACTTTTACTTAATCACTATCCACTTTACTTTTTCGTAATGTAATTAACGTTACAAAATAATAGTAAAAATTTGAAAAAACATCCGAAAATACAAATTCTAAAGTTTATCAAAATGTTCCTACCGCCTACCACACATATTTACAATAAGAGAAATAAAAACAAAACTTACTCAATTGTGAGAACAGGCTTCAATATTTTCTATTCCGAAAAAGTAGTTACACTAACAAATCAAGTCTATGCTAATTTTCATATAAATGGGGAGACATCAAACCAGCGACTAATATAATAAATGAAGCTAGTTTTCTTGCTTTAAAAAAATGACATAGAAATAGAAATAAAACGTAACGAAAGAGTCGTAACTAAAAAGTTTATGAATACGATTAACTTTGTATTTCTCATTTAATTAATGTTTCTATTTAAAAAAAACCCATATAAAATTACTTTCAAACAGAAACTACGTTTGATTTCCGTCTGTAAAATATTAGAATGCACAATATTGACATAATAATTTTTTTTATGAAGTGAGATTGACACAAATGAGATAGGTAAGCACTTTTTTTATGAAAGTAAAAATACACTGTTATAAATCAATGAGTGTTAAGACTTTATTATTTATTTTACGTAGTTTGAAAGATTAATGTCTGTCCTTCACAATCATGTTATTCTTTTTTGTACGATTACACAATAACGTAAGATATTTCGATACCTTTTCGGGACACTCTTCTTTTTTGCAATGTACACTTATTTTGAGATACACTCATTTACTTACCTCCAGTTTCACTATCTTGTATCAAGATGGCAATGTCTAGAAGCCGCCACGGCAAGTTCGGTGCATCTCCCATAACAGTCAATGACACACTAAACTCTTGCCCAACTGAGAAGGTGGCTCTTCCATTCTCCACCTGCCAGCAATTTTTTAACAATTTTTATCTAAAGTCGTAATAATTTCAAATTGTTTAAGGCAGTAGCAAAATTATAACAGGAAGAATGAAATTTGAAATTTAGAAGAATTTAGTTCATAGAAGCTCATATTATGTATTAAGTTAATAAAGCAAAAATATGAGTTGCAATTTTATTTCACTAAACACACATACCTTCAAACTCCTCACGTCACTCGGCAGCGAGGCAGTAGTGAGTCTCTGGCGGACAACGTGACCTAGGGCCCTGAGTGTGGACCCGCGTTCAGCAGGGGTCAGCGACGGTGGAGGCACCAGGCGCTCGCGGATTACGGCCGGCATGCGGCTGTACGTGCCCAGAGTAAGAACCTCCACTGCTGCTGCCATGTGAAAAGTTGGCAGTCTGGAATCGAGATTTTTCAAATTAAAATTTTCTGATGTTGCTGGATTTACTTTGCTTTGTAAAGTTATCTTGCTTTGTAGAAATTTTGTTATGTTTTCTAATTAATGTAAATTATCTTATTTTATCATATTTTTATATTAACCTGATGTGAAAGATTACAATATTCTAATATCAAATTAGCTCCTTGATTTTAAACCATTATTTAGTACAACTTGCTTAAACCCTACATAAGTATGCAACCAAAATACAGTAGACAAAATTGGAACTAAAAGATTTCTATTGCAACTACAAGTATGTCGTATAAATAAATGTTAACATAGACAGCAGCGCAGCCCTTGACTGCTTAGATAACTTACGCAGGTTGTAAAGTGTGCCAACCTGTCTTTCAAAATCAGTTACAAAGTATTTGACTTGCATTCCCTTTATGTTTTGGTAAATTTCCATGAAGAAAATTCTATGGTATAATGAGCTGAATTTTTTCTGTTCTGTAAAATTTTTTTGGCTCTACTACAAACGAAAATAACTTCACTACTATCTACTACTAACCAATATCTTTCAAAAAAACTGTCAGGAGAGCCATTTTGCAAAAGTCGGGTGCTAAGTTCACATAGCCCTAAAGTATATCACATTTATAAAACTGTATATGAATTAAACTGAGAAATAGACATAATGATGCAATGACTTGGCCTGTGAGATGATGTGTCTTATCCTTGATTCTTTTCACATAGTGACAATTAGTTGCAAGTAATGTAAGTTAGTACATTGTGATCTTGTCATCTATCTAACACTCTTTTACTTTAATCAAATCAGAATTCTATAATTTTGCATACTATTTGGTTTCATACTATGTAATGTTGGAGAATAATACACATAAGAAATGTTTAGCAGAAATAACTTATTTAATGCCACATTGTATCATAAAAAGTCAAGTGAGGAATCCAGTCTGTACCTATGACTATATCATACATGCTGTACATTTATATGCCATCACATTAAATTGATCACATTGAAACACATACATATTTTTGAAGAGAAAATGACAAAAGGATTTAAATTTTTATTCAGTGTTCTATTTTTTATAAAAATGAAATGCAGAAGTATTAAAGATGACTTTAACAATATTTTATAACATCCAGATCTTTAAAAATAACTGAATTAATAAAAAATTTGAATTTAAATGATGTTGATGATGTAAAAACAAAAAAATAAATACATATTTAAAGTTCCATGGATCCAAATTCGGGAATTAAAAGTGATTATCAAAATTGCATTCAAGAAAGTATAAAGTGAGCTTTTATCAATGAGTGTCAGACAGTGCATAAAAACATGCATAATTCAGTTTTTAAAATGATAATATAAGCATAGCAAATAATAGTAAAGGAAAGCTAAGGGTCTCTAAAAGCTATCTAAAAATGTTTATAAATATTACATCTATAAACATTAACTAAGTAATTTAGGAAAAAATGTGGTATAAAATTGTTCTGCTTTTCATCTCAATGTGATAACTAAGACATAACATGTTAGTTTGTAAGGTGGATATTACTAAATGGTTATTTTTAATACATGAAAACAACTCCATTGTTTTTGCTCTTTCCATCATCAAACTAATAAGAATACATATAAAAATACCTGGCATGGACCAATGTTTCCCTGGCAACTCTTGCTAGTACATCAGCTGTATCTACAAATAGCAATGCTTGTTTATCCAAGAAGGCCATAATATGAGCAGAGCGATCCACTTTTGTTGCACTGCTGGCCCATTTAACAAGTGCCAGTAAGCGCACAAAGAGTTGTCTAGTTCGAGCACTGAACTTAAAGATCTCAATTTTTCGCTCCATATCAGTTTTTCGAGGTAACCTGAAAGGCAAATCATCAATTCTCAAAGATTGAGAAAGGCTATTTTTTACACTAGAAATAATTTCTTCATTGTTTAAGCTGACTGTTGAAAACATGGATTACCGAAAACAATCATCCAAACAAAATTAACTATGTAATATTTGAAAGTGACTTAGAAAATGTCAAAACAATACATTGTGTTACTTACAACTCCGCCAGCACTGTGAGTTCATCGTATGTCCTTTGAACTATGAAATCTATCAATAAAGCCAATGATATGGATCCACCCCTGGGTCCTCCTCCTTCAGCGGTCTGATTGCACCCTTCTATCGCCACAGGCACCATGATGATGATGATGCTGTGAAGAACTCGATCACAAAAAAATCAAACGTTCACTATTTATTACATGATATAGCCTGTAGTCTAAAAAACGGAAGAAAGGACGGAAAAAGTTAAGAAACGGACAAAATCGCAAGGAATTAGAAAATTAGCATTTATTTTTTTATCACAATTTATCAGACAGCACAAAACAAAAGTGATTGATGGTCCGGTCCATAGCAGGTAGTCTTCATACAAAAAAGACTAGGAATTATGTCTATGGTTAGAACTTTTTGATTGTGACAGCTCCGTTACTACTTTTCGGGCGTACAATTGTCATATGTCATTTTAATGTGAATGATGAATGATAACACTATGTTTAATCAATGATGTACGGTTTAGGTTTAATTTAATTTTCAATCAATCTGCCATTACGGTTTCAATGCTTGACGAGTGAAGAGTTTGCGTTGATCAATATCCGTAACACAACCTCTTAACTCCCAAATATAGTAATTAATTTGCGTTTATGGTGCTTCACAATATACTTGTTCTGCAGTGCTGGTAGTGAAGAAAGTAGGCGAAAGGAAGTCATTTTCCATCATTCCCCAAGGACTGAGATCAGTCTTAACGTTGATTACCGTGTCTTTGTGCTTAGTGTTAACTTACAAGGTGTGGTAGAACTTCGTAGGTTAATTGTTTGTAAGCCACAAACATTATGAGAAGATATGTTTTGTGGGTTACTCAATAAGAATAACGGTGTTTAATTGGTGTAACATAATTAGCTGAATATTAAAAGGTACTAATGTCTCACGTCTAGAAAATAAAAATTTGCCTCCCATGCAATACAAACAAAGCATATAAAAATATAAAATAAAGTTTAAAAATAAAAAAATTCATAAATATACAAGTCTTTTTTTTTACCTTCTTTATCTTTTAGATTGTCAAAATATCTTGTAGAATAGAAGAAGGGCTTTCGCGCTGCCACAATGGCACTACGCCAAAATCCATTGCTTCATTTTAAAAGAAACGGAGGATAATCTAAATTCAAAAAAATAGTTGTCAAATTTAAAAAGTTCGTTCCTAGTGTTGTAGTTAGGAAGACGTTCGTCTGATGCGTAGCATCACGTTAGTTTATGGACCGGTCCGGTCCACCTGGGTCCGCCACTGGTCTTTTAAACTTTTTTTGTTTATCTTATAAGACAGGCAAAGAACTATGTCATGCAGCCTGTTCTGTCGTAAATGTAATTTCTTTTATTATGATGATTATGATATTATGTATAATAATATACATGATGAAGCTGAAATTCAATAATAAAGTGATAATAGGACTTTACCATCAACGAGCGGACTACTTGGAGCAAAAATAAAAACACTGTCTACACTCCTTATTGGGTTTTCTATTTATTGCACTTATCTATGAGTATTCACTATACAATACAGTATAATTGTACAGTAAACACTAGCTTACGTACACAATTAAGAAAAATCAATGGAGAGCACAACTTGCTCCCTCGCATGCCGCCAAAAAGTCCTACAGACATAAATTTATAATAATAATACTAGTTGCACTAAACATGCACTAGCTAGACCAAAAAGTTAATACGTACCGCAACCGGAGGGTTCATAGGCGTAGCTAGGGAGGGGGCCAGGGTTGGCTGGGTCCACCGTAGACAGCTGTGGGCCCAACCTTGAAAAAAAACCCTTCCTAGTACATAAAATAAGTTCATCTTCAATTACCAAAACTGAAAACCGTCTTCAAAAAGCTAAAATAATTACCTACGCCACCAACGCTGAGGTGTCACTTCAGTCTATCTTGCTCGCCAACCTGCGATCCACTCGCACAAACAAACGATCTGCATATAATTGTTACAATACACGCATGATCTATGGTACCGCTTTCATTGATGCCTTTTTTACTTAGGATAGTGTCTAAAATACAATGGCACGCACGGGTGGGCGCTGGTCCCGATACCGTACCGAGGTGTATCAGGTGACTGGTGCGGGGGCAAGAGCTAGGAATGGGACGTGGAATCAGAAAAACAATAGGAACTTACAAAAACAAACATTTCCTGCTTCAACTCGGTATTGAATGTGTGCTTGAACCTTGTTGAACCTCTTTGATACAATAAGTGACCTTATTTTGTTCATAATTCGACTGGTATTATATATGTACCGAACTATCATCATTACGCGAGTTATTATTGACTTAGATACTATAAGGAGTGTAATCTAGCACCATTCATTTCATTCACCGTTGCGTCGCTCGCGTTGTTGCTATTCGATTTATCCATCGGGAGATTTTCACATACCTATTTAAATCTAAAACTAAAACAAGAGAACTGAGACATTTTAAGTTGAGTGTTAGCGACCGAAATGCCAAGAATTTAAATGACAGCGACGTCCGTGAATGTCTATGTGACGAAGGAAGAAGCAGCACGGAATATCAGTACCAACTTTCATTCCCGTCAACTGAAGTGCAACATCGTACGCCATCTAGTAGCTGAAAGAAGATAACAGCAAGTAGCATTACGTACTATTTTCTGGTTGTGTAGCATTTTCTATAATTTGACAGTGAGCTCAGGAACGAACTAGAAACTTCAACATTTGTGCTCTAGATGGCGGGATTTGGTATAAAACAAGCGACTTTCGGTGCCAGAGGCAGTTTCAAATTGGAAGCGATCAAGAAAGCCAAGGAAGTGTTTGTGTTTTATTAGTGTTTGTTCTGTGTTCTCATTGTTCATTTCATTGTTCAGTGTTCATTTTCATATATATCTTCGTCCTCCCGTAATCTGTGTACATTTTCTATCAATAAAGACCGAACAATTGGAGTTGTTATCTACAGTCCTTACCTACCGTCGCCCGGTCGACGTCGATCAACGGTCGTGTGGTAACACTCTTAAATATTCTTCCACAAATTTTAAATTAGAAACCAAACTCTACTCCGACATTTAAAAAGAAAGATAAAATGCGACATAAATACGAGCTCTTGCCGCCACCCGCTTTGTCAACTTATGCACATAACTAAAAAATCACGTCCAAACGTGTTAATTAAGAAGCCCCGCCCATCTACTTGTACGAAAAATAGAACGAATCCTAATCTACTTAATCACTTGCGTACTAAATTTTAAGTGTCCACTTGTCACTTAATTGACAGTTTACACGCAACTTTTAACTTGAAATTTAACCAGCCATTATGTGCGGTTTACATGTATTAAGTAGTTAAGTTGGTAACTAAAACTACATATCACTTGTGTATCCAAACGGATTAAGTTAGTTAAGTTCATAAGTTCAATAAAGATGAGCAGTGATGAATGTCAAGGAATTCGTCAATTCTGTACATAGATATGTGGTAAACGTGATTTTGGACAAATTTAGAGAAGAATTTGATTCGGAATTTAAAATGTTTGCAAGATTAAGCATTTTTCTAAATTTTTTACATCGACGGGTCGACGTCGATCGACGGACGATCGATTGGTGTGGTACCTTTACTAATTAGGTACCCTTTATAACCACTGGAGGGATATCAGCCTCTCCCAACTCAGGGGTGGCGTCCGACAATTGTAGGCCATCGCGCCTACTGCGGGTTGGCAGAGTTACCAACTCAGGGGTGGTGTCAGACAATTGTGGACCATCACGCCAACTGCGGGTTGGCAGACTTACCAACTCAGGGGTGGTGTCAGACAATTGTAGGCCATCATGCCAACTGCGGGTTGGCAGACTTACTAACTCAAGGTTGGTGTCAGGCAATTGTAGGCCATCACGCCAACTGCGGGTTGGCAGACTTACCAACTCAGGTGTGGTGTCATCGACCAGTCGACGGTCGATCGATTGGTGTGGTAACACCCTTAAATATTCTTCCACAAATTTTTAAATAGAAACCAAACTCTACTCCAACATTTAAAAAAAAGAGAAAATGCGACATAAATATGAGCTCTTGCCGCCACCCGCTTTGTCAACTTATGCACTAAACTAAAAAATCACGTCCAAACGTGTTAAGTGAGAAGACCCGCTTACCTACTTATACGAATAATAGAACGAATCCTATTCTACTTAATCACTTGCGTACTAAATTTTAAGTTACCACTTGTCTTAAGTTATAACACAGAACTTATAACAATAGTATAGAAATAGCTTTCTTTCAATTCACTGGCAGTACCACTGAGACCGCATTTATCCCTACTCCTTGCAAGTAATGCACACACGCAAATAACTAGAATTGTTCTCTACATCACCACACCCGTACGTTTACAAGCTCATTTTATAACAAGAGATAATGAACAGTATTACCGTGACATCGTAAGAACCGCCGGCCCTAAAATGCACTTACACTTATACCATATTAGCAGTACACAAAAGAAATAAAATTCTCATGTAGGTTAACGCTCGACAAAACCAACTTGATCATACAAATTCATCCGGTCGATTCTCCAATACGAGGTAATAAAGAATATTACATAAATAGATAGGCGTGAAAAACCCTCTTTGCAGTCGGGTAAAAATAGTACAAAGAGTGACGGAGGCCTGCTTTTATCTATAAAATCTAATGTATGGGCAAAAGCTAATTGTATATAATACCAATTTATATATAAATGAGGTAAATAAAGTTAAAATAATATTTTTTATTAATTACGCCTAAGCTATCGCATATAAAGTGGGCATATATCCACTTTAATGTTTATTTACTTATATAACAAAATATATACTAATTATATATTGCCGCAATTCGTTGATTGGTCGTGAGAATCATTTGTCTAGACAACTTAAAATTTTTTTAGCGCTGCATCTAATAATAATGATTGAATAGAAAAAAATGGAATGTGCCACAAAATTTTTTTTTAATAGCTTCTCTAGAACGTAGTACATAGTAGCTCAAGGAACATCGCGAAATTTTTCAAAAAACCGAACTGTCAAAGATTTATAATGAAAATTTGACAAATGTAGCGGATCCAAGTGATAGTTCTTCTGCACAATCTAGAGCATCAACAAGCACGTTTCAAGAAAATTTCCGAAACAATGATTTTCACTTCCCTCCCTCACTTCCCTCTAATATGGTTGAGGAGGGCGATGGCTGGATCCCGCGTTAACTCGTGAACGGGTGCCGTTTGAGGGTGTTCGTCGTTTGGATACTTGGGGGGAGGGAGACTTGCCGAGCTAACAGATGCAGAAAAGAATAATTTTGTATAGACATAAAGAGACTCTGTAAATTTATTTTGAAAAAAAATATACCCGTGAAGTTTCTTGCCAGTTCTTCTTCACGAAGGTTTTTTTCGAACTGGTGGTAGAATCATGTTTTATTTGACGTCAATAAGAACAAGTAATTGTCAATACTGAGAAATAAATATTTGAATTTGAATTTGAATTTGAAGATAGAGATATTCCTGAAAAAGACAGTGCTATGTCGAAGACAAGACAAACAGCTAATTCAAAGCTGGAAGTAGTAACGTCTTCAGAATCTGCTGGAAATGAAAAGCAACACATTGTCCGGTATGCAGGGTGCCCAATCCTAACTGGCACCCTGCATACCGTTCCATCATAGCCTCACTTTTTCCATTCACAAAAGAAATGTCACAACCTGGGCTAGGTCTTTGTACACCATCTAAAAGAAAATAAAAAAGACAACATTATTTGTGTTCGTTTTAGCGGGCAACATTGACAATGAGTCTTTTCTATGACGGAAGTTGTAAAGTAAAGTTAGTTCACAAAGCAGCGGGGACAGCCACCTCACTCACACCACACTTAATTCACATCACATTGATAGTTGTCTGTGTGTTTGATTGTTCGTTGCGCTTGAGATTGTTTTTCGGTTTCTTTATAACTTTACAACTATTAAATAAGCTAAAAATACACAAAACAATGCAATTCAATTCTTTGGACTTAATGCCAGCCATCGATACTACTCGATACACAAAACAAAAAGATGTAAGTAAACCAACAACTTTGAAACTTCTAGCTGTCAAAATGAATTTTTTTCCGCCATGATGATTTTTGTTATGTTGCACACTAAAAACAACAAACAATTTCATTTCCTACCAGTAAACAAAGTGTTGTAATAACAATTTAACAATCAAAAAGTGTTCTGAGCATCTTAAACTATTGTTTGATAAAGTGTACAAAGATCTAGCCCAGACTCCTTGCAGTTTGGGACATATCTTTTGACGCCAGATTAGGATCCTTTTCATCAAAATATTATGAACTATACCGCTGGCTAGAATACAACATTGTAGGTTAGGAAAATATTCACGGACAATCCAAGGTTTCATTCATAATTCTTATCATAATTATAAAAAAGCTATGATATATTTATATTATAATATTTAAAAAAAGTTATGATTAAAATCATTAAAATATGAACTGCCATCGATCAAATTAACTTTAAAATATTTTATTTTAAGTAATAAGGACATAAACAAATAGGACAAAGTAGCCAAACGGCTGGCAAAATTTCCACCTACCTATGGCTTCTTTGTCAGATCGCTTTCGATAAACGTCGTGGAAAATGAGTTCTAGACTAATAAGAAATATAATGCCTTCAAATTAATTATGTTTAGTTTATATTATATCTCTCAGTACAAATTCCAAGTTCTTTTTTCATTATTTTTTTAACGTAGTTTTAATGTAAGTGAAAAGTAAACTGTATGACACTTTATAGAAGATTTCAAATTATTTCCATATCGAAATCGAGGATAAGTTTCAGTTACCTGTTAAGGTATATAAAAATAAAACCCATAATATCGTACACGGCCGTGTGTTAAAATGTCAACTGTTGTCTTTTCTGAAGTTGTCAACCGCAGTCCACAGTTGTCAACCATCAGCCCTTGTCATGAAAGCACGGCTCGGCAGCTCAATAAATTTTATTTCCTTTGCTATGAATATTTTATTATAATTTAGCGATCGAACTAATCGGTCGCTACTTTAATAAATTGCTGTGCGGATACAATAACTTGGTGATAAGACCTTGAATTCGTTAATCTGGATATTATCAATGAAGTAAATTATTGATGTGACTTGTAAATGACAATTTTTCCTCAGTGTAAATCATTTTACCGGAGTATTGTAGTTGTGCAAAAATTGTTAATACCGTACCGTTCGGAGTTATTACTATCAGCAAGAATGGGTTTATTAACCGAGGGAAGTCCTCTATCCTGGGAAGAAACCAAAGCTTTAGCAGAGCACGTCAGGCAGCATGGTATTGAGCAGTTTATCAACTTGTATGGAAAGTTGAGAGACCGTACTGGAGACGTGCTTAAATGGGGTGATGAAGTATGTGCATAATACATTTATGTTAAATTAGTTTTACCTACATAATGTCGGCTAGTAAAACTTACAAAAATGTCTCTAATATAATAAATTGTATAATTCCAGTCATAGCAGAAATTTACTTGTTTTAGGTGGAATACATTGTAGTAAAATTTGATGATGAGAATCAGCGAGCTACTGTCAGTCTTAGGGCTCATGAACTTTTACCAAAGTTGCAAGAACAAGAAAATGCTGACCCGCAAAGTAAGAATATTTATTCTTAAGATCATAAATCTTATAATTAAGATATTACTTACATTCACTTTATCTAAAATAACATTCAATATTTAATTTTCTATTTTCTGTTAATTCAAAGATTCAAATATATTTACTAACAGCAGATTCTGTGATTTAACTGATGAGATGTTTCCATTTTTTATCCATCATAATTTTTTTATATTTTAATTCATAATACATATAATTAATCTAATATGAATATTTGTTTAACTGACCCACTCAGAGTTGTCAAATGGTTACTTAAGGTGCTCCAGTGTGGCCTGACTGTTTTGGACTGAGTTTATCATTAATTCATTAACCTTGTAAAAATGCTGATTCATATTTCAAAGCTGTTTTGAGCTAACTATGAAATGACAAAAGCAACTTTGTATCTATTAAAGTATGTTTCACAAGTACCCACTTGTTTAAAAAACAATTTAATCAAATAGATTGGAAAGCTTGTATTTTTGTGTAATGGTGTAATGTAAGCCTGCATTATAAGGGGTCTCAGGGTTGAATCCTCATATGACACAATTGTATGATGAGTAACTTAACTTTTTAAATTCAGAACTTATGGAATGGTATTATTTAATTTCATATTTACAGTTCTACCCAGCTTTAATAGTACCCATGGTATTTTTTAAATTAAAAAGTTTATGATTATTCAAAGGCAAAAAGTTATTGAAATTTCAGAAGTTTCAAAGTTGTTCTATTAAGAGTAAAGAAACAAAAATATATTCACTGTACAGCATAATTTTACTTAGATAATTTAATCTATATTTCAGAATATTAATTCCTAACTGTTTATAGCAATTTTTACACTAACATTTGCAGTTTTTATTTGATATAGTGTGCATCCATAATTTTAATTTTCCTATATACTTCATCATACATTTTTTTGCATTATCATTTTTAGTATATTCATAGAGAACACTGATTTAGCAAAACAAATCTTAGAAATCACACTAAAAATAAATACTGTTAATTTCATTCTTAAGATCCTAGTCCATCTCTATGTAGTAAATTTTATAGACACTGTCATATAGAGACATTTTTCTTCTGTAGTATAAACCTTTGCTAGCATATTATATAGCATACATGTTCCTACAGTCTATGAACATTTATTTATAAAAAAATATCAGTTATAATATAAGTTGTGATAATTGATTGTGGTTTACTACTATTTTGCTGTTCAATGGGTAATATCACATCCTTCATGCTATATTCAAATGTCTATTTCATGCCATATTACTCTAATAGCTCACACAAGTATGGTATTGTATACATGCTGTGTAGCATCACTAATGATGTTTTATCTTTGCTTATGTTGCACATTGGTAATTTAAGTCTTGTCTATTATGTTAACACTCTATTCATCTGAAGAAAATTAGTTTCCTAATTGCACCTATTGTTTAATTACATGCTTGGACTTTGATAAGAGCGAGATCCAGAAAAAAAAGGCAGTTTAAAAACATAAAGCAAGTGGATCAAACGTCTTACTTAGATGGTCCATGTATCACACCATATTGTATTGAATAAATACCAGATAAGTTGGACCAAAAAATAAATAGTCTGGCTTGAAGTTTGTGTTGCGTAAAAAAATGTACCCTCAGTAGAGTTATTGCATACTGCTTTTGTGCTTTAAGAATATGATAAATAAGTAAAATGGTGCATAAAAAATATTAATAAATAATATACATAATATGCATAGGCATATATAAGACATAATTTAAATTTTTTGACTTCATACTACAATGGGGTTGTACCATATCACTATTGGAATAACATTATTAAGTTTGTTCTTGTAATTCATACATAATGTCAGTAGTTGGTCGCCACTCACATTTCAAACTAAACTAAATGTGGGTATGATTATCAAGGGACAATTTGACTAGTTTTCAAAAACTATCTCAAATTATTTAGTGGTGCATTATTGTGTTGTACTGTGCTGTAGCTGTTTGACTAATAAACGTTTTGAGTTTGAAATAATATTGACCTTTATTAAAGTAATTTAAATATTTCATTTAAAAAAAAAGCTAACTGATAATTAAAGCACTGATTATTTAAGCTGTCAAAACGATTGCTCCAGTAAACTGGACTTATTCAAAATTCAAATTCAAATTCAAATATTTATTTCTCAACATTGACAATTACTTGTTCTTATTGACGTCAAATAAAACATGATTCTACCACCAGTTCGAAAAAAACCTTCGTGAAGAAGAACTGGCAAGAAATTTCACGGGTATATTTTTTTTCAAAATAAATTTACAGAGTCTCTTTATGTCTATACAAAAATTATTCTTTTCTGCATCTGTTAGCTCGGCAAGTCTCCCTCCCCCCAAGTATCCAAACGACGATAAGCCAAGTATCCTTAAGACTGGCCTGTGACATTACATAAGTTTATTTGTGTTTTTTGGGGGAAATATTAATCATTGTTTATGTACAGTGATACAAATTCCTTTTAAAATACTGATGAATAAAATGCAGATGCCAATAAATATTTTATTATATTTTTTAAATATGCCAATTATATTTTTCACATTGTCAAATAGCCTATTTATGATGTTTTTTCCTTTATTCTTTATTCTCTTTGCAAATTACCGAATTTTGGCATATTGGTGTTAAAATTAAAAAAAATTTTTGGTCTAAATATCTAAAGTTGACCCATTGAATATTCAAATTTTATGGATAGATTTTATTTAAAAAGATATTCAAATTTTAACATGTGTACACTTAGGTATTTAAACCTTAGGTATGTAATATTTTGGGATGCATTTTCACAACCGTCTTTGAACCATGACTTAACTATTTGACTACCAGACATACAGAAGTAAAGCTGATGTAATTTGGTTAACATATCGAGGCACGGAAATAGAGCAGGTAGATAGTACCAAGTTTTTAGGAATAACTCTAAATAAGTATTGTGGCTGGAAACAGCATATAAGTAATTTATGTAAAAAACTAAATAGTTTTGTTTTGCGTCATAGGTAGATTATCAAGAAATGTACGCAGCAAAATTAGCTTATCATGGTTTTGTTTCACCTATCTTGTGCTATGGTTTAATTTTATGGGGAAATTCTGTAGATATCCAGAAAGTATTTTTGTGTCAGAAGAAATGTGTTCGAGCACTTCGTAGAGCAGATTTCAGAAATCCGTGCAGGCCTCTTTTTGCTGTTTCAAAGTTACTCACTTTGCGGAGTTTGTACATATTCGAAATGTCATTGTTTTAAAAAAAAACATATGGAATATTTTAAGGAACTAGGTAATGTCATGATTTTAAGAACTAGAAATAAAGATATTTTGAGTAAAAAACTGTATATGCCGCCTAGAAAATTAACATTATTTAGTAGAAATGTTTATTGTATGGCTATAAATATATATATAGTTATAAGTTGCCCTTTAATTATAAAAACTAAAATTTTAATGACTATAAACGAAAAATATATGACTTATTGATACAAAAATGTTATTAAAAGACTTATTGATATTCAATTGATGAATATTTTAAAGACACTGAATTGTAATTAAACGAATCTATTGTATAAGTTTAGGAATCATAATGTTTTGTAATATTTTATTACATTTAAATATTAATATTATAAATACTATTTTGATATTATTTAAAATGTTTTTAGATAGTAAATAATTTTGTAATTAACATCTTATAAATATTTGCACACTGTTTAACAGTAAAAAAAATAGAACTGTCAATTTTAATTAAGAACTATTTGTACACATTTTTTCGCAAATAAATTAATTTGATTTGATTTCATTGATTAATTTAAGTTTAAAAAGTATGAGAGAAAATATGTTACTTATTCTCTTATCAACTTGTTATAATTATGTGATATGATATTGGAATGTGATAGTCTGCTCCATATTAAATAAAGTCTGACAGATCAGTTCCAGTTCTTAAATAGAATAGTACGTTTAGTTTCCTATTTAGGATTCATTGCTGAATAACTGAACCGAAGATGAACTGATTTTCAGTGGCGATGGCGAATGTTTAATGGGAATGTTCTGTAATTTTTCTCAGAATTTATCTTTAAAATAATTTACATCCACTCATTTTTTGGTCAAAGTTACGCGACCTTACTGAGAAGACCAACACACCGAATAATCAGCACATTCAATGATATATTTTGTTTAGTGAAAAAAAGTACGCTCAATTAAAACATTTGAATACTTCTCAAAGTACATCAGAGTCTTAAAAATTTATATCTTGAAAAAATTGTACTTGTAAAAACATTAGAGTAAAATGTTATTTTTTTTGGTATCTTAATGATACTATGATATGTTTTATTATTATAATATAATTATTATAGTAATAATTTTATTTAATAAAACGATTTACATAAAGTAACAATCAACATGATTCAAAAACAGCTACAATAGTGAAGACTGTTTCTTAATACTGATTCATAAAAATATATAATTCAATGTTTTAAAACTACAGACGTCAAGTCACTGTGGCGACCGGAGTATGGTGCTTACATGATCGAGGGCACACCCGGCAAGCCCTACGGCGGGCTGTTGGCACATTTCAACATCGTGGAAGCGAACATGCAGTACCGCAGGGCAGAAGCCAGCACCCTGCTCAAGGATGGCGAAGTCATCATGAGCATCACTAACTTTCCTAGGTAAGTCTATATTGTTATGTCAATCGTACATCACGCCTTGACTAAACATTAGAGTTATTTTATGTTTATTGAAATAATGTTCCTTAGGGGCGCTAGCCGTATGTCTGGACCGGCACATCCGAATCGGCAGTTCTTGTGAAACGACAGTGCCCGCCCGAACCATCTTCTACACATATTCGGCAAGTGCCGATCGGGTAGTCCATGCAGGGTTTATACAGGTCAAACGGTAATGGCCAGGCGACATTATTCCCGGGAGTTCTTAACACATATTCGACTACGCCGTCCGGCAGTGCTGATTAATGCCGGTCTGAAAATGTAGGTACTAACCCTTAATGGTGACATGAGGTTTACGTTCATAGCAGTGTGCGATCATAGCGGGACGCGTCTTCGTGGATGGCACTCACTATAAAAAAAATTTCTTACGTTGCGTTTGGTAATTACGCTTGATCCATACCTATAAATTAAGATTACATTCAAATTCTTACAACGGTTATTAACTGATAGTACCAAGAGAACAAGATTTACGATATACTAAACATTATGACTTGCAAATTATGTTTTTGCTGATATATTTATAATCTAAGCTAGGGTTGCCACCGTTGCGTGGACAAAAGTATTATAGAAGCTTTGGTATTTCAATTAGCTGAAATATTAAAACCACAATATAGATATCATAACAATGGGAAGTCAGTAATCGTTACTTTAATAAAATATTTTTACTATGATTTAACATTAATACCTTCAAAATAGAGCATCACTAATTTTCCAAGGTTACTAGGTGAGCAGTAATTGTGCTCTGTCACTCTACATCATGTCTTGACCAAACAGTTTCATAATGTTGCGCAATCATTTTTATGCATACAATAAACAGCAACGACAAAGGTGACTGTCATTTTTTCGTTTTACCAATGATGAAATGTTTTTTCTTACATTGCTAGTTTGCAATAATGCTTAGTATTATGCCTTTACTTAATATTCAGATACCTACACCAGTTATTAGTTGATTGTAGCCAAAAAACAAGTTTAGTAACAATATTTTAACATTATGACTTGCATGCTCTGTACTTGTTTATTTTATGTGGTTACATAATGACCATATAAATCTTATTTCTCGGCTGTGATTAGCTTTGAACATGCATGGAATGCTTGAAGGGTGAGCACTATATATGCCCATCTTAAAATGGTTAAACGTATAAACATATATTTAGAAACCAAATTTCTAGATCACTTAATGCAATTCTAAAATAAATGCAAATACTATTTTCAGCGTAGCAAACGAATGATAATTTCTCATCAAACATATTTATTTATGTTTGTTGGCGGTGTCAACCCTACTCCATCCTTCAACTTGTTTGTTTTTTATCCACGCACGTGTTTAAATAAGAAAGATCACCATTATTTAACTGCACTTATTAGGAAAATGCGTATTTTGCTGGACATTCAGGCAGTATTATTAAGATACTTAGGTATTATGATAAGTCATTTACGTAGATCGATGAATAAAGTCATTATAATAGAACTAATTGATAAATCTCTGCATGTTACTACTACTATTACTAGAACTTTTCTCGATTCTTCTTCAAAAGGATGCCAACTTGTCTATAGAAAATAAGTCTAATAGTCGATATAAATACTATCTACAAGGATCAAGTTTCAGTTGTCAAGTTCTCTTGTGTAGCACTGCAGTGTACCAAATTTACATAAATTAACCTTCATAATAATTCAAATTTTGACCTTTGACATATTGACCTTTTAATTTTTACCGGACTTTGTGGCTTAGCGCTGAGGTTGCTTAGCCAGAACTTAAACAACTCTTACATAACTACGTTTCACTTAAGGACACCGAGAGGGAACGGACCTCGGCTTAGGACGTCGTAGGTATATTGAAATAACATCGCTATGGAAGGATCATCTACCACCGAAGTATCAGCAAGAAATACGGCCCACCGGAGTTAGGCGACTCGCGTACCATGTTGCCCTATTTCTAAATGGAACCCCGGCGTTCTTTCATGCTTCATTATGACCATTTTAATTTGGTTCTGTTGAAGGAACAACGAAATCAAAATTAATGAACAACAAGTAAAATTACAGGATTAATGACAATTGAGACTTTTTCGGTAAATTAGTAATTTTAATACTGAATTTTAGTCAGCGGCGTCTGTTAGGGTTTTCGTTTCCGTCCCAAATAATCAAATCCATGTAGGGGTTATCCGTCAATGAAGTAAAATTACCTGCTGCAATATGGTGCGTTCCGTTTGCCGCTCACAGCGCTTTTAGCGCTAAACGTGCTCAAAACCGTTCCAATTCGTTTTAGCGCCCTAAAAGTGATATTAGTGCTATTGCAATCGGAACGGTAAATAGCGCGCTAACATTCTGATTGTTCGTCGATTAAGTCTAAAGTTATAATTTCATTAAAATCTTTGACCCTGAATGAACCAGAAGCCATTTTTAGACATGATTACAAAAGAAAATTAATAATCAAGCTCTTCAAATCGACTAATAAAAACATCAAAAAAGTAACGTCATGTGTCAGTTTTGACAGGCCGCTCAGAGCGACCATGCTCCGAAGCTTTGGCACTGTGAGCGGGAAGATGGCGGCGTTTATGACGTCATTGATGACGTATCGATATTGCTGTGAGCGCGCTCACGGGCAATCAGAACGGGTATATGAGCGCTGTGAGCGCTATAATCGGCAAACGGAACGCAGCAATAGCCAGCAGGATGAGGAAGCTAAGTGCCAAAGGGCCGGTCGCATTTGCATTTGCTTGTTCGCAGGTGCAGGACTTATGGGCGATTGAGAAAATTAGTCCTTCACTGAAGATAATGTCCAAAGAGACATTGTGTTGGCGTGCCTTTGGAAAAGCTTACGTTCGGCAATAGACTGCTACAAGCTGAGATGATAATGATGGCTCAATTTTATTCTATTAAAACCTAATTATAGTCTCTGGGCACGCATGCCATACCAGCATTGTATCGCGTCCTCGTTTGTTGATCATGACAACATTAAAAAAATTATCAAGTATTTAGTTATAGCAAGTTAAAAAAAATGCTAGAAATAGACTTGAAGCCTCATATCGTCATAATAAATGATAAATAATTAATTTGAACGCAATTCTTCAACAGGCTAGGGTGTCCAAATTTCACGTCCCCGTCACACGCCCCGACTCCGGATTCTGGAGTGACCAGGTCTCACTTTTTCCCTGACGAAGGCATATTCAGTGGCCACCCTCGCTTCAAAACCTTGACTGGCAACATCAGGGAACGAAGAGGAGAAAAAGTCGCCATCAACATGCCAAGTACGTAAAAAATCTTACATTATCTACAGTAGACATAGCAATGGGTTAAAAATGAGATCATAAGTTATCACTATTAGATAATGGTTGACGTTTTGATAATATTTAATTCGTTTAATTAAAATAAACAGCGGCAAGAATAGTTAATAATTGAAAGCTAGGTACTATAGTAATACAATGTAAGTTATTTTAAAACCGTGTCTTCAACTTTCACCTTTTTCAAAAATCTTGTGCACAGGAATGCGTAATGTTTTATCTTAATAAGGTTACTAATAATTTTAAATTTACTTTTTTTAGCTTAAGTGCTAATTTTGATGGTTTTAAATACCCTTTTTTAAATAAATGAACCTAGGATGCAGTGTCCTGTTTATCCTAAACGATGGAAGTTTATAGATCGTACTTTTCTACATTTGGAATTTGGAAAATAAAAACTTCATGCTGCTATGAAGCATTTCGGGCAACTGCCCAAAAATTCTGCCTATTCCTTGGTCCTTTCCTCTATAATGAAACCAATAAAATTCACAAATTGAACTGCAAGACATATCATGGTTGCAAAAACATGTAATTAAGTGGTTACTCTCACTAAACTACTATGAAACTGAAAACGTCATACATCCATTTCCGTAAATCTGTATGAATAAAATGAGGAGCCCATAATGTTAATCAAAAAGAAAAACATGTAATGTGATCAGTTGTAATACCCATCTTGAATTAGTACATTCCTAAGTTATCAATGTAAATGGATTCATGTGGAAGTGTACTGATGTTTATGCACAGGTTCCGGCCTTACTAAGCATTAGTCGCCTTTTATAATTGAAATTGTGTGTATGTTTAATAAATATTATTATTATTTTTGCATATAACATCTCTTCGACCACAGCCTGTTATATTAAATAGTGAAATTTATAATTCATGTACGACGGGGTCTAATTCAAACTTTGCTAAAAAGCGAGCCGTTTCTTTGTAATAATACTAAATATTTCAATATGAATCATGTGTCAATTACAATATTGCAGATTTTTGCGTAAAATAGTTTTCAAGTAAAACATTGCGCGTCACCATAAATTTACTGTTGCAATATAAGCCGAGCGAGAGCTCGCCGTAAGGGCTTCAACAGGTCTCAATGATCAGATCAATCAGGTACAGTCAATGACTATACATTGTTCTCTTCAACGTATTGTCTGTGGCGCCCGAATCGGGTACTTAGGTCGAGCACATATAATGGTTCTGTTGTACGTAGTGAATCACTTTAAAGATTAAGGTTGGATTATTGTGATGTATTGTCTTTAGTTAAACAGGTAAATACTTCCGATACTTAAATTAAAATTAACACTTTTGTTTACGTGAATTTTATCAAAGGTCTTTTTATTTAATTCTATATTAGAGTTTAATGATTCTTTACGTTTTCAAATACTTGCAGGAAAGGAAACAGAATACATTAAAAAAATGTTACGATTGATGGGTTACCAAGAGAGAGAAGCCTTATTTGTATAAAGTAGGTTTTTTTTTATGCAGCTTTGACTAGCAGGCGCACACTAAAATCACCTTATACAGCTTCGTTTTCAGGCCCATTTTGATTATTTATACGCAATTGGTTGGGATAGTTTTGAGCGTGAACGCGAAGTACATTCCTTAATACGTCAATGAAATGTCTTAGTAAAACATTTAAAACCGTTAAGCATAATTGGACGTAGTTTAGCAATAAGGATCCAAACCCACAAAAACGTTTTAAAAAGACCGGTCGACGTCGATCGACGGTCGATCAATTGGTGTGGTAACCCCTTAGCGCGTTTTTGACATTTTTGTGGCAGTATTTGTTAAAGGAGACATTTCAATATTTAAGGGGTGCTTGGCTAGCTTTTGTACGAGGGTTCCGAGGATTCTATAAAATAAATGTAATGAGTATTAAATGCCAATATTTCATAATTTCGTTTAGTTTTGTCTTAGGAAAACGTTTTAAACGTTTAAAATCCGTAAAACGTTAATTTACACTACATAACGAAAACATGGCGTTATCTGTCATGTTGATGTTTTATTTTAATTTCATGTTTTGAGGTTAATTCTTTTAAATTTTTACGAGCTCCATTGAAGTTTTTTTGTTTGATATAATTATTAAAAAAATAATGTAACAACTGCATAAATCTTCATTTATAATCGACTGATTATAAAAGGATATTTTGATTTAGGGTCGAAATTGATATTTTAGGTCAGTTTAACCGTTCGGAAAATGGTAATAGTATGTCATAGTTTGCGTTGAATGTTTTTTTTTCAGATTGCCAAAACGATTTTGATCTTTGTAATCGATCATTTAACACATCCAAATTCATTAAAATGTTTTACCTTCGCTTTAAATATTTTTGTAAGTTGTTATCGTAAACATACTACGTCGTAACTCAGTATATATCGATTAGCGACGCCCGACTAGACAGACAAGTTGCCGCAGACTTATTGGTACAGGCATATTGTTTCATATTTTCTTTCAACGTGGCGGAATATGGAAACGCGCTGACTTGTAACTGGAAGCAGACATAACATTTATCATACAAACATAGCATGTGTAAAGCATTGTTACTGCCGTTGTTCCTCCAATTAGAAATGTCTGTATCTAGTCCTGTCTTTCCTTGGTGTTGCAACAGTAACACACGTTTATGAAAATCCTGACCGTGGCAGCCACAAATCTGATAAGCTACCGGTGTTGCCAATTTCGGAGAAAATCTACTAAAATTGTTTTTATTGTCCACTCCCATCAATGACCAAGTATGTGTATTATTTAATTCTTTATATGTTGTTATTAGTTTTAATTATTGTAACTTCATCTTTTGTAGTGTTCTAGTTATATATAAGTATATAAAGCACTTTCTTTCGTTGCGACATGGATATACAATTGTTCTTCTCTTACATAATATACAAATCTCTATAGAACTTTGAAACCACACTGAGTTTCTAAGGTCTGGCGATCGTCGTTGAAACATATACAAAAACCAATTATTTTTGCATTTAAATTAATTTTTAATCTTCCTTTTCAATTAAAAGAATTTCTAAAAACAATTACGAAAAACATTTTAGCTTATTTTAGGACACAATAATTTTTTAAATGGCGTGTTTGTGTTTACATTTTCGCAACATATCGCATCCCTGATTATGGCTAGCTTTTTGCGTACTTTTCAATTATTTTCGAGGCGATTTTACGATACAATCATGGCGAAGTGCTGTGCCCCGAAATGTGGTAATGCATATTACAGAAAATTTCAAAATAAAACGTTTTACCGGTAAGTATTTTTAGTGCAATAATTAACTGTTGTAATTCCTTTTTATAAATGAAAACGTATTTTGTCTTTCAACTCCTAAAAAGTAACTCTGTTTTTCTTTCTCTTTAAATGTAGAGTTTTACGTACTTGTTGTACATCTATGAAATACTTCAGTTTTATGGTATCAAGTACCCTTAATTGACATTTCAATTACTTATAAATAACGGGGCGGACTAGGTATGGACTAGTAATGGTACAATGAAATTTTTTTTTGAGTGTTAAGTTTTCCATTTGACTTAATAGGGGCGAGAAATTTGTAAACATATATTTCTCAGTTTTAATGATACCGAAGCCATTTGCCTATTAACTTTGTTTTCAAATGCAATTTGCGGTCGTGAAATTATCCAGATTCAAATTATATTTTAGAGTATATTTAAGCCCCTTAGAGTATATTATAGGCGTGTGTAATAAGAATATGCACAGAAGTATCTATGGAAGCAACTGTTATAATGCAATATCTACAAGCAAGGCCAGTAATTGTTTAAAAATAGCCTCCTTTTATTTAGCTATTGAATTAATTTATGTAATCGATCATACAATATAAGTAACATTATGTTCAAATTGATTAGAAAATGTTTATACTAATAAATTCATTTTTTGAAGTTATTTACCTGCCACCAATAAGAACTATCCAATTGTGACATCACATTTTACCATGTTTATTGGCTAATAAATGATTTTAATTTTTTAGGCCCACATTACAGTACCTACTTCGTATTTACCCCCCATAACAACCATGTGCATTCTGGTCCAAGAGAAGGGACACCTAGTAAAATAACAGTAAAAACTTGCTTGTTTAACGGAAATGATATAACTGCAGAAAAAATATTTTATCATCTTAGCTTAAACCTGGATGAAACTTGCATTCCCCAGAGCAAATAAATTTTTTGGTTAGTTCAAAAATATACAAGTATGCTTAAGAATTGTGTGGTCAAAAATACAAGCCTATAACCGACCAAGTTGATCGTTCTACACATTTGTACTTTAACCGAATCAAATGCAACCCTGTGTTTGTGTCAACGTGTGAGAAAATTTGACATATGTGGGTAATTGCCACGCAACATGATTGGTTAGGTCTGCTTCCATTTACAAGTCTGTGATGGAAACGTAACCTCGGTGAGGCCACATGACGTTTTGCTTTTTGTTCCATAGTAGAACATAATGCAGAATGTAATTTTTAAAATATTTTTAGTTTGTTTATCACGATTTTATAAAAACATTTCAAACTGGTGTACATCACGCTAATCGAAAATGAAATGTCTCCTTTGTTGCAGCTAGTGCCGTTTCGAACCTTATGCATTTCGGCACATTCGGTTCGTCTCGCCAAAACTATAATGGCATTGCCGGGTGGTATTTTTCCTAAACAGTCTATGGCGACACGGATATGCTCCTTAGAGCATAGGCATATTTTTTACATATGTTCTTCAACTCACTCCAAAAATTCTTTTGTACAAGCATTTCGTCCATCTCATGTAGATTTCCTCCTCCTTGTAGTCCCTTTTATTGTACTTGGGTGTAAATTGTTGAATAAGTTTTAGTTATTAAATATTCAATACATTCAGAAAATTTTATTACTAGACGCGCCATGAAATAATGAAAAGTTTGTGTCCATCGCATCATAAGCCCACAGTCTCTTTTTACCTTATAATCAATTCATTTTTAGTACGTAATAGTATACAAATTTATATTCAATAATTTTTTTGGCGTATATCATGAGGAATTGGATTTAGTATGTTTGGAAGCTAGTATTTCCACGTCCTTTATTCGTTGTTATAATTCGCTGATTCATAAATCGGCTTGTATTCTAGTGTTAGCAAATTATTGGTTTTAGATTTAATATAAACTGATATTCTTATGGTCGTAATTTACCGTCTGCCCCAGTATTCCGTGACGTGAACACCGTGATCCCCGTGGACAATTCGCACGTACTGGAGCCCGACGCAGCCCTCCCTGACTGCGTGTACATGGACGCCATGGGCTTCGGCATGGGCTGCTGCTGTCTTCAACTCACTTTCCAGGCCTGCTGCATCGTGGAGGCTAGGACCTTGTACGACCAGTTGGCTCCGCTCTGCCCTATTATGGTGAGTGGTATGAAGTGGTATTTAAGTAGTTAAATTAATGAGAAATGTGACATTTCAGTTTGTCGCTATGCGTGTATATTAAATCGTTTACAGAAATAATTTACATTGCAAAAATGATCAAACACAAGTGTTTCCAAGCAACACAGCGAAATCAGCTTCATGACGTTTTTGCATTTGAAATAGTTTAATGTGGCTAAAACCGATGTGAACCAGTTTGGGCACCGTCCATTACAACAAATGCTAAATGCTTTTCTAGTTGATTGGGCTGTTCTTCTTCGTTGCTTCTTTATTCCTTATAACATATCTAAAATCTGGAGTACAAGAATTGTAAAATAAACTTTTGTAGCGACGATGAATCATAAAAGTTACAAATAATAATATTTACATGAGCCATACAATCTAATCTGTGTCTATGTTTGGAGTTTTGATTATCAATGTGTTTACATCAACCGACTGATATTTTTAGACCATTTTGGAGAGACAGCAAGTAGCCATTTAAATATAGGTAGAAACGACTGTTTATCCTTTCTCAATGATCATAAGTTATACTTGCAGTAGCTTTGTAGGTAACCATATCATTCCAGTTTACTATGTACCTCGATGTATTGTAAGTTCGACCTGCGTATTTGTGTGTTTGCGTGAGTTATGCTCGCGTTTTCCTGTCGATCGGAATGTTTAAAATTTGTGTTTACAAATATATTATTTATTTTGCTTCAACGCGTTCTTTTCAAGTAGATGTTTTTTATTAGCAACCATTTTGTTAGTATAGCTTATGCAGAATGAAGAAAGAGGAAAAGTATTCGTTGGTCGATTGATGTCCTACTTCGACCTGATATAGGTCTTTTGATGTATAATCCTTATTCAAAATTCACATGTACGAATGAAAAAGCGATTCTAATAATGTGGGTTTTTATTTGATCCATATATATTCACAGTGCCGGATTTAGGGGCGGGCAACCGCGGGCCTCCACAGGAATGGGGCCCCCACATAACCCCTATATACTACCAACGCTCAGTAAGATTTTTCAAAAATTAATTTTAAATCAATTACTTTCTCATTTTTAAGGTAATAGTTTAATGAATTTTAACCAATTTGGTTTCACGCGGGGTCGCTCAAAAACCGATGCCGGTGTTGAGCTCATAAAACACGTATTCAGCGCCTGGGAGGAGTCGTGTGATGCTATTGGTGTCTTTTGTGACCTGTCCAAGGCGTTCGACTGTGTGGATCATACTACTCTACTCATGAAACTGCATCATTACGGCATAAAAAACCGAGCGCTTGCCTTGATTAAATCACATATTTCTAATAGAAAACAGAAAGTTGCAATAAATGGAGAAAAATCATTAGGATCGGCAGTAACAATGGGTGTGCCCCAGGGCTCAGTTCTTGGTCCTTTCCTATTTTTAGTATATATCAATGATCTGCCATCGGTCGTTAAGAATCAATGCGAGGTCATATTGTTTGCTGATGATACTTCCTTATTATTTAAAATCAAAAGACAAGAAACTGACTATCGAGCAGTAAACCAATGCATCTCCAACACAGAGAAGTGGTTCTCAGCTAATAATTTGTTCCTCAATGAAAAAAAACTAAATGTGTTAAGTTTACATTGCCAAACGTCAAACAGGTAAACACAAACATTGTAGTTAAGAGCCAGGAACTGACTCCTGTAAACTCAACTGTATTTCTGGGCATAACCTTAGACGCCAAACTCCAGTGGGGGGGGGGGGCATGTTGATGGTTTATCGAAAAGGCTCTGCCGCACATGCTGTTAAAAAAATGAGACAAATTTCAAATGGAGCAACTGCTCGTTTAGTCTATTTCGGTTACTTCCACAGCGTCATGACATATGGCATTCTGTTGTGGGGGAATGCTGCCGACTTCGATACTATATTTATTCTGCAGAAAAGGGCTGTTCGCGCAATCTATCAGCTCGGTCCAAAGGAAGTAAATTAAAGGAAATAAATATTCTTACTTTCCATTCACAATATATTTTAGAAAATTTAATGTATGCAAAAAAGAACATAACCTTGTTGAAAAGAAAAAAAGATCTGCAGAATGTTAACGCAAGAGGAAAAAATATGCTGGCTGGTCATAATAGTAGGCTTCATAAAGTCACTAACTCATTCATGGGTCAATGTATACGCTTTTATAATAAGTTTCCTGAGGATAAAAGCCCTTGGGTATAATCCCCTCACTAACAGGATTTACTAGTATTTGTAACAAAACATGTGTAATGTGTCTGTTTGCTCGTTGAGTTCTTCGTCCCGATAAATATCTAAAGCGTCATTGTCACTAAAGTACGTCTTCTTATGGTAGCGTCGGATGACGGGTCACTCACTTCCCTCTAATATGGTTGAGGAGGGCGATGGCTGGATCCCGCGTTAACTCGTGAACGGGTGCCGTTTGAGGGTGTTCTTCCTTTGGATACTTGCGGGGAGGGAGACTTGAGGAGCTAACGGATGCAGATAAGAATAACTTTGTATAAACATAAAGAGACTGTAAATTTATTTTGAAAAAATATACCCGTGAACCTTCTTCTCTCGTCTTGTCTGTTCTTCTTCACGAAGGTTTTTTCAAACTAGTGGTAGAGTCATGTTTTAATTCACATCAATAAGAACAAGTAATTGTCAATGTTGAGAAATAAATATTTAATTTCATTTCACAATAGAGATAATTCAGAAATTTGATTTCAAAAATCTTTTCGCTTTTTCTTTAAATTATGGTTTTTAACCATTAACACTTCTACAAAGTAAATACTTACACAAATATGTCCATAAATTATTATTAATTTTTTATTAACGTGTTTATTCTAATAATTTGAGTTTGATTCGCATTACTTGATTTATTTTTTAATTTATTTAGAAATTAATTTGGGGCCTCCACTCCTTTATTGCCCCAGGGCCTCCAGACCTCTAAATCCAGCCCTGTATATCCATAAAAAAGAAATGGCTGGCATTTAAATAAAGTCAGTGACATGAGGATTAATTCCCAAATATATATCATACAAGCGATGGACCATTAAAGAACAAGAGTAGAAGAGTTTCTTTGTTTAGATCTCGCTTGGGGGTGGTTGTGCAGTTGTTCCTATTTTGAGCCTCCTTTCCTTTTTTGGGGACTGGAACTGCTCGGGTCCGCAAGGTTTAGCCCTTGATACCTTGTACGTGATCCCTGGGTGGTGCTAAACGAGCAGCATCTTCTGGTGGTAGACTTCGGCCGTGGCTTGTCACCGCCCACTAAACAAAACCATACTGCCAAGTGACATGGTCGCGTTCCGGCATGATGTTTAGTGTAGCCATTGAGGAGGGTAGGTCTGAGTAATCGTGCTGCATCAGAGAACTGTATTCAGCTCGTAATTTATTGGCTCGCCGGGTAACTGGCTTTGGAGGGTAGCGGGATCCGAAGAAACGGTGCACCGCTGGCCGACCCAGGTAGTAGGGGACCCAAGTAGTGTGCTAGCCACATGCGAAAGGCTGCCCCGCCACCTCGCAAAAAATCCCGGGAGGCTTCAGCGTGCCTGCTGGCGACTGGATAGAGAGGACCCATACTGCATATTGCTTAGACCTTATGCTGACAACTGATCCTGACAGGTGCTCGGTGTCCGTAACTGCACCTTAGACACATCCGACCACTGCGTGGTGAAATCTGTGTCGCAGTACTCGCCGCCTGACACCCGCCCAAAAGGCGCTAGGCGAGTATGGCGATACAAGTCAGCAGATTGGGATGAGCTGCGGCAAGTTTTCGCGTCTTATCCTTGGCGGCAGACTTGTTTTACATCAACCGATCCATCGTGCTGCGCTGATGCTGTATCAAGTGTGATAGGCCAAGCCATGGAGTATTTCATCCCTTACGCTGGACTATCCCTTGAAACCAGAGGTTGCCCATGGTTTAATGCTGCTTGCCTCACAGCTGACAAGCTTAAGCAAGAAGCGTACAAAGCCTGGGCTGACGCTGTGCAAAGCCGTGGATTCGCATGAACTGAAGAAAAGATACAATGCTGCCGCCAAGTCTTGCAAAAAGGTGATCAGGAAAGCTCGCTTTGACCACATTGGCCACATCGGAGACAAGACAGCGTCATATCCCTCAGGAAGCAAAGCTTTCTGGTCTCTGGCCAAGTCGGTTGAGTCGAACTTCTGTCGCCAATCGCTGCCAACTCTGAGGAAGCCTGACGGTTCACTGGCCCATACCGCAAAAGAGAAAGCAGACCTTTTTGCTAATCTTTTTGCAGTTTGTCCACGTCTAAATAGTCCGGTACCTAAATAGTAAGGACCCAAAATGGGTACCGTTCATATTCGCCAAAAGGTAGTAATAATAATAGTTCTAACAATCACACCACATTATCTAGCCCAAATTAAGTATCATTAAGAACTTGTGTTATGGATACTAGATAACGGATAAATAAACTTAAGAAATATATAAGCACACATAGATATTTTTTTTCATGTATAAATATTAGAAATAAACTAAAATAAACATACATACACATCCATGACTAGAAAGCAAATATAATAAAACATCTGCCCCTACCAGGATTAGAACCCGGGACCTCTGGCATGGAAGGCAAAGGTACTTACATCCACACCAAACAGGCCGTCTAAATGTGGTTCTCGTCATTTAAGGTGGTTCTTAAATGCTTACAGAATTTAGACGTGAATAAGGCCAGCGGCCCCGATGGCATACCTGCAGTTGTGTTAAAACACTGCGCAGCCGAGTTGTCTCCCATACTAACGCGCCTGTATCGACTCTCTTTGGAATCCGGAAAGGTCCCTAAATCCTGGAAGCTGGCTAACGTGCAACCAGTACCAAAGAAGGGAAGCCGTGCAGATCCTATCAACTACCGACCTTTTGCAATCCCCTCCATACTTTGCAAAGTTATGGAGCGTGTATTGAACAATCGTCTCCTGGCATACCTCAAGTCCAACGAGCTCCATAGTGATAACCAATATGGTTTTCGCAGTGGACGCTCGACTGGAGATCTTCTTGTGTATCGAAGGAGCTCAGTTATGGAGCGAAGCCTTGGAAGGTCACGGTGAAGCTATAGTTGTATCCTCAGACATTTTCAAAGCTTTTGATAGCGTCTGGCATGATGGTCTCTTGAGTAAGCTTCCAGCATACGGAATACCTAAAGGGCTCTGCGACTGGATATCTGATTTTTTAAGGGAACGGTCAATTCTAGTAGTCTTAGACGGCTGCTCTTCTGATCTAATGGCAATTAATGCCGGGGTACCTCAGGGATCTGTTCTTTCTGCAACGTTATTCTTGCTGCACATTAATGACCTGCTAACCCCAGGCATTATTGGTTATGCTGATGACAGCATCGTTGTAAAGAGATACATGTCCAATGCGCGAGCGAGCCCTCAAGAAATCCGGGCTTTGAGAGAGTCCATGATTGAGCGGGTGGATTTGGCCTTAAAAAAAGTGTCCGATTGGGGCGAGTCCAACTTGGTCAAATTTAACCCGTCAAAAACACAGGCGTGTTTATTATCCGCGAAAAAGAGCAGTTTCGACCTAACGCCCACTTTCGAAAATGTTTCTGTACCCTTAACCGACCACCTAGAGCTTCTGGGCGTAACAATATCGTCCCAACTAAACTCAAACTGCTTCAAAAAAGTTGGGAATCATCTCGAAGGTCCGACGGTACTTCAGCCCTGAACAGCTACTTAATTTGTACACAGCTCAAGTTCGGTCTTGTATGCAGTACTGTAGCCACGTTTGGGATGGTTCTGCAAAGTACCAACTTGAAGCGATGGACGCAGTTGACCGAAGAGCCCGAAAAATTATTCACAACTATGACCGCACCACCAAAAACTGCAAAGCCTCGACCATCGTCGGAAAGTTGCCAGTTTAGCAGTCTTTACTTTAACAGATTACATTTTGGAGAGTGCGCGAATTCTCTTTTTGATCAGGTTGAACCCACACCCTCCTTACATCGGACTACTAGACGCAGACAGGCCTTCCATCCCTTTATGGTAGATATCTCAAGAAGTCGAACCAAACGCTTCGATAGTTTCTTTTTGGTGCGGGTAGCCAAGGTGTGGAATGAACTGCCTGCGTCTGTTTTTCCAGAAATATATAGTCCTAGTTCTTTCAAGCGTCGAGTGAATAGGTATCTTGCGGATAGACGTGTAACACCTTCGTCTTCATCGTCACTTTCCATCAGGTGAGATAGAAGACAAACGTCTAATCCTTTTTCAATAAAAAAAGAGCGCCATAATAATGACGTTTACGTGGTGGTGTTCCGGTCAAAGGGAAGGGCAAGCCAGTGCAATTACTGAAACAAAGCCTACGTCGGCAACGCATCATTCGAGATAATAACCACAATCACTATTAATAAATAAAACACCTACGACCAATGATGTCCATGGGCACGGATGCCGCTTACCATCGGGTGGGGCGCGTGCTCGTTTGCCGGCTATAAATATACACACAGCAAAAAAGTCTAAACAACATATACAAATTAGAATTTTTTCAATTTATTTTCACATTTAATCGTTAGTATTTTATTAGTGTCTTTTCAAAGTAAAAAAATCTATTGTTTTTTTATAATTTTTATTTAAATAACGTAAATTAACAATATTGCGAGTGCTGTATCATACGTAGTACAAACTAAGATGCCTAAGCAACTAAACTTTTTATAAACTTAATGAAATTGTTAAAACAAATTAATTTATTGTAAAAGAAATCGGATAACTTAATATAAATAGTCGCCGCCTCTATTGTTGAGAACTTTCTGACACCGATTATTCATAGAATCGATGAGACTGTTTATATTATCCTGCGGCAATTGCTCCCAATGAAATTTTAGTAAGTCCATCAGTTGTCGGGATGTTGTCACCCCGTCCAAGTCCTCTAAAACACGTCTCTGGAGCATGTTCCATGCGTGCTCATGCGTGTTGAGGTCTAGCGATTGTGCAGGCCAAGGCAATACCCGAATATTTTCTCTTGCCAAGTACCTACTCCCTGGTGTGCAAACGTAAAATTTAACGTGTCAACGTAAAATTGAAGCCAAGGGTTTGTGCAAATGGATGGACATAGAACATCCTCAACGTAATTTGCTGCGTTCATGTTTCCATTTACAAAAACGAGCTCAGTTCGTCTGTTCTTCATAATACCCGCCCATACCATAACTGTTGAACTGTTATATGTAAGAACTTCTTGAAATAACGTTCTGATGACTTGTTAAGATTCCATAAGCTTTCCGATAACTATTTGATGTTTGGATAAAACTTATATTAATATGGATTATTTGGTTTTTATCTTTGATATTTAGTAAATAAATTCATTATGTTCATTTTGGTTTACTCATCAACGATCTATTGAAAATTTTCTTGAATCTTGTATTTAAATGCATCCGAGTTGGTCAAGTCCTGGCTTTTTTCTTAAATTGATAACAGACATCAAAGCGAACTTATAGACGCGTCAATACCCAAAACATGATAAAGCTGGACATGATGGCCTTAAGTTTGCAGTAACTACGAAGTAAGCTTTGTGTAGCTAAAGTAAACATTTTCTGAGTGAACGTTAACTTTGGCAAAAATTGGCTTTGAGTCGACAAAAGCTGTGCTGCAAAGTTCAACCTATACGATTGCTTCACACATTTGTATCATGTGATGGATCATCTATACAGCTATGGTTTATACTTAGGCAGACCCAGTTACGCTGATTTGAGTTAGCTAGCATAAGGCAAAATATTGCTTTATGTCTATCAGTACAACATTGAAAGTGACGGAGGATAATTTTTACTAATTTTAAGATTATACATCCGCGCATCTGGTTTGTATTCAAAATTATAAAAATAACAAACTATTGGTCTCAGATATGAGCTACAACATTTATCTATCCATACGAATTTAAATCAATCGTCCCCAGCTGGCCCTAACAGCAGCCTCGCCAATCTACCGAGGTTTCCTCACTGACGTGGACTGCCGATGGAACGTGATCGCGGCGTCCGTGGACTGTCGCACGCGCGAGGAGCGCGGGCTTGAGCCCCTCAAGAACAACCGCTTCCGGATTATGAAGTCCAGATATGATTCCATTGACTCGTATCTGTCGCCGGAGCACGAGAAGTGAGAGCTTTGTTGTTTACAGTCAGTTGTTTTAAGGGTGAAATTTATAAAGGGAAATGTCTAAAAGCAGTTTTGACAAATAATGTTGACAATACTATGAAGTATAACACAAAGTCGTTTTTTATTTGACAACCTAACCGAGATAAGTATCAAATAAGACAAAGTACACTTTAAAGATTTCAGGCTACGGATTTGCACGTCGTAGCATTTTCTTAGGTCGATTAGGTTCAAAATTTTTTTTTTCCTTTATGTTGAAGATAGTAGTTCTCTAGTTTTTAAATGTTCACAAAGATGAGTTCATTTTACCTATAAACTGAAAGGTTTTACACCCATTAGCCTGGAAATAAAATGTTAAATATTTTTTCAGAACAGTGGTCTTTAATCACAGTAAAAGGTTTCAATCAATTGAAAGGCCCTTTCTGTTTACATTCGAAATTGGACTCTGTTCAGCTTAATTCCCATTCAGCTATTAACCATATATACCATTTTGACCACTATAATAATTATATTTACATGGTTGGTTCCGGTGAAAGGAAAAGAACAGCCAGTGGAGTAACTGCGACCAAGACAATTTCAGCTGAAGACCGCGGTCGGCAACGCTTCAGAAGTCGTTAAAAACAAAATAAAATCACTTTTCACTCTCCAGATACAACGACATCCCAATAACGCACGACCCGGCGATCTACCAGCGGCTGCGGGACGGTGGCATCGACCACCCGCTGGCAATGCACGTGGCGCATCTCTTCATCAGAGACTCCGTGTCGCTCTTCACCGAGAGGGTGCACCAGGACGACCAGAACGACTCGGACCACTTCGAGGTGAGGGGGACAGTTTGGTGGATGTAATAGGGATAATACGCATATTATTTTATGTATTTTGATTCAATAGTTTACATCTTTAAATAATCGTTAAAAGTCAGCTCAAAAAAACTTCAATTTAGTAATGAAAAATAATGTTAAAAATTGTTAATTTAGGCGCGCTTGTCGTGATGTCATAGCGTACACGGCAGTATTAACACGGAACACCGAACAACTCACGACGCGCTCGACTCTGTTACTGTATACTAAGACGCCACATTCAGCTTGACCAATAGCGTTGCGTTTCAACAAATTATTATTTAATAAATATTTTAATAAAATTATAATATAATTTAAAAAAATATATAGGCATAATTCTAAAGTAATAAAGTGTATAAAAAATATGTTCGACCTTTATTTAAATCACACGCGTATACTGTATTGTGGCAGCTGTTACTAGAACCTTGTTACTGATTGGAGTACCTAAGCTGTGGTAACAAAAAAGCAATAGATCAAATATAACTAAAATTATTTTTTTTTATATAAAATATATAACAAGAATATAATATAAAATTGAATGTGAAATAAATAAAAGTCCAGATATAAATTTATAAATTATATCTGGATTAAAAATTGGAAAAAATTATAAATTAATAATGTCTAGGTGGTTACTATGTGGTTTTAGTTTAAGATTTTACTACATGTATCTATTTTTTTTCGTAATTCAATATTTTTTGTAAAGCGTAGTTAATAAAACATTGACAGGAGTGTCTAGTCACGATATAGAAGACCGTTTGAGCTAGGTAGCCTGTTCGTTCCTCATTATGTTCATAACTCGAATGCAATGATGTCTACCCTAAATGTAAAATTCAAAACAAAAGATTACAGCCAAGGCCAGCTGATAACATTGTCGATATTACTTTTTTAAATGGACTGAATCACTTTTTTAAACTTCTGATAATTATATTTATTAACTTCTGTTAATTATATATATTACCTTCCTATAACTACTATATATTAACGGCTCCTAATCTGTGTTCATAACAATCTAAACCATCCCATTAGAATGCTCCTAATATGAATGTTTGATTAGATAACTTTAATTATTAATTATTTCTTTAAAACAATGTTTTGATTTATATTCATTTATTTATCGTATTGACTTTATTGGTGAAAATTTTTTTGAAAAATATATATTTATGATTAAATATCGAATTCACACAACTACTTTTACATTTCACACAAACACATATTATGTAAAATTAATTTTCATTTATTTTAATTTACGCCGGCATTAAACCTCATTCGTATCATGCGTCATCTCAAGAAGCGAGATAAATATTACATTTTATACCGAAATAGTATAACTGTCTCGCTCGTTCACACTCACATGACCGGTTTAAGTGCTATTTATCAATACGGGTAATGTGACAGGTATTTGACAGAATTTTTTATGATGCCTTCATAATTTTATTTAGTTTGTCTAAAATAAGAATATCTAAATATATAAAGTCTAGAAGATAAGTCTTGCTGCCCTTGCCAGGGCAGTACTTCAGATATTTTTGGAGACTCTGAACTCAAAATGAAGATCTCATTGAATCCACAGTGTCCAATTAAACTTTGACTAATCAAATTATAATTATTTACATATATATGCATTTTTCTTTGCAATATTTATTTGATATATTATTAACTATACTTTTTTAAGACCAATTATTGTAATGCCGGCTTTTAATTGACATAAAAAATTACATTTCTTACAATGAATGATGTACTTATGTAATGATTTAATTTAGATATTATAAATAATGCATATATAGTTTTGTTTCTTTTTTACTTTTTAATTTATACCATTAGTCTTTATATTTTTTGTGGTGTAAATTACTTCGGTGCACTTATTAATAAATAGAAAGAATAGCCCGGGTAAATTTCTGCTGCTCCTACAACTAGGCGAGATAAAGCTAATTTTATTAGGTATGTCGAGTTTGGATCTATTTTCTTTGTTGAATTTTCTTATTACCGCACCTGGTATAAAGTACAGTATACTTGAAAATTGCTACGGGTACTCCATGACGAGCAGCGCTAAGTATGAAATCTACAAAGCGTATTTTGTTCATTGTATAGTTTATAACATGACTTAAATAGTATTACTTTAACCTTAACCCCTTAGCGGTTTTACATGAGCGAAGCTAGTCATTTATTATGAAACTACAATTACGGTTCTGTAACGGATATAGCAACGTAAATTAAAAGTTAATTGGACTCACGAAGATTTAGCTGAAAATCAACTATTTGCTCATAATATGAGCAATTTATATTCATTGAGTTACGGCCTTTTTACGCATTATTTGAGGGCCGAGTGGCGTAGTAGCCCTGCCTTATACGCTGAAGGTCCCAGGTTCGAGTCCTGGTCGGGGCATTCAATTGGGTGTGAACACAGATGTTTGTTCTCGGGTCATGGTTGTTTATTGTTATACATGTAAGCTTATTAAGCAGGACATAAGCTCTGCTTACTGTAGGGCCTTACAGTAAGTGCTTTTGATTTGGGGATTTATTATTATTATTATTGTTATTTGATTGAAGTTTATACGTTTATAGTTTATAATGTGTTTTGTTTATGATATTTTTGTATATTTTTAGTTTTATTGTATTTTTTTGTATTTTAATTTGTACCTATTTTACACAATGAACTTGTTATCAAAAATTGCTAACTATACGCTGGTAAGTTCAGATTTAAAAATTGCCTTTTGTCTGACAGTAGGCCGGAGGTTTGGCGTTGACTGGTGCGATGTATCTT
The DNA here is from genome assembly GCA_923062675.1 of Marasmarcha lunaedactyla. NCBI lineage: Eukaryota > Metazoa > Arthropoda > Insecta > Lepidoptera > Pterophoridae > Marasmarcha > Marasmarcha lunaedactyla. The sequence continues at coordinate 6,932,713 of OV281342.1, read as the reverse complement.
ACGTTCCATCAATCAATTCTAATACTGATTATTAAAGAGATTTATAAAAACGATTAATATTATCTGTTTGGTTTTTTTCAGAGAGTTGCAGAGCATCATTAGTTTTATTTTCGTTAAAGAATAAATTATATACAGTGTGGATACCACTCATGGGCAAAAAATGAAACCACAAGTAATAATAGTCCACAGAAGTATAACACAATCGAATATTACACGAAAACCCGCAAATTAAATAACTGTCATTTTCAAACAAAATAAATAGCGAAATTAATGCAGTATTAGTATAACACTCTGTTTAGACAACGTACCTTAGCCTCAGCAGAAGAGTGGCAACGATGCACAAGCATGGCGCGATAGGTAGCACGGCGCCGACATCTTCGATTGTTTTTTAACGGTTTGCGACGTAATGAAAAAAAATCACCTACTGTTCATTTTTTAACCGCGCTTTTTTATTTCGTCACGATTTAACTGAACTGAAAATAAACCCAATCATGGCGCACTATCCTATATTGTAGGACAGGTGCGAGTTGCGCCAAATCTCTCCCAATACATACTTAAAGTTAACACTGCATTCTGGCGACATTCGCCATACATTAAAATCATGTATGTATACTCTGCAGCACTGTAAAAATGCTGTTGTGGAGGCATTTTGTTAAAACACACAAAAGTCAAGTACCTAGTGTCAATTTCACCATAAAAAATAAATACTGAATAAATTAAACTACCTAATAACCACAGTTTACAATAATTCTGCACAATGCGCGAGCGCGAGTATCAAAATCTCTGCAATAAGCACATGCGCAGTGGCCCGGAAGTCTAGCGGTGAACTGACGAGTGCGAGTGAGTGACGAAACATAACTTCCCAGTTGGCAAAAATCATAAGTCGTAAATAGTGCAATTGGTGCAATTGTTAGTATTCAATACTTATTTACAATTACGTACCTAAGAAAAGTATGAACTATGATAATCATCAATGCATTAAAATAAGAGTATGTTTGCGTTATTAGAGTTTTTATTATTATTATTTTTAACAATTAACAAATTATTTTAAGGAATGGACTATGTGCCTATTATAATAAATGTTTATTTTTTGTTTTTACGATTGAATTTATGAATTTTAACAGGAGCGATTCGACTTGTCCAGTCTAGGCGTAACACGTAAAACTTATTCATAAGATTTCACTGTCTACTTCTTTATTTATTTTATCTCTAACTACACTCAATAATTTTTAATAAGAACGCTTTTAAGTACCGTTATGATAATTTTAAAACACTATGTACTAAGTGATTAAAGCTTAACATTATGAACATAATCTCGAATCATTTTCTGTTTACAAAACAGGGGTAACTAACTGATTATAACATGCTATCTTACATACAACCCTAGAAAACAAGTTTGGCGGGTTTTTGCCATTTTTCTCAAAAATATGATTTTGCACTTAGCGGCCTTTTACGGTGGGACGGCAGAACAGGTGTGACCACCCTGTACGCGCCCCGCTCAGGGCTCGGCAAATAACGCACTACGTGGCAACGTCGCATTTCTCGAACTAAGTACATAAATAATGTTAATTCAAGTTCATTGACTCATTGACCTAGTGCTGCAAATCTACAGAGAGTGTCTCTACGAATTTGCTCAAAATTAAAACTCTTGTTTTTGACCTAATTACTGGACCGATTTCTTTCATTTTTTGTATACTGTTAGAAAAGGCGATAACAAGTATGAGATTTCATTTATTGCCCATAAGTGGTATCCATACTGTATAATTCCACCATTAATTGACATTTCTATACATTAAATCAATATTCGTTAGTTAAAATACCTACTTTTACTTATATCCAATTGTCACTAACGCCTCTTACCTTAAAAGAAAACAAAAATAGCGTGCTCGCTTACACACTGATCGTAAATCAACAGTCCAAACTCCTTTGCAGAACATCCAATCAACGAACTGGCAGACGATGCGCTTCAAGCCGCCCCCTCCGAACTCGCCGATCGGCTGGCGCGTCGAGTTCCGCCCGTGCGAGGCGCAGCTCACGGACTTTGAGAACGCGGCCATCGTGTGCTTCGTAGTGCTCTTGACGAGGGTGATATTGTCCTACAACTTGAACTTTGTCATGCCTATCAGTAAGGTGAGTGATCTAGTTTAAATTATTCATTGTCTTAGAGACGAGGTTATTTAACTGTAAATTAGTAAGTTCTGCCTGACTGCTGTAAGTGCTTGTTCACGGAGGAACGCGCGGGCGCGGGCGCGGTGTACGTGGCGAGCTCGTGTTCCGTTGGCCGCCAAGCGTTTGCGCGAGTGTGACGTGTTGTCAGAAGTTGGAAAGAAGGTCGACGATTTTTTATTTTTAACCGAAAATTAATACCTAAAGAGGGAGATGATAAAAATTAGAATTGGTGTGCACGAAATTAATAAAGTAAGAGAACGGTTTGGTGAATTTCGTACTTTATATAGTAATTTGAGAGAACATCCTTTAAGAAATTTTGGGATATATCAGGATGACCGTCAACTTATTTGATTACAGCATTGAAGAACGACATGATATATTTTGGTAACAACGTGCTATCGTGTCTAGCGACAAGTTCAACATGGTTGAACTTACCTGACGTCGCGAGTGACTCGCGCGCTCCGCCGCTAGTACGACGTGAACACACACAAACATGTCACGCGTTTGATATTGCGCCGCGCGCGCCTGTCGCTACTTGCCCGCTAGTTAGACCACACGCGCGTTTCGTACGTGAACACTTTGATATTGGATTAGATCATATAGTTGATATTGCGCCGCGCGCGCCTGTCGCTACTTGCCCGCTAGTTAGACCACACGCGCGTTTCGTACGTGAACACTTTGATATTGGATTAGATCATATAGTTGATATTGCGCCGCGCGCGCCTGTCGCTACTTGCCCGCTAGTTAGACCACACGCGCGTTTCGTACGTGAACACTTTGATATTGGATTAGATCATATAGTTGATATTGCGCCGCGCGCGCCTGTCGCTACTTGCCCGCTAGTTAGACCACACGCGCGTTTCGTACGTGAACACTTTGATATTGGATTAGATCATATAGTTGATATTGCGCCGCGCGCGCCTGTCGCTACTTGCCCGCTAGTTAGACCACACGTGCGTTTCGTACGTGAACACTTTGATATTGGATTAGATCATATAGTTGATATTGCGCCGCGCGCGCCTGTCGCTACTTGCCCGCTAGTTAGACCACACGCGCGTTTCGTACGTGAACACTTTGATATTGGATTAGATCATATAGTTGATATTGCGCCGCGCGCGCCTGTCGCTACTTGCCCGCTAGTTAGACCACACGTACGTTTCGTACGTGAACACTTTGATATTGGATTAGATCATATAGTTGATATTGCGCCGCGCGCGCCTGTCGCTACTTGCCCGCTAGTTAGACCACACGCGCGTTTCGTACGTGAACACTTTGATATTGGATTAGATCATATAGTTGATATTGCGCCGCGCGCGCCTGTCGCTACTTGCCCGCTAGTTAGACCACACGCGCGTTTCGTACGTGAACACTTTGATATTGGATTAGATCATATAGTTGATATTGCGCCGCGCGCGCCTGTCGCTACTTGCCCGCTAGTTAGACCACACGCGCGTTTCGTACGTGAACACTTTGATATTGGATTAGATCATATAGTTGATATTGCGCCGCGCGCGCCTGTCGCTACTTGCCCGCTAGTTAGACCACACGTGCGTTTCGTACGTGAACACTTTGATATTGGATTAGATCATATAGTTGATATTGCGCCGCGCGCGCCTGTCGCTACTTGCCCGCTAGTTAGACCACACGCGCGTTTCGTACGTGAACACTTTGATATTGGATTAGATCATATAGTTGATATTGCGCCGCGCGCGCCTGTCGCTACTTGCCCGCTAGTTAGACCACACGTGCGTTTCGTACGTGAACACTTTGATATTGGATTAGATCATATAGTTGATATTGCGCCGCGCGCGCCTGTCGCTACTTGCCCGCTAGTTAGACCACACGCGCGTTTCGTACGTGAACACTTTGATATTGGATTAGATCATATAGTTGATATTGCGCCGCGCGCGCCTGTCGCTACTTGCCCGCTAGTTAGACCACACGCGCATTTCGTACGTGAACACTTTGATATTGGATTAGATCATATAGTTGATATTGCGCCGCGCGCGCCTGTCGCTACTTGCCCGCTAGTTAGACCACACGTGCGTTTCGTACGTGAACACTTTGATATTGGATTAGATCATATAGTTGATATTGCGCCGCGCGCGCCTGTCGCTACTTGCCCGCTAGTTAGACCACACGCGCGTTTCGTACGTGAACACTTTGATATTGGATTAGATCATATAGTTGATATTGCGCCGCGCGCGCCTGTCGCTACTTGCCCGCTAGTTAGACCACACGCGCATTTCGTACGTGAACACTTTGATATTGGATTAGATCATATAGTTGATATTGCGCCGCGCGCGCCTGTCGCTACTTGCCCGCTAGTTAGACCACACGCGCGTTTCGTACGTGAACACTTTGATATTGGATTAGATCATATAGTTGATATTGCGCCGCGCGCGCCTGTCGCTACTTGCCCGCTAGTTAGACCACACGTGCGTTTCGTACGTGAACACTTTGATATTGGATTAGATCATATAGTTGATATTGCGCCGCGCGCGCCTGTCGCTACTTGCCCGCTAGTTAGACCACACGCGCGTTTCGTACGTGAACACTTTGATATTGGATTAGATCATATAGTTGATATTGCGCCGCGCGCGCCTGTCGCTACTTGCCCGCTAGTTAGACCACACGCGCGTTTCGTACGTGAACACTTTGATATTGGATTAGATCATATAGTTGATATTGCGCCGCGCGCGCCTGTCGCTACTTGCCCGCTAGTTAGACCACACGTGCGTTTCGTACGTGAACACTTTGATATTGGATTAGATCATATAGTTGATATTGCGCCGCGCGCGCCTGTCGCTAATTGCCCGCTAGTTAGACCACACGTGCGTTTCGTACGTGAACACTTTGATATTGGATTAGATCATATAGTTGATATTGCGCCGCGCGCGCCTGTCGCTAATTGCCCGCTAGTTAGACCACACGTGCGTTTCGTACGTGAACACTTTGATATTGGATTAGATCATATAGTTGATATTGCGCCGCGCGCGCCTGTCGCTACTTGCCCGCTAGTTAGACCACACGTGCGTTTCGTACGTGAACACTTAGATATTGGATTAGATCATATAGTTGATATTGCGCCGCGCGCGCCTGTCGCTACTTGCCCGCTAGTTAGACCACACGCGCGTTTCGTACGTGAACACTTTGATATTGGATTAGATCATATAGTTGATATTGCGCCGCGCGCGCCTGTCGCTACTTGCCCGCTAGTTAGACCACACGTGCGTTTCGTACGTGAACACTTTGATATTGGATTAGATCATATAGTTGATATTGCGCCGCGCGCGCCTGTCGCTACTTGCCCGCTAGTTAGACCACACGCGCGTTTCGTACGTGAACACTTTGATATTGGATTAGATCATATAGTTGATATTGCGCCGCGCGCGCCTGTCGCTACTTGCCCGATAGTTAGACCACACGTGCGTTTCGTTCGTGAACACTTTGATATTGGATTAGATCATATAGTTGATATTGCGCCGCGCGCGCCTGTCGCTAATTGCCCGCTAGTTAGACCACACGTGCGTTTCGTACGTGAACACTTTGATATTGGATTAGATCATATAGTTGATATTGCGCCGCGCGCGCCTGTCGCTACTTGCCCGCTAGTTAGACCACACGTGCGTTTCGTACGTGAACACTTTGATATTGGATTAGATCATATAGTTGATATTGCGCCGCGCGCGCCTGTCGCTACTTGCCCGCTAGTTAGACCACACGTGCGTTTCGTACGTGAACACTTTGATATTGGATTAGATCATATAGTTGATATTGCGCCGCGCGCGCCTGTCGCTACTTGCCCGCTAGTTAGACCACACGCGCGTTTCGTACGTGAACACTTTGATATTGGATTAGATCATATAGTTGATATTGCGCCGCGCGCGCCTGTCGCTACTTGCCCGCTAGTTAGACCACACGTGCGTTTCGTACGTGAACACTTTGATATTGGATTAGATCATATAGTTGATATTGCGCCGCGCGCGCCTGTCGCTACTTGCCCGCTAGTTAGACCACACGTGCGTTTCGTACGTGAACACTTTGATATTGGATTAGATCATATAGTTGATATTGCGCCGCGCGCGCCTGTCGCTACTTGCCCGCTAGTTAGACCACACGCGCGTTTCGTACGTGAACACTTTGATATTGGATTAGATCATATAGTTGATATTGAGCCGCGCGCGCCTGTCGCTACTTGCCCGCTAGTTAGACCACACGTGCGTTTCGTACGTGAACACTTTGATATTGGATTAGATCATATAGTTGATATTGCGCCGCGCGCGCCTGTCGCTACTTGCCCGCTAGTTAGACCACACGCGCGTTTCGTACGTGAACACTTTGATATTGGATTAGATCATATAGTTGACATTGCGCCGCGCGCGCCTGTCGCTACTTGCCCGCTAGTTAGACCACACGCGCGTTTCGTACGTGAACACTTTGATATTGGATTAGATCATATAGTTGATATTACGCCGCGCGCGCCTGTCGCTACTTGCCCGCTAGTTAGACCACACGTGCGTTTCGTACGTGAACACTTTGATATTGGATTAGATCATATAGTTGATATTGCGCCGCGCGCGCCTGTCGCTACTTGCCCGCTAGTTAGACCACACGTGCGTTTCGTACGTGAACACTTTGATATTGGATCAGATCATATAGTTGATATTGCGCCGCGCGCGCCTGTCGCTACTTGCCCGCTAGTTAGACCACACGTGCGTTTCGTACGTGAACACTTTGATATTGGATTAGATCATATAGTTGATATTGCGCCGCGCGCGCCTGTCGCTACTTGCCCGCTAGTTAGACCGCACGTGCGTTTCGTACGTGAACACTTTGATATTGGATTAGATCATATAGTTGATATTGCGCCGCGCGCGCCTGTCGCTACTTGCCCGATAGTTAGACCACACGTGCGTTTCGTTCGTGAACACTTTGATATTGGATTAGATCATATAGTTGATATTGCGCCGCGCGCGCCTGTCGCTAATTGCCCGCTAGTTAGACCACACGTGCGTTTCGTACGTGAACACTTTGATATTGGATTAGATCATATAGTTGATATTGCGCCGCGCGCGCCTGTCGCTACTTGCCCGCTAGTTAGACCACACGTGCGTTTCGTACGTGAACACTTTGATATTGGATTAGATCATATAGTTGATATTGCGCCGCGCGCGCCTGTCGCTAATTGCCCGCTAGTTAGACCACACGTGCGTTTCGTACGTGAACACTTTGATATTGGATTAGATCATATAGTTGATATTGCGCCGCGCGCGCCTGTCGCTACTTGCCCGCTAGTTCGACCACACGCGCGTTTCGTACGTGAACACTTTGATATTGGATTAGATCATATAGTTGATATTGCGCCGCGCGCGCCTGTCGCTACTTGCCCGCTAGTTAGACCACACGTGCGTTTCGTACGTGAACACTTTGATATTGGATTAGATCATATAGTTGATATTGCGCCGCGCGCGCCTGTCGCTACTTGCCCGCTAGTTAGACCGCACGCGCGTTTCGTACGTGAACACTTTGATATTGGATTAGATCATATAGTTGATATTGCGCCGCGCGCGCCTGTCGCTACTTGCCCGCTAGTTAGACCACACGCGCGTTTCGTACGTGAACACTTTGATATTGGATTAGATCATATAGTTGATATTGCGCCGCGCGCGCCTGTCGCTACTTGCCCGCTAGTTAGACCACACGTGCGTTTCGTACGTGAACACTTTGATATTGGATTAGATCATATAGTTGATATTGCGCCGCGCGCGCCTGTCGCTACTTGCCCGCTAGTTAGACCGCACGTGCGTTTCGTACGTGAACACTTTGATATTGGATTAGATCATATAGTTGATATTGCGCCGCGCGCGCCTGTCGCTACTTGCCCGCTAGTTAGACCACACGTGCGTTTCGTACGTGAACACTTTGATATTGGATTAGATCATATAGTTGATATTGCGCCGCGCGCGCCTGTCGCTAATTGCCCGCTAGTTAGACCACACGTGCGTTTCGTACGTGAACACTTTGATATTGGATTAGATCATATAGTTGATATTGCGCCGCGCGCGCCTGTCGCTAATTGCCCGCTAGTTAGACCACACGTGCGTTTCGTACGTGAACACTTTGATATTGGATTAGATCATATAGTTGATATTGCGCCGCGCGCGCCTGTCGCTACTTGCCCGCTAGTTAGACCACACGTGCGTTTCGTACGTGAACACTTTGATATTGGATTAGATCATATAGTTGATATTGCGCCGCGCGCGCCTGTCGCTACTTGCCCGCTAGTTAGACCACACGCGCGTTTCGTACGTGAACACTTTGATATTGGATTAGATCATATAGTTGATATTGCGCCGCGCGCGCCTGTCGCTACTTGCCCGCTAGTTAGACCACACGTGCGTTTCGTACGTGAACACTTTGATATTGGATTAGATCATATAGTTGATATTGCGCCGCGCGCGCCTGTCGCTACTTGCCCGCTAGTTAGACCACACGCGCGTTTCGTACGTGAACACTTTGATATTGGATTAGATCATATAGTTGATATTGCGCCGCGCGCGCCTGTCGCTACTTGCCCGATAGTTAGACCACACGTGCGTTTCGTTCGTGAACACTTTGATATTGGATTAGATCATATAGTTGATATTGCGCCGCGCGCGCCTGTCGCTAATTGCCCGCTAGTTAGACCACACGTGCGTTTCGTACGTGAACACTTTGATATTGGATTAGATCATATAGTTGATATTGCGCCGCGCGCGCCTGTCGCTACTTGCCCGCTAGTTAGACCACACGTGCGTTTCGTACGTGAACACTTTGATATTGGATTAGATCATATAGTTGATATTGCGCCGCGCGCGCCTGTCGCTACTTGCCCGCTAGTTAGACCACACGTGCGTTTCGTACGTGAACACTTTGATATTGGATTAGATCATATAGTTGATATTGCGCCGCGCGCGCCTGTCGCTACTTGCCCGCTAGTTAGACCACACGCGCGTTTCGTACGTGAACACTTTGATATTGGATTAGATCATATAGTTGATATTGCGCCGCGCGCGCCTGTCGCTACTTGCCCGCTAGTTAGACCACACGCGCGTTTCGTACGTGAACATTTTGATATTGGATTAGATCATATAGTTGATATTGCGCCGCGCGCGCCTGTCGCTAATTGCCCGCTAGTTAGACCACACGTGCGTTTCGTACGTGAGCACTTTGATATTGGATTAGATCATATAGTTGATATTGCGCCGCGCGCGCCTGTCGCTACTTGCCCGCTAGTTAGACCACACGTGCGTTTCGTACGTGAACACTTTGATATTGGATTAGATCATATAGTTGATATTGCGCCGCGCGCGCCTGTCGCTACTTGCCCGCTAGTTAGACCACACGCGCGTTTCGTACGTGAACACTTTGATATTGGATTAGATCATATAGTTGATATCGCGCCGCGCGCGCCTGTCGCTACTTGCCCGCTAGTTATACCACACGCGCGTTTCGTACGTGAACACTTTGATATTGGATTAGATCATATAGTTGATATTGCGCCGCGCGCGCCTGTCGCTACTTGCCCGCTAGTTAGACCACACGTGCGTTTCGTACGTGAACACTTTGATATTGGATTAGATCATATAGTTGATATTGCGCCGCGCGCGCCTGTCGCTACTTGCCCGCTAGTTAGACCGCACGTGCGTTTCGTACGTGAACACTTTGATATTGGATTAGATCATATAGTTGATATTGCGCCGCGCGCGCCTGTCGCTACTTGCCCGATAGTTAGACCACACGTGCGTTTCGTTCGTGAACACTTTGATATTGGATTAGATCATATAGTTGATATTGCGCCGCGCGCGCCTGTCGCTAATTGCCCGCTAGTTAGACCACACGTGCGTTTCGTACGTGAACACTTTGATATTGGATTAGATCATATAGTTGATATTGCGCCGCGCGCGCCTGTCGCTACTTGCCCGCTAGTTAGACCACACGTGCGTTTCGTACGTGAACACTTTGATATTGGATTAGATCATATAGTTGATATTGCGCCGCGCGCGCCTGTCGCTAATTGCCCGCTAGTTAGACCACACGTGCGTTTCGTACGTGAACACTTTGATATTGGATTAGATCATATAGTTGATATTGCGCCGCGCGCGCCTGTCGCTACTTGCCCGCTAGTTCGACCACACGCGCGTTTCGTACGTGAACACTTTGATATTGGATTAGATCATATAGTTGATATTGCGCCGCGCGCGCCTGTCGCTACTTGCCCGCTAGTTAGACCACACGTGCGTTTCGTACGTGAACACTTTGATATTGGATTAGATCATATAGTTGATATTGCGCCGCGCGCGCCTGTCGCTACTTGCCCGCTAGTTAGACCGCACGCGCGTTTCGTACGTGAACACTTTGATATTGGATTAGATCATATAGTTGATATTGCGCCGCGCGCGCCTGTCGCTACTTGCCCGCTAGTTAGACCACACGCGCGTTTCGTACGTGAACACTTTGATATTGGATTAGATCATATAGTTGATATTGCGCCGCGCGCGCCTGTCGCTACTTGCCCGCTAGTTAGACCACACGTGCGTTTCGTACGTGAACACTTTGATATTGGATTAGATCATATAGTTGATATTGCGCCGCGCGCGCCTGTCGCTACTTGCCCGCTAGTTAGACCACACGCGCGTTTCGTACGTGAACACTTTGATATTGGATTAGATCATATAGTTGATATTGCGCCGCGCGCGCCTGTCGCTACTTGCCCGCTAGTTAGACCACACGCGCGTTTCGTACGTGAACACTTTGATATTGGATTAGATCATATAGTTGATATTGCGCCGCGCGCGCCTGTCGCTACTTGCCCGCTAGTTCGACCACACGCGCGTTTCGTACGTGAACACTTTGATATTGGATTAGATCATATAGTTGATATTGCGCCGCGCGCGCCTGTCGCTACTTGCCCGCTAGTTAGACCACACGTGCGTTTCGTACGTGAACACTTTGATATTGGATTAGATCATATAGTTGATATTGCGCCGCGCGCGCCTGTCGCTACTTGCCCGCTAGTTAGACCACACGCGCGTTTCGTACGTGAACACTTTGATATTGGATTAGATCATATAGTTGATATTGCGCCGCGCGCGCCTGTCGCTACTTGCCCGCTAGTTAGACCACACGCGCGTTTCGTACGTGAACATTTTGATATTGGATTAGATCATATAGTTGATATTGCGCCGCGCGCGCCTGTCGCTAATTGCCCGCTAGTTAGACCACACGTGCGTTTCGTACGTGAGCACTTTGATATTGGATTAGATCATATAGTTGATATTGCGCCGCGCGCGCCTGTCGCTACTTGCCCGCTAGTTAGACCACACGTGCGTTTCGTACGTGAACACTTTGATATTGGATTAGATCATATAGTTGATATTGCGCCGCGCGCGCCTGTCGCTACTTGCCCGCTAGTTAGACCACACGCGCGTTTCGTACGTGAACACTTTGATATTGGATTAGATCATATAGTTGATATCGCGCCGCGCGCGCCTGTCGCTACTTGCCCGCTAGTTATACCACACGCGCGTTTCGTACGTGAACACTTTGATATTGGATTAGATCATATAGTTGATATTGCGCCGCGCGCGCCTGTCGCTACTTGCCCGCTAGTTAGACCACACGTGCGTTTCGTACGTGAACACTTTGATATTGGATTAGATCATATAGTTGATATTGCGCCGCGCGCGCCTGTCGCTACTTGCCCGCTAGTTAGACCGCACGTGCGTTTCGTACGTGAACACTTTGATATTGGATTAGATCATATAGTTGATATTGCGCCGCGCGCGCCTGTCGCTACTTGCCCGATAGTTAGACCACACGTGCGTTTCGTTCGTGAACACTTTGATATTGGATTAGATCATATAGTTGATATTGCGCCGCGCGCGCCTGTCGCTAATTGCCCGCTAGTTAGACCACACGTGCGTTTCGTACGTGAACACTTTGATATTGGATTAGATCATATAGTTGATATTGCGCCGCGCGCGCCTGTCGCTACTTGCCCGCTAGTTAGACCACACGTGCGTTTCGTACGTGAACACTTTGATATTGGATTAGATCATATAGTTGATATTGCGCCGCGCGCGCCTGTCGCTACTTGCCCGCTAGTTAGACCACACGTGCGTTTCGTACGTGAACACTTTGATATTGGATTAGATCATATAGTTGATATTGCGCCGCGCGCGCCTGTCGCTACTTGCCCGCTAGTTCGACCACACGCGCGTTTCGTACGTGAACACTTTGATATTGGATTAGATCATATAGTTGATATTGCGCCGCGCGCGCCTGTCGCTACTTGCCCGCTAGTTAGACCACACGTGCGTTTCGTACGTGAACACTTTGATATTGGATTAGATCATATAGTTGATATTGCGCCGCGCGCGCCTGTCGCTACTTGCCCGCTAGTTAGACCACACGCGCGTTTCGTACGTGAACACTTTGATATTGGATTAGATCATATAGTTGATATTGCGCCGCGCGCGCCTGTCGCTACTTGCCCGCTAGTTAGACCACACGCGCGTTTCGTACGTGAACACTTTGATATTGGATTAGATCATATAGTTGATATTGCGCCGCGCGCGCCTGTCGCTACTTGCCCGCTAGTTAGACCACACGTGCGTTTCGTACGTGAACACTTTGATATTGGATTAGATCATATAGTTGATATTGCGCCGCGCGCGCCTGTCGCTACTTGCCCGCTAGTTAGACCGCACGTGCGTTTCGTACGTGAACACTTTGATATTGGATTAGATCATATAGTTGATATTGCGCCGCGCGCGCCTGTCGCTACTTGCCCGATAGTTAGACCACACGTGCGTTTCGTTCGTGAACACTTTGATATTGGATTAGATCATATAGTTGATATTGCGCCGCGCGCGCCTGTCGCTAATTGCCCGCTAGTTAGACCACACGTGCGTTTCGTACGTGAACACTTTGATATTGGATTAGATCATATAGTTGATATTGCGCCGCGCGCGCCTGTCGCTACTTGCCCGCTAGTTAGACCACACGTGCGTTTCGTACGTGAACACTTTGATATTGGATTAGATCATATAGTTGATATTGAGCCGCGCGCGCCTGTCGCTACTTGCCCGCTAGTTAGACCACACGTGCGTTTCGTACGTGAACACTTTGATATTGGATTAGATCATATAGTTGATATTGCGCCGCGCGCGCCTGTCGCTACTTGCCCGCTAGTTAGACCACACGCGCGTTTCGTACGTGAACACTTTGATATTGGATTAGATCATATAGTTGATATTGCGCCGCGCGCGCCTGTCGCTACTTGCCCGCTAGTTAGACCACACGTGCGTTTCGTACGTGAACACTTTGATATTGGATTAGATCATATAGTAGATATTGCGCCGCGCGCGCCTGTCGCTACTTGCCCGCTAGTTAGACCACACGTGCGTTTCGTACGTGAACACTTTGATATTGGATTAGATCATATAGTTGATATTGCGCCGCGCGCGCCTGTCGCTACTTGCCCGCTAGTTAGACCACACGTGCGTTTCGTACGTGAACACTTTGATATTGGATTAGATCATATAGTTGATATTGCGCCGCGCGCGCCTGTCGCTACTTGCCCGCTAGTTAGACCACACGTGCGTTTCGTACGTGAACACTTTGATATTGGATTAGATCATATAGTTGATATTGCGCCGCGCGCGCCTGTCGCTACTTGCCCGCTAGTTAGACCACACGCGCGTTTCGTACGTGAACACTTTGATATTGGATTAGATCATATAGTTGATATTGCGCCGCGCGCGCCTGTCGCTACTTGCCCGCTAGTTAGACCACACGCGCGTTTCGTACGTGAACACTTTGATATTGGATCAGATCATATAGTTGATATTTCGCGACCGCGCCCGCGAGTCAACGTGAACAAGCAGTAAGTGTGCGCGTATCTACGTTTATCGATCTCCGTGATCCTGCAACAGTGTCCTCATATCGAAACCTCTGAATTAAAAATGGAAGAAGGAATCCCGTAAATACCTTAAAGATTAAGTTAATTTTAAGATTGTAGTGAATTCAGCATTTACTACGTGTGGAGACGTACCGGTGACGCGCTACTCCACCACCCAATCACAACGCGTGATCTACATCGCAATATCAACTTTACTAAAGCTATTACTATATATAGGACACCCTTTTCCATCGGTGGGAACGCCTGGTTAGTCCCTAAAGAGATATTTATTGGCATAGGTTATAGTTATAGGTTTGTCTGTCGTGTTTTGTTTGAGGTTAAATTCATTTCAAGAAAGCAGCTATAGTGTGCTTTGTCATGATCATGGTCTTGATGAGGGTCAAACTGCCCTATAACCTTAACTTTGTCTTGTCTATTGGTTACTGACTGTCCCTGTTCACATGTTATTATGTAGCTTTCATAATTTTAAAATAATTTTTGAAATCAGTTGGGATTTTTACTGCTTGTCTATTACATATAAACAACGGTCTAGATCAATTTAACCACACACTAATCGTATGAACTTCTCAGGTGGATGAGAACATGCAACGCGCCCAGAAACGTGGGGCCGTGCTGAACCAGCGCTTCTGGTGGCGGCGCGACGTAGGGGCCCCTAAGAACGTGGCCCCCGCCGCAGCGCCCGCGCAGGCCGACGACTACGCCGAGATGACCATCGACGAGATTGTCAACGGCAAGGTAGTCAGACAGAGTGTATTGATAGTTTGGATCAACTGATGATCTATCTGGCTTAAGTTAAACTTATGTGGGCTCCACTAAACGCGGCCCCAAATGCGTGTTAACCCTGTATATATGCAGCAATTGTGTGCGTGACAAAGATGTACTGAGTGTACACGCGCACCAAAGTGACAAGAACACTGTTTGACAAGACGACGGCTGCTACACAAAATTAAGTTGCAAGTTTACAATTACACGCGCTTCAAGCACGGCGCGCACAAATAAGTGGGACCGTCTATACTACTTGTATTGAATGAATATGAAATCTTACTAAGACTTGTAAGTTTTGAAATCTAGCATCTGCAATGGAATAATAGGTAGATACGATAGTCAAGTTCAAATTGCATTACTTTAGAGCTACCATAATGTTACCATAATACAGAAATTTACTGCATTAGCTCTAAAATCTTTTTAATTTACTTTAAAAGTTGTTTCTATATACAGGATGTCCAGAAGGTCAACGTCCAAATGGAAGGGGTTCACGCGCCATGGTCCAAATAGTAAAAATAAAAAAAAAAATTTAAAAAAATCCATGTGGATTAGTTTAGTAAATATAGGATGATTTCCAAAATAAGTGAAAAATCACTCCTAATTGAGTAATTCGTATGGTGAATCTGTAAATGTTGCCCGATTTTGATTTTTTTGTTCAGTTATTAATTGGTTACTAAATTTTCTTATGTAATAAAGCTTTGATACAAGCAAATCTATTATGGTACGATAGAAAAAAAGCAATAAAGAAAAAACAAATTTGTCGCAATTTTTTATACCTTATTTTTTCTGCTCCACCGTGTAAAAAACATGTATGAAATGAGGCTGGCATTTACTCTCAAAAGTTGGCGCGCATCTAATGCAGTTTCTAAAAAGGTATAATACTCGGCACTTCAATTGATCTGATTTTATTTATGATCTTTAAATAGAGGAACCACCTATTTTTAAAATTATTAAAAATGAGTAAAGAGATGTAGAATACTACTAAAAGATTACAGGGGAGCGACTCCCTGGATCGTCTACCTGAGCAACTGTCCCTGGTGTGAATATTGCTATCCACACTGCGGGGTATTTGAATAGATGGCTGGTAACTGGAAAATCTTAAATCATTCCCGAATAGAAAAACACTCTCGGCACGACTAGGCACTGACCTAATATGCTTTCCTGCGGCGAATCCAGGCAGAGGGTTCCTTGATTCGAATACCAGCACTGACACCTCACAAGATCTTTGATTCACAGCGAATGTTGAGGGTTATTTCTTGTAATAAGTTATATTTTCGTGGAGCGGCCGGCGCGCTCGCGGTAAGGGAAGCGAAGCGAACTATACGAATGTTCACTAGGCGGCGCTGATGCTCGTGACAGTGACATTTGTCACAAGCGCGGTAAAGTTCATGCTGGTCGGTTTGTAGGTACCCACCATCATTCAACCAGCAAAGAAACAAAATGTGGTTCAGCGTGCCCAGTAGTGCGATGAGACAGAGTAGTGCCATAATGACAGATGGCGTTAGTGACGAGTCAACATCAGCTCTAATAAGATTATTTAATTAAAAATAGAAAAAGTACTATTTTGATTAATTGAAGCAAGTGCAAATGTTCTGTGTGTCGTAAAACAGTGGTGATACTGTTTGCAACAGTTATCAGTAAGAGATTCGTAAAAAGGAAACGTTATAAATACACGATTGCTACCGTTGCAATTTGTATGAAGAGGGGAGCTAATCGTCTGGTTATAACTGTTGAGTGTCGCCGTCCCTCTATTCATCAAAAGGGTAATCGACTGAACGCCGAATTCAATCAAATTCAAATCGATAAACATCAAAAACAACAGTGAAAAAGTGTGAGTGGCAATTCTTTGTTCTTAACATTAACCAACGAGTACCCACTATAATAATAACCAAAATTTTACGAGGATAGTAACTCCCTATTTCATCGTCATACTACGAGACTGTGTAGCGTAGTGGTCGAGATGTCGTCGCTAGGGGAACGTCTAGGTGCCTTGATCAACGGTTGTCGGTTCGAATCTCGAAAAATTATTCATATCGTCTTTTTTGCTTTATTTTTACTTTTTCTCTCTAAATTTTAGTTGTAATAAATTAGAACCATTATTTGATATTTTTTGTATTAATTCTAAATCTAGATTTACTTCTGCATTATTATTTTTCTTTAAATTTATTACAAATTTTAAAGTATCTAGTCTTTATGTTGTTACTTCATTGTCATTTCTTTTAACCTAATAGTGGGCAGTGTTAATCATCTTTGTAATAAATAAATAAAATGAAAAATTAATTAATAAATAAATCATTTTGTGTTGCTTTGAAGATTTTTGGCACTGAAATTATTACTAATAATTGATGAATAGCATTTTTAATTTACTGTTACTAGATTCAAATTTACTTATATGTTTAAATAGTTTGATCAGATCTTATAATAATAAAATTTTGTTGTTGCATTTAATCACTATTATTTAAAATGTTAGTTATATTTATTTGTCATTGACATTAAGTATTAAACACATATTTTGATAACTCATTTAATTTTAAATACGACATCTTATTTAATTTATTAAAATATTTTTTTATATGTGGTTATATTATTATTATTTATATTAACAATATTGATTGACAGAATTTATTAATTAACATTATTTTTATTTAATTTATGGACATCTGTTTTTTGTTGTAAGTACTATTCATTAAATTGAGACTATAATTTTCTGTTGTTGTTTACTATTTATATATTTATTTTTACTCTTTTTCGAAAATAAAGACTTGTGCTGGCTGTGTAAAAAATATACATGAGAATGAATCCAACACTGTTTGCACTTCTGATGGCTGTAATAAATCCTTTCATAATTTGTGTATTAATACGGCTGGTATATCGCAAGCACAAGCAAAAAATTGGATTTGTCCTGATTGTTGCGTTATTGCCCGCAAAAAAGGTGGTGATAACTCTTCTACGCCGGTACGTGGAACATCTGATAATGTCACAGTGCGTCAAAAAAGCGTTCCCAAGGTTCCTTCCACGCAGCCTTCAAAACAAATTCCTGCATCACAGAGTATAACACAGTTTGCAATTGAAGATTTAAGGCAAGTTGTTAGGTCGGAGGTTAGCGCTATACAAAACAATCTTCTCAAGGAACTGCATAGCAGTCTGAGCCAATTGTTCAAGTCGGAATTTCGTTCTATTAAGGAAGAAATCTAAAGCCTAACTAGGTCAGTAACTTATTTAAGCGAGGAGTACGAGGTCATTAAATCAACACTTGATAAAGCTAAGAAGGAGGTCGTAAGTTTGCAAAAAGAAAATGTTGCGCTTAAGGAAACTGTTACTAATATGAACACTAGATTGGAGAGCATTGAACAACACAGTCGTTCTTGTTATCTGGAAATTCAGTGCGTACCAGAACATAAGAATGAAAACCTGCCCTCCATAATAAAGCAGCTCGCTAAGTCAGTGAATTATGGAATTGTTGAATCTGATATTCATCATTATACTCGTGTTTCAAAAATCTCCCAAATTACCTCGCGTCCAAGGTCAATCGTTGTGAAACTAGCAACGCCAAGAATTCGGGACACATTCTTAGCCAGCGTAATAAAGTATAATCGGTCTAATACAAAGGATAAGCTTAACACTTGTCACCTTGGTTTTGGCGGAGAGAAAAAACCAATATATGTAACAGAGCATTTATCGCAATCAAACCGATCTCTTCATGCTGCGGCCCGTCTGAAAGCCAAAACTAGCGGATACAAATTTGTTTGGATAAAAAATGGGAAAATCTTCATGAGAAAGACCGAGAACTCTGAGTACATTTATGTAAAAAATCCTCCTAAAAAGTCCTAGATAGACTGACCTAGGTTTCGAGTAGTACCCAATCAAAAGGAACGCTCTGCATCCTTAAGAACTAAAATTCCATTCGCTTAGTATTTATTACCAGAATGTAAGGGGTCTACGAATGAAAACACTTTAATTTTTCTGTAACTTGTCCAGCCTAAATTATGACATCATAGTGTTAACAGAGACATGGCTTAATGATGGTGTGCTTGATTATGAACTTTTCGATGAACGATATGTCGTCTACAGGAAGGATAGAGTTGCGGTTAATAAAAGAGGCAGAAGAAAAGAGGGTGGTGGTGTTCTCATAGCCGTTTGTAAAAACATTAACTCTAGTCGCTTACAAAACTACGAAAGTAGTGAGTATGAAGACCTCTGGGTGGCTATAGAGCCTAACAAAAAGTTGAGCTTTACGTTGCGCTATTTATCTACCACCTCCTGTAAAAAAAGACATCTTGACTTCATTTTTAGATCACTGTAACAATAACTTCGAACGTTTGGAAAACATATGCTTCATTGGAGATTTTAATTTAAGTTGTATAACTTGGGCAACGTCACAGACTTCTTCCATCCCGGCTCCAACCCATCACGGCTCAACCTTGGCTCAGCTACTAGTTGATTTCGTTTCGCTCAACAATTTATATCAATATAACAATATTTTTTATAATATTTAATATTTTTATAATAAAATACTTGATTTAGTTTTGTGTAATCAAAATCTCCAAATAGTCTCGTGAAAATTGATTCTCACCATCCTCCGTTACATATAATTTTAAGAATCCCTAAAGTAAATTTGCTCCTTTCTAGTAAGAATAGTTTCAAACCCAATTTTTTCAGGGCCGATTACAAGTTAACAGAATCCGTGTTGAACGAGATTGACTGGATTGGGGAGTTTGGTTCTTGTGTAGATGTAAATGCCATGGTTAGCACATTTTACAAACATCTATATGATATTATAGATCAATATATTCCCAAAACTAAAGCTCACAACAGGAACTATCCTACATGGTACTCTAAACAACTAATAAGAATGTTAAAAGAAAAACACAAACTACTTAAGAGATATAAAATTCATAAAAATCCTCTCGACGAAATTTCGCTCCAGATTGTTAGTAATAGATGCGCAGCTCTTACCACTCGTTGTTATAAGACTTATGTCAATAAAATAGAGGAGAGTATTTCAACAAATCCAAAATATTTCTGGTCATTTATAAAGTCTAAAAAAGGTTCAATTTCATATTATCCAGGTAAAATGACTTACAAAAATAAAACAGCCACAGACGGCTCAGATATATGCAACATGTTCAGTGATCATTTTTCCTCGGTTTTTTTGCCGTCAGATGAGTGCGAAACTGTTCAGATAGATGCAGGTTTTACTTCCTCGGACAAGGTCAACAATGATGGTCGTGTTTGTGATGGTATTCTCTTGGAGCAAAAGTCTGTCCTTACAAAACTGAAAAGACTTGATATCCATAAAGGAGCTGGTCCTGACGGGATACCACCGGTCTTCGTAGTGAATTGTGCATCATCTCTTAGTCTTCCCTTGACTCTCATATACAATAAATCTTTATCGTCAGGCGTTTTCCCTGTTAAGTGGAAGGTGGCAAAAATCGTTCCTGTACACAAAAGCGGTAATCTTGATCTTATAATTAATTATAGACCAATATCAATATTAACAGTTTTCGCTAAAATATTTGAATCCTTGATTTGTCCTATAATGCATAACCATATGAAGCAGTCACTCATAGATCACCAGCACGGTTTTGTCAAGGGGAGGTCAACAACTACTAATCTACTTTCATATGTTGATACACTGGTCGAAGCTTTAGATGCTCAAGAACAAGTAGATGTAATTTATACAGATTTTTCGAAGGCCTTCGACAGGGTGTGTCATACGAATTTACTTCGCAAACTGTCAAAGTATGGTTTTGGCGGTTCACTGTTGCGTTGGTTACAGTCGTACCTTGCTGAACGATCTCAATTTGTTGTTCTGAAGGGTTTCCAATCAAGTCTTTCCCCAACAAGTTCTGGAGTACCACAAGGTTCTCATTTGGGGCCATTGCTTTTTAATATCTTTATTAACGATATCTCAGATATTGTACGACATAGCAAGTTGTTTTTGTATGCAGATGATCTTAAAATAACCAAAGTCATTAAAATTTCTCATGACGCTGAACTTCTTCAGTATGATTTAAACAATCTATCAGATTGGTGCATTCGTAATAGAATGAAACTAAACGCTGATAAATGTTATCATATAAAATTTACGCGTAAATTGAATCCGAGGGGTACTACTTACCGCATTAATAATATCTGCCTACAAGAGTATAACAATCTGCGTGATTTGGGTATCATTGTAGACTCTAAATTAACATTTACACCACACATTGATGCAATAATTTCGAAGGCATCAAGAATGTTGGGCTTTGTTATTAGAAACGGAAAAGGTTTTAAAAATCCAATTACAAAAATTACAGTGTTCAACGCTTATGTTCGAAGTCTTTTGGAATATAGCAGTGTAGTGTGGTCTCCACAATATAATGTCCATCGTTTGCGTATCGAACGGATTCAAAAGCGCTTTACTAGGCACCTAGCTTACTCATGCGTTCTACATAAAACTTTGCATAGCTATAATGACAGACTGAATCATTTCAATATGGACAGTTTAGTCAATAGATGAGTCTTCCTGGATTTAATGTTTTTGTACAAACTATTCAGAGGATACATAAACTGTCCCGGGTTCTGGAAAAATTCCATCTGAAAGTACCACGTCGAGTTCCTCGCAATCCGGTCAATTTACTGCATACTCCCTTTGCCCGTACTAATTTACGACAACATAATGCCATCTATCGATTGTCACATACCTATAATTCTCTTGGACAGGACGTTGATTTATTTAATGATTCTTTGACTGTGTACAGAAAGAATATCCTGAAGTTGACCAGAGAGGCGAATTAAATTAAATTAAATTAAAATAATTAATTAATTATTTGTATAACATTAATTACTTAAATAATTTTTGACATTATACATTTTTATTTTTTGTTTTATTTTATTACTTATTATTGACATATATTAATCAAATTTGAAAATCACTTACTCAACTATACAAATCAAATTTTTAAGCTCTGATCAAACACTTAAACGTCTATACCCTTAAACACCTATATTATATAAACTATGATTTATATTATCCAACTTGTAAAAATTCTTTAATAATTAAGTTAACTTTTGTTGCAGTTTCTTATTTATGCATGTTGTGGCAGCCTTAAATAGAGTGTACATTTATCTCTTTTTTACTATATGAATATTTAGTTGTAAGCCTTAATGTATTACTCACTGGTTGTCCTATTATATAATAAATAAATAAATAAATAAATGAGAGTGTAATTAAATGATGAATCAAAAGTAATGCGAAATATTAAGAAACAGCCAAACCAGTCCCTTTCATGTAATCTTTTATTAGTATTTTACATCTCTTTACTCATTTTTAATAATTTTAAAAATAGGTGCTTCCTTAATTTAAAGATCATAAATAAAATCAGATCAATTGAAGTGCCGAGTATTATACCTTTTTATAAAATGCATTAGATGCGCGCCAACTTTTGAGAGTTAATGCCAGCCTCATTTCATACATTTTTACATGGTGGAGCAGAGAAAATAAGGTATAAAAAATTGCGACAAATTTGTTTTTTCTTTATTGCTTTTTTTCTATCGTACCATAATAGATTTGCTTGTATCAAAGCTTTATTACATAAGAACATTTAGTAACCAGTTAATAACCGAAAAAAAAAAACTCAAAATCGGTCAACATTTACAGATTCAGCATACGAATTACTGCTATAAGGAGTGATTTTTCACTTATTTGAGAATCTACTAAACTAATGCACATAGAATTTTTTAATTATTTTTTTTTTACCATGGGGACCATGGTGCGTGAACGAACCCCTTCCATTTGGACCTTTCCTTCTGGACTCCCTGTTTAAAGGCTTTTTCAAAAATATTTGTTTGTAATATTTTCTTCATATCCCTCCGATTGGTTATTCATACGCACACACCTTTGATTAAAGTAAAATAGCGGAAGATAGGTCACAAGCTCCTGAGGCACGCGAACCGAACAGACGATACACGAAACGACACGAATACAAATTAAATTATACGGACATGAAATATTTTATCTTGCACGCAAGCACATTCATCATTTTTAAACCCTTATATGTCGGTAAGCAAAATGTTTAGAGTTTGTATAAGTAATTGTAACAACGTCATCTATATTCCAATATTTTACATTAATAAAAGGTACACGAAAAATAAAGCGACACTTGTTTAAATCCACAACCACCCCCCTGGCAGGCGGGCGTGTTCCCCGGGCTGATCCCGCTGATCGAGTCGTACCTGTCCGGCATGGACGTGGACGCGGACACGCACTGCTCCGTGCAGCAGTACTTAAAGCTGATCCAGCGCCGCGCGTCCGGCGAGATCTCCACGCTGGCCGCCTGGATGAGGGACTTTGTCACTTCGCATCCTGCTTATAGGTGTGGAAATCGAAACTGAACAAGTATTTTAATTCGCTAATTTGCCTTTCCAAAGGCCCATGTTAAGATTGCCTACTAATACTAATACTTTTGTAAGAAAAGATGTCATGTGTCCCAGTTTTCCCTTGTACGCTTTTACACGAGCCACTTTCTGATCTGGATTGTAATTTAGTACTGCCAACATTCTAACAATGTTCTTATTGAATTTGCAGAAAAGACTCGGTCGTGAGTGAAAAGATAAACTACGACCTTCTAAAGACTGCAGTCGGCATCCAAACTGGGGCGGTCCCGGCTCCCAACCTCCTCGGCACCAGCACCGTCTCCAAGACCAACGAGGACATCCCCAAGGCATTCACCAAGATGATGAGCAAGGACTGTTCGTAAACCACTCCGCCCCAGACTCTACTACGTGCCTTCTACTGGTGGAACACGTTACTCTTGTTTACGATCCCTAGAATTCAAGTAATCCTTATCAGACAATAGTAGCGATACCTTGTAACGAATTTATAATCATTCAAAAATTTGTAACGTATGTTGAAATCGTAAAGTGCACATTAGTTAAGATGGTTACTGACCTCGTTCACAGGGCTCTACTCAATTGCCTTATAGAATAGTAATGTACGTAAATTGTTCCTTATAGTTCAACTATAGTGGTCTTGAGCCCAAAGAGCATTCAAAATGCTCTAAAAAAGTATGATTAGGCCGTTTTTTAAAAAATTGAAATTGTAGTTTATAATAGAGCCGATACTTTACATCCACTACAGTATTAAATTATGTCACAATTTTAATTGATGCTAGTAAAAGTGAGAAAAGTACTTACGAATGGTTGTGAAATTGAATGTAAAACAGGAAATAAAAATGGTAATATCTTTAATTACCTACTATATCATTCCGAAAATAAGTAGAATGTATTATTGTATTGTTGAAGTGTGGAAATATTGCTGGCCAAAGCGGAGCATTAAATTGAAAAGATTGTAATTAAGATAAAACGCATGGTTCATATTGTTTTTATTCCAATTTTGATATTTCAAAATTTGCATTGTGCCATGTAGGTAAAAATTTGTGTTTCATATGATCTTAGTGGTGCCTTTATTTTCAAAGAAAACATTACTTATAAGTGTATAGATATGGGGTAATAAATAACAGTAATTACCAGGATGTTCACATAACCATTTTTAGAGTCTACCTGTATAGCTTAGCAAATTGGATTCCTGCATATTTATTGAGAATTACTAGACTAAAAGCCAAACTTGCCCGTAAGATTTGCTTCAATTTTATGAGACTTATTTTCCGTACTGCGGCATGCAGTGCAATTGTTGGTTACCTACTCACGGTATAGTTACCCCATTGGTAAATTTGTTTATATTATAGTGTATTAAGAGCACACAAATTATGAATTAATATTCAGATATAGGGCTGTGCTTAAAGCTGTGTGAAGCAAAGATTTCAATAAGGCAGTTAAAAGTGCGAGAATTAAATCTAAACTAGTAATTATTATTTGTTATCTTAAATTTACTTTTGTATCCCAGCAACACACAAAGATTCAGCACAAAACCGTGTATAATTTTACTTATTTTTATGTGCATTCCTAGTGCAATGATTAATAAATAATCCTTATTTTTATACGAGAATATTTTATATCATGACTTTTAGATAATTATTTTAAAAATATTAGTTTATTCTACTGTCGAATTTTATTTTTCACATTTATTCCAATTTAGTGGTCTGATGGTTTGTATATTGTTTTTCACCATTAGAATATTATTTGTATTCAATAAAATTATTTAATGTTATATAACGTTTTTATTTTCTAATAAAACGGTGTAAATGAAACTATTTAACTCTGTTGTTTTCCTGAAATATTTATTCTAGGTTATATCGTCACATTCTTTTACGCGTTTTCGACAAGTTCACAGTTCCCAATGCATGTTAAAAATTATTTTCATATGTGTAATGCCTTTGATTAAAGTAAAATAGCGGAAGATACGTTACGTTCTCACTAACTGAAAAATAGCTCTCGTACTACCACAGATACATGTATGGACGCAGACTCAATTATATTGCTCTCCAATATAAAAGACATGGTTCATGCAAAACATGGGCTTGCGAGCAAGACAAAATATTGTGTACGTATAAAAATAGTGATTCTATACACATGAAAGCAATGTTCTAGCAATGTGAGGAATGTGCATAAAATTTGAAGCAATGTGTTTAAAAAAACAAGGGTTATTTCAGAAAGTTAATGAGCCGCCAGCCTGATATCGGTATGACGGGTGTATTTTTAATACGAGCAAATTACTTACTATCTAAGGATGAAAACATTACCATAGCAAAGTTCCGACAATGTGCTCGAACATACCAAAAGCACAATCGGATGCGGTGAAAGGTTTAAAAGTAATTATGATATTAAAAATTATAAATTTCAACGCCTGCTGATTTCTTACAGACAACCCGACGAATAGTGTAAAGGAACTTTTGAACATTGGTTTTATGTCATAAGTCATTTATGTTATGCCTATAAACGCAAACACAGTTTACATAAGCAATTAAACACAAAATAAGGTAAATTAAATATTTCCACCACAATCATACACGAGAAATGCGTTTATTCGGAAGTCTGAAATTGAAGCCCGTATACCTAATCAGTCCACTTCAAAAGAGTTATCAAATTATTCTCTATCGAACAATAAATTAAGTTTATGAACAACTATTGCCAAAATTATAATTATTGTAACAATTAATTAAATTATGGTTAGATAAAAAATATCTTTAATAATTAACCTACGATGCTGATATCTAAATTAAAAAAATTATTTTTGTCCATACACAAGGCAATGCGGTATCATATTTTTCTGACTTCTGTTTGTTTTATTGCTTAAGTCATCAAAACATATACATTTGTTTTGCCTAAAGCAATGTGCCCTGTAGTGACCAATACTGTTAAGGTCATCTTTTGGACCCGAAGGCAAATATTTGATAATTCCTATTATATCATATTCTTTTGATTCTAAGTTAATTTTTAGTGGAATCTTATCTAAACATTTTGCTTCAGATTGACTTAAATGAAAGCTTATGATATTATGTAGAACATAAGTGAAAGTTCTTATTCTGCTGCAGTTATTGCGACGGCATGTGACCATGTTATTTTCTTGTAGCATAGACGCCGCAGCTTCAGATAAGTCGGTCCAATTGGTATCTAGAGGTTGAAAAGCAATCTTTCTTTCTACATTATTTATAGGGCAAAAATTATTTGTGCAACTTTCTTTGACATCTGCACTATAAATGGCCTCGTTCACTGTATTCTCAAAAATGTATGTAGCACTGCAATGACAAGATAATTCGGTAGTGCCTTTATTTTGTTTTTTTTTTTCAAAGATATAAGTTTGTAATAGCCGAGCTCGGTTTTTGTAAAGATCTAATTTTGGCTTCTGGTCATCAAGCATGTCTTTTATGAAGTTACAAAAATTATTGCTAGTCTTACTGAAAACAGTCGTGCTCACACCGAATCCATCCGCGCAAGCAGCTGCCAAAACTTGAGCTACAAAATCGAAGGCACAGGTGTTCGTTAATATAAAATTGTCTATATCGGTTCTCGTTCGAATACCATTTTGTAACAAGGGAACGTATTTAATTTCCTTTTTTTCCTTTTTAGTTTTGTAGTCGTGTCCAAAACCTCCCCAATTTTCAATGTAAGACTGATTTTCTGCGGATATTGAATCATCAGAGATTTCTTTTTTCTTCCCAATATCTTTCTGTACTTTCTTTCTATCCTTTTTTAATTTCTTAACTATAGACTGTTCTTTAATTATTGCCGTTTTGATTTCTCCAGCAATAAACTCATAATGCTTCATAGTGAATTTATCGACACGCAGGCGATTACTTTTAATCGCCATGGGCAACAGAAATCTTTCCACGTTTGAAGAAGACGGGTTTCTAATATTAGATTCATATATAGGTCTCATTATATTAGACCACAAAGGCACTTGGGAAATCAACCTTGACAGATTTGGTATCAGAGACGGCAAAAAGTTTTAATTTATTAACTACTCATCTCATTGTCATCATTTAAAGTCACCATTAAATTTTCTTTATCAATTAGGCGAGTGTACCATGATGGAACATTGGATTTAGTGTTCATTTCACCAACTTTTATACAAGCTGAATCATTGACTTCCGGTTTATGACAATTTTCATCTATTTGGCTTACTTCCATGTTTGTTAATAACCTTTTAAGACGCGACTTGGCTTCTGCACATCTGGTTCCACTGCCATCGTATTCATTCAGGCAGACTGTTATCAAATCAGAAATTACTTCTTTTAAAATGTCATAATTTTCTACGGACCTAACAAACACGAGACAACGGAAATAAAATGTTTAAACTCTCTTATCGATGTTTTTAAAGCATGATCAATTGTATAGTATTTTTATCGAATGACTAACGTCAATACGAATAAATGTGTCATCTGGCGTGCAATTACGTGCTTCTAGTTTATCAAAAGAGTGAGCTACATATTCTGCTGTAGATTTGGAAGAAGTGAAAGCCTTAACAGCTGGTCCGACTAGCGCCGGTGAATGATCCAGAACAACTTCATTGGGACGTTTCTTATTTATCTTTCCATGTTTGTATCCATCGAAATATAGTGTCCATATTATGTATTTCAGACATTTGGGTTATTGGTATACTTCTACCATTATTTTCACCATACATAACACCGGAATACAAAAATATATG
Source organism: Marasmarcha lunaedactyla (assembly GCA_923062675.1). Classification (NCBI taxonomy): domain Eukaryota; kingdom Metazoa; phylum Arthropoda; class Insecta; order Lepidoptera; family Pterophoridae; genus Marasmarcha; species Marasmarcha lunaedactyla. The sequence continues at coordinate 6,904,721 of OV281342.1, read as the reverse complement.
ATTTGTGTTTGTCACATCTTTTGTAGGACCAACTTCATTTAATAGACTTCCGGTAGCATCTAAACTAAGAATAACCCTGTTTTGACGAGAATATTCTTTATAATGTTGATCTTGAGCAGATGACCAATAATAAACATAAAATGGAAATACAGATATATGCCTTATAATATCATCGAATGGACTAATTTTAATGCCTAAACAGGGTTTTCATGATAATGTTCGCTGCACTGCCGCTCATATTTTATTTGCCTCAAACAAGCAGTTGTTGGTATGTGTGAAGGCTCTGCGTCACCAACATTCATAGTGGAATCTATCAATTCATTACGTACCACTATCGGCGATTTAAACTTCAACTCGCAGGCAAGTTCATTTCTTTTTAATGGTGATATTTTGATTTTCTTATGAGGGTTGTGAGTAAATTTTGGATCATAACCCATAATGATGCCCTTACAATGAGCAATATTGTCCGTGAGCCACTTGATCACAATTTTTATTTCAGCACTGCATTTAGTACACTGTCCAAAGCACGTTACTTGTTCTCCATATTTATGGAATGAGTTTGGAATGCAAAACTACAAGGAATTTTTGTTTTGCTCCAAGTTTCCTCTCGCAATAAGTGTGCCCATTCATGCTTTGGAAGTACATATTTTTTCTGGTATTTATTCCTAGATGTAAATTGGTTTCGCAATGTAAGCTTCGATATAGGTTGTATTCGTTTCTATTTGTATACGTCTAAATTAAAATAAAATACTTCATGATGAGTAGACTCTTCATCTTCTTCAGAACTATCAACAGCGTTGGGTTCATCTTGACTCGATAGTTCACTATCACAATTGTCTGAGTTGTCAATGTCAAAAAAATAGCTATAGTTTCTTTTCAATGATATACAAAGGTCTTTTTCGGACATTTTGCCTTGCAATTCTTCGGAGATGATGTAAAAAATTTGTTCGGATGCTGATGGTAAGTTATGTAACTTTTTAAAATATTCTTTATACTTAATAAACACATCTTTTTGATCACTTAACTGAACCACGCTCTGTTTACCACCTCTTCTTTTCATTTTAATTTATTTAACACGGTGTACTTATGAGAACAGTACGAAAAATCAGTGTAACAAATGTCGCAAACTATTATACAACTACCCACATTTCAATTATATATATATATATATATATATATATATATATATATTTAATAATATAAGGAAAATAAGTAAATTGTTCTCATTTGCATTGTAGGTAACTTCTGTGACTTAAATGTGTTGCTAAGCTTAACCTGATATAGCAGAGAGCGTTTATATTTTCCGTTTAGTTAAGTGACATGACTATCTACTACTACAACACTGTTGCTAAGCTACAACAAAATGTTTCTTTACACTATTCGTTGGATTGCGTGTATGAAATCAGCAGGCGTTGAAATTTATAATTTTTAATATCAAAATTAATTTTAAACCTTTCACCGCATCCGATTGTGCTTTTGGTATGTTCGAGCACATTGTCGGAACTTTGCTATGGTAATGTTTTCATCCTTAGATAGTAAGTAATTTGCTCGTATTAAAAATACACCCGTCATACTGATATCAGGCCGGCGGCTCATTAATTTTCTGAAATAACCCTTGTTTTTTTAAAAGCACATTGCTTCAAATTTTACGGACATTCCTCACATTGCTAGAACATTGCTTTCATATGTATAGAATCACTATTTTTATACGTACACCCGTCATTCTGATATTAACAAAATATTTTGTGTCCATAGGATTGCGTTTGTATCTGTGTCGTGTCATATCCACCGTGGGTCCTAACAAATCGACTGACTTTAGTCATAATTCAAGAGCCTAATTGGAGTACATGGAGTTTATTAAGGCATAATAATCGAGATTGACGGCCTGTTTGGTATGAAGGTAAGTAGCTTTGCCTTTCATGCCAGAGGTCACGGGTTCGAATCCTGGTAGGGGCAGATATATTTTATCATATTTGCTTTCTAGTCATGGATGTGTATGTATGTTTATTTAAGTTTATTTCTAATATTTATATTTAACAAAAATATCTATGTGTGTTTATATATTTCTTAAGTTTATTTATCCGTTATCTAGTATCCATAACACAAGTTCTTAATGATACTTAATTTGGACTAGATAATGTTGTGTGTTAGTTGGAAATATTTATTTATATTCAGTATTTTAAAAAAATCGCATAAATCGCAATAATCAAAAACAAAAGACCTTTCGTTTTAACATATTGCCAAAAATAGCAATCTACGCATTGATGTCTCAGAAAATAAAACTAGCTAACTTACAGCAAAACTCCTTCGATGGATTTCGAAGTTATCAGGAATAACGTCTGTCAGGTCTGTATCTGGTCCCGAGTAGCGATCATGTTTGTTTGTACACAATGTATTTGGGCAGCGAAGTCCGAGCCTTTAATGGGTTGAATCAGTTTTATCAACGTGTTATGGGTTTAGAGATAGCTATTTACGGAATTACAATAAAAAGTTAAACGACTGTTTATCTTTAAATATTGTCGAAATGTATAACGCAGGTAAAAAATAAAACAGGTGCTAAACCATCGTAATAGTCACCAAGAACTGACGTTTTAATTCTACCAGGTCATATATTTAGTTAGTGTCAAGATAAACAAATGTTCTCCTAAAGGTCTTGACACCCCCTCTCTCTCCCTCTCTCTCTGGTCTTTCCTCATGGGAGATGTCATGCTTGCATTCAAGCAAAATTTGAACATTTAATTTAAAATAAAGTTTTTAATCTCAGAATAGAAGTTTTATTATCAACCCTTTGTAACAAAGATAACTATGAAAGTACTATTACATCAATATGAAATCGTGTGCAAACTTTAATAGGTTTACTCCCGCTGCTTAAACTTGGCGTATCTACCTAGTAATAAGTAAGTACTTTTGTAAAATTAGCCATACTAGAAACGATGAAGAAAGTAGCAGTCTGTAGCAGTATCACTTTCTCTTTCATATTCACTTAGATCGCAAAAACATTGAACAAACATGGTATTAATCCCTAATAATACCCTAATAATTAAATTACTACTTTCACTTATTTAGTATTGTTTTTTTTTTTGCTTTTTACAAAATCTGTATTGAATAAGCTAACTATTGAAACTATTTTTTTTGTTTTTAATTTTTGGTTGGGAGAAACGAGACTTTTTCGTCTAAACGAAGGTAGATGACTTTAAAATTATCAATTGATAGAAGCATCAGGGCTATATTCTAAAAATAAAACCAAGCAAACATTACAATTTGTACTTGTATTTGTTCAACAAGGTTGAAATGATCATCACACGTTGTTTTTTTTTAAATACCTATAGCTTCATAACCCCAGGCCCAAGAGTTTATTTTTCTGATAGCTGTTATGACTTGTTGTATCTACTGCTTCCAGTTTATCGTCGACTTTTGGGACACCCTGTATAAGAAAAATATTAAAAATGTGAAAAATTCATAGAGCAAAAATCTCCTCAAAGGAGTTGGTGGAGTCCTTTTTCAAGCAGTGGGACAGTATAAATGGTAAGCTGAATAAAAAAAATAACGTTCGATATGTACAATTAGTTTGAAAAATAATCGGGGGATGTCTGAAAATGTCTGAGGATTTATTATTCATCTACACTGCGCGTCTAGAATTAATTTAAAGCTTTATTACTATTTACTTACCCTTGTATTTATAAGACACGTGCTTACTCCTGTGTTATCTTAAAGTCAAATTCTTTAAACGTATGTAGTGAAAATTCTAAATCTATACGAAAGGGCACAAAAATTACGAAAATTACCGAATGCGATAATCGACGGTGGCGGAGGAAAGCTAACCACCGTATATTTTAATGTAGGTTAAAGTTAGTAAGCAATGAGATATTTCACACGCTGGTTTTTATTTTATTCTATGAATGTTAATATCTGAACTTTTCGGGGGGGGGGGGGGGGTTAGAACCCCCAAAACCCAGCCCCGGGCTACGCCCGTGCTAGAAACGATGAAAGAAGTCTTTGGCAGTAGCACTTTCCGTTTCACATTCACTTAGATTGCAAGAACATTGAACAAACATGGTATTTAACCCTAAAGATTTACTGACTACTTTGACAATTTAAGTATGGTTTCTAGTAAATTGATTTTTTTTGCTTTATTTCAGAAGTGATCTAGCAAGTGTTATACCATTATGAAATCTGTATTGAATAAGCAAACTTTTGAAACTTCTTGCCAAAAGAACTCAGTACATTTCTTTTCAGTACTTACATCAAACCAAAATTCAGTAATTTAAGAGTAATTTGATGAAAACTGGTAAGCCCTCGTGAAGTGATTCTCGCCCAATATAAATACGGTTCATATTCGTGTGCGTAATGTAAGCAAACAACAAGTCACATCACTGTATTTAGTTGCCATCCACCGAATCTCAGACGTAAACAAGTTACATAGTATAGGCAGAAAATACAAATAAAAATTTAGAGGAATATAAAAATCAACAAGTTTAATTAAATAATGGTATTAAGACTTTAGACACTTATAATTTTTTTACTGATGGAAATACTTATTAATAATAGGTGGTTTTCTATATAAAGTAAATAACTACTAGTTTATTTGATTATAATGAATAGTTATCTTAATTTTAAAATCCAAGTAAAAGTTCAGCTGATAATTTTTGTAGCTACGTTCGCTTTGAGTATAAGAGTTGATAGAGCTGAGACAGCATCTTCAGTGGAAAGACCTCGCCTAAGGTCGCATTGTGATGCCGATAGCGTATCGTAATTTTTTTAAATAGTCTATTTGAGCAGTTTTTCTAAAATTTTGGATGTTGCAGGTAGGACTGAAATAGGTCTGTAATTATTTTGGATCATCTGTATCACCACGCTTGTGCACAGGGTGACCAATGCAACCTTCAAAGCGTTGGGGAAAAAAGGTACCATTTTTAAAACAAAAAATTGCCATAGGTATGATTAATGGAACTAATATAAGGTATGCCTGTTTTCTGATTCATCAGGATGGTTCATCGTTGTGGTGGTGGATACCAAGGCAAAGGATGGAACATGGAGTATACGCTCTCTATCTGCAATAGGTACGAGAAGTTACATTTAAGAATAACTTTCGCTAAGAATGATAAATAGAAATACTTAGAATGATAAATAGAATATACTTGAAAAGAATTCATTGATATGTAAGAAGTAAATCGAAAGGTTATTTTCACCTGATGGAACGAGAAATTCTCACTCATGCAAATTAAAACATTTATTCTTAACATTGACAATAACTTGTTCTTGTTGACGTTAAATAAAGCATGACTACCACTAGTTCAGAAAAACCTTCGTGGAGTAGAACTGGCAAGAAACTTCACGGGTATAATATTTTCGAAATAAAACAATGGCTCTTAAATCTTTACAAAATAATTCTTATCTGCATTTGTTATCTTGGCAAGTCTCCCTATGGGGACAAACTATGCAAATGACGAATACCCTTAGACAACACCGGGGTTAACTCGGGATACTGCCATCGCCCTCCTCAACCATATTAGAGACACGAAGCTACCGCAAGAAGACGTACTTTAATAACAATGATGCTTTGTACATTAATCGGGACGAAGAACTCAACGAACAAACGGACACATTACTTACGCATATTTTACTACAAATACTAGCAAAAACCTATGAGGGGATTATACCTAAGGGCTGTTATTTCGCCAAATAATTGGATAGTTTATAATAAGCTTTAACATACAATTTCTGCTTTATACTTTGTTCGAACTTGTTAGTGGGAAAACCTTGGAAACCCTCAGAAACCTGATTATAAAAGCGTATACATTGACCTATGAATGAGTAAGTGACTTAATGAAGTCTACTATTATGAGTTGACAGCTCGTTTCTTCCTCTTGTGTTAACATTTTGCAGATCTCTTTTTCATTTGAACACGGGTATCTTTTTATGTACAAACATCAAACTTTTAAAAATATATTACAAATGAAAACCAAGATGTTTTATTTATTTATTATTTATTACTCTATAGTAGATATTGTTATTACTACAAAACCAGGTTATGATCTCCAAAGTTCTCAGAAAGTAAAAATGAAATATCTCCAAATTTTTAACCATTTTTGTACCCGGTAAACGAGGTCGCGACTCATCTGATTGTAAGACTAGTGATGCGTTGCCGACCGTGGCTTTAGTTACAATTGCCTTTGTTCCAGTAATTGCATTAGCTGTTTATTTCCTTTAACCACAACAAAATCGCGTAAAGGAATAAAAGAAACTCTAATTCTCGTACATTGCGGTGTCACGTCCTGAGTTGAAATAACGCCAGCAGAGCTGTCCCGCAACTGCCACGCCTCGCCGCCGCGGACGCGGATGTAGCCACGCTCCTACAAAACTTGCCCTCCGAAAGTTTTGTACTTTGATAAGGTTCCTACGCATTTATACAATTATAATTTGTCAGGTAGGACGGAAGTCGGCGAAGGTTCAGGCCAACACGAGAATTGCTTTCGAGTTGTTCGGTCGTTTATAAGCGCTCCGCATACTAAGGGAGACAACACTGCAGGGGGTTCGAGTGCGAACCTGAGCCTGCACGAAGTTCCCTACCTACCTAGTTTGCTGCATGCAGAACCGCAGCAGTAGCACTGTTTTCAATTTGCTTGCTCTATTTAAAAATCTATCTAGATTGTATACTAGAGAATGTAGAGGAGCTAAGAGACTTGTCCAATGCTCCTGACATACAATTCATATGAAAAGTTTACCTAAATATTAGTTCCATAGCCCCTGACTTATCAGTTTTCACTGACGATGATTTATGACATATTTTGAAAACGTCAAGCAAACTTCTCTTTTTCATCTTGTTATTTACAAACTAAAGATAAATTAAAATACAAAATAACAATTATTAATATTATACATTTTTGATTTGAACTATGTCCAAAGGTTTTTAAATCCTTTTTATATATGACTGACAGAAAAGCAAGAAATGTATATTCAATGGAAACCATTCTCACCGACCATAAGCCTAGCAGAACTCCAAGTGTTGCAGTAAGTGTCCAAGAAATTTAAAACCTATTATAAACGCGTGACGTATTGAGGTTCGATAGGAAAGTGAAAATCATTTCGTTGTAAAAACCAATTATTTCCTAAAAAAAATTGAATCAATAAATCGGCGCAATGAATATTAAAGAATCAATAAATATGTAAGTATGTGCCGAGCTTCACATGCACGTTCACGTAGGGCCAGCTGCATTAGCCCAGTATTTTTGGTGACATTTATAGTGAGTAGGTACTTCTTCCTTTCCAGAGTGACTTCTCTATAATATGGTCAACAACGAACATGCATGCGATAGACGCGGCGGCCGGCATAAACCGGAACAGCATGGGCGGGCGGCGCAAGCTGCGCATGGGCTCGCTGGCCTTCGCCTCCTGCCTCACAGTACAGTGCCGCGTCGCCGCTGCCTCCCTAGCCGGCGGTGTCTGTCAGTAACTTATTTACTTCTCGACCTAGCCAACCAGACGACTGTATAACGCAACGGCACGGCACTATTCTTTATTTTGGTATTCTATGCCAGCGTTTATTAGGCTGACTAATTGCCAAAGAATTCAGCGGCACTTTTGTATAAACGCGTATAAATGCGGTTTTGTATAAACGTGTGAGTTATAGGTCGCGTCATATAAAAAGAACGCTGGCTTGCAGGTGCGCTATCGGTTCGTCAGTTAATCTCTGCTTCCCGCGTTGAATCCACTCTACTTTCGTTCTCAAAATGCCATTGAGCACAAAAGTTGTTAATTACGATTTTGGAATTATGGTTTTACATAGAAAAGTTAGGAAAATGATTTTTGACGTTTATTTTTTTATAAAGAGAGAGGCTGATAAAAACAACTTAGTTGATAACTTAAAACACCTCTAGGACCAACACCGCATCCTCATCTGGTTTTCAGGTCACCCACGATGACGTGATGGAATGAGTTTCCCCATTGCTTTAATATTATTATTTTTTGTTACTTATTTTTACTTTATTTTAACTAATATACATAAATATTCCACACTGAATCAAACATGTTTTTATTTCTATTTAATGATATTCTATCTAATATATTTTAATGTGCCAACCAATATACGAAGCCGTAAGCCTAGTACTTTCGTGCGCGAGTGTACCCATGTGCAAACACACCCCCTCTACTTTCTTCAGCGTTCTTTTTACATGATGCGACCTGTAAGGATTGAAAGGTGAAGCCGCAATCCGCGCGTTTGTCTAGTTCGCTTGGGCCAGTAGAAGTTTACAATAAATAAAAACACACACAAACCCTAATATTTAACGACTTTTGAGAATGCTCCCATTTGAGTATGTACTGAGATCAGTAGGAACCTACCCTGTATGTAGCTAGTTAATATAAGTACTTAGGTGCTAGGATTCGTCGTTCAGAGAGTTAATTAAAAAAAACCTTAGTAAAGTTACTGTCAAGAAAATAGTTACCCATAATTCATACCGAATTAGTGGTAACTAAAGTAATTTTAAGGTAAATATGTATTATTTTTTATGTAGATAATTATATAAATGCAATAATATAAATGTAATATGCAGCCAACACAGGTAGGCTAACATCCACCTTAGACGTTCTAAGCCGATAAAATCTAACTTATGTTTATTTTTTTTCCTATTTTTTTTAGTGGTTTTCTTAATGTTTTTGGCCGTTGGAACAATTCTCCTTGCTAATCCTTTGAGACATTTTGAAGTGTATGTTGGTCAATGGACAATGAGTGGGCCTGGTAGAGCGTTTCGAATTATACCCGTTTTCGACGGTTAGTTTTTTTATTTTTATTTCTGGAAGCTGTTTTTAGTCCGATAAAGTGTAGGTACAAGTTTTCGACGGTTAGTTTTTTTATTTTTATTTCTGGAAGCAGTTTTTATTCCGATAAAGTGTAGGTACAATCAGTATAATTAACCTATGGTCGGCAACGCATGTAATGATGATCGATCATCAAAAACGCCTTAGAGTAACGATGTCTATAGGCACTGATGTCATTTACCATCAGGTTGGTGGAGGCTATGACCAGTGGCGGATTTACACATTTGTCGCCAGTAGGCCATTCAAATTTTGCCCCCCCCCCCAAATTAATTTTTTGTTCCCCTACTGGCTACTTTTAATATTTTTAGTAATTTTTGTTAAATTCTCGACTCATTTCCTCCGTGTATATAATAATGCTTTTTTTTCATTTCCATGAGACAAAATAATTTTTTGGGTTAAATTTGCCGCCCCCTAAAATCTGTCGCCCTAGGCTCCAGCCTACTCAGCCTGCTGGTAAATCCGCCACTGGCTATGACAAAGTTAAAAAAAAACCTACTGCGGTGTTGTGTGTCGTTAACTTGCTGTCAAATGGAGGTATATTTTATTTGCAAAAAATACAATTATTATGTCTACATCTACATTAAATTTTATTCCTAGATATCATGAGAATTTCTACAAATAGTTTTATTTCACATATTTATAACGATTTCAGGTGTAGGATGGGCTATATGTGTGGTTGCAGTGGTGAGGGCAATAATTTGCGCAGTGGTAGCGGCTATCTCTATCTTGTATGTTTCATACACAATCAGAGACGATACGTTGCCCTTCACGTATTGTAGGTACCTATTTATTTGTTTTTCATTTGTTCTGTTAGTTACGTAGCATTCAGCGTAATCTTTACGCATTCTTTTTTCAGGGACTTCAAATTTCGTTCGTACCCTGCAATAAGGAAGTACTTGGTACAAGTAAGTATAAACATTTATTACAATTAAATCCTTTATGACATATGGAACTATATTTAATATAATGATCCCCAGAATAAAATAGAATATGTATTTATAATAAGTTTATATCATAGCACAGTGACATTTCCTGTTGGATAATTTCTGATAAACAATATCTCAATCTGTTCATTTGCTACGCAATGAGTTAACTCAATCGTAAACCTGACGAGGTATCTACCTTTTTATTGTATTTACATATTTCATTTATAGTCACTTTTTTAGGAATTTTGGTCAAAAATATTAGGATTATGGTAATCAAAATAAGCAACGATAAATTTCTCTTTTCTAGACTTTTTAAAAGAACGATTTCCTTAACAAACAGTGGTTTCGATTTGACTTCATTGGATAATATCAAATTCAAATATTATTTTTTCAACAAAATTATGTTTTATTGTTTGTGTTATAAAGCATGGCACTGCCATCAGTTCGGAATGAACTTCGAGAAGAAACACTGGCAAGAAACTGGACTGGAGTAATTTTGTTTTCAAAATAATGGCTGCTATGTCAATTAAATATGATTCCTATGTGCATTTGTTAGTGCGGCAAGTGGGAGGGATCCCCAAACTATCCAAAACGCGTTCGTCACACGCAAACAGAACCTATTCACGGGCTTAGCTCGGAACAGCAATCGCCCTCCTCAATCATTTTAGAGGGAAGTGAGCGACCCTTCACCCCATGCTACCTTTAGAAGCGTATTTCAGCAAAAATGAAAAATTATAAATAATCAATCTATAAAGTTTAAAACTGCACTTAAAGCTTCTCAAAAATACTCGAACATTGCTTAGTAATTGCACCTGGTCAATTTACAAAAAAAAAATCGTATTTAACCGATACTTATGGAACCTTATATTTTAAATTTGAGATAATGCTACATTTCACAATTTTATGCCAGAACAGCCTTAAGAACCCCACTCCAGGGACCAGCCGTAGTTTTACAGACTTTACATATTACATCGTAATAATGTCTTAGGTATGTAGAGTTCCTTACAGTGATTCTTTATGATGAGCTTTAAAAAATTAAAGATATCTTGGCAGTCATGATAGCCACAGTAAATTGAGACTTCAGCGCCTGAACCACTGCCCACCTACAAATTTTATTTATTTGAGGAACAGCTGATTTTTTTATATTCAGATAACTTTTATCAGTAGAATAATTTTCATTATTTAACATAATTTCTATGGAAAGTTTTGTCAAGATCACACCACAAGGAAAAAGGTTACTGTACGGGAACCGATGACGCCGGTGTCCTCCCAGCACACTTCAAAAGAGCTAATCTTGAGTCGTCGCCATTATGCGATATAATTCAGACGAACATGTGCTCAGACCTACATACACACATGTTATTTCTTATGTATACTAGTGATTGATCCAAAATATCAATATCAACGAATATAGAAATCAGGTTTTGAAAATTTACATTGATATTTAACTATTACATTTAAATTCGCTTTATATCATAAACATTATTATCAATACCGGTATTTCGGTAATACGGGATTTAAAAAAATTACTTTTTTATAAAACGTTCACTTATTATTTATAAATATTTACAGTTTAAAAAAAAATTATTACTAATACAACATATTTAATACAAAAATTATTTTTTTTTGTTAACTTTACAAATCAACTTATTGAACTAAATGAAAAAATAAATTACCCCGCACAGCAAGGTTTTGGAGGGTCATGTGGAAGCCGTATTCCTAGACATATCCAAGGCCGTTTACCGGGTATGGCACAAAGCCCTTTTTATCATACTTCCAGTATGTGATATACGATTCGGGCTCTGCGACTGGATTTCTCATTTCTTGTCGATGGTTCATTCGATTAGTTATTGACTGCTACTATTCTCTTAATGCAGGGGTACCTCAAAGATCAGTTCGCTCTACAATACTATTCTTACAACACATTAACGACCTTCATGTTTCGGCGTGCATGACGCCTACGCTGATGACACGACTATTGCAGAGAGTTATATATCCAATGTGTGGGTGAGTCCGTACTAGATTCAGTGTCAAAGAGAGTCAATTATTGAATGGGTCAATTTGACTGCTCGTAATGTGTACGATAGGGGCAGAGACATTCTTGTCAAATTCTACCCGTCCAAAACTGTTGGAGCATTTCAAAAAATATGTGATAAGTCGAAAAAACACTTAATTCGACTTATCACATACGTTTTGAAATGCACCCCTAGCGATCATCTAGAGCTTGCGAGCATGACTATCTCGTCCAAACTCAACTTCAGCCAACAGATCCAGTCCATGGCATAAACTGCTTCGGAAAATTTCGAATTTTTGAAATTCGGATTTCGAAGGTTAGGTGGTACTTCAGCTCTGAATGGCTGTTTAACCTGTGTACAGCTCTGGCATGGAGTACTGCAGTGATCTTTGTGATTCATCCAAGTATTGACTGGAAGAGTTACTTTGACGTCACAAATACGAGATTGCACAGTCTCGTTCACTGTCGCAAAGTCACAAGTCTAACAATATTTTACGGATGCATTTTAAACAAGTAGAACCCTCACCATGTCTCTACCGGCCAACGAGGTGCATACACAAGTTTCATCTGTGTATGGTTGATGTACCAAAAAGCCGAACGAAGTGTTTTGACAGGCCATTTTCGTTTGCATTGCCAGGGTATGGACTGATCTTGAATTAGACGTTTGAAACGGTCTTTGTACCAATCCTTCTTGAAAAACTCACTAGGAGGCACTAGGGGTTTGCTGCTTGCAGCTTGACCTTTTCAGAAATAGAAAGCAGAGGCTTAGGGTTGAAAATCATATAAGAAATATCATGTTTAGTGTACCTCATTTAGCAAAATAACCTCTGCAGATGATACCGCGGTTATATGTTTAGAAATCTGCGTCATTGTGCTGACTTTGTCGTGATCGGAATGTTTTACATATCGCTGTGCCAATCAGTTATTTATTACTCTAAAACTGAGTTGATTCATTAAAAAAGAGCGCAAAAAACCGTTTTTAAAGTGAGTTCTTGCGTTTTAGATACTCTACTAAAGATCTTTACTCTCGTTTCAACGTCTTACAATTACTCTAAAATTTCTCTCACTGTGACGTCAATACCGAAATAACGGTTTTAAGATTTTTGAAAACCTGAAACAACCATGTCAAGAGAGCACCTGGGTCAGACGGTAGGTCAGTAAAGTACCATGCTATAATGTAAGCCTATACCAAGTTCTTCCAAAAAACATGCATGTGTTGCAATAGGCAAGAGTTTAATATTCGAGGCAATAAAATAAAATATTAATATTTTATATTAGAAGCTCTTATTTATTATTATTTGTCAATTTTCTTTTTTTTGCCCCTTAGCAGGCACCCTTCGCGGGGAGGGTAAATGCGTCATGCATACCCCGCAGCCGATCTGCAGGTTGATGTGGGACTCACCCGAATGACACCTAACCACTAAAAACCACCTTGATGGCTGTAGCAAAACGTTAGCCTTCATTGGAAGCGACACCCGATTAGGGAATGGGGGGACCCGCTAACGGGTCGTCCACCGGTTCTAAAGTTGCACTGAAGGTGCTCAAAGAGACATGAGGTAGGACCGGTCTGGGCAGCCGAAGCCGGACTCTCTGAGGGATCATTGAACCTAGTCACAGAACCTACCATGAACTGAGAAGGGAACTATGCTCTGTCAAAGCCATGAGGCACTCTGTAGATGAGCGGGAAGCACTTAGTTTTCGCGCAAGAATTGATATTTCCCTAAAATATGTTCGATAGCATCGCAAACGATACGCGTAACGTCTGCTAGTGAGGGTAGTAATGTGGACTGGGATGGGCGAGGAGCCGTGGTGGGATTCGGGTGTACAGCGGGGCGCTGTCTCCAGTTCTCAGGAGCAGGCTTGGGCTGCGTAGGCTTTGCAACCGGAGGTACCCGACTACGCAGGGGCGGAAAGTTGGACTGAGTAAGGGGCGGCGCACTTAACGCACCTGGGCAGGGCGGCGCAGTTGGCCGCCGCATGCCCGTATAATTGGCAGCGGTGGCACTGCCCAGGCTGACCGCGGCGATCGAGATTCCAGAGAGGCCGCATATCGTGGCAGCCCCTTTGAAAATCTCTCTGGATTTGGGGACGTCAACTCGTCTTATTAAACGAACCCAATGAGGAGCACGGATTTGGAAATAAAAAATAAAACTTGGGAGTTCATCCAAATTGTATAAATACCGGAATTTATTTGTGTTTGGATTAGACAAGGTTGTATTCCCGAGCAGTGTCCGAGATTTCTTTTAATCTTTAAATGCAGTTTTTCGAAAGTAAAGCAGCGCTGAAATAGACGAAACGGTTTCTTTGAACAAACATCTCTCTTATAGTTTCGGCCTTATCCTTACTCACCCATGTCAATGAACACTCTGTATTCGGAAGTAACTCTTTCTTATTAGAGGTATTGAACATACTTGTGAACCATATTGTTCATTAAATTGTTGCCATCTTGTAGTTAGTGAAACGATAACGTTGCTGTAGAAATTTCTGAGCCTTATAATTCAGAAACTGCTACAAGTAGTTTGTCAGTCCTCTCTTGATGTCAAACTTACACTACCTTTGAAGAGACCGAAACAACCAGGAATATAAAGGTGTTAGGTCAGGGTTGTATGGTGGATGTATTAACACTTCCCGGTCAAACCCTATAATTTTTCCTGAGTGGGAAAATAGTGTGTGTTCTTTCTTGAGCCTTGAGGCAGTAAAGATGCAAATCGATGTGTATACCTGGCGACAAAAGCTAATAAACGACTCCCATCCCACCAAACGCACATCACCTGCTTTGCCACAGTCAGTGGTGCGTGATCGCTCTTTGGCTATCACCTTTTTGCACGTTTAAGCTTAGTTTTAATAAGTTTCTTTCAGTGAGCTCGTGTGATACCACTAGAAACTTAATGAACTGAAGCTTTATTGTACAGTGAGACTTTTACAAATGATTGAAAACTGTCTTGTGGTAATAGTCATTTTTTTTAGTTACTTATATCGATGGTTCGGATCTAGCTCCGCTTTTTAAAAAATGGCGTCAACTTTTTCCAACGACAGCAGAGCCAGGGCACGTACCATACTTGACATTGAAATTTCCGAATTCGAAATAATTAAACCAATTACGCTACTTTTCGCACATTGCCATTGCTGCAATTTTGTTTTTATATTACTAGGAACAGCAACTTTTTTTAAATGTACAAAATAATACAAAGAGTGTTTTTCCCTGACGTATTATTTCACAGTGATTTATACGTTTCAGGATATTTCGTCTATGTTATCCCATAGTATAAATAATACTTATGAAGATACTTTCAAGAACATAACTAGTGGCATCAAATTAAAGTCCAGGTATGAAGATATTTTTGAAGATTACAACTATCACACTCCATCCAAGTGGGAGGCGAATGAAGCAATCGCGAGAGCTGAAAAGTAAAGACTTTTTTAATGATAACTTAATTAAATAATTAGCTTTTTAATGTATAACTTTAACGGTCTTTATTTTCTTTCAGATTTCCATCAAGCTTTGCTAACATTGATACTTGCAATGAAACATTTGTTCGGTACCCAACGATGTTTAAAACGCCAGCATACAACTTTTTCTAGTTAGTAACTATACATTCAAAAAAATTGCTTTTATAAACAAACAGAAACAAGGTTTTTCTGTTATTTTTTCTCTGTTCACAGTATAGAAATTATGCGGCTCACTGGAGACCACCAAACATTTTTAATCAATCTTCCATTGATGGTCAGCGTGTGCGCTATATGGATTCTATTATGGGGATTTATAATTGGAGAGCGGTTATTAAATGAAAGGGTAATTGCCTGCCTTTAAAAAATTCGAGTAGTTGCTGTTGTTAATATAAGAACAAAATCCCCAGACATTGTTTTGTTTAGACTGGTAGGTCATGGAAATTTAGGAAGTCTACGGTTTACAATGCGTCGACTATCCTTGCCTTGGGGCGTCCATGGTCAAATAATGCTTACTCGTACAATAAGGGTTCTCGTTAGCCCGCTATGATTACATTGAACATTATTTACCATAGTAAGAATGCATGCTTTTTCTCTTCAAGAAATACTTTTTAAGTAGGAAAGATCTCTTCTGCTTCTGAGCTTCGGTCGCGGCGAATACAAAATATTCTGTTAAATAAAACCTATTCTCAAGGAAGATTGTACAACAAAAAAATTTATATAATGATTAAATTGATGCTCCTTATATAAAATTATGTAGGTACAACAATCAGTCACGTTGTTCAGAAATGTTTAGAGAAACTTTAGCTGTATAACTAAGAAATAGTTTTTGATAAGTATTGATTGATTGATTTTGCACATATTTTCAAATTGTTCATAGATATGAAAAAAATATGATTGAGATATAATTGAGACACTACGAAAATATTCAGGCAATGTAAATTTTCGATTCAACCTTGTGTTTTCTAGGGCTTTATTTAGCTCTGCAGGAAGAGGCCGTTGTAATGTATAAACAGAACATAAATTAATATAGTGTTCAATCTCAGTGTTATTTAATGTTTTCTGTGTACACGTTCTTGTGGAATGCAACCTAGACTTAAGTATGTTTAAAGTTTTGTTTTTATTAATTTTATTAAAGTTGTATTAAGTGGTGTGTAATAATAAATAAATAAACAACCAAACTACTCGCATATATAATTGTATGTGTATCTTTGGACGGTATGACACTGTGTGGATCTGTAACATATATATATTTTTTTTGTAGTTGATATATAACAATATTCATGCCTGGTTTGGCGTGATTCCATGGATCTGGACGGTGCTACTTTTATCCGTGTGCGTAGTAAATCTAATTGATTTGAAACTCTATCCAAACTTTAGAGTTGGAGGTTCAGAAGTTCTGAGTGTAAGTGTACTTTGTATCATTTTAACAAATAATTACTTTGTATTATTATAAAGATATACAAAATATGAATAGATAGACGTGAATAGACGATAGACGATGAGATAGTAAAACGCTACAACGTAGCGAACTATACAGGGTGACTGGTAAATTAGTGGCGGAGCCGTTAAGGGGTGATAGTATGGGGTGATTTCAGTCGAAATTACTATTAGACCTACTTACCGTTCTAAAGTTAACCTTTTCCAAGATATACCTACTTAAAGTGGGTTATGTAGGATTGAAACCAGGATAACAAAAGTCCACCAAATCCATACTTTGATATTTTGTTAATTAACGTGCGGTAGCATCAAATGCTCTATCACTCTATCAAATGCTTTGGAGAGATCTGTGTAAAAAGCATCAGTTTGCAATTTAAAATCCATGACTTCGACGATGATATTAGTGAACGCTATGAGGTTTGTGTTTGTGGACCTAGCTCTTATAAATCCATGCTGACTGTCAGTGAAGTGATGTTTCATATGATTATGAATATATGGATAGATGAGAGCTTTGAAGACTTTTGGGAACGCTGAGAGGATGGAGATCGGTCTGTAATTTTCTATATTTTTCCTGTCACCATTTTTATAAAAAGGAACAACCTTTGCTGATTTCCAGATATTTGGGATGATGCCAGAGCTAAGGGACCTGTTATAGATTAAGCTAATGGTAGAACGAGAGAGCACATTTAGATATAAAATAAGGAGGAAGCTCACCTGGGCCTGCGCCTTTTGTAAGGTCAAGTCTTTTTAATTTGGTCAATACAGATTCCACAGAGAGGTGAATATTGGTAAAGCTACTAGAAAATGAGTTACTGTTAGGAAAAGAGTTACTGGCTGCAGTACCACTACTAGAGCTGGCAAATATATTAGAAAAATGCTCCCCAAAAATAATTACAGGTGTGTTGACTGCTTTTAGAGATATCATCTTTGTAAAACATTTTAGTTGAGAAATGAGACTCTGAGGATTTTTTTTTATATATGCCCATAAATATTTTGGGTTGCTCTTAATATTTTGCTCCAGATTACCTATGTATATTTTGTAACTGTGGGTAGTTAGAGCAGCACAACGTTTTGATAAAATGTTCAAAGAAATTTTATCCAAAGAGTCTTTATGTATTCGAAATTTATTGAGTAATTTACGTTTTTCCTTCAATAGTTTAGTTAATATTTTAGGATACCATATGGAATATTTTTGTGTTTGTTCTCCGTGTTTTACGTACGTGTCTATTTTTTAATAATACTTAAATGATTAAAAAATACTTCGGTCATGATGTTAACATCGTCACAATCACCAAGTTCCTTGATCCAGTCAATGTTATCCAAATTACTCATAACCAAGTTATAGTCGGTCCTGTGATAATTTAATTTTAATTCATTAACATTTCTGTTGAGGTTCTTTTGTTTTGATTTTAAAACATAATTTAAAGAGATGGGTGGATGATATGGATCTATTTTTACCAGTTCATCTATTGCTCTATTAACAGTAATATTAGAAAAGTTATTCATTTATTCAGTTAGTTTTCAAAATGCCCACCCCTATTTTTAAAGCAAGCTCGAGCCCTTCTTAGTACACCCTATCCTCGAATCTCTGAGGTCTCTTTGCATTTCCTGCGCTGCGTTTATAATTCTATAACGTATAAAAATACGCAGGTCTTCAATATTAGATACAGGGACCTCAGCAGCGTATACTAGACGTATACTCTCCCAATGGAAGGTGTAGTACGCTCTACATATGAACAGGCTCCACCCTTACCTGTTCTCGCCATAGAAGAAGGGATCCATTGAGAAGAATTCAGTTTTGCAAATTTCTCATAAATGCGGATGCTGAAGACCGTAACTTTCTGAAGACAATTTTATGGACTGACGAGTCCGAGTTTGATAAGGATGGCATTACAAATTATCATAATGCTCATTACTGGCAAGAACGATGGGAAATCCACGACTAAAAAGAAAAAAAGTTCTCAAAGAAGATTTAGCCCGAATGTGTGGATGGGTTAAATAAATAACCATTTGATTGGACCACATTTCCTACCGGAAATTCTCAATGAAGATTTTCTCAGAAATATTGTATATGAATTGTTGGAAGACATTTTTGCCGCTAGAAACAAGGGGTGTGGTAACATGATATTTATACACGATGGATGTCCAGTGCATTTTAGAATAAGTGTTAGAAATTGGCTGAACCAACAATTCCCTAATCGATGAATCGGTAGAGGTGGTCCAATACCATGGCCGGCACGTGGCCCTGACATTACACCCCTGAACTTCTTTATGTGGGGCGGAATTAAGTCTAGTATACGCTGCTGAGGTCCCTGTATCTAATATTGAAGACCTGCGCATAAAAGATAGAATTATAAACGCAGCGCAGGAAATGCAAAGGCACCTCATCAAGATTCGAGGATGGGGAAAAGGGGTGTGATAAGAAGGGCACGAGCTTGCATTAGAAATAGGGGTGGGCATTTTCAAAACTAACGGTGAATAAATTAATATATAATAAATTATTTTTCAGCAAATGATTTTTATTGCTTTTTCCTTTAATTGTTATTCTTAGTCCTATCTTCGTGGTTTCCTAACCGATTTTAGATTTTGATACCTCATTCGAAAGGTATTGAAATGTAGATATTTTTAAATTATTATTTACGAAATAATAGTAGGTGAAATTTTGAGTAAATCGACGTTTTAGAGGCAGTCACCGTAACGTTTTTTCATTTTATGTTTTTGTTTAACCATTTTTCGCATAAGATAACGACAATTACGAAGATTTGACTATTAATTTTATTTATTTAGAATATCTTTGTACCAAAACAAAAAATGATGGGTCAGTAAAACCAATTTTTAGGACTTATTGATATTTCAAGATTTAAAGTAGGATTTTTTTCATAAAAATATTTAAGTAGGTATATCTGGGTTAGGGTCAACTTAAGGACAGTAGGTCTAGTAATAGTAATTAGGTAATTAGGTAGGTATAGTAATTTCGACTGGAATTACCTTATACTATCACTCCTTAACGGCTCCGCCACTAATTACCAGTCACCCTATATATTATATTTTAAATACATGTTAAATAGATTCCTTTGATTGTACTCATTGGCAGGCAATTGTAAATTATATTAAAAAATTCTTCACTTCACTCCCGTAACCTTCAGTAACAGCAGGTATTTTTTATGACCCTTTTCATATCCACCCCTGTCAACATGTAGATATACTAATTTTGTGTTTCAGGGTTTATCACAAGGATTTCAAACTGCACTTTACATGCATTCTGCTGGCGTTGGGACAGAAATCGTTCATGGAAAAGGTCTAAACAGTTTTCGTTAGTACTTATTCCCTTCTCCTTTTTATATTTAATATACTATTACAATGGTAATTTTACCACTAATTATATTGATTTTCAATGTTTCAAGTACCGACACACATTGATTCCAAGCTAAACGATGAGAATGTGGGGCACTCCTGCCTGTTGCTCCTGTTGGCAATGATGCAGGCAGCCGGCGTCACCGCATGTGCGCTGCTGGACTACGTCCATGAACAAAACCATGGCTCGTTCGACATGCATGAAAGTAAGCTACTTGTCTGTTTATTTTAAAGTGCGCACTGGTGATTGGTATATATAATTTTGGACTCTAGATACTAGAGATACTTAGGTAAGATGTAGTAAATATAAGTCACCCTCTGCTAGTTTTTGTCGAGGTCGCACACTACAGTACAATTGTACTGTAGGTACCAAAGGACAAGGAAATGGTTAGAATGCCCTTGTGAACGTGGCAGCATCGGCACAAACAGGAGCAGACGTACCTAGTTCTCGGAGAATGCGCAAGCCCGTCGATAAGTGATTCACGATTTCGCGTGATATGAGTTGTGTGAACCGCGATCCTTAAAATATCTTGCACAATTATTACTTGTGGAACAAGAACTTAACTGTCAAGTTAAGCAAATTAACAATTTCGTTTCATCCATAAGTAGTAAATTTTCTCAAATAGACTGTTCGGTTGAAATCTACAAACCTGTTGCAGAGTAAAAAGTCATAAAAAGTTGTTCTAGAAAATATGCATTCTAGAAACGAATTACCCAACCTCGCAAAGAAAGGATTTCGTATGAAACAATCCTCTCCACGTAAAGCCGAGCATTGAGGTTGCCCCTGATCCAAACGAGATCGGTTCTTTCACCGATCAAAAGCACACACAACGCCGGTCTTATCAAATTAAAATCTGTAGAGCATGCTGAAAATCACAAACAACTCACATACAACATCTCTACATACCATAACAAATCTACTAATCTATTAATATACTAAAAATCTATTAAAATATTAAAAAATCAGTAAATAATCCTAAAAAGCTATGGGCCACTATAAGAGAGTTGATGCAATATAAGCCTCCGAAAACGACAAATACCGATCTTCTTAACTTGAAATCGCAACCACAAGATTCTGTTAACCATGTAAATAAATACTTTGTCAAAGTAGGTGCGAATCTAGCAGACCTTATAACCAAACAGTCAGGATCGAATGCCCCCCTAGCGACCCACTGATTCAGTGTTATCATCCTAGCTCATTTGTTCTGCTAGAGGCAGATCCCGCGGAGGTTAATAGAGTACTCATAAGCCTGGACTCTGGCAGTGCACCTGGCTGGGATGGGATAAGCACTGCATTCTTGAAACGGGCTAGAGTCTTTGTTGTACCTTATATTTGCAAGTTGGCTAACCTTTGTTTTCAAACTGGAGTTTTTCCCAATGCTCTAAAACGATCTGTGGTGACACCTGTTTACAAGAGCGGAGAGAAAACTGATTTTATTAATTATAGGCCAATCTCTGTACCTGTGTGTTCGACCATTTGCAAAATAATTTTAAAGCTCACAAGTAATAGACTGATAAAAATTACCTTGAAAAATATAAAATCCTATCTAAATTCCAATATGGCTTTCGCAGAGGAGTATCGACTCAAGATGCAATCTTAGATCTTATTACTAACAAAGTATATTATTACTAAAGTCGACAGTGGTAACAAATGCCTAACTGTATTTCTAGACCTTAAAAAGGCGTTTGACATAGTTTCTATCTCGGTTCTTGTAAACAGACTAGAGAGTTTAGGGATTAGAGGGCAAGCTCTCTCACTGTTCGCTAGCTACCTTCATGACAGAACCCAATCGGTGAAAATAGGCAACTTCATCAGCGAAGAAGAAGCAGTGAAATTTGGAGTACCGCAGGGAAGCGTTCTGGGCCCAACTCTATTTCTTATCTACATCAATAATCTATGTAACTTAAATGGCGTTGGGGGCAGGATACTTTCCTATGCGGATGATACTGCTATTGTATTTTCTGCCAAAACTTGGAGTTCTGCTCATGAAATGGCTATGCTTGGTTTAGCTCGTATATCGGCCTGGCTAAGGAAGAACCTTCTAACTTTAAATATTCAAAAGACCAACTATGTATGCTTTGCTCCCTCACACATCATCACAGCCTGCGAACACCTTACACATAAAAATCCACAGCTGCTCAGGTTCTCATAGCTATCCGTGTCTTTGTCCGGTTATAAGCAAAGTAAGTCACACTAAATATCTTGGCATTTGTGTTGACCAGAGGCTTAATTGGCACCCACAGTTAGAATCTGTCTCTAATCGGATAAGAAAACTAAATTGGGTCTTTAAAACATTAAGGTCGATAATGTCTAGCTTTCTTTTAAATAAAATATACATAGCCCTAGCTCAATCCATTATAGCTTATTGTATCCCAATATGGGGTGGTGCCAATAAAAGTGTGTTTCTACATCTGGAAAGGGCACAAAGATCGCTGATAAAAATAATATATTCAAACCATACAGATTCTCTACACAAGCTCTGTATAACATAAGCAATCTCTTATCAGTTCGAAAGTTATACATACTCAACTTGACCCTACAATGTCATAAATCCTTACCATTTAAACTATCACGTCAAAGGAAAAGAAGAAACGACATTGTTGTAAGACGATATCAATCTCAGTCTGCATATATTTATAATAAAGTTAATAAATTACTTCAAATTTATCCGATGCGGTTACGTATGTGCAAAATAACATTAAAGCAATGGTTGGTTTAATTAAGTTATAACGAAGTAGAAGATCTTTTAACTAGAATTTCTTAACCATGAAACCCAAATAGACCTCAACCACATGCACGCTCATACAGACACAATGAACACACACACATACACACATTTATACACTTACACACAAACACACACACACACATGCACACAGGCACACACTACACTATCTAAACCTACATTGCTACACCTGAAACAACATGCTTTCTTGTATTATTAACATTGTTTTTATTTTTAATCACTTAATTATATTAAAAGATAAATGTACAAAAATAGCAAAAAAAAAATTTAAAAAAAAATGGTAAAATACCTAATCAAAATTGTAATCTTAAATAGTCCATAAGGGGAGTAGCGGGTCATTCCCAACACAAGTATCTCATGATTACTTAATGGGAAGGCTCAGTAATGTTATGTTAAAAAAGATTACTTAATAAAAAAAAATGCCGGTCTTATTTACTTAATTACTCTTCTTAATTACTTAGAGCACAAGATTCTCAGCGGCCTTCGGGAACGCAGGCCCACTTCACGTATACGATTTCAGATGGTTTGATCGCTTATTAACAAGCCTGAAGAGCTGTGGAACCTCGTAATCAATACCATGGCGGTCAACGCATCATTAGTCGATATAATATAAAAAAACGTACGACTAATAGTGTCCATGGATGTGAATACAACTTACCATCAGGTGGGTCACGTGCTCGTTTGTCGGCTATGAACATAGGTAATAAAAAATAATTAAAGGTAATTTTTATCGAGCGCGTAACTGTAAATTGTGACACTTTAGAACTAATACATTTGTAACTCTTGAAGTGACCCCAATCGATATACGTGATATTGTTTTATCATGCTATTTCGAAATAAAAAGTAAAAGACGATTGGAGGTGATGCCAAGCTCATATGCAAGCCATACACAGATCTTTAAATCCCTTTAATTCAGGGGATTTCAAACACAGAGTAAACAGGTACCTCTTGAACAGACGTGCCACGGGTACCATTCTACTCTTTATCATCACTTACCATCAGATGAGGTAGAGCACAAACGCCTGCCAACTAACAAAAAAAAAGAAAAAAATATATACAACGTTGATAAAAGCGAGAGGCATTAAATAAAACCACATACTTTGTGTATCATTATCAGGCTACACAACAAAAATCAGATCAATGTAAGCAACAGTTTGGTCACAGGAATGTTTTTTAGTGTTTACTTAGTTTCATTTAAACACTCTGTATCTTCCCGATCACCTGATCGTAAGTTTGTACTATAGGCATACGTAGTTATCTAAACGACAAAATTCACGCGAGCGATGCGACGTTGCCAGTTCGCATTGTAAGTTTGCAGTACAAACAAAAGTACAGATCACGGTTATCTCACTCTAATGTAATAAGCGTAACAGAAATAGAAATAGATCAGTATGTTGCTAAGGCGCCGGCGGCGGCTCGGCTAATTAGGTCAAGGGCACAATTTTTACTTTGTTTAGTGCGAAGACGCGTTGCATCCGGGGTGCACGTTGCGCAATTCAGCACAGATTATTGTCGCTCACGTGTCCCATTTACTAATGTTAAGTTTTTATTGTGATAGGACACGTAACTGAGTATTTCCGGTTTAGTTTTGTGAGTAGTTTTTAATTATTTTGTAAGTACGTAAGACATCCACAATGCCTCGTGCTACATACACGGCGTCAGAATACACTGACATGATTTTAATCTACGGGGAATCCCACGGAAACGCAGCTCTAGCTCTGCGAACTTACCAAGAAAGGTATAGAGACAGCCACGCGTGCCCTAGGAACGCTCCATAGTATTGGCAGTACAACGGGCACGGGAAAACAAACCATTAGCAGCGCATCAGGAGGGAGTCCCACTGCAGCAGATACCTACAGCGCGCGAGCAACAGATTCTTGACTATTTTGACCGCAACCCCACATCGAGTCTGCATAGAGCCGCACGCCAGTTTAGATTTTGCCATAGAACCGTGCATAACATTTTAAAAAGGAATAAACGCAAACCGTACAAATTTAAAAAAGTTCAAGCCCTTTTAAGAAGGGATTTGCCAGTCAGGCGTACTCACTGCCAGTGGATACTTGACAAAGTTACTGACGACCCGAATTTTTTATTAAATGTCATGTGGACCGACGAGAGCACATTTACACGCAATGGCATATGGAACCAACAAAATCTCAGATACTGGAGTATTGAAAATCCACGCATGATTCGGGAGTCAGAGCATCAGTACCGCTTCTCTGTTAATGTGTGGGCTGGTATACACAGGGACCAGATTATTGGCCCTGTTTTTATTGACGGCACCCTTAACGCGGCAAAATTTTTGGAGATATTATCCGGTCCCGTTGCTGAATATACCGAAGAACTACCCTTTGCCAATTATCGGCATTTATGGTACCAATTGGACGGAGCTCCTCCACATTCAGTGATGTCTTCCAGAGAGTTACTCACCGAAATGTTTGGACAGCAGTGGATTGGTCGATTTGGACCAGTACGATGGCCACCACAGTCCCCAGATCTCACTCCAATGGATTTTTTTATCTGGGGGTTTGTGAAAAGTGAAGTGTACGCGACAGACGTGAATACCGTAGAGGAACTTAAAAACTGGATTATTTTAGCGTTCAATAAATTAAAAAGTTTAACAATAAATATAAGTGACCTTATTGCACGATTAAATAACAATATTATACGTCGTTATAATTTGTGTACCATTGCAAACGGCGGACATTTCGAACAATTGAAGATTTAATGTGAAAGTGTTACAATTAATTATATTTGTTTATTATTTTCATTGATCATACCTTCCAACGTTACCTACAACACATGTTTACATTATCATCCACAACAAACCCGGGTGCTCCGCTGTGTAGGTAGGTGTGCGAGCCGGTGAGCCTGCCGCCGCACGCGCTATGCTACTCAAATGCTACGTTGCCAATTTGTTACGCAGGTGGCAGCAGGCTACTCAACAACGTTTTTTCGTATACTTATCGTTAACTTTTTTTTAATAGTTTCGGATTAACAGTAGGCATTTATAGTATATGTGGTTTCATTAAATGCCTCTCGCTTTTATCAACGTTGTATACGAGTACATACAGGATGCAACATACGTCGTAAACAGAAATTTTTGCTTCCATAGCAAAGGCAAATTTATTGTAGTAACTCTAGAAGCAAACAATTACACTTTATTAATAATAATTTTAAATAGCAAAAACACCAACCTTATGGTCAACCCTATTCGACAAGACTTGGTCTGTAGCTTAAAGTACCACTTAAATCTTTAATCTTTAATCAATTTATTATAACAAATACTTATTTCTATGCTTAAAAAACAATGTAACATAAACTTAATAAAGTTTTATCGTACATCACTTATAAACGAACATCGTCGGTAGATAATTGTTTTATAAAAAACATACTTAACATAAAAAAAACATACATACTTGCTTTGTAGAATTATTTTATCTTATCAATCGAGTACCTACTAAGGTTATCAAACAAGTTCATCGAGTGTATTTCAGAAACCTACATTGTACATTTAATGCAAACACGCTTATTGGTTCTTAATCGTAGTTTATAAAAAAATAACGCTAATTTTACACGTACTTTAATAAGTGTTTAGTATTCAATATATCAATTCATCACAAAACTTTGTGCGTCTCCTGTGGTTGTCTTTGTCGTCAAAAGCTTCTATGATTTTAAGGCGAAGCTCTGCCATGTCGGTTCCCGCTTATAAAACTTTCTCTTGATTTCACCCCATAAAAGTCCAAAGACGTTAAGTCAGGAATACGCGGTGGCCATGGTATGGGTCCTTTACGACCTATCCAGCCTTCAGGGTATTCATTATCCAAGTAATCACGGAAGTCACGATGAAAATGAGCTGGAGTTCCGTCCTGCTGATAATCCAAATGAAAGTCCACTAAATCACTCTCAGGCACTCCATTTAGCACTCCTGGGTGGAAATGACGACAGGAAATGAAGATAGTTCGGCCCATTCCCACCCTTTAATAAAATGAAACCCAATCACTGTATTATTGACGATACCCGCCCAAACATTCACACTGAACCTCACCTGATATGCATTCTTTCGTACAACGTGTGGGTTTGGTTCGCTCTACCAATGTTTGTTGTGCTGGATGAAAAGTCCGATCCTGGTAAATGTCGCTTCGTCGGTCCAAATGATGTTTGTATCTTGGTTTTGCAACAGCCCTCGACAAAATTCAACCCTTCTCGGGTAATTTGCTAACACGAGATCCTGCACGGGCTGAAACTGAAACGGATGTTGGCCCGACGCTTTAAGCAAACGCCACTCGTACATTTGGCTAGCACGAAAGCGGCAGCTTGTCTTGTGCTCGATTGTGGGTTCCTGTTAGTTCCGTATTCGTCTGTACAGGTATTCTGGGCCTTCCTCTTGCCTATGCATCAGCTGGAACAGTAAACTGTCCATAGTCGCGGAGATTTTAAACATGCTACGAATCAGGTTTTGTGTCGGCACTGGTGACTCGGGATAACGTTCTTGAAATGCTTCTCGTGTTCGCTCTGTACTATTCGTTTGAGCGTAGTCTTACGTGCAATAAAAGTGTAAGGATTTGCAGCCGGAATTTTGAACGCGAAGTGAGATTATTTTTCATTTTAAATTCGTAGCGTAACGCTTTTGAATTTGTCATTGTTAATTTAATCTTTTTTCAACGTTCTTACCAGCAAATACAAGAAGGTTGAATGATTAACCTTAGTAACATGCTATGGGTCTATGACAGTTTAACGTAGCAATTAGGGTGCCCATGAGACTCGGTAAATTTAAAACAATTTTTTAAATTAACGAATCATCAAACAACGTTTGCATATTTTTGCCTGTTTTCACGTTCACATGTTTAAACTAAAGTTAAAAAGTAAAAAACACATTTCTGTTTACGACTTATGTTTTACTCGGTATACCTATACGTTAGAGTAAATGGCTTTGTATCACGTGTGGAAACCGTTGATTATACTTGTACGCCAAAAAAATGTATTCGGTAGTTCATAAAAAAACTAACAACTGGGGGTGTATAGTATACATGTAAAATGATTGAATTAGTGTGGTTGTTGAATTAAATTACTTACAGGCAATAAAATGTATTCGGTAGTTCATAAAAAAACTAACAACTGGGGGTGTATAATATACATCTAAAATGATTGAATTAGTGTGGTTGTTGAATTAAATTACTTACAGGCAATTTTTTGAAGAAAATATTTTTTTGTTAGTATATTTTCAATATGTACCAATCAAATCACCAATCTAACCATTATGATAAATGTTAGTGTAATTATAAATAAATAAATTATGTAGTGAAGTTTCCTAATAAACAGATTTTATATTGCAATTACTATACCTACTGAAATGTTACCAAAATAAATAATACCTACTGCTTAATATTACCTGTCACTGAACAGTTAATTTTTGTTTCAGCTATAGTGTGGGTTCTACCTATGTATTCTAAATGTGCGACTTTAGTAAATTATTCCCGTTTCGTGTGAGTATAACATGTTTTTATGTATGCAGTGGTAGTAATAACCAA
The DNA here is from genome assembly GCA_923062675.1 of Marasmarcha lunaedactyla. NCBI lineage: Eukaryota > Metazoa > Arthropoda > Insecta > Lepidoptera > Pterophoridae > Marasmarcha > Marasmarcha lunaedactyla. The sequence goes on along the minus strand of OV281342.1, from coordinate 6,876,445 downwards.
ATAGGTAAATACTTTATGTACATGATATATGTTCTTTAGTCCTTATTTTACTATAAATGTGATTATTTTTATTGGTTTGAATGTGTGATCGCGAATGGACGCTTATTTTAATGAAGTGCCTAAAAGTGGGAACATATTTTTCGTGATTTTTTGTTTTGATTTGTTTCAGTTCTACTTTAATTTTTGGTGGACTAACTTTTACTCACTGCGTATCGGCATACACTCTAATTAAGACTGTTCTGCATATAATATTTGAGTATAAGGTCAAGTTGGTGTAAGTAATCATGTACACGTAAGGTATTTGCTATTTAGAGCGGTTATTCACTTACCTTATATCTAAGTAACTAAAGAGGGCGCAGAAACATCTAGTAACTTCCATTACACAGAGAATAGATTGACCCATGGTTTAGTACCTATATGCATAGTAAACAAATACCTGTATTGAGTGACGGATGACTTTTAAGAATATCGACAAGTTTTCTTAAAAGGTTTATTTTTTATTAATTTACTACTACTCGGATTGTAGTTAATCGGACATGGAATCGGGTGAGCTTCTTATTTAAATTCTACAAATCCATATTATAAATCTGAAAGTAGCTCTTTCTGTCTGTCTATCTGTTACCTTTATGCGCGCGAACCGCTGAACCAATTTAGATTAAATTTGGTATCGAGGTTAGACCCCGAAAAGAACATGGGATTGTATTTATTCCAAAAATCATCCCCTAGGAGGGTGAAATGAGGGTTGAAGGTTTGCTATGGGAGTTTTGTTATTTCTGAAGCTATACGCACAAAACTTATATCTTAGGTTCTTTAAAATACATAAAAATAAATTTAAAAAGTTTACAATTCCACCCTTAAAGAGGCTACATGAAACGTTTATTATGTATAGAGAGGTATAGTTAGTTTGAGAATTCTATCCTTAACCTTTTCACTCGCAATGGAACAAATATGTCACACGATACGACGCACGTCCGCTAGCTCTCTAAAGGGACACATCTGTCCCCAAGCCTGTTTGGCGAAAATAATGCATACAGTATTATGTATGTAAAAATTTAATATTCGTTTGAAACTATTATGTAAATAATTATAAATTGTAATTAGTTCGGTGTAAATATGTTCGGACTGGTGCCGAACTCTATTGACTGCTAAGAATAAAACGATAATAACCGATTTAAACGAGTGTATTCACCGAATGCTAGGTTAACACTGAATTAATATTAAAAGTTATATGCTAATTATCTATAAATTAGGTACTAAAGTTAAATGCTGATTCGTTAGTGTTTGGTTGCAAACCGAACATACTCCCGACCACGAGAAAAGATAACAACATATGAAAGCAAAGTATTAAATCTGTGTTATATAGATAGGTAATGTTAAAACATAAAATATTAAATAATGAAAAATATAAAGAGAAATAAAAACTGAAGGCGAATATACATTTTTTTATGATAGACAAGTACTAGAGTCCTCTTAATGAAACGTTAAACAGAGTCCTCCACGATGCTGATATTTTACGTTTTGCGTTACCCGCAGTGACGTAGCTGACCGTGTACTGGTGTATGTCATGCTTCGACAACCCCTGCTCCTCTGTGTCTGCTGCTTTCATCTCTCTGATTTCGTTTGCTAAGCTAATGATGGAGTTATTTAGTGACGGACTAAGCTCGATATCGCCCTGGTGTAAGGGTAATGTTACGTTAATGATGTGGTTCAGTTCAGACAGAGTTGGTATATATAACTTAGTTTCCATATGTATTTTGTGGGATTTGTGGTCGTGCGAGTATAATGTGTCTTTATTTCACAGTCGGGTCCTAGGTGAATGATGCCAACTCCGCTTATCATATGTGTGTTAACTTCATGGTCACAAAGTATTCGGAGCGGGTATTCTTTACAGTAACTGAACATGTAGGATGAAAGATTGTTCAAAGCTAACCATTTATCTTGACAAATCGCCTTTTTTATGTTACAATTTCCACTACTATGTTCTAATAAGCAGAAATGTTCATCAGCATTTAAATGATGAATAGGCGTTTGTAGCTGACACAAATAATGCTCATATTGTTCATAACATTGTTGTAACTCATAAGTTGTAATTAAAATGTAATTATTTTCTTATGTTGATTGCGATGTAATCTGATAATGGAATAGCCTCAATTTCAAAGTTGTTAACTTGTTGTGGAAAGCTCATTATTTTCTAAGTTCAAAATAATCCCTGCTTATCAATGGAATTGTAATTTAAAATATTAAATAACTTTGCGTTAGCCTGCTTGTGACCTTGTTTGAAAATATTATATAAGTCGGTATTTATATTTTCTATTGGCAAAGCTACATCTTTAGATAAATGACTCATGATATTAGTTAATTCCAGAGATAGTTGTTTCGGGGTTAACAAGTGCACGTTAAACTGTCCACGATAAATGTCAGTCAGGGTGTCTAACAGCGCATCCTGTATTTGTTTCAAAGTCCTTAATAAATTAGAGGCCATAAACGACGACATAAGGAAATCTGTAGCGTCTGACACCGATTGTATATTTTTGCTGACCTCATTCGTTGCTCTTTCCAAAGAGTTTAATCTATGATTGATTATTTTATGCAGCTTTTCAAATATTTGCTCTGTTCGTTTTAGTAGAATAAACTCGGATTCGACGACGTTAGTTTGGTTGCGCCATAAACTTGCTAGGTGAAGCTGATTATTACGAATGAGTTCAATGTCACGAGTATATTTTTCAGCGAATCGCTCATCCAGTACACCAACATGATAAGTCCGCGTCTCAGGCGCCGGGGTTCCCCCGTGAACTGCTGAGTCAGTAAAAGTTGGTTGTAATTTAGTAGTTCCTGGTACTCGTGCTTATGTTGTAGTAAGATCATATCGCAACCATTGTTATTGATATCACATGTTTTTTCTAGATGTTTAAATATTTTGTTGTATGCTGCATCTCCTTGCCAATTTGGTGACATGTCATGGTACACTACCAGGGTCCATTTAACTCTTACCAACTGCATCTTTGATAATGGGTTGAAATAAAGGGACTGATTGCTATTTATTGATGTAATATTATAAAGGGCTCGGCAAGGCGTAAGTGTGCAAAGTAAGGTTAACAACGTAAATATAATAGATAAGACTGAAGAGTTGTTTTTTACTTTTGTTTGTTTTGCTGATTGCTGTTTTTGTTTGTCGATGCCAGGTGTTGATGGTTGCTGCTTGCTGCTGCTTGTTGCTGAGGCACTAGGTGAATTCTGGGGGTTCATTGCAATAGGCAAGACGGATATTTTTTTAGTTTTTTTTAGTTTTAGTATTTTTAATAGGCCGCTTGGTGATGCCGTTTTCGGTTTTAAGGCTCACGATGCGAACCAAGCCGTCGCTGCCGGGATGTACTTCTAAAATTCTTCCCATACGCCACTTCCCTGGTATGCTGACGTCATGAATAACGCAGACAGGCTTTTCATCCCTTTATAGTAGATATCCCAAGAAGTCGAACCAAACGATTCGAAAGTTCCTTTTTGGTGCGGATCGCCAAGGTGTAGAATGAACTGCCTGCGTCTGTTTTTCCAGAAAACTATAGTCCTAGTTCTTTCAAGCGTCGAGTAAATAGGTAATTTTCTTATAATTTCCCATCTTGTTCTGGCGTCTTCTTCGGTGGCTAATACACTTAATTCTGCGCGTCCAGTTAGAAAGTGAGCGGGAGTTAGCACGTCCAAGTCCTCGATGTCATCTGTTAATGCACGATATTAGATAGAAACGTGGAGAACTCTTCGAATGTTAGTTTCTGCGATCGGAGAACTTTTTCGAGATGATGTTTCATGCTGCGAACAGCTCTCTCCCACAGCCCGCCCGCACTGGCCCAGGTTGGTGCATTAAAGTGCTATTGGATGTTCATTTCAGCTATTTCTGACATTAAACAGCTATCCTTAAGATTTCATTCAATTGTTGCACTTCATCCTGTATTATTCTATTTGCTTTTAAAATTTACATTTTTGCTTAAAATTTGTGCCGTTATCACTATACACATTGGCGGGCGCCGCACGCCGTGCTGACATTCTTCTTAGTGCTGCTACAAATGCTGAACTGCTTAGGTCGGAGGCAAGCTCGAGATGTACGGGTTTAGTTACCATACAAATTAACACAACTACGTTTCCTTTTGTCGTCCTTATTCCTCTCCCCTTGCTAGATTTTACTTCCACGAAGCCGGTGTAATCCACCCCTGTGTGGTAGAAGGGAGGGGCTTCCACTATTATATATTCAGGTAAATCACCCATTAATTGCTTATGCTTAAGTAGTTCGTGCCTTTTGCATATAACACACATTTTTATTTGCTTTTTGGTAACACTATACCTTGTATAACCCAATATTTTTTTCTTAAATATGAAAGTGTTAATCTAGCTCTACTATGCATGCTTTGTAAATGTGCTTTCTGTATTAAAAGGTAAGTAAGTCGTCCTTCGTGGGGGATGATCAACCTTAGGAATCCTCAATCTTTGATTTTGTTATACATCTCTTTAGTCAGAAGCATACTCGAATACTGTTCGTCAGTATGGAGCCCAATATACGTTAGCCATACTGAAAAGATAGAAGCCATCCAACGTCGATTTTTAAGGCATCTTTGCTTCAAACATGGATTACGACGAAAAATTCCGGACTACACAGGTCGTATGAAGAAATACAATTTGACCTCTTTGGCAAGTCGTCGATTGGTCCATGACATGTTTGTGTTGCACAAGATCGTAAATGGCAATTTAACGAAAGAACTTCTCCAGCAAATAAGTTTTAAGGTACCTTCACGGTCTATAAGAATCCAACAACTTTTCTCCATTCCAACCTCCAACAATAACTTATCCAAAAACAACCCCTTGATACGCATGTGTTCGCACTACAACAATATCTGCTGTCAAATTGACATATTCAATGATAATTTTAATGTATTTAAGCACAATGTGTTCAAAATTATTAATAATGTTTAAGGTTATTTTTATATTTACTTTAATCTTTAACTATTATTGTTTATTGACCTTGACCCTGACTTTGACTTATGTAGTCTTAGAAATATGTAGTTCAGAATATTTACGTTTACTGCTGCAATAATTTTATACCAAAATGTTGTACACAAACTGTCATTGGAGTATAGACTCATAATGTAGCTATGTGGGATTTGTTATTTAAATTGTTTCAGTTTATACTCTGTTATTTGTGTCTTTGTAATAAATAAATAAATAAATGATAGCCGGGTGCTTCATGTTAGGGTGTAAGTTTGCTTTTGTTATCTACCACCCACGCGAAAGATTCCTGATTTATCAATAAAAGTGCTCAAATTCAAAATTTTACTCTATGAAAATGATTGTTATTTATAATATGCAATATCTTCATTAAACACGTTCCTTTGATCATCCATAATAACTAAGTTAATTGCTGTATCTAATTCCTGAAGTGTCAAGTAACCGGGTCGTTGATTTATGCGATGTGCAGTAAACAATATCTTTGTTGCTCGTAGTGTCCATGCTAAGATTCGTATTGCTTTTGTAATAGAGTTGCTTTTTGTTAAAATTGTGTGACGAGTCTAGGCTATTAACAGATTGAACAAAGTTTATGTTTACGTTACGTAACTCTTCGCAAGTTGTAAATAGTCCTGGTTTTTGGAGGGACACTTTATGCTCAACCAGCCAGGCGGGCCCTTTCCACCACAAGGGTAACTGCATGAGTTGTGATGCATACAAGCCTCTGCTAGCACAGTCTGCTGGGTTTTCTGAAGTGTTTACGTACTGCCAACAATCTGCAGGCATAATTTCAATTATTTTCTTAACACGATTAGACACGTACGTTTTCCATTTTCCTGGATCTCCTTGTAGCCAGCCAAAAAAGCCATCTATATCTTCCAGGTTTGTCATGACTTTTATTACAAGTTGTGACATTAATTCTGCTGCGCTCAGCTCTAATCGAGGTAGCGATATTTTATTAGTTTTTGCTACCGGTACCAGCCTTGTTTTTTCGGCTATTAGAACAATTTTGTGATTAGATGTGTTTCGGGCATAAACTACGCAAGCGATTGCTTTGGTTGACGCGTCGCAGTACCCGTGAAGTTCAATGGTGTCGGTTTTTGTCCTTCCAATCCACCTAGGTACGTCGAAATTGCTAATTTGCTTTAGGTCTTCTTTTATTTTGCTCCACTCTGTAATTAATGTTTCTGGTACTTCATCATCCCATGCAATATTTTCTTGCGTCGAAACTCGCTGGAACAGAAGTTTAAGTTTGACGACCACCGGCGCTAGCTAGCTAAGTAGGTCGAATATCTTTGATATCTCAGATAGTCATATGCGTTTTGTTAGCTTATTTGTAGGTGCTGTTGTTTCATACCGAAATTTAAACGTATCTTCGGTTGAGTTCCATCCGATCCCTAATGTTTTTGTTATAAAATCTGACTTGAAGTTAAATAATTCTGCTGTTGGCTTGTAATCTAAGTTTTTAAGTATTGTTTTGCTGTTTGATGACCATTTTCGTAAGATAAAACCTCCTAATTTTAATCATTCGCACAGCTCATCAACCAGCACTATACCTTCCTGCTCTGAAAAACATCCACCGCATAAATCGCCCATATAGAATTGATTCTCTAGTATGCCAGATGCTATTGGGAACCGGTGACGTTCATCTAGTGCTAATTTCTTTAACGTCGTCATCGCAACGAATGGTGCTGCTTTGGTGCCGTATGTCACTGTGGTAAGCTGGTAAGTTTGTAGACTTTTTCGTGGCGTATCTCTCCAAATAATGTTTTGAAATTTGTGAACTTCATCCGCAAGCCAAATACATCTGAACATTTTTTCTATATCTGCTGTGAATGCGAATTGATATTTTCGCCAGTTTATTATTAATGCTTGGAGGTCTTTTTGGAGGTTCGGCCCTTTGTACATCAAATCGTTTAAGGAATAGCCTGTTGTAGTAGCCGACGCGTTGAAAACTACCCTTAACTTTGTTGTTTTGCTGATTTACGTCCGATGCCGTGATGAGGCAGGAAATAATTTTGTTGCGAGTTAAATTGCTGACAAAGTCTCGTGTGCCCTAAGTCTTTATAATCTTTCATGAAAGCAACATATTGTTGGGCTAGTTGATTCTGAGTATTAATGCCCGATTTCACCAGTAGCCCCTAAAATGTAAGTGTCTCTAAATTGGCATAGGAAACGCAAGTTTTGTTTTCACCGACGGTTAAGTGACACCTTAAGCATTAGGGAGCCCTTATAATTTAGAGGATGAATTGACGACCCCGTAACTCTTAGGTGACATATATTTTTAGTTTATTTTGCGAAATATCCTTCCAAATTCCGAACAATAATTACTCCTAGTGATAAAAATGGATAGTGACCACGATTTATTTGAAGATTTAGAAGCAATTGAAGATATAGAATTTTTAATTGACCCAAATTTGTTTAGATGACCTTGTTTTTACAATCGTGTTTACTCGTATGACAAATACTTTTTCATAAGATACAGGTTATCAAAAGAGAGTGTTTTATTTATATTGCAAAAGATTGAACATTTGTTAGAATTTCACGATGACAGCTAAGTACCTACCTTAAAGTTTTATTACTACTTGCTTAATTTTGTTTTTAATTTTATTTATGTAACTTTGTAACCTACTTGTATCTTATTTACAGAAATAAATCTGTGGCACCGATTAACCAACTGCTGCGTGCCCTTCGTTTTGATGCAACATGCAATCAATAATTATCTATGGCAGATCTAAACAGCATTCGTATTTCTACTTGCAGTCGAATTATAAAGAGAGTGTCTGAAGCTATTGTGTGTCTGTGAAGGGAGTTTATACAATTTCCAGAGACTGAAGAAGAACAACAAATATTTTAAGGATTTTGCAGAATAGCTCGATTTTACAACTTTTTTTTAATGTATCTAATATTTACAAGCCGTAGACCCTCCTTTTTAAAAATAAACTGGAGTTAATAACGTTAGTTTAAGTGTTATTTGGTTTTTTCAGCTAAATATCAATAAAATCGTTAACTGAAATAATTTATCGATAAACGTTTACGTAGTACCTCCGCACTAAACATTAACCTAACTAGGGGACGCTTACTTAGGTAGCATTTAGGATAGTGAATCAGAATTTAAATTAGGGGATGATTTGAGGGAGCCCCTAGGATAAGGGAACCTTAGGTTACTGTTTAGAGGCTGTTGGTGAAAACGGGCATAAGTCTTTTTTCAAGGCTTCTAAATTGTGCTAATGCTTTGTGCTGCGATTGTCCTAGTCTTTCTTCGAAATTGGAAATCATTGGCATTGTAACTTCGCAGCTGGCATCGTTACGGCGTTTGGTAGTATTGTTATAAAAATCAATACAATGAATATCATCAGCCGACATATCTGAGCTTTCTGTTATGCTTTCGATTTCCCAAAATTATTTTAAATCATCTAGAGTGCTGATGACTACTTTACATTGAAAAGATTTTAAAATGGGTCCACACAGACCAAACTAGATGAGGGTCCAAACTAGATGAGTTTGCTGTGCTGCGACTGCTCTTGGCCTCGAATGATGCCACTTAACATAATGCTTGCGTGGACATCTGCGCCTAACAGTAGGTCAATAGGTCTGCATATAAAATTTAGGATCTGCAAGCTGCAGGCTTTCTAAGTACTCCCAGGTAGGTTTGCTTAGGGATTGATTAGGTAGTTGCTTGACTAAATTATTCATAATAAGAGCGTCTGTTTGGAAGTTAAAATGATTACATAGATTGACCTGTTATTGTTATAAGACCCTTGCAATTATTTTGCTTTTCTCCGACTCCGAAAATAGAGCCTTTGCACCTACGCCGCTTCAATTTTAGCAATTGTGCAGCGTGTTCTGTAATTAATGAAATCTGAGAACCCTGATCTATTAGCGCACGCATGACATGTTGAGAACCGTCGGCCGCAGTAGCTTTAATATTCGCTGTTGCTAATAAGATTTCCGAAGCTTCATCAATCGACACGTGACTTGTACATTTCACGTTGTCTTGACTGTTTGAGGTCGCTGTAGAAGTGCTAGGTACAATAGAGTGAGAATTATGCTGAGCATATGCATCATGCAATAAACTATTGTGATATTCCAAACAGCTACGACAATGTTTTAGTAAAAAACATTTGCTTTTATGCTAAAACAAAAAATGTTTGTATAATTTCAATTTCGAAATTGTCTGCAATTTCATGTCCGGTGTCATTTGTAAAACATGTCGCAATGACATATCCGGTGTTCTTTGAAACAAAGTGGACATTTTATATTAGTTGAAATATGCAATGATTTTGATTTGAAATTATTGGAATTGAAATTAGGTTTTTTGTTATAATTATGCTTTCTTGCTTGAATATTATATTGACCTGAATTAATTACCAATTAACCCAAAGCCATCTTTGGGTTAATTGGTTCCCTGTTTCCGGCGAGACGGTTCTAGGTTGGTAAATTTTTGTTCTAGAAAACTCATGAATTCTCGCAGTTCAGGTAGATCTTTAGGATTGCTGACGGACTCTACATAATCTGATAATGATTCAGAATCTAATTTTAACTATGATGGGGTCCCAAGTACTTATGTCAATGTCCAGGTTTCTAATTCCATTGAGCGCTTCAGTTACAGTGTCGTGCATTTTCTTTATAGAATGATACGCTTGTTGTTGCATAGCAGGCAAACTCGTTATCGAATTCATGTAGGTAGAACATATAGCTTTTGTATTATTGTACCTATTGTTCAAAATATCCCAACATATGCTATAATTATCTGTGCTAATAGGTAGATGGCGAATCAGAGTTTCTGGTTCTCCTTTGACTTTGCTCTTAAGATATTCCATCTCTTGGGCTCCTGAGAGCGATGGATTCGTATGAAGTCTCGATGAAGAGATCTTTAAAGGATACCCATTGCTGATAACTACCCGTGAATATAGGAATATCCATTTGCGGCGTAGTTTGCAGTCTATGCGCTGCTGACCTCAGTTGCTGTTAAGAGATTTGATAAGGGTGTTAAATGTGCTCTCAAGCTTTGAAAAAAGTTCTTGATAAACTTCATCTTGCTCTTCCATAGTACCCTCTATTTCCCAATGAAATGCATCGATTGTTGACCACCGAGCATGGAGAGTTTTTAAGGAATATTCATATTCCCATTTCTCAAAGATGCTATCCATGTCAGTCAATGTTGTTGACTGTTCTTGAAAATGCTTTAAAATTGATGGTTTGCTTTTTGATAAGTTCTAGAAAGTTGATCTTTACAGTTGCTGACTTTTCTTTGCTCAAATATGATTGACTGCTAAGGTCTTTACGCTGATTCTCCTGTATTGGTGTTAACAAAGTTGGTTCAACACTCTTGCTTTTTTCAACAGTTGGACTTTGAATTTGTGATGAAGAACCTCTCGATATTGTCGGCACATGTAGATTGCTGGCCCCTGCTTCGGGAATTAGTTGTTCTTTTGACCTTTTACTTTCTTTTATGTATGACTTCGCGGACTCATATAAACGGTTAGCTCATTCATATTCCGAGTTTATAATATATGGATGTTGTTTTATTTTGTCATACTGGCACAGTTGGATATGGTTATTTTGAAACTCAGATCACAAATTCTCGAGCGTAGATAACCTCTTTTTAAAGTAGCTTTTTAAAGCTGGGAGGATGGGTTTCCTCTCGATTTTAGAGCTGCTAACGAAGGCAATAAGCCCTCAAGGTGGCCGCTCGTTGAAGGCTAGTAGCCCATAATGGAGACGAAAGTCCCCATGGTATGCTCGTTGGAGGCAAGTAGCCCTCAAGTAACTGCTTAATGGAGATGAAGGTCCCCAAGGTATGCCGATTGAAGGCAAGTAGCCCTCAAGGTCTGTGCTTAATGAAGACGAAGGTCTGCAAGGTATGCTCGTTGAAGGCAAGTAGACCTCGAGGTCTCTACTTAATGGAGTCGAAGGTCCCCAAGGTATGCTGATTGACGGCAAGTAGCCCTCCAGGTCTCTGCGTAATGGTGACGAAGGTCCCCAAGGTATGCTCGTTGAAGGCAATTAGCCTTCAAGGTCTCTGCTAGATGAAGGCAAGGAAGCCTTCAAGGTTTCTGCTGGTCTAGGCTCCCCTTAGGCAACCCGGTCGAACGTCGAAGAAACTTTCGGTGTGACTTTCACGGAAGTCAAATCGACTACACTATCATGTGATTAGAGATTGCTAGTTCACAACCGCACAGCACAAACACTTTCACCACCAAGCGGAAACCACACGCGCGCGATGAAAGGTCCCGCTTGTACGGTAAGCTCGAAGTACCAATATGTTCGGACTGGTGCCGAACTCGTATTGACTGCTAAGAATAAAACGATAATAGCCGCTTTAAACGAGTGTATTCACCGAATGCTAGGTTAACACTGAATTAATATTAGGTCTTTACCTATGAAATTGCCGTTTTTCACGAAATAAATGAAGCATAATTTTTTTATATATTTTTTATTTCTATTAATCAAAATAATCACCCATGCAATCAATGCATCTTTGCCAACGCATTGGTAGCTTATTGATGCCTTTCTTGAAGAAATCAGCTGGACGGGAGGCAACAAATTCTTCAAAGGCATTTTGTACTGCCTCTCGGGTATTGAATTTTTTTCCCGCCAAGAAGTTATCCAAATTCTGGAAAAAGTAGAAGTCTGTAGGCGCAAGGTCTGGTGAGTACGGCGGATGACGGAGAACTTCCAACCCCAACTCTTGTAGCTTGGAGACCGTCTGCTGTGCAGTATGAGGTCGCGCGTTGTCGTGCAGGAGCAGTGGAGCCGAACGATTGACCAAAGCTGGTTGGAGACGTGCGAGCTTCTCCATCATTGTGTTCAGTTCTTCACAGCATACATCTGCAGTAATGCTTGTCCCGTTTGGCAAGAAGCTGTGATGAATTACACCCGCGTTAGACCACCAAACAGTGACCATCACTTTTCTAGGGGTAAGTTTTCGTTTAGGGCATTGTTTGGGTGCTGAATCAGGGTCCAACCAACTTGCTGAGCGCTTACGATTGTCAAACAGGATCCATTTCTCGTCACAAGTAACAATGCGGTTCAGAATTCCTTCATTTGTATGCCTGCTGAGCAGTGCAAGGCACGTCTCCACGCGTACTTCGCGCTGGCGGTCATTGAGTTCGAGGGGTACCCATTTGTCAAGCTTTTTTACCTTGCCAATTTGACGCAAATGGAACAATATTGTTTTGATGCTAACGTCGAAAGCTGCTGCTAATTCAGCCGTGGATTGAGTTTCATCAGCTTCCACAATTGCCTTTAATTCGTCATTGTCGACCAAAGTTTTCGGACGACCACGGGGTTCATTTTTCAGGTCAAAATTTCCAGAACGGAAGCGGGTAAACCAATAACGGGTGGTGCGTTCGTTTGTAGTGTTCGCTCCGTAAACGTCGTTGATGTTGCGTGCCGCTTGTGCCGCTTTGCTGCCACGACGGTACTCATACTCCATAATTACTCGAATTTTTAACTTATCCATGATGACGAAAAATGTTCGAATGCGTTGAAAACAAAACACTAACTATCAAACAAATGACGATTTTAGAAAAAGAATTCCATGTTTGTCAAATAAAATTAATTTGAAATTAGAATTATCAGTCAAAAAATAAAATATTTTCATTTGAAAAGGCCAGTACGGCAAAACGGCAGTTTCATAGGTAAAGACCTATTATTAAAAGTTATATGCTAATTATCGATAAGTTAGGTACTAAAGTTAAATGCTGATTATGCTATGATGCGGTGGTTGAACGAACGTGCTACGTGAGTGAAGCCGCGCACAAACGTTAGTCGGTATATAAAGGTAAAATATAAGTTGGTAACAGTTCAACGAAAAGTACGATTAAGATTATGTTAACGAAAATCCATGGAAAATTGTAGAGTTCTTCAAATTTATGGGTTTTTAAAAATACAACATCATTCAAATTTCTTTAAAGGTTGATATGAAATTACTAAATACTGCACAGAATACAAAAATATTCAAATTGTTTTCATACGTACATAATACATTTTCAGAGCAATGTAAAAGAAATACCTCCAAATTACTTTACATAGGTACCTAAATTTGCAGTGTTGCAAAGTAATTATTGACAAAAAAATATATGGAGGAGCACCTGAAAGAAGTGCTTTAAACTAAGTATTTTGAAATACACAAGGGCACTGATCTCGAGCTTTTGACTTTATATCTGAGTAGTAGAAGTTGCAGGTCAAACATAAAAGGCCGTTTAGTTCGGGTGTGCCAATGGCAGTACATCAATGTTCAATTCTGGGCCCATTTTAGCAAGAACCACAAGATGGTATTGTACTCATTTTTGATATTGAATACAAAACACAAACATTTCACAACTGGCGAATATAAATGTTCTGCAGCCTTTTGCTTACTGACTGATGTGTGTAGGTATACAGCAAAGATGTATATTTTGGTGTCTTTTTCATAGTTTTGTGTCTTATGGTATCCCTCCTATTGTGGGGAAATGCCACCCTTCACAAAGGAATATATATATATAAGCTTGAAAACTTTTGAGAGAATCTTTTAAAAGATTAGTACATACATACTAACTTTTATTCGATTTTTTCCTGTAATGTGACCATGAATGATCTTTTCTATAAATTACAGTTTAATATTGAACCGTTACTGCCTCAGGTTAAATAACATGTTTGCCCAACGTTTGATTCAAAATGTTTATATCACCCAACTTTAACCGAGTGGACTGTCAAAAATGTGCTACGCTACTTTGGCAAGTGACTTTTAAAGATAGCGCGTTTAGTTTGGATTCCAAAATGGTATGCCACCAGCTAGGTAACTTCTTAATTCAAGAAAAACTTTGGTTTTTAATGAAGGCTGATTTCATGCCTATTCTGTTTTATTACTAAGTTTAAATCTTGGTATGCACTCCAGTCTTCTTTGGCTCCGCAACAACGTACGTACCCCACAAGATTTGGATAAGGTGAAACCGACAGGCTTTGGCCAAAGAGTGCCAAAAAAATAAAATTCAGTTACTGGATTGCTTCAGTTATTATTTTAATGTAATTAAAAGGTTTAAAAGGTTATTTTACTATAAATATTCGAACTGTTTGCCTTCAGCTGCAATGCAAGCTCTATCTTCTTAAAAATGATCGCATAATATGACGGCCGCATCTTCTCGAGTTGATGTCTGCAGCGGCTTCTGCAATTCTTTAGCGTAGCCTCCGTGAATCTTGATTATAGCGTTAGAGAACATTCTTTCTTTGATCGTTCTCCAGTAAAAGAAATCTATGGAGTTTTAGTCGGGTGAATGCGCACACCGCAATATTGTACCACCCGGCCTTATCCACATATCGGGGTATTCTCGATCGAGAAACTCTCGTACTTTACCTGCATTTCCAAGATTTGAATTTAAAAATGCCAACACAGCATTACCACAGCATTATTGGCAAGAACGCCTCATAACATAAAATCCTAAGATAACCGGGACAAAAATATGTGGCCATGTAAAATATATAGCAAAAAATATATATAGAATGAACGTTGAGGGACAAAACATAGACGACGTTAAAAGTAAAATAAAATCATTTCCTATGTATTTAATACTCTTCGAAGTTTTCACACGCGAAACACTCGTTTGCGTGACGGTGCGCAAACGGTCCGGGCCAGTGCCCATGCCAGTCCAGCAGGGGAAGCCTGTCCACTGGCGCCATCTACTGGATCAATGTAATCAGCCTTTAAACATGATCCGCAAAAACTTTCAAAAAATTGCACGGATTCCGGGTGTCCTTATTTATACGAACAATGAATCGATTTAAAGTATGTAAGTGATGATATGCGCGTAGCTTTGAGCATATAAAATCAAGCTAACAATCTCCTTAATTAAATAGCAAAAAATATATTTTTCAATTATAATACGGTTTATTAATGTTACTTTAGATGTTTTTACAAATACTTATCCGAAAAGGTTTGGTTAAATTTTTTAGTTTTTAACTTTGTTGTCCCTGGTCACTGGAAGGTTGGGAACCATTGCTCTAGCTAGATAATTTGTCTTTTGTTAAGGTTCAGCGGTGTTTTAATATGTGAATAGACATTTTAATTTCTTTAAACAGAATAAACATCTCACACAACGTTTACTTCCATTGACATAAAACATTATTATTTAGGTTTTTTTAATGTTGACATATAATCCTTTTTTTCAGATATTATGAACAACTCGTAGTTGCATTATTAATTCTGGCCTGCACGGCTGCCAGTTTAATATTTTGCACAAACGTAAGTTTACATATTTTCTATGGCCGCCGGCCCTGATGTATAGATTTCATTTTCTTTCATATTGAAACGGGAAAACATTGTGTGGTAGGAAAATTTCCTATATCAGTAAATGTGTTTAATGTTGAAACATCTGACCCCATTTAAAAAATTCATTTTATTATTTTGTGCTGGCGTTTGATTAAATTAAAAAGTGGAAATAGGTGATCTTTTACAGGATGTAGTTGAGCAATGGTCTGGTTTTCACACAAACTCCAGTATTTATATAGTATATTATATATAGAGATAAGATTTATGAGGTGTAGGAATCATGAGTTTTGCAACTATATACCGCTATTTTACTTAACTTAAAGATGCTGCCTTAAATATTAAATTGTCTTAGAAATAGCTATGCTTTCGACTATACCTAGAACATAATATTGTTTGTTACCACCTAGAATTCTTTATATGCAGTCTGGGAATAGATGGGCAAGTCCTAAACTATGATTAGTAGATGAGCCCGATTTTTATAAAAACTAAAACAGCGTCAGCGTCACCGAAAATTTAGAAGAAGGAAAAACACGAGCTGTTTTATTCCACCATTCGATAGTGTTGCTGATAAGGATCAAATTCTGGGTAGTAATGACATACGGCAACTTGATAAATGATTTACAGAACATGATAAATTATATCAAAAAATGTTACGTATATACATACATTTACTCTAAGAAGGATCTTATTTTGGATACGGAAAAATGTTTAACTTTTTCATTATTGGTAAAATCCATTTTAAAACCGAATTAAGGTTACTAGTATTCAATTTATAAATTCAAAAAAACATGACAATAATTTACAAGATGACAATAGGGAACATCTCAAAGAACAATCTCGTACAGCAAGGTTCGGGCTCAGAATTCAATAAAAAAATGGTAATGTATGGTTAGAAAAGGTTTTTGTTAACCGTTTTTCTTTTCTGTTAATTTGACGTATGACATAACTTTCCAGAGTTTGACCCTAATTAGCAACACTGTGGAATGGTGGCAAAATACAGTATGTTTCTATTTTTCAAAATTTTTTGGTATAATTCCTGTTGAGGGATATTTATTTTTCGAAAATCCAATGATGTTGTCATAGTTTTCATCAAAATCGGGCTCGGAAATCCATTCAGAATTTTTCGCTATTGCTCACAGTTTAGGATTTGCCCACCCATTCCTATTTGAAAAAACGCCCTGTTTAACGAAACCTCTAGAAGTGTAAACTTACCTACTTAACAAAATAACTCTATGTATGTATACTAAGTATGTATAAAATTATTTGTTTTAGTTCGGCGTCCCGTTATTGGAAGGCATTGACGCCATGATGACAGGCATAGCAACGCCATTGGTGTGCCTGCTAGAGTTGGTTGGATTCATCTACATCTACAGAGCTAGTGATTTCATTTCTGACGTGAATGTAGCCAATGAGGAAAATAATTGTGGATACAGGATCGGGCCTCAGTGGAAGACCATACCTTTCATTACTGGGGTTAGTCTTTTGTCCCTCGCGTTTTATCCCAATTCACGATTGACCACCGACTTGTGGTTTAAATCAATACGGATAAAATCAAATTATGTAATAAATTTCATATGCTTTTATTATAAAATAACTTTTCTAGTACATCTTGCTCCGATGACGGAGCAAGTCAGAATGTATTGCTTCATTTATTTCTGTTCTGTCCACCGTATATTTAAATATCTTTTCTTTTTAATTCATAATGATTCATATTAACCTCTTTACTCAAATGTCGCGGCATTCTGACGTGCTTCCTAAGGCTTAGCCGTGACGGTACTTAGGTAGTTCCTATTTTTTGTTTATACACAGGTAAAACAAGCAAGTTTTTTTTCTTATTTTCTTTTTGATTTAGTGTAACCTATTCTAACCAATAAGGCTTTCGACCTGGGCACAGCATACTACAGCGTTGGTTAAGATAACTGATGACATTAGAAAGGCCCAAAGAAAGCAAGCAACTTACAGTACTGATTTTACTCGACTTTAACAATGCCTTTAATAATGTCGATTTCGATATCTTATTACAACTCATGAACTCTCTTAACATATCTCCACCTGTTATCGACTGGTTTCATTCTTACCTGTGTGGACGTTGACAACGGGTATACACTGCAGACGCATGTTCACCTTGGCTAACTGTTGATACTGGCGTACCACAGGGTGGCGTGTTATCCCCTTTACTTTTTTCAATTTTCATATATTCGATATCCCAAAACTTAACTTCTCTCTACCACATGTACACAGACGATTTACAAAACACCCACGGAATACTTGAGGATTTGCCGAAGGCCATCGAGCAAATAAACTGTGATCTGTCAACAATACTCGATCGACTGGAGTAACGCTCACAGTTTAGCCGTCAATCCCACCAAAACCCAAGCGATAGTTATTGCAAGCTCCGTCGTAATAAACCGCATAAATTGGCAACAAGTACCACGTGTAGTTTTCAATGGCGTGCATGTCACATTCAGCGAAACCATGAAGAATTTAGGCCTTTGGTTTGATACAACACTGTCATGGAGTTCTCAAATTGAAGCAGTGAGCAGGAAGATGTTTGCCACAACTAACTCACTTAAACGTTTGCGCAATCTTTTGCCAATGCGTACTAAAGTTTCTATAGCACAATCTCTGTTTCTTCCAATTCTCGACTATGCTGATGTATGTTACCTTGATCTCACGGAGCTACATTTGGACAAACTTGAGCGCCTCCAGAATCTTTGTATCCGTTTTGTATACGGTTTACGAAAATACGATCACATATCCGAATTTCGCGCTAAGCTCAAGTGGCTTCCGGTCCGCCTTCGCAGGGATACACACATTATTTGTCTTCTGTACCGAGTGCTGTTTGGTTCTGCTGCACCGAACCATTTGCACGACAAATTTGGGTTTAGATGTGATGATCATGAAAGGAAATTGAGACCCTCTTAATGCTCCGCACACTAAGGCACACAACGCATTGGTATAATCACTCCTTTTCAGTGCGAGCAGTGTCGCTCTGAAATTAACTACCACTCGAAATAAAACGCTGTCGATCCTTAAATATTTTAAAATCAACTTGAAGAAACACTTTTTATAAAAAGTTTATAACTAAGTGAATATATGTAGGAATATTTAAGTATTTTTTATTATTATAATTTTTATTTGTTATGTGATTGTTTAAGTACCTATATATGTATGTAATATTTCGCTCATTTGCTACAAGGTCGGCATATCTCAAAATCGACGACTTTTTAGTTAATAATACAGTTGGATAGACACTAAAGCGTTCTTTATACCTGTAAAAACGTCATTTCTCTAAGGTCAAAAGTGAGTGAGAGAGACCAAAAATTCGCATTTGTGCTGTTGTAGCGTTATCGCTTTCGCTCAAATCACTCGCGGCAACAACAACATTATTTAGTTGTGTTGTAACATTGCGAGCGTAAAGTTTTACGTGTGCTCCTCAAAAACGACATTTTATAAGTAACAACGCTCTTGCCGGTAAGTGAAATATAATTTATTGTGATATATTTTCAAGAAAACAATGTTTAATACAAATATGTCGTTAATGCAGCTAATAGTTGAATTAATTAATATACGCCTATTTCGTATTATGACGATGCAGCCGAGAAAGTTGTTAACCCTTGGACTGTTATTCTAAAATATGACATTGTTGTTAACAAAAAAACGAGTTAATATAATTTTAACTAATAAATAATTGATTTTATGTCATTTTACTTGAAAATAATTTGCGTTATTTTCTATAAAATATTACAACATTTTGTAATAAAACGTTTTAGACAATAATTCAGAACACGTTTTCATGATTATGTGTTTTGGATAATTAAGTAATTTTTACATTTTAGGCAAAATGGTGTTACCAAGCACTTCAAGAGGTAAACTTATTGTAGCATTGATTAACAATCATAACAGTTCACCCGATGAAGAGGTTACACCTTATGAAAGTAGTATGTACAAACTTTTGTTTTCTTTTTTATTCTTTTTCAATATTCGTATAGAATAGGTATTATAAAATTACTCTTCACACTAATTTTCAGGTACTGAAAAAGCTAACCTAACAGCACATAAGATGAAATCTTTATCACACGACAGTAGTTCTTCTAGTTCGTCATCTGATTCGGATTCATCAGATGATACGTTTATTGAAGGTGAGTTGTTTTTTATTATAATGAATTTAGTTTGCCTGCGATTACTTCTAATTATTTAATATGCTTATATTTATTTTGCAGATAGTGACGATTCTGTCAAAGATCCGATATACATTCCCCCTGAGCAACTTTATCAACGGAATAGTTCTCAGTTGGTAACTGAGTATTCGCTTCAATTATTACCATCTACTTCAACGTCAGACAACGATATGACATTTTCCGAACTACAGCGTAGTTCTGATTTCCAAGGTGAACTCACAAACGGGAATCCATTGCCATCTCCTTCAATAGAGAATAGTATGATAACTTCGTTTCCAGTTAGCCCCAAAGCAAAACAAGGAAGAAAACGTAAAAGAAATGAAGCCAATTGGAATAGAAATGTTAAAAAACTGTTGCGGAATACTGGACAAAATTATAAAACTGCCAACAATAAATTGAAAGAAGCCAAAAAAATGAAGGAACCGTGCGGAGAAAAATGTCGGTTGCAATGTAAATTTAAAATGTCTGAAGATGAAAGGAAGTTATTATTTATGAACTACTGGGCGTTAGGTGACTTCAAAAAACAATGGGAGTATATTTCAAAGAGTATGATAATAATTACACCAAAATATCGTTATATATGTGAAGGAGGAATAAGGAAACCTCGTCAGAAGAATCACGCTTTTTATTTTACACTGCCCGATAAAACTGTAAGAGTTTGTAAAATTTTCTTTAAAAATACATTAGGAATTAATTATCGACCAATTTGCACCGTTTTAGAAAAAGAAGTCCAAGTGGCAAACTGTTTAATGGCAGATGATAAACGTGGTAAACATGATAAACATCCCCAAGTTGATGAGCAATAAAAAATGGTATTCGCGAATACATTGACGCCATACCAAAAATTGAGTCTCACTATGCAAGAGCCAATACAAACAGAGTTTTTATAGATGGAAGTAAAAGTATAACCGACATTCATAATGACTATATGGCAATACAAGGGAAAAAAATTTAGGCTTTGGCAATTATGTTCTTTTTTACAAAATATTTACTCAGGAATACAACATATCTTTTTTTAGTCCAAAAAAGGATATGTGTGACGTGTGTGCTGCATTTGAGAACTCGGATAATAAAGAAAATCTAAAAGAAGAACGTGAAAAGCATTTGAGGGAAAAAGAACTATGTCGAGCTGAGAAGGCAAAGGATAAAGTTGATGAAAATATTGTAACAGCAGTTTATGATCTCCAGGCAGTATTTCAGTGCCCCAAGGGTGACGTATCAGTATTTTATTATAAATGTAAGTTGAATGTATTAAATTTTACAATTTGTGATTTAAAAACTAACAAAGTAGAATGTTTTGTTTGGGACGAGTCTAACGCAAACAGAGGCGTAAATAACTTGGGAACGTGTGTGTACAAGTATATAGAACGGCTTTCGTTACTTAATAATGATAAGAGTTTTGATATTGTTTTTTACTCTGACAACTGCGCAGGTCAACAGAAAAATAAGACAATGATTGCAATATATTTATTCGCATTACAAACGTTTTCCAATCTCCAATCAATACTCATAAATATCTTATCAAAGGGCATACCCAAAATGAGGGTGATGCGGTGCATTCTCTAAAAGAAAGACACGTAAAAAAATTGCTTAAAGCTGGACCAATGTACTCACCAGAGGCCTTTATCAGTGCTATAAAAATGGCTAGAAAAAACCCTGAACCATTCCATGAAATGAAATGTGCACCGAAGATTTTGTCGATTGGAAAGATGCCTGTACCCAAATGGGAGTAAGTCTGACAAAAGATGAAGAAGAAAATTCAGTTAAGATTGGAGGTATAAAAGCTTTTAAGGTTGAAAAAGATGAGCCACGCGTATTGTTATATAAGAACTCTTACGGAGATAGAGAATTTAAAAAAGCCGAAATTATCAGAAGGAAAAAAAGATTGATGTAAACGTCAAGAAAGCTTATCGGATAGAAAGTAAGCTGATCTGTTAGACTTATTAAACAAACATTTAATTCCACAGTTTTATGCTCGTTTTTATAATTCTTTGTAAGAAATTTTATTTTGCTTGTAAGCATACCATTCATATTTTTGAAAATTGTTTAGAGGTATTTTTATTTTTCGAGTCACTGACTCTTAATTTCATTATTGAGACTTGTTTTATAATATCATTATTATATTATTAGGTACTAAGTTCTACTAAGTATAACAACTGATAATTTACCTATCGAGGCCGATTTTGTGATAGTCATTCAAAAGTTATAATATTTATTAGATATAACTTTAAATAATGTATAAGAGTTGATTTAAAAGACTGATGGCGTGCCATTTCTATGTAATTTAGATTCCTATTTTAATAAAAAAATAGTACAATATAGACATATTTTGTTATTATTGCTTTAAGTTTATCTTACATTTAAAATAATTATTGAATGTACATCAAAATATTACATAAATATTTCTTAATTTATCAGCAACAATGACATAAATGTTTCCTTGCTTCGATAAAAATAGTACAGTAGGTCGTGTATGCTTAATACGCAAGAAATAATATATTTATAGAAGACTGACTTCATTATACTACATTTCCATCTAAAAAAGTCACTTAAAATGTTAACTATGTTAATACAATTCAAAATTAAAACTTTAAAAATAATCTCCTGTAAAATGATGTTTTTGAGAAATGTCGACCTTGTCACAAATGAGCGATTTATGTGTGTATGTAGTTTTTAAGTGAATTAAAATGTTATGCTTTCATATATGCCGAACCCGATATAAATCTTGATTCTAACATTAACGTTTCCTGTTGTCTGGTAGAGATCGCTGTGCAGCGATAAGACAGCCAAACATAACCTTATTGTATAATAAAAAAAATTTAATGGTACTTCTTGTTATAAAGGTGTATTGAAGTGTAAATAAATAAATAACCGATGGTTACCGATACCGGTGTTAGGTTCAGGATAGATAGTACACGAGCTATTGGGAGAATAAGGCTTAACCGATTCGTTGCGGATAGCACGTTTCAGTGCCATCACTGAAACGTGTGACATTTTGCGTGTGGTGTTAGGCACGGATGTGTGTCATTTAAAAATCGATGGTAACTCCTTCAATTAAGTTTTAGGAAGTTTTTACCCAGAACCAAACTCTCTTCATTTTTTACGTATATTAAGCTCATAGCCTTCGTTTCTGGATATTGTAAGATTTTTTTTAAAATAGGGGTCACCAACCTTTTTGAAAGTTGCGTCATTTGATATTAAACCATCATATGATAATAAATTATAAATGTATTACAGCGTAAACTCTATATGACGTCACTCGATTTAACGACTTGTCGGGGATTCAGAACTGCAAGTCCTTAAAATGATACAAACAGGGTGAAATTGAATTGTAAAGAACATATTTAAGTAACCAAAATAAAAAAATTGAAAAATTAGAAAAGAGAATTTACCTATCATCAATTATCAAGCGGTTGTGCATCACAACATCTAGGTGACAGCCGCGAGTTGTGCTGTCTTGGAGTGCTTTTCGAATACCACTGACACCACTAAAACTGCACATAACTGCTCATAAATATTTTAAATAAATATTATTATCTCATCAAAACCTGGTTTTATTTAACTCTTGTCTGCTCTATACTACCTCATCTAAGTTTATTTGGTATTAAAATAATTTTTTTAATAAATCTAATATTTTCTGCATCTCAATATTTCTGTCATAAGGTTTGAAGCGCAATAATTCATTTGAAACCAACTGCCCAAAATATTTAAATCCATGGATGTTCAATACAGAAGGGACTGCATCTTCCTTCATCTTCCTTACACTGTCCATCATTATTTTTTCAGTGCATGTTGCACTTTCCACTATTATTTTTATCTATGCACGTTGCACTGTCCACCATAATTTTTTCTGTGCACGTCGAAGTATCCTTATTTGGTTTTTTTTTTTTGGTATTAATTCCCATTCCCAGTTTTCTGAGTGTTCCCAGTGTTGTGAATAGGTTTGCGAATTCTGTTCTATCACTTCGTCATCATCGCATTGAGTTTCAATTTCTGTCTCAGGAATGTACTTTCTTTTTCGCCGTAATTCTTAAACAATAAATAGACGATAAATAACCGTAATATAATGGTAGTATTTAGCAAAATGTAATTTTTTTGTGACATGTTAATTTTGAAACTTTTTGTGAATACATATCTATTATCTTTTAAAACGAACTTGGCAGATTTTCATTTTCATAGTTTAAACAGTTGAAATTTGTCATGAGGAAAACCAAAGCAATGTATTTAGACCTAATTTAATACCTCATAATCAATCAAATCGTTAGGAAATGCAAAATAAGTTAAAAAGGTTTAGCACATCTGTATTGAAAAAGTCACTTACGCTTCATTTCCAGAAATACACTTATTTTGCCACTTCTTATCACTTAAAACAATGTGCCTGGCCGTTCACGTTAGATTTCGAATGTAAACTAAAAGTATTCAAGCTTTGAACATGTAAAAAATGGTCAAAATACTGTTTTCTTTTCCGCATGGCTGAAGACACAAATGCGTGTCATCTAATCGTATGGCAGTGGGCACTGAACAGTGCCACGTTATTTTTGTTCGACGCCACAGTTAGAAGTTAGCGAAATTAGATATCGCAACGAATCGGTTGAGTAGGTTTTTTAAATCGTTAGGTCATATTTATTAGTCATACATTACCAAAAATTATGAATCTTTATGAAAATAAGTAAACTCATCGTCTTAAGTGTGAAGGCCAAAGCAGCGGACGGCGCGCGATGGCTTCGGGTTTAATTCGGTTCGCGTTCGTGCTCGCTTCGGGAGAAGGGGGCGTGGCCTTTTACATCTGAGAGGTAGGTACCCGCGCGGTCGGCTCCTTACGCAGCGGACGTCCCCGAAATTGAATTTTTCGAAACGTAATTAGCACACTTTCGACATTGTTTAAATAAAAAGTTCTTATCAGAACTATATCTATCTTATTCTTTCATTAAAAATTAAAAGTCTTTATTTTCTGTACATTTTTAAAAAATAATTTCTTTTCAGAACTGTTTTCTGTTTATAGTTTTCATTTAATTTAGGTTATAGGTATTTAGTTTGTTTCATGTAGATATTTATTTAAGTTATATCTAGCTATTTAGTTTGCTTCATTTGCTTCATGTAGATATTAATTTAGGTTATAGGTATTTAGTTTTTTGCATTTAGGTTATGTTCATCTTGCTTATTTGCTTTATTTCTATGATAAAAAAAACTATTTAGAACAACTGTTCCATTTTTTTAAATGTTTTTTTGAAAACATAACTGTCAATATATAACTGTAAAATCTCAACTGTCTAGACATACATCCCAGACACGAGCGGCTACAGTACGCAGACTTGGAGAGACTTCCTCTGAGCATGAACAGCGCCTTGCGAATGAGACAGAATACAGATCGCGAGCGCGTGCTAGAGAGTCTAGCACCGAAAGGTCTCAGCGACTGGCTTACTATAGACAGTATATGTCAGAAACACGTGATAGGGAGTCGAGCATAGAGCGTTCCCAGCGGCTTGCCAGCCAAAGAGAAATTACCTCTGAAACTTGTGCTAGGGAGACCAGCGCTGAAAGACTGGCTAATCTTAGACAGAATATTTCAGAAATACGTCATAGGGAATCCAGTATCGAGCGTTCTCAACGGCTTGCCAGCCAACGAGCAATTACTTCCGAAAGTCGTGCTAGGGAGACCAGCGCTGAAAGATCTCAGCGACTTGCTAACAATAGACAAAATATGGCGAAAATTCGTGCTAGGGAGTCTAGCACTGAACGTTCGCAAAGGCAATGCTGCGGCACAAAGACAACGAACATCTAGAATACGCAGTCGAAGTGCACCACACAGTAATAGATCAGCTTTCAATTATGATCCTAACATCGATTACGCTAAGCAGAGCGCAGTAATAATTGGAGCAATGAGTAAAACCTGTCCTAAGTGTTTTGCAAAAAAATGGAGCGATGAACCGAATGGTATGTGTTGTGCTGCAGGTAAAGTGATTTTTCCTAACATTGAAGAGCCACCAGAGCCTATAAAAAGTCTCTTGACAAATGCTCATCCACACTCTACTCATTTTTTTAACAATATACGGAAATATAACACACTATTTCAAATGACATCGTTCGGTGCTAAAGAAATTCGTGAAGGAAAGTTTATGCCTACTTTTAAGATAGAGGGCCAGGTTTATCATTTAATTGGTAGTCTTCTTCGTTCAACAGATCAAATTTCGAAATTTTTACAGATATATTTCATTTCTGATGCGGACCAACTTTCTTTGCTATCAAACATGAGCCCTACTTTAAAAACCGATTTGATCAATGATTTACAGACCGTATTAAATAGCCAGAACGATTACATACGCAGTTTCAAATACAATTTACAAAGCAACTCCTCCGACAATTTAAAATTAATAATTCACGCCGATCGCACACCACAAAAACAACATCGAGGAAGATACAACTCCCCTACAACAAACGAAGTTGCAGTTAAAAATAGTTAAAAAGAGTGTCCGAACTGCACCGCGCTTACGATCCCCTGCAATATCCTTTAATGATTGTGAAAGGAGATGATGGCTATTATCTGACTATACAGCAACAAGGTTCCGCACAAAACAAAACAGTTTCTATGCACACAGACTTATGATCATAGAGAATCGTTTCAATACTTTACATTATTACCGAGATTTGTTCAGTTGACATGATGGCTAAAATTATATCAGAAAGATTGAATTTTATATCCCGTAACCAACAAAAGTTAAGAGCTGACGATTATATACATTTAAGAGATGCTTTAAATAGAGATGCTAATGTAAATGCTGCAAATATTGGTCAACACGTTATCTTGCCCTCATCTTTCACTGGCTCGCCGCGCTACATGCACGAAAAAACCCAAGACGCCATGACATACGTGCGAAATTACGGAAGGCCTGACTCATTTGTTTCCTTCACTTCCAACCCCGAGTGGGAAGCAATAAAGCAAGAACTTTTTTCTGGACAGCGATCTTTCGACCGACACGAATTAATAGCAAGGCTCTTTCGTCTAAAAATGAAGAAACTTATTAAACTATTTACAAAAGAAGAAGTTTTCGGAAAAGTCAAATGTCACATGGTCAGTGTCGAGTGGCAGAAACGAGGTTTACCACATTGTCGCAGAGCTACCCGATAAAAATAATGATCCGGCGTTGTTTGATATTGTGACAAAGAACATGGTACACGGGCCGTGTGGAGAACAAAATCCAACGTCGCCGTGTATGAAAAATGGTATTTTTATATATATGTTTTGTCACTGATACCCAAACCGGAGCAGATGTTTATCGACGCCGAAACGTCGATCACGGCGGTCAGGTGGCCACTACGAACTTTTCGTGGAAGGACTATTAAAATAGACAACACATGGATCGTCCCATACTCTCCAATTCTCTGTCGAACTTTTAACGCCCACATAAACGGAGTATTGTCATCCCGTTCTGGCTATAAAGTATATCTGCAAGTATGTGAATAAAGGGTCTGATCAGGCAACATTTGGTGTAAGAAATGCTCATAATGAAGTTGACAATTATGTAAACGGAAGGTACATAAGTACATCGGAAGCGGTCTGGAGACTGTTGGAATTTCCTCTCCATGACAGACACCCTACTGTTCTGCAGTTGGCCGTACATTTAGAAAACGGCCAAAGAGTATACTTTTCACTAGCTAATGTGCAAAGCATTGTTGAAAATCCACCAAAAACAACTCTGACTGCTTTCTTTGAATTGTGCAATTCCGACAACTTCGCAAAAACATTACTTTACCATGCAGTTCCCCACTATTATACCTGGGCTAATAACAAATTTTTCCGAAGAAAACGCGGAGAAGATGTCGCTGGTCATCCTGGAATAAAAAAAGATCCTGCTTTGGGAAGAGTATATAGTGTGCAGCCTTCTCAATCGGAGTGTTTCTTTCTTCGAGTTTTGCTTCACCACGTACGTGGCCCCACCTCATTTCAGGACTTAAGAACTGTGAACGGAGTTGTCTAAGAAACATACCAAGCTGCTTGCCGTGAGAGAGGTTTGTTAGAAGACGATAACCAGTGGGAAAACACTCTACGAGAAGTTTCAATTTCTCAATGTCCCTTGAAGTTGAGGGAGTTGTTTGTGGTGATATTGTTATTTTGTTACCCGTCTGAACCACTCAGTTTGTGGGAAAACTTCAAAGACGATTTATGTGACGACATAAGACATAGAATACGACAGCAGAATCAGGATTTCACTTTACCCTATAATGATGACATGTACAATGAAGGTCTATTACAAATAGAAAATAGACTTTTAGAACTAAATGAGAAAACCTTAAATGAACGGTTTAACTTCAAACTTCTCCAATTCGGCCACATAACAATGCATCCGGACATAATAATGATACGTTCGTACGATACTAATGAGTTGTCAGTTTTTATTAATGAAAATATACCGAAATTAGTCAGAGACCAGAGACAAGCTTTTAATGCAATAATTGACAGTGTGCTAAATAACAGAGGTTTAATTTTCTTTCTTGACGCCCCGGGAGGCACTGGCAAAACGTTTCTTGCAAATTTGGTATTGGCAAAAGTAAGACAATCCGGGAGAAATGGACTAGCCGTTGCCTCTTCGGGGATTGCCGCTATTCTGTTAAATGATGGGAAAACAGCACACTCCACCTTTAAGCTACCTCGGACAGTCTCACTAGAGCAACAGTCAGTTTGTTCCATACTTAAAAATGGGCCACTCGGGAAACTTTTACAAGAAATATCTTAAATAATATGGGACGAATGTACCATGAGTCATAGAGCTCATGTTGAAGCAGTAAACCGAACGCTCAAAGACCTCAGAAACTCTGATGCTGTAATGGGTGGCGTTACTTTTGTTTTCGCGGGCGATTTTCGGCAAACACTGCCTGTAGTAACAAAAGGAACACGCGCCGATGTCATCAGAGCATGCTTAAAATCATCTCACTTATGGAGTTCGGTTGCATCTCTCAATTTACGAACAAACATCAAGAGCCCATTTATGCGACAACGACTGTACCGTTTATACAGTTACAAGGAATGTTAGGATTATAGTTAAACTACAATGTTAAGAGTAAAATAACTAAACCCGACGAGTGAAGTTTTGACACTAAAATTTATTTGCATTAAAAGTAAAATGATGAGTCACACGTTAACCTAAATAAATCCTTTGTACTTTGTACATCCTGCGACTCCAAAAGGAATATAATCAGAGAGGTAAAATATAATATTACTAAACTAACGCAATACAAGTTGAAATTAAATATAAAACAAATAAGTAAAAATTAATAAAAGTAGAGTCAGCCTTCACGTTAAGTCAAATGTTGTTTATAAATTGGTTTTGGTAGGTATTTAACGCACGAATTGTTAGAGTTAATTGTTTATTTTATTCACTGTCACTGACCTCGGGAATTGTCAACCTTACCGACCGAGGCTGAGACCTGTGATAGAGTACCACGTCATCGCACTTAACACTATTAACACTACTGTGTCCACTGTGTGTGGAGCATGGTGCGCCCACGCCGGGCGCGCTTCGCTTCACTGGACGCCGCTGGGACGGTGGCTCCGCCTGGGCCGCCGCCGTCGCCGCTGGTGCCGCCTGGAAGACCACCGGCATTGCCGCCTGCAGTGCTGGTGCCACGTTCGCGCGTTGTCTCGCTGTGCGGCAGCGATATATCATATAGCCGCATACTAGTATAAGCAGTTCTAGTGTGACGTAAAGTACGGTGTACTGGTGTAGGTCGTGTACGCTGAGTGACGTGTAAGTCAAGTCAGACTGTTGTTTAATGACCTTTATCTGATCCTTTATACCATTCCAAGTTCCATTATGATCCTCTGGTATAAATAATTCAGGCATGGTGGTGTTAAAAATTTGATTTAAAATTGATGTGTCAGCTCCAGTCAATACAATTGCTTGTGTGTTTACCTTGCTAAGATAGTTCATATGTCCGTAAACTCGAATACCCTTAGTTTTAAGAATACAGCCCTGACCGATGTCAATAAGTCCATTCCCCATCAATGTTATCAGCTCCGTCTTGTCTGGACAAAATAAGCGAGCTAGGCAATTATCACAACACGTGAATAACCACGTAAAAAGCACGTAATTTGATCCACTGCTCTTCGCACTGAATTGGTTTCGTATTGCACAACGCCTTATTGTTAATAGTTATAATAGGTCTTTACCTATGAAACTGCCGTTTTGCCGTACTGGCCATTTCAAATAAAAATATTTTTTTTTGACTGATAATTCTAATTTCAAATTAATTTTATTTGACAAACATGGAATTCTTTTTCTAAAATCGTCATTTGTTTAATAGTTAGTGTTTTGTTTTCAACGCATTCGAACATTTTTCGTCATCATGGATAAGTTAAAAATTCGAGTAATTATGGAGTATGAGTACCGTCGTGGCAGCAAAGCGGCACAAGCGGCACGCAACATCAACGACGTTTACGGAGCGAACACTACAAACGAACGCACCACCCGTTATTGGTTTACCCGCTTCCGTTCTGGAAATTTTGACCTGAAAAATGAACCTCGTGGTCGTCCGAAAACTTTGGTCGACAATGACGAATTAAAGGCAATTGTGGAAGCTGATGAAACTCAATCCACGGCTGAATTAGCAGCAGCTTTCGACGTTAGCATCAAAACAATATTGGTCCATTTGCGTCAAATTGGCAAGGTAAAAAGCTTGACAAATGGTTACCCCACGAACTCAATGATCGCCAGCGCGAAGTACGCGTGGAGACGTGCCTTGCACTGCTCAGCAGGCATACAAATGAAGGAATTCTGAGCCGCATTGTTACTTGTGACGAGAAATGGATCCTGTTTGACAATCGTAATCGCTCAGCAAGTTGGTTGGACCCTGGTTCAGCACCCAAACAATGCCCTAAACGAA
Source organism: Marasmarcha lunaedactyla (assembly GCA_923062675.1). Lineage (NCBI taxonomy): Eukaryota > Metazoa > Arthropoda > Insecta > Lepidoptera > Pterophoridae > Marasmarcha > Marasmarcha lunaedactyla. The sequence goes on along the minus strand of OV281342.1, from coordinate 6,846,148 downwards.
AACTTACCCCTACAAAAGTGATGGTCACTGTTTGGTGGTCTAACGCGGGTGTGATTCATCACAGCTTCTTGCCAAACGGGACAAGCATTACTGCAGATGTGTACTGTGAAGAACTGAACACAATGATGGAGAAGCTCGCACGTATCCAACCAGCTTTGATCAATCGTTCGGCTCCACTGCTCCTGTACGACAACGCACGACCTCATACTGCACAGCAGACGGTCTCCAAGCTACAAGAGTTGGGGTTGGAAGTTCTCCCTCATCCGCCGTACTCACCAGACCTTGCGCCTACAGACTTCTACTTTTTCCAGAATTTGGATAACTTCTTGGCGGGGAAAAAATTCAATACCCGAGAGGCAGTACAAAATGCCTTTGAAGAATTTGTTGCCTCCCGTCCAGCTGATTTCTTCAAGAAAGGCATCAATAAGCTACCAATGCGTTGGCAAAGATGCATTGATTGCATGGGTGATTATTTTGATTAATAGAAATAAAAAAAATATAATAAAATTACGCTTCATTTATTTCGTGAAAAACGGCAATTTCATAGGTAAAGACCTAATATTACACAGGGTGTGACTTATTTGTTGTTCATAGACTGGTTTATCGAAGGAGCATAATACTTTTCCTGATGTTAAGTGAATGCAATAGGAAGTATCTTCTTCTGTTATTAATAAAAGTAAATCCTTCTGAAAGTTAAAAGCGATATAAAGGGGTATTCGTTTCCACAGTGTATCCTTTGCCAGGAATGCTATAAATTTGATCGACCTTTAAATATTTCTTTAGCGACCAATGGGATTTTAATTTCGATTATCATGAACGATCTACCTACTTTTGAATTAATTTTCAGCAGCTTATAAAAATCATAAATGTTTTCTGCATTTATCGGCAACGTTAGATCACCCTGCAGTTGACTTGTAATGAGATGTATTTGCTCATGTAATTGCTCCACAGGCAATAAGTGAGCATTTAGGTGGCCATGTGATAAATCAGTGACAGTGTCAATCAGGTCGTTTTGGATTTGTCTTAAACTTGAAATTAAAATCTGAGCTGACAAAAATGATGACATAAGGTATAATGAACGTTGGTCGTCTGTTTGTACTCTATTTAATGTTGAAGTTATATTTTGTAAATGCAACTGTACGATGCCGAATTGTTTGTCCATTATAACTTCATTACTTTTTAAGATATTAGATTGAGCCTCTATTACGCTGGTCTGATTTTTAAGTAAGGTCCGAAGATGATTTTCATTATAAGATATTTTTTCGATGTCCTTTTCATATTGCCTCAAAAATCTATCATCCAGAACGCCAAACAAGGAATTAGCCAAATAACCCACGCCATTGATTAGGCCCCTCTTCTGCCTTTTCTGGTCTGGGAATTTAATTAATTCATTATAGTGCTCGATTTCTGATAGCTCATGTTGTAATTGGTACATGATGCTGTGATATTGTGGTGGAAGATCTGAAATGTAAGTATCCTTCTGTAATCGATGCACGTATTTTTGTAAATATGATAGTCCTGCCCAGTATGTTGTCATGTTAAAGTACACTAACAACTTCCATTCATCTCTGATAAGGTTCATCTCGTACTGTTTATCAAAATAGAGTCTTTGATCGGAGTTGAAATAAGATACGTTGTAGGTACAACGAACAGGAGCAATTGTAAATAAAAATACAAGCAGTGTCGTTAAAATAGAGTATGAAAATCTGCTGGTTTTGTGACGAGTTCTTGTCGTTTTTTCATTACTCTGATTGGTATTGATGGTTGATGGAGGATCACTTGTCTGTTTATTGCAGTCTGAGCTATTTTTGTTTCGAGTACTATCTTCGTTGATAGGGAGAAGTGATAGTTTTAATATAGGCCTTTTAATGATGCCGTTTTTCGTTTTTACAGACCACCCTGACATATCCATCTTTCCCGGGGTGGACCTGAACGACTCTTCCCAATGCCCATTTTCCGGGGGGTAGGTTCTCTTCCTTGACTAATACGATGTTATCTAGCTCGATATTTTTGGTAGGATGTTTCCACTTGGATCTTGTTTGTAGCTGTTGTAGGTATTCCGAGGACCAAGTCTTCCAGAAGCTCTTGTTCATCGTTTGAACCATATGCCACCTGGTGCTCATGTTTATGTGATTGGGATCTGTCTGCGGGCGAGACAATAAGGGTCCTCCAATCAGGAAGTGCCCTGGTGTGAGGTAATCATCATCGGGATCTTCTGTTAATGCGACCAGGGGCCTTGAGTTAAGGCACGCCTCTATTTGATGTAGGAGAGTCACGAATTCCTCATAGGTAAGTTTCTGCTCCCCTATGACTCTGCGAAGATGATATTTAAGTGATTTTACGGCAGCTTCCCATAAACCACCTGCTGAAGGGAACACTGGTGCCTTGAAGATCCACTGTATGTTAAAATCTCTGATGTTATTAAAAAAGTTGCTATCGATGGTTTTGATGATTTCTTTGTACTCCTTTAGTAGTAGTCGACTCGTACCCTTAAAGTTTGTCCCATTATCACTATACATGTGACTGGGGGTACCGCGACGAGCACAAAAACGTCGAAATGCCGCTAAAAATCCAGGGGTGCTTAAGTCTGACACCAGCTCTAAATGGACGGCCTTAGTGGATAAACATACGAATACCGCGACATATCCTTTAAGCGTTTTTATGCCACGGCCTTTATTCGCCTTGATATCAAAATGTCCGGTGAAATCCACGCCTGTATGGCTAAAAGGACGAGAAGGTGTAACCCGAGCCGCTGGGAGATCAGCCATAATCTGATGTTGATTTTGGTTACTGTAGCGCCTGCATTTTACGCACTTACGTAGCTCTCTCTTTACCGTGCGGAGGCCGCTGACAATCCAATACTTTTCTCTTACATATGTCAAAGTAAGCCGGGGCCCACCGTGGAGTGTCACCGAGTGAGCTTGATGAATGATTAGTTCAGTGAGACGACTATGGCTAGCTAATATGATCGGATTTTTTGCTAAACTATTCAATGTCGATTTATTTAGTCGCCCTCCGACTTTCAATAATCGGTCGTTTTCATCAATGTAAGGGTTCAAGCATAAAAGTTTACTATGGACTGGCAATCGTGTACCTAGTTTTAGGCATTCAATCTCGTTTTCAAATTCTATGGCTTGCATTGCTTTAATTATAATGTTGTAGGAGTGTTGTATTTCAGATGCCGACAAGTGTGACTCACGTGAGGTGGTTTGCTTATTATGTAACCATCGAATGTAACGTGAGAACCAGCCTACTGTTGCAACAACTTGTCTTATAGAGCTATAATCATTTATTAATTGTAATATTAATGTTCTATTTTTAGTTTCAGATAAGGTTGAGTGTACATTGAACCTTTGTTTTTCTTCGCACGATGTTTTATACGTATCAGTGTTGGATACGAGTAAGGTGTTTTTGTCAAATTTATTTAACCATTCCGGGCTCCACCATAAGGGATGTGAGTTCAGCTGGTCTACTGTTAATCCTCTTATGGCACAGTCTGCTGCGTTTTGTTCTGAACTGACGTGGTGCCAACAAGCTGGAGGAGGGACGTCAACTATCTTCTGTACTCTGGTTGCCACGAATCGTTGCCATCTGTTAATGTCACCATGGATCCAGGACAGTGCTATCATGGAATCACTCCAGCAATATATCTCATACCGTGTATTTGTAAATATATTTAAAACCTTTTGAAGAAGTTGAGATAGAAGAAAAGCGCTGCATAATTCCAGCTTTGGGAGTGTTAATTTATTTTTCAAGGGTGCTAATTTTGTTTTTGCGGTTAGTAGTCTCGTTGTGCACCCGGCCTTATCGTTTATAGTTGTAATGTAAATAACGCAAGCGTAAGCTTTTTCGGATGCGTCGCAAAAACCGTGAATAATGTATTTACCATTATTACCTAAGTATATTGGTATTTCAATTAAATTAAGTTTTTGAAAATCTAGTTTTAACAAATTCCATTCGTTTTTGATCTGATCCGTTAGCTCTTCATCCCAGCTGTTTTGTTGTTCTGACCAAGTCTTCTGGAATAATATCTTTGCTCTGATGGTAAGAGGTGAGAGCCAGCCTAGCGGATCAAATATCTTTGAAATATTAGATAGCAGCTGTCTTTTAGTAAGATGATCGTCATTATTATTATCTGTGAATTTGTTTTGAAATGAAAATGTGTCTGTTTTTGGGTTCCAGCGAAGACCTAATGTTTTTCTTGAATCACTTTTAAAATCTAGGGGTGCGTCTGCTTGACCAGGAGATAAATTTTGGATTAGCTCTGTGCGATTGCTGGACCACTTCCGAATATTCATACCAGCCTCCTTCAAGATGTCGATTAACTGTTGCTGTAACTTTTGGGCTTCTTGTACTGAACCCCCTCCTGTCAGGAGATCATCAGTGTAGAAGGATGACTGTAGAACTCTTGAGGCTAGAGGATACTTATGCTTCTCATCCAAGGCTAGCTGTTTTAGGGTCCGCATGGCTAAGTACGGAGCGGCCCTGGTTCCGTAGGTAACTGTTGTTAGCTGGAACTCCCTTAGCATTTCGTGTGGTGCACTTCTCCAGATGATGCGCTCTAGGTGCTGATCAGCTTCTCTTACAAATGTCTGTCTAAACATCTTCTCAATGTCCGCTGTTATTACGACTTTATGTAGTCGCCATGCTAAAATAAGGCTGTGAAGGTCTTTTTGTAAGTTAGGGCCTTGGAGCATTAAATCATTCAGTCTGTTACCTGTAGATGTTTTGGAAGATGCATTGAATACGGTCCTCAACTTTGTAGTAGTAGAGTCTGCTTTCAATACTCCATGATGCGGGAGATAGCATGATGGCTCTATCTTATTTGTTACAGGTTTCATGTGGCCTAAACATAAGTATTCTGACATAAATTGCTTATAACTATCTGAAAAGTCCTTATTTTTAGACATTTTGTTCTCTAAATTGTGTAGTTGAGCGATCGCTTTAGATTTAGACAAACCAAGATGTTGTTCATAATTTTCTTTCATGGGAAGCGCAACTTCATACTGACCGCTCTCTAGGCGCCTCGTAGTAGCTTGATATAGCTTTTCACAGAGTTCTTCTTCTTCAGACAGCTTATTAGAGGTGTTGTTCACTTCTTCCAGTTCCCAGTATTGTGATATATCGGCTAAGTTGTTAAGTACTACATTACAGTTGAAGGTTTTGACATTACCCGATAATATCCAACCCAAGCGCGTCTGTTGAGCTATAGGTGCTTTGTTAGGGCCCTTAATTAAGCCATCCATTATGATTTCCGAATACACACTTGCATCCAATAGTAGGTCAATGGGCCGAGAGATGTTATAGTCAGGATCAGCAAGTTGTAGGTGTTGTAAATGTGACCACGGTTGTTTGTGGAAAGTCCCGTTAGGTAAATCGTTAATTACACGGTTATTGACTAGAGCTTCTGTTGAGAATTCAAAGTCATCGTAAATAGATGAGCAGTTCAGTGAGATAACACCTTTGCTCTGTTTCGAACCATACCCAATCCCGGAAACTGCGGCGTGATAACTTTTTCTAGGGAGGCCTAGTAGTTGTGCGGCATGTTCAGAAATTAAAGTTATTTGTGATCCTTGATCTAATAATGCCCTTAAGACGACACTTGTACCATCATATGTTTGCATTTTTAATAAAATTGTAGTCAGCAAAATTTCCTCATTATCTGTAGCGACGTAATTAACATTATGATTTTTATTTGAATTAGTTGCATAATCTGTCGATGTAGGAACTATGCCACTCGGTCGGTAGGTAACTGACTTTGCATTTGTAATAGTCTTTAAAAATGCATCGTGAAGCATCGTATTATGATCGCCTTGACATTGTTTACACCTATTTGTTGAAATACAGGGCAGGTCATGTTTGAATAGGCAATTTTGACAGATTTTTATTTTTGAGATCGTGTTCGTTTTATCTTCAGCTGACAATTTAGCAAATTTGTTGCATTTGTAAAGTACGTGATTTTTTTGACAAAATGGGCAGCCCGACGTACGTGCTGCTGAGGCTTGGTAACTGGACTTTGAAATTAATTTTTCTTTGTATTGATTTCTATTATAAGCTGACGTATTCTGATGGCTTTGAGATGACTTAGTTATGTGAGGCGGGGTATTTCTTTTATGAATAGGCTCTAGTGCTGTAAATTTGCTCTCCAGGAAATTCATGAGCTCATCAAGGGATGGCAAGTCCCGTGGATGTGTGCGAGATTCCTTGTATTGATTATATGTTTCTACATCAAATTTTTTCGTTAATAGGTGAACCAGTAATGGGTCCCAGGTAGTGGTATTAATATCCAAATTTTGAATGGAGTATAAGCATTCTCTTGAGGTGTCATAGAGACGTTTAATTTCATAGGCAGACTGTTTGTGTGCCGCAGGTAGATTTAAAAATGTTTCTATTTGGTTTGTAAAGAGAAGCTGTGGATTGTTGTACCTGTGTATCAGCAGCTCCCATGCAGTGTCGTTGTTGTCAGCTGAGATATGTAGATGCTGTACGATTCGCTCTGCTTCTCCCTTCAGCTTGCCCTTCAAATGTTGCATCTTCTGGCTTTTAGTCAGCAAGTTGTTGTTGTGGATGGTCTCATAAAATAAATCGTAAAAGGTAGGCCATTGCGTGTACTTGCCTGTGAATTGAATTCCAGTAATTTCGATTTGGGGGGTCGCTTGTTGAAGATGTGCTGTGGAAGCTAATTTCATATTGAGAGATCTTTTGAGAGCTTTGTAGCGTTGTTCATATTCATTAAATTCTTGGTCGTAACATAAATTTGAACCCTGCAATATGTTATCAATCTGTAGATGTAATGAATCTATAGCATTCCAGCGTAACTGTACGTTGCGTAATTCATCTTCTAACTCCCATTTATAGCTTAATTTATCTACATCTAAGCTATTTACCAACCATCCAAATGCTCTGAAATTGGTGCGTTGCAGAGACAAAATCGTACATTTTTTGTAGAACTGTCGTGCAGCCTCATATTGATTGTCGCAAAAATATGGAATGGTTTCATTTCTAAACTGAGCTAACTTCGCGTTGTTACTATTAAAGTCAGCCCAGAGCTTGTCCAAGCTCTCGAGTCTCTCCTCTATGTACTCACGTGTCTTACGACTAGACGAGTCTTTCTTAAAATTGCGTTCAATACGTTTAATTTCCTCCAAAATCGACTCTTGGCGTTGAAGAAGGCTGTCTACGAACTCCATTTTGTAAAGTTAGTTACGGGTAAATGGAAAGATCTTACTTGGTATTTGCTGCTTACTCTCCTGCTGTAGCGTTCTAGGTTTGTTCTAGCGATCCTCACAGAGTACACCGTAATTTAGAATGTTCTAACAATAACACTGCACTCAATAGTCCGATAAAAATGTGTAAAATAAAGTAAAATTCTTAGTTTACTATGATTAACTTTTCTGTCACTGTACGTAACAAGATTCAAAGTTCACTGTGACTGTTCGCCACGTACGGTTAAGTATTTGTAATAAAGACTGTAAGTCTTACTAAACTATAATTTAAAATTTCTGGTTACACTCGCGAAACTGTTTCGAACGCGAGATGAAACTCGAAGGACCAAAAAAAAATAACTGTACCGTTTATACAGTTACAAGGAATGTTAGGATTATAGTTAAACTACAATGTTAAGAGTAAAATAACTAAACCCGACGAGTGCAGTTTTGACACTAAAATTTATTTGCATTAAAAGTAAAATGATGAGTCACACGTCAACCTAGATAAATCCTTTGTACTTTGTACAACGACGATGACGACTTTCCGCGTCAACTACTCACTCTTGGCGAAGGAAAAATTGTCTCTCCTAACACCAACAGCAATGACATTAAACTTGACGAGACATTAGGACACATATTGCACAGGTTGGAACATCTTATTGACGCAATATATCCCGGTCTTGAAAATTTATTGGAGAGAGATTATCATTGGCTTTGTTCTAGGGCAATAGTGTCACCCAGAAACGATACAGTGAATGAAATAAATAAACTCATTTTAGAGAAAATTCCCGGTCAGGTCAAACACTATAAGTCTATTGATACGGTGTGTAATATTGAGGATACAGTGCATTATCCCCAAGAATTTTTAAATCCTTGAACCCTTCTGGCTTACCTCCTCACGACCCCCCCAACATGTGTAATGGGACAAGGCTGCTTACAAAAGAGTTACGGGACAATATAATCGTGGCGACCATTCTCACAGGGCCAGCAATGGGACAACTGGCTTATATTCCGCGGATACCCATGATTCCCACTGATTTACCCATACCGTTTAAAAGGCTACAGTTTCCAGTGAAGATCTCTTTTGCCCTCACTATTAACAAGTCCCAAGGTCAAACATTCTCTCTGGTGGGCATTGACCTGAGAAAGCCGTGTTTTTCCCATGGGGAGTTATATGTTGGCTTATCTCGGGTTCGAACTCCTGATAGACAATATATTTTGCTACCAAATGATAACATTACATCCAATATAGTTTACAGAGAAGTTTTGAACAATTAAAATTACCATAACCAAACTAACTTTTCCCGCGACTTGGTTCTCATGGAATTCGTTTATCGCAAATCCCGCAGAAAATGTTTTTTCTTTCGGACAGAGTTACTTTCGAATTTTGTATTAGCATGCAAATACAAACTATACCTACGTATAACCCTCCTTTTGGCAGTTAGAAATTAAAACATAACACTCTGTACTAAAAAAGGATTATTAACATTATGCCCAACGAAGTGGGCACGGGTCAGCTAGTAAGATATATACAGATGCATTCAAAACAGGCTGGGGCGCAGTACTCCAAAACAATAAATTTTATAATTTTTGGAAACATAGTGAAAAAGAATACCGTATCAATTACCTAGAATTACTAGCCGTTTCCTTTGGCTTCAAAATTTCAGCCGGGGAAGAAAGAAATTGTGCAATATTATTGCGAATTGATAGTACCACCGCTATTAGTTATGTCAAAGATGGGTAGTATTCAATTTCTACATTTAAATACTCTAACTAGACTAGACACATTTGGCTATGGCATTTGGCGAGGAACGTAATTTATGGATTTTTGCTTTAATGTTTGTTTGCAAATCCGACGCATTTGTACGTAGGTATCCTGAACCGGATGCAGTCGCAGTCGATGCGTTTACGATTAATTGGGCCTCTACGTATTTTTAACCATTTCCTCCATTTTCCCTTGTCTTAAAATGTGTAAGAAAAATAATTTATTTGAATTGAAACAAAAGATTTAATTAACTCCCATAACAGCACCAAAGCAAAGCAATCCAGCCTTGCCTTGGGTACCACGGGACGCTACGGGCGGCGCTCGCGCGGTGCGGCTGTCCGCCAGAGACCCTGACATTGATGCTCGCTTCTCTGGCATCCATGAATATTTGTCAATGCAACATCACGTTGAGTTCATGGTGGGAGTTTTGTACGTTACGTAATACTGATATGTTCAAAAACCTGTTTTATTAGTTCTTTGTTTTTTAAATGAGCAATTTAATACGGGTTGTTCATTCGGTTTATTAAATTCAAACCGTTCAGCCTTGTCTCTATTGTTAGCCGAAGATATGGGCAATGATGAGGCAAATTTTACAAGAACCCTATAAAATTAAAGCAACTAAATCGAAGTACTTAGACATTTTTCTTGGGATCCAAGTTTAGTTCTTAATCAGCTTTCTCTACGATATTATTATATTACTTTAATTTAGAAAAAAATACCAAGAAGTTACCGTTACATCGTTAGCTGTATGCACCGGACATAGGGTTTTTGCATCCGTATACATAATCATAATAAACATCATTAAAACCACAGCCCCAAATCTTTATCCTTGCCAATCTTTAAAAATAACATATATATATGTCCTTTATCGACTCTAAAAGATTATATTTTTTGTGACGAAAAATATTAAAGCTTCGACCTCGGGGTTCTTGTTTGTAACATGAAAGGCCCCTCACAGAGCCGCGTCAAGTCAGACGCTAAGTCGGTGGATAAAGCAGACGCTAGCTACGAGCGGCATTTGCTGCGTTCCGTTCGCCGATTACAGCGCTCACAGCGCTCATATACTCGTTCCGTTTGCCCGTGAGCGCGCTCACAGCGATTTCGATACGTTATCAATGACGTCATAAACGCCGCCATATTCCCGCTCACAGTTCCAACGCTACGGAGCATGGTCACTGTGAACGGTCCGTCAAAACTGACACATGACGTTACTTTGTTGATGTTTTTATTAGTAAATTAAAGATTTTAAAAGCTTGCTTATTAATTTTCTTTTGTAATAATATAAAAAAATGGCTCCTGCTTCATTCAGGGTCTTATATATCTTAATGATATTGTAACTTTAGACTTAAGCGACGAACAATCAGAATGTTAGCGCGATATTTACCGTTCCGATTGCAATAGCACTAATAACACTTTTAGCGCGCTCAAACGAATCGGAACGGTTTTGAGCACTTTTAGCGCTGTGAGCGCTGTAATCGGCAAACGGAACGCAGCAATTGACATGAGTGTGTTCAGCGCACTCAGCACGCGGCACGTGCTCAGTGTAGGTTATCCGAGAAACTGCTGGGTGGACCTAAAACTCTCAGGCCTTTACAAAATTTTACCATAAACCTATATTAGACCCACTAAACGACTACTTTGCCTTGTCCGTACTCAATAAAGATACAAACCACCCAATATCTTCCGATAAAGAGATTAATTAAAATTAAATTATTCTGTTTATTGATTTAATTAATTTGGCAATCACTAAGTGTATAATAAATGCCTAAGGTTACTGGATTCTTAAATTATGTACTTAAGTAAGGAATGTAATGAATAAACGTATTTAAATAAATTATAATTTGTAAAGACAAAAGAAAACAAAACTTAATCTCTATAAATCTACCTTGTTAATTAAATACTATCTGAAGAATGAAGCGACGAAATATAATAGAAGATTAAACGAACTTCCAAGTGAAGTTCTATCGCTATTATATGAGTCGCTTCATTCGAAGATATATAAAGAACCCGTCCCTCCCGCAACCTACACAAAAGTTTTGTTTTGATCTCTAAAAAATGAAGACTTGTCGGGACCGGGGTTGATCAAGTAAACAGACGGAAGTTTTTTGAATAAATCAAATAACATACTCTAAAACTGTGCGAAGTTACCTAGTACCTTAAAAGGACTACCTGTTTAATATATACTATCTTCAAATGAAGCGACTCATATAATAGCAATAGAACTTCACTTGGAAGTTCGTTTAATCTTCTAATATTTGAGAGTAGTATTGCCATAATCGAAATGGTCAACTGTACATCGTAAATAACATGCGGGTTCCGTCTATGATGAAAGCTAATCTTGGATTTTATTCTAATGGCTCATCAACTCAAATTAAATATTATACCTATACAAATGCACATTTTTGTGAACTTCCTGGTATGCCCGAAATAAACAAATCACAAGCTAAAGCTAGGATGAAGCTTGCTGACAGCGAACATGTAATGCACGGAAAATATTCAAAGTTTGGTAGGTACTCTCGTGTCAAACGATAGGCATGTAATTAACTCAAAACTAATAAACAATTATTAATTTAACTACCAAGGTCGTACGAAGAATAAAATAATTTCGCAAGCTGTTTCCTTCATAAACGTAGATGCCTACTTTTAAATAACACTACGGGTTAACTCGTCACCAGCACTGAAAGATTTTTAGGTGTCTAGTTATCTCGTCGATAGTATATGAGATACGTACATCTGAAACGAAATATTATTACTGGCAATACGTGATATATATATATATATATATATATATATATATATATATATATGTATCGGTAGGTATTAGTAGTTATTAGGACCACCCCAGTATGACGGAACACATTTTGTTTTATGGCGTCAGTATGTGACAGTAGATTTTGTTCAGAGATAACTCGTCACTAGTATATGATTACAGTTTATGGCGAACGAGATATCTCGACGTCAGCATTGAAAGGGTTAATGAACCACTTAACACGTTGAAGTGAACAACGTGATTACCCGCCTAATTCTGTAAAATATAATGTGACACAACGTGTATACACGTCAAGTTTATATTATTCACGCTGCGAACAACGTGACTCCACGTCTTTTCTTTTAGGCTGGACCTAATAGTTATGTCCTTCCGCCGTAATGTATCAAGTTTTTAAAATTCTACCGCCGTATTAGACGATTTTATGACTAAATCATCTATATTGTGACAACGGATATAGACGTCTCTTTCCTGTAAAAATTTTGTGTCACAACACAACTTATAGCCATATGGGATGCTCACTTCAACGTGTTAATGACCCGTTGACAATTGCGTTAACAATTATATGCAACAACAATATGCAATTTTTTATTTGATATTGGTGTTTAGGCGACGAAAAAATGTATATTCAAGTTGCCAGTCACAACCCTATAATTTCAACACTTGGGCTGAGTTCGCTCCTAATCTTATGTAATTCCAGTAACTAAGGCCGAGTTGCGCCAACCGGAGTTAGCTGGTTCGTCGCTTACATCACTGTCAAGTACCGAAAGACATACAGCGATATTTTAACCAGGGTTAGCTTAAATTTTAACTCAGATTGGCACAAGTCGGCGTTGTAATGTTTAATTTAACTTATTTCAATGTTTTGAGATAAATAGTTATACCTAGTATATGTTTTATTACTTGTGATCCTCCAAACTACACAATCTTTTTTTTATGTAACATGGTATTTGTAATAATAATATTTAATTTGTTTTCAGATACTGATACTATTAAAAATAGTGTCCCTATGGTTCACTGAGATTCCCGGAGCCTATATGTCTGTGGCAACGTTGCCTCTCTTACTCGTCTTGGTCGCCGTGCCTCTGCAAGCAGGACGCAACGCATTCAAGTTCTTACGCAGGAAAGGCCGACCCGACAGATAGAATTGTACTTATTGTATAGAAATGTACTTATGGGATATTTCAAATAAAAACACCACTCATTGAAAATAAATGTTTATTTTTATCAATCATTTAAAATATTTATAAATATAAATCTTTGTACAATGCAATTAGACATGCGTACACATGATGATAGCAGATACATTAGCCCTGGATTCGCGTAAGTTAACGCGATGCAGCACGATATGACAAGGGATATTTACACTTTACACCTACGAGACATCTGTAGGACGCTTACTCGAGACGAGCAAGCAACATTAGGAACGCTCCTAGCAGGTAGCAGGAAAAAGTATGCTGAAGTTACTATATTTAACCTATAATGCCTATTACACGTTTTAAATAAAAATATCACAATATTTACAAATTAATCCCAAGACTTAACTCTTCGTAATATCAATAAATCCTGTGTGACCCAAACATGTGTGAAGAGAACAATTCTCACTGAACAGCACTGAGCGATTCTTTCTAAACTGTCATCAGAATTAGTAGTGGTGTTTAGATTTAAAAAAATATGATTCAAATTTTAAACATAACAAGGAATTTCACAAATATCTTATTAAATATGTATTCGATTCACAGTTTTAGACCGACAATTATATTATACGAAACATATGTAATACTTTAAAATCAAATAATTAACGGTTGCATCATTAATTTACCTAGTTCACAACACAAAGGCACTCTCGTTACTTACCCAAGTGGCTCTGCCAACTTTGTGTTAGCACAAACGCGGATCTTTTGCATTACACACGACTTTTCTTACTTTACTCAAATTCGTTGCTCTTTATCAATACTAATAATGTTTCGAAATGTGTAATAACAATGGACCCTTACAAATTGCCACTTCCCTAAAAATTCAGATAGTGTACATTTTTCAGTATCAACTGATTTCCAATTTAAAAATGTACATCATCTGAAACCCCTCTTAAGTTAATAATTCAATTAGCACTGGTTCTCATAAATTACCTACAAATAACATTCAAACTAATAATTAGGTCACAAAACAATATTCATATCGAAAATAAAACTATTACAATTTGAAACTCACAATTCGTGAGCTTGATATGTCACACGATTAAAATTTCCAATAGGTGCACCAATAATAATAATTAAACATCAATAACTTTGGTTGCAAAATGTCGGAGTACTCATTGCGGTGGCATGGTTCTACCACCGATACATACAGTTGAAAAAAGGAGTTCGTTGCTTATTTCGATTGCTTATATATCTCATGTCCTCGCAATAGACAAGCGAAATCAAGATTTGAGCAACAGTAACGTCTTGGCACTGATTAATGTTTCATGGCGTAGCAAATGGTCGAATACTGGTCGTCGATTGCGAGGAATACGCAAAGCATCGGTGAACAAAGTTCAATTGGATCGAAATAATCAAGGAACCCCTAAAACCGGCATTCAAATTTTATATGCACTCATTAAAGATAAATTTCAGCCTTTTCGTTGTTTGCATACGCAAGCTGCAAAATGTACAACACGAAATTGTGAACGTCTCTGTGTGGTGGATTGGAAACTGCGTTACGTAGAGAATAGTTTGCGATATAGTTTAGTTTAGTTCGCATCTCGTGGAAGCCTTGACTAGAGTGACGTCAGCAGCGGCGCATCGACGCGGTGGCCTTGCGCGTAGGCTGCACCGACAGCGGCGCCACCAGCATCTCGCCACCCGCCGCGCCTTCCCCGCCGCCGCCCATCTCCTGAACAACACAAAGGTGAGTCAGGTTCATCCCACGCTACATGCTTTTGCACAAAAAATGGACAGGAGTCTTTCTATTTAAAATATCCAAAGTAAACAGATAAATTAAATAATATTTTACACCATATCAATGAATTTAAAATATATATATGATTATGGAAGTAATCTTGCTTTATAATCTATTATGATGTTTTATATTCTAAAGTGTACGAAAAATCTGGATTTTCGTATGCGGTAACATTCAACACCTTGTCATTTTCATGACCCTGAAATAAAACCCTATCTTAGAGGTATAGTGCGTAAAATAATAAGTGCAATAAAGCCTCCTCTAAGAAATTCGTAGAGCTAAGTGTCCAACCCTAACCAAACCAAAGAAGAATAAATAGTGCAAAGCTATAAGGTACGAAGAATAAGAATAATCCAAAAAACAATTCGATCCTACTTAGTTGTGTACATGTGCGAAGCTACATTTATCAAGAGGAAACTTACAAACGTCACCCGCTGCATCGTGTATTAACAAGTCAGTGTTAAACGCTCCCAGATCAGACCTTGTTTGGAAAATGTAACGTTAAATTTAGTCAAACTTATGATAGGTAAGTCAAAAAAGGTTATTCTTGTTGTGCGGGATACTTACGTTGATGTTATTGCAACTGGCGAGGCGCATTTGAGCGAGCTGCGAGGCCGGCGTGAGGTTTGAGGTGGAACCGAACGGCGATATCATGGAAGACATCGCACGTTTCAATTTCGAAGGAGTCTTGTTGAACGACAGCGCTCGACCCACCTACAAACAAACTCCGTTTTTAAAACCCACGCTATATTTTTTCAATATTTTACCCGTCATTTTTAATGAACCATTAAATTTGAGAGACGGTTTCAAAAGCCGGTGAATGGAGTGACGCGAATCAAACTTGTTGAAATACACAAGGGCATTACTGTTTACCAACATTTTGTTATATGATATGATGATTTTAGATACGTTTTTTCATTAAAAAGTGGGAGTTGAAAATTTATTTCAATATTTACAATTTCGCAGTTAGTTTCTTAACGTAAAACTAAAAAAATAATTTAATTGCATACTCATTCATGTTATTGCCACACGACACCTTAAAAATATATTAATATATAATAAAAATAACAAGACAATTTAGGTTATTACAATTAATGATATGATCGTAATGAGACCCAATTCCTTTGGTATGGCACGCTCACAAACATTATTAATAAAATTACAAATGATCAAGCAAAGCGTTAATATCTAAAGTACACATTCCCGTCCCTTCGTCACACAAGAGATTTACAAATCAACCCAGTGCGAGGTCTTACACACGAGGACGCACAAATGACAAATACATGTAGCAACGCTAATGATCTGATACAAGAATCCGACTGAGTTGACAAGGCTATGACTGATTCCTGTGTCCATTCGTGTTAACTGAGGATGGACAAATTTTAATAAGATGAATGCGCCTGACCCACATGGAACTTATGTACGAACACAGGAAGCAGTAAATACGATCGCATGTTATAAAAGTCACAGTAAAAATAACGATACGTCTTAATCCAGGAGAGATTACGCTTTTTCGGGACAAAATGTAGCTTTATTTTAGTAGCGACGTCGCGATGACGTCACCGGACGGCGTCAGAGCGACGCCGGCGCACGACTTTGTGTCAAACGTCTCCATAGATTTAAAAAGCTGGACAAAGCCGATGACAACTAAACGGTTTGTTTTTTTTTCAAACAGGTAAACAAGCGCGGGAGACGAAATTGCTTGGGGTCACGCACGATTTACACACGCGTATATCTTTCTCAGAAAGAGACTTTGTTTGTATTGTAATTTTTGCTGTTTTAACGGGTGATGTTTGGTGAACGTGTGTTGCTGGAATACAGTTTGTGATTGGTAGAAAAGGCGTTCTATCCTTTTCCTGTAATCGATTTTTCAGACGGTGTCCAACCCCTACACACTATCCAACCAACAACATACACAACCAAAAAAACCCTTTACAACACGCGATCGTCACACGAAAGACGGAACAATTTCAAGGATTCAAGGGTGCGGGGGGGGGGGGGGGTGTTTGCGGCAGACCTGTGCGAGTAAGTGAGCGCGCAATACCCAAGTGTCTAGGAGCACCCCACTGGGCTCGCGCAGCCACCCGCCGAAACCCGCCAGAGCCTCCAACTATAAGTACAGGGAAGCTCTACATCAATTCGATCATGGTTTTTATGTTCGCATTTCGAAATAACCGAATAGTTTGAGATTTTTTTGTTTATGAAAGAAAAATTATTAAACACAAAGTTTTACAGTTATTTTTTTATTATAATTAAACTCTAAATTTAGTCCTTTTGATACAATGGGAAAATGACAAAGGCTTGTCATATTCGGAATGAATAACTTTTGAATCAATAAAACACCTTTCGGTTACTTCAAAATGGATTGATATTTTATTGAACTTCTGAAACTGATAATTATTAAAAATAAAATAGACGATTGACTGTATAAATTGTATTCAAACGAGGTGGCATGTGAAATAAATCAGTTTCAAAAACATATGTACTTTATTTGTTTCCACTGTATACTAATTATGGTGGCTAGGTCTACCGACATGATAATGTAACTTCCATTTTAGTAAAATATCCAATTATTTTTATACATTCCATGTTTATTGTGACGATAATGCGTTGATGGACAATTATTGTAGTTGTTGAATGCTGAACATTTACACTGTCATGCCTTAGTACAATAGTAACGTCTAATTTAAAATGTATTGAAACTAGACGACATTTTAAATCTAATCTCTAAAAGCATGCGCTAATCTTACTCTCTTAGTATTTCTTGATTAGTTACTTAGATTTTTACATAAATTTACAAAAGGTCGACTTGTTTTTAAATCTATTTGATGCGCGTTATATATTATATAGTTTCTAATAACTTTACAGTAATTATCTAAAAAAGTTAACTTAAGTCAACCATGTCAATAAAATGAAACAAGTAGTAAGAAATAATTCAATAATTATAAACATCGAAGGCCGCGTGGCGTAGTGGGTAGTAGTCCAGCTGCATACGCCGGAGGTCCAAGGTTTGAGTCTTGGCCGGGGCATTCCTTTGTGTGATGAACACAGACGTTTGTTCTAGGGTCATGGTTGTTAATATTTACATATGTATGTTTTATAGATTTTTTCATCTTTTTTCCCCCAGTTCGCTGTGTGGTCATCCATAACACAAGCTCTGCTTACTTTGGGGCCATAAAGTTGGCGTATTTTATTTATTATAATATTCTTAAAACCCCAGTTTGGTTAACAGAACTAAAATAATTTTGCATAAAGTGATTGTAATGCAATTGTTCCTCTCTGCTTCTCAAAGCTTTTTATTTTTGGCTTAGAAGTAAAATGTATACTAAACAAGACAAATTTAAAAGAATATAACTCAATATATATCAATAATAGCATCAATTTTGACAATCTATAAGGTAAATAAACGGTATGATTAAATCCAGATGACTTTTAATTATTTTTGACTAAAGTAGAAATTATTGTGAAATAAAATTAAACAGTGATTACATACTATTATACAGTGATATCTCTTTGTGTATGTGTGTGTTTATGTCTAATACATACGCGCTAAAAGCTCTGAACCACAAGCCCTACCTTGATCCTGGTGCGCGCGGCGAACTTGGACACCTTGGACAGCGTGCTGAGCGCGAGGTCGCTCGTATCGATGTCCAGTTGGTGCGACTCCAGGCTCGCTAGGAATTTATCCTGCGAAATTATAAGAGAAAAATGGTTTAAATTGTTATATTAAATATATAAGCTAAATGGTTGTAAGATAAGTTCTAGGTTGGTAAGATAATGCTTGGTTTTCGCAAATAATTAGAAATAATTAAGTTCTTTTATTTATATATTATTATTATAACGAATGTTTTACATTGTTTAAAATAAGGTATAATTGAAATCATCTAAGTTTATCTTACATACATATGAATGTCTGAATAATCGAAAACGAATATACACGGATTTTTGATCAATTGACTAAATAGATATAACCATGCTCCGAACTTACAAAAAGGCTTCTTCTCGCCACAACAAACATAAAAGCGTTAACCTTTAAGTAACTGTGCAGATAAAGTAAACAATAACTCTCTTAACCTAAATTTACCAGCACCCAAATGAATCTGGAATTCATTAGCTACATTCAAATTAAAAAAAAAATGCTATAAAACTCACGGCGTCCGCTTTGCAGACAGTGTTGGCCATCTGTCGACACAACTGCCTCAGGAAATGCGCCTTTTCCACGGTTTCATCGGCTATCATGAACGAATATAATTTCTCTTTTAACTCTTGATTACTGCGACACATTAACGCGAATACATTGTGACAATCTGAGGAAGAAATAAACGGAATGATTGCGACCAGATGAGAGTAAGTGTTTTTGGCTGAAATAAAAAAAAATTGTAAAACAAATTGGAGCACACTGAACCTTTATAAGCTGGAGAGGCAGTTGAAGAAAATAATTTATTTATATAGACAGTTTGAAACGCCGTAACTAACATTGGTACCAATAATTATATTACCAAAACAAATAATTAAAAAACCATTCGGTAAAAAGTGTAAGAATTATTATGCTAACAACACCAATATAATAACTGTATTATGATTTTGTTGGTCAGGAAATTATCGCTCAAAGTTCTGTTCAACAGATCATAATAGATAAAATTAAAAGTTCTGTAGGTCACAAACACATAACAAATAAAAAATATCCCTTGTCACCGTCATCTAACCACTTATTAATCGTAGAGAAACAACAAATATATATATTTATTTCCCATCAAGAGAGCTTACCCTCAGCCTCCCTGATATCCACGACCCTCTTGACCGTACTCAAGGGCATCAGAGAAATGTGTCGGTAGGGCTTACTGGACCCGATGCGCATCGTGCCCGTGCCGTTTGTAGGGCTTTTGCTGTTGAAGGCCTGGAAAGGGGTTTAGACCTAAAGTAGGTATAGATAGCAAAAGCCGCGAACGCTCTTCTGAAGTGAGTTGCAAGCGATAACGTGTCTTATTAGTACGACTTGATATGGTTACAAATTGAAGCTACAGAAGGGGATTCGTGAAGTCATTTGATATGTGCTGTGAAGTATTAGTGATTTGTTTTGGAGCAATTATTATTTCCTATCGTTTATTTTGGGTTCATTCATTTTGGAGTATAGTCCAAAACACAAGAGTTTCTTATATTGAGTTTAAAATCAAAAGTGACATACTATTGATTAATAGTTTAAGAGTAAAATATTGACGCAAAAGCAGTCTCTACATATAACTGTACTGTTGGAATCCGCTAATTGACAGCGAATTTTAAAAGAAAAAATCCAAGAAGTGTCGTGTTTCATATTTTTTCTAACTCATAGGTCTAAGATCACATACCTTAGACCGCTTCTTGCAGACCTCCATAGTATCGGTAAATAAGAACAGCACCAAATGGTCCCCTCTTCCAGATAATTCTTTTGAAAGTTCCACCACCTCGCATCTCGCCACGAACGAACGATGCGACGAAACTAAATGTGCCTGAGAAATATAAATATTTAATAATTGAACTACACACAAATCATCCAAACAATAAAAACACATCAATTTATGTTTTTCATCAAGTATTTGAAACTGTTTGAAAGTACTTCTGTTACAGAGAGATAGCAATCTAAATTGCAGATGCTTTTTTATTGTTTACTGGGTTTGTTTCAGACTTTTCTTTTCCATATCACTTTCTTTTCGTCTTCATCGTCACTTTCCATCAGGTGAGATAGAAGACAAACGTCTCATCCTTTTTCAATAAAAAAAAAACTAGAGCGGCGTGGACCGGGTTGTTCTTGCGCGTGTTTTATATGTCCGTACTATGACACACTAGACATATACGTATACTTTGATTGAAACTGTGAAAGAGACAGCATGATGCAATGACGCGCGAGCATTTTGAGAATAAAATTTGTTTGTTCGTACTCGTGTCGATTCGCCTCGGTTCTTCTCGCGAAGGGAGTCAGATTGCGAATAAGTTAAATCAGACGGCGGTGAACAAGCTTATGCGATCCGTGCGTTCTATTTTAATCAAAGCAGTAGAATCCGCTTATTATGACTCCGCCTATATTGACCAACCGCTGAAGTAATTACACAGCGAAGTTTGGTTTTCATATAAAATTCTTTACAACCAAATCGGATATAATGACTTCGCTTATAGTGTCATGTCGCTTATTGTGACCCATTTTAAATTAATTGCGTCCAGTTATAGTGACCGACATGATTCCTAACTCCTTCGGCAGTGTTCGGGAGAGTCACGTGATACCCGACGCCGTTCGGCGCGTGCGTGGTTTTTTTTGGTTTGATTCTCAGTGGGTAATTGATAGTTGAAGATCGTGCATTGTTCGATTGTGATTTGTGAAAAAACTGACATTTCTACCTCGTCGTAAAGTATTTACGATTGAAGAGATAGGTGCAATAATATGTAGATTACAAAATGGAGAATCCAACTCATCTCTCGCAAAGGAATTTTATTTCTCTGTGTTAAAATAAATACACACTAACAAAAATAAGAGACTGTTTATTTTCCACAAAATGCTTTGTATGACGTCCGCTTAGTATGACGTGTTTGTTATTTCCCTGCGATGTCATTATAAACGGATTTCACTGTATATAGTGTTAACGTTCATATACTCACGGGACACTGGTCAATATCGTTGTAGATGTCGAACATCTGCAGCTGTCCCTCGGTCTTGCGTTTGTCCTCGTTGATGTGCGACATCACTTCGCGAAGCCCCGCTAAGGCGGAGACTAGAGCGGCGTGGTCTGGGTTGTTCTTGTGCGTGTGTTTTAGTATGTCTGTAGAAAAAAGATAGTATTGGTGTTTAAGAAATTTTTAAAATGTTAAATAATACGACTTAATTAAAGCCTGACGAATGAAACAAACGACCTCGCCATTGGGTGGGATACAAATATTCAAAATACACTATATACATATACACTATATTTCTTTAAATAACATTACTCGCCTGGTGGTCAGCGTGACGGATAAGTAAATCTTATACTGCGAACAATACATTAATGACTGGCGTAGGACAGGTTTTAATTTTATTGGTTGTACTAGAAGGTACTACTGACTGCCTGCGTTCATTTCAGAAGTTACTTTAACATGCACTTATATGCTAAATTACCTACATTTTATAAAAGTCACATAAAATACAAAAGAAAATTCTGAGAATGAACATATTTATGACCAAGATGCAAAATGTTAGCAATAAACACGACGTAATGTTTAACATACCGTCAAGCAATAAACTTATGCTAGGTAATCGCTGCACCGGTCTAATGAGGAGCTCCTGTAGACTTTGTCTGCCGCACTCTGGCTTGGTCTGGCAGATTTTCAGGAATGCATGAAATCTGAAAACAAAGATTTCAATATAAAGCTCTCGGAAAGATCCACAAGATTTTCAGAAGCAGAAACAAAACATTTGAACAATATTGCAATGTTTTACTACACCAGTTCAACTTCTTTGAACATTACAAAGCGGAATAGTGTTTTATTCAGTTTAATACCAACTCCACTTTACACACAATTCAATCATTTCAGTTATCCAAGAGTCCTAAATGAAATAAATAAATTGTTAGGTAAGGTTACTTTATAATGTTCGGTAAAACCTTTGATGAAAGTTAAATAGCGGAAGATGGGCGAGGTGCTTACATAACGTACCTGACAAATGGATACCAGATACATTTACATATACAAACTTAATTATATTGCTCCCCAACAGGAAAGGGATAGAATGATGCAGAACGTGGGCTTGCGAGCGAGACAAACTATTTCGGGTCCGTATAATATCTTTTGTATTTATGTGGTATCGTATATTGTCTGTTCGCTTCAGGTAGTGACTAAACCATTTGACAAGTAAATCAGGCGTGGCACCTATCTTCCGCTATTTTATTTTCATCAAAGGTCAAAACTCTCCAATTCACTTTTTCACAAAACCTACCTAGGGTTATCACGATCGCACTGCTGCAGCATTTCTTTGGTGTTCTCGAAGAAGTTAACAAAGGGTGGGTATGCCTTCACCATGTCAGGTGTATATCGAAGCACCAGTCTGCCGATGCTCACTTCCTCACTCCAATGAGCTTGCGCGAACTTTAGCTCCTCCAACATTCGTCTGGAATAAATAGTAACGGTAAAGTGGAGTAAAACGGAATGGAATATAAACTTAAGTGTCTATTTGGTTGATTTTAACTTGATCTATTTTTAAAAGATACTTTGTAATAGAGTGAGCGAACTTAATAAATTTATCCAAGTTGGAACAACTTTCAACTGGTTTAAAATTCAAAATATATTTATAGGTAAAATTTTTGCACTAGTTATAAGTCTTCTTTTTCTTCATTTTCATAGAGATTGCGTAATTACAACTTAACTTCGGAAAACAACGATATCCAAATTGATTTGATCAATTAGTTTTGTTGTTGCTATTGTACGACATATTTTGCAAGTATATTTAAGTGAAAACACATAAACATTGAGATTATACAAACCAAGCAAACAAATAATTTACGTATGGCTTGCATTGTTTTACTTCAAATCGACTGCATGAGTAAACGAGAAAATAAAATATCCGACGATTACATGAATCATTGCCACTCTCGTGCGAGACCAACATTTACCTGTAACAGATGTTACGCGGTATTCACACACATCTGAGCAGACAGGGAGACACCTGGTTTTATTGATAATTACTATGTCACAGTAGCTTACGTGTTCAGCCGTGTTATGTCACTGAACACAAACGTGTGGAGTATTGTATTATGAAAGACAAATAAAATAATTCCCTTATGCAAAAGATGCTACCATGGCAAGGTAATTAATTAATTTTAATTTTCAAATGTCGTACATAAAAACGATTGACGAAAGATTCATTCATTCATTCAAAAGACCGATTTTTTAAAGAAATAATAAATTGTACCAAAATTGAAAAGGCTCCAATGACACAAACAAACATGCAGATAATTATATTATTATAGAGCCAGAAGGATCTTTTAGGACATGGAGGGGATAACAAATAAAGATGATTCATACTTACTGGTGTAATTCGTAAATAGGCGGTAGATTTCCAAATATAATCTTTAGTTCCGTGTTATTAAGCAATGCTTGATTCTTGCCGTTACTGCTATCATCTTCAAACATTTCTTCTAATGGTTGCTTGAACATCTAGAAAAATATATATTACTTAGACACCGAGTTGCGGTCAGACAACTATTTCCATTGCCAACTTATGAAAAAATAATTTTTTTTTTTTACAAAAATTTACTCTAAAAATGATTACTACTTACTGTGACTATAGTCTGTAATATTCCAACGTAATTTGATTCTGTTTGTAACAATTCCATAAAAACTTGTTGTCTAGGGGACATTAACTTTCTGACCACATTGTCGGGGACCTCCGATTCTGCAAAAATATCAAAACAATACATTACAATGCAAACGTCTTTTTTATCATAATGAGTTAGATTTTGTTAAATATTCATAGGTTCTTTTTAAACTTGCTACATTTATAACCTCGTTTTAAGGAGACTAAAAGAAACAAATACCTTAATCACATAGACAGCTCGTTGTTAAGATCGAATCACACACTTTGTAAAGTTAATTTTATGATTAATTTATTGGACGGTGATCAAATTTGGTGTTCTTACTGACCCTTATGAGGGATTTCCATAGTAGCTATTAAGGATTTATTTCATTACTTGTTAGGGTATCCTTTAAATATATATAAATAAGCACAAAATTACCTTCCAACAACTGCTTGCCATCGGGACTCGGCGTGCAATCCAAAAGGTTCCCCGACAGACTCAACAAGACCGCATCTCCTACAGAAGACCTTCGTTTATGCAGCGCCGACTCGCCACCGCGCAACTTGCGCTTGCGCAGCCGTTGTAGCTGCGCGGGAGTCGATCCTGCGCCGCCTGAACTTGGCTCTTCGGAGGGGACGTTGGCCGTGCCGATGGAGGATCGTCGGGATATTTCGTCTAAGTACTGTGGGTTTTTAGGGTTAGTTTTCCGTGATTTATGCTGAAGATTTTAATTAAATTTGGATTGGTTTGAATAATACAGAAGATCCTAATAAATGCCAGCTTGTACTTTCTAGAATGATTCAGACGTATAAAACGAACAGTACTAGGATCAATATATACACTTACATCTTTAAATAAGTATTCCCTTTCGTCCTGAGCCTCTTCATTTTGCACCGAGGCCCAGAACCACTCGGCCTTCACGATGTGGACCCTCTGTCCGCACTCCGGCGCGGCGCCCGTGCTTTGCTCGTCCACCACCTATAAGACAGAACGCTTCAGTACACGGGGTCGACTCAAGAGGACCGTCACCTACTACGTGCTAAGGACATGCTTACTTTGATTCATCTATCTGTATTAAAATGTGGCCTAAGTAAAGCTAGTAATGAATTAAATGGGGTTAGTACCGGCAGCGAGTTTCCATGGCAATGCGTATTGCGGGCGTCGCGCGGCTGCGGCGCGGCGGCGGGTGGCTGCGGCGCAGGGGCGGGGGCAGGGCGGGGAGCGGGGGAGGGGCAGGGGGCACGGATGGGCCAGGCGCGCTTCGGCGTCTTGAACACGGCCGAGTCGTCGAGCTCGTCGGCGCCGGCGCGAGAGCTGTCCACCGCGTCAACTTGCAACGGCGATACGTCGAAGTTCAGCCGGTCCGGGCCCGCCTTGGGCGTCGACACGTTGTCGAGCTCGGCCAGGTGCACCGCGCTCACCTCCACCGTGTTGCGCTCGCGCTTCTCGTACTTCTTTTTGCGCTCGCTGCGAAATGACGCCGTGAAGGACTTGACGCTGCGCCGCAGCTTGGACGCGGATTTGGCCGTCTTGGAAGCGAACGACATGTCAAAGAAGCCGGACTGCTTGCTGGTGTTCATGGAGCAGACGGAGGCGTCGTCGCCGTCGGGTGAGCCCGCGAGCTCGCTCGGACGCCCGCTGTCCGGGCTCACCGGCTCCACGGTTATCTCACCACTCGTCTTACACCCAGATTCCTTCTTGGTCCTCTTGAATATCGCGGGTCTATTCTTAAACTTAAACGAGTCTTTTATCTTCAGTCTTTTAATAGTTTTCCAGTGGCTATCTTCGCCCTTTTCCACCGACAAGTTCACATCCAACGCGCTAACATGAAAGTTCGAGTCCGTCGAGTTGCGACTTCTCTTCTTGCCTGAAGATATGGTAGTCGTCGAGCGTTGAAGATCTTTGTTTTCCGTAACAGGCGGCCGAAGGAACCCGGCGTCATCTTTGGTATCGAGATCGCACAAACTTTTAGTCAAAGAAGAATGCAAGGAACCGGCCTCCGTTAAGCAGTCGACTAAATTAAATACGTTCATGGATTTATTCCTAAAAACTTCCCTCTTATCTTTGGTACTCATTCGAATGGCTTCGTGGATTACTCTAGGTACATCCTTATTTTCTTTGCCGTTCTGGTATTTGCGGAAATCTGCTTTTTCGCTGATAATACTGTCGTTCATGGATAGTAAGTCGTCCTGGTAGGACTTTCCTAGATCTATAATACTGAAATCGTCATGGGTGTATCGGGGCGAGGGGGTTTTCTTTTGAACGTTGTTGCGGGCGGATTGGAGGCGTCTTTCTACGTGGTCGAGCGCGAGCGCGTCTGTTTGGTCGAGGGAGGAGGGCGCGGGGGACACGGCTGACGGGCTGCGCGCGCGCCGGCCCGACAGCCGCGCCGACAGCCGCCGGTACAGCGAGCTCTTGGGTGTGGACTGCGAGCGCGATGCGCCGCCGCACAAGGAAGGGGGTGGGGAAAGGATAAGCGAACGACCGAAAGTCTCCCCATTGGCCATTACCTGAAACATGGGTGAAACACCCCACGCAATGATGTAATGAAGCCATTCCACTATGAACATGCACAAGAAGATTTATTATGATATATGCAGACAGAAATATTAAAGCTATTAACCTATTTCCTGACTGAGGACACTTATTGCGTAATTAAATCGTACAATGCTGAATATAGGATCTCTTAATAAGAACACACGTGAATTAAATGGGGTTCTATTATTATTTTATAAATCGTTCAATTAGTCAGTACGAAATGGGTGAGATCGTTATTTTTTTACGTTATTGTGAACCAGAAACGCGAGGGCTGTGATGAATAACAAGTACATGTGTGAAAATGTGTCAAAAGCTTTGTTGGTTGTGGCGGATTTGTGTGACAAAATAATATACAGTGACTATGTGCGTAAGCAGTGAATGCATTACATAAAAGCAAACATAAATATAAGAAACATAAAAATGGGTCGACTTTGCGTCGTCGGGCGGGTTGGGACGGGATGCGACGCTACTGCGGGACGATAATGGCCAATTTCTAAACATTGCAAAATAACCCGAAACGAAACAGAATACTAACATTATTACTACGAAACGTATGCGAACACATATGATCGAGACGTTAACATCTTTTGTTTGCTTATATAACTTCAAATGCTACTGGCATTGAGCCGTCACACGACTGGTTATCATTTTGTTTGCACAAATACGTTGAATATACAGAGCTGACATTGAAATATTGCTAAATATAATGTAGTCATCGAAACCAAATAAAGGTTGCTGTCAAAAATAATAAAGGAAGATCCAATAAAATAATAAACTCCAATAAACTAAATTATAAAGTCTACATCTAAGCTACGTTTGATTCATAATACCAAATGAAACTACGTGCATGCTGAGTTCATATCGCTAAAATTAGTAAGTCATGTGGCGTAAAGTGCATAAATACACAAGTATGTGAAATATTTGGAGGTAAACGCTCTGTGATAAAGATTGGAAGTAAATATTATTACTATTGACCGGCGGCGGCGTGTTTACTTTCGGCAGTAATAACTTATAGATTCTAATCCGGCCGATATTCATCATTGCAATGTATAGATGTTTATATTCGTATGGGGCAATGTTTTGCTAACAAAGAAATTACGTGTATAAAAACTGAGTAATAGATTATAGTACTTTATGAATAGTGGAAAAGTTTTAACTTACGACGTGGGTGCAGTCTGGGTCGTCCAAGGCGCAGGTGGTGCCGCCATTGCTGGCAAGCACCTCCGCCATGTGCTGGGTCTCATCTTCAGGGAAACCGACGAAGCAAACGCGAGCTCCCGCGAATACTTTTAACCTGTGCTCCTTCTGCGAAACCAAAATTACATCCATGTAACTACGTCACACAACGTTTTGACGTCACAATGCCTATAGCAATTTCATGGCTTTTTAAACGGGCGTACGGTAGTTTCAAACGCACCGAGCAATCTAAGCCATATGACATTAGGTACACAAACGTGCACTGCACTGGAGATCGTGTTTGCATCTCTGACACCGTGATTAATGGCTATCGAAGTAATAAAACAAGCTAATCTTGTTTATGTTTGGTCAATTTGTAACTTTCCCTCTGCCGTCGGTGCCTTTATTTGAAGCATATTACAATATTTAATAAGCAGGCAAAGTACAGCGCCATACTTGCGTAATTTAAACGTTACATGAGATTATTTGCCTCGCTTTTATCTTTAATGAATTTTCCAGCAAAGAATAATTAACATCTCATTATATATTTTTTTGAATTTTAGAAATCTATAGAAATAATGAATTCTTTTTTTAAAATTTTAATTATGTATTGATAGATGCGTAGTTTCGCGGTGCTAAAGATCGCATGATAACTTTAGGCACACGTATTGAATAGTTCCATATATTATACTCCCTTAAATGTTGTATTAACACCAATTTAGTTATGTAATAGTACTTCTTTTTTAGCAGGATTCGATACCTCAACCAGAGGTCAGTCACAAAGTCGATTACTGTATACAATAGACTCCATTACCAGACAGTTAAAATAACTTACAATAATAACATCATCTGTCGCATAGCACATCGGGTCATCCCTCCTGTCCCAGCAGGCGTCCACCCAGGAGCGGGCGAGCACGGGCAGGCCGAAGCCCGATGCGTACCGGTACTTGTCGCCCGTGGCCGCGGCCGCAATCAGGTGCGTCACTTTACTGGACATGTCCTTGCGGATGGACCCGCCCATGTAGTGGATCAGGGTTATCAGGTACGTCTGTGAAAGATTGGCAATGGTGAAATACTTTGGACGGATGAGACAGCGGCGGTTGTGAAGGAAGCTCCGTTTATTTTGATGATAACCGTACGTTTCTTTTGCTTTATGCCTTTCCAGGCCACAACCACATTAATGTGATAATGGCAGTTCAAACAGAAAGGGCTTTAGCAAAGCTGACTTCCTTTATCCAAATGAAAAAAAAATCCTAGACAAAGAACAATACCTGTATTATAAATAGGTATATTTGGAATAAACTGATCTAGTCCTTTACGAAATATGATAAAATATTAGCCTTAATATACGGTTTAAAATATATTTATAATAGACCATTTACGAAAAAAGATTTAAATAATACGGTAAATACAACTACATTCATAACGTTTGCCTACTAAACGAACTAACACAATTCCAAAGTTATGTAACTTTGTATCTGTCAGTAAATACAAATCATTAGAAGCAAGCATTCAAGGTTATTATTAAGGTGTGAAATAATTTTTGACACCGCCCCCGCCGCATCTAGCCAGGTATATTGGATAAGCTAATTTTTATTTTAGTTTCATAAAAACATGATTGGATCGTAAAACGATTACAAATAACTTTTCTTTCTGATGGTTGAGGTAAAATGTGAAGTGTCATTCTTTTAACAATAGACACGGCGCTATTTGCAGCCATATGTCACTCGATGTACTTGCGCCCTGAATACCTACCCGCCACTGGGTCGCCGGCGGCCCTTTGCAAGTAGATTGTTCATTTTGCACGCAGTCGTCAGCGGCCCTTTGCAAGTAGATTGTTCATTTTGCACGCAGTCGTCAGCGGCCCTTTGCAAGTAGATTGTTCATTTTGCACGCAGTCGTCAGCGCGCACGTAAGTTTATTTAAAAAGGCGGACTGCTACTTTTTTTGTACAGACTAACTTATCTGTTACGAAGTTACTTGTTTAGTAATCTGTGGCTTTAGTATGTGTTTATTGCATATTGCTGTCACCTGATGACCTGCTACAGGTTATTAAGAAATATATTAAAGAATGTTTTATAAACGGACTCTAAAATAAGAAATGCTTTGCTATTTTTATGCGTGGAACTTCTAATAATATTTAAGTATATTATTCAACAAGTAACTTTTAATTTTCATATATTTTTATCAGAAATAGACTATTTTCACCGTAACGGTACTGAACGCCAAGGTTATAAGATTTTATAATACCATTAAAAGATCGGTAAAATATTAATTATTGTTGAGGGCAAGGATATAGAATAGAACATATCTCTCAGGAATCGGCAAATAGCTAGAAAATGAAAGTATTCAACACACGGTTTGCATTTCAATCGACTCTTGCTTTATTATGCAAACATACATAGAGATTTCACTGTATCTGCAATTTTATAAGGTTTCTTTTGCATATTTAAGTAATCCAAATAATTAAATGATACTAAGCAGTAATTACAAAAGTTACTGTTTTAGTAATTCTACAAATAGTGGTTCAATTCGAATCTCAGTGACGTTGACTATCTATATTTAAAACATAAGGTTTGCCTTTATGACACAACAGCTTTTTTTCTAAGTTTTCAGTCTCAGCTGATAGAAAAATAGGAGACAAAAATGTTACATAGTTGTTCGATACAAATGTTACATGTTATTATTATTGTTGTTCTGTTCAGGGGTTTGGGGTTGAGGACCCCCTTTCATTGCGACCTGGAAGATCTATTTTGAGCACTGTCCCTCCTCTATGTATAACTGTTCCAGATCCAGGTCAGCTATGTACCTAAGAATCGTGAACAGTGCAAATTTTGAAGAATTTGTAACAAAAACTAAAAAAAACAATCTGAATGATGATTTTAGATTTTTAACGACCGAGTGGTGTAGTGGTAAATAGCCTTGCCTCATACGCCGAAGGTTGGAGTCCTGGCTGGGGCATTCATTTGTGTGATGAACACAGATGTTTGTTCTCGAGTCATGGTTGTTTGTATTTATGTTATGTTTTTGTATGTATGTTTATTCTGGGTTCCCCCCCAGTTCACTCATCCATAACACAAGCTCTGCTTACTTTGGGGCCATAGAATTGGTGTGTTTGTCTGGGGATTTATTATTATTATTTTTATTTATTATTTTCTAATCTTGAATTGAACGAACTGAAGTCTAAAAGCACTGGACTATGACGAAATACTTATCTCATGGTATGATTATGTAACTGACCGATTTGATTTAATTTATGACTAGTCGTTGAAAGTAACTTCAGCGATTTAGTCGATGAAATCGATTTCTTAAAACAAATCGAGATGATGCGCTTATAATGAACCTTACAAGATCACAAAATGTTGAGCGATACTATTTATTTTTAAACAAATATAAGCTATACAGTATGTTCCCTATGAGAAGAAACTAAATTAAAATATTCTTAGCAATTTTTTTTTTGATGACCAGTAATCCGTATACAATCTTACCCGTTGTCCTAGGTGAACGACAAACACGGCAATGCGAAGCGAAAATATCAGGTAGT
Organism: Marasmarcha lunaedactyla; assembly: GCA_923062675.1. Lineage (NCBI taxonomy): Eukaryota > Metazoa > Arthropoda > Insecta > Lepidoptera > Pterophoridae > Marasmarcha > Marasmarcha lunaedactyla. The sequence goes on along the minus strand of OV281342.1, from coordinate 6,814,920 downwards.
TTTGTATATAGTAGTGGCCTACGTTGCGTTGTCGCCCTAGTCAGCCTGCGACGAGACGCGACCAGAAGCGAATTTGTTTTATGCGCGACGACACGTAACGACGAAGGAGGTGCATTTGCAACGGGAGTTTAAAAAGTAAATGATCGTGGTTTTATTGGAAAAACATGAATCTAGATCTCCTTATAAATGCAGTGCGAGGTAATAAGCCACAATACTCTTCAAACATACGTGGATTATTTCTTAATTTCGGATATAAATGATAAAACTCTCCAAAGTTATTCGTTCTAAATAGATTTTCTGTACGTAAGTATTTAAAATAAGGATTTTCTAGTAACAACGCAGTATACTTGCCCATAGTTTAAACAGTACGGAACTGAGACAGGAGTGAACGCGCCGCATTCGCCGCGTCGACATAGGACACAAGTCGCGTGAAGTATTGGTCGCATTAAGTCGCATCGCTAATTGTCGCGTCCCGTCGCTCACCTAGGACAACGCGTTAGCGTTGTGGCCGCCTTTATTGGTCATACTTTAAAGTTTGTAACTACGCCATTCCAGGTTTTTTCATTGACAACGAAACATAAATCGTGTACGCTATAGTAGATCGTTCAACACACTATCGCGAGCGGCCCTATGTATGGCTTACTTATTGTGCACGCACACCAAAACGAGGAGAACACGTGTTGACGTTCACACACGAGACAGTCAAGTAACAATCAAGCTGCACTCACCAGCTCATCCTTCTTGCGGAAGCCGGAGAAGCAAATGACGGCGCCGCGCATCGCCATGGAGTAGAGCGGCCGCGAGTTGCTCGGCGGGGGCTCGTCGCGTTGCGCCAGCTGCAGGACTGCCGTAGGGCCCAGCACTCTGGATAAACATGAATATTCAGTTATTAGGTGATATTATCTTTATTTAGGCTACGCACCAGGAGGAAGTTCCGATGTGTGCGGGGAACTCCTACATTCATTCACACCATTGTCCAAGGACGCGAATCATTCTCAACCAGAATTCATGTTATTTTGCCTTCAGTCATGTTTAATTATATCATCTAAACTCAAAATTATAAATGTTTCAGCTCACCATTATTTATTCTCCAACTTCAAAAGATAGAAATATTTGACCAGATTTTGACATGACGACAACGCCGTCACATTGTTCGATATAGTTATTATTTAATTGTCTGATGCATAATTAATTACGAACAGTAATGTCCGAATTACAAATTAGCAGACGATTGTTTTCCATCTCGCCGAGTGGAAAGTTAGTTAAAATCAAATATTTATTTCTCAACATTGACATATACTTGTCCTTGTTGACGTCAAATAAAACATCTACCACAGGAGTCTGCTCGGGTATATTTTTTTCAAAATAAATTTACAATGTTTCTTTGCGTCTATAAAAATTTTCTTGTCTGCATCTGTTAGGTCGGCAGGAGTGAGTTAGTTACATTTGTTTCGAAAGCTCAATAATCTCAGGTTATGTTTTACTACAATAACAGAAGCAGATATCTCGATGCACGACTAAACGACCAAAAAGAACCATCAAAAGGTTTGATATCGGCCCTACTTGAAAATAAGTTATAAAATAAACTATACGATTATACGATTATTATCTAAGTACTAGCTTTAATTCAGCTTTGGTTCAGCAGATATAGAATAATAATAAATAATAAACCCCTAGATAAACACACCAACTTTATGGCCCCAGAGCAGTAAGCAGAGCTTGCATTATGGAAGGCCGTACAGCGAACAGGGGGGAAACCAGAAAAAACATACATATATAAATATCAAAAACCTGACCTATAATAACAAACATCTGTGTTCATCACACAAATGAATGCCCCAGCCAGAACCCGAACCTGGGACCTCCGGCTTATGAGACAGAGCTACTATCCACTACGCTACTCGGCCGTCTGAATGGATTATGCTTACTAAAATCGAAAAGAACGATGGCAAATTCCTGTACATTTTTAGTCACCAATAAAAATTCCAAATAAAAGGCATTTATTAATAAAACTTAGATCGTTTAATATCGTGAAAATCGTAAAATATCGTTTGAATCAAATAGATAAAAGTTGGGACAAAGAATTTATTTATGAATTATGTTTAAACCAAAAAGGCTCTTAGTCCCAACGAGAAGCCAAACGTCAATAAAAAAAGACAAATTAAATACGAAGGTGAGAATGAAACACCTTTTATTCACTTAATTAAAAATTGCACTGACTTTTAAGAAAAGCAGATAAATTAATAATAAACATCATATAATATCTATAATATAATCTGTAATATAATCATCATAATAATATAATCAATAATAAATATCATAATAATATAATCAATAATATATACACATCATAACTGAAAGTAAAATGTAACAATTAATTTCGCGCCTATTTTCATAACAAACCAGCTGTTCGTCAGATGTCAACGGAGATTGTTTAGTTTCGAATGCAAATCGCTCTTTGTTTATTATTATTGCGAATCAAAGTAAACAACTTTACAGAATCCCTTCATGGAATTAAGACGAACAATAAAATCTGAGCTGGCAATATTCACTGTAAAACAGTCAAATGTTTGATAATCGCTGAATAATTAAATTAGCAATGGCAACTGTTAACTCACGAATCGCGGTCTTTGTTTTATAACTTTAAAGCTTAATGCGAACTTTGTTCATCTAAAGAAGAAAATAAAGTTTAAGGCATTAATACTTTTGATTAAAGATAAAAAAAAATCGAAAAATAGCTGACAAGCTTACAAGCTAACTTAGTCTCGATAAGATACGACCCAAGTAGTAATGAAATCAAACGAAAACATATTTCCGTCTTGCTTTTTGCGATTCTGCATCTTTCTCGGTAGGAATGTACTACTAGAGTTCTTGTGAGAAAACATCCAATGTGCACCAGATCAACGTTCAAGTGCGTAATGTAAGAACGTCACCTACCTTTCCTTAATTTACTTTAATTAAAGACTAAGGGTGTTTCTACCACACCAATCCATCGACGGACGATCGATTGGTGTGGTAGAAACCGTCGATCGACGTCGACTGGTCTGTTCTGCCATCGATCGACGGACGATCGGTTGGTGTGGTACCTTTTATAATCACTGGAGGGATATCAGCCTCTCCCAACTCAGGGGTGGTGTCAGACAATTGTAGGCCATCACGCCTACTGCGGGTTGGCAGACTACACATACCTTCATATAAATGTATAGGTGCATGGGATTATTTTACTACTATTAACAACTCAGGGGTGGTGTCAGACAATTATAGGCCATCACGCTTACTGCGGGTTGGCAGAGTACAGATAACTCCATATACATTTATAGGTGCATAGGATTATTTTTCTATTAAATTACTAACTCACAGGTGGTGTCAGACAATTACAGGCAATCACGCCTACTGCGACGTCGATCGATTGGTGTGGTAACAGCCTAACAAGTCGCTGCACAAACGTACACACTTTTTGTTGCTAACAAAACACAGGATCACAGGAACCGTAGTTACTGCGTCCAGTGGCGGCAACAGGACACAGTCGCCGGTTGCCCGTTACCGACACGGCTCACGATACAATTGCTTCAAAATTTGATGTTGCTTGTGTTTTGAACTTACAACTTTTAGTTTCCATTTACAACCGAACACTTTTTCCCAGTGAAAGCAACTGGACACAAATAGTGGCTACGAAATCGTGATTAATTTCAAATTGACTGTGTGAAAATAAAATATTCACTAATGTGTTGTGTTCGACACTAACGTGTCCTTGGTTGCGTAGTGCCTTAGAAACCGAATTATAATAGTTCCTATGATTTAGCTTAATTCGTATTAATTCGTATCTTGGAGTGAGTGACAAATATTTATTTGACGAACAAAGATGTTTTCAAGACAAGCCACGAAAGTTCCCCCATTCTTTCTATACGCGCATATAATAGAAGCTTTTCTCTGCTGGTGCATTGATTTAAAATGTTTCAATAGACCGAAAATCGGGAATTACATGCGCCGCGCACCGAGGCTTACACCTGCTAAGAGCCCAACATGTTTGCTTATTTATTTAATAATTAATGTACACACAGGTTTTAATAACAGTATAAAAAGTAGTTATCAATTAATGTACAAAGGTACTGCTTATTTCTAAAAGAAATCTCTTTCAACAGAACTGAGACTGGAGAGTGTGAATTATATCAAATTTAGTGTGTACTAAATTATATATAAATGCAAACTAATACATAATTAATGGATGGAATAGTGCAATTTCCTACCAATTTTGCTGACGTTAGCATTCCGCGTAAAATAAGAATCTATAATTACTCTTAGGTTTTTGACAGTGTCAAAGGAGTTAATAGGAACATCATCCAGGACGACAGAGGGCAAACTGGCAAAATCGATGCAGCCGCACCGCATGCCGACTATCAATTATGATAGCTTGAAACTTGCTAGGCTTCACACATAAACCAAATGATTTAGCCTAGTCACTTATACGACTGAGGTCCTCAATGATTGCAGCAATAGCAATTACTGTATCTGAAAGTGTGAAATGGCGATAGACTTGCGAATCATCAGCGTAAAGGTGAAAATTACAAGAAAGGACTGTATTAACGCAGTCAATAAAAATTTAAAAAAAACAATGGGGAGAGGACGCCACTTTGAGGCTCGCCCGTAACAAGATCGCACTAATCGGAGTGAGACTCGACATGGCGGACCCGCTGCGACCGGCCCTGAAGATTGGAGCTGAACCAGGCCACTGCAGAGAAGAGACGTTGAGTGATGTTAAAACTCCGAGAAGGATTTCGAAATCGACTTAGGTAAACGCGCTAACTATAACATACAAGATACAAGTTGTGAGGAATAATTGGAAATGTGGGCGAGTATTGGTAATAACGTAGGCAAAATCAAAGTTATAATTCTTGAACACAATTTGTCCTCACCGACAGCAGGAGATGAAATAGCAAGAATGGCTCTCTTCACAATGCTTTCGAAACAGTTCTCAGTAAAAATGGAGAATGAGCAGTCAGTTTATGTCAGTATCGCGTTACAAAGACCCATCAGAATTACACCCTACCCATTTTAATGTGGGTAACTAAGGTAAAATTTGTATAAGCTTTAATTTTTTAATTAATTAATTACTTAAGGAAACAATTCGCGGAGTTACTTTTATACTTTTAAAGAACCTGCGCGTACATTAACCATATGCCTAAAACTAAAAGCCATAAACTTACTTAGACTTATCACCGCTAAATAGTCAAATAAAAAGTATACATATTTTGAAATCACGTGACACCGTCGGTGTCACAACGATCTTGTCAAAAAGGAAGGCATAATTTTTTACTGAATTTACATCACAATACAGTATGAAAAAAGTCGCTTTTTACTTGGACCATTTGTCTGAGATAAGATTTAAGTTCGCTTTATACCAATCAGCCCTAGACATCCCGTGTAAAATCCATCTATAAATTTATTATGAGGAAAGATATGTTTGTTTATATGTTATCGATAAACTCTGAAACTACAGGGCCGATTAAAATAAAATCTTTAACCATTGGAAAGCTGCTTTATCAAAGAATAACATTACATTTTATTCTACTGAAATTCCTGCGATAGCCCTTGTGACGTGGGTGTAACCGCAGGGCCCCTAGGTTAAAACAACTTAGTATACGTATATAAATGAATTACGTGATTTTCATTGAATGAAGTATGTGTAATTTTCATTTACATGCAATACGCAAAACTCGTAAAGTCCTTTATGAATATTTCCTGGATCTTACATCTCATCTATCAGACGCTTACTTTATCTCCGTATATTTTACATTGCCTATTCATTTTGATGAGGGAAGATGAAATAAAAAAATCACGCAAATAAAACATAAAACATAAAACGGTATCTAGCTAAATAATAACGGAAAAAATACGACTGGATTTCCCAGTCACTAAAAAGTATAAAAAATTTACTATTTTTGATTCTCTACACGAGCGCTTATCTTATATTTCCTCTTTACCACACAAATGTAAAGAGGAAATAAATAAAAGTATTATTCTTGAAGAAAGGTGTTTATAACACAATGCTATTTATAATATGGCAAAGAAAAGTAGATGTTAACAATCATAGAGCGATTCCGTGCACAACAATCTAGATCAACATCTTTATGTAGATCAATAAAAACAAATTTAATAATCATGTAGAATTGAAATAAATTGACGGCCGAGTGGCGTACTGGGTAGTAACCCTGCCTCAAACCCTGGTGGTCCCAGGTTCAAGTCCTGACCGGGGCATTCATTTGTGCGATGATCACAGATATTTGTTCTTTTGACAGTTTACCTTCCTTTGTTAGTAAGAATTTATGTTTAAATACGTAGTTTGTGGGATGTCCAATAACAAACGAATATTTTTTTTATATGTGTATTGAACTGAAACCGACCCATTAAAAATGAAATGAATTCAAACACTTTATGCTTTACAACAGAAATAATCCGTATTTTATTGAAACTCGTTCCGCCCTGTTGCACATTTATTAGTAACGAATGCACGTGACGGTTTCCTGTGCTATACTTTATATTATGATTAATTTACTTTAGACAAAATCAAATAACTGTAAGATCCAATCATAAATTATTACTCTTTTATTACTTTACGTCCAGTGAATTTATATTATTGAGTTTAATGTCTTCGCGCTCTGTGTTTATAACTTTTTCAGTAGGTAGGTGATAGTATATTTTTTGTCACATAACATTAATTTTGAATACGTGTTACCCCGAACAAAGGTAAGGGTTCAAAGTAAGCAAACCTTAAAGGTAAATCAAAATAGACAATCATATCATAAAATATCAATCATAGATAGAAATTCATGATTAGGTACTTGTCCCTAATCGGATCTGAACCCTCTGCCAGGTGCCTGCACCACACGGCACGCGACCGTCAAGGATCACATTAAAATTATTTCAGCCCAACTAATCAACACACCTGTTATAGCAATGACTCAAGCGTACAGGCTCACAATGCTAACGCAAGTTTCTCCAAAGCCAGCTCCCAGCACACGTCACAAGGAATAGTTTCTAAAACGGGGTTTATGGCATTGCGGCACTAAAATTAAACTTAACATTCTTTATGTATCCGAAGAGCCCGCTTATAAATAGCTTGGGAAATTTGTCCTGCGATATATCGGACCGTTGTTAGATACAGTGGGCGCGGGGTGACGACGAAAGATGCTCCGGCGCCGCCGCGACAAACGCGTCACAGGATGCCGCATAATCCAAAGACATGCGTGTCATTATAGAAATAGTTGTGATCGCTCGCGACTCGTTTCCTCGGAATCCATTCAAAAACAGCGAGTGTTTCTCGGGAAAATTATTCACGCTTTACCGGGAATGGCGCGTGATAGTACTCATATATACGGAAATGTCTTGTGTTATGCGTGGAATTTTGTCAACAGAAAGTCATCGAAATCTAGGATAATGATAATGTCAGAAATTATAAAATTTTTAAGTGTGAAATTGAACTGCCTAACTTATTAAGTATGTGAATGGTTGAAATGTCTCGTGTTTGTTTGTCGCGATATTATATTCTACTATATATCTAAAGTTTCAGAGTGATATGAAACACAGAATAATTACTTCAATATTACACCTCGCTTAAATAAGTAAGAAATTTAAAAGTTGCTGAGTAGTAAAACTATGCGTGGAAGTTCTTAATTTCAACGATTATATATAGGTCGCCTTTTAATTACCGTAATATACTTTTAAGATTATACATTTAGGTTCTGATTGTAACAATACTGTCTTACTTGTCGCATATGGCCAGAGCAGCGTCGGGTGTCTTAGGTTCGGAATGTTTAACGATCTCATTCGGTGGTTCCTCGTCCTCCGGCGTGGGAGGTAACCGAGTAGGTCCCATGGCTAACAACACACACTTCTTTACACACTTGTCCGTAAAAACTTCACAACAGTATTAAACCAACACCTCACTTTCAAACAAAACACAAAACCCGCGGTCATCGCCGCAGCTAACGGCCACTGAACATTGATCAATATTTCTGAAGGTTCAAATTAAGAGCGAGACTAAGTTTACAAGCGGTTTGAGTAAACGTAACAATTTAATTGCTCACGAAACAAAGACACATGCGACGTGCGCGTTTAGCTTTCCACGTTAGATTGAAAAACAGTTGCGAGGAATGCGAGGCCAAAAATAGCGAGGAGCGTCGCGGCCACAAGGGCGACCCTGCGCTACGCCGCGCGCTCTACACGCGCCTTTATTTACATCCTTCCATGAAACTCGCTAACAACGACACTTGTCGATGACCTTTTTACGAGCGGAAGGTTCCGCGTGCAGCCCCGACCCCGCCGCGAAGGGTGCGGCTGCCCCCGGTAAAAAAACTGACTCACATTATAAATTTACGCATGAAATCATTCCACCTGATTGTTTGTATTCGACCCCTGATGTTGTTGAATTATAAAAGAAAAACTTTGAAATAGTAGGAAGGATAAAATAATCAATGGCGATAGGACCATTCAGATCTCAAACAGTTAATGAATTCGGTGATTTCATTTTATACAATGTAATATTGGGTAAATCAGTAACGATAAATAACTTAGTTTAAAAAGGTTCAGACCACAAAAATCCACAAAAATATGCAGACAAAATATTTATCATCGAAGAAACTCGAACTAAAAAAATTTCTTTATTTATTTTTAAATTCATCCATACTCTCTCTCTGGAATAGTTTCTGAAGGAGAATTGACTGACATAGAGAAACGGAATATTTTAATTCAAACATATCCAATTTATTATCCGCAAGACCCCGAGCTTCGTGATTTAGATCATTAGATTGTCTGCCGAGCGACTCCAGCGCAGACAGAATTACATCGAGCGAATTGAAGCCATTAACTACTGGAGGCCTTTTCGTAAAAAACATTAACCTTCATTACGTCAAAACTCACGAACGATTATTTTATTTATTGTTACGTTTCTGAAACGTTCTTGATAACGAGAACTCTTTACTAGTTGGAGTCTTTCAGTGAGTTTTATTAACTTTATGATTACTGGATGTGGATTGAAAAACTCATATGCGGATCGTTCAGTTTACCACAAATCAAATAAGGGTACTGAAATTTTGGTAGATACCTACAATTCGATAAGATATTTGTCGGATGACAGATCGCTCACTTCCCTCTAAGGGTGTTACCACACCAATCGATCGACCGTCGATCGACGTTGCCTGTTCCATTGTACCATCGATTGACGTAGATAATTAGATTGGTGTGGTAACACCCTAATGTGGTTGAGAAGGGCGATGGCTTGATCCCGTGTTAACTCGTGAACGGATGCCGTTTGAGGGTGTTCGTCGTTTGGATTTCTTTATTTGTCGTCAATTAGAACAAGTAATTATCAATGTTGAGAAATAAATACTTGAATTTGAATTATTTGAATTTGCATTTTGCCTTTTTCTCCATTAACACAAGACATCTCATCTTTATGACAACTGGATCTATACGATGCGACGCGTAGCTCAATCGGGTGAGGCCTAAATTAAAAATATTCAAATTCCGGGAAAACAGATAGTCAGGAAAAGAAAAGTTATCCTTTTATTCCCTGTGACGAATGCTTCACGCAACCTAAAAATTGGCATATACAATTATTACTTATCGAAAATCATAGTCAAATTCTGACGATGTTTAATTTTTACCGCCTTACGTAGTACCGTCAAACAATTCATACTCATCACAAAGACAGACAATGCAATGCACTCAGTGCATTATTTTTGTTCGCTCGTCTTCTTAGAAAATTGAATTGTGATCATCGATTTTTAGTGGATTAGCAAATACTCCAATGTTTGTGAATTAACACGCTTCGTTCTTTTATTTATTTTCATAGTTTCACAAATTGTAAACTAACGTGACATGGTTTTTTAAATATTTAAAAACTAGCAAGTTCATACGAATAACGTCATCGTTAGAAGTAAGTACTAGACAACTTTTTTCATTTTATTCTGCGAAAATAGCTTACACGTTGAGACCACTATACGATAATTTAAATAGATAAATCTTACGAAAACCATATTACGTAACTACATTATAATAAACTTTGACCTCACGTTTACATAGCTATTTCGGCACCTTTCATTAAAGGCTCAGAGAGTGCGAAGCGCATACAAGAATGGAAATACAGATTTCCGCACGCTGCGCGTGAGTCACCGCAACGCGTATGTGTGGAGACGGTGACGCTCCACGCAAGTCCACCTCCAATGCCAGAGGAACATCGACGCCGCCCGCGCTTTCCATTAAACCCGCTGTATTCCCAGTACCGGCAGAGTCAAACTGAAACGCTACTACTCGAAACTAAATAACGGCCATGACTGACTATAAAAATATCCTCAGCGGAATGTGACTTGTTATGTTTAATTCATAATATTACCGAGACATATTTGTTATGTTTTGGATTTAGCTTATCAATTAATAAAATGTCTTTGCAACACTTCGAGCGGTGTTGCTAGCGTTGTACTTGATCTAGTGTAGCCTATAATTTCTTAGTTTATTGATTAGTTAGAAGAAAAATATTTCTCAACAAGAACTCATAGGCTGAAATCTATAAACCATACTTGAAACTATCTCAAACTTATTCCAGTTCAAATAAAAAGCTTTGTTGCATACGATACGAGTACAGCGCTGAAAATCGCAGTTAAAAATGTTGACACGAAGATACCTTCCGTATCACATGTTTTCAGAATATGAACACTACGTAGCATAAAACGAGGTCGCTTTTGTAACACGGTCGAGTAGCCTGGCCGGGCATCCGTTTGTGTGATGAACACAGATGTTTGTTCTCAAGTCATGATTGATAATATTTATATATGTATATTTATTCTGGGTCCCTCTCCCATTTCGCTGTATGGTCATCCATAAGACAAGCTCTTCTTACTTCAGGTTCTTGCGTTAGTTGGTGGGTTAGTCTGGGTATTTATTATCATTATTATTTGACCATTTAAATGACTTAAGTCTGAGATATGTCTAAGCACGCTTTATAGATTGCCTTCATGCCCGAAGTCATTGCAAAAAACTGCAGGTGCCGTATCGTGTATTTTTACTATTTTCGAGCTTGGATTTTTATCACTATTTCAAATACTATTTCAATGGACAGCTGACGCAGCTTTGTAATCAACTGAATGTGGTATCTTAACGGAAGCTGTACCTAATAGGACGTTATAAAATATGATAATTGCAATCTTTAAATTAGACGCAATAGATTTTGCTGCAGTGATTTTTTCAATTGACAGGCGCTTGCCAAAATGACGATGAAGAAGTGGATTTCACGCCCGTACCTTCCACTAAATAAATCCCTTCATATATTAAAAAATTGTGAACCTGTCATTGGCAGTATGTACCTATTCATTTAAATCAATTGTAATAATAGGTCTTTACCTATGAAACTGCCGTTTTGCCGTACTGGCCATTTCAAATGAAAATATTTCTTTTTTTGACTGATAATTCTAATTTCAAATTAATTTTATTTGACAAACATGGAATTCTTTTTCTAAAATCGTCACTTGTTTAATAGTTAGTGTTTTGTTTTCAACGCATTCGAACATTTTTCGTCATCATAGATAAGTTAAAAATTCGAGTAATTATGGAGTACGAGTACCGTCGTGGCAGCAAAGCGGCACAAGCGGCACGCAAACATCAACGACGTTTACGGAGCGAACACTACAAACGAACGCACCACCCATTATTGGTTTACCCGCTTCCGTTTTGGAAATTTTGACCTGAAAAATGAACCCTATGGTCGTCCGAAAACTTTGGTCGACAATGACGAATTAAAGGCAATTGTGGAAGCTGATGAAACTCAATCCACGGCTGAATTAGCAGCAACTTTCGACGTTAGCATCAAAACAATATTGGTCCATTTGCGTCAAATTGGCAAGGTAAAAAAGCTTGACAAATGGGTACCCCACGAACTCAATGACCGCCAGCGCGAAGTACGCGTGGAGACGTGCCTTGCACTGCTCAGCAGGCATACAAATGAAAGAATTCTGAACCGCATTGTTACTTGTGACGAGAAATGGATCCTGTTTGACAATCGTAAGCGCTCAGCAAGTTGGTTGGACCCTGGTTCGGCACCCAAACAATGCCCTAAACGAAAACTTACCCCTAGAAAAGTGATGGTCACTGTTTGGTGGTCTAACGCGGGTGTAATTCATCACAGCTTCTTGCCAAACGGGACAAGCATTACTGCAGATGTGTACTGTGAAGAACTGAACACAATGATGGAGAAGCTCGCACGTCTCCAACCAGCTTTGGTCAATCGTTCGGCTCCACTGCTCCTGCACGACAACGCGCGACCTCATACTGCACAGCAGACGGTCTCCAAGCTACAAGAGTTGGGGTTGGAAGATCTCCGTCATCCGCCGTACTCACCAGACCTTGCGCCTACAGACTTCTACTTTTCCAGAATGTGAATAACTTCTTGGCGGGAAAAAAATTCAATACCCGAGAGGCAGTAGAAAATGCCTTTGAAGAATTTGTTGCCTCCCGTCCAGCTGATTTCTTCAAGAAAGGCATCAATAAGCTACCAATGCGTTGGCAAAGATTGCATGGGTGATTATTTTGATTAATAGAAATAAAAAATATATAAAAAATTACGCTTCATTGATTTCGTGAAAAACGGCAATTTCATAGGTAAAGACCTAATATTTGAAAGTGCTGTTGGTTCTGTGATAATAAATAAATAAATAGATTTTTATGTAAAACATCCAAACATTAATCCTTTCAAAACTTCTCTAACATCACTACAACCTATAGATACACGAAATTAAATTATGAAAATCAAACAAATCGTCGTGAATAATAGACAACTACGATATTAAAACAACGGCTACTAGCGGTATAACAGCGTAGGTGAGGTAAAAAGCGTCATGAGCTGTGAACGTGTAATACAACATCCGCCGCGCTCGTTAGCACTTCAGCGGCCCGCAGTGAAGCGAGCCAACATAAATGTCAATAACAATCTGTCTCGGTGTTCGACAACCGCGGGCCAGGCTGACACTGATTCACGTCATCAATACACACTTTAACAAATTTCAACAATTTCTGCTAATTTGCTTCGTACCTTGTTCTATCTGGAGGTTCTTTTGTCTCGCGTGGGCGGTACTATAGCCCTTCCTATTTGACCGTCATAATAATCATGTTTATGAACACCCAGTGCCATTACTGAAACAAAGGCGAACAGAAGCCTACGGACGGCCACTCATCTTTAGTCGGAATAATAATCACATTCAATATTGGTAAATAAACTCCTACGACTAAATAATATCCATGGGTGCCGCTGCCAATTACCGTCAGGTGGGTCGCCTGCCGGTGTGCTGGTTTATAAAATATTGAAAAAAATATCCGAATTATTATTCAAGAGTGTTTATATTAATAAGAGTATAAAAAAATAAGAGTATTTAAATAAACTTAGTCAAAGGTTTCATCTCCACGAAAAAAATGTTAAAATGAGATTCGTGTATTGTGCATGTAAAAATAGTGAACTTGACCTTCATTTTGCAACTATCTCAATGTTTTGAATTTCTCAGAATATTCTTTGACTCCCAGTACGTCCAGGAATCAGGGATTTCTGTCAACCGGCTGGTTACTGTGGTGTTAGTGGATTAGACGAAGCATCAATCTCACTTGAATAACGCATGAGTAATGTACTAACAGAAATTATGGCGCTCGCTATAAGACAAACTTTATAGTAGCGATAATAGGTTTACCTAACGAGATCAGGTTTCCGTTTCCATTTCCAAAGCAGAATATAATTTAGGGGTTTTATTATTGATTTGACGTCAACAGCCAGTCTACCAGTCGTAATAGTTGTCTAACACGTCGTGCAGACTGACTGTTGGCTTGACTACGTGCATACTATCCTTTGATGCATATTCTCTATACACCATAATTTTGACTTTCTACATATTACTATAAAACTTACCTGTATTTAACTTTGTGCGCTGCATCAAAGAGATCACCCTCGAAGGGCGTTGTGACAAGGTAGGCGGGCGGCCCGGGCGGCTGCGGTGGCGGCGGCAGGACGTCGGGCGCCGGCGCCGCCGCTACCGCACCCAGCCGCTCGCTAGCTGCCCGGATCCGCTCGCACTCCCAACAACACTCATTCAGGTACACCGTCGATACGGACGAACCTGGATGCAATAGTATGCGTTAGAATAATTTCGAATTTATAGATAGTGTTGTAGCCTAGAATTATATCATAACGTAGGTAGGTACATATTCAAGATTATTTGATATTGATTGGGCGTATGACTTCCATAACACCTGATTAGATTCTGAGTCACCTGCGTGAGATTCGAGAGGAACACGAACCTATTCAGTCCAACTTTAAACGACCCGGGAATATACCTACTTGTTTAGAGAAACAGGGACTAATTTCAAACATTGGAAACACCTTGCAAAAGTGTTTGTCGTCTAGAACAACTGTAAGCAACACACTAATTATTTCCTTTCGAGAAAAACAGACACTTTAATTTTAATACTAATGATAATAAAGTTAGGCAGAAAAAGCTAATCACAAGTTTTCATGACAACATTTAACAATACCGTACCATAGTCATTGCGTTCACAACAGCTATTCTCATTTCGTATACTGGATCAATAAAATTAGCAAAAAAGAGCAGAAATCATCAACTAAATAATTTAAGTAAATCGTGGTCGCAAAAAGGAACAGATGAAACGTAGACTTTTGTAATGACACGTATATTACTTGTCATCTTTATTTCTGCTTAATTGGAGAGTTTCCGGTCTAAACAGTAACAGGTGCTCCCCCGTTTTAATATTTTCAGGTGGACGGTTTTTTTCAATGGCAGATATAATCTTTTGCTAGAAATGTCTTCTAACTACGCAATCTTAAAATCCAAAACCAAATACCTACTTATTTACAATTTGTTTTTAATGAAAATCTTGTACTGATGTAAATGTACACTATTTTATTTATTAGTTACAAACGCATTCATTTTACTATGCGAGTCCAAATTGACCGCTACATTTAGGCATATAAGTGCTTTCAAACGTTATTAATAATTTCAATTAGTTTTCAATCGATAGGTAGATGAACGTTCGAGACGAATGTATTCGGCCAAAGCCGTTGGAGAAGAGACGAATGTTCCGACCTGCATACAGCCCGAATAGACTACACAAGCCAGATATGTGAAATTGCTTTGGGCCGAATTTGTCGTTCAACAAATACTCAAACATATGGCTAGCACCCCTTAGAAGTCACTTCTTTACGGCACGAGGACATCAACAAAACCCCAGTCCAGTATATAGTCCCAAATGGTTTCAAATAGAATGAAATGTACAAGTGAGCTATGTACATTTATGCGTATTAGGAAAATAATTATCATCCTATTTAGTACATGAGTGTTATTATTTATGTAAGTCACAACATTTAGGCTAGATAAGCAGTAACCGCCATTACATTACACTTAACATAAACGACAAATGAGAGACATAACATATCGATGGCATTGAGGAATCATTTCTACAATACATTGTTTTATAAATCTTAAGAAAAGAATAACCAACGTTGTACGTTAAAAAACATAAACTCTGTTTATCTGACAATCATTTCATCCTGACATTTACCAGATATACGGGATCAAAGTAACCCTTCAAGCAGCCCAGAAGTTCGATCAACAGAAATCATATTTCGGGACACCAGGAGCCTCGCGTTTCATAAACACAGTAATGATTTATTCCTATTGTATTAATGATATAAGACAACGAAGACGAGTGATTAAGAATATAAACAAGTTCAATACCAACATTTATCTGATAAATATTAAGTAGCCTTGTGAAATATAAACATTTTTTATCTGGAGTAAGTAAATAAAGTGATGTTTGGAACGCGAAAACTGGAACACCAGACGGATATGTTGCGTTTGGTTTGGAACAAATGTGATGATCAGGTGACCTTTAGGGACGCGAGCCCGCTTTAATAGTTCAGGGCCGCTGAGTCACTTGGTGTTGCAACACTGGGAACACCCGGCTTTCTTGGCATCTCGTGATGCTTCGTTCATCAATTTGTCGGATTTTAAACGAACTGCTTCAAGCCTTGCTCGTCTTCAATTACAAACGAAAATACATTCCAAAAATGCTGGTAGCACATGTTTTTTCCATGGTGACTGTGAGGACAGTGGTGGAAATAATCATATATGAATCAGTGTAAGTATTAAGTACGCTAAGTAGAAAGACATATCATAAGGCCAAAGAAGAATAATGAGCCGATCAAGGCTGCGTTTAGTAAGCCTGTTAAAATTCAAAACCATTTCACGTTCGCATACTTTAAACCCTTTATCAGAACTACATGCGATTGTATAATGGCAGCTATATTTATATTTTAACTTAAATAAAACACCATTCAACAAAACTATAGCTAATAACATTCTTAAACCATAGCACATCACACAATTAAATTCATCAATGGAGAGGAGTATTTTAGTAAGAATGTTGTGAAAACTGAAAATGAATGATCATCAATGAATGACATCTGTCTGTGTGCATGCGCACTCACTGCCTCCAGCGAGGTAGGTTCGCAGTTGCTCTACCAACGCTAGCATCTCGGGCACGCATGCCGCGAACAGTTTACGCCATCTGCAAAGGCAGCGTCACCAAGGCCGTTAAAACCTGAATTTGATTGAACCCTAAAATAAACTATACATTTATTTAATAATTCGCAAATTATGTCCTTACACACAATGGCAGGATAATGTTTGTGGCATAACAAAATAGTAGTAAGGTGTAAAGGTCATTCTTAGGGCGACTTGCAGACAATGTGATCCATCTTATGATAGTTAAACGGCATCTACGCCCATTGTTATCATTTATCTTCAATATTATAGGTGTTTAATTGAATAATATTGACTTATTGGGGAACATAAGTGTATACCTCAGTGGAAATTGTGCCTTTGCTCCTATAATTTTTCTGGTTATTCCTTTCCTTTAAAAAATTAGAAAAGGTTATTGTACCACCCCAGAGGGCTATAACGAAAGTCAAATAAGTTAAGTTCTTTCTTTGCAGTTTTTGATGTCCAGATATTTTAGCTTCTTTAAGGAATATTCATGTAGAATTAAATTTGAGGGAAAGATTGAGTTAGAGCTTTCAAATAAAGTATATTTTTCACACACTTATTTTTATTTGTGATAACAATAAGTATGTGAAAAATCAACTTAACTATCATGAAATGCCTGTCAATTAATTACGTTATGTATTGGATTACCCCTCAGATATCTAGACAAGTGGCTTTCGACAATTGTGAATTGAATGTCAAATTTATGAAGTTGACATAAATATGATGCTTAAGATAATTTCATACATTTGGCATTATATTCGCCATGGACATTAATGGTAGGTGTTTTCTTATTAAATTCTCTGTTTTCATTATTACTATTTAATTCACTTTTCATCTTCTCTTTCAGCCCAAAATAGATGATAGATAGATGAAGCAAGATAAAACTAAGCAAAAAGGTAGGTAAATAATGGGATTTTCAGTGATGTAGAATAAAAATTATGTCCCTACATACAATGTAATAAAATGTACAACTTTCCCACAAAATCATGCCATTGCACATTGTCAGTCCTGGCTATATCCTGATCCAAGTTGCATGTATAACGGCTAATCAACTCCAATACATCACATTTCAAAGTAACATTAATTATTATGTTTAGGTCAAAGGCCATATTTTATTGAATAAAATTTATCATTCTCTAAAGTTTACTATCATTGACCTACCTTGATATCAGTATTTATAGATTATAATTTCTGTCATCTTTCATTAAGTATTTTAAAATTAGGAGTTACTCTAAAAATATGAAATCCGCCAAAGGTTTTCTTTTTTATGTTATCTAAAAAAACCCATTAGAACCATCTATGAGCCCCAATACAAAAGAGTTTGTCTACTTAGGAAAATTTAACATAACTATGTTTTAAAGTGAAATCTAGATTTGTTATTTTAGTTCTAAGAGTCAAACAAATAAAAATTGGTTTATAAAATTAAGCTATTTTGTTATTTTAATAAAAATAATGAATTCTTCTATCAACATTTGAAAGTTCAGCTATTGCAGTTGAACATGCATAACAGTTTGTCTAACACTTGGTTGTAGGTTGAGTTTTCATAATCAAACTTGTTTCCAAAATATTTTGGTACTTATCTGTATTAACAATCTCTTGTACAAATTTCAGGTGGCCCACACCTTGTAATGACATGCAGCCCCATATCATTACAGACCCAGGGAACTTTTCTCTTTATACAGCCTTTATGAAATCTACAATTTGGATAACCTCCTCACCTAATGTCAACTCAAATTAGATTTGTCAGTCCATATTATTTGACACCACTGGTCAGCAAGTTTAAGTGTTTCAGTTTTTTTCTTTTTCTAAAGTAATATGAGAAAAGGTTTCTCTTTAACCAAGTAAAAGCCATAACCCATTTTCTTCAGAACGCTGAAGATATTATGCTGAATCATATCATGCCATGATACAGTCAGTTCTCCCGCATGGCCACAATGATTTATCTTTAAAGTTTTCTTTAAAATTTGATTTTCAGTTTCAGTCATAATGCGAGGGAGGCCAGAGTGCAGCTTTTCTTGTAATGCTGGTTGTCGGAGTAGATAGAAGAGCATGGAAGTAATAAGTCTTTGGCGATTTTGTACTCAGACTTCCCAGTAGTTAGTAGGTAGTAGTAATAGTTAATACGTAGTAATAGATAGGTTTTCCACAACCCATATTGCTCAAAACTATTAGTGAAAATAATAAAAACATACTTGGCCCTTGACCTTTTCAATGACAATTAAAATCTATTCTTAGTATGAATTTTTTAATTATTATAAAATAAAAATATAAAAAATTTATTTAGTAGGTATTAATTAGTTTTTGTGTAACAACTTAAAGAAGATTTAAAGCATACACAAACAATTATACATCAATTAAGAACTCGATGAACTGTTTTGCATGATCATTTGTACAATAATATATCTATTATATATATTTAAAAAAAAGTAAAAAATGAATCAAGTTGAAAGGAAAAATATGTTTTTCACAATTTGAGTTAGTCTCTTTTGAATTGGGGCTTATATATAGTTAAAATATAGGGTTTAACAGCAATATCATTTGTGATAATATACAACATAAATCATTATAAACAAGGTAATTAGACAGCAATCTGCTGGCTTTAACGAATTTTAGCCCACTATATAAAAAAGACTTTAAATAAAGTTATCAATGATCCAACCATGATCAAGAAAATTATGAAGTTTTTACATTCCCAGATTTTTGCAATAAAATTTTTGTACCATTGGTCTTTCCTACTCAATATTATTAGGGTCAAACTGCAACCTTAGATGAGTTGAACTGTTGACAGCTTGCCACTTATTAAGCATTGATCAACATTTTTCAGTAAGCATGATGGATTCCCATAGATGAAAATTACTTAGATGGCCAGACAAAAATTGTGATATATCCAATAATGAATCCCAAAGTTATGTAATAATTTATTGAGAAGTCCATATTGAGCTTTATTCAAGTTGAATAACAGTATTTTAATATAAACTGTATAAATTTGTAAAAATAATAAAAAGCTTTTGATCCTAACCCAGTTGTATTAATAAATGAATAATAACTGAAGTGAGGTAAGTATATCATTGAAAAGATAATGTTTTAATTACTACATGCTTCTTTTATTTTATTTTTCATACTACCAATTAATTAATTTAATAAATATATGGTCAGTGTTATATCTTTTATTTCATAAATAACTAATTGCTTTTTTTAAACTAGGTAGACTAAAGTCAATAATGAAGAAATAGATAAATATAAACCAGAACCATAATATAGCAAATATGTTACATACAAAATGTTGAGTAAGTACACTCCACAATTTTAAACACATAGACAACATAAAATGCCTCATAGTTAATTGATATTAGACCTGCCCCAAGAACCAATTAGGGTCCTAATTTAGAAAAATTATTGTGGGATGAAATTAACTGCTTAGTTTCAAGCAATGAAATCATGTACTTTCTACATAACTCATAGCTTTGCTCATTTTGGGACTACACAGTGTGATATGGTATATAGTAAAAAAGAAGTGTACTTTGTATACTTATTTATAATTATAAATGTACATTTGAGATAAAATTACTTGTGCTGTTCATCTATGTAATAAACAATATCAACAGGTTGTTTGTACCACTGTTCCAAAGAAAAAAAATTTTTTTCTTGGTACGTAAAAAATATGTTTTTTTAACTTCATGTTCATAAAATATCAGAAAAATTTAAAAAAATACAAGAGAGTTTGATAAAAACATTTTTGGCCATGATATTTAGGTAACGAAATTGTTATCATTGCACTTAGGAACTGTATGTGTACTTAGTTCTAATAACTATTTTACAAATTTTTTACCGAACCAATTGAAAATACATAAATATTGGCTATCCAAGGTTTTGATAGAATAACCCTAGATAAAGAGTTACTGTAAATTGTAACAACAGATAATTACCATTATATTACCATTATTATTTTGTTGGTCGAAGACAAAAATCATAATTACCATCACTATCTTGAATTTTGTCTGTTGTATCGATGCTTCCTGTTTGTGTCATGCCCTTAGACAATTCGTCCATCTTGCGTACACAACTTGTTACATCAATCACTTCACAAATAAAACGATATCACTAACAACTCAACACATTTCACACCTCAAACCAATCCGTCTTTTTCGAATAGAAACATGTTTATCCATTTCAATTTCAGACGCTTAAAATAATAACGAACAAATTGTAATTCTACAACGAACAAATTCTTTTTTTTTTGTAATATTTTTTCAGATTAGCCTACTGATTCAAAGCAAGAAACCATATTGTGCAGCCGAAAGTGCGTAGACTTTTACACGGCACTGGAATCAAGATGATACATACCATAATATAACTACGTATATTTTTGAATCAGAGAAAAGCTAAGGTAAATCTTTCTATGTCTAAGGTTTCACTATTTAAAAAAGAAAAGAATCTTTGTAACAAGTTTGTAACTAATAATATTCTATTAAACAGAAACCGTAAATTTTTACATTCATCCTTCAATAATTCAGAAAGAAAACATATTTGTTTGCAATGAGGGCTTTTCGTTTCTTTTTTTAAAGATATTTCATTTGAAACTAGTTGGCGTTGAACAAAACTCAAATGCCTATCAAACTCTATCAACTTCGTACATGCGTGTAACATGTAACAGAATATTGAAATAAAACATTATCAAAGGCTTATAATCTTTGATTTCAATAACCTGCCATTAAATACGATTTGAAGGAGGCACAGATTTGGTCAAAGCTTTTGATTTATTACTTAGGTAAGTACTCTGGGGGGTCGGTACCCTGGATGGACCTAATCTAACCTAGGGAGGTCTTCCTAATCAACAAAGGAAAAACACACTTTTAACTTTAAGTTACTTTTATTTAAGATGAATCTATTTTATAATAAAATACAATGATAATGATTAGACTATTTTGGGGACGAAGCCCGCAATAGAATTCCGTAAAGGAATCCCGTCAAGGAATGCCATGGAACAATCTCCATATTCTATATATTTTTACATTTTACAAATAAAATCAAATAATGACAGACTCATAAGTTGCCAGTCATAAATGTCGGCAAGTTTGTTTGTGCAATAACCTCTTTTATTAAATACGGCACAAGCAAACGTTGCAGTACCAACTCATTAGCAATTTTAGCAAAATACGGATTTTCCTATAAATATTATATTCTGTGGGCTTTCATCAGTATCATGTATTTGATTATTGTAAAATAGTGGCAGATAGATGACCTTATAAATCATGTCCCCTTCGTCAGATCTAACTAAGTTGCAATAAGACTATCACTGCACAAAAAGAACTGAAGTGATACGACACGACATCCGTCATACTCACGCGCCATGTCTCTTTCAGTTTCAATCATAAAAAGTTTCAAGTTTCAGTTAAAAGTTTGTACATAGTTGGGACACATGAGTAGATAAACGGAACAGAGACAAAGCTTCTTAAGAACGTGAAAAATTGTTACCTATTTTGGTAGGGTTGTCACAATAGGTTAAGACAAATTATACAAAACATTTGTTAAATAGTTTCATTATTCAGCATGATAGAATACTTTACAAATTACTTACTCTAATAATTTTCTTTTATAATTTTTATTTTTTAATAATCTATTGTTTCTTTTGATGGTATGGTAAATTCTGAATTTAACATATACTTTTTTCAAGTAATCTAACGGGAAACACTCGCATGGCTTATCAAAGGCTTCCTGCCGTTTGTCATAAATCTGTTGGCTATAAGATGGACATTTAATTTTTAATTCAGAAATGATATATTTGTTTTAGGAAACCTCTTCCAAAATACATAATATATATACTTTTTTAATGAAATACAGCGTGTTAAAAAAAGGAACAGGTTTACAATAATTTATTCATCATCATACACAATCAACACATTTTTTTTTCTCAACATTGATAATTACTTGTTCTTATTGATGTCAAATAAAACATGACTCTACCACCAGTTCTAAAAAACCTTCGTGAAGAAGAACTGGCAAGAAACTTCACGAGTATATTTTTTTCAAAACAAATTTACAGTCTCTTCATATCTATACAAAGTTATTCTTATCTGCATCTGTTAGCTCGGCAAGTCTCCTTCCCCCAAGAATCCAAACGACGAACACCCTAAAATGGCACCCGTTCACGAGTTAACGCGGGATCCAGCCATCGCCCTCCTCAACCATATTAGAGGGAAGTGAGTTCACCTGAACTAAGAAGACGTACTTTAGTGACAATGGCGCTTTAGATATTCATCGGGACGATGAACTCAACATAAGTAAGCGAGTACCGTCTACGTTGTGAAACGTCTCGACTACAGATCACACAACGCAGTAGCTGCGAATATTAATTAAATAATTTCTGTTCGAGAAAGTCATTTGACGGCCAAGGATGGCATAAAGGTTTTACAATCTTTAATACGCTTAAGTATTTTATTGCCAATATAGACAATATTTATTTCAAGATCGAAATATTCGCTAAACTTTGGCTCGAGCAATTCATTTTATTTTTTCTAGAATTATTCATACACACAGTACAATAAACAACCATTATTAATAAAAAATACAACGTTTTTACATTAAAATAATAAACTTGCAACTAACAAAACAATGACCCTGAGATTGACAACTGGCTGTGCCTTTTGACAATGTCTTTTGATCTGTCTCGCCGCGTACGTGTCAAGCGGCCAGTGATCACACACCATGCCCCGAGTGCTTGTAGTAGTGCAACCAATTCGTGCGGTTGTATAGAGCTTTCATGAGCTGTGTCTCTGTTTTGTTTATCTACTCATGTAGTACAAGCATGCAGTTTCTTATTTTCGTTCAACAGTGCGTAGTATGGAAACGTACCCTTGGTGTGGCCACATGATGTTTCGTTTTTGATTCAAAGTAGAACATAATGCAGGGTATAATTTTTTAATATGTTTAGTATGCCTACCACATTTTGTCAAACATTTTGAACTGAAGTGCATCACGCTAGCCAGAAATGAAAAGTCTCCGTCCTAAAAGAATTGTGGCATACATATAAATCCTTGTGTGTGTCTTTATTGTTTAAAATAAACCGTGGCATTATAATCAATCAATTATATTTTATTAGAAAAGAGGTAAATAGATTACCCACGCTCTTATGGTCGCATATTGAAATTAGGCTAATCAGCCCAATTGCGCTCAGTCATGTGGCGACGCGACTTGACATTTCTGCGATTTAACGCGATTGTGACAAAATATATCCCGATGCACTAGCGCGATAAAGAGGTAATACCGTTCCCGATCAAAGATTTATATAAACAGAAGGGTATTAGGTACATATTATTCGCTTTGTGTATCCATGTTGCCTACAGTGCAACATTTATAAAATATATTGTGCGAGAAGTATAAATTATCTTTTTGACTTAAACTATGATTGTAATAAATTTAGACCTATATTATATAACTAACTAATGATTTCCTACTTCTTGGAAAAGGCTCATACCATGCAGTGGGCCGATATTGGGATCGTAATGGGTTATAGTCTTGATTATATTCTTAATTAGTTATTGTTCTTTAAACGTATTGTTATTTAAATTAGGTAGTAAGTATCTCAATCGTTCCTTGAATTGTATTCGGTTGATGAGTAATAAACGTCAATGCCCATCTGTGCCCCAGAAATGCCCAGATAAAGTATATTACAAGATTGCTCTAATAAATAAAAACTAGAATTATGTTGTTAATTTTAAATCATATGAAGCACTGGATAAAAGTTTAAAAAAAATAAGACGTTCTTGTTGACATCGCAGTACGTATCATCGTTTCAGTCATTAATTCATGCTTTATTTATTACGGTCTGGAATCACGTCTTTTGGTCCATGTATATTCATTCGTTGTGATAGTTTTGTTACCAATGATAACGAATACCTATTATTATAGCGTTGCGGTTTTATTTGCGTATTATTATTGATACGATCGACCAGATAAAACTCAAAATGATTGATATTAGTAGTTAGATTGATATTATTATATTTATTTACTCGAGTACTTAAAGCTTAGTGTGGCGTCCCCAGTCGTGACATACGTGATAAGAGGAAGATCATGAAATGATTAAATATTTCTGTATATCACACGTTGATATCTAGTATATAAGCTCATTATTTTAACAAATAAATTGTCATTCAACATGTAATCGTGTCTTAATTCGCAAGCCTTTTCCCGGTCGTAATACTTTGTATCTAACCAAATTGTTTTCACATACATATTGACACTATACAATGGAGACAGACTAGATAATTCCAAATAACTGACATGTTTATCTGATAACATACAGATAAGTATATAAAAGAAAACTGATCTGGCTTAGCTTATGTGATGATCATGAAGTTCCTAGTGAAAAACTAATAGCAATGCTGTCTGTAAACAATAAAATGTATAAAAAACCAGTAGGAAGTTATCAAGTTTAATGTCCAATATCTTTTGAACCGGCGCTTTATACGACATTAAATCTAGATATCATATAAATACTGTTAAAAAGTTATCGTATGACATAGAGCTGTAATTTGGGCATTGCATGGTATTGCTGACTTTCAGCTCCATACTAATATGGGCATGGTCCTTTCATTCAGTCAGTCTGTCAATGGCGTTCAAATTGTGGTCAACAACACTGTGGTCTGTTATAACTGTAATGAAACTGGACACCCGTTATTTAAATGTACAAAACCTAAACTACAATGTACGATTTGTAACTTGTGTGGTCATAATAGTGTCGATTGCCCCAAATCAAAACAAAGTAATTCAGCAGCTAGCAAAACTAAAAATGTATTAAAGTTGGATGGCATCTCTGATATAGTCATAAATACTGGATGTTTATAAAAATTAATAGTAAAATTATAGATAGTTTGGTTGATTTAGGGAATGAAGGTACATTGATTCATCTTAGTGAAGCAAAAGGTTTGCTTTTAAAAATGGGAAAATATTAAAGGCCCACTACTAAAGGGTCTAGGGAATGTCCCGTATTGCCCTAACGGTATCATCTACGCTAAAGTAGATGTACAAGGTGTGGTTGAGAAAAATGTGGAAATACTCGTAGTAGATGATCAGTTAATTAATTATCCCGTATTACTCGGGCACACTTTTACAGAAAGGCCATTAGTTAAAATTATAAAAACTCAGTGTAGCGTTGTATTTCGGAAAGTAGGAGATGGTCTTCCCACAAAATGTACCCTCTATTGTACAAATGATACGATATTTAAACAAGGTGAAATGAAGGTTGTTCCTGTGCATAGATTTCCAGAATATTCGGAAAAAATATTCATTGATGGTGTAGTTGAGAAAAGACGATAAAATTAATTATCTCTTGCCAGGGGAATTGTATTTAAAACAAGGTTTAGGTTGCGTGTTCATTCAGAATATTAGTCCTAACGATGTTATATTAAAAACAGGAAAATTAATCACGAGAAGTTTTGCTATTGGAAAATGTTTAAATATTAATAAGTTAGAGGTCCAGGGTCCTTCTGATGAGTCTACTTTTAACTTTTGGGAGGAACTATCTGCAGTACAGAAAGAAGTATTGTTGTCCCTACTTGACAAATACAAATCTTGTTTTTCATCTAGCTTAAAAGACCTTGGGTTTACAACTGTAACCGAAATGTCTATTCAACTGAAGGACTCTGAATCAGTCGTATATCG
This sequence comes from Marasmarcha lunaedactyla, assembly GCA_923062675.1. Taxonomy (NCBI): domain Eukaryota; kingdom Metazoa; phylum Arthropoda; class Insecta; order Lepidoptera; family Pterophoridae; genus Marasmarcha; species Marasmarcha lunaedactyla. Next base: position 6,788,668 of record OV281342.1, on the reverse strand, counting down.
ACCGTATAGGCTGTCATTTACGGAAAGACAACAGGTTCGCGAAATGGTTTGGGATATGCTTGATAGTGGTATTATACGGGAGTCTCAATCTTTTTATGCCAGCCCCATTGTTCTAGTGAATAAGAAATCTGGTGAAAAGAGACTCTGTGTCGATTATCGCGCGTTGAATAGGAATATTAAACGGAAATACAACCCTCTCCCTCGGATCGAAGATCAGTTGGATATGTTTAGTGGTAGTAGCCTTTTTGTGACACTAGACTTAGCGTAAGGCTATTATCAGATACCTTTAGCTGAGGCTAGCCGAGAATTTACCATTAAAACCGAAGCTATAGCTAAATTTCCAACACCGAGTAATATTCATGAAGTGAGGAGGTTTTTGGGTTTAGCGAGTTAGTTCAGGCGAAAAGTTAAGGGGTTTGCAATGCTGGCTCGCCCACTGACGGCCTTATTCTGAAAAGACGCACAATGGAGGTGGGGTAGTGAGGAAATAGAATCGTTTGAAAAGCTCAAACTCATACTTTCGGATAGACCAGTCCTTGCTATGTACAATCCAGAAGCTGATACGCAGCTTCATACCGATGCCAGTAAATTTGGCATTGCTGGTATCTTATTACAGAAAGACTAAGCGCGTTTATGGCACCCTATAGCGTTTTACAGCAGACAAACATCTTCAGACGAGCAGAAGATGCACTCGTTTGAATAAGAGACCCTTGCCATAATAGCGTCGTTAAATAACTTCCACGTATATTTACTAGATATTCGGTTTACAATTATAACAGGTTGTAACGCACTCCGAACTACTTTAGTTAAACGTGACTTAGTCCCACGTATCGTGCGGTGGTGGTTACAGTTTTTGGAATATAATTGTGCCATTGAATACAGACCAGGTGACAAAATGGCACATGTAGATGCTTTGAGTAGAGGTGTTATAGATGGTGAAGATAAATTTGATAGCGTATTAGATGTACTGACAGTCCAACAAGCTGGCGATGAAATAAAGCGCATTGCAGACCTTCTAAGTGATATTAAGACAAAGGATGTTGTAGATATTTTTAACAATTACAAACTCGTGAATAGGAGGGTATATCGTATCGTGGGTGACGGGGTGCATTGGGTCGTTCCTCGAGGGGCAAATAATGAAAAGCAATCATGATGACATTGGCCATATCGGGTTTGATAAAACATTGGCAAGAGTTCGAGCAAATTATTGGTTTCCGAAGATGAGACGCTTCATAAAAAAGTATGTCTCAGCTTGTCTCAAATGTGCCCACCATAATATGGCCAGTGGCCCCAAGGCAGGCGAACTACACCCTATACTTAAGGTGGATATACCCTTCCACACAATTTACGCTGATCATTTGAGTCTGTTTATCAGAACTAGACGTGGCAACACTTACATTCTTGTAATAGTTGATTCTTTCACTAAATATATTAACATAATGGCAGTGCGGTGCAGGGATAAAGTCCACTTAAAGTAGTCGTTGCAATCAATGTCAAGGATTGCAATACAGCCATAATATATTTCAATAACGTGTTGTTATCAAGCCATGGTCATGGGCTGATGATAGCATGACGTAAAGCTATTGTTGTTATAAGAAGTTATAGTAATGATTTATTATCATGTGGAATCCAAGTTGTATAACGCTTCAATAGATGTTATTGTCATTTACTATTAAGTCATAGTTTATATCTACAGGCTTGGTACCTATATATATGTCGCTTTGTATTTAATGCAATGTAAAGAGTTATTAAGATTACATGATTTTACATCACCTTACATAGAGTTAGAGTTAAGTCAATCGAGTTGAACGATGATTAACATTATATGTATAAAGTTATTAAGATTAAATGATTTGAAATTGTATCTTACATAGAGTTAGAGTTAAGCTGATCGAATTGAATTTTGATTTATATTATATGTATACAGTTATTAAGATCAAATGATTTGAAATTGTATCTCACATAGAGTTAGATTTAAGCTGATCGATTTCAGTTATGATTAATATTATATGTAACTGTACAACGAGGAGACTCGTTGACACAGTCGGATGGCCGAGTTGTAATAAATTTAGACCTATATTATATAACTAATTAATGATTCCCTACTTCTTGGAAAAGGCTCAACCATGCAGTGGGCCGATATTGGGATCGTAATGAGTTTATAGTCTTGATTATATTGTGGGCTCCTCCCACATATTTCACATATACATATTTATTTATTTCTGTTTATACACAATATGTATATTTCACCTATTTAATATATTTAATTATCTCTTATGTAATTTATATTCACATTACATAATATACAAATATATTTACACACTTGCAGAAATACTCCTCATATTAATTAACACTTAACACGAATTCATTCCATACATCATACTTCACATTTTCACTAAACAACAAAGTGCCAACTGGTAACACACCGCATGCGTACACGCACCGGTCGCGTGATCGCTCGGCCGCGTTCGATTCTCTTCCGCCGCGCGTCACCAGTCGGAACTTACTCTCGACGCGAGCGCACGTACTCTCTCTCTCTCGCTCTTTCCTTTGTCTTGCGCTTACTATTGTTTTCGGTTGCTTAATTCTAACGGACATTTTTGCTATTTCTCACGGACCCGCTTACCTCTATAATACGGAACTTATTTGTGTATGTGTTTGTGCAAATTATAATATCCACTGTCATCGCCTTTTATAAATACTTTTTTGGAAGTGAAATATATGTTACTGTTCTGTTTACGAAACAAACTCTTGTTTACTTGCAAACACCCTTACTTCCAAATTGGTGACCCCGCTTTGAACAATGTGTGACAGTGACTCGTCACACATTGTTCAAAGCGGGGTCACAGCACAGTTTCAGAATTATGAGATCCAGGTAGACTGTACAAAGTACATTTACTTGTCATCGATTAATTCGCAGTTATAGCAATCAGATGTAGATTTGTAGGTCATATGCGTTTTTGGTTAGTTTTAATTTCCTAGTTTTAAGTATATATACGATCTTATTTTTCATTACATCTTACTACTTACAAACGTGCACTCGCCTTTCTTTACATTATTACTTACTTAAAACCACCCTTACATTTATATCTTTACTTTACATTTCTATATGTTACATTAAACCCTAACATTGTTTTTTTTTTCACGTTTGTATTTACAGCAGATTGTGAGAAAATGTATAGATACCTACGAGTTGCCAAAGAAGACCAGGAATTGCAGAAAATTGTATGGAAAGATGACAATAGTCCCAGCGCACCCCTAAAACAATACAAGTTATGCACAGTTACATATGGAACAAAAGCAGCCCCCTACCTTGCACTTCGCACCTTACGTCACGGTTACCCTCTTGCAGACCATGTGATAAGACATGACATGTATGTCGATGACGTCATAAGTGGTCATAGTAACTTAAAACAAGCACAGGAAATGCAAAAACAGTTAATATCAATTTTCAAAAATACAGGTCACTTTTCTTCACTTTTACACAAAAACCTTCACTCTTAGAAAATATAAGCACAGAAAACTTAAGCTCTACGATACTTGACTTTAAAAACGCGGAATCGACTAAAACATTAGGATTACAATGGATACCAACCACGGATACGTTTAAATTTACTAACAAAATAAATACACATTGCAATAAAAAATACACAAGACGATTTATATTATCAGAAATCTCGTAGTTCTTTGATCCGTTGGGTTGGCTGACGCCTGTTACTGTACGAGCAAAGTTACTATCTATGACATATACCAACGAGTTATGACAACCACTACTGAATGGAATGAAATTATTTCAGAGAAATTACAAAATGAATGGTTACAGTTTACAAAGGATATTCATACTATTGAAGAAATAAACATCCCGCGATGGTTGGGTGACACCACAACAGCAATTCAGCTACATGGTTTCTGTGATGCTTCGGAGAAGGTATATGCATGTACTATACATATACATAAAAACATTTAATAAAACACATAAACCCGTTACATCTTTAATTACCGCCAAGTCAAAATTAGCACCAATAAGCAAACCGGTCACCTTGCCCCGCTTAGAATTATGTGGAGCCGTATTACTATCAAAACTCATGAATAAGGTATTACAAGCATTTGATTGGGATAATATACAAACCCCTAAGTCGATTCATGCATAGACAGACTCAATGATTACCTTAAGCTGGATTCATGGAGATCTAACCAAGTGGCAAGAATTCGTAGCTAATAGAGTCCAGGAAATACATCAAACTTTACCAAAATCATGTTGGAATCATGTGAAATCTGAAGACAATGCCGTGGATTGTGCTACTAGAGGTCTCACTCCTTCTCAACTTATCAACCATCAAATGTGGTGGAAAGGACCTTCGTGGCTACAGACTTCAGATAATTTTGAAGATAACACTAAGGTTGAGGTCACCTACATAGAATCTAAAATAATGACATCAAAATCATGTTTTACACAATTACAGCAATCTTCTCTAATATTAGAATTAATTGACCGATACAGCAATTTTAATCACGTAATAAGATTACTAGCCTGGATATTACGTTGCCTTAATAATGCATTACAGCGTAATACTGACAAAGACCTACATTTAACGTCAGCAGAACTGAACACGAAAAAAATTATATAATTAGAGCAGTTCAAGGTTGTGAGTTTCGCCAAGAAATATTAGATTTGAATACTAATGGCAAGCTTAAATCGAACAGCAAAGTAATGTGCCTCAACCCCTACCTAGACAGTGACAATATTTTACGGGTAGGGGGTAGATTACAAAATTCAAGTTTACATCACAATACGAAACACCCTATCTTACTACCTAAGCACTGCAAAATAACGGAAATTATCATAGACGAAGCGCATTTACGTACTTTACATGGGGGTGCAAAGCTTACATTAAATTACATACGGCAGCAGTACTGGATTGTTAGTGGCTACAGCCAAGTCAAAAACACTTACGCAAATGTGTGAAGTGCAGAAAATACAGCAACCAACAGCAGTTTCAATTAATGGCCGACCTCCCTACGCCTCGAGTACAAGTATCTAGACCGTTTAGACACGCAGGGGTTGATTTCACAGGTCACGTGGAAATCAATGCAGACAGAGGAAGAGGAATAAGATCAATTAAGGGCTACATATGTGTGTTTGTGTGCTTAGCCACTAAAGCGATACACTTAGAACTTGTAGCAGAATTATGCAGCGCATCTTTTCTCGCAGCCTTCCGTCGTTTCTGTGCACGACGCGGTACACCCCAGCACGTATACAGTGACAATGGGACTAACTTCGTTGGAGCCAACCGTTTACTGCTAATGCAATATAGAGAATGTTTGGACAGTATCGACAATATATTTTTAAATAAGGTTTGATGGGAATTACATGGCATTTCAATGCACCTGCATGGCCCAGTGCAGGAGGACTTTGGGAAGCAGCTGTGCGTAGCATGAAACACCATCTCAAACGAGTAATAGGAGATCAACGGCTCACCTATGAAGAGTTCATTACGATCCTATATGACATAGAGGCCTGCTTAAACTCACGACCATTATGCCCCTTGACTGAAAGTATCGATGACATCGAAGCTTTAACACCTGGCCACTTCCTAGTAGGAGGAATGCTACTTACACCTCCGAACGTACGAGAAGATCACTTAGATTTAAGAAAAAGGTGGCATTTACTTAAAACCATGACAGCGGCATTCTGGAAACGATGGTCGCGAGAATATTTGCAGCAGTTACAAATAAGATCCAAGTGGAGATTGCCATGCAGGAAAATACAATTAAATGACATTGTTTGCATAAAGGATGACAATCTACCAATCGGTAGATGGGCGATGGGCAGAGTAATAGAACTCCACACGGGAAAAGACGGGCACACGCGTGTAGTTACATTAAAAACCAAGAATGGGCAGACAAAGCGACCGATAGTAAAATTGACACCATTACTGCTTACAGACGATTACAAGGACCCAATTACACCATTAAATGACATGCACAATCACCAGCGAACTATAATAAAACAATAAAAAAGAGAACGTCTAATAATTTATCCTGGAAAAATATTATGCTAAGTATTATAAGTATATTTTGGCTGTTTCTATCGTCACCTGTTGTAGCTTTAAACGATAAAAGTTACATCACCTATTTTCAACAAGACAATTCTTTATATTTTGATACCTTGGCAGAGATAAAAGAAATAAAGGATGACTGGAAGCTTATAATGTATTACAATATGACATCTTACTGGGAGAACACGTATGAAGTTGTAAAATACGTAAAGTACATAAAGAATTTACCTTATAACATTACCAATAAGCATAACCAAATTATTTTTAACCAATTGGATCAGAGCCTCAACGAGTTTTTATATTATAATACCTTATTGAAAACAAAACACCTGAGAAACAAAAGAGGGCTGATAAACGGAGTAGGCTACGTAGCAAATGCATTGTTTGGAGTCTTGGATGAGAGCTTCGCCGAAAAATATGCTCTAGATATACGAAATGTCCATGAAAATGAAAATCACGTCATTAATTTATTAAAAAACCAGACGCATATTGACGAGGCACATAATAATATTATAAAGCGAAACGAAGAACTCATGAACAGCCAGTTCATATTAATCAACGAGCACCTAAAGTGCCTTACATTGCAGTCAAATTCCTTAAAACAAAGCTCTGATAATGCAATATATACTATTACAGCTAGCTACGCCGCCGACAAAATCATCTCACATCTTAAACAAATTCAGCAGTCATTACTAGACTGCCTTACTGAACTATATCGAGGGCATATAGATATGCATTTATTATCGACGACCCAATTACAAAAAGAATTCAATAAAATAGCACTCCACTTATCACGCGACTTACAACTCCCTGACACATCGAGTACATTAACTGATATTTATAAAATACTGAGAGTCCAAGCATGCATGACAAAAGAATTTATTATATTTGAAATAAGAATTCCACTTCTAAGCAACACTAAGTATGAGCTTAATAATAGGTCTTTACCTATGAAACTGCCGTTTTGCCGTACTGGCCATTTCAAATGAAAAAAAATTTTTTTTTGACTGATAATTCTAATTTCAAATTAATTTTATTTGACAAACATGGAATTCTTTTTCTAAAATCGTCATTTGTTTAATAGTTAGTGTTTTGTTTTCAACGCATTCGAACATTTTTCGTCATCATGGATAAGTTAAAAATTCGAGTAATTATGGAGTATGAGTACCGTCGTGGCAGCAAAGCGGCACAAGCGGCACGCAACATCAACGACGTTTACGGAGCGAACACTACAAACGAACGCACCACCCGTTGTTGGTTTACCCGCTTCCGTTCTGGAAATTTTGACCTGAAAAATGAACCCCGTGGTCGTCCGAAAACTTTGGTCGACAATGACGAATTAAAGGCAATTGTGGAAGCTGATGAAACTCAATCCATGGCTGAATTAGCAGCAGCTTTCGACGTTAGCATCAAAACAATATTGGTCCATTTGCGTCAAATTGGCAAGGTAAAAAGCTTGACAAATGGGTACCCCCACGAACTCAATGACCGCCAGCGCGAAGTACGCGTGGAGACGTGCCTTGCACTGCTCAGCAGGCATACAAATGAAGGAATTCTGAACCGCATTGTTACTTGTGACGAGAAATGGATCCTGTTTGACAATCGTAAGCGCTCAGCAAGTTGGTTGGACCCTGGTTCAGCACCCAAACAATGCCCTAAACGAAAACTTACCCCTAGAAAAGTGATGGTCACTGTTTGGTGGTCTAACGCGGGTGTAATTCATCACAGCTTCTTGCCAAACGGGACAAGCATTACTGCAGATGTGTACTGTGAAGAACTGAACACAATGATGGAGAAGCTCGCACGTCTCCAACCAGCTTTGGTCAATCGTTCGGCTCCACTGCTCCTGCACGACAACGCGCGACCTCATACTGCACAGCAGACGGTCTCCAAGCTGCAAGAGTTGGGGTTGGAAGTTCTCCGTCATCCGCCGTACTCACCAGACCTTGCGCCTACAGACTTCTACTTTTTCCAGAATTTGGATAACTTCTTGGCGGGAAAAAAATTCAATACCCGAGAGGCAGTACAAAATGCCTTTGAAGAATTTGTTGCCTCCCGTCCAGCTGATTTCTTCAAGAAAGGCATCAATAAGCTACCAATGCGTTGGCAAAGATGCATTGATTGCATGGCTGATTATTTTGATTAATAGAAATAAAAAATATGTAAAAAAATTAGGCTTCATTTATTTCGTGAAAAACGGCAACTTCATAAGTAAAGACCTAATAAGTTGATAAGTTTGCCGGTGAGCTTTAATAAAAATATAGCAACCTACGCTATACCTGCATATGAGTACATTGCATTTGATGTCAACAAAGATACTCTCATGGAAATGACACATGCTAAAACCGTTAAAGACATTATAACTAACCCACCAACTGAAAATCGTTATGAGAGGATAAAATTAGAGCTGATTATTAGACTCACAGCTTCCCACGAGCAGAAGATCAAACAGCTGCTAATTCACCAGCAGTTGGGGGAGAGGAAACCATCCCAGTTTCTGCATCACCTTCATAATCTCGCCGGAACTACAGTTCCAGAGGACTTCATCCGTAGTATCTGGAGCAGCTACCTACCCCTGGATCTGCAGACTGTTCTGGCTTCCCAGCCGAACCTACCCTTGGAGGCCCTGGCTGACCTGGCTGACCGAGTGCTGGAGATGACCTCGCTGTCTTCGCACCAGCTCACTGCAGCACCGAGTTCTGACGCCTCTCCAAGTGTTAGCGCCCGGAACGAGATTGCTTAGCTGAAGAAGATGGTCGCCTTACTGGAGAAAAAGCTGAACCAGCAGACAATGCTGCCCACTAAACAAACTGGCCGCTCCCCACCACAACGTAGCCGCTCGACATCCCGACCGAAACAGTCGGTCATGACAACCGCCGACTGTTCCAGCCCAGCAGGTCGTCTCAGGAAGACGAAGGCGCAGTTCTTGGTCGACACTGCTAGCGATATCTGCGTCTTCCCCCGATCGATGTTGCGAGACCGCCGCCAGAAGACTAACTACGAACTTTGTGCAGCTAATGTTTCTAGCATTAATACATATGGTTATGTACATCTTAATGTGGATCTCGGACTCCGCCGAAACTTTCCATGGAGATTTATTGTTGCTGACGTCACCAAGCCCATTATCGGTGTTGACTTTCTTTCTAGTTATAACCTTATAGTAGATGTACGTAACCATAAGCTTATAAATAACATTTCTTGCAACTTGCGCAGCTTTAGCTAAAAATTCTTCTATTCATTCTGTGAAAGTCCTGACTGGCAAATCGAAATACCATCGCATTCTCGATAGTTTTATAGATATCACGCGACCAGCTGGCACTTCTAAAAACAACACGCATAACACTACACACCACATCCTCACCACTCCTGGCCCGCCAATTTCTTGCTCTCCCCGTCGCTTAGCGCCAGACAAGCTTAAGATCGCTAAGGACGAGTTTGAGGCAATGCTGGCTAACGGCACTGCAAGGCCTTCCAAAAGCCCCTGGTCATCACCACTTCACCTCGCGCCCAAAAAGGACAATGGCTGGCGCCCCTGTGGTGATTACAGGTTGTTGAACGCACGCACTGTTCCAGACAGGTACCCCATCAGGCATTTGCATGATTTTTCCCACAGCCTTGCAGGTTGCCGAGTCTTCTCCACCCTGGACCTGGTCAAAGCCTTTAACCAAATTCCGGTAAGAGAAGAGGACATTCCGAAGACCGCCATCACCACCTCGTTCGGTTTGTACGAATTTCCGTACATGACGTTTGGTCTGCGCAATGCGGGCCAAACTTTTCAGCGTTTTGTGGATGAGGTGACGAGAAGGCTGGATTTTGTGTATTGTTACACTGATGATTTCCTCATCTTCTCAAAAGATGAAGCTCAGCACGTAGACCATCTTCGCCAAGTCTTGACACGGCTTAGGGACTACGGCATGGTAATCAACGTGTCCAAATGTGTCTTCGGAGCTCCCGAGGTGACCTTCTTAGGTTATCGTATCTCGGCGAGCGGAACCAAGCCATTGGACACCAAGGTCGAAGGTATCCGCGATTTCCCCCTCACAAGGACGTCAGATCGCTTAGAAGATTCCTGGGCATGGCCAACTTTTATAGGCGATTCATGCCTAACGCAGCCCAGACGCAAGCTCCACTGAACGCTCTTCTGACGGGGGCAGTCAAAGGATCTGCGCCTATCAACCTGACCGGTAACGCTCTGCAGGCTTTCCTGAACACCAAGTAAAGCCTGTCTAACGCAGCACTTCTTGCGCACCGTCAGTGTAGTGCAAAGCTTGCATTAGTTACAGACGCGTCAGATGTTGCGATAGGTGCAGTCCTGCAACAGCAGCAGGATTATGTTTGGCAGCCGCTTGCCTTCTTTTCCAAGAAGCTGAGTCCCGCCCAAGCCAATTACTCGCCATACGACCGCGAGTTACTCGCCATTTACGAGGCCATCAAATACTTTCGGCACATGTTGGAAGCTAGGCATTTTATCGTCTATAATGACCATAAGCCCATCAGTTTCGCTTTTCATGAAACGAAACGTAACTGTTCGCCGAGGCAGTATAGACACCTAGACTACATCGCCCAGTTCACGACCGACATAAGGCACATATCTGGCAAAGGTAATGTTGTTGCCGACACCTTATCTCGCGTCGATGAACTGGAATCTCCGGTCAGCCTATCCCAACTTGCCGAAAGTCAGACCACTGATGCTGAACTCGCCGAGTATCTCGCGGACCCTGCCGCACTCCGTCTTAGGATGATGGAATTCCCTGGCAGCCGTATACCAATGTACTGCGACGTCAGTACACCGACTGCCAGGCCCTTTGTAACAAAGGCATTCAGGATGAATGTCTTCCTAAGCCTTCATTCTTTAAGCCATCCCGGCGCCAATGCTACGGCCCAACTAGTCGCCGAACGCTTTGTATGGCCAGGAGTCCGCAAGGACTGCAGAGACTGGACCCGATCTTGCGTCGCGTGCCAACGTGCAAAGGTGAGTCGTCATGTTTCCGCACCTTTGGGAACTTTCGACTTACCGCGCACACGCTTTAAGCACGTGCACCAAGACTTGATCGGGCCTCTTCCAGTCTCCAACGGTTTCAAATACTGCCTTACAGCCGTCGATCGTTTTACTCGATGGCCAGAGGTAATTCCTATCTCTGACATTACCGCAGAGACAGTGGGCAAGGCACTGTTGTCAGGCTGGATATCCCGATTCGGTTGCCCGATAGATATTGTTACAGACCGCGGACGTCAGTTTGAGTCCGCACTGTTTCAGTATCTTTCAAAGGCAATCGGGTTCCAGCACAAACGGACCACAGCGTACCATCCTGCATGCAATGGTCTTGTGGAACGCTTTCACAGGTAACTGAAAGCAGCCATTGCATTCCACGCTGATGAAAACTGGTCCGAAGCCTTGCCCCTAGTGCTACTAGGCATACGTAGCGCTTTTAAGGAGGATCTCCAAGCGTCGTCCGCCAAGCTCCTCTACGGTGAGCCTTTGGGGCTTCCTGGCGAATTCTTCCACCACAGCACACCTGGTACATCAGACGTTTCTGATTTTACTGCCAGGTTGCGCTCATTCGCCGAGAAGCTTCAAACTTCACCAGCATCTCGCCATTGTAAAGAAAAATTTTTTGTATTTAAAGACCTGGGTACTGCGGAGTTTGTCTTCCTACATGAAGACGCTACGCGACCCCCGCTCACTCCAGTTTATTCAGGCCCACACAAAGTACTGGACAGAGGTCAGAAAACCATAGACCGCTTAAAGCCGGCCTTTATTCTTAAAGATGAAGAATCATCACCCATTCCTCACTCACCGAATCCACTTGCGCAAAATACATTCGTACATCCCGCCAAACCTTCCACACTTTCTCTGCCTCCGCAGCTAGCTCCTCCAGATCCCTCTGAACAGCCCTCGAAGACCACTCGTTCTGGCAGACATGTGTGGTTTCCGGACTATTATCGCCCCTAGCCAGGTCTCTAGGGAGGCGTAATGTGAGCTCCTCCCACATATTTCACATATACATATTTATTTATTTCTATTTATCCACAATATGTATATTTCACCTATTTAATATATTTAATTATCTCTTATGTAATTTATTATATATATTTACACACGAGGAAGAAATAAGCTGGCAGCTCGTAATCGTAGGCTTCATAAAGACACTAACTCATTCATGGGTCCATGAATACGCTTTTATAGTAAAATTCCTGAGATATCCAAGGAGTTTCTTCTGACAAATTCAAAGAAACTAGAAAGCAAAAGTTGTGGGCTAAAGCTTATTATAAACTATCCGATTTTTTGGACTATTAAAGCCCTTGGGTATAATCCCCTCATTTACAGGCTTTTACTAGTATTTGTTATAAAACAAATGTAATGTGTCTGTTTGTTCGTTGAGTTCTTCGTCCCGATGAATGTCTAAAGTGTCATTGTCACTAAAGTACGTCTTCTTATGGTAGCGTCGGGTGACGGGTCGCTCACTTCCCTCTAATATGGTTGAGGAGGGCGATGGCTGGATCCCGCGTTAACTCGTGAACGGGTGCCGTTTGAGGGTGTTCGTCGTTTGGACACTTAGGGGAGGAAGACTTGCCGTGCTAACAGATGCAGATAAGAATAATTTTGTACAGACATAAAAAACATTGAAAAATTTTGAAAACATTATACCTACCTGTGAAGTTTCTAGCCAGTTCTTCTTCACGAAGGTTTCTCCGAACTGCTGGTAGTCATACTTTATTTGACGTCAATAAGAACAAGTAATTGTCAATGTTGAGAAATTTCAGGGGCAAATTTTGAAATTTCAAATTTCAATTTGGGCAGGCAATTCTAATAGCGCATGGCCCTATTTCTAACTGAAACGCCCGCGTTCATTGTTGTAATAGCAATCGGGACCTATTAAGATGTTACGCAGACGCCTGAAACGAACCACCGCATCTGATTTGTGTGCGTAGTCAGCTGACATATTAACCAGCGGGTTTGGATGATGGGGAGAGTTGTCGAAATGGCGTCTAGACGTGGGCAGCTCTTTTTATTCACAGAGTTTGTGGCTTAGCGCAGACGGCGTTCTTGTAACCATTTCTTGTATGAGTACCAATAAATAGTTCCGGTATCACAAATACCTGTACTGACCGTATGGCTTACTTATCTAAGTTTCAGTGTGTTTACTATAACTAGTATGTAAGGCGGGCACAACAGAAATGTACCTTCCAGTATTACACGTATAAGTTCTATGATGCTAGCAGTCTAACTTTAGACCATTTTTTCCTGTTTAAAATTTAATAGAAAGTACACTTTATGCGATTATTATAAGGATTATTTTAATTTTTATTTTAAAATTGAGTTGGTTTATGACTTTGACAATTTGAATAACGTCCCCTCCTTAAACAGAGTCCCGTAAATCTACCTAGGGGATACATAAGGGTGTTACCACACCAATCGATCAACCGTCGATTGACGTTGCCTGTTCCATTCTACCATCGATCGACATCGATCGATTGATGTGGTAACACCCTTACGCTGTTCGGGCGTTTCACCGACGATTACGGGTAACCGGACACTGAGGTCTTAGGGGATATCTTAAAGTTAACGACCCGATTTTCCATTGTTTATTTGCAAACAGCTGACGTTACCCTTTTGTGTCACAAAAGCTGAATTAGGTATAGGCGGTTATATCTAACGGAGTATAAACTCATCGTTACATCTAACGGAGTATTAGTCTACTTAATCGTGGACCATTTCAAAAGATGGGTTACCTTTTTATACCTGCAATATATCTGATTATATCGGAAGACCCTTTAATTGGAATCGTGGTTAGGTACCTATAGTTTTAATAGGAAGGACTGTAGTAAGACGTTACATTAGATATTTATTTCCGAGCAGTGTATTATGGGGATCACCTTTCTATATACTTTCAACTTTGTTACATAACTATTGAAAAAATTCAATTCCTGCAGTTTAATTAATCTACAAAATATTTGTCTAATTACATGAGTACATATATTAATTCCGTAAAGCTTCCGTTCCTCAAACAATCTGCCTGAAATAATTGCATACGGAAAGATAGGGATGCGAAAAGCACGAATTGGTTGCGGAGCCCAGCCAGAGAGTAGTCGCCCTGCGCACAATCCATAGTGTGTTTTCATACAAAGCGAATGGTAACAGTGCGTTGCCGTACACGCACGCAGGCATGGTCAACGTTGAGAATTCCAATTATTGTTGACGTTAAATAAAGCACGACTTTAGTACTCCGGAGAAACCTTCGTGAAGTAAACTGGCAAGAAGCTTCATGGGTAGGTATAAGTTTTCCAAAATATGTCTATATAAAACAATTCTTCTCGGCATCTGTTAGCTTGGGAAGTCTTCCTATCCAAACAATGAAAATCCTCAGACAGCACCCGTTCACAGAGTTAATGCGGGGTCCAGCCATTACCCTTCCCAACCATATTAGAGGGATTGCCTACGCAATCCCGTAGGCAAGCATCTAGTCCAAGCCCACTTAGACTCTGCAAACTCTATTATTGAGCTAAATTCTCCAACTTTCAGCAGAAGAAAAATAAAAGGGTCAATACAAGGTTACTGCTATTTAAGCTAAAAGCTTTATTTAACTTTATGATAGCCACAAAGGAGCATGCTATCCAGCTGATGGTAAATGGCATCCGTGCTCATAGATATCAATAATTATAGACGTTATAAATATACTGTTATTTATGGATTATTAATTAATGATACATAGCTTTTGGTCCAGTAATTACACCTCTAAACTCTACACCTTACAAATTGTATCACATATATAAACATCTTATTTATTATTATTTTTATAATAATAATAATAGTGTAATATAATAATATTATATTATATAATCATATAATATATATATTTATATTTAAACAAAGTATACATAACATACTTTGTAAAAATTTGTGCATTAGTGTGTAGGTAAATTAAATAAAACATATATATGAAAATCACACCACTTTACTTGACTTATTATATAATTATACCTGAAACATTCTTGGTAAAGACAATTGCGGTTAATTAAAATTGAGTAGACCATTTTCTTTCCATTCATATTCCAGATAAAAATAGATAGTTTGTAAGCTTCAACTTGTATAATAAAATTTACTTTTAAAAGTTTTCCTTAAGTAAAATACAACCGTAAGATGAAATTAATATAAAGCATTATGACTAAATTACAAGAACAGTTGACTACTGCACTTTGGATACAATATTCAAATCTGCTGTAGTTTTGGAGTATACCCCATAAATAATTGCTCCATGACACAAGTGAAGTAGTAAACTTGATAAATTTGTACTCGGGAAAGTATTCCAACTAAACTCAATCAAAGCTAGTAATAAAAACCTAAGTATTATTGAAAAGTTGGTGCTCCAGAGTAAATAAGGCAGACTATGAAAGTACCAAGAGTAAAACTGATAATGAAGACTTCTAGCACATGCTATGCCAATAAAGTTAGTCATAAACATTGGGAGTATAAATAGTTGTGACACAACATCGAAGTTCACTGTGTAGTGCTGTTGCTCTTCAGATTTCTTGTCTAACTTTGCTTCACTTGCTGTATTTTTGTTTCCAGACTTTTGCAAAATTTTCTCAAAAGATTGAAGGAAAGCTTCTTGTTCTTGACTCAACTTTTCATCTTCATCCTTGCCTTTAAACAATTTCTTCTTGGCTTCTTTACTTAGCTTATGTTTTCTTTTATTTTCTAAATTTTTAAAATCAATTTGTTTCTGAGCTTGCTTCTGAACATATATTAAACGACAATAACTTTTAAAATATTTCACACACATAGGCATAAATATAATTAGAAGCATGATATGTATTCCTAATAAAGTCAAATGAAAACATTTACTTTCAAACATATGTTTGTCTAAAAATCTATAATTTACAGTCCAAGTGTGGTTAAAAATTCTACCTAAATCAAAACTGCCTTTTATATATGAAATGGGATGGGTGAGTAAAAAAGGCAATCCCAATATAAGTTGAACAACTCCACATATAAAAATTTGATACATTGTACCTTTTAAACCTAAGTTAATCAAATAATGAAAGAATAAAGCAGGTGAGTATAGGAGAATATTCATCTTAATAGACACTCCGAGACTGTAGAAAATACTTGCTAAATTCCAATGAGAGTCTAAAAACAAATTAAGTGAAGCATACAGGAAAAGTACAGCAACAGGATCATTGAATAGACGTAATACATATATTGAATGAATTCTATACGATGTTAATACAGCTATTGCAAGGGCATACGGAGGTACTTTACGGGTTCTTACATAAATTCTAAATACAAGTATTAATTGTAAAATATAAATACCAATAAATATATACTGTGCCAATTTAACATTTTCCCCTTGGCTTGTTATGAAATATAGGATTGAATAGAAATACACAAATCCAGCTGGGTAAACAAGAGGTCCAGTATCTCCTTTAAGCTTACTATAGTCATAAGTTCCATTTAGAAATCCTTCACATTCTTGCATATAGGCCTTCCAATCTATTTCCGTGTATGGGACATGCTCTACTATCATCATATTCAACAGCAGCTCTGCAACAATTATGAGGCAAGAAGGAAGAAGAAGGTGCGATGGACTCATTATAATGCTTTTTAAATAGCTCCATGTTAATCTCTTCTTAAAATTGTGAAGAATGTTACTGACCATATTTTTTGTGCCCATGATAATAAATTTAAAAAGTTTTCAGTACATCCAACCAGGAGATATTTGAGCAGCAAGAAATTCCCAGGCGCTGGTTATTTTTGGCTACTGTCGTATTGGAGCATTTTCCTTGACATATATTATATATATACATTACATAAATTTGTTGCTATGTAAACACTTAATAACTGGAATGCTAGTTCTTTTATCAAGAACTTAATCCCAACTTAATTCTATAACTCGTTTCAATTTACCAATAATTGCCTTTTAAATTAGTGTCAGAATGAAATAGATTAGGTTATAATTTACACAAATACTATAAACACAATCTTTGTCATAAAATGGAAACCTTTTGTTCCAATTCGTAGCGCCTCTAGCGAGTACTCTCAGGAAGTTTTTGACATCAACTGAAATATCCATTGTCATGAGGGTCTCTGCACAAAAAAGTCGCAACTATTAATTAAACCATTACAAAAAAAAGGACTTGCACTGAGAAGTAAGTATTTTTGCAAAATATTTATAGTATTATTATTTCAAAATTTATAAAGCTAGCAGCTGTTTGTATTTGAAAATTTTATCAAAATTTAATTATGATTTTAAGAAGTAATTCATCATAATCTAACAGCAAGAGTAGATTCAAAAAAAATTGCAACATTAGTTTATACAAGCGATTTAATTATTATGATTATTTTTTTTTTAATTCTTTACCCTTAAGGGAAGGCAAGGGATCTAGCCCATGCAGCCTGATATAATTATTATTTAATTCTTTACCCTTAGGGGAAAGCAAGGGATCTAGCCCATGCAGCCTAGTAATGGGTTAATTTACTAAAATATTTTTAGTCATTAGATAAAAAATAAAACAGGTTAAAACCGATATATTTTTATTTGTCCATTATTTTTCAAAATACTTAAATTAAATGAATAATTTTATCTTTGTAATACCAGGTCCAAAGTTACATTATGTAGACTGAGTTAGTCCCTTTACATACAGGGTGTCCCAGAACGTAACGATCAAACGAAAACGGGTTGTAGACCATGGAATGACTGTTCAAAAAAAAATTAAGTCATATACCCAAGTTGCGTGGTTTAAAAGATAAAAGGTGGTCTATAAATTTTCCAGAAAATCGCCCTTTTCGTCAATATTTTTGACCGATTTTATGATTTTTTTTCTTTTGTATTGCCTACTACATCTCTAACTAAATTTTTCAGTACCTATTGAGGTGTGGTAGTAATAAATCCATAAAAATTGGCAAAAATGTAAAAATGTAACATTAAAGTTTTATCGAGCAAGTTGGACCCTTCACCCTGTATTCAACTTGGACCCGTCACCTGGCAACTGTATTCAAATGTTGGCGCAATTTTTGTAGATTTCAAAATGGTATAATACTTAGTACTTTTATTTCAATTTTTTTGTGCTATGATTTTTTTCATCGCAGAGGGTAGATTTTGTGCAAAATACTCAATTTAGATATTTTTTTTAAATGATTCGTTCATTCGATTATGTTAAGAAAAATAATTCATTCTCACGCTGATTTATGAAATGAAATGAAATATTGAAATGATCTGTTAGCTCGGCAAGTCTCCCTCCCCCCCAAGTATCCAAACGAAGAACACCCTCAAACGGCACCCGTTCACGATTTAAAGCGGGATCCAGCCATCGCCCTCCTCAACCATATTAGAAGGAAGTGAGTGACCCGTCACCCGACGCTACCATAAGAAGACGTACTTTAGTGACAATGACGCTTTAGATATTCATTGGGACGAAGAACTCAACGAACATACAGACACATTACACATGTTTTGTTTCAAATACTAGAACAATCCTGTTAATGAGGGGATTATACCCAAGGGCTTTTATCATCCAAATAATCGGATTATGACCTGCCAGCATATTTTTTCCTCTTGCGTTAACATTCTGCAGATCTTTTTTTCTTTGCAACAAGGTTATGTTCTTTTTTGCATACATTAAATTTTCTAAAATATATTGTGAATGGAAAGTAAGAATATTTATTTCCTTAAATTTACTTCTAAGTGACACCCTTGGACCGAGCTGATAGATTGCGCGAACAGCCCTTTTCTGCAGAATAAATATAGTATCGATGTCGGCAGCACCCCCCCACAACAGAATACCATATATCATGAGGCTGTGGAAGTAACCAAAATAGACTAATCGAGCAGTTGTTTTATTTGAAATTTGTCTCATTTTTTCAACAGCATATGCGGCAGAGCCAAGCCTTTTCGCTAAACCATCAACATGCGGTCAACACTGGAGTTTGGCGTCTAAAGTTGTGCCCAGAAATACAGTTGAGTTTACAGGAGTCAGTTCCTGGCTCTTAACTTCAATGTTTGTGTTTACCTGTTTGACACTTGGCAATGTAAACTTAACACTTTCCATTTTTTTTTCATTGAGGAGCAAATTATTAGCTGAGAACCACTTCTCCGTATTGGACATGCATTTGTTTACTGCTCGATAATCAGTTTCTTGTCTTTTGATTTTAAATAAGAAGGAAGTATCGTCAGCAAACAATATGACCTCGCATTGATTCTTAACGACCGATGGCAGATCATTGATATATATTAAAAATAGGAAAGGACCAAGAACTGAGCCCACCCGGGCACACCCATTGTCACTGCCAATCCTGATGATGTTTCTCCATTTATTGCAACTTTCTGTTTTCTGTTAGAAATATGTGATTTAATCAAGGCAAGCACTCAGTTTTTAATGCCGTAATGGTGCAGTTTCATGAGTAGAGTAGAGTATGATCCACACATTCGAACGCCTTGGACAAGTCACAAAAGACAACAATAGCATCACACGACTCCTCCCAGGCGCTGAATACGTGTTTTATAAGCTCAACACCGGCATCGGTTGTTGAGCGACCCCACGTGAAACCAAATTGCTTAAAATTCATTGAAATATTCAAAATTAATTTTTCAAAAATCTTACTGAGCGTTGGTAGTATAGATATAGGTCTAAAAATATGAGGGTCAGACATACTACCTGCTTTGAATATTGGAATGACCTAACTCAATTTCATTAAATCAGGAAAAACACCATTATAAACACAGTCATTAAATATACTGGCTAAGTACGGGGCTATTCCATCAATGACAGATTTAATAATTTTAACAGAAACTCCATCTAAATCGGCAGTATTTTTCACTTTAATGCTTTTAAATGCATTTAAAACTTGTGGAACAGTAACATGAACAGTAACATGTTTAAAAATTAAATCAATATCGCATGAATTTACATTTCCATTAGCAGTGATTGTGCAAGAGTGTAACATGAATTAATACTCGAAGTAGTTGAAACCGGGATGGCGGTAAAAAAAATTTCAAATGCTTCAGCAACTTCTGTCAGTTGGCAACACTTTATCATTAATTTTAAATTATATTTGGTGTGCGGTTCTTTTGCTTTCTCAGTTTCCTGATAAATTATATTCCATGCAGTTTTTGAAATGTTAGTACTATATTTAATTTTATTATTAATGTAATTAGATTTAGCTACACTGCATACTCGTTTAAATAATTTTGAATACTTTTTAACATATTCATAAAATGTCTTTTTATGATTATAAGTTATTTCACTGTACAATTCATATAATCTATTTCTACTTCTGCATATTCCCACTGTTGCCCAGTCATTTAAGCTAAATAAATTATTATTTACACATATTTTCTTTTTTTTTAAAACAGAGTCATATTCTTTTTAATTATATTATGAATAGAGTTATATTGAGTAATAGGATCTCCACAGTGATCTAATTTAAACGTTTTGTCAAATACATTATTCCTAAATGTTTCAAGCCGTCTCTTATTCAGGGGTATAAAGGTAATTTCTCTTTTTAGAGTGTTTTTTAGCCCAATATCAAAAGTGGCCAACTGTCCACTATGATCTGATTGTAGTTTATTAATTACCGACTTTGTACGTGGCATTAAATTTGCAAAAATGTTATCAAGACACATGTCTTGCTGAGGTCACTGTTCGCGTAGGCTCTAAGAAGAGATTTTTTGGGTTGTAAAAAAGATTCAAGAATCGATTACTTTGTGACGTCTCTACTAATAAATCAATATTAAAATCGCCACAAATAATTATTTCTTTGTCTTTGTTACTTACTCTATGTAATACCTCATCCATAGTGCTCTCAAATACTTCAAACGGTGAGGATGGGGGTCTGTATACACTTATTATAACAATATTCCCTACCTCAATACAGGCTATTTCAACTGATCGCTCAACAGACAGAAGTCCAATATCAGTGCGTTCTTTAAATGTTAGGCTCTTATGAGTGATGATCATCCGAGATCATATGAGTAATCATCAGTCGAGGCCTGCGCAGACGACTGACTTTTTTGTTCACTAAAATAGATCGCTTACAACTGTATCGAGTAACGCAAACGAGGGATTAAAAGTACCGCGTACAAAAAGTCTCCCGAAAAACCGAGGACATGCAGAGAGCGGACCGGACAAAAGTTCGGGGGAGTCCCCGAAAAACATAGACTTCGTGTGACTAGGCGAAGCAACGCACATGGCGGACTTTAGTCCGTGTTTATTTCTACATTTCCGGGCAACAAATGATCGCACACCGTGCGCGTTGAGTTCGCGGTAAATTCGCGGCGGACTTTTTATTCGCGGAGCGTACTTTTTACTCCGCCGCGGAGAAAATTCCGTCGTCTGCGCAGGCCCTTAACCGATTTCAGAATTAATATCCATAGAAAAGTTAAAAGTAGTTCATTTTTTATCCAATTTTTGTACGAAACAAAACACATTCAAAATTACGATACAATAGTTTCTAAGCTTTAGTTGCTACGACGCATAGGATTATGTAAGTGCAAGCGAGACAGGAGATATGGAAGTGGCTAGAACTATTCAAGCAGGTAATCCCGGTAGGCCGACCCCTTTGGTTGGTAAACTTACGAACAAAGGAAACAATAAGTGATATTAAAACCAGTATCTAATTTCTTTATGATTTTTATTGATAATTTTTACAATAAATGTTCGCATTGTCGACCTCTTACTTAATACAGGCGTGCCATCTTCTAATGGCAGAACGTGTCATAGGCCGCGCCAAACTTCTGTTATTTGCTTGTTGAGAAAATTCAATTATTTTTGTCGAAGCTCTGCAATATTGGGGATTGGTTTTTTTTGATAACCCCAATAAAAAAAATCCAATGGATCAAGGACCGCTGACCGTGCTGACCATAAAACAGGCCCCACGCTAAGTCTTCTATGTCAGGATATCGCTCCACGTGAGTTCGTGTGCCCACATTATTTAACAATATCCAATCACAAAGAGCCAAAGTCCAGTAGATACAATGACATATTACAGATAGACAGGTTATCCGCGCTCAAAAATGGCAACGCAAATGCTAGGCATTTGCCCGCTATTTGACTCAGTCTTGTGCAACCCAGTGTCACGGCTAAACGTCAAACAAAACTTATTCCATGTGTTTTTAATACCGTACTATGCCTTCTTGTGTGTTTAGACAGTGTACTAATTACACTGTTACTGTTAAAGATAGAATAAACGTTTTTGTGCGTAAGTACTATTTTTTTATAACTATCTTATTTATAATTTTGATATTTAAAATGACATTTTAAAATTGACATGACTATTCATTTCAACAAACTCGAAGAGCGAGATGTAATATGATTTTGTATGTGGGAGTAAAAGAGACAACGCTATAGAATTTCGACAATTTACGTACTACGTCACGTACGCTCGCGACCAATTAGTGCGAAGCAACGTCACGAAGTACATAGGTATCTCTTTCTTACAATAAGTGAACCGTATTATTCTTTCTAGGTATCTATAGTTACGTTGACGCCGTTTTTTTGTGAATGTTTGGGTATGACTTGTCTATATGTAATATGTCATAGATAGTCAAAGTCTTCACCAAAACAGTATTCACAAAGACTAATTGCAAGCCAAAGTCGTCGCCAAGAGAGTATCTACAAAGTCCAGTAGAAAGCCAAGGTCGTCACCAAAAGATAAGCCACAAAGTCCGATATAAAGCCGAGTCAGATAGTACTAAAACACAGATGAAAACAGGAGAACCGTGCAACGCGAACACAGTAGGGCAAAGTAGTTATGTCGCCAGTTCCGCCACCCACGCAGCCTAGGGTAATAACATTATCTACGTAAGACGCTGAATTGCAGAAAGAACACCTGCACTTGTTTGTTACGTAGAATTTAAGCTTAGATTTAAATGAGTTTTTTAAGACAGTCTTGTATGTTCAATCGTTGAATAAAGACCTATTAAAATAAAATATATTTTTTTCGCCCTCGTATAATTCGCGAGTAAAAGTGGCGCAGCCGGAGCGGATTTTTTAAGTCGCATTACTATCCTGTGCACTAAAATTGGTACTGTAATAGTTAAAAGCGCGAAGAAATCCGTACGAACCAAATAAATAGCTTCCGCGAATTACGAGGTGCAATACAGTGAATCGTGGAGGACATGGGCTCGGGCGGTTTGTAAGTAGACCTCTTTGCTAATCCTTGATCCCATTCTATTCCTAAGTCACTTTTTATGTAGTTAACTATCCATTTAAGGATAATTTGGAGCGAAAATCGCCAAAATATCTACTATCTGATTAATAGTTTTAATAATTAAGAATATATAAGAGTAAATTGAAAAGTTACTTGATTTAATTGAACAATTTTGAAAGATTTATTTTATTAAGTTTTAAAATGATGTTTTTTTATAATGGGATTTTAAATATTGCTTTTTCTTATTGAATTAACCGTTCAGTTTTAAAAGGAAACAAAGTTTTAAGTGTTTATCGTATAACATATTAAATGAAATTGTCTAAGTTAAGACTGTATGGTTAAATATTTTAATATGTGAAATTTTATTGATTTTTTTTTCTTTTTTCATTCTGTGTTTGTGTTTTATTCTTTTTTATAATTGCTCATTTTCTTAATTTATATTGGTTTTAAAAATGGAACAAATTCAATTAGTGCCGAAAGAAATTTTATGTATAATTCCCAAGTTTGAAGGGGAAGGAAAATTATTGAATACTTTTATTAAAAAGTGTGAATACGTGATTACTAATTTTCAAGGTCAGGGCACTGCTGCCCAAAATTTATATATATTTCATTGCATAACTAGTAAGCTAGTTGGTAGAGCCGCAGAATTATTAAGTGAAAGAAACGATATTTTAGACTGGGAACAATTAAAAACTCTTCTTATCCAACATTTCGGTGATCCGAGGTCGGAAGAATGCATTGCTATTGAATTAGAATCTTTAAAAATTAAACTAGGTGAATCATATTCAGATTTTTGCAACAAAATTCAGTGTATAAGAAGTAGTTTATTTGCGAAGGTAAATTTGATTCGTGATGAAGGCATTAAGGCGGCAAAAATGATCATTTACAATAATTTGTCTTTGAATGTGTTCTTATATAATTTATCTGAAGATTTAATTAGGATTGTAAGATTAAATCGTTGTACAACTTTGGAAAGTGCTTTGAGTGTCGTTATGGAAGAAGTAAACTTTTATTTTCAATATAACGCTAAGAATAAAATTAAACAAGCGAATCCTGTAAGTAAACCAACAATTCAGTCACAGTTTCAGCATCAATTAATTCCAAGTAATAATTTTAAGTTTGGCATATCACCAAATTCTTTTGCAAACCAAAATAATAAATTTAATTTACCTCTGAACTCTGGATTTGTACAAAATAAATTTATTCCTAACAACTCTGGTTTTAGGTTTGGTATACCACAACAGCAAGGTTTTAAAATTAATCCAAATCAGCAAAATACTAATTTTAAGTTTGGAATTCCCAACCAGCAGGCACAATTTAAGTTTAGCATTCCTAATCAACAGGGTTTCAGGCCTACAAATACCTTTAAGCCGCAAAATTTCAATAATCAGCCTAATCAATTTAAGTTCGGTATTCCACCTAATTATCAAAAACCTAATCATAATATCAATACAGACGTGTCTATGCGTACTATCCCTCAGGTACATAGAAATAACAAAGTACATGTCCCTCAAAATGTCTTTTACAATAACGAAATAGAAACTTCAGACGAATTAATTCATGATGAAGACGTGCATTACGACCAGTATTACGAATTACCTGATGAAAATATTGAGAGTAATGAAGTGCAGGGTTCAGGAGATTGTCATGATGAAAATTTTTGTACAATAGCCTCGAAACCAACGGACCTGAAATAGTATTTTTGAATTGCGATAGTCTTTTAAACCTTTTAAAATATGTGGATATTTACATCCCTGAAATTAATGCTCGATTTATGATAGATGCAGGTAGTACCAGATCTTTTATCAGTCCTCAAAAGGTTGAAGAATATTTTACAGATTATGTTTTTGAAGAACCATTTGAAGTAGTCAGTACACACGCCCGTAGTAGACATGATAAAGTAATTTTTATACCACTTTTAAAATCTTTTAAAAGTACTCAAAAACATAAGTTTTACGTGTACAATGTAGATAAGCGATACGATGGTTTAATTGGAGCCGATTTATTAAAACAGTTAGACGCAACCATTAATATGAAGAAACAAATTTTAGAAACTCGTAATACATCTATTCCTATCCTGTACAGTCCACCTTATGAAATTAATCTAGATCCTAGGTCAGAGACTCGCATCAAAATCCCTACTAATTTAAATAAAGGTGAGGCAATTATAGAATTTAAAGATTTTGGTAATGGTGTGCGAATGCCATCAGCTCTTATTAGTTGTTACAACAATTTTGCGTACACAGTTATTCAAAATACGTCTGATGAAAAAATAAAACTGACTTTTACAAGAATATTGGTGTTTCAAAACTAGATTGTGAAATTTGTGAACTAAATTATCCTAACGATTTAAATAATATTGAAGTAGATAACGTGCTAAAAGAGAACTTGAATAAACTTAGATTAGAGCATTAAAACGAAGAAGAAAAGAGACATATTTCAAAATTATGTTACGAATTTAGAGACATATTTTATTGTTATAAATTCCCGTTAACACATACCGGTCAAGTCAAACATTGCATAAGAACTAAACATGAAGATCCTATTTACGTGAGACCTTATAGGCATCCACCAGCACAAAACGAAGAAATCCAAAAACAAATAGACAAAATGCTAAAAGACAATGTCATTACCGACTCACACTCACCATGGTCAGCTCCAGTACACCTGGTTCCAAAAAAATCTGAAGCTAATGGAGAAAAGAAATATAGATTAGTGATAGATTACAGACGTCTTAATGAAATTACAGTTGACGACAAATACCCCCTTCCAAACATCACCGATCTTTTCGATAAACTAGGCAAGTCAGTTTACTTTAGTACAATAGATTTAGCTAGTGGGTACCACCAAATAGAGGTTAGAAAAGAAGATAGGCACAAGACAGCTTTTACAACTCAGTCAGGACACTTCGAATTCACTCGAATGCCTTTTGGGCTTAAAACAGCACCCGCAACGTTTCAACGTGCGATGGATAACATCTTGCGAGGTCTTCAGGGTATTCATTGTCTGGTATTTTTAGATGACATAATTATCTATTCTTCTAGTTTACAAGAGCACATAGATAAGTTAAGAAGGGTTTTCCAAAGATTGCGCGATACAAATTTAAAGGTTACCTTAGATAAATGTGAATTTATGAGGAGAGAGGTCTTATACCTCGGACATGTAATTACTAAAGATGGACTTAAGCCTAATAATGATAAGATTGAAGCCGTTCTCAAATTCCCATTACCACGAACCTCCACTGAAATAAAAAGTTTCCTAGGTTTGGTTGGATATTATAGGAAATTCATAAAAGATTTTTCAAAAATTACCCAACCCTTAACTAATTGTCTCAAGAAAAGAAATAAAATCATTATTGATGAAACATATATAAAATCATTTGAAACATGTAAAGAACTTTTGACAAACGCCCCATTACTTCAATTCCCTGATTTCACCAAACCCTTTGTTCTAACGACTGACGCTACGAACTTCGTAATTGGTGCCGTATTATCCCAAGGCCCAATTGGATCAGACAAACCGATAGCTTACGCGAGCAGAACACTTAATGATGCAGAAACCCGATACAGTACCATAGAGAAGGAATTATTAGCAATAGTTTGGGCCGTCAAACATTTTAGGCCATACTTATACGGCAATAAATTCACTATTTACACTGACCACAGGCCCTTAGCTTGGTTAGGATCGTTAAAGGAACCAAATAGCAAACTGATACGATGGAAACTGCGTCTAGAAGAATTTAATTATGACATAGTCTATAAAAATGGAAAGCAAAATAGTAACGCTGACGCTTTATCACGAATTAAAGTAAATGCAATAGACAAAGGTGACAATAGTTCTATGATGGTTAATATTGATAATAAGGAAAAGGATTTGCAGAATTATATGGATGAAATTACTAATGAAATCGTTCGATTAGGCCGTAATTCCGATAAAACCAATCATTCTAAAGCCGACGCAATTAGCATTTCATCAGAATCTGAAAAAACTATTAGTGTTAAGTCCTTACCTGGCCGACAATCTCCATATTCTTTACCCTCACTTTCTGACTCTACAATTACCGTTTCAGAAAATAACGATATCCGGAGTAGTACTGAAACAGCTCATTCCGCCCATGATATCGACACAGACGGTGTACCTATATTACATGAAGCTGTAGACACTAAACCCAATCAAATATTAATATTCACATGGAATAGAGATCAAACAGCAGTCAAAGATGTATCTCGCAACAAACAAAAAATCCTTGAAGTCCATATGCCTTTAAATAGAATCGACCTTGTCAAACAGTTCCTGAAAGAATACATACGACCTAAAATTAAATATTTTTTATACTTTGAAAACGAAATACAAAGAAAGGAATTTAATGAAGCTGTGTTAGCCTTATTTAAAAAAAATACAGTAAAATTATTTGAGTGTACAGAACGTGTAGTTTTTGTAGAAGATGAAAATGAGCAAAGAGAAATAGTTTTAAAATATCATCACGGCAAAACTTGTCACCGCGGGATAAAAGAAACATTAATACACATTAGAAGGCACTACTTTTGGCATAATATGGAACAAACCGTATCAAGTATCTTAAACTCTTGTGAAGCTTGTAAAATGTTAAAATACGACCGTAAACCGTACAAACCAGCCTTACAACTAACGCAAACTCAGACTAAACCTTTTCAAGAACTCTTTATCGATTTATTCTCTATTGAGGGTAAATACTTCTTAACTATAATCGATGCGTTTAGGAAATTGGGACAAGCTATAGAAATTCCTAATCGAAGCACACCAGAGGTTATCAGAGCTTTAATAAAATACTTTTCTTTTTATGGTACACCTGATATAATTAGTTCAGATCCCGGTTCTGAATTTAATAATGGCCTCATGAAAGAGATGTTAGATTTTTATAAAATTAATTTACATTTATCAACTCCACATAATCCGAATTCCACAGGTTTAATAGAAAGATTTCATTCAACTATATTAGAGATCTATAGACTAGCTAAATACGAACATAAGTTAACCGATGCTAGCTCAATCATGACTTACGCCATCATGTCCTACAATCAAACTATTCACTCCACCACAGGTTTGACACCATTTGAAGTTGTATTTGGCCACACTGAATGCAGAAGCTCTTTTAGCGTAGACTTCTCCAAAAATTACACGCAAAATTTAATTAAGGATCACGTTAAGCGTACTAAATATCTTTATAAATATATAACAGACAAAATTATAAATTCAAAGGAGCATATTTTAGAAAAACGTGGAGGTGAAACACAATTTGATTTGAAAAAGGGTGACAAAATATTTATTAAAGGCGTTAACACTAGAAGAAGCAAAGACAAACCAAGATTTGTTAAAGCTTCGATAGTAGGCGACATAGTAAGACATACCGTTCCTGTCAAGGTTCGTGAGCGCCAAACTAAAGTACCTATTAAAGACATAAAACGTCCTCCACAGGTGCGTGTTCCTGCTTCTCATACAAGTGACCCAAAACCAGGGCCTTCAACAAGAGAAGATTGAAAGGAACCCAGGAATTATGCCCGTTAGGGAAGGTCGTGCTTTAATAGAAATCGACAAGTGGTTAATTTTTAAGGTTTTAGATTTAAAGTTAGTATACGAAGATATAGAATGTAATTTGAATAGATTTAATGAAGTTTTTAGTTATGTTAAAAACTGTTTTGACACTAACAATTTAGGGCTTGAATTAAGCAATGTAATCAATCAGGTGAACTTTATAAGAAATCTAACACTCGATAAATACAGTCAGTTAGTCCCTATCAATAGAAATAGAAGAGGACTCATAAACCCTATTGGCTCTATAATAAAATTAATAACCGGAAATCTTGATAATACTGATGCTGTAAAGTATGACCACCTTATTCATGATTTGAAAATTCGACAAAACTCATTTGAAAGAAAAATGACCCTAATAACCGAAATGGTGGGTACAGTGGAGCATTTTGCAAACTCAACTCGTTATTATTTCATCCGTATAACCGAAAAATTAAATGAATTAGTTTTTGTTGCTAATAAAACTTCACTGGATCTTATCGAGCAACGCGTAATAGTATTATTAAATTTATTTTTACATAACTTTCAAACGTTGTATATAACCTTAGATGAAATTGAAACGGCTTTAGCTTTTGCTAAACTAAATACCTTGCATCAATCTATAATTAACAGTTCCGAATTATTTAATGAACTAAAATTATTAGAAAATAATGTTAAACTTCCGTATCCTATATCATGGGATAACATTATAAATATAGAAAGGTGTATTAAGATAAAGGCGTATGTTAAGCAAAATCAGATAGTATTTATTTTGGAAATTCCGGTCGTTGCTAATGATAGTTATACTTACTACAAAATACATCCTCTTCCTATGTTATACCCTTCAAATGAAACTTTCCTAATTCTTCCTAAATATCCCATCCTATTAGTGAAGGGGTTGAACACTATCTCGCTCTCGCAGCCTTGTCCTGAAATTGAAAACTCACTGTTTCTTTGCGCTGAAGATGCTGCAGCGTCATTACTCACTGATGACTGTGTTTCCGCATTGATGAAGTTCGCTGATGACACATCCGCCTGTAAACCTTTACCAGTGGTTGTGAAGGAAGTCCGATTGGAACCAATTCAACCAAATCGTTGGGTGTTATATACCAAGAAGAAAACATTCATAACCAATAATTGTGAAAATGAAATTATGCGTTATAACGTTTGGGGAACATACATCATTACTCTGAATGATAACTGCCAAGTTAAAATTGAAGGAAAAACACTGCACAAAAGGAAAACCCCGAATAAGAAACATACCCTTGTGTATCATGCCTTGCCGACACTCAAACTACCAGAGCTTCCACATCTGAGTCCTGCGAAGAGAACGCCCGCTTACTACGACGACATCGATACCGCGAAACTCCACGCTCTATCATACGTCTTAAGAAAAAACAGTGAAGGTGAAAATAGTGCATATAGTGAAAAGGTGGTAAATGCAAAAAGTGTTAGTGTTGGGACAATAGTTTTATATGTAATTTTAATATTGTCATTAACTTGTTATTTTCTGTATAAGTTTAAATTCATCCATTTATGTGAAAATCGAAATCCTCACTCTGTCGACGATTTCGAATCTAATGGGGGAGGAGTTATGTCGCCAGTTCCGCCACCCACGCAGCCTAGGGTAATAACATTATCTACGTAAGACGCTGAATTGCAGAAAGAACACCTGCACTTGTTTGTTACGTAGAATTTAAGCTTAGATTTAAATGAGTTTTTTAAGACAGTCTTGTATGTTCAATCGTTGAATAAAGACCTATTAAAATAAAATATATTCGCGAGTAAAAGTAAGTACTGACTATTTATTTATTTGTTTGATTTCGTTGTTGAATACAAATTATACAGGCGAGGTAAGGGAAGGGATCTTACTTACCTCAGCTGTGCATAGTTCTAGTTGTTACTTCCCTACCTTTTATCTCGGTTGTAAGCACAAGTGCAAGAATTAATTCTATGCGTCATAGCAACTAAAGCTGAGAACCTAAAACAAAAGATGACGCATAGAATCCTATTGTATCGTAATTATGAATGTGTTTTGTTTCATACAAAAGTTTGATAAAAAAAATGAACTACTTTTTACTTTTCTATGGATATTAGTTCTGAAATCGGTTAAATCAGCGTGAAAACTAATAATTTTTTTCTTTACATAATCGAAAAGACGAATCATTTTAAAAAACATAACTAAATTCAGTAATTTGCACAAAATCTACCCTCTGCGATGAAAAAAATTATAGCACAAAAAAATTGAAATAAAAGTACAAAGTATAATTTATTTATATAATTTTGAAATCTACATGAATTGTGCCAACTTTTGAGTACAGTTGTCAGGTCCATGTGGGTACATTTTTTTACAGGCTGGTGGGTCCAACTTGCTCGATAAAACTTTTACGAATTTTTATGTATTTATTTCTAACACACCTTAATAGGTACTGAAAAATTAAATAGGAGATGTAGGAGGCTTATCATTAGGCTATACAAAACAGAAAAAAAAACATAAAATCGTTCCACATTTGCAGCTGCAGCATCAAAAATGTTGACGAAAAGGGCGATTTTCTGAAAAATTTATAAATCACCCTTTATCTTTTAAACCACGCAACTTGCGTAAGAGACTTAATTTTTTTTTTTGAACAGGCATTCCATGGTCTACGACCCGCTTTCGTTGTTCGTTACGTTTTGGGACACCCTGTCTTTTAATTTGTCAATTTGAGTACGAGAGTACCCCACCACTGCCTCCATTGTGATAATCAAACAAACATAAAAATCCCTTTGTTAACAGTCGCTCTAGTGCTATTAATATATTATGTCAATGCCTATTTAATTAAATTCGTTTTTGTAGGTTATGGCAATCAGCTGTCACTAATACGTGACAGTCGTTTACTATACTATGCGTTTCAAGCTTAATTTAAGGTTTCAAGTAACAATAGGACAGACTTAGCGTCATATTGCACGTCATAGCTGTCAATTCGAACCGACTAGGTAGCGTGAGCAAAAATAATTTCTTAAATAGAATTTATTTAAGCAAGCAATTGCTTTTATCGTCAAACTCTCAATTTGGCTTTCTAACTTTTGACGTTTTTGTCCGCCACCCTACACTTAATTAAGTGCTAAATATATTCGATTGGATTTAAATCAGATTAGTACCTCAAAATTTAAAACCGTGAGAGTTGAAAATATTATTTATGACATAGTTTTTGGCGGTTTGTGCCTTTTTTTAACACACACAGTTCTTTTTTTAATACAGTTTTATTTTGAAAAATTTCTTTGATAAATAAAGTAAAATAAATTCATTATTTTTATGCAAAAATTGTTTTCTTTGACGATCATAATTTTCATGAAATTTGACAGATAGAGGTCATTTACGTTCCTATTCTCATTTGAATTAGCGCGCGGGAGGCATGCGGAAGTGCATATTTTGCCTCCTGCTCAAACGGGGAACAAAAAAAAAGTCTCAAGGCGGCTACTCGGTTTGCGTGCGGACCCGTTCGCATGTCGATGGTAGTCTGCCTTCCGCTCCCTGAGCTCCGCGCTAATAGAGCACAAATTTCACACGTCGTTTCACGACGCAGGTCGTACCATACTTCCTAAATTTCATTAAAACCGCCGTTTTCACGGCGATCTTATTTCATATGAACACCGTTGTGGGGGAAACCGATATACAGAATCAGCCCCGAGTCCAACTTCGCTAAAGACAAGGAGACTGTTAGGACCCAAGGTCTAACTCGAAGCAGGACCAGGTTAGGATCCCGGACACAGTCTATACCAATTTTATTTGCACCGGCTGGGAAGATGTCTTAGTACCCTTCGAAGCCCCGAAGACACCACGACCTGACTAACCACGGAGTGACACCCGACTTGAGCGAGTGCAGGTTGGAGTGGTGGAAACAGGTAGTGAAAACAACATGTCTTCAAACTAGGAACGTTTATTTCGGTTACAAATAAACCTTATAAATAACCCTGTGAACCGCAATTGTTCCTGGAGTTCAGCTTCTCTCTTCAGACCTCTTCACTGGCCTCCTGATTTACCGAACAGCACTTTCTTTCTTCTAACTGGAATCTTCTGAACTTTTCTTCCTATTAGACTTTTTCTTTCTTCTTATTAGTTGTTCTTTCTTCACTTGTGGGCACCGAACTGACTTCCTTATTTTTTTTTGTTCCCCTCCACGGGAAGGGCAGGAGAATAAAAAATGCTCTGACGCATACTCTGGCGCGCGATCCAGAGTTATGTGGGACTCGTCCCGACGCCTACCAGAACCACTACCCACTAAAAAACCCCCTGTCGGCTCGTGCATTTTTGCCACTCAGCCTTCATCTGAGCGACGACCAATTGGAGAAAGAGGCCGCGCTAGCGGGGCCCAGAAGGGGTCACCCGCTGGGATTTACATAGCACTGAAGGTGAATACATAGCACTGAAGGTGCTCAAAATGAAAAGTACTTAATTAAAAACATTAAAATTGAAAAATAAAATTGCTTTAATTCGGATTTACGTTAGAATTAGAATTTGCGGCCTGAAGGGCTTCGAGATCTAAAGTTAACTGCGTGGGTTCGCCAGTGTGCACGTTTCTCGGTCTAGCGACTTTGAATTCCGAATCTAAGACAAGAGCAGTATATGAGACTGAATTTCGAATTAAAAGATTGGGATGGGATTCGGCACGTTTGAAGAACGATTCTGAGAGTGTTTTTAGGTGCTGTTGCACTGTAGGTAGTTCAAGATCTTTGTGCAGGTCCGCGTTGCGCACGTACCAAGGCGCGTTTGTGACCCTGCGGCAGAAGAGGTTTCAAACTACCTGCAGTTTGTGCAGGACGGAGGGTTTGGCGTGGGCAAAGACTGGCGAGGCATATTATTATGTCATGACTGGTCTAACGCAGACCTTATAAAGCGTACGTTTGTTTCTGAAGGACATTTTACTTTTTCTACCTAACATACTGTAAAGCCGGCCTAGGTAAAAACGTGTGAGTTTCGTTACTCTATTGACGTGAGGGTTGAAAGAAAGCGTCTGGTCTAAGGTGACGCCTAAATATTTGGTAGTGCGCTTCCAGGGGATGGGAGTGCCTTGCATTCTAACTTGGAGATTGTCGGCGATACGACTGCGTTTGTAGTCGAAGTAAACCGCAGAGCTCTTCTCAGGGTTCACATCGATACGCCATTCTTGAAACCATGCACCGAGGGCATTTACAGCCTTTTGGAGTCTGGTGGTGAGACCCGGGACTCAGCGGCCTTTGGTGTAAAGGGCAGTGTCGTCGGCAAAGAGGGCGAGTACGACGCCTTTCGACGGGACGGGGATATCGTTAGTGTACACGGGGTACAATAAAGGGGCACAATAGAATGGTTCCGCATTCGAGAGAGTATGACTCTCTCGAGAAGTTTAGACATTGCCTTGAGGAGGCTGATGGGTCTGTCGTTAGCCGGGATATTCAGAGGTTTACCCGGCTTGGGAATGCCTATGACTGTCGCTTCTTTCCAAGCTTTTGGAAAGTAGCTAAGGTCGAAGCAGGCATTGAAAATGATAGCTAACAAGGTAAGCACCTGTTGAGGCAGGTGCTTAAGTGCGTGGTTGGAAATACCATCAGCACCCGGTGCCTTTTTGGACTTTTGACTTTTGATGAGAAGCGAGATTTCTTCATTAGAGACTGTGGCGGGGTCGGCGGTGATGGGGAGAGAGTCTCTACGGAGAACTTCGTCCTCCACCGCTTTGATGTGAGAGGGATTCGCGGGTTGCGTGCTGGGCGAGCATTAAGACGCAACGCTGTCAGCGAAGCATTCGGCTTTCTCTTCGTCTTCGAAGGCGATAGAGCCATCGGGACGAGTGAGAGGAGGGACGTGAGAGGCGGCGTCTACGCGTAAGGCTCGGGCCATACTATAATACGCTTGGTGGGACGGGGAGATATTCGCCATGAGATCGTTCATCTGAGCGTCTCGGAGTTCCGCGAGGCAAGATCTAACTTTGCGTTGTAGCTGATTCGCAGCTGTTCTATAGGTGGGCGTGGGATATTTCTTGGCTCTCCGGAGAGCCGCGTTCTTAGCTTTAATA
The DNA here is from genome assembly GCA_923062675.1 of Marasmarcha lunaedactyla. Classification (NCBI taxonomy): domain Eukaryota; kingdom Metazoa; phylum Arthropoda; class Insecta; order Lepidoptera; family Pterophoridae; genus Marasmarcha; species Marasmarcha lunaedactyla. Next base: position 6,753,884 of record OV281342.1, on the reverse strand, counting down.
AGATTGCTAACGGCTAAGGGAAGCGTGGGTTTACCTTTCTTAGCAACCTTTTCGTTTTCACTGATGGCTGAGTTGATAGCATCAGTGAGAGAATTTACTAATGAATCTATTTTATCCGGGCTATCTAATTGATCGAGCGAGGCCTCTAAGGCTGAAACTATCGTATTTTTAAAACCTTTCCAGTTGGTAAAGATCTTAGGAGAAGTGGCGTTATCGTTAGGCGGTCCTAGCACGAGGGAGACGGGGCGGTGGTCAGAACCTAGGTCATCGAGCGGTTCGATAGACCTGAGATCGAGGTTGATTTGCTTGACAATTGCAAAGTCGAGGATGTCAGGAGAGTGGTTCGGGTTGTCGGGATAGTGAGTGGGAGTCGTGGGAGAGATGACGTCTAAGTCGAGTGAGTTGGTGATGTCGAGGAGAGCGATACCGCTGGTGTTGGTTGATAGGCACGTCCAGTCAGTATGTTTGGAGTTAAAGTCTCCGAACATAATGACTGAACGGCCGAGGGCGAGAATGGTCTCAAAGTCGCTGCGGATAGGTCTGGTGCCACAAGGTATGTAGATTGAAGCTATGATGATGGTCGGATTCAAATTCAAATTCAAATTCAAATATTTATTTCTCAACATTGACAATTACTTGTTCTTATTCGTTTGTTAATTGTTCGTTAATTATGACGTCAAATAAAACATGATTCTACCACCAGTTCGAAGAAAAAACCTTCGTGAAGAAGAACTGGCAAGAAACTTCACGGGTATATATATTTTTTTTCAAAATAAATTTACAGTCTCTTTATGTCTATACAAAATTATTCTTTTCTGCATCTGTTAGCTCGGCAAGTCTCCCTCCCCCCAAGTATCCAAACGACGAACACCCTCAAACGGCACCCGTTCACGAGTTAACGCGGGATCCAGCCATCGCCCTCCTCAACCATGACCAGTCATAGCCAATCTACATACAGTGGCTTCTATGTTGAGGAGAGGAGGGGTAGGGAGAGGACAGCAATGGAATCCTCTTTTGTAGCATATAGCAGTGCCGCCGAAACCGTCGAAGTTGGACCTATCATTAAGAGTAAACGCGTACTTGGGAATAGCGAATCCCCTGGAGCGGTCAGGAGTGAGCCATGTCTCCTGGAGAATTAATAAGTCTGGGTCGTTGTTCTGAAGGAACAGTTTGAGCTCAGGAAGGTTGGTGCTAAGGCTACGAACGTTAAAAGATACTAGGGATAAGCCCTTGGGTTTGATACGACCGGACGCGGGATTTGCGGGTCTAGACATTAAATTTACTTATTTAACAAATTTATATATAAAAAAAAGGAAAATAGAAATTTATAACGAATATAATAGCGAGTGAGAGCGGGCGGCTCGCAATTCGCGTGCGAGTACGGAAATTTCGTTAATGTCGACGTTTTGAATGACGTCGAACACGGTCTTCATGTCCTCAGCCAACGACGACTGAGGTGAAGATGACGGAGCAGGACGTGGCCCTACGGGAGCTACGGGAGCTGGGGTAGGACGGGAAGGTGTTAGGTAGGAAGGTAGGTAGTTAGCTGCGTGACCGGACTGGCCGCACAGCACACAGGCGGGGGGGGGGGGGAAGTGGATTCAGGAGTGCGAGTGCACTCCTTAGTAATGTGAGGATCCAGGCACTTAACGCACCTGGGGGGAGCTGAACAGTTAGCCGCTGCGTGGCTATAGAGCTGGCAGCGGTGGCACTGCCCAGGGTGACCACGGGGGTTGGGATGCTCGACGGAAATATTCGAGAGTCCGCAAGTTGTGCGAGCCTCTCTGAAGATCTCCTTGGAGTTGGGAGTATTGGATAGGATAACTAGTGCTAAAGGAAAACGCCTACCGCGGTTGGAGTGCATCTTGTGCAATGCTTCGGCCGGGAAACCCTGGGACTTAAGGTCCTCGAGGATTTTATCGTTCGCGAGCTCGAACGGGACGCCCCATAGTACTGCGCGAATCTTACGCTCCTCCGGGAGGGCGTAGGTGCGATATGCGATTTGTTTTAGTGAAAGTAACCTAGTGAACGTGCGAAAGTCGTCGATGGTAGTGACCTACCGATATTACCGAGGATACCGAGGCTTTCTTCGAGCGCTTCTTGGAGCGTTTGGCGACTAGCTGAAACGCGGGCTCTGGAGAGCCCGTTAGGGTGACGGCATCTGACGACGTATCAGACGCGGGTTCGGAGTCGCTCCCGGGAGTGGTACGTTTGCGACGCGACGCGCGAGAGGATGTGACCGATTCACAGTCCATCTCGGACGGGACGGGAGACGCGGGAGAGCTGTAGACCTGAGGGGTCTGGACGTTGGGGGCCTGAGGGGCCGGGGACGCGATAGTTGCCTGTATGGCCTGCGTTAATACGTCATCTGAGATGGGGACGCCGGATGCAACGAGCGCCTGGGCGAACGACCTAGCAAAGTTTACCAAGCTTTGCTGGTCCATTGGAGGGCTTGGTACTACAATATATAATATATAATAATGCCTAGGTTCCCTAGCAAACCTGCTAGGTTTGCTAGGGCTAAACCTCCCTACCAGCGGTAGGGGGGCTGGGGATGACGTGAGGTGGTGCCCCTAATTCGGACAGCACTGTACCGTCACCCTGGGAAAGGCCCAAGTGCAATGGGATCGGGTCAGCCGGTTTCTCCTTAGCCTGAAGGGCCTTGGAAGCGCACCTGGGCAACGCTATCAGGCTTAGTTGTCACCGTTAAATATCCACCTGATCAAACGCGAGTCTACTACGGAGTGTGTTGCCAATAAATTGACAACAAAAATCGGCCGTAGACCTGACGAGATTGGGTTGCACAGAAGTGCGGGATTGACTACGTTACGACCGACCGGGGCCGGCCGCAGAGCGAGTCTCTGACTACGTAACAGGCGCCAAGCGTCAAGTACGCAGCCAGAAAATCAGCCCGAGCCTTGCGAACTACTATCGAATTTAATCGACCGTAGTAAGCTCAGCTCTGTTGTTGCTGCGAGACCGACTTAGTTTCAGCCGATCGAAACCGGCCGCAGCGCAAGTCCTACAGAGGCTTATCTCAAGTCGTCGAGGACGAAGCGAGATATTGTACGAATCACAGCGTATGAGTATTGCTACTCAGCGTGTAACTCAGCGTGCACCTTTTATACAAATTTCGCTCTAAATAATTCCAGCGCTCTGATTGGCTGGCGCGTTTGTGCAATTTGCATCTAATTACACCTAAGTTGTACTTGAATTCTAACTTTACATCGAATTATCTTTCAAACTATTAATCAAAACTATTACAATATTATATTCAAATAATAGAGCGAAACAATTCCTATCTGTATACATTAATATCAATTTGATAAAATTAAATACACAAACTTTCTAGAACAAAGACTATCTCAAAACACCGTTTGCGCCGGCAGACTACTTACTTAGCCTAACATTGTACCTAAGGCGAAATGGTTATAAACATAATTTTATCATTTTACATTATTAAAATGTGCAAAAATTCTGATTAAAATTAGTTTTTAACATAATCAAACAAGATAAAACTACCAATTAGGAACATATGAGTAGATGAATATCAAACCCACGAATGACCGTGTTAGTTGTAAATTCAGGAAAGCCCTTTTTACCTCTACTCGCAAATTATGAGATTTCTTGATCGGATTTTGACTTTATTAGGTTACTTTTGTTATCTTAAACCTACCTATAACACTTATTTATAATGGTTTCATACAAAAAATCGCTGAAATCGTAAAAAATTGGGTGGACATACCTGGGTTTGAAACAAACATGAGGAAATACTTAATTAAAAAAAAAAACACCTGTGGACATAACTGGGTTTGAAAAAAAAATGGTAGTGAGGCTGGGGATACCAACATCTTGAATCTTAAAAAAAAACGATAAATGTTACACTTGCTTTTATGTAAATTTTTATTTTTTTTTATTTTATTTACATTTCCATTTCGATATGTAATAGAAATGTCAATGAAATGAAAAAATATATATATTTATTCTCTATTTATAAAATAGGTAAGAGTTTTTCATAAAATAATTAAAACAGGCAGGTATTTGTCACATATTTATTTGAACTTAAAGAAATAAATAAATATTTTTTTATTAGGTCTTTACCTATGAAATTGCCGTTTTTCACGAAATAAATGAAGCGTAATTTTTTTATATATTTTTTATTTCTATTAATCAAAATAATCACCCATGCAATCAATGCATCTTTGCCAACGCATTGGTAGCTTATTGATGCCTTTCTTGAAGAAATCAGCTGGACGGGAGGCAACAAATTCTTCAAAGGCATTTTGTACTGCCTCTCGGGTATTGAATTTTTTTCCCGCCAAGAAGTTATCCAAATTCTGGAAAAAGTAGAAGTCTGTAGGCGCAAGGTCTGGTGAGTACGGCGGATGACGGTGAACTTCCAACCCCAACTCTTGTAGCTTGGAGTCCGTCTGCTGTGCAGTATGAGGTCGCGCGTTGTCGTGCAGGAGCAGTGGAGCCGAGCGATTGACCAAAGCTGGTTGGAGACGTGCGAGCTTCTCCATCATTGTGTTCAGTTCTTCACAGTACACATCTGCAGTATTGCTTGTCCCGTTTGGCAAGAAGCTGTGATGAATTACACCCGCGTTAGACCACCAAACAGTGACCATCACTTTTCTAGGGGTAAGTTTTCGTTTAGGGCATTGTTTGGGTGCTGAACCAGGGTCCAACCAACTTGCTGAGCGCTTACGATTGTCAAACAGGATCCATTTCTCGTCACAAGTAACAATGCGGTTCAGAATTCCTTCATTTGTATGCCTGCTGAGCAGTGCAAGGCACGTCTCCACGCGTACTTCGCGCTGGCGGTCATTGAGTTCGTGGGGTACCCATTTGTCAAGCTTTTTTACCTTGCCAATTTGACGCAAATGGACCAATATTGTTTTGATGCTAACGTCGAAAGCTGCTGCTAATTCAGACGTGGATTGAGTTTCATCAGCTTCCACAATTGCCTTTAATTCGTCATTGACGACCAAAGTTTTCGGACGACCACGGGGTTCATTTTCAGGTCAAAATTTCCAGAACGGAAGTGGGTAAACCAATAACGGCTGGTGCGTTCGTTTGTAGTGTTCGCTCCGTAAACGTCGTTGATGTTGCGTGCCGCTTGTGCCGCTTTGCTGCCACGACGGTACTCATACTCCATAATTACTCGAATTTTTAACTTATCCATGATGACGAAAAATGTTCGAATGCGTTGAAAACAAAACACTAACTATTAAACAAATGACGTTTTTAGAAAAAAAATTCCATGTTTGTCAAATAAAATTAATTTGAAATTAGAATTATCAGACAAAAAAAAATATTTTCATTTGAAATGGCCAGTACGGCAAAACGGCAGTTTCATAGGTAAAGACCTATTATTTGGCACATCATCACATATTAAAGTATCTTGTAGCCTAATATTAATATCACAAAGTATTAAAATAAAATTTAAATAACAAAACAGGTAAGAAATATTTATGTAAATGGAATAAATTATTATCAGTCTGCATTAAACAAAGTCTATAATTTCTATGTTCTCACTATCCCCTATCTCTACTTCACTATCATTAACAGGCACATCATTCTCATTCCCTCGGTCCAGCACATTTTTATAATACATCAAACATCCCAAGTCTTTCCATTCTTTTCCCTAGTGTTTCTTTAGCAAATTGTCAACGTCATTTAATTTTGCAGCTTTGACAGGAACTCCAATCGGGATTGGGTCTAATTGTATGTCGTTTATTTTCTTACCCCGTTTTGTTATGGACTGAAATTCAGTCATGTCGTTTCTATAGGAAATTTCTCCACGAATACGTACTTTGTTAGTGGATTTGTGGAATATGATTCGTTTGCATTTGCTTATCTGGAAATGCCAACTCTGCGTATTCTTTAAGAATTCCTTACTTTTTGTTTTCCAGTCATATATTTGAATGTCTGTACCTAATTTATGAACAGTGGCATGCTGTTTTATAATACTTTCGTATTCGTCAGGAGTAATAATATTTTCCATCTTTCTTATTTGTCTTTCGTTTAGCGCGAAAACTTTATCAGCTGGCATGAATGAGTGCCCAGTGACTGGAAATATCATTTCGATATCTTTTATGTCAGTGGTTGTTTCAATAAGCCATTTCATAACCATGCATATTATTATCGAATTTTTATTTTGGCCACCGCATCCATCTGAAATCATTTACTTATATTAGTCAAATCAATAGAATTCAGACAGTGGTATAATGTAGAACATATTTCGTTAGAACCCTTAGCCGCCTCATCCTCTGTCCAAACATACGCATGCACATTGTTAGATGTTAACGGTGCGCGTGAAGAGCCGATAACAACTGTGAAGTTATACAAGTTCAATTGCCTGGAATAATAAGTGGCTTGATCTGGTATTTTTGGTAATGGCAGATTTTTTTCACCGTCGAAAGATAGTACCAGAATCCCAGGGTATTCTTCTTGCAGCATCTTGTAAAATTGCTTTGCACGTAATTTATGTATTCTAAATTGAGTCATTACTTCTTGTTTTTTCTCCTGTGAAGTTTCAATTTTGATTCTTTCTGTCATTTGAAGACAAAAAGAACAAACATCTGTTCTTGGACTACCGAACCCAATGTTGAAGCGTGTATTAAAGATCTTACGAAAGAAACATTCTTTTACTCCAAAACCAGGTAAAGCTTGATCGTTGTAAAAAATAAACATTTTCCTTATGTTTAAATTAGGGTGAAGGTACTGTCTTACTTTAATCTGTTCTCTACAATAATGGCTCTGTAATGGCTTAAAACTCTTGATAAATTTCTCTACCGCTTCTGCTTTGGACGCATATTCAAATCTTTTCCTATCACCACCTCTATTTTCTTTAGCTACACAGCCAGTTTCAAAAAATCTGTTAATAACTCCTCTGATTCTGTTTTCATTTATTCGAGTTGTATTTACAAAAGTTTTTTTACAAACTGGTAAAGGGTTCTTAGTAATACTATTTGGTACAAAATACTTGACATTGCAAGTCTTTGCTCTATTTATTCCTGTTCTTGGTCTTCGACGTTTTATTTTAGTAACTGTAATGTTCATTAAAATGAAGTTATCTTGATTAATTTTAGAAGGAGTAGCAAATAAGTTTTTGTGAAAATAGAAAATATCTCTTCCTGTGAGTGACATACATTTTAAACTCTTTGAATTATGCCCACAGTTCGTTTTTTTTGGCAATCCCGGTGCTGAGTATCTTAAAATATAACAATAAAAAAAATACATTAAAAAAATATATTCTAGTGAATAAAAAATGTATTTAAATGTAAAATAATTAATATTTGTTTAACTTATGTATTTATTATATTTTAAATCTTTATTTAAAAAGAACACAAATTTGATTTAATGTAAAAAAAGTAACTAAATAAGTAAATGTTATCAAACTATTCTTCTAAATATTTTTTAAATCTAAATAAATGGTCTCTAATACGTTCCTTAGAAAAAGATGATATCCCAGAATTCATGTTAAAGGAAAAAAGCGGGCAGCACCAAAACATTCTTATTAGCAGTAAGTTGAAAGAAGCAAGATTTTACTTACAGTTTTTCCTTCTTTGCGGCCTTTTTTTGCAAAGTTTTTAACACACTTCTTTTCCTTGCTTTGTCTGGCTCCACATTTACCACTCATCTTTCCATTTTAAACAATAAAACTAAAATAAATGAATTAAATCACACGAGCTTAACGTACATGGCGTAATGTTAAACCATAAATGGCGGATTTTGTTTGCGAATCGCTTGATCTGATTGGTCGATTTGGACATTCGTGGTTTTGATAAAAAAGTCACCATGGGACATAATTGAATTTGAAAAAAAACGTCTTTTTTAAATGAATTTTTCTTTGATTTGGAGAGGACTTACGTGAATTTGAACAAAACTAACGTGTGTATTTTTTATATAGATTCCATTCATATAAAAATGTCAATTTTGATAGGAGGTGGACATACGTGGGTTTGATATTAATCTACTCATATACAACAACAAAGGTTTTCTCGTTATTCTCTTCAAATACGTAAAACAGCATGAAAATAACTATTACATTTCAATAAAAGAAAGCAATTTACAAATTATTATCAAAAGACCACAACAATAAACCCTATAATTACATAGTTATACAACGAGAAAATCTCTAACCATATTACGTCATTTATTACTTCAAATAAGTACTTTATTATATGAACCTATATACAATAACGTTATACGATATGAAATAACCATAAAATTACAACAATTATGACAAATCTAAACAAATCAGTATTCGACAAATAGCCTAGGTCTAATTTCTATCTAAAACATACATAAAGCTTCTCATATTACGCTTATCTACCAATGAAATCTCTAAGAACTTTATTAATGTTATCAAAATAGCATTCAAAATATACCTTTACCTAGATTCCTAAAACATCCTAATTTCCTTTAAGAATCTTTTTAGACCTTGTTTACGTCACACTCGAAAATGACCACCCATCTGAGTACGGGCACAAGTAGCGATAGCGCTGACAAGCAAATATTACCATTAAACCATATAACTTACTAACAATTTGTACGACCCGGTGCTCGAGTGTGGGCGCAAGTAGTGAGGGCGTGGACTAGCGTTATTTACAAAACTACTTATATGACTATGTCCCTATTATGCCGAATCCGTTTCATGTTGCGTCGCAAACAACAATTTTCTTATTTCATAGGAACGCCGTTTTCACGGCGAACCGTTCTTAGTGCTTCGACCTTTCTTCGTGCTTCGATCTTTGAACAAACTTCGCGACTGGTTCACGTTGCGAAGTTACGTGGCACGTGATTGTAGAAAGATGTCTTCATTTGGTTGTCAAATTGCCTATATCTTCGCTTTGTCTAGAGCTTTATGTTGGACGTATTCCTCCGCGAAAAGGCGCGATGGACCGCGGTTTCTAATCTGTGCAAAGAGCACAAAATTAACTACGTCAAGGCGTCTAACGCAGGCGAAACTATTAAAATTCAGGTCGCGACTATTGATGAATACCGCGCTTTTACTAGATTACTCTCGGTAAAACAAATCGCCTCACCATACCTACGCCTCCCGGAGGAGCGTAAGTTCCGCGCAGTATTACGGGGCATCCCGTTCGAGCTCGCGAACGAAGAAGTCCTCGAGGACCTTAAGTCCCAAGGCTTCCCGGCTGAAGCCGTGCATAAAATGCACTCAAACCACGGCAGACGTTTTCCTCTCACCCTCGTCATCCTATCCAATTCTCCCAAATCGATGGAGATATTCAGAGAGGCTCGCACAGTCTGCGGCCTGTCGAATATCTCCGTCGGGGCTCCTCACCGTCACGGCCACCCTGGGCAATGCCACCGTTGCCAGCTTTACGGCCACGCAGTGGCTAATTGCTCAGCTCCTCCCAGGTACGTCAAGTGCCTGGATCCTCACATCACGAAGGAGTTCACTCGCACTCCCCATTCCACTTCACCCCTGCTTGTGTGTTGTGCGGCCAATCTGGCCACACAGCTAACTACAGAGGTTGTCCTCGCGCCCCTCGCTCCTCCTTCAAGAGGGCCGCACCCAAACCTACGCCGCCGCTCACTCCCACTAACTTCCCACCACTGTGCAACCGTGGTCCTCCGGAAGCAAAGCCCGCGCAGCCGAAACCGACTCCAGCGTCCGGCTGCCGCACCTTCCCATCCTATCCCAGCTCCCGTAGCTCCCGTGGGCCCGCGCTCACTCCGTCGTCTTCGCCTCAGTCGTCGTTGGCTGAGGACATGACGACATTCGACGTTATTCAAAACTTTGACATTAGGGAAATCACCGTACTCGCATGCAAATTGCGAGCCTCCCGCTCTCCTCAGGAGCGTCTCTTTGCATTAGCCGAGCATCACTCGCTTCTGAGTTCATTATAAATTTTTATAAATTCTATATGAAGTTTCTTGCCAGTTCTTCTTCACGAAGGTTTTTTTCGAACTGGTGGTAGAATCATGTTTTATTTGACGTCAATAAGAACAAGTAATTGTCAATGTTGAGAAATAAATATTTCATTTCATTTCAATATTTCATTTCATTTCATTTCATTTCATTTCATTTATAAATAGTTTAAATTCTTTAGTTAATACAATGATTAGAGCCTTAAATGCCACGTCCCGTCGTATCAAACCCAAGGGCTTATCCCTAATTTATTTCAACGCTCGTAGCCTTAGTACTAACCTTCCTGAGCTCAATCCAAAGCCACGCTCTCATGTTCCTCCTCACACTCGTCCCGATGGCACTACCGCCTTCAAAGAAGAAGTGAAAGCCGAATGCTTCGCCGACAGCTTTGCTTCACAATGCTCACCCAGCACTCAACCCGCAGCTATCATTGAGAACAAGTTCATTTCCTACTGCCTGGAAACGTTTTTACATAGTCCCAATTCACAAAGCTGAAGACAAACATAATGTTCTTAACTATCGAGGTATTTCCAAGATTAGAATTATTCCTAAATTATTTGAAAAGTGTGTTTTTGATATAATATATCCCAAACTTAGCTATGTAATTATTGGACAACAGCATGGTTTTGTCAAGAGAAAATCCACTGAGACGAATCTTTGTGAATTTACTCATAATGTTGCTACTTCAATAGATAAAGGTAGTCAGGTCGATGCGGTGTATACTGATTACTCCAAAGCCTTTGACAAAATTCCTCATAATCTACTTCTTCGCAAGCTTGAAGTTATCGGTATAAATGGTGATTTGCTTAGGTGGCTTGCGTCATATTTGCGGGATCGAAGCCAGGCAGTGGTTATTAAGGGCTTTTGTTCAACTTTTATTCCAGTTACATCCGGTGTGCCTCAGGGTTCACACCTTGGTCCCTTATTATTTAATTTATTCATCAATGACATTTATTCTATATTTCGACATTCAAATTGTTTACTTTATGCTGACGATATGAAAATTTATAAAAATGTAGAAAATTACTCTGAGTGTTTATTACAAAACGATTTAAATAATTTGTATAGCTATTGCGAAAAAAACTGCCTACATTTAAATATTAAAAAATGTTGTGTTATTACATTTACAAGAAAAAAGAAGAAAAATATATTTTTCGATTATAAGATTAACCACACATCCTTGACGCGTGTTACTGAGGTGAGGGACTTGGAAGTAATTCTTGATGCTCAATTGTCTTTCAGAACTCATATTGAATTCATCACTTCTAGGGCTTTCCAGATGTTCCAGATGTTCCAATGTTCCAGAAGAGGAGCTCATTATCCATTAATCTCTATTCTTATATTTTTGTTTATTTTGATTAAATTGTAATAATGTAATGTTTATTTTTATGTATTAATAATGATTTAACTTTGTATTGCTAAAATTTGTATTGCTGTAACTACCTTAATTGAGTTAGTTATTGGTGGAAACTTTATTGATTTGTTATATTATTTATATTAATTTATATAACTGTATTTATTAGTATTAAAATATTGTATGTTTCCCAAATAAATAAATAAATAGATCCCACCCACATCCAGGCGGTGGACGACGAAGTCCTCCGCGTGGATTCTCTCCCCATCACCGCCAACCCCGTCACAGTGTCTAATGATGAAATCTCTCTTCTCATTAGACATCAAAAAGGGTGCGGATGGAATTTCCAACCATGTACTTAAGCACCTGCCTCAACAGGCGCTTACCTCGCTAGCTATCATCTTCAATGCCTGCTTCGACCTTAGCTACTTTCCACAAGCTTGGAAAGAAGCGACAGTCATAGGCATTCCCAAGCCGGGTAAACCTCTGAATATCCTGGCTAATCACAAACCCATCAGCCTCCTGAAGGCCATGGCTAAACTTCTGACAGACAACTATCTGTTTCAAACGGATGGCGATCCCTCATCATTCCCCATCAGTTCGGCTTTCGCGCTAAGCACTCTTGATTCTATTCGCGGCGTAATAAAACGGTCGCAGTTTTCTCTGACGTAGCCAAGGCTTTCGATGAAGTCTGGCACAGCGGCCTCGTTTATAAACTCTATAAAATAGGCTTACCGGATCGCCTAGTCAGGATAATGGCGTCCTATCACAAAGATCGTACGTTTCGTTTTAGACATGAAGGCACGCTTTCCGCGCCTCGTCCCGTAAAGGCTGGAGTCCCTCAAGGCTCCATGAGAATCCAAGATTGCTGTGATTCGCTTCGACCACAAACGCCGTCGTCGCACCGACGATCCCCATGTTCGAATGTTAGGTATTCCCATCCCCTGGAAGCACAGTGCTAAATACTTAGGCGTCACCTTAGACCCGACGCTTTCTTTCAAGCCACACGTCGATCAAGTATCGAAACTCACCCGTCTCTACTTAGGCCGACTAAATAGTATGTTAGTTAGACATAGTAAAATGTCCTTTCGGAACAAACGAACGCTCTTTAAGACCTGCGTTAGTAGACCCGTCGCGATCTAGGTATGCCTCGCCAATCTTTGCCCAAGCCAAACCCTACCTTCTGCACAAACTGCAGGTAGTTCAAAATCTCTTCTGCCGCAGGGCCACAAAACGCACCCTGATACGTGCGTAAAGCGGACCTGCACAGAGATCTTGAACTAGGTACCTACAATGCAACAGCACCTCAAAATACTCTCGGAAGCGTTCTTCAAACGTTCCGAAACCCACCCCAATCCTTTAGCTCGAGATACAGTCTCGTATACTACCTATGTCTTAGATTCGAAGTTCAAAGTCACTAGGCCTAGGAATGCGCAAGCGTACTATCCCACGCAGCTGACAGACGATCTCAAAGCCCTTCTGGCCGCAAATTCAAATTATAATTCGAATTAATTTAATTTCTCTTTGCAATTTTGAGCACCTTCAGTGCTATGGTCTCACCTTCAGTGCTTTGAACACCTTCAGCGCTATGTAATTCCCAGCGGGTGACCCCTTAAGGGCCCCGCTGGTCGTCGCTTACATGAAGGCTGTGAGGCAAAAGATTGCCAGAGTCATTCAGGTGGTTTTTTAGTGGGTAGTGGCTCTGGTAAGCTCGGAGCGAGTCCCACATAACCTAGATCGCGCGCGGTGGGGTATGCGTAAGACCATTTTTTAAATCCTTTTGCCCTTCCCTTGGAGGCGAACAAAAATTTAAAAAAATTAAAATCTTAAGGTGGGTGAAATAAATGTCTTCTGGCTGCCTCTGGGCTGAGATTAAATACCTATAACAAAGGGCTGAGACATACTATTAGTATGTGACAAAACATTTAAGTAAGTTAGGGTTATTATTTATAGACATAAATTGTGTTGATGAATGAATTTATATAGTAATTTGAGGATCAAGGATTTGTTATTGGGATCTGTGAGGGGATTATATCATACTACAGGGAAGGAACAGTTAAAGAAAATATGGTCAACCGTGTTAAATTCATAACCACAGTCACATTGATCAGCATCTCATCTCATGACTCCTATAATTATATTCAAGAAATCAGAGGAACAGCAGTGACGAGCTTAGCCTTCAAATGATTGATGGTGTTTTTTTTGTAAATTTTTTTATATCTATATAATAACTACGACTTAGTGGGGATCCTTTTTAATTTTCTTACGATTTCCTAGATAAACAAAATTATTAATATGACTTTTTCACCAATCTAATGAAAAGTAGATAAGGTTACGTTACAAAAGACATACAAAACAAACTTGTATGTGAAATACTTTTGTAACCATTGATGGTTGAACTTAGCTCTTCAATTAGACGCCCTTGTCGTTACCAGGTAGTAGATATGTCCCGCAAGTCAGAGGTCCGGGGTTTGAGTGCTGGTCGGAGCCTAAATTTGTCTGATGAACATGGACATGTGTTTTCGGGTTATGGATGTTTTCTATAAATAAATATGTTTACTCTGGGATCCCCCATTTTATGTGTGGTCATCCATATCACAAGCTCCGCTTAGGTTGGGGCTACACAGTTGGTGTGATGGTCTGGGGATTTAAAAATACGAGGTTCAATAATTCATCTACTGTGAGTTTTAAGCAAGACAATAATTTTACAATCATTGTAAAAGAGATAGAAACACAGAAGCTCTAACTGCGATGTATTTATTTAAGGCTGTTTTCACATTGCACCGGACACAGCTAGCGGCAGCAGCGTGCGATAGTAGACAGTTCATTAGGACCGCGTAACCCACAGATTTACGCGTAAAAATACGACGATATGAAGACGGTTTATTCATTAAATGGTGCGTTTCGATTCCCACTAACAGCGCTATCAACACTAAAACTGCTTATAACCGTTCTTTTTCGTTTTAGCGCGCTAAAAGTGATATTTTTGCTATTTCAGTCAGAACGGTAAATAGCGTGTACGAACACCCTTATCTGCCAATCGTCGATTTTTGGGAAGGATTGTGTATACGCCGAACATATTGGTGTACCACCCACACACGCTCGCTCAGAAGTGTGCGTTGCGCGACAGCGTTAGTCGTGTTTAATTTTTTAGCTTTTTACTAAATGCAATAGACAAATGACATTGTGATGCGACTTTTATCACAATGTCATTTGTCACTTTTCTTATCAAATGTATCCCAGCATTTGATAAGATTCGCTATAATTGATCACTGCGCTATCAGTGCTAAAATTTAAATCGGAACGGTAAAAAACACACTAAAATCCTAATTGTTCCTCGCTTTAATCTAAAGTTATATCTTCATTAAGATCTTCGAGCAATTGTATTTGGTACTACCTATTAAGAGCTTCGGTGTAGCGATGGGTAACTCGGGAGTGATAGATAAAAAAGATATGTATCACTCCGTTTGGATCAAGCACTCTTTATATCCGTTCATATCCAAATGTATCACTGTATCTTTACAACTCACTCGCTCACGCACGCGTCGTATGATTATCTCGCTCGCACAATGCTAGGAAAAGAAGTCTCGCAACTCGCAACAAATAGTTTTCAAAATAAATAGTTTCAGAACCCGTTATTGGGTACCTAGTATAAATAGTTTAGTTTCGATACCGCATAATGGCGCCATCACTAAGAAACAGCTGCCGATTAAACCAAATCAATCAGTAATCTTTCATTTCATCATATCTTTTACATCTCTCATTGATATATTTGATCGAGTTGAGCAAAGCAAACCTACGGAGTAGCGACGCGCAGGCATGAGTGGGCATGAGCAACTGATACATTTGTGATAAAGATACAAAAGAGTGATACATATCACAGTGATCGTAAGATGCATATCAATCTTTTATTTTCAGTGATACATTTTGCACATGACTGCTTCGGTGATTGTATTTGGCACTACCTTATTAACATGACCGATATAATCGGCATTCGGAACGCATCACAAGACCTCTTTGTAGCTAGCTTGTCAAATTGACACATTTTTTTTAAAATTGCGTTTGCGTTTTGGGGATCGTCTGGCAAGATTCAGTAGATTTTTACATCAAACCGAGAGAGTTTGAAGCCAAGAAAAGCAAACGATTTATTAAGCAGTCATAACATAATTCAAAACTATTTTACCACACAGTAAATTAAACAAATAATCAGTTGAACTGATAATGTGTCCACTAACTATAATAAACAAACGAAACATTATCTTTGTAAGGTTTTATTGACTGATAAGATAAAATAACACTCTCTTTAATATGCATGAAGACATATATGAACTAAAATAAATTCATCTTTCATACTACTTACCTGATATTGTTTAAAACTTGAAAATTTTATGGACTTTTATTAACTGTAGAAATATGGAGCATTTCGGCTTGTCCCATGTACTACATGAACCAGATAAATATATCCCTGATACTTTGGATTTACTTGTGGATGATGAAGCAAGAGAGTATTGGATAAACACTTGTGAAAAATTAGTTGAAAAATATGTGAACCATGCTTTAACAAATAAAGAGGATCCTACTGTTGAAATTCGAGCACTTAAATTTAAGACCTGTTATGTAGAAGCATTGAAAGAGTTGAGGATAAATCCGCTGTAAGTATGACCTTAAATCAAATACTGTTGTCCTAGTAATTGAAACATACAAGTTCATGTACTTTACAAGTAAATATTTTTTGTAAAAATAACCTTTTTTTAGACAATATATTGTATGTACCAACTTTATTATCATTTATATTTTAGTGCCCATGGACAATTAACTATAAGATTACTCTTAGACATCAATGAGACCTGCCTGCGAGCTCAAGGGTTTTTTGATTTATGGAAAAAGCAGAAGAAGTTTGAAAATGAAGCAGCTCTTGCATCTCTCAGTACAAGATTGGCCGAAATAGATGCATTGCCAGATGAGCGTCAGAGATGGACAGAACTGTGCAGAGGAGTCCTTGCAGGTTCATTAAGTTTTCATTCAAAGGAATCCTGTTTCATTTAATAACTCAGATTTTACTTTAAGTGGAACTAGTTTCTGCAAAAAATTATACATAATATTTTATTTGCCTTTCAGGAAATATGTTTGATTGGGGTGCACAAGCAGTTGCATCAATCATGAATTGTGGACTTTATGAAGCATTGCAAAAAATACAAAAAAGACCATGGTTATTTGATGGTTTAGATAAATGGATATCAAAGTTAGAGGTAAATATGTCTTTTCATCTTTAAGGCTTAAACATATTTCAGAACTTTTAAGGTAAATTTTTATAAATAATTTCAGAAAACTGTTCATCGCTGTGCTGCCATATTCGTGGATAATAGTGGAGTAGACATAGTTCTTGGTATTCTACCATTTGTGAGAGCATTGCTTTTACGAGGAACTTCCATTATATTATGTGCTAATGAATGGCCTGCACTTAATGATGTGACAAATGTAGAACTTGAAGAAATTGTCCAAAGAGCTGCTTTAATCTGCCCCGTTATTGCTGCAGCAGTAGCTACAGGTGACCTGGTAGTACGATCTAATGGCCAGAGGGGTCCTTGTTTAGACTTCAGAACAATCACTATTGGTATGTATTACTGTGTGTAATTTTATTGCATATGCTTAATTACAATGCATGTTTAAAATGTACTACTGATACCACATCTCAATGTAAATACAATGATTTCAGGTTTATGTAATGAAATGAAAGTACGTGGAGTTGATCTAATAATAATGGAAGGAATGGGCCGAGCTCTACATACCAATTTTAAAGCTCGGTTAGCAGTAGACTCCCTTAAAGTAGCAGTTGTTAAAAATGCTTGGTTAGCTCAACGTCTAGGTGGACCACTATTTTCTGTCATTTTTATCTATGAAGACAAACCAACCTTATCATAATTTATTTAATGAATGTTAATAATTCAGTATTGTTTGTATAGTATAATTGATTGCTGTATAGTTTTATGTATAATTTTTGAGTTTACTTAACCCTCTCCATGCTGACTTGATAAAAGTCAATATTCAATATAAAATCTTGTACTCCAAACTTACTGACAAGTTATCTCATTGAAAAGAATTACTTTTATGAGTAAACCTAAGGATAAAGTTACCATATCAGAATTGGTCCAGAGGTTACCTTATATAACATATGAATGTCACCTACAATAGAATTACTGGTTTTAAATAATTTTAATCAGACTTGAGGAAGAACACTTAAGTTTTTCCTAACAGACAGTATTAAGTATCCCATACTAAAAAATATAAGCTTATTTTAGGTGCAATACACAAAACTGTTCTAGACAATAACAGAATTGTTTAATATCAAATCAATTCTTCCTTCCTTTTAATTAACAAAATTGTTACACAATGTATGTAAAATATTATACTTGTCAAGAGCACTGTGCTATATGTTGTTGGGGTAACTGAAAACTGAAAATCGTCATTAGATCACTCAAACCTTTCAAACAATTTAATGTCAAACAGTATCTGGTTCCTGTGATGATGTGGTGAGTCAACAACAAAAAGTGTCTGTGCTGCACCTTATCAACACCATTTTGTTTCACTGTATTAATGAAAAAATCATGTAAGTTTTTTGCTGTATTGATATAAATAAAAAATGATTGATTTTTCTACATTAGGTTTATTAAATAAAAAAAGACCCTTTGCACAGTCAACTCTAAGTGCTAATCATACAGTTTATTGAACTCATGAGTTCATAATATGTAAAACAATTTATTTAAAATAACAAATAAATGGTTTACCTTGGAGATATACTGTACAGAAAATCAAGATTAAAAAACATTGCCTAAAATCTAAATAAAATTCATACAATTCATCCTTTTGCAATATTCCTATAGTTTATGTAATTATTCTAAGAATACACAATCTACAATGGAATCAATAGGGGGAATTCCATGAAGTCAACATAACAATAGCTTCAACTTACAATCAACATGATAAATGACTCACTTAAGACCTATTGAGCCATGCAATCACTTTGAATAACAAATATGCCATTCCAACAGCATAAGCAATCTTTTCCTTCTGTTGTCTTTGCAGCTGCTCAGCTTCAATAGCCATCACTCTTCTGTTTAATTTTACTATTTGCCTGCGCAAGTGTACCATCTCCTCAGTTGTGGAAAGTCCTTCACCATGTGACATGGGAGGGGTTGGGTCTCTGTAATAGGAGGATAATTCTTTATTATGTAAACTGACTAAACAAATATTTACATTTAACATACATTTTTGATATAATATTCATATTTTTTAAAATTAACTTTTAAGTACACAATGTGTCTTTCATTTGCCGTGGCTACATAGATCACAGAGTGATTGAACTGGAACTAACCTTAGCATTAATCGGGACTCAGTCATTGTGGAATCATTGAAATGGTCTGGCCGAGGAGGAGTAGAACGAGCCCCGTCTCCTTGTGACCTAAAAGGTCTTATATTTCTTGGAGGAGAATTAGGGGAGCCATGCGGGAAGTCATCAGCTGAAGGAAAATAGTGTTGGTCAAGAGTGATAACCCTTGGTGGAGTGCTCACTCGAATCATTCCTGGATCTGTGGGTAATACTGCATTATCCAATTGTATTTCTCTTGGAGGTGCTTTAGTACCTAAAATTTAAGAACAATTAGTAATATTATGGTTGAAACAATTAAATTATTATAAATTACTAATTATTGAACTGAATTGAATTACCTATATGTTGATCTTGTCCAACAACTAAAATCCTTTCAGGTACTTTCATGTCAAATTTCTCATTAGCATAATCCCAACCAGATACAAGTCCATTGGGTTGACCATCATCATCACAAATATCACCAGTCGCCTTGATAAACAGACATAGCAATAAAACGATTAATAGCAAGTTAATGTTAAAGAAAATTACTGATAAAAAAGGAATTCTGGTTCAGTACCTTTATTCTTTGCGGCACAGTCATGTTATGGCTGATGAGACGTGCGTAAGCTTCATCTGATGTGTATTGCATCTTGTGTAATTTATCCTAGCAAGACAGAAATAAATTGTTTCTAATTTAAAATATAATAATTTTGGGTACGTAACGTAAAAAATATATTCGGGTAGACGTAGATAATTTTCATGCAAAACGATTGCATTTTCTCAGCAAGAATTTCATGTTAGAATGTTGTAGACGTAATTATACATTGGTCGTAACAAAAATATAGATTTTTATGTTAAAATAATACAGATTCTTACCTATTAATTTGATCAATGAAATGCAAGTATAGACCGAGCGATAAATTTGACAGAGATTGAAACACTTCCTTGATTGACACTAGTTATTGGAGTTAACGTTTAGAGTAAAAGATAGGTAGGAAACTACGCCATACAGCCTGCTCTTTCGTAAATATTTATTTCGCATTAGATTGACATTTCTTTAATTGAGCATTGAAAGTACCTTTTTAGCTATTGTAGAAGCCCCGTCTTATATTCGGACCAGCTCTTCTTAGCGCAAACTATTGAGGTAATAGGAACTATTTTTTTCTCAATTTGATAAAGAAAATCCCTCATGGACTGGCTATAGTGGTTATAATTACACTTGGCTGAAAGGAAGTTAACTAAATACATTTTTCTTTTCATCTCTAAAAACCAAAATAAACGTATCCATTACGATATATTTGCAATGAAGCAATGAAGAATTCGAACGTATCAAATACCTACGTGGATGTCCAGTACTTTCCAGAATCCAAAAAATTGGCCCTTAGCTCTGGCTGTTGGGTCAACTAAAGTAAGGAAAAGGAAATCGGAAAAAGAGTATTTATTGCTTCGTGAAAAATTATTAAACATGAACTTTATTTCTGTTTTAGAAATAGAGGACTTTAAAAACTATCTACGTATGGATTCGGATACGGAGTTGGGAAACCGTTTATTAAAAAACAAGGTACTTTCTTACGAGACAACATAAGTGCGAAACAAGTTTCCGAGTTTAAGATTCAATAATCTAATTGACAGTTTGTCTATATTCTCAACAAAGTACCAGTAGTATCTAGAATCTGTAGCTGCAATACATAGCTGTGTGCGACAGAGACAGCGCATCGTGCCCATCCGGACTGTCGCCTGCATTTCAAGCGTAGTGTCGCTAGTTGTTCCTATGGTATAAATTAGTTACACGCAAAAGTATTTCAAATAAATGTTTGCTAGGAATTCTAGGCATCTCTTATTTATTTATATATTTAAATTTTCTCACCAAGCCCTCCCATGGATTCGCAAAGCTTGGTAAACTTTGCGATGTCCTTCGCCAAGGCGCTCACCAGCGCCCTCGGTGTCCCTTTGAACAACGACGTTCTAACGCAGGCCTTACAGGCAACGATCGCGTCCCCGGCCCCTCAGGCCCCAACCCCGGCACCTCAGGCCACCAACGCTCAGACCCCTCAGGCCTTTAGCTCTCCTCCCGCGTCTCCCATGCCCTCCGACATGGACTGTGTATAGGTCACGTCCTCTCGCACATCGCGCCGTAAGCGTACCGCTCCCGGAAGCGATTTTGCGAATCCATGGGAGGGCTTGGTAAGATATAAATATGTAAATAAATAAAAGACGACTAGATTTCCTATCAAACCTAGCAACCCTAGCGGTTAACCTCCCTACCAGCGGTAGGGGAGCTGGGGACGAACGCATAGTGATGCCCCTCTTGGACAAGCACTGTAACTTCACCCTGGGAAGAAAGTCCGTGTACCGAGATCCGGACGTGAAGGGCCTTGGAAGCGCACCGGGTCAACGCTATCAGGCTTAGTTGTCACCGTTAAGTATCCACCTGATCAACGCGGGCGTCTACAACGGACTGTGATGTCAATAAACAACAACCGGCCGTAGATCTGACGGCTTCGCGACGTGAACCAGTTGTGAAGTTGGGTTTCACTGAAAGTGCGACATTGATTACGTTACGACTGGCCGAAACAGGCCGCAGAGCGAGTCTCTGACAAACGTAGCTAGCGCCCAGCGTCAAGTACGTAGCCAGAAGATCAGCCCGAGTCTTCCGAACGAACGTCGGATATCGACGTACGTAAGCTCAACTCTGTTGTTGCTGCTTCCCACCGAAGTTAGGTAACTATTCAAGGGGTGCACGAAAGTGCGGAATTGACTACGTTACGACCGGCCGAAGCCGGCCGCAGAGCGAGTCTCTGACTTACGTAGCTAGCACCCAGCGTCAAGTACGTAGCCAGAAGATCAGCCCGAGCCTTGCGAACGAACGTCGGATATCGACGTACGTAAGCTCAACTCTGTTGTTGCTGCTTCCCACTGAAGTTAGGTAACTATTCAAGGGTGCACGAAAGTGCGGAATTGACTACGTTACGACCGGCCGAAGCCGGCCGCAGAGCGAGTCTCTAACTAACGTAACAAGCGCCCAGCGTCAAGTAGCCAGAAAATCAGCCCGAGCCTTGCGAACGAACGTCGGATACCGACGTAAGTAAGCTCAACTCTGTTGTTGCTGCTCCCACCGAGGTGAGGTATTTATTCGAGGGTGCACGGAAGTTGGAATTGCTACGAGTTGTCGTGTCAGCGGCTGGTGCGACTGCGAACACGTCCGAACGGGGTCGGACGCAGAACGGGTCTGGGGCTACACTCGAGAGTGCGGCAGGAATGGCGTTAGACTATTGCTACGAGAGAAGTCGTGAGACAACAATCGTGACTCGGCAGCCGGGAGCGACCGTCAACACGTCCGAACGGGGCCGGACGCAGATCGGGTATGATGTATAAGTAAGTACGTACTTCTTTTTAAAGGTATCGAAAACTTTTTGAAGAATATTATAGAAAGCTAGATAGAGAACAAAAGAAAGACAGTAAGACTTAGAAGAAGTAACTTGGATCAAAAGCATACTTAATCAAGAATAAAAAAGTGTCAATGGAAAAGCTGGTGTTGAGGCCATCTATCAATATTCAAATGGCGGCAATAGAAATGGACTGTATAAATTAAATTATGCGCCTAACCAAATGGGGAGTAAGGAAACACCGACTAACCTGTATAATCCCTGGCTCCTTCTTCTGAATAGCTAGGTAGCTTTACTAATATATCACTTGACACATGGGTTATTGCAAAAGGAGCAAAGAGGCGATTTATTTATTCCATGCGCAACGTATTGCGACTCTCACTCGACGCCACAAACTAACTAGTGATGCTACGCATCAGACGAACGTCTTCCTAACTACAACACTAGGAACTAGGAACTTGAGGAACTTTTCAATTTGACAACTATTTTTGTTTTAAATTAGATTTTCGTTCATTTCTTAATTTTAAAATGACGGCTTTGGATTTTGGCGTAATGCCATTGTAGCAGGCGAAAGCCCCTCTCCTTTTCTAAAAGATATTTTAACATTCTAAAAGATAAAGAACGTAAAATAAATAAAAGTCTTGTATATTTATGATTTTTTTTTTAATTTCTAAATTTTGTTTTATATTTTTATATGCATTGTTTGTATTGCACGGGAGGCAAAATTTTATTTTCTAGAAGCGAGACATCAGTACCTTTTATTCAAATTCTGTTAATTATGTTACACCAATTAAACACCGTTATTCATATTGAGTAACCCAGAAAACATTTCTTGTGTGGCTCACAAATATACAAAGGTTTACCACACTTAAACCTTGTAAGCACAAAGCACTATTAGCACAAAGACACGGTAACCATTGTTAAGTCCTATCTCAGTTCTTGGAAAGTGATGAAAAATAACGTCCTTTCGGCTACTTTCTCATTCACTACACAGCACTTGTTGTACATTGTGAAGCACCGAATAAACGCATATTAATTACTATATTTGGTAAATGAGAGGTTATGTTTCAGAAATTGATCAATGCAAACTCTTCACTCGTCAATCATTGAAACCGTAATGGCAGATCGAGCTGATTGATTGAAAATTAAATTAAATTTTGGGTTTTCTGGCAATCAGCTGTAGTTACTACACAATAACTATTTCTGCCAATTTCAAGTATTAATATAATAAAAGTAGTTTTAACATAATTATAACATTGAAACATAACCTGAAACTGTACATCATTAATTGAACATAGTGTTATCGTTCATCATTCACATTGAAGTGACGCATGACAATTGTTCGCTCGAAAAGTAGCAAGAGATGTCAGCATCAAAAAGTTCTAACCATAGACATCAGCGAGGCGATAAATACATGGAGTAGCCGTAATGTCCTATATAAATAAGTAGTTATGTATATCGACGAGGAAGAAGAGGAAGAACTTGGTTGTCTCCCTTTACTTATACAAAAATGCTAATAAAAGAAAGAGATAGTACTATTTTTGAATGTTGTCACTAAAATATCAATCATGTAGTGACGTCATAGCAGGTGGCTAGCGTGCCACAAATCGCCATTTATTGTTACATTACTGTCAAAAAAAGCTGTCAAAAGTGATGTTCCGGAGCTTTGATTATTTAACCAGATATCGATGATCATTATTAATATGCTTTTATTTTTCATACTTTCGATGTAAATGATAACAGGGGCTTACGCAGTAAATCATATCGAAACGGTATTTGCTTTGCTTGCCGTTGTGCGAGTATTTTTGAATCAAAAAGGCGTGAAGAAAGAGGGAATTAAGCTTGCTTAGAATTGTTAAATTTGTTATTGAATATTAGTATATTATTGGTAGTTGTTTTGTCTGTTTATGAATCGTAATTATTGAAGACAAGCCAGACTTTAATTGATTGAACCGAAAACTTTGATGCTTGACCTTTAATAACTTTATAAGCAAACATGGGATCTTTCGGTGTTTTATTTATAATAGTGTACCCCAGGTCTGTACCAAAATTCAGCATGTTGGGAATTAATGCAAACTGACCGCTATTTTTCTGGCTAATTTGACGGGACTATATCAGGAATAAGAAAATAAACTGTATAGTTCTTTATTTTTTATATTAAAAGAATTATAATGAAAGTAAATAAACCATAAACTATGATTATTTTATTTACGTCAATCTCTCGCAAAAGCTCATTAAATTACAATATTATATTGCAAGTTCTATATTTCGTTTTAAAATATCGATAGTAGATTCGATACTCTCTGTGCAACGCTAAAAATGGACGCCATTTTATGTTACATTTCAAGTTTAGGTATGCACGTTTTTTTCGTACTTAGGGCCTGTCCATTAGTTAGAGGTCAATGATAGACATAATTCCTAGTTATTTTTGTATGAAGACTACCTGCTATGCTCGACGCTCTTCAGTCCGAGCGGCGGGTGCGCTTCTCCCCTCCTATGCGTGGGACGCTGTAGCGGCTGACCAATCGGTGTCAAGGAAGATGAAAGGGTAGGAGGGCGTGAACTTTAAAATTGACATTGATTGAATAGGTAAGTAATTTATAACGCGGTGTCCGAAAGATGGCGTCACCAGCTGGTCTCATCGTTTTTTTCACGATTTTTAGGTTTCCGTAGCCAAATGGCAAAAAACGGAACCCTTATAGATTATTATTATTTTGTGTTTTATGGCAATCAGCTGTTGTTACTACACAATAACTATTACTGCCAGTTTCAAGGATTAGTATACACACGTACTACACGAGTTTAATAATTTTGTAGCGATCAGCTGAGTAGAACTTGCAGTATCTCGAGCATTGAGTTACCTTGAACAATACAAAAACAGGGGGATGAAATAAGTTTTCAAAGATCTTTTTAATACAGAAGAGTATAATTACATATTTATAGTTGGATATTAAACAAATAGATAAATCTTCCAAGATCCTTGATAAGAAGAGGATTTTGAGAGGAGAGCAGTGTTTGATACTTGTAGGTTTGGGGAACTGGAGTGGGAGATGGTCATATAAGGAAGCTGGTGAGAGAGGGCAATTAAAGAGGAGATGATCAGTGGTTCCATCCCCCAGACCACAATCACAGATTGAAAAACTTCTTATACCCAGTTTATGAAGAAATACTGGAGTAGGTACAACAATGACCCAATCTGCCATCCTCATGCCATACTTAATCGCATCTGCGCCAGAAGTTTCAAATCCTGGCCAAAACATAGAAAGTATTCTAGCGTACCCATATTGATAGATGCTTTAGCAAAACTATCCAATGTACAATTACCTGCAATACCAGAATGCCCCGGTATCGAAGCTAGTGTAATGTTTAGGGATTTAAGATAGCAGGAGAACAGTACATTTCTAATTTGTAAGATAATTGGGAATCTAGAGTCTAATTTGAAAGGGTTACCCTTTAAGGCCTGTAAGGAGCTAAGGCAATCTGTCAAAATAAGGGAGTTAGACAAATTATTATCCAAAACATATTTTATGGCCCCAAGGATGGCTATGTCTTCACCAGTAAAAACCGTTGTTTGCGGTGGGCATTTATAGGACAGCAAGACGGAGTACTTAGGGATCCATACTGCAACCCCTACACACCCTGAGGCAGAAATTTTTGAGGCATCAGTGAAGATTAGGGTCCAATCCCGCCATTTTTCGTTGACAATCCTTAGAAATTCAATATTAGAATTTGGCATGTTTTTAGCTAAACCTAGGCTCATTATAACTTTGGGGAAATATACAAGGGATTCATAGGGCAGAGTATAGAGAGTTGGACGATCCATCCTGAATGTGGGAATAGGGGAAGTGTCTAAATTAGAGAGACTGTTAACCAAACAAGGAATATCCTTGTAGGACCAGAATGTAGAGGAAGAAGTTAATAATTGTAGATAGTTAAGTTTAGTGTTAAGAGGATGAGAATGAACCTGTTGGATGTTGGCAAGGAATCTATCTGCCAGAAAATGTCTTCGAAGATGTAAAGGGGGTTCTGCACATTCCACCTGCATAGCATTAATGGGCGAGGATTTCATGGCACCTAGGATGATCTGAAGGGCCTTACTTTGTAACTTATCCAGTAAATGTAACACTGATTTGTTACATGGGACAAGACAAAAAGAGCCATAATCTATAATGCTCCTGATTAATGCGTTATATAATAGTCTCTGAGTGTAAGGGTGGGATCCCCACCAAACTCCAGAGAGTGCGCGCAGTAAATTAATATTTTTTTTCACACTTTTGAACTACATAATTTATGTGGGCTGAGAAAGACAGACTTGAATTTAGTATAATTCCTAAAAATTTCACCTCATTGCACAATGGAATGGGAACACCTTGAAATGAGATAGCTATTGGGGGGAAACGTCTCTTCCTCGTAAAGATAAGAGCTTTACTCTTAGAGGGAGAGAGGGAGAGGCCATGGGATTCCAGCCAGTTGCCTAGGTAGTAGAGAGCAGAGTTAAGGCAATCCGAAGTTCTCTGCTGTGGTTACCTTCGAGTAGAGAGTGATATCATCTGCATATTGCAGGATATTGCAAAAGGAAGACACAGATGTGTCCAAATCAGAAGTGTAGATGTTGTACAGCAGAGGGCTTAAGACAGAACCTTGAGGAAGACCCTGCCAAACTAAACGTGGGGATAGAATAGAGTGCTGATGTCTGATTTGGACAGATCTAGACACAAGAAGGTTGTAGATGAAATAGGTCAACCTCACCGGTAAACCTAATCGCAGCATTTTCTATTTAAGTATCGGAAGTTGAACACTGTCATAAGCAGAACTGACATCCAAGAACAACGCCACCACCGATTCCTTATTAGACAGGCTTACCTTAAATCAGTGGTGAAGATGCTCAGGCTGTCCATGGTGCTCATGCCTTTCCGAAAACCAAATTGTGTTGAACTTAGCAGGTTTTGACTCTCTACATACCATTCAAGGCGATTCTGAATAAGGTGTTCAGTGACTTTTAAAGAAGTTGGGGCTAGCGCAACTGGTAGATAGGAATTATGGTCATCAGGGTCTTTGCCTGGTTTTACGATGGGAATTACTAAATAGAGTTTCCACGGAGCTGGTATCTCACCAGATATGAAGCTGATGTTAATTATTTTAAGTAAGGATTCTTTAAAGAAGATACCAGTCCTGGATAAGAAAGAATAAGGAATACTATCATAGCCCGGGGTCGAGTCATGAAGGTTATTGAGGACAACAGTTAATTCCTCCATGGTAAAGGGAGCATCGAGGGGACTAGATGAGGTGAGAGTAGAATAAGTGGAAGGTAGTAAAACAGAAATCGGTACATAAGGGGGGGCAATTTTATCTAGGAATTCATCAAGCCAAAGGGATGGGTTGTAAGAGAGCCCCGGTGGAGTGTATGACATGGAGCCGCGGAAGCGTCGAATGGCACTCCAGACATGGGAAGAGGGGGAACGAGGAGCTAAATTCTCGCGGAACTTACGCTACGCCTCTTTCTTCTTTTTTTAAATAGTCTCCTGGTCTGGGCTGACACTTTTTTAACTTGAATGTAATTAAACATTGACATAGTGGCAGCATATTTGCGGATAGCCGACCTGCGCATTCTGATCATGTCATAGCAATCCAAGTCCCACCATGGGGGGGATGATCGAAGTCTTTTATCTGGGTTCTTCTTTGGAATATGTAAGTCTGCTGCGGATCGAATGCAAGAGATTAGGCTCTCATAGCACTCTTGGATGTTATTCAAGGACGGGGAGAGAATGTGGGAGGACAAGTCATTAGTAGCCTTAGGGTAGTTGTACCAGTCAGCCTTATCAATTTTATGCTGCAGGAGGGGTGGTAACTTAGGAAGAATATGACAAGAAGAAGGGAGGGTTATAATTATAGGGTAGTGGTCACTACCATATAGGGAATTAAGCCTTCTCCAACTAATAGACGCACAGCCGCCGAGCACATGGAAATGTTACAGCACTAGGGTTCTGATGAGGGCCAGAAAAACGAGTAGGACAACCATCATTCAGGACATATAAATTTTGCTCATCAATTATGTCTGCCAAACGCTGACCAAGACCATCACAAGTCTGTGAACATTGGCTTTCTCATAGAACGTGATGACAGTTGAAGTCACGTTGAATAAGAGGGTTACTGGGCAAACGGGAAATGAGGGAGTGGAATTCATCTATAAGGGAAATAGTGGGGTTGGATATAAACCGAAACAACAACAAATTGAAGAATTTTGACAGCGAGTTTACTAATTTTAAATGAGCTAGGGAATTTGGATAGTTGAGTATGGAAGAGAAACCTTTACGAAGAGAGCTGCACCACCATGACCATCTGCTCTGTCATCTCTAAGACAGACAAACCCAGGCAATTTTAACCGACTGCCTGGGGATAGCCAAGTCTCAGAGACAGCAATAGCCAAAGGGTCGTGATGATTGTTAAGAAGAAGATTAGCAATAGAAGATAACTTTTTAGCGACGGAGGACGGTAGTGGGATGTCTTCAAATTTTGAAAGAATGTTCAAAACCAGGGAAATCAGCAGTTCTAAAAAATTGTCATTAGGGGAGCAAGAAGAAGTAGGGGGGAAGGCGTTACCAGATTTAGAAGATGGAGGGTTAGCAATAATAGCATTATGGGCAATTTTGTCATAGCCAGGAGATAAAGACGGACTGGGTTTGATGGTTTATATATTGTTTTTTTGTAAGAAAGATTCAGTGAAGAAGAACTTTTAGAAGCATCTGCGTACGATTTTTTAACGGTGATTTTAATATTTTATAATAAATTGATTTTAGATTTTAATGGTGATTTTAATATTCTTTTGCCGGGAATGTTCCGGGCAAGATTTGTCAGTTGCTAAATGAGGGCCTGAGCATTGCAGGCAGGAAACTTCAGAGGATGCAGGGCAAGAGTCACCTGAGTGAGACTGTGCACATCTGAAGCAACGAGCACTGGATCGGCATTAGGCTTTCACATGGCCAAATCTACAACAGTTTAAGCATTGTATAGAAGGAAAAATATATGGATCAAGAGTTAGTGATGAGTTAAATATAAACACTTTATCAGGTAAGCACTGTCCAGAGAAAGTAATCACTACAGAACCCGTGGGGGTCCAAGTGGAACCAGACTCCATGGACACTTTTCTGTTTAAGCGACGCGCCTTCAAAATTGTTATATCACCTTGGCTTGTGGAGATTGCTGATACAACTTCCTCCATTGACCAAGAAGTTGGGATCCTGCCGATCAGCCCCATTCTTGTTATATTATATGTAGCGGTTAAAGCTATATAGTTGTGAGATTTAAGACTCGGATTTCTGAGTAACTCGTTTGCTGCACATGCAGACGAAAATTCCACAGAGACCCGATTTCTGCCAACACACTTTATACCATCATTTTTAATATATTTAATGTTAGATGTAAATAAAAAATTTCCAAAATTTTGATGATTAAATGTACTGCCTGACTTAAGGTGAGTTTCTGACCTGGACACATGAACAATGAAAGGACCTTTGTCAGAACGATGGTAAGATTTTTCGTCTAAAAGGCTTGGGTGAGTGTAAATAAGGTTATTGATTTGGGATGGAAGACCATTCGAAACAGATTTTTTAGGAGTAGGAGACGAATCCCGATTTATACTCGGACGTTTTCTTGTTTGCACATGTTGAGAGAAAGGGTCGGGGGAGTTCTGTGAACCGCATTAAGATATTACACAAAAATAGAAAAAAAACAATAAATTTTGGAGGTTCCCCATACTTAGAACTGAAACTCAAAAATTTTGTTTTCATCAAACCCATACGTGTGGTGTGTCTATGGATAGGTCTTCAAAAATGATATTTAGGTTAATAATATCATTTTTTTCTAAACTGAATAGTTTGCACGAGAGACACTACCAAAGTAGTAAAATGTGTAACTTCTAAAATAAGAGAATGATAAAACTAAAAAAAATATATGATGTACATTACCATGTAAACTTCCACCAAAAATTGGTTTGAATGAGATCTAGTAAGTAGTTTTTTTTATACGTCATAAATCGTTAACCGCAATTTACCTTTCATACAATCAACTCAAATAAAAAAATGATAAATTAAAAAAAAACATTTAATTTCATAAACAATAAAACTTATGTTTTAAACCAACTCAAAAAATATATATTGATGCATTGTTTCCATACCTAGCAGAGCTTAATATTCAATTTCCTAGCGTGCAACGTCAACCAAATGCAATAGATTGCGGGCTTTATGCAATAACTTTTGCCACTTCTTTAGCGTTTCAAATTAATCCCTCTCTACACAATTATGTACAAGAAGTTATGAGATCTCATTTGCGCTGTATGATTTTAAGCAACGATTTTTTGCCTTTTCCATCTACTGCTAGATCTGTTCGTGGACGTCCGCCCGTAAATCTTTTTGTAGTGTTACTTGCTGCTACGGAACCCTTCATGGGCGAGTCCGACTCGCACTTGGCCGCTTTTTTTACTTTATTTTGTAATTGGTAATGCAGTGTTCTTATTCTGAGTTTGTCTCCAGATAAAATAGAAGCGATTGCCTATACCTATTCTTTGTCTATTCAATCAGTCAGTCGACGAACGAATGACGTGTGTGAACCGTAAAGTTGTTCACAAAATGTAAATTGATAGAACGAATACGAAACAATAGATAGACTTACGTTAGTTTGCTTTTAGTTAATTATTCTAAAGTGCAACGTTATAAAAGAAATGTTAAGTTTGTTTGTTAGATACTGAATTTATTATATTTCCAACAAAGTGTAACAATAACCTTTATATTGGAGGAGCTAAAGAGTGCACTATGAAATTTACCGGCTGGAGTATTCAGATAGCAATCACCTTGATAATAATAGTTTTCTCTGCAAATGGGTTAATTCAGAAGCATGATGAAAAAAAAACGAAATCAGTAACTTCTTTCGTTAGTGCCAAATGGGAAAGAACACCGATAGTGCTCGAACTTGCTGAATACCTTTCAGGCGAGAGCCTGGACCTATTCTGGTCATTTCTTGATGGTATTAATTCACTACGACCAAGCTTGGATTTACTAGGTACTTAATGAACTTTTATTTATTTCTCTCTTGAAAGTGTGAGAACTATAATACATCGACTTTAAGGGGAAAAATAATTAGAAGCTAATTGATTTCTTTTTATTTGCCAGTGAGCAGCATACTACTTATTACAGTTAATTGCAAGCTTTTATTTTTTTCCAAATTTTTCAAATTTATTTATTTATTTCAGATTTGCATCTATGATTGTTAGTAGACAATTAAGACTTGTAACTATTGTTAATAAATACCAATTATAATTTAAATTCATACAATTAATGTCAAAAAAATATATATTAAAAATCAAAAATTACAAATATTAAAAAGACAAGATAAATACATTATGAAAATAAATATTTTTCAATTAATTTAATTTACTTAAATTTTTTTGCTATTTACTGTACTTGATTAATTATATTACATAAACAATTTCAGAAACGGACAAACAAGTTTATGATGCTTGCATTGGAGTTGCTAGTACTTTGCTGGCTCCAGCTCAACTTAGAATGGCTAAGTTGGCTTTATCAATGCACACTATGTCACCAACTGTAAGGATGTTTGACGAAATAGCTACACAAAGTGGTGCCAAAGAAGTTGATTGTGGTACTTTTGTTGCTCTGGCATCTAAAGAAGTGTGTGACAATGATGTTTTGAGAAATGTTCTCAAGCAAGTTGACCAGTATGCTCCTGTGAGTAAAAGTTTCTGCATTTCAAATGGTTTAGTGACATCTAGTATAAAATTATGTGGTTTGTTTTATTTTATGTGTTTTTTGATCATGGCTTTCAGGAAGATCATAAGTTGGAAACTTATTTACTTGACCATACTTATCCAAGTAGTGACAACAAAAGCCTTACTGCCATTTTATATGGAGAGTTAGGAGCAAAGGAATTTACAGAAAAACATAAAATTTTGAGTGGATATGCTGACAGAGGGGTGATAAACTATGTTATTAGGTGGAATGTCAAGGTATGTAGATTAGATAAATATTTGTTCACTAGAATAAAATTATGAATACTTCTGTTATATAATTGTGAATGAAAAAGAGTTTGCAATATCTAATTGGTGACAATAAATGTTTTATCTATTCAATCATATTGCATATATTGTTTCTTCTAAGATAGAGATTATGTCACCTTATAAATAATTATAATATCAATAAAAAACAAGCAAGTATTATGGTTGCTTGAATAGTGCTCTAATTAATTAATACTTCTAATCTATTATCTATACCAGATTTAAAAAAAACATTTGTGAACAATAAAATGTCAATGACCCTTTTGATTTTAGTGATGTTACCCATACTGATTATTGAAATATTAAACCTAATCGCTTTGGCCAAGCGATAATCAACATCAACAAATCAACAAAATTATTTTCTTATCAAAAATATAATTTCTTCTTATTAATGTAATAGAATTCACAATAAATCAGACTATATAGTTAAAATAGTAGAATCAGACTAAACAAACATAAACTAAAATGTTTTCTTTCCAGATTATACAATCAGAACAAAAAACAAAGTAAATGCACTTCTAAAATTAATTTATATTTTTTATTCATATTATATAAGAGTTACTCTTTAATCAGTCTTTGTATTACTCAGAATCAGTCACATTTACTACATAATTAGTATGACATTCCTCAAAACAAGCAGGGCAAAGACGATTTTTGAAAATCTTATACCTAAAACTCAGTAAATTAATAACTCAGCCACAACTGACAAGCGTATAAAA
Source organism: Marasmarcha lunaedactyla (assembly GCA_923062675.1). Taxonomy (NCBI): domain Eukaryota; kingdom Metazoa; phylum Arthropoda; class Insecta; order Lepidoptera; family Pterophoridae; genus Marasmarcha; species Marasmarcha lunaedactyla. The sequence goes on along the minus strand of OV281342.1, from coordinate 6,721,089 downwards.
TAATAAAATTTTATATCAATCTTAAAAAAAAATAAGTTAGCCACTACAAATATGTTGTTGGATGACGGTTTTGCTGTAAAATTTTGAATTATCATCGTATTTCGAATATGGCGCTTCGCCGGGTGCTGTGCAGCCCGCTCGCTTGGCTCGTGCATGCGATAAATACAGCTTAACCTAAATTTAATTACTATGCTTTCTATAGAATATATAGTCGGTGTTACAAAATGAATTAGTTGATTTAGAGGCTATTTCATTTTCCCGTGGCTAACTTATGAAACTAGAAGATGTGCCCAATAAAGAAATTTGTGGCTTGACTTCCTTGACTTGAATTTCCCATAAAAAAAGAACATTTAAAATCATATTAATGTAGAATATAATTTTATGAATTTGAATAAAAAAAATAAAAGAACAAATTTAATTATAAAAGAGGATATTTTTTTCCCGAATCAGACTTATTGTAACAAAAAAAAAGACACATTCTAGTGGTACATTAATTCACGGAACTATAAACAGAACGAATTATGCTCAAAACACCTTATAAAAGATTCAATAACAACTACAATATTTTTCCAATGGCAAAAAGTCTTTGAAAACTATAATTTTACTACATTATACTGATAGCAGACACTATGCCGAACGATAAGTATAATAAAGAAACATTCATTATTACATAAACATATTTATCAGAGTGATTTAGTCTTATCGGATCTTGTTGTATTGATACATAAAAATGTCGATACGAATCAGGAATCGATACCTGTCATTCATTCATTTTCATACAATGTCGATGGCTATTCCTAATGTTTGCATTAGAAAAAAAAAGAAATAACCTCAACTTTTTTTATCTAATTGCTTTTTTTTTAGTTTTGTAAGTTTTAACACCAATTACTCCATAAAAGTTGTTTAATTAAAAGGCGGCAGTGTTTTCTGAGTTACTGGTGTGCAATTTTAGTGTCTTGGAAGTGAGATTCTTGATAAAAATGAAGAATTTATGTCCCGCAATGGTTTGTTTACAAAGATTTTTTTTAAATCTGGTATAGATTGTAACACTAAGTTAGAACTCTATAGTTCTAGCTCTTCTAAATGTTAAATATCAAATATAATTCGAAATGATAAAACTTTATGAATTAATAGATGCCACTTACCAGCAAGCAGGTAGCTGGGTTGTGTGCTAGATACAAAGAAGTAACAACATTATTTGATGTATTATATTATTACATCTGTATTTTTAGAATTAAAATTATAATTCAATAATTTTTCTTTGAAATAAATTTACAGCCTAGAGGATTACAAAAGTTACGTTTGTCAGGGTATGGTGTTGAACTTCAACTCAAAAGTACTGAATATAAGAGTCAAGATGACTCTACTCCTAAAGAGACGGAAGCTGATAATGTCTTTCCTTCTGAAGAAGAAGATGAGAATGACCCACAAAATCAAATTGATGGATTTAATTTTGGAAGACTAAAGTGAGTAGTAAAATTTTTATTAATTGTGTTGTTACACAAATAGTTAGGGCCAGTGATTGGTATTTGCAATAACAAAGAAATAAGTGGCAATAAAGTTTGTGCTTTTTGGTTTTGCTAAAAAAACATGTAATTTGCAATAGATTTAAAACTTTTCTTTAGATAAGTAATAAGTTATACAAAGTTATGACATAAACTGTACTTTATTTAAAATGATTATAATTCTGATTAGAAAACTACTATATATGGCTAGATGGCTGTTTGTATTCAGAACCTGGCAAGCTTTATGAATGCTACAAATACTAAGATCATTATTTCAGTAAGAAGGATGCTAATAAAAAGGTTTCTTAAGAATTTTAACATGCAGGGCCGCCCATATTCAATACATTTTCTTTGATGAGTGGCCTACACTTTCAGAAGTTCAGCTTTACATTCTTTACTGTATTAAAATGTTTGGATAGAAAGATTACATGTTCTTTTATATAGTTCTATTGTAATTATTTTTAAAAAAAAACCTAAATATCTAATCAAAAATATATAAGGTAAAATATGGATAATAGATATAAACAATATAATTAATAAAAAAAAGGATAACCATACAAACAACGTACTCATATATAATTTCAACTTAAATAACCAATTCTTATCCCAAAAGGAACCTTTTCCCCGCTTTACGGACACCTCTAGAGCGTTTCCGTCGACATCTGTCTGAGTCCAGCGAAGAGTTGGAGCCACTTAAAGTGTGGCAGATGCAAGCCCTAAGCATGCAGGCTGCAGCGGCGGTAGTCGATGCTCATGACGCTGGCGGTGATGAAGCGCTTAAAGTGCTTACTGCGATAGCGCAAAACTTTCCTATGCAGGTGAGGTATGGTGCAAAGTTGTTATGGGGTTCTACACTCCGTTTTGGTTTTAAGCAGGAGGCACATTCGGCTCGTCTCGCCAAAAACCCAAACGGCTCGGGCGGCATGAATATGTGGGGAGTATCCGAAAGCTATAAAGGATATATAAGGGAAATATATAAGGGAAAGGAAAATTGAAAAAATTGTGAATCACCAAAGTCCAATTATATAAAAAATAGTGACGCGCTCCGGCTGCGTGCGTATATAGAAAGATAAAATTTGTATTCTTAATAAGCACTTTATATGGACAAATAGGAAATAACAACAATTCTTTACACAAAATTTTTTTGCAGCAATCACCTCACCGGCGGCTGTCACGTATTTTAACAAAAACCGGTTAATGTGACATCTATTATAGTTAGGCATACAACCTAACGCTTTTTTTTGCGTGGGGAATTATGAGTAGATGCTAATAGTTTTCGTTAAAAGTATCATTAATAGTTTTCGAAGCTCACACCTATTAATGAAATTTATAGGCAAATTTTTTATATGTCGGGTTATGTTAATGAATTTTCTTTAGGATCTCATTGTAATAAAATGAAGTAGTTTTTTGTGTTTATACATTACAAACAAACATACAAAAAATCAAACCTGTTTGTTGTCAATTAATGTTTCTTTTTTTAAATATCTTCGTCTCTAGTAAGAAACAAACATTTCGGTTGCAGACAAAATCTCTTATCCACGTAAACGTGCCTCGTGCTTTCCGAGACGAAGTTCTTTACAACCAAGATGTATGGTCAAACTCGATAGGGCTGCGATCTTCCGAACCTTTGCTTCTAGTGAATGGTGCGCAATATGACGCCGAAGAGCTGGATGTAATGGCACTTTTGGCAGCTCTAAGAGAGGATATGGGACCTATGAACACTTTGCATGGCTTAGGTAAGTAGGAGTCGATTTTTTAAAATATATTATACAGGCTAATTTTAGACTACTTATTTTGCATTATTACTGACTAAAGTCAATATTGATTGTTGTTGTTTTAATTCCCCATGTTAGTGTTTATGTAAATGTTTGTAATAATAATAATAAAAAATCATCTTTTATGTTGTCATTGCTTAAGTATGTAATTTGCTTTACAGACTTAAATGTTATTTTTCAGTATGTCCGTGTAAGTTATGGTATTTTGCATAATTTTTAATAGTTCACTATAACGGAATTTGCGTAAATGTAAATAAAATAAATTCCAATTCCATGATATGGCTACATACTTTTATAAAATTTACTTAGTATGAAATTCATAGTTTTTCAGTTTTCATATACTAAAATTTATATGTTACTTCTTTCTGTGTAAACTACTAAACAAAATAATTCTAAGTAGGTACTTAAAATATGCATATTTTGTACAAATACTTGAATATGAAAACATTCAATTCACTAATAAAATTATGCATAAAGATTTCAAGTTATAGGCTTGCTTCCGCAGCTTACTTTACATTCACCAACATACAACAACATACATTGTAACCTCTGTTTCTAAACTTCTTTTTCAAAATCCACAAATTAAATAACTATTGACCCTTTTTCTAGGTTTATCAAAAAATTTGATCAATGTTCTAATGTCCCTGGAGCTGGGTGAATCCTATACTTGGGAGGAATATGGCTTGGACATCAGAGATTCAGCGATATCTTGGCTGAATGACCTTGAGACAGATGAACGGTACAAGAGGTGGCCCTCTTCATACATGGAACTCCTCAGACCTACATATCCAGGCATGCTCAGGAATTTGAGAAGGAATATGTATAATTATGTAAGTATACTAGCTGACCGGGACTTGGATCAAGAGGCTTAGCATAAGGCTTCCACTTTCAATCATAACAAGCGCTACGAAAAAGTGTTTATATACTCAATACTTAGGCAAATTTAGGTAGCTAGATAAACATGGACATAAAATACCAAAATAAATAATAATAGAGCTGCGGTCGGTATCCGAAAAATAAGATGTCCCTTTTGACAGTTGCCTAGTTGACTTGTCGATAAATGTCACGTGTCAAGTGATCGTAGAAAGATGTGTTAATTTAGCTGTCAAATGAACTGTGGCTTCGCTAGACACAGCGGCCTCATGTTAGACCTGCTGTATCGAATAATCAATCTGCTAGGTCTCGTGGAAAATTTCCTCTAAAGCATAAAATTAAGCTTAAACATGATGTTGTAATATTTATATATATATATACTATATTTCTCTAACATCAATTTACACACAACGAATATATGTATATTTCTTTTGCCAAATAAATAAAACATAGACAGTCGTCAAAACAACTAAGATGCTTCAATCAATTTATAAATTGATTTTGCGTACTATTTTTCTCACAGCAACAACTTATAAAATCTTTTTTACGATAGGTTTTAGTTATAGACCCTACATCAACTGCATCCGGACCATCTCTGAAGCTCGGTGAAACATTACTTAAGCACGCCACACCGGTGCGCGTGGGCGTGGTGATCGCAAGCGGTAAAGACATTAAATTAACCAAGGCTGTAAGGTCAGCCTTCAACTATGTGGCTCAAGAGAAGAACTCGAATAAGGAAGCATTTTATTTCCTGACGCAGGTGTGTATTGTTTTGCTAGAGGCATATTATTTACGCTTTTTTTTATACAACATTTTGAAACTATCGGTTTAAGTGGCTGAGTAGACAAACTGAGTTTAATATGATATAACTAGAAGACTCACAAAGATATATTAATGTTTTTATTAAGTGTTGGGGCTAGGCACCAGTTGTAGCTGCTGGGGGGCCTAGCTTGGGGTCTTGAGTTAATTAAAATACGTTTGTTAAAGTGGACTGTATAATAACTTGTAGGAAAATACAAATACGTTAACATGAGTGTGTGCGATTCGTGAGCGAGCGTTGAAGTTGGAATGACCGGCCGGCGGGCGCCCCCGCCGGTCGGTGCGGGACGAAGCTAGTTCGGCAACCGGTTTGTAGGCGCTCCGCGCCCGGCGATGTGACGTCAGGAACATACTCCCCGGGTTGATGTCTTCATCAAGGTAAATGTAAGAGCGGGCATATGTTGTTATATGCCCGAGTGATGATCCCCTTCCTGGTCTTGATGTCGGCGACTCTACTGCATCCATCCGTTCCAGTATGAACGGCAGTCACTCTGCCCATCATCCACAGCAACGGTGGCAGCTGGTTGTTTCGTACTAGCACCAGGGCTCCCGGCTGCAGGTCCTGCTGGTCACTGTGCCATTTGGTCTTTTGCTGCAGAAGGGAGATGTATTCATGAGAGAAACGCTGCCAAAAATGTTGCCTTAGTCTCTCTATGCGATCCCAGCGTGGAAGCCGCTGAAGGTTGACATCAGGCATTTGAGGACGAGGTACTGATGTGAGTGGTCGACCAATAAGGAAGTGAGACGGGGAAAGGTAAGAAAGATCGGAAGGATCTGTAGAGAGTGGCGTTAGGGGTCTAGAATTTAAAATAGCCTCAATCTGGATAAGACAAGTAGAAAGCTCTTCATAAGTTAAGTGAGTTAAGCCTATTACTCTACGTAGGTGGTGCTTTATGGATTTTACGGCTGCCTCCCAAAGACCACCAAAATGTGGAGTGTAAGCAGGTATAAATTTGAACTCTATGCCTTGGTTTGCAATATCGGAGCCTATTTCATTAGAAGAAACCTGTAAGAAGCGTGAAAGCTCATTGAAAGCTCCCACAAAAGTGGTGCCGTTGTCGGAGTAAACACGCTGCGGTTCGCCACGACGGCTAATGAAGCGACTGAAGGCTGCGAGAAATGCCTCCTTGGTAAGATCAGACACCAACTCTAGGTGCACGGCTCTGACTGCAAAACAAACAAAAACACAAATAAATGATTTTGTTAAACGACAACCTCGTCCTTTACGGTCGGCTATCAACACTGGCCCGGCATAATCTACTCCTGTGTTGTAAAAAGGAAACTCTAACTGTGTCCTGTCTGTCGGTAGGTTACCCATGACAAGTTGCACTGGCTCTGCCCTAAACCTAGTGCAGCGAACACAGTTACGTACTGTTAGTTTTGCTAAGTTTCTGCCGCCGATAGGCCAGTATGTGAGTCTTATGTTAGCTAGAAGTAATTGAGGACCGGCATGAAATAATGTTTTGTATTCTTTGGTAAATATTAATTTGGTTAAGTGATGTTTGCTACATAAGAGGATAGGATGCTTTACATTGTATGTGTAATAAGAATTATTCAGACGACCACCTACGCGAATTAATTTGTTTGAATCGATAAAAGGAGAAAAGCTTAATAATTGATTCTTTTTGTGTAAGACCTGATTGGTACTTAGAAGTATGTATTCCTCAGGGAACATTTCTTGCTGAGAAATATGTAAAATAAGATTTTGAGAATAATGTAATTCTGATGCTGTTAAATAGGAAGTCAATTTATTATTATGTTTTCTGCAATTATGAATAAATCTATGAATATAAGATACTATTCGAACTAGTTTTGTAAAGGAAGAAGATTTATGAATTAAATGAGATATTAAGTTCTGATTATTTTGTATGTTATTATCAACAGCTGTATGTAGAGACGTTTTCGGCAAAGATTGTAATGGTGTATTAGGAAATTTTGGAAAATCAATATCTCTTTTTTGAATGAATTCCGGACCTGACCACCAAAGCGTGCACGCGCTGATGCAATCAGCCTTCACCCCCCGAGAAACTAGATCAGCCGGGTTACTTTTAGAAGGAACATAGTTCCACATCTGACCGATCGTACTTTCTTGAATTTCCGACACCCTATTGCGAACAAATTGATTTAACTGATTTGCCGATGAAGAAATCCAACCCAGCACGATTGTAGAGTCGCACCAAAAGTAACACTGATCAATCTTGGTGGTTAGTGATTTGCGCACTTTTAGATAGAGTCTTGTCCCCATCAAAGCTCCACAAAGCTCTAAGCGAGGAATAGTGGTTGGTTTTATAGGAGCAACCCTGTTTTTTGAGACTAGAAGGCGAACACAAATTGTTCCATCGACTGCTACTGTTCTCACATAAACACAAGTGCCGTAAGCACGTTCAGAAGCGTCTGTAAATATATGAAGCTCGATTAAAGATGGATTGTCACATGAAACCCATCGAGGAATGCGAAGAGAATTAAGAGCAGGAAGCAATGTTAAGAATTCTATAAACTGAGATTCGATTTCTTTAGGAACATCATCGTCCCAGTTGCATTTAATTATCCACAACTGTTGTAATATTAGTTTGGCCTGAACTATGCATGGTCCAACGAGGCCCAGAGGGTCAAATACTTGACTTATTAAAGATAAGATATTACGTTTTGTAATTTTGGATGTAGGTTGTAATTCCACTGAAAATAACAGAATGTCTAAATTACAATCCCAGTATAAGCCAAGTGTTTTGCTAGGTAAAGTATCGTTAAGATTTAATGTTTTATTATTGTTTACTGTATTAGTATTAGTGACTGATTGTAAAATTTCAAAATTATTTGACTGCCATTTTCTAAGGTTAAATTTAGCTGACTTCAGCACATTAGTTACTTTTTTGCATAATTTTATTACTGAATTTACTGAATCGCCACCACTTAAAAAATCATCTACGTAAAAGTCTCGTTTCATTATTTCTTTAACTTGGGGATCTGAGCATTGTTCTGCTAAGGTGAAAAGACACCTGGTCGCTAAATATGGGGCTGATGCAGTACCGTAAGTTAGTGTATTTAAAGTATATGATTGTAGAGGTTCAGTGGAATCGAACCTGAAGAGGATCTGTTGTAGCGAGCGCTGAGAAGACTCTACTAGGATGCACCTGTACATTTTTTCAATGTCGGCCGTGACGACATATTTATGTTGTCTGTACCTTAATAGGATAGAAAAGATGTCTTCCTGTACAGTTGGGCCCACCATCTGTATGTCATTGAAGGACTTGCCCGAGGTGGTGGTGGCCGAAGCGTCGAAAACTACACGCAGCTTTGTGGTAGAGCTGGACTCGCGTACAACTCCATGATGTGGCAAAAAATAATTAATTTTGGAATTTTGCGACTTTGAATTCAGAGTCATATGATTAAGATTTATGTATTCTCGCATAAATTGTAGATAACTGTCTTTGAAGTTAGAGTCTTTTTCTAATCTACGCTCTAAGGAAAGAAATCGACATTTGGCCATCGTATAAGAGTCACCTAAACACTCAGGCGAGTCCTTCAAAGGAATAGTGACAATAAATTGACCAAACTCGTTACGTCGTGTGGTTTCATTAAATAACTTTTCACAAGCTTGCTCTTCTAAAGAGAAATTACTACAAGAAGGTACAGAATCGAGTTCCCAGAAGCGAGTTAGTTGTTTAGACTCCTCATTTGTAAGAAAATGACAGACAGGTTGAGTAATAGGCTGTGGAAAATATAAGCAGCCTGAAATAAGCCATCCTAGTTTAGAAGATTGCAGTTTAGGTTGACTATTACCTAAATTAATTGATTTGGAACCTAAGACGTCCCAAAACACCTCGGCACCGACTAGGATGTCGATTGAAGACGGTGTATTAAAGCAAGGATCTGCTAGCTGAAGACCTGGCGGGATAGGGATATGTCTTTTATCCACGTAAGACCCAGGCAGCGATTGAGTAATTTTTGATAAGACGAAACAATTTACTTTCTTTCGATAATTACTATAACAAGATTGCAAAGTAAGACTAACACTTTCTGAAGTATTACAAATTTGATCACAAATACCTGTGACAGTAGAGCTAATGCTTTTCTTTACCAAACCGAGCTTTCCACAAAGGTCTTGGGAGACGAAGTTAGAAGTGCTGCCGTTATCTAGCAAGAGTCGAGCAGTATGAAGCCTTCCTTTGATGTCTTTGACCCTCACCAAAGCTGTGGAAAGCAATACAAGAGCCTGATTATTATTTGTATATGACGTCACTGTACTTGAGGACAATGCAACGCTGTTCCCTGTATGTTTTTCTAATGATTCCCTATGTAAGAGGGTATTATGTTTAAATTTACAATATTTACAATGTGATAATTTACAATGCTTGTCTGTGTGACCTGGACGTAAGCAGTTCATACAAACATTGCTTTCTGAAGCTTTTTTAAAACGAGACTCGATATCAAGATTTCTGAAAGACTGGCAATTGAATAAAAAGTGATTTTGAGAACACGCAGGACAGGTTATTTTGTTAGTTGTATTAGTTTTGGGTGAGTAGTTGTAAGTTGTGTTGGAATTTGTAGTTGTAAGATAGTTTTTAGATCTGTTATTATCATAATTATAAGTTGATTTTAATGTTTCAAGTAAGTCTGCCCTGTTGGAAAGAAAATCTAAGAAGTTTTTTAATTTAGGATAGGTATTGTTTAAATTATTTTTATATTCCTCCCACTGACGATTGGTGACGGAATCCAATTTCTTGGTCATTATAAATATGACCAAAGTATCCCAGTGCTCAGTGGGCTGGCCAAGATTATTAAGTGCACGTAAATTTTTATTGGTCACATCTATCATATTTCGTAATTTTTCATATGATTCCCTTTGTATATGTTCAAAGTTAAATAAGGCTTGGACATGGTTATTTATAAGAAGTCTTTCATTGTCATATCTGTCTAAAAGTAACTGCCAAGCTATACTGTAGTTTGCGGCTTTAAAATCAATGCTTTTTATGACTAAAGATGCACTGCCTGTAAGGGCCGCGCGAAGGTAGTGAAATTTGTTTATATCTTGTATGCTATCGTTAGTATGAATAAGTGAAATATACGTATCTCTGAACTCGAGCCAGTGCTGATATTCGCCATTAAAGTGAGGCAAGTCGATCTTAGGGAGACGCACGAAGTCGTGTTTGCAGCCAGAGTCGCGCTGGTGATCGTCTTGTGCGGACGCTAGACTAAGTGGCGGTGAGGCGCTGTGCGAGCGGGCTAACAGAGCCCGCGCGCGCGACACCTGCGCGTAGTACGCCGACTCGAACTGCTCTCGGTCCTTGTACATCACATCGGTATTCTCCGCTAACAATTCTAGTTCCGTCTGCAAAACATCGAATTCTTTATATAAATTATCCATAAGACCTAATCTACATTCTAGCTCGGCCGCCTGAAAGGTGTCTAAAGCAGTGATAGGCAATAGTTTAATGAAATTACTAAATTGAGTAAGCTTTGCTTTTAAGCTGCCACGCTTCTTTATAAGCTCTTTCAACTTTGCATCTGCCATTATTAAGAATTAGGCAAAAAAATATTCCAACCGAAGACAAAAAAAATTATTAATTTAAAATGCGTATGATATGAATGAATATAATTGAATACGAAACGCAGCTGACGAACAGCGTAGGTATAAGGCGACAACCGGTTTCGTGGCAGTAAAAGACCCAGCGCCGAGCAAGCTACGATGAGTCACGCATGCACTATTCAATAAAAAATAAGAATTCGAATAACAAAGGGCTATGCATTAAAAGAAACAAAGCGTTTAAAAGATTTTATGATAAAGATAAGATGGACTATAGGCTAATTAACACCTTTTTTTATTTTTATTTTAAAGAATGTTTTAGTAAGGTCGCCTTGTTTTTATCAAAATAGACAATAAATAAGGTAATAAAATATGACAGGTGCACAAAACAACAAAACAAGTGCAATTAAGTACCGACTAAGTAATGACGATCCGTAAAAGCACTATTTTAAATTCTAGATTTAAGGATGAGGAGATAAAGAAAAAGAATAAGGATTCCTTATTGGAACGAACTCACTCAGTCTCACAAGGTGCCTCGTGGTGGATTGTCCTCTAAGTGCCCTCCACGATGTCTGGATGGGCGGGCGTGACACTCCAAAGTCCACGGAGATTGCGACACACCAACAAACTGTTAACTTTCACTTTCTGTAGGAAATCATCAGCTGAATCTCTCCGGGTGGTTTGTTCGCTACTTGTCCTTTGTGATGACGGGGCAACGTGGCATTCCAAAGTCCACGGAGAATTCTTGTTCCAAAAATCCGGCTTCATGGACCACTGTTGGGGCTAGGCACCAGTTGTAGCTGCTGGGGGGCCTAGCTTGGGGTCTTGAGTTAATTAAAATACGTTTGTTAAAGTGGACTGTATAATAACTTGTAGGAAAATACAAATACGTTAACATGAGTGTGTGCGATTCGTGAGCGAGCGTTGAAGTTGGAATGACCGGCCGGCGGGCGCCCCCGCCGGTCGGTGCGGGACGAAGCTAGTTCGGCAACCAGTTTGTAGGCGCTCCGCGCCCGGCGATGTGACGTCAGGAACATTAAGCGATATAACTTATTTACAATATTCATTAAGAACTCAACAATATTTTCGATTATTTTGCTCTCTGTATGTCGTTTGCATTTCTATAGTAATTAATTATTTAATAAAATCTTAATGAACCAAAACTTCACTGTGAACATTAAGAAAATTGTAATTTTTAGCTCCTAAACCCGGCTGACAAAAAGACAACCATAGACATGGAATATTTAAAACAGCAATTGAAGAAATACGCGTCTTCCGCTGCTGATATAGATGATATCGTGGCTGAGGACTCGGAATATAACTTCGGAAATCAACTTTCTGAAGAGTTTATCTCTAAAATTGCTACTGATAAGTTCCCACTGGTAAGAAGCACCCATATTTTTATCGATTTGATAATATTTTCAATTTTTATTTACCAATTTATTTAATTGTCTTATTTTAATTACAATTTATTGTGTACCAATAATAATGTATAGTAATAAAATTAATAATATGTTCAAAAAATTATTACACTCAAAATTTAATTTCAAAAGTACTTACAAACTTCCTTGTATTTGAATTTTTTTTACTATCAGTTGTCATATTTAAAAGCAGTATTATGCGTACATATTGTTACAAAAAATTTCGTCTAAAATTTTATTTGCGAAAATGATGAGAGTCCACAGTCACGCATTTGATGTCACTAATTTATAGATGTCCTTAAAGCTTTTCACACATTTCATAAATTTTCTTAAGTTTCAGTGAGGGTCACTTGCACTATGGTAACTTAAACTTATGAAACTTCGAATGAAATGTACTCCTTCTCAGATCCTAATAAACGGCATCCCACTGTGGGACGATAGTGCCAGCCCTGTGACGTCATCAGTGGAGCTATTAGAAGAGGCGTTGGTGACAGCCCTGTCTCGTCATACGGGAAGACTGCAGAGGGCTGTGTTTAGAGGGGAACTGTCTGACTCTGATGATGCAGTGGACTTCCTCATGAAACAGCCTCATGTTATGCCTAGGTTGGTGGAGTATAGAGTAGTTGGTATAATTGAGGAACTGCGTGCAGGCTCAGGTTCGCACTCGAATCCCCTGCAGTGTTGTCGCTCCTTAGTATGCGGAGCGCCTACAATAGACTGAACAACGCGCAAGCAATTCTCGCTTTAGCCTGAGCCTTCGCTGAGTTTCCCGATTGTACATAGTAGATGGACTGATTCTAACGGACGAATGAAAAAAAAAGACATTCTGTGATTATAAAAAGTAGTAAAAGCAAAATATTAACTGTCTCCTTTATGCTCATAAGCTTGACCTCGTGAGAAAGAGACTTTTTATGATGCCGTCACGCCATGCGCTTATTCATAGACATTTTTTTTGGTGAGGTTTTTATTATAAAGAAGGCAAAGAAAGTTCGCCATACAGCCTGGTCTGCTATGTATATTTCTTCTTTCTTTATTATGATGGTGATATTATGTGTGATAATGAAGATGATGAAGCTGAAAGTCAATAGTAAAGTGATAGACTATCAACAAGCGGTCTTTTTGGAGCATAACGAAAAATACTGTTTACACTCCTCATTGGGTCTTCCATTTAATGCACATGTCTATGATTATTCATTGCACAATACACTATCACAATTATGTAGTAAACACTTACTTACGTAAACAAAAAAGAAAAATCAATGAAGAGCACAACTTGCTCCGTCAAAAAGTCTTATTTACAGAGAAGCGCAACTTGTAAAAATGTTGAACGTGCCAGCTTTAGTTAACCGACCTATAGGTTAATTACAATTTTATGTCAAAATTATTTTAGTTACTGTATGGGCTGGAAAAGAATATAGTGAATGCTTAATTTACCGTCGCCAAAACTGGTATACTTGGCATAATAACCGTCCCGCACGAAGCACCTGTTAAACAACTGCAATTATCAACGTTGTAACTCTTTTGTTATGTTTTTATTTAATTTTGTACGTTAGGTAGCAACATAAAAGCCATCCCTTTTGAAATGCTTCGCTCGCTAGTCCTTAGAAATCTTCAATTTCCCATACTAATCGTCTATAGATAATGACCTACTAACGCTTTATTTTTAGACTGAACAAACGCATCCTGAGTTCGGAATCCTCACAATTTTTGGATTTATCTGGAGTTCCAAGTTCAACTGAATTATTTACTGAAGACAAATTGCACCGCTTATTGCATCTGACAGGTAAAATAATTATGAAACGTTTCGTTATAATGAATTTGTATACAGGGTGCAGCACAAAATGCAAGTCATAACTTGAATAGTTAAAGAACAGACAAAAAATTGTGTCATTATCTCTCGTGCGGTTTCACTTACAGACACACACACGTCTTTATATTCTCTATGGCTAAGGGTGGAACTCTATTATTGTAGAATCCCATTAGGACTGCTTCGTTTCTTTATTTCTTCTTTGCTTAGAAGAAATTGTCTGAAACGCTGGCTAGCATTCTGACACAAGCACATCTTTTCTAAATTTCGGTCAGTATTATAAATGTTTTAAAAGTATCATAGAAATAATTATAGACCATTTTACACTTATTATTTTCAATTTATTTAATGTAACTCATTATTATTTAAATGGAATTATGCCTTTTATTTTAGGTCGTGACGCACTAGCAACAGCGTTACCTTTGCTGAAATATTTTACTAAAAGCGAGAAAGCTGAAAAAATTTCGCAAACCATTTGGATCGCAGCCGATTTGAATAAACAAGATTCCAGACAACTACTTAGGAATGCGCTTACTTTTATGGTATTTGTACTTTATTTTATCATATGACTAAATATAACATACTAATTCTTCTAGATCACAGGTTGCATTTTTGTAAAGGGTTGAGTTCAAAATGTTCGTGTCGTCGGCCACTTATGTTTCAGTAAAATATATAGTTATAGTATAGGTATAGTATTATAATAATCAATAAGGTTAATACCATATTTTATAATCACTTGAGCTAAATACTAATTAGTATTTTTTATTTTTTAGTGTTACAATAGCCATCATTAGAGTAAACTTATAATAACTATATTGTATTGCACCACAAATTCTTTAGTCTAAAAATATTTGCTACTTCATTTAATAGGAAAAAATAGGAAAAATAAACAATTAACTACTAATTAATTATTTACTGTGTTAGTTTGCTATCTCATTAGTAAGCAGGCTGCATTCCCTTGATGCACAAAAACTGAGCGAATGTTTTTTTTATTGAGGGTTGCCGATCAAAGAAAACAGTTTCGCACATAAACCCAAGCAAATAAAAAGCACAAAAATAAAATATTTGACTATAAAGCTGACATAAATATATTTTAGTGATTTTATTTAATATGTTATGATTTCGACATTTTTTAAAGTAATTTATTCAACTGAATATCTTTGTCATCTATTTTAAATGATAAAGATTACGTTAAGTATTTCTTTTTGCATAATTATTAACCTATGGTTCGAGAACGAGGGTCGAGGGCCTGGAATGAACTCAACTATTTCATTAAATCTTTGATTAAAGTAAAATAGTGCCAAGGCCCTGACGCACGGACCTCATGAATCTTGTCCCCGTCGCCTGATTTAACTTAGTCGCGATCTGACTGTCTCTGCACAAAAAGAATCGAGGCGATAGCATTGCATTATTCTGTATATTTCTCAGTTTCTGTAATTTACAGTTTCAACAACCTAATATATTGAGTTTGTCTGAGAACCAGATCCACTGCTATTCCAACGTTATGTAATTATGTCATCTATCTTATCAGGTTCTAGTCCTGGCTTTCATTTGTGTGACGATCACAGATGTTTGTTCTCGGGTCATGGTTGTTTGTATTTATGAAGGGTGTCCCAAAATTCAACGTCAAGCCGAAACGGGA
Source organism: Marasmarcha lunaedactyla (assembly GCA_923062675.1). Taxonomy (NCBI): domain Eukaryota; kingdom Metazoa; phylum Arthropoda; class Insecta; order Lepidoptera; family Pterophoridae; genus Marasmarcha; species Marasmarcha lunaedactyla. Next base: position 6,705,723 of record OV281342.1, on the reverse strand, counting down.
CGTTAGAATAGATGATAACCATCATCATAAAAATCCGAAAATAATCCATCCCATGTTCTTTATAAATTATGGGAATTTAATAAAAATAGCTGAATTTCTCCATCTTTTACCATTTTTGGTTATTGTGGTCATTGCTGGTAATTTTTATCCTGAATAACATCTTAAATCATAATAAAAAATAATAACAAAATGCACCCAAATTTTCTTAGAAATAACACTTTTTGCCGAACAATGAATTCAACATTTTCAAAATATCTCGACTTTGACAGAGGCTCCTGAAAAAAAATTTCCTAGAGTGCCTTGGCCAGTGCCATCAAGAGTTGGCGCCTTTAATCAGGATTCCAAAATGATACAACACTTGGTGGGTTAATACTAAAAAATATGGGTAAAAAATAAATAAACTTAAAGTAATCAGATTTTATGCGAATACAGTTTAGTTAGCTAAAATGTTTCGGCTTGACCTTTAATTTTGGGACACCCTGTATATGTTTATTCTCGGCTACCCCGTCAAGCTCTGCTTACTCTTAAGCTTGCTCTGGGGCCATACAGTTGGTGTGTTTGTCAGGGGATTTATTTATTATTATTATTATTATTATCTTCCGCTATTTTAATTTAATCAAAGTTAATTTTTTCAATACTCGATTCCCCGTAAGTAATAAACACCTATAACGGTTTTCAAACTTATACATCACTTATACGCGTAATTATCGTAATTATCGTAAGGTATGTGTTTACAAAAATATTACCTACGATTATTTTCAGCGTGAATCATCTGGTGTCCGAGTAGCTTTCATACCAAACGTCGACGGCGACCCGAAGTCTGACCAAACTCTGAACAAGATTGTTCTAGCTGCCCTTGCCGTCCTTGAACCGCATAAAGCGACTAAATATGTTATACAGTTGCTAGAGAACGAAGGCTGCCATGAGAGACAAGACTGTGATATTCTTGTAAGTATTGTAGCAATTAAGATGGTCTCATCAATCAAATCATTTTCTATATACAAATTAGTTTCTATACCGAAACAGTATAATTAATTGCCTTGCTTCTTCCCACTTCCAATATGGCGCGCACACTTATGTGAGATTTATTTGTTAGGTCTGACACCGTATTCTTAGAATTCTTAAACGTTTACTAGTACCGCACTCGATTTAACATTAGGTGAGGATTTTTTACTTTAGTTGACATGTCTTTTCTCACTGGACATGAGAAACCAAACGTCTTGTCGAGGTTCCTTGTTGACTGATTTTGGCACCATATATTTTTCTTTTCGGCCAAACTGACAGTTCACTTGAACTTTAAACTACGATTCTGAATACCAATTATGAAGGAGAATCGAGAATTTCCTTAAAACTTCCTTAGGTTGTGTGGAGGAAATGTCGAATAAACATTCAACAATACGAGTATTAGTCTAGCTGTGTGAGTGCCTCACTAATTTGCTGTGTAGCTATTTATATTTAAAGCTATATTCAGTTTGTAGTTATGAATAAGTACAGTCTGTTTCTCTCTGGCAATTTTACTGTTATTATAAATGATTTTAAATAAAAAATGTTATCAATGCATAATACAACTTTTTCGGGTCAGCGGCCATTTTTGTACATACAGTGAATTTTTTTATCCTTTTTGCTACATGGTTTCCTTGGGAAACTTGCTCAGAATTGAGGTCCTTGTGACATTTTTCCAAATAATCCAAAATAATTTGATCTAATTCTACTTCCATCAAAGTTCTCTTAAGCTGAAAAATCCCTTTGCCAATCTTTTAACAGCCCGAGCTGGTCCCAGCTTTAAACAAACACGATTGGATACTCAAAGCGTCCCGCGTACTTTGCGCTCGAAGCTTCAAGTTGCGTGCCAGCGACAGAGCCGTCGTTCATAACACAAGGATCATTGGACCTTTGAACGAAGACGAGAGGTTTACTGTTGAAGACTTCTTGCTTTTTGAAAGGTAATAATAAAAATGTAATGGTATATCTGTAAATATTGTTATGTCGAATCGATTATAACGCCAATTTTTTCATAAGGACCACTCACAGGTAGTGTTATTAAATATAAAGCAAGTTGATGTATCAAAAAATAGAGAATTTATGAAATGTTAAAATATGCATTAGGAAGTTAATAATAATAATAATAATACACTTTACGGCCAAACTAGTTACAAAATCAAAATACACTTAAAACTACAAAAAAAAGAGAAAGACAATGTGGGCGGCCCTATCATTAAAAGAGTGATCTCTTCCGGGCAACCCTGAAATTTATAAATTATACATTTTCTAGAACTACTGTTGGGCAGTGCATTTTAGCAATATATTGAAGTAGACAAATACATATATACATACATACATACATACATAAATACCATCATTAAACTTTTGTAATAAATATTCTTATTGTATACCAATACATATCACAGAGAAAGATAATCATTCTTTACATTTGTTTTAAATGCTTCAAGTGTTTTTTACCGAATGTAAAGAAGTAGGGAGCGAATTCCATAGAGAAGTGGCTTTCACCGTGAACGACTGCTGATAAGTGCGGGAGTAGCCAGCAAAAAGTTACTGGCTGAGCGCAAGATACGCTCATGGTGCTGATGCTGAAAACTAAAACGTTCTTTTAAATAGTGGGACAGGATAGGGTTGAACAGTATTCCGTATAACAAATTAAGTATGTGAGCATTCCTTTGAAATCGATTTGGGAGCCACTTGAGCTTTTTGCGAAATTCAGAAACATGATCATATTTCCGCAAGCCAAATATGAATCTTATGCAAATATTTTGGAGGCGCTCAAGCTTTTTTAATTGCTGTTCCGTTTTGAAGTTTTGTATTTAAGTGTTATATGTAATATTTTTTCTTTCCTAGATACACAACTCAAGCGTACGCAGATAAATTGGCTGAGGTGTTCGATAAGAAGAAGACTACCACCTCGAACAAAATAGTCGAAGGTGATGATGATGATGAAGGTAACACGTTTGGCGTAAATATTCATTACATTTTAGTGCCTCAAGTTCTGCTTCTTCTTCTTGTCGTGTGAGGGAGTGACAACCTCTGTTGTCAGAGTTTATCAAACCTTTGGAAACTCCAAAGGCCTCTGACGTGGCTGAACGACTGTTATCATGAGAATCTAAAACTTTACATAATTTCCAGATGACATTGACATAAAGGAGCTGTCAAACGACGAACGTCTCAAGGTGATATCTGTGTTGGCGTCGAGAAGTTCCCGAGCTCGAACCCAGGTCCCACAGGGATTGAAGACCGAACACTCGCTCGTCGAACTACCGCCGGTGTTCAAGAATGAGGCTGCTGTCGAGGTAACGTGTTTTATATGTATACGTTTTTTATTCTTGACGTTTTCTTATTTTGTTTAGTCGAAGAGAGGTACCTAGTTGTGGAGTAACTGTGTTGCGATTACTAATTCATTATTCAATAATTAATATTTCTCAGAAGTTTCTATGTGATAAATATAATTTGTTTTAATTTTTCAGGTAGTGGCAGTACTTGACCCTGCTTCGACCGCGGCTCAGCGCTTGGCCCCACTTTTGATGGTTTTACGTAAAGTAGTCAATTGCAGGATCAAGCTGTTTGTCAGCCCTCAGGATAAGAATTCTGATATGCCACTTAAGAGGTAAGGCATTTTTGTAGCTCAATTATTATACTTCAATATCTTAGAACTGTAATGCTCATATTGTTATCAATAATCCTAAAATCGATTAAGTTCCGCCATTGTTCATATGTAACATATTGTTAATATTGTTCAATATGAAAAGAAACAAATCTGGATCTAATTCAAAAATCATGAGATATCACTTTTTTAATGATATTTTTTTGTCGCAGATAAAAGCGGTTAAGCTAGGAATTTCTTTAAAATTAAACACTGTACATAAATCAGTTATAATTTCCCAAAATATGTCATTGGTGCACAAGTGCAAAAGTGCACAACCGATTTTTTTTGCATTTATATAATTGAGTAGCGCAACCGCGAAAGTATAATTAGGCTGGCTACAATCGGCACTGCCGGAAAAGAGGAAAGTCAAATATGTTTAGATGAATGCCGCCCGGCCAATGCCGTTTGGGTTTTGGTGAGACGAACTGAATGAACCGACCTGTGTAAAGCGAGAATGGAAAATTTAGTAAATTTGACATGAAAAATAATATTAAGTATTAAATAATTGTGCTCTCGTATAAGGAATGAGTATCTTGTGATTATAATTATAAATAGTAATATAATAGTATCAAATATAGAATAATCAACTGTAGAGTAATTTTAGATAGTTTTAGGTTAATATTGCATGCTGTAATACAGTGAAATATGTGCTCAAAAATTATGTAGATAAATTGATTTTGATTTTTGATTTTGGACTACCCAATCGGCACTTTTATACAAATACGTGTAGGAGTTGGTTTAGACCGGTGTTGCCGTATAACAATTAGCTACCGCCATCCCGAAATAACATTCCATTTCATTCCTATATTCCCACGGGACCAGGGTAACAGATCTGAAATTTTAAAATAAAATCATAATTTTAAGGTAATTAACAATACTTGTTCCAGTTTCTATCGCTATGTGCTGGAACCCGAGTTACAGTTCACCGCCGCGGGGTCATTGACCGGCGGCGCGCTCGCTCGGTTCTCGCGCCTGCCGCACGCGCCGCTACTGTCTATGGAACTCAGGACGCCGCCCAATTGGCTCGTCGAATGTGTGAAGTCGGTGTACGATCTCGATAATATTAGACTGGCTGATGTTGAAACTGTTGTGCATAGGTGAGTGTTGTGGTCGTATATCTAATATTTTTTTGTATATTTAAGTATATGTACATATTTCGCTATAATATAATTGGCCTAACATGCAATACGTGGACATAAAATGTGATTTCCGTAGCCGTGATTATAGAGGGGTTTAACCAACATATACATATAAATGCAAAGTAAGATGCAAAGAAACTGTAAGGATGATTTTAAATATAATATGTAGTGAAAAAGCGATTGCACGGTGGTACGAAGCAAGATGTAATCACGATGCAGTGCACGTGCACTGATCTTGACATCTACTGACAAAATTAATGTAAATTATCTGTGTCAATTAAATTTACTTTATACAGAGTGTTACGTATACTATATATTGTCTGTGCTGTGTCGATTGTATTACGTACCATTATGTTGTCTTTGCCAGAATTGTCGTCTCGCTCGTCTTGCTTGGTCTTATGAATACAAGTATTTTAAATGTACAAGACTTATTTTATTTCCTCAAATCAAAGGATACAACATGGTGTCAGAAGTATAAAAATAATTACTTACAAGTCGGAATAAGTCAAGAAAAATTCGTCGGAAAAGTCAAGTGAGGAAAATAAAACTCAAGCGTCGTCTGTCCATGTGCTGCCAACAAAATGGCGCACGAGAATCGAAACTTTAAAACAGTCGTCCAGTCAAATAACAACGCTATGTTACCACCAAGCAACTTTGTCTTGGATATGCAAGCTTCAAATATGGCCATAAGTTGGCGAAACTTTAAAACGACTCTAAAAATCTACATGGTTGCAAATAACCTCCAAGATGAGACAAATCAACGAAAGGTCGCAATACTTCTAAACACTATAGGACACGAGGCACTCCAGGTCTTCTACTCTTTCAACATCGACATGTCGGAAATTAAATACGATGAGCTCTTGGACAAATTCGAAAAGCACTTCTTACCAAAAGTGAATACGTCAGTAGAACGGCACAAACTGTTTAATAGGAAACAGACACAGGATGAAGAATTTGAAGCGTATGCCACAGACCTGAAAAATATCAGTTTGCAATGCGATTTCGGCGAGAAAGCCGATGATATATTGAAAGATATATTTTCCTGGAATCTCAATACTACTTGCGCCTACATACGAGAACGGATTTTAATTGAAAAACCAAAAACTTTCGAGGATGCGCTAAGTCTAGCTAAAACTTTGCGAAACACAAAGATCGATTCAGCGTCGCTGAGTTCCAACGATTACAAAATAGCCGCCGTACAGGCCTCCAGATGTAGTCGTCAGTCAAGTCAATGGTCAAATCGTCAAAACCGTCAAAGATCACCTACTAGGGATCATAAGTCAGTCGCCTCTCGTCCAACAAGTCCGATGATGAACCATCAGTCATACTACCGTCAGTCAAGTCCTACGAGGAAAAGTCAGTCATATAGCCGCCAATCAAGCCCATCAAAATGTCAACGGTGTGGACAAGTCCATAGAACCAGATGTCCTGCATTAGGTGTTACCTGCAATATCTGCCACAAGCCAAATCATTTTGCCAAGTGTTGTCGCTACAAGCAAGTCCATCTAGTTAAAGAAGAAGAAGATTCAGTAGTAATAGGTAATCAAGATACATATTTTCTAAATAGTCTATTTACCAATGAAATTTCCTCAACTACAAAAAATAATTATGTCATAAAACTTAAAATATACGACCAAAACATTGATTTTTGTTGGATACAGGTGCAGATACTAACATTTTGTCATTTAATATTTATAAAAGTCTCCATTTGCCTTTAAGTAACATCAAAAGTAGTAGTCATAAGCTATCAACCTTTAGTGGTGAAGTCATACCTACTGTTGGCCAGTGCCCTTTGTCTGTCCATCATAATAACAATACTTACACACTTAACTTTCACATAGTAGACATGCCATGTAAAAATATAATAGGTCGCAATAGTGGTGAGGCTCTTAAACTCATCAAAAGAATATACAATGTCCATTTTACAAAGCCCATTGAGTCAGATAAAGAAGTTAAGTCAAGTTGTCAAAAGAAGTCAAGTTGTCAGAATGTAGCAAGAAACCTAATTTATTGGCCTAATATTTACAATGATATTGAGAATTATGTTAATAACTGTCATATTTGTTTAACCATGAGAAGAGGTAATTCTAAAGAGCCACCCCTGCCTCATGAAATTAAATTGATTCCTTGGTATAAAGTAGGTGTAGATTTGTTCGATTTGAATAGCCAAAAATATATAATAGTTGTTGATTACTTTTCTAAATATGTAGAACTTGTTCAGCTGAATGAAGGATCTTCAAGTAATATAGTCATAAAACACCTAAAGTCAATATTTTCCAGACATGGTATCCCCAATATTATGATGTCTGACAATGGACCACCTTTCAATTCTAAGGAATTTAAAGATTTTGCTTCAAATTGGCAAATTCAACACATAACATCAAGCCCTTACCTCAGTCGCTCTAATGGTCTTGTAGAAAGAACAATAGGTACCATAAAAAACATACTAAAAAAATGTTATTTAGATAAATCTGACCCACACTCAGCTTTGTTACAATACCGAAATACGCCTAAAGATAATACTCAATATTCACCAGCTCAATTACTTATGTCAAGAACACTTAGAACAAAACTACCTATTCTAGAGAATAAATTAAAACCTAAAATACCTAACTATAGTTTGCTAAAAAATAAAATGACAACACAGAAACACAATTCACAAATTTATTATAATCAACATACAAAACAATTATCTACGTTGAACATAGGTGATAAAATATATTTTAAAAAGCAACCAAACAGCGCTTGGATGCCCGGCACTGTTATACGAGTTGGTCCACAACCTAAGTCATATGTAATAGCTACTTCTGAAGGTACTTTCCGCCGTAATCGTCAACATATCTTGAAGCCGAAACACCCCATCATAAAAAAAAATAAAAAATCCTATTTTTTCTGTTTTGAATGTTGTGAGCTTTGACTTCTATTTTTGTTAGGGGAGATGTTACGTATACTATATATTGTCTGTGCTGTGTCGATTGTATTACGTACCATTATGTTGTCTTTGCCAGAATTGTCGTCTCGCTCGTCTTGCTTGGTCTTATGAATACAAGTATTTTAAATGTACAAGACTTATTTTATTTCCTCAAATCAAAGGATACAACACAGAGGTTTAATTAGACCATTTTAATAATGCATTTACAACACGCGCATGCGAAAATAGATAAAAATTTCGATTTATATCATTTTTATAAGGTATATTCATAAAATTAAAAATATTTCCAATCAACTTTCGCAACTGAACAGTAAGCTAATTCTTCATATAAAATTCATATTTTCAGTGAATTCGAGCTCGAATACCTTCTACTAGAAGGCCACGCGTGGGACATAACCCTAGGCACTCCACCACGGGGATTGCAATTAGTGTTGGGTACCCGAGACAAGCCGGAAATCATGGACACCATAGTGATGGCAAACTTAGGGTACTTCCAGTTGAAGGCTAACCCTGGAGCTTGGATTCTGCGGCTGAGACCGGGACGGTCCGAGGATATTTATGAAATTGTCGGGTATGTTATTGTTAAAATTTATTAGTAGGCTAATATTTCCTTAAGTTTCAACGATTCTACATAAATAAAACACCTTTTAACCGTTTAATTATATTTTTACATTTAACTCGAGACTGGGCCAGCACTTTCTGTGTTAATCCTGAATGCTACGCTCGCAGACATAAACAGATGAAGATGATTGTCTGCTTCATCACTGTCAAGACGATTGTCAGGCAGGCTGTTACGATGTTATAAGCCTAAATTATCATTATAAGTGGAAATTGGTGGTCTCATCTAGGCATCTTGCTAGCAACTATCGAATTTGAAGACTTATCTTATTTTTACATAAGTCTCTGTGGTTTTATCATAAAAAATTGGTATTCGTGCAAACAAATGCAAAATATTTACAATGACGTTAATTTCGTCATGGTTGTTTTTACTCGTCGGTAAATGATAAACATGTCATTTTTTGTCAAGATCTCAAATACCACAAGTTTTTTACTCTATTCATAGCGAATTTTGAGATTTCGTCAAACCAAGTTAATTATATACTAACCGTAATTCTACCTTCCAGCCACGAGAACACCGACACTCCAGCTGGCAGCCAAGATATCCATGTCCTTATGAGCTCGTTCAAGACCCACGTGATTAAACTTAGAGTCAACAAGAAACAGGACAAACAACATCTTGATCTATTGGACGAGGGCGATGACAAAAATGCCGGCGGCATTTGGAACTCTATTGCTAAGTGAGTAGTGTTAAAAGTTAATTGTTGTATATTCGTTTTTGATGCATCTTTACAAAAAGTTAATCTTAATAGAAAAGTACTTTTAATTTTATATCTGAGTTTAGTCACTGGGAAGTTAGGAAGGATATTTCGCAACGAAATGAATTTTATTCAACATGGCACGAATGGCACCTGTGCAAGTGCATAACGCGGGAGCCAGCCATCGAACTCCCCAACCGTATTGGATTTTTTTCTACATTTTCGTGATAACGGTTGACAACGTTAAATTATTTCGTGATTTGTAATTCTTTTTAATTATTTTTTGTATACATTAGTAATGGATGAAATAAAACTCTAACTAAGATTAGTTTTGTGGATGTGGATAGATCAGACAAGTAACTAAAGAGTATATGTGGAATAATCTTTATGCAAATAAAAACGACAAACGTGCATTTCGTAGTTACAATGACCTTCGGAACACAATTATGAACCTTTGTTACAATTTCAGTTCCTTCGGCGGTGGAGAGGATCAAGATACTCGAGAAGAAACAATAAACGTATTTTCTGTGGCCTCCGGGCATCTATACGAGCGTTTCATAAGAATTATGATGTTGTCTGTCCTAAAAAATACTAAGTCTCCTGTTAAGTTTTGGTTCTTGAAGAATTATCTTAGTCCGTCATTGAAGGTGAGTTTTTCAAAATATTTTTATAAAGATCTATGTTGACTTTTGTAACAGTAACTTTAAAAGATATACAATTACTATAGACCTGCACATCTATTTTGAATAATTTATCATAAATATCTTCGAAACGTTTTAAAACAGAATTTTCTCTGTTAAAGAGTTCAATATTACATTTTTTAAATTGATCTTTCTCTATAACAGGATATCCTACCATACATGGCTCAAGAGTATGGTTTCCAATACGAATTAGTTCAGTACCAATGGCCCCGATGGTTGCAAAGACAAAGAGACAGACAGAGGACTATCTGGGGGTACAAGATTCTGTTCCTCGACGTTTTGTTCCCGTTGCATGTCAAGAAAATTATCTTTGTGGATGCTGATCAGGTATTAACGCTTTTTAACTCACGACGCAAAAAGAGTGGCCTTATAAGTGTAAGTTTGTGCGTGTATGTCTCTGTATCTGTGGCATCGCATCTCCTATACGAATGAATGATTTTTATGTGGTTTTCTGTTTGTTTGTTTTCTGGCTGTTTTTTTTATTTTACTTACTGTTAGTAAAATGTGGACGTAAACAGTAACATCCAAAAGAAAAAAGTTACGTCCCTCGTGTCGTGGGGTCCGTCTTACCCTCATGTATGTTCCGCGACTTTCCATAGTTTTCGAGCTGACTTTAAAAATTAAAAAAAATAGGTGGAAGAAAACGAAGACTTTTTCGAGATTTTTTTTAACTGCTACTTTACATCCATGATTTGTACTATTACGCATAAAATAATCAGCTCCGTTACGATGAAAGCTGTGAAAATCCTGGTGTGAAGTTAAAATTTTCCTTCGGTGAACTGTGACTTAAAGGACTTTCATTTTCGGCTGTCGCGATGTACACCAGTTCTAAATTTATGAAAAAATGTGGTAAACATACTAAAACTATTTAAAAAATTATACCCTGCATTATGTTCTACTTTGAATCAAAAAACGAAACATCATGTGGCCACACCGAGATGACGTTTCCCTACAACGCATTGTTGAACGAAAATAAGAAACTGCATGCTTGTACTACTACTGAGCCTGTGACAACTTGTTGTCTTTCTAGCCTGTGATTTGTTCTTAGTTACATCTGTATGGTTCTAATAATCGAAATACACTGCGAGTTACGTAATATTTAAAACTAAGATATAGCTAACATTTGAATGACTTTGAAGGTGTTTAATGTTCGTTTACAATAATCATAATCGTTTTGGAAACCTGAAATGATAAAAATATCCTTATACTCACTGCCAATTACTAATAAATAATAATAAATCAAAGTGTTGCTGTTGTTATATCAATGGCAAATAATAATACCGGCTATAGTACAATAATTGAATGAAACGAAAAACTCCAAAGGAGTGCGTAAACTGGATAAGCGATAAATTGAATAATAAAAGTAATAACAGATCAATCAAATGTCAACATGACAGATAGCGCCATGTTTTCATTATGTAGTGTGGCCGATTTACGAATTTGAAAATGATTTCCTAAGACAAAACTAAATGAAATTATGTAATATTGGCATATAATACTCGTTCTATTTATTTAATACAATCCTAGGAATACCCCTACAAAAGCTAGCCAAGTGCCCCTATAAAACTGAAATGTCTCCTTTTCAACTATAAGTTAAAATCTAAACAGGTGCCTTCATGTTTGCTTAGTAGGCCTCAAGAATGCGCCAGAAAAAAGTAAAAGTAGAAAAAAGTAGTACTTAATGGGCTACTTTATGGAGGTAGAAAATTCTTAAAATAAGCCTGATTTAAAATTCTTTTTTGGTCATTGTATTATTCTTAAGATTAATTTATGATGCTGCATACTAACTGAAAAATAACTTGAGAAGTTTTGTTAATAAAATATAGATGACAATATGATAATAACAAAATTATTTTTTAAATTAACAAAATGTATCCAAAGTTTCCAATTGGTCAGATCAAAAATTCTGAAAAATATTTGTAACTCGAAAACTATAAAAATTCGCTGAGCGCACATGGGGATGATTCGGTTGCCCCACGACACGAGGGTCCTAACTTTTTTTTTGGACCCCAATGTTCGGCCACCCTCTATAACATGGTATTCATGTTTGTATTACCAACAGCTGCTTGTGCGTCGAAAATCCAAATTTGAACTCTTTAAGATTTTTCATTAAATTTTTATTACATAGCAACTGATTCGGTTCGTTTGGTTTCAGATTGTTAGAGCAGATCTAAAGGAGTTGGTAGACTTAGACTTGGGCGGTGCCCCTTACGGGTACACTCCATTCTGTGACAGCAGGAAGGAAATGGAAGGTTTCAGGTGAGGAACCATTCAGTTGAACATTTTAATTTAAAGTTCAGATAAGTTGGCGATTTATATTGTAACATTTGTTTAGATTAAGTAATTTGATGTTTGTAGTGTTTAATAGTTACATTTGGGAATGTAGAAATACAAAGAAGCTTTTAGTCCATAATGTGGTTTGTAATAAATCTAGAGAACACGTACAAATTAAGACTGTAGCTAAAGGGAAATTTTAGGTGGGATTCAGAGCCACCATTGAATTGCAACCCAAATTTTGGAAGTGAATAAATATTTAAGAAATTTTCAAGTATCTATTTTACTGTACATGTTTTTTTACTCAGATACTATTGAGATACAAAGAAACATTAATTTTATTACATTTTATAGGTGGTCTAAGTTTTAGTCTACTGCAGTCTTTATATTCTTACTTATACATATACTATACTTTATCGTTAGTTACAATATATCGAACTAAATACACACTGTCCCTGGCCTAGGTTCTGGAAGCAAGGCTACTGGCGCAACCACCTGCAAGGGCGGCGGTACCACATCAGCGCCCTGTACGTGGTGGACCTCAAGCGCTTCAGACGCATCGCAGCCGGCGACCGCTTGCGGGGACAGTACCAGGCGCTCAGCCAGGATCCCAATAGCCTGTCCAACTTGGGTGAGTGAAATATCCCCTTTTTGTTGATAAATGCTTTTTACCATTGGTGGCAATGAAGCAGAAAATCAGGCGTAGCAAGACTTAATTCGCAAGGAATACCCAAAGTTAGTTAGAAGTTCTTGATTTTAACGTAGTCGTAACGTAGTATATTGTTTGATAACTCTTTAAATTCTTATTATTCTCACTTTTTATAAAATACTGTTTTTAGAATAAATAATAGTATTGTTTTATTTGCCACATAAGTAAAATTATGTATATATTTATTTTATCTAATGTGAAACAATTGTTCATTAAACTATCCTTACGTGCTTGTTACGTCTCGTCAAACGGCTTATTTACATTTCTGACACGTTAGTTACTGTTATGTATGTGTGCGTGCTGCGTCACGCGTATAGTGTGGCAAACCAAATAAAAGTCAGTGCGTTACCAGCAGCCCTGTGTTTCACTCGCTTCCTACGTCCGCATATTTATCAGTGGCGACGAACATATAAGTACCCGCGTATTTTTTTAAAGAAAAAAAAAATGTCGTTAACTTTTGGCGTAATTTCTACGTTTGATCACACGCATCAAACTTGGAGGGATTTTAAGGGAAGAGTCACACAATGGTTCATAGCGAACGACATCGACACTATGAAAGATCCATTGGGAGTGAAACGGCGGGCGATTTTACTAACCGCACTCACAGAAGGTACCTACAGGCTAGCCGCAGATCTTGCACTGCCGAAAACTCTCGAAGAGGTGCCATACGAGGACATACTACTGCTCTTGGACACGCATTTTACACCGAAACAAGTTGGATTTGGAGAGCGGCACAATTTCTACACCGCTACGCAACTTCCATTCGAGACAGCGTCGCAATGGGCGGCGAGACAACGCGGGCTCACTGCGAGGTGCAATTTTTTAAAACATAGAAGAGGCACTGCGAGACCGTTTCATCATGGGGATGCTGCCGGGCGCTGAAAAGGAGAAGCTGTACGTGCAGGACTTGTCCGGTCTTAACCTGGTCGAGAATCTCCGAAGCGCGCGCGCGGCCGCGGTCGCCAGCTCAGCCACGGCCGCCGCCGCCGAACACGAGTTGTTCAAGATTAGTGGAAAAAAAGTGAAGTGCTCCGTGTGTGGTTGTTACACTAATCATAAATCGCGAGAGTGTCGTTTTGCAAATTATAGCTGCACAAAGTGTAGAGTAAAAGGTCACTTACGTCGAATGTGTAAATCAGTAAACTACGTGCGAAAAGACGAGGTAAATGAGGGCGGTGATGACGACGACGGTGAGTTACGTATTCACTCAATTCATAATATTCGATCGTTAAAAGGTGAGCCCTTAGTGGAAACAGTGAAGATAAACGATATCAAGTTACAGTTCGAGATAGATAGCGGCTCGGCAGTGTCGGTGATTTCTAAAAAAACATACAATTTGTATTTCACGAACGTGTCATTGTCAAATTCTAATAAACGTTTGATAGGCTATTCAGGCGAAGCTTTAAAGTGCGCAGGTTGCATAAAGTTACCTATGGAATGGAGGGGGCGCGAACACGTAATCCAGGTGTACGTAGTGCATCACGGTGGGCCGCCCCTACTCGGCCGCGACTTCATAGCAAAGTTTCAATTACAGCTGACACCCGTGTATCATTGTAATGCTATGAAAGTTGACGAAATCGAATCTTTGCATTTGCGCTATCCTGCAATATTCTCTGATAAATTAGGGTGCTTTAATAAATACGAAGTAAAGTTAGTGCTTAAAGAAGACGCTAAGCCGATATTGATAAAGGCCCGCGCAATGCCGTTCGCGCTCAAAGACAAAGTAGACCAAGAAATCGATCGGTTAATTGAGTTAGGTATATTACGGCCTGTAGATCAATCAGAGTATGCGTCTCCTATTGTTCCCGTGTTAAAGCGAGACGGTTCAGTGCGTTTGTGCGTCGACTACTCGGTCAGTATTAATAAACAGTGGTGGACCAGTACCCTTTACCTACTATAAACGAATTATTTTCAAAGCTGTACGGCGGCCAACAGTACACGAAGTTAGACCTGAAAATGGCGTATAACCAATTGGTTTTAAATGCGGAGTCCCAAAAGTATACATGCATCAATACGCACCGCGGCCTCTTTGCATATACAAGGCTGGTCTTTGGTCTGTCTCCCGCGCCGGTTATTTTCCAGCGAGTAATGGAAGGGTTGTTAGCGGGCATTAGCGGCGTGCTGTGCCTGCTCGACGACGTCTTAATTACAGGGGCTGACCGCACAGAGCACCTAAGTAGGTTACACCAAGTGTTAGGACGTTTACAAGACGCAGGTCTCGTACTACGACAAGATAAATGCGAATTTTGTAAAGACGAAATCAGTTATCTCGTGTACGTAATTAATAAAGATGGTTTGAAAAAGTCCCCGGAAAAAGTAAAAGCCATTTCCGAAGCGTCGGTGCCTCAAAATATTCAACAGTTACAATCTTTCTTAGGCTTAATTAATTATTATAGGTGTTTTGTACCGGGCGCGTCGAGTATTCTTTCACCTTTATATGAACTGTTAAAAAAGAATACCAAATGGAAATGGTCGAAAACAGAAAACGATGCATTTCTAGAAATTAAAAATAGATTAATATCGGACCTAGTTTTAGCACATTTTAATCCCAATGCAAAAATAATTTTAACCGTAGATGCTTCACCTACCGGGCTCGGTGCAATCTTTTTGCAAGTAGACGGCGATCAGCTGGAGAAACCTGTCGCATTCGCATCGAGAACATTGAATAGTGCCGAAAAGAAATATTCCCAAATACAAAAAGAAGCTACGGCGATTATATTCGGGGTACGTCGTTTCCATCAATATTTATATGGTAGATCTACACCGTTCATATTACGTACGGATCATAAGCCATATTATCAATATTTGGGCCTAATAAGGGTATACCAGAAGTATCAGCAAACCGATTACAAAGATACGCGTTATTTTTATGCGGTTATAATTATAAAATCGAGTATGTAAATAGTAAAAACAATTGTGCAGACTACCTATCGCGAGCTAGCTCCGCTCCGCCCGACCGCGCCGCGTTCATACACTTCGTTACCCGCGGTGCCCTGCCGATAACGGTTAAAGAGTTGAAAGATGAAACCAAGAAAGACGTATCGTTGAGTAGGGTTATTACTTTTGTATTAAAAGGGTGGCCTAAAAAAATGTATGACGACGAATTAAAACCATTTTTATTGTGTAAAACGCAACTAGCGTATGAAGGTGGTTGTCTAATGAGAGGTCACAAGGCTGTTATACCGGAATCTTTGCGGGAGAGGGTCCTCACGGAACTTCATTCGTCACACATGGGCATAGTAGAAGTAGTGTATAGTAAGTAAAGCATAGTAAGTAAAGCAGAAGCGAGGTCTAGGGTTTGGTTCCCGGGTATTGACGAAATGCTTGAAAAAATAATAGGTTCGTGCGAGACATGCGTTCAACTACGGCCATCGCCACTGCGAGCCGCGCTGGCGCCATGGCCACACCCCCCGCGCCCCTTTTACAGGCTACACCTAGACTTCCTCGGCCCGCTAAATGGTCGCATGTTTTTGGTTATCGTCGATGCGTATTCGAAATGGGTAGAAACGTACGAAATGAGAACTTGTACTTCTGCGACGCTAATTGAAAAAATGTACGAGTTTATGTCAAGATTCGGTTTGCCTCATACATTAGTTTCTGATAATGGCACGGCTTTTTGTTCACAAGATTTTACAAACTTTTGCGTTTTAAACGGGATAACACATTTAACCTCGCCAACTTATCATCCAGCCAGTAACGGCCAAGCCGAAATCTATGTTAAAGTGGTGAAAAAGGGTTTGAAATCAAGTATTTTGTGTTCCACGAATGTACGTGATAGTAAATTAAATTTACTTAAATATTTGTTTGACTATCGAAATTCCGTACATTCCCTGACAAACACGTCACCGGCGGAATTAGTGTTCGGTAGGAAGCTAAGATCGCGTTTGGATTTACTGCACCCGTCGACGCCACCGCCCACGTCTAGCTCGTTAGCCAGCTCTGTCAAATCTAAACAGTGTTCGCAAGTTGAAGCCCGTGGAGGCATTCATATAAGTTTTTCCTTTGGACAAGACGTTTTGTATAAACGATATATTAATAAAGACAAGTATAGTTGGTGCAGAAGTGTAATTGTTAAAAAACTAGGCAAACGCTTATATCTTATAAAGGACAGTTTAACTTCATTGGTTATTAAGAAACATAAAAACCAAATTATTCTGTATAAGGGAAATCTTCGGAAGAAAGAACTGTGGGACGTCACGGAACTGGACAATATAGCGCCGTCTGACGCTGACGAAACTCGCTCCAGCAGCAGTCCAGGGCTACTGGAAGAGGTGGAAGCTCCACCTTCGTGGGTGTCTACCACGAGAGGGGTGCGGTATCGAACAGCGACCACCGCCAACGATTGTACGCCAGCGCCGACTCCCGTGGCATCTCCCGCTGGCCCCGTGCCGGTCTCGCCCTGCGAGTGGGTCACGCCGCCGCCGCCGCTCCTGCCCGGCCCGGACAGCACAACATTTGTTATTTAGTTTCTTTGTGGTTGTGGTTGTGTCCCGAGTAAAGGGAAGGAACGGCCAGGGTAGTAATTGGAACAAAGGCGATTAGAACCGAACGCTATGCTCATTCGTTGACTATTGTAATTATTATTACAATCACTATTAATAACTACAACACCTACGATCAATGATGTCTATGGGGGCGTATCCCAATATATAAATATATTTTAGAAAATTATTTATTAGTAGATTCTAAGGAAAATTATCTTTTGCAACCATAAACTTAGCTTTCTTTTCTTGAAACATATTTTGAATAAAGCGAACCAATTTTCAATATTCTTCTTTTACAGATCAAGACTTGCCAAACAACATGATTCACCAGGTAGCCATAAAGTCCCTACCCCAGGAGTGGTTGTGGTGTGAAACTTGGTGCGACGACGATTCCAAACAGTACGCGAAGACTATTGACTTGGTATGTATTGTCGTTTTCGTTTATTAAATCTAAAGTACAGGAAAGGGAATTGTAAATTAATATTGACGTTTTATTAACATTTCTTAACATATGAATGTAAAAGATTGTTTAGTTGCGAATTGCTTCGGTGATTTTGCCTACTGAAATTTTTTAGTTTTGAATTTCCTTTGGAATTCATAAGTCTTTGAATTTCAATTTATTAAAAAAATTGAATGTTTTTTTCGAATTAAAATTTACGATTAATTTATAAAATAATTGATAATTTTTCCATTAAGTACATTTATTATTTTAATATTTTTTTAGCTTTGATGAAAATTAAAACACATCATTTAGATCTTAACATTAGAATATATAAGATAGATATCTAATAAGATATCACATATTTTCTTTCTGCACAATAAATACAATGTACGAGGGTGGATTGAAAAGTTCGCGGCCCAAATAAGAAAACACAGAAATAATGCATTTTTTTATATTTATTTTTCTACATACTCTCCTCCTAGGTCACAGCACTTAGTCCAGCGGTCCTCCGAAGCCTTGATCCCATATAAATAGAAGGTCTCGTCAAGGTCTTCAAAAAAAGCATCTACGGCCACTTTGATCTCCTCATTGGTAGAAAATTTAATTCATTCATGTTTTTTTAGTTTTGGAAATAGGTGGAAGTCAGAAGGTGCCAAGTCAGGTGAATTCGAAACCATTCTGCAGTTCGATTCTGCAATTCGATTCTGCAGATGTGTGAACACGAGCATTGTCCTGATAGAACAAAACTTTTTTGGTCAACAATCCTGGTCTTTTAGACTTTATTTCTTCGCGTAAACCACGCAATAGTGTATAGTAGTATGCAGAATTTACAGTTTGACCTCTTTCTAAGTAATCAACAAAGATGACACCCTTACAATCCCAGAAAACCGATGTCATTACCTTGTTTACTGAAAAACACACCTTAGCTTTCTTGGGGGTCGGAGATCCGGGTCTCTTCCATTGTTTGGATTGTTGTTCAGATTCAGGAGCATAGTGATGAACCCATGCTTCGTCCACAGTAACAAACCTTGCCAAAAATTCGTTTGGATCAGCTTGAAAAAGCTCTAAACAGTTTCTAGAAATCGTGAGCCGAGTTCGTTTCTGTTCAACTGAAAGGAGCCGCAGAACCCATCTTGCAGACACCTTGTGGAACCCTAATTTGTTGTCCCATCATGTTTTGTGTACGTTCGTATGAAATCCCTAGAGCTTCAGCTATCTCAGATACCTTCAATCTTCGTCTCCCATGATGAGATCACATATGTTTTCGATGTTTTCCGTAGCTGTAGAAGGCCGTCCAGACCGGGGGTCGTCTTTGATGCTCTCTCGTCCACGTTTAAATTCAGCTGTCCACTTTCGTATACGACGGAGCAGATGTTCCTAAAGTAGCCACCATACCTTCATGAATCTGCTTTGGAGTTAAGTGTTTCTTGTGGAGGTAATTGATCACGGCACGGTGCTCTGAACTATCCATTTTCAAAATTAACGAAACTTACTCTCACTTTATGTTCAATCAAATAAATAATTACGCATCTATCTCATAGAAAAATCGCACAGAGACTGACAAAGAGTCTAGGTTTCGTATGAGGGTAGTTTAATAATAGTATGGCAACGCTTTCTATGTTAGGCCGCGAACTTTTCAATCCACCCTAGTATTGTTCATAGATCCGTCTTTACCAAGTTTATGAATGCTTGATTATCGCGTATTCAAATAAAATGAAATCCATTATTCAAAAATAAATATGAAACATTGAATTTTATAGATAAATATGTTTAATATAATTAGGTTATATGTCTAATATGTTTTGTCGATTTACTAATAAACTACATTCGTGATACTTATAACTTTTAACAACGTGTTATTTGCTTCTATTCTGCTTAAAATGTGACCTGAAAAATCTGAGTTCAGTCTGCATAATAAAAAAATTAGTATTCTCAACTTTTTGGACAGTTAAATTTGTTAGGGCTCTTAATTTATATAATATGTCTTTCCAGTGCAACAACCCGATGACGAAAGAAGCCAAGTTGTCAGCGGCGGTCCGCATCGTGCCCGAGTGGCGCGAGTACGACGGCGAAGTCAAGGCGCTGCAGGCGCGCGTGCGCCGGGGGCTGTACGAGGCCGCCGACAGAGACCAGGTCCGCACCATTCTCGTGCTTAAAGTCCTTATAGCTTATTATTGTAATTTATAGCCAATTTAAGTTTTTAAATAATACACTTTTAATAATATAGACATGTCGAGCATCAAATGTAATGTAAAAGATAAATAAGTGAATGTTATTATTCTCTCAACTTACCAATAATGCATACAGAAAATTGTAGACGTAAGTCATAACTTCCCACAAACCAGCCTGTTTTCGACTACTGCTTAAAAGCAATATCTATTAACAAATTATTTCAAAAGAACGCTCAATTAAGCTTATTACTTTGTTTTTGTTCACAGGAGCTGGATACACCTGCTTTAGTTGATGCAGTGTCAAGTTCGTCAAGTAAGTATTGTAGTTTTGACTTTAAAATGAAGTATTAATATTAGAATTAGTCTGATAGTAAAGTTGGAAACAGGTAGGACAGTGTTTCACTTTGTTCGCTGTTTGAATTTCTACATTGTTAAATATATACTAACGGTACCAGATAACATTTTTGTTATATTTCGTACCCTGAAATACAAAATAATTGTTCATTTGTTTAAATGTTATTTTCAGGTAAAGATGCCGACGCACACACCGAGTTATGATGAACTAAAGTGATATAGTTTATTTGAATAGTGCTAAATATTCCAATTTTGTTGTTTGTTTGTGGGCGAGAATGAATGTGGATATGTTGTTTAGATTAAGCCTTTTGCTTATGTTGGTTTGATCGAGAATCTTTGAGGTTATGGAAAATTCGGAATAGTGGCCTCCATAACGCCTTTCTTGTAAATGATGGCGTTTAAACTTTATATTTGTAAAAGAAATGAAAGATTCCGTAAGGCAAAATAAATAGAGGTAAATGTTAAATTAAATGTAAATGTACTAGTAAGCTACTTTGAGCTGACTTAAAATTAGCAGAAACTTTTTAAATAAAATTAGTTTTGGTATCATTGATCCTATTCCACAGATTTCGTAATCATTTTGAAAACTTACTTTCTAAAGCTTACGCAAGTTGAATTGGCAAAAAAACTCTAATAAACTAATCTACTGATAAGTTCCCGATTAAACGAATGTATCAGCTGGTCCTGATCAACACATGAATTGCTTAATAAATAATTAATTTAAGACCCTACTGAATATATCAGGCCTTTTTAGAAATACGGTTGGTTATATCTAGTGTTTGTTGCTAACCATGACATAGATGTAAACAGGGTCCTACAAAGGAACTACATTTTTTTATTGAATACTTTAAATTATATCGATAAACGGTTTTATTTAGGCCTAGCATGTACTTTCATACTTATGGTATTACGCAGCATCGTTGAATATTTTGATTCAACATCATTATGTTCTTGTACTATAAAATTACATTGATATAATATTGTATTTTGTAAGAGCTTAGTAGCTATAAAAGATATTCGAGTCCTTTAGACGTCTATGTAAGGACTCGACTCATTTACATGGCTTAACTTTAATATTCAAATGAAAACAGTCTTGTTTGATATTAAAACGAACACATTCGTTATTCTATAATACTAAAAGACTTAATCGACTGCAGTCGTTTGCGAAATAACAAAGCACTTGACTTGGTGCGGTTGGTCCGCACCAAGTCTTGTAAATCCTTTAAGCATTTGTATGTGACTGCTCTTTTTTCAACATTAAACGACTTCGACTTCAGTTACTAGTCTTCATGACTGAAGGTTTGGGACTAAAAGTCTCAGTAAGTCGTGAGTTGTTAAAAATGAGTTAAGTCTTTATTATAAGCCTTGAAGGACTTAGTATTTTTTATCACTAGTTTAGAGTTGATTCACCTATAAACCTAAGTTAAGTAAGCAAAAATAGTATTTTTGAAAAGGCCAGAATATAATGTCGTAATACCTATTTATTTCTGTATGAATACGGACTAAAGGGCTAGATCGTTTGTCACTAATATAAGGAGAAGTGAGTGATTTTAGTTCATAAGACCGTACTATACATATTTATGTGTATATATACAGCGTGACTGGTCAATGTTATAATAAACCACATATGGTAGGGTGACGTATCCAGATACTCAAAATGAAGTAAAAAAAAACTGACAAGCAAAAGTAATTTAGGATTTTTGTTTTAGTTAAAAATTTACAACAGCTGATTTGACTCCTTATTAACCTTAAAAGTCCCAAACCTAGTTTTGACTAGGTCAACCCGCCCCCAAAGGCGCATCAATATAAGTATTTACGTTGAGATGTAACAAGAAACGAAATTACCAGGAGACAATATATACAATACATAATTGACATGATTTTTTTGTATTGTAAAATTTGAACTTTATTATCATAATTTGTTTCTAATATGTCCCGAAATTTTTCACACCCACTTCAAACGGGTAGATACAATTGGATCTATATGTACAACCACAAAAACTATTACATACATTGTGTTTTGGCAAATAAATGATTTGATTTGAGAAAATAACATTACAAGGATTTATTGTTTACACTTAGAGTTAGGGGTGTCAGTAAGGGAAAAATCCTAATAGTTTCTACTTTTTTATGGAAAAATTATGACGATATATTCCGTTAATTTCATCACCATAGTGTTTACATAACCGAAGTACATAGGCTATGTCACGGCTTTTTATAATAATTACCAGTTACCTTGTATATATAGATATCCACAGAGTATATATTTTTTAAACACGTTAGTCTATTATCTTTTGCAGTCTCGGTTATACTTATGTATACTTACATTATATTATTTATAGTGATATATTATACAGAGGACTATTTTTTATGTTTAATTTCATGTCTTTTTCAACTACTGTTATTTGTTTTATTTTATGTCCAAAATCACTCTTTTTAAAGTTGCCATAAATTTGTTTATTTTTATCTTCGATTAAATGCTATTCTGTACTTATAAGATAAACTGTCATATCCACATGTTAGGAACTGTACTGTTTCTTTGTCACTTGATCTTGTAAAAATTGCGTTTATGTTTGCACCAAGGTAAAATTTTATGTAATAAATTTGTCATACTCAAACACCTGTGCTCAATAAATAATCTTCTGTGTAAATAAAGATGATTTCATTCAACCTTTGTGTATTTTTATGAATATCATAAGAAGGAAAAAATTTCCCCAGTCTTCATACAATTTTGGACAAGGCATTACAGAGCTGAAGTTCGGCCACCTTTGTAGTAGGCACATGGTTTTATAAAGTAGACAACATGAAACTCCAGTACAACCTTAATCGCCTATCCCTTTGGCAAGAACTAGATGATTATATACTTATAATTATAGCACGAGTATGGAGAGCGTTTTAAGGGGGTTTACCACACCAATCGATCGTTGCTTGTTCCATGCTTCCGGTCGATCGGCGTCGATCGATTGGTGTGGTGACACCCTAACGCGGATTCACCACTTTAAAATACAAAATTGTTACTTTAAAAACTTTGCAGTGGTAATGAAGAAAAGAATGAAATAACCATGAAAATGGCTTGAAACATTTACTTAAATAAAAATATGGTGTGCGGTAGTGCAGGGGTTAAGGCGTTGGATTCTCGAGCTTGATGTCCCGGGTTCGACAACGCAGACTGAAATTGACCGATGAATTTATACAACTTATGTAAATGAAACCAACCGCCTTAACAGTGAAGAATCTTAAGGAAGGGGCCTGTTTCGTGCGCGACTGACTTGTGCGCGAATAGTACCTATGCACAAATTCCTAGAAGTTTTGAAGTGTCCTCTGCTTTTTTTCTTTTTAATATATTTTACTGTTGTCCGCCTGGTGTTTCATTTATCGTCATGCTCTTGAGGAAGAGACAGCGGCAGTGTTAAAATTAAACACGTGATTTCCAGATGCTTATCGGAGCGCAAACTTAACCGGAACCATTAGCTTGCAGAAACTTCTGAAATTCCTCAAAATCTATTTTATCCTACAGAGTTTAAGCCTGGAAATTAAAGCTAAGTAACTGCTCTACTACGTCACTTCCTGTGCCTTTCCTGACAGGAGGACCACTTTGCCGAAATTCTGCTCTGAAGGTGACCAAACCTGCAATATCAAACTGTTTAAAGAAAATTGTCAATGTTTTTATTTTTATAATTTTTTTTTATATATATTCTTCAACATTGACAATTACTTGTTCTTATTGACGTCAAATAAAGCATGACTCTACCACCAGTTCGGAAAAACCTTCGTTTTAGATGCTGTATCTGTAGATTGTTTGATTGTAAAATTTTAGTTAGATTTTAGAGTAATGACAAGTGGTAACAAATATACGATACATTTAGGAAACATGGAAATTAACTACATCAATTATTACATCTATCTCGGACAACTTTTAACTCTAAAAGACCCTATGCGCGAAGAAGCTAATAGAAGAATTACGAACAACTCGAAGAGGTATTAGAGTTTGAAAGAGGCTGTGAAAGACAAACAATTGCATATTAATATAGAAACCAAACTGTATAATGTTTGTATTCTGCCCGTCCTTACGTATGGATGTCAGACACGGACCTTAATCCAGGAAATGACAAGCAAACTAGCAATTTGCCAATACGCTCTGGAGAGGAGTATACTAAATATTAAAAGAGCAGATAGACTAAAAAACTGTGTAATCAGGTATAAAACAAAAACCGTAGAGGCTAAAAAAAGTTAGAAGACTCAAGTGGAGATGGGCAGGGCACAAGATTACGACAAATGGAGTAAGAAAGTGACAAGATGGTATCCTAGGAAAGGTGAAAGGAAAAGAGGAAGACCTGAAAGGAGATGGGACGACGATATAAGGGAAGTGGCAGGAGTCATGTTGAACAGAGTGGCAGAACATAGGAAAGAATGGAAACGGTTGGAGGAGGCCTTTGCCGATTGGCAAACCGATCTTCAAGGAATAAAGAAGGTGCAAATACTAGAATAAGTTATTTTTTGTTTAAATTTTATTTATGCTTCAGTCTATTGTTATTAGGTTAAGTTGATCTGACTAAGGCTATATTATAATAATATTATTAGTTCGATCGAATAATACGTATTATTGCAAACTTACGGGGAGTATTTCGAACAGCCCACGATTGTGCAGCACAGCTCACACACAATGAAGATTTCGCTATCGTTCTCAAACTTTTTTGCATTTTTGCGAAAAAACCGACATCGGTTGAGTGGGATAAGAGATTTCTGTGTTGCTATTGGTTGCAGTTAGTACATCATGTACAATGATTTGTTGAGTTTAAAATAAAAATTATAATAGAAATGCATTAATATTTACTGAATATTCAATTTGACTCTAATTATTCATAGATTATTAATTTTGCTGTTTTTAATCAATATTTTTAATCAATACATTCTTTCAAGTAAGGGATGTTAGTGTGACTTAATCGGTATTTCGGTGTATAAACTTTTTCTTCACAATTTACTTGGTATGTCATAAAAATTTTTGGTATAAAAAAGCATGCATTCTACTAAAAAGCAAGTTGTACAGAACGTGCACCACTAGTAGAATCGCTACGTCAGAACTTTGCTTCAATCATCACGCTCGCCACCTCCCTCCACTAGCTACGCGTCAGCTTTACGTGCTTGTACCTCTCAGCAGTCGTACAAGAGATAAGTAGTGGGTTGAATAAAACGACGCAATTCTAAGTACCAGTTATATTTATTTACAACATTCATTACACTACCGAAAATCGTAAAAGACACATTAAAACTAATACAATGTAAACACTTTCAAAAGAGCTTGTAAAATTTTGCTTTACAATATCAATAGAAAAATAATCTTCATAAATAATTCAGATACCTACGATGTTAATGGAAATAATAGAAGTGTAAATGAAAATTGTTACCTAGAAACTAAATTATATTACATGTTTAATATAAATAAATAATTATTTACATCTATAAGACTAACAACTCTAAGCTGGAGCTACGTTTGTGCGAAGCAATATTTATAGCGCCCTCAAAACAGAACTACAAACAATTTTATTGTCAAGTTAAAATGCCTTTTTTAACAAGATGTGCAATCCAGATAGTGATCTCGGTGTTGTATTGTAGTGATATTGATCAACTTATTTTTTGGTAGTAAAAACTGGAACTAAATAATTTGTCAAACTTTATTCAAGCTTAGAACGCAGCGCCACTGAAGAATACTGGATTGCAAATTTTGCTTTGAAGAGAGGCTCTAAAGCATAATTATTTTAAAGTTGAGGTCAGTCGGGGTATATTGGCAACGGGTCAAGTTTTAAGTGTTACCACAAAAATATTTAAAACTATCGATACTTATCAAACAAATAATGTCAACTTACATCCACGGGACAAACTATGATAATGAAAAAAATCGGCTTTAGGCCTGGTTGGGCGCACATTTTATGAGATTCTTATAAACTTGTTGTTTTTGATGAATAGACGTCGATTGTAGACTCAGATGCTAAAGATTTCCAAGGGAAAAAAAAATATATATTTAAAGAATGTCTTTTCTTTCTATTAAACTATAATTATCAGAGGTAATAAAAATATGTGACTATGCCCCGACTGATCTTATTATCCTACAATAATATTTCAAATTTATTTTAACTTTCAAAACTTAGCTTTTGGCAGCTATCAAGAATCCTAAAAACGCCACCTTATTATTCGTATAACAATACAGACACATTAAACGTTACCCTATAATCTAAACACCATAATTTAACTACAGTCAACATAAATAGAAAAAAAAGATAATTTTTACACCACATTATTACGAGAAAATGACTAGCTTTTAAAGTCATTATTTACGTTTCTATAGAATGGAATTCTTTGGTAACAAAGCCCCTATGGAGTTCGTAAAGTTTATGAAAACGCAACTGAAAGTAAAAATAGTTGTAACTCCTTGTATGCATATCAACAAACACCTTAAGCAATCAGTAAATCCAGTCAGTATTGAGTTGACCCAATAGTCTTCCATGCTACTGCATGCAACTTTTCATGTTTATACTTTCACCTTTCTATTGTCGTGCTCAAGATGTTTGACCTATACTTAAATTAGAACTGAACAAATTTCGTTATGTATATGGGAACAAAAATTATAATAACGTGACACGGAAGCGTGTCATCAGTTATAGTCGAAGAACAATCAGTTAATTGCAGTAATGTTCTTCGCTAGTGATCCTGCAGAGCTGGCAGTCGACGCGGCAGCACCAGTGGTGCACGCAGCGGCACCGCTCGAGCCGCGAGGAGCGCACGGCACGCCGCCCGCGCCCGCAGCACAGCCGCCCGCACCCGCCCGGCGCGCTGCCCAGTGTGGCGTTGCATTTCCTTGGGTAATCGAATTTTCGAATCAAATTTCGAAATAAAATTTATCGAAATCCGAGCTGACAGGTTTCATCATTCAATAACAAAGGCGCACGCCATTAAATATAAAATATATGATTTAGAATGAAGTAGTTACTTGGTAGATGCCTATCGGGTTTAAGTAAATAAGTAGGTAAGTTTCAGAAAGGAGTGAATAGTCTTAGCCGTTCTCCATTGACATTCGTTAGGTAGAATAAATTAGTACTAAGAGTTATGCTGATTCAACTTTTTTCAAAATTTTTAATTCTTAAATAGGTATGTAGAGATTTTTCTCGAGGATGATGTCAACTATGATTAGTGTGTAATACGAATTTGTCGAATTTAACCGCTTGTATATTATTGCTTGGTTCTCAAAAATTTCCTAAGAAAATGTACAAATAAAACTATGTAAGTACCTTCCCTGCGTGCCAATCGACCCTGCAGCAGGATCAGGCTCACAGTAATCCGGGCTCGGCGTGACGTATCTAAGGCGGGGTTTGGCGCGTCTTGCCTGTCGCCGCGTCAGCTTAAGCGGACCCGCGCGCGCCGCCTCTGCCGCTAGCGCCGCCGCCACCCGCCCCAGCGGTGGCAACGCGCGCCAGCACGTGCGCACTGAACAGGAACCGGATACTCCGTGACAGGTACATTTGGTGCGCATAGCGGAGGATACCGTCTGTGGAGGAGGTTTCAGATTGGTAGTTTTATCTTTGACATAAAAAGAAAATACACTTACTTTATGTACATGAATTTAAACATTCATATTTTACACATATTTTTTATTTTAGATAAGCTTTGCGTTATTTATTAAACTTTATTTTACTCTTTATCTGTGTAAAAAAACTATTCTGTTAAATTATCGGTATAAATAATTTATTCTTAATTATTTATTTATTTAATCGCAAGTATAAATAAACTCCGCAATAAACCCAACTCTCCAAACGACGAACACCCTCAAACGGCATCAGTTCAGGAGTTAACGCGGAACCCAGCCATCGCTCTCCTCAACCATATTAGAGGGAATTGAGCGACCTGCCACTGGACGCTACCGAAGACGTACTTTAGTGACAATAACGCTTTAGACATTAATCGGACGAATCACTAAACGAACAAACAGACTCATTACACATGTTTTATTACAAATACTTGTAGGGCCAAAGGCTTTTATCGTCCAAACAATCGAATAGTTTATAATAAGCGTTAGGACACAATTTTTGTTTTATAATTTCTTTGCGAAATAGGAAAAATTTGGATACTATCCGAAACCTTACTATAAGGGTGTGACGGTAGAAACCGTCGATCGACGTCTACTGTTCTATTCTACCATCGATCGAATAAATACAAAGTTCATATAAAATTTACCAAAAATATGGTGTGTGGTCCAAAGAGAGAAAAAAGAGAGGAAAGAGAGAAGATGAAAACTGTATGAGGTAATAGCATCTGTTATTAAATACAAATCAAAAATTAACTCTGCTGTATATATCCAAGTCATGTTTTTTAATTAAGTGAATTTATTTGTTTGCATTGATATAAATAATATTATAATATAAAGGCAAGGTCATATGGTTTGGTTACAACAAATGCAAAATGGTAACATTATTTTAGTTCTCGAATAAATAACTCTTTAGTGTCATAATTCAGGGATCCCAACCACGCAAGTACTTTCTTTTTACATTCATTATATTGTGGAGAGAAAACATCTAGGTTTTTATTAACTCGATTGTAGATTCCTGCTGAAAGGGAACTGTATTGTGCTGAGCAAACTTTGTTTGTGTCGGAAGAACTTTAAACTTTTCTTGTACTTTCGTTTTTGTGACTTGTGCTATGTCGTACCTGATCTTTTATGTTTCTTTAGTAATGTTTGTATTAAAAATAGTTTTCTTACTGAGAGCAACGCAGAATCAATATATAGTTGATCGGTAGAATATCTATAGGGTTTGAAATACATGGTTTTTATCAAGGCACGATGCGAGCGTTCCACCTCTATAAACTTCGTTTTCACCGCACCAGCCCACACACGAATACAATACACAAGAATAGAGTGAGCTAAAGCGGTGTATATTCTGTTCAAGAGGATGTTTGGCGAAGTTCTTGGAAATGCATGTCTTAGTGTACGAAATATCCATGTTAATTTCCTCATACATTCTGCTAGTTTTTCCAGGTGACCAGGAAAGCCTCTGATCTATTATAACTCCTAGATACTTATACTGTATGGCTTTAACGACTGGACAGTTACAGTTAATATTGGTGGTATCATTACGATTGTGAACTCTTATTGTGAAGCTTTTATTGGACTGATTATTATTGTAAATGCTAAAACATACATAGTTAGTTTTAGATGTTAAATACATCTAAAACTAACTATGTATGTTTTAGACATACAAGACAATACATTTTGTGGCATCCGACTAGAAATTTCAGCCATTACTATTTCAGTACTTCTCCTAACAGCCTCCCAAGAGATTCCAGAGAAGACAACAGCAGCGTCATCGGCGTACGAAAATATATTAGCGTTGCTGATATGATGGTTACATAAATCATTTATTTGCATCAGAAATAAAGTAGGCCCAAGGTTATGCCCAGAAATACAGTTGAGTTTACAGGAGTCAGTTCCTGGTTCTTAACTGCAATGTTTGTATTTACCTGTTCGACGTTTGGCAAAGTAAATTTTACACATTTAGTTTTGTTTTTATTAAGGAGCAAATTATTAGCTGACAACCGCTTCACCATTCCACACACTTGGGGTGGATTCATATCATCATAGGAGTATTTCAAATTTACCTACTGATAGTAGAATTTACTGGTGAAGTTCAGTCAGTTCACGACAACTAAGGGACAAATTCTTAAGAAAAACACAACGAATAATACCTAGGTATCATACTAGGTACCTTTAGTCGGAATATCATAAAATATTGTATTAACAGTTCAATAAAAAATAGGGTATTAAACCAATCAATAAAACTAAGCAATAAGATAGTTAAATAACCTATCTATAAAATAAAACATCAGTCGTCATATTCTCCAGTTCATCAAAAAACGTCGATACCCCATGTTTTGAACGTACCTTTCTTCCAAATCGCAAGTTGATGAGATTAGCGGAGGCTATGAGTGGTCGGAGGCTATCGAGCCTGGTCTGCAGGTCTACCTGCGGGTCGAAGCGGGGGTCGTCGGCTGCCATGCGGTACTCGATGTTGCGGTAGCGGGACTGTGGCTCGTCGTAGTCGTATCTTAATGAATAATGCCGTGGTTACTAAGTTTGTTTGTTTGGTATTTATTTTACCTTCAGGTTTTTTGGTGAGGTGGGATGGCCTATAATAACCAAAGATATGTAGGGAGATTCGATTTCGATGAATTAGTTACTATGTTTATTTTGCAGTGTTAATGTAAAAAGCTGATCAAAACGTTTCGTAGGTCGTTTTTGGCGTGTGTTGCCAAAAAGTGACAGTTATTATTATTACATCTGAAATTGGCGTTTTGTAAGGGAGGAACTTAAAATCGATTTTTTTTTCAATATAATATATCTACTTAAAGTATGTACCATTGCTATCTATGGACTTTTGCCATCTCATAGGTAGTTCATTGATCACTTTACTAAAAAAACCATTGACACCTTGCATTAACACCTTCAGCCAAACTCTCTTAATTTTTCATTCATTGAGTTGTGTCAATGAGTCTGAGTTGTGAGCTCGTGTGGTACCTAAATATCAATTTTAGGCATTATTTCCATGTCGTTCCCTAGTCTTATAACCTATAAGACGAGGGAACTATATATATAACGGTATATAATGAAAAGTAAAGCACCGTCTTACCGCGGTCTGAAGCGTTTCCTCGTCGGCCGTCCTCTTCTCGGAGACCTCGGCAGCCTCTTCCTTCCCTTCCGTCCTTTACGTCCAGCCTTCGGATTGGGAGTGGCGTTAGTTGGAGCCGGCTGGTCGTCCACCAGGATCACCACTGGTGGGGACGTGGTGGGCTCCAGCGTCGTGGGCGGTGGGGTCGTTGGGGCATCGGTCGTGATGTATTCGGGCTCGTAGAAGTCTTCGATGCGGCCGTCGCGCATGTCGAGTTCGTGTGTGTCGAGGAATTGCTTTGCGAATCTGTTGGTAAGTGGTTGTGAGGCTTGAGGAACACAGGCGGTTCTAAATTACATTGTAAATATTAATAAAATAGTAAAAGCTAGGATAATGAATAAAATAAAGTATATAACAGTAATCTAAAAAACACAAAGCATTATTACGATTCTTTTTTCATTTTACATTGTTGATTCACAATTTTAAGTAGTTTTACTTTGCCTTTTCATTACACTTAGTACAACAATCTTTATTGATGCCGAATTTATTCGTGATCTCAAATTTATTACTCAAATCTCTTAAAAAATACAGTCTCTTGCAACTATTGCCAAGTAAAAAAAGAGTAAAATGGTCAGTAACTGAAATGCAACATTACTTACTTATTTGAACCATTTGAATAATATAGACATAAAAGCTGGATCTAAAAGTCTATTTTAAAATAGATATACATATTCCTTAATATCTAATCTTATGTAAAACACATTCTGTGACATAATACACATCATTGAAACATCCACTATGCACTAACCTCTCAGCCCACTGATAGTTATCGCCGCAGCCGCCCCACTTAAAGCGCGCGTGCGGCTCGGGCGGCGTTAGGTGCGCGTGGCGCGGCGGCCGCGGGGGCGCGCGGGGCGGCGCAGCGCACGAGCACGCGGGCAGCTGACCGGCGGCGCACGCGCGGGCGACCGACCACGCCAGCGCCGCCGCTGACATGGCGTAGACGTAGGCTTGCTCGCGTGTTCCTGCGGTGTCAGATTATTTCAGTAGCAATATTTTTATAGTTCAGTTTTTTATTTCTGAACTTAGTGCAAGGTTCTAAATGCAAAGTCATTCGTCAACCATAAAAACCTAATACTAAACTGTCGATAAATGCCTCGACTTTTATTTATCATTACACTTACGACATATTAAGTTTAATCAAAACTGTGAAAATCTAAAGCTTCTGATAGATAATAATGCTATTCTCATAATTAATTATCAATCGTACCGAACCATCTTTTTCAAAATTTACAATCCCAACGTGGGCCGGTATATTGTTTTTTGATTAATGAATGATTACAAAAAAATGTTTAACTAGTGTACCTAACGGCTGCAAGCTGTTGATTTGTTAAAACAGAGGGATGAAACATTCTACACCTACCTAAACATTCAACGAAAAATACTTCGGAAGGAATTACTAAGCGATGAAGTACAGCATATCTGCTATTCACTCCGAAGACAACAAAAACAATATGATGGTTGACAGGTATATTCGTAATTGAGTTCCTTAATCTATAGTTAACTACTGTAGAGGCACCTACTGCTGCCTAGGACGCATCAACTTGAGCAATTCTGTGTTCTAAGTGTAATGGACATAAATTAAGTTGTACTTAGAAAGTTGGTAGCAAGGTAAAAGGTAGGAGGGATGACAATTCTAAAAAAAATACAACTAAAATACTAAGTACCAAAAGAACACACATCTTTGTACTCGCTTTTATACGCTACTTCGCGCGTGGTTCTCCATCTAGAAAATGTTCGTTCATAGTTGCAAATCCCTTTACGATTCCTCATTGGTTTACCAAAATTGTGATCAAACTATTAAAATTGTACCAATTCATACCTGTGTAGGCGACACAGGCTAATGTCAATTTTAGATAAGTTTATATTATGAAAGTTTTATCTTCAACGCAATAATTTTGTATTTTATTAATTGTTTTAGTTATGTTATATAAAGAAAAATATAATTAATGAAGGATGTATAGATATAAATTGTTTGCCTCAAATGTCTGTACTTTAGTTTAAAATAAACGAACTGTCACTGCTGCTGTCAGTAAGTGAGTAAGCAAGATCGTGCGCGGCAACTCAGCCGAGCTCTGCGCCTTTTGTCTTATGTTTTGTAAAGTTGCTCATAATTCAGTAATTAAATTCGTACTAAGTGCTATCTGTGTGTTTTAGTTTTTATTGAACCTGACCAATCATCGTTTACACCTGAATAAGTACCTAGGTTCCTCATGTATTTATATTTTAGTTTATTTGAAGTGTTGTCCTAAATTTAAGTAATTTGGTACGTAAAGTAATTTTGAGCTATATATTTTTATTTTTTTCCGGACATACGTGACATCACGGACTATTTATTTATTTTAAATCGCATTGCAATGATTGTTCCATTACCTGGAATGAACAAATCTACATATATCTGTCATTAAGAATCCAAAATATTTAACTATATCTGTTATTAAGAATCCAAGACATTTTATATATTTAGATAGATAGATATTTATTTTAATAAAGTATTTAGATAGATATTTTAGATAAAGTACTGCGTACTATTTGGGCACGCGCTTTTTAAAGTAAACGAGCACAATTAATTATACATTAATGATTGAATACTAACTACAATACAAAAAAAATAAAGGTATTATTATCGAATCCCTTGATTATAGATCGTCACGTAACAGCTGAACACGTCACATATCTCCTCGTCAATTAGTCGGTACCTTATGTACTTTGTCTCTCCGAATATGGCCACAATACTACGGACCTCTCAAGCATTCACATTGTCACTTTATAATCAAAAAATGATTTATCTATCTAGATATAATTACGGTTCATTAGTCAAGGCGTTGTTATTATTTCCGAGTTACAGCGCAGTGTAATTTATTATTGAACAGATATTTATTGTCGGGTAGATAGCTGCGTCGGCCTGTCAGTTTACAAAGAGACTCAGTAATTAAATTGGGTTTCGAAGAATTTTGAGGTGCCGCCAGTAGGTACACTACATAAATACGAAAAACTTAATTCCGATAGTCATGATTACGAATTTTTGAAATTCCGAATTTTATAACACCGAATGGTTCATAATTCCGAAAATGAAAATTCCGTGTTTCGTAATTCCGAATTTTTCATCTTTGAAACTTCAAAACTCCGAACGTTTATAAATACGAAAATCAATATGCCGAATTTGAAAATACCGAACCATAAAAAATCCGAATTATTAATAATCCGCAATATCATAAATACGAATCCCGAATATCAAAATTCCGAATAATATTAGGTGCTATAACAAACGCCTTGTAAAACTGTATGAGCACATCAATTTATACGTTCGAGCATCAAGTAGTCAGCTGGAAATGAGAAAGTTTATTTAGTTTTTTTACCGAGTTATTTCTTGAGTATGTAGTTTATGTACTGAAATGCAAATCCGTTTTTGGCGCTTCGCCGGCCGCTGCCGCGGCACGCTCGCTGCGCTCGCTCGGCTCGCGCTGCATTATCTACATACAGACCAACTGCTCCTCCTCGCTCCGCTCAACGTCGCGCCTAATTTGTATAATTTCAAAATGTGCCTTATTAATTTTAATTTGTGTCACAGAAGATTCAGACAATAATTTTTAATATATATACCCGTTTTAGATACAAAATCTGAATGTTAGCATTGAATTTTCGGAAAATTAAAATTCGGAATACCATATTTCGGACTAGTAACAGCGGGTTTTTAATTCTTCGTACTAATGAAAGTAGGAAAATTTAAATTTCATATTTATGAACTTCGGTAAAATAAGAATCGTGTTTTTGAATAGTCGGAATTAAGACTCTTCGGGATTGTAAATGGGAATTACATAATTCGGAATTTTTGGGTGTTCCCGCCGCCAGTTACTGTATGCAAATTAATGCTTTAAAACAAAGGCCTAACACAAAAGCAAACGCAATGGTTGAGGAACCTTCGTAAGTAGAACAACGATTCGATGGGCTAAATGGTTCAAGAACGCAAAGAGATATATCACGGCACATTTTGAAGTTTTTCCGGCTAAGCGCTGTTAGCGCTTAGCTACAAAGGCCGGTGAAATTTAAAAGGCCCATAGGGTCATAAATAAACTGTCCATTAAAAAAAAAACATTTTAAAGTTATGTTTGAACCAGACTGTTATAGTCTGGTTCAAACATAACTTTAAAATGTATGTAATACTCTGCATTCTGCTAGGTTCAACGCATTAGTCCGCCGCCTGCACTGTCGCCGCCTGTTACAACAGACCAAACAACGAGGAATTCTTGCCTCAGTCTGGGCCAGCACCGAGTTCCCCGATTTTACCTGCTTTCTACGTCAATGCCACAGGCTCACAAACGTGGCGAACGCGGATTGTAAACGCTTCGTGAATTCTTTATTACCTTCACAGAAAATTCAAACAAAAGCAACAATTGATTTTGAAACACACTATTTGCTATATTAAAGGATAAAAATAATTTTAATAAAAAAATAAAAGCGGCGTGAAAATATTAGTAACTAACAAGAAAATAATACTTCGCATGCTAAAAAAGTGTATGCCTTACTTAGGCATACACTTTTTCGAGCTCGCCAAGAGTCCAATTACGATGGGGTGTTAGTAGCCGTTCAAGAGTTCCACGTGTAGCTTCAAATGTCTTTGAAGTCTGGCTGAAATGAATAACCCCGCTCAAGCTTGGAGTAATCCTAAAAAATCGAAGGGTGAAAGGAACGGTGACATTTTTTTTCTGATATTCAAAATACACTCATCAAAAAAGTTTGACAAAACACATTATTTGAAATTTATTAATCAATTATTATATATTTTATTTCCAAGTAGGTAGTACCTAAGTGAACTTTTTTGTTGTAGATGACATACTGGTTGTAATAAAAATTTCGACTATCATTTATTTTGTTTTTTCACAAAACGAATGCATGTTTTCGAATTTTAATGCGTTTTCTTTGTGTGGCGTGAGTGTTGGAAACCATTTATTATTATTAATTTTTATTGATTAATTGAGAAAAAATTTAATTGTAAGACATTGTTTACGACATGGCGTGACGTCATTTGAAATGCACGAAATGCTAAGAGTCGTAGGGATATTGGAAGCGGGAAGCAATCAATCTGAGGTATCATAATATTTTGGTGTCAACAGAAGCGTTATTTGCCGTCTTTATCAGCGTTACACTAACACGGGAGATCCTGCCGAGCTGCACCCAGGTCGCGGAAGGACTACAACCATTCGGCAAGACCGATACATTCAACTGACCTCAAGACGTCAGGCGATGTTAACCGCCCGAGAGATAGGTAGGCCAGAGATAGGATAGGCCACAAAACACAAGTGGTGTAGTTGTTAGCAACCAAACCGTGCGAAATCGACTGCATGAGTACGGCCTACATGCACGACGACCAATTAGGTGCCCACCTATGCGTCACGGGAATCGCGCTCGTCGAAATTAATGGTAGATAGTAGAATGAGTAGAGAACACATAACACGGACCCAGGAGCAATGGGATAAAATTTTATTTTGCGATGAGTCTCGATTTTGGGTTTAGGCCTGATTCTAGAAGGGTAAGAGTGTACCGTCGTCCTGGAAATAATGAGAGGCTGAGGTGCGTTCAAGAAGTTCATCCATACAACGATTCAACAGTTATGGTATGGGCGGGTATTATGAAGAACAAACGAACTAAGCTCGTTTTTGTAAATGGAAACATGAACGCTGCAAATTACGTTGAGGATGTTTTAAGGGTTTATGCCCGTCCATTTGCATAAACCCTTGGCTTCGATTTTACGTTGATGCATGACAATGCGCGTTCGCATACAGCTTTGCTCACCAGGGAGTACTTGGCAAGGGAAAACATACGGGTATGGCCTTGGCCTGCACAATCGCCAGACCTCAACCCCATCGAGCACGCATGGAACATGCTCCAGAGACGTGTTTTAGAGGACTTGGACGTAGAGAGAACATCCCGGCTACTGATGGACTTACTAAAATTTTATTGAGAGCAATTGCCGCAGGATAACATAAACAGTCTCATCGATTCTATGCATAATCGATGTCAGCAAGTTCTTAACAACAGAGGCGGCCACTCTTTGTATTAAGTTATCCAATTTCTTTTACAATAAATTAATTTTGTTTAACAACTTCATCAAGTTTATAAAAAGTTTAGTTGCTTAGGCATCTTAGTTTGTACTGCGTATGGTACAGCACTCGCAATATTGTTAATTTATGTTATTAAAATATAAATTATAAAAATACAATTGATTTTTTTTCCTTGGAAACACACCAAGAGTAATAATAGGTCTTTACCTATGAAACTGCCGTTTTGCCGTACTGGCCATTTCAAATGAAAATATTTTTTTTTTTGACTGATAATTCTAATTTAAAATTAATTTTATTTGACAAACATGGAATTCTTTTTCTAAAATCGTCATTTGTTTAATAGTTAGTGTTTTGTTTTTAACGCATTCGAACATTTTTCGTCATCATGGATAAGTTAAAAATTCGAGTAATTATGGAGTATGAGTACCGTCGTGGCAGCAAAGCGGCACAAGCGGCACGCAACATCAACGACGTTTACGGAGCGAACACTACAAACGAACGCACCACCCGTTATTGGTTTACCCGCTTCCGTTCTGGAAATTTTGACCCGAAAAATGAACCCCGTGGTCTTCCGAAAACTTTGGTCGACAATGACGAATTAACGGCAATTGTGGAAGCTGATGAAACTCAATCCACGGCTGAATTAGCAGCAGCTTTCGACGTTAGCATCAAAACAATATTGGTCCATTTGCGTCAAATTGGCAAGGTAAAAAAGCTTGACAAATGGGTACCCCACGAACTCAATGACCGCCAGCGCGAAGTACGCGTGGAGACGTGCCTTGCACTGCTCAGCAGGCATACAAATGAAGGAAATCTGAACCGCATTGTTACTTGTGACGAGAAATGGATCCTGTTTGACAATCGTAAGCGCTCAGCAAGTTGGTTGGACCCTGGTTCAGCACCCAAACAATGCCCTAAACGAAAACTTACCCCTAGAAAAGTGATGGTCACTGTTTGGTGGTCTAACGCGGGTGTAATTCATCACAGCTTCTTGCCAAACGGGACAAGCATTACTGCAGATGTGTACTGTGAAGAACTGAACACAATGATGAAGAAGCTCGCACGTCTCCAACCAGCTTTGGTCAATCGGTCGGCTCCACTGCTCCTGCACGACAACGCGCGACCTCATACTGCACAGCAGACGGTCTCCAAGCTACAAGAGTTGGGGTTGGAAGTTCTCCGTCATCCGCCGTACTCACCAGACCTTGCGCCTACAGACTTCCACTTTTTCCAGAATTTGGATAACTTCTTGGCGGGAAAAAAATTCAATACCCAAGAGGCAGTACAAAATGCCTTTGAAGAATTTGTTGCCTCCCGTCCAGCTGATTTCTTCAAGCTACTAATGCGTTGGCAAAGATGCATTGATTGCATGGGTGATTATTTTGATTAATAGAAATAAAAAATATATAAAAAAATTACGCTTCATTTATTTCGTGAAAAACGGCAATTTCATAGGTAAGGACCTAATATAATTAATAAAATACTAACGATTTAATGTGAAAGTACATTGTGAAATTCAAATTTGTATATGTTGTTTAGACTTTCTGGATGTGTGTAGTATATTGATTTCGAATTTTATTATTATTTCATGATAAAGCACTTTTTAATGCTCTATCATCTGCCAAAATGGAAGGTCTGTTATGTTAAATGATTATTTCCGGATAAAACTTAGGAAATCATTGAATGTTATGCAGTTTGGTACCTGTATCAGCGTAACTTTATAATGATTACTTGAGCACATTTTGGTTGGACATACTAAGGACACAGATAGCAGAACCTATTTATACTAAATTCGGTTAAAAATTAGTATATTTTTTTGTTTCATTTGGCGTTTAGCTAATCCTTTGTACTTAATTACAAATAATCTAATCACGATAGAGCCCGCACGCGCGTCCTTCTCTTCGCTGTACAATGGCAGCGGCAGACGCGTTATCACGGCGGCATCGCAGCGCTCGCGCCTGGCTGCACTCGCCGGCTACCAATGAAGACCCCTGCCCCGCCCGCAGCTAACCCCCGCACCCTCCACACTTGATTCATGCGTGTAATTAAATCTTTTGTCCGACTAACAACCCACGCGAAAGACCCTCAGCGCTGATCGCATTGTGAGACGTTTCTTTTGTCAATGGCTGTCTTAATTTCACCAAGCCAACAAAGATATCGTACTCCTTGTTTTCACTGAAAAAGATCCCGCTTGGACAGTTACATTCGTCTTCGGGGATTTGTCGAAAGATTTATAGTCTCGGCAGAAAGACACATCGAATGCCGTGTACAGACAGGTACCCTTAATCTCGCAACGGACAGCGGGGTAGACAGTGCTATCATTGAAATGTGGAAAACATTTCAGCTAAATAACTTTCTTAACAATTTTCAAATGGGTCTTAAAACTTTATGAGGAAGATAAACTCCGTCGTAGATAACCATCTGAATGGGCACTTGTATTCACGAAATGGTATGTTCAATTCATTACCGCAGCAGTCGCAGACATTAAAACTTTTAATTAAAATGTATCAAGCGAAGAACAGTCCAAAGATTCCTAACGGGTTCCTTTGTAGCTGACAACTTTCCGTGTCAATTAATTCGGTAAAGTAACTAAGTAGACGGTCGCAAAAGTGGCGACGGTGACCAAAAACAATGGTTCGTATTCGCTGTCGGCATCCGTTGCCTGCCAACTACTCTGGAACTAGAAAAACTTCCCCATTGTTTGTGTTCTTTTCTATTCCTAACTTTTAGACAGTTGTTTTTCACTGTCGCTTTTGTAACGGACTGATTGCGAGAGAAAATTTTGGAAACAGTAGACGTGAAAAGATATCTACTTTTACGAGTTGT
Organism: Marasmarcha lunaedactyla; assembly: GCA_923062675.1. Taxonomy (NCBI): domain Eukaryota; kingdom Metazoa; phylum Arthropoda; class Insecta; order Lepidoptera; family Pterophoridae; genus Marasmarcha; species Marasmarcha lunaedactyla. The sequence continues at coordinate 6,665,946 of OV281342.1, read as the reverse complement.
TTGTTACTTTGTATATAGTAAAGAATATCTTTATATCTTATTACACATGTGTGATCACGTTAAGGAACAAGAAGTAGTACCTATCAGTTGTAATGTAATGTATAATTGAATATCAATAAGATTTCTTCCTATTCTTTGTCAGAATCTTTAAAGCAGAGCATCTCGAGCTTTAGCAGCCACCATTTCTTTGGAATTGCTTTGATACTGTCCTCTTTTGCACCACATATCTCTGTAAAAAATTTCAGGAACTAAAAAAATAGCAACATACACAAGATCGATACACAAGACGTCGACGACAACGTGTCGAGACAGTGGGGCAAGGTTCGTGCACCTGGAGGTACAGCGTTGCGTGACTTCCTCATAATTTAATATTATTTGCCATGAGTAATGGAGATACTTTTAGCAGTTTACTGTTGCTTGCGTATTTTCGAATGAATTCAACTCTGAAATGAACTGATTTTCATTTCAAAAATCTTAAAATGTTTTAAAAACTCTAACAACCTAGGAAAGTGAGCCTTTCTTAATTTGATTACTACTAAAAATGTATTAAAAGTACAGCTATTTTAATACCAAAGGCGTTTTTGTTGTAGTTCATCGTGCTCAATTTAAAACAATGGGGATGTTAATTTGAAAAAGCTAAACAATAGACTAATTTAAAAATTAATTGTCCGCGAAACGATAAATATCGCGTGGATGTGACGTGTAGACAAAAAGACTTGTCAGTGCAGAACGAGTGGGCCGGTGCGGTGCAAGCCAGCGTCACGCTCCGCCCGCTCGGCCCCGGCTAAAAGACTCCTAACTTGTCCGAGGCCCTTATCTTGCATTACAGTCGGAAGTTGGGCCCTCGCAAACAACGGAATCCGTCCGGCCTATAAATGTAAATTTTTGGCTGTAAACATAAAGAATAGCGAATAAATGCGACCAAACAATTCCTTGTCTTTAAAATAATGATGTTGCATTTGAAGAGGAAGTTCTGAGTTGTTTCTTTACATTTTGTGGTAATGGGATAGTAGAGCGACATGCACGGACGACTGGATAATAACGAAAAGTACTCTGCGTAGCGAAATTATTTTTATGCCTTCTTTCTTTATGGAGCTTACAGTTTAAGACAAGTTTTTTTTGACAGCTTTATCCAACTGAGATAATATGGAAAATGGCTAGTGTAACCAAAAAAAGTTTATTTTGTGAAGGGAAGTAACCATTTATACTTAACTAATTTTTTTTAAACTAGTATAAAATTGTAAAATGCAAAGTTTGTCAGTTTGTCTGTTAGAGCATCACGCTAAATGTATCAGAATGGGGTATACAGTGTCCGATAGCCCTTATCTCAACATAAACACTACGGCAAGTTTCATTATGATTGATTTAGAAAACAGAAATTGTTCTTAAATATTCAATCAAAACTTAGTGCTTGTACTTTTGCTCATGAAATCATCGCTAATTTTACACTTTTCTTTGAAATTACTATGAAATAAAAGCAAAGGAACAAGTATACAATTTATACAAATTCTATGACTATATCTTTGTACGTTTTGTATCTTTGTACGTCATGATATCTCTAAAGGAATTTCATGTCCGACATCCATCTCACCTGGCGGTATGTGGCACTGAGTATATTGGAATATCGACTAATGATGCGTTGGCAACTGTAGGACATAGCGCTCTAGTATTTCTGCAGGTAAGTATAAGAGCTCCACTAATACAAACTCTACTACAACCACCTGCGTGTTGTTTCGTCTTCCTTATTTATATGTCAAATACATTTCGGAAGTATCTCACTCAGCTCATCTTACCTGTAAGCAACTCGGGGGAGAACTTGGGCGCCAGCTCGATGGAGGAACAGTTCCAGCGGTCGCCGGCATGCGCGGCGAGGCAGGCGGCGCGGGCGAGGCGAGCGGCATGCGCCACGTGTGGCATGGCACCCGGCTGCCGGCGGCACGCCCGGCTCTGGCTGCCCCATAGCTCTCCGCGCCGTCGTGCCTCGCCGCAGTCAGCCTCAGTCCAGTTACCCTCGCTCTCGTATAAGGCTCTGTTGGAGGGAAAGGATGGTAAGTGAGGAATTTGTGTGCTGTGTCCAAGCTGTACAGGCTATAACACGCCCCTATTGAAATCATGATGTTAGTGGGTAAGTATATATGTTATTTTTCAAAACTATTTTTCATAATTTTATATATTTTATATTAATAGACCAGGGTCGATAATTTTTGAAACCAAAAAAATAACAGTAAGATGAACTCATTGGAAAAGGAGGAGAATATAATAAAAATGAAAGGAAAAATAATTTACAGGCGATCTGAGTTCGGGAGGGGGGGGGGGGGAGATTTTGGTTTGGAAAAATGGTTTATCTTAAATGGTTTATTTCCGGCAAAACTACAAGTCCTATGAAAAAATGTTAAATGGCAAAGTTGTAGGTAATAAATAATAAATTTTTTCACATAACCTCAAAATTTATGTGAAAAATTCAAATAACCAAGTTTTTGGTTTTTTATTTTTATCTCAATCAAAAAAAATTTTTTTTTTACGAAATTTTGTGTAAACTTACCTTTCTATGTTCCAAATATATGGTAATTTATTTGATTTGAAATATTTATTTTTTCAAATTATTTTGACTTAATATCAAAAAAGCAACCTCATTTTCAATCGAAAATTCTCGAGTCAAAATATCAGCTTTTTTCAAAAAGTCGGTGTGCTTTTTGTTCATTAAAATCTCTACTTTCTGATGGTGTAAAAAAGTATACATTACTTTAGTAAGTGTTAGGAAAGATGTAAGGAAATCTTTGTGTTAAATTTTTAGGTATAATAGTAATTAAATACACTTTATTATCTAAATATTGGTCGTTCATTTCAATGTATTTTTTTGTTCATTGAAATCTAACTAGATAAGAGTATAGATATAGAAGTAAAAAAATCACTGGCCAGCTGTGAATAAAAGGAGGTTCTTGGTGAGTGAATATCTTTATTAAATTAGGTTTGGAGTTATGAACATTCCCACATAATATCAATTAGGTCATTGTGTCATTAACTCTAAATAACAAAAGTTTTGTAACGTAATTTTTTTATACATTTAATTTGACTAGATCAAGGTGTGAAATGCAATATTTAATCAGTATCCGTGCTCTGTTCCTTGGTTGTGTCATTACGTCGAGCGCTTTCAGGTCTCAAACCTTTCTGGAAGGCCTCGCACATCTCGTACAGGTAGTTCGGTAGATACTCGCCGTTGTCACCGTCCCTGCGCCGGAGCATTTGGTAAGCTTCACGCAAAGAAGGCTTCGGTGCCAGCCGCAGTTCCAACTCCACCGCTGAAGGAAAGTGCGCGGCCAGAGAGTACACGATTTCCAAATCTGACGGAGGCGGCGTTAGTTGCCTGCAATTCGACACTTTATGCAAGAAATACTCAGACATACTCATTCTTGTACTCGACTCGTCGTATTTTCCTAATTTCATGTCATACAGCACTGATTTCTGCCGATCTGGACCCCAAAACTCTTGTTCGAAGGCATTGTAAAACGTTTCAACGTCTTTAAACTCATTCTTAAAACAGCGAGCCCATAACAGAGGAACCCCGTCAAGACAAGAAAATACAAAGGGCAGTTGCTTCTCATTGGCCATTCTAATTTCAGATATGTAGTATTTTAAATTTTCAAGGAAGTCCATCGGATGGATATCCCCCGTATCATCAAAGTGCGGACGCTTGTTGATGCAGGCGACGATCCAGTCGTTTAAATTATCCGGTGATATGTTGATTAACTTTGACTCTGCTTCTTCATCGCTGACTTCAGTTATTTTAGGGCCGTCACTTCTCTTTGAAGTGGAGGCTGTGTCGTTCACGTCATCTTTCTCTAAGTTAGGCATAGACATGTGACTTCGGAGTCTAGACGATGGCATGTTTTTGTAAATATCTTCTTGGCTTTGAGAGAACCGCACACCAAAACCTAGCGTTGTAGGTTTGTAGATAGAGCTACCGTATAAGAAATTTTCATCATTTTTCTTTGCTTCTTCCTTGATTTTATCCTTAGCTATTGATGTCGATATTTTATCAACCATTTCAGAGAGATTTGTGACCGAAGATTTTATCTGGCGTAAATCAACGAATAAACTCATATCTTCGGTTTATGTTTGACTGTATGCATTATTTTTCAGATGGTGTAGGCGCACAGTCTGCAACACAATTTTTCGATTAATTTTTTACGAAACACTAGCCACTAATAAAACGCTGACATAAAACTAGCCTTTTTGAATTGAACAAAACGGAGTGCAAATTGCAGTGCTATTAGTTTCCCCTATGCATAAATTAGCATTTACAATCTTGGCTTGCATTTAATCAATCAAGTGCGTTGTGTATAATCACGAGATAGAACACGTGGCTTGGTTTTTAAATAAAAATAGCTTACGTGCGGCGTCGGCGGGCGGGCAGGCGGCACTACCCGCCGCCGTCACCGCGCCGCCGGGGATGCCCTCCGTACTTGTCGCTTTTTGTGCACGATACGGCTTTCGTTACAATAACTGGGTTATCGTAGACGAATATATTAAATTTCATTGACGTGTGCCAAGGACACGCGTTGCCGATTACTCCGTTTCCAATATGAGGGGAACTTTACGCGAGGTTTCCTGCGTACCTCTCGATTCTTAGTTTATGTAACTAAGGCGACATTACCGTGCCTACGTCAGGATGCGATTTTATGCAAAGCGGTACCGCATGGCGATTGTTGTGGTGCAACACGTGCTAATCATATCTCATGTTTACGTCGTCTGTCAACATAACGCTACGTTGACTAACACGTATTAATAACACGCACACCGAGTTCTTAGAACGATCGTTTCAATAATACTTTAGTTTACAGGAAACTCTACAGTTTATTAAGTAGCACATTAAGCTATTTTTAGGGGACCACCTAGTTGATAATCTGCATTGTTGAATAAATATTAAATCTCAGCAGTTTTACTTAAAAGAGCAGAAAATGTTGTGTTATAAATTAACATTTGATAAGTAAGTAGGTGTTCGAATTTACTTCTTTGTATATTTGTACAAAACATTAGCTCAAAACGAGCAAAGAACAGATTAAATATTTGATAGATTTTTTAAAATAAAACTGATGTCGATAACTTATATTTCATTAAATATGAAATTACATTTTACATATCCTTTCATATACATTGAATCTGACAATATTCTACATTCAAATATCAGAAAACAACCAATGATGGGTATAAATTTCATCGAATATCCAATATTTGATGAGTACACAGTACTCCATGACCCACTAAGTAGGTGAACAATGCGTCCACATTGCTCATTGCTGATGCATTAGGATTCGATGTGGATATGCCAGGCGGCGGCGGCGGCGGTAATGTCGCGTCGCCTAGTTACCAGTTGTGTGTTCGACGTGCCCTGGGAATTCCTGATTTATTAATGTTTGGTTTTAGTGTATGTTGTTCCGGTGCTTCGTTTAATTTGTGGCTGGTTTAAAGTTTCTTTCTTTTTATTGACGTTGATAAGGTTTATTCCGTGCATGTGCTTTGCCTTTGATCTGATTTGATTAAAACCATAAATAAATACTCTGAGACTTGATCACCCAATAATCATCTACTTAAACGAGGAGCCTCATCAAATATTGATTTGTGCTACTAATACATATTAGTAATCAATGTCGTACCATTTAAAGTTTTTTTTCTATTTTGTAAGTGTATTTGCTGACATCATCGTAGATTTTTTATTTGTCAATATTCAATGTGATTGGTGATGCGCGTGATGATACATCGAATATTGATGCGTTGTCGACCCCAGTCTTCTGTTTCTATTGCCTCTGTTCCAGTAACTGGCTACTCTATGTCTTTACCCGGAACATAATCATGTAAACGTGATTATTATGCCTGTTAAAAAAAACATGGACTGTGTCTCAGACGAAATCTTACCAATGAAACTCTCCTACCGCAAAAACACTTAAAAATTTCACGTATGTTTCTAAACTAAACCTTTAAAGTTTGGTTAATCACAAAGCTTATAAAGCGTCACATAATTCAAAGCTCACGTCAGTGGTCTGGAACCGAGCACTGCACCGTCAAATTAAATAGGAAAGTCGGATATTGCCATAGTTCAATTAATCACTGTGTTTCGCTTGGTAACCGATATCCGTGTACAGCAGGGCTGCTCAAAGTGCAAGCTCAAGTGCTAGGGGGGGGGGGCCTGCGGAGGACTATATTTGAATAGAATTGTGGCCGGTTGCAGGCTTGCGCAGGAAACTAGCATCTACTTACTGATCGTCTGTCAGTTTGCCAGCGGGCTGCATCTTATGGGCCAGCGATATATGTATTACTTGTATTCTATACCAAGTAATAATAATAAATAAATAATAATATAAATCCCCAGCAAACACACCAACTCCATGGCCCGAAAGTAAGCAGAGCTCGTGTTATGGATGACCATACAGTGAACTGGGGGGGAACCCAGAATAAACGTACATATATAAATATGAACAACCAAGACCCTAGCAGTCATCTGAGTTCATCACACAAATGAATGCCCCGGCCAAGATTCGAACTTGGGAGCTTCGGCGTATGAGGCAGGGCTACTAACCACTACGCCACTCGGTCGTCAAGTAATAGTTTAAAAAAATTAACAAAATAAGTAAATTAGCCAAAGACGTCACGCTTAGTAAATGCAAACACTTAGCTGCAGGAAGCATGAAGCCCAAGACAAAGCCAATTTGGTAGCCACACGAAGACATCTTTCTACGATCTCGTCATGTATTGACTAGGCCAACTTGACAGCTGTCAAATGTGACGCCATGTATGACTATTTGGATACGGACAGCAGCAATAATAATATTTAAACCGGTATTTTATCCCAGTGTACATTTACCTGACTAGATTACCAAATTATTATTATTTTTTCGCAGCGCTGGTTATGTTTGGTAGAAAACAATTGAAAGGGAAAGCTTCAATCTATCTGTGCGCCTAGTTCGTTTGTTCGTGTTGCATCTCTCTTCAAGTAAAGACGTTACCAAGAACTCTCATGTTAGACCGACTGGTTTCTCACCCGATCACTAATTTAAATTTACCGTGTTCATAAGTATGTTGTTTGCTGTGTAGTAATCATTTTTTTACAACACAGACACTTGACTAGATGGCAATACAATACAATAAGGGTTTGTGAACCAGTGGGCAAGGCTGGATCCCGCGTTAACTCGTGAACGGGTGCCGTTTGACGGTGTTCCTCGTTTGGATACTTGGGGGGAGGGAGACTTGCCGAGCTAACAGATGCAGATAAGAATAATTTTGTGTAGACATAAAGAGACACTGTAAATTTATTTAAAAAAAATATATTCCTTTGAACTTTCTTGCCAGTTCTTCTTCAAGAAGGTTTTTCCGAACCGGCGATAGAGTCATGTTTTATTTGACGTCAATAAGAACAAGTAATTATCAATGTTGAGAAATAAATATTTTGAATTATTTTTTTGAAGGTTTGAGAACCGCAGGTGCAATGCTTCGAGCACGCGACCTCCCGACGGTGACTTGACTGACGTCCTACGGGCTCGCCACTTTAAGTTTTCATGCTATTTTAGTTTAAGTCTTTGATTGGAAAGTGCTGACGTATTTTTAAGTGATTATTTGAAAATGTTGTTTTGAATGTGTTTAAATTATTTGATACAAGCGACATTTATCTATGCTTCTATATTGCTATAAAAAGTAAACACGAACAAATCTTTGTCGTTGTTATTGACTACCACAAGGAGTTCAATAAAAAGAGTTTTTTTTAATTAGAAAGGTACACTGGCAATACTATATGTCACGCGTTATTAAGCTTCGTGGATGAAGCCACGCGAAGTGGTTTCATGTAAAAATGACAAAAAATTGTGTACCGGAATGGAATAAGGTTTTTTCACGTGAAACTCTGCCAGGATCTAGGTTATCTCTACTAACGTGGAATTTTTATATGTCTAATTTTTATAGTCGCGTAGTATGACGAGTAAAAAAAAGTGGGGTGTCTTCGTAGTTGGCATTAACTATACGCATATAGAACGTTCTAGAACAATAAAGCCCAGACCATTCACGTTCACTTGTTTCCCAATATTTGACTGAGCTGGTAGTCTGGCAGAAATAGCTCGTTAGCTTATATAATAGATAATAAATTATTATATCTTTTTCTTACGGTCAAAGAAGGTCCTATTGCTCTAATCTCATGAAGAAATATATTATTTTTTTTAAATGACGATAGTACCTTTCTCATTTCACAATCATTTGCTAAAAGGCCACGTCATAGTTTACCTTTGGATAAATTAATAATATGATACTTTCCTGCTATATCCAGCCTTATATCGATCGAGAGGTATATTGTGTGAAGAGGATTTTTTTAAATATTAAACTAAATTATAAAGCTACGGCCTACGGATCCTCGTAGACCGTAGTTAACGTAGTATTTTTTCTTGAATATTTTATACCTTGATAAACTATTTACGAATGTTTCAATATTGATTTTACTTATGTAAGAGCTTTGTACGAACAACTGTGTTACACTGCCATATAGTCAGTGTCACCCTGACACTGACTATATGGCCCTGAAGTCACACCCCACTGCTGTTTGGTTTAGGTTTTGACCTAAATGGTATTAGGGTGGGAATTCGTAGATGACACAGTACTGCATAGAATTAGAGTATCTATATATTGTATCTAATCAGTAATTATGGCACGACACGATTGTCTCGTTTTTGTACAGTTTTTTTTGTTTGATTGCACTGATTTCTGTTTGATTATCCGATTTCGTAAAAGTATAAAGATAAAGGTTTTCACATGTTTTGTACATTGATAGAGTACAACGACATAACTAGGGACTAGACAGCCTACTTGGATATACTCAGGAGCAGAAGTTAAAATATTTATACTGAATACTTGACATAATTATAGTACATTTGGATCAAGGTCAGATTCGAAGTCAAATCCCCTGCAGTGCTGTTGTCTCCTGGTATGCATGCAAGAGACGGAACAACGCGCACGCGATTTTCGCCCTTAGCCTGGGTCTCCACAGGTGAGCGTGCTGAGTGTACATAGCACGTTTATACTTGTATAATGATAATTTTTGAATGCATCATTAGTGTTTAATAACTTAAAGAGATTCTTATTAACTCGTGCGAGTTATTATACTCTTTACTTATGTCATTCTAGATACTTATATCCGTGTTAATTTAAAGACGAATACTATCAAAATTAGCTTAAAATTCTCAACTTCATCCTAGATTACCATAAAACTTCGTTTTACTACGCTCTTACCAGAAATCCATGCGTAATTTAATCTAATAAGAGAATCAAAGCATTCGTCACACTGCGCACGTGCGCACACACAATAATAATTCCCGTATCGAATCGGACCGTCTATCTTGATCTAGTAGACAAAAGCCCCGCAGTGGGTCCACGGGCCCGCTTTGTCATAACTGGTTGGTAATCATAAAAGAAACTCTAGTCTCTTTGTGTTTGTAAATGTAATTTTACAACTGTGCTACATGATATCTTTTTTCAGGTTTATTGTTAAAGTATCAAAGTTCTTTTTTACATAGTAATAGGTAATCTTTTTGATAATGTATAAATAAATACAATCTCGGAGTTTTCAAAAGAGAGAGCTCTCTAGTAGCAGATAGAGTACCTCTTGGACAGACGAGTACCATCCTCCACCTTTACCTTCCACCAGGTGAAAGGGACGACAAACGCCTGTCAATAAAAAATAAATAAGAAAAGCATTTAAAATGTTTCATATTTAGATTATAGTTACAACTATCATCTACGATAGTCTTACACTAGCTGAACATATAATAATAAATTCCCAGACAAACACACCAATTGTGTGGCCCCAAAGTAAGCGGAGCTTGTGTTATGGATGAACTGAGAACAAACATCTGTGTTCATCACACAAATGAATGCCTCGACCAGTACTCAACCCTGGGACCTCCGGCGTAGAATCCGTACTTTTGACGCTACTCAGCCGTCTAGTATACATGTAAAACAAGTCATAAAAACGTTCGCGAATACTCCTTTTTTTTAAACCCAAAAAATAAACAAAACATGTCACATTAGTACTCCACTATGCACTTCCTAACTCAAGTTTAAATCGAGCGGTTTAAATGTCAGAAACTCGTTTAAAAAACGTGCCACCGCACTGCGAGGCGTAAAAAGCCAAAACTCGGCGATTAGGGCGGGTGCAGCTGACTGATTCGGGTTTAATGATGATTAAACTGTGTCTGATGGTCCGTCGGAGAGCGTGGTGCCGCCGCCGGCCCGGCCACGGCACCACGCCGGCGAGCAGTAGCCTAAACTTGGAAATTATATTGGGAGGTTGATTCGTTGTAATTATCGAATATTTACAGTTTTCTTCAGAGGTTTGTTTTCTCTAATTAATTAAGTCTGTCTTAAATCTTATTATAAAGAAAGATTGAAATGAATTCATTCACAAATCCCGGAATTGATGTAATTATTCCTATCGCCGTAGTATTAACTACGCTAATAATATCTAATTACTTTTTATTTGTTAAATGATTTTAACTTCAATTGATATACAATTATAAAAATTATGTGGTTGTCTTCATCAGCATGTAACTGCTTGGTCAGCATGTAACTGCTTAATCAGCATGTAATATTATTTATATATATTAACATAACAGTGTATCTGGACAACAGAATAAAGCAAAATACCAAATCTGCATGTAAAATTGTAACGATGGTACATTATGGATGATTACTTACAATATGTAATAATGTCAGAAGTAATTTCGTAATTTAAAACATATGTAAACCAAAATACAGTTTTTGTAACTATTTATGACAATGGCAAATAATCGCGTGAAGGCGTAAATTAACCCACATTTCCTTCCTCTTACAGAGTTTAAAGCAAATAAAACCGTACCCCATCACAAGCTCTTATTGCGCCACAGATCTTACAAGATTAAGCAATTAAGCGGGTATATTAGCGAAAGAAATCTTAATTTGTTTCCATCAAGGACACGTTGGTTCTGCAGCCAGCGAGATACTGCGGCTCATTGCTCGCTCGACAATGATACCCTAATTGTGCCCATTCGGTACACGCACAAACTGAATGGAACCAAATGTCTGAACGTTGTGTCAATTCGTTACAATGGTAGACGGGATACGGGACTTTGGGTGGGAGTCAAAAGCCATTTCTTATGGTTTATCTTTTTGTTAAATAACTCCACGTCATGATCCTTAATTACCTTGATGGTTAACGATTGAAAAATAGATTTAAAAATATTCGGTGGTTGTTATTGTATTGCTATAGAGTTTGGTATATTTACAGTGTTAGAACATATTTTATTCCTTTTTTTTTTCGTATCATAAAACAAAATTTACCATATGAGTCTTTAAAGTCCCACCAATTACGTTTTGTTTCAACGTTGTCCATTGTCAAGTGTTGTGGAGTGTGAAGTGTTATACACCAAGTTTGAACATCGAGACCACGCTAAATAAAAAGAAATCCTGAATAGGTGACCCACAGAGGAAACCTGACTCGGCCTACGACAGAGGCAACCTGACTCGGCCTACGACAGAGGCAACCTGACTCGGCTGGTACCTACGACCAAATACAAAGTCAGTAAATGCCATTGATTGTAAAATGCAAGCAATGCAACATGTACAGTCACGTTAATTTAGTATGCACGTGCCACGTAATCCCCTTCGTATAAAATGATCCTTAAAAGGAAGTCAATATAATGACAATAAATGCTGAGCTCACTGTACAATTTGTCCAATACAAGAGTGATTTGTCTAAGTCGTCGCCGTGAAACTTTCAATTGCTCACTTTATTGGAATAAATACGATTTGAATTATTTGTATGAATCGGCACTTTCTCTTTATTAAACTTTTTCTTTATAATTGCTGAGTGAATAGTTTTTCTTTACTGAATTGTAAGTATTATGAAAACAAAACAAAAAATATTAAGTACCGTTATCATGTTATAATAATGATGTAAAATATATTACGATGTTTTTCCAGTTAGACACTAATAATATACCGTGAATATTACTCGTATCTTAGACGAGTACACATTTTAATATCAAAAATTGTTTTCCTAATCCAATTGTTCAATATTCACGCTGTGAAAGTTTTACTGAATTGTTGAATACTTAGGTTGTTTGAAAACTGCTGATACTTTGCTTGGGTACTGTGGCGTCCGACCTCTTTATGTCGTCGCCGCCTTAGTAAGATACGAATTTGAATTAATCAAATACAACATTCCCTGACATTAAAAGTAAACAATTTCAGTCGTTTTACGGACCGTTCCGGTGTCCGGTCGATTTGTATATATAAATTATGAAATAAATATCAAGTGAATTTCTAATAATAAATCTTTTATTATTACAGCTAGTTCCCTACGCCCCTTCACCCTTTACAGTACTAAGATAATTTTTGATAGGTACAGTCCGAAATACAATTTTACCTCACCCGTCAATCTTGTGAACATTATGAGAAAATAGTTTTTATATTTGAACTGTAATTTAACATACGAATTGGCAAGGAGTTTTTGGTATCATAATTATTTTAAATTGTCAGTTCCAATATTCCGGCATTGTTGCACGCGCCTTGATCTTGAAGACTTACATTCTGTGCCTTGAAAAAAATCTACAAAAAGCTTTGTTAACTGTGAATTTTGTACCGTGTGTATCTGATCTAGAGTTATTTAGGTTGGTTTTATTATTGTTGGTTTGTAAATATATTCTTCTTTATAAATAAATGTAATGATTAAAAAACAACTAATTTGAAGCATGTTTTCTTTCTTCATTATCACAATTTATAAAACATCACATGATCAGCTCTTGATTTACTCTTTGCTTTTAGCAATAAGTCTAAAAACTTAAACATAACATTACCTAGCATATTCATTTACGACCCGATATCCAATACAAAAATATTGCAATAAGTGCATTAAGTCGTATTATCATAAAATAAGCTTGTTTCGCTAAGTAGCCGGGCTTATTTCAGTCGATTAATAAATTGCAATTTGATTAGAGTAATCTCAATAAAACGTAAATTTACGAGCGACAGGTTTCCACATAAATACCGGATTGCCTCATTCCAGTGACATGTTTTTATTTCCAATGTCTTGAGGACGTGTTGTGTCTAAGGCGCGGCGCAAGCGGGCGCACGGCGGACGCGGCTGTAAATCTTGTCGCGTTAATCCCGCGAACGCGCGGGAATGGATGCATTTTACATTTTTGCAAACTGTGCTGTAGGGGATCCTTGGAGTGGGATTCGCTGCGTGCCTTATCTGGGGGGACGCGGGCAAGCCACCACGGTTCAATCCGTTACGACTTTGTTAATAAGCGTAATTAAATCGCGGGTTGCATCTAGATTTATGATTTTAGTGATGTGTGGTTTTAAAACATAACTCCTAAACCTAAAAATAATCAAAACATATTATATGAGTTAGGTATTTACTGTAGTTTTTTAATTATTGAATTACTTCTTAATTCTACTATAAATTTAACAACCAAAGTTTTTTTAAATATAGTCGTATTGAAGTTTATTTTATATTAATAAATGCAGTATAGTTATAAACTTGAGCTTGGGACGATTTGTAATTTTTTTTTGTGAAGCCGCACACATTGACACTCCTACTACACATATCTATTGTATATTTATTCAAAACGTACATGACGCAGTCTTTTCTCTCGAGATAACCTTCCTAACATCGAATAAATAAATAAATATTACACAATAATAAAATTTATCCAGTTTAGGGCTTGCGTTCTGCCGACTAGTAGCTAGCTATTTATAATATTTCTATTCCATCTCTGGCATGGAATCTTTAAATAAATATGATTCACAGTCGTTTCGCCGCTCCATGCTTCCAGGCAGGCTCGAATGTGTCGCAGACATTATGTCGCCAAGTTTCCGAGTTCACCGTATTACACATTTTTAGAATACTTATTCGGTACTCTAACGAATAGGGATTGCGTGAAGATACTTCTTACTTCTTTAGACTCCTTAATAGACTGGAAAAGTTGATCATTTTTTTAGTTCAAAATGTTGTGTTTAGTTTATTTAGCACTATTGATTCTTAGTACGTTTGTAGTATTTATAGCACATTTATTAGCTTTAAACAAAATTGTCCAGTCGTAGGTCTGCTGGAGGGAAGAAGGCTTTTTCTAGAAAACTTTGTACGTATGCTTTCTGATTACTGTTTCAATCTAACTAACTACTTTTATGTATTAATTGCAAATACATCAAAAAAATGTCCGTAGTGTTTAATCTCATAACTATATAAATATCTACCTATAGCAAACGCACATTTCGAAAAAAAAAAACAAGCATATATCGTATACAATCACGGTTCCAGTCTCAACACTACGTGAAATCAATTGTAAATCCTCATCCATTGTTGATAAACGGGTCCCACATCAAAGGGCGACGACGCGCCGATGCGCCCGAACGAGAATCCGTGTCTAAAATAAAAGCAGAGCGAATGGGCACCGCGGATGTCGGTAATTTATGAATTTGTAAGGACAAAGTGAACGTCAGTCGGCGGCGCGAATAAAGAGCGCGGATAAATTCGTGTCAGATCAAATGAGGTGCGCGGGCGCTCCTTGTTGCACTTATTGCTGGGCGGGAGAGTCTCGCGACTCGAGGCCTAGTGAGAAATGTACAAATCGCTGGCAGTATCAAGCAAATAGCTTTTGGGTTGGGGAATTTTTGATTGTGTCTTGTAGAACAGTTACCTACAGAAGTTTTACGTCATTTTGTTTTGTTTGCATATGCGGGCTTTTTCAGCTTGAAATAGTAACATGTTACCAACATTTCTAATATAATCTTTGAAAAAAAGATTGTCTAAATTCCAATTAAAATTTTATCTAACTTAAGTTCTTCAAACTTTTATATATTTAGTAACCAGCTAATATCTAAGAAACCAACAAGCCAGCATAAGTTAGCGAAGTTGTAGTAAAGTTAAGAACTAATTAATCAATTGAAACCTGCTGTAAATTTCTGGAATCCCACGTGTAATCCCTCCTGACGGCGGTTGGCGCAAAGTTCCCGGGAAGCCTTTCACTGCGAGTGTTCCGTCCGCGGCCGGCCTTGTAGGCTTTCGCAGAACTTACAAAGCACCCGCCCAGCTTTCATAATTCTAATTTATATTTAAAGCTTTACATCAAAGACATTCAAATAGTTAAATCATAACTACATACAGAAAGTTAATTAAATCATACCTACATTACAGATATTACCGTAAAATTAATGCAAGAAATGTCAAATATCTCATTCGTTATACGACGCTGTTAAAGAACGAAGCAATAACATTAATTACCTAATCAAGAATACCACACTAATTTTATTGCCCGCTCAACTACTAAAACACCTTTCCTACCGAAACAAATATTACCTTTACGACGTAGACAATATAAAACGTGGAGAGTTCTGTACTGTACGCTAGCTATAAAATAAATCCAGCGAAGTGGGCCGTATTTCACCTTCGCCCGCAGGCCATCGCGGGCAGGCCGGCGGATTCAATAATACTCAGAATCGTAAAAACCAAGATGGTAGCCGTATAAAAATACCTAAGAAAGCATTAAGAAAGAGCCGTCCCCTCATAATAAGTCCGACAGATGCAAGGCACGACTGGAAAAGTCACAGTGGCAACTCGAGCGAACCAAATTATTTTTTTCGGTCTGCCACACACGGCCCTTGCTAACTCAGCGAAAACTGGACCTCTCCAATCACTAACACACGATCGTTTTATTATGCTTTATTATATTTTTACACGGACAAGTAGCTTTGTCGGTCTCATTATATTGAGAGTTCTTTTGTTACAGAAATGTAAAAGTATTTCTAAATAGTGGCAAATCAACAGAGACAAATTTATGAGATTGTTTTATACAAGGGATCATTTTGTGAAGTATCGTGTTTTCTCTTCTCACAATAGTTTTGTATGATAAGCAGTAAATAAGTTTATAATGTAACTGATGACAAATAGACTTTTTTATGACATTAAACGAAGATTTTAAATTTAACGACGTTTTTATAGGTGTGGGCTTATTTTTACTTACGCAATTGAGGAGTTTAAGTAAGTATTGATTTATGCATAATATCTGTAGTAAAAAACATAGACTTATTTGTATATCATGCAGCGACCTAGCATACGAGCACAGATTTTCTAGAATAATTTATACTAATACAGGTGAAATCTGAGTTTAATCCGCGCTCCAGCCGGGATATCGGCAGGAGCGGCAATAAGGCGTCTCCACATACGTAATCGTTTTATTGATATTTCAATATGTCCTCGGCGGGTCGGAGCAGGTGTCTTTTCTCACGAAAGAATAAAATCACGTATCTACGACGTTGCCAATATTTTTGTTTTTTTATGTTTGCCTTATTTGTGATCTGAAGTTATTTGTTGATATTGTAGGTAGCCAGCAAAATGATTATTTCTTTAAGATTTTCTTTGTTGTTGGTTTTGTGTAACAAGTATTTACAAAATAAAAGAAATGTTGTAAGTGACATTAATTTAATTAGTTTATTTAGTCATGTTGGTCTTTACCATTTTGGTTACCAATTAATAACCAAGTTTACTGCATTTTATTTAGACGTACCTATCATTCCGTGCGGAGCAGATATTTGTGTCAGATACGCTGGAGCGTGAGGTCTAACACTTAGAAAGAACTGATGACATAGTTCGTTTTATTTTTCGAATATGAAATAGAATTCATTTGAAAAATAATCGGGATGTTATCATTCAGTTACGACTGGAGAGAAATCACATTCAAGTGCTATACGAGACACAAAAATAATGCTGTTCTCTCTATTAATTCTCTCCTAATTAAATACTAAATATGTTGAAACGCAAAACATTAATAACATTTATTTAAATAATCTCTGTTTATTACCATGTCTACACACCCATATGCAAGCTTAGGTGACAATAAATGTATCGTTGTCATTTGTTCATTTACTAAATGCATATACATGCATTTAATTAAACATAAAAATCAATTCCTTTAATTCCCACCACAATGTTTTCCACTATTTAAATAAAAACGTATGCGTTACCGAGCAGTCAGGAACGGTATCAGTCAAGCGTGTACAGGACCGGACTAACTCCGTACCATTCTTTTATCAGTTCTTGTCAAATCACATGCCCAGTAACTACATTTTTAATTGAAATATTTTTACATTTTGAAATGTTATTTAATACTTTGAAATGTTATTTAACATTTTGGACTGTTATTTAACATTTTAGAATGTAGCACCTTATTGAACCTACTAGTTTGTCAAGTACCCTGTAACGCACTGAAATTTCATATTGGATATAAATGCCCCTCAACAATGAGCGTGTCAAAAGACAATTGAGAAATGTGCGACGAATTCATAATGATCTTTACCACATTTTTCATAAATTGTATAAAACAAGTGATGATCGTTAGTAATAACCGTTGGTAATTCAAAGTGAAACAGTGACTTCTAAGATTCAGTTCCAGAAAGCTTTAAAGTATCTAGGTACTTTTTTCTACGAATCATTCACGTATGAAGGGTTTTGTAAGACACTATTTTATGAGCGTATTACATTATCATATATCTAGTGTCCATGAGTCATATTTATATGTGAATGTAGTATACAATTTGAGTCGTATCGTCTTTGACCTAAGTTTTGTAACAGTTGCTATAAGGTAGGATCATAGAAACAGGTCTTGTCATATAGAATATTATATTTTGAATTTTAACATTTATTTTTATCATTACCTGACACAAAATCCGTTTTTTCTAAAATGTGAGGCAGTTAATTATTGTGACTATTTTATTAATGGATAAAAAGTAAATACAACACAAATTTTGACGTAAGTTCACAATATGCTCAGTGGTATTCTAAAGTTATCGTTGGCAACACAGCTTTATTCAAAAATAGAAATCTGCTGCCGCCTGCATTTAATTATCTTACCCATTTTTTGACTTTTCTTGTTTTCCTCTTTTTATTCTTCTGTACTAATAATAACACAATACATACTGCTTTAGCAATATCAGTACAGTAATACGCCGACTTACGCTACCCCGTTTTACGCTAATTCGTAGATACGCGGTTTTTCACACGTTGCTGGATTCACACAATCCAGAGCTAACAATTGACGAGATTAAAGAAATGAGTGATCATGATCAAGACATTGAACACACTGATTCGTTAGATCCAGTTAAACCGGAAAATCGAATGACGATTTGAAACATAACAGAAAGCCTCAGTAAAATTGACAATGGGTTACAAATTATAGAAAAAATAGATTCCAATTTAGAGCGCGTGTTTACTACGAAATGGTAAATTAAAAAGTTACTGGCATCCTACGAGGACTTTTACGTGAAAAAAAAGAAAAACTTAACTCGTCAGGCGACATTGTTAGAGTATATGAAGCCTTCGACATCAAAATAACCATGGTCTACGTTGTTTTATTCATAGTAATGTAAATTGTTTTCATTACATTTTATGAAACTTGTTTCTTCTAAATTATTGTTTTCTTTAGACTTTGGTCCCGGTTACGCAAACTTTATAAGTATTTATATGCAAAATTGAACCCCGACTTACGCGAATTCGACTTACGCGGCTAACTCTTGGTCCCACCTATCGCGTAAGTCCGCAGTATTACTGTATACATAACCGATTCCTGCTACATTGCCACCGGATATGACAACAATAGGATCATCGAACTATGATAATGTAATACACGTTATGACTCTAGAGGTCATATATGTAGGATCAGAGATAGGATCCTGTCTATGATCATAGATGTATGATAGCGTAATACCCGTCCAAGACAAATTTTTTTATATGTACTTGTAGGTAGTTCACATGTTTTGTTACTTTCTTTGAGTCAAATCTTGCAAGCTGGATTAGAGCAAACGGTTCTTACTTATACGCAATCGACGGCCAAGTGGCATTGTGGGTAGTAGTCCTGCCGCAAACGCCGGAGGTTCCAGTCCTGGGTGGGGCATTAATTTCTGTGATGAACACAGATGTTTGTTCACGGTTCATGGCTGTTCATATTTATATATGTATGTTTATACTGCCCCCCTCCCGGTTCACCGTACGCTCATCAATAACACCAGCTCTGCTTATTTTGGGGGCATAGAGTTGGTGTGTTTGTGTGGGGATTTATTATTATTATTTATTTATTTACGTATTCCAACTAAAAAGAAGAAAACCAAAAATGTTGTTATTTCGTAGAACGTTGTTTCAACGTCTTCGGAGTCCTTGAAATTAATAGAAAAAGCACACCTCTAGAGCTAGATGGCCTGTATACTTCGTGTCGGCTGAGAGCTTCCGGTGGCGCATCCCTAAAAAGTGCCTATTGACGAAGTGTAAGAAGAAAATATGATAATACATTCGAGTCATTCGTTTATGAATTCAGTTTAATGTCAAAATAATACAAAACGCATATGAGTACATAATAAAATTCTATAAAAAGTCTTTATTTTATTTTGTAAGATCTTCGTGTTAGAATAATGCCACAACAGTGGCGCAAACAAAAACGCATTACAAAGGTTTTCAAAGTTAAATATATTGCAAATGGTATCTATTAATATTTTACGTTATTTAAATTCAATCAATTAATAAGTTTTATAAATTATACTCTCGAAATGAAAAGATTTAATTAAATTCATATAAATTCTGTCTGTGTTTTCTATTTTTACTTCCATAGATAACTAAATTTAAATGATGTCATTATTTGAGGCGTTACCTAATGGGACTCAAACATACTGCTTCTGCTTGAAATGAGGTAACTTAATATTGAGTAATATATCTCCAAGTAATTTATAAAAAAGAAGGAAAATTGGTATTATAAAAAGATGTAATTTAGTATTGAGTGGATATTTTGAATACCAACTCTTTATATTTAAATAATAACAATAATAATTATCATTTATTTGCGAGAATGTGTGTACAATAAGATAACAATTTAAAAGTTACATTCATGGTTCTAAAGTTATTTCTTTTAATTATAAAATAAGGTTATTTTCATTCAAATATTCATCCACCTTGTAATAACACTTGTCTTTATGTACTAAATAACCTTCTAGTTAGGTTTTTTCTGAGTCAAAGAAGAAAAAGCAGTAATTTCCTTACAAAAACGTGTTACAGAATTGTGTATAGATGAAGAAACGTTCGTCATATAATTCCAGCATAAAACATGGCCTATGTATAGCGCAGTGGTTGCAGAGTTTATTTTGTTAAAATCTCGTCTGGGGCAGATATTCTTTTTCAGATATCCTTCCTATTATGACCGCCATAATAACCACAATTTCATGGTTGTGTTCCAGTCAAAGGGAAGGCAGCACTACTGGAATCATCATGATCATTATCATTAATCGATAAATGAATAAACAAGCTGACCAATCAAAACACCGCTGACCACCAGGTGCATCCTGTGCTCGTTTGTCGGCTGTTACGAAGTCAAAGAAAATGATACTTCTTGATACTATGTGGTTTAAAATCATTATCTTCAGTTTCAGAGTTTATCGAGTATGTTTATACAAATATACTTGTTGCAAAGGTTAAAAAATATACGAGTACCTATATCTAATAACTTTATTTTTTGTGATTTTTAACAATCTCTCAAGTTCTCTAAGCTGAGCACATTTTCTCAGCAAACTCGAAAAAAATCAATAAACATGTTCGGTTCGAGAAAAAAACCGACGAGAACCAAAAATAAAATGTTGCTATTCTTTAAAACAGTCGATTCACCTAAGCCTTTTTTTTATTTCAGCGATTTTTGATAGTTTCCAAAATATAACTTATTAAAAAAATTTTTAGGATCGTATGACAAAATGACTTAAATCTTCTCTAACTTGTTTTTGGGTTATATACATTTAATACTATATTTCCTTAAACAACTGTTCCATCCTAATCCAAACATAAACCTTATTAACCGAAAGAGAGAGAGAGAGAGAGAGAATCAGAATTTAAATAATCAGATTTATAGAGAATTTTTTTTAAATTTTGGTTGGGCCTCGGAAACTACGAAAACTTGCAGAATATACATGAGGCTGGCAAGTTCTGGAATCGGCTTGTAGGAAACACCCTGTACATGAGTATGTATAAACTCGGCGCCTAATAACACTAATTTTATCAGTGCTTTAATATTAGGGACGTAACCATGGCACACTCCAAAAATAAATATGATTTAGTAGCTCTTAAACTATTACCAGCACCAATAACTCAATTCAAGTGCTCCTACCTACGAATGTAAAAAATAGTAATATTTCAAACATCGTAGTCGGCTTCGTGAGAACATTTATAAATAATGAGCTCGTGGAACACAACACTACAATTGGATCGTAAATAAAATAAGATAAGCGTTGTTGAACCTTTCACGTTGTTGACCTATCGGGATTACCGGTAATTGAATAGTTAAGTATTGTGTCAGTGCCGGTCTGTCTGTCTGTAGCCTGCAATGTATTAAAGGATAGTGCTTTTTATAATTGAAGCAGATATGTTTTGTTTTAAATTAAAACAAATAAGTAAGTGCAGTTTGATTGTACGATGTGCTAAGGAATATAGATGTCTACACTCCTTAGCTTACTTGATAGTAACTCATATTGAAAATAAGAAACTTAAGAATATACTGGTAAAACACTTGTTTATCTTTAGAGACTGTCTAAATGTATAACCCAGCTAAACTAAAACAGTAGTCTATTGTTACTAAACTAACTTTAATTTTTTTATGTTTTCCTGTGTTATGACAATGTCCAAATATACCCAAGTATTTAACTTTTTTTGTAGTAAGACCGTTAGGATTCTAAGTCGTTATTATTTATTAATTAGTCTAAAGACTCCGTAAAAATGCTTGCACAATTATACTGTTGATCTGTCGATCTGCTCGAGGGTTGTAGGTGTAGAAACATTGGGAAACTTAGGTTCTAATATAGCCAAGAAGAACAATTCTTGTTCGTTTTTATCAAGAAAGATTCTATTTAAAAACTACAAACCTAATTTAAATAACTATTTGTTAAAAAGTACTTTATGCAGAATAAACATAAGCTGTATTCCATCAAAGCATCCCCAGTGAATCGGAAGCTACAGGGTTGAAACCGCTTGCATCTATGATTGAGACCACGCGTCATTGGCAGTTTACAATAAAGCGCAAAAATGTTATGATCCGCAATAAATGTATATTTGAGACTTACTTAATTAGACTTACTAAGGTTTTGTTTCATTAACCTTACTAACGAAACTAAAGAACTAAACAGATTTCAAATTATTATTTACTGGTTTTTCAAATTATTATTTTCAACCCGTTATAAATTAAAATTCAAATATTTATTTCTCAACATTGACAGTTACTTATTTTTATTGACGTCAAATAAAGCATGATTCTACCACCTGTTCGGAAAAACCTTCGTAAAGCAGAACTGGTAAGAAACTACACGGGTATATCTTCAAAATAAATTTACAGAGTTTCTATAGGTCCATACAAAATTATTCTTATCTGCATCTGTTAGCTCGGCAAGTCTCCCTCCCCCAGTTATCCAAACGACGAACACTCTCAAACGGCACATGGGAAAGCGACCCACCTAATGGTTATTATCATCCGCACCCATGAACATCAATAATCGTAGGTTTATTTACGTTAAATTATTATTTATTCAATCGCCTTTGTTCCTGTAATTTGATTACCTGTGCCTTCCGTAACCGGATCACAACCTGGCAGTTGTAATTATTATGGCGGACAAAAAAGAGAGGAATGTAATACCGGCATAGATGAGATCTTAACAAAAGAAACTACAACTACCTAATTTCTTACATACTACATGGGGAATATGACCATGAATGACAACAAAATTATTTTAAATTTATATTTATATTAAAATTTATATTGAAAAAACTGTATAAATTGGTTATACGAAACGGGAATTTCAGTGTACGAAATCGTGGATAAACACTTATTACAACAGAACGTAGTTATCAAAGAAATACGTAACTTATAGGAAACAACGTATAGGATGAAAATCCAGGTATCCTTTCCTTGATACATGTGATACTGATAACTTTTTTTTTTATTGGAAAAGGATAAGACGTTTGTTTTCTATCTCACCTGATGGAAAGTGACGATGAAGACGAAGGTGTTACATGTCTATCCACGAGATACCTATTCACTCGACGCTTGAAAGAACTAGGACTATAGTTTTCTGGAAAAACAGACGCAGGCAGTTCATTCCAAACCTTGGTGATCCGCACCAAAAAGGAACTATCGAAGCGTTTGGTTCGACTTCTTGGGATATCTACCATGAAAGGATGGAAGGTCTGTCTGCGTCTAGTAGTCCGATGCAAGAAGGGTGTTGGTTCAACCTGATCAAAAAGAGCATTCGCGCACTCTCCAAATTGTAATCTGTAGAAGACTGCTAAACTGGCAACTTTCCGACGATGGTCGAGGTTTTGCAGTTTTTTGGTGGTGAGGTCAAAGTTGTTAATAATTTTTCGGGCTCTTCGGTCAACTGCATCCATCGCTTCTAGTTGGTGCTTTGCAGAACCATCCCAAAGGTGGCTACAGCACTCCATACAAGTTCGAACTTGAGCTGTATACAAATTAAGTAGCTGTTCAGGGCTGAAGTACCGTCGGACCTTCGAGATGATACCCAACTTCTTTGAAGCAGTTTGAGCCATGGACACAATTTGTTGCCCGAAGTTTAGTTGGGACGATATAGTTACGCCCAGAAGCCCTAGGTGGTCGGTTAAGGGAACAGAAACATTTTGAAAAGTGGGCGTTAGGTCGAATTTGCTCTTTTTCGCGGAGAATAAACACGCCTGTGTTTTCGACGGGTTAAATTTGAAATCTAAACACGTTTTAGCATATATGACTACAAACTAGCATTAATTGGTAGAACTCTTAGTTTTTCAGACAGCGTTGTAAACCTATGAATCTAATTAGGCTTTACCTACTAGTGAGTGTATAAATTATAGTTAGGTCCGATCATATTTACAAAATAAATGTCATTTCATTTAAAATATTTGTCTCCATTGTTATACTAAAACCACGACAAAAAAATTTAATTTACTTCTGATTGAACCCGACTTTCCAATCCCAGGACCGGACGGAATCTACGAAAAGGGGATTTGGAATAAAAACTCAAATTAAGAAGAATTCGGAGGTAGACACAAAAAGTTAAAACCGGTTTCGGAAAGGGTTATAATCGGCTTATGATCCAATGATGATGTAATTACAAGGTTTACTCATAATCGCGTTCCGGGACTCAAAAGCCGGCGTTTCCCGGGAACATTTCCGGTTTAATCTCGGGAACGAATAATTGCGGATTGCAGCTGAACAACTCTGCTCATTAGTGCAATGTTCAATTAGGGAAAGCCAATGGACGCAGGGGTAGCCACCCCAGCCGTGTTACTTTACATACAAAAGATAACTTTCCAACATAATAACTGTAGTTTCAATTCAGATTATTGTGGTTCGTTCAACCGGTTCCTATTTGTGCTGTTCGTTAAAGAAAATGCTAGAGAAATTGTTATTGGAGAATTGAAAACTGAGCTAAGTAAGATTTTTCCTGATCATTACCTGTAGGTACTTGAACCGTACTACATGAATGGATTTATTAAAGAAATTGTGAACATTTTATTGAACAAAGGGATTTTATAATAATTGGTTTCACAAAGGTACATCAAGTTTTAATGAGCTAGATCCGATTTTGACATTATATTCTTTGAATTTCTTCTTAGCAAAGTATAATGAAAGCCTATGTGACATTTAGATTATTGCTTTGAGTATTCATATTGTTCATACTTTATTTTTATTTTATTTCGAGCTTCAGGGATTTGAGGGTTAGCGATGAGGTGCGGTGTCATACGCACTGTCAATTGCTTCAAATGTCAATCAATAAATAATAGTTCATCAAGTTACTTACATTTAATTATTGTTTTTGCTTTGTGGAAACAGCCACTACTTTGCCGTACATATTTTGGGGTTTTATGTCTTAAATTAGGGTTATGTCCTTGTTTATTTTGTTTCTAAAACTAACAGCGTACATAAATTCCGTTCATTTGGATATTGCAATGCGTTGTTTCTCGACTACTCAACATACCTATCAACATGAAATTTAGCATATTTACATTTTCGGGAATATGCTTTGTAAAAGTGATTACAGTAATTTCATATGTTGGTGAAAAATAGCATACATACAGGTTGGCTGTGGCATTACATTAGCATGCACAATTAGCTGCCATGTGTGTGTTTCTTTCATGTCGTTGTCATATTGTATACCTTCTACACCAAGTATTTTATAAAAGATATTTTTATACATGAGTGCCGAGGTTTTTTTTCCGCCGGCTTTTTTTCTTCATAGTTCACCCAAAATACCTATTAAAAGCGATGAATATGAAGAAAAAGAAGACCCACACCAAGCGTACAATATTTTTACCTATGATGAAATAAACTATGAGGGTAGACTGAAAAGTTCGCGGCCTAACATAGATAGCGTTGTCATATTATTGTAAAACTACTCATATGAAACCTAGACTCTTTGTCAGTCTCTGTGCAATTTTTCCCTAAAATACATGCGTAGTTATTTATTTTATTAAACATTAAGTGAGAGTAAATTTCATTAATTTTGAAAATGGATAGTTTAGAGCACCGTGCCGTGATCAAATACCTCCACAAGAAACACTTAACTCCAAAGCAGATTCATGAAGATATGGTGGCTACTTTAGGAACATTTGCTCCGTCGTATACAATGATAAAAAAGTGGACAGCTGAATTTAAACGTGGACGAGAGAGCATCGAAGATGACCCCCGCTCTGGACGGCCTTCTACAGCTACGACTTCGGAAAACATCGAAAAAATATGTGACCTCATCCTGAGACACAGAAGATTTAAGGTATCTGAGATAACTGAAGCTCTATAAATTTCATATGAACGTTCACAAAACATGATCGTTAACGAGTTAGGGTTCCAAAAGGTCTGAAAGATGGGTGTCACGGCTCCTTTCAGTTGAACAGAAACGAACTCGGCTCACGATTTCTAGAGACTGTTTAGAGCTTTTTAAAGCTGATCCAAGCGACTTTTTGGCAAGTTTTGGACGAAACATGGGTTTGGTCACTATGGACGAAACATGGGTTCATCACTATACTCCTGAATCCAAACAACAATCCAAACAATGGAAGAGATCCGGATCTCCGACCCCTAAGAAATTCTGCATACTACTGCACACTATTACGTCGTTTACGCGAAGAAATAAAGTCTAAAAGATCAGGATTGTTGACCAAGAAAGTTTTATTTCATCAGGACAATGCTCGTGTGCACACATCTGCAGAATCGCTGGCTCAAATCGTGATGTGGTTTCGAATTGCTTCCGAAAACCTTCTGACTTCCACCTATTTCCAAAACTAAGAAAAGACTTCTTTGAAATTAAATTTTCTAACAATGGTAATACAATCAGGCCGTAGATGCCTTTTTTGAAGACCTTGACGAGACCCGCTGCTGTGGCCTAGGAGGAGAGTATGTAGAAAAATAAATATAAAAAATTGCATTATTCCTGTGTTTTCTTCGTATTTTGATATTTTTTTTCAAACCAGGATTTTTTTTTTTTGAGATTTTGAGATGGAATACCAGAATAGTGAGTTACGACCGCACTCAAGAGACGTCAAACTGTTACTAAAAACCGACTTAATCGTAGATTTTGCTTAGCAAATAAATATTTAAGTAAAGTATAAATTCACAAAGCAAAATCTGTACTTAGGACCGCCTTAAGTAACTCTCTGAGTGCAGATACATCGCATCACGCGGCGCGTCTAAAGTTGAGAGAAGCTCTAAAGTGGTGGACATGACATCTCTAGGTTTATGATCATTTTTTGTATTCATTCGATGCTATTTTTATAGATATGGGCCAATTTGATAGATCTTCTTCATAAGTTTATTCTGTGATATAGCACTTACTATTTACTTCAACCTAGAAGGATATCGCCAACAAAAACTTGGCTTAAGCTATAGAGTATATTGGATTTTAGTTTATAGGAAGTATTATTATGAATATTTAATTAAGTAAACTATCTTCTTATTGACTTATCTTCTTAAAGCTTGATTAGATGATAAAGATGACACATTAAAATTACAACCTTTATCTTTTTTAAATGGTACTAAAAGCCGTAATAAATTACGGAACCCGCGTTGTAGAGGAGGGTTTATCTCTTGAGTTATAACGGCCGACGAACGTGTACAACATAATATTCTAATGACCACTATTTATTTATAAAGTAAGACATTATCGAGTGGTATTATTTTGAATAGATATAGCCGGTTTTGGAACTAATAATTATTTTTATTCATTTAGATTTTGTTGTGGTAGATGATCAAAATGTATTTGTGATAACAAAGACATTACAAACATTTATGGATAACTATTTAATAAACTGTCGATCGCACTCAAAGAAACAAATGGTTACTTAAGGGGCTGTTAATTCTAGATTTTTTTAAAGCAAATTTATACTGTATCTAAACCTTTTAGTGTAGCTCAGCATAGTAGCTTAGTGAGAGAGAAGCGTTTTTCTTTGAGTGTAAAGCAAAATGGTTATGTATTTCCACAATTGTATTTTATTATATTCGATTTTAGGATATCTATTTGTTAGCTAGTGTAGTTTTTGTTAATGATTGCTTAACTTCATCGACGTATATCAAATTGCATTCTAACCGTTGAAAATCTTTTAAAAATTTGATTAAATTTAGAATATACATAATTTAAAGCATTTACTGACATTGCAATACAAATTATAAAAATTACCAGAAAGAACAGAAAACAGAAACTTGACTTCACGAAGCATAACCAAGTCAATGATCTTCCTAAATCTTGACAGCTGGCAGTAACCTTATGTTCGACTTTAAGGTTTGAGGTACAATCGGGTCTCCAGAGTGGGAGTAGAGAGAGTCTCCAAAGTTAATATTAACTGCGAGAATGATATACCATACCTTATTTCTTTGCTTTTTACTTCCTTCAAATTACTTTAGAAACATCCACTATAGAAGAGTTGGTATTTAAATTTTTATCCACGCTTAAGTAGTTAAGATTGATCTAAGTTAAGCAAACGACTAAATATTGCTATTAAAAATACGTTTTAATAATATATCTAATTATTTTGAGGAGGTTATTTTTCTTAATGAAATCCCCATCTCTCTGTATGGAGTATAATTTAGCTAACAAGTGGCCTACTGGGGATGCTTTTGGTACAATAGTTGACAGCTAGCCAAATGTTCTTAGCAAATAAACTTGGTTAACAATAAATCTTACTAAGTTAATTTTTTAGTATTTATTTTAAGAGCTAAGCGTATTACGACTAGGCCGCTCTGTAGTAATGACATTACAATTACACTAAAATATTAAATAAAAATAAAGCTTAAATATTAAGTTGATCTTATGTAAAAAATGAAATAAACAATATTAATCGCAGCTCTTTTTTGCAAGCGAAGCCGGGGGTAAAAGCTTGTGAGTTATATCAAAGGGGTTTAAAACGGATAAACATAAATTATTTGGGAATTATATAAGAAGTTAGGTTTTACAAAAATTTCGGCACTTAGACCAATGCTTCTATCGAAGACATTATCTAGAAAAGTCAAAGCGATACGTACTTAATCAGTAAATACTATATATTTATGAAAACTAATATACAGCTTGTACTAATATACACTACTAAATATAATATACACTAGTAAATTAAATTGCACAACAAGTAGGTTGAGGTCGATGCGATTCGAGTTTATTTTCTTAAGTTGATAATGCAGGCAGTTTTATGGAATCTGCATTCAGAATTGATACATAAATTATTCACTGGCCGACCGAGTGTTCTGCCGATACTATCAGTAGTTCCTCTTGTCCGCTCGTTAAGACGATGTAGATCCTAATCAGTTAGATTGCTTTTAAGCAAGTTATCTCATTGTGAGGTTTCTAGCAAGAACGCGCACTTAATGATGTCGACTTGGTCTCGTTCTTCACTTAAGTAATGCATTTTGTAACTACCTACTAACAAAACCAGTTTAACGATGTTATAAATTTAATTAATGAAGTAGGTATACAAATGCACTTATAATAAAACTCTTTTCTATAAACTTATGATAAGTACTTAAAAAATTTTTATCTCGTCTTATACTTACAGCCATTTAATCGCCTCTAATTTCGGCAAGAATAACACAGACAAAAATAAAACTGTTGTAAAATAACGCATCACACAAATTAACTTCAATAAAATAATTGCGAAAGTTGACACTTCTCAGTTTTACGAATCGCGCGAAATACTGTCGCGTGTGTGGCGCGGAGCGGCGCGCAGTGAGCGTGCGGGAGCCGGGATCGCGGGAGAATGCCCGCCGGCCGCCGTCGCCGGTCGTCGTCGCCGCAGACACCGGCCACTGGTCAGCCACTCAGCTTCGACTCACACACCAGCTCACGCTGACTCGCCACAGACTAAACACTCCCAGAACACACTACATCTGCCTGTTTTACCACCCGCCTCTCGCACGTAATACAAACGACTCTACAAATTTTTCATTATCCTTCAAATCACCGTGACGATGTGAACCAAACTTCACGCTGCAGCCGCTGCAACGAAAATCAATTCTATTCCAAATTCTTTAAGTTTAATTTTTTAAATAACTATTCATAATACCCAAATTAATCAGCGTAACTTCCGCGTGTAGGGATTTCTTTGTTGATTTTGAAGGGGAACCGTTGCGAACCGTGTATTAATTTGAATCAGATTCACGGCCCGTGGAATTAATTATATAATTTGATTCCATTATTATGTTAATCCTTTTAAAGAAAGGAAGCTATAGCCAATGACTTGAGTCATTTTCATTTCAAAATGCATTTGTGACCCAATTCTTAATATTTTCAAAATCATTTTTAATCGCTACGTCAACATTAGGTAAGACATAACTAATCAAGTAGTATCTTAAATGTTTACTATATATTCTATAAACCACATAGGATCTTTTTTTAACCTTTGATAATAGTAAAACCATTCAAATTGCCTCTATTTCTCACAAACAACAGATTTTATATAAGAAGAGTAGGCATAATTCCGTACCCACCGCGCAGGCTAGGTCCGTACGGGCGGGCGGGCGGAGAGCGCGGCTCGTCGACGGTACTGCCCACTTACCAATTCGCTCGAGTGGCATTCTTTCATTCATTGTACGGAGTGCTCTGCCTATTAGATGTGGATCTGGTAACTATTTCCCAGTCCACGTGACGAACACCGATCAACAATTGTGTCTTCAATTGGAGCCTTGACATGTTGCCTAAATATTGTTGTTCCGCCGGACCGAGAGTCTCTGGTACTTTATAGATAACATTATTTAGCATTATTTACATTATTTACGCAAATTTGTAAATATCCTTGTGATATAAAATAAACAATTATTTTTCACAACGTTTTTCGTTGATAATACGACGCGACGCGGCAATTCTGCCATATTTTTCGCCACTTTGCCCTGTAGGTACGGAGTAATTAGGCGTTGTATTCAATCTTCAATTCTTTTTTCTTTTCTTGTTTTTTTCTGCAATAGGAATTGTTAATGAGACTTGCCGAGCTAACAGATGCAGATAAGAATAATTTTGTATAGACATAAAGAGACTGTAAATTTATTTTGAAAAAAATATTCCCGTGAAGTTCCTTGCCAGTTTTTCTTCACGAAGGTTTTTGCGAGTTAGTGGTAGAGTCATGTTTTATTTGACGTCAATAAGAACAAGTAGTTGTCAGTGTTGAGAAATAAATATTTGAATTTGAATGTATAAATATTCTTGTACTATAAATATTATAACATCCCTAAACTCTCTATTTTCTTTTGCGTCAATATTGATATACTTACAAACAAATATTTTTTTAAGCTTGATGACTTTGCGAATTTTAATAGGTAATTTTATATAAAAGATAATATGCACCTCTAGAGGTGAGAGTGCCTCAACAATATTTGGTATTTTATACTTCGCATGAATGTAGAATAACTTTGATCTGAACTATTCATTAGTTTATTTATAGAAAAGAATATCTATCTTTTCTATAAATTTGACTTGAATGGTTCAAATCGAAGTTATTCTAACAGTAGCATGAAACTAAAATCCTACAATATTAATATAACTTCGATAGAGCTTTAATCCGGTAAGTAAATATCTCACTATAAATGAATAGGCATATTTCCAAAAAAGGATCGTACTCCTAATTCCCAGAATAATAAAAGTATGGAATGAAAATGTTAAGGTCTAACTTTATTTACAAATCATAAGGTATATTTTAAAAATTTAGACTTTCACATAACTTGCAGTTAGAAAATTTTTCATAGTCGCTGTAGCATTACAAATATTTTACCTAACCTGAATTGATAATATCTTTGTACTCTACGTTTTTCGTGGCGACTAATACCTATTCAAGGAGATATTCAAAGTAACTTTATTGACAGTCTAAATCTTTGTAATTTATATCAATATAATTTTTTATATAATATTTAAAATCGTTAGTTTTAAATAAAAACTTCAGACTTAGTTCTCTCAAATGACGATGTTTCAATAATTGAATTTTCTTGCCCTCTTTTTCAACTTGACCCATAAGGCGCTGGTCGTGAACCCCGGTTTCGCGGCGCGGCCCCTGCTTTCCCCAAAGCCTCGTGCTATATATTTGTACAGTCAGGCTGACTATAATCAAATAACGAAAAAATTCAGCGAAATTAATTTGGCTCAAAGGTTCAAGTCACTGACACATGGGAATCGATAGCATTTTTGTATGTTTGTGTGTATAATCTGAGAGGCACCTATATACCTAATAAATTAATATCTTCGAATTTTTTATATCCGCCTTGGTTAGTGGGAACTAATCATATATGAAAAAAAGAAATTTCTAAAAAATATGTCAAATATAAAAATCTTTCAGACTGTAACAGTTTCATTACAATATGCAAGCGGGCTAAATTAATTTAAAATGAAATAAATTGATTATTTTCGGAATATTGAACACAGTAAGAACATAGTATATGCTATCTGCGTGAATTTTAGGGTTACCTAAATTGAAAAATAACTCTACCTCTTTTCCGTCCTTTATGAATTACGCCGATAAAACCTCTAATTCAGGTAGAGAAATACACGACAAGTTTATTGACTTTTTCCACTCTACATTTCGGTGAGCACGGTGACATAAAAAAATCTGCTAGCCCTGACCACGTACGGCCCATTGTCTTAGTAAAATGCGCTAGAAGCCTTTCCATACCCCTGTATCTTCTATATAGATGCTTCCTTGACACTGACTGGGTGCCAACTTTATGGAACACAGCATTTATTACACCAATACATAAAAAGGCTATAGGAAAGACGTACAAAATTATCGACCAATATCTAAATTTTGCAAAATTTCTAAAGTCTTTAAAAAAAATATTTGACAAGTTTAATCATCGCTTGAACATTCGTTCTAAAGGAGCAGCACATGTTTTAAAAGGTGGATCTACGGAGACAAACCTTCTAGTTTGAATTGAACGCATTACTGAAAACATGTTTAGGCCTTCACAGGATGACGTTATTATAATCCGCACGCTGAATGATGATCCCTATGACAGTTCGTTAGCGCTTAACATTGTACTGACGTCCTATCACATCAAATCCTTTAGAGGTCCATTAAAAAGACGAAAAAATCATAATTGTGTACAATTGTAAATTATAAAAATGAATATTAAGAAATTATTACGTAATGTTCGGAAATAATAGAAAAAAACTCAATGCAAATGTACATGGTACGTGCTGCAAAAGTTACGTCGTCAAGCTGTTATCGACTAAGAAGGGACACATCGATAAACAAAATATCGATAATTTGTTGGAAATATAAAACAAATGCTTTGAGTTTGTATTTTATTTATATCAATCTGAATCTGATACAGGGTCAATCTGATTTTCAAAATCTGAGTCTGAACTGCAGCTATCCGTGACGTTTATTATTAACGGTTGGTCAATGATATTGTCGTATTGTACATCTCGATCCCAGTCTTGTAAGCAAATTTTCCAAATGACCTCCTTTTAAATACTTTTCCATGTAATCCATAATTGCCAGCTAATTATGAATTCTTTAAAATTAAATTCAAAAAGAATTTTAAATTCTTTAAATTATGCAATTTGAATAAAAATTAAAGTATAGTAAAATAAAATATAATAAGGCTGTTACTTTTTTATCTAGTGTTTTATGTCCATCAATGCGCGTAGTCTTTTTTTCAAAATAAATAAATATTGCTTATTATGTTGAATGACCTGGCTGAATGACATGACATTTGCCTGAAAAAACAGTATTTTATCGAAATTGTTTCGCATAACTAATACAACTGTCAGTTGAAACGTCTTAAGGATCATCATTCGGCGTGCGGAGTATAGTAGCTATTATTCAAAATGTTTTTACCGTATAGATCACGTCATCCTTTTACGGAAGCTACAACAGAATGGTGTAAGGGGTTTGTAGCGCTGGTTTGCCTC
This sequence comes from Marasmarcha lunaedactyla, assembly GCA_923062675.1. Classification (NCBI taxonomy): domain Eukaryota; kingdom Metazoa; phylum Arthropoda; class Insecta; order Lepidoptera; family Pterophoridae; genus Marasmarcha; species Marasmarcha lunaedactyla. The sequence goes on along the minus strand of OV281342.1, from coordinate 6,632,493 downwards.
GTATGTGGAAAGTCGTAGTCAAATTGTAGCGTTGTAAACTATTCAGGTTTACATCGCAAATAAAGATAGTTCCTTCTGGGGTACCATCAATGACATCAATAGAATCTTTGCTCATTCTAAAATCTTATTATATGCTGATGACATGAAAATGTTTTTGTGCAATTAATAGCCTAACTGTTTGCGAGGCACTCAGAAGAGTCACTGAAACGCATTCTGGAAAAGACGGCTACTTATGAATTGTGAGTGACCCTTTGGTTTGTTTTTAATTCTTTTACTTGTTAAGTTCCAAACTCAACGTGGTTACTAGTCAACTTAACTTTTCTTCTATCTTCTAGAACCTATTAAAAGAAACTCACTACCCTCCTCCTAGTTTCATCATCAGATCAGCTTGAAGGAACCAAAACATTGCATTGTCATTAGTGGCTACTAAACACGTACGTGCAAAGTACAATGAGTTTTCAAAGTTCAAGCAAATATACCAACGTATATTTTAGTAATTAATATGAAATCAGATTTTTTATCTTAACATGCATAGGCGTGAAAACAAATAAACACTGCTGTGCATCGAATTTTGTAGCTGCAATGAATTGTGTATCGATGCAGTACAGCTGATTATTGCTTGCCAAAATGTTCCACCTCAGACAAAGAACTCACGGAGTGGTTTTCACCCGCGCCTGCCGCTGTGGAGAAACAGCTGTTATATTTCCAAACCCGCCGGCCAAACCCATTGCCCGCCGGTGCAGCGGTAGCCGCGAACAATCGCGCACATTGCGGCGTTTCATTCATTCTACAGAAGCTGCGGGCCTGAAACCGCAGCGGGCGCGGGTTAAATCCGCTTCGTGAGTTCTTAACCTTATGTAGCTTCAACTAGGGAGTCGACAATAAAATCACCATAAGCAGGTTTGACTAATGGTGCGTTCCGATTGCCGGTTGTATCGGTCACAGCGCTCATTTACCCATTCCCAATGCCGATACGTCAGTAATGACGTCATAAACGCCACCATATTCCCGCTCACAGAGCCCAAGCTACGGAGCATGGTCGCTCTGAACGGCCTGACAAAACTGACACATGATGTTTCTTTGTCGATGTTTTTTTTAGGCGATCAAAAATTTTAGAAGCTTGCTTATTAATATTCTTTTGTAATAGTGGCTCCTGTTTCAATGAGGGTCAAAGATCTTAATGTAGATATAAGTTTAGATTTCAGTGAGGAACAATTAGAACTTTAGCGCGCTATTTAAATATCAAAATATCAGTTTTAGCGCGCTAAAACGAATGGGGATGGTTTTGAGCAGTTTTAGCGCTGATACGTGAGCGGCATTTAGAACGCACCCGAGGTTCCAATTGACACATCAATCATTCAATAGAAACTTGACTTACAAGTGACATTGACAGTAATAAAAGTGTTGCCTATCCGGAGATCAGTATATTACTATAGTTGGAATTTTTAGTACATTACTTTTTTTTGAGAGATTCATACTTCTTACTCGTTGTATTTTTATTTAAGAAGTCCAATTCAGTCACACACCAAGGATAATAAACTTAAGGGGTATTTGACTCGATTAGTACATGCAGTAAAAGCCCAAAACATTGTGCACAGATATATAACATAATATATTGTGTTAGATAACACTTAAGTTTATGTAATATAATTTATAAATATATAAAAGTATTGATTTATACTGTAAAACGTTAGATGCAAATATATCAAGAACTATAAACAACGCTGTCACCCCTGCGATGCCATATTGAAATGAAATGAAATATTTATTTCTCAACATTGACTATTACTTGTTCTTATTGACGTCAAATAAAACATGACTCTACCACCAGTTCGAAAAAATCTTCGTGAAGAAGAACTGGCAAGAAATTTCACTGGTAAATTTTTTTCAAAATAAATTTTACTGAGTCTCTTTTTGTATAGACATAAGTCTATACAAAATTATTCTTATCTACATCTGTCCAGCTCGGTAAGTCTCCCTCCCCCAAGTATCTAAACGACGAACACCTTCAAACGGCACCCGTTCACGAGTTAACGCGGGATTCAGCCATCGCCCTCCTCAACCATATTAGAGGGAACTGAGTGACCCGTCACCCGACGGTACCATAAGAAGACGTACTTTACTGACAATGACGCTTTAGATATTCATCGGGACGCAGAACTCAACGAACTAACAGACACATTACACATGTTTTGTTACAAATACTAGTACAATCCTGTTAATGAGGGGATTATACCCAAGGGCTTTTATCATCCAAATAATCGGATAGTTTATAATATGCTTTAGCACACAACTTCTGCTTTATAGTTTCTTTGAAATTGTCAATAGGAAGACCTTGGATATCCTCAGGAACCTTATTATAAAAGCGTATACATTGACCCATGAATGAGTTAGTGACTTTATGAAGCCTACTATTATGAGCTGCCAGCATATTTCTTCCTCTTGTGTTAACATTGTGCAGATCTTTTTTTTATTTTGAACAAGGTTATTTTATTTTTTAAATACATTTAATTTTCTAAAATATATTGTGAATGGAAAGTAAGATTATTTATTTCCTTAAATTTACTTCTAAGTGACACCCTTGGACCGAGCTGATAGATTGCGTGAACAGCCCTTTTCTGCAGAATAAATATAGTATCGATGTCGACAGCACTCCCCCACAACAGAATACCATATGTCATGAGGCTGTGGAAGTAACCAAAATAGACTAATCGAGCAGTTGCTTCATTTGAAATTTGTCTAATTTTTTTAACAGCATATGCGGCAGAGCCAAGCCTTTTCGCTAAACCATCAACATGCGGTCCCCACTGGAGTTTGGCGTCTAAGGTTATGCCCAGAAATACAGTTGAGTTTACAGGAGACAGTAACTATTGTTTGGACAGATGTGCATTATCATGTCTTGACTGGCTAGACTGCGGAAGGGCGCCATTTTAACACTGTGGTCCATAGTCACGTTGAATATGCTTCAGTGGTATGGAGTCCCTAAAAACACAAAAATCGGATTAAACGTAATCAAAATTACTCGTTTTCTTGAATACAAGAAACAAAACGCACTAGGACACTTTGAATCCATGCGTGTAATGTTATTTTATATAATGTCACTGCCAGCTCGTTGTATGCTTTTAGATACTAATCTATATAAAATAATAAATGACCCAATTACTCTGTGTTATCAGAGTACAGTTCCTCGTTTCAAATTTAATAGACCAACCCAAAACAATTTTGAGCCTGTTAAATGTAAAGCAAACTGAGGTTCTAATTCGCCTCTTAATTGTACAGTATTAGTAAGTAAGTATTTATTTATCTAATAATTGGATATACAAGTTTAAGACCAACACACAAAAATAGTAAACATAGTACAATGTGGAACTTATTTCTTTCTAAAAGAAATATCTTCCAGCTGACCTTGATCAGAATGGATAGAGTAATAAAAAACAAACCATTGTATTAGAGAAACTATAAAAATTTACACTTTTTGTTAATGTAATATAGTGTTAAAAAAAATAATCCAATGTAGCAATAAAAAAAGAGCTTCACCCCTGACTCTCTAAGGATACTACTTAAACCAATTAAATTTAATTGTATTTCGATACTTAACACTTAGTTCAAGAGTTCAGTGAATCCATGTTTCATCCACTCGCACATACCGACGTAAAAATCCTTTTTATTTGTATTAAACAGTGCCAAATAACGCTCTAAATCATTGGTACATTGTTGCTTTTGATCATTCGGAAAATAACTTTTTCGTGGCCAAATTTTGATGCAAAATAGTGAAAAGACCAACAGTTCAAATCTTAACTTCTCAGCTATCTCGCGCAATTTTACATTCCAATCTTCTTTCACGACTTTTAGGAATTGGTTGATGTTTTGCTATGTTACTGCTTCATTTGGACGACCGACTCTTTCAGCATCATTTATGTCCACATGAGTGCGTTTGAAATCGGCATACCACCAACAAATGCTTGGTTTAGATTAGGCAGATTCCGGATAACACATTATAGGCTAGTGCTATGCTTGAACGGTGTTTTGTCCCATTAAAAATCAATGTGTTTTTTTCTTTCAAATCTACACACAAAAGTCTTTTTTGCGTTGTTCCAGATTAAAATACCTGTAATTGAATTACAGTTATTTCATGATTTGATTTTGAAAAAAATTTGACCCACATAATTTGAAACCCGTATTTTTTTAAATCCTAGAGAGTATGCCGCGTTTCCAAGTTAGTCTCGGGATTATGTGTCATTAATGTTTAGTATCGGCATATTCATGTTAGTGCAAAATTCGTAAAATGGGTCCAGTCATTATTTGTTCACTACTTTCTGAGAGTACTACTTCATTGCAAGAACGTTCAGCATCATTTGTGTCTATATAACCGCGTTTGAAATCGGCAAACCACCGGCAAATGGATGGTTTAAATGTAGTAAATTCCGGATAACACCTTATGAGCCACTGATGAGCTTGAACGCTGTTTTTTCCATAAAAATGACGTTTTATCAACACACAAAAGTCTTTTCCCCCGTTGTTACGAAATTAATTGTCTGTAACACAAAATTTAAAGGCTCGATTTTCAAAAAAATTTGACGAACATAATTTTATAGCCAGTACTTTTTAAAAAGTGTTTTGAATTTGTGCACTAGCTTCAAGTTAGTCTCGGGACTTATTGAGCTTTGTAATAAGTGGATTTATGTGTAATTAATGTTAAGTATCAGTATATTCATTTTAATAAAATGTTATCGTAAAAGGCACCATATTAGTCCACCTACTTTCTAAGAAATTGCAGAATGTTGTACATAGGTACCTGTAAATGTAACGTATTAACCTAACTACTACCAGAGACTAGTAAATACTACTAATAAATCTACTACCTAATTAACTACTACTAATCTAACTAACTAGTTACTTATTTATTTCAGACAAGCCAACGAACAATTTACAATCAAATAATATTTTTATTGAACTATTTATGCAAACATATAATATCAGATACAATAAAAGAAAGAGAAAAAAAAACAGAAAGTGTATGAACAAAACTACGCCTTTATATTATTTTAGTAAGTAAGTCTTTGGGGTTTAAGTCGAAGGTCTAAACACGTGTAAACCTTACTGGCACTAAATAAGGTGCTGATAAAAAAAAACCCTGGTATTAAGGAATCAATTGGGTAAACTCATACATTTTTAAATATAAAACAACAGTTCAGTTTGATAAATTAAATGAGCCAAAAAAACTTAAATCTAATAAATGAAAAAGTGTACAAATTCCCTGCGGACGTCGGCAACTCTTTCAGTTTATTTGTATACAAATTCATCCGAAGAAGGTTATTTGTATTATAATTATAATATTAATATCATATTTATTAGGCTACATAAGCGATGTCTGAAACCAACGAAACTATGCCAGAGCCTCCTCCGCCAGTGAAACGATATAGGCGTGAACAAAAGTCTTCAGAAAGTGACGAAGACTTAGATAATTACGTACCATATATTCCAGTAAAAGAGCGTCTAAAACAAAATCTTATGAAGTTAGGACGGCTCGGTCAACTCGCTGCCGAGGCTTCTGCTGAAATGAAAAGCTCTAGCGACAATAACGATGAAGATGACAGTAAGTTTTTAAGCAATACAATGCAACAAATCACTAAACAAGACCTTATTTTGACATACCTACTTAGATTTTTGTATATTGCCCCAGTGTTATATTTTTAATATTAGTATAGCAATAATTTTTTATATGAATATGTTCCACTTTTGTGTGGTATATTTTTATTCAAAACTTAACTGATTATGCAAAGGGTTGCTTCAAAACTAATGGAATTATAGTGTGGAATGTTTATCATCTTCTTTTAGAATTGTTATTGTTCATGGCACATGGTACTTGACTTGCATTCTGTCCAAATTTTATAAAATGAATTTTCTCCTACTTCAGTGATAGTGTTGTGATCAAATAATTTTAGAACATTTGCAATGTATATTTAAAATATTTGGGAATGATATGCTGTAAGCCTTAAAAATTCAATATTTTAAAGGTTTGCTGATGACCTCAAAATAGCAAGAGTTATTTAAACACAAGTCTATGTTAATACATTACAAAGAAATCTTGACAATTAAAAAAATTGGTGTGACGAATCAAATGGTGTTGAATACAAAAAAATGTTCTAATATAAAGTTCACATGTAAACACAATATAATTCCATCTTGAAATGGAATACAGTATGGAAAACAGTAATGGAAAACAGCTATGCAAGGTAACAAAGATAAGGGATTTTGGCATCATCATGAACTCAAAACTAACATGTGTACTGTACATCCACCATGTAGTCAAATCTGCTTCAAAAATGTTAGATTAGGTTAGAAAAATTGTCAAAAATGCTTATACCAAAAAACTTTATACAACATTTTAGTTCCCTCAGTTTTAAAATATTGTAGTACAGAATGGCACCCAGAACATTGTGTTATTACTTTGCAAACTAATTCATTGCTTAGTTCCTTTTATCACTTTCCGTAACATACTAAAAATATTAAATAATGTAACTAATCAATAACATCTACAATTTATGTCTATGGGCACAGATGGGGTTTATCATTAGGTGGGTTGGGCTTATTTGCCGGCTGAGACCAAGTTAAAAAAAACAGTTGCTGGCATTTAAAGAAAATATGATCTCGTACTCAATGCCTGTGCATTGAGAGACTGAAGCCTTGAATCATTATTTTTCACTTCCTGAGTAGGTCCCGCTGCTGTTTCCTTACTTTAGATTTTCTATGATATCTATATATCTACATATATCTTTTTGGACAGCTACTGAGATAAGTGCTTTTTTATTAGAATCTAGATAATGTTCTCTATTTAGAAGTGTAAATTAAAGACAAACAAGTTAGTAAATATGTTAATTGTACAAAGGAAGAGTCCAGGCAAGGTAGATTGGGTAGATGATAGCATTTGGATGTGTAAGATATATTTATTTTTGATACCACACCTTATTATAACTAAAAAAGCTGTGCTTAAGATAATATATGAGAATACAAATAAAAAAATATAAGATAACTGTTAAAGAAATAATAAAAATAAATAAGCTGACCTTTGTACATTTTTAGTTTATAAGTCTCATCTATTGTATTTTTATTCTTGCGTGTACATAAATTATTAAATAAAAAATAAATAACAAAAAATTCGAAAACCAGAAATAATGTGAAATAATATTTTCAAAAATTTTTAAAACATGATACTGGCAATATCAATCTTTTATTTTAATAATATTGTGCGTTTTCCCTTACATTAAAAAACTATGTCGTGACGTCAGTTTTCATAAAGGAGTTCCAATGCTTCCCATACATATCAACGTATCCTGTAAACTATGGACAGATTCTGTTCTTTGGGCAAATTGTATGCATTATAATACGAAATAAATCTTTTTGGTCATCTACTCAATTTTAAACCTATTTATGGAAAAGGTCATGTTGTTACTTCATTTTGCGTTACGTAATTAGTTGTTATATAACTAGATTTATTTGTTTCTTTAATTATTTTTATTGTGTTCCTATTTTTAAAATCCTTTCACCTTTGGAAAGCTACATTGTCCAGGAATAACATAAACAATATGAGATCTGGAAACTGCCAACTGCCACTGCCACTGCCGCCAAACTGAAGTTACGCTGGTTAAACTGTGCAGGGACTAGTTTATTATATATCTATATATCTCTCTAGTTTATTATATAGTATATTATATAATCAGACAACATACAACAAATAAAAAACACTTCACCTTTAGTGGTAGTTGACTGCCATAATGATGACGTGTACCACGAATGGAGTAACAGCCAGTGCAATTTCTCGAACAAAAGTAATTTCAACTGATGCCTACGGTCGGCAACGCATCGTTAGTTAATATAATAGACTCAGAAGCAATGACATATTACATATAGACAGGTTATCCGCTATCAATAATGGCAACGCAAATGCAAGGCATTTGCCCGCTATTTGACAGTCTTGTGCAACCCAGTGTCACGGCTAAACGTTAAACAAAACTCATTCCCTATTCTGAGTTTTAATACCGTACAATGCCTTCTTGTGTGTTTAGACAGAGTACTACTTACACTGTTACTGTTAAAGAAATAATAAACGTTTCTTTTCCTGCGTAAGTTACTATTTTTTACTAACTATAATATAGTATACTATTTTTTTATAACTATCTTATTAATTATTTTATTTTGCTATTTAAAATGACGTTTTAAAATGGACATGGCCATTCAATTCAACAAAATCGAAGAGCGAGATATAATATGATTTTGTATGTGGGAGTAAAAGAGACAACGCTACAGAGTTGCGACAATTTAGGTACTACGTCACGTACGCTCGCGACCAATTAGTGCGAAGCTACGTCACAAAGTACATAGGTATCTCTTTTTTACAACAAGTGAACCGTATTATTCTTTCCTTCTCCCACACATTGTAATACGCTATATATCGGGTAGGTGTCTATAGTTACGTTGACGCCGTTTTTTTGTGCGGTAATGTTTGGGTATGACTTGTCTATATGTAACATGTCATTGCTCAGAAATACTTACTTCGCAACTTTCCAGCGTCACAAGAAGAATGGGGCAGACGTTATAATGTGTCGCTGTTAGAGCAACACAGCGAATTGAAGAGGCTTGCGGAAGCGCGCGCGCTGTCGGCGGCGGAGCGGCAAGCGCGGGAGGAAGACAACATCCTCGAGAGTGTAGCGCAGAGTAAAGCTCTGATGGGTGTTGCTGAGTTGGCGAAAGGTATGTGGTTGATTTGATTGTTAAAATAGCATGTCTTTATCTTAAGTTATTAATAATAAAAGCATCTCCTGCCTGTTCTCGGGTCATAGTCCAAGTATACCCGTTTCGGCATTTAGCGTTCTAATAGCAAATATGTATCTAACATACAACATATTTAAACAACTACTTGTGTAAATATTGTGTAAAAATTTAACTACTGTGTAAATATTGCCGTAAACAAAAAAACTCACTTCACTTTTATTCAGAGATTTGAGTGGATATTTTTGTATTAAAACAAAAGATACAGTTTTAAATTTGTTTGTTTTTATCAGACGCAATATGTAAATAAAATAAAAATCTTAGTAATCTTAGCGTTTAGCTTTACAATTCAGTAATACCATTGTCCCTCAGGTATTCAGTATGAGGAACCAATAAAAACATCTTGGAAACCACCTCGATGTATCTTGGAGTTACCAGAAGAAAGGCACGAGAGAGTGAGACAGAAGTTGAGGATATTGGTGGAAGGAGAAGATGTTCCTCCGCCGATACGAACCTTCCAACATATGAAGTTTCCTAAAGGTATAAAGAATGAAAGATAATTTTGAGTTATATAGAAGTTTGTCTCGCTGTGGTAGAGCATCGGTAGCGCTGCCTTCTTGATCTGAAGGTTCGATCGCCGGTGACAGAAAATGAAGAAGGTTCGATCGCCGGTGACAGCAAATGAACCAATGTGTTTTAACGACTTAAGTTCGCACATCAAACCGCCTGCTCTAAAGGTGAAAGAAAACATCTTGAGGAAACCCACATAGCTTAGAAACTATTTCAAAAGTACTTGCAAAGTCTGCCGTCGCGCATAAGGCAAGCGAGGAATTTGTACCTAATACCACCCTTTAGTAGACGAGGCTCGTATCCCCGCAGTGGGATAGTAAAGGCTTTCGTGAGGGTGAGTTTGTCTCGGATGGCATTTCATTTAGCATTTATACTTTAGTAAAAAAGCCTGTATGATGTCACCAATTAGTTCAATTACACAAACTTACTAAAAAATTTACTGTATCAATAAAAATACTTTGTATCAGGTTACGGTATAATTAGACATACCATTGGCTGTGACAAACGTGTCAGCAATACCCTGGCGTAACTTAATTTATGAAATCCTTCGTCTAGTAGATAATTCTAAAGTGAAGTCAAAATTCTAAGTTTTTAAGTACCCTTTGACACAAAATGTCTGTTGTAGGAATTCTCAAAGGCCTCGAAGCGAAAGGCATTAAAAAACCGACGCCGATCCAAGTGCAGGGAATCCCCGCCGTGCTCAGCGGCAGAGACATGATTGGCATAGCCTTCACTGGCTCGGGGAAAACCCTGGTCTTCACTCTACCGGTTATTGCCTTCTGCTTGCAACAGGAGAGTGCTATGCCTTTTGTAAAGTGAGTATTTTCATAGTATATTTTTGAGGTCTATGGTGTAATTTACATTTTTGAACAATAATTTGGCTGTATCTACATGTTTAATTGCAATATTTAGACAACCGGTCCCACAGAATAATGGGTGGCTTTTTACAGAAACGAAGGCCCGTATGGTTTGATAATCTGTCCGTCACGGGAGTTGGCAAAACAGACGCATGACATCATACAACACTTTATCAAACATTTGAAAATGGCGGGGCATCCGGAAATAAGAAGTTGTTTAGCTATTGGTGGTAAGGAAATATGAACAAATTACAATAATAGACGTGCAATAAATGTAATTTAGATAAGGTATAAAATCTCCTTATGTAATTGTATACAAGTTGCATGGTTTTTAAAGCCTATGTAGTTGTTTAATTATTTAACCCGCAGAACTTCTAATACAGAGAAAATAGAAATGCCTTGGTTTGAATTTAGGTGCATTACCACCGATGCCACATTGTTCACGCACATTTCCAAAGAAATAATGAACAATTGGCCTAGCGTTGAGAACTGCCGGTCATCAACTCCAGTCATACACATTACCAATTAGAACACACATTCTCGGCCGAACGGCAATACTTTTGCGCAGGGGCACCATCGCTCACTAGAAGGTCCGCTGTGGTATGTTAATAAATTTTCACTACTGCTTAATTGCAATAGTTGCTTTGTCAATACCAAGCAAGCATTATTTATAAAGACGCTGTTGAACTTGAACAATAAGTTCAACAAGCAATGGAAATTGAAAGTACGGTTAGACACAAATGGTATTCAAATCACTACATAGTATAAAACAAAGTCGCTTCCCGCTGTATGTCTGTCCACATGTATGCTTAGATCTCTAAAACTACGCAACGGATTTTGATGCGGTTTTTTTAAATAAATAGAGTGATTCAAGAGGAAGGTTTATATGTATAATACATGCATAATATAGTAGAGGAACATTGATAATCTTAGAGGTTTCTAATGTGATGTCGTAAACATCGTAAACACATTTTTCTGCGCTTACATTGCAAACGCTGGCTGAACCATACTACATAGATCAAAATAATATGCTACAGTATTGTACACCTTTAAAAGGTCTACAAAAAAGTCCGCGATGGTAAATGTCTATCTCTTCGGGGTAACTCACAATAACCATTTTTTATCCTTTACTTTTTACGCGAAATAATGGCTTATTTACGAATCGATTTTAAGCAATACAGCATTAATCATTATCCAATTAAGTACCTTAAATACATTGTGCATGTAATGTAGATAAATATGGCCCTTTACAGCGTGTAATTTAAATGAATATTTTCGAAAATACAATGACATACAGATTTAAAATACAATGACATAGACCCGTGCGAAGCCGGGGCGGGCGGGTCGCTAGTCATATATATAAGGCTTTGAAGCCATATACTTGGCACCTGCTAATTTACAAATCTCTATATTGGAAGTTCTGTGGCTTGACCCATAATTTATTTTAAGTACTTAATTGATTTAATTAAGTCTACTTGGTGACAACTTCGCGGCAACACTAAGATGAGCTTTAACCGTAATTTGATTTCGATCAGTATTGAGCTGTCTATTAATTCATGGATTTTTCCGCCCCTAGGTGTGCCAGTGTCGGAATGCATGGAGGTGGTGCAAAGAGGGGTTCACATAATGGTGGCCACGCCCGGCCGCTTGATGGACATGCTCGATAAGAAAATGGTAACATACATAGGTACAGTTGCGCTTAGCGTGACAACCTGTAACCAGTAGAATTATACTATAGCCTTATTTAAGTACCTAATTGTTGTTTAAGGGTGTTACCACACCAATCAAAAACGATGTCTTTCGACGTTGCCTGTTCCATTCTACCATGGATCGACGTCGATCGATTGATAATAGCTATAAATAAATAGAACTGGAAAAACTTTTGATAGGAAATAATTTTGATTAGAGAATACGAATACTTAATGAACAAAAATAGACATCCTAAATATTTTCTTTGGAGTCAAATATTTTATTTTATTTAAAGTCAAATAATTAGAAATCAGTCAGTTTTTATATGAATTCTGGTAAATAACCCATTTGCCGTCTTCTCTCTTCAAGGTGCGTCTGAACGTGTGCCGCTACCTCTGCATGGATGAAGCGGATCGTATGATCGACATGGGGTTCGAGGAGGACGTCCGCACGATATTCTCGTACTTTGCCGGGCAGAGGCAAACCTTGCTCTTTAGTGCCACTATGCCGAAGAAGATTCAAAATTTTGCTAGGTAAGTGGGATTTGTTGGTAATATTTTTAAGCTATACAATATTCAAATCTATTTACTACAAATAAGCACACGAGGAGAATAAACCAAGAGAATAAAAAATTGTAATTAAAATAAGTTCATTTAATTACAATTTTTTTGACGTATACAATTTTTTTTATAGATTAAAGTTATAAGTAAATAAGTTAAGGTAATTTTTTGATGAATTTGTTTTTGAAATTCTCCCAAGTTAGTAATTCATAGTGAAGCAAACATTTAGCAAGGAAGATTTAAAAACGTTGTCACGGAGAATAATCTTTTATCATTAGAATTATCTTTAAAACAATTGTTATACATCTGTTCCTACGAGGATTCACACTCTGGAATACCCTACACTGCTGCCACCACACATCCTTGTTGAATATAAACAAACTACCAATATTTTAGCGGTAATATATTAGTCCCTTTTTTTGACCGGCATAGTATTCACGTTTACGTGGTTGTCTTCCAGATAAAGGCAAGGAGCAGTCGCTGTAATTACTGGAACAAAGGGATTTACAGCTCAAGCATACGGTCGGCAAAGTACCATTTATCGATAATCAATAAATAACAATGGTATGGGTGCCACTTTCTAGTAGGTGGATGGCGTGCTTTTGTGCCGGCACTAACAAATTAAAAAAAAGATATATACGTCAAACTCTGCATTTAACTTTCAGATCAGCATTAGTGAAACCAGTGACAGTGAACGTGGGCCGCGCGGGGGCCGCGTCGCTGAACGTGCGGCAGGAGCTGGAGCTCGTGCAGGCTGAAGGTAACTCATTCAACCATTCATTCGTTCGGTGCATATTGACCTGTTCGCAATACAATTAGGTGTTGCTTATTTCTATGTGTAACTCGAACACTCATAACATATGTAATTCTTTTACATTGCTTTTGTAACTACAATTTCGGTCCAAGATCCTTACTATTACGGGCAAGCATATTTGTAAATAACTAATCTAGTAGGATAAAAACGAAATTTCAAAAAAAGAATTTATAAAAAAAAAACTTGTGAACAGTCATTTTGATACTTGAAACCATGTTATATGTTTATACTCGGGGAACCTGCCTACAGTATAGTTTTTAATGTTAGACTAGGTACATAATATGTTGAGGTACACAGTTGTTTAGTGAATGATGGGGATTATTTCGACTCGCCTAGATCGGTCTTTGATTAAAGTAAAATAGTTAAAATGGCCGAAGCTAATTGACAAGCTCCTAAGGCACGGAGCTCAAAAATTTTTGTTTCCGGTCGCCTGATTTTACTGGTCAAATGGTTACGTCACAGCACGAACCGAACCGATCGTGTACGACAAGACACGAAAACAAACGAAGTGAATATATGTTGCCAATGTTTTGCAAATCAATATCTCTTTTATCTTAACGAGCAATATATTTGTAGCAATATAATTGAGTTTATGTAAGTAAATATATCTGTACCAGAGGCATTTTTTATATGCGTAATTACGAACGTCACCTGTTTTACAGCAAATTTACTTTAATGAAACACGGGCTTCTACATATTTAGGTTGTATGTATTACTTTGCATGTTTCATATTTGCAAGTAACTACATATGACGACCGAGTAGCGTAGTGGTCAGTACGCCGGAGGTCCCAGGTTCGAGTCTTCGCCGGGGCATTCATTTGTGTGATGAACGTAATTGTTCTCGGGTATGGTTGTTGATATTTATATATGTACGGTTAATTCTGAGTTCCCCCCATTTCGCTGTATGGTAATGCATAACACAAGCTCTGCTTACTTTGGGGCCATTCAGTTGGTGTGTTTGTCTGGGGATTTATTATTGGTTGTTGCTTCAGCCCGTACAGTGCATCTGCTCAACTGCCTGCAAAAGACTCCGCCGCCTGTATTAGTGTTCGCCGAAAGGAAACAAGACGTGGATGCCATTCACGAGTACTTGCTGTTGAAAGGTAAGCCTTTTGCTTTTACTGTTTAAATGTTTATCTTTAAAAGTTCAATTAAAATGAAGGCGTACTTGTATAACATTACTCCACCTGAAAAAAAGCCTTATTGTAAGAGTAATTTACTCCGTTACGGAACAATTTAAAAATTATATAAATCTTAACTAACCTGAGTATCTGCTTAATAAATGAATTGTATTTGGAGTTGATGCTAAACACATAATATGTCGTTTCTGTATAGTGCAGTGCAAAGAAAAATATTATAATTTATAGATTTTCGTATAAAGTTAGTTATTGTTAAAATACACTATTAAAGTACACACACCACTAATTACGGTCAAAATTGTGTACACGTATATCAGAATTGTGCAAGTCGTTTAAAACTTCAGATCCATTCGGTGGGTCTTTACTAGAATACAAATATAAAAAGATTGAATAAGAGGTGAGTTTTCTTCCGTGTAAAAATATAAAAAAAGTAAAAATTTGCTATTTCGTTTAATTTTTAGCAGAACGTTTATTTGCAAAGATTGATCCTTATAAGCAACAGAATCCATTGGTTCAATAATACAGGATGTAATTTTTGATGATGGTCCATTTCCGTCAAAAGTAAAAGATTGTAGAAAAAATTAATATATATATATATTTGGTATATAAATTAAATTACGATTAAATTTAATAACATTACAATTAAAATATAAAATGACATTTTTTTACGGTCATGTGAGAGGTAATTATAAATCTTTTGCTGAAAGGCATGGAGAGTCGTGAAAATGTCCAGGTCAGGAATTCTAGAGCACATTAAATTATACAACGCAATCATCCTGGGAATAGGAGAGTGGGCAAGCAAGTTTGACCTACAGAATGGGACGTGTAAGGGTTTAGTTATAGGGTGACGTGGTATCCCTCGTGGTACGGAAATTTGGATATCTAATAACACTGCAGCAATCTACTAAATAGTAAAAAAATTTAAAAATACGAGAGTGTCATATTGTTATAAAACTACCCTCATATGAAACCTAGACTCTTTCTCTCTCAGTCTCTGTGCATTTTGCTCTGAGATACATGTATAATTATTTATTTTATTGAACATTAAGTGAGAGTAAGTTTCATTTATTTTGAAAATGGATAGTTTAGAGCACCGTGCCGTGATCAAATACCTCCACAAGGAACACTTAACTCCAAAGCAGATTCATGAAGAAATGGTGGCTACTTTAGGAACATCTGCTCCGTCGTATACGTAAGTGGACAGCTGAATTAAACGTGGACGAGAGAGCATCAAAGATGACCCCCGCTCTGAACGGCCTTCTACAGCTACGACTTCGGAAAACATAGAAAAAACATGTGATCTCATCATGGGAGACAGAAGATTGAAGGTATCTGACATAGTTTAAGTTCTAGGAATTTCATATGAACGTACACAAAACATGATCGTTAACGAATTGGGGTTCCACAAAATGTCTGCAAGATGGGTTCCACGGCTCCTTTCAGTTGAACAGAAATGAACTCGGCTCACGATTTCTAGACTGTTTAGAGCTTTTTTAAAATGATCCAAACGGATTTTTGGCAAGGTTTGTTACTATGGACGAAACATAGGTTCATCACTATACTCCTGAATCCAAACAACAATCCAAACAATGAAAGAGACCCGGCTGTCCGACCCCCAAGAAAGCCAAGGTGTGTTTTTCAGTAAACAAGGTAATGGCAACGGTTTTCTGGAATTCTAAGGGTGTCATCTTAGTTGATTACTTAGAAAGAGGTCAAACTTTAAATTCTGCATACTACTGCACACTATTACGTCGTTTACGCAAAGAAGTAAAGTCTAACAGACCAAGATTGTTGACCAAGAAGTTTTGTTTCATCAGGACAATGCTCGTGTTCACACATCTGCAGAATCGATGGCTCAAATCGTGAATTGTGGTTTCGAATTGCTTCCTCATCCCCCTTATTCACCTGACTTGGTACCTTCTGACTTCCACCTATTTCCCTAACTAAAAAAACACTTTGGTACAAACCAATGAGGAGATCAAAGTGGCCGTGGATGCCTTTTTTGAAGACCTTAACGAGACCCGCTGGACTAAGTGCTGTTACCTAGGAGGAGAGTATGTAGAAAAATAAATATAAAAAATTGCATTATTCCTGTGTTTTCTTATTTATGCTGCGAACTTTTCAATCCACCCTCGTAAATTTAAGGTCATGGACCAGTCGTCGGTTTTGCAGTGACTGAAGTTTAAAAAATAATAATTTGTTCTCATATGGAGCTCTATGTGAAATTCCAGTAGATTGAAAGGCCAGGTATCTAGTAAATGAACGCTGTATTGATTCAATTCTTTGTGAATGTATACAGTATTGCGGATTTCATACCACCGATGCAAACTTAATGATACTTTTAACGAGAGCATTAAATATAAGTATTTTGGTTCTAGGAAGCTTAAATTCCCTAAAATTGCGCTTCGAAAACCCTGTCACACAAGAAGCTTGCTCTACTATGTGATCATAATGTGGTATGAAAGAAAGTTTGCTGTTCAAGATCACACCCAGATCCCGAACCCTATTTACTTCCTCATGCACTACGCCCTCCATCCTATAAACACTTTTAATTGTTTTCCTCTTACGGGTGTACTTAATGTGATTACGTTTGCGTTGAGAGACATTCCATTAAGTTGACACCAAACAGTTATTTGGTCAAGTTCAGATTGTAACAATGACACGTCGTCAGCTGATCTCACAGTTTTTTTTAATTTTTAAATTATCTGCAAATAAACAGTAATCACAATGATGCATAATTTGAGATGTCATTGATAAATAGCGAAAACAGAATGGGTCCCAGATGCGACTCCTGCGACCCCAGAAGTTGAGTGATAAGAAAACGAATCAAAACCCTGCACAACTACAATGTGAGGTCTTTTTGTTATGTAAGAAGAAAGCTAAGACAACAACGAACCGATGACGCCCACTGCTTTCAATTTCCTTAAGAGCATTGAATGGCTTACTCGGTCGAAAGCGCTTGAAAAATCGGTATAAATTGTATCCACCTGCAGGCCTCTATCTAACTTAGCAGATAAGTCATTAATGAATAGGACAAGATTTGTAACTACCGACCGTCGGTTTTGAAAACCGTTAAACATATTTTATAAATGTTAAACATATTTATATTTATTACAGAGTAGCACTGTACAGTTTCTTAAATAAAGAAAAATGTCATTGAAATTGTATCTTTGTGTGTTAAATAGTGTGCTAAATTAGCTCACAGCCAGTATTAATCAAGTCTTACCAATTTATTTAACTATTTATTTGCAGGCGTGGAGGCAGTAGCGATCCACGGCGGAAAGGACCAAGAGGAGAGAACGCGCGCGGTGGAAGCGTTCAGACGCGGCGAGAAAGACGTGCTCGTCGCTACCGACGTCGCTAGTAAAGGTAATTATTCAAGTATTGTGATTGGATTAGTCGCAGATGTAATAAGTTGGAGTAGTTTGTAAAGGAAGATCGTCGTATGATTTGATTCAGATCAAGTTCATCGTAAGATGGTCATACCAGTTTAATAAAACTACTCTAGAAATATTTGCTTAAGACGAATGTCATACTCTCAATACGTAAGCGTTTTGTTTTAATTTATTTATACTGGACACAGAGTAAAACTATGTAGTACTATGAAAATATACATTTAAAAGGCAAATTTAACCTAAGTTGTACCTAATACTAAAAGTTCACTCTACTGCATCTGTGCGTCAAGGCTTTCTTACGTAACGTTCTTATTAACTTTTGAAATGTATGTATTTCTTCATGAATACAGAGTATTGTTTACATCCTTAAGGCCTGGACGTCGGATACACCCAGCACGTAATAAATACACACTAGAAAACATTTTAGGTTTACGTTTTTAATACGCCTTAATTGCCAATAATACTTCACATTATGTAACGCCATTAGGCTTCGTAATTTTCTTTATCTTTATTATAATTTTTCTCCTAACTTCCAATTTAAAAGCATATTTCAGACTGTAAAACGCAGTCAAGTCTTTTAACTATGTACTGGACTTCAGCTAGACCCAGCACGTGACATACTGCGAATGCGGATAACAATGCCTTGGTCTTCATTTGAATTGTATAATATAGCGTATTCCTTGACATCCCCAAGGGCTCGACTTCACCAACATCCAGCACGTGATAAACTATGACATGCCGGACAACATAGAGAACTATGTGCATCGCATCGGGCGTACGGGGCGTGCTGGCACGGAGGGTGTGGCCAGCACGCTGCTGCCACCTGCCGCGCCGCGCCCCGCGCCGCCCACCACCTGCGTGTTGAGGGACCTGGCGCAGTTGCTCACGGAGGCAAAACAGCCGGTATGTGGTACTTTAGACATTATACTTGAGGTCTCGGTGCGGCTTCACCCACTTTGATCCCGTAGGAATTTTTGTATAAAATATAACATACCAGATTTTTTCCGCGGCTACGCCTGCATATTCATATTCGCCTTTATATTGTTGAGATACTTTTTCTAGTTGTTAGGTACCCTATGAAGTAAATACCCTGTAAACAAAACAAGCAAAAATACGTATAAATCAAGCAAAAAACCGTAAGGAAAAAAATAAAACAAAAATCAATACCTTAACAAAGTAGTTATCTAACTTAGTAATTAAATTTAAATTTCATTTAAAAAATTTTTTTTAAGGTAAAGTCTCTCACTCACATAAATTTTAGTTTTTACTAAATTGGTCAATTAAGGTTCAGAATCAAAATTCACTAACTTACAAACTAAACAACCAAATAAAATCAGCATTAACAATCAGCAGATTTACTGAATCCAAATACAAACTTGTACATTATTATAATATTAAGTAGAGTTAGAGAGTAGGATTAAATAAATAATTATTATTAAACAATTAAGGCGTATAATTAAATTGTATTAATTAACAATAAAAATATACATTAATAATTTATTACAAAGTTCCTTTTATTCTCTTAAGTCAGTTTCATCCCGCATAAACTCGCGATCCCATTACAATTTTGGGATATATGGATTAAGATAGCTTATATGTTAAACCAGGTTACAACCTGATTTTTGGCATATGGCATTTGGCATACTACATTCTATCCATATGCCAAAAATAATTATAATCCGTTCAACCGTTTTCGCGTGATTGATATCAAACATGCGAACATAAAAGCTTTCATATTCATTATATTAGTAGGATGTCAGTGATCAGCACTTCAATGTCGCTATATGTCGACGTTCACGAAGCGCAGACGAACACATGTTTACTTTATAATATTAGCAAGGATGTGTGTACAGTCAGTCAAAAACACGTTGTAGCTGTCACTCTACGGGCGATGTTTATTTGCACGTCATAAAACAACAAGGTTAATTTTACATGTTTCTTTCTTCTGCCGTAAAAATATATGAACTTGTGCCAGGTGCCACCGTTCCTGCTGGAGATGATCGGCGAACCAGATGTGCCGGCGCCGGACGGGCACGGCTGCGCATACTGCGGCGGGCTCGGTCATCGCATCACAGGTATATACTGCTTTATAGCTTAATTGGTATCTATATATCTTGTATTAGCGCACCATTGTGCAGACAACGAATGTGGAATTCTAGAAGGGACAAATTGTGGGAAAACATAAGTTAAATTTTATAAAAGCGGAAGACACCTACTAAGTCGTACCTACTTGAATAATTATAAAATTGTACATGATGCAATGAAGTGGCGCACGTGCAAGACAGTTGTTGTGTTGCGTGACGTACCGCCTCGGTTCTTTTCGCGTAGAATCAAGCGACGGTAACAAGATAATATCTACCGCTATTTCACTTAAATCAAAGCAACATACTTTTAAGAATAATAAAATCGGATTATGTTTAGAATCAATATCAAAAAATACAAAAGGGAGCATAGGTTTTGTGCCACGTGAGGTTCTAATACAAAATAATATGTATCAACGTTTGTTCACAGATTGTCCAAAATTGGAAGCGGTACAAAACAAGCAAGCCTCAAACATCGGAAGAAGAGATTACTTGTCGAATACAGCGGCCGATTACTAAACATTGTTTATTATATATATAGAACACGATATACTTGACTATTTTACTGATGATTTAAAAGTAAATCAACTACTGTCAACCTACCAAGGTATGATGTGATACTGGTTTGGTACTGACTGATCACTTTTTCACTAACGCATTTGAAGGTTAGGTACATTGTACAATTGGGATTATAATCTTTCCTTGCCATGTGTATCGGGTAAATTTTCGGAACTTACTAATACATTTTTATACAAACAGAACGCGTTAAGTTAACTTCAAGTCTTTGAAAAGTTGCTTCTATATACCCGTGTGCTAATCCGAGTTGTATGAAAGTAGCAGAATAATTTTGGATTCCCTCCAAAAGGCAGTTTAGTGTAGAAATTTAAATGAGTGGCAATAAGAGACATTGGTAAGCCAGTTGGTAATTCTGATATTAAAGTTCGTAAATATTAACTAGACAATTATTATAGTTTGTGTAGTGTTCGTTTGTATGTGGTCTGTTATTTATAAGAGAAGTTGTAAATTTTAAACCCTATTTTTTTAACATATATCATGAAAATAAATACACTGAGTAAACTATTTTTTGTTTTATTAGTTCCCAACTCTAGGATCTTTCTTTTCTTTACTGATATTAAAAATGTTTCAAAGGTTTATAATAGAAATCTCGTAAAGTATGGCGCAGCGAGCTATAATTACTGCAGTACGAGGGTACTGCGGTTCGAACCCCGCAAAGTACAAATGATGAGAGTCTTTTCAAAAGGGAATATTTCGGAATTTATATGTTTTTTAGTTAATGAAGTCGTTTTAATGATAAAAACTACCATTGCATGAATGAATGCATACAGTTTCCATAGCTCACAGTCTAATCAATCAAAAGAGGATATTTTATAAGCGTGTCAGTTGATCTTTTTCTCAAACGGTATATTTTCGCCTTGGAAGGCTTTTGTTGTCTACACAGAACGTTGCATTAATTGATCCGTGTCTTTTCACATTTTGAAAACGTAACGCAACGTATTGAATGAGGACATCATGTTTCTGAACGCGTCTGTTATTTTTCTGATATTACTGGACGTACTAACGATGTTTGAACAGTCTAAAATGGCATATTATTCGCTTTTCATTGTAATTTTATTCCGGCATTTCCATGATTTTTTTTTTCGTCACGTGTAAAGCTATTAATGGTCGAGTGGTGGTATAAGTGGTCGAGAAATTATTAAAGGATGTTAATTAACTCTTTTCAAAAGTCATTTCTGCCTTTATCGACTTAAGATGCTGTACAAGATAACACCTCATTAGGGTCATGTTATGTGAGTCATTCATTTTATACAAATTAAATTATGGAGCTATCGTTTTTGGGCCTAGACTACACAAACAAACAGCAGAAACTCTTGCGACGTGTTCAAAACGCCTGCGCTCGGTTCTGCCTAAATATCCCACCACATATTCACGTAACTCCGTTTATTAATATATGTAATTTATTAAAATCAGTTATAGATATGATCTCTACCTCGCTACTCTCCTGTTTCACTTACTCCGCACAACGGAACCTGTATACTTATATAATAAATTAAGATTGCGAAAGGAAAACAAAAAAGAAAAGATAAGATCTTGCACTAAACCGCTACTTCCCCATCCTCATAAATGTGTAGCCATCCTAGGCAGCTTTTTCTACAATGCGACCAAGTGTAGAAAGAATATACCGCTACCGATATGTAACATTGCAAACAGAAGTCACTTAAAAATACGTACCGAAATTATCTTCTAAATAATCAAAAATCCCTTCCGTGACACTGGTGGCATTTTACTATTTTTCCTTTACTTTCATTTATTTTTTATGGGTACACTACATAAATACGAAAAACTTAACTCCAATAGTCATAATCACGAATTTCAAAATTCCGAATTTTATAACACCGAATGCTTCAAAGTTCCAATAATGAAAACTCCGTGTTTCATTATTCCTGATTTTTCTTCTTCGAAACTTCAAAATCCCGAACGTTATAATTACGAAAATCAATATGCCGAATTTGAAGATACCGAACCGATAATCCGCTATATCATAAATACGAATCACGGATATCGAAATTACGAATATAAGCGCGAATAACAAACGCCTTGTAAAACTGCATCAGCAAATCAGCTATCCGCCACAATGATGCTGATAGATAGATGATGATGATAGTATTTATTATAAATATATTATTTTACACAAAACGCATACTTATACACCACTAATTTGGCTTAGTCAGTAGTCGCCAGTCGGTGTGCGATTCGCGGCACGTCGCGTCGGGTGCGCTAACGGAAGATCACCGTTGCGATTCCCGCACCGCGTAAGCTGAGTCAGTGCCCTTTCCTATTCTCTGTGAATATAAAACTCTTTTATTTTGATTATAACTCGTATACTGTTTAATTTTAAAATTATTTGTAGTCTTTTTTGTAAATATGTGCAGAGATTATTTGAATAAAGATATTGACTATCTATCTAGCTATCTTCCAAATTATGAAGATGTTTACGTGAAATTCCAACCAACAGAATTAACCCTAGATACACTCACTCACTCGTAGAGTATTCGTATTTATAGTTTTCGTCAAAATTACGCCTCATCTGGAATTCAATTTCATCAGTTGCAACAGCTGCGTAGTATAGGAAACCAATATAACGCTTTTTCTGATATGTATTTTTACTAAACACCACACACAGGGTATTGATGTCACTGTATTCGGCGTTTAGTAGTACTGTACGTACCCTATCAGCGAATGTTGGTGAACACAAATAATGTAGTTTTTTTAAAGAAGTCCACGCAATATAGGTACTAAATATAAACAGCAGCATTTTAAGCGGGAAGATATGAACTACCTACTACCTATAACCTTAGCACTTACTGAGTGGTATGATTTAACAAAGATGTAATGGTTAATGCCACATACGGATGAATTTTTACGTTGTTATTGAGATGTGGTAATAAACACTTCTATATCAGCATTTGTCAAGGCAAAGAAAAAAGTCAAAGTGAACTTTTATACAAATAACAGCTAACACTATAAACAAATTCATTTTTACCCCTCGATTCCGTCTTGGGCTGAACATTTAAACTTACGTAGGCATTTAGTCAGCTGATTGAATTATCTATTATGAAATCATGAAATGAATGATTCTACATCAGGTCATATTTGACAATTTTTGACGTAACCTATTGATGTTTCACCAAATGCAGAAAGCCAAAGAAAGAACTGGTGGAATACGTGGTAAAATGAATGCAGAATAATGAAAAAAAATTTTAATCAATGTAATAAAAACCACTATTACCTACACCTCCCATCGTGCTTAACAATTTTCTTAATGCTGTATCAAAGGCACAAGTCAATACTCCTACAGCCCGTAGCATTAAATTACTATTAAAACAGTTCACTTGCCTATCCGCCATTTTAGTAAGAAACGTGGCTATGAAAAAAATTATCCTTTTCTCATGGCTTATTATTACAGATTACGACTAAAACCATCATGTTTTAATTGATACACAAAGTAAATTTTATGATTTTTGTTGAATTTGACAGCACCAAGGGCAAATTGTGGTGTATAAAACATTTGTTTCTTCATTATCAGGTAAAATCGGTTTAGTATATCGTCGTAAACGAATCCAGCTTCCGAAAAAAATATTTTAGTGTATAAACTACTGCAGGGTGCTGCAAGATAAATTCTTAGCAAACTTTGCTAATTTAGGACTCTATGCAAAGTTTTCTCGTTTAAGCCGTGGCAACGATTAACCTAGATAGTTTGGTATGGAGACAGTTTCAGTTTAGTTCCCGGAAAGGACATAGTATATATTATATGTCCTTAATTTTCCAGAAAGCTATCCATTAGAGGGGTGAAATTGGGGTTCAAAGTTTTCTTTAACTTTGTCATAGCCAGCAAACGAGAATGTGATCCACACATACTAGATGGTAAATGGAATCCGTGCCCTACTGAGCATAATTTTTCGTAGATGTTTTTAATTCATTATATTGTTTTTATTGATTATGGATTTATGATGCTTTACTGGCCGTAGGTTTGAGTTGAAATAGCCATTGTTCCAGTAATTACAGTGGCAGGTCCTTCTTTTATTCTGGAACACAACTTCGTAAACGTGGTTATTAGGTACTGTGATTGCAATAGGAAGGAACCGTCCCAGACGAGATCTTAACATAACGGACTCTATTACCCCTAGCTTATGGTCGAGTTTTGTTATTTTTGAAGCTATAGGTATGAAACGTATATTTAGATTCTTTATTAAACTTTAATGCCTAGTACGAATTTCAGCAATGTTAGAAATTTCACCCTTAAAGGGGTTCAGACACTCGAATAAAAATTCAGCGTCTTTTAATTCAATCGACAAGGGGATTAAACTTTGCAAAGGAGTTTCTTTGTTTTAACTTTCGATGCTTGCTACTTATTTAAATAACTTTTTTCGAGGAGTTTTTTTTTACTACAACAAATAACCATCCCTGTCTTTGATTACCAGCGGCTTAGGGTTTATCGTGGCAATCGTTTTCACGTAACTATTCTTAGCGAATAAACATGAATTAAGGCTGCCTGTCCACTAGGACAGAGACGAGCGGAGCTGTATCAAAATTAACCAATTGAATTCCATTAAATCTCAGCTGCACTTCAGGACTTGCAAATCCCTGATTGGCTAGTTAATTTAAAATGCCGTACATTTATCATCCTATTCCATCGGGGAATGCAACTTGTCACTTGGGGGCTAGTAAGAGGAGCGGCGTAGTAGATTGCAACCGTAGTCTGGTCACCTACTATTGTTCGTTTAAAAATTGATGTTTATTTAGAAAGAGATGTTTCCTTGAGTTCTTGATGTGGTCGTTCATTGCTTACATGTCGCATTATTGGAACAAAAGATTTGTGTAATTATTACCCTCTCTTTTTGTACACATTAAAGTTTTACTAAAGCTAAATACTCGTAGTACCTAATATATTTTTTAAGAATAGGAACAATGCATAGAACATGTTCATGGCCAACATTGTCTGACCCAAACGGGAATGAATAAGCAAAAAGGTTTGAACGCAATGCTGAGATTGGACTGTGCGTCACCCTGTCGAAGCTGCATCAGATAAAATATTGTTTTATATAAAAATCAGCAGTATTTTACAATACTCTCAATAAATTTAAACTGCAATCTTTAATTTTAATAATTAACTTTAAAAATGTTTAGTAGATATAATATACATTTTCCGAGTTACATACCTAGATAATGCATTTCATTGACATAGAAAAAATTTGCTGTTAATTTTTTCTATGTCATTATTGCAGAGAGGAACTATTTTTAAATATAGGAAAATGAATCGAAATATTAATGCACTTTGCATATGCATTTAATAATCACATACCTACTTGTTTACTATTCACTTCTTACTGTTACTTACACATTAATTACTGCTTCCAGTGTTGACGAGTGAGATTCTGTTTTAATTTAGATATCTTGCCTCGTCTTGTGTAATTTCATACTTGCTTAATAGCTAAATAATTTTATAAATAGTTATTTCCAGTTATCATTCCTTCTTAATAATTTGTTTGCTTTGATGATATATATATTACTTATATACAGATAAATAAGTAATACATATATTGAATACATATGTAATCCAATTTATTACTTGAATAAAGTCAGTCTTAAATCATCATTCGTTGGTTTCCCTTAACTCCTGACTTCCGCCGTACAATAGTGTATTAGCCTAGTTTTCGAAAACCATCCAACATTATTTTGTAGTGTGTATGGACCCTAGAAATAATACTGATTTTTAATAATGCGGGATCCGGCCATCGCCCTCCTCAACTATTTTGGAAGTGAGTGACCCGTACTACCTTAAGAAGACGATTAATCTACATAAAACGTTTAAGGTAAGAATCCGTTCTAAATCTGTTTTGTATGAATAGATCCGCAATAAATAACTTAAAAGTTAGTATTATATTTGAGTTTCATACAGCAAAAAAATATTTGAACGACACCTCAAATAGTTGAATTTATTTCAGGCCCTCAATAAGCTTTTGAGTTCAGTACTTTACGCAAAAAATTACTATACCTTAATTTTTATAACATTTTATAAAAATTACTGAAAAGAAAGTCAGAACCAAATTATGTATATAAATATATAAAAGACATAAAAGCAAATCATTGAATATGTAACTGCGTGCATCTTTACCGATACAGACAAGGTTCTCGAACTATATAGGTTAATCATTATGCAAAAAGAAATACTCGAGATAATCTTTATGATTTAAAAAAGAGGACACAGATATTAAGTTGAATTAATTTCTTTAGAAAATGTCGAAATCATAAATATTAAATAATATCACTAAAAATATATTTATGTCAGCTTTATAGCCGAATATTTTATTTTTGTGCTTTTTATTTGCTTGGGTTTATGTGCGAAATTATTTTCTTTGATCTGCAACCCTCAATAAAAAAACATTCACTCTGTATTCACAAGTGAATGCAGCCTGCTTACTAATGAGATAGTAAACTAACACAATAAATAATTAATTAGTAGTTAATTGTTTATTTTTCCTTTTTTCCCTATTAAATGAAGTAACAAATATTTTTAGATTAAAGAATTTGTGGTGCAATACAATATGGTTATTATAAGTTTACTCTAATGACGGCTATTTTAACTCCTAAAATAAAAAAAAAACGAATTAGTATTTAGCTTATGTGATTATAAAATATGGTATTAACGTTAATGATTATTACAATAAAAAATAAATTATAACTGTATATATTACTGAAACATAAGAGGCCGACGGCACGAACATTTTGAACTCAACCCTTTCCTAGGTATCCCTTCGATGGACAGGCTATAGAAAATGTTCTAAATTGAAACCTTAAAATGATAGCTTGAAGTCGGATAATCGCTTATCCTTCGATGGACAGGCTATAGAAAATGTTCTTAATTGAAACCTTAAAATGATAGCTTGAAGTCGGATAATCGCTTATCCTTCGATGGACGGGCTATAGAAAATGTTCTTAATTGAAACCTTAAATTGATAGCTTGAAGTCGGATAATCGCTTATCCTTCGATGGACGGGCTATAGAAAATGTTCTTAATTGAAACCTTAAAATGATAGCTTGAAGTCGGATAATCGCTTATCCTTCGATGGACGGGCTATAGAAAATGTTCTAAATTGAAACCTTAAAATGATAGCTTGAAGTCGGATAATCGCTTATCCTTCGATGGACGGGCTATAGAAAATGTTCTAAATTGAAACCTTAAAATGATAGCTTGAAGTCGGATAATCGCTTATCCTTCGATGGACGGGCTATAGAAAATGTTCTTAATTGAAACCTTAAATTGATAGCTTGAAGTCGGATAATCGCTAATCTTATCGGTGGATTTTTTACTATTACTGAACATATAAATATGATTTAAGTAGTTATTTGAAACCTAATACATCTTTTCTTACTTATTATAAACTTCCAATTACGAGTTCAGTAAATCTAAATGTTTATTAAACTAGATATTTACTACATAAACGGTAATAAATAATAATAATAAGTTTATTTTAGTTTATTTATTTCTCCTCACAACATACTTAATATTAAAACAATTCATAAGCAATACATATATGGCTATTTTTAGTACAGTCTAGTATAGTGAGGAGCTGGTGCCTGAAGTAGGTTAAATCCTGTACGGTACACCAGGTTTATGAAATAAATGAAAGACTTACAGAGATTAAATTACGTGTATTAAAACATTTTGTAATTCTTAAGTTACATCATATATTACGACAAACCGGCCAAAATTTCAATCCCAGCTGTCAAATGTGAGAAGTTCACTTAGGGGTTCTACCGACATATTCGAGCCGGCATTCATATGCACGTCGGGACAGCAAAATCGAACATAGGAAGTTGAATGTTTGGAAGACACACCGCGAGAATGCAATTCGGGTTTCGGCGAGACGAGTGTGCAGACTTGTATAAAAGTCTTGGCCCGAATAAGTGTGTAGAGCCTCTCGACCAACCAATTTATCGTACTGCTATTGTACAAAATCCTAAACATTCTTGGGAAAAACTATATAACATCTATTGACTCAAACATTCAACTTATAAAGCTTATTTTTGGTGTTTTATTGTTATTGGATGCAACCAACATTAGTAACCGTAGGCCTTTGGATCCTAGTTTTGGCACTAAACACAAAATAATTAAAAATCGTTATTTCCATGAGTAATATTCCGACTTTCTCTATGAGATTTGAAACAAAAATAAAACAAAATAAAAGGTTACAGCTCTCAATAAAATAAAAAAGAGATAAACCAACTCGCATCCCCAACGATATTTTGGGTTATTTCTTACCAAATACCTTCGGTTATTAACGAATCATAAAAATAGTTTTATCATATAACAATATTAATCTAGACATAATTTTATTAAAACTGTGTGATTAATCTTAAATTTAAATTACAAATCAACTATTATAACACTGTGTTTGTTTGCGTTTTGCAACATTCATTTTTGTATATCCTGAAATTATTATTAGCAGTCCTAAAATGTCATATCATTTTACTGTATCTTTTAACCCCCGACGCAAAAAGATGTTATACGTTTAACGTGGGTGTCGTCTATACGGTAGTGGTCCGATGTTGATGGATTTTTTTTAAAGCTGAATGCATCCAGATGTTTGAAGAAAATCGGTACAGCCATTCAAAAGTTATGTGTGCATTTTGCTGTTAGGGTTTTTTTAGTTGGTACTTACAAATAACTTTTTATCATTAATTTAATATTACTACGTTTAAATTAGCCAAGAATACTGCGCAAGAAACAAGCGTCTTTGGTACTCCCACACAGCGGTTACATAACGATATGTTGTTAATTTTTTTTATACAAAATTCAACGAAATTGTAGAAAGTCACACATATAGAATACCGTATTCTATCGCGTTTAATTTCAGTACCTTTATAGATACCGTGGTCTGTACAGGTAACAAAACGTCGAGTTATAATGTGAAAATATTATCAAACGCCATAAAATCCGGTTAAAAAAGTGTTTTATTATAAATATCGTGAAAACTTAAGTCACGTATAGTAAGGAAATATTAAGTCACACATAACATTTAACCAGTACATTCTTTGAAAGTTGGAGTCAAACAGATGGTTAATAAATTATACAGTATATAAGATAAGACATTTTTACTTAAATATATAGTAACCATTATATAATATTATTTCTTAGCTGAGATGTATGACAAACGTACCACAACAATGTTAAAGAACTCCATCGTATAACAAAAATTACACAACTGCTATGTAGGGAAAACCACAAAACAGCCACATCGCTGGCTCAACAGTGAACTTCAGCAAGTCAATCAATCAATCAATCAATCACTCAACCCCGTGGGTGAATCACGTCTTCTTCCCCGCGTATTGCCGTACCACATACACGTTGTACGGTCAGGCAAGGTGCGAGAGGTCGTCGAGCTCCGGCGGAGGCTGCGGCCCGCCGCTACGAGAAAACGCAGGCTTTGCAACTACCGATACTGGAGCCTGAGGAGTAGACAGTAGGGAATTTGTTCAATTCAGTTTGTGATGTTGACTCATGAGTTGAATTGCGTAAGTTGGCAGTAATTAACGTTACATAGTAAAAATACGCACAGATTGAGCTAGAAGAGATTATAACGAGAAAAATTAAGTTATTAATTAAATATTAAGCGCCAAGGATGTGTAGAGACGTCAGTACGTATACATATTGGTGTGTTGATCGGATTCATACCCTCATTCATATGAGTTCACTGTTAGCAGTATTAATATACTTTTATGTCTTTACCACTTAAGTGCAATGGGATATAAAATATACCTGGTAAATTTTTTTCAAAATTTGTATAGGATTTCGACAAAGTAGCACAAGGTTTCTGTAAGAGCTCATGTGCTTTCTCGTCGAATCCGAAAATATCAGCAATAAATTCAAGAGGTTTCGAACGCATGACTTGACATGATCCCCTTAAGTTATGTAAGTTTTTTCAAGGGTGGGCTCATCGCTCATGCCCTAATGATTTTCGCTGTCGCTTGACGATTGTCGTATTTGAGCACATTCGGTGCGGCGGACCTAGGATGGGTGACCGCCACTGGCTTAAGTTCTTGAGCGTTTCCGTGCTTCGCGGAGTTAGCCGTCGGTCCGGTTGTTGTTTATAACAGTCGTTAAGGCACGTTAAAGGGCTTTGTAGTGGCGGCCTGAACAACTTGTTGTCCCACCCTCACCCGATAAAAAGAAGAAGAATATTTATGACCGACCTGGCTGACCGCGGCAGGCTGCGGCGCCGGCGGCTTGGCCACCACGAGCACCTTCGGCGGCGGCGGCGCCGGCCCGCTCGTCACCACCACCGGCTGCAGTTAGTTGCGGTTAGCGACACACCCCACACACGCGTTATTCTCATACTTTCTAGTAATTGAAACTATATTTTGATTTGGCAATTGTGTTTTATTTTTTTAGTTGAATCGATCTGTATGTTTTTTCTTATAATGGTCACAAATAATTTCTAACTACTGTAATTAATTATGCAACATTTGTCTACCTAAAATAGTTTCTACGAAAACTTATGACAATAAATCAATGGTCAATAATAACTGTTATATTTTGTTAGTCACAGATTGTACAATGACGACTACTTTTTACGAATTGATCAAAATATAGTTTCAGTAACTAATTCAAACAACAGTTTACGCTAACTACGGTTTTGATCATCACATACATAAAAGTATTGTTGCAAAGTCGAATGCAAAGCATGAAGATATAGAAGTGTGAAACTTCAATCAAATATGTTTTTTAAAGTTTGCTTTTTTAAAGTAAACCATGTTTAAGATGTTTTTTTTTTATCTATAGAACATACAGCAAAACATTTCAGCTCTACAGTTCACTTAATATAAGTATCATGCTAGAAGAAACATATTCCAATACACTCTCATATCACTAATATAAAAAAAATTAGATCCATGCTTTATTTTAAACTTATTATCGTCAAATATATTGCGAAACTTATATGCCCGCTTCAAAGAAATAAATATTTTTTACTCATATCATGCTCAGATATTGCAATTAAAAAAAAAACTATTACACCATAAGTATATGTAATAAAAAGTGCATCCAAAATAATTCAATAGTTATATAAACCAAACTATCATCAAATAAAAAAATGGTACATACGTTCAAGAACTAAAGAAATAAGACTTACTTAGACCCAACCTTACTACATATTATTAAATGAAACTGATACATACGTTTTGTCCGCGAACGATCGTGGGCTGCGAGCTGTGCACCATGATGTGGCCTGCCGCGCTAACTGGCTGCACCTGGGAGGGGGACGAAGTTATTCATACAATAAATAAATACACAAAAATAACGGAATTAACTAATTTTGAAAAGCGCACATTTCATATATTAAAGAAATATTAAGAATAATATTTTACGTCAAATGTTGAAAGACATTGTATTTTCAATTATGTTTGTCCAGTGTTTATCAGAACTAAAATAAAAATACTATTAGAACTTGGTGATTTATTCTTCTCTACTATAATAAAATTTGTCTATTTATAAGATTGAACAGACTTCAAAATGTCTTTCCTCGTTAAAAACGTCCGTATCCTGAAGCAACACAGGCTTAATTTACCCCTACATTTTTGCAGGATCAAACGTTACGCGGGAATCAGCTTAGTTCTAGTAGTATTATAAGTTCAGACCTGAGGCTTCGGCTGCGACGAGACAATGACGAACTTTTGCGGAGGCGGCGTGTTGGGGGCCGGCGACTGCGGCGTGGGGGACGCGCTCAGCACTATACCACGCCCGGGCCCGATCGATTCTGCAATATGTTCTTTCTTTATAGTTGTCAAAGTTAAAGTGGAGGTGCAGTGACGTAGACAGTGACAGGTATGTTTTAATAAACCGCTCTTTAGTGAGCTCGAAAGCAAGACAGTTCGACGACCGGTTGGTTTGCCTCATACGCCGGAGGTCCCATTTATGTAATGAACACAGACTGAATAGAAAATGACAACAGGACAGGTTCAGCCCATTTGAAAAAGTATGGTACAAAAAAAACTTAGATTCCTGGCCGGGGCAGTCATTTGTGTGATGAACATAGATGTTTGTTCTCGGGTCAGGGTTGTTTCTATTAATATATGTATGTTTATTCTGAATTCAAGTCGTGTTATTGTCATCCATAACAAAAGATTTGCTTACTGGAGTTGGTGAGTTTTACTGGAGATTCATTATTATTACTGTAGTTACACCATTTCGTTAATAGAAAATATCAGTCTCTTGAGACAATGCAGGATTTGAGTGATTTCTATTACTGCGGACCTAAGGTACTAGCTTCTCCATATCTAGTCAGATCACAGTGAATGTACATAAGTTTTAAAATTAACTTAAATTGAGCTGAACATTTTAACGCTACAGGGACAAAACCCTTAAGGTCCTGAGAAAACCCATATACCTAAGAAATGGTTTTGAAAGACTGCGCCAAACCAAAATGAGTAGTAGTTATAAATTGTCTGCATTGTTGATATATTGAACGACCACGCAATGGTTAATTTCAAAGCCACGCCCATGCTGTTTATTCCAGTAACACTGATATTTTACATCAACTGATATTGTGTTTAATATCTTACTTTGTTCTTTAAGCGTGTTACCACACCGATCGATCGATCGTCGATCGACGCCATCGATCGTTGGTAGAATGGAACAGACGACGTCGATCGACAGTTTTACCAGACCAATCTACATCGATCGACGTCGATCGATTGGTGTGGTAACACCCTAAGTTCCATTCATCACATTGATTTACTAGGATTGCAAGTGGAAACGCTGTAATGTGTTCGCTATTCCTTATCCCTGGCACGAAGGCTCCGTGTTAGCTCCGTTCCATTTTCCGTTTTCTAACGAGTTAAGGAACGCCTATGCCAATGCTTGCACTGAAGTCATCAACGCAACTTGCTTCAAATGTTGTAATGACGTCACTGACCTGTGTGTGAGGGCGCGGGGGGTGGAAGCAGCGGCGGCGTGCATGTGACCACAGCCACCGCGCCTCCCGCCGACCCGCCCACCGGTGACACCCGCTGCTTCGACACCATCTGCTGGAGACTCGGTCCCAGGTACCCGTAGTCGCGTCTGGGGAACGAGGGATGAAATTGTTCAGAGTTAATAATACCAGTTAAATTGAAATGAAAATATCACCTCAAAACATTAAGTTGAAACAATGCTACACTCTCAATCAAAATACCTTTGAAAAAGCCACAGGTAAGTATTTATTTTCAAAAATGTCCTGAAAAAAAAGGACCTGAATGAAAACTAGTCTTAAGAATTTGGTTTTATATTTTTTTGTTGCTGTTAAAACGAAATTTAAAAAAACGGCCCGTACCTACGTCATAATTATTAATAACATGAATGTATTTCAATTTCTTTAACATTTATTATTTTTAATGAACATTTCAAAACATTTCTACTAATAGAACCATGGTTCGCCTTCGTAAACAGGCACTTTTATTTTGAGGGTCGCTCTGTTGAAATTCCCTTATTCAAAAGTCACTGTGTTTAAAGTAAATTCCACTCAATTTCAAATAGAACAGGTTTTTGTATGCAGTTGGGTATTGGCGATGAAGCATGTGCGTGGTGGAATTTTATGACTATTTTAAACCGTTTGAGCATCAACATCTAGACCTATAAGTACAAATTCTTAAAGCATCCGAATAAAGTACTTTTTTCCATTAATTTGTCATTTTATTTTATATCTACTGTTATAATCGTTTAGTTTTAAACGCAGGAAATGTTTTTAAGGAATTTAGAGCGACAAAACTGTTAGCATTATAATTACCTATAATATCGAACTACCTGTACTCAAAACGAATAAAAATAGATGATCAATCGATTATTCAATATACCTGAGTATTTTGGCTGCAGACGAACTCGTCAAATTTTTTCGTATGGCCAATCGAAATGAAATAACTATAAAAACTCATTGCAATTACGAACGAATGAAATCTGGCCTCCCGGCTAAAAAGATGTAGACCCTTCAATCAACAACTAAGCGATCATTAAACAAACGCATAGATTTTCACGGATACAGACACACTTTTGCTGATCTTCACAAATGTTTGACACAAGATTCATTTTATTGACGTTTTCCATTGCGTAGTACTGATTATACCCACGGGAGAAGCAGAGCCACTAGACTGATGTTGCCATCCAACAAGTTAGTACCAATGGCCAAGAGTAGGCCGGATATATCGGAGAAAAACGGGCAGCCAAAGCCCTGGGCAGTGAAGTTAATTTAGTTCACGATTTTTAGCAGTTATATTTATGAGCTATTTTGACGTCAAATAAGAACAAGTAATAGTAAATGTTGAGAAATAAATATTAGAGTTTGAATGTCATTTACACTTTTAGTTATCATGTATTAATATGGAATTGGAGAGTACGAAGATTATTTCCGTGTATAAAGTGCACGCCATTAATTGAAAATTACTACACAATGCTGTAGTGAGAAGTCACTTATTTGTCCTTCTTTTCTGTTGTAGCCATGCAACAAATTTAGTTTAAATTATATCACTATGAAATCTAGTGCTACGAAATCCTCTCTAGTATTGCAGGTATTATGTGTAAACTCTCCATTATATCTTCGTCGTCAAACGCAAGTAAAATCCCTGTTTAAAATACTTCAGTACAACAATCACCATCTCCTGCCAACTCGCCTCACCGATCCACTGTTTGATGCATATTTAATAAATTTATTCTGATTATTTACGAAAACCTTCAATTTTAATTAAAAGTTCAGATTTTAGATCATTTGTTTTCCATCCAAATATTATAATAATTTTATGAACATCAACAAAGATGACCTATCAACTGATAAGAATCTTAAGGTTATTTTGGCCATAGAACTCGTTAGATGAACGGTACTTTTTACAGACGCTTCAAAAATCAGGTAAATGCAATAAAGTGTAATATGTTTATTCATGGGAATCCATGGCTTTTACGGGAGCTGTCTCCTCTATAGAAGCTCAGTAACTTAATAAGCCAATAGTTGCTCACTTGTAGTCATCAGGGTTGTCGGGCGGCTGCCTCAGCTGCCTCACGACGGGCGCCAGCACTTTGAGCAGCTGGTGCTTGAGGTTGCCAGCAGCGAGTCGGTCCGCGCCACCGATGCCGCTTAAAGCGCCTTCGATACGCTCGCCGAGCCAGCGCACTCGGGGTAGGATGAATACCTGAGTACAATATATTGAGTATTGATATTATTTAGATTTATAGTTTTAATTTCCAAGCATTTTTACACAAACAAAGGCATTCCCAACTAGGGATTGCAATCCGGTACCAGTACGTTCATATTTTGACAAAATAACTTAAGTTTTTACTACATTTGTTATTTTTAAATTGAAAAAGGGTTAGACGTTTTTCTTCTATCTCACCTGATGGAAAGTGAGATAATAATAGACATAATTATACATTGTGGTGGATTTTTGATCTCAGTTAAGATTAATATGTTTAAATGATGTTGACTCTTAATATTGATTTTTGATCAATCTTTATAACTTAATTAAGAACACAGAACTACCACCTACGTTACGCAGGTAATTAAGATAATTACTTTTTTATTTTTTGAGATTTTAATTACCTTGAGTTTTAGTTCCTAGTTTTTGTTTTGACGATGAGAATTTAACAGATTATTTTACACCTCACAGTCCATGTTGGAATGAAAGCAAGTTATCCTGGGTATATCAATCGATATAATATTGAAAATGACGCCGGATTGCAATCACTTATCCCAATCTGAGCCTTCAAGCGGCAACGCAATAATAATTCCAACCGATAAATACCAACATAATTAATCAATGACATGTACGATTAATTACGTCTATTGTCACTAAAGTAAGTTTCATTGACGCGTCGCTCACTTCCCTCTAATATGGTTGAGGAGGGCGATGGCTGGATCCCGCGTTAACTCGTGAACGGGTGCCATTTGAAAATGTTCATCGTGTCGTCTTTTCGTTCGTCGTCTTGCCCAGCTAACAGATGCGGATAAGAATAATTTTCTATACACATATAGAGACACTGTAAATTTATTTTGAAAAACTTATGCCGTGAAGTTTCTTGCTAGTTCTTCTTCGCAAAGGTTTTTCCGAACTGGTGGTAGATTCATACTTTATTTGACAGCAATAAGAACAAGTAATTGTCAATGTTGAGAAATAAATATTTGAATTTGAATTCATAATCACGGGTGCCACTTACCATCCGGTGATATGCGAGCCCTTTTGTTTATTTATTTATTTAAAATTTGCACACATTATGTTGTACAGGGTGGCTTAATGCCACAAGGCATTCTCTACCAGCCAACCTTTAGGTAGGAGAACCGGTGTAAACAAAGTTTCAAGAATGTGGGTCATGACAAAGAACATGGGTAAGGTAGGCTAATTATTATTAAGTAAAAGTATGAGATAAAAAATAATGAACCAAAACGAACAGAGAAAACACATAAAAGTATATCTACACAGATGTAACCATTAATAATTATTATTACATACATATACATACATCAATGTAATTGAAATAATATACATATATATAACATACTGAGATGAAATAATATAACATAATAACTTTTCAATGTTAATCCTAGAAGCAAATCATTTCTTCTGCACCTCTCGTAGGAAAAGCTCTTTTAATCGAATTTTAAATTGATATTTGTTAGGAGCTTTCTTTATTTGAATTGGCAGTGCGTCCCATAAATGCACTGCTCTTACAGCGAAAGAAAACGAGTAAGATGCAGTGTTATGAACTGGTGTTGTTAGAAGCAGACTCTGGAGTGATCTTAGTTGTCTTTGATGTGTGGTGTGAAGGAAGGAGAATTTATCTTTGAGGTACTGCGGGCAACAAGAATCAAAGAGCACAGAATATAGCACACACAAAAGACGAGAGTCGCGACGTCTACGTATTGGAAGCCATCGCAATTGTTCACGGTAGGAAGATATGTGGTTAAATTTACGTAAGTTGAATATAAACCTGATACAATTATTAAGAAGCCGTTCTAGCCTGTTTAGTTGATTCTCACAGATATCCAAGTAGCATGTGTCAGCGTAGTCAATAATGGGTATGATCAGGGATTACACTAGCATAATTTTAACTTTAGTTGGAAGGAAGTTTTTAAAGCGATATAGTGAGTGAAGTGCGTTATTGACTTTCTGACACACGCTTGTTACTTGTGGGTTCCACGATAATTTAGAATCAATTAAAAGCCCCAGATTTTTAACCACTGAACAAAAACTGATTGGCAACCCATCATAGGTTAATCTAGGAATATCAATCGCAGAGACATGGCCAACCATTTGCGGGCTTCCCTCTACGACGGCCTGACACTTTAGAGGATTAACCCTTACGCCGAAATCACAGGACCAGTCGTGTATGGCTTTAAGATTGCGGTTGAGGGTCTCAATCGCATCCGACACTTTGTCCCAGCTACAATGGCAGTACAACTGTAGGTCATCAGCGTAGAGATGATATGAGCAAGATAAGGACGGTGTAACGTAATTAATAAATATTGAAAAGAGCAATGGGGATAGGATTCCACCTTGTGGTACACCAGCGCGCAGATAAGACCAGTTAGAAATACAGTCATTAATACGTACAGCTTGCTGGCGCCCACGAAGGTAAGAGGAAAACCAGTTAAGAGAAATGGGAGAAAAATTTAACGCGGAGAGGCAAGTGAGTAAAATGTCTGCATCCACACAGTTAAATGCGTTCGTAAAGTATACCAGGACAATAAAAGTTAACTTCCGGTCGTCAATAGCTTTGCGCACATCATCCGTGACCTTAAGTAGTGCAGTTGTCGTGCTGTGACCCAAACGAAATCCAGACTGATAAGGATTTAGTAATTTATTTCCAGTGAGATATTTAAGAACTTGTCTATGAACTGCTCCCTCTATGATCTTAGACATGAATGGCAGGACAGATATTGGACGGATATCGTTAAGAGTGGTGGGATTCGGCTTTTTTGGGATTGGGCGGACAATTGCTTTTCGCCAGCATACCGGGAACTGGCCAGAGTCAAGAGAATAATTAATAAGATAGGTAAGAACTGGTAGAATAGATTTCAAGATTAACACAATCATTCTTCGACTAAGACCATCCCAACCTACAGCATTGGAGTGTAAGGAACGAACAAGTTTAGCTATATCGTCCTGGGTGACAGGTTCGAAATTAAAAATTGCAGTAGGTCGAGCTAACTCACTAAGTTTGGAGACTGTAATCTGTCTTGTTAGTCTGTCTGCTATGACCAAATTTAAAAAAAAAATTAAACAAACCTACCTACGATAATAGCAAAAATTTATAGTTAGTACTTGGACAAAAAAAATCATAAGATACTACTTCGAAAAACCATACATCCTTCCAGCCTTAGTAGCCTTACCTTAATAACTTCCGGGCCAAGTTCGGCCAACCCCTGCACGGCCCCGTACAGCGAAGCAAGCGGGGTTTTCTCGGATTCCTTCATACTGGCCATGGACGGCCCAGACTCGTCATTTGTTTGTGACGGACATAGTAACGCTTTCGCGAATAATCTGTGAATGCAAACGAAAGATACGTATATCTTTGAACACACTAATTTATTTATGATAAAATCCGGTTAAAAAGTGTTTTATTTAGTAGACACAAACATTAACATATGATAAAATCCGGTTAAAAAGTGTTTTATTTAGTAGACACAAACATTAACGTATGATAAAATCCGGTTAAAAAGTGTTTTATTTAGTAGACACAAACATTAACATATGATAAAATCCGGTTAAAAGGTGTTTTATTTAGTAGACACAAACATTAACGTATGATTAAACACCATATTAATTTAAAACCTAGCCAAAATAAAACGACTTTTTAAGTAGGAAAAATCCAAACAAGTGTAGTAAAATAGGGTCTATAAGTGTCAAATAATAAGTTTTACTAAAAATTTAACTAGATATTTTAGAGCCCTCCCCTATTCATGTCACCGATTTCCACACGATTTGATTATTAGTAATTACAATTTATTTACAAATAAATAATTACTATAAATTGGCAATAGGAAAAACAGCGGTAGTAGTTTCTTATGTTAAGATCTCGTCCGGGGCAGTACCAGAGTCTTGCCTATTTTAACCGCCAAAATAATCGCGTTCACGTGATTGTGTTCCGGATAAAGAGAAGGTACAGCCAGTAAACGACCATAACAAAGGCAATTCCGACTTACGCCTACGGCCGGCAACGCAACGTTAACGGATGGTCAATGAATAACAACATAGAATGTAATAAATACCACCTACGATTAATGATGTCTATGGGCACGGATTCCACTTACCGTGAGGCCCATCGAAAAAACAGGGAATTAAAAATTTTATTATTAAGTATAAAAATTATTTAATAATTTGCATATATACATTTTGATGACTGTTACTGACCTTGTAACTCTAGTCTGCAAATTATTGGTGGACGTGTTGAATGTTTTGCATATTTGCGACATGAGGCGCGCAGCGAAGTCTCTCAGTGCCCAGTGGTTGTCCATCTCAGGGCGCAGGCAGAGCTGGCGTGACACTATACATGTGGACACGGACGGGATCAGCTCGTGTAACTGGGGGAATCAAACAGGAATCATGCTTTTATACTTGTATTGAGAAGTATTTTCTTAACAATCTGAACATTTGTGTGTAGCTGGTTAATTGGTAATCTTAAGTTTAATCCCACACACACACAGTGTATAGTGTGTAACAGGCGGGGTGAATAAACGGACTCTTAGGGGTGGGGGATCTCAATACCTACCAATTTAACCCCCATGTATGTTCAGCAATATTTAGTAGTTCTTGAGATATTTGGGATTTAGTGATTTTTTCCAAAAAGTCAGATTTTCAGAGAAAACTTTAAATTATAAACTAACTTTGAGATCTACGCTCATGAATTTTTGCCTCAAAATAGCTTAATAGTAGGCCTTTTGTATCTAACCCCCGATAATCAGAAAATCAATTTTATTTCATTTTTATAAATGGAAATAAAATTGAAACTATCAATTTTTTTTTGAAATGTGAACGTCAACTTTCAGGGGTCTAAGATAGAAAAAATCATATAATTTTTTTTTCTAAAACCTATCTTAAAAATACTAGTGTTAATGTAGAATAATGTCTAAAAATTTATTTTAACTGTCAATACGGCAACATGTTCAAAAACATAATTGAGTCCAAAAGCAGCCATTTTTTATTACTATGCAGCGTTATCTAAATCCGGGAATTGCATATTTCTTAAGTGTTTTGTTCAGGTAATTAGCTATATTTGCGTTTCTTATTTATAAACAAAGTCGGTTTATGTTTAAAGAAGGGTAATAATTTCATTATGGTTATGTTATTATGTTACATGCAGTAGATTTTTTTTATTGCACCACGTAAAATACGTGGTAATTGTTTCGGGCGTTGACTTAATTTGTAACTTTTGCATAACTCTTTAGCCGTTTGGATTGTGATTATCGCGGAATGAAGACTCTGCGAAGAATTTTTTATCTTAGACCCCTGAAAGCTGACGTTCACATTTCACATTTTTAAAAAAATTAATAGTTTCAATTTTATTTCCATTTATAAAAATCGTTTAGATGCGGTTAAAGCGGTTAGATGACACAAAAGGCCTACTATTAAGCAATTTTGAGGCAAAAAATTCATGAGCGTAGATCTGAAAATAAGGTTATAATTTCAAGTTTTCTCCGAGAATCTGATTTTTTCGAAAGAATCACTAAATCCCAAATATCTCAAGAACTACTAAATATTGCTGAACATACATGGGGGGTAAATTGGTAGGTATTGAGGTCCCCCCCCCTCAGATTCCTTTGATCTACCCAGCCTGTTACACCGTGTATACATGGCTTGCAGTTATCAATAAGTTAAAGTCTGTTGCCTTACGTAAAGCTTGAATTAAATTAAAATAGCGGACCGTAGATGATGTTACTGCATGACACACTTGCGCGATCGATATTACATGGTTGAAAATTTAAATTAATAGAACTGAGATTAAT
Source organism: Marasmarcha lunaedactyla (assembly GCA_923062675.1). Classification (NCBI taxonomy): domain Eukaryota; kingdom Metazoa; phylum Arthropoda; class Insecta; order Lepidoptera; family Pterophoridae; genus Marasmarcha; species Marasmarcha lunaedactyla. Next base: position 6,591,080 of record OV281342.1, on the reverse strand, counting down.
ACCTACTAACTAATATTATATGAGATAGTTGTTATCAATCTGTCTCTTTCTTAGGTAATGTTACCTCGTCTCTATATATATCTCTCTAATAGTACTCTCGGCTTTATAGACGGAACCAATGTCACCTCGGTTCTTTTCGCGGAACGAGATAGTCGGTCTCGGAAAGACTAGGCTAAATCAAGCATTGAGGACAAGATCTGTGAGGACCATGCGCCATGAACTTGTCATCTATTATTTGTTATCATTTCTAATTTTATCTGATCCCTTTTAAAACAATTTTTTAAATTATTGATTGTTCTGAATCATGTGGTCTCGCAAGAACGTCCAGTGTAGGGAGCAGCTGATATACGCTTTCTCTCACACATTAAGGTAAACATAGCGCTGGTTCACTCCCACTCAGGAAATTTATTTTCGATCACCTGGCAGGTATAATTTCGTTATAATTTCGCAGGTATAATTATAATATTCTAATGATATAGGTTAAAATTTGATTTCGTGTTGTTCATTTATAACAATAGCTATTCACAATAATACAACAAAAATGTAAATTTTTATGAAGTTAAACCTCTTACGTTACTCGGTTTGGAATCATAAGCTTTAAATATCAAAATTCAATTCAATATTTAGATACCAATTCTCTGTTCTTTTGATAATCATTTACAGTTTAAGTTAGAGATGTTTATTTTCATTTTCAATATAATTTACTTTACTTGACCATCAATTATACAGAAGAATTTTACGCAAGCGACGCCGAAGGCAAAAGGCTAGAAGACTTTATGTCTTGATTCTTTATTTTTTTATTGCATTCTTTAATAACCCACAGAACTAATTGATCAGTGCTTATTTTAGTAAATTACGTGACTAATTAATTTATCAACTCAACCGTTTTATCTAATACCATCAATTATAATACATAGATATAGTATAAAGAAGTGGGAACGCAAAGTAAAAATGGCAGCTTTTAAAACACATTATCACAAATATTTCATTATTTTTTATATTCATATTTTTTATATTTCAGTGACACATAACAGTTCCAGCATGATGCTTGTCCTAACTTTAAATAGAAAAAACTCAAGTGTAAAAATTACATACCAACCACTAAGGAACAAAAAGATATTTTCTTTCACTCCAAAGTGTAATATTGAATTTAATTTGTTATTTTAGAATTTTAAAATGTAAATACAAGGCAGTTAGGCTTTAATGTATGAATTCTTGGTATTTAAATTGACTTTAGTATATAAATCAATCTGTTATACTTCATATTATGGCTGGTTTACACACATTAGGTGGTAACTAAATTTTAAGTTAAAAGTTGCGTGTAAACAGTCAATTAAGTGACAAGTGGTAACTTAAAATTTAGTACGCAAGTGATTACGTAGATTAGGATTCGTTCTATTTTTCGTATAAGTAGGTGGGCGGGGCTTCTCGCTTAACACGTTTGGACGTGATTTTTTAGTTAAGTGCATAAGTTGACAAAGTCGTCTGTCGCATTTTCTCTTTTTTTTTAAATGTTGGAGTAGAGTTTGGTTTCTACTTTAAAATTTGTGGAAGAACATTTAAGGGTGTTACCACACCAATCGATCAACCGTCGACCGGTCGACGAAACCACCCTTGAGTTGGTAAGTCTGCCACCCGCAGTTGGCGTGATGGCCTACAATTGTCTACACCACCCCTGAGTTGGTAAGTCTGCCAACCCACAGTAGGCGTGATGATGGCCTACAATTGTCGGATGCCACCCCTGAGTTGGGAGAGGCTGATATCCCTCCAGCGATTATTAATTAGTAAAGGTACCACACCAATTGATCGTCCGTCAATCGACGTCAACCCGTCAACGTAAAAGATTTAGAAAAATACATCATTTTGCAAAGATTTTAATTTCCGAATCAAGTTCTTCTCTAAATTTGTCTAAGTACAAAATTGACGAATTTCTTGATATTCATCTCTGCTCATCTTCATTGAACTTATGAGCTTAACTACTAAATCCGTTTGGACACACAAGTGACTCGTAGTAACTTAAAATTTTGTTAAAATTTTGTTACCAACTTAACTACTTAATACATGTAAACCGCACATTTGAGATTTTATATTGTATTAAAAGAAAGTAACTTGAACTTATTGCACAATTTTTGTTGTAAATGATCCAATGCTTCAATTCTGCCAGCATTTTGGTCACTTTATTTATTTATTTATAAATCATAAGGGCAGCCAGAGAAGATTACATTATGTCTTAACTTAAATATCTAATTATAGTAAATCTTATTAAATGAATCAACCGTTGAAGGCTGTCACAACATGCTTTTACAGATTGAATTAATTATACGCAATAGGGTCATATATGCTAAAGTAAAATTAGATGTCCAAATGTCAAACAATTTTTTATACTTTGAAACAAAAAATTTATAAAATTTAATAAAATTCAATAAAGTTAAAATTTAGATTTAATTACAATAGACGAATAATCAAATGTCAAATTATAATACAATATAAATAATCATTCGTACAGTAAATATTAAATATAAGTATCAATAAACATCGTCGAACAACTTCAATGTCTCAATTTTAAACTTTTTTCGGGAGTCAAAGAAAATATCGACAGCTCGGTCCAGTCTGTTGTAAGTGTCGGGCAATCGGTACGAAGCGGCGTGCATGCGGATGTTAGTGCGAGCGCGGGGCATGTGGAATAGCGGCGCCGGAACGCGGGGTGGTCTGCGCGGTACTCTAAAACTCAGTGAGCCGAGTATCTGAGGACAGTCGATCTCATTACGGACAACTTTAGAAAGGAACGCCATATCCAGAAACGTTCTTCTTGCAAGGAGACTGCTGATTTTAAAATGATGCAGTCGTTCCTTATAGCTTGTAAGTGACTTATTTAAGCCGCTATGAAAGCCTAGGTGTCTCATGAATCGTTTCTGGATACGCTCAATCCTAAGTTGATGTAGATTGTATTGAGGGGACCAAACTACACTGCAGTACTCTAATATACTCCGTACAAAGCTATTGTAAATTACTACTTTAGTTTCAGGATTTTTAAAAACTCTTCCGTTTCTTATAATAAAGCCGAGCGCTCTCGATGCTTTAGAAATCGTCTCATCTATGTGCGGAATAAATGAAAGTTTGGAGTCTACTGTAATGCCTAGGTCTCTGATAGTATCCACCCGTTTCAGCACCACTCCATCGATTTGGTAACGATTTGCAATACTGCTACTCTTACGTGATAATGTCATATGATAGCATTTGTCAATATTAAATGTCATTTTATTATCTGCGCACCACTCAATTAAGTTTTTCAAATCTTGCTGCAACAAGCGAGCATCCTCACCATTTTTAATCACCTTTAAAAGTTTAAGATCATCAGCATATAAGTAAATCCTGCTGCGTTTTACTGTATCCACAATATCATTGATGAAGATATTAAATAATAAAGGCCCTACGTGAGATCCCTGGGGAATTGCTGATGTGACAAAATATGGATCAGAAACGTGACCATTCACTACTACAAACTGCGAGCGATTGCTTAAATAAGACTCGAACCAACGAAGAAAATGCCCACCAAACCCATAACTTGACATCTTTTTGATTAAAACGCTGTGACAAACTCTATCAAAAGCCTTAGAAAAGTCAGTGTATATAACATCGGTTTGGAGCTGCGAGTCCATTGCTTCGACAATGGCATCCGTGAATGCAACGAGGTTGGTGTTAGTTGACCTCGCTTTTGTAAACCCGTGTTGGTGTTCAGTAAAAAGATGTTTCATGTGGGTATGTATATATGGGCAGATAAGTGATTCAAAAACTTTTGCAAAAACGGACAACACAGAAATTGGTCTGTAACTTTCAACATTAGTTTTATCACCTTTTTTATAAATTGGAACCACTTTAGCTGATTTCCAGCAATCAGGAAAAATACCCGAGCTCAATGACTTGTTAAAAATCAAGTGCAAAGGTACAGCCAGAGGTTTCGCGCATTTCGAAATGAAATATGGTGGCACTTTATCCGGGCCGGGTCCTTTTGTAGTATCCAGTCTTTTTAGTTGGTTCATAATCGACTTTAATGAGAGGTGAACACCGGTAGTGCTGCACGGGATCATACTAGTTTTGGTAGGAATGTCACAAAAAGAATCGTGGTTTTTTATATCGGCGTAAACTGTCGAAAAATGTTTACTAAACAAATTACATATATCTTGTCCGTTGCTGGCAGTCTGGTTACTATAATTCATATAAGCAGGGTAATGAGATTGAGTGTTTTTCTTATTCCTAATAAACGACCAAAAATATTTCGGATTGCTTTTAATGCTATTTTTGATATTTGAAATATACTTTTTATAGCACTGACTCGCAAGAATAGTACAACGTTTACTAAGTATAAGTAAAGAGATATGATCTAAAGGATTTTTGTGTATGCGGATTTTTGTGTAACGGTTTCAGTAAGCAACGTTTTCATTTTTTAGGTGCTGTATAGTAACTAATTTGGAAGTAAGCTCTTTTTTAATGGAGTCATATTCTTCAGTCATGTACGATACTGATTTTTCCAGGCAAGTAACATTTTCAGTCAAGACTTTTAGTTTCGAAGTGACCATAAGCCGTAATCTTTCTTCTAACTCCGATATAATATCAATTTTTAGGTTGTGCATTTCCTCTCGAATAACTGCTCTCATATCTTCTTTTGTGATGGCTGTATTAGCCTTTTGCGAGTCTTTATTTCGCAATGTTACGTTATCAGATGTTCTTACAGGAGTGTGGGAATTATCACCCCCTTTTTTAGTGGATGATTGGCAGTCTAATTCTGTAGGAGTGAGATGTACGGAGTTGGTACACAAAAGATGGAATGTTTTTTTGCAAGACTTCGTTGTGCATTCTATTGAATCAGTTTTCGACAGTGTGTTGAGACAACCAGCGCACGACATTTTTTACAGACCAATAAAAATCTTACCGAATATAGTAATAATAATAACAATTTAATATAAATCAAATTAAAATAATAAGACGAATTCCAATGTAAGAGCAATTCAAAATGTAGCAAATCCCAATGAAATTAATTAATTAGTATTTTTAATACAATGTAATAATAAAAAATTAAGATAACAATGAGACTACAAACAAAACGGTTAAAAGATAACAACATGCAATTAATTGACAATTAATTACATGACGACCGAGTGGCGTAGTGGTAAGTAGCCTTGCCTCATACGCCGAAGGTCCCAGGTTCGAGTCCTGGCCGGGGCATTCATTTGTGTGATGAACACAGATGTTTGTTCTCGGGTCATGGTTGTTGATATTTATATATGTATGTTTATTCTGGGTTCCCCCCAGTTTTCGCTGTATTGTCATCCATAACACAAGCTCTGCTTACTTTGGGGCTATACAGTTGGTGTGTTTGTCTGGGGATTTATTATTATTATTATTATTATAATTTAATCTTACAATAAATTTAATAAATTTAATATACAAAATTTATTATACGCAATACTAAAATTTAAAAATAATAAAAAATATGTCAAAGCAAAACAGGACCTAAAAACCAAAAAACAAATAAAAAGTAAGAAATTCAAAGTCGTCAAAAATATTTCCTGTGGCCGGGATCGAACCCAGGTCTCACTGTTCTTGCATTTACAATTAAATCGTCCGTTAGTTTCACTCGACCACGAAGACGACGCTTTGGATGGCAAAATACTTTTTTTTACTTTGCTTTGGATGGCACCCTATGTTCAAAGTTATTTAAGTGTTGTGTTCGAAAAGAATTAATATTTTCCCTTCCTTGTTTTTCTTTGTACTAATTTGAATTTGTTAACATTCTAATTTATAAATAAATAAAAAAAATTTTGGAATTTATTTTTAAGAATATTTAATAGATGGCAGTTTATCTTTTTATTTTAAGAATGTGCTGTAATCTATTGGACCATTGTTCTAACCATTTTTTAGACTTGACATTTTTTAGCCTAGACTTGATTTGAATACATGTAGATATTATATTAGGTTTCCCTTAGGCATATGTTTATTTATAATGTTTGATTAATCCATCTTACTTCTGGACTAAACATTCTGAAAATCTGGTATTTATTTAATTATGAAAAATTTATTATACTCACATATTTCTCTAAATATAAAGACTGGTTGTCAAGGAGAGCTTTGACCATCCTCATTAGATATATGAGCAATGCAAGGTTATTCTGTACAACATTGACTTTGACGCCTTCAGATATAAAGGTGCACATCCGAGGTAGCATCTCATGCAGACCTGGATCACAAGCCAAGGATTGGAGAGCTTCCTGTGAACAGATTGAGATTTATTTCCTAACATATATATATAAACAATATGATTAAGAACTTTAGTCATAAATATTGAGATTGATTAAGGAAAGTTGTAGCCAAATTATACATTAAAAAAAAAGTAGTATGCACAAAATACTAACAGCTCTTCTGCCTTCATCACTGCCAACACAGGCTTCAGTAATCTCCTTATAATAAAGCTGCTGTTCCACACTGAGCTCATGTGTTGCCAGTTGTTTGACTTGTACGGACTCTGAGGCTTTAAGACGAGCTGCTTTTCCACATATTGGTTTACCTAATAAAGGAACAAAGTTAACAAATGAGGTTTCATTTGATTCTGCATCTTTTTAAATACAATATTTTAATCAGTGAACATAACTTCATAATATTTATTTTGTTATGTGCTCATTCACTTTTATATTCCTAAATCATAGAAATCTCACCTGCAGCATCTTTATTGGATGGTTTACTTAGTTTAGTAACAGGGTCAACAGATTCCAGTTTCTGTGCCTCTTTTGTCAATGGTGGAGGATTTTCTGGTACAGTAGGTTGAACTCCATCTACACTTAGCCAGTGTGCCCTGACTGACACCTCCAATGGAACTTTCGGTGGTGGTGCTGATAGTATCTCTGACAAATCTATCTCTTTTTCTTCTATAAAATGTAGTTCCCTCCCTCCACCCGATGCAAAACGAAAAGGTAAGGAATCTGGTTGTATAAAACCATACTGACACTGAAATAAGACATAAAAGCTATAGTCGAGTTTATTAAACTAATGATTTACACCATTCTAAATAAAATACAAGGGACATAGAAGGTTAACGATAGGGCAAATTAAAACAAAACATTCTAACCACTGCTACATCTTTTGAGATTTATTATAAAAAATACTAGGTAGCATTTTACCTCAATGTTCTTAACTTTTAATGCATGATCTACATCGGTAATAGAAATCTTTTGGCGTTTAGAATGATGCATAAATTTCATGGCATCTTGAACAATAAGTTTGATTCGGTACGATACATCATCAGCGAGTTCTTTAGCAGCATCATCACCAAGATTTGCTATTCCAACACTCTCAGCAATTACTTTCATCGAATCCAACGACAGCGAAGATCCAAAGCTTGATTCTGGTTCACTCATATTCGCCTCGTATTTATTAATTAAATATATTGATTTATAAGCAAAGTTCTGACGACTGACGAGTCTTGTTTTTAGTTTTATTTATCATATCCAATCGAACAAACAGAACTTCAAACAATCCTACTTCACTTACTGCAGGCACGACGCACGCATAGTGCATAGAGAACTATTTAATTTTTCATAGAATGGGTTTCAAAACAAACTAACGTTTGAAGAAAATCTTATGAAACGCCATCTGTTTTTTGGTCTGCAAAATAATCATTGCAGTATCGATCGTTGGCAAGACTACCAAAAGTATTATCACGGTTTGAATTTTGTTTTCATATTCTGTTTTATGTTATTTAGCTAATTTAAAAGAAACTGGTTATACAATTACTAACATGTGAAGTAGGTACATAATGTGTTATGTCTTGTTCGTGACACACAGTTTGTGTTTTTAGAGTAAATATTCGAAAGAGTATATTTTTTTATTGATTAATTTATTCAATTCTATATGGTTTTTTTACATAGTTTAAACTTTAATTATGCGCTTTATTTTAAAACAAAATTTTTTTTCTATAGTTATAAACAAGTTGTAAACTATAAAATAACAATCACATAGCAGAACACGTGACACATATTCAAAAATGGTCTAACTCTAATGTATGTACAAGTTTTGACGTTCTTAGCCTTGCAGAAAATACAAGCATACTAAGTATTAGAAACTAACTCTATAACATAGCAGGTATATAGTCTTCATACAAAAAAAAACTAGGAATTATGTCTATGGTTAGAACTTTTTGACGCTGATATCTCTTGCTACTTTTCGAGCGAACAATTTTATTGTCATACGTCACTTCAATGTGAATGATGAATGATAACACTATGTTCAATCAATGATGTACGGTTTTAGGTTATGTTTCAATGTTTTAATTATGTTAAAACTACTTTTATTATATTAATACTTGAAATTGGCAGAAATAGTTATTGTGTAGTAACTACAGCTGATTGCCATAAAACGCAAAATTTTATTTTATTTTCAATCAATCAGCTCGATCTGCCATTAGGGTTACAATGTTTGACGAGTGAAAGGTTTGTATTGATCAATTTCCGAAACATAACCTCTCATTTACCAAATATAGTAATTAATATGCGTTTATTCGGTGCTTCACAATGTACAACAAGTGCTGTGTAGTGAATGAGAAAGTAGCCGAACGGACGTTATTTTCCATCACTTTCCAAGAACTGCGATAGGACTTAACAATGGTTACCGTGTCTTTGTGCTAATAGTGCTTTGTGCTTACAAGGTTTAAGTGTGGTAAACCTTTGTATATTGTTTGTGAGCCGCACATGAAATGTGTTCTGGGTTACTCAATATGAATAACGGTGTTTAATTGGTGTAACATAATTAACAGAATATGAATAAAAGGTACTGATGTCTCGCTTCTAGAAAATAAAAATTTGCCTCCCGTGTAATACAAAAAAAGCATATAAAAATATAAAACGAAATTTAGAAATTAAAAAAAAATTCATAAATATACAAGTCTTTTATTTATTTTAACTTTATCTTTTAGATTGTTAAAATATCTAGTACAAAAGGAGAGGGGCTTTCGCCTGCCACAATAGCATTACACCAAAATCCATTGCCGTCATTTTAAAATTAAGAAACGAAGGACAATCTAATTAATTAAAAAATAGTTGTCAAATTAAAAAGTTCCTCAAGTTCCTAGTTCCTAGTGTTGTAGTTAGGAAGATGCGTTGTAGAAGAAGATAGTTTGATGCATAGCATCACTAGTTAGTTTGTGCTCTATAAATAAAAGTTAATAGTATACAGGCTCTTTTTAATATTGACGCCATCTATTGATTCTTTTTGCAAACCATTTTTCATTAATTATCAGTAAGAAATTCACCCATTCCAAGATAATTAACGCTGGGCCTCAGAACAAGGAAACATACATTAAAATATGGAAATGCCATACCAAGGATAAAAACGTAGTAGTATTTACAATTCATCCTTTATTAGGATAGGCAAGGAGCTGAGCCATACAGACGTGTATACCTACGCCATACTAAAATGGCGGACTAGTGTTGTGACAATTATTATTGTTTATCAATTTGTCGATTAATGCTTCTGAGTTCTAATCTATTTTACAATGCCAGTAGGGCCTTACAAATAAACGTAGTTTAAATATTATCAATACTTTTTATTACTTTTTTGTTTATTCGAAAAATGTATGTTTTCGTTAAATTATTAATCATGGTACAACATTCAATAACGGTACCGCCATGACATTATAAAATATAACAATGACTAGGTGTTTTCCGCAACTTCATCTGCGTGTTACTCGGTATCAAATAGATAAACACCATATTTTATTGATTTAGCTTCAAAACTGACGGAGTTTCATACAAACTAACCCCCTCCCCTTTTTTAACCCCTTAAGGGACAAATTTTCAAAAACCTGATCACCGTCATTCTTAATTTCTAACCAAATAGCTTAATACCATTTTTTATCGATTAAGCTCCAAAAAAGACGGTGTTTCATACAAAAATTCAACCCCTATTTCAACCAATTAGGGGTAAAATTTCAAAAAACCCTTTCTTAATGTATGTCTGCACATTACAAAGAATACACCTTCAAAATTTCATGTCTCTAGGACCAGCGGTTTAGGCTGTGCGTTGATATATAGTTCAGTCAGTCAGTCAGGAATTTGAATTATATATACAGGGTATAACATAAAGGAAGCATAATACTTAAGGGTCAGTAAATATAACATTGTTAGAATATACTGTAAAAGAATTGGAGTTATTGGGGCTGGTTAAAACTTTCATAATTTTTTATTTAAATTTTTTACTTCAACATCTTTGACAGCCCTAAGTGGTTTTCACACCTACTTACAGTGAACAACTAAATTGCTTAAGATAATGATAAGATTTATGATGAGTTGAAGTTAAGTACTTCAGTTAACCAATTTTAAGATTTAAAGTTAAAATAGGATTTTAATATTATTATTCCAGCAAAAAAAGTAATAGTATTTTACCATTGAAAACTACCTGACTAACCCTTACGAAAATAACAAAATAGTGACACTGCGCTGCCTTGAATATCGCCTATGGGTGGTCGACTGGAACTGATGCCGATGGTACCTACTCAAAATTAAGGTTTTATTATTTCGCTACGCTAAAATGTTTAAGGAAAACACTAAATGCTTTCGTTGACCTATTACATATTAATTTTATTTTTTAATTATAATATCTTCGTGTCTTTTGTGAGCATTCGTTTCTATCCCAATTTTTTTTGTTAATGTCTCGACGTGACAGTAATGAAGAAAATGCACGGTATGTTTATTCGAATAATGAGTTATATGACATGATGTTGTGTGTTGGCGCTGCTCGTGACCACAGCATTAATGAAGCTCGTGACATTTACCGCCAGCGTAAATGTTATGTTATAGTTACTTATATGCAAAGGAATGCAATACGCGGGAAGAAATGCTAGAAAGAATAAACGCGGCATTCACATCCATAACCCACAGATGTTGCAGAACACCAGAGCGTTCTTGATTCGTAGGACAGCTTTGTGCATTGAAAAAGAAGGTGGACATTTTGAGCCTTTTTGTGATGCGGGCCTAGTGTGTATACACTAGTATGGAAGGGAAACCAGTGTCGTCGCGCACGGCCCACTCATCCCATGTCGCAGCCTATACGTGTAAATTAGTGAAGTGTTTTTACTTTTTAAATATGACATACTTAAATACATTGAATGTTAGTTTAAGGCATTTATCCATGGGCCTATTGTATCTTTTTTTCCCATCTTAGTATGAAAGACATGTGTTACCTGAAAAAATTGTCGATTATTATTATTAAAAAGTCATTTGAAATACGTAAATACAAGTGTTTTATTTTAATTTTAAATCATTAAAGTGACTAACATCGTGTCTAGTCGTATCGCATCACGTGCTACTCGATAGGTAGGTAAGCGACGACGGCTACACTCAGCACCGCACCGAGCGCCCTCTCGCGCACCTCATGCATAAGTAGGTATGAAACCACTTAGGGCTGTCAAAGATGTTGAAGTAAAAAAATTGAAATGTAGTTTTAACCAGCCCCAATAACTTCAATTCTTTTACAGTATATTCTAACAATGGTATATTAACTGACACTTAAGTATTGTGCTTCCTTTATGTATAATAGGTATAACATAAAGTATCGAGATGATTGTATCGAGAATATCGATACTATCGATAGTCCAATCGATAGTATGAGTCATTTTGGGGCCCATCTAATAATCGATACTCGATCGAGTATGCGGCAACAATAGTGCAAGTTACACTTGAAACGTAATTTGAGTCAAATGTGTCAATTTACGTTTTTATTTTTAATACAACCAGCTTAGATTCCCGGTAAACTTTAGATTACTGGACTATTATTCATTGCGAAATAAAACAATTTTGTTAAAATAATTTCTAAAAGAAATAACTAACTGGGCTAACTATAAAGTTGCAACAAAAAATAAATCCAGTCTAATGATGTGACTTTGACAAACTGTGTTACCAAATAATAGTAAAATACCCAAAAGGTTAATTTTAATTAAGGTTTGCACTAAAATAATAATACTCACACCTTACGACATAAATGCAACGGATATGATTAAGCCATGTTAAGACTAAACAGTAATTTAATTTAAGTTATTAGAGATTGCAACAGATAATCTGTTTTTCAAAGGAACGATGAACCCATTTATAAATTAATACTGGATGGACAATTTGAGAGTCATCACCTTCACTACAAAAGGCCTATTAAATAAACATCAATAGATACCCCACTTGATTGTGAATTCCTCTCAATATATATGGCTCTTTTGTACATAAACATATCAGATAACTATCATTTATTTTCTCTGGAGCGTAGGTAGCAGTGGCTTTAGCAAATACAAGGCTGTCTGGCATATCACATCTACTTTACATTGAAGTATCTTACGCTATTATACAATTTTTCATCAACTTAATTAATACACACATTACGCACTTTGGATAATTTCGCACTTCGATAGTTCCTTTTTGGTACGGGTCGCCAAGGTATGGAATGAACGTACTATTAGTTCCATGATGCTAGCAGCTAAGCAAAAGGGACGCCACGGTGGAGCTATTTGTCCCTCTCTAGACCATTTTATTACTTAGTTTTATATTTAATAGAAAGTAGACAATCTGCCAAGACGAGCCAAGCGAAGCGCAAGGGCACTACCTACCTTTTCTCGAATTGTTTCGTTTTTTTATTTCTGTTATAAGGTTCAAAATTATTTTTACGTGAAAATCGAGTGGAACTTCCAGTACCTGTCAAGGTTTATAATTTCCATGTAATAAACATAGAAGTCTTGTTTGTATTGAGCTTTAAATTCAAAGAGAGTTGGAAACACTGAATATAACTGCCGAGTGCCGACAGAAAATGGCGAAAATGATAGTGTATGCCGAGTCAATGTTTGAATTGCCTCATGCGTTAGAACTGTGATTCTCGTTTCTTCTATAGCGTTGAAAATATATTGTGCATTTAGTGTCATCAGCCATGTACAGAAATAAAAAAGACGTTGATAAACATGTGGACAGCTTGCTGTCGAAATTGTCCGCGAAAGAAGTACGTCCAACGTGTGGATGAAATTCTGGAACCCCCTGGAATATTCTGAATTCAGGTTTTTTTTAGTATACGTGTTTATTGTTTTCAGTTCAAAAGTCGGGCATATTCTATTGCTCGACTCTATTACGACATCGGGGATTACTCAAGTTGCCAAAATTACGTGGAACAATATCTAACGTTCAAAGATAATAACGCGGCGGCACACAAACTCCTTGGATTGGCATTGCAGAAACTGGGACAAAAAGAAAGGGCCCTTAGACATTTCACAACTTCCCTGGAATTAGATCCATCACAAACAAGTATTATTCCTGACAGTGAGTATTTTTGTTATCTTTTAATACATAGGACTATACATATAACCTACAATTAAGTTAAAATGTTAATTTAATAGTTATGATACTTCTATTCTTCAATTACTTAAGTATTATTTATAACATTTTTATGATTGGTAAAAATTTTGTAAATGAAGTAATTAAGAAGTTATATATGTTATTTCCTTACTGTTATATGCGAGCCCAATTTGAATATGTTGTTTTTTTTTTAATATAGGTGTATTTTTTTGTTACCATTCAATTCTTCTAATTAGATACCTTGTTTCATGAGAAATGAACAGACTCCCATATGCCTATTATTTGACTAACACACCCTTGTCTTTGACTTTTCTAACCAGTGCTCTTAAATTCAACAATTTCTGTGATGCCCTCGAAACACAGTGTTTTTGATTCCAAACATGTTTTGATGTAGTAGATAGATGTGAGATGTGTAGATGTATAATGAAAAGATTATTTTAACAGGCCTTTTGTTATTAAAAATAATGGTTTCTGGGTGAAATGCTGATTCATTTTCTTTTTGTTATAATCTATTTTAAAATTGTATATTTCTAGTTCAAAATATATGATATTTCACTCAATTACCTACTGTCTAACTAAGACCCAAATTCACCAAACTTTGTTTAAAATAACATTGACATTAAAATGTTTGATATTATATATATGTAATATAACAGATGATTAGTAAATTAAACATCATAAGAACCTTCAAGCTTTTCATTTGTGATATTATCTGTTGGATGCCTATCTATCTATTAAAAATTTTACATACCCCAAAGTATGTCAATTGTTTGTTTGGTGTGATATAAAATTAAGTTCAGGAGCTGGATGTTTTGTTTTTGTATTGATGTTTTTAGGCCCTCAGATTTAGTAGTTTAATCTATTGAATAGATTGTTTTATATTGAATATTTTTGTATGGTTATACCTTATAACTTGACCATATTGTGTATCATAGACCAAGATAAAAAAAAGCAGCAGAAAAACCTGTAGGCAATCTTTGTAATTTTTTTTTAATTATGAGAGTCAAAACCACCTAACAAAAAACTAAGTAAAATGAACATATGTTACATTGAAATGTAATCTACATGCTCGATACAACAATTTGAGGTGATATTATGACAGAAAAAAATCACACATAAGCATAAATGCTCTGCTACACATGCATAGCCGAGCCGGATCACTTGTTATTGCATATTTTTATCTTAAGCAATTGTACTCCATAGAAATAGAAAGTTTATTTAATATAGGTTATAAATTAAATTGAAAGGATTGAACGTTTTGATTATTCAAAATGGATCACAACAGTCATTTTAAAATCATGACTGTTATATTTGATTTGATATATACATTGATTTTAGTTTTGACAATCAATGAATTTCAAAGAAGCAATTAAAGTTTTTTGTTGTGTTAACCTCTTGTTTGCCTAAGCGCGGATCCACGCAATACCTTCCGTCTGCCTAAGCATGGATCTGCGCCAACAGAACCGGTCCCTCTGTTAGAAGAATGTGGTTTTTTTCTGTATCATTAAAATCTTCAGTTATTGAACTACAGGGGATTATATAAAAAAACATAAAATAAATTCATAAATTTGTTGAAATTAACGTCAATTGTAAAACAGTCACAAATTTTACTTATGTTTACTTTGAGAGCATGTGAATAATAAATCACCAGTATATTACAGGATAAAATGTATTTATTTGATAGGTTTGTTATTTAGCTTGTATAACAGTCTTTTGTTTTATAAGTTCCATAAGAAATATTATATTTCTAAGGTATATATAATCGCGCGGGTAGCGTGCACGCCATATTGCTTGATCAAGGCACGGAAATTGTTAGTTTGGTTCAGGGGCAAGCATACAACAGGTTAAACAAATTTATGCATTACGAGATGATAAAATTATGAAATTCAGTGTTTCCATTTTGTACTTTCCTCTTGCGTATTTTAGGTGCTGCACAAGTTTTAATGTAGACACTTCTTGTCACTGACAGTGCAAACCATCACAGGAAAGTGTAGTTACTATGTCAGTGGTACAATCGGACAGAATCTCCGATTGCATGTGGCCAACACTCCACAACAGATGATACTATACTTGCCCTCTACAGTTAATATTATGGTTGTTAATGTTGCATGTGTTCATTCCATATTTCATATGAAATTTCATACAAAATTACATGAAAGTGAAATGTTCTTTAAATTTCTGGTGTACATTTTTCAAACATATTGATGTTTGAAAAATGTACATTTTGTATAAAAAAAATGCTTTGTTTCAGTTTGTGAACTTCTTGCTGATCCTACAGTGGAAATAGATGTCACTCGTGCAAAATACTGGTGTGATAAAGCTCAAAACACATTTCCAAGACATCCAGCAACATTCCGTCTTCGGGAAAGATTAGTTTCATCGAGTGACAAAAATCCTGCGGCTGTTGCACAGTTATTAACATCAGAATTGTCAATGAGACCTAAAGATGCTATTCTTCATTCTCGCCTTATCAAACATTATTTAACAACTAATCAGACAAAGCAAGCATTTGATCATTGCTGTAATGTAGAATTTAGTGACAGCCCCTTTCAGAATAATTATGCTTGGTATGAGACTTTATCTGAGATATTAAAACAAAGTCCACATAATAGCAATGACTGGTTACACCAACTACTGTTACTAACTGTGAGGGAACGCATTTGCAACTTAAGTCTTACTGAAAGTCCTAATGTATCATCAAAAAGCCTTGTTGAATCAAATGATCTTTTACATGCTTTTGACCAAGCTATAGAAGTAGTGGCAAAAGCAGGACCACCCCCAGGCTTTGCAGAATTCCATGCTAATGTTATACTCCATCATAAAGGACAATTGGCATTCCTTGCTGCAACTTACCTATTGAAAAAAGCTAAAAAAGATCAAATGAGTTGGAAAGACGCCGCTAAATATGCGGCACCTTTGTTTTTAATCGCCTTGCAAACAAAACCTATAGATGTTAAAGTGAATTGGCTGTCACATGCTCCAGAAAAACAAAAAGTAGCAGCTCATCGCTGGTATTTAGAGGGTACTTATAGATGTTCTCAGTCTGGTCATTACCTAATAACAAATACTAAGGAAAGTAATCAATCACTTCTTGACAAAATATCTCAGTGTTGCTCAGGTCCACATTGGAGGGATACCTTGTATAAAAGAATTTTTACAAGCAAAGAACAAATTGCTAAGATTGCGTCATCATTTTTAGCGACCATGGCGTTCAATTCTCCAGTGTTACGGCTTCCTAGGAACAGTGAAATAGAAGCTTATGATATTGATGCTCAAAGAGAATATCCAAATTCCTTGCACCATTTTGTTTGGATTTTACAAAATTATACAAACTACGCCAATTTTAAGTGTGTTCTCTTTGATATGTTAAAACCAGCCTCAGCTCACTGTGGACCAGAATCATTAAATAAATTAGATGTAGAAGCTTTTCTGTTCTGCGCTGCTGTTTGTTCTCGTCAAAATAGGCAAGTAGAATCGTATGCTGTGATAGATAAACCGCAAATTTTGCCCGCAAATATTACTGATTTACTTTGCTCTGTACCTCAAATGAAATGGTGGGATATTACTTACAAATA
Organism: Marasmarcha lunaedactyla; assembly: GCA_923062675.1. Classification (NCBI taxonomy): domain Eukaryota; kingdom Metazoa; phylum Arthropoda; class Insecta; order Lepidoptera; family Pterophoridae; genus Marasmarcha; species Marasmarcha lunaedactyla. Next base: position 6,574,135 of record OV281342.1, on the reverse strand, counting down.
TGTTCAAAATGAATTAGGTTCAGAGCTTACGGATGTTAGAACAACGTTGAGTCGCGGTATTGAAGTTATTCGATGTATGGATAATCATGGTCTTGACCCTGAGCTTTTATGCATTCTAGGCCGTACATTTAGTGAAAAAGCAAAATCTAGTATTTCGGCCGATGAAAGAAAGTCTTTGGAAATGAGAGCGGGACTTTACTATAATGCAGCAGTACCTTACTTGGAAAAGTTAAAAAACAAAGTTTATTTTAAAATTCCTGAAAAAAGATTGTTTGAATACACGCACAAAGATTTAAGTTCAAAAGAATTAAACAATTTACTTGATGAGGCTATTTTATATGTTGCTATAATTAATTTCAATAATTCACAATTTGAAAAAGTTATCGAGCTGATTGGACATATTAAAACACCCCAAGCTTATTATTATCTTGGTCAAAGCTATAAAAATCTGTCCTTGGAAGAATTGAATTTGTCTGTTTTCGACAAATCCAAACATAAAACTCTTTTAACAAAGGCAAAAACAAATGCTTATAGAGCACTTAATTTGCTTAAAGAAGAAGAAGAGGATAGTCAAATGATTTCAGATGTTCAAGATCTAATAGAGAGCATTGAAACACATATGAGTAAAATTGATGGTGATCTGTCAATTAACAACATGCAGGAAACAGATAGTAAGAACTCATCTGATGAAAACTTTTTCTCAGGTGAAAGTGTTCCTTTGCGAAATAATCACACGATATTTCGTAATTTGAGTTCGACTCCTAAGCAATACAGTAATTCTAATATGACTAAATTTAGAACACCGGCGGACTCCCAAATTCTTGAGGGTAATCAAATTGATAATCTTTGTCTAGAAAGAATTGAAAGTCAAATAAAAAATTTGCAACAAAGGGACTCTACAATCATCGACTTCATGGAACAATCACGTACATGGTTTGCAGAAAATTGTAAATTAGGAACTCAGATCATAAGTACTATAAACTCTAATATGCAACATACCACTGATCAGTTCAAACTATTAAAGATATCAGTTGATCAAATCAAAGACCAATTGGATGAGTGCAAAAGTGAATGCAAAGATGTTAGTGATCTAAAAAAACAAATTGCCGAATTAAAAAAAGAAGTGAACAAGTTGAAAAAAACATCTTCAGAACAAACCATTGATGATAGTGATTTATATAACTTGGATGATGAATATCGGTCTACAGAAAACAACATCAATTTACCATTTAATCCACCCCAGATGATTCCACCTTTCAACCAAAGACTTCTACCTACATTCCCAGTACCTCCTAACCCGTATCAACTGTACAGCCAAAATATGTATAACCTTTATAATCAATACTCCCAGTTTGTACAACCGCAAGTTCCTGGGGCACCTACTGTCTTCGATCCTACTAGAAATCCTGTGAACTATCCTGGTATGTACCCTAATCCTGATCAAATGTATCTAGACATTGCTCACCTTGTACCACCCACAGTTCAACCACCTACGTCAATACCCGTAATACCTACTGTACCGCCTGTTCCTAATTTACCAGTTGTAACAACCCCTGCTATTTCTAAACCGGCTCCAGCGCCCATAGTGCAAGTAACGAAATCAATATCATCTTTAGAATCTAAAGAAGTGCCTCGATCTTTACCTTTTAACGTTGTTATAACTTCCTCTGATCCTTTACCCTCTTGCATTATGACAACACCAGCACCAATACTGAGCGTAACCATACCTCCTAAACATATAAAGGGGACACCTCATAACTACCAAATACAATTACCCTCAACAAGTGAAACCAAGGGTATATCTTCACCAATATTTAGTTTCCCTGCTTCTGGTAATAAAAATTTAAGCACTACTGGGAGTTCGACTGTTAATTGGAATCCTGCAAATTTGTTCAAAATGGGCAACTCTGAATCTACTCCTAATAATACATTAAATGCGTGTAAAACCGAAAATATGTTTGATAGAAGCGTAGTGGATGGAACGACATCGCAAAACAATAGCTTGAATAAATCGCGAACAGTATCAGATACTTCCGTGGAAAACTATGATCCGTGTCCAGATTTTAAACCTATCGTTCCATTACCTGATGAAATTAAAGTCACTACTGGAGAGGAAGATGAAATTATTATATTCAGTTCTAGAGCTAAATTGTTCCGCTTTACCAATAAGGAGTGGAAAGAACGTGGAATAGGCGAAATGAAGTTACTAAAACACAAAGTCACTGGAAAAGTCCGAGTCTTGATGAGGAGAGAGCAAGTTCACAAAATTTGTGCTAACCATATCATTACACCTGTAATGGAAATGAAACCAATGCCAAATGAAACTAAAGCTTATATGTGGGTAGCTAACGATTTTGCAGATGAAACTGTTGTTTTAGAAAACTTTTGCGTTAGATTTAAAACGGCTGATATAGCTCATCAATTCTATGAAGTGTTTGAAAGATCTCGTAAACAATCCTCGTCAAATGAAGAACCCTATAGCCAGACTAAACCCGATAAAGTTGCGACATCTAATATTGCCACTACATCTGCAACTGCTGTATCCCAGTCCAACAAATCTGCATTTGGTGGATTCAAAATTAATACAACCCAACAACAAAAACCCGAGAATAAAGAAAACAGTACCCCATCTAATTTATTAACACAAGATACTAAAGTTAATAGCAATAAAGCTGTTGTAGGCGGTTTCACTTTCAGCTCAACACCAGTATTTAAACCAGTAACTGAGACTAAATCTGAGAGTACACCGAAGCCCGAAACAGAAACTTCAAACAAATTGAATATATTTAGTGGCTTATCACTGAAAACTACATCAAATAACAATACCACCAGTCCCTTTAATAACATATTATTTAGCAATACTCCAAAAACAGACTCAACGAATCAAACTAGTGCGCAAATTGAGACTAAGAAAACTGCGGAGAAATTGAACAGTTCAGATACCATAGAAGAATATGAGCCAACAGCGGAATTTAAACCAGTAATACCTTTACCGGCGTTAGTTGACCAAAAGACTGGTGAGGAAGATGAAATAGTGTTGTTTGAGCATAGAGCACAATTATTACGTTTTGATACCGCGACTAAAGAGTGGAAAGAGCGGGGTCTTGGCAATATGAAATTACTGGCTCAAAAAGATAATGCACAAAAAATACGCTTACTTATGAGACGGGAGCAGATTATGAAAGTTTGTTGCAATCATGTGGTAACTAAAGAAATGGATTTCCAAAAAATGCCCAACGTTGAAAAAGCTGTTACATGGTGCGCTAAAGATTTTTCTGAAGGTGAATTGGTCACTGAAACGTTCTGTTTGCGCTTTAGAAATGCCCAAATATGTGATAATTTCATTAGAGCTGTAAAAACCTCTCAATCTCAACTAAAAGATGAATGTAAAGCTGCTAAAGAGGAACAAAACGCTGCAACGCAGAGCCAAACTGGTTTTGGTGATAAATTCAAACCAAAGCCTGGTTCCTGGCAGTGTGAGACATGCTATACCAATAATTTAGAAAGTTTCACCAACTGTGCATGCTGTGAACAACCCCAATCGGAGGACAAACAAAAAGAGTCTTCTAAATCGGGATGGGGAGATAAGTTCAAACCTAAAGCCGGAAGCTGGGAGTGCAACCAATGCCTCGTTCGTAATGATGCAAATGTTGAAATCTGCAATGTCTGCAACAGCCCGAAAAATCCAACTAAAGCCTCGATGCAAGCAAGTGCCGTAGCAGCAAATACGCCTAAATTTAATTTTGGCATTCCCTCACAAGCATCGAATGATAGTGCTACAAAAAATACAACAACAACAGCAAGTGCTATCGCTGGCTGGGGCGACAAGTTCAAGCCGAAAGAGGGATCTTGGGAATGCAAGCAGTGTTTGGTTAGAAATGAAGGTAGTTTAGATCAGTGCAGCGCTTGTTCTAGTCCTCAAGATCCTACTGCCTTAAATAGTAAAAACTCAGTCACTACATCAGAAGCAAAGCCACAGACATTTAAATTTGGTATACCCACGCCATCCAGTCATGATAATGCTCCAAAAACCACACAATCATCTATATTTTCTGGCACTGGGGCCTATATGTTTAGTTTTGGTATTCCAAAAACTGATGAAGATAAAGTAGCAACTGTGCCTTTCACAGGTACAATATTTGCTTCGCCTATGGCACCACCAAAAACTGAAAGTCCTATAAACTTTAGCATGCCAAAAGTTGAAACACTCAAGACAGAAGAAAATAAACCTTTCTTATTGTCCAAACCACAAGAAAGCAGCTCAAGTCCAGCTTTTGGTGTGACTAACGAAAGCAAACCCTTTGAGTTTAAATTCAAGCCAAAAACTCCTCCTAAGAGCAAAAGCCCAGGAAACGCTTCAGAAACTCCGAAGAATGATGATAGTGATGGGAATGAGTATGCATCTGAAGATGAGGGACATCACTTACATTTCAGTCCAGTTGTTCCACTACCAGACAAGGTAAGATTTGTTTTTTTTTAAACAGCAATGTGTTATTTTTGAGCCTTTATTCATACTTGAGGTATTACTTTTTTTTTTCAATTTGAAATGACCTTTATATGTACCTGATACAGGTACCAATATTAGTCCTAGACTAATAACATTTTTTTCTGTAGATTGATGTTGTAACTGGCGAAGAAAATGAAAATGAACTTTATGCACATAGAGCAAAGTTGTTTATATTCACATCTGGCGAATGGAAAGAAAGAGGCATTGGAGTGGTTAAAGTATTGAAACATAAGGATAATGCTAAAGTAAGGTAAGATCATTAGAAAAAAGTCATAATCTACAAGAAGTATACTTAATGCCTAGTTTCATTATTAATATTGAATTGTCTTTCAGAGTGGTCATGCGCAGGGAACAAGTACTAAAGATTTGTCTTAATCATGCTCTTACTCATGAAATTAATTACACCCCGAAAGATGAAAAGACTTGGTTGTTTGCTGCTAATGACTTCAGTGAAGGAGAACTTAATCTACAACAATTTTGCTTGAGGTTTAAGACTAAAGAAATAGCACAAGAATTTAAAAATGCTGTTGAGAGTGCCAAAGGCACCTCCAATGTTGCCAAGAAAGAGGTTGAATCCGATAGCTCCAGTGATGATGTGGTGTTTGTAAGTGAGATTTTAGCCAGTGCAGAAGAAAAACAGAAGGCTAAAGAATTGATGCTCCCTGAAAATTTCTTTACTTATAAAGACAAAGATCCATGTCAAGGTTGTAGAGGATGCAGTGACGAAGATAATGAAAAGCCTGTTTCCGCTTTAAGTGCTTTTAATGCGAAACAAGTTACAGCAGCGGGCAGTACCCCCGCAAAGACTGCCGTCTCGATATTTTCTTCTCAAATGAGTACTCCAACAAGCTCTGATAAAACATTTATGGGTGACACATCCATCTATAGGACTCCTCTAGGGTCTATTGGATCTAATACGAAATCAGCAACACCTCTGAATACAACAGTGGTGTGTTCCACAGCAGATAGTACTGATAAAGAGAATGCAGAGTCTGTAAAGACTTCCTTATTTGCACCTTCAAAAGTACAACCTTTACAGTATAATGATTCGCCTCTGAGTAAATCAGCATCTTCCGACACGCAAAATGTATCTACAAAGAGTTCTTTATTAGCACCTCCGAAGCTTAGCACCTTGAACACTTCCAGTAATTCAAATACTTCAGTAGAAGAAAAGCAGAATGTTGATCCGAAGACATTGTTTGGAGCTGCTCAGCAAAAAACTGTTTTTGGAGGATCCATATTTAGCAATGTGAAGTCTGATTCTCCAACTTTGGGAGATAATAATAAAGAAGATAAGGGGGAAGTGAAGTCTATATTTGGAGACCAAAAACCAGTAAATTTGTTTACTACCACTACACCTGGTAGTCTTTTCGGTCCTGGTTCGTTAAGTAACAAACCAGCGGGTCTAAGTATATTCAATACTACGCCTAACCCTGTTTTTGGAGGTAATCCGATTCAGCCACAGGCTGGCTTATTCGGTGCACCAAAACCAAATACTATTTGGACCACAACAACTATTCAAAGTACTGAAGCTAAAAAGGAGCCAAAGTTTGACTCAAATCTGTCATTTGCTGCATTATCTTCTGCTGGGCCAGGATTTGGACAGAGTGAGTACGAACTAGTTTTAACTTGTTCATTTAATTAGCAACGATTATATTAAAACGAAATTTCTTTCTTAGGAAAAGAAGATTTTCAATGGGAGGGTGCAGGACAACAACTTTTTGGTGGCAAGAAAAGGACTGATAATTCAAAGAATGACAGCAATGCTGGGGACAACTCCGTGGAAGGAGCACAAGACGAGGAATATGATCCTCATTATGAGCCCATAGTGCCGCTGCCAGATAAAATTGTGGTCACCACAGGGGAAGAAGATGAAGTAAGTTCCTTTGGATTTTTACTTCAAAAGGCTAAGAAAATTACTGTTTGATTACCCGACTGTCAGAAGGAGGTTTATGTTTTTTGAATTATGTTTGTATAGTAAGTGTCATCCATGAAGTCGTGCCTGCTACATTTTTGTTCAACGGTCGCTGTTTGGGCCTTCAATAAAACCGTATATAGTGGACTGTATGATACATATTAAATGTTTAGACCAATGAATTAGAAGATCGTATTTCGAACTATTAGATGGGCGAGCGCGGATTGTGCGTGTGGTAGTTGGTACGGCACGGAGCCGTCGGTAGCTCGGTCGACGCACCGATATGATCCGCCCGCGCCCCGCTGTCTCGGTCATCGGCCGCTCCAGTCGCACACTCTGATTTATAGACTAAAAGAGGCGGGTATTCGTCTCAGTTGTCCGAGAGACACTGGATAATTTTTTCCGGGAATCCCACCGGAACAGAATTTACATGGGATCATAACTTGTCAGGTTTTTTAATTTGTCAAATAAGTAGCTTGTTTTAATACTAATAGTTTAGAGAAAAATGTTTTCGTAGTTTACACACGAAATAAAGACAATTTATTTTATAGTATATTTAGTTATAATATGTGCCTCAGGATATACCGTCAAACTCTCAATAAAAATTATTATTATGTATACATACAAAAATATTTTTCCCTGAATAGTCTTCTCTGCGTATTTAAAATATTGTGTTAATATGTAGTAAAGACTATAATTATTACTTGTTTATTTCAAAAGTTTCGCTTTTCATTATTATGACTTACGTATTTAACTCGCCAAACTGTTATTAATGGCGAGAAGCGCTGTCACATATTTGAACACTTAAAAGAAGTAAATATTCTAATTATCTTGACACTAGGAACCCGGCCCGGCTTCGCACGGGTAACAGAGCTTTATACCTACATTCCTAGACTGATTATAGAGTATAGGTTTGAGCACCTTTTTATATGTGGTCGAGGATCTAAGTACCTAATTAGGGCACACAGAACACACGTTAAAGAAAACGAATACAGTAATTAAAATGAGTTAAAGCTTTTACGGAGAGTAATCATTCGGTTTAGGAAAAGTGGCGGATTAATTTAGTCGCAGGACAGTTTTAAGTTTGCGATAACTCCTTAGGTATGATTTGAAACTGTATGGTGTAAAGGGCAATATGATGAGCACAAAATGATCAATGTAACTTTCGTATTTAGTTTGATAAGGATTAATATCGCATACGTTATATTTGACAATTTTTTTTAAACATTTAACTGGGTATAGTATGAAAGTAAGACATACAACTTTGTGGATTTTTCGGTACACCTATAAAAGAGGAATATTTCGACTATACATTATATTGTTATAACTCAAAGTGATAAAAGCAGCGTTTTCGATGAAAGCACCCAGTCGGCCCAATTTTTGCCGATATCCTCCACAATTACCAATTTACACAAAACGTTAAACAATTATAAACTTAAAACTTCCTCTAGAATCATTTGATCCATATGAAAATTCGATTTGTATTTTTTGAGTTTGACTTGGCCAAGGGACTATATTTTATAACATTTATTGATATCTTCTCACCTAGTAACACATTTCTAAGATTTGTTTTTAATATATTATGATTAATGATTAAATACTTTATTTTTTGATTACAGCAACGTGTGTTCTGCGAGCGTTGCAAATTGTTCCGCTATGATGAAAAGCAACGAGAATGGAAGGAGCGTGGCGTGGGAGACATGAAAATATTGCACCATCCTGGCAGAAATACTTACCGATTGCTATTAAGACGTGAACAGGTAACATATGCAAAGTTATAATCAACAAATGAATATAATTTTACTTTTAATAATTAGCCAACTAAACACATGCTTTAACTATGTTTATGAGATTCAAAACTAATAGATTAATCATAAATTCTGCTCCATTCTAGGTGCACAAAGCAGTACTAAACATGCTATTAACCATGGACCTGGAATTACTGCCCATGAAGAATTCAGACCGTGCCTGGACTTGGGCTGGTATGAACTATGCAGAGAATGCTGCTGGTGAACAGGAGACCCTGGCTGTACGGTTTAAATCCCTCGCCCTGGCTACCTCCTTCCATGATAAAGTTATTGAATGTGTGCGGGTAAGTGGTTCAATATTGTAACATTTGGTTCATATAAAATGTTATTTTGTTGAGAAGTAAAACACGATAATAATAAATATAAATGCTAACTGTGGAAGCAGTTTAAGTCAAATTTTTATATGCAGTGTGTTCTGAACACAGTATTAAGCTATCGATCTGTATACTGCCAACATTAAACATTAAAAAAATGTTTTATGTTAATTTCATACATTGCTCCACTGTTTAGATTTATATTGCAAAATATTGCTTTCAGAATATACTTATGATCATAAAAATCAAAGTCCAGTGACTTACTAAATTTATTTTTTTTTTCTTTACGATGTACTAATCCATATGTATTTTTTATTCCTAAGGGGTTAGCATTCACTTAATTTTTTGCAGAAGCTACAAGCAGCTGCAGCAAAAGCTCTTCGTGAAAAGCCTGATGAGGTAGACGGCACCAATGTCGTAGCTCCTCTCAGATTACCGAAGCATCTCCAAGACAGCGCCCGAGCAGACCCTGAAGTGTCTTCAACGACGCAGCTTCCAGTGAAACCTAATGGCGACGCTAAGCCTACCGCAGTTGCCTCTGAAACTTACAAGAAGGTCCTCTTCCAAGAACAGGAACCAGTGCACGAAGAAGAGGAGGATTACGAACATGATTATGACAATGAAGACTATGAAGGATATTATAACGAGGTAAGCCTATTAATTTGACAAAAATGTAATATTATTAAAGTAACTTTTAAAGTAAGGCGCGCTACCCACGTATCCGGCCCGGCATAAGTCGCCTATTTGTAGTATTTTGTTCGAGAAAAATGCAGTTCGACAAACAACGCCGACCTAAATCGGCTCGTCTCGCCAAAGCTTTATCTGGGCTGCTTACATCCCGAACGTACTACGTGGTGAGCACCCTTTAGTGCGCTCATATTCTTAGGATAATCTATCGTTTGTGAAGTGTTTGAGATAGAGTGTCATCTGATATCACCTGTATCAATGAGAGTTATGTGCCATTACAGATTATGATTTATGCATTAATAAAAATAATATGAAATTGTATTATAAGGATGAAGACGAATCAGGAGCATACTTCACTTGTGACGGAGAGGTGGTGGTTCAAGAAGGTGACAACTTAGTCAACTGCTCTACTGCGCATGTTCAAGTGGTGTTTGATCAGGAAATCTACTCGCCGAAGATCATGATTACGGATTCATCCACCGGAGAAATACTGACTGATATGCTGATACATACTGAAACGGAGTTCCAGGTTTGTGAGCTAGACACATTACTGTTCAAATCAACCTATAAAGTACATTTTGGAGTCTTAATTTGTCTGTGACAATATTAAATTTTACAAATATCAAATATGTCAAACTGTGTAAGAATAACAGTGTCTTCCTGTTTTTTTTAATTCATATGTTAGACTAATAAATCATTGGTGTTGTTCATATGTCTTGTAGCACCACCACAAATTGCACTCTATTATTATCTATGCACCATACTATCATTCCCTGTTCTAATATTAATGCACACATGTTTAATTCCAGCGGGATGGCGATTCATGCACATGGTCGGGACAAGACTACACCACCAATGACCCGGTGGAAAAGACAGTCACATTTAGCTTCCCCGACAGTGACTCCGCCATGCTGTTCTATGATAGTTGTGAGGTAATTGAACATCTCTTTTAAGCCCTCGTTTCTACTGTGCCGTTGGGGCCGTATTTGAGTATAAAACGATTAAGGTTCACAGTCAGTGTTTTAATTAAAATCACTGCGGTTATTGTTGGTGCTATAGCTGGAGGATAGTTATATTTTTGTGATAAACTGCAACATGGTTTTGCTTTTTTTTGAACCTCGAAGAAATAAGTATATTTATATTTTTGAAGTTAATTTTCAATGATACGTTGAGAGCGGTCAGCCGCGCTCACAACCCTGCTGTCCTAGCCGCGGGCGCTAAGTTGAAATGAGTTATAATTTATATGAAATATGTTATTGCTACGTAGATGCAGCACTATTTGAATGACAAAACTATATTTTTTATATTCAAGTGGCAACTTACGATTTCTATACGTAAACTATTTCAAACTGGAGGTCCCGCCGCGGTTTCACGAGTGTCTTTTTTTTAATTGTTAATTTGCTGGCGTTTGTCTTCCATCTCACCTGATGGAAAGTGACGATGAAGACGAGGATCATACACGCCTGTCCAAGAGGTGGTCTCTTGGTCCCATGGGAATTTGTTTCTTCCATTTTGTTTGTTGTTGATAATATTTTTTGACCTAAGTTTTTATTTCGATTTTTTCATTGGTAAATGTAACGAATTTTACCGTATTAGTGATGTCATCACAACTTTTTTTATTTTAATTTTTTCTCTCTGAACTTAGGCCTCCAAAAAATATGGAATCAATTGTCCTTTATTTTTCTATCTTCCATCTAGGGTAGATGGACAAATAAAGAAATGGTATTTTTATGACAGCTTTTTTTGAAATGTTGTTAATTGTAAATAAACGGTTTAGGTAAAAGCGTAGGGAAATTAACTTAAATATTACATCAATTTGACCTTTTTAATAGTTTACAGCCAAAATCAAAAATTTCCGTAAAAACCGAAAGCAAAGGCCACTGTTTCCTCTTCCGAAACGCTTGTAAGATGACATGTGTAACTAAGGTTGGCTCATTTGATCAGTGATTAACTTATTGTAGTTTAGAATAGTTAGTATAGATACTTACACTCATCTATGCGCGCGGGACTATGTGTGCGTGTGCTCGTAATAATGCCACCTAACTTTGTGCGGCAGTGACGCGCAACCGCCATCTTGTCAACACGTGTTCTCGTCGCTTTGTTGCGCCTGTTTAAACAGTACAATTTGTCACGCAGCTTGGATGCTTGAATTAGCGATTTGGTTGAACGGATTTGTTCACCTAACCCGTTAGCCGTATTATAAAGAAAAGTTTATTATAAAGCATGGAATATGCGATTTCTTAATTATTTTCTTGTTGATATGTTGTGATTTGAGCGAGTCGAGAGAACAAAGTGGGCGTGGTGCAGCAGCCCCTGGCGAAGCGCCATTACATAATTGAAGACTATAAGAAAAGCTTAAAACACGGCTAGTTATTTAGTTAATTGGCTCATTCAACCTTTCCATAAGTTTGAGTATCTGCCTATACTGTATTTTGAATAGTGTAAGATCGAAACAGGATTTTCAGCAGAGTAGCTTCTGAATGTATCTTAGCTTTAATTCAGAATTTAGTATGAAACAAATGTAATATATTCTGCTCTATATACTATTATCTGATAGGTATTTTTTATCTTACAGACGAGCAAAGCTGCGACATATTCTTCTACGGACCCAGAATCCTAAACACTACTCATCTCATATTTAGATTTATATACTTAAACAAATCGTGTTTATATACAGTGTGTTTGGTTTGAATTAATTAATAGTAATTTAATTATGTATGTTATTTTGATCAGAATCATAGTATGTTTTGTTAGCTGGATCTCATGTAAAAACTACTGTTGGATGTTCTAAAACTGTTATAATTAGGTGCACATGTTATGTTGTTGCAGTAAATCATATGCATTGGATATCTAAATCATTATACGACCGATAAATAAACTTATATCGAGTTCAAGTCATGTCAAGAATTAATCATGAAAGTCATTGTATTCAATTAATTTAAGTCCAAAAGTAAACCATGTGTAAGTGTTTTCATCGCCTTGCTTTGTGGAGATCTAACCAATGTAAAGTAAATTAATTTAACTTGTAAGTAGAAGAGTAATGAAAAATAATGAATTGGTTAGGGCTTCTTGAATTATTTCATAAAATGGAGCTACGAATGAAAGTTATTGAATATTGAAATTCAATCTTAGCTTCATGTGATATACGAAATTCATATTAAATTTGTATAAGCGTTTGTTTTATTGTTTATTCGAAAGTGGCTAAGCCAAAATGTGATTGTATGAATTTCGTAGTTTATAACGAAAAGTGTTTGAATTTAAATGAGGACAGGTTGCTTTTTATTTTGTTTTGTTGTTAATTGACTAGGAGCGGTTGCTTTTCTGTGAGGAAAGATATTGCAATTTTCTTTTCTCATTTCACTCTTTGTCTGGGTACACGTTAAATAACTTGATGAAAAATAAATAAAAACTTGTGAATATCAGGCGTGTTTGTCTCTTGTTAATCCACTCCAGCTGGAGAACGCAGCAATACCAATTTTGAAAGTAATCCTGCAAGTTAAATAACGATAATATGAATTATACAGGGTGTAAAAAAGTACTGTCAACTCGAATTCATGAAAAGAAATATTCTCAGTTCTCATCTTTGGCTTATTTAGTGTTCAAAGTGAAGGCTTTTCTGGAGAAACATAAAAAAATCCCTAACATGCCATCACAAAGAAGGAAAAATTTTCAGTAATATTCCGTTATGCTGCAGCGATAATGCACTGGCTGGCTGATATGATAAGCAGCAGCAAGAACGCCCGCGAAGTTTAAGCACAGAGCGGACGCGGGCGTCCGATGTGCGTGTCGTAAACGCATTGCGCAATGCATTACGTCTTTTAATTCTTTTTTATGCATTTTGGACACCACGTTAATTTAGAAAAGTTTAACAATTCTTTCACCTGATTCAGGCTTTTTTACACCTTATTTATTATCAAAGGAACAACCCAATATAAAAAATAATTACAGAAATTCTTGGACCTATAGATCTATTTCCTCTAGTGTATTTTGCTGTATGACGAAAATAAAAATTGTGTTAAAATGTATGGTAGATAGGTTTAGTAGAACTCAAATATCTGAATTTGCGGTTTGGCTCTTCTTCACTTTTGCTTTATTTAACTTTTATTTACTTTTTTAAATAAACGAGCAAGCGCCTGATTCCGCACCCATAAGATACGATACAATCTTTATTTGCCAATATATGGTACAGTTAGGTTTTAAATATAAATTAATATTCCATCATATACTGCTGCTACTATTATTCAGCGTGCAAAATTATAAAATTGGAACTATATATCTTAATCATTATAGCAATCGAATTAATTATTATTACATAAATTACATTCACAATACATTCAAAATGTAATCAAATTAAATAAGTTATGTCTCAAGGTAATACGAATAAAAATAACAAACAACAGTAAATAGTCTTAAATGTCCAAATTAAAGTTTAAAGATGTCCACGCATATCAAAAATATAACAATATCAAAAGTAAACAATAATTGAAATTAAGTCAAATTTACAATTAAATAAAAGAAATAAATATTCAGCCAGCAACTTACAATTCATATTTTGTCATTTAAATAAAGATTTAGGTATGTCATAGTACATTTTGTCTATTAGTAAATTACACAATGCTGCTTAAACATTTTTTTTCAGGAAGATCTGTATATGTCAAGTAATTTATTATACAGTCTGACAGCCATACAGTACACATTTCTACTATAGTCAGCTTTTGGTGTGGTACTTATAGTTTATGTTTGTATCTACCGCGCCGTCCAATCAGGTCCTCATTTTTCTCAAATAAATGTTTATTCCGATTGACGAATAACATACTTCATATATGTAGACATAGACATCAGGTGTTTTATTGATAGTAATTCTGCCGTCCTAAGGAAACAAGACACATCTGACAAATACTTAATAACGAGATAAATTGATTACAAAATTTTCAAACGAAATATGGAATTTCTAAAATAGCAAAAAGTGTACTTTATTATGTATATAAAACAGCAATTTGAACAGCCACAGCTACGAATTTGACCATAAACGTTTTATATACATTTACTTTTTCGCAAGTAATTCAAGAAAAAACTTTATCCTTACGAAAAAATATTGTAAATAACGGATGACGCTACGTTAAACAGGCACAACTGGTTAGTTGTGCCTTTTCTTTCAAGTATGTTTTTAAATTATTTATATTCCAATGAAAAGTTAACTTCTGACTAAGAAAAATAGTCACAACTGCATAATTATTTTCAATACTTTTCAATAAAGTAAAAGGCATGAACTATTTTGTGAATGAAGATGAAGATAAATTCAGGCAGCGTTGTACAGGGGGCCCTACGCTCTCTGTTCAGCCCCGGAGAATGTCATTTCTAATGAACTGCATGTGACCACTGATAAACTAGGTTAGCCAAGAAGACCTTAACTGTTAGGAATGAACATGTAATAAAACATAGAGTTTAATCAACATATATATTGTAGAAAAAATAATTACATTCCTCTTAATCGAAATAGTTAAATGAACAATACACTTAGGTAACAAAAAAGGCACCTTCTTGCCTTAAGAAATTTATACATCATAATTAGTAGTCCAATAAGTGAACAGTAACAACCTAACTCCATTATAATTAAACTAATAAGGACCTGATTTTTGAATGACATCATAACAAAAGTACTATTATTTTGTCTTATGAAGTAAATCTATGAACAAAACAAGTCGTTTCTCTTGAAAAAACTAAATCAACTAAAACAATTTATAAAAGTCTCTGTGTTTATATTTGGGAACATAATTAATTATTTTAACAACCATACGAGATCATCTTTGATAGATATAATAGATAATACGACACGTAAAGTGTAGAAATAACAAAAGCTACCAACAATCGTTAATTAATAAAATTTTATAGCAACTAATAAAATTAAAACATATCAATCTTCATGGTGATGGATTAAATCGACAGTGTTTCTGTTTACTGCTAAGTTTCCCAAAAATGCAGTCTATTAACTGGCATGAGAGGGCCGAGTTTATTAATAATATTAATTTTCCTCTCAGAAGTTATACCTCTTGGAACAGATTTCTGCAGAGGCGATGGGATACCCGCCTTGATACTTTTTTGCTTCAGGAAATCTACTTCATAACAACCACTTTCACTAGAGTGATTGTTTTTGTATGACATAAATAATGAACCCTTTTTAAAAACAGCTTCACTTATGTTACTCATGTATACTCGTAGCCATGAATGTTGAAATTTATGTACAGATAAACAGTCAGGTAAACAGTCAGTTCAAAATCATGAAAATCTTATACAGCCATTTTCTTAACAACTATATTTCTACTCACATCTGAAACGGAAGTCTTCAAAATCGAAGATTCGCTTACTATTTTCTACTCTATGTAAAATAAAATTTTCCGGGTCTGGGTATAATTATCTATATACGTATTTATATTCTAGGTAACCCCTTAGTTTGCTACATGGTATCCCATATCACAAGCTTTGCTAAGTTTGGGGCCATGTAGTTGGTGTGATTGTCTGGGGATTTATTTTTTTATTTATTTGTATATTTTTGAAATGGTATTTTTGAGCCCTTTAAGTCGATACGTCACACGATGGGATGCAATAATTTTTTAATTACTTTTGACCTACTATAGCCGCCATCTTATTTTTATTTTGATGCCACATAGCCTCTGTGTCCTGGGTCAACATGAGGATTGCAACGACACCTCATTCATCTAAATTGGTTGAGACGTTTAGGAGTTTTGGTGGAAAACTCCAATCTGAAAAAGAATCTTACATATGAACCCTGAAAACGCCCCAAAAAAGTGTGTTATTACACTTTTTTTGGGGCGTTGTGTAAAATTATCAAATGTGAAGTAATAGAAAACATTCAATCTATATATCATATCTATGTATCTATCAAAATCTTCTTATATCCTATATAATATCCTATAAACCCAACATTAATCCCGCAACGTATCGAATGCTAAATAGAAAAGGTGGAACTGGCAAATGTATCTTTTCTGCGTTGTGATATATGATGATTTCACAATATGTGAAAATGAAAAGGTGTATTTGGAAGTTGTTCCCATTCTTTTTAGTACATTGCCGATGTGTCCTTTTAATGTCAAAAATGAGATCTTGTTTTCCTGACCAATGGTCAGATGTGAGCAAATGTGTCTATTCAATTTAGTAGAAGGTAAATGTGTGGTTTCTAAAATTCATTTTTTGTTTTTCTGTCTATTTTGCCTAATCTACTTATTGTATCTACGAAACGAATAAAGCTAAAAATATGAAAAAAATAGGGCAGATGTGCCTTTATTCGCTGATTCCAAATATGTATGAAACTATATTTCGACCAAAACGTCAGATGTGTCTTTTTTGCTTTAGGACCGTAGGCTTCAGTTGAAATTGCGCTTGTTTCTGTAATTGCACTGACTGTCTTTCCGCTTTCACTGGAACTCAACCACGCAAAAGTGATTCTTATGGCTATCAAAATAGGAAGTACTGCCCCAGTACCGCCCCAGATGAGATCTTAACAAAGAAACTATAGTACCAATGTTTTTAATCTATTCTATTCTATTCTTGTAAAATATGGCAATCAGCCGTCGTTACGACTCGACAGACTATTACTGCCAGTGTCAGGTATTGGAAAAGCCACGGTTATTGAATGACGATTGACGGTTATTGAGGTTCCTTAGAGCAGGACACACCAGACTTTTTTTTAATCTAATCTATAAATTCAAGGAGAAACATTGTTGACAGCTTAGTTTTTACACAGGAATTAACAATATATCCGTGATTTTTACTTATATTGTTTTATATTAGAACCAGAGCCCGCGACGATCAGACGTTGGTAATTTTATAAAAGCTGAAAGTGTTTTTGTCCTCGGTACAGGTAAGAACGATCCCCTAATATGAACTATATTTTATTTTATTTATCATACTTTGTATCATTAGTTCGGTAGCGGTAGACTGAGGGTGAGATATGAGAACCGAAACTGGAAACTGCGAAGAACCAAAAAGTAACATTTTTGGTTCTTCACAGTTTCCAAAACTTTTACCTTAACTGAATTACGTCATCACAGGTATTTGCTTAGGTAGAAAATAAGCCATCTATTTATATTTTTGAACTATATCGAATGAAAAGAAAATTAGAGGTGAAAATTTAACTTACACCACAATAAGGAAGAAGGAATTGATGTTCTTGGGCAGTTTGTGTTATTTCAATCCACTGGAAGACTCCCATTTAACCTTGCCTGGCCCATGTCTAAGAACTTAGACGTTTCAGATCATTGGTATTTATTTTTCAGAATATTGTCTTCCATCATTAATTCTATGGTATTTTAAGTTATTCGATTTTTTTACTGGACGAAGATGACCCAAAAACTAGGTTTTAGCATTGTGTTATACAATAGAACTTTATTATTTAATTTATTTAATACAAATTTAAATTAATTTTGGTAGTTTTGGCGATATTTAGGTATTCTCTATGTACTACATATGTATCAGTGTATTATAGTGTACAGTGTATACAGTCTATAAAGAATAAAAAAATAAATACAGGCATATGTCGTGAACTCTGACCACATTTTCTGATACAGGTGCATAAAACTTACACGAAGCACCAAGATGAATGATCTCCATAATTAATCATAAATAAAAAATATTGTTAATTAATAAATTGTAATAATCATAAATTGTTAATAAATTGCAAAACTTGAAAATGTCGCTGTGTTTAAGCAATTGACCTTGTTTTATTGTACAAGGACACCTAATCACACCTCTGTGTGTTAGTGTATGGATACGGTGTGGGAATCAGTTAACTTGTATCTACATTTTTCAGGAAAAGTAATGCTCATATTGTAGTAATGCACAACAATGTTGAAGATTTTTATGTCCATTAATTTAATCTGGACTTTGTCGACTGTTAACACCAAAAATATGTAGGTAATCCACAATCAAAACATTTTACAAATTTTATTTGTTTCGCAGTTTAATTCCGTGAAGGTAAAATTTTTACATTTGGGAAAAATAATTCATAAACCCAATTTTCAGATTCTTTATTATTCAACTAAGAATACAATCTTTAGAAACTATAAAATATTTAAGGCTAAAATTTACAAAAATATTTATTATTCCAGAATATTCCGGGCTAAATTTAAAAATACAGTAATAATAATATGGACCAAATCACACTACAAATAAAATGTACACCTAACCTAGAACCTACCGAAGGCAACGTTACCAAAACGCTGGCAGAATAACCACGCTGGAGCGCAGTATGAATTGGTTGTGAGAGGCAAGGGTCAGCCTTAGGCTCACGAGTCTCGTTCACCAATCGCCTCGCTGCGTTCGAATAAAGGAGATGAACCCTTTGTCCGCAGGACCCCATGGTTCCACAGCGAAAACCTTAAAAATATACTGATTAGCTAGCTGGAACGTGAAAAACACTTATTTACCACTAAACACAATTCTGTAAAAATTTTAAAAGTTACTACAATCCTCATTGTTCTCGCAGTAGGTACATTGTAACGATACACCATTCCGCAAATGAGACTTAGTTAAAAGTTAAACTGAAGTTTAGTATAGCCGAAGTTACTATCGTTACAAAGTTTCGCGCCAGGTAAAAGATGCCTCAAGGCAATCGGCACAACTCTCCCCCTCCCACGTTGACAAACGGTTGAATAAGTAGGAAACACATCTTGAAAGTAAACCGCTGATTTATATTTTATCTTACGATTTATTGTAAAAGTTTATTTATGACAGTGAATAAAATATATAGAATTACTTAAAAACTTAGTGCTGCCAAAGCGAGGCGTTTAAATAGTAATTATTTGTTTAGTTAAGATGAGGTTCGATTGTAATTTGGAGTGGTACTATTGTAATTTATGTTATTTCATTTAGTGTAGTTGTCAACATATATGTTTAAATAAGCAGTCTTACTCTCATCAGCAATTTTAATTTTGTGCTTAGATATTATTTACTCTTTAGCTATAAGTGCTATCTTGTTACCTAATTTTTAATACCTATTGTAACCTTATTGTCCATAAGATTGCCAAGAAATAAATAAATAAAAACTTTTCGTACTTGTTAAAGTGCAAAGCTCTTTCTATTTAGTATTTAAAAGTAAGTTCCTAATTTCGGTGCGCGTAACCCAGTTTTACTCATTGCTTGACTCAAAGTCTTTAACTGCCGTCTTCAACTTGGTGACGTTTATATTAATTCATTCTTAAGAACAGGCGTTACGTCTATAAGTTAATTTAGAAGCTCTTATTAAATTATTCGTTGTCTCAATAATTCTTGTATTCTAAAATGTTTGGGATTTCAAATGCCATAGATAAGTATTTGATCACTCATGATTAACATGAAACAAATTTAGCCCAACATAAATACCAACTTGATTGATGATAAAATTTCATTGTGCAGTATGTAACAAATGTAAAAATTAATAAGCTCATACTGTAACATTTCTTTCAAACAAATGCTAATCAAAATGCATACCTAACTACCAAAAACGAAAGAAAAAACGTAATACCTTCATTCTTCAGATAGTATATAATTTAACAGGTAGTCCTTTTAAGGTGCTAGGTAACTTCGCACAGTTTTAGAGTATGTCATTTGAATTATTCAAAAAACTTCCGTCTGTTTACTTGATCAACCCCGGTCCCGGCAAGCAAGTCTTCATTCTTTTTTCGTGCGTGGTAACAAGCACACGTCTTAAAATAACCAGTAACTTAATAGTTTAATGTTTATACAAGTTGTACTGAAAGTGTACTAAAAGTTTGAAATAAGAACAAAAAATACAGAATAAACGAAAGCGACTCGTTATTTCTTCCGGTGAGGTAAGCCATTTTATGTTTTTGCATAAGTGATCGCGGGTATCTATAAACTATAATCTCGCTTTGTTGAAAATATGCAGAAAACACGTGTTATCTATAAAAGATATATCACGTTGTCCGCATGCATTCGTGGTAGTCTTCTACCTGATGTTTTTTTACTATAAACTAAAATTTTGCTTTTTCGAAAACATGCAGAAAACACGTGTTATCTATAATAGATATATCACGTAATCCGCATAAATTCCTTGTAGTCTTCTCCCTGATGTTTATTATTAAAATCTAAAATTTCGCTTTGTCGAAAAGATGCAGAAAATACGTGTAATCTATAATAGATGTATCACGCTATCTGCAAAAATTCCTGGTAGTCTTCTACCTATGTTTATTATTAAAATCTAAAATTTCGCTTTGTCGATAAGATGCAGAAAATACGTGTAATCTATAATAGATGTATCACGCTATCTGCAAAAATTCCTTGTAGTCTTCTACCTGATGTTTATTATTAAAATCTAAAATTTCGCTTTGTCGAAAAGATGCAGAAAATACGTGTAATCTATAATAGATGTATCACGCTATCTGCAAAAATTCCTGGTAGTCTTATACCTATGTTTATTATTATATACTATAATTTCGCTTAGTTTAATTCCGATTAATGCTGTATAGTACTTTACTTTTTTTAACGTATAGTACGTTTTTTTTCGACTTTTTTTTTCAATAATGTATAAATATTTTTATATGAATACAGAAAATGCGTGTAGTCTGAAAGAGATTTAACACGATATCTGTATTACGTAATATTCTATTATTTCTATTTTGTTTTCAAATCTGAAAGTCGTTCATAAAATTATTTAAATGTAATGATGAAATCAGTGGACGAATCTCTGGCTAGCCATTTCGGTTACCGCAATACCTGAGTCCTCCATGTAGACGCTCCCTAATGGATCCAGAGATTCTTTTTAACCTCGGGGACTAAGGGGCTCCAATTATGGAATAACCGCTATAAATAGGGGGCTGAACTTACTTCTTGAAAAAGGAGATAAGAAAGTATTAAAAAAAAAAGTAATAATAATAATGATAATTGAAAAGTACACTGAAGCTATCTAAGTACTCCCCAAACATCGACAGGCAACCGGTCAACCCAGTCGGGAAACTGGATGGGACCTCCTCGTTATCCGTCAAACAGGGGGGGGGGGGTGACGTCAATGGAAAGTGCCAGTGCCTCCACTTCGGCGTCCACATTTGAATTCGGCGTTCACCGCAAAATTCAACCAGTCCGGTACTCGTGCACCGAATCAACCATAATTCAGGTACACGCAGGTCGAATCCATTACTTTTAAGATTATTGGCCTAAAATAACAAATAATGAAACGATTGTAAAATGGATAAATAATAATGATGATAATTTTAATTCCATTTCATGATAAAATTACACCAGTATTTACGCCCAAACATATTTTGTCGCATAGTAATAAACGAAATATTATGATAATAGCAATTAAGTAATAAATTGTTACACTTAGAGGCTACAAAACCTCGTTATACCTCAAGTGACCACTTTATATCAAATATAACAAATAAATATTTTTAGTGCCGAAACTGAACGGCGAAGAACGGTTCGTACCTACTAAACAAAAAAAAACATTAATAAATATCATTAATTTATTTTTTTCACTTCAAAATGGAAGCTTATACAACAGATTTTCAATTAATTCCCCATAATGGTTTCTTAGCTAACATAGATAAGAAAGATCATACCTACTCGTATCTATATTTGTTAATTACACAAAATACCTACGTTTTGAATTTCAAGAAAACGATATGTCACATACGAGTTTAAGGCCATACCGTACGGATTATCCGTTGCTCCGGGGGTATTTACAAAAATTATGCGCGAATAATAATAAATAATAAGCGTTATAATAATAAATAGATTTATGAAACTTCCAATATGCTCGATACGAGATTTTGCCAAACATACAGGTGTACTGGTCGCAGCCTGTCTAGCTACAAAATAAGTACAACTATGAGGCAAAAATTAAACTCCTTGAATTTTTAAAGTTAAATTACGTCAATAGGATGGGTAGTATTCAATTTCCACATTTAAATATTCTAATTAGACATATTTGGCTATGGCATTTGGCGAGGAACGTAATTTATGGATTTTTGCTTTAATGTTTGTTTGCAAATGTGACGCATTTTATAACTAGGTATCCTGAACCGGATGCAGTTGCAGTCGATGCGTTTACGATTAATTGGGCCTCTGCGTATTTTTAACCATTTCCTCCGTTTCCCTTGTCTTATAATGTGTAAGAAAAATAATTGATTTGAATTAAAACAAAAGATTTGATTAATTCCCATAACAGCACCAAAGCAAAGCACTCCAGCCTTACCCTGGGTGCCGCGAGACGCTCCGGGCGGCGTTCGCGCGGCGTGGCTGTCCGCCAGAGACCCTGACGTTGATGCTCGCTTCTCTGGCATCCATGACTATTATCAATGCAACGTCACGTTGAGGTCATGGTGGGAGTTTTGTACGTTATGTAATACTGATATGTTCAAAAACCTGTTTTATTAGTTCTTTGTTGTTTAAATGAGCAATTTAATAAGGGTTGTTCATCCGGTTCATTAAATTCACACCATTAAGCCTTGTCTCTTTTGTTAGGCGAATATATGGACTATGATGAGGCAAATTTTACAAGAAGCCTATAAAATTAAACCAACAAAATCGAAGTACACGATTTTCGTGGAATCGAAATTGAGTTCTTAATCAGCTTTCTCTGTGATATTTTTATATTAATTTAACTTTAGAAAAACTACTTGCTGTCCTGACATTAAATTAGAAAATATAGTTTTTGCATCCGTACACATAATCATAATAAACAGCATTAAAACCACAGCCCCAAATCGTAAAAAACCTATGTTATCCTTGCCAATCTTTAAAAATGACATAATGTTACATCGTGTATCGACTCTAAAAGATTATATTTTTTGTGACGAAAAATATTATAGCTTCGAACTCGAGGTTCTTGATTGTAACATGAAAGGCCCCTCACAGAGCCGCGTCGAGTCAGACGCTAAGTCGGTGGATAAAGCAGACGCTAGAGGTACGAGCGGCGTTGACATGAGTATGTTCAGCGCACACAGCACGTGGCACGTGCTCAGTGTAGGTTATTCGAGAAACTGCTGGGTGGACCTAAAACTTTCAGGCCTTTACAAAATTTTACCATAAACCTATATTAAACCCACTAAACGACTTTGTCTTGTCCGTACTCAATAAAAGTACAAACCACTAAATACCTCCCGATAAAGAGATTAATTAAAATTAAATAATTCTGTTTATTGATATAATTACTCACATAAAAAATCACCAAGTGTATAATAAATGCCTAAAGGTGACTGGATTCTTAAAATTATGTACTAAAGTAAGGAATTTAATGAATAAACGTATTTCAATAAATTATAATTTGTAACGACAAAATAAAACAAAACTTAATCTCTAAAAATTGACTTGTTTAATTATATACTATCTTCGAATGAAGCGACTCATATAACAGCGATAGAACTTCACTTGGAAGTTTGTTTAATCATCTATCATAGGCTATATTGGCGTTCTGCTGAAAATCGCAACGCTGTCAGATCCTGCACAAACCCCCTTGCAATTCCCGAACATCATACTGCCGCATTTAGTGCAGGTTTTAGATATAACTCCAAAAAATGCTGGAACAATATCCCTCTGCCATCCGTCAAATCAAGGTCAAGACGGAATTTAGAACAAAATTGAAAAACATACCTTATAGATAAACAGAGGGTACAACAATAACGACGAATTATCTATCCAATTTCTATAATTTTACATATTCAATGGCCTACTTCAATATCTAATCAACGATACCTATTTATTTGTTTATATTATCCTAAATACCTATAATAATTAACTATTTATTTATTATTTACTATTACGTCTAAGTACTAAGCACTACCTTAGTTGTCTAGTAAATATTAACTTGCCTGCGATTAACTGACGCTGTGCTAGTCGCTGATTCCGTCCCTCCAGATGGTTGCGTGCTTTGTCTCGGCGGGGGGGCTTAGTAACCGTGGCCTGGTCACCCACGGTGAAGCTAAGAGGCAACCAGGGCCGGCCTGTTTGGGCCGCCGGCTGGCTCGGGGAGGGCGCTCCCAGCGGGCTGAACAAGTCCGCTGCGGACGCGCGTGGAGGTGGGACCGCAGAAGAAGAGGAGTGCTGGTATTGCGGTGCGCCGCTTGCCCTATCCTCTGCGGCTGAGGTGTGGTCGGTGGCAGAACCACAGACCTGATCTGCCACCGGGTACCAGTTATCTGGTATCCATGGCCTCCTAGTAGCAGACTCGGGGTGAGTCTGCTACAGTACTGGTGGAGACCGGGGATGGAGGCGCACCTTACCATCTGATGCGCCCATCGTGGATGGCCTTCGGGCTTTCACGATGGAGCCGCTTGTGGGCGGCTGCCGCCGGTGAGGTTGCGGATGTGTGCGAAAGCGTTCCCGTAACCCCGTCACAAGGCGGCGAGGAGGAAGATGGGGTGGTTTTTAGTGGCTATACCGTGGGTCTATTAGCCTATACGGGAGTCCCACATAACTACTCGGGTGCCTCCTGCGCCCGAGTGGTACGCGTAATGCATTTTCCCCCCCGAAACAAACAAAAAGTCGCTGTTTCCGTGGTGCGTCTCTGTTTGGGTTGCCGGTAGAATACCAGTGTTGCAATTTTGATTGCAACTCTATGCTGAGCCGGAGTCTTTTGACTAGCATGGCAGAAAGATAGCAAATTTTTTCATACTTATTTACTTGTATATATCTCTTGTTTGTAAATTTATTTTGTAATTTTCTATTTTTTTGTTGTGTTTATGTCAATAAATTACTCATTCATTCATAATATAAATGTCTTAACTTTAATAGATCCAATGTTTGTCTTTAGGTAACCGGCTATGAACAAACAACAAACTATTCAATGTGAATTACATACCTACATAAAGAATGAATGAAATTAGATACCTGTCAGACAGGGGAAATGAATGAAGTTGTACCGGATTCCAAATCAAAGGCATGGCATATGTGGCATGATTGAAAACTGTTCTAAGTTTAAGTCAGTTTATTGTGTGTTGCGTTGTTTTGGACTCAATATAAAAATCTTGTATGACGCTTTGTTTATTGAAATAAATAATTTTACTTGCTATAGGTATGTTATGTTAAGAATAAATTCTACGTAATAGATCAATTAAAAACTGCATAAATATGGCTAGTAATCAAAATCTACCAACTTATCTGTGAATTGTCGCTTGTATAGTTTAAGTTTTTCTATTTTATTATAATGCTTTCTGATTTCCTGAAAACCATAAAGTCCAAATTTTGTAAATTATAAAAATGGCAAGTAAATTTCAGCCAAGCTCAATTTACAGATCACTTTACACATGTTTCCACACTTAAAAAGCTCTTAGGTTTATATGTATAGCTTTGCTAGCTTTATCAATCTCTGGATGGTGAATGTAATTTGAAAACCATGGTATAGCAGGCAAATACAACGAGTCTAATGTTCCCTTACAGTCCAACAATACAATAAAGAATTTACACAAAATAATATAAAGCTGTTTTCCTTGCAAAACTGTAGTGTAATCTTTCTGACTTAGTTAATTACGTTTAGTGATGTGATGATGTGATGATTCACAAGTTTATGTGATTTCTATTCTTTTGTACTTGATGTATTACTGCAATATAATTTATCCTATATGTACTTTTGTTTCGTTTGCAACTAGGGACCTGAGAAAACTTTGCATAAAAAAGTAACAAGTCGAGACAAGAAGTCATATCATGGGTATGAAGCGTAAAAATATTAACAAGACCCATAGTTGTCGACAGCTGATTACGTATGTATTCTAAATATTATTACTACTTAGACAAGCGCTGGTGGTGCGTGGGTGTGTGCGTGTTCTAGAACGGCAAGTTCGAGAACGTGGTGGGAAAGGTGCGCGATGTCAATACGCTGGTACAGCCGGGCCAGGTGCTTAGCGACACCTACACGCTCGCTCCGCATAGAGGTAACTTCACGATAAATGAGTTATTACTGAGTTCTACTTGCAATAACTCACTTACACTTTTCACGGCTAAATGTGAAGATCGCGTTATATTTTTTCAACTTTGATCCAAAAAATACAGCTTTAGCTACAACTGGGTCAAACCAAACACGATTTATCTTCATAGATTTCTCTAAAGCGCCGTCACTCTATTCATTTAGTCGATAATTAATATTCTTAACCACGTTATTTATAACTGATCGCAATAATTCAGTCTGCTGGCTCAGAGAAAAATTGATTGCGAACATAGTTTGCATTAAAAGTCCGCTTCTTCTGTTCTGTATGGAAATTCCCCGGAAGACAGAAATGTATAAATTGCTCTTTATGTTTCATATCACATCAAGTCTCAGTGCTACGGGAGGAGGCCTATCATATTTACTCATAAATGTATCAACGAAACCCCAACAGAAAGTGTGATAGAGGAATCCACACAGAAAGTTATACTAGAACGTAAAAAAAATAGTGAAGACAAGGAACGTAAAGCAAAAGGACGTAACAAGCATAATAATGATGAAGAAAATCAAATAGTGATGCACAAGAAGTGAAAACACCAGAAGGGCTTGAATGCGTTGCTGATGTGCTTGTCAATAACGAAATTAAGATGAGTGAACGCTCTATAGTACCTATTCGAAGGTCAAACTGAGGTACGGGCGGCGAAGCCGAGTGAAGAGGAGCTGGATCTGATTGTGAATTACCCTGGAACTATTACACGACCAAGTTGATACGGGACAAGACTACTATCGTACTATCTATTCTGATAGTCGAAACTGTCGGAAGAAATACTTGTTGTATCGATAGAGAAGCATCTTAGTCCTGTTTCAGTAAATATTATACAGAAACTACCAGAACATTTAAGTCATAGATATTTGTATTTGTACGGAAACAAAAAAAAGCAAAAAACAGGATTGAATATCTTTTTTTATCTATAAATCTCTCTTCCCATTTTACAGTAAACTGCACAGTTAACTCATTCAGCGGGAATAGCTTTTTATCAGAAGAAAATGAACATCAATTTAAATAAATTTCTTAATTAAATTTAGTATTAAATCCCGTAGGCTTTCATTAGGGGAAAATTTGTGTTAAAACTGAGGTACGACTCGAGGGCCATCTTGATATCCTTTTTTGTACAAGCGCTAAGGTGACGGTGAAAATTGGATGCCATCGAGCTCCCGTTTAATAGGATTTTGTGTCTGAAATGTTTTATAATTGGATAATATTAAAGATTAAAAATGTTTATTAAACCTACATTAGAATTATATTATGGTTTAGATATGTAATTGGTAAATATTTGTACCATTTAAAAGAATCCTGGATGGATATAACGCTAAACGAAACAGTATGATAATTTAAGTACTCTATTATTGATCAGGTAAATTACAATTAATATTTTTAATATCTAATTTCAGTGCCAAGAATGAATTTCAGTGGAAAAACTAACGCAAAATATCACAAACGAATTATTTTGGTATTAGATTCTTATGAGATTTTATGATGTTGTAAATTTCATTAAAATATATTTTTAAACGGTGACAGTTTTATTTGAAACCGTTTTAGTCCATGTCTTTTCTGTAACCCTCACATCATGTACGTATGCAAGATACGATGACCGGTTGCATCCTGCAAGCGTACAGAACAAACAAACTAGAGTTTTCTTTGTTACCCTCCGCGGGGAACGCGAGGATCTAAAAAATGCTCTTGCGCATACGAGTTATGTGGGAGTCCGTAGCTCCGCTCAGAGCCTACCAGGGCAGCAATTCATAGCACTGAAGGTGCTTAAGGAGAATTATAATTAGAATTTGCAGCCTGAAGGGCTCTGAGATCGGCTGTCAGCTGCGTGGCTACGTACTCGAGAGCAATTGGGGTAATATACGAGA
Organism: Marasmarcha lunaedactyla; assembly: GCA_923062675.1. Taxonomy (NCBI): domain Eukaryota; kingdom Metazoa; phylum Arthropoda; class Insecta; order Lepidoptera; family Pterophoridae; genus Marasmarcha; species Marasmarcha lunaedactyla. Next base: position 6,546,111 of record OV281342.1, on the reverse strand, counting down.
CGGACTCTCGAATTAAATAATTAGGATGGGATTCGGAGCGTTTGAAAAACGCTTCCGAGAGTGTTTTAAGATGTTGCTGTACTGTAGGTAGTTCAAGATGTTTGTGCAAGTCCGCGTTGCGCACATACCAGGGTGCATTTGTGGCCCTGCGGCAGAAGAGATTTTGAACCACCTGCAGTTTGTGCAGGAGGGAAGGATTGGCGTGGGCAAAGATTGGCGCGGCGTAGGTCATGACGGGTCTAACGCAGGTCTTATAGATCGTACGTTTGTTTCTAAAAGCCATTTTACTACATCTACCTAACATACTATTTAGGCGGCCTAAGTAAAAACAGGTGAGTTGATACTCTCTGGACGTGTGCCAACCGATGTCTCACCAAAACCCTATCGGGCTTGGCTGGTCGGTATTTTCCGTGCCGATTGATGCCGATACGGGCGTAATATGTGGGTAGCGGCCCTAAGCCATGGGGGTTTCTTACGGTTTCTCTTTCACTGTTAGAACCGTTGGCTGGATGTATTTAAATTAGGATGTATTGACGACCGAGTGGTTTAGTGGTTGGTAGCCTTGCCTCATACGCCGAAGGTCCCTAGTTCGAGTCCTGGCCGGGGTATTTATTTGTGTGATGAACACAGATTTTTGTTTTCGGGTCATGGTGGTTTGTATTTATACATGTATGTTTATTCTGTGTTCCTCCCAGTTCGCTGTATGGTCATCCATCAGACAAAGTCTGCTTACTTGTGGCCATACAGTTGGTATGTTTGCCTGGGGATTTATTATTATTATTATAACATTGATAAAGTTCATTGGTAGAAAAATTTGGCTGTCGCCATGATCAAACCCAGGACTTTAAGATGACGCCTGCACAATACCTCCTGACGGCGTTTGTACCGTAATGTAGCCAACACGAATATCATAAATTAACGCGTAATTGGACGTTAATATCAACGTTAAGGCTGGTGGAGAAGAAACAATCTATTAACACGATCGAACTCCTTTTATATTAGGTCTTTACCTATGAAATTGCCGTTTTTCACAAAATAAATGAAGCGTAATTTTTTTATATATTTTTTATTTCTATTAATCAAAATAATCACCCATGCAATCAATGCATCTTTGCCAACGCATTGGTAGCTTATTGATGCCTTTCTTGAAGAAATCAGCTGGACGGGAGGCAACAAATTCTTCAAAGGCATTTTGTACTGCCTCTCGGGTATTGAATTTTTTTCCCGCCAAGAAGTTATCCAAATTCTGGAAAAAGTAGAAGTCTGTAGGCGCAAGGTCTGGTGAGTACGGTGGATGACGGAGAACTTCCAACCCCAACTCTTGTAGCATGGAGGTTGTCGTGCAGGAGCAGTGGAGCCGAACGATTGACCAAAGCTGGTTGGAGACGTGCGAACTTCTCCATCATTGTGTTCAGTTCTTCACAGTACACATCTGCAGTAATGCTTGTCCCGTTTGGCAAGAAGCTGTGATGAATTACACCCGCGTTAGACCACCAAACAGTGACCATCACTTTTCTAGGGGTAAGTTTTCGTTTAGGGCATTGTTTGGGTGCTGAACCAGGGTCCAACCAACTTGCTGAGCGCTTACGATTGTCAAACAGGATCCATTTCTCGTCACAAGTAACAATGCGGTTCAGAATTCCTTCATTTGTATGCCTGCTGAGCAGTGCAAGGCACGTCTCCACACGTACTTCGCGCTGGCGGTCATTGAGTTCGTGGGGTACCAATTTGTCAAGCTTTTTTACCTTGCCAATTTGACGCAAATGGACCAATATTGTTTTGATGCTAACATCGAAAGCTGCTGCTAATTCAGCCGTGGATTGAGTTTCATCAGCTTCCACAATTGCCTTTAATTCGTCATTGTCGACCAAAGTTTTCGGACAACCACGGGGTTCATTTTTCAGGTCAAAATTTCCAGAACGGAAGCGGGTAAACCAATAACGGGTGGTGCGTTCGTTTGTAGTGTTCGCTCCGTAAACGTCGTTGATGTTGCGTGCCGCTTGTGCCGCTTTGCTGCCACGACGGTACTCATACTCCATAATTACTCGAATTTTTAACTTATCCATGATGACGAAAAATGTTCGAATGCGTTGAAAACAAAACACTGACTATTAAACAAATGTCGATTTTAGAAAAAGAATTCCATGTTTGTCAAATAAAATTAATTTGAAATTAGAATTATCAATAAAAAAAAAATATTTTCGTTTGAAATGGCCAGTACGGCAAAACGGCAGTTTCATAGGTAAAGATCTATTATATGGTTTTAGTCTATCTTTTTATAAGTACTATGCATGTGCAGTAAAAAACCCCGGGCTGTTTTTGAAAAAGTGATTATCGTGCGAGTTCCAATAGTACTTGATCAAGAAGAACGAGTTAGCTAAAACTAAATGTGTTAAGTTTACATTGCCAAATGTCAAACAGGTAAACACAAACATTGTAGTCAAGGGCCAGGAACTGACTCCCGTAAACTCAACTGTATTTCTGGGCATAACCTTAGACACCAAACTCCAGTGGGGACCGCATGTTGATGGTTTAGCGAAAAGACAATAGCGAAAAAAAAATGAGACAAATTTCAAATGAAACAACTGCTCGTTTAGTCTGTTTCGGTTACTTCCACAGCCTCATGACATATAGCATTCTGTTGTGGGGGAGTGCTGCCGACATCGATACTATATTTATTCTGCAGAAAAGATATATGCTGTATACACATATGTATATTTTAGAAAATTTTAAATATGTAAAAAAGAACATAACCTTGTTCAAAAGAAAAAAAGATCTGCACAATGTCAACTCAAGAGGAAAAAATATGCTGGCAGCTCATATAAGGTTCCTGAGGATATCCAAGGTCTTCCTATTGACAAATTCAAAGAATCTATAAAGCAGAAGTTGTGTGCATATTATGAACTATCCGATTATTTGGATGATCAAAGCCCTTTGGTATAATCCCCTCATTAACAGGATTTTACTAGTATTTGTAACAAAACATGTGTAATGTGTCTGTTTGCTTGTTGAGTTCTTCGTCCCGATGAATATCTAAAGCGTCATTATCACTAAAGTACGTCTTCTTATGGTAGCGTCGGGTGACGGGTCGCTCACTTCCCTCTAATATGGTTGAGGAGGGCGATGGCTGGATCCCGCGTTAACACATGAACGGGTGCCGTTTGAGGGTGTACGTAATTTGGATACTTGGGGGGAGGCAGACTTGCCGAGCTAACAGATGCAGATAAGAATAATTTTGTATAGACATTACGAGACTGTAAATTTATTTTGAAAAAAATATACACTTGAAGTTTCTTGCCAGTTCTTCTTCACGAAGGTTTTCCGAACTGATGGTAGAGTCATGTTTTATTTGACGTCAATAAGAACTAGTAATGTCAATGTTGAGAAATAAATATTTCATTTCATTGCATAGCGCCCTGTTCCGGCCATTTCTGCCTCTAGCTGTCAACGCATACTACCTTTCCCAGTGTCCGCTATAATGGCGCTAGCAGCCGACGTATCGGAAACTCTAAACGAAAAATCAAAATCGTGGCAAGACTGTCTATTCCTTAAATTATCGTTTTATCTTTATCCTACAAAACAACGACTTAACTTAAATCAAAACGCTATCCTGCCCCGCTATTTAAAAGAACTATTTAGTTTTCGGCATCAACACCATGAACGTAACTTGCGATCAGCCAGTAACTTTTTGCTGGCTACTCCTAGTCACACGTCCCGTTTTTATCAGCGTTTTTACAAGTGAAAGCCACATCTCTATGGAATTCGCTTCCTACCTTCTTACATTCTGCAAAAACGCTTGACACATTTAAAACTAATTTAAAGAATTATTATCTCTCTCTATGATAATGAATTGATATAGGCCATTTTTGAATATATTTTATCACAAAGATCTAAATATGTTATGTATGTTTATATTCATGTATGTATTTAAGTATATGTGTACGTATGTGTATATATTTTTATATGTGTAGCTTTATTGGTAAATATATTTACACAAAATGCATTGCCCTACATTAGTTCCGAGTCACTATTGTCAATTTATGAATTTCAAGATTGCCTGGAAGAGATCACTCTTAGTGATAAGGCCAACTATTTTGTAATTCTCTTTTTGTTGGTAAATTTCAGTTTTTTTGTGTATTGTAATTTTTGTAGCTAGTTTGGCAATAAAGTGTATTTTCATTTTCATATCATTTCATTTCAAAAAAAGGGAACTAAACTAAATAAGGGTAATCTTTGTATAAAAGATTAATTAAAAATAAGTACAACCCGTATTTTTGATGATGGTAATATTTGGGTGAGTTACCACCAAAACATTTTATAATCCCTGTGAAGTACAAAAGACCTGCCTTAGAGTCCTACATCACTTTCTTTCAGATGGTTCAACTATTACTAAGATAACAGAAAACCTTATTATTTGTTTTTCACTTAAACAACATATCCACATCGGTAACCATAAAGGGCCCCCCAATCAAAGCTATGAAATTGCCTCAGAAATAGTTTGACGGCTCCTATTGTAGCGAGACGTTGTCTTGCAATCATGAATTAAACCAGAAGATTGGAAAAACATGGACATTTTTCAGAAACAAATGTACACTTTACAAGGTCTGCGTTAGACCCGTCATGACATATGCCTCGCCAATCTTTACCCACGCCAAACCCTCCGTCCTGCACAAACTGCAGGTATTTCAAAAATCTCTTTTGCCGCAAGGCCACAAACGCACCGTGGTACGTGCGTAACGCGGACTTGCACAGAGATCTTGAACTGCCTACAGTACAACAACACCTCAAAACACTCTCTGAAGCGTTCTTCAAACGCTCTGAAACCCATCCCAACCCAGTTCGAGATTCAGTCTCATATACTACTCCTGTCTTAGATTCGAAGTTCAAAGTCGCTAGGCCTAGGAATGCGCAAGCGTACTGTTCCACCAGACTGACATCGGATCTTGAAGCCCTTCTGGCCGCAAATTCAAATTGACTCGAATTAATTTAACTTCTTTAATATTTATTTTATTTTATTTTAAATTTCTATTTTCATTTTGCGCACCTTCAGTGGTATGAATTCACCTTCAGTGCTTTGAGCACCTTCAGTGCTATGTAAATCCCAGCGGGTGACCCCTTCTGGGCCCCGCTAGCGCGGCCTCTTTCTCCAATTGGCTCCAATAGGTAAGAAAAAAAATTGCACGAGTCATTCAGAGGTTTTTTAGTGGGTATAGACTCTGGTAGGCTCGGAGTGACGAGTCCCACAAGTCGAAGTGATTATTTTTCTTTGCGACTAAGTATCTTAGTCTTCAAAGTGCTGTGCTGAGTTGTGTTGTGCTTGTGCTGAGTGCAGTGTTGTGCCCAGCGTAAGTAGTCTGGTTTCAGTTCAAAGGATACTTAACGGTGACAACGAATTTGTACCAGTCCAGTCCTTTTGTTTTATTCCTTTCATCTATTTTATTTATTTTCCTATATTTTCATATTTATTTTTTTATCATATCTGTGTGTTTTCATGTGCATTCGCCCTTTCTGTCGGTAAAGGTTGACCCTAACGCGGTCAACTCTTTACCTGCGTACCCTTTTTAGGATTCTAGGTTTAGTTTTAAGTTATTTTCCCCAGCCCCCCTACCGCTGGTATTAGCCGGAGGTTAGCCGCTAGGGTTCGCTAGGTTACTAGGAATTCTAGGCATACTTTATATAATTATATATTTATAGTCCCAACCCTCCAGTATGGAATCGCAGAATTTTGTAAACTTTGCGAAAGCCTTCGCCCAGGCGCTCGTAGCGTCCGGCGCCAATATATCTGACGATGTTCTAACGCAGGCCTTACAGGCAACGATCACGTCCCCGGCCCTTCAGGCCTCAACCCCGGCCCTCCGACATGGACTGTGTGTCGGACACGTCCTCGCGCACATCACGTAGGAAGCGTACCGCTCCCGGGAGCGATTCAGACTCCGCCGCTTCCGAAGCTTCGTCGGTCACCGCCACTTTAACCGGCTCTCCTGAGCCGCCATTCCAATTAGTCGCCAAGCGCTCTAAGAAGCGTTAGAAAAAAGCAGCGGTGTCCTCAACACCCGCCCCCGCGCCGCTCATGTCACTCGAAGTGACCGCGTCTCCGTCGGTCCCGTCGAAGCCAACAACGCGCTGCGCTCCCGTCCCACTTAAGCCTCAGCTCCCTCCGCCCGTCTTCCTCCGCGAAAAAGCGCGTTGGACCGCGGTTTCTAACTTGTGCAAAGAGCACAAAATTAAGTACTTAAAAGCCGCCAACGCAGGCGAATCAATTAAAATTCAGGTCGCGACCATCGACGACTTCCGGTCTTTTACTAGGCTTCTATCGATCAAACAAATCGCGTATCATACTCCCGGAGGAGCGCAAGGTCCGCGCGGTATTACGGGGCGTCCCGTTCGAACTCAGTAACGACGACAGTCTCGAGGACCTTGAGTCCCAGGGCTTCCCGGCTGAAGCAGTGCACAAGATGCACTCCAACCGTGGCAAACGTTTTCCGTTACCATTAACTAACCAATACTCCCAACTCGAGGGAGATTTTCAGAGAGGCTCGCACAATCTGCAGACTCTCGAACATCTCCGTCGAGCGTCCTAACCGTCGTGGGCACCCTGGGCAATGCCACCGTTGCCTGCTTTACGGCCACGCAGCGGCAAACTGCTCTGCCCCTCCCAGGTGCGTAAAGTGCCTAGATCCCCATATTACGTAGGAGTGCACTCGCACTCCCGACTCCACTTCCCCCCTGCATGTGTGCTGTGGGGTTGTCCGCGCGCTCCGCGCTCCTCCGCTAAGAGAGCCGCGGCTAAAACGGGCGCCGCCGCTCACTCCTCCCAACTTCCCGCCGCTGCGTAACCGGGGTCCCCCGGAAGCAAAGCCCGTGCAGCCGACGCCTACTCCGGCTCTTTCCTGGAGACAGCGTCCGGTCGCTCCACCTTCCAGTCCTATCCCAGCTCCCGTAGCTCCCATAGGCCCGCGTCCCGCTCCGTCGTCTTCCGTGGAGGGGAACAAAAAAAAAGACCCGAGAACAAACGCCCGTGTTCATCACACAAATGAATGCCCCGACCAGTACTCGAACCTAGGACCTTCGGTGTATAAGGCAGGGTTACTTGCCACTACACCACTCGGTCGTCACATTGCTTATTCAGTGACGTTTCCCCTTATGTGATGAATTAAAAAAATACATACTCAATAGAAACAATTAATTACCAAATCGAATATATAACATTAAACCGAATAAAGAAAATAAAGCTGTGTTCATTGTATTGTCACTTACCCTAATAGCGCCTTCGTTCGCTTGATTCCCATGAGAAAAAGTTTACTTATTTACAGCTTTAATTTTTGTACCTGGGACGTGTTATGAACTTAGAATAGTATTAACATATTTTAAACAAAGATCCTGAAACATCACAAAACTTTCATAAATCTGTAAAACTCAGACAGTGGCCTAAATAGTCCCGACTCTAAATCCACGATCCAATCAATATTTACAATGATAATTTTATATTGGCTTATATTTATCGAGGTAACATCAAACGAACTTAACAAGTCTGAGATCTTGTGAAATAGTTCACAGTTAAGCTCTTTCTAGCAATTCGATCATCGAAATTTATTTATTTATTTTATTTTATTTTTACAATTTTTTGGGAAGATCACAGATAAAAAAACACTGCAGTATGAAGACAATTGAAACTGATGGCCATTTAAAAGCTTCCACTGGTATACAGTACAATTTATAACTTTATTTTTTTCGACATTGATAACTTAATTAATCAGTCAGCTTAAATTAATTGGTTTGGAACGAAGAACTTACAATTTAATTTATTTCTAAGTGTCGTTATCGAGGTGTTAAACTAGTCAATATCGTTGTCAGCACCACTAATGTCATTAAAGCATCTGCTTGCTCTAATAAGATACGAGTTTTGTTTATATTTCGTCTTACTGGATGGCACGTGTAGTAAGGCGGGCTTTCTAAAGGAGTTGAAGGAGAAAAGTTGTTACGTAATCCTAGTTCACTGAGTAACTCCGGACAGTCAACCGAGCCATTCGCGATACGAAGGAGAAATGTGACGTCGGCTACTCTCCTTCTTTCAAGTACTTCTGTTTCCAGGATTCCCGTCGGTCTGACTCGGTTCTAGACTCAAAACAAATCTGATTCGGTCCCATATCATGTTCCCATACCAAATTCAATCACTAATTGAACTAACTCTATACTTGGCATATTCGTTTCGTTGAGAAGTTTACATATTCCATTATTTGATAGTTTTTAATACCCCCATTTAAGAAAACTTATAATGTATGCTTTCTTTTATAACACCTGGGACAAATAAGACCCTGGGAAAAAATTTCTCTGTAATTTATCAATGATGGATGGATAAGTACAATCTGTTCTTTTATGTTATTGGTAAAGGTTCTCATCAATTTAAATGAGCTTAAGTAGGTTTCAATTTAATTTAAAAATCAATAAAACTTTGAAATAACGAAAATTAATTTGGTTAGAAGCGCACCCCTTTCCTTAACCGGGTGTTGCTCCGATGAACGCTGCTTAGCATTCCCATGGCACAGCCAGCAAGTTGGTTTTTAGTGGGTAGGTGCCACTCTGGTGAGTTCCACATCACCCCGCAGAATCACGCATCTTCCACCTCCCCCCCGCGAAGGGTGCTGCTTAGGAGGCTAAAAAAAAGGGTTTGTAAAAATTTATAGCACATTAATTTTATTAATCGTTATTTTTACATATTCGGTTACTTTTTACACACCTCTATAAAACATGCTTTTTACTTCAAGTGTACAAACAAATAGAGTTCAGCATAACTTTTCAAGAATACGTTTTCTCTTGCTACAGTCGTAATATAAAATTCCTTCCTTCTTTTTTATACTGTTCCGTAACAAATAAATATTAAAAACTTTTACCTAATGTACCTTTTACCTAACGTAATTTTACCTAATGTATGTAAAAACCTAAAACTTTTATGTAATGATACATATTTTTTGACAAGCACTGTATTGTTTGTATTTACATTTCATTTTGAGCAGCGTACAGTAGTTTTCCTATAAAAACGACTAGGATTAAAATCAAAGCCTGGGATTAAAATAAAGCCTTCCAGGAGGTTGTTGCAATTTTGCCGAACAGCTTTGCATGCTTGTGGTTCACTTAATCCCTAAGGCTGCGGTTCCTACCTAAGCGATAGGATAAAGTCTTTAGTTTGTATAACAAGAAAACAGGTCAATATTTCTTACGTCGTATCAAGGTTGTCACAAGATAAGAATATCTTTCGGTACGTTAATTAATATATTGACTTTATTTGCAACATTTCTTATTGTACCACCTATAATAAATAAATCCTCAGACAAACACACCAACTGTATGGCCTCAAACATACATGGGTGACAAAGGTCTGGCAATTGCTCATAATAAAATATATTACCGGAATTCATGTCTTTAATTTATTTATTTATTAGAAAACCAACAGTATATAACAATTTAACAAAATTAAGGTTTTAAAATTAAAGTCAGGCTAATAACAGGTTTTTCTTAAAAGTGGTTGTGACGCGGTACAAAAACAATGTTATTAAATTTTACACAAAGGTTTGAACCTTTATATATATTTTACACACATTTATATATATATATATATATATATATATATATAAATGTATTTAATGTAAATAGTTATAGATATATACAAACATATTACTACAAATTGGACTGATAAATTGAATATAGTTTTATCATTACACACACAAAACACACGCAACAAATACTAGGAATCGATAGATGTCTTAGAGATATAATGGAATATAATATATAAATTTACAAGATAAATAACAGAAACGTCAGTATTAGATTTCTCGAAAAATATTTTTATTTCAATAAAGTAAGTTATTAGAATTATAATACAAAGCGATACTCATTCATACTCAACACACACACACTTTAGTATAAAGTGGAATAACGATCAAACACAACAGCTGGGTTACGTGATTACAAAAGTCATAACGTATTCTTTTCATAATCGTCAAGAAATAGCATGTAATCCACATTCCAAATTAGAAAACCGACTCTAAAGTTACCGGTAGTTTTATGAATTCCTAGAATTTTCTTCTTCGTGCAAGAGCTGCCGGTTAGTTCCGTTTCTCTTTGGCAGATCTCTGCCTTGTCTTAATAACGGTAAATTGCAGTTTTACAATGCAATACAATAGTAAACCCTAGCACTAAAGAAAATTTACTATGTAGTCAGTGCATATACTATCTGAATAAAATGCTAAGAGTAAAACGTGAGTGTGTCTGTTTTCTAAGTGTTTCGAATAGTTAACATTTATTATCAGTTACTTAATGTAAACAAGGCGTAAAGCATAATAAATGTAGGATTGATTTTGAAAAATATAACTCATATTATACTTGGTTTTTATCACAAAGTAACATGATTTTCGTCTCATAATTTCAAAGTTACTCAATATTTAAAAATCAATTTGTAAGAAAGAGGTTAGTAAATGGCCTTAAAATAATTATTTAATAACGACGGTCAGTGAAAACCAAGGACTGCTTTGTAATCTAACACTCCATCGTATTCCTGTTCTCTGTCAAATATAGTTTCATTTTCAAAATAAAGGTTATATGAAATATGATACGAAAGAAAGCGCTATAAGTATAGAGAGTGTGTCATGAAGAGGCCCCCACTTCTTTTCTAGTCCATACATCATAGTGGGTACGTGACTATGAAATGGGCGCGTCACTGTAGTTCTAACTGTTACGACAGGTCTTGTTCAGTAATTTGACATAAATAACTGTTTATTTTAATCTTAATAACAGTTGGATTTAACTAGATTTGTATACCCTTCCTCTGATCTCGGTTAATTCAAATAAACAGTTTTCTTATAATGCAGCCCCTAAATATTTTCGTAATTATTCATCCCATAATGAATAGGATGTGTCAAATATTAGCGCAGCAAATAAATGCCTCATAATGGAACCAACTCACTATTGAATTAGAAACCTTCGCTAATTAGCTTCATTCACCATGAACCGGCTGACATGTTGCCTGGAAGCTTAGACTTCATTAGTCGATTCATCAAATCCTGGATCAAATACTGGAGAGCAAAACAAAAGACATTTAAACCAAAGGGCTACATTTACTAAAATTTCGTAGCAATAGTCTCACTGCCCTGTTCTTGGAAAATTTCGCTACGTAGCTTTTTGAAACGAATGCATTCGTGTAGAATTTTTTAATGCATTAGTAAGAATCGTTTTTTACTTTTATTAACAAAACATATGTTTTTATTAGCTAAAACAATGTTCGGTAATGACTCTGTTTCTGCGACACTCTGTAGAAACGTTTAAGCTCAAATCATTTTCTGATTGATTCCGGCTTGTTTATGGGCCATTTAAAACTTTCAGTGCAAATTACATTTGTGGTTCTGAAATGGAGAGGGGCAGGACGATTAAAACAAAATGGGGTCATTCGGTCTCCCTATAGTTCACCACATTCTGATATTCATTGGAACCGCCGGCAACGTCGCTTTCGAATGAGTTTTTTAACGATGTCATTGAAAAAGTAAGTAATTAACAGCGTAATGCACACTATAAAAGTTTTAATGCAACACATAAAATTAACAACACATAAAAGTTTAATTCCTATTATTTATTCAAACACAGACTTATAAGTTCATTTAGTCTTGATCTTTAATTTCCGTGGAATTGTTGACGAGTCAATCTTCAGGATATTAGTATTATACCGGGATCATAATCACGAGATTGAGCAATAAAATTGGAAGATTTTGGCGCCATTGACCTAAAACAATGGACCTAAACGGTCTTAAAATAGCCTCGATATCGACATATTTCTCATAAATCCAATGTATCACGGCCTCAAAGTATGAGTCATATGTGATTCTAAATCAAATAAATAGATTTAGATTTTATTAATATATTAATTATACATTAGTTTAACTAATACATTTAATAATGATAAGGAATAAAAAAGTATTCAAATAGTAAAAGTCGCATGCACTACTACGAGTATAGTAGAACAATATATTTGATGGGTCAATGTGAAAATAGTCACCTGACGTTGAACAACAAACTTTCACCGCACTAATTCTACGCGTAATTTCATACCCGAGGCTTATCTAAAGGCTGGGAGTGGAAGGTAAAATAATAAGGAAATGAGACGCAATTTACTGACCACGTTCTACAAAGGAAGTACACGCAGGCGGTTTAGTGTTAAATTCGCATCGGTAAACGACTGACAATCGATTTTAATAATATTTTTATTACTACATCAAAAAAAACGTACTGATAACCTGGAAAGCGACTTAGTAATATTTTTCATGTTCCACGAACTGTAAGAACGTAAAAAGCCATTACAAAATGGAAAAGCTGCAACACGTGCGTGGATGACTAGATTTCCACAAATAAATAAATAAATATCAGCTGCAGTACAGAAGTACGTGATGGAATAAACTTGCTGTCATGTCATGGACGACACGTACAGTTTGTTTAAAATGTCTTTTAATCAATTAGGTATGTATTGTTAAAATATTAAATTACCATAAACCCTGATACTTAGCTCGGTAATCTTTGAAAGAGCTCCAGTTTTTATATCTTGATTTATTATATTATTAAAGATGTTTATAGATCCAAAGAAGACAAGAATTGAAGGCTTCAGCAGGTATGGACAGCAATACCGACCTGCCGAAATATAATTGACGTTTAGATTTCGCATCTAAAATATCAGTCGGTCATTATCGTTTATCAAGGTCATTCGCGTACAAACATCGCTTTAATCAGTAGTTTATAATGGAACTCTGCTAGATCGTGTCGGAGGTTAGGATCCATTTACGAAGTGCCGAGACTAATTGAGGCCGACAGACTGAGGTGTCCTCTTTAACCACAGACAACCCGACGCTAAACTCTATCATGACTAATGAGCTGTTGTAGAGAGCAGTGAAATTGACTGTTGAGACAATACGGTACATTGGTGGGTACCAATTGACAAATCAAGCAGACATTTTATTACGATGGAAATTTAATTAATTTATTTATTTAACGTATAAAGCACAAAACAGATTACAATAATGGACATATAGGTATAATGTCAGAAATAGGATTTAATCTACATTGAAATCCGAAAGTATGCGCACATATCGAATGTTGGATATACAAATTGAAAGTTGACATGTTACAAATTTCTGCCATGCAAGAAATAAATATATTAAACGAATAAACTTTTTGGACTATTAGAAAAGTCACTTTTGAAAGCACAAAAAAAGATATAATAATAGTCATTACTACTAATTTAATTGTTGAACATTAAAGCATATTGTAAATGTATAACAAACGTCTTGGTTTTACTGAAATACGTAGTTAATAAAAGTATATTTATATATTTTTATTAACTATGTATTTTATATATATGCCACATTTGAAACTAGGATGTACAATATAACATGCTTTTAACCTGCATAGAATAATCATTCAAAGTAGTGGAAAATTTGTCTTAGTCAATTCATTGTACCTACAGTTGGGATATTCGAACAAAAGCGTTTAAGTAAGATATGCTATTCTTAAGAGCAAATTCAAATAAGAGACAATTCTAAAAGTTATGATCGAAACCAAGTTAAATCTGTAATATTATTGTACAGATACGGCCTCACAATGATTTCAACTTGTAAGGTTCGTCTAATCCGTAAACTTCTTTACATAATACTTCGAAGTGAGTGGGAAGACAACTTTTTAATTTTTACAGCAATTTGTTATTTATTTAAAAATTACCATTTCTAACGAAATCAAAAGATATAAAGGTATCATGTACAATAACAAAACTGACAGAGAAATGAAAAAAATTGACATTACAAAAGTTCAAGACTAAGAAGTATCTTGTGCCAGTGTACTGTTCCAAAAAAATAAACTATTAACCATTGAACTAATATGTACTAACGTACTAGAACAAGCACCGCAGGCTAAATTTTTGCCAACCCAACTCGTCGAGCCGCAACAAAACCATGTAGCAGCACTAATGCACATGACTGAAATGGCGGCGAGGGCGTTTCGCTGCACGCGTCCAGAACGCATGGTTGCAATACATTGTCAGGATTGTGGCCTTTTGATTTGTAAGAACAACTCCTAAATAATAAATATAATAGAACAAAACTATGTAGCAGCACTAATGCACATGACTGAAATGGCGGCGAGGGCGTTTCGCTGCACGCGTCCAGAACGCATGGTTGCAATACATTGTCAGGATTGTGGCCTTTTGATTTGTAAGAACAACTCCTAAATAATAAATATAATAGAACAAAACTATGTAGCAGCACTAATGCACATGACTGAGATGGCGGCGAGGGCGTTTCGCTGCACGCGTCCAGAACGCGTGGTTGCAATACATTGTCAGGATTGTGGCCTTTTGATTTGTAAGAACAACTCCTAAATAATAAATATAATAGAACAAAACTATGTAGCAGCACTAATGCACATGACTGAGATGGCGGCGAGGGCGTTTCGCTGCACGCGTCCAGAACGCATGGTTGCAATACATTGTCAGGATTGTGGCCTTTTGATTTGTAAGAACAACTCCTAAATAATAAATATAATAGAACAAAACTATGTAGCAGCACTAATGCACATGACTGAAATGGCGGCGAGGGCGTTTCGCTGCACGCGTCCAGAACGCATGGTTGCAATACATTGTCAGGATTGTGGCCTTTTGATTTGTAAGAACAACTCCTAAATAATAAATATAATAGAACAAAACTATGTAGCAGCACTAATGCACATGACTGAGATGGCGGCGAGGGCGTTTCGCTGCACGCGTCCAGAACGCGTGGTTGCAATACATTGTCAGGATTGTGGCCTTTTGATTTGTAAGAACAACTCCTAAATAATAAATATAATAGAACAAAACTATGTAGCAGCACTAATGCACATGACTGAGATGGCGGCGAGGGCGTTTCGCTGCACGCGTCCAGAACGCATGGTTGCAATACATTGTCAGGATTGTGGCCTTTTGATTTGTAAGAACAACTCCTAAATAATAAATATAATAGAACAAAACTATGTAGCAGCACTAATGCACATGACTGAAATGGCGGCGAGGGCGTTTCGCTGCACGCGTCCAGAACGCATGGTTGCAATACATTGTCAGGATTGTGGCCTTTTGATTTGTAAGAACAACTCCTAAATAATAAATATAATAGAACAAAACTATGTAGCAGCACTAATGCACATGACTGAAATGGCGGCGAGGGCGTTTCGCTGCACGCGTCCAGAACGCATGGTTGCAATACATTGTCAGGATTGTGGCCTTTTGATTTGTAAGAACAACTCCTAAATAATAAATATAATAGAACAAAACTATGTAGCAGCACTAATGCACATGACTGAAATGGCGGCGAGGGCGTTTCGCTGCACGCGTCCAGAACGCATGGTTGCAATACATTGTCAGGATTGTGGCCTTTTGATTTGTAAGAACAACTCCTAAATAATAAATATAATAGAACAAAACTATGTAGCAGCACTAATGCACATGACTGAAATGGCGGCGAGGGCGTTTCGCTGCACGCGTCCAGAACGCATGGTTGCAATACATTGTCAGGATTGTGGCCTTTTGATTTGTAAGAACAACTCCTAAATAATAAATATAATAGAACAAAACTATGTAGCAGCACTAATGCACATGACTGAAATGGCGGCGAGGGCGTTTCGCTGCACGCGTCCAGAACGCATGGTTGCAATACATTGTCAGGATTGTGGCCTTTTGATTTGTAAGAACAACTCCTAAATAATAAATATAATAGAACAAAACTATGTAGCAGCACTAATGCACATGACTGAAATGGCGGCGAGGGCGTTTCGCTGCACGCGTCCAGAACGCATGGTTGCAATACATTGTCAGGATTGTGGCCTTTTGATTTGTAAGAACAACTCCTAAATAATAAATATAATAGAACAAAACTATGTAGCAGCACTAATGCACATGACTGAGATGGCGGCGAGGGCGTTTCGCTGCACGCGTCCAGAACGCGTGGTTGCAATACATTGTCAGGATTGTGGCCTTTTGATTTGTAAGAACAACTCCTAAATAATAAATATAATAGAACAAAACTATGTAGCAGCACTAATGCACATGACTGAAATGGCGGCGAGGGCGTTTCGCTGCACGCGTCCAGAACGCATGGTTGCAATACATTGTCAGGATTGTGGCCTTTTGATTTGTAAGAACAACTCCTAAATAATAAATATAATAGAACAAAACTATGTAGCAGCACTAATGCACATGACTGAAATGGCGGCGAGGGCGTTTCGCTGCACGCGTCCAGAACGCATGGTTGCAATACATTGTCAGGATTGTGGCCTTTTGATTTGTAAGAACAACTCCTAAATAATAAATATAATAGAACAAAACTATGTAGCAGCACTAATGCACATGACTGAAATGGCGGCGAGGGCGTTTCGCTGCACGCGTCCAGAACGCATGGTTGCAATACATTGTCAGGATTGTGGCCTTTTGATTTGTAAGAACAACTCCTAAATAATAAATATAATAGAACAAAACTATGTAGCAGCACTAATGCACATGACTGAAATGGCGGCGAGGGCGTTTCGCTGCACGCGTCCAGAACGCATGGTTGCAATACATTGTCAGGATTGTGGCCTTTTGATTTGTAAGAACAACTCCTAAATAATAAATATAATAGAACAAAACTATGTAGCAGCACTAATGCACATGACTGAAATGGCGGCGAGGGCGTTTCGCTGCACGCGTCCAGAACGCATGGTTGCAATACATTGTCAGGATTGTGGCCTTTTGATTTGTAAGAACAACTCCTAAATAATAAATATAATAGAACAAAACTATGTAGCAGCACTAATGCACATGACTGAAATGGCGGCGAGGGCGTTTCGCTGCACGCGTCCAGAACGCATGGTTGCAATACATTGTCAGGATTGTGGCCTTTTGATTTGTAAGAACAACTCCTAAATAATAAATATAATAGAACAAAACTATGTAGCAGCACTAATGCACATGACTGAAATGGCGGCGAGGGCGTTTCGCTGCACGCGTCCAGAACGCATGGTTGCAATACATTGTCAGGATTGTGGCCTTTTGATTTGTAAGAACAACTCCTAAATAATAAATATAATAGAACAAAACTATGTAGCAGCACTAATGCACATGACTGAGATGGCGGCGAGGGCGTTTCGCTGCACGCGTCCAGAACGCATGGTTGCAATACATTGTCAGGATTGTGGCTTTAAATTGTTCTTTTTTTGCATTTGGCCGTTGTGTTTCTTAAGGACAGTTGTTCAGTTTTGAACACTAAAGCCAGAAATGAATACTGAGATTCGCCATTTTCACGTTTTGCACCTATGTCCTTGGTATAAGTTGTTCAATTTAACTATTTCGCCAGTTCTAAGTGTAACTCTTTCACCTGTTCCAGGATTTGCAGTACTTTTTCCACGATTAATGTACACATATATTTTAGAGTTTATCCATTACATATTAACAAATATTTTCTCTGTATAATAATATTAGGTATACAAGTATAAATTACCCAAACAAGATCCATTATAATGTTATTATTCCAAACGTATAGGTTCCTTCCATTATTAGAGTCTATTCTTACAATCGGGTTGGGGCTAAACAAAGCTTTTGTTATTAAAAATAATTGGGTCTATATTGTATTAACAACCCCGAAGATAGCAAGCTTGTGTTACGAATGCACAATCATACATCACTATGGATACATTAACACAGATCATCATATACGAATTGATAGAAATGGTATTTTTGGTATTAAATTTAATTCTTTAGTTATACCTAGTATATTTAACAACAATGGAAATATATCGGGAAATATTAATGTGTACTCATTGATTCAATTAATTTAATAATAATATTAAATACTAGCGTTTGGTAGTTATTTCTATCTCTGTGTTATTCCAGATCATGGCGCCTCCTGTATAATGAAGTATAATTGAATAAAACATATCAAAATGAGAAAAATTATTACTTTTATGCTGATAGTTTTGTTAAGGTTGTTTTACAAAGTTATGGTCAACGACCTACAAAATGCCAAATTTACGCAATAGATTTTCAACCTAAAGTTAACCGCCAAAACTTCAAAACCAATTGTGGTGGTTTGACATTTTGTGTTCATTGATGAGCTGTTGACTGCACTACTTGACCAAGCAAACTAGACGAACGGATTGCGGCTCCTCCTTTCAGTCCTTTCCTACTAATAAACAAAACAAGCGCTCCGACAGAAATAGTACCTAATACATTTTTATTCAGTCAGGTAAATAAATACTTGCTTAAAACGCTGAGATAAATAAAATTAGCTCTACTCGCGTTGTCCGTACCTGAAACAAAAGACGTCACGTTTTGCAGACGTCACGATTCGCGGAAGTAAGTAAGCTTGGTCGATTAATCATATTAGAACTAAAAAGGTTCTATAAAGGAAAAACCTAAACCTCTATTCTTGAAAGAGTTTCGCGCGGTCGGTACGCTGTAGCGAGCGCACGTATTATGGCCTGCGCAGACGACGGACTTTTTTGTCCGCTAAAATAGATCGCTTACAACTGTATCGAGTAATGCAAACGAGGGATTAAAAGTACCGCGTACAAAAAGTCCCCCGAAAAACCGATGAAATGCAGGGAGCGGACCGGACAAAATACGGGGGAGTCCACGAAAAAAATAGAACTCGTGTGACTAGGAAAAGCAACGCACATGGCGGACTTTAGTCTACGTTTATTTCTACATTTCCGGGCAACAAGTGACCGCACGCCGTGTGCGTTGAGTTCGCGGTAAATTCGCGGCGGACTTGTTATTCGCGGAGCGTACTTTTTTCGCCGCCGCGGAGAAAAGTCCGTCGTCTGCGCAGGCCATTAGAGTGGGTTCGATCGTGTATCGCATTTATTTCAAATATACCTACATATTAAATGAGTAATGAAAAAAGAGGAATTAGGTACGGATTCGAGAAAAAAAGTGACATGTGATCCTCACTCTGTAACATATATTTAAACAGAACTATTGTAATACAAGAGTGCAAAATCATATTTTAAGAATAAATAAATATTATTATTATTATTATTATCACTGGAAGAGTTGGTGGGAAAGATGCTTTATTTATGTAAGATAAATAGTAGAACCGAGGCATATACATAGATAGTGACTCTAAGTGCAAAATGAGGTTACCGTCTGGAATACAAAAAATTATGATGAGGGTGTTTCAACAGTAGGTACAGAGAATTTTAAACATTTATAACGCAATAATTCGTATGAAAATTAAGGTGTGGAAAGGTCAGGGAATGAAATATGCATTCTACAATTTTTTGAAGTACTCTTGAATTAAAAAACTTAATTCAGTTGGTTGGAGAGAACATTTTTCCAAGGAATATGGTATATTGCTACGCAGGATGGCCCACTTCGCAGACCGTGGTATACAAACAAAACATTGAGTAGAAAGTTAACTGGGACACCTTGGCCACTTTCCGTCAAATTAATTTAAACATTAATTTTCCCTTTATGACTTGTCTGTCAATTAGTTTTTAGTTTTCGTTTTTATTACTTTTGTACCAGCGATTTTTTATAAAACAATGTTGTGCATACCTTTAATTTAGGTGCATGTATGATACTAAAAATTGAAATTTTTTTGTAACAGTTATTTTTATTATGTACTTAGTTGGTAAGCCTTACTAAATAAATAAGAAAAACTGATTTTCTAAATGTTCCAGTTGTGGTATATTAAATAATGTTTATAATTTTTTGACGCGTTTGCCACGAATCTTTTAGAAGTGAGCTTATCAAAGATTATGAACTTAATATCAATGATGGACTGAGATCCAGACTATTCCAGCTCAACCGTATACAAATGTTCGTAAAGCCATTTTCCTACTATTATTTAGGGTAAAATATGTGTAAAACATATACTTGAGTATTTGTAGACTACACTTTAAACATATTAATAGAATTGCAATTAATTGTAACAGGTACAATGGGACCGACATAGCAGATGTACGACTGCAAATCACTTTAAAAAAATATTAATAAAGGAAAAAAATATTATTTAGCATTGCTGGCACACCTTCCTTATTCAAAACAAAATGTTTTCAAATATTTTCCTTAATGCTTTCTTTCAGAGAACCTTTGAATTAGGTACCTACCATTGGTGGCCGTGGAGCGATGGCGCCTATCTGCATAATGACCACGCCTTGTATTTATTCTCATAATTTATTTTAGACCAACATTCTGCGTAGTGCTTAAATAACCAATAAATTGTGTGCAATATTTATCCCATTGGTACGACTTAAAAATCCATTACCCTAATTTTCCTGTAGTTCAATATCGAGGTCAAGGTTACAGGATCAGAATTATAAAAATTAAACCATGACTTAAAATGTATACAACACAAAGTTGCCGTGTATATATATTCTACTCGCTCAGTGTTTAATTTCGGAAGTTTGTTTAACCTTTTACCATGCGGGGGCGGGGAGAAGAATGGAGAAACTTTCCTACGACTTGAGTAAATTTGCACGAAAAGCGGGAAATGGTCTGTGATATTGACTTAAGCGAGTCGATATCTTGATTTACACTACGTTTACTTACAGTTTGTAAATAAACTCAGAATAGAGAATTATTAATACAAAATAGTTTAAAGGTTAAGAAAATTTTGATGATTATTTGTTCAGGGAATATTTATTGTTATATTCATTGAAAAAAGTATGCTAAAAAATAGTGTACAAAAACATGTATCACAAATGTAGAGTTCCCTTTTAGATTTCAATCGAAAGCTTTTCTTTAACAAAGCAATAACGTCATCATTATTGGCCATAGAAACATACACATAGGAACATACACATAGGAACATACACATAGGAACATACAAATAGGAACATACACATAGGAACATACACATAGGAACATACACATAGAAACATACATATAGGAACATACACATAGGAACATACACATAGGAACAGAAACATCAATAAGCCAGTAAGAGCTAGGCTAGACCAGCCTAGCTCTTACTGGTTTCAAACATTTTATATTTGTATTCGCTACACACACATAAATATTTGGCTGCACTTAAATACACGTACACAGACATGAAAGAAAGGATTTTGCCTATACTTTGCTAAGGCGGGGTGGTACTCACAATCATTCCTGTTTAAGCCGCCAAATTATCCACGTCAACGTATTAATGTTCCGGTGTAAGGCAAGGACATACAACATAGCATACAGCAGCAGCGATATGGTGTAGTTACGGTTACAAATAACGGGAATCTGTGTTTGTAGTCTGTGCTCGGCAACGCAGCACAGCCAAATAAATCAAATGTACGTCTTTAATAAAATACTTTAATCTCTTACTACATCTACGATTTATGTTATATATGGTTGCGGACGCCATTACCATCAGGTGGATTGTGTGTTAGCTTGCCGGTAGTTTCAGGGATATTTAAGAGATTCAATCGAAAGCACATATTTCCAAAATGAAAAAGTTATTGAAACACTAAAATTACACAAACTAAAAGACACTGCTTATTACAATTTCCGAACACTACAACTACTTTGTTCATTATATTTGAAAAGGTCAATAATTGACATTTACACTTGGCCCGGGCAATGTGTAATTAGCCCTCTGCGTATTCATCAGGCGAGGACGGTGAGTAAAGCAGACCGTGTAAAAACAAATATAAATGTGTGACTTTGGCATTTTCTGAATAAAAACAATTCTGTTTAAAAATAAATCTATTATGACAAGCAGGGCATGTACCTACAGGGCATTAGGGGCGGCGTCCCGCGGCGAGGACTCACAAACACGTCTTTCTACTTCTTATGGGCCTTGTAAGTTACATGCGGCTGATTGAAAATAGTCTGTTGCTACCGAAGGTTAAATAAGCTGAATCTGAAGGTTAAATAAGAAAATCTATATTTATAAACATTTTGAGTGTCTGAAGTCTGAAGAATTCAAAAATACCGTGTATTTATGAGTCAAAGCAACGAGTCTGAATGTTTTTAGTCTTTCTCATTACTAGCTCTTTCCCAACACTTCATAAGTTTACCCGTAACTCCATAACTTTATTCAAACTTTATTTAATCAATAAGGAAAAGCATCCCTTAAATTAGGCCTTTCTCATGAAACTTGCCTAAGAGTAAACTTTAAGTACACAACATCCCTCGCGTAACTGCGTAGTGTTCAGCGCTACATTTTAATTTGAATAGTTTAGGTCGTTCGAGTCAGGTAATTTAACTGTTGATAAACTCATAAAGTTTCGGTTTAAAAAAGACACAAAATGCTTTTAAAGGTTGGTGTACTGACAAAAGTTTACGTGACAGAAGATAAAAATCATTCATTTATCAAAAGTTCTCGTATACACTTAAAATAATCAGAGGAGTCCGCAGTAGGGCGAGCTCTGTTTTTCGGGAATCCTGGAGTGAGCCATGCGCAGGAAATGCGATACTTTTATCTTAAATTGTAATCTTCTTCATAATTATTATTATTTTATTGTTAAACTAAAAAAGACTAAAATTATCAGCGAATTATCAACAATAATATTAAAATAAGTAGTTTGTAAAACCAAAATCAGATACAAATAGTGGGGTACACCGTGGTGTGCTCCTAACCTGCTCCAAAAGAAACTTGAAAAATATACTGCTGGTGTTTTACGCAACACTACACGTTCTCGAAATGAGTTTTTCTTGATTTTTATTGGAATGGCAACAAAGTATTAAGGAGGCTCAGTAATAGCAGGGCAAAGGATTAACAAGTTGTCATAAGTGCCAAAAAACAGGCCATATCTTTCTTATTTCAAATACAAACACCTCCAACAATCTGGTTTCAAGGTTAGGCTATGGCGGAATAAATAAACTCACTGCCATCGATTACCAATATGAATGATTTTATCATAAAATAATCGAACATTTTGTATGTAAAATAGTGCGTCCAATGTATGAACGACAGCAATAATCGATTTTTATTATTATTTATTTAGTCCGAATTGACTTATCAATGCTGGCATACTCATTCACTAGTTTTCAAAAGAGAATGGCAGACTGGGTACCCTGTAATATTTATAAATTGTGATCATATCAAAACCGGGCTATATTTAGTTTATAGGTCAATATTAGACACGTATTTACCAAGCTCAAATATTGAGATAGTTGTTGGGGATACTTAGAAATATAATTAAATCCAATTATTCCCGTAACAACGCCATTTATTTTTTCATCGACATCTAGAAAAATTATATATACTGTCAATCTGTCAAACCTCGAAGACATTGAGCCGCCATTTCAATGAGCCCTCATGTCAATGGTCTTGTCACGGTTCGCTGTTGTATGAACAATAATTGAAATTAGAGTGTTTTTTGATTTCAATAGTTTCATCTGATCATCCTATGAACGTATTAACCCTCTTACCGTATTGAGTAGACGACGTTTTCACGTCTTTTTCACGTGTATTTGAGGTTAGATTATAATTTCAACTTTTTATTCCCAACTTCTATATAAATCTTATGATTGCATTTCGATTATCCATCAAATCTTAGACAAACAGTCAAACCTTACATATTCAATTTGAGATACGTGAATGCTCTGCGGAAACAAAAGCGGTACTGACAATGTATGTGAGTTTGCCAATATTCTTTCCTGTAAAGAGTTATGATTGCATAAAATAACACAACTTTCATGTTGTTAACCTTGATCCGGTGATGTATTGGATGAAACTGTTTCCATTCTCAACTTACAAGGCAAATAAATGTTCTTTAAAATGTGATAGTCTTTGAGAATATGATACGAAAATATTAGAATGTTCAGTGTTTCTACCATAAAATATGTCTCTTTAAAAAAAATATTGTTTATCAATTAATCTTCTTTTGTTTAAAAAATTGTACCGGGTTTTATATTTGTTAGATGTAGCCGAACGATAAGATAAGATTTTCCGGATAAGCTAAGTATGCTAGGCAGTTAAGTGCGTACTTCAAAGCAGCAAATTCAGTCACTTGGCCTTCAATGGGTCGAATACCTTCGATCCTCTCGTCCGCGTCCCTGAGCCGCTGCCGGCGGTCGGGGGTCGAACAGGGCTGCGAGACCGCCGGCCTTGACACCTCGCGACCGCACCACAGGGGCGTTACATTGACCGAGTTACGTTGCAAGATATTTGCAATGTATAGATTGCTTAATATGTTTTATTAAAAATAATATATTGAACAAAAATTGTTTCTACGTAAATGTGTAAATACGTAAATCATCTTGCACATCGTTAACGTTTTCATAATAATGAAAATAAAGCTAGAAGGTTCCTGAGCTATTTAACAATAATTAAATAATTGGGGTTATTTAAAACGTTTTTTTAAAGAAATACCTGTAGAAGCTGTCTTGTTGATTAAAAAGTATATTATTCACTATTAAAAATAAATCGTTTGGAGAGAAAAACAAATAGATGTTTGTTTATAGCAACATACTATCTACATAATGATGTTTCGAGTGTTTTGTAAAACAAAGACGATACTCTATAAAAATGACACTTTGTTGGTATTTGAGTGACAGGCCTGCCTTGTGATTCTTAAATGTAAGTTAACAATATCAATTTAATTATTACCAGCTGATCCGACAGACGTTGTTCTGTTTTCAATTTATTTTCAGTTGCTATTTGATCATTTTGTAAATCTTAACGTGGCAATATATCTAGGCCACTTAACTCAACCAATAATCTATACTTGAACCACTTATTTAGTGATGGCATGGATATTTAAGCAGAAAAATTCGTCCATACATCCGCTATTTGTTTTCTTAAGTAACTGAAAACAAAATCGTTTCATATTGACTGCATCAATTAAAAAGAAGTGTCATTGTTGCTGCAAAGACGGCATTGAGTTCCAACTCAACAACAACGACGAAATTTCTAGTTTTAACCAGATATCAGTCACAAAATTTTCGTATAGGATTAAAGTACCTATATCATATTTTCGGCACAGTGTATCAAAAAAGGATACACTTCCATTTTTTAATTCAGTGTAATGAATCTGTTAGTTTTTTATTTTTAGAATTCTATGTATTACTTTTATTTTTTTATTATTTTGTTTTATGGCAATCAGCTGTTGTTACGACACAATAACTATTTCTGCCAATTTCAAGTATTAGTATACACACGTACTACACGAAGTTAATAATTTTGTAGCGATCAGTTGAGTAGAACTTGCAGTATCTCGACCATTGAGTTACCTTGAACAATACAAAAACAGGGGGATGAAATAAGTTTTTACAGATATTTTTAGCATAGAAGGCGTCTGGCCATTGTTAAGAAGAAGATCAGCAATAGGGGATAACTTTTTGGCAACGGAGGACGGTAGTGGGATGTCTTCAAATTTTGAAAGAATTTTCAAAATTAGGGAAATAAGGAGTTCTAAAAAATTGTCATTAGGGGAGCAGGAAGAAGTAGGGGGAAGGCATTATCAGATTTAGTAGATGGAGGGTTAGCAATAATAGCATTATGGGCAATTTTGTCATAGCCTGGAGATAAAGACGGACTGGGTTTTGATGGTTTGTATATTGTTTTTTTGTAAGAAAGATTCAGTGAAGGAGAACTTTTAGAAGCATCTGCGTACGATTTTTTTACTGAAGGGAAGAGGGATGATGCTTCCTTGAATGATATGTTCTTTTGGGACATGGTGATTTTAATATTCTTTTGCCTGGAATGTTCCGGGCAAGATTTGTCAGTTGCTAAATGAGGGCCTGAGCATTGCAGGCAGGAAACTTCAGAGGATGCAGGACAAGAGTCACCTGAGTGAGTTTGTGCACATCTGAAGCAACGAGCACTGGATCGGCATTGGGCTTTCACATGGCCAAATCTACAACAGTTTAAGCATTGTATGGAAGGCAAAATCTACAGAACCTGTGGGGGTCCAAGTGGAACCAGACTCCATGGACACTTTTCTGTTTAAGCGACGCGCCTTCAAAATTGTTATATCACCTTGGCTTGTGGAGATTGTTGATACAACTTCCTCCATAGACCATGAAGTTGGGATCCCGCGGATCAGCCCCATTCTTGTTATATTATATGTAGGAATTAAAGCTATATAGTTATGAGATTTAAGACTCGGGTTTCTGAGAAACTCGTTTGCTGCACATGCAGATGAGAATTCCACAGAGACCCGATTTCTGCCAACACTCTTTATACCATCATTTTTAATATTTTTAATGTTTGATGTAAATAAAAATTTTCCAAAATTTAAATGATTAAATGTACTGCCTGACTTAGGGTGAGTTTCTGACCTGAACACATGAACAATGAAAGGACCTTTGTCAGAAGGATGGTAAGATTTTTCTTCTAAAAGACTTGGATGAGTGTAAATAAGGTTATTGGTTTGAGATGAGCATTCGAAACAGATTTTTTAGGAGTAGGGGACGAATCCC
Organism: Marasmarcha lunaedactyla; assembly: GCA_923062675.1. NCBI lineage: Eukaryota > Metazoa > Arthropoda > Insecta > Lepidoptera > Pterophoridae > Marasmarcha > Marasmarcha lunaedactyla. The sequence goes on along the minus strand of OV281342.1, from coordinate 6,519,719 downwards.
GATTTATACTTGGACGTTTTCTTGTTTGCACATGTTGAAAGAAAGGGTCAGGGGAGTTGTTGACATCAGAAAACGGGATTGGGTCTGGGGGCTTAGGAGGGATTGGAACATAATCCATGCTCATTAAGAGCTAAATAATTCGTACAACCACTTACCAGGCGAGGAAGAGAAAAACAGAAACACTTAAAATAACTCAATGATGATAACAAAATCACCAAAATAACCGACAAATAACGAAAACCGTGTGTACACCGCAAACGAAAAATTGACAGTCCAACTATTCTATGTATTTATGACCATTCTTGTTAGTTTAAACTTCAAGTAAATGCCAGCTGAGCTATGACGTTAAGGGTTGAGATATAACTGTCTTTGCTTTTCCGTTTTGCTTTTTAAATATTTTAATTTGGCGTAACGCACCTTTGTTAAAAAAAAAAGTCAGATTTTCAAAAACAAGTGCTTGGTTTATTCGAAAATATTTATTGGTACCGTTTTTCCGTAATCAAAAGGCACGCTTAAACCACATAACCTTGCATTGTGTGCCTTCTTATATCGTAAAATTTTGGTTTTGGTAAGTCTACAGGACGTTTCGATTAAAACTGTGTCTTGCTCTTTACTATTTTACACTTTTTTCTTCATAAAAGTCTTACTTTCCTCTACTTACGAAGGTTCATAGAGACACAATGTGTTAGTGGAATCTTTTATCATTGCTTGATGCAATGAAAATAAATTTAATAAATTTGATTACTAAATTGATTAGATAAATTGGATTACGCGTTAATATTATGCTACAGTACTGTCAAAATATTATTTCTGTTTAAATCTAAGAGAACTAAATAATAACCGCAAGGAGTCAGAACAATATATTTCAATTGGAAATATAAATAAGTACTTGAAAAACGGAAATGTGGTATCGTGTACTTTGCGAATATTATATGTATTATATCTTAATCATAGTATTTATAATCATCCTATGTTTGTTTATTCATGTTTTGCATAAAAGGTGGCCAGTTGAATCAAAGTATTAAGATTGTTATCTTACCTAAAAATTTAATTGTTGCTTTAAAGGTTAAAAGGCTTTAATTTTTGCGTGCAGTATAGTCAGCGCACGGAGAAAGTAGGTTTAGTAAAAAAGGAGTTTATAATAGTAGAAGGGATTAAACCCCACTTTTTGGATAAAGTACTATCTATATTTAACATGGAAAACCTTTGTGTCGCGGAATTCATAGATCGAATAAATCACATGTGTGTATAAATCACATGTGTGTATAAATCACAAGTGGGCAAGTTGTTCGTTGGCAGACCAAAATACCAAGCAAACTCAGTTCAATATAAAAGATTGAGTAGAAAAATATTAATTTTTAAATTAAATTATATCATCTTCCTTTGATGCTTTTTGATGCTCAGAGAAAAAGCATCAAAGTTGAGAATACTTAAATTTTGCAAAGCTATGTTACAGGAAATTCATATTAAACATGTTTTTTGATAAAAATTTTAGAGATAATAAATTTAAGACATACTAATATTCATTTATTATTTAAGTAGGTGATGATCTCATATACTTAATTAAAATGCTTCTGAAATTGCATGCAATCATTTAAGAACAGATATAAAAAAATTTATTTTTTGAAAACTAGAAATAGCAGAACATGATATTCGGAAAGTGCAATTATGACAAATAATTCTTCCGAATTCTATTCCTTTTCAGTAAGAGACCGCCGCATTTTGTGGAATTTGTAGGAGTTTTAAAGTTCTGGCTATGCAACTTCAGCCTTAATACGTTTTAGAGCCCAAATTCATAAACCATATCGAAAATATCTTCCAGATAAATAAGAATTTCTTCTGGCCCCGCAACTGCTACGACACCAATTATTTTTTATAATAAATTCTGAGTTATTTAGATAACTTTCGAAGCTACCGTCTCCGCAGCGTTATTGTGAAACAATATCAAATTAATTTTATTTGAAAAATCTGTATTACTTGCAGTATTAATTTTGCTAGTATTAATTGCAGTTAGATAAAACAAGATAAGGTTACTGTCTTTTATATCAAATTGTACCATCAGAAATCTAAGTTACAAAATAAACGTAGGGTGTAAAGGGGCTGAATTAAAAAAATTTAAATAAAACATTATTTTTGAACTAAAATAATTGTTTTCAAATAATTGTACAAAAATTTATTATAATTTAGTATGTTTCTTAATATGTGGATTATTTCAGTTTTTAAATAAGCCACTTTGAATCGTGTAGACCAAAAACAGAAATAAACATTTAATTTATTTTAAACAAAGGTAATTTACGAAATATAGAATATTAAAAGACTCCCCATACGGTAGCGTATGTCCATGAAATTCAACATAGTATCTGCTGTTACAATTTCTTTACATTTTGAAACACACTGTTTATTAAAGGTTATTTTTCATATCTTTCTTTTATAAAATTTGGAAATACAAAAAGTTTATATATATATATATATATATATATATATATATATAGTTTAGTTATATATAAACAGTACTATGAGATACTTCCTTAATTCAATATAATTTTTTACTGTGACAGGTGCGGCAGTTCTTACAGCAGAACTTTCAGCTACAGGACAGTATTAATAAATTAATATAAACAATTTTATACTGTACTCAGCTGCTTAAAATTTTATAATACGAGTCTGTATTAAAAGAAAAATATTAAGGTACTTGCTACTAGCTTGAATTATATTAAAATCAAAAATTGATACAAGCTAGGCGATTCTCCGATTTAAAGACTGAAATAGGTACAGACAAATCTCCCACGCACTTCTCAAATGCCAACTACGAGCATTATAAATTAATTTTAAGTGAGGTGGTTTGGATGATTCGCAATTGTTCAGATATTCGCTAGTAATTTTTTCCGTTATCACACAGATGGACAGGGGCCCTAGCAAAATTAAAAACTTTGCATTATTTTCTATGAATATAATCGCTATAATAAGTTATTAAAGATAAAGAATAAATAAGATTATAGATATAGAAAACTAAGCGAAGATTGCTATATGGCTTGGGCTCCAGAACATTTAAGCTTGGGCATTCTTACCCTCCCCCCGGCTATGGCCCTGCATCAATAATAAATACTGACTTATCTATATATAATATATCTTATCTATATATATATATAATATATATATATATAATATATATATAATATATCCAAAAAAAAAACACGCGATCAGGAGCAAAACCTGGTGAAACCAACCAAAAGGTGAAACCAGCAAAACTCCTGGAAAAGTAATAAACAGGGGGATATTAATTTTAAATTAGTTTGAAACTCAGCAATATGTAAATGAAGTATTACGTTAAAATTCAAGGTGGATTCATGTTTGATTAGTTTGCGCGATATTTGCGACGGCGGCGTTGCGTAACTTGATCTACATTTCATTTCTGATTATCTATTTCCAGGATTAAAGCCGCTTTGTCTATGAGCTTGATTTACATATATTGTGTATCCTGAAATTATATTTATTCGGTGTCCTTGTTTTTGTTTAATATGTCAAACAATGTGTTTGTTGTCACTTTTGTATACTAAGGGGCTGTTGTTCAATCGTCAGATAACTATCATTCAGAGAATAAGTTTGAGGTACATGTTTCGCCTAAAATTTTACATACTCCAATAATCCAGTACCCTGTAACTTGATACTTTTGTGAGATTGACGTAACCAAGAGGCGTAGGGCAGAATATTATGTAGATTTATTTTGGTACTTTAGCCATCTATATAATTATTTCAATGGACATTCAGTTCTGCTATTATGGCAAAATGGCGAAAATTTAATCGCCTCATTATGGCGTTATTAGGATTGGAGGTAGCATATTATTGACCTTATAGATGTCTGTGGTGCAATGTCTATCATCCTCTATATTTTAAGCCAACAATAGCCTTGTAAAAATAGTTTTATATACATTTTTTACATGGGAAAATTAAACTTGAGAGAAAATTCAGCTTTTACATAGACATCATTTAGCGTTAGTTTAATATTGCAAGCTTAACTGTCATTGTTTAGCATCGTAGCATTACCATGCATATTTAATTAAAAGCAAAATATTTATACTACGGTTTTACATAGGTATGTTCAAATTCAAATATTTATTTCTCGACATTGACAATTACTTGTTGCTATACAGGTTATATTTTTTACAAAAACTACAACTTAACTTTTTATTGTATAAGGTTTGTGACTGCGTAATATTGTCAGCGTTTTGATGAATCGTTCAAACGTCTGGAGAGCTAACTAATTTTCAATTTGATACAATTTTGTTGGTCGCGTGGCATCAGCGGTAGTATTCATTTGCGTGATGAATACAGATGTTTGTGCTCGATTCATGGCTTTAAATTAAGCTCTGCTTACTTTGGGGGCAAACATGTATTATTATTATTGTACTACAAGGGTTTGAAGATTTTGGCATCATTTTTGTTGTTTTGTTTTTGTTTATTTGATCGTCTTTTGTTGTTTTTCTCAAAATCGTGGCGCGTTGTTTTAACTATATGCAGCCATTAGGGACACAGTAAAAAAAAATAGCCGCTATGCTGTAAAGTGTCATATTTCAGAGTTATTCGTAGAAAAAGATCATAACAGAAACACTTTACGTAGAACTATAAACATTTTTAACGTTTTCTACATGCTGTAGTGATCTAAATGGTAGTTTTTACCTTATCCAATATTTTACTATTGAATGAGTATACTTTTAAGCTAGTTACAACAAAAAAGGCTCCATAGAAAATGTAACATGCAGACAGTATGTGTTGTAAGTTGACAAAGAATCTAAATAGCGGTGCACGATAAAACCTATGTTTGTCGATTGGGGAAACTTTAAGGAACACAAAAATATGGCTCTATGCTATTTAACCTGCATATTTTAAGACAGACAAAATAATTCGAGGTCGTCAAGTTCGAAGTTTTTAGGTGGGAGAAGACACGAATTTCTCTTAAAATTATTTATAATTATTTTTTACTCAGGTTAGACAGTTATATATTTTTTGCTCATGTTTTCGAAGTGTGCCATTTTGGGGGAATGTCAGATACATTTTTATATTCGTTGTAGGGTTTGGTGCCATCAGTTAAATTCTGCATAAACTTGCAAAACTTATTGTCAATGTGAAACATTTGCAAGGATGCTATGTATTAAAATAAAGTTTAAAATAGAATATAGCCAATAAGCCAAAAATACTACAGTGCGTAAAATGGTTTAAATAAATTTTTATAGGGCTATTGTGCGCGGTAGGTGCTAGCCTTAGTGCCAACCAATCGACTCGTGAAGTCCGATGAGCGATGAAAGGTGATGAGCCCCTTGTCCCCAGTACCCAACAGCCGAACCACATTGTACACTGGTTGAGAGAGATGGGAAGCCGTGACAGTGTCTTCGCGGATTGCATCTCACATCAGCGAACTACCCAACCTCCGCGGGACCAGAGTCATACCATCAGGCCGCTTGCCATCGTCAAGCAGCATAGCTTGAGATCCGAGTCATGTCATGTAAACTGGCATGGCGGGATATTCTGCCAACTTTGCGAGAACATGAAAGCCAATGGCGACCGAGTTCATTTACTGACAGCGGTGTCGAGCACACAATTTTATTCCTATATGCAAACTACAGGCAAGCCTGAACTTATGGTTGTCCAAAAGGGTCTTCAAGTTAGATGGTGGAAGAGGCTGCAACCATAACCCAGACTCCCATGACCCCACCCGTCAGTTGTTCCGCCCTAAAATATAAAGCACGTCGATCCACTGACGCTGGATTTTGAACAGCTGATATGTTTGACAGAATATTTCGGGTTCCATAAATATCGCCCGTAATATTAGGCCCGTAAAGGCTGGCAAAGCTAGAGCGGAAATTATTCGAGCTCCTAAACCACTGAAACGCAGTATATACGCACAGTAGACTGGTTTGATCCAGGAATGATGATCTAAATTTATGTTCAGAATGATCAAAAGATTTGTTTTCACTTTTTTTATCGACAACCGAAAGTAAATTGGTGAGCCTCCAAAATTGTGAGTGGCGAAGATAATAAATTAAAGATAAAGATAATAAATGAAAAAGGCCATATGTGTATTAATTTGTGACAGCCGGGATGACATTCCTAAAAATTTTAAATTTACGTCAAATACAAAGTCCTGAAAGGAGTCATCGAAAATTTGTGAACCTAGGAGCGAAGTGAAGATTTTTCAAATTACAGTGTTGCCGGGAGCGATTTATCGAAATGCCTGAACAATGCTTTCTTTATTGTTACATTAGTCGGTAGCATTAATAGGTAAGGTAGCAATTTAGCAAAGTTTAATGTAAGGCCAGTTTGGGCGAATTTTTCAATCAAAAGCTTCAGGTGATCAAGAACGTTACTAGAATATCCTCCTGAGGTTCCGTCGAAAATAAACAGAAGACGATTGGAGAGGTAAAATCTTCAAGCCCCAGGTAACTTTCTCTCTTTCATCTAAAGGGGTAAATATCACATCACATGGGCCTAGTCAGTTATTATTATTATTATTAAGATAAACTGCTGCATCTCAGTTTTTTCACACAGAAAGTAAAAATGCCTACGTTTGAAATGTTCGCCATTAAAACAAGTGGTTCTCTTTAAGGTCAAGGATTCTGTTGTTTGAAATAAGAGTTATAAACTTCACATTTGAGAGATTGAGGAGATGGTTAATTTTTAAACGTTATAGTTCGAGTAAGTAGTAAAAATAAACATATTTCGTTACTATTCCTTTTTAAATCAATTTTAAAAATATTATATTTCAGAACGCATTATTTCCAAGGCTTGTCCTAAAATACTCAAAAGACATATGAAAGTTTGTCCTCAAGGATAAGTTTTGATTAGACTTCTTGAAAAGCTGTTACCATCACAACTCAGCTGAATGGCAAACTTTATTCATAAAAATAATGACTGACGGGTGAGGTGCTCTCCATTCTAAGATATTCAAAAAGTTTTCTTTTGTTTCTTATAAATGTTAGTTGCTTATTGCTTTTAATATCACTGCCTATGTAACAACATTTATATATTTTCCAACATTTATTTGACGTGCGTTCACTACTAGTAACGTAGGTATTTACCAAGTAGGTATAGTCAGGGAACTTGCTGCTGGCTCAGATTCGCAGTGTTGTCGGTCCTTATACTATTTGCACTGTAGCATAGTGCAGGTGACAGTTGCCTGTATGACGTTGACATCTGTCATTACCACATGACTAGGGACGTGACGTTATGCAATTCATTATTATCGCTATCGATACTCGCAGCATAAATCTAGTTCTCTTTAATATTATTGTGAAAATTTGTGTGTTATTCAGTTGTGCAGTGTAATTACGTGTATAAACTTGTCAATATAAATATTTTATGGCTACATATCTTTGTAGTTATATAAAATAATCAAAATCGGGATTATGATTTTTTAAAATATAATTGTAGATTAAAAAAAATTAAAATTGAGCACAACATACGGTTTTTATAAAAAACATCGACTATTCATCGTAGCAGTACATTCCATCACTAAATACGTCTATGGCGTTACGTTATACGCAGAAAACTTTGCTTAATTTTTCTTTCAATTAGATTTTATTTGTAGACTAGAACATTCTGGTTGGGTTTAATTTAATTTAGTACAGTTATTAATGATTTAATATATTACGAGTGTGGTACAGCTAAAATACTAAGTCATAATTTGTAAATTGCCGCAACTTTCAAGAGTGTAACGAAACGTTACGGAAACTGGCACTCGCACCATGCTATAGCGCAAATGGTATAGTATGCTACAAAAGACCGAAGAAAGCGCAAGCGATTCTCGAGTATGCCTGAGCCTCCACCAAGTTGCGCGACTGGTACTTCTGCATAGTAGTTTCTTTTTCTGTCAGATTTTTACAATTTTACACTAGCTTATTTAAATTTGAGTTTTTAGCAAAACGAATAAACATTTTATGCCTTTTCGTCATAAAATCTGTGAGAAAAAGTTGATGTGACATTCACAAAAATCCCTTGACAAATTCTTTTCAATGTCAGAATAGCTGCTGTCGTAAGAGCTTAAAAGTAAACTCTAAGTTTTTTCGATAAAGATACCAAAATATCTACTAAATGATATGTGTAATGATATGCATATGGGGCACATTTTATAAATTCAATGTGCATATGAGTCTGTCACCCAGTGGCGTCGCTAGGCGTGGGCGAAGCGAGCCTTCGGCTCTGGCCTCGCGCGTATACAGGCTTCGCTGCAGGTTTAAATTTCGTGTATCTGTTACTAAAAGTCACAAACAAAATTCATTATATATATATTTCAATCAATTTACTAATTAACAAAATTATCCAATACCGATCATTACGTTTCGATCTTTAGACTCGGAATACTGACAAGTGTCATTACGGACAGATCGTAATGTGTCCGAATAATAATAGGTGCCAAACAGCTTTAGAGGTTGAGGGTGTTGACCGTCATCTGTATCTGCTACGTTAATTATTAGCTGTTAATAATTTTTTTTAATTGACTCACAATAAAGATCACTTCCTACATTTTCTTCTAGCACGTCTTTCCAACCTTAATAACGCCTCGTATGCATGTTGTTCCCTGTGTAATAAATAGTTTAGAATTTAAAGCTTATTATGTATAAATCCCCTCAAGCTATTATTTTCCATTCAAATTTTTAGTTATTTAACATTCCACCCAAGAATTTAGTCCATTGGTATAGACAAGTATGACCCTTCAAGAGTTCTGAATCTTAAAGTTGAAATAGCCCGAGATTTTGACGGTTGGGCAATAATTTTTCACAGAGGCTTCCAAAATGTTCCCTGATGGTAACGTTTGTTCTTGCATTTGGATTTCTAAATTTAACATTATACTTAATTTTAAGCCCATGTTCTTCCTCTGTGTATTCCGATGAATCTGTGTCTATTCTGGAGGTTTCCGGGTGTTTCCTTCATAGAATCACATTAATTTGATGAATTAATTATTCTATCTGATTGCAAGAGCAGCATTTAGAATAGTCAGAGGTTCCCATTAAGTTCTAAATCAAATCCCCTAACATTAGAAATCAGAAACTCTCTTTCAAGTTGTTTTCTACAGGGTTGGGTGTCGCCCTAAGATGGATCCCAGACACTGATATTTGTGGAAATGGGACGGTCGACAAGCTTGCTAAGGGAGCACCAACGTTTCTATTACATGTGACAAATACTAATATATTTGCTTTTAGTAATATTACATGCTATTGTACAGTTGTAGTGTAAGGAACTTTTATACTGTGAATCTTGATAACTCTTTTTGTGACCACCTATAATGCAATAAATTTGATTTGATTGAATCAAATATTTAAAAAAATTTCACTGAAAATCTCTCCGTCCAACATTTTGTAATTTTGTAATATCAACAGCGTTCAATCAAGAATAGGATTTTTTTCGGACATATTGTCTAGAAAGCAATGGTTTAATTTTATTAATACTTTTATTATACTAATACTTGAAATTGGCAGAAATAGTTATTGTGTAGTAACAACAGCTGATTGCCATAAGTTACAAAATAGTAATAAAAATAATCAAGAATACATACGTACATACATTACCCAGTGTTTGTTTGAGTATCGCATTCACTTTAGTATGTCCTGACGTAGTTCCTATTCGTTGTAATTGTTGACGTTGGAGGAAAGCAAAGGTAGGTAAGGGCTCCTATGAACTATATGAAAAACTGCAACTTTTAATGCCGAATATAACCAGTCTCTATTAAAGTCGCTGATTATTTCATGAAATATTTTGCAAGACGTTTAATCTAATGTTTATTTCTCTATCAGAATTGGGTAGAAGACACCATTTGAAAATGCAAGTTTTTATCATTTATTTATAAAATATTAGTTATTTTGACAGGTACAATGTTTTGAAAAATATAGTTTTGAATTTAATATCGAAATTATATAGATTTGAAAACTTAAAAAAAGAAGCAAAAACTTATTATAATATATGTTAAATTTTTAAATATCATTAGCTTACTGACATTAAATGTAACAATTTTTACTATGACAGTATGCATGTAAAAGCAGTATCTACGTAGCTATTATATATTTTATCCAAACGCCCTTACAATTTTAGTATGATTCACAAGTCGTGACGTCACAGCTCAGTACCGTTTTGTATGGAGCGTTTTTCGGCGACTCGCAGCGGATCCTTGAACACATCGCTGTATCTAGAAAACTATTGATTGTAAACATACTGTTACTTTTGCAATATTTATTTGCTATTGATAAACTATTTTAATATGAAATAAAAAAAATTCTCATATACCCAATTATGCGGACTATGCCTGTAACTTCAGATTCCGCTGAAATAAGTTTTTCGAAGATAAAAAATACTAAACTAAAATAGTGTGAAGTGGAATCGATTGTCTGCATTAAGAATTCTATCAGTTGAAGCAGAGTTAGCTTCATAAATAGATTAAGTATCATACCTAGAAAAGAATCCAGCAATGCCGAAAGGCATTATTTGCGTAAAAGATTATGTAGATCACACAGAATACCAACTAAAAACTCTTTTTTTACATACAATTTTCATTATTTTATTTCATTACCATGAACATTTGACGGCCGACTGACGTAGTGGGTCATAAGCCATAAGCCTCATTAGCCAGAGGTCCCAGGTCAGAGTCCCGGTCGGGTCATTATTTTGTGTCGGGTCCTGGTTGTTAATATTTATACATGTATGTTTATTCTGGGATCCTCCCCAGTTCGCAGGGGGATCCACCATTACACATGCTCTGCTTACGTTGGGGTCTCATATTCTCGACATCTACCGCTATTTCAATGCACACGGGTTTAAGCCAAGGTTCCTTTAAGGTTAATTCACAAAAATCTGCTTCACAGTCTGCATGTGTTGATTATACTCGTAACTGTTATGTAATACTTGAAAGAGGTTTATATTGTTATTATTATTATAAGTATATCCTGGGTTCACTTTTGTAGTCGCAAAAAGATGTTAGGATCTCTGCATTGACTGTGAGAAAAAGTTTTGAAATAAAAGGGCCTCGCAAGCAAGGCAATTTTCTTTCGCCCACGTGTAAATTAAGGCCACGCTACGCCACTGCTACGACCGGAGGTAGGGATTTGGGCATCTTTACAGCACTATTACCTGTTTGGAAATAATGTTTTGAATATATTTACATTTTTAAATACAAACGAGTTTTCTAAGAGGCCTCTGTTACATCAGGGAACAAAATTCTATAATCATTCTTCTCATGACAGCAAACTAAATTAATGCGGTCAGTAATTAAAAACCTGGATATGAATATTAATTCGCGGCTAAATGAAAAGACTGACGCCGCTTTAGCGAATGTAATGAAGATTAATCAAGGATGGTTCACTGCTGCTCAAAACAAAGCCGTTTGTTAAAGAAATAAAGCTGAAAATTTATACGTCTTCTATAAGACGAGGTATAATTGCTTCATTTTTATGCCTCATTTGAAATATGAGACCAGAATAAAAAATAATTTGCCATTTTCGAAGTAAAATAATTAGAATAGAATAGAATATCATTTATTTATCCAAAACACATAAATATAAGAATATCAAGACACACAAAAAAAAGTAATACTACATTTTAAAAAAATGCCTATATTTAATTCAAAACTAAACAAAAAAATATTTAAAAAGTGAAAGAACATAAAATTTCTAGGATTTTACCACAGTGACATGCAAACAGTTGGATGCAAAACGTAAAAGTAAAAATATTTTTTTTTGAAAGGGTGAACGACTCTGTTAAAAGTATTCTAGTAAAAATTTTAACATATGTTTCTCAGTTGGTGTTAAACAAATAGTTCTACCTTACGAACTAAAAAATGCGTCAATGAATAGCTATATAAAAAAATTTAAAGTAAAATACTCTGAGACTGCTTTGAAATGTTGCAGAACTTGCGCTAAGAAAGTAAAAAACAAGTTGCGGGGTTTGAATTATATATACCTTAATAAACACGGCGAAATCAACAAAAATTCATAACCATTCCAGCCTTTTGTTGCATAATGTATAGCCAGGAAGGGTTTTTTGGATTTTATTCATCAAAAATACTTGACTGTTAATCTTTACAGAATAACTAGAATATTAAATAATAGTTCAAAATATTATAACAGAACAAGAATTCACATCAAATATAAAATCTGAAATCAACGGATATTACGCGTGATACACGATTAAAGTATTTTGCACATGGTTTAATTTTACTACATACGCTACGTACAAAAGCTGTCAAAATATATTCTAAACCCTTACTTTGAAAATATGTCGCAGGTGGATGATTAAATAGGACACTCAATCAAACAGCTAGCCGTCTGGTTGAACGTTTTATGCTTTCAATGTTCATAATATACCTTATCGTAGGTGTATTATGAACACTGAAAGCATAAAACTTTGTAAGAAAACTACTAACAAATCGCAGATTCCTGAATTATTAATTAACACTTAACCATGATAGCTAGCCTGTGAGCCTGTTTGGTTAAATATCTATCTCAACCCTCCGCCTGAGCAGAAGCATTGAATACAAAATACGAAATACAGAAATCTATGGAAATGTACCTGAAATGATCGAGGATTTTCAGTTCCTGGAAATAATTTACAAGTTATATTCTATGTACAAAGCATTATTGTGAAAAGCTTTCAGAATCTAAATTAGTACAGTGGAAATGTATCTGTGTGATTTATACGATAGTTGGACATGAATTACTTCAATCAGAAATGTCAATTTGTATTGATGACTTCTTGTTAATGTGAGAACTGTTATTAGTAAAACAAAAGGAGTAGTAATACAAAACGAGTTAATCCCGTTGAATTAATGTGTATCATATAGTACTGACTTCACAAAATGGAACTAAATGTGTTTCTGTTTCTGAAAACGAATGTCGTATTAATAATACATTTAAAGTTTATTCATTACGAGAGGAAATTTTAGGTTCTCATCCAAAAACAGAAATAAGGCCGCCAACATGAATAGAACCTAAAAAACTTTTTCTTAGCGACTTAACTTTTCTTTCTAATTATTCATTGAGTATTTTTTTAACTTCGTTTTAGCCGACAAATGAAAATGAAATGGACACAATCAATCGTAGATGCTACTGATTAGTCTGATTGTTATTTATTGATTATCGATTAATGGCTGGATACGCCGGCTGTTCGTTACCTTTACCCGGACCACAAACACGTAAACTTGCTTATTGTGTTGGTATAAGAAGGATGGATTGTAGTACCGCACTTGATGAGACCTTAACATAAGAAACTAAAAATACTAAGAAACACCATTAAAATGTCAAAAGATGATGGTAAGGCTGATGGTCGGTTCTACGCATGAAAGATTAACTCATGAGTAACCTATTCCCCCTTAAACTTCCCTAATTTTAAATCTAAAAATCTTGTAAAAAATTAATAAATAATTTGCGAAAAATCAATCATAAGTTACCATGTTGTTTTCTTTTGAATGTATCAATGTCAATGTCAAAAAAAGTAACAAAACGATGTCGAATGAACCCACAAGTAATGGACGTTATTGGCGGATTAGTTTTGACAGTCAATCAACAATCTGTCAGTTCTTTTTTTCACGTGAATTACCTAGAGTGAATCCTAAAAAAATCGGGGAAAAGATATATTTAAAAAAATATCTTACAATGGTAGGAAGGTCTATATATTTAAACTAATTATTGTATGATAATCTATATTTATTGGCCTTTTATTTGATATACTATTAGTAGGTCATCTTTTGTACTATCTGCTTTGACAAAAATACTTGATTGTAACATTTACAACGACGCGCAAAAATTGTAAAAAATAGTTTCCGTAGTCTAGTTATGAATTACAGCTGAATATAAGTACATATAACTTCGATTAATTAAATAATTATTTACACATAAAATGCAAGAGTGTTTTTAGCGTTGTAAGCAGTTACGGTAAGCTTGTAATTACATGAGATAGTTTTATTAAAAAAAGTAAAACTAGTTATTCCTCCAATAACATCAGACCTTATGAGTCGGACCATATTAGTGCTATAGAGATATTCTCAAACACTTCAAACCTTTTATTTGCCATGAAACATATAAAAAAGGTGAGTGTGCAAGTAACGGTGGCACGCAAATACATTAAGTAAAATTTGTAATATAATTATGTTTTCTAATCTATTCATAAAGGTACATGATTTCCATTTGATTAATCATAACACTAATCATTTCATATAATATGCTATTTGAGCTGCACACTAACAAAATATGTGTCACTTCAACGCTGTTAACAATTGAGTTTAATAAATGAAAATTGTATAAACTGAATCTTTATGCTCTCACAATAACTGCAAGTTCTTCTACAAATAGCAGCATCTGAAGAACCTATCTTTATAATGACACGGGTAAGTGCTTCTCCGACGCCGACAATGACAATCTAGACAATGAGTGAATCGTTAAGCATCGCTATTTGATACACTTTTATACCCACATTAATTCAGAGTCATGGAAGGGCCCCCGGGAATCATAAAGAGCTTTTTTTATCGGTTAGTTAAGTTAACCTTTGTAACATTAGACACTTGAACTTTTTTTGATGGTCAGCCTATGGTCAGCTAGCTTTTATCTGGTGAATGATTGTGACAGTTGTATAACGTTCCGATCGAAAGCCTTTTGAGTTTCAAGGTTATTTTTCAAATAGAATATTTTTCTAAGTGAAAATACCTGCTGTTAGTATGTATATTATACGTTATCACATATACATAATTTAAATTATGCTACATAATCAATTTATTCAATAATCAACAAAATTTAAACGTAATATTTAACCAGCATCCTACTTAAGCCTACTTAGAGCGTAATAAATAGCTTTACACCACACGTTTTGCTAATCGACTAGACTACAGAAGTAGGTACTAAAGGAATGGCTCGCACGCATCGCCGCCGTGTGCGCATTCTGTCGTTACAGTTTGTTTGTCGCCACGTTTCGTACTTGCTCTGAAGTTGCTCTGGTGTTGATAAGTTACCTCTTTAAAAAACTGCTTGCCAAACCAGTGGCGTCAGTGTAAATAGCCCTGCTTCATACGCCGGAGGTTCGAGTCCTGGTCAGGGCATTCTTTTGTGTGATGTACACAGATGTTTATGCTCGAGTCACAGTTTTTGGCATATATTTGTTTATTCTGGGCTTCCCCCCAGTTCGCTGTGTGGTCATAGCACAAACTCTGCTTACTTTGCCGCCAATACATTTGTTTAGTTTTACGGTTTGACAAAAGCCACCATGAACACTTTTAACTGATAAGGATACATTTGCTACTAATAGTCATTCTAAAACTCAAGGTTTTTTGTATTGAGACTATTTACATAATATTAGGTCTTTACATATGAAATTGCCGTTTTTCACGAAATAAATGAAGCGTAATTTTTTATATATTTTTTATTTCTATTAATCAAAATAATCACCCATGCAATCAATGCATCTTTGCCAACGCATTGGTAGCTTATTGATGCCTTTCTTGAAGAAATCAGCTGGACGGGAGGCAACAAATTCTTCAAAGGCATTTTGTACTGCCTCTCGGGTATTGAATTTTTTTCCCGCCAAGAAGTTATCCAAATTCTGGAAAAAGTAGAAGTCTGTAGGCGCAAGGTCTGGTGAGTACGGCGGATGACGGAGAACTTCCAACCCCAACTCTTGTAGCTTGGAGACCGTCTGCTGTGCAGTATGAGGTCGCGCGTTGTCGTGCAGGAGCAGTGGAGCCGAACGATTGACCAAAGCTGGTTTGAGACGTTCGAGCTTCTCCATCATTGTGTTCAGTTCTTCACAGTACATATCTGCAGTAATGCTTGTCCCGTTTGGCAAGAAGCTGTGATGAATTACACCCGCGTTAGACCACCAAACAGTGACCATCACTTTTCTAGGGGTAAGTTTTCGTTTAGGGCATTGTTGGGGTGCTGAACCAGGGTCCAACCAACTTGCTGAGCGCTTACGATTGTCAAACAGGATCCATTTCTCGTCACAAGTAACAATGCGGTTCAGAATTCCTTCATTTGTACGCCTGCTGAGCAGTGCAAGGCACGTTTCCACGCGTACTTCGCGCTGGCAGTCATTGAGTTCGTGGGGTACCCATTTGTCAAGCTTTTTTACCTTGCCAATTTGACGCAAATGGACCAATATTGTTTTGATGCTAACGTCGAAAGCTGCTGCTAATTCAGCCGTGGATTGAGTTTCATCAGCTTCCACAATTGCCTTTAATTCGTCATTGTCGACCATAGTTTTCGGACGACCACGGGGTTCATTTTTCAGGTCAAAATTTCCAGAACGGAAGCGGGTAAACCAATAACGGGTGGTGCGTTCGTTTGTAGTGTTCGCTCCGTAAACGTCGTTGATGTTGCGTGCCGCTTGTGTCGCTTTGCTGCCACGACGGTACTCATACTCCATAATTACTCGAATTTTTAACTTATCCATGATGACGAAAAATGTTCGAATGCGTTGAAAACAAAACACTAACTATTAAACAAATGACGATTTTAGAAACAGAATTCCATGTTTGTCAAATAAAATTTATTTGAAATTAGAATTATCAGTCAAAAAAATTATATTTTCATTTGAAATGGCCAGTACGGCAAAACGGCAGTTTCATAGGTAAAGACCTATTATATAATAAATGAGTAACATTCATTATTTTTCGCCTGAAGCTGCGTCAATTTGTAGATGGCTTCTGATAACCCCATAATATGCCACATCAGTACTCTGAATTTTTTTTTTTTCATCCAGACTCATTAAAAACTATCTTTCAACATATTATTCGATACAACACAAGGCAAAGCCTTGTTATACTTACAATACGCGTTGTTATAAATACCCACCGGAGAAAATATTGCCCGCAGGAAACGATAAGCGCTTCAGTGGTGCTGTAAAAAGGTACAAAGGAAGATATTTATTAACGTTACAAATAGCAACTTTTCAATATTACTTCATTAAGTTGAAAACAAAGTTGTTTTCATTGATTCAAATAGCATTTTATTAACAGTTAAATTTATATATCTCGATCTTTTTGGTTCAATTGTAATTAAATTTTTGCAACATACTGTAGTCTTACTATCATATGTTTGCTTTGTGTACTATCTTGTTCCAAAATTGCAATTTAAGGATGTATGTAAAATATATCTACTTGTCTAACTTTCGATAAATTTGGAATATATAATAGAGTTGATTACGCTGCATCGATTGGAAAAAAGAAAAAGGGACTTAGCCGATGATTTGAAAAAAATATTTGAGAATAAAAGCCTCATTTAACTCCGTGTTATTCGTACCGGAAGTTGAAGAAATCGAACTAAAATGATAAAAAAGTACATGTATCGTAGTCAATGCAAGGCCAAAAAAATGATTTTCAGAAACTTTGACGAAACTTTGAAACTTTAATTTTTGACGTTTCAGTAGCGTTCTGTGAACTGCTGTTCAACTCAGTACGTCCACCATATTGGAAACGTAAATGCGGCAACGCAGCACTTGATAATATATTTAGGTATATAACGACAAAATTTTAAACAAATATCAAATTGCGTATTAATTTTATTAAAAATCGTAAATTTATAAATTTAAAAATTAATCAAGATGACATAATTTTTTCATGAAAAATTATAAAATGCGAACAGAAATGATTGGGCATTGACATTTCCACATGAAAATGAACCTTAAAAAATAAATAGATGTACTGTAGATTTGACCTTAATTACATCCTTAATTATTATTTTTAGGGTAACTTAACCCCATTCCCCACCGGTGGAAAAGGGTAAGCAGGCCGTGGCCCGGGCCATCGGTGGGTTTTTTTCGAAGGGGACTGTTTATCTATTGCCTTTGTGGCTTGTAGCCGGAACTAAGCCCACGGTTGTTTTCGGAAAGTTATATTTATAGCTATCACTATAAAAATTATTGATATTAAAATGTAGAACTCGATTCATGATTTGTCAGTTGAGTCGCGTACGTCCGTCTCCGGTCTTACGTGTGGTAAAGCTGGCCAGTGCTAGCTGATGGGTGTCAGTGAGTCGGAAGCCTGTGCTGCTTAGTAGCCCACTGTGATCGGGACTGCGACAGTGAGAGTTTGACAGTCCTCGTAGTGGTTTTGGGGGCCCGTGGCGTATAGAACAATTTGCTCCAATGGGAGGTTACCCAGGATGATTTGGGAACTTTATAAAAATCAATTAGTTACGTTAATGCCTTTTTCAGGATATTGCTTGACTGGCGAAAGGTAAAAAAAACAAAACCACATTTAGTAGAAATGTAAAAAACTGTGCTCCGAGTTTAGTAAAGATGGATAACGTTACCTTTATCCGTATTTATAACTGACTAGCTGACTTTTAGAGTTAAAACTAAACAGCAAAATGTTTACTTTTAAATATTCGAACAAACCTAGACTAGACCAAGATGGCTTATTTAATGCTTCCAAAGTGTATATAAAATGAAAGCAGCGAAGCAAGAGCAATATTTGAGACATGGACGAGTCTGTGTACTTTCAAATGCAATAATTGGATTTGCCGTAACTTTGTCTTTATTCACTTTGTCAATCAAAATGCTGTTGTCTTTTGTAAACTATAACAATAAAATAATAGATGTTTTTATAGTCTTGTTTGTTGCTTCAAGTGAACAACAAATGTGAGGGATATTATAAGGTACGTATATTGTATATTTTTAAGAGATGATAAAAAACATTTTATATCTTTCTGATATTAGATTTTATCCACAGGTAGTTTATTGATCCCTTTACTAAAAAAAACCATTCGGACGGGAATCAATAAAATCTTTGAAGGCGCTTTGGACTGCCCCATTGGAGTTGAATTTTTTCCCTTGCAAGAAGTTATCCGAATTTCGAAAAAAATGGTAATCTGTTCGAACAAGGTCCGTGGAGTACGGACGAGTACTTAGACATTCCAATTAAAGCTCCTCTAATTTGGGAGTCATCTGTTGTGCAGTATGTGGACGCGTCTTATAAAATTACTACATATTGTATATGTGGATACACTATGAAATTGCTTGTACCTACACTCGGCAGTACCGTAAGTACACGTATGAGTATTTACAATATTCACAGATCACCCCCAAGTACACATACTAGGAGACGGGTGGTCTCCACGAAGCTGCTATGTATTCGCACTGGATATACTGGCGATTGACCAAGGCAAATAGGTACTAACCATACTACAGATCTTTCATGTCGCGCGTTTTTACTTGCCATCTTCCTTTAATAAAAATAGATAACATATGAAATTCTTACAAAAAATTTGTTATATGTATAAAAATTTGATAAATCCGGGTTAACTTTCTATCTATATAGTAGTCATATTCTTAAGGATATACGTAGATAGTCTTATTCTCACAATACACTAGCACAGATTCAATGGTCATCACCAACCCGATGGCCACGTGCCAACGGGATGGTGATGAAGTGGTTTTTCTTTCGAAATGGACAGTTTATTTATGGCCCTAATTTAACCTTTTTTTCACCGGACTTTGTGGCCTAGCGCTGATTGCGCTAAGCCGGAACTTAAACTACTCTTACATACCTAAGGGCACGTGAAATGGCACTGACCTCGGCTTAGGACGTCGTATATTTAAACTACCACTGGCTCGGAAGAGAACTCTCAAAGAATGACCTAAAGATTGAATCTACTGCCAAAGAACCAACAAAAAACTCGGTAGGAATCCGTACGCCACGTTAGCCAAGTCCACCGGTGGTTTAGGCGTTTCGAATGCCGTGTAACCCTGTTTGTAACTGGAATGACGGCGTTCTATGTTGTAATGGGGATCTGTTAAGACGTTACGCAGACGCCTGTAACGAACCGGTAGGGAGCGTTGTCGAAGTAGCGTCTAGACACCAACTTCATGAACGCGGCAACAGTGGGCAGCTTGAAATCTTTAAACAGATCTAAATTAGGACATAGGCCGGGGCCCCGACACATTTGCGTAAGAACATTATTTGAAAAACCTGCAAGTAATTGAAGTTCGACACTGGCATATGTCATGATGGGGCAGATGCAGGTTTTGTAAAGTGTAAGCTTATTTCTAAGCGAAATTTTACTCTTCTTGCAGATCAGAAGGTGCAGACTTCGGAGACTTTAACTCCAAACATACTGACTGGACGTGCCTATCAACCAACGCCAGCGGTATCCATCTCCTTAATATCACTAACTCACTCGACTTAGATGTCATCTCTCCCATCACTCCAACTCACTATCCCGACAACCCGAAACCATCTCCTGACATCCTCGATTTTGCAATTGTCAAGCGAATCAATCTCGATCTCAGGTCTATCGCACCGCTCGATGACCTAGGTTCTGACCACCGCCCCGTCTCCCTCGTGCTAGGTCCGCCTAACGATAACGTCACCTCTCCTAAGACCTTTACCAACTGGAAAGGCTTTAAAAATACGTGAGTTTGAGCCTTAGAGGCCCCGAACTCTCCGCTCGCGATCTCGCCCGAACAATTAGATAGCCCGGATAAAATAGATTCATTAGTAAATTCTCTCACTAATGCTATCAACTCAGCCATCAGTGACAACGAAAAGGTTGCTAAGCAAGGCAAACCAACGCTTCCCTTAGCC
The DNA here is from genome assembly GCA_923062675.1 of Marasmarcha lunaedactyla. Classification (NCBI taxonomy): domain Eukaryota; kingdom Metazoa; phylum Arthropoda; class Insecta; order Lepidoptera; family Pterophoridae; genus Marasmarcha; species Marasmarcha lunaedactyla. The sequence goes on along the minus strand of OV281342.1, from coordinate 6,499,171 downwards.
GTTAGCAATCTTATTAAAGCTAAGAACCCGGCTCTCCGGAGAGCCAAGAAATATCCCACGCCCGCCTATAGCTTAGCTGCGAATCAGTTACAACGTAAAGTCAGGTCTTGCCTCGCGGAATTACGAGACGCTCAGATGAACGATCTCATGGCGAATATCTCCCCGTCCCACCAAGCGTATTATAGTATGGCCCGAGCCATACGCGTAGACGCCGCCTCTCACGTCCCTCCTCTCACTCCTCCCGATGGCTCTATCGCCTTCGAAGTCGAAGAGAAAGCCGAATGCTTCGCTGACAGCGTTGCGTCTCAATGCTCGACCAGCACGCAACCCGCGAAACCCTCTCACATCCAGGCGGTGGAGGACGAAGTTCTCCGCAGAGACTCTCTCCCCATCACCGCCGACCCCGTCACAGTGTCTAATGGTGAAATCTCGGTTCTCATTAAAAATCTAAAGTCCAAAAAGGCTCCGGGTGCGGATAGTATTTCCAACCACGCACTTAAGCACCTGCCTCAACAGGTGCTTACCTTGTTAGCTATCATTTTCAATGCCTGCTTTGATCATAGCTACTTTCCAAAAGCCTGGAAAGAAGCGACAGTCATAGGCATTCCCAAGCCGGGTAAACCTCTGAATGTCCCGGCTAATCACAGACCCATCAACCTCCTCAAGGCAATGTCTAAACTTCTCGAAAGAGTCATACTCTCTCGAATGCGGAACCATCTGTTTCCAACGGATGGCGATCCTCTCATCAGTTCGGCTTTCGCACTAAGCACTTCTGCCCTCAGCAAGTCCATCGAATCGTCGAGTACATACTCGACGGCTTCTACCCGCGGGGTTTTAAAACGGTTGAAGTTTTCTTTGAGCCAAGGCTTTCGATAAAGTCTGGCACAGCGGTCTCGTCTATAAACTATACAAAATAGGCTTACCGGACCGCCTAGTTAGAATAATCGCGTCGTTTCTCAAAAACCGTACGTTCCGATTTAAACATGAAGACACGCTTTCCGAGCCCCGTCTAATAAAGGCTGGAGTCCCACAAGGATCAGTCCTCGCCCCTCTATTGTACACTGTTTACACTTACGATATTCCTGTCCCGCCAAAAGGAGTCGAACTCGAACTCTTTGCCGATGACACTGCCGTTTACACCGAAGGCCTCAGTGTCCCGGGCCTCACGACCAGACTCCAAAACGCTGTAAATGCCCTCGGTGCATGGTTTCAAAAATGGCGTATCGATGTGAACCCAGAGAAGAGCTCTGCGGTTTACTTCGACTGCAAACGCCGTCGTATCGCCAACAATCTCCACGTTAAAATGCTAGGCACTCCCAGACCTTAGACTCCCCTTAGACCAGACGCTTTCTTTCAAACCTTACGTCAATAGAGTAACGAAACTCGCACGTTTTTACATAGGCCGTCTTTATAGTATGTTAGGTAGTAAAAGTAAAATGTCTTTCAGAAATAAACGTACGCTTTATAAGGTCTGCGTTAGACCCGTCATGACATATGCCTCGCCAATCTTTGTCCACGTCAAACCCTCCGTCCTGCACAAGCTGCAGGTAGTTCAAAATCTCTTCTGCCGCAGGGCCACAAACGCACCTTGGTACGTGCATAACGCGGACCTGCACAGAGATCTTGAACTACCTACAGTGCAACAGCACCTAAAAACACTCTCAGAATCTTTCTTCAAACGCGCCGAATCCCATCCCAATCCTCTAGTTCGAGATACGAACCCACGCAATTAACATTAGATCTCGAAGCCCTTCAGGCCGCAACTCCTAATTCTAACGTAAATTCGAATTAATTCAATTTTTATTTTTCATTTTGAGCACCTTCAGTGCTATGTATTCACATTCAGTGCTTTGAGCACCTTCAGTGCTATGTAAATCCCAGCGGGTGACCCCTTCTGGGCTCTGGTAGCGCGTCCTCTTTCTCCAATTGGCCGTCGCTCAGATGAAGGCTGAGTGGCAAAAATGCACGAGCCGACAGGGGGTTTTTTAGTGGGTAGTGGTTCTGGTAGGCATCGGAACGAGTCTAACATGACCTGGATCGCGCGCGCGCGATTTTAATTATTGTCTGTAAGTCTTCTGTAAGTAAGGTCGACAACCCATCATGAGGTACTGTTTTAATGCCCTTTTTTGCGTAATATATTTTGTCGTATCTGCGTATGACACTCTGTTACTATATTATGACTATTCCAGAACAGCCGTACGTTGCTAGAAAAATTATTGTTTTATTTATACTATTTATTTCTGTAGTTTTTATTACTACACAAGTTTCCTCTCGTTTCAATGAAACCTAAAAAAATGCAAAATAATACATTTTAATAATGTTAGCGTTCGAGGAATACTAAGTTCTTCTAAAAAGTTGCATATGGTACAATATGAATACCAATAAAATAAATATTATCATTTTGTTATTATAGCTGTCTTTTAAATTGCTTATATTTATTATTATTTGTCAAATTTTTCTTACTACTGACCCAATTAAATAAACCCAATGACTCAATTTGTAAATGTATAATTACCTGCTCCGGAAAATCTTTTTAACGCCATCTTTTCTAATTACAAAAAGGGTGTCTAGTTCAAATTGTGGCTGTTAACAGTCAGATTATTTTGTTGTCTGGTAAATTATTCATTAACTTCAACAGATTAAGATTACCATGACATCTATGCGGAGATAACTGATCTCTCTTTTCTCATTCTGGCCTTTGAAGAATATCGGTCAAAATTATATCTCCCCGAAACCAACTAAATAGCATCGTACCGGAGCCTTAAGCCGCTGCAGATAAACGTTCTCTCTTTTATTATTTCCCCACTTTAGTCTCACACTATATTGTAACATATTTTGTAGTTTTTTGCTCGAAAGAAACGATCTCGCTTTGAAAAGTGCAGGGGGGTTCAAATTTATTTCTTTCATTTATTTTTACATATTTTTCGGATGGTCTGGTTCCGTGTCATACCACTAAAATAATCTGTATCTGATAAATTAGGCTTATTATGAACAATTACCTATATTTTTTGTTATTTCGTTGTGGGAATTTTTACCATATCTTTTCCTGTTTCGTGAATCACGTCACGGTTGGGTCAAATCTGTGCTTCTAGGCATTCAATTTAAACCTAAAAAAAACCTCAAAGAACCAAATATTGACAAAACTTTTCCAGTTAGATAAGTTATATTTGGCTTCTCAATGAACCTTTTTTACCTGACAATATACCTTCTTTTTTTATTCGAATAAGTCCAATAATATCTTATTTCATATTAAACATGACACGAGCTAAAAATATCTGTTCCAAAGATAAACTTTTCGGTCCTCTGCGAAAGTTTCTTTGATATGATCGACGTATTGAGCTTTGGTGGTGGTGGACACTGTATTTATAGTTAAGGATTTAATCCGATGTAGATATATGCTTCAAAGAAAAAGTATCTCTTTGTTGTAATTCTTTCCTCAACTAGTGACTTTATGTGTGTAATTTTTAAAACTGTTTTTATAATTACCGGCACTTTTAGCATCATGAGCGGATACTTTTTGATTTTGAAGGTATGATTACAGATTGCGAAGTCACAGAGTTCATATCTTCTATGACAATAAAATAAAATTGACTCAATTATGAAAACAACCTTTTTTCACTGGTCTGAAAATGTACACATAGAATCAGACCACCATTCTAAGCAACTATCCCAAAAAAAAACTGTATAACGAAAATAGGTCTGAGCCCCGGTGGCCTTTTCCAAACGGTAAAAAAGTCACCCTGTATAGTACTTAATTAAATTGTCAAATCCTAGTCAAATCCCCTCCAGTCAAATCCTAAATCCAGCTACCAACTATAAATAAGGGACACTTCACGTTATGTGACATCGGATCCCATTTTATTACTTTAGTTTCTTCCACGAAAATAGTGATATCTCCAGAATTATGTGTCTCGCCTTCGTCACGTAAGGAACTCTAAAGGCATTGTGCATACACGTGTCCAATGTGACAGAAGTAAACATGATAGATGATGAAGCTTTGTCTCTAGAAAGAGGGATTTGGCTTTTGCATCATCTCCGAGCAAAATAAAACGCATCGTGAGAATCAAAGTTCTTAATTTGAAGGTCTGATTTTTCAATCGTTAGATATCTATTATCTGGAGAATAACTTTGACACACGATAAGACTTTTCATAGAAATTATGTCAAAGAATATTGGCAAACTCACATACGTTGTCAGTACCGCTTTTATTTTCGCAGAGCATTTACGTATCTCTAATTGAATATGTGGGTTTGACTGTTTGAATTATGGATAATCGAAATGCAATCATAAGATTTATAAAGAAGTTGGGAATAAAAAGTTGAAATTATAATCTAACCTCAAAAAACACGTGAAAAAGACGTGAAAACGTTGTTTACTTAATAGGACGAATTTAATTTAATATTATAGGATGAATTTTATATTAATATGATCATAGGATGATCAGATGAAGCTATTGAAATCAAAAAACACCTTAATTTTAATTATTGTACATATACAACAGCGAACCGTGACAAGACACTTGACATAAGGGCTCATTGAAATGGCTGCTCAATGTCTTTGAAGTTTGACAGATTGACAGTATATAATTTTTCTAGATGTTGAAAAAGTAAATGGCGTTGTTATGGGAATAATTGGATTTTATTATACATATTTCTTAGTATCCCAAACAACTATCTCAATATTTGAACTTGGTAAATACGTGTCTAATGTTGACCTATAAACTAAAGATAGCCCGGTTTTGATATGATTATAATTTATAAATATTACAGGGTACCCAGCCTGCCATTCTCTTTTCAAAAGTATTTTACTGATAAAGGTTATATAAGCAATAAAAAGCTACAAACCCCTCTAAAAAGTTTAAGAAATAGTGATTATGAAGACACGACCATATATTTTATTGTATTTTTTTATGAGACAAGGTTTATTTGTTAACAGTTTTCAATTTTATTTTATGAATTACAAAGCAGCTGTGTTTTAAAAATAAAAAAAGATATTGATTGAAATTGGAAGCCGTATGCGCTTTCGTTTATTTCGCTTGCCCGGGAAGTATATCTCTTAAAGAAAAGACACAGCGAAGAAATCTCATACTAGACCTACAGGATTAGGTATGTAAGAGTAAGATAAAGTAATTGATTTCAAAATCTAAGATACTGATTTAAGTGTAATACCAACATTTTATTGGTTCAGGGTTTAATATTCAGAAGTTTATTTTAACTTTGGGTTGGGAGAATGGAGAAACTTTCTACGAACTTTTGTTAAATTTCACAGAACGGGACCAATCATCCGTGGTATTGACTTAGTAAGTCGATATCTCGATCTACCTTGTGACTTATTTATATTTCAATAAGATATTTTTGTTTTACTAAAATAAAAAACAAAGTGTTTTACTCGAGCCTCCAGTCTCCATGTAAAATATTTGCTTTCATCTTTATCTTTCTTTGTAATGAGAAACATCTGATTGCCTATCGCCAATTTTTGTAGTATATATTTTCCGTTCATGCATATACTAACTAATAAAAATAGAGAAACTGAGTTTGTTCGTTTCATTTTTACGCTTTTACGTGTCAACGTAATTTTAAATCACAAAAACCAATTCCAGCAGGTACTTATAAAGTAGGCAGGTAAAGTATTATCACAGTTTTTTGAGATTTCACTTACAATCACGACAAAGTCACGTACGTTCCACGTGTGCTGGAAAATTATAGCTATTCAGGACTCATTAATTGACATTCTTGCCAGCGCAATTTAAAACATTTTTTTTTAAATAAATCCCTAGACAAACACTTTAACTATAATGGCCACAATTTTTTTTTGCCGCCGAAGCAACACCCTCACGGGAGGGAGGTGGAAGATGCGTCATACATACCACCGCAGGCATACCGGCTACCCACTAAAAACCACCTTGCCGGCTGTAGCATGGAAATGCTGTGCAGCCTTCATCTGAGTGAAGGCCGGGGTCCCTCAGACGCCCGCTAGAGGGTCACTTGCTGAGAAAAATAACCACCTAAGGTGCTAGTGACAGTTTGGATAATGATTATTCGGCCTGGGCAGCCTAAAGCTGGTCCAGATTAGCAGAGAGCTGATCAGGGGATGCGAGAGTGCATTTCTCGGTCTACGGACTTTGTACCTCGATGGCATGGACAGAGCAGTATAAGCTACTGACTCGCGTATTCAGGGTGTTAGAATGCTCTTCGGATCGCTTGAAAAAAGCGGTGGAGAGCGTCCTAAGGTGTTGTTGTACTGTAGGTAAATCAAGATCCCTGTGCGAGGACTGCGTTACGCACGTACTATGAAGCATCCTTGGCCCTGGGGCAGAAGAGATTCTGGACTACCTACAGCTTATACAAATAGGAGGGTTTGGCATGGGCAAAGATTGGGGTGGCGTACGTAATGACTAGTCTGACACAAACCTTAAAAAGCGTTCGCTTGTTTCTAAGAGACATTTTGCTGTGCCTGCCTCTCATACTGTTAAGGCGGGGCATGTAAATACGGGCGAGTTTGGTAACTCTGAGTATGTAAGGTCGGAATGAAAGCGTACGATCGAGCGTTACGCCTAGGTACTTGGTGGTTTATGCCCACGAAATGGGCGTACCTAGCATTCGGATATGGGGTCGCAAGGGCGACGGCGTTTATGTTCGAAGCGCATCGCAGAGCTTTGCTCTGGATTTACATCGGTACGCCATTTTTTAAACCAGGCTCCGAGGTCGTTTACGGCCTTCTGGAGTTTGGTGATGAGGGTGTCGACGTACACGCCCTTGACGTGTAGGGCTGTATCATCGGCAAAGAGGGAGAGTTGGACACCTTTTGACGGGATAGGTATGTCATTGGTGTAGGTGGTGTATAATAGAGGGGCGAGTACCGAGCCCTGAGGGACTCCCGCCCTGACAGGGCGGGGGGTGGAGAGCGTACATTCGTTTTTAAAACGAAAGGTGCGATCTTTAAGATTAGGAGCCGACTAGTTTGACTAGTCGGTCGGGTAAGCCTGCGTTGTAGAGTTTATAAATGAGACCCGCGTGCCAGACTTTATCAAAAGCCTTGGCTAAGTCAAAAAATACCGCGACTGTTTTAAGTCGCCTAGGGTAGAAGCCTTCGAGTATTTACGTGCTTTGGACGAAAGCCGAATTGATGGGGGATAATGAGGGGTCACCGTCCGCCGGGAACAGGTGGTCCTTCATTTGAGCGAGTATGACTCTCTCGAGAAGTTTGGCCATTGCCTTGAGGAGGCTGATGGGTCTGTGATTAGCCGGGATATTCAAAGGTTTACCCAGCTTGGGAATGCCTATGACTGTAACTTCTTTTTAAAGCTTTTGGAAAGTAGCTAAGGTCGAAGCAGGCGTTGAAGATAATAGCAAGCAAGGTAAGCACCTGCCGAGGCAGCTGCTTAAATGCATGGTTGGAGATTCCATCCGCACCCGGGGCCTTCTTGGATTTCTGTCTTCTGATGAGGAAAAGAATCTCATCGTTAGACACTGTAATGGGGTCGGCGATGACTGGACGGGAGTCCTTTCGGAGGTCTTCGTCTTCCACCGCCTGGATATGCGTAGGGTCTGTGGGTTGGGTACTTGGAGAGCATTGTGCGGCAATGCTGTCCGCGAAGCATTCAGCTTTCTTCTGTAAGTTCGGGCGTCTAATCGGAGGGCTTTCGCCATCCTATAGTACGCCGTGTGGGATGGAGAGATGTCAATCATAAGAACATCCCTTTGGACGTCTCTGTATTCCGCGATGGTGGATCTGACGTTGTAGCCGGTTTGCGGCTAGCCTGTAAGCGGGCGTGGGGTAACGCCTGGCTCTGCGGAGAGCGGCGTTTTTAGCTTTGATTAGGTTGCTAATGTCCAAGGGGAGCTTGGGCTTGCCATGCTTAGCTACCTTTTCATTCTCACTGATGGCCGAGTTAATGGCGGCAGTGAGCGAATCGACTATTGAGTCGATTTTATCCGTGCTATCGAGATAGTCGGATTGAATCGCGAGGGGGCAGTCTGGGGCTTCCAAGGCTGAAGATAGGGTATGCTTGAAACCTTCCCTCTTGGTATAGGTTTTCGGAGGAGGAGGGTCGTTTTAGGGTCCTAGTATTAGGGACACCGGGCGGTGGTCGGAACCTAAGTCGTCTAGCGGCTGTACGGTCCTTAGATCGAGATTGATACCTTTGACTATAGCAAAGTCAAGGATATCAGGGGAATGAAGCGGGTTATCCGGGTGTGTATTGGGTGTGACGGGACAAATTACGTCAAGATCGAGAGACTTCGTGATGTTTAGTAGTTTAACACCACTGGTGTTGGTCGACAAGCACGTCCAGTCAGTATGTTTGCAATTAAAATCGCCGAACATAATGACGGATTGCCTTAGTTCGAGTAAGGCCTCGAAGTCACTACGAAGGGGTGGTGTTCCACTAGGTATGTAGACCGAGACTATGATTATGGTCCTATAACCTGTCATAGCCAGTCTACATACTGTGGCCTCCATGTTGGTGAGGGAAGGCGTGGGAATCGGTGAACAGTGATTACTGTTCTTGTATTATATGGCAGTGCCACCTCGTTGGACAAGTACGGGTCTGTCATCACGCACAAGAGAGTATTTAGGAATAGAGAGACCCCTGGCCACAAATTAAGCAGAGCCTGTGTAATAGATGACCGTACAGTGAACTGGAGGAGGGGGGAACCCAGAATAAACATACCTACATAAATACAACCATGACCCGAGAAAAAACATCTAAACGCCACTCGAACGCTAAATTTAAAAAGCAACCTTTAAAATTTTAATGAATAAAATCAAGCGCTTGTTTTCTTTTTAAGTCTATGATCTACTTTAATTCCAATAAACACTTAATGAACTCACTTCAACCATTGACCACAAAGATATAGATTTTAATGTTTTTTTAACCAATCAGGTTGCTTGTTTCGTATCCAATTGAAATGATGTAGGTTTTTCGTAATAATTCTAAAAAAGTTTCAATCAAAAAAATATATTTTCTGTGTGTCTGCTGTGTTTCGTAATCTTTGAGCGGAGCATTGAGACACTTCACAATCTATCCGTTTTGCAGAATTATATTTCATAATAAGTCTAAATACAATTAAAACTTACACAAAATACAAGTTTTAATGAGTTATGCTCCAATCTAAACGGTGTGACTTAAAGCTAACATTATTATAAGTCTGCTAACTTCGGTATGTTAACCTTTGCAAAGTATTCAGTCATGAGACTTGTTACGATCGATTCGATTAGTTTTAGTACATTTTTTATAACTGAGTTGATATGTTGATTTACCAGAAGATCATCGTTTGTCACCCATAGTCATATAATTATCGTAAACAGGTTTTTTTTGACTAATCTGTTGTTGTAGCTAATAATTCGAAGAAAAAAAAAACGCCACACGTGGCAATTGTGACATTTGTAAACACTTCACTTTGGGAAAAGTGTATTTTAAGTGCTAAACTAACTAAGTAAACTGTAATTATTTGGAATATACCTCAAGTAGGCACTCGAAAATACGAATTATGAGATAGGTACATATCTCATAATTCGTATTTTGAGATAGTTATGGCCCTATTATACCTTTGCCCTTTTATGGGCCTTTTAAATTTTACCGGACTTTGTAGCTTAGCACTGACGGCGCTTAGCCGGAACTTAAACTACTCCTACATACGATATGCCTAAGGGCACCCGAGAGGGCACGGACCTCGGCTTAAGACGTCGTATATTGAAACTACCACTATTCGGAATGGTCATCTACTGCTAAAGAACCAGCAAGAAACTCAGTAGAAATGCGTATGACGCTTTAGCCTGGCCCACTGTTGGGTTAGGCGATTCGAATGCCGTGTTGCCCTATTTCTGACTGGAACACCGGCATTCCTTGTTGTAATAGCGTCGTCGGGATCTGTAAAGACGGTACGCGGACGCCTATAACGAACCGCCACGTCTGGCTTTGCTGTGTATTTAGCTGACTTATTGACGGTGAGGAGCATTGTCAAAGTGGCGTCTAGACGCCAACTTCATGAATGTAGCAATGGTGAGCGGCTCGAGATCCTTGTGCAGATCTAAACTAAGGGCGGGGCCCCGACGCATTTGCGTAAGAATTTATTTTAAATAACCTGCTAGGTCTGTTAGGAACTTTAGGCATCTTTTATTATAAAATAAAATAAAATTATGCTACAAATAAAAAACTAAATCTAAACTTGAATCCATTGAAGGCAACGTAGCCAAAAGGCTGGCCGAACTACCACGCTGGATTGCAATAGAAATTCGTTGTGCGAGGTAGGTGCCAGCCTTAGGGTCACGAGTTTCACTCACCAATTGCCTCGCTAGGTCTTCAAGAGCGTCTCTTCGCACGAGCCGAGCATCACTCGCTACTTAGTTCCTTGTAAATTATATATTTAGTATAAATTCTTTAAGTAAATAGTTAATAAAATAGCTAGACCTGCAAATCCCACGTCTGGTCGTATCAAACCCAAGGGCTTATCCGTCGTTTCATTTAACATTCGTAGCCTTAGTACTAATCTTCCTGAGCACAAATTGTTCCTTCAGAACAAAGAGCCAGACTTATTGCTTCTCCAAGAGACGTGGATCAGTCCAAACCGCTCCAGGGGATTCGCTATTCCCCAGTACGCGTTCACTCGTAACGATAGGCCCAACTCCGACGGTTTTTGCGGCACAGCTATCTACTACAAAAGATGTTTCCACTGTATTCCTCTCCCTACCCTCCTCTCCTCAACATGGAAGCCACTGTGTGTAGATTTGCTATGACTCATCCGACCATCATCATAGCTTCAATCTACATACCTAGTGGCACCAGACCAATCCGCAGCGATTTTGAGGTCATTCTCGCCCTCGGCCATGTCACGTAATAAAAGTTTTCAATCAAAAAAACTATCACGGACATGATTTAGTCGGAGGGGTCGCCGCGAAGGCTTCCACAGTGAAGGCGCTTAGGCGCATGCAGGATCAGCGAGAGACGCTAGGACCGCCAAACGATAACGTCACCTCTCCTAAGACTTTTACCAACTGGAAAGGATTAAAAATACTCACTGATGCTATCAACTCAGCCATCAGTGTTAACGAAGAGGTTCCTAAGCAAGGCAAACCCACGCTTCCCTTAGCCGTTTGCAATCTTATTAAAGCTAAGAATGCGGCTCTCCGGAGAGCCAAGCTCTATCCCACGCCCGCCTATAGATTAACTGCGAATCAGCTACAACGTAAAGTTAGGTCTTGCCTAGCGGAACTCCGAGACGCTCAGACAAACGATCTCATGGAGAATATCTCCCCGTCCCACCAAGCGTATTATAGTATGGCCCGAGTCTTACGCGTAGACGCCGCCTCTCACGTTCCTCCTCTCACACGTCCCGATGGCATTACTGTCTTCGAAGTCGATGAGAAAGCCGAATGCTTTGCTGACAGCATTATTGCCTCACAATGCTCGCCCAGCGCGCAATCCGCGGATCCCTCCCACATCCAGGCGATGGAGGACGAAGTCCTCCGCAGGGACTCTCTCCCCATCACCACCAACCCCGTCACAGTTTCCAATGATGAAATCTCGCTTTTCATTAGAAGTCAAATGTCCAAAAAGGCTCCGGGTGTAGATGGAATTTCCAACCAAAAATCGTATTCATACGAGTAGAATACGTTGAGAGATGTAAGCTCTTTCATCAGCTTCCTCTCGAAACTCGTCATTACACCGCTTTTATAATTTTCACGTGAAGCTTGCTCAAAGTTTTGGTTCATTGATCTACATTGTTAATTAAAATTGGCCTAAGTATTCTTAATCAACCGTTTCGTAAGCGTCCCCTTCTGCACGTGCCTTCCTGTAAAGATATTATGCGAAGAATCGCTATTCCTCCCGACTACATGTGCTTTGTTCAATAAGATGTTGTGGTGACTATGATTTAGATTAGTTTAATGGAAATAAATTGACTCTTAAAACAGACATAATAAAAAGGAATTTACTACTGTTAAAGTTTATCGATTGCAAATACGCGTGCAGACGTGTTTGTCACTGCTCGTTTAAATAAAATATATAAATAACGTGGAATGTTTGGTGTGTCGTCACAATGTGAGCTTCGAATCCTTTCTGGTGAGAGTACCAACGAGCCAATTCTCGACCCTCATCAAGGAATATAGTCCTAAAGGGTATTGTTCAAAAAATTCCATGGATGCCTACCTGACACCGCGAGTCACACGTCGCCGACAATTTATTTGAAATAATTGTAATATTTTATATGGGCCTTCTTTACCTAAGATAAATAAAAAAATAAATAAACAAACTACAAAATCGCCTTAACTTTGAGATATTAGTATAGGTATAACCAATTTCATATTAAACATGTAACAAGCTGAAAATTGTTTCTCTGACGGTAATTTTTTCGACCCTCTGCAAAAGTTTATCTGGTAATATGATTAGCGTATTAAGCTGTGGTAAGCTGTATTTTTAGATAGAAATATTTTGATGCCTGTCAAAAAATTTTATAAATTGTATTCCTGTGTAATATAACACAACTGACGTAGTTAATTATATTATATTCATTATATAATGAATATGCTATCATTCTCAATGCCTGCTTCGACCTTAGCTACTTTCCAAAAGCTTGGAAAGAAGCGACAGTCATAGGCATTCATCATATCATCATATCATAGGCAGAAAATGGTCGCAGTTTTCTTTGACTTAGGCCAAGGCTTTCGATAAAGTCTGGCACAGCGGTCTCGTTTATAAACTTTATATAATAGGCTTATCGGATCGCCTAGTTAGAATAATAGCGTCCTTTCTCAAAGACCGTACGTTTCGTTTTAGATACGAAGGCACGCTTTCCGCGCCTCGTCCCATAAGGGCTGGAGTCCCTCAAGGCTCAGTCCTCGCCCCTCTATTGTACACCGTGTACAGAAACGACATTCCCATTCCGCCGAAAGTGGCCCCCCCTTTTTGCCGACGACCCCGCCCTTTACACCAAAGGCCTCAGTGTCCGGGGTCTCGTCACCAGACTCCAAAAGCCCTCGGTGCATGGTTTCAAAAATGGCGTATCGACGTGAACCCAGACAAGAGTTCTGCGGTTTACTTCGACTGCAAACACCGTCGTATCGCCGACAATCTCCACGTTAGATTGTTAGGTATTCCCATCCCTTGGAAGCGCAGTACCAAATACTTAGGCGTCACCTTAGACCAGACGCTTTCTTTCAAGCCACACGTCGATAGAGTAACGAAACTTGCCCGTTTTTACTTCCCGGTAGGAAAAGTAAAATGTCCTTCAGAAACAAACGTACGCTTTATAAGACCTGCGTTAGACCCGTCATGACATATGCCTCGCCAATCTTTGCCCACGCCAAACCCTCCGTCCTGCACAAACTGCAGGTAGTTCAAAATCTCTTCTGCCGCAGGGCCACAAACGCACCTTGGTACGTGCGTAACGCGGACCTGCCCAGAGATATTGAACGACCTACAGTGCAACAGCACCTCAAAACACTCTCCGAAGCGTTCTTCAAACGCTCCGAAACTCACCCCAATCCTCTAGTTCGAGATTCAGTCTCGTATACTACCCCTGTCGTAGATTCGAAGTACAAAGTCGCTAGACCGAGAAACGCGCACACAAACGTAGCGACGCAACTAACACTAGATCTCGAAGCCCTTCAGGCCGCAACTTCTAATTCTAATGTAAACTCGAATTAATTCAATTTTTATTTTTTATTTTGAGCGTCTTCAGTGCTATGTATTCACCTTCAGTGCTTTGAGCACCTCCAGTGGTACGTAATTCCATTTTACTTACACCCACACACACTTACACCATTAAACTTTGGTTGGCTGCTTTTATTCAATGATCGGTTTTGTCGTAATAAAAATAGGCTTTATTAACTTAACATACCTATTGAGAGTTTATATAGAATACAATCTTAATAACAGGCCTACTTTTATCCTTCTGCGATTACGTGAAAGTACTCGCGGACAAAAACTAGTCGCGCGATAGTCATAATAACAGCTGTATCTGAGGTCTCAGTTCTATCTTTCTCCTTTGTTTGTCAGTCTGTTTAGTACGGAAAGGTCGTACGACACGTAAACAGTCAAGTGTACATCTTAAATCAAAAAAAGATTTAAAAAAATTAAAATAATTTTGTCAAATGGGTCGATTCAGCGAACTAAGACCATTGCTGGTACTACAAATAAAATAAAAAATCTGTGAGTTTCGTTTTAGGCTTCGCTTTATCACTAATCAGCTGCTTTTAGCGAAACCTGGACGGAGAGGTTTTTAAAATGATTTAAAACATATACACGTGAATTGAGTGATTTTTTTAAAAGGTTAATCAACCTCTACCAAATTATGGGAGAGTTAAAGAAATAATTGTGGAAACTTCATAGTAAGGTATAAACATTTGTGAAAATAGAATCAAGAAAGTTAAAGTTGTTAATATAAATTTATGTTAAAAAGTACCATATTTTTTCCGGTAGATATATGTACCTACACATGTTATTTATCAAGACTTTACTTTTAATTGTATTGATATCAGATGAAAGGTAAATTTTAAAGTTATATTTAAGTTATGACTGATGGATACTGTGTGCATTCCTATAAAAATTTAAGAATTCTGAGGAAAAGATTCCATATACTTAAGCAATATTGATTAGCGTGTACTTTTTGGAATGATACTACATATAAGTTACACAACTTTTTTTACTTCTTTGAAAGAGCCATATCCATTGCATAATTCTTATCTCATTAAGAGGTAGATATAAATTGAAACTAAAAACTCACCCAGCAAGTTGGGACAAAATATCGATCCTAAATCAGTCAATTATTTATTGATCTAAAAGCATTACGCATCACATGGTACCTCGCGTGGAAACTAATAAATGTTAATATACAAACGTTAATTAATAACTCATGGCTGCGAAGCCCCAGTAGAAACTTAATTAAAATTAGTATTGCAATTTACCTTCATCAGCTGTATCGTAAATTTAGAATGTAGCACATTTACTTGGAAATAGTTATAAATCGAAGATCGCAATCTGTTCATTAAGTTCATTCTGACCAATTTAATGACGTATTAATATCTATTATAAAGGCAGTTTCGGTGTACATACCTATAATATTATACTAATAAACATTTTCTGACAAACTCTGAACTATCCATAACGAGGATATCTACGCACAAACACAATTCTAAAAACAAAATTACCTGTACTCTTCACACATCCTCTGTTCCTGATAGCTGCTAAAAATTGTTAATACAGGGAGAGCTCAAAGCGTTCGGAAAACATGGTAATATTCCCGTTTCAGAGCAAGTTTGGAAGGTGGTGATAATCAAAATGAAACGCCACACACAATTTCCCACACCGACATCTGAGCTTTATTTACATTTTTTTCCTTTTTTTTTTGCAAGATTGCTTGTGAAAGTGATGTGGTATAAAGGTTTTGCATATAAGTTTGCCTGCTTGGCCAGAAAGCTGAAGTCTCTATTGCGAATTTCAATATAAGTTTAAGGTGCGAAAGAGTAAACGAAGGTTTTTAATATAAACTGTACGTCGCAGCGTGTATGTTAAACAAAGGGTTATTCTTTATGATTCTTGGTACGAATTAAAAAAAGGAAAATTTTAAGAATTTTAGGCACTAGCTCAGGTTTGAGTTAGATCGTATTTTAGAATAAATAGTATTTCAAGAGACATGTTGATGGCGTTCAAACTAACAACGTATAGTACTTACCAATTAAATTAAAACCCTAAAACATAGTACCCTCCTCAATACGCAGTCACACAGAGGACTACTTGAGACTCTTACTCTATGTAAAAAAGCTGGAGTACAAGCATGGCTAATGCGTAACCTGATGATGGTAAAGGTAGTCTACTGTTAAAACGCTTATGTTTATAAAACCATCAAAGCTTTACAGGAATTTCAGGTTGAACTGTAAAGTAACGCTTTCCCTTCAAATGACCAGACATTTTCCACAAGGCATTCCAGGTCTTGAACATTGATACTCTGGCAAGTGCATGTAGGTCATGTAGATATGGGTTTCTCAGGGCCTGTGATTTTAGCATTCTTAGCTAGAGCATCAACTATTTCATTCCCTGGATAGCCTATATGACTTGGGATTCAGGCTTAAAATCTTGAAGTTTTTGATTGTAACATTCTAAAATTAGCGTTCTTATTATTAAAACTAAAACATTGCTCGAGAGAGATCTTGAGATGCTTTGTAAGCTACTTAAGGAATCGGATAAAACTATACTATTATTCAGTTTTTGAGACAAAACATATTTAATGGCGTCCATTTCCCCAGTGAATGGAGAAGGTTTTTAGGACATTGAAAGCTTAAAGAAACACCGAAGTTTGCAATCAAGGCTGCAGCACCCACTGGGTCTTGGTTTGAAGTTTTAGAAGCATCAGTGTAAATTTGATGCCAATTAAAGTTTTTGTTATTTAAGGCCATGTTTAATTGTTGAGTGGCATTTGGGTTGTCTTTGGAAACACCTAGTGGAGGTCTATGACAGGGTAAAGTACTAAAGAATCAAATGGAAATGTAAATATGGGAAATTTGTTGCAGGGGAAATGAAATTTAAGACAGTTTTTTGACCAGTAGGATAAGGAAAAAATCAGGTTGTAATGTTGTCCAGCGAAAGATCTCTTTGTAGATTTATCTGTAATGTAGTTGATGTGATCTGTGCCAGATAATTTTGCACCAAAACTATTCATGAATGTTTTCAGAACTGTCAAGTGGACGCCTTTCACCTTAGCCTCTCGTAACCACGGCGATATAAGTATATTTATTCTAAAATATACGCTATAAAATCCCGCTAAAACAGTATTTTATTCAAAATAAAAGTGTATCAAATAGCGATGGTTAACGTTTCATTGTCTAGATGTCGGTGTCGAGAAAATACTGGCCATTGTTTATTATACATCATGGTCCTTCAGATATTGTAAAAATAAAAGGGCTTTTGTTCTTGAATTTTTTTTTCAAACAAATATATTTAAAATTAATAATGGAAAAAAGAAACCAAAGGAATTAAAAAGTATAAAAGATTAAATTTATTTGTACATAGAAAAGTGGCCAAAAGACTGGCAAATTGTCGCGTTGGACTGCTATCGATAAGCGTTGTCCAAATCAAGCATTAGGTTCAGAAATTTCACTCATCAATCGCTTTGAAATTTTACAGAAGAATCTATGAGTACCCAGACCCCAGGGCTCCGTTATCTCAACGCCAAAAGCCTCAAAAATATAACTATTATTTATATGTTTATATTTCCTATGCTTCGTACTCTCCGCATCGTTGACAGGCGCGCCGGCTTGAACACTCGTCATAGAAAGCCGCGAGTGAGTCTACGCAGGGTGAATAAACAATCGTATGTGGGGTTTAACGTGATTCGATTTTACCGTTTACTTGTTTTTTTTTAGCCATTGAGGTCTGATTATAGTAGCGTTATAGTGACAACGCAGTTATACTAATTGACTGTGATGACTTTGGTAGCCCACTTCATGACGGATTTTCTAGCTATAACTTATTATTTACCAATTAATAATGCAAATGATAAGAGAAAATGTATATGTGTGTTTTATTACATACATATAATTATTGAATGTGTAATCATACTACTTACGTAACATTGATGGAGCAGAAACGAATTTCAAGAGTGTCTTGAAGTGTCCAGAGTCCGCATCGGCATATTTTAACACAAGAAACGTGTTTGGTCGTACCTAAACAATGCTTTTTGTGACTAATAGTTTTACCAAAATATGAATTAAGCATACAAAATAATCATGGCTGCCCCATACTAATATTATAATATTTATTTCATTATTACGTATAATAATGCATGAAGGATGAGTAGAACAACAAGGAACGCTGGTGTTCCAGTTAGAAATAGAAAAAAACAAAATTCAATGGGTCTTTAAAATTAAAAGACACAAGTGGACACGTCACTAAATACAAAGACTAGTATAAAAAGGCTTTACTGAAGTAGCTAGGATAGACTACAGCGAAACTTTTTCACCTGTCGCTAGGCTGTCGTCAGTGCGACTACGTGCGATGTAGAAGCTGTATTCTCAAACGGCGATCTCCAAGCGAACAACCCGAAGGCTTCGCTACTGACCCTAAAGCTAAAGTATACAAGTAAACAAGCTCCACGATAGTGGAACTTTAAAGTCAGTCAAGCTATGAACAAGATTCAAATGAAACAGTCAACTAACGAACACTGCATCGATAAACGATAAACAATATTATAAAGACATCCTCGTAGTAGCGGTTTTTGTAGACGATTAATTTTTAGTAAGCACTATTGAAGTCATCTTGTGGACCGACGCTCATACACCGGTTTCATATTTCTAATTAGCGTAGCTCCGATATCTTGGGAAGCACGCAAGCAGCGTACGGTTGCGCTTTCCACCACAGAAGCTGAGTACAGAAGCTCAATCAGACTGGCACACAACAATACGTATCACGCACGCACAAAGCACATCGACATCAAGCATCATTTCATTCGAGACGCACATACATACCCACTCAAGGTATGGTCGCCAATATTCTTACAAAGCCGTTGCCGAAACTATAACACCACAAATATGCACGTTCATTAGGTTTAAGCTAGGTTCAATAATTTCAGATCGTTGTTTGTTTTTCCGAATGTGTTTTGGTATATACAGTGTGGTGTTTATTTAATATGAAAATTTTTGTGTCTGTGTATATAGTGTATGTGCGTACATGTAAATATACAGGATGTTCACATCGCGGGAGGGTGTCAAACCAAAGAGGTACCCCTACCTACGAAAATGTTGGATAACCTGGCTGTTTATAAGTTTTTTATTTATATGTCACATAAATTGACATTATAATATCTCATCAATATGATTTCTAACAGACTTGGACATTTATAATTAAAATATTCTACCCACTATACTGTGCAGTTTATATTAAATCTATAGAAGGAATTGCTACATTTGAATATTTTGAATTTTGTAACATAGTGGTTCGTAACGGCTCGCAGCCCGCCTATCTATATTAAGTACGTATACATATACAACAGTAATATATGTCTAATATAATATTCAGGGTGTGACATAAAGGAAGCATAATACTTAAGGGTCAGTAAATATACCACACTGTAAAAGAATTGGAGTTATTTTACTTAATTCACAAATACTATTTCGACTCTGATATTCGTAACATGCAAAAATTTTGTAGAATGTACCTTGATAATTATTTCATTAACTTAATCAAGAACTCAGAAATCCTCGTTCGTTAATAAAATATGAAGTGTGTTTCCGTAGAATTCTGCAGCTCGTAACCACACGTGTACGTTAAGGCACACTTAAGAACCCTCCATTAGATATTGAAATTTTACCTAAAAGCTTTTTTGCTGTGTGCCAATTAAAAGGGCTAAACCCTATGAGCCAGTTTGGTCACATTTGGATTAAAGTTAAAATTATTGTTTCCATGAAATAGCCGGAAAAGCTAATCTTTGCACCCTTTTCAACAGTTTTTTTAAATTTAATGGTTTGATAATTTTCATCCTAATTCAATGTTCTATTATTTATTTGTCGATAATATTATCTCATTTTCTTACTTCTGAAATACACTTCTTGAATTATATCACTCAAGAAAGGGTGGATGATGGATATATCATTTCGTTTATTGCCCCTTGTTTACTAAGTCATTGATAATTCAAACCCTGCTTCACTGGGTCACAACTTGTTTTCAACTTGTTCTGAGCAAGGTCAAAAACTTTTAGAAGGATATAATATAGCCCAGAGCTGTTTTGTCGTTAACATACTCAATAATGTTGTGTTTGCAATATAGTAAACGGAAGGGGTTTTTGTGCGCAGTGAAACTAATATTAAGTATGAGAAAGGTATTGTTTTAAAGGTATGGTTATTTTTTGAACATCTATGTTAGTCTTAAAATTGTTTTTTATTTATATTGACAGTTTTCTTTATTTATGATATTCTTATTATCGGGAACGTTTTTGTTATTTTTACTTAAAAGTTAGCGCTCACCGACTATGTTATTTATCGTGGGCTTGCCTTAAGAACTTAATTTAAAACAAGTAAATTATTAAAGTAGATAAAAAAAATTCTAATACCGTCTCTCAAAATATTTGAAACTTTTTATCATACTTTTAGGTTTTTTTAATTAATATTTCTTAAGTTTTTCTTAAATACAAAGGTTAGTATAAAAACGTTTCCTTTTTTTAGTATCTCGGAGACAGGATGCCACGTCGACATATAGTTGTACCTAAATGGTTCTTAAAATAATGGTCACATTTTGCATAACACCGTCCTGCTCTCCGTATCCGAAAAATAATGACGTCATGTTTGCTCGTCTAACTGACTTAGGCCTGATTGAATGATCAGATTTTTTTTAGCCACCTAAGCAGCACCTTCCGTCAAGATGCGTCATGCATACTTCCGCAGGCACCGACTTTGCGGGGTGATGTGGGACTCACCAGAGTGGCACCTTCCCACTAAAACCACCTCGAAGGCTGTAGCAAGATTTTGCCGTTAGCCTTCATCGGAAGCGACACTCGATTAGGTAAGGGGGTGCGCTAGCGGGGACCCGCTAACGGGTCGTCCGCCGGATGTGAAAGTTGCACTGAATGTGCTTAAAGGGACATGAGGTAGGGCCAAAGCCCATGTATCTGAGGGATCAGTTCATTTAAGTGAACCTATAATGAACTGAGAGGGGGAACTATGCTCTGTCACAGCCATGAGTCGCTCTGTAGGCGAACGTGAAGCCTTAAGTTTGCGGGCTAATATTGAAATTTCCCTAACATTAGCAAACGATACGCATATCGTCTGCTGGGGAAGGTTGAGAATTGGATAGGGAAGGGCGCGGTTGGGTTCCGGGCGTACAGCAGGTCGCTGTCTCCAGTTTTCTGGAGCAGGCTTGGGCTGCGTAGGCTTTGCAGCTGGAGTTACCCGGCTACGCAGCGGCGGGAAGTTAGACTGAAAAGGGGCGGGGCCTGTTTGGGTGCCGCCCTCTTTGAGCTTGATCGGATTGATCGGGGGCACGAGGGCAGCCCCTGTAGTTTGCGGTGTGGCCGGACTGGCCACAAAGTATGCATTCAGATGGGGAGGGAGTATCAGGAGTGTGATTGCACTCCTTGGTGAAGTGAGGCACCAGTCACTTTACGCACCTGGGCGGGGCGGCGCAGTTAACTGGCAGCGATGGCCTTGCCCAGGGTGACCGCAGCGGTGAGGCACCTCGATCGAGAGGCCGCATATAGTGCTGACCCCTCTGAATATCTCCTTGTATTTAGGGACGTTGGTGAGAACCAACAAATTGAGAGGGTGACGCCTTCCGTACCTGCTGTGCATTTTATTTGGGACTGCAGGTCCTCGAGGATGGCCTCGTTCGATAATTCGAACGGGACTCCCCTGAGTACCGTTCTAACGTTACGCTCTTCTGGGAGAGCGTAAGTGTGGTAAGCATATTGCTAACCGGTGAGAAGCTTTGTCAAATCACGGAAATCGTCTAACGACGAGACAGTCGCGAAGGGGCGTCCGTTTGACACACCATGTCATTGGAGGTGGGGGACGCGGGAGGGGCCTGTTGGGGTGCCTGAGGGGCGGCGGGGGTGCCTAATTTGGCAAAAATTTATGGCGAGAACATTCTGGGGAACCTGAATCCCCTGATTCGCGATGGAAGTAAGGAACTCTGTAAAGTGCTTTACAAAGTGCGGGTCCATTACGGAGGGGTTGGGGAGGGACAAAAATATGTGGTGCCCCTAATTCGGGCAGCACTGTTCCGTTACCCTGGGAAAGGCCCAGTGCACTGGGATCGGAATTTCGGGTTCCTTAAAGGCCTGAAGGGCCTAAAAAGCGCACTGGGGCAACGCTAACAGGCTTAGTTATCACCGTTAGGTATCCACCTGTTCACGGAGAACTTATGACGACTCGTAGTCCTGGAACGCAGAGCTTGCCGAAGTGGCGACGGCGACGACGAGCTGCAGGCGACGATGCTGAGGTTGCGTCGTGAAAACAACGGTCTTGTGAAATTAGGACGGTACTGTACGAACACTAACGTCGTGAAAACGACGATATGAAATAATGCTCGGGTAGCGCAGGGGCTAAAAGAGCAGGAAAGCAGACAGCGACGCACATGCGAACGAGTCCGCACGCAAGTCGATTCTGTTGATGATCTGAATGCTCAGATAACTTTTATATTGAGAATAATTTTGACAATTGACAAGACTTTTCATACTGTCAAAATTATTCTACTGACAAAAGTTATCTGATTGAACAAACAGCTCTTAGTCGATTAGTACAACAGTACCAATTACAGTCATTGTTTGTATAAAAAATTTATACAGTAATTAATGTTCAGATCCGTTTATATTTGACTAGCTTTTGTTTGGAGCTTTACTCGCATATTTCAACATTAAGTAGGTACCATATTTCCTTTTCTATATTCCTGACAACGTGTTTAAAAATGTAATCATGCAAGTTGAGTTCAGTAACAAACAAACAGCCGTTATGTGGCTAGATTGTCAAATTTAAAAAGTTTTGATTAATTTTAGAAACTTCATCATTTAAAAG
This sequence comes from Marasmarcha lunaedactyla, assembly GCA_923062675.1. Classification (NCBI taxonomy): domain Eukaryota; kingdom Metazoa; phylum Arthropoda; class Insecta; order Lepidoptera; family Pterophoridae; genus Marasmarcha; species Marasmarcha lunaedactyla. The sequence continues at coordinate 6,476,677 of OV281342.1, read as the reverse complement.
TTGGGTACAGTCAAAATATTAAGTGATTTTGTTGGGAAATTAGGATGATCACAAAGTTTAATGCTTCAGTTTGGGTACAGTCAAAATATTAAGTGATTTTGTTGGGAAATTAGGACGATAAAAAATTACGTTACTTGTTTATATTACCAATTCAAAAATAACAGGAAATTTGATGCTCATGAGCTATGGCGCGACGTGACACCGGTGAGCTTTAGTAGACGATACTTCGAAAATTCATAATAATAGTTTTATCCAAAATAGAATAATGCCAAAATTAATACAAGAAATATCTAAATACTATATACTCGTTTTGAGTGTCATCGAATAATTGTTGTTCAGTTACTTTTAGTTTATATTTTTCTGTTTTCTTTATAACCAAATAGGTTTCTTTCGAAAAGGTAAAATTTAAAAAGACCTAGAATAAATTTATAAATACGAAAAGTTACACATAGCGGTATTTCTTTGAGTCCATAATATAAGCTTGGTGCACCCACAGTACATAACTACTTTTTACTCCATTCAATCTAAGGAAACTTCTAGAAAAAAAACTGATAGTTCAGGGAACGCGTTTCCACTGATGGAGAAGGGTGAGCAGGCCGCGCCCATGAACAAAAATGTAATCTATACATACTAATCACTTCAGTGAAGTTGATATTGCAATGTAGATCACGCGGTGTGATTCGTCGGTTTGAGTAGCGCGTCACCGCTACAGTAGTAATAAAAATTGTCCTAAGAAGTTAATTGAGTCGAGAAGTAAATCATTTTAACCCTAAGACAAACAATTTATAATTAATGTTAAACTTCGGTGAAATGAAATACCTTTTCGTTCCTTTTTACTTTTTACTTCCACTATTAGGCATTTTTGTAAGCGTTTTTATATTTAAAAGGTAGGACAAGCATCATGCATGAACTGCTATGTGCCCATGAATCAATTCAGGCAATAGCCTGACTTTTGCGTTGCCACAAAACAGAGTCCGGTAACGTACCTTTACTCTTTATTATATCTTTGGTTTGAGGTATTTTATTGTAATTTTTTTACAAAATTTAACAGAGATACTGAAACTAACTGAATTCTTATGTCCTATCTCTCCTAACTTAACCTTTTTTTAACCTGGTTTTCGTCTTCTTCCTTTTCTTCCCCGTGTTGCCATGATGACAACTATTCAACGACCGAAAAATGATTTATTTTTGCAAATTGCAATTTTGTCTTGGTATTTCTGGCAAGTGACAAAATGGTGCAAGTTATAGAAACTATGTTCTATAATGTGCAGAAACTCAAACTGCAAAAATAGGCTTCAAGACTATATTTAGCTACCTGGTATAATACAGAAATTTTATTGAATACCGAATAGAATTAGAATGTAAACATATATTAGGTCCTTACATATGAAATTGGCGTTTTGTCGTACTGTCCACTTTGATCTGTATTATCTCCTCTTTGGTTTAGAATTCTAATTTCAAGTTTATATTTACTTACTATTTACTCACGCATTTGTGTTTCGAAAACCGTAATTCATTTTTTCTTTGCGTCACTTAGTTTACAACATGGAAAACTTACGCGTTATTTACGAGAATGAGTACGACCGTGTCACCAGTGCTGCAGAGACGGCTCGAAGTATGAATGCTGTGTATGGCAGTGGTATCGCCAAAGAAAATACAGTGCGTTTTTGGTTTCAACGTTTTCGTTCTGAAAATTTTGACCTGTAAAATAAGCCCCGTAGATGGCTGGAGACCAAAGTTGATTATGAAGAATTGAAGGCTATTGTGGAAGTGGATCCATCGCAAGTCACGTCGAAGTTAGCTGTAGGTATTAGTGACAAAACTGTTTTAATCCACTTGAAGCACATTGGAAAGGTGAAAAAGCTTGAGAGGTGGGTACTGTGGCGTTCGGCTTCTTTATGTCGCCGCTGCCGATAGTGGCAACTTAAAATCAAAGTAAAATTCGATTTTGAATTAAAAAAATACCACATTCCCTGACATTAAAAGAAAACATGGTCAGTCGTTTTACGGACCGTTCCCGTGTTTGGTCGATTTGCTTATATAGATAGTTACAAAATAAATACCAAACCAATAATAAAAATCTTTAAATCTCGCTGCAACGCCCCCCACAGAACCTCATGAATCTCATGCAACGAACCTCCACAGAACCTCATGAATCTCATGCAACGAACCTCCACAGAACCTCATGAATCTCATGCAACGAACCTCCACAGAACCTCATGAATTGAGCGCAGCAAACCGACAAACGCGCGTCGACTGCTGCGTTACATTACTCAACCGGCACAATAATGGAAGGATTTTAAATCGAATCATTACCTAATAAACTGGATCCTGTACGACAATCGGAAACGCTCATTACAATGGGTGAACCCTGGCAAACCAGCCAAATCCTACCCCAAGCGACAATTGACTCAAAAAAAGTTACTTGTGAACTTTTGCTGGACCAGTGCCCGTGTCGTTCACTACATCTTTCTTAAATTTGGCCAGACGATTACGGCAGATGTCTATTGTTAGCAACCATGCAACTGCAAACCACGGTGGGAAAGCTAGCTGCTAAACAACCGTGGCTGGTCAATCGCTCTAGGCCGATGCTGCTTCAGCACAACTTCTTGCAAGGGAAAAATTCAAAGATTTTATTGATTCCCGTCCGAATTGGTTTTTTTAGTAAAGGGATCAATTAATTACCTATGGGATGGCAAAAGTGTAGCGTAGTTTCAATAAAACACAAAATTCTCTCCTGTGTTTATTTTTTTCGGTAAAATTTAAAATATACAAAGATGCCTGTAAATACAAACAGAAAAATATAAACAAAATTGAAATAAAAAAATAGTCACACAAAATAGAACAGAAATATTAATACAATTAAATTTGATCTGAAAAGAAAAAATAACAATAAAATAAATTTTAATGAGTGAGAATCCTTACCAACAATTTTGGCTACGCACACTCGTGAACGTAAAAAATAGGTTTCTTAAAAAGAACTTTGATTATCGATAATAAAATATCTTAACTATATAATTTTGAATGATAAACTCGGAAAAAATAATAAATAAATAGATTCAAGTTGCTTTGATGGATAATATTTCGTGACTGACTTGTCAAATCAAAACATTGCCGTTCTCCGACACTACGTAATTCCTAGTTTAAAATTACGTCGGAAACGACAAAAAAATAAAATTTACTGACAAAAAGAGGTCGAAATAGACAACCGTCACAATACCCCGGGGGCCGGGAAAAAAAAAAATCTGAAAGATTTTTTTTAGTAAAATTTCAAATTCAAACCAAATCAAAATAAACTGCATATACATATCGAATTTTAATATATAATCTGCTAAATGAAAGAACAATCAAAAACAAAAAAAAAAAATAATAATAATTAAAAGCAAAATGAAAATTAATATTAACATCCTATAGAAGAATTTTTTTGAAAATACATCCTGTATATATAAAAAAATAATATTGATATATTGCATATCAACAAATTATTTAATAAAAAAAAAAACAAAACAGACGAGAGAGAAAAAAAAATCCTAAATAATTATCTTAAATTACATGGTTCATGAATGATAAAATTTTAAACATGTTCCTGAAATATACAATGTTAATATACATCGTTCAACTCCATCAACGTACATTATAATTACAACATACATTCTCTTTCATACTAGTCTTATTCCAACTACTGGAAATAAAACATCATGCAGTTAGAGTTGCTTATGAGGAATCGTATCCTAAAAAAGTCAACTCAACAGAGTTGAACGCAACGGCAAAAGGCTTTAATAGTTGCCATCCGCTGAAAATATTAATAGCTTATGGCTTCTTTAACGTGTCGCTAAAATCCCGCACGGTGATTACTATAAACAAGTTTCAGTTAAAGACTGAAATAAATATGCCGGAAAGCATATGAAAATAATTCTCACAGGAAAGTGATTCAAGTGTATAAATAATACACATAGGTATGGTTTAGTTTAACGAGTTACCTTAATAAACGCTCGTGCAGAAGGCTTAATTTTACAAGTTGCAAACTGCTTGAAAAAAAAAAATTGAGAAGAAAAAATTAGAATTGCAAATATTAAATAAATTACACAAAAAGTTAACCTAATACTACGATGATGATAATTAATTATAAGTTTTGACCAACGTCAATGTTAATGGTATAGCCAAACGATAATGAGGTGCATAGAAAAAAAAAAATAAGACAAAAAGAATCGGCTTATGCTCGCCGTGAGATAATTAGCTTTTCTCTCTCTCAAAAAAAAAAGTTAAAGTGAAATAAATTTGTTAATAGTCGTTATGCAGAAAAGAGCCTTAAAAATATACGTATTTTCAAGTGATGAAAATGAATAGAAAATGTTATTTAAATAGTGAAATTACTGGGTTATAGAATGTTGTGTCTTCAGAAAATTTCTTCAAGGATATTATAACGAAAGAAACTAAAGAAACTTAAATGTCTGAATAATTTAGCAGTATTTTGATATATTATAGTAGATATATTATAGTAGATACATATATAAATATATTATAGTGAATGTTAATGATTGAAAATGGTAACAAATAAAGTTTTATGCCTGACCTCAATAATAATTATAAAAAAATTATTTTTAATGTTGCAATTCTTCTGTTCCTTTTGTTCCTTCTGTTCCTTCTGTTGCAATTTCTCCTCTCATCTCAATAAGCTACGTTTGAATATTCGGGCGCCAGTATGTAGCGTAATTTCAATAAAACACAAAATTCTCTCCTGTGTTTATTTTTTTCGGTAAAATTTAAAATATACAAAGATGCCTGTAAATACAAACAGAAAAATATAAACAAAATTGAAATAAAAAAATAGTCACACAAAATAGAACAGAAATATTAATACAATTAAATTTGATCTGAAAAGAAAAAATAACAATAAAATAAATTTTAATGAGTGAGAATCCTTACCAACAATTTTGGCTACGCACACTCGTGAACGTAAAAAATAGGTTTCTTAAAAAGAACTTTGATTATCGATAATAAAATATCTTAGCTATATAATTTTGAATGATAAACTCGGAAAAAATAATAAATAAATAGATTCAAGTTGCTTTGATGGATAATATTTCGTGACTGACTTGTCAAATCAAAACATTGCCGTTCTCCGACACTACGTAATTCCTAGTTTAAAATTACGTCGGAAACGACAAAAAAATAAAATTTACTGGCAAAAAGAGGTCGAAATAGACAACCGTCACAAAAGTGCATAGATAACAAAGATATTTTGATTGAATAAATATATTATATTTAAAAAAAATAACTTTATGTTCCTCCCTTACAAAACGTCAATTTCATATGTAAAGACCTCATATTACAAAGATTTAATTATGAGGCACTTATTAAAGTAAATTTAATCACGCTCCCGTTTTAAACGAAAGTTATTTGATTAAGACTGTGTTCGCTGGTTAAAATTTAGATTGAGCAAGGGATACAATTTCGTACATTATACCACCAAAGTAAAAATGTTGAGGTTATTATATATTTTTTTATGTATTTTTAACATAAAAAAGCATATATAATACAATAAATACAATAAAGTTTTATTTCCACCAGCACAAAATTCAATGCACAAAATTCAATGCGATGGACATTTAGCATTGACATAAAAACAAATGGGTCTAATACAAAATTGACGTAAGAGTGTCCTTAGTCAACTCACACATTTACAGGATTTTGAATAAATTAAATCAGTTGAAATTTAAATCGTGTATCGTTGGATTACAGCTGATTATTGCTTAGCACATTTTTTCAATTTATGTAGCTGCAGTTAAGAAGTTGACAATAAAATCATCTTATGCAGCTTCGACTACTTAGAGCGTTAAAATTTTGTCAGTTTTTACCGAGCAATATGTCATTTTTGACGTGTTGTCGGGCGGAAATAAAATAAAGACTGCTATGATATTCACACCATTATTGCATTTTCAATCCATTTTTGCCCGGACGCTTTCGAATGCAGACCCGAAGTCTATTTGTTTGTAAGTCACTGCAACATAGTCATTTAAGGAATGCTTTTTTATAATACTATAGGTCCAGTGTTTACGTCCGAACTCAACTTCTGAAGAAAATACGGAAGAGATGATGATGATGTAACTCATCTCATAAAAAAGCGCACTAAAGTGAAAAACTTCATATTTTTATTATTACAACATAACTTCAGAATAATATAAATATAAAAAAATAATGTATAATATATATTCTACTTTCTTTTTCAACCAGAAAATTAAACTAATTTCAACCAAGAATATTTCTTTATTTAGTAACTTAAATGAAATTTCTGTAGCTACCTCTAATAATAAGGTAAGTGTAGAGCTAATTCAGGGTAAGTCATCACAAGGTCAAGACGGAATGATAAGGTGATGAGATAAGGCGAGAGTAGTTGCTGGGCACATTTTTAAGTACTCGTGCAAAGACAAGAGCAATTTTCAATGATATTTATACAGGGTGAAACAAAAGTCGTAAAAAGAAATGTTTGTTTCTACAGGGGGTAACATAAAGGAAGCGTTATACTTAAGGGTCAGTAAATATACCATTGTTAGAATATACTGTAAAAGAATTGGAGTTATAGGGGTTGGTTAAGATTTCCTTAATTATTTATTTAAATTTTTTTACTCAACATTTTTGACAGCCCTAAGTGGTTTTCATATCTACCTATGCATGAGGCACGCGAGGCGGCACTCGGCGCGGTGCCGAGCGCAGCCGTCATCACTTACCTGCCACTTAGTACCACGTGATGCGATGCGACTGGACACGATTTTAGTTACTTTAATGATATGAAATAAAAAAATAAACTCGTATTTTTTTATTTATTTGCGCCTCGCGCGCCTTATGAATAGGTAGGTATGAAAACCACTTAGGGCTGTCAAAGATGTTGAAGTAAAAAAAAATTAAATGTGTGAAAGTCCAGTGTGTTAACCAGTGTGTTGTGTAGTAACCAGCCCCAATAACTCTAATAGTGTATTCTAACAATGGTATATTTACTGACCTTTGAGTATTATGCTTCCATTATGTTACATCCTGTATAGTAGTATTTTACGACAAATTCATTGCATTAACTCTAGAAGCATACAATCAAACTTATTTATTGATAGTAATTTTAAATAGCAAAATACCAACCTTATGGTCACCCTAAGATAGTATATTGATAATGATTAATCTTTGTAACATGCTATGGGTCTTTGACAGTTTAACGTAGCAATTAGGATGACCATGAGACTCAGTAAATTTAAAACAATTTTTTTAATTAACGAATCATCAAACAACGTTTGCATAATTTTGACTGTTGTCACCTCCACATGTTTAAACAAAAGTTAAACAGTGAGAAACACATATTTCCGTTTACGACATATGTTTCACTCGGTATACAAGCATATTAATACATTGTAAAGTTTTATAGAAAATAGTATGTTGATACGAAGCTTAATTAGCATCGGTGCGCAAGGGTCAAGGCGCTGCCTTCTCAACGTGGGTTCGATTCCAATGGCTGCCAATGATATCTCACAAATGAAGTACATTACTGACTGCTCCAAGGGTGAAGGAAAAACATTGTGAGGGGATCCCCGCACTTAATACGCGTGTCAAGTCCGCCAACCCGCATTAGGCAAACATGATGAACTGATGATGAGGCAAATATTAATGACGGTGATAATAATGGCCTCCAGCCTCGTTTCACATCCAGTTGACTAAGGCTGATGTTCTTGCAGTGGGTTAGTATCACGTGCTCGTCTGCTAATTATGAACATTTGAAAATAATTAAGTACAATATTTAAAAGCTGACTAAACTTAACTAGTTTCCAGTAAAAAAATGAAGTAAAGGAGTTTCGCTCAGGGGAAAACAGGTTACCGTTAGTAATTTTGCCTTTGCAAGCTCTCAGTTTGGGAGTATGGACTAAACTGTAAACTTAAACCGAAAGAGGACTGAATATCGAAAAAATTTTGCCAAATAAATAAAAAGTTGGCTGTTAATAAAAAATATTTTTTTCAGTCAAACTACAATTTGAAATTTGTGAGATAGATCCATTTCTATTGACTTGTAGGTTTAGAGGGAAAATTCTTCGCTATGTCTTCCATAGATAAATCTACTACTCGACCAAGCAAACTAGACGAACGTCGGAGTGCTGCTCCTCTTTCCAATCAATTACTACTAATAAACAAAATGAGAACTGCCAGAGAACATACTCTATACTTTGATAACTTTGTCAGATAACTAAATACTAGCATAAAATACCGAATTAAATAATAATATCCACATTCGAAATACATGACGTCACGTTTGACAGTCGTCTATTATGCGCATCACACAATTTGGCAGCTCTGAAGTTAGCTGCAGTTCATGTTTAAAGTCTGCTGCCCACGCCCCGCACCCCGCACACTCCCACGCTCGTGTTCTGTGGGTAGAGCGTCTCGTAGATACTTCAGAGCCGCCATGTTGCGTGTGAAAATATTAGTATTATACTTTACAGATTATAATAAAAATAACAATCTTTAACTTAGAAAAGAACAAAATTAAACCAAATAAGATGTGCTAAGATGACTATTACATTAATGAAGTTATTATTCACTTTTGGATAAAACATCGCAAAATATGACTAACTGTTATCAAAAAAGTCTAATAATTTATCGAAATTGTGTTTGCTTTAGCTCACCGAACTCATCAAGTCGCGGTCGCGTCACATCTCGCAGGCATCCAATTTGCTTTTTTTAGTTTTAGTAATAAAAACGTCCATTTTGGCGTCTTTCGTCTTTCGTCGTTTTTTTTACTATCTTATTTTCTTAAAGAAATCTTTTTCATAATGAAAATATTTACGTGCGTTGATATGTGAGTTTTTACATTTTAACCGTACCTATAAACTTTTTGATGATTAGGTTTTTAAACAGGCACTGGCACTTAATATTTCAGCCACATTATGGCAGTTTGTTTTTTAGTAAATTGATAATGCTTTTATATGAAAGTGCTTTTCCTCACGTACACGTTGAAAAACTTCGTTATTGCTTATCGTTCCTGAGGCTTCAAGCAAAATTTTGAAAAATAAATAATAATAATAATAACTGACCTAAGCATAAGTATTGACTGTACGGTTGTTTTATACAAAGAAAGATTTGAAATATTTTGATTTTAAATAAACAAATAAATGAGGCTTTTGACTCGGTAGCCGTAATAACATAAATTAATTCCTTATACAATACAATTAAGTAATTTAATACAATTTCAAATTCACAAGGATTCCAACTTTGGGTTGGTACATTTTACACGCAATCTATAATTCTCACGAAATTATCGTAAAATGGTACAAACTATCTCCATGATGTAAACCAGACTGTTTGAATTCATTTTTTTGTTGAGCAACTGAATTTTAAATATTTTACTATTAGAGTACACCTTGTAATCTTTATTAATCTGTTTACGGCGAAAACAAAAATCTTTGCTACAGGAGATAAACAACATTATTGCGAATGTTTAACACCTTGAGGCTATAAAGTTTTGACCTCGTTCGGCTGAGAGCAAGTCAAACTTAAGCTGCGACCCATTGAAGCGGGGGTTTGAATTATCTACGCCTTACAAAGGCCATCAACGAAACGTCATAACCACCTTTCAGCCATTGTTGAGTAATAGGTTTAAGTAAAGAAGAGCGTTTCTGAACATTTAGTTTAGAGAAAAATTATGTATCGATCTGGTTAAAGAATCCAGATAAAAAAATTCATACACGTAAACTTGCGCACGTAAATCTCATGAAATTAATTTTTTTATCCGTTTTATTTATCAAGCTGGAGCGAAAATTGATTCAAAGGCGCTTTTAATTTGACCTTGTTAGATCGCAGTGACAAACTAAAGGATAAAATTTCAATATGTGTATAAGGCCGACCGACTCTCTCTTATTAAAATGAAAATAACATTATGGTACAAATTCAGACATTAAAATACATATTTTAAAACAATTTTTCAGATTTAATTTTTATGTTATTTATTAATGTCCATCCATTTTTAAACATTTGCAACAGATAAACATGCTTACTAAACATAAGTTATATTGTACAAGACACCTTTCCAAAACTCTATATCCCATTACACACTCATGAACACAAATGCACAAAAATGCGCACTAGATTTCATTACTTTCTTTAAATAAAATTTTAGGCATTAAAACAAATTGGTGTTGTTGCCCGCTCTCAACATTTTTTTATAATCTCACAACAGAGATCAACTGAACTGTCTAATCTGAGCCATTTATTACAAAACCACGAACTATAGGGGAATCCGGAATAAAGTACACATAAATCAAAAGTACGCCTAATTGTTTTCCATAAAGCATATTTCACGAATATTTATTTGAAACTACATGCGCTCCTTTCCGGTTCGTGTGTGTTTCTTCTTTTGTTAATTCTTTTGTGTAAATTGTTTGTTTTAATTGGAATATACCCATAGAGCCTCCAAAATAATAAATATTGTATTTAATTTAAAAAATTATTGTCACAAAAAGCCGCAATAAGACATACATAAAGTTGAAAAACTTTATACGACATAATATTTTATTAACTACTGTAACTCTGTTTGTTATCCAAGGACTGCATCGCCTTTCTTTGAATACTAAAAAAGTAATGAAATTGTTCAGATCTAATGAACAAATTAGTGATTTATAACGATTTATAACTATTTCCAAGCGAAGGTGCACGATTCTTAATTAACGGAATAACTAATTAATGCAGTTGGTAATGCAAACTGACAATATAACTATGTTTCTACAACTTGATGCTTAGTATTTTAAAGTCCGTTAATAAATTCATTTATAAATGGCTTATATGATATTCATTCGTATTTGCTACATTATGTATGATTAAGTTATATAACTTATTATACTAAAGTATAGTACAATAAATGTTATTGCCACCATATCTAAAAGTTCTCCAATAGTTACGGAATTCCAACCATTAAAAATTTTTGGTGATTGAACCGCGGGTACTAAGGCTTTTCTGTTTAGCAATATTAGTCCTTTAGAGATCCTACAAACACCAAAGAGTTCTCTTTGACAGCTAACAATGTAGGCCTACACCCTTAATAATCACTGGAGGGATATCAGCCTCTCCCAGCTCAGGGGTGGTGTCAGACAATTGTAGGCCATCACGCCTACTGCGGTTTGGCAGACTTCATATACCTTCATATAAATGTATAGGTGCATGGGATTATTTTACTACTATTACCAACTTAGGGGTGGCGTCAGACAATTGTCGGCCATCACGCCTACTGCGGTTTGGCAGAGTACAGATACCTTCATATAAATTTATAGATGCATGGGATTATTTTACTACAAAATTACCAACTTATGCATGGCGTCAGACAATTATAGGCAATAACGACTACTGCGACGTCGACTGCTCTGTTCTTCCATCGATCGACGTCGATCGATTGGTGTGGTAACACCCTAAAAGGGGTATATTTTAAAAATTATAATTAAATCTCCTGTCACACAAATTAAAATCAATAAGGCACATTTTGAAATTATATAAATTAGGCGCGACGACGAGCGAAGCGAGGAGGAGCAGTTAGTCAGTATGTAGATAGTGTGGCGCGAGCTTAGCGAGCGAAGCGCTAAGCGTTTCAGTACATAAACTACATACTCAAGAAATAACTCGGTACAAAAAACTAAATAAACTTTCTCATTTCCAGCTGACTACTTGAATGCTCGAACGTATAAATTGATGTGCTCATGCAGTTTTACAAGGCGTTTGTTATTGCAACTAATATTATTCGGAATTTTGATATTCGGGATTTGTACTTATGATATGTCGGATTTTTTATGGTTCGGTATTTTCAAATTCGGCATATTAATTTTCGTAATTATAAACATTCGGAATTTTGAAGTTTCGAAGAAGGAAAATTCGGAATTATGAAACGAGGAATTTTCATTTTCGGAATTATGAAACATTCGGTGTTATAAAATTCGGATTTTTAAAATTCGTGATTATGACTATGGGAAAAAACTTTTTCGTATTTATGTTGTGTACCTGTTTTTATAATGAGGTTTCTAAAATTGACAATATATAATAAAATTTCCTATTGACAAATTTAAAGAAACTATAAAGCAAAATTTTATAAACTATATTATAAACTATCCGATTATTTGGATGATACAAGCCCCTGGGTATAATTCCCTCATTAACAGGATTTTTCTAGTATTTGTAACAAAACATGTGTAATGTGTCTGTTTGCTCGTTGAGTTCTTCGTCTCGATGAATACCTAAAGCGTCATTGTCACTAAAGTACGTCTTCTTATGGTAGCGTCGGGTGACGGGTCGCTTACTTCCCTCTAATATGGTTGAGGAGGGCGATGGCTGGATCCCGCGTTAACTCGTGAACGGGTGCCGTTTCAGCGTGTTCGTCGTTTAATACTTGGGGGAAGGCAGACTTGCCGAGCTAACAGATGCAGATAAGAATAATTTTGTACAGACATAAAGAGACTCTGTAAATTTATTTTGAACAAATATACCCGTGAAGTTTCTTGCCAATTCTTCTTTACGAAGGTTTTTCCGAACTGGTGGTAGAGTCATGTTTTATTTGACGTCAATAAGAACAAGTAATTGTCAATGTTGAGAAATAAATATTTCATTTCATTTATGTATAGTTCGCACATGGCAGCTCAAGAGCCTTACCTAAGTAATCTGCATCATTATTAAGTTTTCTTACAAATAAAACCGTTTACCCTTTATGTTATTCTTTCTACTTATGTTATTTTCAAGTTTTATATTTAGTTCCAAAATATTTCTCATTTAATTCAATTTTATTAATGAGTATTATTCAAATAACTTACCTAATATTTTCATTACAATTTTTTATCTCGAAAGTTGCTTTTTGGGTTGATTCTTTTTTGCAAAGGTATGTACAATTGGTGGTTCCTACTTCACAGAAACTTGAAACAACTTTCTTCTGTGAATAAGGTCACGTGGAAATACTAATTAACAGAACAAAACAATACGTCTGACAGATAACTTACTGCCAAAACGAGTGCATTTAGACAAAGGCCTAAGATCCGGCGTTCCGCTTAGAAATATGGTGGACCAGGCTAACACTATAATCGACACTAGTTTTAAAATTAACTACGGATATTATATATTACTATAGATATTTCCTGGCTCACTTATGCGAAGAAAATATAACAACCTTCCTCCTTACATTGCCAAATTGCGTACTATACAAAACACAATCAGAAAAAACAGGACGTCAGCAACGTTGAATACCTGTCAAAAGCTATTTCAATAACAAAACTGCCCACGCCTGCTGCTTTCTATAGACTACATTAAACTTCAATTCCATTGTAGTTCATTTTGATATTTTGCTACAAATTTTCCTGTGGCCTTTATACTCGTAGTAGCAAAGAAGACAAGGCTTCATAAATAATATAAGTCTAATGTTTGTTGTTAAAATGATAACCTAAACAGATTTATACATTTTAGCATATGAAACATTTTGGCAGTGCTCAATAAGTCGCCTGTATCGGATTCATTTCGAGACTGAAAAAGAGTTATGTAAGTAATGTTCGTTCATTCAAATCAATTCTTTTCGAGTTCCAGTTATTGAAAAAAATTACAAATGTTTGTAAAAGTTCGTCAGAAAAATATAAGCAAATATCTAAGTCATGTTACGTTATACTGTCGAAATTTGGGACACCCTGTAGACTGTATCCGTGTAGACTCTATCTCAAACAATAACAAGCATCAATACACGACGACGTCATCGCTTACCTCGTGGAATTTCAGAACAATTGTAGCCCATATTACTTTTTAATTCCCGACGCAAAAATATGGGTGTATAAGTTTTACGTGTAGATCTGAGAATCTGTGTATTTGTGTATCAGTCTGTGGCATCGAGTACATACGAGTAGTAAAATTTTGATGTAGTTCTTTTTTATTTAAGATCTGAGTTAATCGAGAGTACTCGTAACCATGTTTGAAGAAAGTCGCTTCAGCCGTTCAAAAGCAATGCTCACCTTTTTCCGTCAACAGCGAGTTCTAAAATTTAAATAATATAATAATTTATTATTCCAAATAAAGTATTATAAGTTACATTTGCATAGTTACACTTTTTATTCTTAAACTAACAATTACAACTTATTACACACTCCGTTAAAAGGTGGTAAACAGCGTCTTTTACCCCACAGTGAGCGCAGTTCGGGCTATCTACGATTTTCATCATTCTTAAAAGCATTCAACGGCATGTGCCCGGCGCGCAATCTATGCTAATAATATACCAATAATACCCTGGCCAAGCGATCTGCCTCTTCATTACCCCGTATTGACATATGACGGGAACCATCACATGATGGCGCCCGTCTGCGGGCAGAGGCACACCTCTGTGAGTAGAATGAAGGTGTTTAGGTGTGTTCGAGAGTTGTTGAAATATAATAAATAAATAAATTCTTAACATTAATAATTATATAAGATAGTAAATAGTAGTAGTATTTGAAGTGGTGTAGTTTGGTTCCAACTATATAGTCATTGAGAAAAAGTTTTATTTTTAAAACTTATTGTACCAACAAAGCTGTAGGTTTTCCTGAAACAAAATATGAAATAAATAAGAATAAAATTATGAAAATGTGTACCAACACCAAAAAATAAATGTAGATTTCTAATGTAATTAGTATTATTGAGGACTTTAGTGTTACAACATTGTAGCATTAAAATCACAAAATACAATATAGTATAGATAAAACATGAAACGAGTTATTGATATCTGCGATACTCCGCAAAAGTTTATCTGATAATAGGATTGGCGTATTAAGCTTTGGTAAGCTATACACATAGAAATAAATATTTTATCACTCATTATAAATTCGAATAAAATGTATTTCTTTGCAATAAAATTTAATAAATATAGTTTTCGTGTTATATTTATTCTTTAATCATCCGTCGTCATTTTTGATAAGATCGATGATCCTTGCCAAGGGAAATGTTTGGGATAGCATTGACTGTAACAAATTAATAAAACTATAAAAAATTAGGGTAATAGTATAACAACAGACAGACAAAACTAACTCTCAACCTTATAACTCAGGGATTTACTTTCATTACTTAAGGTTTATTTCACCAACTGTGGTACCTCGAGGATTATTCATCTCACCTTTTTCAAGAGATTTTACATATATCGTTTCAATTGTGCCAGTCGTTAACATGATATAGTAAGTGTCATCTCCGCGTCACGCGCCACTACTATTTTTCCTGTACGCACACTACGATGTACAGCCCAAAAAAGTAGAAGGGCACGACTAATTGGATGACGCTTATTATATGCTATATTATATATTATATGCGATATAATTGTGTCTCATTTAAAACCTGTTCAGGGAGGATTCACTTTGAGAAAAGTTATCTGCTTTTTGAGCGCTATACATACGTAAGCCGTAATTATTTAAGATTAATTACAAAGTTATCTGTATCTGTTCGTTTGATCCTGCATAAACAATGCGATCCCGTTAAAATTTCGTTATTAACATATGAAATATACAGGGAGTCCCGTAACTTGCACCACAATCTAAAATGAACTGAAAGTGTCACCATTTTTTGCCGCTTTTGGTCAGTTTTTTTGTTGCTGTGTAAACAAACAAGCAGATACTTTTGTATTTTCTTTTCTAAATATTCTAGAATAGATCTACTATCTACCATATATATCATTATCGTATCATTGAGAAAAAACAAATTATTCTCATTATTTTTACTACAAAAATTATTTACCTCTGCTTTGGCATTCGGTGGTGAAAAAAAATGTACTGGACTGTCACTGCACATTTAACAAAAAAATTACGTATTTAATAAAGATTTCAGCAAGGTATAATACTGGCCATGTCATTGTAGAAAAAAAAGCAATTGCCAGTTTTGTGCCAAAACTGTTCAGTTTTTCGTGCAAGTTATGGGACACCCTGTATATTATGAGATGCCTTACAGCGCAGTCTCCTCTGTCCTGATATTGACATTTTACTATTTTGAAATCACAATTAGAATAAATATTGAAGTTCGAAGGGAAATGAGATATATTTTCGTTCCCTAGTGGTTTAATTGAAATGTTTACAATTGAGGAACAAAGTAGTTGGCGTTTTTGTAAGAGTTTTTATATGTTAAAGGTAGGATTTTATGTTATATCTTTCTTTATATTATATCTATGATGGAGTAATTAAAATCAGTGACGCAACGGTAGTTGAAATGAAAAGCATGTAAAAAGTAAACATTAGATGAAACGGAAACAAAAACAAAAGCGGAAGCGTTACAAAACATGGTGCAGCAGAAACTCCATAGTCTTTGTTAGTAACCATTTCAATACCTGAATCGTACCAGTCAAATTTCCGATGTAAAATTTGTGCAATCGGAAGCAGAAACGGATATCAAAAAATGTGTGTTCCGCAGTTACGTAACCCGAAGAAAACCTAAAATTGGGAGGCTCAAAGTTAGAGAGGTAAATTAATATTGTTGATTGAAATGCATGTTTGAGGTAATTATTACGCATTTTTATTTGTTTTAAGACCAATTTTGGGTTTATCGAATTTGCATTTAATCAACGTATGATACCCGTAAAGCTTCTCGCCAGATGCTCTTCACGAAGGATTTTCCGAACTGGTGGTAGAGGCATGCTTTATATAACTTCAGCAAGAAAAAGTAATTGTCAAAGTTTGACATTTTGACAAGTTTGACAAAGTGAATTTAAATTTGTAAATCAACTTAACTATCAAAATTTATCTAAAGAACCGTTAAGTTTTATGACTTCTCCTAACGTAACGAACCGGCGTGTCAGTGTTGGCTGTGTAGTCAGCTGACTTATTGACCAGCGGGTTGGGATGGTGGGGAGCGTTGTCGAAGTAGCCTCTAGACACCAACAGTGGGCAGCTTGAGATCTTTACGCATTGACTTAAGAACCTATTTTGAATAACCTGCAACATATAGAAGGAAAACCACACTGGCATATGTCATGATGGGGTGGATGGAAGTTTAGTGTAAGCTTATCTTTAACCGACATTTAACTCTTCTTGCAGAAGTGAGGGTGCAGCCTACCCATGACGAAGGCGGCTCGGTCCCGGACTAAAAAAATTAATCGTTATTACACTTACTTAATGAGTGTCTATTTTTGCACCTTACTAAATTCAAGTGTCATTAAAATTAAACTCAACTCATAATAAAAGGTTTCGTTTTTGCGTCTTTATACAACGTTGATAAAAGCGAGAGGCATTTAATGAAACCACATATACTATAAGTGCCTACTGTTAATCCGAAAATATTAAAAAAAAGTTTATGAGAAGTATACGAAAAAACGTTTTTCAAAGAACTTAAATACTTTAATAATTAAGTTAAAATGTAAACATCCTTTGTTGAGTAGCCTGCCGCCACCTGCGTAACAAATTGGCAACGTAGCATTTGAGTAGCATAGCGCGTGCGGCGGCAGGCTCACCGGCTCGCACAACTACCTACACAGCGGAGCGCCCGGGTTTGATGTGGATGATAATGTAAACATGTGTTGTAGGTAACGTTGGAAGGTATGATCAATGAAAATAATAAACAAAAATAATAAATGTAACACTTACACATTAAATCTTCAATTGTTCGAAATGTCCGCCGTTTGCAATGGTACACAAATTATAACGAAGTATAATATTGTTATTTAACCGTGCAATAAGGTCACTGTTTGTTGTTAAACTTTTTAATTTATTAAACGCTAAAATAATCCGGTTTTTAAGTTCCTCTACGGTACTCACGTCTGTCGCGTACACTTCACTTTTCACAAACCCCCAGATAAAAAAATCCATTGGAGTGAGATCCTGGGACCGTGGTGGCCATCGTACTGGTCCAAATCGACCAATCTACTGCTGTCCAAACATTAGTTTGGACAGCAGTAGATTAGAGTAGCTCTCTGGAAGACATCACTGAATGTGGAGGAGCTCCGTTCAATTGGTACCATAAATGCCGATAATCGGCTAAGGGTAGTTCTTCGGTTCTTCGAGATAACCGTGATCTGTACTTTCTTTTAACACCTTCACTGCAGCATCCTAAATGGTTAACTTTGAGCTGGTGCTATATAGGATACAATAGACCTGTTCATGAAACTTCCATAACCGCGGCATCGGGTCGATTATACCTGTCACAACTACTTGTGTGTTTCTTTAATTTTCTGAGCCAAAAATATAAAATCTAAACTTTTTTTTACTAATATGTATTTTTCATGAACACTGCTATATAGGTCTGAAATCGTAGGTAAATCTAAGATCTAGAAGTTTGAAAAAAACTAGATTTAAAACATCAGATATATTCAACCCGATACCGCAGCAAACTTACATTATAGCTAGTGATGTGCGAATAATAAAAGACACAATGAAACGTAAATTATCTTGTACCTACTAAGTATTATAGAAAAAAATACAATAGGTTTTGGGACAAATGATGTTTATGAAAACATTTTTGACATAGAATCTTCTTACAAACAAGACAGAACGATTTGACCTTTTTAACCTTATTCGCAGCTTCTTTACACGACATTGTTTTTCTTAGATCTTCATAACAACCGACGCAATTCCTTTTCTTTTCATGTTTTTCTAGTCTATGTATATTGTCTATACCTTCCTTTATGTTATTTTCTATTTCTTGATTTGTCGTTTCTTTTAGAGGTTTATTGGTCAAAGCTTCTAAAACCGCTTCAACAAAGTCTTTCTTAGTAATTTTAGAATTAGTTTTAAGGTTAAAAACAATCCAAGCATTAAATAGTGAAGTTCCAAATAACAGTTCAAGCATTACCTTTCTGTACCATTTCAGGCCACGTTTTAAAGTTGTATAGTAGGAAGACATTTGATCACTGTAGTCAATAACCTTTTTATATTTGTTGTAAGTTAAAATGCATTCTGGCTTGTATTTTTCCATATTAGTTTTTCTGTTCCTTTTACCAGTATTTATCAAAGTCGTATCATGTCTTTTACACGTTGTTATCATTACAACGGGTCTTTTGTCGACCCATTTTTTGATTTTTACCCCTTTTTTGTCCATCTTGCCTATTATTTGGCCCTTGGCAACCCTCTTCTGTTGCTTCTCAAAGTACCACAGACAAAAGTTTTCTAAGTTAGCAATGTCTCAGCCAACGTTACAGAAGTGTAAAAGTTATCAACGATTACAAGCCTTCCACTATCCTCAAAATCTTTGATGAGTTTGGTGGCTACCTTTTGCCCATGATTGATATCGGGCTGGCCAACTTCTTTTCCAGTATAAATAATAATGTTGAAAGTATAACCTTCAGCAGTACAAGACTTGTAACTTAACGCCATATGGATGAGATTTAGCTTTGAGATATTGGCGGAATTTGAGCCACCCGCGCCAAGAGATCATTGATTCATCTATAACGATCACTTTTCCTGGTTTAAGAACTTTTTTAAATTGTAACAGCAATTTATCAAAAATAGGTCGAACTTTGTAATGTTTATCAATTTCCGAGTTTACATCTGGGGAATTAAAGTACCGATATTTAAGAACAAGCAAAAATCAATCTCTACTCATAAGAGAAACAATGTAATAGTTTCTATAAATTGCTTTGGTAGACCAATAATTGTTTAGTGTCGGTACTTTTACCAATCCCATTGCAAGTAACACACCCAAAAAATTTTTAATTTCTTCTATATTAACCGGTTTCCAAGCACGTGCGCGAGCTTTTGGTTTCAACGATGATTCTTCTATGCATTTGACGGCATAGTTATTGGTTTCAGTTACCATTACGGAAATAATTTCATCGGTTATAAACAAACTTAAAAAATCCATAGGTGTTTTTGCTTCTTCTGGCACACATAACTCACATGATAATTCACTTTCATCAAGTGGTATAAGAGTAGTATTCGTGATATCTCCCCATTCATCATTAGTAGTTTCATTTTCATTTTGGGAATTTGAGTCAGTATTATCATTTAGTAAATCTTCGCATTCAAGTATATCATTATCATTATTCGAGTTACTTATATCTCAACTAGAATCACTGGTTGTATCATCTGAACTTTCACTTGGATAGTAATCATCATCAGAAGAGTCAACATCAGGAGTATTGGCTTTATAATTGCCTTTGATAGCATCGTTACTTTGTCGGTTATATTCGACAACATGACGTGTAGAGGTTGATGGTTGATTAAATGAATAATATATATTGCTTGTGTCTAGTTGTGGCTGTTTGTAGTAGGTGTTACAGGATCTCAGTTTTTTATTTCTTGAAAATTAATACTTTGTTTTGATGTTGGTGTAGAAACTAAATTGTACAGTTTTTCTTCGTCAAATGAAGCATTGAGAAATACCAAACTTGACATAGAAATGTCACTCAAAGACCCAAACTTGCTACATAGTGCCGATGGTATGGCATCAATAGTATAATCTTTTTGACAAATTGATGGCGACTTATTATCTTCAGGTCGTATTACGTATTTGTGCAACTTAGGTGTACGAAATATTGTATTTTCATTCAACTCACCCACAGTAGATGACGAAATCCCCTCAAATGGATTTGGTTCAGTGTCTGAGCATTTTGTGGCGGGCCGGATTACAATATTTTCCAAAACCTTGATTTGCCTAGTTTTTTGAGGTGGTTCATGTACTTCGACATTGCGTAAGACATGTAGCGTTGCACCTGAAGATGGGCTTGTGTATATTGATGAAGACAGCTTTAAATTTTCCTGGCGTAATTTCACTAAAGGTGGACTTTCTAACTGTTCATCTTTTTTTTGTGATAATAGTAACATACGTCTGGAACATTTCATTTTACTGGATATTTATTTTTCACTTATTTATAAAACTTTGAGCGTGCCGATAATCGTCCAAACAATAGGACATCACTAACTTGAATAATTAGTTTGCACCTTGTTTCTAGTGCTAATATCGGGTAATCGGGCATCGGGTTGATCGACCCGATGTTAGCAGTAGACGGTAAAAATTTGCTTCTGGTCGGTATCAGGACAAATCGACCCGCTACAATATTTTCATGTAATATTATTCTACTCGAAGAGAAGATACTAAAAATATTTTGGACCTTCTCTGGCTTAGTGATAGTTTTCGAAATATTAATGCCGCACGAGCGGGAGGACTAGATTTTTATCTCTCGCACCCGCGAAAAGTTCAGCATCGGGTCTTTTGTATCCTATGCCGCAGTGAAGGTGTTAAGGAAAGATTTAGTAACAGTATACTTCCTTGATGCGAACTGGCAACGTCGCATCGCTCGCGTGAATTTTGTCGTTTAGATAACTACGTATGCCTATAGTACAAACTTACGATCAGGTGATCGGGAAGATACAGAGTGTTTAAATGAAACTAAGTAAAAACTAAAAATCATTCCTGTGACTAAACTGTTGCTTACATTGATCTGATATTTGTTGTGTAGCCTGATAATGATACACAAAGTATGTGGTTTCATTTAATGCCTCTCGCTTTTATCAACGTTGTATAAACAAATGTATAATACAAACTTATAGTTGATAAACTTATAGTAACTCACAGTTATAGTTTACACGTATACATTAAAAAAAACACCATGTCTCGTATTTCAGGCAAGATTTATTTGCTTTCTTTGTTCATATGATAGAACAAAGTAACCAACAAACAAGAGTAATTCAATAAGGGAAATCATAAGTCAAGCCACAGATTTCTTTATTGGCCACGTGATCAAACTTTTAATTTTATAACTAGACCACCCGAAAATGAGATAGCCTCTAATAAACTAATTCATCTTTTTTGCAACGCCTACTAAATATTATATGGAAAGCGTAGTAGTTAAATTTGGGTTAGGTCAATGTTAGGCTGCATTTATCGCATGCGCGAGCCGAGCGAGCGAAGCGAGCGTGGTGAGAGAGCGCCAGGTGAAGCGCCATAATCAAAATTAATTCAAAATTTTATAGCAAATATAGTGGCTGGCTTAGTACCTAATTTAAAAGGCAATCCAGATATTTAGAGGCGAATAATGCTATTAGAAAGAAGTCTGTTTAATTAGCACCCCTTCAATAAAGCCCACGGGCACCTGACATATCGTCGTCTGAGGCACAGTACTCAACTATTTCAAAAGTTACAACGTTTCTAATTATTGCTAATTGAAAATACACAAACGCCTTCATGTATCATATTATATATTTAACTGTCTTTAATTCGCTGCATTTTATGAGACATTGCTAGCAGTAACACTATACTATACTAGGGAATACTAATTTGCCTACGTGTGATCCAATATTGTAAAGGCAAATACGATTAATTACTTCTGTTTCCGTTTTGATTCAAAGAATAGCGCCAGAAGCGAATCATAAGTAAATACGGATAATTAATATAAAACATTCCCCTTTGCTACTACTATTTTTACATTTATAAATATTTTTATATTTTTCCAATATTTTTAACTACAATATGAAAATTCAGTAATATCCTAATGTAAAACATTCATGCAAGTAATTGCCTTATAATTACACAAGTAGGTGCAAGGAAGGTCTAAACTGGTATAAACTCCTTTCCTTTTAAAGCGACATGCATAACTTATAATAAGCAGAATGTTATTAAACTTTGCTTACCTATCTACGGAGTTCAGCGCACTTGGCAAGCTCATAAAAGCATTATTCCGCTTACTCGTGGGTTATATTTAATGTGTAGTTATTAAAACTTATATAGTGCAAAAGATAAGGAAAAGTATTCTGTAAATAATAATAATAATAATAATCCCCAGACAAACACACCAACTGTATGGCCCCAAAGTAAGCAGAGCTTGTGTTATGGATAACAATACAGCGAACTGGGGGGGAACCCAGAATAAACATACATATATAAATATCAACAACCATGACCCGAGAACAAACATCTGTGTTCATCACACAAATGAATGCCCCGGCCAGGACTCGAACCTGGGACCTCCGGCGTATGAGACAGGGCTACTGACCACTACGCTACTCGGCCGTCAAGTTTCTTGTCAGTTCGTCTTCACTAAAATGCATTAAATTACAAGTACTAACATTGTAGATTTCAGTACAATTCACGTTTATAATAATAAAATTTGAAGCCATATATTTAAAAAAGCCATATATATATATATATATATATATATATATATATATATATATATATATATATATATATATAATAAAACAATTTAGAAATTGCAGTATGTGTGTACTGTGTAGGGATTTGGATTATTTTGATTTTCATGCTAAGAGGTTTTCAAAGCATACTTTTACTGTCTAAGGTGTGTAATATTCAAAATATCCCTTTAAACAGATACTAATTCAAGCAAATGTCTTTGATAAAAATGTATTTATTGTCTGGAGATTTATTTATCTATTGAAAAAATAAACCACTTTTTATTAATTTTCACTAACAGTCACCTATTATACAGACCGAAAAACGCCAATATATGCAGCGTAGCTTGATCTATCCAAGGCTTTTCATAGAGTTCAATGTATCGTACTTTTTAAAAAGCTTACCTCTCTTGGATTACCCAAAGAGCTTATAAATGTACTCAGGTATTGGTTTAATAATCAAACAAATTGGGTTAGATGGGGAGTTGCTGCATCTGATGAATGTCGGCTTGAGTGTGGTGTAATACAAGGAGGCTTAACATCACATTTCTTATTCAATTTATATGTTGATCAGATGATCGTTGAACTCACCAATACTATGGTTGGCTGTTCAATTGATGGAAAAATAATAAATAACATAAGTTTCTGAGCCCGTCGATCTACGTTTTGAGAAAGTTGTTAAGGTATGTGAGAATTATGCTGACAGGCATGGACTTATCCATAATCTTGGGGACTGGAACTGCTCGCGTCCGCAAGGTTTAGCCCTCGATGCCTTGTACGTGGTCCCTGGGTGGTGCTAAACGAGCAGTATCTTCTGGTGGTAGGCTTCGGCCGTGGCTTGTCACCACCCACTAAACAAAGCCATGCCGCCAAGTGACATGGTTGCGTTCCGGCATGATGTTTAGTGTAGCCATCAAGGAGGGTAGGTCTGAGTAATCGTGCTGCATCAGAGAACTGTCTTCAGCTCGTAATTTATTGACTCGCCGGATAACTGGTTTTGGAGGGAAGCGGGATCCGAAGAAACGGTGCACCGCTGGCCTACGCCAGTATATACCGGTCACATAGCGGAGATCGGGAGACAACGAGGTTCATAAAGTATCTCAGCGATGCAGCAGATAAGGTTCAGCAACGTTTTCCCTCAGCGCAGTTGGTGTTCCTGGGGGATTTTAACGCTCATCACGGGCAATGGCTATACCCGTATCAGGACACTGACCATGCTGAAAGAGAGAGGCTTTTAAGTTTTCCGTGACTCAAGGCCTCTCACAGCTGGTGCACGAGCCCACGCGCATCCCCGACCTTGCCGGCCACACTGCATATTGCTTAGACCTTCTGCTGACAAATGATCCTGACAGGTGCTCGGTGGCCGTAACTGCACCTTTAGGGACATCCGACCACTGCGTGGTGAAATCTGTGTCGCAGTACTCGCCGCCTGACACCAGCTCAAAAGGCGCTAGGCGAGTATGGCGATATAAATCAGCAGGTTGGGATGAGATGCGGCACTTTTTCGCGTCTTATCCTTGGCGGCAGACTTGTTTTACATCAACCGATCCATCGTGCTACGCTGATGCTGTATCAAGTTTGATAGGCCAAGCAATGAAGTATTTCATCCCTTACGCAGACCTATCCCTTGAAACCAAAGGTCGCCCATGGTTTAATGCTGCTTGCCTCACAGCTGAATAGCTTAAGCAAGAAGCGTACAAAGCCTGGGCTGACGCTCGCAGAAGCAAAGTCGTGGAGCGTGTTTTGAACAATCGTCTCCTCGCATACCTTGAGTCCAACGAGCTCCTTAGTGATAACCAATATGGTTTCTGTAGTGGACGCTCGATTGGAGATCTTCTTGTGTATGCCACTCACTTATGGAGCGAAGCCTTAGGTGAAGGCTTACGGTGAAGCTATAGCTGTATCCTTAGACATTTCCAAGGCTTTTGATAGGGTCTGGCATGATGGTCTTTTGAGTAAGCTTCCAGCATACGGAATACCTAAAGGGCTCTGCGACTGGATATCTGATTTTCTGAGGGAACGGTCAATTCGAGTGGTCTTAGACGGCTGCTCTTCTGACCTAATGGCAATGAATGCCGGGGTACCACAGGGATCTGTTCTCTCTGCAACGTTATTTTTGCTGCACATTAACGACCTGCTAACCCCAGGCATTATTGGTAACGCTGATGACAGCACCGTTGTAGAGATATACATGTCCAATACGCGAGCTAGTCCTCAAGAAATCCGGGCTTTGAGAGAGTCCATGATTAAGCGGGTGGATTTGGCCCTAAAGAAAGTGTCCGATTGGGGCGAGTCCATTTTGGTCAAATTTAACTCGTCGAAAACACACGCGTGTTTATTCTCTGCGAAAAAGAGCAATTTCGATCTAACGACCACTTTCCAAAATGTTTCTGTACCCTTTACCGACCACCTAGGGCTTCTGGACGTAACTATATCGTCCCAACTAAACTTCGGTCAACAAATTGTGTCCATGGCTCAAACAGCTTCAAAGAAGTTGGGAATCATCTCGAAGGTGTCCGACGGTACTTCAGCCCTGAACAGCTACTTAATTTGTATGCTGCTCAAGTTCGATCTTGTATGGAGTACTGTAGCCACCTTTGGGATGGTTCTGCAAAGTACCAACTAGAAGCGATGGACGCAGTTGACCGAAGAGCCCGAAAAATTAATAACAACTTTGACCTCACCACCAAAAACTGCAAAGCCTCGACAC
Organism: Marasmarcha lunaedactyla; assembly: GCA_923062675.1. Lineage (NCBI taxonomy): Eukaryota > Metazoa > Arthropoda > Insecta > Lepidoptera > Pterophoridae > Marasmarcha > Marasmarcha lunaedactyla. Next base: position 6,450,919 of record OV281342.1, on the reverse strand, counting down.
TCGTCGGAAAGTTGCCAGTTTAGCAGTCTTCTACAGATTACATTTTGAAGAGTGCGCGAATGCTCTTTTTGATCAGGTTGAACCCACACCCTTCATGCATCGGACTACTAGACGCAGACAGACCTTCCATCCCTTCATGGTAGATATCCCAAGAAGTCGAACCAAACGCTTTGATAGTTCCTTTTTGGTGCGGGTCGCCAAGGTGTGGAATGAACTGCCTGCGTCTGTTTTTCCAGAAAACTATAGTCCTAGTTCTTTCAAGCGTCGAGTGAATAGGTATCTCGTGGATAGACGTGTAACACCTTCGTCTTCATCGTCACTTTCCAACAGGTGAGATAGAAGACAAAAGTCTAATCCTTTTTCAAATAAAAAAAAATTTCAAAAAGTGAGAACTTATGGTGTTTGGCGCAGGTGAAAAGTTACCCACTAACCTTCCTGGGCTCACACTCAATAATTCAAAACCAAGCAAAAGTTACAATTTGTAGCAATAAGGTTGAAATGATCATCATAGGGTGTTGATTTTTGTTTTTTTTTAAATACCTATAGTTTCATAACTACAGGGCCAAAATTTATTTTTAATTTGTCTGATAGCTGTATCTCCAGCTTCCGGCTTATTTTGGGACACCCTGTATAAGAAAAATTTAAAGAAGATTTTTTCTGTATGATAAGAAAATACATTTAGACAAAATCTCCTTGAAGGAATTGGGGGAGTCCTTTTTCGAGCAGTGGGACAGTATAAATTATAAGCTGAATAAAAAAATAACGTTCGTTATGTACAATTAGTTTTAAAAATAATCGTCGAATTAATCCTGTACACTGCGCGTTAACGATTAATTTAAAGCTTATTAGTATTTACTTACCCTTGTATTTATAAGACAAGTGTTACTCCTGTGTTATCTTCAAGTCAATCCTTTTAACGTATGTAGTGAAAATTCTAAGTCTATACGCCAGGGCACGAAAACATACGAAGATTACCGAATGCGCTCCGATAATCGACGGTGGCGGAGGAATCCAAACCACCGTGTATTTTAATGTAAGTAAAAGTTAGTAATCAATGAGATATGCCGCAGGCCTGTTCTTTTCGAATTTTAATTCTATTAATGGCCTGCGCAGACAATGGACTTAAGTCCGCGGACTTTTTTGTACGCTAAAATAGATCGCTTACAACTGTATCGGGTAATGCAAACGAGGGATTAAAAGTACCGCGTACAAAAAGTCCCCCGAAAAACCGAGGACATGCAGAGAGCGGACCGGATAAAAGTACGGTGGAGTCCCCGAAAAAAATAGCACTCCTGTGACTAGGCGAAGCAACGCACATGGCGTACTTTAGTCTGCTTTTATTTCTATATTTCCGGACTACAAATGATCGCACATCGTGTGCGTTGAGTTCGCGGTAAATTCGCAGTGGACTTTTTATTCGCGGAGCGTACTTGTTTCTCCGCCGCGGAGAAAAGTCCGTCGTCTGCGCAGGCCCTTATGTTAATACTCGAACTTTTCGGGGGGGGGGGTTTGAACCCCCAAAACCTTCCCCTGGCTGCGCCCGTGCTTGGTTCATTTATATTTAATTCCTGAGTTACAAATAAAAATATTGAATGAATAAGTTTATATCTCAAAGTAAGTTGAAATACTACGTGAGTCAAATTATTAGTTTATTAGTGTACGTGACTGGTGAACACTCAGAACGTATCCATGGAATCCACGGACATGAGGAGATTTTGAATTAAACTATTACACGAATTTGCTAATATTCTGCTTTGCACGAGCTGAGCGAACGTAGCTCCAATGATAAAAGTAGTGAATTCAATAAATCTGAAAGATGTACACTTCTCAATGCTCGATGATGTATGTAATAAGAGAAACGAAATATTGCATTTTTAACCACTTAAGATAGTGAACTGCGATTTTGTGTCTATTCGACATTTTTATGTTTTGTCGATTTGAATCAAGGTCAAACAATCATTAGGTATTCCCATTTTAGGGATTTTGAACTTAGGAATTTAAAATAAAAAATTTTGTTTGGCATTCTTATACATAATTGAAAATATGTCCAGTTGCGTATTAAAAAAAATATTGTTTGTCTTTTAAAGAGCAAGCAAACATCAAACTCGGAAGAATAAAATGCAATAACATTACTACTTCAGGTATTTTGTAATTACTATTTTCCAGGATATTTTATAAGAGTTTCTTATAAGAGATCTTAATAAAAAATAATTGTATAAAAAATGAATACCATTTCATTGTTTAAAAGTAAGTAAACTCAATTAAAATCTGAACTCCTTTCTGAAGACCTAAATATAAAATGAAAATAATAAAAAAACAGTTGAATAGACAAGTGGCATTCGCCGATGGAATAGAGTTATGAATAGAGTACTAAATGAAATTGACATATGCCTTTGATTGAACATTTCGTGCGTTTATGTCAATTTCATACATTTAACAATCTATTCCGTCGTCTAATGCCACCTGTCTCAAGGTTGGTTGCTCTGGTCGTTTTTGATTCTGATGTTCTAGGAGTTAATCGATTAATTAATCAATTAATCTTTAATCAATTAATTATAAAAAACAAATACTTATTTATTTTAGTTCTTTCATTTAACTACCCAGGAAGCGTATTAATCACAAAAATTTTATACAAATATGATGAAACTGTAATGAATAAACCATTTGAATCTTAAGAAATAGTGAAAATATTGTAATGTAGCCATTGACATAAGTCAATGAATGCAGCTAATATTGTATTATCTGCAGTATCATTGTACTTCTGACAGGCACTTTGGTAGTTCCTGCTGGCACTATTTTCTCTGGTTGACATTTATATTTATACTTATTCTATGTTTTTCTTTGTGATTTATTGTATATAGTAAGATTTTGAGTTAATAGATAGTTTTTAATGTGACTGGATAATTATAGCAATAATAATAAATCCACAGACAAACACAACACATACTTTATTTGTTATGGATATCTGATCCCAGAGTACACATAGACATATATAAACATCACCAACCAAAACCAGAAAACAATTATCTGTGTTCATCACACAAATTAAATACTTAACCAGGACACGAACCTGGGACATCCGGCGTGTGAGGCAAGGCTATTTATTACCCACTACGCCACTCGGCCGTCAGTTAAAACTAAAAAAGTAATAGTTATTTTGTGATGAAATGTTTAGAGGTGTTTACTATTTATGTGGTAAGCCCGATTATGTTAATCAATAAGTATTTAATTTTAGACATCATATACAGTAGGCGTACCTAATGTAAAACTTGACAAAAAATTGAGAAAAAGTCGAAAGGAACCTGGAGCCACCTCGCACATTTACCATTTGCACCTCGTCGGTAGGTGGCAAAAGATGAGATCTCACAAAAACAAGAATACATTTTTACATTTTTATAATTTTATTCTGTAATAATACAATAAACACATATAAAAAATCCACGACTCACATTAATAAAATGTGTAACTTTTAAAAACATGGTAAAGAACGCTCTCGATTCATTTTGCTTTCAAACAGAAAAACAACATGGAATTCACTCCACTCCATTTGAAAGTAGCTGCAGTTTAATAGTTTTTAGTTCTGGAAAAAAGAAAACCACATTTATATTGTTCTAGAGCAAGTAGGAAACTTGACAACAACTTAAAATGAAACCAAATAATTACTCCATTGCGATAAAAGCTTAGTACCTGTGTTTTTAATCGGTGTATTAGTAGACTACTAGTAGGCTGACGAGCAATGTTAGTTAATTATATTGTTTGAATTTAATGGGTAATACGTTTTACTTAATCATCCAGTGTTTGTCAATTTTGTAAGTAAAAGTATGAGATTTCACAAATTTTGCACAACGACTCTTTGAAAAATATCATTGAAACTCGACAAGGTATTTGATATTTCATGGGCATCAAATTGTGTAAATTTATATAGAGATAAAAGATAACTGACAACCAAAAACTCTTAGTATATCATATTACAAAGGTGACAAAAATTGAACGAACCGATAAAATTAAAGCTTTTTATGATTCCCGGGGGCCCTTCCATGACTCTGAATTAATGTGGGTATAAAAGTGTATCAAATAGCGACGCTTAACGTTTCATTGTCTAGATTGTCATTGTCGGCGTCGGAGAAGCACTTACCCGTGTCATTATAAAGATAGGTTCTTCAGATGCTGCTATTTGTAGAAGAACTTGTAGTAAGTGTTAGAGGATTTGAAACAAAGATTCGGTTGTATTTTATTTCATTTATTTATCTCTCAGCACTAGCAGCTGTCTATCACAAATCGAGTTCTATTATAAATCGGTATTAACTTTGAGGTTTATATTTCTTTATTTTTCCTCAAAAAATGAGGTGTTTTGGGAAAACAATTTGAAAATATCTGATTTCTCTGCAGAATTTAATTTTAAATTTTTTCACGGTAATTCGTGTGGACGCGTAACTGAGTTGTTATCTTTCTAAAACCGCATTGCAAAGTTGATTGTACTACCTGGAATGAGCATTTCTACAACTTTCTAAGGATTCTTGAGGACATATACAGGGTCACAGGGAAAGTCATACTGAATGTTAAAGGCCGTTATTATTCAGGTCATTTCTGATGAATTTGACTCTGTTATATGGTGTCCGAAACTTAACCGTTCTGGAGATATTGAATTTTAAAGATATTTTGGAAAAAATCTTTATTTTTGGGCTTTGTAATCGATTTTTTTGAGATTAGAGCTCCTCGGGTCCGTTTTTTGATGTATCTAGTTAGAAGGCATATCAATTAATAAAACCGCTTAACAAAAACTGAACTTCTTACTAACAGCTTAAAAAGACTGCTCGACAACGGTTAGAATTCTCACTAAGAGTTCTTAAATAAGAAGGGCTTTTCTAAAAATAACTTATGGAACTTATTCGGCAAATAATTTTAGAAACTTCTACGACTTTTTACCTATTACATCTACTAGGTAAGTTCATAAAATCTAAAATAATTGTTATCTGAATAGGTTGAAATAAGTTTAAGCGCTTTACCTGCGAGCTACTCATACTCATATTTGTTTTGTTGTTCATGTTTACTTCTTATAAAGATTAAACAAAGTATTATTGGATAAATATTTCCACCTAGATAAACACCACTTTAAAGATGACTTTAAAAGTTATTCCTGGATATCTGTCAAGTATGTTCACTATTAGTAACCCCCATGGGATGGTTTTCTTTTATATTTTCTGTTTTTGTAAGCTATTTAAAGCCATACAATGGTCGAAAGGGCACAGCTGAATGAATAACTCAGAATTGAGTATGTTTATCCCACTCTTGAACTTTGCTGAGATTCATATATTCGATTTATAAAATAATAGGTTCAGACTTGCCATTACAGTTTTATTCAACGTAAATTTTTTTATATTTCAGAACCAAAGTAAATTTGGAGGTTTATCTGAATTGCAAAGTAAAAATTTTGCAACTTTTGAAAATATTTTGGAATTTACATACTTACTTTTAATAATTCTCTTACTACCTGTCTTATTACCTATATAACATTGATTTAAGACAAATAAGGTATTTAATGTTGCTCTTTGAATTTTCTGTAGTCAGAATGTATTCAGGCCAGTGACCATTGTAAATTCTCTTTGCTGGCTGTTGCCGTGGTCCTGGCCTTTCGATTGTAACTCTATCATTTGTGCGTCTACTGGAATAAATACTTCCTATTCTGATAACATCTTTGCCCTTTAAGTTAAAATTTTTCTTTTATAAAGATTTTTAAATTGAAATCTTTGATTTAAATTAACAACATAAAATCTATTAAGGCTCTTTAAAATTTTGAGTTAAATTGCTTTCTCTTGGAAATTTTATCTTGGACTCCCCGCGTACGTCAGCTTGTATTTCCGCAGAATATTAAATTCTGCGGAAATACGTAACAAAATGAAAAAGCAACCTCGCTTGACAAGGTATTAAGTTTCTTACATATGTTTTTTCTCTTTTCAACATTTAATGAAATAGGACAATATGCATATAACATTTAACTTTAGACTAGAACATAAGACTTTTTAAACTTTAACATATGACTTTTCGAACTTAAAAAGCTCTTTGACCTTGATAATTGATATAAAAATTGAATAAAAAAAAATTATAGAGCCACATACGAACAACCAATTTTGGGAAGATTTGAAATGCACATATAAACCCACAGATATAATACAAGACAAAATAATGTAAATCGTTAGCTAAGTTCTATTATGTTTAGTTATTAGACGTAGCTGTTTTTTTCTATTTTTTTTCTTACAGCCGACTTAATCAAATTGGTTGGTGGCTTAATATAGATTTTTAAAAGAGGCACACTCACAGTATCCAAGCGCGATGGCTAAAATTTCTGAAACCACTCCGAGTGGAAGACTTCGGTAGCATATAAGTGATTTTTGTCGTTGCCGAAACCCAGGTTTTCTGCAAAGACGAATTAATTCTACTCCACTACACCTGCTTTTCCAAAATGTACCTATATCGATAGCAGATCATCTAAGGGCATGGCAATCACGTCCAAACTTGTCGAAACTTTTGGGGTAGAACATCTCGAAGGAACATCTCGATATCCGACAAAGTTAAAGTTATGAAAGTTGTATCAGTTTGACAACCAGTAGTCCGTATAATGGCACCAGTCACTTTCATTATCATCAAACATTAGTGTTATTAACTAATCATTTTTTGACCACCGAAATTCTAATTGGTTATGGGTAGTACTCTGACTAAACCGAACTATGTATCACCACTACAAATTTACTTATTCTTAAAATTAAGATATTCAGTTTCAGCATTCTAAATAAGAAACAATCCTAATTTGAAAAAGCAAGATATCTCTTTGTAGAGCAATCCTCTATATATTATCCATCCTTTCCTTTATATTAACCGTCTAACAGTTCCCCTTTGTTGAAGCAATTTGGTTTGAATTTCATTTACAATACAATACAACTGATGGATTGAATGCAATTATCTTCAGTTTAAATGCTACCATTGTATCCTGAGTGCTTTGTGTAAAATTCAGCGTTAAAAATAAGAGGCAATAAAGTGTGTATGAATAAATGGATAGTTTTTAGGTTAAACTAAAAATCACGAATGTCACTTAGACGATACGGAGAACCTAACATAAATAAATAATTTTTCATTTTTGTTGCATACTAGACAGTAATTTGAAATAAAACAATAACTAAACCTCCAAAAGTAAACCTCCATTGTAATCAATTTTCAACTTTATTCTCTTAGTGTAGGTCTTATTTATTCGTGTTCAAATGAGGTGAGCTATCCCCAATTTATTATCATAAATTTATTAAACCTTTTCATTAAACCGCTAATTAATATTCATAATATGTCGGTTTTAATTACTGGCCGCTAATGTGGTATTGAAATAATTGTCAATCTGCTGTCAAGAGAAGACTGAATATTGAACTTTGTTTACAGGTGTATCTGAGGGCTGGATCCTCCTGGGAAAATTACAAGCATATTTTATATTTATTTAAAACATGCTTGTATATGCAAGACTTGTATATGAATGAAGGTTTTGGATCCTTTCTGTCATAGGCTAAGCAATAAACTTTGGACCATGTCATGTTGTATGGTTTACGCGAGATCTAAAATTCATTTTTCTTCTGTTAAATTAAAATATATTTTTTTTGATTTTTTTTTCTTCTTTTAATCTTTTCATTCACGGAAAGCAACAAACTCTTCAAAAGTATTTTGTACTGCCTCTCGGGTACTGATTTTTTTCCTGCCAAAAGGTTGTCCAAATACCGAAAAAGAATAAGGATGCGTTCCTAATGCCGCTCATAGCGCTATCATTGCTTAAACTGCTCATAACCGTTCCGATTCGTTTTAGCGCGCTAAAAGTGATATTTTGCTATTTCAATCGGAACGGGACATAGCGCGATAAAATTCCCATTGTTCCTCGTTTAAATCTAAAGTTACATCTTCATTAAGATATTTGACCCTGATGGGAACAGGAGACAATTTTTTAATATTAGGTCATTACATATGAAATTAGCGTTTTGTAAGGGAGCGTTTTGTAAAGTTCATTAAAAAAATATATAATTATTTATTTGATCAAATTATGTACCATTGCTATCTATGCACTTTTGCCATCTCATAGGTAGTTCATTGATCCCTTTACTAAAAATACCATTCGGACGGGAATCAATAAAATCTTTGGAGGCGCCTTGGACTGCCCCATCGGAGTTGAATTGTTGCCCTTGCAAGAAGTTATCAAAATTTAGGAAAACATGGTATTCTGTTGGAGCAAGGTCCGGGGAGTACGGTGGATGTCTTAGACATTCCATTTGAAGCTCCTCTAATTTGGTAGCCCTCTGTTGTGCAGTGTGTGGTCTAGCGTTTTCCTGAAGCATCAGTGGCTTAGAGTGATTGACCAGCCTCGGTTGTTTAGCAGCTAGCTTTTCCATCATGGTTTGCAGTTGCTGACAATAGACATCTGCCGTAATTGACTGGCCAGATTTAAGAAAGCTATAGTGAACGACACCGGCACTAGTCCACCAAACGCTCACTAAGTAACCTTTTTTGGATCAATTTTCGCTTGGGGCAGGAGTTGGCTGGTTCGCCAGGGTTCAACCATTGCGATGAGCATTTTCGATTGTCGTACAAGATCCACTTTTTATCACAGGTAATGATTCGATTTAAAATCCTTTCATTATTGTGCCAATTGAGTAATGTAACGCAGTAGTCGACGCGCGTTTGTCGGTTTGCTGCACTCAATTCATGAGGTACCCACCTCTCAAGCTTTTTCACCTTCCCAATTTGCTTCAAGTGGATTAAAACAGTTTTGTCACTAATACCTACAGCTAACTTCGACGTTGCTTGCGATGGATCCACTTCCACAATAGCCTTCAATTCTTCATTTTCAACTTTGATCTCCAGCCGTCTACGGGGCTTGTTTTGCAGGTCGAAACTTTCAGAACGAAAACGTTGGAACCAAAAACGCACTGTGTTTTCGTTTGCGATACCACCGCCATACACAGCATTAATACTTCGAGCCGTTTCTGCAGCACTGGTGCCACGATGGAACTCGTACTCGTAAATAACACGATATTTCAAGTTTTCCATTTTGTAAACTAAGTGACACAAAGAAAAAAAACAAAAGAGGAAAAAGCAAATGAATTACGGTTCCAAAAATTTGTGTTTCGAAAATGCGTGAGTCCTAATTCCTAACCAAAGAGGAGATAATACAGATCAAAGTGGCCAGTACGACAAAACGCCAATTTCATATGTAATAATATTTTTTTTAAATAAAACTAATAAGCAACCTTCTAAAATCTTTAATCGCTAATAAAAACTTCAACAAAGAAACATCATGTGTCAGGTCTGTTAGGCCATTCAGAGCGACCATGCTCCGTAGCTTGGGCACTGCGAGCGGGAAGATGGTAGCGTTTATGACGTCATTGATCGTATCGCTGTGAGCGCGATCTGAGCCATATAATCGGCAATCGGAACGGACCATGAGTCGGTACGCGCGAACGACGGAGAGCTGTCAACCCCAGCTCCTGTAGCTTGAAGACCTTTTGTTGTGCAGTATACTGCTTGCGATGTCATGCAGAAGCAGCGGGGTTGACCAGAATCTACTTTTTTCAAATATTTTCATGCCGGCAAACGAGCACGCGACCCACCGTGTAGTCAGTGGTATCCCCACCCATGGACATCATAAGTCGTAGTCGTAATCTTTTATTTCTCATTATTATATGGAATTATTTGGAATTTTTTTTCCAGTAATTGCACTGGCTTTTCCTTCCCTTTAACCAGAACACAACCTCGTAAAGTTGGTTCTTATGGCGGTAAAAATAAGAACGGCTCAAGTCCTAGACGAGATTTTAACACCATAAACTGTAATCCCACTGTATCACAGTTGCAGATGTGTGAGGTACTCATCATTGTGTTCAGTTCTTCAGAGTACACATCTACAGAATACTCGTCCCGTTTGGTAAAAAGTTATATTCATTTTATGTTTTTATTGGTTGTTCCACTTGTATTTGTCTAAGTAAACGAGCATGACCTGGTTGTCTTCATTTTAGGTACAAATCATCTAAGAGTCTATTTAATGAAATAAAATTAAATAAATTACGAGACGTTAATCTACAAATAAAATTAAACAAAAATTTAGGAAATCAAAATACAAAAGAGTCTTACAAGACCCTATCGCTGATAACTTAATTCTATGTTTTACAGATACAAGAAAATCTAGATACAATTACATTTTTAACAAAATTCTGACTATAAAAGAAAATATATTTACTTTCAATGTTTCGAGTGCTGTGATCTCGAATATGATATTTCCAACAGTATGCTTTGAGTTTGAACAATATTAATAATTCAAAGGGACTATCATTGATGTGAGAGCAGAAGGAATTTTTAATTTTGCAATTTATTTATTGATGACTTGAATTCCGATGAATACAATTTATGATGACAGTAATATGATACGCTTACATTCAATATATGTGTATCTTATTAATTCTTTAAAGAAGAGGTAAAAGTATGTGTAGGAGGCATGTAAACAGTTTTTAACTAACTTCCTGTAAGATTCTGTAAATAAACATCAAATTAGTGGTTTAAGATTTCGTCTTGGGGAGGCAATATACTCCTTCCTAGTCTGACCGCCATAATAATCACGTTTATGTGGTTACGTTCCGATGAAACAATTACATATCAAGTAAAGCGTACGATTGGCAACGCATCATTTGTCGATGTAATAATTACAGGCACCATTAATAGAAAGAGCATATGAATATAGTAAACAGTCCAACAGTAAGTACAGGTTATATTCTATAAAATTTATTAAAGGATCTCAACTTGAGTCGTATTATGAATTTTGTACTACTAAGTGTAGCTACTCGTTAAGTGCGTATGTTACTATTAGTGAACACATGTTGTAAAAAGTTGTGTATGTGATAAATTAAATACATGGGTAGACATATGAAAAGCTATCTGCAACTTGTATATCAAGCTTTATTTATAAGAAACAAAAGAAAACTTTTTTAATATCTTAGAATGGAGAGCACCTCACCCATCAGCAATTATTTTTATGAATTAAGTTAGTGATCCAGCTGAGTTGTGATGGTAACTGCTTTTCAAGAAGTCTAATAAAAACTGATAACTCCTTGAGGACAAACTTTCTTAGGTCTTTTGAGTATTACTTTAGGTAAAGCCTCGGAAATAATGCATTCCTAAATTTAATATTTTTTTGACTTATCTCAAATATAACTTAAATATGGTTGAAAAGGGCGATGGCTGGTTCCCGCGTCAAGCCCAGGAACAGTTGCAGTTCGCAGATGTTCGACTGAATGGTTCAAAGGTGAAGTTCTATAAAGTTACAACCGGATTTTAGTAATCCTAAGCTATTAACGGCGACCTATGCCAACAAATTAACAGTAGTTATTTGTATAGGTACATCAACACACACATAGGTATTTAAAACAACACAACATTGAAACGCATAACAATTACATATGCCAAAATTAAAATAATTGTAATAATACTTTTCATTTAAGCGTAACAGATACCTAATTTTGAAACAATTACTTATTAAAATATATCAATTTGAATGTTATTTAGCGGTTCAATACAATCTGCCAAAGAGCTTATCCACGAACTGGCGGCCCTCGTTTTGGCATGTGCAAGGAATATCCCTTTCCCAGGGCCGGATTTAGGGGCGGGCAACCGGGGCTGCAGCCCTGTGATACAGCTTATATTGTCTCATGTAATCAAAGTGTCATCAATAAATTTGCGTTCTTGAAATATGCGTGGTATTGCTACGACCGAAGGCAATGACTTTATCCCAATTAAACGCTCAATAATCAACACTTAATGACACACACTTCCAGATCTAGATCTTTATTTATATAACCGTAGTGAGATTTCTCCCAATTCCAACATGAGTTAGATTATTAGTGCCTCATTTTCTAAGAACATTGTACAAGTACCGGTTTTTTGCATTCCCTACTATTAGTCCCACAAAATATTATATATACATGAGAAATACTATTTCATGATTATATTTAAAAAAAATAAGAAGAATATATTTACCTATATTTGACTTTTTTATGACTTTTGTTATTTTTGTTGGTTTAGAAGATAGAGACGATATACATTGTACATTTTAACTAAAATATCTTAGTTAAACAATCATGTCTACACATTTTCTGAAAGATTAAACAGAAATAAGGAACCGAATGTGGATTATTTCACACATAATATATACACAATTTTTGTAAATTCATGTAATAAAAAAACCGGTTTTCTATCTTGGTGCCTATTTTGACGAGTAAAATTCCTATTAAAATAGTATTACATCTTTAAACTTCGAAAATTATTAAATCTATAGCCATAAATATATTAAAGTTCGTCATTAAAAACAACATAAAAATCACTTTTTAACGGGAACACCCAAAAATTCCGAATTTGAATATTCCGATTTTTTAAATTCCGAATTTCACAATCCCGTCTATTCAAAAACACGATTCTTATTTTACCGAAATTCATAAATACGAAATTTTTGTTTTCCGACTTTCCGAGCAACAACAGAGCTGAGCTTAATACGGTCGATTAAATTCGATAGTAGTTCGCAAGGCTCGTGCTGATTTTCTGGCTGCGTACTGCTTGGCGCCTGTTAAGTAGTCAGAGACTCGCTCTGCGGCCGGCTCCGGCCGGTCGTAACGTAGTCAATCCCGCACTTTCAGTGCAACCCAACTTCGTCAGGTCTACGGCCGGTTTTTGTTGTCAATTTATTGACATCACACTCCGTAGTAGACTCGCGTTTGATCAGGTGGATACTTAACGGTGACGACTAAGCCTGATAGCGTTGCCCCGGTGCGCTTGCAAGGCCCTTCAGGCTAAGGAGAAACCGGCTGACCCGATCCCATTGCATTTGGGCCTTTCCCAGGGTGACGGTACAGTGCTGTCCGAATTAGGGGCACCACCTTGCGTCGTCCCCAGGCCCTACCTCAGGCCTCCAACGTCCAGACCCCTCAGGTCTACAGCTCGCCCGCGTCTCCCATCCCGTCCGAGATGGACTGTGAATTGGTCAAATCCTCTTGCGCGTCGCGTTGCAAGCGTACCGCTCCCGGGAGCGACTCCGGACCCGCGTCTGATGCGTCGTCAGATGCCGTCACCTTAACCGGCTCTACTGAGCCCACGTTTTAACTAGTCGCCAAACGCTCCAAGAAGCGCTCGAAGAAAGCCTCGGATTCGCTATTCCCAAGTACACGTTCATCGGTAACGATAGGCCCAACTCTGACGGTTTCGGCGGCACTGCTATATATCACAAAAGAGGATTTCATTGCTGTCCTCTTCCTACCCCTCCTCTCCTCAACATGGAAGCCACTGTGTGTAGATTGGCTATGACTGGTCATGCGACCGTCATCATAGCTTCAGTCTACATACCTAGTGGCACTAGTCCAATCTGCAGCGACTTTGAGGCCATTTTCGCCCTCGGCCATTCAGTCATTATGTTCGGAGACTTTAACTCCAAACATACTGACTGGACGTGCCTATCAACCAACACCAGCGGTATCCATTTCCTTAATATCACTAACTCACTCAACCTAGACGTCATCTCTCCCATCACTCCCACTCACTATCCCGACAACCCGAACCACTCTCCTGACATCCTCGATTTTGCAATTGTCAAGCAAATCAATCTCGATCTGAGGTCTATCGAACCACTCAATGACCTAGTCTCTGACCACTGCCTCGTCTCCCTCGTGCTAGGACTGCCTAACGATAACATCACCTCTCCTAAGACCTTTATCGATTGGAATGGCTTTAAAAATACGTTAGCGTTAGTTTCAGCCTCAGAGGCCCCGAAATCTCCGCTCACGATCTCGCCTGAACAATTAGATAGCCCGGATAAAATAGATTCATTAGTAAATTCTCTCACTGATGCTGTCAACTCAGCCATCAGCGATAACGAAAAGGTTGCTAAGCAAGGCAAACCCACGCTTCCGCTAGCCATTAGCAATCTTATTAAAGCTAAGAATGTGGCTCTCCGGAGACCCAAGAAATATCCCACCCCCGCCTATAGAACAGCTGCGAATCAGCTTCAACGCAAAGTTAGGTCTTGCGTCGCGGAACTCCGAGACGCTCAGTTGAACGATCTCATGGCGAATATCTCCTCATTCCACCAAGCGTATTATAGTATGGCCCGAGCCTTACGCGTAGACGCGTAGACGCCTCTCACGTCCCTCCTCTCACTCGTCTCGATGGCTCTATCGCCTTTGAAGTCGAAGAGAAAGCCGAATGCTTTGCTGACAGCGTTGCGTCTCAATGCTCGCCCAGCACTCAACCCGCGAATCCCTCTCACATCCAGGCGGTGGAGGACAAAGTTCTCCGCAGAGACTCTCTCCCCATCATCGCCGACCCTGTCACAGTCTCTAATGATGAAATCTCGGTTTTCATTAAAAATCTAAAGTCCAAAAAGGCTCCGGGTGCGGATGGTATTTCTAACCACGCACTTCAGCACCTGCCTCAACAGGTGCTTACCTTGTTAGCTATCATTTTCAATGCCTGCTTCGACCATAGCTACTTTCCAAAAGCCTGGAAAGAAGCGACAGTCATAGGCATTCCCAAGCCGGGTAAACCTCTGAATGTCACAGACCCATCAGTCTCCTCAAGGCAATGTCTAAACTTCTCGAAAGAGTCATACTCCCTCAAATGCAGAACCATCTGTTTCCAACGGATGGCGATCCTCTCATTATTCCCCACCAGTTCGGCTTTCGCGCTAAGCTCTTCTGCCCTCAGCAAGTCCATCGAATCGTCGAATACATACGCGACGGATTCTACCCGCGGCGTTTTAAAACGGTCGCAGTTTTTTTTTTAAATGTAAAAGTCCGGCACAGCGGTCTCGTCTATAAACTCTCGTCTCCAAAATAGGCTTATCAGACCGCCTAGTTAGAATAATCGCGTCGTTTCTCAAAAACCGTACGTTCCAATTAAAACATGAAGACACGCTTTCCGAGCCCCTTCTAATAAAGGCTGGAGTCCCTCAAGGCTCAGTCCTCGCCACTCTATTGTATACCGTGTATACTTACGATATTCCCGTCCCGCCGAAAGGAGCCGAACTCGAACTCTTTGCCGATGACACTGCCCTTTACACCAAAGGCTTCAGTGTCCCGGGCCCTCGGTGCATGGTTTCAAAAATGTCGTATCGATGTGAACCCAGAGGAGAGCTCTGCGGTTTACTTCGACTGCAAACGCCGTCGTATCGCCGACAATCTCCACGTTAAAATGGTAGGCACTCCCATCCCCTGGAAGCGCACTACCAAATATTTAGGCGTCACCTTAGACCAGACGCTTTCTTTCAAACCTTACGTCAATAGAGTAACGAAACTCGCACGTTTTTACTTAGGCCGTCTTTATAGTATGTTAGGTAGTAAAAGTAAAATGTCTTTGAGAAATAAACGTACGCTTTATAAGGTCTGCGTTAAACCCGTCATGACATATGCCTCGCCAATCTTTGCCCACGCCAAACCCTCCGTCCTGCACAAACTGCAGGTAGTTCAAAATCTCTTCTGCCGCAGGGCCACAAACGCACCTTGGTACGTGCGCAACGCGGACCTGCACAAAGATCTTGAACTACCTACAGTGCAACAGCACCTAAAAACACTCTCAGAATTGTTCTTCAAACGCGCCGAATCCCATCCCAATCTTCTAATTCGAGATTCAGTCTCATATACTGCTCCTGTCTTAGATTCGAAATTCAAAGTCGCTAGCCGAGAAAAGCGCACACTGGCGAACCCACGCAATTAACATTAGATCTCGAAGCCCTTCAGGCCGCAACTCCTAATTCTAACGTAAATTCGAATTAATTCAATTTTTTTTTCATTTTGAGCACCTTCAGTGCTATTTATTCACATTCAGTGCTTTGAGCACCTTCAGTGCTATGTGAATCCCAGCGGGTGACCCCTTCTGGGCTCCGCTAGCGCGGCTTCTTTTCCAATTGGCCGTCGCTCAGATGAAGGCTGAGTGGCAAAAATGCACGAGCCGACAGGGGATTTTTTAGTGGGTAGTGGTTCTGGTAGGCGTCGGAACGAGTCCCACATAACCTGGATCGCGCGCGCCAGTGTATGCGTCAGAGCATTTTTTATCCTCCTGCCCTACCCGTGGAGGGGAACAAAAAAAAAAAGTTTTACAAGGCGTTTGTTATTGCAACTAGCATTATTCGGAATTTTGATATTCGGGATTCGTATTTATGATATTACGGATTATTCATAATTCAGATTTTTTATGGTTCGGTGTTTTCAAATTCGGCATATTGATTTTCGTAAGTATAAACGTCCGGAATTTTGAAGTTTGGAAAAAGAAAAATTCGGAATTATGAAACAAGGAATTTTCATTTTCGGAATTATGAAACATTCAGTGTTATAAAATTCGGAATTTTGAAATTCGTGATTATGACTATCGGAATTAAGTTTTTCGTATTTATGTAGTGTAACCCTTCTTAACGTCATCATAGTAAATAAACAGAAGATCGAACGATGATCGCTTTAAATTTTTTCACTACACAAATAATTTCAATTTTTTTGTAAATTTTTTACATGCAACTAGATAATATACTTAACTTACACACACTTTCTCTCTCGAAAATTGAAAGTTTTGTTTACCTTTCTAATTCTTCAAGAGATCCAGTAATGAGGATTTTTCAGCAATTTATTATGATTTAAAGAAGATACAGTCTGCTTGCCTCTATCAACTACTACTTTATTTAGAGTGCACCCTTGCAACTTGTGCACACTAACTGCCCAAGTAAGTATTAACGGACACGTTTTGCGTTGTATTATTCCCGATCCTCTAAATCCGTCAGACTCAGTCAGACAAGGGTAATTTATTTTATTTCAAATTAAATAGAACGAAAAAAAAACAGTATAATATTTCTACAAACCTAATACACAAATGAATTTCACATTACTAACCTAAAATATCACAATGACCCATCCTTTAGGTATCTAATATCGCAATTAACAACATAAGCCCGAAGGCATAGTTATTAAATGTGAGTTTGCGCCGGCAATATTGCTGTTACCGAATTCACTGCGTGGAGGTACTCGCAGCTCATGTCATTATTATTAATTACCCACGTTTTAGCAGAAAGCTGTAACAAAATTATGTACCGTAATCCTTAAAAGAAAAACGTATTCATTATCCCATTATGTATTTTGGGTTCAAATATAATTATTATAATCCTACTATCATTCTTTGTACAATTATTCATGGTTGATTTTTCAACTATTATTGTCCAAGTGAATTAAGAATAACTATTGTTTTGCTGATCCACTTCAATATCTGAATATTAATTGAAAATTTAGTCAATAGGTTTTAATTCTGAGTTACATTGGTTTACTTTGTTTTTTTGGTATTCATTTTTTTTCTTACTGGGTGTTCTTGATGTATACGATGTATGGTTTGTTTGCGATATTCCTTTGTTCTCGTGTGTTTTTTAAATATTACGAGTCCTAAATAAGGGTCGTTTTTTTGGTATAAACGGATCTTTGGTTACGGTGCTTGGTTAACTGGAATCACGTGTTGGACTTTAGTCAGTGAATTTACATTAAATCCTATTTATAGATGTTTCGCTATACGTTTGGTTTACTGTTAATTTGTGTTCGATAGCGAATTTAATACTCTGTGTAATGTTCCAACTGCTTACTTTGCTATGGGTTGGTTTTGATCTAATATATCTAGGAATACGGTGTATTCGTGCTAGCTCATTTTGTTGTATATGAGAATATCCGGTTTTTTTGCCTGTTTTCGTTTAATATTTTTTAAGTAAAGAATGAGGAAAAAATATTATAAAAGCCACTACTTTTACTCTCACTAATTTTCCATTTCAATTTAAGTGACTACGACTTAGTTGACATTACATAAAAAATTTTTTATCCACATCTAAACTATGACGATCAATAAGGTCCAACACCGAACGGTGAAAGCAGTCAGAGTTTATTTGGGTACTTCTTGTTTCTTTCACGGCAAAACCTTATGGAGATTGCTCCGGAATCGTGGGCGATCTCAATGCAGTTGAAACACGCTGTGTAGGGCAGGAGTACCGCTCGCCCTCCCAAGCCCCTTTTGCTAAAGGTGAGCTGCGAGAGCGCAAGTAGATCGCATGCTTTCTGTACAAACAGAAAATAATTAATAATACAATCTCGTCTCTAGAAGTTTTGATTAACTCAAAATATTCACATCAGTAAAGAAATCGTATAAAATTATTCTAATATCTCATCAAGTTCAGTCAAAAAGCCAATGATTGGTTTAGCAGTGATCCCTAACTGTTATGGTGAATAATATTGTTGACTTAATGATTTGTCAAAATATATACATACACATGATTGATTTCAGAGGTTATTTTTCAACCAGAAAAAAAACTATCGCCAAGGAATACGCGAGCGGAGCCACAGGCAAAACCTAGTCTTTTATGTATCTGACCTTCTTCTTTTAAGACGGATGGGTATTATTATATAATAAACAGCTGCACACGGTATTATAGTGTTTATATTCACTAAATTTAAAGTTCGTTTCTCTACGTCTTATCAATATCAATTTTAATTTTCAGAAAGTTAGAAACAGGATATAAAATAAAACCCCTATCGTACTATAAAAGAAGGAAATAAGAATATATATATATATATATATATATATATATATATATATATATATATATGCCTCTCTTATCTCGTTTTATAACTTCGCACTACAAAGTTATTTAATGTCATAATTTTACTTTTTAAAATAAAATTAATTTGATATTGTATCAGGATATTGCAACTGAGTTGGTTGGTTGGTTACCTAAGCAACATCGTATCTATTTGTTTGCATAAAAGAAGCAAAATAAATTTGAATATATTTGAAAGTGTCTTAGAGACCAAAAAATACCACCACACTAAATGGGTATTCTAATGTGAAACAAAAAAGAATCTTAATTTCAATCACATCAATTACAATATTAACATAGGGCTGGACCCGATCCAGTAGGTGATGTACAATGAGACTTTTGACAGGAAGCCTCGCTCTTCCAGTACCATACGATGCAGGACAGAATTGAAAAATGTTCCTGTCATGTGCTTGTCCTTTCTATGAAAACACATTTCAACTGTCGGAAGCGATATTTTCCTTATTGCTCTCACATTTTTCCATAGACCACAATATTTTTGATATTGTAAGAAGTTTTCTTTCCAGTGTGAGTTATTTTGTAGGTTCGTTTTAGGATAGTTGACGTGATCGTAGTCAGAATAACATTCATTAGGGAACGGCGATAGGATGTAATAATAATGATAAACTGGATTTAAAAAAAAATTGGTTTGATTCATGGCGCTTTATTTCGTTTGTTTAGCTCTCTTACCAATGACATAAAGTTAGCAGGCAGCGGGTCAACCATTATTATGATTCGGAAAGTCTCTTTTGCAAGACTACTCAACTTGTTTTACAACTACTGTTTTTTCAGAAAACCATTAATTTTCTTCACGTTTCAGCAAAACGTTCCTAAGCTATGCTTTTGCTAAGCTATGCTATTAATACACATACCGTGGGTGCCCCTAGTTAACAACTAAACTTCTGTTTCGATAATATTAGGTCTTTACCTATGAAATTGCCGTTTTTCACGAAATAGATGAAGCGTAATTTTTTTATATATTTTATATTTCTATTTATCAAAATAATCACCCATGCAATCAATGCATCTTTGCCAACGCATTGGTAGCTTATTGATGCCTTTCTTGAAGAAATCAGCTGGACGGTAGGCAACAAATTCTTCAAAGGCATTTTGTACTGCCTCTCGGGTATTGAATTTTTTTCCCGCCAAGAAGTTATCCAAATTCTGGAAAAAGTAGAAGTCTGTAGGCGCAAGGTCTGGTGAGTACGGCGGATGACGGATAACTTCCAACCCCAACTCTTGTAGCTTGGAGACCGTCTGCTGTGCAGTATGAGGTCGCGCGTTGTCGTGCAGGAGCAGTGGAGCCGAACGATTGACCAAAGCTGGTTGGAGACGTGCGAGCTTCTCCATCATTGTGTTCAGTTCTTCACAGTACACATCTGCAGTAATGCTTGTCCCGTTTGGCAAGAAGCTGTGATGAATTACACCCGCGTTAGACCACCAAACAGTGATCATCACTTTTCTAGGGGTAAGTTTTCGTTTAGGGCATTGTTTGGGTGCTGAACCAGAGTCCTACCAACTTGCTGAGCGCTTACGATTGTCAAACAGGATCCATTTCTCGTCAAAAGTAACAATGCGGTTCAGAATTCCTTCATTTGTATGCCTGCTGAGCAGTGCAAGGCACGTCTCCACGCGTACTTCGCGCTGGCGGTCATTGAGTTCGTGCGGTACCCATTTGTCAAGCTTTTTTACCTTGCCAATTTAGACGCAAATGGACCAATATTGTTTTGATGCTAACGTCGAAAGCTGCTGCTAATTCAGCCGTGGATTGAGTTTCATCAGCTTCCACAATTGCCTTTAATTCGTCATTGTCGACCAAAGTTTTCGGACGACCACGGGGTTCATTTTTAAGGTCAAAATTTCCAGAACGGAAGCGGGTAAACCAATAACGGGTGGTGCGTTCGTTTGTAGTGTTCGCTCCGTAAACGTCGTTGATGTTGCGTGCCGCTTGTGCCGCTTTGCTGCCACGACGGTACTCATACTCCATAATTACTCGAATTTTTAACTTATCCATGATGACGAAAAAAGTTCGAATGCGTTGAAAACAAAACACTAACTATTAAACAAATGACGATTTTAGAAAAAGAATTCCATGTTTGTCAAATAAAATTAATTTAAAATTAGAATTATCAGTCAAAAAAAAAATATTTTCATTTGAAATGGCCAGTACGGCAAAACGGCAGTTTCATAGGTAAAGACCTATTATAACGTTACGTCAATAAGTAAGTCATTTTTATTATTAAATTCTTATGACATAGCTTTTCTATTTTAAATAACCTCAACTATGAAGTATTGATTTTATAAAAGACAACAAAAGAATATAATATAAGTAAATAAAAAGTTCTGTTATCTAGTTTTGAAATTCTTCTGTATTCTTCCCATTAAGGAATTTCATACTAAATTTATTCAATCTGACTGTACCAAACATCGCATAAATGTGATTTGATCGATCAACACAACCGCGACATAACTTTTAATTTTGGTAGTAAAGGGCGCTCAATTCCACCATTCCTCTATTGTAGTTTTACGCTGTGCACTCAACCACAATCATCAGAAAAACTTACATCAAAACGGCAACCCTGACCAACTAAATAGGTTTAACTGGTAATGGAAATCCATTACCAGTTAAACCGTTAAATAAGTTAGAAACAGCTTAAGTACAAATCCTTTAATGGGTGTACCGGGTTGTGAAGCCTTTTCACATTATCAGAAATTAGAAGAACACATTTTTCTTCACGTAATATTTATTACTGTAATAAACATATTTTAAATATTAGTTTTACAATAAGGAAAGCATTATCTAACCCTAACTTGCGTTAAACTGAATGATAGTCGGTTTGAATAGTAATCGGCTGCACTTACAAGTACTCCGAATGTGTTATGCATTTAAAGAGACTTTGTTATCTGAATATGACTTCTCACACAGCAATTGTTCGATTTTGCTGCTTTTGAAATTCATTTGGCAGGTTTACTTCGACTCAGTTTCTTAATGTTACAATAGCAGATGTTTACGAAATATCATCTTAACACTTTTGAATATGCTTAAGTAAAAAGTTTTGAATTTAAAATGTCAGTTTTACTTTCAATAAACACTGAATAAGTAGTATTATTTAAATAATGAATAATTCTAAACGTCTAACATTGTTGACTTTTACTAAGAAAGTATTTACTATTTATATAAATAGTAAAAATTCAAAAAACACGAGGCTTATATCTCACATACTGCAATTTAAAAAATGCAATCTTTTATTTGTATATTCCTTAACAAAGCCCACCTTTTCTCAATAACAAAAGAATCTCTCCAATTAAGTATTTAAATTTTATTTAAGTATTTAACAATTACGTATATAACCTAAACAGTCCAGACCTTGTTGTTAAAACTTGAAATATTATGTTGCTACAAATAAAAAATTATTTTTAACAAGCTCAGACTTTCTCCAAAAAATTTATTGTAGAAAATGTTTTTCTTTAAAAAAGGTAATTCTGTAAAGCTTCTACTGAGGAAAAATAAAATGAGTAACTTGTTGTTCAAGTTTTATAGTTGAAGCGAAGGCACAGACAGTGAAATAACAAAAGAAGACATTTAATATTTTATGATTCTAAATAAAATTAGTACACTTACAATCAAATAAAATGCTTTGATATACCCCTATTGTACCCCTATAAAGTCCGTAAATTGGGATCATCGGCCTATCACGCGATTATAAGATAGGTACTAAGGTATGTTATAGATTTTTTCTGAAGGCAGTGACTGAATACGCCGCTCTGGCCAAAAATTGAGATGTAGGGTACTATAAAATATATAAGCATGATGGTTGCCAGGTCGCCAAACCTAATAGCCGGATAAACCAGCAATTTGGCCGGATATTTGGGTAGAAAGGCCGGACACCCTACATTATTGGGGATTTTGTCTCAGTATTAATAGGTACGACAAAAAAATTGTAGGTATGTAAAATCAAGCTTTTTCACAGAGCGCAGGGGGGCGACTCTCGTCGCATGCTTTATTAGTTGATATATACAGTATATATATACTTTTGGGCAACTTATTAGTTAGGTAAAATTGAGATGCTAAAAAAAAATTGTAAAAATTTGCTGTTTTATTTTATTTTTAGTAAAACGTTCATTTGCAAAGATTCATCCTATTTAGCAACAGAATCCATCGGGTCAATATTCAGGACGTAATTCTTTTTTGAAAAATCATTCCGGTCCATTTCCGTCATAAGTAAAAGATTTTTGAAAAAAATAATTATGCGGTTATTGTTTTCTTATAAATCGAGGGCATGACTCCTTTCACGACTTTTCCCTAACTCTCGTGGTTTAGGACTTGGCCATCACCGCCCTTCTCAAAAAACCACCCTGTATATTAAATAACAAGGAGATAGATGCAAAACAGGACAAAACGGGCAAGCGCGGCATAAAATAAACTGCTTACTAAAAATGTGAATGTTTGGTTGGCACAGTTGCGTACAGAAGATTAGTGTGGTCGGTCAGGTTAATAAAAATACTAAATTAAGCATGAGTCAAACGTTTTATGATAATTTTTTTATTTACAAATTCGCCTCATTAATATTAAGAAGGAAATTGGCAGATTGTCGTACTAGCCACTTTTATCTGTATTATCTCCTCTTTGGTTAAGAATTCCAATTTCAAATTTATACAGCTATTTACTCAAACATTTTTTTTTCGAAAACCGTAATTCGCTTGTTTTTTCCTCTTTTTATTTTTTATATGCATCACATTGTTTACAAAATGGAAAACTTGAAATATTTACGAGTTATTTACGAGTACGAGTTCCACCGTGGCACCAGTGCTGCAGAAACGGCTCGAAGTATTAATGCTGTATATGGCGGCGGTGTCAGAAAAGAAAACACAGTGCGTTTTTGGTTCCAACGTTTTCGTTCTGGAAATTTCGACCTGCAGAACAAGCCCCGTGGATGGCCGAAGAACAAAGTTGATAATGAAGAATTTAAGGCTATCGTGGAAGCGGATCTATCGCAAACGACATCCGAGTTAGCTGTAGGCTGCGGCGATCGTGCCAAAAGATCGTGTTTTTATCCACTTGACGCAAATTGGGAAGGTGAAAAAGCTTGACAAGTGGGTGGTGACAACGCGCGTCGATTGCTGCATTACATTACTCAACCGGCACAATAATGATGATTAGTGGTGATGAAAAGTGGATCCTGTACGGTTGGAAACGCTTATCGCACTTGTTGAACCCTGGCAAACCAGCCAAATCCCACACCAAGCGAAAATTTACTTTAAAAAGTTACTTGTGAGCGTTTGGTGGACTAGTGCCGTCGTCGTTCACTACAGCTTTCTTAAATCTGGCCAGACTTTTACAGCAGATGTCTATTGTCAGCAACCATGCATGATGGAAAAGCTAGCTGCTAAATAACCGAGGCTGGTCAATTGCTCTAGGCCACTGCTGCTTCAGGACAACGCTAAACCACACACTGCACAAAAAATTGGGAGAATTTGTCATAATTTATATGAAAAGTCTTGTCAAGTGTCAAAGTTGGTCTCAAGATAAAAGTATCTGAAATATGAATAGTCAACCCTTGTACTAATAAAATTCACATATAAATCTAGGAACTAAATTCTATATTAAATCTATATACATAAAAATGAATATAAAAATCAATGCCACTTTTCGTTGTAATTTTATAATTTAAAATTTAATTATAATTATAAAATTTTTATGACTCAAGAACGGGCTCACCTATCCAAACCAAATGTTTAGACTTTGTTTGGACTATTTAGTAGATGGTTAATGTGAAGTTTGCACAAAATCGGTCGATTGGTTCTTCATTTATCACATTTTTTGTAACAAATTAATTCAATTCAGGTGATATGGAAGACAAACGCCTGCTAATTATTAATAAAAAAAAAATGGTGGATCATTCAATTTTGCTGTCAAATTTAAACTTTTTTCAGATGGGGATTGTGCTGTCAAATAAAAACTTTTTTCAGTGTTGACAGTACTAGCATGTTGTTATGTCATTCATGCGGTCATAATTATTGCTTTCGGTTTATATAAAATTTTTTGTCTAGAATTGTTCAAATGGACTATGTATATGCAGTCATATATATTTCCATACACACATATACGCACATGTATAAATACTGATACACCACTATTAATGTAGCAATTTGTTTTTAATTTGATTTATTCTTTTTTATATGAAGGAAAAATGCCACGAGCCAGACGAGCAAATATAGGTCGGCGAACGCATAATGCAAATGATGTGGCATTACTAAGACGATCACAGACTGCAGATAAACGTGCATAAGCTAATGCATCGCAGCGTGAACGTAACGCACGAAATAGATCTGTTGACCCTGTACCTGTACTGATTCTAGCACAGTGACCAAGAATACGTCGTGCCGTTTTGGCTGAAATGATGCGTGCTGCTTTTAATTACAACAGTCAGATTGATTATAGTATGTACGGATACATTGGAATGATGGACGCAATATGTCCGCATTGTGATGCGGCTAACTTTCCAGGTGAAACGCCCGGCATGTGTTGTGCTAACGGCAAAGTGAAATTGCCAGCATTAGAAACTCTACCCGAACCATTGTATTCATTTATTTTTAGGGACATCTCAAACGTCGATGCACTTTTTGAGTCATATTCAACGATACAATTCGGCATTTTCAAATGACTTCTTTTGGTGCTACTAAAATTATTTAAGGTAAATACTTCAAGAGGATTGTCCCATGTTTATATCAATCTGAATCATAAAGTTCCAACATCTACCTAAAATTGCATACATGTTACAGATTCAGGGCCAGATTTATCATCAAGCTGGTTCATTATTGCCGTACACCGACGCTGATTATAAATTTTTGCAAATTTATTTTATTGGTGATGAAAATCGTGAATTAGATCAACGTTGTGCAATTATTTCGAATATAAGACGAGAAATTATTCGTGAGCTACAAAGGTTTTTCCATCAGAATAACGCATTAGTTCAATTGTTCAAAATTGCTCTCGATCGTATGCCATCTGATAATCACAAAATCATAATAAGGGCTGATAGAACCCGTGATATTGTACTTCTTCGCAGAAATAATAATAATAATCTTTATTGTAAATAGATTGTAAAATTTTTGTAAAATTATTTAGGCTACACAATATTACCATACAAACAAAAGCTGTTGAAATGAATGAAAATGAAATGAGCAATTGCAACGTGTTTCGAAACTTCATTACAATATCCAATATTGCATTGGAAAGGTGACGATGGCTACCATATAAATATACTAATTATTGATCCACGAACAGGTAAATAATTGACCTATTTGCAGTGTGTTGACATTTCATTTGTATAATTTTCTAAAGTCACATTTAGCATTTATTTTCAGGTCTACATGTACAGAAAAAAGTTAGTGCCATGAAAAGTTTGTGCCATAGATTGATGGTTCGTCCACAAGAACAAAATTATTTCTTGAGATGTGGTAAACTATATCATCAGTACATCGTTGATATGTATGCCAAAATAGAAACTGAACGTCTTAATTTTATTCGTTTCAACCAAGCTAAATTAAGATCCGAAGAATATATTCATTTGCAAGATGCGATAGCGAATGATGCTAATTAATAACATCGGACGTTTAACTATATTGCCATCTTCGTATATTGGTAGCCCACGGCATATGTACGGCTTATGTACGAAAATACGGTCGACCGGATCTGTTCATTACATTTACATGTAATCCGTAGTGGGTAGACATCAAAAACAATTTATTTGAAGGACAGTCTACAACTGATCGTCATGACATTACAGCACGTGTTATTCGGCAAAAATTGAAAGCACTTATGGATTTAATTGTGAAATTATGTGTATTTGGAGAGGTGCGTTGCCATATGTACTCCATCGAATGGCAAAAAAGGGAATTGCCGCACGCAAATGTATTAATTTGGCTGGTACATAAAAATACATAAGTTGATAATCGTTGGGTGGTTCCGTATTGTCCATTATTTTCAAAAATATTCAATGCTCATATAAATGTGGAGTATTGTAATTCAGTCAAATAGATTAAATATATTTGCAAGTATGTAAATAAAGGGAGCGATATGGCTGTTTTCGGTGTTGCTGGTGATAACAGAAATTATGAAATTACTCAGTATAAAATGGGGCGCTATATTAGTACTGGATACTACGAAACTGATACATTTGCGATAAATTTGTTATATTCTGAAGTGCTTCAGTATTACACATGGAATGCGTCTTCGAAAAAATTTCAAAAACGTAAACAAGGAAAAGGAGTCGATGGGCATCCAGGCTTTTCCAAACAGATGCAATTGGGAGAATATATACAGTACATCCAAACAATGCTGAGTGTTTTTATTTGCGATTGTTGTTAGTTAACGTCAATGGCCCAAAATCATTTCAAGAATTGAGAACAGTCACCGGTCATTTGTGTCAAACATATCGTGAAGCATGTCAACTCTTGCATTTGTTGGAGGATGATGCACATTGGGATTCAACACTTCATGATGCATCTACTTCTGCTCATCTACAACAAATACGAATGATATTTGCCATTTTATTATCAACATGCATGCCATCAAAATCCACTTGAATTATGGAATAAATATAAACATTATATGGCTGAAGATATTTTAATTCGTTTGCGTCATCATGCAAGAAATCCTGATTTGTTGATTACCTTGGAAATGTACAACGAAGCTTTGATAATAATTGAAGATATGTGTCTAACGATTGCAAATAAAGCATTAGTACAATTGGGTATGACCGCACCAAATCGTGATATGCATGATTTGTTTGATCGTGAATTGCAACGTGAGCAGGAATTCAATTCTAATGATTTGCGTTTATTTGTACAATCGAATATAACCAAATTGAATATTCAGCAAAAACATGTATATGGCTAAATCATGCAAGCCGTTTCCAATAATGCAGTTGGATTATATTTCTTGGATGCACCTGGTGGTACAGGCAAAACGTTCGTTATATCATTGATTTTAGCGACTATTCGATCGGAACAGAAAATTGCATTGGCACTTGCATCTTCGGGAATTGCTGCTACATTATTTGAAGGTGGTCGGACCGCGTACTCTGCATTAAAATTGCCATTGAATGTAAAGGTGATTGAAACTCCAACTTGCAATATTTCGAGAAATTCTGCTATGGCAAATGTTCTGCGATTAACGTCAATTATTTTATGGGATGAGTGTACAATGGCGAATGAAAAATCACAATCAACAGCTTTTTGGTGGTGCTTTGATATTACTGTCAGGGAATTTTCGTCAAACATTGCCTGTCATTCCTCGATCAACTCCTGCTGATGAAATAAATGCCTGTTTGAAGTCATCATTTCTTTGGAGATATGTACAAAAAAGAAATGTCACAACCTGGGCTAGGTCTTTGTACACCATCTAAAAAAATAGACAAATTAATGGTAATTATAGGAAAAATACAAATAATTTGATGTAATCAGTAGTTAGATGGTAAGAAAATAAAAAGTCAACATTATTTGTGTTCGTTTTAGCAGGCAACATTGACAATGAGTCTTTTCTATGGTGGAAGTTGTCAAGTGAAGTTAGTTCACTAAGCAGAGGGTACAGCCACTCACGGCACACTTCACTCAAATCACATTGATAGTTGTCTATCTGTGTGTTGGTTTGGTCGTTGCGCTTGAGTTCTTTCTTTCGGTTTCATTTTAATTTTACAACTGTTGAATAAGCTAAAAATACACAAAACACACAAAAACACAAAAAAAATACGTAAGTCAACCTTAACTGTCAAAATGAAATTTTTTCCACCATGATGCTTTTTGCTTGTGTTGCACACTAATAACGCACATTTTCATTTCCTACCAATAAATAAAGTGTTTTAATAACAATTTAACAATCGAAAAGTGTTTTAAGCATCTTAAACTATTTTTTGATAAAGTGTACAAAGACCTGGCCCAGGCTCCTTGCATTTTGGGACATTTCTTTTACATTGAACATTAATATGCGTATTCACCTACAAAATGATTCAGCTGCCCATCAGTTTTCAGAACAATTGTTAGAAATTGGTGGTGGCAAAATACAAATCGACAGTACCAACTGATTGATCGCTGTACCGAAAATTTTTTGTACAATTGTTTTTGTGTTTTTCCGAATATTGTTACGCGCCATTTTAGCACCGAAGAACATTCATATCAATGCCATTAATTTTCAAATTAAGCGAAACTGCCAGGTGTAGTCACGACATATAAATCAATTGACAGTGTTATGAATCAAGATGAGGCAATGAATTATACAATTTAATTTTTAAATTCATTGGACCCGGCTGGTATGCTACCGTATTGCTTGAATCTGAAAGTTGGTTCTTTGATTATATTATTGCGAAATATTAATCTACCAAAACTGTGTGCAACCAAAATGGCACCAGATTTGCAGTGAAAAAATAATTGCCAAATTTGATTGAAGCTACCATCTTAACTGGTAAATCAAAAGGAGAAGTTTGTTTGATACCACGTATCCTTATGATTCCAACTGATGTGCCATTTGAGTTCAAACGATTACAATATCCTGTGCGTTTATCATTTGCGATGTCCATCAACAAGGCCCAAGGGCAAACACTTCACGTTTGTGGTGTGAATTTGGAGGAATCTACCGACTGGAGGACGACTGGAGGACTGGAGGTATTGGTTAGTAGCCCTGCCTCATACGCTGTAGGTCCCAGGTTCGAGTCCTGGCCGGGGCATTCATTTGTGTGATGAACACAGACGTTTATTCTAGGGTCATGGTTGTTAATATTTACATATATATGTTTTATAGATTTTTCCATCTTTTTCCCCCAGTTCGCTGTGTGGTCATCCATAACACAAGCTCTGCTTACTTTGGGGCCATACAGTTATCTGGGGTTTTATTATTATTATTATTTTTATCATGTTTTTCACATGGCCAACTTTAAGTTGCCTGTTCCAGAGTCGGTACCCGTTTATTCATGCTCATAATGGAAAAACAAAAAATATTGTTTATCCAAATGTTTTGGATTAAATTTTAAAATAGCTAGCAATTAATAAAATATTTTTTTGTTTGAATAAATGAATTTGATGTTCCAATTAAATTATTATATTATTTCATTTTATACGTAGCGTACCGGGCCACTAGTCTTGTATAAAATGATATTTTAACCTGATCTGTAATTGTCAATCAAAAAGTATTTAGAATGTAGTTTAATAAAACCTGATTTCTGGAGCTATTTAACTCTGAAGACTAACATGAATAGAAAGTATATTTTTGTTTTCAAAATAGGTTTATTGTTATAATACCGGAAATTAATTATAATTGTTTTTATTACATACAGCAATCTTCCATGAGCCCAGGGCAGCTAGTATATTTTATATATAATTTTCGCCCTGATGTACGCTTTACAACATTGTGCTTTGTAATGTCCACTCAATGTAAACTGTGATGGCAGGTAAAAATAACTTAAAAAATCTCATCCTGTTGTCCATTGAACTCTGCATTAACCAGTATATCCTGCATAGTTAGGCGCATGCATTGAATAAACTAAATAAAACTATTTTTAACGGGACGATTTTATCGCGTTTTTATTCTTATTCTTATTGTTATTGTTATTATTCTTATTGTTCATGTACATTTTAAGTTATTGTGAATAATTTTTTTTAATTTTTCTTTCAATACGCGTTCAAGCCTTGGTCACCTTTATTTCAACATTTCGTCTTGGTTACAATGGCTGAAACTGGAAATATCAGACACTTTATAATTAATTGATTTTGAATTATTGGACACACTGAATAGTTATATTTATAAATGGATAAGCCTCTTAACCAGTTTGGTGACTTATGAGGATCTATAGCAGCTTAAAGAAGACTAAAACTGCTGCTATCTGCAGCATTATCTGCCCTGGCTCAGCTTCACCACAAGAATTGTTTAAATAATAGCTTCGGTTTCAGTAATTGGTTCTGTTGGTCAAATGGTTGTTAACATCGCCTTTGACATATGGAGTTTGCATCGCCTTTTGATCCAAGTAATAAATATAAACAATAAAAGGTAATTATTCGTAAGTGGGGTAATTCCTGCTAAAATCGGGGTGTAAATTTTTTTTATGCATTCCTGTCGGAAAAAAACATTGTAATTCATAGTATTATGGTGGCGCATGAGCAAGAAAAAATTTTCATCCGCAAAAAAATTACAAAATTTGTAGAAATTCTACATTTTTGTAGTCCAATTGGGTCTGTTCTGGTTATTTTATTGTAACTCAATGAGCTTCTGTATGCAAGCCCCCTTCTAAGTAGGCGTGACCTACACACTACTAACCTAAATTAAATTATTAAATTATTTGTTACTTTCAAGACTCAACATAACTACGCGCCACCTTAATTTTGCTTCCTCTCATGTTCTTTATGCAGAATTATTTTTTAATATAATAAAGATTGTTGAAATTACGAGATGTTTTATTGGAAATAAATCATAAAAAATATATAAAAGATCAATATAAAAACAAATCTGATAGGGCAAAGAAAATAAAGGCCAACGCACTAACTTACAACGCACAGCGTTACAAACTAATGCATTCTGTGGCATTTTAACATTTTTTAACAATATGTTATAATACAAAGGATTAAGAAACGTTAAAAAGAAAAGAAAGGACATGTTGGGAACGAGTAAGCCCGACCTACTACTTTAGGTGCCCAGATGATTCAAACGCGAGAGTAAACAAATGAATTATTTATTTACGACAATCGCTACTAAAGATGCGGAACTTATTAAACTATGCATCGATAAAAATGTCGAGTCAGTACGATATATTATGTAGGAGGCTCAGCCTCTACATACATTATTCATTTAATAACTAAGCTTGATTTATAAATCATTCATAATTTAAAAGTATTATTTGTCTTGATTTGTTGTTTGGCATAATAGTTATAAATGAAGTTGATCAATATTTCGTTAAATTACTTTCCATTTGTTCAATTTAGATACAAACTTTACAAGACTTAGTTAATTTTGTATTAAACGATTCGACAATACAGTAAAATATGCTTCACATATTCCTTGAAACTCCCTGTTTCATAAATGGCTTATTTGTTTTTCTCGATATCCTTGGGAAAAAACGCCCTAAACAATAGATATTAGCTTCTTAGTACAATATGACCATTTCCCCTGCAAAAGACCTTCACGAATATTTCCAGTCTCTTTTGAAACGCTACTAATGAGTTTGTTAACAGTTTGATTACTTTCTAAGAACCATCCAAACCAAAGTGTTTAAGCAATTTGTAGTTACCCATGGTGTATTGTGTACTTTAAGTTCACAAGCAAGTTGCTTTCGCAAAAGCCTTAGTTTGAAATGCTTTTCGGTGTTGGTCTTTTGAAGTTTTAGATTATCAGGTTAAGTTCTGACGCGCGAAAAAAAGGGGAAGACGGTAAAAACTGAAAATTTTTCTGACCATTTTGAGAAAGATTATCATTTCTAGGTATTATATTTTCTTAAGTTTTCACGATTCACATTTCGGTACTTTACAGATGCCGTGATCACGAGTGACAATGTAAAAATATAATTAAACGCGATTATATCCGGTTGAAAAGTATTTTTAAGACTTTATTATATATATTAAACGTCAGACTTTATGCGCTTGCAACTTACTTAGATAAAAGGTCAGCTTATGTATCAACAGTATATATTGTAACATAATTTACAAGGAGACCTTTCCGCACAGCAGAAGTATAAGACCGTGGCGTTTCTCACAATACGTTGCGAGGGACTGCGCATACGTAAGTATGCCTCGAATGCCCTTTACTTGTCCTTCCTGTAATATAAACCTGGGCTTCTACCCTGTCAGCGTATGTTTTTGTTCATAATTAATTTTTAATCTACGAATATTTTTATTTTCAGTCAGTGGTCTATTTTTTCGACCGGTTGGATGGGAATATTCTCCCGTGGATAGACTTAAAAAATGTTGCTTGAAATTAGATATCAATGCCTCCATACTTGGACTCCTAATGCATTCATGTCGTAAATGGCAATGTTAAAAGAAGGCATTTCCGATTATATGTCTTTGTACAACACACAGAGGTTTGTCTTTCCTTCAAAATCGGGACTTACTGCCGTTCACACCACGATGCTCTGAGAAATTCATTCGAAAAATCGTTTAGCAAACGTGTTTCTTCTAAAAATTGATCCGTATCCATAACAAATAATTATTTTATCTATGTTGCAGTTTCGGCAGCGTAAATGCAGTTTTTTTATTCTTTGCTTTTGTACAAAGGGTACAGTCACGTAGTTTCTTGTTTAGTATATAAATTGGTCTCATTTTATTACGTAGTGTGCAATAGGCTTTATGTTATCCATATCCACTTGACCGACCGTGGTTGTAAGCAGTTAAGTTAATTTTGCTGAAGTTTTCCTTTACATTTAATTTGTTTCTGAAGTGGCTACGAGAAGAAGTTTCTAGCTTTTTATTACTACTTACTACCTTTTAATTAAGTAGTAGACCTACTTTTATTATATATTATTCTGAAAGTTGATCTAAGGGATAACAATGATAGACGTAAACACAAAATAACTACAAATAAATTCCTTTACAAATGTAAACCCGTAGCTCTTTCATAACGATTTATAAACTAAAAGGTACCTAATTAATATTATTATATTAATGTAGCTATATTTATATTTTATAAATCGTCTTTCTATCTACTCAAATGCTTCTAAAGTTCGCTACAATGTTTTCACGTCTTCAGCAGATCGTCTATCTGTGCGCCTTACTTAACACTTGGCCGCTTTTCTATGCACTGACTTGAAAAGTTATTCATCTCTTTCAGTCTCAGTTGATGAAAGTCAAGAGAGATTTGATTTTGTCTAAAATCTTTGGAAGTCGGGATTTTTGCAAAACTTGATGGCAAAATTTCTATGGCCATGGCCCATGAGGATTTAGAATTATTTAGGAAGGGATATGCTACTAGAAAATTCAAGCATGCGGAAGAATGTTTATATTTGCTGTTTCGTAAGTTTCCAATTTCACTCAAGTTTCTTCCTCTGTCGCCCAAAGTTCTCGTCTCGAAGTTTGTTAACAAGACTAAACAAACTTCTTGTAATTGTTGAAAACTGAGCCAATAAATTACCTAATCGCATGCTATACGTATGTCATGGCTTTTTAAGGTCACTGAATTTCGATTGGCTATCGTATTCTTTATAATTTCATCTTTATAGCAAGACATCGATTTTGACCTCTGATTGACAAAACATTGAGCTGCAATTTTTTTTAGTTGTTGTCTGTGCTATGCACCTGAACTCCCATATTGAATTCTGAAAAGGTTGCTCAAGACGTAACTAAAGTAACTATTTTTGGATAGATACGTTCCAACTAATGAGCCACTTAAAACGAATCTGAGATCATTACGCGTCATTGTCTAAAATACCTTAGCCAATGTTCTCTTAAACACAACTGTAAGGGACCATAGTTCCATTGCAAGACGTGCTCATTATGCAGAGAGGTGACATCGCCCCACGGGGTGAATGACCTTCAGTGGAGGTACCACCTTAAAAGGTTCTCTGATTGAAAGCGTTAAGGAGGATGCTTGAGAACATTTTGTTTGAAAATAGAATTATAACAAAAGTGTGCACAGCCACAGGTGGGCTATTTACTGGATTTGATAAAATAAAAGGATTATGGTTTTGGTTTAAATTTCAAGATATCTTCAGGTTTTGGGTATTTATTATATAGCATTGTAAACTACTATAGCAATCTATCTTTATTTATATTTAAAAATTGAAAGTATGCTTTTCTGGGTGCTTGTTTTTTTAAAGGTTGCGATAAATCTTCAGTACACAGAAGGCACTAAAACCTGGAATTTCACTTCGGAAGGTGAATCATGAGCAAAATCAATGCCTTTCTCCGAATAAATACCTAACAGATAATTTACCTTTTCCAAAACGGGGTATGTTGCATATTGACGGTAGGACAAGTACGAGTTGACTCAACGAATGGACAGGAAAAAAGAAAGGTGGAAATATTATTCCCAGTTGCATAAATTGAAATGCGATAAATGTCAGTAGGTTGTTCTTGATCATTGTTTGTTTTTATGCTTATTTAACGGTCGTAAATAAGATCGACCTAAATCTAAATAACCAGATAGATAGTATAACAGAGTAAAATTCATTTCATTATTGTCTGGCTCATTTGAACGCTCCTATTTTTTTACTGTGTTTATCTTCCATCTCACTATATGAAAAGTGCCAGTGACGACTAGGATTTCATTACAAAAATATAACGATTTTAACACTATTTCAAACACAACAATTTGATTTCGTATTTAATTGGAACTAAGCGCATCCTTGGTTTTACAAATACTTTTTTGTCCGTAAACCGCACTTACCGTCACGGCACGGTGAAAATGGATCCTACCTTCAGAAACAGGACAGTAAAGATCAATTTTTAACAACTTGAATTTGGAAAAAAACATTTAAGATTAAATCAAATTATACATTGAAATCGTTTCAATTTAAGTTCAGTTTTGTGAAATAGGTTCCTGTGGTCTAATTAGGGGTTCCAGTAATCAATGTTTTATTATTTATTCCAACAAAAACGTTAACAGGAGATTAGGTTCCGTAAGAGTTGAATTCAGGGGAAATCGATGTGAGCATCTAATATCTCATCACATGCTCATGATATTGATTAATTCATTTAGGAATTCTCGTGATCCGCCCACTTTTTAAAGGTTTTATTTGTATATTTTACAGGATTTTTCTTCCTTTTTGCTCTGAAAAAATCCAATGATTTTTAAATAATTTTGTTTGAATGATTTCTAAATACAAAACACAAACGTCGCTTTCAGGTTACCAATGTATTATTATGCGTATGATATTCAATAGTTCAGCCAATATTTAAGTGGTTTTAGTAAATTCCTTTTTTATTAGTAAGTATGTCATTTCTGGAATAACCATTTAAACATTGCTTACACGTTACATACGACCGCCGTATCTTAGATATTTGTATTTTAAAAGTTAAAGAATTCTTATTATACGTAAAAGCCTACATCTCCGTGATACTTTTCAAAATTAAAAAGAAACATAATGAGAAATATTTTATTTTATAGGTAAAAAAATAACATCTCGATGGTCATTTTCAGTGTCAAAATGAAAGTACCTACACCTTAAACTTCGACACTCGCCATTCTTTTGTCAATATATTAGGCACGAATGAAAGGAAAGAAACAAAATGAAATAGTGTTAATAAATTTAAAAAAAAAATTTGCTATTGTGACTAAGTTTTATTAAAAATTTTGTATTTAAAAAAGAAGAAATAAGATTACTAAACATGATTTAAATCAAACAAAGTATGTTAGTTTCGGGTAGATGTCCCATACAACCAGGTTCGGTCGCGGTGACAAAAATTTCAGCAACAAAATAAGCCATCCACAAATTCTAGTCGCAATGTTGGTATGATAATAATAGTGCAGACGCAGATATACGTTTGATTGTTCGTGCCCGATGTTTCTTTTTGATGATGGATTTGAACCTGAAAAAATGAAGTTGACAGTTGTATAATGTAAAACCTCAAAGTGAAAGTTACAGATGTTGTTTTATTGTTCAATATTACAGATTTTCCAACAAGCTGCAGAATACGAAAAATTAAAAACCCGTCTGCTAAATTAATTTATCCGGTGTAATATACGTTCCCATGAGAATTCCGTTAAAAATGCAAGCATACATACATTCAAAAAAGAGGCGTCTTAATTACCACACTGTCATCGTGTAGTCGCAATATATATTTATTCTGTTTAAGTACATATATTTAATGTATTTTACCATTGTGCTCATTATCCAAACCACGAGCCTATGCAAATAGACCTATCCATCACTAAATTAAAAGTTCTACAATCACAAGACATGTTGGGAATCACTGGCATCGGACTATTGCGTCGGCCGTAGCAAAGTATGTTACAGAGTCGATCAAAAAGTGCACATGTGACGATCGCCTTATAAAATGAATAAAGTATAAAACTTAAAAATAAATACATGTTTTTGCAACATTAAGGTTAACTACAATTGAAATTAATTTGAAATGTTTTAAACATTCTAATTAATATTCAGCGTACTTATGAAATACACATTTTTGTCGTTACAACACTTACAAAAAACAAATACGTTTCTCCTTAACTATGCATAAATCGCAGTGCCCTTTTTTAATTAGAATTTCCTTTTAAATTCCCTCGAGAAACTTGCTTGCGCATTTGCGAATATCTAAAAACGGCTCGTTAACTAATAAACATAATTGTAATTTGAAATGGCTGACGACAAGATATTGATATGACATATATGTAAATTGCATTTAACATCGGAAAAAAATATTATTCATTGTAATCATTCAATTATCAATCATTTAAAATGCGTAGCAATCTGGTAACGAAATTCTTATAATTTTTCGAAACATTGTTTCTTAAACGCAACCACTTTTATGTTTCGAGAAACTTTGTGTGTCGAAACTTAGTAAACACATCGACTTTTGTTAGCAGAGTAAAAACGTTTGTAAGTAAATGTTTTGAAAATCAAACTGCCTGTATGAGGGTCTTCTGACTGATAATATTCAAAAGATACTGGATTTGTTCGTTTTCGTCTTGTTATTATATCTGGATATACAGAAAAGAGTCTCCTTCTTGTTATCGTGAAAATCTAACTCAAGTGAATTAATACATTTTGGAACATAACAGGCTTTAGCCTTGATAAACACGTGTAAACAAAATAATCCGACCTACTACAGCCGCGTTTTGCACCACATAACATACAACGAGTACAAAAATGGTGTAGAGAAGGTTTTCCAGTGCAGGTGGAAAATTAAAGGATATATAAGGTTCAAACATTTTTGTGATTTTCTGCAAGCCGTAAGTAACATCTAAAAAAATTATCGTTTGAAAAAAAAAATGTATTTTCTGGTTTTGATAAAAAAAATACCATGTTTAATTCCGGAGTATTAATAATTTTTTTTATAAACTAAGAGAGAATGTCCTTGGCTATTAAGTGGTCTACGGGTTTCGAATATTTTTAGATTATTTTATGATAAATCTCTTTTTTAAGCATATATGATTTCCTTTAATTTGCTATAATTTAAAGATATGTTAATTGCTTCATTGCGAGGGTTATCGCCGATCATAGTAATGAAGACCTTTCCCCTTTCGACAAGCAATAACTCAGAATAAAATGGCTGTACAGGAAAAAAATTTTCGCTTTTGTAAACTGCAAAACATTTTGGAAACAAACGAATGAAGCCGTTGAAAATAAAAGCCAACATATTAAATATAAATACAAATGTCTGACTCTTATTTCTTTATTTATTTATTTTATTGTAAACCAATACTTACAGCATTAGCACTGTATGTATAAACACGTGTTAATTATTAGTGAAAAAAGGTTTAAATAATAATTTTAACATTAAAATTTAACAGAGACATGATAGAAAAAGCAAATTGACACAGTACTATTTTTAAAAAAAATCTGTTATTTCTATAGAAGTTTTTAATATAAATTTGTTTCGGAAAACAATGAATAAAGAGACGATGTAAAATTGTAAATGAAAATTGTAGTGTATTATGGGACAAGGTGTTCTCGGAAAATTAAGCTGGAAACTTCATTCGTGCATAATGAGGTAAAAAAGCATTAATATAAAATGCTCATTTACAAAGTAACGAATCTATAAAATAAATTTATGAAATAATGAATTTGTTTCGTTTCATATTTGTAACTTTACAACTAATATGTTTTAAACGAAATCAAAACTGGTTAATAATAGGTCTTTAACTATGAAACTGCCGTTTTGCCGTACTGGCCATTTCAAATGAAAATACTTTTTTTTTGACAAATTAATTTTATTTGAAAAACATGGAATTCTCTTTCTAAAATCGTCATTTGTTTAATAGTTAGTGTTTTGTTTTCAACGCATTCGAACATTTTTCGTCATCATGGATAAGTTAAAAATTCGAGTAATTATGGAGTATGAGTACCGTCGTGGCAGCAAAGCGGCACAAGCGGCACGCAACATCAACGACGTTTACGGAGCGAACACTACAAACGAACACACCACCCGTTATTGGTTTACCTGCTTCCGTTCTGGAAATTTTGACCTGAAAAATGAACCCCGTGGTCGTCCGAAAACTTTGGTCGACAATGACGAATTAAAGGCAATTGTGGAAGCTGATGAAACTCAATCCACGGCTGAATTAGCAGCAGCTTTCGACGTTAGCATCAAAACAATATTGGTCCATTTGCGTCAAATTGGCAAGGTAAAAAAGCTTGACAAATGGGTACCTCACGAACTCAATGACCGCCAGCGCGAAGTACGCGTGGAGACGTGCCTTGCACTGCTCAGCAGGCATACAAATGAAGGAATTCTGAACCGCATTGTTACTTGTGACGAGAAATGGATCCTGTTTGACAATCGTAAGCGCTCAGCAAGTTGGTTGGACCCTGGTTCAGCACCCAAACAATGCCCTAAACGAAAACTTACCCCTAGAAAAGTGATGGTCACTGTTTGGTGGTCTAACGCGGGTGTAATTCATCACAGCTTCTTGCCAAACGGGACAAGCATTACTGCAGATGTGTACTGTGAAGAACTGAACACAATGATGGAGAAGCTCGCACGTCTCCAACCAGCTTTGGTCAATCGTTCGGCTCCACTGCTCCTGCACGACAACGCGCGACCTCATACTGCACAGCAGACGGTCTCCAAGCTACAAGAGTTGGGGTTGGAAGTTTTCCGTCATCCACCGTACTCACCAGACCTTGCGCCTACAGACTTCTACTTTTTCCAGAATTTGGATAACTTCTTGGCGGGTAAAAAATTCAATACCCGAGAGGCAGTACAAAATGCCTTTGAAGAATTTGTTACCTCCCGTCCAGCCGATTTCTTCAAGAAAGTCATTAATAAGCTACCAATGCGTTGGCAAAGATGCATTGATTGCATGGGTGGTTATTTTGATTAATAGAAATAAAAAATATATAAAAAAATTACACTTCATTTATTTCGTGAAAAACGGCAATTTCATAGGTAAAGACCTAATATTCCGAGCATGCTTCCGACGACGACCATTGGCCATGACAGTTAGATTTCTTTGTAATTAAATAACGATAACGGTTGTACGTCAAAATCATCAGATTTGATCATCATAGAGACATCAAAATAAATAGATAGGTTTTGCTATGAAATTTAGCTTAAAAGTTGTCTTCAATTTTTTTAATTTTCTTAACGACAAAGTTGTTGGACTGACAAAATCCAAGGTATAATTTATATAGTTAATTAATTTATATAATTTGTATAGTTTTGTTTCATTTATAGAATCAAGTTTTTCTCCGGTCTGTGCTTCGTACGTGTGTTTGTAAATTTTGCCAGATTCAACAGAATTAATTTTACATCAGTTAATACCAAACTCCATTAAAGGCTGCTCAATTTTCATACACTAATCATTTGCTTTACTGTTTGTCAACTCAATATACTGTAATCATCTGTTGTAAAATAAAATTAAAGTACTATTATAATTTACATAAAATATTCCTATATACACATATAATAAGCTTCTATGTTTTGTATATAATATAACAGTAGGTAACAACCTTAACAATTACGGGCTCGTAGCGAACAAATTAATTTTGGTTTATATGAAATGAGCATAAAAAATACCTGCGCCATTTACTATGTTTTCGACTGTCACACAATCCGATCAGTCTATTTATTTTCTGAATTGTTCGATAAATAATCCTAGAAGACTCGTTGTGGACGAAAACTAATGTAATAAATAGGAATCACATGTCAGAGAATTCAGAAGTGCCATATTTATAGTTAAAATAGGATTTGTTTAATTGACGACCTTAAACGCTTTTTATTGTACATATTCTGTCCAGAGGTAGTTTTTTGTGTCCACTTAATAGCTCATT
Source organism: Marasmarcha lunaedactyla (assembly GCA_923062675.1). Classification (NCBI taxonomy): domain Eukaryota; kingdom Metazoa; phylum Arthropoda; class Insecta; order Lepidoptera; family Pterophoridae; genus Marasmarcha; species Marasmarcha lunaedactyla. The sequence continues at coordinate 6,410,347 of OV281342.1, read as the reverse complement.
TAAGTAGATAGCATTAATTCTAACATTATGCAATAATTAATGAAATGTTTCCAATACATATAGAAACGCTATTTAATTCATCCCCAAAGTAATAATAAACTAAATTATTAAATAGTTTCCGAATTTTCTCACGAAAAAAAGCTGCCTATCAATACAGCTTACCGAAGCTCAATTCGCCAATCATATGTCTTTCCATGAACTATTGGAGATGACCGGAGAAGTTTTCTGTTGAACAGCTGTTTGCAGTTATTTTCTTTCTTAATAACTAAAGTAGGTGCTACAAATTGTACACTTTAATTATAGTTATTACCAATTTTTATCAATATGATTTCATTTATATTATATTTGTTCAAAAACCAGTCGTTAAAATCTACAAGTACTTTTTGTTTGTTTGTATGTATGGAAAATAGAAGTCTACATAAATATGTTGTTTATTGAAAAGATACAAGGTATTGTGGTTAGACCCCGCATGCTCACTGTCCCTTAACGACTGAAATAGTTTTTACGTTATAATAACGTAATAGTTTTGCACGACTTAAACATACTCTAAGTAGTTTGTTAAAAGAATTTATATTTTTAAGACAAATTCCCTGAAATTATTAAAAAGTAATATGAAATGATGGATTCGTATTTATATTTTTTTCGTTAATAATCAATTTCCATAAATCATATTTCGATAAATGTATCGAGAATGTTACTGACATTTACAAGGGCCCATGCCCATTTTCGGTATATTCACATTTTAGCCAAATCCTGTTCTTATTTCACCTGTGGAGAGTGATCAAAACTGACTAATGACATCAGAAACCCATTATTTGAAAAGCGATATTGCGGGAGCACATCAACACAGCAGCCAGAGCCATGTTTTGTCCAATCTTCTGGTTTAATTAACGCACGGCACAATGTCCCGCCACAATAGGACCCGTCAGAAAACTATTTCTGCTGCAATTTCACAGCTTTGAATGGGGCCCCCAATTCCAGCTTTATGGTTACCGATGTGGATAAGCCTTTTACGTTACAAGCAAATAATTAGGTTTGCCGTTGTCCTATATTTTGTAGTTGGCATTTATTCGAATGAAAACGATGTAGGTATTTTTAAGGATGTCCTTTTTCAAGAAAGTTTACATCTTGTACGATAGGTAAATATAATTAAACATAGTACTGAATGTAATAAAACAGTAAGTAAACCAGTAGTAGTAATTAATGTAGTGAAACATTACGTACATTCAATTTCAGCTAAGCAAAATTATCTATGTAAAAGTCGGGAAGCTCAATAAACCTGAGGCTTGTTTCAAAAGGTTGGTACGTTAGTAGTCTCTACTTATTTTAAGTATATCTTATAGATATAAAACTTAGTGCGTTACTTTTCATGATTATTAAAGTTCTTCGTCGTTGTTTTGTCGAATAAAGATAAAAGTAAAGACGTTAAGAAGTAATATTAAGTTATAAAATAATCTACAAGCGGAAGTTTGGATAAGACGATAGATTTGTGTTGGTGCCATATAATTAGTGATTATTGATTTTGAATTATTTGGGAAAAAACAAAATTGTAGAAAAAGATTTCCTCATAAACTTAGTTTAGCAAAGGTACCTCTTATATATTAATCAGTTCATAAACGTAGGTAATGCTCGTATGTTTAAAATTCATAGGTTTATGCATCTAAGAGTATATTTGTATACACAACGAATTATATTGTCTGCCCTGACGCATTTGCTTGAGAAATAAAAAATAAAGTCAAAAAGAATTATCTTGATAATGCTAAGGTCCTAACACGTATTTAGGTAAGTAGTTTAAAATGAACTAATATAATGCAGCTTTCACAGCAAATTAAATTTATAGCTAAAGGAAGCTCTTGAGGTCGCGAAGGGCATTTGAAAAGCTCTGAATCATGTTTGGAGAAGCATTTTGTACTTTTTGAAAAATTTTATATTTGCTCTCTGACAGACTAGGTCTGCGAATGTTGGAATATATTTTTACTACTTGCATAGCCGGTAAACGAACCCGGTATTCAACTGATAGTTGGCATCAGCATCCACACCATTAATACAATGACAGGAAAATATTGCTGGTGATTATTTGATGGCGACTGATGATACGGTTTCAACCAAAGACTTCACTTGGATTGCCTTTGTTATTGGAATTTCACTGGCTGTTCCTTCTCTATAACCCAAACATAGCCACGTAAAAGGGATAAATACAGTGGACAACGTTGGAGGTACTGTGTACCGGCCCAAGCGAACTAAAATAAACCTGAAAGATGTTTGGCTGAATAATTTTGAAAATGTTTAGGCCCAGTCCGCACAGCGATATTTTACCGCGCGATATTCATTCTCGCGAATTATACTCCGTGCTCGAAATTACGCGTAGTACGCACCACGAATAAAATTTCGCGCAATTTTTGTCAGTTTGATGCAGCTCCCGACGAGACGGACGTAATGGACATCAGAAAAATTTTGGTATACCTGCTATTACGGCGGCGACGTAACAGAAGACGTATAACTCATGAATACTGGATTCACCCTTTTACGGCCTTAGACCTATGAAAGTATTATTCTACTTAAAACCTCTTTTTATTAATTAATATTTGTATAAATAACGATTAATTGTTCTATTTCAATGTCGTCATTTTCTGGTAAATCCTGCTCGCCTGCCTCTCGCGCGAGACGATTCGCACGACATCTTGTCATTACCGTTGCCAGTGAACGACTGAGTGAAACGCGCGAATTTTATTTCGTAGTGCGGCCACAGTCATACTACTTCATATTGCACAAAGTTTTCGCGCGGAAGTAATTCCGTTTGAATTTGTATCAGATCACAGATTTTTTTTCCTCGCGGGTATTTTATCGCCAGTGTGGGTACTCATGTAAGATTCAATGTGTTACAGAATTGCGATAAAAAATCGCGCAGTGAAATATCGCTGTGCGGACAGGGCCTTAAGGGATGACTGAAAAATGTCAAGTCGAATTTCAACACATTTTTTTAAATTGCAATATTAGATCAAAATCCTACACAAACTTAATAAAAGCATTAATGCTTTAAGGAGATATTTCTAAAGGCTTTTAATAAGGGAAATAAATACGTAAATAATTATCCAATCTAATATTTCTTTACTATTTTTACCTTGTACTACAGTCTTATTGTATTATTATTTATCATTAAAACTAAACACACTAGACAAGGAGCCGTTTTCGAATTCGAACTTTGACTTTAGAAAAATATTTGGGAACATCAAGTTTATTGACTAACTATTATAAAGTTACAATGTTTGTCGAAACTTAGCTTAGCTGAAGAAACTTTGTCGAAACTTTAACAATGTCTGTGTGTGTAGGCGTAGCTTTCAACTTAATTAATTTTGTAGCAATGAATTATATATTTTTTTTATAATCTTGTCATGTGTATGGTCGACCTTAAAGTAGTTTAACAGGTTTAAGAGATAGTTCTCTCGCTATGAAAGCAGTAATATCATAATCTCGCTATGAAAGAAGTTTCCAATAAGGCTTATAATTTATTTCTTGGACGGGCTGACATTCAAAGTTTTCATGCGAATTTCGTCCGTAAATTATAGTTTTTAAGTTCATATTAGACAAAATATTAATGACGTAACACTTACAAACGTTAGCAAAAATAGACTCTATTATTTTATGACGAGCAAATCGTCTGACATAGCCAGCTATCATTGTGGTCGCCCAAAAGCATATCATACCTCTTAATTTGATATTTTCATAAAGTTCGAAAAAAATTAAAAATTACACAAACTTTTGAAAGAGATACATGTGACATGAAATTCCCATCAAGTGATTTTCTTAAAACAGACCATTTTTCAGATTTGGTGTACGACCGTATGCAGATCAATTAAAGTTTTTAACAATATGTAAATATGTGTCGTTGAAATGGTACAAAATTCCTCATATCCTTTCCTTCATTCCCAAAACAGTCCTATAATTCGTGTTTGTAAATTTTTCAATCAACATTGTAAAGAGCTAGACTTATTTTCGAATTATAAGGATTTTAATAAAAATTGTAAAAATAAATTCCTTTTGACATGATTAATGATTCCATATATTATTTACCTACATGTATTACAAGTATGACATGTATATTTCAATTCCATTCTTTGGGTGCTATGACATGTATATCTTGACTTGACATAATTATAATTAATCAATACCGAATTTGACATTAATTTATTGACATTTTGTAAAACTTATATTTACTGCACTTGTTGTTCGCTATTTTCTTTTTTTCTCCAATTGCAATTGTATTTTTGTTTAATAATAATTTAACTGGTTACTTGTTTAATATATTTCTTGAAAACGCTGTGCGTAGCTCTTATCGGACTGCAAACTTATACCTATAAGATGTACTTGATAATTTTAGTTATAAGATGGTTTGTAATCTGTAGTTATGCCTAAAAATAAATAAATAAATAAATATTTTTCTAGCCTTCTAGAACGGATTGGAATCTACTTCCCTCTGTGAATGGTCGAGTGCTTTAAGCTTTAACAAAGTGACCAAGGTTCAAACCTTTCCAGAAAGTCACCAAGTTATAGAGAATTCTTTCAAATGTTATGATAAAATAATACGAAATCCCCAGACAACCACACCAACTGCATGGCCTCAAAGTAAGCAGTGCTTGTGTTATGTATCATACATCCCAGCGTAAACATACACATCGTGGCTTTTCTATATACACCACTCAAGTCATTCTCCTTCACCTTTTAGGAGGTAATAAAATCTTCATTGTTCGGTAATTCTTTGTCATAATTATGTTTTTATACCTAATTGACTATAACAGAAAAGTACATCTGAAAATACACGAAATTCTGATTTTTTAAAATATTTTGCTATATAAATTACTTGGGCATTATTTATAGGTAAAATATGTAGACTTACGCTGTGTTGATATGAAAACAAGTTATTTACTATGAAAGAAAATCTTTATTTAAAAACCGAAATAAATGCATTTTCACTATTAATTTACCTCTACAGAGATTATAACCATAATAGGTAGGTATCTTATTGAAACAAAGTAGTAAGTAACGACTTGTCACTAACTAAGCACTATTTTATAATACTGCAATCAATCATCAAATTTTCGCTTAGTTTTAGGCATGCGTGATGTATAAAATTTAGGAAGTACTTCTATCCTTTTGATTTTATTAAGAGGGGTTGAAGATGGAGGGATTGGCTGTATCTTATCATCAAAATTGAATTTAACCGAACTTGTACCATCCGGTCTATGTTCTTACATTCGTATATCAGTAACAACAGGATCGTGGGTTTTTTTTCCTGGCCGAATCGATTTATAAATGAAATCCTGAGAAAAATCTGTGAAGAAAGAGAAATCAAGATGTATTGACTTTTAAGGCTTTGAGGATGTGAGCTTTCAGCTGTTGTACAAATTCTTGAGTACTGCTCTGGTAAGTACATTTCCTTTCCTTTAAATTTGCATTCAATTCCACTGTGAGCTGAATCACACTCCATTTGAATTTGGCCTTTCTCAAGATATTTTTGGGAAATCGTAGTCTTAAAATCATTGGCTAAACGCAAAAGAGCACTGGTTAAAAAAGAGTTGCGATTTTGCGCACAGCAGTCATCAGAGTACAGTACCACTGGGATAAAGTTTTCAGTCAAAAGATTTCTCAGGTGTTCAATCAAACATGAAGCAAAAACGGATGCTTCTTATGAGCAATCTATTTCATCAAACAAAACAGATTGCCTTTTTGGTGGCCAAGTTTGTACAGGATAAAATTATGTACACACAGTTGGTGCAATTTTTTACAGATAAGCAGGTCTTGCATAAAAACAAGAATATTTCCACTTTCAGCTTTCGTTTTATCGCACTATTTCTCAGATCTGGCTCTATCTTCCTTAGCAATATGCTGTATATTGTTCTTCACTTATGTTGCCTGTCTTGTGACTGCAGAAAAGAAAACACTGATCATTTTTTGGCCGGAATAGCAACAAGTTTTTTTAAAGAAAACCTTTCAAATGTTTTGTGATACATTTCACAAATTCACTTTTTCTTTTATATTCGTTATAAAGTTGTGTTTTGAATCCAAATATAGGTTCTAATATTCCCTGGACGTAGTAGCTGTGCAGTAATGAGAATGCATTTTCGGGATGCTATCAAAATATTGCTCAAGATATCAATGAATATTGGCTTTTTCATTTATTCGCTTTTCTTCAGTCGAGACAGAAGAATGAGGGGGCATGGTACAATTGGTCTTTTTGCCGCCAGTACCTTAAAAACCAATCGTTTAAGCCCAATGTTTAAAGGAACATTTTTTTTCAGACCTGAATACGATTATTATTGATCGTCAAAAGATATGCCCTACTCTCAATTCTTTTTGAATCAGGGCTTTACGTTACTTTTATCGCTAAACTAGTAACATGGCTGCAGATGTATGTTCTGTATGTTCTCCCAGTTTATTTTATTCCAGAAATTATCGAATAGTCCCTGCCTAGATACTTCAGTAATATTATGACAGCCTCTGAATTAGATTTTAGACAATAATTTGACTTGCAAGTTGGTGTGATTGATCGAGCACGTCTAAATACATCTTGGATCACTTTGAACTTCTCTTACCTTTTTGCTTTCCTATCAGGCCGGTATCTCAGGTAATTTTTTCCCTTAATTCTGTTTTAATGATTAATATTTTTTTACCGATGGAATCCATAAATTGAGCCTGTGGGGGTTGAAGTCCCCACAGGCTATTTCTGTTTCTGTTTGTGAAAAATAGTATACATACAATGTAAACAGCTTAGTTGCGGTATTAATTAGCGTGCACAATTAGCTGTAATGTGTTTGTTTATTGTTTCCCTCTGATGTTACCGTAATTATTTAGAACACAGTATAACCTATTAAGGATTTTAGAGTGAGATGTCAACTATACAAGTCCTGGCATTCTTTTACACTCTTCATTAAAGTGGAATTATGCTAATTAAAGGATTACCTTGTAAATTTGTAATGTAGGAAAACCCTTACTCAACCTTTTTTGTAGTTATATGTATGCATATTATAAGAGTTAAGGCTTTTATTTGCATTAAAAATTCTATTACTTCGTTGTTTAAGCAACAGTTCGACAATTAACAAAAATAAGTATATCTAATCTTTAATAAATGTTTCTCGAAAACAGTTTTGACGATTTCGTTCCTGATACTTGAAAGCTGTTTTTTTAATTTTGAAAGATCAATTTTGCGATTCAGGAAAATACTCAAAGGAAAAGCTAAAACTAGCAGGTTTTGTTCAACGACTGCAACAGCTTTGATTTACAAGATGGTTTAATAACAAAAGGAATGGATATTAAAAATACTGTAAGATATAGTATAACAAGGATAAACTTACTTAGTTTTATTCAATGTAACTGAGCTCTTTCTCGAAGACACCCGCAATTTCTGTTTTCATAGTCTTCAATAGCCTGCAAGTAGCCATGCCATTCCAACATTCTCGATTATTGTCATTGATACCTAGGGACATTGATAAGTTAAGGCTACATAAACTATCTTTTAACAAACATACCACGATCAATTTAACCAGCCCTAAATTTTACTACCGCGCCATAACAAATCATGATATACCCGTTCATATTGGTAACGTTAAACGTGGGTTATACGAATACTATCTCGAACAAATTTCTTAAATGTTTAAAATATAGATTCCCAAATTTTGAATTTAAAAATGATATTTGTTCCCTAAGGCTAAGACGAATCATCAAAGATCAATTGTTTCTTTATAATTGCATTGATTCAGAATATTTATTGAATAAAATATGTTTTAACTGTCCTAGAATGTTTTCTTGCAGAGATCTTGTGATTATTACAATAAAAATCTGTTAGAATTAGATTACAGCCTTGATTTATCAAAGTTTAAAAAAGAATTAAATAAAACTTGCAATTATGATAATAGTTTTTGATTTTGGGAATATTAATTTGCTTCTTTTGTTGAAATTTACAATGATTCTTAAGTTTAGGTATAAAACACTATTTTCTTCTCGATGTTTAAAGTCGTTATTTAGATAATGTTTTTTTTTGTTTTGCTTTTGTTCATGCATACCACTCTTATATGTATAATCAAACAGTGGAAACTTCACTGGTTAATGTATCTGAAACAGTGAAATAGTAATAAGTGTTATTTGTAACTGTTTGTTTCCCAAATAAAGTAAAATAAAAAAATTTAAATAAAAAAGTATGGATAATCCGGATAAACCTCTATACTATTTTAAATGTTACAAGTTTTTTCACAGACTGTAAAGAGGCAAGGAGCGAATTCCATAGAGCTTTCACCGTGAACGACTGCTGATAAAAATGGGATGTGCGACTACGACTTGCCAGCAAAAAGTTACTGACTAATCGCAAGTTACGTTCATGGTGCTGATGCTGAAAAGTAAGGCGTTCTTTTACATACCTAGTGGGGCAGGATAGGGTTGAATAGAATTCCGTATAACAGATTAGATGCATGAATATTCCTTGGAAGTCGAATTGGGAGCCATTTGAGCTTTTTGCGAAAATCGGAAACATGATCATAATATATTTACTGAAGCCAAATATGAATAATATATTATGCAAATATTTTGGAGAATATTGGGCTTGTTTAGTTGTTTAATCGAGATAGCTAATGTCGGCGTAATCCAGGATAGGAAGAATAACCTCCTAGAACAGATGCGGTTACAATGACATTGTGTAGTCTATTAGAATTCCTAGATTTTTAACAACAGAATTACATGGAATTGCATACCATCGAAAATTATAAATTAAGAATAGCTTGCGTTTTACTAGGATTAAGTTTTAGACCATACTGGTAGCTCCATTCAAGAATGGGCAAAAGATACACGTTGATAGCAGTATCTATCTGCTTTTCTCAACAATATATTTTGATCCATGAGCATTTGCTAAATTTTGTACACAGACATTGGTGAAATATGCTAAGCTATTTTGTATCGATATTCTGGTGCTGGCTGGTTCAATACAACGCGTCGCTGCGCAATCATAACATAACAAATCATAAGATAAGCGCGCTGAATGAAGCGGTGGGCCGAGAGAACAGCTACCCCCGGCATTTCACCTACTGGCCACACACACCTCATAAGAAGGCAGCGGGACGAGGAACGTCAGTGGCGAGGAAGCAGCCCTGTTTGCATTCAGATCACACGCACTGGGTAATAAAAGTAAAATTAATATTATCTCTAGATTAACAAAAACTGTGGCACTAGAGTTGGTAAGCATGAACTTGAGAGTTGTGCACAATAAATGTACAAATATAAAATAGGAAAATTTAAAACAATAGGTTTCCACTGGTCCCCGAGTGGCGACCACATAATTGAAAAAGCGAGAATTAAAAATGGTATCCCCCATATGACAGAAGCAAGATAACGGCAGTTTATGTAATGCCTTGATTTTAAGTACTTGTGTTTAATTAAAAAAATGTTAAGTGAGTCATTTTTATAAATTTTAAAACTACAGCTTTCACTCCCGCGTTATTGTCGGGAAGGTCCGACTAGTTTCGAACTCGTATGGAGTCCATCATCAGGGCCGAGTACAGTCACGGCTGTGTCTCGCCTCGCACTGGCGAGTCACAAGGCGGGCGTAAAAGCTGTAGTTTTTGAATTTACTTGTGTTTAATAAAACTATACAAATTTTTTACACACTTTTTTAACATTAGCCTGTAATTAAAGAGTCAACAGTAAATATTAATAGTGCAAATGTGTTTTTAATTTTTTCGCCGATGATCAACGAATATGGTCTTAATACCAAAAAGTGTGATAGAAACATGCTATAGATTTCCTTTACCCAGATTTTCAACAGCAGATCAGAATGGAGACGAACGCCTTACTCTTAGTATAATATTAAAGGGCACCGTGGCCAAAACTTATCGGTTACTAAATACTTTTACTCGGCATGTCATGATTTCCTCACAAACAATATTTAACTGTAAACTAAATATAAATATAATAACCTCACCCGTCCTTCGTGGCTCGGCTCAGAGGTATAATATACGAAACTCTATCCCTTGCTCAATTAAACTTAAGCCAGCTTCCACAGTCTTTATCAAATATTTTTCGCTTAAAACGGGAGCGTGATTGAATTTACTTTGATAAGTGCCTCATAATTAAAGTCTTTGAGGTATATTTTGACATTATAAAGTCTATTCGTATAACAGTTAATGTTTACTTACGTATAACTATAAAGTTCGTCTGTCTGATACTTATGTTTGTAAAACGGCTATGCCTAGTGCAGTCTTGTTACGAAAATATAACAAACATACAGTGCCATTATTTAAGTTCTAAGTGTATTAAGCTTATTATCCATATAATTCGAGGTCGTCTCTAAAAATTATGCATCCGCCGGCTAAGATAATAAAAACAATTTTGCAATATACCGTACGCTATAAAAACTTACATCGATCCGAACAGGTAAACCATGATGTCACAATCTAACGTATCTAATTGTTCTCTAACTGCGTAATAATTGATATAACATTTTGCTATTGCTAATATTATTTGTTACTTTGAAAAACTAGGAAGAGGTACTAAGTCTCTTTGAACTATATATCTGCCAATTTTATTGCGATACGAAGTGGCTCTCGCCTGCTATAAATAAGCTATCAGATCGATTTTTTGCTTTGTAGAAAACAAGAAACAAACGTAAACTTTCCTGTTCTAAAATTTTGCGCTAATTTATGTTACCTACAAACAAAATTTTTAGAGCGATAACAGCAGAGCGTTTCAAAATAATATTTTAAAACAAAGTTCAGTAAACGGCAATACTAGAACCCAACACTCTGATTTTAAATGTTTACCCACGCGATAAAAGAGAATGGCAGACTGGGTATCCTGTAATATTTATAAATTGTAATCATATCAAAACTGGGCTATATTTATATTATTATATATTTATAGGTCAATATTAGACACGTATTTACAAAGCTCAAATATTGAGATAGTTGTTGGGGATACTTAGAAATATAATAAAATCCAATTATTCCCGTAACAACGCCATTTATTTTTTCACCGACATCTAGAAAAATTATATACTGTCAATCTGTCAAACTTCAAAAACATTGAGCCGCCATTTCAATGAGCCCTTATGTCAAGTGGCTTGTCAAGGTTCGCTGTTGTATATGTACAATAATTAAAATTAAGGTGTTTTTTGATTTCAATAGCTTCATCTGATCATCCTATGAACATATTAACCCTCATACCGTATTCGTCCTATTAAGTAAACAACGTTTTCACGTCTTTTTCACGTGTTTTTTGAGGTTAGATTATAATTTCAACTTTTTATTCCCAACTTCTATATAAATCTTATGATTGCATTTCGATTATCCATCATTCAAGCAGTCAAACCCACATACTCAATTTGAGATAGGTGAATGCTCTGCGAAAATAAAAGCGGTACTGACACTGTATGTGAGTTTGACAATATTCTTTCTTACTTTATTGCTAAATCGTAATAAAGCAACTCACATTGCCTATTATTCGTTTCACCTTAACAAATAAAAATGATTAGACACTTACTTTAACAAGTCTGGAATAATTTACCGCAGAACGTGCAATTCACATTTTTGCTCGTAGTTCGCAAAAGCTATTGATTTTCTACGTTCATTCTACAAAAGAAAGCTTTTTGTGCAACTGGGCCAACCCAAATGTGATTAATTTTATTGACCTTGCTAAATCGGCCAGTATTTTCATTGAGCCGCGCATCAATATTCATATCCAGGGTTTTAATTACTTACCGCATTAATTCAGTCTTCTGTCATGAGAAGACTGATTACAGAACTTTGTATGGGGTGCATGGGCGTTAACAGTCAGCACATTCGGCTTACTGTTCATAAATTACTGGAACTGATTTGTACATAAACTATGACCGGGAATGAACCTGAGATATCAGAGTGAAAAACTAGCTCCTTTACAATAGTGCCTCTAACTTTTCATGTCATTTTTAACATTAAAAAAAAGTTGATTGGTATGCATTTTTACACATTTGTCAGACGGTTGTGTTTGTTACGCTTTACAGCCTAAACCCTTTGCCGGAATTAAACATTTGAGGTATCATTAGTTCCGGCTCAGTTGTGGGAGTAACAAAGAGTGTGGAACCATGGCAATAGGAGTTACACTGGAAAATAAATTTAACTGTCGGGTTTTTGAATTTGTCAAATTCCGCAGCTTGTTCAAATATGAACACCAGTCAAATAAACTTTGTTACGTAATAGTTTTACGCGGACTTTAACAAGTCACCGTGGAGGCTTCGACGGCGAGGGCGCTCAGGCGCAGGCAGATTCAGCAGCAGGCAGCTTCAATAGCAGGCAGTTTCAGTAGCAGGCAGCATCAGTAGCAGGCAGCATCAGTAGCAAGCAGCATCAGTAGCAGGCAGCGTCAGTAGCAGGCAGCATCAGTAGCAGGCAGCATCAGTAGCAGGCAGCATCAGTAGCAGGCAGCATCAGTAGCAGGCAGCGTCAGTAGCAGGCAGCATCAGTAGCAGGCAGCATCAGTAGCAGGCAGCATCAGTAGCAGGCAGCATCAGTAGCAGGCAGCATCAGTAGCAGGCAGCGTCAGTAGCAGGCAGCATCAGTAGCAGGCAGCATCAGTAGCAGGCAGTATCAGTAGCAGGCAGCGTCAGTAGCAGGCAGCATCAGTAGCAGGCAGCATCAGTAGAAGGCAGCATCAGATACTTGCAGTAACCTTGCTTGCAGTAGACTGTAGATTCGTTTGCAGTAGACTGTAGACTGGTGTGGTTTCTCGACTCCTGTAGTAGACTGGACGAGGCCAGCTCTCAGCTTTGATAGCCGGGCTCGCATTCTATTCGAACAGCAATTTGAAGTTTCAGAATTCGTCTTGCCAGCCATCTTCAGTGAGTAAGTAAGAGAATCGTGTGTAGCAGGCTTAGTCTTTTAGGCAGCTTCTACGGTTGTCCATAAAAAATGGGTTAACATCATTTTCAACGAAGGTAATTATTACGACCAGGAAAAGGCTTGTGAATCAAGACACGATTACATGTTGAATGACAATTTATTTGTTAAAATAATAAGCTTATATACTAGATATAAACGTGTGTAATACAGTAATATTTAATCATCTCATGATCTTACTTTTATCACGTATGTTTAGTGAATAGGTAAACTCATTTCTATAGGTCACATAAAAAAAATGTAAACACAAAAATGACAGTTCAACATTCTTACTCTAAAATTAAATACTAAATAACAATTAGGGCCATATTATGCTAGCGCCAGCCAATCTCACTGGTGGTTTACGTAGTCTTCGTGATCGTGATAAGTCATATTTCCTCTCGCTGCGTGCTTCAAAATTATTTGAGCTATCGTCAGTATCTGCGAAAAATGCTGGTTTAACACGGTCAATATATAATAGAAATATACGATTGCCTATTGTTCATTTTTATCTTGAAATATTTATCGTTTCTTTCTAGAACTTTATTAGGGCCTTCGTATGGCGGTATTAAACTACGCTTAATGCGGTTTCATCTAACGAACACGTGTGAACACTTAGGGATGTACGAAAGTAGAATTTCTACAGGGAATTCTGTTGTATATGTTCGTAACTTTGGAAATATTTTCTCGCAGGTTTTCTATTAATGTTTCGTAAGTTGTCAGGCTGGTATTCCTTTCAAAAAACTCTCCCGGCTGTCTAATGGGGGTGCCGTAAATTATTTCAGCAGCACTGAGTCCTGTATCTTGGCGGAGACTCTCACGTAAACCCACAATACGGTGGGCAGTTCTATAGACCGATTTTCTACACAGCCGCGAGCCATGATTGCGACTTTCAGGGAGTGCTGCCATCTTTCAACCATCCCGTTCGATTGGGGGTGGTATGGAGTCGTTTTGATTTTTTCAATGCCAATGAGTTTAAATCTATTCTTAAATTTTCGCGATGCATACTTTAAATAAAACACTTTTTACCGGATATTATCGCGTATATTTTAGTTAATTTTAAAATTATTTCGACGTTTCGGCATCTTTGCAGTTGCCGTGGTCACGATAGACTGATTTTAAAATTAACTAAAATATACGCGATAATATCCGGTAAAAAGTGTTTTATTTAAAGCCAATGAGTTTAGCTAACTGTTTGAAAGTTTCTAATTTGAACTGTCGGCGTTGGTCCGTCGTAATTTTCTCTGGACATCCAAATCTTGTGATCTAACCATTGTATATTATTTTGTCGACTGTCTCCGCTGTGATATCCGAAACCGGGATATTATTGTAATTATGTACCGTTTTCCTCGCGAAGTAGGCAGTGGTCCGACTATGTCAATATGAATGTGCGCAAATCGCTGAGCAGGCAAAAAGGTTCCGAGCGGCGAGACAGTGTTTCTGGTTACTTTAGCTTTCTGACATTGTAAGCATGAGTCACACCATTTGTTTATATCTGAATTCATTTTATACCATATGTATTTCTGTGTAATTAATTTTCTTGTAGTTCGTTTTCAAGGATGACTTAGACCATGAATTTTGTTGAATATAGCTTTCCGCATTGCTTCAGGAACGTAGGGACGAGCTATGCCGGTTGAAATGTCACAATAAACGTTTTATTGAGAGTTGGAAGGTTGTAAGCATGTAATTGTGGCGATGCCGCGCTACTCAAGCCGACCAATCACAACGCATGATCTACATCGCAATATCAACTTTACTTAAACGATTAGAATATATACGACTTTCCGATCTGCGTCTGGACCCGTTCGGTCGTGTTGAAGGTCGCTCCCGGCTGCCGAGATTGTTGTCTCACGACTTCTCTCGTAGCAATACTCAAACGCCACTCTCAGATCCGTTCTGCGTCCGGCCCCGCTCGGACGTGTTCGCGATCGCACCAGCTGTTGAGTCAATACTCATACGCTCAGATTCGTACAAATCTCGATTCGTCCTCAACGACTTGAGATAAGCCTCTGTAGGACTAACGCTGCGGCCGGTTTCGATCGGCTGCAACTAAGTCGGTCTCGCAGCAACAACAGAGCTGAGCTTACCCTGTCGATTAAATTCGATAGTAGTTCGCAAGGCTCGGGCTGTTTTTCTGGCTACGTACCTGACGCTGGGCGCTTGTTACGTTAGTTAGAGACTCGCTCTGCGGCCGGCTCCGGCCGGTCGTAACGTAGTCAATCCCGCAATCTGTGCACCTCTCGAATTGATACCTCACCTCGGTGGGAGCAGCAACAACAGAGTTGAGCTTACTACGGTCGATTAAATTCGATAGTAGTTCGTAAGGCTCTGGCTGAGTTTCTGGCTGCATACTTGACGCTTGGCGCCTGTTACGTTATCAGAGACTCGCTCTGCGCCCAGCCCCGGCCAGTCGTAACGTAGTCAATCCCGCACTTCTGTGCAACCCAACCTCGTCAGGTCTACGGCCGGTTTTAGTTGTCAATTTATTGGCAACACACTCCGTAGTAGACTCGCGTTTGATCAGGTGGATACTTAACGGTGACAACTTAGCCTGATAGCGTTGCCCCGGTGCGCTTCCAAGGCCCTTCAGGCCAAGGAGAAACCGGCAGGCCCGATCCCATTGCACTTGGGCCTTTCCCAGGGTGACGGTACAGTGCTGTCCAAATTAGGGGCACCACTTCGCGTCGTCCCCAGCCCCCCTACCGCGGGTAGGGAGGTTTAGGTGCTAGGTTTGTTAGGGAACCTAGGCATTATTATATATTTATATAATATACATTGTAGTTTCAAGCCCTCCAATGGACCAGCAAAGCCTGGTAAACTTTGCTAGTTCGTTCGCCCAGGCGCTCGTTGCGTCCGGCATCCCCATCTCAGATGACGTAATAACGCAGGCCTTACAGGCAACTATCGCATCCCCGGCCCCTCAGGCCTCATCCCCGGCCCCTCAGGCCTCCAACATCTAGACCCCTCAGGTCTACAGCTCTCCCGCGTCTTCCGTGCCCGTCCGAGATGGACTGTGAATCGGTCACATCTTCTCACGCGTCGCATTGCAAGCATACCGCTCCCGGGAGCGACACCGAACCCGCGTCTGATACGTCGTCAGATGCCGTTACCTTAACCTGCTCTTCTCAGCCCGCGTTCCAACTAGTCGCCAATCGCTCCAAGAAGCGCTCGAAGAAAGCCTCGGTATCCTCAATACCCGAGCGCTCCCCGGTGTCTTCAACACCAGCCGTAACCACGTCTCCGTCGGCTCCATCGAAGCCAGCGACGCGCTGCGCTCCCGTCCCACCGAAGCCTCAGCTCCCTCCACCCGTCTTTCTCCGCGAAAAAGCGCGATGGACCGCGGTATCTAATCTTTGCAAAGAGCAAAAAATTAACTATCTCAAAGCAATCAACGCAGGCGATTCAATTAAAATCCAGGTCGCGACCATCGACGACTTTAGAGCGTTCACTTGGTTACTTTCACTAAAACAAATCGCATATCACACCTACGCCCTCCCGGAGGAGCATAAGATCCGCGCAGTACTACGGGGCGTCCCGTTCGAGCTCGCGATTGATGAAATCCTCGAGGACCCTAAGTCCCAGGGTTTCCCGGCCGAAGCAGTGCACAAGATGCACTCCAACCGCGGTAGGCGTTTTCCGTTAGCGCTAGTAATCTTGTCCAATACTCCCAACTCAAAGGAGATTTTCAGAGAGGCTCGCACAATTTGCGGACTCTCAAACATCTCCGTCGAGCGTCCCAACCCCCGCGGTCACAGCGGCTAACTGCTCAGCTCCCCCCAGGTGCGTTAAGTGCCTGGATCCCCACATCACTAAGGAGTGCACTCACACTCCCGAATCCACTTTCCCCACTGCTTGTGTGCTCTGCGGCCAGTCCAGCCACACAGCTAACTACAGGGGTTGCCCGTGTGCTCCGCGCTCCACCGCCAAGAAGGCCGCGCCTAAACCGGCGCCGCCGCTCACTCCCGCTAAATTCCCACCGCTGCGCAACCGGGGTCCCCCGGAAGCAAAGCCCGTTCAGCCGACGCCTACTCCGGCTCTGTCTTGAAGGCAGCGTCCGGCCGTTCCGCCTACACCTTCCCGTCCTATCCCAGCTCCCGTAGCTTTCGTAGAGCTGCGTCCTGCTCCGTCATCTTCACCTCAGTCGTCATTGGCTGAGGACATGAAGACCGTGTTCGACGTCATTCAAAACGACGACATTAACGAAATTTCCGTACTCGCACGCAAACTGCGAGTCGCCCGCTCTCCTCAAGAGCGTTTATTTGTGTTAGCCGAGCATCACTCGCTTCTAAGTTCGTTATAAATTTTATGTTTGTATATAAATTCGTAAATAAGCAAATATAATGTCTAGACCCACAAATCCCGCGTCCGGTCGTATTAAACCCAAGGGCTTATCCCTAGTATCTTTTAACGCTCGTAGCCTTAGCACCTACCTTCCTGAGCTCAAACCGTTCCTTCAGAACAAAGAGCCAGACTTATTGCTTCTCCAGGAGACATGGCTTACACCAAACCGCTCCAGGGGATTTGCTATTCCTAAGTACGCGTTTACTCGCAACGATAGGCCCAACTCCGACGGTTTCGGCGGCACCGCTATATATTACAAAAGAGGCTTCCATTGCTGTCCTCTCCCTACCCCTCCTCTCCTCAACATGGAAGCCACTGTGTGTAGATTGGCTATGACTGGTCATCCGACCATCATCATAGCTTCAGTCTACATACCTTGTGGCTCCAGACCAACCCGCAGCAACTTTGAGGCCATTCTCGCCCTGGGCCATTCAATCATTATGTTCGAAAACTTTAACTCCAAACATACTGACTAGACGTGCCTATCGCACAACACCAGCGGTATCGATCTCCTCGACATCACTAACTCACTTGACCTAGACGTCATATCTCCCATCACTCCCACTCACTATTCCAACAACCCGAACTACTCTCCTGACATCCCCGACTTTGCAATTATCAAACGAATCAATCTCGATCTCAGGTCTATCGAACCGTTCGATGACCTAGGTTCTGACCACCGCCCCGTCTCTCTCATGCTAGGTGCGCCTAACGATAACATCACATCTCCTAAGACCTTTACCAACTGGAAAGGTTTTAAAAATACGTTAGTTTCAGCCTTAGAGGCCCCGAACTCTCCGCTCGCGATTTCGCCCGACCAATTAGATAGCCCGGATAAAATAGATTCATTAGTCAACACTCTCACTGATGCTATCAACTCAGCCATCAGCGATAGCGAAAAGGTTGCTAAGCAAGGCAAACCCACGCTTCCCCTAGCCGTTAGCAATCTCATTAAAGCCAAGAACGCGGCTCTCCAGAGAGCCAAGAAATATCCCACGCCCGCATATAGAACAGCTGCCGTCCCACCAAGCGTATTATCGAATGGCCCGAGCCTTACGCGTAGACACCGCCTCTCACGTTCCTCCTCTCACTCGTCCCGACGGCACTATTGCCTTCGAAGTCGAAGAGAAAGCCGAATGCTTCGCCGACAGCATAGCGGCACAATGTTCGCCCAGCACGCTCCCTCCCACATCCAGGCAGTGGAGGACGAAGTTCTCCGCAGAGAATCTCTCTCCAACACCGACGACCCCGTCACAGTCTCTAATGATGAAATCTTGCTTCTCATTAGAAGTCAAAAGTCCAAAAAGGCTCCGGGTGCGGATGGAATTTCCAACCACGCACTTAAGCACTTGCCCCAGCAGGTGCTTACCTTGTTAGCTATTATCTTCAATGCCTGCTTCGACCATAGCTACTTTCCAAAAGCCTGGAAAGAAGCGACAGTCATAGGCATTCCCAAGGGGGGTAAACCTCTGAATATCCCGACTAACCACAGACCCATCAGCCTCCTCAAGGCAATGTCTAAACTTCTCGAAAGAGTCATACTCTCTCGAATGCGGAACCATCTGTTTCCAACGGATGGCGACCCTCTCATCATTCCCCACCAGTTTGGCTTTCGCGCTAAGCACTCCTGCCCTCAGCAAGTCCATCGAATCGTCGAGTACATACTCGAAGGATTCTATCCGTGTCGTAAAAAAACAATCGTGGTTCTCTTTGACGTAGCCAAGCCTTTCGACAAAGTCTGGCACAGCGGTCTCGTTTTTAAACTCTATAAAATAGGCTTACCGGTTCGCCTAGTCAGATTAATCGCGTCGTTTCTTAAAGGCCGTACGTTTCGATTCAAACATGAAGGCACGCTCTCCGCGCCTCGTCTCATAAAGGCTGGAGTCCCGCAAGGCTCAGTCCTCGCCCCTCTGCTGTACACCGTGTACACTAACGACATCCCCATCCCGCCGAAAGGCGTCGAACTCGCCCTCTTTGCGGACGATACCGCCCTTTACACTAAAGGTCAAGCGATCCCGTATAACATCAGCAGACTCCAAAAGGCCGTAAACACCCTCGGTGTTTGGTTTCAAAAATGGCGTATCGATGTCAACCCAGAAAAGAGTTCTGCTATTCAATTCGACCACAAACGTCGTAATCGCCACAATGATCCCCACATTCGAATGTTAGGTATTCCCATCCCCTGGAAGCGCAGTATTAAATACTTAGGCGTCACCTTAGATCAGACGCTTTCTTTCAAGCCACACGTCGATAGAGTAACGAAACTCGCGCGTTTTTACTTAAGCCGCCTATATAGTATGATAGGAAGAAAAAGTAAAATGTCTTTCAGAAATAAACGTACGCTTTATAAGGTCTGCGTTAGACCCGTCATGCCAGTCTTTGCCCACGCCCAACCCTCCGTCCTGTATAAACTGCAGGTGGTTCAAAATCTCTTCTGCCGCAGGGCCACAAGCGCACCTTTGTACGTGGGTAACGTGGACTTGCACAGAGATCTTGAACTACCTCCAGTGTAACAGCACCTCAAAACACTCTCAGAATCGTTCTTCAAACGCGCCGAAACCCATCCCAATCATCTTGTTCGAGATTCAGTCTCATATATTGCTCCTGTCTTAGAATCTAAATTCAAAGTCGCTAGACCGAGAAACGCGCACACTGGCGAACCCACGCAATTAACTTTAGATCTCGAAGCCCTTCAGGCCGCAAATTCTAATCCTAACGTCAATTCTAATTCTAACGTAAATCCGAATTAATGCAATTTTATTTTTCAATTTTTAATGTTTTCAATTATTTACTCTTCATTTTGAGCACATTCAGTGCTATGTATTCACCTTCAGTGCTTTGAGCACCTTCAGTGCTATGTAAATCCCAGCGGGTGACCCCTTATGGGCCCCGCTAGCGCGGCCTCTATCTCCGATTGGCCGTCGCTCAGATGAAGGCTGTTTGGCAAAAAAATTGCACGAGCCGACAGGGGTTTTTTTAGTGGATAGAGGTTCTGATAGGCGACGGGACGAGTCCCACATAACCCTGAATCGCGCGCGCCAGAGTATGCGTCAGAGCATTTTTTATCCTCCTGCCCTTCCCGTGGAGGAGAACAAATGTAATCCAGTTGCCTTATTCTTCGCGGGGTGTTGTTTACGGATGGTTTCTTTCAAAATGCGTAAGTTAGTGGTTTATGATCTGTATATATGGTGAATTCTCTGCCTTCGATTAATTTGCGATTACCAGATTATATTTGTAGTCATCTCCTTGTTTCTGGGCGGCGACTATAACTTCAAAATAATATTATTATTAAAAATAGTTATTAAAATATGGTAATTATGGTTGCCCGCCCCTATATCCGGCCCTGCCGCCACCGATAAGAAACATAACAAACAGAAGTCACTTTAAACATACGTACAGAAACTATCTTCTGAATTTGCAAAAATGTTTTCCGTGATACTGGTGGTATTTTCCT
Source organism: Marasmarcha lunaedactyla (assembly GCA_923062675.1). Taxonomy (NCBI): domain Eukaryota; kingdom Metazoa; phylum Arthropoda; class Insecta; order Lepidoptera; family Pterophoridae; genus Marasmarcha; species Marasmarcha lunaedactyla. The sequence continues at coordinate 6,389,665 of OV281342.1, read as the reverse complement.
TGATATTTCTTGGTTTTTATTTTTTACTTTTTTTATTCGCTTTTTTTATGTTATATAATTTCTTCCTTATCTACTACTCATGTATTATCTATGTATTTAAATTTAGCCTAGTAATCACCAAACACATACATTTGGCCTAGTCTGTAGTCGGTGTGCGATTCGCGGCACGTGGCGTCTGGCCTAGTCAGTAGTCGGTGTGCGATTCGCGGCACGTGGCGTCTCGCCTAGTCAGTAGTCGGTGTGCGATTCGCGGCACGTGGCATCGGGTGCGCTGACGGATGATCAGGGTTGCGATCCCCGCAACATGTAGGCTGAGTCAGTGCTCTTTCACATTCTCTGGCATAATGTACTCTATTATTTGGTTTTTAAGTTATTCTAAGCTTAATTTTTAATTTTTTGGTTTTAAAACTATTTGTATTTTTTGTGTGCAGAGATTTTGTGAAAAAATAAATTCGAATATTTATTTCTCAGCATTAAAATTACTGACGATGTTGACAGATTACTGAATCTTATTGACGTCAAAGAAAGCATGACTCTATCACCAGTTTAGAAAAACCTTCGTGAAGAAGAACTGGCAAGGTTCTTCACGGCTATAATTTTTTCAAAATAAATTTACAATGTCTCTTTATGTCTAAACAAAATTATTTTCATCTGTTAACTCGGCAAGACTCCCAAGACCCCCAAATATCCAAGCGACGGACACCCTCAAACGGCATCTGTTCACGAGATAACGCCGGATCCAATCGTCGCCCTCTTCAACCATTTTAGAGGGAAGTAAGACATGTCAGCAGAGTAAGTGTATAACCCAATTCTTGTCTGGACCTCTTCTTTTGCCAAGGAGAAGATATTACAAGTAGGTTAGTATAGAAAAAAGGCCATCCTATTCAGTAGTAAGTTCATATATACCAGGGCCTAGACAAGTGGCATTCGACGATGGAATAGAAAAGTGAATAGAATGCTACATGTATGAAATTTACATATCTATGCCTTTGTGTGAACGTTTCGTATGCTTATGTCAATTCCATACATGTAGCATTTTATTCTATTTTCTATTTCACCATCAAATGCTACTTGTCTGGCGACTGATTTATTTATTAATTTATCTATTTATCTCTCAGTTTGTCAACAAGGTACATTAATACATTCACACAGTGATTTACTGATGTATATTAAGAATAATTTTCAACAAAGTAACCACGTCCGAGCTTTTTGTTACAATCGGGAAACATGACGGTCAAATGTTGTAATTCAGTCAATGTTGCGACCCCTGTGGTGCGTTCATGAGGTCTCAAGGTTCGATCGCCGGAAGTGGCTCAGGAACGCTGACGAGGGGATTAAAAGTATTCAGCCAGTTGAAAATCAAGTTACTTACTAAATTTGTTACTTCTAAGTATGCACTTAAATGCCAAGGAAGCTACTGGGATATGCAGATTCTGATATTTTTAAAAGTATTGGCTTTAAATATTGGCTTTATGAAGCGTCATTTCTTCGTTAATATCAATAAGTTAATATCGGTAACAAATCAATGCTTAAAATAGTTATGGATGATAGCAAACAAAATGGGTACACTAAAACTAGAATATTTGACACAGTAACAAAAAAACGCTTGTATTTAACATAGATTAGTAACTGAAATCGTTTTGGCAATTTCGTTTTTGAGTTCACTAGCTGCTTAATTGATGGCAGTGTGATGTGAACGTGGCAGATAGTGTGGAGGAAAATAGCTTTTATTTGCCACATAACTCACTGAAAAACAAAAAGAGCACATAATGTACAATAGTTGTTCTAACTATGCAACCCCACTTTTTCTATTCCCTACATCATTTTCCTTCAATTGACTTAAAAAATGTGTAAATGCAAATTATTACCGGTGATTGAAGGTAATTCTTACTAAATTCTCATTTAACGTTGTCAGACGATTCTGATGCTATCTGTTCATCTATCACGTATCAATTATAAAAGTAGGTTTCATAAAAGCAACTCATGTGAACAAGCTATGACAAAGAAATAGACAGATTATAGAAATAGACGCCCTTCAACAAATCACTCAGGTTGTATCGATAGAAGCAGCTAAACTAAACTAAACTGGTGTATGTATCATACGGCATATATATGAGCTAATATTAGGTATATAGGTACTATTTAACTAAGGCTGCTTTGTTTGTTATTTGTAATTTTTTTTTTATTGAAAAAGGATTAGGCGTTTGTCCTCTATCTCACCTGATGGAAAGTGACGATGAAGACAAAGGTGTTACACGTCTATCCACGAGATACCTATTGACTCGACGCTTGAAAGAACTAGGACTATAGTTTTCTGGAAAAACAGACGCAGGCAGTTCCTTCCACACCTTGGCGACCCGCACCAAAAAGGAACTATCGAAGCGTTTGGTTCGACATCTGTATATGTATAATATATTATGTATAGCTCGGTTTGTTGTTTAGTCATAAGCATGTACGTATCACAGTAGGTTATAATTTGTAATGGTAGTATGTATGTATGTGGCAATAAATAAATAAATAAATTTTATGAGGTAATTTTATAAAGGCCCACAGAGTGTTTGTGATCGATAAAAAATGTCTGATATCTATCTGTAATAAAGCACTCATCTGTAAACCACTTTTCGGTTGGTTTCAGAACTTGCACTGCCATCATTGTATATGTAGAAACGCGCTGTTTTGTAAAACAAAATAAACACCGGTTCCAAGTATTTGTTGTGTGACCTGGCGGCGCGGAAGGGACAAAGAATTCCTTCACAAAAATTAGCCATATACAACAACAATACCTACTGTATAGCAATAATATTAACTAATAAGTCTAATAAGTTGCCATCTAAATATAAAACCTAGCAACAAAAATATTCAAAATCACACTATTTAATTTACTTTCAGAAAACATATTTTCAGTTTCAATTAGTATTTAAACGACAAAACACTATAAATGACTCAAAACTTCATTACATTGTAGTATTACATTCAATTATTAATTTGATTATTGTGACTTGTATCTTTTTTTGTGTTGTTATTCGATTAAAAAAAAATTATGAAAAGATTTTAACACAAGTACAGCAACCTTAAATTCAATTTTAATAGTATTTTTTTAATACCTAGTAACTATACACAGGTATATGCAGGTATATTTATAAAATTGGGTGAAAGAATAAGCAATGGACTGCTACTTCCATAACCTCTATATTGTTCGCCTGAATGTTGCTGAATTTAATACGTAAAAAATTATAAAAATTACAATTTTAAACGCAAATTCGTAAATATTTTTCCTTATGATAGAAATTATTTATTTTTATTTCTGCAGAAGTTCGCGTAATATTATGCTCAAGTTAATTTATTGTTGATGGTTCTTACTGAAAATACTTTTATTAAAACCACTTGTTATTGATAAAAAAGATGTAATACCCTATGCATTTTGCTGTAAAATCTGCAAGATTTCACTCAAACTTGATTATATTGACATATTTTGTGGATTTGCTGTAGAAAAAGCGTAAACTGTATTAAGACTCACGTGATATTACGTAATATGCTCCACATAGTTTAAGCGTTTTCTACAGCGTTAGTGATCATAGATTGCTACTTGGTTAGACCCCCTGGTCCACACACAACCTCAAATATTACATCATACATTTTTACCATATTAGTGCAAATAAACAATCATTTGATTTCATTTGTTTTAAATAATGATCTGAGAAAAGCAGTGATGCAATGACGTGGCGCACGAGCAAGATGAATAAAGATCTTCGTTAAAATAATAAAGAGTTGTTAAAAATCGTATATTTTGCAGAGTGACGGTTGGGTTAGACAGGCGACTAAGTTAGACCAGGCACGGACCTACTATATTATTTTGTATAATTAGCTTGTCACCTGTGCTATCTTCCACTGTTTTACTTTCATAAAACAATTTTACACAATGTATTACTCCAGTAATAAAGCGGTAGGACGATGTAGAATGCCCGTTCCTAGTATAAAATGTATAAATAAATAGAACAAATCTCTTGAACTTTCTCGCTCCGATCGCCGCCCAGTGCGGACGTGCAAGACCCCGTTCTCCGTTGTTTGGTCCCGTCCCGATACTCCGTGGCGCTCAGTCTACTGACGTCACGGTTTAGCGTGTTGGTTCCGTGCTACGGTTTTCAAGGTTCTTTCTACTCCCTCTGAGTGCTATCGAAGTGCGATTTTTCTTTGCGACTAAGCCCCTTAGTCTTCAAAGTGCTGTGCTAAGTTGTGTTGTGCTTGTGCTGAGTGCAGTGCAGTGCAGTGTTCAGTGCAAAGGATACTTAACGGTGACAACGAATTTGTACTGAACCAGTCCTTTTTATTTTTATTTTATTTCTCCTCCCCATTTTATTTATTTTTCTCCTATTTTCATATTTATTTTATTATATCTGTGTGTTCTCGTGTGTATTTGTCCTTTCTGTCGGTAAAGGTTGACCCTAACGCGGTCAACTCTTTACCTGCGTACCCTTTTTTAGGTTTCTAGGTAGCGGCCTTCGGCGTACTACGGTTAGTTTTAATTTATTCTCCCCAGCCCCCCTACCGCTGGTAGGGAGGTTAGCCGCTAGGGTTCGCTAGGTTTTTATTTAGGAACTCTAGGCATATATATATTGTTGTCCTTCCCCAACCCCTCCGCAATGGCTTCCCTGAACCCCGAGGAGGTTCTCAATAAGCTGATCGCTGATTACGACGCCCAAGGCACTCATTGCCCTCCTCATATGATTCGCACACTGCAATCCTTTCTCCCTCTAATCATGGCACTGATCACACCGGCCCCTCAGGCCACCTCCGACCCTCAGACCGCTCTGGTCTTAGGCCCTCCCACGTCCCCTTCCTCCAGTGACATGGAGTGCGAAGTAGACGCCCCTCCGAGCCGCAAGCGCGCACCCGCGACCGAGTCATCCTCGGACGCCACCCCAACTGGCCCTGAGTCTCCCTCTTTTACGCTTGTTAAGAAGCGCTCTAAGAAGCGTTCGAAACAAGACCCGGCGCCCTCAACGCCCGTCCCCACACCCCCTGCGGCGTCTTCAACGCCAGCTGCCCCGGTGTCTTCTACACCCGCTCCGGCCCCAACTTCTGTCAAGGCCAAGGTCCCACCACCCGTTTTCCTTCGGGAAAAGGGTAAATGGACTGAGGTTTCGACATTGTGCAATGAGCACAAGATTCATTACACCCGAGCGACCAACTCGGGTGAATCTATTAAAATCACTGTCTCGTCGATAGACGATTTCCGAGCTTTGACTAAGCTCCTCACCGATAAGCAATATGCTTATCACACTTATGCTCTGTCAGAAGAGTGTAAGATCAGAGCGGTACTCAGGGGAGTCCCGTTCGAATTATCGAACGAGGCTATCCTGGAGGATCTGCAGTCCCAAGGCTTCCCGGCACTCGCGGTGCATAAAATGCACAGCAAGTACGGGAGGCAACACCCTCTCGCTTTGGTGGTTCTCGCCAACGTCCCCAAGTCCAGGGAGATCCTCAAAGGGGTTAGCACTATATGCGGCCTCTCTGGGATCTCGATCGAGGCGCCTCATCGCCGCGGTCATTCCGGCCAGTGCCATCGGTGCCAGTTGTACGGGCACGCGGCGGCCAACTGCCGCGCACCGCCCAGGTGCGTCAAGTGCCTGGTCCCGCACTTCACTAAGGAGTGCAATCGCACTCCTGAAACTCCCTCTCCTCCCGATTGCGTGCTTTGTGGCCAGTCCGGCCACACCGCAAATTACAGGGGCTGCCCTCGTGCACCCCTTTGTATGCGCTCCAATTCCAAGAGGGCGGCACCCAAACAGGCCCCGCGCCTTTCTCAAGAAAACTTTCCGCCGCTGCGTAGCCGGGTTCCTCCGGCTGCTAAGCCTACACAGTCCAGGCCTGCCCCAGAAAACTGGAGGCAGCGCCCCGCATCGAATCCCATCCCGGCTCCTCGCCCATACAAACCCACTCCTCAATCCTCCGTAGCAGACGATATGCGTATCGTCTGCTAAACTAAACCCTACATTTTATTCAGCATTTTATTATCTTACATATGGCTTAGGTACCCAAGACGTAAGATATGTCGAATTTAAATCAGATCAATTCAATATTTTTCCATGACGCAAATATCGTCAAACATGCAAACAGACAGATAGGTGCATATAGCACAGCTGCTACAGACTGACAGCTGCAGTCTGACAGCTGCAGACTGACAGACAATGGTTTTATAGTATCTATACCTATTACTTCTTACAACAAATTCTTTTTTATATTTAAGTTACAGACTTGATTCTTTGATTTCGTTGCTATTTTTATTATTTATTAATAGATCACTTTTTGAAAGATCTTTGATTGGATACAAGACTTTTCCTGTACTAATTTAACTGCGTATAAAATTATTAGCTTCGATTTATTATTTAGCAGCAAATACACATCCCATCACTAAGCACTATAAAACGTAACTTATGTGTTCCCTAGTTTAGTTTTTTGTAAAATGTATTAAAAGTATTATTATGTCTGTACTAAATAAAATAATTATTATATTAACGGTATATAATAATAGGTCTTTACCTATGAAACTGCCGTTTTGCCTGGCCATTTCAAATGAAAATATTTTTTTTTTGACTGATAATTCTAATTTCAAATCAATTTTATTTGACAAACATGGAATTCTTTTTCTAAAATCGTCTTTTGTTTAATAGTTAGTGTTTTGTTTTCAACGCATTCGAACATTTTTCGTCATCATGGATAAGTTAAAAATTGGAGTAATTATGGAGTATGAGTACCGTCGTGGCAGCAAAGCGGCACAAGCGGCACGCAACATCAACGATGTTTACGGAGCGAACACTACAAACGAACGCACCACCCATTATTGGTTTACCCGCTTTCGTTCTGGAAATTTTGACCTGAAAAATGAACCCCGTGGTCGTCCGAAAACTTTGGTCGACAATGACGAATTGTGGAAGCTGATGAAACTCAATCCACGGCTGAATTAGCAGCAGCTTTCGACGTTAGCATCAAAACAATATTGGTCCATTTGCGTCAAATTGGCAAGGTAAAAAAGCTTGACAAATGGGTACCCCACGAACTCAATGACCGCCAGCGCGAAGTACGCGTGGAGACGTGCCTTGCACTGCTCAGCAGGCATACAAATGAAGGAATTCTGAACCGCATTGTTACTTGTGACGAGAAATAGATCCTGTTTGACAATCGTAAGCACTCAGCAAGTTAGTTGGACCCTGGTTCAGCACCCAAACAATAACCTAAACGAAAACTTACCCCTAGAAAAGTGATGGTCACTGTTTGGTGGTCTAACGCGGGTGTAATTCATCACAGCTTCTTGCCAAACGGGACAAGCATTACTGCAGATGTGTACTGTAAAGAACTGAACACAATGATGGAGAAGCTCGCATGTCTCCAACCAGCTTTGGTCAATCGTTCGGCTCCACTGCTCCTGCACAACAACGCGCGACTTCATACTGCACAGCAGACGGTCTCCAAGCTACAAGAGTTGGCGTTGGAAGTTCTCCGTCATCCGTCATACTCACCAGACCTTGCGCCTACAGACTTCTACTTTTTCCAGAATTTGTATAACTTCTTGGCGAGAAAAAAATTCAATACCCGAGAGGCAGTACAAAATGCCTTTGAAGAATTTGTTGCCTCCCGTCCAGCTGATTTCTTCAAGAAAGGCATCAATAAGCTACCAATGCGTTGGCAAAGATGCATTGATTGCATGGGTGATTATTTTAATTAATAGAAATAAAAAATATATAAAAAAATTAGGCTTCATTTATTTCGTGAAATACGGCAATTTCATAGGTAAAGACCTAATATACAATAATTATAATATATAATGCATATAATATATAACATATATTGTATAGGTATTTATATAAAAAGTTTCAAATGGTTTATAAAAAACCATTTGAAACTTAACTTTTACGTTATTAGGAACAGTTAGATGTTCTACGCCAGCTGTCAAGAGTTATTTACTTGGTGGACAAAGTAGTAATAGTTACTGTTTGGTTTGACTTATTAACTTATTTACCTGGTAAATATTAAATAAAATGTTGACACTCTTTTCTACGTTCAGACCTTTTAATTTACAAAGTGTTGACAAATTCATCCTGATTTTAATAATTAATGTTTTATTAAACAAAGAAAAGTAAAATATGTTTTCAGTGTTAGGGCTCCCCATCAGATTCATCTAAATTTTACAGAACCTATATAAAAATATAATAACTACTTTTTATACTTATATTAGAACCTCTGTGTACACTAATTATTTAATTAATGAAAAATAATAGCAGTTAGAATTATCAAAGTTGATCTGAATACATTTAAAACTCAATGGAATTCGTAACAATAAATACGAAATATTAACAAAGGGTCGGGAAACAATACGTTTTAGATTTTGTCGCGAAAATTGCAGCCGCAAATACTGAAACAATATCGGTTCCTTTTGTCAATTTATAAACCTTTGTGATACAAAACAAAGACGTCAATCGTTTTGTCACCTTCCACTTTCTAAATTCATTGGAAAAGTAAGAAATATATACTTTCTAATTTGTGTACTCACAGGTTTGCAACCAATGATACACGATATTTTTAGTTGAGTTTTCCTCGGACACTGATCTGTGGTTAACCTGAACATAGTCTCTGAACGTTTTAGAAAACAAATACATCTATTTATTTCGCGGATAATACGTTAAACTACTACTTAATGAGTTTTGCTATTAAATAAATTGTCCAGAACAACCAAAACATTCAAACCAAAGTTATGAAAAAGCATCACGTAGTGACACAAGAGATGTTGTGTACTTTTTTTTTTTACCTGATGGAAAGTGACGATGAAGACGAGGATCATACACGCCTGTCCTAGAGGTACCTATTTACTCTACACTTAAAAGCTCCAGGGTTATATTAGTTACATTACTTTAGTTATATTACTTTAATTACTTAAAGTTTATACTCGTAAATTAGTTTACGAGATGCTTTTCAGTGTGTTGATATTTAATTTAGTGACGGGTAAAGTTATGAAGTGTAAATAAATTCAAATTTGAAGTGTTTTTTAATATACATAAAATAAAAATCTTTGACAGCAACAGTGTCTATGACCGCACACCAAATTGGGAGACAGATTTACACACAAATACAGATCATCATTTATGAATCGATAGAAATGGTATTCACGAGAAAATTATAAATGTAATTAGTTGATATCAGTTTGGTATAGATGTTACATCCATTGTTATACATTTTGTGTTGCATAAAGAAAAAAATTTAATTGTAAGTATTTCTTTAGTTAAAAAAGAAATCTCGAAGCTTTTCTTACACTCTAGTGCAATTGTAGAGAAATGAATGAGTACATATAATATGTACGCAGGTGTGGTATAATGTTTTTATATTTCTTTTTTCTATACATTCTAAACTACTCCTTATACTGATCAATTTGTTGATCATCCTTAGGGCTGTCTGTGCCGCTGTGAATATGCAAGAAAACTCTTTTTGGGTAGAGTAAACAAATCTGTTTCAAACACTCAGACAATGCAACGATTTGATATAATAAAATCTTTAAAATAAATTTTGAATGTCATGTCCATGCATATATGTTATTCTTGGTCATTATTCTCATATATTCTTATATCAGTTTTCGCGCGTGACGTATGACTAGGCGCACGCCTGTAATACGCACGGTGAATAGGTGAATACGTTGTCGTTAACAATGACTAATTTTGTGAAGTGCCCGTCGTGCAATGTGGTGATTAATGAAGTACTTTCTTTCATTTGTAATAAAATTGATGTCATGGATGAAGAAAGTATTAGCCTAATATGTCTCAGTGCTTTCTCAGAAGAAGATATTAAATTGGCAAAACGGTTGCTGTTTGAATCACTAGACGTCGCAAAATCTATGAAAACTCGCAGGCGAGCCGGCAAGTCACTGCGGGATATTGATGATATAGTATGTCTCATCAAAGAAACTGAGCCTGAAAAATTGCCGAACTTTGTCGCCAGAGATTTGCACAAACTGCCACCAGTCTTGTTTGATCATGTCGATGTAACAAGACTTTTAAAGGATCTACTAAGATTACGCAGTGATTTGGATAAAGTTCGCGAAGACTATGTTACTATACAGGAATTTTTCGATCTTAGAACTGACCTCGAAAATCTTAAAACTGCCTCTGTTATAAACAACTTCCCATGTAATGTGAATAATAAAAGAGGAACAGGCATGATGAATAGCTTTGAATATAACAGCGGCCCGATGGGATTGCAGCATAATGTGTGTAATAGGAGTGTAAACTCAGCTCAATTTTCCCCTCAAGCATCAAACTGTTCGCGCCAGTTCATCAACCTTTCACCTCCGAGGGTAGTTTCTGAGTCCGTTACATCGAATGTGAAACAACCCGAAAACTCCACCTGCGTGAGAACGACGAGCAGTAAGCCGATGAATCACTCCACGGTGCTCCCCCCCGCGTCGCCTCTACCCGCGCCCCCAGCTGCCTCGCCTCCTGCGCCCGCATACGCCGCGCCTGTGCCCCTTGCGCCCGCGCCCGCGCACGCGCTCGCTGCCGTGCAGCGGAGCCCTGCCGCCCGCGCCTGCCACCCCGCCATGGCGAGAAATACAGTCGTCTCAAACGATAAGACCTCGTTTAATAGTAAAACATACTCAAAGGTAGCACAAGACGGAGTTTGGAAATCGGAGGCTCCGAGTGAAAATTGGATTCTAGTCCAAAAAAGAAAATTGCGAAATAAATTTATCAGCAATAGGGGAAAAGCTGTTGATTTGAAATCTAACTTTAGAGCTGCGGATATAAAAATACCCATTTATATCTATAACGTCTCAAAGGAGACGACAGTGTGTGACATTGCAAACTATATTAAAAATAAGAGTAATGTTAATGTGACAATCGAGAAAAAGATAATGAAAATAGATAAGGAATATGACGCATACAAAATTTTTGTACCAAAACAGAAAGTTGATGATTTCTTGAGGGATGATTTTTGGCCGGAGGGAATTTCTTTTCGGAGATTTATTAATTTTAAGCAAAGTCGTAGTACTCCTGCCAGAAGTTTTGAATCAGACAAACAAAAGTAATGACTGCGACAACGAAATTCGTATCTTTTAATTGTAAGAACATAACACGATCTGTGGAATGCGTTCGTAGACTGTGTAAAACTTCAGATCTTATTGTTTTACAAGAAACTTGGCTGTATACGCACAATTTAACGTTTCTTGGGAGCATAGACGACAACTTCGCGTTCACCGGGAAGTCTGCTATCGATACGTCGGCGGATGTACTACGAGGTAGGCCCTATGGTGGGATGGCCATCCTGTGGAGAAAGAGTGTGTTTTCCCGAGTGTCAATAATCGAATGCAATAGTGTGCGTTTAATTGCAGTGAAGTTAGAGTTGTGTGATCGAACCGTGTTAGTAATTTCTGTGTACATGCCTACAGACTGCCCGAGCAATTTAGCAGAGTTCACATACTGTTTGGGCGAAATTAATGCAATCATAGATGGAAATAACATTGACAGTGTGTTCGTTATGGGTGACTTTAACGCGCACCCAGGCGAGTGTTTTTCGACAGAATTGTTGGACTTCTGTGCAGAACAATCGTGGATGTGTGTGGACATGGATCTGTTGCCCCTGGACACCTTTACGTATGTAAGTGACTCTCACGAGAATTGTAAGAGGTGGCTCGATCATTGTGTTGTGACAAGTGCTGCAAGGCGCGCAATTGTTAATATTAGGGTTCTATATGATGTGTTTTGGTCTGACCACTTACCTTTAATAATAGAATGTGACTTTAATTTAGTAAAATCAAAAGTGATCGATCCGGTTTTTTCATTAAATACAATAGTGTGGGGACTAAGGGATATTGTAGAAAAAGAGAAATATCAAAATATTTGTAATTCTAAATTGCGGCTCATAGACTTTCCTACAGAATTCTGTGATTGTGCTAATAAGTTCTGTGATAACTTAAGCCATAGAAAAGTAATTGATCGGTTGTACTTACAAATTATAAATACACTTGAACAAAAATATAAATATAATAAAATAGGTAGTTATAAACAAAAATCCCAGAAAAATTATAAACATGTTATTGGCTGGAATAAATATGTAGCTACAGCGCATAGGGAGGCCCGCTTTTGGTATCAACAATGGGAAAGTTATGGAAAGACTCGATTTGGTGATATATATAAAAATATGTGTGACTCCAGAAAGAATTTTAAGAAAAAGTTAAAATATTGCCAAGACCATGCTTCACAAATAAAAATGGACATTATTGCTAATCATCATACTAAAAAGGATTTTGTAAATTTTTGCAAAAGTACCAATAAATTGAACCACAAGCGGAGCCTCCCTGTGACTGTGGGGAATGCTACGGAGCCAGAGCAAATTGCTAAATTGTTTCAGACTCACTTTAGGGTACAGTCCCCGCTCTCCCACAGTTCACAGGTGTTCACCGGTGGGGAGCTGAGTGGTGACGTTCAGGTTAGATTCACTGCTAACGATGTTGCTAGTGTAGTTAATACAATGTCGAGTGGAAAGTCTCCGGGACACGACAGCCTTAGCATTGAACACTTGAAATACGCTGGGGTCCACTTGCCCAGGGTACTTGCATTATTTTTTAACCTGTGTATAAATCATTCCTGTTTACCTGCTGACCTAACGTACACCTTTGTTGTGCCAATAATAAAAAACAAAACGGGCGATGCCTCTGATATTTCCAACTACAGGCCCATATCTCTGGCTACAATTGTGGCCAAGGTTTTGGACAGGCTGCTTGACAAACAGTTGAGTAAGCACATTAACCTTCACGACGCACAATTTGGTTTTAGGCCGGGATTGTCAACTGAGTCTGCTATTATCTGTCTCAAGCAGACTGTCCAATACTATACGGTACGAAAAACACCGGTATACGCATGTTTCTTGGATCTATCTAAGGCTTTCGATCTCGTTTCCTATAATAAGCTCTGGCACAAGTTGCGAACAGAAACTGACGTAAGTAGTGTATATATGGGGGTTCTGTATATTATCTATTCATTCATACCATCTATTTAATCACAACATCATACCATCTATTCAATCTGTTCATCTAAAACATTCACCAGTACTATGACTTATTCAAACATTACATAATACTATCTAATCAATCATTTAATCTAGCCAATAATTTTCGAATTTTCATGCTCGCACAGCGACTCGACTGCGTTCAACGGTGCTACGATCTACCAATTCAGATTTCATATATTATCTACTCTTCGTTGTGATAAAATACCTTCTACCTGCTATGAATCTCATTTTCAGATGAATTGAAGTCTCTATTCACCTAAATACTACTTAATTTTACTAGGATGTTATTTTTAAAAAACTATGTACTTTATAAGTTTGTAATTCTAGTGATGTGTATATGTCTGGATATGAATAAATAAATTATTATTATATTATTAAACGAGAACAGTTTACTATCATCATTATTTAAAAAATAATTTTAGTCTTAACTTATAGAGGTTGAAAATTAAAAACATGATTCAGTTAACATATTTTTTTTAATAAGAATACAACTTATTTAAACAGGTTACAGTTTCAACGATTCGTTTATATATATATAGTGGACGAAATTTTTTCCGCAATTTCTTTAACTGATTTATAAATGTCATCGAGTAAAATATTTTTCACGACATGCTGTACACATAATTCCGCATCACACGTACAAATTGAACCGGCAACATCAGGGAATTGAGCAGCATCGTATATTTCAATTCTAATTACTTTCACACCCCGTTTAGGTTTTTTTATATAAGAAAATGTAGTTAAGTCCGTTTTCTGTTTTTTACTGCTGGGGCCAACAAGATTCAGTGTTCCAGTATTACGCATATCCATAGATGAGCCTCGTACATCGTTAGGAAGGAAGTTGAATAAATCACTCTCGCTATCCTGAAATTAAAAATATACAGTAAGATAAAAAAGGTTAAAATTGAATAGATACTAAGTTAAGAATATTATATTAAGATTATTGATTAATTACTCACGGACATCATTGAACAATAAGTGTAGTCGCTCGTAAATTCTGTTTTTTTTTGAGGATTTACTTGATAATTATATTGTATTTATACCTCACATATATCGTTTATAAAGTTCATAATCGAACATGAAATTATTTAGTCAATGCAAGAATAAGTTTTGCAATACAATGCTCACACATCCTTATACGGCTACGTCGCGCGCTGTGTGGTCTGCTTCGCACTTCCTCATTAAACACCTAAACTCTTTATTCTTATTTATTAACCGACTTCAGAAATAAAGTATTCCTGATTGATGTCTACTTTCACTTAGGTCTTATTCCATTTATTACACCTCACGGTTAGTAAGAATGAAAATAAACAGACAGGCAGGTAAATTATTAGGTACTATGATTTACTTGAATACCTCATAATAAATTAATCGATACCTACTCAAAAACTATTTTTCAAAGCATGTTCAAATTCATATTTAGTGCAACCAAATCCCCATGGCAAAAACTGTAAAACCATTAGTAAAAATTGATATAATTTCACGACTGTGAATTACTAGTTATGCCCGTGAATTCATCCGCGAAAGCGTCGATCTAAATCTGCGGACCAGCGTGAATATCGGTCTATGTCACGTGCTGTTAGCTTTCGACAGGTGAAGGAATTTTTAAAATCGATTCAGTATTGTTTAAGTACATACATTATTATTACAAACAAACAAAAAAATCAAAACGTTCCTATTTATAATATTAGTGTAGATGATTTTCCTAATTAGATGTTACCGATATCTATTAGTGTTCTTAAAATGGATTTTTAACAAAGTCAGCTATTATGCACAAGCAAGTTTCTTGTCGATATGTTACGCACACTTTAATTTTTCTTTCAATATAAATCAGATGATTCCGTCCAGGTTTTCATTAGCGAAAGCAATACAGGCAATCAAACTACAAACTCTGAAGAATTCTCAACTGTCAATATGTAAGTATTCTTATTTTAAATATATTTATATATTCATTCACCTAAGTAAACTTATATTTTTAATTTTTGTTCATAATTTTTTATAGGTCTAGATCTATGCCACAGCTCTTTGATGAGGTGTTTCCTCCTTCAGACGACGAGGTGAAAATGGTTGAAAAGAAAAAAGAAACTACAAAGAGGTAAGATACATTAAAACTATTTTTTTTCCTCACTTTTATTTCTTTCATTAACTCGTCAACGTAGTTGAGTCAATATTTATAGCTTTTCAATTGTTCACAGATTACATTCACCGAGTTCCCGGGGCGCGGAACACCGGGCGTCAAAGAGGATGAAAGAAAACAGCCACGAAAGAAACGACGCAGAGAAAAATGAAAAAAAGTGAGTATTACATGTTTTTATTGTATCTGCAGGTTTATTCTTGGAATCATGAATGTCATAATATTTGATTTAGAGTTAAAGAACTCATAGGTATTTTTGAATCATGAATGTTATAATATTTGATTTAGAGTAAAAGAACTCATAGGTATTTACATTATGTTAACAACATTTCTCAATTTATTAACAGATCACACACGACGGTGTCTGGAGACGAAGGGGTGTCGAAAAAACACACTCCGACCCCTCATCGATCCAAGAAAAAATCATCAACTATCGCACCGATAACACCCGTGAAAATCACATCTCACGATCTCTTCGGGACGGATAGTGAGGGTGAGGATGACTCTGAGCCATCACCAACTCCAACTCCAACACTGCCACCTTTGCAATCGATATTCATAAACAGAGTGGCAAGCGGCCTGTCGAAGCAGGTTTTACCAGACAAGAAAGGCAGCCACTACATTGAGGTAAAAGTGTATAGGTCCGCGGACATCGAGCATGTGATGCCTATTAATAGATGGCGTCACTCGGTTTCCAGCCTAAAGATTAGGACGGACATGGACACCGATCTTTGGCAACATCTTGCCAATCTAGTACTGGTGGCCAGGAAGGAATTCCGAGGCACACCTAACATTTTTACTTCAAATTTTAGCATGCAGTAACAAGATGTCTAAACACTTTTATATCAATGTAGTGTGCTAGACTAAGTAACTTTAACTCGGTGTGCGAAAGTAAATAATATTTTCCTTAATATTATATTATTATTATAATGTGTTGATATTTAATATACCTTTTATATTTAGCAAATGTTTTTTTCTTTACAGTTATCAGCATAGACCCTACCCGAGATCCTCTCAATAAAAATGAAATAGTTAAATGTGATAATTGTGATATAAGAATAATGAGAAATAAATATCAGTATCATTTGAAAACTGAATTACATAAATTGAATTCTTTGATTATGAGCGAGTTTGACAATATTTATATAATTAATACAGCATTTAATAATCGTGTAATAAGTTATCGTTTGAAAGCTGAAAATAAAAATTATTGTATACCAGAGAATTTTTTATATGACTATGAAACTGATATTTATAGACTTATAGAAATGAATTTAAAAAAACACAGATGTCTTAAGATACAATTTGAATTATATGCATTTTATTTATTACCAAAGACTCTAGAAAAGCAATTGAAATCATTTAATACCAAATATGAAATTATAACTGATATTAATGAATTGAAAGATATATTTAGAATAAAAACTATTGATACAATCAAAAGAAAACTTACTGAATTTGAACACTCTACGTCCGGTTGGACATTTTTATCACTCAGTCATTTAGAAATCAATTTAAATAAGTATTGTGCTTTGCGAGGAGGTACATTTATAAAACTACCACCTCGCGTATCTAATACTAAAAGCTGTATGAATGTTAAAAATGATGATGAGTTTTGTTTCCTTTGGAGTATTTTAGCTGGGCTTTATCCATGTGTTGATAACCCGAATAAATGCAGCTCCTATCCTCATTATTCAAATGTGTTTAATATAACTGACATGAAATTTCCTCCATCATATCGAGATATAAAGATCTTTGAAAAGAATAACTTGAATATAAGCATAAATGTTTTTGGTTTAGACAAAAAAAATAAATATGTAACTGGACCTTTGTATTTAACAGCTGAAAAAAGAATTAATCATTTTAATTTACTATTTATCGAAAATTATGAAAAAGGTCACTACTGTTT
The DNA here is from genome assembly GCA_923062675.1 of Marasmarcha lunaedactyla. Lineage (NCBI taxonomy): Eukaryota > Metazoa > Arthropoda > Insecta > Lepidoptera > Pterophoridae > Marasmarcha > Marasmarcha lunaedactyla. The sequence goes on along the minus strand of OV281342.1, from coordinate 6,372,572 downwards.
AATAAAAAATTTGGTTAAGTTAGTGCGAAGACAAATAACAAAGCATAAAGGTAATGTTTATTTGTGTGAATCATGTTTACAATGTTTCAGTAGCAAAAAAAAATATGGAAATCATTATTGTTCCAAAGTTTTAGAATTAATACCAAAGCCTAATACTCATTTAATGTTTAAACACTTCGAGAGACAACAAAAGGTTCCTTTTATCATATACGCTGATTTTGAGAGTTTATTAGAAAACTATTCAGACGATTCGCAGAGCACGACCACTATAAAATTTAAGATTCACAAACCTTCATGCTTTGCTTATTATGTTTGTTGTACATTTGACAACTCATTAAACAAATTGGTTTCCTATCGAGGCTTAGATGCACCTAAAGAATTTATTAAACATTTGATGGAAGATGTGAAGTATATTAATGATTTAATTTCGTTTGCTAAACCAATGACACAATTAAGTAAAACACAGCAAAATGAATATGATTCAAGCGTTCACTGTCATATTTGTAAACATTTATTGTTTGGTGATAAAGTACGTGATCATGATCACATGACCGGCGAGTATAGAGGCGCAGCTCATTCATATTGCAACCTCAATTATAAAATATGTCCATTTGTACCAGTTGTATTTCATAATTTATCTGGCTATGATTTACATTTATTCATAATGGAACTATCGAAATATGATGGTTCAATTAATGTTATACCAAAGACTAAAGAAAATTACATAACGATCACGAAATCATTCACAATAAATGAGAACAAATCTTGTGTGAATGTGAAATTTATTGATTCATTTCAATTTTTAAGTGCAAGTCTAGATAAATTAAGTAAAAGCTTAAATGATGATAATTTTATACACACCTCAAATTTTTTTACTATTCCCAGTCAATTTGTATTGATGAGAAAGAAAGGCATTTATCCTTATGACTACATGAATAGTTTCTCTAAATATGAGGAAAAATGTTTACCACCGAAACATAACTTTTATAATAGTTTAACTAAACAGCATATATCTGATAGTGAATATACACATGCGCAAAATGTTTGGAAACAATTTGGTATAAGCGACATGGGTGAATACACTGATTTATATTTGAAATGTGACGTTTTGTTATTGACTGATGTATTCGAGAACTTTAGAACTATGAGCTTACAGCACTATAAGCTTGACCCAGCCTATTATGTAACCGCACCGGGGCTCAGTTGGGATGCAATGCTATTTTATACCGATGTTCGATTAGAGTTGGTACATGATCTTGAAATTTATCAAATGTTAGAAAAAGGAGTTCGAGGAGGTTTGGCACAATGTACATTGAGACATGCTCAAGCGAATAATAAATACTTACCAAATTTTGATTGTTCAAAACCATCAAGCTTTCTTATATATCTTGATTCTAACAACCTATATGGATTTGCTATGATGAAAAAAATTCCGATATCAGATTTTAGATTTTTATCGTCTGAAGAAATTAGATGTCTAAATATTGAGACTATTTCAGATGACAGTGATTTCGGATTTATCCTAGAAGTAGATTTAGAGTATCCTTATCACTTACATGATGCACATTGTGACTTACCCTTTGCTGTTGAGAAACTCATTCCACCAGGTAGTAAATCACCAAAATTAGTTGCAACTCTTAAAGATAAAACTTTTTACGTTATTCATTATACTTATTTAAAAGAATGTTTAAAACAAGGATTACGATTAAAAAAGATTCATCGCGTAATAACCTTTAGACAAGAATATTTTCTAAAGAAATATATAGAATTGAATACAAGTTTGTGTCAAGCCTCAAAATCTGAATTTGAAAAGGATTTTTTCAAATTGTTAAATAATTCAGTCTTTGGAAAAACTATAGAGAACAAGCGAAAACAAGTTAATGTTAATCTGGTATCTCACTGGGAGGATAATAATAATTTAACAAATAAATGTGTCGGTGCTCGAAAACTAATTGCTAAACCGAATTTTAAATCTGTGTCAATATTCTCAGAAAATTTTCTTGCTATTCAGTTAAGTTTAGATAAAATAACTCTAGATAAACCAATATATGTAGGATTTACAGTCTTAGAATATGCAAAATTACATATGTATCAATTCCATTATAATTTTATTAAACAAAAGTATGGAGAAAATGTGAAAGTGTGGTGTGTTATACTGATACAGATAGTCTGCTATATTTAGTTAAAACAGATGATGTGTATGAAGACATAAAACATGACATTCAAGAGTTTGATACCAGTAATTTTGAAAAAAATAATCCATATAAAATCCCAAGAGTCAACAACAAAATACCTGGTTTATTCAAGGATGAAATGGGAGGTCAATTAATAACTGAGTTTGTAGGATTAAGAGCCAAACTTTACTTCATAAAGAGTACTAGTGAGGAGATTAAAAAGGCTAAAGGTGTATCTAAGTCTGTAACGAAATCTTTGAATCATAAACATTATTCAGATTGTTTATTTTATGACAAAGATTTACGATCTAAGATGAATATGATTAAGTCTTTAAAACATAATTTGTATTCCCAAGAAGTAGATAAGTTAGTATTAAATAGAAATGATGATAAACGTCAAATATTACCAAATCAAATTGATACTGTAGCTTGGGGACACTATGCTTACATGTAGCTATTAAATAGATATAAGAAATTATATATGTAATATGTTAATAAAAAATTATATGACTTTCCAATTTCTGTTTTATTTTATTCCTATTAGATTATAACTGATACAATACTATAAAATGACAATCAAGTAGCAATGATGTTCATTTGTTAATAATGAAGCTTAAAAAGCACCCGCTAAGCTTGGACATCAATCTTATTGGTATTGAAGAGAGATCACAGCCCATAAGACATAGTGAATTGTTACCAAATAGTATACGGTGTTTAATTTGCGGGCCATCTAACTGTGGTAAAACTAATGTGATGATTACTTTGCTATTACATAAAAACGGGCTAAAATTCAAAAATTTGTATTTATATACAAAGACTCCATTTCAAAGTAAATATTGTTATCTTAAAGAAGTGCTTTCAAAGGTTTCTGAAGTAAAATACAATGTGTTGCGTGATGACAGCGAAGTTACACATCCGAATAATGTGTTACCAAACACAATTATAATTTTTGATGATGTGGTTTGTGAAAATCAGACTAACATTCGTAATTATTTTGCCATGGGAAGACATAGTCAAGTCGATTGCTTTTATCTCTCACAAACATATTCAAAAGTTCCAAAACAGCTGATTCGTGATAATGCAAATTTGTTATTACTCTTCAAACAAGATGAAGTCAACTTGAAACATGTATACAATGAGCACGTCAATTCGGATATGTCATGGAATGAATTTAGAGAAATCTGTCAAAATGTTTGGCGAGAAAGGCATAATTTTTTAACTTTAAATAAAGAATCAGAATTAAATAAAGGTCGTTATAGAAAAAATCTTGACACCTTTATATACTTATCCTAAAATAGAATGTTATCATTTGTGATAAATAAGTGATAGAGGCAAGACAAAAATGAGTCTCAATATTAAAGAACAAATAATCATGTCATCAGACATCATTAAAAATAAACTTAAACAGTTAAAAGATATTGAAGATAAAAACAACTATGAACTCAATAAAATATTTAAGCCAGTTACCAAACCTTTATCACAAATGATAGAATCAAATCAAAGTAATATGAACTGTGATTTTAATGTGAGCGCTATACGAGTGCCTGTCAAATTAGATGATGCAATAACCTCTACACCATATAGAGTACATGAACAATCATTGGATGATGATTTACACTCAGAGAAATTTGCTTCGGGCTCAGAATACTATAGTGATGCAGATAATATCAATAAGAAAGACATATCTGTTACAAAAAAATATCTTAATAGTCTCTACGATATAAATATTCCATTCGGAGTTCGGAAAGTAGGTGATCAGTTAATGATGGGTAATTTTCCGGTTAAGATAATTGCTTCAGTCGATGGTGACATGGAACCATGTAGAATCAAGATTGATAACGATGAATATCAATTGACTCAAGGACTAAAAGAAGTATTATTACATAAAAAACCGAATCTAGAACTAGTTACTGAAAATGATAGAAACACTTATAAAAACATTTTGATAAAAACGAATGCTCATAAGCGTGACTATGATCATAAAGGTCAGTTAAAAGGAGACAAAGGTGAAAAATATAAACAAATTATTAAACCTATGTTCATAGCCTCGGAAGTTGAGAGTACTAAAAAAGTTGGTGGCAACATAAATGTTTTGAAAAGATATAGAAAAAATACTGATTTCATCTATTGGGATGATCCTAATGAGCTAGTTGAAAGATTGAAACTTCTTATTGCTTCCAAACAAGCTGGAAATACTAATCAAGATAATGAAATAATATCAATCATAGAAGAACTGCAAGAAGCAAATATAATAAAATCATAAAAAGCATAGTGATATTAAAAGTTGTTTAGTTGTCAAATAGCTGTGAATGATGAAACAAGCTAAAAATGAGTAAAGAAGATGTGGTGACCGAAATACATAAAAATGCAAGAGTAAATTTTCCTCGCAGATGTGTTCTACTCAAAGATATAGATGATCTATGGCAAGCTGATTTAATAGATATGCAAAAGATATCGAGTATAAATTTTAATTTTAATTTTATACTTATTGTGATTGATTGTTTTTCTAAATATGTTTGGGTCCAACCATTAAAAAATAAAACTAAAGATTCGGTTACAAAAGCTTTTCAATCAATTTTATGTGATGGCAGAGTCCCTTTGAATTTGCAGACAGATTGGGGTAAGGAATTTTATAATGAAAGTTTTAAGAAAATTATGCAGATGCATTCAATAAATCATTATTCAACATATTCTATTAAAAAGGCTTCGATAGTGGAACGAGTAATACGTACTATAAAAAACAAACTTTACAAAAAGTTTAGTTTGAAGGGAAACTTTAAATGGATTGATGGAACTTTAGACGAAGTTGTGAATAATTACAATCATACCAAGCATACGACTATTCAGATGTGTCCGGTTAAAGTAAATAAACATACGAAACACATTGTGATGCAAAGATACAACATACTAAATAAACCAAAAGTTAAAAGAAAATGTACTTTTGTTGTCGGCGATGTAGTGCGAATAAGTAAGCATAAAGCAAATTTTGAGAAAGGCTACACTCCAAATTGGTCGACTGAGTTTTTTTTTTTTTTTTTTTTTTTTTAATTTATTAGGACCAACAAACAGTTTTACAATCGATGTTACTAAATAGTAGATCTAATACGAAATATGTAATTGTAAGACCAACTTCGTTAGCCACAGGTAACTACAGGTGAGAGATGAAAGTATCTATGTTGAGGCGGTAAGGTAAGTAGATTACATTTACAAAAAAAGTACTTAATACATTACAGTGAATTAACCACTCAAATGTTTACTAAAATTAATTATTATTACATCGAATTATTATTATTTAGGACTTCTATTATTTTATTTCGAAAGTAGCCCACAGGGGTAGCAAAGATATCAATATGACCAAAGTGTTCATTATAGTTAAGAAAGAGTCTATTCATAGGAGCCCTTTTGCCAGCATTTGTGCGGCACAATTTAGTAGCAAATACATGTTGCTTACGGGCTGCACGCATATGCGATCGAGTAGGAACCAGATAAAATATCCTATTTACTAGGTCAACACAATCATAGCGGTTATGACATAGATCATACAAAAGCATAACTTCTAGTTGATGACGTCTAGACTTTAAGTCTAATAATTTGTAACTCTTCAGTAAATCTTTATAAGATAAATAAATACGAGCACATCTATACTGCATACTCTTTAAGAATTTTTTCTGTATGTCTTCTAAATTATTTGCATATCGTTTATAAAACGGGTTCCATATTGAAATTGCATACTCTAATTGTGATCTAATTAACGTTTTATACATATATATATAGGTACTTGGTTTTTTGAAGTCTTTACATGCCCTCATCACAAAACCAAACATTTTGTAGGCTTTGTTACAAATTGTATCAATATGCACATCCAGGGTCAATTTGCTATCCAAGTAAACACCCAAATCTCTTATAGTATTTACCTTCTCCAAGACAGAGCCACATAACTTATAAGTGAATTTAGTGGAGTTTCTTTTCCTGGTGAAAGATATAAACTTGCATTTGTTTAAGCTAAGACTAAGATTATTTACCAAACAGTATTCTGTGAATCGGTTAAGATCATCTTGTAGGTGATGTAGGTCTAATGAGTCATGAACTATGTGATATATTTTTAAGTCGTCCGCATATAAAAGAAATTTACTATATTTAAAGCATGTGTGGATATCATTTATAAATAATATAAAAAGGAGGGGCCCTAGAATGGATCCCTGAGGTACACCCGAACTTATATTTACTGAATTCGACTCATAGCCATTTATCACAACTTTCTGTGTTCGATTAAGTATGTATGATTTAAACCACCGCCAGAGATTCCCCCGGATACCATTAAACGCCAACTTGTCCAATAGTATTCTATGATCCACTCTGTCGAAAGCCTTCCGAAAGTCCGTGTATATACTATGCGTTTCCTTATTAGCATCTAAGTTTTCAAAAATGTCTGTTACATAAAGGAGTAAATTACTATTAGTTGATCGCTTATGAACGAAACCGTGTTGTTGAGGAATAATTGTTGAATGTAGGATGGGATATATATTATTATGTACCAGCCTCTCGAAAAGCCTCGACAGAGCGGGTAGAATAGATATTGGACGATAGTTTTCTACGTTTTACTTCGCTCCACTTTTGTGTACGGGTACTATGCGGGCGGATTTCCAAACGTCAGGATAAACACCGTCTTTTAAGCATTTATTAAATAAATAATGTAGGGGTATACAAATCGTGTTGGAGTTATTTAAAATAATCGTGGTTCAGAATACCAATCCAGCAACTTATTTGCTAGAAGACTCAAGAAAAAATAAAATTCAAGGAACATTTTATGCGCAAGAGCTTCAGAAAACCAAAAATCCTGACGTGTATTTAGTAGAAAAAGTTCTTAAGAAAAAGGGGAATAAAATGTATGTTAAATGGTTAGGATTGTCATCTCAGGACAATAGTTGGATAAGCAAAACCAATATATTATAAATTACATTTGAAATTTTACCATTCTTCGTTTACCTATGAAAGGAAAAGGTCTTGTGAATAGTATTATAAATCATCTACCGTTCGAGTTACATCTCCCAGGCTATAACTATTGTGGACCAGGAACAAGATTACGTGAGCGACTTATCAGAGGTGACAAAGGAATTAATGAACTTGATGAGTATTGTAAACAACACGATATTGCATATATGAAAACAAAAAACTTACAAGCCAGACACGCAGCAGATAAGATCTTAATGAAAATGGCAAAGAAAAGAACATCATCATCATCTCAAGCGAGTGTAGGAGAAAAGCTTGCAGCAAATATTGTTAATAAAGCAATGCTGATGAAACTTTCAAATGGATCGGGGCTTAAAAAAAGTTTTAAAAATGTTGTTGCCTATGCAAAAAGAAATATTCGTCAAGCAAAACCAAAATGTAAAAAACTAGCCATAGATTTAGCGTTTGCTGCCATTAAAGATCTTGTTTCTGATTCAGAGGTAAAAATTCCGCGCGTGATACCATTACCAAAGACCGGAGGATTCTTACCACTGATACCAATCATTACTGGATTAACTGCTGCTGGTGCTCTTGTTAAAAAAACATCTGCTATAGCGCGAATGGTAAAAACGTTTCAAACTGCACAGAAAACATGGAATGAGATGAAAAGACTCAATCAAAGTTTTGAGCCAGTGCATTTAGGAGGAGGATTACAGCTCAAACCGTACAAGAGTGGTTTAGGTATTTATACTTCATCAAAAAACTGAATAAACAGCTACCTGATCGTCCTCTTACCAATATTGATATAATGAGGTATTCAAAAACTATCCCATATTTTCGAGGGGTCTTCATGAGAGATCAACTACCTAAACACCCTCACAAAATCGAATGTGGTATAATTAATTTGGATAGCTCTGAAAATCAAGGTACACATTGGGTAGCTTATGTTAAAAAAAATGACTATATTGAATACTTTGATAGTTATGGTGATCTAAAACCACCAAAAGAATTTATTAAATATGTAGGGGGTGACATTCAGTATAACTATATCAATTATCAGGGTAGTCATCCATATAACTGTGGTCATCTATGTCTTAAATATCTTGAAAACTGTATGCTTTAATATGAAATAAATTGTATGATTGAATCGTTAAACGATCAGTATCAGTTAATACTTCGAATGGACAAGCAGCATTTATTTGTGCTGCCAATATAAATTGTAATCAAATATGATTGATTTCAATATTAAAAAAAGTAAGAAAATTGGGAGTAAGCCAACAAAAAGTTATAGTTCAATTCACGACTCCGGTAAACACACACGCGTTGTACCAGCTCTCAGTGAGATTAATAAAGAATTTTTAAGAAAGTTGGGATTTTCACTATGAGTATGTTACAAATTAATGAAGCGCCGCATTTTGACAATTCTATTGAGAGTTATGAAGTTCATTCCTATACTCCATACACTAATAGCTTCAAAGAAAACGATGAAATACGAATACCGATTAATCAACAAGACATTTATTTACTACCTGCGAGCAGTTCCATTTACATTGAAGGATGTATAGAAGTATATACGAAGGATACCACAGGAAAACTTACGAAAAAAGGGTTTCAATTTAACAATAACCCTATACCGTTTCTTTTTCATGATATAAGGTATGAGATAAATGGAGTAGAAATCGATCGTATTAGACATGTTGGTATTACTTCTACAATCAAATCTTACATCTCGATGAATGAGGGAGAAAGTAAACAGGCTGCTCTGTGGGGATGGAACTTGAAAGGAACAAAATCTGTAAATGGTTTTTTTAATGTTATATTGCCGCTTAGTAAACTATTAGGATTTGCTGAAGACTATAACAAAATCGTATTAAACTGTAAACATGAATTAATTCTAACGAGATGTAAATCTAATGTTGATGCTCTTATACTTGATAATAATAATGATCATGTGTTAGTAAATATTGAGAGAATTCAATGGCGTGTACCACATATTAAAGTATCTGATCGAGAAAGATTACTACTCTTGAAACAGTTAGAAAAAGATAAGCCAATACAAATGGCATTTCGAAATTGGGATACATATGAATATCCACTTTTACCTAAAACAAAGAAGCATTCGTGGTCAATCAAGACTACCTCCCAACTCGAGAAACCTAGATTTGTAATATTCGGTCTTCAAACAGTCGACCAAAATTTAAAGAATAGAAATTGTTCTTTGTTTAATCATTGTAACTTAACTAACGTTTCATTATATCTAAATTCACAAACATATCCGTATGATGCACTAAAACTTGATTTTGATAATGATAAATATCATATATTATATGAAATGTACATCAAATTCCGTCAGTCTTATTACAACGCTTCAGTTGACCCGTTGCTTAATATTATTGATTTTAAAGAAAAGGCACCTTTGTTTGTAATTGACTGTTCAAGGCAAAATGAAACATTAAAAACTGGCCCAGTTGATGTAAGACTAGAAATAGAGAGCAATAAAGATTTTCCTGACAAAACGAGTGCCTTTTGTCTTATCATCAACGATCGCATTATAGAATATAAACCTCTCAGCAGTATTGTTCGCAAGATATCATGAAGTTAATAGTTGATGTTCAAGGTTTTAAAACCGAATTAAATCAGTTCATACTTAAAGAAATAGCTATTCTGGATGATAAAGGAATACAAAGTTTTTTAATAAGACCACCATTCGCTTTCTATAATTTAACTATAAAGGAAATGAGGCAGGTTGGGTGGATCGAGAGAAATAGAAATATTTATTGGAAAGAAGGATTTATTTGTTTTTCAAAATATAAGCCTTTAATTTCACCTCTACTTGAAAACAATTGTATTTATGTAAAAGGTGAAGAAAAAGCAAAATGGATTAAGGAAATGTTTGTTGATTATAATGTGAATGTGATAAACTTAGAAAATTTTAAGTGTCCAAATTTTTATACCCTGTATGAGCTTTACAGCAAATGTAATGATGTCTATAGATGTATCTATCATAAGAATATTTGTGGTTTAAAAAATGTAATCTGTTTAAATAAGTGGTGTTCTGATAATAAAATTATATGTTAACCGAATCATGTTTTATTTTCAACCGAATGTTTACCTCTCGTAGAATAAGACTAAAATTATTATAAAAATAATGATGCTAGTAAAACTGTTCTCATTACAAAGTTTGGAAGTAAAAAAAGTTATTGACTAGCGCTCGCTTTCAATATTGTATCTAGAGATCTATCCGTTGAAAACCACCAATGACGATTCGTTATTTGGTAATCGTTGCAAAGTTCAAATAAAAATATGAATCAATATTGGTGGTTTTCAACGGATAGATCTCTAGATACAATATGAAAGCGGCCGTACATGAACGGGTTCAATAGATCTTTACACTGTTAAATGGACTGGATGAATAGACTGAATCATGAAAATTCGAAAGTTATTGACTAGATTAAATGATTCATTAGATGGTATTATGTAATGTTTGAATAGGTCATAGTACTGGTGAATGAATGAACACTGAATGATTTAGATGAACAGATTGAATAGATGGTATGAATGAATAGATAATATACAGAACCCCCATATATACACTACTGACGTAGGTACCTCCTGCGATAACAGCTGTTTTTAAATATTGGTACAACAACCAGAGGAATACTGTGACGTGGGGGGGAGCGAGGTCTGACGAGTACGGGTTGGAGTGTGGCGTGAGGCAGGGGGGTGTGACCTCGCCTACGCTCTTTAACTTGTACATGAATGGTTTGATCGCTGAGCTTGGCAGCACTGACATTGGCTGTCATGTGGGTGGTATTTGTGTAAACAATATTAGCTACGCTGATTACATGGTGCTGCTAAGCCCGTCGATAGGTGCCCTAAAAAAGTTGCTCAATATTTGTGAGCAGTACGCTGTGGCTCACGGACTCAAGTATAACCCGACTAAAAGTGAGGTGATGATCTTTAATGCTGGTAACAAATGTTACAAATACCATAACATAACATTAAATGGTAAACCTCTAAAACTCGTTCACCAATTTAAATACTTAGGTCACTGGGTCACAGATACTCTAAGTGATGACATGGATATAGAGAGGGAGCGCAGGGCTTTGTGTGTGCGTTGTAATATGTTGGCCCGTAGATTTGCTCGCTGTAGTATCCCAGTTAAACAGACACTGTTTAGAGCATACTGTCAGTCATTTTACACCTGCAGCCTATGGGTCAACTACACACAGCGCGCGTACAGAGTCCTGCGGGTGCAGTACAACAACGCATTGAGGTTGTTGTTTGGTTTGCCACGATTTTGTAGTGCGTCGGCCATGTTCGCGGAGGCGCAGATAGATTGTTTTATTGCAATCATCCGTATGCGTAGTGCCTCGCTGTTGCGTCGCGTGCGCGGCTCCTCTAACACCATTCTGGATGCGTTGGTGAACAGATGGGATTCTCCCTTATTACAGTCATTAGTAGGTATTCATGCGACTGGCTGTCAGCCAGGCGGTTTCATTAATTAAATACTGTCTTTTTTTTTTAATTTATTTAATTGATTTGACTTTGTTCTGTTCTGACATTTGTATCTATTTTTGACATATACATTATAACCTGACATTATTGTTTCACCTTATATTGATGTTTAGATGTAATTTTGATGTTTAAAATAATAACTGAAATAACAATAATGCATTTGAGATAAGACATATTTCTTAATTCTTATTGACATGTATTGTCTGATTACTGTTTATATAATTATAATTTTTTAAGTGCTATTGTAAACTATGGCTTTAGCTGACAATAAAATGATTTGATTATTTCTCCTGCTTCTTTCAAATTTTACACAATATTGTAGCCATTTATTGTGCAATCATTTTGGAATTTTTTATTATTTTTTTCCAATAAAAATAATCTACTAAGCAATGGTAGATTATTTGTTACTAAACAAAAAATATTCTCGTGTACTTTATGCAATAAAAATCCTAAATTTAAAAAGTCTTTGAAATTAAAACAAAACACCCTTTTTAAATAGTTGCACCTGTACACATCTTCCTTATAATTCTATTTCGAAACAAAACGTTCTCAAGCACCCTTCATAATGCTTTCTATCAGAGAACCTTTTAAGTAGGTACAGTCCGGGAACTTCGTGCAGGCTCAGATTCGCATTCGAATCCCTTGCAGTGTTATCGCTCCTTAGTATGCGGATTGCCTACAAAAGACCGAACAACGCGCAAGCGACTCTTAGCCTGAGTCTCCGTCCGAGTTCCCCGACGTACCTCCACTGAAGGTCATTCACCTCGAGGAACGATGTCGCCTCTCTGCATTATGAGCACGTCTTGTAATGGATCGATGGTATCAGTTCTGTTAAAGTAAACAATCGCGAAGGAATTTATGAACATTTATGAGCTTTAGCGAATATTATCGTATGATAATTTGTAGCTATCTTCACTTGAAGTTATATTGGTGTTGAACTAACATAAAATAAAGTCTTTGTTTTAAGACTAAGTTCGGCTCTTATTACTATGGCTTTTCGGGCAGACTGTCTAAAATACCCAAGATTTGCCCGAAGATCCTGCAGTTTAAAAGCGATGTCCTGTTAAAGGATCAAACTTATGAAGAAGCAAAAGAAAGTTGCCGTTTAATGCGTAGGTATATTTTATTAATTTGGTGTAAAATTTTATGAAGTTTGTTTAACTTTTCAGGGTAGGACGATGTTTTACAGACTTTCTACGAACTTGTGTAAAATTAAGAAGAACGTTAATGGTGTGTGATATTGACTTAAGCAGTAGATATTTCGATCTATATTACCAGGCCACTCAAACTTTTGCGAAATAAGTTTTTATGTTTCAATGCATAAAAACGCTGGCGAGTTATAATTTATTTTGAAAAACATTATTTGAAAAAGTTAAAATACATTTGATCCAACTAAAACCTTCAACTTTTTTTAACCAGCATTATGAAACTATCGTGTGTCATAGAAAAATAGATCTTCGTCGGGAACATTTTCGTGCAATGATTTTGACGACTTCAAGTCCAACTGGAAACCTGAATCATGATCAGGAAAATGAATCGTTTAATCGATTTAAATTAGGTTTAATGAACAAGGCTCTTTCTAAAACAACTGTGTACTGTTGGTATAACGAGTATAAGTGCGGGTGCTTACATTTAAAGAATGAAGAAAGAAGTGGTCGTCCTTTGACTTCTCTTACGCGCTTCAAGTAAAAAAATTGATTCAACAAAAACAAAAAAAGGTGAAGCACATACGAGGAGATTATTTCACATTTAGAAAGCAAATTATCAGCAAGTAACTTTTATTTTCTTATAAAATTTGAAATCCTTACGAAAATAATAATAATGGAACCCAAGGTACGTTTGTCTATAAAAATAATTAGTTGGCGTACCCTGCGAAAAGTTTGAGAATCTGAGTACCTCGAGAAACTGATCCTTGAGAAACATGTAAGATAATCCTGTATGAAAATGTGAATGTAACTTTAAAATGTGTGCTAGTTTTCGTAGTTAGTTAGTTGCATAAAAGGTGTTTTGTTCATTTCAATTTATAATTTAAAAACTTTAAACTATCAAAACCATTTGAACCTTTTACATCATCAAGTTTAAAGAGTTATGCGTGACCTGAAGCTACCATTATTATACGAGTAAATCTGCGAACTTTTGTGCGTAGGCAAGTTGGCCAATTTAAAATTTTTGGAATGCGCCGTGAACGTTTTGATGTGTTTAAACAAAAACAGATTACATGAAGTGACGTCGACTGGGATATACTGTTCGTTTTAAACGAAATTATCAACAATAATCACAACAGTTCATGTGAAGTTGCGCAAAGTTAGACAAAATAATTTTAGTGTTCTTTTTTGTTTATTCTTACTTTTTGTAGATCAGATGTTAGTAGATAATGCCTTCTCTTATTATTTTAAATCTTCAAACCAATAGCCAAAAAGGCCCACATAAATTAATTTCCGAATTTGACATTTTGTAGGATACAGGATCTCTTTCATGCCTTGCAGAAGCTGAGATTTGAACTGAAAAATAAACTTTCACGTCCTTGCATAGAGAAGCAGCCATGTGTTAAGTAAGACGTGTAGTGAGAATAACCGATCTGCTGAAGACGTCAAAACATTGTTGTGAAGTTTTTTAATATTATTTGCAATGAAGATTTATAAACTTAAAAATAAACTACGTTTATAGCTGTATGCAACATGAGGAACTATGTCTTAGTTAATAAATCAATGTAAAAGAACTAATGAATATGATCTACGTAGAAGACTGTTTAGCACACTTTGCTTGAAATATGAAGCTATTTTATGTTAAAGTTTGTTTTTGTTGTTGCGTTCGAAATATAAAGAAAACAGAATTAAAAGGAGCAGTTAGATGCCCTTTTCTTCTAGTCACTTATGAAAAGAATATATAAATAAGGAAAACTTCATCGAAACAAACTTGATTGATTACAACTGGATTTTGAAAGGTCGCTTAAGCAGTGATGGGTAATGTCCAACTCAGTTTCATTATTAAATGTGGCCAATGTGCATTATTACGACCAGGAAAGGGCTTGTAAATCAAGACACGATTACATGTTGAGTGACGATTTATTTGTTAAAATAAAGAGCTAATATACTACAATAAACGTGTGAAAGTAATACTCAAATTTAGTGTGCTCTTCATATTTTATTTGTATCTATTAATTTATTAGTTTTTAATTTCACTCTTATGCTGTAACTTAGTGCTAATGGAAGATCTTGCAAAAATGTTTGAAACACGCTTCAGTGAGTTTGAAAACAAGCTGGAAATGGTTGCTGGTAAGATGCCTGTGCATCCTGATCTAACCACACTGTCTCAAGATTTCTTGTCCTTCAAAAGCTTAGTGTAGGAGATGTTTAAGCAGCTGAAGATTGAAATTGAGTCCATCAAAGTGAATCAAGATAGATTTGAAACTGCATCTCGGAAAAAGATCTTGTTATTCCACGGAGTTCCTGAGAAGCAAAACGAAAAGATTGGGTTGGATTTAGAATCGTGCGGCACGAATTTCGTACAAAAAAGGGTTTTATTAGATCGAGAAATTACAGAGGAGCATAACAAAACCGTTTTCATTACAAGGTAATGCGTATTTTTCGAGATATATTAAAAAAACTTTTTTAACCTCTAAACAAGTAAATCAAAACATTTCGTAATGTTAGAGCAGGAAGAAACGTGAAATTTGGTAAAGCGCAACAAGGACGGAAGATTAGATTGACAAAAATAAGTCAATCAAAACAAAATCAATCAATAGGTGTGTTCAGCAATGGACTTGTTTTTTATTCATGTAAATATTACAAATGTTCCTGGATATAAATTCTTATTTTAAATTAGACTTCAGTTGTCAAACTTATCAATGATCTGTACCATATGTACTTTATGTTGAGTCTTGAAAGTAACAAATAATATTAGGTGCGACGACGAGCGTAGCGGGTGTGAGTAGGTCATGCCAGAAGGCGGCTTGCTTACAGAAGCTCATTGAGTTGCAATAAAATAACCAGAAAGATCCAATTAGACTCAAAATTAATTTTGAGGTTAAGTTTTTATTTGCATTTTTTTCATGAACTATCCATTACCTTATATCGGGAGTTGTTGGGGGGATAAGGTCCTCCAGATCATTGATAAATTTGGCAACTTAAGTCTAATTTAGAATAAGAAGTTATATCCAGGAATTTATGTAATATTTACATGAATATCAAGCAAGTCCATTGCTAAACACACCTCTTGATTGATATTGTTTTGATTGACATGTTTTTGACAATCTAATCTTCCGTCCTTGTTGCGCTGTACCAAATTTCACGTTTCTTCCTGCTCTAACATTACGAAATGTTTTGATTTAGTTGTTTAGAGGTTAAAAAAGTTTTTTAATATTTCCCGAAAAATACGCATTACCTTGTAATGAAAACGGTTTTGTTATGCTCCTCTATAATTTCTCGATCTAATAAAACCCTTTTTTCTACGAAATTCGTGCCGCAGGATTCTAAATTTTACCCAAAAGATTTACGAAGAGGTCCATAACATCCTTACTAAACAACTGAACTTGAATAGTATAAAGCGAGACCACTTACTTGTTTGTCATAGATTGGGCAATGCTTCTAAAGGCAAAACAAGACCAATTCTTGTGAGATTTTCTGATACGCAGACTCATTATACTGTCTGGGATACTAAAACTAGTCTGAAGGGAACCAGTATCACGCTCTCCGAGTTCCTCACAAAGATCAGACAGCAAATTTTTGTCTCGGCCGGTCTACATTTCGGATTAAAGAATTGCTGGTCTGCTGAGGGGCGAATTGTTATCTGTCTACCAGACAAATCACGCCGCCGGATCGAAACAAAATGCGAACTTGATCACATTATTTCTCAGTTTCCTATAACTTGTGACGCTACAGCTGTTCCTGCGCAAGACAATGCACCAAAACCCGCAGAAAAATCTCCCAGAAAAACTCGTCGGCGCCACTAACTTTATCTTTAAGATATTCAGTAAGTGCCTCATTAGTTTTAATAACAATATTCCTTGCAATCATACATAAGTAAAAGACGGTAATTTAATATTTAGTTTGTTTGTTTTTAAAAATAGGTTTTGTTTGTGCTTGTGTGTGGCAAACAGATTGAGAGATACCACTGCGACTGTGGCAGTTAATGTAAGGCTGTAATCAGCCATTCAATCAATCATTGTGCGTACTTGTAGTGGACCACCATTAGTATCGTTTCTGTAATTTTTATTTTAATTTGTGTTTTCTGTCTCCATTAACTTGTGAGTGGCCGGTGGTTTAGTTTTTGTAATTTTTTTTATACAGTAGTGTTTATTCGTATGTAGTATATTTATTTCTATTTATTTCGTACTTTCTATCATTGCACTAGTTATTTTATATATATATATATGTTTAATAATAATAATGATTGTGACGACAGCTTCGTATCCTGTTCTTCTTCGTCTTGCAGTTTCGCTAGCATCGACAGTACTCTCTCTCCAGCTCCGACGTTGCATGACAGACTGTAGACTTCCTTTACTGATAATCCCTTAAATTTAAAAATTGCACACATTAATGCGCAAAGCGTACCAAGCCATTATTCTGATCTTCTAGCAACGTTTAGCTGTAAAAATATCGACGCATTGCTAATTTCTGAAACGTTCCTAAAACCTTCCCTTCCTTCAACAAATTTTTCACTTCCAGGTTTTGTCCTCATACGTAATAATAGAACTGGTAAGGGGGGAGGTGGGGTGGCAATTTATTTGCGTGCAGATTTGTCATACAAGATTGTGAGTGCATCACCATCACTTTACTCAGAATCAGCTGAACACCTCGATATCGAAGTAACTATACGACATACGAAATTACTCCTAACGGTTTTTTATAATCCTAATATGAGTATTGATTATTTCGATACCCTGGAAAGCTATTTCAATCATTTCTGCCCTATTTATGATCATGTCATTATGCTTGGCGACTTCAATACTTGTATGATCAAAAACAACTCTCACTCTCGTAAGCTTGAATCACTATTATCCTCTTTCAACCTTTCTATCTTACCGTTGTTTCCCACACATAACTTTCCTAATTGTGTCCCATCCTTTATATATCTCATGATAGTATCAAATAATAATAGGTCTTTACCTATGAAACTGCCGTTTTGCCGTACTGGCCATTTCAAATGAAAATATTTTTTTTTGCCTAATAATTCTAATTTCAAATTAATTTTATTTGACAAACATGGAATGTTTATTCTAAAATCGTCATTTGTTTAATAGTTAGTGTTTTGTTTTCAACGCATTCGAACATTTTTCGTCATCATGGATAAGTTAAAAATTCGAGTAATTATGGAGTATGAGTACCGTCGTGGCAGCAAAGCGGCACAAGCGGCACGCAACATCAACGATGTTTACGGACTACACTACAAACGAACGCACCACCCATTATTGGTTTACCCGCTTCCGTTCTGGAAATTTTGACCTGAAAAATGAACCCCGTGGTCGTCCGAAAACTTTGGTCGACAATGACGAATTAAAGGCAATTGTGGAAGCTGATGAAACTCAATCCACGGCTGAATTAGCAGCAGCTTTCGTCGTTAGCATCAAAACAATATTGGTCCATTTGCGTCAAATTGGCAAGGTAAAAAAGCTTGACAAATGGGTACCCCACGAACTCAATGACAGCCAGCGCGAAGTACGCGTGGAGACGTGCCTTGCACTGCTCAGCAGGCATAAAAATGAAGGAATTCTGAACCGCATTGTTACTTGTGTCGAGAATTGGATCCTGTTTGACAATCGTAAGCGCGCAGCAAGTTGGTTGGACCCTGGTTCAGCACCCAAACAATGCCCTAAACGAAAACTTATCCCTAGAAAAGTGATGGTCACTGTTTGGTGGTCTAACGCGGGTGTAATTCATCACAGCTTCTTGCCAAACGGGACAAGCATTACTGCAGATGTGTACTGTGAAGAACTGAACACAATGATGGAGAAGCTCGCACGTCTCCAACCAGCTTTGGTCAATCGTTCGGCTCCACTGCTCCTGCACGAAAACGCGCGACCTCATACTGCACAGCAGACGGTCTCCAAGCTACAAGAGTTGGGGTTGGAAGTTCTCCGTCATCCGCCGTACTCACCAGACCTTGCGCCTACAGACTTCTACTTTTTCCAGAATTTGGAAAACTTCTTGGCGGGAAAAAAATTCAATACCCGAGAGGCAGTACAAAATGCCTTTGAAGAATTTGTTGCCTCCCGTCCAGCTGATTTCTTCAAGAAAGGCATCAATAAGCTACCAATGCGTTGGCAAAGATGCATTGATTGCATGGGTGATTATTTTGATTAATAGAAATAAAAAATATATAAAAAAATTACGCTTCATTTATTTCGTGAAAAACGGCAATTTCATAGGTAAAGACCTAATAATAATGTAGTAAATCACGGACAACTCACAGCATCCTTTTCGTATCATGACCTGATATACCTATCATATCGAATCCGACTCCCCAAACAAAAACCGAAAGTATTAACCTTGCGTAGCTATAAAACCATTAACTCGGAATCTTTGGAGCGAGATGCGAGAGATATCGATTGGTCGCCAGTTTTTAATGGTGCTGATATTAATGACAAAGTTGACTGCTTCAATTCTCTTCTCCTTGGCCTGTATAATCGTCATGCTCCTCTTAAATCTGTAAAAATAAAACACAATCCTGCACCTTGGTTAACTGACTCAATAAAACACTCCATGTCTCTTAGAGACAAAGCCAAGATCAGGTATAAACGTCGTCCATCTGAAAATAACCTCACTACCTATAAAAATCTACGCAACCTTTGCAGGCGACTTTGTCGAGACGCTAAGAGACGCTACTTTTACGACTCCCTCGTCAACCAAGGCGCTGCAGAGGCATGGAAATTCTTGAAATCTGTTGGTATTGGTAAATCTTCCACTAGTCATCATAACAACTTTGATTTGAATGCTTTAAACTCCCAATTTGCTAAACCAGCCGTAACTCTGGATCCGACTGTCAAAGCCAGCACTTTAAGATCTTTGCCAAATGCTACAAATGCATGTCCGTCATCATTTTTGAATACTGTGTCAGTGGACAGTGTTAGGCGATCTATTCTCTCCATTTCGTCAGCAGCTGTAGGAGATGATAAGATATGCTCCAAAATGGTCACCTTAATTTTACCCGTCTTATTACCCGTACTCACCCATATATTTAATTATTCCCTGTCAACCGGTACTTTTCCGAATTCCTGGAAACTCGCACATATAATCCCATTACCTAAAGTTACAAACCCTACCTCTCTTTCACATTTCCGACCAATATCTATCCTGTCCTTTTTGTCTAAAGTTCTGGAGCACATTGTCCATGAACAATTACTAGAGTTTGTATCCACTAATAATCTCCTCAGCAAATACCAATCCGGTTTCCGGTCAGGGCACAGCACAGTACCTGCTCTTGTTAACGTGACTGACGATATACGTTGGGCCATGGAGGGTGGATCGCTTACATTGTTAGTTCTACTTGATTTCAGTAATGCTTTTAGTTGTGTTCTTGGAGTGCTAGAATCACTGAATTTCTCCCCCTCTGCGGTTGCTTAGTTTAGTTCTTACCTTCGAGGTCGATCTCAGCGGGTCCGCTGCGAGGAGTCCTTCTCAGGGTGGCGTTCTCTCTCCATTACTCTTCTCTTTGTTCATTAATTCTATCACTAAAGTTATCTCAAGTAATTACCACCTCTATGCGGACGACTTGCAGGTTTACCGCCATTTCACTGTTAGCAATGTTGGCTCTGCCATTGCCGCGATTAATAAAGATCTTG
Organism: Marasmarcha lunaedactyla; assembly: GCA_923062675.1. NCBI lineage: Eukaryota > Metazoa > Arthropoda > Insecta > Lepidoptera > Pterophoridae > Marasmarcha > Marasmarcha lunaedactyla. The sequence continues at coordinate 6,352,151 of OV281342.1, read as the reverse complement.
GCCACATTAGTAAATGGGCTTCATCTTTTGGAATCCATGTAAATCCTAGCAAGTCGCAAGCAATAATTGTAGGCAGCCGATATATGAAGGGTTGCCTTGATATGGATGGTCTTCCAACTATAATACTAGATGGTACTTCGATTGCTTTCACCGATACTGTAAAAAACCAAGGCGTGATAATTGACTCAAACCTCACGTGGCGAGCTAATGTCGGTGAAATTGGTCGTAAAGTCCATTACTCCTTTCACACTCTCAAGTGTCTCCAAAGTTTTTTGCCTTATCCAACCAAAATCACCCTTGCACAGGCGCTCATACAGCCAATCATAGATTATGCAGACGTGTGTTACTTAGATGCTACAGAAGAACTTTTAAATAAGCTGGAGCGTCTGCAGAACCTATGCATTCGGTTCGTGTTCGGTCTTAAGAAATATGATCACGTTTCAGAATATCGAAAGCAACTCCGATGGCTACCGATTCGGTTATGTAGGAACACTCGCATTCTCTGTCTACTATATAATGTCCTTTACAACCCTTCCTCTCCCCGATATCTTAGTGAGCGTTTCTCTTTTATGGTTTCCCAAGATAAACTTTGCAGAACTCGGAAGCGCACTCTCCTTTACCTTAAACCTCATAAGACCGATTTCTTTTCCCACTCCTTTACTGTTCATGCCTTCAGACTATGGAACTCACTTCCTTATGAAATACGCGAAGCAAAATCGTTACCAATTTTCAAAAATAAAGTAAAGCAACACTATCTTTCTCAACCTTAAAATGTTGTGTTGATGTTCAAACTTTATGTGTATATGTAGAATATTAATATAAATCATTCGTTTATAAATGTATGTATGTATATAAATATTAGAATTTTATGTATGGGTTTAAGTTAATTTATATGTTTATTTTATGATTATTTATTGTATTCTATTTTATTTTATATTATTTGAATATAGTTGTACACACTAAATTTGTTCTGTACTACTTTGTCCAGTAATAGGTCTGCTGGTAGAAATTTCTATTAGAAATAAGCTGTACCCTTGTACTTTATTAGTTTATAAGTCATTTTTTTTATTGTGTTTTTCTGTGTGTACATAAATTATTAAATAAATAAATAATATTTAATCATCTCATGATCTTACTTTTATCACGTATGTTCCTAAATAGATAAACTGATTCTCTGTAAGTCACGTCTAGGGACGCCACATGTATATTGACTAAAAAAATTATTAGAGACTTTGGAGGTGTAGTTTTAGTAAAAACTCATTTGAATAATCATAATTCATTGTACTAAACCTACTTAAATAAAAACTTTGTGTATTGTAAACAGATTAAACTACACTCGTGGAAAATATTTAAGGATAAAAAAAAAATCCGATTTTTTTTGCGAATTTTCAAATCAGTGTATGTGTGTTAAAAATCTTTAGTTTTAAGATTTATAGAGACCAGTATTTTTTTCTAACTGTATGTGTCGCGTTATTTTGATACCGTGAAGGAAAAGTTTCGAAATTACTTTTAATTGTTTTCTGGTCCATTGTACAAACAATTTTCTGGCTAAAACACTGCATGGGCCGAATAAGTTGTTTATCCAGATTTTTTTGTTGACTTTGATACGAATACTTCTTGCTGAGCTATCGGACTTTGGATATAAAAGGATACAACTGGATGTTTTAAGCTTTAGATTTTTTTGCATTATTTCCTTAAAAACATGACAAATTATATTTCGGTTATATTATTATGTCCAAATTAACTAGGCACTTTAAATTGGAACAAAAAATGTGCTGCCATTTGTATGACAAACCCTGCTCAGTGTTCATAGAATGTATCAGGTCAGTGCTATTAACATCAAAATATGTTTATTTTCAAATTCATGGAAATAAATTAATGATATTCTTTTTTTTTAATTTCAGAGACTTTACTTACGTCTACAAGAGATAAGTGTTCAAAGATCTCTCAATCAATTTTTTTGTTAGAATCATTGGTTGCAAGTGATTGTAAAATGAAAGTAACAAAACGACTGAGAACGTTGTTTAGTCAAGATTTATGCGTATATAACAAAGGTTTATATAGTAACGAACATAGCCGATATTGTTTCTACTGTAATTTCCGCATTAAAATCTAAAGCGTATTGTTTCCCAGTCCTTTGCTAATATATCACACTTATTGTTGCGGCTTTCACTTTTGAAGAATTAATCGTCTTAACCTTAACTTTGATAATTCTAACTGGCTCTCTTTATAACAGAATCGGTTCTGTTAAATTAAGATGAATCCAATTGGGAGGCTTAGGTACTATTGAAAATATAATTTATTGCTTTATGAAACGTTAATAATTAGGGATGTGTTTATCAAAACATTGTAATAAAAATTTTTTATATAGAAAGTTGGTTCGACAAACCATACAGTACTGGCCTGGGAAAATATTAATACAGCACGTGAAGACACACTTTGTGACGAAATTTTGTAACGACGTTTTAGCAAAAAATAAATAAATATTGTCAAATGGCTGATATTCACACTAAAAAAAATTTAAATTATTTTAACAAATAAAATTGCTCTCTGGAAATAAATATACTATGTTTAAATGCAAAGGAGTGACACCGTTCATTAAGTTTTTTCTGTGGGCTCGCGTGGTACCGAAATATCAAGTTTTTTGTACTGCCAACATTTACAAAAAAGGTAAAAACTGTCTTTTGGCGAATTTACAATTCTTCAGCTCTGTCGTGACTAGTGATATCGGCGTATATTGTTCAACTTTTTTAAAATCTGACATCGACCTTATCCTTTACAAGGCCAGTGGCATCTTCGAAATTAAACTTTCTATATTCAAAACGCTTGAACCAATTTAATCAACACTGCATTATGTGCGTAAGGGTCACAATTTTTTTTTACGGAATGTGTTGTATTTTTCCCCTAATTTTTTTAAAAATCCTTCAGAATGAATTGAATTTCTTCCGTAGGCTCGCTAAAACAATCAACTACACACTCTTGACACATGAAAGTGTTTGCGTAGGTACTTTGAGTTTTTGAAAAATGGAATAAAAATGTCATAAATGGTGTCAATGTCGTACCACGCTTTATTGGCTCGGCCGCCCGACAACATCTCTAAAATGACATATTGCTCGGTGAAAACTGTCAAAATTTCAATGCTGGTAGAAGTCGAAGCTGCATAAGGTGATTTAATTGGCAACTTCCTAGTTGCAGCTACATATGGTAGAAAATTGTGACAAGCAATAATCAGCTGTAATAAAACGACACAAGATTTAACCCTACAATGCATGATTTTTTATTTTGTCTGAAAAAAATATATGTGGTTCTTTTTGCCGTCTAAGCACTTGGAAAAATAATTTGAAAAATCTAATTCGAGTGGATAAGTAAATATAAAATTTGTTTTTTCCGTTCCATATGTGGTACACTATGCACTTACACTGGGGTTTAGCGTTTAAATAGGAACAATCGGCGAAATCAAAAAATAGAAAGTAATACTGATACAAATCATCTTTTATTGGTAAAATTTATAAAAATAATTATTCTAGCATAACTCAACACAATACATTTCATAGGATATACATAAGGGTGTCCTTTACATTACATATCTGTAGCGTTGTATCTTCAGATTCCAAATAGGAGAGTGGTAAATTCCATCACGCCTTACATCTCCAGGGAGAAGGATTGTTACGTAAGACTTTTTCTTCTTCTTCTTCTTCTGAATCGTATAATCTGTTGCAGCAGACGATCGTTCTTTTTTAATGTAGTAGAAACAACATACACGTAGAAACTTTAGTTCTTCTTTGGTCGCCTTCTTCATTACTGAAGGTCTCGTCTCAGAAAGCTCCGAATCTCTTTAGCTGTAATGTCCTTCCACTTAGTTCAGTTCTCTGCTTCTCTTAGCCCGGTTGCTACTGTGAGCCCCGTGAGAGATCTCACTTGGTCACACCGCCGGGTTTGATATCGGCCACGGGTCCTTCACCACCAACCACTATCAATTTGTCAAGGTTGTCAGGTTGTCCACGGACAATATGACCAAAGTAGACTAAATATTTTTGGTAGCATATCGTTGACGGGCTTGTTTTTATACGAAGTTGATGAAGGGTAGATTTGTTCGTTTTTATTACTGTCCACTGTATGCGGATCATTCGGCATGGAGACTTTTAGCAACTTTTAAAATTTCACGTCTCTTATAATTATTTATGTGTTGGTATAATCTTATGTGCTCTGAATCTTCCATGTTACAGCCTGCAACTTCTGAGGTTAACGGCGAGGATAAGGTGAAATGGACAGATATGCTGCTATTTTGTCCCATGTAATAGACTAACTGTTTCCATATGCTGATTCTAGATTGGTAATATTTTGGAACAATCGACTTTAAGTACTTTGCTGAGGATTTAAAGGTTGCTTATGTAGTTTTTCGGCGAAGATGGTATCAATATCAGTATCAGTAGAGTAGAGGACAAGTTGAATACCTGTTTGGCGACACTTTTATTCACTAAAAACTGCATCTACCAGGTCCAAATTCTGTTTTCTTTTCGAAATGTTTCTCAACTTCCGTCGCGCCAAAAAATCTTGACCAAATGGCTTTTCAAAGATATATATAAAAAACTGCTGGATCGAGGTTTCAGACAAATTCACCTTCACCATAACCTAAAATAAAATCCAAACTATTCGAGTATGCAAATGTAAACTAATGCATGGTGTTCCATGACTGGAACATTTAAATATGTTTATTGATATTTTAGTACATAAATATAAATATATTTCAAAATACAACTAACCTCTGTTTAATGTACAATATTTCCAATATAAACATATTTTTCTCCATTCCTTTCTCCAAGCCTTAATTTTACTTTCACGTTTTACGAAACATACATTTAAAACGTATTTAATTACAAATCTTTTGAGTCAACCGAGTTTTTAGTTACACCTGGAACAAAGTTCTACAATTAGACTTGTCCGTGACAGATAAATAATTTGTGCAACCAGTTGTTAAAAATCTAGTTAAAAATAAAAGTTGAAAAATAATACAACCCCACTTTTGGACGTGAAAAGAGTAAGCTTCAAAAGGAAAGTAAATTGTAAGTAGAACTTAATAATAATGTAAAAGTAATTAACCTCATTACCTTTAAGTGCACCTAGCCTGGCTGAACCGGCGTATTAGTATCGCGCACCATGGCCTCCAGCGTCTATCAGTTAACAGATCAGATACTTCACTAACTGTATTCCACTTTGTTGCAAAATTAAAAACAATTTTGCGTTTTCTCGATACTCTAACGATACTCTCATGCATAATAATCTCAACTCTTTACTCTGATATATAGAATTTGTAGTTCCGCTGTAACAAACGAAATAATAAATATATGACCTGATATACTCATATGAATGGCTAATTTATATTACAGTAAAGTTCAAAGGAAAACGAGTCCAACGTATTTGGAAATTATAAAATAACATATTCAATTTATGCACAACACTGATTGTAATTACGCTTTTAATATTTTATGTTACTTTTTTTGTCAATCATGATAGTATTAATAACTTTATTCTTGTTGAAACTTCTAGTATATTTGATTCCTTAGAACAAATCTTTTCCTTAGATCAAATGCAAACTTCAAACTAAAATACGTAAATCTTGTTTATATTTAGCTGTCTTTTGAGTTTTTATTTAATAATCAATAATAATAAATATCAACCACACTTGTTGTATTCATGACGCAAAATTTACCGCGCAATACACTCTGAATACAAAAGTAAAGATAATTGCACTCAATCCATCAGCACTCTGCAAAACCACGTAGGTCAATCAATAGATTGCAGCGATTTCATTATATCTTCAGCGAAGATTTACAATAGGTCAGGAGTATAATTGAACACGTTTGATTTGCGCTACCATGGTTTCTATGTCTATGTTTCATGGTGACATTGCCAAAGTTTTAGCTGGATGAAATCATTTCGTATTTAATTAATCCATTACGAAGTGTTTGATCCTAACAAAATCGAACTATAGCCAGGTACCATTTATCGGGTAAACAAACCTTTTTTCAAGATTTTTTTATTAGGATCACCAACATAACATTATTACAAGTTATCATGCGTTATATTTAGATAACATTATAAATATTGTCCCAATTATAGGGTCACGACTGCATGTATCAGAAATAATTTACTTATTAATCATAAAAATATTCAAAATCCAAATAATTGTGTCAATAATGTGACAGTTAATATACGTAAGACACTCAGAAAGTAGTAAGAAAAAAACTTAAAAATTGTAAACGTAAAATTTTTTAATACATATTTTCTAAGAACTCTCTACCAGCGTCTTAACAAAGTTTCATGCGTCTGAACCAATTTTCAAAGCACATTTTCCAGTCTGTAACAGGTTCTTCCTTGACGGCCCTCTCGAACGCAGTGAGCGCATCGTCTGGCGATGAAAACTGTATCCACTTGAATTAGTTTATTTTTTATTTTAGGGAACAAGAAGTCATATAAAATTTCGAATTCCTACCAATTTCACACCTTAAAATTACCACTATATGACGAATATTGAATTCAAAACAACAAAACATAATATAAATTGTGTTAGGTATACGTTTGACCAGGAATCTGGTACAACTTCATTCATTTCCCCTGTCGGTCAGTTCATTCTCTATGTACTACATATTAAATAGTTCGTTGTTGTTTATAGCCGGCAACTCAAAAGACAAACATTGGATCTATTACAGTTATTGACTATCAGTGTAGGTCGCTTACTCTTGTTTGTTTTGTCTTTCATGTTTTCGACGATGCGAAGATGTATATTTATTAGAATTTGTTGGAAAAATTGGCGTACAATGGCATTGTAATTAAATAATTATATTTCATACAGGTATATTTCATCAAAATGTCAAGTTATTCCATGGTTATTAAGTATTCTACTAGGATTAATTGACTTAATATCATCGTGAGTTATCCGTTTGGATCCCCAAAAATTACTTACTATATTTATTGGCAAAAGGAATAATTTAAGAAAAGTTTTTAAACTAATCCAAGCTGCACCTTTTCTTTAGAATTAAAGAAAAGGTGAAACCTTTTAAGTGAAACCTTAAACCGAGTAATAAATAAAACTGAGTTACGCTCACTGAAATTAGGAACTTGCTTAATAATGCTAAATGGACACCGATCTTTATTTCACAAAAAGCTGTTTTTTCTATGTAAATCTTTTATTTTTGAACATAAATAAACTTTTAGTGTAGATCCTGTATAAAATATGCTATACCTGTATTTATAAGATGGGTTTTGTACTTATTCCACCATTAATCACGTGGAAGGCGGGAGTCGTACCGATTTCCTTGGAGGTATATTTCACCTGGCACGAGCCTTTGTAACGAGAACTTCGGCTATGCTGAACTTCGGTTTAACTTTTGAGTAAGTCTCATTTGCGGAATGGTGTGTCGGTACAATGTACTTCAAGAAGAATGCGAATTCTAGTAACTTTAAAAAAATATCTACGAGTAAAGAGCTTAATGGCAAGTAAAAGTTTTCTTCACTTTTAATTTACACAATATATTTGAACTACTTTATCATTATCCTTGGGTTACACATAAGAAAAAAGAAATTTGACCTCAAACTTGCTTAATTCAATTCAATCCATGTCAACCTTCTGTTTAAGTAAGCCTGAACTATGATTTCCATACAATTTTAAGTTTATTCCATCTATAATTCTGTTTTATGTATATGTATATGTGGATCATTAAACTGAAAGACTGAGTCTGATAAAGACTAAATGTGCTATTTCAGTGGCTTAAGTACAAGTCTAATGTTACTTTTCTTACTTATTAAATTTGAATTTTAAAAAGGCACAGTTTTGAGTCTGCCATATCGTACATCGTTAATATATGACAGGAAATACATGGATGTTTGGGGATAAAGCCAACGCACTTTTCTCATGGACAACTGATTATATTTAGTACACGGTTAATGATACAATAATCGTAGTTTCGAATAAACCTTCCTTCACGAGATATCATTCGTTGATACCATTTTTATAAAACAATATTATAAATATCTTGAATTAAGGGCCAAAAGTGATATATCAGGAATGCGATATTGTATTCTTCTTGCTGATTGACCAGTGCTCGCTCGTGGTTCAATGATGATTGCCTTGCAGCTGAAGAGCTAAAGCGAGATGCTTACTGAGCCTGGGCTGCTGTTTGCAAAAGCAAAGGCGTGGATCTTACAGAAGAAAGACTACAGCAAAGTCGTGCAACAAAGCGATCTAAAGATCATTCATGATCAACACACCTAAAAGTCGAACCAAACGATCTGAGAGCTTCTTGATACAGAAAATAATGAATTTTTTGTAACTAGGTACTTGTGGAGTCGACGGTCAGAGCATAAGATTAAATTGCTTAATTATGTAATGAAGTAAATTTATTATGATTAGATTTAGATTTCCTAAGTGAGAGGACTTAATTAAAGATTAATTAAGGTTTCATGAGTTCATTACTTTTGCTTTTAGATAGCTACTGTAAGGAAAATCACTAATGTATCTTTAAATTTATTACTAACTAATTAAAATATTTACCCAGTGAGGTACATATTTTAATTGTTTGTTGTAATCACTTAAGGCCCTCTTATATTCGCGCAGTATCCATCTCGCACATTCCCAGGGCATGACCGTATCAATCTGTAAAACGGTTGCATTTCTATTGGTAAAAATAGTATAAATAAATTTACAAAAGTAATGACAGATTCCGATTTAATAAAGCATGCTTGATTTAGTAGTGAACATTTTGCTATTTATAATAAATAATAATAAAAAATAAGCAACGAATTCCCAGACAAACAAACCTATATTATTAATTTATTCATCAAATACAATGTTAACTTACAGGTACGTTCCAAAGTTAAGTATTTTATAAATAAATAAATTATCCAACCAGGTCCTGGGACCTCCGGCTTACGACGCATGTAAATAATCTAAATATTATGCGACAAAAAAAAAATTACTTCTTGTCTCTGTCAGACCCATAAAAATTTACCATGGTGGAAGGACATTTCAGCTGACTGACCTAACTTCAAGTGAAATTGTTTACTGAGTCGATAAACTTACAGTTCGTATATAATCGGTAGAAATTCATTGAAATCCATTCTTGAAAAAACTACCTCATTCGTTAAAAAAGGTGGATTACATTAAGCACTTTCGACTCGCTATTTTAGGTCTATTCAAGACCTTTTTAGCTCAAAAGATCGGGCGCAAGAAACGGATCAGTTTTCCCAGAAATCATATATATTTATATTAGGTATATATACACTATATTTATAAACGTAGTCGTTACATTATTTTACTGAAAACATATTCCCGGGTCGCCATAGGTGCTGCCAAATGTTACTAACTTACATGCGCCAATAAATGACGTATATGTAATGTACCTATTTGAGGACTAGGCAGAAATAAAAAAAAACAATAAACTGAGCATGAGGTCTTTATTTACTAACCACATGCATATTTGCTTTAGGTGATAGATCATACAAGTTGTAACGCGTTGTTTGCGGAGTGGTAATTGAGGGTCCAGAAAAGAAATACCAAAGCTCTCTTCTATGTTTATTTTGCAGTAAAATTAAAAATATACAAAAATGCCTGTAAATACAAACAAAAAATATAAACAAAATTGAAATAAAAAATAGTCACACAAAATAAAACAGAAACATTAATACAATTAAATTTGATCTGAAAAGAAAAAGTAACAACAAAATAAAATTTTAATGAATGAGAATCCTTACCAAAAATTTTGGCTACGCACACTCGTGTACGTAAAAATAAATTATTGATTTCATGAAAACCGTCACAAAGTGTAGGCAGCTGAACCATCTTCCAACCGATAAATTTACTTATATGATGACCGAGTGGTGTAGTGATAAGTAGCCTTGCCTCATACGCCGAAGGTCCCAGGTTCTTCGAGTCCTGGCCGGGGCATACATTTGTGTGATGAACACAGATGTTATATAATATATATATGTATGTTAATTCTGGGTTCCCCCCCCCCAGTTCGCTGTATGGTTATATCCATAGCACAAGCTCTGCATACTTTAGGGTCATACAGTGTATGTGTGTTTTTCTCGAAAATAAAAAAAAATTATATATCTCTGTGCTGCCATCGCTTGGTGAATATCAAAAGCTATTTCCAAGTCAATTTTATTGTCTGGCTATTAAAGTTAGGCAAACTTAAAAATGTAGACAATTCTAAGAATAGTCTAAAATACTTGTCGAGATTATTACTAGAGTTCGCTGCTCAGTTTTGACGGCCCGTGCTTCTCGACAATAAACCTTTTCTAATGCCATTAGCACACACAATTAGCTGCCTTGTGTTTGTTTCTTTCATGTCGTAGTACATATTTCATGTATTTACGATGTTGACTAAAAGAGTGCCAAGAGGGTATTTTCCCTCTTTCTTCCTATAACACCTTAAAGCCGAAGTTAATGTGTATTTACTCGATCGCGATGAAGATGAAAAAAAGAAATCATTAAAATAAGTGTATTTTTTTTAAAACTATGACGGATAAAATATTTTGAATTTTTTCAAGTTATTATAATATAATTATAAGTAGTAATCTAATAAAGAAAACAATGAAAATAGCAATTGGTTGTTTTATTTTATTTATTTTATACTAGTTGAACCGGCAGACGTTCATCTGCATTTCTATAACTGTTTTGTTATAATTTGGAAAAAATCTATATATAGCTGTATATAGCAGTCATTACGAAAAATTTAGATTGTCGTTGTGTCTTCGTCTGTTGCGGTAACATAAGTTATTCTGGAACCGTTTATATTTTAATTTCTTGTCAGTTTGTATTCAATGAAATGTATTTTACCTGAACATTTCTTTTATACGTGATAATTTTCTTTCTGAACTGTTTTATAAGTATCTTAGAGAGAATAAAATACAACCATCAGGAATCTGGAATCAGTTCAGCCGCCACTTTTTGTGATTTTGAAAGGGAACGGTGAAGATCAGTAAAAATATGTTCTGAAGTAGTACTTATATGTTAAGTTATGTTTATCGATTTATGTATTGAAGTATACATAAATCGACGGCCTGTTTGGTATGTTGGTAAGTAGCCTTCCATACCAGAGGTCCCGGGTTCGAATCCTGGTAGGGGCAGATATATTATTATATTTGCTTTCTAGTCATGGATGTGTATTTACGTTTATTTAAGTTTATTTCTAATATTTATATATAAAAAAAATATATATTTACGTGTGTTTATATATTTCTTAAGTTTATTTATCCGTTATCTAGTATCCATAACACAAGTTCTTTAATGATACTTAATTTGGGCTAGATAATGTGGTGTGATTGTTAGAAATATTATTATTATATTATATTATTATTATATATCAAGACCAACATTATGTGCAAAATTTGTAATAAAATAGAAATATATTTGCAACTCTCGGACAGTCGAAAAATGTATGATATTATATTAATTTTATGTTTTATATCTAAAAAAAATATGTTATGAGCATTGCTGCTTATTAAAGTTCAAAGTATCAAACTATAAATCAAATATTTATTTTTCAATATTGATAATATTTTACACACACACCACAGCTTTGGAAAGACCGTCGTGAAGAAAAATTTACATAAAAATCTTCGCGGTGGTAATTTCAATATAATTTACAATGCCTCTTACGTCTTTACAAACTTATTCACATCTGCATCTGTTAGGTTGGCAAGGCTCCGTCCCCACAAACCATCCAAACGACAGCGTCCACGAACAGCACTCATGCACGGAGCCAGCCAATGCCCTCCTCGACCATATTAGAGTAGAAATAATCGTAATAGACGTAATTTAGGGACAATGATGCTTAAGACATTAATCAGGACGAAGAGCTCAACGAATAAACAGATAAATTACAAATGTTATATTGGAAATTCTGGAAAAAGCCTCAAATTGAGGGGATTATGCGCAAGGACCTGATTAATGTCTAAAGCGCCATTGTCACTAAAGTGCGTCATCTTACGGTAGCGTCGGGTGACGGGTCGCTCATTTCCCTCTAATATGGTTGAGGAGGGCGAAAGCTGGCTCCTACGTCATGCCCGTGAATGGGTGCCGTTCACGTAGGTTCGTAGTTTTGTAAGTTTGTGGGGACGGAGTCTTGCCGTGCTTACAGATACAGCCATGAATTATTTTGTATAGATATACGAAGTTTAGTAAATTTATTTTGAAAAAATTTATCTTGAGAAGTTTCTTGCCAGAACTCCTTTCCGTACTGGTTAAATATATCAATATGCGCAAAATCAATATTAAAAAAGAAACTATTGGATCTGAATATACTGTTTACTTTTTTATAAGCCATTTAAGAAAGTGACTGAATTTCTATTTATGGATTATAGTCAACCTTGAAAACCAAATACCTTCAGGCTGAAAGTAAGTTGCGACCCAGTGAAGCGGGGATTTGAATTATCTGTGCCTAAGTAAACAGGGGGCAATCAACGAAACGTCATAACCACCTGCCACCCTTTTGTTTTGCTTGAGTGAAACAACGACCGATATTTCGAAATTATATTTTGTTTCAACTGAATATTGAGGTAGTCTTAACGTGCTCTAAATACAAGTATTATCAAAGTTATAAAAAAATTGAGGAAATATCCAACATGGACTTATATTGACTATTATGGACACTACATGTTTGTGAAGTAATATAGAAATATAAGCTATTTTAACTTGTCCAAAAGACACTAATTGTTTTTAATTAAAAGAAACGGTACTTCGTTTTTCTGAGAAATAACTGCAAGGATTTGATTTGCAAGTCTGGAAGAACTTATTCAGATCTGACGCTTTTCATTGTTTCACCTTAAATAAGTACTGTTATCACAACCAAGAAAAACAATTCTATTATATTATAAGTAACGCTATCAATATACTTGAAGGTTTTTAGTGTTTTACCTAAATCATTCTTATTTGATTAAGATGGAAATTACTTGTGTATACAATTTGGATACTGGACATAATAAATTTCTTGAAGTAAAGGAGTTCTGAAAATTGGCTATCATGCCTTCCTTATCGTGAACAAAAATTACTTCACAAAATCTGTAAATAAAGAGAAATAGAAAACTATTAAGTATAATCTTAACATATGGCGCGGCTGCAAGTTTTTTACACTCCCCACCACAGCCTTCCTCTTCTAAAGGCCGTTATTACAAACTCCACAATTAACTACGCTTTTCGTCTATAGCCAGCACAGAAACAGAACTGCAAAGTTTTTCTTCCACAGTACCAGTTTATGCCCTGAAGCAAATAGAAAAGGCTGAATCTATTTGTGGATGCAATTGGATATCTAAAACATCTGCAAAATAAAAATCACTAAGGCGTTGCTAGAGGCTTATGTGATCAGGTGTATGTTAAAGCTAACCAACCATATCAGATATGTAAGAAATGTAACGGATCTTAAGCTCCCTTCCCACAAATATACAAATGTACGGGTGTTATTCAATATATTTATTTTCAGAATTCCATAAAAATTCATACGCTATTTATTTCGTGGATTTTCAGTTTATGGAAATAACGAAAGAAGTTAATCTTTTGCACTTTGAGCACTTAAAAACAACGTTCCGACGAAAGTTGGTAATAATGTGAGAAAAATCGGTCTAGTGTATAAATAGTCGTGATATCTTAGTTGTTATACTAAGTCATTGTGTAACTACTTTATTACTGTATTTTTATTCGAAGCAGAAAAAAATATTGTCCTTATTATGCTAACTCGTGTTGTCGGAAACGGTCTCCGTATCAGCAACAAATAAACGATATTGTCTTTATCATGAGAAATAATACAAATCAGATTTTTCCATTTTGTAACTGTAACTTGATATTAATAGTTAATATCAAAAACATTTGAAAATAGAACAGCAATCTGCGAAATGCTGATAAAAACAATGATTTTTATTTGTAATTTCATAATATATTTGTACCAGCTAACTACTATTTATATTTATTGACAACTTACCTAAATAAATTCTGATGAGTAAGAGCACCCAATGTATAGTGCGGAGAAGGAAGCAGAACCGCCCGGATATGTGGTCAACTGGAGTCCTGCAATACTCTAATGCTCATCTGGACTCTGCTCCGACGAGACACCTTTGCCTAAGCTGCCACGTGACAACAAACGGAGTGGTCAAATGAGATGAGTAGATTGACGGTATTTCCTATTGGTTGCTCCAATTAAACAACAGGGTGGTCCCAATAGAAACGTCCACAATTTTTTAATACATTACGTAGGTTTATCCAAAAATAACTCCAACGTCATATGCGATTTTTATTAGCTTAAAATTTATGATTTTTTAAAAGCGTGTCTGAGATGTTTCACTAAAGCGGCTTAAAAATCATAACTTTGTCATAGTAAGTATTTTTCGACACTTTTCTTTTTTGCATTTTATCGGTTTGAATGACTTCTATATAAGCAAAATAATCACACACCGTTCAAGCAAGTAACCGAAAAAAGGGTCGAATGTGTAAAATGTTTTCTTGGGTTTGAGTAAAAATGTGATGATTGATTTATGGACATCTATCGATATATAGAGCTGTTATGCGTGGCCCCATTTGAAAAAAAGAATAAAATGGCGGCTGAGACTCGGGACAAAAAATGCATTCTTCTTTGTGTTAAATTCGACGTAATTTGCATTTGTAGTTTATGATTCAAGTTCAAATCGAGTTCAATCGAGCTTAGTATTGTTACATTTTCCAGATTTTCAGATTCTGAGGTGCAGACTTGAAAAATCTTGCCTGATTTTACTCGCCAAATGGTTTAGTTACTACGCGGATCCAAACAACAATAAACGACACAATTACAGATAAAATTATAAGGTGGCAGTTTCACATTAACTTATGCCAACGCTTTCAATGGCTGAGAAGACGATTGCGCAATGAGGGGTTTTCATTCTACGATTAAAATAAAAAAAAATTGTTCTGTTTTCAACATTAGATGGCGCTGATCAAAACTATAACAATATATATATATATATATTACTACTATAGACTTACTATATAACTATATCTTTAAAAAAACGTTGATATATATACCTCATTGATATTAGAGTTTTACTCAAAAAAGTGTACGTGATGAAAAGTTAGCTGTCACGAAATATTAATCATAAGGACATATACACATATATACAGAATGGTAAAATATATTTTATTTAATCCAATCCGATTATCATTGCTTTTTGAGAAAAATTTTATGAGAATAAATTTATTACATTATGTACATTAATATACCAGGACTAGCTAAGTATGTGGCAAATGGTATTCAAATATGTACATCTTTTTTTGCCAATGCAACTGCAAATGCCTCAGACAAAAACTTGAGAAATTTACAATCATTAACACAAAACATAAACTTTGTCTTCGATTTTATATTAAACTTTATTTTATGGCACGTTCAGCAAACAGGACGTCGTCGCCCGCGTTCGGCAATAACATATTTTAATTATGAATGTTTACTTCTTATCTTTCAGTGAAAATCTACTCTCCGTAGGTTCATACGCACAGCATAAAATTTAGGCATATTTTAGGTTTCGCATGTAATGAGAGATGATATTGTCACAGTAAATATATATACCAAGCAGACTGAAACTGGACCTATTTTCTTAAATAAGAATCTATGAGCTGTTAAATTCTTAGCGTTGTCACTTTAAGAAAAAAACATAACTGAAGGCGCTTTCAACTGAGATGTTTTGTGTTGGACCGTTGCGGGTCTGGACCGGTACGGTAGTCGTCTTGCGCATGGACGAAGGTTTTTTTTCATATAAAGTACGCGAGGTGGCAGCGGTGCTGCGCCGGTGCCAAGCACGCACAACCACAGGGCGGCAACGAGTAGCGATTGCCACGTGCTCATTAAGTATGGGCCGGCACACATATACATGTAGGCATCACAAATCTACAATCGCTCTGCAGTCATGTCCGATGTGCTTTCAATTTAGACGTTTGTTGTCGAACTGCTGCCGTCTCGCAGCGGCGTTGATGCTGTTAAAAATGGAAAGCGCCCCGTTATATAGTGAAATTATTAGATTTTAGAATAAAATAAATAAATTTAATTTAATATTTGTATAAAATAGTGAAAATCGTCACTAATTTGCTGGATACTATTTAGCGGAACCTCGTAATTTAGGCGTTGTATTCTATCTTTAATTATTTTTATTTATTTATATTTCTGTTTCTATTGTTTACTTGTAAAAATTCCTGCTTGTAATAGAACAAAATTATGATAGGTTAGTTGTAGTTGTTATAATTAAGCTTTTAGCTACGTCGTAATAGAGTCACATTTTGTACAACGTCAACAATAACAAGTTTGAGAAAGTTGAGAAATAAATACTTCTTTGATTATTATTTTGCATTGAGGTACTTTATGACATCATGTGAATCAATGTTGTCCATAGTTCTTTTTATTCCCAATTGACTTGTTAAACAAGCCAGCGAACAAAGCATCGTACTCGGAACATTTTTTTTGTTTGCCAAATTTGTTTCATTAGTTTTATATTTGGTATTGGTGATTTATATGTAAATTTTTTTTCTATATTAGTACCTACTTCTACACTTGGTTGTAATATGGCAAAAGATACATTTTGTTCTTTTTGCATTTCTGAATATTTTTAATTAAGTGCATTACAAATTTTAAAGAAGTAGGTGTCTTTCAGGTTACCATTTTGAATTAAAACATTTGTTTTAAACAGTGTACTTTCAAAAACCAAAAACATATGTATTATTTGTCTGTGTCAATTAAATAATCACAAAATAAACCCATCCGTGTCTACAGTTTAATATCATTATCGGTGTCGTCGACACAAGCTTTGTCCAATTCATATAAGTTAACAAACATAATCATTGCTCATTATCACACATGTCGGTCCCCAGCGGGATCAAACCGGCGTAGTAGGAAACTAATACACTAACCTAAAATAATAAATCCCCAGACGATCACACCAACTGAATGGGCACAGGAGTATGGATACTCATGTGGTATGGCCCCAAAGTAAGGAACCTGGTGTTATACAACAAACTGGGGGGGGGGGCAGTAAAAACATACATACATAGGGTATCCCGAATAACACAGTCAGTTGGTGGTCCAGATGTAGCTTTTTCTGACTTTTTAATGATTCAAATGAATACAAATGCATGTTTTTTTTCTTTATTGGTAAGCTTAATGTCGCGATCTTAGCATAGCAGAACTTATGAGGTCTTTACCTATGAAATTGCCGTTTTTCACGAAATAAATGAAGCTTAATTTTTTTCATATATTTTTTATTTCTATTAATCAAAATAATCACCCATGCAATCAATGCATCTTTGCCAACGCATTGGTAGCTTATTGATGCCTTTCTTGAAGAAATCAGCTGGACGGGAGGCAACAAATTCTTCAAAGGCATTTTGTACTGCCTCTCGGGTATTGAATTTTTTTCCCGCCAAGAAGTTATCCAAATTCTGGAAAAAGTAGAAGTCTGTAGGCGCAAGGTCTGGTGAGTACGACGGATGACGGAGAACTTCCAACCCCAACTCTTGTAGCTTGGAGACCGTCTGCTGTGCAGTATGAGGTCGCGCGTTGTCGTGCAGGAGCAGTGGAGCCGAACGATTGACCAAAGCTGGTTGGAGACATGCGAGCTTCTCCATCATTGTGTTCAGTTCTTCACAGTACACATCTGCAGTAATGCTTGTCCCGTTTGGCAAGAAGCTGTGATGAATTACACCCGCGTTAGACCACCAAACAGTGACCATCACTTTTCTAGGGGTAAGTTTTCGTTTAGGGCATTGTTTGGGTGCTGAACCAGGGTCCAACCAACTTGCTGAACGCTTACGATTGTCAAACAGGATCCAATTCTCGACACAACTAACAATGCGGTTCAGAATTCCTTCATTTGTATGCCTGCTGAGCAGTGCAAGGCACGTCTCCACGCGTACTTCGCGCTGGCGGTCATTGAGTTCGTGGGGTACCCATCTGTCAAGCTTTTTTACCTTGCCAATTTGACGCAAATGGACCAATATTGTTTTGACGCTAACGTCGAAAGCTGCTGCTAATTCAGCCGTGGATTGAGTTTCATCAGCTTCCACAATTGCCTTTAATTCGTCATTGTCGACCAAAGTTTTCGGACGACCACGGGGTTCATTTTTCAGGTCAAAATTTCCAGAACGGAAGCGGGTAAACCAATAACGGGTGGTGCGTTCGTTTGTAGTGTTCGCTCCGTAAACGTCGTTGATGTTGCGTGCCGCTTGTGCCGCTTTGCTGCCACGACGGTACTCATACTCCATAATTATGTAATATGTTCGAATGTGTTGAAAACAAAACACTAACTATTAAACAAATGACGATTTTTGAAAAAGAATTCCATGTTTGTCAAATAAAATTAATTTGAAATTAGAATTATCAGTCAAAAAAAAATATTTTCATTTGAAATGGCCAGTACGGCAAAACGGCAGTTTCATAGGTAAAGACCTATATATTAGTTGGTCTAGTTCTATTTCGTCCTTGTTCGCCATATGAATCGTTATCCAGAACGACAGGTAAGCATATCCACCGTATGCGTAACAAACAAAGAAATGCAATATTAAAATGACTGATAAAAATTGTGAGATTTTTTTTAGTGTATTTATTTATATCCCATTCTAACAGTTCGAATTTAGTTTGTTACATACACCAGCACAGTTACAGTAGCCATCATAGGCCGAAGACGAAAACTTTATGATTATTGAAGTACTTTATTATTTTTTAACTGAACAATTAACTGTAAAGTAAATTTAAATATAATAACCTCACCCTTCTTGCGTGGCTCGGCTCAGAGGTATAATGCACGAAATGTTATCCCTTGCTCGATTAAAACTAAAGCTAGCTTCCACAGTCTTAATCAAATAACTTTAAAAATGGGAGCTTGATTGAATTTACTCTGATAAGTGTCTCAGATCTTTCTTCTAGAGTTTTTTGTATAACAGTAAAGTGTTTGTATTACATCTGGAAAAAAAACGTAACTGTGTGGTACATAGGTATGCATGATTAAAAGCATTTGTACGTGCTGGTCTCCAAAAAAATGTAATCTTGCTGCTTGCGACTCTTCGGCTGCAAACATTACGCGTGATATCTATACGTTCAGTGCACTCATGTCACACACATATCCTTGATAACCTCAGAATTATATTGCGCAATAAATAGCTAATGTAGTATGTAAGGTAAAACAGGATTTAATCAGTTTTAGATAATCTGCAACACTTTGACTTTATCCAGCCAGAAACTACAAGTTTTCGACATCCAAGTGAAACGTGTAAACGGGTTCTTGGCTACAACAATTTAACTAAACTTTTATATAACATGCAATGTTTATTAATTGTTAGGACGTAGGTTTTATCAAATCATGCAAACTGACTTAAAAGCACGTCCTCATATCCTGCGGAATCGTAATTTGACACGTTCAGTTGCGATGAAATATATTTCTATCGTCATCACGACTACCCCACCGTTGACAAGCAACCCTTCATCAGTAACAGCATTATTTTCGAAACAGCCCTAGTGCTGGGCAGCTTGAAATAAAAGCATAACTCTAAACGTGATCTTTTTGAAAATGTGACTATTTTTTGAAAACCAAATAGTTACTGTATTTAAAATATTCATAGATTAAAGTAAATTGTTCCTCGGCATTGAACCAATGGTAGTAGCAAGGTTACCTCATTGTATGGCTAAGCTTCTGCTTCACACAAGATTCTTCATTCAAGTTCCTTTTTTTAAACTGCCAGTCCTGTGGTCACCTAAGCCTGGAGCAAACTAGAAGTAAGTTGCCTGATGATATTTTTGTGTCTGATTACTCTGGGCCTCTTGTCTCCACCGCTAGCGCCACAAACTTGTGATAACCTATTTGGTTTGCCTATTTGCAGCGCTTTAACTCCTGAGCTGAACCTGCGTCAGCACTTGCCGATCACTTGAAGCTCACATGTGGGACGAAGCGAGTGTGTCCGTACAGATTGCGTCTGGCGGAAGAAATGGCCAGAACTTGTTCGGGCATGATAGTCCGTGCTGCCCGGCTCAGTCTTTGCCGCAGTAGCATTTACTTATCTGGGTACGATTATTGAAGGTGAATAATCAAAATGTACTTAGAAATGTCCCGATTCTGCTTCAAAGATTGTCAGAAGAATGCTTTATTATTGACTTCGGTAAAAGAATCTCATAGCTTTTTATGTCTCGTCTGAAGTCAGGTCTTAAAATTATTGCACACACTAAATTAAAGCCAAATCTGAATTGAATAATAATTACTGCTCGATCAGCGGGACACGAGATTTTAACAATTGACCTTCCAGAATCATGCAGCCCGTAGCGGATCCAGAATGCCGGGAACGCGACAGCGGAGACGGCTCTTAATCCCAAGCATACATATACGCGTATGTATACGTTTTTGTAAACATTTCCCTCCGTAACTATCTTTTCTTATGTATAGAGGAAGCAATTTAGCATTTAGGATGGAAATAAAAAGCAATCGAACCCACTGGAGCCATCATCGACTCAAACTCGTAACAACATACACTATCATTACCCGTAACACAATCGTATATTCTGCAAATCAAAATACAAACAGCCTACCTTGAGTGTAATAACTTTATGAAATCCATTGTTGGCTCACAAAGCACACTGCTATGAACTACCCAGGAACTATACTCATATTGTTTTCAATGAAGAACTACGTTTGTACCAGTCTATACATTGTTTTGTATGTTAACTTGTATAGAACGAATCAACAGTATTAACTAACAAATGCACAGTATAATTGTTTAAATTCTTGGTAAAAGACCGTGTTGATATTTGTCGGCTATTATATGTGATGCAGTATGGATTATAGCTATTTTATTTTTAATCAAATTCCTCTCCCACATCTTTCGGTTAGCAATGTTATAACAATTACCACGTTCAGTAGTGTGAATGTTCCTTTGTTTAATTTGAAAACTACGTGTAGAAGGTAGACATCATACGTTGTAAGTACCTAAAAAAAAACAACAATTTTCATAATATTTCAATGTAAAAAAGTACATTTACCTACTTCTAGAAGCATTATTTAAGTCTTAAGTCATGAATGTCTAACACAATAAAAACAATTATACAATATGGAATATGTTATTTAATCCTATACCGAACCGAAACCTTGATGTCGCAATGGAACGTGTACAATGGTTCCCCTGACAAATAGATTGAAGCAATATCACGTATACCCATACAATACGACACCACTGATACATCGAGTGCACTTAGCTTCAATTTAAATGCTAAAAATTGTATTTTTATAACAGTGCACTAATATTAGCGTAACATAAATAATGACAAAATGTAAGATTATGCACAGCTTACAAAGAATACAGGGTGAAACATAAGCCATAAACAGACATTTTTGTTTCTATAGCAGTATTTTAAGGTAAATTTATTGCATTTACTCTAAAAGCAAACAATAAAACTTTATTTTAAATAGCAAAAACACCAACCTTATGGTCACCCTACAATTGTATATTGATAATGATTTATCTTAGTAACATGTTATGGGTGTATGACAGAATAACCTAGCAATTAGAGTGACCCATGAGACTCAGTAAATAAAATAAAAAATTAATTTACGAATCATCAAACGACGTTTGAACATCAAACACGTACCTACACATGTTTAAACTAAAGTTGAACAGTAAGAGATACATATTTCTGTTTACGAGTTATGTTTCACCCAGTATTCAGTTTTTACGTCTCGAAATATCACATATAAACAGGCACAAATATCACTTGACAATTGTCAGTTTCGAAGAAGGGTCGTTTCTATCATTAAAATTCAGGAAGTTTCTATGGAGAACTGATTTAATATTTTGTTTTTGTGTTAAAAAAATACTCCTAATGGTTTCGTTCATATTTAGTAATGTATAACTAAAACAAAAAAGCAAATTTTCACTTTATTATTCTTTTATATACAATTTCATCGTAAAAATCTTTGTCGTAATCGTCATCGTCAAAAAAAATAAAAAGAAACAGTTGCTAATTGCTATAATGTAAAATTCTTTAAATGTTACAAATAATTTTTTTCTAAAGTTTTCCAGAAGTTTAGTAAAGATTTTACTTGTTTCTTTTCAACAGCAGGTTCCACGTAAAACGTAATGTTGAACAGTATAATCAGTAGTAATTAATTACCTATTAGCATCATTCAGCGATTACCATCCCCCTCAAGTCGTTACTCTACGCGAAAACAATGCTAAGCTTTTGTTCTGTTTAAAAAAAAAGTATAAGATTGTTTAAACAAAATAAAATATTGCTTTGCTTAAAAAAGAGTAATAGCTATTTGAATCTTTTGCCTCACACAAACATCTTTCCGTATTATCTGACACAAACCACTTAATATTATGTGCCGTAATTCGGTCAATGTAGCGCCCCTGTGGTGCGGTCACGATGTGTCAAGGCTGGCGGCCTCGCAGCCCGAGTTCGACCCCCGACCGCCGGCAGCGGCTCAGGGACGCGGACGAGAGGATCGAAAGTATTCGACTCGTTGAAGGCCAAGTGACTGAATTTGCTAGAGCTATCAGGAAAAGCTCTTCGGGATATTTTAAAATTTGATGATTCAAATTATTTTTATTTGGCCACTGAAATTTCGTTTCCCTTCATTTTTCATCTGAAAATTTTATGGTTAAAAAGGTGTGGTAACATAATACAACTTCGAAATGGACATGGATTCCACATATACCCGGTCACTCAGAAAGTATTGCAAAAATAAGTTTATATGTATGGAACGCTGAAGAGTTATAATTTATTTTGAAAATTCAATTATTTAAAAGCAAAAATATATTTGTTCCAAATTTAAATTTTCCGCTCAATTTTTTACCAGCATTGTGAAACTATTGTGTGTCATAGAAAAATGGATTTGCGTCGGGAACATTTCCTTCAAATGAGTAGTAAGAATAGGGGGAGTAGTACTTACTACTACAAATAGGGAAATGTAAATATCGATTAAATGTATTACGTTAACACCAATACTGAATCTTTCAGCTTTCTTTTGAAGCAGATTAGAAGCTACTAAGTGGTTATCAAAAAGGGATGTATTAATTTTAACACCGTGTCCTTCAATCAGTATTGAATGATCTAACTTCGATTATCTTTTTACTTCATTATGTGCAAATGTGTTGTTGGTCAATTACTTCAACACATTTTTATTATCAATTATATGCTCAGTACATATATTGAGCATATAATTTATTAGCAAGTGGACAAAACATAATTTCTCATTTTGTGAGCATTTCTTATGTCATTTCAAACCAAAGTTTGTCAACATTTGAAATACCTGTTCAAGAACAACCTAAATAATTCCAACTGAAGTGTAGCGCTGAACACTATGGTAACACAAGAGATATTGTGTACTTAAAGTTTACACTTAGGCAAGTTTCATGAGAAAGGCTTAGTTTAGGAGGTACGTCGAGATTGAATAGAGTTAAAAAGATACGGGTAAAGTTATGAAGTGTTGCGAAAAGAATTAGTAATGAGAAAGACTGAAAATAGACAAAAAGATTGCTATGTACCATAAATACTTCTCACCAAATTATTAGAATTATATCTACGTGATGATCAAACTTGGCTGTCAGACACTCTAAATATTAGGTCCTTACATATGAAATTGGCGTTTTGTCGTACTGGAAACTCTGATTTGTATTGTCCCTTCTTTGTTGAAGAATTCCAATTTCAAATTTATACAGCTATTCACTTACGCATTTTTGTTTCAAAAACCGTAATTCATTTGTTTTTTCCTCTTTTGTTTTTTCTTTGCGTCACTTAAGGAAAACTTGAAATATCGCGTTATTTACGAGTACGAGTACCACCGTGGCACCAGTGCTGCAGAAACGGCTCGAAGTATTAATGCTGTGTATGGCGGCGGTGGTGTCGCAAAAGAAAACACAGTGCGTTTTGTGTTCCAACGTTTTCGTTCTGGAAATTTCATCCTGCAGAACAAGCCCCGTGGACGGCTGGATACCAAATTTGATAATGAGAATTTAAGGCTATTGTGGATGTACAAACCACGTCCGAGTTAGCTGTAGGCTGCGGTGTTAGTGACAAAACTGTTTTAATCCACTTGAAACAAATTGGGAAGGTGAAAAAGCTTGAGAGTACCTCATGAATTGAGTGCAGCAAACCGACAAACGCGCGTCGGCTGCTACGTTACATTACTCAACCGGCACAATATTGACAGGATTTAAAATCGAATCATTACCTGTGATGAAAAGTGGATCCTGTACGACAATCGAAAACGCTCATCGGAATGGTTGAACCCCGGCAAACCAGCACAATCCTGCCCCAAGCGAACATTGACTCAAAAAAAGTTACTTGTGAGCGTTTGGTGGACTATTGCCGTGTAGTTCACTACAGCTTTCTTAAATCTGGCCAGACGATTACTGCAGATGTCTATTGTCAGCAACTGTAAACCATGATGGAAAAGCTAGCTGCTGCTGTTGTTTACAACCGAGGCTGGTCAACCGCTCTAGGCCACTGCTGCTTCAGGACAACGCTAGACCACACACTGCACTATCTAAGACATCCACCGTACTCCCCGGACCTTGTTCCAACAGATTACCGTTTTTTTTTAATTTGGATAACTTCTTGCAAGGGAAAAAATTCAACTCCGATTCCCGTCCGAATGGTTTTTTTAGTAAAGGGCTCATGGCAAAACTGCATAGATAGCAATGGTACTTTGATTAAATTAAAATATAAAATATTTTTTTAAAATTGACTTTATGTTCCTCCCTTACAAAACGCCGATTTCAAATGTAATGACCTAATATTTTTAAATTTATACCATTTCGTTTAACTTTAGTGTATTTTTAACCTCGAGTTGAACAAAAGACTATTTTCTATTTACAAACAGCTGCATGTAACGTACAAGGAGAGTTTCCCGCGCAGCTGAAGTAGAAAGCAGTGTTTTTGAGTCCTCGCCGCGGGACGCCACCGCCGCCTCTAATGCCCTGTACATGTCCTGCTTGTATTATAACACGCTCAACAGGCAACCTTTATAATACAGTCAGAATAGTTATCAGATTACTTTCGTTAATAAATCATTTTAAAAGTATAAAGTAATTCACTCGAAGCTAATTATCGTATTTTCTCACCTCTCCATTCTGCCGTGGATGAAATGAAATGAAATATTTAATTTCTCAATATTGCCAATTACTTGTTCTTATTGATGTCAAATAAAACATGACTCTACCACCAGTTCGGAAAAACCTTCGTGAAGATGAACTGGCAAGAAACTTCAACTTCACTTTTTCAAAATAAATTTACAGTATCTTTATGTCTATACAAAGTTATTCTTATCTGCATCCGTTAGCTCGGCAAGTCTCCCTCCCCCCAACGATCCAAACGACGAACACTCTCAAACGGCACCCGTTCACGAGTTAACGCGGGATCCAGCCATCGCCCTCCTCAACCATATTAAAGGGAAGTGAGCGACCCGTCACCCGACGCTACCATAAGAAGACGTACTTTAGTAACAATGACGCTTTAGATATTCATCGGGACGAAGAATATCTAAAGAACCCAATGAGCAAACAGACACATTACACATGTTTTGTTACAAATACTAGTAAAATCCTGTTAATGAGGGGATTATACCCAAGGGCTTTTATCATCCAAATAATCGGATAGTTATAATATGCTTTAGCACACAACTTCTGCTTTATAGTTTCTTTGAATTTGTCAGTAAGAAGATCTTGGATATCCTCAGGAACCTTATTATAAAAGCGTATACATTGACCCATGAATGAGTTAGTAACTTTATGAATTGTCGCACGTAACATGGCTCGATTACTAAATAAACAAAAAAAAACTAATGATAAACCTAACAACTGTACGGAACCAAGAACCTACGTTATTTAAAAATTACTATACAGTGAACAGAATACACTTACGCTTATGATCGATCCGAAATTCTACCTGTTTTTAAAAATTTGTATGAAAATAATTATTACAATACCTTTGTATCAGTCCGGTGTACGCAAAAATGTAGTTTCGTGTTTAATATTTATATAAGTCACTTTTCATAATTTAGTGTGCACCAGGCTTTATATTATGCGTGTCCACTTCAGTGACCTTTCAAAACGTGATCGTACGCAATTAAGTTAGTTTTGCTGAAGTTCCCCTTGATGAAGCTTACATTTAATTTGTTTCAGATGTGGCTACGAAAAAGACGTTAATGGGTGCTCGTTTTAATCAAGGAAATGACCTACTTGAATCATTTAGGACAGATTTTTCAATGCTTACACAATGCTCAACAATCACACAATTTGTATGATAAGTTTTGTCAAGCGTTAAGATATAAGATAATATTTATGTGACGACTGAAAAATCAGCTCTTTGTGTAATATTTCTGAAACATGTTTAAACAGAACAGCAATAACAGGCGTTTACATACAACAACTACAAATAAAGCGAATGTGTTTTATACATTTCTGTATATTCATAAGTTCTATCACACTGATAAAATTCCTAAGAAATAATAAGTTCATAAATTATATTTGCACAGAATTAAAAATAAACAACTTCGCGTCGATGTTTTCATGGCTTTATTACATCATCAATTCTGACATATCTCATTAACACCTGACTGCTTCTCTATGCATAGACATGAAAGTTTACTTGGCCGATTTCCATGGAGAGTTGACGTAAACTTAAGCTTTTTCATGCTCCCGCCTCGCAAGATGCCACACTAAGCCAATAAATCATACACGCTATCTATAAGTCACTGGTTTTCTCACGTGCACTTTAGCACTTGCACGCAGACAGCTTACAATATTGTGCTACAATGTGCTGGAACAATATCCCTCCACCTATTCTAAAAACTGGCTCTAAAAACCTATTTTTTATTAAATTCTAAAATATTAAGTGTACGTAGCTTATCATATAAATTATTTTTAGGATATTTGATAGTAGGTCTAATATATTAAAAGTATATCTGTCAATCTTATAATTAAGTATTTTACTTTGAAAACATTCATTTAATCATTAGGTACATTGATTATTCCATCCGTATCTATGTATAAGTTATTCATCTCACTATTTTTAATTATATTTCTTACTCTTATGGCCGGTTTACACGAGTTAAGTGGTTAAGTTGGTAACTAAATTTTAACTAAATTTTAAGTTAAAAGTTGCGTGTAAACAGTCATTTAAGTGACAAGTGGTAACTTAAAATTTAGTACGCAAGTGATTAAGTAGATTAGGATTCGTTCTATTTTTCGTATAAGTGGGTGGGCGGGGCTTCTCACTTAACACGTTTGGACGTGATTTTTTAGTTAAGTGCATAAGTTGACAAACCTGGTGGCGGCAAGAGCTCGTATTTATTTCGCATATACTCTTTCTTTTTTAAATGTCGGAGAGGAGCTTATTATCAACTTTAAAATTTGTTTAAGAATGTTTAAAATAGATACGCTTGTAGAATAAAAATTTAGAAAAAAACATATTGTTGTAAAGATTTTAATTTCCGAATAAAATTCTTATCTGAATTTGTCCAAAATCACATTTACCATATATCTAATTACAGAATTGACGAATTCCTTGAGATTCATCACTGCTCATCTTCATTGAACTTATGAACTTAACTACTTAATCCGTTTGGACACACAAGTGACATGCAGTAACTTAAAATTTAGTTAAAATTTAGTTACCAACTTAACTACTTAATACATGTAAACCGCGCACTTATGTCACTGAAAGTAATGACTTGCGCGGTTGAACGGGCGCGTTATTTCGTCACCGGTTTCAACGGAAAAACAGCGTTGCAATTATTATGTTATGTTGCAGCGATAAGCTCAGCTGGATCCCTTTGGCGTACACAACACAAACTTAGTACTTGTTAATTCTAATTTTCTTTTATTTGTATAGCGAATTGTTCTTGTCTTTGTTTTTTTCTGTGGTTTATGTGGTGCCTGTCTCATTTTTTGTGTTTTGTGTGTTTACTAAAAATAAATTTTCTTTCTTTATTTCTTTCTTTCTTTAATTTTTTGTTTTACGTTTGTCGTTTAATCGCAGCCTTAATAAGAAACATCAGGCCGAAGAGTTTTCTAGATGTTGTTCAAGACGCAAAGATGGAACTCAACATTTTAGTAACTTTTAGGCTGTCACTCCGAAGGTCACTAGCAAAGACACATTCCAACTAAGATTTTTTTTAAATGAGTATCACTTTATACGAATCTGATAAAAATCCGAAGATACACATTACCATATGAGAGTATTCGCTCAATCGTATCAGACATAAATGTTCATAAGCTCCGTCTCCAATGTTTAACATAATTGAAGTAATTCCATTATTCCATGTTCAATTGTTCCATGCTTATTATGCAGAGAGGCGACATCGCTCCACGGGTTGAATGATCTCCAATGGAGGTATGTACTTGTATTTAAAAGTTTTAGCAATAAAAAGCATAAAGGAATATGTGCACAGCAGAGATTTTAAGTTTCAAATTCAACAGCTTTATAAATTCGGTGTTTTATTACATAACTTTGTTGGTATTACATAACGTTTCTTTCATTACTCATAAAAATGATAGTTTCTTTATTGGTGTTCGTTTTTCTATCTCATTAAAGGGCTGCAATAAAACTTGAAACAACTTCGGTATACCTAACACAAGACTTTGAGTAACCCACGAAGGCACGGGGGTAATTACAAATTTGCCACCAGTAGGCTATTCAAATTGTGCCGCCCCTACTGGCTGTTTAGTAATTGTTCATATACAGAAGTTTGACTATAGTATTGTAATTTCTGTTAAATTCTCGCGACTCATTTTCTCGATGTGTATAGTAACGCTTTTTAACGATTTTAATTTCTATAAGACAAAATAAAACTTTTATTAAGTTTCTTAAACGAATATACTTATTACTGAGTGAACAGTCATTAATTAGATTAATCTTTCATTTAATAACCTAGCTGTAAGTAAAATACATTTTATTATTCTATTCTATAATTAATTTTCTTTGGCGTATTTGAATGCTCTTATTTTTACTGTGTATTGGTGTAAATGTAAGGTCTTTGTCTTATATCTCACTTGAGGCAGGTTACGATGGATTATAAGGATTTAATTCCAATTATATTAAAAACTTACCACTAGTTCGACTATAACGATTTGATTTCATATTTTATTGTAGTTCTTAGTTATTCTGTGTCCACAAGTTAATTTTTCGACAGATGGAACAGGTACATGATTATATGTTTGCAGCACCTTAATATTTTGATTATTGATTCCATTATTTACTTTAATTATTATGTAGTGTGGATAGTCGATTTTTCGCTGTCGAATAATAAATGTTGAAGTTCCTATACCTCTGTTTTTTATTGTTATTATCAAACACAAAACACATATTTAATGTAATGAACATAAATTAATGTAAACTTTAGCTTGCAAACTTTATAATCACTACCGCAGATTTTAAAAGCAAACTTTTTGATCGTATCGGTTATAAACTTGTAGATATTTGTTTTGTTCTTAATTTTATCTCACTATTACACATTATCAAATCTACCACAAATCAGCCAATGGTTTCTCCATTGGCTTCCTTTTAGTGTTTTTATAATACATGTGGATTGTTTAATTAAAATACTTGATTATAAATTTTTTTAAACTGATACATCATGGTACTATAATTTATGTGAAAAGTCATAAATAAATTACATTAAATAAGATTAGACCGTTTAAATATTTCTTTTATTGCGTATCACAAAATTTTACGTTATCTGGAACTGTCAAAAAGTGAGTAACCTGGTGGAATAGTGAAGTACATACCTTTTTATTTTAGTACTCAATTCGAATTTTTGGACCACGCTATCTAATACAGCTTGTTAGTCATGATAGAGTTTAGCCCTAGGCTGTCTGTGGTTAACTAACGTGATACCACTGTCTGTGAGCCTAACATTTTCTTGGTATTGTAGATATGGTTTCCTTGCTTTGGACAAGAGGTAACAACGTGCGAAAATGAACTACTTATGACACAATTGTATCTACGCAAGTACCTTAATAATCGACATTGTCCAATGTAAACGGGATTATTACGTGTTGAAAGCGAAACGTCTATTATAAATCGGTCAGTCGCAATTGATTTTCATTGCTGACCAAGCCAGGACCGAAACCAGTGCAAGTTTTCACTTCTTTGTATTCTTAAAAAATTCTTAAATGAACAAAGCTAAGCGACCTAAGTTTAAGTGCTGTTGGGGTTGTTCCATTTCTTATCATTATGAACTAAAACAATGTACCTGTGTGAAATTCTGGTCATCCACCCTTTTTTCGAAGCGGCCTGTATATTTATGCCCTTATGAGCCCTTAAAATTTCACCGGACTTAGTAGCATAGCGCTGACGGCACTTAGCCGGAACATAAACTACTCCTGCATACATATCACCTACGGGCACACCTGAGGTCATCCAAACATTCACTGCAGCTTTTTTATTTTTTCCTTTTCACCTTGAAGATTTTTAAATTGCAGAGTTTGAAAATGACTTTTGTCACTTTTCAGGTCACCAAAGAGTTTTTTTAGTAAGATTGCTCAGTCATTAGACAATCGTTTTAATAATGTTTTATTATTTCACTTATGGACATAAACTCATTAATACCAGATTGTTTTGAACTATCCGAAACTCGTAAATATTTGTTCACTTCGCTCTAACCGACAAAATACCTAACCATCAGATCTGCGAATATGATTTGCAATATAACGAACCAGCTTTTATCGAAAACGTCTGGGCCTTAAACTTTGTCATGGACAATCGGTGCGAAAAATTTGATTCAATATTAAAAATAAGTAAAAATAATCTTGACATTAATTTCAAGCGGATACAGTCGTTGACAAAGTTATCTACGTACCAAAATCTTCAAAAACAAGGCTAGCTGAAAATAAAACTTTTATTGTTACTGAAGTTTTGGCAAATGTAACCCTTAAGTTTGATTTATACTATTCTAACTTCCCAGCATAATTACTTTACTTGATTTAAAAAGTCTGTAAGTTTGCAAGTTTTTTTACTCAGCCGGTTTATGTTAAATGAAAGTTATTAAAAGATCATTTTATTTCCTATAAGTTTTGGTTAATTTTTATTACTGTTTAATTCAGGAGCTAGATATTCTTACTGAAATAAGAATAACTTGGTGGTATTTTGAGAGAAGGGGGAGAGAATGCAAAATATAATTTGTTTATTAGATAGTTTGTTTATTTAGATAGTTTGTTTATTTAGATATGAACATGGATATTCTATGATCACCGATCATGGCAATTTTATAATAGTGGTAATTGTTCAAATGGCATTTTTAAAGATTCTTTTTTTACTTATTTAAAACTAAAGTATTTTAGAATACATAACATACACGTGTGAATATTATATATATATTTATATATTATATATATATATATATATATAAATATATTATTTCCAAAACTTATCTATGGACCTAATGCGATAGTGCAACGTAACGACAAATAAGTCACAAATTTACGCACACATGGGGCCGCGCGTAATGATCAGTTGAACGATCTATATTAGATATATATCTATTTATATCTACTTAAATATTGTAAGTCGTCAAAAAGATAATAACTTTTAACATTAAAGATAAAATGCGGCGTTTCTTAAAAAGGGTCGCGCTGGATTAATTGCAGTTATAATCCCGGAAATGTCCGAAGGTTACAGAAGTAATTAAATATTTTTGTAAATTTGTATTGTGATAGCTCATTAAAAAGATATCAATTTTACTTACAAGTAAGTACGCTTTGTTTATAAAACGTAAAAGTGACTTAAAGAAGCTCAGAAAAGTGCACACATTTGACGGCTATTACTTTAGTTATTTTATGCACTGACTGTTCGAAGCGAAGCGGAATTAACTGGCAACTCTTACACAAAGATGAAACTTCTTGGAATTAATTGAATTGCATAGTACTATAAGTGTATACTTCGTAATTGGCAAAATGGCTAAAAACCCTGGCAAAAGTTTTCGATAAACGTTGTGCGAAATAAATTCCAGCCTTAGGGTCTAGAGTTTCAAATACTTCTTAGTATACTTTTTATTTAAACACTTTATTTACGAACTCTGTAATCGATAAATCAGCTATACACGTAGGAACGGAATGCAAGGTGAATATATGAATGGTGATTGATATGTATGGAGAATGATAGATGTGAATGAGTCGATTAGAGAAGGATGAAGAAGCGAGCTGGTGTAAAACTGTATTGCAAACATCTTAAGGGAAAAATAATTTGCTTTCGAGTCTCCTGTATTCAATACATACGAGAGTTCAAGAGTTTTTGTAGTTATTATCTTTTTAATGCTGGAGAAGGATAATAATATACGCAAAATAAATCATTCTTATAGTTTGATGTTTGCAAAAAAGTCCTTTTATTAATTTGCTATACGAAACATACGTGTTTATTAAACTCTAAATAACTTACTACCCTGAAATATGGTACAATTACTGAATTTAAAGTCGTCAATGAACATTAAGAGCCTGTGCATCTCTTCGATAAGAACCGCAGCCTTAGGGATTATGTAAACAACAAACATGCAAATTGAGCAGCAATATTAGAACAACCACGGAGGGCTTTATTTTAACCCCAGGGTTGGATTTATCTCCTCAATTCATACAGTTTAACGCTTTCATAAGGATGAATAAATAGATTATGTAATATTTTACTACGCGAATGCAACAAGGGAAAGCGGGTCCTTGCAAAATTACATTATTACGCTGGAAAGTCTATTAGACATTATGGGGCAGAAAACCATTTACTGTTAGTATTAAGTGTGACGTATAAAAATGAAAAGGTAATGGATTTTTTACTTACTAAATAATTTATCGTTTCCAGTAATATATTTTTCCAGACTGTCGGAAGAAGGGGTATGTCTTTCGAGCGTAGGTGCGAATGTATAATTTCTTTGGCACGCTCGACCTACATCGTTAAACGTTTGACAGATTTCAACATACGAGTATCAGTTGTGGGACTGACATAGGATATATTTTCCCGGAGTACAGGAAAATAACCTTGGCTGTCAGGTTTTTTGGATTGTCAAATTTTGCAGCTTGTCACCTAATTCAATAGTCGAAAAGTTTTATTGATCTTTAATTTGAATTGAAAGCATTTAAACTCTTTTAAATTAAAAAGAATCACCTTCACCAATAAGATTAACCAAACAAACGACTGTGCTTATCCATCAGTCATTTAAAAGCGATTAAAAGAGAGAAAACTTGTCCCAGGGTTTTGTATGACCCAGGTATTTTAAAAAGAGATTATTTCTAGAATATGCAATTAAAATTAAGGAATGATAGAAAGAGAGACCTGTCCACGTAACGTTGACTGCGTACTTGTTCCCTTATATTGTGATTGTAGAGTTTCTCTTGTTCAGAGCACACCTGGGGCAGTATTGTACACGGTGATCCAGAGGGAAATAATTTAGATTTGCCATACTGATAGATTGAGAATTGATTGAAGCAGTCGTTTAGAAACACTATTTTGATTGCTTAAGACATCTTGCTGCCAGATAGAAAAACGAAATGTTGTACAACGGAAAAATACGAATGTCCTTTTTCTACTTCCTTCAGAAAAGAAAGAAGACAGGGACGAAGCGATTACTTTTTTGGCACATGTTTCTCTCCATATTTAAATTCAAATTCAAATTTAAATACTTGTTTCCCAAAATTGACAATTGCTTGTTCTTATTGACATCAAATAAAACATGACTCTGCCACCAATTCGGAAAAACCTTTGTGAAGAAGAACTGGCAAGAAACTTCACGGGTATATATATTTTTTTCAAAATAAGGATCCAAAGACGAACACCCTCAAATGGCACCCGTTCACGAGTTAACGCGGGATCCAGCCATTGCCCTCCTCAACTATTTAGTTTGTTGTACCCTTGTTACTGCTTCATGTTTAATGTTTAGGTAATGGAGTGAGCATTATTCTTATGGGATTGATATTAAATTGACTATTTCAAGTTTTAGAAATGACGTTTTATCAGGATCATTAAGTTAAATTTAAAGTTACTAAATTACTAATATAGAGACTGGGATAAAGAGACCCAGGCTAAATAAAGATGCTGTCTGTAAATAAAGCCTACCAAAGCTCAGTACGCCAATTATGTCAGAGAAACTTTTGAAGAGGGCGAAGAAGTTTACTACTGGAATAACTATTACTAGCTCTTGATTAGTTATGTGTTTTTATTTTATTTCCATCTTCGAACCTTATGTGTATGTACCTTATCACCCTTCCCATTTCCCTTTCACCACCAATCAATTTCAAATAAATCATCTTAAAGAAAATAGAATAAATTGAAAGCAAAACATATAACATTTTTGAATATAATTGTATAATCAACATTTCCAAAAGCTTCTTGTTATTTTCACTTGCCGGCCTGTCGTTAATAAATTTGCGTTGTGTGACAACTATGAATCGTTAATTTTGGTGACTAATATTGAATTAATTGTCTGCGTTCTGTGAATGAATGTTATTAACTTTTACGAGGCTCATGTTTTTTTCCAAGGTATATTTTCTATATATTTCCATTAAAGCCAAGTTTTGGCGCTAAAATTCTAGGTACTCATATTTCACCTATTGAGTGATCAAAATAACATCACAAACACATTATTTCAAAAGCGATATTGCGAGACCGCATATGTCACACAGCATCCAGAGCCATGTTTGTAGAAATTCTGGCTAAATGAATGCACAAACAATGTTCTAAATAGAACCAGTCAGCAACACATTCATGCGGTTACTGATAGTAATTTAATGAGATTTGATAATGGCTTTTCTGTGGGATGCAAGTAAGTGGGTGTTCCGTGGTCGTCTATTTTGAATTTGATTTTTGTTTGATGGAAAACGATGTATTTAATCCAAAAGTTTTCCTTTTGTAAAGTTTTACAGAGTAAGCAGTTTTATAGTTTACAGAGTTTTATAAAAAATTTTGTGGTTACTCACTATAATATTGCAACCATGACATTGTCTTACCATTATAATTATCTTAACTGTATTTAACTTAACTATATTAACTGACCCTTACACAAACACTCACTCATACATAAAAACAGACTAATACTTACAGTTGAGTTTATATAAAATTTAAGGTTCATTGTTATTAAGTTAAGTTTATATAAAATGGCACATAGGCTAATTGTTAAATTAATTTAATAGGAAGAGCACTGTATGCTGAAATACAAGTCCTAGGACTGCTTTTGTTTGTATGGTAATATTGTATAGCCTAAATAGTTTTACAACAATTGTACAATTTATTGCAATAAAGATTATTATTATTATTATTGTCATTAAAGCAGTAGAGAAATATTATTTTTCCACCAACCATAGCTACTTAAAGTATGATTGTCCATGTTCTGGACTTGAAGGTACATTTTATTGACACGAATGAACTGGTTAATCTCGTGCTCGTTTGTTTTCTTCAAAATAAATGAAAGAGACTACAAATTAAAATGTGAAATTGAAATTATAGGTCAACATAATTTGACACTAGGCTGAAAATCTATAAAGCGTAGTTAAACTAAATCGTCAAATAAAAAGCGACTTTATTTTATACTGTATAAAATACATAATCTGGAAACGATCTCAATACCCAATCTTGTCAAAAGTTGTCAAATTCGGTTTGCATCACTTTACAGTACGTAGCACAGTCGCTTTTTATTTGATCATTTAGCTAAGTTTTCACGATTTATTACATTAAATAAAACACTGTTAACCGGAGTTATCGCGTTTAATTAAGAAAAACCCCAATTTGAATAGAGAGGATGGTTGGAAGCTTTTTCCAACATGGAATCCTATACTAAAAACATTAAATCCAACATCTAACAAACTGCAAGACCTAAAGCTGAAGACACTATTAGCACTTTCTGTGTTAATCCTGAAGTTTTGGAAAGACTAAGAAATAGATGCAGATGATTGAATGCCTTTAGAACTGTCATCTTTAGTTATTCGCGATCACGGTATCTATAAAGGTGCTGAAACATTGAGTTTAAATCTAAAAATATAATTAATAGCGATAAAATCCTGTTTAATAGTGTTTTATTAGTGCTTACGTTAGTTGGAAACTTTAATAACTTGAATCTAGTTATGTTAGTTAAGATGCTGCTTATTTTAGGTTAATCGTTTTGTGCGTAGTTGGTTAGGTATGGTCACTTTTTTCTGAAACCAAAGTTTTTTGGATTGTTATTTAGAAAATGCAAAAGTGAATAATGTTGACAAGGTAAGGCCAAAGTAATAAATGTTTGTAATAAATATAGTTATAAATGGGCTAGTATCCGAATTACGGTGGCACTCAGAGACGTCAAAGACTAAAAATGCTGGCCAATATTCAATTAAGAAACAAATAAATGATAGATACACCAGATATCGTTTATTACCAGTCCAGTCCAGTAAAGAAACTTCTTATAATAAATTACAAACTTAATATGCGCATACATCGCAGATGGAGGGACTTTTTGTTTAGCATATATAAAAATAATTAGTCGTGTCCAATCTAGATGTTTCTGCCTACCAAAGAAGAAATAAAAAAAAAATTCTCAATAAAGCTACACTTGATTTAGTTCAATCCTTTAACTTAAAATTTCATTTATTAAGTAGCTTTAAATATGCTATTAACTTGCAGCTTTCACAAAAAATTGAATTTATTACTCAAGATAGCTCTGCCTACTGAGACCCAGAACGGCATTTTGTAGCTTTTACAATTTCTGTACATAAACAGAATTAGTGACCCCTGGTAGGTGAGGCCTTTGAATGTTGGCAAGATGTCCGAAACCTTGTTTTGTTTATTTAAAATGTTTGATGAAAGCCTACGTAAACCAAGTAATAACGTTAATTTCCTCAGAAGCTTTTTTACAGCTATTTAGAAGAAAAATAGACAGGTTAAATAATTAAATATTTGATTTCTTACTTTTTACTTTTTGCTCCAGACATTTTTTGTATATTAGAGACGTATTGTTAATTGATGTTATATTTTAAATGTTATTTATGAACTTATAACAGCCAACTACAGACAATAACAGATTTGACACACGAAAGCGTTTATTTACGTTGAGTTTTCGAAAATAATTGGATACGTTGAATTTATTAACTTTGTTGAATATAAAAAAATAATTGGAAACGTTGATATAAGAAAGCTTAGAATTTCAAAATGTTCGTCAAAACTTTAACGATGCGTGTAGGCGTAGCTTTCAGCTTAATAATATTGACTGGAAATTTATTTCAGTTATTACTTTTTATGCACAACGTTTTTGGGCATCAGTTACGATATTCAATTCCATTTTGCGTTTTATGGTAATCAGCAACTATTTCTGCCAATTTCAAGTATTAGTCTAGACGCGTACTGCGCGAGCCTAATGATTTTGTAGCAATTTGTATACTGATATCTCGAGCATTGAGTTACCTATAACAATACAAAAACAGAGGGTGAGATAAGGTTTTACAGATCTTTGAAATCAAAAAAGAGTGAATAATTACACAGCAACGCATACACATTTATAGTTTGGTAGTTATAGTAATTGTTTGAACCTTAAAGATTAGCGGATTTTGAGAGGAGAGCAGTGTCCTTCCAGCTGTAATCCTCATATCGTCGGCCTAATTATCAGAGCTCGTAACTCCACAAATAAACGAAAATGAACTTTTGATGCCATCTAGTGTGAACTTTTGTAAGCTATCGAATGGAATAGGTAAATTATAAAACAACTTATGTCCACGCCGCGCAAGGCGCGTACCTCCATAGACAGTGCGGCTTTACAAACAGTAGGAGGAGGACGCGCGCACTTCGCTTCAATAAAATAAGTAAATCCTTGATTATTGTGTTATTACTAACTTATTTTATTGTATTAATAATAAAGAACGTTATTTTTCGCTTGATTAAATTAGAAAAAACCCACCAACGTTTGATAAATATGACTTAAAAGACTTTGGTGGAGTTACGACGTTTTATTTTGTGTTCATAACCTATGTTACGCTCAACGTGTATGGAGTTACGAGGTTTTATTTTACATTATGTGCCTAATTAGGTATATAATTTTTAAAAGCGTTTTCGATTTTTATTTCAGACAACTTCGTTTGTTTATTCATCATGTTTAAAAATTCTCGTATATTAGAGATAGTTCAAAACGTTAATTGTGACGAAACAGAAGAGTTTGCGACGCACAATTATCAAGAAATCAAGACTTATTCTTACGTAATACAGGAAGATTCTTCACTAGTACTTGAGAACGACGAAAATACAAACGTAAATAATATTAGTGGTACTCCGGCGAATATTATTATATGCAACGATGGATCTCTCCGAAAATTATCGACAAGTAGCAAGGCTAAGTAAGTAGTATATTGGCTGACTCGGTTCTAATGACTCAAACAAGCAAAAACTTTAGCTTACAACAAGGTATTATTATAGACCCACAAGAGACATCAATAAACGAGACAATTCTCCAAATAGCTGAGGATGACATTTTACACTATTGAACAGCGACATAACATTAGACCATCATCTGTATCTGACGATATTATAGTACAGGATTATGAAACTAATCATAAAGACAACATTGTTGATTTACCCTCAAAGAAAAGGCAAAACAACAAAGTCAACCAGACAATTGGAGCGTTAATAAAAACAAGAAACAAAAAGACAAAGCGAAGCTTATTTAGGAAAGAAAAAGATAGACAATAAATTGATGTTTAGTGAACCCAAGACTAAGAGGAATATGAAGGAAAGGTGCAACTGCAAACTGAGTCTAAAAGGTAACACAAAGCTACAATGTTACAAAAATATCAGAGGATGAACGACAAAGAGGTTTCGAAAAATTCTGGAATATGAGTTCGACGAAAATAAAGTTTATACCAAAATGTAGTCAATTTGTAAACTCAAGCAAAGAGAAAGATGTGCTGGGACTTCGTCAAGACGAGAAAATTCTGTAGAATTATACCTCCCCGATAGCAGAGGGAATAGATATCGTGTGTGCAGAAAAATATTCTTAAACAGTCTGTGTCTTGGAGAATGGGTGATCAAAAAATAGATTATTCATGGCACTACGCCTGCAAATATGTAGCTGCTGTATAAGGCATATAAGGACGACTTCTGTAAACTGGAAAAATCCGAGCCTTTGAGCACAGCAAGTTTCTTTAAGGTATTTGATGAGCTTAACTTGTCACTGTTCCGGCCTAAAAAAGACTTGTGTGAGACCTGCAAATCATTCAAAGCTGGATATGTTACGGAATCTGATTTTAAGATACACGATGAAAAGATGAAGGAAGCCCGAAAAGAACTGGAAAAAAACACTGCTTCAAACAATGAAGTGCTCACTATGGATTTGCAATCGGTACTTTTGAGCCCACGCTCAAATGTATCCGCTCTTTACTATAGAACAAAACTTCACCATGTATGATGTTAAAAGAAACAAGGCTACTGCTACATTTGGAATGAAAGCGAAGGAAAACTTACAAGCAACGAATTTTCTACAATAATCGTTACAGCAATTCAAAAGTTTACAAACGAACATCCCTTACATGATGGCCAAGAATTGATTCTTTAGTGACGGATGTACATACCAAAACAGAAATGCTGTATTGTCTAATGCCTTATTGAATTTCAGCATGCAGAACAAGATAACTGTGATTCCGAAGTATCTTAAAAAAGGACATACGCAGATGGAATGTGATAGCATGCATTCCGTTATAAAAAGGACAATAAGACACAGAAAGATAAACGTCCCCGAGATTATGCCTATCTGGCGAAAATTGCCTGCAAGAAACAACCCTATGATGTCGAATATCTTTATCATGACATTTTTAAGGACATTGAACATGCATTAACTTTCTAAAAGTCAATAAGACCTGGTAAAAAGGCAGGTGTTCGCATTCATTTACCATAATTTGAAAAACTTTTTGGGAGGAAAAAATTCAATAACCAAAAGGCATTTGATGAGTTTGTTGCTACCCGTGGAGTGCTGCCACAGCGCAACATGTGCAAATTCAACAGAAAACGATTTTTATGATATTAACGAACGAGGAGTGGGCTTTTGTTTATATTGAAACGGTTTATTTTTTTATCTTGGTTTGATACAAAATGTATTTTTTTAAATATTTGTTTCAGTTCTGGCTTCGAGCACCGGATATATTATGACTGACCGATTTCTTATAGACATTTCGCTTTCGGTACTAGAAAACCCTGCTTACGTCGGACACTATCAACTATCTATATTGCCAAAAAAAATCTATATTGCCATCTAAATTAATAACTCAGCCACAACCGTCGAGCGTCTAAATAATACTATTTAAGCCACTAGCAACTATATTCACCACTAAAAATATGTTGTTACATATGTTGTTTTTGCTATAAAATTTTGAATTATTAGGATATTATTAGGTACTCCCGCACCATGCTCACTTCGCTCGCTCGGCTCGCGCATGCGATAAATTCAGCCTTACATTAACCTAATCCAAATTTAACTACTACGCTTTCTATAGAAACTAGAAGTTTGATCGCGTGGACAATAAAGAAATCTGTGGCATGATTAATAATTTCCCTTAATATATTACTATTCTGTAACATTGAAAATTCTTCTCTATATCTATAGATTTTAAGGCGGTGGTGATTAATAGATACAGAAAAAAAGTGAAGGGCCCCCTGGTCACGAGTGTGTTTTATGGTAATTCGGCTGCTCAGACTTTAGATAAGTGAATCTAATTATATAAGTTTTTTATTACTATTTCAATTTTGGAACAGGATATGAAACAAGCCTGTAGTACCAGATAATACCAGACTGTAGTGAAAAATCAGATGATCGCAAAATTATTCCAGATCTGCGAATGAAGCTTGCATCCAAAATTTTTTAATGAATAAAAGACAATAAAAAAAATAAAAAACTGGAACTTCAAACATTTCGAAGTGTGGCACTGAAAGAAAATGCGTGACGCTCATAATTGAATCAGTTAATTATTTTAAAAAAATAAAAAAAATACGCGTCAAAATCTACAAATACAAGGTCATATCAAGTTTTATAGTCGGCAAACGAACACGCGACCCACCTAAGTCGCATCCGCATCATTAGTCGTACGAGTAGTTGTTTAACTTATCAATATTGGATATGGTTATGACCCCGGCTAGTGAAGCGTTGCTGACCGTAGACTTGAACTGCTCGCGTCCGCAAGGTTAAGCCCTCGATGCCTTGTACGTGGTCCCTGGGTGGTGCTAAACGAGCAGTATCTTCTGGTGGTAGGCTTCGGCCGTGGCTTGTCACCACCCACTAAACAAAGCCATGCCGCCAAGTGACATGGTCGCGTTCCGGCATGATGTTTAGTGTAGCCATCGAGGAGGGTAGGTTTGAGTAATCGTGCTGCATCAGAGAACTGTCTTCAGCTCGTAATTTATTGAGTCGCCGGGTAACTGGTTTTGGAGAGTAGCGGGATCCGATGAAACGGTGCACCGCTGGCCGACCGCAGGTAGTAGGAGGCCCAAGTAGTGTGCTAGCCACAAGCGAAAGGCTGCCCTGCCACCTCGCGAAAAATCCCGGGAGGCTTTCGTGCCAGCTGGCGACTGGTTAGAGAGGACCCGATGACAATCCCCGGGGGGGTTCGGACGTCCCCGCAGTCTTCAAACCAGTTCCCCATCGGTGCGTTGTTTATTGCGAGCTGCTTGGTTCCATTTGCAGCGCTTCACTCAACTTCTGTCCTCCTCCCTATTCACTCACACAACTAATATGAAAAGTCACAAGAAGAAAGAAAATAAAATTAAATATTTTAGAAGTTCACAAAATATTTTTGTCATTATATATGTAACTAACTAATTTAGTTTATAAACTTATTCAAGTACCTCAATTCAAATCAAAATCAAAATCCCTAATTCAAAAATACGGTACAGGTCAAGTTCTTAATATAAAATAGGGTTTCATATTTTACTGTCTTGCAGCATGCAATCTTAATAGTAAATTTATTTTTACATCTTACCGAGATCTAATTTAGTATTCAAATATTCATCAATACTATGAAAACATGTATCGATTGGAAACTGGCTCAGGGCGGATTTTAATGTTTAATAGTCTAATATTTAAAACTATGTGGTAAATGATTAGCTCTAAATAGAATACTGCGATTACATAATGTCTGTTTTTATGTTTGGAGGGCATGCATAGTCTGTCAGGGGACCTAATATTAAAATTAAAATTTTTTTTACTTTGAAAACAATAAGGATTTTTGTTCGTAAATAAACAAATTTCAAATAAATACAGATTAGGTAGTGTCAATGGTCTCATATATTTGAATATAGGCCTACATGATTCCCAAGAGTTAACATTTGCAATAGCTCTTTTTTTATATACGTATGTATTTTGGTATTAATGCATATTTTTTCTTACTGGCACACTACCCCCCCCCCCTTTCTTCTGGATTTCCGTCAACACAAAGGTTGTCTGGAAGAGATCGCTGCTAGCGATAAGGCCGCCTTTGCCCACCCTAGTTTAATGTTTATTTTTACAATTTTTACATTCAAGTTTGTGAGCAATAAAGTGTTTTATTATTATTATTATTATTATTATTATTGTCTTTGTGTTATTGAAAGCCCTTGCCTTATTAAATTTTACAGAGTTTCCCCACAAACTGTATATCTCAATACTGAGGCTACTTATTTGTTTTGTTGATGTTTGGCTTTTGCTTTAAGCTCATCAGGGTGCTAGTGGTGACGGCATTTCTTCTACATTTTTGAAACATGTGCTAGGGTTTTGGGCTGGCCTTTCCAGTTAAAACTTAATCAGTCCTGAAACACAAGGAAATTGTTAAATGTTTGGAAATACCCAATATTAGTTCCAGTTTTCAAAAATAGCGATAATAATAACATAAAAAAATACAGACCCATTTTAATACATCCCATTTCCGCAAAGGTATTTGAGACTTGAACCAACCCTATTTTGTCTTGGCATATCAAGAGTAGATTTAGCCTTCATAATCGTGGTTTTATAAAAGTACGGTACACTTGCTCTAATCTAGTGGAATTCGTCAAAGTCCTTATAAAATTAATTGACAAACGCACTCCAGCGTTCGGCAAGATCAGCCAATGCTTACGAACTAATAAAGTTTAAAAACTTTGGCGTTATGGGAAGTCCCCTGGACTGTTTTGAATCATAGCTGCATATTCCGATGACTCTCATTATCTCTTCGCGGGTTAAATGACGTCGTCGCTCCATATCAATCTAATTTTTTACAGTTCCGATGCAGAAATAGTAATGATTTTGTAAAAATGTCATGACACACTTCTATAGAAATGTTAATTGACAGCTTTATCTTTATAATCGAAATTTAAACAAAATTCTTTATTAAAAAAGTGAAATTCACTTAACGGAATTAATAGCGATTCAAAAAAGTCTGTATAATAAACCTCATTTGCAGAAATACTCTAAAACGTACTTGATCCCTAGTGTGTTTGATGTTTGATCCCTTTGATATGTG
Source organism: Marasmarcha lunaedactyla (assembly GCA_923062675.1). NCBI lineage: Eukaryota > Metazoa > Arthropoda > Insecta > Lepidoptera > Pterophoridae > Marasmarcha > Marasmarcha lunaedactyla. The sequence goes on along the minus strand of OV281342.1, from coordinate 6,308,710 downwards.
TAGGTATTTATTAAAAAATGGATTTTAAAAAAGTACTCCTACAAAACTGTTTCATTAGTATTTTAATTAAATCTATTGTATTCTAATTATAACGCTATTTATATTGTTTCAAAAAAATAAATCTCAACCGTTCTTAAATTCTTTAAAAATAGTAAGTTTATGTTGTATTTTATATTCTTTTGCCTTGACAAATTGTGTTAAAAAAACATGGTGTGTTTACCTAAAAGTGAGGTTATGCCTTCCTTGGTTATGTTGTCAAATAAATAAAAATAAATAATAAAAACACAAGGTCATATTTATAATATTTGGGCACTATTAGCCTTATTAACAAGCAACCTAGACTTTAAAAAAATATTTTTGGCATCACTGTGAGCGCCGAAATAAAGTTAAATAAATAATGAAATATTAATAATCGGATTAAAAAAATTTCTGTTCTGTAGTTCTAGCCTTATCAAATAAAAAATATTTTTGTTCAGCTATGAATTCTAATTTCAAATTAAGTTTATTTAAAAACATTGAGTTATTTTCCAAAATCAGTCTTTTAGTTATTACTTAGCGTTATATTTCAAATTTGAATCTTTTTCGTTATGACTATATTATCGACCCATGACTGCACAACAAACGATATCTAAGCTACAAGAGCTTTGATTGAAAGCTCTTCGTCATCCGCCGTACTTACCGGACTTGCGCATGCAGACTCTTACATTTTCCAAAACTTGAACAACTTTTTGGCGGAAAAAAAAATTAAATACCCAGAATGCGGTACAAAATGCCTTTAATCTAGTCTATTGCTACCATTCCAGCTAAAGGGAATCAATAAACTGCCACTGGGCAACTTACCACTTTAATCAATAAAAGTAAAAAATAAACTTCAATTTATTTCGTATAAAGCGGCTATTTCATAGGATCACCTGAGACATTTTGCGAAAAATTATCACAGAGCAAATAACTTTCGCAATTTCTGAGTCTTGGTGACAAGCTTAATACTAAAATTTAGATACTCGTATAAAATAAAGCATTAAACGATTCCCTTTTATTTTTATCGGTTCATTTGTTTAGATCCTATCATGTACTTTTGTGGATTTTGGAATATGATTTAAATTACATTTAACCTGGCCTTCATTTTCATAATCTTTGTTTTTGTTTCATAAGTTCTGTGATTTAAAATGTCCATGAAGCGATGAATCGATGACACAATATTACATGAACCGTATTTCAACAAATTAAAAAAACTTGAAATGAGTTGTCAATTTCAGGAAAATAAAGTAATTGCAAATACTTGAACTAATTGTTCGATGTATCGTTTTCGATGATTTGAAATTCGTTGAAAAGTTTGTCGGCGAATTAATGGGATCCCCTGTACTTCTGGTTGTTGAATCAAATTATACTACAATAATTAGAAACATAAACTGAATTTAAAGTACATCTGTCTGTAATGAAAAACTTCTCCTTAAATTATTTATGTATATACAAACAATTTCACATTTTTGGATAAATTGTTACCACTTACCAAACAATGCATTTTGTCAAAGGTTTTTATGCCTTGCGTTGTTTTACCTATTAACGTATATAATAAGTAAATAGTTTGTTATGTGATGTTTTGAAGAAAAATACATTGTCTCGTAATTGTTTAGTGAAATGAATTATTCAAAGAACCATTAATTTGTACAGAGATGAACTTATGAATAATAATTTTGACAAACGTTGTTTGTGAAATGAGATTTGGCAATTTGCTTTTTATCAAATGACGGGATACCATATTTTAATAGCCGACAAATAACCACGCCATCCGCTTTATTTATAAGTGGCATCGATACTCACGGACATCGATAAACCTAGTTGTTTTGATGGATTATTAATTGTGTTAGAATGCTCATCCACGTTCTTATTCTGAAACCGAGACTGCCCAATGTTTATTAGTCCAACTCACTATAAGTGTAACAGGCATAATGTGAACAGCCTTATCTTATATCATAATGTTTGAAGTTATGCGAATTTTACTTCCACTCCATAATAAAATATGCTATATCTATACAGATAACGTTACACGTGGATTATACTATCACGAAATATGGTAATTTATTTTCCATGTATCCAACTGATTTATTATAGTTTAGTAAAAATCCACCGTTCACCCAGCAACTGACACGAATATACAGTACGAGGAGGCAATTTTTATCGCAATTTAATTTTCCTTACATGTTTCATTGAGAAAGCTGCATAAATTCGTGGTCTGATCCACCCAGCATATACATAGTGTCTAAGAAAAGACATCCGATTATTTTTTGTTTAAAAGTGTGAAGCTTTTTCTGACTTTTAGTGATTTTTGACTTCTGGACTTACTTTGATTGGCTGACAGTTATACTGTATATTGGCTGACAGTTCCTTAAAGAAAAACAATTTAAATCCATTCCACAAACACCATACATTTTACGCTTTTGACGCAATAAATATTGGTTCTTTTTTTTTTTTTGCTGCCGAAGCACCCTCGCGGGAGGGAGGTGGAAGATGCGTCATGCATACCGCCCGCAGGAAAATACCGTCTGCGGGGGGTTATGTGGGACTCGCCAGAATGGCGCCTACCCACTAAAAACCACCTCTTGGCTGTGGTAAAATTTTACCGTTAGCCTTCATCGGAAGAGACACCCGTCGGGAAGTGGGCGCGCTGGCGGAGGCCCGCTAGCGGGTTTTCCGCCGGAAGGGAAAGTTGCACTGAAGGTGCTCAAAGGGACATGAGTTGGTGGCCGTTCTGGGCAGCCTCCGGTGAAGCCATTGATAGCGTCGCAGACGATACGCATATATTCTGCTACGGAGGGTTGAGAAGTGGTATTGAATGGGCGAGGAGCCGGGATGGAATTCGCTAGTGCAGCGGGGCGCGGCCTCCAGTTCTCTGGAGCAGGCTTGGGCTGAGTAGGCTTTGCAGCCGGAGGAACCCGGCTACGCAGCGGCGGAAAGTTTTCCTGAGAAAGGGGCGGTTTGGGTGTCGCCCTCTTAGTATTGGAACGCATGCAACGGGGTGCACGAGGGCAGCCCCTGTAATTTGCGGTGTGGCCGGACTGGCCGCAAAGCACGCAATCGGGAGGAGAGGGAGTTTCAGGAGTGCGGGAGGGACCGCGAAGTGAGGGACCAGGCACTTGACGCACCTGGGCGGGGCGGCGCAGTTGGCCGCCGCGTGCCCTTACAACTGGCACCGATGGCACTGGCTGGGATGACCGCGGCGATGAGGCGCCTCGATCGAGATCCCAGAGAGGCCGCATATAGTGCTAACTCCTTTCAGGATCTCCCTGGACTTAGGGACGTTGGTGAGTACCATCAAAGCGAAAAGGTGACGCCTTCCGTACTTGCTGTGCATTTTATGCACCGCAAGTGCCGGGAAGCCTAGGGACTGCAGATCCTCTAGGATAGCCTCGTTCGATAATTCGAACGGGACTCCCCTGAGTACCGCTCTGAACTTACGCTCTTCTGGGAGAGCGTAAGTGTGGTAGGCATATTGCTTACCGGCGAGGAGCTTAGTCAAAGCTCGGAAATCGTCTATCGACGAGACAGTGATTTTAATAGATTCACCCGAGTTGGTCGCTCGGGTGTAGAGGATCTTGTGCTCTTTGCACAAAGTCGAGACCTCGGGCCATTTACCCTATTCCCGAAGGAATAGGGATGGTGGGACCTTAGACTTGACTGAAGCCGTGGTAGGGGGTGGGGTCACAGTGAGTGACATCAATGCAGGGGCAGGTGCAGTAGGCGCCGGGGTGGCTGGCGTTCTGATCGGCCTGAACAAATGGAGCGACTTGAGGGAAAATAGCGAGGATTGTCTGCAACAGTACGTTTGGGTCAGAGATGGGGCGTAAAAAGGCAAGGCCATCAGAAAGTTTATCTACAATTTCTTGAACCTGTGGACTCGGCAAAGCCATTGCGGAGGGGTTGGGGAGGGACAACAATATATACTATGAGCCTACCAACGAAGACTAACTTCCTAAAACCACCCTACACGCGGTAGGGGGGTTGGGGACGACGCGGAGAACTTACTCGAACACGAAGACTCGTAGTCCTGGAACGCAGAGCTTGCCGGAGCGACGACGGCGACGCAGGTCGACGATGACGGGCTGCAGGCGACGAACGCAGATTCGTCGTGAAAACGACGGTTCTATGAAATTTAGGAAGATTCTGTGAAATTCAGGAAATATGGTACGAAAACCTGAGTCGTGAAAACGACCCGTGAAATTTGGGGTGCTCAACTAGTGCGGGGACTAGAACTAGGGGACGTGCGAACGAATCCGCACGCAAACCGAGACTCCTCGTTTTTTTTTTTTGGTTCCCCTCCACGGGAAGGGCAGGAGGATATAAAAAATGCTCTGACGCATACTCCGCGCGCGCGATCGGAGTTATGTGGGACTCGTCCCGACGCCTACCAGAACCATACCCACTAAAAAACCCCTTGTCGGCTCGTGCATTTTTGCCACTCAGCCTTCATCTGAGCGACGGCCAATTGGAGAAAGAGGCCGAGGTAGCGGGGCCCTTAAGGGGTTACCCGCTGGGAGTTACATAGCACTGAAGGTGCTCAAAAATGAAAAGTAAATAATTAAAAACATTAAATATTTAAAAATAAAATAGCATTAATTCGGATTTACGTTAGAATTAGAATTTACGTTAGAATTAGAATTTGCGGCCTGAAGGGCCTCGAGATCTAAAATTAACTGCGTTGGGTCGCCAGTGTGCGCTTTTCTCGGTATAGCTACTTTGAATTTTGAATCTAAGACAGGAGCAGTATATGAGACTGAATCTCGAATAAGATGATTGGGATGGGATTCGGCGCGTTTGAAGAACGATTCTAAGAGTGTTTTGAGGTGCTGTTGCACTGTAGGTAGTTCAAGATCTCTGTGCAGGTCCGCGTTACGCACGTACCAAGGTGCGTTTGTGGCCCTGCGGCAGAAGAGATTTTGAACTACCTGCCCTGCAGCTTATACAGGACGGAGGGTTTGGCGTGGGCAGAGACTGGCGAAGCATATGACATGACGGGTCTGACGCAGACCTTATAAAGCGTACGTTTATTTCTAAAAGACATTTTACTTTTTCTTCCTATCATACTATTTAGGCGGCTTAAGTAGAAACGCGCGAGTTTCGTTACTCTATCGACGTGTCGCTTGAAAGAAAGCGTCTGATCTAAGGTGACGCCTAGGTATTTAATACTGCGCTTCCAGGGGATGGGAATACCTAAGATTCGAATGTGGGGATCGTTGTGGCGATTACGACGTTTGTGGTCGAATTGAATAGCAGAACTCTTTTCTGGGTTGACATCGATACGCCATTTTTGAAACCAAACACCGAGGGCGTTTACGGCCTTTTGGAGTCTGGTGATGTTATACGGGATCGATTGACCTTTAGTGTAAAGGGCGGTATCGTCTGCAAAGAGGGCGAGTTCGACGCCTTTCGGCGGGATGGGGATGTCGTTAGTGTACACGGTGTACAGCAGAGGAGCGAGGACTGAGCCTTGCGGGACTCCAGCCTTTATGGGACGAGGTGCGGAGAGCGTGCCTTCATGTTTGAATCGAAACGTACGGTCTTTAAGAAACGACGCGATTAATCTGACTAGGCGAACCGGTAAGCCTAATTTATAGAGTTTAAAAACGAGACCGCTGTGCCAGACTTTGTCGAAAGCCTTGGCTACGTCAAAGAGAACCACGATTGTTTTTTTACGACGCGGATAGAATCCTTCGAGTATGTACTCGACGATTCGATGGACTTGCTGAGGGCAGGAGTGCTTAGCGCGAAAGCCAAACTGGTGGGGAATGATGAGAGGGTCGCCATCCGTTGGAAACAGATGGTTCCGCATTCGAGAGAGTATGACTCTTTCGAGAAGTTTAGACATTGCCTTGAGGAGGCTGATGGGTCTGTGATTAGCCGGGATATTCAGAGGTTTACCCCCCTTGGGAATGCCTATGACTGTCGCTTCTTTCCAGGCTTTTGGAAAGTAGCTATGGTCGAAGCAGGCATTGAAGATAATAGCTAACAAGGTAAGCACCTGCTGGGGCAAGTGCTTAAGTGCGTGGTTGGAAATTCCATTCGCACCCGGAGCCTTTTTGGACTTTTGACTTCTAATGAGAAGCAAGATTTCATCATTAGAGACTGTGACGGGGTCGTCGGTGTTGGAGAGAGATTCTCTGCGGAGAACTTCGTCCTCCACCGCTTGGATGTGGGAGGGATCCGCGGGTTGCGTGCTGGGCGAACGTTGTGCCGCTATGCTGTCGGCGAAGCATTCGGCTTTCTCTTCAGTGATGTCGAGGAGAGCGATACCGCTGGTGTTGGTCGATAGGCACGTCCAGTCAGTATGTTTGGAGTTAAAGTCTCCGAACATAATGACTGTATGACCGAGGGCGAGAATGGCCTCAAAGTCGCTGCGGATTGGTCTGGAGCCGCACGGTATGTAGACTGAAGCTATGATGATGGTCGGATGACCAGTCATAGCCAATCTACATACAGTGGCTTCCATGTTCAGAAGAGGAGGGAGAGGACAGCAATGGAAGCCTCTTTTGTAATATATAGCGGTGCCGCCGAAACCGTCGGAGTTGGGCCTATCGTTGCGAGTAAACGCCTACTTAGGAATAGCGTATACCCTGGAGCGGTTTGGAGTAAGCCATGTCTCCTGGAGAAGAAATAAGTCAGGTTCTTTGTTCTGAAGGAACAGTTTAATCTCGGGAAGGTTGGTGTTAAGGCTACGAGCGTTAAAAGATACTAGGGATAAGCCCTTGGGTTTAATACGGCTGAACGCGGGATTCGCGGGTCTAGACATTATAATTTACTTATTTACGATTTTATACAAAAATATAAAAAAAATTTTATAACGAACTTAGGAGCGAGTGATGCTCGGCTAACGCAAATAAACGCTCTTGAGGAGAGCGGGCGGCTCGCAGTTTGCGTGCGAGTACGGAAATTTCGTTAATATCGACGTTTTGAATAACGTCGAACACGGTCTTCATGTCCTCAGCCAACGACGACTGAGGTGCGGATAACGGAGCAGGACGCGGCCCTATGGAAGCTACGGGAGCTGGGATGGGTCGGGAAGATGCAGGCGGAACGGCCGGACGCTGCCTCCAAGACAGAGCCTGAGTAGGCGTCGGCTGAACGGGCTTTGCTTCCGGGGGACTTCGGTTGCGCAGCGTCGGGAAGTTAGCGGGAGTGAGCGGTGGCGCCGGTTTAGGCGCGGCCCTCTTAGCGGTGGAGCGCGGAGCGCGCGGGCAACCCCTGTAGTTCGCTGTGTGGCCGGACTGGCCGCACAGCACACAGGCAGGGGGGGGAAGTGGATTCGGGAGTGCGAGTGCACTCCGTCGTTATGTGTGGATCCAGGCACTTAACGCACCTGGGGGGAGCTGAGCAGTTAGCCGCTGCGTGGCCATAGAGCTGGCAGCGGTGGCACTGCCCAGGGTGACCGCGGGGGTTGGGACGCTCGACGTAGATGTTCGAGAGTCCGCAAATTGTGCGAGCCTCTCTGAAAATCTCCTTCGAGTTGGAAGTTTTTGACAGGATAACTAAAGCTAAAGGAAAACGCCTACCGCGGTTGGAGTGCATCTTGTGCACTGCTTCGGCCGGGAAACCCTGGGACTTAAGGTCCTCGAGGATTTCTTCGTTCGCGAGCTCGAACGGGACGCCCCGTAGTACTGCGCGGATATTACGCTCCTCCGGGAGGGCGTAGGTATGATATGCGATTTGTTTTAACGAGAGTAACCTGGTGAACGCACGAAAGTCGTCGATGGTCGCGGCCTGGATTTTAATTGAATCGCCTGCGTTGGTTGCTTTTAGATAATTGATTTTTTGCTCTTTGCAAAGATTTGATACTACGGTCCATCGCGCTTTTTCGCGGAGAAAGACGGGCGGAGGGAGCTGAGGCTTCGGCGGGACGGGAGCGCAGCGCGTCGCTGGCTTCGATGGGACCGACGGAGACGCGGTTACTTCGAGTGATTTTAACGGCGCGGGGGCTGGTGTTGAAGACACCGGGGAGGGCTCGGGTATTGAGGATACCGAGGTTTTCTTCGAGCGCTTCTTGGAGCGCTTGGCGACTAGTTGGAACGCGGGCTCAGGAGAGCCAGTTAAGGTGACGGCTTCTGACGACGTATCAGACGCGGGTTCGGAGTCGCTCCCGGGAGCTGTACACTTGCGACGCGACGCGTGAGAGGATGCGACCGATTCGCAGTCCATCTCGGACGAGGTGGGAGACGAGGGAGAGCTGTAGACCTGAGGGGTCTGGACGTTGGAGGCCTGAGGGGCCGGGGTTGAGGCCTGAGGGGCCGGGGACGCGATAGTTGCTTGTAAGGCCTGCGTTAGTACGTCATCTGGGATGGGGCAACCGGACGCTGCGAGCGCCTGGGCGAACGACCTAAGAATGTTTACAACGCTTTGGTCCATTGGAGGGCTTGAAACTACAGTATATAATATATAAATATATAAAAACGCCTAGGTTCCCTAGCAAACCTAGCACCTAAACCTCCCTACCCGCGGTAGGGGGGCTGGGGAGAATAACTTAGAACTAACCGTAGTACGCCGAAGGCCGCTACCTAGAAACCTAAAAAAAGGGTGCGCAGGTAAAGAGTTGACCGCGTTAGGGTCAACCTTTACCGACAGAAAGGACAAATACACACGAAAACACACAGATATGATAAAAATAAATATGAAAATAGGAGAAAAATAAATAAAATATAGAAGAGAAACAAAATAAAAATAAAAGGACTGGTTCAGTACAAATTCGTTGTCACCGTTAAGTATCCTTTGTACTGAAACCAGACTACTTACGCTGGGCACAACACTGCACTCAGCACAAGCACAACACAACTTAGCACAGCAAAGAAAAATCGCACTTCGATAGCACTCAGAGGGAGAAGAAAAACCTTGAAAACCGTAGCACGGAACCAACACGCTAAACTGTGACGTCAGTAGACTGAGCGCCACGGAATATCGAGAAGGGACCGATCAACGAAGAACTGGGTCTTGCACGTCCGTACCGGGCAGCGATCGGAGCGAGAAATGAGACTCCTCGAATAAATATTGATTAATTATTGTCTAAAATATCTTTTTACGGATTTGACAGATCAACAATCAGTGGTTTTGTAGTTATCTCAGTGACCGGACACAATTTGTGAAACGTACGATGGAGAAACGTACAGCTCAGAAATAAAAGGCTTATCGAGAGGCGTACCTCAAGGTTAAATCTTAGGGTCAATACTTTGTGCACTTTATTATACCGATATAGTAGAGTATTGGGAACAATGTAAATTTCACATTCGTGTTGACGAAATTCGACAGTACACTTTTTGGCCTTCAAATAACGAAGGTGCGAATCAAAAAATTGTGTGGTCGCAAAACCTATTAATAAAAATATTAATTTTAAATCCATACAAAAAAACATCTGATAGTTTAAAAATACAAAAAGAAAGTTGTATCAGTACCACTACTTGTAAACATTTGGATGAATCAATAGAACGAGTATGGGAAGCTCGTAACTTAGGTCTTATTATTGACTCTGAACTGCATTATGAAAAATACGTTAACTAAGCAGTTAAAAACTGTTACTATGGTCTAATACTACTCTGCCAAGTTTGCCCATATCTTGTGAAGAATTACGTGTCCGTTAGCAGATTCTCAAGCCCTTTCTAAATCATATTTTGTTGATACAATTTATGGCCGCGACTTCTCTCTAGGAGTCTACGCATGATACAAAGGGCTCATAACTCTTAAGCTCGTGCACAATTAATTACTACTATTCAACATCCACGCTCATATACCAAGTATTGTTTTATCAAAATTCTCTACATATATATTACATTATAATACAAGCTAGTAAAGTTATAAATTACATTCGAGGCTCACATTGGGCACGAGCCGTGGGCGAGTGCTTAATTTTTAGCCGTTGTAATTATGTATGTAATTTTCAATAGCTTCTGAGGGTAGTGCGAATTTTTTCAACACCGTTGTGGGTAATTAAATACAACTTTCTTTGGTAATACCATATTTTATGAATGCAACAGTTACTGAAAGTACAATTCTTGAAATAGTAAGTAAATATTTGTCTAAATGGCGCGCAGTCACATTTTCTTTTAAATAGCTGTTAACAATATTGCGCTAGTCATTATACAGCCAAATATAAATTTTGAAATAAGTTCAATGTTTCTGAGGATTTTAATTGAAATAAGTGTTAATTATGTGTCAATTCTAAATAATTTGATAAAATAAAATGTTTCTGAACGCTGATGTTTCTTATTTTACATGAAAGTTCAAGATCTTGGATATAAAATCTATGGTCGCAAATATTTTTTTTGATAAATAAAATTATGCCTTGCGATTATGAAACCGTGCCTTTTCATTACCGAATCGTGCCGCAATTTGAGCATTAACTTCAGGTTCCTTTTAGTTGGTATTAAAGCTCATTATAATACCAAAGTCGGTTCAATTACATACAAACACGAGCAACAGGGTTGGAAAAATAAGTTCTTTATTTATCTTCTGTCAGTCGACGTTTTCTGTCTATTATAGGATACCGTCGGTGCTTTAGGACGTCTGAAGTGCAATTAGTAAATCGATTATCTAACTGACATGTGATAAAAATATATTGCAGATTTTAAGATAAATTTTACAAAAAATAAACCTAATAAAAAGATAAACCTAGGACAAGAAGGAGGGCTTTCCAAATTAATGATTAGAATTAATAATAAATTGAATGCAGAATTACGGTTGTCGTGAGTTTAACTGCAAACCTCACGAAACTCCACGAACTACAACGAGTTTTTGTTGAAAATTTTGTCTTTATCAGTGGGTTATTTTAATTGAATGCAACTTTGAGCATACTTTATGCTATATGGCATTCTCTAGTAACGAAACTTTCATTATTACCTACACTATGTGTATAGGTACACACCTATAATAATATACCTAGACAAAGTAGTATTAAAGTAATATATTAATGTGAAGCTTCTTTAACTGTAAGTGGCAGAGGATCCCATAGGAGCAAATGAAGGATGATAGAAATAGTTTTGATTTGACTGCAGTGAAGATTAATAGTAACCAAACAGACTTGTGCGCTGGAGTTGTAATCTTAAAGTTTGGAGTGATCGAAGTTGTCTCTAATGCTGCGCAGATAAATAAGTTAGTTTTAGTTCTTTTTAGGTGAAATATAACATAATTTCAATTACAATTTTAACATCAATTCAAAATAAAAAATAAGCAATTTTCAGGTTAAAAAAGATAAAGAGTACAGATATTAAAAAGCTTAAATATAAACCTGAATTGATGACGAATAAATAATACTTTTAAAATGTGTTTCACTTTGAGTATTTGAGGCTTTCAAGGCGTTTGGCTGGTAACTTGCTTTTTATTTACATCTTGACTTATTTGATTTACTGGCCCTAAAATATTAAAGCGTTACCATGGTGGTCGCTTATATATGTGTCGCAGTATTATGTTCCTAAAGTCTTTGCAAATCGTCCTAGAATTGCAAACCATCGTAAACAATAGTTTTCACTGTATACTGTTGTAGTACAAGACAATACAACAAAAAAAAAAATACCCAACAAAAAGACAAGGAATATACTTAAATAATGACAAAATTTAAGCTCTATCAAAGACGAAGTATGTTTATTTGTTACGCTTCAACAGGCCGCAACCATAAATCATGAAATTCTACATACACATCATCAAAGACTAGAAAAGAACATAGCATACCTGTCTTTAATCCAAAAATACCGCACTATTCCCACCAGTTCCCGAAGAATGCGTGAGGGGAACTGCAGGCAAAAGTAAACTTTTAAATAAAACTCAATGTTGCTTAAAAATTACTTTTAATGAAATATACAAAATCATACAAACTTTAACAATCTAATTAGTTCGTGATAGTTAATTTATTTGATCAAAACACCTTACTTATAGACATTCAAATGGTGAGGTGTTTAAAAGTGTTAATTGGAAGTAAGTTAAACCTAAATCTTAAATTATTACCTAATACTGTTTCGTTTATTAAAATATTTTACATACTAAGCGTTATATCCAACCAGGCTTCGTTTAATTGGTACAAATATTTTTTTACTTATTTACTTACAATTGCATTTTCTTTATCCAATATATTGTTCTAATACAGGTTTAATAAAGATACTACTAGAATGCTACGAGTAAAATCATTAACTTACATAATCACTTTACAAATCTTAAACTTAAAGATTGTTCAAAACATTTCATATAATTTGATAAAATTCTATTAAAGCGCAACATGATGGCTTCTAATTTTCACCTTACTTTTTAACATAAATTTGCCCCTCACGAAAGCCTAAAAGGATACTGAATTTAATTAAGAAAGTAATTAAAATTTATGTTCGTTTTCATTTTAATTTAGATTAATGACTTAACATCTCAACGTACAGCAATCAGAAAAGTATAAATAAATATTCATAATAATTTTTGATTTGTTTTATACTTTGGTTTATTTTTGTGTAATATCTACTAAAAAAGAATTAAGATTGTCTTCTTCTATCTATGCAACAAACAGCTCTCCTGAGATTTTCAGCAAAACCACATTTGTGTATGTCTGCACTTGTTTTATCAGGTTTATTTAAATCCGGTGGTTCTCCTTCAGTCTTATCTTGTCTCGTGTCGACTGGGTCTCTATCGGATCACGTATCAGTCCCAGGGTACTTCACAATCAGATCCAACTCTTCTTCACTCGGCTTCACCGGGCGTACCTCAGTTTGACCTTCAAATACTTTAGGACGTTCACTCATCTTATTTTCAATATTGACAAGCACATCAGCAACGCATCTTCGCCCTTCTGGTGTTTTCACATCTTGTTCATCACAAAACGCTGTTTCTTGATTTTCTTCATTATTATTATGCTTATCACGTTCTTCGGCTTTACTTTCCTCTTCTTCACTATTTTCTTTACCTTCTAGTATAACTTTCTGTGTAGATTCCTCTATCACACTATCTGTTGGGGCTTCGTTGATACATGAATGCGTTAATATGAAAGGAAGCTTCACTGATAGGTCACCTCCCATAGCACTTAGACTTAACTTCACCTTCACGTAATACGAAACATAAATGGCAAATACATTTCTATCTTCCGGGGAATTCCCACACACAACAGTAGAAGCGAGACTTGCGCCAGTTTTTGAATACGAGTCTTCTAATGCAATCCAATTTTTAGTTACACCTGTGAACAAAGTTCTAGAATCAGTCTTCTCCATGACAGCAGACCGAATAAAGTGTGTTTAAATAATTTGACCCGGTTTGGAACTCGAGGCTAAATGAGTAGCCTGATGGTGGTTTAGCAAAATATATGAATACACCAACCGCAATTATTCAATAAAGGATAAAAAATTAAATTAAAGTTGTAAAACGATCCAAAGTTTTAGCCGTGAAAAGAGTAAGTAATAGGTGAGTTCTTTCAAGTAGAACTCAGTTATCTAGTGAGTTGTTTTGTCTCGTAGTTACCTCTATGCGGTGTAAGTGTGTAGGTGTCGATGAACAACTGGCCCGGCTGCACCGGCGTGTTGGCATCGCGCACCATCGCCACCACGTTCTTGAACTTGCCGTTCGAAAACATGCACACGTCCACGTGCTGCACCACCAGCGCCTGTCGGTCAACACGAGAAAGTTTAAATATTTTTTAGAAAGTTAAATATTTTGTATGGCCTCCAAGTAAGCAGAGCTTGTGTTATGGAGGGCCATACAGCGAACTGGGGGGAACCCAGAATAAACATACATATATAAATATAAACACAAACCTGACCCGAGAACAAACATCTGTGTTCATCACACAAATTAATGCCCCGGCCAGGACTCGAACCTGGGACCTCTGGCGTATGAGGCAGGGCTACTGACCACTACACCACTCGGTCGTCTATAAAATTAACAGAATTAGCTGAATTTTGCGTTTTATCCATACAATTAAATATACAAAACCTCTTATCGTTACTTCAGAATTTTTTCGTAGGTCCGTTGTTACAAACGAACTCACAAATCTAATTTATACTGCAGTAATAAATTAAGTCCAAAATAAAACAAGTCCAACGTACTTGGAAATTATTTCACATATATGCAAATCATTCAATGTAATTGAGTTTCTAATATTTTGTACTAGTTCTTCATTTTAAACCTTAATATTAATAACTTCTTTCTTGTTGAAGATTTTAGGATATTTAACTCTTTAAGACAATTCGCATTTTGATATTATTCAAACATGAACGTAAAATATATATAATCTTGTTTATTTTATTTTGGCAGTCAGTCATAATTCCATCCACGCTTGTTCTATTCATGACGCAAAATTTACCGCAAAATCACTCATGATACAATGGTAGCATTCAAAGATAACTGCACTCAATCTATCAGTGGTTTGTATTGTGCCTAGTCGTAGATCACATGAAATCGCTTCAATCTTTTGGTCAGAGGAACAATTACTAGACACGTTCGGTTTGCAATACCTTGGCTGCCATGTTCGGTTCAACATGGAGAAATTGACAAAGCCAGTTTAAATATAGTCCGGTTAAAATAGACATTTCAGTGTGCAGTTGCCTAGAGCTGAAATTTTGTACATTATTGGGACATTGCAAATGAAATATCAAAAGTCCCCAGCTATAAAAGGAATTTTAGATCAAATGTCAAAACATATCAGTTTTTTTTTTACCTCATAAACTGTTATAAAAATCTCGTCAAAACAGGTACGAGAAATAAATATAAAATCTGTACATAGAATGCTATCACTTTATTTTCCTAAGAACCTTTGTGAGATATTGTGATTTTAAAAGTCGCAGAAGTCGTATTATCCTCGAATGTATATATTTGCACACAACCTGTCCGATACTATATTTAGAGTAATTTTTAACGTGGTGCCCCGGTTGGCCTAGACCACCGACTATTGTGACTTAGGTCAATTTGATGATAATATTGTATTCATAAAAAACTAAACCTTATAAATAAATTGATTGACACTATTGTATTGTTGGTTTCAGAAGAATTATTTTGACTTAGCAAAACTAATTAAAAAATTTGTAGCATCGATGTCTAGTTTTATGTCTGACTCTTGGAAAGGACTACCATGCTCCTTTCCGAACCAATTCTAAGAAAAGCAAGAGCGTAAATACTAAATGTTTTTGCTAATACTAAAAACGGATCGCGGCTTTTGAAAATATTTTTTTCGATCATTTCATGATAAATCACTTCTAGGAAATGTTATCCTTTAAATTGGTCTATTAAAAGATTATTTGCGGAGTAAAATAAAAATTTTCAATTTCATTTTGATAATCAATAACTCAGAAAATAATGGTTGTACAGGTAGAAAAGTAAAGCTCTGTAAACTGCAAAACTCTTTGTTTAAGAAACAACCAACAATAGCTTTGCACCAAAAAAGTGTTGGAGGCGACATTGTTGATTGAAAAGAAAGTTCAAATTCGCATATCTTGTCTTGCTTATATATTCCGGGTATCTTGGAACAATGTTGGATAAAATTGATGAGCCAACGATATCTTTGTTAATGAATTCAAACTCAAAGTATCCCAAAAAAATGAAATTTAAAAAAGCGGTTCTTTAGTAATAATAATATAAGTAATAATACGTTTCTCCAAATCCGAAATGGCGGTTCTAAGGTAAATAATGTAGACAATTTTATGATAAGCAATTTTGTCTCATATAATTTTTACTATTAAACTAGTTTATCAGAAAAGCTTGAAAAACTTTTTTACCACATGTAGGAAGTTTTAGTATTTGAATTGTTCTATTGGCGTAAACGCCTATACCAAACTTCAGCTCTACGCGAATTATAACAAAATGACCACTATTATTGTCTACTTTGATCAGACTAATATGTACGTCGCCTAAGGTTTTGAATGTATCGGGTGAACTATTTATCTTTTGGAAAATTAACGAATGGGCTCAGAATACCATTCAGAGTATTTTTTCCAAAGACGCCTCGTAATAAAAATTTTAAAAAAAATCAAGTTTTCATAGAAAATTGGCAGCTGACAGTGCGGGGTAGGATTGTATGAACATCGACATTCTCTATATGATGTCATTGAAAAAGTTGCTCAGAATCTTGGTCTGAGCTTATGTGCACTTTTTCTGGTAGAATTGTTTAGCTAGCTTTTATCATGTACTATTGAACTAATCCATTATGAAGCTACAGCCAGGTAAATTAACTTATTTTTTATATTCTCATAACTGGCTATCGAGCACGTAATCCACCCATGGTCATCATTAGGTCAACATTAGGTGGAATGATTTTAGATCAGATATCGACTAATGTTGCGTAGACAAACATAGGCTTCAATGGAAATTACAGTTATTCCAGTAATTGCACTGGTTTCTCATTTCCTTTAACCGTTACACAACTACATTAACGAACTGAATGATTATTACGGGGCGCAAATAAGAGTGCCAGTAGTACCGTCCCGGACGAGATCTCACTATGTTACATGTTTAACGGAAACACAAAACTTCATACATTATAAATAATGTTCAATTCAAAACAAAGTATAAAATAAATCGACTTTTATACCTAAGATCTGGAATCCGGTACAACTTCATTCATTTCCCTTGTCTGACAGTTCATTTCATTCATTCTCTACATATATTGTAGGTACTCAATAGTTCGCTGTTTGTTCATAGCCGGCTACAGACAAATATTAGTCCTATTACAGTTGTTGAGTTTCTGTATAGGTTGTTTACTCGAATTCATTTTGTCGGTCAAGATTGCCGTGCTACATCTATGTGCTTCTTTAGTGTTCTAAAAAAATTGAACGGGCTCTTTCTGAATTGTTCCGTGTTAAAAGAATTGAAAAAAATAAAAAATTGTTATACAATGGGATCGTAATTAATTCGGCACGATGCAATTTTTATCATCAAGTCAAGTTGGTAATTAACTGGACTTTGCTCTTATATTTTTAATAAGCGCTCAAGAACTAACCAAATTTTGAAATCCCTAAAAAATTTGGTATGTTGGTAACAACGCCTATTCTTTCAAACGAGTTATTATAAATGTAACCCTACACAACAGTTTAAGCCTTTAAGCAACAAGTTAAACTGGTTTTCACTCGCTGAAATCAGGGGCTAAGTTAATACTGCTTATTAGAATCAATTTTACATCTAAGCAGCTACTAAGTTCTGTTTTATATTATTTTCACATAAATATTTAAAATGATATTTGTTTTTTGAATAAATCGTACTTCAAATATAAACTAGCGGTACTTTCAAGATGAATTTCATACTAATCCCAGAAGTTTTTTTTTTAAGTGTGTGAAAGAGAATAGTACCGATTTTCTTGGCAGCATCTCTCACCTAGCACGGAGCTTTATAACGATTGAAACGTCTGCTATGCTAAACTTTTGTTTATTTTTGAAATAAGTCTCATATTCGGAATGTTATACCCTACAATACATTGCAAGAACGATGTACTATCTATAACGTACATATTTAAAACATATATTAATATGTCAAATTACATCAAAATTTCGAACGTGAAAAAACCTTATATTAAGTTATTTTTACGAACCTTTATCCTGCGCACCGTTCTGGAGGAATGGTTGTTAATGCGGATCCCCACGCTAATGGACTCGCCATGAGAGTACATAGGTTTGTCTAGCCAGGCCTCCAGCTCCACCCTGAAATAAAATGCTAAATTAATCAACTTGATAAGTAATAGATACTAAGACGGTTCTGCATTTTTTGCTTCTCGATCGATATCGATGATTTTTTGCGTTTGGTTTAGTTTAGCGGTGACGCGCTTCTCAACCGAACAACGCGGGATCTACATCTCAATGTCAACTTTACTTAAGCGATTAGTATATTAGGTCTTTACCTATGAAATTGCCGTTTTTCACGAAATAAATGAAGCGTAATTTTTTTTTATATTTTTTATTTCTATTAATCAAAATAATCACCCATGCAATCAATGCATCTTTGCCAACGCATTGGTAGCTTATTGATGCCTTTCTTGAAGAAATCAGCTGGACGGGAGGCAACAAATTCTTCAAAGGCATTTTGTACTGCCTCTCGGGTATTGAATTTTTTTCCCGCCAAGAAGTTATCCAAATTCTGGAAAAAGTAGAAGTCTGTAGGCGCAAGGTCTGGTGAGTACGACGGATGACGGAGAACTTCCAACCCCAACTCTTGTAGCTTGGAGACCGTCTGCTGTGCAGTATGAGGTCGCGCGTTGTCGTGCAGGAGCAGTGGAGCCGAACGATTGACCAAAGCTGGTTGGAGACGTGCGAGCTTCTCCATCATTGTGTTCAGTCCTTCACAGTACACATCTGCAGTAATGCTTGTCCCGTTTGGCAAGAAGCTGTGATGAATCACACCCGCGTTAGACCACCAAACAGTGACCATCACTTTTCTAGGGGTAAGTTTCCGTTTAGGGCATTGTTTGGGTGCTGAACCAGGGTCCAACCAACTTGCTGAGCGCTTACGATTGTCAAACAGGATCCATTTCTCCTCACAAATAACAATGCGGTTCAGGATTCCTTCATTTGTATGCCTGCTGAGCAGTGCAAGGCACGTCTCCACGCGTACTTCGCGCTGGCGGTCATTGAGTTCGTGGGGTACCCATTTGTCAAGCTTTTTTACCTTGCCAATTTGACGCAAATGGACCAATATTGTTTTGATGCTAACGTTGAAAGCTGCTGCTAATTCAGCCGTGGATTGAGTTTCATCAGCTTCCACAATTGCCTTTAATTCGTCATTGTCGACCAAAGTTTTTGGACGACCACGGGGTTCATTTTTCAGGTCAAAATTTCCAGAACGGAAGCGGGTAAACCAATAACGGGTGGTGCGTTCGTTTGTAGTGTTCGCTCCGTAAACGTCGTTGATGTTGCATGCCGCTTGTGCCGCTTTGCTGCCACGACGGTACTCATACTCCATAAGTACTCGAATTTTTAACTTATCCATGATGACGAAAAATGTTCGAATGCGTTGAAAACAAAATACTAACTATTAAACAAATGAAGATTTTAGAAAAAGAATTCCATGTTTGTCAAATAAAATTAATTTGAAATTAGAATTATCAGTCAAAAAAAAAATATTTTCATTTGAAATGGCCAGTACGGCAAAACGGCAGTTTCATAGGTAAAGACCTATTATTATATGTGACTTTCCGAAGATTCTCGGGCCGTGGGCCGAGGTTTGCTCACCCTTTTGCATCGGTGGGAATACACGGTTTAGTTTGATTCCCAATGACTCCCAGTGGGCCTGATTTTAATTTCGTGGGAAATTTTAATTTTAATTTTGGAGGAAATATACCATAAAAACTCCTGAAATTTAACAACGCAAAATAAATAATTCCATTTAATACCATTCTAAAACAAACAAGTGGGTACATATATTATTTGACTGGCGCAAAAAAATAGGATAAGGTCAGTACCAGCTTTCGTGAAACCTTATGTCTTCTTTATTAAGCCATAAAGTGTTGTTAAAAGGGGAAATATAGCGTTATTTTTTGGAAAGCAATTGGTCTCAACAAAAAGTTTGTTTAAAAATGTTTTAAATTATATCGTAACTCATAAGTTTATAAAATAAAACTATTGATTGATTGATTGATTCTTGACTGAATGGCTTCTATCTGTTGATAATTCTGCCAATGTCACGTGGAAGAGTAAACAAAATATTTTATTGAATGGAGGATGTTCAGTGAAAAATTTTGTTTAAGTATTTGTTGCAACCAGTCTGAAAATAAATTACAGACACAAATATAGACAAACAAAAACGAACACATTTAATTTTGTAAAGCTGGATATAATTACACAAAAGATTAGTTAGGGTCGAACTATAGAGAGTTAATAGATAGTTCATGTTAACGGGTCTAGGACAACATCGAGATAAGACATCGTAGAGGGAAACATTATATTTAGGACAGGAAAAAAAGATGTGATTAAGGTTGCCTTCATCGAGTCCACATTCATATATGGAATTGTCCTTAACCCTTATTTTCCTCAGGAAAACTGGAGTGCACACATGGCCGAGACGCATTCGAATGATGGTTGAAGTAATTCGTTTGTTAAAGTTTTTATATTTAAAAAACCAGGGGTAAATAAAACTATTCGCTATCAGGTACGCAATGCCATGAGTTGCCTAGACAGTGACAGATGCACGTTGACAACCTTGTCAGTGGAGGGGCTAATAATGGTAGAGTAGGCTCTCAAGCGTGTGCGTGTGTGGCGTATTTACATTTAAATTGAACTTTAGTTTTTTTATACATTAAATAAACAAAAACCGATCCAACCAAAATGATTTTTATAATAGATACGTATCTTCTTAAGATAATTATAATACATGCAACATTGTACCCCAAACTAGTACCAAGTAGTACCCATACCTCGACTCTTTAATTTTTATACGATCGAGAAAAATTAAGGAAAACCTGTAGAGTTAGTATAAATTTAAATCGCTAATTCAATTTTGTTATTATTAATATTCAATTATGTAGACAGTTTGTTAATCGAGGGTAGGAATGGTGGCATGAGTTCTACTTTCTAAAATACTTTAAAGCGTCAATACCCCTTGGACCAGTCCAGCAAATATAAACAAAGAAAAATAATCCCATTCTTCGATCAAGCTCTGAAAGTAAGGCGATAGTTTTGGCAACGAAATATTTATTTGTTAAAGGATTGCTAGTTTGAGATATTAAACAAATAGAATAAACTGATAGAGCCGTAGCAAAGTGCTACGTCAATATTCGGTTTAATATATGCTCGAGGCACTTCAGCTGCCAAACACTAGAGCGTGGCGGCTTGACAGGGATGTTCTTGAATTTATGAGAGCATATAAATAAATTAATACATCCCTTGACCTGGCAACATTATCAAATATTTTATTTACCAAGAAGATAAGTATATATTTTTTTATGAATTTTATTTATAAATTAAGATTTTCTAGTGTTCAAAATATCAAGAATTATGGCAATCGATAACCTTAAAAACAATGTGCAATGCCAATCTTGCATTCAATTTGAGCAATATGCAAAATGGTATGTTCATTTATCAGCCAGTAGAACAATTGAATGTAACCCTGATAAAACTGCATAGTATTAATGAGATAGTTTGGTTGTTAAGTTAGTTCTAAGATTTTATGCAGTAGAAGAATATAACACTATAAATTAAAATAAAATTAAACGTGGGTGAAGGAGCCAGTTTTGAAAGAGCCACTTACATTATTTTGGTAATTTATAAACGGATTTGGTTGGTAATTAATAAGTGATTTAATTTTTAAGTGAGCAACAGTGATTCCCCGTCATCCACAAGCATTTGACAGTCCGCCGAAACCAACGGACGCCGGCGCATCGAGTCAAAGTTTTTGGTACTAAAAAGTAAGTATTTTGCTTCAGTTAACTTGTTTTTGGTATTTTATTGAAAAGAAGTATAGATAAATGGATTGTAGATTGAGTTTGTGCATATATTTGGCCTTCCAGTTGCGAAAGAAGTGAGCCGCAAAAGTTTTGATATTGTTGTTATTTTAAGGGTTATATTTTTTTAAAGAATAAGTAACGAAAGAGCCGGATGAATGGGCCTTAAAAAGCCTCTTTCATAACCGGTTTTTTCATAACCCTCAATATTAATTTTGTAAATAAAATAAAACCATAGTAAATATGAATTTTTTTCATATATTATTAAATTATTTGATTCAGATATTGTCTAGTGAAAAGGACTGCCATTTTACTTCTACTTTCAAATGCTGGAGAAAGCTTCCAGTGTTATTTTAATTTGACGTATACGACAGGATTTTATTTGTGAAATTAGATTTTCGCTAGCAGATAAGACGGCGTTTGTAAATGTTTTTTGTTAAACTACAACTTGCAAGTTACTAGTTATACAAATGAGTAATTAAAAATACGTGAAAGTTTCATTTTAAATACCTTACTGAAATTTTTCTATTGTTACTTTTGCAAATTATTTTGACGGTCTAAGTTGGCCAAGGATGTTTATAGATAGTTCCCAATTATTTTAAATAATTTATTAACTATAGGATCGGCAACTCTGTCAGCTTTTGGCCACTTCGCCCTCGGTACAACGTAATGTAGGCGTTACGTTCTGTCTTTAATTCTTAGTTTAGTTGTTTTTATTATTCCCAATAGTTATTTTTTTTAAAGATATTGGGGATGCGCGTATTTAGTAAGAATGGCGTGCGGGGTCGCTGGAGTTTGGATAAATGCGGATGGAAGGATAGGCACTTAAGAAAAGCAGCACTAACCTGGTGTCACTCGTAATACACGTATCTGGATGTCAGCGTGGCATCCAGCGGGCGGCGGCAACTCCTTCAGGAAGTCTTACTTAGTTACTAAACTATGTGCACTTTGTCTATCGAACACTGTTAGGTACACTTTACAACATATAGTTAAATCACATAAAGTTCAATTTGATAGAAAAGGTTATTTAAACGGAAAGCGGTGCGTAGCGTGCGGTTTCTTATTCGAACATCGAAGTATATGTGACAGTTCACGTCGTCTGCGCAGCGTATGCGCAGCTCGGCATCGCTGCATTTGTGATTATCACGCCATCCATCCCTTTCGCACCTATTAATAGTGCTGCTTGTAGGAAAGGGAAAGGGACACAGAGTAGGAATGGAAGGACTATAAGGATTGCAGCGCCATTCCCATACAAATTTAAATAAACGCGTGAACATCCTCCCCCGCCTTGAGAAACTTAAGGTTTCTCAAAGGGAAGACGAAGTAGAGGAGTAATTGATGCTAAGCGGATGCAGAAACTTAACAATTTTAATTTGAATTACTGTATACTAACCGGTACAAACAAAATTAAGAAGCGGTAAATTTGAAAAAATTACTAGCTAAGACATATTTTATTTATAATTTCATTATTGAGTCGGTAAAGGGCTTTATTTAACAATAGGTCGCTTTAGCGAACCATTTTGAGTTTTAACTAATGCAACACGAGATATACCATCCGAGCCAGGGTAAGTTTTCTCAATTTTGCCTAAAGGCCAACGCAAAGGCGGTAGATTGTCATCATGAATAATAACCACAGTCCCGGGTTTGATACATTCCGAATTTGCAAACCATTTTTGCCTAATTTGCAGATTGTTCAGGTACTCTAAGTGCCATCTTTTCCAATAGGAATGAACCATTTGATCGAGCAGCTGTTTACGCGCTGCTAACGGTGTAGTGGAAGACGGCGTTAGAGGTAAGTATTGTAAAGGTGAAGCCATAATAAAATGAGCGGGTGTCAATGGTTCTGGATGTGGTTCTTCTTGCAAGATACAAAGCGGTCGCGAATTTAAAATGGTCTCTATTTGAGTCAGAACGGTTAAAAGCTCCTCGTAAGTAAGAAGCTGCGCACCTATTACGCGGTAGAGATGTGTTTTAAGAGACTTAATGTTAGACTCCCAAATACCTCCAAAATGGGGAGCGCGGGGTGGAATCATTTTCCATTCAATGCGACGGTTAGAAAGTTCGCTAAATAGCGTATTATTAAATTCAAAATATAAGAAATTATAAATTTCATCTAATTGCGCCTTGGCGCCAACGAAATTAGTCCCGTTGTCGGAATATAAGCACGAAACGGGACCCCGTCTCGATATAAATCGCTTAAAGGCATTAAGAAAAGATTCGGTTGATAGATCCGAGGCTAACTCTATGTGCACGGCTTTAGTCACAAGGCAGATGAATAAACAAATGTAAGCTTTCTGACTTCGTTGTCCACGACGTCTACAAAGCGTAATTCCTAGAGGGCCAGCGTAATCGACGCCCGTGTGGACGAAGGCCTTAGTTTCTTGAACTCGAAAAGCGGGAAGATCTGCCATTTTCGGACTTGTCTGTGATGGGGAATTTTTAAAACAAAAATTACAACTGTGTACACGTTGCCTAATAACCGATCTAGCGGATATTATCCAATATCTTTGTCGTATTAATGAACTCAGGAGAGTAGCTCCTGTATGACAATAAATTCGATGAAAATGATCAATTAATATGTTAGTAACATGATCGCGTTTGGGTAGCAATGCGGGATGTTTTGACTCAAATGGTAAGTTAGCGTTTGATAATCTTCCTCCTATTCTTAAAATACCAACATTGTCAATAAATAAATCTAATTTGCGTAATGGACCAGAAGGTAAGAAGCCCCTTTTAATGGTTTTAATAACGTGCGGGAAATGAGCGGCCTGAACGGCAAGAAGTAAGTATTTTTCAGCGGTATTTAAATGAGCGGCAGTTATATGTTTAAAGCGTGGACAAAGCCGTGTAAATCTCAAAATATAAACAATAATTCGTAGTAATTTATTCCAGGAAGATATTTTATGAGCGAGATTACAGAGCAGCGAATCTATTGGTAGAGCGGCGGTTGTATTAAAAGTCTTGCTGTTGTATTCAGGTAAGTTATCAGAACTTTCAGGTTCAAAGAATTTGATGGGCCAGGCGGAAATAGGATTACTGAGCCAAGCTGGGCCATTCCACCATAACTTGTGCGTAAGCAGTTGCTCTGGTAATAATCCTCTGGAAATGCAATCGCCTGGATTCTGTACGCCTGCTACATGGTAGAAATTTTTAGGCTCCAGATGTTCATGGCATTTGGCTATACGATTACTAACGAATATATTCCATCGATGAGGAGATGAATGAATCCATGAAAGTGCAATTTTAGAGTCTGAAAATGCATAGACGTTTTGTATTGAGGTACGAGCGGAGTAAGTGTCTTTAACTAATTTTGTTAACTTAGCCATCAGTACTGCAGCGCACAGTTCTAAACGCGCGAGAGAAACAACCTTCACCGGCGCCACTTTAGATTTAGCGCAGACTAGGCGGACATGAATGTTGCCGGTAGGGTCTGTTACATGTAAGTATATAACGCAGCCGTAGGCTTTCAGACTAGCGTCAGAAAATGCAACTATGTTTATAGTACAGCCTCGAGTAACAGATAAGTGCCGTGGTATTTTTAAATTAGCTAAAAGTGGTAACTGCTCTCTGAATTTAGTAAATAAGTCCGTAATATTAGTCGGGGGTATATCATCCCATCCGATTTTTAATAACCAAAGTTCCTTTATGAGAAGTTTAGCGAAAAGTACAACTGGTGCGGCAAATCCAAGTACGTCCCATAATCGGGCGATTAGAGATAGTATTGTGCGCTTTGTACAGGCGCGGTGATCATTATAAATTTTAAAAACAAATGTGTCATTATTAGGTTGCCATTCAAGACCTAATATCTTAAGAGAGCTAGTTTTGTCAAATTCGACTTGCTCGGCAAGTCGAAGCGGTTCAGGGATACTTTCGAGTACCCTTTTAGAGTTACTTGACCATTTGACCAGGTCGAAGCCTCCTGATTTAAACATATTAATTAATTGAGCGGAAATTTTAACGGCGTCATCTTCATTTATTATGGATGTAGCTAAATCGTCCATATATAGTTCCTTCTTACCTATAGCAGCCGCAAGCGGGAAATTATTGCGTTCATCGTCGCACAACTGATGTACGGTACGCATTGCAATGTAAGGACTAGACTTAAGGCCAAACGTAACTCTACTGAATTGAAATGTACGTATCGGTTCCGACGGACCAAACCGGTAAAGTATTTTTTGATATTTATGATGATCTTCAATTACGGAGATTTGTAGGTACATTTGTTTAATGTCTGCAGTAACAGCTACCGGAAAGAGTCGAAAGTTAAGTAACAATAAAAACAAATCAGCTTGTAGATTTGGACCAGCATGGAGAATATCATTGAGGGAAATGTCGTTGTGGCATTTCGCACTAGCGTCTAAAACAACCCTTAGCTTGGTAGTTTGTTTATCCTGTCTAATTACCGGGTGATGAGGAATGATGTAACCTTCATCGGGATTATCGAATTCGGGCGGTAATTCGTACAAGTAGTTACTATTTATGTAGTCCTTGATTACGGCGTTGTAACTAGCTCGCAAATCTGGATCCTGTAGCTTACGCTCTAATGCCAGTAGACGGCGGTAAGCTATGGCGCGGGAGTTCCCGAGGGAACTAGGTTCCTTACAGAATGGCAAAGCGACACAGTAACGGCCCGCGTCGGCGCGTGTTACAGTTGACACATACATTTGTTCGCATTCTTGCTCGGCAGAGCTCAAGTATTTTCTTGTTGGAATTTCCTCTAACTCCCAGAACTTGGAGAGGGAATCATTAATATCATTACAAGTTAAGAACGAAGCGGTAGGTATGCAATGCGGGGTAGTCCGGTCAGAGCATACATCCGCGGTATCGGAAGGCACACTGCCCATCAATACATAACCAAACACAGTTTCTATAGCGGGCGGTGCAGGTGGTGCTATTATTTTTCCACTTAAAATAATGAATGGGAATAATTTTGCTCCTAGTACTAACTCTATCTCACCTGGCACGTGCCACAGTGGATCAGCAAGCGGGATATCTATTAAATGACTTATAACGGAAGTGTCCATATACTCAACCGGAAGTCGATCAGTAATGCAATCAACAACCAAAGCGGTTATATTAAAAGAATATTTATTAATTTTTGAGCTAACTATTAAATGTACGTAACCTTTAATAGGACGAGAGGTTAAGCCAACTCCTTTTAAAAATGAATTCGAAAGCGGAATAATATCTAAACCAAGTTTTTTACAACAGTCTATTGTTATCAAATGGTTCTGCGAAGCGTTATCAATAAGACATCTAACAGAACGCGTTATAGTATTATAACAATTGCGTGCGTAAACAGAAGCAGTAGACAAAAGAATTTCTTGACATAGGTCATTACAATATAACTTGGTACAGGGCGGTACATTTACAGCGACAGGAACGCGAGCGCAAAGCGATACGGCCGTGGATACCGTAGTAGGAGGCGGCGTGTCCGACTGCGCAGTGGCAAGCGCGCGGTCTGCGGCCGTACTCTCCGGAGCACCCTGGGTTCGAGTCCCATTTGTGTCTAAATGTAACAAGGAATGATGTTTTTTATTACAAAATTTACACCTATATTTTGAGTTACAATTAAAAACTGAGTGAGTTAAACTTAAACAATTAACACACCCTTGCTTAGATTTTATAATTTCCAACCTATTTTTTGTCGGAAGGGATTTAAAAGCAGAACAGGAGTAAAGTTGATAATGTTCGGAAGTATTACACATAGAACAAGTCAACCGACTATTATTGTTATTACGAGTAACAAATGAATGGACTGTATTGTGCGGGCGGTAATTTTTAGTATTAACAGAGATATTCTTATTATTAGAAGAAGAAGCAGTGCGGTTTGATGAACCTAAATTACTATTAGTACGATCCAGTATCTTTACCTGACTTTTAATAAATTCGACAAAATCTTTATACAAAGGAATATCTTTATCTCTAACTGTCATCTCGAAAGCTTGCATAGTACTCGAGTCAACCTTTCGTAACGCTAAATTTAGTAGAATAAAGTCATGCACATTGTCGATTTTTAATTGAGTTAAAGCGGCGGCAGCGGCGTCGAAAGTTTCTATAAAGGTGTTTAAAGAAGCGGCATTATTTGAAGAAGTTTTTAATATTGAGTAACGTCGACACATAATAAGAACCTAGGGCTCTTTTATCTTGATACTTCTTCACAAAGTTTTCCCAAATAGAGGAATAGTTTTCACCGCACGGAATTACGCCAGATGTGATTTTAAGAGCATCTCCAATCAGTCTCCCCATTAAGTATTGAATCCGTTGAGAATCGGTTAAGTCGGGATTACAATGTATGTTGGCTTTAAACGATTCATAAAATACGGGCCAATTTTCAATCTTACCATCGAAACTCGGTATATTAATTGGGGGCAATTTTATGGAGGATTTAGATGCGGATTCCGTGTGGGATGACGCAATAGGCTTATTAGCGCTTTCTTCCAACCTAGAACGACATCTCTTTATTTTTGTAAAAATATCATCAAACGCAAGTAAAGCTTGATAATTTGGCTCAAACTCAGTATTTAACTTCATTTCGTACTCATTAATATTATCTAAATTGTGAATATATTCCTGGCGCAAAGTATCTATTATTTCACTATCTGCCATAAAACTCTCGATCTTTCGAGTTTCAATAGTTGCGGTCGAAATAAACTTGCAAGTGTCATACAACCTAGTAAAACGTTCAAAAATAACTTTGTTTTTGGCTTGCAATAGTTTAATTTTAGACTCCATTGTTTAAGATGCCAATCAGTTAACAAACAATTAAGCAAAGGCTTTTAAAAATAAGTCACGAATATGAAGGTATAAAGAATATATTACTATTCTATAATTTATGTTTAGGGCACAACAGGTAGTTTGCAAATCGTTTTCTAGAAGTTTTGATGTACGAAATTGGCGGTAGATGTAAAACGATGCGAGAAAACTTATCTTGGTTTAATCAAATGGCATAAAAATAGTGGATTGTATGCAATTTGTATGCTTAAGTAGCGTTTATAAGAATACTTAAGGAATAAAAGAACTATAACTCTGAGTAATTTGGTATCTGAATAAAAATAACTGACCTATGCAAAATGGTCGCGTGCGGAATATTTGTTGAAATAAGCGGTTTAAATAATGCAATCAGCAATTGATTGACTATTTGAGGACTAATTAAGAGTTAATAAATAGCGGTGTAATAAGAAAATAGTAAAATAACTATCTCAAAGCGGTAATCTATACAGTAACGTAAACTGTAGGTACAAATGTGGCTCGAAGTCTAACCAAAAAAGAATGGGGATGCGCGTATTTAGTAAGAATGGCGTGCGGGGTCGCTGGAGTTTGGATAAATGCGGATGGAAGGATAGGCACTTAAGAAAAGCAGCACTAACCTGGTGTCACTCGTAATACACGTATCTGGATGTCAGCGTGGCATCCAGCGGGCGGCGGCAACTCCTTCAGGAAGTCTTACTTAGTTACTAAACTATGTGCACTTTGTCTATCGAACACTGTTAGGTACACTTTACAACATATAGTTAAATCACATAAAGTTCAATTTGATAGAAAAGGTTATTTAAACGGAAAGCGGTGCGTAGCGTGCGGTTTCTTATTCGAACATCGAAGTATATGTGACAGTTCACGTCGTCTGCGCAGCGTATGCGCAGCTCGGCATCGCTGCATTTGTGATTATCACGCCATCCATCCCTTTCGCACCTATTAATAGTGCTGCTTGTAGGAAAGGGAAAGGGACACAGAGTAGGAATGGAAGGACTATAAGGATTGCAGCGCCATTCCCATACAAATTTAAATAAACGCGTGAACAGATATTATTTGTTATTTTGTTAAATTTCCAATATTTTTATAAATAAAAAATAATCCACCTCTAATATGTAAAGATTATATATATAACAGGTATGACTGAAAAATATGTTAAGATTTAAGTGTTGTTAGAATTACTTAAAATGGCTCATAGAATTCAACATTTCTTAAAAATGTCATTTGTTTTTAAAAATAATTTGTTAAAAGTCTTTTTATTTTCTTTTTTAAAGTGGACTTTATATTATTTTGCATAATTTTCACAATTACACTTTATAATACAGACTGGCTCTTTCATAACTTTTAGTAGCTCTTTCATTACCGAAATGTTACGAAAGAGCCAAAATCAATTTTTTTTAAATGAATATTATGTTGATTATTTAAGGTTCTTCGTTTAAAATTACCTACTTTAGTAAATAAATAATAATTGAAGAAGAAAAAACATATTTTTTTTCATTAAATGAATGTTTATTTGCTCCGTTTAGTAAACAGGCTCTTTCATGCCACTTCTCCCATACTTGCGATAAGAAAAAAGCTATTATTATATAAACACTGCAAAATATTTATTTTGTGATGATATTGTTAAATATTTATTGAAAAATGGCTCCAGGCAGTACCAAAGCTTTAATGCAGTATCTACTAAAGCCGAAAATTCAATTTTATTACAGCCATTCCAAAAACTAACGAAGTTTTGAATGTTTGCGGTAAAAATAGTTTTTAATTTGGTCCACGTCCGTCAGTTTGCGGACAAGCAATATTGAACTTTTGGTTGCTATTTACGAAAGAAAAAAATTGGATATTTTTAGTAGAAATGAAATTTGTGAACATAAAATTATTAGATGTTAATAAAGATTTTAATTAGATTTAAATGAAACTACATTGGATAAAATTGCTCAGTATTTAAAGTTTGTTTATATGTTCATTTAAATAAGCTTAAGTTAAAAAATTTTAAATACGGTAAAGTAACAAAATTATTTTCTTATATCAACAGAATCTTTACTTTTATAAATGAATAAAAAGGAAAAGAAAACATAGTAAAGAAAAAAACTAAGATAGCGTATAACGTCTAAATTTCTAAAGACAAATGGCAAAAAGAGGATCGCTAATAAAAAACAATGCACAAAATAAGTTCCAACCTATACATTAGGGTCATGAGTTTCACCCACCACTCGTTTAGATACGACCCTGACCCTGAGGTCCCTACAGTGTCAAAGCTAAAAACCGCAAAAATATAACCGTTGCCTAAATATTGACATTTCCTTTGCTATGTTGCGACGTACACCCTTTCTACGACGTTGGCAGCCAAGCCAGCTTGAAAGCTAGGAAGATAGGGTGGCCACAAGGGGCCGCCTGGCGTCGTTACGTAAAAGTCTCGACTCTTGAAGTACCGACGAAGATTGGATGTGACAAGCGCCCGGCGGATGATGTCGTTCAAGCTGGCATGAGGAGATAATCTGCCACCACTACAATAGCATGAGAGCACAAGGGGCCTACTCGTTTTCCACGGTATTAGAGTCATACCATCACGCCGCCTGGCGTCGTTACGTAAAAGTCTCGACTCTTGAAGTACCGACGAAGATTGGATGTGACGAGCGCCCGGCGGATGATGTCGTTCAAGCTGGCATGAGGAGATAATCTGCCACCACTACAATAGCATGAGAGCACCACGCCTTCGTTTATCAACCAACACGACACAATTGTAACAGTGTTCAGCACATCATTTTGCACCAATGTGTAAATTACAAGCTATGCTAAAGCTTTGGTTGTCTAAAAGATTCGCAACGTTAGAAGATGGAAAAGCCTGCAACCAGAGTCCGGATTCATAAGTTCATATGACAATACGAGCGCTATTTAGAATTAAAGGTATTTAAATGTTTGTTCCGTTCTAATACGCATCGCCGCACTGCAGCTTTGTAGTAAGACTTTGAGGAAAAGCTGAGCCATTTGATAGAATATACCAGTTACTAGCTACGGCAAGGAAGGAAATTTTTCCAAAAACAAGGATGAAAGAGTTTTACTAAAAATATCTTTATTGCTATGAACTAAAACCAAAAAAAAACAGGCAAAGATATACAACTTTTCCGAGGTCCTTGATTACCGAATCGAATAGGCCTGAGCGCAAAATTAACATGTTTGAAAAACGATAGGGATAAATTGTTTCTATCTCTCTATCTCTTAGTTCGATAGACAGAGCTGTGTAACATAAACAACGTGGTTATCAGAAAATAATCTAATACTGCAAATTCTACCTACAGATCCAAGGCACGAAGAAAAATCTAGGTTACATATAAAATAACCTAAAATATAAATACTTTAAACGGCTCAGGGATGATTTCAGGCAATTTATAGACCAAAACGCTTGCCTACTGTGGATTGGCAAACTTGACCACTTAACAATTACTTCATAAGTATCTTGGTTTTTTATCTTGGAATTATTTACCAGTCACGGGGATCAAACCCGGGACCGTAATATCGAAAAGTCAGCGCCTCCACCATTGCGTCACCTTAGCTGCGATTTTAAAGAACGTAAATAAAAATTAAGCTCACTTTGTTTCGTAAATTGAATTTGTGTAGGTAAGTGATGCACTAGACAAACACATGATAAGTTCAAGTTGAAACAACACGTGGTAGAAGGGAGTGTAAATTAAATTTAGTTCTAGTTTTAAAGTGCACCAGTAATTGCAATTTAAAATGTTTCTGTCCCCAATTTCAAGTTTTATACATGTAACAAGTTTAAAAAAAATATTATTAAATCATTTATATAGCCCCTTTGAAGTAAGATATTGCCTTTGGCAATCGTCCTTACATGCCAAGCACATAAGGAGAAAAGGCACGTTGGCGCCGAATCAAAATACTATTTATTGGCTGCATAGTGAATTATTTTATTTTTCAAGTACATTTCTAAATCTGGTTTACATGAAAGTTATTTACATTGAATGTAACGACAAATCTAGAATCGAACTATACGTCGATAAAATCATTTCTAATAGTACTAATCCTATTTTTTTTTTGAGAATTACACTGAATGCTCAGTTCCTCTATTAACTTATACCCTCATTTTACATCATGAAAATCAAAGAACTGATTTTCATCAAAGTTCAGCATTTTCCCGAATTTAACAAAAAAAAAACTGACTTCATGAATTATGGAATATTTGCATTTTTACTTGTAACACACTGATTTACATCTACAAAAGATGTGAACTTTCAACAATAAATACGAAAAAACTTTCTTATATTTTTTATTTTATTGATCAACACATACAAAAGAAACAATTTTTTTTACATAACACCGTCAACAAAACGTATTGCTAGGTTAAATGCGACGGTGGAGTTGGCGAAACAATTATGGATTTTACGAGTAAATAAACGCAGTTAACAAATACACTCTGGCTAGTTCTATAAAATATTGTTTGAGGTAAGTGTTACATTTAGTTCCTGATATATGTAGTTAGGTAATTTTTAAAAGAAAACTGAAGAACTGTAAGTCTCCTTTATCAAAAAGATTTAATTTTTGGGTTGAATTATTTGGGTAACTAAAGTCATAAATCTGAACCGTTGTTTTGTCGGGTCCATTTTAACTTTGCATAAAATAACAGTACGAGTAATCCAATATACGTGTATGTAATCCTGTGAGAAAGAAAAAAAGGAGGAAACCGTCCTTCGGGAATGTCAGGTTACGGACCTGACTAATGGCGCGTACACTTGACGGATTCTCAGTAATAAATGGTTGCTCAAAGTTCGCCTTGGAATAATAGTTCTATTTTATGTGAGCTTTGCCAGAGATTTATAGCTTTTAAAGTCTTTAGCCCGCGGAACACAATCTTTGATCGACTATAAGTGCTTTTTTTATAATTAAAAAATATATATATATATTTTAAATGTATTAGTTGTTTTATCTTATCTGTTATATAGGATTTTTATTTTATTTTTGTGTAATTTTTAACGAATTTCCTATCTAAGTATTCAAGTTTTTATATTTGAACGTTGTTTTTTTACTCTAAATGTTTCAGCCTCGTTTGCTAGCTTGGATGCTTATTATATACACAGGGTTACCAAAATACAATACAGTCCTTTAGGGGGGTTAAAGTAGTGCTTATTTACGATAGATTTTGTCATGTGAATACTAGCCAGTTACAGCTAGTTTCTGAGAAATTTTATTTTGTGTTCTCAAAATAATTCCGCTTTTTGGCAAAACAGTTAACGTAATTTTTTTTCAATAGTAACCCATTTTTTTTGCATATTTTCTAGTAGCTTAAATTTCAGCACCTTTTCTAATTAACATTAAGCTAGTGTTGCAATTGTTGTAACAGTCAAATTCGATGCAGAGAACTTGAGAACGCAAAGTATTTTTGAAACAAAAATTAACGCAACGCCAGTTAATTTTAAATTTACGCATAAAAATTATTGTATTGAACAAAATACCTAGTAAATTCCTTATTTTAATAGCTACAGTTATTGATAAAACACATTTTTTTTTCCTTATTATATATCAAACAAATTTTGCATTTTTTTTAAATGATGTGCTTAGCACCGTTGCCGTTGCGGCGTATTGGTCGGTTTTAGATCATGATGGTAGTATATTGTCGCCTCCAATTCTCCCTCGGTACTCGAACCCGACGTCCCGACGACTATTGCGAGACGGTGGCAAGTGGCCTGATGGTATGTTTTCAATACCGTAGAAAATAGGTAGACCGATATTGGGGGATGCAAACTGCGTAGACACCCTCGCGGTCTCCCATCTTCCTACGACGAGAGTTCAATTCTGGCTCGGGTGCCAACGCCGAAGAAATTGTGAAGCACAGAAAATATCAACGTTTAGGCAATGGTTGTATTTGAGGCTTTTGGTGTTGAGACTATAAGAGCTTGGGGTCAGGGACTTTATAGAGTCTGGAAATTATTTTGGTCAACTTTATCGTTAGCTATCCAATGCAACAATGTTGCCAGCCTTTTTGCTATTTAGTCTTATGAACAAAGTAATTAAGGTGTTGCTTATTCCTTTGATCATTTTTGTTTACTTGTTTTTCTTTCTCCATTTTAACTTTAGTAAGTATCCATACAAATGTAAAACTCACCTTCCGTCAGATAATAGAAATGGCTTCTCTGCTGTCGCTCGCGGAGGGGTCAATTCCAAATTATCTAAACAAAAAAGTAAGAAATTGATTTATTTACATTATTCTTAAACTTACACTTCTTGCTACGCTTTCATACTTTATCTACTCTGCTGATTATCATAAAATATCACTTTGTCACCTTACATCCAGTAAAAATTAAATGCTGTATAAAGCTGCAGATAAAAATTGTAAGTTTATATTTCGGCAACAAATAAACTAGGTTTTCAGCAAACTTTATTGGATTTGCAGAGTATTGATTTGTTTATCAATACTCACAAATAATTTAGTAGTTCAAAAAATGAAAAATGGATTCGAAGTTTCACAATTTTTGATTGTGGAGTATGTTTGTTACTCTCTTCCTCTAAAAACCTTTGAGTGGTCAACGGTGTGGTTACAATATTGTAAACAGATTGACACTTAAAGATTCCCAAAGAATTGAAGTCGTTATGAAGTCAAAATTCATGCAAACACTTTGCAGATCTATAGAGAATCCAGCAGAGAATATCTCTTTAGTCCTAAAAATGTTCATCTAAAATATTATGAAACCAAGTACCTAATCGCAATAGGTAGTTAGCCTGACGAGACATTAAACTATAATAGTATCGTTATTTTCTCGCTGGCGACTCGGTCATTAAAAGTGGGAGCGGTGCCATGAGTGTTTCTCTCTCTTTCCCATTCACAGGCCATACGGGATGACGTAGACGCCGCGTAGTGCTGTGTATTATTATTACCGTCGAGTAATATCGATAGTGTATTTTATAGGTGGCTGATAGAAACTAAAACCATGTGTAATGTAATATGTTTATTAAATATAAATAAACAACAATATCTAAAAATCATATTGTCTTTTTTTCCCGCACATTAGACAATGACTTACCCCGTCCTTATCAGACATCTAAGGTCATAATGAACAATATAATGTAGTTTTAGATTATTAGAATTAATCTGACCATATTTT
The DNA here is from genome assembly GCA_923062675.1 of Marasmarcha lunaedactyla. NCBI lineage: Eukaryota > Metazoa > Arthropoda > Insecta > Lepidoptera > Pterophoridae > Marasmarcha > Marasmarcha lunaedactyla. The sequence continues at coordinate 6,273,493 of OV281342.1, read as the reverse complement.
TTGTCTTTATAAAACCTAGCGTTAATTTAAACCAACTTCAACAAGTACATATCGAAATATATTGTATGATCAGAACTAAGACTGTCTTTGATATACATAATAAGGTTTTATCGATAACGGCGTTGCGCACTCGCCGCTAGCGCACAACCCTAGCGGACCGGGGCCTCGCGGATCACTTATGACCGAGTCTGCAGCGAGAAAATAACGATACTATAGGTACATTTAGGTTCTCATTGGTTTTTCGACGGTATATGCTCAGTTACATAAAATATATTTTAGATATAGTATAAGTAACTGATTTTAAATGTAAATAACAACATTACAATAGCTAAAAGGTATACTAGGTAACATACTCAAAACTCAAATACAATTTTTGCCAATTTTCTTTGCGATGTCTTCTAGCACTGATTTGGTCGTAATTCACTTAAGGTTATATAAGAAAATAACCTAAAAATGATTGCTTCAATCAAATAATCTAATCATTTCTGAAATCACATCTGCTTCAACTCACCGATTTCATCTCGTTTCTGTCGGCACAACTCGTCGGCGTCCAATTTGCTTTTATTTTTCAATCTGTAATAAAAGGTATATTATTCGCGCTGGCAACGTTTTATTACTTTTGTCACTTTTAAGCAAAAATTATGATGACTTTCATAATTACATTCTTAAATATTGTTGATTTATTACATACATTGTTATATTTATTACTAGGTTGCCGTACGAGACACCGGGTGAATGCACATTGCTTTAGATTTGTCAATTTTTATTCTTCGTTGCACTATTGATACAAAAACTGCGTTTATCAAAACAAACTTATCCTTGCAGCCAAACTATACAATCATGTTTAGTGAAAAGAAAATCAGCTACTTACTCAATTCATATAGAAGTAATTTCTGAAGCTGCAACTTAAAGCTGGGACTATATATTGTATCTAGGTCAAAAATGGGTTCCTGCAGGTCAAGCTTATTTTCACTGTTACTGAAACGATTCGTTTGTTGTTTTCTAAATGTAACCCGTGCTGAATGTAACCCACTTATTGTCGTAAGCATAAGCTACGAAGGGATTTAAGAAAAGAGGGAATGAATTTGGATTTATTCATTCGTCACTTCTCGAGTAAAAAAAATTAGACTTAAGTAGACCCTGGCTTTAGTAAACAGAAGAAAAAACCGCAGGAACATACAATGCCACATAATTCAGTACTTTGTAATGTAGTAATTCATTTATTTCTTGGCAATCTTATAGACAATACAGTTACAATAGGCATTACAAGTTAGATAACAAGTTCGCACTTATAGACGGCCTGTTTGGTGTTGAGGTAACTAGCCTTGCCTTCCATGCCAGAGGTCCCGGGTTCGAATCCTGGTAGGGGCAGATATTTTATAATAATTGCTTCCTAGTCATGGATGTGTATGTATGTTTATTTAAGTATATTTTTTTGTAATATTTATATATAAAAAAATATTTATGTGTGTTTATATATTTCTTAAGTTTATTTATCCGTTATCTAGTATCCATAACACGAGTTCTTAATAATACTTAATTTGGGCTAGATAATGTGGTGTGATTGTTAGAAATATTTATTTATTATTATTAATTATACTTTTTACATTGTATAAGATTTTTGTGGATAAACACAAAATTCCAACAGTAAAACAATAAATTACATCACATTTTCATAAGTCTACCAAAATTACAGAAAATTATATAGTGCATTGAATGCATCCATGCGCATAGCTTGGATAATAAAGTAAACAGTTATGTGTTTTTCTTTTTATCTAATAATTTTTGTTCTTGCGCCTCGAGAGACTTTACTCTACACAAATTATGAGCCACCTTGAAAACAAAATACCTCCAGGAAAGCCTAAGTCGGAAGCAAGTTGCGACCCAATGAAGCGAGGGTTTGAATTATCTTTGCCTTAGTAAACAGGGGACAGTTAACGAAACGTCAGAACCATCTTTCGTCTTTTTATTGTGGTTGAGTGATGTAATGTTAGGAATAACCATATTCTGACATTATATATTTTTTTTAAGATTTTAAATATAATTGATAAATTTTCTGGTATCAAGAAATAAATTATATCAATAATATTAGAAAATAGAGCAACAGTCTGTCAGTTGTCATAATAACAATAACGTAATCTCATTTTGTATAATTATTTGTCCAGTCATAAAATAAATTGCCCCAATGTTAAGTATTTTTAAATTAATTATAGGATAGGTACCTAGAAAATCATTAGTTGTTGACCGGACACACTGTATTTTTTGTACCAGCTAACTATAAGCACATTTTGAAATTATACAAATTAGGCGCGACGACGAGCGACGCGAGGAGGAGCAGTTAGTCTGTATGTAGATAATGCAGCGCGAGCCGAGCGAGTGCAGCGAGCGTGCCGCGGCAGCGGCCGGCGAAGCGCCAAAAAGGGATTTGCATTTCAGTACATAAACTACATACTCAAGAAATAACTCGATACAAAAAACTAAATGAACTTTCTCATTTCTAGCAGACTACTTGAATGCTCAAACGTATAAATTGATGTTCTCATGCAGTTTTACAAGACGTTTGTTATTGCAACTAATATTATTTGGAATTTTAATATTCGGGATTCGTATTTATGATATTGCGGATTATTAATAATTCGAATTTTTATGGTTCGGTATTTTCAAATTCGGCATATTAATTTTCGTAATTATAAACGTTCGGAATTTTGAAGTTTCGAAGAAGAAAAATTCGGAATTATGAAACACGGATTTTTCATTTTCGGAATTATAAACCATTCAGTGTTATAAAATTCGGAATTTTGAAATTCGTGATTATGACTATCGGAATTAAGTTTTTCGTATTTATGTAGTGTACTCCTTTTATTGACAACTTACCTTAGTACATTCTGATGAGTAAGAGCAGCCAATGTATGGTGCGGGGAAGGTGGCAGAACCGCCGGGATATTCGGTCGTCCGGGACCCTGCAGGACTCTGATGCCCATTCGGACTGTACTCCGACGAGACACCTTCTCATCAGCTCGTTCCGCTGTCATGTGAAAACAAATGGAGCTGTTAACTGCCATGAGTAGAATAACTGGTTTGAATAGGATAAAAGTATTCCCTATGGTATTCTCGGGCGCCCCAATTATACGTGCACCACCAAAAAAGTTGTACCTTACAACACGTTCAAACAGTCAACAACCGCATTTATTCTTTGACTTGCTTTTGTCGGCAGCTAAGCTCATTCGGGAACAATACTTTTAATACAGAAAAAAAGTATTTTTACGTAAACCAGACACCACGTATTCAAAATGCAAAATGATCGAAATCAAAAATATATCAGACCAATATTTGTAATCGTTATAATGACTAGAATAAATATTTACCAAAAATGTTATCCTTAGACATTGAAAAGTCGAGTTATCCGCGTCGTCCTCAACCGCCCTACTGCGTGTAGGGTGGTTTTAGGAAGTTAGTCATCGTTGTTAGGTTCATATATTGTCCCTCCCCAACCCCTCCGCAATGGCTTCCCTAAGCTTTGACGAGTTTAGGAAGAAGTACTGAAGGAATGTCTGTAAATGCTGATAAGTACCGTTTCTTAGATTCTCTTATCCCTCATCTCATGAAGTTAATGTCCACAATGGCCCCTCAGGCCACCCCAGTTCCCCAGACCCCTCAGGTCTTAGGCCCTCCCGCGTCCCCTTCCTCCAGTGACATGGAGTGCGAAGTAGACGCCCCTCCGCAACGCAAGCGCGCACCCGCGACCGAGTCATCCTCGGACGCCACCCCAACTGGCCCTGAGTCTCCCTCTTTTACGCTTGTTAAGAAGCGCTCTAAGAAGCGTTCGAAACAAGACCCGGCGCCCTCGACGCCCGTCCCCACACCCCCTGCGGCGTCTTCAACGCCAGCTGCCCCGGTGTCTTCAACACCCGCTCCGGCCCCAACTTCTATCAAGGCCAAGGTCCCACCACCCGTTTTCCTTCGGGAAAAGGGTAAATGGACTGAGGTTTCGACATTCACAACACAAGATTCATTACACCCGAGCGGCCAACTCGGGTGAATCTATTAAAATCTTAGTCTCGTCGATAGACGACTTTCGTGCTTTAACAAAGCTCCTCACCGATAAGCAATATGCTTATCATACTTATTCTCTGTCAGAAGAGCGTAAGATCAGAGCGGTACTCAGGGGAGTCCCGTTCGAATTATCGAACGAGGCTATCCTGGAGGATCTGCAGTCCCAAGGCTTCCCGGCACTCGCGGTGCATAAAATGCACAGCAAGTACGGGAGCAACACCCTCTCGCTTTGGTGGTTCTCGCCAACGTCCCCAAGTCCAGGGAGATCCTCAAAGGGGTTAGCACTATATGCGGCCTCTCTGGGATCTTGATCGAGGCACCTCATCGCCGCGGTCATCCCGGCCAGTGCCATCGGTGCCAGTTGTACGGGCACGCGGCGGCCAACTGCCGCGCACCACCCAGGTGCGTCAAGTGCCTGGTCCCTCATCTCACTAAGGAGTGCAATCGCACTCCTGAAACTCCCTCTCCTCCCGATTGCGTGCTTTGTGGCCAGTCCGGCCACACCGCAAATTACAGGGGCTGCCCTCGTGCACCCCGTTGTATGCGCTCCAATTCCAAGAGGGCGGCACCCAAACAGGCCCCGCGCCTTTCTCAAGAAAACTTTCCGCCGCTGCGTAGCCGGGTTGCTCCGGCTGCTAAGCCTACACAGTCCAGGCCTGCCCCAGAAAACTGGAGGCAGCGCCCCGCATCGAATCCCATCCCGGCTCCTCGCCCATACAAACCCACTCCTCAATCCTCCGTAGCAGACGATATGCGTATCGTCAGCGACGCTATAAAAAATGTCGATGTTAGTGAAATCGCAGTCTTAGCCCGTAAACTTAGGGCTTCACGTACTCCGACAGAGCGTTTGCTAGCTCTAGCGGAGCATAGTTCCCTTCTCAATTCATTATAGGTTCATTTAAATGAATTGATCCCTAAATCATGCTTCGGCCGACCTCTGCCCAGCCCCGGCTTCACCGGAGGCTGCCCAGAACGGCCACCAACTCATGTCCCTTTGAGCACCTTCAGTGCAACTTTCACTCCAGGCGGAAGGCCCGGTAGCGGGCCTCCGCCAGCGCACCCAACTTCCCGACGGGTGACGATTCCGATGAAGGCTAACGGTAATAACTACAGCCAACAGGTGGTCTTTAGTGGGTAGGTGCCATTCTGGTGAGTCCCACATAACCCTCCGCAGAGGACTTTACCTGCGGGCGGTATGCATGACGCATCTTCCACCTCCCTCCCGCGAGGGTGCCTCGGCAGCAAAAAAAAAAAAAAAAGACATAGACAGAAATAAAAGCCTTCAAAAAGAAATCAAACTCTCATTCTCGCTCCGATCGCCACGCGGTGCGGACGTGCAAGACCCCGTTCTCCGTTGATCGGTCCTTTCCCGTTATTCCGTGGCGCTCAGTCTACTGACGTCACAGTTTAGCGTGTTGGTTCCGTGCTACGGTTTTCAAGGTTTTTCTACTCCCTCTGAGTGCTATCGAAGTGCGATTTTTCTTTGCGACTAAGCCCCTTAGTCTTCAAAGTGCTGTGCTAAGTTGTGTTGTGCTTGTGCTGAGTGCAGTGTTGTGCCCAGCGTAAGTAGTCTGGTTTCAGTACAAAGGATACTTAACAGTGACAACGAATTTGTACTGAACCAGTCCTTTTTATTTTTATTTTATTTCTCTTCTCTATTTTATTTATTTTTCTCCTATTTGCATATTTATTTTTATCATATCTGTGTGTTTTCGTGTGTATTTGTCCTTTCTGTCGGTAAAGGTTGACCCTAACGCGGTCAACTCTTTACCTGCGTACCCTTTTTTTAGATTTCTAGGTAGCGGCCTTCGGCGTACTACGGTTAGTTTTAAGTTATTCTCCCCAGCCCCCCTACCGCTGGTAGGGAGGTTAGCCGCTAGGGTTCGCTAGGTTTTTAGGAACTAGGCATCCTGTGACATACTTATTTTATACTTATATTTGTCCCAAACCTCCCTAATGGATTCGCTAAGCGTTATTAACTTCGCGAACGCGTTCACCCAGGCGCTTGCTGCGGCAGGCGTCTCTATCCCGAAAGACATCCTAACGCAGGCCTTGCAGGCATCAATCGCGTCCCCGGCCCCTCAGGCCTCAACCCCGGCCCCTCAGGCCTCCAACGTCGAGACCCCTCAGGTCTACAGCTCTTCCTCGTCTCCCGCCTCGTCCGAGATGGACTGCGAATCGGTCGCATCCTCTCACGCGTCGCGTCGCAAGCGTACCGCTCCCGGGAGCGACTCCGAACCCGCGTCTGATACGTCATCAGATGCCGTCACCTTAACCGGCTCTCCTGAGCCCGCGTTTCAACTTGTCGCCAAGCGCTCCAAGAAGCGCTCGAAGAAAGCTTCGGTATCATCAATACCCGAGCCCTCCCCGGTGTCTTCAACACCAGCCCCCGCGCCGTTAAAATCGCTCAAAGTAACCGCGTCTCCGTCGGTCCCATCGAAGCCAGCGACGCGCTGCGCTCCTGTCCCGCCGAAGCCTCAGCTCCCTCCGCCCGTCTTCCTGCGTGAAAAAGCGCGCTAGACCGCGGTTTCAAACTTGTGCAAAGAGCACAAAATTAATTTAATTACTTAAAAGCCGCCAACGCTGGCGATACAATCAAAATTCAAGTAGCGACCGTCGACGACTTCCGATCTTTCACTAGGCTTCTGTTGATTAATCAAATCACGTATCACACCTACGCCCTCCCGGAGGAGCGTAAGATCCGCGCAGTACTACGGGGCGTCCCGTTCGAACTCAGTAACGAAGACATTCTCGAGGACCTTAAGTCTCAGGGTTTCCCGGCCGTAGCAGTGCACAAGATGCACTCCAACCGCGGTAGGCGTTTTCCTTTAGCTTTAGTAATCCTGTCAAATACTCCCAACTCGAAGGAGATTTTCAGAGAGGCTCGCACAATCTGCGGACTCTCGAACATCTCCGTCGAGCGTCCCAACCCCCGCGGTCATCCTGGGCAGTGCCACCGCTGCCAGCTCTATGGCCACGCAGTGGCTAACTGCTCAGCTCCCCCCAGGTGCGTTAAGTGCCTGGATCCACATATAACAAAGGAGTGCACTCGCACTCCTGAATCCACTTCCCCCCCTGCCTGTGTGCTGTGCGGCCAGTCCGGCCACACAGCTAACTACAGGGGTTGCCCGCGCGCTCCGCGCTCCACCGTCAAGAGGGTCGCGCCTAAACCGGCGCCGCCGCTCACTCCCGCTAACTTCCCGCCGCTGCGCAACCGGGGTCCCCCGGAAGCAAAGCCCGTTCAGCCGACGCCTACTCAGGCTCTGTCTTGGAGGCAGCGTCCGGCCGTCCCGCCTGCACCTTCCCGACCCATCCCAGCTCCCGTAGCTACCGTAGGGCCGAGTCCCACTTTGTCATCTTCACCTCAGTCGTCGTTGGCTGAAGACATGAAGACCGTGTTCGATGTCATCCAAAACGTCGACATTAACGAAATTTCCGTACTCGCACGCAAACTGCGAGCCGCCCGCTCTCCTCAAGAGCGTTTATTCGCGTTAGCCGAGCATCACTCGCTCCTAAGTTCGTTGTAAATTCTTTTACTTTTGTATAAATTCGTAAATAATAAATTATAATGTCTAGACCCGCGAATCCCGCGTCCAGTCGTATTAAACCCAAGGGCTTATCCCTAGTATCTTTTAACGCTCGTAGCCTTAGCACCAACCTTCCCGAGATTAAACTGTTCCTTCAGAACAAAGAACCTGAGTTATTCCTTCTCCAGGAGACATGGCTTACTCCAAACCGCTCCAGGGGATACGCTATTCCTAAGTACGCGTTTACTCGCAACGATAGGCCCAACTCCGACGGTTACGGCGGCACCGCTATATATTACAAAAGAGGCTTCCATTGCTGTCCTCTCCCTACCCCTCCTCTCCTCAACATGGAGGCCACTGTGTGTAGATTGGCTATGACTGGTCATCCGACCATCATCATAGCTTCAGTCTACATACCGTGCGGCTCCAGACCAATCCGCAGCGACTTTGAGGCCATTCTCGCCCTCGGCCATTCAGTCATTATGTTCGGAGACTTTAACTCCAAACATACTGACTGGACGTGCCTATCGACCAACACCAGCGGTATCGCTCTCCTCGACATCACTAACTCCCTTGACTTAGACGTCATATCCCCCATCACTCCCACTCACTATCCCAACAACCCGATCTATTCTCCTGACATCCTCGACTTTGCAATTATCAAGCGAATCAATCTTGATCTCAGGTCCATCGAACCGCTCGATGACCTAGGCTCCGACTATCGCCCCGTCTCCCTCGTGCTAGGCGCGCCTAACGATAACGTCACATCTCCTAAGACCTTTACCAACTGGAAAGGCTTTAAAAATACGTTAGTTTCAGCTTTAGAGGCACCGAACTCTCCGCTCGCGATTTCGCCCGACGAATTAGATAGCCCGATTAAAATGGATTCAGTAGTCGATACTCTCACTGATGCTATCAACTCAGCCATCAGTGACAACATAATCATTGCTAAGCAAGGCAAACCCGCGCTTCCCTTAGCCGTTAGCAATCTCATTAAAGCTAAAAACGCGGCTCTCCGGAGAGCCAAGAAATATCCCACGCCCGCATATAGAACAGCTGCGAATCAGCTTCAACGTAAAGTTAGGTCTTGCCTCGCGGAACTCCGAGACACTCAGTTTAACGATCTCATGGAGAATAATATCTCTCCGTCCCACAAAGCGTATTATCGAATGGCCCGAGCCTTACGCGTAGACTCCGCCTCTCACGTTCCTCCTCTCACTCGTCCCGACGGCACTATTGCCTTCGAAGTCGAAGAGAAAGCCGAATGCTTCGCCGACAGCATAGCGGCACAATGTTCGCCCAGCACGCAACCCGCGGATCCCTCCCACATCCAGGCGGTGGAGGACGACGTTCTCCGCAGAGAATCTCTCCCTATCACCGACGACCCCGTCACAGTCTCTAATGATGAAATCTTGCTTCTTATTAGAAAGCAAAAGTCCAAAAAGGCTCCGGGTGCGGATGGAATTTCCAACCACGCACTTAAGCACCTGCCACAGCAGGTGCTTACCTTGTTAGCTATCATCTTCAATGCCTGCTTCGACCATAGCTACTTTCCAAAAGCCTGGAAAGAAGCGACAGTCATAGGCATTCCCAAGCCGGGTAAACCTCTGAACGTCCCGGCTAATCACAGACCCATCAGCCTCCTCAAGGCAATGTCTAAACTTCTCGAAAGAGTCATACTCTCTCGAATGCGGAACCATCTGTTTCCAACGGATGGCGACCCTCTCATTATTCCCCACCAGTTCGGCTTTCGCGCTAAGCACTCCTGCCCTCAGCAAGTCCATCGAATCGTCGAGTACATTCTCGAAGGATTCTATCCGCATCGTAAAAAATCAATCGCGGTTCTCTTTGACGTAGCCAAGGCATTCGACAAAGTCTGGCACAGCGGTCTCGTTTTTAAACTCTATAAAATAGGCTTACCGGTTCGCCTAGTCAGATTAATCGCGTCGTTTCTTAAAGACCGTACGTTTAGATTCAAACATGAAGGCACGCTCTCCGCGCCTCGTCCCATAAAGGCTGGAGTCCCGCAAGGCTCAGTCCTCGCCCCTCTGCTGTACACCGTGTACACTAACGACATCCCCATCCCGCCGAAAGGCGTCGAACTCGCCCTCTTTGCAGACGATACCGCCCTTTACACTAAAGGTCAAAGGATCCCGTATAACATCACCAGACTCCAAAAGGCCGTAAACGCCCTCGGTGTTTGGTTTCAAAAATGGCGTATCGATGTCAACCCGGAAAAGAGTTCTGCTATTCTATTCGACCACAAACGTCGTAATCGCTACAACGATCCTCACATTCGAATGTTAGGTACTCCCATCCCCTGGAAGCGCAGTATTAAATACTTAGGCGTCACCTTAGATCAGACGCTTTCTTTCAAGCCACACGTCGATAGAGTAACGAAACTCGCGCGTTTCTACTTAAGCCGCCTAAATAGTATGATAGGTAGAAAAAGTAAAATGTCTTTTAGAAATAAACGTACGCTCTATAAGGTCTGCATTAGACCCGTCATGTCATATGCTTCGCCAGTCCTTGCCCACGCCAATTCCTCCGTCCTGTATAAGCTGCAGGTAGTTCAAAATCTCTTCTGCCGCAGGGCCACAGACGCACCTTGGTATGTGCGCAACGCGGACCTGCACAGAGATCTTGAACTACCTACAGTGCAACAGCACCTCAAAACACTCTCAGAATCGTTCTTCAAACGCGCCGAATCCCATCCCAATCATCTTGTTCGAGATTCAGTCTCATATACTGCTCCTGTGTTAGATTCGAAATTCAAAGTCGCTAGGCCGAGAAACGCGCACACGGGCGAATCCACGCAGTTAACTTTAGCTCTCGAGGCCCTTCAGGCCGCAAATCCTAATTCTAACGTAAATTCGAATTCTAACGTAAATCCGAATTAATGCAATTTTACTTTTCATTTTTAATGTTTTTATTTACTTTTCATTTTTGAGCTCCTTCAGTGCTATGTAAATCTCAGCGGGTGACCCCTTAAGGGCCCCGCTAGCGCGGCCTCTTTCTCCAATTGGCCGTCGCTCAGATGAAGGCTGAGTGGCAAAAATGCACGAGCCGACAGGGGGTTTTTTAGTGGGTATGGTTCTGGTAGGCGTCGGGACGAGTCCCACATAACTTCGATCGCGCGCGCGGAGTATGCGTCAGAGCATTTTTTATGTCCTCCTGCCCTTCCCGTGGAGGGGAACCAAAAAAAAAAAATCAATTTCAGTACAAAAAAGCAGTATTCCCGCACTGTAAGCCAACATAATTCTCCATAACAATTGTTGACAAACTGACATGAAAGGAAACTTGAAGCTGCGAAGGCTTAGTTGCATATTTTACTGTGATATAACTTTGACGTGAACCCTTTTAGCTTCGAAATCCCGAGAGTATACCTGCAAAGCTCTTTGGAACTAAAAGTATGTTGCGTATTATCAGTGCCTTTTCATTCTAGTATGATTATTGTTATAAAAATTATTCTAAAGAGATTTTTCTTTGTTATTGCTAAAATCTGTTTGATTCACAAGAAACGTTCACAGACCCTTGAATACAATTGTATTCATATATTCACGACTTATATATGTACAAGAATATTCATAAATTCAAAACTAAGAAACATACATAACCATGATAAAGGTTCTTTTGTAAAATTTTAAGTTAATTTATATGTATAGAAACTAACGTGGGGGCTGTTTATTAAATTTAAATATAAATAACTGTGTCAACAGATTGACTGCAGCGTGACTAGTCAAACTGTATACTTATATACTACTTTTAATAATTTAATAAGTAATAAATCCCCAGACAAACACACCAATCGTATGACGCTAAAGTAAGCAGAGCTTGTTAAATGGATGACCATACAGCGATGTGAAGGGGATTCCAGAATAAATATGTATGAATAAAAACAACTATGACCCGAGAATAAACATCATCATACAAAAAAAACCAGGACTCGAGCCTTGGAATTCTGGCGTATGAGGCAGTGCCACTTGATGATTTAACACGTTAGTTAGACAAATAAACTAACCAACTAAACAGTACAAGCCTTCTTGCATAGTTATAAAAAACGATACAGAATAATACATAATCATTCACCAGAAATAATCGGGAAAACAAAACGGTATTCATCGATTTTGACCTTGTCCTAGACACGTTTCGAAAAAGCTTTGAAGCTGAAATATTTACCTACCACGTTTACCGAACGTTTGAGCTCTCCCTGTATTTGGAGTTTTACCATCGCAACTGTCGTGAACATTGGAAACTAGTAGAGCACACCTATGTTTTTTCTATTTATAAACTACAACTCGTATGCAGTATGACACAATCCAAAAATAAATTCGTTTGACCGGCCAATAAGTGTCTACACGAATGTTCTATTTATATTTTTATATATTTTTTATTTCCTGTTTGTCATGATTATTAAAAATAAGTTATTAGCCCTTGCAAGAGGCGCTCGGGTGCTCATTTTTATTAGGCCTGAAAAGGTTGCGTTGGTCTTGCATGATTTAATTGTCCAATATGATCACCGGGAAGGTGCTTTATTCAAAATCACTTAATTTTATTTTTGTTAATTTACTTATTTTTTGATTTATTTTTAATTTATTGTTAATTTACTTACTGATCGTCTCGGTCGATTATAGTTATTTATTTTTGTAAAATTACGGAACTTACAACTTTATTTAAAGAGCCAGAACTACTATCAAATAACTAATGTACCTAAGCATACATTTATGACTTGTAAGCACTTTCCGAACCCGAGTTCTATTCAAAGTTGATAAGTTTCAGCTTATTAACGGTGTAGGTATACAATGCAGAACTTCGAATAGAGAGAACTAGAAATGGTATGCTAGCTAGTATCGCGAACCAAGCGCAGCTCCTATACGGCTCATACTCGATTTACGCAACGAGTCATCGTCTGTAATTGCTAGAAATTATTTGCCAAGAAGAAAGGAGCAATCTGGCACCAGCAGCACTCCAAGTAAATTCAAACAAAGGCATTTCAATTTTTATTTTTTTTGATAAGTTCTGTGTAGTGGTAAGTAGCCTTGCCTCATACGCCGAAGGTCCCAGGTTCGAGTCCTGGCCGGGGCATTCATTTGGTGATGAACATAAATGTTTGTTCTCGGGTCATGGTTGTTTGTATTTATATATGTATGTTTATTCTGGGTTCCCCCCAGTTCGCTGTATGGTCATCCATAACACAGGCTCTGCTTACTTTGGGCCCATACAGTTGGTGTGTTTGTTTGGGGATTTATTATTATTATTATTAGTTTTAATGAAATTGCTGCCAAGGCTTAGCTACAAAGTAAAAAATAATATTTATTTAACTATAATTAGACAGCCGCCCCCACCCGCCTGAAATTGAATAAAGCCAATGTAGCAATTGAGGTCCAGTTCCATGGGAACCGCTTATTAATTAAGAAACTAATAATTTAAAAGTGAAAACATTAATTACAAGTTTAAGTACCACTAAAACCTATTAGAATATAATGAGCTTCGAAAAATGTAGAATTTTTTTAGCAAAGTAATACTACCTAGGTATATGTGTAAATCATCTTGTAATGTTTATTCCTAAAGTAATCTTGATAAAATATAACAAAATTACCCAAACATATCACAATGCCATTTTTTACAGCCAGTCTCATTCATCTGAATACCTAACAATGGTCAATACAATGCAAAGCAAAGCTTTGATACAGAATACGCGTTGCTATAAATATTTACCGGAGAGAATATTGCCTGCGGGAAATGATAGGCGCTTCGGTGAAGCTTGTGAAGCACAAATTGCTAGAACCATGTAAGCATACAAAGGTATGTTGTGGCAAAAACTCATAAAGGTCCTGAATCTGCGAAATGTAATGATAGTAACCTTTTCAACACAGAAAACGTTATGTAAAATTATACTTCCTTCTACCTTTATAGATTAGTATTATATTTTTTATATTAATTATTTTTTTTTTATTAAAAAGTCTTGAGTTCTGTTTGTTTTTCAACGATACCATATACGAGTATATGAGGAGTCCCGATTATTTAAAGACACAAAAACGCTATGCGTTCCCATGGCCGTTCAATAATTTTAAATATTTCGGGTTAATATTGTAATCAAAACGTTATAATTTTGAATAAGAAACTTTATTTATACTATTTTCAAAGTCTGCAAACGAACACGCACCTGTGAGTAAGTGGCATGCGTGTCCACGGACACCATGTAGTCGTAATTTCTCAATATTGAATGTGATTTATATGTTGCATTATGATAAGGTTCAGAAGGCCTACTATGAACTATTATTGCGATTCAATTGACGACCTAAAATAAACTGCTTTGCTATTTCATACCACGACGTCAATAAAGCGATCCAGTTTAGGTTGACGCCAAATCAAGTCGGCAATTGGATCGCAAACTGTTTTAGTTCGTTCATTTTTCGTACCATGAGGTGATATTTCAACCTATATTGGATGACTTAAATGTCAAAGTAAGCGATTCAAAAAAAGTTGCTACTTTCTTGGCGTGAAGTGAATCGTTTCGGTTTATCTTTAAAAAAATGGTTGAAAATATAGGTAATTTAAGGTATTTCAGTTGGATATTTAATGTTTCTTATGTGTTAATGTGAAAAAGTGAGTTCTAGAGCTATTTTTTATTGTAGATGTCTGACGAATTAGTCTTTTTTATTTTCTTGGAAAATGATAATGAAATAAACACTACACTGAAACAATCTGACCCCTTTTATTTGGAAGATTAAGAATATACAAAAAGGATATCGGTTGTCTAAACGATTGGTATAAGAACTGTGTGATGAGCTGAGCCCATTGTTGAAAAATCCAACAAAATCAACTGATTTATCAGTAGAGACAAAGGTAGAAGTCAAATTGGGTGCGTCCTTAACTCGTCATATTCAATTTTTTATACGTCAACACTAAGGAAACCTTTAATTATTTGTAATTTAAAGATTTATATAAATTGCTATTATTTAATGAGTACTAAAACGGGCTTATGGTATATAATTTGACACTAAAAAGCGCAATTTTAAAATATATTTGTCGTTATTTTTACACAAAAAACACCGCTAAAATCATATCAACTAGATTTCGAAACGCAACGCATATGGTTCGAGTAAAAGAGACAGACTTATGCAACGAATGTACAGCGTCATCTCTTTCTCACACGCGGACCACAGACAAATCTCGATCTTTCATTCCTCCGAGAGCGATTCAAACGCCAGTTAGCTAAAGGCACTTCATGGTACGAATCTTAGCGATTCAGTTTAGGTACCTAAAGTGGATTGCATCGGAATTGAATGGCTAACTAAAAGTTGATGGTAGGCCTACAGATCGTTAGAATCAGTTGGAATTGCTTTTCTTCCAGTAATTGCCCTGGGATATTCCTTCCATGTTACCGGAATGAAACCACGTAAACTTAGTAATGATGGCGGGCAAAACAGGAAGGAATCATAGTACTGCCCCATACCAGATCTTAATAAAATAAATCTCCTGCCACATAAAGTAAATTTTAATTTTTTTGTACAAATTATCTCTAATCATGTGGGTTATTCTTTTGTGTTAATTATACATAACAACTTAGTAGAAAATTTATAGTAATAATGAATTATTATATTATATTATTATATTATACCTTTTATTTTCAGGTTGTGAAAGTTATTAACTACTTGTGTACTGTAAGATGTAAAAAGGGATTTTAATATCTACGTAAACTATGGAAATGGAAAATGTTGAACGTTATTTCAAAACCCAAAATTACAGGTTGTTCAAATATTTACGTTTGAATAGTCATTATTTTGTTTTATGCAGGTTATATTTCACAAGTCAATTCACTTATGAGAAGCATACAGTGTAGGAACATTCTTACGGCTTTATTAGAAACTAAAATCTCTGTTTCATTTTCTAATGGTGAATTACACAATTTTACCTCTAACAAAAGTTTAACAATTTACACATAACAAATTCTTTCTTCTTTATACATTAGTAATAACTTACCAATATAAGCTCTAACATCATAAGAGGTACCAATCGGGGCCCCGTGGTACTGCTTGGCTGGCACCAGCTGAACGCTTGGAGGTGCCAGCGGTGTCAATTCCAGGAGGAACGGGTAGGCGTTGGAGCCCAAGCGTTTTGTTAAGGCTTCCTGTGTGGATTAATAAAACTGTTATTTGTGGAATGTTTAAATAGTTTTTGGCATTTATGAACATTTAAATTATACTCAGCTATGTTTAAATTTATTGACAGTTTTTTTATTATTTGTGCTTTTGCCTATATTACACTGTAACTAAAAACACTGTTGAATAACTGACCTTTATCAGGCCTTACTGACTACGCTTGCGGCAAATGGCATTAGTCTTTAGACAGCAAGTGCCACAGACCATCTTTAACAAATTTACAGTATTTCACGGTAGAGCACAAGCTTTATTTTCGCATTTTATTAACAACTTTGAACTTACGCTATGGCACGTTTGGCAAACATGACGTCGTTATCCAATTTTAACAAAATTATAATTAAATATTTAATAATGTAATATTTCCTTTGGATTTAATGAAAATCAACTCATCATAAAATCTGACCAAGTCTTACATGTAATGAGATCTTCTTTGAAAAAACATTGTAATAACTTGTTTCAACTTGCTTGTCTTTTTGAATGTCAGAAGTCGTGCTATGACATATACATATTTAAATATTAGGTCTTTACCTATGAAATTGCCGTTTTTCACGAAATAAATGAAGCGTAATTTGTTTATATATTTTTTATTTCTATTAATCAAAATAATCACCCATGCAATCAATGCATCTTTGCCAACGCATTGGTAGCTTATTGATGCCTTTCTTGAAGAAATCAGCTGGACGGGAGGCAACAAATTCTTCAAAGGCATTTTGTACTGCCTCTCGGGTATTGAATTTTTTTCCCGCCAAGAAGTTATCCAAATTCTGGAAAAAGTAGAAGTCTGTAGGCGCAAGGTCTGGTGAGTACGGCGGATGATGGAGAACTTCCAACCCCAACTCTTGTAGCTTGGAGACCGTCTGCTGTGCAGTATGAGGTCGCGCGTTGTCGTGCAGGAGCAGTGGAGCCGAACGATTGACCAAAGCTGGTTGGAGACGTGCGAGCTTCTCCATCATTGTGTTCAGTTCTTCACAGTACACATCTGCAGTAATGCTTGTCCCGTTTTTACACCCGAATTACACCCGCGTTAGACCACCAAACAGTGACCATCACTTTTCTAGGGGTAAGTTTTCGTTTAGGGCATTGTTTGGGTGCTGAACCAGGGTCCAACCAACTTGCTGAGCGCTTACGATTGTCAAACAGGATCCATTTCTCGTCACAAGTAACAATGCGGTTCAGAATTCCTTCATTTGTATGCCTGCTGAGCAGTGCATGGCACGTCTCCACGCGTACTTCGCGCTAGCGGTCATTGAGTTCGTGGGGTACCCATTTGTCAAGCTTTTTTACCTTGCCAATTTGACGCAAATGGACCAATATTGTTTTGATGCTAACGTCGAAAGCTGCTGCTAATTCAGCCGTGGATTGAGTTTCATCAGCTTCCACAATTGCCTTTAATTCGTCATTGTCGACCAAAGTTTTCGAACGACCACGGGGTTCATTTTTCAGGTCAAAATTTCCAGAACGGAAGCGGGTAAACCAATAACGGGTGGTGCGTTCGTTTGTAGTGTTGGCTCCGTAAACGTCGTTGATGTTGCGTGCCGCTTGTGCCGCTTTGCTGCCAGGACGGTACTCATACTCCATAATTACTCGAATTTTTAACTTATCCATGATGTCGAAAAATTTTTGAATGCGTTGAAAACAAAACACTAACTATTAAACAAATGACGATTTTAGAAAAAGAATTCCATGTTTGTCAAATAAAATTAATTTGAAATTAGAATTATCAGTAAAAAAAAAAATATTTTCATTTGAAATGGCCAGTACGGCAAAACGGCAGTTTCATAGGTAAAGACCTATTATATCTCAATACATGTTGTTTATTTGTACCTGAACTTAGTGGACACTTTCCAGCCGGAATAATAAAAGGGAAACCTAGTCGAACATTATGATTGAAAAGTAATTATTTTACATTTATTTGAACACCTTTTGAATTCAAACAGATTATTCAACGATTTCTAAGATGACGATTACAAAACTGTACGACAAAGGCCCTTTTATCCTGTAGGAATCTATCGGATAAAAACATTTGCAAAACTCGAGGAAAATAACACAGAGAATAATTTTCTTGCAATATATTTCTAAAACAAAATTGCATTTGTTCGGTCGAATGTTTGTCCAGAGAAAAAAACAAGAGAATTTTATTTCTTGCCACCATAATAATATGCCACCGTTTTCTATTTAGATTGTTCTTCCACTGATAAAACAATAATATTCTGAAAATCTGTTTCAAAACAACAATGTTTTTGACGTAACCAGAATCATTATATAATTTGATTTTTCTATTTTATTGCCCAATGAATTATTGAATTATGAATATTTTACCAAAATTTTAGTGCTCCGTATTACAAGCAGGTTTATGCAAAAGGTTTATGTTCGATCAATGTAAGTATGTTACAAGTTAAAATTAAGAAACGATATTATTTATATCTAGCGACATCCATTAATTAAAATGTATCAACTCATAGACAAAACTCAAATAAACACATTCGCTTACGAGTCGTTTCTTTCTCAAAGCAATAGTCTAGCATATTTGTACTGCGCATGCCTTTCAAAAATATGCATTAAAGTAAGTAAAATAGTGTCTTCGTATGTTTCATAACAAAATGAAGACATTTTTTTTTTCAGTATCATTATTATAAATTTGAATCACTTTATTCAATAAGTTTTTGCCATTATGTAGTCAGTGACATGCTGCCGTTCCTTCAGAAAAGTTAAATTTGTGATTAAAGACTGCTAACTACAAGTAGTTTTGTCAGTCCTCTCTTGATGTCCAATACCAAAACATGTATCGCATTTTTCCATAGAGCAATTTTTTTAGGCTCGCTCATTTTATTAAACAGAAAAACAACTGAAAAATTACGGGACGTAGTTGTTTATGTTTCTGTTTATTTTCTTTTTATGGTCTCTTTTTCATAATATCTAATTCAGCCAGAAATTAATATTACAACGAAGTGATATAAGTTACAAAATTAATATACAAAATACGGAAATACTTTACTATAAAATTTTCAACGAAGCTCGAGGTGGAATTTTACCGCACTCCACGATTACTTACTTGCAAAGGCGTGTTTGGTTCTTTTTC
Source organism: Marasmarcha lunaedactyla (assembly GCA_923062675.1). NCBI lineage: Eukaryota > Metazoa > Arthropoda > Insecta > Lepidoptera > Pterophoridae > Marasmarcha > Marasmarcha lunaedactyla. The sequence goes on along the minus strand of OV281342.1, from coordinate 6,254,669 downwards.
TTGATGACAGTGTATCGGCCATATTTGTACTAGACTCATGATGGCTTCATTGCAGAATTTCAGTCCCATTACCTCTTCATCTTCGCGGCCATATCTGTAACGTAGCGAATATGGTGCACTTGAACTGGCTTACCTGCTTGCAGCCTTTGCAGTTTACACTTCTAATTGCTAGGTAATAGATACAGAAATCAATGTCAAGGGAACTGACTGACAGGTTCACGAATATGGACAGGTTGGATCATTCCGGATCGTGTTTGACGCAAAGCCACGTAATAGCCATTCAGCGTGGCGATGCGCAAGCGTTGGTTGGGATCGCCGATCTTGGCAATCCCAAGATCGGCGAGGGCGGCCACCCTGGCCTTTAATTCGCTGCCCAACAGGAGTCTTAGTTAATTTATAATTTATACATTTCAGGGTTATCTAGAAGAGATCACTCTTTTAGTGGTAAGGCCGCCCACGTTTTCATTCTCTATTTTTGTAATTTAGATCTAAGTGTATTTTAATTTTGTAACTGGTGTGGCAATAAAGTGTTTTTTTATGATTACTTAACCCTATTGCAAATGATAGTGTAAATTGTTAACTAAGTAGGATTAAGTAATTTATTGGTTAATTTAAATTCAAGTAAGTTGTAAAGTTGGTTCTATTTAATTTTAAATTTATATGGATTCTTTTTCCGTTTTTTTTCCTCAAAATATTGTATCTGTAATGGTGTAGCATCATTAACCACAAAACTATGTTGGCAATACTAGTAGACTCAGCAGTATTTAGTTTTACTATGAAATTTTGTCTAAACTTCCGTGTTCTTCATGACTGTACACTTTCACATTTTGAAGGCGAATGTCTTTGATTAAGGTAACATAGCGGAACAAAGGTGACAAGGTACTCAACAACGGACCTCATAAATCTTGTTACCGATCGCCTGATTTCACTTGTCAAATGTTTAAGTAAGATAATATACAATACGACACGAATACAAAGGAAACGTATGATATATATTTGGTTTTCGAGACCATGGTTTGCAGTGTGCTATATTTTTTTTTATGCCAGGGAGTAATATAATTGATATTGTTTATGTGGTAACGTATTTGTGGTAGTAATAGAGCTATTTTTCACGTACTTTCCGTTCTGTCAATGACTGTCAATAACACAAACACCTTGTCTGTAACTAGGAAAGCGGAAGCAGAAAAAATATGCTCACATAATTGTATAATATTGCAAAAACTAATCCACAACAGAAGTAAATCAATAACATTATATTGGGTGTAAAGTTTCTTTCAAGCAATATTATGACAACATCGGTAACAGCTGCTACCCTGATCATAGTTATACAGGTTTTGAAGGATATATTATTATTAAAATTCTCGCTCGTCTACCCTTTCTGTCGGAGAACATAAATACGATTCCTCGGAACCATTGTGGAAATAGAATTGCCAACACTGAGCCGGCGGATTATTTTATGACAAGATAGGGATGGTTTTGATAACAGATGTAAAAAACAGTCATTTAAATGTATAGTTGTTTTCGTTGAATTGATTCCTAGAATTCAATGATGTTTGCTTACAAATGAAGCATTAATTTTGAATAAGATTCATATCTACCTTCAACCCAATATTTTCATAAAAAATATTGTGGCCATGATACCTAAGGTCCGTATCAATAATCTTCCTTAAGTGACGCGCCATTGAGCTATATAACGAGTTATCTATATTGTTTTGGTACAGGAAATAATATCTTGATACGACGCATGATTTGAAAAAGGTTTTTTAATACAAATAGTAAAATTTTTATACTGAAATCGTTATATACTTATACTGAAAATATATACTTATACTTTTATACTGAAAACGTTATATTATATATATACGTTTTATAAAAAAGATACATAAATTATAGGCTTGAAAGATTTTACTCGTCTGATTTAACTTTTTTTACGAGTTTTACTAGCAACAAAGGCATAAAAGCCACGCCACTTTTATTTTTCTTTCTCGCTTTTTTGCGATTATCGTTGTTTTGGTGGGATAAAAACTAGGCAATTCCAGACCATCATCTATCTAAAGTAGAAGCATTATTTCCGTCACTGGGACTTGAAAGGGTACTATAATACCTATAATAATAAACTATAATAAACTATAATAATAAGGGTACTATAACTGTAATCTAAGCAATTGTTCGCTAAGAAAATTACGCGAGGCTGAATTCTTTAAAAGGCGTTAAGACTTATCTCAGACTTATCTTATGTTAATGGTCAAATAAAAAGCGACTTTGTTGTAAACTTCTTTAGTACATAAAGAAAATTTCAATAAAAAATAATTTTACACTAATTTTGATAAGATTCTAAATCTAAGTCCAAGAACGCTTTCTAGATTTTCTATAGCTCAATCAATATTTCAGGCTACAGGCCAAGTAAAGTTTTTCTTGTTTCTCACGTCGGTTAAAAACTATACTCATAATAATAAGTCCTTACCTAAAAGTTAAGGTCACTTGTCCATACAATTTCTTGTTCTCCAAGTGTTCAGCGTCAACGTGGAGGACTCCCTGTATTTTGTCTATCGCCCCATTCTCCACCACGAGATCTCTTGACGCCAGATACAGAGTCAACTTGTTATTCGGCGAGGATTTCTTGAACACCCTTGAAATAATAACACATCATTTGTATATATAAAGACCAAAAATAAATTCTGCACTACCAACAAATAATAATAATAATATCATAATAATAAATCCCAAGATAAACAGACCAAGAGTATCTACTCTTCCAGTTAACTTTTAAAATATTTTTTTTATTGTTTGCTTTGGAGAATACACAGTACATTTTTTTATTCATGTAAACGCAGGGACAATGTACGAGGGCAATTCAGAAACTAACCTCCGGTTGATTGAAAAAAATACACCAAGTTAAGTAAAAATATTTTAATATATACATCTTACAACTACATCTTTGCACTATTTTTCGACATAGTCTCCATAACGATTGAGGCACTTATCGTATCTCTTCACAAGCTTTGAAATTCCTTCTGCATAAAAATCACCCGCTTGTGCCTTGAGCCAGCCTCTTTGAGCTCTTCGTCGTCATCAAACCGCTGGGACCCGAGCCATTTCTTCATATGCATGAAGAGGTGATAATCGCTTGGCGCCAGATCTCAGAACAAACGCCGTGGTATGCTGACTTCCGGTATCGTTTTTTTGCACGATAACGCCCGTCCTCACTCTGCTCGCAGAACAACAGCCCTTCTTGAGTCCTTCAAGTGGGACGTTTTCAACCATCCACCTTACAGCCCAGATCTGGCGCCAAGCGATTATCACCTCTTCATGCATATGAAGAAATGGCTCGGGTCCCAGCGGTTTGATAACGACGAAGAGCTCAAAGATGCGGTCACAGGCTGGCTCAAGGCACAAGCGGGTGATTTTTATGCAGAAGGAATTTCAAAGCTTGTGAAGAGATACGATAAGTGCCTCAATCGTTATGGAGACTATGTCGAAAAATAGTGCAAAGATGTAGTTGTAAGATGTATATATTAAAATATTTTTACTTAACTTGGTGTATTTTTTTCAATCAACCGGAGGTTAGTTTCTGAATTGCCTACGTATTTGTTTATTTACAAATAAGGAAAATAACCTAATTATGTAATGTAATATGTGAAAAGAGAGCTTATTATCACAATTAAATGAATTTTAGTTAAATTTCTAATAGTTTCAATCAAACCTTGGTTTGGTAATATAAAAAAGTATTTTTTTATTGTCATTATTTAAGGCTTATGGTTTACATAATGCTCAAAATGTCATCTAGCGTTAAGTAGCTCATTTACTCTATTAAGTAACTTGAACAGATACGTAAATAAGAAAACTTTTTATTTACGAGACATGAGCATTATTTGTGTATGTGTGTCTTCCAACCAAAGCTTTTGTTTATCTATAAGTAACATTTTTTACACATTACATACCCAGCGTGGACAATAGCTTTTAGATCAACGGACAGCGTTTATCTATGGATTACTGTACTAATCCTTAGAAGATCCTAGAGAGGAGAGACCCGAGGCTGGCTGTCCGAGTAATGTCACGTGTATGTGGATACACACGAGAAAAAATAAGATATTTCATTATGTTGGACATGCATAGTAAATTACAATAGGTTCGAATAAGGGCATCTGAATTACCGCTTTGAATATTCAACGACCATTAAGATCCTTTGATAGGTAAATAGTTCAGAAAATACCTGAACGTAGCTTTAAAATTGTAAGTTCTAATTAAAACGAAAATGGCTTGATCTACCTACTTTAATTTTTAAAGATCCAGGAAATGTTGATAACATTTATGCGATTTGTGAGCATGATTTTTTGCTTAACGATGTATTTTAATACAAAAAATTATAAAGCAAAAATGATACAAATCTTCAATTCTTCATAGAAAACTGGCAGCTGACCCGTAGGATTTGAATGGTAGATATGCACTTTATGGTGTCTTTCGAAAAGTTTCTAGGAATTGTTGTCGGAACATAGGCTCAAACCTATTTTTCCGAACGGTAAGTAAGTCACCTAGTTTATATATGGTATTCTCAGACTTATCCTTAAATTAATATAAATATTCACTGAGCAGAACATCCGGTATTTTAATCAAGGTTTCATATTGGTTTCAATAATTGTCAACTAACACGTTATGTTTAATATAAGATCATTGTCACATAACATGCGTATCGCATAGTTAATATTTTACAAACTTGGCTTTCTTTTGCACGAAACTGTTGTGCTGGTATGGTAATTGTAATATTATTTACTTATTAATAAAAATAAGTGTAAACCTAAATTAAAAAGTGTACTTTAATAACAACGTTTAATATGAAGATATAGTTACTCTATTTGTTTGAGAGTCGAATTGGCTTATATTTCACTACTGAGAATAATTATGATAATGATTCAATTGTGGTTTTTCAAAATTGATTGATTTCAGTTCCATCTAAATCATTCTGTGCTTAAAATCTAAATCAGTTTACGGTAGGCCTTTATTAAGGCATCTTTTAGTCTCAATTGCAATACAATCACGTAGCTTGATTCAAATTATGGAAATTTTAGCTTTTCATTGCTATGATTTAAATAGCACGGACTCAGAAATTAAATTTAATGTAACTCACGTATGATTTTCAGTAATGGCTTGTTAATGAACGAATTTTATCACTTCATTTCAAAACTAACGCGAAAAAAATATGATGTACCAGTACCAGTTTCCGGAATCTAAATAGTTTCATTTTTTTTTATTCTGGCATAAACAGTCATTATATAAAAAACAGTGCTTAGATAACAAATTACATATTTCTGTAGACAAATAATGCCCAAATTAATTATAATTAAATTTAACAATTTTTCAAGTTCTGCATAAGTAAATAACATATATTATGTTAAACTAATGTAAGTAATATTCTAAGTACAAGTTCATAATGATTATCATAACAAAAATAAAACATACATTTTCTCAGGCAAACTTAGTTATTCAAGGCTTTAAACAGTTTCGATTTTATTGAATTTAAAGTGTTATCAAATAAATCAATTTCATAAAAATATTGGTCATATTTAAACAGCGAATGGTAAAATTATTTCGTGTATAATTTCTACGGTGACGAGGTGGTACAAAAATATTTAATTTTCTGGATGGGCGTACAGTTTATTTTAGAGAGTAATGTGGGGCATTCTCGCTCCGATTGTGACTAAGCCCCTTAGTCTTCAAAGTGCTGTGTAGTGCCCAGCGTAAGTAGTCTGGTTTCAGTACAAAGGATACTTAACGGTGACAACGAATTTGTACTGATCCAGTCCTTTTTATTTTATTTTTTATTTCCTTCTACTATTTTATATTTTCTCTTCTATTTTCATATTTATTTTCATCATATTTGTGTCTCTTCGTGTAAAAAAAGGACAAATCCTTTTTTTTCGGTAAAGGTTGACCCTAACGCGGTCAACTCTTTACCTGCGCACCCTTTTTTAGGTTTCTAGGTAGCGGCCTTCGGCGTACTACGGTTAGTTTTAAGTTATTTTCCCCAGCCCCCCTACCGCTGGTAGGGAGGTTAGCCGCTAGGGTTCGCTAGGTTTATTTTAGGGAACTCTAGGCATATTTTATATACTTATTTATTCATATAATTCCCTCCCTAATGGATTCGCAAAATATTACTAACTTCGCGAAAGAGTTCGCGCAGGCGCTCGCTGCGTCCGGCATCCCCATTCCAGACGAGGTCTTCACGCAGGCCTTATTAGCAATTAACGTGACCCCGGCCCCTCAGCCCCCAACCCCGGCTCCTCAGGCCAACAACTCCCAGACCCATCAGGTCTTTACCAGCTCTTCCGCGTCTCCCGTTCCATCCGATATGTACTGCGCGTCGGTCACGTCATCTCGCGCGTCGCGGCGTAAGCGTACCGCTCCCGGGAGCGACTCCGATTCCGATTCCGCGTCCGAACCGTCGTCAGGCGCCACTACTTTAACTGGCTCTCCTGAGCCCCCATTCACATTAGTCTCTAAATGTTCCAAGAAGCGCTCAAAGAAAATCGCGGTGTCTTCAACACCCGATACCACCCCGGTGCCTTCAGCACCCGTCCCCGCGCCGCTTATGTCACTCGAAGTGACCACGTCTCCGTCAAAGCCAGTGACGCGCTGCGCTCCCGTCCCACCGAAGGCTCAGCTCCCTTCACCCGTCTTCCTCCGCGAAAAAGCGCGCTGGACCGCGGTTTCTAACTTGTGCAAAGAGCACAAAATTAATTACTTAAAAGCCGCCAACGCTGGCGAATCAATTAAAATTCAGTTCGCGACCATCGACGACTTCCGGTCTTTTACTAGGCTTCTATCGATCAAACAAATTGCGTATCACACCTACGCCCTCCCGGAGGAGCGTAAGATCCGCGCAGTACTACGGGGCGTCCCGTTTGAACTCAGTAATGACGACATTCTCGAGGACCTTAAGTCTCAGGGCTTCCCGGCTGAAGCAGTGCACAAGATGCATTCTAACCGCGGTAGGCGTTTTCCACTAGCTTAAGTTATCCTCACCAACACTACCAACTCGAGGGAGATCTTCAGAGAGGCTCGCACAATCTGCGGACTTTCGAATATCTCCATCGAGCGTCCCAACCCCCGCGGCCACCCTGGGCAGTGCCACCGCTGCCAGCTCTATGGCCACGCAGCGGCTAACTGCTCAGCTCCACCCAGGTGCGTTAAGTGCTCCAGGCACAAAAGAGTGCACTTGCACTCCCGAATCCACTTCCCCCCTGCCTGTGTGCTGTACGGCCAGTCTGGCCACACAGCTGACTACAGGGGTTGCCCGCGCGCTCCGAACTCTTCAGCTAAGAGGTCTGCGCCTAAACCAGCGCCGCCACTCACTCCCAATAACTTCCCGCCGCTGCGCAACAGGGGTCCCCGGAAGCAAAGCCCGTGCAGCCGACGCCTACTCGAGCTCTGTCCTGGAGACAGCGTCCGGCCGCTCCACCTGCACTATCCCGTCCTATCCCAGCTCCCGTAGCTCCCGTAGGCCTGCGTCCCGCTCCGTCGTCTTCACCTCAGTCGTCGTTGGCTGGGACATGAAGACCGTGTTCAACGTCGTTCAAAACGTCGACATTAAGGAAATTTCCGTACTCGCACGCAAACTGCTAGCCGCCCGCTCTCCTCAAGAGCGTTTATTTGCGTTAGCCGAGCATCACTCGCTTCTAAGTTCATTATAAATTTTATTTTTTGTATAAATTCGTAAATAAGCAATGTAATGCCTAAACCCGCAAATCCCGCGTCCGGTCGTACCAAACCCAAGGGCCTATCCCTAGTTTCTTTTAACGTTCGTAGCCTTAATACTAACCTTCCTGAGCTCAAACTGTTCCTTCAGAACAATGAGCCAGACTTATTGCTTCTTCAAGAGACGTGGCTAACTCCAAACTGCTCCAGGGGATTCGCTATACCCAAGTACGCATTTATTCGTAACGACAGGCCCAACTCCGACGGTTTCGGCAGCACTGCTATTTATTACAAAAGAGGATTCCATTGCTGTCCTCTCCCTACCCCTTCTCTACAAAACATGGAAGCCACTGTGTGTAGATTGGCTATGACTGGTCATCCGACCATCATCATAGCTTCAATCTACATACCTAGTGGCACCAGACCAATCCGTAGCGACTTTGAGGCCATTCTCGCCCTCGGCCATTCAGTCATTATGTTCGGAGACTTTAACTCCAAACATACTGACTGGACGTGCCTATCAACCAACACCAGTGGTATCGCTCTCCTCGACATGATAAACTCACTTGACTTAGATGTCATCTCTCCCATCACTCCCACTCACTATCCGCCTAACGATAACGTCAACTCTCCTAAAACCTTTACCAATTGGAAAGGCTTTAAAAACACGTTAGTTTCAGCCTTAGAGGCCCCGAACTCTCCGCTCGAGATCTCGCCCGATCAAATAGATAGTCGGGATAAAATATATTCATTAGTCAATTCTCTCACTGATACTATCAACTCAGCCATCAGTATTAACGAAAAGGTTGCTAAGCAAGGCGTACCCACGCTTCCCTTAGCCGTTAGCAATCTTATTAAAGCCAAGAACGCGGCTCTCCGGAGAGCCAAGAAATATCCGACGCCCGCCTATAGATTAGCTGCGAATCAGCTACAACGTAAAGTTAGGTCTTGCCTCGCAGAACTCTGAGACGCTCAGATGAACGATCTCATAGCGAATTACTCTCCGTCCCACCAAGCGTACTAAAGCATGGCCCGAGCCTTACGAGTAGACACCGCCTCTCACGTTCCTCCTCTCACTTGTCCCGATGGCACTACTGCATTCGAAGTCGAAGAGAAAGCCGGATGCTTCGCTGACAGCATTGCCGCACAATGCTCGCCCAGCACGCAACCTGCTGATCCCTCACACATCCAGGTGCTGGAGGACGAAGTCCTTCGCAGAGACTCTCTCCCCATCACCGCTGACCCCGTCACAATCTCTAATGACGAAATCTTGCTTCTCATTAGAAATCAAAAGTCCAAAAAGGCTCCGGGTGCGGATGGATTTTCCAACCACGCACTTAAGCACCTGCCTCAACAGGTGCTTACCTTGTTAGCTATCATTTTCAATGCCTGCGTCGACCATAGCTACTTTCCAAAAGCTTGGAAAATAGCAACAGCCATAGGCATTCCCAAGCCGGGTAAACCTCTGAATATCCCGGCTAATCACAGACCCATCAGCCTCCTCAAGGCAATGTCTAAACTTCTCGAGAGAGTCATACTCTCTCGAATGCGGAACCATCTGTTTCCGATGGCGATCCTCTCATTATTCCCCACCAGTTCGGCTTTCGCGCTAAGCACTCCTACCCTCAGCAAGTCCATCGAATCGTCGAGTACATACTCTTCTACCCACGGCGTTTTAAAACGGTCGCAGTTTTCTTTGACGTAGCCAAGGCTTTCGATAAGATCTGGCACAGCGGCCTCGTTTATAAACTCTACAAAATAGGCTTACCGGATCGCCTAGTCAGAATAATCGCGTCGTTTCTCAAAGACCGTACGCTTCGATTTAAACATGAAGGCACGCTTTCCGCACCCCGTCTCATAAAGGCTGGAGTCCCTCAAGGCTCAATCCTCGCCCCTCTATTGTACACCGTGTACACTAACGATATTCCCATCCCGTCCAAAGGCATCGAACTCGCTCTCTTTGCTGACGACACTGCCCTTCACACCAAAGGCCTCAGAGTCCCGGGACTCATTACCAAACTCCAAAAGGCTGTAAATGCCCTCTGTGCATGGTTTCAAAAATGGCGTATCGATGTGAACCCAGAGAAGAGCTCTGCGGTTTATTTCGACTTCAAACGCCGTCGAATCGCCGACAATCTCCACGTTAGAATGCAAGGCTTTCCCATCCCCTGGGAAACCAGACGGTTTCTTTTAAACCTCACGTCGATAGAAAAACGAAACTCGCACGTTTTTACTTAGGCCGCCTTTATAGTATGTTAGGTAGACCTAAAAACACTCTCAGAATCGTCTTCAAACGCGCTGAAACCCACCCCAATCCTCTAGTTCGAGATTCAGTCTCATATACTGCTCCTGTCTTAGCTTCGAAATTCAAAGTCGCAAGACCGAGAAACGCGCACATTGGCGAACCCACGCAATCAACATTAGATCTCGAAGCCCTTCAGGCCGCAACTTCTAATTCTAACGTAAATTCGAATTAATTCAATTTTTATTTTTCATTTTGAGCACCTTCAGTGCTATGCATTCACCTTCAGTGCTTTGAGCACCTTCAGTGCTATGTAAATCCCAGCGGGTGACCCCTTCAGGGCCCCGATAGAGCGGCCTCTTTCTCCAATTGGTCGTTGCTCAGATGAAGGCTGTGTGGCTAAAAATTGCATGAGTCATTCAGGGGGTTTTTTAGTGGGTAGTGGTTCTGGTAGGCTCGGAGCGAGTCCCACATAACTCCGATCGCGCGCGCGGAGTATGCGTCAGAGCATTTTTTATCCTCCTGCCCTCTCCGTGGAGGGGAACAAAAAAAAAGAAAAAAAAAAGGGTGAATCCAATTTATTATTAACTTATTTAAATAAGGTATCAAATTGCTTACGACGATTTTGTAGAGACAAAATTTTTTTTATATTTACGTAAGAAATTTTGAGTAGTGAATTTTATGAACAATAAATTCTTTATTTATTAACAAATTTATTTGTACTTGTAAGTTGCCTCATACCTCGTCTTAGTTATGTGAATTAATAATAAATCGACAGTTATGTACATAATACGCAAAGGAAACAATGCAGAATAAATGATATCCCTATAAACACATTATTCTCATCGTCCAACAGTAAGCAAATGTGATCCGATTAATTTATTATTTAATTTATAATTTATTTTTAATATCGAGATAATTTATAACTGCAAAATTATATCGAACATGGCAATAAAAAAGATGGCTATCGTCACTGTTATAAAAATACATTTATGACTTTAACATTGACGTTTGAATTTCAATTTTATCTGTTTACTTCGATTTTGTTATTCATTCATTTCTCTGTACAAAAATACTAGGTACTGAAATTGTTACTAGAATGCTTTGTGCATAGCTTAAAAGACTGCGACGAATAATAAACTTCGTGTCTATGCTGATCTAATCCCCCTTCACACACACCGCCGATAACTATACACGAACACACTGACGCGTACATAATTAATCATATTGTGCATTATTTTCAAGCCAATAAGCATAGTTTTGAGTTTGATCTGTGGCCCTGTGAAAGTCCCGTTGTTGGTGATAATTCGTTGAAGTGAAACTTTAATATTAAGGCAAAAATAAGCAGTCCAAATATTATTTTTTGAGTAAGTTAATATCTGGATCACCCTCTTTTCGGACTGTTTACAAAATTATTGCAGTGACAGTCAAGTGAGTGAACGGCTTTGACATTTAACGTTCGGACATTGTCAAGAGTTGACTATGTATTTTTTTACATTGCGTTTCAGTGTAGTGCTTAGTTTGAAGTACATCGACGCTATTCAACACCGTGAACAGACTGGTTTGAATCCTACATTATCTTTTTTTATTTTTTCTTTTATTCTTTATTTTGTGTATAAAAAAAAATTCTTAAAATGTCTGAAAAATCGAACTGCGCTTGTTGGTCTCTAAACTTTCTTTCTGGCGATTCAACTGTGCCCTGTTCAAAGTGCTGCCTGCTCTATCATGACAAATGTGTTTCTAATATAATGAAGCAACCTATTATCAAAATCAATGTTTCAAAATGGGCATGCCCTTCATGCAAACCCAGAACTGGGAATGCAGATGGAACTCCAGTACGGGCTAGTAAAGCAACGTTACAAGTTGAAATTACGAACATCACAACGAGGAAGAAACCTTCACCAGTGACGACACCTACTGGTGATCTGAAGGACAGCAGCCCCGTCTCGTCTTCCCAAGTGCAACAAATTGTTCAGAATGCTATAGATGAACTCATGAAACATTTGAATAGTACTTTGGCTAGCTTCGTGAATAAGTAACTCAAATCTATGAAAGAGGAAATGGGGGAGATAAAGACTTCTATGAACTTCTTAACTCATCAATACGATGATATAAAGAAGGTGGTATTGACAAAATTGGACGTTGTCGATAAAATTAAAAAGGAAAATGAAGAATTAAAAATTACCATACGGGAATTGGATTCGAAACTTAATATCTTGGAGCAACAATCTCGATCATCTAACATTGAGGTGCAATGTGTACCTGAATTCAGAGGAGAAAATCTTGTTAACACAATCATGAACTTAGGAAAGGTGATATCTTGTGCAGTTATTGAAACCAATATACACAATGTAACACGTATTGCCAAAATGAACTCGTCAAATACACAACCTCGATCCATCGTTGTGCAGTTTGCTAGCCCACGACTCAGGGACACTTTTCTTGCCACATCCATTAAGTACAACAAAAATAACCCTACTAATAAGTTGAATAGTAAACTTCTTGGTATAAGTGGCACTCAGGAGAACATATACGTGGTGGAACACCTGTCACCTGGAAACAAAGCTCTCCATGCTGCAGCGAGACTCAAGGCCAAAGAGAAGAACTATAAGTATGTCTGGATTAAAAACGGCAAGATCTTCATGCGCAAATCAGACGATTCCGATTTTACATATATATAGAGCTATGATGTATTAAACAAATTAGACTAAATTGTGATAATTTAGTGGTAACTTAAAAGTATTAGTACACCAAAATTTAAATTCGATCAATTAAAAATTTATTACCAGAATGTAAGAGGAGTTACATCAAAATTAAATTAAATATACTGTAATTTAATGAACTGTGACTATGACATTGTTGTGTTATCTGAGACTTGGCTTAATGAGAGTGTCTATGATAGGGAAATATTTTGTGATCGTTACGTTCTTTATGGAAGGGATCGTTCAGTAACTTCTTTTAATAGCAAAACTGAAGGTGGGGGAGTGTTGATTGCTGTTTCAAGTAAATTGAATTCTAAGCGTATTGTGGATTATGAGAGCAAATGTGAAGATGTTTTTGTTAAACTTAATATTTCGGTAAATAATAAAAATATTAATATTAGGTCTTCACCTATGAAATTGCCGTTTTTCACGAAATAAATGAAGCGTAATTTTTTATATATTTTTTATTTCTATTAATCAAAATAATCACCCATGCAATCAATGCATCTTTGCCAACGCATTGGTAGCTTATTGATGCCTTTCTTGAAGAAATCAGCTGGACGGGAGGCAACAAATTCTTCAAAGGCATTTTGTACTGCCTCTCGGGTATTGAATTTTTTTCCTGCCAAGAAGTTATCCAAATTCTGGAAAAAGTAGAAGTCTGTAGGCGCAAGGTCTGGTGAGTACGGCGGATGACGGAGAACTTCCAACCCCAACTCTTGTAGCTTGGAGACCGTCTGCTGTGCAGTATGAGGTCGCGCGTTGTCGTGCAGGAGCAGTGGAGCCGAACGATTGACCAAAGCTGGTTGGAGACGTGCGAGCTTCTCCATCATTGTGTTCAGTTCTTCACAGTACACATCTGCAGTAATGCTTGTCCCGTTTGGCAAGAAGCTGTGATGAATTACACCCGCGTTAGACCACCAAACAGTGACTATCACTTTTCTAGGGGTAAGTTTTCGTTTAGGGCATTGTTTGGGTGCTGAACCAGGGTCCAACCAACTTGCTGAGCGCTTACGATTGTCAAACAGGATCCATTTCTCGTCACAAGTAACAATGCGGTTCAGAATTCCTTCATTTGTATGCCTGCTGAGCAGTGCAAGGGACGTCACCACGCGTACTTCGCGCTGGCGGTCATTGGGTTCGTGGGGTACCCATTTGTCAAGCTTTTTTACCTTGCCAATTTGACGCAAATGGACCAATATTGTTTTGATGCTAACGTCGAAAGCTGCTGCTAATTCAGCCGTGGATTGAGTTTCATCAGCTTCCACAATTGCCTTTAATTCGTCATTGTCGACCAAAGTTTTCGGACGACCACGGGGTTCATTTTTCAGGTCAAAATTTCCAGAACGGAAGCGGGTAAACCAATAACGGGTGGTGCGTTCGTTTGTAGTGTTCGCTCCGTAAACGTCGTTGATGTTGCGTGCCGCTTATGCCGCTTTGCTGCCACGACGGTACTCATACTCCATAATTGCTCGAATTTTCAACTTATCCATGATGACGAAAAATGTTCGAATGCGTTGAAAACAAAACACTAAATATTAAACAAATGACGATTTTAGAAAAAGAATTCCATGTTTGTCAAATAAAATTTATTTGAAATTAGAATTATCAGTCAAAAAAAATATATTTTCATTTGAAATGGCCAGTACGGCAAAACGGCAGTTTCATAGGTAAAGACCTATTATTTGTCTGTGTGCTGTATATTTGCCATCACCGCTGAAACCAAACATACTTGAACACTTCATTGATAATGCTAGCAGGGTTTTAGAACTAGAGGAAAACTTTATGGTATTAGGTGACTTTAATCTAGGTACCTTACAGTGGATTAACAATAAAGGATCATTAATCGATTCTCCGTCCCATATTTCCTGTAATATGGAAAGAATGCTTTGGGACTTTATAATGATTAATGATCTTAAACAATTTAACATTGTACCTAATTTGAATAACCGGATACTTGACTTGCTTTTATCATGCATACCCTATTGTGTTCACCTACAGAATGCATCTCATGTAGTATCTAACATAGATCCATCATCCTCCACTTGAATTTTTGATATCTTTTGAGAAAAACATAAATTTTCTGAAATACAATAATGTAGAAAAATTTAACTTTTTTAAGGCTGATTATACTAACATTGCGTTAGAATTAAACAAAATTAATTGGGATAAAACTTTTCGTTCTCTGACAGTAGACGAGATGGTTTCTGCATTTTATAACAATATTGATGATAAAATAAATAAATATGTCCCAAAAATTAGATTTAAAAGTGTGAAATACCCTCCATGGTACTCGAAAGCGGTAATAAAAAGACTAAAAGAAAAATATAAGTTAAGAATGAAAATGAGAAGATATTATAATCCAATGGATGAAATACAATACAAAATAATAAAAAAGCGATGCGACGAGCTAATACAAACTTGCTACAATTCATAAACTTCCTTTATCGAAGCTCAAATTAAATGTAACCCAAAATATTTCTGGAGTTATCTAAAAATGAAGAGGGGTGGTTTAAGTAACTATCCGGCAGAAATGTCTTATGGTCATGAAAGTTCAGATAAAAGCAATACTATATCAAATTTCTTTGCTTCACATTTCTCGTTGGCCTATACCTTGCCTTCACTAAGACGTTTTATTGATGAAAATGTTATATGTGAGAGCAATAACCTTCTGCGTACTGTACAAATCACTCAAAATCAAATTAAAAAAGCTCTGAAACTACTAGAGAAAACGAAGGGTGCGGGCCCAGATGGTTTTTCACCTGTGTTTTTGATCACATTAGCTGCTGAACTATCTGTTCCTTTAGAAATAATATTTAACACTTCTTTAGAAAACGGGATCTTCCCAAAGGTTTGGAAAGAAACAAAGATAGTACCCGTTTTTAAGGATGGAGACAAATCCTTAGTTTCAAATTATAGACCCATAGCCATTTTATCAATTTTAGCTAAAATATTTGAATCTTTTATTTGAGAAAAATTCACGTGGCAATCATCACAATCAGTTGATACTAGGCAACATGGTTTCGTTAAAAACAGGTCGACGGCAACAAATCTTGTTGAGTTTACGGAAGAAATTGTGGAAGCAGTCGATGGTAATGCACAGATTGATGCCGTATACACCGACTTCAGCAAGGCTTTCGACACCGTCAATCAAGAAATTTTAATATACAAATTGCAGAAGTATGGAGTGTCGGATCCCTTGTTGAGCTGGTTTCGCTCATATCTCTGCAATAGGCTACTAAGAGTGGTTATTAATGGGTATGCTTCGGAACCGTACATAACGACCTCAGGAATCCCACAGGGATCGCATCTTGGACCGCACCTCTTTAATTTATTTTTGAATGATATTTCTAAGTGTTTTAAGTATTCCAAAGCTTCCAGCTCTTTTTGCTGATGATCTCAAGATCAGTAAAGTTATCAAGTCACTGAACGATTCCTATCATTTGCAAGATGAATTGAATAATTTGGAAAGTTGGTGCAAGCTTAACGATATGTCACTCAATGTAAAAAAATGCAAACATATTAAATTAAAAAAAAAGAATGTGTTCCCTACATCGTATCACTTAAATGGAGTTATGTTGGAAGAAGTCAAGTGTATACGTGATCTTGGAATCCATTTTGATACTAAATTGAATTTTAACACCCATATAGATAAAATAGTCCATAAAGCTTCAAAATTATTAGGTTTTGTTTTAAGAGAAGCAAATAATTTTAAAGACCCAATGACTAAAAAAATAATGTACAACTGCTTAGTGAGAAGTCATTTAGAGTAATGCAGTGTTGTTTGGTCGCCGCATTTTAAAGTAAATGTTGCTAGAATTGAACGTCTCCAAAATAAGATGGTTCGGCATCTTGCGTTTAGTCGTGGAGTTCTTAAAAAGATCAAAACATATGAAGAACGACTGTCATATTTCCACATGAACTCCCTAGAAGAACGAAGAAGTTATTTGGACTTAGTCTTCCTTAAAAAATTATGCACCGGTGTATTTAATTGTCCCGACTTGCTAAGCAGAGTTAGATTTCGTGTACCAAATAAGATTTCAAAACCATGTCAGCGACAAATCTTTTTTTCATTACCGAATTGTCGCACAAACCTAAGAAAATTTTGCCCATTGTCACGAATGTATACCCTGTATAATCAGTATAACAAGGATAACTTAGATATTTTCGCTTCCTCGAACTTCAAGAAAATTATTCTCGAAAAAAAATATCTTTGACAATATACATACAGCCTTTTAAATCAATGCTTATTAATTCTGCTTCTATATTGTGTATGCAATAAAATCACAAGTGAGTGTGTTGTTATCTTAGTTTAGTAAAATTCTGTGCATGCTGTGATTTCCTGTAAGTGATAAGACACTTAGCATTAATTTAGTTATGATGTAGTTATTGTTGTATTAGTGTACTTGTTGTTGGAAATCCTAATAAATAAATAAATAAAATAAAAATAAAAAAATCTTTTTTTATGGCTTTGTGAATCAAAAGTTCATGTTCGTGATTCTATTTTATTAAGAATATTGAATTTTGAAAAACTTAGATACATAATAAGATATCTCAAAGATAAGAATTTTCTAAAAAATATATATTATTAACTGCCTTATAAATATTATTTTATTTTATTTTATTCTCAACGGAAAACTTACAGCTATAAGAAAATAATTTTTTTGGTATTTTTACTTTAAGATCTGACGAATATCATTTGTGTCAACAAGAATAATAACTATGGGGAACACAAAATTAAAAAAATATGAATAAATAGATTTATTTTTATATGCGTAGTAGTTACTTATTTCCTAAAACAAAAAATGTTTTACCTCACACTACAATAATCATTATAAATGTGGAGCAAAAAAGATGAGATAAAATTAATTCATACCTTTGTGAATTGATAGCATTATCCGTTGTCATATCGGTCCGCGTCATTAAGCCGGCTGTGAAAAACGAAAATACAGTATTAATCAATAAATAGATAACAGCCTACAACAGTCATTTAAAATATTGGGAAAAAGAAAAGATAATGGGCTTAATTGGATATTTGACAAAATCTGAACATTCAAGTTTTTATCATTTGTTTAGAAAATATAAGTTATTTGAACCCTAAAAATGTTTTTAAAAATAAAGTTTTGAATGTAATATCGAAGTTATATAGATTATTAAAACTTAATTTTTTATATTATTAGCTTACTGACATTAAATTTAACAATGTTTATTATGACAATATGCATGTAAACGAATTATCAATGTAGCTATTTATCCAAGCGCTGACTTGTAAACTGTAATACTCGTAACTTGTAACCTGTAAACTGTTGATAAACTATTTTAATATGTAATAATAACAATTTTGTATGGGCCCTGTTCCAAGCCTTGTTACGAATTGTGTTAGGTCCAGTTATTATATAAGAGTATGTTTATATTTATATCATGGTTCACTAAAAAGGTCCAGACCTCCTTCGGCCTCGGAAGGTTTACCTTGTGCTGCGATCTTGCAAGATTTGTTCTTGTCCAGCAGACACTTCTTATATATATTATCAATCCTTGATAACTCCACTGAGTTATTATTATTAATTTATTGAGTAAGTGCCTACCAGATTAATATTTGTAGTGACAGTGAACGAATGATGTAGTTTGTAACGCTGTTCGACATGCTTATGAAGAACAGTTTATGTTAACAGCTCTGAGGTAGCATTTTGAAAGACTCTCTAAATGTGTTTTTGTGTAATCAGCAAAATTGAATGACAATAATTACATGACACATTACACAACTATAATCGATTAGTTATCACCTCAACAAATCCATCTCACATAGTTACATAATCAAGCATTGAAGGAATGCTTGGTTAAGGGCCATGGTTTTCCATAGTTTTTATGAACTTTATGAACCCAGAATCAAACACCAGTACGTCGATTGAACACATGATTACATGATGAAAGATTAATTGTCTTGATTATGATTGTAAATAAGTTGTTTGGTTAATATAAGTTTTATTCCACATCAAAAAAATAATTGAATGAGTTGAGTATTAAGCAACTCGACTTTAATTAAAATAACAAATTAAAAAAAAAAAACCGGATAAACGAAAGAAACAGCCAGTGCAACGACTGGAACAAAGGCAGTTACAACTAAAGCTGACATTATTAATTGATAATCACTAAATAGCTATATATTTTTCAATAACAATATGAAGGTAAATTTCAAGTATAAACAAAGATTTTTATTTTCTCGATTAAGTAATTTCCGGAAACAAACAGAAAGAACAATTCTGTAATCAGGTTATTACATGAAATAGAAATATAGAAAAAAAAATAAGTGGAAAGAAACGTATTCCTGAAAAGGTATTTTTAATAAGTTTACAAAAAATAGAGCCCTAGTTCCACGCGTTTATGATTAGGATTATACATAAAAGATAACTTTGCCCGTCGTTATTATTTGCAAGCTTTCAAGCGACATATATAAGTGTCAACAGAAAACATTTGGCAATGTTTATTACAGATTTTTGACCTTCTTCTTTTTGAAGTCTTCGGCTAAATAAAACACTGACAATGACTGCCATAGACAACGCGCAGTCTAAACCAGCTACTTTTTAGTGTCGGGAGAGCACGATTGCAATTTCATTTAATTGCCATAAAATACATTAAATTTATGAATACGAAGCGGTTTTCTAAGTATGTTTAGGTAAAAGAATATGCTTTAATAATAAATAATAATAATAAATAAATATTTTTAACAATCACACCACATTATCTAGCCCAAATTAAGTATCATTAAGAACTTGTGTTATGGATACTAGATAACGGATAAATAAACTTAAGAAATATATAAACACACATATATAATTTTTTTAATATATAAATATTTGAAATAAACTTAAATAAACATACATACACATCCATGACTAGAAAGCAAATATTATAAAATATCTGCCTCTACCAGGATTCGAACCCGGGACCTCTGGCATGGAAGGCAAGGGTACTAACCTCTATACCAAACAGGCTGTCAAGGCTTTCCTTATTTATTGATTTTTATAATACATCTGCTTGCTTAATATTACTTATCTACCGTACCGCCTACGCTTATGCTTTGAATCGGCCATACCAAACAATATCGTTTCGAGTAGGACCTCAATCTTCCTCGTTGTATCTATTTAGTAATTTACTTAACAGTGTGCTGTGATCTGACTGAAACCGTCTCCAATGTTTATTTGAAATTTAATTTGCAATATGTATTGCATCTTTGAGCTGTAACTACAATAGGGTTTGTGTTCAATCCTAGTTTGCTCCAGGCACGCTGCTGTTCAGAACAAAGCCTCGTAGAGACCCAGTTTTGAAGTAATTTATTTAATTTGTTCACCCTTGTAAGAACAGTGAATCATAACTCGAAGAACTGCTTGTTACGCTGAAAACTTCTCTAATTGTTTTAAATTAAACGAGGGAAAAAATGTAATACACAAATTGTATTAAATTATGACTGTTTTGATTAAAATTTGACATACAATGTTAAATTATATGTTAAATTATATGTATGCTGAAAATGTATAAGGAATTGCACCCTTTATGTCACATTAATCAGACTTCATTCCTATTAAAAAAATTTAATATCCGATTAAATGAAAAGAATATTTATCATTTTTATAGTTCTTTTAGGTAATGTTTTATCAATCTTTAAAACCTATCCCATTAATTTCGAATCAATAGAGACTACACGGCCACAGGTATGCGACTAAATAATGAAAGTTATATTACGAACGCGCTTCTGACGTCCAAGTCCTAGTCTTCATGATCTCTTATCAGGTTACCGAAAGAAAATGAATACTACTAATAAGAAGAGCCTTTATTCAATATTACCATTAGCTACATAAAGAACATACACGAGTATTAAAATAGGTAATTCTTATCTGTCAGAATAAACAAAACATTTTTATTAACATGAAATCTGAGTTAGGCAAACAATAAATAGCCAATGTATAACAATATTGTATAGCTAGGCGATGAAAAGAAATTCAATTGGTTTTTTATAGATTCTGAAGTTATTTAACACATTGAATTATGTAATATCTTTTGATAGAAAACATATTTCTCTGAAGAATCTTAAATAGCAGCTTATTTTATTAGAGAAACATGCTCTAAGCTTTCAAACGGTATTTTAATACAAAACTATTGTTTTATCTCCAATGAAAATACAAAAAAAAAATAATGAACATGCAATAAAAGAAAGAAATGTATAATGTGATGTGAATGAATATGTATGCTATAAATTAAATTTTACATAAAGTTTGTTTAATCTTATCTTATGACTAAAATAAATAAAATGCTCATCGGAAACTGTTGGTAAAACAAGTTTTTCATTAACTGAGTAAAGCTGTTCAAATTCAAATATTTATATTTCAATATTGACAATACTTTGTACTTGTTGACGTCACCTCTACCACCGATATAGTATCGCGTTTCAAAACTATTACATAACTAATGTTATAAAGCCGTATGCCAGTTTGTTTGTCAACAACACGCGTCATCTTTACAAGCTATGAACATGCATTTTTTTTAGGGATACAAAAGTACATAGGGAACGATACTTTCTTTTATCTAGATAAAACGTGGATACGAACTCTAACAAAGATACGAACTATCACTTTGATTTCAGATTTAAGCTCTTAATATTTCAACATGCATGGCATGATGATCTAGAAAATTGAGTCTTCATGTCGGATTTTATGACAATACAATTATATAAAAAACAAGAGCACGTTCATACTTAAAACATTTTATTTAAAATACAGCAAAGCATCAGTAATCACCTTGGTGTTGCTGGCGTCCATGGACGGTGATGATTACTTAACACCAGGTACCCAAGGGCTCTTTTTCCACTTATTCCCTGAGTTAAAAAAACGATACATTTTGGTATGTATTTGACTACATAATATACTTTTCAACCACCTCTTCGCAAATTTCCAAAAACCTTTCGCGGTACAACTCATTATTTTTCGCATATTCAATTACCGGTGCTGTCCTATCTACGTTCAAGTAATGTTCAAAAGTTTCTGGATCATCGAATACTTTTTGAGCAGATTTCGGATCCATTAAAACGTATGGAAATATCATTATAGCCATCACTACGGCAAACAGTCTAGATTTATCACACCATGCACGGAATTCTTCGTAATCGTAATTTAAATTTCTTAATTTTAGCTTCGTCATGTCGTCAACGTTTTCCATAAATACTGAAAAATAATACTTATAAACGTCTTCTTCAAATTTTACTCGAAAATTTCTGTTAGTCGTGAGGTAGACAAATTGAGTGACATCAAACGATGGGGGTGTATAGCGTATTAACTGAAAATCTAAAATAATCGCGTTTTCCGGAACTCCATTATCGCATTTAAACATCAAATTATTTGACCACAAATCTCTATGAATCAATGTATTAAAAGTTCCATCATGGGGTCTCATAAATTCACAGGCCTTTACGAATAGTTGTCTTAATTTCGTTTCCAAATTTGGAAAGTTCTTATATTTTCTGGAAAATACTTTCAAAAAGTTAGCATTTAATGTTGCACCTGTTCTAATCCAATCTGAATCTTTAAATGTAAATTCTTTCATAATATGTGCATGCTC
Organism: Marasmarcha lunaedactyla; assembly: GCA_923062675.1. Lineage (NCBI taxonomy): Eukaryota > Metazoa > Arthropoda > Insecta > Lepidoptera > Pterophoridae > Marasmarcha > Marasmarcha lunaedactyla. Next base: position 6,232,424 of record OV281342.1, on the reverse strand, counting down.
ATCCAAAAAACAGTAGGGTCGACCGATTATTTTGCTTTTTTGACTTTCGTAGTTAGCAAAGGTTGCATGGAACCTAGCAATGGAAGTAATAGCCACTTGAACGTGACATAAATCGAAAGGCTCATTCGGCATTGTTACATATCCTTCATAATCCAAGTCTGGCATAACAATGACATTTTCGTTCATCAAATACGCCCTTGTGCACCAAGGATTTATACCTGCAATAGTTGTATTGTTATTAAAAATACGAGTAAAAATGATCGTTCAATTTAATCGATACCTTTATGGATAACCATGGTAACGAGTAAAAATGTAAAAAAATATATTTAAAAGCGATCCAGTCCGGTTAAATAAGTGTTTTGTTTATGAAAATGAATTGTGACAACTTAAGGAAATATTGGCTGAGTTCCTTTTACGTATTTCAATATAATCTTAATGTAACTTACCATCTGCAATATTTAACTCGTCTAAAAGCTTGAACATGAAGGCCTCCGTTTTAAAAACATTTATTTGGTGAATAAATTCAGATTTCGGTTTATTATTCAACGGCACAGTTTTAACGAAAAGTTTGATCCTTTTCACATAATCGTTTATTTTAACGTGTAGGGTCAATCTAAAGTGATCTCCCAGAAATCCTGACATTCCCTCAACAGCTGTCTGTATTTCTGTTTTTATCAACTGCCAGGATACCTGGATTCCTAGGGCTTTTTTCAGAACTTGGTGCAACTCAGCCTCAGACAGAACATCACGAAGTCTGTGGTTTTCCATGATTCCGATAGCCTTATTGTACGTGTGATCTATTCAGAGTGAAAGATATAAATATAAACGAATCTTCTGTTTATTATTGACTTTCAAGTGTCAGAATAGTAACCATTGTTTCTTGATAATATTAGTATTTGAACAAAAATAATTTGCACAAATTTAAGCTTTATTATCGTGTAGCATAAACCACAATTAAATACAAGCGTAATTCTTACAAGTTTGAACCGGTAAATATACAACAATGATAACAGTATTAAAATAATAAACGTTTGTTCAGTTAAGGTAAGGAATAAAGGATGTTCCGTCAGATACTTTTGGGCTAATAATACTCAGTTTTGTTTCATTCGAAACAAGAATATGTTACATATTTCTTCGATAGTTTACATTACGATTTAATAGTGTTACAGTATTAAACGCAAATAAGTAATTAAAATATTTAATTTAAGAAAAAAACTAACAAATTTTTTCCAATCGCCCGCAATTTTGTGATACACACATAAAAAAAGTCCGCGGTTCGATAGCAAAATTGACATATTTCTTCTAGTGTGAATAAATTATTAAAGACTGGAACTATTTAATTTAGACTCTAATATTTAAAAACACATCATTCTATTATGAAAAATTTCTATATTCTTTTTATTTTTCTTAAAATTTTTTTTTTATCTCTATGAAATTGTTATTTAAAGGAATGCGGAGTTTTAATAAAAGTAAATAATTGTTTTTAATATTTATATGCCATTATTTATCAAATCAAATCAAATGAATTTATTTGCGAAAAATTTTCTACAATTAGTATTTAATTAAAATTGACAGTTCTACATTTCGTACTGTTAAACAGCGTGCAAATATTTATAAGAAGTTAATTACAAAATGATTTACTATCTAAAAACCTATTAAATAATATCAAAATAGTATTTACAAATATTGTTATTTAAATGTTATAAAAATATTACAAAATATTATGATTCCTAAACTTATACATATAGATTCATATAATTACAATTCATCAGTTGTGTAGTAACATTTTTGTATCGATAAGTCAGATACTTTTCCTTTATAGTCATGAAAATTTAAGTTTTTATAATTAAAGGGCAACTTTTAAATTTATTATGCATATCGATAGCCATACAATAAACATTTCTAGTAAATAATGTTAATTTTCTAGGCGGCATATACAGCTTTTTACTCAAAATATCTTTATTTTAGTTCTTAAAATCATGACATTACCTAGTTCCTTAAAATATTCCTTATATTTTTTTGCAAACAATACCATTTCGAATATGTACAAACTCGGCAAGTAACTCAGTGAGTAACTTTGAAACAGCTAAGAAAGGCCTGCACGGATCTCTGAAATCTGCTCTACAAAGTGCTCTAACACATTCCTTCCGACACAAAAATACTTTCTGGATGTCTACAGAATTTCCCCATAAAATTAAACCATAGCGCAAGACAGATGAAACATAACCATGATAAGCTAATTTTGCCGCTTGTTGACTTACAGTTCTTGATACGAATACCTGTGACGAAAACAAAACTATTTAGTTTTTTACATAAATTACTTATATGTGGTTTCCAGCCACAATACTTATCTAGAGTTATTCCTAAAAACTTGGTACTATCTACCTGCTCTATTTCCGTGCCTCGAGATGTTAACCGAATTACATCAGCTTTACTTCTGCATGTCTGGTATTGCATAAAATTTGTTTAATTCATATTAATTACTAAATTATTTTGATTCAAATAATTAGTAATAGAGGCGAGTGCTTTATTAGATTCATGTTCCAGAGATTTCGTATTTTTCGCTGTTATGTTTATTTCGGTTTAAGTCCGAAAAGCCGGCAGGCTACTCTAACCAGGTGGTGTCGTACTCCCGGAGAGCAGCGTTCAGTCGTTTTGGTTACCATTATTTATCCTGGATGCTCTGATGATTTCATCGATAACAGCTGTCTTTTACAAATAAGTTGTGATAGAGCCTTGGTACTGGATCAAAAGCGTTCGAACTCTAATCATTATTCCAATGTGCCGCCTTGCTGAACATCACAATGGCTGTTGTTTGCCTTTCGGCATTCCCAGGCCTTCTTCAGACACGCGTTGGTTATCAGGGTGCATATTAATCTGCCTTTCGTCATTCACCGTGTATTCAAAGGTGCTCGCCAGGATCGCCTTGATCGTAAGCCAAACAATTACGTTAATAATTAAATGAATAATTGAATTAATTTGAAGCAATTAAACAATATTAGACTTTTCTTCCGTGACCGCGGACTTTTTTTGATATGTGAATATATCTTATCTAGTGTTTCGTCAAAAATAATTGTTTACACTAAATTGTCTTAAAAATTATTTTGCGAACCTAGATTGATTTACGCATTTACTAATTAAATTGATCTATTCGATTTGACTAATTGAACGAATCAAAAAAAGACTTAATTTGTTTAGTTTCGAAAAAATTATGATGGGTCGTAATATTTTGTTCTTTATGCCTAGTAATATCTAAGTTGCGATATAATCGCGACTCCCTATGAATTTGTTCCATAGCATAAAATAACGGTTTTTTTAGTAGCTTTACTAAAATAATAGAAGAATACATGATTACATATTCAAATCAACGTAATCTTGAGCAGTTGATGTGGTTAATTGACGAGTTTTCCTACGCCTGCCTAACTAATCCAACCAAAATGTGAGTAATTTGCATTGAACTATCACTTTGTCACCAACATCACTACCAAAATATGACCATACAATATTTAGCTTCAACATGATGTATGTGTCGCGTGTTTTCAATCTATTTACTACTACGCATATAATATATTACTTGTTCTAGTTGAGGACACTTTAATCTTTTGTCTTCCACCTGTAACATTGTTTGTATTCATGTACTTGATACTGTATCTGAATGCTGATATAAATATCTGGGTTGCAGGTCACGGGCCCAGTAGTGTGCTTGCCTAGACGAAAAAAATATTCTGAATTTCTAATAGGTATTTGGTATGCAGCCTAGAGTTTAAAACAAACAGTAAAAAATAAGAAATCTACAACTTTCTCCAATCTATCTACATAAAAACGAGTTTCATTTTGTTTCTTGTTCAAGGCGATAATCTTTTCTTCATTATTTTGTTTTTTAGAATGTTCAACGTAGAGTTCACTATAATCATCTGTACTTCTACCCAAATACTTTAATAAACTAGAATTATATTAAAAGTATTTGTGAATTTGTTCGATGATTATTATTTTTTAACGAAAACAGAAAAAGTTAACTTAGTTATTCGATATATTTCCGAATATAATAATTTAAGAGTAATTGTATGTTAACGAAAGAAAAAGCCAAGACAGACTGGTCAGCCTGAACAGGTTAGGAGATGATGATTATCAAGAGGACAATATTATTTGATCCTCTTAAATCGAATTAATCTTTTGGCTTTTTAATGTTTTATCTTTATTACGTCTTTATTATTCGATCTACGAATAAATTATAAATTTGGAGGTTACGCAATAATTATTTTCAATCATGCTCAATTAATATTCGGTATTCATGAATAACATTTGATCCTCTTTTTAAATGATTGATGCTGTTTTTCTTGATTGATGTTTTCTATGAAGTTTCATAATAAGCTCCTAACAAATACACTTTGAACTACATTATAATTAAACTTTAAAACTATTTAATCAATCCAAAAATATTTTTGGTTATTATTTATAATGAAAAAATCTCTTTAAATTTTCGCAGTTTATGTGGGTGACTAATATCAGCCCGCCGTTAGTCGTTTACCAAGGCGGCTAGCAGCATGCGGTCAATAACCAAACAGGAAGATAGGTGGCCGTGTTTATTTATATATTTTACAACTTATGTATCCACAAAATACAGTTTAATTATCACAAATGGGATCAAATATATACTTGTACAAATACTATTTATTTCATAAGAAATATCTTCCAGTAGGCCTGGCACTGGAGATAATACTAATGGCATAACAACAAAACCATGTGGCTTTTTCATCTTTTCATCTCTTTCACTCTACTTGTAAAATCCGTTTCGCCTCACGAATTATTTGTGGTAAGGAGCTCCATCGTCTAACCGCATGTATTGTGAAGCAGTATGAAATTTGTTTTGTGTGGAAGCATTCGTACAATAAATCGTTTACTTGGCCCCACCGATTCCTCCAGGGAAGGAACGGTCACGTAGATAAGATCGAGAAGCTGGGGAACATAGAACATAAAAAAGGAGGCAGAGTATCCTAATGTTTCTGCAAAGGCAGCTGGGTGCCACTGAAATTACTTTCAAAATTGGAAGACATGGTCAAACTTCTTAAGGCCCAATGAGCAGTAATAGATACGTGTAGTTTATACATTTACAATACAATACAATACGATACAATGTAATATATACATTTGTAAGCGCTCCAGTTTATTTAAAAGCTCCTCTGTGGAATCTAAATAGCAAGCTTCTGCATATCAACAGTAGGTTGGATAAGGGTTACACTTTACTGCAAAGGTTTGTACACTTTTAGATGCTTCATCATGTATAAAATAGTTTTAGAATTTTGAGTCTACAACTAGTTGATATTTTGAACTGCGGTATTGTGTTCAATCGTCCATCGTCGTGTAAATAAACATCAACTTTTTGTAAAATTAAACATTTTAAAATATATCAAGTGCCTTTACATTGTTTACTTTTCCATACTTGATTACAATTTAATAAAAATAAGTACCTACTCAAACATAATTTATTGAAGAAAAAAATGGATTAAAATACGTAGGCACAAAATACGTAAATCAAAATTTAAGTGACACAAAAATAATTTAGACACATCGAAAAAATTGTCCTAATTTGTTATATTTAATGCTCATTTCATTTGCATTACTGTTTGGCCCAAAAAGTAATTATGAAACATAATTATAAAAATACAAAATCCTTTATTGCAAAAAATACGGTACAGGTCAAGTTCTTAATATAAAATAGAATCTCATATTTTACTGTCGTGCAGCATGAAATCTTAATAATAGTATTTTTACATCTTACAGAAATCCAATTTAGTATTCAAATATGCATTAACACTAATTTAGGGAACTAAACCACACGTTCCCACAGATGTAATTGTGGAGACCAGGTCGCGGCCCACGGCCCGACAAGAATTTTTTTTTGTTCTCCTCCACGGAGAGGGCAGAAGGAATTAAAAAATGCTCTTACGCATACTCCGCACGCGCAATCGGAGTTATGTGGGACTCGTCACTCCGAGCCTACCAGAGTCTATATCCACTAAAAAACCTCCTGAATGACTCGTGCAATTTTTTGCCACACAGCCTTCATCTGAACGACAGCCAATTAGAGAAAGAGGCCGCGCTAGCGGAGCCCAGAAGGGGTCACAGGCTAGGATTTACATAGCACTGAAGGTGCTCAAAGCACTGAAGGTGAATTAGCACTGAAGGTGAATGAGCAGTGAAGGTGCTCAAAATGAAAATAAAGATTTAAAATAAAATAAAATAAATATTAAAGAAGTTAAATTTATTCGAGTTAAAATAACAATTTAAATTTGCGGACAGAAGGGCTTCCGATGTCAGTCTGGTGGAAGAGTACGCTTGCGCATTCCTTGGCCTAGCGACTTTGAAATTCGAATCTAAGACAGGAGCAGTATATGAGACTGAATCTCGAACTAGTTAGTGGATTAGGATGGGTTTCGGAGCGTTTGAAGAACGCTTCAGAGAGTGTTTTGAGGTGTTGTTGTACTGTAGGCAGTTCAAGATCTCTGTGCAAGTCCACGTTACGCACGTACCACGGTGCGTTTGTGGCCCTGCGGCAAAATAGATTTTGAACTACCTGCAGTTTGTGCAGGACTGATGGTTTGGCGTGGGCAAAGATTGGCGAGGCATATGTCATAACGGGTCTAACGCAGACCTTGTAAAGTGTACGTTTGTTTCTGAAAGACATTTTACTTTTTCTACCTAACATGCTATTTAGGTGGTCTAAGTAGTGAAGGGCGAGTTTCGAAACTCTATCGATGTGTGCCTTGAAAGAAAGCGTCTGGTCGAAGGTGACGCCTAAGTATTTAGTACTGCGCTTCCAGGGGATGGGAATGCCTAACATTCGAACGTGGGGATCGCCAGTGGGATGACGGCGTTTGGGGTCGAAGCCAATCGCAGAACTCTTGTCTGGATTCACATCGATGCGCCATTTTTGAAACCATACGCCGAGGGCGTTTACGGCCTTTTGGAGTCTGGTTTCAAGCTGCTGTGACCTTTGGTGTAGAGTGCGGTGTCGTTGGCAAAGAGGGCGGGATCGACGCCTTTCGGCGGGATGGAGATGTCGTTGGTGTACACGGTGTACAACAGAGGGGCGAGGACTGAGCCTTGACGGACTCCAGCCTTTATGGGACGAGGCGCGGAAAGCGTGCCTTCATGTTTAAATTGAAACGTACGGTCTTTGAGAAACGACGCGATTAACCTGACTAGGCGATCCGGTAAGCCTATTTTGTAGAGTTTATAAACGAGACCGCTGTGCCAGACTTTACCGAAAGCCTTGGCTACATCAAAGAAAACCGCGACTGTTGTTATGTACTCAACGATTCGATGGACTTGCTGTAGGCAGGAGTGCTTAGCGCGAAAGCCGAACTGATGGGGAATAATGAGAGGATCGTCATCCGTTGGAAACAGATGGTTCCGCATTCGAGAGAGTATGACTCTCTCGAGAAGTTTAGACATGGCTTTGAAACCTCACCTCGGTGAGTGCAGCAACAACAGGGTTGAGCTTACCGCGGTCGATTAAATTCGATAGTGGTTCGCGAAGCTCGGGCTGTTTTTCTGGCTGCGTACCTGACGCTTGGCGCTTGCTACGTAGTCAGAGACTCGCTCTGCGGTCGGCCCCGGCCGGTCGTAACGTAGTCAATCCCGCACCCTGTGCACCCCTTGAATTAAAAACCTCACCTCGGTGAGTGCAGCAACAACAGGGTTGAGCTTACCACGGTCGATTAAATTCGATAGTGGTTCGCAAGACTCGGGCTGTCTTTCTGGCTGCGTACTTGACGCTTGGCGCCTGTACGTAGTCAGAGACTCGCTCTGCGGCCGGCTCCGGCCTGTCGTAACGTAGTCAATCCCGCACTCTGTGCACCCCTCGCATTAAAAACCTCACCTCGGTGAGTGCAGCAACAACAGGGTTGAGCTTACCACGGTCGATTAAATTCGATAGTGGTTCGCAAGACTCGGGCTGTCTTTCTGGCTTGCGTACTTGACGCTTGGCGCCTGTACGTAGTCAGAGACTCGCTCTGCGGCCGGCTCCGGCCGGTCGTAACGTAGTCAATCCCGCACTTTCAGTGCAACCCAACTTCGTCAGGTCTACGGCCGGTTTTTGTTGTCAATTTATTGACGACACACTCAGTAGTAGACTCGCGTTTGATCAGGTGGATACTTAACGGTGACAACTAAGCCTGATAGCGTTGCCCCGGTGCACTTCCAAGGCCCTTCAGGCCAAGGAGAAACCGGCTGACCCGATCCCATTGCACTTGGGCCTTTCCCAGGGTGACGGTACAGTGCTGTCCGAATTAGGGGCACCACTTAGAGTCGTCCCCAGCCCCCCTACCGCGGGTAGGGAGGTTTAGGTGCTAGGTTTGCGTTAGGTGCTAGGTTTGCTAGGGAACCTAGAAATTTTTTTACATTTATATATTATATATTGTAGGACCAAGCCCTCCAATGGACCTTGTAAACATCCTTAGGTCGTTCGCCCAGGCGCTCGTTGCGTCCGGCGCCAACTTATCAGACGACATAATAACGCAGGCCTTACAGGCATCTATCGCGTCCCCGGCCGCTCAGGCCCCAACCCCGGCCCCTCAGGCCTCCAACATCCAGACCCCTCAGGTCCACAGCTCTCCCGCGTCTCCCGCCTCGTCCGAGATGGACTGCGAATCGGTCGCATCCTCTCACGCGTCGCGTCGTAAGCGTACCGCTCCCGGGAGCGACTCCGAACCCGCGTCTGATACGTCGTCAGATGCCGTCACCTTAACCGGCTCTCCTGAGCCCACGTTTCAACTTGTCGCCAAGCGCTCCAAGAAGTGCTCGAAGAAAGCTTCGGTATCATCAATACCCGAGCCCTCCCCGGTGTCTTCAACACCAGCCCCCGCGCCGTTAAAATCGCTCGTAGTAACCGCGTCTCCGTCGGTCCCATCGAAGCCAGCGACGCGCTGCGCTACCGTCCCGCCGAAGCCTCAGCTCCCTCCGCCCGTCTTTCTCCGCGAAAAAGCGCGATGGACCGTAGTTTCAAACCTTTGCAAAGAGCAAAAAATCAGTTACCTAAAAGCAACTAACGCAGGCGACACAATTAAAATCCAGGTCGCGACCGTCGACGACTTCCGCGCGTTCACCAGGTTACTTTCTCTAAAACAAATCGCTTATCATACCTACGCCCTCCCGGAGGAGCGTAAGATCCGCGCAGTACTACGAAGCGTCCCGTTCGAGCTCGCAAACGAAGAAATCCTCTACGACCTTAAGTCCCAGGGTTTCCCGGCCGAAGCAGTGCACAAGATGCACTCCAACCGCGGTAGGCGTTTTCCCTTAGCTCTTGTAATCCTTACCAACACTCCCAACTCGAAGGAGATTTTCAGAGAGGCTCGCACAATTTGCGGACTCTCGAACATCTCCGTCGAGCGTCCCAACCCCCGCGGTCATTCTGGGCAGTGCCACCGCTGCCAGCTCTATGACCACGCAGCGGCTAACTGCTCAGCTCCCCCCAGGTGCGTAAAGTGCCTGGATCCTCACATCACTAAGGAGTGCACTCGCACTCCCGAAACCACTTCCCCCCCTGCCTGTGTGCTGTGCGGCCAGTCCGGCCATACAGCTAACTACAGGGGTTGCCCGCGCGCTCCGCGCTCCACCGCTAAGAGGGCCGCGCCTAAACCGGCGCCGCCGCTCACTCCCGCTCACTTCCCGCCGCTGCGCAACCGGGGTCCCCCGGAAGCAAAGCCCGTTCAGCCGACGCCTAGGCTCTGTCTTGGAGGCAGCGTCCGGCCGTTCCGCCTGCTCCTTCCCGACCCATCCCAGCTCCCGTAGCTTCCGTAGGGCCGCGTCCTGCTCCGTCATCCGCACCTCAGTCGTCGTTGGCTGAGGACATGAAGACCGTGTTCGACGTTATTCAAAACGTCGATATTAACGAAATTTCCGTGCTCGCACGCAAACTGCGAGCCGCCCGCTCTCCTCAAGAGCGTTTATTTGCGTTAGCCGAGCATCACTCGCTTTTAAGTTCGTTATAAATTTTTATTTTATTTTTTATTTTTGTATAAATTCGTAAATAAGTAAATTATAATGTCTAGACCCGCGAATCCCGCGTCCAGTTGTATTAAACCCAAGGGCTTATCCCTAGTATCTTTTAACGCTCGCAGCCTTAGCACTAACCTTCCCGAGATTAATGTATTTCTTCTCCAGGAGACATGGCTTGCTCCAAACCGCTCCAGGGGATACGCTATTCCTAAGTACGCGTTTACTCGCAACGATAGGCCCAACTCCGACGGTTACGGCGGCACCGCTATATATTACAAAAGAGGCTTCCATTGCTGTCCTCTCCCTACCCCTCCTCTCCTCAACATGGAAGCCACTGTGTGTAGATTGGCTATGACTGGTCATCCGACCATCATCATAGCTTCAGTCTACATACACTGTGGCTCCAGTCCAATCCGCAGCGACTTTGAGGCCATTCTCGCCCTCGGCCTTTTCGGAGACTTTAACTCCAAACATACTGACTGGACGTGCCTATCGACCAACACCAGCGGTATCACTCTCCTCGACATCACTAACTCCCTTGACTTAGACGTCATATCCCCCATCACTCCCACTCACTATCCCAACAACCCGACCTACTCTCCTGACATCCTCGACATTGCAATTATCAAGCGAATCAATCTTGACCTAAGGTCTATCGAACCGCTCGATGACCTAGGCTCCGACCATCGCCCCATCTCTCTCGTTATAGGTACGCCTAACGTTAACGTCACATCTCCTAAGACCTCAACCAACTGGAAAGGCTTTAAAAATACGTTAGTTTCAGCCTTAGAGGCCCCTAACTCACCGCTCGCGATTTCGCCCGACCAATTAGATAGCCTGGATAAAATAGATTCATTAGTCAACTCTCTAACTGATGCTATTAACTCAGCGATCAGCGACAACGAAAAGGTTGCTAAGCAAAGCAAACCCGCGCTTTCCCTAGCCGTTAGCAATCTTATTAAAGCTAAGAACGCGGCTCTCCGGAGAGCCAAGAAATATCCCACGCCAGCATACAGAACAGCTGCGAATCAGCTTCAACGTAAAGTTAGGTCTCGCCTCGCGGAACTCCGTGACACTCAGTTTAACGATCTCATGGAGAATATCTCCCCGTCCCACCAAGCGTATTATCGAATGGCCCGAGCCTTACGCGTAGACACCGCCTCTCACGTTCCTCCTCTCACTCGTCCCGACGGCACTATTGCCTTTGAAGTCGAAGAGAAAGCCGAATGCTTCGCCGACAGCATAGCGGCACAATGTTCGCCCAGCACGCAAACCGCGGATCCCTCCCATATCCAGGCGGTGGAGGACGAAGTTCTCCGCAGAGAATCTCTCCCTATCACCGACGACCCCGTCACAGTCTCTAATGATGAAATCTTGCTTCTCATTAGAAAGCAAAAGTCCAAAAAGGCTCAGGGTGCGGATGGAATTTCCAACCACGCACTTAAGCACCTGCCCAGCAGGTGCTTACCTTGTTAGCTATCATCTTCAATGCCTTTCCACTTCCTTTCAACTTTCCAAAAGCCTGGAAAGAAGCGACAGTTATAGGCATTCCCAAGCCGGGTAAACCTCTGAACATCCCGGCTAATCACAGACCCATCAGCCTCATCAAGGCAATGTCTAAACTTCTCGAAAGAGTCATACTCTCTCGAATGCGGAAACATCTGTTTCCAACGGATGGCGACCCTCTCATCATTTCCCACCAGTTCGGCTTTCGCGCTAAGCACTCCTGCCCTCAGCAAGTCCATCGAATCGTCGAGTACATACTCGAAGGATTCTCTCAGCGTCGTAAAAAAACAATCGCGGCTCTCTTTGACGTAGCCAAGGCTTTCGACAAAGTCTGGCACAGCGGTCTCGTTTTTAAACTCTATAAAATAGGCTTACCGGCTCGCCTAGTCAGATTAATAGCGTCGTTTCTTAAAGACCGTACTTTTCGATTCAAACATGAAGGCGCGCTCTCCACGCCTCGCCCATTAAGGCTGGAGTCCCGCAAGGCTCAGTCCTCGCCTCTCTGCTGTACACCGTGTACACTAACGACATCCCCATCCCGCCGAAAGGCGTCGAACTCGCCCTCTTTGCAGACGATACCGCCCTTTACACTAAAAGTCAAGCGATCCCGTATAACATCACCAGACTCCAAAAGGCCGTAAACGCCCTCGGTGTTTGGTTTCAAAAATGGCGTATCGATGTAAACCCAGAAAAGAGTTCTGCTATTCAATTCGACCACAAACGTCGTAATCGCCACAACGATCCGCACTTTCATATGTTAGGTATTCCCATCCCCTGGAAGTATCAAATACTTAGGCGTCACCTTAGATCAGACGCTTTCTTTCAAGCCAAACGTCGATAGAGTAACGAAACTCGCGCATTTTTACTTAAGCCGTCTGTATAGTATGATAGGAAGAAAAAGTAAAATGTCTTTTAGAAATAAACGTACGCTTTATAAGGTCTGCGTTAGACCCGTCAAGTCATATGCTTCGCCAGTCTTTGCCCACGCCAAACCCTCCGTCCTGTATAAACTGCAGGTAGTTCAAAATCTCTTCTGCCGCAGGGCCACAAACGCACCTTGGTATGTGCGTAACGCGGACCTGCACAGAGATCTTGAACTACCTACAGTGCAACAGCACCTCAAAACACTCTCAGAATCGTTCTTCAAACGCGCCGAATCCCATCCCAATCATCTTGTTCGAGATTTAGTCTCATATACTGCTCCTGTGTAAGATTCGATATACAAAATCGCTAGACCGAGAAACGCGCACACGAGCGAACGCACGCAATTAACTTTAGATCTCGAGGCCCTTCAGGCCGCAAATTCTAATTCTAACGTAAATTCTAATTCTAAGGTAAATCCGAATTAATGCAATTTTATTTGTCAATTTTTAATTATTTACTTTTCATTTTGAGCACCTTCAGTGCTATGTAAATCCCAGTGGGTGACCCCTTAAGGGCCCCGCTAGCGCGGCCTCTTTCTCCGATTGGCCGTCGCTCAGATGAAGGCTGAGTGGCAAAAATGCACGAGCCGACAGGGGGTTTTTTAGTGGGTATGGTTCTGGTAGGCTTCGGGACGAGTCCCACATAACTCCGATCGCGCGCGCGGAGTATGCGTCAGAGCATTTTTTATATCCTCCTGCCCTTCCCGTGAAGGGGAACCAAAAAAAAAAAAAAAAGAAATTGGCTCAGGGCGGAGTATTAAACAAAATACTCATACATTTGAAATTATTTGGTAAATGATTATAATATTTTACAGCCATATATAGAATACTTCGTTTGTCTGTTTTTATGTTTGGAAGGCATAGTCCATCAGGGAATCAAGAAGTTCAATAATTATAAAAGGGGGACGTTAAGATTTTTCTAAAATAATCATTTAGATACATTTACATATTCAGTAGTAAAATTTTTTATTTCGAAAACAATCATCAATTTTTATTCGTTTCACCAAAAGATGTTAGGGGTGTTGACTTGTCGATGATGTTTTTCCCCAATTAAACAGTCCCGTCCTGTCCTGTCCTGTCCTTTTTGAATATATATACAACAAAATCCTTACTCTCTACCCATAAAATATTCTCGTCATTATTTAAAGTTCAAAGTGTGTTCTGCCTGCATATTACTTACGAAGAAATGATGTATGAATATTTTTGTTGAGCATCCCTCGAGGACAAGCCATTTTAATTATTTTTGACGAAGGTCTCTTAATTGTGAAATATAACGGTTGTTTTGACACATAATATGTCATGTGGAAATAAAGATAAGTACGATGTAAATAATGTTGATTAATAATGTACATTTTATGTAACTGTTTCATTAAATTGCTTTTTAAACATTATGATTGTATTTACACATATTGTAAACATTGTATGTACAAGATGCTATTGGGTTTCATTTTTAATTGATTTTCAAAGTAATTGCATCTATAATGGCAAAATGACTAAAACATCATTTTAAATTTAACAATAAATAAGATATAAAAAAACAGAATCTGTATTGTACGGAGAGACGTAGATATGAGTGTTTTTGGCTTAATGCCAAGTGCCACTTAAAGCCAAATGAATGGCTAAATGGAGTATAGGTGACTGATTTGGTATCATGTAAAGCTGAATAGCTAAGTGTTAGTATTTCACATGAAATCAATTTCATGAACTTCTTACACTGTTGCAATCCTAAAAATAATTCCGGAAAATTCCTACGTCAGTTGGGTGAAAGAAAATTTTATTACAACTATCTTCTAGGTAGAGAGTTGTTTAAAATCGTATTATTAGTAGAATAAGATTATCGTATACATATCAACACTATTATTACCAATAGGAAAGATGTGTTGTTTGTTTTATTTTTTTGTGTGTCAATGTTCAATCGACAAACTCAGAAAGCTCTGAACGTATTTAAAACATGTTAAATATTTTACTTTTGGAATGCTAAATATCGAGGAATGTCATGGGCTGTATTCGTAGGTAGCGTTTTACTATTATTGTGTTGTTCTTTCTTGTCAGGCCTGTGGTAGATAGTGTGATCGTGCTCTCACATCGTTCTATTCAGTCATCAAAAGCGATGCCTCACAGATGTACCATAAATCGTCTGCAATAGACGTAAATATATATATATATCTTTTTTTGTAATCTTAATTTACAATTTGGCAAGGAATAAACGAGAACACAAAAATATTATACATAAATCAATAAATATATATTTATACATTTATTAAGTATCTACGACATGCATGTTTTTATGAAACATGTGTTGTTTGTTCACCACCATATTAACTATTAAATATTCCTGTAATTACAACAATGACATATTACAATGGTTATTTTTTAGTATATTACAAAACACAACAAAAAAACTGTAAAGCAAATTATAATTACAATTTTATAGTTATTAATCCCCAGACAAACAAACCTGTATGGCCCCAAAGTAAGCAGAGCTTGTGTTATGGATGACCATATAGCGAACTGGCGGGGAACCCAGAACAAACATACATATATAAATAAAAACAACCATGACCCGAAAACAAACATCTATGTTCATCACACAAATAAATGCCCCGGCCAGGACTCGAACCTGGTACCTCCGGCGTATGAGACAGGGCTACTAACCATTACGCCACTCGGCCGTCAATATAGCATTGCTTCAGTAATCCTACACTAGGACTAACTCTATACTGCGGGAACCCCTTAGGAAACACTAAGGCTAACCAGGTTCTTTTTTACGTGGTTATGTTTTGGCGAATTGAAATTTAGTGCAATTAATAAAGAAATTGTAATATAATCAATAACACCTACTAATTAATAGCATCCATGGGCACGGAAGGCGCTTATCATCAGTTTGAGCCAATGACATATTACAAGACTGAGTCAAATAGCCGGCAACTGCCTTGCATTTGCGTTGCCATTTTTGAGAGCGGATAACCTGTCTATGCGTAATATGTCATTGGCTTGAGCGGGTAAAAAACATGATCACTACTCTGATAACCACACAAGGTTATTATTCCAAAATAAATCACTATTCAATCAAACGCCCCGTCCTACCTTTCATTTAAATTTGCTAAAAACATTTATTTAATTTCAACAAGCGATACTGTCTGTCTTTGGTACTTAATTTTAAATATTTTCGTAAACTGAAACGTAATAGCCTTTTGTTCACCATTATGGAGGGTTGCATGTAACGCTGTGCGTTAACCTTTGAACTTGTGCCAGTTAAAAGCCATTTTTTTGCCTAATACTCTTTCCTGGCGGCTTAGGTACATTAAAAACTTTAACCTTTAGAACGTCAATTTACCTTTGTCAGCAGTATTCATTTGTTTTACTGTTTAGATATTAACAACTATATTATTGCATATTTATAATATAAGTTTTCTTTGCATTTTCTAAAATTATATTTACAATACGTTATTTATATGATCTGAGATGAAGGAGGGTTATGCTCGTATAAGGAAACATATTTGAGACGATTATAAGTGAGTGCCATTTACTTTTACAATATCTTGTTGTTGTATTTTCGTTTACGATACACACAAATGTAATTTTTTTGCGTCTTTATAAGTTCCACGAGCACAAGTGATTTTCATTTATAACCTAGTAACCCTGACAGAGATGTTCCATTGTTTAAAGTAAACAGAACACAAGTCACCATCATTTCCAACGTTATAAGCATCAAAAATCTCACCAAAAATTTTTCTAATTAATACAGTGCCGAAATAATTTATAAGTATTTTTTAATGTGTGAGCTTTTGTTATAATTAAAATCAGTAATCTAATTCTGATGTAAATAAAAACCCCAAAAACAAATGTCTTTATCATAACGTGGTGTTTAGTATATGTTTATAGGCATGACATTAAGGTATTCTCAAAAATCTTAAATATTCTAACTTATCAACTATAATACTTTGTACAATACTAAATGCAGCCGAAATACTTATAGGAACCTTAGCTCTACCTAACACCCTCTATATTAGTTATATTTCGCCTAAAAAAATTCACTTTCTCACAAAAATTCTCCACCAGCGTCAATACAAAGTTCACGTCTGAACCAATTTTCAAAGCACAATTTCCAGTCAAATGCTGTGATCTTCTGCCGATGAAAACTGTATCCCCTTGCGCTGGTTTTTAATTTGAGGGAACAAGAAGAAGTCATACGGTGCCAAATCAGGGCTGTAAGGGAGATGACTCAAAAGTTTTACCGGTGTGATGTTTAGGAAGGCCCTTGATCGCGGAGTACGCGTCAAACGAGTCCTGTGTTCAGTCACGTGTTGCTCGCGGTAGGAAACATTTCTGGCCAACATTAGGTAGTGTACCACTCTGCATTGATGCTTCTTTCGTTTCTTAAGGAATTGATACTAAATACCTCGTTAAGTAGAAAAAAACCGGTGATCAGCGCTTTCCGGTTTCCAGCGCTTCTCGGTCGTTTTACTTTCGTAGGCGTTGGTTCGTTTTGAAACAGCGATACTGTTGACTGGCGCTTTGTTTCTGGATCATATTGATAAACCCAAAGTTCGTCACCTGTAATTGTCGCTAACACGGCGGGAATAACCTGCTAACCGTTCATCTGCTTCTGAGCATCGGTGAGGTTGTGTAGAATATCATAAACGTAGAATAGAATATCAGAATCTTGTCGTATGTGATTCATCGGTTTTGTTGGATAAAATTTATCACTTGTAGCACGTTTTCTTCCGTAACAGCAGTAAAAACACTTCTTACTTCATCCCTGAAATGTAAGTGACCGCATTTCAACTCGTTACACTAACGTGGTGAAGTTGTTTTTGAACGCGCCTTGTTCCTAAAAGCGAATTCAATTCGACGATTAATAATGTTGCAAGTTGAAGCCGTGAAAAATCATTCCACCTAAATGTTCCCGATGGAGATTTTTCTATGACACACAATAGTTGAATTATACTGGTGAAGAAGTTGTGAGGTCAATTTAAAGTTGTAACAAATATATTTTTACTTTTAAATAACCTAATTTTCAAAATAAATTATAACTCGCCAGTGTTCCATATATTTTTTTTCTAAAACTTTCTGAGTGGCCTGGTACTTCCGATGTTAAAGCTACTATATGAACTGTTATACAAAACGTAACAAAAGTTTTAACTTCTCCTTTCTAAATATAAAGCTTACAAAAAAGCTGCTACAACTTTTCTCATCCTATATTTTTTGGCATTTGAAAATTCAATGACCTTTGATTTGAAACATAAAACGTTTTTTTTTTCTAATAAATCCCTTCAATAAATCGACATCGTGTTATTTAGGTCATGAAACAATTGCTCAAAACTAGACAGCTCGTTTATGTCAATGTCATGTCTCAGTCAAACACTCAGTCAATTAATTTTATTACTATATATTTATACTTTATATATTATTACTATAATTTTATTTATTTAAACATTAAATTTTTAGAAACAGCCCGTAAAGACTTATTTGTGTGCCTTGTTATCATTCAAGTATAACTTGCTTATTAGATATAGACTTGCTTATTTCAAATAAAGTATATGTCGCATCGGAACGGTTAAATTAGTTCAATTCAACCATGCGCTTAAGACATATGCATCGACGTTTTGATCAATAAATACTTTTCTGTAGGTATTTATTTACCAATGTTATAGCCAAAGCCGTTTGGGGTTTTGGCATCACGAACCGAAATTGGCACTTGGCCAGCCCGAACATGTCGGGCGCTCATAATAAAGAAATGTTTATTTATTTTTTTGTTCTGTATGAATGAAATTTGTAATGTCTAAACCTATTGTAACAAATTTTTAACTATTACTTAAACACTATGCCAAACTAAAACATTTACTCTTGCAAAAGATCTCTACGAAATCAGAAGCTTCGCAAGTAAATCAAAAATTTACCTGGATTCATTCAAAATCAAAATCAAAACTGCCTTGTTGAAAATTAAAAACCTTTTTTAAAGAACCCTTTTTGGATATGGCTCAATTTGTATTTTACTGTACACATGTACCACACACATACACACACTCTCACACACACACACATACACCTAGAGAATGCTATTCCAAATTTATAAAAGTATATTTTGCTAAGATTAATAGTTTTTTCAATATAGTTTTATTAATTTTGATCTTGATTAAAATTATTTTACTTATGTTTTTATTTGTAAGAATTTTTGAATTTAGATTTATAAAGAACGTGGCCCCTAAACAGTATCCATTTTGAACCGAAGAGAACGGGGGTGTCTGAAAACCAGGGCTGCTCGGACCCCGAGCAGCTTTAGCTGAACCACCACCCTTTGTTTTCACTTGAAATTTAAAGATAAAATTTAATGCTCATTTACTTAGTACCTAATAATTATATTATTTATCTACTTTTAACAACCTTGTGAAAAAATAAATGGTTTTTTATTTATTTAATTTAAATGCGCGTAAAATTATTATGTAAAGAATAGAGCTACAGATTTATCGGATTATGAATATATTTTCAAGTTTCTTAAACGACTCAATCTATTCATTGTCTAAGGACTAAGAAAAAAATTTCATTTAATTAAGTTTACTTTCCTATATTATAATGTAGATATGCTTCCATCGTTTAAGCAATAAAACAAATAACAGTATCCAGTATATGTACCAACCTCTGACATTTATATATAAAAAAAACTCGTTGCAATTTATTATATCCAAACAAACCAACCACACATGATTCCAATCAATTCAGTTTTCACCAAGCTAGAGTCTTGTTAACTTAAAAATACTTTTATTACCAGTCATTTAAGAACAATTTGGGGAAACAAAATATTCCATTACTATGTCGAGTATCAAGTCAGGGTAAACACTGGATAATTGGACGAAATAAACCCAAACCGAAATTTTGTTTTTATATTCATTTTGTGCTGTCTAAATGCGCATAAATTTGGTTCTTTCAAAACACGTAGGGAGTTTATACGGCCTTTTTTTATTCGAACGTTATATGATAATTTTTTTTTATATGGCGTAATGCAAAAAAAGGATGGTGTTCTGAAATATAAACGGCTTTCACGTATCTTTACTAACACAATACCGCAAAAAAATTCAGTAAAAAAGATTTTGTTTTTGCAAAGTCTGTCTGACAAGGCTTACAGTTTTCAGTTTTAATAGGGCGTTATCCATCAAAGCTGTGATAGGAAGCTTAATGATGTGAGCCAAATAAAATTATTTCAATTTTTGCCTTTTTTATAAAGAAAATATAATGATTATACGTATTTTTATGCAGAAGTAATTTGAGTTCCTGCAAGCGCCCTCAACGCTAAGGCACAAAATATAAATACATAGACCACTTCAAAACAAAACTCCATACCTATATATCCTACACTACAGGACCTAGAACGGTTGCACCCACTAAGCTCCCAATTCCGGGGGAATTTCGGGTTCAAATGTATCCTATGTTACTTCTTGATATTGTACCTACCTATCTAATAGTGCAAGATTTTTTTAACTGTTTAATTGTTTTTATACTTATCGACTGCATATAAACAAATAATTTTTTTAAAACCCCCGACGCTAAAAGAATGTTATAAATGGGTAATGAATAGATAAATAAATAAGTTTAACGTGTGTATCTGTGTGTTTAGATTGATTTTGCTGAGGTTTTTTTGTCCAAAAGCTAAGTCAATCGAGAATTTTCTCAGCTATGTTTGAAGAAAATCAATTGTACGTTGTATGTGCATTTTACTGGAATTCGGGTTTTATTTTACTCACAAATAACTTGTTATAATAATATGATAGAAATGAACAAGCCACATGTCTAATAAACAAGTATCGCCATCGCCATATTTCAGGAAACAATTTTTAGTACCATTGCCATATTTTTTTAATCATAAAAGTTCCTAAAATCCAGTCACTAAAAGAAAACTTTTATGTTACAAATTCAGTAGGGAGCAACTATCCGGAGTCAAAACTAATATACGTACTTACATTGAAAGCTTTTTATGAAGTTAATAAGTAAAGTAATTTTTATGTGTTTATTACATTACTTGAAGAAGATCAAGCCATAAGTATATGTTCTAAATATATCAAATAAATAAAAATTAGAATTAGAATTAGAAATAAAGTATTATCTTATTGTATGAAGAAATAAAAAAAATTTGTTTCCACGTATAATTGTTATATCGAGGCGTGGTTTTAAAAAAAAACTTAGGATTCCGGAGGTTAGTGTATTTGACAGAGTTTCAAATCCATAATGAAAAATGATCTAACGAAAGTCATTATTGACACATTTGAAAAAAAAACTTGAATAAATATTTTGGTATTATATAACTACAAGAGATTGATGAAAATGTATGTCACAAAGCCGATGAAATAAGGAAGTTAACAAAATAAGTTTGTTAATATTTTTTTAATTGCAAATTTGTTGTTATAGTGATTTGTGTCATTTTGGATTTAATCGTGTTCGTGTTGGCAAGGCCCCAAACTTTAGCTAACTTATAAAGAAAATAAACAACATTTGATCTCTCTTATATGCCAAGCATTCACCAAAGTCAGCTCAAAAGTACAATATATATATAAACATTCATTACAATCTTAATACCTTCTAGATGTAATTATATAATACCGGGTGTACAATTCAAATGGGTCAGTATGGAGAAGTCAGAAACTATGAGATATAGCGAAATCTGTGCTCAGGAACCATGGCGTCGATTTTAGATTTAATAATAATAACATTCAAACCTTTTTTCTTAACTCTCATACATAACCGGGAATGGAACCTGGTCAATACTCTTGTAATCGCGTTAAGTATTGGTCCGTAAGTATAAGAACCAAAGGGTTGAGTTCAAAATGTTCGTGCCGTCGGCCACTTATGTTTCAGTAAAATATACAGTTATAATTATTTTTATTATAATAATCAATAAGGTTTATACCATATTTTATAATCACATGAGCTAAATACTAATTAGTTTTTTTAATATTTTTAGTGTTAAAATAGCCATCATTAGAGTAAACTTATAATAACTATATTGTATTGCACCACATATTCTTTCATTAAAAAATATTTGTTACTTTGTTTAATAGGGAAAAAAGGAAAAATAAACAATTAACTACTAATTAATTATTTATTGATTGTAGTTTGCTATCTCATTAGTAAACAGGCTGCATTCATTTGTTGCACAAAAACAGAGCGAATGTATTTTTTTGTTGAGGGTTGCCGATCAAAGAAAAATTTTTTGGACATAAATCCAAGCAAATAAAAAGCACAAAAATAAAATATTATATTTTAGTGATATTATTTAATATGTTACGATTTCGACATTTTTTAAAGTAATTAACTCAACTGAATATCTATGTCATCTATTTTAAATTATAAAGATTACCTCAAGTATTTCTTTTTGCATAATGATTGACCTTATAGTTCGAGAACCTTGTCTGTATCGGTAAAGATGCACGCAGTTACTTATTCCTTGATTTGATTTTATGTCTTTTATATATTTATATACATAATTTGGTTCTGACTTTCTTTTTAGTAATTATTATAAAATGTTATATAAACTAAGGTATAGTCATTTTTTGCGTAAAGTACTGAAATCAAAAGCTTGTTGAGGGCCTGGAATGAACTCAACTATTTGGCTATGAAATCACCTGTACACCCGGTATATATTTGGTTGATTCGGATTTTCCCTCTGGACCACCGTTTGATGGTGTTTCCTGGGGCACTGGACTTAATGGGGCTGAATAAAAAAATTTAACTTTTTTAATTTAAATACAGCCAAACATACATTGTAATTGTTATTATACTAGTTTTTAACAATCTTTTTTCTTTTCCAGTTATTAATATTTTGAAATTTTTTTAGTATCTGGCTATTCAGATCGGATCTAGACACTCGAATAAAGAAGTTGAGCAAGTGAAATAAAAGGAACAAAGTCTTCAATTTTAGCTGGAGTCGGCAAAACACTAGTCGGACCAACTATCAGCTTGAAATCTAACATTATCCATACTATCAATAGTGTGAAGTAAACGTTTACCAACCACCTTAAAATGTCAAAAACATTAACTTTCTTACCCAAAAATAAACAAAACCCGTGATAAATACAAACTTGGAAAAGTTTAAAATAATAATACAGACATGATAAATTAATAAATTAATTACAAGATTTTTGAACAACTAACTATCTTTGTTAACAGCACAAATTTCTGTGAATATGTGAATAAGTTAGTTATATTACTCGCAGACATCAACCTAAGCCATTTTAATCTAAAAGGGTTGAGTTCAAAATGTTCGTGCCGTCGGCCACTTATGTTTCAGTAAAATATACAGTTATAATTATTTTTATTATAATAATCAATAAGGTTAATACCATATTTTATAATCACATGAGCTAAATACTAATTAGTTTTTTTTTTAATTTTTAGTGTTAAAATAGCCATCGTTAGAGTAAACTTATAATAACTATATTGTATTGCACCACAAATTCTTTAATCTAAAAATATTTGTTACTTCATTTAAAAGGGAAAAAAGGAAAAATAAACAATTAACTACTATTTAATTATTTGTTTTGTTAGTTTGCTATCTCATTAGTAAGTATGCTGCATTCATTTGTTGCACAAAAACAGAGCAAATGCTTTTTTTTATTGAGGGTTGCCGATCAAAGAAAATAATTTCGCACATAAAGCCAAGCAAATAAAAAGCACAAAAATAAAATATTTGACTATAAAGCTGACATAAATATATTTTTTGTGATATTATTTAATATATTATGATTTCGACATTTTTCAAAGTAATTAATTCAACTGAATATCTATGTCATCTATTTTAAGTCATAAAGATTACCTCAAGTATTTCTTTTTGCATAATGATTAACCTATAGTTCGAGAACCTTGTCTGTCGGTAAAGATGCACGCAGTTACATGTTCTTTGATTTGCTTTTATGTCTTTTATATATTTATATACATAATTTGGTTCGGACTTTCTTTTTAGTAATTATTAAAAAATGTTATCAAAATTAAGGTATAGTCATTTTTTGCGTAAAGTACTGAAATCAAAAGCTTAAGGAGGGCCGGGAATGAACTCAACTATTTGCTAGTTCTATTTTTAAATTTAAAAAAAACACATGAGAAGCGACATCTCATATTACTTTTGTGTTGGCAGCCGTTTTCATGTCAGCTTTGTCTAATGAACAAAATCAACTATACTGAATATTCAAATATTTTAAATATTTGTTATCCCTCAAGGCATTATTAAAAGCATTGAAGTTAGTTACTAAAATTTAATCTTCTTGTGAAATACAGATAGTCCGTTTAAATTACAAAATAGGTCGTAATTTGGTACACGCCTCCGGGATAAATGTAATACCAATCATTGATTAACTTTTTAATACAAATTGGGGTTGATGGGGAATTTTGTTATTTCAATTGTAATAATGTCTCAAAGGTTTAAGTTTTCATTTTCATCTCTACGTAAATTACTACAAACCTACCACTATCGTTCCGGCTATTTTTGGCCGGACTAAGGTGCGAAAATAGAAAATGAAAGATACTTAAGTTCTCCACAACTTTAAGAAAATTCATTGGAAGCTGTAAACTCAAAGTTAAGTTGGAGTTCCCGAGTTATTAATCTTAATCCAAAGTAATTTTAGTAAAGTATTGTTTTATCGTTCCTTTCTTTTCAAAACTGGCAATAGAATTTATGGAATACCTATAGCAGTTAAGTACAATCTCATTGTTTTTTAATTGCATACGCCAGTATATTTTACTACTGTATATTTAAAAATGAAGAAAAACGGGATATAAAAAGAAAAATACTAACAAACTGATTCAAAAATGCAAGCTTCATCTAGTGAACTAAGTCATTGAAATTGGTATAAATAATTAGTTTTGGAATATTTTTAACAGCTGTTGAGAAACGTTGCAAAGTTCTGTATACCTAGTATTTAATTTATTTTTTCGTTATGTACTGGACATTCGAATATACCAAAGAGGTGCCAAATTAAAATTAAATCCTCTTCGTCTTAAATCACAAAAAAAAATAGAAACACGTGGGGTTCAATGAAGCCGTTGAAGGGTTCCATATCCAAAAGTAATGTGTTTTACTCATCGATCTAATCAAATTCAAATAAGCCCGAATTAATTAAAATAGTTCTCACGAATTACTCAGTTTGTGTAAGAATGCGATGTTTGGCGTTGAGGAGTTTCGTTATCTACCAGGTCTTGTGCTCGTTATTCTTGACCACTGACTGGTAACAAAAAGACAAGAAATGTCAACTTTTCCTCTTTAATTTTGAGAAGTTCCATTGAATACCTTCACAAACGAGAGACCAGCATCCATGGAATTAAAACGAAATGAACTTGGACATAAACCTAACCAAATCCAAAAGATTTAATTAAAATCTGTTCAGAAATCAAAAAGTTATGCCCGAACATAAAAAAAAATAAACAAACGAATTATTAAATGTATTCAAGAGTTTGTTGTAACACATTCTGAGCATAAAACGTGAATGTTTGTGAGCGCTTTACAGAACTACATGCCCACATGACCTTACTATGCAGGTACAGTCTGCCACATAATATTAAACTTGGAAATAAGTTATTAGCATGTTATCTACATTCGGTTAAATTCAGTTCGCTGAATATGGCGATCGCACGTCGGTCGAACCTCAGGTAGAAAACCGTAGTCGCTATGAACAGACACAAATAGCAGTATCGAAGGGTATCGGTTTTGCCATTGGATATTTATTTAGGCTCCGCTTTGGTAAAGATACAACTAAGCAAGTATGTTTTCCAAGTAATTCAAACGTGATGAGGAGAGATGGTTTCGAAATGGTTTGCCGTGAATAAATATTTCCTTTGCTAAGAGAAAATCTGTTAAAGAATGTTTTGGAGGGTAAATGTTCAGATTTATATTATAGTTTCTTATACGGTTTTGTGTTGTTTATATATTTAAAATAGATTTTCTATAAAAAAAATATAAAATCTATGAACGGTAGAGCAACCTCAAGGTAATTAAATGTAGTGTTGTTACCTGGTTTGTAAACATCGATTCGTAAAAAGATTTTTGTTCATGGTTTCCAGAGTCCAGAGTCAAACAATCCATTGGCAGTCTAAAAGTGCAATACAAAATCAATACTTGGCCACCGCAGTCCTACCATACGTCCGTCTGTAAAATAATTTAAACTAAAGGGTTCCCCTGCAATTTCTCAATACTCAATACTTTAATGCAATCATAATTTAAAGTAAAATAAAAAAAAAATAAAAATTATGCACCTAGTTTAGGTATTGCATTGCAGGAGAGGACATTTTGTGGTCATTTTTAATTAAAACAAAATATTATTTGGACATATTATTCGTTAGTTATACCTGTTATGGGTTCCCCTGTAAATTAATGTATGGGGCATACAGTTGTCTGTTTGTTTGGAGATTTATTATTATTATTATAGTAACTTTTCGGAAAAAAAATATTTATACCTTACTTATTTGTAACGGTAATTTTCTTTGCATGGTTTATGTTACATTTATACATTTATTGTGGTAGGAGAGTTTTTTGGTAAGATCTCGTCCGGGGCGGTACTAAAGTCCGTCCTATTTTGAAATGAAATGAAATTTTCATTTCTCAACATTGACAATTACTTGTTCTTATTGATGTCAAATAAAACATGACTCTACCACCAGTTCGAAAAAGCCCTCGTGAAGAAGAACTGGCAAGAAACTTCACGAGTATATTTTTTTCAATATAAATTTACAGAGTCTCTTTATGTCTATACAAAGTTATTCTTATCTGCATCTGTTAGCTCGGCAAGTCTGCTACTTGGGGGAGTATCCAAACAACGAACACCCTCAAACGGCACCCATTCAGTAGTTAACACGGGATCCAGCCCTCGCCCTCCTCAACCATATGACTGACCATTGACTGCCATAATAATCACGTTTACGTTGTAATTCGTTGATATTGTGTTCCGGTCGAAGGGAAGGAATAAACAATACAATCACTGGAACAAAGGCAATTTCAACTGAAGCCTATGGTGTCCACTTATCATCAGCTGGATCGCATGGTCGTTTGCCGGCTATGAATACACTAAATAAAACGTTATTTAACATGCATTAACACGTGGCTTTAACGAGCCACCGTTTGTAACGGTGACAGTATACGTACTTTCCGTTTTTCTTAGATATTCTGATAAAGGACAATCTTAACATAATTTATCAGGAAACTAACCAAATTTACATAATTTGTAGACCAAAATTACTTAAAAATACCGGCGCAAGCATTACTCCAAAAATATATCTGACGTACCTACATACAAACTTTGTTGTGAAATAACAACTCGTTGTACCATAATTCGATTATTAAAATATTGATCGATCGTAATGTTTTACTCAGCACCGTTAAAAATTCATGGCAAACTGTCAAAATGAGCAGCCAGCAGTAAAAATACTATACTTCTCGTCCGTGTTACATTCGTGTTACGGAGCTCGCATAGTAAACCAGCTACAAATACATTTTATTGCAAACTAAAAACATGCTTTGTATGATTAATGGAAAGTGAAGTTGTTTTCGTCTCTAAGCATCTATACACTGTTGAAAAGCTGCCACAATTTAATAAAATATGTATATTGCCTGTAGTATGGGAACGACATGTGAAATTTTGAATAGCTGTCCTTATATTAAATCGATTAACTGCACCAATCTACCGGATAATGTTTATATATATGGTTCAACTCATTTTTGCACGCAGGCCTAAATGTATAAATATTGTAAATATGCAACTTAATTTTGTGTACTAAAATAATAATATTTATGACAATCGCTGAAACGCTTACCTCCTGTAAGAGTAATTACTTGTCTAATGTTTCTATATACATGTTTGGTCGATTTCATTTGTCACCAAGATTCGAGGAACAGCTGTCGAAACTGGAACACTCAGTTCTATTGAAAACTTTGGAAAGGGCACATGCAAAGATTAAACTAAGTTGTGGTTTCAACAACTATTATTCAAAACTGCGCGGTAAGAATACGAATGTGATTTAGCATTCACATGTTATCTTCAAAACTGCACTCAAACAACATAACAGAAAAATTCAATGATTAATGAATCGGATTTTTACCTGCAAAATAATAAGATTTTACTAAAATCGCTTTTTTATTAAATAGCCATTTCAAAAATAAAAAAGTTAATTAAATAACAATACAAAAATCTGGTTCATTCATTTAATAGTACGTATTTAAACGAAACAATATAACTACAGACGAAATAAGAACCTGTTCCATTTTTTTAACTAGGTTAATAATAACGCAAAACTTTTTCTACAGTCAAACAATAGTATAATTACAAAAGATACACAACATTCAGAGTACAAAACGTGATGAATTGTTGCCGCTTTGCAAAACTCATGCACGCATAACATTATTATGCAGGATGCCGTTGACATTTCATTTTACCATTAAATTTAAACTCCTATTCATTCTAAGAAGTCATTATTAACATTCTGCTATACCTACTTGTTACTGTTCAGCAAAGATTCAATGATTTAGAAATTACAGATGAGTAATTTTTGCGGCAAAACTTTCTCTCCAAAGTTCTTTAGTCAGCAATGAAAATGCTCACCGAATTGGTTAAAATGACAAAGTAAAAAGTAAATATTTTGGAAACCAACTAAACAATTTAAGAAGGTCGTCAATCAAGAGGATTTTTCTTAAATTAACTTTATTTTTATTCCAGTGCCTTCCGTTTAAATAGCTAAATAATAAAGATTTATTTGGATACACATAGGTACATTGTAGAAATGCTTTCGCGTATAGTACCGTATTCTGCTTAAAGATTTAGCGCTGAATACATTTTAAAGCTTGTTTTTTGACTTTAAAAATCTTTTAATACGTATTTTTGCAAAATAAAATAACTTTCTTATTAATACTCAAAAGCATAAAATCCACATGGGAAACAAAGTCATCTGAATAAATAAAATTTCAGTATTACTTCCCAGCCATAAATAATTCCGCTGGATTTACGAGCTTCCCTGGCGAGACACAAATTGTTGTATTTTTCACTTAAATGTGAGACTTGATTTGTTACATCTACTCTTTGATATAAAAATTAAAGTCAGTATACGTCTTTGTTGTGTAATTCTATTTTATTTTAGTCTCTCAATTTCTGCTTTATATGCATGTCAAGTTTTAAAAGTTGACATTTTGATTGGTTTAAATTACTTGAGAAAACTAAAGGTATTGTGAGTTCATAAGGTGCAATAAATTGAAACTGAATTGAACCACTTTTAAGATATTTATATTTTATTATATTTTGATTTATAAATTCTGTATAAATGAAATCATTTTCGACTTAACAAGGAGAAAGGCCACGCTTGGCAATACTAACTATACCACAGACTTAATATTAGATACTCCATATAGATGACCGCAGACTGTAAGAGGGAAGAATCTCTTTTACTGAAATTTACCAAAACGGAAAGTGAAAGGAAATCTAGCGAATTGTCATTCATGAACGATGAGCCAGCACAAATTTACAAACCGACCAAGTTATCTGTGCAATAAAGGGCGGCTCTGTGTAAACATTTCTTTTTACAACATAGCTGTCATAAGAATCTTGTAGTTCCGATTTAGTTAACTGATCAAATAAGTTGGTGGCAATGTTAATGTATTTAGGGTATGTATTACTAAATAACAAGTATTACTAAATAACTCACACAATAACAAATCAAGAGTAATTTTTAATAATAAGTCTATAATTAAGTCGGACTATAATACTATATAGAAAATAAAAAATGCGAAAATGAGTTATGAAATGTCATGTTATTTGGTTGCGTAATGCTTACAGTCCGGAGTTATGCAACTGAACCAGCAAAGCTGCCGTCAAAGTTTAGCTGATATTAAAAAATAGAATGATGTCATAGAATGTTATGAGAAGATTTAATTAAAAAGACAATAAGACAACCACACAATATTGCATATGATTAAAAAATTCATGAACGCTGAAAGCGACAGACATTCAATTGTAAACGGTACGACATGATACAAATTAAATGTGTTGGAAAAGATGTTATAAAAAATTACAAAAATTGATGTCACAACATGAAATGTGATTTTTTTACCAAACACTATCAAATATCAAAAAAATATCAAAACAATTCCCTATCTTATCATTTGTTATAAATATGCATTAATTTCAGGTTTAGTGGTAAAATTTTTGATTAATTTTGGTTAAGTCCTGCACCACTTCATGGCTTTAATTTTCTTAATTTTAGTTCTAAAATTTAATACTGAGTTTATAATGTAAAAAGGCTGCTTGTGAATTTCCAATACTACCTACAGCTTCTAAAAAACCCTTACTTAATCCTTAAAAAATACCAGTACTTAATCCTCAAAAAAATTATAAGCATTCCTGGAAAGTTTGAGTTAATGATTTAATACGTAATGATATATTTTTAAAGGTAAGGACAGCCGTTTATCATCCCCTAAAATATACCTTGCATAAATGTTTTATATAAATATGAGACCGTAAAAATTGCTTTTCGTCTAGCAAATATAAATGTTCTTCACAAACCCAGTTGTAATTTATAGCTGCATAAAATGTCATCGTGAATTGACGCCTGGCGTGCCGCCAAGGCTGGGCCGCTCGAGTTTGTATCAAGAATGCTTTGGATAAGTGCATTAATGTCTGCTTCTTGATCTTTGGAATATTTTCCGAGCTGACAAAATGGTACGTTAATTTAGGATATCTTTCATCTGAGAGCTTGGCATAAGTGATTTGTTATCAACAACTTCTAACAGTTTCGCTTTTCTAGCTCGTCAGGGTTTCTTCGTATGCCAAATAGCAGTCGAAAACATTTTGAAGGAAAAACTGTTTCCGAATAAAACCGAAAATTTTTTTGTTCATATTTGCGCTATCCCGCCGTTTTTGTCAAATTATGCCTAAGACGATATTAACGTTCACTTACACAGTAAATTTCTCTTTTCAAGTCCCGCAGCTACGAAATATAAATATTCAAAGATAATGTTTTCGAAGACTAATAGTTACACTTCACACTTAAATTTTCAATTAAATTTAATTACAAACATTAAATACGTTAAGATGAATAAAAATTATTGCATCTGAAAATTCGAGAGCAATCCAATCACCAATAGTAACAGCAATAAACAAGACCTTAATAACTTCTGACATTACACAGTCAAACGTATTCAAATAGGACAGCTCACGATAAAATTCAAGTGCTTAATAAAGGTCAATTGGTGAAATCATCAATCAATATTGAATAAACTGCATTGGCCAAAAGTAGATAGGTCAAGGCTAGTATTAGTACGAAAGTATTTATCTAAATGTTCCACATATAAGGTCGCTGAAATGATATAATCAGTTTGGTTTTAGTATAATCAAGTTGTAATATATCGTGTATAATTCCGTGATATGTACTTTCTAAGCATAAATCCGTGTGACGCGGCGAATCCCAATTTGGCATACCCTGCAGACTCCGCAACTCCATCCACAGTGCAACAATGTCGCCTTTGGTTTTCGTGTACAAATCATGATGATACTGTACAAAGTTAAAAATCGCCGTGTCGCATGCCGTTGCGACGTCAGTGCAGTTTGCAAGGCGCCTAACTGTAGTGCTGTCACGTATGATGATAACTTTATTTTGGAGCAACATGTGTTTTTTATACCTTCGTTTACTGGGTAAATGTTCACTTTTTTCAAAAGTTCGCAAAGTTTTAGCTTTGTAATACTGAGAAATTCGGTTGTGTTACCTTGGCCTTATGGAGTAGTTTTATGTAAATTAAAACAGATAAATAAAATATCGTAACCATATCCATAACCCCATTAGCACTTTAACGCTTTTATACGGACTTAATAAATCAATAACTGGTTAAGGGAAAATGAATCTTAAACTTTAAATGCTTTGTAACTTAATATAGTTAAATAAGATATATTAATAACAGTTTTGAGAATAACTAAACAAGAATAAAGAGGCCAAATATTTATTTTTAAGGGAAAACTATGAAACTGTAGTAAAAAACCATATATCGTAAATAGGAACTTGGTACGTTTAAGATAACATATTTTATACTACATTCATTTTCACACCAAAAATAAATTATGTTTGTAAAACTGTTTTACAAATTTGCCTGTTTGGTGTGGAGGTAAGTACACTTGCCTTCCATGCCAGAGGTCCCGGATTCGAATCCTGGTAGAGGCAGATATTTTATTATATTTGGTTTCTAGTCATGGATGTGTATGTATGTTTATTTAAAAGTATATTTCTAATATTTATATATAAAAAAATGTCTTGTGTGCTTATATATTTGTTAAGTTTATTTATCCGTTATCTAGTATCCATAACACAAGATCTTAATGATACTTAATTTGGGCTAGATAATGTGGTGTGATTGTTAGAAATATTTATTTATTTATTTAAAAAAAGACAAATGACAGGTATTAATGTTATCTTTGAATATGTATACAAAACTTTGGTTTAATAATCAGGTAAGTATATCAAACTGATTGCCTTAATTTTGGAGTCCGCGTTGCGTCGTAATTACAACTTTGTGACAGAGATAAAGGAGGGACTAATAACAGCCATAAATTTTTCGGTTACTTATAAAAGTTTTACCCGTTTTATATAATGAAATCAAAAAATAATATGAATACCAAGGAATTGTATCTGATGCACAGACTGGCAGCTGAATAATTTTTAAGACCTTATACCTAGATATCTCTAGTCATACAAAATCACTGAATTGTTTATTTCTCTGTCAAGAAGGTAAATCACATGTTCACATGTTTTAAAATTGCATTATTTTTACAGATAAATATAAAAGCGTAGAGAGAATATGCTCAAACACGAATTCAAATATTTATTTTTCAACATTGACAATTACTTGTTCTTATTGACGTCATATGAAGCATGACTACCGCCAGTTCGAAAAAACCTTCGTAAAGAAGAACTGGCAAGAAAATTCACGGGTATATTTTTTTCAAAATAAATTTACAATGTCTTCTCACGTCTCTAAGCAAATATAAAATTATTCTTATCTGCATCTGTTAGCTCGGCAAGTCTCCCTCCCCCAAAGTATCCAAACGACGATCACCCTCAAACGGCACCCGTTCACGAGTTAACGCGGGTTCCAGCCATCGCTCTCCTCAACCATATTAGAGGGAAGTAAGCGACCCGTTACCCGACGCTACTATCAGAAGACGTACTTTAGTGATAATGACGCTTTAGGCTTTCATTGGGACGAAGAACTCAACGAACAAACAGACACATTACACATTTTTTATAACAAATACTAGTAAAAACCTGTAAATGAGGGGATTATGTCCAAGGGCTTTTATCGTCCAAATAATCGTATAGTTTATAATAAGCTTTAGCACCTAACTTTTGCTTCATAGTTTCTATGAGTTTGTGAGTACAAATCCTCTTGTAAGTAATCCTAACTACAGCTCCCCTTGTACATCCTCGTCTTTATCATCATCATCTATCACTTGGACAGATAACACGCAAACTTTTTTACCAACTGTAAATTACAAGAAAAATATGAAATCCGACGTGGTTTTGAGATACACACCGAACATTTTTTAGGTTTCATACAAATAAATTTTTTTGCTTTTAGTAAATAATATACTCACTTAGTATTCCACAAAAACATATTCTCATAAAACAAAATTGAAAAACTTACTGTTACCTTATAAGAATACACAGTATTTTTGAGCGCAACTTATTCACAGCAATTTTTACGTCCAAAATTCAATTGAATTGCAAATTGGTACTAAAAGAAATGTGTAAGTTTGATTTACAATTTAAATTTTTCAAATGATTACTTTGAAATATTTGAGATTTTGAGGAGATCGTTTTATAGGAAGATTTTAGCAACAGGCTACATAAATAAGTCATGTATTAGAAGCATTCTCAAGCTATGCCATTATGGATTCAAATACACTTTGCGGACTCTTAGATCTTTCGAGGATTTGACTTGGATTGATCGGAATCTTTTGAGACTTGGAGTGTTTGATCCTTGTGTGTGATTATTTTTATTTTGTTACTAATATTTTCTAAAAACAAACAGTCATTTAATATTTTACCGAGACCAAGGAAGTTTTCATGTAAAACTAATACATTTGTTTGTACTAATACATGTTTCTGGACACGGTAGATAAGAGGTTGACTAGATAAATTGCATAACTTTTTTTTCTTTTTGAAGATAAATATGATATATGTGCACTGAAATCAAAATGGATGTAAAAATGTTTCCCGTGGCGCTATATAACAAAGTAAGTGTTTTAGACGACCTTTGTAGCTGAACAATTTTGTATTCATCTTTAATTACTAGATTTAAGGCTGATTTCCAATGCTCAAATAACTCAATCAGTGGAATAATTTTGAGAGTTCGAAATAATTTCTGGGGAAAGTGTCGCCAAGTGTCAAAGTTATTCTCCAGATAAAAGTTATATGACGACTGAAAATTTTGTGGTTAGTCTATAAAACAAAATAACCCGCAACAAAAATCTACCTTTCCTAAATATGTAGGCTCCATAAGACAAACATTGAATTTTTTACAATTTCTACTACAAATTTCTACTACAATTCATTACTACTACAAATTTTTACACAATGTCCACCAAAAGCCATCATAAAACTATTTTGTAGTTATAAAACTCATTTACCAGTTTCAAAACTAAACTTTATTAATAAACGTGTAAATTACGACGTGTTTCCAAAATTTACATCTGGTTTTAATAAAATATCTAATAACTGAGTAAATTTGCTTTCACCCATAAAAGGTATCGTTGGGTCTAATGAGTTTCATATACGTGAGTCTGCGATTTCAATTTGCGGGGTTGTTACTGTTTTTGTTTCAAATAAGCTTAGATTGAAGACAAGATGGAAGAATGGTGTCATAAATGTGGAAGTTATTGAATTTGATATGCTTTTCAATGGTAACATGTATCCTTTCATTTGATATTTTTACGAGCTTTTTACCACGGAATCAAATCAAGTAAATTTTTGCGTGGCTTTGTAAGTAACCGAATTTACGAAGCTACAAATACTTGGAGTTGGTAAGTGGATTGTATATTACGTTACAAGCTCTGAAGTATTTAGATGTTTTAGGTATGTTTATGGTTTTAGAAATATTTTTTCAATATAAAATTTGCCCGAGATCTAAGGAGAAGCTTTTGAAGTGTAATTGTAGGCTTTACGATGAATGAAAGAAGAAATATTTATATTGTAAAACGTGTTCTTAAAACGTGACTTAGGCGGGATAGTAATGGGTTGAATTAAAGCTATCTTTGTTCTCCATATTACGTGTTTACTGTACAATTCTGAGTAAGTGGGAGTACGCTTTTGTGTATACCTAGCATTTGTTTATTGTATCATAGAAAATTAACTCATAATTTTTTTTTAAACGAAGAAAATCTTAAATGGCATAGAGTTAACTAAATCTACCTATTTTGTCTTAAAGTAATGAAATTTTCATGTATGTTTTATTAAAACATTTTAATATAACTAATTAATAAGGTTCTGTATCTTTGTATGTACTATATTCATAAAAATTAAAAGTTTATTATTTGTTATGTACAAATTAAAAGTTTTGAGAATATTTAAAAAATATATCAGCACTTTAGAACCGACGTAATGCAGAGCTGATCAGTCGCAATGTTACAGAACTGCTATTATTTGATGTAACTTAACTACCTTTTATGAACAGAGGCTAACGTGGTCAGCACAGCTGACACTAAGTGTGCAAGCGCTGATTTCAATCACAACGCTTGCAGTGGACATCGCACTGATCATTATTAATGACCGGAATGATTCATTATGATCTACTCATGGAGATATATTGCCCTTTCTAATGGATGCTGCTTTTGTGTTACTTGAAATGTTGTGAACATGACTTTCCTGCTTTTGCTATTATTTTTATTCCATATATAATTTTAAGCCCAATTAAGAGGAAGGCTTATTATGGACAGAGTTTGCTTATTTGTTTATAGTATGCAATGTTTCAGAAGTCTATTGGAGCAGTTTCGGTTAAAACACACTTTATTAAACATTTGATATAAAGTGTTATTATCTGCATAACGGGGTGTCAAGGGGTAAATATTACAGCTTTTTATTTGATCATAAGTGATATTTACATTTTCTGATGCAAATTTATATTTTCTGATTCTTGAAAAAAATTTTTAATATTGGATTGCGTGAACTCAGTTAAAAACTAATATTCAACCAAATATAAACAAATTAATGTCTATTATTGGTATGTTTTTCAAAAACATTTTCGAGGTATGGCATATCCCAAAATCTTGAAAAACATAAAACACACACCAATATTACCATACGTAAACAAATCAATACGCTAGTAAAGCTATCTATTCATGAAATTGGTTCTTTACTTCATGTCTTTAAAAAGTTAAATTCATATAAATTTTGCCACCGGTTAACAAACTTATATTTCATGACACACTGATTATCTGTGTGACACTGAATACTGTCATCTCACTAAAACGTTTTGCTGCTTTAACGCACACCTATATATGACCACATCTTAGTAATCAGTTTAATAATCAAAACCAACCTGGAAAACCAAAATGTAGAACATATATGAATCCATTGAATTTTGTTTCATAAAATACGTTTGTTTTTAATTTGAATATTATTAAACTTATCGAACATTTTGTGGTCTCTTCCTCAAAACAAGACGTTTTCTCAAGAATTTTTTCCGTCCAATCAGTTGTCGCGTATGTTTTGGTTTTCAATGCGGAACTGCAGGTTGGCAGACGTACCACAGCCAGTCGAAATATTAGGCCTTGTGGGATTGTTTGTCGTCATCCGATCAATCGGCTTAATGTACAAGAATTGTTAAAACTCACCGATATATTTACTTGGGAACATTAGGATCGAGAAACTACCGTCAACCATTCCATTAATTGAATTAGAAGTTTCAAAATTATATTCAGTGTATTTATTTCAACTAGCTATTTAGGAATTAATTTTCAAAATGTGAATTTATGTGGTCCCTGTGCAGCTGCTACGAACAATCTGAAGATTTCCCATTTTTTTAACTTTTTCCGACTTTGAATATAGTTTTCTAGAACACATATCTCTTATGGGTATAAATTTCAGACTTTCCTTTCGTACTGACTTTACCTATATGTCTATTATACAAGTAAAATTGGCTACACAAATATATTCTGCTGTCTAGAGTTTATTGGAGTAATTTCTTTGTTATCTCTAATTATCTGTTAAATACTTGAACTTGAGTGAATTAATTAATTAGAAATGAATATGACTCTGTTTTTAAAAAAAAGAAAATATGTATAAATAATAATTTATTTAGGTTTAGTGACTGGGCAACAGTGGGAATATGCAGAAGTAGAAATAGATTATATGAATTGTACAGTGAAAGAACTTATAATCATAATAAGACATTTTATGAATATGTTAAAAAGTATTCAAAATTATTTAAACGAGTTTGCAGTGTAGCTAAATCTAATTACATTAATAATAAAATTAAATATAGTACTAACATTTCAAAAACTGCATGGAATATAATTAATCAGGAAACTGGGAAAGCAAAAGAACCACACACCAAATATAATTTAAAAATTAATGATAAAGTGTTGTCAACTGACAAAGAAGTTGCTGAAGCATTTGAAAAATTTTTTACTGCCATCCCTGTGTCAACTACTTCGAGTATTAATTCATGTTCCACTCTTGCACAGTCACTGCTAACGGAAAATGTAAATTCATGCAATATTGATTTTATTTTTAAACATGTTACTGTTCCACAAGTTTTAAATGCATTTAAAAGCATTAAAGTAAAAAATACTGCCGATTTAGATGGGATTTCTGTTAAAATTATTGAATCTGTCATTGATGGTATAGCCCCGTACTTAGCCAGTATATTTAATGACTGTGTTGATAATGGTGTTTTTCCTGATTTAATGAAATTGAGTAAGGTCATTCCAATATTCAAAGCAGGTAGTATGTCTGACCCTAATAATTTTAGACCTATATCTATACTACCAACGCTCAGTAAGATTTTTGAAAAATTAATTTTAAATCAATTACTTTCTCATTTTTACGGTAATAGTTTAATGAATTTTAAGCAGTTTGGTTTCACGCGGGGTCGCTCAACAACCGATGCCGGTGTTGAGCTCATAAAACACGTATTCAGCGCCTGGGAGGAGTCGTGTGATGCTATTGGTGTCTTTTGTGACTTGTCCAAGGCGTTCGACTGTGTGGATCATACTACTCTACTCATGAAACTGCACCATTACGGCATTAAAAACCGAGCGCTTGCCTTGATTAAATCATATATTTCTAATAGAAAACAGAAAGTTGCAATAAATGGAGAAAAATCATCAGGATCGGCAGTGACAATGGGTGTGCCCCAGGGCTCAGTTCTTGGTCCTTTCCTATTTTTAGTTTATATTAATGATCTGCCATCGGTCGTTAAGAATCAATACGAGGTCATATTGTTTGCTGACGATACTTCATTCTTGTTTAAAATCAAAAGACAAGAAAGTGACTATCGAGCGGTGAACAAATGCATCTCTAACACAGAGCAGTGGTTCTCAGCTAATAATTTGCTCCTCAATGAAAAAAAAACGAAATGTGTTAAATTTACATTGCCAAATGTCAAACAGGTAAACACAAACATTGTAGTTAAGAGCCAGGAACTGACTCCTGTAAACTCAACTGTATTTCTGGGCATAACCTTAGACGCCAAACTGCAGTGGGGACCGCATGTTGATGGTTTAGCGAAAAGGCTTGGCTCTGCCGCATATGCTGTTAAAAAAATTAGACAAATTTCAAATGAAACAACTGCTCGATTAGTCTATTTTGGTTACTTCCACAGCCTCATGACATATGGTATTCTGCTGTGGGGGAGTGCTGCCGACATCGATGCTATATTTATTCTGCAGAAAAGGGCTGTTCGCGCAATCTATCAGCTCGGTCCAAGGGTGTCACTTAGAAGTAAATTTAAGGAAATAAATATTCTTACCTTCCATTCACAATATATTTTAGAAAATTTAATGTATGTTAAAAAGAACATAACCTTGTTCAAAAGAAAAAAAGATCTGCACAATGTTAACACAAGAGGAAGAAATATGCTGGCAGCTCATAATAGCAGGCTTCATAAAGTCACTAACTCATTCATGGGTCAATGTATACGCTTTTATAATAAGGTTCCTGAGGATATCCAAGGTCTTCCTACTGACAAATTCAAAGAAACTATAAAGGAGAAGTTGTGTGCTAGAGCATATTATAAACTATCCGATTATTTGGATGATAAAAGCCCTTGGGTATAATCCCCTCATTAACAGGATTGTACCAGTATTTGTAACAAAGCATGTGTAATGTGTCTGTTTGTGCGATGAGTTCTTCGTCCCGATGAATATCTAAAGCGTCATTGTCACTAAAGTACGTCTTCTTATGGTAGCGTCGGGTGACGGGTCGTTCACTTCCCTCTAATATGGTTGAGGAGGGCGATGGCTGGATCCCGCGTTAACTCGTGAACGGGTGCCGTTTGAGGGTGTTCGTCGTTTGGATACTGGGGGGAGGGAGACTTGCCGAGCTAACAGATGCAGAAAAGAATAATTTTGTATAGACATAAAGAGACTGTAAATTTATTTTGAAAAAAAAATATACCCGTGAAGTTTCTTGCCAGTTCTTCTTCACGAAGGTTTTTTTTTCGAACTGGTGGTAGAATCATGTTTTATTTGACGTCAATAAGAACAAGTAATTGTCAATGTTGAGAAATAAATATTTGAATTTGAATTTGAGTTTGAGTAAATCGGGTAATATTTCCTTAACTTTTCACGATTCATTACATTAAATAAAACACTTTTTAACCTCATTTATTTTAACTCAGTATCTTTACAAATTTCAAGCTCCAGACCCTGTCAGCACATTCTGTTTTAACCCTGAACGCTATGCTCCCAGATTGAGAAACAGCTGGAGATGATTGAATATTTTCATACCTATCAAGACACCTGTAATCATAGTCAATCGTTCCCACGGTGTCCATAATGATACTGAAACTTAGAATTAAAATTTCAAAATATAATCAAACATGACAAAATCCGGTTTAAAAAAATTGTGTTTTGTTTTTGTAGTCGGGTAACTTTAAGAGTAACGATGTGGCGCATATACCTAATATTGGCGTGCTGCGATAAATCGTACGTCTAGATTTTCTAGTCTAGATTTCATGATAAACGAAATGTATTTAAATCAATATGTAAATCTAAATGTGTTTTCTAAATGATTTTAACTAAAAAAGTCAACTTCGTGATTCAAAATTTCCTAAATTCACTGTCACAAAGCTCATGAAAAACACGTACGTTAGATATATTTTACGAGCAGAACGATGAAGTTGTTTCAGTCCCGTTAAAATTTAACTGTAGATTTAAAAAATAATTTTCATTGGTTAAACAAGTTTAATGAAACATTTATTTATTATTTTATAGCTTTGGAAGTTCGCTCAAAATAATATTCCGAAGCATATTGTTTGGCTAAGATATGAAATGTATTCATCTGAAACAAAATATCTGTGCCTTATTTTGTAGTATTTGCTGTGGTCGTTTTCATATACATTAAAAGTTGTGGTAAAATATTATGTATCATCTTCATGCCATTTATCATCTAAAATGAACTCAATTTATGCGTTTCTTTTTATTAGTGTTTATTTCTTAAGGAGCGTTTATACAAAATCGTGCAATTTTAGGAGCTTTCAGTGTTCGTTTCGGATCAAAATATTACGCGTATGCATCAAAATATGAGTTCAAATTATTTGGACTTTCATCGTCTAAAACATGTATTGAGAAAATTTTCATTTTTACAAAAGTAATAATTTTTACTTAAAAAGATGTAACTAATGAAATAAAATAGAAATATTATATATGTTTCACTTAAAACAACTAAAAGAATAAGACATTCTGACTTGCTCCATCATGGGAATGAGATGTATCAGATTAAAGTTATATATAAAATAAAAAGATAAAGTTATACCTAGACCAACATTTTATTTTAAACACGAGTGTAGTTACCACCAAAAAATCGAAGCGGTGGCCAAAATAATGATATCACGAAGGCTAAAGAAGCAAAAAGGCACGTTACCTTATTATTATTTATTCATACACAGATTGTGACAGTCTAAAGAACTACGAATTGTAGTCCAATTACTGTTTTAAAATTGTAAGACTACAATTCGTAGTTCTTTAGACTGTCACAATCTGGCTTACTAAGGGCTCTACATGCACTTTTAGGGCTTTAGCATACGATCTAAAGGTTTTCACTTTCCCTTGCTAAAACGTCAATCTGATAAAGTCGCAATTTGTCATATAGTCTAATCACTG
Organism: Marasmarcha lunaedactyla; assembly: GCA_923062675.1. Taxonomy (NCBI): domain Eukaryota; kingdom Metazoa; phylum Arthropoda; class Insecta; order Lepidoptera; family Pterophoridae; genus Marasmarcha; species Marasmarcha lunaedactyla. The sequence continues at coordinate 6,191,665 of OV281342.1, read as the reverse complement.
CTTTATTAGATTTGAGGGCAACAGATAGTTTTTTTATTTGAAATTTTTAAAATAAATAATTAAATTACAAGATAATTAACAGCCTTGGAGCTACTGGGAAGATCTTCGTTACATTCGACTATAGTAGTCGCTGGTTGCTCCTTGTTCATAGTGATTTTAATCCATAAAACAATACCGAAAATGACACGATTGACATAATTGCATACGTTTAGTTAACATAATGAGCTTAAGGTGAAGAAAATGTATATATTCCGATTTCAGCACATATAGTTTACACTGTATATTAATTAAAAGTCTGAACTTTTAAGTACCCAGTAAAAAATCATCATCAGCTCATTGTCGACCAACTGCAGGGTATTTATCCCTATTTCTTGTCAGTGTAAAAAATATGTCAGTCAATTAAATAGCTCTAGTCATTATCAATTTGCTATACGATATTGCACCTTAAGTGGGTCCCAAATTAAAGTTTGGCACTCTATTGTATAATAATAAATAATATTTTTTTCACCTAATTTTATTTATTTTTGATTATCTTATCTTAAATCATAACTACCATAACAAACGTCGTATATCAATAACATCAATCTCTTCGTTAAGCCCTTATTGTATCCCTATTTACCCATAGTTTCCTCGATATCTTATAGTTGAGCCGTTACAAACGTGCAAACTGAGTCATAAAATATTACGACAAATCCCTTCTTTATTGTTTACACACAACACTAGAAGTGCGAGGGAGAGTTCCGATATGCCTATAAGTGTGAGCGAGAGATCTGATTAAAATGATTTATGACACAGTTCGCAAGTTTGTAATGGCTCAACTATAGTGTTTCTTTTTCATGGCTTCCCGAGGTAAACCATATAATATGAATTTAAGAAAATAATAATAAATTTCAAGTTGGCTATTGTTATTGGTTCGTCATATTTTAAAAATTGTATTTAGATTTGGACAGACTTATACTAGAGAACCGAATGACATGTGAATAAAAATATAAACGAGTGAACAAGGTTTTATTTACGCAGAAAAACGAAATAATTTAGCAAAAAGCGAACTTCACAAAGAACACCAAACCATGTGTAAGTATTATATTTTTATTATATCATTTTTTATTAAATGAGTATTCAAATTGTACGCCTACAATTCCATGTATTTAATAATCATAACAGAAGAGCTTCGAGAGGAAAATATCCTATCTACAAATAATAAATACCTTTTGAAATATGTATATATATACCAATAATACTTCGTGTTTACGCTATGGTGAAGAAAATGAAATACAGTTGATATTCTTTATGTGTTAAAATGTTGTACCTCTGAAGAAACAAAATAATTTGAATTTTACACAACAAGACCAAAACTATTTTATAAGAGACATCATCATCATCCAAAAGAAAAATTTCATATTAAAAGAAAACTGTGAACTTGAAATTTTACATTATTTTACATATCCACCTGAAGCTAACATACTCTCTCTTTATAATAGGTCTTTACCTATGAAACTGCCGTTTTGCCGTACTGGCCATTTCAAATGAAAATATTTTTTTTTTTGACTGATAATTCTAATTTCAAATTAATTTTATTTGACAAACATGGAATTCTTTTTCTAAAATCGTCATTTGTTTAATAGTTAGTGTTTTGTTTTCAACGCATTCGAACATTTTTCGTCATCATGGATAAGTTAAAAATTCGAGTAATTATGGAGTATGAGTACCGTCGTGGCAGCAAAGCGGCACAAGCGGCACGCAACATCAACGACGTTTACGGAGCGAACACTACAAACGAACGCACCACCCGTTATTGGTTTACCCGCTTCCGTTCTGGAAATTTTGACCTGAAAAATGAACCCCGTGGTCGTCCGAAAACTTTGGTCGACAATGACGAATTAAAGGCAATTGTGGAAGCTGATGAAACTCAATCCACGGCTGAATTAGTAGCAGCTTTCGACGTTAGCATCAAAACAATATTGGTCCATTTGCATCAAATCGGCAAGGTAAAAAAGCTTGACAAATGGGTACCCCACGAACTCAATGACCGCCAGCGCGAAGTACGCGTGGAGACGTGCCTTGCACTGCTCAGCAGGCATACAAATGAAGGAATTCTGAACCGCATTGTTACTTGTGACGAGAAATGGATCCTGTTTGACAATTGTAAGCGCTCAGCAAGTTGGTTGGACCCTGGTTCAGCACCCAAACAATGCCCTAAACGAAAACTTACCCCTAGAAAAGTGATGGTCACTGTGTGGTGGTCTAACGCGGGTGTAATTCATCACAGCTTCTTGCCAAACGGGACAAGCATTACTGCAGATGTGTACTGTGAAGAACTGAACACAATGATGGAGAAGCTCGCACGTCTCCAACCAGCTTTGGTCAATCGTTCGGGTCCACTGCTCCTGCACGACAACGCGCGACCTCATACTGCACAGCAGACGGTCTCCAAGCTACAAGAGTTGGGGTTGGAAGTTCTCCGTCATCCGCCGTACTCACCAGACCTTGCGCCTACAGACTTCTACTTTTTCCAGAATTTGGATAACTTCTTGGCGGGAAAAAAATTCAATACCCGAGAGGCAGTACAAAATGCCTTTGAAGAATTTGTTGCCTCCCGTCCAGCTGATTTCTTCAAGAAAGGCATCAATAAACTACCAATGCGTTGGCAAAGATGCATTGATTGCATGGGTGATTATTTTGATTAATAGAAAAAAAATATATAAAAAAAAAATTACGCTTCATTTATTTCGTGAAAAACGGCAATTTCATAGGTAAAGACCTAATATATATTTTTTAAGTTGATCCACATATGGTTAACTTTTATTAAAACTAAACAAAAAATTTGCAGTTTAAAACAATCTGACGCGAATTTATCTTTGAAAATAGTTCAAAAGGGTATCCATCAAACAGTTGAACTCATAGGAACTTCTTATAATATAGTTACTGAAAAGAGCTTTAGTTATAAATACATAATTATTCAATATTATATGTTCTTAGTATTATAATTATAATAATTATGTACATACAATGCTTTCTGTGGCGTTTATAAGTTAGTTATTGCAGATATCTTAACTGTGAGAATGTATTTACATAAGAAGCAATTAATATGACACTAACGTTCAATTATCTCAAAACGAATTTTCTTCTAAGAGTTATGATATAGATATGATTTTGACCACGTTCAGATGACGATTGCGGCTTAAGGTAGAATAGTCCGCAAGCAACGGTATCCATACATTTGGTAACCCACTGGTGGGCCAGGCTGACGCGTCGTACGCATTCCTACTGAGTTTCTTGCTGGTTCTTTGGCAGTAGATGACCCTTCCGAACCGTGGTAGTTTCAATATACGACGTCCTAAGCCGAGGTCCGTTCCCTCTCGGGTGCCCTTAGGCGTATCGTTTGTAGGAGTAGTTTCAGATCCGGCTAAGCGCCGTCAGCGCTAGGCCACAAAGTCTGGTGAAATTTAAAAGGCTAATAGGGCCCATTTCGAAAAAAAAATCCATACAGTTGTTTAAGCATCTTAATGTGTGCTTATCAAGTGTACGTGTATGACTACTAAGGAATAAAATCTACTTGTACGTTAACGTATCTCAACGGAGTGCTAGTCATCAAATAGTATCAATCTACGCACTATGCAATATGACATGAAAAAGCGATTATTTGTTTTTTTTTTTAAGATTTAAAAAACGAGAATGCGCATTCAGTTAGTCAATAAATAGAGAGATATTTATTTCGGCTGTGTAAACCTACTAAGTTATTAGTACTGGCAGTATTTCTAAACTAGGCTGTCATTTTGAAATGTTTGGAACGGCAAATTAACCAGACAATGCCTGAGTCAAAAATTCGAAACAAACAAACCAGCGGACCACACACCTGCCGGTAAATGCCTTCAGCTGGATCCACGCACCCACGATGATATACATCATATATATTAGTCTTATTGTTCTATTTATCAAATATTGATTGAATGTTATGCGTTGCGACTGGAATCAGTTGGAATGATTGCCTTTGCCTCAGAAATTATATAAGCTGTTTCTTACTTTTGATCGGATCACAATTAAGTAAACTTGATTATAATGGCGATCAAAATAAGGACTGTAGTTCCGTCCCAGACGAGATTTTAACAAAACCTTTCTTTCTAGTGATATTATATATATTAGGTCTTTACCTATGAAATTGCCGCTTTTCACGAAATAAATGAAGCGTAATTTTTTTATATATTTTTTATTTCTATTAATCAAAATAATCACCCATGCAATCAATGCATCTTTGCCAACGCATTGGTAGCTTATTGATGCCTTTCTTGAAGAAATCAGCTGGACGGGAGGCAACAAATTCTTCAAAGGCATTTTGTACTGCCTCTCGGGTATTGAACTTTTTTCCCGCCAAGAAGTTATCCAAATTCTGGAAAAAGTAGAAGTCTGTAGGCGCAAGGTCTGGTGAGTACGGCGGATGACGGAGAACTTCCAACCCCAACTCTTGTAGCTTGGAGACCGTCTGCTGTGCAGTATGAGGTCGCGCGTTGTCGTGCAGGGGCAGTGGAGCCGAACGATTGACCAAAGCTGGTTGGAGACGTGCGAGCTTCTCCATCATTGTGTTCAGTTCTTCACAGTACACATCTGCAGTAATGCTTGTCCCGTTTGGCAAGAAGCTGTGATGAATTACACCCGCGTTAGACCACCAAACAGTGACCATCACTTTTCTAGGGGTAAGTTTTCGTTTAGGGCATTGTTTGGGTGCTGAACCAGGGTCCAACCAACTTGCTGAGCGCTTACGATTGTCAAACAGGATCCATTTCTCGTCACAAGTAACAATGCGGTTCAGAATTCCTTCATTTGTATGCCTGCTGAGCAGTGCAAGGCACGTCTCCACGCGTACTTCGCGCTGGCGGTCATTGAGTTCGTGGGGTACCCATTTGTCAAGCTTTTTTACCTTGCCAATTTGACGCAAATGGACCAATATTGTTTTGATGCTAACGTCGAAAGCTGCTGCTAATTCAGCCGTGGATTGAGTTTCATCAGCTTCCACAATTGCCTTTAATTCGTCATTGTCGACCAAAGTTTTCGGACGACCACGGGGTTCATTTTTCAGGTCAAATTTTCCAGAACGGAAGCGGGTAAACCAATAACGGGTGGTGCGTTCGTTTGTAGTGTTCGCTCCGTAAACGTCGTTGATGTTGCGTGCCGCTTGTGCCGCTTTGCTGCCACGACGGTACTCATACTCCATAATTACTCGAATTTTTAACTTATCCATGATGACGAAAAATTTTCGAATGCGTTGAAAACAAAACACTAACTATTAAACAAATGACGATTTTAGAAAAAGAATTCCATGTTTGTCAAATAAAATTAATTTGAAATTAGAATTATCATTAAAAAAAAAATATTTTCATTTGAAATGGCCAGTACAGCAAAACGGCTGTTTCATAGGTAAAGACCTATTATTACTTCATATCTTCTTGTACGACACAACACATTTTAAATAAGGGCACGCCTACTCCTCTTAATGAAATTGTTATAGTTGCTTACATGAGGGTCATGAGTATTGATTGTTTACAACAAACCCGCACTCGACATTCATCAATCAATGCTAGGATTGACAGCTGACCTCAATACTTTTGTAAAATATTGATGAGAAAAGCACAGTTTATTTTTATTTTAAACACGACTATTTCTATACAGAGTAACTCATTATTATTGTAATTTTTATTACGCCACAAACCTAATTTTTCCTTGGTCGCAAAATAACTGTGACTGTACAAACAAACGATTACAAAATACTGTATTTAGAGTCTGAATAGATTTATAACTTAAACCTTCATCGCTAAGACTGGATAAATAAAAAATTATTTAAAATAGTAACTGTACATATAGTATACTCTAAACAGAGTTTACTGCTAAAAACGATTCCAGTTGAAGATTCCAGAAATAACTTAATGGAGTTATCTTAAACATGTTATATAAAAAAAACATATTTTGCTGCAAACCAGGTTCAAATCCAAAGGTTATTGTTAAATAATGTCAAAATATAAGAAATATTTGGTACAGTTGACCAACAGTTCTGAATATTTTTTCTCACATCGTGAAAACATCCTCTTCCACTAACAAAGTGTTCGATCGATTCCTTGAACTCCGTTATTTATTAGAAGTAAAAAATATTTTTAATTATATTGACAAAAGCAGGAACTAGGTCGCTTTCATTAAAAACATTTAATGATACTCCCGGTTCCAGGGTTGTTAATTTTCTATGTATGACAAAGGAGGTCGGGGCTGCTAAGTGGAATTTACAGCATTTACGGCACTGTTACGGTTTTGTCTTTATAATTTGTAATAATATTTTGGTAAAATGTATATAAAAATTTTGTTTTATACGAGTGTATGCCAAGTCGATTTCAGTTCTTTGAAGATATGATGTATTTAAAAATTAGATAAATCATAGATACAATTTAAATACCAATCCCTTCTTAATGCACAGTCTGCAATTCAGCGTAAACGTTATATCAAATAGAACATCTATGACAAATAAGATCATCTGAAATAAGTGACGATATAACAATATGTATCCGTATAAAATTTAAACGAAATTTCATGCAGTATTCTTTACCATACAATATGAATAAATATGAATATGAATAAATTCAGGAATAGAACAACAACTGATCAATTCAATTCAAAATATTAATAGAATAAATAATTTATATAATAATCAAATTAACTTTAACTCCCAAACTCAGTTGCTTATACCTTGAATATTCGTCCCCACAGGAACCGAAAAGTTTCTCCGGAAAAAGATGGTAAAAGTATAAGAATCGTTTATGAGAAAAGTTTTTTATAAGTGACCGGATTAAATTAGTTTGGGTACATAATATTTGTTGTTATTATTATTAGTACAGCATATATTTATCGTGTGATAAAGTATGTTACTATTGCATTATAGGTACTCGTACAAAACAAGTCATCATAAAATCTCATGTATATTTTCCTTTAAAAAACTTGAAATCTACATTTTCCGTTTATAGAAAATTCAAATTTATAATTAAATCAAAACAAACGTTCAAATTTTATGAGTAATAAAGTCATAAATATAGCTTACGTACCTGTACAATTTGAATTATCCTCTTATAGTTTCCCTACAGTAAATCAAACACCATAACTTTGGTAGAGTATTATCAGATTAGGTAACCGATATCTAAGTACATTGCACAAACACAGATTGTTTTTTTCTCTGACACTGTTAATTATGTAATTTACAATAAAATACGAAATTAAGTATATTATTCAAGTTGTTACACTTTAAAATATCCACACACACAATACAATCGATTATGAAAAAGTTCAAAAAAGAAAGAACATAAGATTAAATTATTTAAAAAAAAAATATTCAAATAAGGTTTTGATAAATTAAAACTTTTTAAACCACAATAATTAACCTGTCTATTTTAAAAATAGATCGACGATTTTTCAACTTTCCGTTACTAGTTAAAGGGACACGTTTACACAGCCGTCGCGCGTTACGTACCGCCGTACATTCGACACGGGCTTTCGGGACCGACTGAAAACTGAAGCATGAAAGTTGGCGCATTGTGTTCTATGCAACAAGTATATAAATTATTTTGTGTAGGGTATTGGGTGTAATCACGAGACAAAATGTGGTTTTTATATGGTTCGTTTGTAGCTTTATTGTTGTCGACAATCAGTGTGTGTTTTACACGTAACGAAGTTTTATTTTGGTTTGAGGCTGAAATTAATTTTTTTAACGGTAAATTCCTTATATAGGTTTGCATTTCTTTCAAAATACAGGTAAAATATTATATGATGTTAATGAATTAGTTATTTTATATAAATTTGAACTAAAGAGGACCCACTTAAAGGTTCGATCATCGGCCTGCAAACCATTTACAATGTTGTTCTTTTAACAATTTTTTTATGTTTCCAAAGAGGTGATAAAGAGCTGTAGTGTTTAAAAAAAACGCAATTTCTAATCAAATCACATTTCATACTTTTTAAGTAAAAGTAAAGTTCAAAACTAAAGTTTAAGCAAACAGTAGTAAATGCTAGTGTAAAGTATTTAAAATGCTCAATTTCGAGCAGCTTCACGGTAATACGGAACAAAATACAGAAACATCTGCGTCGAATGATAACATAAAAAGGGTGTCAATTCAGCAGCATTCCGACCTCACTGAGCTTCTAAAAGTATCGCTAGCATCTTTCTACTAACAATCTCTTTTTAACAAAAGTGGGTAGGTTCTTTCAAATATTGCTCGTCAGTCTGATCTTGCAAAAAGCCTTTTTTTACTGCCTTTGTATTGACAGTATACATTTGTGTACGTTGGCTACGGATTTTTTGGGGGTTTATCGAGGCCTGTTTTGAGGTGCAATAATTTTTCGGAAACAATTTTTATTGGCTGGCTGGGTGTATCCTTTTTGTGATTATTTGGATTATTGATAGGTTTGAAAATTGTTGTGTAATTACTACTATCGAGCAAGCGAACTAAACAAACGGAATATGGCTTTCCTTTCAATTCTTCCTACTAATAAACAAAGCAGGTGCTGCGAACGAACCGTCGCTCAATACTTTGGTAGTTCAGTCAAGTAAGTAAACACTTGGACATACCGAAGTAAAATCAAATAGTGGTGCTGTCCGAATCCGAAATAAATAACGTCACTGCTAGAAATGGTATAAACACCATAACAATAAATCCCCAGATAGACACACTAACTGTTCGGACCCAAAGTTAGCAGAGCTTGTGGTGTCTTTCAAGCTGTAATCCTCAGATTTGAAAACTCCATGAAAACGAATTTTGACAATGCTAAAAAATAGTCATGAAATAGTCATAAATAGTCATGCATGTAAAAAAAATAGTCGTATTATAGTTTCGCCGTTATAGCTATAGTTTGGTGAGGATTATGGCTTGAACGTCAAGCTGTAATCCTCATCTCTCGTGCTAGCTAACGGTAAGGTCTATCGACTTGGTTTAGGTTCCAAAAAATAGTCATGAAATAGTCGTAAAGACATACCAAATCTCAGAAATAGTCGCAGAAAGATTCCAGAGATAAAAAGGTTCCCTGGTGAGGATTATGGCTTGAACATTTGAAAACTTCAAATTTCTCTGGAACGCCTACGACTTTCAGTTTAAATTTTGTGCCAAAAAATAGTCATGAAATAGTCGTATGAAACGAAAATAATTTTGAGGTGATTTCATTTGAAATTAAAAACTTCTTATGTTCCCTACATTTATATGGATGAACAGTCGCGTACAAAATCATTATTTATTTTTACTTAGTAAAAAAATTGCGCTGTTTTGGTTTATTACTCATTTCCATTACTGTAAACAAACTTTGTAGACAGAGCTCTGAAATCGGTTTTGTAATAGGTACCTGGAAATAGTACTTATCAACCCTAATTCACCGGTTAAAAACCGGAAATGAAAAGGGCATTTGTTGTAGGTACGCGACAACGATTTGAACTTTTAGAACGGGTTTCCGTGCCTTGGTTGTAAGTATGAATAAATGTATCGTTCTACGGGTAAAGGAAAGTAAGTACCTTACGGTCGATTTTGAGTTAACGTTTTTTTTTAATCAGCAGCGAATGTGGAAATCATTGGTGTAATAATAGTCGTTAATACCTTAGGTACGTTACTATTAAGTCAACGCTACTATTAAGTAAATACCTTAAGTACCTTTGCCCGTAAAATAACACAAATGTAGTAGGCACTACAAAATATTTAAACAAAAAGAAAAACGTTTAGAATTTGTATCCATATTTATTACAATTGAAAGCTTGTAAATACGTTCCTAACTTGTTTCAATCTCAGTACTATCTTTTTATATCACAGCAATTAGTTTTGATCACAATTATCATAGTTAGTTGGTTCAACATCTGTTGGTGTTGGATTCGTTCATTCGGTTTAAGTTTCTAGAAATAGTCGGCGCTGTTAGGTTGAGTGCATTTTTTAGAATAACATATTAAATAAACGAATCAAACACCAACAATATCAACCATTTTTCACTACTCACATCGAATAAAAGCATAATACTAATTAAATTAAGTGCCTATTAAAGTGTAAAAATCATAATATTTAATCTTTTGTTTCTGGGAATTGGTCTCCCTCCACCAAACGCATCGAGCATGGTGCGATGGGCCGGGGTTTATTTCAGTGTTGCCAGATCAGGGGATTTTCCCCTAGATTTAGGGGTTTTTTGACCGAGTTAGGGGCAAAATAGGGGGACAAAATATTTAGGGGCTCATCAAATTCAAATCAAAAGGGGAAATATCAATGTTTTTTTACCATCTTTAAATACTTGAGCGCCACAACTAGTCTAGATTCGCGATGTTGAAGATAACAAATAAATTTAGCCATAACAAATAAAATGCAGCAATTATAAAGTGAAATAATATATTTTTGTTGAATATTAAAAGAAAAATTAATCGCAGCGTCCTAATCAGTAAAAATTAATCTTTATATCAAGCCCTTCTAATTAGCATGTACCATTTTCCACGTACAATATCGTAATATTGCTGGTAGTATAACTGTAAGCTGTGAGCCTGTGATGAGTGATGTAGAATTTATGTCGAAACTAATCTATAACCAAAGTCTTCTGTAACTAAAAAGCGAGTTAAACTTACACCTGTCAATCAATTTTCTATTAAAAATACTTTTTGTAATATGCCTATAATTTCTCAACATGACCGCCTGAATATTAGTAAAATTATTTTGTTTGCATTTCCATTTACCCAGAGCCCCTCAGAAAATAATATGAAGCATCGACTAAATATAGATGTACAAAATATGACATGTCGTCATAGTGAAAAATTTCAGTTTATTGATTTAAATACATTTATTTACAAGCCATATATGACCAATGATAGGTACAGTTTGTACAGTAATGACCTACGACATATAGCATACTCGCTATCATATATTTTATTCATAACAGTCAATTCGTTGACTACAACCGCTGCTTCTATTGAGCAGTCACTTTATACTTTTGACCCGTTGGAATGTAATATTCCAAAACATAGTATTAGAAATAATTTAAACATAAGTTAGTGACAATAGATAATACATCTAGCACCAGTATTCTAAGTAGTAATTTAAGCAATAAAAATGTGAAAAATAATTTTCTGAACATAGTCCATCAAAATATGCAGGGCATTGATGGTAAGGAATTACAGATCGAACTACTGTGAAAATATTCATATACTATGTATCACAGAGCACTGGCTCACACAGTGTCAAATTATGTCTTCTTATAAGAATCATGTAATTGCTAGTTCATTCAACAGAGAACAAACAACTTGCGGCGGCTCAATGATCATCACTCATAAGAGCCTAACATTTAAAGAACGCACTGATATTGTAAGTCTGTCTGTTGAGCGATCAGTTGAAATAGCCTGTATTGAGATAGGGAATATTGTTATAATAAGTGTATACAGACCCCCATCCTCACCATTTGAAGTATTTGAGAGCACTATGGATGAGGTATTACATAGAGTAAATAACAAAAACAAAGAAATAATTATTTGTGGCGATTTTAATATTGATTTATTAGTAGAGACATCACTAAGTAAACGATTCTTGAATCTTTTTAATTGTTACAACCTAAAAAATCTCTTCTTAGAGCCTACGCGTATCACAGCGACCTCAGCCACATGTCTTGATAACATTTTTACAAATTTAATGCCATGTACAAAGTCAGTAATTAATAAACTGCAATCAGATCATAGTGGGCAGTTGGCCACTTTTGATATTGGGCTAAAAAGACTTTAAAAAGAGAAATTACCTTTATACCCATGAATGAGAGACGGCTTGAAACATTTAGGAAAAATGTATTTGAAAAAACATTTAAATTAGATTACTGTGCAGATCCTATTACTCAATATAACTCTATTCATAATATAATTAGAAATGAATATGACTCTGTTTTAAAAAAAAAGAAAATATGTATAAATAATAATTTATTTAGGTTTAGTGACTGGGCACCAGTGGGAATATGCAGAAGTAGAAATAGATTATATGAATTGTACAGTGAAAGAACTTATAATCATAATAAGACATTTTATGAATATGTTAAAAAGTATTCAAAATTATTTAAACGAGTTTGCAGTGTAGCTAAATCTAATTACATTAATAATAAAATTAAATATAGTACTAACATTTCAAAAACTGCATGGAATATAATTAATCAGGAAACTGGGAAAGCAAAAGAACCACACACCAAATATAATTTAAAAATTAATGATAAAGTGTTGTCAACTGACAAAGAAGTTGCTGAAGCATTAGAAAAATTTTTTACTGCCATCCCTGTGTCAACTACTTCGAGTATTAATTCATGTTCCACTCTTGCACAGTCACTGCTAACGGAAAATGTAAATTCATGCAATATTGATTTTATTTTTAAACATGTTACTGTTACACAAATTTTAAATGCATTTAAAAGCATTAAAGTAAAAAATACTGCCGATTTAGATGGGATTTCTGTTAAAATTATTGAATCTGTCATTGATGGTATAGCCCCGTACTTAGCCAGTATATTTAATGGCTGTGTTGATAATGGTGTTTTTCCTAATTTAATGAAATTGAGTAAGGTCATTCCAATATTCAAAGCAGGTAGTATGTCTGACCCTAATAATTTTAGACCTATATCTATACTACCAACGCTCAGTAAGATTTTTGAAAAATTAATTTTAAATCAATTACTTTCTCATTTTTACGGTAATAGTTTAATGAATTTTAAGCAGTTTGGTTTCACGCGGGGTCGCTCAACAACCGATGCCGGTGTTGAGCTCCTAAAACACGTATTCAGCGCCTGGGAGGAGTCGTGTGATGTTATTGGTGTCTTTTGTGACTTGTCCAAGGCGTTTGACTGTGTGGATCATACTACTCTACTCATGAAACTGCACCATTACGGCATTAAAAACCGAGTGCTTGCCTTGATTAAATCATATATTTCTAATAGAAAACAGAAAGTTGCAATAAATGGAGAAAAATCATCAGGATCGGCAGTGACAATGGGTGTGCCCCAGGGCTCAGTTCTTGGTCCTTTCCTATTTTTAGTTTATATTAATGATCTGCCATCGGTCGTTAAGAATCAATGCGAGGTCATATTGTTTGCTGACGATACTTCCTTCTTGTTTAAAATCAAAAGACAAGAAATTGACTATCGAGCGGTGAACAAATGCATCTCTAACACAGAGCAGTGGCTCTCAGCTAATAATTTGCTCCTCAATGAAAAAAAAACGAAATGTGTTAAATTTACATTGCCAAATGTCAAACAGGTAAACACAAACATTGTAGTTAAGAGCCAGGAATGACTCCTGTAAACTCAACTGTATTTCTGGGCATAACCTTAGACGCCAAACTGCAGTGGGGACCGCATGTTGATGGTTTAGCGAAAAGGCTTGGCTCTGCCGCATATGCTGTTAAAAAAATTAGACAAATTTCAAATGAAACAACTGCTCGATTAGTCTATTTTGGTTACTTCCACAGCCTCATGACATATGGTATTCTGCTGTGGGGGAGTGCTACCGACATCGATGCTATATTTATTCTGCAGAAAAGGGCTGTTCGCGCAATCTATCAGCTCGGTCCAAGGGTGTCACTTAGAAGTAAATTTAAGGAAATAAATATTCTTACCATCCATTCACAATATATTTTAGAAAATTTAATGTATGTTAAAAAGAACATAACCTTGTTCAAAAGAAAAAAAGATCTGCACAATGTTAACACAAGAGGAAGAAATATGCTGGCAGCTCATAATAGCAGGCTTCATAAAGTCACTAACTCATTCATGGGTCAATGTATACGCTTTTATAATAAGGTTCCTGAGGATATCCAAGGTCTTCCTATTGACAAATTCAAAGAAACTATAAAGGAGAAGTTGTGTGCTAGAGCATATTATAAACTATCCGATTATTTGGATGATAAAAGCCCTTGGGTATAATCCCCTCATTTACAGGTTTTTACTAGTATTTGTTATAAAAAATGTGTAATGTGTCTGTTTGTGCGATGAGTTCTTCGTCCCGATGAATATCTAAAGCGTCATTGTCACTAAAGTACGTCTTCTTATGGTAGCGTCGGGTGACGGGTCGCTCACTTCCCTCTAATATGGTTGAGGAGGGCGATGGCTGGATCCCGCGTTAACTCGTGAACGGGTGCCGTTTGAGGGTGTTCGTCGTTTGGATACTTGGGGGGAGGGAGACTTGCCGAGCTAACAGATGCAGAAAAGAATAATTTTGTATAGACATAAAGAGACTCTGTAAATTTATTTTGAAAAAAAATATATACCCGTGAAGTTTCTTGCCAGTTCTTCTTCACGAAGGTTTTTTTTCGAACTGGTGGTAGAATCATGTTTTATTTGACGTCAATAAGAACAAGTAATTGTAATGTTGAGAAATAAATATTTGAATTTGAATTTGCCTCTTTAAAAAATCGCGACATGCCGCCATCATTTCCGGTTTTTAACCGGTGAATTGGGGTTGATAAGTACTACTTCCAGGTACCTATTACAAAACCGATTTCAGAGCCCTGTCTACAAAGTTTGTTTATAGTAATGGAAATGAGTAACAAACCAAAACAGCGCAATTTTTTTACTAAGTAAAAATAAATAATGATTTTGTACGCGACTGTTCATCCATATAAATGTAGGGAACATAAGAAGTTTTTAATTTCAAATGCAATCACCTCAAAATTATTTTCGTTTCATACGACTATTTCATGACTATTTTTTGGCACAAACTTTAAACTGAAAGTCGTAGGCGTTCCGGAGAAATTTGAAGTTTTCAAATGTTCAAGCCATAATCCTCACCAGGGAACCTTTATATCTCTGGAATCTTTCATCGACTATTTCTGAGATTTGGTATGTCTTTACGACTATTTCATGACTATTTTTTGGAACCTAAACCAAGTCGATAGACCTTACCGTTTGCTAGCACGAGAGATGAGGATTACAGCTTGACGTTCAAGCCATAATCCTCACCAAACTATAGCTATAACGGCGAAACTATAATACGACTATTTTTTTACATGCATGACTATTTATGACTATTTCATGACTATTTTTTAGCATTGTCAAAATTCGTTTTCATGGAGTTTTCAAATCTGAGGATTACAGCTTGAAGAACACGAGCTTGTGTTATGTGTGACCATACAACGAACTGCGGGGGAACCCAGAATAAACGTACATATTCATTATGTGTATATTCAACCATAACTGGAGAACCAACACCTATGTTCATCACACAAATGAAAACCCCGACCAGGGCTACTAACCGCTACGCCACTCGGCTCTCACGCACACATATAAACCTTGTTTGTACACTGCTTATTTGGCTAACACAAGTAAAGCGAACTATACTGCTTCTACACTCAAGTTATCGGTTCAGTCACACATTACTGAACATCATTTCTCGGACATTTTGAGATGTATAAAAATGTTCTTCACAAATCAAGGGGCGCTTTCTATTTATATGGTGTATATTTGTTTTTTTTTATTAATGATATAGTACGTATGTGTATGTTTCTTTCATGGCATAGCTATACCTTCTAGGCTAAAACTATACCTTCTATTCCACGTATTCAACATTTTTTTATATAGGAGAGGTGAGAGGTTTTTTCCCGCTGTCAAATTTTTCCTTGAAGTCTAGCTTTTAAAAGCTGAAGTTCAAAGTTCGCACGTGTTTATCTGACTTTCATTTAGTTTTTCCAATGTAAACCAATAATGATATAAAATATTTTTAGTCGATTTGATTTTTGATTTTTAAATCAAGCAGAGTTTATGTAATACACCTAAAGGATGACCATTACGTGTATTTATTAATATGTTTGTTATAATGTTAATGTTTCTTTTTAAGTACAGATAGGCACTTATGGTTACTTACTTAATTATTAAATGTTAAAAATAGATAATTGACCAAAACTTTTACTAAAAGCTCGTGTATGCAGTTTGTTTATTTCATTTCAAAATAAAAAGCCATTTCGTAAAATTGAATGTGGTTAATATTGACCCGACTGTAGGTAAAGGAGGGTTATGTTGTATAAATATTTCTTTGGCACGCTCTACAGCCTAAACCATTTGACTGATTTCATGAAAGATATGCTCTCAGTTGTGAGAGTGGCATGAGATAATTTGTCTTCCCAGAATTCCTATGGGAACGGGAATAACGCAGCAAAATAAATTTAGCCTATAGGTTTTTTAATTTTAGAAAAACGCTGATTAGGTTGGCTATCGTAAATAATTAGAAAATGCTTTCCAAAGAATCCCACAAGCTTTCGATAGTGTTCAAGATATGTACGATTATTTTCGAAATAACTACAAGCTGCAAATGAAAAATATTCCTGTTATTAAAACAGACGCTATCCAGCAAGCACATTTAAAACAATAGAAAATTGGGGTGCCAAATAGTGGCTCAGCGTAGCTTTAAAACAATTTAGGCGAAATCCTACTCGACAAAATTTTTTGAGATTAAAAATAAAAAATATAAATGCAAATCACGGAGTTGGCGAAAGCTTTGTAACAGTATTGGCGAAGTTACTTCGTCTTCAGAAATGTGACGAGAAATGAGGTGGTTTAAGGGTACTGAAAACCGATACGTTTTTCTCTTTAGAAAGTAACAAACCGTTATTGTGCTCTCTTGCTCCTGACTGCACGGTTCCGGTCCATCCAACCTTTTTTTTCTAGTAATCAGAGGTTAGAAAGAGAATTTACATTATAAGTTAGAAAATTCTTTGAAAAGAAAAAATCAGTGCCAGGGGCTGACTTGATTACTTACTCTATGATATTTCATTTAATTCGTAGTACAAAAATCTTTATAATTAATTTATATAATAAAATATTTTTAGATGCCCACGTTCCGCAACGAGGCGAGACATAGATAGCTCCCGTTCCAAAACCTCGTCAAAACACAAACGATCCTCAAAATAAAATTAGGTTGGCCTAATATTGGTATCTATAATATCTTGGGTGTGGGCATGATAATTGGGCAGATAGTAATATCGCGAAATAATAAATAGATATTATTCAAAATAATGCGCTTAGAATTATAAGTAGGTTTGTTAAAAGTATACCAATACACGTTATGGAGAATGAATTTTTAATACCTACAGCAGAGAATAGAAGGAAGTACTAAGCATTAAAGTATTGCCTGAAAGCTAAGTCCTAGAAAAATAATTTGAACTTGCACTCATTTCAGATACCTGGAGTCTTGGCGAAATAAGAAAAAGCCTTTGCTCAACGTAGTATGTAATAAAATTAAGGACCATGTAATATCTTAGTCTGATGTTTCAGAAATGTTTCAATGAAATGTAAGTAAGGGATTGGCGGGTTCTGGCTCACTTATTAGGTATGGTATCAAACGCGAATTAATTTCATAAGGTTTGTTTAGAGATAAAAACGTACGCTAACTTAGCGAGCATCGCGGTTTGATTCGATCACCCGCGACCTTATGAAATTAATTCGCGTTTGATACCATACCTAATAAGAGAACCAGAGCCCGCCAGTCCCTACTATTAATGTATGGGTGTCAAATGTACATGACATAATTTTATATGAATTAGAAAATATTAAGGGACCTAAGCATACGTATGTATGTGCAGTAATAAAACAAAATAAAACAAAAGAATTAAGTACTAAGTATAATCGTTCGTATCCATTGTATACAGACGGGTCTAAATACAATAACGGTTTAAGAGCGGCATATTTCAATCAAAATCTCAAAATAGGCCGTGTCTTGCCAATTCGTAACGATGTTGGTGTTATGAGTTGGTTGCGTTGTATGAAGCGTTATTGTACGCAGTATCAATGAGATCGGATAACATTGTTATTTTCACCGATAGCAGATGTGCTCTTCAACATGTGGCTCGTTGCGTCTCTGGAATAAGAGGCGTAACGATAGCCTATAAGATTTTAGACCTCACTTACTGCATCAAAGAAAGAGGCAAAACCATCAAGGGACAATGAGTACCATCAAAGATTGGGCTTAGGGGGAATGAGGAGGCAGACAGACTAGCAAAGCTCGCAGAAACAGAAGGTTATACATATCAGATACTACCAAATTTTTTTGGTACATAGTTGGGTTACATAGTTACCGCAACAATTGTTAAATGGATTGGAAAGAAAACTTTGACAGTATCGCGAACAAAATGAATTTGGCTTAGGACGATAGTCCGCCAGCCTCCTCGAGTACCTTGGTTTTCAATTTATAACCTAAATACACAATATGTTATCCTGGTGTAGAGATTACATTCGGGCACGTTCCATTAAACAAGTTTGCTTACCAGATGAAAAAATGCATTCACTGTAACCTACGTCTACATAAAATAGAGGAGGTGCATCACTTGTTAAAGGAATGTGTTTAAAACCCAACTGAATAGGCGGTAAGGACGGCATTTATTAGTTTCTGCATAACTAGGTGTATACATTATTTAGACGGTCATGATTGGACGATCATTCTAGAATATTTATACAACTTGCTTAATAGACAATTTTTTTTAAATTAAACAATACCAGAATATTTATAAGTATATAACAAAAATAAAAATAAAAGGGATAATAATACCCTACAAATAAAAAACTACACCTGAACTAGAATCAATTTAAGGCAACTAGCCAAAAGGAAACCATAAATTAATAGATTTGTTTTGTTGACCTTACAGCCTTGTGTGAATGTAGATGGCAATAGTGTGTAAGCGAAAGACAAATAGATGACCCTGTCCTCCCAATCCCTTTCTTAAAACGACACTACATCGAAATATGAATTTATAACTTTTGAAATTTTTATATTACCAAGTTGCTGTAAAATGATAGACTAATACAAAAGTTATTGCAATTACAACTAATAAACATTTAAGATCAATTTAACATGGACGCTTTAGAACTCTGGTATTAGAATTTCATCCGCATATCGAAATATTCAGACCATTGTTCAAGCGTAAAGTGGTATGTTTATATGCATATGGCTCTGGTCCACTGATTACTTACTTGACAGCTGAATCATTTTTACTAATATTATCAGAGATAAAAACTATTTGTTCGTTCCGCTTTCGCATATGCATACTACACTTAATTATGTATACTACGGAATTTATTTGCCGATAACTATGTATTTGCACTTGACAAAAGGTAATTTTCTAGCATCTTCGCTTCGTTTGTTTTTAACAAATAATTTAAAAATAGCGTTCACTCAATCTGCATTACTTATGAAAATTTCAGCTACTACAATGAAAAATGGACTTTAACCCCGACAAACTTTGTTGATTCTATTACTGAATGTAAAATCAGTACCCTCGACAAAGTTTCGCACATAGCAGTGTGTCTCTAACTTCTGAGAAAACTAATCATTGGCGTCAAAAGAAGTGGACCTCGCGTTTGCGCTCCGAAGTACGTGAACCAAATTGTTATGAATACGAAAAAAGGGAATGAAAACGAAGCTGCGTGAGGTGATTTTGGTTCGTATTTTAATAAAAAAACATTGCCAGTATACAGAAACAAATAGAACAGATCATCATTCAATTTATATCCTCTAGCAATAGTCTCGTTTGTAATTTTACTATTTAAATACTATCTCATTTTACGTAAAGTTTTCCTGTACCTAGATAAAATAACGTTTTTGACCTGACCACTGAAACGAAAGCGATTTATATATACAGGGTGTCCCAGAAATGACACGTAAGGGTGACACTGGAGGTAGATGGACTTTAGGCCTATCAGATAACACCAACATGCTTCTAGTTAACGCTTTCTGGTTTTCGAGATATTGTCACTTTTGTGATTTTTTATGAAATTTCCACTTTTTGGTCCTTTTTGCCTACAGCTGCAATAAATAGTGTGTGTGTGTCGAATGGATGAAACGATTTTGATTTTGTTTTTTCTTGTATGAAAGGTGAATTAGTGGGGAGTGTTTTCAGCTATGTTTGATGAAAATCAGTCCAAGATGGCCGCTGCCACAAAATGGCGGATTACATATATTTTTTCAGAACTCCGTCAATATTGGTACCAAATGAAAGGGCTTGACTAGTGAAATACTGTGATAAATTTTAAATCCAAGATGGCCGCCAGCACAAATGTAGGGGTTTTTTAAATTTTTTATTTAATCTTGTTACAAACGATTTTCACAGTGTCTGCCTCCGACTCTTACACATAATCTACATCTGTTCAAAATTTTTCTTTTTGAATATCTCAACGTAAAATGTGATATTTCACTCGCTGCATGATTTATTCGCTGTCGCAGTTCATCAGTGGGCCAAAATTGGTTCTAGTCTGCCAATCCATCTGCTTGAAAATTCCTGATCAAGATGCCCGCGTACTGCACGAGCGTAGTGCAGGACACTCATCATTTTGAAGCCACATATTTCTTCTTAATTCAAGTGGCACATCTTCCCTCATAATGGGTAGATGATTGTAAAAAACCTAAATATAGGTCTGCATCTAGGGTAAAGATAGATAGTTATGTGCTTCTGCAATTTCATTTATTAGTAATTTTGCCACAAAAGACACCTGGGCCTGTTATTACTCATTATTATGCAGTTGTACTATTTTCCAAGCACGCCTTTCATGAAAAAAATAAATTTTCTGAGAATTGGTTTAAAAAAGAATGGCTACTGTGATGCTATTTTGAAAAAGTCATTAACAAGTAATTTTTTAAGATGATGTGCAGTATCATCGCCACACATTTTTTTTTCACAGCAATCAGTTAAACTTTAGTGAGGGTTTTCGCAATGAAATGAAATAAAACAATTAAACTCTTTTTCTTAGCATAGTGTGCTAGTTTCCGTCAAAATTATTACTAGGTTGTCTCAAATAACTACTAACAATAGTTTTGGTAAAAAAAAACCGTGAGTTAAAAGATATTTATTGCAGCTGTAGGCAAAAAAGGACCAAAAAGTGGAAATTTCATAAAAATTCACAAAAGTGGCAATGTCTCGAAAACCAGAAAACTTTTACTAGATGTATGCATGTTGGTGTTATCTGATAGGCCTAAAGTCCATCTACCTCCAGTGTCACCCTTACGTGTCATTTCTGGGACACATATGTATACAGGGTGTTCGTGTTCAATTATCTGTAAGAGAACGGGAACTCATTCATTCACATATATAAAAAGATATAAATATTTGTATATTCACTACGTGTAATTAATTTAGCAAGTAAAGAAGGTGAGAGATAAGAGATAGAGATTTTGTTCAAAGGAACCTTATCATGATTCAAATTCGGAATTTATAGTATGGAAGCTAAGTTTGACTAAAATTGCCTTGATGTAAATTATCACAAACACAATACGTTGTGAAATCAAATAAGCAATATTTCATGATATTTTTTATAAACAGAGTTAATTTTCTGGTTTGCTTTTCACTGGAACGCTATTTAAGTTATCTCAGTAAACCAGCTCCATTTACTGTCCTCTCTGTATGATACGGGGCGTATTGATTTTCAAACCATTTTTCCATTTGCTTATTTTGAATCTGAGGACTGCTACGATAACACCATTATGTGTAACGCAATAACTAACGCTGCAGTAGAATTTGGTCGCAATTTTGAAAATACACTACCAGTACACTATACCCTTAGGCGAAATTAAATTTTGCCTAAATTTTTTTCGGGGTTAGATGCTAACCTGACTGGGCTATACATATAAGCAAGTTTGAAAATGAGTTAAAATATTTTCTAAAAATAAGTGTTAGCATACTGTACAAGATTATTTTAATAACAAATAAATCGAAACCAATAATTAACTAATTCATGAAACAATGTAGTTACTACCACAAATTGTATTGCGCATACCTTAATGATTAAATATGGATGAAATTACCCATATTCGGACAAATACAATGATTTGATTTGTATTTCCAATTAACTTAGTAGTAATATATCGTCTATGTTTTTAGTTCGAGTATTGCTAGCGATAGTCGCTTGTATTTCTAATTTTGTTTATAATATTGTATTTGTTTGTTAAAAATCTGAATGTTTAAATTGAAATTTGAATGTACGGTCAGGATTCATGTATGTTTCCATATTGCAACGTTCATTAATTTTGTCTCATATATTTTTTCTTATCAAATTTTATTTTTTGTTTGGTTAGGTTACAAAAACTAAGCTTAAATACACAATTGTAATACTAGCACATTAGTAATAATTGCAGCTAAGTTTATGACTCAAAGTTCTATATCGGTGCTATTTGGGTAAAAATTACTACTTCTTACTGCATAGGACTGATAAATATAAATAAAGTCTATAAAACGGACTATGGGTTCCAAATTTTCAATTAATACCACCTACAGGTTAAAGTTGAGCACCTTACCACTGTTGCATCACTCTAAGCTACAGTGCGAGTGTGAATTGCTACTTTAAGTAGTAATTTATACCTGTAGTGCTTCTTATAGCTACAAACGAGAAGCAATAAACACCATTACGCCCAACATTTCTAAAAGGAAGCAAAGTCAACTCTTAAGCCACTGGAATATCTAGAAGGATGATAAAATGAGCATAAATGGCATCATTGGTTCTTATTATTTTCTTCTGAAGTTTTAGTGGAGGGTTCCGTAGAAAGTTCAATATTTGTTTTTGTGGAATTTACTCAAGGTTTAACTTGTGGAGGTTTACGATGTCTTAATTAGCTTTGTTATAAAAACAAAAGATATTACTACGGGATACATTAATATTTTATTAATATTATTATATTACTTTAATTATTCTAAATTCATTTTCATTTGATAATCAACATTTAGAACACAATTTGCTTTTTTTAATTTGATTTGCTTGTACCCTAATGACACGTTAGCCAAAATCAATATTTTTGGAATCAATATGAAAATAGAAGTAATTAGAACACAGAATAATTAGATTCATATAAATTGTGTTCTGATTGTTGACCGACAAAGAGAAATAAAATACATTTTTAACAGCTATCTGACTTTTATTTAAAACTAAATAATTAGGTTATTACTTTTACAAAGGAAACAACCATTTTTGTATAATGTTGATCTAAAATAATATTTCACTTATAACATTCTTAAAAGAAAAGTGCTTCTGTAGTTTATGTGCCTGTTGGATTTTAACGATTTATTATATAATTTTCGGTGCTTGGCTCTGTGACAGTGTTTGGTTTTCATGGCAAAGTATTGTATGCTGCATCTGTAGTTCCGTTCAATAGCTGAAATGAAAATATAATTGTATTAAAATATATAATACTGAACCAATATTGAGTGTATTACATTATGTTTATCCAAAAAAAGGTTTTTGTATTGTCAACTGAGCCCTAAACTATTTTCCCTACTAAAACAAAAGAATCATATATAAAGTAAATAAAATTCATTCCTATGGCCCTTCTCTGGACCACTTATTAATAAGAAAGGTGATTTTTAGCAATTTAAACAGCAAAAATTGAAGTAAGCGGGTGAAAATTATTACTTATAATAACAAAACGATTCGCCATCTTTAATGGAATGTTTTTATGATAATCTAACCTCTAATTTACATTATTTTTACTAAACATGATTTTGTTATAACAAAAGAAGTGATTTTACAACTATACTACGTAAATTCACTATAAATACTTGTTATACTAATTATTATTCTTGGTCATTTTTATTAAAACTACTATAACCATATATTTTTTACACTGTTTTTGTTGAAATTCTTATAAAATCAATATGGCGTGTAAATTTACTTAATAAACATATACGCAATTTACAGTAAAGTTAAGATCCCACTTAATTTTTCAGTACAGATATAGCATATAGTTGAATAAAAGTATTTGGTACTTACAATTATGTTTTGTAGTTGTCACTTAAAAACTCTCACACGCCATCAATATTCTCAACATTGCAACTACGGAAATGACTGTCAATTTTTCGTTTGCGGTGTACACACGGTTTTCGTTATTTGTCGGTTATTTTGGTGATTTTGTTATCATCATTGAGTTATTTTAAGTGTTTCTGTTTTTCTCTTCCTCGCCTGGTAAGTGGTTGTACGAATTATCTAGCTCTTAATGAGCATGGATTGTGTTCCAATCCTTCCTAAGCCCCCAGACCCAATCCCGTTTTCTGATGTCAACAACTCCCCTGACCCTTTCTCTCAACATGTGCAAACAAGAAAACGTCCAAGTATAAATCGGGATTCGTCCCCTACTCCTAAAAAATCTGTTTCGAATGCTCTTCCATCTCAAACCAATAACCTTATTTACACTCGTCCAAGTCTTTTAGAAGAAAAATCTTACCATCCTTCTGACAAAGGTCCTTTCATTGTTCATGTGTCCAGGTCAGAAACTCACCTTAAGTCAGGCAGTACATTTAATCATTTAAATTTTGGAAAATTTTTATATACATCAAACATTAAAAATATTAAAAATGATGGTATAAAGAGTGTTGGAAGAAATCGGGTCTCTGTGGAATTCTCATCTGCATGTGCAGCAAACGAGTTTCTCAGAAACCCGAGTCTTAAATCTCATAACTATATAGCTTTAATTCCTACATATAATATAACAAGAATGGGGCTGATCCGCGGGATCCCAACTTCATGGTCTATGGAGGAAGTTGTATCAACAATCTCCACAAGCCAAGGTGATATAACAATTTTGAAGGCGCGTCGCTTAAACAGAAAAGTGTCCATGGAGTCTGGTTCCACTTAGACCCCCACAGGTTCTGTAGTGATTACTTTCTCTGGACAATGCTTACCTGATAAAGTGTTTATTTTTAACTCATCATTAACCGTTGATCCATACATTTTGCCTTCCATACAATGCTTAAACTGTTGTAGATTTGGCCATGTGAAAGCCCAATGCCGATCCAGTGCTCGTTGCTTCAGATGTGCACAAACTCACTCAGGTGACTCTTGTCCTGCATCCTCTGAAGTTTCCTGCCTGCAATGCT
The DNA here is from genome assembly GCA_923062675.1 of Marasmarcha lunaedactyla. Classification (NCBI taxonomy): domain Eukaryota; kingdom Metazoa; phylum Arthropoda; class Insecta; order Lepidoptera; family Pterophoridae; genus Marasmarcha; species Marasmarcha lunaedactyla. Next base: position 6,166,823 of record OV281342.1, on the reverse strand, counting down.
CAGGCCCTCATTTAGCAACTGACAAATCTTGCCCGGAACATTCCCGGCAAAAGAATATTAAAATCACCATGTCCCAAAAGAACATATCATTCAAGGAAGCATCATCCCTCTTCCCTTCAGTTAAAAAATCGTACGCAGATGCTTCTAAAAGTTCTCCTTCACTGAATCTTTCTTACAAAAAAACAATATACAAACCATCAAAACCCAGTCCGTCTTTATCTCCAGGCTATGACAAAATTGCCCATAATGCTATTATTGTTAACCCTCCATCTACTAAATCTGATAATGCCTTCCCCCCTACTTCTTCCTGCTCCCCTAATGACAATTTTTTAGAACTCCTGATTTCCCTAGTTTTGAACATTCTTTCAAAATTTGAAGACATCCCACTACCGTCCTCCGTGCTAAAAAGTTATCCCCTATTGCTAATCTTCTTCTTAACAATGGCCAGACGCCTTACAAATTATACTCTTATATGTTAAAAATATCTGTAAAAACTTATTTCATCCCCCTGTTTTTGTATTGTTCAAGGTAACTCAATGCTCGAGATACTGCAAGTTCTACTCAACTGATCGCTACAAAATTATTAACCTCGTGTAGTACGTGTGTATACTAATACTTGAAATTGGCAGAAATAGTTATTGTGTCGTAACAACAGCTGATTGCCATAAAACAAAATAATAATAATAATAACTACAGAAATGAAACGTACGTACGAATGAATAAAATCTAATCGTTCACTCAACCGTTCAATCAACAGTTGCGCTGCAATTTGCACCTTTAGTCACAATATGATACGCTCTAGACCTGCTATGTGATGTGCCCACTTAGGGCCATATCTGTTGCATAAGGGGTCTAGAGCAGGATATAGACCTTATCGTTAGCACCTTAAGTTGCAATATGATACGCTCTAAAGCTAATTCGCAACCATTTGTGCTAGTTGGGATAAACTTTTAAGTTCGATTAGTTGAAGTTACGAAGTTTTTTTACATGTTATGAGTGTTCCATAGCTCGTCATAAAATTCCCACACCAGCAAGACGCAGGAAGCTTATTGATGATATGTCTCTATAAAGATTAGTTAGCAATGTTGTGGAACCCCAAACTTGTTGCAATTTGCACTTGCTACACCACATGCTGCGGCACTTCTTTAACGTTTCATACCGGAACAAATAGAATACGGAAATAGTTGTTTTATCTCTTAAATTTTATTTTATAAATAGGTAATTATAGTTTAATATTATTCTATTATATTATTCACGTACAAGTATTCTCTGTAAAATTAACAGTTTGTAAGAAAGAATTAAATGTTATATTGTTGTACTTTTCACATAAATAAGCATGTCTTATATACTTAATAATAGCAATAACTGAGTATTGACTGTGTATTGACTGTTTGTAGCCTTTATGATAAATAATAAATACACTCATAATGGACTTTGTCTCAATTAATGGAAATAATATTGAGTTACAAATAAAAGTTACAATATAATATTTACATAATTCCATTAAGAAGAAACATTGATTCTCTTATTTAATCTCAACCAAAACTTATGTTTGAAATAAAGCTCTAAAAACACTAAATTGAGCAATTTCGTCTAATTAATGATTTTGTGGAAACTGTTTAAATGTTCAAATTCTGCAAAGACAGTGGTTTCATTTTACAAAAACTCATTTTACTAAATATTCAACGCCTACATAAATTCAATAACAATGTTACTTACGCTGTGAATGTCTAAAATTCAATTCTATTAGAATCTCGTTCACCGTATCGAGTATAGAATTTGAATTTTAGACATTCACAGCGTAAGTAACTTAGTAAAAATAAACTAAACTTTCAAAGACCTTAAAATTACCTTCTTTTAAATAGGTACGATGGCAATAAAACAAGTATGAAATTCGACTTTTTATTTTATTTTAAATTCACCTTAAAACAAATTGTAACAATTACGTTTTTCGTATGATCCTTATTTCTGAACTGTATTTATAATTTGTTTATATTGTTCCTTCTGAACTTCATTTTGTAAAATTTTCTTCACTTTGCTAAATATTTATATTATATACTTTCATTGACAATTCAAAAATCAACGCATTTGCAAGCTGCGCATTGGAAGCTGCCAAACAAACTAAGCCAGTTACACACAACTCTCTCAGATATATTTCATGAAAATATATATGACTCCTGGCTAGCAAGACTAATTTTAAAACTTCAAATTGCGGTTCCATTAGAATGCGAGCCCGGCTGTATAAGCTGATGGCTGGCCTTAGAACGGTAGTCTATTACAAGCGAGTCTATTGCAAGCAAGTCTACAGAAAACATCTAAAGTCTATTACAAGCAAGTCGATTGCAAGCAAGTCTAATGCAAACATCTAAAAGTTTACTACAAACTGACGCTGAAGCCGAAGTCCTCAAACTAATGCTGATGCTGAAGCTGCCTGGTTCTCATGCTGATCCTGATACTGAAGCTGCCGGATATTGATGCTGCCCGATACGGATGGAGCCTGCAACTGATGGTATCTGCATGCTGATGGAGCCTGCAATTGATGGAGCTGCTGCCGTAGCCTGCTGACCCATCAAGCGCCAGAGCGCCAGCCGGCACATGACCGTTCTCGCCGACGAAGCTTCGCGGCGACTCGTTTAAGTCCGTTTAATAAAATCTATTACGTGATAAAATTTTCTACAATATTTATATTTTAGTAATTAATCTTTTTACAAAGCCAACAATATCATACCAAACAAAACAAACCTTGTAAAAAAGTTAAGAAATGCTCTCGTTTTGTCTTGCTGGTTATTGCTGAAGTTGAATTTTAAATGTTTTTTTTTTTTTGTCGTGTCAAGTTAATATCTGTTTTATTTGTTTTGCAATACTTCATTGTATTCTATTGTCTCGAGATGGAGTTGAATCCTAGGCCAGGACTAGTATTTCTCTTTCCTCACATGTTGTTTTTTTGACCTTCTGTTGCATTTTTAAAGATTTTTTTCACTTCTCCTATTATATTTATTTTTAATTTAAGTTTTACAAGGCATAAACTTACGAAAAAAAACACGGGATGTAGCCCAGTCGAATTAGATGAAAAAGAGGGAGAAATTTTATCTTGGCGTTATCACCTTCATTTCCCATTTGCCAGTGACCCCCCCCCCCCCAAACGATTTCCGAAGGAAAATTACTAATTATATTTTTTTGATGTCAAATGCTAATTCGACTGGGCTAATGCAATGTAACAATATTTGATATAAAAAAAGTTTGAGAACAATTGATTAATCATATTGACAGTATTCATCGTTTATTTACATATTTGATACTACGAGATTATGGAATCAAGTAATTTTTTTATTTATTTTTTTTTTTGGTTCCCCTCCACGGGAACGGCAGGAGGATATAAAAAATGCTCTGACACATACTCCGCGCGCGCGATAAAAGTTATGTGGGACTCGTCCCGACGCCTACCAGAACCATACCCACTAAAAAACCCCCTGTCGGCTCGTGCATTTTTGCCACTCAGCCTTCATCTGGAGAAAGAGGCCGCGCTAGCGGGGCCCTTAAGGGGTCACCCGCTGAGATTTACATAGCACGGAAGGTGCTCAAAAATGAAAAGTAAAATAAAAAATAAAAAACATTAAAAATGAAAAATAAAATTGCATTAATTCGGATTTACGTTTTCGGTTTTCGGATTACGATTTCGCCAGTGTGCGCGTTTCTCGGCCTAGCGACTTTGAATTTCGAATCTAACACAGGAGCAGTATATGAGACTGAATCTCGAACAAGATGATTGGGATGGGATTCGGCGCGTTTGAAGAACGATTCTGAGAGTGTTTTGAGGTGCTGTTGCACTGTAGGTAGTTCGAGATCTCTGTGCAGGTCCGCGTTGCGCACGTACCAAGGTGCGTTTGTGGCCCTGCGGCAGAAGAGATTTTGAACTACCTGCAGCTTATACAGGACGGAGGGATTGGCGTGGGCAAAGACTGGCGAAGCATATGACATGACGGGTCTAATGCAGACCTTATAAAGCGTACGTTTATTTCTAAAAGACATTTTACTTTTTCTACCTATCATACTATTTAGGCGGCTTAAGTAGAAACGCGCGAGTTTCGTTACTATATCGACGTGTGGCTTGAAAGAAAGCGTCTGATCTAAGGTGACGCCTAAGTATTTAATACTGTGCTTCCAGGGGATGGGAATACCTAACATTCGAATGTGAGGATCGTTGTAGCGATTACGACGTTTGTAGTCGAATTGAATGGCAGAACTCTTTTCTGGGTTGACATCAATACGCCATTTTTGAAACCAAACACCGAGGGCGTTTACGGCCTTTTGGAGTCTGGTGATGTTATACAGGATCGATTGACCTTTAGTGTAAAGGGCGGTATCGTCTGCAAAGAGGGCGAGTTCGACGCCTTTCGGCGGGAAGGGGATGTCGTTAGTGTACACGGTGTACAGCAGAGGGGTGAGGACTGAGCCTTGCGGGACTCCAGCCTTTATGGGACGAGGCGCGGAGAGCGTGCCTTCATGTTTGAATCGAAACGTACGGTCTTTAAGAAACGACGCGATTAATCTGACTAAGCGAACCGGTAATCCTATTTTATAGAGTTTAAAAACGAGACCGCTGTGCCAGACTTTATCGAAAGCCTTGGCTACGTCAAAGAGAACCGCGGTTGTTTTTTTACGACGCGGATAGAATCCTTCGAGTATGTACTCGACGATTCGATGGACTTGCTGAGGGCAGGAGTGCTTAGCGCGAAAGCCGAACTGGTGGGGAATAATGAGAGGGTCGCCATCCGTTGGAAACAGATGGTTCCGCATTCGAGAGAGTATGACTCTTTCGAGAAGTTTAGACATTGCCTTGAGGAGGCTGATGGGTCTGTGATTAGCCGGGACGTTCAGAGGTTTACCCGGATTGGGAATGCCTATGACTGTCGCTTCTTTCCAGGCTTTTGGAAAGTAGCTATGGTCGAAGCAGGCATTGAAGATGATAGCTAACAAGGTAAGCACCTGCTGTGGCAGGTGCTTAAGTGCGTGGTTGGAAATTCCATCCGCACCCGGAGCCTTTTTGGACTTTTGCTTTCTAATGAGAAGCAAGATTTCATCATTAGAGACTGTGACGGGGTCGTCGGTGATAGGGAGAGATTCTCTGCGGAGAACTTCGTCCTCCAGCGCCTGGATGTGGGAGGGATCCGCGGGTTGCGTGCTGGGCGAACATTGTGCCGCTATGCTGTCGGCGAAGCATTCGACTTTCTCTTCGACCTCGAAGGCAATAGTGCCGTCGGGACGAGTGAGAGAAGGAACGTGAGAGGTGGTGTCTACGCGTAAGGCCATTCGATAATACGCTTTGTGGGACGGTTAGATATTCTCCATGAGATCGTTAAACTGAGTGTCTCGGAGTTCCGTGAGGCAAGACCTAACTTTACGTTGAAGCTGATTCGCAGCTGTTCTATATGCGGGCGTGGGATATTTCTTGGCTCTCCGGAGAGCCGCGTTCTTAGCTTTTATGAGATTGCTAACGGCTAAGGGAAGCGCGGGTTTGCCTTGCTTAGCAATAATTTCGTTGTCGCTGATGGCTGAGTTGATAGCATCAGTGAGAGTATTGACTACTGAATCTATTTTAATCGGGCTATCTAATTGGTCGGGCGAAATCGCGAGCGGAGAGTTCGGGGCCTCTAAGGCTGAAACTAACGTATTTTTAAAGCCTTTCCAGTTAGTAAAGGTCTTAGGAGATGTGACGTTATCGTTAGGCGCACCTAGTACGAGGGAGACGGGGCGATGGTCGGAGCCTAGGTCATCGAGCGGTTCGATGGACCTGAGATCAAGATTGATTCGCTTGATAATTGCAAAGTCGAGGATGTCAGGAGAATAGGTCGGGTTGTTGGGATAGTGAGTGGGAGTGATGGGGGATATGACGTCTAAGTCAAGTGAGTTAGTGATGTCGAGGAGAGCGATACCGCTGGTGTTGGTCGATACACGTCCAGTCAGTATGTTTGGAGTTAAAGTCTACGAACATAATGACTGAATGGCCGAGGGCGAGAATGGCCTCAAAGTCGCTGCGGATTGGTCTGGAGCCACATGGTATGTAGACTGAAGCTATGATGATGGTCGGATGACCAGTCATAGCCAATCTACACACAGTGGCTTCCATGTTGAGGAGAGGAGGGGTAGGGAGAGGACAGCAATGGAAGCCTCTTTTGTAATATATAGCGGTGCCACAGAAACCGTCGGAGTTGGGCCTATCGTTACGTGTAAACGCGTACTTAGGAATAGCGTATCCCCTGGAGGGGTTTGGAGTAAGCCATGTCTCCTGGAGAAGGAATAAGTCAGGTTCTTTGTTCTGAAGGAACAGTTTAATATCGGGAAGGCCGGTGCTAAGGCTACGAGCGTTAAAAGACACTAGGGATAAGCCCTTGGGTTTAATACGACTGGACGCGGGATTCGCGGGTCTAGACATTATAATTTACTTATTTACGAATTTATACAAAAATAAAGAATTTACAACGAACTTAGAAGCGAGTGATGCTCGGCTAACGCGAATAAACGCTCTTGAGGAGAGCGGGCGGCTCGCAGTTTGCGTGCGAGTACGGAAATTTCGTTAATGTCGACGTTTTGGATGACGTCGAACACGGTCTTCATGTCCTCAGCCAACGACGACTGAGGTGAAGATGACAAAGCGGGACGCGGCCCTACGGAAGCTACGGGAGCTGGGATGGGTCGGGAAGGTGCAGGCGGGACGGCCGGACGCTGCCTCCAAGACAGAGCCGGAGTAGGCGTCGGCAGAACGGGCTTTGCTTCCGGGGGACCCCGGTTGCGCAGTGGCGGGAAGTTAGCGGGAGTGAGCGGCGGCGCCGGTTCAGGCGCGACCCTCTTGGCGGTGGAGCGCGGAGCGCCCGGGCAACCCCTTTAGTTAGCTGTGTGGCCGGACTGGCCGCAAAGCACACAGGCAGGGGGGGAAGTGGATTCGGGAGTGCGAGTGCACTCCTTCGTTATGTGTGGATCCAGGCACTTAACGCACCTGGGGGGAGCTGAGCAGTTAGCCGCTGCGTGGCCATAGAGCTGGCAGTGGTGGCACTGCCCAGGGTGACCGCGGGGGTTGGGACGCTCGACGGAGATGTTCGAGAGTCCGCAAATTGTGCGAGCCTCTCTGAAAATCTCCTTCGAGTTGGGAGTTTTCGACAGGATTACTAAAGCTAAGGGAAAACGCCTACCGCGGTTGGAGTGCATCTTATGCACTGCTTCAGCCGGGAAGCCCTGAGACTTAAGGTCCTCGAGAATGTCTTCATTACTGAGTTCAAACGGGACGCCCCGTAGTACTGCGCGGATCTTACGCTCCTCCGGGAGGGCGTAGGTGTGATACGCGATTTGATTGATCGACAGAAGCCTAGTGAAAGACCGGAAGTCGTCGATGGTCGGATTTTGATTGATTCGCCAGCGTTGGCGGCTTTTAAATAATTAATTTGGTGCTCTTTGCACAAGTTAGAAACCGCGGTCCAGCGCGCTTTTTCACGCAGGAAGACGGGTGGAGGGAGCTGAGGCTTCGGCGGGACGGGAGCGCAGCGCGTCGCTGGCTTCGATGGGACCGACGGAGATGCGGTTACTTCGAGCGATTTTAATGGCGCCGGGGCTGGTGTAGAAGACACCGGGGAGGGCTCGGGTATTGAGGATACCGAGGCTTCCTTCGAGCGCTTCTTGGAGCGCTTAGCGACTAGTTGGAACGCGGGCTCAGGAGAGCCGGTTAAGGTGACGGCATCTGACGACGTATCAGACGCGGGTTCGGGGTCGCTCCCGGGAGCGGTACGCTTGCGACGCGACGCGGGAGAGGATGCGACCGATGCGCAGTCCATCTCGGACGAGGCGGGAGACGCGGGAGAGCTATAGGCCAGAGGGGTCTGGACGTTGGAGGCCTGAGGGGCCGGGCTTGAGGCCTGAGGGGCCGGGAACGCGATAGTTGCCTGTAAGACCTGCGTTATTAAGTCATCTGATATGCTGGCGCCGGATGCTACGAGCGCCTGGGCGAACGACCTAGCAAAGTTTACCAAGCTTTGCTGGTCCATTGGAGGGCTTGGTCCTACGATATGTGATATATAAATATATAAAAATGCCTAGGTTCCCTAGCAAACCTAGCACCTAAACCTCCCTACCCGCGGTAGGGGGGCTGGGGACGACGCGAAATGATGCCCCTAATTCGGACAGCACTGTACCGTCACCCTGGGAAAGGCCCAAGTGCAATGGGATCGGGTCAGCCGGTTTCTCCTTGGCCTGAAGGGCCTTGGAAGCGCACCGGGGCAACGCTATCAGGCTTAGTTGTCACCGTTAAGTATCCACCTGATCAAACGCGAGTCTACTACGGAGTGTGTTGTCAATAAATTGACAACAAAAACCGGCCGTACACCTGACGAAGTTGGGTTGCACTAAAAGTGCGGGATTGACTACGTTACGACCGGCCGGAGCCGGCCGCAGAGCGAGTCTCTGACTACATACAGGCGCCAAGCGTCATATACGCAGCCAGAAAGACAGCCCGAGTCTTGCGAACCACTATCAAATTTAATCGACCGTGGTAAGCTCAACCCTGTTGTTGCTGCACTCACCGAGGTGAGGTTTTTAATTCGAGGGGTGCACAGAGTGCGGGATTAACTACGTTACGACCGGCCGGGGCCGGTCGCAGAGCGAGTCTCTGACTGCGTAGCAGGCGCCAAGCGTCAAGTACGCAGCCAGAAAAACAGCCCGAGCCTCGAGAACCACTATCGAATTTAATCGACCGCGGTAAGCTCAACCCTGTTGTTGCTGCACTCACCGAGGTGAGGTTTTTAATTCTAGGGGTGCACAGAGTGCGGGATTAACTACGTTACGACCGGCCGGGGCCGGTCGCAGAGCGAGTCTCTGACTGCGTAGCAGGCGCCAAGCGTCAAGTACGCAGCCAGAAAAACAGCCCGAGCCTCGAGAACCACTATCGAATTTAATCGACCGCGGTAAGCTCAGCTCTGTTGTTGCTGTGCGAGACCGACTAACATGCAGCCGATCGAAACCGGCCACAGCGTAAGCCCTAAAGAGGCTATCTCAATTCGTCTAGGACGAGCCGAGATTTGTACAAATCACAGCGTATGAGTATTGCGAACGAGTTGTCGTTTTGAGACGACAATCGTGACTCAACGGCTGGAGCGACCGCGAACGCGTCCGAGCGAGGCCGGACGCAGAACGGATCTGAGAGTGGCGTTTGAGTATTGATACGAGAGAAGTCGTGAGACAACAATCGTGACTCGGCAGCCGGGAGCGACCTTCAACACGTCCGAACGGGTCCGGACGCAGATCGGGTCTCGTCGGAATCAAGTAAAGCACGGAGTACCTTATATACTCGTATGTACTGGTATAGAACCATCAGTAATAAATCTGATACTAGCGCTCTCTGTCGGTATATGGACACAACAATTAATTTCAATTAAAAAATGTAATTAAGCCGTCTCCTTTTCAGCCTGCTTATTATATACCATATTTTATGTATTATGTATCAGCCTCAGAACATTTTACCCAGGCGAATTATAACTTCTTTTAAAATTCGATTATTTAAAAGTATATTTGTTGAAACAAAGTTGGAATTTTGAATATCCCCTAATATATAATAATATAACATAATGAAACTATTGTGTGTCATGAATGTCAGAAAAATGGATCTTCGTCGGGAACACTTTCATGAAATAATTTTCTACTACTTCAAGTCCAACTTGAACTTCTGAAGCGTACACGCTTCGCCTCTGGTGTAACAAATTTAAATGCAGTGGCTTAAATTTGAAGGATCGAAGTGGTCGTCCTTTGAAAGCCGTTAAAAATTTGATTCAACGAGACCGGAGAATCACATTAGGGAACTAAACCACGTTCCCACCGATAGAAAAGAGTGAGCAGGCCGCGGCCCACGGCCCCACCACAATCGTTTTTTTTTTGTTCCCCTCCGCGGGAAGGGCAGGAGGATAAAAATGCTCTGACGCATACTCTGGCGCGGTTCCAAAGTTATGTGGGACTCGTCCCGACGCCTACCAGAACCATACCCACTAAAAACCCCCTGTCGGGTCGTGCATTTTTGCCACTCAGCCTTCATCTGAGCGACGGCCAATTGGAGAAAGAGGCCGCGCTAGCGGGGCCCTTAAGGGGTCACCCGCTGGGATTTACATAGCACTGAAGGTGCTCAAAATGAAAAATAAATAATAAAAACATTAAAAATTGAAAAATAAATTGCATTAATTCGGATTTACGTTAGAATTAGAATTTGCGGCCTGAAGGGCCTCGAGATCTAAAGTTAATTGCGTACGTTCGCTTGTGTGCGCGTTTCTCGGTCTAGCGACTTTGTATACCGAATCTAAGACAGGAGCAGTATATGAGACTGAATTTCGAACTAGTGGATTGGGATGGGATTCGGCGCGTTTGAAGAACGATTCTGAGAGTGTTTTTAGGTACTGTTGAACTGTAGGTAGTTCAAGATCTCTGTGCAGGTCCGCGTTGCGCACGTACCAAGGTGCGTTTGTGGCGCTGCGGCAGAAGAGGTTTTGAACTACCTGCAGTTTGTACAGGACGGAGGGTTTGGCGTGGGCAAAGACTGGCGAGGCATATGACATGACTGGTCTAACGCAGACCTTATAAAGCGTACGTTTGTTTCTGAAGGACATTTTACTTTTTCTACCTAACATACTGTAAAGCCGGCCTAGGTAAAAACGTGCGAGTTTCGTTACTCTATCGACGTGAGGGTTGAAAGAAAGCGTCTGGTCTAAGATGACGCCTAAATATTTGGTACTGCGCTTCCAGGGGATGGGAGTGCCTTGCATTCTCACTTGGAGATTGTCGGTGATACGACTGCGTCTGTGGTCGAAGTAAACCGCAGAGCTCTTCTCTGGGTTCACATCGATACGCCATTTTTTAAACCAAGCACCGAGGGCGTTCACAGCCTTTTGGAGTCTGGTGACGAGACCCGGGGCTCTGCGGCCTTTGGTGTAAAGGGCAGTGTCGTCGGCAAAGAGAGCGAGTTCGACGACTTTCGGTGGAATGGGAATGTCGTTAGTGTACACGGTATACAAAAGAGGGGCGAGGACTGAGCCTTGAGGGACTCCAGCCTTTATGGGACGAGGCGCGGAGAGCGTGCCTTCATGTTTGAAACGAAACGTGCGGTCTTTGAGAAACGACGCGATTATCCTAACTAGGCGAGCCGGTAAGCCTATTTTGTAGAGTTTATAAACGAGACCGCTGTGCCAGACTTTGTCGAAAGCCTTGGCTACGTCAAAGAAAACTGCGATCGTTTTCTTTCGTTTCGGATAGAAGCCGTCGAGTATGTACTCGACGATTCGATGGACTTGCTGAGGGCAGGAGTGCTTAGCGCGAAAGCCGAACTGGTGGGGAATGATGAGAGGGTCGCCATCCGTTGGAAACAGATGGTTCCGCATTCGAGAGAGTATGACTCTCTCGAGAAGTTTAGACATTGCCTTGAGGAGGCTGATGGGTCTGTGATTGGCCGGGATATTAAGAGGTTTACTCGGCTTGGGTATGCCTATGACTGTCGCTTCTTTCCAAGCTTTTGGAAAGTAGCTAAGGTCGAAGCAGGCATTGAAAATGATAGCTAACAAGGTAAGCACCTGTTGAGGCAGGTGCTTAAGTGCGTGGTTGGAAATACCATCCGCACCCGGAGCCTTTCTGGACTTTTGACTTTTGATAAGAAGCGAGATTTCATCATTAGAGACAGTGACGGGGTCGGCGGTGTTGGGGAGAGAGTCTCTACGGAGAACTTCGTCCTCCACTGCTTTGATGTGAGTGGGATTCGCGGGTTGCGTGCTGGGCGAGCATTGAGACGCAACGCTGTCAGCGAAGCATTCGGCTTTCTCTTCGTCTTCGAAGGCGATAGAGCCATCGGGACGAGTGAGAGGAGGGACGTGAGAGGCGGCGTCTACGCGTAAGGCTCGGGCCATACTATAATACGCTTGGTGGGACGGGGAGATGTTCGCCATGAGATCGTTCATCTGGGCGTCTCGGAGTTCCGCGAGGCGAGATCTAACTTTGCGTTGGAGCTGATTCGTAGCTGTTTTATAGGCGGGCGTGGGATATTTCTTGGCTCTCCGGAGAGCCGCGTTCTTAGCTTTAATGAAGCGTGGGTTTGCTTTGCTTAGCAACCTTTTCGTTATCGCTGATAGCTGAGTTGATAGCATCAGTGAGAGAATTTACTAACGATTCTATTTTATCCGGGCTATCTAATTGATCGGGCGAGATCGCGAGCGGAGAGTTTGGGGCCTCTAAGGCAGAAACTGTCGTATTTTTAAAACCTTTCCAGTTGGTAAAGGTCTTAGGAGAAGTGACGTTAACGTTAGGCGGTCCTAGCACGAGGGAGACGGGGCGGTGGTCAGAACCTAGGTCATTGAGCGGTTCGATAGACCTGAGGTCGAGGTTGATATGCTTGACGATTGCAAAGTCGAGGATGTCAGGAGAGTGGTTCGGGTTGTCGGGATAGTGAGTGGGAGTGATGGGGGAGACGACGTCTAAGTCGAGTAAGTTGGTGATGTCGAGGAGAGCTATACCGCTTTGGTTGGTTGATAGGCACGTCCAGTCAGTATGTTTGGAGTTAAAGTCTCCGAACATAATGACTGAACGGCCGAGGGCGAGAATGGTCTCAAAGTCGCTGCGGATAGGTTTGGTGCCACGAGGTATGTAGACTGAAGCTATGATGATGGTCGCATGACCAGTCATAGCCAATCTACATACTGTGGCTTCCATGTTGAGGAGAGGAGGGGTAGGGAGAGGACAGCAATGAAATCCTCTTTTGTAGTAGATAGCAGTGCCGCCGAAACCGTCGCAGTTAGGCCTATCGTTACGTGTAAACGCGTACTTAGGAATAGCGAATCCCCTGGAGCGATTAGGAGTGAGCCATGTCTCCTGGAGATGTAAAAGATCTGGGTCGTTGTTCTGAAGGAACAGTTTGAGCTCGGGAAGGTTGTTGCTGAGGCTACGAACGTTAAAAGATACTAGGGATAAGCCCTTGGGTTGATACGACAGGACGCGGGGTTCGCGGGTCTAGACATTATAATTTACTTATTTACGAATTTACACAAAAATAAAATTTATAATGAACTTAAAAGCGAGTGATGCTCGGCTGACGCAAATAAACGTTCTTGAGGAGAGCGGGCGGCTCGCAGTTTGCGTGCGAGTACGGAAATTTCGTTAATGTCGACGTTTTGGATGACGTCGAACACGGTCTTCATGTCCTCAGCCAACGACGACTGAGGTGAAGATGACAGAGCGGGACGCGGCCCTACGGAAGCTACGGGAGCTGGGATGGGTCGGGAAGGTGCAGGCGGGACGGCCGGACGCTGCCTTCAAGACAAAGCAGGAGTAGGCGTCGGCTGAACGGGCTTTGCATCCGGGGGACCCCGGTTACGCAGCGGCGGGAAGTTAGCGGGAGTGAGCGGCGGCGCGGGTTTAGGCGCAACCCTCTTGGCGGTGGAGCGCGGAGCGCGCGGGCAGCCCCTGTAGTTAGCTGTATGGCCGGACTGGCCGCACAGCACACAGGCAGGGGGGAAGTGGATTCCGGAGTGCGAGTGCACTCCTTAGTGATGTGGGGATCCAGGCACTTTACGCACCTGGGGGGAGCTGAATAGTTAGCCGCTGCGTGGCCATATAGCTGGCAGCGGTGGCACCGCCCAGGGTGACCGCGAGGGTTGGGACGCTCGACGGATTTGTTCGAGAGTCAGCAAATTGTGCGAGCCTCTCTGAAAATCTCCTTCGAGTTGGGAGTGTTGGTAAGGATTACTAGAGCTAAGGGAAAACGCCTACCGCGGTTGGAGTGCATCTTGTGCACTGCTACGGCCGGGAAACCCTGAGACTTAAGGTCCTCGAGAATGTCTTCGTTACTGAGTTCGAACGGGACGCCCCGTAGTACTGCGCGGATCTTACGCTCCTCCGGGAGGGCGTAGGTGTGATACGCGATTTGATTGATCGACAGAAGCCTAGTGAAAGACCGGAAGTCGTCGACGGTCGCTACTTGAATTTTGATTGTGTCGCCAGCGTTGGCGGCTTTTAAGTAATTAATTTTGTGCTGCTTGCACAAGTTAGAGACCGCGGTCCAGCGCGCTTTTTCACGGAGGAATACGGGCGGAGGGAGCTGAGGCTTCGGCGGGACGGGAGCGCAGCGCGTCGCTGGCTTCGATGGGACCGACGGAGACGTGGTTACTACGAGCGATTTTAGCGGCGCGGGGGCTGGTGTTGAAGACACCGGGGAGGGCTCGGGTATTGATGATACCGAAGCTTTCTTCGAGCGCTTCTTGGAGCGCTGGACAACAAGTTGAAACGCGGGCTCAGGAGAGCCGGTTAAGGTGACGGCATCTGACGACGTATCAGACGCGGGTTCGGAGTCGCTCCCGGGAGCGGTACGTTTACGACGCGACGCGTGAGAGGATGCGACCGATTCGCAGACCATCTCGGACGAGGCGGGAGACGCGGGAGAGCTGAAGACCTGAGGGGTCTGGACGTCGGAGGCCTGAGGGGCCGGGGACGCGGAAACTGCCTGTAAGGCCTGCGTTAGTGAGTCATTGGAAATGGTGACGCCGGACGCAACGAGCGCCTGGGCGAACGACCTAGCAAAGTTTACCAAGCTTTGCTGGTCCATTGGAGGGCTTGGTCCTATAATATAAAATATATAAGAATGCCTAGGTTCCCTAGCAAACCTAGCACCTAAACCTCCCTACCCGCGGTAGGGGGGCTGGGGACGACGCGAAGTGGTGCCCCTAATTTGGACAGCACTGTACCGTCACCCTGGGAAAGGCCCAAGTGCAATGGGATCGGGTCAGCTGGTTTCTCCTTGGCCTGAAGGGCCTTGGAAGCGCACCGGGGCAACGCTATCAGGCTTAGTTGTCACCGTTAAGTATCCACCTGATCAAACGCGAGTCTACTACGGAGTGTGTCGTCAATAAATTGACAACAAAAACCGGCCGTAGACCTGACGAAGTTGGGTTGCACTAAAAGTGCGGAATTGACAACGTTACGACCGGCCGGAGCCGGCCGCAGAGCGAGTCTCTGACTACGTACAGGCGCCAAGCGTCAAGTACGCAGCCAGAAGGACAGCCCGGGTCTTGCGAACCACTATCGAATTTAATCGACCGCGGTAAGCTCAACCCTGTTGTTGCTGCACTCACCGAGGTGAGGTTTTTAATATGAGGGGTGCACAGAGTGCGGGATTGACTACGTTACGACCGGCCGGGACCAGCCGCAGAGCGAGTCTCTGACTACGTACAGGCGCCAAGCGTCAAGTACGCAGCCAGAAAAACAGCCCGAGCTTCGCGAACCACTATCGAATTTAATCGACCGCGGTAAGCTCAGCTCTGTTGTTGCTGTGCAAGAGACCGACTTACTTGCAGCCGATCGAAACCGGCCGCAGAGTAAGCCCTGAAGAGGCAATCAGCGTATGAGTATTGCGAACGTCGTGAGACGACAATCGTGACTCAACTGCTGGAGCGACCGCGAACACGTCCGAGCGGGGCCGGACGCAGAACGAATCTGAGAGTGGCGTTTGAGTATTGATACGAGAGAAGTCGTGAGACAACAATCGTGACTCGGCAGCCGGAAGCGACCTTCAACACGTCCGAACGGGTCCGGACGCAGATCGGGTCTACCACAATCGTTGTCGGAAAGTCATATATATTCTAATCGCTTAAGTAAAGTTGATATTGCGATGAAGAACACGCGTTGTGATTGGTCGGTTGAGTAGCGCGTCACCGCTACAACGATATTGTTCTACACAACCACTTTTGCGTAGGGAAGTTTGTTTTATTCCCGTTCCATCGAAAGTCGTCGAACTCGCTCTCTTTGCCGACGACACCGCCCTTTACACCAAAGGCCGCAGAGCCTCGGGTCTCGTTACCAGACTTCAAAAGGCTGTAAACACCCTCGGTGCTTGGTTCAAAAAATGGCGTATCGATGTGAACCCAGAGAAGAGCGCTGCGGTTTACTTCGACTACAGACGCAGTCGTATCCCCGACAATCTCCAATTGAGAATGCAAGGCACTCCCATCCCCTAGAAGCGCAGTACTAAATATTTAGGCGTCATCTTAGACCAGACGCTTTCTTTCAACCCTCACGTCGATAGAGTAACGAAACTTGCACGTTTTTACCTAGGCCGGCTTTACAGTATGTTAGGTAGAAAAAGTAAAATGTCCTTCAGAAATAAACGTACGCTTTACAAGGTCTGCGTTAGACCAGTCATGTCATATGCTTCGCCAGTCTTTGCCCACGCCAAACCCTCCGTCCTGCACAAGCTGCAGGTAGTTCAAAACCTCTTCTGTCGCAGGGCCACAAACGCACCTTGGTACGTGCGCAATGCGGACCTGCACAGAGATCTTGAACTACCTACAGTTCAACAGTACCTAAAAACACTCTCAGAATCGTTCTTCAAACGCGCCGAATCCCATCCCAATCCACTAGTTCGAAATTCAGTCTCTTATACTGCTCCTGTCTTAGATTCGGTATACAAAGTCGCTAGACCGAGAAACGCGCACACAAGCGAACGTACGCAATTAACTTTAGACCTCGAGGCCCTTCAGGCCGCAAATTCTAATTCTAACGTAAATTCTAATTCTAACGTAAATCTGAATTAATGCAAATTTAATTTTATTGTCAATTTTTAATGTTTATTATTTACTTTTCATTTGTTTTGAGCACCTTCAGTGCTATGTAAAACCCAGCGGGTGACCCCTTAAGGGCCCCGCTAGCGCGGCCTCTTTCTCCAATTGGCCGTCGCTCAGATGAAGGCTGAGTGGCAAAAATGCACGAGCCGACAGGGGGTTTTTAGTGGGTATGGTTCTGGTAGGCGTCGGGACGAGTCCCACATAACTTTGGAATCGCGCCAGAGTATGCGTCAGAGCATTTTTATCCTCCTGCCCTTCCCGCGGAGGGGAACAAAAAAAAAAAAAAAAGTTTGTTTTGCGCTGGGTACCCCACAACCTTACCGACGCTCAGACGCAGGCGTGCGTAGAATAGTGATTGATAAATTCAAAGTAGGTTCTTCCCGCCGTGTTTACGATATCAACAGGTGACGAATTTTGAATTTCTCAATATGATCTAGAAACAAAGCTCCAGTCAACAGTATAGCTGTTTCTAAACGAACCAACACCTACGAAAATAAAACACTCGAGAAGTGCTGGAAAAATATTGATCGACAGTTTTTTTTCTTTATCGGGGTATTTAGTATCAATTCATGCATGAAAATTTGTTTAGACACTGGTGGAGAGTTCTTAGAAAAATGTAATTTTAAAAAATGCTCAAATCTATCTGAGTGTCCCACATATATTCGAATAAACTTTACTTTGGCACTAGTCGCCATCTATGGACGTGGAACTACTTTACTTTTAATTTTAGGATAATCCCAAAATTTTAATGCACAGACTTGGAAGTTGCGGCAATTCGTGACACCTACTTTGTGACAATTCTTCTTTTTTTTGTTCCCCGTTCGGGCAGGAGGCAAAAAATGCATTTTCGCATACCTCTCGTGCGCGTTACAAGGCATCTGGGACTAGCTCCTAATGAGCACTCCCCACTAAAAAAGCCCCTGAATGACTCGTGTAAATTTTTGCCACACAGACTTCATGGTGTGAGCGCGCGGGATTCTTCGATAATCACGACTTGAATTTTTATAGAATTGCCTGCTTTTGCCGCTTTAACATAATTAATTTTGGTGCTCTTTGCACAAGTTAGAAACCGCGGTCCAGCGCGCTTTTTCGCGGAGGAAGACGGGCGGAGGGAGCTGAGGTTTAGGTGGGACGGGAGCGCAGCGCGTTGCTGGCTTGGATGGAACCAGCGGGGTCGCGGCCACTTGCAGTGACAATAACGGTGCGGGGGCGGGTGTTGAAGACACCGGGATGGGCTCGGGTGTTGAAGACGCCGCGGCTTTTTTCGAACTGTTATGAGGCAGGAGGTTGGAGAGTTTTTAAAAAAAAACTCTTTTATTCGAAACACACTTGTTTATTGTAAAACTTTCCAGAGTCACAACTTTTAATTAGGGATGTTGATTAGTGTTGTCAGGTTGGAGTCTAAACGCGCACTGATCGTTAAAAACAAATTATAATTTACATAAACTAAAAATGATGCACAAACAAAATTAAAGTAGGACATTAAGTAGTAAACAACTAAAAGAGTTTGTTCAGCAATATACCCATACTAGGATATAACAGCCCCCCGGTTAAGACGGAGCTTTATCCCTTAAAATGGAAAAGCGAAGTTATTAAAACATTCCAAAAATAATCAATATCCCTTTACAAAACAATAAAATAAAACAAAGACACATGAGAATAACTTCAAAATTAAAAACACAAAACATAGCTGTAAATTTTAAAATTTAAACATAAAACATGAAATAAAAATTCAAAAGAAACAGTACACATTTGTTACAAAACTAAAAATTATCAATATTTCTAGAGGATGAACTGAAATTAAGTTTTTTTAGATTACATGAAGATTCAATAGACTTATGATTTTCTTCAGAAGATGCATCAGAAGTCATTTCAATAGAGTTCCACAATTTAGACCGATTTCTAATATTCTTTTTATTATTACATTGGTTATAGATGCTTATACAACATAAACTTCGGTTATTAGTAGAACAATAAAAATATATAAATACTTTATAAAACAAGTAAAGTAAAATACAAACAATTAGAAAATATGTAAAAGAAGAATAATATGTACCATAACGTATAAAATGTGACTCCTGTTGAGCCTTATTTATTTCATTTTCTAAATAATCAAGTTTATGCGAAGTGTATTGTAAATTATCTAAATTAATATTCGACAATTTAATAGGCAATAAATGCGGTAAAGTATGATTAAAATTTTCCTTTTACAACATTCGTCGTCCAAAATATTAAAATTGATATTAATATTACTTTTAACATATAATTTCTTAGAACTAGAAGGTAAAAGTTGGTTTGTTTTAGAATAACCGATACAGTTGTCGGTAAGTTTCACAATACCTGTACCTAATAAAGTCTGGTCATACATTTTATCATCGCATTTAATTGTTAGTTTACATGGTTTGGATTGAACAAAGATCCACTTGTTATTATTCAAAATTTGCCATATATCAATTAGACCAGACAAAAGTTTGCTGTTGCATTCAACTGGCAAAGATAAGATGACTTCTGTTAATAATTTACTTTCACAACAAGGATTATTTATACTTGAACGGATATTTATTAAAGGACAGATAGAAAGTTCGTCATTTATTAATTTACAATTATTAAAATCATCAATAAGAACATAACTTAGCTTATCGTCTGATAAGGCTATATAAGACTTAGAAGGTTGGATCAGCGAAAATGTATTGACCTTCTGATCATGAGGAGTTGGTAAAGATATATTTTTATAAGCAATATACCTTTCATTATAAATTAAAGGAATTTCTAATGTAAAAATAATCTTTTCATTGTAATAAAAACAAGTTAGCTTAGACACATCAGTTATCGTGTTAATGTTTGCAAGTGATGACGACACTGGGAAGTCAGTAAGTTTATTTATGAAATGACCATTGTTAACTAATTCAGAATACAGCTTATTTGGACTTAATACAGAAGGGTGTAAAATATTTACATTCGCAAATAAAATAGAGTTAAGAATTACATCTAAAAAGTTAGAGATAGTTATTAAAGAACTCTCCACTAAATTAACTAAGCTATTTATTCTTGTTACATAAGATAATTTATTGTTTTGATCTGTAACTTGAGTAAGAATATTATTTAAAATTGATAAATGAGAATTTAGTTTGACTTCATTATCGTTAAGTTTACGTATAGTAGAATTAAAAGTATTTAAACTAGACTTAATTACATGGATATTATCCTTCATTAAATGAAATAATTCAGATTCGCTCTTTTGACAAACTTCAATAGCTGCGTCGTATTTTCGCGCATCGTCGGCGTCTAAAGTGCCAAAAAAGAATTTAAGGATTTCTCCTCCAAACTCTAATGATCTTTTATACTTAGTTGAGTTTCTCGGAATAACATGCGACAAAGAGTTTAATTTTTCATAATTCGACTGTAACAAATTTTCAATAGAATTTGTAATATCCTTACAATCAACAAAATCATTAGGTAAAGTTTTAAAACATAAGTTACTGGTTTTTATCAATAAATTTTCAATACTTTCAAGATGAGGTTTAAAAGCTATAACGTCGACATGAGTAACAACTTTCCAAAAATTGTTATAAAAACTAATCGGAGTTGTGGGATCAAAGTATATCCCAGGACTATGAACTATCGGCGTCACCTTACTTTCGCTCACACAATGACGAAATAGTAATCTGAAAATAAAATTAGAATAGAAAAATAAACAACTTATTAAACTAAGTTTGAGCTGGTTTTATCTGATCAACGTGATATTTGACGTGTTTACGACCAATACTCAAAGTTACATTATTCTTATTATTAACCTTAACTATCTTAAAAGGGCCTTTCCACACTGGGGAAAGTGCTTTACGTAACCTATGGTGTTGCTTAAGATACACCATATCTCCTAATTTATATTGAACTGATCTACTGGAAGAATCATAGTATTGCTTGGAATTTTCCTTACTTTTCAAAATATTTTCTAAAGCTTTTTCTCTACTAAATATCATCCTATATTGTACTGCTCTTACATATTCGTTATAAGTAACATTATCATTTGTTTCATAAAGAGAATTAGGTATGTTCGGTTTATGACCGTATAATAATTCGAAAGGAGTGTACTGAGTAGTACTATGAGGAGTAGTATTGTAACATAATATGGCTGTGGCTAGATAACAGTGCCAGTCATTTTGGTTTTCGTTAACAAAAGATTTTAAATATTCTTTCAATGTAGCATGACTCCGTTCGAGTGCTCCATTTGTTTGAGGGTGTATAAATATTTCTGTAATTTGCTTAAATAACTCTGATGTAAAACAAGTCCCGAGATCTGTTAAAATCATTTTCGGTATTCCGAATAGGGACATAAAATTAACTAAATTTCGAGCTACCTCCTCACTTGTAGCTGATATCATAGGATACGCGCATGAAAACTTTGTTAAATCATCTTGTAAGGTTAAAATAAATCTGAATTTCTGAAAACCTGCTTCTGGTAAAGTACCAACGATATCTAAAGATAGGCGCTCAAAAGGCTTCGTACTTGAAGATGTAATAACCATCGGAGCTTTATTACTTTTTCTTAAAGGTTTGTTTACTTGACAAAGCCTACAATTTTTAACATAATTTTCGATGTCCGATCGCGTCGACTTCCAATAATAAGAAGCTTTAATCCTGTTAAACATTCGATTCATGCCGGGATGACCCGCTATGGTTGAATCGTGATTTTCTTTTAAAATCTTCTGTACTTCTGCTGGAGTAGGATAAATTAATTGATTTTTGTAAATATGAATTCTTATATTAGTATTGTGAAAAACAAAATTAATAATGTTATAAACTTTAATAAAAGATATTTTAGAGTAAGGTTCAGAAAAATCTGAAATTGCTAAGTCGGTTAAATCATTATGTTCTTGTAAGATTTTATCTCTAAGTTTAATTAATAAATTGTAAATATCTTTATAATTAGTTTCATCATAATAATGCACCTTCGTAAATAGAAAAAAGAATGTTTTATTTTTGTTATCAATCGATAACAAGGAACCGGCCTCGCGCTCAGTATTTAAAAGCTCAGCAGAATTCTCGAACTGTGATAATATTTCTTCGCAGTTGGGCATAGAATAATCGAAATCTAAAGAGATAGGACACGCAATCGCATTATACTTACATGAATGTAAGTTTTGTAAATGTTCTTCAATTTTAGTATTAAGGTCGGGTAAATTTTTTGTAAATTGTTTTTTCCAATAGTCTTCGTAACTACACTTATTTAAATTATTTAAATCTATAATGTTAATGGGAATTCTGGATAAAGCGTCGGCGTTTTAATTTAATTTGCCGGGCTTATAAACTATTTCGCAATCATATTCCTCAAGTTTGAGGCGCCACCGGATTAATCTGCTGCCGAGGTCTTTTACATTAAAAAGCCACGTCAATGGGCGATGATCCGTTACGATCTTAAATTTAGTCCCATATAAATAAGGACGAAAGCTTTTAACTGCA
The DNA here is from genome assembly GCA_923062675.1 of Marasmarcha lunaedactyla. Classification (NCBI taxonomy): domain Eukaryota; kingdom Metazoa; phylum Arthropoda; class Insecta; order Lepidoptera; family Pterophoridae; genus Marasmarcha; species Marasmarcha lunaedactyla. Next base: position 6,144,741 of record OV281342.1, on the reverse strand, counting down.
AATAAGATAGCTAATAACTCTTTTTCTGTGGTTGAGTAATTACATTCTGCTTTATTCATTGTTCTAGACGCATACGCGATAGGTTTGTCCCTGCCTACAGGACCTTGTGAAAGTACAGCACCAACCGCAAAATTACTCGCATCGGTTGTGACTATAAAAGGTTGTGCCGTTTGAGGGTGTTCGTCGTTTGGATACTTGGGGGGAGGGAGACTTGCCGAGCTAACAGATGCAGAAAAGAATAATTTTGTATAGACATAAAGAGACTCTGTAAATTTATTTTGAAAAAAAATATACCCGTGAAGTTCTTGCCAGTTCTTCTTCACGAAGGTTTTTTTCGAACTGGTGGTAGAATCATGTTTTATTTGACGTCAATAAGAACAAGTAATTGTCAATGTTGAGAAATAAATATTTGAATTTGAATTTGAATTTGTGTAAAGTCTGGGTACTGTAAAAGTGGAGCTGAAATTAATTTCTCCTTTAAAATATTAAATGATTCATTTTGTTCATGAGACCAATGAAAATTCGCGTCCTTTTTTCAAAGTAAAGTTAAAGGTTTCGTTATCTTACTAAAATTATCTATAAATCGGCGATAGTAGCCAACTAATCCTAAAAATGATTTGACTTCTTTAGCATTACGTGGAATCGGAAAATTAGAAACTGCTTTGACCTTGTCTGGCATAGGATGTACACCTTTATCAGAAATAATGTGTCCTAGATAAGCAACCTCGCGCCGCAAGAACTCACACTTGTCGGGCTGGAGTTTTAAATTAAATTCTCTAAATCTACTGAATACTATATCGAGTTTTTCAATGTGTTTGTCCAGGGTTTCCGAAAATATTACGGCGTCATCCAAATAAATAAAAGCATGAAGGCCTTGTAAACCCGACAGAACGGTAATCATTAACCGTTGAAACGTAGAAGGGGCATTTTTGAGCCCAAAAGGCATCCTAGTAAACTCAAAGTGACCTGAAGTGCCGTTAGTATTGATGATAGTGAAGCCAGTCTTTGCTGCATCTTCCTTTTTTAATAAACATTGGTGAAACCCGGAAACTAAATCTAGGGTACTAAAGTACTTAGAACGACCTAATTGGTCTAAAATATCATTAATTAATGGAATTGGAAAAACCTCGGTAACTGTTACATCATTTAAATGCCTATAATCAATAACTATGCGCCATTTTTTCTGTCCAGATGCATCTAACTTCTTAGGAACTATCCACACTGGGGCGCTCCACGGGGAAGTTGAAGGACGAATAATATTTTGGTCTAACATATTTTTAATTTGTTTATCAACTTCTTCCTTATGACATTCTGGTAACCTATAGGATTTCACGTTAATCGGTGGAGAATTACCGGTATTTATAGAGTGTTCGGCCGCATTAGTATACGATAACCGATCTCCTTCAAGATAAAAAATGTCTGAATATTTACTACAACATTCAAAAAAGTAATTTCTTCTCTTCGTAATTCAAATGCTCGTGACGGATTAAATCAAGGACTCGTTTTTTACGGTCTGTATAATTAATAGATGTATGATTAATACTTTCAAAACAATTATGAACATTTTCAAAACATTGGTAATCAATCTGTGATAAGTGAACTTTAAAATTATTTATTCCGACTGGAAATTCCGTCGTATTCAAAATTGAAACGTTTACCCTTTTATTTGTTTTTAAAGATACCACACAATTAGCTAAATAAACACCATCACAAATTTTTTGATCCAATATGAGCGCTTCCTCAAGTTGAAATAGTTCGGAATCAGCGTTACTAACACAGCATTCTATCACAGTTTCGCTTCGTGCAGGAATGACATAAGTAACCTGATTGAAATGAATAGGTAAAATTGAACCGTGTATACATATTTCATTAGAACTATAATTAATATTGCAATTAAAGAATTAAAAAAAATCGTTACCTAAAATTCCGTCATATTGTAAATTAAGGTCATCATTTATTACATGAAATTTATAAACAACATTATTTGAAAAATCAAAATTCAAACGTAGAGAACCTAAAGTTTCATAAATAATATCTTTATTTTTATCATTAATACCATTTATTTTTATTTTTTCCGAAGAAAGTTTCGGACTATTAGTTAAACTAGAAAATTTTATCAAACTAACACTTGCACCTGTGTCAATTAAAAAACATAATTGCTTGTCAGAATGTGACTTGGCATTAATATAAACATGTGGTAAAGACACTTTCTTAAATAAAGTTTTAGTTTCAAAAATAGGTATATCTTCCTTAGTTTTATTCTCACATTCTTGAGAAATATTTATCTTAACATTATGACTCGACTCTATTTTGGAGCGAGATGAAAAAGGACTCGACTCTCTTTTGGAGCGAGATGAAAAAGGACTCAGCGGCTTCGGCTGAGATGCAAAATTATTATGACTCGACTGTCTTTTAGTTCGAGACGAAAAATTTACATTACGACTCACCTGCTTTTCAGGTTGAGATGAAAAACTATAATTTATTTATTTTTTCAAGGGAAACATACATATTTATATACAAATACATAACACATAATTAAACACACATTTAACAATTAAGTTTCCACAGTTATTTTACACATATCAAGTAGACACTAGGCAAAATTAAACTCAAACAAAACATTAGGGATATAATTTACAAGTGTTTTTAAAAGAAAAAATAAAACAAAACTCATTGCAATTAAGATTTTGAAATTTCTTTTAAGATATTATTTTTAAATTGATTCAGTGATAAAGAAAAGATATCAATTTGCGAAAAGTTGCTATTGTAGAACTTACAGGTACGAATTACAAAATTGTTGGAATTATAATTTGTTTTTACAGTCGGAATATAAAATAAAAATTTGTTTCTGGCACTCAATCTTTGGCATCTCAAACTAATTTGGCTCAAAAGAGTTATGGAATCAATTTTATTGTGCAGAATTTTGTATAAAAATATCTGGTCTCTAAGGATATGACGGGACTTAAGGTCCGGACACAATTGAGACAAGTTAAGAGAATGGTCGCTATCTCTATAGTTAGCATTATTAAGAAATTTCGTGTGAATCCTTTCAATCATGTTTATGTAAACTGCATACTGCGGGTTCCACACTGATGAGCAATATTCAAGAATAGAACGAACGAGAGCGTTATATACAATAATTAAGGTGGAGGTTCTTTTAAAATCCTTAGAAACCCTCAAAACAAAACCCAGCATCTTATAAGCATTATCAGTTATTTTTTCAATATGAGAATTAAATAACAACTTATGGTCCAGCTGTACTCCCAAATCCCGCAACCCGGTCACTCGACAAATAGGTAAATTGTCAAATTTATAATTAAACAGTATAGGCTTGCGTTTTCTGCTGAAAGATATACCACGACTCGTCTGTTTATCAGTACGAGATGCAAAAGTTTTATTTTTAATATGACTCGCCTCTTTCGTGGGTCGAGATAAAAACTTGGTATAATTATTAGAATCCCTGTGCAATATTTCGATACTAGGTTTCGTATCAGTGCAATTTTTAAAAATCTCACTATTAGAATTAGTGCCATTTAAAATGCTTGATTTCGGCAGGCGCGAGACCGAAATCTTTTTTAGTTTAAATTATCGCTATCGTTATGTTCATTTAAAACATTGTGAACACTGCGCATGCGCGGACTCTCTGTAACTGGAGCCCTGGTATCGTGTTGTGTATAGTTAGACTGACTATTCTGAAAATGCCGCTTTACGGCAAAACTTGACCGTGTGACCAGGATTTTTACAATAACTGCAAAAATACTTATTTTTATTCTCATGGGAATTAGAAATGTTGTTTTTATAATTAGAATCAAATGAATTCGGTTTAGAAGTATTATGATTTTTTTAAATGAAAAGTGTGAAAATTTGGTTTTCTTTTAAAACATTCGGAACTTAAGTGTCCTTGCCTATGGCAAACTGAACAACTTTTGATATTTTTAAAATTTGACTTAGATAGCTTAAAAAGTTTCTCCTCCTCCACGGCAAGCGTTATCGCCTCCGAGAGACTGGTTGGATGTCTGCACCGAACATTATTTGCAAAACTAGGTTTAACATTTAAAACAAAAGTATTAAGGGCAAGATCTTCCATTGAAGCTATACGGCCCACTAATTCCTCTTTAATTTTACAGGAATGATGAATATCGGCTTGAATACGTGTTAAGCATGACTCTAATCTAAGGGCATACTGAGTAACGTTTTCTGTAGGTAATTGCTTGCAACTTTGTAATTCTATTAAAAGATGTGTCGAATGCTTTTTATCACTAAAAGTAACCTTTAAAAATTCCTTTAGATCCTTCCAACACGTAAAATTTCTTAAACAACAAGCAATTTGCGCTTTTCCCTCGAGTTGTGATATGATATATTTATATAAAATAGATTGTTGTTCAATACTAGCTAGACTGAAAGCATTATCACAATTCGTGAGAAACGCTGTAAGGGTTTCTCTATCACCGTTATATGGCTTAATAAATTTAGTAAGAACATTCAAAGAAACCTTCTCGGTATTATCTTTCTCGATTTCTTGTTTTCGAGACATATTTTAAAATAATTTATAACAGTGATTTAGAAAAGAAAAATATTAAAACACGTTTAAAATAGAGAAAGTAAAAATAAAATAGAAAAACGTTCAAAATAGTAAAATAATCGCAAAAATTTTACCTTCAAATTGCACTTAAAAATTGATATTTGCACTGATAATAAAAGAACTCACAGAATAACGAGCCGGAACATACTGCGTCGATTCAGGAACAGGACTACCTTAGTCCTAGATGGAGATGAGTGGCGTCGTTTTTGAGATGCGGGCTCACGGCGACAAGTCGGAGACTGACCGTCGATCTGTTCCAAACTCTGGTAAGAAGATGCGGGTTTAGCGGGTTTCGCTAAGGCTGACCGTCGACCTTTTTGTGATGCGGGCTCAACAGGGTGTCGAGACTGACCGTCGATCTTCCTTTGGATGATGCGGGCTCAACGAGGTGTCGAGACTGACCGTCGATCTTCCTTTGGATGATGCGGGCTCAACGAGGTGTCGAGACTAACCGTCGATCTTGGTGCTTCTCAAGATGCAGGCACTAGGCTGAGCTGTGGCTTACTGTCGATCTTCTCTGCCTCAGGTAGATTCGAGATAGATGGGTATCTTCGGACACCGCTTACTCTATCTCACCGCTGCCACCAATTTTGTTATGAGGCAGGAGGTTGGAGAGTTTTAAAAAAAAAACTCTTTTATTCGAAACACACTTGTTTATTGTAAAACTTTCCAGAGTCACAACTTTTAATTAGGGATGTTGATTAGTGTTGTCAGGTTGGAGTCTAAACGCGCACTGATCGTTAAAAACAAATTATAATTTACATAAACTAAAAATGATGCACAAACAAAATTAAAGTAGGACATTAAGTAGTAAACAACTAAAAGAGTTTGTTCAGCAATATACCCATACTAGGGTAGGATATAACAGAACGCTTCTTAAAGCGTTTGGTGACTAGCTGGAAAGGGGGCTCAGGAGTGCCGGTTAAGTTGGCGGCATCCGATGACGCATCAGACGCGGAGTCTGAATCGCTCCCGGGCGCGGTACGCTTGTGGCGCGACGTGCGAGAGGATGTGTCCGACACACAGTCCATCTCGGAGAGCACGGGAGACGCGGGAGGAGAGCTAAAGACCTGAGGGGTCTGGGCGTCGGTGGCCTGAGGGGCCGGGATAGGGGCCTGAGGGGCCGAGGACGCATTAAAATTAATTAAGGTCTGCATTATGACCTCATCTTTGATCGGGACACCCGACGCGGCGAGTGCCTGGGCGAAGGCCTTCGCAAAGTTTAATAAACTCTGCGAATCCATTGGGGAGGGGTTAAATGAGGGGGGTAAATGATGCCTAGAGTTCCTAAAAACCTAGCGAACCCTAGCGGCTAACCTCCCTACCAGCGGTAGGGGGGCTGGGGAGAATAACTTTATTTTATAAGCATTGCACTGACCGAGTAAAGACATTGAAATAAAGTTACAAATCCACATTGAGAGTTACTATCATGGTACTATGATGTTTGTGCATTTTTTGTAAATATTTCGTTTACATAATTTTTTTGACTTATATGTAAAAGTTTTTTCAGTAGTTCAAATAAGTATCTTACCTCAGAAGGAAAAATAGTATAAGTGTGGACATTTGACAAAAGTGAATTTTAGTCCTGGCGGGGTCACTCCATCCCTTTTATTTTTAATATAAAGATAGATGTTATTAACGAAGCATAAATGCTTTCTTTTTATACATACTTTCTTCCTATATAAAATATTGTGTACCTATGTACAATCCGCAGCCTAACCCCCAGGTTTTCCCTTAACTATATATTGTCCAGCTTACCTGTTCTAATAAGATATTAATTAAAGTCTTGGAATTCTTAATTCAATCCAAAATATGAGACAAGAACCATTTAAAATAATACGATATAAAAATATTCATGGACGAGCCTCTACGAAATGTTGGATACGAATAGCCTCGCTAGACACTTTTAGGACCGAAGTGTTAGCTGTCACAAGAATGACAACGTATATTCCTTTCAGGAAAATATTATTAGCAGACGTAAATTGAACATTTTGTGTGTTCGTAAGCATTTGACATTGGGGCCCAAGAACTAAAAACTGCAGAAAACACAGTTTTTACATTAAATGTTTTCATAAAATTCCGTATTAGTTAAAATGAATGTAACAAAATACGACATCAAAACGAAATAGGTAAATTTCAAAATACCTGATTGACATTTTTCAAACTTGTGTGGTAAATTTATAACCGTGAATACATCTACGTAATGATTTTTGTTAATTTAGTACTGTAGTTAACATTGTTTTGGCATAAATATGGATTTCTGTCACTTGTAAGCTAAGTCATATTTAGTTTATACCCAGTGTTTCATGTTTGTCCTTTTTGCGTACTTTAACAATATTACGCCCTGACATTGTGTTCCTGCAAGTGGATGTCGGTATTTACTAATGAAGCTGTTTTCCAATCATGTTGTTTCTTTATACCAATAGTTCAATTAAATAACAACACATCATTCATTCAGCCCTAGTAGAACACATGTACACGTGTACATGTAGACGACTGTTAATCTTAAATCTTTTATTTAATATACGGTCAGAGACAAAGTTTCTTCGTTTCACATACCAAATTTAGTCATTTTTCTTAATATGCTTTGATTTAATTAAAATATACATGAACCATTTTGTTCAACAACTTGTAGCCATCTTGTAGTCAGTGATGTCGATGCTGTAGAACGTTTGAGACTTCTGATTAAAAAAACTGCGACAGCTTGTTCTGACAGTGACGTCTTAACCTGAACTTATACTTCCTAAAGAATTTTTAAGAGAATAAAACTAGTGTAAATCTGGCGCTGCCAAGTCAGGACTGTATGGTGAATGCATTAACACTTCCCAGCCAAACTCTCTTAATATTTCCTGAGTCGCGAAAAATTGTGTAGTCATAATGAAAGACTTGATAAAAGAAATCATCTTGTTATCATTATGAAATACCACTCTCTTCCTGTTGTTCTTAATTTCTTACTTGAGCCTTGTCTTGCTCTAACTTGCCGATCTTGCTCCATTAAAAAATGACGTCGACTTTATCCGTAACAAAATTTCGTAATAGTATTCAAATCGCTTGATTTAACTTTGTGCTACTCTTACTGACACACACAAACTTCCGTGGCTTGTGTCGTATTTTTTTTTTAAATATAATTTTAGAAATTATCAAATTTACCAGTTAACAGTAACTTTTTTTTCTTTATCTAATGTAACCTTTTCATAGTATCAACATCAGCCAGAATCAAACAGTACAACCAAAAAAATTTAGTAAGAAATACAACATACAAAATTACATACGACTTAAAAATTTACTGCCGATGACACTGCAAATCTATTCCTTTATATAGGTCTAGAGATTCTACAACTATAAATGCCTTCTTCAAATGCAAATCTTTAGCCAAAAATGCTTTATCCAAATTAAAGATTGTACCAAATAACATTTCCTTATTATTCATTTATGCAAAGTCATTCCATTTAAACGGACCTGTCATTTTTATTACTCCCAGAAAGCTGTCAGCCCGTGACACGTTATCGGGGGTGCCATGCAACCACCCTAATGAACTGAATGAGTCAACTGCGTCACCGGAGTCCATTAATTCTTTTAACCTGGTTGGTCGATTTTTATGAATATCTGTATTCAAATTCAAATATTTGTTTCTCAAGATTGACACTTACTTGTTCTTATTGACGTCAAATAAAACATTACTCTACCACCAGTTCGAAAAAACCTTCGTGAAGAAAAACTGACAAGAAACTTCACGGGTATATTTTTTTCAAAATATTTTACAGTCTTTTAATGTCTATACAAAATTATTCTTATCTGCATCTGTTAGCTCGGCATGTCTCCCTCCCCCAAGTATCCAAACGACGAACACCCCGTTGTATACAGGGTTACAGGTGAAGTCGACCTATTCCCGTTAAGGGTGTGTAGTTTATATTGTTTCTGACTGATTTGACTATGAAACACCCTACCTAAACGTTTTCAAGATAATAGGTCTTTACCTATGAAACTGCCGTTTTGCCGTACTGGCCATTTCAAATAAAAATATTTTTTTTTTTGACTGATAATTCTAATTTCAAATTAATTTTATTTGACAAACATGGAATTCTTTTTCTAAAATCGTCATTTGTTTAATAGTTAGTGTTTTGTTTTCAACGCATTCGAACATTTTTCGTCATCATGGATAAGTTAAAAATTCGAGTAATTATGGAGTATGAGTACCGTCGTGGCAGCAAAGCGGCACAAGCGGCATGCAACATCAACGACGTTTACGGAGCGAACACTACAAACGAACAAACCACCTTTTATTGGTTTACACGCTTCCGTTCTGGAAATTTTGACCTGAAAATTGAACCCCGTGGTCGTCCGAAAACTTTGGTCGACAATGACGAATTAAAGGCAATTGTGGAAGCTGATGAAACTCAATCCACGGCTGAATTAGCAGCAGCTTTCGACGTTAGCATCAAAACAATATTGGTCCATTTGCGTCAAATTGGCCAGGTAAAAAAGCTTGACAAATGGGTACCCCACGAACTCAATGACCGCCAGCGCGAAGTACGCGTGGAGACGTGCCTTGCACTGCTCAGCAGGCATACAAATGAAGGAATTCTGAACCGCATTGTTACATGTGACGAGAAATGGATCCTGTTTGACAATCGTAAGCGCTCAGCAAGTTGGTTGGACCCTGGTTCAGCACCCAAACAATGCCCTAAACGAAAACTTACCCCTAGAAAAGTGATGGTCACTGTTTGGTGGTCTAACGCGGGTGTAATTCATCACAGCTTCTTGCCAAACGGGACAAGCATTACTGCAGATGTGTACTGTGAAGAACTGAACACAATGATGGAGAAGCTCGCACGTCTCCAACCAGCTTTGGTCAATCGTTCGGCTCCACTGCTCCTGCACGACAACGTGCGACCTCATACTGCACAGCACACTGTCTCCAAGCTACAAGAGTTGGGGTTGGAAGTTCTCCGTCATCCGCCGTACTCACCAGACCTTGCGCCTACAGACTTCTACTTTTCCAGAATTTGGATAACTTCTTGGCGGGAAAAAAATTCAATACCCGAGAGGCGGTACAAAATGCCTTTGAAGAATTTGTTGCCTATATTTTTTATTTCTATTAATCAAAATAATCACCCATGCAATCAATGCATCTTTGCCAACGCATTGGTAGCTTATTGATGCCTTTCTTGAAGAAATCAGCTGGACGGGAGGCAACAAATTCTTCAAAGGCATTTTGTACTGCCTCTCGGGTATTGAATTTTTTTCCCGCCAAGAAGTTATCCAAACTCTGGAAAAAGTAGAAGTCTGTAGGCGCAAGGTCTGGTGAGTACGACGGATGACGGAGAACTTCCAACCCCAACTCTTTTAGCTTGGAGACCGTCTGCTGTGCAGTATGAGGTCGCGCGTTGTCGTGCAGGAGCAGTGGAGCCGAACGATTGACCAAAGCTGGTTGGAGACGTGCGAGCTTCTCCATCATTGTGTTCAGTTCTTCACAGTACACATCTGCAGTAATGCTTGTCCCGTTTGGCAAGAAGCTGTGATGAATTACACCCGCGCTAGACCACCAAACAGTGACCATCACTTTTCTAGGGGTAAGTTTTCGTTTAGGGCATTGTTTGGGTGCTGAACCAGGGTCCAACCAACTTGATGAGCGCTTACGATTGTCATACAGGATCCATTTCTCGTCACAAGTAACAATGCGGTTCAGAATTCCTTCATTTGTATGCCTGTTGAGCAGTGCAAGGCACGTCTCCACGCGTACTTCGCGCTGGCGGTCATTGAGTTCATGGGGTACCCATTTGTCAAGCTTTTTTACCTGGCCAATTTGACGCAAATGGACCAATATTGTTTTGATGCTAACGTCGAAAGCTGCTGCTAATTCAGCCGTGGATTGAGTTTCATCAGCTTCCACAATTGCCTTTAATTCGTCATTGTCGACCAAAGTTTTCGGACGACCACGGGGTTCATTTTTCAGGTCAAAATTTACAGAACGGAAGCGGGTAAACCAATAACGGGTGGTGCGTTCGTTTGTGGTGTTCGCTCCGTAAACGTCGTTGATGTTGCGTGCCGCTTGTGCCGCTTTGCTGCCACGACGGTACTCATACTCCATAATTACTCGAATTTTTAACTTATCCATGATGACGAAAAATGTTCGAATGCGTTGAAAACAAAACACTAACTATTAAACAAATGACGATTTTAGAAAAAGAATTCCATGTTTGTCAAATAAAATTAATTTGAAATTAGAATTATCAGTCAAAAAAAATAAATATTTTCATTTGAAATGGCCAGTACGGCAAAACGGCAGTTTCATAGGTAAAGACCTATTATTTGAATTCAATTGTTTTTTATAAAAATTTCCCGATTTTCGACTATCACCTTAGATATTTTGAAATGTGTAAGTCTTATTATTTCTACTATTTGATTTTTTACCTCAATAACCAATATTGTACATAATATCAATAAATAAGTCGTTGTAGACGATTATAACTTTAAAAACTTGAAATTATTTTTCTTTAAAGAATATCTAAAAAAATATTATAACGCCTTTTTGTAGATTAGCCTAAAAATATCTACGTTTCATCAGCTATCCAACGAGATAGATAATAGATGTCTACGAAAATTCAACTATAGTAGAAATCTATTTAGAAAACTCGTTATTTTTATTTTATATTTTACGTTTAGCCTACTACAATGTGCAAGCATAGGAACACAAACCCGGTCAAGGCTTCCTACACAAATAGTCATTTCCCTTACAATCGTGAGACTCTCCCAGACCGTACGAAATTCAAATGACACTCCTACCAGAAACTATGAGGCACAGAAGGTCCTCTCTTTCGTTTCAAATCAAATAATTTATTTCACAAAAAAATAAAGATTTATAAAGTTGTTGACCGATAAATTTTTTTATAATAAGCATAATACTAAAACAGCATTTAGTTAGTACCTATATTAGGTGGAAAAATAACATTCTTGTAAAAAAATCTTTATAATATTTAGATTTCTACTATAATTTTTATTTCTCATATTATTATTAAATATTTTATACTATAAAACCATTAAAATTAATTTACTAAAGAAATAATTCACATTAACAAAGATTAGCACTTTCGATTTAAATTGGTCAAACGCGGTTTCATTCAAATGATGATCCAGGAGGTACCTACTGTATACTTACAGTTACAGATTCAGATGAACGATTTGAAAAACAAAATTAAAAACAAAAACTATAGTTACTGATTACAAAATCACGGATACAAAAGTAATTACTACTTTATGAAAATATGGTAGGCCGCCACCAGTTTTGAATTATTCCATGTAATTACAACACCAAACACAAGACGTTTACATAATTATACCTATGATATACCACCGTAGTCATCGAACCCTGTTATGAGGTCCCCTTCAATCGAATCTGTCTAAAAGCGCGCCCTCGGGAACGGAAGTTCATAACCATTCACAAATATATACACCGTGCTTACAGGTTGAATTTCGTGCTCAATTTCGAAACCTGAATTTTCCTACGTACTAAAAAAACCTTTCTTAGCCTTTGTGCATTTCTTGCTAAATGAATATGTAGGGTAAAGAAATTAATCGGTCTTAAGAAACATATTTCTAGAAGAAAAAGAAAAAATAACCAACGATTAAACGGCTACTTCTGTACGTTGTGCGGTCTGAACTACGAAATACTCAAATGACACTTGAGCCTTCAACGAGCAAAAGGCAGAGGTATAATTATAGCTAGTCGCCGGAAACCTGCGAATTCAGCGAACATTTATTTTTGTTTATCCTGTACTTTCATCTTGTTTGTAGACAGAAAAATGATAAGTGTTGTTTTCTTGTTATTGCATTACTTATATCTTTTAATACGAAATTGTACTCAAACAAGATATGATTTTTTTTCCAAAGTGTTATAACATTGTACATTTGGTAAACACATGGTTATAATTCACATTGACCAATTTAGCAAATAGAATCCGTTCCGTATTAAATTTCTACAAAATTGTATTTATAGGACGACCTACAAATTTGCTACAGGCTAGTAAGCTTGTGTTCGAAATGATTTCAAGATACCCACAGACCTAAGTACCTTCCCAACGTTAATAAATCATTACTTTTTAAATCAGTACAAACCATGGCGCATGAAGACGAATATAAAATATTATACCCTTTTAAATGCGAGTTATATTTACAAATTTATGAAGATTTATCCACTCTACCACTTAACCTTCATAATTATAATTCAAATGTTTCTCCTTTATTTTACCGCTTCTAAAAAGCTTATTTTAATAGGCTTCTAGTAGCTACCGAGGCTTTCTACAAACAAAATTATACGAATACTGTTAACACCGTAGCTAGCAAACTTGAGCCTTTTTACTCGAGTATTAGCCAAGAGCCTGTTTGTTTAGGGTGTTTGTAATTAAACAATGCAACCTCATGCGACTTCACAATACTGTGTACATACGGCTTCCAGTTGTTCATTGTCTTTACTTTCTTGACGCGAATATATTAAATAGTTTACTTTTTCTATTCGAGAAAGTATAGTAAATCTATATAATACTAAATTGGTTTAGCACTTTCCTTATTAACTAGTTACCTACAAAACAGAACTCAAGTCGTTCAAATAGATAAATACACTAGTAAAGAGGAAAATATGATTTACGGTGTTCCACAGGGAAGTGTCCTTGGCCCAACGCTCTTTTTGATCTACATAAACGAGTTATGTAACTTACGGAGTGTTGGGGGGAGGATACTTTCCTTCGCAGACGACACTGCTATTGTTTTCTCAGCTGAGTCCTGGGAAGCCCTAAAAGTGGTAACTGAGAGTGGCGTTGTAAAGGTAGTAAATTGTCTAAATATAAACCTTCTAACACTAAACGTCAACAAAACTAACTACACTCGGCGTCACAAAAATCGCGCCTTTATGTTTTTTTCAGTAAATTGCTCCTAGAATCTGGCCCATAAATACCACGCGTGAAAAAGAAATATCATTGTAAAGTGCACTTCAATACCTTTACATTCATTACCTGTATCATTAAAAAATCAATTACCATTTCTAACCAGGGACCAATCAGTAAGATATTGGAAAAAATGCTCACTTAAGGAGCGCTAGTTGGGCTACCTTAAAAGGGTATAAAATGTTATGTCCAGGTAAGAAATGGGTGTTCATAGTATATATATTTATATATTGTCGTCCCTCCCCAACCCCTCCGCAATGGCTTCCCTAAGCCCTGAGGAGCTTCTGAATAAGCTGATCGCTGATTACGACGCCCAAGGCACTTACTGCCCCCCTCATATGATTCGCACACTGCAATCATTTCTCCCTCTAATCATGGCACTAATCACGCCGGCCCCTCAGGCCACCTCCGTCCCTCAGACCGCTCTGGTCTTAGGCCCTCCCGCGTCCCCTTCCTCCAGTGACATGGAGTGCGAAGTAGACGCCCCTCCGCACCGCAAGCGCGCACCCGCGACCGAGTCGTCCTCGGACGCCACCCCAAATGGCCCTGAGTCTCCCTCCTTTACGCTTGTTAAGAAGCGCTCTAAGAAGCGTTCGAAACAAGACCCGGCGCCCTCGACGCCCGTCCCTACACCCCCTGCGGCGTCTTCAACGCCAGCTGCCCCGGTGTCTTCAACACCCGCTCCGGCCCCAACTTCTGTCAAGGCCAAGGTCCCACCACCCGTTTTCCTTCGGGAAAAGGGTAAATGGACTGAGGTCTCGACATTGTGCAATGAGCACAAAATCCATTACATCCGAGCAGCCAACTCGGGTGAATCTATTAAAATCTTAGTCTCGTCGATAGACGACTTTCGTGCTTTAACAAAGCTCCTCACCGATAAGCAATATGCTTATCGTACTTATGCTCTGTCAGAAGAGCGTAAGATCAGAGCGGTACTCAGGGGAGTTCCGTTCGAATTATCGAACGAGGCTATCCTGGAGGATCTGCAGTCCCAAGGCTTCCCGGCACTCGCGGTGCATAAAATGCACAGCAAGTACGGGAGGCAACACCCTCTAGCTTTGGTGGTTCTCGCCAACGTCCCCAAGTCCAGGGAGATCCTCAAAGGGGTTAGCACTATATGCGGCCTCTCTGGGATCTCGATCGAGGCGCCTCATCGCCACGGTCATCCCGGCCAGTGCCACCGGTGCCAGTTGTACGGGCACGCGGCGGCCAACTGCCGCGCACCGCCCAGGTGCGTCAAGTGCCTGGTCCCTAATCTCACTAAGGAGTGCAATCGCACTCCTGAAACTCCCTCTCCTCCCGATTGCGTGCTTTGTGGCCAGTCCGGCCACACCGCAAATTACAGGGGCTGCCCTCGTGCACCCCGTTGTATGCGTTCCAATCCCAAGAGGTCGGCACCCAAACAGAACAGAGTTTTCTCAAGAAAACTTTCCGCCGCTGCGTAGCCGGGTTCCTCCGGCTACAAAGCCTACACAGTCTAGGCCTGCCCCAGAAAACTGGAGGCAGCGCCCCGCATCTAATCCCATCCCGGCTCCTCGCCCATTCAAACCCACTCCTCAATCCTCCGTAGCAGACGATATGCGTATCGTCTGCGACACTATAAAAAATGTCGATGTTAGTGAAATCGCAGTCTTAGCCCGTAAACTTAGGGCTTCACGTACTCCGACAGAGCGTTTGCTAGCTCTGGTGGAGCATAGTTCCCTTCTCAATTCATTGTAGGTTCATTTAAATGAATTGATCCCTAAATCATGCTTCGGCCGACCTCTGCCCAGCCCCGGCTTCACCGGAGGCTGCCCAGAACGGCCACCAACTCATGTCCCTTTGAGCACCTTCAGTGCAACTTTCACTACAGGCGGAAGACCCGCTAGCGGGTCTCCGCCAGCGCGCCCAACTTCCCGACGGGTGTCGCTTCCGATGAAGGCTAACGGTAATAACTACAGCCAACAGGTGGTTTTTAGTGGGTAGGTGCCATTCTGGTGAGTCCCACATAACCCCCCCGCAGAGGAATTTACCTGAATTAACCTGCGGGCGGGTATGCATGACGCATCTTCCACCTCCCTCCCGCGAGGGTCCCTCGGCAGCAAAAAAAAAAAAAAAAAAAAAAACCCCGTTCTCCGTTGTTTCGTCCCTTCCCGATATTCCGTGGCGCTCAGTCTACTGACGTCACAGTTTAGCGTGTTGGTTCCGTGCTACGGTTTCAAGGTTTTTCTACTCCCTCTGAGTGCTATCGAAGTGCGATTTTTCTTTGCAACTAAGCCCCTTAGTCTTCAAAGTGCTGTGCTAAGTTGTGTTGTGCTTGTGCTGAGTGCAGTGTTGTGCCCAGCGTAAGTAGTCTGGTTTCAGTACAAAGGATACTTAACGGTGACAACGAATTTGTACTGAACCAGTCCTTTTTATTTTTACTTTATTTGTTTTCTCTATTTTATTTATTTTTCTCCTATTTTCATATTTATTTTTATCATATCTGTGTGTTTTCGTGTGTATTTGTCCTTTTTGTCGGTAAAGGTTGACCCTAACGCGGTCAACTCTTTACCTGCGTACCCTTTTTTAGGTTTCTAGGTAGCGGTGACTACGAATTTGTACTGAACCAGTCCTTTTATTTTTATTTTGTTTCTCTTTTACATTTTATTTATTTTCTCCAATTTTCATATTTATTTTTATCATATCTGTGTGTTTTCGTGTGTATTTGTCCCTTCTGTCGGTAAAGGTTGACCCTAACGCGGTCAACTCTTTACCTGCGCACCCTTTTTTAGGTTTCTAGGTAGCGGCCTTCGGCATACTACGGTTAGTTCTAAGTTATTCTCCCCAGCCCCCCTACCGCGGGTAGGGAGGTTTAGGTACTAGGTTTGCTAGGGAACCTAGGCATTTATATATATATATATATATATATATATATATATAACATATTGTAATTCCAAGCCCTCCAATGGACCTTGTAAGCATTCTTAGGTCGTTCGCCCAGGCGCTCGTTGCGTCCGGCGCCAACTTATCAAATGACGTAATAACGCAGGCCTTACAGGCATCTATCGCGTCCACGGCCCCTCAGGCCTCCAACGTCGAGACCCCTCAGGTCTACAGCTCTTCCTCGTCTCCCGCCTCGTCCGAGATGGACTGCGAATCGGTCGCATCCTCTCACGCGTCGAGTCGCAAGCGTACCGCTCCCGGGAGCGACTCCGAGCCCGCGTCTGATACGTCGTCAGATGCCGTCACCTTAACCGGCTCTCCTGAGCCCGCGTTTCAACTTGTCGCCAAGCACTCCAAGAAGCGCTCGAAGAAAGCTTCGGTACCATCAATACCCGAGCCCTCCCCGGTGTCTTCAACACCAGCCCCCGCGCCGTTAAAATCGCTCGAAGTAACCGCGTCTCCGTCGGTCCCATCGAAGCCAGCAACGCGCTGCGCTCCCGTCCCGCCGAAGCCTCAGCTCCCTCCGCCCGTCTTCCTGCGTGAAAAAGCGCGCTGGAGCGCGGTTTCTAACTTGTGCAAAGAGCACAAAATCAATTACTTAAAAGCCGCCAACGCTGGCGATACAATCAAAATTCAAGTAGCGACCGTCGACGACTTCCGGTCTTTCACTAGGCTTCTGTCGATCAATCATATCGCGTATCACACCTACGCCCTCCCGGAAGAGCGTAAGATCCGCGCAGTACTATGGGGCGTCCCGTTCGAACTCAGTAACGAAGACATTCTCGAGGACCTTAAGTCTCAGGGTTTCCCGGCCGTAGCAGTGCACAAGATGCACTCCAACCGCGGTAGGCGTTTTCCTTTAGCTTTAGTAATCCTGTCAAATACTCCCAACTCGAGGGAGATTTTCAAAGAGGCTCGCACAATCTGCGGACTCTCGAACATCTCCGTCGAGCGTCCCAACCCCCGCGGTCATCCTGGGCAGTGCCACCGCTGCCAGCTATATGGCCACGCAGCGGCTAACTGCTCAGCTCCCCCCAGGTGCGTTAAGTGCCTGGATCCACATATAACAAAGGAGTGCACTCGCACTCCTGAATTCACTTCCCCCCCTGCCTGTGTGCTGTGCGGCCAGTCCGGCCACACAGCTAACTACAGGGGTTGCCCGCGCGCTCCGCGCTCCACCGCCAATAGGGTCGTGCCTAAACCGGCGCCGCCGCTCACTCCCGCTAACTTCCCGCCGCTGCGCAACCGGGGTCCCCCGGAAGCAAAGCCCGTTCAGCCGACGCCTACTCAGGCTCTGTCTTGGAGGCAGCGTCCGGCCGTCCCGCCTGCACCTTCCCGACCCATCCCAGCTCCCGTAGCTTCCGTAGGGCCGCGTCCCGCTTTGTCATCTTCACCTCAGTCGTCGTTGGCTGAGGACATGAAGACCGTGTTCGACGTCATCCAAAACGTCGACATTAACGAAATTTCCGTGCTCGCACGCAAACTGCGAGCCGCCCGCTCTCCTCATTTATTCGCGTTAGCCGAGCATCACTCGCTCCTAAGTTCGTTGTAAATTCTTTTACTTTTGTATAAATTCGTAAATAATAAATTATAATGTCTAGACCCGCGAATCCCGCGTCCAGTCGTATTAAACCCAAGGGCTTATCCCTAGTATCTTTTAACGCTCGTAGCCTTAGCACCAACCTTCCCGAGATTAAACTGTTCCTTCAGAACAAAGAACCTGACTTATTCCTTCTCCAGGAGACATGGCTTACTCCAAACCGCTCCAGGGGATACGCTATTCCTAAGTACGCGTTTACTCGCAACGATAGGCCCAACTCCGACGTTTACGGCGGCACCACTATATATTACAAAAGAGGCTTCCATTGCTGTCCTCTCCCTACCCCTCCTCTCCTCAACATGGAGGCCACTGTGTGTAGATTGGCTATGACTGGTCATCCGACCATCATCATAGCTTCAATCTACATACCTAGTGGTACCAGACCAATCCGCAGCGACTTTGAGGCCATTCTCGCCCTCGGCCATTCAGTCATTATGTTCGGAGACTTTAACTCCAAACATACTGACTGGACGTGCCTATCGACCAACACCAGCGGTATCGTTCTCCTCGACATCACTAACTCCCTTGACTTAGACGTCATATCCCCCATCACTCCCACTCACTATCCCAACAACCCGACCTATTCTCCTGACATCCTCGACTTTGCAATTATCAAGCGAATCAATCTTGATCTCAGGTCCATCGAACCGCTCGATGACCTAGGCTCCGACCACCGCCCCGTCTCCCTCGTGCTAGGTGCGCCTAACGATAACGTCACATCTCCTAAGACCTTTACCAACTGGAAAGGCTTTAAAAATACGTTAGTTTCAGCCTTAGAGGCCCCGAACTCTCCGCTCGCGATTTCGCCCGACCAATTAGATAGCCCGATTAAAATAGATTCAGTAGTCAATACTCTCACTTTTGCTATCAACTCAGCCATCAGCGACAACGTAATTATTGCTAAGCAAGGCAAACCCGCGCTTCCCTTAGCCGTTAGCAATCTCATTAAAGCTAAGAACGCAGCTCTCCGGAGAGCCAAGAAATATCCCACGCCCGCATATAGAACAGCTGCGAATCAGCTTCAACGTAAAGTTAGGTCTCGCCTCGCGGAACTCCGTGACACTCAGTTTAACGATCTCATGGAGAATATCTCCCCATCCCACCAAGCGTATTATCGAATGGCCCGAGCCTTACGCGTAGACACCGCCTCTCACGTTCCTCCTCTCACTCGTCCCGACGGCACCATTGCCTTCGAAGTCGAAGAGAAAGCCGAATGCTTCGCCGACAGCATAGCGGCACAATGTTCACCCAGCACGCAAACCGCGGATCCCTCCCACATCCAGGCGGTGGAGGACGAAGTTCTCCGCAGAGAATCTTTCCCTATCACCGACGACCCCGTCACAGTCTCTAATGATGAAATCTTGCTTCTCATTAGAAAGCAAAAGTCCAAAAAGGCTCCGGGTGCGGATGGAATTTCCAACCACGCACTTAAGCGCCTGCCACAGCAGGTGCTTACCTTATTAGCTATCATCTTCAATGCCTGCTTCGACCATAGCTACTTTCCAAAAGCCTGGAAAGAAGCGACAGTCATAGGCATTCCCAAGCCGGGTAAACCTCTGAACGTCCCGACTAATCACAGACCCATCAGCCTCCTCAAGGCAATGTCTAAACTTCTCGAAAGAGTCATACTCTCTCGAATGCGGAACCATCTGTTTCCAACGGATGGCGACCCTCTCATTATTCCCCACCAGTTCGGCTTTCGCGCTAAGCACTCCTGCCCTCAGCAAGTCCATCGAATCGTCGAGTACATTCTCGAAGGATTCTATCCGCATCGTAAAAAATCAATCGCGGTTCTCTTTGACGTAGCCAAGGCATTCGACAAAGATTGGCACAGCGGTCTCGTTTTTAAACTCTACAAAATATGCTTACCGGTTCGCCTAGTCAGATTAATCGCGTCGTTTCTTAAAGACCGTACGTTTAGATTCAAACATGAAGGCACGCTCTCCGCGCCTCGTCCCATAAAGACTGGAGTCCCGCAAGGCTCAGTCCTCGCCCCTCTGCTGTACACCGTGTACACTAACGACATCCCCATCCCGCCGAAAGGCGTCGAACTCGCCCTCTTTGCAGACGATACCGCCCTTTACACTAAAGGTCAAAGGATCCCGTATAACATCACCAGACTCCAAAAGGCCGTAAACGCCCTCGGTGTTTGGTTTCAAAAATGGCGTATCGATGTCAACCCGGAAAAGAGTTCTGCTATTCAATTCGACCACAAACGTCGTAATCGCTACAACGATCCTCACATTCGAATGTAAGGTACTCCCATCCCCTGGAAGCGCAGTATTAAATAATTAGGCGTCACCTTAGATCAGACGCTTTCTTTCAAGCCACACGTCGATAGAGTAACGAAACTCGCGCGTTTCTACTTAAGCCGCCTAAATAGTATGATAGGTAGAAAAAGTAAAATGTCCTTTAGAAATAAACGTACGCTCTATAAGGTCTGCATTAGACCCGTCATGTCATATGCTTCGCCAGTCTTTGCCCACGCCAATCCCTCCGTCCTGTATAAGCTGCAGGTAGTTCAAAATCTCTTCTGCCGCAGGGCCACAAACGCACCTTGGTACGTGCGCAACGCGGACCTGCACAGAGATCTTGAACTACCTACGGTGCAGCGGCACCTCAAAGCACTCTCAGAATCGTTCTTCAAACGCGCCGAATCCCATCCCCATCATCTTGTTCGAGATTCAGTCTCATATACTGCTCCTGTGTTAGATTCAAAATTCAAAGTCGCTAGGCCGAGAAACACGCACACTGGCGAACCAACGCAGTTAACTTTAGATCTCGAGGCCCTTCAGGCCGCAAATCCTAATTCTAACGTAAATTCTAATTCTAACGTAAATCCGAATTAATGCAATTTTATTTTTAATTTTTAATGTTTTTTATTTTACTTTTCATTTTTGAGCACCTTCAGTGCTATGTAAATCCCAGCGGGTGACCCCTTACGGGCCCCGCTAGCGCGGCCTCTTTCTCCAATTGGCCGTCGCTCAGATGAAGGCTGAGTGGCAAAAATGCACGAGCCGACAGGGGGTTTTTTAGTGGGTATGTTCCTGGTCGGCGTCGGGACGAGTCCCACATAACTTCGATCGCGCGCGCGGAGTATGCGTCAGAGCATTTTTTATGTCGTCCTGCCCCTCCCGTGGAGGGGAACCAAAAAAAAAAAAAAAGAAATGGGTCAGCCGCTACTCCGACTTTAGAGTAAACACACTGGAACAACATACGCAAAAGAACTGTACCTGAAGATGGATACAACCCCTGAAGAAGCCGCTCAAATCGTTGCTCTATTGCAAACAGGACTGCGACAGGTTGACGTTGCTCGACAGTTGAACCTTAGCCGATTTGCAGTACGACGAGTATACGTACGGTTCCGTGAGACTAGTGGCTATACCCGAAGACGTGGATCCGGAAGAAAACGTTGTACATCAGAAAGAGACGACCATTTCATTGTGTCTACGTCGTTGCGCCACCGCTTCAGCAATGCTGTTGAGGTGCAACAAGAGCTCCGGTCAGCTCGTAGAACGTCTGTGAGTGTCTCTACGATTAGAAGAAGATTGAAAGAAAAGGAATTAAGAGCTCACAGACCTGCTAGAGGCCCAAAATTGACCGTGCGACATCGGAGAAAGCGGTTACAATTTGCTCAGGAGCATGTCAACTGGACGCTTGACCAGTGGAGGGCAGTTCTCTTTACCGATGAGACACGAGTATGTCTTTTCTGCAACGATAGACGCAGAAGAGTATACCGAAGAAGAGGGGAACGTTTTACCCAAGCGTGTATAGAGGAATCCGTCGAATACGGAGGTGGTTCCTGTATGTTCTGGGGTGGCATATCCGTTGAAGGGAGAACGGAACTTGTGTGCTTCTCTCGGACTGGCGGTGGTCGCGGGCAAGGGTCGCTGAATGCTGGGCGGTACATAACAGAAATCTTACAAGACCATGTGGTCCCGTATGCCGGTTTTGTTGGCGATGGCTTCATGTTAATGCACGATAATGCCCGTTGCCATACTGCGTTTTCTGTGCGGGACTACTTGGAAGAGGTTGAGATTCCTGTTATGCAGTGGCCAGCACGAAGCCCAGACCTAAACCCGATCGAGCATCTCTGGGACGATGTAAAGAGACACGTACGAGCACGTGATCCTGCTCCCACCACTCTCCAAGAGCTTCAGGATGCCGTGAAGGAAGAATGGGAGAACATACCCCAAGAGAGAGTGGTGACCCTCGTGAGGTCCATGAAAGATCGGATGGAAGCTGTCATCAAAGCAAGGGGAGGAAACACTAGATTTTAAGGATTGATTTGAGATTTTTTATGTTTTTTTAAATTTAGTTTTTGTAACTTTTATCCTTTTTAAGATTTTTTAATTAAAAGCTTTTAAACATATACACATGTTTGTAATTTCTAATAGGCAATTAAATAACCTTTCCAATGATATCCTACAATCATACCCTTACTATGGAAAAAGTTTGAGTAAAAGTATTTTAAAGTTGCTTTTTCGAAAGGTGCGATTTTTGTGACGCCGAATGTATATGTGCTTTGCACCGTATACTACCTCCCAACCAGACAAAGCCTTTGAAAATAAGATTCATAATACCTGCTCCGACAAGTCATTCTGCTCATGCTCATCTTTACAGAAATCTAGCTGTTCTAAATATCTAGGCGTCATGGTAGATCAAAGATAAGTTGGCACCCTCACCTCGAACTAGTCATGTCTAGGCTAAGGAAGCTTATATGGATATTTAAAAAGCTTAGACATTTTATGACACCTCTTCTCTTAAAAAAAGTCTATGTGGCCCTAGCACAATCAGTAACTACATACTGCATTCCAATCTGGGGAGGTGGTACTAAAACTCACTTATTGGATTTAGAACGAGCTCAAAGATCATTATTGAAAGTCATGTATTTTAAACATTTCCGTTACCCTACTGATGATCTTTATAAAAACTGTGAGATATTGTCTGTACGCAAACTTTATATTTCAAATTTAACTCTTAATTTCCATAAATCATTTTGACGAGAACTTGCTTAATAGAAGAAGAAGTAATCAGGTAGCCCCTCAAAAACTAGTTTGGACCACCTTTGCACAGCGACAGTTTCAGTATCAATCCCCTTACATATATAATAAAATAAACTCCATCATTAAAATTTACCCTTTGAAATCATATTTATGTAAGCTTAATTTAACTAAATGGCTAAAAAACTATCCTACGAAGAGACTGAAAAACTCTTAATCATTTTAAATATCTGCTCATATAATCAAAAATATAATTTCTCAACACTACTATCAGTCACACTCATCTGCTCACATACACACACAAACACGCACACACCCACACACACAAACACACACTCCCTCACTCACACACTTCACTTACACTTCTCTATAAAACAAGCACATTCACACTTTCTTTGCCCACCCATTAACACCATTTTGCACACTCTTTAGCTTAAACTTACTATTCATGTTTTGCTTTTGTACAAAAATAGATAATTTAGTTTAAATTTATAAGGACAATTAATTATAGATCTTAACTTTTTATTTTACTTTTTAATTTATTTTATTTTATTATAGTAAATGTATCAATAGAAAATATTTCTTTGTTAGTTTTTATGTCACTGTAAAATTGTCAAAACCGTAATATTACATTCTCACTAGGTTAGGTTATATTGTAATATAACGATAGTTCGATTATAATTTTATGATAAAAATTCAAGAAATGTTATGAAATAACGGATTTCACATTTTTACGGTGAATTATTCTCTGAAATTCCAGACATTCTGTGAAATTTCTGAACTGATTTCGACAATTCTTTCAACATTAAAAATGTATTTTATCCCGAACTTTTTACGGGATCAAAGAACTGAGAGTGTATTTGTGAAGTTATAAAATATAATACAATATTCAACGAAAGCAATTGCTTTTAAAAATATGAAAGTCATGGATAATCATTAATTTAGATCTTTTTAAACATTAAAAGTAAAAAAGGATTTCATAGAAGGTGTTTTATCCAAAATTAACTTAGGCAGCAGTTTTTTACGAAACTTTGACATGATCAAAAGTAAAATATAAACCACACCGGGACTTGTACTAAAAATATAATAACAAGAAAGATTTCCCATAAAGTACGGCACCACTTATCAATAAGTTGATCCGGAGCACAATTTACATTGTAAAGAAAAAAAGAAACAATATACTATTCAAACAAATTAATTAGACTTGCTATAAATACAAAAATCGTCCAGTAAATAAACATTAATTTAGAGCAACACTCATTTGATTCAATTGGGACCTGCGACCTTCCTCGAGGCTGTTTAGAAAGGACGAGACTCTTCGCACCCAACAACCTCGCCGTTATTACCCCGTACTTAAACACATTTACTCAAGCACCTTTTGAAAGTTAAAGTCGGATATTCAAAATAAATACATTAGCTTAATCATTAAATCGACTCATTGTGAAGACGCTTAGCCAATGTCTGTGAGAATACCTCAGTTATGTGAAGGCGACATATTTTTGCAATCTCATAAAAGTATTTTCAATAAAAATAGCTGCATGTTTGTTGTGGAAGCGAGTAGCATTTTATACGAATTCTTTTTGCCAGTTTCAACCGATTATTTTTTTTAATCTATGATTAATTGCTTCCCCTTATTGTTATCTAACTATGCACCTATTGTTCAAAATTAATGCACTTTTATAGGTATTCTTGATTTCATATCCTGTGCGAAAATTCTTAATTTGATTCATTTAATATTGAGGTAGTAGAGTTTCATATGTTAAGGTCTCGCCTGAGGCGGTATTCCTTTTTTAGTCATTCCTATTTTAACAATCATAATCAACAAGGTTGTATTCTGGATAAAGGGGAGTTCAGTTTTGACTGAGTCTAGCTTCCATAATCGATTAATCATTGTATAATTCATCAAAAACATCTACGATAAACGATGTCTATGGGCATGGATGTGACATACCATTACGTGCATCGCGCGTTCGTTTGCCGGCTATGAGAAAGTTAAAAAATGTAATGATAGTTTTGACTGGTAATTTTACCTTTACGTAAAACGGCTTATATTATTACATTTAAAAATCTACTGGTTTGAGGGAGAACTTAGAAATAAAGGTCAAAGGTCCAACGCAAACATGACCTAAATAAACTACCCTTTGAATGGCCAAAAAGTAACAACAATCATGATTTCTTTCGAGATATGTAAATGTTATTTCGTCAGTAGAAAACTTCTTGCGATAAACCGAATAAGAATTTACTTTCATCTGCTGGTATTTTGGGAAGCGTTTTTGTAATATTATTGGATTCGATGTTTGTTTACCGGGTAAAACGGAGTGAAGACAAGTTATTTATTTATAATTTTCAATGTTTTATATTATCATGGGACAAAAGAAAATGTAGCATTTACAAATTTATCAATGGTCCGGTAAATATGGGAATTTTCGTCAAAATTTCGCCTCGAATCTAGAAATTGAGCATCTAAAAGTCAGCGCCGCCGGTGTAATTTTCCTTCTTACAATTAGACTACTTGAAAACTTTCATTTACGGATTTAATTAAAAGTGATATTCGATATTTCTGTTGAGGTCAAATTTTCCCGGTCGTTGGTATTTATTTTGGGTCAAATATTTGAGAGGTGTTAATTCCAACCCGTGGAATTTTAGGGTACGATTTTATTATATTAGTCTGGCATACACGGGGCACATCAAACAAGAGCGGAATGCATGCAAAGTACCATTGCAGATATTAATGCACGAACATAACACTTATACTTAAACTGGTTTATAAGATTATTGAAAGAAAATATTTTTAACGTAATTTACTAATCTTTAATTAAGAATACCAGTTATATTCGATACTGTCTAAATGAGGAAGCGGGTATGTCTCGATTTCGACTCCATTTAAGAACAGTGATTTCAAAATTCTAGATTCAGGACTATTTTTGCGTTTCCTTTACTTTTATATACCTGTTCAACTTATCAACTCCTTTGAGTATTTACATAAGTGCATCCAGGTAATGGCTCTCATGATAATTGCGATCATGCGATTTGTGATGACTGTGTGAGAACCTGTGATGTTATTAGCCTGCCAACTGCTGCTGCTAAATCTGTAACCATTTTAAATTATATGTATTATCGTAGTTGTTATTACAAATATTGATTGAAATAGTTCTAAAAATGTTCTCCTACATCTACTTAATATCCACTGTATTACTACAGGTTCGCGGAAGAGCGACACGATTATGAAAGCAGATTTTTCTCAATGTTCACACGCCCACGCTTTCCTTTACATCCAGATATGCGTTGATGATGATAAAAAACAAACACATATTCGTGTTAACAGATTCGGTTAACAGCTTCAAAGAACAAAGCGTGATTTTTCTGGAGATTACTTTAGAGTTCGGAAATCTTTACCGCAAACCAAAGCAAAACATTTTATGCTTTCCACTGACAAGTTTGATCTGCAAGTTTAATGTTAATACTTACGAACTGTTATATATGTACTATGTAGAGTAAAGTGCAAACCGGCAGTGCTGACTTAGCTCCCTGGATCCTAGCTCGAAGCAGTTCTAGATTAAGGTCTTACTTTTTGAGTCAGTCTGTATCATACCTCCACTGTATCAACATCAAACATTTTTCTATTTCAATTCTAATTTCATTTAAGTGTAATTCTATTTTAATAAGTTGTGTAATAAAAACCTTTTTTTAAAAAGTGATTTGCGTTTTCCATTGTAACATTTGGTGGCAGCGTAAAGGGGATATATTTAAGTCCCCAGGACAGCCTTAGTGAAGTGAATGTGCGCAAAAGTTAAAAATCCCAGTGTGTGAAAAGTGCTATATCATATTATCGTCAATTTCGAAACCAGAGTATTCGAAAGACCCGCCGTTTCTCGCTGCAATAAAAGGGTTGTTCCCTTTATCACCGTGTCCTAAGTCTACCATCTCTTCTTAAACTGTACACAGTAGTACAGGCCAGACGCTGTTTCCGGATATCTAGACGCTGAATTCCTACAAGCCTGGTAAGGCTTGCTAACCTGACGCCGTAGTACTCTGTTTGGAAGCAGGGTACCTCTACCACCTACTCACCATCAGTGTGCTTATCATGTTGCTGTATATACTGTAAGTCATTTTATTTTGAACAAATAGACAATTACCATAACATTTTTTCAATTAACGTTTATAGTGAGTGAGACTTATAACCAAGTGCCATAACGGAATCGCCCATATATTCCCAGACATAATTCTGAGAACTGATAATACGTCCGGACTAGTGAAGCTGTGTACTACTTTAAGCAACTTTTACTAAGTTAAGTTTTAAACCTTGCTCTGTATTTATAATTTATAGTTTAACATTTTTTTATTCAACTTCTATATTCCTATATGTCAAAGGTGAAGGACGAAGAAACGACTACTAAAATGTCCGACATTGATTTAAATGTATTGATAAAATTTATCGGGACCTTCGATGGGTCTCGAGAAAAATTAAGCCCATTCTTAAATAATTGCCGCAACGCAATCAGCCTTGCTTCTTCTAGTCAAACAGACATTTTATTAAAATACATACTTAGTCGCCTCGAAGGCAAAGCTGAAACAGCCTGTGCCATAAAAGAATTTACAAAATGGACACAATTAGAGGATTTTCTAAAAGCTCAATTTGGAGATAGGAAGCACTACGCCTACCTACTCTCCGATTTACAAGATTGCAAACAGGGTCGCGGTGAGTCCGTTAGCCAATACGCCTTAAGGGTTGAATGTTGTTTAGCCAAATTATTAACAGAAATAAATATTTCAATTCCAACTAAGAAAAAAGATGAACTAACGGGTCGCGTCGCTGCAATGCAAGACCTTGCCTTAAATGTGTTTATTGTAGGGTTACAACCTCAACTTTCAACAGTGGTTAGATGCAAAGATCCCAGCACACTGAACGAGGCCATTAACTTTGCTACCTCGGAAGAGAAAATATTAGGCATTACATATAAAAAGCATAGTAGTACCGCAATTCCCTCCACTTCTAATTCGAGTCAACGAAACTGGCAAAGGCCTAACTTCAACAATTCACATTTTGTTAAACCTCAAATTCAAGGTCAAAACCAGCCTAGACCCCAGAATAATTATCCACCGGTTTGCCGGTATTGTAAAAACGTAGGGCATACTATAGAAAACTGTAGGAAACGTGAATATAACAATAATCGCCCGCGAAATATTGAACAACCCTCCACATCAGGGTTCAAACAACAACCGCGACATCGAGTTAATTTTATTGATGATGATTGTGATCAAGGCGTTGACGAGGTTGATAACACGAATAATCAAAAAAACTTTTAATAGTCTCGCATAGGTGTCGTGCGAGGCACCAATTAACTACTAAATCCGACACCGACCCCAAGACCTTTTCTATATCTACTAATTCAAATACGATATCTGCTAAGTGCTCTGAATCCAAACCCACTGTTTCTATTAAATCAAATTCCACTGAATCTGCTACATCCACTGAATCCCCTGTAACCACTAAACCTACTAAATCATATTCCACTGAATCTACTATATCCTCTGAATCCCCTAAAACCACTAAACCTACTAAATCTCGTAACTCCTCTAAATCAAGCAAAATCTCTAAATCGAGCCAATTATTTAGACCTAACAATTCCCATGTAGAGGAATTTACCCCTCTATTGTCTAAGCCACAACAGTTGGCACCGCTCTGCGCTCCAAAATCTAAAGCTCTAACACCCGAAAACAATATTCACGAAGTCTATGAATTAAATATAAATCATCTCAAGAAATACTTGCCTTATGTTGTAGTCGAATCGTCAATTTCTTCCGAACCTCTAAAATTACTTGTCGATACAGGTGCAGCTATCAGCTTAATAAAAAAACATTCTGTGAATAATCTTAACAAAATAAAAAATAAAACCGTGAAAATTAAAGGAATAGATTCAGTTCAACCTGTAGAGACATTAGGATTATTGCCAGTTTCCTTATTTATAGGTAATAAAAACATGGAACACCATTTTCATGTGATTGATAATATTGACTTCCCTTATGATGGAATAATAGGCACCGACATACTCGACTTAACAAACTGCAACATTGACTATAAATTTAAAACGATACAACTTCATGAGGAAACAGTAAACCTCAACTTTAATGAACCTGTCTATACAATCCCTTCCAGAACCGAAGCTATTATCGAATGTACTGTGTCAAACCCAGAAATTGGAGAAGGAGTTATCCTTGATGTTGACCCAATAAATTCCCTTTTAATTGCGAATTGTATCGTGAAAGTAAAACATAATAACCGTGTTAATATTTCTGTTGTGAACACATCTGACCAAGATACAACTATTAATTCCGATATGAAATTTACTCTTCTTCCATTAAATTCTATTGAAATGTCCAAACCCGTAGCTCCATTTTATGATTCGAATTCCAATTGCTCTTCGAGAACAAAAAGTGTTCTTAATTCTCTCCGTATTTCACATCTTAATCTTGAGGAAAAGGAACACCTAACTAATATATGTGCGAAATATAGTGACATTTTTCATCTGCCCGGAGAACCACTTTCGACAACTTCAGTTATAAAGCACGAAATCAAAACAACCACAGAGCACCCGATACATGTTAAATCGTACCGATTCCCCGAGTGCCATAAAAATGAGGTAGAAACACAAATATCTAAAATGCTTAACGAAGATATTATCAAACCCTCTACTTCTCCATGGTCTGCACCAATCTGGGTGGTGCCTAAAAAACTCGATGCCTCAGGCCAGCGTAAATGGCGCGTAGTCATCGACTACAGAAAACTTAATGACGTAACCATTGGTGATTCTTACCCTATACCCAATGTCACTGAAATTTTAGATCAGTTAGGGAAAAGCAAATATTTTAGCACTCTAGATCTCGCTTCAGGGTTCCACCAGATAGAAATGTCGCCAATAGATTCAGAAAAAACTGCGTTTTCCGTTCCACAAGGCCATTTCCAATTCAATCGTATGCCATTTGGCCTAAAAAACGCGCCCTCAACATTTCAACGTCTTATGAACACTGCATTATCTGGATTGCAGGGCTTACAATGCTTCGTCTACTTGGATGACATTGTTATCTACTCATACGATCTTCCGTCACATATGAAAAACCTTTTGAACATTTTCAACCGTCTAAGAGAATTTAACCTGAAACTGCAGCCTGACAAATGCGAATTTCTTCGCAAAGAGGTCTCTTATCTAGGGCATATCATTACGGATAAAGGCGTCCAACCAAACCCCGAAAAAATTAAATCTGTCAGAGAATTTCCTTTGCCCAAGTCTCCTAAAGACATAAAATCATTCCTTGGACTAGTTTCTTACTATAGACGATTCATCCCCGACTTCTCCAAAACCGCGAAACCCCTGACTAATCTTTTGAAGAAAGATGTCCCATTCCTCTGGCAAAACGAGCAGCAACTTGCCTTTGAAACTTTAAAAAACGCTCTTACTACCGCTCCAATTCTTGCATACCCTGATTTTACAAAACCTTTTGTTCTTACCTGCGACGCGTCAAACTTTGCTATTTCAGCCATTCTTTCCCAAGGCTTGATTGGCCACGACCGCCCAATCGCTTATGCATCTCGAACTCTGAATAAAGCTGAAACAAATTACAGCGTTACCGAAAAAGAATGTTTGGCCATAATATTTGGAACCAAGATGTTTAGACCATACTTATATGGTAGACGTTTTAAAATTATAACTGATCATAGGCCCCTCAAATGGTTGTTTAATTGTAAGGATCCCGGTTCAAAACTCGTCAGATGGAGATTAAAGTTAGAAGAATTTGATTATGAAGTAGAGTATAAAAAGGGTAAAATAAATAGTAATGCTGACGCCTTATCTCGTTTTCCAGTAAATCCAATAATAAATCCACAACCTTCAACTTCAAACGTATCCTATGATCCAAAATTGGGAGAAGAACCAGAAATTCCTAAAGAGGTCCTTGACGAACTAACCGACCTCGGCGCTTTAGACTTTAGCCCACTGGAAGAGCAAAATATAGATTTTAGCCCTCTAAATCCTCCTTCCATACAAGATTCTCCTTCTACACAGAATCCTCCCTTAATACAAGATCCTTTTATCGAAAATACAAATCCAGCTGTAGAGACCACCCCAGATCCTGTAAATCCCAATCCTATCCATGATAATAACGATTATTCTAATTTCCTTAAATCTTCTACCGATAAAAACAAATCTTTTAACACACATATAAAAGAACACAATGAAAGCCTTCTCAAATCCTCTTCAAAGACTATTTTAATCCCAGTATCAATCGATTTTGATGAGTCAAATCCTTACCTTTATGACGTTATTTCTATTTCTGAGAATCCAAACACCATAACCGAAGGTGAACGCAAACTTCATTCGTTTAAAAAAATCGCAATTAAAGATAAAATATTCTATCTCCTCTTTACTAAAGTATACTATTTTGACAATTGCACTTACCCGGATTTATTTAGAACTATAAAATCAGTAAGGGACGATATTTTACTCAGCGGCAACATAAATGAAATCTCTATATCCGACTTCAAAAATCCTTTTGAACGACATTCGTTTGTCAAAATATATGGTATGATTATGTACTTATTCGAGAATTCTAACGTGACAGTTAATATTCATCACAATACCGTAATTTATCCAGTTCCTACAGAAATAAAAAAAATTCTCAAAGAAAATCACGATATTCCAATAGCAGGGCACTTAGGTTCTAACAGAATGTTTAATCGAATAAAAGAACGGTACTATTGGAAAAACATGCGGACAGACATAGACTCTTTCGTCAAGAACTGTAAATTATGCCAGACTAGTAAGGCCCTAAGAAAAGTCAATAGATCCCCAATGCAAATTACTTCTACATCTAGCCGTCCATTCGATAGAATCAGCCTTGATATCGTCGGCCCCTTGCCAGAAGCAGGATTACAAAAGCTTAAATTCATACTCACCCTTCAAGATGATCTTACTAAATTTTCTATTGCATACCCAATCGCAAATGCCACTGCTGAAGAATCCTGCGAATGTCTTGTCCATTTCATATCATTGTTCGGAATTCCGAAGTCAATTTTAACAGATCAAGGAACTAACTTTACAGCAGAACTGTTTAAAATTACCTGCCAGTTCCTAAAAATTAAACAAATTTGGTCTTCACCATACCATCCCCAAACTCAAGGTGCACTTGAACGAAGTCACTCAACCCTCAAAGAATACTTAAAATCATACGTCAACGAGAATCAAACTAATTGGCATAAGTATGTGTACACTGCAATGCTGACATACAATTCCACTATCCACTCTACCACGCAATTCACTCCCTATGAATTAATATTCGGTCATAAACCACACATACCAGATTCTGTTTTCAACCAGGAAAATAATGCTACTTACCCTGAATATGTAAAAATGCTCCAACACCGTCTCAAAATATCTAGGGAAAAAGCATTCCAGAATATAAATGCATCCAAAGAAAGATCTAAGACTTACTTTGACAAACACTCCAAACCAGTACATTATAAAGTTGGCGAATACGTGTATATTAAAAATCATGTCAGACTCCGTAAAGCACTCTCTCCACTTTGGAAAGGTCCATACAAGATCGTCAAAATTCATGGAAATAACACTTTAACACTTCCGATAAATCGACGTCATGTAAAACATCACTATGACGAAGTGAAACCAGCATATGACGTCCATGAATAGTTATTTTTATTATTATACATCGTTTATTACAAATTGTTCTTATACATCCTTAAACTTTACAACAATTATTCTCTTTGTTTAATTAAAATATATATATCTTATCTACAAGTTAGTCATTACTAATAATTACCGTTGCAGAATGTTTGCGGCGTTTAACGTCTTGGCTACTGCTGACGAACAATACGTCAATTACATCACTGAAAATCCTGGTATGCTCTTCGACCCCATTGGTAGTGTTAGGATTATAAGCGATCAATTCCATATTGTAATCCCCATAGACGTGTCCTCGTTTAAAGAATATATTGAAAACGTTAATGACATATTTAATTTAATTCGAAGCCAATGCCGACAAAACGAAGAAATTGATTACTCTCTATGCCAAAATATGTTACAACCCCTAGAATCACTTTACAAGGATTTACTACGTGATTACAATTCTATTTCGCATATTGTGTCAAATAACCCAAAGAAAAGGTCTGCCTGGTTCTCAGGCGTCGGTGTCGTATTTAAGCACATTTTCGGAACATTAGATGAGGACGATGCTGAAAATTATAACAACGCTATAAAAGCCCTTTATGACAATGATAAAGTGTTGGCTAACACAATCAAAAACAATATAATAATTTCCCAAACTGCTATTTCAAATATTAATAATACATGAGATATACATAAACCAAGCAAAATTAAATAATATAGTTGATGAGATATCAATGTCTGTTAAAAATATAACTAAGATAATAAATTCTGATAATTTCAAGATTAAACTTAATTATGTACTAAATGTTTTACAAGCTCATCTCTTAACACTTGCTTTTAAACTAGAAGATATTCTTAATAGTATATTATATGTCAAGAGCAATATACTTCATCCTTCCATTCTAACTCCTAAAGAAATTTATAATGACATCATAAGTAATCTTAAGGTTATCCCTAAATATAGAGATTTCCCTTTAAACTTAGAATTGAGTAATATACACTCCTTGATAAACGTTGCTAGTTTAGGTTGCTATTACTTAAATGGTAAGTTAGTATTTGTAGTAAAAATACCTCTTGTAAGTACTCAAGTATACAATCTCTATAACACTATTCCTTTGCCCATTCCACATAAGTCTGATAACCCTAATTCTTATGCCATGTTACTTCCATTCGACCAATTTCTAGCAATAAGCAAAGATAAAACTTACTTTACTTTTATGAAGGATCTTAATTCGTGTAAAAATATTATTCCTAGGACTTACCTTTGTGAAATCATAGATATACATAGTGTAGTAAGTAATCCAACTTGTGAGATAGAAATAATAACAAAAGCTATTTCTACTTTACCAGATATTTGTCAACACAAAATAATTTATGGTGATATTGATATTTGGCATAAGCTGAATAATAACAGATGGGTTTTTGTTCAATCAAAACCCTCAAAACTATCTGTCGAGTGTAAAAATAATGTTATATTTGAAACCACTATATCGGGTACAGGAACCCTCGATATTCCACAAGATTGTATAGCTTTCTTTAAGAATATCAAATTTATTGCAAAAGTTTTTCCAGAAATAAATATCCCGATTGTAAAACCTAATTACAATATAGTTAACGATAGTTGCTGTAACTTTGATAATTTCAATAAGTTAAAAAATGTGTATCCTATTTCAAAAATAAGGAATATTAATTTACAACAACTCAAATCCTATGAACAAATATCAAATGAAATAGTTAAAGATATCAAACTTTCTAATCCTGAAGAACATCTGTATAGCCATATCAGTTTTTCTATTATTAGTATTATTTCTTTTGTTATAATTATAAGTTTACTAATTTACTGTTTGTATAAGAAATGTATGAACTATTCAAAAAATGTAAAGAATCCAAGGGATGCTCAAGAGCAAGTTGAATTAGATAAAAGTAATGAGCAACCCCGTCTCAGAATAGATTAGAACAACTATTATAAAACTTACTTTGAAAGGGTAAGTTTTCTCTTAAGGAGGGGGTTGTTATATATGTACTATGTAGAGTAAAGTGCAAACCGGCAGTGCTGACTTAGCTCCCTGGATCCTAGCTCGAAGCAGTTCTAGATTAAGGTCTTACTTTTTGAGTCAGTCTGTATCATACCTCCACTGTATCAACATCAAACATTTTTCTATTTCAATTCTAATTTCATTTAAGTGTAATTCTATTTTAATAAGTTGTGTAATAAAAACCTTTTTTTAAAAAGTGATTTGCGTTTTCCATTGTAACAGAACGACGCAATGGAAACAGTACAGAGTGAAGAGCTACGCTTCCCAACGACAGTTGTTGGAAAGTATTCCCATAGAACAATATCGTTACGTCTGCCTCACGATTATGCAGAGTAAAAGTAAATAGAGATTTAGCTATCCACATTTTCACATCTTCTTTATTTTGATTATTTTATTATTAAATGTTTACCTGGTCTTGTTATGCTAACAACGATTTTTATTCCAAGCATTCCATTTTTCCATTCCAATCATTCAGTTTGAATAAATGTACCTACTTAAATTTACAAAAAAATAGTAAACTAGTAAAAAATTTAACGGTCATCGTGCGTGACTACAAGTCCTTAATTATCAAATGACAAGTGTACACCATTAACAAACATACCCTCAATTGACCTTGGTATAAAATAGTTTTATGATAATGAACACTAAAAATCAATATTAAATACTTATTATACTAACTCATTTTTACCGTTTAGTGTATTACAGCATAATTTCTTGTATACCTACTAGTAAGAAATGGATTCTCTAATTGCGTTTCACGCAAGATAGAAATGGCTGAAACAAAATGTTTGCTTTCCAATACTGGTCTAAAAGAATAATAAAAGCCACGTTTTTGTTACCTCAAATGTATGTTTCTGACACTTTCCTTAAGCGAAATTAATAAAACCCATTTTCAAATAGACATAACAATCTGCCTCTCTACCTGACGGTGCTCTAAGTTCCGGCTAGCGTCGGCTCGCGTCGGCTCGCGTCGGCTCGCGTCAACTCGACGCGGGCGTTGTCTGCCTCCATTCACGGCTGCCGACGACTTAGCGTCCAGGCTGACTTTGCTTTCTAGAAATGTGCTTATTGAATTTATAATTTGACGACTATAAACTGGTTGCAGGTTACAGATACTATGAAGAAAAGGGATTTTTTGATAAAATAGGATAATTACTTTAGTTAGAGTTTAGTTATGTACTGATACGAAGCAAGGAAAATATAGTTTTAATTATAACGCCTTGTCACAAGCTAAAGATTTATATTGGAATACCAGGTAATGTGATAATGACCAAGAATACTAAAGATGAACGCGTCAAAATTATGTGTGTGCGTGTAAAACTATTTCTTTACTTGTTTTAATTTGGATAAATTCGAACATACTCTTTTTAAACTGTTAGTTTAAATAATAGAATAGAATGTGCATTTTACCATCCAACCACCCAAATGTAATAGACGAACTTTACGTCAATTTGGTTAAATTAACGTAAAGATCTCCTATCGCTTATATTTTTGCGAAACTCTTTTTTTGTACGTACTCGAACTTTTTATATTAAATTCGATTTGACCTAGGTTAGGTTACACACAAATTACAGCGTACGATTCAGAGATTCGGGGTTTACACACTGAACAAACCCGAGATGAGGAGTGACAGACATAATTAATTAGACGGCTTAATTTCCCGCTTTTCGCTCGGACCGCTTGCCTCTAGCTTAGTTTGTAATTTTTACTTATACGATAATCCTCTATGCCATCACAATCAATATTTTGTCATTTTTCCAGAATTGCCTGTGCCTGTTAAACAAGTAGTAAAGATATGGACCAGGTACTTATTGGCATCTGATACCTTCTATTTATCTTAGAATTAATGAAAAACTGCACACATACAAGGTACATTATCCAACCTAAAGACTAAATTGAAAAAGCCTCTTGTTCCCACTTATTTGTGCTTCCCTTTAATAGGAAACGTAATTGTTAATGATTCTAATGAATTAAATATGTTAATGAAAGGTTTCCCTGTTTTATGTTCGAACCTGTATAAAGCAAACATGAAACATGTATCAATGAAAGTATCAACCGAGTAAATCAAAGGAAGTCGAGTTTTCACATGCGTTCTAAATTATAAAGGGTGCTCGTTTCGTGTCGCAGAAGAAATTGCCACAAGCCACGGGAGCTGAACAAACATTAAGAAAGGTAAACTTTGTTTCATGGGCACACATATTACTTTTCGGTTTTACGTTTCTTTGTCTGTGAATTTTGAAATTAAATAAATCTTGAGTCTATACCTTGAATCCTTTTAAGTTGAAGAGAAAAAGCTTATTTCTTTCGTTTAACGAGTTGTACTGACAGTTTTGAGGCGCCTTGTAGCTACTTACGTACTCGGTGTTACATATTACCCGTATGTGTAATAAAAACCAAGAGAAAAAAATTGAACGCAAAGATTTTGCAAGCCACACCAGTAGTTTATTTGCTCACTCTACTTCTGCTTTTGTTACATGAATACAGAAAGAGAACCAATGCAACAATTTTTTACATACTCTTTATTTGTTTCATATTCACTCAGACCAAAGACAACAGGTTACATAATATTCATTGTTATCATGTTTCGAAAAAAATCTTTGCTCAAACATTTTCAATAAAATAAGCAATTTTTTACGGTATTCAATGTTGATAAATAAAAAAAAAGTGAATTTAATCACTATACACAAACAAACCACATTTACAAACAAGAGTGTACTAGAAAAAAGGATATTTTTCTTAAATACAGCTTTTCTAAATTTAGCTGAGAAGAAACAATATGCAATCTCATAATTACTGCTCACCTTTGAGAAGCCTATTGCTTAATATTTGAAAATATTCATAATACTTTCAAATAAAAAACTTAGCTACCGGTGATTCAAGCTGATAAAAAAATATGTTTGACTATCGACTATTGTGAATCGCAATGATTGTAAAATATGTAAAGATGAAAACATAAAAAAAATTTACTACCAATTGGCAGGCGCTTGTTAAACTCCCATCTCACCTGGTGAAAAATTAAGAAGAGCACAAGAATATTACAGGCCTTTCCAAAAGCCTAACTTTAACTTTGAAAATTGATTTTGAAATTAAATCACAGAATATGTAGTAAACGAACCACCGATTGTTCCGGATTTTAGGGTTTCATGAAGGAGTCTTATTACTAACCCTCCGCTTGCCAGCAGCACAGCGGGCTGAAACCGTATAGGGTTGTACATTTATATTTTAACACATTGTTTATTCTATTGCCGCAAGTTAAAAAAATAAATTTTAAACTTAACTTACTTAATTTCCAGATTTTTCACTCAAATACAGTTGACGGCCTGTTTGGTATGGAGGTAAATAGCTTTGGCTTCCATGCCAGAGGTCCCGGGTTCGAATCCTGGTAGGGGCAGATATTTTATCATATTTGCTTTCTAGTCATGGATGTGCATGTATGTTTATTTAAGTTTCTTTGTAATATTTATATTAAAAAAATATATCTATGTGTGTTTATATATTTCTTAAGTTTATTTATCCGTTATCTAGTATCCATAACACAAGTTCTTAATGATACTTAATTTGGGCTAGATAGTGTTGTGATTGTTAGAAAAAAAAACTCACTCAATATAAATCCTTATTTGGCCGACAAAAAATCTGGCAGCTCTTTGTGGCAGTACATGTGGTAAATACAGAGTGCCAGACGTAGATGTTACATGTATTTCCTAGAGATTCCACTTTTCCTATTACATTTACATAAACATTTAACTTTTTCTGGGAACTAATCTCTTCTTACATGTCTGAACATAATTTTATTGTTGATCTGTGTATAATGAATACCCAGATAAACACACCAAATGTATGGCCCCAAAGTAAGCAGAGCTTGTGTTATGGATGACCATACAGCAAACTGGGGGGAACCCAGAATAAAACAACATATATAAATAAAAACGATCATGACCAGAGAACAAATGAATGCCCCGACCAGGACTTGAACCCGACACCTCTGCGAATCTGACACCAGAGCTACTAACCATTACGCCACTCGGCCGTCAAACGAATCATTGTGTAAACTTCATTATTCAATAGCACGATTCTAAACAAAGAAAACTCTACCAGAAATAAAGTGTCGATTATATCCAGTTGAAGTTGTTTCAATATTTATATTTTTTATACCTATTTAATAATAAATATCCTCCCCGTCGGCCGCGGCGTAGGTAACGCGGTCACCGGCCGAACTATGGCCTCAATTGCCCTTTACACTCTTACTTTTATCGACGAATGATAGGGTGGTGCAATGTCGATAGTAATCAAATATTACTATAATGCTACTTTTAATACGTAGTTTCACAAGTGACATCTAGTTTGTTAATGGAACAAAAAAGGAAAGCAGAAAGTTCTTTCTGGTTGACATTTAACGTCGAACCTTTATGCTATTGAATGATGTGTAATATACTCGCACTGGTTCCCGATCATAGCGTTGTTCATACATCTATTCATGCAAGTACGTACAACGCTATCCTAGCCCGCCAATAAGCTTAAAAATTATCGAAGTCTCTTCTCTAAAACAGTATTATTTAATGAATAACATTCATGAACTGCAAATTTACCTGCGATCATCGATTATCGATAAAGTACAATTAGTTCTACATCCCTCCGCATACCCAGTGAGGCAGTTACGGCCTGGGAACTGGTCCTCCGAACGTCTAGTCGACCTTGGTCAGCAGATGCGTTGAAAGGTCACCGTATTACCGTTTATACTAAGGTTGTACTTTTACTTATATTATTTCGATAATTGTATACCGTGGGACCGGTCAGCGTAGTATTTGGATGATTTTGTAAACGAGGCCGATTCAAATCGATTTTATACTATACCTAATTGTTAGATAGGTTCATATTATTTGCTGTTTGATAACTCAACTTATAAAAACATTTTAAACAATAGACTATACAAAATCGTTCTTGATTAGTTATGGTATTTTGGATGGAAACTACGCAAAAATTAATTAAATAAATTAAGGAATTACAAAGGGGCCCCCTTTGTTGTCAGTAATTAGGACGTTTTTGCGGCAGTTATTTATTTCGCTGCAAATGGTTCAAAACTAGATTATCATTGAAGTACAAGTTGTAGTTTTAAGCAACATATTTTCTTTAAAAATTTTGCGCTTTAGCTTGTTAACCACAACTCTTTTTTTAAAGGAACGGTGTTTTCGGCTTAACCTTAACATTCACCGCTATCTTTTAAAACGCAAACAACCCAGTTTTTCTTTTAAAAATATTATTGCCCATGAGTAACATTGACGATTTTGATAAATCAATTCATCTCTGTTCTTCGAAGTCCATTTATTTACCAACTGCACCCGAAAGCCAGCAGCATCCGATCAAATTCGCAGTATATATCTTCCTAATGATATCTAATAGTTAATATAATCCGCTTAGACTTATCTTTTGATATCACTTAACGTAAATTTTTATACAGAGCATGTAATAATTACAATAACATATTTAGTTCAATTTAGTTCAATTGATATGTTTGACTGTAGCATGAACGTGTATAAAAAGAAATTAAGAGACATACTTGACATTTAACTTTAAATTTTATTTTTAGTTTATAGTATGAATTTTTGTTTTTTGAATATTTGAATAGTATCATAAGTTTTATTATTGTTGTATTCTTATTATCGGATTTGTGTAATATTTTGACTGTGGAAACTCTAGTGACCTTTGTGTTACCCATTATTAATTAACTTAACTGCATTAAATAGTTGTATGTTTCCCAAATAAATAAATAAATAAATAAATAAATAAATTTAGGTTAGAAAAAATAAGTGAAAAGTAAAAAGGAAAATCTAAGCTCGTTAATACCTTACAAAACATATAGATTATCAGAACATTACAACATTAGATACATATTATTAAATTATATATTTATTTTTATCTGTTTGGTCATAAACAAGTATGCTGCTTCACGGAATGTTCTTTTAATCCATAAAAATTACAATCGATCCATACAACTTATAATCTTAAGTGAAATATTAATATCAATAATTAATAAATATTAAACAAAATTTTAATACAGTTCACGTAAAATCTATATTTCTATAAAATATTACTATCATATAAATAACAATTTATAAAAGATATAAATTCGAAAGACTCTTATTATTTAATTGATAAAAATCACTAACCTATATTATAAATTTAATATTTCCACGGTAAGCCGAAAGGGCCTATTCCATTTATAGTTTATCACCATTTAACCACTTTAGATTGGCGTAAATTGTTTAATTGAGTTATCTAATTATACAAAAAGCATAAGTTTTTGTTGTAATAATAATATAAATGTTATTGTTTTCGTTAATTCACTTGCAAAATATTCTTTGCAATATTCCGTATCTCACAGAGTTTGCAACACCTTGTTACAGAAAATTCTAAGGCAGATGCGAATTTTCTGTAATTTACTGTGCTCCATTTTCCTTGTATATTCTACAACATTTCGATTGCATTTTCTGTTCAATGTTTGATCTAAACAACAAAGCTCACCCAAGAATAAAAATGAGTCGGTTACTCTTTGCGCACAAGAGATGCATACAAATTCTATTCAATTAGACCGCAAAGTTCATTGCTCACTGTACAAATAGCGTATTAAGGTGTCAATTTAAGGAGTCGATTAATTAATACCTTGTTTTGAAGTAAATGTAGTGTATTTCTCAAGGCGGTTAATATTCTTGAGGTAGAGTGACGTTTACATTCACCTGCGCGTACGGCGGACCCACAGTCGTGCTTTGTAAACGGAGCCCGCTGCTTCCATTTTTAAACGCGGATTTTTGTTGTTTTTTTTTTTCGTGAGTGAGCCAGTATTATTAGCAGGGAGGTTTTAGTTGCAGTAAGTTTTTTTTTTCTTTTTTTATTTAAAACTTTCTCCAAGGTCTGACTTTGCCGTTTATGCTTTTTAATTAATATCTAGCTGGAAGTTGAAGAGAAAGAGTATGAGTTTAACAAAATAACTTCATAAAAGTTCTAGTGTCACTTAGAAGTTGTTGAATCGGAACGAGGGTAGAAAGGATAACTTTGAGTCTCGATATCTGCTATTAACTTTAGCGAGAACGTCAGAAAGTTTCCAATTATGTTTGGGGTGAATATTTGAGCAAGTAAATGGCTGTGAACATTATGTCACAAGTGGATTCAACGGTGAAAGTGGTTATATTTGTTCCTGACACATCGGAGATGCGAGCAGTTTGCGGCTTGTGTTTCCGTATTTTGCATCGGCTCATCGTCGTGAATTATCTTTGTGACTCAATGGCATAATTTTAATTCATAATAACCAACAGGTATTATGTGATAAAACTGTTGAACTGGTTTCATCTATAACAGGTAGTTTATCGATTATTGGTATTTCTCATTATACATTTAAAAGAGGATAACGATAAATCTTAATAGAGAAAAGAATATAAAATTAGTGCAATTACCAAAATTATCAGTATAAAGTGTTTGAAATCCAAAAAGAATATTAATTTAATTTTTTTTTCGGTTGATTTCCAACTAAAACTAAAGTTTCTGTCGTAAACTCCCCAAGCTTAATAAATAGCTTCATCAAGTCAGTCACATTTAGTTGGCGCTACTTGAGCTAATATTTGATCAATGTGTAAGTTCTCATATTTGCTCTTCCGTAAATGTTTGCAAACATACCGAAAATATCGTGAAAACTTTCATTTTAGTTGTTATTCTTTATTACTTCCCTCTTCAAAAAAGCTTTTTGTAATAACGTGAAAAACGTGAATATTTTTCATACAATAACAAGGTAAAGTGGACTGCGAGTGTTGTAAAATGTACAAAACTTTTTTTCTATACCAAATTTTATGCAGAAATTGAAGTTTGAATTGATAGAAAAGATAGAAAAAAATGTCGTCTATTTTTAAAATGGAGATAACTAACTACAGATATAAATTAAAATTGATAATCGTGCTACTTACGAAACTTATGGGCTCAAACGGTTACTTTAAGCACTCCTAATTATAGATTTTGCTTAGTGAATCTATGCTTTATCTCTTCTCCATTAAAGTCTAGATTAGCTAAGCAGAATGTATACTTAAATATACCGAAAGTCACCAATTGCCTTCTCTGAGTGCGGCCGTTAATAACACATACATACATACATATTAAACAAAATTTTTATACAGTTCACTTTAAATCTATATTTCTATATTATCAAACATTCAAATATGTAACTATCATAAAAATAACAATTTATTAAAGATAATAATATAAATTCGAAAGACTCTTATTATTTAATTGATAAAAATCACTAACCTATATTTTAAATTAAATATTTTTACGGTAAGCCGAAAGGGCCTATTCCATTTGTAGTTTATCACCATTTAACCACTTTAGACTGGCGTAAAATTGTTTAATTGAGTTATCTGATGATATGTAACTGGCAATATAGAAATTTTTCGTCGTCATTCTGTTCTAAATCCAATTTGAATACACACATGTACCGTTATTTATAATTCGTAGGCCAGGCGACAAAGGCATCTAAGTCATGAAAGTTTAAAATTCATTGCGTGGCCTTTAGAAATGTCGCGGCAAGCGAGCGTGGGTCATGGATACAATATCTGATGCCATTATTATAAAGAGCTTTGAAACAAATCTGCTTTAAATTTACAGTAAAATACTGTAAAATAAAATATGGTAACATTTACTTCTATGGAACAAAAATAATACTATATGTTAAAACCTGCTTGGTATATATTGACACTTATGAACACACTATATAATTGTCAGTGT
The DNA here is from genome assembly GCA_923062675.1 of Marasmarcha lunaedactyla. Classification (NCBI taxonomy): domain Eukaryota; kingdom Metazoa; phylum Arthropoda; class Insecta; order Lepidoptera; family Pterophoridae; genus Marasmarcha; species Marasmarcha lunaedactyla. The sequence continues at coordinate 6,101,237 of OV281342.1, read as the reverse complement.
AAAAATGTGCATGTCAGTAAACAGATAAAGTAAATACTGCCACCTGCTATAAGTAGTTTTGGGCTTCTCCATGCCCAGGGAAGTATAATAATAAGTGAAATTAAGATTTTTGCTATGGAAAGAAGAGCTCCATCGGTCTTTAGGGACCACTTTAGGGACGAAGCCCGAGATCTTTGGTGCCTTTCAGATATCTAAGAGCAAAGCTGGTCCTTCGATAACTGCAAGGCACCAAAGATCTCGGGCGTTAGTTTCATAGCAATTCTCCCTTACATCTTCAAGGCAATGTCGATGCTGATAATGGCAACATCTTGTGGACCGCCGTTCATTCACAAGGTAAATTTTTTTGCCTAAGCGGCGCGGCGGCCCAGAATCGTAGGAAGCACGAAAGCACTGCTCTGTAGCACTTTCCACCACAGAAGCCGAATTTATGGCCGACATGTCATAACACCGACAATCAAAGTGCGTTTATTAAGGAATTTTTTATTATGATTTAGTGTTCCATAAAATTAGCTCATAATAACACACAAGACATTGATGTCAGACATCATTTCATTAGAGACATGCTCTTAAACACGAAATACAACTTTGATTCATACTGACACACGCCATGATCGCCGATATACTCACTTAACCTTTGTATAAATATAAACCTATATGGTTTAGCTTAAGTTTGTATAGTCTTGTATATAAAGATTTTGTTTTCCTTTTGATAAAAATTTTTAAGAATGTTAACATTATTGTTCTTTGAAATATCATCACATATTTTTAAGAGCTTTATTTTTACTGATGTTAAAGGATCGTGGGTTCGAAATTAGTTCTGTTGACAACGTTAAACAACAAAAACTTTGATTAATTTCTTCTTGTATGCTACGATAGCATACTTCACCAGAACAAGAATGGTTTTTAAAAATCGTGTCACTTAAACAAATTGTAGGTATATGCAAAAATAGCTGATCCGATAGGGACTTGTACGTCCTAACTCCAGTCAAATTAAACTTAAAGCATCTACAAAATAAACTAAAATTCAAAACATCGCGTCCCTTTACCCAGAACAAATTCGCCTAATCACTCCCGGATTACCATCGCAAGGGTTGTTCCACCCCTAAGTTAAGTCTTACTTATCCTTCGATCTTAAGTAGAGGTCAGACCCACCGGGCTCTAAGAAACGACGGTTTTTGCTAGGTACCCTTCGCAAAGGTCAAAGTGACGGCTTTATTTGGTTTTTGTGAAACATTGTGTCGCCGCCAATGATAACGGTCATTTTGTTCTTTATTAGATTCTTGAAAAGTGTTTAGGTATCGGATAGTTTGTTTACAAAGTTGCGAAGATGGTTTCTTAAAAGATTTATTTTTTAGGTTAGAATTTTTTTTATTATAAACAAGTAACAAGTCTCATCTGTTAATTAATGTTTTGGAAGCTTAATCGCTACAATATTTTAATGGCAATCGATGACTGTGACTTTGAATCCAACCTCGTTTTGGGTAAAATTATTGGGTAACGTTGCGCAAATACATAAATCAGTTTTTATCACTCTTTCTCGCCAATCCGCATAAAAACGCACTCAGACATACAAACACTTTCGTCTTTATCATATTAGTGCGAAGAGCCTGTGTTGATTACACGGGTTGCATATACGACAATAACGGGTGTTAAGAAATAATGACATAAATGTGTTTTCTTGGCAATAAGGTGTTTTAACGCAAAAATGTTTACGCCAAGATCTTTATACATCGAACAAAATCTAAACTTAAAGGTTATTTACGTGTTTCCTGTATAAAATTATTGGTAGGATCCCTGTTAAAACACGGCTTTAAAGAGGTCCAACATGCATTTTACTTTTCTCTGAATCTAATTTTTGGTTACTGTGGTGCAGTCCTGTTTTTTTTTTGTTTAATCCATCATGTAAATTAAATAAATTGTGCCGAGAGATTAGTTTGTCCTCCGGCTTGTTTCCGCTCAATATATCTTTAATACCATTTAAAAACCCAAATTTACCGTGATATGCTTTTCCAGAAATGAATAAAAGCATTTCTACTTACTTATTTGATTCATCACTCCAGATAGCCTTTCAAGAATTATAGCAACTCCTAAACTACTCTTGTTTACATGGATGTGTACAACCCTAATACCTTTGACCTTTCACGGCCCCTGAATAATTAAAACAAAACGAACTTTGTTCTACTTTACTGTTCTGAGCAGTTGGAGATAGTGGACATAGCTGAATGTTTAATGTATTATGGGTATTTTGCTCAGCTATTTTACAAAACTTGTATATGGTCTCCTGGATCAACTAACTTTATTAAAAAAAAAATTCTGTATATATATTTATTTACGAGTCATATTTTAACTAACTTTTCAGTGAGTCTTAAAAAGACTAAAAAATTGCCAATATTTATGGAACAAAAATTAAAATACTTTCTATGCGGTTATATCAGTCACAAAATATGAGTACGTACGTTGAGGTTCAAATTAAGTGTAAAAATTTAAATATTTAACCATTTCCATTTAATGCAAATAGCCATTTTAGAGCCTTCTGTTTAAACTGTGGATCCAAGTTCTTCAATCATGCCTTAATAACAAGTTCCAAACCAGGTATGTGAAAGTTTACTTCAAAGCAGAATTTGTGGTTGCGCTTTGTTCAGAACAATAAAATCGTAAAATCTTTATGAACCGTACCGACAATTTTAAAATTGTTGACACATCTTTAAGGTTATAGGTTGATAGTACTGAACCCATTTAACATAATAAAATATGTAAGTTCAAAACGTGAATATCCAACCAATCTAGCAATTTACTTTATATGTATAAATGATATCGAAATCAAATATAAGTACTGACTTGCCTTATAATAATACTTTGACTTATAATATAAGTCCCAATTCGAAAACCTATTTGGATATTTGGCCACCCATAAAGATTCTAAGAATATAAATTTTTACTTCGTCAGGTCTCAAATAAGATATTAAACTGCGGTTACATTAGCTGAATTTTTCGATAAAAAAAAACACACTTGCACTTTTATTTTAAGTATTCATCAAATATTTTACAATTTAAAATAAGCAGTAGTGACTTATTTATAATAAGCAAATTTATTAATAGCAAATTTACCCGAAGCTTTTACTCCATGACACAATCTGACTGAACAGCAGCAAAGTGCATTATCAACATGCATTCACAAACAAAGTTTTATCAACAAAAGAACGCAGTCACATATCCCCTGTGCTCTTTTGCCGGTACACGAGGGCCATTCTTCGTGAACGTGTTATGAGTTTGCACCGATATTATTTTTGTTGAATAGCTCAGGGGGGAATAAAACGTATGACGTCTTCTGAAGAAGAGTCTGCAATTTTGTTAGATCAAGTTTATTTGCTTGATATTGCAGCTTGTCTTACTAGAGCATTGTTTTCTGAGAAACTTATGTCAGACTTTACGAACGTTAGGTACGTTCATTTTTAGGATTTTCTCTTCTCATATATAAAAAAGTTTGTCTGTGTCGATATTTGTTATTTAATCATAACGGCTGAGAGGGTTCGATCTTTTATAGAAAATTTTACCCGCGTGACTGATAAAGTTTCACGTGATTTTAGTAGTATTATAAAAAGATATATAAATCAATCAATGGACGACAAGTCCTATGACCCGGATTCAGAGGCGTAGGCAAATGTAACCTTCACATACACGCGCTTATTTCTGCTCAACATTTTAACCATGTATTTCTTTGAGTACGGAGAACATTAAATTTTCCACCTACATCACAAAGTCTTTGTGCACTTTAAATGTAGGTAAAGTGTTGTTCATTGCACTAAATGTATAGACCGCAGACAGGCTTTGTATATTATATTTAAATAATAGCGCGCTCGTTGAATCAGTTAGTTTGCGGCTCTAATTTAATGGATTACACATTTTATTTTTATCAGAATTTATAAACAGAATTTATTATCTGTATTATATATTATATTACCCGCAGACTTAAAGCGAATTCACAGTTAATTTAAGGTGAATTCAGAGCTAATTAAGAGCTAAATTCCTATCACACTTCACGTGAATTCACACCATCATCTCCTCAGCTTTCACCTAATCGAACAAAAATTTTATGTGTGTATAATAATCTTTGTGATGCCGTTCCCGTTAAAACAAAATTTATTGTCGAGTCATTAAAATCGGTTTGTTAGTAGTAGAGTTTATCTATAACAAATGAAGAAACAAATATTTGCTCTTAAAAACTAAGTTTAGGTTATACTAGTCAAAATTGTTTGTTAGGTAAATGTCAGTGTAATCCAAGTCGTGCGTGTCCCACTGTGTCTTGGTTTTCACGTTGTGGGGTGTGACCATAGCACAACTAGTGGGTCACAAATTCGTGGATTACACTCACTATATGGTTGGTTAAAATTTGTATACCACACCAAATACCAAAAAAAACATGAAATCACGTTGTCTAATCCAGTAACCTCGATTTACTAAAATTACTCCGTGATGGATGAAATTTTCCCTCGTTTTCTCATCTGAGACATGTCACGTTGGCAGTGACAGTCCGCGCCGAAGTCAATATGTCTAACTTGGTAATACATCATGTGGTATTCAATGGAGTTTTAATAGTTGGTTACTTTAGTCTAGACGTACGTACCTAGGTAAAATTCAACAAAAAAAAACTTTTGTAAAATAAGACCAAATATACTATACTTTATTATACTACTAACTCCTCAAAATTCCTCCACGCACAAACTTTCCCACAATGTAAGTAGGTATGAAGTTCTTGATTATACTACATTTCCATTAAATCCGGAGTTAAACTCAAAAAATCATTTTAAAGTAAAACATTTTTATATAATTATTTCTACAAAATGTAAAGCTCAATATCGTCAAATAATTAATGCGTCCTCGAGATATAACTCAGCACTCGACAGTTGAAACTCGGGCTTATCTCTCGCTTCAGATTTTCGACTACAAAGCGTCGAATGAAACCGTGGCTTATCTCGTTCAATAGCTTCCGAGCTATTTAATTCCGAAAGTCGATCGATTCTCGATTATGATGCAGATTAAGGATATTACATCGTTTTATAAAGATTACCTAAAACCGTCGGTTACGGAAATGTAAAATTGGCTACGTTTTCTCTAGCTAGTAGATCAAAATCTTATTTTTTTAAGAAGGTACTTCTATACTTAAGGTACTCTTTATAACGTGAACAAAAAATAAATATCCAGAAGACGTGTTTTTCTTTAGGATTTTGACAGCGTTTGTGTTTCATTTTATCTGAAGGAAAATAAACATGAATTTGCTAGGGTACACACCCGTACAAACGTTCCCTATAAACTCTACGCTCAGTTATCCCGGGGTTATATTATTATTAATCTTAACAATAATTATTATTTCAAACGGACTCAACGTTTAAAAGAAGCTACGTGGTAGGTACAACAATACCAAATAGTTATGCCAATTACATGATTGTAATTTAAATGGTTCTGTAGTTATAGATAAAAAGATGTAGCAACTTAAACATGTAATATGTTTCGTTCACGATCAGACGAAAACGAAATGAAGTTTCTCATATATTCCTAATAGCAAATGATTATTGCAAGACATGTTCGTTGGCTTCTTTTGCAACTGCGTGTGTGCAATGACTCCTTTGTCTTGAGGCCCATCGATTTGACACGCGGAATTTTAATGTCCGCGGTCGAAAATAAACTGAAAGTTCCATGTGTTATTGTCATGTAATATTTTAGGTATGGATGACCATACAACGAAATGGGAGCCCAAAATAAACATACGTATATAAATACAATAATTATTTTATCTTAAGTTTAATCCTCTACCTAATAAAAAACTTCTTTGATACCAGGCCACTCAGAAAGTTTTGCTAAAAAAAGTTTTTATGTATGGAACGCTGGCGAGTTATGATTTATTTTGAAAATTCGATTATTTAAAAGTAAAATATATTTGTTACAAATTTTAATTGACCTAAAAATTTTAGTTTCAGTATAATGAAACTATTGCGTATCAAAAGAAAAGTGGATTTGCATCGGGAACATTTTCGTGCAATGATTATTTAGGACTTTTAAGCCCAACTCGAAACCAGATGAATTGTTTAATCGACTACAATTAGCTTTTATGAACAAAGCGCCTTCTAAAGCAACTCTGTATCGCTGGAATCACCAATTTAAGTGGCTCGCTTAAATTTGAAGGATGACGAAAGAAGTAGTCATCCTTTGAGTGCTGTTACGGAAGAAAATAGAAGTACAATCAAAATACTCTACTTGTTAGTAACTTACTAAATAATGTCGATAATGTTATTATTCAATGGCTGTCCATGGCATAGTTCCCAGTAGGTCTCATTAAGTTTATTGATAATGATTGCCCTAGTTACACAGTTTGATTGGGTGTCTCTAAAACCTACAAAAAATTAAGTAGAATAGAGAAGATAAATGAGAACGAGTGTTCTGGTTTATAAAGGTAAATTATGAAAAAACGGTGCAATAAGCAAATATTTTTTTTAAACATAATTGCATTACGCTTCAAAATTCAAATTCAAATTCAAATATTTATTTCTCAACATTGACAATTACTTGTTCTTATTGACGTCAAATAAAACATGATTCTACCACCAGTTCGAAAAAAAACCTTCGTGAAGAAGAACTGGCAAGAAACTTCACGGGTATATTTTTTTTTTCAAAATAAATTTACAGAGTCTCTTTATGTCTATACAAAATTATTCTTTTCTGCATCTGTTAGCTCGGCAAGTCTCCCTCCCCCCAAGTATCCAAACGACGAACACCCTCAAACGGCTTGAACGCCTAAATTATGCAACTGACGGTCATGAAACTTTGTAAAGCACATGTTAGGACAAAGACTACCCAGCTTTAATCCAGAAAAATGCAATGTTCCTTATAATAAATAACGTTATATTACACACATACATGTCCTTTTATCAAACTGCAAGAAGTTTAAAAACTCAGCGTCCATTCCGAAGCAATCAAAATAAAGGTTTTGTATAATTAACATCATCTTCGTACGCTTCATTGGCATTGTAGCTTTTTTTTTACTGTATGCGTACTAGGCTTCAGGGTAGATCTTTATCTTTTGAACCTAAATCTACCCAAGTGTTGCCGTGTATACGCCGATAAGTGAGCGCAAGAGGCTTGCAATTTGCACTGCGCCTATTAAATACGTAATAATATGTTAATTTATGTCAATTCTAGTTACATAACACCTATGTATGGTTAAATAGGCAGCTGGTTCAATTACTTTGAATTCTGTATATGTGAAACAGGTGCATCAGGTTACCTTATATGATAATTCTGTTTGTTGCCTCTGGAATATTTTGCTTGTTGATTTGAAATCCACCCATAAGAGTAAGAACTGCGGCCTATCTAACAGTTATAAATGCAACTATACTCAACAGAACTCGAGTCCTTCTGGGCTTCATTACCAGGCTTTTAATGTAATTAAATAAGTATAAGCTAAATTTCAACTAATGACTTTAACTTGAAGAAGTTCCATTCTAGTACACCAAATAATCAAATCATAAAACCATGAAGCGAGAACTCATTCAAACGGTGTAAAGAACGGGCCTATGCATAAAGTCTTTGCCTGAACGCAAACAGTTTGAAACTTCGTTACATCATATGTCAATTAGCGCGCGCTTTCACCGCAATGAGTCTTGCGCCAGAGCATTTTTTCTCGAAGGCGTAAAACGCATGAGCGATGGAACTGATGCAATTTCGTGAGAACCGGTGTATGAATCGCTTCTCTCATGTTTATCCTAGATTCTGTTAAATAGCTGATAAAGATTGTCGTTTGGACGTGTTTCTTTGCTATCGTAGAAAGTTATTGTCTTTGTAACATATTTGAGAAGAGCCACTGAATATCAAGGATGAAATATGACATTTGTAAAAAAGACAACAATTACGACTTGACATTAAGTAAAAGAAAATAACCTAAGCTAACCCAAAGGTACCATACTGTTTGGAGAGTAAGACCTCCGCGAAAATTTATAAAAGTGGTTGGCGATGTGGTGGGCAAAGCTGTTCGAGGATTCGAATAAGAAACTGCTTTCATCTGACAAGATATTTTCTGTATGAGCTTTTAACGCAGTGTAACTTCAACTTCGCTCGAAGTTATTAATATCTACATTAAATATACGCCATCATAGTATAGTTAATAATAAGTACGGAGACTCAATGAACTAAAAATCGAATTGAAGATAAAGCTTTTTTTCCTTGCTTTACGTGGCAACGTATCACTTATCACGAGCACCTAATAAACATTCCTAACCTACTGAATTTCCAAACCATTGATTGTTTTATGTAAAATTCGTTTGTCACGTGGTATCAAATTTATTCAAACTTATTTGTGCACTCAATAATTCAATACCGTTTTGAAATACAAATAGATCCTTAAATCGCAACAGGTACAGCGCATTCGCGTGCCGTGTTTATTTAATAATATGACTAACGATGTCGAAAACTCTTGCAATTTAATGATGATATTAGAACCTAACATCATTTTCTTTTTCATAATAACTACTTTTTGCCCGAGACGCGTGGTGGATATTATTATCAAACTGGTTTGTTATAGGTTCATATTTATGTAGGAATATATCATTATAACAAATTAGGCACGAGCTTAAAGTTCCTTTTTACCATTATCCTAGAACATCTCATCACAACCTAACCAAACAAAGATTATGAAGTAGGTTATAATGAAAAATTTGTGAGCGTACTATCTCATCGTTTCTTATCTCATCTTTCTTTCTTGGGTAGGCGTTGGTATTCCGTTTCGAGAGATTGCAAATGTGTATATTAATACGATGATATTACACGTCTAACGAAGAGGTACTTTTTTACGGTACTCTTAAAAACATCTGAAGGAATTATTATGATATCGTCTAAATATTTACCTAAAAGTTATTAACAGGTACCTGAGTACCTGAGTACCTCAGATTCGTTTAGTTGCTAATTTGAATTTCAGTTGTTTCCAAAAAAAGAAGCAGTCTAAAATTATAGTATTGGTATCGAAACATTGCCACATAAGTCATATGTCCGTCATCAATATTTTTTAACAATTATACATAGAAAGTTTCTCGACTATATTTTTAGCACGCCCTCAATTTGGTCAACTCCAAAGGCGACCCTTCGCCTGGACCTTACATTCATGAAGGACGGTATTTCTTTTGACACCAATTTTGCCAATAACCTTTCTGTATAAATAGATTTTCTTAAGAGATTTATTGATTGATTTTATTGGGGCTTTAGTAGAATAAACGAATTTGGCAAGTAACAATGTATTAATGTGTTACTTGCCAAATTCGTTTATCGCCCAATTTTTCTTATAAAACTTTCGGCCTTACCACAAAACAAGTTAAAAGCCTGATTGTTTTCAAACACTATCTAAATATATAACACAGATTTCAAATCATGAGAATAGTCATTAGGGACATACACATTTAGCTGGGAACCCATGTTTAACTTTTTTGTGGTTAGCCGAAGTTTTGTTACATTTAATTATATCATTAACGCTTGCTAAGGAAAAATCGTTTAATAAACCGTGCAATGCCTACCCGTATAAAGAAAAAAAAACATATCTGACTGGAAAGTAAATAAATCTGTATTAATACCATTAACGTACGTTCCTGCAAAAATTCAAATTTTAGACTGTTGTAGGCGCCAGAACTAGGTATAGATGATCCAAGTCAAACGTGTGCGTGCGCTCATAAATATGGAACATTATTTTGTGTGTAAACCATTATATTGTCAAACAGTGTTCTTGTCGCTTTGATATGCGAGCACAATCAGTACATTTTTTAGCTACCTCATGAACTTATAACATTAATTGATAAAATTACCTCTGCATAAAAATAAAAAAAAAATAAACGAAAATTCAAATTAGACTAATACCCAATCAATGTATCTATATTCTCAATCCGCTTATTTATCGAGAGGAAATGCGTTGTGTTTTCCTCAATCTATTCGATGTAGGAATCAGCAGAAATGTATTTATTCTGATTTTGACAGATATTGCCAAACCTGTCCGCTTATATTGAAAAGTCTCTGGTTTATATTTTATTAGGCAGGATTCACAGTAATATGAAACGTATGCTTTTCTGAATTAATACACTTCCTTTTTACTCTTTCTAAGTTGAATGGTACTTAAAATAAAACACCAATCAGACTACCATAATACTTAAAACATTAGATGATAACCAACAAACCCTTTTAATGCCAAAAAAAATTTGCTTCTATCTAACGCGCACGCGCACGAATGACAGTCACCAATATTGCCGCTTCGTAAATACTGAGAATTCTGTACAACTGTCGACGTTTTGTGACTTCAACTGATATTAAACGATCTGCTTTCTAGTTTTGACACACAGCTGGGACACCTGCAGCGTACACTTGTACGTTATTCTTTGTGTCTGGATGTTTCAAGGAAATTTAAACGAGCACCATTGTGATAACCTGAGAAATTCAAAACTTTTGTTACATGTGAATGCATTTTTCTGTGTACACCCTGCGCGTGTATTCAGCTTTCAACTTCCACAATCATATTTAAAGATTTGATGTTCATATTATAAGATATATTGAAACCTTCATCTATACTACCATTATATAAAATATTAGTTTTTAGTTTTAACATGCACAATGATTGGAATTAAAGAACCTGATACATTTTTGTTTGCAAGCGGTTATATATCAAAATCAGTTATTGACCAACGCTATAAACGCTAAGTCGATTGGCATGAAAATTACACAACTATTATTACCACAGTTAATATCTTATTTCTACTGCAAACGCGAGTAAAGCTGCAAACAAAAGATAATACACAAACGCGAAAATGACAAAGTATTCATAAAAATTCATGACCATGTCCTAGCGCGATATTTCAATAAAAGTCCAAGACTTTTTTATGTTATAAATATATTCGAGACAACCACTTTTCACCGTAAATTATATACTTATAAATAAAGCATGTCCGCTGACCTCCAGACAAGGACTGATTATAATATGTCATATGAAAAACATGAAAATAAATACATGTCTTGACTGATGGGTATGTTGACAAGTTTTCTTTTTGTGACCAACTACAATGTATAAATATGTAATTTAAATATGTATGAAATATTTACAAAGGTTCTCTGTACCTGGTAACTATATCGACATGAAATTAATAAAAGATTTTTTCGCTATTTCGTTTCAAATCACGTGGAAAATTCTGGTAAAAACTTTGTTCTACAAATAGAATATGTACAAATATTCAATTATTATGTATTAATATTTGTTTGGAATAGTCGTTATTGTTGAGTCAGATTATGCAATTTATATCCTGTAAAGACGTTTCTGTGTTACTTACTTACGCGTTTCCATACATATCATAAATATTCATTTCTAATTAACTGTAAAATTTTAATACTTACTGATGTTTATAATTCGTATTCTTGTTTCAGATTAAACAACATGTCTCGACAATGCTGCACTGTTCTCGGTAAGCTTTTGTTTTCTAACATGTTCGTGAGAAAAAAGGTAAAACTTATAAAAAGTTGTACTTATTTTTAACGTTCTATCTTAATTTTAAAAACTATGTCCACCGACGTTGTTTAAAGTTAAAATGTTTCGTGTTGCCCTATGCTGGTAATGTTCATAAAAACGTTGTACCTTTTTGTTATAAGGAACTAACAAAATTTAAAAATACAAAGAAATGGTAAGTGCACTGTTATCTTGGTTTTCAAAATAATTAGTGACAACAAAAATAGCCTACACTGTGCCTGTATATACAGGGTGTTTGATTCAGATTCAGATTCAGATTAATTTATTGCTCAATGTATGGTAAAAAATAGTTGTTTACAAAAAAGTTATGCTCCACATACAATACTGATATACAGCATGCAATTTTACAATAGTATGTTACTTAAAAGCTAAAAAACGTCACAATTCACTTCATCACTTAAAAATAACTTAAAAACAATTACATGTCACAGAATTTAGTTAAAAACAATTACAATAATATCAATAAAGATAATAAAGCTTATATTATTATTACTATTATTAATTTTTAATTTAGGTACATTCTTTAAGATTTATGAAGTTTGCAATACATTTATCATAATTTAGGTTTTACATTTAAAATATTCATTAAGCGTATAAAAACATTTTTCTGTTAACCAATGTGAGAGTTCGCCTTTTAATTTGTTTTCTGGCAAATATTTAAAACGGTTTGGTAGCGCATTAAAAATTTTTATGCACATTGCGTATGATTGGTTAAGATATAGTTGCAGGCGCGGTACATCGTCATACACTAATCTTTCTCCGTGCCGCGTGGCCCTGCCTAAGTTTTTAGCGCGACTAAAATAATGAATGTTACGTTTCACAAATATAGCAACTTCCAAAATATACATACACGGCAGAGTCAACAAATTCAAAGCTTTAAATAGGGGTTTGCAAGGTTCATAAGGCTCCTTGCCTAGCATCGCCCGTAAACACTTTTTTTGTGCAACAAAACTTTTACAAAAATTCGTTGAGTTACCCCAGATTAACAATCCGTATCTTAAGGTTGAAGCAACATATCCGTGGTATGCGGTTAATACTGTTGACCGAGAACAGTTTTTCCTAAGTCGGCTTAGTACATATACATAGCTATTTAGTTTACTACAGACTTTGTCGATATGTTGTTTCCAGTTTAAATTTTTATCTATATTAATGCCAAGAAATTTCACACAATCTTCTTCTTTTATTTTAGTGTTATCATATTTTATGTCAATTTTTGATAGTATTTGATTTGTATTAAATCGTACATACTTAGTTTTGGTCAAGTTAACAGTAAGATTATTTTTTTCTAGCCATTTAATTATTAATTCTATTGTATTATTTATGTCATATATATAGTCATTTGTATTATTATTATTATTTGTCAGAATTACAGCAATATCGTCAGCAAAGAGAAAATATTTGTGATTGGTCAAGTTTGGCAGGTCATTTATATACAAAAGGAATAGTATCGGGCCCAGTATGCTTCCCTGTGGTACACCAGTAGCAATTTCTCTAAATTCAGACCTGTGATAGACGATTTCTGATTGATGATTTGCAGTTTGTGTTTCAACACATTGCTGCCTTTGCGAAAGATACGAGCTAAACCATTGTAAGACCGTGCCTCGGACACCGTAGTTTTCTAGTTTTTGTAGCAGCAACTTATGTGAAACAAAATCGAATGCGCGGCACATATCGAAAAACACCACTGTGGTTTCTTTTCTTGCGTTTAAATTTTTTGTCACTTCGCTAACCAGATCAAAGATGGCAGTGGTTGTGGATTTGTTTTTTTGAAAGCCTGATTGTTCCCTACATAAAACATTAACTTTTTTCATCGCCTTTTCAAAAATTTTGGAAAATATAGTAACCAATGATATTGGTCTATAATTACTAAGTTGACCCCGGTCACCTTTTTTATACAAGGGTTTCACTACAGACTTTTTTAGCAAGTCTGGGAACTGGCCCTGTGTGAATGAGAGGTTAATCAAAAAAGCTAAAGGTGATGCTAACTCAGGTCCACAAAACTTTACAACCTTAGTAGAAATATCATCATACCCTACCGCGTTCGTGTTATTCAACGTTTTAATTATGAGGCCAACTTCAGCTGGGGTTACGGGTTCTAAAAACATGCTTTTTCCTATGCGTGTAGTATTTGTGTTAATGCCAGTCTTTACTTCATTTGTTAAATTAATCAAATAATTATTAATTTCTTCCGCTATTATTTTAGGGTCTTTAATAACTTTGTCATTTATATGTATTTGCTGAATATGATTATCAGTTATATTGCTATTTCTTTCATTAATTAATTTCCAAGCAGTTTTACATTTATTTTTAGATTTAGCCAATAATTCGTAATTATAATTTTTTTGGGCGACTGTGATACACTTGCGCAACAGTTTTGAATACGATTCATATTTATTTTTGTTTACCGCGGATTTAGTTTTGTAAAATGTATATCTTAGAAATCTTCTGGTTCTACAACACTGTTTTAATCCTTTTGTTACCCATTTAGGCTTTTTGTAAGCATTCATAATTTTCACGCGCATTAAGGGAAAACAAAGTTTGTACAATGTAATAAATATGTCATAGAATGATGTCATAGCTAAATTAATGTCAGTTTGGTTGTAAATGTCCGAGAATGATAAGGTAGAAATACATTCTTTAAATTTATTTAAATTGTCATTTGAATAGTCCCGTATATATTTATAATATCTCTCTGATGTGATTTGCTTTTTGTTTACAGAGAAATACAACATTTGTGCTGTGTTATGGTCAGATAATTCCAAATTGAGTACCTCTGCTTTAACATGGTCAATATAACTAATTAAATGATCTATGCACGTATTCCGTCTAGTTGGTTCTTTGATATGCAGGCTTAAATTATAATTTTTTATTATACCTTCTAAACTTTTGCTAGTTTTTGATGGTTGTAGTGTGTTTATATTAAGATCACCTGCCAAAATAATTTTATAATTATTTTTAGATGTTAACTTAAACAAAAGTTTATCTAAACTTGCGATAAATTCATTAAAATCTGACTTAGGAGTACGATAAATGCACAAAACCACCGTATTTATACTTACAATATTGATCCCACAACATTCAAAACACCGATCTTTAGAGAAGCCTTTTAATATGTCAAGCGGTTTGAATATCAGGCCTTTTTTTAAGAATATTCCAACACCACCACGTTTTTTGTTATTGCTCCGGCAGTAAATTGTTGCAAGTTGGTACCCAAGTATATTTATATTATTTTGGTTTGTTTTATTAATAAAAGTTTCCGAAAAGCACAAAACATCCGGTAGCTTCTTTTGTTTGTGTAATTCCGCTAAGGTTAATTCTAAAAGATTTTTTTTTGAAAATAAACCGGCTATATTTTGATGGAAAATCTTAAAGTATTCTGGACTTTTAGTACATGAGTTTCTCACGAAAAAAGTTTGATTCGGAATTAGGATTTTGCACCTTTGTGAAATAAAACGGAATAGTACCTTTCTTTGGGGAGGCTACTGAGGTAGTCAGTTTATTGTTACTCGCCGTTGTGTGTAAATCTTTGAACCTGCTTCTGTCAAAAGTTAAATATTTACTATTATAATCAATGCAGTCAATTAACATATTAAGTTTTCTACATATATCATCCCGTGTTATGCAATCATTTAAGGTTGCATACTTACAATTAAAAAAATTTTTGCATATAGTATGGATGGAGTTATTTAACATAAATTCATTTAAAAAAATATTTTTGTATATGCTTAAAACTAAGACCGTACAATTTTCGATTGTTTTGAGAGCTGCACCAAGCTCTATCATAACTTTCCATGGGTTACAGTCATGTTCACCAATTGAAATTATTACTTTGTCCTCGGCTTTCGGTTCAAACCATTTCAGCATTTTCAGAATTTCTTTTGTATCGGCGTATGGCTTAATATAAGAAATAATTTCATATTGGTCATAGGGGCTCCTGAACCTTGCTTTTGTAAGCTTATTACGTAAATCTTTGCATTGTTGTCCTCCTACTATATATATTTTTTTAATATACCGTTCAGTTTTTAATTCCGTAAGTTCGTTATTGGCCTTTTCAGATTCAACTAGTTTTTTCACTGGCGTAGAAGGCGGAAACTGCTGCTCAATCGGAGGTTTCAAAGGTTCCAACACCGGCGGGGATGTGGTTTTTTCAGAATCAATATTTTTTCTGTTTCCTGAAAATGTTTTCCGGCGATTTATTCGTGAAATTTTCTGTTGTGTTGATTTATTTGTAGTCTTCAAAAGCGGTTCTTTACTTATATGTTGTTTTGAGCAGACAGACTTTAGCAAATGTATCTGTCTCGATAGTTGCGAAACTTCTTTTTTGAGGCCAAGATTTTCGAAGATAATGTTCTCCATTTCCATATAACTACTTTCCAGTTGTATTTTTAAGCTGTCAACTTCATTCTTTAACTCTTTTATTAAGTCATTATTGCCATAATTAGTTGATAAGTCAAAACTTTTGCATGTGTCTAAGTCAACAGATTCTAGCGACAAATTGTGATCGAGTGACTCACACGATTGTGCTTTAGTTTGCTTGGTCGTATTTTTTTTCTTTTTATGGGTTTGTCTGTTAGTGACATAGTTTATTTCATTATTGTTGAAATGTTCTTGTTGTTTCTCTGTGCTTACATTATTTTGACGTGATAATTTTCGAACGCATTTTAGGCAGTTCCATTTCTCCTTATGCTCAATTGTCAAAGTATTATAAAATCTTTGCTTTGAAATATTCTCACAGTCAATGTGATAATTATGCGTGCATTTGGAGCATGTCATAAACTCTCTGTCAGTAATATTTTTTTTACATTTTTCACATTTCTTGTTACTTATTTTAGAGCTCATCTTTATAATTCTACAAGCCAATAATAAGTTGAAAAAGTATCCAAAAGATGTACCATAAGTGAGGATCGAACTCGAGTTCGTTAGTTCTATACGGTAATCGCAAACCACTCGGCCACCACGCAGATAGTCAATAAAGTGAAATAGTAAGTCGTGTAGAACAGAACGCAGTATGGTGTCGCGAGGGTCCAAAGTTCGCAAACAGTTGTCGTTTTAACTGTTGTAAATGTTTCTTTGTTCTCAAAATTCCGTCACTGGTTCACTTCACAAAGATGATATGACACAAAACTTGTTGGAATATGTATTTACAGAGGAGATTATTGTTTTTTTGTGCATAGATCCGCTGGAAATTGTGCGAATCCTTTGTTTACAGCGAATTATACGATGTTTACTGAGATTCGTGTTTATTTTATATCCACTGCACAATTTATCTTGCTCACACTGTCAGACAATATTTGTAGTATATTGTCCATTTATTCACTGTTTTTGCACTTTTCGATTTACATCACTATTTTTTTCAATTAATTCAATTCGGAGTCGATGTTTACCGTGCACGCCATCTAGCCTGACTTTTGGGCGATGACTGTACATGCTTTCGGGACTAGTAGTGCACCTATTTTTATCGATTAAAATATATGACATGTATGGTCAGAATTCAAAGCATCAGTGGAGTTCAAACTGAAAATTTCACCCCAAATCTAAGTTTTGGCATTTATTTACTTGAAATAAGTAGACCACATGCGCACATACTACACACATACTAGGCAATACTTCAAACTGTCGAATTATATTTTATTCATTAAGGTAATTCTGCCATTTTAAAAGTTACTGTTATTAATGTAGCTTCACCTCGTTTAAAATTAAAAAAAAACCCATATGGTGGGGTTTGAGTTTGACTCGACATGTCGTATATTTTGATTGATAAAAATTGGTGTACTATTAGCCCGAACGTATGTACAGTCGTTGCACATCACCCTATATACGAGAGTGGATTGAAAAGTTCGCGGACTAAATAAGAAAACAAAAGAATAATGCAATTTTTTATATTTATTTCTCTACATACTCTCCTCCTAGGTCAAAGCACTTAATCCAGCGGTCCTCCAAAGCCTTGATCCCATTTAAATACAAGGTCTCGTCAAGGTCTTCAAAAAAGGCATCTGAACGGCCACTTTGAACTCCTCATTGGTAGAAAATTTCATTCCACCTGTGTTTTTTTAGTTTTGGAAATAGGTGGAAGTCAGAAGGTGCCAAGTCAGGTGAGTAATGGGGATGAGGAAGCAATTCGAAACCACAATTCACGATTTGAGCCATCGATTCTGCAGATGTGTGAACACGAGCATTGTCCTGATGAAACAAAACTTTCTTGGCCAACAATCCTGGCCTTTCAGACTAATTTCTTCGCGTAAACAACGTAATAGTTTGCAGTCGTATGCAGAATTTATAGTTTGACCTCTTTCTAAGTAATCAACCAAGATGATACCCTTAGAATCCGAGAAAACCGATGCCGTTACCTTGTTTACTAAACGGTACACCTTGGATTTCTTGGGGATTGGAGTTCCGAGTCTCTTCCATTGTTTGGATTGTTGTTTGAATTCAAGAGTATAGTGATGAACCCATGTTTCGTCCATAGTAACAAACCTTGCCAAAAATTCATTTGGATCAGCTTGAAAAAGCTCTAAACAGTCTCTAGAAATCGTGAGCCGAGTTCGTTTCTGTTCAACTGAAAGGAGCCGCGGATTCCATCCTTCAGACACCTTATGGAACCCTAATTCGTTAACGATCATGTTTTGTGTACGTTCATATGAAATTCCTAGAGCTTCAGCTATCTCAGATACCTTCAACCTTCTGTCTCCCATGATGAGATCACATATTTTTTCGATGTTTTCGGAAGTCGTAGCTGTAGAAGGCTGTCCAGAGCGGGGGTCATATTTGATGCTCTCTCGTCCACGTTTAAATTCAGCTGTCCACTTTTTTTATCATTGTATACGACGGAGCAAATATTCCTAAAGTAGCCACCATATCTTCATGAATCTGCTTAGGAGTTGAGTGTTTCTTGTGGAGGTATTTGATCACGGCACGGGTAAAATTTAGAATCGTGCGGCACGAATTTCGTAGAAAAAAGGGTTTTATTAGATCGAGAAATTATAGAGGCGCATAACAAAACCGTTTTCATTACAAGGTAATGCGTATTTTTCGAGAAATATTAAAAAACTTTTTTAACCTCTAAACAAGTAAATCTAAACATTTCATAATGTTAGAGCAGAAAGAAACGTGAAATTTGGTAAAGTGCAACAAGGACGGAAGATTAGATTGTCAAAAACATGTCAATCAAAACAATATCAATCAAGAGGTGTGTTCAGCAATGGACTTGCTTTTTATTCATGTAAATATTACATACATTCCTGGATATAAATTCTTATTCTAAATTAGACTTAAGTTGCCAAATTTATCAATGATCTGGAGGACCTTATCCCCCCAACAACTCCCGATACAAGGTAATGGATAGTTCATGAAAAAAATGCAAATAAAAACTTAACCTCAAAATTAATTTTCAGTCTAATTGGGTCTGTTCTGGTTATGTTATTGTAACTCAATGAGCTTCTGTAAGCAAGCCCCCTTCTGGTACTCGCCGGCCGCTGCCGCGGCACGCTCGCAAAGCTCGCTCGGCTCGCGCGGCGTGACCTACACACTACTAACCTGCTCCTCCTCGCTACGCTCGTCGTCGCACCTAATATTATTTGTTACTTTCAAGACTCCAAAAAGTACATATGGTACAGATCATTGATAAGTTTGACAACTGAAGTCTAATTTAAAATAAGAATTTATATCCAGGAACATTTGTAATATTTACATGAATAAAAAACAAGTCCATTGCTGAACACACCTATTGATTGATTTTGTTTTGATTGACTTATTTTTGTCAATCTAATCTTCCGTCCTTGTTGCGCTTTACCAAATTTCACGTTTCAACATTATGAAATGTTTTGAATTACTTGTTTAGAGGTTGAAAAAGTTTTTTAATATATCTCGAAAAATACGCATTACCTTGTGAAATAATGAAAACGGTTTTGTTATGCTCCTCTATAATTTCTCGATCTAATAAAACCCTTTTTTCTGCGAAATTCGTGCCGCACGATTCTAAATGCAACCCGACGGCACGGTGCTCTAAACTATCCATTTTCAAAACTAATGTAACTTACTCTCACTTAATTTTCAATAAAATAAATAATTACGCATGTATCTCAGAGAAAAATTGCACAGAGACTTACAAAGAGTCTAGGTTTCATATGAGGGTAGTTTTATAATAATATGACAACGCTATCTATGTTAGGCCGCGAACGTGCAATCCACCTTCGAATCAATATTATATAACAAAACGAACTCTGCACGACGGAACTACACGAGTTGTAGGTGTTGCCAGTGATCAATACAGAACACTCGCTCTTCATAAACACTTCACCAATAGTATTCTGTTATGTTATTCAATTATGTGATTCCTGTATAAAACAACTGTAACAAAAATAAGAAGAAGGTAACTGATTATATACATATTATATACATAGAAATAGATAGAAATATTAATAAGAAAAACGTAAGATAATATTAAAAATTATAATAAAAAAAAACATCATAAAAAGGACACCTGGCGCAGATCTTTGCTCCTAAGTATTAAATATAATTCTATCCTTTGGAATTATATATCATTTTAAGAAACATCCTAAATGTCACAAAGTACTTATATAAAATTTCAGACAAAGGTTAGCTGAAATAAAAATAATCGTTTTTAAAAACATAAACGATGGAATCAACTTTGTAGGTAGTAGGGTATAATTTGAAGGGTCAGGGATAAATCCTTTCCGGGAAAATAATGACCTTGCTTCATGGGATAAAGAACTGGGCGAGATTTTCGATTAAGCAGTCTTAAGGGTTACTTGCATGGCATCAATAAAAAGTCTTTTTAATCCTAATTTAATAATCCGATTTAAAGATAAGCAAATAAAAATATACAAACTCAAAGTTTACGCCAATTGTTATCTTCCGCCGATTGATACCCCTTGTATTGTGAAAACAGCTCGTTAGAAACTTTGTAACATAAATTAATAGCACCTTTAACTTTTATATTGATTCGAGGGTTCACTGGGTTAGGATTGTTTTTCATTAATAAAGTGTTATCACAATCACGAGATCAAGACTTTATAGGGATGTATAGTTAGTGCCCCTTTACTTTTTGGTTGAGGTTGCGCACTGCGATGGTGGCGCACGTCTACTTACGTATAGGACAATATAACCGTATAGAAGTAAAGAATGAGTAGCCTTCGTCGGTTTTTCTAAATGTACGACCTGTTGACAGTATTGTATCTCCTATTTGTACAATAATTCTCAATAAAAACAAAGAGGAAATTAAGTTCTATATTGCTACCCACGCAGCTGGAAGATCACGTACTGCGTCAGCTATTCTCGGAGCTTACACAAACAAGATGTTATGCTCAGGAACATCCTGGATCCTGCAATGTGGCACCGCTATAAACATTACTTAGCTGTGAGCAAACTTTAGTTAGTCGACCGTGCGTGGTGTGACTAGCTGCAACATCAGGGCTGAAGTATTTGTACACTCTACACGTTAACTTCGGTTCTGTTTATAATTCACCTTTTAAATTAAACGGCTAAATGGATATAGAATTCATGTTATTACAAGTTTTATCCTTTTGACAAAGTATTTGAATGCATAAAAAAGAAAAAGGAGATTAATAAAAAACAAATTATAAATCTAAATTACTGACACATAAACAAATTGTTTTTTGCATAAAATGGTTAAGGATTATTTAAGCTTATATAAAATTGTAAAAATGAACGAAAGACATTATTACGTATCCACCACGCCGCTGCCGCTAACAGACAATATCGATATCGGTTGGCTAAGGAAAGTTCCCACTTCAGGAAAAACTGTTCGAGAACATTCTCTTGAAAGTAAATTATTTCAGTAAAACGTATCTTAGGTATACTGTAAACTGATGAAAACCTTAAAGCCGTATTTGTCCAATACCTACCATTCACCGGAAAACATTTTCAAAGCATTTGTAATAAAAAAAAATTGGTAATAAATTTCATTATTACCAAAATGTATTTATTGAAATGAATACCTCAATAAATATTATAAATAATGAAATCTGTACACACCTTTTTATTGTTCATCGACAGCTACAACTATATTCATAGAAATAAACTTAAAATTGCACCAACGGAATAGCTATCACATATCAGTACATTTACTTTACAAACGACACTTAAATAATGTGATTTGTATCTCATAAAACTCCGAACTCCATATTGATCGGACCCGTCGAAAGGATATATTATGACTGCATAGGTAGTTTTAAATTCTCACTTTGACGTATTATTGTGATGTAGGTAATTCAATTTTCAAACTATCGATCAATATCACAATTTTGACTCAACAGCTAACATAAAATATATTTTGATAAGATTCGAGTATCTTTTCAAATAATTCTTGAAAATTTTGCTCACACACAAAAAAATTAAATGAATCTTTAATAAATGGCCTAGTCAATTCTCTGTAGCGAAGCGCTTTAGATGAAATCGATATAAGTCATTCCCAATACTGAACAGATAGATTTGTAAAATTTTCACCAAAGCTTTCCAACTTCATAAAAACTTCAGCACGATAGAAAAAACAACTTATAATAAGACTCTCCTTCGTTGCTATTTGTTTTAGCTAATTCGTTTTATTTTCAGACTTTGATTGGCACAAACAAAGGAATATGATTTAGAAAGTTACTTGCAACGCCAGTATTTTCTACTAAGTCATTGAACTCAGAAGAAAAAGCTTTTCACTTCTGAGAAAATCTCTCCCTAATAACAAAACTTTAAGGAAATTAATACGCCTTTTATCTTTGAAGTCGTCCAATTGTTTTTCAATTAATTTTGTGATTACTTGTTAAATAAACTTCTTTTTGTCGACAAACGCGAGGATTTTGAGGATCTTTCAAACTAAACTTTCACTTTCTGAAGAGATGGGCGTAGTTTCTGCCGAGCTTGTAATACTGGGCAGCGAAATGGAAAATTGATCAGATTAAGATGTTTCCTTATTATTATATAGTATTACACTGAATGCAATCAAACGCCTCAGATAAGTCATGCAAGTTATTATTTGTGAAATGATCCGAAAGTTGACTAAAAACAATTTTTCAAATAATTTACTAAAGAATTATTTCAAATGGCCAAAGAATTACAACGGTTCAGGTGTTTGAACTATTTGAAGTGATTCTCATAAATAGAAATTGTTTATCAAGAAGTAAGTTATGGTTTATCAAGCATGCCCTAAGTTGGTTCAATATTTGTTTTAATTTTGTAGGTACGATTAAAAATTTGTCTATAATTAGACAGGTCTGTAGTGATACCAGATTTAAACAAAGAAATAACTTTACTACGCTTCATTTAATTAGGAAACTCGCTATTATATACAGTGGTTACATTTGATTACAGGGTAAGAAACTATTACATCTTCGAGTATATAGGACGTGAAAATTTTAACAGATATGCTTAAGGGCATATAGAAAAGTTGTGTTTTTAATATCAACCGTATTATACTCGTAAGTTGAGATGGGCTTTAAAGGTTAACTGGAAAAAATGTGTATACAAGTAAGAAGGATGGTATCTATTTATCTAAGTTTACGTTTTTTCTATTGTATAACTACATCCCAGCTGATCGCAAGGTCCGCGCGTTATCTGGATAGATGTGTGGCCGCGCGCTTTAACTCTAAACATGTTTTTATGGAAAGACTATAAGTCCAAATAAAAATCGGTTTTTCATAGTTAATGGTGAAGACTTACTCAATCTGGAATACCTTTTTCCAAAATACTTTTTTGACCACCCTGTATATAAAGAAATATATTTTCTGAATATCATTGACACCCTTTTACTATTGATAAAAACCAAAAAGGTTTACATATTATTTTCCTTTTTTGAAAACAATCACTTTTGATGCACGCACTTTTAAACCTTTCAATGTAATTGTAGTAGGCGCGCTATACAAGGGCGGGGACAAGGGGCTATCACCGTTCAATTAATTTTCCATACATTTATGAGACGTCACGCACCCCTGCACTGAGTCACACTTTCCTCACAAAAGTAACTTTTGATGACCCTCGCTGTGCACTTACGATGATTGAGTCAGCTTTCTTTATTCGGTAAGTAATCGTTTACTTTGTATGTTAGGTTACTGGACAATTTATGCATAATACTTTTAAGTAATTACTTTTCTTTTTTACAGTTATATTATTTTGTGGAAAATTATTATAATTTTTATAAAAACGTAAAGCAATTATGAGTTTGCATAATTATTGTTCTGCGAGGATGGACATTTTAGTGATGAATTCTTTCAACAAATTATACGATAGCTTTTAAATAAAAAAAATGTCTATTTGACTGTGGCGTGACCCGCGGCGGTAAAACTTACTGTCTGAATATGGGACTTATGGTGAATAATATTTCACTCAATATGTATTCAGATACATGTATCGGATGATATTATCGAAAATAAAATGGTGGTACACAAAATATGTGTGAAATAATTATTAAATTAACACAACCATTTTGGAAAGACGCGTGGCATCTTAATGTCAGGGCACACTGCGCTTGCTCGGTTCTGCTCTTGCATTAAAAGACCTTGATATCTTAAGTATACTAAAAAAAATGTATCCTATATTAAATCTTTTCTTAAGTTTTCACGATACATACTTTAAATAAAACTCTTTTTACCGGATATTATCGCGTATATTTTAGTTAATTTTAAAATTATTATTTCGACGTTTCGGCATCTTTGCAGTTGCCGTGGTCACGATAGACTAAGGTGTTGTTCATCTATTGCCAGTAATAAAAACTACATGATTGTCAATACATATTAACGCTGTCTGTTTCTCAGTCTTCTCGCATAACGTCCCGGATTGACACAAAAGGCACTGACTGTGTCCTGAGTTTGCAGTCTAACAGTTTGCTGGTTTTTCATTTTGATGTTTTTAAGTATTGGATCCCATGTTGATAAAAGTTTCCAACCATCTTCTCTATTGAAATTTGGATGTTTTTTAATTTCAATAGTTTCTCTGACCATCCTAGGTATAAAATGTTTCTCTTTTGCTAGGATCTTCACGGTATCAAATCTTAAATAATGGTTGGGCTTGTCTATGGAATGTTCACAAACTGCAGATTTTGAGGTTCGTTTATTTTTAACATCAGAGATGTGTTCTTTAATGCGAGTTGACACATTTCGTTTGGTTTGACCGATATAAGAGAGCCCGCAGTCACAGTCGATTTTATAAACGCCTGGATCTTGTAAAGGGATGCTTGATTTTATTGGACGAAGATGCTGGCTTATCTTTGAGTGCGGCTTGTAGATAGTTTTGATTGAAGCTCGCCGAAGAATGCCTCCTATCTTGTCAGTAACACCCTTTATATAAGGCAGGAATGCTGGTCTTCGTTCAACTGTGAGTGGCTTTACGCGGTTTCTGCGACGGCGACGCGGTGTTTTTAAATCGTTATCCCGCAGCACTTTAACCAGGTGGTTGAGTTCCTCATTAATGTGTTGGGGATCGCAGATTCCATGTGCTCTCTGAAACAAAGAGTTGCCTACGGCAGATAATTGGCTCGGGTGGTGATGGGATTTCCCATTTAGATATCGGTCAGTGTGGGTGGGTTTCCTATAAACAGTATGGCTAAGTGTACCATCAGGATTTCTTTGTATTAAGACATCTAAGAAAGCTAATTTGTTTTCCTGCTCCAATTCCATAGTGAATTTAAGTTTAGAATTAAGGGAATTGAGGTGGTTTAGGAATGCAGTCACTTCATGCTTAGGTAATATAGTGTAGGTGTCGTCAACGTACCTCTTGTATATCTTCGGCACAACAGGTGCCATTCGGAGCGCTTGCTCCTCGAAGTTCTCCATGTAAATGTCAGCTACAACAGGTGACACCGGAGACCCCATGGCAACACCATCAATTTGAATGTAGTAATTGTTATTCCACATGAAGTAGCCAGATGTTAAACATAGCTCTAATAGTTCTGCATATTCCTCGGGCAAGTTTGACTCACTTAGCTTCCTTTTTACTATATCAATGCAGTCTCTAACAGGTAGTGAGGTGAATAGAGACGACACATCAAAGCTAACCATAGTTTCATTGTTAGTTAACTTGAGATTTTTAAGGTCACTAACAAAATGGTAAGAATCCTTTACATATGCACTTGTCTTTCCTCGCAGTTGTGAGAGCACAATTGCTAAGTGCTGGGCCAGCTTGTAAGTTGGTGTGTCTAGCTGGCTCACAATAGGTCTCAAAGGTACTTTAGCTTTGTGTATTTTTGGTAACCCATACAATTTTGGTGGTTTTGCACTTGCTGGTGTTAACTTTTTCACATCTAAATGTAACAAATCTTTGTGTTTTTGTATTAAAGTGGATGTTTTATCCTATATTGTCTAACTTCTAACCTGACACAAGAAAGAATAAATATATTCTTTGCTTTTGAAGAAGATTCGTTGGTTAAGATCTTACTTAGGACGGCACTATAGTATAAGATAACTATTTTATTCTCCTTAATTCCAGCTATGGTTTCGGTTGAGAGGAGGTAACAATCAGTGCAACAGAGGCGAATCCAGCTGAAACCTGTCGTCAATATAATATTCATTGAAAATCAAATTATATTTTAATTAATCATCAACACCTTCGATAAATTACTACCGAAGGCACTGATTCCAGTTTGCCTGTATTGCGGCATGTTTGTCGGCTAAAACAAAATGGCTTAAAATAAAGCTACCTCTAAAATCAAATTTGATAAAGTGAAAATCCCGACGACTAATGTTAATTTACTGTGTAATGGCTAGTTTACACAGTGCGAACTGCTGCCGGCTACTCGGCTTGTCTACTCGTACCCCAGTAGCTCGGCTCGCCTTTGCTGTCCACACGACACCTAGTAGCTGCAGCCCAGTCTTGCGAGTTGTGGCGATGGCGAGTGAACGTGTTTTAATAAAAAAACTATATGTTCAAATATTCCTTTCTCTTATATCTCTATTTCAGTAGTTTTTATCGAAATAATTTCGTAGGTTTTTTTTGCTCTCTGTAGAGTTTTAGGAATGAAATATTACTATCAGAAGACCATCTGTCCGCAGCCATTATAAATTCGATAACCGATCGTACGTAGGCACAGCACACACAAAAGCACGGATGTCCGGCTGGCTCTGGCGAGCTACTGCCGAACGCGTCCAAACGATGCGAGTGACGGCCGAGCTGCTGCCATGTGCGAGCAGGCGAGTGAAAAAATGTTAAAGTAACTCAGATGCGAGCTACTGTCCAACACGCACGTGCGAGTTACTCGTAAACGATGTCTAAACAGTGCGAGTTACTGCAGTGCAGTTACTCGGCAGGCAAACTCGTACGCTAGCTCGCACCGTGTAAACTAGCCATAACTCCTGTTACGCGAATCTAATGATACCTGAGAAGTCCTCAAAACGGTTTAGGCTGTGCAGCCGTGCAGAAGAAATATACACATATACATACTTAGACTTGAAAATCACAACACACTCCTTCAGACAGTTGGGTAATAATATCAAGTTTTTTAATACATGTGTTACCTCGTTTTTTAATTTAATCCATATTATTACGACAATTACAATATTGATTATATTACTAATATTGTTTTCATGAAACTGATATAATAGGTTTACCTATGAAACTGCCGTTTTGCCGTACTGGCCATTTCAAATGAAAATATTTTTTTTTTTGACTGATAATTCTAATTTCAAATTAATTTTATTTGACAAACATGGAATTCTTTTTCTAAAATCGTCATTTGTTTAATAGTTAGTGTTTTGTTTTCAACGCATTCGAACATTTTTCGTCATCATGGATAAGTTAAAAATTCGAGTAATTATGGAGTATGAGTACCGTCGTGGCAGCAATGCGGCACAAGCGGCACGCAACATCAACGACGTTTACGGAGCAAACACTACAAACGAACGCACCACCCGTTATTGGTTTACCCGCTTCCGTTCTGGAAATTTTGACCTGAAAAATGAACCCCGTGGTCGTCCGAAAACTTTGGTCGACAATGACGAATTAAAGGCAATTGTGGAAGCTGATGAAACTCAATCCACGGCTGAATTAGCAGCAGCTTTCGACGTTAGCATCAAAACAATATTGGTCCATTTGCGTCAAATTGGCAAGGTAAAAAAGCTTGACAAATGGGTACCCCACGAACTCAATGACCGCCAGCGCGAAGTACGCGTGGAGACGTGCCTTGCACTGCTCAGCAGGCATACAAATGAAGGAATTCTGAACCGCATTGTTACTTGTGACGAGAAATGGATCCTGTTTGACAATCGTAAGCGCTCATCAAGTTGGTTGGACCCTGGTTCAGCACCCAAACAATGCCCTAAACGAAAACTTACCCCTAGAAAAGTGATGGTCACTGTTTGGTGGTCTAACGCGGGTGTAATCCATCACAGCTTCTTGCCAAACGGGACAAGCATTACTGCAGATGTGTACTGTGAAGAACTGAACACAATGATGGAGAAGTTCGCACGTCTCCAACCAGCTTTGGTCAATCGTTCGGCTCCACTGCCCCTGCACGACAACGCGCGACCTCATACTGCACAGCAGACGGTCTCCAAGCTACAAGAGTTGGGGTTGGAAGTTCTCCGTCATCCGCCGTACTCACCAGACCTTGCGCCTACAGACTTCTACTTTTTCCAGAATTTGGATAACTTCTTGGCGGGAAAAAAATTCAATACCCGAGAGGCAGTACAAAATGCCTTTGAAGAATTTGTTGCCTCCCGTCCAGCTGATTTCTTCAAGAAAGGCATCAATAAGCTACCAATGCGTTGGCAAAGATGCATTGATTGCATGGGTGATTATTTTGATTAATAGAAATAAAAAAATATATAAAAAAATTACGCTTCATTTATTTCGTGAAAAACGGCAATTTCATAGGTAAAGACCTAATATCTACTCACTGGTTGAAGTACCGACAAAATTAGGATTAATTGGTTAAAACTATTCAAGCAAAAAGAATATAATCGATTTTCTCTTAGAACAAACATGTTATGGTTGTGAAAACCGGCTTTATCTTTTTACCGAACCTACCTTGGAATAAAGATCCCGGGTCAGAGGATAATAGCTTTGCAGGGTTATTACACCCCTCCATTTAGCTTGAAGCTAATCAAGCTAATGCATGGAAAAATGGCTTTTATGCAACCATTTTACCTCCGGACTTTTAAAAATTACGACCTATCTACACTAAGGAACTCTTTTGAACGTTAGTCTCTAATAAATATTAATGAAAATTTTAGATGGGTGTTAAATATTTTAACGTTCTTTATTTGGCAGTAAGTCGTTTGGACCCTGAGCAGAGTTTTGTGGTATTCGCGTTTGTAAGGAATGGTTCAATATTGAAATGAAATGAAATGAAATATTTATTTCTCAACATTGACAATTACTTGTTCTTATTGACGTCAAATAACATGACTCTGCCACCAGTTCGAAATAACCTTCGTGAAGAAGAACTGGCAAGAAACTTCACGGGTATATTTTTTTTCAAAATAAATTTACAGAGTCTCTTTATGCCTATACAAAATTATTCTTATCTGCATCTGTTAGCTCGGCAAGTCTCCCCCCTCCCCCCAAGTATCCGAACGACGAACACCGACTCGACTATTATACATATAGATTATTCCATTTTGATTGTCTGTAACATAGTGTCCAACCTTTAATTGTAGCGTAATATTTTTATTGGTTAAAAGTTATCTTAACGCGAGTAACATCCTCGCCTTTACTGTTACTTTTCTGTGAAACAAAGAAGAATCATGTATTTATTTTTTGCTTTCAATATGTTATAACTCGGAATAATCGCAAAGCTTTTAAGTGATTTATATTATAACTTAAGATTATCTTTGTATAAAAATAGTTGAACGTTTAACGTTCCCACAAACAACCTTTTGCCCTAATGTTTTCAATCAAAACATAGAAAATCTTTGTTTTCGATACCTTCGTGAGTTTATATATTATTACACACAGCAGTTACTAGATGTGCATAAAATGTTCATAAAGTTTTAACTTCACACTTACCAAAACAAGTAACTTGTGCAAAGGTTATGAAATAGTAATCAACGAGACGATTTGGGCGTTACTCATTAATTATTTGTTTGTACATTGTTAAACTTAGGTAACAATGGCTTTGTAGGAGTCATTTTAATAGCTTTAAAGTTCCCATGGCCTTCGGAAAGCGAATGTCTAGTGCGGGGCATCTTATCTGCTCGAATGAAAACCTCCTTGGATATTGCAATTAAACTGGCTAGTTGTAAAAACTTAAATTGTCGAATTTAACAATATGAATTTCGTCTGTCATTATCATACGTTAACACAAGTGACAGGAGTGCCCGCTAACAGAAAAGAAAATAATGCCCTTTAAATTTTTTAATCAAAATTTTTAACTAATGAAACAATGGTTATTGTTTATGGTTATATACGCACCAGGGCTTTATAACGTTTCCGAATTAACGATTTAAATATCGGTAAATAACGTTATTTTCATAAAGTTAAAAAATTATCGTTATAATAAGTAGCGGTAATGAAGATTCAATTCAAATAAATAACACAACTAATTCAACGATAAAATAGTGTTACCTATTTTGTTACTTCTGGCGACGTTGCCACTCCGTCAAAGTGAGCCGCACGCGCGCGTTTTCGTTGGTGGTTTTTTTGGGGGTTAGGATGCTCTTCGGATCACTTGAAAAAAGCGGTGGTGAGCGTCCTAAGGTGTTGTTGTACTGTAGGTAAGTCGAGACCCCTTTTCAGGTCTGCGTTACGCATGTACCTCGGAGCATCCGTGGCCCTGCGGCAGAACAGATTCTGGACTACCCGCAGCTTATACAAATAGGAGGGTTTGGCATGGGCAAAGATTGGGGCGGCATACGTCATGACTGGTCTCACGCAAACCTTAAAAAGCGTTCGCTTGTTTCTAAGAAACATTTTACTGTGCCTGCCTAACATACTGTTTAGGCGGGCCATATATGAGGTCGGAATGATAGCGTACGACCGAGCGTTACACCTAGCTACTTGGTGGTTAGTGCCCACTTTTCTCTGGTTTTACATATTTGTCACAATATTTTTCAATTATAAAACCAATTATAAAATAATAAAATATCAAATTACCTACTTACCATTATATTCCTTAGAGTAGATCTCACACTTAATAAATATTTTGCGATTAGCTCGAGCCTGGCTACCGCTTTATTTCAATTCCTACAAACTTATGGTTGCAAGTCAAATTATATAGTAAAAGAGACAGAAATAATATCAATAAAGTTACCGATACTATCATAGGTAACGTTATTACATTTACCGGTAAAAAAATTTAAAAGTATCGATACCTTTCATAACGTTACTTTACCTATAACGTTACCTTTGGTATTGTTACCTCCCTTAATAACGATACCTCTGTTTGTAAGAGATAACGTTACCAATTTTTTAAACGTTATTCAAAGCCCTGAAAGTCCCAGGTTCGAGTCTGGTCGGGCCTTTCATTTGTGTGCTGAACACAGATGTTTGGTCATGGTTGTTCACATTTACATATGTAGGTATGTGTATTCTTGGTCCAAAAGTAAGCAATCTTGGTTTATTATGTATAAATGGAAAATAAAAAAACGCTCTTCGTGATAAAGATGGAATCCATTCTCTCTGCAACATTGTTCTTAATGGAAATTAATGACCTTAATTTATCGGAAAACATTATTAGTTACCTAAAAACTTTTAGTTTCAAATTTCACACTTCCGTCTCTAAAATTAAAGCCCTTTTGTTAATTTGTAGCGTGTTTATATTATTAAGAGAAGTCACTTAAGACTTTCATTCATTTATATGATTGTAACGACAAACAAGAAATCTCTTAGAAAATGCCTTCTTTCATACGCAAAAAGGTGCCTTTGTTTTTAGTTTAAAAGCTAAAATAAATCCTATGAAAAACAAAGCTCACTTGTTCTGAAAAAATCTGAGAATAGCTTTTTCACAGACAAACGTGGGCGCGCGTAGGTAACCTTATTTATTAGGTCGCCTAAATAGTATTACTCACAGAAAGCAAATGGACAATGATTGAATATCGCTGGGACAAGTTATGGAATACTCTTTTAATATGTGTACTTTTACAAATGTTTTGAGACTAAAAGAAAGATGCAGTTTTTGGTGAAGCTTTAAGTAAACATTAAATATAAGGATATCTTTACGGAAAAAATATATTTCGATTAAGGTTTTAAATTGAATTTCACGACCAGAAAATAAATAGAATCGTACTAAAAAACTTTCTGTGTTAACTTTATGTCGATTCCTACTGACTATTACTTTTCTCCATTTTTGGGCGTCATAAAACCTTAATGGGGACGGCAAGACCTATTTAAATAGCGGAAAAGCGTACCGCTTTGTAAAACCCTTCCTACCACCAGTTTGCTCGTCAAACCAAATGATTTAGTGGTGGAAAAGATTGTTTGTTAAGATCTCGTCTGGAGCGGTTCTAGTCATTTCCATTTTGACCGCCGTAATAAACACATTTATGTGGTTGTCTTCTGGACCAAGGGAAGGAACAGCCAGAACGGTAATATAAATAAAAATAGTATACAATTTTGGACATTTGTTAAATCAAAGAAAAATTCAAGTGAATTACCCAAGACTATAATGATGTTTCCTGTAATGTGGGTAGCGATATTTGTAATCTATTCAATTCTTACTTTCAGTCAGTTTTTGAACCTCACATGGACTCCACCTTTTCGGATGTTACTTCTGAAAGCATACCAGCTGGTTCAAGTTATAAAGATAATATTTTTTTTTAATCCTTGTGTAACCGCCGCTCTGAGAGAGACCAAATTTTTCTGTATAAAATTATGAGTAATTTAACTAATTCCTCATTCCTTTTAAGTAACTTAAGTTTTAGGTGTCCCCGGGCAAGTTCGAGAAACATGAAGATGTTTAGTGTTCCTTTCGTTAGAACAAATTATACAGCAAACACATTTTTGTAGAGAGTATGCCATAATTATAACAACAAATTTAATTCTATAGATATGTTTAGTCATGGCATCTTTATTTACAAATAGAAAATTAGGGAAGTACTTAATAGTTAATTTACTGTTTATACTTTAATCAAAAGAACCTATAGTAATATCCTGTGTTGCATGTTTAATGTTATCTGCATAGTTATTTTATTATTAATATTTTTCATATAGGTACCTAAATATAAAATAAACAGCGCTGGTTGTATGTGATTTAAATAATGATGGAAACTTTATTGATTTGTGAAATTATGAATATTATTTAATCAAATTGTATTAAAATATTGTTTGTTTCCCAAATATATATAAATAAATAAATAAACAAGGGCCGTTTGAGGGTGTTCGTCGTTTCGATACTTGGAGGGAGGGAGACTTGCCGAGCTAACAGATGTGGATAAGAATCATTTTGTATAGGCATAAAGAGACACTGTAAATTTATTTTGAAAAAAAATATAGTCGTGAAGTTTCTTGCCAGTTCTTCTTCACGAAGGTTTTTCCGAACTGGTGGTAGTCATTTTTTATTTGACGTCAATGGAAACAAGTAATTGTCAATGTTAAGAAATAAATTTGGTGTTTGGTGTGGAGGTAAGTACCCTTGCCTTCGATGCCAGAGGTCCCGGGTTCGAATCCTGGTAGGGGCAGATATGTGATGTGTATGTATGTTTATTTAAGTTTATTTCTAATACTTATAAATGAAAAAAAAATATCTATGTGTGTTTATATATTTGCTAAGTTTATTTATCCGTTATCTAGTATCCATAACACAAGTTCTTAATGATACTTAATTTGGGCTAGATAATGTGGTGTGATTGTTAGAAATATCATAATTAAAATGAAATATTATTATTAAATATTTAAATTTGAATTTGAGTGTTATTTATTCCAACTGAAGCAACAGTCAGCAACGCATCATTTGACGATTATTTTATATATTTTTTTTTATTATTTATTTATTTATTTGTTTGTTTATTCATTTATTTATTTATTTACTTATTTATTTATTTTACTTATTTATTTGTACGGATGCCATCTACCATCAGGTGGACCCCATGCCGGCTTTGAAAAGTAAATGTAAACCAAATTACATTAAATAAGCTTGCCTACGATGGTCATCTCCCAGGGTATCTTCTAAGAACAAAGAAAAAGCTGTAATATTTTGCGAATCACCGCTAGTTTATAGCAGTATTGAACTAAACAATTAAAAAGTTAGCATAGACACGTTTTATTTTTGTTTTCCTATCGTAGGATATTCCCAAGTTTCAATTAAAATAGAAATAAGCAAATTCAGAGTTTTCGAGTACTTGATTCCGGCTTGGAAGTCATCGTGATGCCAACACCAGAAACTTTGGTAGACTGCTGAAAATTCTAATTTGATGGTTATGTTACGAAGATTTTATAACGCCAGCATTTTATGTTATTAGTGTGATTGCTATCCTTTTTATGTTAAATTTTTTAAATATTTTAATTTAAAATGATAGCAAAAGCTTTTCTTTTATTCAAAACTGTACAGATTCACAATGATTTAAATAATATGTCTATATTAAAATAGTAGTAGATCTACTAGTGCTGTTTATAAATAACACCATTTTCTTGCATCAGAATGGTTTTCTCGGACAACTTATTTATATATTTTTTTTATATTCGTCCCCGATTCGACGTTTTCAGAGTAACATATGCTCAAGAATTTGCATCTGAATTTAAAGGTTTAGTTCATCACGCTAGCAACTAATAACCTAACTAAACACTTTCATTAAATTCTAGTTAAACTATTGAATTAAAACCATCTACAATGAAATTAAAGCTCGAATTCGTACGATCCATCTCCAATGTATACATCCACGAAAGTCAAAATGGCGTCGCCATAGCATTCAATCTGACAGTTAAGTCTGTTTAATCCGTACAGGCTTTGGCAAATTGATTTATTGAATATATTGTGGGATGATTTAATGGATGCCGACCACAATAACAACGTAATAAGCTTATTTATTTTATTAATCCTTTGGGTGGAATCAATCTGAAAACCACGGGTGGATAAATTCTATGTTTAAAATATGAGTTTATTGAAAGTTATTGTTAAATGAGTATTTTTTTATTCCTACACTATCTCACACTCACACACATACAACAAGTTCATACACAAACACAAGTGCACATACGCGTACCGTAACTTAGCACACACATACCCGCCCTCATAAACTACATTAACAGTTCTAAGTCTAATTTAATTTGAATAAATAATTCTCTGATGTTATTATATTATATCTAGCTTCAGAAGTACTTCATAATGTATGAAATTGTTTTTTTTTTTGGGAAGTCACGGTTTCCTGTAAAACAGTTTTTTTTTTTTAAACTAGCACAGGCTCCTTAGTTTTCATAAAATCTGTATTTTCGTATAAAACAATAATAAATAATAAAAAAATATATAATATATTAATATCTTCATTTTTATCCATCCACGTCAAGTTTCAACTAGATTAAAACGAGAACAGTTGTTTTATAAGTATAAAAAAAAGGGAAACCAAAACTAGAATGTAGCGAAGTATTTATATGAAAGTCAGTGTTACTTTAATACGGAGATATTTAATATAAAAAGTTTAAGAAAGTATTTTTTGTTAAGACTCGATCATTAGGCGAAATACAGAAAACAAAAGCCATGCCACGGGCGGGACCGATTATTTTTCAAACTTCATGATAATATCAGATAAAATCCGGTTAAAAGTGTTTAATTTCACATAATTATTTCAA
This sequence comes from Marasmarcha lunaedactyla, assembly GCA_923062675.1. Lineage (NCBI taxonomy): Eukaryota > Metazoa > Arthropoda > Insecta > Lepidoptera > Pterophoridae > Marasmarcha > Marasmarcha lunaedactyla. The sequence goes on along the minus strand of OV281342.1, from coordinate 6,066,022 downwards.
AACCTTTTTTGATCTCGAGAATCAAAAAAGTTTGATCAAATCATTATTGCCTATCAGAAGTGTGGATAACTCCAAGTCTCGATAAAGTCTTACTTAGAGTTTATCGACACTAGTCATCAACATTGCGATAACAGTTACACAAGAACATCTCGCCACCGGAAGCAGAAATACTTAGCACCAATGAGGCAACCTTAATTACATTCTACTTGTATGATTCCATTTTAAAATATTTAAATACTTCGAAAAAGACTCTGCATTTAACTGCGAATACTCCTTGGAACCACGCAATATTAAATAAGTTATTTGGTGTTTTTTCCATTTGTTCACAATTAAAAGATCATTCGCATATGAAAAAAAAGGTTTTCTATTTTGCTTAAACCATCGTTTCGCTGTTAAATAAATGAAACGTGGACTATGTATTTATAAGTTATGACTTGAGTTACCTTTTTGCGATAAGAAAACAAATGTTTAAATCACTGGTATGCCTGCGAGATGCAACACCTGTAACGTGCTTGTTTTAAGTTTTGATTGATAAAAATCTTTGTTTTAATTACCCATAACCTTTGTGTGCCATAATATACCATTTAAAGTATAAAATATATCTGAAAGTATTGACCGAAACAGTTGCAAATGCGTTGACAGGACGCAAACCTCTTCCCGCTTATTCTCCGGTCTTGGCCGTGTGTTAATAACCGAAGTAAATGAAAAGATACTTTCAAAACATTCAAAATTAAAAGAGATTAAAATAATTTCCATGACAAAGGGATCTTTATACCTGATACATTATACTACTCTGTAAATTTTCCATTATGTATCGTTACATAAGTAAATTTCTTTCAATATTTTTGCATTTGCGGTTATTCAATTACTGTCATGAATACGGTCCGTGTTATGACATGATTGCGTAAAAATAAATTAATTATTAATGTATGGTTATGCCGGTTCTTTGACCGAGAAACTTCTAATGACCGCATATAGCAAATAAACCGTATGTTAACGTAAGAATTAATCGTGCTTTAGTTAAACCAGTAAATAATAATGGCGGCAGCAGTCGCATTTTTAGAAATATAAAACTTGCACCTTTTTTATGGAGCTCGCAAATGAAATGAAATGAAATGAAATATTTATTTCTCAACATTGACAATTACTTGTTCTTATTGACGTCAAATAAAACATGATTCTACCACCAGTTCGAAAAAACCTTCGTGAAGAAGAACTGGCAAGAAACTTCACGGGTATATTTTTTTCAGAATAAATTTACAGTCTCGTAATGTGTATACAAAATTATTATTTTCTGCATCTGTTATCTCGGCAAGTCTCCCTCCCCCCAAGTATCCAAACGACGAAAACGACAAACACCCTCAAACGGCAACCGTTCACGAGTTAACGCGGGATCCAGCCATCGCCCTCCTCAACCATATTAGAGGGAAGTGAGCGACCCGTCACCCGACGCTACCATAAGAAGACGTACTTTAGTGACAATGACGCTTTAGATATTCATCGGGACGAAGAACTCAGCGAACATACAGACACATTACACATGCTTTGTTACAAATACTAGTACAATCCTGTTGGCGGTAATCTAAAATCTGCTGAGATTTAATCTCGATCAGATATTCGCTCTAGCAGTGAGACGTATATGATACCGGCAATCTGCATAATCTGGTATTCTATACAATTTCTTGGCAATGAATATATTCTTGAAACGGTAAACTGTATGAAATATTAATAAAAGTACTCTCTGTTACATACTTTACCTAGGTTATATGTATACATTGCCCAAGGATTGTAAAGATTTCCTACCGGTCCACATGTGTAAAGTAAATAGATTTTGATCTGTATGTATCTATGTTAGGTAAGTTCTTCCTACCTTTTTATCGGTACATTGTATGTATCGGCATGTATTGCCAAGTTTTATTTATTTATTAAATAATTTATGTAAGCACAGAAAAAAAGACTTATCAAGGAATAAAGTGCAAAGGTACAGCTTATTTCTAATATAAATTAAAATCTAAAACATTTGGATTTAAAGCTATACCATAATCCAAATATCTATCTCAATATCTATCGGCATCAAAGTACACGATCATTTGAAAATCTCAAAAATTATTTTATACTGCCGCATGAGTGAGTCGCTCTACAAGATCAGCGCCAAAAAATTACAATCAAAATAAACCTACTGTAGCTAAACATCTGGTAACTTTCCGTTTAGACATCTTACTTAGCTAATTCAGCTTAACTCGTTTAAAATGAAAACACCACCTACAAGATCGTCCTACCGTGTACGGTGCTTAATTGCACAAATCCAGTCGATTGAAATTCAATAAATATGTGTACGAATGTAAATTTCATTACATAAGACTGTCGGTGCGGTATGAATATTTTCATAGTGGGAAGAAATAAAGAAAAACTCATAACTTAATATGCCACCTAAAGCGTCAGCACTGTAGCTTATTTCTAAACTAGAAGAAAAATTGGTTCACATGCCATAGGTACAATACCTTGGTAACTTTATTGTTGATTCTGTGTAACAATTACCAAAATAATGATTTAAGGTGTGATTTTTTTAACAATTTAGAAAGCTTGGAATAGCTTAGTTACACCTACACACATCAAAAAAAGTTTGAGATCACTTTGAACATACGAAATCTTTTTTGCTACAGTAGAATAAAACGTCTTTTCATTTTCTTCTAAGATTCTTCATTTAAAAATCAAATCTTTTAATAACTAAAGATTTTAAAATATTAATTGTTTTTCTATATAAAAAGAGATTTAATTCTTGTTTACGCTCATTCTGAAATCAGACCACCTTGATTCAAGCGTTTTTTTCTGACTTTTCGAAGAAGGAGTTCATTCAAAAAGATGCCGAGGGGATTATCAGAAGTTTTACGTGCAAGAATTATCGTAACGTTGGGGGAAGAAAGACATTCTACGAGAGAAATAGCACGCAGAGTGGCTATATCCCAATCCTGTATCGTAAACACGTTACGGATGTATTGAAGCTTGGATAACTTTGCTGATCAACCTCGCAGTGGTCGGCCAACTGTTCTTACTGCTGCTCAGAAGCGTTACATCAGATTGCTGACTGCCCGAGACCCAACAATCAATGCCACTAAAATAAAAGCTGAGTTGCGGGCTGCTACTGGACTAGAAATCAGCACTCAGACCATCAGGAGTTGTTTACACCAGGTTGGATTACGAGCGAGAAGATTCTGGCGAGCACCCCTGAACTCACAGCAACGACAGCGACGCAGATTCCAGTAGGCTAGACTATGCCTAAATGAAGAAGACGACGAGGAAAACATTTGGCGGAATCGTTTCTTCGTTGACGAATCCAGAATCAGCACTGATCCGGACAATCGACGTCTCCGTGTCTGGAGAAGACGTGGGAATGCTGAAAGATAAAGAACTGCTACCGGAATCGTTCAACAAAGCGGGATATCGGTATCCTTTTGGGGTGGTACAATGATTGGTGCTAGAACGCCGTTGATCCCGTATCGTGGCTGGATGACTGCAGCATTGTACCAAACCATTGCTATTGGTGTAATTGTCGTAATTCTCGATTCGTATTGGTTGGCTATAATGCACCCGCACATCGAGCTCAACGAATCAACGCTGCTCTGTGTGAATACATTACCAGGTCAGGCTGGCCTGCTGGCTCGCCTGACTTAAACCCGATAGAGCACGCGTGGTATGCTGTCAAACGAGCTGTTTGGAACCATCAGCCACCTCCCTAAACAGTGTCTTAGATCAGGGAAGACGTTATTGAATAATGGGACAGGTTACCACAAGAAATGCTGGGTAACTTAATTCTCAGCATGCCCAGAAGGATTGCCGCATGTGTTCAAGCCAGGGGAGTTTTCTTGTACTAAATAAAAACATTTCATAATAAATGTTGATAATGTTTAGTTAACTTCTCTTTTTCTTTCAATTATTTATTAGTCGAAATTGCATTAGGACTTTAAAATTAAATTTTTGTTAATAAAAAATAATCTAAAATCTGTTTAGATACGTATATGTATACGTATATAACTTTGAATTAAGGTCTAACTTTGAACAAAGTTGTGAAAATGATTTATATTTTTTTTACATGCGAACGTTGTGATGTTTCAATATCGGGACTGCGTAAATCGAATGTCCAAAATGTTGTCACTTAGAAGTAAATTTAAGGAAATAAATATTCTTACCTTCCATTCACAATATATTTTAGAAAATTTAATGTATGTTAAAAAGAACATAACCTTGTTCAAAAGAAAAAAAGATCTGCACAATGTTAACACAAGAGGAAGAAATATGCTGGCAGCTCATAATAGCAGGCTTCATAAAGTCACTAACTCATTCATGGGTCAATGTATACGCTTTTATAATAAGGTTCCTGAGGATATCCAAGGTCTTCCTATTGACAAATTCAAAGAAACTATAAAGGAGAAGTTGTGTGCTAGAGCATATTATAAACTATCCGATTATTTGGATGATAAAAGCCCTTGGGTATAATCCCCTCATTAACAGGATTGTACTAGTATTTGTAACAAAGCATGTGTAATGTGTCTGTTTGTGCGATGAGTTCTTCGTCCCGATGAATATCTAAAGCGTCATTGTCACTAAAGTACGTCTTCTTATGGTAGCGTCGGGTGACGGGTCGCTCACTTCCCTCTAATATGGTTGAGGAGGGCGATGGCTGGATCCCGCGTTAACTCGTGAACGGGTGCCGTTTGAGGGTGTTCGTCGTTTGGATACTTGGGGGGAGGGAGACTTGCCGAGCTAACAGATGCAGAAAAGAATAATTTTGTATAGACATAAAGAGACTCTGTAAATTTATTTTGAAAAAAAATATACCCGTGAAGTTTCTTGCCAGTTCTTCTTCACGAAGGTTTTTTTCGAACTGGTGGTAGAATCATGTTTTATTTGACGTCAATAAGAACAAGTAATTGTCAATGTTGAGAAATAAATATTTGAATTTGAATTTGTTTTATATTAAAAACGAAGTAAAAAAATAAACTCTGAATATCATAATTTTGTAAAATACCCAACTTTCCGTAGTGAAGTTGTTGGAGGTGTATAGTGCTTGAAATCAGGTATGTTTTTGGGTTTTTCTGTAAAATTTAGTTTATATATTATCATTATGAACTCGTTATCCGTTTTTTGATGTTAGGTATATATTGTGTGAAACTGATAAAGTTTTGTGTACGTTCAAAATCGAAGTTATTTGGCTAATATAGAATGGTTTAAAGTTACCTGTATCCTAAAAATACTATGTTGCGTAACTTTAAATATGTGCATAATGTTGCTCAGTTCTCATAACGATATTTTTTCCACTAAATTGCTCTACTTTGTTTTATATGGGAAGACAAAGCGATCTATCACATTTATACATCAGTGTACTTAGATCTAATTTTCATAGATTAGGTTTTCCTTAATAAAAAGACATCATTTAATTATATCCAAACCTTACAATATTCCAGTATTAAAGGTTTTTAAATATATTCAAAGTTACCCAATACTCAGGGTAACTTTGAATTTGACTTTGGGGAAAATTGCGGGTAAAATCTATCGTTTTTTCCGTAAATTCATCATGTTATAAAAATAAACCAATTCAAAAGGACATTGTTCATTCAATAAAATAAAGGTGTAATAAATATTAATCAGATGTAATATCTCAAATACTGTAAAAAATGTTCAAAATTACCCAAATTGATGAAATTTTTTTTGGAATTAAACCCACTTTTTTGAAATTAACAATTTTTTTTTATAAAAATATAAAAAGATGTTACTTAGGTAACATTCTTTTAAAAAGTAAAATTAAAAAAAACCTATCTTTAGCTAGTGATCTCAAACTTTTTTTGATGTATGTATAATCATCAGCGGAATATGTATGTTTTGCTTTGCATAACATGTTTACTCTTTACTACTTCTATTTTCAATAGTAGAGTAAAAAAGTAAAATATTGTAAATAACATCTGTTTAACGCCCTCGACTTTATCATATATATGGTGAAATATTTTCATCACAGTTTAAAGAGCCCAAAAATTAGGAAAAGAAACTTAACAAATCAACAGCTGATTTTTCTATCAGTGGAATAATTTTGAGAATTTGACATAATTTCTTTGGAAAGTTTTGTCAAGTGTCAAAGTTATTCTCCAGATAAAAATGGCCTGACTTTGCAAAATCAGCCTTAAATGTAATATAAAGAAACGAAATGCAAAAAAAAGAAATGAAAATGTCTTTATTTGCAATAAGTAAGTACGAAGGAGCTATTTATCAGATAAGGTAGCGATCCATTACTTCGTCGGCTGTGCACGGCATACAAATGTTTGATTGCACAATGTCAAATTACATAAGAATAAGTCTGTTTACTTGACAATACTTTTACCGAACAACCAACCTAGGAGATCGTGCAGTTAGTATATCTATTTGAACAGACATAATTGTTTTGTTTGTAAACTAATAAAATAAAAAAAATAGCATATAGCCCCAAGTTTACCTTTATATATTAATGAAAACTGCATCAGACTGACTTCTTTGCTAAGCGTGCACAAAAAAATTACAAAAATTTTTATAAATTTTTGTGTTCTGTAACTTTGGTAAAAGTAACCCTTTTCTTCCAAATTTTTCATATACAGTTTTCGATCATTTCCATTTTATTATATGTATGTGTCACAGGTGGATTCTTAAATTAGCCATTTAATTGAACAGCCTTTTGGTTCAGAGATGACACAGGATTTTAAATAATAATTGCTACGAATCAAATAATTTAGCCTGTAGTGATGATAAGCTAATCCTTTGCAGATTAATGTTGGTGTCTCGTGCAAAGGAGCGATTGGAGCTTAAAAAATGAATAACTGCCACGATTATTACGATCTAAAAGTATCCAAAATTGGATTTTCTGTTGGAAATTTATCTTATTCTATTTATATCAGAAAATATGTAAGAGATACATTTTCTTCATTGATGAAAATTTCAGTAGACACTTAATTGTTTAAGTCGATGAAAAGATATGATTTGTGTATTGTCAAAGAAGCAGACGCATTTATTGCTCGGTTGAAACAACTGCCAATTAATACGAAGTCTTTGTATCTTTCTACACAGTATATTTAGTGTGGTATTTTGAGCTGTTGGCTCAACATTTTGGTTGGGGATGGGATAAAACATTTAAAGTGTGAAACTCACGAACCTAAAAGCCTTTATTTTTTAATATACGTTGTTGTCCCAATTTTGGTGCACCAATGTTTCAAGCTAATTTAGCACTGTAGCATACTTCATAATACCTCAACCTCTGTGTCTTGAGAAAAAAAAACTGATATTTAAAAATGAAAATATTTCCATTCAAGCAAAGCATCACGGTTGATTTTCTTATTTTGGGACCATCGCATTATGAATCTTATCTATATTTGTGATAATTCATGATAATATAAAAAAATTATTTTAAAAGTAAGGTACAAAACGTACCATTTATATATATAATACAACATTAAACATAACCGGTAGGTTACTCTAACTTACTTACCTATCCTAGGTATTAACAAAAGCTTTTAACATTGGAAGTGGAAAGCGAGTCATAAACAGCCACCAGATTGCCCGAGGGGTATTAACGAGGGGTAAAATAGCTTTATTCCTAGGAATAGTAAGGCTTCTTGCTTATTACATTTTTATGTAAGGTCGATAAAACCCGGCTAAAACCCTAGATAGAAGCGTAGCACAAAGGGAGCCTAGACGTAGTAACCCTCAAACTTAATGGAAAAACAGAGGGACATCATAGCGATAGAGGAAATATACAATCTATATATTACAAAGCAAAATTCAGTAAATGTAATTGGAGATATTCTAGACACAACATTTTTAGAATTGTTGATTTATATTGTATTTTATGCAAAAATAATCCCTCAACTAATTCTTTAGTCTTCTGAATGAAAACAGAACGGTATTTAAGAAGATAAGCCATTCATTCATTTCAATCATACATTCAGTCCCTGGTTATTTATTTCTCTTCTATCATAGTTCTCGCGTACTGCGGACGTATAACTTCCTTGTGCTAGAATCAAATAGAAAAATGTAACGATCTCTAAATTCAAATTCGTTCTTTTAATCCTGCCTCATAACCTGCTTTATGAATATATTGTTCACCTTATAGCTCAACGTAGGCGGTTATGATGAAGCATCGACCGGCAGTAGTCTTGATGTCATATCTACCAAATAACGCTCTGGATTGTGTAAGTGATAATGGTAGATTTATGTCATTACATTTGTTTGCAGGTACTTATATAAAGTAGTTAAATAACAAATCATTTATTTATTCAGTATGATGTCTCGGTACTTTTTAAAACGTTAAACAAGTTAGATCTTAAATTTTTATTATGCATTAATCCCTTTACTCGCCTTTCCATAGGAATTTCGTAAGAAAAAGACCGTAAGTAGGTACATTATATTTTCTGTAAAAATGCTCCATCGTGTAATGATTTCACGTAACTATTGAGTACATTTTAAAGTTTTACAGAGACGAAAGTACCTACAATATTTAAAGAGATATAAAACACATTATGCTTCCTCCGTTGAGCATGTAAGTTCATAGTAGTCTGGTATTGAAACAGCTTTGAAAAGTATTATTTATGTATAACGGAGCGAGAAATGGTTTGAAGCGATACTTGATTAGGAAGCACAAATAGTACTTAATTGGTTTGGCGTTTATCTTCCATCTCATTCGATGGAAAGAGACAACGAAGGTAAGGATATTGTGCACGCTCAACCAAGAGGCTATTCGTTAATTTAAGAGGAATTGAAAAAAACGTAGCTTGAGTTGTGTGATAACTGAATCTTTCAGTTGCTTCGCCTGCTTTTGTAACTCTTCAAAAACTCTGAATTAGTAGGTATGTACCACTCTTCTTTTCTTATTAAAAAACTCACATAAGTGCACCTGTATTTGGAGTAGAGGTGGTCAGGGGAGCCACTGAATGTACATGAATTGGTGCATCCAACTCATGTAAATTCAGTGGCTTATTCCACGGTTCCACTAGAAAGCTTAGATAGTCATAGTATTGAAATGATAATTACGTACACCGTTTAGTGTATTCGTTGCTCATCTGTTCTCAACATTAATGCATAAAAACACCCTTCTCAAAAATGGATCACCATATAAATATGAAAACGCATTCAAAACAATATACATATCACCCTAATTTGCTCTCTAAGACCTGATCCATGACGATCAATGTCACCTGCTCGACATGACCTCTTGTGCAAGCGCGCTGATTTCTCTGTCGAACTGCGCGCGTGCACGGTGACATAACCGCATACAACACCGGAATACGAGCATTTGAAAGCTTCGCGAACTTTGCGCAATTGACACACGCTCGCTGAGGAATTATGCAGACGTAACTAATAATTTGCATAATTGATCCTGAGGATTATGTAGTTTGTGTTAAGTAAAATTTGTAAAAAAGTCGCATGTTTGATATATAAGCGTTGAATCAAACATTCATAGATATTCGAATGTAGGTTATATTACAGAAGTAACAAGTATATACAATATTATATATTATTATATTACCCTTCATGGTAGATATCCCAAGAAGTCGAACCAAACGCTTCGATAGTTCCTTCCTGGTGCGGGTAGCCAAAGTGTGGAATGAACTGCCTGCGTCTGTTTTTCCAGAAAACTATAGTCCTAGTTCTTTCAAGCGTCGAGTGAATAGGTATCTCGTGGATAGACGTGTAACACCTTCGTCTTCATCGTCACTTTCCATCAGGTGAGATAGAAGACAAAGTCTAAACCTTGTTCAATAAAATAAAAATAAAAAAACTAATATGAAAAAGTATATAAGTACAAAAATCGATACATCTTTTTCAAATATTGTCGAATACAGAATTACTGTATATATGTGTTTCCAGAAATGGGGCTACCAAAGAAAACAGCCGTCATTGGTAAACGTTGGTTTATTGTCCAATTGTGGTTGCTCACATTAATGACGAACACTATGGATTATTGTATTTACAGTACAGTTTCTTTTGATACCTTTAAATCAATACCTAACCTATAGACAAAAACTGTTCACCTTCTATTAATATTCCCATCAAATACAAATTTCCGCGGCGCACTACAATCTGACCTTTTCTTTATTACAAAATAACCTAAAAACAAAGCTTACGTGACTTGCGTGAAGAATTTTTTTCCACCCTCCTCCCTGGGCATCCACCCCTTGATATTTCCATTTAAGCATAATTTTATACGCCCACTGCTTATTATGTAAATAAATGAAATATTTAACTGCACGTACAGACAACATAAATACAGAGGTAATTTAAAGTTTTTATTTGAAAAAACAAATCCGATGAAAAGACGTGAGACTTACCTATAGAGCAAAAGAAAATACAAATGGTTCATCGGCGTTCACTTAAGATTGATAAAAGAGTATCTGTAAATAAAAAAGCCATTCCAACTTATGGTCTGTATTTTTCAAGGTCATGTTTAGTAATAACTAATTATACGCCAATGTCATCCGGTCCCTCCACTACTTTATGATAATGTCAATTTTTTTCACGCAACGCCCATAACGCGCTTGCTGATGTTTCCTTTTTTAATCGACTTCATAAATATATATATTTTTTCTGGCTAGAGGTAAGAGGCGACCCAGAGTTCCAAATACTTAAGCAACAAGTAAAAAAAACCAATACTTAATCTAAATTAGTTAACTTATACAATTACGTTTTCATAAAAATGACCAGTAAATCAACTTATAATAAATGGTATAATGTTGACCCTACCTCCTTCCGTGCGTGGAAGTATATTAATAGATTTTATAGAATTGATTGTTATTGGAATCAATTATATTATAAGGCAATCAGGGCTGATTGGATGCTTGTTATTTTGCTCTTGGGCCAGTAAATACAGGTTTGAGTGCCTTCACTAATTGGTTGATACCTACTCCCTTATTGAAATGGATTTACGTACAAAAAAATGTTACGTATTTACAGAAGAAAACCTCATGAGAGATTTCATTTTATTCAGTGAAATAAATTTTTTCGATAAGTCAAGAAAATATTTGCCTATACTATATATATAGATAGATATATATAATCTATCTTCATATACCAAAGGTTTATAACCCCTCATACCTAAATGTAATGAAAAGTCCTTAAGAGTTATTTGCTTATTCTTAAGCAGAATTTTCTCTTTTAAAGATTTTTTAAGTTTTTTGAATAATAATTGATACTGAGACTTTACTTGCTTGATACTATTTGATAAATACCAAAAGTTTAGTTTAGAAGTTTACTAAAGAACTAATTTTTACGTCAGGTTAATGATAAGTAAACCTGCCAGAATCTATTAATTTCCAGATAATGTTGGTCACTTCAGTTATAGTCAGCTACTGCAAACTTTCGTTCCGTCTATTCCGTTTCGAATGTTTATCACCAAACTGAAATATTAATTAATGGAGTGCAATATTATAATAAGTTGCTATATTCTCTGTTTGCTTGCTCTGTGTCTTGCTCTACATTTACGAGTGTCTTTATAACTTTTCTACTGCTTTTTTTAGTATCTTCAATAGGATTACTTTTCAACATTCCAAGAGATTTATAGCTCTCCAGACACATTTATTTTCTAAGTGGTTTATACCAATAGAAACGTGTCAGAGCTTAAGATGCTGAAGCTAACTTGGGATGCGGAACACGTTTGCCACACAAGGGATGTGGACATTGACTTGAGTTAACAGAAAAGTTAAAGTTAAAAGAAAACACCTAAACCTACTTGTACATAAGTACGCAAAACTACTTTAAATACACATTTTTTGAAGAGTTCTTGTAAGCTGTTACGTTTTTATTAGACTTATAATGTACCTAATGTAAATAAGGAGGTATTTGGTTTACTGATTCTGGCGATACCAGTTTCTCAGAGACACAGATTCGTATAAAAAGACGGTAACATAATGACAGAATATTATAAAAAGTTTTCTCAGTGTCGGCGATGCTATTGGCTGTAAACTAATGCTGAGACGATACGTCACTGATTCTTTTTCAGTTTTCAGATTCTTTTCACTGAAATTTTTATCGAATAATACAGCTAAAAATCTTATATCCTTTTTATTACCTATAGTTTTTTTGTAAACGTACATTAAAATCACTTTCATATTCCTTTCCAGTAATCCTGGCTGTGACAGCCCTAGCATCCAGCGCGCAGATTGAAGATCCATGCAAGACCAAATCCAGGGTTGTCGGCGACGACAAATACTGCGACAAATACTGGGAGTGCGACAACGGAGAGACCGTCCAGTACGACTGCCCCAATGGACTGGTTTTCGCGGGAAAACATCGAGGCGTCACGGAGAACTGCGACTATCCCTGGAGATCGAATTATTGCGAATATCCTAAAGTTCAGATAAGTAAGTTTCGAGTTTGTATTTTAAATTCTTCCTTACAAAAAGACGTCCATTGATGCGAGCAGAACAAGATTTTTGGGAAAGGATTTACGATGTAGAGTATATTTTTTACTTACCTGAGACTGTTTATGTGTACCAACTTAATTTTATCAAAATGTTTAGTGGTAGTGAGTTTTTCTGTTTAGATATCATCTAGTCACTGTAATACAGTCTTTTTTATTTTGCGCCATTTGAGCGCAACAGAACCACTATTACATGATTGTGAACTACCAGTGAAATTACTGGTACAAGGCAATTCCAACTTAAGCGTCCTGTCGACGACGTTATCATCAATCAGTAAACAACAAGATGACAAAGTGAAACACCTGCGATCAATGATTTGGGTGCGGATGACACTTACCATCGCGTGGATAATGAAGTTAAAAAAAAAGTCTGCTCAGCGACATTATAACATTGTTTTAGCTTAAACCTCTTCATAACCTTTCAGATGTCCACGAGTAATAGCATAATGATGATTCAAGATTGCAATTAACAACTGGAACATCTACCTAATCGGAGTAAAAATTCTTTGTGGATTGGAAAGAATGATCAATGGACAATGTCGGCTGCCTGCACTTCCTCATTTTTACATTTTTTTTATTCACAGACCCGCCAATAGGCACAGAGCACTGCGACTGGCTATACGGCATCTTCGGCCACGAGACCTCCTGCACGCGGTACTGGACCTGCTGGAACGGCACGGCCACGGAGCAGCTCTGCATCGGCGGCCTGCTGTACAATGAGAACCAGCATTCCTGCGACTGGCCTGAGAACGTCGACGGCTGTCAGAAGCATCGTAAGTTATTGCAGTTCGTTTTTTGAGTCCTGGTTTTAGGCAGGGCTGATGTGTTTTTGTTTATTTTTTACTGATTGTATTTTATCTAAACCTATAACTTCAAGTAAAAGCAATTAAATCCTTAACTTTTTATCGATGCCTCAAAATCAGAAGCAGCTCTATGTAGGCGTGATTATATCCGAGTTAATTTTTTTAGAAAACTGATACCACTGCTGTACATACTTGGTAGAAGCTTTAGGGGTATGTAAAATAAAATGTAATTTAGACATTCGGGATTAAAAATTGTATCTACAAAAGGTATTTGAAATTTGCAAACTCATAAATCTCCGCTGTAAATACATATTCAAATACATTTTCCGGAATCCCCGGGTTCAGCGATGTGGAATTGTATTACATTTCTTGTTAATATTTGAATTTATTTACATTCGGAAGCTCCACTGCATTGACAGTTAATTTAAATGTATATTTTATACCATTGTTATATTTAAAATTCGGTACCGAACAACGTATAAACAACTGAAAAAATTAAACATTTCACAACCATTGTTATAGCATACTACTTCCACATTTTAAACGTCATAAAATTACATCACAATAAGATTTTTCACAAAACTTCTTAGCTCATTTTAAAACGGCTGCGCGTTAAGCGAGAAAATTCTTCATTCAAACGTTATAATGATATCTATTATTCGTCATTTCCAACCGTTGCTTCGCACGAAAAGACGCTTACACTAACGACCTACGTAATAATACAACACGATTTACAAACTCCATAATCGATTTAACCCGATGACAATCGCAGACGATCAATCAACTTTCACCCTAATTATTCGAATGATAGAGCGTGTGAACTAAATTAGAGTTAAAAATCTCGATCGCTTACATAATCGAATTATTAGCTGATACAAATATAGAAATTAATATCGACAGGATTACGGTTGGAGAAATCTAAAGATATGATTGTTTCATTAGTCGAGTTGAGATCTAATCTTAGTATTCGAATAGCGGAACTAAGTTATGTAAGTAGTGCTTGGTAATTAATCTCTTTGGAATTATTTCTCGTTACCGATGGATCGTGAATTTATTATTGAGTTCTTGGAAGAGTAATGGCGCGGAGATATATTGTTATTGCGGGTTGGAAATTCTAGTAATTGAAGAAAGTATTTTTGGTTTAATGTAGTGTTATCAAATATACGATCCTTCAAAGCATTTATTGCTGCATTATAAGCTGTTATAAACGTTATATTCTAGTTTGAACCACTTTGTAAGTCATAGTTAAATAACCATTTAAATAAATAGCTATTCCTAACTTCAAGTTTCTACCTGAGAAATCTACCTAAAAATCATAATATTTGTATAGAACATATCGTAACATTAATTGGCCCCTTACAACAGCGGTCATGGGTTCAAATCCGGTACAGACAGACGTGAGTTAGAGCAATACGCATAGTGCGAGTAGGGTTTCTTACCTAGTTGTGACACGAGTGAACAAAGGAACATCCAGTAATTACTGGAACAAGGTTAATTCCAACTTAAGCCTACGGTCGGCGTCGCAGCAGTAATCGATATTTGTAATAAATAATAATAATAAATAACATCTACTATTGATGATGTCTATGGGCACGGATGCCACTTACCATTAAGGGGATAGTGTGCTCGTTTGCGAGCTATGACATTCTCTGATCGCATATTTGTATTCATTACCAATCCCCCACCCCGAACCCCAAACGTTTTGCTACTCATATTCCTAATACCTGCCATATTAAACCAGCAATTCAACTTTGTATCAACTTATGCCCAGCCCTCTGCAACGAAGACGCAAACGGCAACGTGCCTCTGGGCAAGTCCTGCAACCGGTACTGGCAGTGCCAGGGCGGGTACCCGCGGCTGCAGCGCTGCCCTGCAATGCTGGTGTTCGACCGGCGCTCGCTGCGGTGCGTGGTGCCACCCACGGAAGACTGCGATGTACCCACCACTACGCCGCCACCGCCTGAAGAAGATGATGTTAGACAGGTGAGGGGTTAGCTGTAAATTAATGAATATGAGGCATAATCAAAATAGTTTCGATGGGTCCAGAGTTTATCACTTACAAACATACAAAGAAGAAAATATTTTCTCTTTATATAGATAGTTTAGATTACGGTGACAATATACCTACGTGTTACAGAAATACAAAACATCGAACAATAATATTACGATGCTTGATAAAATGTGAATTTTTATTAATTTTAATACTTTATTTCAGATGCTAGCTTCATTTGATATTCAAAAGATACGTTGCATTTGGTTTATTCGAAGCTCCACCATGAGTTGAAAGAGCAATAATTACTAAATAAAACTTATGTAAATACAATAATATTGATTAATCTTAATTATAACAATTTATCTGTAAATACATGCGATCCAAATATGATCCAATACTAACCTATTTTAACTGAAATATATCTACACCTCTAACTACCTACATTTATTGCACAGCTGTGTGTGTTATTGGAGAAAATCAACTTACGGAAAAGTATTTTAAGAATTGCAATATATTTAATATGCCCTTTGCCCTTACGACAGCCACTTAGCTGATTAGCTAACCGCTACATTGTTCTCCCATTTCAGCACCATCAGTCACCAAAGAGACACCAGCAGCAACAGCAACAACAACAGCAGAACAACGAGTACCAGGACGCCCCTCAAGGCCGCACTAGACCAAGAAACTAGGGTTATCACCCTATGGTCCTATGACAATAAATACTCTTTTCTTTTCCTTTAAAATTGCCAAAGCTTGCAAGCTCTTAAATTAAATGTGGTCCTTGAAAGCTGGTACGTTGGAGGCAAATATTCATTTTTAAAACGTAGCGTGTTTGAAATAAATTTTTTGCGGTGAATGATTGATAGTCTTCTAAAGAATACATTTTAAATTGTGTGTTAGCGCTTTGTAAAATAAGTTGGACCAGAATTCCTTTTCGTTAGACGTCACAAACTATTACCGTAAATGTGTTCTTGTGGCTAATATTCAATTGAACTATTTTCACCACAATATCTCATGCTTTTGTAAGTAAAGACAGAAGTATTAACTAAGATTTGTTTCATTAAAAAGTAAATTAAGATAAGTGTAAGCTAGA
This sequence comes from Marasmarcha lunaedactyla, assembly GCA_923062675.1. NCBI lineage: Eukaryota > Metazoa > Arthropoda > Insecta > Lepidoptera > Pterophoridae > Marasmarcha > Marasmarcha lunaedactyla. Next base: position 6,049,703 of record OV281342.1, on the reverse strand, counting down.
TCTAAGTTTATAATCAAAGAACAGAATCCTTGATTAAAGATTCAATTTCATCATCCCATTTCTTAGTCAATATTTAATTGTAAGTGCATAATGTTTTTCTAATTAAGTGAATAAAAGTTAATTTTATTTTTGTGTGTGTTTTTATTGCACGGCTTTCCAATTCTAGGGAAAAATTATTCTTTTAACATTCGGCGTTCTCATACGTACAAACGAATTGGTTCTTCAAGATTTCAAGTAAAAGTAATAAATTTAGTTTTTATTTTTCCATTTATAACGCTCTTATTATGAGCTATTATATCTGCTAAGGGTTTCATAAGCTCCGTGATATTTTGACGTCTCTACCAGTCTCGTGCATTATAATTTTGATTTTGAAATACAGGATTATTTTTACTTCTTTCTAATTATTTAAAGAAGTTTAAAACTCATTTCAAGGTTCTTCGTTGAACAAAACAAATAATTACACTCCCCACACTTATTTGTTAGCGGATTATTTAAGAGATCACTCCCGCACCCTAGAGGGATGCTTAGTCATAATAAGTTATTGCAGGGTCTTACTTTATAAACAATATCTTTGACAGCTCCAACTTACTTCTATGTACTTTATTTTCAGAACATTACCCAGATAAATTAATTCCTTAAAGTAACAAATGATTTTTATACAACGATTTCATGAAAAATATTTTTACCGTTCACCTACGTTGTAGATAGAATCTCTAGTCCTTAGATATAGGACAAACGAACAAACACACATTCCACCAGATTGTGAGAGGCATTCTTGGCCAATAATATTTTTTAGGCCTTAGATATTAAATCACTGTCTCTGAATTACTTTTACCCCGACAGAACACAACCAGTTTTATGAGCTTGGCACATACCTTCCGCCATTTAACTTTAATATTCCCCTTTTTAACAGCCATAAACAGTCAGTGTACAAATGTAGTACCGGCCCGAGTCAGCTCTCACTAAAAGATACTTTACCAACCTTCGATTGAAATGGCAGAAGATATGTGTCAAGCTTATAAAGTACGGACCTTAAGGATCCTTTTCGCCTGGTCACCAGATTTTACTTGTCAAATGGTTTAGTCACTATGCGAACCGAACCGACAGTAAACGTCACGACGCGAGTACAAATTATACGGGCACGAAATATTTTGTCTTGCTCATAAGCCCATTTTTTATACCATTCTATCTCTTTTATGTTGGGGAGCAGTAAAGTTATGTTTGTGCGAGTGAATGGTATGTGGTAGTACCAGAGTCAATTTCCAGGCACGTAATGCAAGAATTTTACTGATCTACCTCTTTTATTACTTTAATCAAAGCTACCAGCACTAATAGGCTTTATCCCTTCCATTCTACACTTTTCAATACAAACCTAACCGTGAAATCTCACTTTCTACAAATACTACCTAAATATTGAATGAGCCTTCACCTGATCACCACAAAGTTCAGTAAATTGTGGGCCACCTCAGACTAGGTATGAGACCTTATTTACCACACTTTTTGATTATTTTAGATAACAAGCCTTAGTACTTATTCCTTAAGGCTCAGTACCAGAGGTATATTGTAGAGCTGAGGGAAGGTTGTGTTGGTTACCAGTAATGCGAACTTTGACAGTATATTACGGTCATGCTCAAGAAGTCTCATTAAATTGAATACATTAAATGTATTTATGAGATTTGTTATATGCGATTACGTCTGCGAAAATTGTCCACTAGACCCGTAGTCTCAGATCGATATAAGACTTCATTGTGTCAACTGAGACTGTGAACTCCACGCCATGAAATCCTGCGCGTAAAGATTCCGTATCGCGACAGAAGTAAAGGGATCTAAATATTTTGTATGAGGCTTGGCATCATATATATGGCATAACCAATAAACCAAGAAAAACCAATAAAATTTAAAATTACTTCTAAGCCTTAGTAAGCACTGTAGTAGGTTCAATCATTGGCTACAGCTCACATTATTTTCAACGTCGACTGAATTTAATACAAAAGGCGTCATTGAAAAATATTCACATGGACAAAAAGCTTTATATGTTGATACGGATTTAACTGACGGCCCACAATAAAACGTGTACATATCGATATGAAACCCTAAATGAATATATCTCATATATAAAGTGTCACAAAAAACCTTTATAAAAATAATTTGAAATGTTTGTATTTAATATATAATATGGTAAGAGATCAAGTTAACCGATGCACAGCGGAGGCACTCGATAAAACATGTTTATATAAACACTGGGACACGCAAACAACCTTAAATTATTAAGTGGCTATGCTGTAAAACTACTGTTGACCAAGTTAAGTGCAATAAATTCTCTTATAAGTTCTTTATATTAGTGTATTTCTGCTGCAATATGACAGTTTCAGGTGTCTTTATAGATTTGCTCATGAATGCAGTCATTTAAACTCCCAATTTTTTTAAAATATGATAGGAGTTTCATATAATATAAAAGTTAAAAAGCTGTATAATTTTCTGCAAAAATCTAGTCTCTAATAAAATATGTCACTTTAAAGCATACTGATATATATTATTGTTACTAAAAGTTACTAATTTATTTTTATGAGTTTTATCGTGCGCCGTCAGTTAAATTCTTCATAGATTAAAAAATATTTGTTTATAGTCATTTCGCAACTTTTTAAATTATTGTAGCATTGATTTACCTTACTTTATAATACGAAAATAATGAGAAGTAAAAAGTTAAATTTTCTTCACATTGTAGTAAAAAAATATACAACTACACCTAAACTAGAATCTAATAAATGCAACGTTGCCAAAAGGCTGGCCTAATTACCACGCTGGGAAGCAATAGAAATTCGCTGTGCGTCACGATTTTCACTCACCAATATACTTATAATATAATTCTAGGATTCTAAATATTTTTATGAGTATTTAAATAAATAACAAAATCAAAACTACATGGGAAAACAACATAGGTCGATAATTAACAATGACTTAGCTATATTTACGAAAAAAATTAACAGGATATGGCTTTAAACCAAACTAACCAAAAAACTCAGTAATTGCTTGCAATCAGAGTCAATCAGAATCAGAGAGAGAGAGAGAATTTGTCGTGTGCCATAAATCGAAATTAAGTACTACACAACCCGAAAACCTATGAAAATCCAACAGATTTTCGTATTTTCTTCGTTAACTGACTTTTATTCTTTTTCAGTTTTAGTAGAAACATGACACTTTGATGTTCAGTAATTGCGACCCTTTTTGCGTAGTAACTGTAGGCCGGTTTAATCTTAGCAAATTGGGCCCGCCTGCTGACTTAGTGTAGGCAGGTAAGTATTTAACATTATTTCGCAGAATTTAAAGCTTCTATATTTGTGCGTACCTTTCTTCACAGACTTAATTAAGATGAGAAGGTATTGCCCAATTGTAGATTATTCATTTTTGTACTTTCCTTACGGAGATTTTTTTATGAAATTTATTATTAGAATGCCAGGAATTGCAATACTTTTGATATATGTAGTAAAGATTCAGTTTCACCGGACCATCCCTTGATTGAGGAGCTGGCCTCACCGCATCTCGTGGGTAATGCCAATTGGCGATACCGCGAGCCTAGGGCTCAAAAGACAACGGAGGTACATTGCGGTGGTTTTGAGTGGGAAAGAGTCCCACATAACTGGGGTGTTACCCTTGGGTGTTACTTAACACCCACAGGGACGTTGAGAGGGGGAGGTGTTGCACTTTCTCCCCGCGTAAACAAAATAAACGATTTTCAATATTTGAAACCATTTAAACGGCAAAATTATCTCAAAGTTTGGTATCGAAAAACAATTAAGAAATAGAGGCACTCCACCAATGTAGGGCAGACGAATAGGCGTGACACCTGTCTCAAGTATTTAATGATACCATTATCCCGATAAGTTGAAGGTTCTATTATTTCAATTAAATGAACAAAAGGTACGTATCTGTAAAAAAGCCGAAGCGGTGATTTTTTTACGTGCGACTTTTCACTTAATTTCATATCTATATATAATTTATATATTAATATAACAAGTATGGTGGTACCCCTAAGACTGTCTTACTGCAACTTGAGCGGACCCAGGACACTATTTTAAGAAAGAGCACAAGTGCAGACAGTGCGTCAACTATTTATAATGAACTGTATAATAAAACAGCACGTACTACTTCAATATCATCAAAATAAAACACGTAGACGTGTCCTTGTGTCCAATGGTTCTAAATTAAGAACGCAATTTTCAAGTCCCTTTTGTAGATATGTCCCGGTAAATAACAACATATATTCATTACCGAAAGTGAAATGTAAAGGAAAGGTTCAAGAATGCCTTCTCAAACTGAACTACACGGAGACGGAACGACTTCTGATAGTCCCTTTATGACATTTAAACGAATCACTAAGTAGGTATTTAATTTTTTTTATAAAGAGATTATTTAATTCTTCTAACATTAACTGATGGATCTATAATTAGTTCTTAAACTAATGTGAAAGTTTGGTTATAAAACTTCATATAATTCTAATAGTGTGACTTGAAATAAACAAAAATGACTGACATTAAAGTATTTATGAATTCTAAATTTTGTGACATTATTAATCAATTAATTTATTTATGACATTCTAAAGTATAAATCGACTCGACTAACCTACCAAACATTTAACAAACTAAGTTAATAAATTACTCTGTGACCAACGATTGCAAAATTTTTTAATTTCTCTGTTGTTTATGTTTTTACAGTTTTTACAGACTTGGTATTCATCTCGAATTATCCATATAAGTACCACTCATTCTCGAAATAAAAATTACAATTTTTTTTGGGGTCCTGGTGTCCTGAAATACTGACCCTAAGTCTAGTTTAGGCACCATAGCTAACTATGAATTGCTTAGTATTTGCTACTGTACATTTTTATCTTAAACATTTAAAAAATTTGTATATGATTTTGGAGAAGCTGAGCACCTTTTGCAGCTTTAATTTACATACATTTTTATTTTATGTATATGTTAATAATGTTTTACTTAGTATGTATGTAAGAATTTTATGTAATTGTAAAGAGCAATAAAGAATGTTCATTCATTGTTTCCGTATTAAAGTTTCGGTGTTATGGTTACTAAAAGGAGCGCCAGTGACTGTCAAATGTACCAAAGAGGATTTACAACTTATGTTCATTAAGCCGACTACTGTAACGGCGAAGGAAAATATTATTATAGTTCGTCCGCGTTAAGAATACAGTGAATCATCGATGCAACTACAAATACTAGCCAATGAGATTGCCGTATTAGAAAAAGTTTTCTTTTTGTCGGTGACGCTATTGGCTATAACCTAATGCTGAGACGATACGTCACTGCATTCTTATCGCGAACGACCTATAATGGTAGTACAGTTTCTTTGTTAAAACCTCGTCTAGGACGGTACTGCATCCTTCCTATTTTGACCAACCTTATAATCACGTTTACGTGGCTGTGTTCTGGTTAAAGCGAATGAACAGACAGTGTTATTACTGGAAGGCAACTTCAACTTAAGCCTACAGCCGGCAACGAATCGTTAGTCGGGATAATATTCATAATTACTAATAATAAATAAGACGCCTAGGATTAATGATGTGCATGGTTGCGGATGCCACTTGACATCTAGGGAAAATAATTTTGACGATAAGTGTAAAGTCTATTTAACCGCAGTAGACTAGCATAGTGGATTATAAATTGACTGAAAACTACCGCTTTGGCAGGGTGAAACTGATATCACCGATATCGATCGGATCGTAAATAAATAATGAACGTGGATTTAAGTTTCGAATATCTGCAAAACCAACTGAGTTGTCACATTTCATCTTTATCTCATCAAAGGTAGTACGTTAAATAAATGATTCCAGCAGAGCTCGTGATAAAACACACTAGTGTCAAAAACACTCAAGGTATCTGTCATAGGTTTATACTTAATATAAATACTTTTATTTTTGTACTTTCTTTATATTTTATATTATACATATAAGTAATAACCACCTATGCAAACCTCATTTCAGATAAATAAAAATTCAATATCAGAAATAAGGTTTCTATTAAAATAAGAAGATTTTTATAAAAATCACCATGTTTTTTAAAGAGATTATTGTCATACTTATTACTGATGACTCTATTGATTAATACCACGAAAATACAGGGTGTTTTTTTCTGAATTTAGCCAGTTTGATTACCTACCAGACGTGGCAAATGAATGCAGTTTTTCTTCTTTTTTAAAATAAAGGAATGTTTCCTAAGTGCAAAACTTGCTATCACTGGTATTTCGTGTACTTTTCCTCCAGGTTACAACCAAAAATTCCACTCTGTTATTCTTAGTTCCCCATCCGCATCCATAACAAAGCTCTGCTTACTTTGGGCCCACACAGTTGGTGTGTTTGTCTGGGGATTTTATTGTTTTATTTTATTTGATATTTTAAATGGAAAATCCAACCCCTACATTAACTTCCAGACTAAAAAGTCATTTGAAAGTTAAATGCACCAACTTTCAAACTCGAATGATATCATGTCTTCCCATGCACACATTTTAGAGGCTGCGAACGTGACTTTGCTCAGAGCAAGATTCAAGGCAAACTTTAGGAGATAAACATCAGCTCTAAAAGCAGCGCGAACTGGATTAAACCAGATCGCGAATCCGGATAAACCTTCAAAAACAGGATAAAGAGTGATGATTTTAACCCAAATAGATTTTTCGAAGCTTGAAAAACAACGTATTTTTCTTACAAGCGCAGAGATTGATTGGAGTAAGAAAAATAATTAAAACAAACAATTTGATATTTTTAGAACAACTATTTCAAAAATGCATAGAAGTAATTTTATTTTCTCGTATTTTTCCTCTGTAACATGCTGTTTATCTACCTTTTGTTGCCAGTTGTTTTCCAATTCCTAAGGTTATCCGATTCTTTTAGTAATTTAAAATTCTTGTTTTGCCTTTGGCATATAAAATTATAAAGTTTAACCGTCGTGTTTTTGATTGTTAATTTAATTTATGATTTTAGATTGGCTGGCAGTTGTTTTTCACCTTATCTGGTGGGGAGTTATGATGAAGACGAGAAAGGTACATGCCTGCCCAAGAGCTACCTATTCCCTCTACGCTTGAAATCTTCGAGATTAAATTTGTCTGGAGAAACAGACTCAAGCAGACGCGTTCCACTTTTTGGTGACACTAACCAAGAACGAGCTATCGACAAGCTTTGCTCTGCTTTTCGGAGCGTCTACCACAATCGGTTGGAACTTTTGTCTGCGCCTGGGAGACCGGTGTAGAAAGGGAACGTTCGAACTCAGAAAGAACATTCGCACATTCTATAACGTATGGGTAATCTGACTATGCTTGGGATTGCTTACATTACAGATATAAGTTTGTTGTCGTATATGGGTCTACGGGCTCAGCGTATGACACAGTCCAACGCTTCAAGTTGGTACTTTGCGGAATCATCCTACAGACTGCTGTACTGCATTTAGCAATTTAAAGTTTGTGCTGAAGATTATTTCGATAAACATTTAAAACATCAAACATCGTCTTTACAAGTCTGTTTACTTTAAAAGTCGTTATTTAAAGAACACATAGGGTGTCTGCCACGATTTTAATTTTTAAATACAGCTCGGGGTATCAAGTGTATTCCTTAAGGAATAGTTCAAATAACCGCGATACTATAAACAGGAAATATCTTAAAGCCAGTAAACAGTCCAGTTACTCGGTAGGCGATTAGCAAAAAAAAATTTATAAAACTGAACTTTAATTAGGGAAATTATTAAGAATCTGGTTACCAATGCTTAGAAAATTATATGTTTTATTGTAAATAATGTGAGTGAAAGTCAGTGTTCCATCCAACAATAAGGAAAGTGTCGATTTGAACCCGAGCCTTCGAGTTTACGAGGCTGGGCTCAAGTCGTGACACCTCTAAGCCCTATGTTACGTTGGACTTTGTATTTGTTCATTTAGAAAAGATACCTTCCCAAATCTTCTTATCACAAGTTGAGTTGAGTAGTAAAACCAAATAAAGAGTGAAGGAGGATGCTTTATCCAGTATGTCCGTTTGGTCTATAGAGATGAAAATTGTTAAAATAACTTTACTGTTTAAAAATGTTTACTTGAAGATGAAAAATTATTTAATTTACTGGCTTTTAAATTTCTTGTAAATAATAGGTCTTTACCTATGAAACTGCCTTTTGCCGTACTGGCCATTTCAAATGAAAATATTTTTTTTTTGACTGATAATTCTAATTTCAAATTAATTTTATTTGACAAACATGGAATTCTTTTTCTAAAATCGTCATTTGTTTAATAGTTAGTGTTTTGTTTTTTTAACGCATTCGAACATTTTTCGTCATCATGGATAAGTTAAATATTCGAGTAATTATGGAGTATGAGTACCGTCGTGGCAGCAAAGCGGCACAAGCGGCACGCAACATCAACGACGTTTACGGAGCGAACACTACAAACGAACGCACCACCCGTTATTGGTTTACCCGCTTCCGTTCTGGAAATTTTGACCTGAAAAATGAACCCCGTGGTCGTCCGAAAACTTTGGTCGACAATGACGAATTAAAGGCAATTGTGGAAGCTGATGAAACTCAATCCACGGCTGAATTAGCAGCAGCTTTCGACGTTAGCATCAAAACAATATTGGTCCATTTGCGTCAAATTGGCAAGGTAAAAAAGCTTGATAAATGGGTACCCCACGAACTCAATGACCGCCAGCGCGAAGTACGCGTGGAGACGTGCCCTGCACTGCTCAGCAGGCATACAAATGAAGGAATTCTGAACCGCATTGTTACTTGTGACGAGAAATGGATCCTGTTTGACAATCGTAAGTGCTCAGCAAGTTGGTTGGACCCTGGTTCAGCACCCAAACAATGCCCTAAACGAAAACTTACCCCTAGAAAAGTGATGGTCACTGTTTGGTGGTCTAACGCGGGTGTAATTCATCACAGCTTCTTGCCAAACGGGACAAGCATTACTGCAGATGTGTACTGTGAAGAACTGAACACAATGATGGAGAAGCTCGCACGTCTCCAACCAGCTTTGGTCAATCGTTCGGCTCCACTGCTCCTGCACGACAACGCGCGACCTCATACTGCACAGCAGACGGTCTCCAAGCTACAAGAGTTGGGGTTGGAAGTTCTCCGTCATCCGCCGTACTCACCAGACCTTGCGCCTACAGACTTCTACTTTTTCCAGAATTTGGATAACTTCTTGGCGGGGAAAAAAATCAATACCCGAGAGGCAGTACAAAATGCCTTTGAAGAATTTGTTGCCTCCCGTCCAGCTGATTTCTTCAAGAAAGGCATCAATAAGCTACCAATGCGTTGGCAAAGATGCATTGATTGCATGGGTGATTATTTTGATTAATAGAAATAAAAAATAAATAATAAATTACGCTTCATTTATTTCGTGAAAAACGGCAATTTCATAGGTAAAGACCTAATATACAGCAAAAGCTAGCTGTTCTTAATGGAAATCCGTCAGTCACCGGAAGCAGACGTCAGAGCCGGTCGCCGCACTGCTTGAATATTGATCGTATTTGCAGCGCCATTGCCATGTTTAATCAGTTTTCATTTCATCAGGCATACACTAACTAGCGCAGAATGGATAGTAGGCAGTAGAATTTTCACTGGGGTATATACTTTATGGTATGTTTAGTTGAGGGCTTACAGAGGAGTCAGGTGACATTCAAAATCGTTGAATATCTCGTGTCAAGCATACTCGTATATATTGTTATATGTTAGCATAAAGCATAAGAATAATTTTTTTTATTTTAACAATAATAGTAATAAAATATATTCATATTTTTTTTTAATGAAAAAGGATTAGACGTTTGACTTCTATCTCACCTGGTGGAAAGTGACGATGAAGACGAAGGTGTTACACGTCTATCCACGAGATACCTATTCACTCGAGGCTTGAAAGAACTAGGACTATAGTTTTCTGGAAAAACAGACGCAGGCAGTTCATTCCACACCTTGGCGACCCGCACCAAAAAGGAAGTATCGAAGCGTTAGGTTCGAAAGTTTATTTTAGAGGCAGAAGATAACCATTTCTGCGCAAGAGTGGGACAGCAAATACTACCTGTCTCTCGTAGTATCACTAATGCAAAAATGGTTTTTGAATGAATTCTGAATACTAGCAAAATGTATCCCACTTCACGATCTTAGTGAATTTACAAAGTTGTAAGGTCCCAGTCGCTTTTCTTTTTTTTTAAAGCCATGTAAAATTAAATTTTATAGAATTTCGGCCTTTACGCCAAATAGTTTTTCTTTTAAATTTGTATTTGAATTAAGGAATTTGTTGATGATAAAATTATAAAAAAATTGGTATAAAAATGTCCAAAGAGCCATGGAGGTGTTAAGGGGTCTAAAAGGATAGCAGATGACCCTTAAGGTATAAGCCAACGGCTATTTGCAAGTCCCCATTCCAAAGTTATGTAAAATAAATTAGTTTGTTGTAGTATATTGAATAAATAACTCAACATAATCTCAATGCTAGTCAAAATTATAAAAAGTAAAAATGATTGCCTAGTAAGATGCAATCAATGCTTAGTTACACTGTTGAACGCTCAAATCATTTTTCAGAAAGTCTATGACTTTCGAAACGAAACCTGACGACCGTGCAACTTCTTTATCGCTTATTTAAAGCACAACATCAAACGAGTTTCCCGTCTACTCTGATATAAGCTTATTGAAGCTTATGTGGTGTGCCCAAGCGAATCAACGTTGTATTGACGAAATACTGCGGAACAACCGATCCGAGCTCGAAATAGTCCTCGCCTACGTTTATTCAATTACTTTACAAAATGGCGAACAAAACAACCCTGTTGTTGTTCGAAGGTTGAAATCGTTTGTTGTTTCTAATTTTGTATAATGAATTTGGAAATATTATTCAAGGAGGTATTGTGGCTTAGAAGTGGGGTAAATAGTGGGCGTCGAGCTCATGGAAGAATTTAAGACAATTGTAGTGTATTTAGTTTTGGAATAATATTCGATTAATAAGAACTGATTTAAACAAAATTTGTTATACATTTTGGTAAGTTTCATTACCTTAAATAACAATTTTTGATATTGCTTTTAAAAGTTTAGAAACTCGTTATTTTGAAAAGTTCAAGGGAATAAGCCGTAAATAAGAACACAACCTTATTATAAAGTACAGGAAAATCGATAAATATTACAATGTAGGCAATAAAACAAAATATTTCTTGCAATATCTAGCTAGTGTACCACATTTTATTCGTTTACAAAATTTTCTTTATGGCTTTCATAAAATTTTCGGTGTCAATATATTTTGCTAAACCCCAAACAACCAAACCCCATAAAAAAAACTATTCCAAAAAAAACGGTCAGGTCAAAAATAACTTCATAAGTAGGTTACAAATTAAATCAGGACTGGGGAGAAGCGACCTCGAAACAACAATGCTTTAAGGTAATGGGCGCTTCTTGGCCGTCTTCTAAAGGCCGCACGCCATTACCTAGTCTTGGGGGACAGATTTTGCGAATTGAATTAGTTCCATCAACTTACGCGGCAAGAACTGAAAGCTGGCAACACAGGTTTTGTTTTTCATAACGAAACAGGCTTTCTGGCTGTTAGTAATTGGATGACGTCATTGTCTTTGATATTATATATTGAACCTTCTTAGTACTTCAAATGGACTGGACAGTTTATGTGGGTAAAATTTTATGCCTTACTTTATATTTGTCTAACTAGAGACAATATATTATAATATAATACAAAGACAATGTACTAAGAATTTTGTATATTTATTTTAATATATTTATTATTTAATTTGCATTACGTTTTGTTTATATCTTTTCTTTAGTTTATGTAAAGTTCGTGAATTTTTGTTTTCATGGCAACTCATAAAGAAAATAAAATTTTAGGCTTTTGTTCTCCAATAATAAGGTTAAATCAAATCAAATCAAAAATACATAATTATCAAATATTTTGATTTGATTTTTCATTTAAAAAAATAATAAGCTAATATTTGAATCACTTTCGAAAATCGGTTTCGGAAATTTTATTTGATAAGTTTCAAATAAAAATTCTGCTCATTGAAAAGGTTTTTTTATCCAATTTCCACGAGTAACTAATAGTTTTTATTATATTTTAGTTTAGCACATTACTCAATATTCTTAGCTATTACGTAAGTATGTTTTTTGGATGTTTGTTACTGGTTTATAACCATGCTGGATGATATAAGTCGATATGGCCAACAAATATATACAGTATGGATACCACTTATGGGCAATAAATGAAACCTCATACTTGTTATCGCCTTTTCTAACAGTATACAAAAAATGAAAGAAATCGGTCCAGTAATTTGGTCAAAAACCAGAGTTTTAATTTTAAGCAAATTCGTAGAGACACACTCTGTAGATTTGCTACACTAGGTCAATGAGTCAATGAACTTGAATTAACATTATTTAGGTACTTAGTTGGAGAAATGCGACGTTGCCACGTAGTGCGTTATTTGCCGAGCGCGGGAATTCCCCTGAGCGGGGCGCGTGCAGGGTGGACACACCTGCCGCCCTACCGTAAAAGGATGCTAAGTACAAAATCATATTTTTGAGAAAAATGACAATAACCCGACAAACTTGTTTTCTAAAGTTGTATGTAAGATAGCATGTTATAATCAGTTAGTTACCACTGTTTTGTAAAGGGAATAATAATCGGTTCATAAATAAGTTGAAAGAGAAAATGATTCGAGATTATGTTTATAATGTTTAGCTTTAATCACTCAGTACATAGTGTATTTTAAATTATCATAACTGTACTTAAAAGCGTTCTTATTAAAAATGATTATGTGTAATTAGAGATAAAATAAAGAAGTAGGCAGTGAAATCTTATGAATTGTTTTTACGTGTTACGCCTAGACTGGACGAGTCGAATCGCTCCTGTTAAAATTCATAAATTCAATCGTAAAAACAAAAAGAATAAACATTCATTATAATAGGTACTTAGACCTTTCCTTAAAATAATTTGTTAATTGTTAATAACAATAATAATAAAAACTCTAATAACGCATACATACTCTTATTTTAGTGCATTGATGATTATCATAGTTCCTTTTCTTAGGTACGTAATTGTAAATAAGTATTGAATACTAACAATTGCACCAATTGCACTATTTATGACTTATGTTTTTTTGCCAACTGGGAAGTCATGTTTTGTCACTCATTCGCACTCGTCACGTCAGTTCACCGTTAGACTTCCGGGCCACTGCGCATGTGCTTATTGCAGAGATTTTGATACTCGGCTCGCGCTCGCGCATTGTGCAGTAATTATTGTAAACTGTGGTTAATAGGTAGTTTAATTTATTCAGTATTTATTTGTTATGGTGAAATTGACACTAGGTACTTTACTTTTGTATGTGTGTGTGTGTGTTTTAACAAAATGCCGCGATAACAGCATTTTTACAGTGCTGCAGAGTATACATACATGATTTTAATGTATAGGATAGTGCGCCATGATTGGGTTTATTTTCAGTTCAGTTAAATCGTGACGAAATAAAAAAGCGCTGTAAAAACATGAAAGTAAGTGATTTTTTTCTCATTACGTCGCAAACCGTAAAACAACAATCGAAGATGGCGGCGCCGTGCTGCCTATCGCGCCATGCGTGTGCATCGTGCCACTCTTCTGCTGAGGCTAAGGTACGTTGTCTAAACAGAGTGTTATACTGATATTGCATTTATTTCGCTATTTATTTTGTTTGAAAATGAAAGTTATTTAATTTGCGGATTTTCGTGTAATATTCGATTGTGTTATACTTCTGTGGACTATTATTACTTGTGGTTTCATTTTTTGCCCATGAGTGGTATCCACACTGTATATCTACTAATAATTTGACCGAAACTCACGCGGACGAAATCAGAAACAGAAGCGAGAAAGATTAGTTTAAAATGTACATAAAAAATATAATGTAACAAAGTCCTTAAGTACGCTAACTCAGGAGATTTTATTTAAAAAAACATAATTGCCAAGGTGATTTTGATTAATGAAAAAATACCACAACCGTCCGTCACCGAAATACCATTTCATAAAGCAGAAATGTGGGTACTTTCAGAAATTGCGAAGAAAATTACAGAGGTTGGTACTTTACGAGGTTTCATTACGTAGTCGTGTAGAATCACCCTGTGAGCAAACGGTGTTTAAAGCAATGGTTATAAGGTTGGAACTTATTTTCAGATGACTACGAAACCTCTAACAAAATTAAATGAAACACTGTAATGAGAATATACTTAATTGTAAAGAAAGATATCGACCAGTCATTTTTATGTGGTAGTTATTGATATATTTTCTAATTACATAAACTCAACGTTAAGTTTTGGAGTAGCCGTTTTCAGTAATTTCACAAGATGACATTTCACATTATTAGATGACACACATATACACTTTCAATTAGACTGACATCCAAAAAAAGTACATTAAAAGTAGTCCGTATTGTTTATACATGTTCCTATCTATGTTTCTTAGCTTCCGATTACTATTGGCTGTTAAATCATAAATAAGATAGATACGTTAAATTAAATTTAAATAGATTAAAACTGTTTGTTTATTTATAATAAAAGATTGGTGTGTACACAATAACGGCCGCGCCGAAGGTATGATCGTACCCACGATGGTAATGGACAAGAATAATCACGCTATTTATTTTGTCTTTTTGGTGAAAATATGAGTTTGTATGTTTATTAGTTTTTTACGCCTTAGCGCTTTAACTACTCAACCGATCATCATTGCAACTCAAATTCAAATTCAAATATATATTTCTCAATATTGACAATTACTTGTTCTTATCGAGGTTGAATAAAGCATGACTCTACCCCTAGTTCGGAAAAACCTTTCTGAAGAAGTACTGGCAAGAAACTTTACGGGTATAACTTTTTTCAAAATAAATGTGTAGTTTCTTTTTATGTTTATACAAAATTATTCTTATCTGCATATCAAGCATATCGGCAAGTCTCCCTCCCTCTTCGTTCTCTCCCTTATTCGTTCGTTTATAATAATATTTTTCTGTTTCTCACCTATTGAATTTTGTCCTTTGCCAGGTTTACTCGTAACATACTTAACTGACTAATGTCAGTATTAACTAATTTCAAATTTAGTACGCAAGTGATTAAGTCGATTATGATTTGTTTTATTTTTCAGTTTAGTTGGTACCACCAGTTTCTTGGGCGGCTTCTCATTTTGACAAGTTTGGACCACATTTTAGGAAATTGCTTATCTTGACAATGCGGTCGGCGTGAAGAGCTCGTGTACTTATTTTGCACCTTCTCGTTTTTTTTTTCAATTTGATGAATAATACATATAAAACTACAGGAATAAACAGGAGGTAGGGCTTTATGAAATTGTGCCTTCTATGGAGCTTATTAATTTTAAATCAATCCCTAAATCTACTTAGGTACACACCGAATTAATGACATTCTTGCGTTGATGAACTCCACCTTTATTGACCTAAAGGATCTTAAATATGTACTTAAATACAAACGACAGACACTTAAAAAGCTAACTACTAAAATAATATAAACCAAGCAGTCACGTTAAACCAAAACGGAAAATCCACGTGATAGTTTATGTAATGATGGCATCCGTTGAAGAGTTAACGCGGGATCCACACATCGCCCTACTCATGCTAACCTCAACCTCCAGCACTCAGGACCTCTCCTGGAAGAACTGACAAGAATCACCCGGAACATTCTCGACAGAAAGCGATTAAATAGCAATATCCCAGGAGAATCCTTCTTTCAAAAATGCATCTGCTCGGTTTCCTAACGTTTGCAATTCTTATGCAGATGTTTTGAAATCGACTCCGCCCGTAAAACCTACTTATACACAATCATATAGGAAAACCGTTACATTCTCTTGATGCCGCCCGGTACGGACGTGCAAGACCCCGTTCTCCGTTGATCGGTCCCTTCCCGATATTCCGTGGCGCTCAGTCTACTGACGTCACAGTTTAGCGTGTTGGTTCCGTGCTACGGTTTTCAAGGTTTTTCTACTCCCTCTGAGTGCTATCGAAGTGCGATTTTCCTTTGCGACTAAGCCCCTTAGTCTTCAAAGTGCCGTGCTAAGTTGTGTTGTGCTTGTGCTGAGTGCAGTGTTGTGCCCAGCTTAAGTAGTCTTGTTGCGGAGTTTTGCGCCGGCTGGAGAAGATGCCGCCGTAGGTACCCTTTGGCCCCGAAGACACCACGACCTGACGAACCACGGAGTGACACCCGACTTGATCGAGTGCAGGTTGGAGCGCAGTGAAAACAACACTTCTTTCAAAGTAAGAACGTTTATTGCGGATACCAAAATAAACCTTAAGTTTAAACAAGCCTATGAACCGCAATCGTTCCTGTAGTTCAGTTTCTTTCTTCAGACCTCTTCACTGGCCTCCGGATACACCGAACAGCGCTTACGTCTTCTTGGGTCTTCACTGGCCTCCGGATTCACCGAACAGCACTTACTTTCTTCTAGTTGGATTCTTCTGAACTTTTCTTCTTAGACTTTTTCTTTCTTCTTATTAGACTTTTTCTTTCTTCTTATTAGACTTTTTCTTTCTTCTTGTTGTTTTCTTCGCTGCAGGCACCGAACTCTTTCTTCTTATTAGATGTTCTTTCTTCACTTGTGGGCACCGAACTGTTTCTTTCTTCTTATTAGATGTTGTTTTCTTGCTTGTGGGCACCGAACTGACTTCCAAATTTTTTTTTTTTTTTGTTCCCCTCCGCGGGAAGGGCAGGAGGATAAAAATGCCCTGACGCATACTCTGGCGCGATTCCAAAGTTATGTGGGACTCGTCCCGACGCCTACCAGGACCATACCCACTAAAAACCCCCTGTCGGCTCGTGCATTTTTGCCACTCAGCCTTCATCTGAGCGACGGCCAATTGGAGAAAGAGGCCGCGCTAGCGGGGCCCAGAAGGGGTCACCCGCTGGGATTACATAGCACTGAAGGTGCTCAAAGCACTGAAGGTGAATACATAGCACTGAAGGTGCTCAAAATGAAAATCAATAATTAAAACAAAAATTAAAAAATAAATTGCAAAAAAAAAAAATTTGAATTAATTCGCATTTACGTTAGAATTAGGATTTACGTTAGAATTTAGAATTTACGTTAGAATTAGAATTTGCGGCCAGAAGGGCCTCGAGATCGCGTGACAGTCTGGTGGATGAGTACGCTTGCGCATTCCTAGGCCTAGCGACTTTGAACTTCGAATCTAAAACAGCATAAAACCTATAATGAATTAAGAAGGGAACTGTGCTCCGCCAGAGCTAGCAAACGCTCTGTCGGAGTACGTGAAGCCCTAAGTTTACGGGCTAAGACTGCGATTTCACTAATATCGATATTTTTCATAGCGTCGCAGACGATACGCATATCGTCTGCTACGGAGGATTGAGGAGTGGGTTTGTACGGGCGAGGAGCCGGGATGGGATTCGATGCGGGGCGCAGCCTCCAGTTTTCTGGAGCAGGCCTGGACTGTGTAGGCTTTGCAGCCGGAGGAACCCGACTACGCAGCGGCGGAAAGTTCTCCTGAGAAAGAGGCGGGGCCTGTTTGGGTGCCGCCCTCTTGGAATTGGAACGCATACAACGAGGTGCACGAGGGCAGCCCCTGTAATTTGCGGTGTGGCCGGACTGGCCACAAAGCACGCAATCGGGAGGAGAAGGAGTTTCAGGAGTGCGATTGCACTCCTTAGTGAGGTGAGGGACCAGGCACTTGACGCACCTGGGCGGTGCGCGGCAGTTGGCCGCCGCGTGCCCGTACAACTGGCACCGATGGCACTGGCCGGGATGACCGCGGTGATGAGGCGCCTCGATCGAGATCCCAGAGAGGCCGCATATAGTGCTAACCCCTTTCAGGATCTCCCTGGACTTGGGGACGTTGGCAAGAACCACCAAAGCGAGAGGGTGACGCCTCCCGTACTTGCTGTGCATTTTATGCACCGCGAGTGCCGGAAAGCCTTGGGACTGCAGATCCTCCAGGATAGCCTCGTTCGATAATTCGAACGGGACTCCCCTGAGTACCGCTCTGATCTTACGCTCTTCTGGCAGAGCATAAGTGTGATAAGCATAATGCTTATCGGTGAGGAGCTTTGTTAAAGCACGGAAGTCGTCTATCGACGAGACTAAGATTTTAATAGATTCACCCGAGTTGGCTGCTCGGGTGTAATGGATCTTGTGCTCATTGCACAAAGTCGAAACCTCAGTCCATTTACCCTTTTCCCGAAGGAAAACGGGTGGTGGGACCTTGGCCTTGGCAGAAGCTGGGGCCGGAGCGGGTGTTGAAGACTCCGGGGCAGCTGGCGTTGAAGACGCCGCAGGGGGTGTAGGGTCGGGCATCGAGGGCGCCGGGGCTTGTTTCGAGCGCTTCTTAGAGCGCTTCTTAACAAGCGTAAAAGAGGGAGACTCAGGGCCTGTTCGGGTGGCGTCCGAGGACGACTCGGTCGCGGGTGCGCGCTTGCGGCTCGGAGGGGCGTCTACTTCGCACTCCATGTCACTGGAGGAAGGGGACGCGGGAGGGCCGAAGACCAGAGCGGTCTGAGGGACGGAGGTGGCCTGAGGGGCCGGTGTGATCAGTGCCATGATTAGAGGGAGAAAGGATTGCAGTGTGCGAATCATATGAGGAGGGCAATAAGTGCCTTGGGCGTCGTAATCAGCGATCAGCTTATTGAGAACCTCCTCGGGGTTCAGGGAAGCCATTGCGGAGGGGTTGGGGAAGGACAACAATATATATATGCCTAGAGTTCCTAAATAAAAACCTAGCGAACCCTAGCGGCTAACCTCCCTACCAGCGGTAGGGGGGCTGGGGAGAATAAATTAAAACTATCCGTAGTACGCTGAAGGCCGCTACCTAGAAACCTAAAAAAAGGGTACGCAGGTAAAGAGTTGACCGCGTTAGGGTCAACCTATACCGACAGAAAGGACAAATACACACGAGAACACACAGATATAATAAAATAAATATGAAAAAAGGAGAAAAATAAATAAAATGGAGAGGAGAAATAAAATAAAAATAAAAGGACTGGTTCAGTACAAATTCGTTGTCACCGTTAAGTATCCTTTGCACTGAAACCAGACTACTTACGCTGGGCACAACACTGCACTCAGCACAAGCACAACACTACTTAGCACAGCACTTTGAAGACTAAGGGGCTTAGTCGCAAAGAAAAATCGCACTTCGAAATCACTCAGACGGAGTAGAAAAACCTTGAAAACCGTAGCACGGAACCAACACGCTAGACTGTGACGTCAGTAGACTGAGCGCCACGGAATGGCGGGAAGGGACCGATCAACGGAGAACTGGGTCTTGCACGTCCGCACCGCGTGGCGATCGGAGCGAGAACGACTTCCAAAGCTCGGCGTGCGCCTTTTATACAAATTTTGCCCTAAATAATTCCAGCGCTCTGATTGGCTAGCGCGTTTGTGCAATTTGCACCTAATTACACTTAAGTTTTACTTGGATTCTAAACTTTACATCGAATTATCTTTCAAACTATTAATCAAAACTATTACAATATTATATTCAAATAATAGAGCGAAACGATTCCTATATGTTTACATAAATATCAATTTGATAAAATTAAATACAAAAAACTTTCTAGAACAAAGACCATCTCAAAACACCGATTGCGCCGGCAGACTATTTACTTAGCCTAACATTGTACCTAAGGCGAAACGGTTACAAACATAATTTTATCATTTTACATTATTAAAATATGCAAACATTCTAATTACAATTAGATTTTACCATAATCCAACAAGATATAACTACCAACTAGGAACATATACAACAACAAAGGTTTTCTCGTTATTCTCTTCAAATACGTAAAACACCATGAAAATAATTATTACATTTCGATAAAAGAAAGCAATTTACACATTATTATCAATAAATCATAACAATAAACCATATAATTACGTAGTTATTCAACGAGAAAATATCTAACCATATTACGTCATTTATTACTTCAAATGAGTATTGTATTATATGAACCTATATACAATAACGTTATATCTACCTACTCTGATAAGAAATAACCATAAAATTACAACAAATATGACAAATCTGAACAAATCAGTATTTTACAAATAACCCAGGTCTAAATTCTATCCAAAACATACATAAAGCTTCTCATATTATGCTTATATTATACCAATGAAATCTGTAAGAACTTTATTAAATACAAACATCATCAATTCAACCATAAATCAACGTTATCAAAATAGAATTCAAAATATACCTATACCTAGGTTCCTATAACATCATAATTTCCTATAAGAATCTTATTAGTACTTGCTTACGTCACACTCGAAAATAACCACCTATCCGAGGACGGGCGCAAGTAGTGAGGGCGTGGACTAGCGTTATTTACAAAACTATTTGTATGGCTATGTCCCTATTATGCTGAATCCATTTCATGTTGCGTCGCTAACAAGTCTGGTTTCAGTACAAAGGATACTTAACGGTGACAACGAATTTGTACTGAACCAGTCCTTTTATTTTTATTTTATTTCTCTTCTCTATTTTATTTATTTTTCTACTTTTTTCATATTTATTTTTATCATATCTGTGTGTTTTCGTGTGTATTTGTCCTTTCTGTCGGTAAAGGTTGACCCTAACGCGGTCAACTCTTTACCTGCGTACCCTTTTTTAGGTTTCTAGGTATCGGTGACAACGAATTTGTACTGAACCAGTCCTTTTATTTTTATTTTATTTCTCTTCTTTATTTTATTTAATTTTCTCCTATTTTCATATTTATTTTTATCATATCTGTGTGTTCTCGTGTGTATTTGTCCTTTCTGTCGGTAAAGGTTGACCCTAACGCGGTCAACTCTTTACCTGCGTACCCTTTTTTAGGTTTCTAGGTAGTGGCCTTCGGCGTACTACGGTTAGTTTTAAGTTATTCTCCCCAGCCCCCCTACCGCTGGTAGGGAGGTTAGCTAGGAGGTTAGCTAAGGTTCGCTAGGTTTTTATTTAGGAACTCTAGGCATTTGTTATATAATTATATATACATATCATAGTCCCAAACCCTTCCCAAATGGATAACCAAAGCGTCATAAACATTGCGAAGGCGTTCGCCCAAGCACTCGCCGCGTCGGGTGTTTCAATTTCTGACGACATGTCTACGCAGGCTGTACTAGCGCTTAACGCGTTCCCGGCCCCTCAGGCCCCAACCCCAGCCCCTCAGGCCTCCAACGTCCAGACTCCTCAGGTGTATAGCTCTCCCGCGTCTCCCGTTCCATCCGATATGGACTGCGCGTCGGTCTCATCCTCGCGCTCTTCTCGTAGGAAGCGTACCGCTCCCGGGAGCGATTCAGACTCCGCGGCGTCCGAAGCTTCGTCGGTCGCCGCCACCCTAACCGGCTCTCCTGAGCCCGCGTTCCAGTTATTTGCCAAACGCTCTAAGAAGCGTTCGAAAAAAGCCGCGGTGTCTTCAACACCCGAGCCAACCCCGGTGTCTTCTACACCCGCCCCTGCGCCGCTCATGTCACTCGAAGTGACCGCGTCTCCGTCGGTCCCTTCGAAGCCAGCGTCGCGCTGCGCTCCCGTCCCACCGAAGCCTCAGCTCCCTCCACCCGTCTTCCTCCGTGAAAAAGCGCGCTGGACCGCGGTTTCTAACTTGTGCAAAGCGCACAAAATTAATTACTTAAAAGCCGCCAACGCTGGCGAATCAATCAAAATTCAGGTCGCGACCATCGACGACTTTCGGTCTTTCACTAGGCTTCTGTCGATCAAACAAATCGCGTATCACACCTACGCCTCCCGGAGGAGCGTAAGATCCGCGCAGTACTACGGGGCGTCCCGTTTGAACTCAGTAATGAAGACATTCTCGAGGACCTTAAGTCTCAGGGCTTCCCGGCTGAAGCAGTGCACAAGATGCACTCTAACCGCGGTAGGCGCTTTCCGTTAGCTTTAGTTATCTTGTCTAATACTCCCAACTCGAGGGAGATCTTCAGAGAGGCTCGCACAATCTGCGGACTCTCGAATATCTCCATCGAGCGTCCCAACCCCCGTGGTCACCCTGGGCAGTGCCACCGCTGCCAGCTCTACGGCCACGCAGCGGCTAACTGCTCAGCTCCTCCCAGGTGCGTCAAGTGCCTGGACCCTCATATAACAAAGGAGTGCACTCGCACTCCCAAATCCACTTCCCCCCCTGCCTGTGTGCTGTGCGGCCAGACAGGCCACAACTACAGAGGTTGCCCGCGCGCTCCGCGCTCCTCAGCCAAGAGGGCCGCGCCTAAACCGGCGCCGCCGCTCACTCCCACTAACTTCCCGCCGCTGCGCAACCGGGGTCCCCCGGAAGCAAAGCCCGTTCAGCCGACGCCTACTCCGGCTCTGTCTTGGAGGCAGCGTCCGGCCGTCCCGCCTGCACCTTCCCGACCTATCCCAGCTCCCGTAGCTTCCGTAGGGCCGCGTCCTGCTCCGTCATCTGCACCTCAGTCGTCGTTGGCTGAGGACATGAAGACCGTGTTCGACGTTATTCAAAACGTCGATATTAACGAAATTTCCGTACTCGCACGCAAACTGCGGGTGCTCTCCTCAAGAGCGTTTATTTGCGTTAGCCGAGCATCACTCGCTTCTAAGTTCGTTATAAATTTTTTTATTTTTATATAAATTCGTAAATAAGCAAATATAATGCCTAGACCCGCAAATCCCGCGTCCGTTCGTATCAAACCCAAGGGCTTATCCCTAGTTTCTTTTAACGTCCGTAGTCTCAATACTAATCTTCCTGAGCTCAAACTGTTCCTTCAGAACAACGAGCCAGACTTAATGCTCCAAGAGACATGGCTTACTGCAAACCACGTCAGGGAATTCGCTATTCCCAAGTAACGATACGGCCAACTCCGACGGTTTCGGCGGCACTGCTATATATTACAAAAGAGGATTTCATTGCTGTCCACTTCCTACCCCTCCTCTCCTCAACATGGAAGCCACTGTGTGTAGATTGGCTATGACTGGTCATCCGACCATCATCATAGCTTCAATCTACTAGTGGCACCAGACCAATCCGCAGCGACTTTGAGGCCATTCTCGCCCTCGGCCGTTCAGTCATTATGTTCGGAGACTTTAACTCCAAGCATACTGACTGGACGTGCCTATCGACCAACTACAGCGGTATCGCTCTCCTCGACCATCACCAACTCACTCGACTTAGACGTCATCTCTCCAATCACTCCCACTCACTCCCACTCACTATCGCAACAACCCGAACCACTCTCCTGACATCCTCGATTTTGCAATTGTCAAGTAAATTAACCTCGATCTTAGGTCTATCGAACCACTCGACGACCTAGGCTCTGACCACCGCCCGTCTCCCTCGTGCTAGGACCGCCTAACGATAACGTCACCTCTCCTAAGACCTTTACCAACTGGAAAGGCTTTAAAAATACGTTAGTTACAACCTTAGAGGCTCCGAACTCTCCGCTCGCGATCTCGCCCGAACAATTAGACAGCCCGGATAAAATAGATTCATTAGTAAATTCTCTCACTGATGCTATCAACTCAGCCATCAGTGACAACGAAAAGGTTGCTAAGAAAGGCAAACCCACGCTTCCCTTAGCCGTTAGCAATCTTTTAAAGCTAAGAACGCGGCTCTCCGGAGAGCCAAGAAATATCCCACGCCCGCTTATAGAACAGCTGCGAACCATCTTCAACGTAAAGTTAGGTCTTGCCTCGCGGAACTCCGAGACGCTCAGATGAACGATCTCATGGCAAATATCTCCCCGTCCCACCAAGCGTATTATAGTATGGCCCGAGCCTTACGCGTAGACGCCGCCTCTCACGTCCCTCCTCTCTCTCGTCCCGATGGCTCTATCGCCTTCGAAGTCGAAGAGAAAGCCGAATGCTTCGCTGACAGCATTGCCGCACAATGCTCGCCCAGCACGCAACCTGCTGATCCCTCACACATCCAGGTGGTGGAGGACGAAGTCCTTCGCAGAGACTCTCTCCCCATTACCGCTGACCCCGTCACAGTCTCTAATGATGAAATCTGGGTTCTCATTAAAAATCTAAAGTCCAAAAAGGCTCCGGGTGCGGATGGTATTTCCAACCACGCACTTAAGCACCTGCCTCAACAGGTGCTTACCTTGTTAGCTATCATTTTCAATGCCTGCTTCGACCATAGCTACTTTCCAAAAGCCTGGAAGGAAGCGACAGTCATTGGCATTCCCAAGCCGGGCAAACCTCTGAATGTCCCGGCTAATCACAGACCCATCAGCCTCCTCAAGGCAATGTCTAAACTTCTCGAAAGAGTCATACTCTCTCGAATGCGGAACCATCTGTTTCCAGCGGATGGTGACCCTCTCATTATTCCCCATCAGTTCGGCTTTCGCGCTAAGCACTCCTGCCCTCAGCAAGTCCATCGAATCGTCGAATACATATTCGACGGATTCTACCCGCGGCGTTTTAGAACGGTCGCGGTTTTCTTTGACATAGCCAAGGCTTTCGATAAAGTCTGGCACAGCGGTCTTGTCTATAAACTCTACAAAATAGGCTTACCGGACCGCCTAGTTAGAATTATCGCGTCATTTCTCAAAGACCGAATGTTTCGATTTAAACATGAAGGCACGGTTTCCGCGCCTCGTCCCATAAAGGCTGGAGTCCCTCAAGGCTCAGTCCTCGCCCCTCTATTGTACACCGTGTACACCAACGATATTCCCGTCCCGCTGATAGACGTCGAACTCGCCCTCTTTGCCGATGACACTGCCCTTTACACCAAAAGCCACAGTGTCCCGGGCCTCACGACCAGACTCCAAAAGGCTGTAAAGACCCTCGGTGCATGGTTTCAGAAATGGCGCATCGATGTGAACCCAGAGAAGAGCTCTGCGGTTTACTTCGACTGCAAACGCTGTCGTATCGCCAACAATCTCCACATTAAAATGCTAGGCACTCCCATCCCCTGGAAGCGCACTACCAAATATTTAGGCGTCACCTTAGATCAGACGCTTTCTTTCCAACCTCACGTCAACAGAGTAACGAAACGCACACGTTTTTACTTAGGCCGTCTTTATAGTATGATAGGTAGTAAAAGTAAAATGTCTTTCAGAAATAAACGTACGCTTTATAAGGTCTGCGTTAGACCCGTCATGACGTATGCCTCGCCAATCTTCGCCCACGCCAAACCCTCCGTGCTGCACAAACTGCAGGTAGTTCAAAATCTCTTCTGCCGCAGGGCCACAAACGCACCCTGGTACGTGTGCAACGCGGACCTGCACAGAGATCTTGAACTGCCTACAGTGCAACAGCATCTAAAAACACTCTCAGAATCGTTCTTCAAACGCGCCGAATCCCATCCCAATCCGCTAATTCGACATTCAGTCTCATATACCGCTCCTGTCTTAGACTCGAAATTCAAAGTCGCTAGACCGAGAAACGCGCACACTGGCGAACCCACGCAATTAACTTTAGATCTCGAAGCCCTTCAGGCCGTAAATTCTAATTCTAACGTAAATTCTAATTCTAACGTAAATCCGAATTAATGCAATTTTATTTTTAAATTTTTAATGTTTTTTATTATTTACTCTTCATTTTGAGCACCTTCAGTGCTTTGTAAATCCCAGCGGGTGACCCCTTAAGGGCCCCGCTGGCGCGGCCTCTTTCTCCAATTGGCCGTCGCTCAGATGAAGGCTGAGTGGCAAAAATGCACGAGCCGACAGGGGGGTATGGTTCTGGTAGGCGTCGGGACGAGTCCCACATAACTCTGGATCGCGCCAGAGTATGCGTCAGGGCATTTTTATCCTCCTGCCCTTCCCGTGGAGGTAAACAAAAAAAAAAAGAATACCGTTATATCTCAACCAAAGAAAAGAACTCCTCTGGCCTGGTTTTGATAAAGTACCACATCGAGCTCTCATAGCCGATCGAAATGCTCCCTTTCCTACGCCTGCATGCACTCTTCAAAATCTTATTTCTACACCTCATGAAAATCTGGTAGAACTTCTAATTTCTACACCGATTAAAATCCTCTCCAAGTCAAGTGATATTCCCTTACCGTACAACACTGCCAAAAAGTTAAATCTCCTTGTTGAAACTCTTTGTGACTGGGGGCCAGGATCCAGCAGTGGAACAGTGGGAGTCTACGTCCTAAGACTCATGACGTCACTGCGCCTCCAAAAATCGCTGTGTTTTTTTACGATTTTTTGATGTTGATGCCATTTTGATCCTTATTACAATGTACATAGGGTGTAAAAATATTTCTGTGATCAAAGTTTATTTAACAAGAGTAACGAAAATCGCTATGTGATGTTCATACATTGAATGCGCCTTTAAAATCGCTAAGTGTTTAAAATCACATAGCTATATTACTTAGTTTGCTGTGCGACGTAGTCTCAAATTGCGCCCGATATGTATTTATCTACACATAGCGATAATGAACGAGTTCAAACCTCTTTGATCGTGGCTAGTGCTCGTCGACCGTCGCATAACGGATCAGACATACATGTAAAACTGAAATGTTTATACCAAGAATAGTTAATGAGAAATATAATGTAGAATATATAATATAGTTTTAAATTATTTCTTTTATTAAGTATCTAAATAAATATTTCTAATTTGTCTCTTGATCTACTGTAATATCTTCAAATCTTTGTTAAAGCCGAAGGAACTTGTGACGTTCATAAAGTGTACGTTAGTTTAAGTACCTAATATGAAAATAAACATCTTTGTAATCTTGTGTTATGGAAACTAGATAATGGACAGATATACTTAAGATATATAAATATACTTATTACATATAAAAATACTAGAATTATGAGGTACGACCAGCTCGAAATATTTTTTTTCTAATCCGTATGGGAATCAAACACACGACCTCACGCCTTACCAACTGCGCCAAGGAAAGTTAAAATTAAGTAATAAAAAATTATAAGTTCTCCCTTAAGTTTATTTAATGAATAATATGATGCTATAATGTCTGTTTTCGCTTAGCAACGCTTTATATATTGCTGCTTTCATAGGAGTTTGGGTTGTCGAAATTTTGGAGGAGCAAACGGCTTGTGTCATTGTGCACAGCTGAAGATCCAGAACAATCAATAAACCAGTTGGCAACGGAACTCCAAGTAGAATCCTCGATATTATTTCCACCCTCTACAGTTACTCGAGCAGACGTAGGCAAATTTTATTAAAACGTACAGGGTCAAACTGAAAGTTCTTAGAACTGGCCACTTTTGAACAATATAATAAAAAAAATAACTAAAAATTTTGAAAATGGAACTCTTTGAGTATGTATTTCATTCATTTGTCACTTTTTTTACGATTTGGCGGCAAATTGAAAATTGAAATGTCACGTCAGCATGAATTAAACGCAAAAAAATTTCGTGCAATGATTTTTTATGACTTTCGGTGTCATTTAAGTCAACAAGGAAGTTATGATAGACTACGATTGGCATTTCACGATAAAGCCCCATCTCGTGCCACTGTTTACAACTGGTTTATGAGTTTAAACGAGGTCGCACTAATCTCACCGATGATCTGCGTGAGGGACTGCCTTCTACGGCGACGACTGAAGATAACGTCTGTGTCGTACGGCGTATGATAGAGACTGACAAAAGAGTGACCTATCAGCAGATTCGGACAAGCTTAGGCATCGGTATGAGTCAAGTGCGCAAAATCCTCTATGAACATTTAGCGGTTAGGAAGCTTTGTGCCCGATGGGTACCTCGTAATTTGACCGAGGGCCAAAAACTTCGTCGTGTTGATTGGCACCGTGAAATGGTTGAAAGGTTTAATGGAGGTGACTCAAATGCTGTGTTCGACATACTTACGGGTGACGAAAGCTTGATTTACTGTTATGATCCCGAAACCGCAAGACAGTCAGCTCAGTGGGTGTTTCATTCCGAGGAGTTGCCAACTAAAGTGAAGAGAGGTCAAAGCGTGGAAAAAAAGGTGGTCGCCTCGTTCTTCGGATGGGAAATTCCCGAAAATAAAAAAAAAACTTCGAGGAAAACGTTTAATGGACGCCGCGGAAGCTGTGGCTGCATTTCAAAAGGCCGTCGAAGAGACCCTTAAGGATGAGTGGACAAAATGCTTTTCTCAGTGGTGCCATGGGATGCAGCGAAGTATTGACGTGAATGGACACTATTTTGAAAAGATATAATAAAACTAATAACTAGCTAGTTTAGTCAATTTTCGATTTTCTAAGAACTTTCAGTTTGACCCTCGGACAAGTACTTATTGATTACTGACCTTACAAATATTATTAAAACTTCATGTACAGTGGTAACTTCAGGGATCACAGATACAATACAAAACCTTGTAACAACTACTTCTAATATGAGCGTATCTAACTCCTTTTTTGAAGAACAACACAATACTCGTACATACACTACTACTGCACCAGCCCCTTCTCATGCCTTAATAAAATTGAATGACCAAACTGGATATTTTGAACCTGTTGTGTAAAAGGAAAACATTTAGAATAAATAAATAAAGAAGACCAGAAAACTAAACAAGGAGAAAAAATTAAATCAAAACGAAAAATTATACAAAAGCTAAGCAAACGTGGTGCGACACAAAAATCTGATAGAGGTTATGCTAAATACTATATCTAAGTATGAAAATTAACTTTATTGTTGGTTTTTTATTTTATTTACTGTGGATTTTGTTAATAAATATCTTTTAAATCTTTCTAATTAGTTTTATTTATTTATATATTTATTTTATTTATTTAATGGCACAATAACAAATTGTAAACCTTAAAATAATAGCAATGTACCAAAACAGCGCAGTTTTTGATTTATATTATGATTTAAATAGAAGCTATGTGTTAGTTCGACACATAGCGTAAATTTAGGAATCTAATTACTCGTTTATAAATCAAGATGTTTTCTGTTGCTATATCAATGGTAAATAATAATAACGGTTACAGTACAATAATTAAATCAAACGAAAACTCCAAAGGAGCTCGTAAAATGGATAAGCGATAAATTGGAAAAGAAAAGTAAGAACAGAATTAATAAAACATCAACATGATCGATAGCGCCATGTTTTCATTATGTAGAGTGGCTGATTTACGGATTTGAAAATGTTTTCCTAAGACAAAACTAAACGAAATTATGAAATATTGGCATATAATACTCGTTCTATTTATTTATTGCAATCCTAGGAACACCCGTACAAAAGCTAGCCAAGTGCCCCTTAAATATTGAAATGTCTCCTTTCCAATCGTTTTTCAGATACGACAACTTCTCCTTTCATCATAACATCAATACAGTATTAGCCTGAATACCTGGCCACTGCGGTATCGCAGGAAATACTATATGACTGTTCCGCAAAAGACTATGTGGAGATTGTTACTTTGTATCTCCTCTCATCTAACGACCCTCCCGTCATTAAATCACTCTGTAGCTATATCCAACATTTCACTATTCGTTTGTAAATTTTAAGTTACAAATGGGTTGTTCTTTTTAAGTATATTTTGAAGTAATACTAGAATGAGTATTTTATTTTGCTTGATATTTAGTCTTAGTGTGTGAGGGTATTATTACCACACCAATCGATCGACGTCGATCGATGGCAGAATAGACAAGTTGACGTCGATCGATGGTTTCTTCCACGCTAATCGATCGACGGACAATCGATTGGTGTGGTAACACCCTAAGTTAGATTTAAGATCGGTGTAACATTAGCTATAACATTAGTTAGTATGAAGTAGTGCATTTAGGTATATGCATATTGTTCTAGGTAACTAAATAATCCAGCTGTACTCTAGCTGAAAAACCAAAATTCTGTTTTCACAAAGTCATGTTTTCTCCAATACGTCTCTTTGGCATATATAAATATTCACCGCAAAGTAACAGCAGCTGATTGCCATAACTTTCATGATTGAAATGGATGTTCTGTCACTGTCAGTCGTACAGACTCGTGCAAGGACACCACACCATGTGCGACCAACGTACTCAGCGCACTGTTTACGTTTGTGTGGTTTGAGATTATTTTATACATTAACAAGAGTACAATCCCAAAAATAATGGACTTCATAATAGATACTGCGGGAGATGATAATCTCCAAGTCAAAAATGAACTTGTTGAAGATGAAAATACTTATAACACAGGTTAGTATCGTGCCAGAGATTAGTTTTATTTATTCCCTTTTTATCATTTTCAATGTTTGCTTTGTAAACTTTTACAGGAGGCAATACTACTCAGTTAATATTGGATCTGTTTGAAAAGAAAAGACGAGAGTTAGACGCTCAAGCATGTGCTGAAGAAGAGGTGGAAAAGAAACTTAACACTTTGAAAATTGATAACCTTTTTGACGAATTCTTTGAAGATATGCAATGGACTAATTCTTTCTTAGTTAAAAAGGAAAAGAAATCGAAGACTCCATTGTTCCGCTTTGAACAGCTAGATTTAAAGACAGGCAAATTAAAGTCAAATCTTGGAGGTGTTGATGTAGAGAAAGAAATGCAAAAAAGTGTTCTAAAGCCTGGGGTAGAAAAAGATTCAAGTTTGCCTGAATACAATCCAAGTGAAAGAACCTTGAAAAAACTAAGAAAGGTAAACTTACTATTTTGCTGTATTATAAATCTTAATTTTTTGTTTACAATAATTTTTATTTATAAAATATTATTTTTCTAACTTTAGCAAGAAAGAGAAAAGACTAAGGGACCTAAATGGTTCAATATGCCAGCTCCTGAAATTAATGAAGATTTGAAAAATGATTTACAAGTCTTAAAAATGAGGTCTGCATTGGATCCTAAGCACTTTTATAAGAAAAATGATATGGAAGTTTTACCGAAATATTTCCAAGTGAGTATTAGTGTAAGAATAAGTTGTTTAATACAATTTGCACCATCTGACACACATTAGGATGTTGAAAGCTTAATAGTTAAAGGAATAGGAAAAGTCCTTAGTTATGAACTTCTAATATTAATGGACTTATTTTAGCTTGATTTGTAGCAAATTTCTGATATATGAAACTCATAAGGCATGAACAGCATGGACATGTTGTTGGATTTTGAAACCATTTAATAAACATTACAGGTTGGACGTATAATGGACTCTCCCCTAGATCATGTTAATGAAAGATTAACCAGAAAGCAGAGGAAAAGGACCATGGTGGATGAACTCTTAGCGGATGCTGAATTCCAAAAGTACAATAAGAAGAAGTTTAAACAGATTATAGATGAGAAAAGAAAATCAGAGTACAGAACATTCATGAAAGATAAGAGACAAAAGAATAAAGCAGAACTTAAGAAGAATAAAATAAAAGTTAAAAAAGCTGCCAAGAGCTAGTTAGACTTAGTTGAATTGTTAAATAATTATCAAACTTACTTTATTTTTGATATCAATTAAAATATTGTTGCTGCAATCACATTTTTAACTATTTCAATATTTTTTCTATTATCTGCTGAGTGCTGTTGTAAGTAGTAGCCCTGCCAGAGGTCCCAGATTCGAGTCCTGGCCAGGGCATTCAGCTTTCGATTATGTTGACCGTACAACTCTTGTCAACAAATTAAACGCATATGGTGTACGAGGAGTAGTGCTTAATCTAATTAAATCGTACTTCGATAATAGAAGCAACTCAAATAACTGTATTCTGTCCCAAGTCCTTACAGAGAAAAAATTTGTCACAATTTAAGACTGTAAAGTATGGGGTCCTGCAGGGATGTAGACTTGCCTAATATAACATCCCATTCAATGATATTATTTGCTGACGACAGCACTTTAATTTGTAGCAACAATGACATTGACATATTAAATCTTTGACTTAAAGTAAAGGTTTGACTTCATGCGATATTATGACATCAGGTTTTTTTAAAAATAACATTAATATGTTTGAAGGTGTAAAAAGGCAAAATTCGATCTCAACCAAGCAAAATTGCTTTAGATATTTTCCGAAAGTTTTTCGGTATAGCTACTAAATTTTATAATAAAAATATTAATAGTAGTATAAGACTTTAAAAATTAATTAAAATATTAAATAAGTGTTATTGATACATGTTACTGCACAAGATCATTTTAATGACAAATAAAATATGTATAATTATATAATATAAATAGGTATAATTAAATGATATAATCTACTTAAGGATGTATGTCTAACTTTCCATAAATGTGTAATATATGATGAGTGTTGATAGTGTGACAGAAAAAGACACTTAGCCGATTATAAAATTATTACTTTTAAAAAATTAATTTTAAAAACTTTTAAAAAATTAGACGATTAAAAAATTATGTATTCTTAACTTAACCAAACTTCTTAACTTGGCCGACTTATACTTAAAAATCTTTTGAAATTTTTACTTTGGTATTTTTAAATTGTCTGTACATCTTTTACAAGTTTTGCATGTATAACTCAATTCTGTTTTTAGGTTATTTTTCTTTGTTTACATTGTTTTGTTGCCTGTTGTGTGACTTTCTTTTGTTCTTATGTTCTTAAATTTTGACAGATTGCTCAATCTCACTGAGGAAACGTCACGTTCATCAATAATTTGTATACGTGCCAACATTTTTAGCACCTATAGTGGTATCATTTTCAGCAACCTGTGAGTGGTGAGTTGTGGATTGCGGCTCTGAAACTTAATTTAAGGTTTTTTTAGCCCAGTTAATTTTGTTCGTATATTATATTACTTATATATATATATATATATATATATATATATATATATATATATATATATATATATATATATTTTATTGTTTATTTTAAATTTTATATTAAATTGTTTTTATGGACTTCATTGATGAAATTGATGACAGTTTCTTCTTCCCTATCACCAACTCTGCATGAACAAATATCTTCTTCTTTCTCAAACCATCCACATAAATTAAAAATTGTCCACATTAATGCACAAAGCGTACCTAGTCACTACTCCGACCTTGTGGCTACCTTTTCTACTAGCAATGCCAATGCCATACTTATATCAGAGACGTTTCTCAAGCCATCCCTTCCTTCTACACAGTATTCTCTTCCTGGATTCAAACTTATTCGCAATGATCGTACCGGAAAAGGAGGTGGTGGAGTGGCCATCTATCTCCGCGCCGACATCCCTTATATAATAGTAAGCTCCTCTCATTCTCCTTATTCAGAATCTGCAGAGTATCTTGGGATCGAAATAATTGTTCATCATGTTAAGATTTTACTTACAGTTTTTTACAGTCCCAATATGTACATCAATTATTTCGAGACCCTTGATAACTATTTCCATAATTTTTGTTCCACCTATGATCACGTTCTTGTATTAGGTGATTTTAACACTTGCATGATTAAAAACAATTCACGATCTCGCAGATTACAATCCATCCTCTCTTCCTATAATCTATCCATGTTACCTTTATCTCCCACCCATCATTTCCCTGGTTGTGTTCCCTCTCTTATAGATCTCATGTTAGTATCATCCCCACATTATATAGTGAACCACGGGCAACTCAATGCACCTTTCTCTTACCATGATTTAATTTATTTATCTTTTCGTGTACGTCTCCCCAAACAGAAACCACCTTCCATACTACTCCGGAGCTTTAATAACATCGATATTGAATCCCTACAGCTTGACGCTGAAACCATAGATTGGTCGCCACCGTTATTATGCAACGACATCGATGGCAAAGTCGAAAACTTTAACTCGCTACTTTTGGAATTATATGATAGACATGCCCCGCTAAAAAGAGTTAAAATTAGGCATAATCCAGCTCCCTGGTTGTCCGTGACTATTAAAGACGCCATGTGTCTCAGAGATAAGGCCAAACGCAGGTACAAACGCACTCCAACTGAACATAACTTGATTTCTTATAAAAATCTAAGAAACCGATGCAGCCGTCTATGTCGCGATGCCAAAAAGCGCCACTTCCATGATTCCCTTATAAAACGTAGCCCTGCAGAAGTCTGGAAATTTCTCAAGTCCGTAGGCATTGGCAGATCTCCATCTACTGAACTTCACAACTTCAATTTAGATTCACTGAACCAACTGTTTTCCCAACCTCCTGTTGTTGTTAGTTCCGCCACTAAAGATAATACTTTAGTATCGTTATCGAATATTCCTTCGACTCATTCTCCCTTTGTGTTAAAAACTGTAACAGAAGATAACGTTAAGAAGTCCATTCTCTCCATATCTCCAGCTGTCGGTGAGGATAAGCTGTGTTCAAAAATGATTACTTTGATATTACCGATTCTGCTACCAGTACTCACACATATTTTTAATTTCTCCCTTACAACCAGCACTTTCCCTACTTCCTGGAAACATGCTCATGTTATTCCGTTACCCAAGATTCCTAACCCTAGTTCTCTTTCCCATTTTCGTCCAATATCCATCCTACCTTTTCTCTCCAAAGTGCTTGAGCATATCGTACACGCTCAACTTTCAAAGTTCCTTGTAGACAATAACCTTATTAGTAGCTTTCAATCCAGCTTCCGACCAGGGCACAGTACAACTTCTGCGCTTATAAATGTCACCGATGACATTCGATGGGCCATGGAAAATAAATCTCTTACACTATTAGTACTACTAGACTTTAGTAGTGCATTCAATTCTGTCGACTTTGACATTCTCCTTGGCACTTTAACATCTCTAAACGTCTCTCCTTCTGCAGTGGCCTGGTTCAACTCTTATCTTTGAGGCCGATCGCAGCGGGTTCGCATTGGTGAGTCTCACTCTAACTGGTGTGATCTTGTAGCGGGCGTGCCTCAGGGTGGCGTTCTCTGCCCTCTGCTCTTCTCAGTATTTATTGACTCTATTACCACAGTTCTTTCGTGTAATTTCCACCTTTACGCTGATGATTTGCAGATTTACCGCCATTTTGCTATCCCAGATTATTCAGCAACTATTGCTGCTATAAATAAAGATCTTAGTTGCATCAGTAACTGGGCTAAGTCATACGGCTTGTGTGTAAATCCGAGCAAATCAAAAGCCATGATTATTGGCAGTCGGCATATGCGTGGCTGCATCGATTTGACCAACTTGCCCTCTGTTGTCCTTGATAGAACTCCTATTGAGTTCACTGACACGGCTAAAAACTTAGGGGTTACATTTGATTGTTGTCTCACTTGGAATGCAAATGTCAGTGAAATCAGTAGAAAAGTATATTATTCTTATCACAAGCTCAAGTGCCTTCGCAGTTTTCTGCCGTTTCAGACCAAGATTTCTCTTGCTCAAACCCTCATCCAATCAATTATCGAATACGCAGACGTCTGTTACTTGGATATTACTGAGGATCTCCTGAATCGATCTAGAACGATTACAGAATCTGTGTATTCGATTTATCTTTGGTCTCAAGAAATTTGATCATGTCTTTGAATACCGTAGAAGACTCCGATGGCTTCCCATAAGACATCGTAGAAACGCCCGCATCCTAAATGTACAACCCAAGCTCTCCACGTTACCTGAGTGACCGTTTTTCCTTTGCGCACAATGAAGATGAGCATTGCAGAGTGAATAAGCGAACTTTATTAAATTTAAAATTACATAAAACAGACTTTTTTTCCTACTCTTTCACAATACATGCGGAAGGGTTGTGGAACTCATTACCCTACGAAATTCGGGAATCTAAAACTCTGTCCTCATTCAAGAAACGAGTAAGAGAACATTACTTGTCGAATATTTAAGTTTCTGTCACTATTTGACTAGTTTATTTACAAGTTATCGATTTATGTTTATGTAGGTATGTATGTATGGCATAAATATGTATGTATGTATGTTTATTGTATTTTATAAGGATTTATTTCTTATGTGTATGTATTTATTGTTTTTGTTTTACATGTGTATTTTTATTTAGTACTACTAATACACTAAATTTGCTCTTTTTACACACTCTCCAGTCTCAGGTCTGCTGGAAGAGATTTCTGTTAGAAATAAGCTGTACCTTTGTACAATATCTATTAGGTCTTTACCTATGAAATTGCCGTTTTTCACGAAATAAAGTAAGCGTAATTTTTTTATATATTTTTTATTTATATTAATCAAAATAATCACCCATGCAATCAATGCATCTTTGCCAACGCATTGGTAGCTTATTGATGCCTTTTTTGAAGAAATCAGCTGGACGGGAGGCAACAAATTCTTCAAAGGCATTTTGTACTGCCTCTCGGGTATTGAATTTTTTTCCCGCCAAGAAGTTATCCAAATTCTGGAAAAAGTAGAAGTCTGTATGCGCAAGGTCTGGTGAGTACGGCGGATGACGGAGAACTTCCAACCCCAACTCTTGTAGGTTGGAGACCGTCTGCTGTGCAGTATGAGGTCGCGCGTTGTCGTGCAGGAGCAGTGGAGCCGAACGATTGACCAAAGCTGGTTGGAGACGTGCGAGCTTCTCCATCATTGTGTTCAGTTCTTCACAGTACACATCTGCAGTAATGCTTGTCCCGTTTGGCAAGAAGCTGTGATGAATTACACCCGCGTTAGACCACCAAACAGTGACCATCACTTTTCTAGGGGTAAGTTTTCGTTTAGGGCATTGTTTGGGTGCTGAACCAGGGTCCAACCAACTTGCTGAGCGCTTACGATTGTCAAACAGGATCCATTTCTCGTCACAAGTAACAATGCGGTTCAGAATTCCTTCATTTGTATGCCTGCTGAGCAGTGCAAGGCACGTCTCCACGCGTACTTCGCGCTGGCGGTCATTGAGTTCGTGGGGTACCCATTTGTCAAGCTTTTTTACCTTGCCAATTTGACGCAAATGGACCAATATTGTTTTGATGCTAACGTCGAAAGCTGCTGCTAATTCAGCCGTGGATTGAGTTTCATCAGCTTCCACAATTGCCTTTAATTCATCATTGTCGACCAAAGTTTTCGGACGACCACGGAGTTCATTTTTCAGGTCAAAATTTCCAGAACGGAAGCGGGTAAACCAATAACGGGTGGTGCGTTCGTTTGTAGTGCTCGCTCCGTAAACGTCGTTGATGTTGCGTGCCGCTTGTGCCGCTTTGCTGCCACGACGGTACTCATACTCCATAATTACTCGAATTTTTAACTTATCCATGATGACGAAAAATGTTCGAATGCGTTGAAAACAAAACACTAACTATTAAACAAATGACGATTTTAGAAAAAGAATTCCATGTTTGTCAAATAAAATTAATTTGAAATTAGAATTATCAGTCAAAAAAAAAATATTTTCATTTGAAATGGCCAGTACGGCAAAACGGCAGTTTCATAGTTAAAGACCTATTATAAGTTTTATTATGTATTTTATATTGTAGTTACAAAAACAATAAAATAAATAAATAAATAAATATTCGTAAGAAATATTTGAGAATAAAAGCCTCATTAAACTCCGTGTTATTTGTACCGAAAGTTGATTAAATCGATCTAAAATGATAAAAAAGTAAATGTATCGTAGTCAATGCACAGCCAAAAAAATGATCTTCAGAAACTTCACACGAAAATAGAACTACTGTTCCCTTTGTCGTTAAGGAAATATTCGTGGTCTTTGGACGTTTCATTAGCGTTCTGTGAACTTGCACTCGGCCACAAATATCAAATTAATTAATATTTCTACTGAATTGTGCACACCTAGAAAGTGTTATGTGTACCTACTTATTTGCCCACGTTTGTACAAATACAATATTTGATTTGATGTTTGTTCTCGGGTCATGGTGGTTGATATTTTTATATGAAAGTTTATTCTGAATTCCCCCTCCGCCTCAGTTCGCTGTGTGGTCATCCATAACACAAGCTCTGCTTATTTTCGGGCCATGAAGTTGGTCTGTTTGTCTGGGGATTTATAACTAAAACACCAGTTGGGAATAATAGATAGGTATCATAGATTTATCATTCTCATGACTCATATTTGTAACCTGTGGAGGATGTGAGAAAGCATGCTGTTTTTCATTGCACTCCCCAACTATATGCTTTGCCCACTGGATGAATGTCTCTTGTTCATGTAAAAGAAGGATTCGATAACTCGCAATACTTAATAAGTATTGCGAGTTATCGTATACTTATGGTATATTATATTACTTATGGTGATTGACAAACACTTTATTTTATATTTTCAATATCTACAAAAATAAAATCAAGTTTAGAAAATGCCTCAAAGATTTTTAATTTCTGTATTTATATTGTATTTATAAATTCACTACAATTGCACGTATGTAATTAAAAATGCTAAATTAAGTATTGTAACGTAATAATGGATCAACCACGCATCAACTTCTCTAAGCAATAAATATTGACTAGACTTTCATTCATTATATTTTACTTCTTCCTCTATAAAATAACATGTTTTTTATATTTTATTTCATTATTTTATTACCTACCTAGCCAGTGCACGATATTTTTTAATGTATACATAAATTACATT
This sequence comes from Marasmarcha lunaedactyla, assembly GCA_923062675.1. Lineage (NCBI taxonomy): Eukaryota > Metazoa > Arthropoda > Insecta > Lepidoptera > Pterophoridae > Marasmarcha > Marasmarcha lunaedactyla. The sequence continues at coordinate 6,011,512 of OV281342.1, read as the reverse complement.
TGTCTACGTGGAACTATATAATCACTGGCTACAAGGTACAACGGTAGAAGAACGTCATATGCTGTAATTATGCGCTTCATATGAAGTATTAAAACAGCAGGGGAACATTAAAAGCAATGTATATTTTTTAGATCAAACGTTTGTGACTTGTCGCTTTGCTACAGTTTATTGGACTTCCACTGAAAATCTGTTTATTTGAGAAGGTTTACTACTTATGGATAAAACGAAATTGTTACTTTGGCCTTGACACTTAACTTCTTGCTCTGCAAGTAGCAATTGTACAAGGCTCCTTTTAATATTTACGCATCTCGTTTCCCAGTACTCAGATCGTGGCAGATCGTGAAGCACTAAACAGCGTGAACGCGAGCGTTTGCATAAGTGGGAGCGTCTCCCTCCTAGTTTTGCCCACGCTGCCACGCCCACAACGTCATTTTAACCTTTTTCCTTGTTCTGTGTTTCTTTTCGCGTAGTGACAGTCGGATTGCGCCTAAGTTAAATCAGACGACACGGAGCGAACCTTATGACGTCTGTGCGTCTGGGGTTTGTCACCTCACTACCGCAATTTTACTTTCATCAAAGATTTATTTATGTACATATTTTTTATTAGTCATAAAAAAGGCATGATAAGTACAAAGTTTTATTACCAATATTAGCACCCATCACATCTTAAATGCAACTTATGACTGTATATAGACTGTATATAGGTATGACTTGGAAGACAAATTTACTGGTCAGGGATCATCTTTTACAAATACATAATAACAGTTTTTATTATAAATCCATTTAGTAGCCACCTGTGACGTCTATGGCAGCACCAGTAACAAACGAACTCTTGTCAGAACTGAGGAAGGTAACTACTTCAGCAATTTCTGAAACAAAAGTAGATGTGTTAGAAGATTTTCCTAGTATGTGAAAACATAATGTAATAGAGGACATTCATCTTAACTCATAGCAAAAATACTAAAAATTTAAAGTGCTTCTTACAATGTTTTTAAGTATATAGATTCACAGAAAAATCTTATATTTTATACATCGTTCAGAGTTATTTCAAAATGAAATGTTAAAAAATGGTATCACCAATACAATGTAGAACCTTGAAATCCAAGACATATAATTTTGATTAGTCTAAAAAAATCTAATACGTGAAAGAGTTGTCTAGTTTTACGTAGTAAATTATAAGAAATATTATTATAGTGATAGATTTTTTGGTACAATCTGACGGAACACGTTCACAAACAATTACTGCAAATAGTAAGAAGCCTTGTAGCCACTTTATTCCATTCAACCTTTAAGGGGATGTTGGTCTTTCAGTTCAAATTCAAATATTTATTTATCAACATTGACAATTATTGACGGTAAACGAAGCATGACTCTACTACCGGTTTAGTTCTAAGTTACAGTCAAAAGTATATAGGACATGTAAATATATTGCAGGCTAGTAGCATGTATAAGTAGGTAATAATTCCTTCCAGTGACAAAAAAAATCGTGACATCTGATTCAAATACTAATTTACGAAAACTTATAACTCATGCAACTTATCTACACTTTATAACTAATGTTACATTTCACTGAATGTAATGTGTTTTGACGGCCTGTTTGGTATGGAGGTAAGTAGCCTTGCCTTTCATGCCAGAGGTCCCTGGTTCGAATCCTGGTAGAGGCAGACATTGTATCATATTTGCTTTCTAGTCATGGATGTTTATTTCAAATATTTACATATAAAAAAAATCTATGTGTGTTTATATATTTCTTAAGTTTGTTTATCCGTTATCTAGTATCCATAACACAAGTTCTTAATGATACTTAATTTGGGCTAGATAACTGGTGTGATTGTTAGAAATATTTATTTATATATTAATGGTCTAATAACAAAGACGGCCTGAAGCGCTTATCAATTTAAGACACATGTTCAATGTAAAAAAAGTTAGGTATCGTTTTTTATATAACCAAGCATTAGATAGCCTATCATATTTCACATGATATCAATTTATATTTGGATGACATTTACTATCCATTAGATACTACTACTAGATAAACGAGGTGCAAACTCTGCGTAAAAAACAACTTTCGGTACCTAGTCTAGGAAAATATGACTATTTTTGTCAAAAAATTTTCAAATTTGTATTGGGTCTACTTTCGCGAAGTGTTGAACAGCATTTTAGTGGTGACACCTCTTTTGTAGTTTATAATTTTGGGCAGCTCTAGATTGTTGAAATAATGCTAGCTACTACTAAAATAAGAGAATTATTATTCATTGAACTTACTGCTAAAACTAAAATTTTATTGACATTTAACTTAATTATGCTTTTGGTTCTATAGCAAAATTGAAAAAAAGCGAGAGGCATTAAATTAAACCACATATTTTGTGTATCATTATCAGGCTACACAACAAAAATCAGATCAATGTTAGCAACAGTTTAGTCACAGGAATGTTTTTTAGTTTCATTTAAACACTCTGTATCTTCCCGATCACCTGATCGTAAGTTTGTACTATAGGCATACGTAGTTATCTAAACGACAAAATTCACGCGAGCGACGCGACGTTGCCAGTTTGCATCGTAAGTTTGCAGTACAAACACTGTTACTAAATCTTTCCTAAAAAGAAAGTACAGATCACGGTTATCTCACTCTAATGTAATAAGCGTAACAGAAATAGAAATAGATCAGTATGTTGCTATGACGCCGGCGGCGGCTCGGCTAATTAGGTCAAGGGCACAATTTTTACTTTGTTTAGTGCGAAGACGCGTTGCATCCGGGGTGCACGTTGCGCAATTCAGCACAGATTATTGTCGCTCACGCGTCCCATTTACTAATGTTAAGTTTTTATTGTACGACACGTAACTGAGTATTTTAGGTTTAGTTTTGTGAGTAGTTTTTAATTATTTTGTAAGTACGTAAGACATCCACAATGCCTGGTGCTACATACACGACGTCAGAATACACTGACATGATTTTAATCCCACGGAAACGCAGCTCTAGCTCTGCGAACTTACCGAGAAAGGTATGGAGACAGCCGCGCGTGCCCTAGGAACGCTCGCACCATAGTATTGGCAGTCCATATTGGCATATATAATCCCCGGATTTCACTCCAATGGAATTTTTTTATCTGGGGGTTTGTGAAAAGTGAAGTGTACGCGACAGACGTGAATACCGTAGAGGAACTTAAAAACCGGATTATTTTAGCGTTTAATAAATTAAAAAGTTTAACAATAAACAGTGACCTTATTGCACGGTTAAATAACAATATAATACGTCGTTATAATTTGTGTACCATTGCAAACGGCGGACATTTCGAACAATTGAAGATTTAATGTGTAAGTGTTACAATTAATTATTTTTGTTTATTATTTTCATTGATCATACCTTCCAACGTTACCTACAACACATGTTTACACTATTATCCACATCAAACCCGGGCGCTCGCCCGGTGAGCCCGCCGCCGCACGCGCTATGCTACTCAAATGCTACGTTGCCAATTTGTTACGCAGGTGGCGGCAGGCTACTCAACAAAGGATGTTCACATTATAACTTAATTATTAAGCTATTTAAGTTCTTTGAAAAACGTTTTTTCGTATACTTCTCGTAAACTTTTTTTTAATAGTTTCGGATTAACAGTGGGCACGTATAGTATATGTGGTTTCATTAAATGCCTCTCGCTTTTATCAACGTTGTATATATATGTGATTTAAATTTTATTACATTGATTAACTGTATGGAAATATTGTATGTTTCCCAAATATTAATCAAATCAAAAATAAAAGAATTCAAGCTTTTTCGGTGCCAAGCTTAAATAAATTTTTTTATTTTGTTACTTACATTGTCACAAATGAATAATAGGTATTGGAGGACCTCTGCCTATTCAAAATCTACTATACGCGATTTATATTATGTTTTTATGCCCACCCCTTACGTTATTTGCTTGCCAATATACAGCATTGCGAATTTAAGACTCAAATTAAACATGTCTTACTCAGTCCAAATTACCCCTTCATTTATACAACAGATACAAGTAATTGATCCACGCGATGACACGACGCTCGGCTTCGGCGTAAAGTTTTTGTCACACATTTTGTTATTACAATGTATGTAATCTACATACCTGACGGTTCACCAACTCTTCCCAAAGCTATGAATTTGATTATCATATTTTTCAACTTATCTGGAACAGTATCTAAGATAGGAGTGTTGATGAAACCAGGAAGTACAGCATTTACCCTGAAAAGCAATTGAAAAGATTCTGAGTGATCAGAATGTAGCTAAACCTGAAATAAAGGATATATGATTTGTTTCATACATCAGGTAGGATGAAATTTTTTTTTTCAATTCATAATTGTTCTCTTTGTGAATCTATTGTGTCTCCCACATTCATAGACATCTATAATACATGCTTTGCTTAATGAGTTTGTCAGTAGGTGTAAAGAAAATCGTTGGTAATTAGGTAAAAAGTAAAAATATTTAGGCAGACATCTCGGCCTGAATAGGAGAGGCTGATGTATTGGCACTGAGATTATTTAAGGGTATTAAGGTAAAAAAAAGGCAACCAACTGCTATATTCAACGCTTATTTTCGTAATTACTTCAAGTTAAGTTTAAGATTTACCTAATATTGAGCTTTCCTAGTTCCTTAGCAGCTGACTTTGTCATTCCGACGACCCCGGCTTTGCTTGCTGAATAATTGGTTTGTCCTGTAAAGTGACAGACATCTTTGTAGCATATATACATGTTATTTTATAAACAATCGAGTCGTCATTAAATATTCAAGTTTCACAAGTTAACATATGAGCATGAGTGTGGATTATAATGAAATAGTCATGTACCAATATTTGTAAATCTTGATGGTGTTGATAACCAATATCTGATTCTAATTTTTAAATGTTTACTCCATTGAAAGTTGACGCAATGGCATGTGAGCATGAGGCAGTACTGGCTACTGCCACATACTTCACAATGTAAATCTGACCAAATCTAAGAGTAAATTAATTAATTGTGTACTTTTTATTATATTGGTATGCATTGGTGTGCATCAAAGACTTAAATTAATACGATTATAGATGAACTGCTATTATTTGACAACCATAAGTTATTTATTAGTCACACATACCTATATTTCCATATTTGCCAACAATACTAGAAATATTAACAATGGATCCGGGCAGGGAGGCGCTGGCCATCGCCTGGGCGAATGCTTGCATCACCAATAAAGATCCCTGGGATTAAAAATAAAAAGTATTAAATATTAGTTCTATATATTCGATTTTGTGACACGGGTATTGTATTTTGATTCCCTATAATGTTTAATGCATACATTTTCTAAATGAATGATAATTACTAACTATTTATTGTCAAATTGGTTAAATATAAATTCCTGTTAAGACTGAGTCTTACACAGGTAAAAGTCTGTATCTCTGATATCAGTACCTTCTCACAATTTTAAGGCTTTTTTATTAAATACCAAGAAAAGCTTAGAAAAGAAAGCTTACATACATGATAGAAAATGTAATAAGATCTTAAATCATATTCTTCCATGGTTTCTTTCTATTAAGGAAAGACCAAGTTAATTAATGTAAAAAAAATGTTACCTTTAAATTAACATCAAAAACAGTGTCCACATCAGTTTCAGACAATTTCAACAGAAAATTGTCTCTGGTTATACCAGCAGAGTTAACAACTATTGTTGGAGGGGCCCTGTACTGCTTCAATATCGTTTGAAGGGCACTTTGAATGGAAGATGACTTGGCGACATCTATTTCTATGGCACTATGTTCTCCAATGGCTGTGAATTGAAAAGTATTAATATTTAATTTTATAAAAATAATTCAGGAGTCTAATGGTAAATCATACATATATTATTTTTATTTCATTGATATGCTTTCATACCTCAACTATGTAAACAATTGTCATAAAATTTTGAATGCATATACTCCAGGATATTGAAAGAGAACCTAAGAACATTTAATCTTGAGAAAAGAACTGACCATGAGGCGTATGTAATCCAAGTAGTTAAAATAAAGCCACATGTATAGTGTACATGTGGCTTTATTATTTGATCTGATTGTATTAATCCTAATAACATTATCATATCTAGATAAAATTGTAATTGTAGCCACACAGTAAAATAATGATAGTCATATAATAAAAATGTATCTCACAATTACTTGCAGAAGCCAAAGCAATGTGCTTCTTAATTGTTTCCTGTGCAGCATCATAGTTTTTGTCTGCGGCAATGACAGTTGCTCCTTCTCGAGATAAAACCTGGCATGTTGCTCTGCCAATGCCTGAACCAGCACCTAAAATAACATTCATAAATATGATTACAACTTGTCTAACCTTAAAAATAGTTTTTTTTTAACTACCTGAGCATTATAAATTACAAAGATCAAATTAACTTATAATTTGTTTTTAAACTTACATACTTATATTCAAGGTCTCATAAAGTAAACATATAAACAGGAAAATTATATCTATTACACCTATGGGTGGTTAAATCAAAGTTAACTTAAAAATATAATATATTTGGCCAAGAATCCTTTACTTACCAGTCACAAAAGCTAATCTTCCAGCTACTAATCCAGCCATTCTTATATTTCAAAAACACCTTAAAAATAAAAAAACTAACCTTTGGTCAAGCACACAGTGCTATATTGCCAAACAAACTATGACCAAACTTGTATTTTACCCTTGGACTGATAACATACAGCCAAAATCAAACTGACAGTTATTATCAGTGACAGATGAAGTTTGGTTTTGGTTTTAAAAAGCTAAACCTACTAACTTGAGAATACAAACATTTTTGTGATAATTAGAGTGATTTTAATACATTACTTACAATCAAACACATTAAATGCTTAGTGACATAGATTACATACTGTTTTATGTTTGAATACAAAAGATATAAAATTACAAGAATAACCAGGTCATTCAGTTATGACAGGAGTTTTACTACTAAATAATACAAAAAAACATTGTTATTGTTCTACAGTAGGATTTGGAAATTAAAACATAACAATCAATATAAAGTTAAATAATTTTACTTGTTTTTTATTTGTTTGTTTCATACATAACAGATGCTAAAGTTAGGTTGATAAATAACTTACAGGACTCAAAACTATTGTTAATTTAATTTTTGCAAATTTTTGTTGTAAAAGATTATAATTGATCAAGATAATTGTTGCACCTTTTTAAAATCAAAGTTGAAATATAGAGTAAGTATACAGGAAAGTTACAAATAAGGAAAAATATTTGAAATAAAATATTTTTTTCTTAATTAGTAAGTTAATGTGGAACAATAGGTTTGAATTTTGTCCATAACTCCTCAAATTCTTGTTTGTATTGTTGAACTAGTACAGGTTGTGAAGTTACAGCTACATCTTCCCAATTACCATTCAGAGCTTGATTTGTCCAATTCAAGGAGCCCATCATCACTATTGGAGTTAATGTTTGATCATCAACAATAGCATCAAGCAAACAAAATTTATGGTGCATCAGATTTGTGGATTTCATCCAACGGACAGGAACTCCTTGCTTTTCTAATTTTTTTGTAGTTGATCCCGATGAGTAGGCCATGTCTGCATCAATTATAATACGAATCTTTACACCTCGATAACACAATTTCAGTAGTACATTTGTTACATCCTGATTTGTAAGAACATACATACAAATGTCCAAACTAAGTCGTGGTAAATTCAAATAGTACAGAAGTCGGTCCATACTAGGCGTTATAACACACTTGGAGTATTTGCTCTTTTTGAGTTTCAGATCACTATGTGAAAACATTATAACTTCATGAATTTCTTGTTGGCGTTTTTTCTGTTTAAACTTGTTGTTTTCATAGTAATAGTAGTGAATAATATGAGATGCTAAGACAAGGGAACATATTGCAAAGAGTTTGGTTTTTGAGAGCGTGATAGTCATAGTAGAAAAGTAATTATTTGCCGGTTATTACATTAAAATTTGCTGTTTGTTTACGTTTTCAACTCACGCGGGTTCTTTCAAACTTTGACATTACTGACTGACAAACAAACATTGCCTTGTCACTCTATCATATCCCCAAACACAATTACAATCGGCTCGGTGATGTAGCCGAATCCAAGGAAATTAATTACCTTTACATATAGATATAATAATATAAAGAAAGTGTAGATACGTCACCGGCCGCAGTTTTGCGGAACTTTGTTTGTAATTTTCCTACCTATTAAAAATAAATAAACAGAAAAATGACAACTAGCGTGTTCCCCAATTGTAAAAATAAAATTGCAACTTGCAACACTATGAAACGAGAAGACATTTGATTTAATTTGCGATTTAAGAATAGTAAAATATAGATGTGAGGGGAAAGGAGACTGGTCAGTTTATGTATTCTTGGTTTTTAAGTCGACCTTAGTATATTAATGCATCTGTTATACTTCATATTATAGATTACCTAGGGATTAATTATTAAGAGTAAGGGAATTAAAATTATAGAACTTACAGACGAGCATATTCCTTGGTTTGCTCGAAGAACTTCCAAAAAGTCAGAGTTTTTAAAAGTTTTTTTGAATAACCTCTTCTTTGCATTGACTGCCCAATTTTAAGAGTTTACTTGACCTGGGATTTAGAATCACCGTATCCAATTTATCAATTTTTTTTTAAACTGGGGGCTATCATTGATGCATTTATCAAGGCGAAATAAACTTAATTTATTTGAAGGCATGTTTACATTTCTTAATAGTCTGCACCTTATTTTGCACAACGTTAATCGTAAGTTATCTAACGAAGCAATTCTGCCACTACGCCGTATCTACAATTTTATCTGTTTATGTGAGTCGTATAGAATCAAAGTCGGCAATCTTACTTTTAGCATGTTTTGGGTAACTGAAAAAACGATTTAATCAAATTTGGACTGTGTATTTCTCCATTTTAATTGAAAAACATCAATACTGTCTTAGCGTTCGTTTTAAGCAGGTTTTTTAAGTATAAAAAAGAATATAGCCAACTTTGATTCTAACAATTGAAAATATCCGCTTTTGATTCAAACCGCGAGTAAGATAACCGCCTTTGACACCAAATGTCTATAAGATGGCCGTTTTTGATTCCAACATTAAAAACATATTAATAGGGTTGTGCCAAATATAACATCAAGTAACAAAACATTTAATTGCAAAATATTTATAAATGTAAAAACTTTCTTTTCGTTTAAATTTTTTAACAAAGTATGTATAAGCGGTATTAAGACTTTAACAACTTTTAACATTATTTGGCAAAAAAATATGTTGTATTGCTGACTGTACTTAAGACTTTTATTTAGCAAAAAATCTTTTCATGCCTCCGGTTTAAAGAATTTAAATAAGAAATTATACAATTTCACTTTTTTATGAAGAACATTACACATTTTAAGCAAGTTAAACATACAAGCGAGCTAAAAATAGAACAATAAACAAATATAGTACAACTTTCAGTTTTGGGGGTATATTGACATTACAAAACAAGACCAATAATTTGCTCATTCATACAAAAAGTAATATGAAACTACCCGTGGAGTGCAGAATGTTAGATAAACAAACCATTGATTATAGGCAGGATGGAAGTGGCAAAGTACTTTGTATTAATATTATTGTTTTCTTTTTTTTATATATTTGTTATGAATTTTCAAATTGCAGTATTGTATAGTTAGTACAATTTTATTCAATGTAAATGAAAGATTTAAGTCGCCAAAGTAAAGTTGTCCAGTAAAATTTTTTTTATTGTGTTTTTTCTTTGAGAATGTAGTTATTTTGTTTTAATTCATTTTATTTATATATCTGTTATTATATATCTGCCAGTGATATGGTAAAGTAGATAACTGATACTACCACATTTAATTCGCATTAGATTTGTTGCTGTGATAACAGAAAGTGCTCCTTTGTTTTTCTTTTAAATATGTTTGTACTTTTAACTTCTTTGATATTATTTGGTAATTTATTATATATTTGGGCACTCTGAAATGTAATATTTTTTACCATAATTTATTCTTGGGATCCGTAAGATTATGTTATTAGCATTTCGTAATCTTTTTAGCTGCGGATGATCTTTTTTTATGTTAAATGATGTGTTGCTGTGTATATCGCCAGATAAATTTTTCGAATGAGCAAGCATGTTTTAAAATTAAACGTAGTGTTAATATTCATAAGTTTGGTTTCATTAAATAATTTTGATGTAGGTGTAACAAAATCATAATGGAATAGTATTTTTATTAGTTTGTTTTGTGATATTTGTAAGTTATTGAGGTTAGTTTTTGCAGCTGATCCCCAGATCTCGATCAGGTAGTCGATGTGAGGTTTTACTAGAGAGTTGTAAATAATGTACTTTACTCTAAGGGGAAGGCAACGAGCGACACGCCGGAGAATACCAGTAAGAGAGAGAGAGAAGATTTAATCTTCATTATATGAGGTTTCCATGTAAGGTTTTTATCGAGAATCAAGCCCAGATATTTCTCACTGTCTGATCTATTCAGTATAGTGTTATTTATGGAAAGTGGTTTAAAGCTATTAATCTTTTTGTTTTTTGCTGCAAATATTACGTAATGTGTTTTATTCGCGTTTACAGTAAATAAGTTACATTGAAACCAAATATTTAACAGATCAAGATCGTTTTGAGCGCCTTGGACGAGTGTATCAGTTTTGTGACCGAAGTAAAAAAGACAAGTATCATCAGCATATAACGACAGTTCACCTTTGAGTCCGAGGTTGTTTATATTGTTAATGTACACGAATAATAATAAGGGTCCTGGGGTTTGTAATGTCTTACAAACGAAATTGGATATTTAAATGAAGAAAACAACAAAAAATACTACATAAACATTCTAAAATAAACATTATTGAATAACTTCGTTTAAATAAAGTACATGACTCAATCTCAAAATATTGTAACGCAAATAAAATGAGCAATAAAAACAGGTTTAAAGTATATATTGTTATAAAAAAGAACTGTGCCAACCCTAGATCTGTGGACTTACCTATTCCTTTCGGCAATATTCTTTTTCCATTTTTGTGGATCACGTTTGCATTTTCTTATGAAGCTACTGTTGCAAACTTTAGGGTAATTATCCATGTTGCTTAATCCAATTCAATTAGCAATACGTAACCACAAAATTATTTAAAAACAACAAAAACTACAGATGCTAACTCATACAAAAACCATTTTGCGCCATATTGTTTTTCGTCAGAATGCACTGCTGTGATTGGTCAAGTGCACACTATTACCATTTTTGACTCTGACCTACTGCAAGATTGCCGTGTTTGGCACCAAAACAAGATTTTGATTCGTTTTACAATGAATAAAGCCATGTTTGATTATGAGATGTCTCACTGACAGTTCGAATTCAATATTTTTAGTTACTACAAGTACTAATTATACTGTTACTGTTAATGATAGAATAAACGTTTCTATTCATGCGTAAGAACTATTTTTTATAACTATATTATTATTCTTTGGGCACAATGGCAACCAGCCGTCGATATTACGCGAGAGGCTATTACTGCCAATTTCACGTGGTGGAATAGACACGGTATTATTTTGAGATAGTAGGTGTACTACGTAGGCCAGTCATTGAGCTATCTAAAACATTAGAACAACACAGTTAGTACCAACACCAACAGACTCTACTTATAAACCTAATAGAGTTAGTGACATAAAAATATATACACTATTTAACATAGACTATCAACATATTTACAAAGATATATTAAACTGCAGGATATATTTACAGATAATTTTAAGGGTAATAGGCTGGTTAGAGGAAAGGCGGACCTTCATGCTGGTTGGCCTGGGGATCTGGGGGGGAAGAAAATGATAGAGAGAAATCGGGAGGAGGGGGCAGTTGAAAAAAATATGGTCTACTGTTCCATGTTCTGAACCACAATTGCATAATGGGGAGTCACGGACGCCAATCCTGTATAGAAATACAGGAGAGCAACAGTGACCCAACCTTAATCTGCTAATAAGAGAGGTGGTCTTTTTGTTAAATTTCTTGTATCGACAGAACCATGGTTTAACAGGTATAGTGGGCTGGATGTCTCCGTAATGTTTTCCAACAATATTACGGGAGTTGTCCCAATCTGTGCTCCAGTTATGGTCCAGATGAACTGTCAAGCTGACTCATTACCAGCTATACCTGCATGGCCAGGGATCCAGGCCAGCACTATGTTTATGCCCTGAAGGTTGCAGAGGAAAAGGTGGTGCTTTATTTGGAGGATTGGAGGAAATTTGGACCCTAATTGGAAGGAGTTACTTTTGAGCGCTATAAGACAACTCAGGGAGTCGGATATGATTAGGGAATTGTTTAACTTGCACATATTTAACCGCTTCTAAGAGGCCGATTGATTCCCCAGTGAATACACTGGTTTGGGGGGGCACTTGAAAGACAGATGAACCATGAATTTAGGTAGCCACACAGCTACCCCAACACACCCCTCAGTGGCGAGTTTTGAAACATCCGTGAAGATAAGGGTCCAGTCATGCCATTTACTGTTGATGGTGTTGTTGAACAGGAGGTTAGCATAAGGGTCATTTTTGAGGATACCAAAGTCAGTTAGGATTAGAGGGGAGAACACTAGGGATTCATAGGGAAAAGTATAAAGATACTGGGATTCTGATTGGAAAATTGGAGTTGTGGAAGGGACTAGAGAAGAGAGGCTTGCAACAAGCCGGGGGGGGGAGATTTATTATGCCAATATGATGAGTTCGAAAGGGAACTCTGGAGAGAGCCTAGTTTAGGGTGGAGAGGGTGGGTGGAAAGTTGGATGGTTTTTGAAATAATATTGGCAAGGTACTGTCTGCGAAGGTGAAAAGGTGGTTCAACACATTCTACCCTCATAGCATTAGCCGCAGATGACTTCATTGCACTTGGGATAATGCTTATTGACTTGTTCTGAATTTTATCAAGGGTGACAAGACCTGCTTTGTTACAAGAGAAATGAGCAATAGTCAATGACGCTTCTAACTAGGGCATTGTAGAGGAGTTTTTGAGAGTAAGGGTGGGAACCCCACCAGGCACCTGACAGACAACGAAGAATATTAATATTAAGCTCGCATTTCCTGGCTGCATAGCTACGATGGGGAGAACCAGTCAGTTTAGAGTCAAAAATAACTCCAAGGAACTTGACGTCTTGAACAATTGGGATTGGATGGTTTTGGAAAGAAATAGAGGGAGGGCAATAGGTAAGGTAGGCAATAGGAAGATAAGGTGAGATTATGAGAGTGGAGCCAGTTGCCTAGATATGATAAAGCAATGTTTAAAGGGCTGGAAGCAGCTTCAATTACTCTTACCCGAAGATAAAGGGCAATATCATCAGCATACTGGAGGATGTTGCAGAATGGGTTAACGGATCTGTCCAGATCCGAAGTGTATATACTATAGAGTAGGGGACTGAGGACAGAACCTTGTGGAAGACCCTGCTATACTATACGAGCTGGAATATTAGCATGCTGATGTCGGATCTGAACAAATCTGCCAGATAGGAGGTTATAGGTGAAGTGTGTCAGTCTCACCGGAATACTCAGCTGGAGCATTTTCTGCCTGAGTAGGGGGAGGTGGACATTGTCATAGGCCGACGAGACATCCAAGAACACTCCCACCACGGATTCATTATCAGCCAAGGCTAATCTTAAATCCGAGGCGAAAATACTCAGGCTGTCCATCGTACTATAACCCTTCCTAAAACCATACTGGGTGAGACTGAGGAGGGAGTGATTTTTAGCAAACCATTCCAGGCGGAGTTTTACTAAATGTTCAGTAATTTTAAGGAGGGTAGGAGCTATTGCAACTGGGCGAAAAGAATCCTTACCGGGCTTTAGGATAGGAATAACTAAATGATGCCTCCAAGAGGAGGGGATATCACCAGTGAGAAAAATAATGTTGATGATGCTGAGGAGAACCTCTTGGAAATGGGAACCTGATTTAGCTATAAAGGAGTGTGGGGGTTGCGTAGGTTGACAATTGTATTGTAATGCGGCGGACAGCGGCCAGTCGCTCGCTGACCGCCTTACGGTTACGCCGAATAAAGTGAACCTATGTTATATTAGCATTTGATTTCCATACCCTATCATAAACTATTGCTAAAGTGGTGACCCTCGACAATTAATCTAAAACAGTGCAATTTAATTTCAAGAAATAAGCAATCAAAAAACAGTGAAAATTTATATACAACATATACTAGACTTTTTATTAGTTGGTGCTGTTTTTTTTTATGTTAATACGGCTAATATGTATCCGGCGCAACACGTACAAACGGGGCCAGCGAGCACTCAACCAGAGCCGCCCAAGTTAAAGAGGCAAGGAGACACTGCACAAGAAACGAGTTTGGCAGCCATTAGTGTCACATCAAAATTGCCAGAGTTTTGGGTCGATATGCCACGATTGTGGTTTGGCCAATTCGAGGCAGTCATGGCACCACAAAAACAGGGTGAAGAGACCAAATTCAACTTGGTCATATCAAAGCTTGGGAGAGATTCACTGCAGCAGGTCAGTGATTTGCTGACGTCTCCACCGGCAGACAACAAATATGACATGCTGAAAGAGAGATTACTGCAGGTATATGAGGAAAGTGCAGAATGCCAATTTCAGAAACTGGTTTCTGAACTGGAGCTGGGTTCTCATAAACCCACACAGCTACTACGGAGGATGAAGGACTTGGGACGAACTACGCAAGTGACCGAGCAGACTTTGAAAAGCCTTTGGTTGTCCAAAGGAATGTCAATGTTAAGGAATGCCGTCAAGGCCAGGGCTAGAGTCATGGAGGCGGTTAAGAGTAAGTTTGAGTTCTTGCATTGTAAAGGGGTTATCCAAGGGGTTGGATGAGGAGAGTAATGGATAGGGAGATGGTAATTGGTCTAGCAATGGGACAAATGGAGGAGCAATTTTGTCAAAAAACGGATCAAGCCATACGGAGGGGTCAGATGACGTAGGAGAAGGAAGGGTAAAAGCGGCAACTCGAAAGCGCTTCAGGGAGCTCCAGACAATTGGGGAAGGCGTACGGGGGCCTAGGCTTTCACAGAAAATGCGCCAGGAATCTCTTTTCTTTTTTTTTAACAGCCTTCTGGCTTTAACCGAAACCCTTTTATAAAGCATAAAGTTTTGTGGGGCCATGGATGAACAGTATCTTGTTTCAGCTACTCTCCTTTCTCAAACCATGTCTGAGCACTCGGAGTCCCACCATGGGGGGGACTCACGATATTTTGGGTCAGGATTTTTTAAAGGAATGTATGAATTTGCAGCAGAGAGTAGACAGGATACGAGAGAATCATAGCAGGACTGGATATTTTCTGGAGTGGGGATAGGGATTAAGGAGGACAGGCGGTTTGTGCTCAGGGCAAAATTGCTCCAGTCAGCCATGTCGGTTTTTTGTTTAAGGAGGGGAGGGAGTTTTTGTGGGATAGGGGTTGAAATGGGAACCGAAAGAATAATGGGATAGTGATCACTACCATGAAGGGAATTAAGGCGGTTCCAGGTTACAGAAAGACTAAGGGAAGGAGAGCAGATGGAGATGTCTACTGCCCCATCACTCTGATGTGGCCCCGCAATGCGTGTAGGGCGGCCATCGTTCAACACACAGAGAGTCCGGTCATCAATGACATCCGCCAAACACCTACCCGGTGCATCATCCAGCGCGGAGCAATGTATACCCCATAGGCTATGATGACAGTTAAAGTCCCTCAGGATGATAATGGGATGTGGGATAAGTGAAATAAGGGAATGAAATTCATGTATCAGCGTAACTGTGGGGTTGGAAATGCAGACAGAAACAAGGGAGAAGTCGAAAATTTTAACTGCTACAATGTTTATAGAGAAGGAATGGGGAGGGAGTTGAATAAGGGAGTAAGGGGCTGAGCGTTTCACCAACAAGGCCGCACCTCCAATATGGTCTGACCTGTCATCCCTGAGGCAGGCAAAACCAGACAGCCGAAACCGGCTGCCCAGGGAAAACCAAGTCTCAGAGATAGCAATAGCCAGAGGATCAAGTCGACGAACCAAATGTGAAAGCTTATGGGTTTTAGGGCGAAGGCTCCTACTGTTCCATTGGAGCAGAGCTGGCATGGTTAATCAAATTATAAAGTGGGATCAATTTTGTTGCAACGTTGGGCGGTAGGGAACAATCACTAAATCTGGAGATATTCACGAAAATGGTAGCAAGTTGTTCAATGAGATTATCATTTTCGGGTTCACTGTATGGATTTTCTAATGCACAACCAGGAGTAGGAGATGGAGGATTGTAGTTATTAACTAATTCCACATAGGCAGACTTGTCATACCCACGGGAAAGCGGGGATCTAGGTTTTGGTGAAGTAACTACAGTTTTTTTATATGACTTAGATGATGAAGTGGGGGGTGAGAGACTTGGGGGAGGGGCTTTCAAAGTATCAGCAAAGGATTTACGGACAGTAGGAAAGCGAGATGCTGCTTCCTGAAAGGAAATGCTGTCTTGAGACGTAGCCAGTTTTATGGACTTCTGGCGGGAGGCGGGGACAGGACTTGTCAGTGGCCAGGTGGGGGCCTGAACACTGAAGACAAGAAGATTTGTCAATGGGTACCAGGTATGAATCACCTGAGTGGGGTTGTGCACAACGAAAACACCTTTGGGAGGAACGGCACTGGGCTTTAACATGTCCAAACCAGCAGCAATTCAGGCATTGTATAGAGGGGAGGATGTATGTCTCGACGGGAAGAGACGTGTTAAAAACGAGGACTCTTAGGGGTAGGACTTGGCCAGAGAAGGTAAGTACAACAGAACCAGTTGGGACCCACGTTGGGCCAGAAGGATTAACAATTTTTCTATTAAGTCGGCGGGCTTTTAAGATTAAGCCATATGACTGGGATGGGGAGACTGCTTCTACCAATTCTTCCATTGACCATGTAGTAGGGACATCGCATACTAAGCCCATTCTAGTAATATTGTAGGAGGGGATTGTGGGCACATATTTGTGAGAAGTAAGGTGTTGGCTATTTAAAAAATCATTGGCAGCAGCAGCGCTTGTAAATTCCACCGACACGCAGTTGCGGCCAATGCTCTCAACACCATCACTTTTTATATTTTTAAAATTGCTAGTGAAAAGGAACCTGCTGAAAAGTTTGTTTAGAGTCGTGCCAGAAGCCGGGTGCGATTCGTCTCTAGACACATGGACAAGGAAGGGGCCGTTATCTGCATCAGTGTATTCTTTTTTGGCAGACAAGCTAGAGTGTACGTAAACTGATTGTATGGAAGAGGATGGATCAATTGAAGTTTTTTTTGTAACAGATGATTCGGGAACGTTCGAGGGTCGTTTTCTAGAATGGGAAACAGAGGATGGAACATCTACTAATGCTTCATTGCATGCGTAGTAGGATCTGGGGGCTTAGGCGGAATATAATCTGCCTCCGTTGTACTCCACAATTAATTAAAACTGCAAATAATCTATAATATACAGCTTACCAAACCAGAACAACACAAAACATACACAAAAACACGAAATAACTCAATGGAAAAATATGAACACCACGAAATTAAGCAAAACACGTGTTTACAACACAACGCTCACTGGACAGCCGTTCATAACTATATTATTTATTATTTTATTTTGCGATATAAAATGACCTTTTAAAATTGACATGGCTATTCGTTTCAACAAACTCGAAGAGCGAGATGTAATATGATTTTGTATGTGGTAGTAAAAGAGACAACGCTATAGAGTTTCGACAATTTACGTACTAAGTCACGTACGCTCGCGACCAATTAGTGCGAAGCAACGTCACGAAGTACATAGGTATCTCTTTCTTACAACAAGTGAACCGTTTTATTCTTTCCTTCTCCCACAAATTATATTACTGTATCTATCGGGTCTATAGTTACGTTGACGCCGTTTTTTATGCGATAATGTTTGGGTATGACTTGTCTATATGTAATATGTCATTGTTTAATAGCAAGTCTTGTGTTAAATTTTTGTTAAGAGTATAAATGAAACGTTATACAATACCTGAACTTTTTCTTATGCCTTCTTTTACTTGTACCTGTTTTTGAAGACCTTATTATAGGTTTAGGCTTAAGATCTTTATTTCCCATAACAGAAATTTTACATTTAACTTACGAGCGCACAAACAAACAAAGTAATTTTAAATAATAAAATTTTTAAATATAATTATTAAAAGTCAAAATAATAATGCTTTTCAACTAAACCCTAAAATTTGCGGTTTTGTCAATATTTTACCATCATACACAACTAATTTGTTACTATTACAGAATTTGTGAGATTTATTGACAGATGATTAAACAAAATTCACAAAAGGACTAAATAGATGCCGTTAGCCAATAAGTGTTATTTTTCGTGATGATTGGTCACAGTCTGCATGACTGGCCAGCGCTATCTACCGCCTTTCACAGAATTAGATTTTTTTTAAGTTCAGGCTTTCTGAAAATAACCTACTACTTACTTTCTCTAACTTCTACATAATAATTTTTTTTTGACGTCAAACGTTATAAGACAATATTTTAATCTAGTACTTACTTTAAAAATAAGTTAGCAGAATAGTTCTTTCCTAAACGAGCATAAAATTATTTGAAAAATTTAAGTAACTTTTCGTTTTATCCAGCTTTTTTTTATGTGTTGTTGTGACCAATCGATGACGTAAGCTAACACGCTTACCACCTTAAATGTTACTATCTGTAATGTCGGTCAAACAGTCTCGGTTTGCGTGCATACAGTCTCGGTTTGCGTGCGGATTCGTTCGCACGTCGATCGCAGACGCATTTTCCGCTTTCTAGTCCCCGCACTAGTTGAGCACCCCAAATTTCACGGGTCGTTTTCACGACTCAGGTTTTCGTACCGTATCTCCTAAATTTCACAGAAACGTCGTTTTCACGACGAATCTTCGTTCGTCGCCTGCAGCCCAACGTCGCCGACCTGCGTCGCCGTCGCCGCTCCGGCTAGCTCTGCGTTCCAGGACTTCGAGTCTTCGTGTTCGAGTAAGTTATCCGCGTCGTCCCCAACCCCCCTACTGCGTGTAGGGAGGTTTTAGGAAGTTAGTCATCCTTGATAGTTTCATAGTATATATATTTATATATTGTTGTCCCTCCCCAACCCCTTCGCAATGGTTTCCCTAAGCACTGAGGAAATTCTAGATCAGTTGATCGCTGCTCACGACGCTAAAAGCGCTTATTGCACCCCTCATATGATTCGTACACTTTAATCTTTTCTCCCTCACATCGAGGCATTGATTTCCACACTGGTCCTTCAGGCCACCCCCGTCCCTCAGACCCCTCAGACCCCTCAGGTCTTAGGCCCTCCCGCGTCTCCCTCCTCCAGTGATATGGAGTGCGAAGTAGACGCCCCTTCGTGCCGCAAGCGCGTGCCCACGACCGAGTCGTCCTCGGACGCCACCCCAACTGTTCTGAGCCACATTCTTTCACCATTGTTAAGAAGCGCTCTAAGAAGCGATCGAAACAAGCCCCGGCGTCCTCAACGCCAGCCCTGGTGTCTTCAACACCCCCCGCGGCGACTACAACGCCAGCTACCCCGGTGCCTGCAACACCCGCCCCGGCCCCATTAATGTCACTCAAAGTGACTCCATCCCCTACCCCGGCTTCAGTCAAGCCTCAGGTGCCACCACCCGTATTCCTTCGGGAAAAGGGAAAATGGTCCGAGGTTTCGACTTTGTGCAAAGAGCACAAGATTCATTACACCCGAGCGACCAACTCGGGTGAATCAATCAAGATCTTAGTCACGTCGATCGACGATTTCCGAGCCCTAACCAAGCTCCTCTCCGATAAGCAACATGCTTACCACACTTACGCTCTTCCAGAAGAGCGTAAGATCAGAGCGGTACTCAGGGGAGTCCCTTTCGAATTATCAAACGAGGCTATCCTAGAGGATCTGCAGTCCCAAGGCTTCCCGGCACTCGCAGTGCATAAAATGCGCAGCAAGTACGGAAGGCGTCACCCTCTCGCTTTGGTGGTTCTCGCCAACGTCCCCAAGTCCAGGACGATCTTCAAAGAGGTCAGCATCATATGCGGCCTCTCTGGCATCTCAATCGAGATGCCTCATCGCCGCGGTCACCCCGGCCAGTGCCACCGGTGCCAGTTGTACGGGCATGCGGCGGCCAACTGCGCCGCCCCGCCCAGGTGCGTAAAGTGCCTGGTCCCTCACTTCACTAAGGAGTGCAATCGCACTCCTGAAACTCCCTCTCCTCCCGATTGCGTGCTTTGTGGCCAGTCCGGCCACACCGCAAATTACAGGGGCTGCCCTCGTGCACCCCGTTGTTTGCGTTCTAATTCTCAGAGGGCGGCACCCAAACACGCCCCGCCCCTTTCTCAGGAAAATTTTCCACCGCTGCGTAGCCGGGTTCCTCCGGCTGCAAAGCCCACTCAGCCTAAGCCTGCTCCAGAGAACTGGAGGCAGCGCCCCGCTACATTAGCAAATCCCATCCCGGCTCCTCGCCCATACAATCCTCTCCTCAACCCTCCGTAACAGACGATATGCGTATCGTCTGCGACGTTATCAAAGATTTTGATGTTAGAGAAATTTCAGTCTTAGACCGTAAACTTAGGGCCTCACGTTCTCCGACAGAGCGACTGCTAGCTCTGGCGGAGCATAGTTCCCTTCTCAATTTATTATAGGTTCATTTAAATGAATTGATCCCTAAGTCAAGCTTCGGCCGACCTCTGCGCAGCCCCGGCTTCACCGGAGGCTGCCCAGAACGGCCACCAACTCATGTCCCTTTGAGCACCTTCAGTGCAACTTCCACATCCGGCGGAAGACCTGCTAGCGGGTCTCCGCCAGCGCGCCCAACTTCCCAACGGGTGTCGCTTCCGATGAAGGCTAACGGTAAAATTTTACTACAGCCAAAGAGGTGGGTAGGTGCCCTGGTAGGGGTAGGTGTTCTGGTGAGCCCCACATAACCCCCCGCAGAAGACGGTATTTTCCTGCGGGCGGTATGCATGACGCATCTTCCACCTCCCTCCCGTGAGGTGTCGCTTTGGCGGCATAAAAAAAAAAAAAGCTGTAATGTCTAGGATTTAATTTAAGTACCCAGGCTACCAAGTTTCGTACAAAAGATAGGTACAGGTAAATTACTTTCGAGACGTTTTTGCATTTGCAGTAGTACTTGTATATTTACAGGAATTCTAAACTTGAAATTTAAATTTCCTTGTACAGTGAGAAAAAATGGGCTCGTTACATTTTACAATATACAATAATAAAATATATTGACAGTCAAATGTCAATGGTGAATGTCGAATAAATAATAATTATATTTATAAACGTTGATAATTGTTGGGAGGTCTGACTGGTTTTAGTTAATAAACGAATGAATTGATTTTATGTGTGGTTTATTCTTATGGTTTTAATATTAATTGTTCGGTGTTCTTATTGTAAAGTCGTTAATTAAAAATAGTTCCGATGTAAATCATGGTCGAGGAAAGCCTTTGACTTCCCAAACTAAAGATCTTTTGTATAATTTGTACAAATATATCGAAAATGAATAGCAATCCGAACAGTATTGTGTCTGCAGGTCAATTAGTTGCTATATCAACCGGAATATCATTGACTTCCATCAGAAAGGTCCTATCAGAAAGCAAATATCATTCTTCAGAACATGGACCAACTTTTAAATCACCTAAAAAGCAACCAAATCGGAAGCCTACGATTAAAATGGATGTATAATAGACAATCACAAGTAATCCGGAAAACGATTCACAACTTTCACATTACAAATACAGACATTCCGACGATAAAATTAAAAAATTAATTACATGCAAAATTTAAAGAAGAAATAGATTATAAAGGTTATAGTTGCAAATTAACTATCTCTTAAAAATTGCAGAATATCGTGAACAAAATCGACCAATTGTTTTTACCGACGAAACTTATATACATACATTACATACCCTCTCAAAGGCTTGGTCAGATGGGAGCACTTTTGGTTTAAAGCAACATGTTTCAAAGGGCAACCGCTTGATCACCGTACATGCCGGCGGAATGGATGGTTTTGTACCGAATGCCTTGCCCCTGTTTAAACCCAACCAAAAAATTGGTGATTACATGAAAATTTGAATTATGATAATGATTTGAAGTGGATTTAAACTTAATTGTGTTCTTGTTGTTGATAATGCACCCTAGCATAATTCAATTCAAAATCATGCACCGAATTCTAATTCAAAAAACAGCAATTGATTGACTGGCTGACGTTTGGAATATTTAACATTCATGGAACATGCTTAAGCCTCAGTTATATAAACTGATTTTAAAAAATAAGGCGAGATTTTGTAGTAAACAAATTATAGTTAACACAAATAATTTATCGGCAAAAATGATGAGTGCGAAATGTCTGGAGTTGAAGAAATTTAGAATTAAATTTTTATATTTTAATATTATTAGTTCTATGGAAGTAATGTGAATGTGAATGTCATAATATGTGAAGTACCTGGCTATAAAAATTATTAAAAAATATAAAAGTATTGGTTTATTTATTTATGTGCTGACTGTACACAACTACAAATGCAAAAGCGCCTCGAAAGTAATTTATCTGTATGCGTTTGTGTTTCATCTTACCTGGAAAGTGACGAAAAAAACGGAAATGTTACCCGCCTATCCAAGAGATATCTTTTCTCACAATTTTTAAAAATACCAATACATTTACAGAAATACATATTTAATTGTTTACTGTATACAGGGTGGTTTTTTGAGAAGGGCGGTGATGGCCAAATCCACAACGACGAGGGTTAGGGAAAAGTCGTGAAAGGAGCCATGCTCTCGATTTATAAGAAAACAATGACTGCATTTTGATTTTTTTCAAAACTCTTTTACTTTTGACGGAAACGGACCCGAATGATTTTTCAAAAAATAATTATATCCTGTATTGTTGAACCAATGGATTCTGTTGCTGAAAAGGATCAAACTTTGCACATAAACGTTTAACTAAAAATGCAAGGAAATAGCAAATTTTCACTATTTTTTATTTTTACACGGAAGAAAACACACCTTCTATTCAAACTTTTTGGTCGTTATGTGTGAAATTCAATTGTCTTAGTAGCGCGATACTAAAAAATCAAAAAAATAATTCCATTAATGTTTTTTCGAATAATTGTTTTGTTTCGAATTGAGTTGTTTGTGTTGGTTTACAATAAAAAGATCTTTCTAAGAATGTATTTATCAAATAGTGAACAATTTGATTTGATGGAGGCCTATTTTTTAAATAGTAGAAGCATAGTTCGCGCACTGAGCTGGTATCAAAACAAATACCCACAGCGCTCTTACGCTCGGAAAAAGTGCTTAGAACTATGGCAAGTGACTTAAAAGCGACTGGAAAATCCACGAATCGTCAACAAGGATTTAGAACTGGCAATATTGACGTTTTTCGAATCATATCCGAGTGCTTCAACTCGTGAAGCAGAAACGAACCCTCAAGTTTCCCGGAGCTCTTCTTCAAAAACATAAATACAAGTGCTATCGTTAAGGACGAGTTGTTCAAAACTTTCATCCAGGTGATAATGAAAGGTGTCTGGAGTTTTGCCACTGGCTTAAGGAAGAAATGGATTGGCATCGAAATTTTTTGTTTAACATCTTATTTTCCGACGAAACAAACTTTTCAAATAAGGGAATGTACAATCGGAAAACTGCACATTACTGGTCTCAAGAGAATCCATTGCGTACACGTGAAGGACATCCCCAGATTAAATTTTCGTTTAACTGTTGGTTTGGAATCCTAGAAAGCAGGATTAATAAAGGAGGAAATTGGAGGAGGAAAAGGAGGAGGAATTAAGAAAGGAGGATTTTATAAAGATTTACAACGGCACTTTAAATGCTACGATGTATGTCGAAATTTCAAACAACGTGTTTCCAGAAATGGTGAATTTGCCAATAGCCAGGATACGGGATCTGTATTTCCAGCAAGACGGGGCCCCAGCTCATAACAGCCGTGTGGTTAGAAATATGCTGAATGAACATTTTGGGGATAGATGGATTGGCACTCATGGTCCGGTGAGATGGCCGGCAAGATCATCCAATCTTACACCACTTGATTATTTCCTATGGGGTCACGTCAAGAACGAACTTTACAAAGCTCGTTTGAAACATTTGAGAGCCTACAAAGCTTTGCTTGATATTTTATCGAGGATAAATACTGTCATGGTATCTAATGCAGTAAAGTCTCTAGAGAGACGTACTTATGCATTATGAGAAACTTATGCATTGGAGTCAATGGAAACCATTTTGAGCAACTTATTAGTTAGGTAAAATTGAGATACTAAAAGTAAATCGTAAAAATTTGCTATTTTCTTTCATTTTTTCTTAAAACGTTTATTTGCAAAGATTGATCCTTATGAGCAACAGAATCCATTGGTTCAATAATACAGGATGTAATTTTTTTTGAAAAATCATTCCGGTCCATTTCCGTCAAAAGTAAAAGATTTAAAAAAAAAATGCAGTTATTGTTTTCTTATAAATCGAGGGCATGACTCCTTTCACGACTTTTCCCTAACTCTCGTGGTTTCGGACTTAGCCATCACCGCCATTCTCAAAAAACCACCCTGTATTAAGACGAATAACAATAGATCTGTTATAAACTAAAATCTGCCAATGAAATGTGTCCAGTGATAGCAGTTTTCGTCGTCCGGTGTTCAGTGCGCAAACAAACTTAATTTGTTTTGATAAATTAGTATGAATGTTCCGAACAGTATTACTTTATTTATTGTCTTAGTTAGTTCAGGACAAATATTTACAACTAAACACTTTACTATCTAATTAGAAGAAAGTTTGAAAAAAAAAACAAAAGTAAAATTTGTCGGTCTCATCGCAAACCGAACTTCCAGAAAATGTTAATAACAGGTACAAACATAGCTAAAAACTCCAATGACCAATCAGTAAAACCAGATTACTTCTCCACATTTATTTACAAACTAAAAATACAATATAAAATCATAATGTGATATTATTTATACTAAAATCATGCGGTCTTAGTCGTAGATTTAAATTGTATGAACTATGTGTTGTTTGCAAAGGTCCACTGTATCCACCAATCAACGCGCATGACCCATATCCATTGTCATTGCCAGCACCGTATCCCATGCTTGGTGTAACTAGCGGATTCGAATTTGGAACGTATTGTCTATTCATAAGGCTATAATCATTTTGGTATAAAGAAGCGTTAGGAATCGGTAATCCAAGGTTGAAATTCAGGTTATTTGCCTGGAAGTGGTGTAGCCATGGTTCTTTATTGCGCATCTCTTGTCTGTGGTCAGTCTGATGTGGGATTCCGATTGGCACTGGAATGGGCTCCGGTGAGCTATGGGTGGTTGAGTTTCTGTGGCTGGAAAGCGCTGATCGTTCATTTCGGCGGAATTTCGCTCTGCGGTTTTGAAACCAGACCTGGAGGAAATTTATTTTTTTAATTATTTATAATTTATTTAATTATGTAAATTATTTCAAAAGAATTGTAATCTTAAACAAACGCAGTAAACTAAACAGACCTCCAAAATTAACATACGTAGATACCTATACAAGGGCCACTTTCGCAGCATTGAATTAGCTAGCACTAGGTTAAATATTGCTTTATGTCTCTATCAATTGAATAGAACTACGAGTACAACGAGACGAAGGGACATTTTATCTAACTGACCGCTAGTAAAGACCTGAGCTAGTGGGCCCAAATATAAAAAAAAAACCTGTGATATCTGAAACATAAGGGGGCCACAGGTGAAAAGATAGAGATACTATTTTAAAAAATATTTATGAAAAACTTTATCAAAAATTACCTGAACTCTAGCTTCAGTTAAATTGACTCTCGTCGCCAAATCTTCTCTAACGAACGCATCAGGATAATGCGTCTTCTCGAAAACCTTCTCCAAAGCTGCAAGCTGCTGGCTCGTGAACGTTGTCCTATTCCTTCGAGGCTTTTTCCTTTCATCAGCTTTCTCTTTTTCATCGTCCGTCTCCTTAGTGTCTCTCTCTTTCTCTCCTTTTGCGTCAGTATACTTGCGTCTCATGTCTTCGTAGGCTATGTAGTCTACAGGTTTCATATATCGGGGGTCTTTGGAATACCATGCGAGATCGTTTTGGTAGGACGGGTCGTAGCTGTTCATCTGTCTCCCAGCTGTCAAATGATGGAGTCGTAAGAGGCTGTCTTCGTGGCATTTGATCATTTGGAACAGATTGTGGTTGTCAGGGTAGCTGCTTGGATTGTATGCTGCTTGAGACTTGGAATCGTATTTCGAGCTATCTTGGCGTGGTTGGACTTGGGCTTCTACAAAGAAATAAATAAATAATTACTATAATTAATCAGTTGTAGAGTTAATTTTGTTCAGGTAGAGCTGTTAAATGGATCCTTTGCCGGTAGGTGTTTCGTAATAATTCGGAATGCGTGAGCGCACGACACGTTTGTGTATCCTAAAATACGCCTGATTTTGTATGTACTAAATATACACGTATAATATATTTAAATATATACTTATGAATCCTAAGTATATAAATAAATGAAGTACAAGAAGCTTTCGCTAATTTCGTAAAAAGTTTCAATTAACTTATCCACTTTTCCAAGTAATAATAAAAATAGCAGGCAAATGAAATTGTTGGCAAAATTAAAACAAAATTCGAAAACGAAGTAAATGTGCAGTTGTTGATGTCATTGCTTTTAATAAATAGAAAAATAAAACGGTGTTAAAATAAAATAAACAGAGACACCATTGTATAAGCCGTAGCTTTGCGGTCTGGTCTATAGATCGTTGTTCGGCAAACGCGCCGCGTGCGCACCACTATCGCTTACAGGCATCGCGCACACGTGGAAAATGTATTCATGCTTCTCTGACTTTACAGAGGAGGTATTTACTGTATATATTTAATAGAAGCTTAGAGTCTGCTGGTAGAAATTTCCTAGCAAATAAGCATTACCCTTGTACCTATACTCTCTGATTGTTTTTTATTGTGTGTGTACATAAATTTTGGTAGGCAAGGGACCTTATGTGTATAGGAATATATAATGCTTTCTTGATATACTATTTTAATTTGTTTTAGAACAGAAGTTGCATGCAGTTTTACTATCAGATCCTCTCGGATTCCTTGGATAAATCATAACCTATGACTTCTGGACAAAGTTCTTTATAATTCACACATATTTTATTACTTATTAGTCCTTATTAACCTTTATGTAGGTAATTACCCAGGATGGAATGTTTTAATTAGGTTGGGTGATGCTTTAATATTAATTATATTACGTTAGTTAAAAAAATAACAACTTTTGTGCATTTAGTATGTAACTTGTACCTACAGTATAGGCTAATATGTTATGTCTCGTCTGTCAGTATGAATAGCGTCTTCTCCGAACCGAGTGCTCGTTAAATCTAATAGGCAATAAAATGGAAATAATTAACTACAACGTGATGGTAGCACATACATAATACAACTGGGTTTCGACCGGGCTTCAGGGACCTGGCCGGACAGCTAACTCCATCGAAATTTGAGCATTAAATAACACAAGCTTTTCGGTCATATTAACGCACTATTAAGAATTTCAATAGTTTACAAGTTTATTGAGCGAAATAAAATTTTTCGATAAAGGTATTTTACTAATAATGTAGGAAAGGCCATTATGATTTATATAATCAAGGGATGGATGGGAGTCGAGATAGTGTCGGTAATTATGGGCCGATTTCGATACTGCCAGTTCTTTTATAAGTAAAAAACATCGTCAAGAACAGACTCGTTCCTTATCTCGAAAAGTATTTCTTGCTTTCTAAAAATCAGTCTACTGACGACGCACTTTTTTTAAATTTCTAGACAAACACACCAGCTGTATAGCCCCAAAAGAAGCTAAACTTGTGTTATGGATAATCACACAGACGGTTTAGGTAGAATAATCATACATTAATAAATATCAACAACCATAACAAAAATCTGTGTTTATCACACAAATGAATGCCCCGGCCAGGGTCGTACCTGGGACCTCCAGCATAACAGGCAGGGCTAGTACCCACTCGCCACTCAGCCGTTCTTTAGTGACATAGATTCAAATCTCCTGGAAACGATATAAGTTCTATGCTCTCTTCCAGTCCCTACTTTCTTACTCACATATTGTGTAACATCTTGGCAGTGCCGTAAAACAAAAATAATAGATCAAACGATTTCCTCAACGAATCCTATTAAAAAATAACACCATCTTACTTTTCGTTCATATTTTTATAACGATGTCAACAACATTTTGAATCTAAATATTTTAAGTCGGTTTTATCCTGGTTTTTATCTCTACACTACGAACAGACTGAATCCTAGCTGTTCGCGCCCCTACTGGTCGCGATAGCAAAGATACATTGCTACCGTCTTGCTTCATTCGCACAAATCTTTTATTTTTATATTTTTTGATGTATCAAATGTACTTGTAAAAGAAGTTGTTAGTCTTGCAATGGAATATGAAGTCGCATATAAGTGTTCTCTGCATTTTAATTTTAATAATTACTTGAAGTCGTAGATTCCAATCGTTTACACTCGCTGACATCAATAGAGTAATGAATTCACATAATTCACACATACACATCAACAATCTACACTGACAATCACATTTACTCACGAACGTTCAAAACCTAAGAAGGAATTAGTTATATGTAAAGTAACTTTTTTTTTTTCTTTCTTTTTCTCTCAAAGATACTTATACTGGATTAGTCAAAATTCGATCCGTTCCTTTTCGAGGCTTAAAGAAGAGCTGATAGTGGCAAATTTATTGTATGTTTTTATTTTTAAGAAACGTAAACTGTTGTACCACAATGAAATGC
This sequence comes from Marasmarcha lunaedactyla, assembly GCA_923062675.1. Taxonomy (NCBI): domain Eukaryota; kingdom Metazoa; phylum Arthropoda; class Insecta; order Lepidoptera; family Pterophoridae; genus Marasmarcha; species Marasmarcha lunaedactyla. Next base: position 5,982,776 of record OV281342.1, on the reverse strand, counting down.
GAATGTCGTCTGCGAAAACTTCGCGCATATTTTTTTTTGAAACCGTGGCTTTCAGTTTGAGCAAGACCTATAAATTTGTACTTTGAACAGGTCTTGGTTTGAGTTTTCTCTTAATATTGGCACGATTTTGTCAAATCAAATCAAATTAAATTCATTGCCTTATAGGTAGTAACAAAAGGAGTTATCAAAATTTACAATGTATAAAAGTCCCTCACACAACAACTGTACAACAGCATGCAATATTACATACAAGCAGATTAAAAGCTAACAAATTAAGATCCAACATATAAATAACATGTTTAGGTAATATGCAACACAATAACAACCAATTACTTTATATTTTACATTGCCATCAATAGTTTAAACATTTGATTTAAATAAGAAAAACTAAAACTAAATAATTTAGCCACGAGATAAAGTTACTATTTTTTTTTTTTTTGGATAGATAGTCACTATTACACATATACAACACTATTAAAACACTTCTCAATTAACCAAGTTCTGAGAGTAAATGAATGATAAAAGAAATGATGAAAGGTAGTACAAAAATAACCTACTAATAGTCAGTATATCAAATTAAAGGCCAATAAATATAGATTACATATATAGATCTACCTACCATTGTAAGATATTTTTCTAAAATATATCTTTTCCCCGATTTCTTTAGGATTCACTTTAGTTAATTCATTCAAAAAAGAACTTGACTGTCAAAACTAATCCGCCAATAACGTCCATTACTTGTGGGTTCATTCGACATCGTTTTGTTACTTTTTTTGACATTGACATTGCTACATTCAAAAGAAAACAACATGGTAACCTATGATTGATTTTTCGCAAATTATTTATTATTTTTTACAAGATTTTTAGATTAAAAATTAGGGAAGTTTAAGGGGGAAAAAGTTACTCATGAGTTAATCTTTCATGCGTACTACTGACCATTAGCAGGTCAAAATCTTGACCTTCATCATCAAAGTTTGACCATCATCTTTAATTCACGCGACGGCAAACATTTCATTTCTTCTGGTAAATGGTTGAACACCCTTGCTGACATTGCGAGGCAGTTTTTGTTACAGATTTCAGTTTTTATATTTGGCAGACATATTGTATCAAACATGGGGTAACTTGTGTAAAATGTGCAATATTCTCTCTGTATTGCAAATAACTGAGGGTGTGTTTTTACAAATACACATATTTCAAAGATACGAGTATGTAATGCTGGGAAGTGTTAATAATTGAAATGATTTAAATGAAGGCCTAAAGGTTGTCCTCAAGCTAACATCAGCTTAAATAGCAATACGATATCTTCCGTAAATTTTTTTGAGGGTTAGGTACTAATTTCTCTTATTTCTAAGAACTTTTGTTTTTAAGTTCAACATCCTTGGAGCTTTAAGACTTCTCTAGCTTAATATTGTATCGAGAAAGCGCTTGTTTGCATCCAGATAATGCGCAACAATATTTTACGATTGAAAGAAATTTCCCTTCTGCCAAAAATTGGGCTCATTTAAAAAAAGAAACCTACTTACAAAGTTGAAAAATTTCAGAAACAAGTCACTACCAGGTAGGGTGTTAACATGACAAAACCGATCACAAATAAGTTCTACTTTTATCTCCCGAAAGGAAAATGTCGATTTTCCAATGACCTTGTACAAATTGTATTATCTAAAGGTAAAAAATTTTATGTAGTTTCGATGCAGGAGTCACAGTGGCTTGCCACTCACAACTCACAACAAGTGGACATTATAAAAGTTACCATTGTCGAAAATCACGTTTTGTATTTGTTTAAAGAATTTATTTCTGTGTAATTCATAATTGGATCGATGTCCATGATTGGCTTCAGTACCTTACTTAGAAATACAGCTTATGCGTGCAACATTGTAAAGATGAAGAGACCTAATGAGTAATTAAACTGACGGGCCTGGTTTTTTATTTATTTATTACTAAATTGTACAGAAACATTACATGTTCCTACCGCTTGCAGCAATTGCAGACAGAAAGTAAATAAATAAAAAAAAATCTCAAATCGCGTTTGTAACCTAGTCAACAAGGTAGAGCGACATCAGTTCAAATAACTTCATTTTAAAACTTTTAACATACTTATATTAAATATTCGTGTACTTGCATAAAATTGTATCATCTACTACTACTAGACGGCCTGTTTGGTGTGGAGGTAATTAGCCTTGCCTTCCATGCCAGAGGTCCCGGGTTCGAATCCTTGTAGGGGCAGATATTATATTATATTGGCTCTCTAGTCATGGATGTGTATGTATGTTTATTTAAGTTTATTTCTAATATTTATATATAAAAAAAATGTGTGTTTATATATTTCTGAAGTTTATTTATCCGTTATCTAGTATCCATAACACAGGTTCTAAATGATACTTAATTTGGTCTAGATAATGTGGTGTGCTTGTTAGAAATATTTATTTATTAATATATTTAGTTTTTTTTTGTATGTGTTTTGTTATTTTTCCCCAACTTTTTGCGCTAATTGTCTTGTTTGTGTGTCTTGCATTTAGTTTGTCTAGGTGTAGGTACATTTTTTCGATGACTTATAAAGAATAAACAACAAATCATAAAAAGAAATACATGTTTTTGCGACAGTTAAGGTAGCATACGATTCAAATTAAGATCTTAATAAATTTGATATTCTAATTATTATTCCACGTATTTATGAAATACGTTTTTAACTACGCTTAGTTACTACAATATGTTTATTCCTCACCTTTGTATGACAAAAATAATTTGTAGTAATATCGCGAAGGTAGGTAGGTTTGTTTTACGGAGGGCTTTTCCGAATTTTTATATATACAGAATCTCCAGAAAATAAGGGATTGTAAAGATAAAATTTTAAGCCTAGCGGTAAAGAAATATTATAGTCGCTTACCCTGTGCTTACTGACCATTAAATTGTATTGCGAAGAGTCTTACCTTTACTTGTATCCATCCCGAACAGAACAAAAAGTTACAAAACTTTTGCAGTAATTTGTATTATTAATCTAATTAAAAATAAAATCGAATTAAACACAAACAATTCGCAAGAAACCTCAGTTGTCTGGTTCAACTTGCATCAAATTAGGTAATTGTTACTAATTCACTATTTACTTTATTAAATTACTTTATTTAATTAAATAATTTGACTAACTCGGACTAATGTGCGAACTAATGGAGAACGTATCGTGATCTGGCTTCTTTGCCAGATCATCCCAAAACCAACATGTGTGGCGAAAATACTTTTTAATGAACACACCCATGATTTTAACATTCAACTTTTGAAAACACCCCTAATAATACAGTGATAAAATTCAAGTTAGCGGAGCAACAGAATGTTTCTTATAAGATAGAAAATGTACAATAACTTTTACGCCTAATGGAATACGACTCAAATTATAATAAACATAGTTGCAATAAGAAAAACCGCAACGCTAGGCGGAGCTTGCCTTAACCCGCCCTATTAAAAAAAAGCAAAACGCGAGAGCGGAAAACAATTTTGGCGGCAATAATTGACATGTCACAGTTTATTATTTATTAGAGTTTAGTAGAAAATGAACAGAAACTTGTAAATCAAGTAATTGGAGTTGAAAAGTTTATGGTGCCTGGTGTGTTCGGATGCGGATGGGCGAATTATAACTTTATGAGATACTTGACTACGAAATTAGAAACAGATACCAAACTATTTTTGAGAAGAGTAGTTACAAATTATACGGCCGCGTGTTGTAGTGGATAGTAGCCTTGCCTCATACGCCGGAGGGCAATGGTTCGAGTCCTGGTCGGGGCATTCACTTGAGTGATGAACACAGTAGCTTGTTCTAGGGTCATGGTCATTATATTCTCTATGCATGTTTATTCTGGGTTCTTCCCAGTTCGCTGTATCCATAACACAAGCTCTGCTTACTTTGGGGCGATACAGTTGGTGTGTACGTCTGGGACTTAATTATTATTTAATATAATAATAATTATTATTAGATATATCTGACGTTAACTTAGTGGCTTAGTTCCGCGATCAAAGAGCTTAAGATCAGAGAGAAAAAGAAACTAACTCATACCTATATGCCTGGGCCCAGGTTTTTTCAAAAATAACAAAATGAATGTTTGTCTACAGAGAGATATGATAATGTCATAATCGAAAGTTTCACAGCATTTGGCAATCTGAAAGTGAAGTTATTAAGTATAACTTGAAAATCTGGAATGAAAAAATAAGAAACAGCGGATACTTAACGTTGTACGAACTTAAGCTGTCGACGATTGGGAATACCGCGTACCATCGGACGGTAAGAGCTTGTTCAAATATATATATACTAGTCTATCAATACATTTTATCAAATCCATGTGCAATTGTTAGAATTAATTGACATATCGTCGGGGATAGTGCAATAGCGCGTAACTAGCTCAGGTAAATACAGCGTATCTACCACATGTAGCCATAATGAACTTTCTCGCAAGCGTAATCTTGACGCTGATTGGCACCCGCTCAAAACACCTAATTTTCAAATCCTCCAATAGACAAATTATAAGCTAGTATTCCAATTCGTACATTGGTACTACTATATTGTCAGGCTTGGAAAATACATTTTATTTACTTCCTGTAAAATATGTTTTATGACACATACCTACGCGGTATTTACCTGAGCTAGTTACACGCCTATGCACTATCCCCGACGATATGTCATTGTGTATTAGGACTTGTCCTACAGCTGTGATACTGAAATAAATGCAGAAAAAGCGCAACATTTTTAGGTATATGTTTTTTGTAAACTCATGAAATGTTTTTCATTTCTCGTAGATATGTAAAATTATAAAAAAAAAGTAAAAGGCGTATTTTTTTAAATTTAATATAATAATAATAATCCCCAGACAAACACATCAACTGTATGGCCCTAAGTAAGCACAGCTTGTGTCATGGATGACCACACAGCGAACTGAGGGGGAACCTAGAATAAACATACGAATTTGTGGATAATTAATATCAACAACCATGACCCAAGAACAAATATCTGTGTTCATCACGCAAATAAATACCTAAGACTCAAACCTGGGACCTCCGGCGTATGAGGCAGGGCTACTAACCATTACGCTTCTCGCAAAAAAATTAAAAACATAAAAATTTTCGTTTCACATATATTTTGAACTTTCTTGCTTCGCAGATCTTTTTTTGTAGCTTTTTTTTATTTTTTTATACGATTACAGAAAAATATAACCGACTTTTTAAACGAACTTTCATTTTGTTAACTCCGTCGACTACCACTCGCTTCCTCCTTTGAAAGAAAGCTTTGAAACAGTGACGCGTGGAAGCACATCGCATTCTTTTTTAATGAGATAAGGACAGACAATTATAATGTTAATACTTGCCTAAGTTTTAGTATAGTGATAACACTAAGCGAAGAGACAGGGAAACAAAAAAAAGTAACATGTATAAAATAACATAATTAGTCGTTGAAGACAATATGATTTACTGAATGTATTCATAGAACTCACTCCTTTTATACAACAGACTAGACGAAGGAATAGTTTTTAAATAATTTTATGATTCTTCGCAAATATAAGCTTTAAAAAGTAGGTTCAGACATATGGAGGCCTACATGGTGGACTGTATCTGGCAATCTTAAACGTAAACTTACTCAAACATGTAAAAAAAGTATAAAGTTCCGTGGAGGTATTACTACCAAGCGAATAAGACGATCGGGGAAAAGTGACTTCCCCTTTCAATCCTTTACTACCAATAAACAAAACAAGTGTTACGAATAAAATGCCACTCAATAGTTTGGTCATTTAGTTGGGTAAATAAACACGAGCATAAAATACCGGAATTAACGATAATAGTGCTGCTATCTGCATCGAAAATAAATGGACGACATTTGACATTCGTCTCGTTGGCTTGGTCACTTAGTAGGTAGTTGGCATGATAAGAATTCTAAAAAAATTAAAATGACTGATTCATGTAATCACTTTCTGAAAAACAAACATGTAAATCCCTTCATCGTAAGCATCAAACTAAACAAAATGTAAAGATGAAATCGTAATGTATAATGATTAGTGCCACATCCTCAGTGGAAGCCAAGATCGTCCGCGACGGGAATAGAACCGGGGACTGTCAGTTCGAATTAACGTGAAATCTTGAAAAACGTACCTATGTGTGTCGCAGATGCCAAGAATACAGGGCATACATCTGCTTTTTAGAAGACTTCAACCTTTAATAACATGTTCCGCGCGAACGAAACTTATAAACGTTAGATAACTGTGTATTTCAAGAAAATTTGTAAACAAATGTTTGCTGTGCAACGTGTCTTTGGGCTGTTCCTAACTGTCAGCATATTTAAACTCCATCTTTTTGAATAATCCTCATAATCTTTATCTTTTTGCGCAAACAAAAACCTTCCTATGCTGCCTAGAATTTGACTCGTTTTAAATTAGGTTGTACTTTTGATAAAAATATGTTAAATATTGGACTATAAATATTTGAGTTTGTTATTTTATCTTGTAATATATAGTATTTTCTATGGAAAATGAGTAATTTTATTTGCATTAAAATAAAAACGACGAAAAGTTCTTCAAGCAAAACAGAAAAAAAATAAGATTCTAAATTCGAAATGAACGCAAGCGCGCGAAACCGTCATGAGCGGCATAATTGAGTTTGACATTTGCGGGCGACGTACGGCTGCGGCGTCGCCGGAACGCGTCTTGTTTGCGTTCCTTGTAACGAGAACTAACAAATCTCATTTTGTCTTCCAATAAAGCTAATGCATTCGAACATGTAGACGGTAAAGACGCAGTAATTTTAATTTAATTTGGCTGCGCCGTAAATGTTACCAAACAGCCAGGGAGAATCGGCGTAAGTAGTTCTCTGGCTAGCTATATACCAGCTATCAAAAACGTGCAATGCCAAATCTAGCCAAATGCCAAATGACAGATCAAATAGAGTAAAATGTTCTCAGTAATAAATTGGACTAACTGAATTTAACAAGCTCCGTGGTTTAACGGTTTATAAATTCGGATGTGATGTCGCAGATCAATTCCTTCCAATGCCTACCTACATGTTTGCAGATATTCGTTAAATCTATTGTTTCGTTAACATAAAAGATATGTACGCCATTTAATATTAGCTAGGCTAGAAAGTCCTAGCTGTTCAGTCAGAGTTCTTGTTAACGCATAAGACGGACTTTCTAAAACACCAACACGTTCTCATATATTCCTTCGAAAGCATTAAATTAAAGAAAAAGGTAAAGGAAAATATTAGAAATATGTATAAAAAGCCTTTTTGGGACTTTTCTTTAGTAGGTTGTACAAAGTTTTATATAAATACTGAGCTAAAGGCGCTCATCTGTACCTAAAGAGCACCGCGAGAGCACGTTAAACAAGACGAGGGCCGCCACACAAAATTAACTTGCATAATTGCATAAGCACACGCAAATATAGGGCGCCGCGTTGAACCTCCTACATCCACCTAGGCACATATTTTAATTTAGATGCATAAACAAGACTGCTTAATGGTTGGTAATAGAGTTCTTTTTGTGGCAGTATTGTGGTAAGTGTCCTACCGTTATTCGCCATACTAACCACGTTGACGAGGATGTGTTGTTGTAAAATGGAGGAAACGGCCCGAAAAGTTACAGAAGCAAACGCAATCCGAGCCTACAGTCATCATACTCTAATTTACATCATCAAATATACCTACCAGTGTACTCGTAAGAACTTAAGTTTACTAAACACCTGTGACGTTTTTTTTTTACCCGGCCCCCGGGGTATTGTGACGGTTGTCTATTTCGACCTCTTTTTGTCAGTAAATTTTATTTTTTTTGTCGTTCCCGACGTAATTTTAAACTAGGAATTACGTAGTGTCGGAGAACGGCAATGTTTTGATTTGACAAGTTAGTCACGAAATATTATCCATCAAAGCAACTTGAATCTATTTATTTATTATTGTTTCCGAGTTTATTATTCAAAATTACATAGTTAAGATATTTTATTATCTACAATCAAAGTTTTTTTTAAGAAACCTATAATTTATTTTTACGTTCACGAGTGTGCGTAGCCAAAATTTTTGGTAAGGATTCTCATTCATTAAAATTTTATTTTATTGTTATTTTTTCTTTTCAGATCAAATTTAATTGTATTAATATTTCTGTTCTATTTTGTGTGACTATTTTTTTATTTCAATTTTGTTTATATTTTTCTGTTTGTATTTACAGGCATTTTTGTATATTTTTAATTTTACCGAAAAAAATAAACATAGAAGAGAGTTTTGGTGTTTTACTAGTACTACGTTACATACTGGCGCCCGAATATTCAAACGTAGTTTATGGAGAAGAGAGGAGGAACTATATCAACAGAAGAATTGCAACATTAAAAATAATTTTTTTATAATTATTATTGAGGTCAGGCATAAAACTTTATTTGTTACCATTTTCAATCATTAACATTCACTATAATATATTTATAATATATCTACTATAATATATCTACTATAATATATCAAAATACTGCTAAATTATTCAGACATTTAAGTTTCTTTAGTTTCTTTCGTTATAATATCCTTGAAGAAATTTTCTGAAGACACAACATTCTATAACCCAGTAATTTCACTATTTAAATAACATTTTCTATTCATTTTCATCACTTGAAAATACATATATTTTTAAGGCTCTATTCTGCATAACGACTATTAACAAATTTGTTTCACTTTAACATTTTTTTTTTTTGATTTTGCAATGAATTTTTCACAATTAAATAAACCTGAAATAATTTATGAATTAAAAATCAGAAATATAAATTTTTCTTCGACGCAATCTGTAGACGAACTACGATCATTATTATTAAATATTAATGTAGATTCTGAAACAGAAATTTTACAAAATAGCCCTGAAGAATTTTCAGAAGATATTAATACCATTAAAAAAAATTTAAAACTTGTTGAAGCTTGTATAAACTCTTATCCTATTAGGAAACAAAAAATTTCACCTTATTTAACTCATATAAGAACAAGATTAGGCCTCATTGACATTACATCAGATTTATCTTCAGAGCAGTTAGATTTAATAAATTCATGTTGGAATGATTTAACTCAATTAGACTCACGTTTTAAAAATTTGGAAAAATCACCAACACATTCCACATATCATTCCGCAGAATCTATACAAAATATTAATCTACAACCCCTTTCTTTTTTCGAAGCATTAACTGATAAGGTCAGTAAAATTACAGAAAATCGAACTAACAATGATTTAAAAAGATTTATTTATAAAGGTGAAGGTTGTCCAAAGGATTTTATTCAAAAACTTGAAGAATTTTCACAAATAAAAAATATTTCTGAAAAATCTTTATTCTCACATATTTATGATATTTTATCTGGATCTGCTCTTGATTGGTTTAGAGCTAGAAAGTCGACTATTAATGACTGGTCATCTTTCCGATCGGCATTGTTGAATGATTTTGCAATTACCGATTACGATTATAAACTAAAAAAAGTAATCGATGCTCGTAAACAAAAACATAATGAGAGAATTATCATCTACTTTGCTACAATGGAATCTCTTTTTTCAAAGCTCTTGGAACCAATGTCCGAAAAAGAAAAAATTAATACTCTTGTTAGAAATCTTAAACCTGAATTCACATTACGTCTTTCACCTACTGATTTACATACTGTAAATTCCCTCTTGGAATCATGCAAATTTACAGAAAGCATTCTCCAAGTTTCTAATAATACATCTTACTACTCTTCATCATCACCACCAGATCATTATCACTCTTTTCCTATTCCTTCTACATCAAATTCTAATAACAAATCGTATAATAATACTCTACTTTCACATAATCAACCATATATTCCTGAATTTCCTTTTAAAGCTTGTACATATAATTCCATAGCAGCTGTAGCTAATCCATTACCTAATACTGTAGCTGCAATTAATAAAAATCAGAATTTTTATAAATTCACTTGCCCACGTTGTAGATCTAATACACATTTATTAAAAGACTGTACTAACACTAATATAGTGTGTTTTCGTTGTGGAAAAAAAGACTTTATTACTAGTAAATGTCCTAATTGTAATAAGTCGATTTCAAAAAACTAAATTACGAGGAGTGCATAAACAAAAATAATGGTATTAAATCATCAAATTTTGACAAAAAAGATTGGGATACATGGTTAAAAACTTTAACAATTTTTTTTAAATCTTATAACACTTGTGCTCTCCTCTTTAATAAAACATCAGATTTTGAACGTCCTTATTTACATATAAAAGTAAACGATTTAATTTTAAATGGTCTTTTAGATAGTGGTAGTGCTATCACTATATTGGGTAATAATTCTCATAAAATTTTATCACAACATGGTCTTTTTATGCAAAAAAACTGTTAAATAAAAGGTAATGTTGCAAACGGACAAACTATTTCTTCTATCGGCATTATTACTCTTCCTACTTTTTATAACAATAAATTTGCGTTAATTACAGCTCATGTGATCCCAGAAATCACTGAATCACTCATTTTGGGTATTGATTTTTGGAAAACTTTTAATCTTGCTCCGGATATTCTTAGTAATATCACATTACAACCTTCAAATTTAAACTCATCTTTTCTCATTAATACAGATTCTAACTTTCATTTACATGAATACCATTCTTTAACAGACACACAAAAAATTATTGCAGATGCAATTATGGAAAAGTTTAGGTTGATTTCAACTGAATGTAAACCTTTAGGTCGTACTCATTTAGTCGAACATTTCATCGACACTGGAGACCATCCACCTATTCGTCAACGCTGTTACAGACTTTCTCCTGAGAAACAAAAAGCTCTTTGTAAAGAAGTTGATGATATGTTACAATTAGATGTCATTGAACCCAGTGACAGCCCATGGCTGAACCCAATTATTATTACACCTAAAAAAGATGGTACTTGGCGATTTTGTATTGATAGTCGTAAATTAAACGATATCACAAAAAAAGATGCTTACAAACTTCCTTTCATTTCTGATATATTAGATAACCTTAAAGATGCTAAATTTATATCATCTATTGACATTGCTAAAGCGTTTTGGAATATTCCCTTAAAAAAAGAGGATAAACTCAAAACTGCATTCCATGTTCCAGGCCGAGGAATGTTTCAATTTAAAGTTATGCCATTTGGTTTAACTAATGCACCTGCTACCCAACAAAGATTCATTGAAAATCTACTAAATGACCTTACAAATGATAATAATGTTTTCTATTTTATCGACGATATAGTCTGTATCTCTCAAACCTTTGAACAACATGTCGATATACTTACTAAAATTCTTAAAAAACTTTCAGATGCCAATCTCACAGTCAATTTTCCAAAATGTTCATTTTTCCGGAAAGAATTAAAGTACTTAGGCTATGTAGTTAATGAAAATGGTTTAAAAACGGATCCTAAAAAAGTTCAAGCTATTCTTGATATACAAACTCCAAAATCTGCTAAGGAGGTCAAACGTTTTTTGGGTACTGCCAGCTGGTACAGACGTTTTGTACCTAATTTAAGCACCCTTGCAGCACCGTTAACTAAATTAACTTCTACAAGCAAAAAATCACCTCCATTTAAGTGGTCTGATGAAGCTGAAATTGCTTTCAAGGCTATTAAGCAAGCTTTAATTAGTACACCAGTTCTGGCATGTCCAGATTTCTCTAAACCATTTGCTGTTCATTGTGATGCCTCTTCCTACGGCATTGGCGCAATGTTAACTCAGGAAGTTGATAATATTGATAAACCTATTGCTTATATGAGTAAATCACTTACAGGCGCTCAAAAGAATTATTCAGTCACTGAACGTGAACTTTTAAGTGTTATTACGGCACTAGAGCATTGGCGTTGTTATTTAGATAATGGATTACAATTTACAATTTATACTGATCACGCAGCCCTTCAGTGGTTTATGCATTTAAATAATCCTACTGGCAGATTAGCTCGGTGGAGTATTCGTTTATCTATGTTTAATTTCGTAATTAAACACAAAAAAGGCTCAGATCATGTCGTACCAGATACTTTATCACGTATAAAACCAATTGGTTTAATTAATTTTTCTACTTCTCAAACTAAAGATACTTGGTATTTAGCAATTTATAATAAATGTTTATCATTTCCTTCTAGTACTCCGGATTACATGATTCATAATAATAAATTGTTTAGATTTTGTAGATCTAACTCATTATTTAACTCTGAATTTAATTGGAAACAAGTAATACCATTAGAATTTAGGGAATCTGTTATTACACAAAATCATTCTACTCCCCAAACGGCACATTTTGGTACTTTTAAAACATACCATAGAATTAAAAATCTCTATTTTTGGCCTGGCATGTATAAAGACGTAGCCATGTTTATTGCTAAGTGCGAGACTTGTTTAGCTACCAAGCACCAAAATCAAAACTTAATTGGTTTAATGGGCAAACCCAAACATTGTTCACGCCCTTTCCAATGTTTATCCATAGATTTGATAGGTCCACTTCCTACTTCACGTAAGCAGAATAGATTTCTATTTGTAGTTACTTGTTGTTTTTCCAAATATTGTTTGTTATTTCCAATAAAACATGCAACCGCTTCTATTATTCGCCATATATTGGACAATTTAATTTTTATGGTTTATGGAGTTCCAGAAACTATTATATTAGATAATGGTCCTCAAATGATAAGTACAGAATTATCTGAATTATTTAAATTTTACAACATACCAAAAATACATTACACCCCACGTTACTGTCCACAGGTTAACACCGTTGAGCGTTACAATAAAACTATTGTAACGGCGATTGCAGCTTTTATAGATAAAGATCACAGAACTTGGGATACCTATATAAACAAAATACAGTTTGCTATTAATACTGCGGTTAATGAAACCACAAAATTCACTCCATCATTTTTAGTATTTGGTAGAGAAGCTGTTACATGTGGATCTATCTACAAAAATAAAGATTCCAGAGATGAACTAATTTTCAGTCCTAGGGATGTATATGCTGAAAACATAGGACAATTAATACCTATCTTTTCCGAAGTACAGAAGCGGTTATTTAATGCACATCAATATAATGCAACTTATTATAACAAACATCATCAGAATTTAGAATTTAATAACGGTGATATTGTTTGGAGGCGAAACCATGTAATAAGTTCCTCTAAAAAACATTTTTGTGCTAAGTTTGCACCCAAATTTATTAAATGTAAAGTTTCAAATAAAGTTTCACCATTAATTTACGATTTAGTGGATATGAATAATAACCCATTAGGTCGTTGGCATATCAGAGACATTAAACCTCTACCGCGTTTAACTTCTTCTTTGAGTGACTAGATTGGTTGTTACCAATTACTTTATATGAATTCATATATAATTATTGCTAATTATCTCACGGCGAGCATAAGCCGATTCTTTTTGTCTTATTTTTTTTTTCTCTATGCACCTCATTATCGTTTGGCTATACCATTAACATTGACGTTGGTCAAAACTTATAATTAATTATCATCATCGTAGTATTAGGTTAACTTTTTGTGTAATTTATTTAATATTTGCAATTTCAATTTTTTTTTCTCAATTTTTTTTTTCAAGCGGTTTGCAACTTGTAAAATTAAGCCTTCTGCACGAGCGTTTATTAAGGTAACTCGTTAAACTAAACCATACCTATGTGTATTATTTATACGCTTGAATCACTTTTCCGTGAGAATTATTTTCATATGTTTATTACATAAGTATTTTAATTACTTCACAAAAGACCCTTGGATTTTATTTAAAAGTCAATGTTTCACGACTGGCTATGATTTTTCTTTTCTTTCCGGCATATTTATTTCAGTCTTTAACTGAAACTTGTTTATAGTAATCACCGTGCGGGAGTTAGCGACACGTTAAAGAAGCCATAAGCTATTAATATTTTCAGCGGATGGCAACTATTAAAGCCTTTTGCCGTTGCGTTCAACTCTGTTGAGTTGACTTATTTAGGATACGATTCCTCATAAGCAACTCTAACTGCATGATGTTTTATTTCCAGTAGTTGGAATAAGACTAGTATGAAAGAGAATGTATGTTGTAATTGTAATGTACGTTGATGGAGTTGAACGATGTATATTAACATTGTATATTCCAGGAACATGTTTAAAATTTTATCATTCATGAACCATGTAATTTAAGATAATTATTTAGGATTTTTTTTTTCTCTCTCTCGTCTGTTTTGTTTTCTTTTTCTATTAAATAACTTGTTGATATGCAATATATCAGTATTTTTTTTTTCTCATATATACAGGATGTTTTTTTCAGAAAAATTCTTCTATAGGATGTTAATATTAATTTTCATTTTGCTTTTAATTATTATTTTTTTTGATTGTTCTTTCATTTAGCAGATTAAATATTAAAATTCGATATGTATATGCGGTTTATTTTGATTTGGTTTGAATTTGAAATTTTACTAAAAAAAAATCTTTCAGATTTTTTTTTTTCCCGGCCCCCGGGGTATTGTGACGGTTGTCTATTTCGACCTCTTTTTGTCAGTAAATTTTATTTTTTTTGTCGTTCCCGACGTAATTTTAAACTAGGAATTACGTAGTGTCGGAGAACGGCAATGTTTTGATTTGACAAGTTAGTCACGAAATATTATCCATCAAAGCAACTTGAATCTATTTATTTATTATTGTTTCCGAGTTTATTATTCAAAATTACATAGTTAAGATATTTTATTATCTACAATCAAAGTTTTTTTTAAGAAACCTATAATTTATTTTTACGTTCACGAGTGTGCGTAGCCAAAATTTTTGGTAAGGATTCTCATTCATTAAAATTTTATTTTATTGTTATTTTTTCTTTTCAGATCAAATTTAATTGTATTAATATTTCTGTTCTATTTTGTGTGACTATTTTTTTATTTCAATTTTGTTTATATTTTTCTGTTTGTATTTACAGGCATTTTTGTATATTTTTAATTTTACCGAAAAAAATAAACATAGAAGAGAGTTTTGGTGTTTTACTGGTACTACGTTACACACCTACGGTTGAAGAGGTCCATGGGCACGAAGCCAATTGCCATTAAATGGATCACGTGCTCGTTTGTAGACTATTAAACTTCGGCACTGATTTTTTATTTTATTTAATGACTCTTTCACTACTCATACAATATTTACGCTATCGTGAAATACTGGAATACAATTCATTAAATACTAGAAACCCAGCTTAACTTCTTGTTAGTATTTAATGAATTTACACCTATCCTAGAATATAATAGAAAATCAAAATCACAAATAATTCGATATCGATTATCGATTATCGATAATCGAGTCGATTGCGATTGTATCCCAAAGATAACAGTAATGCTCATTACTTTGCCTTACAGTCACTATAACATTATTTTTGTTATGATAATTAAAGTTAACAACAAAATTTTGGCATGATTACAATAATCTGCCTAGTACTCGATTCGATGACTTAAAGCGGTCACATTCTTCATTCAGCAGTTGCTGGTGGCTTTGGTCTATATTTATTATTTGTTAAATAAAATTGCACAGACACCTTATCAAATCATATTTCCATAACTAAACGTTTCGTTATCTTTACAGATACGTGGACCAGTGACCAAAATGACAGGCGTATTAATAAAAAAAAGGTAAAAATGTGACAATATCTAACTATAAAGTGTGCTATTTAATATTTAGCTAATCAAATCACTGAAACTTTCGTAGTTCCGGAGATACCACAATTCATACAAAGTATTATTTTTATAGCTCTTATAAAAGGTGCTTTCAAAAAAAGAATGTAGGTACTGAATAAAAAGTAAAGATTTGAAAGCATTTACTACTACACAAACATCTCACGATAGCTATTAAGGGAATCTCCAAAAAAATGCATATTTGCAACGGTGTGGTCCGACGTGGCGTGACACGGACATGTTCATCTCTGGGTCCCAATAATGCGTGAACATTACCATTTGTCACTTTATCATCCGGTAGGGTGAGCATGATTTGAGTACTAACTTGGAACAGAGATAACTTTAGAAGAAATTTCCGAAGTAAATGCTAATCTATAATATAATTCCTAAGTTCAAACCGGTAGGTACCGTTAGGTGATCTCTATATTTGTAGGTGTATATCACGGACGTAAAAAATAGGCGGACGGAGCATTGCCGAACTTAGAAGTGAAGCACCAAAGGATGCCGATCCGCTTGTACACACAAGCCACACGCACACATTTACATCAATAGGATGCCGATCAGCCGGCACAACGCAGCCGAAACTCATTGGTGGTAGTTGTGTCGTTGTTGCGACGAAAATTAAAAAACAATGCCGTCTTGTGCAGTTAAATTTTGTAGAAATAATTCCACTTACAATAAAAAATGTCAGGGAATCACGTTTCATAAGTAAGTTTATAATTTATCACGTTGTTTTTCACATTTTGATTAAATTACATCAATTGGAATAAAATACCTAAATGCCTTAGCTCATTCACCTGTGTTGCTAGGAATAAAATCTGTACAGGTGAGGTATAAATATTGGACTAGGTATTAGGAATAGGTATTATAATATTTTTTTAAAACTAGTACGTACATAATCCCAGGGGTCGAGTATAAGTTTCATGTTCATATAGCACTACCGCCAGTGCCATCTAGGATATTATTTGCGTATTATTTAGTGACTAAGTGATCAGTAGGTAATTAGAAACTAAAGTAATACTACAGGATTAAATGTAGTTTAAATAATAAAGGTCTCAACTTCTTTACGTATTGCACAAATTTAAATATTAAGCAGTCGCCATTGCCATTTGTTTGCCATTTGAGGAGCAATCTATCTAGTAAAGCAATCTATCTCCTAACGTCGAGAACGGAATGGAAGATTGTTTTCTACCTAATACATAGAAATAAAAATAATACATAAATATTGGTAGCGTTGCATACTTATTAGGCGCAGGTTCATAAATATTAGGATTAGATATCTGGATTAGGTATTTTTAAATATTAGGATTAGATGGAACAGGTAGCGAAATTTTTACCGTAATTTGGGGTAATTTTTCTTTTATGGCCACACTCCATTCACTCACACAAACTCACGCCGCCGCCATTGCTATGCTTCAGTTTATGCTTAGCGATGTTCCGTCCGCCTATTTTTTACGTCCGTGGTGTATATTTAGTCCTGGTTAGTGTCCAATTTATCAAGCTATATGCAAAATCAATTCCTTCATGAGATATTTAGCAAGCCAGTAAGCCCTTTAAAATTCAAAACTTTAGTCTAATAAACAACTTACAAATAAAAAAGTGAAATACCTACGTTGTTGTATGTTTTGATTGAGCAATCTAGTTATGTTGTTAATTAAAGAATACTTACTTTACCTTTTGTATATCGTCAGAGTTGTCTGCACAAAAATAATATAAATACATGAAAAACTTATAGTTGAATAATAACTGAAATTCAAAAGAGATTATTGTTTAAAAGTGTTTATTAAAAGTCAAACTTTTGTGATACCATAATTTGAAGAAACAAGATTCAAAAGCAACATCCCAAAACGTACCCCAATCATGGCCACCTCCGGCGCGCACGCAACACAATTGCAGCAAGTTAGCGCGGCCATCAGTCACGTCGCCGCAGCGCGCTCACCCGCGATTAATTAACTGACTTAATTTTAGCATTATCCTGCACAATACTTGAAATAGTCGCGCGCGTTTAAGGACGTCAAAATAGAACGCTTTTTATTATATTTTTAGATCTTAGAATGGTTGGTTATTATAGGAATTTAATTGGTATGTAGGTGCGTGGTGTGCTGTGCAACTAAGATTATTGGTAACTTCTTAAGAACTGAGTAGTTACGAATAATGAAAAGTTAGTTACATACGTTCTTCTGCAGTGTAATTAGGCCTCTTTGTTGCAGTAGCACAGCTTCATCCACATTGTCTTTGCTACGTATGATTTGATGCATCCAAATTAGACATTTTTTCTAGCCTTCTTACAATCAATTACTCAGGACACGAAGGAAGCCATTTTTTTCTGGCGACGGCGCCCGCGCCGACTACCTTCCGGAGTCTCGCGAATCCCGCGCCTCGTTGCGCAAACCGGCCATCAATCTGCCGCCCGTCAACACGGCCGCGCTGGCGATTGAGCGGAACTTCGTAAATCATTCTAGCTCCTGTAAATGTTTAAGTTAATTAGCTTTGGATAGTGTTGAGGTCCGGGGGTTCGGTCGGGGGTTCGGGTTGAGGTGTGGTCTTTATGTGGTTGGGGAGTTTTGGAGTGTATTAATGTAATTATAATAATGGTATTGTACTAATGGTAGCGTCGAGTGACGGGTTGCTCACTTCCCTGTAATATGGTTGAGGAGAGCGATGGCTAGATCCCGCATTAACTCGTGAACGGGTGCCGTTTGAGAGTGTTCGTCGTTTGGATATTTGGGGGGAGGGAGACTTGCCGAGCTAACAGATGCAGATAAGAATAATTTTGTATAGACATAAAGGGACACTGTAAATTGATTTTGAAAAAATATACCCGTGAAGTTTCTTGCCAATTCTTCTTCACGAAGGTTTTTCCGAACTGGTGGTAAAGTCATGTTTTATTTGCCATCAATAAGAACAAGTAATTGTCAATGTTGAGAAATAAATATTTTGAATTTGAGTTATAATATTAGGTATTTACTGGTTTAGATGTAGATATGGTAGATGAGATGTCAGTTATAGGTTATTGTAGATACTTTTTAGAAAGAAAACTATAAGTTAAATAAATATACATTCAAGTACTCCAAATTGACAGGCAATCCCCTACGATGAAGCCGCACTAAAGAAGAAATATAATATATATGAATGCGTTCCGGTTAATCTCAAGTGAGCTCAACTTTTGTGTAAGCCTTGGGCAATGACATGATTTTCATTTGGTTTGTGGAGATGTGTAAGAACAAAGGTATAACTGCACTATAATGTAAACAAAATATTAATACGAGAATACGATTCGGAGTATGAATACACTTCGATAAGGGTAAAGAGATAACTCTTCTTTCCTTCGTACTCCAAATCGGAGTTTCTTTTGCTGCTGCAATTGCACTACACCGGAACATGAAACATGAAACCAACTCTACTGTCTCGGAACTACTTTTGTCATCATATCTTGAAAACTGAAGAAAAACAGGAACCATTTGTTAATTCTTAAAGAAATAGATCATATTTATTTACAAAAGTTTTTGAAAGTACAGTTTTCAATACAAGAATATGTTTTAAAAATTATTGAAATACCGGTTAACGCAAGTACAGTAAAGGCGAAAGATCAACATAACATTCACAGACACTCCAAAACCCCAGACACAACAAAAAATAAAGATCAGCCAAGAAAAACTTTGCAACTGTATTCTATGCGATTTTGCTAGCGTTTAATATGTCACATAACTAATATGTTTTAGACTCAGAGGCAATCGGAAATTACCTTGTATTAGACTTTTCCATATTATCATTATGCAAGATAAGGAGTGTATTTTTATACATGACTTATTTACTTCGTTATTTCTTCTACTGACCTATTCTACTCCACAACATATACATTCAACTCTTCTAAACCCACGAATGACGTTAATAAGATAATTGTAATAATTCTGTATAAAACGTAATTAGATGAATTATTTGTCATATTTTTTCCGAACGAATGAGGTATCTTGGGAAAACAATTTGAATATTTCACTCTATTTGAAGTTCTGTGTACAAAACATATTTTAGTAATCCTTTCACAATTGTTAACTTTTTATTTTTTATAGAATCCAAAAGTTAATTGAATAACGCCGCTAAACTATAGCGTTTGTCGCGACGTCCCCCCCTCATTCGTCATGTTTGAGTACTACGCGCTGAGGGAATCACAGAGTTAGGCGTACGGTCGTCTTCAGTAATTTCTTATGACGAATTAAGTGATCGAAACGCGGGCATACATTGTAATGGGTATCAAAAACATGGGCAACTGTTTCAAAACCCAGCGCGTTTTAGGCTCTTCCTCGCTTCCAAGCGCGGATTTTAACTTCACTTGCTCAACAAATACCTACGTAAAAAGCTTTATTGTTAAAAAGTAGCGTCACTAAAATGTACGAGACCAGGAGCTTCGTGGCGAAGCAGCTAGTGTAGAATGAGCTTTTGCCCCTATCATGTCAGCTGCTGATTTTTTTTAAATTTAAGCATAATGACTTTTTGAATAAAACAAAACTTCACTATGCTGCTCTTAAAACGCATTTCCCTCAAGAATTTTCAGCTTATCTAGATTTTAAAATTCACTACATGTTAGTTTTAACAAAACATCTTCCCAATCTACTTTTGCCCTCCTTCGTCAGCTCCGATGCACCTGATTGTATTTTTCGAATGAAAAAAGTAACTAATAATTTTTATAAATCAGGGGCCTTAGCTTAAACTATTAGTTATATTTCAAATAAAAAGAATTGAAACAACATTTATAAATGACGGAGTGTTTAAATACTTAAGTATTTAATGATTATGTATTAAATGAGAGAGTTCTGATGTAACAGACCAAAAAATACGTGTAAAAGGAAACCTTTGACTAAGCCCGTTGAAGGAACCTCATCCATAAAACTTACAAATAACTACCGATAAAAATAATTTTTTAATCAAGTATTTCCTCAGGATATTCCTAATTTGCTTTTCAAAACTATAATTTCTTTATAATTAAAAACATAAGACGTACGGCATCTTTGTGTTTTTTTAGGTATTTTTATTAAGTGTTAAACGGAGTTTAGTTTTTATGACATCTCTTTATCTGTATCTTGGCACTTGGTTAAGTGGGTGTCAACTTTTTGAGATGTTCAATTTTCAAAGTTACCGTTTTAGCCAAAACATCGATAACGCTTTTTTGGTTAGTCTCTAGAGAGGTGACGGGACGGGACCTTTGATTGACACGTAGGTACATACGTTTAGCTGCTTTTTACGGAACCAAAACCATTTGGGGTAGGTAGCAAACATGTGCGTTTTGCTTAAGTATATTTTGTTTTTTCCTTTTTTTATTAATGTTTATGGAAACTTGAAAATAATTCTTCATCTTCAGTAAAGATTTTTGTTTTCGCTTTTTTTTTGTTTAACAAAATGAAATACTGAAAGAACATTGGCAGATACATGGTTTTAGTTGGAGTTAAAGTGGAGCGTTTAGAAGTCAAAAATATCTAAAACCATAGGACATACATTCCGAATCCACATTAAAAAAATATATATTCTAGGAACAACAATAATTGAATTTTCAATAAGTAGATACTAATTTTGAGGTTATGATTCCAAATTACCTACATTTACATAGGTAATTACACTATAGGTAATTACCAAACAAGCATGATAATACTGCACAGCAATAAGTCAAATTCAAATTCAAAATTCAAATATTTATTTCTCAACATTGACAATTACTTGTTCTTATTGACGTCAAATAAAACATGATTCTACCACCAGTTCGAAAAAAAACCTTCGTGAAGAAGAACTGGCAAGAAACTTCACGGGTATATTTTTTTTTTCAAAATAAATTTACAGAGTCTCTTTATGTCTATACAAAATTATTCTTTTCTGCATCTGTTAGCTCGGCAAGTCTCCCTCCCCCCAAGTATCCAAACGACGAACACCCTCAAACGGCGTAAGGATTCGCCAATATTCTTTCAAAATAACTATCTTGCTTATGAAACATGACTGATCTGAAACTGATCCAAAACGGCGCGGCGAGTCATTTCGCCAGGTCAATATGCTCGAATTTTTACAAAATCTGGTATCTTAAAAGTCCAATAGAGTCAAAAATAAACAGTCAACTGCGAAAAGAAAGCCATTTAATTTTATTATAACTATTGAATATATTCTACAATAACATGCCAAACATATGTATTATTTAAGTTTGATGATTTTCAATAAGATATCCTATATAGGAAGTAATTCAATACAGCATAATTCCGCGAACTGCCACTGACGCCGATCCGCCGCGCCGCCGCCGCCGCGTTCTCGGCCACCATGCGCGCGCGCACCGATACAGTATCAGTTTCACGTCTACCCGCAGCTTCAGACATGTCCAACAGCTCCCGAAGTCACAGTCTGTCAACGATGATGTTGACATACCGTGACATGTGAGTCAATGAGGGCGGCATATTGGTATAGTGGCTTTATATACTCCACGTTTTCGTGTTTTCTAAGTGTAGGTAGTTTTAAAACACAAAGGTAACGGTCAAACTCGATATTGGATTTTGACCTGCTAATGGTCAGTAGTACGCATGAAAGATTAACTCATGAGTAACCTTTTCCCCCTTAAACTTTTCTAATTTTAAATCTAAAAATCTTGTAAAAAAATAAAAAATAATTTGTGAAAAATCAATCATAAGTTACCATTTTATTTTCTGTTGAATGTATCAATGTCAATGTTAAAAAAAGTATCAAAACTATATAAAAATTATACATAATTAAGTCGAATGAACCCACAAGTAATTGACGTTATTGACGGATTAGTTTTGACAGTCAATCAACAATTTCTCAGTTCTTTCTTTCACATGAATTACCTAGCTAGAGTGAATCATAAAAAAATCGGAAACGGACGGAATTCAATGGTAGGAAGGACTAAATATTCAAACTAATTAATGTATGATAATCTATATTTATTGATAACCTGAGACCTTTGATACACTGACTATAAGCAAGTCAACTTTTTATTACCTGCTTTATAGCATGACTAATTAGTTTGTGCTGCTTTATGAGTGGTCACAGATAATTGTACCAAATTAATGTAAAGGTATTTAGGATATAACAAATTATTTTATCTTGTCGTAGATTTACCTACTTGGTTTGCGGTAAACTGTTTCTTCATATTCTGTTAGTTCATAAAGACTTACATTCTAATGACATGGATAGACAAGAAATAAGTATTCAAGTATGTTGTTTGAATAAATAATTAACAACAAAAATATTTTAATGAAAGGAAACAGTATGAGCTGGCGGCGCGGTGCCTGAATATAACACTAACATCAATGGCTTCAAGAGAACATAAATACAACAATCATTATAATATTTTACACCACAACGACTTTCAAATAAATATAACAAAACTTTCAAAGATCTGAAATTCATACAAAATTGCGGTTCCGCATGTATAAAAATATTCATAAAACAGAGTCTGCAACATTTACCCTCGAATTCATTCATTTATCCTTGTATTTGAAACTATAAATCTAATCAAATCAGCGAGTTAACACGTTCATTGCTTGATTTCAAAGAGTTAAAATTTGTCCTGACTATATTTACGACGCGACACGTTGCGCATGACTCGAGGTACGTTACCAGCTGGTGATTTCCCCATACCCTAATGGATTATTTCGTGAGTGGCTTGTTGTCTTTTAGATCAAATGATCCACGCTTGTTATATTTAGCTTGCGTTAAAAGGACTAAGTATATTTGTACTTTATTTATGAATTTAAGATATCAGTTCTTTTTTTTTTTAGTTTTTATTAAGATATAAATTAGAATATTTACATTCTGGTATCTAAGTTATTTACTATATTAGTTATTTTTGTTCCACAGTGGATCATGTTAATTGTCATCAAAACAAGAGTTCATAACTGTTTTTTTTTTACCGCCAACAACCAAATTGGTGTACGGCGTAAAAAAGGAAAAAACAATTATTTATTTATATATTTTAAATATTTATTTTAAAAATATAAAGAGGAAGTACTCCATATCCAAAAATATTCAGTATAATAATTAATGTATCCTAAATAAAAAATAAAATACAGAAGCGGGAACAACCCTAAACAAGATCAAAGTGTTGCGGGCGCGCCGCGTCATGTGCGCGCAGCGAGGAGGTCGCACCCAATCGCTCTCTGGGGAGCCCTTGAAAAAACATACCTAACTAGTTTACTTTGTAACTAATACTGTTTTATTAACTACCCTCAAAGTGCCGACGGCAACGTCTGTATCTTAATAGATGATTTGTAAGCACGATAAGATTTAGAAAACTGCAACTTTTGAAGATTTGGCGCTTTTTGCGGGTTAGGTTAGTTATCTAATTAGTGGAACGGATGTTTTAAACATTATTGTTTTAATGTGATTATTATCGGGAACTTGAGTATGTTAATCTACCGTGTGTCTAATTTTGTATATAAGAAATTGGTTACGCGGTTTTCTTCCATATCAACGTATATGACGGAAAGCGATGATGAAGATTTACGTACTTTTGGATCACAAGATCTGATTTCTAAGATTCTGACTAACCATGAAGAAGCATGTGTGTCAGTTTTTCAGATTCGAAACTTCAAGTTAGTCGTTCACTCGTCCTCATCCCTCTTTGTATCCCAGACACCCTCAATAATTCCACTGCAGGGGCAACAGCCTCGCCCAACGAAGGGGTGGTATTACGCAATTTATATTTATATTTGTATATTTATATATTGTTAGTTGGCAGACTTGTACATTCGAAATGATTTCTAATATGTGGATTTCCTCACGATGTTTTCCTTGAACGTTAGAGCATTCGACTGAGTACATAAGTTGCAAAATTGTCTGAACCCAAAATCAATCATCAATCTAACAATCGGGATCGAACCCGTGACCTCAAAATCCAGAAGCCAGCGCAGCAACAACTGCGGCGCGTGACTGTTATTGTACTGTATGTAATTGGCCAGCAAAGAGGAGTACTCTAACTTCGGTCCAGTCTTGTATGCCTCCTTAGTTAGGCAATTATGTGTCAAGGCAAAAACCTTAAGCCTTTCTTGAGTGTGGTAGTTCCTATTAATTACTATTGATTATTCATACAAATAGACATAATAAACACCAACTATATGGCACAAAATAAGAAGAGCTTGTGTTATGGATGACCATACAACGAACACCTAGATTATAAAATTCAACAACCATAACCCGAGAACAAACATCTGTGTTAATCTCAAATAATGTCCCGCCCAGGCTCGAACCTGGGACCTCCAGCGTATGAGGTAAGGCTACTACTGCCCGCTATGCCACTCGGCCGTCAATGAGCAAGACAATCATCATATATTAGTAATATTATTGATTAGGTATCTCAAACAGCTGAATGAATGTCTATAAAGACCGATTGGTTGAGTTCGTTTTGACAGTTCAATTATTTTTGGATAGGCGATGTGAGACGACTCGACGGCTGTCACTCGCCGTTGTTTAAAATAAGTGGTAAAGCGATTGATTGTCAAATCAAAGAACTATTTTCCGTAAAAATAAAAACAAAACCTACAAATCGTAATGCATGTTAACGTAATGTGTTGGCCAATTGATATAAAAAAACTAATGTTGATACAAAACTCACCAAAAAAATTTAGACTTTATGAAATATTGTTGGTATATAAAAAAAATATGCCAACGTTGGCGTTGTATAATCATGAGTAATATACAGGGTGAAACATAAGTCGTAAAAAGACATTTTTGTTTCTATAGCAGTATTTTAAGACAAATTCATTGCTTTAACTCTAGAAGCAAATAATAAAATTTTATTGATACTAATTTTAAATAGCAAAAACACCAACCTTATGCTCAACCTAATCGAATACAGTAACATGCAGGTCTATGACAGTTTAATACGCAGTACACATTATTATACTATGGTTTAACGTAGCAATTAGGGTGACCATAAAACTCAGTAAATTTAAAACAATTTTTTTATTAACGGATCTTCAAACAACGTTTGCGTATATTTGCCTGTCACGTCCACATGTTTAAACTAAAGTTAAACAGTAAGAAACACATATTTCTGTTTACGAGTTATGTTTCACCCGGTACAATAGATAGTACCTAATTAGTGTAATAAAATCTTTAAGGTAAAAATAAATGGACGGTTGGTCTAATACAAAATGTTCAAAGTGTTCCGAGTTAACCTACACATTTACATAATCATAAATTAATTCAATTTCTTAATTGTAATCGTTGCATTACAGCTGATTATACTTAAAACTGTATGCACCTGCAACTAGGGATTTGACAATAAAATTACCATATGCAGCTTCGACAACTTCAAGCGTTCAAATTTAACAGTTTTCACCAAGAAATATGTAATTTTGGACGTGTTATCGGACGGCCGATCAAATTAAGACTGATATGATATTCACACCATTTTTGCATTTTCGTTCCACTTTTGCCCGGACGCTTTTGAACGCAGATCCGTAGTCTATTTGTTTGTAAGCCAATGAATAATATGATGCTATGCTCTATAGTCTTTGCATTGCTTCAAAGTGTCTATATCTGTATTTAGATAATTCTACGATATTATATATGCACCGGAGCTGCCGAGTTTAAGTCATGTTGATTAAATTGACTGGCGTGATGGTAACAGATATTGTTTCACGACTCAAGTATTTTTACATATCTTTATGTATTTTATCAAAAATGTATAAATAGCTGCGAATCCACCAAAGCTCTCCGACAAACCAGACGATGGTTGGTTAGGAAAATCGACCAATCGGATTTCCCGTAATAGTACCGATATTCTCAATAATGTATCTTAACTAAGATACAGATAAAGTTAGGCATAATTAGGCGGAGTTTACAGGCTGTGTTTTTCGATACCCGGAGCTAGGCGCGCGACGAATCATTTGGGCATCGTTTCAACTATACGCGAAACGTCACTGGCAGCAGATATGTCATCGAAAAATAAATCTATGGTATCAGAGGAAACCACTTACCATAACCACATGGTGGTTTTCCGTTCCGTTTTCCTGCTGTGGAAGCTGCACTGAAGTGGAGCTAAAATTTTACGCAATTTTGGCACAGCTCCGGTCCTCTCTCTCATCGCATCTTGCATCTCATCTCTAGTAGACAGGCAGGCAAGCCATTAGACTTTGACGAACTCGATTCAAATCTAGTGAAGCCACGTGCCAAGGCCGATATTTGGACATATGACAGCCAGGTTACAGGAACGGATTTGTGTAAGTGCGTACTATTTATTTTAAATATTTGTACTATTTACTTGAAATACTTTGGTTTTAGTTTCTTAAATGAGTTAGTAGGTTTTCCCCAAATTTTCTCCACAATCATATAAACGAACGTTAGTTTTTCCAGATAACTTGACCTTAACATTTAAAGGAGGTAGGTACTTTGATAACAATTTTTTATTCAATAGTCAATGATAAAACAGAAAATATGTCGTCACAATGATTCGAAAAATTATCTTATAATCAACAATTAATACATAGGTACTTATGGATTTATCAGCTAACCCTGGTTGGACACTGTTGTACAAATCGTGGCCCTCTTGCCTTATTCTATATATCTATTACAATGGGTAGCTGTCTGTTATTCCGACATGATTCCGATGCTATTCACCTGCCTGAAGTATAGGGTTTCTGTAAGGGTTAGCTCAGATTAAGATTAAGATTTTATAAATGATTATTATATAGATAAAAAAATGAATAGTCTGTGTTTCCAACATTAACAAAAATAACACAATTGCAGCGATTTAGCATGCTTAATATCAGTTCATCAAAATCACTTAGAGGAATGGCCACCTACGTGCTTTCCAATAAGTCGAAAAGTTCTTGTCGGGTGTCCACGGCATCAATACTCGGCAGGGCGCTTTTTTGGGGCATATCCTATGCGTGCGGGCCACGGCAGAACGTTAATATCAGTTTCGGCAAGCGTGTGTGTTACGACTTTAACCGAGTGTGGACGTGAGTTGTCGTGCATTTTTGAAACGAAATACTCAACCGGCCTCGCGTATTATGTCTGATATAATCCCCTCCAAGTAAATCAACCAATTGAGGTTGCCTCTGATACAAATGAGATCGGTTCTTCCACCGATCCTAATACCATAGATATGGGCCATATCATTATTGTTCACCCACTGAAAGTCCAGAGGTTCTCCAAACTGGAATGTCGCTTGTATCTGGCATCATTCTAAAACGAGATTCATCAGAAAAGTTCCTCCCAATCTCTGTGTGCACGGGCCCATTGTAAACGAGCCCTATGATTGCAAAGTGCTATAGGTAGGCCTCTCAGTGGCCTTCGGGAACGCAAACCCACTTCACGTTAATGATTTTGGTTGGTTTGATCGTTTTATAACAAGCCTGAAGAGCTGTGGAGCCTCGTAACCAACATCATGGCGGTCATAGTGTCGTCGAGCAGTATTTTGAATGTTCTGGTCCTGCCTGCGACTGGTAATTGATTGTGAGGCGATAGCTTGTTCAGAGGCGGCTTAGAACGCTCTGTGTAGTGCCAAGAGCAATAGTCACAGTACGTTGGCTGGAGCCAGCTTTCAACATTCCGATGGCTCTCACCATCTCTTCTCGGGTTAAATTACAGTATCATCATCGCTCGTGTATTTTTTTACAGTTCCGATGCAGAAATTGTAAAAATGTCATGAACCAGTTTTATAGAAATGGTAATTGACAGTGGATTTTCTCAATAGCAATCCCAAAAAGTCAGTATTAAAACCCTAGTAAGCAGAAATCTAAAACGTACTTGATCTCTAGACACTTTTGCGTGCATTTATATATTAATAACATACGGCAAGTTTAAGCAGTTTCTGTTTAGCACAACAACAACCAACTAATCTATCCCTATCTATTGAGCCTGCGTATATAAAGAGTATCCACCACCGTGAGGTGGTATAGGTAACAATGTTGCGTCCTTTGGTAATCTTGAGTGTAGTGGCGGCGGTGCTTGCGACGCCCGCTCTGGTTCGTACTAGGGAAGAAATCCAGTCCTTCAGGAGCTACTTGGAGGGCACTCGGACCAGTAAGTCAGTGTAGTATATGCACCTACTTCAACGACTTAAATTAGTAATGAAATTCGGATCCAAGTTACAAAATTACATCGGGCTCATGGACTAAATGTGATAATTACATCTCTAAAAGCAATGAAACGCCTCATAGCAATAATTTCTTTCAGCTAGTCATTTTAATGTAGGTAGTTTACTTTTTGTATAATTCCGCAAGTACCCTCATCTCGTACAATTAATGAACGGCCCGGCCCGCAAGTATCGGAGTTGCAATTATCATACGGGATTGCTATCCCTAGGGGCAACTATGGAAAGACATAGATGTGAAAGATACATAGACACTCACATCAACTGTAGGCATGAAGAAATTTACACAATACCCGTGTTTCTTGCAAAAATATATAAGTACTGTCTGTTTGGAGAAACTATCTGATTTGTTATATTAATGAGTAGCATCACGTTTGTAAATTGTCATGAGTATCACAGTTTATAAGTTTAGTATAATAATAAAGTTTTCTGATTTGAAATCATTAAACTAGAAGGTACTTTATTGCAATAGATATTCGAAATTTCGCATTTATAGATTAATGTATCGTATTAATATTATATTGCTGAATGAGAAACTTATAACGTCTTTCGTAGGTGATGGCAGCTTCATCGCTCGCATCGGCAGTGCTGAGGACTCCGAGGAAACCAGCGGCAAGTTTGACGGTGACATCCTTCTGGATGACTTTATGGTCGAGGACATGGTCCAGAACTACGCTATGGGACGCAACGCCTATACCTTCCCCAACACTAAGTGGCCTAACAACACTGTGGTTTGGGAACTGGCAGAAGGAGAATTCGGTAAATACCTTTATACATATCTTTCTGTTTTTTATTTCTTTTATTGTATCTGATATTATATCTGTGCATAAATCGTTAAATAAATAAATGAGTTTGTTTGTTTGTTAACAACACAGAAACTGAAACTTAGGTTTCTTCTGCTTATTTATTTCGTTTTGCTTTAGTCCATTGACAGATCACTTTGCTATGCTGCGCGGATATTTGTTTCAAATTACGACGTTGAGCACTCATATGTTGAGAAACGGGAATAACAGCCATTTGGTCATTTCATTTGACAGTAACACATTTAACAGTAACAGAACGATGAAGAGATATTTCAGCAATGGAAAGAAATATTTAAATCGGTCGGTTAATTAATCCAGTTATTTAAGTACCGAAAATACTCAAAGGATTTATTAAATAAATGGGCAGTATCAAATGGTAGAATGGGCAGATGGATAAACAGTTCGGCGGTTTACGGTTAGCTGTAAAATTCGAATGTCAGTTTGATTGAAAAGACCGGCACACTTACAACATATAATTGGCCGGTCAATACCGTTGAATCGAAAAATATTCCTCTTGGGCAAAAGCGGACCAGTGACACACCTTCGAAAGCCAGACCTGTTCAAAAATCGACTGCTAATAAGAATAACTAGTTATTAGAATGTATCTTTCCGCGAGAATAATAGTCGTAGCGTTTTATTTATTTTATTTGCTATCATCAATAGAGAGCCATTTCATGAAACCCCAATCTTTGTCAAATGCGGTGTCAAAGTTTCTTTTGGATCTTTGAAGCTCTACTCGACCCCACAAGACAATGGTTTAGGAACAGCTTATAATCAATCAATAACTGTTTACTGCTACGATTTTTCTGCAGAAAATGTTATTTAACTGCAATTTTCTTATTTTGAACTTATCACAAGCTCTTTAAAGAAAGCAAAATATGGTTGTCAAAGTTAAACACGCGTATTGCGTATAAAATATTTACCAATTAATATCTTATAATTTCGAGATAAAATGATGATAATCTAAAGAACGCATATTAATTATTTGATAAGTATTAAAAACACCACTGATTAAATACTTAATATGAAAAATCACATCAATCATGTGATTATGCCCATCTACTCCGAAAACATTTAATAATTTTAAGCCAAAAAAGATGGAGGTTAGTTTGGTTTGATTTCTATTTTGCGAACTTATTTCACAAGCTCATTACTCCTGCCCTGGAGACTATGCCTGTTTGCTCCAAATTTATTTAGACTTTGTTGGTGAAATAATTCGAATGGACGGAAATTCTTGATAGCCCTCGTAAGAGTATTTAAAGTAGATTACGTTTTTTTTAATTCATCCCATATAACTTTACTGTCTCTTCCGTCCACAAGCTGGGCCCCACAGTATATACTCACATATATATACTCCACAGTATATACTCGTGTAAAAGCCAGTTTTTTTTACAAAGCAGCCTGTTTCACTTAAGTCCGCGCTCAGGCAAACACATAAGGCAAGCAAGTTTCAAAAAAATCTACAAGATTTTAAAAACAGAATTACTTTTCTTCAGGTCCTCTACAAACCGAGGCTATTTGGGACGGCGTAAGGGACATTGAAGAAAAAACCTGCATTAAATTCCGTTACAGGGAACCTGAAGATAGAGTTTACGTGCGAGTTACTGTACGTACCTATTTCTGGTATATTACTTATATATTTTGTAACAAATTTGGGTCTACACTACTGAAAGTGCTCACATGAAGATTCAAAATTAATTGCAGGTACCATAAAAGATCAAGAAGACACATGAATAATTTGTTAAGCTTGTAATACAAAGGGAGTATATAGCACTGTCCATTTCGAATTCTTCTATGATAGGTGAAAAGAAAGTGCTGGTAATAAAACGATACATTTCATTTTAACACATCATATCAAATCTTGAAAAGGTAAAATAAATAGGGGGGAATCATAAAGTAAAACTTCGATAGCGTTGCAGATTTTTTTTAAGGAAGTTGCCATCAAAAATGAATTAGTGAAAATTACTAGTGTTAAGCTACCATTTATGATTTTGAGTATCTCAATTTTAAGGTGAACATCAACCACCATTGATGATCAACAACCAGATTTTTGGTAGGTCATGATTAACAGGAACAGACATATTATGTGGTGCGGGTTATCCTGCCTCAATTACTCGTAACATACAAACTTAATTTTTAGCCTGGAACTTGGCGTATTTTATAGGTGAACTAATGTAGTACTACTTAATTCAGGGTGACAACGCTGGCTGCTACGCTCACGTGGGCTACTGGCAGACCCGTGGAATTCACAACCTGAACCTCGCTCGCAACACACCCGGCGTCGGCTGCTTCAGACACGCCACCATCGTCCACGAGTGGTTGCACATCCTAGGATTCTTGCACATGCAGTCCACTCACAACAGAGATGCCTACGTCAGGATTGCTGAGGAGAATCTGCTGCCCGGTAAGACTGTGCTGCCATGAATAAACTTTGCCTTCATATGAACAGAATAAGCTTAAAATATTTTCTGTCACTTTCAGGCACCGAGCACAACTTCGAAATTTACTCGAGCGATCTAGTCAGCAACTTGGACATTGAATACGACTACGTCAGCTGCCTTCACTATTCAGCCTACGCCTTCTCCGCCAACGGGGAAAAGACTATCATCGCGCTTCAGGTTGGTACATCTAGTGATGTAACCATAAATTTTGCCTTAAATGATAAAACCAACAAGTCTATAGTGTGAAATTCATAGCCCATCGCGAGTTTATTGTGTAAACGCCACAGAAATCTTAATGAATGAAATTATTCTAATGAAATTCAAAGCCCTTGTGAATAGACTTGTTCGTATATCATGCGCGTACTCCACGCAAGGAAGTATATAGCACGTGTATTTCCTATAAATATCATTCATATCATATACATAAAGACACAATTACTTGACGGGTACCGCAACCGGCTTAACTTGTAGTTGAGAACTCTCCAGTGATAATTATAATTATAGTTTTAATTGTGTTCTTTTGAGTAATGTGACTAGAAAGTAACAAATAGTTCAATAAATAAGCATAAAAAGTAATTGCCATTTTTTAAACTCCTATTATCTTAACCATCCAATATAGAAATATTGTATTCAACACCTACTTTTTGGGTTTTTCAACTTTTCTTCCCTGAGATAAACAGTTGAATCTTGACATGTCGGTATACGGCGGTAGTGCATTTGTCGACTAGTTGACCGCACCGCATTCGTGAAGGACCGTTTATTAAATGAGTTCTCTTTTAAATGATTTTTTCATTGTACAGGAACACGAAGGCGATATGGGCCAGCGCCTGTACATCACGGATAAGGACTGGCTGAGGGTCAACCGCCACTACAACTGCCCCAGCGCATGGGACTAAGTGACTGTGCACTTGTTTCTATAACAATAAACGATGGGTGTCTACTATGATCGTTTTTCATTAACATTTGTATGCAGAAAATTTTCAGAAGAAAAATTATTTTATTCTCTTTTAAACCATTCCTGTAAAATTTTATGTGGTGAATAAACTAATTAAGTATAACGCAATCAGATATTCCTCGGCCATTCCTAACATGGAGCCTAACTTACGTTTAGTTGATTGTATGAAACAAAACTTTGTGTCGTGTATATGCAAATTCAAGAGCCAATTTAACTGAAATGTGTTACATTACTTAATAATTCAGACTATTAAATATAGAAAGGGCTTGGTACTATTCGTTTTGTGTGTTTGTGCGTGTGTATGTATGCTGAAGGTGTTAAATTCAAATTCAAATATTTTTATATCAACATTGACAATTGCTTGTTCTTATTAATGTCAAGTGAAACTTCACGGGTATATTTTTTTTCAAATAAATCTTTATGTCAATACAAAATTATTCTTATCTGCATCTGTTAGCTCGGAAAGTCTCCCTCCCCCCAAGTATCCAAACGACGAACACCCTCAAACGGCACGCGTTCACGACTTAACGCGGGATCCAGCCATCGCCCTCCTCAACCATATTAGAGGGAAGTGAGCGACCCGTCACCCGACGCTACCATAAGAAGACGTACTTTAGTGACAATGACGCTTTAGATATTCATCGGGACTGGGAACTCAACGAACAAACAGACACATTACACATGTTTTGTTACAAATACTAGTAAAATCCCGTTCATGTAAAAATCCAAATAGTCGGATAGTTTATAGGAAATATGTTTCAGCACACCACTTTTGCTTTGAATTTGTCAATAGGAAGACCTTGGATATCCTCAGGAACCTTATTATAAAAGCGTATACATTGACCCATAAATAAGCCTACCTATTATGAGCTGCCAGCATATTTATTCTTCCTCTTGTGTAACATTGTGCAGATTTTTTTTCTTTTGAACAACATTATCTTACATTTTCTAAAATATATTGCGAATGGAAAGAGTAATTAATTCCTTAAATTTACTTTTAAATGACTCCCTTGGACCGAGCCGAAAGCTCGGGCCTTTTCTGCTGAGTAAATATAGTATCGATGTCGGCAGCACTTCCCCACAACAGACAGATTGCCATATGTCATGAGGCTATGGAAATAACCGAAATAGACTAAAACTGCCAGCTGTACTGCCTAGCAGCATTTTTTTTATTTATTCATTTTTTACAAAATCCACAGCATTTAAAATTACATTAAATAGGTATACACAAACACAACAACGCTTATAGCCAAAAACGGATTTACATTATTTTTGTTATTTATTTACAGCATAAGATGTATTAAACGTTTTATTTGGCGCAGCTTATTCCTTCCGCCGTCTTAATGAAATTTGCCCAGTGTGAGTCAAAGTTTTAAGATGTAGATATAGTTTTTCAATACTAAAAAGACCTCCATAAATATATAGTTTTTCAGTTTATTTTCTAGGCAGATGTAATATTTAATGTTAGGTATTTTACTATCGTCAAATGATCTTAATTGCGCTTTAAAGAATTAAAACACTAATTAAAATTAGGTAAAGTCAAAAATGTGCAAAGATTATGATAATGTAATTTCCGTAAATTTATCTTATTTGAAGTCCAATTTGAACAAAAAATCTAGTATTCATTCTAGGTTTTTTTTGGAAAACCTAAGAAATTTAGATTCCTGCGCAGTTTTTAAAATTAAAAGGAGCACTGAGAGTTCATTTTTAGATTTATTTTTTATACTCGAAAAAAAACATTTTGTTTTCAACTTTTCTTTTTATTTGTATTGATATGAGTAGTCTTGTAACTACAATGAATTACAACTCAATTTAAGGAAAAAGTGCATACGTGCCAAGGTAGACGGGAGGGCGAGGGCTGGATCCCACGCTTACTCGTGAACGGGTGCCGTTTAAGGGTGTTCGTCGTTTAGATACTTGGAGGAGGGAGATTTGCTAACAGAAGCAGATAAGAATAATTTTGTATAGACATGAAGAGACATTGCAAATTTATTTTGAAAAAATTAAGTTACTTGCGAGTTTTTCTTCACAAAGGTTTTTCCGAAATGGTGGTAGGCATGCTTTATTTGACGTCAATAAGAACAAGTATGTAATTTTCACAGTAGAGAAATAAATATTGGATTTGAATTTGAACCCAAAGAAAGATAGAGATAAATTAAGTAATTTCGTCATGTGATACTCAAAAAATTAAAACAAGCTGAATCTCGGAAACTAAATGGAAGAAAATTTATTCTGGTTAGTCTACTAAACACCATCTTGTTTTTTAACAAATTTCTTTACTGTAATTTCTTACGCGATGGTCTATGTTTTTACAACTTAATTTTGTACTTAGGATCTAAGAACTAGGTTCTCTCTCTAGGTTAACTACAAAATCTAGAATTTTGAGCCCGAGAGCATGTTCCAGTATAATGGTGCTGTTGTTTTTTATAACTTTTGTAATTTCAATCTCAAAAAGATATATCTAACAAGATTATTATTTTAAAATTTCAAATGCCTTTATCGCCAAAGTAAAAGTAAATTAAGATTCTACGTTTTTGATTTATTGAAGACAGTCAAGATGCAGATCCATTACTTCACTTAACAACATTGAGAAAAACTATATGCTTTTACGGGCTTTTATCCCAAGAGTAGTATCTAATATTCGAAGAAACATCTTTGGCAAACGGCTGCAAGTATAGACATTTTCTGCAAGGTACAACCACATCCAGCTAATCAATCGCTGGCTATTCATTGTTCAACAGGAGTTTCTACAGTACGGAATAGGGAGGAGGAGTGCTA
Source organism: Marasmarcha lunaedactyla (assembly GCA_923062675.1). Classification (NCBI taxonomy): domain Eukaryota; kingdom Metazoa; phylum Arthropoda; class Insecta; order Lepidoptera; family Pterophoridae; genus Marasmarcha; species Marasmarcha lunaedactyla. The sequence goes on along the minus strand of OV281342.1, from coordinate 5,947,081 downwards.
ACCAAGTAGATTAGGACTCAGACCAGTAAGTACAATTATTAATGTTATAAAGAAATATTCAATTCAGCCACTAAAAAAATAAACGACATACATTTAGGAAAATAAAGATTCAATATGTATTAATATAAGACTGAAATCTGATAGCAATATCGATAAATTACAGAGTTTAAATGATATTATTATCCGATTTATAAACAATCTACCAAAAAACAAGCCCATAGATTTATCATGTTAGAGTTAATAATGCTTCTATGTAATTAGACCTAAGTATTCTTAATTCTGTTTGAAGTTAAGATGGAACTATCATCGTAACATGTGTACAAAAATATAAAAAAAATTGTTATATTTTGCCATTTATATTGATATGTTTATATGTTTATGTTATAGTTATATGTTTATATTAATTTTAACAACTATAGAGAGTTTATTAAACGCGAATGCTTTGCATGATTAATTTTTCAATTGTTTATGCTTATGTTTTCGTTTATCTTATTGTAGTATTTTTTTAATGTTCTTGTTGAGTTTTGGATTTAGTCTGTAAGTTAACATTGAATTAATTTGATAAATAAATAAATAAACGCGTGCATCCAAATATTAGGTGGCCTAATAACACTGTCGTTTTGGAATTCAGTAAGCAGGAATGAAGTTCATGCAAGGTTTTGATATAAAAATTCCTGAAGGCCTACTATGAACTATTATTGCGATTCAATTGACGACCTAAAATAAACTGCTTTGCTATTTCATACCACGACGTCATTAAAGCGATCCAGTTTAGGTTGACGCCAAATCAAGTCGGCAATTGGATCGCAAACTGTTTTAGTTCGTTCATTTTTCGTACCATGAGGTGATATTTCAACCTATATTGGATGACTTAAATGTCAAAGTAAGCGATTCAAAAAAAAGTTGCTACTTTCTTGGCGTGAAGTGAATCGTTTCGGTTTATCTTTAAAAAAATGGTTGAAAATATACGTAATTTAAGGTATTTCAGTTGGATATTTCGTGTTTCTTATGTGTTAATGTGCAAAAGTGATTTCTAGAGCTATTTTTTATTGTAGATGTCTGACGAATTAGTCCTTTTTGTTTTCTTGGAAAATGATAATGAAATAAACAAAACACGGAAACAATCGGACCCCTTTTATTTGGAAGATGAAGAATATATAAAAGGATATCGGTTGTCTACACGATTGGTATTAGAAATGTGTGATGAGCTGAGCCCATTGTTGAAAAATCCAACAAAATCAACTGATTTATCAGTGGAGACAAAGGTACAAGTCAAATTGGGTGCGTTCTAAACTCGTCATAGTCAATTTATTTTTACGACAACACTAAGGAAACCTTTAATTATTTGTAATTTAAAGAATTATATAAATTTCTATTATTTAATGAGTACTAAAACGGGCTTATGGTATATAATATTTTCGTGTCAATGAATAGTATTTTTTAATCACATAATAATTGCAAACATTGACACGAGAGTTTAACCAAAAAGCCGTTAGAAAATTATATATCTGATGATGTCATATAGAGGTTTAATGCGAGTATAATTATTTTTCACATTTTCTAAGCTAAGCTTAATAGCATTTTTCTGCGAGATGTAATTAACAAAAAATACTGTAGAAAAGTAATGTGCTGAATGGTTTTTGAATTAGAACCTGAATTTTTGGTTTACATACCGAATTAAAAAATGCTGGGAAAAGTTTAAACCATAGACTTACGTCAGATTTTGAAGATATCTAAGCTAACAGCACAACCAAAGAGTCTCTTCATAAACTTTTTACATCCCAAATTGAGAAATAACTTTTCCTCGGTTTACTCCAACCTAATAGTTGATTAAAAAAATGATTTAAAAACAATTGCGAATTATTTCTTCTTTTAAGTCCAACAACATCATGTGCTGATAAGTGCTTGATAAGCAATTATGTTAATCAGCGATTAAATACTTATTAAGTACGGAATATCAGGTAACCACAATCTTACTTCTCTGCATCGAGGTTACAAATACTGTCTGGGTACATAAATTTTTGACAATCAACCTCAATCATAGGAAAACTTAGAATCGACTGCTCTTCCGGTTCAACTTGGTTTTTTAGTATAAAATTTATCCCACACAACTATTCAGCAGAAGGAAATATAAAAATTACGATATTTACAAAACTCGAACAGTATGATCTTCAATATTTAATTTTGTAAACTCATTCGTGTACTTTCACTTTTTTGACCCCAAATCCAAGTTAATTAGTTTGAGATTCTTAGTAGCAAATCGTTTGTCAAAACTAGGGGCGTCACTTTATAGTGTGTGAGCGAAACAAGAAATTTATTGTCCTTTGCGTTTTGAGAGTCACATAGCTTCTTGTAAGAAGTTGTTTCTATAGGCTTAAAATTCTACCTATACCGAGAAAAGTTTCTTTTTAAAAAAATCTCTATTTCTCCCTCTCCTCGACTAAGCCGTTACCTGTTTTCTCGATCTCACTGAGGAACAGCTGAAAAAACTTGAGCGCTTGCAAAATCTTTGCATCCGTTTCGATTTCGCGCTAACCTCAAGTGGTTTCCTATCCGCCTATGCAGGGATCGCGCACGTTCTTTCTCTTCTGTACCGAGTGCTGTTTGATTCTGCTGCACTGAACTACTTGCGAGATAAATTTCGATTTAGATTGAGATAAGATTTAGATGATGACCATGAAAGGAAATTCAGGTCTTCCAAAAACTAACTGCTTTGCACACACTATCACACAACGCACTGTCTCAATCAACCCTTCTCAGAACGCGCTGTATCTCTATAGAATTAAAGTGCCACTGGAAATTAAACTTTGTCAAACTTTAAAATCGTTTGAAATCAAATTGAAAAAACACTTTCTAGCCAAAGTTTAAAACTAAATGTAGTAAATATATACGGTATGTATATATTTGTGTTAGTATATATAATTCATAAGATTCATAAGCTTTTAAGTTTATCTTTTTTGTATTTTTTAAAAATCTTTTTGTTTAGTTTTAAGATCTTTGTCTTGTTGAAGATTTTATCAGTGTTTTTATAATGTTTTTTATGTGTTTTGGATGCAGATAAAAGGTATTCTATTTGTTATTACTTTGCCACAATTGTATCCATCTATCGCTCTCTTCACCAGATCCCCTACAAACCGAGGCTACTTGGCCGGCGTGAGGGAGTTCGCAGAGAAGACCTGCACCAAATTCCGCTACAAAAAACCCGAGGATGAGGTCTTCGTCAGTCACTTTATATAACTTAGTTACCTATTTGAGTTCAGGCAATGCATTATCCAATTATCAATTAGAGATAATTTAGGTACAAAACTGCTCGTAGATGACCATCTGCAGAAAATTCTCTTCTGCTCAAATGGTGTATTTGTTTGTTGGATATGTCTAGACAGATAAAATATCAAATGATTGCCATCGCCAGGGTGACAACACCGGTTGCTAAAATTTGACGAATTAAAACGGGGTCTAATTTTGAAGCTGTTGAAGAAGAGTTTCTTTTGTTACATCTAACAAAAATGTAACAGCTCAATATAAAATCATGACATGTTCTCAGTGAGACCATCCAAGGGAACAATTGTAATTGTAAAACTATGTATCTGTCAAATTCTTACTTGTATCTTTTGTTTCTGTTGTGTCTCCTTTGTAATAAATAAAAGAGCTCCTCCGGAGCGAGACTACGCTCCTTCCATTTGGCCCGCTACAATAACCACGTTTACGAGATCAGTTCCTGTCGAAGGGAAGAAACAGCCAGTGAAGACAAGAACACGGGCTGTTCTCATTGAGCCCTACGGTTGGCAAAGCATCATCATCAATATGCCACAGCTAAAATTAAAAAATAATACAAATGCGATTAATGGTGTTCATGGGCACGGTCGCCACTTAACATCAGGTAGATAGCTCGCTCGTTTACCGGCAAAGTAAAGTGACATCCGACGTAATGGACATGAAAAGACGGATAATGAAGAAAATTGCTATGATTTAAAGATAATTACTACTTATTAAGATTTGAAGATTATTTGATATCAGACATGGATTCGGCCTTTTAAATGAACCTAATGACATATTTATCTGTGACAAGGCTTAGACCCTTTGCCTGCTTTTACGAGCGAAAAGAAACAACAACATGAAATGACTTATAACGATTTCTGTCTCCAAACTTCTTCTTACCTTCTAACGCTAGAAAAAACTGTAAATAGAAAGATGTGATGTTTAATATTAAATTAAAAGATCAAAATCACTTCTTATGTGTTCTTACAGCGCTTGTTACGTAAAAAGGAACGGTAGTTAGAGTGCACTCTCGCCAACAATGACAGTAAATATTCAGCAATGATTCAACATGACTGTAGAAACTGTTAAATGATTTCCAAATATGATATGTATACATTCTTATTCATAATTCTTTTGTGAGTAGTTCCGTATGGGGACTATGTATTTGCGACAATAATGATATGCGATCAGACAATTTAAAGAGGTATTCATCTGCTTTTTCCAGCCTTAAAATGTTCGATATATATTATACAGTTGCCATCGCATCATTACCTTGTGTAAACTCTCAGTTTAAACTTAGAAAAAAGACTACACGGTTTATCCAAAAATGAATTTATTTGCTCTATATATAAAAATCTTTTATCAAATCTACATAATAAGAAGAATATCATAATAAAATTAATACTCATAAAAGTAAACTAAATACAAAATATAATTGGACGTAGCCACTCTATCCTTGTAATTTTTAATATAAAAATTATTTGGATCCTTTCACTCCTGCCTCCTCGAACACACAACTCAGAAAAAGCTTACCAGTACAAAAAAAATACCAAATTTAAAGTCTAACTTAAACTTATCAGTTCAATAAAAGAGTATGTACTACTATTTATACTGGATGCCATTGTTTTTTTACTACTGGCAATATTTTGATGACGAAATCACAATAAATCTCAAATTCAGAATTTTAATGTGTGGCACTTCACAATAGAATACATTTCTTAAATTAACTTATAACATAAATGAGCTCATACTTTTACTTGTCAAAAATATATCATTTAAAGTACTTGTGCCCTTAACTGTGTGGATGGTATTGAAAAACATATTGCACCAAACGAATTTTAAGCGAATTTATTTAGAATTCAGAAATTCTGAAATAAGATATCTGTTTTTTTTTATATCCATAAACTTTTTAAGTCCAAGGCAACTTAAATAAAACCTACAAATATAATCGCAATGCTCTAGCATGATTACTAAAAAAAATACATTTTTTTTATATCTAGAAAACTACTCTACGATGTACTTACGATATCTAAGATTTATACAATTAAGATTTATTGCAACGAAGAATATTATTTGCTAGGCAAATTCTTATATTATACATAGGGCAGTGACTTACTGGTCGTAAAGGCTGACTCCAGCAGCTTTTTCATAAAGATAAGTGCAAAACATAAAGACATCTATGAAACCCACTCAAAAATAATACATTTCAAAGTAACTCTTTATGCTACGTATTGCACTGAAACAAAAAAAAATAAAAATAAAACGAAGAGATAACATAGTATTTACAAAATAAATAGCATTGTCAATTTCTAAGAGAAAAATAATAGAGTTCAATATAATCTTTAAAACTATATACTAGTTCTACATATTAACAGTGTCTTTAAATTTCTACATTACTAAAACTTATAAAACTCCAAAGGTTTTACCTTTACGTAATATCTAAGATATAATTACACTTTATTAAGTACCCTACAAAATGGCAATGGTTATACAAAAAAATAATTATAAAATTGGCAATCTACCTTATTTGCACAGGGCAAGTCTGATATAGTTTGGGAAAGTATCGTCATTCTAAAAAAGGTTAGTTATTTTACGTAATATTGCAACAATCCTGCTAAAAAGGCGTTCAAAGAATTATTAACACGTTTGCAGACATTATTATAATACTAAATCGATATCTATATTTTTGTTAATAATCAATGTACGTTGAAACTTTACAAGCAGTCGCTTCAGTATTAGTATTCTGCTAAAATGCGCAATGTTTTTTTGTTTCCAAGCCTAAAGTTTCTAATTTGATGTAAAGTATCACAATTCCTCCCAAATGGATATATTATCAAAATAAGTTGGCTCGCAACAGAGCCAACATTTTGCCCTATTTTTTTTAAACAAACGTAAGCAAGTAGGTAGGTAAAACTAGTTAAATCTAAAACGACTTTTTGTATTACTTAGTGACTGTAAAATTTTGAATATTATGTTGTTCCCTTGACCATACATGAAATGTTACATAATTTTACAAACGCACACTGCTGCGCAGTGTGAACCAATAATAACCAGCTATTTAATTGTATCATAAGAGTATTATTATCTTGCTTTCTATTAAAAACCATCAAGATTTTTATCGTACTTACATATAAATATATTTATATAAACTACTTAGTTCTGAATGATTACGTATATAGTATAATTTACGTTATAAAACATGGCAGTATAGTGGCAAATATACATTGAATACTAAAATAGTACTTTTCATATGTCTTAGATTGGGTATAAAAGGACTACGTATTATAAAATTACTGATAGCATTATTGTGTGCTAAATGACAATACTAGGCACCAAATTTCAGTCATTATTTAAGATAAAAAAATAACTTACATATTATACTTGATGTACGATTGCTTTGATAATACCGAAACGGTTTTGCAAACATAATACATAATATGAAACCCGCTCAAGGGAAAAATAATGCAAGAAATGATTGGCTCCCCAATATACGTAGAAAATAAAGTTTTAAAAGCGATTTCGTGATATTCGCAGTCTTTTCATTCAAGGCAATTTGATATCCAAAACTAGATCAGGCTACCTATCTCTTTCTAACCTCCAAAATAAAGCTTAAGTCAGAAAGTGACGGCAACACTTTACAAACTTTCATGTTTCATTCCCTTTCGCAACATATATTTAAACAAAATATATTATATTAGTTGTAAATTCGCTGTGTTGTTATTATTTACCAGTCTTTTGTTCTGGTTAGTAAATGTCGATATAGTAATACCCATATTGTTGAGCAATTGTAGTAGTTTCATAGGAGGACAGTTAGTGGTCGCCGCGTAATAGTTCCATCAGCAGATTGAAGCTTGGACCTTCTCCGTCTTTTCCTTTGTTCGCGGGATTCAGCATTTCTTTGCCGACCTGCATGAAGAACTGAAAGAGAAATATATGATTTTATTCTAACACCTTTATTGATTATTTAAACTCCTTTAGGAAGTTTAAAATTTTAAGATTATCAATTTTAACACGAAATGCGAGTTTGTTTATTGCACTTGCACGTCAAGACGAATTCGGATAACATTCCCGATTCGTTGTCATCAATCGAGGAGGCAAATGCTGCGATCGGTGCTATCACCAACCACCTTCGAACTGCCATCAGTGCATCCTCCGGACAGATTCCTGGATAGTGCATGAGGATGAGAGAGAAATGTTGAGAGCCAAAAAACGCAGATATCCGCGCTTACGATTACGCTCCGACGAGGCAAACCGTATCCGTATGAAGGCTCTACAGTCGGTCTGGTAACATACTGGGATGAGCTTCTTGAAGAGATTTCGCCTTCGCACCAGACTCACTGGAGCTTGGCGAAGCTTCTCAAGATGGACTCTACCGCGTCATCCATGCCTCCGTATTAGGCGTATCGTGTGTAGGAGAAATTTTTAGTTTTAAGTTTGGGATAAGCGCCTTCAGAGCGAAGCCACAAAGTCCAGTGATATTTAAAAGGCCGATTCGGCCATAAATAATGGACTGTCCATTTCGAAAAAAAAGGACAGATTGATTTTACAGATTGACTGTAATATTCAAATTCCTCACGAGATATAACGAGAAAGAAGTCAAAAGGCAAAATCGAGTAACCTTAATAATATAACCAAAGCATAAAATGAAGGGGACTGCCCTACATGATGAAAACTTTTTAGCCTTAAAAGTCCTTAGCGCCTATACGAAACTCCTTACTACACCATTTATTAAAAATAACCTTATGTTACATGTGCAGTGTCCAATCTCACCTGGCAAGTCCTCTGCAGTTCAGGAATCCTCAGCAATAATTCTCCAAATTTTGCAGGAGTCTCTGGGAAATGCGATGCAGTGTACGCTTGCAAGGCCGCCAGAGCTTTCTCTTGGGACGCTCGCACTTTCTCCGCTTCACGCAATTCTGGAGCGTCTGCGGAAGCGAACAAGATTGAATTTTGAATTAGGTTAAGTGAACGTGTTAGAATAAATAAGAAACATAATATAAAATCTTATTTTTAAGGTTTCCCTGTGTTAGAGATAAACGGATCCTGGTTCATGTTGAACTGAATGGATTTAAACGTATCAAGACAAAAATAAAATATTAATAAAAGTAAAACAAATCTCAAACAACGACGTTATGTCAAAATTTAGTGAAACACAAAATTTCTAAAAAATGCGATCTACCTTCAAACAAAAGCTCACATGCGTAGAGAGTATAGGTAAAAAGGTTATGCGGACAACTGCAGACATTATACTAAGCTGCTGATATAATCGCTTTTAAGTTCCATATAATTTTGAATATCTCTTTCACTTAGTCATTTTAATATTTTGTACTTCGTGTTGCGTGTTTTAGACGGTAACTGGATATAGTATATATAGGCAACATGTATAGTATGTATATCTATTTCGACGGCCTGTCTGGTATGGAGGTAAGTAGCCTTGCCTTCCATGCCAGAGGGCCCCGGGTTCGAATCCTGGTAGGAGCAGATATTATATAATATGTGTATGTATGTTTATTTAAGTTTATTATGTATATATAAAAAAATATATGTGTGTTTATATATTTCTTAAGTTTATTTATCCGTTATCTAGTATCCATAACACAAGTTCTTAATGATACTTAATTTGGGCTAGATAATGTGGTGTGATTGTTAGAAATATTTATTTATTTATTATATTTATTTATCTATAGTATACCCACCTGAAGTGAGCAGAACGATGACTTTGAGTGCGACGTACTCGTATCGGTCGACGCGCAAGCGCCGCAGGTGGTCCGTGAAGCTCAACATGCGCTCGATACAAGGCTGGAGGCCTAATCTAGAAGAGAAATAAAACAGATTGTACAAAGTAATAGCGCTAAGGTAATTTCCCTCTCCAAGGATATGTTTCCAACAGATTTGCATCTGGGAAGTTACAACTAATGTAATTAGGTGTACCAATACACTATGCGGAGTAAAATTACTATGCAAAATAAATATACGATCCATTGTAGTAGGTACAAGTAGTGGCCAACGTACGCTTGCGTTATGCGTTAAGTACCGTGGGTACTAGATTAGGTACATTAGGATTCATAGGTATTGCTCAAAGTGAGTTTGCTCTTCGAGATATACGAAATGATACGAAATTTGTGTAACAAAGGATGCCAGAATAAAACATGATATATATAAATAGAATATTGATGGTCATTATAAAACAAATTAACTGTAGGCGCTGCTACCATCAAAACAATGGAACTGACACTGCACGATCACCTAAGTGACATGTGCATTCAAAGGTATCTCGTGGATAGATGTGTAACACCTTCGTATTCATCGTCACTTTCCATCAGGTGAAAAAAATACGAATCCAAGCTCGAAAATTTTATGATAAACTACTATCAAATTATCTGTTGGTTTGAGATACCAAATCTTAATTTATTTAGACTTCTCAGGTGTAAAAGGTATTTTAGTAAACATCACAACATAGAACAATGATTTCAGGTCCCTAAAGGCAATGGCTGCAGACCGCGCACGAGTGAAACCTGAAACGGTATGCAACTTACTTGGCAGCCTGTTGCAGGGTAATGCCCGCCGCGCCGCCGACGCGCACCTCGCCCACGCTGCCGACTCCGCGGTAACAACACGACAACACCAGTAACTCGCACCAACTGTTTATTAGCAGGCAGATCTGGTCGTCGATCTGAAACGAAGAGTTTTTTTTTTATATTTCTAACAATCACACCCCATGTCTAGCCCAAATTAAGTGTCATTAAGAACTTGTGTTATAGATACTCGATAACGGATAAATAAACTTAAGAAATATATAAACACACATAGATATTTTTTACTTAATATATAAATATTAGAAATACACTTAAATAAACGTACATACACATCCATGACTAGAAAGCAAATATATTAAAATATCTGCCCCTACCAGGATTCGAACCCAGGACCTCTGGCATGGCAGGCAAGGCAACTTACCTCCACACCAAACAGGCCGATGACCATTTAAATAAATAATTGTAGTTATGTATCTTTTTTTGTGTTAGAAGCTAAAAATTAAATGTCGTCACCTACACAAACCTACAGCATATTTTGTTGCAACTCTTTTATCTTTGTAATTTAATATACACGTTATTTTTTTTAATGCTTTTAATCTATGATAGTAAGAAAACCTGATTGTTTTGATCTTTAATATCTGATTATACTGATTGTATTGAAACACTCGAAAAACAATGCTATTTGTCTTTGACTAAAATAGTATGCTATCCAGAGAAAAAGCTGGTGATCTGTCACACAGGTTCTCCTAGTACAGCACCAGTCTCCCACATACATTATTTTATTTTCGGTTTTGATGGCAAAATGTATAAATGAATTTCCTTTTCCTTTGTATGAGGAGGGGATTATTATTCATGTGTCATTTAAGTGTGGTATCCTCGTCTCGAAATATTGGACTAAAACTTGTGATAAGAAAGCAGAGGTTCGGAAATCATGAAATATGTGTGATCAATCATAATACTGATAGCTGCAAAATAGAGTGTAAGAGTAGGTTACCAAAATTAATCATCCTAATTATTGAATACATTGTCACAGGCGGTAAAGGAGCACGTCATCCACCGGGTGGTAAGTGGTACCATTGCCCGACAGCACTATACGTAGATATTAGCGATCAATCATATTCTTATTAATTGATTACAGATTATTAATGTTGGATTGAAGTTGGAACTGCCTTTGTTCCAGTAGTTACACAGACTGTTCGTGTCCTTTAACCGGAACACAACCACGTAAATGTGATTATTACGGCATTCGAAATAGGAAGGACTGTAGTATCGCCCCAGACGAGATCTTAGCATGAGAAACTCTACTAACTACTATATGTGAGATTCCAAAAATAATAATTTATTAAATCACATATTTTTGAGGGAAGATTTTTCATCATTTGTTCTTTAGTTTGTTCACACACTACTTCAACTCACCGAAATATTCTTAAAAAGCGGCAAGCTTTTACACCACTTGACGATCTTATACAGTCTATGATCAGCTATGTTGCACAGGTCGGCCAAGAAGTCAGGACTGGAGTTTTGTGCCGTGATGCCGCTAGCTGCCAGTAGCGGGTTTGCAGACGGGCTGCCGGGTGTTTTACCTAGACGACTTAGTTCGGATTCGTTGTACTGCCATAAGTGTTCCACATCCATTATTTCCTGCGAAAAGGAATAGTTTGAATATTTTAGAAACTAATGAAAAATTTTATTAGTACTAATCCCCAGACTTACAGAGAATCAGTTTATCTATTTAGGAACATCGTGATAAAAATAAGATATTACGATTAAATATTACTGTAGGTCACACGTTTATTATAGTACATAAGCTCATTATTTTAACAAATAAATTGTCACTCAACATCTAATCTTGTCTTGATTTATAACCCTTTTCCCGGACGGAATAACTGGTGCCCCGACGCTAGTCACGCATCGGAAGCAAGAAGTTTTGAGGATCCGACCGAAATACAAAGGAAAAGGGCTCTACGTGCTCCAATCAAAGCTGTTACATCGGAACCTGAAGTTGCCGCCATAAGCATATCGGATCGTATACCACGCTTCTGGCAAGACCAACCAAAATTATGGTTTACCCAGTTTGAAGCTATAGTCGCCGCCCAGAAACAAGGAGATGACTACAAATATAATCTGGTAATCGCAAATTTATCGAAGGATGAAATACGCGAAGTTAGTGACATCATCGTTAACCCTCCGGAAGAGAACAAATATAAAACAATCAAAGACCGCCTCATTTCTTGTTACGAAGAATCAAAGCAAAAGAAGTTTCAACGCTTATTCTACGAAATCGAACTAGGGGACAAAAAACCATCTCAGTTACTGCGTCAAATGAAGGAACTAGGAGAAGGCATTACTAACGACGACACAATCCGGTCGTTATGGCTAAGCCAACTCCCGAATACCATAACATCCATCCTTACAGTTTCAGAAAACACAACACTAAAAAATATGAGTGAGATGGAAGACATGATATTTGAAAACTCAAAGACGAATTCTGCAAGTAATGAAGTTAACGAGGTCACTAGCCTTACAAACCAACTGACACAGATGAAAATTAAAATCGCCGCACTACGCGACGAAAACGAGAAGTATCGACGCAGTACTAGTACTAATAGACGCAGTACTAATAGACGCAGTACAGCACTACTTTCTGGTAAATTGATAAAGAGCAGATATAATAGACGGAAAGAACAATACAACGTAACGTGAAACCTTACGCCACAAGTAATCAAGTACTTAGCAGCTGTGTTGAATTATCAAATACTATAACAAAAGATGACATTGTTGTATTATTTATTGGTGCTAATGACAAAAACCCGTACGAATTGATATCAGAATTATGTAATTACATTTTTTTATAGGTTAAGAGAATTCTCTTAAAAAATTGCGGCAAAATGTTCGTAGCTAATGTAACATATAACAGATTTTTAAATGTAAAGTAATTGAATTCACAATTATACCTGTTAACAAAAAATTACATGAATTCACAATTTTTAAATTATTGAGGTACAAATTTTAGTAATTATACAAATACTATAAATAGTACTAATTATCTATGTTTCAAACTTAATATAGAGATAGACTTTATAAATTATAAAAAAACAATTTTTAACTCCTTACCACCGTTTTTCACTCAGTGTTTCTGTCAACGCCGTAATTAACGTAAACAATATTGCTTCGCAGATTGACGGCAGGAAAATTGATGGAAGTGGTAAAAACGTTTCTTTGACAGATAATTTTTTTCGAGACTAAAATAACGGTGTTTCATCAAAATATTGCCGGCATACTTAACAAACGCGACATAGTTGAGGCAGCTCTTCTGGAGCTCAGTGATAAAATCGGTACTATTGACATGGTCTGCCTCACGGAAACTTTTATAAAAAGTGGTTCTGAACCAAACCTAATTTTGCGCAATTATAACTTAGCTGCAAACTTTTCTCGTCCTGGTGAGCGTAGAGGAGGGTCTTGTATTTTATTGAAAGCAGGACTAAAATATTCAAAATTAAACATTCAAAAACCAAGACTATATTATTTTGAATACTGTGCAGTTGAATTATTAGATTTTAATATTTACGTGATATGTGTATATAGGACACCAAGTTCCGACCTAGAATTATTTTATCGTGAACTCGAGCATTTATTTGAAAACCTTGCGATCAAACGAAATAAAAATATCTTACTTTGCGGAGATTTCAACATAGATTTAATGAAAGATACAAAATGCTCAAAAAGGTTAGTAAGTTTGTTAACTAACTATGATCTTTTGGTACACATAAATAAACTTACAAGAAAAAGTCATGCATAGATTTGATAGTTGTACAAGAAGTAATGTTCATTTGTTAAGCTTATCTGACCACGAAACAGCACAAACTATGACATTTAATTTAAAATCTGACAAAGAAATTAAATTATTCATACTATTTTAACCAATATAGAGACTTAAGTGATGAAAATATATTAAAATTTGTAGAATGCACGTCTGCATTATCTTTTAGTGACATTTACTCAGAAATAGATACTGACATGGCTTTTAATAAATTTCACGATTATCTCATTTTATTTTTCAATTTATGCTTTCCTTCAATCAAAGTGAAAGTACTAAATAAACCAATAATAAGAAATTTATTACAAAAGGGCTCAAAAGATCCTTTATTATTAAACGGCAATTATATTTTAATTATCGCCTGTGTCCTGATAAAAATAAATAAAGGCAGCTAACAAAAATAAATATGGGACCTACAGTAAGTTACTAAAAAAATGTTTCATTAGCGCTCAAAAATGTGAAAATACGAAATATTTTGCCAAATCTCAAAACAAATGTAAGGCTAGCTAGACTCTAATAAAAAACACAACAGATTACAGCAGCCACGTAAAATCTATTGACCTATTGACTCTATTACTTACTCTAAATTTAAAAAATTGCAGCTTAAAAGTAATACATCTAAACATACGGAGTATTAACAAAAATTTTGATCAGTTTTTAGTCCTCCTGTCTGGTATTGGAGTGGGGTTTGATGTTATTGTTTTAACGGAATGTTGGTTGAAAGAAGTTGGTCTTACTCCCATGTTCGAAGGTTATACTTTATATTCAAGTAAAAATAATCTTATTCAAAATGATGGCATTGTACTTTTTATCAAAAACACAATAACACATTATGTAAACGAACCAAGCTTTGCTGACGCAAACTGTTTAACTTGTTGTATAGGTTGTTTTACACTAGTCTGTATTTATCGCTCCCCCTCCAACACTAACCTAACAAACTTTTACTTGAGCTTGGAAAACCTAATAAAAAAGGAGATACGCTCCAAGAATATTGCCATCATTGGTGACTTAAATGTGGACATTAAGCCTGATAGCAAAGACCGCAATTACAATGATTACCTTCATACAACATCAACTTTGGTCTTTCTTCCAGCACATTTCCTTCCCACTAGGCTCAACAACTGCTTGGACCACATTCTGTTGAACTATAATCACCCAACAATTGCTCTTGTGCTGGATACGTCCATAACAGATCATTCGCCTACCATATTGTGCTCAGAGCTTAACATGCGTTTCCCATACACTCCGAAATTCATAACGAACACTGATATTGAAAAAATCTATAAAGAAATGAGTGCTACAGATTTTACCGCTGTTATGCAAGAGATGGACGCCAACGTAGCCACAAATAAATTAATCTCTATAATCAACCCAATCATAAGTAGACATACAAATAAAAAACTGATTCCTAAGAAAAATAGAGTTCTTAAACCTTGGATTACTCCTGGTCTCCTTAAGTGCATAAAAATCGAGATAAAATACACAGGAGGCTGAAACAAACTCCCAATAATATTATATTACAAACTACCTATTGGCGTTACAGAAACTATTGCAATAATTTACTAAAAAAGGTTAAGCGAGCTTATGAAAAAAGTGAGTTTCAAAAATCTAAAAATAACCCGAAACAGTCTTGGAATGTCATTAACTCGTTAGCGAACATAAAACCACGTTCCAAACAAGCATCTGAGTTATTAAATTCGGAAGTCGACCAACAGACTACCATAAATGGCATCAATCAGTTTTTTGCAAATGTTGGTACTAACTTAGCATCTGAAATTCCTAAGCTAAATGCAAGTAGTCACACATTCTTACATTGCTGTCAACAGTCACAGATTAACAGTCTCGCGATCCCAAATGTCACTGAAAAAGAGGTGGAAAACTTAATAACTCACATACGGACAAGTTGCGCCACAGGATATGATAAAATTTCTGCAAAAGTTGTGAAGTCCTGCCGGGACTTTATCGTTCCGCCAATCACCCATATATGTAACAGAGCTATCGACACAGGTGTTTTCCCAAAGGCATTTAAAAAAAGTATTATAACTCCAGTCTTTAAAAGCGGCAACAGAAACAGCTTCTCCAACTATAGACCCATATCGGTGCTCAGTAGTTTGTCTAAAATTCTGGAAAGAATTCTTAATAACTATTTGAAAGAGTTTTTGGATAAATACAATATTTTAGCGGGGAACCAATATGGGTTTCGTTCCGGAATATCCACCGAAGATGCCATTGCTGACCTTGTAGATGTAGTCACAGACAAATTAAACGACAAAACAAATTGCCTTGGTATCTTTTGGACCTCTCTAAGGAGTTCGATACTGTTTCTGTTCCGCTATTAATTTCGAAACTTGAGTGCGTGGGTATTCGAGGCGTTGCGCTCGATATTTTCAGAGATTACTTAACAGATCGCACGCAATCGGTTAAGATTGGCTCTGTTTTAAGTAGTGAACTACCCATAACCTACGGCGTTCCACAAGGAAGCATCCTGGGACCTACCTTATTTCTCATTTATGTTAATGATCTCTGCCAAATTAAACTGAAAAATTGTAAATTAATTGCATACGCTGATGATACAGCACTGATTGCGTATGGTAAAAACTGGGCGGACGCTAAAAAGAGCGCTGAAATTTCCTTACATAAAGTTATGAAGTGGCTGCAAATAAATTTACTTACTTTAAATGCGGAAAAAACTAAGGTTATCCGGTTTTGTATGCCAAATATTTCTAAAACCGTCGATAACTCAATTATTATCAAAGCACATACCTGTCCCAAACCAAATACTGAATGTGGTTGTAACGCTTTAGAAACCGTCAACCATATTAAGTACCTCGGAGTTATACTAGACGAAACTTTACCTTGGGGAAAACACATAGAGATGGTAAAAGAACGTGTCCGAAAGTTTATTTTTCTCTTTAAAAACCTGCGTCATTCCGCAGATCCTGACATCATGCGTACAGTGTATTTCGCTCTTGTGCAGTCAGTTATTTTGTACTGCATACGCATTTGGGGTGGTTCTTTCAAAACTATCATGATATCGCTAGAAAGAGCTCAGAGAGCTGTCCTCAAAGTAATGAACTTTAAACGTAGAGACTATCCAACTGCCAAATTATATCAAGAATGTCAAGTATTGACTGTGAGGCAATTATATATATTCCGTTGCATTCTACACCGACACTCACGACTGCCGTTCGATAGATACATTTTACAAAGACGTCATGGGAAGAATGTGTGCCCCTTGGTACTAAGACGAACCAGCTTTGCAAGTACACAGCACAATTCGTTGAGCCGTAAATTATATAATAAGATAAATTAACAGATTAGCATATACAGACTAAATACATATGAAATTAAGAAAAAATTTAATAAATGGTTACAATCTCTTAATTACACAGATACCGAAAAACTTTTGTTATGAGATAATTATGTAATGATTTGTTAACGTTTGCATTGTATAAATTTACTAATCAACTATATAATACATATATTGTGAATTAGATAATCCTACACTTCTGGACACATCCCTGTACAAATTGTTGCTATAATAGAAGTTTCAAAGAACCTTGACCTCTATGATACAGGCTATGCCTAGTATAGAGGTCAAAGTCAACCATTTTTAAGCCTCATGTGCAACTTTGTTCTTTATTTAAGTTTATCTAGATACTTAATTTACTTTGTAAGGTAAAAAATGTTGTACTTTTGATGAAAATAAAGTTATTATTATTATAATTATTATTATTATTATTATTATTGACAATATGACAATCAAGTCTACTCGGACCCTAAGGATATTTGTACTAAATTTAATCAACATTTTACTGACATAAATGCAAATAATTCAAACAATAAATTTAAGGATTATGACTCAAGGATAAAAATAAATTGCAATTCTATATTCATGACGCCGGTAACCGATGCTGACATTTTGAAAATTATAATGGGACTGAAAAATATTTGATCAACAGGCTATGGCTCTATTCCAACAAAAAAATTGAAAGCTAGTTCTAAATACATAGCGGGACCTTTATCACATGTAATTAATATATCTTCAACACAAGGCATTTTTGCTAGTCGTTTAAAAAAGTCTATTGTTAAACCAGTTTACAAAAAAGGAGATATTAGTGATATAAACGATTTTCGACCAATTACTATCATTCCAGTATTGTCAAAATTTTTTGAAAAGGCTGTACATGATAAAATGCTTTGTTTTTTTAGACAAACATAATATATATTATTAACCGACCGTCAGTTCGGGTTCAGGAAAAATAGTTCCACAACATTAGCATGGTATTCTCTAATCAAAGAAGTAACAAAAGCTCTCAATCCAAGTATTTATCCGGTATTGGTTTTTCTAAATATGTCAAAAGCGTTTGACCGTGTCTCTCATGATATAATCCTAAAAAAATTACAGTGCTACGGTGTACGTGAAGAAGCTTTGGACTGGACAGAAAGCTATCTAACTGATAGAACACAGTGCGTAGAAGTAACTAGTTTGTTTGGAAAATCTCTTAAACATTTCCAATCACATTACTTCCCTAATAAACGTGGAGTTCCACAGGGTAGTATATTAGGACCATTACTTTTTTTTTATCTATATTAATGACCTTCCAAATCATATTGACCACAACTGTACTTTATTTGCTGACGATACAACGATAACAATTAAGTGTGACAAAAAAAAATTACGCTGAAAAAGAAACTTGTAAAGCCTTAGAAGATATATTTAAACGGTTAGACATCAATAAACTATCAATTAATATTGACAAGACTAAAATAATCCAATTTCAAACGTATAATTCTCGAATTCCACAAATAAATATAAAATTAAATGCCAATTAATTGAATGTAGTAGACTCGGTTAAATTTCTTGGCATTATCGTTGACAAAAATTGCAATTGGAAAAACCATGTAAAAAACGAAAACGTATGTTTAAAAATCGATAGATTTATCTATTGTCTGAAAAGAATAGCACAGGTTATATCGTTATCTGCAGCGAAAATTGCGTATCATGGATATGTATCGTCAGTCCTCAGATATGGACACATTTTATGGGGAAATTCAGTAGATACGGATAAAGTATTTATTACACAAAAAAATTTATACGATCCATATGTAAGGTACATTTCCTCGATAGCTGCCGCCCACTGTTCGAAAAGTTACAAATTTTGCCACTTCCCTCGTTTTATATATACGAAATCTATTGTTTTGTCCAGCATAACAAGCACTTGTTTGACAAGAACAGCGATGTGGTTGGATGGCGTGGTCGACCCAGGAATACATTATATGTTCCGTCACAAAAAATAACTCTATATCATAATAGCGTTTGTTGTATGGCTATAAGAGTGTTTAATAGATTACCACTAAAATTTAAAGAATTGCTAATAAAAACATTTAAAAATAAATTATTCAAATTTTTGCTGGTAAAAATGTTTTATAATATTAATGAATACTTTAACGATAAAATTCTGTAATTTATTGTATTTTTATGTTTATTGACATTATTTTTTTTTATTGGACCTATGTTTTTATAACATTTATGATTTATTTTTCAGCTTTGACCTTTTGTTTTGTGACGGTTGTCTATTTCGACCTCTTTTTGTCAGTAAAGGCTTAAGTCCATAGTGTTTGAGCCGTCGGCCGATGATGTTTCAGCATATAATACCGTCATGATTATTTTTAATAGATTGACTATACAGTCATAAACCATATTTAAAAGGTTATTGAACTAACTTTTTTGTTTTTGGTATTTAAATTAAATAATGAAGTCAAGGGAAATCTTACGTACAACACTAGAGTCACGTGTCCAAAATCTTAATTAGAATATAGAAAGAAGACACATTTATACATAAGACTAAGCTAAAGGCTTTTAAAGGAAGAGGTCTGTACCCGCGACAATTCGAGGAGGTCTCAAAATACGAGAAACTGACGCTACTGAGCCACATTATCTCTCGACCCGAAGCGAGTGTTTGTCGCGTTTAGACTTCACACAAGGAAAATCAAAAAGGAAATAACATGGGAAGTAAAAATCTAAAAAAAAAGGAAAACCGAAAGACCTCATCCACTTGTTGCAAAATAACAAATTGGTTTGACGTATTTGAATTTTGAAGTTTGGTGATAGGGATCCCGAACTAAAAAAAATAAAACTCACAAAAAGTTATAGTTGCAATCGAAATAATGCTTTGCAAGATTATACAATTAACATAATTAAGTTTGTAATATGTTTTTGATTTTATTTATTTAGTTTTAAATGTATACTTTATGTTTACTTTATTGTTCATGAAAAGCTTTATGCCTTTATCTTTAGAATAAGCCACCAGCAAAACTTCTTTTGCATTGAATCGGTAACCCCAACGTTGCGCAGCTATTGTATGGAGACTCCTCAGGTTTTGTTTCTTATTAATTTAGATAATTTTATTGGGAAATATTTTAGTTCTGATACTTTTTCTAATAATCATTTACATAAATGATACGAATTATCGTGCATTCCATTCGTCCATTAAGTGCTGAAACATAAAGCTTACTGACGGCCTAAAATGGACTTAACCCTTTATTTTTTTGTTGTTCCCGACGTAATTTTAAACTAGGAATTACGTTGTGTCGGAGAACGGCAATGTTTTGATTTGACAAGTCAGTCACGAAAAATTATTCATCAAAGCAACTTGAATCTATTTATTTATTATTTTCCGAGTTTATTATTCCAAATTACATAGTTAAGATATTTTATTATCGATAATCAAAGTTCTTTTTAAGAAACCTATATTTATTTTTTACGTTCACGAGTGTGCGTAGCCAAAATTGTTGGCATCTTTGTATATTTTAAATTTTACCGAAAAAATAAACACAGGAGAGAATTTTGTGTTTTATTGAAACTACGCCACATACTGGCGCCCGAATATTCAAACGTAGCTTATTGAGAAGAGAGGAGAAATTGCAACAGAAGGAACAGAAGGAACAAAAGGAACAGAAGAACTGCAACATTAAAAATAATTTTTTTATAATTATTATTGAGGTCAGGCATAAAACTTTATTTGTTACCATTTTCAATCATTAACATTCACTATAATATATTTATATATGTATCTACTATAATATATCTACTATAATATATCAAAATACTGCTAAATTATTCAGACATTTAAGTTTCTTTAGTTTCTTTCGTTATAATATCCTTGAAGAAATTTTCTGAAGACACAACATTCTATAACCCAGTAATTTCACTATTTAAATAACATTTTCTATTCATTTCCATCACTTGAAAATACGTATATTTTTAAGGCTCTATTCTGCATAACGACTATTACCAAATTTGTTTCACTTTAACATTTTTTTTTGATTTTGCAATGAATTTTTCACAATTAAATAAACCTGAAATAATTTATGAATTAAAAATCAGAAATATAAATTTTTCTTCGACGCAATCTGTAGACGAACTACGATCATTATTATTAAATATTAATGTAGATTCTGAAACAGAAATTTTACAAAATAGCCCTGAAGAATTTTCAGAGAGAGAGAGAATTTTCACGGCGAGCATAAGCCGATTCTTTTTGTCTTATTTTTTTTTTTTCTATGCACCTCATTATCGTTTGGCTATACCATTAACATTGACGTTGGTCAACACTTATAATTAATTATCATCATCGTAGTATTAGGTTAACTTATTGTGTAATTTATTTAATATTTGCAATTCTAGGAGTGTAAACTCTTATTTTCAATATCTGTATTATACTTTATAGTATAATTTGTTAAATGTTATCAATTTTTTTTTCTCAATTTTTTTTCAAGCGGTTTGCAACTTGTAAAATTAAGCCTTCTGCACGAGCGTTTATTATGGTAACTCGTTAAACTAAACCATACCTATGTGTATTATTTATACGCTTGAATCACTTTCCTGTGAGAATTATTTTCATATGTTTATTACATAAATATTTTAATTACTTCACAAAAGACCCTTGGATTTTATTTAAAAGTCAATGTTTCACGACTGGCTATGATTTTCTTTTCTTTCCGGCATATTTATTTCAGTCTTTAACTGAAACTTGTTTATAGTAATCACCGTGCGGGAGTTAGCGACACGTTAAAGAAGCCATAAGCTATTAATATTTTCAGCGGATGGCAACTATTAAAGCCTTTTGCCGTTGCGTTCAACTCTGTTGAGTTGACTTATTTAGGATACGGTTCCTCATAAGCAACTCTAACTGCATGATGTTTTATTTCCAGTAGTTGGAATAAGACTAGTATGAAAGAGAATGTATGTTGTAATTATAATGTACGTTGATGGAGTTGAACGATGTATATTAACATTGTATATTCCAGGAACATGTTTAAAATTTTATCATTCATGAACCATGTAATTTAAGATAATTATTTAGGATTTTTTTTTTTTTCTCTCTCTCGTCTGTTTTGTTTTCTTTTTCTATTAAATAACTTGTTGATATGCAATATATTAGTATTTTTTTTTTCTTTTCATATATACAGGATGTTTTTTTCAGAAAAATTCTTCTACAGGATGTTAATATTAATTTTCATTTTGCTTTTAATTATTATATTTTTTTTTTGATTGTTCTTTCATTTAGCAGATTAAATATTAAAATTCGATATGTATATGCGGTTTATTTTGATTTGGTTTGAATTTGATATTTTACTAAAAAAAAATCTTTCAGATTTTTTTTTTTTCCCGGCCCCCGGGGTATTGTGACGGTTGTCTATTTCGACCTCTTTTTGTCAGTAAATTTTATTTTTTTGTTGTTCCCGACGTAATTTTAAACTAGGAATTACGTTGTGTCGGAGAACGGCAATGTTTTGATTTGACAAGTCAGTCACGAAAAATTATTCATCAAAGCAACTTGAATCTATTTATTTATTATTTTCCGAGTTTATTATTCCAAATTACATAGTTAAGATATTTTATTATCGATAATCAAAGTTCTTTTTAAGAAACCTATATTTATTTTTTACGTTCACGAGTGTGCGTAGCCAAAATTGTTGGCATCTTTGTATATTTTAAATTTTACCGAAAAAATAAACACAGGAGAGAATTTTGTGTTTTATTGAAACTACGCCACAGTTTTTTGTTTTTTATTTTGATTCTCGATTTTATTTTTTATTTTCTGACATGTCTAATAGAATTTGGTTATAATTGTAGATGATTAATTTTGTATGTTACGAATTTTAATTTTAGTTTTTTCACTTGTATTATACAATAATTACAGTTGTTTTATGCAAGTTTAATGCTAATCTTATGACGCTCAATTTGCACGCTGCATTATACAGCAGTGTAAGGATCGTCAATATGTTTTAATACCCATAATATACTAGCAAATAAAGAAATTTATTATTTTTTATTATAGTAAATTTCGTTCAAAATCAAGGTCAAGAAGTGCATCGAGGTATCGTAATCAAGGTTTGCGTCAATATCATAGGCGATTCACAGAAAAGGCATATAAATGTAAACCACCATGTGCCTGGGAAAACCAGTTCAAGCAACGGTAGGGAAAGTATCAGGGAAACTACAAATTGGCACGAACCAGGGCGGAATTTTGTGCTATTCACCCCTACGACTGCCTTATCTTAGCCGACCGAAAAAGTGGCTTGAGGTTTTTAGTCGACACCGGGGCAAATATATCGGTGTTGGGCAAATATATCAGTGTTGAGAAGAAACTCATTCAAGCACAAGCATGTTACAAATCATAGTGTACACGCCGCGAACGGTAGCCTCATTAGAACATACGGCGAAATAACATTAAACCTTAATATAGGACTAAGTGGCCAATTTAGATGGAATTTTGTTATTGCTGACGTCAACGCGTCCATACTTGGTGCTGATTTTTTACAGTACCACAAATTACTCGTCGATTTAGACGGGAAAAAGCTTATTGAGAAAGTTACTGAGCCGGCAACGCCTGCAACAATTATCAGAGCAAATCAACCTAGCGTTGAAACTATTTCACAAGAAATTAGCATAAGAAAATTACTGGCAAAATACGAAGATATAACTAAGCCAGCTACCAATATACCCAACTTCAAGTGTCAGGTGCAACATCATGTCGAAACAAGGGGAGCTCCCGTATCAGCCGGCGCGAGGCCGTTACCGCCAGACATATATAAGATCGCAAAGGAAGAATTTAATGAAATGATAAAAAGGGGCATTTGTCGTTCATCAAATATCCTCTGGGCCAGTCCACTTCACCTGGTAAAGAAAAAAAACGGTGAACGGAGACCCTGCGGTGACTGTAGTATGCTAAATAAAGTCAGTTCCAGACAAGTACCCACTGCCCAGATTGCTAGATTTTACTTACATCCTCGAGACAAAACAATTCTTCAGTAAGCTGGACATCCGAAAGGCCTTCAATTGTATTTCTATTTCAAAAAACGATATACCTAAGACGGCAATAATAATACGCTTCGGTCTATTCGAATTAACAAAAATGACGTTTGGGCTACGCAACGCTTGTCAAACATTTCAAAGATTCATGGATTCGATATTCATAGTTTTTAACTTCGTTTATATATTCGTCGACGATCTGGTCTGCGCATCAAGCTCAAAAGAACG
The DNA here is from genome assembly GCA_923062675.1 of Marasmarcha lunaedactyla. NCBI lineage: Eukaryota > Metazoa > Arthropoda > Insecta > Lepidoptera > Pterophoridae > Marasmarcha > Marasmarcha lunaedactyla. Next base: position 5,922,921 of record OV281342.1, on the reverse strand, counting down.
CCTACAACACCTGGAAATAATTATAAAACGCCTGCATGAGCATGGAATAGCAATTAACTTTCAAGACCGAACTCGATTTCTTAGGTTATCATATAACGAGCCAAGGAATCACTCCAACTGACGAGAGAGCAAAAGCTATTTTAGATTTTCCAAAACCAGCGACTGTTAAAGAATTGAGACGATTTCTCGGAATGGTAAATTTTTCGGAGCAGTCTACACCACGCAGCTCTCAAACAATCAGTGCTAAATAAATATTTACAAAATTCCAAGAACAATAATAAAACTCCGATTGTGTGGACTCAAGAGGCCGAACAAGCTTTCAAGTCATGTAAAGAAAATATGCGAAATGCTGTAACTGGTCCTATCCAGCAAAAAATGCTCACATAGCATTATTTACAGACGCTAGCGAAAAATGCGTAGGCGCAGTTCTTTAACAGAAAATACGTAACAAGTGGCAGCCGTTGGGATATTTTTCAAAAGTGTTAAACACAGCTCAAACAAAATACTCGACTTACGACCGAGAACTGCTTGGAATTTACATGTCAATAAAACATTTTCAACAATTAATCGAAGGCAGAGAATTCACCATATATGCAGATCACTAACTTACGCATTTTCAAAGAAACCATCCGTAAACGGCACCCCTCGAAGAATAAGGCAACTGGATGATTACATATCACAATATAGCACCGATATACAACACGTTAGCGGGTACGACAATATTGTAGCCGACGCATTATCTCGAGTAGTTGAAGAAATATCATTCCCTTCGCAAGTGGATTACAAAACACTTTCTATGAAGCAAAAAACGATCCAGAATTAGAAAGGCTTAAACAAAGTAAAAGCTTAAAGATTACATGCTTACAACCTTCCAACTCTCAAGAAAACGTTTATTGTGACATTTCAACCTGCAAATCTCGCCCCTACGTTCCTGAAGCAATGCGGAAAATTACATTCAACAACATTTACGCCCTAATTCATCCTGGAAAACGACCAACAAGAAAATTAATTACACAAAAGTACATATGGTATAAAATGAACTCAGACATAAACAAATGGTGAGACTCATGCTTACAATGTCAGAAAGCTAAAGTAACCTTTTTGCCTGCTCAGCGATTTGCGCACATTCATACTGACATAGTCGGACCACTGCCTACTTCGCGAGGAAAACGGTACATAATTACAATAATAGATCGTTGTACATCGTGGCCTGAAGCGTTCCCGGTTTCAGATATCACAGGGGAGACAGTCGCCAAAATAATATACAATGGTTGGATCACAAGATTTGGATGTCCAGAGAAAATTAGGACGGACCAAGGCCGACAGTTCGAATCAGAAACTTTCAAACAGTTAGCTAAACTCATGGGCATTGAAAAAATCAGAGCGACTCCATACCACCCCCAATCGAACGGGATGGTTGAAAGATGGCACCGCTCCCTGAAAGCCGCAATCATGGCTCGCGGCTGTGTAGAAAATTGGTCTATAGAACTGCCCACCGTATTGTTGGGTTTACGTGAGAGTCTCCGCCAAGATACAGGACTCAGTGCTGCTGAAATGATTTACGGCACCCCCGTTAGACTGCCGGGAGAGTTTTTTGAAAGGAATACCAGCCTGACAACTTACGAAACATTAATATAAAACCTGCGAGAAAATATTTCCAAAGTTACGAACATATACCACAGAATTCATTGTAGAAATTCTACTTTCGTACATCCCGAAGTTTCTAAGTGTTCACACGTGTTCGTTAGATGCGACCGCATTAAGCGTAGTTTAATACCGCCATACGAAAGCCCTTATAAAGTTCTAGAAAGAAACGATACATATTTCAAGATACAAATGAACAATAAGCAATCGTATATTTCCATTGACCGTATTAAACCAGCATTTTTCGCAGATACTGACGATAGCTCAAATAATTTTGAAGCACGCAGCGAGAGGAAATATGACTTATCACGATCACGAAGACTACGTAAACCACCAGTGAGATTGGCTGGAGCTAGCATAATATGGCTTTAATTGTTATTTAGTATTTAATTTTAGAGTAAGAATGTTGAACTGTCATTTTTATGTTTACATTTTTTTATGGGGGGAGTATCTGTGGTGTCCCCAGACGTGACTTACAGAGAATCAGTTTATCTATTTAGGAACATACGTGATAAAAGTAAGATCATGAGATGATTAAATATTACTAGGTCACACGTTTATTATACTATACAAGTTCATTATTTAAAAAAAAAAGGCAATCAACATGTAATCGTATCTTGATTTATAACCCTTTTCCTGGTCATAATACTATTCTTTTTATTTTAAGTGTGTTTTTAAGTAGCAACTACTGAAATATGTAATTATTGATATTAACTTAAATTTATATTTTGTAGCTCTTTCATAACGGCGTACTATTTGTTACTGTGTCTTTTTAAAAATTCACTCTGTTTTTACTTATTATTTATATTATTTTATAAGGTTTCACTTATGTTTCAATTTTGTTTAACGATGTTTGAGTTGTATATTTACTGGTGCAATTGGGTATTAGTGCTAAGTACCTACTTAGCACGGACGTACGCGCATACGCACGTACCCTACCTAAGTATTTTGCATTTGTGTATTGAGTAGACATACTTAATTTACACCCGACGACGGATTACACTGGAAGAAAGCGCAGGGCGGGAAAGTAATCGGTAATTCAGGACATGCGGACCTGTCAGCGCTTGCACTCAAACTTATTAGCCACGGGCGGGCGGCGGCGACGCGGCGCGGCGCGGCGGGATGATAGATAGAATAGGTACATAGCGGGTGGTGGCGTACGGTGTGGCGGGAAAACTACTTAGTGCGCGCCGCATACCCCGTGCCAGGTCACGTGCCGCGGTTGACTCGGGCGTCGGGAAAAGTGTAGGTAAAATAACAACACTTTATTTATTTCACAAGAATTCTAGTGAAAAATTAATTGCCTACTTTTATTACATAATTATGACCAGAATTGAGTGCAGAGTGCTCTCCTTCAAAGAAAAATTTGTCACCAGTCACCCTGTATACCACTTTTGCAAAGGCTTATATGTTCACTATAAGTATATCCTAAAGATCTAAAATCAAATACTTTATCATATTTAATTATTTTCATAAAAATTAAAAATTTGTAAAAGTTAATAACATGTTCGAGCCTACATGTGGTTTTAAACTAAATGCTAACTCAGTTGAACTATTTATAAATAATGTTAGATGAACTTACTTGCAATAACGGAGGAATGTCAGGCGTCAGTCGACTGCTACTTGATTCTCCCCTGCTGTACGATCCGGGCCCATTCACCTGCGAGAATAAATATATAAATATAAATAAATTAGAGCAAAATTTTTTTAACAATGAAGATCTAATTAATTGGTTGCGTCTATTAATAACATTAATTTGTCCAATGTAAAAGGATCCAAAGCTGATATCTATAAAATCGTAGTTTAGAGTTATCTCAACTAAATGTCAAACAGAAAGCGACTTTGTTCTATAATGTACAGGATACATTTTTGTAACGCCACCTGGAAGGAACGTAATCTAAATACTGGAGGTAGCAAATTTTAATCTAAGGAATTATTTCTTTATTTTTAAAAGCATTAATAGTACTTCCCTTTAAGAGTTTGTTACAAAATTCCACGGTGTACCATATTCTTAAAAACATGCGGCATCAGTTTATTCATTACTTTTTTTACTGAGATTTTAATCTCTATACAGAAAAAAATAAAGTCGCTTTTTATTTGACCATTTAGCTGATATAAATTTCAACCTCAGTTTTTATACTGACAAACAAAGAGAGATGTTATTACTATATATTTTGATAATATATTTATATTTAATAATATTTATTTGTCAAAGAGTTAGACCTAAAACATCTTACAAACAAACGTGAAATAAAGTTATTACTTGTGTATATAACTCTGACAATTAATTAATAGTGGCGAATTGTAAGAAAGGGAGTAAATTTAAACTTACACAAGTAAGACTCGTAGCATGCCGTAGCGTGGTCGTAGCGTGCGTAGCGAGAAGCGAGCCTGTAGACGACGCGCTAGAGAGGGGGTACGAGCATTGATAAGTTGAACGACCGCCTCGCGTTCGATCTTCGCGAATCGCTAGAAAACAGAGCCAAATTAAAAAAAAATGCTTCAAGTCGTTCATTTTATTGAACAAGATATATAATATAAAGTAGTTTTTGATTTTTTGTACATTTTTGTAACTAAAAAGCGGGAATCAATTTGATTTTGATTAATAATATGCTAATAACGGATGCTGCTTAAATTGGAATTGCTACGCGTCCTGTAAATTATTTTATTTGTTGTATCCAACAAATCATAACATGTCTATATGAAAATGGTTATTACGACGTTTAAAATAGGAAGTTACCCTAGGCGAGACCTTAACGAAAAAACCTGTTACCAGTACTAAAAGTTTAATATAATTTTTTAAATCATAACAATATGCACCTTCCAACTTCATTCCAGCAGCGAGACACTTGTCAAATCGACAGGCAGGACATTTTTTCCTGGTAGCCACTGTGACAGGACAACTGCCCCCTCTTAAACACATGTAGTTCTTCCTGTTCTGCACCGTTCGTTTGAAGAAGCCCTTACAGGATTCGCAGGAGAAGATGCCGTAGTGGAACCCGCTGATCTTGTCGCCGCAGATTGGGCAAGGGCTGTGGGAGAAGTTACATTGAGAAGGATTACGTGTAGGAAATAAGTATTTGAACTTTTGGAAGATTTGAAAGAAGAGAAAGGAGTTTGATAAGATATCAAGTGACAAACAAAGTCAAATGTAGAATCAAATGTTATTAAAATTAGATTTAACTTTAAAAATGTTCTTTACTCTTTCCGTTATTCGGACGGCAATTTATTCTAAATTTTTTATTTAGTTACTGTCTTCACGAATAGACACAATATATTTTATTCGTTCGTCGATTCGCAAAAAGAGCGTCTCTCGACTGTATTACCGAAGGACGATGAAAACCGTCTTTTACTCAAAGAATTGCGCAACTCACCTATTAATAAGCTGCTGCCTGCTAACTCCCTGGTGATGGTGCAACCTTTCATCGGTGGTGTCAATTTCATCATCCTGCGCAGGTGACGCGGGGTACACCACCGCCGCCTCCCGGTACAAGACGTGCGGGTGGCGGCCCTGAGCATACGAAATGTTCATTTATAGTCATAAATAAAGAAGCAAGATGAAGTATTTGTAGGACACAGCGATCACTTATTAAAACTAGATACACAATCAGTCTCTGAGAAACGTTCCCACCAAAAGAGTGTCCAAGTGAGTATCTGAGTTCTCTTTCGATCTAGTCGTATTCAGTCACTTCAACAGTAACAATATATATTTAATATATAATTAAAATATAAAATAAATAATATAAATTTAATAATTTAAGTTTCATCTAAAAAAAGAATTAATTACAATATTTTTGGAAAGTATATTTGTAATTATTATCAATATTTTTCAAATACTAATGAGTTTAGTGAATAAATCAGAATAAAAATATGTTTTTATATTAAATTCCAGCTAAAACTTAACAGCCGAGTTTCTATCCTAAAATTCCAATTCAATTAACTTTTGTAATCGGCTTGCTAAATTATATTTTAAATCATGCATGTATATGTAATAACTTCATTTACGGATAAGAGAAAGCATATTCTAGTGCATTGACAAATGTTTAGCGAAAATATACATGATTGTTGTATGACATGATTGCACAAATAACCTTATCTATTTGAGTTGGACATTAAACGGTTTTGATTGGCTAAGTTTTAAGTTAGGTCACAGGCATGTAAAAATCATGTTTCTGTTATTATAACCGTGTGACGTCACAGGTGAGTCTCGACGCCATATTGCTGAAGCAAGCGTTTCGACAGATTTTAGTGTACTTTGTAACGAGCTTTTTTGAATAAAATACAAAAAATAAATAAAGATCAATATTATTTCCAGGGTCCTTATACACCACAAAATAATGTGAGAAGGTTTTCGAAAACTAGTCAAAGTCAAATACTATTCATACTTGATATTATAGTCTAGTTAAGTTTGAAGTGTGAAGTTTCTTGCCAGTTATTCTCACGAAGGTTTTTCCGAACTGGTGGTAGATTCATGCTTTATTTGACGTCAATAAGAACAAGTAATTGTCAATGTTGAGAAATAAATGTTTGAATTTGAGCTAAACCAAACTATTTAAATTATATTCATAGGTTAGCTCTTGGAAAATAAGCAATCACATAGTTGGAGAAATTTTGTTTTGACATTAATAAGTTAATTACTTATGTACTAAAAGACTTGTATAACAACACTGATTTACTGTTGAATTTTAGGTTTCTAGATGGTTTCTAGTATTTGAATTTTTAGGAATAAAATTGATGTGGATACTTAATGGTTTTTTATCTTTAATTCCCGTTATAATGACAATATTCTTTATTAAAATACGTCATATAATAAAAATTAACATTATTTTATAATTTACTACATACCTGCACCGGAGAATGTGTAGGCGAAAACTCTGAGCTGTAAGAGTAACAAGAAGAGTGCGATGCGTCGCTGTTGTTGCGAGAAAGAGACGGAGTATAATGGCGGGAAGCGCGCGGACTGGCTGATGGACTGCTGTATACACTGGAAAGACAGATTAATGGAGATTTATTTCGTAATTAATGTATATTTCAAAAAAAAATTTAATCTTTAGATAGTAAAATCATGTGGTAGGTCAGCGAAGATTTAAAATTACAAGATTTTGTACCGTTCTCAAAAAAATCAAACTATGATGAAATATTCAGACACTTAACGCTGTTCTAAATAACATTGAGTATTTATTATATAACTTGGCAAGCTCCATTTTTTTACCTGAAGGTAAGTTCATTCGCGCCGATGAACATCATTTATCGAAGGTGTTTTATTTATCAATATTGATTGTGTAAGGGTGCTAATTAAACAGATTTCGTTTTAATAGCATTATTCGCCTCTAACAATCTACATTGCCTTCTGAATTACTAAGTCAACCACAATTTGCGAGCGTCTGAACGATACATGATGTTTTTGCTATAAAATTTTGAATTATCATCCAATTTCGATTATAGTGCATCGCCGGGTGCTCGCATGCGCGAGCCGAGCGAGCGAAGCGATAAATGCAGCCTAACATTAACCTAACCCAAATTTAACTACTACGCTTTCTATAGAATATTTAGCAGGCGTTGCAAAAAAGACGAATTAGTGTATTAGAGGCTATCTCATTTTCCCGTGGCTTAGTTATAAAGTAAGAAGTTTGATCACGTGGCCAATAAAGAAAGGGTTGAGTTCAAAATGTTCGTGCCGTCGGCCACTTTTGTTTCAGTAAAATAAACAGTTACAATTATTTTTATTGTAATAATCAATAAGGTTAATACCATATTTTATAATCACATGAGCTAAATACTACTTAGTTTTTTTTATTTTTTAGTGTTAAAATAGCCATCATTAGAGTATTTATTGAGGGTTGCAGATCAAAGAAAATAATTTCTCACTTAAACCCAAGCAAAAAAGGCACAAAACTAAAATAATTTACTATAAAGCTGACATAAATATATTATTAGTAATATTATTTAATATGTTATTATTTCGACATTTTTTTAAGTAATTAATTCAACTTAATATCTATGTCATCGCTTTTAAATCATAAAGATTACCTTAAGTATTTCTTTTTGCATAATGATTAACCTATGGTTCGAGAACCTTGTCTGTATCGGTAAAGATGCACGCAGTTACTTATTCCTTGATTTGCTTTTATGTCTTTTATATATTTATATACATAATTTGGTTCTGACTTTCTTTTTAGTAATTATTATAAAATGTTATAAAAATTAAGGTATAGTCATTTTTTGCGTAAAGTACTGAAATCAAAAGCTTGTTGAGGGCCTGGAATGAACTCAACTATTTGTGGCTTGAATTATAATTTCCCTCTGTGTATTATATCGACTAATGATGCGTTGCCGGCCGTAGGCTTCAGTTGGAATTGCTTTTGTTCCAGGCTGTTCCTTCCCTACAACCGGAACACAACCACGTTAACATGATTATTATGGCTTCCAACATAGGAAGGACTGTACTACCGCCCCAGGCAAGATCTTAAAGATGACTTTGCTTTATAAGAAAAATCTAAATAAAACATACCTATGTGTATACATAGAATGAACAGCGGAATCAGTACTAGCACTAGACTGTACCCGGGGCAGTCTACTCAACAGCGGCGACCCGTGGAGGGCTCCCAGCAACTTGTCCATGCCCACTGCCGACGGCTCGCATTTAAGTTCTGGAAATTGATAAAACTAATTACTATACTATTAACATTTCTTTATTTTCTCGATGACAGCTCCTGTGTAATCTTGTGCGAGCGTTATTTTTACATTATGTGTGCATTATTTTATAAAAATATGTTTACACACGTACAAGGTTATATAATACCAGAGTCGGAGAAACTGATAGGGATGGAGCTAGAGAGCATTATATCAAATTAGAAGTGTCATCGAGAAAATAAAGAAATGGAAATAGTATAACTAAACTTTCTTTTTTTAATAAATACCGTTTCATATTATATATAGTTTGCATAAAATCGTGAGGATTTGATTGATTACAAGAACATGTGGCTATAGAACTAAATGTGCTGAAATGATCTGTGTACAATGACAGAATGACATCAAACTTCTGACTATGGCTCAAGAGGATACGGGTTTAATGTCTGTGCTGGTAATACTTATTTGTATTCAAATTCAAATATTTATTTCTCAACATTGACAATTACTTGTTCTTATTGACGTCAAATAAAGCATGACTCGACCACCAGTTCGGAAAAACCTTCGTGAAGAAGAACTGGCAAGAAACTATTATTCGATTTAACCATAATTTAACTGTATCTTATCTGATAATTTATACCAGGGGACTTTTTACCGTTTCGAAAAAGATCATATTATGGGCTCAGACCAAGATTAGCAGCATGTAGAGGAGTGTACATATTTGTGCAGCAGTAAATTCTACTACTCTGAAACTAAACAACTGATGCGTTTGGATCATAAACATGGTAGTTAAGTGTTTTACATAGTTCTCTTTTGTTATTTAAAGTTAGATCTTTTAACAACTGTCCCAAAAACACCGAAATGCGAAAATGAAACAAAAATTCGATGCTGCAGACAATCATATGAGTCAATTTTGTAGGAACACTCGAATTTCTACTTTTATGTGTGGATATTATTTAAATTGTAGTATATATAAATGTAGTATTTTATAAGCTTTCAAATTACCTGCCAAAGGATGTTCCTTTTTGACGGACAAGTTATGTGCTTCGTGCATGTTGTGCTGCATGAGAGACTTGTGGCTGTTGGTCGGCGACGACGGCCGCCGCGGCAGGCACAGCGAGTGGCTGTCCGTTAATACTGATATCTGCGGGTAGACAGAGAAAATTAGTATCATAGGAAGTCAAATTAAAACATTTATTTCTCAACATCGACAATTACTTGTTCTTATTGACGTTAAATACAGCATGACTCTACCACCAGTTCGGAAAAACCTACTTGAAGAAGAACTGACAAGAAACTTCACGGGTATGTACCTATATAAAGAGATATTGTAAACTTTTTCAAAATAAGTTTACAATGTCTCTTTATGTCTATACAAAATTATTTTTATGTGCATCTGTAAGGAAGTATGTAGAGTTTCATTAGGTTTCCACGAGGCAAGTAAAGGCAACGTATCGTCGCGTGGAGTTCAAATATATATAGACGCGATAGAATCCGTTTTAAAGGTGTTTTACGAGGGGCTACTGATAAGTTCGCGGCCTAGGGTACTCAATGAAACAAAATCATAGTTTTTTTATCTTTATTTTTCAATGTAATCCCCCTTAAGTAAAATACACTTTTCACGTCGTGAATACAAGGCCTTTGAACCACTAAAAAAATATTCTGAAGATTGCTCTTTAAAATGTGTCTCTACGGCCGACTTCTTTTCATTATCATCCGAAAATCTTCGCCCCCGCAACTCCTTTTTCAGTTTTGAAAAATGGAAAAAGGCACTGGGAACCAGGCCCGGACTGTAGGCTGGATCATCGATTTATGCAAACCCAGTGGTTTTTAAGGAACCCCTCGCAACTCGAGCGGTGTGAACGGCCGCGTTGTCTTGCAGAAAGAACACTCCGCGCGCCAACTTGCCTCGTCTCTTCTAAACGACTGCTTTACGTGATTGACCAAATAAATTGACGTAGTATTGACCATTCATTGTAGTTCCTTTAGGCAAGTAATCAATAAATAAAATTCCTTCGCTTTCCCAAAAAATGGTCGCCATAATCTTGGAGGCCGACTTTTAACTTTAAACTTTGTTGGTGGCCTTTGTCCCTTTTTAATCCACTGCATAGACTCTTGTTTGGACTCCGGATCATACTGACGTATCCAGGTTTTATCTACGTTTACTATACGATTACAAATTTCATCACAATCGCTCTGAAACGACTCCAAAAAATCCTGACAACTCGCGAGTCGTCGTTGTTTGTCGAGCGGCGTGAGCATTCGCAGTACCCAACGATCGCTAATTTTTTTCATGTGTAAATGTTGGTGGAAAATTTATGCGATTCACTTTTTACTAATCTGCAACTCTTTAGCTATCTGCCACAATTTAATTCTACAGTTGGCCAATATTAATTTTAATCTTTTTGAACATGTTCTTCAGTGACTACCGTCACTGGGCGACCGGGGCGGGGGTCGTTTTCACAGCTCTCTCTTCCTTGTTGAAAACCACTTTTTTACCACGGTATACGAAGGCCTAAAATCTTGAAGAACCGATGACATTTCCTCAAAAATGTTTTTCGGCGATTTTCCTTTTTTCACCAGGAATTTAATCAGTGCGCGTGGCTCAAAATAGCGAGAATTTTCAGTTTCGGTCGACATGGTGTTGTAGCTTGTTCCATGGATAAAAGTGTTAATGAACCAAATAAAACAAAAGTTTGTTATTTATACTAATACTTAGTTGGGCAACTAGTGTTATCAGTATCGAGATGATTAGTCATCGCTAAGTCCTTCAGGTCGCGAACTTATCAGCCGCCCTGGTATTTGGAAAGTAAAGAAATGTTTGCATTGGGAATTCTACGATGGTTATTGTTTGTGAGCAAGTATGGGTCAATTATTGTTATTTTAATTGATAAAAACAAAATATTTACAAGTCTTGATGTTCGAGGGTTTGTATCCTAGATCCTAGAACAGAATGTGTGTGAAACGCGATAACTGCACGAGTTATGTAAATTTGCTTGTTTTGGAACATTTCGATTGATATACTTCTCTGAAGACTCGAAATGGCTCCACATACGAAGACGACACCTTCGGCAACTCTGTGTGTTACAATCTGTCCCTTTTGACTCAAATTATCCTCAATATCTAAAGGAAAAGTTTATATTTCTTTGAACGACACATGAGAGACGTTTTTGTATATTTGTTCACAAATATATAAAAACTTGTTTTGTAAGCTGAAGATTGATTTTCAGAATAATTATGTTTTTAAAGGAGATTCCAACAAAACATTCGAAAAGTAAATTATTAGTAAAGTATTATTAATTATAGTAAATTAATTAAGTACATAATTTAACTTTTTCATAGATGTTTATGAAAAATTTAAATAAATAAATCTCTTACCCTGTTCATACTCAAGCTCCTCTGATGTGGCTGCAAGGGAGCAGTGTACTTAAGGTCCAGCACCCTTTGGTCGTCCAGGCTCTGGAAGTCGGACTTGGGCTCCGTCTTGATAGTCACATTCCGGAGAGTGTCGATGGAGTCTCGAGATGATTGCAGTTCGACTGAGTTGCTGTTGTCATCTGTAAGTTGTGAGATATAATTATTTAGTAATGAATTGTATTAGGTTTTATTATAATTTTGACTCATTGTGATATAGGCGAAGCTGTGGTATAGATATTTCAAGTCATCTGAGTGCGCGGTACTTTGTGCTACTTACTTAACTTTGTGTGGCAGTGACGTGGCAGCCATCATCTTGTCAACACATATTCTCGTCTCTTTGGTAAATACGTGTACAATTAGTTCATTTTGTCGCGCACGCAGTCACTGTATATATGCAAGCTAAACGCACAAATAGCGCAGCGCGTACAAATGACTTGGAATATCTGTAATAAGTGTTGAAATAGCAAACCAATTGTGTCGGTTCTAAAACTTTGATCGGATCGGTTTTAAAATAAAACGTTGTTGTTTTAACTTAACTGTCAATTTTCGGAAAATTATAAATCAAAAGGTTCAAAAAGAGCTTATCTTCTTTTTTCAATAATAAGCTTAGCAACATTTACATTTATTCACAACAGCTTCCTCGAGGAGAGTAAATGTATAATTTTATCACTACGAGTAGTACTAACAATATTTACCATAACAAAGACGTAAGAAATATATTTATGTACGGTAACAATATAAGCAAAACCCTATAACTATGTAGGGAACTACAGATAAGTTTGTCACGTTTGCAAAAAGTGGCCACAAGGTTTGCAGAGTTCCTAAAACTTGTAATTTCAACCGCCATAATAACTTTAAATTACAGGAACTACAATAAACAATATTAATTTAATAATTAATTAAATCGTCAAACTGGAACTTGTTTGATGACTCCAACGCCCAGTAGTATTTATAAGTTTTATTTATAAGTTTAGCAATAGATAAGACCTTTCTGTCACATCTCACGAAGCTGAAAGACACAATGATGACAATAGCTAATCAAGATGTTTCAGGATTCTTTTGTTAACTCTTTTGTAAGTAACATTGTCTGGGTGGGTACAAATAATGGTATTTTTAACAGCCATATTATTGGAATGAAAGCATGTTCTAGATGTTAACGTGAAGCGAATACAAATGAGATAAGATAGATATGGTTTTTAGTTTAAAAAAAACAAAAGTTACATGTTTTGTGGATCAATATAAGCAAAATTAAAGTTACAAGATTACATAAATTGAAACGTTGAAGTCTGTGAGTAATTGAAATTGTGTTAACAAACATCAGCTTTATTATTTCCTGTATAGTTGAAATTCTGTTGAAATAAATGATTTAAAAGCTTAAGCTACCTCAGTGGCGACCGTCCTGATGCAACCTAAGTGGCGACCGTCCTGAAAGTAATTGACGACCGTCCTGAAGCTACCTCAGTGGCGACCTGAAGCTACCTTAGTGGCGACCGTCCTGAAGCTACCTTAGTGGCGACCGTCCTGAAGCTACCTTAGTGGCGACCGTCCTGAAGCTACCTTAGTGGCGACCGTCCTGAAGCTACCTTAGTGGCGACCGTCCTGAAGCTACCTTAGTGGCGACCGTCCTGAAGCTACCTAAGTGGCGACCGTCCTGAAGCTACCTTAGTGGCGACCGTCCTGAAGCTACCTAAGTGGCGACCGTCCTGAAGCTACCTTAGTGGCGACCGTCCTGAAGCTACCTAAGTGGCGACCGTCCTGAAGCTACCTTAGTGGCGACCGTCCTGAAGCTACCTAAGTGGCGACCGTCCTGAAGCTACCTAAGTGGCGACCGTCCTGAAGCTACCTAAGTGGCGACCGTCCTGAAGCTACCTTAGTGGCGACCGTCCTGAAGCTACCTTAGTGGCGACCGTCCTGAAGCTACCTAAGTGGCGACCGTCCTGAAGGTAATTGACGACCGTCCTGAAGGTAATTGACGACCGTCCTGAAGGTAATTGACGACCGTCCTAAAGCTACCTAAGTGGCGACCGTCCTGAAGGTAATTGACGACCCTCCTGAAGGTAATTGACGACCGTCCTGAAGGTAATTGACGACCGTCCTGAAGGTAAGTGGCATCCGCAACTATAGACATCATTAGTCGTAGGTGTTTCATTTATTTATATTATATGTGATATATCGATTAATGGAGCGTTGGCCACCGCAGGCTTCGGTTGGAATTGTCCTCGTTCCAGTAATCGGCTGTTCCTTCCCTAAATAGTGACTCGTAAATGTGACTGTAGTACCACCCCAGACGATATCTTTAAATGAGAAACTCTACGACCACTAAAAATTAAAAGTTGATCTAAGACCGCAACAAATAGTACTTTTCGCATATTATTTCTGAAAGAAAGGTCCTTAACCTTTTTCTATATCTCTGACAATAAGGGTGTTACCACACCACCCGATCGACGTCGATCGATTTGACGGCCGAGTAGCGTAGTGGTCAGTAGCCCTATCTCAATCGTCGGAGGTCCCAGGTTCGAGTCTTGGCCGGGGCATTCATTTGTGTGATGAACACAGATGTTTGCTCTCGGGTCATGGTTGTTGATATATATGTTGTTATATATTATGTATGTTTATTCTGGGTTTTCATACTCCTGATACATAAATTAACCCTCTGTGACATTTATAATATAGGCAAAGATAAGGATTGCATGTAATCCTTACCATTAACAGCACTAGTGTCTATGACCATCTCGGAGTCAGAGAGCTCTCCCTCCCAGGACATGGGTCTCTCACGCTCATGCCCCTGACTGTCCACCAGCGTTCCACTCGAAGGTCGCTTTTTCTTGTTCCGCATGTTGACCTGCAATGATCAAGTTATTCATGAAATAATATTACTTTGAAAACTCAACCAATTAGTTTAAAAATAACTGTACAATTTTGACAAATAGATCTCAACCATTTTGTCTCCTTTATCTCGGCAGCTCAATGATTGTGCTTTCGATCTGTAATCAAAGAACGCGAGTTCGAATCCTGTCTAATTTTCCTTAATATTCTAAATAAGTTTTACCTATATTTAAGTTTATATCGTATGAATTTTTAGTGTGGATACTTTGTTTCTAAAATAATAAACATCAATGATCATCAGTTTAAAAGAAAGTCCATTTATTTAGTCTTGAGAAAGCTATTTTGGTGACAGGATGAAACAGCCGAGGATAGGCTCCTATACCTACTACTTTAAAAGTTACAAAATGCATTATTCGTGATGATTGTTAGAGTTCTTACTAGATGGCGTTACTAGTACTCAGAAGAGTTATAAAATACCTTTTCTGGAGTTTATTTAAATTAAATAGCTCGTATATACGTTGATGTTTTAAGAACATATTACTTAATACATTACCTCATACTGGTGTTGATTAAAGTCAATTTTGGAGATTTCGGCATCAGTAGAGTCTTCATCATGGGGCACTGAAGAAACGCTGATCCGAACTCCACTGGAACTATATGAAAATTGCCCTGAAATTAAACATGTTTTTTGTATTATTACTAGTAAAAATGCGTAGTTATTAAATAAGGCTGAATGATATAAGGTCTCGGTTACACAAGCAAACTGTAGTCTTAAGGTCTGACATCCCAAACGAGTCAAGAGAGGACTTTCTCTGAATGCCAACTTTAAAATTTACTTAAAGCTTAATCCTGTAACTGTGTTTTGGTATCAAAATATTTTAATTTATCGAACTTAGAAATAGATTCTAGAAATTTACAGAACTTAGAACGAAGGCAACTTAGAAGGTGTGTGATGTGGAAAAAAGATCCGACGCCAGACGCAAATCAAACATCTAATAATAGTTATTAACTATATTTACTTCTAAACAAATACAAAAAATTTGATAAAAAAATTATTTGTTGACGGGTAATCGGTTAGGAGCGCTACGCACGTATTCGGCACTGTCAAAAGAAAGAAAACTGTCGATAGAAAGCCGCCCGGCTAGCGTCATTCGGGTGTGAGCCTACCTTTATAAAGTCTGAATGGACTACCCGATCGGCACTTGAATACCAAATATTTGTACATTTTTTTTATAGGAGACACGGCTAGATACAAGTTACCCTGTCGTCGTTATTGTCGTTAGCAATAGTAGCCGAGAGATTCTTGGGTTTGAATTTCAGCAGGTTATTTTTCCATGTTTATTTGTTGTGGATTTAGTTAGTGCGTTTATCTAGAGTGTAAATTATTTTTATTCGTCGTATGAATTTCTAATATTTAGTTAGTACCTACTTAATTTCATCTTTTGCGATTATTTCGTTTAGATATCTCTATGGTCATTCAAATACACGAGAAATAATAACCAATACAGTTTTAAGCATTCCGACAAGATTTTAAATCGTTCCTTAGATATGAAATCTACATAAAATAAGTTAGGCTCAACAGGTACGAAACGTGCTCTAACAGAAACATCGAGAGGCCCCTAATTTTCTAGGATCATGTTTTGCAAAGCATGAATCATATAAAGTTTGTCAACAGCCAATGAGAACCAATCGCTTTCATAATTTATAACACGAATTGATTACTCATAAGTAGCCTTTTTGGAAAGAAAATTTTACAGTTACGTAAGTTAAATATTGGATAAGTTTTCCGATTATAGCACTTAAACGTATTATACAACATGTAAAATCAATTGATGTTACATTTAATAAGAACCATTAAGTTGTGTACCAATATTTGTTTCGTTATGTTTCGTATGGCAAAAGGGAATGTTAAAAGGATAAAGACCGAGAATGGCCTAAAGTGAACATAGCTGTAGGAAGCCTACTGGATCGCAATATAACGGTCGGGGAACCCGGTATTAACAAACACACAGGCACAAGAACATACATATAAAATAAGATACATTTAAATAAATACTTCTTTTGTGTGCAAATGAATTTCACCCGTAGTGTTATAAGACCACATTTTTGGCCGACTGCCCCTTAAAAAGCGGAATGAGTGAAAAGGCACTCACAAGTAACATTTAATCGTAGCTTACTGTTTGTATAATTCAATAATATTGCCTGTGTGAAAATTATTCGTATACCAACGACAGTAATTCAACGATAAAAAGTAGCCTAATGATTAATTAAATAATGGATTTAGTATCAAATTATCAAAAGTATAATTCTAAAATGTGTAACTAAATTTGAGTTTAACTAAACATTCTAACACAATAAAACAATAATCTGTGATCTTATATGTAGATAGATTTGTTTTCAGTGAAAGGTTTACAACACAATAAAAAAACATAATTATGTAACACTTACCATTGCTAGTTTCGGGTCCAGACATGCTGATGGTCGTGACGGAGACGTGACCTCCCTCCACTTTCACTGCATCACCCTCGCTAGTCATGGCTGCTACAACACTATCACATCACCAAAAATATCGACACCACTATCGACTATATCACTTCACTTTTATTAATCTAAAGCACCACAAAAAATAACCTCCAAAAATACTGTTCCAATTTTAAAACTACTCTATGTTTTCCGCATAATTGTTTCTAGGGAAATATTTACAGACATTTTATTTGATCATCTGGTGTTGGTGTTTATTTTTAAGGCATCTGGTTCAAGGCTGCATGTTGCATTGTTTTGTCTGCGATGTCTGACGGCACCTGAGTGGGACTGGCGAAGTCTGATCGATTGGTCTGGCATTGATTTTAAAATTAAACTCGTTGATAACTCCAACATCTTGTTTAATCTGTAACAAAGAAAAGTATATTATATATAAGACAATTTTGCGATATAGATAAAAAGAGGTTTAAATGAAATATTAAAAAACCAAATAAATCACTCTTAAACTACATTCTCTTAATCATAAATTAAAATAAAATACCTTAAACAATTTCTAAACCCATTTTCAAGGTTTTGAAAAAATTATATATTTCGAAGAATCGGATAACATGACCGAACGTTTCAAATTCGTATTTTAAAATCCGAGCGGTGTTTACGTGCGAGCGAGCGCGCGCGACTCGCCGGCGGACGGCCTTGCACGGCCAGTGCTGTGCGATACCTACCGATACTGTTATCGATGAACTGCCGCGACCTCACAGTTCCGAGTCATTGGCACGGTGTTTACTCGAAACGCCTCTGATAGCCAGCGCGTCACTGTTTACTTAATGAATAGAACATCCATCCGTGTTTTACTTATTAGCCGCGTCAGATACAGTTATTGTACTGCAATTGTTATTGAAAAAAACAAACAAGTTGTTAACGTTTTGTAAAATTATCTGTAACGGATCTTTTTTGTTTTTCGTATTACAAAAGCACTGAAATCCGTGCATGTGAACGGAAATGATGCATCAATTACAGCTAACTGATACATAATTTTCACACAATATAAAATACAAACAAAAACGTTTCAATTTGTATAGTTTAATCACAAACCGAAGTATAGTTTATCGACATGGAAATATTAGAAATCAATCACTAGCAGAGATTAAGCGGGGAGTGGGAGCGACGCTCGGCCTTCATGGAGCCGGTTGTTCGACGACCAGCCGCGAACATTTCGCCTTTCCCGCGAAGAACTAGTCCACTCTGCTCCCTCCAACCGCCTGCTGGCTGACTCGTTTTTTTTCCATGGCTTAACTTTAGTATAAAGTGTGAGATATAAGTAAAAGTAAATAGAATCGAGTAAACTTATCTTAAATACAGACTTTCAAGGGCTTTGCATTCCATTGAAAGATAAAGATTTTATTTGTTTCAAATTCATAAGATTTGTACCAAGTGAAAGTATATAAAGATTGAGAAGTAAGTTGTATTACTAAAGAATTCCATTCCAAGTTTTTTTTTACGTGATTAATTAAGTTAATAAATATGTTCCAGTTTAAAAGGATAAAACAGTGATTTCATACATAACATAAAAATATTAGATAATATAAAATCCACATTTAACTTTGACGTCAATCACAGTATCATTCTATATTTACATCAGCCGCAGCTATCAAACATCTTCCATATTTTTCTTTCCGGTTACAAGACAACACGCGAGAACGGGACGGCCTCAAAATTGGGCTACAAATAAAAAGATGCGCCGCCGGCGCAAGGCACGAAAGATGGCGTCATCATGGCCTAGACAAGGCCGAGCGGTCGTTTACGGCGGCCCGAGTCGAACAACGGCTTTGTCTGATCATGCTTTTTAAATTCAAGCTGATTGAATGGAGAATAAAACACAGAAGCCTTTAAAATTAGGATTTTTTTGAATTTGTTATGGTTGTACACAACGAAGAATGTTTTGAACGTATTTTTATCAAAAAGAAAAATAAAATTCTTTATCTCTTGCTGTATTGTCAAAAATGTATCAATATATGTCAATTTATCAAGTTCTTTGATATGGTTTGCAATAGATGTAAGATTAGGAAATATCGTACGTACGTTATCACGGAAAACGCTCACTGAAAGTAGCTTCATAGCAATTTGCACACATACGAATATAACGATTATAGGTATTTACACAGAAATAACGGGACCAAGGCATTTCAACAGCCCAAGGGAAAAACATTATCTGTTTACATCTAAAGAAAAATGTACGAAGGTGAGCAATCTCCGGATGGAGTGAGTTATGTCCTTGCTTTGTTGTTCTAAGTTATCGATAACACGAGTCGATGTCCGATAATTATCTTAAGGTCACAGCGCTATCTCCGTGACGTTTTAATCGAAGAATGCTGCAATTCGTACAGCAGGTAAAAAACCTTTCGAAATTAAAGAATATGGCTATTTTGCCGACTTCTACTGTTTATTTCGTCTAGTGTTTTTCAAGTCCTTGACCCCAATTATCTGAGGTCGTCTGTTATCCCTGCGCAGTGCGTCGACCCTCGCACCCACGCTGTACAACTAAAATAGATAAAGGTGAATACTCCGCGTTTACAACTATGATGAACTTCGAAACAAAGATCCATGAATCATCCGGTGAGTGAAACTTGCACGCGCCACTCGACTTTCTAAAAGGAAAATTATGAACAAAATTTATTTAATGAAATTATTTTTATATTGCTTCGAATGATTGATTTTTAATTAGCTAATTCAACAATTTATTTGAAACAGAACTCTAATATGTATAAAAATCACAGTTTATTTAAGTCGAAACCTAAAACTGATGTCAATTTTCTCAGAATATTATATTAAAGATGCCCAGAAAGAATTGTAATAATAATCTTAAAATTGTTACAAATAAATATGACAACGATAGAACATAAAATAATAAATTAAAATTACTTTCTGGACCTATTTTATCAATATATACTTTAAATCCAAGTTAGTAACTCGGATAAGACCGTAAAAATTTGTGAATTAAAAAAGTTTTAATTAATATAAAGTGTAACGACCGTCTGCGTCATAAAATTGAGGTGAATGCCTCGTTTAATAGATGAAATTTTGTCTCTTGACCCTCCTTGTGCTAATAGATTCAAACAGGTGGAGCTGCTATATTTTAATAACAAAAATGGTGGAAAATATCTAGACATGAGTCGTTTTTGTAAGCGTCGTACATTTGTTTTAGTACATCTGAACAAATATGTAATGAGCAATTAAACTTATGAATAGATTGAGCTGATGACGTATTTGAGAAACATAATTTTCATATTATTTTCATAAGACGCTACATTATTGTTTTTTTTGTTCTTTTTGGAAAATGTTAACCTACTGCCATTTACTATGCTATCGAGACAAAAAGTAACTGCGCCTTTGAGATTCGGCTTTTCTGTATTTTACCAACTTATTCCCTTCACAGATTAGTTCAATTTTCATTTCACAATGACCGTTTAGAAAGCTAATTACATAATGTTGGTAATTTAATGTACCTACTGATTGAGTGCGTCCAATCTGCTAAGCCAATCTATACTCTATGTTTTCTACTACTGAGTCTAGATTGCTTAGCAAAATCTATACCTAAGAGCGCCTTAATCAACCCTTTGATTTCTCTGAGTGTGGACGTAAGAACTAAACCAAATACGACATACAGGCAACTGAATTCAACCCATTTTTCGAAACTCAATCCTTAGAAACGTCGCAAGCCTGTCCGAGTTTGTCACAACCAAATTGAAAGTGGAATTTACGATATTGCATTTAAATTACAAATTACACGATCAAAGTATTGCCTTGTTGGGGATATAACTAACTTGCTCCATAAATTACAAAGGTATAAACAACCGGTCGAGGACAAGCCGTGGGCTTGTGTAAGTTCGTTAACTAACAAGAAATAGACGGACTTAAAGCTCTCTCGATTTAGCGATGTGGCTGTTCTTGCAGTTAAGATGTATTGTATCCTATTATAAAATATAAATTTGCGTTCAAAACTTTTTAATTTATCCATTATTTATTATTATAACATCGAATTTTCATTAAAATTAAATAATTAGTTAATTAACTCTTAAAGTACAAATATAAAACATTTTTATTACTTGTTTTTACTATTTTCATAGCCGGCTAAGCGCCGTCAGCGCTAAGCCACAAAGTCCGGTGAAATTTAAACAGCCCGTAGGGCAATAAATAAACTGTCCATTTCGAAAAAAAAGATGCTAGTTCGTCTTAGGTGTTTTATATAAAAGTATTCAATGTGATTATATCGAGTAATGGAGCCTTGCCGGTCTTAGGGTTCAGTTGGAATTGTCTTCATCCAGGAATGCTCTGGCTATTCCTTCCCTATAACAGGAAGGAAACCACGTGCACGTGATTATTACGGTGGTCAAAATATCAAGACTGTAGCACCGCCCTGGACGAGATCTAAACAAAACTTAGGCATGTTTTTATTCATAGCATAACGTGCTAGATAAATAAACAACTCTAAATATAACCTCTTATATTCAAGAAAGGTTAAATAAACTCTTTAGTTTAATAAACCGACTTAGTAATCAAAGTACATGAAAAAAATACCCACTGGACTGTAAATTATTTCAAGCGTTCACTCTGAGTTGGCAGAGGTCGATGTCTGTACATTGATAAGATACATAGCAGGATTATTGAAATTTGCACTTTACCTATATCATCTTTAAAGCTTAAATTATGTACCTGAATTTGAAAAGTTGAAGGTTTTCTATCTGATGGACAGTGGTGGCTATGCAAGCGATACTTTTCACTATTTTCTAAAAAATAACAGGACAAAATATCCTTGAAAGTCCAAGGTGTCTTGATTATTGAACATAAAAAGAATGTATCAAAAAGTTCCTTTGATATTTGAGTGGGTTAACTAGGTTCGGCGAAAGGTGCAACCTATGTCCGCACCTCATCCAGGGTCGGAAAGAAACGATTTGTTTTTTGTTTCTAGAAAAATATCGGGAACTCAAACGTCACAAATAAAGTTCGTGATTAGACCCGTATTAATCTCAGACTTTGTAATTTTGTACAAGCGCAGCGACTTTTACTAGTAGGCTTATACTTGAAAACAATTGTGTAGGTATAATATAATAATAAATCCCCAGACAAATACACCAATTGTATAGCCCCAAAGTAAGCCGAGCTTGTGTTATGTATGACCATACAGCGAAGTGGGTGGGAACCCAAAATAAACATACATATATAAACATCAACAACCATGACCCGAGAACAAGCATCTGTGTTCATCACACAAATGAATGCCCCGGCCAGGACTCGAACCTGGGACCTCCGACGTATGAGACAGGGCTACTGACCACTACGCTACGCGTATCTGACTTAATTTTGAAGTGTACATTTTTATTAGTTAGTTTGGAAAACCAATTTGAATATTTATGATTTCTGGGATGTATTTAATTTTATATAAATTTTTAAAGAAATTTGTAAAGTGACATCACGAATCTTTTTATTGCCAGGTTTTTTATATAACCTAGCATAAACAAGTCTACATGCGTTCTTTGTTGAAAAATTTACATGACAGTTTAACAACAAGGAGTTAGAAAATTTTGCTGCATTATGACGTCATAATATAGAGGTTGACTGTAAGTAAAATTCATTTACGCATATTTGTTAAAATAAGCTTAATCACTTTTACCTGCGACCTTTAACTAATAATACATACATAACATAACATACCTTTCGTCTGTGAGCTATACCAGCTCCCGGTATATGACATTTTTTCTCCATCTGTGGCCATACCGGCAGCCAGTATGGATGGACCTATCCTATCTCATTCTGACATGGTGTGACGGTGTACTATTAGAATTTAGAATTTAATAACGGTGATATTGTTTGGAGGCGAAACCATGTAATAAGTTCCTCTAAAAAACATTTTTGTGCTAAGTTTGCACCCAAATTTATTAAATGTAAAGTTTCAAATAAAGTTTCACCATTAATTTACGATTTAGTGGATATGAATAATAACCCATTAGGTCGTTGGCATATCAGAGACATTAAACCTCTACCGCGGCATATTTATTTCAGTCTTTAACTGAAACTTGTTGTTCATCATCGCTCCGATCGCCACGCGGTGCGGACGTGCAAGACCCGGCTCTCCGTTGATCGGTCCCTTCCCGCCATTCCGCGGCGCTCAGTTTACTGACGTCACAGTCTAGCGTGTTGGCTCCGTGCTACGGTTTCCTAAGTCTTTCTACTCCGTCTGAGTGCTTTCGAAGTGCGATTTTTCTTTGCGACTAAGCCTCTTAGTCTTCAAAGTGCTGTGCTAAGTTGTGTTGTGCTTGTGCTGAGTGCAGTGTTGTGCCCGGCGTAAGTAGTCTGGTTTCAGTGCAAAGGATACTTAACGGTGACAACGAATTTGTACTGAACCAGTCCTTTTTATTTTTATTTATTTCTCTTCTCTATTTTATTTATTTTTCTCCTATTTTCATATTTATTTTTATCATATTTGTGTGTTTTCGTGTGTATTTGTCCTTTCTGTCGGTAAAGGTTGACCCTAACGTGGTCAACTCTTTACCTGCGTACCCTTTTTTAGGTTTCAAGGTAGCGGCCTTCGGCGTACTATTGTTAGTTTTAAGTTTTTCCTCCCCAGCCCCCCTACCGTTGGTAGGGAGGTTAGCCGCTAGGATTTTGCTAGGTTTTAGGAACTAGGCATCTTTTATTATACTTATATTTATTAATATTACTGTCCCAACTCTCCCTTATGGATCCGCTAAGCGTTATTAACGCGTTCACCCAAGCACTTGCTGCGGTAGGCGTCTACATCCCGAATGACATCATAACGCAGGCCTTACAGGCATCAATCGCGTCCCCGGCCCCTCAGGCCTCAACCCCGGCCCCTCAGGAGTCAACCCCGGCCCCTCAGGCCTCAACCCCGGCCCCTCAGGCCTCAAACCCGGCCCCTCAGGCCTCCAACGTCGAGACCCCTCAGGTCTACAGCTCATCCTCGTCTCCCGCCTCGTCCGAGATGGACTGCGAATCGGTCGCATCCTCTCACGCGTCGCGTCGTAAGCGTACCGCTCCCGGGAGCGACTCCGAACCCGCGTCTGATACTTCGTCAGATGCCGTCACCTTAACCGGCTCTCCTGAGCCCGCGTTCCAACTTGTCGCCAAGCGCTCCAAGAAGCGCTCGAAGAAAGCTTCGGTATCTTCAATACCCGAGCCCTCCCCGGTGTCCTCAACACCAGCCCCCGCGCCGTTAAAATCGCTCGTAGTAACCGCGTCTCCGTCGGTCACATCGAAGCCAGCGACGCGCTGCGCTCCCGTCCCGCCGAAGCCTCAGCTCCCTCCGCCCGTATTCCTGCGTGAAAAAGCGCGCTGGACCGCGGTTTCCAACTTGTGCAAAGTGCACAAAATTAATTACTTAAAAGCCGCCAACGCTGGCGTTTACCAGGTTACTCGGTTTAAACCAAATCGCGTATCACACCTACGCCCTCCCGGAGGAGCGTAAGATCCGCGCAGTACTACGGGGCGTCCCGTTCGAACTCAGCAACGAAGACATTCTCGAGGACCTTAAGTCTCAGGGTTTCCCGGTCACAGCAGTGCACAAGATGCACTCCAACCGCGGTAGGCGTTTTCCGTTAGCGCTAGTAATCCTGTCCAATACTCCCAACTCGAAGGAGATTTTCAAAGAGGCTCGCACAATCTGCGGACTCTCGAACATCTCCGTCGAGCGTCCCAACCCCCGCGGTCACCCTGGGCAGTGCCACCGCTGCCAGCTGTACGGCCACGCAGCGGCTAACTGTTTAGCTCCCCCCAGGTGCGTAAAGTGCCTGGATCCCCACTTCACTAAGGAGTGCACTCGCACTCCCGAATCCACTTCCCCCCCTGCCTGTGTGCTGTGCGGCCAGTCCGGCCACACAGCTAACTACAGGGGTTGCCCGCGCGCTCCGCGCTCCACCGTCAAGAGGGTCGCGCCTAAACCGGCGCCGCCACTCACTCCTTCTAACTTCCCGCCGCTGCGCAACCGGGGTCCCCCGGAAGCAAAGCCCGTTCAGCCGACGCCTACTCCGGCTCTGTCCTGGAGGCAGCGTCCGGCCGTCCCGCCTGCACCTTCCCGACCCATCCCAGCTCCCGTAGCTTCCGTAGGGCCGCGTCCCGCTCCGTTATCCGTACCTCAGTCGTCGTTGGCTGAGGATATGAAGACCGTATTCGACGTCATTCAAAACGTCGATATTAACGAAATTTCCGTACTCGCACGCAAACTGCGAGCCGCCCGCTCTCCTCAAGAGCGTTTATTCGCGTTAGCGGAGCATCACTCGCTCCTAAGTTCATTGTAAATTTATTTTTATTCTTTTTATTTTTGTATAAAATCGTAAATAAGTAAATTATAATGTCTAGACCCGCGAATCCCGCGTCCAGTCGTATTAAACCCAAGGGCTTATCCCTAGTATCTTTTAACGCTCGTAGTCTTAGCACTAACCTTCCCGAGATTAAACTGTTCCTTCAGAACAAAGAACCTGACCTATTCCTTCTCCAGGAGACATGGCTTACTCAAAAACGCTCCAGGGGATATGCTATTCCTAAGTACGCGTTTACTCGCAACGATAGGCCCAACTCCGACGGTTACGGCGGCACCGCCATATATTACAAAAGAGGCTTCCATTGCTGTCCTCTCCCTACCCCTCCTCTCCTCAACATGGAGGCCACGGTGTGTAGATTGGCTATGACTGTTCATCCGACCATCATCATAGCTTCAGTCTACATACCGTGTGGCTCCAATCCAATCCGCAGCGACTTTGAGGCCATTCTCGCCCTCGGCCATTCAGTCATTATGTTCGGAGACTTTAACTCCAAACATACTGACTGGACGTGCCTGAAATGAAATGAAATGAAATGAAATATTTATTTCTCAACATTGACAATTACTTGTTCTTATTGACGTCAAATAAAACATGATTCTACCACCAGTTCGAAAAAAACCTTCGTGAAGAAGAACTGGCAAGAAACTTCACGGGTATATTTTTTTCAAAATAAATTTACAGAGTCTCTTTATGTCTATACAAAATTATTCTTTTCTGCATCTGTTAGCCCGGCAAGTCTCCCTCCCCCCAAGTATCCAAACGACGAACACCCTCAAACGGCACCCGTTCACGAGTTAACGCGGGATCCAGCCATCGCCCTCCTCAACCATATTAGAGGGAAGTGGGAGGGAAGTATCAACCAACACCAGCGGTATCGCTCTCCTCGACATCACCAACTCCCTTGACTTAGACGTCATATCCCCCATCACTCCCACTCACTATCCCAACAATCCGACCTACTCTCCTGACATCCTCGACTTTGCAATTATCAAGCGAATCAATCTTGACCTAAGGTCTATCGAACCGCTCGATGACCTAGGCTCCGACCATCGCCCCGTCTCCCTCGTGCTAGGTACGCCTAACGTTAACGTCACACCTCCTAAGACCTTTACCAATTGGAAAGGCTTTAAAAATACGTTAGTTTCAGCCTTAGAGGCCCCTAACTCTCCGCTCGCGATTTCGCCCGACCAATTAGATAGTCCGGATAAATAGATTCATTAGTCAATACTCTAACTGATGCTATTAACACAGCCATCAACGACAACGAAAAGGTTGTTAAGCAAAGCAAACCCGCGCTTCCACTAGCCGTTAGCAATCTCATTAAAGCCAAGAACGCGGCTCTCCGGAGAGCAAAGAAATATCCCACGCCAGCATATAGAACAGCTGCGAATCAGCTTCAACGTAAAGTTAGGTCTCGCCTCGCGGAACTCCGTGACACTCAGTTTAACGATCTCATGGAGAATATCTCCCCGTCCCACCAAGCATATTATCGAATGGCCCGAGCCTTACGCGTAGACACCGCCTCTCACGTTCCTCCTCTCACTCGTCCCGACGGCACCATTGCTTTCGAAGTCGAAGAGAAAGCCGAATGCTTCGCCGACAGCATAGCGGCACAATGCTCGCCCAGCACGCAACCCGCGGATCCCTCCCACATCCAGGCGGTGGAGGACGAAGTTCTCCGCAGAGAATCTCTCCCTATCACCGACGACCCCGTCACAGTCTCTAATGATGAAATCTTGCTTCTCATTAGAAAGCAAAAGTCCAAAAAGGCTCCGGGTGCGGATGGAATTTCCAACCACGCACTTAAGCACCTGCCTGAGCAGGTGCTTACCTTGTTAGCTATCATCTTCAATGCCTGCTTCGACCATAGCTACTTTCCAAAAGCCTGGAAAGAAGCGACAGTCATAGGCATTCCCAAGCCGGGTAAACCTCTGAATGTCCCGGCTAATCACAGACCCATCAGCCTCCTCAAGGCAATGTCTAAACTTCTCGAAAGAGTCATACTCTCTCGAATGCGGAACCATCTGTTTCCAACGGATGGCGACCCTCTCATCATTCCCCACCAGTTCGGCTTTCGCGCTAAGCACTCCTGCCCTCAGCAAGTCCATCGAATCGTCGAGTACATACTCGAAGGATTCTCTCAGCGTCGTAAAAAAACAATCGCGGTTCTCTTTGACGTAGCCAAGGCTTTCGACAAAGTCTGGCACAGCGGTCTCGTTTTTAAACTCTATAAAATAGGCTTACCGGCTCGCCTAGTCAGATTAATAGCGTCGTTTCTTAAAGACCGTACTTTTCGATTCAAACATGAAGGCACGCTCTCCGCGCCTCGTCCCATAAAGGCTGGAGTCCCGCAAGGCTCAGTCCTCGCCCCTCTGCTGTACACTAACGACATCCCCATTCCGCCGAAAGGCGTCGAACTCGCCCTCTTTGCAGACGATACCGCCCTTTACACTAAAAGTCAAGCGATCCCGTATAACATCACCAGACTCCAAAAGGCCGTTAACGCCCTCGGTGTTTGGTTTCAAAAATGGCGTATCGATGTCAACCCAGAAAAGAGTTCTGCTATTCAATTCGACCACAAACGTCGTAATCGCCACAACGATCCGCACATTCGTATGTTAGGTATTCCCATCCCCTGGAAGCGCACTGTCAAATACTTAGGCGTCACCTTAGATCAGACGCTTTCTTTCAAGCCACACGTCGATAGAGTAACGAAACTCGCGCGTTTTTACTTAAGCCGTCTATATAGTATGATAGGAAGAAAAAGTAAAATTGATAATCACTGATGACCAACAACTTAAGTTTGTATTTCAGGATCAACGAATATGTTTATCTATTCATTGATATTTTGTATGTATTAATATTATATAATATATACGTATGTTTATGTATGTTTGAATGTATTTATATTTTTAATATTGTTATAATTGTAATAATTTATAATCACTATGTTTGTTAATATTTGTATGCAGTACGCACAAAATTTGTTAATCTGTCACACTTTCCAGCCTCAGGCTAGCTGGAAGAAATTTCTTTTAGAAATAAGCTGTGCCTTTGTACTTTATCTTTCACTTATTTTTAGTTTATTTTTTATATTTTCTAATGTGTGTACATAAATTGTTAAATAAATAAATAAATAAATAAAATGTCTTTTAGAAATAAACGTACGCTTTATAAGGTCTGCGTTAGACCCGTCATGTCATATGCTTCGCCAGTCTTTGCCCACGCCAAACCCTCCGTCCTGTATAAGCTGCAGGTAGTTCAAAATCTCTTCTGCCGCAGGGCCACAAACGCACCTTGGTACGTGCGTAACGCGGACCTGCACAGAGATCTTGAACTGCCTACAGTGCAACAGCACCTCAAAACACTCTCAGAATCGTTCTTCAAACGTGCCGAATCCCATCCCAATCATCTTGTTCGAGATTCAGTCTCATATACTGTTCCTGTGTTAGATTCGATTTACAAAATCGCTAGACCGAGAAACGCGCACACGAGCGAACGCACGCAGTTAACTTTAGATCTAGAGGCCCTTCAGGCCGCAAATTCTAATTCTAACGTAAATTCTAATTCTAACGTAAATCCGAATTAATGCAATTTTATTTGTCAATTTTTAATGTTTTTATTTATTTACTTTTCTTTTTTGAGCACCTTCAGTGCTATGTAAATCCCAGCGGGTGACCCCTTAAGGGCCCCGCTAGCGCGGCCTCTTTCTCCGATTGGCCGTCGCTCAGATGAAGGCTGAGTGGCAAAAATGCACGAGCCGACAGGGGGTTTTTTAGTGGGTATGGTTCTGGTAGGCGTCGGGACGAGTCCCACATAACTCCGATCGCGCGCGCGGAGTATGCGTCAGAGCATTTTTTATGTCCTCCTGCCCTTCCCGTGGAGGGGAACCAAAAAAAAAAAAAAAAAAATGAAACTTGTTTATAGTAATCACCGTGCGGGAGTTAGCGACACGTTAAAGAAGCCATAAGCTATTAATATTTTCAGCGGATGGCAACTATTAAGCCTTTTGCCGTTGCGTTCAACTCTGTTGAGTTGACTTATTTAGGATACGATTCCTCATAAGCAACTCTAACTGCATGATGTTTTATTTCCAGTAGTTGGAATAAGACTAGTATGAAAGAGAATGTATGTTGTAATTATAATGTACGTTGATGGAGTTGAACGATGTATATTAACATTGTATATTCCAGGAACATGTTTAAAATTTTATCATTCATGAACCATGTAATTTAAGATAATTATTTAGGATTTTTTTTTTCTCTCTCTCGTCTGTTTTGTTTTCTTTTTCTATTAAATAACTTGTTGATATGCAATATATCAGTATTATTTTTTTTTTTCATATATACAGGATGTTTTTTCAGAAAAATTCTTCTATAGGATGTTAATATTAATTTTTCATTTTGCTTTAATTATTATTTTTTTTTTTTTTGATCGTTCTTTCATTTGGCAGATTAAATATTAAAATTCGATATGTATATGCGGTTTATTTTGATTTGGTTTGAATATTTTTTTTTTTTTTTAAACTATACTGAAAAAATCTTTCAGATTTTTTTTTCCCGGCCCCCGGGGTATTGTGACGGTTGTCTATTTCGACCTCTTTTTGTCAGTAAATTTTATTTTTTTGTCGTTCCCGACGTAATTTTAAACTACGAATTACGTAGTGTCGGAGAACGGCAATGTTTTGATTTGACAAGCCAGTCACGAAAAATTATCCATCATAACAACTAGAATCTATTTATTTATTATTGTTTCCGAGTTTATTATTCAAAATTACATGTTTATCAATTTTTTATTATCTACAATCAAAGTTTTCATGAAATCAATAATTTATTTTTACGTACACGAGTGTGCGTAGCCAAAATTTTTGGCATTTTTGTATATTTTTAATTTTACTGCAAAATAAACATAGAAGAGAGCTTTGGTATTTCCTTTCTGGACCCTCAATTACCACTCCGCAAACAACGCGTTACAATGGTA
Source organism: Marasmarcha lunaedactyla (assembly GCA_923062675.1). Taxonomy (NCBI): domain Eukaryota; kingdom Metazoa; phylum Arthropoda; class Insecta; order Lepidoptera; family Pterophoridae; genus Marasmarcha; species Marasmarcha lunaedactyla. The sequence continues at coordinate 5,892,610 of OV281342.1, read as the reverse complement.
CCTAATCTATGCGAGCAAACAGGCTAAGCATGTAATTCTAGTTAACCATTTATCCATTTAGTCATTTTAAATAACAATGAATATGAGGTCCACTTTCGATAACATATGCTTTTTGTTGCCATTATAAAAAAACAAGCGTTGTGTAAAAAAAAAGGTATGGTGACATGTGATATTTGTCTTTTATACAAGTTTTAACATGTTCAGGTGTACAGTATTCAAATATACTATTCAATTAGTGTTTAATTTTTAAATTACTGTAGAAAATGTAGTAAACTTTAGGCTACCCCTTGTTGAATGTCATATTTCATCTACAATATAACAGTAATGTAGAAGCAATTAAAAGAAATAGGCAGAATACTTTATTCACAACAATAATCAATTCAGAAATAACCATAATACTGGTTAGAATCAGAGAAACTCCAATTAGAACGAAATATTTGCACACAAAAACTCATGTTCGTGGCTATAGAGTAAAGTTGGGGAAATTACAGCTCAGTGACGTTTTTTTTTCTTGTTGAGCCGCCTAAGCCGCATCCTCACGGGAGGGAGGTGGAAAATGCGTCATGCATACCACCGCAGGAAAATACCAGCCTCTGCGGGGTGATGTGGGACTCACCAGAGTGGCACCTACCCACTAAGAACCACCTTGCCGGCTATAGCATGGGAATGCTGTCAGCCTTCATCGGAGCGACACCCATCGGAGCGGGTAGGACGAGAGGTTATAACGTTTTGTATTGCGCCGACTGCATCGTTCTTGTACTACTAATTAACTAATTGAGATTGAAATTGGCATTGGCTAACCCAATAAGCCAAGTCGCTGATCTTGAGTTTGTTTTGACAGCTGTCAATTATGGTAACGTTGAATGTGCTTTGTTTGTTTATCGTTGAATCGTAACCAACTTCACTGGAAAGAATGCCATCGGCAACTAATACTAACTAATCCTTGCAATATTGACAAAATTGTTTTTAATAGTGGGAATCACGCGAATTTTATATCAGCTTGGCTATGTTTTGGTGTTACATTATAATTAAAATGACTGTCAATAAGCCTGCTCTGCTCGTCTACCTGAAACTTTTGTTTTTGATTTGGCTAAGATCGTGTACGAAAAACAATCTTAGTGGTAGGTTAATCGAATCTTTTTTCTGAGATAAAGGCTCTTCCAAGAGAAGTATTTTTAGGAGGTTTGTTTTTATATTCGTAGATGTTTTGGATATTTCTACCTCCTTTTGCCACTGGTTCATTATCTGGTTTTGCTCTTATAAAAATAAAATTGGGAATTCAGAAAACTTAAAGTAACAAAAAACTGAATGGTTAGCTTGACAAAATTTTATGTGAAAAAAAGCAGCAAAGAAAAAAAAAGTCTTTCATGCGCATCCGCCAACTGCAACATTACACGAATACACGTTCAGTACTAAGTAACAACGATCGCTGCAAAACCAATTTAGAGTAAACAAATAATTTCATCTGAATCGGCACAGTAATGTAGAAACAATGCCGTCGTCCTAGTACAGGGCAGCATCGGCTGAGTAAATGTTGTACACCTTGGATTGCAGTTACCAAATGGAAAACCACTACGATGTTTATTCATTAGTTGTTCAATTAAACGAAGGTATTTAAATTTAATATTTAAAAATTATTAAAATATCACGGGTATCCTGTGATATAATAAACTTTGATGATCTTGTTTTATCCCCGAACGGAAGTAAAATTATACATGAAATTGTGTATATTCATACCAGACTAATAAATTACATGTTTTCTCTGCTGCCCGATTGTAAAATTTTTCTGACTAAGTATATATTTGGCGACCTGACTGATATTATAAAATAGTGGTCGTTCGCAGACTTATATTGACTATCGCTAACCAACTTGTTCAACGGTGGCCAAATTATGAAACGGCTCATTTTTGTTGCAAACCAAATTTTGAAAGTATAAACCATTTAATTACTTCTCATGGTTAAAAAGCTTGATAATTATATGAATCTTTATTCACACTTTTAAAATAATCAAATTAATACAATAATAATATAAAAGGTTACATATCTGTATAAATCTCCACGACAAGAATTTTTTTAGAAGTTGACAGTTTATTTACGGCTCTTTTGGCCTTTTAAATTTCAGCGGACATTGTGGCATATTACAAACAGTAATTCACTACGAGGAAATCCGCCTTATTCAGTTTTAGGTATTTATAGTCCACTACGCTGGTAGGCAGACTTTACGTGCCTTCAAAATAATTTCTTAGGGTTCACGCGATGTTTCCCTTTACAGTCAGATCAGTTAGCTTAATGTACGTTCTTTCGTTCAGCCGGTGCACTGTACAGGAGATAGGATTTCCACACCACTCGCTGTGGTGCGGTCCGCATCCATTGTCTTCCAGCGATTTTGACCAAATCGTCGGTCCACCTTGTGGGCTTGCCCCGCTGCGCCTTCCGGGTCGTGTTCGTCACTTACGGCTGTTCCAACTCAAATTCAAATATTTATTTCTCAACATTGACAATTACTTGTTCGTTAACAATTATTAACGTCAAAAAAAAGGATGACTCTACCACCAGTTCGGAAAAATCTTCGTAAAGCAGAACTGACAAGAAACTTCACGGGTAGAATTTCTCCAAAATAAATTTACAATGTCTCTTAATGTCTGTACAAAATTATGCCTTCCTCAACCATATTAGAGTGAAATGAGCGACCCGTCTTCTTCGAGCTATGTGCCCTGCCCATTAACCACTTCAGTCTTGCAATCCTTCGGGTTACGTCGGTCAGCTTCGTTCACCTGCGAATCTCCTTATTCCTGATTCGATCTCTTAATTGCTCTCTTAGTGTCATCTTAGGAAGCCCGTAGGTAGCACCACCTCTCTGAACCGTAAGTCATCACTGGAAACAGACACCTTCGTCTTTAGACTCTGTGGTATTTGGGACGACAAATACTTCGTAGCTTCCCTGAGTTGTATAAACTCATTGTTACATTTAGCAATCACCGTTATCGAATCCAGGACCTTAAGATCGAGAACCCAGTGCCCCTCTAAGGTGCCACCATTTAGGGCTCGTTTAATTAGTATTTTTTTAATGCGCTAGACCTTAGAATTTATTTATAGTAGATATTAGATTTAGTTAAATAGGCAGGAGCGCCATTTTCTGCAAGGAGTGATTTAAGTATTTGTTGTGAAGTAACTTTAATAATCTGAGCTGTAGGTGCCGGCCCACACGGTTTCAGTCACGTAATTTTTGATCCCGTGTGATTTTCAGGATATAATAGTCTGTAGTATTTCTGGATAACTTTATAATTTTAAAATCGGTTGGGTAGTTTCAGAGTTTATCGATTACGTACCTATAAATATAGTAACAATAATAATAGAAAAGTAGGTACTATTTTACCCTCCCTCTCAAGAGTAAAGAACAAATTAACAAATTTATTTTAACGATAAACCATCCGTTTATCCATTCACCATCCTTTAATAATATTATTATTAAAGTAACACAGGATCTGTTATTTCGTCGATTTAAACAGTAAGAAAACGCAACAAGAAATTCAACCCGCTGCATTACACGATATCGGTACTAAAAGCTTAGCGTGCAAGCCCGTCGGAGTATTTCAAGTAACCTCTGGTTTCACAACGCGGAATCGGCTGCATCGAGGGCATGTAGGACCGGTACTCTGTAGGTACAGTCGGGTGATTTGGTGCAGTCTCAGATCCCTGTAGCGTATACCAATGCCTGGTTTACACGTATTGAGTAGTTAAGAAAAAAACTAAATTTAACTTAAGTTAAAAAATACTTGTAAACAGAGAAGTTAGTGACATGTGGTAAATTGAAGTTTAGTACGCAAGTGACAAAATGTGGTTAGGGTTTGTTCTATTTCCGGGTAAGTTGGAGAGCGGGGTCTTCTCACCTAACGTGTTTGGAGATGATATTATAAGTTAAGTGCATAACTTGACAAATAATATTTAAAAAGAGAATGCTTGTGGAATATACGAAGTAAAACTACAGAAATTAAACATAGTCTTCAAGAAATTTTCAATTTTCAAAACGAAATGTTTTCTGACCTCGTCCATAATCTTATAGATACAGAATTGACGACTTTCTAAAGTTTTTGGTCATCCATCTTCAATGAACTAAAGAATATACTAATGAGTTGGAGACACTCTTTAAATTTTCTTACTGATAATGTTGTTACCTACTCAACTATTTAATACCTATAAATCAGGCAGTGCGATTTTCGCCCTTAGCCTGCGTCCCCGTTGAATGTGGCGAGTGTACCTCCTACCCACTACTGCCTCGAAGGAGGACGGAAATGGGCCAGTGTACGCGTGAGCCGTAGTGACATTTGCCAGCGAAACCAGCTGGATATTGAGCGCTTTTTAGTGTTCTTAATTCAAATGATTACCTTAGTTTACACTTTATGATACACATAGGTAATATTTTCTGTCAGATTTTTTTTAAACTTATGTCTTGTATGATGAGTACAATATGAAAATATAATTTTATTCCACTGTTTAAATACTAGCTTGACGAAGTTAGTCCTTTAACATTTTTTTTTACTAATTTTCATAGCCGGCAAACTGGCACCCACCCTCTGGTAAGTGGCATCCGCACCACGGACGTGATAAACCGAAGGTTTTTAATTTATTATCAGTAATTGTCATTACTATATCTAGCACATGCGTAGCCGACCGTAGGCTTGGGTCGGAGTTGCCTGTGTTCCAGTAATTGGACTTCCTATACCTTCCTTTTAACCGGAACACCACCGGTGACGTGGTTATTATTGCTGTCAAAATGGGAAGGGTTGTATTACCGCCCCTGACGTGATCTTAAGTAAGATACTCTACTACCACGAAACATGCGAATAAAAGTAAAATAGTTTATTGTTTAAAAATATAAGTGGGCAAATTTTAAATTATATATTCTATCAATAGCGGCTTTTAAATGTTGGTTAATTTGAACTTAGCAATTTGCTTAATGAATTGAAAAGCAAATCTAGACTTAGTTGTTATACCTAATAGTTGCTATAAAAATAAAGTACAGATTCGCTTAGGAAGATCTATGATTAAGTTAGCCTTGATTAACCATTTGACTTGACCAACTCTGAGATCGGCAATTATACTCGTACAAGGAACCCAGTAATTATACCTATACCAGGTCACTCGGAAAGTTTTGCGAAAAAAAGGTTTTTATGTATGGAAGTATCGCTAACGAGTTATAATTTATTTAGGAAATTCGATTATATAAAAGTATAATAAATTTATATGTTCCAAATTTAAATAGTTGAGTTCATTCCAGGCCCTCAATAAGCTTTTGATTTCAGTACTTTACGCAAAAAATGACTATACCTTAATTTTTATAACATTTTATAATAATTACTAAAAAGAAAGTCGGAACCAAATTATGTAAATAAATATATAAAAGACATAAAATCAAATCAAAAAATATGTAACTGCGTGCAACTTTACCGATACAGACAAGGTTCTCGAACCATAGGTTAATCATTATGCAAAAAGAAATACTTGAGGTAATCTTTATGATTTAAAATAGATGATATAGATATTCAGTTGACTTAATTACTTATTTTTGTGCTTTTTATTTGCTTGGGTTTATGTGCAAAATTATATTCTTTGATCGGCAAACCTCAATAAAAAAAAACATTCGCTCTGTTTTTGTGCAACAAGTAAATGCAGCCTGCTTCCTAAGAAAGAAAAGAAAGAAAGAAATATATATTTATTTTAAAAAATTGTCGTAATTACAAATAATATTCACGCATTATAAGACAAATTTATAAACAGTAATTCGACAATAAATAAAATGGGAACTCGACTCAGCAAAATGTCGAGGATTCAGTTAAATCCCCGACGCTGGTTCTCAGTCGAACCCTGAATCCCATAGATGGTCTGAGAGAGGGAAAAATGCACTTGGATAGTTCCACAATAACATTATATTTTTACTTCAACATGAAACAAAGAAGAATATATTTATTATGGTAAGTTACTTTACATAATTAGGAGCAATTTTATGTATATTTATATGTATATGTGGCACGGTAAAAATCGAAAAAAAAAATATATATATAACATAAATATAATATAATAACATATAATAATTAGCGATAATATTGAACTGTAAAAATAGTTCTGCAGATGAATTGTACTTTCGAAATAATAATAATAATATAAATGATAAATTAGATTATGTCTATACTTATACATATATAACATATTACTACCAAACTAGCTATGTTGTTGTTGTGACTTAAGTAAATACTTATGAAAATTATTTTTGAAAACTTGACGAGATTTTGAACGTCTTAATGGAGGTGGCAAGTTATTCCAACATTTGCTAGCTTGGTAACGGAAACTACCTCTAAACGCCATGGTCCTATGGCTTGGTGTAGCTAATCTATACAGAGATGCTCTTGTGTTAAAATTGTTGTGTGACCGGAGCCACTCCAATTTTAAAAACAGATATTCTGGTGCCTGGCGATTCACAACATCAAATAAAAGACAGGCGAGATGTAACAATTGCCGGCTTTTTTATGCGTAGTGCTCCTGCTTGGTTTATGAAAGGTGTGACTCGTGCCCGTGCTGGTATTTTATAGCAGAACCGAGCACACGCATTCTGCACTCGCTGTAGTATTTTTCGGGTTTTACGTAATAGACACGGCCCTGTAACAACATCAGCGTAGTTAAGTTTAGATAATATAAGCGCTTCACAAAGACGTTCTCGCAGCTTGACGCTTAAGAGGTTACGAACTTAATTAAGTACCTTTAGACGAAAAAAGCATCCCGATCCATGATCCTGTGTAGTTAATATGTTATCTACGACATCCAACAAATCAGTAGTTATACCGCGTCCCTTCCGAAAACCAGACTGAAAACAGTTTAGAATCGCGCTGCGCTCTAGGTAAGCTATAAGTTGCAGATAAATTACTTTTTCGAGCACCTTGGATAGAAAACATAGAAGGCTAACAGGTCTTATGTCTTTCAAGCTAGAAGGATTGGGAATCTTAGGCAGTGGTCTAACTTTTGCGGTTTTCCAAGCTAATGGTAATGTACCATTTTGTATGGATATTTTCGATACACAATTCGATAATTCATGATTTTAGTGATTATGCCTAGGGTTCGAGGTAGCGACAATAGAATCATGTCCCTAGATATTTCATCTATCCCTTGGGCATTAGAAGTAATTTGAATAATGATTTTACCGACTAACCTCTCTGATACAGCATCTAACGAAAAAGATGAGGAGCTATACCGATGAAATTCATAATACGTTAACTGTGACAGGGACACCTCGGTATTGCCAGGAATATCGAGAAAGTGGCTGTTCAACAATTCGGGATCATTAAGATCTGCAGGCAAATAGTAATTACGATTTTGAGTTTTTAAGACAGTATTTTGCAGACCCGTCCATAGGGCTTTAGAGTTATTAATATTTTTATTAAGTTTAGCGTCAAAATATGCCTGTTTTTCACTCAACAGTGAGGATGAAACTAAATGTTTTAATTCTTTGTAGTAAGATCTATGAGAGTCGCTTCCAGTTCTGCGAAACTTAGTATGTGCCTTGTCTCGAAGCTTCATCATGTAGCGAATATTGCTGGTTATGCATGGGTCGGATAACTTTTTCAGGTATACGAATTTTTTAGGGGAAATTGTATCAAATAAATCATTAATTAAAAAAATAAAATTATTAACCATTATGTTTAAGTCAGTATCATTCGTCAGGTTTTCCCAATCAATTTCATTCACAATACGATTAAGCGATTCCAAATTTATGTCTTTTAACGGTCTACTCACAACCCAGCGAGTCTTACACTTCTCTATTTTTACATTAACTTGTTCGTCTAAAATAGCATGTCTAAACCCAGATATAAAAGTATTTTGAGTGTCAGAAATACTTGCATCTGTACATATAACGTCAATTAATGACTCACTGTGGTCAGTGTAGTGGGCATTTATTTTTTTATTAAAGGTTTACCAACAACTGATACAACGAAACGTTCACTTAAAACTATTACATGAAATACAGTAATTGTTCAGTCAATTACAGGTAAACTCCACATACTTATAGAAAAAATATAAATAAATACAGGTTAAGCTAGTAGTGCATTTTATGATTACAAATATTGTGGATTACAAACATTTTTACTTAGGTTTTAACAATGCTCTTTCAGCATTATCATTATATATTTATTACAACTTATATAAAACAGAAATGTGATTAACAATAAATTACCTTATTTGTTTAATTTGTGATTGTTGACAAAAGTGTGTTACGAAATTTAAATAAACTATTACAAAACACATCCGTTTCATGGCCATAGTCTTTAACTATTTGCTTAAGACTAAAGCAAGCCAAAAAAAGGTCGAGTTTCTTTACAGCACTGCTTTCTCGATTATGAAAATTAATGTTAAAGTCCCCCAGTATTATCATTTTGTCAAAGTTTTTGAAGGACGATATCGTATTAGTGAGGGAATCAAAGAAGTCATCATTATCTAACCATTGCAGTCTGTACGCAGTACCTATAACTAGACGGTTGGTATTAGTATTGATTTGGATCCACAATTGTTCAGTTGAGGTTTTGAGGTGATTTAATTTTCTAATTTTAATTGCTCGTTTGATTAAAAATCCTACTCCACCGCCCCGACCGTTTAGGATGTGAGACTCGCGAGGATTGTGAATTAATTTATAATCGGGTAAGTGTGGAGCTAAATCACCTTCACCGGGTCTCAACCACGTCTCATTCAATGCCATAACATCAGGAAATCTTTGTAAAACGGCAGCACAGAAATTGTCACAATTAGTTTTGATTGAACCGCAATTCATAAAACAAACATTTAAAAACTTCATTTTACCTATCATGTTTGATGAGTTTGCACTAATTTTGAAAAACTCCCAAACAAGGACTGAATAAGTATGAAAAATAAGCGTATAAATAGACTGTCAATATATGTTTCCATAGAACAAAAAATAAATATATAAAAAAATTGTGAGTAAATACTTATTGCTGATTGTAATTGAAAATAAACATTATAGTAAACTAATAACATATAAATAAAGAATTATATAAATACATAGACTGTCGTGCCACAAACCTTTCATAAAATTTTTCAAAGTGTATATGGTAACAAGAACATGACATAAATATTGATAACAGAAACATTAAAATTAAAAAAACAAATAAGCTCCAATATAAATAAAAATAAGTAAACCAGACAGAAAAGTACATTAACTTAAGTACCAGAGCAATCCGTGTTAACTCCACCAAAAACACGCTCTATGTCTTGTTCGTTTCTAATTCGAAATATGGCATTTGATTCCGCTTTCCTAGTAAAAATCGAGCCATCCCGAGACCAAACGAATTTCCATTTTGTTGCTCTAGCTCGCTCCATAGTTCTTTGGAATAGTTTCCGATTAAAAGAAGTGAGCCTTTCATTGACGAAAATTGTTTTGGGTTCGCCATGTAACTCGATATCCTTTGTCGTTATATTACGGCGAACACGGGCGTTTTTCAGGATTTCATCTCGTGAAACATTTCTTAGCAACCGAAGGGAAATAACACGAGCAACTTTTCCCCCTCTTGCTGATTTCGACGAGGTACGCCGCATCGTTTAATAGAAGCAACATCCTGATCGCTAATATTTCAGCCCAATTTTTTGGTTAGGGTTAAAAATACATGACTGATATTTTCACCCTTAGTTTCAGGGATTCCTGTGATGTCTAGATCATTTGCCAATGTCTCCTGCTCTCTGATGTTAGATTCTTAGTGTTAGCATCACTGCCCTCTGATTCCAATTTTAAAACCTTTTCTTCTATGACATCCATCCTATTATTACATTTTGATAAACTATTTTTAAGATCTGTTAATTCTGACTTAAAACCTCTAATGATTTCCTTTGTTTCTATAAGTTCATTTTTAAACAATTGCAATTCCGCTATATTATATACCCCACAACCTTACCGATGCTCAGAAGCAGGTAAAGGGGCATGGTGCCATGATATGATTGATTTTTTGATTCTGCCACCAGGTTCCTTCCGCCTTCCGAATCGTGGATTTATCAGTATGATCCAGAAACAAAGCGCCAGTCAACAGTATGGCCGTTTCAAAACGAACCAACCCCTACGAAAGTAAAACGATCGAAAAGCGCTGGTTAAATTTTGAACGCCAGTTTTGTTTCCTTAAATGTGTATTTAGTATCGATTGCCTTAAGAAACCAGAGTAGCATTAATGCAGAGTGGTATAATACCAATGCTTGCTAGAAGTTTTTGCTGCTGAGGCCAACAAGCGACCGAACATGGGACTCCGAGGCCTTTTGCTCCACCACGACAACGCGCCGCGATCGAGACGAGGTACTTTCTAAACACCACACTGGTAAAACTTTTGTGTCATCCGCCTTACAGCCCCGATTTGTCACCGTGTGACTTCTTCTTATTCCCTAAAATTAACAATCAGCTGAAGGGGTACCATCGCTTCATCGCCAGAAGAGGCGCTCACTGCGTTCGAGAAGGCCGCTGAGGAAGTATCTGTTACAGAGTGGAAAATGTGCTTTGAAAAGTGGTTCAGACGCATACAATTTTGTATAGGAGCTGGTGGAGAGGTTTAAAGGTGTAATGAAAAAAATATAACCTGGTAAAATAAAAAGGTCTTTTTATTTTACCAGGTTGGATTGAAAATTTCGCGGCCTAACATAGATAGCGTTGTCATATTATTATAAAACTACCCTCATATGAAACCTAGACTCTGTCAGTCTCTGTGCAATTTTTCTCTGAAATACATGCGTAATTATTTATTTTATTGAACATTAAGTGACAGTAAGTTTCATTAATTTTGAAAATTGATAGTTTAGAGCACCCTGCCGTGATCAAATACCTCCACAAGAAACACTTAACTCCAAAGCAGATTCATGAAGATATGGTGGCTACTTAAGGAACAGCTGCTCCGTCGTATACAATGATAAAAAAGTGACAGCTGATTTGTAACGTGGACGAGAGAGCATCAAAGATGATCCCCGCTCTGGACGGCCTTCTACAGCTACGACTTCGGAAAACATCGAAAAAATATGTGATCTCATCATGGGAGACGGAAGATTGAAGCTAACTGATACCTGAAGCTCTAGGGATTCCATGTGATCGTACACAAAACATGATCGTTAACGAATTAGGGTTCCACAAGGTATCTGCAAGATAGGTTGCGCGGCTCCTTTCAGTTAAACAGAAACGAACTCGACTCACGATTTCTAGAGAACTTTCTTTAGAGCTTTTTCAAGCTGATCCAAACGAATTTTTGGCAAGGTTTGTTACTATGGACGAAACATGAGTTTATCACTATACTCCTAAATTCAAACAATGGAAGAGACCCGGATCTCCGACCCCCAAAAAAGCCAAGGTGTGTTTTTCAGTAAACAAGGTAATGGCATCGGTTTTCTGGGATTCTAAGGGTGTATCTTGGTTGATTACTTAGAAAGAGGTCAAACTATAAATTCTGCATACTACTGCACACTATTACGTCGTTTATGCGAAGAATTAAAGTCTAAAAGACCAGGGTTGTTGACAAAGAAAGTTTTGTTTCATCTGGACAATGCTCGTGTTCACTCATCTGCAGAATCGATGGCTCAAATAGTGAATTGTGGTTTCGAATAGCTTCCTCTTCGCCTTATTCACCTTCTGACTTCCACCTATTTCCAAAACTAAAAAAACACGTAGGTCGAATGAAATTTTCTACCAATGAGGAGGTCAAAATGGGATTTAAATGGGATCAAGTCTTTGGAGGACCGCTGGACTAAGTGCTCTGACCTCGGAGGAGAGTATGTAGATAAATAAATATAAAAAACATAATAATATAAAAAAATTACATTATTCCTGTGTTATCTTATTTAGGCCGCGAACTTTTCATTCCACCCTCGTATACAGACTTGCGTCACATTCACATCACAACACATTGTTGCATCGATATAGGTCAATATTAGATTAATAATTAATGATAGCAATGTTTCATCCTACTTGAGGTATTTTTTGTATGTTTTATATCGCAAACCATAAGTCTAAATCTTGGAGCCTCAAATGCCCCAGATTTCGTTTTTTGCCAGCATCTCACCTTATTTTAACGGTGTATTTCATCAAAAATCAATCGCAGCATCTCAACTTCATACGATTAATATGTTTATTACAAGGTTTGTGGATTGTTTGGAGGGTGTGACAAACAGGACTCTTACGAAACTTGTGTGAGGGACCTCTAGCTATAGATCAAAAGCAATAGATATTCCAGAACTCAAAGTTTTAGCGCGGCATCTCGCCTCTTTACGATTACCTGGCATATAAGAAGGGTTCGAGGAAGAAGAACTCTCGCGGAACTTGTGTGAGGGAACTCTATCTATCGTTCCGAAGCTTAAGGTGCCACAGAACCTAAGTTTTAGCGCAGCATCTCACCTCTTTTCGGTTATCTTCCCCAAAACTCACAGTTCCCTCAGAGCACCTCACAGGGTTGTAGACTCTTGACATTATGCGACAGAACAGAACTCACAAAGTAACTTGTGCGAGGTGATGGGACTCATTGAATTTGGCTAGTTTTGCGAAATTTGATGAGATGCAATCTATGACATATTTTGCGAAGTTACCATCACAATTTTTCAAATTGTATTTTGTATGGTAAAATGTATTGTTTTTTTTTATAGAGAACTTTAGAACTATGGTAGATGCCACATTGTGTGTAGTTTTTTGTAAGATGCTATCTTCACACACATGGCGCTAAACATGGTCGGCCAGGCATCAATCGGTACTGTCGAGTGGAAAAATCAAATGTGTTTATGATTGTTCGGGACAAAAGCTCCCAGCTTATGTCATTCGGGTTTTGGCCAGCCGAGCCAAATTAGCTGTTTTTATGATTTGTTATTATTTATTTTTAAATTAGCGTACATACATATAGCCCGATAGAGTCGTACATAATTGCTTTGAGTCAGCTACATGTGAGTAGCGCTCTTAACACCACACACACTCACGCACATACACACAAATACATACAACACAAACTTTACACTAATTGTGTTAATTATTATATATAATTATATATAATTTTTTTTTGTTGCAGTTAAACCTGCTAAATGCAAGGTTTCTTATCGTTCAATTTATTTATTTTTTTAATTCTTCTTCTTTTTATAAAGTAATTGTCTTTTTTTTGCCTTTGCTGAATTAAGATAGTACTTTTGTATTTTTTATTTTTTTTGGTATATTGCTATTTATTTTTTGTGTAAGTCTGATTAAGGTTAATATAAAAATTGTAAGTCCATAAATGGCCGTCAGTATTTTCACAATTGTTATTCTTCTTATGTCTAAGGGCTGTGGATTTTGTAATAAATAAATAAATAAGTTGAAAGAAATTCAGTAATTCAGTATTCAGAAATTCCGTAGAAATCGGGAACTAGGCGGTCATATTAAGTGGGAGACAAAAAAACAAATTGTGTATCCCACACCAGAAGCTTACACTTTATATTAATAATGTATATTATATGGCAATAAGAATCTATCACCGATTGCCAACAAAATATAAAGAATTATTTAAACTTTAGACAAAATGACAAAGTAAATAATAATTTGAATTACAAGCAATTATGAGAACCTTATTTTAATTCACAAACATAGGTTTTCGAAATACTTAAAAATATTGGCATATTATTAAACTTGTTTAACTCTTTGTACAAAAATCGTTTTGAATTTATGTTTTTTGCTGTAAATGTTTGACTTTATGTAAATTCTGTGTTGTGTTATTTTATTATATAACATAACACAAGCTCTGCTTACTTTGGGGCCATACAGTTGGTGTCGTTGTCTGGGGATTATTATTATTATTATTATTATTATTTATTATTTTGTTGTTTAACTTAATTTTGATTTTCATAAATTATATACTTTCTGGATCTGGTAATGTAACTGCAACAATGTTTAATATAAAATTGTAAGGTTAAAGAAAACATCGACATGGTGTTATTTACACCTGCATTTACACGCTGACTTGTCGGCAGTACTAGGAAGGACATTTAATTTATTTTTACATGCTTATAACTATATACTGCTAATAAAGACTTTAAAATATTTAAAAAACATATTATTAATAAAGATGTCGATGCATTTATTTATTATCAGAAGAACTTTATCTCAATGCAATAAAAATCAAGCTACACTTAATAACTAATTAAATATTCACCTTTAATAATTCCACGATTTGCCTAACCTCGATAAAGAAGGCCGCGCAGTAATGTGAACGTAAAAAAATATCCTTCGAAATCTATACATATACGTTACATGGATTTAACTTTGAAATAAACATAGCCTTTATAGCGTAAGACATAAAGTCTAAAATTGTGCAAATTTTAACAAGGTTCAACAGTCAATTTAGTACACTTGGTCTCGCTTCTAAATTCTAAAGTTTTAATTTACCAGCAAAAACGAGGAGCGGAAATACAATGAATGTTTTTTGTAAGTCCTCCGACATTAAATTGCATATTTTTTAATATTTACTTGAATATCAACTATTTTTTTTTAAATAATATACCTATTTTACTACAAATGGTAGAAAGAGCTTTTTAAGAATTACCAAATTTGGTTCAAACATAAAAAAAATACCAGTCTTTTACTAGATTTTTTTTAGATATAAATATTTCTTACATAAAAAATGATCAACATAAACTGAGGTGACACCTTTGATATTATTTTATTCGATTTTGTTGTATTACTTTAATATAAGCATATTCGAGTGATGCATTAAAAATGCTGAAGTAAATAGAGACAGGGTTGTGGCTCAACTGATACGCTCGGCGGAGGCTCAGTCTTTGGGATTCCTCACACTACAGAGGATTCGAACGGGAATATGAGCCTGGACCAAGACACCGGCTGTATTTGCGCTAGCTTCCAAATAAGGCCTGAACACTGCTAGTGAAAAGCGTGAAAAACAAATTTTGGTAAATTCAAAAGTAAACACGAATATTTTAAAGAAATATTTCACTTTTCGATAATACAACACTTTTCAATTGATCATGTTACGAGTGTAAGAAGGCTTTTCTTTGCATTCATACTGTTCAATTAGAAATATACCAAAAATAGAAGAACGCCATCACGTCAGTCTTGTTTCCGTTCACATCTATGAATCAGCTACCTACCGAAAGCTTATTTTTTCACGGACCGAGTTAGCTACAACGTTAAAATTGAAATCCATTGAAACATGGAGCCTTCATTTCGAGTGTGACTCACGCTATAATTGTTTCACAGAATCAAATTTCGAACGCAGACAGAACCGTTGCGAAACCCGAAGCTCAATTCTCAAGCAAGGACAACGATGTCAAACTCAGCTTTTGTCTCGCTTTATTGTATGAGGTTGAACAAGGATCGCGAATTACCTTCTCGAACGGAATTTCAAAACTGGGATTGCTGACAGAGGCCTTACTTTCTTGTAAGTGGTAGAAAACTTTAATAAATTGGTTTAATATAAAAGTTATCTGTACTTTTTGATAAAAGTTAAACTTTTTATATGTGAAAGTGCGTTTATTCGTATGTCATTATATTATTTGAACGAGGAATTAATAAGCATGACCGGCAGTATAACTAAATCCTGCGATCTAGTCACGGCCTACTTAGTTGTACAAAACAATCAAATCTATTTTCGAGAAACTTATGACGGCGGCGGCGGCGCTAGTATAGGCTGTCTGTGTGTCGTTGACTGTTTCAATACTGTTTTATTTCTATGCGTGGTATACAGTAAGGAGTAAGTAGATAAATAAAATAAAAAGTTAAATACGTATATCTTTAGATATTTATTTATTTTTCTGTTCGTATCAAAGGTGTGCAAATAATATGGAAGTGGAAGTAATGTGCAGGTATTGTTTATTTCTAAAACAAATCTTTTCCAGCATACCTGAGACTGGAGACGGTGAACTTTTTACTACGTACTAACATTTATATAGATATAACTAATATAAGTACTAACATATTGTACAAATATAGGCGGGGTTAGACGGTGTTACGCGGCTAGACCCCCAAACAAAAATCCTGAATCTTTTTTGGGGGGTTACTGCTTATACAGATCAATATAGTGGATTGTCTACAAAAATTTAGTCCATTTTAGTCGTTTCGTTAAAATTATATATTGATATTTCATGATATCACTTCAAAAATTCTTAAGCACCCGTCGCATGTCGATCGGTAAACTTGGAAAATATGGAGTTTGACATCCCCAGAATATCAACTTTCGAATCTCGGTCTAAAAATCTCTAGACTCGCCATTTTTCTCTAATTTCGACATTATTTCAAAAAAAAATAAGAATTGCCACCCCGTACCGCTTAAAAGCACACGCTGCATGTCGATCGGTAAACTTCGTAAAATATCGAGTCTGACGTCCCCAGAATATCAAATTCTGAATCACGATCTAAAGATCTCTAATATTATCTCGAAAAGCTAGGACTGCCATCCATGACCACCTCAACGAAAGGCAGCCTGAATAAGGTCTCATATTTAAATAAAAAGAATAGATTTAAGGTCTCATATGTTTAAAAAAGTTTAGCGACACCTTTATTTTAAGGAAAAGGGGTTTTATTTTTTTTTTATTAATAATTAGCAGGCGTTTGTCTTCCACCTCACCTGATGGAAAGTGACGATGAAGACGAGGATCATACAAGCCTGTCCAAGAGGTACCTATTCACTCTACACTTAAAAGCTCCAGGGTTATATTTGTCTGGAAAAACAGACGCAGGCAAATCGTTCCACTCTTTGGCAACACGAACCAAAAATGATTTTTTATTTAAAATTATTCCTCTTTCTATATCAAGAAGGTAGGTAATTAATAATACATAGTCCTCCCCCACAAAAAGTATTTTACTGCCTAAATCAAAAGGTCTCTCCCATTCCCTTACCTCTCCCAAAATGTTCGGTAATATTCATATTTTTTTATAATTATTATTAAAATAAAAGCTAATATAGCATATGAGAATGTATTATTGAATGAAAATATCCAGAATATTGTCACATCCACTCATTTTACATTAATTTCATGATGCCTAAATGGGATTAGGTATGTATTTATTATTAATTATCCAACCAGGATTATAACCCGGCTCGTGTTCTTAATAAATGTGAAAGATGATCATCATGTATTGATGGCCTAGTGTGTGGTAGTCAGTAACCCTGTTATAATGTCTGCTGGTCCTGGGTTCGATCGGTCCTGGTTAAGACAATTATTAAAACCGAGATGTTTATTTAGAAGTATAGCGAGTGTCATCTAAAGACGCGCCCCACTTCGTTTTTTAACTATGGTCACCCACTAACGTGTATAGACCAATGTACACTATAATAAAAGTATACTAATAATAATAATAATAAATTGATGGATGTCACTCAAAATATACACTACACTATAACGGACGTTATCTATTAGACAGTTCGTTTGCGTTTGCCTGAGCTTTGTATTGTAAACTATTATCTCTATTACTTATAAATCACTTCACTTAATTATCATACCGACATGTCTTTTTGTTTTCCTGAAACCTATAAAAACTTCTACATATTGCCAAGTTCTTGGTCAAAGGCAAAATGGAAATAATCGTAAAAATTACTTTTGATTGCTGAAGGGGAAAGAAAACATCGTTTCGTTTTATTGGAAGATATTTAAATGCGCAATTGTGTGAACATCGGCTCTTTTAACAAAATACTTGATTCTTGATTCAAATTTTTTTTCTTGATTCAAATTCAAATTTAATTTGCTTAAGCTCAAAGCTGCTCTTAAGAATTTTATAAAGAAGTTCATTTTTTACTTGTCACCCGGCAAATAAGCCCGCGATCTTAATGGTAAGTGTCATGCCCGACCATAGACATCATTAATGATATGCGTAATGACAAATTATATTATTATGTAGTGATTAGAATTTTTTTTAGCCGCCTAAGCAGCATCCTTACGGGAGGGAGGTGGAAGATGCGTCATGCTACCTCCGCAGGCAACCGCCATCTGCAGGGTGATGTGGGACTCACCAGAGTGGCACCTACCCACTAAAAACCACCTTGCTGGCTGTGGCATGGGATGCTATGCAGCCTTCATCGGAGCGACACCCGGGTAGGGAGGTGGGTGCGCAGTGATTAGAAGTTTTCATTTGCCTTTTATAAGCAATTCATATCGCAAAAATAACTTATCTATACAAGCAGACAGAGAGGGTGGCGCTTGAAAACAGTAATTTGCTGAAAACACATCCATTTTAAACAAAAGCACCCAGGTACTACCTACACCTACTAATCTACTCGTAGCTCAGTGCCCCTGGGTTCGTGATTCCGCGATTGCAGACGCGAATGACTCACTCACTCACTCACACTTCCGCCTGCCGCAAGGTCACCAACCGTGCACACATGCATAAAACGCTCACACAGATGAACTGTACGTTGTAGTTGTAAGTCGAGACAGTAATGGCGCTTCGAAATGTCTTATGGATTTTTAATCTGGTACCTATTTTTTTATTTTTTTGAAACTCGTTCTCAACATTCGAATGATGTAGTTTTGTTAGATTTTTATATGTGATGCAATGTTATCTACATAAATTATAAAAATAAAATTCTAACGCATCAACTATTTGGCATCTAAGCATGCAGAGCTTATGTCATGGACTAGATTCTAGATGATATCCAGGGCTCGTAAAATTATACTTTTATCACACAAGGGTCAATCAGTTCTTACCTGAATTTGCACCCCGGTCACAGAGTATAGAAAGCAGGGTTACTTGCTATCACCGACTTCACGATGTGCGGTGTAAACTGGATGGTGAAAACTTAATTATAAATAAGATAAGCGGTTTACGGAAATATACAAAAACAAATTGGATATGGATATTATCAATAGTATGTCTTTACTACCTCTATACATCAGAACTTTCTAAAATATAGTAAACGTTGGTAGGTACCATATCTGTGAAAGCAAGTTAACCTTTCATTCGATCACTGAATCACATGAGCTCATATATGGATGTGTTGTATCGACACACATTTTAAATTTGGAATAGAGTTCTATTATTACAAATGTATATAACTATAAGTGTTAAACTTAATTTTGATATCAACGAGATGGTTTTTATTTTCATCTTACATATATAAAAATCAATTTGAATGCATTAAATTATAGAATGAATGACGCTGTGGTTGATATCAATCACACAAAAAAAAAACCTTCGACGAACCTGTTCAATTTGTCAAGCCCGAGTTTACTCGCTTTAATTATTATTTTTTATCTATGCCTCAATTTTTCTACTTCATGTGAAGCGTAAATACCATTACTACTCTAATCCTAACTTCACTACATAGTATAAAACAAAGTCGCTTCCCGTATGTCTGTCCCTATGTATGCTTAGATCTTTAAAACTACACAACGGATTTTGATGCGGTTTTTTAAATTAATAGAGTGATTTAACAGGAAGGTTTATATGTAAGATACATGCATAATATAGTAGAGGAACATTGGTATTCTTAGAGGTTTCTAATGTGATGTCGTGAATAAACACATTTTATTGCGCTTACATTGCAAACGCTGGCTGAACCATACTAGATAGATCAAAATAATGTGCTACAGTATTGTACACCTTAAAAAGGTCTACAAAAAAGTCTGCGGCGGTATATGTCTATCTCTTAGGGGTAGTCCTGGGTAAGGGGTAAATATGGCCATTTATAGCGTGCATTTGAAATGAATATTTTCGAAGATATTACAGATTTAAAACGCAGTGACATAGACCCGTGCGAAGCCGGGGCGGGCGGGTCGCTAGTATATGATAAATGTGAAAGTTTGTTTTTATGCTAAATAATTACAGAAACGATACCCATAAAATTCAAGAGCGTCGGTGGCGAATTGGCTTCAATAAAAAAAAAGGGCGCTGGATTTTCGATTCAAATTCAAATATTTGTTTTCTAACATTGGCAATTACTTGTTCTTATTGACGTCAAATAAAGCATGACTACCAACAGTTCGGAAAAACTTTCGTGAAGAAGAACTGGCAAGAAACTTGGTTGCAATAAAACATGGTGTTATGTGTCTGCTTGTTCGTTGAGTTCTTTGTCCTGATGAATATCTAAAGCGATTGTCACTAAAGTACGTCTTCTGATGGTAGCGTCGGGTGACGGGTCGCTCACTTCCCTCTAATATGGTTGAAGAGGGCGATGGCTAGGTCCCGGTTTAACTCTTGAACGGGTGCCTGACACCACCCTGTACTAGGGTGGGGCTGATATCCGTGCAGTGGGATTATAACGAATGTCGTGATAATTATGTGACGACTCATAAAATTGTTAAACACGATATACATAGAATACCTTTCATTAGGAAAAAAAGTACTGTATCCGATTGATACCCGACTGAAGCCACGGAGAGAACTTACGTAAATATTTAACCAAATACAATTTTAACATTGGACGTCAATATTATCGCACGTAATACAATTTTAACATAATTAACATACTTATTTCAATACCATTGCATTATTTTTCCTTAATTTTTTGATAATAAGGAAAATTTTATTATTTAATACAAAAGCTTGCATGTGCCCATTAAACATTATCAATCTTAGGGACTCTATACACATATATGGGTCGTCATCGATCGGCACTGCCATGCGGCAAAGTCGAATATGTGTAAAGAGCGTGCGGAAAAAGCCACCCGGCCTATGCCGTTAGGGTTTTGGCGAGACAAGCCGATTGAGCCGACCTGCATAAAGCCCGAATAGATTACCCGATCGGCAATTAACAAATGCGTGAAGTAATTGCTACGGGCTGGCAGTCCCTTGCAACAAATAGGTACTGCAGGTACAAATGTGAGCGTAGCGCTCCTTACTACGAGGGTGGATTGAAAAGTTCGCGGCCTAACATAGATAGCATTGTCATATTATTATAAAAACTACCCTCAGACGAAACCTAGACTCTGTCAGTCTCCGTGCAATTTTTCTCTGAGATACATGCGTAATCATTTATTTTATTGAACATTAAGTGAGAGTAGTTAAGTTTAAGTAATTTTAAAAATGGATAGTTTAGAGCACCGTGCCGTGATCAAATGCCTCCACAAGAAACACTTAACTCCAAAGCAGATTCATGATTTGGTTGCTACTTAAGGAACATCTGCTCCGTCGTATACAATGATAAAAAAGTGACAGCTGAATTTGAACGTGGACGAGAGAGCATCAAAGATGACCCACGCTCTGGACGGCCTTCTACAGCTACGACTTCGGAAAACATCGAAAAAATATGTGATCTCATCATGGGAGGCAGAAGACTGAAGCTATCTGAGATACCTGAAGCTCTAGGGATTTCATGTGAACGTACACAAAACATGATCGTTGACGAATTAGGGTACCACAAGGTGTCTGAAGGATGGGTTCCGCGGCTCCTTTCAGTTGAACAGAAACGAACTCGGCTCACGATTTCTAGAGACTGTTTAGAGCTTTTTCAAGCTGATCCAAACGAATTTTTGGCAAGGTTTGTTACTATGGACAAAACATGGGTTCATCACTATACTCCTGAATCCAAGCAACAATCCAACCAATGGAAGAGACCCGGATCTCCGAACCCACAGAAAGCCAAGGTGTGTTTTTCAGTAAATAAGGTAATGGCATCGGTTTTCTTGGATTCTAAGGGTGTCATCTTGGTTGATTACTTAGAAAGAGGTCAAACTATAAATTCTGCATACTACTGCACACTATTACGTCGTTTATGCGAAGAAATAAGTCTAAAAGACCAGAATTGTTGACAAAGAAAGTTTTGTTTCATCAGGACAACGCTCGTGTTCACTCATCTGCAGAATCGATGGCTCAAATAGTGAATTGTGGTTTCAAATTGCTTCCTCATCCCCCTGATTCACCTTCTGACTTCCACCTATTTCCAAAACTTTACTTTACACTTAGGTGGCATGAAAGTTTCTGCCAATGAGGAGGTCAAAGTAGCCGTAGATGCCTTTTTTGAAGACCTTGACGAGACCTTCTATTTAAATGGGATCAAGGCTTTGGAGGACCGCTGGACTAAGTGCTGTGAGTGACCTAGGAGGTGAGTATGTAGAAAAATAAATATAAAAAATTGCATTATTCCTGTGTTTTCTTATTTAGGCCGCGAACTTTTCAATCCACCCTCGTACAAACAAGTTAAATACTGGTTTATGTTCAAACTTTGTCAACACAGGTAGGTAAATTAAAAATAATGTATAACAGAATAGTCACAGAGACTGACATATTTATTTTACTGGGTTATACATTAGGCAGTATCTAAAGATAAGCAAGTGTTTCTTTTTTTTAAATAAGACCGTGTATGTTTAAAGAAATAGAAATCAGCCATGGTTTTTCATGGTTCGTCTGCGTTTACAAGGGGTAAAAAAACTTCTGGTATATTGATCAGCACTACTAATTACCTCAGAATTAGACGGAGTTGCCGTCAAAATTATTGATAGTTCAATTTTTCAGACAAGTAATTATTGTTTTGGTAGTTAAATGAAATTCACTAGAAAATTTCTGAGTTCCGAACGCAAATGAGGTTGTTATACTGTTTCTAATCCAACCCCCAAAGGCGTGCAACCAATCTGAAGCGGTTATTACAATGTCTAAAATTCAACGGCAGAAAATTCATGTTAAAAAGGTCTGTGTAAGAAGCTCAGTGGTTCGGTAAGAAAATTTCCACCAATAGTATTGTTAATGTTAATATTTTTAATTATAATACTTTGTTTTTTTTTTACTTTGTTGAATTTTAGTCAATCATTTTAGAATATCCAAAAGACAAAACATGTAAACCTATTGTTTTGGCAACTTCCTAGCAAAGCCTTAGGACCCTAAAAGGCATTTTGGAAGGTCTCTCTTTGTAACTGTTTATTATAGTGCTCGTAGATCCAATCAAACAGCACTTTTTGCTTTGCAAGTATTTAAAAACAATACCTCCTTTTACAATCCCTTGGTGGGGATGGCTCGTCTGTGCAACAAAATCGCCAAGAATAACCCGGCATTCGACATTCTATTACCGAAACAAGTTCTGTTTGTTAGGACTATTAAAAATATCATTTATTAGAATAATATAGCCTTGATTTAATGGAATTTTACGTTTATTTTACAATTTTTTTATTTTGTAAGCATATTGTGTATGGTCAAAATTATAATTAAGACTTTTCAAATTAGTATACGATTTTGTCTATATCAGTGTTACTTGATTTTTTTATGTACACATTCTTGTGGAATGCATCCTAGACTTAAGTATGTTTAAGGTTTTGTCTTTATTAATTTTATTACAGTTGTATTCCGTTGTGTGTAGTAATAAATAAATAAATAATAAATAAACTGTCCCTTTAATTTAGTTGAAATTAAGACATTCGAATAGACAGTTTAAAAAGAACAATTGAAAAGATAGAGCAATAAAAGATTTATTATCTCTTTATTTTGTTCGCGCTGCTAACGATAGACTAAATAAATGACGGCTAGTGTCAGGCAATTTATAATCCACCATGCTGGTTTTCTCACGATATTTTCCTTCGTAGTAAGGATGTTACCACACCAATCGATCGACCGTCGATCGACGTTGCCTGTTCCATCGACGATCGATCGACGTCTTTATGTAATTACGTTGTTTAAACTCATTGTCTATCAACATTTTGCTAACATAGAATGAACCCGAATCAATCAAGAAGCCAGCACCTTCGCCAAACACGCCAACAGACTGCTCTAAAAAAAACTAATTTTGTCAATGCTTTCCTATTACGTAATACTTTTTTACCCAAACCACACACATGTGAAATGTTACACTGTTCAACACAATAATAATAATAATAATAATAATTTATTTCAGACACAATGCTCCATATAAAAAGGTGAGGACACAATTCAACAACATACAAAAAAATACAAAAAAAAGTGTTAGTATTCAATGACTTAATAACTATGTTAGTACGTACTATTGGTTAATGTTCCTATATATAATTGACATTTATGTGGATTTTGTTCCAATGTCTGAAGATTGGATTATCCACTTTATCAGCTAAAGTATTTAACAATATAGAAACAATTTTAGGTGTGAGGTTATTTTAGAGTTTTTATTTATTATTTTTTTTTTTGAACTGGATTTTTCATTGGAGTAGGACATGTTTTTAATAAACCCATATTATTCATTATTAATAATAAACGACTTTCAACCAACAACAACCGTCGGGCCGTGGGCCGCGGCCTGCTCACCCTTTTCCATCGGTGGGAACGCGTGGCTAAGTTCCCTAAACTGAACTTAGGAATGTTCCTATTAGCGAGTATAAGAACAATTAAAAATCCTTACAAAATAATGGTAAAATATTAATTAATGAAGACACTTAAAAAGTATCGTACAGTACCTATAAGGGAAGAGTAAAAACTGCTTACCATTCTTCTTTTCGAGCATCGTCGTTTATAATTGATATTAATGAAGAATAATGTGCTCGACTTCATAGTGTTATACATACACATATACATAGACTTCATACTAAGACAATCTAAAACTATGAACAATCGTATAACATACACAGGGGTGATTCAGATACCTTTTAACACGAGGCACCTAAAATTTCTGGCCACCCTGTATATTTTAATCAAGATGTTAATTAATGAAAACCTGTATTGAAATGTCCGGGGTGAAAGCTCCAAAATCCGGGGAACTTACGCTTCCGGTCCTGGGTGGCAGGTTTTAGAGATGCCAGCCCTAGTTTTAGTTATTAGTTGTAAAATCTCCCAATGTTTAACATGATAGCTACTGTAAATATATTAAATATTGATAAGAATTGATATATTCAGCTGTGTAACATTCGTTTATTTGAATCGCTTGGTAATTTAGTAGGTCCGTCCTGGCAAATCCCGTCATTACGATGATTGTGGAAACTTGATTTTTTTTGCCGGTAAAGGAGCACGCGATCCATATGATGGTAAGTGAATCGTAGTTGTATGATTAGTTATCATGGTGTTTATTGATTTATCGGAACTAAACCCCGTAAACGTGGTTAATATGGCGGACAATATAGGAAGGACAGTATCACCGCTCCAGACGAGATCCTAAAAAAGTTACTATACTAACACTCAAACTAAGCATATAACTAGATTACCTACACGTTTAATTTTGGTAACGAACAACTTACATAGAACATACTTAAGAAATATGATACTCAAAACAATCACTATTCTTAAATCAGTACTAAGAGAGCTGTCAGTCTGTTGTCCGGTACGGTCCTAAATTTGTAGTATTTCGTTTCATTCAAAAATTATGAAAATAAGCGAGCTATAAAATATGCAAATAAAAACATGGCGCGGTATTTTTTGTGCTACGGAATGTTACCAACCGTCAAAACAAGTCAATTTTTGTGAAGAATTAGGTTGTTCAGTATAGATATAAGTAGAATGTTTAGTGACAGAACGAGCGTTCGAGGTCGCAAAGTAAACGTTACAACTAATAAATAGTCCTATTGATTAGAATAAACAAAACCAGAAATAAAAAAACCCGTCTAAATAAAGTATTATCGAAAGTTTAAGGAAGTATTTTAGCATTTGGCACAAAATAGGATGAAAATCGAAGTGCTTAACACATACCAAAATACAAGTTTTAATGAATATAGGTATTTTCATTTTAAAATCAAAACATGTTAGTTTTTCTTCAACAGTTTTAATCTTCAAGAAAAATATTAACGAGTACTCGTTGATAAATTTACGTTATCATTTTCGTGCGTGACTGTAGATTTAAACAAAGGTTGAAGACGCAAGGACGTTCGCGGCGAGGGGTAGCAACCCCCGGCGGCGTGACGAGCGACCTTCAGCCGGCGCACCGACCTTGAGCGGCGTCGCCCCGCGCGGGTCAGAGGTGAATGCACGAGCCGCGCCGCCCGCGCCCGCGCCCCTGCCGCACCGTCGTCCTGCCCGCCGCGCTACCTCACCACCTCACGTACAAACAAATCACTCACTCACCAAACATCGAATAAGAAACCATGGTGCTGGACTCGATTCTCGACGGCCTTCAGCAGCCCCCGAATAACCCGTGCGCGACAGGTACCTGGCCGACGACGCGGCACACCTTTCCCATAAAATACCACCAACAAGTTTATTGACATCAAGTCACACTACTGATTACGCAAAATTCATATTTTTATAAAACAACTTAGTTTTATGGAGTAGAAAACGGCACAATTTCAATGTCAATTCACTCAACAAGTTGTTTTTATCGGAATAAAAGCATGAAAAACATCAAAATATCACAATAACACAACAGCACGCACATTCGCCTCCGCAAAACAAAGCGGAATAAAACAAGACAAGAGTCAAGCAAGAAACATACTTTTCGTAGAAGAGAAGCCGACTCACTCATTCATTCGTCCCGTACATACTACATAGGACTGGCCGAGCTGAGAGATCCAATCGAATGTTTCGCAATAACATTGAAAGGAAAGGAAAGGAAACTTAAATACTGAGCGTACAAGGTCGATATTGTTTTTTGCACAAAAAATATTCTCATTCCTTAAGTTTGACAACTGATGGTGACGTTTCCACTAAATGTTACCATGTAAGCGGAACTATGATAAAATTGAATTATTCGATCAAAAACGATTTGCCAGGCCTTTTGGATTACTTACGTTGAGTTTTATATGATAGATACAGAGTGTGTTTTTTTTACAAATAATCACGTAAAGCTGATCGTGAAAAAACACAACTTACAATATATTTAACAGTTTCGAAGTTTAATATAAATTATCATGATAGTTAGTATGGCAAGTCAGTAGGTTGGCAAACATAAAAATAGTACAATAAACTTGATGGCTGAAAATTATTAATACGCTGAGTTAGTTAAGAAGAATATAAAAAGATAAGTAAATATTGACGAAATTGTATTTTTACCTTATATATTGAGAAACTATATTAAGGCAACTTAAATATAATTAGGATTATAGCTATAGTTATTGAGCCTGCAAACAAAGGGACGGTGAGGCTTATACAAAATTGACGAAAAACGGGTCCAATGTTATCCCACACATTTCAAGGATTATGAATAAATTAAATGACTTGAAATTTTAATTGTGTATGCATTCATAACAGATGATTATTGCTTGCACAATTTTTTCGCCTTATGTAGCTGTAATTTAAAACGTTGACCAATTTTGACAGTTTTCACCAAGTAATATGTTATTTTGGACGTATCGGACGGGCGGGCGATCAAATGGCATTTTCATTCCAATTTTGCTCGGATGCTTTTGAGTGCAGATTCCAAGTCCATTTATTTTTAAGTAGAGTTTGAAGCACCCGGGTTATTACTCAGGTACCTATATTGCTTTCAAATATGTTTTGCAACCTGTTTTGAACACATTACGCTGTGTTTTAGGAAATAATATATATCATATTGTTACAAATCATAATCATAATGTGACCAGACTGTGTCAGATGTTTATCAGCAAGTTTTGGCGCATTAATTGCTTTGTGATAAGGTCACGAACCCACCTTTGAAACCAAAGCGCGAAAGGAAGTCCTAGACATCACAATTGCGTCAAAGGGACTAACAGGTAATGTTAGTCTAAGGACTAAGACTGGAACTGCTCGCGTCCGCAAGGTTTAGCCCTCGATTCCTTGTATGTGGTCCCTGGGTGTGTGTGCTAAACGAACAGTATCTTCTGGTGGTAGGCTTCGGCCGTGGCTTGTCACCACCCACTAAACAAAGCCATGCCGCCAAGTGACATGGTCGCGTTCCGGCATGATGTTTAGTGTAGCCATCGAGGAGGGTAGTTCTGAGTAATCGTGCTGCATCAGAGAACTGTCTTCAGCTCGTAATTTATTGACTCGCCGGGTAACTGGTTTTGGAGGGTAGCGGAATCCGAAGAAACGGTGCACCGCTGGCCGACCGCAGGTAGTAGGGGGCCCAAGTAGTGTGCTAGCCACATGCAAAAGGCTGCCCCGCCACCTCGCGAAAAATCCCGGGAGGCTTCATCGTGCCAGCTGGCAACTGGTTAGAGAGGACCCGATGACTATCCCCGGGGGGGTTCGGGCGTCCCCGCAGTCTCCAAGCCAGTTCCCCATCGGTGCGTTGTTTATTGCGAGCTGCTTGGTTCCATTTGCAGCGCTTCACTCAACTTGTGTCCTCCTCCCTATTTCCTAGGCCACACTGCATATTGCTTGGACCTTCTGCTGACAACTGATCCTGACAGGTGCTCGGTGTCCGTAACTGCACCTTTAAGGACATCCGACCACTGCGTGGTGAAATCTGTGTCGCAGTACTCGCCGCCTGACACCAGCCCAAAAGGCGCTAGGCGAGTATGGCGATACAAGTCAGCAGGTTGGGATGAGATGCGGCTCTTTTTCGCGTCTTATCCTTGGCGGCAGACTTGTTTTACATCAACCGATCCATCGTGCTGCGCTGATGCTGTATCAAGTGTGATAGGCCAAGCAATGGAGTATTTCATCCCTTACGCTGACCTATCCCTTGAAACGAAAGGTCGCCCATGGTTTAATGCTGCTTGCCTCACAGCTGAAAAGCTTAAGCAAGAAGCGTACAAAGCCTGGGCTGACGCTCGCAGAAGCAAAGCCGTGGATTCGCATGAACTGAAGAAAAAATACAATGTTGCCGCCAAGTCTTGCAAAAAGGTGATCAGAAAAGCTCGCTTTGACCACATTGGCCACATCGGCGACAAGATAGCGTCATATCCTTCAGGAAGCAAAGCTTTCTGGCCTTTGGCCAAGTTGGTTGAGTCGAACTTCTCTCGCCCATCGCTGCCACCTCTGAGGAAGCCGGACGGTTCACTGGCCCACACTGCAAAAGAGAAAGCAGACCTCTTTGCTAATCTTTTTGCAGACTATTCACGTCTAAATGTCAAGTTAAAATCCCACCCCAGTTACCTCAGTTTGGACCCAAAATGGGTACCGTTCATATTCGCCAAAAGGAGGTTCTTAAATGCTTGCAGAATTTAGACGTGAACTGGAGTTGTGTTAAAACACTGCGCAGCCAAGTTGTCTCCCATACTAATGCGCCTGTATCGACTCTCTTTGAAATCTGGAAAGGTCCCTAAATCCTGGAAGCTGGCTGCAACCAAATACAAATACAAATACAAAAATTCTTTATTGCGCACACTTTTTACAGTTTGTACATTTTTTATAACAGTTTTATTTTAACATTCTTGAGGGTACAAAACAGCAACGATTCTTTACTTTCCGTCCGAGTATAATACTGTGATACGGCAAAGTCTTAATCACGTCACGTCTTAATAATAAGGTATACAGTACCAAAGAAGGGAAGCCGTGCAGATCCCATCAACTATCGACCTATTGCAATCACCTCCATACTTTGCAAAGTCATGGAGCATGTATTCAACAATCGTCTCCTGGCATACTTCGAGTCCAACGAGCTCCTTGGTGATAACCAATATGGTTTTCGCAGTGGACGCTCGACTGGAGATCTTCTTGTGTATGCCACTCACTTATGGAGCGAAGCCTTGGAAGGTCACGGTGAAACTATAGCTGTATCCTTAGACATTTCCAAGGCCTTTGATAGTTTGATAGGGTCTGGCATGATGGTCTCTTGAGTAAGCTTCCAGCGTACGAAATACCTAAAGGGCTCTGCGACTGGATATCTGATTTACTGAGGGAACGGTCAATTCGAGAGCTCCAAAATGGACAATAAGTGGGATATGGGGTACACGGCGTAAAACCCAGGTTTAGCGAATGCTCCAGCCTAGGAGCCTGTGCCTCAATATTTTAAGCTGAGATATATGCAATCTTGAGATGTGCGGATA
Organism: Marasmarcha lunaedactyla; assembly: GCA_923062675.1. Classification (NCBI taxonomy): domain Eukaryota; kingdom Metazoa; phylum Arthropoda; class Insecta; order Lepidoptera; family Pterophoridae; genus Marasmarcha; species Marasmarcha lunaedactyla. Next base: position 5,862,880 of record OV281342.1, on the reverse strand, counting down.
TTAATTTCAAAAAATCCTACAAAGGCCAAATAATCTACATATTCTTAGACAGCAAAGCAGCACTAATGGCACTAAACTCATTCAGAGTTGACGCCAAATTGGTAATGCAATGCCAAGAGACTTCTTTTCAATTTTTATGAAATAAGTCCGCGTCGATTAATTTACAGCGCAGTAGAGTCAGTTACCGAATACATTTGCTCTATTTTTGTCTTGATTTGGTTCGTCAGTGTTGCCGAAGATTCTTTATTTTTGTTGTCAATATTGTTTGTTAATTCAGATGAGATTGGTGATTACTCACAGATCGCATCATTTTTCAAATGTATTTCGAACGTGATACCCTCACTTTTATATTTGTAGTTCTTCATGACTAGCACAAAAACAGGATTAACCAAAAAAAATCTTTATGCCTAGGTCGCTCTTTCATTCGACTCATTCGCCGAATAATTTTGTTTTGTTAATTTGTTTAGTTTTGGTTCGGAGTTCGGAGCGGAATTGGGTATTGTGAAATTAATTTGGATTAAGAATTACTTTTATGTAAATAGATTAGGTACAGTTATTCATGATAAGGTCTTTAATATTTTTATTCTTTGTTAATATTATTCATACCTCATGGTTTTAGACAGAGAACTGTGCACTCTCCAAGGTCGAACCAATAGATTCCTGAATCTTGGCAGATTATAATGATTATTACGACAAAATGGTGGAAGAGAACGATCACAATTACGGCAGAGCGCCTTCGAAAAATACTTTGTTAAAAATTGTTATATTGGGAGATGGAGGAGTTGGAAAATCATGCCTCATGAGTCGATTTGTCTCCAATCACTTTGATGATCACAATTTTCATACAATAGGAGTGGAATTTATGAATAAGACTATAGAAGTTAATGGTCATTCTTATACATTACAGGTAAGATACCACCAATTATAATGTAGCTGTTACTTTTACGAACATGCAGTTTTTGTTTTTTTTTTGTGTTAGAAATCTTGTATTAAAATTATATATTTTTATCAATACTAATCTATTCTGGATGAGACCTTGTACTTGTATGAATTGAATTGAACCATTGGAAAGTTGTGTGGTTTATGTGGGGTTTGTTAAACCTCAAACAGAAAGTTATAGAAGAGTTACAGTTACAGAAGGTTATAGTCCAATCTCTGTTTAAAATACTTGTAGAGAAAGAGAATTAAAAACTAAAAATGCCTGATGCACAATTTTTTTACCATAATTATTATTTTTTGTTATGGTAAATTCTTAAATACATTTTTATAATAAAAAGCAACAAATGTAAATAAATAAAAACATGCCCTTGTTTAACTGTTATAAGCACACATTAATTATATAAAATAAGTTATTTTAATTCTCATCAGTATCCTTGGATACTGTACATTGCAAAATGTGAATGATTGTTTCTGGTGCTTAAAATTATTTCATTGTTGTGTGTAGATGTGCTGTAGTTACTTGATTGACTTATTACCTTATCCACTTACCACTTATCACCCATATTTTAACAGTGCTTCTCCATCGGAGGAATGCGTGGTTTAATTACTCAAATATAAGTGAACACTTCACCTTTGTAATATACACTACAGATTGTTAAAAAATTGGTTATTACTTCAGGTATGGGACACAGCTGGTCAAGAACGCTTCAAATCTCTACGGACTCCTTTCTATCGAGGTTCAGATATCTGTATACTGGCATATGCCGTTGATGACAGATCATCATTTAACAATATCAAGATGTGGTTAAATGAGTTCCTCCACTACGCTGGAGTCAAAAATGGGATTGAAAAGTTTCCATTTATTATCGTTGGTAATAAGGTAATATTGGTAAATTTGATTGTAATTACCTATCTTTATCTATATGTGCTCCTTGCTGGAAATTAACCTGGTGTATAGCCAAACATGAAACAAAAGTACTTATATTATGGCAATCAAATAGAGTGCAATAGTATCGTAATTTTACTAATTATATGTTTCCATTGTTTACAGTTTAAATTTTAATAACACGGGAAAAGACATTATGTTTTATGAAGTTTCAGTGCTGATCCTTAATGATTTTGCGGAGCTGATTACAGATCAGAAATGAGGAAAGATCTGTACTCAGCTAGGTCATAATAGTAGGAAACTGTTCTAAAAGTAATAAAACAAAAACATTTTTTTGGTATACCAGTGTTATAATTAATTACTAAGGGTTACAAACAACAATGTGGAAAATACTTTTTATTAAAGCTGCTTAGCAACTCATAAAATATTTTGTTTCTTAACTATACTTGTTTACAGTCAGATGTATCTTCAAAAGACAGAGAAGTATCTCATGAACAGTTGAAAAAATGGTGTGAAGAAAACAAAATATCTACTTATATTGAGACTTCAGCCAAGAATGATAATAATGTGGTTGAAGCTTTTTCATTGGCAGTTCAAAGGTATGGATTGTGTAATAGCATACATGTTTTTATTGAAGTTGCTAAAAACACTTCTGTTAAGTTTATTGAAATTATAAACAATGGTAAAAGAGTTTCTTATGTCACAATCTTGTCTGGGATGGTACTACAGTCCTTCCTATTTTGACTGCCATAATAAATTGTGTTCCGGTCAAAGAGAAGGAACAGCCAGTGCAATTACTGGACCAAAACTGATACCAACCGAAGTCTGGGGTTGGCTGTGCAGTATTTGTTGATAAAATAATCATATACAATATTGATAAATAAAACAACTACGGCTAATGATGTCCATGGATGTGGTGTGGATGCTACTTTGTGGGGTCCAGGAGAATCATGTGCTGGTTTGCTGGCTCTAAAATAGTTGTCTTGAAATTCTTAAAATTCATATAAAGTCAAAAGGTTTGTAGCTTATGAATACCAGTCAAAAACTCTTATTACTGAGATGTTTGAAAGGTCCTTTGAGATTTTAATGAGTGATCAGTTAGCCCACATGTAGAATAGTTTTACTATAGAGATTTGTTAATTAAACTAATTAAAAATGTCTCTTTTTTGTGTCATGATTTTTTATTATTTAGTAAATTCCGTTTCTGTAACATAATATAATACTAATTGATTATTTCAGATGGGTGGACCTAGAGCAGAAAGCTGAAAAGGAGTTGGCATTGTTACACCACCCTGATTCTGTGACATTGCACGGATCCAACACAGCATCCAGTCTTCGTTCTACATGTTGTTCTCGGTTTACAGATTAATAACTTTATGCCAAGTGAGTATGATAAGATATAAATTTCATGTAATAAGAGACATGGTGGGACTTTATTTAGTATGTGACCCGAAAAGTACAATATGCATGGTTTTTGCATTAAAAGCCATTGGAATATCTGGACACTTTTTAAAAACTGCTTTACAACATATTAGTTATTTTCAAGTAAACTTACGCAGTATATCTGCTAGGTCGCAGTGTGCCAGGCTGCAATACAATGTGACCACATAGTCCCTTACCAACAAATAATATTATTAGTAATGGCTACAAAAATAATATAATGCTATACTAAATAAAATTATATATTTAATGCATGCATATAAATTACTGCATAAGAGCAAAAATTAAAAAAAAAACTATTTAGTTTAGTATGTGATATAAAAATTGTATTTTGGATTAAACTTGATAAAAAATGCAAATTAATAAAAAAATATATTAACAGAATAAAATTGTACTATCACATGTTTTTGTAATTGTGAAATTAGTGTTATTGTTAGTGTATTATACTAAAGACCTATTTTTTTTCAGTGACTCCCCAAAACTCAGAGAGAGGTGTGATTGGTAACTTAATTTATAATATTATTTATTTAATCATTTATAAACATAAGTAGGTTTTAGTCAAATAAATAAAGTTAATAGCAGCTAAATATGGAACATAAAAGTTTATCAAACCAACAATTATTATTTTTTTAGTCTTATCTTTTATTTACCTTAAATAGGCCAAATTTTTGAAGTATCTGGTTAATAGCACATATATAATGAAAAGTTAAATTAATAAAATTCTGTGTAAAAATATTTAGTAATTGAATTATTATGTAATTTTAGGGGCCTCTTTGTTAAGATGGTATGTCTCAGGCCTACTATATGCTCCGTGTTACATTCTTTGGTCACATGTGAAAACTAGATAAGTACACAGTTTCATACAAATTTTACATTTTAAACTGCCCAATGGTTTAAAAGTTTGTCAAGAAATGAAAATGGCTCATAATGAACTACGTTATATTGTAAACTCAATGCTTTATGCATGATTTAAAATAGAATTTGGAAAGCCCAATACAAAAGTTGAACTAGAAATAAACTTAAAACATTTTTTTATGCTGATTTCTCTACTAAAGTCTAGTTTTTTAATCATCGATAATAATTACAGATGTACTTAACGAAAATATGAAATTTAATTCATATTATTTAGCTCTAGACCTGTAAATATGACAATTTTTGACATGTTTTGTTGAAGTTACTGAATACTATTAAATTGACAGAGAATTTTTATGACACTGGTTGTGTATCTAGTTTTTATATGGGATGGATGGTGACATGACCCTTTGAAATTATTTTGGTTGTGATACATTTGAAATGTCTGCCATACAAGTAGTCTTTAACAATGACCAAAGTATTTGATTTTTTCCATTGCACCCTTGAAGACCAATTAGTACATTAATGTTCATTCCTTTTAGCTTTTATGTAATAGCCAAAGATGGTATACAAAGTGTGTGTGATGTCTAGTGATGGTCAAGTTCTAGAGTAATTTGTACCATACTTGAAAAACCATAAGATAGAATCTCGCATGGCTTGGCTACAAATAAACTATGTTAGTTAAGTTTTTACAAATTATGATTAATTTATGGTATACAAATTATTTATTTTTAATTGTTTAATTGATAAATTATAAAAAACTTATATTTCACAATAATTTCCTTTTTACTTTGGCTCTCCAACAAATATAATGTCAACATTATTTTAATTATTCACCTGTGAAAGAACTGTAATAAAAAACGGTATGGAAAATTTATTTATTTATTATGGCATTAAACCGTCATACTATAAAATTATGAAAATCTGGATACTAACAAATCAGTTAGATGTATCTCTGGCCAGCAAATAATATTATATTTTTAAGTACATTTCATCATATGACCCTAAGTTCCCACATACGTGCACTTTTTTCTATAGGTCACTATTATTTAAACTTTGAAAGTAATCAAATATTTTTATGCGTCATTTAATATAACGGTTGCCTTATAAAAATCATGGATATTTAATATGTGCCTTGGTACAGAATGTGTTCCACTGTAAACTACATGAACCTCATACATGTATTCGTTAGTTTTAAGGTACAGTGCAAGCCAAGTAAAGGGTGCTTGTGTGAGAATAGCACTTCATAATATTTTTCATTAAGGCAAAGTGCATTAAGGTGCAGTCAGGATTACATACAAATTGTAAGTTTCAAGTCTATGGTGTTATATTACATACATTTTTTCAATTCATCTTTATTGATAAGGTGGGGTAATGTTGTTTGTTCACTGCAGCGCTATAACTAGAAGATTAAAACTATGTATATCATAGAGAAAAACTTAATATGAACCCTACTAAAAGGACTTGAAACAATTCTATGCTATATTTTGAGTTCAAATATCTTTTCTTGTCATAATCTGACATGCAATTGTAACTTACTTTTAACACAAATGTAGGGAGTAGAAAAGCTTTAATTCCATTTTGTAAGGCCATATAAAATGTTTATATTAAGAATTCATGCCCTGACAATTATTTGAAATTTGCCTGTTATTTGGCCTGTGTTGTACGGAAATTGTAAATTAAGATTATTATTATAACCAGGTGTATAGCTTTAAGCAACATTATTTTTATATTACAGCTTATTTTGCTTCCGTCCTTTTGCTAGCTTAATAATTAAACATATAAGATTTTAGTGTGTCTAAGTACCTAGTGAAAATGTGCATTTGATTCAAAAATTAAGTAAATGCTGCAGTGCTAAATCCAAAATAACTTTCAAGAAAAAACAAATTATGTTCATATTCTCAAAAAGACTTAAGTATTGAAAAAGGTTGATGAAGGATATTGAGCATTGTTACGGCATCTTTTAAATCAGAATCTTTATCCACAATCAATTCACAGAACCGAGGTAGAGATATTTCAATGTGAAAAATGCACACCCCTCCACTAATTGCGATCAATTAAGTAAATGAGTGAAAAGAAATCATTATTGCAAAGTTTTACTAGTGTCCGTGTTGCGATTTTATTACATGGAATTTTGTTGTACTCGGACTCGACTCCGCCCTCATCGGTCGACTAGTCGCGCAGTCGGTCGACTAGTTGCGCAATCGATCTAGGTACGGGAATTGTATAGCGAAGAGCGAGCTTTGTGTGGAACGTCCGATACGTCCGCTCTGCGCTTACTATTGCTGCGTTCCGTTTGCCGATAACTGATTGATGGCGTATCGATATCGCTGTGAGCGCGCTCACGGACAATCGGAACGGGTATAATGACGTCATAAATGCCGCCATCTTCCCGCTCACAGTGCCCAAGCTACGGAGCATGGTCGCTGTGAGCGGCCTGTCAATACTGACATATGACGTTACTTTGTTGATGTTTTTATTAGTCGATTAAAGATTTTAAAAGCTTGCTTATTAATTTTCGTTTGTAATAATATGAAAAAATGGCTCTTGCTTCATTCGGGGTCAAAGATCTTAATGAAATTGTAACTTTAAACTTAAGCGACGAACAATCAGAATGTTAGCGCGATATTAACCGTTCCGATTGCAATAGCACTAATAACACTTTTAGTGCGCTCAAACGAATCGGATCGGTTTTGAGCACTTTTAGCGCTGTGAGCGCTGTAATCGGCAAACGGAACGCAGCAATTGATGACGTATCGATATCGCTGTGAGCGCGCTCACGGGCTATCGGTATGTGAGCGCGCTCACGGGCTATCGGCACGGGTAATCGGTAAACGGAACGCAGCATATTTTGCATGTAGGAGTTTTAGAAACTTGGACGGACGTGCATTTTTAGAGTGATGGATTTCTCTAAGTATATGTATCATATGAAACTGAGTAATTTATTTGTAGATATAAGCACATGTAATTTATAAATTCCTCTTGTAATTTTAGCTATTCTGCTGAGTTACATCTGCGCTAATTTAAATTATGTACTGGTTAAGTCTTGTTTAATAAAATATATTTTTGCTATATGTCTTTTATTTGAACAAATCAATATTGCGATTATGTAATTTTAGTACGACTGTGCTATGTCTGTTCTACCTATAATCCTCGTACTTCAAGGAATATAATACAATACAAAAACTCTTTATTGCACACCGTATGCGAAAATACAAAAAAAAACAAGATAGATAACAGGGCGGCCTGATCGCTATAAGCGATCTCTTCCAGGCAACCGTAGAATGGATAAGAATAACCAGATGTAACAAGGCGGCGCGGTGTACACAAATACTTTCATCTTTACATAAACATACATAGGTACATAACAAGAATTACGTACTACACATACCTACATGTAAACTACATATCAATAATTACATTTGTAAAATACTTAAATATTACATTTAATAACAATAACTAGATATTACTAAATGAACTAATAAAAAATAAAATACTTAATCAACAGCTTGACATTGACAGGAAATAATTAAAAACTTGTGATTTAAAGACTGAAGGAGATTTAGCCAGTCGTATGGCAGTAGGCAGAGCATTCCACAGTTTGTTTACGTCCAGTACTGTGAAGGAGTTACCGTAAAAGGAAGAGCTATGCACAGGTGTCATCAGTTGAATCGTATTTGAAGATCGGAAAATTAAAATTATTGGATTGGTGAAGGAACTAAAACGGTCTTTTAGATATTGATTGGTTGTTGGAATAAATAGGATAGAGTACAATAGGAATAGTATGTGGGAGTTTCGACGGTGTCGGATGGGGAGCCACTTGAGTTTTGTACGCAATTCGGATACATGGTCATACTTGCGCAAGCCAAAAATATAATAACCTAATAAAATATTCTGATGCAGAAATGTTTGCGCCGCTCCAGCTTATTTAACTGAACTTTCGTCAAATCGAGATAGCACGAATCTGCGTAATCTAGAATTGGCGATAGAAGTGACTGTGCAAGCGTTACCTTGTTCGCAGTAGGAAGAAACTTCTGAAGTCTTCTGAGCGATGCAGAAGATGCATGTATTTTGCGACTTACTTCATTTAAGCACATGAGTGGATAAACAGAACAGACACAAAGCTCCATACAACCGCACGAATCGGTTGCACTACTACAAGCACGCGGGGCATGTGTGCGTGACCACTGGCCGCTTGTCACGTACGCGGCGAGACAGGTCAAAAGGCACAGCCAGTTGACAATCTCAGGGTCATTGCGACGCACGTTGTTTGTTTTGTTAGTTGCAAGTTTGATTATTTTCATGTTGTATTTTTTTTATAAATAATGGTTGTATATTCTCCTGTGTGAATGAATAATTGTAGAAAAAATAAAATTGAATTGCTCGAGCCAAACTTTCGCGAATATTTCGATCTGGAAATAAATATTGTCTATATTGGCAATGAAATACTTAACCCTTAAGTAAATGCATAATAACCGTTTTTTAGCCGAAAAAAAAAAATATGTTTAATGAAGGTGTAACAAACTCTAAAAAATATTTAAAATAAAATATTAATTTTAACATGTTCGCAGAATATCTGTTAGTACAGGGGAAGTGGATTGCTATAGAAACACTTTTATATTTAGTCTCAAGAACGTTTATTATATTATTTAAAACTATTACAATATTCAACAATGTATCTGTTTTTACATTCACAACAAGAAGACAAGTACTAGCCCATAGACTCAGTGCAGAGACAAAACATAGATTATAAAAATTGAATGTTGCCTTATTTTAACATAACATTTATTTTTTTATAAAAATATATTTGTATCGATTTCGATACACTATGCATTAAGTGCACAAAATAATCGTTATATTATAAAGTTGGAGAGTTATGAAAATGGGTGAAAGAATCTTTTGTTTTCTTACAACATAAGTAAATGTTGCGCTTAGAACATTTAATTATACTTAATAACTTACAAGACGGCATCATACATCGACCATGTGTTTCTGTTCTAATGATGTTATGATCACTTAGGTCAAGTCTAACTTCAGGAGGTGGCAAACTTTGGCATGGTTTCCTTTTTCTCATTTTGGGTGGTGGTTGATATTCCCCTAATGTACAGGTGCTTGGGCGCCCTCTGGTGTTAATATTTTCAAAGAGTTTCGGCCAACTGCCTTTTCTTTCTGATACTTTTTTATGTAATACCCATGAATTTATTGCAGTTAATACCACTTTCTACTCTTCATACGAATCCTGTACCTTCCTAAAAACGAATCCATTAGGGGCACGCAGTAGGAATCCTCTTCTTTTCTTTTTTGTCGAGTCGTTCGATATTTCCCTCAGGACATGCTCCAACATATGTCGAAGCTAAAATTACCTGTTTGTCGTCCTTCCAACTTACAGTTGTAATATGAATACCATCGAAACTCGTTACGTATTCTTTATATGACCCTCTTGGAATTGAACTTTTCATAACGTCTTGTTCAGTGGGTAACTTGCAATATTTTCCCAGTCGGTTTCTTTGTATGGTGCCTAGAGAATGTATACTTCTTTGGCTAATGTATACATCAATGGCAAAGATGCATAACAATTGTCAAAAGAGACAATATGATTTCTTAGCCTGGGTTCAACAGTCAGCAGATTCATAACTGTTTGTCCCACAACTGCCAAGTTTCGTTCGACAATCCTTCATTAGCTTCTTTTCCAGAATAGATTATGAATCGATAAGCAAAACAGCCCAAACTGCGTAAAACGAACAATTCAAAACCCCATTTGTGGGGTTTGTTCGGGAGGTACTGTTTGAGAAAATGTCCTATCTTGGTGACGCACATCTGCTCATCTATAGACAGTCGCTGCTCGATTGTCACGCTGGAGAACTTCTCATTCAAATGGTTAATTATGGGACGTAGCTTATGAAGTCTGTCATGCTGCGCGTGGCCTACTGGTAGATGATCATCATTATTATTAAAGTGCAGCAACTTTGGCATTTTTTCAAATTTATTCACAGGCATTGCCTCTTTGATGTGACTTATGACAAATTTATTAAACCAATATGTATGACTTTGAATGTTTAATATTAGAATACCAAAAATATTTGCGAAGGTCACCCACTTTGGATAATTCAGGTCTGCCAGATTGTTTCTGGACAGCAAAGCGAGTTGATTCCATGACAATGTTTTCCATAAACTGATTCGTGAAAAAATACGTTAAAAACTGGTAAGGACTTTGCAGTTCCACTATCATGGAAGGAAACTCTTCAGACCCACTAAATTTGATATTATTTTCATCAAATTTTTTAATTTAACTTTGAATAGACTTGAATGCTCAAGACTGCTTTCTCCATAATAAATTCCTAAAATTTATAAGAGGTTCCGTTGGCTGTACCTCCATTTGCTCCATTGGCTGTACCTCTATCACCGGGTGTTCATCCTGAAACAATGGAGGGTCTGGAAATTCTTCGAAATTGACCTGCCCTGCTGGAACTACTTCATCCTCTTCTAAGACTTCTCGAGATAGGTAATAAGGAATGTCATCCCCATCTAACTCAAAATTATCTTCCGAAATATCTCCATTCTCCAACCTCATCAACATATCTTCTATTTGCTGCGGTAAAAAGCAAAAAAAAATGCGATCAGCCATACCCAAAAGCAAGTAGAATCAAAACCAAAACCGTTTTGAACAAACAATTTGAATGGCAGTTTTTAGGAATCAAACGCATGTTGTATCGTTTTCGATACAAACATAAAATGTAATATTTACTGAAGTAAAATTATAAAAATCGTATATTTCCAATATTTTGAAGTAAATGTAGTAAGAAGTAAAGAAAAAAGACTAACCATTCATTTTTTGATTTTTATTTGGAACAATTCCAGTTATTTTCTTTTTCAAAGTGAAATGAAGTACCTTATTTTGAACTAACGCGTATTATTATTATTATTATTTTGTTTTATGGCAATCAGCTGTTGTTACTACACAATAACTATTTCTGCCAATTTCAAGTATTAGTATACACACGTACTACACGAGGGGGTTATAATTTTGTAGCGATCAGTTGAGTAGAACTTGCAGTATCTCGAGCATTGAGTTACCTTGAACAATACAAAAACAGGGGGATGAAATAAGTTTTTACAGATATTTTTAACATAGAAGAGTATAATTTATAAAGGCGTCTGGCCATTGTTAAGAAGAAGATTAGCAATAGGGGATAACTTTTTAGCAACGGAGGACGGTAGTGGGATGTCTTCAAATTTTGAAAGAATGTTCAAAACTAGGGAAATCAGGAGTTCTAAAAAATTGTCATTAGGGGAGCAGGAAGAAGTAGGGGGGAAGGCATTATCAGATTTAGTAGATGGAGGGTTAGCAATAATAGCATTATGGGCAATTTTGTCATAGCCTGGAGATAAAGACGGACTGGGTTTTGATGGTTTGTATACTGTTTTTTTGTAAGAAAGATTCAGTGAAGGAGAACTTTTAGAAGCATCTGCGTACGATTTTTTAACTGAAGGGAAGAGGGATGATGCTTCCTTGAATGATATGTTCTTTTGGGACATGGTGATTTTAATATTCTTTTGCCGGGAATGTTCCGGGCAAGATTTGTCAGTTGCTAAATGAGGGCCTGAGCATTGCAGGCAGGAAACTTCAGAGGATGCAGGACAAGAGTCACCTGAGTGAGTTTGTGCACATCTGAAGCAACGAGCACTGGATCGGCATTGGGCGTTCACGTGGCCAAATCTACAACAGTTTAAGCATTGTATGGAAGGCAAAATGTATGGATCAACGGTTAATGATGAGTTAAAAATAAACACTTTATCAGGTAAGCATTGTCCAGAGAAAGTGATCACTACAGAACCTGTGGGGGTCCAAGTGGAACCAGACTCCATGGACACTTTTCTGTTTAAGCAACGCGCCTTCAAAATTGTTATATCACCTTGGCTTGTGGAGATTGTTGATACAACTTCCTCCATAGACCATGAAGTTGGGATCCCGAGGATCAGCCCCATTCTTGTTATATTATATGTAGGAATTAAAGCTACACAGTTATGAGATTTAAGACTCGGGTTTCTGAGAAACTCGTTTGCTGCACATGCAGATGAGAATTCCACAGAGACCCGATTTCTGCCAACACTCTTTATACCATCATTTTTAATATTTTTAATGTTTGATGTAAATAAAAATTTTCCAAAATTTAAATGATTAAATGTACTGCCTGACTTAGGGTGAGTTTCTGACCTGGACACATGAACAGTGAAAAGGACCTTTGTCAGAAGGATGGTAAGATTTTTCTTCTAAAAGACTTGGATGAGTGTAAATAAGGTTATTGGTTTGAGATGGAAGAGCATTCGAAACAGATTTTTTAGGAGTAGGGGACGAATCCCGATTTATACTTGGACGTTTTCTTGTTTGCACATGTTGAGAGAAAGGGTCAGGGGAGTTGTTGACATCAGACAACGGGATTGGGTCTGGGGGCTTAGGAGGGATTGGAACACAATCCATGCTCATTAAGAGTTAGATAATTCGTACAACCACTTATCAGGCGAGGAAGAGAAAAACAGAAACACTTAAAATAACTCAATGATGATAACAAAATCACCAAAATAACCGACAAATAACGAAAACCATGTGTACACCGCAAACGAAAAATTGACAGTCTACCAACTAACGCGTACTTCATTGACGTTCTCAGCACAGATGAAATAACGTACAGAAAGGACATCGACACTTGTCATTGATATTTTTTATTGAAGGCAGTGAGGCAAGAAATGTTTTATACATTTAGCCTAGTAGTACTTAAAACAAAAACTGATAAAAAACGATTAGAATGTGATGTATCGATATCGATACAGCATGCATTTAAGGGTTAAGCGTATTAAAGATTGTAAATTTGACATGCCATGTGAGTGTTTCCCGTTAAAAATTATTAAAGAAAATTATTAGAGTAAGTATTTTGTAAAGTATTCTATCATACTAAATAATTAAACTATTTAACAAATGTTTTGTTTAATTTGTGTTAATCTATTGTGACAACCCTACCAAAATAGGTAAAAAAATTTCACGTTCTTAAGAAGCTTTTTCTCAGTTCCGTTTATCTACTCATGTGATTTAACCACGGATCCCAAGGTCCCAGGTCGGATTCAGTTTGCTGTCCATGACGACACCCAAGTTTTTAACTGTAGAGCTGATGGGAATGTGAATGCCGTCAAAAACAATATTAGGTGAGTCCGTTAAGTTAAGCTTGGAAATCAACCTTGAACTGCCAATAATAATGGTTTGTGTTTTATTAGGGTTGACTCCAAGACCGAAGGATATACTCCAATCACAAATTTTGCAAAAATCACCATTTATAGTTTCGATAGCTTGATCTATATTTTCTAATGAAGTCTGAGGTACACCGGCAGATAGATCACACCATGATGAGACGACTTTGTCGACGCAAATTCGCAGGAGATATGTGAAGAGAGCGGAAAATGCCTATGAGTAGATATGTCAAAACCAACATTGTTGAAAGCATTGCTAAAGTCTAGGAGAGAAAGCACAGTTAACTTTCCCCCCTCCCCCACGTCTTATGTCATCAGTTATATTTAAAAGAGCAGTTGCCGTGCTGTGGCCCGGTCGGAAGCCAGATTGTTATGGATTTAATAAGGAGTTTTGGACTAGGAATGTATTTAATTGATTATGTACAAGTGTTTAAATTATTAAAAGTTTGACTTTGTTTTGACCTACCTAGAACCAGCGTTTTCAAAAATTTCCACAGTTTAGATGGATCTTTGTTTTGTTCTGATTCATGGATATAACGCTGTGAGCATCCCTACACATCCTGTTGCAGCGATTTCGGTGTTTAACATATTTCATTCTGTTTTCCTCTGCTGGCTTACATTTGAATTTAAACTTAGACATTTTTTCTATGCGTAATTGCTCGGATATCATTGGTAATCCAAGGTGCTGGCGTGTGCTTAATTTTAATAGAGCGGAGCGGAGCATGAATGTCGTAAAGCTTGGTTAGGATTTTATTAAAACTATCCACCATGTCGTCCACTGTATTAGCATTCAAGACATCAGACCAATCTGTTTGCTGAGCGTCATTACGTTAATTTTCCATATTCTCAATAATTTATTGAATAACTACAAAATTTCGGGAAATTTTGGTAATCAGTTCGAAATTATGAAAAATAAACCCTTGGTACCAGGCCACTCAGAAACATTTGCGAAAAAAAGTTTTTATGTATGGAACGGTACTGCAACGTTTGCTTGTGCCGTATTTAATAAAAGAGGTTATTGCACAAACAAACTTGCCGACATTTATGACTGGCAACTTATAAGTCTGTCAATATTTGATTTTATTTGTAAAATGAAAAATATATTTATTATGGAAGATTATTCTATGGCATTCCTTGACGGAATTCCTTACGGAATTCTATTGCGGGCTTCGTCCCCAAAATAGTCTAATAATTATCATTGTATTTTCCTATAAAATAGATTCATCTTAAATAAAAGTAACTTAAAGAAAAAGTGTATTATCTTTCCTTTGTTGATTAGGAAGACCTCCCTAGGTTAGATTAGGTCCATCCCGGGTACCGGCCCCGGATGGTGGAGGCGCCGCGCGCAGTTGTAGTGTTTTGTTTTCTTTCAGATTATTTCAGCTATATACCCCACTGAGTATAGCAGAAAGAAAATTTTAGAAGGCAAGAGCCATCTGAATACCAGGAGTAAAGGAAAGACTCTAAAAAGTGACGACGCTTTACGGCAAATAAAAGAATTATAAAAGTTATATATATAAGAAAATTATAAAAATAGCCATGAATTTAAATAAGTACTCTGGCATTTCCACAGTTTTGGTGAGTGAATTTTTAGCCCAGTTCGAGGTAATTGCGGCATTACATAAATACAACGATGAAAGCAAGAGGCTAATTATACAAACATATTTAGAAGGACCTGCGTTGTATTTTTACAAAAGATAATTGATACATGCGAAACGTTCGACGAAATTAGAAAAAGATTTATAGAAGAATTTGGCAGAGAAATAGATCATGTGGCTAATTTTTATTCACGGAAGCAACAAGCCAATGAAGAGCTAATATACTACTATTATGCATTGGACATGTGTGCAAACAAAGCTGGTACAATAACAGATAGTATTTTCATAAATCATTTTTTGAAAAATTGCAAATACACGTATAAATGCCGACTAGCGTCTCAAATCTATACAAATAAAAAAATGTTAAAAGAAACGATCATGCAGATGCACGAAATGTTCACTGGAAAGCAGGAAGAAAATTTATATCTTCAAGACAACGTACAGATGTCACAAGAAATACCAGTAAATTCTACAACACCACCGAGGAGTGAGAAGGAAGATTCTCAAAGGTTAACTAACATGGACTACGGGAACGCGAGAGGAAAATTCTTAAATAATAACAATCGATCTCCATATAATTTAAGAAGAACACAAGATCGAGGTGATTCATCCAACGGGCGAGGAAGGAATTTCCCAAACTTCAACCGGCGTCAGTAAGACAGCTTGGGACATTATTGATGCCGATTAATCAAGACAATATTATATGTAAGTGTAGTCCCAATATTAAAGTTAGAGAAAGATTTATCTCAGCTTTACTTGATACAGGCGCTTCAGTGTCTGTAATATCTCAACTATTATGTAATCAATTAAATATTACAATACATAAGGTTGAAGATATAAAAATCCGAGCCGTTAATGGTAATCGAATGAATATAATTGGTAAAATACAAATATGTTTGGAGATTGAACATGTTGTGTATATACAGAATTGTTATGTAGTTGATAAAATTGAAAGAAATTTAATTCTCGGACAAGACTTTCTTCAGAAGTCTGATGCAATATTAGATTTTAAAAAAGGTCATGTTCAATTTGTAAATAATATTTGTAAATTTATTAGAAATAATGAAATTAATGATTTTAATGTTAAAGATGTGAACCAAAATACCCTTCAGGTAATACAGGTTTCACGTGAATTGAGTAAGGATGAATATATTTATTTTTCTGATTTAGTAGATAAAAATGATTGTAGATTGTGGGAAGTAGTGGTAGCTAAACCAAGTGAAAAAGAATTTAATTTATCTTCGAATTTGTCGGTAAAAGAACGAATTGAATTATTAAAAATATTAACAAAATATCGGTCGACGTTCGCGTTCGAAAAAAAAGAGTTAGGAAAGTGTAATATTGTCGAAGTCACAATCGATACAATAGATGAAACTCCAGTTCATAGAGCACCTTATAGAGTATCTAATGAACAACATAAAATTATACGTGAGCAAGTTAATGATATGCTTGAAAATAATGTAATTAGAAAATCTAGAAGTGCGTATGCATCACCGGTAGTACTAGTTAAAAAACCAGACAATACATGGAGATTTTGTGTGGATTATAGAAAATTGAATAAGAAAGTAATAACAGATTCATATCCTTTGCCTATCATCGAAGATATGATAACACAGCTGAATGGGGCGAAATTCTACGCAGATTTAGATTTAAACTCCGCCTATTGGCAATTATCGATAGCGGAGAAAGATAAACACAAAACAGCATTCATCACACCGTCTGGATTATACGAGTTTAACGTATTACCTTTTGGATTAAAAACTAGTGGAGCTTTTTTTCAAAGGACAATGGATGAAGTGTTAGCAGGTCTTAAGTATAAAAATGTGATAGTTTTTATTGACAATGTGATCGTGTATGGTGATTCGTTTAATGAATTTTTAAGTGCTTTAGAAGAAGTGTTTCAACGGTTGAGTGCGGCAAACTTGACACTCAAACCATCAAAGTGTAATTTTGGATTCAAAGAAATAACTGTGTTAGGACACACTGTTTCTGGAGAAGGTATTTTACCAGACCCAAAAAATATTGAGAAAATAAAAAAAGTAAAAATACCAAGAAATATTAAAGAATTGAAATCGGTATTGGGTTTATTTTCATATTATAGAAAATTTATAAAGAATTTCTCTTCATTAACTCTTCCTTTAACAGATCTATTAAAGAAGAATGCGAAATTCATTTGGTCACAAGTACAACAAGAGGTATTCGATAAAATGATATCGTTAATGGTTGAACCACCATTATTACGACATTTTGTTAATGACAAAAAAATATGTACAAGATTATATGTAGATGCGAGTGATTTAGCTCTGGGAGCATGTTTGATGCAAGGTCAACAACAGAAATTGTTACCGATATGCTTCGCATCACGAAAATTAACAGAAGCAGAAAAAAAATATTCAATAACTGAAAAGGAGTGTTTAAGTTTAGTGTGGGCATTAAACTATTTTAAACATTATTTATGGGGATTACAATTCCAGTTAGTAACAGACCATAAGGCATTATGTTGGTTAAGGACAAGACGAGACATGTCTGGAAGACTAGCCAGATGGGCCTTGGCAATTCAAGCACACGACTTTGAGATTGTACATTGTTCCGGAAAACAGAACGTTGTAGCGGATTTCTTAAGTCGAAACCCTCTAATACAAGATGAAACTAGTACAGGAAAAGAAATAGAGGACGGTTTACAAGTGTTCTCGATTGAGGTGGAGAATTTATCACGACATCAAGAGGAAGATAGTTTTTGCCGAAGGTGGCGCGAAAATGTATCGATCAGTCGACGAAGTGTATATAAAGGTTTTATGATATCAAATAATGTGTTATATAAATGTATTAGAAGTGGAAATATAATAAAAAATTTAATTGTTTTACCTAAGTCGTTATTTAGTGAAATCATGAGACAATTACATGATGACGCACGTACGGGAGGCCATTTCGGGATGATGAAAACTTTAGCAAAGTTCAGGGCAAAATATTTTATGCCGAACGCATCTAATGAAATCGAGAAATATATTAAGAGCTGTATACCTTGTCAAGAAAAGAAAATATATAATAAGATAGTGCCATTACGCCCTATAGTAACGGATCGTTTATTTCAAAAGATAGAGATTGATGTACTAGGTCCTTTTAATCGTTCAGTAGATGGTAATAAATATATAATAACATGTATAGATTGTTTTTCAAAATATGCTATTTGCAAAGCAGTCCCACGAGTGACAGCTCAAATAGTATATAATTTCTTTATTAATGAAATTTTAACAAAGTTCGGGACGGTATGTGAAGTATTGTCAGATAAAGGTTCCATGTTTACGTCAAGGTTAATTAAGTCTTTATTAAGGCAATATAATATAAAACATTCCTTAGCTACCACTATGCACCATCAAACATTAGGTTTAGTAGAAAAATTGAATCAAACCATTTCATATTCATTAGCTAAATATGTAAACCAAAGTCAAAGGGATTGGTGCCAAATTTTACCTTTTATAATATATGCTTATAACTGTTCAAAACAAGCTTCAACTAAATTTTCTCCTTATTATTTAATGTTTGGTAGAGAACCTGAAGTTCCGTTTGATGAAAGGTTGAATCCTAACTGTAATATAACCGTTCAACAAAAAAAAAAGATACTTATATAAGTGCAGTGAATCAAGCCAGAGAAAATTTAAGGAAAGCTCGTTTAGTACAAAAAAGATCGTATGATAAAAAAGCTTCTAATATTAAACTTCGTGTAGGACAATTAGTTTTGTTACATTGTCCAAAAAGAATATCAGGTAAAAGTCGAAAACTTAGTCGACCATATAAAGGTTTATTTCGAGTATTACGATATATAGGATGTGACAATTATCTTGTAAAAAAATACAAAATAACCAAGAATTAATTGTACATGTGAATAGATTGAAACCATATAATATTCGATAGAATAGAATTAATGATGAAATTGTGTCTGTATTTATATATGTAAAATGGGGTTTTTGTATATACATTTATTTCTTGAAATATTACAATAATATTATAATTTCTTTATTCTTAGAATTAATAGAGTAAAAGTACACATTTAGGTGTACAAATATGTATATCGTTCATTTGTAGATATGCAACGGTTAGAATTTCGTTGGGGTTTTAGAATAATATAAGAAACTAATATTTTTTTTCAAATTCTATGTACACTTCACAACGCAATGTTCCGAGATGATATATCCTGCAAAGCCGATCCAAACAGCATCACCAAAAAGGAGATGCAATGGATGGACGATGCAGATAAAAGAAAATAAGGAAAAGGTTTTTATATATTATATATTGAGATAAGAGGGTATTTTATTTAATGATTTAATAAATTAATTTTAGATACCCGAAGAGAAACCTCTAAGGAGCGGCAGGTACACGCGGCACGTATTTACCGCGTTACATTTTATTTACGAATCATAGATATACGTGTGGTGCCAATGCTCTAAAGAAGTCATTTTTCAAAGACTAAAATAACACTATAGATAATGTGCACGTTTAATTTGAGCCACGCCTAATAATCTCCATAAGAGAGAAGGTGATAGCCGATTTAGCTATGCGGCCAAAGTTTACGAGTATATATAATATTGTGATATTGATGTCTGTGGGTCAACACGCGGATGTAGAATAGGATCCTCAGTGGGGTTAAATAGTAAAAGGGTTGTGATGGAATAGGTAATGATTTTTAAACGTTATTGGTATAGAACTTTGTCAGGTGTATTTCGGTGCATTTTGATGCATTGCGTTGTGAAATATTAATTTATAAATTTATAGATATCATTCTGGGTTAAATAAAATACTTTGGATCCGATTTTATGATCTATTCATAGGTAAGTTTGTCCGGTAATAGTTAGGCAGGTAAAATCTTAATATTTAGGTAGGTAATATTTAAACTTTCGAAAGTTACAAACTTTCAAATAAACTTTTAATCATTCAGAAAAGTTTAAAGTTAATATGACAGTTCATGTCAAACGTGTTTTGCCAACTCAATGATAATGTTTGATAATATAATTTGATTAATTTAGTATTAATTTTAATATAAATTGGATTAATTAAATTTACTTTTATTGGGATATTAATGTATTTATTACTTATCAATTAATTATAATTATAATTTGATTGTATTCAATGGGTTATTTTAACAATTGTTGATTAATTTAATAATAAATATTGGTTATTTGAATTTGCGTATGATTGTGTAACGTAAATGATTAATATGGGGTTGTTGATTATTCATGAATTGTATGAGAAATTAAAATAATTTACACTGTTTTATTTAGATATTAATTAACCAGCCGGGATCTTGGCTGATTTTCATCAGGTTTTGTGGCTAAGGCTCTATTGATGGAAAATAAATACAATAAGATCATTTTTGGTGTAATAAGATGTTGTAATTTAAACATGATCAAGTATATATATTCCTATCGGTAGGGGGCTCATCTGAGAGTAATCCCGATTAATGTATATGGTCCTGATTTAAGTAGGGTCGTTATTTAAGAATGAAATGTATATAGGAATTTATTTAATCAGCTTCACTGAATAAATAAATTAAACAAGAGGGGCGATTGCAACGTTTGCTTGTGCCCTATTTAATAAAAGAGGTTATTGCACAAACAAACTTGCCGACATTTATGACTGGCAACTTATAAGTCTGTCATTATTTGATTTTATTTGTAAAATGTAAAATATATAGAATATGGAAGATGGTTCCATGGCATTCCTTGACGGAATTCCTTTAC
Source organism: Marasmarcha lunaedactyla (assembly GCA_923062675.1). Taxonomy (NCBI): domain Eukaryota; kingdom Metazoa; phylum Arthropoda; class Insecta; order Lepidoptera; family Pterophoridae; genus Marasmarcha; species Marasmarcha lunaedactyla. The sequence continues at coordinate 5,842,190 of OV281342.1, read as the reverse complement.
GGAATTCTATTGCGGGCTTCGTCCCCAAAATAGTCTAATAATTATCATTGTATTTTCCTATAAAATAGATTCATCTTAAATAAAAGTAACTTAAAGAAAAAGTGTATTATCTTTCCTTTGTTGATTAGGAAGACCTCCCTAGGTTAGATTAGGTCCATCCCGGGTACCGACCCCAGAGTACACTGTTACAGGGTTAAAAAACCAGACAATACATGGAGATTTTGTGTGGATTATAGAAAATTGAATAAGAAAGTAATAACAGATTCATATCCTTTGCCTATCATCGAAGATATGATAACACAGCTGAATGGGGCGAAATTCTACGCAGATTTAGATTTAAACTCCGCCTATTGGCAATTATCGATAGCGGAGAAAGATAAACACAAAACAGCATTCATCACACCGTCTGGATTATACGAGTTTAACGTATTACCTTTTGGATTAAAAACTAGTGGAGCTTTTTTTCAAAGGACAATGGATGAAGTGTTAGCAGGTCTTAAGTATAAAAATGTGATAGTTTTTATTGACAATGTGATCGTGTATGGTGATTCGTTTAATGAATTTTTAAGTGCTTTAGAAGAAGTGTTTCAACGGTTGAGTGCGGCAAACTTGACACTCAAACCATCAAAGTGTAATTTTGGATTCAAAGAAATAACTGTGTTAGGACACACTGTTTCTGGAGAAGGTATTTTACCAGACCCAAAAAATATTGAGAAAATAAAAAAAGTAAAAATACCAAGAAATATTAAAGAATTGAAATCGGTATTGGGTTTATTTTCATATTATAGAAAATTTATAAAGAATTTCTCTTCATTAACTCTTCCTTTAACAGATCTATTAAAGAAGAATGCGAAATTCATTTGGTCACAAGTACAACAAGAGGTATTCGATAAAATGATATCGTTAATGGTTGAACCACCATTATTACGACATTTTGTTAATGACAAAAAAATATGTACAAGATTATATGTAGATGCGAGTGATTTAGCTCTGGGAGCATGTTTGATGCAAGGTCAACAACAGAAATTGTTACCGATATGCTTCGCATCACGAAAATTAACAGAAGCAGAAAAAAAATATTCAATAACTGAAAAGGAGTGTTTAAGTTTAGTGTGGGCATTAAACTATTTTAAACATTATTTATGGGGATTACAATTCCAGTTAGTAACAGACCATAAGGCATTATGTTGGTTAAGGACAAGACGAGACATGTCTGGAAGACTAGCCAGATGGGCCTTGGCAATTCAAGCACACGACTTTGAGATTGTACATTGTTCCGGAAAACAGAACGTTGTAGCGGATTTCTTAAGTCGAAACCCTCTAATACAAGATGAAACTAGTACAGGAAAAGAAATAGAGGACGGTTTACAAGTGTTCTCGATTGAGGTGGAGAATTTATCACGACATCAAGAGGAAGATAGTTTTTGCCGAAGGTGGCGCGAAAATGTATCGATCAGTCGACGAAGTGTATATAAAGGTTTTATGATATCAAATAATGTGTTATATAAATGTATTAGAAGTGGAAATATAATAAAAAATTTAATTGTTTTACCTAAGTCGTTATTTAGTGAAATCATGAGACAATTACATGATGACGCACGTACGGGAGGCCATTTCGGGATGATGAAAACTTTAGCAAAGTTCAGGGCAAAATATTTTATGCCGAACGCATCTAATGAAATCGAGAAATATATTAAGAGCTGTATACCTTGTCAAGAAAAGAAAATATATAATAAGATAGTGCCATTACGCCCTATAGTAACGGATCGTTTATTTCAAAAGATAGAGATTGATGTACTAGGTCCTTTTAATCGTTCAGTAGATGGTAATAAATATATAATAACATGTATAGATTGTTTTTCAAAATATGCTATTTGCAAAGCAGTCCCACGAGTGACAGCTCAAATAGTATATAATTTCTTTATTAATGAAATTTTAACAAAGTTCGGGACGGTATGTGAAGTATTGTCAGATAAAGGTTCCATGTTTACGTCAAGGTTAATTAAGTCTTTATTAAGGCAATATAATATAAAACATTCCTTAGCTACCACTATGCACCATCAAACATTAGGTTTAGTAGAAAAATTGAATCAAACCATTTCATATTCATTAGCTAAATATGTAAACCAAAGTCAAAGGGATTGGTGCCAAATTTTACCTTTTATAATATATGCTTATAACTGTTCAAAACAAGCTTCAACTAAATTTTCTCCTTATTATTTAATGTTTGGTAGAGAACCTGAAGTTCCGTTTGATGAAAGGTTGAATCCTAACTGTAATATAACCGTTCAACAAAAAAAAAAGATACTTATATAAGTGCAGTGAATCAAGCCAGAGAAAATTTAAGGAAAGCTCGTTTAGTACAAAAAAGATCGTATGATAAAAAAGCTTCTAATATTAAACTTCGTGTAGGACAATTAGTTTTGTTACATTGTCCAAAAAGAATATCAGGTAAAAGTCGAAAACTTAGTCGACCATATAAAGGTTTATTTCGAGTATTACGATATATAGGATGTGACAATTATCTTGTAAAAAAATACAAAATAACCAAGAATTAATTGTACATGTGAATAGATTGAAACCATATAATATTCGATAGAATAGAATTAATGATGAAATTGTGTCTGTATTTATATATGTAAAATGGGGTTTTTGTATATACATTTATTTCTTGAAATATTACAATAATATTATAATTTCTTTATTCTTAGAATTAATAGAGTAAAAGTACACATTTAGGTGTACAAATATGTATATCGTTCATTTGTAGATATGCAACGGTTAGAATTTCGTTGGGGTTTTAGAATAATATAAGAAACTAATATTTTTTTTCAAATTCTATGTACACTTCACAACGCAATGTTCCGAGATGATATATCCTGCAAAGCCGATCCAAACAGCATCACCAAAAAGGAGATGCAATGGATGGACGATGCAGATAAAAGAAAATAAGGAAAAGGTTTTTATATATTATATATTGAGATAAGAGGGTATTTTATTTAATGATTTAATAAATTAATTTTAGATACCCGAAGAGAAACCTCTAAGGAGCGGCAGGTACACGCGGCACGTATTTACCGCGTTACATTTTATTTACGAATCATAGATATACGTGTGGTGCCAATGCTCTAAAGAAGTCATTTTTCAAAGACTAAAATAACACTATAGATAATGTGCACGTTTAATTTGAGCCACGCCTAATAATCTCCATAAGAGAGAAGGTGATAGCCGATTTAGCTATGCGGCCAAAGTTTACGAGTATATATAATATTGTGATATTGATGTCTGTGGGTCAACACGCGGATGTAGAATAGGATCCTCAGTGGGGTTAAATAGTAAAAGGGTTGTGATGGAATAGGTAATGATTTTTAAACGTTATTGGTATAGAACTTTGTCAGGTGTATTTCGGTGCATTTTGATGCATTGCGTTGTGAAATATTAATTTATAAATTTATAGATATCATTCTGGGTTAAATAAAATACTTTGGATCCGATTTTATGATCTATTCATAGGTAAGTTTGTCCGGTAATAGTTAGGCAGGTAAAATCTTAATATTTAGGTAGGTAATATTTAAACTTTCGAAAGTTACAAACTTTCAAATAAACTTTTAATCATTCAGAAAAGTTTAAAGTTAATATGACAGTTCATGTCAAACGTGTTTTGCCAACTCAATGATAATGTTTGATAATATAATTTGATTAATTTAGTATTAATTTTAATATAAATTGGATTAATTAAATTTACTTTTATTGGGATATTAATGTATTTATTACTTATCAATTAATTATAATTATAATTTGATTGTATTCAATGGGTTATTTTAACAATTGTTGATTAATTTAATAATAAATATTGGTTATTTGAATTTGCGTATGATTGTGTAACGTAAATGATTAATATGGGGTTGTTGATTATTCATGAATTGTATGAGAAATTAAAATAATTTACACTGTTTTATTTAGATATTAATTAACCAGCCGGGATCTTGGCTGATTTTCATCAGGTTTTGTGGCTAAGGCTCTATTGATGGAAAATAAATACAATAAGATCATTTTTGGTGTAATAAGATGTTGTAATTTAAACATGATCAAGTATATATATTCCTATCGGTAGGGGGCTCATCTGAGAGTAATCCCGATTAATGTATATGGTCCTGATTTAAGTAGGGTCGTTATTTAAGAATGAAATGTATATAGGAATTTATTTAATCAGCTTCACTGAATAAATAAATTAAACAAGAGGGGCGATTGCAACGTTTGCTTGTGCCCTATTTAATAAAAGAGGTTATTGCACAAACAAACTTGCCGACATTTATGACTGGCAACTTATAAGTCTGTCATTATTTGATTTTATTTGTAAAATGTAAAATATATAGAATATGGAAGATGGTTCCATGGCATTCCTTGACGGAATTCCTTTACGGAATTCTATTGCGGGCTTCGTCCCCAAAATAGTCTAATAATTATCATTGTATTTTCCTATAAAATAGATTCATCTTAAATAAAAGTAACTTAAAGAAAAAGTGTATTATCTTTCCTTTGTTGATTAGGAAGACCTCCCTAGGTTAGATTAGGTCCATCCCGGGTACCGACCCCAGAGTACCGTCGCGTGACGGGTCACTCTCTTCCCTCTAAAATGGTTGACGAGGGCGATGGCTGGATCCCGCGTTAACTGGTGAACGGGTGCCGTTTGATGGTGTTTGTCGCTTAGATAGATGGGGGATTATCTGGGGACGATTATCTGCATCTATTAGCTTGCCGAGAGACATACAGAGACGTTGTTAATTTATAAAAAAGAAAAATTACCTACACCCGTGAAGTTCCTTGCCAGTTCTTCTTCACGAAGTTTTCTCCGAATCGGTGATAAAGTCATACTTTATTTGACGTCAATAAGAACAAGTAATGGTCAATGTCGAGAAATAAATATTATATTTGAATTTAAATTAAGTCGTTTCGTCATGTGATCCTCAAAAAATTAGAACAAGCTAAGTATATCTCGGAAACTAAATGGACTCTACCACGACAACGCACCCGCGCACTCTGCCATCAAGACGAAAGAATTCCTAAAGAGGTAAAATTTTTGGGCCATCTGCCTTACAGCTGTGATTTGGCACGGTGTGGCTTCTTCTTGTTCTCTAAAATTAAAAACCAATTCAAGGAGATACAGTTTTTCGTCGCCTGAAGATACGCTCATTAATTTCGAGAAGGCAGTTGAGGAAGTACCTGTAGCAATCTGGAAAAATGTGCTTTTATAATTGGTTCCGAAGCATGAAACTTTTTTAGACGCTAGTGGATATTTCTTTGCAAAGATATAACCTATAGAACATTTTTATTTTTTCCTCAAAGTTTTCCGAGTGTCCCACGTATTGACCGCCATAATAATCACACTTGAGTGGATGTGTTCAGGATAAAGAGAAGAAACAAAGGCAATTCCAAAGTCGGTAACGCATCATCAGTTGATTAAATTTTGATAAATAAAACCTAATATACCTACGATTATAGATGTCCATGAGTCATCACTACAAACACTTGAATAAGGAATCAGTGGCGGCGGTGTTCTTGGATGTCTGTTCTGCTTACTACAATGTTTAAGTTTCGGTACTGGGGAAGAAAATGCTGCAGTTGGTGTCCCGGTCAGGTTAATCTATTTCATCTACAACCTTCTTGAGTCTAGATCTGTCCAAATCAAACATCAACACTCCAAGCTGTCACCACGTTTAGTTTGGCAGAGCCTTACTCAAGGTTCTGTCTTAAGCCCACTGCTATACAACATCAACACTTCTGATTTAGACACATCTATAACTTCCTTCTGTTATAGCCTGCAATAATGCAGATGATATCGCGCTCTACCGGAAGGTAAGCACAGCGGAGATTGTTTCAGATCGCCTCAACACTGCCCTTTACTACCTAGGCAACTGGCTGGAATCCCATTGCCTCTCCCTCGAACAGCAAAGCTTATCGTATCTTTACATAGAAAGAAGTCTGCCCTCAATAGCTATCTCTCTTCCATTAAAATATGCAATAAGGTGAAATGTTTAGGTAATACCTAAACTAAATTTCAATGTGTCTTGCTCAGCCCATATCAATTATTTAGTTAACAAGTGTGAAAAAAATATAAATTTAATTATGCAGGAGCATTATGGATTACGGCTCGCGCTGCATTATCTACATCCGCCTAATTTGTTTAATTTCATAAAATGTGCTTATTAATTTTAATTTGTGTCCGGGAGATTGAGATTATAATTTTTAATATATACCCGTTTTAGACACAAAATCTGAATTAGCAATAATAGCATTGAATTTTCGGAAAATTAAAATTCGGAATACCATATTTCAGTCTAGTAACACAGTGGGTTTCTAATTCTTCGTACTAATGAAAGTCGGAAAATTAAAATTTCGTATTTATGAATTTCAGTAAAATAAGAATGGTGTTTTTGAATAGTCGGAATTAAGACTTTACGGGATTGTGAAATTCGGAATTTTAAAAATCGGAATATTCAAATTCGGAATTACATAATTCGACATTTTTGGGTGTACCCACTATAAATATAATGTATGTGTTGCTGTGTAATTATGCAATATTCGGTGTTGTCAAAGATCTGTTAAACCTTATCAAACCGCTCTGTTTTTGTATTGTTAAAGGTAATTCAATGCTCGAGATACTGAAAGTTCTATTGGCAGATCGCTACAAAATTATTAGGCTCGCACAGTACGTGTTTATACTAATACTTGAAATTGGCAGAAATAGTTGAGTAGTAATAACAGCTGATTGCTATAACACGCAAAATTTAATTGAATTATAAAAAAGAATGTGTTGGTGCATCAACCATAGCGAAATATATATTCCCCGGCTGCAAAATAGCTACTATTAGAATACAAATTACACTTTAAAATTACAGTACCATTGTCCCATATAATAAAACACAAGTAATTCCCATAAACAACTTTATTACAAAAAACCACAAGACAATATTTGATCAACTAAATAAAAACTATTGAAGCACTTTACCTATGAGTTTACATACTAGCCTATACGTAGGAAATTACATTTACATAGCTAATTACAAAATATGTGTAACAACAGTTTCAGACTAGCTTTTATATAAACATAACCTTGTTTCTCTATCACCACATTTATACGCTAATGAAACAGATGCAAAGAATTTGTGCACTGTGGATGTTTAAATTTAATTTTTATATAATATTTTTTTATTGAGGATACTTTTAATAACTTCATTAAAAAAAAATCCCAACACACATATGTACCACATAGTCAGTCCAAAATACATAGAGTTTGCTTTTGTTAACAATGTAACCGTATCCAATGCAAAGTAAACATCCATATAAATAGAAAATAAAGTGACCACTTAGCCCAAAATTACGTATAATACCATTTCCGCTTTTGTAACATGTAATATTTAAAAAACCACATAATAAATAAAGGCTGAAATAAAACATAGTAATATTTTTGGCAGATACATTAGATCAAAATACCTATTTCTATTCTTCTACTACATTAATATCTTTAATTTAATGTCTTGGTTTCTAAAAAATGTATATGATTGTTTTCAGATTAAAACCAACCTTAAGAATAAAACAGTTTAGATATAGGTACACAAAAATCTCCACCATTAATTTTTTGCATATTAATGCCAAAATAAATAAATAAATGAAGACACTACATGCACACATAAATTAATGTTTAACTTTTACAATGGTTTCCTAGCCTTGATCATTTCTTCGCTCACAGTCCACAGTTTGGTTTCAACATCTTGATTGAAGGGGTACTTGGACTCATAGATGGCACAGTCTCGATAGAATTTGCCAGTTTGTCCTTCTATAGAGTAGTCAGTTGCACAGTAGACTACCGTTTCTGAACCCTGAAAATAAAATATGAATATTTCTTAATATACTGTGCTTTGTAAAAATGTACAGGACTATAAAAATATACTAACTGTCGAAACACGCAGCCGTGACTGCATTGAACCTCCGAAGAAGAGCTCCATAAGGGCTCGAAACTAGTCTGACCGTTTCGACATTTAGTCAGGTCGCGTCACATAAAAAGAACGCTGGCTGTCAAGCTGCGCAGTAGGCGATTTATCGGTCTATTTGGTGGTATGAGGTACGGCGCGGGGCGGGCGGGTCACGGGCCACATGCTTGCAGGTGCGCTATTGCTTCGACAGTTAATCTCTGCTTCCCGCGTTGAATCCACGCTACTTTCGTTCTCAAAATGCCATTGCACACAAAAGTTTTTAATTATGATTTTTCATAGAAAAGTTGGGAAATTTATTTTGGACGTTTATTTTTTTATGAAGAGAGAGGCTGATAATAACTTAGTCGATAATTTTAAAACACCTCTAGGACCAACACCGCATCCTGATCTGGTTTTCACGTCACCCACGATGACTTAATGGAATGAGTTTCCCCATTGCTTTAATATTATTATTTTTTGTTTACTAATATACATTAAATATTCTACACTGAATAAAAAACGTTTTTATTTCTATTTAATGATATTCTATCTAATATATTTTTAATGTGCCAACCAATATACGAAGCCGCAAGCATAAAGCCTAGTAATTTGGTGCGCGAATGTACCCATGCGCAAACACACCCCCACTTTCTTCAGCGTTCTTTTTACATGATGCGACCTGTAACAGCGTCATCATTCAACAGATCATCCAAATAATCGGATAGTTTATAATATGCTCTAGCACACAACTTCTCCTTTATAGTTTCTTTGAATTTGTCAACAGGAAGACCTTGGATATCCTCAGGAACCTTATTATAAAAGCGTATACATTGACCCATGAATGAGTTAGTGACTTTATGAAGCCTGCTATTATGAGCTGCCAGCATATTTCTTCCTCTTGTGTTAACATTGTGCAGATCTTTTTTTCTTTTGAACAAGGTTATGTTCTTTTTAACATACATTAAATTTTCTAAAATATATTGTGAATGGAAGGTAAGAATATTTATTTCCTTAAATTTACTTCTAAGTGACACCCTTGGACCGAGCTGATAGATTGCGCGAACAGCCCTTTTCTGCAGAATAAATATAGCATCGATGTCGGCAGCACTCCCCCACAGCAGAATACCATATGTCATGAGGCTGTGGAAGTAACCAAAATAGACTAATCGAGCAGTTGTTTCATTTGAAATTTGTCTAATTTTTTTAACAGCATATGCGGCAGAGCCAAGCCTTTTCGCTAAACCATCAACATGCGGTCCCCACTGCAGTTTGGCGTCTAAGGTTATGCCCAGAAATACAGTTGAGTTTACAGGAGTCAGTTCCTGGCTCTTAACTACAATGTTTGTGTTTACCTGTTTGACATTTGGCAATGTAAATTTAACACATTTCGTTTTTTTTTCATTGAGGAGCAAATTATTAGCTGAGAACCACTGCTCTGTGTTGGAGATGCATTTGTTCACCGCTCGATAGTCAATTTCATGTCTTTTGATTTTAAACAAGAAGGAAGTATCGTCAGCAAACAATATGACCTCGCATTGATTCTTAACGACCGATGGCAGATCATTAATATAAACTAAAAATAGGAAAGGACCAAGAACTGAGCCCTGGGGCACACCCATTGTCACTGCCGATCCTGATGATTTTTCTCCATTTATTGCAACTTTCTGTTTTCTATTAGAAATATATGATTTAATCAAGGCAAGCGCTCGGTTTTTAATGCCGTAATGGTGTAGTTTCATGAGTAGAGTAGTATGATCCACACAGTCGAACGCCTTGGACAAGTCACAAAAGACACCAATAGCATCACACGACTCCTCCCAGGCGCTGAATACGTGTTTTATGAGCTCAACACCGGCATCGGTTGTTGAGCGACCCCGCGTGAAACCAAACTGCTTAAAATTCATTAAACTATTACCGTAAAAATGAGAAAGTAATTGATTTAAAATTAATTTTTCAAAAATCTTACTGAGCGTTGGTAGTATAGATATAGGTCTAAAATTATTAGGGTCAGACATACTACCTGCTTTGAATATTGGAATGACCTTACTCAATTTCATTAAATCAGGAAAAACACCATTATCAACACAGTCATTAAATATACTGGCTAAGTACGGGGCTATACCATCAATGACAGATTCAATAATTTTAACAGAAATCCCATCTAAATCGGCAGTATTTTTTACTTTAATGCTTTTAAATGCATTTAAAACTTGTGGAACAGTAACATGTTTAAAAATACAATCAATATTGCATGAATTTACATTTTCCGTTAGCAGTGACTGTGCAAGAGTGGAACATGAATTAATACTCGAAGTAGTTGACACAGGGATGGCTGTAAAAAAATTTTCAAATGCTCCAGCAACTTCTTTGTCAGTTGACAACACTTTATCATTAATTTTTAAATTATATTTGGTGTGTGGTTCTTTTGCTCTCCCAGTGTTGTCATAGAACTAATTTAGAACATTTATGACTAATTATGAAAGATTTTGATGTTTGATATTTATGAATGTTATATTGATACATCTTAACCCGCAAACAGTAAGACATGCAAATCTGACTGCAGTACCCAAAATTATTAAAAAAGTAATTGTTTATAAATGTCTTTTTTGCAAAGATAAATTTACCAAACGGTAAAATGAAATAATTTTTATTTGGAACAGGAATTTCCACAACTCAAATAATTTCAATGAAATATAATTCTAAGACTTCCTTGTCTTTTCCTGTAAGCCTAGAAAATTAAAAAACTGAGTATTTACCTGTTTGGCAGTCCTCATAAACATAATGAAGATTGGGAACATCAGGATGTAATGGTACCATTTGATAGAATGTCTAAAAATAAACAAACACAAGTTTAATAAAAGAAAGCAAAGCAAAACAATAGACTAATTTATCATTATTTTTGTGACATGAGTATCAAGTGACATTGAGTCTGGTTGGGTCATAAATTTGTGCGATGAACACTGACTTTGACTTTTTGTTACCCCTAGCAGTTCGCTGTATGGTCATCCAAAACACAAGCTCTACTTACTTAGGTTATTTAGTTATAAATCTTATTTGCAAATAAACTGATGTGTCAACTTAGTAATATTGAAACCACAGGAAGATTTTTGAGATATCGACAAATGCATGAATCTAATATTAACCTCTCATCTCAATTCATATTTAATAAAAAAAAAACTAATTGCCGTAGTTTTCTTGTTTTTATTCTTCCTGAAGAAATAATCAACACTAATATTTTTGCAGAGTCTTATTTGCTCCATGAAAAAAGGGAGTTAAGCTACAGCTTAAAAAACATTCTGAGCACAATAAACGCATGTGTTTTAAATTTTAAATAGGTAGGTATATCATTTTCAAGAATTTGTTACTGTAAAAACTTTTCTTACCTAAACAAGTTTGTATAACAAAATCCTGGACAGCAGGCGCTGACGTCAATCCCTGAACCTCTCAGTCTATCGGCCAAACCCCTCATGAAGTACGCGTTCATCAGCTTAGAGTTATTATACCCTGGATTACTACGAGAAGTTTTCTTCCCATTCTTGGCTGCTTCAATTTCAGCTCTTAAGTTCAAGTCATTAAAGTCAATTTTCCCTCGCTCGTGAAGTGTTGATGATAGAACAACAATTCTGCAATTTGAAAGTGGGTTGGTTAATTAACATGGCTTGTTTAATTAACGTAAAACATTTAGGTTTGTTTTGATAATTTGAAATAAGTGGGCTAATGATGGTGTGAGAAAAAACCCTGAGGTAACAAGTTATCATGGCAGAATGTAAATTGTCTAAACCACCTCTTTAGTTGTAGAAAGTTGAAGTCCCTGTAGTGAAACATTAAGGCTCATTTGGTGTAAGCCTTGTTAAACAATTAGACTCTTACATATTAGATAAAATTTGTAAGATCTACTGTTAAAGCCTACCTTATATAACTTATAGGTAGTCATTATCAAGACTCCTCAATAATCCCATTGCATTGGTCCTCCTGACTAATCTACAGATCCTAATATTGCATCGTGCTGTGCACAAAAAAAAAAAATAATATGGATAAATAAACTTAAGAAATATATAAGCACAAATAGATTTTTTTTTCATATATTAATATAAGATATAAACTTTGATAAACATACATACACATCCATGACTAGAAAGCAAATATAATAAAATATCTGCCTTTTCCAGGATTCGAACTCGGGACCTCTGGCTAGGAAGGCAAGGCTACTTACCTCCACACCAAACAGGCTGTCTTAATAGTCACGTAATGATTATTGTGAGCTGTCTCATACAATGTAGTATGTAATAACTTTTCATATTGTGGGGGTTGCATAGGTTGGCAATTTTATTGTTATTTCACTCTCTGGCCGTTTTACGGTTACGCCGCATAAAGTGAGCCTATTTTATATTAGCATTTGATTTTCATACCCTATCATAAACTATTGCTAAACATACTAGATAACTTGGGTTCAAACCACACAATATCAACATGTATACAAGAGAAATAGTTTTAACCCTTAACCACCTAACGGCGGTCACAGTGACTCCAGTCGTTTTTGTTTTTTTAATTCTTCCGTTATTATGCGAGCTATGCGTCTGTGAGTTCATCTACTTTACTCCGCCGCTCCTCAGGACGCACTGTGCGCTCGATCGCTTCACACGTTCGCGCGTTTAAGAGTTACAGGTAATTATGTTTTGTTTGCGGTCATGGTGACCGCCGTTAGGTGGTTACGAAATTTTTAATAAAATCTATTCTTTTTTATTTTTACTAATACGGCCTAAAAATTATGTGTATAACTGATGCATGCAGTGGATATCTTCTGGGTGCTTACATCTAATTGAGGAAAGACTCTGATAGGCAAGGCTTACCAGTTGAATACCAAGGACTGAACAAACCGACACAGTCTGTGTTGAGATTGGTGTTTTCCATAGAGGGCACCCACAGAAATGTGACTACTGACAATTGGTTCACTTCAGTGGAGCTGATGAATATGCTAAAACAAAAGCAGCTGACACTAGTACAGGTACCCTGAAGAGAAACAAACGCGAAATCCTGCCGCAATTTCTCCCCAGCCGCCGTCGAGAAGTCGGATCGTCAATTTTTGGGTTCACATCAGATGCAGCCTTATGTACCAAAACCTAATAAATCAGTACTTGTCCTATTCAGTATGCATCACACACCAACCCTTGATCCAAACACGCAGAAACCGGAAATGATTATGTTTTATAACAGCACCAAAGGTGGCGTAGATATGCTAGACCAGAAATGTGCTATCTACTCAACTTCTCAGCGAACCCAACGATGGCTTATGGCGGTATTTTATAGCATGCTGGACATTGCTGGTGCAAATTCATACATCGTAAGTAATATGAACCAAGCTCAGACGAAGGTGCGAAGACTCAATTTCATAAAGCAGCTGGCTGAAGATCTTGTAAAACCTCATTTGGAACGACGTGTGAACAAACCCGGCTTACATTGAGAACTTCAAGGCGTCATTCGCCGCATACTGAAGATAGACCATGAGCCCAGCACATCCTCAACTGATAACATCGAAAAGTTTGAAACCAGGAAGACTTGCTCAACTTGTGATGCTAAAAAAAACTCAAAACATATCACAAGTGTTTCAAATGTAAAAAACCCATTTGCATTGAGTGTTCGCAAAAGATGTGCATAAACTGTCGTCAAAATTTGTAACTGTTTACCCATTGTAATTTTATAAAAAAAGCGATTTGATTGTGCCATTAATAGTTTTGTATAGTAGATTATACATTAAAGTGCCAAATATGAGAAGATTTTATTAGGTTTCTCTTATAGTTACTTGTCAGATCTCAGATTTTTTATAATGCCTAGATTTAGCACTCAAATGTTTATGTTAATTATAAGTATTGATTATTAATATGTATAAGTGTTCTGTTTCAAAGTTTAATAAGGTCATTAAAATACAAAACAATTAATGTTACGATCTGTCTTTCATTAATGTCATTATTATTATTTATTTCATATAAAAAAATTTAATAATAAGTGGACACCATGACTTCCGTTAGGTGGTAGTGTAACTAAAAAAACATGTTAGGTGGCTAAGGGTTAAATAACTAATAACAAGGTGGGTAAATTGATAGTCACTAAACACACCCTTAGAAATTATTGGATAAATATAGCTTTATCAAGAATACAAAACAATGAAATAAATTAAACAAAGATAACAATGACAGAGTTACTCTCATATTTGAATTTTATTAAAATACTGGCAGTTTTACAATGTTTATAAATAAATAAATTTGTAAAATATCTTCTAGTTTTTCTAAATAGTGTTACCAAACCACCAATAAACTATAGAAAGAATACCATTGATATGATAGTGTAACTTTCAAATGTTAAAAAAAATAATAAAGTAAAATCAAACAACACTTCACATTGAAGAACTTTGTTCCAGCAATAAATTTTTAATAGTCTATACACAAACAGTGCATCTAAAGTACATATTGAAACTGCACCAACAACTGCACTTAATTCTTAAATAAGTTTTTTCTGAAAATTATTCTGATATATGTAGGTAGGTTATTTTCAGTTGGGAACTATGTAGGTACATTGTAAACACCAAATCCATATGGATGTTGCAACTTTTATCTGTTATCTTATCTCTTCTTTTACAGATGTTTTGTAATTTTCAATGATATGAAAAAAATCTGTCCTGTTTTCCTCTATCAAGGTACACACATATTTTGTAGTATACCTTGCTAATCTATCTTCACTATTGACAGACTGTGTTGGGCAAAATATCATGAACTAATCAAGTAGAGTAACCAAAATTAAATGAGTTTCACACCATAACTTTCAACAAATAAATAAATAACAATATTATTAACCTTGAAACTTTTTAAGGTTTCACAATTCATTATATTAAGTAAATAAAACACTCTAACAAGATGGCCTCTCATGACCCTGATGTCTGTAAACCTACTGAAACATCAAGTTAAAATGTAAAAGTATAATTAAAAGAGATAAAATCCTGTTAAAGGTGTTTTATATTTATATCAACCTTATCTTGAAAACCATTTGGTTTTCAAGATAAGGTTGATATCACAATTCCAATGGTTTAGCACTTGGGTTATTAACAACCATATAATATATAAATCACTTTTATAAACTTACCTACTTGGTGTAGCTCGCTTTAATAAATCTAACAAAAGATTTGTTAAATAAAAGTGGCCCAAGTGGTTCACTCCCATGTGTATTTCAAAGCCTTCTTTGGTCTTGAGGTCTTGCTTAATGGGTACAACAACTCCAGCATTATTTATTAAGACATCTATTTTATGAAATCCAGCCTTTACCAGTTCTGCAAACTTCTCAATAGACTCGAACGAAGCTAAATCAAGATGCATAGGAATCTAAAATTGGGAGTAATAATGTGAGTTAGTTACATACAATTTATGAACACTATTTTAAAATAAATTTAAATATTGATCACGAGTTGTTTAGAACTTGGGAATCTTAAAGCTCATTTAGCAAAAGATTTTTACCTACCAGTTCACCTGCGTCAGGGCATTCGAGCCTCACAATTTCTATAGCTTCCTTGGCTTTGTTGACGTCTCTACAGGCGAATATGACACGAGCCTTCCTTTTCACAAGGGCTTTTGCAGTTTCAAGCCCAATACCACTGTTGGCACCTGTGATAAGGAAAGTTTTTCCTCTCAGAGAAGTGTTGCTGGTGCATCGAGCCCATGTCCGAGATCTCCATTTTCTGATCATAGTCATTCCCATGACTAGAGACACGGGTACAGCAACAGCCACATAAACGAGACTGGATGAAACCATTGCGATATTTTTCACACTGTTTGAAACTTATAAATTAAAACGCAACACTTCTCAGTAATAATAAATTAAGACAGGGGAATGAAAGAATGGGATGCGCGATGCGCGTGTGATACGTGCGTGCGTTATGTCCGACCGATAACAAATGTCAAAGTCAACAGATTGATAAGAATAAATGTCATTGAACTGAGGTCATAAACAGCATTAGGAGGTGGGTGACAGTTGGTAGGTCTAATAAATCTAAACATGCAAGATGTAATTATGTTTGTTGGTTTTAAGTGAATTGTGTACTCGAACAATCGTAGTAAAAAAACAGTTTCAGTAGCGACATCTACAAGTACTGTATAACCTTTAATTTAGTACGTATTTTCTGTTCTAGGTGGCGATCAAAATTATAAACTGAGGAATAAAAGATGGCGTTACTGCAAGTAGATAATAAAATCGAAATTGGAGCATAGGTCATGCCAGTAGGTATTTGACTGTCACCCTAGCAAGCCTACTATATGTACTTTGAAATCAGTTTTCTTTGCACACTTTAGCGCAATGTTAAAGCAACGCAAGCGCAACGGTCAAAACTTGTGAAGAAGTTATGACCGTCCCCGATTGTACGAGGGTTTAATTAATTTTAAAAATGGATAGTTTAGAGCACCGTGCCGTGATCAAATGCCTCCACAAGAAACACTTAACTCCAATGCAGATTCATGATATGGTGGCTACTTTAGGAACACCTGCTCCGTCGTATACCATGATAAAAAAGTGGACAGCTGAATTTAAACGTGGACGAGAGGGCACTCTGGACGGCCTTCTACAGCTACGACATCGGAAAACATCGAAAAAAATATGTGATCTCATCTTGGGAGACAGAAGATCGAAGGTATCTGAGATAGCTGAAGCTCTAGGGATTTCATATGAACGTACAGCAAACATGGTCGTTAACGAATTAAGGTTCCACAAGGTGTCTGCAAGATGGGTTCCGCGGCTCCTTTCAGTTGAACAAAAACGAACTCGGTTTATGATTTCTAGAGACGGTTTAGAGCTTTTTTAAGCGGTACCAAACGAATTTTTGGCAAGGTTTGTTGTTATGGACGAAACATGGGTTCATCACTATACTCCTGAATCCAAACAACAATCCAAACAATGGAGGAGACCCGGATCTCCAACCCCCCAAAAAGCCAAGGTGTGTTTTTCAGTAAACAAGGTAATGGCATCGGTTTTCTGGGATTCTAAGGGTGTCATCTTGGTTGATTACTTAGAAAGAGGCCAAACTATAAATTCTGCTCACTACTGCACACTATTACGTCGTTTACGCGAAGAAATAAAGTCTAAAAGACCAGGATTGTTGACAAAGAAAGTTTTGTTCCATTAGGACAATGCTCGTGTTCACACATCTGCAGAATCGATGGCTCAAATAGTGAATTGTGGTTTCGAATTGCTTCCTCATCCCCCTTATTCGCCTGACTTGGCACCTTCTGACTTCCACCTTTTTCCAAAACAAAAAAAACACTTAGGTGGAATGACATTTTCTACCAATGAGGAGGTCAAAGTGGCCGTATATGCCTTTTTTGAAGACCTTGGCGAGACCTTCTATTTAAATGGGATCAAGGCATCAAAAACATATACCACATGTCCTTACATGTGAAGAAAACAATGTCAGTCGTTTTACGGACGCTCCCATGTTCGGTTGATTTGTTTATATAAGTTATAAAATTAATATCAAATGAATATCTAATAAAAAATCTTTAATTTTTACAGCAACGCCCCCCACAGCCCCTACCTATTTAGAAGATATCTACCATGAAGATACTTAAAAACTAACGGTTGGGAGTTCGACAATCACTTAATATTTACTATTACTTTTATTATATTGTAGCAAAAAGAGTGAAACTAGTATTCCTTTCTTGAATAAACATTTATTGCCATGGCAACTGTGAGTAGCGTATAAATTAACTATAAATAGACTAATATAACGGACGTGTAGTTGATAGGGCGTATAGCATCTCGCAAAACATGCTTGTATTTTTACCCCAAGTTCAAGCGAATCATTTCGGTATCGGTCTGGTCAAAATACTCGTAGACATTGCAACTGGAAAATCTGATACTTTTTACCTATACTATGAATTATGGTTACACATACATTCCCGTATTGTTATAAATAGGTAAGTATAGGATTGATTGGAACTTGTGGTATTTGTCGGTCTGTACCGTTTAGCTCTAAGCGAATTAATTTAAAACTTCCTCTTCTTTTTCGTCTATTTTGACCTGACTATTTACTAAAGTTTACAGATATTAGTACAAGGGTATTTATTATTTTCAGTAAGTAGGCCCACCCAAGCTAAATAACAGTACTAGCAGCTACTCTACAGCTTATAAAACTTCAATTTATTTATTAGATATATTTATTAATTAACATTTACTCCAAGAGCTGAACATTACCTGATTTGGAATGCACGTGTTACCTATTTATACAGCAATAATTTCAAAAGTATCAATTTAATGACGGCCGAGTGGTGCAGTGGGTAGTAGCCCTGCTCACACGCCGGACGTCCCATGTTCGAGTCCTGGCCAGGGCATTCATTTGTGTGAGGTACATAGATGTTTGTTCTCGGGTCATGGTTCTTCATATTTATGTATGTACGTTTATTCTGGGGTTCCCATAGTTCGCTGTAGGGTCATCCATAACACAAGCTCAGCTTACTTTGGGGCTATACAGTTGGTGTGTATGTCTTTTACTTAGTTGTGACCGACCTTGTCGAATGAATTTTTTTTTGCTCCCTGTTGTACGATGTCAAAGTAACTGAGGTGTAGTGAATAATCGTTCCTGGGATCCGTATTTTACCATCGAGCATTTATCTAGTTGACCGACTTCGTAATTTTTTACTTTAATTTAATGATATATTATAGATGGATCAGCTTTGCTAGGTGTAAGGGGCGCCAAGGCCTAGGCTGTGATATTACGTAAGAAAAACGATCAACGATCATCTCGTGATCATCGCTGAACGTCACAAAATCTCTATATTACATACATATTTGTTAGCTAGCTTCGCTGCTACGTATACTTAACACAATAAATACGCGATTGAAGAGCAAATAACAGGCGATTTTACTTATATAAGTCTAAGTTATACATACGTATAAGTCTACAACTCTTACTTGGCTACTTCTTTTGATATTGGGTTTTTTGAATAATAAATAAAGCATACATATGTTATAGCTGAGCCGTTTATTTGAAATACTTATAAGGACAACTAGATAAAAAGTCTATGTTTAGACTATGAAAAACAATTTGATATGACAACATTTGAATACAGAACTGTATGAAATACATTCGGAGACTTTATAAGATAAAACATTTTATAGTTTATCTAAGTAGGTACATTAATACAAAAACTCTAAATGAATAACATTTAATTGATTAGATTATTTTGAAAACAACTGTTTTAAACTATACATATATTTCATTAACATTTGGTTTGCTCTTATAGGTTTAGAAATATTTATCTTATTATCAATTACATTAAAAGTAAAATATTAAACTTTGCAATGTCATTTGCAGTTATAACTTGATACCTGTTAACATAAGAAGAAAAGCGTACTCAGTCGAAAGTGACTGAGGGATCGATTTGCAGACTCAATGGTCAAGCCATAAATAGGAATATCGCAGGTGAGTGGGGGGATTCTCCATTTAACTAAACAGACATTTGGTTGAATGGATTTGTTCTGATAACTGTAATGTTTATTTAAATTGTAAATAGTCTGTTAATTATCTTCTTACAGACTTGTTAATATCTTGCTATGTGCGCGAGCAAAGCGAACGAAGTAAGCGCCATGCCGCAATACCTGGCGAAGAGCCATTACGGAAATTGAAGACTATAAGCTGTTAAATTAAATGGCTAATTCAACACGTGCCTGCGATATTTTGAACTGTACAGGTCTTTATGTTCTTTATTATTTAAAACAGGTTGCTTTAGATTGTCTTTTGTTTTGAAGCGGCTGCCAACTTCAGATTTGGGATAACTCAACAATTTCGACTAATTTTAACAATCTGCATTCAGATTATTGGCACATTATCTTTATTTATTACTTTTTAAATGGAATGTATCAAAAATGCATTAGGAAACTATTTTTAGACGTTTTGGTTACGTAGGGAAGCTTAATAGCCATGTGAAACAAAGACACATTAGAACCAAAGATGACAGTTGCCGAGAAATCTCAATAAACGCCTATTGTAAATAATTTACCATATAACTAAGTAATAAATTCAAATTGAATTTAGTTGTAAGATAAGTATGCCTTAGTATATTTTTTAGAAGCTAATTCTAATAAGCCATTTCAATAAAATAAAGGATCATCTTCATAATTATAAAATGAACTTACTTTGATAAGCACATACCATTGATATTTTATTTGCCTTAAAATCTGTATGATAAAAATCTTAACATAATAGATCAGTTTTTAAATTAAACCTATGTAGTAATATTTAGTACAGGTAGTTAATGGCTTATAAGAATAACTCCTAAAATATATTTTAATGCATTATTTTGCAAAACGAAATAACAAATCAACTATTTAACATTATTATGTATAAAACCTTTTTAGTTTCTAAAATGCTTGCATGCACAAAGCTTATATTTTGTATAAAATGTACACGACAGCATTTTCTAAGCATTATTTAAGTTATATTCATTAACACATACATATTTTCATGACACCAGGAGTGGCACCTTAGCATGTAGAGACACTAGTCTTTAATGTTAGTCACTATCGCAATATTACAGACTTACGGTCGCGCTCAGAGACCTCAACGGTTTGACGTTCTTAAATATAGATTTTGCTTAGCTAATATACCCTTAGACGAAGATAAGATATAAATTCGCTAAGCAAAATCTATACTTAGGAACACATTAAGTCACTTTTGACGTCTCTCTCTCTCGTCGTTAGCAGCGTTGGTAGTAGCGCATGCTAAGGGGGCAGGCCTTTAAATATAATAACACAAAAAGTTACAAATTTATGATTGCCTCAATCATATGCTGACCAGTTCAAGATTGTTAACGTCATTATTATAAATTTACCTAACGCAAGCAAACACTTAAAAAGTTATTTTAATAAAACTGTGATTACCATTTTATTAACATTTCAATGCCAAAAAGTGCCGATACAAAAATTCTGATAATTTTGGTGACAACGGAACCTTGACCTCGATTCGAAAAATGTATGAAATATATACCTTGTGCAGAAACCATGTTACAAAATATCGATAGTTACATATAATTCATACCACATTCAATATTTGAATATTTATATTCTACAGTTACATTTTATTTGTCATTTAATATAAACTAAATAATATTAAGGGCACATCGAGTTTCATTTATTCAAGAGATTCATTTATCTACTTCCTTAGCGACGTATGATAGCTGAAATAACAGTTAAATAGACATGAGAAGAAGAATAAGTAACGAGAAAAATAAGGCGTTCATTACCAAAATATGGTAGATTTCTTTTATATATATTTAATTTTATTAACATCAAAGCCCATTTATTCAGCGCTCAATGCCTCTTTAAATTTATGTTACATGGGAGTTGAAAGTTGGTGTCGAGATCTGTCAACGCCCACATCGAGCGTCACCACTTTCCCGTCCAACGGAGACGCGGCCTCCAGATCGCTGTCAGGCATTATTATGCACATGAAAGACTTGCCGGTCTTTACATCTTTCGGATATATCGTCATGGGTATAAACCTGTCGCTTGTGCCATCCACGTACGCGCCCAGTCTGGAGTACACCTCAGGAAAATGCTTCTTCAACGTCACTCCACGATGTTCTAATTCATTCACTATATTTCTAAAACATATTTCTCTAAATTTGTGAGAGGTAGCGGCGTTTCTCTCGCCCGCAACTTGAAGCTTGGATGTTAAGATTAAGGTGTCTCGGTCGTCCGGCGTGCTCTTGCTATCTCTTCTGTTTCGTCTCCGGTTCTGCTCCTGGATGACAGAGGTGACGGTCTTGCTGAGCCGAAGCTTGGCGCATCTTGACACCACTTGCCGTTCCCATTTCACAGCACCTTTCGTCGGCACTTCGCTTAATATACACACAGCCACATATAAAATGACCCTCGTCTCTGGGTTATAAGACTTACAAAGTTTCACCACCTCCTTGTACAACTCGGCCCCCATCTCGTTGGGTTGGAGAGACGTCCATTTTACGAATTCGGGTTCACTCAGATATTGGAATCCGTGAGTGGTAAACTTCTCTGCAGCTTCGGGACTATTGAAGAATATTTTGACGACTCCCCTGCCTAAAGCGAGGTAACCCTTGTGCCCGGTAGTGCTGATCTGAAGTAGCGAGTCAGCATCCTCTTTAGCGGCCGAAATAATCTGCCTGCAGAGCGCGCTCGCCCGCGAGTGAAGGCAAACCTTTCTGTGCTTCTCCCAGTGCGCGCGGCGGCACTCCTTGGAGCAGTAGGTGGTGGTGCAGTTGTGACAGGTTTTGTAGTGGCGCTTCGCGTCGGGGAGCGGCGCGCGAGCCGTGCACTTAGGGAACTTGCACTTGACGAAGTTGTCTTCCGTGCTGTTCTCGGTCTGCAAGGAGAGCAGCGAGGCGCGGGAGTCATGGCGCTCGAGCGCAGTCGGTGCGGCATCGAGGCTGGTGCGGCGGGGGCCGGCGGCGTGTGCTCGCCCTACAGCCCCTCCCGTCTGCGCAAACGGCTCGCTTCGCCGCCGTGTCTCGCCACCGCTAGATCGGGACCGCCTCATTTCCGGAGCGAGGGCTGAATTATCAACTGAATCCTGGCCTGTAAATACAGCACACTTTATTGACAAATTTTAACTTCTTCTACGACATCAAATAGACATCTCTAGTTTAAGCAATGCAATACGTTTCGACTCAGAACCATTGAAAACACCAATAAATACAGACATAACGTAAAAAAAAAATTTTGCATACAAGGTCCATCGCGTACTTCACGTATACATGCTTATATTCAGGGATCTTTAATATTACTAGGTACATACAAAGTATATAGAACCCACGATACAAATGAGATTGATTAAAAAGAGATTCGGACACGAAAATATCTGGGTAATTCTATGTTTACATGGCTTACGTGTGTCATACTTTTACCTAAGCATCTCCAGCTAGGATAGCGTATCTAATAAAAAGAGCATTTTCTACGTCAGGTTAAGTTTTCAGTGCGAGTCTATACGAGTAAGTGAAGGACGAGTATAAAAAATTGGAACGGTTTGGACTTACATATCGTTCCTACCTGGTCGGTGACTGTCTGGGCTGCGGGGGGAGGAGGCCGCGGCACTGAAGTCACTGGGGGCCGGTGAGCCACTACTGGGGGCCCCTGCCGTGCTGCTGCTCAGCGGCTCGTAGCGCGGGCTCTGCGCGGGGCACGCCATTACTCTCTACTCTACCGCTACTCTATCCTACGCTGTCATATGCATGTGACTCTAGCTGTAGGTTCTCTAGCTCAAATGTGAGATCGAAAAAACTAACTCGACAAGTGCTCAAGTTTTACAGTTACATTCTGTCTAAAGTATTATGATTGTAATAAATATGAATTTACTGTGTTTGAGGTATGCATTGTATCAAAACGAATACCTTTCCCCCCAAGAAATAGGGGCTCGTAGATTTCCTAGGGCTAGGTTGAGGAGTGGGAACCCTTGCTGTCTGCGACGGCAAGCCCAGGAGGGAGTCCAAAACGTCCTCTAAGGTGGTGGAACCGGGGGACGGTCTGGTAACCCCGAGGTTTAAGGAGCGATGCGAGTCTTGCCAGTCTGAAAACAGGCAACGAGGCGTGAGTCGAGGGATTGACCGATCGAAGGATTGATACTGAAGGACGAGGGACAGAGTGTTAGATCGTATACCATGCTTCGATTGTGTAGGTGTGTTCGTGCGCAGTTTGTAGTTTGCTAGGTGTTTCTTGTTTGTAGTATTAATTTACGCAAATAATAAGTAAAGTAAATAAGAATCTACATCTGCAACTAATTCAATTGAATACTCACTGTTCCGTCGAAACTGCTGCAGCTGTAGTAAGCCACGAGTGCTTGGTGGTGTTGTGAATTGAGCAAGTTATTTAAAACCAAAACAAAAAGTAACCAAAATAAAACAAACGGATAAAATAAGAACGAATATATTCAATAATCATCGTAATTAAAACATAACTTAAAGTACAATAGAAAAATAATAATGAAGACAATTTTCTGTATAGCTTGTCTGCTAAGTATAAATTTTAGCTTTTAGTGTGTCTCATCAAATCAAATCATAACGTCAAATCATACTTAATATTTAGTGGTAGGTACTAATCGAGATTCATACAAATTATAACAGTTTCTTTGATTTGTAATAAAAAAACATTTTTAGAAAAATATGAGAGAGCCCTAATACAATTTATTTTATCGGCGCCATTTAACCCAATTGCATTAAAGCTGATAAAACAACAATACAGGAATGACGTATAAGTTAAATATTAAAATGATGAAGTTTTTAAAAATATTGTCGTGGTTTTCGGCGCTGCTTCGTATTATATGTCGGCGGTGCGAATTTAGATTCCATAACGAAATTCTCTAACCTAATCAGAACCTGTGTAATTTACTGAGCGGGCATACACTACAACGCCGCAACGTAAATTACGAGGTGATTCAAGCAAAAGATACGATTTAAACAGAAGTCAGTTGAGTCATTCCTCACCACCAAACTATGTATGGTTCTGATAAATGTTTATTGCCATTGCTAAAAATATTAAAAATACAGTAAAATAACTTTTTGTGACAATTTCAAATTTAAAAAAAAACAATACATTAGCACTTAAAAGAAAACATAGCGTAATATGTACAGTACTATGTTTACGGTAGCTCTAAACTATCTAACAACTATAATATTTGCGTAATAAACTCACGATGGAGAATAAATTATTCTGTACATTGATAATTTACTAAAGAAACAGGTTTTCTATGTGTCAGGTGTCAGAGAAACATTATGGCAATATGTTAATAATAAATACGTTTTCTGAGACTTCCTACTAGCTATAACATCGATATGGTTATTTTTAAGGTACACATAGTAGAAAATATAATTTAGCTAAAATCTTTATGTTAAGTTATTTAACATTTGATCATATTAGAAATGCATTGATCATAACAATACAGCATAAAAATGTGTTATAGAATTTCTTAAATATATCTGATTTACACTTAACTACCTACAACAACTTGGCGGGTGTAGATTATATTGCCACTAACGAAAAGATTTTTGTACTGGCGACACTGACATGACAAGTGACATTTGTATAATTTCCTCCAAAATTCAATGTGAGTATCGTGAACCGTGTTGTACGCCACAAACACAAGCAAAAACTAAAAATTTGGAAGCCACTCTACAAGCCAGTGCTTTCACAATGCACAAAGTGAAAATAATTACTGAAAATGAACAACAAAAAAATTACATAAATAGTGCATAAAATTCATTAAATACGAGATATTTTTTGTAAATATTCTCATAAATGGTCCTGAGTCATAAAATACAGTCTCTATGCTTTAATACAAATAACAAGTGAAAATGTTGCCAGATTGAAACTGATTTCACAAAATAACTAAAATACACAAAACAACACAAATTGAACGCACAATGTATTCAATGCAACGTAAGGTATGTACAGGTTGGGACCGCAGGTTTTGACGCCAGTACTATGTAAATGCTTCGAGTGTCGGGCTCGAGTTGTTTGTTGTCCATTGGCGGTTCAGTTGGGAATGTGTTTGAGCGGTGGCGTCAGAACCTGCAGTGGAGGTAGTGCGTCACGCTCGCTCACCGGGCGCGGCGCGGTGCTCGAGCCGCAGGGAGGACGGCGGTCGGGGGTGCGGGGGCGGTAACGCGTCTGTCACCGACAGCGGCGTTTGTGGAGAATCCAGAGGCTTTGTACCTGGAATTTCAAAGTCATAATTTGTTTTATATTGGTAAATATTGTTGTATCTAAAGAGCATTGTAGTAAAAAGAAAATAATAATTTATTTTGTTCCTTAATTTATTCCATAATTTTTTAAGCATTACGTAAAAATTAAGAACACACAAATATTTTGGCTTACCAACAAAAGAGCTCTCAAGCCAATACAACTTTTGGCTGGATCGAGGCGAGGGTTGCCTGTCAATGTCACCATTCGCAGGTTCTAGGCCCGACACGTAGTGCACTATCGCTGACGTCACTTCCTTGATGGAGGTCTGGATCTCCTCCGAGGCTTTGGAAGAAGCTGACTGCTGCAGTAAAGATGATGCTAGCCTGGAAGATTTCAGAGGAATTTCTTCATAAATTTGAACAGCGTATCTAAATTTTAGCGTGGTTGGTGGTATTGAAAATTATATAAAAGTTTTGATGATTATATTATTATAAATCTTAATATTAGATTATATTGAAAATCAAGTCAATTTAATTTAACAAGCAAAGGCAAGTCAAAAATAATTTAAGACGTATTCAATTTGTAAATAAACCTGAGTTTTAGCAATATTGAAAGTACGCATTTACATTTATTTCAAAGGTGTCATTGCCTTATATAAATATTACACAGATTCATCACAGATTAGTTCCGGTCTTGTTTTGTGTATGATAAAGTATTTTACATGAATAATGCAAGTTTTATAGTATCACCTTCACGGTTTTATAGTATCATATTAACAGCCAACCTTCAGAATTATAGGCACTGGCAGAAGAATATGCGCAATATGACTTCTTTATCACACAGGCAATAACATAAAAATGTAATTAATAATATACCACAAAAATGGCACAGTTCACGAACCTTTGCCATCTTGGCTACATAAATAACAGCTTCTTTTTTCGAAGGGGACTGTTTATTTACGGCCCTAAAGGCGCTGAGGGCGCTAAGCAGAAACTTAAAATACTCCTACGTACGATTGGCTCGAGGGCAACCGAGTGGGCACCGACGGCTTAGGGTGTTACCACACCAATCGATCGACCGTCGATCGACGTCCACACCCTTAGTGCGCCGTATTTTAATACTACCGCTGGTTCGGAACGAATGTATAATATAGTGAAATTTTATATAAGCTTATTTAACAAGCTAAAGCTACCCCAACTGCGCAACAAGATTTAATGTGTCTCTGATTTAGTGAAAAAGTATTCCTATATGTATTCCAGATAGAAGCTAAACGTAGTGATTCCATGCTCAACAAAAGAGGTTGCATAATTTTGTTATTCATATTTAAATTTTTTACACAAAATTTTTTCGTAAGATTGTTATTACTAAATCCCTTTAGTTGAATTACCAAAGGTTGAAGGGTTCAATCTACGTATTAATTTGAATATGCGGTCACCTAATATTGTTACATTATTATGAAAAAAAATCTACTCTACATTCTCTACATACGGGTCAGCTGCCAATTTTGTACGTAGAGCAAATTTCTTTTTTTATTTTCTTTACACAGTTCCTTTGCTCAGAAAGAATTGTGGTATGCCCATGTGTACATTTTCCAGACGGTAAAAAAGTCACCCGGTATATTAACTATATTGTATACACAATTAATGTTATGTTGCTTGCATTCGTGCCTGCAACTACGGTATTGAGTAAATTAAAAAAACCAGCAAACTACGACGTAACCTCAAAATATGTGGCCTTTTTCGTGACGTAAAAAAAAAAATAAAAGAGCTCACCTTTCATGCGGCGTCCTGGGCGTATTGTTTAGACGCTCCTGACTCCTCCAGCCCAGGTAGGGCTGACGCGCGCTGAAGGAAGACCTGGTGGATGGAGAGCATAGCGGGCTGGTGCCGCGGATGCTGCTGCGCGTTGACGAGCAGGGGGATGTCTGGTGGAGAGATCAGGAGGTAAGATTGAAGCTGATTGTAATGGTATTGTTATGGTAAACACCCAGAGAACAAAATTTATTCTTTTTATTAATATACGTACATATGACATTCATGACTCGTTAACTAACGTCTGTGTCCATCAAATAAATGCACGTCCATTTTAGTATTCGAAACTACAATTTCTGATTAAGCATGCGGCATAATTAGATTGTATTTACTGCTCACAAGGGTGAATCTAAATAAAGTATAGAAATAATTACCTATTAAAACAATATAATACAATAAATAAATAAGTGGTGGTGTTTTCACTCTAACAATTTTTGTATTAGGAAACCTGAAAATTTGGATTAACACCAAAATTTTATAATCATGTTTTGCGTAACTTGTGTTTAAAATCCTTATTATTAACCCTGAATCTAATCATTGTGGTCTGTACCGAAACTGTATAACTGTCTTGCTCTTTGAGATATCCTAACTAGCACTCATCAAATAAACACTAATAAAACATCTTATAAATGTTACCGTTACATCATTCATCATCAGCCACGCACCTGGTTAGAGTTAAGCCTGCTAGTAGACCACCGTCCAAAGCTGGTGGTATGCGGGGACAGCTGGGGCTGCGGCGGCGGCGCGGCTCCGAGGCTGCCCAGTGAGGTTGTTTTCGAGTTGAGGCCGGTCCACCTTGGCCCTGAAGCCGAGGCGTCCGACAGCCGCTTCCTGAGCAGGAAGCCTTCGCGAGGTGCTGGCGCATTTTTATACCTGGGGAAAAATAGAGAACATTTAAAGCAAGTTGCAAGAAAGATTACAAATGTAATGTATATATTATAAATTAGTTAATAATGTCAGTTTCTTTTTATAAATATTCTGCTGGAGTAATTTATGCAATCACATAAGTATGTCCATCACACCTACAGTGAGTCTGCGCCGAAAGACCTTTACCATACTGACGCGTTGCTGCCCGCATACATCTATTTCCGAACTATTCTTCATATGAGTACATACAACGGAACTAACTTATCCGTGAACTATACAAAGCATATACCCACGAGCCTTAGATCAGCCTTTTTATGTGCACAGTCAGCAGAAAATTTGTCTAAGAAGGAGTTCTCCAGTTGAAGTTAATTTGACGTAGGATAGAGATCTCCAATCACAACTTGAAGGATATTAATCAAGTTTCCCTACACGTTCCCTACAAACGAGTTATTTAAAACATAAATGTTTGCCTTACTTTTTAACAGTGTATGATTAAATTGCAAATGGAAAGTTAGAAACGACACTTTACAATGACTTACATTTTACCCAATAAAACCAAATTTATTTTGATTTATTAGACAACAGGCCAAATCTGTAAGAATCATTCTATTGGTTTTTAAAGTTTGAGTTTTTATCTACTTGAATCTACAGGAGCTAAAATTTAGACGTCTTCTGTTGGTCGGAGTTACAAGTTTTCGCCCCTTCTCGTCCCCAGTTTTCCAAAAAAACCTGTAGGTTTGCTAGAATTAACTCTTGGTGACAGAAGTAGTTTTTTTATTTAAGACATGGGTTTATTTACCCAGTCATTTTCTATACATCCAATGCCCTTGCCTCAGCAGTCGCTATACAGCCGTATGTAGATAATCATTGCGGAAAATACAGTTCATTACTCATGAAATGTGTAATTCGATAGCGCTTAGAGCCATCTAGGTGCTAGAACAACGATTAGCCTTGTGTTTCCATGATTGTTAATAGCCATTAATTGGAAGGCTTAAGAAAAAAATACTGTAATTTATGATGTCGAAAAGCTGTGTGGTTACTCCACACTAAACACATAGCTTTAGAAAGAAATATATAATAATAATCCCAAAACAAACACACCAACTGTATGGCCCCAAAGTAAGCAGAGCTTGTGTTATGGATGACCATACAGCGAACTGGGGGGGAACCCAGAATAAACATACCTATATAAATTTCAACAACCATGACCTGAGAACAAACATCTGTGCAAACACTGAATAAAATGAATGCCCAGGCCATGCCTTGAACCTGGGACCTCCAGCGTATGAGACAGGCCTACTGATCACTACGCTAGTCGGCCGTCCTAGAAAAGTTATGTTTCATATAATTATTTTTAAGTTTTATGAACTATCGTGAAATAAATAAATAAATTCAAAAATAAGCAAAGCTTGTCTTATTGATGAACATACAGCGAATTGTCCCCCAGAATAAATATACATATAGTAATACAAACTTTTGTCTTCATCTCACAAACTAATGCCCCGACCAGGACTCGAATGACATCATGCTTTGTTATACTCTCTTATCTTTCTTGTAGTACCTATTGTTTATGTTATTTATTATGCCAATAGTTACGCGTGCTTTTCCTGCCTTCGGGGTTTTTTAATTTGTGTTTACAAATAACTTGTATACTCTGGTACATGAGCGTCAACGCTTCTTATTCAACTTCACTCAAAAGTTTCTGAATTGGAGCCGAAAAGCAGACTGTCATACTTGTCTAGTTATCATATAATTAGTTCGCTACTTCTGCGACACTTGAGTGTGCAATTATATTTTTGGTAATAGACTAATCAGATCATAAACTTATTTGTAAACACAAATCACAAAGTGCATGACTTTTGAACAGCCCACTCGGTTCTCATAGTCGTTTTTATAAATTACTATGGCTGTGCAAACTAAACAAAAAACCTTCAAAATACATATTTTTTTAATCGTTGTCATGGCCGGCCGACCTTTTGATAGTTAGTGGCATCCGTGCCCAAAGACATCATTGATCTATATTATTATTTATTCATAATAATAGTTCCATTCCTATGGGAGATGCTATGCTACAGAATGACAAAGGTTAATAAAACACAAAACGAAATTAGGACTAAAAGAAGATGAACCCAGAATGCAGGTTCTGATGTGAAAAGGAAAACCTCCTCCTTCTTTGTGACCACGGTGGGCTCAAAGTAACGGCCACTACCCACTTTCAGTGTGTCACAATTCAGTTGGGCAGCATTTGTTAAACTACAAGGCCGGCTCGAAGAAAATACTACACATATTCGGCTCGTGCCGATCGGGTGGTCTATTCAAACTAACTGCGAAGCGGCCCATTCAATACCTCGCCTATACCCGAACGGAATAAGACGGGCGGATATTTTATTTTGCTCCCCGGGTCTGCCAATAAATGTCAGCCCGAAAAATTGGGAACTGCCCTTATATCGCAAACCTCTCACTGCCCAAGATCCGATGGTTCATAGCGGACCGAGATTTGCTCTAGATATCTAGAAGACGGATAGTAATCACATCAAATCTTCTAGGTCGCAGTGGGTCACAAGTGGTCACAATAGAGGCGTATTTGGCACATTTGATTTGATATTTTAAGATGTCTAAACTGCCTACGTAGAAGAAATTGCATAATAACATTACATTCTACTCGTTTATATTCAGTGTGTTCCATTGACTATGTAACTTCATTTATGTCAATTATACCCACTCAGGATCGTGTAACTTGTTTCACAAAAAGGAACATAAAAATAAAAACTATTATCCAATTGATTGTAGAAAAGAGGAAAGTAGAGTTTTCCAGTTTTCATGGCTGCGGATGTGCTTCGGGCTAGCTGAAATTATTATTTTAATTTTTTTAAATATTATTTTCTACAAATTATTATTTTTTAACAAGAGTTTACTTTCCGAGTTACTTAAGATAAATGCAAAAACATGGTACATTCGGGGAACGTGATGCAGGCTCAGTTTTTCACTCGAATCCTCTGCAGTGTTATCGCAGACCCTTACTATGTGGACCACCTACACGCTTCCCCGACTGTACGGTCATGCTTGTCCAAAGAAAATAAACAAAGGTTGAAAATGTTTGCGATACCTATATATTTACATAATATAATAAATCAGAAAATTAACTTTGCCAAACAAATGCAACTACAATTACCAAAATACTTCGCCTTAAATGCTCGATAGGTGTAAAAACTATGAGCATAGATACAAATATATTGAGAGAACATTTATTTCTCTATATATAGTTTGTATAGGTTGGATAGTTAGGTTACAGACGGTAAAAAAATAAGGTATGATTTTTCCTCAATAGATTTTTTCATACACACACCTAAGTGTTCGTATCGTAAACGGCAAAGGAAAGATTTGAAGAAAAGAAAATCTTTTCTGTGAAAGTGCGTAAATAAATTATGATTAAAAATGCAAGGCCTTTGAAAAACAGTGACGGTCGAAAGCTTAGCTTTGGGTATACTGATTGAAAATAAAGAATTATATCTAAATGAGTACTGACCATTCTGGTACATTGAGTTTCTGCAGAGACCTCTGCACGCGAAGCTCGTGCTCAGATAGAACGCGATCCGAATTCTTCTGCAGTTCGTTTTCGGGGGGCTGAAACAAGCAATAGTTGGATTATAACAATGAAAAACGTGAAATAAAGAACTATAAATGTGATCTATACCTACGACTCTCAGCACATAGACTTTACTGCGCAATTTAAGTGGCTACTACAGCTATGTACTATGGAATTATAGCAAATAAAACACCGAGTCATAGTTTATTGTTTATTTAAAAAAATTACAAATCCTTAGTTAAAAGTGATTTACCGATTGACAAGCGCTATCATCGGTTGTTAGTCGATACATGTCTTTATAAGAAAATCTATCGAAATTAACATTTTTCGGCTCCAATTCTTCATTTACATCTTTTAATGGTGAAGAATCCAACATCCCTGACTCAATTTTAATCGTCTGATGGATCTTGTAGATAGCAAATCGAGCATAGCCGATATCATCGTCATTGGATATGTCAAATATTACGCCGTCGTTACAGTGGGACCGAGTCACGAATTCATCTTTTTGCCAATCTTCAGATTTCATGTCTATACCCTTTATTCCGCAGCTATTCACAATATCCGACCACGATATTTCATATTCATCGTCTGCAATCTGATGCGATGTATTGATGTGTTCTGGAGTTGGAGTGATATTTTCGTTCGGAATCGAATCGATCAGATCTGACACGCCATATATACTTTCGTTCCAAGAATCTACAATCTCAGAGTTATTTTTGGTCAAACTTAAGCTGAAACTAACTTTCTTCTTTTTCTTTTTCAAAGTGGAACTCGCAAGTATTAAGCTATTTTCGGATTTTACTTGACATAATTTATTTATCTCAAAGTCACTGTAATCTGGTAAGTCGAAATCACACTCTTCGTTTGGAGGCACTATGAGAGAGCTTCCCTTTCCTGTGTCGCTAAGTGAGTCCTCGAGCTTAACAAGCGGCGGCGGAGGAACGCTTTTCAATAATCGATTGAAGAAATCATGAATTTTCGCATCATTGTTTTTATCTTCATTTAAATGCACTGTAAGTTTCGATTGTGATTTAAAAGAATTTGGCATTCGAGAATCTTGAGCTGCGCCAGAATTATTAGCATTCGATGACTTATCGCTTAAACTAGAACGACTGCTGTTTCTTCTCTTTGCTTCAAACCTCCTTATGCAGATTTTGGTTTTCCAATTTGTGTGTTTATTTCGGAATCCATTTACAGTAATCGAATTTTCATCTTCGGATTCACTTCGAGGTATGTCTGGATATTTTGTGTAGTACAAATCTCTGGATAAAGGCTTTGCATAAACATGCTCCGGCTTAATTTCTTCAAAGGGCTCCAGTTCTTCGGCTATCCATATAGTGTCCAGCCGATACCAAAACCCATTTTGTTGAAGCACTTCTTCAGTAGTTAAAAGCAGCACTGACACCATTTTCACTTTGATTTATTAGTATATTTTTGAGATCACTAACTTTGCACTAAATTTATTTTAAACGTTCATGTTATACATTCGCTTTTTGACCAAAAATAAAGTAAGCTTCGATCTGCTAAAACTATGAAACAAAACATCATTATTAAATTACATATTTTGGACAACCTTTATTGAAAAAGTAAAGCAAAGTATTTTCAATTAGTTAACGATCTATTTAGTATATTTATGCGTAGAATTGTATTGTTCCTTCAAAACACATTGTAATTAATGCTAGTCACGTAAACAAGGCCATTAACTAGGTCAGCACAGGAGCGGAATGGGCACGTAAAGGGCGAATTGAAGGGCGAATTGGATTTCAATAAAATGGGATAGGTTATAGGGCCTACGACTCACCCTGACGTCGGAAGAGGCGAGTAGTGCGCATGGGCCCAGCAGTCCTACACTCTCCCAACAAGTCATGTCCGCATACATTCGCGACAAGTGTCCGTCCCTACATCAGCCTACCGACAGAGCGGGCGCCGAGTGCACCAGTAACCTTCCTGGGGCCTTACTGACTCACATTACGTAAGGCATCTCGCACTCGGTATCAAATTATGTCGTTGCAAAGCGGCTACGTCAGCGGAGAACCTGAAAGGAAGTGGAAGCGAGCTGCAAAGTAGAAGCGGGAAGCGGGACCAATCTATGGAAATCCAATTACGAGTGTGAACCGGAGTAACCGCGGGGCTTCGGGGTTTGGGGTCGACGTGCGGGTGCAGGCATGCGGGGTTCGTGGCGGACTTACGCGCGCACTGCGGGCCGCATGCTGGGGCATGGGCGCGGGCCGGCGGCTGTGGCGCTGCCTCCGCGGGACTGAGGCGGCGTGGCCTTGGCAGCCGCGCCTGCGCGCCGCCGCACAGCTGGCTAGCTGCCGCTGTTCATTCCGCGACAGCGTTTTCTCAGTCGTTTTGTTTATCTCGTGACCTGCATTCCATGATTGATCGGAAACCTTCATACAGCTTCTGATGAATTTCCAATCGCTAAAACGATGTAGCTGTGTCGTGGTTTTACTTGCAACATTTGTTTTCGTACTTTTTTCGATTGACTTTTACACAAGTTCGTTCATTTACGAGTAGCTTACGCATTTGTCGCGCTAAAGACTTGTTAAGAAAATTCTTAACTGTTCTTTTGCTCGTTTCACTTTCAATAAGAAACTTAATTCTCTAAAACTTAACAATTATTCC
The DNA here is from genome assembly GCA_923062675.1 of Marasmarcha lunaedactyla. Taxonomy (NCBI): domain Eukaryota; kingdom Metazoa; phylum Arthropoda; class Insecta; order Lepidoptera; family Pterophoridae; genus Marasmarcha; species Marasmarcha lunaedactyla. The sequence continues at coordinate 5,807,643 of OV281342.1, read as the reverse complement.
TCAATGTCATGCAATAATTTTAAGTAATAAATTGGTTTAAGAAGAGCTTAAGGGACTGTGTACATTGCGTGATAGAATTTGTCATTTCCTATAAGCATGTTAATGTTAAGACTCTATAGAGACCGTTGGCTAAGTAATAAACACGTATGATGTCGTGGACAAATGTAAGTGGTGGTATATTTTAGTAACCCTTACATTACGAAATCAGCACTGTATTACCTACATCAATATCTTTAAGTCATAAATTCTTCATAAAGCCTTTATACCATATTTCTTTACCACTCGCTTCCTTGTCATTTTGACCTTATTATTAACTGTTAGTAGATAAGGGTTGATCGGGGTAAGATAGAGCACGGGTAAGTTTCAAAATTACGGCTCTCGAAGATTTTCCTTTAAACTCCTCCCCCAATATGTGATTTGGGGGATTTATATATACCTGTATACCAGTATACCTGTAATATACCAAATGAGTTCGATACCAGAATCGAACCCTGACACGGCTGCAGATATTTGATTTGAAATTGCATACGTTTTATGTATGAGGTAGTTTTTTCGAGTTTACTTTAACTTGTTTGTTTAGTTAATAACATTCTTGTATCGACATTTATTGAAACAATTGTATATTTACGATATTTTTCTGACTTGAACCACTGTCGACGTATCATTAGCGTCTTAATGACAGTTACACGCCTGTGTTTAACTCGCACTTCGGCTTAGGTCCCTTTATAAGGAGAACGTGAATATTTTTCCCACCAAAGTTCTGGTTGGTATTTCTAGATAACACAAAACAATAATGAAATTATTGATGAATATTCCACTGGCTTTTTCTTCTCGCGGTCTCCCTTTTAATAGCAGAAGTATAAATGTCTTTACGTGTTTATAAGTGATACATACATGTTTCGTAATGACAAAATAAAATATTTTATTCTGTATGTATTTAAAAAAAATATATAAATTAGAACCTTCAAGAAATATATTGACTGATTTAATTCGTTAGAAAAGTAAGAATAAAACAATACGATAAAATTAAACTTACCAAATTGTTTTTATATTCGATAATATTATATTTAAAAAGAGTATTTTTCAATAATAATTGTGTAATCTATTCCTATTAATTATCTATAATCTATAATAATAAATTAAAATATATCTAAAATCTACATTAAAACTACCAACATTATGTTTGTATAAGTTTGCATTTAGAACTATGTTACATTGACCGGAAATCTAAGTAATGTCTTGGATTCCCGCCAAGCAGCACATCGGGTTCTTTCATTCATTCATTCATTCCAAGAAACAAAAATAAACGACCTATTTGTTCTAAATATAAACAATTTGTTTACGAAGACTAATTTATGGTTTCCATTTCTAAGATGTTTCTCTTTATGGTAATGAGTTATTTATCTATTTAATCCGAATCCTTTCTACATTAATAAATATGAGTTAATTACTTTTGTAATAACTGTTGAATTTGTACAAATCAGATATATAGAAGATCAAAACAAACAAATTTTTTTGGAATTTTTTCATCCAAGAGGAAAGACAAAATGCGAATTCGCAGCTTGGTAAAGGGTACAAAATATGACTTTTACAAATTTTTACGTTCTATTTTCTTTTAAACCCAAAAGTAATATCGTTTGGAAAACACACGCCGAAAATACATTATTTAACGTTTTAAAACGGATATTCTATTCTATAATCACGGAAAACCCGAAAAAACAAATGTAAGGATTTATTTTAGTACAAAGCGTTATCGTAAATGAGGGCGAAATCTTTCCTTTTCTTTAAAAGCCTTCTAAAAAGCCGTCTGGATTATTACAGTCAATCTAAGCCCGAAAGGACTATCGGATCGAAGTTTGTTTGATAGTTGCTTTGGGCCGCTTGTGTTTCAACAAAGAAGTACTGCAGAACCAAACGTGCCCGAAGACGTAGGTGGCGCCCCTAACACAGCAATTTTCATCCCGTTCTTATCTATACCATAAGAAAGAGATACCATACGTTAAATTCCGAAACTTACTACTACTACTTACAATCCACTATTTTAAGAAGCAACATTTTGCTAGATTTATCCCGTGGTACTTGGACACTAAGAGGTATTGAGTGACGGGTAAAGAGTATGGTTAACGAGTTTAAAAAATAATAAAATTGATTCTTATTTCAATTCGTAAAACTACATATAAGTACCTACTCATATTTTATCTAGTTTATACCTACCATAGCCAAAAATGTTGTAAAACTTGTTGAAAATGCACAGGCTATGCAGTCTCTCGTTCCAGACAAATATAATCCTGGAGCTTTCGAATGAATAAGTACCTCCTGGACAGGCGTTTAACATGCTCGTCTTCATCTTCAATTTCCACCAGGTGAGATGGAATTGCCTTCCGCCTGTTAATTCATAGTAAGAAAAGCCCAGTACCCTACGTCGACGACGCAGTGCCAAGGCCAAAGTAAAGTGTTATGACTTATAAGCTATAACTGCGAATGTGTACAAGCGTAGCTCCTTCATTTATAAACCTTTTTGTGTCAGTTTTTTGACTAAAAAGAGACCTACTAGGTCTAACTTTATATCCTCTATCCGTCCTGTATCCTGTTAATAAATGGGATGAAAATAAAAATTCCGCAGAACTAACAGCTCTATTCAGCAGTCAGCATAATAGGCACATATCCTGCCGACCGTCTGTCTGTCCGCGGCAATCTACTAAACCGCTTGACATTGCTCAAATTGGATCAAATTGACCGTCTGCAGGGCAATTGCTCTAAACCAATAATGATGAGTTATGGAATTCGCGCTACATTCATTGACGGAGTTTATTTTAAAGGTAAATGTTTGCAGTATTTCTTACAGGTGGAAGTGTGAATTAGAGGATACTAATGAAATTAATTTTTGATAGATAGATTATTTGTTGACGAAAGGTTTATTTAATTTGAAGAGATTCATACGGCACGTACGTAAAACCGCAAGTAAACATTAAGATAAAAAAAAAATAATAAACTCAGTATCCATTTCAATAAATTAACATTTACAACATTACAAAGCAAATTTATGCAAAAAAAAACAACTTCCTTTGTTAAAAAACTGCAGCGACCGAGGCAACACGCTACTTACCCGTACAAAGGCTTTTCCCGATGCAACTCGTTCTACCCCTCATTAATCATTCATCAGGACTCATTCATTTCATGCCATTCATTCAGAGGAAGCCATTCAAAGGATCTGGGGCTTTCAGGAGGTACGCATCGTGCATTCCAAAGTAGACTTTAATGTGTATGCTGTATAGTTGAAAAGTAATGTCAATGCCTTCGAATTGAGGATTTGCTGCGTGAGAAATGGCTAGACATTTTTTCTAGTATGGTTAAAATTTGACATCTTGTACAGCTCTAGAAAAATTGGTTTCTTAATATGTTGTCAACATAACAATAATTGAAATACTATTATAAATCGAATTAGTATTAGTGCTTCGACCAACCAATTTAAAATTACCAAGCTCCTTTTTTTAAATTATTTATTTTAAATATTGTTTTTCCTTTGGTCATTATTACAATACGTAAAGCCTAAAATCTCGAGGCTACATTAACACTAACTTTTAAAAAGCAGGGGCAAGATCAATAGCATTCGATTCAGTACCGGAAAGTAAATCCATGGTTGGTGTAAGAATCGAGAGTTTAAAGGCGTGGGAATAGTGACAGCCTGTCTTAATAGCTCGAGGTAACAGTTACAAGCTATACAAATGCATTTAATAGGCTTATGTCAAATCAATACGAGGTTGTCGTGTAGTCTCCGGCAGATGGCACTGAGCATAGCAACATGAATCAAAAAGGATTTTTGATTAATGTAGAATTTACTTTATAATTTGGAATAGAGGTTTATAATTACGTGAACACGCAATATAAATATTTAAACCAAACATAAAACAGACTATGATAATAAATATATGACAACTCAATAATTTCACTGACATTGTTGACATAAAATAAAAATAAGTTTTCATATTAAAGTGATTTGGCAGATTGAATTTAGTTACCTCTCCGATACACAATTAAAAATAATAAAAAAAGTTTTCGCTCAACTCTGAGACTAAATCGAATTTCCCACTTTACTGCGCGATCAAACAAGGGGGAGGGAGGAAGCCCCAGTTAATTAACTCCAAAAAGCCTTTAATATAATATTGAATTATTGTATAGATTTTAATTTATGATACGATTCGCCGAATATCAGATAAAATGTCTCGAGCAGCGAGCTATATTAATATTAGATTGAAATTAACGGGCCCGTTTGAGTGAGAAGTCGAAAGATATGAAAGTTGACGCGTGAAAGTAATATATTTATAATTAAATTATAATCGGGTCAATGTTTTTTTATTATTGCTAACTGTGATAGTTCTGATTCAAATATAATCTTAATGATAAAACATTCTCAGTAAATTAAAGATATGAGGATGAGGTTTTGCATAAACCGCTGCTCGAGTTAGCCGAAATACGCATAACTATTAAATGAAATGGTGTCAAATGTAGTGTAAAGTAATGTGTTTGCTTCGGATCTGATTTTAAAAAAGCCTCTTTTACTTATTTATTTATTTATTTATTAGATCACCAACAAGTTTACAACAACTAATGCACATTTGGACCATAGTTTTAGCAAGTTATTGCAAGTCGTAGACTCAATCGTAGGTGACAACAGCATGCAATGTTATGACAACAATCAACATATTTAAGTATATAAAGAAGAAATTGTTTCTTTTTTTTTCAGTTAATTACATTATGTTAAAAAAAATGAATGAGACTTTTCTTATTACTTATACTTATACCTACTTATACAATTCCTAGATAGATCGTACAAATATAAACAGTCACTCGTGCATTTGACCAAGGATCAAGGACTTAAACTGATTTATTGAGTTACATAAAATATCAATATTAATAATACCAGATTTAGACATTGAATTATAATAAGAAGACATTCTGTTTAGGGGAGAGAATGAGCCTAAGTTTGTTTTGGAACTCCAAGGTGTTATTAAATTGTAACGAGAAATTCGAGGCAGTTTAAAAGGAACGTTAATGTTTATCCGTGATAGTAATTGTGGACTGTCAATGAAGCCATTTATAAGTTTGTGGAGAAATACCGAGTCTAGCATGTTACGTCGACTTTTTAGGGAGTTCATTTTAAAATAACTCAACCTTTCATTGTAGTGAGGTAGCTTTTTTGCTAAATTGTGGTTGTACGTTAAGTGCCACAGAAATCTTTTTTGAACACGCTCAAGCTTTTTTATATAAACGTCATAGTGTGGATTCCACACTTACCTTCTGTAAACAAATGAGTTTAACAAATAAATGTCTTAGAAAATGTATAACAACAGTTTTTGATTCTGCACTATAAACACTTCTTAAAATCAGAGGATATGAAGTTCGTACTACTCTATGTGACTAGAGCGCAATACAGTGACTTCGGTAAGTTCTATTCGATCGAAAATCCAATTCATATATATTCCAAAAATATTATACTTCAATAAAGTATTAGCTGTTTTAGCAACGTTATAAAAGATCTTACCGCTTTAAATGTTACCAGATATAATCGAAAGCTTTAGGTATTACCTGTAACAAAAAATATATTTTTTTAGTACAAAACCAAAATTATTGCCTTTTTTTGGTGAAAATGTAGGACAGTGATCGTTCAAAATTCTTATATTAGATGATTACACATCTCAGAATGTTGGCCAAATTACTTATTTCGTTGACTTTTACTAAGAATCGTGTTCAAATATTTGGACTGCCAATAATCAATCGAGAGCTCAAACAGCTTAGCCGAAACAATGACAACCAGGCAGACTTCTTAAGACCGTAACAAAAAGCTAACGTAATAAAAATAAAACAACGCACAATCTAAGGGGCACTTCTCACTTATTTGTTAGGCACTAATCGGTACAGCCGGTCGGCAAAATCCAATTTATGGAGGTAGTTGAATGTTCGTGACAAATGCCATTCCGGTTATGCCGTGCGGATTTTGAAAGGCGAACCGATTGAGCCGACCTGCATAAAACCCGATCGGCACAAGGCGAGTAAATGCAGGAATTGCTTTGGGTCGACCTTCTCGTTCAATACATACCGCCGAAACGAATTTCGGCCCGAATGAATTCGTAGCGCCGTTAAATGAGAATTACAACCCAAACCACCTTAACTAAGTTTAAACCCTTATTCGACACATTACAGCCCCGTTCGTGTGCTATCTGCAGACACACCCTCGCAATATTATTTTGGTTTTAGGCCAAAATGGCTGCCAAATTGTTGTAGGCTTTTAAGAATTAACGAACGTTTCGCGTCTATATAGATATTGTTCGGGACGCGAGGGCAGTCTGGTTGAAATAAGTATACATGTATAGGTTTTAACTAATATTGTAGTCTGGAAGAGATGATAAGATCATGTTTTGTATTTAAGTTTTTCTTTTTATAATTTTATGGAGTGCAAAAAATGTGCGATTTAGAGCAAAAGTTATGTTTAAATCCGAGTTCGTGTTATGTTTTTAATGGAGCGCAGCTGTTCTCTCAAAATGTACAATTGAGATAGCTTAGGCTTTCATTTCATTTCAATGTTAGTTTTAATTCATAAAAAAACAAATTCATTTTAAAACTCATTTCAATCTATCTACCTTTTTTATACGCGAAACAGTAGCCGCCACGTTATTACGTCAACGGTCATGTAAACTAAAAAGTGTCAACCGATCAATCAACCTTTATAGGTTACTTTAGTAATTTTATTATATTATTGTTTGCGTGAATAAAACGTATTTTTTATTACGAGACATTAATTATTAACATTATTAGTAACATCGATGTAAGTGATTATTACAAAAGTACAAGCGAGATTTTTTTTGACAATAGATCCCTTCTTGTAAGTTTGAGCCAAGTTTTTCACTCAATATTTCAATAGAAATTGATTGAATAAAAGTTGTAGGTTATTTTTTGTAGTTTTTTAGTTCCTTACAACCGAATTGAGACACTACACTGTGTGTGACCCTATTGTGCGAAAAGAACGCTGATTCTTATTCTGTGTCTTTCAAAGAAGTAATATAAATATAATGAGAAACCTACTCTACCTAAACATTAGTAAGTAAGAAGGTGTCCTTTTAATTATACATGTAGGAAAACAAACAAACATGTAATTGTTTATTCGGTCATTCACCTTGTTTAGGAGCCACTTTTAACGAGGAAATTTATTTCTGCATTTTGTGACGAGAGGTTTTTAAAATGTCTAAAATAGTATCACCTTTTACGGTAGATGGCTCTGACTGAAAGTAATACGACAAAAATTGGAATAGATAGGGATCACGTAGAGTATGGAACTAATCCTTACAAAATTAATTTCGAAATGTTCAAATTCTACGAAAATATAATTAAAAACCTCTCGCTTTTTATAAGAAAAACTGAGGGTTCATGTATGTATATTTCTTTGGCCTGCTCTTACAGCATTTAACCCTTTGACGGATTTTAAGTTATGAAGTGTCATAAGATTAGTCTCAGTCGTGGGAGTGACTTGGGGTATATTATCTCCCAGAACTCCCATGGGAACGGGAATTACACGTGAAAATAACTTTAGCAGTCAGGTATTATTACTGAAAACCTCTTATTGAATATTACAGTAAATTAGGGGCTTAAAACTTGATACTGTGTTGTTGCCTTTTAACGATGAAATATGCAAGAAAATTTGCAGCCCTTAATAATATGGATCAGATAGAAGTATGTACGAGCTGGATATCAATGGGAACGATAGGACAGACGCAAATCGCTTCTATTCATTTAATTTAACCGAAAAATAATACATAATAAACAAAAACCTTTCTCTAACCTTTTTTGAACTGTAATTAAAGATATAAAATTCATCACAACATTTTGTTATGCAGGGTATAATTAAACTTATTAAATAATATATCTCCAAAAATCCCTCTCCGCTTATAATTATATCACTTAAATATAGCCTTGCTGACTTTCGCTTTTCAATAATTAAATAGGTAGTCAATATTCCATCGAGCAACACTAAATATCAGGCGTAGAGAAAGTTACTCTATGAAACCTGTGTAAAGAACGCCCGAAGAGATTTTCTAACGGCTTAATAAATATTGATTGCAACCTGCATTCATTGTCTGACCGCAGAAGAAACTATGCAATTTTTACATAGTTACGACAATAAGTTAATATTTCTTTTCGAGTGGCGTAGTGGGGCCTGATTCGCCGGAGGTGCCATGTTCGAGCCTGCTCGGGGCGTTCATTTGTGTGATAACACACATGTTTGTTCTCGAGTAATGGTTGTTTATATTTTTATATGTATGTTTATTTTGGTTTTCCACCCCCAGTTCCACGTATGGTCTTCCATAACACAAGCTTCACTGACTTTCGGGACGTGCAGTTGATTATTATTATTAATATATTATTATTTTCGCATTCCACTGGTGTTATTTTCAAATTAATTGTTTTTGGCTTTGAAACCATGGGGTCCTGGGACAAGGGGCTCATCGCCTTTTTTCGGACCTAGCGAGGCGATTGGTGAGTGAAACTCGTGACCCTAAAGCTGGCACCTACCTCGCACAATGAATTTCAATTGCGATCCAGCGTGGTAATTCGGCCAGCCTTTTGGCTACGTTGCCCTCAATGGATTTAAGTTTAGATTTAGTTTTTATTTGTAGCATAATTTTATCGTACAATTATTAATTTAAGTTAAATTTTGAATTTGTCAATGAAAGATAATGAAAGTTAAAAAAGAACTTTAAAAAAATCTCTCGCGCCTGAAATCTTGCGATACCTCATAAATTTTACAAAGTAAGTTAATCTTGTATAAACTTTTTATATCCTGTATAATACCAAACAATACTATTGCATCAGACAGATATCGCGTAGTGTTTCAAGTCGTGGTTTACCTATACGCAATGATCTGCTAGTTTCGACACAGCCATTTTGTAGTAACCTGTAAGGCGGTAAGTATTCGCAAACGCACCTACTACATGTCCTACGATTGTCTGTTACATTACGATACATGGAATACATCATTTTTTACTATAAATTGGAAATAAGTTAATTGGTAAGCTAATTTGAAATGTATGAGTTGATCATTGTTTGCAGTGGAGCTAATATGTACATATAATAAATAATAATAAATCCCCAGACAAACACAGCAACTGTATGACCCCAAAGTAAGCAGAGCTTGTGTTATGGATGGCCATACAGCGAACTGGGGGGGGACCCAGAATAAACATACATATATAAATACCATTTATTGATGCTGTATTTGTAAAAAAATCACCCTTTAGATAAAAATTAATTGTAATGCAATTTTTTTATGGGCGAAAAAACGAGTAAAAATGTAGAATAATGGCACTGTGGGAACTAAGTTAGCTCTTAAAATTCTTACTCTGCGAATTTAACAAAAAGAGTTGCTATATTCCCAGGATTAACATCAACACTTATGAAGAAGCCCAGGCTAAGGGCGAGAGTCGCTTGCGTATTGTTCGGTCTTTTGTAGGCGCCCTGCATACTAGGGAACGACGAAATTACAGGGGATTTTATGCGAATCTGACCCTGCACCAAATCTCTCCTCCCTACCTACTAGTTACTTACAACTCATATTATCAATGCTCTTAAAGATACACAAGGTACCATAATACATTTTTATGCAATGGGTAAGTTATTTCCAATACAAATATTAAATCAAATCCCTTTTGTGAGATAGATTGAGCACCACACCGAAAGTCTGCAAAATCAATTGCTTTCATTTTATTATTCCAGAAGGACACACAGAAAACTGATACAGATCTTCGAATACCAAGCAAAATATGCAAGGAACGAGAGTCTGTCGACAGCATTAGCAAACAACGCTTATCTTCCACACTGGGGGGTTATCGCTATCAATGCATACCGCATTCCCCAGGATTAGATTCCCGCGTGGCGTCATCAAAATGGCCGTCGTGGCTACAGAGTGGAATTCACCATTATTTCCGTCGACGCCGCACTCAGGTGCTCTTGGGCTGATGAAAGCGGTGCAATAAACGGAGTTCGAATGAAACACAGTTTTTAGCTTCGACGATCGTTGACTTGAGTGCTCTTGAAGACCGTTGAGGTTTTGTGGCGGGAATTTGAAAGTAAGATTGAGTCTTATTTATGAGTTCTGCTCTTCAACTGAGTGACGCAATGGATTTAAACGGAAGCCTAGTAATGTGTTGGATGTTAAGGTCCTAGTAACAAGTTTATTTTTTTATTCAGGGCAATAAGATTGTGTACATTGATAACAATGATCTAAATGAACATTGGTAAACTTAAATTGAAATATACCGACACAAAAGATCTAACGAGAAGCCTCTATAATATTATGTAATTCCGTGTTTTGATGTACTGGGGGGGGCACTTTTTTATAATACATATATTTTTTTATACTACAATACTATGGAATTTGATGGTGCACCAAGAAGATACAAGAGCCTATATAAACCATTATATTCCTTCTACTTTAAAAACCGGGACAAATGGACTTTTTTTTCATATTAAAATATTTTTTTACTACAAATTTGGAATTAATTAATGAGATAAACATTCTTAGAATCATGACGAACACAACTCAACACGATACTGAACAAATGCATGGAAACCCACCGGAAACCACAGATCAGTGTTATAGAGTTGAACTAAAAATATTACCGGCGCGGGCGCACGCACGTGTGATGGATCGAATTCCTGCAAGTATGGTTACTGCTGATATTGAAATAAAATAACATTTATTTGAGCTACAGTTGTAGATTAAAATTTTGTGTTTTTTGATTGATAATGATCTAAATAGGTACTAAACAACGAAATGTAGATAAATAATAAAGGAAACGCACTCCGAGTACACATAACAATAATTGCTAACGCTCTTTTATAAAGATTATGCTAAGCGAATCATTACTTGATTATATACTGAATTTAAGTCTAGATTTCCTTTGTAAAATATATCGATGGTTAACTAACTAACATTAACTGCGGCCACATAGTTATATTGGTCAAAAAATCAAATGGTTATATTTGGCTTTTCCGAGTGTGGCCGCAGTCTACCGGGATAGTTAGAATTAAAACTTAGGATATAATTATATTAAGTGGAGCTTTATTGAGAAAGGTTTATTTAAAATTAGCTATGGCACAATCAAATTCTTGTTTCCAACAATATATTTCGACATGGCGCTGTTAAAAATGCATCACCCAGTGCCTACAGCAGCAGACAAACTAAAATAAACCGATCGACTGCAGAGCAGTAAATATTTAGAAGACTAGAAGTATAACTACGCCCTTCTATAAAATATTTTGTAATTTTTTAAATAAATACACGATATCATTCTAGATAAAATAATTCATAACTGTGAAACAAACTTAAGACCAGTAACTAAAACGATTAAGTATTTTTGTTGGCCTATATTTAACGAGGTAAATTGAAAGCGCATTAGGCCTTTGATGGCTCCAACCTTAATTTGTGACAGTTGAAATGGTAATGGTAATAGTAATCAATCAGCTGATGGCAGGTAGGTGCCGGGTTCAACAGCTCCTCAGGTCAGGAGTCCAGTGTGCCGCGGAGTATACCCACCTTATCGAAAGAGATTGAGATTATCCATCTGCTGTGGTCTGGTTTAGTTTTGTAGTAAAATATAGGTAGAATGTAGTTTATCTTTATGGAATAGACTTTAAATTTTAATAAACTAATAAATATTTGTATTTTAATGGATATTAACATTGAATATTAAGTTAGTTATTCACACGTTACACTGTCAGAGGCCTGTGGAGTTTCCAGAGGCGCCTTGATCAACTCTGACACAAGAGGATGTCACTCCCTCACACTATAAGGAGAAGATTCACGTATAATAATAAATAATAAATCCCCGGATAACTACACCAATAACCATACATATAAATATTAACATCCAAGATCCGAGATTCATCACACAAATAACTGCCCCGACCGACACACCCGTAGATCTGGCATTGTGGTTTGTCGTTTATTAATTCAACAAGGTATAGTGAAATAATTAAAAATTAACCATAATATAGAATCTAAGAGACCAGGGTTTTAATTCTAGATGTACCTAATTAGTAAAAACATGTTCCAAAAAGACAAGAAAAATAAATAAATAAATATTTCTAACAATCACACCACATTATCTAGCCCAAATTAAGTATCATTAAGAACTTGTGTTATGGATACTAGATAACGGATAAATAACATAAGAAATATATAAACCACACATAGATTTTTTTTAAATATATATATTAGAAATAAACTTAAATAAACATACATACACATGACTAGAAAGCAAATATAATATTATATCTGCTCCTACCAGGATGTGAACCCGGGACCTCTGGCATGGAAGGCAAGGCTACTGACCTCCACACCAAACAGGCCGTCAAAAAAAAAATCTTAAATATTTTATTTTTTCACAGGTAAAAATCTTTTACACTTAACGAATGTCATCTTTTACTTCATCTTCGTTATCATTGCGTATCTTTGACTTCGATTTATTAAAGATATTAGACTTGGAAGGTCAATAACCTAAAGTTTTCAATACAACTATATTTTAATGTTCATCTAATCATATCAAATTACAAGGTATCTCGAAACAAGAAACAATGTCAAAACAAAGCCATGATTCAAATACAAACAATGTCATGATTTTAATACAAAATAATAAATGTCATCCTCTATATACATTAAATACAAATTAAAATACGTAAATCAATCTTTTTAATTAAGGTTGAACTCGTAAAATTATGAATAATAATTATGACATTACTTTATCTCGTCCATCAATCAGAAATAATCATAAATTGCATTGATGAAATCACATTAAATCTTGCAAAAAGGTCAAACATAATACACAATAAAAAAGAATATACGAAATATAAAAAAGACAAAGCTACAAAAAGCAAGGCTGCCAACAGCTAGGAAACTATCGAATATTTTGAAAATATCACCTCCAGTTTAATAGCTTTCAAAAATAGCTTCCACCCCAGGCGAGCTTTGTTGTGGTCGCCAAGCTTTCGTACACGATTATAGCACCGTAAAAGTTTATTTTAGAGCTTTTGGAATAATTGAGTGTCAACATTAACTTTGATATTTATTTGTTATTTTATTAGTTATTCACGTAGAATGCATTTTTCAATCACTTGATGTGTACTATTAGTTATTCTACCGCAACGGGTAATTTCTTAGGGTAAACATCCACGGAATAAATTCAGTCTAAATATACTGATATAAGTTACAAGTTGCAGATGTGCGCTGAAGAAAATGTTACAAGAAAACAATGCATTTTTTAATGTCATCATTACTTTTTGAAAACTTTCATCGTAAACTGAATATGCTTAGGTACTGTCAAGGAATTGACGAAGGCCAGATTTGCATTCGAATCCCCTGTAGTATCGCCGTACCTTAGTAAGCGGGGCGCCTACTAAAGACCAAACGATGTTCGACTGGGCTTTTACCGAGTATGGCGCGATGGCTAGATCCCGCGTTAACTCGTGAACGGGTACCGTTTGAGGGTGTTCGTCGTTTGGATACTTGGGGGGAGGAAGACTTGCCGAGCTAACAGATTAATAAATAATAATAATATTATTATTATTGATTTAAAATGTTATATCAATGTTACCAATTGCCCTGATGAGCAAGGTTTCCTCAGGGTTCTCTCCACGTCATTTTGATGGACGTCAGCAAGGTATGTGCCTGCATACCACCAATACAAGAACAGTCAACAACAGGGCTCGCTGATAAATATGATATCAAAACTATTTTATTTGCGAATTTCCTGAGAATCTGAAAACTTGCCTAAATTTTTGATTCATCAGATCAATTAGAGAAAAATATTAAGTACTCAGTTATAACACATATTTACCGCAGTTCTTTATACATTGGTTTTCTTGTGGTTTTGATGGCTTCAACTGTTTAACATTGTCATTTTGCTGCAAAGAAAACAGATTTCAACTTAACGACCAACAAATTGCGTCAACTGTACATGTATACTCTTGAATCATGAAGCGTATTGCATAAACTACTGGACGAGCCGTTTATTGACAATTTGTTCGAATAGAAATAAAGTAGTAAATTGATCCTCCCATTAGAGATAGCTGGGCCCTCGTGTTATCATTGTTTCGGTCGGAGTGTAGAGCCGGCATTATTCGATTACGAAAGGAATTGTCTATGGACTCAAATTAATGGAATGATTCTAGAATGTTCCGGTGGACGTTCCCGGTGGGAATCGAGTTATGGATGTGGTTGAACTTTCAATTTAAATCTCGTTTGAATGTCTAAGATAGAGGTTTAAAACGTTTTTGGGCTTAAGTATAGGCTATATAATTTTTGCGATTTGACTCTTATTAGAGATATAGATGATTCAACAACGCGCGGTCCTATGTATTTGTTAAGCTTATACAGATACAGGTATTGAATCTATGTGTGTGTGACAAAATGGACGGATTGTACACGCACACCAAATTGACGAGAACACGGTTTGACAAGATCACGGCTGCCACTGCTGCCACACAAACTAGCAGGGGGCTTAGAATATAAGCATGTATGCGTAAGTAAATATTTAAATAACTATTCTAAGATTCTAAACCGAGACCACTAGTGATCGAGGTAGCGTTCTACTACTTACGCCACGAGACTCAAATGAAATGTTAACATCCCTTATATAAACATAACCTAAAATTAAGTACCCAACCCAACCCAATCGAATTGGAACCCTCTAACAACTAAATGAACATCTCAATATCCATAGCAAGCAATGAAAGAGCCGTAGAAGGTCGAGCTTTTGGCAAGTTCTATAAAAACAAACATATTTACGCAGCTTTAAGCGCGTGCGCAATGAACTCCGCATCGGTTAGAGAGAGCTTTTCTAAATAAACACAAGTCGTTCGGAATGCAATCAACTGGGAATGGAAATCGGATTTAACAGTTTCTTATTTACTGAAGCTAATTTAGGAGAAAATTCATGTGTTTAGCTTTTGTTTTTCGTACGCTTATTTTGTGGAAGTTATGCGGAATTTGGCGCGAAGAATGGAGCACTGTGCTGTGTTGTGTAAGTAATGTAAAATTTGTTATACCTACATATATTTATTAAAGTTACTTAAAATTATACGCCTTTGTAAGTATGGTTAAAGCAACTTGCGTTAATATAGACCATAAAACATCAAAGTAAGATGCCAAATAATAAACCATTGTCTATACGAGCGTAAAAAACAACAACAACGGATCAGTACAATTCCTTATAAACTTCCAGGAAGACCTCACAAGAATCAATTGCCCACAGAAAATCAAAAGTTCAAATACAAGCTTATCATTTCATACACAATAGACGCTTCTGTGTGGAGAAATAACGTATGTTTGTCTGTATGTATGTCGATATGCAGCTTCAAAAGAACCCGCTATTCTGGTAAGCAGGTCTGTGCTTTCTCTCAGACTGCATGTAGACAATACTCATTGAAAATGCGTAAGCGCAGTTGGAACTGTAACGCAGATCAATGGGCGAGAAAGTAGTTGATAGGATTCTGAATGGCTGCGGTTGGTCAATAGATATCTAACAAATTGAAGAGAAAAGAAATTTGAAAGTTGGTGATTGGATCGGAATTGTCTGTAGATATAGACGCGGTCAAATATCTATATTAAAGTAATTGTTACAGATGGTAGTATTACTACGAGTGTTTGTGATCAAATTCAAAAGTTATGTTTGAAAATAATTTCGGCGGTTTCTTCTGTGTCGATCAGGTGTTAATCCCGTTGGAATTTCGTGTTAATACAGCATTCCAATGAGGGATTTTCCTCAATCAATTTAAGAAAAAAAAATAGTAAGGCTGAAAAGAAGACGAAAGTTTCTAAAATACTACAATAAGGCTATGAAGAAATCCAAAAATTAAATAAATGTATAAAAATAATACAAATCAAATATTTACAACAGACCAGGTTTTATGGCGTAGTCCTTTGCTTTTTTTATACGATATAAAAAAATAAAACTAGCACCATCTATCGTGTAATTTATTTTCTCTTTTCCGAGCTGTCAAAAAATCATTCATTGTAAATTTTTTTTGTATCGGTTTAATTATTATATATATATATATATATATATATATATATATATATTTATAATTGTTATAATTACAAATATATATAATATATAAATATACTATATAATAATTATAAAGATAGACATTAGGTACATGATAAAAACTAATAAATTTGTAGGTTTTTTTAGGTGAAACTTGCCGATTAAAATCGGCTAATTATGATAACTAAATGAACGATGAAAGCGATCAAACTTTAGTCGTTTGACTATTTCAAACATTACCAGCAAAATAATGCTTAGTTCCTCATCTTATGAGATAAAACACAAAAAAAATCATTATTTCTCATTTTTGTGCGTTCGTTGTAGATTTTTGTACATTTCCTTATTTATAAGATAATTGCAATTTGGATCAATTTATATAACAATGGATATATATTTACTTCATAAGTTGATAAACATATTGTCTTATATATGCCTATATAACATATTGTCTTTTCATTTGTCTTTTCATTAACAAATAGGTGGCTGCTAAAAACGGGGCAAAAAAGGGCTGGCGCGGCGGCGCTTGGCTGGGCCACGCGAATTAAGGTTCTAGTACCTTATCTAATACCTATCTAGATAAGAATTCAAATAGGGTCGTGTTCAATCATTATTTTAGGTAGAGATTCTGATGGATGTTAATTGCGGTTGTAAAAGGGCGTCACAAATAACGGTCCCGTTCTAGTTCATGGTTATTAAAATTGTTTAACGACCAAGGCTACGGAAGTGATACAGTTATGGCGTGCTTGCAATGCATAACTTTACATGTTCAATTTTGTTTTAGTCACTGCATACGTATAATTTGTAAACAAGATTTTTGGACTAACGTTAAGAGCCCCGACTGAAAAAAAATTGTGCATAATGAACATAGCTAAGATATTTAGCATACACCCTATTAATCCTGCTTTAATAAATATAAAATATAAAACCACATCAAAATCAACACGTTCCTATAATTTGATACGACGACGCCACGAAATACCTCTCTTATATAAATACCTATTTTTGCGTCATGGGTTAAAAATTTGACATGTAACGCTTTTATATACTTATATATCTGTTAGGATACTCCTCATGAATTAGTAAAAGACTGGCAGATATAGTGAAAATAGACTATTTACTACACTGTTGGAAAATATGCCTCCACAGAGAAGAATGACCTAGAAATAATAGGTCTTTGAAACTGCCGTTTTGCCGTACTGGCCATTTCAAATGAAAATATTTTTTTTTTGACTGATAATTCTAATTTCAAATTAATTTTATTCGACAAACATGGAATTCTTTTTCTAAAATCGTCATTTGTTTAATAGTTAGTGTTTTGTTTTCAACGCATCCGAACATCTTTCGTCATCATGGATAAGTTAAAAATTCGAGTAATTATGGAGTATGAGTACCGTCGTGGCAGCAAAGCGGCACAAGCGGCACGCAACATCAACGACGTTTACGGAGCGAACACTACAAACGAACGCACCACCCGTTATTGGGTTACCCGCTTCCGTTCTGGAAATTTTGACCTGAAAAATGAACCCCGTGGTCGTCCGAAAACTTTGGTCGACAATGACGAATTAAAGGCAATTGTGGAAGCTGATGAAACTCAATCCACGGCTTAATTAGCAGCAGCTTTCGACGTTAGCATCAAAACAATATTGGTCCATTTGCGTCAAATTGGCAAGGTAAAAAAGCTTGACAAATGGGTACCCCACGAACTCAATGACCGCCAGCGCGAAGTACGCGTGGAAACGTGCCTTGCACTGCTCAGCAGGCATACAAATGAAGGAATTCTGAACCGCATTGTTACTTGTGACGAGAAATGGATCCTGATTGACAATCGTAAGCGCTCAACAAGTTGGTTGGACCCTGGTTCAGCACCCAAACAATGCCCTAAACGAAGACTTACCCCTAGAAAAGTGATGGTCACTGTTTGGTGGTCTAACGAGGTTGTAATTCATCACAGCTTCTTGCCAAACGGGACAAGCAACTGAACACAATGATGGAGAAGCTCGCACGTCTCCAACCAGCTTTGGTCAATCGTTCGGCTCCACTGCTCCTGCAACGCGCGACCTCATACTGCACAGCAGACGGTCTCCAAGCTACAAGAGTTGGGGTTGGAAGTTCTCCGTCATCCGCCGTACTCACCAGACCTTGCGCCTACAGACTTCTACTTTTTCCAGAATTTGGATAACTTCTTGGCGGGAAAAAAATTCAATACCCGAGAGGCAGTACAAAATGCCTTTGAAGAATTTGTTGCCTCCCGTCCAGCTGATTTCTTCAAGAAAGGCATCAATAAGCTACCAATGCGTTGGCAAAGATGCATTGATTGCATGGGTGATTATTTCGATTAATAGAAATAAAAAATATATAAAAAAATTACGATTCATTTATTTCGTGAAAAACGGCAATTTCATAGGTAAAGACCTAATATTATTAAGTATCGGTTGACTGGGCAACAGTTTCTGATCATTTTTTCTTTCTGCTTAAATTATTACATACTATACGTAAACCTTTGGAAAATTAATATGTGAGCTATTTGAAAAAGTATAATTCTGTTACCTGATGCCATCAAAATGATTAACAACGAACTCCCCATCACAGATATATAATAAATTAATCCAGCCAGCTTTCAACGAAGCTAACAAAAATAACCCATCAGCCGCCGTAATCGAATTAACCTCATCGACGTCCGAAGCCTTTCCAATGTGTCACATACGACACATACACGGTCGTAACTAGCTAGGACATCAAAGGGTTGAATGCTCCATCGGTCAGCCACACCTCGGGATAATGCTGATGCTGTGAACCTCTCTTAGCAACGTTGCCCAGTGCATGTTACGAAGGGTAAATGATTAACTCTAAGATGGATTAACCGCTTGAGTGTCGATGATTAATGAGTGAATGTTGTAGTATTACGGTTTTATGACAAAAGGGGTTGATTGATAGAAATAACTAAAAAAAAATCTGATTTTTTTAGTTATTGTTGTTTGTAGCAAAGAATTGCTGTATGCAAAGATTAGCATTTTAAAAATTTTAGGTAGGAGTTCCATTAAACTGGTGTCAGTTCGGAAACAGAACATTGTTACACATTTATGGGAACCCTCGTCAAGCAAATGTCACCTATCACCTCCTAAGCCATTGTAAATTATACGATACAATAAATCTTGCCTATTTCATACTGAAAAAATTATATTAAAACACAAAAAAAAACGCAGTGAACAAGATATTCTTACAAAATGAAACTGAGATTACATAACCAAAACAAATAAACATGTAGCTAATAGAAAACGAAACCGAACCTAACCTAAAAATTTCACACGTGTCAATTTCACAAGCATTCCAGTTTAAGCATTACTTCACGATGAAACTAATATCACAAGCAAACAGGCGCTAAGGAATGCACCGCGCTGCGATCCGAAAGGCGTTGCGATAGAAACGGATAGCGTTCCCAACAACGCAACACTTATTTCTGGAACCGGGAAGTGGTGTCCTGTCAGAATGAGGTGGAATTGTTTACAGGTTGTAAGGTACAGTCTTTGGACGGTGGCTGTTGAGCTATTTAGACATGATGTTGACGATAAAATATCAGAGGTTTTATGTTTAAAAGTTTTAATGTAACTTTCAATGTTTCAAGTTGTCGGTTTGAGCTGGTTGTTAATGATGTATTTTTTTGTATTTTAGCATTGTGGTTAGCAGTTTGTTATTTTGAAATTTGCATACAGGCACAGGATCTTCCTGTGTGTACGAGTAAGTTGAGCTTATTAGTCGGAACCCACGGACAACGTAAATAGTTTAATTAAAACATTAGGCTTTTAAAATATATCGCTATGAAAATACAAATAAATACTCAACTGTATTTCGTCTTTTATAGAACTTGTGTTGTTTAATATTATTTGATTATATAGCATTAACAAAATAAAATAATGTGAATAGTTACGTAAGTAGCTACACACTATATCTATATTAAATACATAAATAGTCCTTTTTTACTTTATGCGTAGTCCACAATTATTTATTCTCTACAAACTAAAATTATGTGATTCATAAAAAATACATTCTAATAATTATAAATAACTCTTTATTGCTCACACAACATAAAAATTACAATAAAGAAATATTAGCAATAAATTACTTTAATCTATTCTATTCCTTGTATTCTAGAGTTGACAAAACCAATAAGGCACTTACTTAGTTAATTTTCTAGAGTACCTAGAGCATTGTCAAAGCGTATTTTTTATTATTTGAAATCGATTATTTTGATCAATATAAATATGAGGTCATATAAACTAATAACTTAATGCGCAACATCATTGCGTTGACTCTTAACCTTAAAACACTGCACCTTTTTTGTATAGCAAATACATTTTATTTATTAAATATCACGTCTAACATTGACTCTAAAATATATTTTATATCTCATGAAATATTTAAAATCCGAAACTTTCATAATAGGATTGAATACAAATACAAGAAAGAACAAACACCATTAAGAACTCGGTGTCAGGTTACACTTCAGAAATTCGAATGATAAAGTTTGTAAAAGACAAAGAAAAGATAAAACGGAACATGAATTGTTTGTAAAATGACAAACTTTTGAACATCTTGCAAAGTACTGTTAGCTTTTTTTGTGACAAATTTTTAGAAAACGTTTTTACTACTTTTATCTTTCGGTAAGGATAACATATTCGAATTTGGTCCTGCTGATTTTTATTTGGAGTAGACTTCAAAATAAAAATAATGAGTATTATAAATTCTTAAGACGTTCTCATTATTTGCAACTATCATAATATCTAAGATAATAATTAAATTGTACAAAAATATATTAATGTTATTTGTCATCTGCAAAATTCTCAGAGAACGACGAAAACTTTTTTGTTGAGCTTGTCATTGACCTTTATATTTTTTACCATAATAAAAAAAATTCTAAAAACAAAACATAAAAAGTACTTCACAAGTTTAACCAATAAAATGTCACACTACATTAGTGACATTTTTGTTTGCTACGTATTCAAATAAAAATAAAGCACAAGCTTCCGAAGAGCACAGAGTACAACATCACTCATTAGTTTAGTGACACACATCGCGCAGTGTAATAGTTGCCATTGTCACTCATTGGTATCTTAGGGTTGATGA
The DNA here is from genome assembly GCA_923062675.1 of Marasmarcha lunaedactyla. Taxonomy (NCBI): domain Eukaryota; kingdom Metazoa; phylum Arthropoda; class Insecta; order Lepidoptera; family Pterophoridae; genus Marasmarcha; species Marasmarcha lunaedactyla. Next base: position 5,786,428 of record OV281342.1, on the reverse strand, counting down.
CAAGCGGCCGTCACTGGAATATGCATCGTAACGTGTGCACGGTAAGCAAGGGTTAACTTTTTAGATTACAAAAAACATTTTCGCAAAATAATAAATTTTTATAACAATTTCATCAACTAGGTAGGTACATAGATAGTTGTACAGTTTGTATTTTTATAAGGAAGGTCAAAAGCAGGCCGGCCTTTGTTGTCACAAGCCGTTTACAAAATCGTAGTAACTACACCTTTGCCCTATGCATAAAAAACACATTTTTGTTAAGATTGGCCGCCTATAAACTTTGTGCGCTCTAGTCCGGGAGTTGGCCTTAAGGCCCTTAAATATTACCGAAAGCCTTTACTTTAGTAAATAGCACCCAAAGCCCCCTCCAAATCAAGCACAGATTACAAAATTAATATATAACCGACTTCATAAAAGTAGATTACTTGAAGTCGATCTGGTCAAATTCGGTCAATCGCAATTTAACAATAGTAATAAACCATTTATACGGACGCTTCCCGTCTGGGCTTATGAGATCATAAACTTCATACTCACGCCTTTGGGACTGATACGAGATGTATAGATTCTAAATTGCAGTTTGGGTATCCTTGAATATCAATGGTTAGTGGCATGGATATCATCAATCGCAGATATTTTGATTAATTTTATTATTAAAGACCGAACATTGCATGATGTTTCAATTCTACGATATGGTAAAATCACATTTACAATAAGGAAGAAATACCTATCCTAAAAAGTAACAGCATGCCACGGAAAATGTTTAGCTTCTACAAAATATGCCATTAAAATACCGAGATATAAAAGCGCTTTCAAAGTGTCTCCAGCACATCAAAGAAATTTCTTTGAGCAGTAATTTAAAGAGAAATTGCTAATAAAAGGTTTATAGGGGCTTCCATATTGTGAATGTAAAGCTCTAGTTTTCTAATTTTGAATAAAACACTTTCCTACCGGATTTTATCGCGTATAATTATATTTTTACACGAAACTCAACGTTTATAGACACCGTGGTCACGAGTTCCTTGTCTCTCTGAATGTCTGGGTTTGGAATATGTAAGCGTGATAAATGAAAATGAAAAGATGGTTTGATAGGACAAAGCTATTATACTTCTGGATAGTATGGCTTCCTAACTGTTACAAGATCATTAAAACCCATTCAAAATGCTTATCTATTATAAACAATAAAATCTTTGCTCTACAGACAAAATATTAGAATAAAAAAATGAAAATAAAATTTCTATCGAACCGTTTCGAATGAAAAATATAATTATACATAGGTATTAATAATAATATGATATATCATAATACTTTACCCATATCTTAACTCAAAAGCTACATTTTATCAAAACCTTAGTGCCTTCCAATTTTACCTCCTCATGAGCTTGCAAGCGGAAAATTGCACACGTAGCTGGCTGAGAAGGGACCTCATTACGGTCCCGCTTCAAATCCTGGACTAAAGCCAAATTCCATAATATTTACGAGTATGTCCCGCCGAGAATACTCAGGTGGGCTTTCTGGAGACAAGGTGATGTCGAATTTTGACGATTATTTTAGTTGTATTTATGCAGGACCATAAAATTTCATACTTTGCATTGTTTCTCTTAAATATGAATATTTTATATGTCTGTTTACGTCTCATTTTATGGTTCGTGGCGAGCGGCATAGGAGGTAGTAGAACCAAGATGGCTCCGTGTTCAGGTCCGTTAGAAATGTCGTGTCACAGATGTGATTATGATTTCGTAAATTTATTCCCGATATATTTTAATGTACCGATCCATTCACTTCTTAAGTTTATCGTTATCTAGTATCTACAACACAAGATCTTAGTAAACCATATTTTATTTTGTTTGGACTGAATGTTCCCAATATTAAGACAAAAATTCATTATAAATGTTATTTCATAATACTTATTTTTACTCACATCTATAAGCGATAGTAGCATATAATACTTGGTTCTATAAGATGGTCATATATGGTTCTATACACCTTCAAACTGATGTTTGATAACGGTTGACAAACGTGTAAAACGCTAGTGATTATATTCTCATTGGGGTGTCAAATATATTTCACCAACATACATTTCTGCAGCAAAACACAAAGATATTTAGAAATACTTAAAATAAGCTTAACAACTTTGAGACAACACAAAAGAAAATCCAAGCTACTTTAGACTAACAAAACGGGAAGCATGTTAGAAAATAGAATTAGCATTCGAATTTCGTACGCTTGCCATTCCAAATTCAAACGACAGTTCCGGTGAGTGCGCCGCATTTTTATTGGTAAGCTTACATTGGTTATATAAGTACGTGAAGTTGATGGCGAAATTATGACCTTTTATAACAAAATATAATATGATGTATGGGTATGTGCAGACTAGAAGAATGCAGTGCTAGTGGAATCGCGCGGGATTGCCGGTATAAAATTGTTAGACGTCATATTATAAAAGGAGTACATCGACAAAAGTCAATAGCGGACCTTTATGAAAAAACTTTATATTACATACGTACAATTTCTTTGCTATCGCGCTTTTATCGTTGGTATTTTACACGAGATTGTGACGGGTAGCGATTGGAGAGCAAATATCGTGCAATTTTTACTTTCGCAAGTTATGTAATAAGCTTTCCAGTCAGTAGAGTTGGACATTTTATTATCGTTTCCAGTAGACAAAACTCAAACTTATAAAACATTAATAAAAATTTGTCCAAGCTCTTAACATTCTCCGTGTGAACCCTTTCAACACCGACAACTGCGAATTCCAATTCAAATACATTATGCATTACAGGAATCGATAATTTAGTGATTAAAAAACTCGCAACGGTATGTCCAGAACGGATGAGCGATAAGATTCGTTGTCAGACCGAATCGAAACTTCTGGAAGATTTCACGATTACATCTGTTTCTTGGGTAAGAAAAGTATGGCTAGCATAATAAAGACCTTTGCTACGAGTATGCAACTGAACATAGTCGACAGAAACAATAAATTCACATTTTTTAAAGTTTACTAGTGAAGAACCTTTTTCAAGAACCAGCACATAGTATAACCTCCATGGCATTTTAAAAATATAACTAGCCAGTGTTTTGTTTTTAATAATTTTTCATGGTGAATACTTTTTTTAGGATATACGTATCAGTGTAGTTTTCGTAATATGGTGTTGCAACCACTAATAAATAGAATACGGTTGTTTATTTTAAATACATACTCAAGGAACCAAACATGTTGGACACATGAAAATGTATTATATATTTCCAAAATAGTAATAAATAGTATCAATCGATGGCCATTTTAAATTCTACTCAAATTTTTATATAAGTACGTACGATGATTGAAATATTACGTTGTCTTGCCTACAACAATATACTGATAAAGATTTAGCAGGTTGTTGCCAAAATAAGCATAGAAGCAGGTACAGTGAACGCATGTTTTTTCTTTTCGTCCATGTTTTGTGTAAATAGCGGGTAAAACAATAATAGTCTTTTTTATTATCCTCATTGGACACTTATAGGGTTAATTTTTTAAAGAGAATCTTTGAAACAACACGACAACAGCATTTTTTTATTGAAGAAACTCAGGGTCAGATAACCCTAAAATTAACTCTGTGAATAAGATCAGCTATTTTCTCGTTCTTTATAGGTTATTCCACAGCCTAGTTTTAGAAAAGCAACCTCGTTAAGGTATATTCTATAGAGCCGAGTTGATATAATCCCTCCCGGATGACTACGCGGGTTGGATGGAGGCTGGATCTATTTCGAAACTGGGACACAGATTTATGCTTCTGCAGATTCGTTAAAACGTTGACTCTGTCTGTAAGTCACAGGTACAATGTATAGTACTTATTGGAAAAAATTAAGTTGGTCGTAATTGTGTCTTTCTTGGTTTTTGTTCTAAACTTACGATTGATATTATTTATATTGATTATAATGTTAATAATAGGATAAGTCATAAAATGTAAAGTTTTCTGTAGCTATGTCTCTACCTAGGTACTTGTTTAGTTTAAGGTTATTTAGGATTTCTGATTTTATTTTGAATTTAGTTTTGCGTCACAAGACGAACTTATTATAAATGCAAGTTAATAACTACATTATTATATAATTTCTTTTTCAACAAAAGCTCCCTGTAGTTTAATTGGTGATCTGTAATTTATTTACGTAAACAGAGCTTTATATTGTCCTACTTCTAACTTCCAATACAAATACTGTTTGTCGGGTAAAATAATACACTATTGTGACCTTCTGCTTTTGTTTTTGTAAAGAGAAACATTATGATTAATATTATCATAGATGATTATTATAACAGTGAACGAAAGAAACCTGACCCATTTACTAACTCAGAAATTGCTTCATCTGTAAAACCATTTCGATCTCACTCTTTAAGATACAATCAACTTTTTACGTTCATAACAATCTATTATTAAAATGTATTATAATATAAATATCCGCAACGTAAACTACGGCAGACAACGGATATCCGGCGGGCATGACCGTAACTGTTATATAATGAGAGTCAATAACCTAGTGATGCGTAGCATTAACTGTCATTTTTGACAGGTTAAAAAAAGTCTGCGGGCATCGTAAACATTCAGATACAAATAAAATTAGGACATATTAGTGGCTGTTAGAACACCTTTGGAGAAAACAAACATAATAATTTTATAATAACCAGTAAATCCTTCAGTGGTCTTCAAGAGTAAGGCTCACCGAATGAATTTCAAAATGTAAAAGTTTTTAATCAAAAATGTATGAAAAAATGCTTGCTGCGACTGAACTGTAATCAAATAATTTTATTCATGTCGGACTTCTGTGGCCATATCCATTAAAAACATTCGAAATAGTTGAGCACCTCGAAGTGAGATCATATCTTAGAAAAACCGTTGCATAATCCCCACGATGACAACAACTTTGACAGACGAAACAGTAAATAAACACTCAACATGCAAAACCATTTATTCACCACGAAACTATAAAACTGCCATGTTTACGTAACATTAATAATAACAGCAATCATGGTAGGACCGAAATAGACACACACATGCGCTCTGACTCACGCAAGTAGGACCCACATGCGCCCGCGCATACCGAAGTTAAGCATTAATTCCACTCAATGAACCTACTTAAACAAATTAATATTAAACTCCTTACCAGTTGGCTTACGAGCTATTTATACGGAATAGCTTGAATAAGATTAGCTAGGTTTGTTTTGATTTTTTGGCTTAGGCAATGGATTTCTTGTAGTGTTATGAATTTGCAAATCGATATGTGTAAAGCAATACGCAGAATGTTAACAGTGCGAAAAATTATAAGTTATGCGGATGTGGTTTAAAATGAGGTATACTGTGAAATAACGTATAGAAAGCCACTGTTTTCGTTTAAAAGTAAATTCTAGCTGGATAAACTGTACAAAACAGCTTAAGTATTGTTTCGCATTTTCGTTAGATCACGTAGAAGTACGTAAATAACTTTGTAATTGTTAAAATTAAAGACGTCAAATAATGAGAAAGTTACGAACACGAACTCTGTCTCAACCTAAAAATATAGTTTTTATTACTACGAACTCTAAGGTGCCATTTCAAAAGTTCTTTTTACTTGTCAACATAAAGGTCATCGTCAGAATTCCTTGATTTATTACCAAGCGAAAGAGATGTAATCTGCGCAAATCCTGATTTATTAAAAGCTGTGTAGGATCAGCTTATCATTCAGTCAAGTTATGCAGTGACACACTTGCGGGACCGGTTCCATTAGATGCTGGATTTGAATAGCAAAAGCCAAGTAGGCGATCTGAAGCCTTCACCAGGACATTGCCTACTTAGGATTCATTATACCAGAGTACCCATTCATAAAATTGATAGATAGTAATGCTGAATGTAGCCATGGGTCAGCTACTGTTTCTGAATTTAATCTGAATTATTCATTTTACTGTTGTTTTTTGTTTAATGTTCACTTTCTATATTGTGATGGACAGATGTGACAGTTAAATTGCAGCCATATTGTTCCGCTTTGTAATGGCTGCGTGATACGTAATGTTGTGGTGTTACAGCGATGTCGTTCCCTTGTATGGTAGTCTGGTGAAAAATTGTTTTCATCGTGCTTCCAATGTCATACGCAAAAATTTGCAAATATATTGCCGGAATAAACAGCTGTACCAAAAAGGGCCTTAAAAGTTTAGAAGATAACTTACAATCTAAGTAATGCGACAGCTTTGGATTCTCGTAACTTGTAACGGGCGCTCGTAATTATAGATTTTACTCAGCACATATAGACTCAGGTGAATTATTTATAAAGTATAAATTGGCAAAGCTAAATCTGTATTTAAGAGCGTCTTAAATAACCATTGATGAAAAAATTTTCTAATATTTTTTTTTACGGGACCACGCTAGATATCAGATTATCAAAAATTCCAGACAAAGACAAGGCAACTTTAAAGAGTTATAACTTCTGAAACATAAGACAGTCAAATTAACCCAAAGGTCAACAGCATGCATGAGTAATTACTCGAGTCGGAAAGTACACGCCGAATGTAGAGTTTCAAAAGACAGTATTATTTTTATTGTTAAGCCCAGATCGAAATTTTCTTTTCATTCGGTTACGTTACTTTTTAGAGACAAATTTTGTCATCGTCCAAAAAGAATGAAGTGTTTTAGACAAACGACTTTCAAGATCATATCTCTAGGTCACAGATTTTGAGGACCTTCAATATTTACTATATTTATTTGTAATTGTCGAGTACGTAAACTATTTGACGAGGCAAGCTGGCGGGATTAAGAAATTTTATGCAAGAAGCTAATAAACCAGTTTTGATCAATAGATAAATAACTAATTTGATAAAATGATGTAAAAAATACAAAAAAAAAATTTTTTTATTCATAAGTGAACGCGGTCGCTTTGTGCGATCAACTTTCATTCTCCACCAACGCATTTCCTTTTAAAACATATGTTATTGCAATATTTCATAGAACGATATTTTAAAAGCGTAAAAAATTACATAACTACATTATAATATTGAATTAGGATTGGAAGAATAAAAATTTTACTTAATTTCAGAAATCAACCACATTAAATATTGTTCAATGCGAATAATCCACAAAACTCAACGTAATGAACACGGGCGGTAAATCCTTACATGAAAGGTAAGCTTGTGAGCATTTTCCATTAATCCTATTAATTATAAACACAGCGTAGGGCAGGGGTCAGGTAAAAAGAAATGTACCCTTTTACTCAGTTGACATTTTACGGTACAACGATCATCCTTCCAATTTTAAATATACCTTTTACGGTAAACATAACAAAATTTAATAAGAGAGATGACTTAAAATGTTGTGGTTTCATAAAACGGAAAATGTGACACTGTCAGTGTAGATCACAACTGTAGGTATTATAAACCTTATGATGACAATGGTAGGAAAAATAAGTTGGTTACTTATTATTCCTCACAATACATGAGATCATGTCTAGAGTGGAGTAGAATCACGATTAGTGTGTCATGGTAATTATTTCCCAAGAGGGCTTCACGTCTTGTGGGCGTTTTGTAATCGCACCATCACAAGAATGCAGAATCTATTGATGTGCTTGCCTATAATTCAAATATTGATTGTTGTGTGAGATCCTATTTCTTTGTTTAATAGGCTTAACAGTACAGAAAATCTTCTCAAGAAATCTAGTCTCGTAATCCGTGACACCAGTTTGTACTGTTGTTTCGCTACGAATGGAGTTATTACCTCCTTTTGTGCTTGAGCTTAATATGAACAATGTCGCAGGCTGTCCCAATAAAACCTCTTTGTTACTGCGGACTGTGGGAACCGCGGTTTCTTGGGCCTTGGCGCTTATTTGTTACCTTAACGCTTCTCTGAATACAACGGTCATGAATTCGTGATAATTATTACACCATTGTCTCAAAATAATGGTTAAAATGAATGCGAATATTACAACTAATGTTAAGAAAGCGAGCTTTCTTTTGTAATTTGTTACTTACATACGGTTTATGTTGTAGTTTATAACGAAGTTATGTAACTGAGCTTTGAAGTACTGGTTCGCTTACACGCGTGATGGATAGGTCATAAAGTAAAAGTAAAGTGGCTAAAGCGTTTATCTAATATTAGTTCAGAGAGAAACGCTGTTCGGTAAAGTATGAGACGTATCCACGAGAAAGTATAGTAAATTTGTTAGTTACGCCGCAGTTTCCGATTGAACTTTTTAGTTACACTTAGTTGCAAAAACGTGTTACGCAATAAATGTATGGGCGGACAAATAGTTTATTGTTTTACTGTATCGGAGTTTGATAATGTAGTTCCACCCATCGTAGCGACGGATTTGGTTTGCTGGCTGCGATGGCGTGACGTCGCCGGGTGCTTGCTGACACAATCTGCACTGTGTCACTTTCACGTGAGGGCACTCCGGTCGGTTGAGCGTCGGGCGTGATAATTGCGGACCGATATGTAGGGTCGGTCGACGGAGGGCGCGCCCTCTGGCGCCGCTGGCAATAGAGGCGGAATTGTCTATCTGGGAATGTACTGTAGGTTTGTTGAGTTCATTTGTGGTATGAGTTTTTTAATTTTAATACTGTGTTTTAAAATGTTAAATTATTTAACAAATCACGTATCATTTATACGTAACGGAATGTTTGCGATTTGATAAGCAAATGACTAACTGTAGAGAAAGCTTTATAACGACCGGAGAATCGCGCTGAGGTCGTCGGCCGCATCGATCGCTGTGTTTGTAAACATGCGGGCGGGTCGCGATGCTGGCGGCGGCGGGTGGTGGAAAGCAAGGAGACTCACCTGGACGGTGTGCGCGCTGTCCTTGTCCAGCAGAAACTCCATGGATTTGTGCGGGCGACGGTCGGCCAGCGCCGGCGGTGGCAGCGCCAGGAGCGAGCGCGCGTGCAGCACCGTGCGTTGCGTGTCCACGTCCGTCTCCAGCACGCCTGGAGCGGGCGCGGGCGGCGCGCGGGGCCGCGGCGGCGGCTTGTGCGCCACGCCGCCGCCCGCCGGTACCGCCGGCGCCTCCTTCAGCGGGATGCGCACATACTGCGGCGTGCCGGCCGCCGCGCGAGCTCCCGGGGCCGCATCTGCCGCACCCGTCGGGGGCGCGCTGGCCCGCCCGTTCGCGCCTGCGCCTCGGGTTTTTTTTTCCTTGCGTCCCGAAAATCGGAAGTTGGCGAATCGCGAGAGGAAGCCGGCAAAGCGGCTGCGCGGCGCGCGCGCGGCCGCATCCGTCATGTCGGCGGCGCGGTGTGCGGCCGGCGCGCGCGCTACGGCCTCTCCCGCCCCCACCTCCTCCACCTCCGCGTCCGCCGCGTCGTCGCTCGCGCTCGAGTCACTCGTGCTCGTGCTCGCGCTCGCGCTCGCCTCACGCCAGCTGACCTCGGCCACGACGGGTGAGAAGGTGACGCCACGCGCGCCGGCGGAAGCACAGCGCCCGGGGGGCTGCGGTGGCGGCGGCGCCACCAGCTGCAGCGACGCGCGCAGCTCCTCTGGTGTGTCACGCGTAGGCGTACTCCGCGCTCGCAGTTCGGGTGTGGACCGAACGCGCGCGTCGCCGCTGCGCATCGGGGTGGACGAGAACGCCGGAACCCGCAGGGGGTCGGGCGACGGCGAGCGTGGCGGGGAAGGCGACGCCGATGATGGCTCCACACGGCGCCGCAGCTCGTCCAGCACGTCGTCCCACGCTCCCCATGAGCTGTGCAGCCGCCGCGCGGTCATCACTGATAGCTGGCGATCGAAATTGCCACTTTCTTCAAGGGCTCGGCGAGCGCTTTCATCTAGTCGTTTCGCGGTCGCTTCCATCTCGCGAGCGAAGGCTCGTTCGGATTCGGTGGTGGAGTCGCTGCCGGCGCTGGGCTCCCTGGCTGGTGGCGGCGGAGAGGGGCGTCGCTGCACGGGCGGCGGCGGTGGCGGCCGAGGCGGCGGAGGTGGCGGCGGCTGGCGCGGCCGGCGCGCTCCGCCGCGGTAGTCCAGCGCTGTGAGGTCCGCCACGCTGACGGTCAGGCTTTCGCTCACTTCGAACGTCTGTCGAAAGCGCGCGCTGTGCGGCGGTGAGCACTTGGGGCGCTTCACCTCCGTGCACAGATGCAGGTCGTCGGGCAGCGAGGCGGTGCGGGAACAAACGCGGCGCTCGGGCGCCGGCGAGGCGGCTAGACACGGAACGCTAGTAGGCGCGGCAGGAGCAGGAGGCGCGGGCGCGGGCCGGCGCGGAGGTCCGCGGCGCGGGCGCTCGCAGTAGCCGCTGTCCTCACTGAGGTTCTCGGCGGAGAGGTGTGCACGCGGCGGGGCGCGTGGCGGCGGTGGCGATGGCGGCGGCGATTCCAGCGAGTCAGGTGACAGGGAAGGCGAGGCCGGCGCAGCGCATGAGCGCTCCAGCGATTCGAACTGCGCGAGGCTGGAGGAGCGCGACAGGCCGCTGCTGGCTGGAGAGGTGCCGCGCCGCCGCCGCTTGGCCGGGCACGCCCACTCACGCTCCGACTCGCTGTCGCACTCCGAACCTGCCGACACCCCACACCGTCACTAGTAACACTGTCTTAGCATCAACACAAAACTTATTTAATTGCTGAATATCGCGCTGTATTTTCTTTAAAACCGTGGACGCGGGTTCGCCTGTCTGGGTAATGACAATGACACTAATCGCAATGCGTTAGTTGTTCACATATTAAATTGGATGGTGTCCAAAAAACGTCGCGTACCACGGTTACTATGAGTCTACGTATAATTAGAGAGGATATTTCAACAAACTTTTTCGCGCTTCTGAGGCGGAGGAAAAATGTAACTAAGTATTCCAGAAAAAGTATTTTTTGTACATATCTATACTTTTAGGTCAGACCTTTGTCAATGTACAAAATCTTTTATTATTATCATTATTATTCTAGCAACAATAGGACCTCTCATCGAAAAGTTTATAAATAAGTTACACAAGTATTTTTTAATCATTTTTATTTCTCATATACAAATTTTAATGAAAAATTGTAACTGAAACACCTAGGTAGGTGACCACCTTCCTACCTAGCTAGGTAGGTACTGCCTAACCGGCTTGCCCAGTAAAGCACACTTAGCCTTTTATTTTTAGCGCCATCTATGAAAATTAAGTTGAAGTTTTACTTTAATGCCGTTAGTAAGAAAGTTGTTACGACCCGCTGTGCAATTGCTACATTTAGTTATCTATCGTAAGTCATAGATGGCGCTATGTCATATTTACAAGTTCAACTATACCTCCACCACCGCGCACGTGGATGACCGAGTCTGCATCGGAATCTGACAACCAGGTGGCTGCAGAAGATCTCTCAGAGCGAAGGTCATCGCTTGTCTCCTCGACTATAGTTTCGAGGTACAAGGCGTGAGTGCTCCCATTCTCTCCTGTAACAATAGAAATATATTTTTAGTTTCATTTAACAATAATAATATATTCTGCAATATTATGGAGATATAAAATATTTAATTAATAATTAAAGATCTATTATGACCATGGACACTATGTATGTGGATTTATCAAATGCCCGAAATGAAGGCATAGCTACAATAAATAAATAAAAGGAAACAAATAAAAACATGGTCATTATTAACAGATTGATGTCATTCAGGAATAAGTTCTTATAGTAAAGTTATAAGTACGTACTACCTACCTATGTAAGTATTTTTTAATATGGGTTAAGACAGTTTTACAAAAAACAAACAGTCTAAAATTATTTTCCCTGCGCTTTCTTGTCTTGAAAGCGCAGGAAACTAAGTGTGTTTTAATCACAACGCAATAAAAAAAACAAAAGTTTCTCTTCTACATTGCAGTGTGTTCCGACAGGTGGCGCTATACATTACGCTCCCTCAGATAAATTAAGTTTACATTCTAGCTTTCACGTTCCCGCAACTTTATCTAATGTAACATGCGCTTACTTATTAAAAAAATTGTCTTTTGGTTACGGCCTGTCGGCCAAAAAATATTTCAAAGTTCATTAAATAGTTTGCAAGGTAAACTCCACAGGTAAGTAGTTCTTATTATAAAAGCATTAATAATGTAAATATTTTTCTTAGTAGGGTAACCATTGGGTTAACCGAGTCGGTTTGTAACTAGGCTATCGTTTGGTCTAAAATTTTCAATGATTTCGATTCCAAAAGAAGAGCTCGGGCATGATGTCGGTTATTACGTCAGCTTGTGTTTGACTTATAGCCAGTTTACACGCGTTAAGTGGTTAAGTTGGTAACTAAATTTTAACTTAATTTTAAGTTAAAAGTTGCGTGTAAACAGTCAGTTAAGTGACAAGTGGTAACTTAAAATTTAGTACGCAAGTGATTAAGTAGATTAGGATTCGTTCTATTTTTCGTATAAGTGGGTGGGCGGGGCTTCTCACTTAACACGTTTGGACGTGATTTTTTAGTTAAGTGCATAAGTTGACAAAGCTGGTGGCGGCAAGAGCTCGTATTTATTTCGCATTTACTCTTTTTTTTTTAATGTCGGAGTGGAGTTTAGTTTCAACTTAAAAATTTGTTGATGAATATTTAAAATAGATATGCTTGTAGAATAAAAATTTAGAAAAAAACATATTCTTGTAAAAATTTTAATTTCCGAATAAAATTTTTCTCTGAATTTGTCCAAAATCACATTTACCATATATCTAAGTACAGAATTGACGAATTCCTTGAGCTTCATCACTGCTCATCATCATTGAACTTATGAACTTAACTACTTAATCCGTTTGGACACACAAGTGACATGCAGTAACTTAAAATTTAGTTAAAATTTAGTTACCAACTTAATTACTTAATACATGTAAACCGCGCATTATAGCCGGTTTACACGCGTTAAGTGGTTAAGTTGGTAACTAAATTTTAACTAAATTTTAAGTTAAAAGTTGCGTGTAAACAGTCAGTTAAGTGACAAGTGGTAACTTAAAATTTAGTACGCAAGTGATTAAGTAGATTAGGATTCGTTCTATTTTTCGTATAAGTGGGTGGGCGGGGCTTCTCACTTAACACGTTTGGACGTGATTTTTTAGTTAAGTGCATAGGTTGACAAAGCTGGTGGCGGCAAAAAGCTCGTATTTATTTCGCATTTACTCTTTTTTTTTTAAATGTCGGAGTGGAGTTTAGTTTCAATTTTAAAATTTGTTGAAGAATATTTAAAATAGATATGCTTGTAGAATAAAAATTTAGAAAAAAACATATTCTTGTAAAGCTTTCAATTTCCGAATAAAATTATTTTCTGAATTTGTCCAAAATCACATTTACCATATATCTAAGTACAGAATTGACGGACATGTAAACCGAGTCACGAGCAAAGGGTACCTTGTCCTTATTCATTAAAAACTGCTATAAAGTTTTCAAAATTATTGTAGCACTTTAATTCAAAAATCCTGGATTTTTATTATCGCTTGCTATTTTTATTTTTCACCTTATGTAGCTGCAACTAGGAAGTTGACAATGAAATCAACTTATGCAGATGCTCTTCGACTACTTCGAGCGTTCAGATTTTGACAGTTCTCACCAAGCAATATGTTGTAATGTCATTTTAGACGTGTTGTCAGGCGGCCGAGCAAATCTAGACCTTTAGGGTATTCTCACATCATTGTTGCATTTTCATTTCACTTTTGGCCGGACGCTTTTGACCGCAGACTCAAAGAACATTTGTTTGTATTGTAAGTCAATTGTTTTACATCGCCTTATTGCCGCTGTAAAATCTATATGTTATTTATTTTAGATTAATAATTTATGACGTCATTGACTCTCGAAAAATGTATGAATTGGTCATCAGCTATTGTACCTTACTATGTATTCTTAATAAATAAATAAAAATAAATCATTTTTAAAACCATGTGTGTGTCTATGTTCCTAAATATATAATATAATTTATCAACTGATTAAATCTTATGAAAGTTTATCTAGGTTTTTCTTGTAATGTTTTGTTTATATATAGTTTCTTTGTTCTACAATGGTTTCTTTAAGCATCAACTACCAAAATTGTTGAAGTACACATGGTAAACTGCCAAATATATGAAAATAAGTGATAATGAAATTATATTACTCACGGAAACTTGGTTGAAAGATGGTGTAAGTAGTTGATTCTGAGATACTAAAAGATAGTTTTAGAGTTTACCTTAAAGATCGTAATTCAGAAAACAGTAATAAGACTGATGGTGGGGGGGATATAGGGTTCCAAGCAAATTAAGTCTCATATATCACAGTCGTCTTTCGATGAAAATGTTGAAGTGTTGTGGGTTACAATAATGCCACCTTCTAATAAAAGTTTTTGTAAGACTCAACATTTGTGCAGTTTATCTTCCCCCTCCGGTTGTAGTGTGAAGCTGGATAAAGTTTTATCAAATATTAGCCATAAAATATCCTTACTCGGGGAAAATGATAAAACCATATTGATAGGTGACTTTAACCTTAGTCATTTAGACTGGATTTTTGATCCTGATCGCCATCAAGGGACTACTAGGGCGATCCCTCACAATTGTAAAAGTACAACTAGTGATCTACTGATTGATTTGTCAGCTTTGCATAGTCTATACCAGATCAACCTAGATCCTAATATGAGTAGTACAATTCTTGATCTAGTTTTGTGTACCAGACAGAATGTTTCAGTTGAACAAGTTGACAAATCTTTCAACAAAAATAATAAACCATTATTTCGTTACTAAGAACTCTCAAATCTATGCAAGGGTTTATTTTCTTGTCGAACTCTTTTGCTATCTGTACATTGAGAAAAGATTCGAACTAGGCGACCGTAACCTGTATAATGAAGTAATTTGTCCATGACAATGTTCTCGCATTTGTTACACGGCATAGCATGGGAAATGCGTATACGCATGTCACCCGCAAACATGTAACATTACTTACTGGTCTTGAATTCACATGTTTATAATGAGAAACGACAGCAAGGTTACATGCTTTAAGATTTGTTTCGATTTCTGTAGGATATTCAAAATGTAGATCGAGGTTCGTGTTTTTTGTTTTAATTCTTTATACTTTGGGATACTTACTTGTTTTGATTTTTGTATGTCTTAATGCAAGGTAAAAACAAAATGAAATGGAAGTGGTTAGTTTTGATCACACTTTAGTCGCCTTTAATAAACTACTTAATTTTTGGGAGATTCTATACATTCCTGTGTAACAAAGGTGTTGGTTCTCCAAATGATAAATAAATAAATAAATATCCACTTCGTTCTCAAACAATGCGTTGAAAAATAAAAAATTAAAACCTACAAAGAGTCTTTGGCTACCCCAGATATTGTTTCATAGACTTTTTATATAAACTCGAAGAACAAGTTACGATTAATGTCATTACTTGGTTTATTTATTTTCCCGCGTATTCTACATTCGCACGTAATACCCGCACTTTACCAACATTAGCCTAGATTACGTGCAATCGCCTCAATTCAGAAAATACGAACTTTCCGAAGGTTAATGTATTTCTAAACATTATTGAGCGTAGCGACCCGAGAGGTCAGACGTGCTAGTGTCAAAACTACGATAAATCGAACGTCCAGAATGACTTTCTTTACTATACTGTTACTTAAGTTGCAAATTGTAGAGAATTTCTTTGTAGATATCTAAAAGGTGTTTTTTTATTTTCAGAGAAATGGCATTAATTACTGAATTAAGTTTAGAACCTTTAGGGTTCTCCAAGTATATATGTAAATGAATTAAAACGCGAGAGGCGCTACCCACCAACACCCGCTCGGCTCACCAACACCCGTTCGGCTCACCAACACCCGTTCGGCTCACCAACACCCGTTCGGCATGCCCGGCTCGATTATGTCGGTAGCGCCCCTTGATCTTTCATGTCGGCTCCCATCGAAAACTTTATTCTTAATCGTAGAGCAAACTTCAGTTAAGAAAAAGGTGGCGTCCAGTGTAGCTGCTCGCCACTGAATGACAATAATTAAGTATCTTTTCAAACATTTTTAATAAATTGCACTGACTTATGAAAAAAGGAGTCAATTCATACACGAACTGTTCGACGTTTTATTTCAAAATTAAAGCTCGTCATCCTTAGGAAATCACTTTTGGTCGATAACAACGTTATTATGGCCATCTAAACAATAGGGTTTAGTTATATACACACACCAGCATATAATTTGGAAATCATAAACCACTAATAAACTACATTAAACTCTAGATCTATCGTTATAACTGTTGTAGAATTATTTAAGTTCAAAACCTGGCGCCTGCTCAACAGTGGAACAAATTACAAATTACCATTGAATTAATTGTCGCCAAAGTCCCAACGGTAATGCGGTGGCTATATACGGCAACTACCTACGCGTTCGACACGATTGCATGTCGTACGACACAGGAAATCGTAAAAACTGTATCAAATCAAAGAAACAAAATTACCGTTTTCATGTTTTATCTTCCGGAAAGAGAAATGGTTCTTGTAATGTGTTGGCAATTAACTAGTTTTGTGCGCAAAGTTGGATAGGTTTTATAGAGCATATTTGTTTGTGTTGAATCGTGCCGTTGTTTTGATATTCTTTTACCAAATAGAAATCTTGCACATCCAGAACGTAGGCTATATTTTAGTTATCAAAAACTCCACGGAACATGGTGTCGTGCGAATAAATGCGCTCGCAACCAAATAGTATAAGAATTGAGTGCAATTAGTAAGTTTCTGTATATAGTTGCAGAGATCCCTGTAATACCTAATTACAATTTTATTTCGTTTTATTATGTATGTCGGAAGCGAATCGTTGAATTAGATAGCCGTTTGCTTGAATGGATCTGTGATGTAGATAGTCAATTATACAACAAGGAATATGCGTTTTGCTAATGATTTTCCAAAGTTTCTTCCAAAGTTGTAAACATTCTGAGATCTGCCCGAGTAGAGCGAACAATGTGAGCGCGGCGTGGTAGAACCGGCGAAGCGCCATTATCAAAACGAAAGACTGTAAAAAAGCATAAAACGTTCAACTAAACGGCTAGCTGTTTTTTAAATGGCTAATTCAACCTTTCGCCAACGACATGTACACGGCCAAAATTTATTAGTTGTACACAATGCGACACCAAATGAAGAACTCAAAGGCTTAATGGGTCATTGTAAACACTAAGATGCGCGATGACTTACTAATTGCAGGCATAAACTAAATATACTAGATTTCATTGTAAGAATAAGTATTCTTATATTCTTATCTTGTATAAGAATAGTTTTCAATATTTTTATTTTTGCATAAAAATATTTGCGAAAACTTTGCATGGAGCTGAATACAGTTTCCTACAGATTTCATTTTTATTTCGTTCAAGATTATTTTTTTACTGTAGTTTAGCTTCATAAACCGTGGTTCATTTGAAGTGAGTGCGCTGGTCGCTCACGCGGTTCTTTATTATCACGACTTGTAGAAATTGACATTAAAATCGCAAAGCTGGATAAAGTTCTGTTTTTTTTAGTATGTTATATGGATCCGTAAGGGTGGTGTGTATCCAAAGTTGCAACTTCGAAAACACAGCTCGCTGCGCACCACACGATAAAATGCGAACTTTCGGAACTTAAAGTTATGGATCATCTTTTGGAATAATATGACGTCGTCGAATAATCTTTGAAGCACCATAGCTTGGTCCCTGTAAGGTTTATGCAGCTGCGGTTGAGCTTCAATGATTGTAAATTAAGTTAACATTATAAAACAAATAAATAAATATTTCTAACAAACACACCGCATTATCTAGCCCAAATTTAGTAATCATTAAGTACTTGTGTTATGGATACTAGATAACGGATAAATAAACTTAAGAAATATATAAACACACAAAGATATTTTTTTTAAATATATTTTAGAAATAAACTTGAATAAACATACATACACATCCATGACTAGAAAGCAAACCTGATAAAATATCTGACCCTGCCAGAATTCGAACCCGGGACCTCTGGCATGAAAGGCAAGGCCACTTACCACCATACCCGTCCAACTGAATTTCGTTTGTCGTAAAATTTATTTATTTATTTATTTATTTTCACAGAACCAACAGCACTTAAAACATATTACACTGATAATAAATTTAAATATACATACTGCCAATAATAGGTTCACAATTTTTTAATTAAACAGTAACGAGCAGAATAATTATACAAAATTGTTAAAGGTTTTATAAAATTAACGGTATTTATGAGGAAATGAAAAATGTTTTGAAGTTATATATATATTGAAACTATAGTACGCAATATAGTGTGTGGATAAAGTGCATGTGTTTGTGTATGTGTGAGTTTGTATGAGTGTGTGTGAGAGTGAGAGAAATCAGAAGTGTGGTGCAAATCTTACATTGCAAGCATACCAAACCAAACATACTATATTTATTTGTTATCAGGTGACAGTGTAATTGTGATTTGCTTTTTTAATGACTGTTTTGATAATTGAAACAAATCGAGAGACTGAAATTGTTTATTATAACAACACAGTATTCGACAAATTACAGAGTTTTTAGCATAGTTACAGTGACTAAATGGAACATCAAATAAAGAGCAGTGTCGCGTACGCCTAGTTGGTGTTCTTAGTTGCATGACTAGAGAGGTTAACTCGGGACTATCAATACGGTTGCTGCAGATGTCATGCAGGAACAACATTTGCAATAATATTCGTCTGTCTTTTAGGGGTAATAATTTGTGATTGCGACACAATATATCGTAATTCCCTTTTTTCAGCTGGGTGCGATAGTTTAAGATTTTGAGGAATTTGGATTGGATCTTTTCGATTTCTTGGACGTATAATACATACTGTGGGTTCCAAATTACACAGCAATACTCCAGCATACTCCGAACATATGCATAGTATAACAATTTTATGCAATCAGAGTCTGAGAAAGGCCTAGTCACACGTAAAATAAACCCAAGGTTTTTGTAAGCCTTTGTAACAATGGCGTTGATGTGTTCCGTCATTGACAATTTTGAATCTAGAAGGATTCCCAGGTCCCATACAATATTAGCGGAAGTCAAATTTTCACCGTGCAAAGTGTACTGAGTCAAAAGCTTTTTCTTCTTGTGAGTGAACGTTATTTGAAGACATTTTGTTACATTTATATTAATACGGTTGGTCTCATAATACAGACACAAGTTGTTAAGGTCTATTTGAAGTTTAATAGAATCTTCTACTGATTTTATGTTGGCATAGATTTTTGTATCGTCGGCGTACATAAGAAATTTTGCAAAACAGAAGCAGCCACCGACGTCGTACAAATATGCTGCATATAATAAAGGACCTAGTATTGAGCCTTGTGGAACCCCCGATGAGACACTTATGAAATTGGAGCGATGTCCAGCCAGTATCACAGCCTGTGATCGATTACGTAGGTAAGACTCAGTCCACCGAAGCAGGTTTCCCCGAATTCCAAGCTCTTGGAGCTTTCGGAGGAGAATGTCATGATCAACGCGATCAAATGCCTTCTCAAGGTCAGTGTAAATGGCGTCTATTTGAAAGCCTCCGTCCATTCCTCGGAGCACATCATTTACAAAGATAGCCAAGTTGGTATTAGTAGAACGGCCCCGCACAAAGCCGTGTTGTTGTGAAGGTATATTGCGTATAATTATTGGGAAAGTGTATTTGTGAACTACCGCTTCCATCACCTTCCCCAACACATTAAGTTTAGAGATTGGTCTATAATTTTCAACAACTGTCTTTGCTCCTTTCTTATGAACCGGTACAATATAAGCTGTCTTCCATATGTCCGGGAAATAGCCCTCGCAAAAACAGCGATTGAAAATCACAGTTAAAGGGGTGGTCAGTGATTCCGCACACCTGAGAAAGAAATAGGGTGGTAAATCATCACATCCTGCGCTTTTGGAACTGTCAAGACTATTTAATATTTTATGTATCTCAGAATCCTCTAATTTAATGTCCGCGATGATGTCACTATATACATCCATTTTTTCCTGAAAATCTGGGTAGTTATGAGCTGGAGGATTAAAGTTTGCGCAAAAAAAATTATTAAAGGCATTGCAAATGTCAAATTCATTACAATAATTTGTATCTTTATACTGCATTATGTTAGGATAATTGGATTTGTTATCTCGCTTTGACTTCACATAAGACCACAGCAGCTTCGGACATGATTTTATTTTTTCTTCTGACAACTTTATATAAGCTGAATAACTGATAGGTTCTAATTTTTTTATGCGGGATCTTAGTGTTGTGAAAGATAAATAATCCATAGGATTTTTATGTTTCTTCCACAGTCTGTGATATTTTGCTTTTTCTTTTATTAATTTTATTAAGGTATTCGAGTACCACGGTGGGTAAACATTAGAATGAGTCATCTTACATTTGGTACATATTTGCTTATACCTAAATTCAAAATGTCATACATTGTATCTATAGCTAAATGTAACTTCATTGATATTAAAAATGTCCAGTCATAATTTGAGAAAAAAGTGTTTAATTTGTGGTAGTCAGCTTTACGGAATAATTTAATAAGTCTATTGGTCGGTTTTATGCATTTAACTGAGATGTCACTTACACTTATGCCAATCGCGGGGTGATAAATATCCTCTTTTACAAGTGGCGACTCCGACTTTGTAATACACAGTGGTGTATTAGAAAACATCAAGTCTAAAATGTTACTACTCGAGTTTTTAATGTTATTATATTGAGTTAAGCCATAGTATGTAAAAGTGTTTATTAGCTCAGTGGCCATTTTTTGAGTTTCTATTGAACCTTTCTTAAGAATGGTGGGGATACCATTATTCCAGTTTATGTAAGGGAGATTAAAGTCACCGGCTACAATAAAATAATCATTAGGATTCGACACAAAAAAGGTTGTTATTAACTCCAAAAATATTTGAACACGCATCGGTAGCGCGCGGTTTGGCGGAATGTATGAACAAATAATATTCAAATCTCGCGCCGAACCGAGCGAGCGCGCCGGTATTGTCACCGCGATACATTCTACGTCCGCATGAGTCACGTCGTGGCGGAGTCGAGCGCCGAGGCGGGAGGCGCAGGCGATGAGCACCCCACCGCCGCGCGCGCCGCGGTCCGCACGGAACACATCATACCTGTCGCTGCTACACAGTTCAGTATCTAGTATGCCCTCACACAGCCATGTCTCGGTGATCATAATTATATCAGTGCTGCTTAAAAGTAGGTTATTGTAGAATGCAATGGTTTTTGTCCGTAAACCACGTACGTTTTGGTAAAATACTGTTAAATTGTTACTATCCATAAAAGTGCCAATCTCCATTAGATTTAAAAAACAAGCTTATAAAGATGTAAACCAATTTGAGTGCTCTTTGCGTGAGGTTTGTAATATAGTCACATATCGTTATAAATGTTCTTATAGTAATGATTATGGTAACAGAAAAATATAAAGTTATCAATGGTAATAGATAACAATAGGTAGTAATGCAGTTTAGATAATTTAGATGTGATTTACAATGTACTAGCATGTTCGAAAGAATATTTGCTGATTTCTGTAGGTAGTGAGAATAGCTAAGATAGGATTTTGAAATTAAGATAACGGTAACTATGAATAGAATAAGGTGTGTAATAACAGGGGCAATTAAATACTTGCGTGTGAAATGTAAGTGTGTTGAAAAAAGTGTATGTGTAAAGAAAGTTATGTAGTGATATTTTGTGTAGATGCGTACTATGTAGGGGGAGGTTAATACTAACATACGATTACCGAAAACTAATAATATTACAATAATTTTGACAAGTCGGCTGATGATATTATAGGTATAGGCGGAGAGGTAAAACGCAAAACCTTTTGAGCAAAAGTTAAAAACGGCCCAAACACTTCGCAGATTATCGCGGGTTCACAGCGAGCAAAAGTTTTACGCAGTTGCAAACATTTATAACGTACCTACTAAAAACTACATCGAGTTTTGCGATTTTAGTCTATTATAACAGTAAAATATTTTAATGCGTAAATAAATTATCGGAAAATGTAAGTATACAATTATACTCAAACAACGATACCTTTAGACAAATTAAATATCAAATCAACTTGGGTCATCGACCATCAGAAACATAACAAAAGTTAGAGTAAGAAAACTGGTTTTTTTTTCGTAGCTCCATTGAAGGTTAGACATAAAACGATTAAAACAACTAATTTTGTTTAAATTCAGCATCCATTTTGTAAAATATCAATAGCACCTTTGAAGGTGAGTTGCGATATTAAAACTTAAAGATATCGGTCAGCGTGATTATACTGGCTGCTGTAACTTCGAATGCAGCTTCAGGGTCTGGGGTAGAGTTTCTTTTGTTAAAATCTCCTCTGGGGTGGCACTACAGTACTCCATATTTTGATGCCCACCTATACACTGGGGTCGCTCACTTCCCTCTAATATGGTTGAGGAGGGCGAGGGCTGGATCCTGCGTTGACTCGTGAACGGGTGCCGTTTGAGGGTATTCGTCGTTTGGATACTTGGGGGGAGGGAGACTTGCCGAGCTAACAGATGCAGAAAAGAATAATTTTGTATAGACATAAAGAGACTCTGTAAATTTATTTTGAAAAAAATATACCCGTGAAGTTTCTTGCCAGTTCTTCTTCACGAAGGTTTTTTCGAACTGGTGGTAGAATCATGTTTTATTTGACGTCAATAAGAACAAGTAATTGTCAATGTTGAGAAATAAATATTTCATTTCATTTCATTACACTATTTTAAAAGAAACCTCTCGTCAATATTCACTAAGACCTAGCACAGAAGCAAGATTAGTATGTCCATTTTCAAAGGTAACAATGCATAGTACAAGCCCGCTTATAATTTTATATTGAGTATTGATTGCCATGATAATCACGTTTATCATTTATTTTCCAGTTAAAGGGAAAGAGCAGTGTAACTACTGGAACAAAGGCTCGGTCTGCCACGCACCATTAGTCGATATAAACAAACTAATGAGGTCCATGGGCACGGATGCCACGCACCATCCGGTGGGTCGGGTGCTCGTTTGCCGGCTATAAATATGGCAAAAAAAGCTAAAGTTTTTAAATGAATCTCGTAAAACGTTGATGATAATGTAACTGGTAACATTTTACCTACACTATTATAATAAAGGGTTTGTTTGTTCGTATGTTTGTTATGAAACAGTCAGTAAATTTTTACTGAACCGAATAGAAAAACAATTAAAACTAAGTACTGAAATTCTATCGCGACAAATCCCCCGGCAAGGTCGGGCGGTCTGAAACTAGTCGGGCATGTTTCGTTTAATATTTGAGGTTTTTTGCCGTATTTTGGTTTTAGTTCTACTTAGACAATAATTATTTAATTTATGGATATGTAATGCTGAGCTGTTTCGCCTCAATCAGGACGAATATCAGAAGCTGATAGTCAATCTTTACAAGTTGGAGAGTCACTCCAAGAAGAAACGAAAATTATTGATTTTCTGTATTAGGGTTATATTTACAAAAAAAAAAAAAATAGAAGTGACTTTAACTTAGCGAACAATGAAGTTACCAGACGTTGTGTTATGGATGACCATATAGCGCACTGGGGGGAACCCAGAATAAACATACATATATATAAACAACCCTGACCCGAGAACAAACATATGTGTTCATCGCACAAATGAATACCCCGGACACGTGAACCTGGCCACTGCCAATGGCGCCGCTCGGCCGCTACCGAGCCTTTCATTGTATTTTCCAGTTTTGATATTACCTTTAACACCTTATTGGTGGCGTTATGCAAGGTCGCATCACGGTACCCCATACGTAATCAAATTGGTATTTGATACTTTATTTTCGTTTTCCCGCGGATCTAAGCACAACATTCGTACATTTCGTACATACGAAACATTACAGTTACGTTTGTAACTGTGATGTTACTTACCCAAAACTATGTTGATGTTTTATTTGGCTCCACGACGCTCCACGTTACATGGTTTTCTGTTTGAGTGTCTGACACGGATCGCATTCGAAATATATTTGAAAAACTTCGGTGATTTTATGCACTGTTTTAAAATCATGTTTTTGACCACAGATCTCTACGTTACAAGTACCTACATTTGTTTACTATTTTAATTCTTTGTGTGTTTTCCTTGTTTCTATAACAATATTCGAGGATTATATCGGCTATTGTTTTCGACAGACACAATTTCATTCAAAAGATTACGCCACCTAGTTCTAGCGAAGTTTTTTCGGAACTGACGGTGGAGCCATGCTGTATATAACGTCAACAAGAACAAGATGTGTCAATGTTGAAAAATAAATAGTTGGATTTGATCTGCCGAGAAATTTCACGGGAACAACAAGCTCTAGTAAAGAGAGGTTTTAGGCTCACCTAGTGGTAAGCGGCATACGTTGCCATGGACATGATTAATGGTTGCTGTTTTACTTATTAGAACCGCGTGAATGTGAATATTGTGGCGGTCAAAATAGGAAGAATTGTAGTACCGCTCTAGGTGCATCTAAACACATAACTCTACTACTATGAGATAAAATACGAGGGTGGATTGAAAAGTTCGCGGCCTAAGTAAGAAAACACAAGAATAATGCAATTTTTTTATATTTTTTTTTCTACATATTCGCCTCCTAGGTCACAGCACTCAGACCAGCGGTCCTCCAAAGCCTTGATCCCATTTAAATAGAAGGTCTCGTCAAGGTCTTCAAAAAAGGCATCTACGGCCACATTGACCTCCTCATTGGCAGAAAATTTCATTCCACCTGAGTGTTTTTTTAGGTTTCGAAATAGGATAGGAATAGAAGTCAGAAGGTGAATATGGGGGATGAGGAAGCAATTCGAAACCACAATTCACGATTTGAGCCATCGATTCTGCAGATGTGTGAACACGAGCATTGTCCTGATGAAACAAAACTTTCTTGGTCAACAATCCTGGTCTTTTAGACTTTATTTCTTCGCATAAACGACGTAATAGTGTGCAGTAGTAAGCAGAATTTATAGTTTGACCTCTTTCTAAGTAATCAACCAAGATGACATCCCTAGAATCCGAGAAAACCGATGCCATTACCTTGTTTACTGAAAAACACACCTTGGTTTTCTTGGAGGTCGGCAATAGCCGAAAAAAATAAGTCGTATTGTATTTGTTGAACGATCGGCCTTACCATTCAAAAAAACTGCCGAACTGAGCGGGTAGCTGGAATATGCGGTAGCGCCCTTCAAACATTAAATATAATACTCCAACTTAGCTGTTGAATAAAAAGAGTGAGAGTTATTTAACGGGTACACTACATAAATCCGAAAAACTTAATTTCGATAGTCATAATCACGAATTTCAAAATTCCGAATTTTATAACACCGAATGGTTCATAATTCCAAAAATGAAAATTCCGTGTTTCATAATAGAGATGGGTAGGTCCGCCGTAAATTGGGAGTGGAATCCGGATGTGCATCCAGCTCAGGTGATGTACATCCAGATCCCGTGTCCGACGGACCCATATGGATCCGGTTGGCGGTCACTGTAATTCGGGTTGTAGGACGTAAAGGCACAGAACATGATTCAGTAGGAAGATCCAGATCCCGTGTCCGACGGACCCGTATGGATCCAGTTGGCGGTCATCGTAACTCGGGTTGTAGGACGGAGAGGCACAAAACATGATTCAGTAGGAAGGTGTACTGGACGCAGACGTAGGTGTGCGAGCAGTTAATTTTTAAAAAGGTTTTGATCGATTTGATTGTTTGAATGTATGGATGGAAAAATTATAATCAATCAGTCTCATGTTTTAAATAAGCAATTACAAATATAATAAAATCTTCAGTTATAAACTGAACTGTCAGTTATAAACAAAAATACCCCTTTTGGTATAAATAAAGAGAAAAAATAGTAACACTGTCTCATCAAATGAAATTAACAAAAGTATAAAAACAACATTTCTTTGAACGATTTGAAATAATTCCAAAACCAATACGCCGCCCGTCAATCGGATTCGGATCGCGCCGACCAGTCCAGTCCGCCAATCCGATGCGCCGTGTCACCACTCCGAGGAACCGTATCCAATTGGCCGTTGGACACGCATTCATCTCTAACGCGTGTGATGCGTGTCCGAGGATTTACATCCAACCGGACCTACCCATCTCTATTTCATAATTCCGAATTTTTCTTCTTCGAAACTTCAAAATTCCGAACGTTTATAATTACGAAAATAAATATGCTGAATTTGAAAATACCAAACCATAAAAAATCCGAATTAACAATAATCCGAAATATTATAAATACTAATCCCGAATATCAAAATTCCGAATAATATTAGGTGCAATAACAAACGCCTTGTAAAACTGCATGGGCACATCAATTTATACGTTCGAGCATTCAAGTAGTCAGCTGGAAATGAGAAAGTTTATTTAGTTTCTTGTACCGAGTTATTTCTTGAGTATATAGGTTATGTACTGAAATGCAAATCCCTTCGTCGACCGGTCGACGTCTATCGATGGCAGAACAGAGCAGTCGACGTCGCAGTAGGCGTGATGGCCTACAATCGTCTGACACCACCCCTGAGTTGGGAGAGGCTGATATCCCTCCAGTGATTATTAAGGGTATTACCACAACAATCGATCGTTCGTCGATCGACGTGGACGGGTCTACGTAACACCCTTAGATACAAAATCTGAATATTATATATATACAAGTTAGCATTGCATTTTCTGAAAATTAAAATTCGGAATACCATATTTCGGACTAATAATACAGCGGGTTTTTAATTCTTCGTACTAATGAAAGTCGGAAAATTAAAATTTCGGATTTATGAATTTCGGTAAAATAAGAATCGTGTTTTTGAATAATCGGAATTAAGACTCTTCGGGATTGTGAAATTCGGAATTTAAAACATCGGAATATTCAAATTCGGAACTACATTATTCGGAATTTTTGGGTGTTCCCTTCTTTAACTAATGTAACCAACTAACCACCACATTAATTTATAAATGAACGTTTCTACGTCTCTCAGTACTAGCTTGTCACAGGAAAGCTACAATCCGACCAACTTATGTCTTCAGTAAAGATAGGCGCTGCGTTCTATGCATAAACGAAGTTTGACATTTAGTCACGTAACAAATGCTTAAGTTCCAATTTTTGCTATGGTCAGACAAGTTGGTGGCGCTTAGTCAGTAATTGGCAGAGCAATTCCTCGGTAATTGCTGGAACAGTTTCGATAGATTCAAGGCTATGTGACTGGATGCGGGCCGTGAGACCCGCTGTTCGCTGTGTGTCCGATCGATTTTGCATTCATTAAGATTACGGGTAATATTAGATTGAGAACGCTCTGTTTTAATGTGTTTTTTAATGGATTTATGGATTTATTGGATGCATGCCATGCGATAGTTCAGTTAGGTATATTTCTCGATCGTTCTAAATCAGGTTAAATGTTAATATTTCGGTTTAAATTGGTAAAAATTCACTGAATTTATAAAAATATTTTAGTTTAACCGCAAGACTAATGAACAATATTTATGGATAAATCATTTTCAAATTAAATCTTGATTTCAATCAATCAAATCATTGCAATTCTTGTTGTATGTTATTCTTTTTATAAAATAAATAAGCAAATGCCAAAAGTCAAACAAAATCCTGTCTTTTGAAAATTATATAAACATGCAATTATTAGTTATTAGTTGCAAGGTACTTTGAAAGAAGTAGGCAGAGTGAAGAAATGACAAACCATATGACTTACAATTTGTCCTATTAATATTTTGAAATGTGGTACAAAAATTTAAAATGTGTGGATTTGGTAATGTCAGGTAAAAACTGTATAGCTTCAAGAAACATTCTAGAAAAGTGAACAAAAATCGTTATTGCTACAACCAAAAATTCACAGAGGACCTCGAAAATAAGAGTAATACTTGTTTTAAAATAGTCAATATGTAACCAAAAGATACAATAAAAATAAATTATTTTAAAGAACACTGGAAATACGAATTTTTTTCTATATTTTTATATATGTCAATAATTGTATACATTTAGTTTGCGCAACAAATATAACTACTGTTCATGTAATAATTAAAAATATTGAACGCTTAAAATAATTGACGCCTGTTTTGTGAAGCGAGGTTACTCAACTTGTAGCACAATAAACTATAGATCAAGTAATTTTGATTAGTTGCACTGTTCATGGAAATGTGTTGTAGCGACTGTGAGTGCTAGGTATGGCAATACTTGTGTACAATGGTATTTGTTGATTGCGCGATTGTGTTGTGCAAGGAAAAAATGAATATCATATATCAGTCATAAAGTCGAATATGCACGCATAATGCTCGGATGTCTAAAGATATTTATAAAAAATTCGTTATTTACGAGTTATAAATAAAACCGTCTCCATTCCTACATTGGAATACGAGAGCGAGCAGGACAGACTACCATGGACCTGTGATACTTCTCGGACCTTGGCAGACAGGAATAGTGAATGTGTATCTCTAGGGTAATAAGTAACATGCTAGTTTTTATCATCCATTTCTATCAATACGCTAATTAACATTGAAAAAAAAAACAATTTATACTGGTTATGTTAATTACGCCTACAAATCTTGGGGTCAGCTGTCTATTTTGGTCTTAGTAGTGTACATGTGCCCTCTTTCTAAACGGTAAAGAAAGTCACTCGATATATGAATAATTGATCGCTGGTAATATACCTAGTTTTTAAATATTTGTTTGCCAGACATATTGAATTATTATAATAAAAATAATAAAATCCAAATTCTTGTGCTGCTACAGGTAACCAAGAAACTTACAGCGAAAAATTACTGCGGCGGTACTCGAATCGTCCTTCCTATTTTAACCGCCTTAATAATCAAAGTAGGTAGTTTAAAGATGACCTACTAATAGTCAGTATATCAAATTAAAGGGCAATAAATATAGATTATCATACATTCATTAGTTTGAAGAAATAGCCCTTCCTACTATTGTAAAAAAAAATTTTAAATATATCTTTTTCCCGCTTTTTTTATGATTAACTCTCATGTGAAAAAAAGAACTGACAGATTGTTGATTGACTGTCAAAACTAATCCGTCAATAACGTCAATTACTTGTGGGTTCATTCATCGTTTTTTCGACTTAATTATGTATAATTTTGAATACTTTTTTTGACATTGACATTGATACATTGAAAAGAAAACAAAATGGTAACTTACGATTGATTTTTCGCAAATAATTTATTTTCTTACAAGATTTTTAGATTTAAAATGAGGGCAGTTTAAGGGGGAAAAGGTTACTCATGAGTTAATCTTTCATGTGTACTACTGACCATTAGCTTGAGGTTGTGTTTCGGTTAAAGGAATGGAACATTCATTGCAATTACGTACTGGAACACCGGCAATTCCAAAGGAGCCTTGCGTTAGGCAACTCATCATAAGTCGTTATGATAATCACACTCAATATCTATAGGAGACAGCTTACTGCCGCTTAACCTCGAACACGTATTCGTATCTATGTTGGAACGGATACCTAATAATAAACAAACTTATTGACTTAAAGAACATCAAAGAACTTTTCTTTTTGAATCTTTCTCTTTGAAGTAGTTCACAACAGAGGAGTTTTTATTAACAAGATAATGAATGAATGATTGGATTGTCCAAAGTGGAATAAAGGATCAGTTTGTATTTTTAAACTTCAATATAGTTAAAGGGCGCTGTTCTTTTTTAGGGGATATCAGTTTAATCGCGATAGTTATCTTTTATTTAAATTAGTAATTAATATAAATATAAACGTCTTTGTGTAAATACGTTTATAAATCAAAATTCAATTTGTGGATTGTTGATTTCTAATACTTTTAGTCAAAACTATTGCCGAGTGGTTTGAATATAATATAATTTTTCGTAGAAACGCCGTCTTTTATACGTATTGACGTATTTTCTGACTGAAATGAAGTTACAGGATAGGCGTGTTGTGCGATGACTTTTAAGATGGCAACTCTACCTTTTTGAATTTTTTCGAATTTACATGCAGCCAGGTGCTTGTAAGCGGTAGAGATTATATAATATCTATACACTTGCATTTGGAATTCGAGATTTAGTGTCACTGAATGAGAATTGCCCCTGTCTCGTCCTGCATTTGGTGTGAAAATGATAAACAAAGAGTATCAACGAAATCCACTTTCACCTTCCTTCATTTTCATTCTAGCTAAAGAAAAACAAAAACATCGACACTTGTAATATTTATTGTGATAGTTCATTATTTTTAACTAAAGCGTTAAATAAATAATATAATCTTGATTATTCTAGATCCAAATAAAACAAATATAGAACATAATATTTTTGAGCAAGCAACATTAATTGTCTTGTCTTGTAATTAATTCCAAGATAATATCACGATACCATGATCTAATCATCAATCTCTTGCAGCATTATCTCGGTGCATAGAACTCTTCAATCATTCAGTCAGTCATTAAGCGAAGCCATTGCGAAAAGGCGTAAAGCGTAATTCAAAAAACGATCGAAGCCAATGGAGAGTGACGGTTGCGGCTGCGTTCAGGAATTCGTTGAGAAATCGTCGCGCCTTGAATAATTTATATTTGTACGTCACTGTGTGTACTCGAGAGTAAATTGAATTTGACACACAGAACGAAAATGAACCATATCTGATGTCAATAAGAGCCTTTATAAAAAAACTAATTCTGCATCTGACTGTACAAATTCATTGGGAATACAGTTTTGTACATTACTGGTATGGACTTATCTGGCTTGTGCTACAATTTAAAAATAAGTATCGAAGCCGATGATATTTTTAACTAAGAAAGATTAAATTGCTGTTAATAAGGTAGGTATACCTACTTATATACTACTACAATAAAGTGTTGGAGACAGCTAGTACCATACATAAAATTACAATCTTTTAATATTTATTACCATAAATTTTAATGTGTATTAATATCAAAATTCATTTAGTTAGGCATTTGTGTTATTCGTTAATATAATCTTTTGAAATAAATATCAGTGTTCTCTAACTGCTTAAACATCCTGCGCCATTTTTAAACCAATACGACTAGTATATATTTAATTATCAACATCCGTCCTCAAAAATTTATCTCAAAGGTGATCAAGTCTTGCCCAGTCACGACCCAAAACACGGATACGTTTAATTCATACAGCATGCAACAAAGCGAACCATTTAACAAACACTCTATTTGAATCAGTGGTGTAAACAACTGTTGTGGATTGCAAAGTTGCGTTCATACATTGCTCTTTTATAGAGTTCGGTATGCAAGGAATGCAGTTTGTGAACGCACTGCTTCATTTGGCATATAATCAGATTTCTATAGATATCGGCTGAATATTGTAGAAAGCTTTAATAATTTATTTTTAACTGCATAACCGCAAACCATTGGAATTTAATTTAGTTTAGGAACTGCAAATTTTAGCGCCATAATTTTAGTAAGTGGGCTTATGACTTTGAATAACTTCGTCAGTTTATTAGTAAGGAACTAATTAGTCTGGTTTTGTTAGCTTAATAATTTTAATGAGGTATCCACTGGACTTGCAAGACCAGATGTAAAAATGTTTGTTTTTGATTTACCTAACGTGATCGACACACGACAATTAGAGACAATCACAATATAGAATTTGCCAAAAGTGAAAAACCCATTTCGCCGTTCATTGAGGTACAAAGGGACTTCTGACCAGATACTGTCAAATTAAAAAAAGAGAGTTTAAGTAACTGAGCTAGGATCCCCTCGTAGATGTTATTGATGTATGATGCGTTGCCGACTTAAGGCTTCCTGTGGTTCTATACTAGTATTTTTTTCTGGACGTTCTTTCGATCTGAACACGAACACGTCAATCGTTATTATGGCGGTTCTAATAAGGTCTATAGTACCGCCCTTAGGAAAATCTTTATAAAATAACCTTTACTACTACTATTTAAAAATCCGCTCAATTAATAAAAGTTAGCTCTGACTTTGAACCTACTAAACTTACAACGTATCACAACTGAGCCCAGTCAGTTGATACGGACTCAAATATCAAGTCAATCTGCACCGTATCCAGTTACAACGCGCAGTTAGCAAACTGCAGACCAGCGCGCGCGCAGATTGTTATCCATTATATCATTAACGTTCTTATTGTATTGCTGGCTTTATGTGTTCCTAGTAACAGTGCATTATTATGAGGAGTTTTGTAAAGGTTTAGCGGGTATTTACGGACCGGATTTCATAATTGCGTGATTTAATGAATGAAAGGCGTATTTAAAAATGTTGGAATTCTAAAAAAAAATTATACATGCAAGAATTACACAGGTTAAGTACCTATGTAATTCTTGCTTGTATTAATTTGATGGAAAGGTTGACAGTTCAAAAACCATATTTTGACACATATTTTGGGATGAAATAAGCAAGCCAAAACACTTTATAGGTTATAATTTATAATGTTGTTAGTTTAATATTTCTCTTATAATTTTTGGTTATGATTTTGTGATTCTCAGGTATTTAAAGTAACTTCTTAAATGACATGACTACACTCTCAATTTCATCTGCCTGTTTATGTATTTGAATAATTTCAATGACCGTTTTCATAACAATTCGAAGAAACTCCACTTAAGTTAAAGATTTTAAAATATGTTAGTGTCCAATTCTATTTTGTAGCTAGTAAAAGTTAGTAATAGAGTTGAAAAATAAAAAATAAATATTTAGAAAAAAATTATAGTAAGAGCGAGAACGTGCTTCTTTTTTCAAAATTATTATTTACATAACTAGTATAGGTATTTAATTTGATGAGTGATCTTATGAAGGTAGCTTCCTATATGAAATGTCTTACAATAGACACATTTGCTCGCAGCTAAAAAAAATATCTATAAATAGTAAATGTTTCATTTTGTATAGCTTTACGTTTTAAGAAATATCATAAACAATTTAAAGACGAATCGAAATTAATTGTATTAATTCTCGAAACTCTGTATAAAGTATAGTGCCAACCTATCTGGTATGTAGCAAAAATTTTAACTAAAGCATTTGTTACGAGATTACTAGTGTATCTTCATAACCGCGTAGAATGTAGCGCCACCCTTTGCTAAACAGCTGGTTGGACTGAACTGAAACCATACCAGTCATAAAAATTGATTCGCACCAAGGTGGTATCAACACGTAACTGGCAACGACGGGTCAACCGACGCGGCGCGTGTAAAGTATCCCTAATGCATTCCTGATATAAGTTGTGGTTGTCGAGTTTGTTTTGTTGAGATCTCGTTTGGACCGGTACTACAACAGTAGTTCCAACTTTATTTCCCAACATTCACAATTATTTGTTCTTATTGACTTTAAATAAAGCACGACTGTATATAAAAACATTCTGGTATTATAAAATATATATAAAAGCATTAAATTAATTTTTTATCGCTAGGTCACCATGGCAACTTAAGAATTCTTTGAAAGTACTTAGAAATATAAACACAAATGGTTCGCATATTCACGTTATTTTATTAAAAAGTAATAAAAAGCAAGTAGTTAGCTTTTATTTTTAACGCATCTTAGTTTCAGGCGGAAGTGTTGACAGTTGGTATAATGCAATTATGTAAACTTCATATAAATGCCGTATTGATTAATTTAATAGACATATTATAACGTGAGTGCTTCGAATAATTTATCATTTAACTGGCGGCGAGCTTAGTTTTAGACAAACGCGTAACTTTTTACTCTGAACTTTCAAATTAAATAGAATTATGACACGAAAGTATCGATGTTTATTTTACATATTTATCATTCGTCCAATACTGATATATAATAATCTATTATACCGCCAAGCTTTATTAAATCGTGCAGAATTCTCGTGCATTATTATCTAACAACTAACAAAAGTTTCGCTCCAAACAGACACGAAAGTTTATCAACCCACGTTTAAGAATTGACATAACTTTGACAGCTGACGTCAAAACATGCTCCACTTACCGCAAAAACGCCGCCCCGGCATTTGCACTTCACAAAGTTACATCCTATGTTTAAAAATCGTTTTTTTTCACGTTTTTTAAATCGGACAAAGACATGGCGCGTTCGTCTTACAAAACTTGACTAGAAGAACTAACTCAAGTGTTATGAATCATTTGATTCTATTAATATGCGTGCCGAGTGACCGTATGTCAAGAGCAAGGCTCCAAATGGACGTATGTTGACGTAGAGTAAACATAGTCAGTGGGCCAACGTGCGTGAATTGACTAATTAACAAATACATATTTAAAATAAATAATAACCGAGGTAAACAGCGCATTTAACGAAAAATTTTGAGCAATATTTTGCGACGTTATTACCTAACTCAATTACGTTTAATTACGGCATTACATAACTATTATTTTGTGTTTTTTTATCGTACCTACTCTAATTTGTATTGAGTTAAAACTTTTAATGTTGAGTTCTCATTATAACAAAATTAAGCTGAAAAATAAAATAAAATAATATGTTATAACCATAGAGTGTTGGCCAACCTTTATTATAAACATAATAAAGACACGTCACCTTTTTGAACACTGTAACAAATTCAGTGCAGGTGCTGCTAAATGCAATAATAATTATACCCTATGTGAGGAATGCATCAGTCTACCTGATGAAAACCAAGACAAAGCAATGTTTACAAACCAAACTCTACACTTGATGCAACAATTGTTGTGTTTGAAAACCGTTATAAATTTTCCAGCTTCTGTTGAACTAACATCGTTATCGACAGCTGTCAATCAGCTGTCATCACGTTCTTTCAATCGGTATAGTTTACAAACAGTTCGCTCAAGTGGAATCGCTCTTTCCCGTACTCTACATTCATGTTTGCCTAACAACCAATTGGAAGTCCATAACGGAGTGGGTAACCGCCTGTTGAGTTATGTTTAAAAATTTTTCGAGTTAGTTACAGAAACTGCATATTTAATTTATTTTATATAATAATGTTGTCGTTTGTTTTTCATCTTATCTGACGGAAAGTGACTTTGATAATTAAGATTACAAGCGCTCACATGAAACTCATCAACCTACTTGAAATAGCCGTGAATGTTTTTGTCTGTAAAACTAGCGGACTTTGTCTTTACTACTTGTCCCAATTTATACAAAAGGTTAAAAAACCAACGTCCGTTGTAAAATTTCGCACTCGATTTCATATTAAGAACAGCATTATGAGAGCTTTAATAAATAATTAAGATTTGACCTTCTTTTTAAATGTTGAATAACTTAAAAATCTCTGAAGAAACGTTCGACTTAAACTCAAGCTAACGTATTGGTCACCTAATTGTTGCTTAGCTAATAACTTTCTCCTGGCTTATGTTACACTTATAGTTAGATTAGATTGCAAGTTCAGATGCAATCTGAATAACTTCCAAAAGAATTAATTTAAAAGACGTTTAGATGTGCGAGTCCATAGGTGTACTTATCAACCCAACTTTTACATTATTTTTAAAGTAACATATGATTTACGTATGTCTACTGTGTTACTGGATGTACCTATGTTTGTAGAATATTTTTTGAAAATGAAACCTTTTTTTTTTAATAAAACCTCTTTCTTCTCTTTTATATAAGTAAATATCTAAATAAAAAAGATTTATTCTATAGTTCTCATGAATGCTAATACCATTAACATAAATCTTTTTGTATAGTTTGGTTTTTTAGTCATCCCATAGGTGAAGTAAAGCTAGTTCGCCCACACACACATACAATTAATGTTGTTTATAAACGTTTAAATGGTCGATGATTTAATTTTTTTGTTGAAACAATGTTTATTTCATTACGACTAAGGTTTATTTAACATTTCCGTATATAAACATTTCTTAACCGATTTAACAAGATTTGTAGATTTCATATTTCCTTAAGAAATCTAATTCATTTAAGTACCTTAAGCAATATGTTTTTCTTTTTAAATCCCCAGACAATCACGCTAGCTGTAGGTATGGCCTCAAACTAAGCAGAGCTTGTGTTATGGATGACCATACAATCAACTGGGTAGGGGGGGGGGGGCGAAAAAACATACGTGTTTAGCTAGACAGGCTCGAACCTGGAACCTCCGGCGTATAAGGCGGCCTACTACTTCGGCCGCAACGACCACTATGAAAAAAACTGTTTTTCAAAAAGGTCTTGATTATAAAGCAGAAAACGGTATAGGATACTTAATATCATAATCAAAATGTCCTTTCTGGTTTCTTATTTTTTTTTTAAATATGTTCAAAAATCAAAAAGTAACGCCATGTCAAAAATACTTTGCTTCGATTTAATTTAACGTAGCTTTTATCCATTATCTACTTATTACAAAATAATCAAAGCAACTCGAATTACATTCTAACAAAAGTATTTCATTATAACTTCTATTATTTTAGCTCTAGACTCGATATAATAGAAAGTTAAGTAATAATTTTTACTGTCTTTATGAGAGGCGAGAATCGCTTGCGTGTTGTTCGGTGTTTTGTAGGCGTTCATACTAAGGGGCAACAACACTGCGGGGGATTCGGGTGTGAATCTGAGTCTCCGCCGAATTATTCGATAGTACTTACTTCATTTATTTAGTTTGAAACATTGTTATTATAATCGCATAGGCGAGCGTCTTTTTTTATAATTTCAATAATACCTATTGAAATTATGGATTGAGATTGAATGTCGAACATATTTTAAAGTTGTATTTGCTTATAACTGAGGCTGCATTTAAGTGTAAAAAGTTTGTAAAATATAAAATTCTCCATTGGGCAATTAGTATCATTCCTTAGAACAGCGAGTTTGAAAAGCCACAAAGTCGCGCTTTCACTTTGGAACCGCGCCCGCTCCGATCCAAGTTTGATTAAAGTCAATTAGCGGAAGATAGCAGAAGATAGTGACGCTCATCTCAGGTTCCAGGTCACCACAGATACACATACTCACAAAAACTCAATTATATTAGTCCTCCACATAAAAGAGATGGAACGATGCAAAACCTAGGCTTGCGAGCAAGACAACATATTTCGTGTTCGTATAGTTTCGTGTGTATTCTTTTCATATCGTATATGTTCGGTTAGGTTCGCGAAGTGAGTGACTAAGAACCATTAGACAAGAAAATCAGGCAACACAATCCAGGTCTTGCATTGCTTTAGGATGGAAGACTTCACATTTCACATTAAAATTATTGATTATTCTTTATACGTATAATTTTGCTGTTATAATGAACCGGTTTTATAACTTGAACGAGGTTTTGCTGGCGACTCCACCCGCGATCACTGCGTTAAGCGTGTCACATTTCTTTTTGTAAATTGATGCAATTTCACACAAACTTTCACTGTCGATTCTCAGCAAAGTAATGTGATCATTTTTAAATAAAAGTCTGAATATTTGCACACCCATCGATGTCTTAAAACTTGATATGTTAGTACGAGCTTTTACCGGGTTTTAACCGAATGAAAATATACTAACCGAAGCACCAATTTTTTTATGAAGCAAACATGGGTTTCTGTTCTACCAATGCACTTTCCAAAGTCAAGTACCTAATTATATTATTATTTGTAAAAAAACTATTACCTACTTATGAATCGTTGACAACAGTGGATCAATTTACTTTTAACAGTTCAGTCCGTTATAAATTAACGTAATAAAGTATTTATAAATACTAAAGTAACACTTATTTGAAGATATCCAATAACTTATAATAAAAAAAATAAAAATATTCAAACAGAAAATCTCTACATGCTGAAATGTATTTTTAAGACGAGGAAATAAAATAACTTCGGTAAACTTCCTTTAAAGAGACTTTCTGTTTTCCTAAGAACTTTGTGTGAAGATGTCAATTTAATTTTCACCTACACTTTTCTTACTTAAAATGTTCTAACAGAAAATCATTTTTCTTCTTAGTAGCTGAAGTTTCAACGGTTATTGAAACTTTGTACACGACTAGAACGACGACTCTGCCAGTCCTTTTGCCACTTTACCCTCTTTGTTCAATGCAAGTTATAACGAGGCGTATTTTATCTGTAATTATTTTCTTTCTTTGTTTATTTATTTTTCATTTGTGACTATTCTGGTTTGATAATAAATAGAAGTTCCTAAATATGGCAAAACATTTGTATGTCTCTCTATAACTCTTTTTCCCATCATGAGGTCCCTTTGAAATGCTCTTCATCTACATCGTGTCCCTAACTATTTTCACCTCCATCAGGTAAAATAAAATAAAAATAGTCAATCCACAAAAAATTTTATCGCAAAGAAAACACGAAGAAAGTTACAAAGAAAGGCGTGACTTATTAAGAAATATTTGACGTTTTCTTGCAGAATTTACCATGCGAAGTTTCCATCTTGACAATGAGCTTGACGTACAATACACATTTCATTACACAGCTTTTCTTATGCAATCGTGAGAGAAACTAATCTCATTAAATGTAACATCCATACAAGTATCAACAAACAGACAACGGTTCCCATACACTTGGCGAAATCACGGAAAAGTTAACTACCTATCTGAGAAGGTTAATTTTCAAATGATTCGTGGCTGCCTCTACGAAAGGTTGCGGTTTTTGTGTAACTTTTGTTAAGTTTCAATTTGGATTTATCAAAAATAATATGATTTACTTTATTGTACTTGCTGTAAATACGACTCAAATCGCTAAACCAGACCAAATATACATTCATCTTTCAACGTCAGCAAAGCCTTAGCTTGTATTATACAAACGGTCTCTGAACTATCTATATCAAAAGCAAAGATTTTTTGGGATGTTTGTAAACGTATGCGAAAAATTTTGAAACTTCTGCACCGGGTCTCAAAATTCTTTCACCACTAGACAAAGTTAATAGTAGCGTCATTGACAACAGCACTGCCTCATACGCCAGAGGTCCCAGGTTCATGTCCTGCTGCGTGTCCGATTCGTTTGCGTGATGCACACAGATGTTTGTTCTCGGCTGGTTGTTTATATTTATATATGTATATTTATTCTGAGTCCCCCAGTTCGCTGTATGGTCATCCATTACACAAGCTCTGCTTACTGTGGGGCTATACAGTTGGTGTGTTTGTCAGGGGATTTAATGTTATTATTATAATACAGGAGTAACATAGGCTGAAATTCCTACGGGATCAGATGAAACTGCGCAGAACTTTAGTAGACCCTGGTAGATTATTGTGCAAACTGTAAGACCACGTTGATGAATCTGGATTCGAATCCAAACCCACAGGCTTACTGACTTAGGCCACAAGGGCGTCATTGGTATTATAACATGTCAACATTACATTTATATTGATTACATTTGATCTAATTTACAATATTTACTCAATTCAATATCAAACATACTTTAACATTTACTTCTAACGGCGTAGTTCGAAAACAGTTGGAATTATTTATAATCTTCGGAATCGCCTGTTAAATATTGAACACCTGTTCTGTGTCAGAACTGTATTATTTGTAATTTAAATTTGAACCGCAAGGAATTTCAAATAATTTGCTGCACTGAAATACTTCGATTTTTTATGTTGTTCTAGTGGCGGCGATGGCACAAATTACTAAAGTTATTTCGTACTAAGCGTTTCAAGTAACAATAGGACCGACTTAGCGCCATATTGTGACGTCATAGCCGAACCATTCATTCATTCGAACCGGTTAGGTTAAGTAATTGTAAGGTGGCAACCTCAAAATTTCAAAACCGTGAGGGTTAAAAATGCTATTTTTGTGCCTTTTTATTAACTCATAGTTCTTTTTTGAATACAATACTTTGATAACTAAAGTAAAATAAATCGTTACTTTTATGCAAAAAAGTTTTTTTTTGCAGACTATAATTTTCAAGTGATATTTGACAGATAGAGGTCATTGACGTTCCTATTCTCATTTGAATCGCATAGTAACACACCCCGTACAAAAATGGCGTTCCCGCCCTTTTAACTAAATATAACGCGAACGCGCGAACGTGATACGGCAACTTTGCTGAGGGCCGCCGCCGACCCCGCGGCTAGCAGGTATTTATCGCGCACAAGTACGGCCGAGTGGCGCAGTGGTTAGCAGCCCTGCCTCATACGCCGGAGGTCCCAGGTTCGAGTCCTGGCCGGGGCATTCATTTGTGTGATGAACACAGATGTTTGTTCTAGGGACATGGTTGTTCATATTTATATATGTACGTTTATTCTGGGTTCCCCCCCACTTCGCTGTATGGTCATCCAGAACACAAGCTCTGCTTACTTTGGGGGCACACAGCTAGTGTGTTTGTGTGGGGATTATTTATTATTATTAAGTACATCCAGCCGTAGGCCTCCAGACATAGGCCTGTCCACGTCTTATATCAGGATACGAAGCCTCGGATGGACATCAACAATCACGCGTGTCCAAACCGCAACTGGTGCTGCTCAAGCAGAGACAGAGAGCTACCACGTTGCATTGTAGAATAATTATTTTAAGTAGAAACTACTCATTCATTGTTGGGCATCTTGATTCTACCTGTTTTTATATCAATCTTCTTATCAAACGCGTGATTAAAAATAACATACAACATGATGTGTATACTATCTTTGAGTGTGCAAAACAATATTTTATCTGAGACTCAAACACGGAAGAATAATATTTAAGACAAGCTGTACTGTCGGTCAACATTAATGATCCGCAGGTTACAGGTACTTCCTCGACAAAACCTTAGGGTGTTACCACACCAATCGATCGATCACCATCAATCGACAATATAATTACTATTTACTATGTTGTCAACTCATTGCGGGGACCTCTGTTCTATGAATTTTTTTAGGATCGTTAGTTTATTCACGGAAAGCAATGGTTCACTATAAAATGCATCATGATTGTACTTTTACTGTCATATTAATAAAAAAGGAGTTAGAAGAAGAGAATAGTATTATCAT
Source organism: Marasmarcha lunaedactyla (assembly GCA_923062675.1). Taxonomy (NCBI): domain Eukaryota; kingdom Metazoa; phylum Arthropoda; class Insecta; order Lepidoptera; family Pterophoridae; genus Marasmarcha; species Marasmarcha lunaedactyla. Next base: position 5,745,852 of record OV281342.1, on the reverse strand, counting down.
TCGATATAATATCGGTATCATTTGTGTAATCCTTTAGATTCACTTAACTAATGATAAACACATCAATAAAATTTTTCATTAAGGTTTATTTACCTGAATTCAAGTTACAATAATATATGATAAAAGTAAACCAGTTGTAACTACACAATTAAAATAAATTGTATGTGGTTTAAAGGCACTAAAAAACAACAGCTCGACGTAATATGTGTCTTGAATCTTATAAAGATGCACCGCCTGCGTTGCGTTATTGTGCGTGCTTTGTGACAAGTCTTTAAGAATACCAAAGTATTCCATATCACATTCCGTAACAAAGATTTTTAAATTTATAGAACTAACTTTTTTAATGTAATAGAAATCGCATTGGAAATAGCCGTGTTTATAATTATAAACACGGCACACATCTGTATGGAATCTTTTTTATAGCTCTATTTTCTCAAGTTTGTTTTTGAATGTTGGCTTTCCATTCGCAGATGACGTGTACTAAACCATGGTGTACTTTTCGTCGTACCAAACCTTTTCACAGCACGGTTGATAGCGGTCATTCACACCCTATGGTAAATATAAAAATGTAAACATTAACGAGGAATTATAGCCATTGGTTTGTAAATTAAGCCCATACAGATGGCATGGCAAACCGTCGCGGATGCCATCTTATACTCGACATTATAGTGTCTGATCAAAATTCTTAATGAAAATGTATTTGTAAACGCCATTTCTAAAAATCTCCATTCATTTTGTATTGAACTACCATTTCTATAAAGTTATAAATAATAAATCCCCAGACAAACACACCAACTGTATAGAATGAATGAATGCCCCGACCAGGACTCGAACCTGGGGCATCGTATAACCGGCGTATGAGGCACAGCAACTAACACGACAGCCTGTATAATCCAACTGCAGATATATCAGCCTATATATATTATATATATAGATATATATATATTTTTTTTTGTTCTAGTTTCTGTGTTCAAATACTCAGGCTCAATATAACCCGAACTTGGCAAACGCGTTGTGTATGGATGAATATGAAGAAAAATTTGAAGGACTACAAAATAAAGTTACGGCTAAACCAACGACTTCGCATAGTATATATATTTATTTAGCACAAATATTTATTTCTCAACATTGACAATTACTTGTTCTTACTGACATTAAACAAAGCATGACTATCACCAGTTCGGAAAAACAAAAAACAAGAAACTCACTCAATTCACTTTATGTCCATACAAAAATTATTCTCATCTGCATCAGTTACATCGGCAAGCTCCCCCAAGTATCTAAACGATTGACTCCCTCAAACGGCTCCCGTTCTGGATCCCGCGTTAACTCGTACGCGGGATCCAGCCATCGCCCTCCTCAACCATATTTGAGGGAAGTGAGCGACCCGTCAACCCATTACTTGTTATATATAATTTTTATAACACAGTTATTTAAAGGAAGCGACTGAAAATGCTGATATTTGCCAGTTAATAATTCTTCGCTTATTTTAAGTTTTAGTATAAACGTGATACCACGCGTGACCTGTACAGACAGATCTACTAAAAACGCTAAAGTTTTGTCATTTTGGTACGAAACTATAAGTGATCTAAAAAACACTATAATGAGGGTAGAACCTAACCATAAATTAATTGATTTCATTTTTGTTGTGTCTTTATATAGGCGATTGCGAATATAGACGGCAATATTGTGTGATGGCGATACAAGACGGAGGGCCTTCCCCCGCAATCTCTTTCTTTCAATGACACGCAATAACATATGTTATAACACGCAATAACATATGATTACCTTCCGCAGTGGATAACTACGACCGCGTTACAGGCCGCTCAATCTCCTCAGATCAACAAAAGGTACACACCTACATGTCTAATTGTTCGAAAGTGGGTTATAGTTCTGTTGCAACAGTGCCTACATTTACCTATGGTGCGTTCACGGACCGGTGAGCATTAGAAACTATGCTAAAAATACGCTGAAGTCTGTTTTGTTAGAGTTTTAAACTGTAGGGGGTCTAATTGACCGTGTTAGGTTGTAACGGGTTGACTCGCGGTTTCATTCTGATATCTACTTGTACTATGCGTTTCAAGTAACAATAGGACTGACTTAGCGCCAAATTGTAACGTCATAGCTGTCAATTCGAACCAGTTAGGTAGCGTGAGCAAAAACAAGAATTTTTTTTAAATATAATTTATTTAAGAAAGCAATTGCATCTAGCGTCAAACTCTCAGTTTAGCTTTCTAACCATAAATATGCTTTTGAAATAGTTAATGTGCATTTCCTAAGTTGAATTCGAACTCCTATACTATGGGCCCACGATCTAAAATAACGCAGTAGTAGTTATTTTAAGATCGTTCATGGAAACCGTATGAAAATCATCTAGAACAATTAATTAAAAGAAAATTATAATCACCATAAACAGCTTTAATAAAAATCAATGTTTATTGTAACTGGGCGTGTTTGTTTCCCGTCGCGTGGAGTCAGCGACCCCAGGTTGCGCGCGAGAACCATTCGACCATAGAGGTTGCTGTCATTATTTAAGGACCATTAACTTCGCTATGCCACTATGAAGCTTATAAGGGGGATTTCAGCTTTTTTTTTGTCATGAGAAACTTGTCTGACGTGGTACAAGTATCCCAAGTTGAAAATGAAAAATACAATCTTTTGACGTATTGTTGTTGATGCCATGGTAATCAATGCCAGTGTGATGATACATACAGAAACTAGAGTGGAAATCTCAATACAAGCATAGATGGTTCAACTCATGATGTGGCCCTATGTGTGTGTGTGCTTGTAAATACGCAACTTAGCTTGTGTGGCAGCCGCCATCTTGTCAAACCGTGTTCTCGTCGCTTTGGTGTGTACAGTCAGCACATATTTGTCACGCTCACACAGTTACTGACACCTTGGTTATCAGCTCTAAACTACTCTGATACCGAAAATCTGCTGATTGTACCAGCTCTATAGATCAGTCATAAAAATATCAATACACACTATAACAAATCCACTCTCCCAATCATTCCACACCCGTAATAGCTTCGGCTATATTTCTCTGAACCGCTTTTTAATTTTAATTTCGACTTGTTTTTCTTCAAAATGTACATTACATATTTCGTTTGTTTTTTAAAGTTTAAAGCTTCTGAATCACAGGTTATCTTATTTCGGGATTTCAGAGTTTTCAATCAATAACTGTCTTAAAATATGTTTAATAGCGTATTTATAAGTATACAGTTTTAAGTATCTAATTTTTGAATTATGTGACTAATAAACATTTAATATTATTATTAATCAGCCCTTCATCTATTTTGGCGGACCTACTAACAAACTGGTACAAACACTAAATACCTGAACCTGTACATAGTTTAGATATTTACCATTAGTAGTTAAATTGTAAACTGTTTTTTTTTGTTTTGCGCCTAAGCAGGCACCTTCCGCGGCGGAGGGAGGTGGTTAATGCGTTATGCATACCTCCGCAGCCGGTCTGCATGGTGATGTGGGACTCACCAGAGTGGCACCTACCCACTAAAAACCACCTTGCTGGCTGTGGCTATATAGCTATATTATGCAGCCTTCATCGTAGCGACACCTGATTAGGGATTGGGGTGCGCTGTGACTGTGTTGCTACTGTATGTTAAACATGCGCGTACGATGAACTAGTCCGTTGTCAACGTAGCGTAAATTGTGTGAAAGCTTGAAGACGTCCTTAGAGATATCGGCTGTAGTAATTAGTTGGTGAGCTACGGCAATCTTCAAAATAACTCATAAAATATACATAAAAAGGTGCGCATAAAAAAAAACATATTATTTCTTGGAATAGTACAAAGGAACACCGCTCCTATCCTGGGTTTCCTAGAGGCGCAGCAAACGGATTTTCCTTTGTATAGATTTTGCTTAGGAAGTCTAGAATTAGACAAATTACAGATAGTATAGACTCACTAAAGAAAAAAAAACACACTATATTTCTCAATTTAAGCCAAAATCCGGACTCATCTAAAGTGGCTTTAACACACTGTAAAGGTATGGAATGCTTAAGCTAATAATTTACTCCGATCTTGTGTGGTATGCCTTAAAAATACGCATAAATAAATAACCAAGTGGCGCATTATGCAACGCAACACTGAATGAAGCCAAACAACTATTGTCCACGGCTTATCGGTCATATTCATGTTCATATGCTTTGCTTATTAACTTAGGTAATAGCATACTATAATGTTACTCCTTATCTTAGATCAAACACCAATTTTTATCCTTGTTTTTGTTTTTATTATAATTTTGAAGTTTGGTCCGTTTCAGTCACGTAGCTCTAGCCACTCTCGATTTGTTTTTAATGAAGTAGGTACAGCCTGCATTGCTTCTGGGTATTGTCGTTCTTTTTGGTAAAAGAATATATCTTTTTTAAGTTAGTCAACTAGAAATAAACTAACAATCAAGTGCAGATTCACGTATACATCACTTAGTATGTACTTCAAAGAAGTCGGCGAGCCATAGAACTTCTGTTATCAGCCAGTGAGTCGATAAAAGGTGAAAAAGAAATATCGCACTTCGTTTAAGGGCTATCAGACGGTACGCTTTTCGTTCATTTTTGTCTTTCATTCGTCTGGAGACGAAATGAAATCTTATTTCGAATGAATCAATAATAATAACGCCCAGACAAACACACCACCTGTATGACGCCAAAGTAAGCAGAACTTGTGTTATGGATATAATATCATAACAGCGAACTGGGGAACCCAGAATAAACGTACATATATAAATATTAGCAACCATGACATGAGAACAAACATTTATGTTCATCAATATTGAACTATATATTATATCAATATTGTTATTATATTCTAATACATTATATCATATTACTAATTATGTGTTATAAATTGAATATACTTTATATTTCTTTGATATTTATCTTTATATTATATGTCCGTTTCACTTTACTCTTCTTATACACAAATGTGAATGGCTACCTTATTATTGATCGCTTGTTTTTGTTTTATTGTAGTGTTCAGTCTTCAAAAAATATTGCTCTAATAGTATTTTAATAGGAAAACCTGTTATTAGCTTTTTATTATATTATTTTATTATATATTAGCTGTTTATTACTACTGTCTGTAAATGCTGTTGGTTTTTATAATAAATAAATAAATTAACTAATGAAATAAATAAATCACACAAATTAATGCCCCGGCCAGGACCGAACCTGGGACCTCCGCGTTTGAGGAAGGGCTACTGACCACTACGCTACTCGGTCTTATTTCGAATGACAAAGTCCTGAAGTCTGAGAAGGAGTAAGATCATAGGATTATCAATCTTTTATAAAACGAATACGACCAGTTCTAAAACAACATCATAATGGCAAAAGCTTACCCAATAAGTTGGAACGTGCTCATGGACTTACATCACTGAAGACAAAAAAAGTTCGGACCAGACGACAGGTGTTCGTTGCACTGCTTCTTGTATGGATACAAACGAGGACGGGTTTCAATGAAGAATTTAAGGAAATGGTACACACATGTGGTTTGGGCAAATACTCGAAAATGTTTCCTGTTATGTTTGTAAGTCTGAAAGAATTATCTTACAAAAAATCTTGATATCAATGAATCTACTAATCTTGAGGCTCATTTACTTTTCGATAAATTCAATGTCAGCTGTAATTAGTTAACAATTGTTACCGTAGTTAAGTTTTTTTCGTTTTAAGAAACGGATACAAGACCTTCAACCGACTTATAGCCCAAATCCATCTCAGTTGACGGACAGTAATAAATCTACTATTGTTTTGTTGCAGTTAAAAAAACATATTTTAATCATCTCGTTAAATGTTTAGATTTAAGGTTATAAAATTACATTGTAGAATTAGACTAAAAACTCGCTCAAGGTTAAAGTCTGTACTTTCTCGCCCTAGAAAACAACAGGAATGTACACAAATATGGTTGAATGAACTAACTGTGCTTAGAACGATCTTCTTTTATTATTTTTATCTATGTGGAATAATTGTATTATTATATTTTTTCGGAACCCGAAACCTGATTAGTGTCTAATGCCCGGCCTGTCTGTACGTGATAGATTGACGCTAAGATAAGTTAGACATGGTAAGTATTTTTTTAATATCTACAAATTTTTTCGCCGGTTTTCTTTTTGTTCTGCCTATATAGATTTTAAATAAATATATATAGACTTTAATTGGGACTTCTTTATGTAACAATAATTAATAAAATTATTTCAATTAAAATTTTTGAAGACAACATAAAATTTACCAATAATTAATTTTAACATTAAATTAGGACACCCCGTACAAGATGGCATGCAGCCAGATTTTTATATAATTATGAGTTATAACAAAAAAAATCCTAGACCATTATAGAGCTAACTCAAGATTAAATACCTGTAAATTCGATTCGATTTATTATTATCGATGAATGTAACTGTCAAATCAACATAACAATACCCTTGCTGGATCAATAGGCCATTTTATGAATAAGAAATTATTGTAAGCAAGTCGCTTCGGAGAGCCCACGCACATTTACTGTGGATTGAGCGCCGGTACAGTTAGCATCATAAATAATAACCATAACCACTAAAAACCCCCTGTCGGCTCGTGCATTTTTGCCACTCAGCCTTCATCTGAGCGACGGCCAATTGGAGAAAGAGGCCGCGCTAGCGGGGCCCATAAGGGGTCACCCGCTGGGATTTACATAGCACTGAAGGTGCTCAAAAATTAAAAGTAAAATAAAAACATTAAAAATGAAAAGTAAGTAATGAAACATTAAAAATTGAAAATTAAATTTGCATTAATTCGGATTTACGTTAGAATTAGAATTTACGTTAGAATTAGAATTTGCGGCCTGAAGGGCCTCGAGATCTACGGTTATCTTCGAACGTTCGCTTGTGTGCGCGTTTCTCGGTCTAGCGATTTTGTATGCCGAATCTAGGACAGGAGCAGTATATGAGACTGATTTACGAACAAGAGGATTGGGATGGGATTCGGCGCGTTTGAAGAACGATTCTGAGAGTGTTTTTAGGTACTGTTGTACTGTAGGCAGTTCAAGATCTCTGTGCAGGTCCGCGTTGCGCACGTACCAAGGTGCGTTTGTGGCCCTGCGGCAGAAGAGGTTTTGAACTACCTGCAGTTTGTGCAGGACGGAGGGTTTGGCGTGAGCAAAGACTGGCGAAGCATATGACATGACTGGTCTAACGCAGACCTTATAAAGCGTACGTTTGTTTCTGAAGGACATTTTACTTTTTCTACCTAACATACTGTAAAGCCGGCCTAGGTAAAAACGTGCGAGTTTCGTTACTCTATCGACGTGAGGATTGAATGAAAGCGTCTGGTCTAATATGACGCCTAAATATTTGGTACTGCGCTTCCAGGGGATGGGAGTGCCTTGCATTCTCAGTTGGAGATTGTCGGGGATACGACTGCGTCTGTAGTCGAAGTAAACCGCAGAGCTCTTCTCTGGGTTCACATCGATACGCCATTTTTTAAACCAAGCACCGAGGGTGTTAATAGCCTTTTGAAGTCTGGTGACGAGACCCGAGGCTCTGCGGCCTTTGGTGTAAAGGGCAGTGTCGTCGGCAAAGAGAGCGAGTTCGACGACTTTAGCTGGAATGGGAATGTCGTTAGTGTATACGGTATACAAAAGAGGGGCGAGGACTGAGCCTTGAGGGACTCCAGCCTTTATGGGACGAGGCGCGGAGAGCGTGCCTTCATGTTTAAAACGAAACGTGCGGTCTTTGAGAAACGACGCGATTATCCTAACTAGGCGAGCCGGTAAGCCTATTTTATAGAGTTTATAAACGAGACCGCTGTGCCAGACTTTGTCGAAAGCCTTGGCTACGTCAAAGAAAACTGCGATCGTTTTCTTTCGTTTCGGATAGAAGCCGTCGAGTATGTACTCGACGATTCGATGGACTTGCTGAGGGCAGGAGTGCTTAGCGCGAAAGCCGAACTGGTGGGGAATTATGAGAGGATCGCCGTCCGTTGGAAACAGATGGTTCCGCATTCGAGAGAGTATGACTCTCTCGAGAAGTTTAGACATTGCCTTGAGGAGGCTGATGGGTCTGTGATTAGCCGGGACATTAAGAGGTTTACCCGGCTTGGGTATGCCTATGACTGTCGCTTCTTTCCAAGCTTTTGGAAAGTAGCTAAGGTCGAAGCAGGCATTGAAAATGATAGCTAACAAGGTAAGCACCTGTTGAGGCAGGTGCTTAAGTGCGTGGTTGGAAATACCATCCGCACCCGGAGCCTTTCTGGACTTTTGACTTTTGATGAATTGCGAGATTTCATCATTAGAGACTGTGACGGGGTCGGCGGTGATGGGGAGAGAGTTTCTACGGAGGACTTCGGCCTGCACCGCTTTGATGTGATTGGGATTTGCGGGTTGCGTGCTGGGCGAGCATTGAGACGCAACGCTGTCAGCGAAGCATTCGGCTTTCTCTTCGTCTTCGAAGGCGATAGAGCCATCGGGACGAGTGAGAGGAGGGACGTGAGAGGCGGCGTCTACGCGTAAGGCTCGGGCCATTCGATAATACGCTTGGTGGGACGGGGAGATATTCGCCATGAGATCGTTCATCTGGGCGTCTCGGAGTTCCGCGAGGCGAGATCTAACTTTGCGTTGTAGCTGATTCGCAGCTGTTCTATAGGCGGGCGTGGGATATTTCTTGGCTCTCCGGAGAGCCGCGTTCTTAGCTTTAATAAGATTGCTAATGGCTAAGGGAAGCGTGGGTTTGCCTTTCTTAGCAACCTTTTCGTTTACATTGATGGCTGAGTTGATAGCATCAGTGAGAGAATTTACTAACGAGTCTATTTTATCCGGGCTATCTAATTGATCGGGCGAGATCGCGAGCGGAGAGTTTGGGGCCTCTAAGGCAGAAACTATCGTATTTTTAAACCCTTTCCAGTCGGTAAAGGTCTTAGGAGAAGTGACGTTAACGTTAGGCGGTCCTAGCACGAGGGAGACGGGGCGGTGGTCAGAACCTAGGTCATCGAGCGGTTCGATAGACCTGAGGTCGAGGTTGATATGCTTGACGATTGCAAAGTCGAGGATGTCAGGAGAGTGGTTCGGGTTGTCGGGATAGTGAGTGGGAGTGATAGGGGAGACGACGTCTAAGTCGAGTAAGTTGGTGATGTCGAGGAGAGCTATACCGCTTTGGTTGGTTGATAGGCACGTCCAGTCAGTATGTTTGGAGTTAAAGTCTCCGAACATAATGACTGAACGGCCGAGCATCATAAATAATTGAGGTACAGTACATATTGAAAGGAGACATTTCATTTTTTAAGGGGCACTTGGCTAGCTTTTGTACCGGTGTTCCTAGGATTGCATTAAATAAATAGAACCAGTATTACCTATACGCCAATATTTCATATTTTCTTTTACTTTTGTCTAAGGAAAACAGTATCAAATCCGTAAATCAGCTACACTGCATAATGAAAACATGGCGCTTTCTGTCATGCTGATATTTTATTGATTCTTTTGTTACTTTATTTTCCAGTTTGAGCTTAACCAATTTTACGAGCTCTTTTGGAGTTTTTCGTTTGACTTAATTATTGTACTATAACCGTTATTATTACTAACCGTTGATATAATAACAGCAAACAACTTGATTTATAATCGAGTATATAATTGGCCGTGAGAAAAGGGATATTTTGATTATTTCAGGTTGCCAAAGTGATTATGATTACTGTAAATGAACATTAAACACCTCCAAAGTCATTCAAATGTAAGTTATACCTTAGTTTTTAAATATTTTTGTAAGTCGTTACTCGCAGTGTATATCGATTATTGAAACCACACAGTCAGCTCTCACTCAGAACAAACCACAGACCAGTAAGACAACAAGTTGTCACAGACTCAATGGTACAAGCATGCAGCTTCTTATTTTCTTTCAACAATGCGGAGTAAGGAAACGTCGCCTCGGTGCGCGGTGAGGACACATTTTCGTTTTTTGTTTCAAAGTAGAACATAATGCAGGGTATAATTTTTTAAATATTTTTAGTATTACTACCACATTTTTTAATACATTTAGAACTGGTGTACATCGCGCTAGCCGAAAATGAAACGTCTCCTTTGGTGTAATAGATTTTATCTTTGATTGAAGAAAAACAGCGAAAGACATGACGTGGCGTTCCAACATTAGGTACCTGAAAAAAGTCTCTGGTACTATGTTGTATTTTATGTTGCTCCCCGACACGAGATAGAATGATGCAAAACATGGGCTTGCGAGCAAGACAAAACATTGCGTGTCCGTATAATTCCGTTTGAATTCGTGTCCCATCGTGTATTGCCGGTTCGGTTCGCATAGAGTCGAAACCATTGGAGAGTAACATCAGGCGACCTGGAACAAGATCTTTGACGCGCGTGCGTAAGCAGTTCGTCGCCTTTCTACCATAATTTTACTTTAATCAAAGGATTTTTTTTTAAAAAGTGGCGCCTTCCAAATATAACGACTTTTTGATTTGGATTCGCATTTGATGATAATATTGAGAAAACAGGATGTGGATTATTTGACGATATTTTCAATAAGTAGTAAATTGTAGATTATACATATTTTTATAATTTTCTTTGTTACTTCTTATCAATATGAATACAATTACAAAGTGAAAAACCTTTATGTTAATATGAACGAACTAAATATAAACGATATATTTATATTTCTTTATTTTTTTTTAAACGACTTGTGTTGTTGTTGGGGTAATAAAAGACTGGATAAACAACACTACTTATATGTTGTATACACGTACTGTATAATAATAATTATAGGTATTCCAAATTTAACTTTTTTTAAGAACACTTAACCAAATAACAGAAAACGAGTGGTTTTGAAAAATTGCATGATCACGTGATAGGTAAAGTTGAACCCCTTCTCCTAAAGCTAACCGCCATGTTTCTTAGATTTGTTTATTAGACGCACCTCCTGATGTCGTGTATCCTCAACGCCAAGGTTCGCGATCTAAATGGTTTTACCAGGACTATCTAACGGCATTTTGTCTGGTCTTCGTCGGGGTGGTTGGTTTCACATACTGTAGTATCCAGAGTGGATCAGATGAGACCTGACAGTACCTTATATTTGTGTTTGATATCGATACATTTTGAAACGCAGAATCCATTTTAATGCATCCTTCAGTATTAGAAATTTACGTTATGCAAAAAAACCACAGAATATAACTCCTTCATAAAAAATTCTATCGAATCAGCGCGACTCAGAGAAGCAGAGAGTAGTGACGAACAATATTTACTCATCTTAACGCAGTGCAGCAAAACAAAAATAATTTATTCTATAAACAGACATTCATACATTTGGCGAGTTCCCTTCAAAACGAGGTAACCCGACCAATTTAAATATCCGTCTGGCAGTAACGCCGAGTGTAAAAAATCTCCTCTTTAATTTGGCTGCGCAGGCGACTCTGCTTTATCTTGGTTTACGGTTTATCTCAAATGTCAAGTGGAGACATTTCAAGGACAGAATTAATCTTTGCTGAAGTGTAAAGAAAGAAATGTAATGCATCGGCTAAGCAAATATTATTCTTGCGACAATTTTGTTCAAATTTTTTTCGAGATGTATTTGTGTAAGAAAAACTTGTCAATTTCGTTAAGTTTTTTATTCTCCTATAGATTTATTCACGTGATAAGTTTAAAATAAATTTTTAGATATATCAATAGAAGTTTAATATAAATTATGCGATTAAATTACTAAAGCAGTTACTTTTTTATGCTATAAATAAATAAATCGATGCTAAAATACCGTTCCGTATTGCAGATTGAAATAGAATCCACAGCTTCTTGCTATCGTCTGCTATCTAGACAAATCAATATACCAAGTAAAAGTATTTACAGTTATAAAAATAACCTTTTCAAAAATATCACATTCAAAAATGCAGAAAAGAATTTTGTTCATAATTATACCCATCAAAGATCACGTGACTCCCACAGCTTTCCCTCGCGGTAAGTTGACCGATGCGCGCTCGCATGCGGTCGCTCGCGTGAAGAGTGCCGAGTGACCTTTAGGGCCGGGGACTGGTTGGGCCACATGCCTGCCGCCTGCCGCAAGCCGCCTCACTTACAGTTTGGATCAAAAGGACCTTACTTACGTGCGTATACGAATCTTGGATTATGTGATGTGTGTCTCTATGTGGCTTCATATCTCACAACCAAGTGAATGGATGTCGTGGCTAACAATGGCTAAGGTTTTCCTTAGCCATGTTTGAAGAAATTCGATTCAACTGTTCAAATGTGATGCATAATTTTTGTCTTTAAGTCCGTTCTTTTTTAAAAATGTGTTCCCAAATTAATAATGTATTTTTAGGTAGAGTTTGAACATAGCGGTTTTTAAATCACTGGACTGTTTCTACTCGACAGAAATATTTCACTTTGTTCTAGCAATAGTTTAATAGTGCTCACTACTGAGAAAACAAATAACTCCTCAGGAGGAATTGGTTGCTAAAATACGCTTTTTAAGGTAGCGAAATATCAAAGTTGTAGGAATGATGATTCAAGGAGTTGAAATTTTCAACCTTACGATCGATGTCGTCACAAGATGTCACAGGCGACCAGTTTATGATGCTGGCATCGCGCCGTAGTGACTCCACGTCGACGTTATTGTAATTGCGACAAAGCATAGATGGTGGTGTCTGTTTAGGAAGACGAATATGAAAAGATAAATATATAAGGTCGTGGTAAGAGAAGGGCTCAGTGAGTTGCCCGTGTTTATCTATATAGTTAGGTGATGACACTATAATAAGGTCTATAAGAGAGGGATCACAGCCAGGAAAATGATGGTTACGAGAAAGTATTAACATAGACAGGTTGTAGCAGGATAGGATCGACTGTAGAGCGTGGGATCTAGAGTGATCTAGATCTTGATCATACAAGATCAAATCTCCCAACATAAAAAAATTATCATAGATTGAACAAAAGTTATGAAAGTATCTGTCCAGATCATTAAAATAGTTGATATTCATGTTAGGACTGTAAAAAACAATAAGTAGAATTTTAGTGTGACGTTCAATTATTTCAATGCTAAGATGTTCAGCTGATCCAGAGTAAAAACAGGGAGAGGTGCTAACAATTGTGTGAAATATGTCTGCTTGGAGGTATATGGCAACCCCACCGCCGGGCCGGGCTCTTTGCAGTACGATTTTTTTTTTTTTTTTTTGCTGCCGAGGCACCCTCACGGGAGGGAGGTGGAAGATGCGTCATGCATACCCGCCCGCAGGTAAATTCCTCTGCGGGGGGGTTATGTGGGACTCACCAGAATGGCACCTACCCACTAAAAACCACCTGTTGGCTGTGGTAAGCGTATACCTTTAGCCTTCATCGGAAGCGACACCCGTCGGGAAGTTGGGCGCGCTGGCGGAGACCCGCTAGCGGGTCTTCCGCCTGTAGTGAAAGTTGCACTGAAGGTGCTCAAAGGGACATGAGTTGGTGGCCGTTCTGGGCAGCCTCCGGTGAAGCCGGGGCTGGGCAGAGGTCGGCCGAAGCATGATTTAGGGATCAATTCATTTAAATGAACCTACAATGAATTGAGAAGGGAACTATGCTCCGCCAGAGCTAGCAAACGCTCTGTCGGAGTACGTGAAGCCCTAAGTTTACGGGCTAAGACTGCGATTTCACTAAAATCGACATTTTTAATAGCGTCGCAGACGATACGCATATCGTCTGCTACGGAGGGTTGAGGAGTGGGTTTGTATGGGCGAGGAGCCGGGATGGGATTCGATGCGGGACGCTGCCTCCAGTTTTCTGGAGCAGGCTTGGGCTGAGTAGGCTTTGCAGCCGGAGGAACCCGGCTACGCAGCGGTGGAAAGTTTTCTTGAGAAAGGCGCGGGGCCTGTTTGGGAGCCGCCCTTTTGAAATTGGAGCGCATACAACGGGGTGCACGAGGGCAGCCCCTGTAGTTTGCGGTGTGGCCGGACTGGCCACAAAGCACGCAATCGGGAGGAGAGGGAGTTTCAGGAGTGCGATTGCACTCCTTAGTGAAGTGCGGGACCAGGCACTTGACGCACCTGGGCGGTGCGCGGCAGTTGGCTGCCGCGTGCCCGTACAACTGGCACCGATGGCACTGGCCGGGATGACCGCGGCGATGAGGCGCCTCGATTGAGATCCCAGAGAGGCCGCAAATAGAGCTAACCCCTTTCAGGATCTCTCTGGACTTGGGGACGTTGGCGAGAATCACCAAAGCGAGAGGGTGTTGCCTCCCGTACTTGCTGTGCATTTTATGCACCGCGAGTGCCGGGAAGCCTTGGGACTGCAGATCCTCCAGGATGGCCTCGTTCGATAATTCGAACGGGATTCCCCTGAGTACCGCTCTGATCTTACGCTCTTCTGACAGAGCATAGGTGTGATAAGCATATTGCTTATCGGTGAGGAGCTTTGTTAAAGCTCGAAAGTCGTCTATCGACGAGACTAAGATTTTAATAGATTCACCCGAGTTGGCTGCTCGGATGTAATGGATTTTGTGCTCATTGCACAATGTCGAGACCTCGGTCCATTTACCCTTTTCCCGAAGGAAAACGGGTGGTGGGACCTTGGCCTTGACAGAAGTTGGGGCCGGAGCGGGTGTTGAAGACACCGGGGCAGCTGGCGTTGAAGACGCCGCAGGAAGTATAGGGACGGGCGTCGAGGGCGCCGGGTCTTGTTTTGAACGCTTCTTAGAGCGCTTCTTAACAAGCGTAAAGGAGGGAGACTCAGGGCCAGTTGGGGTGGCGTCCGAGGATGACTCGGTCGCGGGTGCGCGCTTGCGTCGCGGAGGGGCGTCTACTTCGCACTCCATGTCACTGGAGGAAGGGGACGCGGGAGGGCCTAAGACCTGAGGGGTCTGGGGAACTGGGGTGGCCTGAGGGGCCATTGTGGACATTATCGTCATGAAATGAGGGATGAGAGAATCTAGGAAACGGAACTTATCAGCATTTATATGTATGCCTTCAGCACCGATACTATCAGCTAACTTCTTCCTAATCTCATCAGAGCTTAGGGAAGCCATTGCGGAGGGGTTGGGGAGGGACAATATATGAACCTAACAACGATGACTAACTCCCTAAAACCACCCTACACGCAGTAGGGCGGTTGAGAACGACGCGGATAACTTACTCGAACACAGCACTTGAAGTCCTGGAACAACGAAACCCCGTCGACGAAGCTCACGTTCCACGAAGTACGGTTTACAAGCCACTATTCGCCGTGAAAACGGCGTTAGAAACTTAGAAGTACGGTTAACGAGCCACTGTCCGCCGTGAAAACGGCGTTAGAAACTTAGTACGGTAAACAACTATGAAATTTGGGTGCTCAATTAGCGCGGGGGCTAAAAGAGCGGGAAGGCGTCTGCGATCGACGTGCGCTCGAGAACGCACGCAGACCGAGACTGGGATTGCAGTACGATCATTTCGAATCAGTTTATACCCAGGAAGAGGATATTGAGTGGAGGGAAGAGAGGGTTAACAAACATTTCCTACATGAGAACTGCATCAGCGTTACTAGTAGTAAAAGTAGCCAAAATATCGGAGTAGTGACTAGGAACTGTGCATTTATGTGAATTATTTTTAAATTATTTTATGTAGCATGCAAGTTACAAGAAAAATCAGATACAAATTTATTTTTGTTGTTGTTACCTTAGCTTACTAAGGTACTAACAATAAGTATAAAAGTAGAATAAAATAGCACAGGACAGCTGCTTTAGTTTTATTCAAAGGGCAGCTAATATATACCTATGCTCGTTCACCAAGCACATTGTTAAGTCGTGTTATATAGTTACAATCTTTGTTTTGATGGGGACAAAATAACGTAACAGTGATAATAAGTTTACAAAGTCTGGACAAAGGGTTATGGTGGGACAGTTTAGAGAATAAGTGACTGTCATTGAAAGCGAGCTGCCGGGATTGTGATAGAGCCCTTTGGAAGAAACCTATGTCCAAGCATAGGCATTTCCTAGTGTCAAATGATATTTCTGCTTGTAAATAAACTTGTGGTTTGAAAAGCAGATAAACCTATTGCATGAATTAATGACAAGTTGATGTGACGTAACCTGTGCGCTAGGATTACTCATTGGAACATTATACCGAAAGGTGTAAACTATAGATATACCTTTTTTTAAAAGTTACGTATGTTTGTGAGAAGAAATCATAATGTGGCACTGAATATTACTACGCTTTCTCAAATAAATAAGTATTTTACGAGTTGGTTATATATAGCTGGTAACTTTTATAATTGTGGTCATGCAAATATTAATAACGGTTAGACATACTTGCAAAAAGAAAAAGATTGTGTGTATTGATTTACATACATGTACATATTCATTAATAATTGATCCTTACCAAAAAGGGATCAAACAAATGCAAAACTTATTTCATAAATATACGTGCTGTGTCATTAAATATCGATCAGAGCTTCTTTATTGCACAGAATAAAATAGAAAAATTTCCTGTAATATTATCCTAACAAAATTTACGTTTTCAAAGACATAGAACGTTGATACCTATAAAAGAAATAAACAGCGGACTTTCTCTTAATCTCCACATTTATTTGAATAAGAGTAATGACCTCTCTTCTTCGAGGTACCTTACGCTATTAAAATTAATGATTGTACTCGTACTTTCTTTTAATTGGAATAATTTTTATTTCCATATAATATGACCGTTAGTTAAAGTTATTTGATGCGAACAAATACGGTTACCTAATAATGTCTCTATCGATCGAATTTCGAAATTTAAACTATTTTTCAGGTTATTTAGTGTTCTTTCAATATACAGATTTCAAATTGATTTTCTTTGAAGTTTCGTTATTTGATTTAGTAGCAGGATACCAGCGAGAGTTAATACAACGGTATTTGGAAGCAACTGACGCAAGTTACAGATTACTTTTATGGGTTTAATTTAACTTACTGCTTTGAACAAAGTAGGGCAGTTTTCATCATAATGAGAAAAAAGGTTATAAGCAGGTAGACGACGGCTGTGTTATTTTTGTATACTACCTACGAGTATACAATCAACCTCTGCGTGCATAAGTTCAACTAATTACTTTTAAACTAATCGATTTGATTTGAACGAAACAAAACAATTTCGATTCCATATTAATTAGAGTTCTAAATAAAGGTGTCCTCGTTACAGAGAATGTCTTTGTTTTCAACTTTCGAACGACACAACAACGTGACCAAAAGAGCTAAATTTGCAGTTTCATTAGTTCTGTTTGTCTGAGGTTTTAATAAAAGTTACTGAATTTAAAGAATCTCTTCGGTTTTGTTGATGAATGGATGTATGGAGCAAGAGAACAATACTGGCATAACTTGCGGCGCCGGATCAAGCTGTGTGATTAAGAGCAATTACAACATGCAGCGCTGGGAAAGATCAGGTGTGTAACGAATTCAATTCGTGAAGGTTATTGCTGCGGCAGTCTTTGAGGTTAAAGAACGTTAAAAACCGATTGTAAACTAACTCACGAGTGACTTTATATTGACCACAAAAAGATCACAAAGAGAAACTACTTTACATTCCGAACGAGTCGAGTTCCAGCGCATTCTTCGGCCAAAAGTTTTGTACACATTCTTTCGATTTCAACCAGAATGGGTTGAATTAGAGCGGTCTCTACGAACTCACCGTTGGAGGCAAAATATTCGTCTTTATCCAAAAGTTCATGCTGGAAGCCATACGCGGGCAGCCAGGCATGCGAGCCAGGGGGCTCGGGCCAGTCCGAGATATGGACCTCCTCCATGTCGGCATGAACAACAAACAACACTGCACTCCGAATCACACTATAGCACAAACATGCATGGAGTACCTCGTCGTACGTCCATCAGGCGTATTCGGGTCGTTGATGTGGCATAAAGCCGCGAGACATGCGTCTGCGACGGGACGCGGCGGCGGACTGGCGCGCGCGCCGGCGGTGCGGTGGCGGGGGCTGATGGCTGATCTCTCCACTATCTAACTGCAGCCGGCAAAAAAACGCAGACACCAACCCGATGCGACGGCTCTCAACCAGGCGGAAACATAACGAGAACTAGGCCCACTGGCTCTAAACTAGTTGTAAACAAGACGCGGCCATATTTATAAACAATCGGGAACATAGGTAGTAGAACACACGATGATGTTAAGTAAAGCACTTATGTCGTTCTTTAACAGTAAAGTTCCTACAATTATCATAGTTTATTAAGTGAAACAGGCTAAAATTAATTGTGTCTTGGAACGTTGCGTGATCATATACTTGGACGACTCTACATTTTTCTCAGACATTTTATAATTACCTGTCACTGTCATAAAATCACTCAAAACTATTTCAATTCGAAGTTAACGAGACAAAAGAAATTCATCAAATTAAAAATGCTTGAGTTAAAACCACATGAATTGCTATTGTTTTATTTTATAGTAACAACTAAGTATTTTATCTATGATTTTCAGCATAATTTCTAAATATTTTGTTTATACAGAGCTACGCGATAATTGCTTTAAAAACATTTTTTGTTACCTTTGAATAAAATTAATAGCTTTAAATATTATTTGTGTACAACTGTATCACGTTAACTTGTCTTGTCTAAATATCAAAATCACTATGAAATACAAAACTTTAACTTATTAACGAATGCCACTGTTCTACAACTCCTGTGTCAAAATAGAAGATACAACAAACATCGTTGAGGCGGAATCATCAATTGGAGATCTAATATGGCATTGTCGAAAATTCTTGACGTTTTAAATTCCTTTTGATTCGAGTTTATTGCTTTACTATTTCAACCAACATGTTGACATTCTCTGAGATTTGGAAGAATGTATTTCAAGAATGTGTAGTGATTGAAAAATTTAAAACCATTTCCAAAATTACCTACTTTCGGATATCAGAAGGTATACATAAAAATTTACAAAACGTTTGGATAAATAAAAATTTGTTAGGTTTACAAAAAGCATATTTTACATAATCTAACGATTAATTCGTGAATAGAATTAACTTTCCATAACAATTAGGTACTTATGTTGTTCGCTTTAGGCTAACAAGGAATTCCAACTTTATTAATTATTGTACTTTCATCCGACTGTCGGAAGGAGGGTAAGTATTTCGAGCGTATTTCATTAGCAAAATAAAGCAATCTTATTGGTGGAGATTTCCTAATACATCGCCGGGCTTTGCGCACAGCTTTGCTGCATAATGCAGTTTTAAAACATATATTATTCTAGTACAATAAAAACCTTTTAATATAAGTATTCAAAAGACACAAATCACGAAAATATGATTATTTTTATCGAAGAAATAACTAACAACACAGGGGTGAGGACCGGTGATCTTCAATACCGGATTTTGCTTTGACATTTCAGTCACGAGCTCTACACAAAGATATAATCGATCGAAAAATTATTTGTATGATATCTAGTAAAATATTTGGTTAAGTTTTTGAGTAATATAAAAACAGATTATTGATTAAGTATTTAGGTTTACCAACTTTAAAAGTACATACGACAGATTCTCTTAAGATCTGAAAACTTGGTCAGTCATCAGTGAGCAATCCTGGAAAAAATGTGTAGATATTGTTTTGCACAACTGTCACTGTTGGCTCAAGGTGTACCTATGTGTTTTCATTGCTTGAAAAATAAATGACAGTCTGAATGAAAATGGAGTAAGTATTAAAAATTTATATGATGTTTGTGTATATCTGAACGACTGCAACAAACCTACTGTAATTGAAAATGTTTATTAAATTTTGAGTAACATAGACTATTGTGTTCATTATTAAATGATCATTAAATTTTATGTTTAGTATTTGCAAAGTGACCACTAACCACGATATTGGAAAAAGATGGAGTTATTCTCTGAAAGCTTTAATTCCTATGCAGCCATAGAGTATGATGCAAAAAATCCTCCGACATTAGAAACCGTATTTGAAAGTCCATCATAAATCCAACATCAATCTTCAAACCATGGGATTTGTGACGTACCATCGACTATCCATTACTGTCTGTCAAACGATGAAGTGTCATGTTGACATAAGCTACAAAGAGTGCATTTTGGTCACGGTTGGTATCGTAAGCTATATTTCGCCTTCGATAGGTACAAAGAGAGTTTAAAATGCTAAACTATAGTTTGCAACAGCAAGATTGATCGATAAATAAATACACTCCGCCAGTATATGAGTAGTAAAAAGATTTAACTAACAATTATGAAGGTTGTTTTGAAAACATTGCTGAAAAATCACCATGTCTAGTGCCACTGGCACGATGCCAACACAAGTACATAATGCCACAATTATATGAATCCTGTTGAGTAGTATATAAGAAAGGTTACAATTCCTAATTTTCCCTTCTTGGTGCGAAAGTTAGAAGAGCTTAATTTATATTTAAGCAAACTATTTATTTACATACTCTAGAATAATGTTACATGAACATACTCGTACATTTCAAAGACACACAGAAGCATAATTTATAAGTCACACAAATATTCGTCCATAACAGTCCTTGGATCCTTAGCTTACCTGGTAGACCTACCATTGTCATCATAAGGGATATGGTATATGAGTACAAATATAACCCAAAGGTGCTACGCATATTTCGGCCGCCACTAATCGGCCACGCGAGGTGGCAAAGCCGAATGAGTCGTTGAATTTTTGGGACGAAAGCAGCACAACCATTGCCATTCGAGTTTAGGCGAGACAAGCCCGATGTGACGATCGGATCGTCAGAAGCCGAACAGGAGTAGAACTTCAATAAATACTGCCAAGTCGAATGTGCCAGCCCGAACACGGACGTAGCGCCTCTCGCATACAATGAAGCCTATGGGTAACCGTTTCCAATTACTAAGCATTTAGATCCGCTAAGATGTACAATTAATTAAAAAAAAACAATACCTAATAAAGATCACACAGTGTAGAAAAAATACAAAAATAGAAGTGAAAAGTATGAAATTCACATGCTTACTAGCTTTATGAATGCGTTGCTAAACATAGGCCCCTAGTAAATATTACACGTGATCTCCCACGACTAACTACGGCTACGTAGCTAAGCTGTTTCGTAGACCACTGATCACCGTTACCTAACTATTTATCAAGAGCTGTTAAGTAATAGAGATGGTTAAGAGAAAAAATGCTATGCCGACCTCGGAGTTTATAAAACACATTTAAGGAAATATCCTGTATTTTAATGCCTTCTGCTGAGGATTCTGAGTGTTTAGAAAATCTAATAGAACTTGCCAATAATACCTAATGTTTCTATTAGTTCTGGCAAAGATGTTGCGTTCATCACACGTGTGTTCCTTACCGGGATTCGAGTCCCTTGGCTGGACAGTCTAGAAAGATTTGGAACTTCTAAATGAATGGTTGATCAGCTGTTTTATTGGCTTTTTCTTTTTTCATGTTTTTGTTATAATGTTATCACGAGAGGGCATTACTACAGCGGTTATTATCGAACAAGTATTAATATTCAATTTTTTTTTAAATTATGTTTTCTTGAACGTCTAGCGACAAAGACGCCATCTGAACTAAGATTTTGTCACTATTTTGGGGACCACAAGATATCAATATCTTAAGTAAAAAAATTTTCTGTTTTAAAGTAAAATCTTTTTACGCTTCATCATGACAGGAAGAGGTTCTTGGTTGCACCTATGTTCACCGATGTGGTTTTAATAATTATGTTTGGTCCATTATTTGAAGTCAATGCCATATAAGGGATAAAACAGGAAAACAATCTCAGCGCCAAGGGTAAATTTATAAAATTGATGTAATTCCGTTAATCGACGATCTCGTAATTTATTTTATTATTTCTGAGTAGTTTCATATCGAATACGGTTTCTTATTTGAAGTACAACGTTTTCGTTCCAATGCCGTTAATGTTTCTGTTACTTGCTCTGAGGCGGCAGGTAGACGTGTTAGAAAAACTTAAGATGCACTCGGTGAAAGTCGGAAGTACCTCCAGTCCAGTTTTATGTTTTAACATTTGAATTATGTTGAAAGGTCGAACATTTTAATTTGTAACAACAAGAGCTGTAATAGATTGTTACGTGAATCTTAATTGTGTTTATGTTTTTGTTTTTTTTGCTGGAGAGGTTTGATACACGCCAGTAGGGAATGTTCTGTGTTACCAAATTTAAAATCTTTGAAAGAGTTGAAACATTTCATGTTGCTCCAGCTACTTACACAAAAGATTATTTAGGGCGAGTGTGACTTGATTTTAAATCCATAAATTAATCCTGAATTTATTAATATATAGAATTAAAGATCGAACTAAAGGTAGAAAGAGAAAAAATTGCTGCTAACAAAAATTACTCAGCCCGTATTTTGTTCTCGATAATTTTTTCGTATTATCTGCTTGATACAGTTCCCACTATAAGTTTCCATTATAATGCACGTAACTAAAAGCAAATTTATGTATATATTCTTAATTTCGGCAAAAACATTTCGTTGTTACAATGCAGTTAACTCTACAACTACAACAAAATAACAGAAACAATATACACCAGTCTATTTACAAACAGACTAGTCGAAATACGCACAATCGGTAACACATGAGCCCTCCGTTTTGGCGGGAATCCAGAGTAGTAGGTAAAAATAACTCGCAAGTTTACGCGCCACTTCTCACGTCAATCAAAGCAAAATATTGCAGATTAAATAAAATTTTATGCGTAAACTATCTAATCTGTGTATTATTTATGATTTTTTATACATACCTTTTGTTTGGTATATGTTAAAAGTTTAAAAGTGCGCCCTACTTTGAGTGAACTTAATTTTCATGGAGTTTTATGATAAAAAATACGTTTGAGTGAAAATTTCCACTCGATCAATATGTCGTTTTGCAAATCATGTGCATTATCACCCGCTCTATCCATTCTGTGGGAATTTATAGGCAAAATACCGGTTTGTTTTTCTTTTTTACACTGTAAGTTTAGATACAAATAAATATGCCATCGTTCAACCCAACTACGGCTAAAACTTAGAAACATTTGAATTCTTGAAGAGTTTCATCAAAATATTGATATTAATTAGAATTAGTGCCATCTAGATGGAACTGAATACAACAGTATTTCTCGAGCATTATTAAAGGGCCTTTGATATTTTTGTTTTACGATGCCCTGTCCTGTACCTCTACCTATACCAGCTAAGACAGGGTTGTAGATCAAGCAATCATTTTTTAAAAATGTGCACATAGTCAAATTATTGCAACAGCAAAGAATTTACAGAATTAAGAATTTTTATTGCATTTAGCTGTGAGATCGCAGCTGTTATCAAGGGTTTTGTTTTATCTTCTTAAGTAAATGTACATATCTCGCGTATCGGAAGCTATCTCTGCGTAAGAGAGAGATATATTGTTCTGTGAGATTAATAATATATTTTCGACCTTCAAACTATTGTAATCTTCCAAAATAAAACACAAAGACCAGTGTTCACGGTTTGTCTTGCATAACTTCTGTTTTCCCTCGACTACATATAGCGAAGCCAGATAGTGTTATTATGATTTTGACTGGTATCTTAGTTCATATGTTTGTAACTTTTTAATTACTTATCATAATTTGACAAATCGTATCTTTAGAAACACTCCGATTCTCCCTTGTTTATGTAATCGTCGATATTTGGATAAAAGCAAAATTGGACAGGTTCCGATGTTGGCTACCAAACTACAAATCTAAAGATGTTAATATTTATATATCAAAATCTACTAGTATAGTTAGATTAAAAACGTGGACGTACACAATATATACAAACTATTCAATCCGCTTATAAGAACCCAGCTGACGTTTTTATCTAGAAGTACAATCGGCCTGGATATGGTCTATCACCCTGCGGGTAAAGGTCATTTGCACGCCATAAAACAGCAAGGTTGAATTTCCCTTGTAATTATATTCTGCAGGGTAACTTTGACTTAACCTTCCAGCTATTTTGCATACACAGAAAGATCTGTCAAAAATGGTAGACCACTTTCTTGGGCGACTGTACATGTTCACTAAATAGGTTTATTTATTAAAAAGGTATACCAACAGCATTATACGTATTATCGGATAACATTGGGCATGTACATACTATATTATTCTTATGTATAAGCCTATTACAGGTTACACACAGCATTGTTATAAAAACTTAAGCGAGGTAAAGTAATATGGAATAATATAACTTAATATTATGAAAAACTTAACTATTCAACTTGAAAGGATCGAATAAATCGTTAAAAATATCCAGCTCTGGGTATTTAGATGTTATTTGGTTATATTTATTACGTTATTACGAGGAGGGGATATGGAATATTTTGGTTACACGTAATCTGGGGTATTTAAAGGGTACTGATAGACTAACTTTATTTCTCCATCGAGCGTCCCAACCCCCGCTGTCGCCCTGGGCAGTGCCACCGTTGCCAGCTCTATGGCCACGCAGCGGCTAACTGCTCAGCTCCTCCCAGGTGCGTTAAGTGCCTGGATCCTCACACATTACAAAGGAGTGCACTCGCACCCTTAATCCACTTCCCCCCCTGCATGTGTGCTGTGCGGCCAAACCGGCCACACAACAAACTACAGGGGTTGTTCGCGCACTCCGCGCTCCTCCGTTAAGAGAGTCGCGCCTAAATCTGTGCCGTCGCTCACTCCCACCAACTTCCCGCCGCTGCGCAACCGGGCTCCCCCGGAAGCAAAGACCGTGCAGCCGACGCCTACTCCGGCTCTCTCCTGGAGACAGCGTCCGGCCGCTCCAACTTCCCTACTTATCCCAGCTCCCGTAGCTCCTCGAGGCCCGCGTCCCACTCCATCGTCTTCGCCTCAGTCGTCGTTGGCTGAGGACATGAAGACCGTGTTCGACGTTATCCAAAACGTCGGTATTAGGGAAATCGCCGTACTCGCACGCAAACTGCGAGTCACCCTCTCGCTCTCCTCAAGAGCGTCTATTAGAGTTAGCCAAGCATCACTCGCTACTTAGTTCTTTATAAATTCTATAATTAGTATAAATTCTCTAAATCATCCAGTCGTGTCAAACCCAAGGGTGTGATTTAACGCTCGTAGCCTTAGTTCTAACCTTCCTGAGCTCAAATTATTCGATCAGAACAATAAGCCAGACTTACTGCTTCTCCAAGAGACGTGGCTCACTCCAAACCGCTCCAGGGGTTTGCTATTCCCAATCACGCGCTCACTCGTAACGATAGGCCCAACGCCGACGGTCACGGCGGCACAGCTATTTACTATAAAACAGGTTTCCATTGCTCTCCCCTCCCTACCCCTCCTCTCCTCAACATGGAGGCCACTGTGTGTAGATTAGCTATGACTGGTCATCCGACCGTCATCATAGCTTCAATCTACATACCTAATGGCACCAGACCTATCCGCAGCGGCTTTGAGGCCATTCTCGCCCTCGGCCGTTCAGTCATTATGTTCGGAGATTTTAACTCTAAACATACTGACTGGACGTGCTTATCGACCACAACAGCGGTATCGCTCTCCTCGACATCACTGAGCAACTCGCCTTAGACGTCATCTCTCCCGTCACTCCCACTCATTATCCCGACAACCCGAACCATTCTCCCGACATCCTCGATTTCGCAATAGTAAAGCATTGGTTGATCTTGATCTCAGGTCTATCGAACCGCTCGATGACCTAGGCTCTGATCACCGCCCCGTTTCCCTCATGCTAGGATCGCCCAACGTTAACGACACCTCTCCTAAGACCTTTACGAACTGGAAAGGTTTTAAAAATACGTTAGCTTCAGCCTTAGAGGCCCCGAACTCTCCGCTCGCGATCTCGCCCGGGTCTGTAGATAGCCCGGACAAAATAGATTTATTAGTCGATTCCCTCACTGATACTATCAACTCAGCCATCAGTGATAACGTAAAGGTTCCTAAACAAGGCAAACCCACGCTTCCCTTAGCCATTAGGAATCTTATCAAAATTAAGAACGCGGCTCTCCGGAGTGCCAAGAAATATCCCACGCTCGCCAATAGATCAGCTGCGAATCAGCTTCAACCTAAAGTTGGGTCTTGCCTCGCAAAATTCCGAGACGCTCAGATGAACGATCTCATGAAAAATATGTTCCCGTCCCACCAAGCATATTACAGTATGGCCCGAGCCTTACGCGTAGACGCCGCCTCTCACGTTCCTCCTCTCACTCGTCCCGATGGCACTACCGCCTTTTAAGGCGAAGAGAAAGCCGAATGCTTCGCCGACAGCATTGGCTCACAATGCTCGCCCAGCACGCAACCCGCGGATCCCACCCACATCCAGGCGGTGGAGGACGAAGTCCTCCGCAGGGACTCTCTCCCCATCATCGCCGACCCCGTCACAGTATCTAATGATGAAATCTCGCTTCTCATCTGTTTCCAACGGATGGCGAACCTCTCATTATTCCCCATCAGTTCGGCTTTTGCGCTAAGCACTCCTGCCCTCAGCAAGTCCATTGAATCATACATACTCGACGGCTTCTACCCGTGGCGTTTTAAAACGGTCACAGTTTTCATTGACGTTGCCAAGGCTTTCGATAAAGTCTGGCACAGCGGTCTCGCCTAGTTAGCATAATCACGTCGTTTCTCAAAGACCGCACGTTTCGTTTCAAACATGAAGGCACGCTTTCTGCGCCTTGTCCCATAAAGGCTGGAGTCCCTCAAGCCTTAGTCCTCGCCCCTCTGTTGTACACCGTGTACACTAACGATATTCCCGTCCCACCGAAAGGCGTTGAACTCGCCCTCTTTGCCGACGACACCGCCCTTTACACCAAAGGCCTCAGTGTCCCGGGTCTCGTCACCAGACTCCAAAAGGCCGTAAACGCCCTCGGTGCATGGTTTCAAAAATGGCGCATCGATGTGAACCCAGACAAGAGTTCTGCGGTTTACTTCGACTGCAAACACCGTCGTATCGCCGATTACAATCTCCACATCTGAATGTTAGGCATTCCTATCCCCTGGAAGCGCAGTACCAAATACTTAGGCGTCACCTTAGACCAGACGCATCCGAACTGGTGGTAGAATCATGTTTTATTTGACGTCAATAAGAACAAGTAATTGTCAATGTTGAGAAATAAATATTTCATTTCATTTCACGCTTTCTTTCAAACCACACGTCGATAGAGTAACGAAACTCGCCCGTTTTTACTTAGGCCGCCTATATAGTATGTTAGGTAGAAAAAGTAAAATGTCTTTTAGAAATAAACGTACCCTTTATAAGACCTGCGTTAGACCCGTCATGACATATGCCTCGCCAATCTTTGCCCACGCCAAACTTTCCGTCTTGCACAAACTGCCGTCACAAAGAGGATTGGGGTGGGTTTTGGACTTCATAGAGTGTTTTGAGGTGCTGTTGCACTGTAGGTAGTTCAAAATCTCTTCTGCCGCAGGGCCACAAACGCACCTTGGTACGTGCGTAACGCGGACCTGCACAGAGATCTTGAACTACCTACAGTGCAACAGCACCTCAAAACACTCTGTGAAGTCCGAAACCCACCCCAATCCTCTAGTTCGAGATTCAGTCTCGTATACTACCCTTAGATTATATATCCCCTTATATACCCTTAGATAGACTTAGTCTTAGATTCGAAACTCAAAGTCTCTAGACCGAGAAACGCACACACGAACGTAGCAACGCAGCTGACGCTAGATCTCGAAGCCCTTCAGGCCGCAACTTCTAATTCTAACGTAAATTCGAATTAATTCAATTTTTATTTTTATTTTGAGCACCTTCAGTGCTATGTATTCACCTTCAGTGCTTTGAGCACCTTCATGCTATGTAATCCCAGCGGGTTACCCATTCTGGGGCCCGCTAGCGCGCCCACTTTCTCCAATTGGTCGTCGCTCAGATGAAGGCTGTGTGGCAAAAAATTGCACGACTCAGGGGGGTAGGTGGGTAGTGGCTCTGGTAGGCTCGGAGCGTGTCCCACATAACTCCGAACTGCTCTCTTCGTGGAGGGGAACAAAAAAAAACAAAAACTAACTTTATTAAGAATTGGTTGACCTAAAATGGTTTATTTACACACAACACAACAACACAGGACATATCAAATCATCAAAAATAATCATCTCAAGAGTTCTCATCATCTCTCCCCTCCACTTCACCCCTACGGGAGATTAGGTTTCCAAAATACCGCGTGAATGTAAAACTTTTTAAGTCCACTGGTTTACAGAGTCGGTTATCTAAGAAGAGATTAGTAGAGACAGAAAATATTTGAATTATTCGTCTCACCAAAAAGATATTGAATATTTCAATTTCTTTATAGGTATAAGATATACCTACAAAGTAGGTAAATATCTAAAATATCTCGATTCTTATAAAAATATAATTATCATACTTGGACCACACCTACTAAGTCAATAAATAAGTTAATTATACAGTTAATTAAGTTATTAAATCTTTTGTTAAGTTTTATTCCAAAATTACGTAAATAAGCACCTTTCTCTTATCAAAAACAAAGATATTACATCTGAAACAATAAGATACCGATGACATTATGATTGCAATAAAAAATGATTTTCAATATGATAAATTAAATTGGATTTGAGCGCCTACTTTGGGACATCACGAAGTGGCGATGGACAGTGTGACGTGGCGTTATAAAACGACTTCTTACCTAACAAACTATCTGATGGATGGACTAAAAGACTTTCTTGTAATTTTGATTTACTTGGACTCATATTAAGCAATTGAGCCAAATTAAACGTATTTTTAAACAAGGGAATGTTAGAACGCCAGAAATGATAATGCCTTATTAAAAATACCCGAGACTAAAATACCCGAATTGAAAATACCGAACGGTTAAAATTCCAAACCCAGCCGGAAGCCGATGCCAAACGAAAAGACTTACTTAAGATTTGGGACAGATTTCATTCCTGGCATTTCGACGGATACTGCCACGGAAAGAAAAAAAGGTACCCAAAGAGTTCATAGCATAATATGGATCAAGTTAGTTTTGTTTGTAGTAGTGCATATCCAGAAACGAAAACTGTGATAAAATTTTAAACGGAAAGTAAAAAAACAAGCATTTTTCATTTATTAATAGATATCAAATTAACAAAGAAAGAACAAAAAAGCTGGATATGAACTTGATTCTGATTAAGCCAATAAAAATTGGAAAATCAAATTGATTTCTTTGATGGTTTAGCTTTATGAATCGGGAAGGTAGGAAGAAAAGGGAAGGAAGACGAATAAGATACTATGGCTGCCATTACAGCTTTCAAAAATGTTCAGTGTTAAATATATAAAATTCAGGTATGTTTTGCAGAATATTGTTAGTTTTCCTTAGATACTAGATAGAGTGTGGTGGGCTCATTTTTGCTGTGAGACAAAGACGGTGAATAAAAATCGAGTTTTACAATGATTGAAAAAAAATATGCACATCAGAGCGCTAGAGAATGTCATATCAACCCATTTAATGCATTTTATATTTCGAAATTGTAGTGTAAGGTAAATAAAAAAAAAATGATTTTTTTAATAATAAGATATTTTCTATTCGGGTATTTTGCTCTCAGGCATTTTAAATAAAGGAATTATGATTTCTGGTATTCTCATATGTTACATATTAAACATATGTTTGTTTGTCTACATGTATCTAATCGATAAACTAAGAAAGTACCGAAACAATCATAAAAAGTCTTTCACCAACAGGAAACTACCTGGTCCAAAAGTAATAATATAATAATAATAAATACCCAGACAAATTCACCACCTAAATGGAGCCAAAGTAATTACAGCTTGTGTTATAGATGACCTCACATTGGACTATGGTAGAATCCAGAATAATACATAAATATAATATCATAAATATCAACAACTATGACCCGAGAACAAACATCTGTGTATGACACACTAATGAATTCTACGACCAGGACTTTTCGAAGATGGGACCTCCGCCGCATGAGGCAGGGCTGTCTTAAGTAAAAGTTTTAGGAAAAGTAACATAGGCTTTATTCTCTCTATTTTCTTCACATACTTATTGGAAAGGATTTACAAAAAATTATTAACTTACCTACTCTAAGCAAAATTTTAAGGACTCAGTGATCTGTTTACGTAAATTAAGAGCTAAATTATCCTCTCCATTTATAACTGTGTAACTGTCATATTATTATAAAAATATTATTAATTATACAGGGTAACTTTTTAGTCACTTCCCAGATTTGGTGTTCACGATCTATTAGTAAAACTAAACTTGAAAAAAACCATAGTTCGAAAAACGAAAACATTTTGGAAAGATGATGGTCAAACTCATTATGGGATTTTGACTTGCTAATGGTCAGTAGTACGCATGAAAGATTAACTCATGAGTAACCTTTTCCCCCTTACACTTCCCTAATTTTAAATCTAAAAATCTTGTAAAAAAATAATAAATAATTTGAGAAAAATCAGTCATAAGTTACCATGTTGTTTTCTATTGAATGTATCAATGTCAATGTCAAAAAAAGTAACAAAACGATGTCGAATGAACCCACAAGTGATGGACGTTATTGGCCGATTAGTTTTGACAGTCAATCAACAGTCTGTCAGTTCTTTTTTGAATGAATTAACTAGAGTGAATCCCAAAAAAAAATCGGGTAAAAGATAATAATATAATATATTTTAGAAAAACATCTTACAATGGTAGGAAGGTCTATATTGAAACTAATGATCGTATGATAATCTATATTTATTGGACTTTAATTTGATATACTGACTATTAGTAGGTCATTTTTTGTACTATCTACTTTAATACAAAGTGCATTATCTGCGGCATCGATTTAGTATGGGAAGCTCATAATTTTTTTTTTCATTTTTCAACCCTTGTTTCGTCGAACAATCAAATAAGTACCTGTAAGTTTCAATTTTCGACAAACATTCAGGTTCTCCGCAATCCAAACAGTTTTCATCTCCAGTAATCTTCGTTACACAATCACAGTCAACAACACAATTTTCACTAACGGTTATCTTTTTAAAAGCATTCTAAATCAACAACTGCTTAGTGTACCAACATTAGAAGGGTAGAGAAAGCAACGCTCTGCTAAACATTATCATAACTCACTAACATTTTTGCCTTATCTGTGACAGCTGTCAACAGGAATAATAAAATATCTTTGAGAACAATAGATAGCTGAAACCACGGTTTTATCTGATAATGTTGTTAAGAATTCTCGTCTTCTTTGTTTCTTGGTTTATGGGATACCCTAACTAAATAAAACATATTGATTGATGACTGTTTAAAAGCGGATACGAAAAAAAAAAAGGAAAGACGGGAAGAAGTACTTTAAAACTTGTCTTCAAAATATCTATATACTTAGTTGGCTAAATTAATTGCTTTTGACCTTAATCATTGCGTAATCATCTCATTTTCAATCAATATATACCTGTACAGAGCGTTACAGTGGGTTCACTGAAATGGAAATGTCGTAATCAAACATTTGCTCTC
The DNA here is from genome assembly GCA_923062675.1 of Marasmarcha lunaedactyla. Lineage (NCBI taxonomy): Eukaryota > Metazoa > Arthropoda > Insecta > Lepidoptera > Pterophoridae > Marasmarcha > Marasmarcha lunaedactyla. The sequence continues at coordinate 5,714,576 of OV281342.1, read as the reverse complement.
AGCTTGGATGCCGTCGACTGATGACACACGTGGAGGGTTAAGTTTGATGGTGTTGATGACACGTGTCAATATAACGAGATGAAGTTACGCATTTATTTATTTTATTTGTTCTTCAAATACTAAATAAATAGAATTCAAAAAGAAAATAATACAAATTAAATGACAAACAGAAATATAAGTGTCAGATAGTTACGTAATAAAATTCAATTGCAATAAAAAGAAAAAAAATAACAATAAGAAGTCTAAATCTTAAACAAACTAAAATTTATTTAAAATATCAAATTAAGCTTATTAAATATAAAAAGAAAACATGTCAAAGCGAAAAGCAAACAACACAATAGTCTAAACAGACCAGTGAAAATAAAAAAAAGTGCGATCGAAAACATTGAGTACATTACGCCCTGATTACGTAACTGTTTACAAATTAACTTTTTAAAAAGTATTTACTTAGTTTTTGAAGAGCTGGCTGTTTATTTGACGTAAAGACCTGACCTTAGAGGAACATGAAAAACATAACATAAAGAAGAGCCAGCCTTATTTATAATTATAATCAAAACATTATTTCTCTACTTCACTCAACCTCAATGGAGTAAAGAATTGCTGCGTTGCGTTTGCCGATTACAGCGCTCATATATCCGATCCGATTGCCCGTGAGCGCGCTAACAGCGATATCGATAGGTCACCAATGACGTCACAAACGCCGCCATCTTCCCGCTCACAGTGCCCAAGCTACGGAGCATGGTCGCTGTGAGCGGCCTGTCAATACTGACACATGACGTTACTTTGTTGATGTTTTTATTAGTCGATTAAAGATTTTAAAAGCTTGCTTATTAATTTTCTTTTGTAATAATATGAAAAAATGGCTCTGCTTCATTCAGGGTCAAAGATCTTAATGAAATTATAACTTTAGACTTAATCGACGAACAATCAGAATGTTAGCGCGCTATTTACCGTTCCGATTGCAATAGCACTAATATCACTTTTAGCGCGCTCAAACGAATCGGAACGGTTTTGAGTTTGTGTTTTGACCAATTTAGATAACTATGCTACGTTCCGTTTGCCGATTACAGCACTCACAGCGCTAAAAGTGCTCAAATTGGTCCTTCAAAATACCGAAAAAAAATATTTAAAAATTACTTATGTACCAAATTTGTAAAATTCCTTACATAAGGTTGAGTGGAGCAAATTTCGAGTAAAGACAAAATAAACCTGGTTTGGCAATTTAATATACGATAGTCTATAAACATAATTAATTTTCATAACTTTCTTTCCTCAGCTAAAGCTCATAAAGGTCGAGCAACTACAGGGTCAAGCCAACAAGATGTATGTTAAACGTCACGTTATATTTTATTTCGGACATGGGCAGCAGCCCTATTATTATTTACTTCGGTGTTCAAATGCCATTCCCTGCCTAACTAGATAACCAAATTACTGAGTGGCACTCGTTTAGTTTATTTGTTGTATTTTTGTTGTAGATCTGATGCTCTAGTTCGCTTGGTCACTTCGTACTGTTCATTTTTAAGTGTTATTAAACTCTACATATTACAAATTACACGCAATATAGGCATAAAACATTATTGTACGTTATCAAATGACAGTTTATACCTTTCTACTAATATTTATGGATTTAATTTTAATAATATTTAACTTATCAGTTCACACGTGAACATTTAACATTATGCAGTCAATCGTGATGAGAGTTTTGATGAAATCCAAAGTCGAACACATAAAAGAATCACAATCAGACTGCACTTCAGAATATTTCAGTTTTAAATGTAAAACTTACGCCTTTTACTGATAAAACGTAAATATAAATCGTTAATATACTGCATTTATTTATGTAGGTATATATAACATTGCGTCAGTTTGATGCGCTCCGGAGGCTCAATCATGTCAATACCTACTTCACTAACCCATCTAAGTAAACCATTGAACCGAAGAAAAATAAGCATTGAGGTTAGCAGTTAACGGTAGCTGGCCGGCAGCAGTACGTACTTACAATTACTATCAGGTTTCATGGTTTTCCATGGAAACATCGTTTTAAAACTTCCTCACGCAATATAAAAGTACCACGCATTTTTATAATATCTAAGTAATTCGAGATTCTCAAATAAAAAATAAAGACACGTACATATTTTTCATTTATACTTGAAATACTTATATTTGAAGAAATTCGGCATTTTATTACTATGAGTATATCTAAAACTTAGAAATTTTCGAAAATTTTTAAATTTCAAATACAATCTTCATTAGAAATAATTACTATTAGAAAAAAAAAATAACATACTGTTATAATTAAAATTCAAACATTACAAAAGAGAAATGAAAAGAAGATAATTACTTAATTTAAGTTTCAAAAAGCCTATTTATATTGGTTACACACGCTTTTCTCATGTCTTTATTTTGTCAAATTTCTTCCTTTACATTCGAACCCCCCACAGTAGGTGCCGTGGCCCGTAGGTCGATCGCAACTCTAAACTACTCGCTTTCATCAAAATATTTACTAAAATAACATTTCGAGACAGTGTCGCTAGTTTGAAGCAGATTATGTAAAAATATGAGCTAAAGCAATTTCTGCTTCATTGCTGCGCAGAACACACCTAATCTCTCTATTCCACTGCGGGCTAAGGTACTATGTCAGAGTTATTTAAAGTGCCGTGTTTCAGATTCAGATTTGCGGGGTCTTAAGATCATAGAAATATAAATAACTGGATTTTGTGCGCGGCTTCGCTCACGTATTCCTTGTGGCCAGTATGTTTTCTGGTTGTAAAATAACCTTTGAAGAAAATCTTAAAAACCATGCAGAACAATATAATATCCAAAAACAGCATTTTTTTCTGAACTCGATAGCTGTTAGAAGTATTAGACAAATCAAATTAAATATTATAATTAATATTGACGCGAATATTTGAAGTTCATATACTTCTATAGATGACAACTAATATGTTTTGGGCCCTCGATACTGTTGAGAAACCGACGTACAGCTGACTGTATGAGACGCAGGTAGTGCCCAAACGAATTCCAGGCTTTGGCTTCAGGACTCATTGATTATTAACATAATTTGGATTTGTGTAATTAAAACGGTATCTAGATTAATCTGCACCGGAAAGAATTGTGGCTTTCAGAAAGAAGAATATTTCTTCTTACCTTTATGCTTAGCCGATATTTAAGTAACCAGCCGAATAAAATAATATCAAACACAATACATAACGTGACGAAAACAATCAAAAAGAATTCCGTAAAATCATATAGTTATAAAACCAAACTTATATATATGAAACGTTTCAATTAAAAAAACGAGACAGAAAACAGTTTGAATCGACAAACGAATACAAACGTGTAACAAACCAAACCTAAAGTGAAACTACGAAAAAATCTAAAAGAAAATTCATAAACTTATTATATTTTCCGTAATCGTTAAGAGATTCGTAAGTGCGCAGTCAGTCAGCACTAATTTACAGTTTACCAAGCAAAGCACCGTAAGTATTTGATAATATAAAACGAAACTAAAACAATACCCAGAAATAAATAAATCTTTTCTTCAGTTTTCACGATTCATTATATTAAATAAAACACTTTTGAACCAGATTTTTATCGCGTTAAAAGTGTTTTTTTAATATAATGAACTAGCGACCCGGCCGCCCCGGCTTCGCACGGGTCTATGTCATTACATTTTAAATCTGTAATATCTTCGAAAATATTCATTTAAATTACACGCTGTAAAGGGCCATATTTATCTATATTACATGCACAATGTATTTAAGATACTTAATTGAATAAGGATAAATGCTGTATTGCTTAAAATCGTTTCGTTAATAAGTAAAGTAAAGGATAATAAATGGTTATTATGGGTTACCCCTAAGAGTAGACATATACCGCCGCGGACTTCTTTGTAGACCTTTTTTAAGGTGTACAATACTGTGGCACATTATTTTGATCTATCTAGTATGGTTCAGCCAGCGTTTGCGATATAAGCGCCAAAAAATGTGTTTATTTACGACATCACATTAGAAACCTCTAAGATTAACAATGTTCCTCTACTATATTATGCATGTATATACCTTGCTCTTGAATCACTCTATTTAAAAAAAAACCGCATCAAAATCCGTTGCGTAGTTGTAAAGATCTAAGCATACATAGGGACAGACATACAGTGGGAACCGACTTTGTTTTATACTATGTAGTGATTAGAATTAGAAATAGTTTTACATTTTAAAGACTCGACGTTTTGATATCTGTACCGACACGGTGGTCACGAGTGACCGTAGTTAGAAAATTATAAGAAAATAATAAGAAAATTATAAAACAAAAGGAATAGGTATACCAAAAAGGAAACCAAACAAATGTTTATAAGGAATTTAACCTATTCGTTTTAATTTGGAGGTTCACAATTGAATTTCGAAAATTGAAGAGAAAAAATAAAAGAAAAGTAAAAAAGCAGCATAAACAAGCAAAATTATTGTTTAACAATGAATAATTTAACAATGAACCATAAAAATATAATTTAATGAAATGATCGTGAATGAATAGTAAATCTTTGTTTACCAGAATACTGATTTTTTAACAATAGATGATGAATCATTGAGCAATGTAGCATAGAAGTATGAATAATTAATTGCTATGTTCCCTTTGTGATTTCCTTTGATCACGCATAAATTCCCAATCCCGTTAAATTTTCGGGATAAAAGTTTCCTTACATGTTACGCTAGGTTGCATTCTATCTATATACCCAAAATCATTTAAATTCGTTCAGCCGTATTTGTATGATTTCTTTACAAACATCAAAAAATACAAATATACAACCTTTCACATTTATAATATTAGTAGGTTAGTAGCAACTACAATTAAGGACATTGAGAAAAGAGAGTAGACTAAGGCGTCACACAACGAGCGAACAAATAATTTCGACAGTTGGGTGCTCCGCATTTTTGTATTCAAGCTCCTTATTTCACAAAAGGGGATAATATTTCCAGACTTTATTCAAGAAAACGTCTAACAATACATCAAAGAAACGCCCTGTCCCGAGTAGGAAACAATATACCAAAGTTCCATGCTATAATCTTTATGGTTAGAGTATAGCCCATCAAAATTTTACTGCCTATTTGTTTACTCGTTATGTAAAAGACTGACGTTACACAATCTGTGAAATGTCAAAACTTGTAACCTACAAGCACAGCACGTAGGCTGATATGTTCTGAAACTCTACGCTCTTATGCACTAGCAATAAAATACATTCCAATCTTTACCCACTGTGCGACAACGCGGCATATCACGATTATTATTGCGAATTGTTATTTATAATCATTACCCAGTCATTATTATGTGAAGTGCTTTGAGGTCCGGTTTGCTAGGATTGGCAAACCAGTAAAGTGCTTTTGATGCGTTTTTGTCCTAATATTACAAAGTAATAAAAATTAGATAACATTGAAGGTGTTCGAAAACTGAGATCAAATGAAAATAAAAATGCTATTCTACGGCATCAAATTTCTAAAACAAGAAAGTAATGAAATTTCGATTGTTTGAGTCAAGAGTTAAGAAACCTTTCCATGGGAGTTTTGGACAATAAACTGTTTAAATTGTCCATTGAATTGTAAGCTATTTCACAACTACATAAGATACTCGTCAGTCACGGCAACAACCCACTGCGGACAACCCGGGGATAAAACTCTCCAAAATAGGCTTACCGGCTCGCCTAGTTAGGATAATCGCGTCGTTTCTCAAAGACCGCACGTTTCGTTTCAAACATGAAGGCACGCTTTCCGCGCGTCATCCCATAAAGGCTGGAGTCCCTCAAGGCTCAGTCCTCGCCCCTCTGTTGTATACCGTGTACACTAACGACATTCCCATTCCGCCGAAAGACGTCGAACTCGCCCTCTTTGCCGACGACACAGCCCTTTACACCAAAGGCCAAAGTGTCCCGGGTCTCACCACCAGACTCCAAAAGGCTACAGACGCCCTCGGTGCATGGTTTCAAAAATGGCGTATCGATGTGAACCCAGACAAGAGTTCTGCGGTTTACTTCGACTGCCAACAACGTCGTGTCGCTGACAATCTGCACGTTCGAATGTTAGGTACTCCCATCCCCTGGAAGTGCACTACCAAATACTTAGGCGTCACCTTAGACCAGACGCTTTCTTTCAAGCCACACGTCGATACTTATAAGTCGATAAGTAACGAAACTTGCCCGTTTTTACTTAGGCCGCTTATATAGTATGTTAGGTAGAAAAAGTAAAATGTCGTTCAGAAACAAACGTACGCTTTATAAGGTCTGCGTTAGACCAGTCATCACATATGCCTCGCCAGTCTTTGCCCACGCCAAACCCTCCGTCCTGCACAAACTGCAGGTAGTTCAAAATCTCTTCTGCCGCAGGGCCACAGACGCACCGTGGTACGTGCGTAACGCGGACCTGCACAGAGATCTTGAACTACCTATAGTGCAACAGCACCTCAAAACACTCTCAGAATCGTTCTTCAAACGCGCCGAATCCCATCCCAATCCTCTAGTTCGAGATTCAGTCTCATATACTGCTCCTGTCTTAGATTCGAAATTCAAAGTCGCTAGACCGAGAAACGTGCACACGAACGTAGCGACGCAGCTGACGCTAGATCTCTTAGCCCTTCAGGCCGCAACTTCTAATTCTAACGTAAATTCGAATTAATTTAACTTCTTTAATATTTTTTTAATGTAACTTTAAATTTTATTTTTAATTTTTGACCCGACAGGGGGTTTTTTAGTGGGTATGGTTCTGGTAGGCGTCGGGACAAGTCCCACATAACTCGGATCGCGCGCGCGGAGTATGCGTCAGAGCATTTTTTATCCTCCTGCCCTTCCCGTGGAGGGAAACAAAAAAAAACCCGGGGATAAGTCACTCTGACGAAAGCTTTAAGCTTAATATGCATAGATATTTAAGTGGCAGTGGAGCTTTTCTTGGTAAAATCTCGTCGGGGGCGGTACACTCTTTCCTATTTTGACTGTCGTAATAATCACATTTACGTGTTTGTGTTCCGGTTGTAGGGAAGGAACAGCAGGTGCAGTTACTGGAACAAAGGCAATATCAACTGAAGCCTCCGGTCGGCCACGCATCAGTAGTCGAGATAATAATCACAATTACCAAAAATAAATAAAACATCTACAACTTAAGGACTTCATAATTCGCGTGATCGTTCGCCGGTTATGAATACTTATTTTAAAAAAAAAAATTTTTGCCACCATTTTCATTTAAACAGCAGTATAGAGATGTCTTCACGAAAACATTTTGCATCGAAAATGACAAGCACGTATGACATCATTCACGACGTGCACCAATAGAAAATGTGAATTCACATGGCGGGTGATGTCTTGTGTGGACGCTAGCTGAGTTTATTATCAAACGAATACGGTTTTGAAGAGACATGAGTAGGTATGTGAAATTTTAGTCGCACGCGCATTTAAGTAGGTTTATGTGTATTATTCAACTCGGGCAGTGTTGTGACTTTCTTGTTTTCTTCATTTATGCATTGTAATAGTTTAGAAGTAAGAGAAAATACATAACCGTCTAAAGAAGTGTTTTTATGGCACGTCGTCAGTAGTTTTATACCTTATGTACTTTTAGAGTAGCCAAATGAAAGAAGAAAATGTATGTTATGTATGTTTTATGTTTAGTAAGTAAGAAAAACAAAAATTGTGATCATAATTATTATATTTAATAAATAAAATGAATTCAAACAAATAGTGAATCATACAAAACATACCTGTCAACATATTATTAAGTCCGCTATGAAAAATAATATGAGTAGCAATTTTGAATAAGTCATTGTAATAATATGAAATGTTAATATTTAATTAGAAGAATTAAGAACACAGCCAGATAAATAACAGTGAAATCAAATTAAACTCACTTATACCCATATTGACTATGCCTCAGAATGGAAAGCAAAACAATGGCATCATAATCCACAATGTAAGCTAGACACGTGGGTATTACAGTTTTCTCTGTAGAAATTTCTCCAGTGATCGGGCCTTTAATAGGTGTTTGTTCTGTCGCCCCGTTGCGCTATTGATCACCTGCTGGTAATATAGATAGAGGCGCGTAATGTGCGTCTTAGATCACGAATATTTTTATTACATGAAAATCGCTCTGTTACAGATGGGCTCTACTTAATGTATGTCTTTCTATGTTAACTAAGTATTGTTTATCGTTGAGCGCACAGTGTTTTGACATCTTAACGCCTTTGTAACATTAAAAGTGTACTATTCCTATAGAAGTCGCCGGAGGTTCACGTTGAACGAGAGTCGCTTGTGCCTTGTTCGGTCTTTTGTAGGCGCTCCACATAATGAAGGCCGACAACACTGCAGGGGTAATTTGAAGATTAAGATTCGGGAGCGAATCTGGGCCTCAGCCAATACCCCGATAGTACATTTTACGTTTTATTCTTATTACGTACGAGAGGACTCTGCGCGATCTCACGTCCGTTACTCCGTGGTTATTTTCAGAAAAAATATATATATAAGTTATTCCATGATAATATAGCTTTGCAACGATCAAATAATGTTTTAAATCGGCCTAGTTTTTTCAGATTTACTCGCATATAAACAAATATTCAAATATCTTCCCTTATTTTAATTTTATACTATTTTGTCAGCTGAAGGAAGGTGACAATGTGTTGATCTGTAAGTCTAACATAAGGTACTAGACGACCAAGCAAATGAGGACGAACGGGCTACTTTTCAATCCAAAAACACGAAAAAACAAAAGCACTGCGAAAAAAATATACACTCAAAACTTTGGTAATATAGAAAGGTATATAGAAAGTAATAAACAAATGCTGCCATTAAATACCTTTATAAAATAATAACCGCACTGTTTTTTCTTTCCGAAATACAGTCGTATAGTTAGTTTGGTAAAAAACAACTCATGTGACATGTGACTGTAGAAAGATGTCTTATTTGATTGTCAAATTGGTCTTCGATATGTCTAGCGACTGTAATTGTCCGGAGAAACTACGTCTCCCCATAAGGTAAACAAATACGACCTTGAGAGGGTTAAAAATTAATTATGTATATTTTTCTCTGCGCTGATATGAATAAAATGTTTCTTTTGAGTACTTAAACCAAGCACCAACTTTGCAGATATAATAAAAAAATGTTGAAACTTTGAGGACCCCTTCCTTTGACCGAAACAATAGATTTATTAAACAGCTGTTTTAAATAATTTTAAAGTCTTGTTAATTTTTGTAAAAAGAAAGGAGGATTTCTTGTAAAGTTGAATAACATATTGCAACTATGTTGCTTATGGATAGTCAAGTTGTCGTGACAAAATAGCTTGATATTATCTACAGATCTTAACAAATACGTTAATTTTCGCGCGATAAAATCGGAAATGCAACCAAGAGTCCGTTTTTGTACCATTGTCAGAACCAGCTGACCCGAGACCGCCGTCGCAACACCGTTGGACCAACCACTGACCGAATTCGATAACTTCCTTGGTCGGCTATATGATGTAATTTAAAATTAGAACGGACCTACGGCGACGAAGGCATTGGTAAAAAATGTATTGTTTTTGTTAAGAATTAACAAATAGTCAAATCTTAATGCCAGTTTCCCCAAATACCGTTTCCGGTGTTTCATCGCCCGCATCCATAGCCTCTCAGCTACTTGGAATAGACCGTCGGTTTATATTGTAGAGAAAAAAGTTAAGCACCACTTTGACTGATACTGGCACGAATATGGTCTGTTTCCTTGCTATGTGAAATTACAATTAATAATTTTTTTCTTGACTGCAAATTTTAATGGTTTCAATACATTTTCGATCTAGCGGCTTTTAGCGGAAGAATGTACTATTTTTATTAATGCCTCGCTCTAGTGAAAGAGTTAAAATCTATAATTCTTAAATGAAATAAAAAACGTATGAAATATGATTGTCAGGATACTGTTATTCTAAACGCAACCGAAGAATATTAAATACCTTTACACAAGAATAACTGAAAAGTTTACTTTTTTTGTAAAAAAAAAATGGAAAACTATAACTATCAATTAACATATAACCCGTTAAAAAATGGCTATTTCATATTTATGTAAGAACCTATACAAATTGATAATAGTTACAGTTCCGTTTTATATCACACGACTCACACGATTAAATACTGAGTAAGAGCATCCTAAATAACAGACAAACAGTCAAATTGTACCCGGTGGTGAAATGGACGGTAGCTTCGCGTCACAATGGCCATTGTCCCAGGTTCAAGCCCGTTCACACAGGAAGAACGATCCATTGTATGCAAGTACTTGCACCGAATACATTGCAACCTTATCTCGTACGCTCACTTTTTTACGGTACACCATTAAATAACTATTAAAATGAGGTTCTGATGGACTTTGGTACCTTTCGTTGTTGAAGCTGACATAATATTTTTCATTCATGATGGCTTTGCCTAATATTGACGTTGTTGTGTGAACATAGCCAGTGCAGTACTACAAAATATTATAAATAAACGCAACAAGTACACAGAATTTAAGTAAATTACTCATTTTATTCTAGAAATTACTTAGACCTCCTCTGAGCATTTATTTTCATATTAAATCCCAAAACAAACACACCATCTGCATGGCCCCAGTGTAAGTAAAACTTGTGTTATGGATGACCACACAGCAAACTGGGGAAGGAGGACGGGATGCAGAATAAACATACATATGTAAATATCAACAACCATGACCCGAGAACAAATATTTCTGTTTACCATATGAATGCCCCGCCCAGGACTCGAGTCTGGGAACTCCGGCGTATGAGGCAGGGCTACTACGCACTGGCGTACATTCGGCCGACAAAACTAAGTTAACGAACTCGCGGGTCCCTTCATTATTTTCTCGTCGGAGCTGAGTGCTGGTTCGTGATATCAGTTGCACTATTTATAGAAACAATTTGGTTTACTCTAATAATAATAATAATTTATTTCGGACACTTGATCCATATAAAGAGTTAGTAACAATTTTTTTAAATTTATTTTACATTACATTGTAGGTGGCAACTATTCCAATGTTTTAATAAAGAGCTATCTAACTTTTCCTTTAATACTAGTAGAGTACTGTTGGAGCTGTCGCAGGTCCTGCGCATCAGTGAGGCGACCATTTTCCTTGTAATCGCGAAAAAATCGTCTACTCGTGCCTCCGCGAACATGCCTGACGGGCTGCAGTACCGCGGCAGCCCCAACAGTATTCTAAAACCGTTGTTATATTGTACACGTAGAGCTGAGTAATCTTTCTTTTTATAACTAACCCAAAGGCTGCACGTGTAAACAGATTGACAATAGGCTCTAAATAAAGATAATTTAACTTCAGGTGTACAACGTGCAAACCTTCGAGCCAGCATATTGGTACGTACAGCGAGAGCTCTACGTGCTCTTTCGATGTCATCATCTGTAGTCGCTGTTCAGATTTTATATAAAATTTTCCGAATCTAAAACTCGAAATCAGCAGACTGTATTAGTTTGCATAGTTTCCAGATCGTTCTCTTGGATCTCTAATTAAAGACGACGTTTTTCAGAAAGCGTCATATTTCATTGTTAAATATCGACGTGAAGGAAATTGGTAGATAGGCGGCTTGAAGGTGAATAGGCCGTACATGGGATGCTAAGAATTGATATCATATCAGACAATAGGTAATATTATGTCTCCGTAGGCAGGTATACTCGGGAGAACTCGATGAAGGCCCACATTCGCATTCGAATCCCCTGCAGTGTTGTCGCCATTTAGTATGCGGATTGCCTACAAAAGACCGAACAACGCGCAAGCGAATCTCGCCTTACCCTGAATCTCCACCGACTGTACAAATTTTGTTACTTTTATTTTTTAAAAGTACCGAATTACGTCCGCGGAAAATGGATCCTATTTTGTAGGCTTGTTGTAATCTATTTTAATTTAAGTTGATTGCGAGATTGTCTAAAAAAAGGACAAAAATCATGAAATATTCCTGAACCTGAACATTACATCAACATCAAAAACAGCGCTTGATACATTATTCAATTCCACAATAAAATGCACTTGTTATTGTAACATAGTTAGTAGAAGATGATCGCATGCGCACTCTTTCAAGACACGACTCATGAGAACATTTCACGACCGGCACGAATTCCTCATTAACGTGCTACATTCTCCGACAAATACGAACGTTTTATTTGACGTTCACCTTGTATGGATAAAACTACTCAATGTTTATAAAACTTTAATAGGTTAGTATATCACATAGTTAACTGTTCGGGCTTTGTCGAGACGAACCGAATGTGGCAACCTGCATAAAGTCGAGCACAAACTTCAAATACCTGAAATTCAAACATAATGTGCCGAACATATAGATGGCCTCTTACTAAAGGGTTTCGGCTCAGGCTGCATGGGCTAGATCCCTTTGCCTTCCCCTAAGGGTAAAAAATTAAAAAAAAGGGTTAATGTAAGGTAAATGTAAGCCTCGGTTATCCAAGTAACGTAACGTTAGCAACATAGTCTCTAGAGAACCATCAACATCAGCTAGTGGTACAAAAGTTTTTCTTGTTAGGATGTCGTCTGGGGGGGGGGGGGTACAGTCCTTTCTATTTTAACTGCCATAATAATCACGACGTAGAGTCTATGGTCAGCAACGTATCCTTAGTTGATACAATAATCACCTTCAATATTGATTAATAAACTACATACAGGACCTACGACTAACGATGTCCATGGATGCGGATGTCACTGTCAGGTGGATCGCTTCTCGTTTGTCGGCAATGAAAACATTTAAAAAAACTTCTAGGAGTCTAAGATTGTATTGACTGGAAAGCCTATTAGGTTTATACGAAATATGCTCCACCATAAACAGGTGCCCTTAAGCATAGCAATAAGGTTGTTTATAAAATTTCCAAATATAAAAACAAACGAAGATAATTATTTCTTCACTGTGGAGTCCCGGAGGAGCAGGTGAAACTTTATACCTGCATGGACTTAATTGGACTGTAATTATTTGGCTGTATGGTTTAAGACTTCATTTTCTGCAAAAACGTTCCTTCCTGCGTATATCACAGAAGTATTAATTTACGAAATTAAACATTAACAAATATAGATTAAGAATTGATTTCCGATACCAAAATCACACTTTACTGCATAGAAGGTACCTAACACAGATATCTAACTTTTGCTACACTTTTTGAATTTTCAGTCATTCATTTCTACTACAGTAAATAAATACCAATTTTTTTGGTAGAGTGTCGATAAATGATTTCTATATAACCAGCTTCTTGAACTTCTTTTTTATTCTCATCAATATTGACCGATGTCAAAACTAAATAGTATATCTACATCTTTTATAACACAGACACACACTCTAACATTTCATATTTTAATAATAACCACCTATCAAGCGAACTGGGAGTAAATCCAGTGTAATTTATTCTATTTAAATATATGTTTAATAAATTATATAAGTAAACACCCGTGACAAAAACAGACTTTTAGGTTCCTCAAAAAAAAAATTTTCCCTCCCAGGATTTGAAGAAGAGCCCTCGAGTAAAGGCATTTTATTTTCAATTCAGGGCCTCGACCACCACAAGGCCCTTCGATCTTTCACCAGGCTCTGGCATATAGTATCTAATGTTTAAAATTTTAATGTGTGAAAAAAAACTTTTAAAATTTCACGTTACTACCAAACAAGAACACCTACCGCAATTTAAAAAGATTCAAAGGCGCAGCGTTCAATTAACGAATCTTAAAATTTATTTAGTATTTTTAAATAGAGTGTACGAATAAGCGTAATAGTTTATTTAATTCCCTAACCCAAACTGTACTAAGTATCGAAAAGTTAATGGTCAACCAGCTAGTCTTAGTTAATTAGTCAAGAAACATTTCACATTTTATTTCGCATCTTCTTTCACGTGCCACATTATACAACTCCACAAGTAATCTTAAATTTATAATTATATAATAATAATCAACGTGTATCTTTAAAACCACATACAAAATAGAGGTTAGATTACATTTCCTCATTTCGCAATCCAAACAACAGTTGATCGTGGTAAACTACTGCAAACGGCTTTCTTTGACTGCTAAATCGTAATTTAAACTTGAGTAATAACTATAATAAAGGCAGAAACTTAGTATTACGTCAAGGAAGTGAAATTTTACCATAATACTTTTCCGTTGAACAATTTAACATTTAAAACGGTGCAGCGATTTAGTCACAATTAAGCGTTTGTTTTGAAACGTGACGTTTATAATCCTATATTTCTGTAATTTACTGGCTAATACTTTCTTATAATCAGAAATCAACTGCAGTTTCCATAAATATGAAAGTTTGTATAGATGTTGTCTACGTGACATCATGTATACAAAATTACTTTACACAGAAACAGCGCGACAGATGGGGATAAATTTTAATTAAGTAGGCACAGTTTGGGAACGTGGTGCAGGCCCACACTCGCTTTCGAATCCCCTGCAGCGTTGTCGCTCCTTAGGGTGTTACCACACCAATCGATCGACGTCGACTGTCGACCGGATCGATGGTAACATGGAACAGGCAAGGAATAGCCTGAGGCTCTGCAATTCCGACTGTACATATAACAAAAATATGTAAAACCACACATGGGCGAAGCCGTTGGTTAACAAAGCTACACGTAGATATATTAACAACAGTCATCTTTACAAAAACTTTTGTGAGTTCATTTGCAAATTTGTTCGATGCTTTATTTAACTCTGCTAGTATGCTGCTAACTCTGCTTATATGCTAAGAAGCAAGTTTCACCTAAAATTTGACCTCGTCTAAACAATCCACGACTTTACCTTCAGTAATAAAAACATAACTTTATTACATTACTTACATAAGTCGATTGGTAACTTTGAAACCCAGAGCAAAGCTTGCACGTAATATACGTGACCAATTAGCTTCCCAGCAATTATGTTTCGTTAACTTTCGGTACATTAGGTATGTTTTATAAGCTCGTCTCAGAATTTTGCAGACTGGCATTTTCGCAACCTCTCCCCTTCGACCTTTACGCGGTGAGAGAATGTAGCAGACAACACGAAAATCATAATGGTTTTATGAGGCTGTATAGTGTGCAGGTAAATTTGATTTTTTATGCTGCAATGTTGTAAACAACCTAGGTATTTTAAAAGCAGTTGTTGAATTTAAGATGATGACCCGAAGATCCGCTCTTCGTACTTGCACAAAAACCGTACGGGCGGCATTAATCGGCACTGCCAAAATCGAATATACATGGATGAACCTTCGGGAAAAACGTCCTTTGAGTTTTACCGAGACGAACTGAATGGACTGTCCCACCCGAGCGGCACGAATCGAACAGGTGTGGTAACTGCTCAGGGCCGGCCCTTCCGTCCCACAAATACTGATGACCCTAACGTGTGGGTACTGCCCCGTAATTTCCAAACTAAAAAGACTAAAAACCTACTATTTCCAAGCGGTTTCCTTAAATTAATTCGTACGGTACCAAAATCAGTAAACCGTCACTATTTTTACTTTTGCGCGGCGGCGAGCGGTCGCCGGTCACCACCGGTTAGCGTCACGCTTGGTGGACTGCGATTGTTACGTATGCATAATCAGGTGAATTACCTTTCTCATTTAAATACTAATAATGTGGGGCGTTATCACGTGGAGGTACTTGTACTCGGTAACTAAAGCAATTGTTCTAATAATGTACCTACAATGACAGGACTTTAGGCAGATCCTTTAAGAGACATCAATTTGTGTTCTGGTCAGAAATTATGATACCATGAGACGTTCAAAAATGTTGTCTCTGCTTTTTATATATTTGTGTTGTATAAGAAATTATGTAAGTATGTAAATACCTAAGCGATGACATCTATCACAATCTCCCGAAGAGAGGAACCTATTGAAATCAATACTCAGTTATTACTACTATTTAAAACAACACTAGAAAAATTCACAATGTTTTGTGAACGTCCTTGTCACGAAAGTAGATATGTTGGGGTTGTTTAAAAACCTACACCATTTCCTTGCTTTTTCGTGAATATAAGATATTTTTTCTCGATTCCGTATATTAAGAATAACAATTATTCGAAAATAGATAACGGTCAAACGAAAATACGAGGGTGGTTTGAAAAGTTCGCGGTCTAAATAAGAAAACACAGGAATAATGCAATTTATTATATTTATTTTTCTACATACTCTAGGTCACAGCACTTAGTCCAGCGGTCCTCCAAAGCCTTGATACTATTTAAATAGAAGGTCTCGTCAAGGTCTTCAAAAAAGGCATCTACGGCCACTTTGAACTCCTCATTGGTAGAAAGTTTCATTCCACCTAAGACTTTTTTTAGTTTTGGAAATAGGTGGAACTCAGAAGGTGCCAAGGGGAATGAGGAAGCGATTCGAAACCACAATTCACTATTTGAGCCATCGATTCTGCAGATGTGTGAACACGAGCATTGTCCTGATGAAACAAAACTTTCTTGATCAACAATCCTGGTCTTTTAAACTTTATTTCTTCGCGTAAACGACGTAATGTTGTGCAGTAGTATGCAGAATCTATAGGTTGACCTCTTTCTAAGTAATCAACCGTGATGAACCCATGTTTCGTCCAAAGTAACAAACCTTGCCAAAAATTCGTTTGGATCAGCTTGAAGACTGTTAAGAGCTCTAAACAGTCTCTAGAAATCGTGAGCCGAGTTCGTTTCTGTTCAACTGAAAGGAGCCCCGAAACCGATCTTGCAGACACCTTGTGGAACCCTAATTCGTTAACGATCACGTTTTGTGTACGTTCATATGAAATCCCTAGAGCTTCAGCTATCTCAGATACCTCCAATCTTCTGTCTTCCATGATGAGATCACACATTTTTTCGTTGTTTTCAGAAGTCGTAGCTGTAGAAGGCCGTCCAGAGCGGGGGTCATCTTTGATGCTCTCTCGTCTACGTTTAAATTCAGCTGTTCACTTTTTTATCATTGTATACGACGGAGCAGATGTTCCTAAAGTAGCACCATATCTTCATGAATCTGCTTTGGAGTTAAGTGTTTCTTGTGGAGGTATTTGATCACGGCACGGTGCTCTAAACTATCTATTTTCAAAAATAATAAAATTTACTATCACTTAAAACATTAAGTGAGAGTAAGTTTCATTATTGAACACAATAAAATAAATAATTACTCATGTATCTCAGAGAAAATTTGCACAGAGACTGACAAAGAGTCTAGGTTTCATATGAGGGTAGTTTTATAATAATTTGACAACGCTATCTATGTCAGGCCGCGAACTTTCAATCCACCCACGTATGTTTCAGCAGTTTTTGGGTTAAGACGCGTAATTATAATTATGCTAAATTACGCAACGCATTATAATGATCGCAAAATTGTAAGCCGTATATCTCTACAATCTGGAACAGATTGTGACTTTCCTTAATTAACCGACTCCTGTTTATGGCTCGTGATGACAACCCGCTGCGCTATTAAGCTGGTAGTGACGAAGTTTCATGCGTCCAATTTTCAACTCCTAATAAAGATACTTTTCTTCGCGACTTAAAATAGGAAATAGAATTGTTGTGAAATAGGGTAATTACCTATTTGCGTGCTCGTTTGTCGGCATTGACAAAGCTAAAAAAATATATCCTTTTTTGAAAATGTCTGTAAAAAACCCACCTTATACCTATTTGTGTAGACCTTGAGCTATTAACAAAACTTGTGCGCTAGTGCATAAACTTTTTGTGTAAGTACTATGCCTAAGATGCATAAAAAAATAACTGCAATGTACAAAAGTAATTTTAGTGATTTGCGATGAAAAATATCTTACCTGAAATTCGGCATTTTGCCTAGTGATATTATGGAACCCTATGAATCTAACCCAAAGCTTAAATGAATATAGTATCCGTGCTTTCAGTTGATCCGTCAAACAATGTTATAAACTTTTTATGTTTTAGAATACTAAAACTCTGCATGCTTTGGGTAAATAAACCTAGATTCTGAAAACAATACGTACTTTAAAAATACCTTTATAACGTTGTTTATACGAAAGCACCTACACACGTAAACATCAACAAAAAAAGTGTGCGAAGTCACCCCACCGTAAACTTGCACAGGAAGCGCATGAAATAACATCTTCCGGTCCCATGGTGTTTGCCATCGATCGACAAGAAACACCTGTCTGCTTAGTAACTAAAATTCACAGCAGTGCATTTTGCTTTCAATATTTTATAAAATAAAATCTTGTTATACTATTTCAAAGAATGAAGTTGATATACAATTTACTAATTCTAGCGTCGGTAGTATTGGCTTCCAAGTTTAATGTCCTGGGTGCGACCTTTTTTTTCCGAAATCGGCTGTTTATGCCCTAGGGAACTTTTACATTTCACCAGACTTTGTAGCTTAGCGCTGACGGCGCTTAGCCGGAACTTAAACTATTCCTACATACGAAACGCTTAAGGGCACCCAAGAGGACACGGACCTCGGCTAAGGACGTCGAACGACGACGCGTTAGCCTGGCCCACCGGTGTGGTTTGGCGTATTGCCTAATTTTTACCTGCAACGCCGGCGTTCCTTGTTTTATTAGCGTCGTCGAGATCTGTTAATTAAGACGTTACGCATAATACGAACCACCACATCTGGGTTGGCTGTGTGGTCAGCTGACTTATTGACCAGCGGATTGGGATGTTGGGAAGCATTGTCGAAGTAGCAATGACACCAACTTCATGATTGCGGCAATGGTGGGCAGCGCGAGATCTATAGGCAGATCCAAGTTACAGACAAAAGGCGGGTCTACTATTTTGAATACAAACTGGCATATGTCATGATGGGCAGATACAAGTTTTGTAAAGTGTAAGCTTATTTCTAAGCGACATTTTACTCCTCTTGCAGATTAGAGGGTGCGGCGTACCTATGACGAAGGCGGCTCAGTCCCGGACGCGTTTTTTGTCATTCGCGAATGAGCCCACTTTCTAAAGTGACTCCTAAATATTTGATTTTTTTAGCCCATGGTGGAGTACCAAACAGAGTGATCTGATCTAATCTTTTGGAGGGTTTTGTAGAGGTTGTTCTAGAGCAGGTTGAGAGAGAGAATTACTGCTGCACTTTTTTCTGGGTAGACTTCTATTCTCCATTTCCTAAACCAAGCGCTGGGTTCGAACCCAGCCTAATGTATTAATGTGTTTTTCTCGAAATAACCTCTAAGGTCTTATGATTATAAATGCATTCATGAGGAACTCGATCCTTTATCACTACTCGTAACCGTGGTTACTGTTGTACTGTTAATGTTTTAGGTATTTAAATTAAGATTTTATTTTGGATGTTAGTGAACGAGATAGTTTTTTACTTATAATCAGTTCACGCGATTTTGGAAGAATCTTTTAGAATTTTTTATTTCATATACCTACCTACAGAAACCAAAATTGGTTTGTATTGTGTCCAAAGTTAAACAGCTAGCAATACTAGAGTTGATTTATAGTCGTTTGTCATTTGCATGTCAGTCAGGTCGCATGCGATGCAATGCGCGCTTAGTAATATATTAGGTCTTTACCTATGAAATTGCCGTTTTTCACGAAATAAATGAAGGGTAATTTTTTTATATATTTTTTATTTCTATTAATCAAAATAATCACCCATGCAATCAATGCATCTTTGCCAACGCATTGGTAGCTTATTGATGCCTTTCTTGAAGAAATCAGCTGGACGGGAGGCAACAAATTCTTCAAAGGCATTTTGTACTGCCTCTCGGGTATTGCATTTTTTTCCCGCCAAGAAGTTATCCAAATTCTGGAAAAAGTAGAAGTCTGTAGGCGCAAGGTCTGGTGAGTACGGCGGATGACGGAGAACTTCCAACCCCAACTCTTGTAGCTTGGAGACCATCTGCTGTGCAGTATGAGGTCGCGCGTTGTCGTGCAGGAGCAGTGGAGCCGAACGATTGACCAAAGCTGGTTGGAGACGTGCGAGCTTCTCCATCATTGTGTTCAGTTCTTCACAGTACACATCTGCAGTAATGCTTGTCCCGTTTGGCAAGAAGCTGTGATGAATTACACCCGCGTTAGACCACCAAACAGTGACCATCACTTTTCTAGGGGTAAGTTTTCGTTTAGGGCATTGTTTGGGTGCTGAACCAGGGTCCAACCAACTTGCTGAGCGCTTACGATTGTCAAACAGGATCCATTTCTCGTCACAAGTAACAATGCGGTTCAGAATTCCTTCATTTGTATGCCTGCTGAGCAGTGCAAGGCACGTCTCCACGCGTACTTCGCGCTGGCGGTCATTGAGTTCGTGGGGTACCCAATTGTCAAGCTTTTTTACCTTGTCAATTTGACGCAAATGGAGCAATATTGTTTTGATGCTAACGTCGAAAGCTGCTGCTAATTCAGCCGTGGATTGAGTTTCATCAGCTTCCACAATTGCCTTTAATTCGTCATTGTCGACCAAAGTTTTCGGCCGACCACGGGGTTCATTTTTCAGGTCAAAATTTCCAGAACGGAAGCGGGTAAACCAATAACGGGTGGTGCGTTTGTTTGTAGTGTTCGCTCCGTAAACGTCGTTGATGTTGCGTGCCGCTTTGCTGCCACGACGGTACTCATACTCCATAATTACTCGAATTTTTAACTTATCCATGATGACAAAAAACGTTCGAATGCGTTGAAAACAAAACACTAACTATTAAACAAATGACGATTTTAGAAAAAGAATTCCATGTTTGTCAAATAAAATTAATTTGAAAATAGAATTATCAGTGAAAAAAAAATATTTTCATTTGAAATGGCTAGTACGGCAAAACGGCAGTTTCACAGGTAAAGACCTATTATTATGTTAAAGTTAGTAGGTATCGTAATAGATACACTAGGTAGATAGATAGCAGTCTTAAGTAGGATGTTCTGTCAAGTGGTCACAAGTGGAAGTCTTCCAAGTTGTGATTTGTTTATTGTTGCACGTGGACTAAGTGACAGGAAAGGTAAGTAGATAAATAAATCGTAATTAATTTAGGCTGTGGTAAAAGCTCGGGAGAATTCTTGGGTACAGCAGGCTGGCTGAGTTCTCTGACCCAGAGGGGAGTGGTCAGCCAGGCTGATGTACGCTTATTATTTAGCGCATATCAGCGTTAGACATGACTGAGAGGCCAACAAGACAAATTAACCAATATTGGAAAACTAATCTAACACAATTATTTTGTATGCAATTAAAAAAAAATCTGCTCAAAAGCTTTTCTTTAGGACGATTTTTAAACATCGTTGAGCTTGATGGTTTGTTGCTTGGAGAATATCAGGTTAATGCTTAGCTGAAGTTTACTTGTTTAGCACTGATGGTTTCACGAATGGTTCGAAACCTTTAATAAATGTTTAAAACTACGACTAGTGCGGCATAACCCGCTTCAGCCTCAACACTAAATAAAAATAAGGAACAATAAAAGCAAAGTTTGTTTGTAAAATATCTTTATTCATACAATTACAATGACATAAACAATATTCTCAGCAGTACAGATCAAAGACAACCTCCATCCTATTCTATAACAGAGACTATTCGCGATATTTATAAAGCTTCTAAAAATCACTACGTTTTATAAATACGGTAGCGATGCATCTATTATTCCTGTAGCATCAATTCCTCAATTGAGAAATTTATAACTGCAGTGGATGGGCCGCTAATACAGATGCCTGTTCAATTTTCAATACCAGGTCACACAATCGGGAAATGGCATGATGACGTAGATTTTTTCCAAAAGATTACCTTTGTATTAGACTAACACAAATGCATTAATTTCAATTATATCTAAGGCTTATAACATTAAAGAAAATAAATCACACAACGCAATGTAAAATAAAACCAGTTATGTATTAACATTTATAAGACCGACTAATAATAATGTTAATTCCGTCATATAATATAAGTATTGTCACAATGATATTAGTTTTTACGAACATATAATTATTTTTAAAAACTGATAAATTAAAAAAGCCCTAAGACACACAATTTTCTTTTAAAAAATAATAAAAAGGCAAGATCAGTTAAACTACCCAATCAAATCTAAAAAAGAAAGAGGCGGAAAATTATATATAAGTATATTTATTAAAAACTACTAGTTTTAAAATATTACTATCAATGGATAAGCTAGTGCAAGCTAAACATTCAACTAAACATTTTTACACGATGTATTTTGTACCTTAACTAGAGGTTCAATTAGTTGCCGTGTTATAAAACGAGACTGCGAAAATTATTTACATTATAAGCTCCAGTGCGGGTTACACAATGCACACACAATACATTTCTAAGTATCTTTATTTACATATAGAAAATATCAAATCGAGTACACTTTCTTTAATTACAACAAACAACAGTTGCTAATGTGAGGTGAGCAATAAAATATAATACCAAAACGGTCCTAAACGCCAATTATTTTAATCATATATTGTCTGTTGAAACATTATTTCTTATGCCATCATATATAGGCGCTGCATTATATTGAAAAATACCTCCTTTTTTGTTAATGTGTGCTGTGGCGGTTAACTGTTCTTCATACGCTGCAAAATATACCCTAAATTGAATGGAATGAAGGAACAGATACTTAATTTTAAATTTTTTTGATTATGTTAGCGAGCTAAGAAACGTGCTGTATATAGGTATTCAAATATGCAGTTTCGATGATACGCAGCATCCATTAAATTTAATTCTAACGCTATCCCACTCTTATCCAAGGCACTCAACTATGGCAGACCGTATACAATACATCTATGTATAAAACAAGGATAAGTGAATGGGAATTAATAAATTATTATTCAAAGACGCAGAAAATTACACATATAAAAATTAATTAAACATACAATCATTGTTAAAATATCTACAAACTTTGTAGATAAATGACACTCAAGTTGAAGAATAAAAAAGAAAATCAACACCGTTACCAATATGAAAATCATACGAATGGCACACCACTGGATTTTTTATACGCCTTAGATGATATCCTAATAAATTTCAAACCTCGTTTCCTAATATATTATAAATATTTATCATAAGATCATTGCGCCTGCGCAATTCTGCGTCATTTGTTTTGAGATCGTTCATTATGTCATGATTTATTTATGACAAATACTGTATGGAAAAGAAAATTAAAGTCACCAAACATAGTGTCAATTTAAAGATTTACGCAAAACTGAACAATGTTAAAAAAAGTGTTTACTTAAATATATACTAAAATCCTTTGTACCAAAACCTTTAGATAACGCTGGTACACGAGTACAAAAATTAAAAATTCTATCGTTTGTTATTTTTAAGTAAGTTACCAAACAGCTTCATGATATGATGAATAATCATACTTATTCCATAATGCCTGTTCCATTTACGATAAACAAGATCATGCTAGATCATGCCCACGACGTCCCTTTTTCCCATGTGAATTTTGGAATTTAAACTCATCTTCACCCAAAACACGTCAGGCATTTGGTAGTTAACATGTAACAAAACTACATACATATACAAACTCTATTTTTTATAATATTGGTGTGGTTAACATTAAGTTGAATTAATACTTTTATCTTTATTATATTATTTATGTTAGCACTATGGCCCAAAAGCTGCGACGAAATTATATACTTTAAAAGATATATACGGCTATTCATATATTTTTCTTGAATATATCCTTTATATACTCATATTAATATATTGATTAACATCTATTACAACTGGCATTCGATGGTAATCATGTTGATTACTTTTTAGTTAAAATATTATTGACTAGTAGTACAAGTGACGTGCGACAGGCAAACACACCGATCCAAGCACACCTAATTATTCATAGAAATATTTATGATAATATCAGTTAAGGAAATATTTTCTTCAGTCGTTCATCCGTAGGGTTCAAAAACCGAACGTAAAATAGAGCGTGTTTTGTCAACCCATTGACAGATTTTTGACCATTGTGACGTCATGGCTTCTTCTGTTTAAATCCTTGGCTTCTTTGGTCAAGTTGGATTCGACGAGCATGGAATGTCTCTTGGTGTTGACTTCCTTCTTCCTACGTACGACGTCTGGACTGCAAGGGTCGGAAACTCGCCGCTCGCTGGAAGGACTCTGCCGACTTGCTTTGGAAAAAGAACCCGTCCTGTTCAAGGTTTGTGTAGGCTGATTTTCATGTGTCGCATTTGGGATATAGGTTTGGAATGACGGACGAGTTTGCGCTGCTTCCATTATCGATCCTGAAAGGACCACATCAAAATATTATTCTTTATCATATATTGCGATTTCGATGAATACTTTTGATTAAAGATGGTCTTACCAAGGGTGCGCACAAGCCATGGTGCAACAGTTTGTTTTTGATTCATAGCTGCCTGCATTTCATTTACAG
Source organism: Marasmarcha lunaedactyla (assembly GCA_923062675.1). NCBI lineage: Eukaryota > Metazoa > Arthropoda > Insecta > Lepidoptera > Pterophoridae > Marasmarcha > Marasmarcha lunaedactyla. Next base: position 5,690,309 of record OV281342.1, on the reverse strand, counting down.
TGGCATTAAATTGGTGGCTCAATTCCTGGTAAAAGATAAGAAAGACCTTAACATTAGAATAATAGGTAAAACACAAACTTGTCTTAGTAATTACTGCAATGATTCAAACTTCATAGTTGTGAAATTGGTTGAAGTAAGAAATTTCAAAGGTTAGAATTCTAAGCCAAGGAATTTTGGGATTTTTATACATGAGTTGGGAAACTTTTTTGCATTTGCGCAGTGACACAAATTACTCAACCATAAAATAAAATTTGTAAAAAATAAAAGTTTGTGTTTATTTATTGCCTAACTTGTTTATGAATATAGGGGTAAGTTTTTTTATTAAGTCAATTTTAAAGAATACTCGTAAAGATATTAAATCTCCATTTCTTAACCATGGAAAACCAAAAACCTACTTGATTTTTGCATTGCGCTTGTACATGAGCCAGTTTGACCTGCGCCAACTCCAACTCTAAGTCGCGAATTCTTTGTTTTAATTTTGCTTCGGTGTCACCGGAGTTTTCCTCCTTTTCGTCACATTTCTGTTCACTTTCTGAAATTGTACAGAAACAAAAATAAAGATATATATTTATACACTGATTCATACATTTTATTTCTATGAAGTCAAGGAATAGCGTATTAAGATATCAACTGACAACTTACCTTTGTTGTCTTTCTGAGCAAGCTTCACACTGCAGTTTACACAATCCTTTACGAAATCCTGAAACAAATAGATTTTATTATAATTGTTATTATATACAGGGTGGTTTCTTGAGAAGGTCGGTGATGGCCAAGTCCGAAACCACGAGAGTTAGGGAAAAGTCGTGAAAGGAGACATGCCCTCGATTTATAAGAAAACAATAACTGTATATTTATTTTTATCATAAATCTTTTACTTTTGACGAAAATGGACCCGAATAATTTAAAAAAAATTACATATACCAATAGATTCTGTTGCTGAAAACGATCAATCTTTGCAAATAAACATTTTACTAAAAATGAAAGGAAATAGCAAATTTTCACTATTTTATATTTTTACACGGAAGAAAACTTATCTCGTATTCAAATTTTTGCTCGTTACTTGTGAAACTCATTTGTGTTATAACCGCGAAACTGTGGTGATACTAAAAAATTAAAAACAGGATTCCATTCATGTTTTTTCAGAAAATTGTTTTGTTTCGAATTGAGTTGTCTGTGTTGGTTTATGACAATTAAAAGATCTTTCTAAGAATGGATTTATCCAATAGTGAATGTTTTGATTTGATAGAAGCCTATTTTTTAAATAATAGAAGCAAAGTTCGCGCTCTTAGCTGGTATCAAAACAAATACCCACCACGCTCTTTAGCCTCGGAAAAAGTGCTTAGAACTATGGCGAGAAACTCAAAAGCGACTGTAAGTTACAAAAAACCATTGACACGAAATTTACGAATCGTCAACGAAGATTTAAAACTGGCAAAATTGACGTTTTTCGAAGCAAATCTGAGTGCTTCAACTTGTGAAACAGAAACGAACCTTCAAGTTTCCCGGAGCACCATTTATGCAGTTCTTCAAAAATATAAATACAAGTGCTATTGTTATGGACGAGTTGTTCAAAACTTTCATCCAGGTGATAATGAAATGCGCCTGGACTTTAGCCACTGGCTTAGGGAAAAAATGGATAGGCATCAAAATTTTTTGTTTAACATCTCTCGTTTTCCGATGAAACAAATTTGCAAAGATTGACCCTTATAAGCAACAAAATCCATTGGTTCAATAATACAAAATGTAATTTTTTTTGAAAAATATTTCGGGTCCATTTCCGTCAAAAGTAAAATATTTTTGGTCAAAATAATTGTACAGCTATTGTTTTCTTATAAATCGAGGGCATGACTCCTTTCACGATTTTTCTCTAACTCTCGTGGTTTCGGCCTTGGCCATAACCGCCCTTCTTAAAAAACCACCCTGTATAAACCTATTCATTATTTCGAAGATTTAGGGCACTGAAGACTACGGTCACTAATTACATATATAGAATTTATATTTAACATTATTCAAAAGTTAAATTTTTTGCATGATAAAAATCCATTCACACAGACAGTTTGTACGGTAAAACAATACCGTGTAAGTACAACACGGGGTAACTTTTTACCATTTGAACAAAAGGCACATGTTATCAGCCCAAGATTCTCCCATGATTCGATCCCATGTAGAAAAATGAAAAAAAAAATCGGTTTGTACAGGCGCAATTTATTTTTCATTTCCCTCTTTGGGAAAGTTGCTCAGAATCGAGGTGTTAGCTAATGGGCCAATTTCCCGAACGGTAAAAAAGTAACCTGATGTATTATGTTAACATTTTCTAAAACTGGTTTACCCGAACAAAAACTGACCAGAAAACCAATTGTAAATGACTTCCATGAAGTTTCTCAGTTCTTCCCGACGATCTTATCAAACCAGTGTTAGAGCCTCTCTTTATGTACAAGTTATTTGACTTCAATAAAAACAAGAAATGGTCAGCATAGAGCATTTGATTTGACTAGAACAAACCTGCATCATATGCACTTGCTTATCTAGTCGCGCGCATATCTGCCTGTAGTCGCGTGCGACGGCCGCGTGATGCGCCGAGTCTTTCTGAGCTTCTAGCATTGTGACACGGCACTGTGGGAAAGATTTTGTAAAATAAAATTAAATCAATTTATTATATTTATTCTGAATTTAATTTTTATACCGGGGGACTCTTTTTACTATTCAGAAAAAGCCATTACAAATTGGAAATAAGAATATATTTTTGAATTTCCTTTTAATGATATCCTTTTAACTCTGAATAATTTAGTATTTCATATATGACGTTTCACATATAACCAACGAACAGGACGTTCTTTACACTTAGATTATAGTATAAGTGTAGAATGAATAATAAAAAATAAAATAACTAAATACCTCAGTAAGTTGAGTTTCCAATGTGTCCCTCTCCTGCTGTAGCTGAGTGTTAATGACTTTCAACCTTTCTAGTTCCACATTGATTTTTTCTTTTTCCGCCGACTCTGCAAATAAAATAGTTAAAACTAATTATCACAACAGATTCATAACACAATAATTAAACATAATCAAAGCTTTTTCCGGGCAAACTCAATCCGTACTTTTTCAGTGTAGAGTACGTAGGTACCTCTAAAACAGGCGTGTGCCCTCCTAGTTCTTAATTACCTAAAATAAATCTTAATAAAAATCATTAAGGCTGACTTGCACGGACCTGTGTTAACAAGATAACTCGGAGTTAGCCGGTTAGTCATTTAAACGCATCCCCCTATCACTTTCAATTTATATTCTACTAACACAGTCGTACCGTAATATTTTAACCCTAGTTAGATAAAAAATTTTAACACTGGTGTGCCCAAGTCGGGCGCATAGTAACAAGTTTTTCAGTTTCAAACAAGACATGATGTAGGAAGTCCGAATGTAATGATAGAAACGAGATAAAAATTACGTTTGAATTCCTGCGTAATCAATTACAAGTTTGTAAACATAGTGCTGTCGACACAATTTTAAGCTTTCTTAGTTGACAGTAATATATAATGTCTGGGGTTTTATTATTATTACACTATTATCAGTAATAATTCAACAAAACCAGGTGAGAAACTACATTCTCTTGTTATCGTTCTGAAATTACTTTGCTAGTGCAAGAAGTTGTGTGTGGTGGACGCATCAGAGTAGCGAAGCGATCATCCAAAGGTCCACGTTCATGAACCTTCATGAAGGTGGTAGACCTTCATGAAGGTGGTAGGCGCACCTGCCCAGCTTTGACTTAGGGACTCGCACCACGGAGGCCTTGAAACCAGCGTTGTGTCAGGTGTTTAAACAATCTGTCTGTTAGTGTGTACGTAGACTAATAAAAAAAAGAACTTACCTTTGATAAACTTCTCGTATTCCTGTTGATATTTATGAAGCCGTTTCACTTTGATGCTGTATGCGAGTTTCACTATCTGACGAGAGGCCTCCTCGGCGCGACATTTCTTCGGTAATGTTACCCTGTAATTTATAAAACATTTATTGTGATTCATTATATCTGTCTCTCGTGACCTCGGAGACTGTTAAGGCATCGGAACATCGAGTTAAAATGTAAAAATTAAAAATATTATTGAACGCGATACAATTTAGTTAAACAAGTGGTAAATTAACTGTCGAACATTTTATCATCAACTCCATTAACACATATGTTTTATTCCTGTTAGCATACTTATGTTTGCGCCTTCAAGTATAATAACAATGCTGTGTGTGCACAATTTCTGGGTTCCAATGTGGTTCCAAACCAAATGTTAAACCTGATGTTTATTTATATTATAAGTGATTGTTGCCTGTGTGTACGCCTTAATAAAAAAAAGACTAATAAATATAGTAGCAATGAACCAAATCAAGGTAAATAATATAATTTTCACTTTGCCTACCTAAAATACTTCAGCACTCCTTCAAAATCATGTTGCAGCAGATCTTTCTTGGAACGCGATAACAACGCTAGAGCCACTTGGAATAACGTGTCCGTGCCTTGCAGCAGGAAAACGTCCAGGATGTGGTATACCTGAGAAATATTATAAATTAAGATAATGCGGTTATTTCTGAGATAGTTTGGACTTTTGAAAATATCATAAACTAGCTGACGCGGCAGACGATGTTCTGTCCAATTTTGTTCAAAATTGTTTTGATGTTATTTTGTACATCTGTACATAGTTGTCTTATTAGTGCCAAGCTATCTGTAAAGTGGCAGTACTTCGAACTTGCCTGCCATCTTGAAATTTGCTTGACATTTTTATTATTTACCAGTTTTGGGCCTTATAGTTTTACCTGGCAACATTAAACGATATGAGCGACACTTGCCAGTTCACAGATAAGTTGGTAGGTCTGTACTTAAAAGACAGGTGACAGCGGTTTCTCAATATGAGCGGCCAATATTTTCAAAAAAATGGAAAGAGGCGGGAATAACTTAACTAAAATAAATATTTTATTAACACTTTACTTAATATAACAATGAATTCTACCCGCGAACTTCCTCGCACCAGGCATGGCGGAGACACCGACACACTTCTTCTAATTTAAGTAACATTATTTAAGAGCGCTTTTTTGTTGGTGGAGTAATCGCCTTAAAATTACCAAATTATCCCTTTTTAGCTAATATTTTTCCCGCTATATTTTTGCTCGGTATTTCTAAATAAAACAGTATAAAAGTAACTAATACCCGTCTGCACTAAATTCTACAAGGCAAAGACTTAGTTAGGTGACGCCTAAACTAAGTAACACATAAGCATCGACTTATCGACTTTTGGTAACATTTTCGTAGCACGTATGAAATAGTTCCTATATTTCAGAGGCTGTATTGAAAGACTATTAGTTATTCAATAAAACATATATTTTTTTATATGCTGTGCTTATTTCATTTATGATATCCCCTATTTTAATTATACATATAATAAAGTTAGTATAGGTATTCTTGAAAAAAAAAAACAATGAAATTGTGTCCTGAATTTTCAGTCTGTGAGTCCATGCGCGGGTATAGGCGTTACACAATTTGACGCGGGTATAGGAAGGTTTACGGAATATCCTTTCAATCAAAAGTTCTAACAAAACGTTAATATTATTCATTTTGAAATAGATATATTTTATTATATCATAATGCAGCATAACGCAGCGGGGTTATTTATGTCAATCTTAAATCAATGAAAGAAAATGTCAATATTTACACCATACAATTTGAGGCCGTACGAAAACTAATGAGAATAGTATAAATTATTGTGGGAACTTGTGTAGCTCAGGTTTCTTCAATATACCAACGAACACTGAAGGAGGAAGGAATTTTCGCATTGGAGATATGATGTTTCATGTTTTTTTTCTAAAAGGTGACTGACTCCTTGGCAAAACGAACTTAATATAATAAACGTAAAATTTTTCTAACTAGTGTACTCGCATAACTTTTTGAACGACGTGGTACCTATGCTTAAGTTCTTGCTTAATTGATTCCTGGCCCATGAAGCACCTAGCGCGTCATGAAGAAACATTCAGGGAGGCCCATGACGCGACGAGCGCGTCATTAAAAAAATGTTGTAAATCAAATTTTTATTCAATTCAAACAAAAAATTCTTTTATTTTTTATATAAAAATTAACACATTCGAGTCACTAATATCTGTGGCCACGACATTTTTTTGGAAAATTTAATTGTCAGAGGTCGTCAACCACATGCAATAATTATTTATTAATCCATAATTCATACACTAAAATAAAATAAAAAAAACGTGTCCAATAAAAGTGCCATCTACCCAACTCTTTTATGGTACATGGCTATTTGATTCAAAATTTATGAGTAATTCGTGATAATAATAAGAACATTCATATTATTTCTGTACAATACCTCAGAATAAACTATTAACTAAAATATTTAGTGCATGGAATAATTTTTAGCTCATCAAGGTCAAGAACTAATCTAGAACGTCTCCTGCCCAAAAAACCCTATTAGTTTATGGTTTATTTTTGAATAAAATGGTCACACGCTCCTGTGGTCACAATCTTCGTCTTAATATAAACAAATGGTCGCGTGGACCTAGAACTTATTACGTTTACTAACAGAAAAATATTTATATGCTGGCCATTCTATTTATGTAAATAATTATTATGCAAGGTATGATATGTATGGCCAACGAATTCTTAAATAATAACACATAAATATTTGACCGGCACTTTAAGGGTCAAATAAGGATTGGTGTGGTAGAAACCGTCGAATTTGTTTTACTACAAATTGACCGGTCGACGTTGATCGATTGGTGTGGTAACGCCCATACGCCAGCCAATTTGTAGTAAAAAAAATTTCAATTTTCAATTTCAACCCGCAGTAGGCGTGATGGCCTACAATTGTCTGACACCACCCCTGAAATGGTAATAGTAGTAAAATAATCCCATGCATATCAACAATAAATTCAACAAAAAGGTATAAAAGGTTTACAACTCCGGGTCGAAATCTGTAACTTACCTTCCATTTCCTATAAAACGCGTAGATAGTCACTTTAAAACACACTAAACTAATAAATACAACATAATACACAGTAAAAGGTTTCACGTTGTATTATTACAGCTAAAACTGCTTAAAATAGCGTAAAAACATTACCGGGGGCCAACCACGCGCTAGGTGCGTTATCGTTATTATATAGTGCGGTATATTTGCACGGGGCCGGGGCGGAAAGGCTCGAAAATTGAAGGTGGCAAGGAATCGGTTAATGTTACGACATGGAAAATCGGTGTCCTAAAGTTAGGAATGTCTTAAGCATTTAGGCATAGCCTTAAGTTTAGTGCAACGCAATTCTCGCTGCTAAGCACGTCGTAGAGACTCAGTATCAACTTAGGCGCTGTCAAAGTTTAGTGCAGACGGGCATTAGTTTATTCTAGAAATATTTCCGTTTTTACTTTCTTTTAACTAATGTCTCATAATTTTACGTATTTTTTTTCTGTTGTGATTATGCACTCTCATTATAACTTTTACCGTACAAATCCGAACTAGGCCCGAGTGAACTTTCGATTTGGTTTTGCTGTTTTAATTTATCTGCTCCATAAAGCGTTAGTAAATAAATAACTTAGTTATATCTAACCAAAGGCAATGGGAATCGCGCTGTAAACACCGTGAGGAACCACTGCGAGGCGAACATGTGCGGCTCCACGCCCAGCTCTTGGAAATGCGCTCGCAAGTCTGTTAGCTGCTCCTGGATGTTGGATAAATGTATTAGTTTTTAGGTATACAAATATTTCATTTATATTATATAATATTTAATTATACATGTACAATTATTTATTAGGCCTAGACAAGTACTGGCAAAACATGTGTAATTGGAAGTTTTAAAATCAAACAGCAGAGATTTTGTTGAATTAAAATATTGTGAAAACATAGATGATGTTTTGTGAAGTATGATGGTTTCTAGAGACTGACACGCAGATACATTATTATTGTAAAATTTAGACTATCGAAATTTTTATAGAATGTTGTGTTTGAAAGAATAATAATCTGATCCGTCAATGGCATTTCAAACGTCACTATTGTATTTTGTTATTAATATTTTTATTTGATAATGAGTGTTCTAGATTGTTTTGCATTTAGATTTTTTTTTACTATTGGCAAACGAGATCGCGGCCCACCTGATGGGAACTGGCGCCCGCTCCAATGAACATCTCGACTAATGATGCGTTGCAGACCGGAGGCTACAATTTAAATTGCCTATGTTCCAGTAATTGCACTGGTGGTTCCTTCCCTTTGACCGGGACAATACCACGTAAATGTAATTATTATGTCGGTCAAAACAGGAAGAACTCTGATACCACAAAATTTATTGGAATTTCCAATTATTGCGGTAAAATGTATAGGGCTTTGCGAAGTGGAACTATCTACTGTGTTGTTGGGCAGAATAACAGCGTTGTTGCTAGGATATGTTCGCGTATCCTCGCTTTCAACATTATGCTGAGCTAGGACCATTTTACTCCCTTAAACTTAAATACTGAAGTCTGTTTTGTTTTATTTTAAGTCCATTTTCTACTATTTCTTATTGTGTTCCTAATTTCATACATGTAAAATGTTCTATTATGTTAAGTGAGTAAATAAATAAATAAATAAATTTTCCTGTCCTTCAAACAATGATGTAAATGTGTCAGTAAAATTACCTCCATAAGTCGATCCAGCTGATGGAGCCGCATGTACAGAGCTTCAAAGCCATCCTTGTACAACTCGCGGAGGCCGTAGCCGTACATGAGGCGCACTAGCAGACAGAACGCCTGCTCTTCTGGCATCTAGAAGTAAGAAATTTGTTTAAATGTATTTCATAATTAATATAAATTAAAGAATTTACAAAAAATATTGAAAGATTATCGGGATAGTTGCTGCATAGCTGCCTAAACTTAAACACTTTTGTGAAGATCGAAACGTTCTTCCTAAAATAAGTGCAATGTAAGGATATGTGATCATTCTTATCTGTATTGCATCTCACTTATGGACTGGACTCGACCTGTATCAAAAAGCCTTGCCTTAATTTTATTTTTATTACCATATGTAAAATAATATAAATTAAAACATTATAAACAATACTTTACTGAATTACTCACGATATTAACCTTTATTAATATAATTAACCCAGCCTATCACAGCAGCGAGTCATGTCCCAACCCGCCGTCTTCTCATAAAGCAAGTGACATAATAGGAGGTTACCCACATTTTCGGCCGGCATTAATCAGCATTGTCGGGCGGCAAAATCGAATATGTGTAGATGAATGTTCCGGAAAAAATCCCACTATATCGACCTCCATACAGCCCGAGTGGTCTACAGTCTACTAGATCGACACTAGCTGAACGTGAGTAATTAATTGCTTCAGACTGGCGAACCGAAAATACTGCTGGAAAATTTTCCTTATTTATATAATACTGCTGGATGCAACATTACTGACATGTAGCAGCAGCGTGGCAGCCAGGAAGCTCAGGCCCTGGCAGTAGCCCACTTCCACGTCGTACACGGCATAGGCGCGCGCCATGCGCAGCAGCGAGTCTTGCCCCAGCCCGCCCGCCTCGCGGAAGAAGTCGTGCGCGGGGAACGTGCGCGCAATGTCGCGCTGGATTACTGCTTCGAAGGGGCATTCCTGCACGTATTCAAATGAAAAAATAATAATTTATAAGACATATGAACATACCTTCCAAGTACTTGAAGCTTTGATTAAAGCGGAAGTGTCTTCCTTACAAGACGTGCTTGAGTCATGGATCTCGTACTCACACAAACTTACTTAAGTTTCTTAGGTTAACCTCATAAATCTATATATTATATAACATAGATTTATGAGGTCATATCTTCTTATGTTCTACTTTAATTGAAGCCTTGGAGGGTCTATTCCATGCAATGCCTATCGTAAAGTATGTACTCCTAGAAAAATTATCTATAATTTCAGGTTCTGCATTTGTAGTAAACTAAAATTTAATATTTTGGCTAATATTTTTAGGAATTGTTAAGAAAATTTCAAAGAACATTTGAAAATAATGTCAAGTCGTAAATAAATTTAACCAAACACTAATAGATAACATTTATTGAGCTCATGACATAAATAAATATAAATATTTATACAAGTAAACACCACATTATCTAGCCCAAACTAAGTATAATTAAGAACTTGTGTTATGGATACTAGATAACGGATAAATAAACTTAAGAAATATATAAGCACACATAGATATTTTTTTTTCATATATAAATATTAGCAATAAACTAATAAACATACATACACATACATGACGAAAGCAAATATGATAAAATATCTGCCTCCACCAGGGTTCATACCCGGGACCTCTGGCATGAAATGCAAGGGTACTAACAGCCACACCAAACATGTCTATTCGAATCATGCTTCGAAACTGCTAACTGGTGTACAATCACATGAGGCAGTTAAGTGAATTAATTCTAGTTTTAATTTGAGAAAAAATGCACACAGATTTAGAACCATTACGAACGAATTTTATTCGATACAACATCAGAGTACTTATACGCAAATTTAGCTTCATAGAAATCCCCCTTCATATACCCTAAACTGACAAGGATTTTATTAAAATATCTGCTCTACTTAATGGCACAGAGTTAAGTACAAAAAGCACATATAAAAAAAATACAAACTTCAATGTACTACATACCTTGCTGATCAGCGTCCTGTAAGTCTCCATAAGCTTATCATTTTGATCAACGCCGGCCAACCTCAGCCAAACTTCGCCTCGCAACGCCTCCGGTACGCCGTCTCGAACTAAATGGTTTAACGCACGAGGCCGGGGACCGGTCCAGCTAGAATAGGAAATAAATGTATGATTATTTTAGGTCTGTTGAAAACGAAAATAGTTTTAGTTAGAATATGCTATAAATTATATGGTGCTTATGAAATAGGCTTAACAATTTTAAATCTCATGTATAAGTGTAAATACAAAGATACACATGTTTAAATACATAAATTAGTTAATTGAAACTGATATAAATAAATTAAGCATGATTTTATTCAACAACTATTCTCATTTCACTTTAGAACTGTTTACGGCGTTATACATTTGGTCGTTCAAGACGTATAATTTAATTGTTAGAAAAACTGTTACCAAAAGCGTATACTTCATAAATGTAGTCCAGTACATTTGTAGTCCACATTATCTAGCCACGATTTTATTACATTATATTACAAAACTCACCTTCTTAAAACTTGGGCCCAATTTACTAGAACATCTTCACCACAGTCTTTAGAAACTGATCCAGTCCCGCTGAGCAATGGTTCATCGCCATCTGTTAAAGGAGAAGATTATATTTTTTACTGTGGTATTTAAAATAAGTAAGGCGAAACGACTGCCTGTAGCACGTATAGAACCAGCATATAATGCTATTAATTCCTGCATTACTACGTGTTTATTATTTTCCTAGAACTATCGTGAGCTGAACTACGTTCTAGTTCACGAAAATGTTTAAAAACAACTATTTCTTAGAGTAAAATAATTTTTTTAAATGAATACGAAATGAAGACGTTTGAACAGTGCATCAGCTTTAGATAATACTCTTGTGAGAAAAATATCCGCTAAAATAAATTTATAAAAACAGAATCCTTTTTATTTTTGTTTATGATAGACGGCAATAGAGAACGCGCTGAACTTGATGGTAAGTGGCATCCATGCCAATGGACACTATTATACGTAAGTATGATTAATAAAATTATACTGTTGCTGATTGTTTATCGATTACTGATGCGTTGTCGACCGTAGGCTTCGGGTGACATTGCCTTTTTTTCAGTAATTATCATTGCATCATGCAAAAGATTTCATCCATATCTCAATTCTACCTATTTTAATTGAAAAATGAGTTATATTCAATTTGAAAATCTAATTAAATTAAATCATTTGTCACATGATGCGGCACTGTCTTTTCCAAACATACAAAAACCATAATTTCATACAATTTTATCATTATTTTCAAACAAAATGGCTAGTGGGAAACTTATCGCCGAAGAAATACGAAAACTAATTATTCGTAGCCACAATATTGGCAACCCTGCTTACCAAATAGCCAAGGAATTATCCCTACCAAGATCGACAGTTCAGATCATCATCGAACATCATAGGAAAAATGGCACGGTTGAATGTTTGAAGAAACCTGGTCAGCCGCGAATCTCAAAATCGAGTTTTAATTATTAATGATTTAAAAAACCATTAAAATGTTTTGCCCGCGCAGGAGATCTTACTTAGAAGCGGAGAGAGATAATTCACAAAGATGTTTGAGGCTATGGATTTTGTACTGCTAAAGATAAACTTTTAGTCACGCCTCTCCAAAAAAAGAAGAAAATTGGACTGCAGACCAGTGGCGTGAAATAATATGGAGAGATGAATCTAAATTTGAGGTGACGATCGGTGTTGTACGGAAAAAAGTTATCAGAAATAAAGATAAGCATTCCATACCGATCGTATCAAAAATATAGTGAAGTTTCCGGGATCGGTAATGATATGGGGCTGCATGTCAGCACAAGGTCGGGTCGTCTACATTTTGTAGAAGGCACCAAAACATTCTGGAAACAAGTCTCGTGCCCTCGATTTCTTTTCAACAAGATGATGCTTCCTGTCACGCTGCGAGGACAAGGCTTGATTTAACCGGAATCAGATCCTTACAATGGAGTGGCCGTCAAGTAGTCTAGATTTGTCACTGATTGAGACCCTATGGTGGAAAATGAAGAAAATGCCACGCAAGTATCCAGCTAGGTCTAAAAGCAAACAAAAGGAAAAATATAAATCTGCCTGGGACTAAATAACTATACAACAATGAGAAGAATTGGTATCAACGATGCCACGAAGAATAAAGGCCGTGATCTATGCCAAAGGTGGCGCCACTGAGTGGTAGACGAACTATTTTGCGCCGTTGAATGCGATGGACGAAGTTTATTGCGTGGATGGTTCCCCAAGAATTATATTTCGTTGAAGTAGAGAAATATTTTGTTTCTTTTTTAAATTTAAAATAAACTTCATTAAGTGGTTTTGCCCACTGTGTATTTATTGAACTAATAAAATTAAATTTATTTATCTAAATTTTACTTCGAATATTAGACACTTGTAATATTTGGCACTAGACGAACTCTTTTCGTTTTTGTTTTTGCCTTTAAGGGAAACCACGTAAACGAGGTTACTGTAGCTTATTCTAAATAATTCATAAACACAACTGATTATTTATGAAAATGATTAGTCACTCGTAACAAACGTACGCGGTTGCGTAAATCTTTGGAAAAACTATAGCCTATTCTTGAACCTTTCTAATAATGAAAGAATGTTTCAAATCCGTTGTGTAGTTTTAGAGCTTGTCTTCTAAATATTAACAAACAAACAAGTAAACGAATTTTTCATCTTTATAATAATTGTCTAGATATCAATAGTGAACTTAGCTTAAAAGAAGTTTTTAACCAGCGTTCAGCTAAAAGTTCTTAGCAATATCATTTGTTTTCACCTAGCTGACGTAATTGGCCTTGGGGCTTTTGTGATTTTATATTCAGGATTGCAACAATATAAAAAGCTCATGACACTTTTTTCATGACAGCTCAGTGATTCAGCTTTACACGATACTAAGTGCAATGTTAATACATTACGAGGGCAGCCACCCATACGTTTTTTTTTTTTTTTTTTTGACCCTTTAATATAATTCATTAAACATTTAACTGCAGGGACATTTTTAATAAATATAATAGACAGGGATAAATTTACATGCATATTAAAATAATAATAATAATAGAATAATAAATCCCCAGGCAAACACACCAACTGTGTGGCCCCAAAGTAAGCAGAGCTGGACACAGCGAACTGGGGGGGGGGGGAAGACAGGGAATAATAATACTCATATAAACACGAGAACAAAAATTTATGTACCTCACACTTGAATAACCCCGGCCAGGCTTCGCACCTGGGTCCCCCGCCGCATAAAGCAGGGCTACTAACCACTAAAGTACTCGGTCATCGAATTAGATATATAAAATATAAATCAAATCAAAAATTCACCTGAGTCCGGCTCAGAAGGCGAGGGCGGCGCGGGGGCACTGGACAGCGGCGACGGCAACAAGCTGGACAGCGTCAGCGGCAAGTTTAGTCTGGATCGGTCCAGTTCTCCAGAAGTTTCTATTGAAGCTACCTCGTATTTAAGCTGGCCGAGGGAGTCTTCAGTCTGGAAAGGCAAGGAATATTAGAATATGGTTTTATTTTGTTACAAATGATGAACATATAATGTTATACAATGTTTCTATGGATGAATATTATTGCGTTTAGATTATTTTTCATATCAATGTTCGTTCATATATTTTCATTTTAATTTTTTTTTACTTTAAATGAATGAATATATATATATATATATATATATATATATATATATTTTTTACATTAACCTAGGTTGTACCACAACAATTAAATTATTGGTATGTTTTTTAATGCATTATTTTAAAACTTTCATTGGACATGTTTTAATTAATTTAAAACGTTGAATGAATGAATAATTTAGCCATTCGCTGCATCTAGCTAATAGTATGGACATATAAAGGTTTCAATCCAGATCTAAACCTAAATTAAATTGTAATACCTTAAGAATAACTATAAACTGTTTTGTTCGTAAATAAATAAAACAATTATTTGTCTCGCATCCCAGTTAGGCTTCGCGATTATACCCCATATCGCGATTGAGTAATAAAGGCTCTATGTTATTCAACGTTACGTTTTATCGCCATAATATGTCAAGTGCTACATTTTTTTCATACAAGCATTCAGTACCAAAAGGAAGTTCAAACTTCTTGTCTATATTGAAATTACAGGAATAAAATCATGTCGCCAGCGCGTCATAAGAGATCCCACATTGGATTTTCATAACATTAGATAACGATGCCTTTAAATGTTTACGCCGGTTTTGTAACAAAGATAAATAAAACGAAATATTTTCATATACATACCTCTTTCAAGTTGATGTAAAACTGTTGAACAAGAGGCCTCTTGGAGTAATACCAAAACCTCTCTGTTGGCGGAAACACTTTCACTGGTGTTTCTATCACTAACCTAAACCAAATAATGTATCAATTAGAGTTGTAACAATTTGTGGAATTAGTACAATTTCTCAAAATCCATAATTGTGATCTTCTTTACAGTGCAGTATCAAAAATAAACTGTTATATATTTAAGAAGTGGTAGCGACCACAACTTTAAATATTAATGTAAGAAATAAAAAAAACATATAACAGCAGTTTAAATTTAACATCTTAAACTTTGACGAAAGTATAAAAGTGAAAGATAGGCAGCAAGCTCCTGAGGCAGGGACCTCAAAATTCGTGGTTTTACTTATTAAATGGTTTATTCACCTTAGCAACCAATCCCACAATATACACAACACGAGTACAGGCTAAATATTAATACACAAATAAATAAATCCCCAGACAAACGCACCAACTGCATGGCCCCAAAGTAAGCATAGTTTGTGTTATGGAAGACCATACAGCGAACTGGGGGGGAATTCCAGAATAAACATACACATACAAATATCAACCAACCATGACCCGAGAGCAGAAATCTATGTTTATCACACAAATCAATGCCCCGGCCAGGACTCGAACCTTGGAGCTCCGGCGTATGAGACAGGGCTACCAACCACTACGCTACTCGGCCACAAAACATTTGTCTAGCTCACAAGCCCATGTCGTATATCTTTTATGTCGGGATGAATTATGAGTTTGTGTTTGTGAGTAAATGTATCTGTGGTAGTAGGTTTTTACTTCAAACATCTTATGTACATGTTTGCATCTTTCTATTTCAGATCATTTATAGCTCTATGTATGTAATGAGAGATACTATTTTAGCTTTAGAAAAGACCAATGCAAGGACAACACGATCAACCAAACCTTGTAACAATTTAGCTACCCATATAAACCTTACTGCCTCTTGCCACTACAGTTACCCACCTCAACGGGTCAGAAATGCCTCTAATAACAAGGTCCAAGGCCAGCGACATGTATGCCGGGGCGCCGTCGCCGCTGGCGACGTTGAACGCGGCGAGGGCAGAGTCTCCGGCGTTCCACATCGCGCACACTGAGCAGCCGGAGCCGTCCGACGAGCCGCTTACCTGGGAATTATTATTTTTATCTAATTAATAAAATCATAGTTTAAGTATCATTAAGTATTTTAAATTTAGAAGTTGTACATAACTTTGAGTATTACGAATTATGTCGATAATGACAAAATTATACTTTGATCATAACAAAGACATAGGAGACTAAAGTGACTCGGCACGTCACAGTAATCAACATTCTCGTATAAGGTAAAATGTTGAATATATGTATTTATTTATCAGGAAAACAAACTGTCATCTTAATCAACTTACAATAAACATATAAACATATAACATTGCACAAAGACCAGTGAAGTTTGAGGTACTGTACTAGGAAGTTTCCATTAATATAAATTCAAATGATAAAAATATATGATTTAGTTATTTATTTAACGGCTTATTTTTCAATGCTCAGATATTTTTTATCAGTAGAATAATTACTAGAGTCTGACATAATTTCTATGGAAAGTCTTTTCAAGCGTCAAGTTATTTTCCAGATAGTAATTATCTGACGAATGAAAAATCGACCGTAAGTCAATTACATGCGTTACATAATTCGGTAAGTAAGATAATTTTGAACAATCTTTTTTTATAATTTTTTTTCAAAACGTATGAGGTTATTTGAGTAAACGATTTGAATTATTTTTTTTTCCGTGCAATATTTTATTTCATATCTTTAAAAAAAGTTTGTATGATGTCGTTACATAGCAGTAATATTTCAAAAATCGGATTACCAACTTTATTATAGCACCTGGCATGAACAACTTAAAAATTTTATAACAGATCTTTATTGCAAACATTCACATTTTAAGCAAAGAGTATTTCGGAAACTACGCTAATTGATGACGTCATAAAGAAACCGAGTAAGGGGACAATTACTGCAACGAAATGTCTACTGAAGCTTGCGTTCGGCGCCGCGTCGTTAGACGATACAATAATCACATGCCCATGGGTGCGGACGCAGCTTATTATCAGGTGGGTCGGGTGCCTGTTCGCCGGCTAGGAATACAGTAAACACTCTCCGATACCTCGAAATAATTTTTGAATCTAAGTACTGAATAGATACTGCTAAGCGAATTATTTAAAAATAAACATATATTTATTTTAAATAATTATTTGCAAAATGCACAGTTTCGGCTGCTATGAGGTAGTAGTACTGCTGTAGATATTAAGTATGATAAGTATTTGACAATTTTAATACCAAATTGTTTAAAGTTATTTTGTGCTCTTTCTGATCCAAAATTGTATTAAATATATTAAATGATGGTTCCTTACCATTTCCAACAGCCTCATGTCTGATAGTTTGACACTGTGTCCTGGCGCCAGAAGGATTCCGAAGCATCTTTCTATGAAAAGTCCACCTGTTGGCTGGCTCTGAAAAAAATTTTTATAAATTAAGTATTGTTATTAAGAGAACAAAAAGAAAACTCGAGGTCATTAATGGGATTAGTCATATATAATTAATTTACTCGAAATATGCTTTAGTTTGGCGTGGCACCTAGGGCATATTTATCATAATGATTTATTTATTTATAACTTACCAGCAACAACAAACAAAAAATATTATTTACAGCAAGTAGGGCTAATAACACGTTCGATTTTAGTACATTTTTTATTAATATTTTTTTTATATACAATGATATTAAATGTATTACAAGCTTAAATACCATTTTTATAAACTAAACAAGATATAACAAAAATTAATATTAATTCAATTACTCAACCACAATATACATTGATAATTAATTGTACGATGCCGACTAGAGATCATCAATTAACGTTAAAGGAAGCGTGCCTTTACTTTCGTAGGGATAAAGGTTCCATAAAACAGTAGTGAAGTAAAATATGCAATTGTTGTCCTTACTTACATCAAATTTGTTGCGTTTTGATAAAGTTTGATAAAAAGTAAAGTAAAATAATCCTATATTTGTATAATGTTAGCAAATATTTGATAACGACATTATTGTACAACGATATGACGCACTTTTTGGTGTGGAGGTAAGTACCCTTGCCTTCCATGCCAGAGGTCCCGGGTTCGAATCCTGGTAGAGGCAGATATTTTATTATATTTGCTTTCTAGTCTTGGATGTGTATGTATGTTTATTTAAGTTTATTTCTAATATTTATATATGAAAAAAAAACCTATGTGTGCTTATATATTTCTTAAGTTTATTTATCCGTTATCTAGTATCCATAACACAAGTTCTTGATGATACTTAATTTGGGCTAGATAAAGTGGCGTGATTGTTAGAAATATTAAAAATTAAACTTAAATGTCACTAATTAATTACACAGTCCCGTCTCATAGATACTTTCTTTCATAGCCCATTACACAAACTAGCTAGATCTATTGGCCTCAATCTATTAGCCTACCGCAAGCTGTTTTTAGAATATGTCAAAGGTTGTGTCTTTATCTCAAGACCTGGAAGCGCGAAATTATGATTAAAAGATACGTTAGACTTTTTTTTATTAATCTTGTTTTATCCAACTTTTAACACAAACCTCTGAATCCTAATGGGATTTCAGTTTAATTTTTACACTGAAAGATGGACATTTTATTGCTCAATAGTCGCTTTCTTGTTTACTTCAGTATTTTTATTAGGAAATATTTTATATGGATAGATATACGCTTAAGTTGTTTTTTAAACGCGATTAGGAACTACAACTACAGCAATCTTCCTCAATCTCAACCTTTTTTTTTGTTACGTCACGGTTACGAATGCGAAATTGAATGCATTCTTATTTTTATCATAAAATAGGCTCTTATAGGTTTCACCTTTACCTGCTGCTCATCACCTTCCGACCTCACGTTGCTAGTTACTTGCTGCACGTTGATCGTGACCTGCTTGTCTATGCCGCCGCGCAGTTTGAAGCCCAGTCGCTCTTTGGGCACTTGGCTGAACGAACCCTGCAAATTGTTGAAAATATGTCATGCTTTGCCAAGATTAGAGTTGCTTTAAATCTGTAGTTGAAATAAATAGGACGAACTTCACTCCTAAAGTAATAACGAATTTAATACCAGACAAACATATTGTGATATGATAGGGGAGGGGTGAATAAAAATATAAACACAAATATAATAATAGTAAAACATTCGAATTGTGTTCATCAAACAAAAATTTGTTTTAACCGAGAGGCCTTCTACGAGGGTCAAACTGAAAGTTCTTAGAACTGGCCACTTGTAGACAATATAATAAAAAACAAATTTTTAATTTTGAAAATGGATCTCTTTGCCAATATTATTGAGTATGTATTTCATTCATTTGTCATTTGTTTTACGATTTGGCGGCAAATTGAAAATTGTCTGTGTCACGTCAGCATGAATTTAACGCAAGACTTTCTATGTCATTTAAGTCAACAGGAAAATTATGATAGACTACGATTGGCATTTCACCATAAAGCCCCATCTCGTGCCACTGTTTACAACTGGTTTAATGATTTTAAACGAGGTCGCACTAATCTCCCCGATGATCTGCGTGAGGGACGGCCTTCTGCGGCGACGACTGAAGATAGCTTCCGTGTTGTAGCCGCGTATGATAGAGACTGACAAAAGAGTGACCTATCAGCAGATTCGGACAAGCTTAGGAATCGGTATGAGTCAAGTGCACAAAATCCTCCATGAACATTTAGTGATCAGGAAGCTTTGTATCCGGTAGATACCTCATAATTTGACCGAGGGCCAATAACTCCGTCGTGTTGATTGGTGCCGTGAAATTGTGGAAAAATTTAATATAGGTGACTCAAATGCTGTGTTCGACATACTCTAGGGTCACGAAAGATGGATTTACTTTTATGATCCCGAACCAAAAGACTGTAGGTGTTTCCAACTAAAATGAAGAGAGGTCGAAGCGTGGGAAAAAAGATGGTGGCTTCGTTCTTCGGAAGGGCAGGTCATTTAAGGCAATTGTTTTTAAATTTTAGAGAATCGAAAAACAGTTCCTGCGGAGTGTCTTGTGTTGTCTTGGAAAAAGTTCGGGACAAAACGAGCTCGCAGTAGATCCTCCTTCACAACGACATCGCCTCGTCGCAGACCGCCAGGCGAACGATCGACTATTTGGTGACGTCAATTACGTGAATTAGTAGAATTACTAGGTCACCCGCCCCGTAGGTATAGCCCCGACCTCGCACCTTGCGATTTTTATTTATTTCCGAAATTAGTATAGTAAAGTGCTTTCTCAGTGGTTCCATCGGATGCAGCGATGTACTGACTTGAATGGACACTATTTTGAAAATATATAATAAAATTAATAACTAGCTCGTTTAATCAGTTTTTGGTTTTTTAAGAACTTTCAGTTTGACCCTCATACCACAATATGTACGTTACGCTTTTTGGCAGGCGACCATCAGAGCTTCACAGGTTTACATTATACGTCCACAAAGCAACTTATTGTTATTATAATAAAATAATTTTAGGATAATAATTTTAGGATAATAATTTTAGGTGGACACTATTACGTACTTTAAAAATATGTACAGATGGTCCAAGTCATTTTTACGCGCAGCCTTATGTGTGCGTTTTGCTTGTGAATTAGCCATAAATTTAAATTAGGCATATCTTAGAATTGGCCATTACACAAAATTTTCGATAATCAGATGTGGCTTGGCCAGATCAAAGTTAAGATACCGTTTGTCATGAAATGCCCAGGTGTATTTGATCATATCGTAAAATGGTTCCTTTAACTTCCGATGTGTCAGTGATTTAACAACAACATGTTGTTTTCTAAACCTTTTTTGCCTATTTTATTATACTCTTTATTAGTCACAACTCTTTTTTTAGAAATGTTAACATTTAATGAATTGAACAATTCTATGATTTGGCCACAACATTTAAGCAACTGTGTTTGCGTGGCAAATATTTACTGATTATACATGTACACGAAAGCTACAAGAACACGGTTTGACAAGATGACGGCTACCACATAAAATTAGGGGTGTTACACACCAATCGATCGACGATCGATCGACGTAGGGTAACACCCTAAGTTATATTTACAAGCATAACGCACTAATGGGGCCACGCTCACAAATGAGTTGAATCATCCAACCATGTTCAATAATAATAATATACCTACATAATTTGAAAATAGGACCTACATTCAACTGTAACCTATCTGAATATCTGGTTTTTTTTCCAAGTATTGAGCACGATATTTCCACCTTACCATATAGGACGTAACTTCAGGATTCCAAATCTATAAATTTATAATGTAAATAATGCTGTAAACTCTTACCTTAGCATCACTCTCCTTAATATCCACGGTACATTCGAGCACATGCATCAGCTGCATGGGGTACACGTTGGAGCCCTGGACTTCGGTCAGCGAGCCGGTCATCGAAGGCGTCGCGCTGATTTCACCAACGATCGACGATTGCATGGACCGCGGAATACGCTCAAACGCTTTTGCGAAGCAACCTGAAAAGTGGTATTGATTTGTTTTATTCAGGTACGCCGTACGGGTTACAAATGTATTTTTGATAAAGTACATTTGGGTAAACTTTCTTTAGCAGAAGCCGTTTACGTGTGAATATGTAAAGTCAGAAGTCAGTTGGCGCAGACTTAGATCGTCCACTAGTCCACGTGCCTTCAAAACACATTAATACCTCATTCAACCGATTCGCACCTTGGTTTGAGTTTTTATGTTAGCCTTAGATGGTTCGTAAGAAATTTTATATTTCTTACAATATTTTGTACAATAGGCATTAATTTTCGTAAACATTTCTGTCTGTATTACAAAAGTAATTTGGTCTTAGAAGTACAAATCCAACCTAAACGATTTACCAAAAAATACCATTAAATACCTTATCACAAAACTTGTTGAGTAACGTTCCGTAGGTTCCGTTAATGTTCGTTCGTAAATCATTTCCACACAACTACAACAGAACATCTGTACAGTATCTACGCAGTCCACAGATAAAATACAATGTTTGTTTAGTTACCATATCATATAAATGTATGGTTAAAAAATTACAAAAACTTTGCAACGGATTGACCTTTATCAATGTTCATTAACAGCTAATTTGGCTTGGCTCGTGGGAAAGAGATACTCTATATGGTAAACAAATTATGTTATTCTTGATTTTTCTATGTTTGTGTACTCAATTTCATTCAAACTGATTCATGCAAATAGCAACTTCCTCTAGGATTCTATCAAATGTAAAATGCCATACACGACAAGCAAACAGCAAAATCTTCTAATAAATGGAAAAATAGAAAAAATTATGTATATTAAATAAAAGAACATTGAATAGAGTACCAAAGTCGCTATTAAAGTAAGTATTTAGTTAGGTTCTGTTTATGTTCTGTGTACATTAGAGTGCCCCAATACGAGAATAAAAAAATGTCCTCACCGATGATAGCTTTAAGTTTAACTGGGTAGTATATTAGATAATGAGTTAATTGATTTCCGATTAGAATAAATAACTTTAACCTTAATAATTTGATATAATCGCGCACTTAAGAAACTCTTATAATCCTTGCTAGCTGTTATAATGTTTAATAACTTGGTTAAACGAAACCCACTCTTCAGTTACTTTGAAATTAAAACCCATTATCAACGACCCTATTGATTTTATCAACGAAGCAAAACATAACGAATTAGCCATACAAATTCTAAATTTAAAAAAATATGTTTAACACAAATCCGATTTATGTAAAACAGAGCAAGAATTATCCTTACGTACTCGGTCAAGCGTTGTACCTAAGAGAGCTGCCAAACAAAAACTCATTTTTTTATCTCTAAGATAACGCATTTAGCTATATGGTACTAGGTGTGAAAAAGGGGCGTGTATAGGTAATATGATGTATATATTTACAATTCATGTAGTTGATTGGAAAATTGAGAATGCAATTTGATCAATTGAAATCGCCAGAGAGGGACATTAATGCAACAATGTAATATTCTCTCACTAAATAGTCTATGAGCGTCTAATGAGTCTTTTTATCGTGGCGTCCGTAGATATACATAAATTATAATCAAATAACTAGTTTATAAACAAACTGTCTAGTAATCACATTATTATATGAGTTTTATTATATTATATGATACTTATATGACACTTATTTTATTATATGAGAATAAGGGAGCCTACACAAAAAACGCCTACACTGACTATCAAAATGGGGTTATCATTTTGTTAAATTTAGGACACTGAACGGTATTTACCTTTATAAATTATACAATGAGATACAATACATACATGCACCGTGATTTGTTTGAAATATTCGCTAAAAAAGTCATTATTTTTGACCTGATATTTAACATGAATTAAATGTACTAAAAACTTTGTACTACCACTGAAAGAATTAACAAAAACAACATTCAGTCACTGATAACACTGAAAACAAGCGAAAAGCAAACAAAACATTTAACTGTTTCACTTGAGAGAACACGCGGGACACGACACGCGCTTCTGTGCCCAACTGCGCCAACAAACTGATACGTTCAAGCAAATCGGGCTCCGTGTATCTCAGTTATTACCGTAAATCACAGCAAATTGGTGTATCAACAAGTCACGGTTGAATGATCAGCGTCACAATTGATGCATTGAACACATGTGATCTACTTATTGTTCATTATTTCTCATTGCATTGTTTACACGCGACATTTTCTTTTACTCTCTTTAAATGGGATAAATTGCATGAGGTCAAACGGGTTAGGGGACCAGATTGTAATTAGCGGCTGTGTTGTAAATTAAAAAGTTCATACACTAAATTATTCGTTTCCAATTACAAAATAAAACAAATTCTTAATCTCTTAGCACAATGACCTATAAGGGGCGCTCGCTACCTACATGTTCATAGCGCCCCGTATACAGCGAGGACCTAAATCATTTAAGCTAGCTTTTTACAAACAATTGCGTATGGTTAGTAGTGTTAACGCCAACGCAAATCCTTGGATTGGCTTCCAAACCATTCTACTGGTATATATTTACTTGTGACATTTAATATATGTGAGATGTTTATCATTTTTGATGTATATATAACAAATTCGAACAAAACGAGCGTTTGTTTAGATTTTATATGTATTTACATGGAATACAAACCTACGTGTTTTTCCAAAAAGTTTTAAGAAATTTTGTAAAACACATACTTAGTAAAAAACATAAGTTAATACACAAATACAGTAAGATATGAGAAACTATAATTTAAAATATGGCTTGTTAACGAGTCCAAGATTATGCCATACATTATATTGCTATGTAACGTTGGTTTATAATTCAAAAATCATATATACATGGAAATTGTTTAAACGAAAATCAAAGCTATCTTATTAAACAATTAAATCTAAGAAAAATTCAAAATCCCCGGCTCACAAGCATGCATCACAAATGAACTACTGTACCAATTTTTCAAACATGCCTAAGAAAACTCTTGTTCAATTCAGATTTCAGCTGAGCGGATTGCCGCCGCAGCGTCTCGCGTGGCGCACTACCACAACCGCTCCACGATCACATCGCGGGAGGTGCAGACCTCGGTGAGGATCTTGCTGCCAGATGAACTCGCCGAGAACGCCGTCAGCGAGGGAACCAAGGCAGTTACCACAATAAAATCGGTCCATTCGTCTGGGAGATACAATGCCAGACACATAGATTGAACTTATTACACCCCTTTTTTGCGTCGGGGGTTAAAAATCGGCGAAGATCATTAGGAAAATGTTAACTGCGTATGGTATACAATAATAATAAATCCCCAGACAAACACACCAACTCTATGGCGCCAAAGTAAGTAAAGCTTGTGTTATGGATGACCACACAGCGAACTGGGGGGAAACCCAGAATACACATACATATATAAATATAAACAACCACGACAAGAGCACAAACATCTGTGTTGCCAATTCCCCAATCAGGACTCGAACCAGGGAGCCTATGAGGCAAGGCTACTACCCACACCGCCGTCCCTATTAGTCATGCTATTATGTCTTTATATGAAAAACCTATTTAGATTAAACGCAAAAGATTAATTTATAATTTTCTTTCCAGATGATTGAGCAATACTTTCTACATGATAAATATTAATATCTGATCGGAAGCGTACAATCAAATGAACGCACCAGTATTTACAACATACAAAGTAAACATGAGTCATAAAAAAGCATTTTATTAACATCGTAAGAGTAGTGATTTGCGATAAAAATCTCACGCAAATCAATAAATTACGTAACCACAGAATTGTTTTATACGGAATATTATTTCTTCCGGGAAAAATAAACGTATCCTAATATAGTTTATTCTTAACCAGTGGTCACGGCGCGGTTTCTCTTCTGATATGGAAGGGCGTAACTATACTATTTCCATTTCTTAATTTTCTCGATGACAGCTCCTGTGTAACCTTGTGCGATTGTTTTTTTAAATTATGTATGCATTATTTTATAAAAATATGACGTTTACACACGTACAAGGTTATATAATACCAGAGTCGGAGAAACTGATAGGGATGGAGCTATTGGATGGAGCTAGAGAGCATTATATCAAATTAGAACTGTCATCGAGAAAATAAAGAAATGGAAATAGTATAACTAATGATGCGTTGCAGACCGCAGTTTTATTCTTAAAAACAACAATATAGATAGGAAAGTGAGTTCGTAACAAAAGAAACTGTATTACCACTAAAAACAAAATAATACTCATGACGCTTCAAATAACGGGTGACATATATTCTAAGGAACTTTTCTAAATAAACTATTTATTTACTCATTGAAGTATATAACAAACATAATAAAAATTGTAAACAAAGTACAAGGGGTCAGTGAAACATTACGAACGGTAAAAAGGGCACCCTTACCTTTGTACCTTTGAAAGTTCCAGAACTACGATGATTATTTGAGCAAAAATATAACTAGCATCTTAAGAATACAATTCCTAAGCATTTCTTGTTTTGCCGTGTAAGAAGTGAGCTGGGTAATTTAGATTAGCTACCATGGTTTGTCACTGAACTGCCACATACTCGATTTCGATAGATTATTTATAGTGGTAGATTTTGGCTGTAATTTGTCACGAAGTTTCTAATTTGATTATTATTATTATTATTATCAAATAAGAAACTTTGATTATTATTTATTAGAAAATATTTATATTTATTTTACAGTTACAAGACATTTTATAATTGTGTATTTTGAGCGAGGGTGCTGGGATGCCTTTTGACTTTATACTACACAAATTTGACGAGGCATATTTGCGTCTAATATGTTGCATTATTGTGCGTGCAAAATACAAGCAATTTGCAAAAGCAATGCTTTGAGTAAATTTCAAAGAACATATATAAAATATGTTAACATCCTTGTTTAACATATTTTTCTACGTGTAAGACAATGAAGCAATGAATATGATTAATAAATAAAAAATTAAGAAAATTGTCGTTTATTTTATGTCGACTCACAGAGTTAAAGATAGTGTCATTGTATCTTAATGTAAATGGTAGATGTCGCTGTAAACGTAATTCCTACAAAAGCGCATGATTTAATAATAATAATACATAATAAATCCCCAGACAAAAACAGCAACTGTATGGCCGCAAAGTAAGCAGAGCTTGTGTTATGGATGACCATACAGCGAACTGGGGGGGAACCCAGAATAAACATACATGTATAAATATAAACAACCATGACCGGAGAACAAACATATGTGTTCATCACAAAAACGAAGCCAGGACCCGAACCTGGGACCTCCGGCGTAAAGAGACGGGGCTACTGACCACTACGCTACTGGGCCGTTATGAATGAATTATACTGGTTATTTAGAATAAGTACTTAACAATTTTGTTTAAAACTAAAGATTTTCCGAGATTGTAGAGATTTTCATATTTTTATTCTTTTTGCATTCAGTTTATTTACTCAGTTTAATAGTCTCTATTCGGAGCAACTTTTCAACAATGAAACTATTATATTTGTAACAAAATTCATACTATTTTCTTATTAACGTCGAAACTGCTCAAACACAGAGACAAACTAAACTCAAGCTCTAACAAACGAAACAAGCTCTGCTCACTTTGGTACCACACAATGGGTGTATTTATCTGGGGATTTTTTATTAATATACGTCAACACCACTCACTTGACACTTGAGTGACAGCCTCGGCAATATGACACCTGAAGACATGGCACCGGTACACCGCAGACTCCTTGGTCTCCCCGTGGGACCAGGTGAAAGCGAAGCACGACGCCACTGGAGTCCCGATGGCTCCCCGCGCATAGAACGATATGCGGTTGACGGCGTAACGAGTCATTACGCTGTTTGTGTCAGCTTGGTAGAGGCTGAGGAATGAAGTGTGGGTTATTATTTGGAAATCTTCATACTGTACTAGTTGAATATTCGAAAAAAAATTTATTAAAACATATAAGTATTCTTTATGCATGATTAACTTAAAACCATGGTAGTTGGCACACATTTTTATTAAAAAAAGGATATATTTTCGATCTCTGTAGGAGTTAATTAGATTTTTGCCATTATCAAGACTTTCAATATGTTTACTATGATCAGAATATATTGTAATGATTGACAAACACGCATTAAAATACCAAAACTACTACATGTATGCCATCCATAAATAAAATTATTTTTAACAGAACCAACCTGGTAGCTATATTCAATGTGAATTTTTTGATTTCCCATAACTTTATTTAGTTCTGAGACCACTTACAACAATATAAAAACAGCACCAGTATGTTCTTTTTATTATTTAATATGTCATGCAAAATAAACCAGTATTTTTTTGCTAATCTCTAGAGTATATTTCGTCTTAGGTAAATTTAAACTAAAATTGGCTGTCGTTGAATAATGAATCTTATTGCCAAACCATACTACTTGAAACTTTTTTGCTGTCCGCACTTGTAAGCTGCTGCCTGTCGCCACCGCCACCACGCCATCAGGTAGATGTGTGCATTTATTAACAATGCAAACTTTTTTTTAACTTATTATCTCCGTAACGGTGGATTTTAGAACATATTTTCCTTAATTTTTTCGTGTTGTTTTGGAATCTACGCCTAAAGTTACGGAAAATCAAGAATACACGTTCTAGATACAAAAAATAAGGAATTTGCCAAATTAGTTTATGATGGGAGTCTAAGGAGTTGAGAAAATTAAATATGAAACTTTGAGCACCCTCTTATTTTTGAACTCCGTAATAAATTCTTAATTAGAGCCCAATTTATATTTAGTTTAAAGAACTTTGTAATTAACGTCGCGGACTGTGGAACCTGGTGTGTGGGTGACATGGCACAATAATATTAATACGTAATCATATCTGCCATATAAAATGTAACACTCACACAACAAGACCCTGCGAACAGACAGGGACAGATATAGACACGGCTATTCCATCTCTGTTCTCTGGCATGGAGCTCAACTCCTTCATTATCCTCTGTATTTCACTCTCCGACTTGGGGTCTGTGATGTTCTGGGCTCCTAGGTAACTGACTCCGCTGAAGATGGTGCATTCTTGATCGACATCCGATACTGAAAAATGATATAAATTGTTTTTAATTTTATCATAAAAATGTTATGTTGCTATAGACGGTGTAACAGGCGGGGTGGATCAACGGATTTTGAAGGGTGGGGAACCTCAATACCTACCAATTTAACCCCCATGTATGTTCAGCAATATTTTGTGATTTTTGGAATTTAGTTATTTTTTCGAAAAAATTCAGATTCTCGGAGAAAACTTGAAAATACAACCTAACTTTCAGGTCTACTCATGAATTTTTGTCTCAAAATAGCTTAATAGTAGGCCTTTTGTATCATCTACCCGCCGATGATCGTTGCTTTTAATAAATGGACTATAATAAACTTTTCAATCTTTTTTTAAATGTGAATAGTTAACATTAATTTTCAGGGGTCTTAGAAAAAGAAAAATCATATAACATTTTTTTCCAAAACCTGTCTTAAAAACTACTGGTGTTTATGTAAAATAATGTCTAAAAATTTCGTTTGACTAACAACACGGCAACATGTACAAAAACATAATTGAGTCCAAAAGCAGCCATTTTTTATTACTATGCAGCGTTATCTAAATCCGACCATTGCATAATTGAAAAGTGTTTTGTTCAGGTAATTAGCGATAGTTGCGTTTCTTATTCATGAATTAAGTCGTTTTATGTTTAAAGAAGGGTAATCATTTTATTATGGTTTTGATATAATGTTATATGCAGTGGATTATTTTATTGCACCACGTAAAAAACGTGTCTGTTTTTTTCTGGAGTTGCCTTAATTTGTAACTTTTGCATAATTCTTTAGTCGTTTATCGTCTTCACGTGCTCCCTCTGTCTACTTCTGTGTTTTACTCAATTCTACAAATTTGGCTCTTTTAACGGAGTTACGATACTAGTTATACTATTTCCATTTCTTTATTTTCTCGATGACAGTTCTAATTTGATATAATGCTCTCTAGCTCCATCCAATAGCTCCATCGCTATCAGTTTCTCCGACTCTGGTATTATATAACCTTGTACGTGTGTAAACGTCATATTTTTAAAAATAATGCATACATAATGTAAAAAAAACGCTCGCACAAGGTTACACAGGAACTGTCATCGAGAAAATAAAGAAATGGAAATAGTATAAGTGATTTGGATTGTGATTATCTCGGAACGAAGAATCTGCGCGATTACTGGACATTGAAACTTGATAAGTGTCTTGCATAGCTGCCACAGAACCTCTCAAGTTTACGTACCATGCCGTATTCTCCGCGTTATTATACAGAAATGTATTATTGTTACGGAGCAGCCCGGGGAAACGCCGGAGCTGCCGCTAGAATGTACCGGGAGCAAATAGTTGGAACAGGTGGTCCTCAACCCCAGGTCTACCCAGACCGCCGTGTTATTTTGCGTGTTAGAAACGCGTACATGCAAGGTCGCATAACTGGTACCACTCAGCAAGAAAGTGTGCCAAGGATCGATCCAGATCGAGCATAACAAATTTTTGAAGAAGTGCAAAGAGATCCTTCAACAAGTACGAGAGAAATTGGCTATCGCACAGGCCTGTCTCACATGTCTGTGCATAGAATATTGCGAGCAGAATGCATGCACCCTTACCACGTAAAAAAGTGCAAGATTTGGCACCAGCAAACTATCCACGACGTCTAGCTGTCTGTCAAAAAATTATCAACAGATGTGAAATGGACAAGGATTTATTTGATAATATTATGAGGACAGATGAATCAACTTTTAGCCGGAGTGGAATTTTCAACATTTATAACTACCACTCTTGGAGTTTCAAAAATCCCCATGGGATCCACCGCCATAAAGACGAAAGACCATTCCTGACCTGTCAACATTTTGACAAATCGTATTGTGTATAGATAAGTAATATAGTACGAAAAATTACAAATTTTTTGCTGAACCATAAAACCTAATTCATGTCGAAAACTACAATCCACAAAAAAATTTATTGGGTTTTCTTTTTATAGTCATTTATTGACATTTGGTTTGCCACGAACGCGCCCAGTATATATATGGTCGATGACACGTTTCGTTCCAAATAAAGCTCGAACTTTACAATATTTCGAATTTGCTTATGAAGTAATAAAAATATATAACTTTTTAAATTAAATTGATATTCTATTTGTTAATTTATTTAAATTAATGCATATCAAAATTAAATAATCAATTATTTTTCTTACAGCTTAACTTAACTGTCATATTGACAATGTCAAAAATTACAACGTCAGTTTAGATTTGAATTAAACGTTTGAATTCCTTCGTTTGCTTTTGCGTTATTGTGTACTGTGCGATACTACTCTGGATTTTTCTACCTTTTGATCACCTTGGCATTCCTTCCGGATAACGTTTCTGGCTTCTGCTCCAACGATTACTTGCGCTAGTTTTACACGGATCTCAGATTTTGCCGAACTATTAGATTTACATAGTGTGTTACTGTTCGTTAAAATGTCGGCTACATCTAAAAGACTGTAGATGGTGCCACGTATGCTGTGTATTAAATATAACATATGTGTTAGTAGGGACTTGTAACACAGTTCGTCATCACCTTGTTATCGGTTTTGTATGTATGTTCTAGGATCCTTGTAGTTCGCTACATGGTAACCCATAACACAAGCCTTTGCTTACTTTGAGGCCATGTTGTCTGAGGACTTTTATTTTAAAATCCACACATACCTACTTATCTGTGTAAAAATCTATAATCTAACTGGATAAAATGAACAGGGGTTTCACTTTCTACATTACAATGCCGAGGCTTACTAAACATCAATGAACTCATTTGAAATCGACATCTTTCATGTTATTTCATTACAGCGATAGAAGGTTTGTCTACATTTTAACCAAATATGAGTTTTCATACATGAATTTTAACATAGTTATTGAGAATACTTAGTATTTTGAGGTTTTGAAAGGCTTTTTACTTCTTTTGCTTAAAAAAAAATAACATATCCATGAGAATCTGAAACCAAAATCCTGAAATGAGCTGCACTTTCGTTTTTGCAAGTTAAAAATTGCCAAGATATGCTATGAAAATTGATTGAATTTGACTTGCAACCTTGATATATATTTTTCAATGTAACTTTTTTTCTGAATTGCTAAATTACATTAAGCTGTTACATTAAGCTGTTACCTTAAGTTTAGGAATATAACACTATTTTTTCTGCATCGTTTTTATATTTATACATTAGATCAATAAAAAACAGGCTGACAGGTCATTGCATATATGAAACATGGGCATTGTTCTTTCAGCATCAGTTTAGTGCTAATTTGTGGACTGGTGTATTTAACAAACAACTGGTTGGACCTATTGAGTTGCCAGCAAAATTAAATGGAGAAACATATTTAGCATTATTACAAAATCATTTATACCAAATATTGGAAGACATTGATTTAGCAGTTCGCCGCCACATGTTCTTTCAATGCGATGGAGCACCATGCCACTACGCTCGAAATATAAGAGAATAATTGAATGTTTATTTTCCGCGGCGTTGAATTGGCCGTGGAGGGCCTGTAGCCTGGCCTCCACGGTCACAAGATCTTAACCCAGTAGCTTTTTTTATTTGGGGATATTACAATAAACTGGTGTACAAAACTAAATACACCACCATTGGCGAATTAGAAACTGAACCAGGCTCAAATGAAGATTAGAGAAAAAGAAGATGTATTTAGAAGGTTCAAAGAAAATTTCTTAAAACGATGTAGATTGCGCATCTCGGAAAATAATTATTTCAACACCTACAAAATAGCTTTGTAGAACCTACCACCGTGGTGTACCGCACTACAACAATATTTAATTTATTACCCTTCATTAAAAAACCGACTTTTGTTCAAGAAACGCAATTATGGCTAAGTACCTGAACAAAACACTTTTTGAATTTGCACTTCTCGGCATGAGATAACAACCATAGCAGGTAGTCTTCATACAAAAAAAACTAGGAATTATGTCTATGGTTAGAAACTTTTGATGCTGACATCTCTTGCTACTTTTCGAGCGAACAATTGTCATACGTCACTTCAATGTGAATGATGAATGATAACACTATGTTCAATCAATGATGTACGGTTTCAGGTTATGATTCTTATGTTATAATTATGTTAAAACTACTTTTATTATATTAATACTTGAAATTGGCAGAAATAGTTATTGTGTAGTAACTACAGCTGATTGCCAGAAAACGCAAAATTTTATTTAATTTTCAATCAATCAGCTCGATCTGCCATTACGGTTTCAATGATTGACGAGTGAAGAGTTTACATTGATCAATTTCTGAAACATAACCTCTCATTTACCAAATATAGTAATTAATATGCGTTTATTCGGTGCTTCACAATGTACAACAAGTGCTGTGTAGTGAATGAGAAAGTAGCCGAAAGGACGTTATTTTTCATCACTTTCCAAGAACTGAGATAGGACTTAACAATGGTTACCGTGTCTTTGTGCTAATAGTGCTTTGTGCTTACAAGGTTTAAGTGTGGTAAACCTTTGTATATTGTTTGTGAGCCACACAAGAAATGTTTTCTGGGTTACTCAATATGAATAACGGTGTTTAATTGGTGTAACATAATTAACAGAATTTGAATAAATAGTACTGATGTCTCGCTTCTAGAAAATAAAAATTTGCCTCCCGTGCGATACAAACAAAATTTAGAAATTAAAAGAAAATCATAAATATACAAGTCTTTTATTTATTTTACCTTCTTTATCTTTTAGAATGTTAAATTTATCTTGTAGAAAAGGAGAGGGGCTTTCGCCTGCCACAATGGCATTACGCCAAAATCCAATGCCGTCATTTTAAAATTAAGAAACGAAGGACAATCTAATTTAAAAAAAAAAATAGTTGTCAAATTGAAAAGTTCCTCAAGTTCCTAGTTCCTAGTGTTGTAGTTAGGAAGACGTTCGTCTGATGCGTAGCATCACTAGTTAGTTTGTGATAACAACACTTTGTAAGTATGCAATTCTCGGATTTAGATAACGCTGCATAGTAATAAAAAATGGCTGTTTCTGGACTCAATTATGTTTTTGTACATGTTGCCGTGTTGTTAGTCAAACGAAATTTTTAGACATTACTCTACATTAACACTAGTAGTTTTAAAAAAATGTTAAATGTTTAAAATGTTATATGATTTTCTTTTTCTAAGACCCCTGAAAGCTGACGTTAACATTTCTTATTTAAAAAAATTTAATAGTTTCAATTTTATTTCCATTTATAAAAAGCAACGACTATCGACGATTAGATGATACAAAAGGCCTACTATTAAGCTATATCGAGGCAAAAATTCATCAGTAGACCTGAAAGTTAGGTTGTATTTTCAAGTTTTCTCCGAGAATCTGATTTTTTCGAAAAAATGACTTATACCCAAATATCACAAGGACCACTAAATATTGCTGAACATGCATGGTGATGGTTGAGGAGGGCGATGGCTGGATCCCGCGTTAACTCGTGAACGGGTGCCGTTTGAGGGTGTTCGTCGTTTGGATACTTGGGGGGAGAGACACTTGCCGAGCGTAAGAATAATTTTGTATAAACATAAAGAAACTATGTACATTTATTTTGAAAAAAATTGTGCCAGTTCTTCTTCACGAAGGTTTTTCCGAACTGGTGGTAGAGTCATGTTTTATTTGACGTCAATAAGAACAAGTAATTGTCAATGTTGAGAAATAAAAATAACTGTCAAAAAAATTATAATAATGGGGGTTTAGTTGGTATGTATTGAGGACCCCAACCCTCGAAGCCCGATGATCCACCCCGCTTGTTACACCATTACTATACTATATTCCTAGCCGACAAACGAGGACGCGGCCCACACAAATAGCATCGCACCCATGGACAAAACTATGCGCGGTTTACACGTTTTTTAAATAATTTGTTTTTTTATTATTATTATATATTATTAATTTACTAAAAATTAAGCTACAAACGAATACTATGCTTCTATATATGCCGATGCCTTCCGATATATGATCAACGAAATGGTGTAGAACTAAAAAATAAAAAATTGGTTGATTAATTCCCTGACAAAGCGTTGTTTCTATTTGTTTCTTAGTGTATCGCTGTTTTGACAGACCGAAACAAAACAGCAACAAGTTGCCAGATGGAACGAAAATTTCCCACGATTCTCACTATATTGGTAATTTAATTAAAGACTTGTTACCATAATCTAAATAATTATCCGCGAATTAAAATTTTATTGGAACTATAGTAGTTAAAATTTTTAATATTTACATTTTAGTTTTAATTGATACAACAAACTATTGACTGTCTCGCAAGTCAAAATCTTTTCGCATTTTTTATCTTGACAAATGATTTAGGCCCGTCTTTCTATCTTTCTATAGATATTTATTTGCTGCAAGTTACTTTTTTAACCTACGTTAGTTGTAACTATATTTTTTACTAGACCAAAAAAGTATATAATACATATTTTTCAGCTTCAGAAAAATATTGTATATTCAGTAGATACGTTTTCTCAATTTTTTTTATTTATTAATCAATCAAAATTTAAACTAATACATAGTATATTTATATCACGTCCACAATTATTCAGTGCATTTGACACAGAAGGCCTTTATTAACTAGGTTTTCTTGCGCTCTTGAACTAAGACTACGACTCTTACACATACACTAAAAACCCAACAGCTTATATCGCGGCTACTTCATGAAATCATAAGGAAAACCCCTTAAGGTAATTTACTCTTCAGTCGCGTCAACCCCGAGTGGCATTGGCAGCATACCATTGGGCGATCGTAATTTTTCCCGAACGTTCATCTTCATATTTTCGATATTATTTTATTATAATCGGGGTTACAGACAAGCCCAAGTTCTGTTACGCAGTAGAATTCATACCTTCATCTTCACTCTCAATAGGCTTCATATGGTCTTGTTTCTCTGTAGGTGATGGAGTAGTGGAGTCGGCAGAAGCGCCATCTATCGCTTTGTAGAACTTGGAACCGCCAACTAGTCGGCACGAACCCTGAAATAAAAGGTAGGATTGTTATAGAATGATGTCAATATGAGAGAGTAACTAACTAAAGAGCCTTACAGATAAATGGTGGGCCAACCATAATGCACGATATTAATTGTGAGTCACACCTTAATGTCAAGTTTTTTGTCCAACTTAATTTGACTTTTTTTGCTTCAATGTTTGACAAATTCAACCATGGAGAGGTACACAATTGAGCAGCGCGTTAATATTGTTAAAGCTTTTTACGAAAATGGGAGTTCAAATCAAAATGCATTTCGTGCACTTCGTGATTTTTTTGGTCCACATAATCGACCAAATGTGTCCACAATCAGGCGTATCGTGGTTTGCTGTAGGAAATGTGCAAACACCTCTGCATGCTCGCCCAGTTCGTTCTGCGGAAAACATTGCAGTTGTTCGCGATAGTGTGGCAGAAGAGCCGTCAACTTCGACTCGTCGTCGTGCCCAACAAGTGAACATCTCACGAATATCACTAATGCGAATTTTGAATAAAGATTTGAATTTACTTGCTTACAAGGTTACCTACTGACCATTTCAAGCGTCTTCAATACGCCGAATGGTTGGTTGAACAGACAGAAAATCATCTTCGGCGACGAGGCACACTTTCACCTCAGTGGTTCGTTAACAAGCAGAATTGCCGCATTATCCGATGAAAAGCCGATGTATCCACAAAGAGTAAGAGTTTGGTGCGGTTTATGGGCTGGCGGAGTCATCGGGCCGTACTTCTTCGAAAATGAGGTTGGCCAAGCAGTTACCGTGAATGGTGCTCGCTATCGCGAGATCATAACGCTCTTCTTGTGGCTAAAAATTAAGGGATATGGACCTGGACGATATGTGGTTCCAACAGGATGGTGTCACACAGCCATTGACACAATGGCTCTGTTGCGCGAAAAATTCAATGGCCGTGTTATTTCACGTCGTGGCGACGTTAATTGGCCGCCACGACCATGTGATTTGACACCGTTGGACTTCTTTCTTTGGGGATTTTTAAAAGAAAATGTGTACGTCAATAAGCCAAGAACAATTCAAGAGCTAAAGGATGAGTTAATTCGGCTCATGAACGACATTGAAACTCAATTATGTCTCCGAGTCATTGAAAATATGGACCATCAGATAGAGGTATGCCACCGAAGCCGTGGGGAGCTTTTGGCCGATACTTTGTTTCACACATAATTGTCATAGATCGCTCTATCATAATAAAATATATTAAGATAATTCACTGAACACTTTTTGTTTTATTTACAATTAACATCGTGCGTTTTGGTTGGACTGCCCTTTAGAAGAACGTTTTGTTCATAAGATTTTCGAAACAAATTGTCATATCTGTAGTTCTTAATATCAAAAAAGATTTGTAACCACACGGTAATATTAATAGACAAGATAGTACCTGAAAGTTAACTACCACCAAGAACGGCACGTGAAATTTTATAAGACTATATACTCCGATATACTCCCTTAGAAACCGTTTAATATTAATCAACGTACTAATATTATATACGTTGTATTTACAAACAAACTGACCCAAATTCCACCCTAGTACCCAAATACTTTTGGACTTTAAATGCCAACATTTGGCAAACAGCAAATACAACGCACTAGTTTGCAAATGTCAAACTTTTTCCACGAGCTTTTGAACACTATAAAAGGAAGGATACGTACACACTATATTCCACTTTACTAACATAGTTACTGTTTACCTTACACAATATTTGCGAGTGTTTCCCGTATGTCATCTTGAATTATGCTATTAATTAAGTCTTCAATTATGTCAATGCACAAGAACAATACGTAGGACAATCGATGGAACAATGAGTTATTTCTAGTGTCGGAGTTCGATAACAATACTTCCAGTGAATCACTAACTGACGACACCATTACTGTAAACACATCCTACAGAACATATGGGTCAACATCCAGCCGTGGGGAATGTTTAATAACATAATATTCGTTTTAGTTTTATTATGTACTTAAAAAATTATGCTGTTATATCTTTTCACTATTTGCCGTAGTTGGATTTTTGCCAAAAATGGACAATGATAAAAATTTGTCGCAGGCGGATTGTTTCATAAGACATTCAAGTAAACAGATTATCGTTTAGCCATCATGTTGAACTGTTAATTATCAAACAAGATATATGCGATTTGCTAATTATTTTCTACAAAGTTATTAACATCCTGCGATTTCCGTAAGCCGAGCGAACGAAGCCGTGCTTTTTGACGTCACATGTCCCTCGGAAAGACCTTCCGTAACGAGAAACTGGTAAGTTGAAGAACTGGCAAGATAAATGCATATGTATTTTTTGTCTCCCTACGTGTTACCATTGTTTTGATTTGATTTTAAATCCCCCTTCTATGAATGTCTGAGCTGATTCTCAGTCTTCCTATAAGTGAGTGTTATCTGTAAAATACCTTTGACAATTTGACATACTTTCTGTTAAAACACCTGTCAAACCTTTTCTTATCAAAACCCTAAAACTCAGTTTCGAAATTAATAATTTAGGATTTGAAATAAATATTAAATCTACCTGTATCTATGCCTAACTAGATTTTGATATCTGTTTATAGATACGTATAGACCCTTAACTCTTACATTTGGTCATCATCCAGTATTTCTATCTAGGCAGTCTAGGAAGCTGTTTGCGAGAACAATCAACCAATGCGGTAACTTCGAGATCAGCCATAGTGTGGTCCCGGAGTTTGTTTGTTATCGCCATATTCACTCACAACAACACCTCTCGCAAATGTTTTTGAAGGTCAACCGCAAAATGATAACGAACTCTCAGCACAACTAACATATAACTTATCGTCTTGTCACCCTTTCCTTCTAGATCCGTTTCAGATCCAACCGTTCAAGTTTTGGATGGATCTAATCCATCAGTTTTTAGATCTATCGAAAACTATGGATAGCTGTCAATGTGCAGTGCTAAGCTTTGGTAAAAACTTAATCTCCTAGTCATATCACGTTGGCTTAACCGTAGATGGAGAGAGCAGAGCCACAACTTGAGGTTTTCGAAATGGACAGTTTATTTATATATTAGCCTTTTAAATTTCACCGGACTTTACAACTTAAGTGCTCAACTTTAGTAGTGTGCATTTGAATTAAATACAAATGTGTTTCAAAATCATTTAAACAAGCTTCATATTCTTGAAACCAACGTTTGTCCTAAAGAGTAATTTTGACAATAGGTTTTTAGTTCAAAGGTGTTTAGTTTCTTAAAGTCGGAATTTGAAACGTTTTGAGAATAAGTAAAAGGATTGTAGGTTTTTTACTGTCAGGTGTAATTATTTGTATTTGTAATTTCTGTATAGATGGTGGAAACATGAAATATAGTTTTATAAAAAAAATATAGTATATATTGTCTAACTGTTTTCCGCGCGCGTGTGTTTGTAAACAAGTATGCAACTTGAATTTGTGTGGCAACTATCATCTTGTCAAACCGTGTTCTCGTCGCTTTGGTGTGCGTGTACAATCAGTACATTTTATCAGTACAAATTACTTGAGACATCTATAACTTACTGAAATACCTTAGTCTACGCAAACAGAACCATTTTAAATATTTGTATTATCTTTAAAAACTAAAAGTACGGTTAATCAGTGAATACAAATTCTATCTTTTTCTGTACGTTTTCATGCATACTTTAGCGGGATTAAATCTAGAGCTACATAATATTAAATTGTAAATAAATTATTTAGAACAAGCCTACATCTTTTATTGCATTTGCTTTAGATTAAATCCTAACATTTAAATTACCACACTTATCCTAAATAACACCATGAACATTTGATTCTTACTGAGAATTAAAGCAAAGTTTTACTTAAAAAGGCCTTCGGCGTCTTTAACTTTCATCTAAACTGTACCACTTTGATCATGGTACATGATGAAAACAATAAATAAAATTTTATTTTTTAATAAATATAAATAGTTACGTACAAATTAGTAGGTAAACCTCACACACATGAACACGTCGTCGTGTATTTTCACTACACGAATGTAAGTATACGTGGGTTCATGCATTTTTATACGGATCATAAAACCATATCAGACTATACATATATACTCTTTGCAACGATTGGTTTCGGGGTTTTATCTAGCTATTCAAGTTAATAACTAACTACACAAAAATAGGTCTTACTGTTATGCAATAATTTGAAAAACTAAGTAGGTGTAATTATGATCTTAAATGATCAAATAGTCACAACAGAAATAAAAAACAGCTAAGTTTTAATGCTTAGTTATGTCTCCTCTGTTTCGATTAAAACATTTAAAACATCTTACCTCACCGTTTAAAACGATCGTAGTCATATTATCTTCACAATGTCCAAGACAGGTATTGAACAATGAAGCATATGGTGATAGTTGAATCACATGTTCAGAACACAACACTGAACATATTTAAATTTAATCCGAACTACACAGCAGATAGAGGACACCCGCAGTGACACAGACAGTATACACTAGATTGAGTAAACGTTGATAAGTTGACTAAATGGATCGCCAATTGAAGGACGGTGCGGCGACTCGGGATTGTGCGCAGGCGCCGACGACCGCGGCCCGACACTTCAACGAGCTCTATGATCAGACATTGAGTAACGATAACATCGCATAACAACAAAACCATTACTATAAGTACATCAGAATATCTACATACAGATTTTGAGTAACCCGAGAAAATTAAAAAATCGGATACGCGCGTTAATTAAACAATTTAGCTTCATTAATATTACATGTCCTTGAATGAGTTTACAAGCTCTTTACAGAGGTATACGAGGTTTCATGATGACTATTTTTTTTAGGTTTGGTTTCTTTGCAAATTTTTTGTAGTAATTTTTTTATCATACATCCTAAATTCTTATATGTATACTTTTCCTTTTTTCTGTCGATTTAATATTCATCTGTTGCAGGTTTGATGTCCATTTGATTTCTTCTTTCGTCTACAATATTTTACTTTGACACAAAACAACGCTGTCTTCTATATAAATTGTAACTTGGATTATTCTATAGAAAACATGCCCGCACAAATAAAATTGCAGACGAATACTTATTAGATATAAAGTAAATGTTCTATTGGTGACTAAGTATATACCTTTAATGCAAATATTAATTCAATACACATTAAATAAGCAAATGTTTGGTTAGCCACTATTCTGAATAAGAAAACCTTGATTGTATTCTATCAACTGTAAGGAGATTTCGCTTTGTTAAATTACTCGCGTAGAGTTAGGTATTTCCATAAAACAAAACCTTTCATTCTAAACTTGCATTGCAATTTGCGAATATTAAAAGCTGATGTTATAATTTAAATTATTAATAATCCAGCTCTTGTCGTAATTTGTTTTGGAAACCAGCGTTGCCGCTGCTACGGTAACTTATGCTAAAAATAAATTTTTGGTACAAATGTTTAGTCATACGATATTCTTGTTGTAATTATTTTAACTGTATCAATAATTATTATTTTTCTA
The DNA here is from genome assembly GCA_923062675.1 of Marasmarcha lunaedactyla. NCBI lineage: Eukaryota > Metazoa > Arthropoda > Insecta > Lepidoptera > Pterophoridae > Marasmarcha > Marasmarcha lunaedactyla. The sequence continues at coordinate 5,649,354 of OV281342.1, read as the reverse complement.
CTAGATGAATAATAATAATAATCTTCTAAAGATAGACGACTATTTTATTTATTATTTTTAAGATTATTTAATATTTTGATTGACAATCTTTTATTATGTGACATGTGTTTTTTGTTTTTTTATTGAATAGCTTTATTGTTTAATTTGTTTGTTTGTAAATCTTTCGAATCTTTTAACTTGATTAATTAAAATATTGACATTATGTAAATTTGCACGCTGACATTGTGGCACTTTTTTTTTCGATATGGACTGTTTATTTATGGCCCTTATTGTAGCAGTATAATATGTACGGACATAAGTATTAAAAATTAAGACCTATTGATAAATAAAGAATTAATATAGTATATTATGCAACTAGCGAATAAAGGACGGATTTAAAGCGAGGGCCGTAGACGAGTCACGAGCAAGTGTAGGATTCTAACGATTGAATCACGGGCGTAGCGAGTGATTTAAGATGATTGAATCACGAGCGCAGCGAGTGATTCAACTGTTAGAATCCTGAGCGATGCAAGTTATTCATGGCCCTCGATATAAATTCGTACTTTATTCAGGAGTTGCATACTATACTTTATACCATGACTACGAGAAAAAGACATAATTTAAGCGGAAATAGAAATTTAATCAAGAAATAATAAATATTACATTAATTGAAATGGACATTAAAATTAGAGCAATGACTGAAATTAAGCGTAATTTTCTTATTATTATCATTAGGGTGGTCAACTTGTGAAACAATATTTATTTTTTTTCTATAATGGCAGCAAAGAACACAAAACAGTTTTTAATCTAATGCCAAACTCCTTGTCGCAAATATCGACCAATCAAATCTCGAGAATTTATTTGCACCAAAGAGTTTAAATTTCGAATCTTAGCGCAAGGAGTTTGTGTAAGCATTGAAATGGAGATCGGATATATTTTGTGTTCCAAATTCAAACACCAAAACAGTGAATAAAAACAAAACAGTGAATAAAATGCCTTTTTATTCACTGTTTTGCGTGAATAAAATTAGCTTTTTAGAGTAGGTATGGTATAAAAGAATTTATTATTATTATTATTGGTACTTTACATGTTGGTTCGGTTCTGCTGGTACTGCATTTTATGGGTCACATAACCTGAGTCTACGCTCAGGATTAGCGCTAGGTGGACAAATGAAATTTACCATAGACACAAAATTATTTGTGCATTATGTATCATTAATGAAACTGCAATCAAGACTACACTGAGATTGTCAGATATATGATTTATTTAAATTGCTATTGTTACTAAATTTACTATTGGCACTCTCATCTTAAATACATCCTTCCTTTATTTAACTTCTTACTCCACTAATGCAACAATAACTCGAGAAGCAACCCTTTAGCAAAGAATTTGCACAAAATGTTTATTCTAAAGCATTTAGATTGTTAACCAGTGCTTTCATTAATTTAACAAAACGATTTGACTGTCTTATCGTAAAAGTCCTAAACAAACAAGGGTCGGAAAATCAACATGTACATGCGATGTAATTACATTATATAAACACCAGCACAACTATACTAGCACACCGAAATGTTTATTTCACACTTGAGTGCCCAGCCTAGAATTCCCATTCGGTTTCACCTTATGGAAACCGAATGGGAATTTTAACTTAGCTCCCTATCCTTTGGGAATAAAATATAGCCTATAACACTTTCCAATCCTCCATCTATCTCCACACAAAGAATCAGGTTGTGAAAGCAGGACAAAGAAACACACGTTCACATCTATAATAGTGTGGAAAATCAAATTTTGCAATGTCACTATGTCATTTCCAATATACACGAATTATAGTATTTCAGTTTCAGCTGGTTATGAACGATCATATGAAAAGAAGCAACTGCTAAGTAAGAAACTCCTGAGCCTTAATTATGCTCCACATGATCCTGACAGAAGTATAGACTGCAGTTTAATAGATCCTTTAAAAGCCTGCAATAGATGGACACTTAAAACACTACCCCGTTTTTTTTTTTTTTTTTTTTTTTTATTGAAAAAGGATTAGACGTTTGTCTTCTATCTCACCTAATGGAAAGTGACGATGAAGACGAAGGTGTTACACGTCTATCCACTAGATACCTATTCACTCGACGCTTGAAAAAACTATAAAGGACTATAGTTTTCTGGAAAAACAGACGCAAGCAGTTCATTCCACACCTTGGCGACCCGCACCAAAAAGCATTCGCGCACTCTCCAAAATGTAATCTGTAAAATACTGCTAAACTGGCAACTTTCCGGCGATGGTCGAGGCTTTGCAGTTTTTTGGTGGTTAGGTCAAAGTTGTTAATAATTTTTCGGGCTCTTCGGTCAACTGCGTCCATCGCTTCTAGTTGGTACTTTGCAGAACCATCCCAAAGGTGGCTACAGTACTCCATACAAGATTGAACTTGAGCTGTATACAAATTAAGTAGCTGTTCAGGGCTGAAGTACCGTCGGACCTTCGAGATGATTCCCAACTTCTTTGAAGCAGTTTGAGCCATGGACACAATTTGTTGCCCGAAGTTTAGTTGGGACGATACAGTTACGCCCAGAAACCCTAGGTGGTCGGTTAAGGGTACAGAAACATTTTGAAAAGTGGGCGTTAGGTCGAAACTGCTCTTTTTCGCGGAGAATAAACACGCCTGTGTTTTCGACGGGTTAAATTTGACCAAGTTGGACTCGCCCTATACGGACACCCGCTCGCGCATTGGACATGTATCTCTCTACAACGGTGCTGTCATCAGCGTAACCAATAATGCCTAGGGTTAGCAGGTCGTTAATGTGCAGCAAGAATAACGTTGCAGAGAGAACAGATCCCTGAGGTACCCCGGTATTAACTGCCATTAGGTCAGAAGAGCAGCCGTCTAAGACTACTCGAATTGACCGTTCCCTCAGAAAATCAGATATCCAGTCGCAGAGCCCTTTAGGTATTCCGTATGCTGGAAGCTTACTCAAGAGACCATCATGCCCGACCCCATCAAAAGCCTTCGAAATGTCTAAGGATACAGCTATAGCTTCACCGTGACCTTCCAAGGCTTCGCTCCATAAGTGAGTGGCAAACACAAGAAGATCTCCAGTCGAGCGTCCACTGCGAAAACGATATTGGTTATCACTAAGGAGCTCGTTGGACTCAAGGTATGCCAGGAGACGATTGTTCAATACACGCTCCATGACTTTGCAAAGTATGGAGGTGATTGCAATAGGTCGATAGTTGATGGGATCTGCACGGCTTCCCTTCTTTGGTACTGGTTGCACGTTAGCCAACTTACACGATTTAGGGACCTTTCCAGATTCCAAAGAGAGTCGATACAGGCGCGTTAGTATGGGAGACAACTAAGCTGCGCAGTGTTTTAACACAACTGCAGGTATGCCATCGGGGCCGCTGGCCTTATTGACGTCTTAATTCTGCAAGCATTTAAGAACCTCCTTTTGTCGAATATGAACGGTACCCATTTTGGATCCGAACTGAGGTAACTGGGGTGGGACTTTACCTTGACTATTTAGACGTGAATAGTCTGCAAAAAGATTAGCAAATAGGTTTGCTTTCTCTTTTGCAGTGTGGGCCAGTGAACCGTCAGGCTTCCTCAGAGGTGGCAGCGATGGGCGACAGAAGTTCGACTCAACCGACTTGGCCAAAGACCAGAAAGCTTTGCTTCCTGAAGGATATGACGCTATCTTGTCTCCGATGTGGCCAATGTGGTCAAAGCGAGCTTTTCTGATCACCTTTTTGCAAGGCTTGGCGGCAGCATTGTATTTTTTCTTCAGTTCATGCGAATCCACGGCTTTGCTTCTGCGAGCGTCAGCCCAGGCTTTGTACGCTTCTTGCTTAAGCTTTTCAGCTGTGAGGCAAGCAGCATTAAACCATGGGCAACCTTTTGTTTCAAGGGACAGCTCAACGTAAGGGATGAAATACTCCATTGCTTGGCCTATCACAATTGATACAGCATCAGCGCAGCACGATGGATCGGTTGATGTAAAACAAGTCTGCCGCCAAGGATAAGACGCAAAAAAGTGCCGCATCTCATCCCAATCTGCTGACTTGTATCGCCATACTCGCCTAGCGCCTTTTGGGCTGGTGTCAGGCGGCGAGTACTGCGACACAGATTTCACCACGCAGTGGTCGGATGTCCCTAAAGGTGCAGTTACGGACACCGAGCACCTGTCAGGATCAGTTGTCAGCAGAAGGTCTAAGCAAATATGCAGTGTGGCCGGCAACGTCGGGGATGGGCGTGGGCTCGTGCACAAGCTGTGAGAGGCCTTGAGTCACGGAAAACTTAAAAGCCTCTCTTCCAGCGTGGTCAGTGTCCTGATACGGGTATAGCCATTGCCCGTGATGAGCGTTAAAATCCCCCAGGAACACCAACTGCGCTGAGGGAAAACGTTGCCCAACCTTATCTGCTGCATCGCTGAGATACTCCATGAGCCTCGTTGTCTCCCGATCTCCGCTATGTGACCGGTATATACTGGCGTAGACCAATTGGTCAAGGCCGGTATCAATGTGAACCCACATAACGGAAAAGTCCAGATCTTCCAAGTAACGGAGACGCTGACAGCAGATCTCGTCACTGGCATACATGCACACCCCGGCGTTCGGGCGGAAATTGGACTCCAGGATGTACCCTGGGTAACAAAGGTATGCCGAGCCTGACGGATTACAGATCTGCGTCTCCGCCGTTAAGAAGAGTAGGTCAGGCCTCTCTGTCTCAAGATGGTGGTGGACATCGTTGATATTTGAATGCATTCCTCTGATGTTGCAGAAGTGCACTTTTTCATTTTAGTTGTGTGAGTGAATATGGAGGAGGACAGAAGTTGAGTGAAGCGCTGCAAATGGAAGCAAGCAGCCCGCAATAAACAACGCACCGATGGGAACTGGCTTGGAGACTGCGGGGACGCCCGAACCCCCCCGGGGATAGTCATCGGGTCCTCTCTAACCAGTCGCCAGCTGGCACGATGAAGCCTCGCGGAATTTTTCGCGAGGTGGCGGGGCAGCCTTTCGCATGTGGCTAGCACACTACTTTGGCCCCCTACTAAGTGCGGTCGGCCAGCGGGGCACCGTTTCTTCGGATCCCGCTACCCTCCAAAACCAGTTACCCAACGAGTCAATAAATTACGAGCTGAAGACAGTTCTTTGATGCAGCACGATTACTCAGACCTACCCTCCTCGATAGCTACACTAAACATCATGCCGGAACGCGACCATGTCACTTGGCGGCATGGCTTTGTTTAGTGGGTGGTGACAAGCCACGGCTGAAGCCTACCACCAGAAGATACTGCTCGTTTAGCACCACCCAGGGACCACGTACAAGGCATCGAGGGCTAAACCTTGCGCACGCGAGCAGTTCCAGTCCCCAAAAAAATATAGTTTGTCCCAATACTCCGAACAATGGTCGTCAAAAGAGTCAAAAGCTTGAGACATCTTGAAATTTCCACTTGAAATTTCGCAACACGAAAAAAACATTCTTACATCTGCTGATACTTCTGCGACTATCATTGTTTTAGGTGACATTTATAAATACTCCATCTACAATTTAAAGTGCTAATAACAATGCTTGAGAATAGATCGCTATCATCAAAGTTTTATTTGTGAGTAACGCAATGTTACTGAGGTGAATCTTATTGGCCAGGGATGCCAAGAGGTCAATCGAGGTTTTTCGGTCGACGCGAAGCGGATTGAGGTAGCTCACGAGATTTAAATAAACTAAATAGAAAAATATGAAAATATAACATTAAAAAAAAGTAAGCGCCTGAGGCTGCTACTGATGGGCTTCAGTCGCAGCATATTATGTACTCCGCAGTTTTGCCACTCTAGAAAAAGCGCTAAGTTTCAAGGTATTCCCTTTTAACGAACGTATTGACATTGACAACTTGACCGTTAAAATCGGCAAGTTAACCGATGCTAAATCTGTTGTGGTCGAACAAATATTGAAAAGATAAGATGCGACACGTTTTTAAAAGCATTCGGCAGTGCTGATTTGTAAAGAAAAGTTTCCGTGCCTAAGAAAGGTAGCTTTGTTCGGTTCGGACTTCGATATTCGGTTCTACCTATCTTTGATGTCTGACCATAAACATTTTAGACCTGTATCTATACATACTACCAACGCTCAGTGAGGTTTTTGAAAAATTAATTTTAAATCAATTACTTTAACATTTTCAAGGCAATAGTTTAATGACAATTTGTAAATGTAATTTGTGACAAATGTAAGCAATTTGGCTGAACGCGGGGTCGTCGTGTGATGCTATTGGTATCTTTTGTGAGTCGTCCAAGGCGCTCCACAGTGTAAAACATAATACACTCCTCATGAAACTGCACCATTACGTCATCAAAAACCGCACGTTTTCTAATAGAAAACAAAAACTTGAAACAAATGGAAAAAAAATCATCAGGCTCGGCAGTGACAATGGGTGTGCCCCAGGGCTCAGTACTTGGTCCATTCCTATTTTTAGTATATGCCATCCACTGTTTGTTGATGATACTTCCTTCTTATTTAGAATTAAAAAACAAGAATCGATCAGTAAACTAAATGTGTTAAGTTTACTTTGCCAAACGTCAAACAGGACAATACAAATATTGTAATTAAGAGCCAGGAACTAACTTTTGTAAACTCGGCTATATTTCTGGGCATAACCCTAGACGCTAAACTCCAGTAGGGACCGCAAGTTGATGGGTCAGCGAAAAGGCTTGGTTCTGCGGCATACGCTGTTAAAAAACTGCGACAAATTTTGAAATAAAATACCTGCTAGATTCGATCGTTTTTATAATAAGATTCCTGAAGATGTCCAACGCCTTCCTACTGACAAATTCGAAGAAACTATAAAGCAAAAATTGTGCGCTAAAGCTTATTATTAACTATCCGATTATTGGAAAGATAAAAGTCCTTGGGTATAATGCCCTTCTATTTACAGGCTTCTACTACTTAGTAATTATCATAAAATATGTGTAACGTGTCATTTCACTGTAACAAGGTTGAGGAGGGCGATGGCTGGATCCTGCATTAACCCCGAGAACGGGTGTCGTTTGAGGGTGTCCGTCGTTTGGATAGTTGAGGGGAGGGAGACTTGTCGAGCTAACAGATGCAGATAATTATAAGTATAATTTTTTTTAGTCATAAAGTAAATTTATTTTGAAAAGTTATACCCATGAAGTTTCTTGCTAGTTCTTCTTCATGAAGATTTTTCCGAACTGGTGTTAGAGTCATGCTTTATTTAACGTCAATAAGAATGAATATTTGAATTCGAGAATCAAAATTTTCTACTATGAATTCAATTAAAAACTAAAAATCGTTCCCGCTTGAAGATGCCCCCTTAAAAATTTTCGTGAATGTTTGGCATATTAGCTGTTCATGACGATGTGTGGATGGTATGTTCATGTTATTCGGACTTCCAACATGAACATAAGCTAACAAAGCCGAATAAAATACGAACTCAGAACAGCGATGTGAAGAGCGGTATTATACTTCCCAATATTAGTTAAACTTGTGGAAAATATGCAGTGCCAAATATCCCCCTTAAAAACGCAATTACTGTAAACTCTACCTTGCAGTCTGCCGCGAGAAATATTTATAACACAAGCAGACCTCACAGTTGAGTTTGGCTACTTTTGTTATAGGACAGTGTGGTAGGGTAGTATTCAAAGTCATTACAAAGTTGCAAACGCCAAACAATGAATAAACATATATTTGTTAAACATACATAAGTTTGCTTCTTAAGTACATTTGTAGTTAATACATTGAATTACTGAACTGATACTGATAATGATTTTACCATTAAAAAGCCTATTATCTAGATATACCATAAGCAATATTTTATGAAAAAGTAACCATGCAATCAGAAGCTATGTATATTTAAAAAACCATAATTTGATTCCTTATACTATTTCCATTTCTTTATTTTCTCGATGACAGCTCCTGTGAAAACTTGTGCGAGCGTTTTTTTACATTATGTATGCATTATTTTATAAAAATATGACGTTTACGCACGTACAAGGAGAAACTGATAGGGATGGAGCTATATCGATAAACGTAACACGATAACAGACCCGATATTTTTTTTCAAATGTAAGAAACTAAACTACTGCCGGATACTTTTGTACAAATTTATTAACTAATATTATATTTCATTACAAGATGTTACACGTATTGTTACACCTTTTTTTTTGTTAGTCAAATCCTTTAAACCGTCTTTATATCTTTTTTTTTCATTCGTTCGAAGCTTAGTGCCGGGCTGTATAGCTTTTTCCCAATATTGTGGAAATTTAGGGATAAAAAAAGTGAATGTTGAGTTGGCTGACAGTGGAAGTTTCAAGAACATTCGGCGAGAAGGAATCTGGCAGTCGACACCTTTGAGTTTTTTACATTGAATTAGTAAGTGTTTTCTTGGAAAGTGGCTTATGATTGTGTGAGCGATTGAATCTTATTTGGTTTGTTCTTTTCAGAGATTTTTGGCGACTGTTATCGAGTGACGGCGTGAGGAAACTTGTTGGGGGCAAGTATGTGTTCTTTGTTCGCTACAGAGATCGCTCTGTAGAATTCCTTCTTGATGGCAATTCTAATAAATCTTTTATTACAGTGTACGGGCGTGTAGGACTGAGGTCCGGCCCGTGGGCTACGTGACGGCCTCCGGAGCCTAAGTTGTTACAGCCTCCTTGAGAAAGGAGGCTGTTTTTATACTACCAGCCTCATCGGCTGCCTTTTGTTGCACCGTGTTTTTTTGGACGCCAGCGATGCGGAGGTTTGGCTGAAGCGTCGAACCCCGATCTCCTTACTTTCCAAGTAATATCCAATATTTTTATGGGGCCATAAAATGGACCACCCTTGATTTTTGTCATTTAATATTAATTATTTTAAAGGAAAGCTCCTTCGGAGTACCCCTTTGTTTAAGATTCTAGTTCTTTACTGTGGATGTGGGAAACGATTGCCCCTTCAGAAAACTTCGGTTCGCGGACGGAGTATTACAAATAATTTAAATATAAAGTAATTTTATAGACTAAGCTAAGGATCAGCCAAGCGACCGCAAGGTTCCCTAATTTAATTTTAATACCTTTTTATATTATAATACAATGCTTTTGTGTACAATACCATATTTTTGTGTACAATAAACGACCGGTGTCAACATTTCACTTTCGTTTAATTTGGCCGTGGTCTAAACCCCACGCAAACCTTTTATAGGGGAAAACCCCCCTAACAGTATCAATTCTTGATTGATAATGCCAACTTCTTTAAAATTTTCGTAGCTGTTGTAAAATAAGTAGGTATAGATAGGTACTCGACAATGAAACGAAATAATTATAACGACAGGTAATCTTTATTTATTTATTTTAATCAAAATCTGATGAATCGTCACTGTCACTGGATGAGCTCTCCCCAACATTTATTATAAGTTCCTGTACTTGTATATTATCGAATGCCACATGAATTTCCCAATCCGACGCTATAATGTTTTGGGTTCTTCTCACAATTTTTTCCCAGTTTTCGGCAGTTGCTTCCGCACATGAATTTTTTAATAAATCTAACACCTTGTTTGCCGTAAAAGGGGGATGGGTATTGTTTCGAGCGGCTTGTCCTTTGATTTGTGCCCATATTAGTTCTATAGCATTGTACTGGCAATGATACGGCGGAAGTCGGAGAACCCAATGACCACATTCGGCAGGTATTTCGTCGATAACATACCTTCTAGAGAGGTTTTTTTTTTCGATTTTAAAATATTCACTAATTGTACTTTTAATAAAGTACCATCCACATTTTCGCCATGACGTTGGAGCCAGTCAATTATCTCTTGTTTTTTATTGGTCTGCGTCGGCATTTTATCAATTTGTCTGGAGTGATATGTAGCGTTGTCCATAATAATTATGGACGGTTCTTCCATAGATTGCTACCATTTCTTTAAACCATCCTTCGTAAATCTCCGCGTTCATTTTTTCGTGGTAGTCCACTGTTTTCTTGGATTTAAAGGCCAGTAAAGCATCTGAAACGGATCCCGTCGTAGACCCTGCATGGCATATGATAAGCCATTCACCTTTTCCGATTGGCATTGAACTAGTGGAAGCGGCGGTGCAGTCAAGTTGTTAGATACTGTGTGGTTTGTATTTAACCAAGTCTCGTCAGTGAAAATAACATTTGACCAATCTGATATCTTTTTGGCTTCGCTCAAAAATTCGCAGCGAGCCATAGCAATGTCGTGACGCTCTATCAATATTTTACGTTTGTTGGATTCTTTATAAGAAAATCCAATTTCTTTCAAAACTAAGCTTAATGACGATTTTTGGCCATGGAACAAACCACATTCACGTAAAAAAACAACAAGTTTTTAAGTGTTGTGAATTTCTTCGCGCAAGTAATAGTCATATATATATGACGGCGATTAGCATCAGCGTTGAAGTTGTCAACCGATGTCACACAACGTGGTTGGCGTTTTTTCTTCGGCGTACGAAGCTTATTTTCCTGCATGCCGCTTGTACCGTAAGCTTCGGTAGTAATTTTTGAAACAGTAGGTCCACTAATTCCTAATTCGGCCGCAACACGCTCTCGCACTTGCGACAGTGGTAAGAGCGGGCCACCATTTTGATACTCTGCTTTACAGTAATTACGAACCTTGAGCACAGTTCTCTCGCCTGCCTTTTCAGAACAGATCCTTTCGGCATTGTGATATTTGACAGCTGGGCAGCAATCAACACGGAGGAACACAAAATACACAAAGTAACGTATGGATAATGTGCAAAAACTCAGCGAACAGAAATGTAGTGACTAGCGCGACCGTCTTGTTGCGAGTGACAGATTAAAACAAACACAAAATGGCGAAGGGCCATTGAGTGTTCCCACCTTGAAAAAATATATTTGAATGTTTTTGTTGTATTTCTGTATATGTATTGTATATATGTCTTTGTTCAAAATATAATAAATTAATGTGATCGATATCATTACTTATTTGGTCACAACACTACATTATATCAAATTAGAACTGTCATCGAGAAAATAAAGAAATGGAAATAGTATAGTAATATGATGATGCTAAAATGGTCCTCTACAACAGTACCTAAACAGTTTCCAAACTGATGTTTTCATTTTATTTTAAAACTGACAGCCAGTTATGGTTATAGTTTTTTTTTTATGATTTTAGCAGACAGCAAGTAAAACAAATGTTAGGAATAATTAATCAAAACAGCTTTTAAATAGTTCTTACAAAAAAAAAGAATTAAGTTCTTATTTTTTTTTTCATGGTTCAGTAATGGCTGCATTCACAGATGTCAAATGATTACTTGGCACTCTTTGCTAAGTTATCTATAATCTAGAGTTAGATAAAGTGTTGATTCACTAAGCAAAACTTGTACTATAGAGTCCCTTAATTTGCCATTTAACATATTTTAGTATGGCTGTAAGTTAAAACTTTTTCTATTTGTTACATGAGTAATTCATTCCCAAGTAACACACAAAAGTGACAACAACCAGTTTTGCTTTTTGTGTGAAAAGGCATGTTTCCTTGGGATTTTGCCAGCCTTTGATAATTTAATAATACAATCAAGTTATGTTTATATAACTTACCTCATTTTGTAGTGGATGTGATTGAACATCAACATCTTCAACATCACTCATTTTTGCTTCTGGATCACTCTCTTCTTCAAAGATAACTTTGTAAAGATCAAGTCCCTCCGGAACGTTGGATTCTATATTAGCTTCCGGCCGAATTGTCAGTTCCTGGTTTATCAGCTGACTGCAAGTCACTCGAAGAGAGCTTTGCAGAGATTCTGATATGGCCTGTGTTAGAGGTAAAGCATTAAAAATTTGTTAGAAGTTTAAATAATTAAAATTTCAAATCTTTACCTCCTTCCTTAGCAGCTTATGGGATTTATTTTAGAATTTAGTCAATTCTACAGTGTAAATATTTTAAAAAGATAACATATTTAATAAGTTTTATATTTTACTTCACTAAAATTGTATATGTATTTACCTTAATTCTTACCAAAAATTCTGAAAATGCATAAAAATCAATGTGCTGATAAAAATATCAAGGTTCTAATACTATTGAAACTGTTGCAAGTTTTCTAAAATTTCTCAATTTTCTACTATCTACTAATTTAGGTATTAGTATGTGAATCAACTTCTATTAATAAGTGTTATTACCAGTTCTACATTTTTGCTGATTGAAATGAGACTATAACTTACCTAAGCAAATACATTGTAGACACTATAAAGTTGAATAATTGTGTAAGGATTGATCAAAAAGCCTATGCATTCAGTTAATTAGTACATTTTAAATTATTTGTGTCTTAGATATCCTTGTGCTTAAATCTACTTAAAGACTGTCTCTCCGAAAGAAATCTTAGTCACCCGTATCAATCCTGCATGGTCTAAGAGACTGGTTCTCTGACATTGCCTCAATAGATTCTGTTCAAACAAATGATTTCAGCCTCTGATCATAGGGCATTAAATGAATTTGTGATAATACTTTTTATTTTTGTAGAGTACAGAACATTATTTTACACATTGTGGCTATAAATATGATGAATGAAATTTTAATAAAGTAGTAGTGCACATGGGCTTTGTTATTATATAAAATGGAACATGGAAGAAAATGAGAAACAAGTTACAGAAATGCAAACATAAACAACAATATTTCAAAATACACATTAATTTTATGTCTTAAATGCTGAGATAAAATCTATAGATGCTAAGCTAATAAGTTCTGATATGAAAAGAGTTTGTAATAAAAGCAAATCCTTTAAAAAATTGGTATTCTTTGTATAAGGAAATTTCTGTAATAATCGACATGGTCTTGATATTATTATACGTTGAAAACTACTTACGTCGCTCAAGATGTCCTCCAAGTCACAATTAAGTTCTGTTGTAAGAACCGGTGGCGGACTAGGAGTGCGTGATCCGTTTACAAGAAATTTTAGGCCAGATACGTTTGAGTTAAAATCATTGAACTCCATCACTGTATGCTGCTGAAGTGCACCATATAAAAAATACCACAAAATATAAGTCTATTTCTTAATACACAACACAAATATGCTATGTCTCTATCAATTCTTACCCATCGATAATTAGGTTCTCCTGTGAGAACAAAACATTATCACAACATCTAATTCACATAAAAATTAATAACAGTAAGAAGTTGTGCTGAGCAAACAATTTCAGTCAGTAGTATTTTATTTACCGAAAAATGTCTCCTTTAAATAATTGCCATTCAAAAAAATTATATATGGTAGAATTTTACAATAAATAATTTTTTTCAACAGTTGTATTAGCTAAAGAATTTTTATTTATTCCTTCTTTTCTAAGTTTTTCATATGTTTGTATAGACAAAAAAAATTTTTTACGATAGAAAGGCATCAAACAACTTCGTAACATTAAAAATAAATGGGTAACATCGAAACTATAACCATAAAAAGCGTTTATTATTGTCTCGCAATAACTTTAAATATATTCTTTTACCAAACAACAAGAATATTTTAAGCCGTATAATTTTATTTTTGAAATTGGTTTAACATTAAATTATGGCAGTAAATAGCGCTTTCCACCTTGATCTCCAAAATCCAGGCTCATATGACGTGTATGATTATAGGCCATGTTAATGTCAAAACTGACGCTATCAGTGTGATTGAGTGTGTAGATTGACGTGACTGACCGTTTCGTTTGTATTTCGTTTTCGTATCATATTGTGTATATTTTCGACCAAATGTGAAGATTTTCATACATTTTGTGGTAAATAAACAAAGTTGAACTGTTTTAAAATGGAAAACTCAATAAATGAGACTGTGACAAATCAAACACTACGTTCACCGCCTAGGCGTCGACGATCTACATTTTTTGAAAGACGAGAATCAATCGGTGCGTAGCCGTAATAATTTTAGATCGTTCAAATTACTTTAGCTATAGCTGTATGTATTAAATTTTATTGTATCTATCTAATTATAGTTCCTCAACGTGCGTCTGATGATATGGATGTTGATGCAAGTTTAAAACAAACAGATACTGCTCTCAAGCACCAAGAAGAATTAACGAGGTACTTTCAACTATTCTACACTTACTGTTTATTTTGTTCCATGACTATTAAAATGTTGTAATAAAAAACATAACTTTACAGGTATTATGATAAGTTACTGATAGAAAAAGATGACTGGAAAAGAGAAGTAAACAACAGGAGAAACCGATATCATGACCTGAGACAGTGAGCAATTTTATTAAAAGCACTAGAAGCAATTGTGAAAATAACCAGTTTATCTACCACAAGCTGCCCAAGTGCATATCCAGCCCTTAGCTAAATAATCTCAGATTTCTCATAAACTACTGTTCAGATTATAATAAAATAAAAAACTTCCTTGTTTGCAAAGCTATACATAAGTCACAAATAAATCAAAGATAATGCTTTTGAGCAGCTTACTGTATGTAAACTGTCAATTTGTTACAAAAACTGAATTGACCCAAAGGAAATACAGCTAATGTATATCACAAGGGGTAAATTAAACTGGCAAAATAGTATTTTTCCTTTTTTAAATATAAAATAGCTATCAGTACATCACACATTTAAACCACTCCTCATTTTAATGGTTTTACAATTAATTTTTTTTATTTATTATCACAGACAATACCAAACTGCAGCAAAGGAATCAACTTCATCTAGAATGACTTACTCAGCATTAAGAAATGAGGATATTGAGTTTCTAAAAGGAAAACCTAATATTGCTAAACTTTTGGAGAGCCAGGCAAAACTACACAAATCTGTTACAGAAACCAAGGAACTTATAAGAAAAGCTAATATAATTGATGATGTCATATTAAGTCACAGTGAGAAAAATATTATGAGGATAACAGAATATATTTTAGAAAATAGTACTATTGAACCTACTAATGTCTGAAAAACAGACTTGACTTCTAGTTAATATAAGTATTGTTTATAAGAGAACATCACAAGTTATATTACTTATTCATTATATATTATATTAATCCACTGTGTACCTTATAAAATGGTACTATTTGCGACTATTTTACTTTTACACATTGGTAGGTTTTGTGTTGAGTTTAAAACACACTATAAATTAAATTGCTAGTAAAAACTGGGTACATTTCTTGGCTAATCTTTCACATTATTATTGTTTTGTATACACTTTAAAGTAAAAAAAATCTATGTTTTTGTACATTCAACGCTTATTTAATGTTTAAAGCTTTGTAAATTTATACTATGAACCAATTTCTTTTTAATTTTTTTAAAGATGGTATGCATTTGCTGTTAGGCAGTAAACTAGGAAAATGATTACTAATTCTAATTATCTAGTTTTTACTAGTGATTGAAATTTGTAATAACTTAATTGTACAGTGTAATATACATATAGTATAAGAACCTAAATTTTTATTTGTAATATTAGTTTTCTCTTGATGTATGAATGTGCCATATTATTACATATGCACATATTTTATAGTTATTAATGTAAATATAATGTTTCTGTCTATTTATTTAAACTATAAGTTTTTGAATTATAATAACCTATTATGTTGGAATTCAAAAGATATTGATACTGGTTTTGGTATATGGTTGCTTCTTTTCATCATTAATTATTTCATTACACATATGATTTGAATATTGAAGGTTTCTATTAAACCATATGTGTTAAGGTAGATTTGTATGTAATGTAAATATAGTGTGTAATGATTATGATTTAATTACCTAGACATAGTACTTATGTAAATTGTATTACAATAAAATATATTCCTATCAAATGAACAATTCATTTTTAAGTTATTTTTTTAGTAATAGCTTAAAGTTGATAATTATGTAAGCTATAAAGATTATGGGTGACATCCATGAACATTATGATTAAACTTTTAAAGAAGTAAGGTGGGGAAAACCTTAGTTTATATTACATAATTCTGTTATATCTCATAAGATCTTGGCATAAATTATAATAGACAAAAGTTCATGTGCAAAATTATTTAAATTTTGGCACTTTTGTATCAACAGTCATTAATGTAATTCATTACTATTCTTGCTCTAATTTTATAACAGGCACTTACAAAATTTCACCAAGACTATCTTATGTATAACAATCAACCAAAATTCTTTTGTGTGTTGTTGATATGTAAAATCAATATTTCTATACTAGATGGAATCCATACTAGACTCTTCAGACCAATTCTGATATGACAACTCAATTCTCAAGTTATTGATATTAGGTAAATTGCATCATCAGCACAGGGAAAGCGATTTTCTCATACAAGATAACTCGTCAACAGTTTTTAGGAAAATATTTTACCACATTTGTTATCTTGTTTCCAGTACACTAAGGCAGATTTAATTTCACTAATCTAGTACTAAGCGGCCATATTGCCTTTTATCGAGTCAGCCAAAAAAGGGTTAATGGAAGGTGTAGTTGAGTAATGGTACATTAGTAAACACTAATTCCTTTTTTGAATTTGAGAATAGAACTTTACCACCCCAAGAATAAAACATAATAAACACACCAACTGTATGGCCCCAGAGTAAGCAGAGCTGACAATACAGCAAACTGCAGGGAACCCAGAATAAACATACATATAGAAATATAAACAACCATGACCTGAGAGCAAACATCTGCGTTCATCATAAATGAATGCCCCGACCAGGACTCGAACCTGAGAGCTCCGGCACATGATGCAGGGCTACTAGCACTTACATTACTCGGCCGTCAACTTTGAAATCGCATTTAAACTTAACTGTTACTATATCAATGTGATTCAATTTCGCCTTTTGTGAAACATCAACGAGTTTAATGCACGTTTAATAACATTGGTCAAACAGAACTGAAGGGCCTTTATCAGGTCATAAGCTGTTCGCGTATGAGAATTATTCAATGACATGCAGGAAGGCTTCGTTAGAAGTAAATAATAATAAAAAGTTACGAACGCCTCTCAGCACATGATAAAGCTATCTAGGCTATTTGACAATATAAAAAATATCGAAATTTTTATTTTTAAAGCATTACTAGACATAAACTATAATTCATATTTCCTTCAAAATAAACACAAACGTATCTAGACACTAAACGGTTCTGATAGGCTAAGTTTTAAATAACGTCACAGGCAAGTAACAATCTTGTTTTTTTTAATGCATGTATGCCGTATCTTGACGCCACCGAGTGACGTCACATGCAAGTCTTGCTCGACACCATATTACTGGAGTAAGCGTTTTGAGAGCTTAAAGATTTAGAGTACTTTGTAATGAGAAAAAAAAATGTTATTACTGTTTAATCTGTTAGTGTTACAGATGTAATGAATGGTTAAGGTTAAAATAAAGGTTAATTAATATACAATGTTGTCTACCTCAGTGTTAATTGATGTTTTCTGTGTACACGTTCTTGTGGAATGCAACCTAGATTTGAGTATGTTTACAGTTTTGTCTTAATTTTTTTTATTAAAGTTGTATTCTGTTGTGTGTAATAAATAAATAAATGAGTTTTCTGGATTTACATTTTTTAAATAAATGAAACCAATATTGTTTGTAGGGTCCATATACACCACAAAATAGTCTGAGATGGTTTTGGAAAACTAGTCAAATGGCTTATTATAGCGTTTTACCATAACCTACCGACTGAGCTTAGACTTATTTTAAAATGATCAAAAATTTATTTTAAAGTCCGGTGACTTGATAAAATTCAATATGGTCGCTAGTAGCTTAGTAAAATTTAATCTATTTTTGGGTACTCTTGGCGAAATATTTCGTGTATAACCTTTTCGTTTGAGAAAATCGACTATTGCACTTTACGCCAAACTTTTCTAAGTGATAGCAGAATTCTGTAATATAAAACTACCTACCTAAAGGTTTCTATATAACTCGTCTCGTAAAATAACTCGTCAACCTCATATAAATATATTTTCAGGCATCGTACTATCTCGACGAAAGCATGTAAGAATACCAAAAAATCCTTCCACATACTGTTTTCGAGATAACTCGTGGGACCTGTGTATAGAATTAGAAGGGGAAGGGCCAAGGACTTAGTATACACATCTGAAGTGTCCAGTCGTGAGGAACTTATAATTCGCATTGATGATGCATTCGAGGCGATGAAACAGGAAATGTCACTTCATACAACAACGGTTGAAATAAGAAACTGATGCAGAGCGTGCATTTCAAATGAGGGACGTCAATTTGATCACTTGAACTAAATTAAGTCTTGCTCAAATTGATGTCACAAGTTAAGATGTTTTAAGATTTTATTATGTTATTGATGTTTTTAATAAAGGATACCAGATTTTAATTGGTCGTTTTATTTATAAATTTTAATAAAACATCGAATAATTTTACTTACGAAAGTTATCGAAACAAACTACATATCGGTAGAAAGCTCACACTTTAGAGATGTTTTTAAGAAATCAGAAGCCATCTATCACTCTGTTTGAGGGTCCATAACTTTATTTCTAGCAATGTGTAACTTTAAATTTAAAAGGACCTACTTACAAATCACTTATATAAAATTGTAATAAAGAAGAAAAAATAGATCTGGCCTTGAAAAAAAAATTTGATGGGTTTAAAAAGTACAAATGCGAAACAATTCAGAAATGTGAAAAAAATTTATAAAAACAAAACTTGAGTCCTAGGCAAAATCTTATGGGGTAGTTAGTTAAAGGACCACTCCACCCCCCCATTTAGTATGTTCAACATTGTACCGAACACCCTGTACATACTATTACATTCCTAGGCGGTTGACGAGTTAATTCGTCGGTAAATATTTTGAAAGTAGACTATTTAGTAAATTTATTCAATAAAAATTGTAAAATTATTCCTTAATGAAGGAAAGGAGGAATACCTTAGTTAATGGGTTCGGCGCTCGTGCTTACATTGTAGATACACAGGTGGTGTATCTCCTAATTTATATTTTTTATTAACAGTTTATAAGATAACTTATTGCTAGTAAGAACCCGTGGGTCGAAGTCAAAAATCGCGTTCTACAGCTTATTTACATCCGATATTTTTGCATCAATAAAACATCCAAGTTGATAATCATGTTTAACAATTTTATTGGTTTCAACATTTCATTATAAATTTAATTCAGTATGCCTTATATACAATAATTACATTGGAATTTGTTATAATTTGCTTTTTTAATATTTTGGTATTTTGTAATTCAATAATCGTAAATACAATTTATTAAAATGTCTCATTTCATATGTCATTCCTTAGGAGTGAAATAAATTAATGATATACATTATAAGTACATTAAGTTTTAAATAACAGAATATACTAGCATTCATATTACTTTACAACAAAGCAAAGCAGAGGAGAAAGATTGTAACAACCCATTAATTAAGAGTATCTATTAGTTATTTAAAAAAAGACTTTTAAAATGTAAATAATGAAGGCTTTTTTAATTTCATTGGTATTTTAAGCTTGTAAATATTTAAGAGTAGTTATTAAGTCTTAACTGAATCTGCGAAACCAACTAGGTGACATTTTATCATAGATTAGTTACTCCACACTTTAATTATAGTGATGTACTTATGGGCCTTGTAATTGCTTCTCATACCATAGGTATTTCAAAAAAAATAAGTACCATATATTATCAAAAACCATCTTGTACAGGTTAACCTAAGTCTTGTTTAATCAATTCCTTAAACATCTGACTAAGGGATATATATTATACGCCAAACATCTAGTCCACTGTGAAACAGCACGAGTCTCGTCGCAATGGCGCAATTTAGTTGTAGCGGGACGTAATCGCGGGGAAGGGTAAGGCCCCGCCCCCCGCGCTCAACCGACCTTTCGTACGATTGTTCATTAGTGAGACTGTATATGTGTGTTCGTTTTCGCTGCAAAGTACAGTCACCTCCGTTAAGTTTCATTTTTGTTATTGCTGTTAAATTTGTTGTTTTGTTATCTTGTTATTTTGTTGCTGTTTTTTTTTCGCTATCTTTAAAAATGCCTAATCGGAATAAGGTTTTGCGGCGTCAAGCCAGAAAAATGATTTTCAATGTTTCGAAGTTTATGCAGAAGGAAGCCGAAGAAGGCATCCAAATAAAGGTCAAGCACGTGCAGAAAAGAGTTGCTACAGCTTAACTGACGAAAGTAAAATATTAACTTTAATTAAATTAGATATGTTAAACACGAACTAATACGAATTTAATCCTTAATGAGTTATGTGACTGAAGGTACAATAGGTACAAATATTATTTTATTATCATATATTTTGTCTTGGATAAAATGCGACTGACTGTACGCCTGCGCGAATCGTCTCGCTACAACTTCAGTGTGGAATAGATGTTTGGCGCGATCTGTACCTATATTGCGAAAAAGTTGTTGTAGAACAATGAAACAATCTGTTTTTATTGATTCAAGTTAACTTTAACTACACAAAGACAAATAAAATAACAAACATAATTTAAACAACAATTCAACATAATAATCGAAAATTCTATTTTTGGTAATTTTAAAATAATAAATTGTTTTTATTTATTTACAATTTACAATCATATTTTATTATCATATTAATGAAATTACTTACAATCAATCAATATAGTTATTTCACATGGAATAAAACATTTTCATCAGATAATCAAAGTCGGAAAACCATTCCATTTTCAACTTGTGACACTTCAAAATCGAAATAGATTAGTTAACATCATTTAAAAAAAATATATTTACAACAACCAAGAATACTTTTCATGGACAACAATATAAATTATAACTGAGTTATACACTGGTATGACACTTAATTGAAAATTAATTCTAATAAAAATAAATTAATTTAACTTATACATATCACTTATAATTAATTGTATAATAAAACTTCCTAAAAAATTAATAAGCACTCTTAAGATGTGTATTAAATGTTACTGTGTATAGAGAAAATAATTGGCAGCACCTTTTTTAGTTCATGATTGTGACACTGCACTGTCATAATGAGCAGACTCAAATTATTTGTAAAATGTGGTTGTAAAATTTGTATTATTAAAAAACTTGGTACGACAAAATCTCAAATACATAGTTAACATTTATATGTCTGCCAGTAAATTGTAAATTTTACAGCCATTTATTTTTAATAATCGATGTTGCCACGCGCTCATACTTCTATAAGACACAAAAAAGGTGCTGCCACCTATCACTAAGATTAAAATAATATTGTATGTATTTATATCTATTTCATTATAAGAGACACGTTATGAACTTTGTATATTCAGGCAGTATAGGATTACAATTCAGTCATTACAGTTATAGTGCATATCTGTATATACATAGGTTAATGTATAATGTAGGCATACAAATGCCATAATTTACAATACAATTAAGTTAATGCTTTATCATATTACACATTGAATTATATGAAGATCGAAAATAAAAATAAATCATTAGTTCCATTCTTTTGATGGTGTCTATTTTAGTATGTTGAAAATGAAACTTTCTATATTCAGCCTGTATTAGGATTCAGTTTTATATATAAAGTCTTTAGAGCTATTTTTTTCTGGTATATGTGTAAGTAAACAAATATGTAACTTCTTTTAGAGTCAAGGTTTTATATCTATATTTATCACTAATAAAAACAGCTAGAAACAAAATTTCTTACAATTCATTAATACAGTTTATTTTTAATTATTTTTGAATTGTGCTTACGAAACATTTATATAATTTCAACCCGAAATCCACTCGATAAAGTTTTCTTTTCGAAAATTACTACACTGAATGGTGGCCGACGCGACATACAAAACATAATGGCATCAAATTGGTTCAGAACTTTTTTGACAGTGAATTGATAGTCAAGTCTTATTATTCATGATAAGAAAATTATATGCTTTAGTTCTGAAGTATAGCAACGTAAAGGGTGCGTGCTAATGTTGCATAATTGAGCCCAGCAGAGAGCGAGCCACCTATATCTAGGATTAAAGTTTTGTATTGGTTGACTTGTAACAAGATATCGCCGAACGTTCTCGCACAGCTGCGGCAAAAACGCAGCTAAAGGACGAAGTCCTTCACTTACTAACAAGGAAATATTATTAAAAAGCAGTTAGGGAATACAATATTTTAACTGAACACATATTAATTAAATGGGAGGCACACTGTAATTGACCCTGACTATTTTAGTATGAAAGAGCAAAGATGTATAAGTGGTAGTGATTGCCTAAACTGCAAATAATAGTATTGCAAGAACTGCATACTAAAATTACTAATAATTTGATACTACAAGTAGTTGCCACAATGGATGTTAATCCATAATAAGCTTTACAAGTTAGATGATAAGATGAGATACCTAAATTATTTTGAAAGTGACTTTACATAAAACATAAAATTTAATTTTCAAATCTAATCTAAAATATATAAGATACAAGATACTAAGATTATATACAGATTACACAAACTTTCACTTAATCAGCCTTAAATATCCATAATTCTATTTTACAGGGATTCATAACAAAACCTTAAGAGTGCAATGCAGGAACTTTAAGAAAAATAATAACTTAATTTTTATTATACAAAATGTATAAAACTTGATAGAAGACATTCTATCTCATTCTAACCTCTGTGAGTGTTAGTCTCAACTTAAATGTTTAGTGTGAAAACTGCGCCTCGTCTGTAGTTTCTTCTCCTTAGCAGTTTTATATTCGCGACGGCAGGGACTGTTCCTTAAATCTAATATAGCATTTACTTTTTCTACAATTTCTCTTGCTATCTCATTATCACATTCAAAATCGTGGAACTTGTATGTTCCATTTGGGTTGAAAAAGCTGGAATTACCTGAAATATTAACAAAATTTAATACTAGAGGTTCGTGTGCGCGTTACTTCTGATCCCATGGGCTTTCGGGATAAAGGATTTAATCCTGGATATTGTATATTCCAAATAAACAAATAGTTTTTAAAATCGGTTCATCACTTTCGGTTTATCAATATCACAAAAACAAACAAAAATCGTTCCTTTTTTGAACAACAGTATAGATAAAGTATAATAACCCTGAGACGCGGCTATAGTGCAGGTGATTAGCCGGATGGTTAAAATTTACAACAGCATTTGTATACAAGTTTCTCATATCTATATGTCGGTGCGTAAGAGCGTAGGCCTCCGGTCCCCAGTTCGATCTATCGAATCTACCAATGAGTTTAAACTTAAGTTTATTAAGCCGAAGGAAAACATCGTGAGGTCACCCACATAATTTAGAAATGATTTTGAAGGTACATATATGTAAAGTGGGCCAAGAATAAATTGCGCGTGATTTTTATGAGAGCCATGTTTCGGGTCCCACGTGTGCAGGGGTGGGTTAGATAAGATTCTAAAAATCGCATCACAAGGTCATTTGTCTACTAAATTTTTTCGAAAGCTGAAAAAAGAACTCTGAAGACGAAGATCTTCAGAGTAAACAAGCATTTTTGGCATATACGAACTCCTTTTAACTGTTTCAAAAATACCGAAAAGCAGGATACGTGTGATCGTGTATTTAAATATTAGACGAACACTAATTGAAAATCAAACTTTACTTACTTTTTTCGCTAAAAGATGCATTATGTCCCGGTGAGTATACTATTCTGAATGTGGTTTTATTGCCTCTAGTTTCTAAGACCTGACACCAAGCCACTGAGTCTATACTGTGCATTAGGTATTTCGATTTTGACTGTAAGAAAAGGCAAACAAATTAGCTACTGACAATTAAAATGGTTACATACATTTATTGAAGGGCCGGTCAAATTTTTTTTCAAAGTCAACGGTTTTCATGTGAGTAACAATAACATTTTGGAGAGTTTATGGTGATAGACAAGTTTCTTTTCTACTTTTTACTCTTTTCTACAAGAAAGAGTTCATTCTACTTTCAATAAATATCATTTTGTAAATTGCAAATTTTATATTTTATAACAATGATCATAAACCGAAACATTAAAAAATATGCCTTTTTTTTAACTTGAACTTGGCTGAATATTAGATCATCTACTGTTACAACATCTTTTAGATGCACTTACCCAAAATGCATGCTTATGTGCAACTAAGGGTTCCACTTCTATTCTTTCAATAGAAATTCCCAGTTGCACCAATATATTTGTCCTGACTCTACGTATAAGTTGCACTTTGTATGCTTTATACTGTGGCGCCTCTGTAGCTATTATATGTGACTGAATTTTATCTAAATCCGAATCTCCACCATTTTTGTCTACAATTAAATAAAAACTTTATTATTGTGCATGTAAAAAATACATGCTTATAACACCACAATTAAGTTTTTAAGTATTATATTCCACATAATAAAAAAATTACCCCATATCTAATAAAATTAATTAAGTCTTCATGATCCACTATACAAAACTGGATTTTATCACATTGAATTATATTTTTACTATTCACTTGTGACCATGGTGTCTGTAAAGGCACCAACACATTAAGTTAAAATGTAAATTTTATCACAATAAAATCCAGTTGAAAGGTGTTTTATATAAAAATTAAATTATTATAATTTTCTAATAATAAAACTAACCTTCTGTAACAGCTCTTATAGCACTCATCACTGCTTCAGAAGTGGCACTTCCCCCAGTGTTATGTCTGGAAGGGTTGTGGAGGCTGTGACTAGCATCAGCAGCTTTCGGAAATATTTGAAAAGCTCCACTTAAAAGCCCATATTCAGGTATAGAACTAGTTGTCGGTGTTAAGGCGTTCTTGCTTTTTAAATCGACAAGCCCCAAGCATGTAAATCCAAATTTAGAGCAAGGTTCATTTGCATCTAGGCAAGGGAATGCCCAGTCTACTTCACCATCATCTTCAGCTATGCAAAGTCCATAGTCAAGTACAGAACCCAGAGTAATGTCAGGGTGCTCAATGCTGTAAATGTGATATTGTTAGTATAATAAATTGCATCACTATGCCTTGGTGGGATCATGACACACCTATATGATATTAACTATAACCATAAAAATTACAAATATTTTTGAATAATCACAAACATATTATTTCTCTAATACTTAAATTACTTTTTAAATACTTAAATAAATAAATACACTGACTGTTAAATCAATAAATAAACCTAAAAAGTTACTGAACCTATTTCAATAATTTTAACCCAATTAGCAAGCTTGCATAGGGTCAATGCTATATTAGGGAGTCTTCTGGGGTTAAATATGTTATGCATATTACAAGCGTACTTACCTGTATTTATAGCATGTAAAGCCAATCAGATCTTTAATTTTCGCATTTGCAATAACACAGACAACTAATGGATAATTTTGGTACTTTTCCGGTAACATTGTCATGAAGATTTTAAATGATTTCGTTGGTAGTCCAAGTTGTGCAGTGCCATCAAACTTTGCATATTCAAGGTAATGTCTATGAGGTAAATGAGGGCATTTTTCTATTTGCTCAGTCAATAAGGACTTTTGTTTTTCAGATTTTGTTGTTTCTTGCTGTCTGAATAATTGCATTGACTGCTCTACAGTTAGTGGTGAAGAATCTTCCCATTTAATAACTTTCATTTTGGCTGCCTTTTTTAGAGCCAATTCTTTCTTATCTAACCATTGTGTGGTGTTGAATCTTTGCCTGAAAAAGATTTATTATGTTTAAAATATGAAAAAAAAAGCTTTTATTTTCAAGCCAAGTTTTTGTCATGAAAAAGCATGAAAATATAAAAAATGACTGTAAGTACACATCTGATAAAAAATTTCTTAATTTAATATGTCAGCAAAATAAAACATAATTGTTCAATTTCTCTAATCTTACGACTAAATATTCAAGTCTTAATCAGACTTGAATATTTAGTCGTAAGAAGAACAATCATGTCTTTTCATATGAAATGTATGATTTTATTCAGTATTAATGAGAATAAAAGTGTGCCTGAAGTATACAAAATATACAAAAATATTAAAAGAAAATCACAAAAAATAAACATATCAAAAGTTACCTGTGACCACCAGGACCAAACCCGTCAGAATGTGTGTAGCTTCCTGGTGAAGGTAGGTCATCATCTTCACTGTCTTCCATTTCAGGGTATGGGTCAAACTGTGTCACTATTTCTTTTTCATTTTCATCTTCCGATATGTCACCCATTCCAATTTCTTTGCCTTTGCTTGTACTTGGTTTACTAATTTTGCCTTCTCTTATGCCTTTTTTCTCTTCTGAAGCTTTATTTTGAAAGATTTTCGAAAAATCTTCTCCTGCCATAACAATTTCACATAAACCTGTGTCATCGGTCGCAATAAATGCATCTCGTATATTTTTCAGAAGCCAAATTTTATTGTCATATGTAGCCATCGCATTTATTGCTCGTTTATAAAAATATTTAGTTTAGGCAAATATTTTACAATTCATGTCTAACATGCGCCCTTCCTTCCAAACAAACACAAATCAATCAAATACAACTGTCAATCAGTAGAAAAATCAATCACCTGTTACATCTGCGTTCATTTAAGACATTGAATTCTGAGAGTGAGAAACACTTGTGCAAGGAAATAATACTATCAACATAGTTTTCCTATATAAATCAACTTATCTCAATCTAAATAGAATATCGAAATGCCTGAGAAATGTCTACTTCGTACAATAAGGTGAATAATCCTATTTAGGAAGAAAATATATTTAACTCTGGCAGTGTTTTAATTGCCATTATAAATCAACCAATCAATCAAATAAACATTGTTTATATTTTGAATTTGAAATCGATGAAAGTATCACACAACTCAGTGCTATAAGTTATATATACAGAATTTTAGGTACATAAATAAGCACAGGTAAGACAAAAGTTATTGATGATCTAAATTAATATCGTAAATCTTTGTAAAAACTCTTTTAAGTTTATTCTTGAGGTTAAGAATACACTCTTTTTTATTTCATTTTTTATTGACGGTGCTCTACAATATTTCTTTTTGCCATTTAAAATATGAATATGCAGAACTGACACTCTAGTCTGCTAAACCACTTGCTGTTTTTGTAATGTTTTGACAGATTTTACAAAGCAATGCAACCACAAGCAAGTGACTCTCATAGTTTTACTCACGGTACTTCAAAACTTTTATTCTTATTGTATATACTTAAAGGAAAGAGAATAATGTTACTAGCCAAACCTATTGCAATGATGTGTTGATGCCATTGAATTCAATATTTCATCCCATTTGCATATGTTGTATTGATTAAAATGGTGTGTAATCGAATCTAATCTAGTTTCGCGCAGATATTTAAGGATAATATTATTTTACTGATGCTACCCTGATGATTCCTGGAGTGAGCTTGTTATGGCTGTTGTGAAATACTCTTGTTACCATTTCCTGTGTACTTTTTCTCTCCTTCATATTAGCCTCTGACTGCACTATAGTACCAGATTACTGGATGTATTAGAGTGCTGAATTATTTAAATTGTACTACTGCACCTTCCAAAATGCTATGGAAATATGTTGGACAATGTATGCAAACTGGCATAAAGTTTATTATTTGCTTTAAGGACTTTAGTGACTGCCCATTTTAACAACCATTTCCATATAAAATCACCCCTTCAATATGTTCCTTATAATTATGTTGAAAATAAAACTTAAATTTTGATTGTAATGGAATTCCTTAATAATAAGGACCTTGGCAGATGCCACTTACCATCAGGTGGATGAACTCATTTGGCGGTATGAAAATAGTAAAAAAATGTGTATAGAAAAAATGATATGGTCAACCGGGGCTAATGCAACTAAAATTTTATACGCTTCAGCTAAATTAACCTCAAGTTGGAGGATTAAATTTCACCATTGCCTAACGTTTTCAGTTAAAATAATACACCATAGAACAATAACTATAAATGGTAATATATCTTTAATATTTTAAAAGAAAACATGAGGTCCTTGAATAGAGTTATTTTTTTTGGATTGCTGGGGCAAATGCAATTGTTTTCAATTTATTTATTTTAATTAGTGTAGTTAATTCGATGTTTGTACACTAGCAATATGTTTTAACAACATAACATATTTTCATCTTCTAAATCACCTTCATCTTCATCACCAAAAGTTGTTTGAAGTAGGTAAGAAATTCTTCGATTTCTTCAGAACTTCTTGAAATAAAGAACAACTAGGGGGAACTTGTTTATTTATTTATTATTATTTATTTAGAATTATTTTAAATTTGAATTTCAATTATTTATTTTTTCCAGAATATCTGTTAATTTAATTATTTATTAATTAATAATTTATTGATATGTTTTTTGCCCCTACTAATTTCTCATCTGTGCCATGAAGCAACCTTAATACGCGATCCTGTTCCTATTTGAAACACATAGTATGACTTGTTGTGAGTGAAATAAAAATAAAAATTTAAAGATATTAATGTATCTCTAACCTTTTTTAAAATGTCGACACTGTCACATCACTAGTTGTTTTGGATTCATACAAAAATAATTTGGGCTATTGTAACCAAACTTAAAGTTGCAATTACCTCAGAGTAAGATTTGTGCCCATATATTCAATAAATAAATAAAGAAAATTAACTTTCCTTTTTTAAAGTAGCCAGCACAAAACGCGAGTGTGATTTTAAATGCACCTGCTTGGAAATGGTGAAATATTAATATGACCTCCCGATCAAAACATATTAGCCTCAGCGGCGCCGACTAAGACTTTTGACATTAAGTAATTGTTTAGCTATTATCTAATAGATGGTTCTTTAGGAAAAAGCCCTTACTGTGGAAGTTATAATAGCGAGTTGCAATAACCCCATAGTGACCTTTAGCCCCGGTTGACCTTATGATTAATACAAAAAATAATAAAGTCCAGTTTAATAAAGATCATAACAAAACTTTTATTGCTTGAAAACTTTTTATGAAAATAATTGGCAGATAATGTCTAGACTGTTAGACAATATTGTAGTTTCCCATTGATAACAAAGAACGGCGAAGATCTTGTACACAATCGTAGTAAGATTTGTAGGGAGGAGCTAATGTGTCATCGTATAACTTGAGGACTTCTGTGAATTTCTTGACTGCCTCCCCATATTTCCCTTCTTCCATTGCTGCTTTACCAAGGCGGTATGTCATCTCGGTGTCCTGATGAACAAAAATAATAGGGTTAAAAAAATCTTACTCTTTTTACTCATTTTGACAGTCTCAGTGACAGTAGAGTTGCCTTACATCAGAGGAGGTTGTGGTTTAAATCCTCTTGACTGTAAAGATATTTCAAGTATATTTGTAAGAAATAACAAAGGCCTTTGAAGTTGAAGTGAAAGTTCTTGATCCCCCCATATCCTACATAATGTGTGATATTTCTTACCTGTAAAATTTACATTGATGGTTCCTAATTCTTATTACTAGTATTCAAATGATTAAATAAACAAGTGATAATAACTAGGACTAACAAAAAACATATCTTTTCAGGATACTATTTATCTGACATGGCTGAAGATGAAGAAGGTAGGTATCTAAAACAGTATTCATTCATGATTATTTAAAATGGCGATATGGATATGATGGTTGCCATGGTTCTTTTATCATGTCGCATATTCTTGAAATTTTAAAAAACTTATGATATTTTTTTGTTATTTTTAGTTTTGGAAGAGGAACATGAGCTTCCGGAAACCGAAAGTGTCAAAGTAATAGTGAGCCGAGAAGATTTGCAAGCCCTCGCACCTCCTAAGTATGAAGTGAGGCCTGGACTTGGGGAAAAGTAAGAAACAATCATTTCGTACACGTTATGCTCTTGAAATTTTTTCGATAATTTTTAATCTAGAACTTTTTATATTACTCAGCTAACGCAGCATTTAAGCATGTAATTCATTTAAGCATTTGGTAGTAATAGTACGTCAATCATTTCTTTCCCAAAAAAAATACGTTTAAATCCAAGTTTTATAATTCGATATCCTTGAGCTTGATACATCAAAGAAAAATTAACACTTATCGAATCTAACCCATTCTAGGTTCCAAGCCGAAAACGTCCGAGAGATCATATTGACCACCATGCGCGAGCAACTCACGGGGCGGCAGTACCGTGCGGATCAAGCCGTCAAATGGGCTAAGATGATAGCGAACGGAGTCAGGCACAGAGTGCAGAGTTTGGATATGAAACGGTGTGGTGGTTGTTTTGATGTTATTTTTTGGTTATGTAGGACTCATTTTTATTAGTCGTTAAAAACCTTATTATTTTATCCTGCGGATAGATTTTGTATTTTTGCAACAGTTTTCAATGATCGAAAGAGTTTATTCGAAATAAACGAGCTGACTTCACACCTTTACTGAATGACTACAAAATTACTTTCTAAATGCTCTCCTACACCTTTTTATTGTAATAGACCTACACTACGTAAGGAACCCGGCGGGAAAATATTGAAAATTGTATTTACCGTTTAATATTAGATACAAAACAAAAATTATGGATATTAAAATGGGTATTAAAGTAATTTAAATCTATTACGAGGGTCAAACTGAAAGTTTTAGAAAATCAAAAACTGATTAAACTAGATAGTTATTAGTTTTATTATATATTTTCAAAATAGTGTCCATTCACGTCAGTACATCGCTGCATCCGATGGAACCACTGAGAAAAGCACTTGCCCACTCTCTCACACAAGGGGTCTCTTCGACGGCCTTTTGAAACGCAGCCACAGCTTCCGCGGCGTCCATAAAACGTTTTTATTTTATTTTCGGGAATAAATGAAAATCGCATGGTGCGAGGTCGGGGTTATACGGCGGGTGACCCAGTAATTCCACGTTTGAAGTCACTAAAGAGTCGATCGTTCAAATCGATGGTAAAGGAGGATCCTACTGCGAAATAGTTTCTCCCGAACTTTTTCCAACACAAGTGGTAAACAATTGTTAGTGTACTACTCCGCAGAAACTGTTTTTCGATCCTCTAAAACAATTGTTACGGAATGACCTGCCCTTCCGAAGAACGATTCCACCATCTTTTTTCCCACGCTTTGACCTATCTTCACCTTAGTTGGCAAACTCGCTGTGTTTATCCAGCAAATTTATTTGATTTTCCAAAAATGTAAAATTACCTTAAAACTTTCTTTTACATTTCGCTTATCTGCGTGTGCAAGAATAAAAACAAGGAGGAGGCAACTCTTCTAGAATTTATAGAAGGATAGTTCGCTGATTTCAATACGAGTCTTTATGCGCTATTGAGATTATACTAATATAGTTTTAATTATGTTTTCAGGTACAAAATAATAGTACAATGTCTTCTATTGGAATCAAAAGGAGCGGGTATCAAATCCGGACAACGGTGCATCTGGGACCCAGAGACCGACGACTACATTGATGATCTCTTCAGAAACGACACCCTGTTTTGTCACGTTACCGTCTATGGCGTTTATATGTATTAGCTTATTTTTTGTCGAAAGTAATTACTGGGCAGGATTAAGATGGTTATTTAGAATAGTACGACAACATAATGCATGATTAAATAATAATCGTAAGATGAACAAATGTAACTCAATAGATATGTATGTATGTTTTAAGTCACCAATTGTTGTGTGTGTCTATTTGATTTAATAGTAAGGTTTTTCCGGTACTTTAGACTTATAAAATTAAAAATGTATTATTATTTTGGCTTCTGTTATTTTTATGAAGATAGAGCCTCTGAAAATTATTTCTTTTAGGACCTTTAATGTATAGTCCACAAAAAACTATGGTCTACGAACCTTCACGTGAAGTACATTTGCAAGACACAAAACAGCAAGGTTGATTTTCCCTTGTAATAGGTACTGTTCTGACAGTTATAGATAACCTTACAGCTAATTTGGTTACACAGGATATTTTGTTAAAAGTGGTAATTTCTTGGGCGACTGTACACATCGGGCAGTTGGGCTGCGTGTCCCAAACCTGACTCAAGAAGCATGGTAGTTTACCGCACCCACCACACTTACCATTGTTAAACCCTATATAAGTAATGTTAAATAAATTGTGTAATTTTTTGTACTTTCGTTAATTATTTAGTATTTTAACGAAATATGAAATTATGTTTTTTAGGATGCTGTGTGGTTTCATAAGCATAATATATTTTCTACGATGTATTAATCTATTTTGTAAATGTGAATAGTCTTAAAGTGCCTTACTATTTAAGGTCTGATTGCTCAAAGGAAGTCCTTAATTATGTTATTTTGAAAGAAGTTATAAATTCTGCAGAAAATAGATAATTCTTAAATAAAAGTTTTTATAACTTTCAGGTTTGTGGAAGCACATGTGTAGAATGTATATTAGAATTAATGATCTCTAAATAAATTAAAGCTTTTGACGCATTAAATTTTTTCAATATTTTTCTGTATTTGTAAAACTAACTAGTACCACTATACCACACTTATGAATGATATAGAAATAAGATCAAATAAGCTTAGCAAGGAGTATACTCTAGTACAACTTTTTAGGAACGTCTAAATCAATTTCGGCCGTGCTCAGAGTTTGCTTTGCGAATTTATACTTTATATAACTTAAACTAAGTCTGTATTTGCTACGAAAAATCTATAATAAGAGCGTCCTAATTAACCGTAACCATGTCTTTGTGGGTGGCCAAAATAGACATTTCAAATTACAATAACACCCATATCGGTGTTTTGTAGGAACCCTTAGGACGTTCAAACAAGAAAAGTCCCCACCGATCCTACACGTGGTCGTAAAGTTATTCCAAGTCAAAAATAACGATTTTTCAAGAGTCCTTGATAAAGTGAATGTTTTACATTTATCAAAAACCCCGTTGGTTGTAGATCATAAAATTTATGACAAAAAATGTTCTTATACAATTTTTCCAAATAATCGCCATTCCTGAGTCGTGATTTTAAAAGTATAAGAACTCTTTTTAAAAGTATTGCAATAAAAATAGTTTCACCACCTATTAGTGTTAGACAGTGTACGATCTCTTGTGACTAATTTTCACTATAAAATATTGCATTAATAAAATTCATTTTCTTTGTACTAAAGAGAAGAAAATTCATGCTATTTCTAAGCGACTGAAAGTGCTCGAAACATCGATGTCGCAAGGAAATATGCTGAACGTTTTTTTATGTCTTGGATGTTTTACTTTCATATTACTATTATTTTGGCCGTTGTTATACAGTTTTACGTACCAAAGAATAAGGAAATGTTACCTACATGCTATAATATAAAAATTAATCAACACGTTCTTGCAACGTGTTAACTGCTAGCTTTAATACTTAGCATATCACTTAGTATGAGCGTTGTAACTTAATTTACAATTATGTTTCCAGATGGTGAAGTGGGGTGTTAATATTATGATTTATCTTTCCAATTGTCTATGTCGGTGGCCTTATAAACATGTGGCTAGTAATTGTTGTTTGGCATTTAGTTAACTAAAGCCAAGTAGCGTCAGTAGGCAGCCTAACGTCATGCGCTGGAGGTGTCAGGTTCGAGTCCTGGCCAGGACATTCATTTGTGTAATGGACCCAGAGGTTTGTTCTCTAGTCATAGTTGTTAATATTTATATATGTATGTTTATTCTAGGTTCCTCCCCCAGTTTGCTGTATCGTCATCCATAACACAAGCTCTGCTTTGGGACCATAAAGTTGGTGTGTTTGTTTGGAGATGTATTTATTTATTTATATAACTACCTTTTTTAGAATTAGCAGTTATTTTGACGTTTAACTTCCTTAGCATGAAGCTTGATTAATATATTATCCAATATCATGAAAATATCTAACTTTTGCAAACAGAGTAAGGTCCTATTCGCAGTACAATTGTTGTCTTTCGAAAAGCAGGTGTATGAAACGCTAAGTTACTTGTAAAGATTTAAGCCCCTTGAGTATGTTGGTGTATTGCTGGCAGAGGCCACATTGGACCATAAACTCCTTGCAGTCGTAGGGCACGGCTATCGCGTTCGGGCAAGGCCGGTCGGAGTCGCATCTGAAAAGCGAAACAAAAATGAGGTATTTTATAGTTAAGTATTTAAATATATGTCTCCTATTGTAGTTGGATTTGTGCCAGGGTTCTGGATGAAGGAAGAATGTATAAAAAGGTTTTTTTTTATTATTATAATTGGTAAGCAGTATATCTACAGGTTACTAGAAACCTCAAGGAACTCTGTGTACTACAGAATCCTAAAGCACAAACAATTGAGGTACGTGGTTGGAGGCAGTTGGAGTAGCGGCAGATTGGCAGTTACAAGGGTGTAGTGCCTGATCTTCACAAAATATCTATGCAACACTTACTTGAACCGCATGTAGTTCTCCGTCATCTCCTCATACTTAGGCCAGTTCTGTTGGCACGGGATGCAGTTGCAGTCGAACCAGTACTGCTCCTTCAGTTCTGCTTGTCGCTTGTCTTTGGGCACGGTTGTAAAGATAGGACCGTAGTTCTCTGCCACTTCATCTCCTTTCTTTATGTTCTTCACTGCACGTGCCACGATGTATGGGCCGCAGTAATATCTAAAATGAAAAATTGATTTTATTACTCTTTTTTTCAAGATTATGCACTGTATGATGCTCAATTTTTTTATTTTATGATTCTAAAACGATGGTAGAAAATTTCAACATTTCTCTTACTGGCAAGGCTCTTACTGGCTATAGGTATAGGGCTCTCGATTAGCTGTCGAGTGGGGACAAGTTGCATGTGGTATTTAGTGTCCTTGGTTGGAGCAATTTATATAGTATTTTTTATCTTAACACACTAATTTAGATGGCGGAGGGAGACGCTGCTTGGGGGGCGTTAGCTGCTCGACATAACCTACTCATTGTACTGGCCTACTGAAATTGAATTATTTGTTAAATATTTTTTTTAAGTCTATTTAGATATAAACCGAAGTAACAGTTGAAATATACTAATTTGATCGATAAGTATTTTGAGTTGACTCACCTTACTATACTTGGGTCACAAGAATGATTAAACAGCGCTAGAGTTGGAAACACAGCTCCGGCCAGAAATACCGACTTTCCATCATGTTTGATGACGTTTCTTCCGACTTTCGGTTTCGGGCATTGAAGTTCAAAAACTTCGTGAGCGTTGAACTGAAGAATCTGAAGGTTCTTCAGAATTAAACCACCAATTATGTTGACATCATCCTTGTGTTTCTCATTGAAAGCCATTATCTTTATTTCTGCCAAATTTACTGGTTTACTTCTTGGCTTATCTTCAAAGTAACCACTGATTTCTAACAGTTTTAGCAAAAATACTGCCATTTCAGTCCTATGTAACAAGTCTGCTTTTGTTCTTTTGTCTTCATGAGATACTAAGTTGTAAATATTTTTGTAGTCGTTACTTTTGTAGGGAAAACTAACGCCGCTCTGCAGTTCTTTGACAATATTTGTGAAATATTCCTTGTTATTCTGAGTAATCATCCTTAGTGCTATCTGGCAAGTAACTGAGCAGCCTGATTTCCAGAGGAGTGGCAAGATGGGGCATTCGTAGGCGTGGTAGGACTTCTGTGCGGTTTCTAAACATTTATCGCTGCAGAATATAACGTTAGGACACTTCGGACACGCCAGGGGAATGGGGCATCTGAAATATACAAAGAAACAACCAGATATTAGTTACAGATCATGTCTTAAATGTGGTAAATAAATAAGGTTATGTGATAAGCAAAAAATAGTGACCGATTCATGTTCTAAATAATTGAGATCATAAAAAGTAATATTTTTAATAATGAATATTAATAAAATAGTTTTTGTTTTTGTCTTATTTGTATAATTTCTTAACAATAAAGAATGTAGGTACACTAGTGAAATTTAGTTCTAGTTTCTCATCACTTCTCTCTAATTTATTGATGTATGATAATTTTATTACAACTCGCCTCATAAAACAATTCTGGCAGTGAGTTTTCGAATACTCCGCCAGTAAGACTCCGCTGTAAGATTTTTCAATCAGTAATGTTTCGCCCGCTTTTATATCTCTTGTAGCAGTCGCATATCTTCCTCTAGTCTCATCTTTACATATTTCTATAGCTTCCGAAGCTGCAGGGTACTGAGGATTAGTTTTTCCAGCTAACTTAGGCTTTGGTGGTACTCTCCTAAGTGGTTCAGGGTCCTTTGGATTACCAGCTAATGTTAAACCCTTGTTTAAGACTTCTAACATAAGTTTGGCATCGGTACGAAGTTTTTGTCTCCTTTCTTTGTTCAGGGTTGTTGCTTCGTCTAATGCGCTTATTGTGTCCCTGTAAGATGTTTTACGGAAGTGATTATTGTTTGAAAATTTAAAGCCTTGGGAAAACTTGATTAGAGCTTCTGGTACTTGGGAATTATAAGTATAATCAACGACTCTTGTTCTTGACAGGATTTTGTAGTAAAATCTTAAATTAGCTGACATAGCGCTATCGCTGCCTGTCAGACAACGCTCAGCCTAAAGTGTGGACCAGTGGCCCTCGAAACACGAAAGTTCGTGCACGGTAGTGCAGTAGTGTTACTTTGTTAAGATCTCGTCTATTTGGATCGGAACACAATCACGTTTACGTGGTTGTGTTCCGGTCAAAGGAAAGGAACAGCCATTACAATTACTGGAACAAAGGCAATTACAATTCAAGCTCACGGTCGGTAACGCATCATTGTTCGAAATAACATCACTGTCACTACATAGTATAAAACAAAGTGGCTTCCCGCTGTCTGTCTTTCCCTATATGCTTAGATCTTTAAAACTGCGCAATGGATTTTGATGCGGTGTTTTTTAATAGATAGAGTGATTCAAGAGGAAGGTTTATATGTATAATACATGCATAATATAGTAGAGAAACACTGATAGTTTTAGAGGATTCTAATGTGTTGTCGTAAATAAACACATTTTTTTGCGTCTACGCTATCTGAACCCTGCGAGATAGATCGAAATAATGTCCTAGAGTATTGTACACCTTAAAAAGGTCTACATTAAAGTCCGCGATGGTATATAGTATACGATTTTTTATCCTTTACTTTTTACGAGAAATGATGGCTTATTTACGAAGCCGATTTTAAGCATTACAGCATTAATCCTTATCCAATTAAGTACCTTAAATACATTGTACATGGCCCTGTACAGTGTGTAATTGAAATGAATATTTTCGAGAATATTACAGATTTAAAATGGATTTTAAATGCAGGGACGTACGAAGCCGGGGCGCGTCGCTAGTAACTAAATAAAACACCGATGAAGAATGAAGTCCATTGTTACGGATGCCACTTACCATTGTAAGAATCGCGAGCTTGTTTGCCGGCTATGAAAATAGTAAAAAAGAGGAAGGTTTTTTGAAAACTCATTAATAAAAGGGCGTATAACAAACATTACCTCCACGCGTAACACTATACTTACTGAAAAGCTTTAATAGCTTCTTGGTTTCTCTTCAAAATAAGCAAAGTCCGGGCTCTTCTCTCGTACACCTTGTACCGCAGATGTCGAGGGTACCCCAGGGCCAAACTTCGTCGGATATCATCCAGAGTGTCTTCCCACTGACCCAAGTGGTTGAGGGCAGCAGACCTATTAGCTAGGACTATGGACAGCTCCTCAGCTGAAATTGGGATGGAGAGTTCCTTTTGAATTTATTATCAGTTATTAAAGATTGTTTATGTACATGTGGAAGATAATATATGTATCTTAGATAGTAATAAAATGTAAGTTTTAGGTAAGTGTTAATTTTTTGTCCAATAAGCTGTTAGATTTCCTTTAAAAAAGAAAATATCTAATAATAAATCCTTAGACAAACACAAAACTGTTCAAATCAGTTGGAGTCTTTACTAGGTTGATGATACGCTACATACGTACGGCAGTGGTATCTCTCCATGGAGAGTTAGGTACTAACACATAGGTAGGTATAAATCATTAAAGGTGAGTTTCACCACATAACTAGAACGATAACAAAGCGGTCAAATCCCCGGCTAAGTCAAATATGGGTTCAATTGACGTCATAATTAACGCTAACCATAACTGCTCGATTATGACCGGTTTTGCTTAAGTCAGCTGTCAACGTTTATAATAAAAAGATACAACACACAACTGTTGAATTCTAACGTTTTTGTTGAAGGTAAGGTGCTGCAATTCACCCTAAATATTACAGAGATTAGGGCGTGCAAAACG
The DNA here is from genome assembly GCA_923062675.1 of Marasmarcha lunaedactyla. Lineage (NCBI taxonomy): Eukaryota > Metazoa > Arthropoda > Insecta > Lepidoptera > Pterophoridae > Marasmarcha > Marasmarcha lunaedactyla. The sequence continues at coordinate 5,611,499 of OV281342.1, read as the reverse complement.
TATGACAGTTTGAAACTAGTCATGCGTAATGCAGCAATTGTAAATTTTGACATGACATTATTTCAAATGCAACGAGTTGGGTGTCGAGTCGTTTACCAATAATTAAATTAAATTATTTATTTTCATTTTCCCCAATTATTTTCTAACAGTCATAATATACAGGATAAAATTTTCTAATGCCACCTGGAGGGAAAGTGCTCTAAATACTGGAGATAACAAGTTTTGCTCTCAGGAAAACTTCCTTTGACTTTGAAAAGAAACAAAATGCAGTAAGAAGGTATTTGAAAATAAGACTGCCACGCCCGGGAATCCACCCGGCTAAAATCCAAAAAAATAACACCCTCTGTTTTTATCGCATCAATCAATAGGCTCAATTACAGGGATCAAATTTTTCTAAGAACTGTCGTGATTTAAGCGAAAGAAAACCCTGAAAGCTTATAAATTTAACAACAAGAACAAAATTAAGCGCTTTTACTCAAGGGTGCCTTGGATTACTTATTTTAATGATTAAATTATCTTTGAGGTAAATTATTTATTAAAATTAAGAAAAACTATTTAGGTAGGAAAAGGTCGCTTCCTAGGTGTAAATATACCCATTCAATATGTCTGAATACAGTTTTGCTTCTTTTAAAAATCTAACAAATAATCCAAGTAATTTACGTAAATTGCTTTTCCCCAGTCAAACTATCTTATGCAACAAAGCTTTGATAATTCTGCAATAGGATAAGAGGTTGCATTAAGGCATTGTTATCCTATTAACTAACTATCAATAACACTTATGAGGTTAAAAAACAGTTGCCGGTAAACTTTTTAATAGTAATTTGTAACCTAACATTTTAAGTACTTACTTTCTTTCTGTGGCATATTAATAATACTTTCGCTATACAGCTGTAGCGCTTGCGCCCAGTCTCCTTTCTGGACCGCATTATTACCGTCTTCTTTAAACTGCTTTGCCTTTTCCAAGTATTTCCTTACAGGAAATTCGCCACCTGTCTGACATTTCTCTACCTCACTGGCAAGATTATAATCTGCTATCACTGGAAGACTGCATATATAGGATACACGTTTTTCATTGCTTTCGAGGTTCGCGAAATTATTTCGTATTACGTCGTCGATAGAGTTGTTTATTGTGTCGTGAAAGTTTTTGAAGATACCCAGGTTGTTGGTGGACATTATAAGGATCGTTGGAGTTTTTGCTTCGTAAGTCACTCACTTCACTTATTGCACTTTAGTCTAGACGAGTTGAAATATTCTGTTGATTGACACAAATTCTCGCTTCGTGGAGTAACTAGCGAGCCGGCGCACTATCGCGGTATCGAGTGAACAGTATGTCTATTTATAAACGAGTGGCACCACACAGTAGCATCTACACCGACTGTTCGGAACTTCGAAACCGTCCTATTTATGGCTGAAATTATAATTTCGAGAATCGTCGTGTTGTTTTGTTCGGCAGTCGCTGTATGAAAATTGAAGTTGCTTGATTTTAGCTGCTCTAGAAAACATTTTGGAACAGTTATGTGCCAATGAAAATTTGTGAAATTGAATACGTAGGGTAGACAGTTTATAAACAACCGGCGATTACAAAAGTTTCTCTGACAAATTCGGTTTTTATTTTTGATATTTTAAAGCCTTTGTCTCTTATCCACCCAAGGGTTCATCTAAATTTCTTATAGATTTTACAAAACTTGGTAAAAAATGCATTTGGATCAAAGGATAGCCAGTGGTACAAATAACCCCTTTTTCTATAAACTTCCGATGAACGAGCGATAAACTTAAATTTGAAGATACTAACCAATTGCCTGTACATTCCAAGCCTATGTAAAGTAAGACTTAGTTAGAGTTACTGACATAAAGCTTGTTGTGACAATATGTAAAAAAGATACTCGTAGCATTACGTAAGCAATTTTCGTAAGAATTCTTGTCAGTTCGTCATCAGTGACGGAGCTTCTAAACTTAGACGACAAGTGATCAACCAATGTACCCCGTATAGAAATAAATAAATGCTTAATACAGTTATGTAAGATCTATTATATAATTTTGGTGCCATTATTTAGCTGCATTATTATTATAATTTTTTTTACTTGATTTCTTTTACCTTCCAATGTATAAACTTTGTATGTTGGAAGAGATCGTTGTTTAGCGATAAGGCCGCCCATTGTTTATTCTATCCCTATAACTAAGTATAATTATGTTAATGTAAAGCTAAACGGTATGCAATAAAGAATTAGTAAATAAATAAATAAATTAACTAGATAGAATTTAAAAGTGGTCTGTTTCATCTGCCTCATGCTGTTTGTACCCGCGTCATAAGGGACACAATGTAGATTACTAGTACCTTCCTACTTAAGTAAATTATATTAAATTAGAATGACTTACTTCCAGGAACCACGACTATTGTACTCCAGACATGTGACATCTTTTGTTCATGTTGTGACATGTTCCTCATGTGACAAGTATTACTTACTATGAGAAACGACCAACATTGTTACGTCATGCTTATTGCGTACACACTAAGGCCCAGTTACACCATATAAATTTAATTTTTTAACTAATTAAAACTTTTTTTTATTGTTTACTGGTTTTGTGTATGTCTGCCATCTCATTACTAATAGAAAGTCATGATGAAGACGAGGGACACTCTACTCTTAAAAGCACCAGGACTATACGTTTTTGGAAAAATAAACGCCGGCAGCTCATTCTCCATTTTGGCGGTGCGAATCAAAAAAGAGCCGTCAAAACGTTTGTTCCGCTTTGGGTGTAAAAGCTGATTGCATTTTTCCTTGAAAAATATCTTTGCCGAACCTTAGTATATGTAGATTTTTGGTACAGCTTCATAGAATTCAAGTATTTACAATGAGATTTTCGAAAAGGATGCCAACGTACACGAGCCATCGACTGGACACCACATATTGGGCGCTTGTCCTTTCTAATCAGTGTTGATTTTTGGAAATTTTATTCAACAAACTTGTTACAAGTATTTGTACATTTTAACTGGATTGGAAGATACGAAACACTAAATCTATAGCTTTTTTTTGCGATTGAAACCTTTCAAAGGTAATATTTACGAATTCTTAGCTAAAATAATCAAAATGTTTGAATCTGATTTGATGGTGCCTCAGTGGCACACGAACGACTGACTTTTAATTTTCATTTTAATAATATGATAAATGAAGTCATTGTGAGAAATGAGTGACAAGTAAATTCCGTTTATTGGCAAATTTTTTCTATCATAAACTACTAAAATCTCTAGATAAATGTTCCTAGATTGAGCATAGATGGATGTCTTCTCGGCGAACAGCGGAGAATCCCAAAGGAACAAATAATTAACTAGGGATCTTCTCCTGACAGGATATTTATCTTCTACCTTGACATTTAAAAAAAGCTTCGACGGAACATTTGTCAAATAAGCTATCAGAATACTCTCAGTTTTGCTAACAAAAATGAACAAATTGTTAGTGAACAGTTAATGCAACAATTATTGTTAACACAAATGTAACCCTTCCCTGCAGCTAATCGTTTTAATTGTTAACCCTTTGTTTCTCGTAGTAGTTTAATTTAATTTTAATACCATATTTAGGTTCATTTTTCTTAAATTGAAATATGTCAAACCAGACTAATGTCATATCAATAACGGGAACCTCATTTGCTATTATCTTTTCTTGAGTAGGTTTCAACTTTGAACGTTAACAAAAGGTTACAAATTCTGATTGGAAATTACCGGAATCACTTTGAAATTCCATTATGGTTCGTATTATCGAAATATAGAGGCCGTCCATTGGACGCGCTGCAATGTAAATAACATCTAAGACAGTCGTATCATGTACCCGAAAGTACCAAGGACTATTTAAATATAGGACGCCTCGTGCAAAAATGTTTGTCGTCAAGTATTCCTTTCGTTCCTTTCAGTTTAAAAATATTGCGACTTGGATGTCGAACTCCGGAATAATATGTGTACTATGCATATGCCTTATACTATACTTATTTATTGTATAATAAACACCGGATTTATATATGCCTGTGTAAGATTAGATTTTACATTTAAAAACAATTATTTGATTGCAACTAATAACCACTTAATTACTACTTACACTTACAACTAATTTTTTTTTAAATAATTTAATTTCGAATTTTATTTTTTAATGATGAAAATTCTGTTGGAAAATGGATTAAGCTAACTGTAACTAAAACTTTTACAATTTGGTCAAAACGCTATTCTATTTCTATCCTTGAACTAAATTTAGTTTATGAAATGGTAGGAATAAATTGATTGTGACGTTTCTATTCAGAAATGTTCAGGTGTTGTTATGCATTTTCCAAAAATCACGTAAAGAAATGTGTTCATTAGATAAAAATAAATGAATGATCAATAAAGTCCGTAATTTTTCAATAAAAATAATCGACGATTGACGTTGACAATTTAAAATAAACTGATTGTTGATAACACACCTGCATACAGTAGGCTGGGATAACCCCAATAGGTTATTCTAGCCAACAGGAGATTGGTAGCACCCATGCACGAATAAATTCTTCTATCTTTACTAACAAATTACACGTTCGTCTCGATACTTTTGTACATAGTTTCGTTTATTCCACACCTCTCGACCTTCTCACTTTAGTTATAATTTGATGTAAAAAAAGTGCAACAGAAGACCAAATGTGCAGCTAAAACTAAGTTGAGTAACTAAAATAACCCTATCAAACTAAATGTTGGTCTAGTTCTTCGTTTTCTGAATAGCAAACAAGAATAAACTTAATTTAGTTCAAGTTTGGTGTCGTAAAGTTTCTTTTGTTGAAACAGAATTGGCATCAATGACTCTTTTGTATAAAATTATTTAGGGTTTTCATATAAACTACAAATACTAACGTGAACCTGATTATATAATAATGACTACCTTTCTCTATATCTACAAATGATGAGATTTTCGCATTTGTTTGGGCTTCACAAATAATTATTTATAAATTATGATCATTACTAATTATGCTCGTCTTAAAATGCCTTAAAATTTTGATACCCCTTCAAGTTTTGAAGAGGCAATGATCAATTCATTGTCTATTGGATGGCTGGTCGTCGAAGCAAAGGGAATATGGAATATGTTCGTGTCCGATATAATATGCCTTTATATTATTTAGAGCATGAAGATGCAATGTAACTCAACGTCGCTTTCGATTACCCAACAATAGGAATATTTTATTACACTATTTTATTATCATTTTTTATTATAATTTTATTTGTTCAATATTTATGTAGTGGTAAACTTATTTTATTATTCCAAAAAGTGTGGAGCGGCTTAGACTTTTGGACAAAGACATTTACATATTACAATAGTTGATAACACAATAGGAATTAAGTGTTATTTAAGACGTTAGAATAGTAAGCGGCCTTACCTCGAGGGCGACTAGACCCGGGGCTGGACGGCGCTGCTTACAGCTGTTCCGCCGCCGATTAAACTGTGTGTTTTCGAATAGAGATAGAATATTTTCTAGGGTTTAATTTTCTCAAACTAAACTCAACGTACTTCCAAGCCAAAATAGTATATATCATAGAATAAACAAATATATTAAAAAGTTAGTTTTTGTATCGAGCTCAGTTCCACTTAAAAATTGATTCATTAGAAGTGAAATCAATTGAATAGTGATGCAGGGGCAAAAATGAATTTCGGTACCAAATTTCTAATAAAGCTAGCTTTTATGTTATATGGGAAGTTACTTTTTATATATCAGTATATATTTAACGAAATAGCACTCTTGAAAAGCTCGCTGTTTGTCTCAGAACCTAAAACATCATATTTTAAAAAGTGCTTGCCATAAGGAGGAATTCTATATAATTCTATACAATTCTATTCATATATACAAAATAGGTATATAGTATGTAAACTAACTTAATGCTATCCTATTAAACAAACTGCATGGAAGCTGGAAAGGATCCCATGGCTCAGCGTATTAATTAGTTAATTTTTTTTCCTTTAACTGTTTTCACATTTAGGAACGTCCACATGTTCCATAGTGTAGAAGCATTATTTTTAGTTTCGACTATTTACATGGTCTGGTTAAAATGATTGCCTTTAGTAAGTTTGCATACGGTGATTCAAAAGTAATAATAATATTTGTAGAGCACATAAAAATATGGAAATATTGTAGGCGTCAGTGAGGGACGCCTATAAAAATTTTTTTTTTAATTTCGACTATTTACATGGTCTGGTTAAAATGATTGCCTTTAGTAAGTTTGCATACGGTGATTCAAAAGTATTAATAATATTTGTAGAGCACATTAACATATGAAAAAATTGTAAGCGTCAGTGAGGGACGCCTATAAAATTTTTTTTTTTAGTTTCGACGTTTTACATGGTCTGGTTAAAATGATTGCCTTTAGTAAGTTTGCATATGGTGATTCAAAAGTGATAATAATATTTGTAGAGCACACAAAAATGTGAAAAAATTGTAGGCGTCAGTGAGGGACGCCCATCCAAGTCTCTCATGCAGAAAACGTGAAAAAAGTCGAAGAAGTGTTGGTAGATCGAAGAGTGTCAATAAGGCATGTAGCTGAGGTCACAGGGACCTCATATAGCAGTGTTCAAGGAATCTTTACGAACGTACTGCATATGAAAATGATCTCTGCGCATTGGGTGCCGAGAATGTTAACCGTTGTGCAAAAGAAAAAACTAATCGACATTTCGAGGGTGAATCTCGATAAGTTTCAAACGGATCAGGAAAGTTTTTTGTCTCGTGACGTGACCATGGACGAGACCTGGATCCACCATTTTGATCCGGATACCAAACTGCAGCCAATGAGAAACGTATTATCATTATTTCATATTTATTGTTATTACTTTTGGATCACCCCTCGTATATGAGTTTAGATTTAGAGAGAGATTTATTTTACTAAAGGTGTCGTCAATACCTGTGCAATCTGTTTGTGTTTTTATTCATACATATACACATAAATACATCAAAGAAGCTGAAGAATGAAATTTCTTTATTTTCTTTACTGACCTAGCAAAACTGTCATGGTACTAAACCAGATATTTTTTGTGGTAAACAAGGCCGGATGAAGGGTAGAAACAAACCACAACAGGGATGAATAGGGACTAAAGGTAACTAAATAGGGATGAACATATGGCGTATGGGGACGACAAAGCGTGGATCAGGACAGGGTGTTATCACATGATAATTTTATCATATAAACTTGGCAGTAATTGTAAAAAGATCAATTTGATTAGGTATGAATATTTTAACAAAACGTTATTTCTTGTTACACCAGTTTAAAAACTATAAACAGCACCGTGTAAGATCATAGAAAAATACGATGAAGATCTCTTAGTAGCTGCATAGAGGGTCGTTATGAATCAAAATAATCATCTTTTTTGCTTTTGAAAAGAGATAATGATATTGAGATATTCAACCCATTTTAACCAAGGAGGCAGAGGAAGGTATAACAAAATATATAATAATCTATACCTAGGAGTATGATGCATTCACGTATTCTTTATGTGTTTTATATATTTAAGCGACAACCCTAACAATTTATCCATTCTACCTTATTCGTCCCTATTGACCCCACTATTCAGTTTGAATAAGGATGCCAAATATATTATCAAATTTAAGAAAAGCTGGGAAACTTTGTTGATTTTTTATAGTTTATTTTGACGTTTTGAACAGCGGGATGTAGGATATTTCATACTAACTTTTTGCCTTGCAGCATTGTTACATTTTTGTCCGAATTTCAGTTTTTGTCTTTATTCACCCCGTTTTACGATAACAACCCTGAAAACAGCACAAGATTGCAGCACAAATTGCAGCACAAGCTAGCAATTTAGCGATCTTTTTCTCTAGGCACGGAAATCTCTGTTTAAATAATGACGCTAAAGGAAGAAAACTGTTTCTGATTAGAATTTCAAAATTTTTATTTAGAGCCTACTGACTACAAGATAGGAGGTATATATTTTCTTTAGCATTGTAAAAGTCATGAATCTTAATTTGCCAGTGACAAGATTTAAAATTCAATAAATATTATTTAATCCTAGATGGTTTATAAATATTTTACTTAGCAGTAGTAATTTACTGCACTAGTGACATTGGGCTGTAGTTAAACGCAGTACTTTAATTTTAAACGTTCAAAACATGTCTGTGAACATTAAAACTATAATTGTGCTAAAAAATGTCCTTCAACTATTTTGTTCATCATTATCTCATCTCATAAAAGTTAGGTACGTCTAATATAATGAAGCAATTTAAAGTGGCGTCGTTGCTTGCATGCGGGCGGCGTGCGCGCGCGCACCTCGCATAGCAATCTCATCCTCGTTAATGAACTCCCTGGGTGCTTCCTTGTGGAAAACCATGCCAATTTGAAGTTCTCGACCTTGATCTTCTTCGTTAAGTTGTGATAAAAAAATTTAAATTGTTTTATTGAATGAATAAATACCTAGACAACCACCAAGTCCATGGCCTCAAAGTAAGCAGAGATTGTGTTATGGATGTCCGTACAGAGCGAACTGGGGGACACATACCTCATTTCAATGGATTCTGTTAGGAAAGAAGTTGAAAGAAAACGTCTATTATACCTAGTACTTTTTGAAATTTGAGTATTTAATCTATTTCTGTTTGTAACAATTCAAAGCATCATGTCCGAATCCGACAAAAGATGTGCGCAACCGATTAATTTATTTTTATTAAATAGTTTGTATGTAATGAGGGTAGAAATTGTTAACTCTGTTTTAGTACATTTTTATTAAGGTTCGAACACTGTCTAATTTGTGCTCATAATTCCCTTAACAATAACAGAATTAAAAAGTTGTTTTAATAAGTTAAGTCTATACCTAATACTCATTTTCCACCGAAAACTACGCACTACCGGGAGTAAATTCAAATATGGAAACGGATTTGCGCCTATTGAATTATTGTCTTTTTTAACTCGTTCAACAAAGTATCTAAATACTTTCATTATTCCTAACAACATTTAAACGTCAATATCATGATAAATTATATTACACTAGCTTCACTAACATGTCCTTTATACCAATTGCCAAAGTTCGTTTGCAGCCAATATTAATAAGTTTCAAATACCCAGAATAATCATACATGTATAAATATTAACAACATTGGTCCGAGAACAAACATCTGTGCTCATCACACAATTAATGCCCCGGCCAGGACTCGAACTCGCCGGACTAGGTCATCGTTGAGACTTTGTATGTGTTGGTATTTTTTATTTTACTGTACATTTTTGTTAACTTAATGCACGATTAAGATGTGGTTCCCAAGTAACTGTTCTTATATATGTGACTAGTAGGATGTATTTTAGACACCTGTTGTTTACACCGTGCTAGCCATACCGTACCTTACTTAGCCATCATGTATCTAATAACGAAAGGTAAAATAATTTCATATAAGTATAGGGTTCTCTAGAAATGATATTCGAAATTCCGAAAGTCTATATCTTTAATACCAGGAATTTTATTTAAGTGGCAGAGGAACACAAGGCGATACTGCAGTGAACACTTTTTATTTTTATTTTATAGTTGCTTATTGCCATTGAATTATACATATTTTGATAATCTTCCTTCTAACTTAACTATCCTTTACCTGAACTAAAGTGTTTAGTTCTACCCGCGGTAATACCTGCAATCAGTACCTGCAGTAATACCTTCATCAGAATTTTTTGTACATTTTTTTGCGTCACATTTTTTTTGGAGACCTAGTTTGAGCTGTACAGTTTTCTAAAGTTTAAACATCAAGGTTTCAGAAAATATATAGTTTCAACTGTTTTTATGATTGGCAGATTTATTTTGAACGCTCAAACCTCAAGCTCTTAAAATAGTAGCCTAGTAAATAGTAACATAGTACCTACATGGTTTTATTCATTTTAATTACTTAAGGAAAATATTTTTTTACTTAGCTGCTAAACAACCGTTTTGGTGCTATGTAATGGGTGCAATTCGTAAACGAACGCAAGTTGGTTTTGACACCAGTTATTCTGACACAAAAAATGTTTTGAAAAATAAGGTTTTGAATTTTATATTGAAATTACATACTATTAGCCAACTGACATTAAATAACAATTTTATCATGACAGTATGCATGTAAATGCATTATGTACGTAACTAAGTATTATAATTTTGATGCAGAAGCTCCTACAAATTGTGACGTCACAACTCGGTATGGTTTTGCACGAACCGTTTTTCGGCAACTCGCAGCAGCTCCTAAAACATATCGCTGTGTCGAGAAAACTTGATTGTAAACATATTGTTACTTCTACAATATTTTTATATATTTTTAAATATGTTATAAAATAAATTTAGTTAAATACCCAATTATTGGAAAAAAGGCGATTTTCATATCGGAATTCAGAACTATTACGGGCCTATCATAATGCTTTCGAAACTATTACGCTTTTTTATATTCGTCGAATCGAATAGATTAACTTAAACAGTTGATTATGAGTTGATTAGTAGGTACCTATTATGCTCTAGGCTTCGTCCGCACTAAATATTCTATGGATTATCTGACTACCCGTTTGTTGACAAAACAATTACTTTCTAATGAGACACATACCACATTTCAGTGGATTCTGTTAGGAAAGATGTTGAAAGAAAACATCTAAGATACCTAGTTCTTTTTAAAATTTGAGTATTGAATCCATTTCTGTTTGTAACAATTCAATGCATCATATCCGAATCCGACAAAAGATGTGCGCAACCGATTAATTTATTTTTATTAAATAGTTTGTAAGTAATAAGGGTAGAAATTGTTAACTCTGTTTTAGTACATTTTTATTAAGGTTCGAACAATGTCTAATTTGTGGCTCTAAACCTAATACTCATTTTCCACCGAAAACTACGCACTACCGAGAGTAAATTCAAATATGGAAACGGATTTGCGCCTATTGAATTATTGTCTTTTTTAGCTCGTTCAACAAAGTATCTAAATACTTTCATTATTCCTAACAACATTTAAACGTCAATATCATGATAAATTATATTACACTAGCTTCACTAACATGTCCGTTATACCAATTGCCAAAGTTCGTTTGCAGCCAATATTAATAAGTTTCAAATACCTTACAATCTGACAACGGACACAAAAACAAGATATTCGTTGAGAATTTACCTCTTCCGCAATTTACCTCAACACTAATCATCTGCCTTATTACTTTTAAACCAAGGTCACAAATGATTTCTTTTCCTTCCGATCCTTTCTTTGCCGATACAGAACCAATTGATAAGGGCATCAATCATGAATATACATCGAGTGGTGTATGCTGCCATTGGTGGGACGTGGTGCGTCGCATCCTGCTTATCATAACTTTTCCTTGTCAGTTTCTTGGCTTAGAAATATCGATGTTATCAGATAAATTGTTTTAGTCATTTCATTTTATAAATTTTTGGATATTTTATCGGTCGGCCACTAAATTATGCTGCTATTACTTTGATAACGTAAGTTAGGTATTTACGTTATAAATTCCTTGTCAGCATTTTAGGTTTGTTCTCGGGTCATGGTTGTTTGTATTTATATATTTATGTTTATTCTGGGATCCCCCCCAGTTCACTGCATGGTCATCCATAACACAAGCTCTGCTTACTTTGGGGCCATACAGTTGGTGTGTTTGTCTGGGGATTTATTATTATTATTTATTATTAATTTTGATTATAAGGATATCTTTCTTATTAAATATGTTTTTACCGTAGCTACAGATATCTATATAATTGTAAATAAACAGTCCTGTCTACACTGGGTTTATTGTATAATGGTTTATGGTACATTGTTTAACAAGTTTGATGTATTCAAAAATGTACCTTGTCATTTGATAAAAAACAAATTGCAAATTTTCATTTCACAAACAACGTTTGGCAAAATTATTATTCATAATTTCATCTTATATAATTCAATTGATAAAAAAACTAAGAGACAAATTTTTTTCTTCAAAACATCACTTAACAAACTATTCACTTATTATATACGTTAAAACAACGCAAGGCATAAAAACCTTTGACAAAATGCATTGTTTGGTAAGTACTTAAGTTACCCAAAAATGTGAAATCGTTTGTATAAATAATTTAAGCAGAAGTTTTTCATTACAGACAGTAAGTAGGAACTATTAATTCAGTTTATGTTTCGAATTACTGTAGTATAATTTGATTCAACAACCAGAATTATAGGGGATCTCCTTGATTCGCCGACAAACTTTTCAACGAATTTCAAGTCATCGAAAACGATACATCGGACAATTAGTTCAAGTATTTGTATTTTCATTAAGCAATATGGCAAGCGCCATAAGCGAAATTGAATGAATTTATATGTGAGCTATTGAATTTATATGTAAATAAATTACATGAAATAAAAATTTATGAAATGTACTTCGGCGATAAAATTATTAATATTATATCGCCGTAATAATATAACAGTTAGTAGTTTGTCAACAGTAGTAATTATAAAATACCCATTTATTAACCAACATTTTGTGAAATTGCGACTTTTAAAAACGAATACTTTGGTAATAAAAAAAAATGATAACTGGCAGTTTTACATTCAGAACATTTGCAATATAAAATATTTAAAAAATGTATTTTTGTCAAATTATCACTTATAAAACTATCAGTTTAGTAAATGAAAAGTTTGTCAAATGATTACTTTAAAAAAATATATTTGTAAAATGATCATTGTCATAAGTTTTTTGTAAAACATTAGTAAACCATTTAAAACCTGCAAGTAGATAGATATCTTTGTAGGGAAATATTTGCAAATCTCCATAATTTATGTATACTTATGTACTTATGTCAATATAAATACACACAACTTGTGCAAAATAGAGATCTGTGTTCATTATAAAAATGTCTACGTAGTTACCAAGATTAGCTACTCAAACCGACCTTTACAAGGGTTCTACCATTGAAACGTACCACTGCCTAATTCAAAATATTTTAATTCTATTATTCGTTCAATTAGTAACTGTACTCGAACGTTGAACGATACACCTGTGTACTACTGCTATTAAAAGGTATTTTAAGTAGACCAAAAGGAAAAAATCCGACGGAAAAGCCTCTCGGTACTCTTGTCATAAATGTTCAATACATAGTTAGATTACTTGTGGAAGGTGGAAATGGAATACTCGTACAACTTGACTGCCACGTCACCATAACGTCTTCAAGGCAAATCAAATCAAATACAATTGATTGTATTTTAGTTATGCTAATAGTGAATTTTGTGAAATCGAACTTGGTAAACTTATAACCTTATTAAACTTTTATATTCGGTTTTCGCTAAACTTAGCTCAGTTTTAGAGATGGTTATCATAAAATTATACTTATATTTGAAGACCGAGTAGTGTAGTGGTTAGTAGCCCTGCCTCATACGCCGGAAGTCCCAGGTTCGAGTCCTGGCCGATGTATTCATTTGTGTGATGAACATAAATGTTTGTTCTCGGGTCATAGTTGTTGATATTTATATATGTGTGTTTATTCTGGGTTTCCCCCCAGTTCGCTGTATGGTCATCCATAACAGAGGCACACTGTTTACTTTGGGGCCATACAGTTGGTGTATTTGTCTGGGGATTTATTATTATTAAACTAGAATACCTTTTTATGTATCAGAAGATATGCTAGAAAACTTTCTTAATTTTTTAAGCTGCCACGTAAAACGACCTTCCAGAAGATACAATATTAGTTTGCTAATATTTGACCGCAGGCGCCGACAAAAGGTAAACTGTTTATTTAACGCGTCGAGTCAGTGGCATGAAGACACGACCAGGTATGCAGATCTTATCACAGCTTATCACTTTCACTACCGTGTACTGCGACCGCCTTCTGCTGAGTTACAGTTTTTTAATAGCTTTATGGTAATGGATACGTTATTATATAAGTACATATTGTATTGGGTTTGTGATAGTGTCATTTTTGTAATCAAAAAATTACAATAGTTCTCAAGAAATCTCAAGATTTCTTTTAAATCCTTAGATTTTAAATCCTTTTTGTATCATTTTCTTAGACTATAAGTTATTGTGAGTTTTATGTGTGCAAAATTTTATACTTTAATACCATCAGTATACAATATTGTGCAATGTATTTTTAGCTTTTTAAATTAATTGGCCAACAATACGCGAATTTTTACATATATAAAAAAATTTTCACTGTGATATGTTAAATCGGTTTAAATAAGATCTGGACAAAATCATATACTTATTGTTTTTAGGCCCACTTGTGCAGCTCTGAATGAGCTAGCACTAGGCTAAATATTGTACTATGTCTGTATCAGTTCAATAGAAATAGAAAGTGACGGAGGGATATTTTAACTAACCAACCGGCTGGGTCAGATCTAACGAATCAGAACGAACGATCGTGTCCTTTATTTGTTTATTTCATTTAGATAGACCCAGGAATAAAATAAAAAAAACAAGATTATTTGCAATGTAAATTAACTATTACTTTGGCGATATCTTGTTTACTGGACTTTACTGTTCTAGAATAGTAGTATAGGCTTATTAACTTGCGAAAAAAAATCGCGTGATTTTTGTTTTTCAATCGCTAATTATCAAACAACCATAACTGGCTTTACGTACCAGCGATAGCAACTGAATCCTATGTAACATGAGTGAATTTTATAAATTATTTTTGAAGTTCCGCGATGGTCTTCGATTCGATTTGGCTTTTCCGCAGTAGTACCACAGCCTATTATTTTATCTTTTCATATGGATTTGAAACACTACGCACTACTCTTCGTGAATGACAGAATGTCAAAATGTTGAAGGTCTTCAATTTGATTTGATTGAAAATTTAAAGTGATAGCAGTTGATTGAAACGGCTGCTTAAACCGTTTGCCCGTGTGAATACGGACTTCCCATTGATCAATGGTGATTATGATTATTATCTGGACTAACGATATGTTGCCGGCCTTAGGCTTCAGTTGAAGTTGTCTTAGTTGCAGGTACTGCTCCTTCCCTTGGACCGGAACACCACCAGGTAATCGTGATTATTATGGCGATCAAAATAGGAAGGGCTGTAGAACCGCCCCGGACGAGATCTTAACAAGGATACTCTACTACCCCTACAGTTCAGACAGTATAGTGTCTTAAGGCTTAAGGCTTTTCACTGACCAGAGAAGCAGATACATATTTCATGTTGCAGATATGTAGCACCTAAATATATTTCATATGTGACTTTCCTCGTTGTGACAATATTAAAACTATTGTTATAAATTTAAATCACTGTAAGATTTTTATTGTAATGGTTTATTCATGGATATATTTTCACTTATAGCCCGGTGTCATCATTGTTATACACTTCCGCCGTAGATCGCTGCAATTGTTATGAAGATCTAGTTACTGGGAATCCTGCGCACAATGGGTGTTGGGTATGATTTTTAAATTGACTATTATAGCTGTTTCCATTAACGGACGTGCTACTAAATACGATATAGGAATATACGGATTATGATAGTAAAGTTTTTAAATTTATAAATTAGTATTAATTTGCATTTTCCACCAGAAAAATGTAATTAAAGAGATTGTGGAAGCTTTGAAACCTGATTATAAAAGATTTTACCCGTGACTTGGTTTGCTTGAACTCCTTGTTGTCGTTTGAAATTTTTTTTGTAAATATTGTGATAGCCGGCAACTGTACACGAAATCCACCTAACAGTAAATGGCATCCGTGACATATACACCATGAACCGCAGATGTTGTTAATAAATTATATCGTTCTTGATAATCGGCTAATGATGCGATGCCGGCTGTAGGCTTCCGTTAGCCTTTGTTCCAGTAATTACACTTTATCCGGGACACGACAGCGTAAAAGTGGCGATTAAACAAAGGGACGGACTGTAGTACCGACCCAGGCCTGACCTTAACATAAGAACTCTACTACCTGTAAATATTCCTTATTTCTCTTTACAAAGATAAAATGTTTGACAGTGACAACAATTCGTTGGCGTTTTTCAATTACCAGTCAGGCTAGTAAGCTACCGCCACGCGTCCAGCCTCATCGCATCGTGCGTTGCTGTTCTTGGACACAGTTCCTATTTTGTCACGCCACGTATGCGACACGTTGTATGTGTTGTGTCATTGTGTAATATAAATCACTTAAAACAAGTGAATTTTGAAGTAACTAACTTATTCACTTGTTGTTTCCTACGTTTTATATCCTGGGAAATTATAATTTTATAGATATGAGGAGGAAATCTTAGAAAAGTCACAGTTTCCATCAGAGCATGGTCTCTTTTCGTGTGTGTTAGTAGTCTAGCCCAGATATTTCGAGATGTAATGTAGGTTCAGAAATACGAAATAGATATAGGTACGCTTTACAAATATGGATTCCAACACAGTTGGTGGCGTTATGGGGCCCCGTAAAACAAGCTTTACCTATTTTGCAGTTGAAACTATTGGCGTTAATGCATTGTATGCAATAAAGTTATTGAAACCAATAATGCATGTACGTTTTAAAAATGTTGTTTTCTGTTTTCTTCACTCCAGTTATTTTGGACGTCGAAAACGAATTGTAATTTTCAAACATCGAAATCGAAGAAATTTTGTCTACGTAAATATAATTTCAACTTCATGAAAGATTATTTTGAGATTCAAGTAGATAACTATTCAGACTCGAAACAAGACGAAAAAGCTAAGCTTTATAGTAATAAAAAATAAGGAATTTACACATAGTAAATTACGCTGGTGGTCCGGCGTAATTCAGTTCGAGTCCTGGTCGGGGCATTCATTTGTGTGATGAACACAAAGGTTTGCTCTCGGGTCATGGTTGTATGTATGTATGTACATATGTATGTTTATTCTGGGGTCCCCCCTAGTTTGCTGTATGGTCATACATAAATACAAGCTTTGCTTACTTTGGGGCCATACAGTTGGTGCAATTGTCTGGGGATTTTTATCCATAAGGATACAGTAGCCAATACACTGACAGAACTACTCGTACTTCGTTATTTCAAAAGTGCTGTCTGATTATTATGAGTTCTAAATTTATTATTGGCATGTAGGCGTGTCAATTGTGAAAGATGTGCTCATATCCTCATCAGCGAGGTTGCGTGCTCCCACGCACAACAGTTTTAGCTACTGTTACCATAGTATAGGTACGCGACGTCTTATATATGAAGATGATCTCTTACCTCAACACCGCACGATGCGACGTAACGTCAAACAGTAGAACAATAGTACAATTTATTTGCAGTCACAAATTAAAAAGCTCCCTGATGACAGAAAAAACCATGTACAACTTTTCAAGGACCACTTCAAGTTATTCAGCTTTTAAAAAAAAGCTGTATGAAAAGCGTTCTATTCTAAAGATTCACACAATCTTATAACACCACTATTGAAAATGTGTGTTCGTTGTAACTAGAATTCGATCCCGGGAATTCGGATGTGTATAAAAGGATTAAAAACAATTGGGTATTTGGTCTTATTTCCCACGAATAAGTCATTGAAGTCGTTATTCTATATGTTTTGTTTTGGTGTTTCATACTAAGATCCAGCTTTTGAATATAAATGAAAAAAAAAGATCCCTTATTACATCAAAGACATATTCAAGGAAATTAATGACTCATAGTAGGTAAATAATTATGCCTACTATTTTAGCATTCATTTAAAATCTATTTACTATGTATCCACGACTGCGCAATACACGAACGGACTTCGCATACAAAAAGCACATTATTTAAAAATGCTAAGATAATAATTTATTGCGTTTTATTATTGAAAGACGTAGATTTATCTGGATTTTCCACGATGTTCTGTATTCGGTACACGCCACGCTTATTACCTGTATAATTACTGTTTCCGTCCTTTATTTAGGCAGCTAATATACGATAGGTATTTGTTATCACCTTCAGTGAGGTCGAGTACATTTTTTTCGATCAATTTTGTGCAAAAACTGGACAATGCTGTGAAATTTTATGCAAAAGCGCCTACTTTTGGAACTCGACCATGGATGCGTCTTGGATATGGGTTTGGATGCTAAATGACTAGTCCTTTTATATTATTTTTCACTTTACGAAGCAGAATTCGAAAGTGAATAGAAGCGAAGAAGATTCTATTTGTCTTACAAGATTTGTCTTAAACAATGAGAGCCTAATGAGAGTTAGTTTGGAAGTTAAGTAACATCGCGTAGAAATTAAACCTACCAACGAGAGCAGCTTTCAGAATCTTATTGCGATGTCAACATTATCGAAAACAAATGGTAATTCTCTAATTCGCTGGTCATCTAACCTCATTTGTTTCGTATCTGTAATTGACAGGGAAAACCACGGTGACTCGGCGAGAACGTGCAGTTTTTGTGCGCAAAATAATTCATCAACGGACCTTATAACTTCGTAATGTAATGTGGCTTTTCGGAATGCGAACTCCTGGCACTTTCAATCTATAGGATAAGTATTTGTTATTAGGTATATCTCTCTACATGTTTTGTGCTTGAATTCATTCCTATTAAATAAAATACACCACTGGACCTGAATTCGAGGGACCTGTGTTCGAATCCTGCTGTAATACGAGACATGGTGAATTTTTACCTAGGTTTTTTTAATATGGTCTTATGGAAAATTTTTATTAATATAATATAATATAATATGTAACGTAACTTTTCAAAGTATGATAAATTGAGGTTTATCTCAAAGAAATTATCTAAACACGACATTAATGGAAATTCTGAGTCAAAAAGCCTAAAAACTAATCAATTTGCTCTCATTACGCGATACCGCAGCCGCCGGTTGCATTTGGATAAGCAATGGCAGAATCCGTATTTTTAAAAGGGATGCATCATTTATTAGTAGGTAGAAGCATTTTTTACTATAATGAAGTTAATAATGATGTCCAAAACAAAACTCTACTAAGAACGGAAGTAGACATAAGTTCGGATAATTCCATCGACAAAAACGGAATGGCTCATATTTTTAATGGCAATATATCAATCATTCGCCCTGTTATATTTTTTTTAACCCGGCATAAGACGTCAACACGGTATTTTCTTTAACTGTTGTTTAACCCAACCCACATTAGTACAGGGGATATTTATTTAATGTAAATTATGTAGTTTTGAGGCTATCCTCTTATATGGTGCACATTGGTAGGATTGTTTGTTTGTATATGTTGCCGTACAACTGTTGAAATAGTAATATTACAATATAACAAGTTTAGTTAAGGTTATATTGTAATATCATGACCATTCAATTATAATTTTCTAATAAAAATTTAAGTGATATTTTAAATTTCGGTTTTTAAAATTTTACTTCGACCGATATAATTTATTGGATCATCTGAACGGAGTTTTATATTATTTCACTATGGGAAAGATGCATTAATCAGAAGTTATTTAAGGTTTTATATTTTAATCCGGAATTTCCACGGGAAAAAAAGCCCGCCGAATCCTATGTTATCTCAGATAAATTACTGAAAGTAACCGAATCTGCCAACTGTCCGTGTTTGGACTTAAATGAGTCATAATAAAAGCTTAGTGCAGATGGATTTTAAAAAAGTTTAATGTAAATTTAAATTATTTACATCAACATATTGTCTGTTGTTAACTTTACAACAATAAATCAAGGAATCTTATGTTCTTCCCAGAATCGAAAACCAAACAAACATATTTATATATGTATGTATGTTCATCTCTGTTCCTCAGTTCCTCCCCCAGTTATCCTTGTGGCCATCCGCAACACAAGCTCTGCTTACTTTGTGGCCGTACAGTTGGTGTGTTCGTCTGGGGATTTAAAATTATAACACTTAAAAATAATTTTTCCTGATAGAAAAAAACAATAGTTATTGTCGTAACGTATTATTTATTTAACTCCATCTTTAGTACATGACATCAGCATGTATATGTACGTAAGAGCCATGTCCATTCATAACTTTTATTATATTTACTATAAATACTACGGTAATTTTATAATACAATCTTAAATGTGGCTATTGCCGTTCGGTCGGAGGGATGCCACACCCTAACTGTCAGGGAGAGAGGACCAGGGTTCGTGGTGGCCAGGTTGGGGGAAAACACCGTTATTAGTTTCTATTTCTCCCAAAAAAGGCCACTAGCGGAATTTGAGCCATATCTGGACTCCCTCTTAATGGTGAAATGAAATGAAATATTTATTTCTTAACATTGACAATTACTAGTCCTTATTGACGTCAAATAAAACATGATTTTACCACCAGTTCGAAAAAACCTTCGTGAAGAAGAACTGGCAAGAAACTTCACGGGTATATTTTTTTTCAAAATAAATTTACAGAGTCTCTTTATGTCTATACAAAATTATTCTTTTCTGCATCTGTTAGCTCGGCAAGTCTCCCCCCCCCCCCCCCAAGTATCCAAACGACGAACACCCTCAAACGGCACCCGTTCACGAGTTAACGCGGGAGCCAGCCATCGCCCTCCTCAACCATATTAGAGGGAAGTGAGGTGGTTAAGGCTTAACCCGCGACCTCACCTCGAGGTCGCGGGTGACACCCGCACAATCGCGGCGTAGCCCTTGGGGAGTGGGCCGTGGAGGCTACGCTGTCCCTCATAAACAGAGGGACGGTGCTAATCTGTGTGGGGGACCGGGAGTCCCGGGAGATACATCACCATCCTAATGTTAATGTGTGACACCTCCATGCCCCGATAGAGGGCATACAGACTGATACTGACCCTCTAGTGACTGTATATACTATAAAATACAAGAGATAAATTTTACAACCTCATTGTTTACGAAATAATTAGAATGAATTGCTTACTGACCCGCCTCTATTTATGAACTGCTTACACGTAACTGCCGATTCAAAAATTTTACTGCTCAATATTATTTATTATTATTTACAACAATATGTTTAATTACCCAATTCAATAGTTGTTATGATTCATTATGACTTTGTTTACTGGTCAGTTTTTACTGCTAAACTTGTTATTAGGTTTTTGTAATGTTGTTCTAACCAATTGCCGCTTCAAGTCATATCTTTTCTTTATACTTTATATTTTAATTATATTTAATAAAGGATACATTTATAAATACTGGCGCAAGTTCTCTGTGATATACTCTCGGGGTGGTCGAGTCCCAAACACTTTTTTATCCATAACACAAGCTCTGGTTACTTTGGGGCCACGCAGTTGGTGTGTTGTTTGTCTGAGGATTAAAAAGAAAAACATCTTAAGATGAAATTCAAATTAATAATTCGTTTTTTCTGTTCTCATAGTCGGCAAACTAGCACTTGATCTACCAAGTGTTTATTTGATCAACATTGGTGTAATATTGGAATATCGATTGATGACGCGTTTCTGATTTTGATTTTGCCTTTGTTTGTTTGTGTTTTTTGTATTTGGCTTCAACGTAATTAATTTTACAATGCCTTATATGTGGGCCAAGATTATTAGTTTTTTGCGTCCATGGCTACTTTATACGTAATAAAATATTATTTCACATGCTGCTTTTGCTCTAATACAAAAAAAATGGCCCTTTTTTTTCGGAACCTCATATTGCTTTGCAGTTTTTCTTTTTATCTTTTGTAATTGCATTCTATGTCATGCCATGGGTGATAAAAAGCAAAAATAATGATTTATATACGATTGAATATGTTTGTAAATAAAGTAAATAAATAATTAAATAAAATCAGATATTACATTTTCTAGACCACACACTTCATACTGCAACCTTTTTATACTTTTATAAGTCGTACTGCCAATTGATACTCGACTTGTGACCCTCCTTAAACAAGATAAAATTACAATTTTCAGCCACGCATCACACGATAACATACATTGACGGCCGAGTGGCGCAGTGGGAAGTAGCCCTGCCTCATACGTTGGAGATCCCAGGTTCGAGTCCTGGCCGGGGCATTCATTTATGTGTTGAACATAGATGTTCTCGGGTGTCGGTGGATGAAGCTTGTTCTCGGGTCATGGCTGTTGATACCAGGGGGGAACCCAGAAAAAACATATATTTATATATATACCGTATGGTCATCCATAACTCAAGCTCAACTTACTTTGAGGTGTGTTTGTCAGCGGGTTTATTTATTATTTTATATATTACAGATCATAATATTCCAAAACCAAGAATAAAATAACTCTGTCAAACATATACACCACCAGATTGTAAATTATGTTTTCACACGTAAGACGCGATTTATACATAAACTAACTAAACTGATTCATTATTTATATTAACATTCATTCTTGTGAACCCCTAAGCATCGCACAATACCCAACTTTCATCTCCGCAACAGTCCATAAACAGTATCATAGTCCGTAAACACAATGTTACAAGATTTTATATTTTTTACAATAAGCACTTCATCTTTATAAATTGTATCGTCTGGTGCAATTTACCACTTTAGCGCCGCCGCCGCCGCAGATACGATTCAGGATCATTTTGAGTTCGGCCACAACGCCGTACAGTCGTGACTTAAAATATTGTATACATTATACGTCTGTGCATTTAAAAATAAATCATAAAGATAAATAAATACATCGCGTAGTAACGTAGCAGCTACAGCGTAGTGGCCTACGATCGCGTTCGTTCAATTTGAGTACGCGGTTGGACAATTGGAGTTTTTTTTTTGAAACTTTAATTGAATTTTTCGCTATCAAAATGCCTGCCAAGAATGTACCAGGTAAGCTTTTTTATCGAGTTTGTTTTGTATTAACTTCATAAACAAATTTTTACCACAGCGGAAAATATACAGAAAACTAAACAATAACTGTCTCGCTTTATGTATTTCAATGAACAAAATTAATATTTTACGTACTCGGTAGGCACATCAATCATTTGTCAAATGTAATGAACATATTATCACAATGTACACAAATTAGCATGTACGAACAGAAGTAATCTGTTTCGTCCAACATGTCTTTAATTTTCGATAAGATAGTAAGTAGACCTGCACTGATATTGAACAAAAAATTACAACTTTGCAAGTTTTAACTCTTGGGATAAAATCAATAATTTCATTTTTATTATATTACTTTGTCATATTAAAAGTAAATCATTACTTATTTTTATCATCGTCAATACATCTCTAAACTCACCGTACTGTGATTTGTCAAAATTACAAATTGTAAAATATAAATATTAAATAATAAAGCAAACTATTACACTTATATGCGATAAATTCATATAAAATAAATTATTTTCCAAACTAATTCAGTTCCAAAGTAAATACGTATTGAAAACAAGTGTTTTATATTAGAAACCACATTTCACAATTATTATAAATGCCATAGGTACCACGTGAGGAAATATAAACTATGACTGACTAGCTGTGACTAAATATTTGTTATGGTTTCATTGTCTAGAGAAATAGTGTACGTAAGCCGACAGTAGCTTACATTCCTCCGCCAACATTCAAAAACATGTCTGTTATCAGTACCGTTGTCGCGACTCCGATACGCGGTGGTATCGGCGCGACTGCAATCAATGAGAAATCGTAATCTGTAGGGATTATAAATATGTGAGGGTTCTATTCTCAGATAGAAAAGAATCTTTAAAAAGAGTTTTATTTAAGCTTAACTCTTCAAGTCTTTCCCCAGTTATATATAAATATGTGTGATGGTACCCTCTGAAGGTATGGACTGATTATGTTTTGTATTTTAATGATAGAGGCAATTTCCCCCGCATATTTTTTAGGAGGTCCCATCTTCGAGTCTTATTTTCGTTCTCGGTATATATATGGTTTCCCCCAGTTCTTCGTACGGTCATCCATAACACAAGCTCTGCCTACTTTGGCGCCGCCATACAGTTGTGTTTGTCTGGGGATTTATTATTATTATTAAATGCTCGCCTAAGATCTCAGCAAATCTGGTCAAGAATTCTTTATACATCGTTTTATATGTATGTATGATGAAATGTATGTAGCTATTCAGGTTTGGATTGGATCATTAATACTGCCTTAAATAATTACGAGTAGTCGTCACGTTTTCTGTTTGTTACACTTTTGTTTTTTTTTCAAGTATAGTTCTGAACATGTTTAAAATTAAAATTTTGCAGAAACAGTAACATTTTTTATCACATACAATACAATAAATTAGTTAAACAAGGAGAGTGGAACACTAGATTTAGGGTAGACATTTTAACATATTCAAGAACTAAGTATTTAGTTTTGTTCCATTAAAATTTACTACTGTATCGATTTAAATATTGTATTAAATGGAATGATAATGGCATAATACTTATAGGAGTCAGACCTTCCCAGGTGAAACTTATATTTTCTAGGAAGTCAAAAAACATCGCGTCAGTATTTTTATACAGCCTTTTTTCGTTTTCTATTATTCTATTTTTAAACTAGGAGATATAACATATAATATAACACATAAAAACGGAAATTTCATTGTTTTCAAGAGTGAATCGTAAATATTTTAATTTAAAATTGTTTTTAATTCAAATACCCGGATCATTTAAATACTTCCGGGGGTACTTGGGTACTGACCCATAAAATATCTGCGATTGCTCTTTCCTCTTTAGTCTAGTATTTATTCTCAAGTTTACTTTAAAATAAATGGCGAACTCAGAATAGCGACTACCGTATCTTTTAATAATATTAAGATTATTTGTGCAGGTTAATCCCCACTTGCCTAACTGTTGCTACTTAAGACACTGTATATTTACACTGAATCCGACGAGATAACGCATTATTATTCGACTAAACAGGGGCACGCTTTAATAAAAGATTAGAGACCTGAATATTTAAATTAGAAACGTAATAAGGTATTTTATGTAAATATAGTAAATGTAATGAAACAGTTTAGGAAACGGTTGTAAAAACCTTTATTGGTCGTATTTAAATGTTATTTTGTTCTCTTAGTCATGCAAACAGCTCAGTATTACTGGCAAGAGCTTAACTAACTAAATATTTTGCTTTTTACCCGACTCTCAGAAGGAGGATTATGTTTATCGAGTGTATGTATCTATTTTTTTCATTAACACGTTCAACGGCCTTTATCGTTAGATGGAATTCAACAAATGAAGTGTCATAAAATTAGTGTCAGTCGTGGGAGTTACTTGGGGTATATTATCTCCCAGAACTCCCATGGGAACGGGAATTACACGTGAAAATAACTTCAGCAGTCAGGTTTTTAATTTGTCGAATTCTGTTTCTTGTATTTTCGACAGTCATGTGAAGTTCGACCTACTGTTCGTATTTTGGTCGGGACAGTGATGATATTTGTTGTACAGAAATTATGAACATTTATACTAGGGTCTCCTTACTTTGATGAGTCCGTATGCTCCATAACACAAGAGTACTTACTTTGGGGCCGCACTGCTTTTATAACAAATACCATGTATGGAAACTTCCGAAGTCTTCACTATATAAGGTTTATTATGAACAAGAACCTAAGCTGATTTAAACAATCATTTCTTGAAAAAATATTATTGCTTTTTATTAATGCTTCATATATTCATTATTATTGTATCTATACAAAAAGGAGTGTTACTGTACTAGGAGTAAAGTTCTAAATAACGACGAAGCATACTTCTTATAATAGGCATATATTTATATTATTACTATTAAAACTAGCAATTTTAAAAACACTACGGTTGTTTCTAAATTTATCAAATTAAAAAAAAAAACGAGTCTTAAATTTGTTATTATGGACACAGTGTTCATTGCAAATATGATAGAAACGAATTGGTTCCAAAGCAAAGGCTCGCCCTAGATCCACGTTTGTTTTTATGAAGAAATCAAGCCAGAACCCCAGAACGCATCCGACTTCTCCATTTTTTAACCATTTGATTACTTACCGGGCCTTTTGCTGAAACACGAGTCACATAAATAATTTAACCGATGAATTGTGTTCATAAATATATTTAATTCAATAATTCGTTATTAAAATCGCTCAGGCCTAAAAACACTATGAAACTTTGATTATGATTTGATATTATTAGGTCTTTACCTATGAAATTGCCGTTTTTCACGAAATAAATGAAGCGTAACTTTTTTATATATTTTTTATTTCTATTAATCAAAATAATCACCCATGCAATCAATGCATCTTTGCCAACGCATTGGTAGCTTATTGATGCCTTTCTTGAAGAAATCAGCTGGACGGGAGGCAACAAATTCTTCAAAGGCATTTTGTACTGCCTCTCGGGTATTGAATTTTTTTCCCGCCAAGAAGTTATCCAAATTCTGGAAAAAGTAGAAGTCTGTAGGCGCAAGGTCTGGTGAGTACGGCGGATGACGGAGAACTTCCAACCCCAAATCTTGTAGCTTGGAGACCGTCTGCTGTGCAGTATGAGGTCGCGTGTTGTCATGCAGGAGCAGTGGAGCCGAACGATTGACCAAAGCTGGTTGGAGACGTGCGAGCTACTCCATCATTGTGTTCAGTTCTTCATAGTACACATCTGCAGTAATGCTTGTCCCGTTTGGCAAGAAGCTGTGATGAATTACACCCGCGTTAGACCACCAATCAGTGACCATCACTTTTCTAGGGGTAAGTTTTCGTTTAGGGCATTGTTTGGGTGCTGAACCAGGGTCCAACCAACTTGCTGAGCGCTTACGATTGTCAAACAGGATCCATTTCTCGTCACAAGTAACAATGCGGTTCAGAATTCCTTCATTTGTATGCCTGCTGAGCAGTGCAAGGCACGTCTCCACGCGTACTTCGCGCTGGCGGTCATTGAGTTCGTGGGGTACCCATTTGTCAAGCTTTTTTACCTTGCCAATTTGACGCAAATGGACCAATATTGTTTTGATGCTAACGTCGAAAGCTGCTGCTAATTCAGCCGTGGATTGAGTTTCATCAGCTTCCACAATTGCCTATAATTCGTCATTGTCGACCAAAGTTTTCGGACGACCACGGGGTTCATTTTTCAGGTCAAAATTTCCAGAACGGAAGCGGGTAAACCAATAACGGGTGGTGCGTTCGTTTGTAGTGTTCGATCCGTAAACGTCGTTGATGTTGCGTGCCGCTTGTGCCGCTTTGCTGCCACGACGGTACTCATACTGCATAATTACTCGAATATTTAACTTATCCATGATGACGAAAAATGTTCGAATGCGTTGAAAACAAAACGCTAACTATTAAACAAATACCGATTTTAGAAAAAGAATTCCATGTTTGTCAAATAAAATTAATTTGAAATTAGAATTATCAGTAAAAAAAAAAATATTTTCATTTGAAATGGCCAGTACGGCAAAACGGCAGTTTCATAGGTAAAGACCTATTATTTAAGATATGAAACTTTGATTCAATTAAAATAGCAGAAGATAGGAGACGTACTCACATGACGTGGGCAGTAGGTCTTCTCCTCACATAAACTCAATGTATTACATTGTTAAAACTTTGAACTAATGAAACTGACAAAGAGACAGAATGATACAACAATGAGGCGCGCGAACGAAATGGAATAAAATTTGTTTGTGTTGGTGTCATGTCTAATCGCCTCAGCTCTTTGACAGTCGGATTGGCACTAAGTAAAATCAGGCGACGGGGACAAGATTCATGAGGTCCGTGCGTCAGGAGCTGGTCACCTGCCGCTATTTTACTTTGATCAAAGCTGTTGCACACATTTAATGTTCGATTCTTGCGAAACACAAATAAGTTCTCAAAAATATAATTATTATATTTAATATATTACAATATTACAGTATACCTACATTTTAGCTAACCGGTAACAAATGTTTAATTTACATAGGAAAAATCCCAATTCTAATTTCAACACCCCTAACTACAACTCTTTCCAGAAATCATTATATCATATATTTTTTATTTACAATGTCCAACATTATTATCAGTGTAATTAGCCTAATTCATAGTTGTAATAGTAAAACATTTGCTTTTCTAATGTATACTTCTAAATAGATAAGTAAGTCAACGATTTCACAATATTTAACACTTCAACAGCCGCCGTTCCCAACGTTGCGTATGGAACCTTTCCAAATGATCCGAACGAAGGGTTACAAATGTACCAAAATGAGCAGGAGATGGGTCACGCTGACCCACAGCCCGGTAAGATGGGTTAAAATGTTTCTGGGTGCTTGCGTATGGAGGAAATTAAAATTTGCTTGTAAATTATATTTCATAATAAAAACATATAAAATATTATTTTCTTTTTTGGTTGTTTTGGTGCGAAGCATGCTATGCGGGATTTTGTAATATACGAAAATATTGTTTCTTAAATTCATAACTTAAATTTGTATTTAGATTACCAATGCATGTTTTGATAATCGAAATGTAATTATTTTGTGGTATAATTAAACTGGAATGTAGAGAATTAAACTATTATTTTTGGTTATTAAACTATTAGGTTTGAAATTTTTTGTTTACCCTAGTTTACCCTAGTGCATATTAGAATACCAGAAACCATAATGCCTTTATTTAAAATGCCTGAGAGCAAAATACCCGAAGCCAAAATACCTAAAATTTAAAACACCAAAGACTTTTTGAATACCGAACGGTCGAAATGCCTCCAATCATCTCCATCTGTTTGTCAATCTACGAGCGTAGCGTTCAGGTTTGCAGCTTGAAACGTCAAGTTTAGATATAAGAATATAAATAAATGCATAATCATCATATTAAAAAGTGTTATATTTAATAGATTGAAAAGATAACTTATTAAAATTAAATTTATTTCAAAAACTTTGCTCACAATAACAATAATCGCAAACTGAATTCAAATGTGTGAGGAAAGCCACGAGCGCATTTATAACTCACTGTTTATGAGTCATTAATAAACCAATTTTGAGCAACTAAGATATGTGGATGGCTTTTTGTAACATTCATAACGATCGGAGCAAATGAATCCAGAAGCATTCTGAGAATCAAAATGCGGTTGAAAAATAAATAAAATGCAAGATTTATTTTAATACGTCAAAAATAACGTAGGAATTATATATTGACTCACCTCGTTCATCTAAAATGCATGAAAATAAATATTTTATTTTATTGTTTGGTACGCTGAGCCCATTTATTTTTATGTACCTATATTTAAATAAATTTTAAATACATATCTACTGAATTTATTAACACGTAATTACATCGTAATATTTTATATAAGAATAAAAATATTATAACATTAAACGACATAATTATCTGTAATGCGGAATAAAGAGGAGAGTGTTTGTTTATTGATAAATCGATAAACTTCTAATCTGATTTAAATATTCTTTCTTGTTTGGAATGTCGAAAGTTAAAAAAACAATGCGGCGCGGCTGGCTGCGATTTTATCTACGTAAGTATATTTAAGTATTAGCTTTGGTGGCGCAAACGTGAGGGCGGTGGCTTCGACCCCGGCGATTGCAAGTGTACCGATGAGTTTTAACAACTTAACACCCCTTCCACAGTTGACAAGCGTGGTGGAATATAAGTTTTCTGAAACCATCCCTTAGTGGGGGAGGCTGATATTCTAGCTAGCTAGTTAAATATCAACAAACGTTTTAAAGCAATGTCAAAATCTTGTCCTCATTACCAACACTTATGACAGAAATGAACATGTAACCAATCAAAACAGATGCCTTGTTCAATTAAATTGAGATTTTGATTCGTTGTTGAACAAAATAGCGGCACATTATTATAAGGAAGTCGCCGACTCGTTTTAAGAAAAGTACGTCGGTTCGGTTTAATACGATGTTGATAAAAAATTCTAATCTTTAAAACTATAATGAAAAAACGAAAAGTCTCGTTATTTTGTTTTTTTTTTAAATTGCATTGGATGTTATTTATGTCGGCCGTAATATAAGTAACAATGAAATGTTTTTATATATGTTTTGTTCTTCTCTCAAATATGAGAAGTATTCAGTGTTTTAAAACAATGTCTCTTTTGGCCTTTAGCTTGGTTTGAGATAATATTAAAATATAGGAAAGATTGGAAAATAAAGTAGTAATCAATAATCAACATATGCTTACAATCGTATAAATATATTCTAGAACGTATTTTTTTAACTTAGAGAAAACAAAACCTTTTGATTGTAATAATATACAACGTAGGTCACATTTTTCACATTTGGAAGGTACTTGAGCGTCTACAACAAAAGGTTTGGCATTAAGGGCTAATTGGTTGGTCAGAGCAGAATTTTTAATTAACAGGCAACTCTGAATAAATAAAAGTATAATGGGCGCTACTTTCGGGTTGCCAGTATTATCCGAACGGCAATGCCTGCCCGAACCATCTATCACACATAGGTATTCAGCAAGTGCAGACCGAGTAATCCAAGCGGGGTTTATACAGGTCGACTCATTCGGCTAGTTTTGTCACCGTCTTGTCATATTCGACTTTGCAAATTTTTTTAGAAATGTTTGTTCTCGGGTCATCTTTGTAGATATTTATATATGTATGTTTATTCTGGGTTACCCCCCAGTTCGCTGTATGGTCATCCATAGCACAAGCTCTGCTTACTTTGGGGCCATATAGTAGGTCTGTTTGTCTGGTGATTTATTATTAATAGTAGTAGTAATAATATAATACCTAATATTGCTTACAACCCAAAACTACATTCAGTTTTTATTCTATACAAATTGCAGTGTTTGTTTTCGATTCTAGCGTCGATAAATGTGCTAGCTTCTCCAAATGACGTATAAGGGAATTCTCAGACGAGAGTTGTTGACTATGTTTTTACACTTAACTAAACTGACACACCTCAGTGTGAAGACAAACATGTAACAAAACAATCCTGAAAAATTCGACATACCTAAAAAAATAATGCAGAGTATCTAAAAAATCTGCTAACTCACAATCAGCTCAACGCCCACGCTGCGCGCAAAAATGACTTGAAACCAGAACGATAAATCCGTTATTTTAGAACGACACTTGTTTTCCGCTATTAAAATTTAATCAAAGAAGTATTTTATAAAATAAAATAATGTTAACGCGACCGCAGGAGCTTCATATGATGAAATGAAATGAAATATTTATTTCTCAAAATTGACCATTACTTGTTCTTATTGACGTCAAATAAAGCATGATTCTACCACCAGTTCGAAAAAACCTTCGTGAAGTATCCAAAGTATCCAAACGACGAACACCCTTAAACGGCAATGATTAAGTGTCAAGGGTTGATAAGTGCCGTTTATGCATTCCAATCGGCTTAATTATGATAATATTATTATTATACGTGCTTGTTTAGTTTAAATAACAATTGCTCAGTAGGATACGATACGATACGAATCTAATATGTATATACTTACGCAAAAGCCTAAGTAAATAAACTTAGATAAATGCATTTTTCTGTAGAATTTTTGTAGAAATTATTTTACGTTATTTAACTAATAAATAAATTCGACTAAACAAGGCTATGGATATCCAAACAGTCAGTTAAGAGGAACTCACAAATGCAAAGGATCAAAACAAATGTGAACAGTTGAAAGCGTAGTAGTTACTTTTGTTCCTCGTGTGAGTCTGAGTACTACAGTAATTTGGACCGTAATAACACGTTTACGTGTTTCGGTTAAAGGGTAGGGAACAGCGAGTGAAGTTACAGGAGCCAAAGCAATTTTTTCCAACTGACGCTTACGATCGATAACGTTCAGTATTTCAACATAATCTTCGACGGCCTGTTTGGTATGGAGGTAAGTAGCCTTGCCTTCCATGTCAAAGGTCCCGGGTTCGAATCCTGGTATTGGTAGATATTTTGTCATATTTGCTTTCTAGTCATGGATGTGTATGTATGTTAGAAGTTTATTTCTAATATATATGTATGAAAAAAATCGATGTGTGTATATATATTTCTTAAGTTTATTTATCCATAACACAACTTCTTAATGATACTTAACTTGGGCTAGATAATGTGGTGTGGATGTTAGAAATATTTATTTATTAATATGTATAATAATAACAACCAATGTGAATAAATTGATCGCTTATGGTTAATACTGTCCATGGTAACGCACACATGCAACTTTACATGGAGTGAATGCTCATAAAAAGATAAACGCGATCGCAGATCATATCTCAACCTTTAGGAACGCTCAAAAACAGAAATAATTAAACAGTTCATTGAACCCAAGACCCTAGCATTTGGGTGGTTAAGAGGACAATGATCAACTATATTAGGTTTTTTAATTCGTAATTGATACTATTTATATACCGTACGCACAGTTTTTTACTAGTAATTTCAATGGCGGAAGCGAGCGGTTTTATTGATTGAAGCAATTTAGCGGTCAGAAATTCAAGTGGCTAGATCACTGGTGAATTGATGTGACAAACAATGTTTCTGCCAATTTCAGAAGAAATAGTTGTGTAGTGATAAGAAGAAAAAATAGCCTAAAGTGAAAGTCTATGGCCCCAAAGTAAGCAGAGCATATGTTGTGGATGTTCATCACATCACAACGCCACGACGAGGACTCGAACCTGGACGGCGTATTAGGCAGGGCAACTATACAGACCATGCCACGTGAAAATATAACATACTACGAGTATTTTCTGTTTTCAAATACCATTGTTACTGTCAAATACATCTACATTACTTTACAATGACTGGTATTTTAGAGATACCACATTGTTGGTTTAAATTAAAATAACCGGTGTTTAAGTTATGAAGCGCTGATTCTTCCAAAATATATGTGGAGTAATACATGAGTTGTGATGAAATTTTGACAAGGATTCTTAATAGGAAACTGATTTACGGTTATGTTCCTGTCGCATAAGATGCGCGTGCGATTCATAAGACAGGGATAATGTTGACGCGAAGGTAACATGTTGGGCAATTTGTACGTAAGGTGATATTGTACCATGATGTTGTTTTTTAGCGTGACAGTTCAAGTTCGTCGCCATGTTTGAACATCAAAATGACTTGTAGATTTTCTGATGAACATAAATAGGCGTTGATAAAAGTTTTATTAAAGATAATGTTACAAACAACGCTTGTTTTCGTTTTAGTTAGGCTTTTTTTATTTTGGATGACTCTGTGTCTTTGCAGAGAAGCCCTTTGTAACTACAGCCAAAATCTGTACTTACTTATACATAACTGACCTAAGAGTAAGGGGCGTTGCCCACATATTCGGGTCCGCAGCATTTATTGAATGGCGATGCCGGCTGCCGGCCCGAACCAACTCCTGCACATGCTCGGCAAGTGTGACCGCGTAGTCCATGCGGGCTTTATACAGGGTGGATCATGATGCCGCAGCTAACAGATGCAGATAAGAATAATTTTGTATAGACATAAAGAGACTCTGTAAATTTATTTTGAAAAAAATATATACCCGTGAAGTGTCTTTCCAGTTCTTCTTCACGAAGGTTTTTCCGAACTGCTGGTAGAGTCATGTTTTATTTGACGTCAATAAGAACATCTAATTGTCAAGGTTGAGAAATAAATATTTCATATTTCATTTCGATCTGCCGGCTCGACGCGCCATCCTCGTGGCCTTTTTACTGCAAGTTCATCTAAATATATTCGGTTCTGCCACCCGGCATTGCGGATTGATGATGGACAGAATAGTAGGAACGTCAGCTTTGAAAGTTATACCTATAGGTATAGTACAAGTAGCTAATAAAAACATAGAATTAATATTTGAAGTTATAATAAGTTTATTTAACAAACTGTTCAGCCAGCAATATGGTTACAGATGTGGAAAAAAGCTCGAACGCAGACCCCGTGTCCACCCACTCCGGCCCCAAGTTCAAGCAGGGTAAGCTGGCATGACTGTGAGGGTTCTTCTTAATCCTGGAATCATAATGGTTGCACTTTGCATCCCCCTTTGCACGAACATACACTTCCTTGACACCTTTCCTATCAGCCACTAGAAGTTGTTTGTTCTATTTCATATTTCAGACAAAAGGTGTCACGAATACCATATCCACATGTAACCGGTATTTTTTACATCCATCTCATTATTCTTTAATCTATATATTTCATAAATATGCTCTTCCGCACGAAGTTGAGATGATAGTTACAAAAGAGATACAATTTGTAGACAATTTCTTATACAGCGTCAAGTAATACGACTTTAATCGTTAAGGTACTGGTCTAAAGAGCCGCCTAGTTATGTGATGCTGAGCACCCAGAGTAACTAGATAAATTGCTTCCTTCCACTGTCCGGTAATAATGACGCAATCGACCCACTATTTGTTCTTTCCGTAACTTATATGAAGACAATCTTAATTCTAAGTTACAATAGTTGACTTACAAACAAATTATCGGCAAAAAAGGTGTCCCGACTTGATTTAAGGAATTTGAATTTGATTCATGTACTTTATATGTCCGTCAGCAGACTTATCTGGAATTCCATATTTCTATACGTCATTGGTTCTAAGTTATAAAATCTAAAACAAATGAAATCAAGACAATAAAATGAACACAATAAAAGTATATCAAGTCCAAGGCGTAGAGGCAGCTTAGTGGAGCGAAATATTCCTATAGAAAATAAATTGCGAATAGCGTGAACTATGCATTATTCTATTATTTATTTGATTTCGATGTAGAGTCAGCAACGATATCTTCGCCATCTGAGGCACGCGCGCAGATGCACTTGAAATGCCGATTATTTATCGTCCGTATATCAATTTTAAATCGTGCCTGTGTACTGGGAAAGAATACATGTGAATACAACCAGAATTTAAGATTAAAACTATTGTAAAATAATGCGACTCTCTGCGGCCGGAAGAATAATAATAACCTTTGAAAATG
This sequence comes from Marasmarcha lunaedactyla, assembly GCA_923062675.1. Lineage (NCBI taxonomy): Eukaryota > Metazoa > Arthropoda > Insecta > Lepidoptera > Pterophoridae > Marasmarcha > Marasmarcha lunaedactyla. The sequence continues at coordinate 5,576,989 of OV281342.1, read as the reverse complement.
AAACATACAATTACGTGAACATTATCTTGAATTATAACTTACCTCGCTGCGTTACTCTGCTAGCCTTTTGACCACTAAGCTATATCTAAATAGCGATTTGTGTCTCCCTAACCAACTTCTAAAAAGGAGTATGATTGAATGTATGTATGCTTTATGTATGTATGTAAACTTACCTTTTTTGTATTTGCATTGGTTTAAAACACCTTGTATATGTAAATAAAGGTTTAAAAACATACATACATTATTTTTAATAGCATAATCATATGTAGTCCATTTAATTTGAAAATAATGATTACAATTGTTGGATGAAGTAGGTAGTTCAATACAAATAGAACACTAATCATTCAAAATGTTGAGTGTTGTTATGGTTTTTTATAAACGATTTTACCAAAGTTCAGTTTGAATTGCCCTGTCGACGTGGTTGTTATGGCGGTTATATATAATAGCCTAGATAATATATATACATAGGAAGGAGCCCCACGCGAGATTAAACAAAAGAAATTGTACAACCACTGAGGTTTTCCAACATTTATTATTGTTAGAGTTGAAAGTATGCCAGCAATGCGTTTTGTTTAGATTTTTCTTATTACTGGCAATAATGTGCAGCAAATTATATTGTTCACGGAGTTTTTATTTCCAAGAAGGTTTTACTCCGCGGCTGCACGCGCGCCAGCCGGCGGTTCTATGAAATCAAATCGTATGGGTTTACGAAAGTACACAAAACTGTATAAGTTGTATTAGATTGAACCGAGATTTTTTCCTTATTGATATTTTAATTGCTTTTATTACACGTATGAATGATTATAGTCTAGATTTTTATGGATATAAGAAGCCATTAGTCTTTGTTGAAAAGTATTTATTAATAAAGATTGATGATGAATTATTAATTTGTTTAATGGAAGTGGAATCTTATGTAGAATGATTTTTTGAAAATGTTATGACGTTAACTAATGCATGCTGCAAGTAAAAAACTTTGTAAACGGCTTGTGGGGTCCGATGTTATTAAAAACTACCTTATATTAAACTTAAAGAGATATTTCCCGGGTTTGTTCTTAAAATGTAATTAGTCTACAATATACTAATTGGTTGTAAAAAACTAAAGTGCGTTTTAAAATCCTAAATTAGTATATAACCATAAAAGTTTACTTTATTTTAATTGGGGAACACTGACATCCGCGGCTTATAAATAAAACTTTATGGCCTTGACTGTATCACCAATAATAAGCTGCAGGTCTGTGCGTCACAGTGAAAGGATCTAGAAAGTTCCTTTCCCATATTTTATGGGTTCAAATTTTTGATCAATCAACACTTATGTAATGTTACGCAACTTTTTTAATGTATTGTGGTTTAATAATTATGCATTCGCTGTAGTAATGTCTATTGTAACAACACGTTATTGTCTAATGCGTACTTCATTATTGCATGGGCTTCCGCAAATGAGTGTAAGTTATAGTGTCTGGGCGGCACTACAGTCCTTCCTATTTTGGCCGCCATTATTAAAGGGAAGGAAAACCAGGGCAATTTGGAACAAAGGCAATTTAAACTGAAGCCTGCGGTCGACAACGTATACAGTCGATATACGCGTAATAATGATGGCCGAGTGGCGTAGTGGTCAGTAGCCCTGTCTCATACGCCGGAGGGCCCAGGTTCCAGTCCTGGCCGGGGCATTCATTTGTGTGATGAACACAGATGTTTGTTCTCGGGTCATGGTTGTTGATATTTATATATGTATGTTTATTCTGGGTTTCCCCCCAGTTCGCTGTATGGTCATCCATAACACAAGCTCTGCTTACTTTGGGGCCATACAGTTGGTGTGTTTGTCTGGGGATTATTATTATTATAATCACGTTCAATATTGATATGTAAAACACCTATGATTAATGATGTCTTTGGGTACTGATGCCACTTACCACCAAGTAGGTCGCATGCATGGCTTTGGAAATAATAGAAAAACAAGATAACGTATCTATCATTTCTACGTTCGTTTACGTACTGCCGGCTTATGGATATATTAGGTCTCCAAAAAAAGGTCTCAAATTGAAGAAAGAAGAAACCAGTTGTTTCTAGATAGGTTAATGATTATTTTGCACAATGCATTATCTCTAAATGCAAGGTCCTTTATGCCTGTAGATATTGAACGTTTGTCTGACCATATATAATTAAGCATGTTTAATTTAATGTTATTATATTAAATATATTATAAATATAAAAGTCACAATTGATAGAATTTTATTAAAATAAAATAAAATTAATTCATTTACAAAAAAGTTCTTGTCTTTTTTGAAGAAGAGAAACTTTACAAACTTTTAAGATAACAATTTAGTTTAGTTATATAGTTTGTCGCGCTCGGCCTACAGTGCCAACATTGTTCTGTACATACGGCCAAACTATTTTCGCCGTGTGAGGTCACAGACTACAAATAGATAGTTGTCAAAGGAAGCCGTGGGATGCTGGGTGACATCCCGCTCTATGTGACAAGCTATTAGCAATTTTAGAACGCAAGCGCAGATTATTGTACATGTAAAGTTATGATTTCTTGAAATCGAAGTTTTTATAAATGTGTTTATAAAAAACACCAGACAATTATGCTTACTATTTGGCCCCACAGTGTGCAAAAATTTTGTAGTGACCACTCAATGTTGCTAGAAGAAACATTTTCGATTCTTCAACAAACGTCTAATTTCATAAAAGAAATGTCTGCCAGCATCAGGTCTTCAACTCGTCCAAAAGAGTCTTAAAATTTTACAGAGACTTTCTAAAGAATTAAAAACAAAATAAAAGTAACACTTCCAGCAATTCCAATTTCGCGTTTCGACAAGCGTAAAGCTGAGCGAAAAAACCCACGAGAAGCCACAAAAAGCCTAACAACAAATGGAATCTTCTCGAATTTGCTGTACCTTAGTACGTTCAACCATGAAGGCATCAACCTCTTGTGAGTTTGACGAGGCCCAGGAGCAAAAAGTGTGCCATTGAATCAATACGATGCGTAGGAGCATCATCCTTCTAGCCCCTCAAACTGAGTCAATTGGCTCGCTCGATTGTTTCAAGTGATTAAAAGCTTTAAACTCCGGCTTATCTCGTTAGTTTGAGTAATGTTATAGCTATTAACATGAGGGGATCGTAATTGTATTTTGCGTAAACATGTTTAGATTGATTAAGATTTATTACTCTGCATTTGGGTTCGGTATGTTACTCGAAAAGCGTGGTGTGTTTTACTTTAGGTCGATTGATTTTCTTATATAAGTTGATAGGAAACTAAAATTAAGTACCATTGGATATTTATGCCTAAAATCCAAATTAATTTATACAAAATCCTAATTAGGATCCAGCTTTTTCTTTTTATTGTAGACTCTATTTTATTCATAATTCATAGACGTAACAAAGTCTTGAAGTTATAATAAGTTTATTTAACAAACTGTTCAGCCAGCAATATGGTTACAGATGTGGAAAAAAGCTTATTAAGCTTATAGGACCCGGCTCTTTCTTTTTATTGTAGATTCTTTTTTATTCATAATTCATAGACGTAACAAAGTCTTGAAGTTATAATAAGTTTATTTAACAAACTGTTCAGCCAGCAATATGGTTACAGATGTGGAAAAAAGCTTATAAAGCTTATGGGACCCGGCTCTTTCTTTTATTGTAGACTCTTTTTTATTCATAATTCATATACGTAACAAAGTTTAAAACCTTTTTTTTTGGATTTTAAACTTGGAAAAATTGCTCTAATAGACTCTTAGAAAATAGGGTGTAATTGAACTGTTAAGATAATACACTTCCTACATTCTATTACAAACTCTGATTTGACCATATTACGCCACATAGATCTTGTGATAAACATCTTCTGGCTGCAATATTAAATAATATGTAAATACATACACCTCACCACAGACCATTTCCTAGAAAGCTCAGCTTTTTCCTCTGACCTTGCGACGAGATCTTCCGAGGAAAGACCAAATGCGTGCCAACTCTTTTGGAGCTGCACGTCTTTGTAATAGTCCCACTTATGACCTGCAGCTATATAGTTGTGCAATTTTCAGCCTAAAGACTTGACGATAACGTCGATAGGAATCTTGTGGTTTTAAACATTGAATTAATTTAGAAATATTTGTAGAAATGATTGTCAGTTATTTGTGTCATTGTGGCATGGTATTGCGGCAGAGATTGTTGTCTTGTTAAAGGACATTTTGTTTTAGAGAATAACATGTAAAAAAAATCCCTAGAAATACTAAGCAGCTGCAGCTATGCAGCGTGGGACTACCCACACTTGGGAAAGTGTTATGGTCACCTTTCAGCGGACTTAAGGAGAAACCTGAGAATTCATTAATAATTATTGCATTCACTTACATAGATCTTAACCAGGGTTTGAACTCTACATCACACAGACCTGTCACTAGACTATTGACATATGACATATCTGTCAGCTTGATAAAATGCTCAAATCTTGCCACGTCTAGCACGAGAATTTTTCACTATGTCTTTTCTTTAAGAGATTATCGGCAATGTGACTAAACGATGGGATGGAATGCAGCTTTCCCTTTTCTATCATTTACTTTTAATAAACAGAACAATGAAAGGAGCGCACACTCAATACTTTGGTAAAGATTGTGCAAGGCATTTGCCCAAGATTGTACGATATATAGCCTTATATAGGAATACAGCAAATGTATGTGCGTGACTAAAATGTGCTGATCGTATACGCACTCTAAAGCGACGTGAACACGGTTTGACAATATGGCGGCTGCCACACAAATGTAAGTTGCATGTGTACAAGACACGCACACATACATACGGCCATGCGCAGAAATGACTAGAACCATATATAATTTAGTTAGTAAATAAATACTGACATAAAATTCTGAAATAAATAACAATACCTTCTTTGAAATATCATGAAGTCAAGTTTGAAATTCAATTGAGAGTCCCCAGAAAATGTATGTCTGTCGTAGAAAGATGTCTTCATTTGGCTGTCAAATGTGCTATGCTTTGGCTAACTCAAAATAAAGCCATTAAATGAAGTTTCTCTTACACTTCAATTCCATTCTATGCAACACTTCTTACATGTTTACGTCTTAATTTAACTCGCTGTTGTCTCATAACTAATAACAGTCATTTCTTTAATATCTTTATTATCTTGAATATGGATAAGTCGTAAAATTTGAATCGTAATGACCTGTAATTTTCTTTTGTTACGTAACGCTTTTTTGTTTTATTGCTTTAATCTTGCGTTACAGATACCTAATGGTTACGCACAATAATGTTTCTAAATGTATCATTCTGTTCAACCTCTATGCCAGATTATATGCAGTTAAGTGTTCTATCGATAGAATATAAAATAATAAGAACGTTATTTCGCTTAATATTTATAAAATTAGATGTTGTAGGATTACGACATGAAAGAGCTAGATGTTACTCTTATTAAAAACAATAAAAGTCAACGTTCGTGTGTCGGATCGAATGAGTCGCTCGAAGTCTTGGTAAAAGCGTTTTCTAGAAGTCAAGAAATTCTGTGTTAAATTTATTGTACCAACATTTCATTTCGTATTTAAATAAATAAATAAATGTAAATATTTCTAACAATCACACCACATTATCTAGCCCAAATTAAGTATCATTAAAAACTTGTGTTATGGATACTAGATAACGGATAAATAAACTTAAGAAATATATGAACACACATGGATACTTTTTTTTTCATTATAAATATTAGAAATAAACTTAAATAAACATACATACACATCCATGACTAGAAAGCAAATATAATAAAATATCTGCCTCTACCAGGCTTCAAACCCGGGACCTCCGGCATGGAAGGCAAGAGTACTTACCACCACACCAAACAGGCGGTCAAAATTTTATTTATTGTGAATAAAACGTGACAGAATATTAAAGATCAAACACAATCTTAAATCATATTGTTTTTGGTCTTTCAATAAATTTTTTAGTGCCTTTAATTTTATCTAATGGGGAACATTTTCCTTAAAGAAATGCCAAAAAATTATAAACTTGTTTATTTATTCGTCTGTCTTATAAGTGGGCTAACCTTTCACATGCAACGTTATAAAGTTAGCTTAATGTTGTTCACATGTTCATTCATCAATATGGTTGTAGCAATGGATTAATCTACTAATAATTGAACCACGCCGGTTCAAATCCCGCCCGACACGTAAAAGGCGCATGGTACCTAAATCTAAAAATCATCAATTCGGTCCCTAAAGAAAAACACAGATTCTAATTTTAAAAAATTTCAAAAAATCCCTTTCTTATTATATATTTCATTAGTAACAGATAGCAGAAAAATGTGATTAAGCTTATTTTAACGAAAATGCCTAAAAATAATTTGACCTTACAATCAACTACTGTCAAATATGACATCATAGAGTAACATCATTTTCTAACTTATTTTATGTTAAACAATGGTCATGACCAACATGACAATGTTTGCAATTAATATCTGTCATCAAGAATCCATAGGAAATTGTAGAGTTGTTGATTCCAGGAAATATATCAAACTTTCTAATGTGATTTTAAAGAGACGCACGGAACGTCATCACGCAAATATCTTTAAAAATTGATGCACTGTAGTCAGAAATATTCAAATTGTAAATATAATACATCAAATCAATATCAAAACAACATAAAATACCTCATTTCAATCGTTCGTGACAACTAGCAATATCTTCAATTTAGAGTAGTTTTATTGACATGTTAATAAATGTTGTGACAGTCATGGATTCCAGCAAAATAAAGCGATATTTCACGGTAATTGTACCCTATTATACATCAAATGAAAAGGAAACTTGCATAACAATATGTAATTGCGATTCAGCACGCATCTCCCATTGTTTGTAGTGCCGCATTGGGCTTAGAAAAATAATAAGTTAGGTTTATTAGTAGCAAGACATAAGTCATGTGTATGGTTTAACTTAGAGGAGGTTGCTTATTATTTTTATTTTAAATGGCTTTGTGTTTGTTCTTCCCTTATTCCTTAGACATTTGTACCTGTTTAGTTCACGCAACCAAAGTGTGAAACGAGCGACCTTGTCTCTCCAGGAAATGTAACTCCGGGTTATCAAGCGTAGAGTGAATTAGGTTAGAGTTTCATTTGTAAAGATCTCGCCTGCGCCAGTACTCAGTCCTCCCTATTGAGAAAGGCATTTACGTAACCACGTTTGTCTTTCGGTTAAAGGAAAGGATGCAACAAATCGTTAGTCGATATAATAATCAAAGTCACTACAAATAAATAAAGCGCCTACAATTAACGATGTCCATGGTCGCGGATGCTCCGCGATCGGCTGGTCGATCGATCGCCGGGCGTTTGCCTGCTATGAATGAAGTAAAAAGAAAGAATTAGGTAAATCTTAGAAGGACGTGAATTTTTAAATTTAACTCTTAGCTGTTGCGTTTAAAAAAGTGAAAAAAAATTGGAGCGAATTAATTAAAGTACTCATTACACATATTTACAAATGTTTAAAGAAAAATTATAGATTTAGATTAGATTATGTTTTCCTCTTATAAATTAAAAACATTCGTCCGTGAAGGTCAACTTCATACGGCCACTGTCAACCGTGAAGGTTCGTATTGTATTTTTAAACTACATGAATACACTGGGGCCATAGCCAAGTTGTCACTCTATGATCGCTAACGCTATAGAAAACTCGTAAACTGGGTGGAGCATATCGTTATATCACGTGATGCGCTGTACAGTTCAAGAGTTTTCTATAGCGTTAGCCATCATAGATTGACAACTTTGCTAGGGCCCCTGCATAGATAAACAATTTTATAAACTGTTGATTTAGTAAATTCGTTGTAATCATAAAAATCAATATCAACAAAAATATCTACGAATTGAAGCATTGTGCTAAAAATAGTTCATTTGTTGTGTTTTGTTTTGTTTTATAAGAAGTCTTTAAAGTATTTAAAGTGAATGAACCACCAGTAGAATGTCAACACTTCGGAAGGCGTGACAAATCCTAGTCAAGTCGTCTAAAAGATAATATAAAAAATATAAAAAATTTCGAATTATAACTAAAACTAAACAACTTAGTATCCTCTTGCACAGGCGTGTAACATTTCCGTCTTCACCTTCGCACTTCCTAATGAAAGGTAGAAAAATAACCCGTGTCCAACTTCCACTAAAAGCAGGTCCACTCAACAACTTAGGATGAGGATTCCCTTTTTGTTTACACCTGACCGATTATCCAGCAAATCGTTCGTAAGTTCGTGCTTGCTACCAATTAGCACGTAGGTATTAGGTAAGTCATTTATCGAGCTACCGCGCTGTCGCCTGCGCAGCTGTCAGTGTCACGGCCGCGGCTCGCTGGCACTGCGCATACTGTACTACACAGGTACGATGAAGACTCTCAATAACAGCTCGTTTTACAGGTTGCTCTTATAGTTGATGATCTGTTATAATTATGTCTTGGGGAATCAATATAAATGTTTATTCATATCCCGCGGAAATTGCGGAATTAAATGTAGCGTATATTACGGTGAAATCAGTTCAGTAAATTTATTCTTTTGTTTTTCTTTTTACATATCTTTGAGAAGGTCTGGTTTTGTGTCACACTTTCAAATGATAAGTAGTTGATAAGTTAAGCTTATTCAATAATAAGCTATCAATATAGTAAATTATACTATTTGTTATTTAATGTCGGGTCAATTATATTTTTAACTTGCGCAGTACCTGCCCCACCCGTGAATGCCATCCAGACTAACCATTCTCTGTACAACTAGCGTAAATGCTACTTTTAAGCTACAAAACTATGTAGTTGGGTCAAATCTCTTGGACTAGGAGGCAACAAACAAACGAATACATCTTTCCTCTGTATCACAATAGTTATATGTATATTTAAATAGAGTATTGCTCTAAACTGGAAAAAAACATGGTACAAGACTTTTTACTATTACATTGTTTTTTAATTATTTACATATTTCCTCGTCAGGTGCAAAAACCTCCAAAACGTAAGTAGTATTGATATTTTTTAGGACCGTTTTGCAGAATGCAAGCCTCAACTCGACACTTGTAATATCAGTTAATATATTTGCTGCCCCTACCAGAGATTACAATTTTGTACAGACATAAAGAGCGTGAAGCTCTTCTTCAGGAAGGTTTTTCAAAAACTGGTGGTAGAGACATGTTTTATTTTTCGTCAATATAAGAACAAGTAATCGTCTATGTTCAGAAAAAACATTAGAATTAGAATTTAGAATTTGAATTTGAGTGCGTAACAGACGACTGCATGCAAATTTAACTTGATTATTTGTATGCACGCTTTATTATACCTTCGCAATAGCGCACGGCCGCGTAGCCAACAAGCGCTTCATTCGATCTTATATTTAATATACTTTTTATTGCGGAGATAAATGAATAAAACAATTATTTAGGTAACCAAATCAAGTAAATATAATTTTGTATTTCAAATAATGTATCAATCTAACAATTCTGGTGCATATATTTTATTTTTAAGAATGATAAAAGCGCGCGAACGCGGTACCGTTGGGCCGCCGGCGACCCAGTGGCTAGTAGGTATTTAGCGCGCGCAAATACATCGAGAGACAGAGGCCTGCCGTTGCATTGATATTTTCAGACAGTAAAGGAATGCAATGTTTAGTTTTCAATAGAATTTTACGATTATTGTTATTTTCATAACTGTATTATTGTTGCAATGATTGACGCGATCTTCTTAGGATTGTTTGTGTATTGAACATTTTTTGTTTCTTATTAATAAATTCCTTGATAGCAACACATCTAATATTCGTATGTTCTATTGTTTTTTTATTTATATGAAAACAATAAGAATTCCATAATGGTGATAAATACGAACGAAATAAATCCAAGCTTAGATTATTTAAGACTAACATTTTCGACTGTCAAAAAGGAACTATAATTGATAACCTAAAAAACTAAATTAAGTTTCGTACTTGTAACTTCCGTAAGTGGAATTCTGGAGCAAATTTCTAAATGGATGCGCGCGAGTTGACACTGGCACTCGTTTTTGTCGCGTGTGTAGTCTGCAGACGCCGGTTTGATAAAAACTTTCCCCATTAGTGGTCAATGAACGAAAAAATAGCTTTTAGAGTATGTCTAAATTGCTCTGGTATTGATTTTTAATGGTTTCTTTTCAAAAACGCTCTTTGACTTCATGTTAACAATGTTATATTTCCGGGTCTGTTGTAAAAAGTTTCTTTAGTAATCGGGAACAATATACAATACAATGTACAATATACAAATATTGCGAAGTATTTTCTATTCAAAAGTGAATTCTATTTATACCGATATTTATGTCTATTTTTTCCGGTTGAAAAAAGGCAAATGGGCGCAGACTCCAATTCTGAGCAACTTTCCCAACACTAACTACTGGAACTAGTCACGGGCGTTCCATACCGTCAATAGTTCCTAGGAACGGGTATCTGACACATACCCATGGAACGGTATCTCGTCCGAGAGAACTATTGATCGGTATGAACATTTGGGTATTTACCCGTACCGACCCATATCTACTCTAAATAACACTAATTATGTTGTGGACATAGTGAGCATTTCTTAGGTTCTTGTTATCTGTGACGGTCACGGCACAACGCAGGCAAGAGCCGCTTGTACGACACTTCCAGTCGCTGGAATCTTGGGATTCAGCGTTACCTCCGCTCCGTCAATCTGCTTTCATTGTTTGAGCTATTTAAGAACACTAATGTTAGTAGTTAAAACGAGATAGCCCTGTTTCATAACCATACATTTATTTAATGATTTTTAATTCCTAGTAGTACAGTTTATTTTGCTACGATTTCCTCTGGGGCGGTACTACAGTCCATCGTATTTTGACTGTAATAAAATCACGTTTAATGGATGTGTTCCGGTTTTACGAAAAGAACATCTAATGCAATTACTGGAACAAAGCCGATTCCAACTGAGCCTGCGTCCGGCAACGTTTCATTAGTCGATATAACAATCACATTCAATATAAATACACAAAACGTGCGGGTGGCACTAACCATCAATATTTTTTCTTAGGAGACCTAGAATTTTACTCCCGGTTCGTCAAGCTGACTGTCAAGTATAAGCATAAACTCATTAGTGCTTAAGTAGTAAGTAAGTAAGTAAGTAAGTAGTAAGTAGTAGTAAGCAGTAGTTAAGCTTGACAAAATACCTACCTTATGTTAAATGAATATATATCGTCTGTCAAATCGTCACTTGTCCATATACAACTAACCGTCACTATTTGAATGCTAATTATTATGTCTTCCTGATACAATGCCCCTTCGATAATTCTATTGACAATTACATGTAAACGGTTATCATAGCAATAGTTTTTGCGTGTCACGTCGAAGTTTATAATACAATGATTATGGTCCTGTATTTGTAAAGAATTCAAAATCATATTTTCCAATATGTGATTTACTTTGCCTTGATAGATTTAATGATTTACAATCTTCAAATCTATAAACAAGTTATTTACTAATGCAAATTAAAAAACTTCCAACTGACGTCAATTTGATATTATTAATATTATTTAATTTATTGTTATTATTATTATTATTACTGTATTTTATCCGGGATTTCCTTCGGGGTGAGGAATGAAGCGGGAGAAACAGCGTGGGAATCTCTTATCCTTAAAGTACTCTATCGGATAGAGCTCTATTTCTGTACGAGCCTCAGTTTGACTGCCATTGTCATGGCCGGTAGAATTTTCCTCAATTTGTTTAAACAAATTATTATTATTATTTCTTTGTAACAGCTGTATACTTAATTTATTAGCATGGTCGTGTATTTGCAAAATGGATACCAAATAAAGAAGGTACATTATTTTGATATCTTGTTAGGAGACTTAAATGAATACTCACGCGCGTGACAATCAGTTGTTTTTTTTTAGAAGAAGAATGGTAAGGTATATTACGTCACGTAATAGAATAGATCCAAAATACGACATATTTGATTATAAATAAACTGGAAAAACAAAACAAGTAGCAAGTTGTTGTGTAAGCTATATTTTTAGGTTATGGCAAATTGTAAGCCATTAATCATAATGTTCTAGTCATTTTCATACTTGGTGTTCGGGAAACAAATACTTATCGATATTTTGAACTTCTTTTGTAACGAATAAGTAAAAAAAAGCATTGAAATGACAGTAACAAATCAATAATAAAGCAAACGCACCAACTGTATGGCCCCAAAGTAAGCAAAGCTTGTGGCATGGATTACCGTACAGCGAACGGGGGGGATACCAGAATAAACATACATATGTATAAACAACCACGAGAGAACCAGAGAATAAACATTTGTGCTTAAAAATAGCACAGCCCAAAAGATGAACTATTTTAATCGTTAGTAAATCAGTTAAACATATACATTTTAGTTTATAGTAAATACATATAGTCATTTAGTAGAACATGTGAAAAAATCTTTGTGAATAATTTGCATTCAATAGTGTAATTGATACAAACACGTGTAAAATTTTTATAAATAGGTAGTGTTCAAAACATTTCAGAAGTCAATAAGGAAGCCACTTTGTTTGCATGTTCCCATGACTATCAGAAGGTATAAAATTAAACGCTTCTTAATTTAATTTGAAGGATCCATTGATGTAGGTTCATTTGTTGGTGTTTAACTAGGTATTTTGTGACGTCATTGTAGTTATTGCTAAAAATAATACATTACCAAAATTAAAAAATTCGAGACAAACTTAAAGTACTTTTTAATTGTGGAAATAAAAACAAAATTTTTGCCGTTCGAGCTATTGTCATCAGATGCTTTCTAAATCTAATTTTTTATTTATTATATATCTAATACTTTTTTATTGTCAAGACGCGAAACGACTTTGTATTGCGGTCCAGTGTGGAACTTCGACCAGCCTTTTGGCTACGTTGCCTTCAATTGATTCTAGTTTAGGTGTAGGCGTTTATTTGTAGTGTATTTTTTAATATACTGATGCAGACATTCAATTCTCAATGAATGAACTGTGAATTAAGAATAGAATTTCGTCGAAAATGGTTTAACACTGTGTGTATGTTTGCGGTGCTCTACCCACGGTACTTCTTCATGCTCCTTCTGGATAACATACCTTGCTAATTGTGAAAGAATTTTTAAAATCGGTTTACCGGTTTCAGACTTTATCGATTACGGACAAACGGAAAAACAAATAAACAATATAAAACAAATTGCCGCTCAACAACACGCGGCTCAAGAATGTTGTTTTGGATTTTTCGGGGATGAAGTTGTTGTAGAGAAAATTTCGAAGGAAAATTAACAAAAATCAGTTAAGTTTGAAACGTTGTCAACGTAAATACTCCGCTTGATTGTAACCGTTGGCAAAACGAGATAAATCCCAACTTTACGATTTCAAGTTCCACCAATCGTTATGCAATGTAGCACTTTACGAAATTTCTAAATTTAACTGAAGTCACCTAATGCAAAGTATCAATAGTGCCCATGGCCAGCGTTATCAATAAAATATTGGCCATAAGTCCGAAAACAATTACTGTCAATTTGAATTTGATGATTGCATTCCTTTGAGTTACCATTAAATAATGCAAACACACGTTTGCAAATTAAATTGGTCATTTCAGCCCTATAAGGGCACGTGAAAGGGCAAACCAATTTCTATTTAAATTCTAATTTAATTTTGATCAATAGGTCCAGTTATGTAGAGTCACTGTAGCCAGGGCCTCAATAAAAATCTTTAAACACGAATTAAATACGAATCATTTAAATGTAGGATAGTTATATATTCGAATAAAGTTGTTTACAGTTGTAAAACAAATAATGAAATAAGAACGAATTGAGAGAAGGTTGAGTTTTTATTCGATTTGAAAGACTTTTCAAATAGCATGAGTCATGGAGAAGCGCTTTTAAAAATTCTGTTTGTATATTTTTATTCATCAGTAATTCTCTTGCTAGAAATTGTGTTTTACGAATTTATTTATAAAGTATTAATAATTAAGTAAACATAGTGCGAAACCTGCTACGGTATTACGTAAGGAAGGCGATCAGCGATCACTGGTTTGTACGTAATACGGTTTTGTGAAAATTCGCGATTGAAGAGCAAATATCACGTGATTTTAAACCGGATTTTCACTTTTAATTGTTAAATGCTAGAACTAAGACCAGAATTGGATTGGCTATGTCACTTTTATACCAAATTTATTATGAACTCTTTATAAATACATATAACTATATATCTATATCAACTGTCTCTTTCTATAGATATTTAGATTATATTTATAGATATATAGTTGATATACTCGCTATAGTTGATACGAAACCTAGGTCTACATTGTATAGATAAGAAAAAGCTAAATTTTTCCAGGTTCGTTATCTCGGAGTAGCACTCTATGATAACATTAGAAAATATTGCTCATTATCTTAATGCACTTTCAATTATTGTGTCGAAAATGGATACGAGGTGGCGAATAGCATAAATTACATAACATCACACTTTGCTACCACTTGAAGCTTATTCATTTTATAGTTACAAAAGCGAGAGCCCAGTATGCCGCAATTTGTATAAATTTCAAAAAAAAAAAAAAAACTTATTCTGCAATGGTAACTTAGTCCAAAATTAAGCCTTAATGTGAATGTTTGACAGTTCTATTTAAAACTTTAGTCTAAAATTAAATTTATAACTAAGTGTAACTTGATAAAACTTGTCGATTGACATTCCTCTCTTCCTATTTCAACATTGCCACGAAAGCAGTATTTGTCTTTTTCACTCTTTTTGGTTTTAAATATAAACTTGAATTCTAATGTCTTCACTTTAACAAAATCCGAAAGGTCAAGGTTATTTGCAGGACAATGCAATTATGTCATGATGGCTACATAAAAAGTACATGTCACAAAAAAGCACAAGATATAATATAACCATTTAATTGATTTGCGTATTAATTTAAATGCCCTTGAAATTTCGATTAAGATAGCTTTTGCTTGCACTTCAAGTGGAAATTATATTACTTCTCGTGATGGGCTATTTACCGTATGTGTAACCTGAATGCTATACTTTCAAGTCGGTTTTGACCTTAATTGACTCTAAACCTAACTTAGAATTAGACTGAAATCATTTTGAAATGCAAAAACTGTTTACTTCTAGAAAAATACACAAACGTTCGAACAAAAACGTGGTATACTTATTGCTTATTATCTTGGTATATATGACAGAGGGTACTCAGTCAATCAATATTCAATCAGTATTTATGTATAAAATATTTTAGGTAGCTGGTTGAACTACACTTAAGCTAAACATATTATCTTACGAAATAGATATGAATCGTAGGTACGGTGGTCAGAAATAGATGTAGATGACTCTTGAGATTCTAAAAAACCATCACACAGCTATTGAACACGTCTTTACACTTAAGTGTATTTACTTGATGTGTTATTTCAGGCCATCGTTCAAAGTGTAAACAAAATAATGTTGTCTTTATCTCGAGGCAAAGGCCCGCTCCCACGCAGCCTCCACCTTATCTCAGGCAAACATTACTGCAACTACTGAATTTTTACTACACGCGATAAGGGAAATGTAAATAATTCGTTTTACCTCGATATGCGTGAAATAGAGCGTATTACATCGAATTTTCTAACTAAAAGACTGGATATGAATCACACTAGTAAAACTGCTAGTATTGGTTTTTGTTGTATGTAAGTACATACATATATTTAGGGCGTATTAATTTAAAAGTTTTGATTTGTAATCAACGCAGTGAGGCGGATAATTTATGACTATCAATTAAGCTGAGAAATCATAGGAACGCGTGAACTAGCGCTTGAAAAATAAACTAGTATTTTCGTATCTTTATAAAAATACTCCAATTACAAAATATAACTTAGATACATTATCACATTACATAAAACGCTCCAAATTCCAAGAATGAACGTGTCGGCAAAGTACAAAAGTAACCGTATTTCCACAAACTACGCGCAGAACAGCTCGACGTTCGTCGAACAGCTTATTGCTGTCTCACGCGCACGCCCGCAGATTAACAACATCCAGCAACAAGTCGTGCATCAAGCGGAATATATGAGCCGTAAAAAAGTGCACAGACGTACTGCTCAAGACGTAAGCCTGCGGTGGCTGCATCCCCGAGCGACGCCCGCGCCGCCGCCTCACTCCACAACACCTGCCCACTCCGCGAGGTGGTCTCGCCATCGTCTCTCACGCACTTTCGAAACGCAGCCGCGACCGGCATTCGCTACAGTCATTTCTCTTGCATTCTGCGAGGAATTTTTTAATTAAAACCTCATAGTTTCGTGTATTTAGTGTGGAAATCGTGCGGCCGCAGTGAAGCCTTTCTGTTAGACGGTGAAAATTAAGAAAATAGGAAACATGAAATCGGATTACGCTATGGATGAGATAAACAAAAGTAAGTTGTGACATGTGAATATATGAAAAGTTCCGTCCAGTCATACAACAAATAAAATTAAATACTTCAAATGGGGGCGCTACTTATCAAAACATTTAATGTAGATTAATTAATTCATATATTATATAACATTACTAACGGATTAATTCAAGTTATAATTTATTACCCATAAATTAACTTTTGTTTGTCTTCAACAACTGAAAGTTGTAAGAAATTATGTAATAAAGAATGTAGGGTCATGCTTTGATATGCGACCGAGCAATCAAATGTTCTGAAACTGTCAAATGTTCTTTAAACTTTTGTTTGTTATGAAGTTTACTGAAACAATTAGACCAATGCAAAATGCTTCGTGATAACAGAAAATTAAGACTAGATATTCGAATTGCATAACATTAAATAATTTTATTTGAATCAAATCTTGGTGAAAGAGGAAAGTTTAACTGTGTTTGAATTACAAATGGAGTTTTTTACCTTTTGAATAAAAGACTTTGGTTTGTATAAAAAAGTTAGAAAGATAAATGCACTGTTTGCGATAACTCTCTATATAATAACTGTTTTAAACTATCGTGGTTATTTTCACTATAATCTAATGAATTTACGGAAGATGCTGTTGCAAGCACCATGCTTGCAACAGCATCGAAATATCGGACGCGCGAAATAAAAATCGAAAATCGTGGTAAGAATCCCGTAAATTCATTAAATTATAACTTAAATGTTGTTAGTCAGTCACACAGATTTTTAACGGGTCATGAGTTCAAAGGAAATAAAAGTCCAGACTAATATTGCTATCAAAAATATCAAACAATTTTTTTGAAAAAATATCGATGTCGTTCAAAAAAATGCATTTGGTACTGTTTCAGTATCAGTTAAAAATTGTACACAAACACAAGTGTTTATGAACACGATGTTCGCGGATCCGCGACCGCTTCAAACATATTATCTTCAACAGATGATTTTACTTAAGGAGAATACAACTCAGATTAACGCAATCAGTGGCGCCAATATTACATTTGTTTGGTTTTTGCTCTTTCGGTCCATTAATTTGTATTTTTTTAAATAGTAAATCTGATTTCAATTCTTAATTTTTGAGATGATTTACAGTTATAAAAAATATTGGAACTTGAGATTGTTCAAGCGAGATAAAATTTCATATTCAGGGGATGCTAATTTACTAATTTTACCGATCGCCATGCAGCTAGTGCTTGTACGCAGTGGAGATAAAAAATTCTATAGACTTGCATTCGGAATTCGAGATATAATGTCAACGAATGAGAACTGCCCTGCTAAATAGAGATGTCAGACCAGAACAGACAAACTAAGTAAGGGTTAAAGTAAGTAAGGGTTGCAGTTCATTATAGCAAGTCTCAATACATATTAAAGTGTTCTGAATTCAGTGCAAGTAAAATTGTCATCCAGAAGAATGTAGTAATAATTCAAATTCATATATTTATTTCTCAATATTGACAATTACTTGTTCTTATTGACGTCAAATAAAGCATGACTCTACCACCAGTTCGGAAAAACCTTTGTGAAGAAGAACAGTCAAGAAACTTTACGGGTATATTTTTTTTAAATAAATGGACAATGTCTCTTTATGTCTATTCAAAATTATCCTTATCTGCATTTGTTAGCTCAGCAAGTTTAGTTAAAAATTCTTAGAAACGCTAGATAGAACCGTGTTGCCCCGAGGCGACGAAGTGTTCCACCCCAAGTATACAAACGATGAACACCCTCAAACGGCACCCGTTCACGTCTTAATGCGGGATCCAGCCATCGTTCTCCTCAACCATATTAGAGGGAAGTGAGCGACCCGTCACCCGACGCTACCATAAGAAGACGTGCTTTAGTGACAATGACGCTTTAGATATTCATCTGACAGACATCGATCTAGTTTAAACGTCTCATGCCAACTTCCTCTTGCAAATAAAGTATCGTAAAATTTTAAGTCGCAGTTTTTATTGATATTTTTTTTGATACATTTAATTCAATTTACCTCATTGTTAATAAATTTATTCCACTCAGCGTGAAATAGCATTGTCTGAATAAGATTACATTCAAGTAAAAAATATTGGATTTCCTTTTCAGTGTGATAAAAAACTGTGTTTAGTTTTTTGCAGTATTCTCGCTTAGTAATCAAATAGCAATTTAAAGGTTTTGAAAACGAATAGTCCGTGTGGTTTGTTTCCGATTGATAATGGTTCTTAAACTGGAAATTAGTTTTCGCCTGTTTTACGAGTAATTATGCGATAAAGGAGTTAAGACTTTGTTTTCAACAATATGACAGTTCAGCTACAACTTTGTCTAAAGATGTTAATAAATCAAGTGGTTTTTATTGTCTAACGCAATTATTTGTACTGCAGTACATGTGGGAGCTTGCTTCGTTGTTAATAGTAATTAAGGGACTGGAATGCCAAATGTGATGCAATTTCTAGTGTAAAAAAATACATCTTATAAATTTTTTATGTTTTCAGTTTGCTTTCAATGACAAATGAAAATATTACTCGAATATAACTGAAAATGTAAACAAAATTGGTTATTATTTCTGGACTTAAAAAAGAAAATTAATTTCGCAAAAGCAATAGGTATATATTTAGAAATCCTACAAGGAATTTTCTTACCATAATAATCTTAAAAATATCATCAGAAGATATTCAATGTTGACATACACTCAATTTATTTTGATTTTTATGGTCGTACTGACGCGTCGTACCCAAATAATTATTTATGAAATAAAATGCATCATAAGTGTGTTGAAGATTATGTTATTTGCAATGAATTATTATTATATTTTTCTATTACAATTATTTAAGAGAGTTATTCATTATAAGATCACGTTTCGAACTTAAGATATATTTAATACTCATTGAATTTATTAAACAGCTCAATAAGGTGGAAACTTAAAACAGTTTTTAGGTATATATGTTTTTCATATTTTCTGAAAGATTGAGGTGTCTTGGGAAATAAATTTTAAATAAAATTTCTAGAAATTCCCATACATACACGTCAGGGAGTATTATTTTTTCCAATCGCATTCCATTGTTTATTATACTATCTAGAATGAGCTACAATTTTCCATGGTTTCTTGATATTCAAAAAGAAGTAAGAAAATTTTTTTGGCTGATGAAAAAGCTGATTTTTGGGATCGTTTTTGGACATATGTCTTGAAAGCAATGTTTCATTTTATTAATACTTTAATTATACTAATACTTAAATTGGCAGAAATAGTTATTGTGTAGTTACAACAGCTGATTGCCATATAACACAACATAATAACAAACTGATACTACTTTATGACGTCATTTAGAGGTTGACAAATATAGAGGTAGCTCAAATAATTTTACTCAGTTTCGTTAAATCAAACCAAAGCGATTAAGCTTGTTAATAATGTAACAATTTGTTTAAATTTCTTCTTCGTATAAAATAGGTGAACCACTTAAATGCTAAAGATTTGAAGAAGTTAGATAAATAATAAGATTAAATTTTCATTATTATTTGTTTAGAACTCAAAAACATGAGTAAAGTATACACAGTTGTAAGACATGAAAGCAAATATTACGGTATCGGTACCGAGTTACCTACGATAAAATTGTTCGAGGAAATACGCATATAAACTACGACATAGTTTGAGTTTGATTTTACAATTTCCTGCTAGTCATAATAAAATATCAGATTAACTAAAAAAATAACATTGTCAAAAGGTTGAGTAATTTGCCTTTTAGGTACCTACGTCATAAAAACTCAAAAAATTATTTATCATTATATTTAGATATTTATTTGTACGCGATGGTGACGGCGTGGTACCCGTGCCGACAGACGTTATTAGTCGTAGATGTTATTTATTATACGGTGTAGTCGGCCGAGTGGCGCAGTGGTTACTAGCCCTGCCTCATACGCCGAAGGTCCCAGGTTCGAGTCCTGGCCGGGGCTTTCGTTTGTGTGATGAACACATTTGTTCTCGGGTCATGGTTGTTGATATTTATATATGTATGTTTATTCTGGGTTCCCCCCAATTCACTGTATGGTCATCCATAACACAAGCTCAGCTTACTGTGGGGCCATACAGTTGGCGTGTTTGTCTGGGGATTATTATTATTATTATTTATTTAGTATCGATTAACGATGCGTTGCCGACCGTAGGCTGAAGTTGAAATTGCCTTTGTTCCAGTAATTACACCAGCTATTCCTATTCCTTTTCGATATCGTGCACACAACCTTGTTAAAAATGTTTAATATGGCAGCTTAAATAGGACAGACTGTAAATCCGCCCAAGACGAGATCTTAAGAAAACAAACTTTACTAGCACTTAAATGGTACGGGGAAATTTGGTGCAGCTCAGCTTCGCATTCGGATCCCCTACAGTGTCGTCGGCCCCATTGTCACGTCAGAAAGATCGAACAACGTCCAAGCGATTCTCCTCAGCCTGGGGCTCCGCCGATTGCGTCGCGCGTACCAGAAAATTGAAATATATTTCAATCGCCTTCATGTTAAAGCTGACGAATGTTTGAAATATGTATTTTAATGTACGATTGCAATAGTATTATTTTTAAATAAATCTGAGGAGTTCTTGATGAACACCTGTAAGGTACCCTAAGTCAAACACAACAATATCTAACCCGTGTATGGAGAATTCGTTTCAGCCATCATCAAAGTATTTTCATTTTAAAGTTATTTACATGAAGATTTGTCTAGATAACATTACCATAAAAATTTATTGGAAAGTAAATAAAATAATTAGTTAATTAGGTTTTTAAGTAGAAAACTATTAACGTAAGTAAAAACTAAGAACTCAAAAATAATGAAACTTTTTACGTCAAAACTAGGCTTTGGCATTTGTTTAGGACTCATGCAAATAAATAAGGCACATCCGGGCATTGCGGGCATTGCGGGCAATACTTCGAGGCATCCAACAATAATAATTCACTGAGATACCGCTGTTATTAAAAATTATTGAAATTTATTTACTAGTAAGTACATAGTATTATCGATACATATAGGTGTACTACTAGCCCCTCAAGTATTTACAGTCGCGGCCCAAATACATTGTATATGCTGTAAAATATTTGAATTCATCCATCCAGCATATTACTTGCTGGAGTAAACAAATTTTAAACGATTGTATCTATTCTATAGGTGTGTTGCTGGTGATTTCTTTAATGTATATAGTAAGTAGGCTTATAAAAATATATTCGTATTCGCTCGACCCTTGCCATTGTCTTACTTTATAGAAGCATTGTTCATCGCATCTATTCAACTATCGTTGTATTGAAAATATAATGATTGTACCGAATTAGGTCCTCTTAAGTCAACATAGTCCAAGCCAAGTACTGTCGTGTTAAACGAATGCAAATCCTTAATATTATTTTTTAAATCAAAGTGAAAAATACAGTGTGATAACAAGTGTCATTATTATCTATAATATTCTATTCTCAAAATCTTTTTAAAACAATTTTTATATCTTTATATTTCTGAGATGTCATAAGTTTTGAATAATTATGACATTTAGTCTTTGCAATTAGATAGGTGACAGCATCCGAATATGTTAGGTATTGATATTCATCTTTGAAAACCGATATGATCAATACAAATGCTTGAAAATACACAATACGAATGATATAAAAAATATGGCTTGTAAAAATAAAAATGCAGCAAAATTTTTTAAAGATTATTTAACACATAAGGAACAACAGAAATAATTTAACTTACTATGACAGTATATGTGGTCAACGCTATTTCTTATTAGTTTTTAATAATATTTAATTGTGTGTAAACATACATTCAGAACCTTTGTTACTGCGTTGTGACGTCACATTTTCCAGGAATTCGTAAATGCATGATTACAGGTCCAAAATGTAACTTGTAAACTATTGATTGTAGTTATTTCTTTGGGCAACTTTGGTGCATTACATTAATACAACACAAATATGAAGTAACAAATGTTTTGTCATCTAGCCAATTATATAAATCACTTTACGACTTTGGTCTTACAACCAAACCATAATTTAATTTAAGGCCTTCCATCCCTTTATTTTTTATTTTTTTTTTTTTTTTATTTTTAGTTTATTTGGGAAACAAACAGAACAATACACTTTAAATACAACAATATTCTCTAAATAATTCACAATCCAGTAAAGTTTCCTCTAATAGAATGGTATATATCCCAAGAAAACGAACCAAACGCTTAGATAGTTCCTTTTTGGTGCGGGTCGCCAAGGTGTGAAATGAACTGCCTGCGTCGGTTTTTACAGAAAACTATAGTCCTAGTTCTTTCAAGCGTCGAGTCAATAGGTATCTCGTGGATAGACGTGTAACACCTTCGTCTTCATCGTCACTTTCCATCAGGTGAGATAGAAGACAAACGTCTAATCCTTTTTCAATAAAAAAAATATGTATATATAATATTACTTTGTTGAGTGGTGTAGTGGTAAGTAGCCTTGCCTCACACGCCGAAGGTCCCAGGTCCGAGTCCTGGCCGGGGCACACATTTGTGTGATGAACACTGATGTTTGTTCTCGGGTCATGGTTGTTTGTATTTATATATGTATGTTTATTCTGGGTTCCCCCCAGTTCGCTGTATGGTCATCCATAACACAAGCTCTGCTTACTTTGGGGCCATACAGTTGGTGTGTTTGTCTGGGGATTTATTATTGTTATTATTATCATTAGAAATACTTTTTTATTTTTCATTGTTGCGATATTTACTTAGGTTATTTATGCTTATTCTGTCCGTGAACAGACTTTAAGTAATCCGTGAAACAAGTTTACTTACAGAACGTAAGCAATTTAATTTTGTTCTCTAAATGTAAAAAGGTAACACAAATTTAGACTGTTTGCTAAGTAACTTACCAACTAAAATAATTAACAAATAAAATTTAAGAAATTGTTTAATTAATTTTGTTTCATCTTTTCATAACAATTCTTTCTTTAATCATTAAAAAAATGCTTAATTCCTAATTATTTTTATTTAATTCGTTTAGGTTTAGGGTTTCTTTTTTCGTATTAACAGATTGGGATTTATTTAGTGACATATCAGTAACCTAGTTGATCTTATGATTTAAATTATTGTCTATTAAAGTAAAAAATACTAAGTAAATAAAACTGTAAAAGAATAAATATCTTATTTCCATCTACGTAAATAATTAAATACCTTGACATTAATAATAATGTACACATATGGCGTGTCGGTGATAACAAGTGTTGCATTCGAGAAAATTAGAATTACAGTCGTCGTATTGTATATCTACCTGTGTTTCTAAACTACCTCGTCCAATGCGAATATAATTACTTTGAATTTCTCTCAGATATAATGTTGACGTAAAGTAGTTAGGATCTTGATTTCGTTATGTAATGCAATAATATGATATTGCATGTTATTACGACTAGATGTTCGTACGATGGTATGCATGAACATAATGCTGTATGGCACTTGTAAAATTGGATGTAGATTAAATCACGTAGGAAGTGGTTTTTAAAAGCAAAATATTTTGCCGTTACGTGGACGTTATTCTAACAACAACAACGGAACTAAACGCCTGAAATTTAAGAGCCCTTACCGTTTTAATGTTCAAAAGAGTTTTAATTCTGCATTTTAGAACATTATTTTATTTGTAAGTAAACAATTTTATGCTTTGATACCATCACAAAACAAATAAGGAAGTACAAACATCGATCACGAGTTTGACGAAAAACAAAAGGCAGTGTATTTTTCAGCTTTTTTTTGAAAAAAGTATTCTAAAAGGTCATTTAAATTTGGCTTAAGCTCGAGGGAATCAGTCGCGTCTATAGGCTTGTTAAAAAAAGGATCTATGCACATTATAGGTATTTATTGTGCACGAAGGAAATACACGATATCTTATAAGTATATTCATTATATGTGTACATACAATTCAATTCAGTACATTCAAGTATATGCATTCGAATCCCCTGCAGTATTGTCGCTTCCTAGTATGCGGTCCGCCTACAAAAGACGAAACAACGCGCAAGCGATTCTCGCCTTAGCGTGGCCCTCCACCAACCGCCCTGAATGTACCAACTGAGACATCTGTCGTCGTCTCACATTATTAAATATAATGTTATCAAGTTTATGTACTGGAAGCTTCCCAAACAAATTAAAATAACAAATAATTTTTATTGCAGCGGCCAATAACTTCGTGGGCATGTCAGACCTGACCCACAACAAGTTCCTCTGGAGACAGCTGGTGGCGGAGCTCGTGGGCACCTTCCTGCTGGTGTCCGTGGGGGTGGCGTCCTGCATAAGCATCTCGGACACCAACGGACCAGTCACCACCAGCATCGCGCTCTGCTTCGGGTTGATCGTGGCTTCCATAGTGCAGGTATGTGAAACATCTGGAACGAATCGAGGTTAAACATGTTCTGATTAAGAAGATTTTTTTGAATTTAAAAAAAAAGCAGAACCGTTGTGTTGGTGAACGATGCGCAGAGATTTCAAACTTGTAGCTCATTTTTCATTGGCCGTTATTACATCTTATTTAAACTTCAATACTATAAAACAATTGTATTCAATTGTATTTTGTACCGGAACTACGTAAATTACTTAAAACTTATTTTTAGCATTGGATTTTGGATGTTTTCTCTTTAGTTAGATTACTATTTGTACAAATGTTAATAAGTTGTAAGCCATAATTTATAAAAAAAACAACAATACATATAAATTAAATTTCAATAAATATACCCATAGCCAATAGTGAGAAAAAGCCCCTTCTTCCCCATCTTCCATCTTCATACATTTAATTAAAACACATTCACAGAAACTTTAAGTCAAAAATTACTATTATTATGATCAATGAGCCGTTTAAAAACAAAACTTACGCGCAGCATCCGCAGCGCGTTCCCACGGCGGCGGCGGCGGTGCGGGCGCAGCCATTGCCTCATGTCCACTGTCATACGGCTAGTACCAACGTAAGGCCGATATGCAAAACACAAATATCTTACTCGACCTTGACTTACGAACTACTAAAATTGAACTACAAGGTCGCCCCAGCTTTCCTCGCCTCATACATTTACTTCTACTTAATTACTGCTTGAAGGGAAAATGTTATTAAATTAATCGATTTACTTTCGGAATAAGTTTTTAAATAGTTGATTTGTTATATGAGTAGTTATAAGTAACTGGTTTTGAGATGTCTGCAAAGATTACACAAATGTGACATAAGTTAACTAATCATTAAAAAAAAGCATTTTAGGTCTAGTATCAGGTACAAGCTTACTTACGCATAAACGCAATTATGATAATTACACTAAAGAATGGAAATGTATGTTAACAAATATTTATTATATGAGAATCAGCTATTCACATATAATCTCTCCGGTTAAGAGACAAGGCGATTACCACTAGTGTTGCCGAATGGCTAAATTGTTTTAATACTAGACTTGGGCTGTATTTTATTAACAGTATGTGAGAAAGCTTGACGTGGTGCTAGAGAAATATCCACCAATAAGGTTTATTCATATTCCATAACAGTTTTAAGAAATTTAAAAATTCTAATTGTAATATTTATTTCTCAATTTTGAAAATTACTTGTTCATGTTGAAGTTTTATAAAGCATAGCACCACCCTTCGTGCAAGCACCCTTCGTGAAGAAGAACTGGCAGGAAACTACACGGGTATCATTTTTCAAAATAAATGAACAATAGCACTTATGTTCATTCCGAATAACTGTCCTCTGCACCTATTAGCTCGACAAGACTCCGTTTACGGCTAGTCTATAGGTATAAACAATCCAAACGACGAACATCCTCAGACAGCACCCATTCACAGACATGGCGCAGGAGCCAGCCATCGCTCTCCTCAACCATATTAGAGGGAAAAGAGCGACCCGTCACCCCAATTACTCAAGTTTTTCTGTTGGTCGATTTATTCCTCGCTTAGCTTTGGCGGATAGGTAGTTTATTATACAAGTCTTCAATACCGCCATGGCTCTGAAATGCTATTCACAAAATATTATAAATGGCAATTATAAAGTAACGACCCACAATTTTTTTGATCTATCGTCATAGTGTGTGACTGTAGACGAAAATAGTAATGTTACCATATCCAGGTATACCTTAAAATTATTGACATTAGAAACGAATTTTAAGATTCACAGTTACTGAACTCATGCATCATTTATTTATTTATTTATTAATTCATCGGACTTGGAATCATCAGTCGGGTACCATTTCAATAATATTTGTCCACTAGGCGAAATTGATCATAATGTACAAATGACTTTGCACAGTACTCACAGGAGAGTGGCTGATTGCTACCAAGTGGTCACGACCGACTTCGGGGCCACTGCACAAATGCGATCGACGCCGATAGCCGACACAACACCACATATCGACAGAATCAAAATGATTAATTGATAAATCACAAAGTAACCAAGCATAGGTACAGCTGTGCAGCTGGATAACTAACATGATTTACTATCTCTAATCTTGTACTGGTTATCTTGGATCTTAATTTTTTTAACGCTTTGTAATTGGTACGATTGTGTTTGTTTTAAGATAAGAACGGAGCAACCGAACGGTAGAAAGTCCTTTTATATTCAGAATCTATGACAACGACGAGAGATTGCTTATTAGATTTTCCCAAATGTATATGCCTCGGGAACTGTTATTTTTCTCTGGACAGGTACGCTTTGTCCTAACACATGACAACGTATATGCAAGATATTGTAGTTCGGTATAATACAAAAATACTAAATTTCGCATTTCTAACAATAGATGTGGACATCAAAGTAAAAAACGTACAATCACTTATTTTAAAGCTATGGTAGCCTGGTTATTTTGCGTACATTCTAATCAACCAATTCTATTTACGAGGTCTTAATACTAAACACCCGCATTTTCGAGCTGTTAGCATAACCATGGACTAATTCCAGAATAAGTATTTGTTTATTGATAAAAATTGAGTATTCCTTAAAACGATTTGTAAATAAAACATATTT
Source organism: Marasmarcha lunaedactyla (assembly GCA_923062675.1). Lineage (NCBI taxonomy): Eukaryota > Metazoa > Arthropoda > Insecta > Lepidoptera > Pterophoridae > Marasmarcha > Marasmarcha lunaedactyla. Next base: position 5,549,696 of record OV281342.1, on the reverse strand, counting down.
TATTTTAGACCTAAACCGTATGAATCTGGTAAAAAGAAATCATTACTTAGATATGCGTATGGCGTATACTCGTTTATGAATATAAAACACATAAAGAAACTGTTTGATTTAGAATTAAAGATATTAAAAACAATATGTTTATCGGCAAAAATAGACATAGTGAAAAAACATAACTTAGAAATTTTTTCAAAGGACTAACCGTGGCGGACAAATCCCGACACTCTTAGTTAGGTGAAACTGATATTTCGCCAGTGGGATTATTAAGGCTGTTTTAAGTGAATTATGTTACAAATATCTACTACTATATAATATGTACAATTATTATATATCTGTGTATATGCTACAGTAAACGTGAAATTAAAAAGAAATGTTGAATCAACAAACTATCACAAATCCACGAGCAAAGAGTTCAATAAAAATCGGTTGTATAAGCACCCTTTTTTAATTTTATGTGATTGCATATTATTCGTGTATATTCAATCATTTTAAAGAGAGAATATTTCTTTACCAAGAAGATAACAAAATCTTTTATCTTAAGAAAATACTTTTGTATTTTTCCCTACTTTGTATTCCTTCACTGTGTTACTGATAGCGAAGTACAATTTGTTTGATAATAAATAATGAAACATCTTCTATCAAGACGTATTACTTGATAATAAATCAATTAAGTATTATAAATAATATTTTCAGATTTTTTTTTAAATTGTTACCAAAAACACAGTTACTTAAATCATTAAACGCAGTGATTTTGAGTTTAACCCTAAATTCTCACTAAAAACGGTGCCATGAAAGATATAAATAGCGTTAAATAACTAAAATATTAAATTTATACATAGAGTTCCGAACTATTTATTCTTTCAATCATGCACATCTGCACTAGCTATTCCCACGACAGCTTTAATATTCCCACTGCAACAACACTCTCACCCAACTAAGGGGTGGTTTCAGGCAATTTATATTTCACCACGCTGGCCTACTGCGGGTTGGCAAATTTAACACGTAACTTGGAAATAATTATAAGAGGAAATAAGATTATCACGATGTTTTCCTACAATGTCAGAGCAGTCGACTTGATGTAGTTGTAAAAACTTAGTAAACATGGCCGTCACCTGGACCTGCACAATGAGAAGCCAGCGTCTTGACCACCGTGCCACTGATGCTCCCAGTGTCGTGTATCTATTACGATACAATTTTGATTTATCTCATGTTTACGCAATAAATAAAAATAATCTAAATAGAACAGATGTTTGTTCTGTACTTCTAATTCAAACATTGCTCCACGCCATAAGGACCGTTTCGCGGGCATCTTAATGTTCTATTTGTCAAGTTTACGCATCCATTAGCACACAAGCTTTGCTGTCAGTGTTGCAATCATCGCACATCCAATATTGTTCGAGTCTGTGGGCTTGTACGCCGTTACTCCTACAAAGCCTGCGTGGTCTGGCATGTCTGGTTCATTATAAACTTGTAATGTAAATTATAAATTTTTTTGTCCTTGCGAAATTGATGTGACATTTAGTTTATCAAATCGGATGGTATTTGCAGTCGGATTTTTCATGGTCTTACTTTGCGTTTACTCGTTTACTATTGTTGTGTAAGGTTCCCTCTAGTATCAGAGATGGTCAAGCTCATTTTTGCTCATAAGATACTTTTTGGTATCAGTAAAGCAACATTGTAAGCGAATGTTGTTTATTGACAAATTAATTTTCTTGCTTTTAACTAATACAGCTCATTTAATTCATGAAACTAATTTTGTTTAGATTTATATATTTTTATTGTAAATATCAGTTAAAAAAAACAGCACAAAAATATTTCAAAATGAATAAAATATGACATCAATAATCGATGCGATAGCTACTGCTGGTAGGTAACCTTAGCAAAATTGTACGAAATATTTGCTTTTCTGAGTCAGCTCATATATTACAATATCTCATGTATACAGAGCAAACAATCCAGCCCCACTTGAATATAACAAAAACTAGTTTTTAACAGTTCAACAGTTCCCTCAAGGCACTATCTACCTTGCATCAAAAAACAATAGATGCGATGATCTACATCACGCGCGCGCCAGTGACATTGACAGCTGTCGTCGTCGTGTCGGCGACTGTCACACGCGTATTGTACCATACATTATGCCGTGGATGTGCGATCGACAGATCACTCGCCTTGCGCAAGAGCATTGCCGCTTGATCTGCGTGACAAATTACACACCTGCTGCATTACCTATTTGTGGGTATTGTGCTTCTATGCCAATGAAAACTGCTGGTAAACGACATATCGCATGTTAGTAAATTACACAGACAACGGGTAGTGTAGTAACAATCGCAGTTTTATTGAAGTTCCTCAGTTGAAGGAATGTGACGATGAAAAGAGGAGCCTTAGAATGTGAAATCGTACAAGATAAACAGCAATCCGATATTATATTATAATATAGTAACCCGAGAAAGCCACACAGCAGAATGGTTATAAAATCAATTTAGGCGTAGATGGTTCACAGGCGCGCGTGCGCTTGTAAATATGCAACTTAATTTTGTGTAGCAGCCGTCGTCTTGTCAAATCGTGTTATCGTCATTTTGGTGCGCGTCCAATCAATACGATTTCGCCAAGCACATACATACAGCCACGCGCTCAAATGATTTGAACTATCTATACCTAGTGAAACCTGGTGCACATTAATCTCTTATAAATGCAAAATATTATCTACGTTATCTGTCACTAGTTTATCTGTCAAACATATTAACTCGCGCATTTGCTGTATTTGCGTATTTTCAAAGCTTTTATTATTTAATTTACGAAACAACTAGTAAAATTTGCGTTCAATAACCTTAAAGGAGGATTCTTCTAATGAGGTTTATTAATACTTAACGTGTGATTTGACAGAATGCTCGGGTACTATTGATTCAATGGTTACTTAGCGTTATAATAAAGGACGCAAATTATTTACTCCAAATATTTTCATGCTGCAAGATTAATTCTTAAAATATTTTAAACGCCCTGTCCGTAGGCATAAGGCATTCAAAAGGCATAAGTGAGACAGACCTCATCTGCGTCCGGACCCGTTCGGACGTGTTTGACGGTCGCTCCCGGCTGCCGAGTCACGATTGTTGTCTCACGACTTCTCTCGTAGCAATACTCAAACGCCACTCTCAGATCCGTTCTGCGTCCGGCCCCGCTCGGACGTGTTCGCGGTCGCCCAGCCGTTGAGTCACGATTGTCGTCTCACGACGTCAACTCGTAGCAACACTCATACGCTGTTAGCCTCTGTAGGGCTTACTCTGCGGTCGGTTTCGATCGGCTGCAAGTAAGTCGGTCTCTTGCACAGCAACAACAGAGCTGAGCTTACCGCGGTCGATTAAATTCGATAGTGGTTCGCGAAGCTCGGGCTGTTTTTCTGGCTGCGTACCTGACGCTTGGCGCTTGCTACGTAGTCAGAGACTCGCTCTGCGGCCGGCCCCAGGCCGGTCGTAACGTAGTCAATCCCGCACTCTGTGCACCCCTCGAAGCAAAAACCTCACTTCGGTGAGTGCAGCAACAACAGGGTCGAGCTTACCGCGGTCGATTAAATTCGATAGTGGTTTGCAAGACTCGGGCTGTCTTTCTGGCTGCGTACTCGACGCTTGGCGCCTGTACGTAGTCAGAGACTCGCTCTGCGGCCGGCTCCGGCCGGTCGTAACGTAGTCAATCCCGCACTTTTAGTGCAACCCAACTCCGTCAGGTCTACGGCCGGTTTTTTAGACTCGCGTTTGATCAGGTGGATACTTAACGGTGACAACTAAGCCTGATAGCGTTGCCCCGGTGCGCTTCCAAGGCCCTTCAGGCCAAGGAGAAACCGGCAGACCCGATCCCATTGCACTTGGGCCTTTCCCAGGGTGACGGTACAGTGCTGTCCGAGCTAGGGGCACCACTTCGCGTCGTCCCCAGCCCCCCTACCGCAGGTAGGGAGGTTTAGGTGCTAGGTTTGCTAGGGAACCTAGGCATTCTTATATATTTATATATTTTATATATCGTAGGACCAAGCCCTCCCAATGGACCAGCAAAGCTTGGTAAACTTTGCTAGGTCGTTCGCCCAGGCGCTCGTTGCGTCCGGCGCCAGCATATCGAATGACGTACTAACGCAGGCCTTACAGGCAACTATCGCGTCCCCGGCCCCTCAGGCCTCAACCCCGGCCCCTCAGGCCTCTAACGTCGAGACCCCTCAGGTCTTAAGCTCTCCCGCGTCTCCCGCCTCGTCCGAGATGGACTGCGAATCGGTCGCATCCTCTCACGCGTCGCGTCGTAAGCGTACCGCTCCCGGGAGCGACTCCGAACCCGCGTCTGATACGTCGTCAGATGCCGTCACCCTAACCGGCTCTCCTGAGCCCGCGTTTCAACTCGTCGCCAAGCGCTCCAAGAAGCGCTCTAAGAAAGCTTCGGTATCTTCAATACCCGAGCCCTCCCCGGTGTCTTCAACACCAGCCCCCGCGCCGTTAAAATCGCTCGTAGTAACCGCGTCTCCGTCGGTCACATCGAAGCCAGCGACGCGCTGCGCTCCCGTCCCGCCGAAGCCTCAGCTCCCTCCGCCCGTATTCCTGCGTGAAAAAGCGCGCTGGACCGCGGTCTCCAACTTGTGCAAAGTGCACAAAATTAATTACTTGAAAGCCGCCAACGCTGGCGATACAATCAAAATACAATTAGCAACCGTCGTCGACTTCCGCGAGTTTACCAGGTTACTCAGTTTAAACAAAATCGCGTATCACACCTACGCCCTCCCGGAGGAGCGTAAGATCCGCGCAGTATTACGGGGCGTCCCGTTCGAACTCAGCAACGATGATATTCTCGATGACCTTAAGTCTCAGGGTTTCCCGGTCACAGCAGTGCACAAGATGCACTCCAACCGTGGTAGGCAATTTCCGTTAGCGCTAGTAATCCTGTCCAATACCCCTGACTCGAAGGAGATTTTCAAAGAGGCTCGCACAATCTGCGGACTCTCGAACATCTCCGTCGAGCGTCCCAACCCCCGTGGTCACCCTGGGCAGTGCCACCGCTGCCAGCTATATGGCCACGCAGCGGCTAACTGTTCAGCTCCCCCCAGGTGCGTAAAGTGCCTGGTTCCTCACTTCACAAAGGAGTGCACTCGCACTCCCGAATCCACTTCCCCCCCTGCCTGTGTGCTGTGCGGCCAGTCCGGCCACACAGCAAACTACAGAGGTTGCCCGCGCGCTCCGCGCTCCACCACCAAGAGGGTCGCGCCTAAACCGGCGCCGCCACTCACTCCTGCCAACTTCCCGCCGCTGCGCAACCGGGGTCCCCCGGAAGCAAAGTTCCCCTCAGTCGTCGTTGGCTGAGGACATGAAGACCGTGTTCGACGTCATCCAAAACGTCGACATTAACGAAATCTCCGTACTCGCACGCAAACTGCGAGCCGCCCGCTCTCCTCAAGAGCGTTTATTCGCGTTAGCCGAGCATCACTCGCTCCTAAGTTCATTGTAAATTCTTTTATTTTTATAAATTTTAAATAAATAAATTTTAATGTCTAGACCCGCGAATCTCGCGTCCAGTCGTATTAAACCTAAGGGCTTATCCCTAGTATCTTTTAACGCTCGCAGCCTTAGCTCTAACCTTCCCGAGATTAAACTGTTCCTTCAGAACAACGAACCAGATCTTTTTCTTCTCCAGGAGACATGGCTCACTCCTAATCGCTCCAGGGGATTCGCGATTCCCAAGTACGCGTTTACACGTAACGATAGGCCTAACTGCGACGGTTTCGGCGGCACTGCTATCTACTACAAAAGAGGATTCCATTGCTGTCCTCTCCCTACCCCTCCTCTCCTTAACATGGAAGCCACCGTGTGTAGATTGGCTATGACTGGTCATCCGACCATCATCATAGCTTCAGTCTACATACCTTGTGGCACCAAACCTATCCGCAGCGACTTTGACACCATTCTCGCCCTCGGCCGTTCAGTCATTATGTTCGGAGACTTTAACTCCAAACATACTGACTGGACGTGCCTATCAACCAACCAAAGCGGTATAGCTCTCCTCGACATCACCAACTTACTCGACTTAGACGTCGTCTCCCCTATCACTCCCACTCACTATCCCGACAACCCGAACCACTCTCCTGACATCCTCGATTTTGCAATCGTCAAGCATATCAACCTCGACCTCAGGTCTATCGAACCGCTCGATGACCTAGGTTCTGACCACCGCCCCGTCTCCCTCGTGCTAGGACCGCCTAACGTTAACGTCACTTCTCCTAAGACCTTTACCGACTGGAAAGGTTTTAAAAACACGATAGTTTCTGCCTTAGAGGCCCCAAACTCTCCGCTCGCGATCTCGCCCGATCAATTAGATAGCCCGGATAAAATAGATTCGTTAGTAAATTCTCTCACTGATGCTATCAACTCAGCCATCAGTGTAAACGAAAAGGTTGCTAAGAAAGGCAAACCCACGCTTCCCTTAGCCATTAGCAATCTTATTAAAGCTAAGAACGCGGCTCTCCGGAGAGCCAAGAAATATCCCACGCCCGCCTATAGAACAGCTGCGAATCAGCTGCAACGTAAAGTTAGATCTCGCCTCGCGGAACTCCGAGACGCCCAGATGAACGATCTCATGGCAAATATCTCCCCGTCCCACCAAGCGTATTATCGAATGGCCCGAGCCCTACGCGTAGACGCCGCCTCTCACGTCCCTCCTCTCACTCGTCCCGATGGCTCTATCGCCTTCGAAGACGAAGAGAAAGCCGAATGCTTCGCTGACAGCGTTGCGTCTCAATGCTCGCCCAGCACGCAACCCGCGAATCCCAACCACATCAAAGCGGTGGAGGCCGACGTCCTCCGTAGAAACTCTCTCCCCATCACCGACGACCCTGTCACAGTCTCTAATGATGAAATCTCGCTTCACATCAAAAGTCAAAAGTCCAGAAAGGCTCCGGGTGCGGATGGTATTTCTAACCACGCACTTAAGCACCTGCCTCAACAGGTGCTTACCTTGCTAGCTGTCATTTTCAATGCCTGCTTCGACCTTAGCTACTTTCCAAAAGCTTGGAAAGAAGCGACAGTCATAGGCATACCCAAGCCGGGTAAACCTCTTAATGTTCCGGCTAATCACAGACCCATCAGCCTCCTCAAGGCAATGTCTAAACTTCTCGAGAGAGTCATACTCTCTCGAATGCGGAACCATCTGTTTCCAACGGACGGCGATCCTCTCATAATTCCCCACCAGTTCGGCTTTCGCGCTAAGCACTCCTGCCCTCAGCAAGTCCATCGAATCGTCGAGTACATACTCGACGGCTTCTATCCGAAACGAAAGAAAACGATCGCAGTTTTCTTCGACGTAGCCAAGGCTTTCGACAAAGTCTGGCACAGCGGTCTCGTTTATAAACTCTATAAAATAGGCTTACCGGCTCGCCTAGTTAGGATAATCGCGTCGTTTCTCAAAGACCGCACGTTTCGTTTCAAACATGAAGGCACGCTCTCCGCGCCTCGTCCCATAAAGGCTGGAGTCCCTCAAGGCTCAGTCCTCGCCCCTCTTTTGTATACCGTATACACTAACGACATTCCCATCCCAGCTAAAATCGTCGAACTCGCTCTCTTTGCCGACGACACTGCCCTTTACACCAAAGGCCGCAGAGCCTCGGGTCTCGTCACCAGACTTCAAAAGGCTATTAACACCCTCGGTGCTTGGTTCAAAAAATGGCGCATCGATGTGAACCCAGAGAAGAGCTCTGCGGTTTACTTCGACTACAGACGCAGTCGTATCCCCAACAATCTCCAATTGAGAATGCAAGGCACTCCCATCCCCTGGAAGCGCAGTACTAAATATTTAGGCGTCACATTAGACCAGACGCTTTCATTCAATCCTCACGTCGATAGAGTAACGAAACTCGCACGTTTTTACCTAGGCCGGCTTTACAGTATGTTAGGTAGAAAAAGTAAAATGTCCTTCAGAAACAAACGAACGCTTTATAAGGTCTGCGTTAGACCAGTCATGTCATATGCTTCGCCAGTCTTTGCTCACGCCAAACCCTCCGTCCTGCACAAACTGCAGGTAGTTCAAAACCTCTTCTGCCGCAGGGCCACAAACGCACCTTGGTACGTGCGCAACGCGGACCTGCACAGAGATCTTGAACTGCCTACAGTTCAACAGTATCTGAAAACACTCTCAGAATCGTTCTTCAAACGCGCCGAATCCCATCCCAATCCTCTTGTTCGAAAATCAGTCTCATATACTGCTCCTGTCCTAGATTCGGCATACAAAATCGCTAGACCGAGAAACGTGCACACGAGCGAACCTTCGAAGATAACCGTAGATCTCGAGGCCCTTCAGGCCGCTAATTCTAATTCCAACGTAAATTCTAATTCTAATTAATGCAAATTTAACTTTTCAATTTTTAATGTTTTCATTATTTAATTTTCACTTTTAATGTTTTATTTTACTTTTAATTTTTGAGCACCTTCAGTGCTATGTAAATCCCAGCGGGTGACCCCTTAAGGGCCCCGCTAGCGCGGCCTCTTTCTCCAATTGGCCGTCGCTCCGATGAAGGCTGAGTGGCAAAAATGCACGAGCCGACAGGGGGTTTTTAGTGGGTATGGTTCTGGTAGGCGTCGGGACGAGTCCCACATAACTTCGGAATCGCGCCGGAGTATGCGTCAGAGCATTTTTATCCTCCTGCCCTTCCCGCGGAGGGGAACAAAAAAAAAAAAAAAACATAAGTGAGACGAACAAGACTATTTTTAACAATCATGATATCATTATTATTAAAAATATACATAATATATTTATTTCCCGCCGCTTACTGTCATCTATCTAAAACAAAAGCGGGTTATCTCTAAGGCATGCGTGTGGTATTTACAGTCTCCTCACTTTCTTTACACTCTCCTCACTTTATTAATTTGGGCAAATTATTCAACTGGCAAGCTGCCATTTATAGCTTTTGATGCTCTAAATATAAGTCTTGAAGTAACAACCACGGGAACTGGTTTTGCTACTTTCGATTTAATGACGTGCCAATGAAGCTACATTATATTAAATTAAGAAAGTGAGATGATTTTGGTTTTTCAGATTCGAGATTATAAAATTTAATACTTATAGGTGTGTATTTACAGAACACAACGCAATCTAGATCAATATATAAAGCGAAGAAGCAATAAGTTTGTCTGTTTCTTTATTTGACGGAGCCTAGATCTTTTTTTAATATATGTTGCGTTGCTTCATAGGAATTAGGGGATTGGGGGTGATACTATTCAACTTAGTTAAAACAACTACTACTTATGTATTCATTTTGTCTAATCCGTTACTTGTTATTAAATGTTTAAAAAAATCCAGTTTTCTTCTTACTGTGACTGTTTTTTCTTTCGAAATGGATAGTTTATTGGGCTTTTAAATGTCACCGGACTTTGTAGCTTAGCGCTTACTCCTACATACGATACGCCTCAGGGCACGAGAGGGCGCGTACCTCGGCTTAGGACGTCGTATATTGAAACTACCACTGGTTCGGAAGGGTCATCTACTGCCAAAGAACCAGCAAGAAACTCAGTAGGAATGCTCTCCTCTCCTTACGGTGAATGAAGTACGGTATATCGTATGTATATGTATCAATACGTAATCCAATTATTCTCACATAAACTGATATCAAACCATAAGTTAAAGCTGTAGAAAATATTTGCATTTCGAAACCGTTTGAGACATGTACAAACAAAGGTTTTAGTTATTGACTGCTGGGAACTGGACAACAATGGGAACATAACTTCCATCCGTAACATCGGACACATCACCAAACGAAAGTAAAACATACGTAAGTGGCGTATCTAGAGGTAGTTCACTATTCCACTTTCGAAGTAAAAGCTTTTCTAGATATCGCCGGCCTTTGCCGCTTCGCCGTCGGATCAAATAATATCTTTATTGCACCATTACGAGCTTCTTGAAATTCAGACAGAGTTTCACCCGTATTTTTAAATATTTATTAACCGAGGTTTCCGTGGAAGAAGTCTCGAGTAAACGTTTAAGAATACCTACGGTACAGTGACGTCGTTTGATAAGAGTACCGTCCACACTTAGAGTCGTTAATTAGTTACTTAGATCGTTCCTAAGTATAGATTTTGCTTAACAAATCTACACTCAGCTAGAATATAGATGAGTACAAATTTTCTAAGCGACTTCTATACTTAGGAGCGACTTAAATTACTAATTTATGTCTGATTCTGAACTAATTTTAAAACTGTTTTGATATCGCGTAGTGTATGTCGTTTCGATAATTAACACAGACCTTGCGAAAATGTCTGTTTTTACAAGTAGGTTTCTTTCCCGACAATTGTAGCAAATTTGTTAGAGTCGTTTTAACCTCATCCGCTTCTAGTAGTAGACGCGGATATAGGCTCAAGTTCAGTTAGCTAAGTGACTTTTTCAATTTTTAAACTACTTGATAAGCACTCATTAAATCAATTTATAACACAAAAGACTAACGTAATTTTTTTAGTTTAATCTTGTGGTTTGCTGAGCGTCCAGCGACCATGGAACACTGTTGTACTTACAGCTAATAAACAGCGCCCAATAAAGTCACATTTAATAAACCAATGAAGGAACTGTATCTAAACGACGGCTTCAACCAATACAGCCCTTCAAGTTGGCTTATTTATATCATCGTCATATTAATGTTTAACTCTACATTACGTATTTGTGTAATATTTTATGTAACGTATTTATCGATATTTATTACTATAGGTATAACTATAGGTACCTACATATTTTTATTTATATTCATAGTTTTAATGCTATTTAAACTACTGCTGCTTACACATACTTCTTTATCTACTACATATAGGTTGGCTGGTAGAGAATGCCATATGACATTAAGCCCTCCTGTACATTGTAATTTGAACGAAGTTTAAATAAATTAATAAAACCTGGAGTAAACATACTTGTTTACTATGAATGAACTATTTTACACTATTCTATTTAAATTTTAAGTAAAAGTTGTACTCACAGTGAGTGATAGGTAATTGAACCATTAAAGAAAGTGAACAATCTCTTTCGGACTTTGAACCCGAGTCGGCGCGTTTATGCAGAACGCAGCGCAAGCAAAGGTTCACGAGCTGTGTTGTGTAGCAACGAAATGAATAGACAATCGTTAAGTACATTTGGAGTTTAGCATTTGTGAGCTTCAATTATCAAAAATAATCTTTAATTCTGACGTAATAAAAACCGAATCACCCTTTTGACGAAAACTGCAAACATTCATACGGTAAAGTCAAACTTTAATATTGGTTGATTTTGACACATAGTGTTTAGCGGTAGTAAACTTATGACATCTTATTGGTAATAGAGTTTCTTTTGTTCAGATCTAGTGTATGGTGGTACTACAGGCCTTTCTATTTTGAACGCCGTACTAATTACGTCCCGGGGTTAACGCGGGATCCAGCCATCGCCGTCCTCAACCATATTAGAGGGAAGTGAGCGACCCGTCACCCGCCGCTACCGTAAGAACCACTATTACGTGGTTGTGTTGGGAAGAGTCTGTGCAGTTACTGGAACAAAGATCCTATAGAACGCATTATTAGTCGACATAAAAATCACAATTACTATTTATAAATAAAACACCCACGACTAATGGTGTTCATGGGTGGGGATGCCGCTTACCAACCTGTGGGTCGCCAGCTCGTTTGCCGGCTTTGAAAATAGAAAATAAAACTTTTTAAATAAATAAAACGCCATCTTTGGAAAGAAAATGTACTAAAATAATGAAACGTATAAAAACTAGAAGTTCAAGTAAGGTATTACATGAGTTGAGCCAGTTTTCTTTAATTGAGTATTTTTTCACCGTGTGGGCTTGGCACCGACTTAAAATTGGTTACATTTATGGAATAGCTAGCCTATTGGAGATTAGTTCAATGTAATTGGAGATTAGACTAACGTACGACGAATAGCAAACTAATGTGTCGATCGAACACATATAATATAATAATATTTTACTGGTCACCAAAAATGCAGAAAGAATAAAAAACATACAAGACGATTCAAAAACGGCTTCACTTAGACCAGCTGAAAGACTCTTCGCGCTTTTGTGTAATATAAGAAATCCTGTCTTAACATAACCTATCTCGTGTGTAGTTTACAGGTACATTAGGCTCACTTTTATTTCTGAAATCGAAAAAGAAATGTGTTCCAGGAAAAAGCATTTTAGGGATACAGTCATTTTGTCAGTCATCTAATGGATGCGTGAGGATTCCATTCACCTGGATCAACCGTGAGTGCATAATCATAATCACAATAACATTATTAAAAAATTCAAACATTTATTTCTCAACATTGACAATTACTTGTTCTTATTGACGTCAAATAAAGCATGATTCTACCACCAGTTCGGAAAAACCTTCGTGAAGAAGAACTGCCAAGAAACTTCACGGTTATATATTTTTTTCATAATAAATTTACAGTGTCCCTTATGTCTATACAAAATTATTCTTATCTGTATCTGTTAGCTCGGCATGTCTTCCTAGTCCATCTATCCAAAAGACGAATCAAAACGGCACCCGTTCACAAGTTCATGCGGGATCCAGCCACCGCCCTTTTCAACTATATATTTTAATCTTTCTTACTTGGTCTTCCACTGTATAATCTCTATATAGTCTCTTTTTTTTTCCAAATGTACCTACGTTTTCATTTGAGATTTGTGGTTAGATTTATTTCATAGTTTTTATCTATTATTATAATTATATACATTAAAAAAATACTTTTTCTGTATTGTGTAAAGTTAGCTTTGGGTGTTACTTATGCTGTATAGTTTGTAATATGTGATAACATGTAATGGTGTCTTGTCGCTTGTATAGACTTATATTTTATTTACTATTGTACACTGTTTGTTATCCAAGGAAAATACTGAAAAAAACTGTCAATTTAACGTAACCGAAATGAAATTCCCGAGGATGAAGCGAAGTGGTAGGAATTCAGACTTGACCTCAATACAGTAATATAGCACCTAAGTTAAATGAAAAAGCTCTGCTCACTTCGGTCAAAAAATTTATTTCCAGGAATAAAAATGTAACATTGATGTAACAGTACATCTCGCAGTAGATCAATGATCGTACGAGTGCGGTGCGCCGGCGCAGGTTGGCCTTGACTCTGATCACTCAACTGGCTGCGACCTGTTCTGCTGATTGTACTTATACGATGTGACACTGAATTTGGAAAACGTAATTCAGTTTTATATACGAAATCATTAATCATTAATTGTCAAAGTTTAGAGTAAGTAAGTTATTAACAAAAAAATTAAGTATTATTTTAATTTGGTACTTTTATTTCATTTTATTATAAAATTACATTTTCATGACATTTCATTTACATTACATACAATTATAATAAAAAAGTTCAAATAATAATGATGACGCTTCATTTTTATGCATTATTGACATTTAAACCAGTCGTTCTAGTGGTTTCATAATTATCATAAAACACTTTTGACTATCGTGATTGCCAAAACCGTAAATCTCAATGTACAGTTAATTTGTGTGTATTAATTAATGCAGTTAATTGATTGATTACACGTATGGGTTTCTTGTAATTGCTGCGTTTGATCTTGCAATGAGAGGAATAACGAACGCACAGACGGCGTGGAGCCAACTATGTTGCAACTAACAGGCTGACTCTACTGGAGTTAGTTTACACATTTTGTTATCAGAATACAAACTACTTAATAGGGTTTTCAATTGAAGAATTTGATTATAATAATATTTTCTACGTTAATACATTATTTAATTTATCATCAACACATTGACTTTTATGTCGTTAATACTTGAATCTTAATAACAGGAAGCTAAGACAATGGCACAAGGAAACTGAAAATAGCATCCTACGCTTGAGTTTTTTTTTATATAGAGTGAAGTGGCCGAATTACTGGCTGAATTGCAATTCATAAACAAAGCGTAAGCGTAAGGTACATTTTTATCAGCACATGTTGAAGTTGTGATCGGTAATCCATAACGAGCTTTAAACGAATGTTATTAAGATTTCATAATTATGTTGATTATTTTATCATCTCAGACAAAAGAATTCTATTGCAGGCCCCCCTTATACCTCTAGAAACGCAATACTTTAAATTGTATTAACTAGACAGTGCCGCAACTCAACGTCGAATTATAGTTAATATTACGTAGAAGTCTGTACAGAAAAACTATTGAGCCGACTAGAACGGTCGGTTAGGTCCCACGCTTTCTGAAAAATTGTTTCACCGTTTCGATCAAAATAATGATTGTCTAGTATATTTCAAAAGATAATTACATATTGTTTTAATATTGAGGCATAACACACTTTGCTCGAAAATAAAATGTTAATTAAAACAATACCTGTTTTGCATATGACCTATAGAACAAATTGCCTTAATCTCTACATCTGACAAATTTCATACTGACCCCGTATGTCTTACACATAATATCTGGTCAGCCATTGCTACGGAGAAAATGCCCTTTTTGTACCTACTCGTACTGGATTATTTTGATATCTGGCCGTGACATTTTTTCACTCATTTCGCAAACAACAAAAACCAGTAAAGATTAAAAACGGACGGAGTTACTCTTGTTAACCCTTTGGACCGATTTCGTCAGTTAAAGATTGATGGAAGCGTGCTATCTTATTAGTGGAGTTAAATGTCGATTTAGTGAATTCTGTTTTGTCTGCGGTTAATTAAAGCATGCTAGAAACGTTTGTTGAAAAAGTAAATTATATAAGTTTTTACAATATATGTTTTGATTCTATATGAGCAAACTTCAGTACTAATATTTTTGTTATAAAAAAGTATTCGGTCTTTGTAAGGTCCAACGTATTTATTTTTAGGCTGTTAACCTAATAGATAGTTCCTCCTGTTCTGAAGGTCTCTTACCGACTGCCCTTTAAGCAATAAGTCCTGTGTGATCCGCAATGGCATCACTACTCTGCTAGCGTCTCCCACCTCGACTTCCTCCGAGGATGCGAATGACTTTATTTGGTAATCAGCTTTGAATTGATTCATTTAGTTTATTTTCACTTTGTTCGACTGTCGTGAAATGGCCTAAAGTGATCGAGATAGAAGCCCCAAAGATGTTTCCTTTTTTTTTTGGTTATTAATGCACAAAAATTCGTAAAATAGTACAAAAAAATTAATGTCGAATATGATGTAACATACATTTTAAATTATTAAAGCAGTGAACTTTTAACTTATAAGCTCTAAGTAATAAGTGGCTGCTATTTAAAGTTATCTTGGAGCATGTGTCAGATACATAATTCATACCGTTCTAATTCTCTCACAGTATGTTAGCTTTTAAAGCAGTTTCATTTTGATTTACCTTTGAAATGACTTTGTATCTCGTAACGAGGTTTCGACGAAAACATATCTATAATAAATAGCTCAATTAGCGAAATTGGCGGTCGGTACCTTGGATATTATGATTTAATTTCGCGTTTTGCTTAATCGACATTTTTTATTATATATTCTGTTAAGATTATTTTAAGTATTCTGTATAAATAGTGGATCTTCGGTTGTTTTGTAAGATGCCGAAAAATTTATGGATTTTAAAATTAGTATTAATACAAATTTCAAGTGTAATTTGGCTAATTTTACTTCTTAATTCTTAGTGTAACTTTGAATTCTTATGATTCTAAAACGATGTATAAGCAAATGCAGAGCATACAGAAATGTATGTTTGTGTTATGACATTCATAGTTCAACATAATCATTTTATTCTGAAGGGGTATAAATAATTGATTAAAACAGTCGTATAAGCCCAGGAATCTTCGTGACAACTAAGCTTCTTCACTACCAGTCTACAGGTATATTTCAAAAGGAATTACGTTAAACGTAATTGAATTTTGAAAAGTATTCTAAAGTTGGAATTCTTATCATATTTTTTGTTTTGGATAAGCAATCGTATGTTATGCTTATTTTAATACCACAATGCGCCGATGTATTTGTACAGGTTGATACGTTTTTGCATAATCTAACCAAAAATATGTAACCACTGTTTGCCTACTATGATGAATATAATTTTATACATATTTTTTTAGCTTTAATACAGTACTTCCAGATATTTTATGCGATTGGACTTGATTTTTTCTAAAAGGCTAGAATTCCGTAGGTTTAGCTCTTCCATTGAAGAAAGGATCTATTTAATTCAGGGTTAGTTTAGCGTTGTGTACAGCGAGCTCATTTACATATCTCGTGAAAAAGGGTAATCTGTCTAGAGTGTTTCAGGCTCTTACAATTTGTTAACATTTCTACCCTTTAATACTGCCACTGACTTGAAGGTCGCTGGAGGCAAATTGGAGTAATTCGATATGCAAATATATTTTAACTATGTTGTCAACACAAATAAATAAAAAACAGTATCTTTATTACCAGAACATGTCTCTCGGTTTATAGAAATGCGACAAAAAAATTAAATTAAAAATGGTAACAATAATAATTATTCCATTTTCGTACTTTTCGTAGCTCATCTTTTGTATATATTTAGTAGTTACAGTGTTTTTCGGTAGTAAACAAAGAAACTCTCATAAAACCATCGTATCTAAATCCTTTCCAGACGAATTCAACGAATAATATCACAACTGTCGGTAAGTTCAGGTGTAAAGGTGAGTGCACATGACATAATGGCGTGAGCCCGCCGTGGCGCGCACTTGACCCACTTGCGACCGGCCCGACAGGCCAGCGCAGCCCCGGGGCTCCGCCGACCACTTCCTACTACTTTGAAACGCCGGCTCCCGCATTATGTGTTGACTAGGTGAACTAGATCTCAAGAAAGTGTTTCCGGGCGGAGTGTTTCCTTATTTAGGTCTGACTCTCGATTTACTGATTACAAAAATGCTATTAATTCTTTCTATCTAAATGATCGTTGATACCAAATTTTGTGATGAAGTTTGTATTCAAAATAGTTTTTACTCACGCTCCTTCATGTAAGATATCTTGTTGTACGTCTATGAACAGTCGAGAGATTTGGTGAGAGCGCATATTTGCTTAGGAATCCTCTGTAGGATTTGTAGGTTAGGAATTCCCTAGTATGTGCAGCGCCTACAAAAGACCGAGCAACGTGCAAACGATTTTGGCCCTTAGTGCGAGCCGAGTGTACCTCAAATTCAAATTCAAATTCAAATATTTATTTCTCAACATTGACAATTACTTGTTCTTATTGACGTCAAATGAAACATGATTCTACCACCAGTTCGAAAAAAAACCTTCGTGAAGAAGAACTGGCAAGAAACTTCACGGGTATATTTTTTTTTTCAAAATAAATTTACAGAGTCTCTTTATGTCTATACAAAATTATTCTTTTCTGCATCTGTTAGCTCGGCAAGTCTCCCTCCCCCCAAGTATCCAAACGACGAACCCCCTCAAACGGCACCCGTTCACGAGTTAACGCGGGATCCAGCCATCGCCCTCCTCAACCATATTAGAGGGAAGTGAACGACCCGTCACCCGACGCTACCATAAGAAGACGTACTTTAGTGACAATGACGCTTTAGATATTCATCGGGACGAAGAACTCATCGCACAAACAGACACATTACACATGCTTTGTTACAAATACTAGTACAATCCTGTTAATGAGGGGATTATACCCAAGGGCTTTTATCATCCAAATAATCGGATAGTTTATAATATGCTCTAGCACACAACTTCTCCTTTATAGTTTCTTTGAATTTGTCAGTAGGAAGACCTTGGATATCCTCAGGAACCTTATTATAAAAGCGTATACATTGACCCATGAATGAGTTAGTGACTTTATGAAGCCTGCTATTATGAGCTGCCAGCATATTTCTTCCTCTTGTGTTAACATTGTGCAGATCTTTTTTTCTTTTGAACAAGGTTATGTTCTTTTTAACATACATTAAATTTTCTAAAATATATTGTGAATGGAAGGTAAGAATATTTATTTCCTTAAATTTACTTCTAAGTGACACCCTTGGACCGAGCTGATAGATTGCGCGAACAGCCCTTTTCTGCAGAATAAATCCTATCCTATATATATATATAACCTATCAATTCAATACCTACAATACTGTCTATGGTTAACACATTTAAAAATGAATATTATAATTTGTTTCATTTTATAATACTTACAACATTTTAAAACCTTGAAAAATAAAAGACATATCTAATTACGTACGACTAGTTTAAAAGAATTTTGGTAACAATTCATTTTTCCAACTCTTAGGCTTTGCAGGTTGAACATATTTTACAAATAAAGAAGTGATAAATAAATACTGATAGTTTTTTTTTAAGGAAACACAATCGTTTGTTCAATAAAATATTAATAAAAAATATTCAATCGCATTTAATTGGCGTGGCGTCAATAAACACATTAAGTAGTTTTTAAAATAAACTGATCACGAGTATAAGGAAATAATAATGTTCGGAGTAAATATACTAACAAATAAACCTAAAAAATATAGAAACAGAAAACCACATCAAAAATACTATTTCAGACTGCAATGCAATTTATTAAAAGATAAATTGTAAAGTTTTTTACCTATTCACCATTATTGACTAAGTTATTTTGCAAAGAGTTATTTGACGCACTGATCCATTCGAAAATGAACATAAAAGCAATTTTTTCCTTCCAGGTACAAGTATACTACTTTTCTCAGTTTTTTCTCAGTTTAAATAATCCAAAATAAATGCAACGGAACGAACCAAAACATGCGTTTCCCCTAGGCTTAATTATATAGAACATAATTCCTTGCTAAATTTTGACCTCAACAAGTTCCAAGCCTCCATAAAATCATAAATTATAAAATAAATAGACCATACAGCACACAATCGCTTAAATTACCATAGTCACCCACCCTGTGAGCTCGTACGTGCGCGTGCGCCGAATCAATAGATCATTTAGGTGTATCCATATATCGATCGATTATGATTAGATCCAAGTCATCAATCAGTTATTGATAATTACAATAATTTGTGTGCAGCACAATGCTACAATAGACTTGTTACCTTGTATGAACATTCCGTATAACCCGTTGCAGATGAATTAAAATCATTGATCCGACAATCGCTAGGAAAATTGGATTGAAGGTAATTTTTGAAGAATAATCATAAATGCTTCCCTTGTCTATTATGGATCTGTAGTGAATCCTATATTTCTATTCTATCTTCATGAAAATCACTTTTGCTTGCAGTATTTATATATTTAAAGTGCTAAAGAAGAGATTTCCTTTAATATATTTCCTTACATCGTCCTCCTTCATCTAAGATCACATAAATTTCGTATTGTAAATAGAGCTTTAGAAAATGTAAAGAAAACTTATATTATAAATATTCAATGTTTTGCTGATATCTGGTCAGACAAAAGCATCAAAAAAAATAACCTTTCAAAGGTCCAAGTTTTAAAAGTATCTTAACCCCTGGGAAAGCGTGTTGTACGTAACTAAAAGTTTTAATCGGCAATAGATCAAGGTCAACTCACAGTGTTACAACTGCAATAAAGATCTAGTAAAGATCTTGATTATAACTGTTTAGAGTTAGTGTTTAAGCTTTGAAAGTGTTGAACCACTTTTAATACTTATTTCTTTATTAGAAAGCTACGTAGTTCAGATGAAACATGGGCTATTTTGAAAAAAAAATCTAGTGGCCGGAGCTACGCGGATGAGACTGCCTGTGATAGCCTGTGTGATATGATAGATGTGCCTGTGTTAGTCTTTGTAACTGTATAAAGTAAATAATGTTAATATAAAATATACATATATGTCCTTGTGACATTTCTAAATCAATATTTTACCCTGCATAAGATATATTCTATTTTTGTAAAACATATATCTGTTCGGTTTTAAAATTTAGTCCAATTTTAAACAAACAAAAGCTTTATCTTTATAGTTTATATATCACTTAATTATTTACTAACGAAGTGAATGCAATAAGTTCAAGAAAACTAAGTTCAGGTGGCCTGTATGACAATTTACATAGAAATTTGTTATTTACGCAACTGGATCGCGCTCGCTATGTAAAATGCACATTGTGCTTTAAGCTCTCGAGTGTGACATGACATGTGGAATGATAATGTTGTCCAAGCTGCAAGTATTTAGCTCAACTGCACTTTACAAGCAAAAGTGCACGTACATAGTTTCAATTCTAATAAGAAAACTTATGCATAGAAAAATATATTTAACAGTTAAATTAAAAGATATTGTAGTTGTAGAATTTGATTAACTAAAAGTTTTCTAAAGTGAATTCTCTCACGTCTCTCTATCCTGCCTGAGTGAATCTGTCTTTCGCCGACATCTTCACTTTTTCTCAGATGAGGTGCTATGAAAGACAATCGCACCCAAAACTATACTTCAAGAAGCACCTTTAGTTCACTTACTCATTCATGAATTTGGCTAGTTTGACACAAATTACGAAGACACATTATTTTTGTCAATTAATCGAAGAATTAAAGAATTATAAGAACTCATTAGGTACAGTCAGTTTGAAAGTGTAAGCTAGATCTTAATCGTAGCAGATTAGTTTCCACGAAACACTATTAAAAAAAGCACGTGGACAGTTTTGATTTATAATCCTAGCTTGACTTAGCCGTTACAGCACAGTGACCGCAGTCTAATGAGTGCCATTTGCTATCTCTTACGAAACTTTCCGTAACAATCAGACATTAAATTTGAATAATAAAAAGCTTTGAAAACTGGTTCAAAAATGTGATGCATTTTCACATTAATTCAGATAAGAAATAATACCGTCACAATAAATGAATTCTTATTAAATTTTAATCGGACGAGTTGCTGCGTTACTGTATCGCTACGTGATTTTCTCGGTTCCCACTCATATGAACGTAAATCAGCGACTTAATCTGGAGTTTACATAATTTTGAGATAACGCTGCGGTTGGAGTTTAGGTAATTTATTTATCTCCGCGTTATACGTTATGTGGAGTGTGAGTAATTTACTGGAGTCTCGTTGATTTAATACCTGTTGAGTTGGTGAACGGTGTATAATCTCAACATAATACATTTTACAATGCTTTGGTTCCAATTTGGTACGGAACGACTAAAATATATACATAATACCTTTTGAAACTAGGCATAGCGAATAGTTTCTTTTGGATAGCCATATGACAGCCTCTTCTTCATAGTCATGATTTCATTGGCTGCAGACTGTGTTAATTACTTATGTTGAATAATACTGCAAGTTTGTTTATTTCTATTAAGTTCTATTTATTTTTATTAAGCTAAAAAACATTAGGCAGCTTGTTGTGTATCCTGTTGTCCAAATCAGCGCAATAAATAAACTGTACAGCATTCAACTGTGTAGCATTCATATAATCCAAGCTGTCAATCCAACGTTTGAAAGTGGGCAAACATTGAGCTGTCAAAGCTCAGATGGACAAGTAGCGTCCGCACTGCAGCATTAGCAAGTCACAGGGCCGGCGAGCGCGCACGTCGAAGGGCCGTTAAATACCACTCAGTTCACATGTCCATGCACGTCCACTTGTCTCGGCCACATTCGACAGCAAGGGGCTCCAACCTTGATTTTTAATTAAGTCCATTAATGCTGCAGCAATTATCAAGCTTGAAATGAAAATTATTATTTTAATAAATCACACGTGTGATAAGAATTTCTAAAGACATTGATGCAGCATGTGAAGTGTGCTGGAGTACATTTTTAATATGCTTGCTTTTTTGGTATCGGTTATCAAAGTACCATTATAATAATTATAATTGGTAGACATCATTACAGAGAAATTAGATAAAAATAAAAAACGCCTTGGCATCTTCTTGGATCTCAGTAAGGCATTCGATAATGTCTCAGTACGTATCCTCATTTCCAAACTAGAGCAAACTGGGATTAGGGGTCGTGTACTAGATCTCTTTAGCGATTACTTACAAAATCGTAGCCAAATATTCAGAATTGGCTCTTTTTTTTTTAGTTATGAGCAAAGACTTTCTTATGGAGTCCCTCAGGGAAGTATTTAAGGCCCCACGCTCTTTCTCCTGTACATCAACCAACTTTGTCAGCTGTCTCTTAAGGACTCGTACATCATTTCTTATGCTGATGATACAGTCATTCTGGTTTCTGGGTTAGACTGGGTAAGCGTAAAGTGTACTGCAGAAGAAGCACCAAACAAGGTTATGATTTGGCTACATTTAAATCTATTAACCTTAAATTTAAATAAGACTTTCTTTGTTCTTTTCTCGATCTCTCTGAGGACGGCAGCGCCTAATAATTTTCACATAATGGCCCATACGTGCTCATTATTATTTTCGGATAAAGTTTGTGATTGTGATTCGATTGCACGGTCACCAACGGTTAAATATCTGGGTGTACTTTTGGATGAGAGGTTAAACTGGCAACCCCATACTCATCATGTATCATCACGAATAAGGAAAACCCTTCATGTTTTTAGGGCTCTCAGAAGCTGTGCTGACTTCTCCACAGTGAAATGCGTCTATTATGCACTGTGCTAGTCGATTTTTAGCTACTCCACACATACGTTCACACAAAAACACACACACATTTTTTCATATTTACTTGTTTTTTTTTTGTTAATTTACTCGTTTTTTTTTTGGTGAATCTTTATTTTACTTTACTTTTGATCTGCTTATGTCAAGGTATGTTTAAATAACGAGTCAATCTTTTAAAGTGGCGGGAGGGCACTGGCTCCCGAGTCACAGGTCCTCCTGTTTCGGGAGTTCAGGGTTTTTCAAAAATATTATGCAGAAATTTATGTACCTACCAGATTTTTGTCCTAGTTTTAAGTAATTTCTGTAAAATATGGTGACCAATAAACATTATTACCATTATAATATTTATAATATTTTCTAGTCACTCTACACTGGAAGCTCCAGGCTGTTATATTTTGCCACACAGCAAAAAATTAATAATTTAATGTAAAATTTGTTGAATAAATTAAGAAAAAAATTTTTTTTTTAATTTGGTAACCAAATAAAAGAGCAAGCTGCAAAAAAGTTCAATTATCGACATAACGTAAAATAATATCGAAAATAACGTAAAGGTAGAATACTTCGACAAAACCTACAGCTACCTACAGTACACCTTATTGATTCTAAATAAGTAGTTATTCCTAAAATTTATCGATCACATTAGCCCATGAAGAACACTTTGCTATTAATTTATAGCCAATAAGTATCGCCTGTTTATGTTAAAGGTTTAAAATAATTTGAGGTTCGATTAAAATCTATTTATCGACCTCAATTACAGTTATGAGCGTAATAAATGGTTTGGATATATAAATGAGATAAATCGTGCGTGTGTGTGAAAACATTCGAACATCCGGTCCGAGGCCCGGGCGCGCCGCCGCCGTCGCCACACGGCTTGTGCCGTACGTAACCTATACCTGCAGGCGTGATGCACACGTGTGGTACCGTTGCGACGTGCCACAAGTTATAAACAAATCACTGCAGTTTCTAATTCTGATTATTTCTTGTTTACATTTTTATTGTATGGTGGGCGTCTGTTTAGACTAAGGTGCTACCGGCTGATTTACATAGAATCTACTTAAACTAATGAAGCTGCTGGACTTTATTTGTTTGGAAAATTGGACGCTAGATATCATTCGATAGCTGATGAAACAGGAATCAAAAAAAATATGTCGATTGTATAAATCATGCCAAAAGGCTTTTTCAAAAGAAATGTAAAAAGAATATGTCATATATTTATTACAGGTATAACTAGTAAAATATAAGTTAATAAGATTAATACAGAGGCTAATTGTAGATTAATGGAATCTATAGTGAGCCTCTTAATCAATTACTTGGTAGTATGTTTCCTGTGTCGTATAAAAATATATTATGTATCGATAAGTAGCAATTTTCTAAAACCGCTAGTCTCTATTCGCTCACACCACCGGGCAGGGATTGTAGGCGCCCTTGAGTAGTTAGCACACGCCCGCCTCGAACTCTCCACTGTCAACTATGGCCCTTAGCCACTGCACCAATGGGCCCACTGGCCTCATGCACAAACAATCACTCTAATTATTCACTATTAATATATAATAACACGATCGATCATACATTTTCGTTTCAAAATAACATTAAAGAAACGGTGCAATTTTTGACGTAGGGCTTCAATTATATTTCAATAAATCTTGTTTATGACATGCATTGAGAATTATTAATAGATACTATCGAAATAAATATTTGGTGAAGGGTTTACTACTTAAACAAATTTAAACATTAGTTGGGCAATCAAAATATCTCGAAACGTCTTCTCGTGGTGCAAATGGCTGGTTTATATTTTTTGGTCAATTGGCCGAGCATTTTTTTAAAAATGTAAAGACTCCTCAAGCGTAATTTCTTAAATCGTAACTAAGGGCTTAAATTTTTATGTAACAAAAGAAATCTTATACATAATATAGTTTAAAACGTAACCTATTTAAAAAAACTTAATCAGATTTTTGATATGCCAATATTCACTTCATAATATCCATTGTAATGTAAAACATAACATGCACATTGTTGAAATTAAGATAATTCAGTTCTTTGATTCTTTAAATGACGAACTTATAATAAAAATATGTAAACTGCTATGTCTCTAAAAGGCGAGATATTGAATACTAGAGACCCAACCGTTTCATCCCCGCGATTCGTCAGTAGTATCACAGTTTATCGATGACAAACAAACAAATCTTTCCACTGCAAAATAATGGTATATATAACTGTATCATAGTGTAGAAGGCTCAAGTTATTTGTGCCCGCGGTCTTATGTTGAGTTAAGCTTGTATGTGTACATACAACAACTCTGCGTGTGTGACAAAAATGTACTTATTGTATACGCACACTAAAGCGCCGTGAACATGGTTTGACAAGATGATTCCTGTTCCCAAAGGATGAAATTGCTGGAAAAACCTAGCATTTTATAAGATAATTAATTTTGAAGCCAAAATCGTAGAAATCCCCATTACACCAATTTATTTCTTAATATTAAATAAATCAAATATATTTGGAATATGTCACATGCTTTTTATATTGCTATTTTATATATTTTATAAAATATAGGTTAAAAACCTTCAAACATCTTTCAAGCGTCCCATTTTTCCTCAAAACAAGGAAGCGATCAGTCTAGTAATATTTATAAAATAAATTAATTCGTATCTACAGTCTTCTAGCATTTTAAACCTTTTAGAATTATTATCATATTCAAATATCGGTGCGTACAAATGAACGTAATTAAAAGAAATATAGCAACACTGGACATTTCAGTGTCACGGGCGCAGTGACCTCGGCAGCCATCACCCAGGTTTATGACCATCACAAAAATAGACACGTAATCGTAATATGCAAAATAGATTATTGAATTTTATATCCAAATGTGTACATTACAGCTGTTAATCATTGAACTCAATTTATTTCGAGTCGTAAATACACAAAATAAATGCCCCGTTTCCGAAAGAGATTAAAAACGCCATAAGGTCTGTTTCCTGATGTTATTTGTAAGAAAATACGTGTTTTTGTAAACGATCTGTTGGAAATTTTCTAAATTTTATGTGTTTGTACAAGGTTTAGTGTTAGGTTGATGTATTTTTACATACGTGGGCATAATGAAACATTGAATGTCAAGGGCCTTCATTGTATGAAACATTAAAAATGTTTTAGTTTAAAGTGTTGCCTGTTTTTGGTGAATATCTCATCACCTAAACAATCAACCTAGGCAAATCATCAAACTTTTCTAGTTTTGACTACTTGAGGGATGTCCTCAGTGGCAAAGTGGGCTCAAGTGGGCAAAGATAATAAATAAATAGAAACTGCAAATAAAAACATCAAAGCTTCTGTTATGGATACCAAAACAAAGATACAAAAATTAAAAGATTGTCGCTGAAAATAATAGAAATATATGTTTTTCACACTTTTCGTAACTTTCGATAGCAAAATCAATCATCTCCCAGCCGCAGCACCGCGGTATCAAACACATAGACCATTGATTGAAACATTAATTGACAATAATATAAGTTTATTTAATGCTCAGCGATAATCACTGATCTAATAAACTTATAGTTATAAATATTTACTCAATTTTAACTCAAAGAACATTTCTTACTAAGTCAGGCTTTACATATAAATCTAGGTCGATCGTTATTACTACAAGCTAATCTCGCTAACACAACATACATGCTCATAATTTATCTAATATAAAAATAAAATTCAATGTATCTATTTTGTTTATTTTGATTACTTTACCTATCGACAATAAAGCTTTTTTCAAACTAGAAAAATCAGGTTTTGACTCTCAAATTACCGTGAAACATGCAATTGTAAGTAACAAAAAAACAAACAAGCAAAAACTTGGAGCCTGTATTTTGGGTTCTCCCAGTCTGACCTAATTAGATATGATCAAGGTACGTGGACACGAATCATGTTTTTTATAATTAATAGTTAAAAAGTAGCAGTTTAGCTAAGCTTTTGACCTTAGCCTGGGATGAGTCACGTGTCTGTGTCGCCAACTCACGCGCACTTATTTACGACGGCGTTGATTTTTTTAAGCTGTGACCTTAGTGTTACTCGTAAACAAATTAAATTTTTAAAATATTAAAAATAAACTTAAAACATTCTACTTTCACCAGGGGAACAGCCCAACAGCAATGTGTTTCTTTTGCAAAGTCTCAAAATACCAACAGCGTTTAAAAGGCCTTTGGATTTTATTTTTTATTTTATTTTTATTTTGTAAACAAACTAAATTCAACAATTAAACTGTAAACAAACAAAAATACAAAAACTAAATGATAAGTCTACCTCCAACTACACGTACCTGTATATTTAA
This sequence comes from Marasmarcha lunaedactyla, assembly GCA_923062675.1. NCBI lineage: Eukaryota > Metazoa > Arthropoda > Insecta > Lepidoptera > Pterophoridae > Marasmarcha > Marasmarcha lunaedactyla. The sequence continues at coordinate 5,522,987 of OV281342.1, read as the reverse complement.
CTACCACTTTCAGGCTGAAATCAATGAAAGGACTTTATGTTTTAGTTCACAATGAGGAAAATCTGCATTTTTTTGACCATGGTGTCACATGTTTTCGGATTATGTATACTTTGTAGTAAAAAATAAAGTCGCTATTTATTTGCCTCCTTAGCTGAGATATGTCAGATCAGTAAAAGTTCGAATTATGGATTCAGTATTAGAGCTTTGACTGTAAAATTCACAAAACTTAAGGCCGAAATCAAACACGTTCTTTATTATTCAATTTCATCAGTAAGATGGTTAAAGCGACTGATTTAGATTTATCAGTTTAAGCTATAATTAAATAATTATCGCACGTTCAAGCTGCGAGCTCGCGCGTGATAATGCAGAGGTACAAGTTGATGACATGAGATGATGCAGCTGATAGTCGATGTAAAGAGGTCGGGGTCGTCTCGGATGTTTCAAAGCAATGGTTTTTTATTTTTTATATCTATCCAGGTTTTGTCTGCGGCTTCATTCGCCTCTCCCGTAGGAATTGTACTCAAAAATCGAGGAATAGAGGCGGAACAAAGAGGTGTGCTTTATTACTTACTCCACTTATGGTAGTCAAAAATCGGTCTTGCCAAGCCGGAGATTAGCGGAAACGTACGGACAAAAAACAGACAACAATGTATTAGTATTGTATGTATCATCGAGCAAGAAATTGGTTCACCAACCTAAGGTTGAAATGACTTTGCACATCTTAAGATAATAAGGTTCATAATTCGTAAGATAACCTGTGAATGAAAATTTCTAAATATATGATCTACATTTTCTTAATTGTTTTTATTGATTAATTACTATAATTAATGTTAACAATCATAAATAGTAATCATAATTTATGAACATGTAACCAAAAGTCATCAACTCTATGTTGTTGCAGGGCATAAGCCACGTGTCTGGGGGGCACATCAATCCGGCAGTGACGCTGGGCCTGCTGGTCTCTGGAGACATCAAGCTGCTGAAGGCGGTCTGCTACGTGGCCGTGCAGGTGCTGGGTGCGGTTGCTGGGGCGGCATTCGTCAGGGTGAGTACTGCTAGGTAGCCTCAATTCACCATCGAGCGACGCTAACAGTGACGAGGGGCTTTAAGCATAATGAATAAATGGGGATGAAGATAAAAACATAAGTTATACCAGAATAAACATAAATATACTAGTCATTACGACCGAGTGGTGTAGTGGTAAGTAGCCCTGCCTCATACGCCGAAGGTCCCAGGTTCGAGTCCTGGCCGGGGCATTCATTTGTGTGATGAACACAGACGTTTGTTCTCGGGTCATGGTTGTTTGTATTTATATATGTATGTTTATTCTGGGTTCCCCCATAGTTCGCTGTATGGTCATCCATAACACAAGCTCTGCTTACTTTGGGGCCGTACAGTTCGTGTGTTTGTCTGGGGATTTATTATTATTATTATTTATTATTATTTTATTATTATTATTACAAACGTGTAAAGCGTTGGCTGAGTGTGTGATAACATATTGCATAGCTCGTCGGGTTCAGCTGCCAAGGCATACCTTATTGATCTGGAAAGAGCGCATCGGGCTATGCTAAAAGTGTTCACGCGTTTAACTTGTAGACATCCACCACACAATTCGTACGGAGAAACTAAAGTTCTTTCAGTTCGAAAACTGTACGTTTATGGGTGTATTCAAAGATACCACAGGCTGGTTGTACCGCTCAATCTACTAATAAACGAAGAAATAATTGTCCCATACCTGCTGTTAGCAGTACATTTGCTCAAAACCATTATTGTTATTTTGCGTCCAGATTGTACGATACATTAAATAAAAAGGATAAATCAAAATATCTGAGTAACTACCTTATTAAAGATAAAATAAAACAATGGCTTAGATTTAACTTACTTATAAGGAAATCTAAGATCGTTTTTAATAATATAAAAGTATTTATTTTATATTATGTTACAATTAATTTAACAAATTAACATATATTGCGTGATATATGTATGTTTGTGTATAATATGATGTGAGTACCTAATATAATTCTTTATTCTTATTCTTACTAACATTCACACTAACACAAAATGGTTACATGTATAACGTATCACACTAACACAAAATGCGTACAAACACACACTTACACAAACATAATCCACGCATTTGAACACATTCATCTGTATACAAACACAAAATATTAAAGTAGGTAGAAATTTAAAATTTTAGATCTGTAAAAATATAAACTTATACCGAGTCCTAAAATACAGCTAACATAAGTTTTGGATTCGTGTAACTACAATAAATCTTGCTTACCTCACTGTTTTAAATGAAAATTTTTTTCAATTCCCGTTAATCGAATCCTACCTACAAACAAATTTGAACATTTGTTCCTATGTACTGGACTAGGAAACCAGAACTATGGATGTGCAAGGAGGGCAACTTACAACACGCATAGTTACAATGAAGGAGTTCAAAGTAGGTACAGAAGAATAGGTAAAAAAAATTGTACCAAAAAGTTTTTATTCAGCAAAGCTTAACCAAAACTGACAAACATAGTAATGACAACAAAGGCTAGCCGGTCCTAATTGAGGAACTGTTCAAGAATTTTGTTATTGAAATAGAAAACCTTAATAAAACTTGTGGTCAAATAATTATTATTTTATTGCTTTGAATATATACTTACTGGATATTTCTCTTGACCTTTTCCCCATGTCAGTGGCATTGACACACGTTCCACCATGAACTGACTGGCGGATTCCAGCATACTTTTATCTTACAGATTTTCATGTTCTTCTTAGATTCATTTGTGGATTAGCGCAAGATTGTATTGGGCCTTGTTATTTATCTAAAATCAGACTATAATTTGTTTATGACCACATAAAAGTGAATAATGGTCTAAAACTCCAAGGTCCCTCTGTCTGCTTCGTTATTCGCCTTCGCCTTAGGCTTATTGGAGCTTGACGAAGTATCTCAAGATGTTCTCAACCGCGTCATCTATGCCTCCTTAGCTGATAGCTTAGCCCAGCAATGTACAACGAGTATAGGAGGCACTAACTCCCTTCACATAGAAACTGTGAATAGCACATTTGAAACTAAATGCGGCAATCCACCGACAGACACCCTCCAACCGGTAACGGTGGAAGAGGTACAGACAGTAATTAAAAACCTAAAACCGCCGAAAGCCCCAGGTCCAGACGAAATACCAAACAGGCTTCTCAGAGCCCTTGCACTTGTACTCATGCAACTTTTAGTAGTTTTATTCAATGACTGCTGTGGAAGGAAGCGATTGTCATGGTACTAGGAAACCCGGAAAACCGTCTAATTTATCTACAAGCTACCGCCTTATTAGCCTGCTTAGTGAGAAAGGCAAATCATACGATTTTATACAGGCTCTGAGACATCATCCAATCGAAGTACCTGTCATCGCACGAACAGTTCGGCTTTACTTCCCGTCACTCCTGCCTCCAACAGGTGCACCGCATCACGGAGCACATCTTGGAGAAAAGGAAATAAGGTGAAAATCCGATAGACCCGGGTGCAGTTTTCTTTGATGTGGCGAAAACCGTCGACAAGATCTGACACAACGGTTTGTTATTCAAGCTCTACGATCTAGGCTGGCCAGATAGCCTCGTGCGCGTCATACGAGTCTTTCTATTCTGTCGAAACTTTTATTACAGTCTGGGAGGTTCACTCTCCAATCCCCGTCCCGTATTGACCTATGTTCCTCAATGCTCGGTATTATCTTCGATTTGGTTTTCCCCCTACACTAACGGCATGCCAAAGACGGAGAAAGAAGAACTCACACATATGACCGATGACACCGCATAATACACATCTGGTAGGAATCTACGTAGGTTAACTAGAATCCTTCAATCCACAGCCAGCACATAAGGCGAGGTCCGTGCCCTCTCGGGTGTTCTTACGTCTATCGTATGAAGAAGAAGTTAAAATTCTGGGTAAGTGCCCTTAGCGCTATGCCGCAAAGTCTGATGAAGTTTAAAAGGCAAATAGGGCCATAAATAAAATGTCCATAAAAAACATGTCGTCTTCGTTAGTTTATGATTGTCAAAGTTAATCAATTTAAAACTTGACCTATTTTGTCTTTTGAATTAAGTTACACAACAATAATTACTATACATATTATTTGAATGGCTGAGAAAAGGTGAATGAACTCAGATTGTCATTTTCTTTGCTGACTTTTACCGCCGCACGAAACGTACCAATTATTATTCTACGAAGACCACCGGAAATGCCTAGAACTTGCACATTAGCATAAGACAAAGCCCATAGGTACGTAGCCTTTACTAGACTAACACAAACTCGACCACAAAGGTCATCTAATTGCAATAAGATAAATTTCCTGTTTAATTGCATAAAAGTCATATAACACGAACACATAAGGGTACAGTTCGTCTAATAAGGCTCTATTGCCTCGCAGACCCAGCGTGCAACTAACGAGCGCTGGAGACGCACAAAAACCGCGCTCGCCGTGACACTGATGAATCCGAGAGCTTTCAATAACTGCACAATTGGAGCAAAGACCTTCGCTGACTAATACTTCGCTTTATAAAGCACTCGGTGGGAACTTGAAGCTTTACCGCCTCGTTGACTCAAGATTAATTACGATTTGCTAATCTTCATTTAAAGTGATAATGATTCGTAAACTTAACTCGAAATTAACATCAATTTAAAGTATACAGAGTTTCATTTGTCATGATATTTCGCAAGTTCTATTTATTTTATTAGTTAGTCGTGTTTATTGCGGTTATGAATTCATTAAGCAATTACAAAAAGGTAATTCCTCCAACGATTAGATTTTAACGCGCTTACAATGTGCGCTACAAAATAAGTATCTACAGTATATATTTATTCTTGGTTACATATCCAAGAAATATTTATAATGCTATACTGTATTACCCTCTCAAACGACACCTATGATTATTCTCTAATCTGATAAAGCGCTTCTATAGAACCTTCAATAACACCAGCGCTTGAAATTATTACTCTGAATTACTGGTTGTTCGAAGCTTGTCGTTCAAAAGTGTTTCTGAGCATAATACAGTTCATGAGGTAATATATATAAATACCGCCGACACATCTGCTAATTATCGTCGACGTAAGCAATTTGTAATCTTCACATGACCTTTCCAGCCGCTGAGAGGCGACAATCTATTTATTACAGGTCTTGAAATTAGCCACGGTTTGGCGGGTAAAGGATATTTGAATAAGTTATTTCGAATTAGAGGTTAGAAGATGAATTAACAACATTTGGAGCAGTTAAATCGTAGTCTTTTTTTATTCTGTTATCTAATTTATAAAACTATAACAGCAAAAAATATTATTAATTTTAAATTATATTTACAAGAAGCTAGGTAGTTGTTTATATTTTGATTTAGTGATCCAAGAAGGCAAAATATGTTAACAATTTACAATCTTTAAGAAATTATTTGAACATATTTGGATATCAAACGGATTAAAAACATTTAAGAATGTTGGTTTGAGACAACGGTAGAGTTTGGTTCCGATTAAGGAACGGAAGAGTTTGATTTAGGCTTCACGAACAATACTAAGAATCGAATCTTCGTTGAAAAATTGTCAACCTGTAAAACTAAAACAAAATGAATGTAACTTTGAATACTTTAATTACTTCAATATCCAAAATATAAAAAAAATTTCCACCATTTTGTCAGTATAATGACGTCACGTTTGATCTGTAATTTTTATTTTTACCAAATGTCACGAATATGAGTTACAAACTGTTTATTAATATTTTATGTGTGACCACCATTTTGAAAAAAGCCTGGAACATTGTCCATACATAAAAATTCAAATGCAAACCCTTTTTTCGCAACGCAAAATGTAAATTAAAATGAACATAACAAATATTTCAAGTACCTAGGTACAAATATCAGGTATCTCTTATTGACACATATAATTGTATCTCATAAAGTAACTACTAGGCTTTTTCCTCAGCTTAGCGAACGTATCCCTATCTTTTTTTTATATGTCCTTTACGTAACGAGTCCTTTGCTGTACCCGACGATGTTTAAACAAAATTACACTGTGACAAAAAAAGCAAACTAAGTCAGTTTCGCATTGTTAATATTAGGATAAAAGCAACTCCTGATCATACACATCTTGACGTTTTATCAATATGCGACCTTTGCTACATTACATATACAGCTTACTCGTCTTCATCCCGTACTGAAATGATCTCATAACAAAGCAAAGTTCATGCCGATTGTTCGAGTCACGCGCAGCTTGCAACACCTAGATTGTTACTTGTTTCAACAATTGCGAAGACGAAGAAAATCGCAGTTGTAAAAGTACTAAGCGTTGGACCCTTCTTAGTGGACAACGAAAGAGGTCATTGGGCGCTTTGTATGAATATAATAATTAGTTTTGAACTATGTAAAACTTTTATATGCTGATTTAATATATTCAAAATGTTATTTATTTAATAATAAAAGCTCCTTTATGTTGTTAATTTAATTCGCAAGGAGTTAATTTAATTTAATTCGCAAGGAGAAAATTTTTTATAAAACGTAATCTATTGTTAACGGTGATAAATATTATTTGTTACGGGCATAGACGTTTATTTTCCATTCATGGTTTTCAATGTACGTGGGTAATGTATGTTTCTATGCCTATCAATTTAAAATATGGTTTACTTACTTTGGGATCACTAAGATGCCATAGTTTTCTGAGTGTTTTCCAACTACATTAACGAGATCAAGTTTTATCAGCATCAACTGTTAAACAGAGATCTTTTGGATAACCACCAGCAAGACAGTGATTGTCCTGTTGCATAAAATTAATAAAAACCTTCTTGTGATGGTCGTGTGGGTCGTGTGAGTATTCGGTGATAAGAACGTGAGACCGGGTGACCTCTTATCAACTAGATATCTCTCAAGTTACATTCGCCTGACAAGCAGATTAATGGTCCCACAAATATATTCAAATCCATATCTAGACGTTGCGAAACACAATGCCTTCTTATTTGAGAAGTTGTAGCTCGATACACTTATGTATGCAATATAATTTAAACATAAATTTATCTTAATTTATAATTAAACATTTGATATTCGCAAAATTCTATTTGTAGAGAGTGAAAGTGGTCTACCAGTTTGGACAAAACTTCCTGTGTAACCATAATTGCTGTAAGGTTGACATTACTAAAACAAATGACAAAATATATATACAAATGATAAGATTTTTTTCGAAATGGACAGTTTATTTATGGCTTTACAATTTCACCGGGCTTTGTAGGTTAGCGCTGACGGCGCTTAGCCGCAACTCAAACTACTCCTACATACGTATACATGGATCTACTTGTTTCACGACGTGCAAATAAACGTCGTCCATAGGGTGATGCACTAAATGTTTGGTCATCTGTACTGTTTTTTAATAACGTTATCGTATTTTCTCTACATTCATTCCAACATGTTTAATAAAAAATGAGGCTCTTTTTTTATGTTTCGATGTTAAACGAATAGTTGTATGCTTATAAAATAAATAACGATTTAATTGTTTATGTTGTTTCCAGCTGGCTGTCCCAGACGACAGCGTGGGTAAGCTCGGCATGACGCTCCCGGCACCTAACGTCTCCGACCCTCAAGTGAGTATTGAATACAGCTCCTGCATAGTGACGCTCACGGATGCGTTACGTTCGAAATTCATCGAAGAGAACTTGCTTTTATTCATAAAATTTAAAAAAATAGAGAGATGGCATTTCGTGAGTGATTATTAGCAAACGGATAAATAAAATTACATGATTACCAACGTTTTGTACAGTTTTTGATTGAAGTAAAAAAGCCAACTTCTGAAGTAGTGCCGCTTTTAATTATCGGACCTATAATCTAATACGCAGATTGAAGACATTGCAACGAAAATAATATCATAGCAAACCTTCAATATTTTTTTGCTTTACAAAAAAACATGCTGTTTTTACGCACCATACATTTTGTTACTCTAATCGTAATGTATTTTTCATACTGTATGTCAGTATTATAAGTTAGCTAACAACATGAACACTAAACTGGAAGTTTTATGTTAGTGCTGAAATCATCGCAATAAGGAAACGCATTCACGGGTTTAATATAAAAGTCTATAAATTTTCTTCTTAATGCACAATTAACCTTTAAATCCCATAAACTTTTACGACTGGATTCTATGAAAAGCCTATCTCCAACAATATCTAGAAATAATTTCTTCGGTATGTTCCAACTGATGACCATATCGTTAAGTCAAACTCTTTTAAAAATCATGGAGACAACGTGGTAACCTGATTAATAAAAGAGCAACTTATAATTCTCGTTTGGAAAGCTTTCTGCATCTTGTTCGTTGTTTCATGTCGAAGTGACTTCATCTTTGGTAAGTCCCAAGCTACGTAAGCTACGTAAAGTACGCACTAAGAATACTTGAAGGGGGCCCTCAGAGCCGCAGTTTCTACTGTTTATGTATAGATATTCCAAGGATCTTTTAGTACCTGCCAGTCTACGTACGCACATGTTTGGGGATCTTTTAGGTTGGTCATGGCAATAATGTCCTGGATGTTGCCTCTGCAGGCGACTTTCGATAATTTTTGTGTTATAGATGTTTCTGGCATGCGTGATATGTCTCTAAAACCTCCCCCGCTTTGTAGAGAAGTCAGCTCGCATGCTTGACATATTTTGTAATAGCCCAGCCTCATACGCTGGAGGTCCCAAGTTCGAGACCTGCTCGATGTATTTGTTTGTGTGGTGAATACAAATGTTGGTTTTCGGGTCACGATTGTTTATATTTATGTATATATGTTTATTCTGGGTTGTGTTTACTTTGGGGACATGCAGTTGGTTTGTTTGGTCTGGGAATTTTTTATTATTACTTATTTTTACGACGCACAATATCTTGGTAGTGTTTCTCTGACAACCTGTATGCTCAAAGAATTATTTAGCTTGTAAACCACATAGAGTATACGAATAGGTTGAAATGCGATTCTACATCTTAGGTCGAATTGGGAAGAATTCTTAGAATTAAATGGGATACCTAAAGGATGAAACGTTATAGGATGAAAGTGGAGGTTGGTTAAAATGGGTCAAAATGGGTATGTAACTTAGGTTATGTTAGAAAGGCAAGAAATTTCGATGTCTTTGTGAACTTCTTAGCAAATAATTTTTGTAGGAATTCAGATACCAAATAAAAAAGTGACAGAGCGGCCATATGGCACCGAATAAACATTGTTTGAATATAAACATACCTATTAAAACCCCAGTTTGCCTATCCTGTCAACGTATCAACTAAGATAACTTTATGTGCGCAGGCGCTGCTGATCGAGGCTTTGATCACGTTCGTGCTGGTGCTGGTAGTGCAGGGCGTGTGTGACAACCTGCGCGGAGACGTCAAGGGCTCGGCGCCTCTGGCCATCGGGCTCAGCATCACCGCCTGCCATGCTGCCTGCGTGAGTGTTTTTAATTGTGGAAGGTTGTTTACATACTTTTTCGTGTACAACGTCGATGGACCATCAATACAGAATCAGTGGTAGGAGAGATGCTTATTGTTTTCGATATAGTGAAAGGTTGTGTTAATAATGATTTAATGCGTAACTGAGTTTTTAGTATGAATAACTTATGATGCTAGCTGAATAGGTATTAATATCGCATAATAAAGACACATCTACGACGTGCTTAGCAGCATTACTTTCAAAATATCAGGCAACGCCTGTACTTGAAAAAATTTTAAAGTTAAAAATATAAAGTATCTTCTCGGATATTATTTACTTCAGTAATGATATCTGGATGTTAATTACATTATAAAAGATATAAATTAGAAATAAATTAGTTTTTTTGTTAAATCTGCCAAACATCCTTAATTATCCCATTATTATGTAAAACAAGACTATGTACTGATTCTTTTAAAATTTATATAACATGATTTACTTTCCACAGATTCCGTTCACCGGCTCAAGTATGAACCCTGCTAGATCCTTCGGCCCCGCAGCCGTCATGGGCATCTGGGCTTCTCACTGGGTATGTCAATCACTTTTTAAATTTTATATTGGCAGACGTTTTTTATCCGCTAATGATACATAGTTGTGAAGAAAACGCAACACTCCTATTCTGTACAAAATACTATTTGTCATATTCTCTCGACTTTTAAAAGTATTTTTCAGCTGTACCTCTGGCTGTACGAACCTGTAAAAACAGACGTAGGTTAATAACTAAATTGACTGTACAACATTGCGCATACATTTCATATGTATGTAGACCAGAAGGTACTTATTAGGTTGGCAAGTTGTAGGTTGCAGTAAGTTATCTCGCAGTTACCTCACACACCTTTCAAAGTTAGATAACCGAGCGCATCGCGAGACTGACGTCCCAGTTTACCACAAGTGTTTTAGTTGCAATATCCAAATGAAATATAATAAGAACCAGTCCAACGCCGGCGGAAAATTTCCACGATATATTCCGGACTCTGTTGGAATAATTATTACTTTCACTCTTATACCCGCCGGACAACCATGCAAATGAATTATGTAAATTCCACTCTAAAAACAATGTCCTATAAAGGTTTGTTTATTTAACTTTTGCTTATATGTCTTTGTCGTGAAGTGCAATATTTACAGATGATCAGTAAAGGTCAAATCGCTAGTCTCGTTATTTTAAAATAGGTATAAACCTTAAGTTAAGTTGTTAGCGTAAATAAGTACATGAAGTGTTTACGCTTTAAGACTTGTAAAGAAAAAACAAGATAATCTTTGCGGAAATGCGCAGTACCGTTTTTTGTCTTTACTGCATGAGGTACCTTGATTGTAAATATAAACTTTGGACCGGAAATCTACGCAATAAGCGGTGGAGTGAAGTTATTCCGCTGACTGCCACGCCACGCCGGACCGACGCAGATTGCAGTCTAGATCCCTGATAACTGTATTGTGCGTAACTACTTTCTTACGTTTCACTAAGTCAGTATAATGTATTCTTGTGTAAGATAATCCGGTTTCCGCATACTGCTATTGTGTTTCAAGCTTTTTTAATCAAACACTTTCAGTCGTTAAATGCGAAGATCCTTCTAGAAATTACCTACCACTTAGGTACTTTACGAGAGGTTAATCTTAACAACAGTGCAGGTGTACAACATAATGTAGTTATGTAATCGAGAACTATCTAGCTAGACCATCGTATTACGATACCTATGTTATTGCAATGCAGTACAATTATTTTCATTTTTCATTATAATGTAGGTGATTATTTCTTTGGTTATTGAAACTGTTACTTAGCAATAAGTTAGTGTTAGAAGTAACTGACATCAGTATTGTATGACTCATGCCCGTCTGCACTAAACTTTGACAGCTCCTAAGTTGATACTAAGTCCCTACGACGTGCTTAGCAACGAGAATTGCGTTGCACTAAACTATTACAGCGCCTAACTTGATACTAAGTCTCTACGACGTGCTTAGCAACGAGAATTGCGTTGCACTAAACTTAAGTCAATGCCTAAATGCTTAAGACATTCCTAACTTTAGGACACCGATTTCCCATGTCATAACATTAAGCAAAAATTTAAGCGTAGGCACAACGGCGTTTCTAAGTAATGCGAATACACTAGTGAGAAAAATTTTACGTTTATTATAATAATATTTTTCCAAGGAGTCACCTTTTAGAAAAAAAACATGAAAAATCATATCTCCAACGCGAAAATTCCTTTCTCCTTCAGTGTTCATCAGTATATTGAAGAAACCTGAGCTACACAAGTACCCGCAATACTTCCTACAAGATTGACATAAATAACCTCGCATTATGCACTATAACTAGCAGCCGCATTATGTACTGATATAATAAAATATATCTATTTCAAAATAAATAATATTTACGTTTTGTTAGAACTTTTGCTTGAAGGGATATTCAGTTAACCTTCCTATACCCGCATCAAATGGTCTTACAGGCCGAAAATTCAGGACACAATTTCATTGTTGTTTTTTTCAAAAACAACTTAGTAATATTATTACATAATTAAAGGGGATATAATAAATGAAATAAGCACAGCATGTACAAATAAATGTTTTATTGAATAACTAACTGTCTTTCAATACAGCCTCTAAAATATAGGAACTCTTTCATACGTGCTAAAAAAATGTTAACAAAAATATTTTTTTTCTTCTAAAAAGCAAAAAAAAAACTGTCAAGTCTTATAGACTTTAGTTGCCACAAGATAAAATAATATATAATCTTGGGCACAAGTCTCACTAAAACAAGCAGAGCATACCATAATAGCATGTTCCATACAAAAGTAAATTTTGCATTTAGCGCAGATGTACCGCGTCTCACGGTTCTTTTTTGATGGGCAGTATGCACAACAGCCAATTCTTCTATTGGCAGCTGTTACTGAGGATTCTGGCCCATCTTATATACATATTTCAGAAGACTTAGCTTTATCAGTCTTGGAAAAGAGGAATTGACAGCTCGTCTTTTTAAAATCCTCCATCTCGCTGTCACTTTGATCTCCATAGTTTAAATCCGAAATATCATCATCCAACTACTACAACTAAGATATCGAGCAGCAGTTATCTAAACCTAGTAGCTTCAAGCAGAGACAAACGGTAATAGCCCGAAACTGGAGATTTAAGGAAGGTTTTTTTAAGATACTCAAAAGGCGGGAACGCTTCCCAGCACGTGGGGCGTAGATGTATTTCACTTAATACACTATGTTTTCAGCAGACTTATTTTATGGTCACGGTGCACTTGGTATGCATACGTACACTGAACACTTATTAAGGCACAATCATAAGGTTTAACTACTGTTATGGAATATTGTGCTTAGCCGCGTCCGAACGTGTCCACGGTTTTTAGAGAAGCTTATATTTGCCTTTTGCGCTGCTAGAGGGCGCACAGACGGAAGTGTGCAAGGAGTGGGAGATTTAACTAGTAAGAATGAAAATGGAAATATTAGGACTAGAAAACATCGCGGCAACAAATCATGCAGCTAACAAAAAGTGCATATACGAAATAAGAAATAAATAGGAAAATTTACTTCGTTGGTCTCAAAGACCAACGCGCGGGTATAGGAAGGTTAAATAAACCGTCAGGCAGGACAAGTGACATGAAAATCAAATCATAGATCAAAATCAAAGATAAATATACTTTTTCGTTCTTTCGTCCGCTTTGTTAGGCAACGATCGTTCTAGGAGTCACTTAACGTAAACTGGTTAGTGCAGAGCAACGCAGAGTAAGTCGATGCTTGTGTGTAACTTAGTTTGACCTAACTAAGTCTATGCTTTGTAGAGTTTAGTGCACACGGGCATTAGATTTCCATTACGTGTGTGATAATTTATAACAAAAGTTTTTTCATACTGATAGTTGGGGCGCCGGAAAGTGTTAAAGCAGCTTTATGTCTCACAAATGTTTCGATTGTACAGGGCGCTATATGATAGGTCATAGCTGTGAAAAAAATTCTGTGCAGTTTAGTGTTAATTATTCATATTCAGTGATCGCCAAAATCCTTCGAATAAAACAGTACATACGAGGCGTGTCAAAAATACAACATTTACTGGCTTTTGAGATATTACTGTGCCAATCATTGCATTTAGACTGATATTTTTTTCTACTTAGAATATCTTTAATTGTTACCTTAGAAAACTGAGTAAATTTTCTTTAGGAACTAGCGTACCATGCTCAGAAAAGAACTGATATGTTTCATTTTACGTCACTGTGAAAACTTCATTTTGACTTACTGCTGTGGAAATATGTAAAAGACCGAATTAGCAAATGATCTTTAAAACTGACTTGTTTATTGCCCTTTTGAATATAAAATTTTCGGGATACCCTGTATAAAATGTTGGTCTTTTACCGCGGAATTAAGATGCAGTGCTTAATGATACACATAACTAATTTTCCTTAATTCGCAGGTGTACTGGGTGGGCCCACTGCTGGGCGGCGCGGTGGCCGGGTTAGTGTACCGCCTCGTGCTGCGCGTAGGCAAGCCTGGCGAGAGCGGCTCCTACGACTTCTAACTGCGACGTGACTCCACTCTAACTCATGTGCCTTCTCTACTTGTGCGTTCATTTTACAGCCAGAAAACCCAAAAATTAAATGTAAGCGTCCTTGAATCAAAAACATGATTTTTGTAGCGCTAAGAACACGAAATATATCTAGGGCATTCAGTTAAAATTACCTTATATGCTCACTTCACAACCTCAAAATCATACTTATTTACTGTAGAGTTTCTTTTAAAATAAACGCACAAGAATAGACTATATTTTTGTACTGCGTATAGTTAATTTGTCCGTAGCGATTGGTACAAATGTCTTAGAATTATATCAATTTCTATATGTAGTGTTGTTTATTTAATTCAAAATATTTATTTCACGTTTCTCAAACAAGGGTTCGATCATAAGAATTATTAGGTTATCGATTCAACATAGTTGCTTTGTATCTCTGGTGATCAAAGATATAACTAATTAATGTCTTTACGTTAAGATATTTAAGGATATACCGGATAATGTTTGGCAAAATAACTAAAAAAAACTAATTATTTTTTGGGTTAAAATTTTATTTAGGTTTGAGGGCTGGCGTTCATACTCGACGTGTTGACAAATCGATCGCTAACACGACACAATAATGTAATCTAGTATTAAAAAAACTATAGCCCAAAATTTGCGAAAACCAATTACCTATTTATTGTTCGGTTGCATATTAAGCTTCGAAAAAGTTGAGACAAAAACCATAATGATGTTTGTCTTTGTCTTTTCAATAAACTGATTACCGTAGGCCTTACGGGTCTGATAGCCCAGGAATTTGCACTCGAATGTCCCTGCCTACTGTTAAACCTTCAACCGGGAATTTCCACAAGAAAGTATTAAGTTTATTTATAAATGTGAATATGATTTGTTATTAAGATATTTAATAAGTTATTACATAAGTATTAATTATGAGCGCCTGTGTTATGTGATGAAATTGGGTAAGGTTATGATGTACCTTATTATATTTTATTAAAATAAAATGTTATCTCACAGAAATGTTTATTCCAAATAAAAGCATTAAAAAATTGAAGTGTTTTATTTTATTATCAACCTATAAAAATTTGCTGCAGTCGGTACCTACTTAACAGAAAAGCCTCAAACTTTCCATATTTATTAATAGCCGAAAATGCTATTCTTTATCATAATTTAATGGTGCAGTTGTTCTGCATAATATTATTTTAAATACATAGTCTTGTTTGGGGATACTTGATCAATATCCGGACGAGGTTATGCGTCAGAGAACTAAAATCACCGATATAGATACCAGGATCAGCAAACTGAAGTGGCACGTGTGCCGAAGGACACGTGGTCGTTAGAGTCAACTAGTACTTGAAATGCAATTAAGACGTATTGTTGGCGACTTCCGGCGCGATGGGCAGATGATTCGGAGAAGGTGGCCGGATGTGATTAGCTCAGGACAGCGATTTTGGCGTGTTGTGAACAGGCTTACATCGTAGTAGATGAAAATAGGCTGATTATGTTACCCTAAGACATCATGTATAGTAGGGTAGTTTTAGATGACCAGCCACACTATTTATTGGCTAAATCGGTAACTTTGTTACGTTTTGTATTGGAAACTTAATAAAACAATTTTTTTTTTTCAAAATGTGATGATTTCAAATCTTTAATCCTAAGATTATTTATTTCATTATAATTTTTGGATAATAATAACATATTACTTCAAATGTAGAAAAATAGTCATTATCAACATATTGTGATAATGACTATTTTATTTTATTTTTACTAATGCAATAGCATTCTCCTATGATTCTCCTCATATTCTGTCAATATTAGATATTCTATAGGACGAGTTTTAGAAAATGTTATATACTTATCCTTTTGATTACTGAATTAATTAAAGCGGATTTTATCAACCAAAGTTCAAATAAAACAGACATTAAGTTTTGTTTTAGTTTTGACTTTGTAAGTAAAAAGATAAAAAAGTAACTATTGATTAAGCTGCGTCTCACCCTCACGTCTTTTCTGTTTAAAAAGTATTTTGTCCTGTTCTTAAATATTTTTTGTATAAAAATAAATAAACAATAATACACTTTGAAAACCATGTTCCTAAACAGGAACAACTATTTTTTATCACCAAATAGAGTTCAAACAAAAGGTCTACAATTAAATGAAAAACTTATTTGTACTAATACTACAGATGTTATTCGCGCATTAAATTACTGACAAAATACCAATATTCATCACATAGAAGTCAAACTGATATCATGTGTAGTAGGGTATTAAAAAAAATCTTAAAGCACGAAAAGTCTTAACATACCGTAGCATGGGACATTTGCCTTAGGCACTAAACCATTATGCTTTAGGTACATATTGAAGGCCCCACATTGGATCAAAACTACTTATCACCCATTTACGTCAAGTCTATTGCCAGTTCTTCTTCGCGAAGATTTTTCCGAACGACTTTAATGCCAATAAGAACAGTTTATTGTTTGTTGATGTTGAGAAATAAATATTTGATTTCGAATGTCGTCGAAAAAGGCAAAAACCCATAAAGGAAAAATGCTTGGTAATATTCATGCCTTTAATAATAGCATAGCTTTAATTGTACGAGTATACCTACATAATTATGGCTATAGAAAATGTCCATCCATTACTAAGCCTAATTATGGTCTTTTCGGACACTGGGTATTGGTGAGCATTGTCGGAGCACTGGAGCTGGTATAGTGTGGCATGTAGGAGATGCATGTCTACACTGCATTTACGCTTCTATTTGGTACTATTAAAGGGTGATTTCAGAAGGATACTGGTTGGATTGGAGTCATTAAAACCAGGATTATTTGGTTCACTTTGTGGATGGCTTATATCCAGTAGCGCATAACTATACGCTGATTGATCGATAAAGATCAAGTATCTACTGAATAAAATACCATTGACGCTTCTGTTCTGGGTCCGGTAACAGAATAAGTTCGACGAATAATAATTCCCAGACAAGCACACCAACTGTCCTCAAAGTAAGCAGAGCTTGTGTCATTAATAACATACAGCGCACTGGGGGGATCCCAGAGTAAACATACACATATAAATATAAACAACCATGACCCGAGAACAAACAATTGTTTTCATCAGACAAATGACTGATGACCCCGGCCAGGACTCGAACCTGGGACGTCCGGCGTATGAGGGGGGCTACTAACCACTACGCTAATCGGACGAATGTTCGCTGATGAAAGTTTTTCCGGTTTTTTTTAATATTATGAAGAGCCATGAGCATAAGGCATGGAACTTGCTAAAAACGCGTTGTTTAACCGACTGCGCACTGTTGGTTTTACTTAGGTTTATTAGTACCTGGTATGATTTTGACAAACTTCTAATTTGGCAGTCAATTTGCCCCCCTAACTAATCTTAGCTGCTAACTCTTACAGCTGATTCTTCACTTCCAGCTACTTGGACAAAACACAAACAAAATCTTCTAGAATCAGTAGCCTATAAGATTTGATAAAACAAAACCTTTGTATTCCAGTATTATAAACTGTTTTGAAGTAGCTGCTTGACTTTAGTTTAATGCTAAGAATAAACTTAACATAGATAAACTCTTATTTTGACATATCTCAGGGGGGTCTAACCAAGTTGCAATCTATACTCGCTAACGCTATCAAAAACGCGTAAACGTAATCTGTTTGGAGCACAACACGTGACTATCTTTATATCACGTGACGTTCCATACATATTAAGTGCTTTCTATAGCGTTAACGACCGTAGATTACAACAATGTGATGAAATTGACATAAACGTACGGGGCGTTAAATCAATGGCATAATTATCTCAATTTCATTTTGTCATTCTATTCGCTTTTCTATTCCATCGGCGAGTACCACTTGGAAGGGGTGTCGTATTTTTCGTCGATATCACACGTAAACATACTTTCGTATCAAAAATGTAAACAGAAAACTGTGTCTAAGGGATAGGCTTTCAAACTTTTTCCCCTATTTAAATAACATCCCGTGGTTTTCCTCGTTGTAGGTATTCTTGTTGTAAAAATTGTAATTAATATAATTTACTAAAATAATGAGACAGAAGTTTTACAAATGTTACGTGAGGTAGGTAAAAAGGATTATTTATGTCCTACTCCATAAGTCTAGCTTTCAAATTACTGAACAAAAATGAAAATTTCTTGCATCATGGAAGTGATCATATTTGGGTTGAAACAACCACAAATTATAATTTTATTTTGTAAAGGTTGGAAAAGCTTTAAGCGTTTTAAGCTACCTCAGGCCGTCTTACCCTTTTTTTTAAATGGCCTAGAATTAAGTAGGCATACCTGATTCTGGCCTATATGCCAGACAATTTTAAAATATTGTACGTTAATATTGTGATAATTAGATTTAAAAAAACTATCATTAAAATTAATTCCATGTTAAATAAAAAGTCGCATTATACTTTCGGATTACTTGCTAAGTTGATCTGAAGGGACTTTAAAAGGTTGTAGTTGCCACCTTTCCTAAGCCTAACCGTTTCAAAGATATTGTTGTTCTATTAAGATGTTTTATAAAAATTGCCGATTTATGTTCATTATAATTTTTTTTAATAGATGTCTATTAAAGTTGAACACTCTTGCATGACCTCAGTTGACAAAGTCATGGACTTCTTAGGAATTTTACCGCTCAACCACGAGGATGTTCTTCTAGATTTTCTCATTCTTCGAACCCAATCACTTCCTGTGCAAACCTGCCACTGTTTGTGTCCAGATGCTGACGATCGGTACTGGATTACCAATCTAAATGAAGGAAACAATTTCTTTTGTAGAAAAAAATTTTCTAATTGTTATTGTGCAATTATCGTTTTCTTTGATGACGAGTCTAGTCTAGTCTGACAGGTCATAAAACGTATCTACGTTTGTACAGCGTCTAAGGTTTGAGAATCTTTGAAGGTCAGATATTTCCAAAAAAAAATAACTAGAATAGGTTCATCAGCAAATTTAACCATTAAAAAAAACACAAAATCTAAAGCAGAAACCATTTATTAATCTCAAAATAAGCATCATTACAGTAAAGCATAAGCTACAAGATTAAATAATACAAAAATTTTAACAAAAAACGTGAGATACAATCGTTAAATGTGACACAGAATTATTAGCACAACATTCATTAGAGCTGGGTGTTTTGCAGAGCGTCGGATCAGGGTTGTTCTTGAAGCAGGGCCAGGAGGAAGGCATCAGGATCGGGGATGTCGTGCAGCAGGCCGGCGGCGTCGCAGAACTCGGCGAAGGAGGCGCAGGGCAGCAGCTCGTCGGTGAGCGTGGCCACGATGCGCTCCGCTGCCTTGCAGTTGGCTTCGTCGTTGTGCCGGATGTACTCGGCGAGTTTGATCGGCCATTGTTCTATGCTGACGGCTGGCACGTTCTGGGGAAAGAAAGTACATTATGATTAGCTGTGGAAAAGTTGTGTTTCAAGTCAATGATTCTTCATGTAGTCCGGTCAATCTAGACATTCGAAAGTACAAATTTACAACAAGCTGAAAATCAGTAAAATTTATTTCACAAACGGAATTTCTTTTTATCTCACCTTAAACATGACGGTGTAAAGCAGTTGAATGAGCTGCGCGAACACGGCGTAGGGCCGGTAGTCCGGCCAGGGCCGCGGCGCGCGCGCGTCGGGTGGCAGCGCGCGGATCGCCGGCCCGCCGGGAGCCACGGCCCGCACGTGGCCGATCACTAGCAGTCGCTTCAGGATGTCCAGCTTGAGGGCGCGCCATCTGCGCAGTGAAATAATAAAGATTAGTTTGGAGAAGTTAAAAACGTTGTAGTTTATATAAACTCATACAATTGGCCGAACAGATGGTTATTGGCGACGCCCACGTACCAGAAGACGCAGCACAGGCCTAGCTTCTACAAGATTAACCTATGATCTGGTCAAGCGGTCCCCTCGTTCAGAAACCACCACCAACTCTACCACCAGTTCAGAAAAACCTTCGTGAAGAAGAACTGACAAGACACTTCACGAGTATATTTATTTTTCAAAATAAATTTACAGTCTCTTTATGTATACAAAATTTTTCTTATCTCCATCTGTTAGCTCGGCAAGTCTCCCTCCGCCCAAGTATCCAAACGAAGAACACCTTCACACGGCACCCGTTCACGAGTTAACGCGGGATCCAGCCATCGCCCTCCTCAACCATATTAGAGAGAATGAGCTACCGGTCACCCGACGCTACCTGACAACTGTAACGCTGACACTCGCGACACTCACTTGGCATGCGGGTACAGCAGCAGCGTCATGGTGGTCCAGTAGAGCGGGCCCTCCGCGTCGTGGGCCGACTCGAGCAAGCGCGGCGCCGCCCACGCCAGCGACGCCTCCAGCGCGCCCACCTCGCGCGTCGTAACTCGCGAACTGAAACAGGTATCATTGACCATTTCTCATTTTATAATTCATAATAACAGATATACGGCCACGTGGTGTAGTGGGTAGCAGCCCTGCCTCATACGTCGGAGGTCAGAGGGAATTCATTTGTGTGATGAATACAGGTGTTTGTCCTCGGGTCATGGTTGTTTGAATTTATATAAGTATGTTTATTCTGGGTACCCCTAGTTCGCTGTGTGGTCATCCGTAACACAAGCTCCGCTTACTTTGGGGCCATACAGTTGGTGTGCTTGTCTGGGGACTCATTTATTATTATTTTGTAAAAACTTTTTTTGAACGCTACCCAACGACAATCACGTGTTTAGTGGCTTACATCTTTTATTTTTTTGACAATATTGCACGTAGATTTAAGAGTAGAGTGTAGAAGTATATTTGAGTTGAGGCTTACGGTTGAGATGCGCTCTAGAATATGTTATAACCGAGAAACAGTTGTTTTGGGCAGACCAAAAATTAGTGAATAGATAACTAAAGGATGAAAATGAGTAATGCACGAATAATTTAAATAAAAATAACAGCAACAAAATCAAAGTGAGATAAAATCATCAAAACGGTCTCTACAACTCCCATTTATAGTTTTAAAATTACCACCAAATATGTAAGGTTCAGAATATTATAAAACTCAGTAAAAATTAACAGGGGCATGTCATCGGAAGGGATATCGCGGTCAAATTCAAAATGATTCTTTTACCAAATACGACCCATTACGTAAGACCTGTAAGCAAGTAAATTTATTATAAACTTGAAGCTTATTTATTGCACATTAGTTACGGCTTGCGGCGCACTCATATGATTGACTGTTAACGTCATGAGACCGTATTGGTATGTTTTAGAAAATAAGTAGATTTTGTAAAATAAGTAGACCCATGTGCGTAACTATTTTTGGTAAAGCTGATGATGAAATTAATAATGATTGAACAAACAAACTACTAGCAAATGTCACGTTCATAATAAATAGTTCAAAAATACAGTGAGTTGTAGTGTAGAAAACAAACTCTATAGAAACTGGTAATATATGTATGTAATCTTGAATTGCTTAATCCTTAAAACCTCATTCAACACCAGATACATAAGTTGTTCTTGTTAGGTCTAACAATAACTGACTGCAAATTAAATATGTTGTAATTCTTTTTTAAACACTCAGCGCAATCGAAGGCAAGTGCGGCAATCGCTTACGCGTAGTTCGATTGTTCGCAGGCGCAGGATTTCAATGCTCCCGACTGTACTACAATAAATGGTTATTATGATACTGACGTGTTGATGACGTAGAGCGCCATGTGCAGCAGCGGCGGCAGCAGCTGCATGTTGGACAGCGGGCCGCCGCCGCCGGCGTCGTCGTGGAAGGTGCGGCCGCGCGCGAACCGCAGCAGCAGCAGCTTGGCGTCGTGCACAGTGCACGTGTGCCCGATGTCGCGGTGGCCAGTGCATTCCTGCAAAAGAGCACATCACAACTTTTTACCCATAGCTGAATTCTGAACTTGATATATTTCGCTCGTGTGTACCAAACTTTTTTCAAGGTAGTCAATTTTTTTTGTTATTGTTGTCCTTACAGGCTTCTGGGAATATAAACGCCAATTATGCGTAAAAGAGAGAGAGAGAAGAAGAAAGAGGAGAGCCTTCCACCCCAATCCCTTTCTTTAAATGACAAAGTAATCAAAAGTTATATCTTATTGTGTCTATACATTATAGACACAATAAGATATAACTTTTGAATAAACGAAACTTCGTATAACATATTCGTCACAAACCTGCAAATAAGTGGTATGTCTAGCAAGACAGCTAGCGAACGCAGATTCCGGTACATGCGGTCCCCACAGCGGCAGTAGGCCGTTACAGCGCGTCGACGCGTTTTGTAGCGCCGCGCTCTCCCACTCATCTCTGGATTAAGATTGAAATATTAGTACAGATAGTTAAATAAGATTGTGTCAATTAATCAAGGCTTTCAATGTAGGATATCCGATTATGCAATGGTACATTTCACAACTAAACCGATTATCTGCCTTTAATATCAACGAAAAAGGGTGTTAAGTTTAACATATCCCATGTTGTCTATGAATCTGTACGTCTGTCTGTACGTATTTGTATGCGAAAACTTATGTTCCATATGAATCATTGGATGCGGTATTTTCTGTTCGAAAACTAAGTGAATCAAAAGTGATCTTAGCTACGTTTGAAAAAAAAATTGGCTCAATCTTTGACAAGTTATTTGTTTTTAATGGAATACAACTCAAAATTCAGAAATCAGAGACGAATATTATTAACTGATATGCAATAGCTTCAAATAACCGCGTGCCGTTTTGCCTGTCGCGGTGGCTGTCAAGCGGCAGCCAAGTGGATGGACATGATCCGTGTATAAATGAAGTAAAGGAACCGCGGGCGCTTTGTCGAGCGCTGAAAATGGGGTTTTAATATTAGGTCTTTACCTATGAAATTGCCGTTTTTCACGAAATAAATGAAGCGTAATTTTTTATATTGAATTTTTTTCCCGCCAAGAAGTTATCCAAATTCTGGAAAAAGTAGAAGTCTGTAGGCGCAAGGTCTGGTGAGTACGGCGGAGGACGGGGAACTTCCAACTCCAACTCTTGTAGCTTGGAGACCGTCTGCTGTGCAGTATAGGTCGCGCGTTGTCGTGCAGGAGCAGTGGAGCCGAACGATTGATCAAAGCTGGTTGGAGACGTGCGAGCTTCTCCATCATTATGTTCAGTTCTTCACAGTACACATCTGCAGTAATGCTTGTCCCGTTTGGCAAGAAGCTGTGATGAATTACACCCGCGTTAGACCACCAAATAGTGACAATCACTTTTCTAGGGGTAAGTTTTCGTTTAGGGCATTGTTTGGGTGCTGAACCAGGGTCCAACCAACTTGCTGAGCGCTTACGATTGTCAAACAGTATGCATTTCTCATCACAAGTAACATTGCGGTTCAGAATTCCTTCATTTGTATGCCTGCTGAGCAGTGCAAGGCACGTCTCCACGCGTACTTCGCGCTGGCGGTCATTGAGTTCGTGGGGTACCCATTTGTCAAGCTTTTTTACCTTGCCAATTTGACGCAAATGGACCAATATTGTTTTGATGCTAACGTCGAAAGCTGCTGCTAATTCAGCCGTGGATTGAGTTTCATCAGCTTCCACAATTGCCTTTAATTCGTCATTGTCGACCAAAGTTTTCGGACGACCACGGGGTTCATTTTTCAGGTCAAAATTTCCAGAACGGAAGGGGGTAAACCAATAACGTGTGGTGCGTTCGTTTGTAGTGTTCGCTCCGTAAACGTCGTTGATGTTGCGTGCCGCTTGTGCCGCTTTGCTGCCACGACGGTACTCATATTCCATAATTACTCGAATTTTTAACTTATCCATGATGACGAAAAATGTTCGAATGCGTTGAAAACAAAACACTAACTATTAAACAAATGACGATTTTAGAAAAAGAATCCCATGTTTGTCAAATAAAATTAATTTGAAATTAGAATTATCAGTAAAAAAAAAAATATTTTCATTTGAAATGGCCAGTACGGCAAAACGGCAGTTTCATAGGTACAGACCTATTATTTCAATTTGTCTTCATTTATTACGTACCTAGCGCGCGCCAGCCTCACAGCCGCCATGTGACACTCTACGTGCACGATGTTGTAATGCGATACCGTGCTGTAACCGAGCGTCTTGCGCGCGCGCACCTCGTACTCCTCCACCGGACAACGCTTCGTGAACGTGTATATGCCGAGCACCTGTGGTATGAAAAAATTAGTTTAATGTTACCAAATTTGATTTACCCATGTGTATTGTGTAATTTGATGTTAGCCCGTACCTTGGTGGGCTGGTACTTGTAGCCCTCGCGACAGATGCAGCACACCGCTCCCGCCTCCTCACACAGCTCGGCCACTTGCTGCGTCAGCGAGCACTGCGCTGTAACCTGTCCTCGCTCGTTAGACCGCATGCCGAGCGCGCCCAGTTGCCGCTCGCGCACTGCCATTGCTAGGCGTTTCTTTTCCTGGAAGGAGAAACAGTAGCTTAATCAGATCAGAAGTTTGCGTTGAAAATTGAGAATACTACAAGGTTAGGTCAATATTTCAAGTATACACGTACAATGGGATCTTTGTCTCGCAGACCGACATATTTCTTTATTTAATCAGTACAGAAACCTTACTTAAATATTTTATGCAACTACAGCTCATTCTACCCGGGTGCAATCAAAAATATCTAATGAACACCTGCATCAGATACGTACCTGTCTAGTAAAGTCGCGCACTTGTTGAACCTTCTCTGCGCACTGCGGCTGCGAGCGCAACGCTTCCAGAAGGTTCTCAGCGAGGGAACCCACATGCTCGCCTGAAGACACTTGCTCCAGCCGGTGCACTATTGGGATCACTTTCTCGCAGACCAGCATCTGAAAACACGAAGTTCGTATTAAACATCGTTCACGACTAGTATTCATGTTTTTATTATTTTATTGTTGTTTATACTGTGCGCAAAAGGTTAACAGTTATTATCATTTAATAGCATACTCTGTAGAAAATACGAACAAAGCAAGACGCTAAAAACTAGCTTTGATATATTATCGAAGGCTCTCTCAGATCATTTCACTATATTTTTCACTGTAAAGTTCTATCATTTCACTGTAAAGTTATATAACAGGTATATTGAGATTTTTCAATTAGTGATCTTTATTTATAAGAACAATCTTTATTGTACATTAATTTTTTATTTAAAAAGTGCAAAACCCAAAATTTAAAAAAAAATATAAAGATCTGTTTTGCAATGTACGTACCTGAGTAGGTTCATGATCATTGGCCAATCCGGTCAAGAACCTCAAAATGTATTTAAGGGCCGGACGACTTATGAACTCTTTAAGCTCATCCGAGTCCGTGCATACTAAAGTTGGTTTCACACACGGTGCGTGTTTCTGTATAAACAGATACAAACATTAAGTTAATAAATACAGTAAAATTAAACAAAACCTAAAGCAGTTGTATCACAGATCTCAATTGCAAGGTTCTTGGTTCCATCCATAAAACAGTTAATGATAAACCAAGACATTATTTTAACAATACAACGAATCCTAGCGTGATAAACCATAAAGGGCTGCGCTATGGTATTAATGGATG
The DNA here is from genome assembly GCA_923062675.1 of Marasmarcha lunaedactyla. Lineage (NCBI taxonomy): Eukaryota > Metazoa > Arthropoda > Insecta > Lepidoptera > Pterophoridae > Marasmarcha > Marasmarcha lunaedactyla. Next base: position 5,497,546 of record OV281342.1, on the reverse strand, counting down.
ATTTATTTGTATTAATTAAAAAATGTTGTATTACTCACCACAATATACTCCAAAGCATCACGAACTACACCCAACGAGATCAAATAATCCTTCAGCGTGCCTCCGATGGAATTTCTCTCAATATTAGCACACAGCACACAGAACAGTTCCATTCGGAACTCCTCATCAGTCCATTGTTCGGAGTCGAGTTTGTCGAAGTCCAGCACCGGTTTGAAATGGTCCACTAACATGGCCATTTTGAGATCGTTCCCGTACACGAGTGCGGCTAAAACCCGGGTTAAGTGGCCGAGTGACACGGAGTTGCTTCGTATTCCTGGAATAAGATTGTGATAACCAATGACAAATACTTTAAAATGTCGCTTTGTTTTGAAGATATCGAATTATTACATACTTTATTGGGATGGTTCTAAACTATCATACATTTTGATTCACCTTTTCTAGTTTTATCAAAGTTTGCAAATATTTGTGGTTTTGATTTAATAAGTAAACTTTCTTAACCAAAAAGTCTTCAAATCGTTATTGAGCGAGACTTGCCTGGTAGTTCGGTACAATTGAGTAGAGCTTGAACGTACTCTGGTCCACCAAACGTGAGTGAGAACTGAAGGAAGGATTCCAGACTTTCACTGGCCGCTACGGATAATATGCGCTCCATGATCTATGAAACAGAAACGTATTAATTGTGAATTATTTTTAAAGCTTTTAATGCATTTTAGTTTATATACTTTTATTCAATAGTCCACGGCCGGTGAATTAATGTATTAAAGCAATTCATTAATTAGTAAATTCTGTATAGTATGCGTTTGTTTATGCTTGGATGATGTCTATTAATCGTAGAATTATAATAGTAAACTAATCTCTAACGGTTTCATATAAGAACCAACTAATAAATATAAACAAACTTCAATGGAATGGCTCCATCCGCTTTATGCCTAGGCCAATAACGTCGGGAGACATATTAGATGAAGAGGTTAAAGTAATTAAGTAAAGGCTAAAGTAATTAAACAATTTGCTTTCTATTCATTTTCAGTATGATCACCGTTGCTCCAATCTGCAAGGGTTTGAGCTGCCTTTGTTCGCACGCCCTGATTGAAAACAAATGACAGGTTTGTTGCCAACAGTACCTCCAGCAGGTTGTAGACGAGCTGCGCGCGCGGCATTGCTCGCTCGTCGTCGCAGGCCAGCTGCAGCGCGTGCAGCAGCACGGGCACGGCGCGCGTGTCACCACGAGTCAGTACGCGCACGCAGCGCCGCACGCGCGCGCATAGACCAAGCAGCCGCAGCAGGGTGGAGCAGAGAGCGCGCGCAGCACCCACGCGACCGATGGCGGCCAGGCGTTGGAGCATCACTTCGAGACCACCTGGGAATTAAGGACAATATTTCATGTAAAGGAAATAAAAAATTCGAATGTTTATTAGAATTTTAATAGTTTTTCGTTAAAATTCAACAAATTCTGGTAAAAACCGTGTAAACTTTGTTTATTCAGGCACCGATACGTCTAAAAAAGGTCAGATGGTACCGTCAAGGCGCTGTGCAAACGTGGACACTTTTTGCTACCGACACAGCACAAGAACAAAGGAACCATAGTTGGTGTGCCCAGTGTCGGCAACCGGACACAGTCGCCGGTTTGCTGTAGTCGACACAGCTCACCGCAAAATACCTTAGTTTACGTAGTACAATTCTTTGAAAAGTAAATGTTGCTTGTGTTTAACCAACAACAACTGTTAGTTTCCACTGACCGAGACCGAACACTTTTCCCCAGTGAAAGCAACTGGACACAAAACTAGGCTACAACCGCGTGATTAAACTGCTGATTGATTACGTATTAATTACATGACAATAAAAGATTCGCTGATATGCTGCGAGCGGCACAGGAGATAATAATGTTCACGTTTGCGCAGCACTTAAAAGTACTTAACGATCTAGAACCTAACTTGTACAAAAGTCAACAGAACACTTACCGCAGTCAGCCAGCACATTGGCCATCCTGTACACCTGCTCATCATCCACGGCCTCTGCGTTGGTCTGGCTGAGGGTCTCCACGAATTCTTCCGTGGCGTCGCCGAGCAAGCCCCGCATGCGGTACACGACACGCATGGCGTCAACGCCTTCGCCGGAGGTACACCAAACCTGTGGTGAAAAAAAGTTTATTTTAGTATTTGTATAAATTTTTGTCTGATATCTGATTATTATTATTATAATACACGTCTGAATCGATTATTTTATTTAGTACTAGAAATCTTTATATAATGCATAGCATAACATACCTTCTTATAAACCTCCTTGACAGGCAAATCTAAGGACATGATCTTATTGCAAACAAGCAGTTCCATTCCATTGTCGTCTTCCAACAACGCCACCAGTTCGCAATCCGTACAAATCTTGTTCTTCACGTCCCGCATTAGGGGACCCATTCCTGGCTCCAGTGACGAGTACGGGTTGCCCAACATACGGCCCTGCGGAAGATTTAGAATTCGTGAAGTTAGTTAGAAAAAATTCATGTTTATTACATAATTCCTAATCTTTGCAAATAATTGTGAATAGAAGATTTTTTTAAATATTGATACGAGGATAGATGTGTGAAAAAAATAACAAATTTGGTGTGTTTGTCTGAGGACATATTATTTATTATTATACGTAATTCTCGTGCAACCGTACATATTCACTATTTTAAATTATTTAATTTTAACCTACCTGTAAGAAATCTTCCTGTTGCGGATCCTTCTCTAAAGTGAGGAAGAACTCTCCCACGTCATTTTCTTCCGGATATATGATAGAACAGAGTCTCTCGAAGATGAACACGGGCGTGCGGTAATCGTGTAACGGATACTTTTGTACAGTTTCGATGCAAACCGCCATGAATTCGGCAGTCTCGGCTTCGGTGCCTGGAAAGAAAGTTCTACGTTAATACTATATGACTTTAGTTGAAGCCCTTGAACACACTACAGTTACATATACATCTACGACTGTTGTGTTGCTCTCGGCCATTTTAAAATGGGTCTCTTGAATGAGACGTAAGTAGGATCTGGACAGTATTTTATACAATATCAACTGAAAAAATTGGACAGAATTGCATTGTTTTATATTTTGATTGAATTTTAGGGTGACGAAATCACGTAATGAAATGTGTGAAACAATCAATTTATTCGTTTAGCTCGCCACCAATGTATAACCTTCGAAGCCTCCAACTATCTCACCTGTAGTCATCTCCTCGAGGAGTTCCAGCAGCTTCTCCTGCGTATCATCAGTCAGCCTCGTCCTCTGTACCACAAGTCTTCTCAACGACAGATATCCACCTAGAACAGCCCCGACCAGTCGACCCTTGTAAGTACGACGCGCGCCTGGCTCCTCTAGGAACATTGCTAGTAGTTCTGTGAGCCGTTTGAGGGCGTAGCCTGCGAAGGAAATATGACTGTCTAAAGTAATTTCTAAATATATTTTTTTGTAGTTTTAATTGGATTTTTCTGTACGTTTTGATGACAAACCTAGTAGAAGTGTCCAAAGTTTTTTAAAATAAAACTTGTAGTTGCCAATGCAGGTACTTTATTAAATAACACGACAACTTTACTTCACAAATGTCTGAATGACACTACTTCTGTTTTCTATAACTCGTATATTCATTATAAAAACTAATCAACATGGTGATTATTCAAGAGAGATGTTGCCACACATATCATGAACTTACCTTGAGCCAAATCGGAAGTGAGGGTAGTTTCTTCAAGGCGATGCAGTTGTTCAATCTCCTTGGTCATCAAGTCGGCGATTTGTTGCAAAACTCCGCGTAAGGCCAGGAACTGTTTCCATGGAGCTTCGGAAGCCAAACCTAGTAAAAAAGAATAGTTTTAGTTTGTTGTTAAAAATATACAAATTATTTATTAATTATATGATTCAAATATTAGATAAACAAATTTGTATAAATTTTAATTTAGAAATAATTAATCATAAACTCATGTCGAGAAATTCTTCATATACGACTGAGTTTAACTCCATTTTTGTATTATTTTAGCTTCTCGAACGACCAATTGACTATGCAATATTATTCTACAGCGATTTTATAGAGTAGATATAAAAGCCCGAAGCTTTGGAATCACACTACAACGTTGTAAAATATAGTACAGCGTTATTTCTACGTACTCTGGTAGAGTTGCAAGAATTGTTCGCTGGCTTCCCCGGCTGAACCGACTTCAGGCAGGAAGCTGGTGAGCAAAATCAGTACCTGCAAACAAAATTAAGAATCATGAAAAGCTATGTTCCGCATTATCAAATGATTATATCGTAAACAATGTTTTATATGTTGAGATATTTATCACCATTACCTAAGGGGCATTAAATTACGTCAAAAATAGGTGCTGTAAACATCAATCTAAAAATAATAAATTTCTCACCGCCTTAGTTCGCTCATAGGAGTCGCACAAAGAGCGCATCATCTGGCAGGCGGTGTCGCGCGCAATGCGGGAGCTCTTGTCGAACATCACGGGCCGCAGCCAGCCACCGTCCTCCAGCGCCAGGCGCCGCATGCCGTGGGATAGCAGGACCTGCAAACATAAGAAAATATTACTAAATTAATAAGGAGACAAGAGAACATTTAAGAAGTTAACTTGAAATTATAGTTATTTATATTTTATTTTACCTTATTTTATATTGTATTGAGCTTTGATTTAATTAAAATAGCGAAAAATAGATGACAAGTTACTGTGGCACGGACCTCAAAAATATTGTTCCTGGTCACCTGTCTTGTCAACAGGTTTAATCACTACGCGAAATTGTATATAAAATACAAAAAAAATTATACAGAAACGAAGTATTTTGTCTATTTCGCGAGCCCGTGTTTTGCACCATTTTTATGTCGCGGAGCAAAATAATTGAGTTTGTGTGAGTAAATATATCTGTGGTAGTAAAGAGAGCCATCTTTCGGGAACATGAGGTGAGAAGGTCACCTATTTTCCGCTAATTTACTTTAATCAAAGTTATTGCCGATTGTAACTGCTCAATAGTTTCACAGCGGATGTGGATGTGACAACACGGTACCTGTTGGCGCCACCGCGCGCAGTACTTGCTGGCGAGGTGTTGCGGGCGCGGGGCACGGGTCGCGGGCGGCGGTGGGCCCGCCAGCTGGCGCCAGCGGTCCGCCGTCAGCGCGCCCGACACGAACGACGACAGCTCCACCACCAGCGAGCCGCCGCCGTAGTCGGCACGCGAAGACAGCTTATTGGTGGTAGTGTCCTGAGAGTGGAAAAAGAGAATTGAATATTAATTTGAGTTGCAATCAGAGTATGTTTCTTGGTTGTCTTTCTTTGTATAAATCTTTCAATTTCAAAAAATCCTATAAAAAAAATAAAACGCAGTTCAAGCATTGTTCTTTGTTTGCAAAAAGATAAAAATTCAGGTTAATGTTAAAACGATCGTCGAAGCTACCTTTTCTTTATCGCCATCGGCCGGCGTGGGCGGTGGCGTCATGAGTTGCTGCATGTAGCGGAGACACGGCAATGCCACTTGTTGAAGAGCGAATTGGTGCGCTAAGGAACAATAGTAATTATAGTAACAGTACATATTTATATTTTGTTTCATGGATTCTATAAAGCATCTTACAAGATGAAGCATGTAAGATGGTATGGAAAATAATTATATTTAAAAGTAAACATACTGATCGATATTACACTTGTGTTTTGATCCTTAATTTACAGAAATATTATCAACCAATCTATTAAAAAGTTATAAACTGTGTTGGGTTTAATCCAAAATATATAAATAAAAGTAAAATGTAAAGAAACTGTAATCCAAATCCGTTGAGCCGTTCTGCCGTGATTGACAAGCAAACATCCAGATATCCATACATTCATCTAAACTTTCACACATATAATTATAAATTTTAAATAATTATAAATACATTTTTCTGAGATAAAAGATTATCTAGCTAACAAACAACTATTTTATATGTAAATTAAATGTCAGCCTGTATAAGCTGCTTCTCTGTATCATTTGCTACTGTTATCTCCCGTGGACGCGATATCGTGCAAACCGGTTATTGATGGCAAATGGGCTTTGGGATTCAGTACAGTTTGACATTTTGCATCAGTGGTACGTCAAAGGTTAAAAAGTTATAAATTGTGTTGGGTTTAATCCAACATATATAAATAAAAGTAAAATGTAAAGAAACTGTAAGGGTGATTCTAAATGTAATATGTAGTAAAAGGCGAGTGCACGGTGGTACGAAGCAGGGTGTAATCCCGTCTGGATGTACCCTAATCTTGACATCTAGAAATTTATAACTGAAATAAAATGCATATTACGTAAATATCTGCACATGATTGCTGTGAATACAAATTATCTGTGTCAAATAAACGCACTTTGAACATACTTTACTTTTGATCTATACATCTATACAATTTATCACACATGCATTTATCAATTTCTCGAAATCAATTTCGTATACAGTTGAAACTTCGTACTCACAATTGGGCGAAGAGCTGTTAATGCCAGGTATTCCCACTAAAGCCTCAGACTTTAGCAACGTAGACGCAGCCGGCGGCAATCCAGCCACTTCTGTCAACTGTGGACAGCACCTAAAGACAAAACATTTAGTTACACATTAAAGTTACCTTGGCGACCATCGATGTAAAAAGAAATGGACGGTGAGTCTAATACAAAACTAAAGTAAAAAGTGTCCGAGTTAACCAACACATTTACATAATTATGAATAAATTGAATCACTTGAAATTTTAATCGTATATTTTTGCATTACAGCTGGTTATTACTGGACTTAATTTTTCACGTTATGTATCTGCAACTATTGACCATAAAATCACCGCATGCTTCAAAGGTTCAAACGTTACCAATAAATCGTCCATTTGTTTGTAAGTCAATGGTGGCGACGAAGTAATAAGGTTGAAGTTTCCGTGCTTACCAAACCCACAGCTTGACGATACAACGTAGCCGTACTTCCCAACATTCTATGGAATCTTGTACTTTCACCAATGAGCCGAGAAGAAGAACTAATGGTCGAATCTAAATGGAATAATATCGAATATTAGTCTATATTAAGCAACAGGACTTGTAATCAGTATTTCATTGTATAAAGATGTTATTATACTTAGGTAAGATAAATACAGATTAAACAATCATCATTACGTTGTTCTATCGTGTTGAATTGAAGCAAAAAAATTTTTTGTAATTGAAGATTTTTAAATTACTTTAATAGTTATACCATTTATGCCAATTTAGCCAAAATAATTTTCCTGAATTACCGAAATATTGTTTAATTATGACTATTTCAACATTCAACTTACCGAATTATTATGGTCCTGCGACGCAGCATGGCCCATCAAAGACAGAGTGATTCTTTGTGTGAGCAAGTTGCAGAGTTGTTCCGTGGCCGGCAGGTTGTCCCTTGTTACCAGGCAGATGAGGGATCGTACTTCTTCTTGACACTACCAGGAGGAAAGTTATGGTTAAAAATGTTGTGTTAGAGTTTGGTAAAATAAAATATAAAAACTGCAAAGAAACGTTTGGCATAAAATGTACCTATTAAATTCTTTTAGAATATAATTTAGCTTGAAATTTGAAAAATGAATTAATTTTTTTAGAGATAAAAGCAGTAAATTGCTAGTTTATGATTCCACCGATAGCTAAGCCAGGTAAACTTCAAAGAGTAATGCATAAGAAAAGAACCATAACCCTATATGACCATAGTGTTAATTAGAGAGGGTTTTCGTTCAAGTAAAATTGTTATTTCGAGCATTGTAATTTTTTTGAATTTGAATTGAAATTTATGAGCCACCTAGCTTCCTTTCATGCAATTCTCCCTCAGTGTAAACGATATATGAGAAAATGTTGAGAAGATTCATCGCAAGTCAATTTGTTCATCGATTGTTTCTACGCTAGTACTGTACCTGCGGCATGGCGCGATGCAGGTTATGCTGCACCAGCTCCCCGACCAGGCCGAACCGGCAGAGGCGCGTGCGGTGCTCGGCGACTGACGCCAGGGCTCGCAGCACGGTGAGGCACTGCTCTGCGCAAGCGAGCGAGCAGCCGTAGCACCCGCCGCCAGACGCTGCAACGATTACAAAAATTCTCTATCAATCATATCATTAAAAATTATATTTAAAAATGTTTATATGCAGCTACGCAAACAAGAAACATCACTAACTCTTGGCTATGAAAGAGTAGACATATGGTAGCTTAAATTTAAAACTAAGGTAAGACTATAAAACAAAGAAAGACGATAGTTATAGATATATAGTAGTTATAGATAGTTATAGTTATAGATAGTTATAGATACTAAAAATATTGTCGATATTAGACAAAATCCGTAAGAATATTACATTACAAAAAACAACGATTATCATTGCATTAATTACCAAGTCGTCTAGCTGCAACTGGCGGCCGGTCTGTCTTAAAAAGCGACTTAAAACTACCATACGCATTTTTATACGGTTTTCTCCAAAACACGGGAGTTATTTGAAGAAGAAGGTTTCTGTGTATATTTTGGGAGCTTTTATCGAAAACGCTGCCTTAATCCCTTTGATATATAACGACATAATATATGGTGGAATTGTTCCTCTTTTATAGGTCTACATACTACTACATACTATAAGACCGCGATGGGGCGTATCTATCTTTAAAGAATAGCTAACAAACTCCATTTTAATGTTTAAAAGACTGTGAAATGTAATGTTAGAAAGAGAAGATACGAGAAATTAAATAGTTTGGTTACCTTAAGCATTTCATGCACATTACATTTGTAATTTGCACTAAAAAAATTAAATTAACACCTTAGGAGTTACCGTAAAATTATCCCATTTTTAATCTAAAGTTGAAAATTTAAGTCATAATCCACCAAAGGTATATTTTTCACTTAAATATTTTATAACTTTCATCAAAGTTGCGAAGCTGATAATTTTATGCATACAAGTCATGAAGATTCTATTGGAAAAAATCTGGAAAGTCTGTAAAAAATTAAGCTGGCCGTGTCGAAAATTCTCACAAAATTCAGAAAACGTTCATAACTCGAAAACTATGCAACGTCTCGAAACATACATGGGTGATTCGGATACCCACGAAACGGGACACCAAATTTTCTTTCGACGATGTGCCGGCCACTCTATAAAGCTAGAAAGTTAAGTTCAACTCACCTTTAGTGAGATCACCGTCATAGTTTTGCAATAAGCCAGCATAAACTGGTAACGTGTCTCCTTTGAGTTGTTCACTTTGCGCTCTATCGTAAGATACCAGCTCTTTCCTGAAATAAATACATACTAATTTAAAACCATATCCACATTTTATCATTCAAACTGGAATATTAATTTTAGTCTTAATAAAAAAAAATATCAAAAAAAAGTATTGTGAAGAATATTGGATAAAATTTTTGTTTCGATATTTTTTTTTATTAAGACTACTTTTCACCCGGTAAAGAGCGATAAAGGACGATTCTTATATTAGATTATAGAGAGACTACGTAGCGGTCGGAGTGAAGAATAGCTTAAAGATAAGGTGCATCGACTCTTAAGGGTGTTACCACACCAATCCGTCGACCAGTCGACGTCGATTGATGGAAGATCGATTGGTGTGGTAGAACCCTTTAACGGTTTTTTTAAATAACAGTAAAAATACGCATAACATTTGAGCGGCTAAAGCCACTTTCTTCATCATGGCTTTTAATCAAAAACTGCTTCAAAATCGATCCTTTCATACGAAAGAAACAATGCCACATAAAAAAAATTTTTTTATATTGTTTAACATCATTGGTATGCCATTTAGCTAGGCAACCTTTATTGATGTTTATATTATCAAGAATAATATGAATACATTATATTATACACTGACAAATACGTTAAACTTATAAAACCACTCTTATTGCGACGGGTGATAAAACACTAACCTGCAAGCCAGAACTTTCTGTATAATCTTGGACAGGTCTTCGAAATGTCCTTTAGAGTCGACACAGTACTTGTGCGCGAGCGTCTGTATGACGCGATTGATCTGAGCGCCTCCGAACGAAGTTGTACTGGCGTTGCTGTTTTCATCGCTCGTGCGCCCTTCTAGACGATGTTCGTTTATCTTGTGGAGGAGCGACTGAGGGGAAATATATTTATTTAATTGAGGATAGCATAAATGTACGTTGTCAAAAAGGTTTTTACTTTAAGTTTAGAAAATCTAAGTCCAGATTTTCTTGGCAAATCCATACTTAAGAGCGTCTTATTTAACCATTTCACGTCAATAAGTGCAGCCGTAAATTTTTAAAAGGCGGTTTCAACACAAAACCTCTTGGTCACTGGTCTGCTACATTTCTTCCAGTGCAGTCTAGAAATGGGTTTCAAGTTTTGACTTCAATAACTTGTAATTTTATACAGAAAGAAGACAATTGTTTTACTTATTTCGTAATAAATATCAACTTGGGCAGACAACATCTTAAGGCATTAAGTAAATATTAAATTATCAGTAGAAAAACAAATGAACCGACAGTAATAGAATAAACTATGTCCACCTAACTTCACAAAACCCTCACCTCAAGAACAGGCTTATTAGCAATAAGCTGCTTATACACCCGATCCGCTTTATCCAGCAAAGCTCCGATACTTTGCACCATCTTCTTCCTTTCTTCATCGTTTTCTATCGTATCGACAGCACAGCACGGACGCGCAGTTAAAGTGTAGTCGAATTTCGCGTATTTGCAAAACCCACAGGAGTGGCAAAGGAAGGGGTCCTTTTCGTCGTAGTTGATAGCCCTGTATAAGGCATAAGATCGCTTAAAATTGTGATCGCTTACTGAGAATCTAGTGAGGTAAAATATTAAAAAAGAATTTTTTGGAATAATACTTTTAAATGGCCCTAAAGCATTATTCACTATTTACTCAACCTCTACTAATTATTATCGGAATTGAAATCCTTATGTTCAGGATCTACGCAAAAAACCCATTATTTTAAAGATTCAAATACAAGGTGTAAGAAAAAGTATTTTACAATCGAAGTATTTTAGAATCGAAAAAATGGTATTGAAGTAATTACTTACCAGTGTTTGTTATTATCTATTGTATTGTATGTGTAATACGCGACTGTCTGTTGATCGCACAGTGATTGATTGCAAATTGGGTGGAAAAACTGTGTGTGCAAGTACGTGGGTTTTTTCTATTGTGCAACGACCTCCCAGCTGATCGCAAGGTCCGCGCGTTATCTGGATAGGCGTGTGGTCGCGCGCTTTAAGACTAAATGTTAAGGATTTTTTTATGGAAAGACTATAAGACCAAATGAAAAACGGTTTTGTAGTCGAATGGTGGAGACTTGCTCAATCTGGAATATTTTTTTGTAAAATACTTTTTAGAACATCCTGTATACTTAAGTTAAATTGTTACTTGCATCGTAGAAATATTTTGTATAATACATTTCAATTTCACACAATTTTTGAAGTCGAGAGTTGGCGTTTAGAATGTACCAGTAAATATGAATTGACGAATAACAAACCTGCACTTATGGCACTGGAACACGTTTTCCCCACAGTTGGCACACACTCCGGGATTGGCGGGCACCGATTGCGAACAACGAGGGCATTGAAGAGATTCACCTGTAATATTAGCAATATGTTGTCGTTGATTGAATCCAAATACAATAGAAATAAAAATATTTAGCACAATAGAATCATTTGCTCGGCGATTAGTTGTTTGTGGCATTAATTAACAGTAATAGTAATTAACAATAAACTTTCATACTTATGTACAGTATAGTTAACCTACCAGTAGCCTGTTGGTTCTCATAGAAGTCTGCGTATTCCATCATGAGATTGCACGCCACGATTGGCAGAGGGAAGTCGACGCGGACCTCTGATTGGCCGGATTGGAGTTGTACGCGTTTCGCTTTGTGCCACATGCCTGTAACAAAAGGAATCTTAAATTATATTTAAGTATATACAATTAACGATAGTATAAGAAGATGTCAATGATAGAGCTGCGAAGCATTTTGCTTCACTCCATGTACATATGTGACACAAACAGAAAATATTCAATTAATGAAGAGTAATTAAGAATTAATATAAAAAAATTCCTACCAGGTTTATTCTTCAACTCTTGCACGGCTTGCACAGTCCTATTGTTATAGTAGAAGTTGATGGTGCGAACCATCTTGCTTCTCTTTATGTCTCCAATCCTGAGACTGATTCGACTGATCATGTGACTGTTTACGAGCTTCACGATCTGGGTGGTCGTCGTGAATTTTGAGTCGATCTGAAAAGAGTATAAAGTACTTTTAGAAATAAAGTTAACCTTATGTTAATACCTTTTGAATAAAAATATATGTATTGTTTGTAAATAGTTTACTTTATAGTGTAACGTTAACATGCTACCAAAAACACTTTATGAACAATCAATGGAGACAAATATGTTTGTTTACGAACCATGTCTACAAAAATGACAATTTTTAAAAATCAAGGTATTTTTTTTTTGTAAAATTGCACAATGATCACTATTTTTAAAGCAACTTATATGTAGGCCTGTGAGTTATGAGTTATCTGACAAGAACCGTATCTTGCAATTACCTTAATAGTAGGCAGTTTGATGGTAGCCAGGGGAAGCTCCGGGTTATTGCAGACCAAGCAAGGCTCAGACTCGAGGTAATATCCGTCAAGTTCAACAAAAGCGCTGAGACTGGCGTACAGAGCCGCGTTGCCATGGGTCGACAGTAGCTGGTTCTGGTTGCGTAAGAGTTCCACTGCGCTGCCAATGTATTTCTGTAATAGTAATGTTTTTTATCATGTTAAGAAGACGTTTTAAAGGTATTTCGGTTTTAGGGTATATAAATGTATAAAAATATAAATATTTTAGGGGTTATAAGATTTTAGGGTAATTCTTGGTTTTCATTTTAATAATTTAACTTCACGATTTGGATACCTTTTTAGATTAATAAATTAAGTACCTATGTGGTAGAAGGTCAATATTGCTTTGAAGGTATATATGCTTACTTGTTAAAGTTAGATTATACAACGAGTTTTTTTTTTAAACTAGTGAGAACACTTCTATTTCGATTTACGCAACATTTTGCCAGATTTATAAATTGTGTACCTACCTCAGTATCAATATTAGGAGTCTTCAAAGTGAAATATCCCAAAAGGTCAACAAATTGTGCAGCCTTGCGTCCGTACTGAGGTAAAGTTGGCCAGATGCTCCAAAGCAGGGACACTAATGAAGCTTGGTCCGGTTGTGGGCAGTTACTGTACAAAATATTAAAGTATTTAGTATAACACTTTGTATCGTAGAAAAACACATGGTACTAAAGAATTGTTAAACATGATTGGAACCCCTCGAAATCATTCTAACGGCCCCACTAAGTATACATTTTGCTTAGCAAATTTACACTTTATCTATACTCCATCTAAGTCTATCGCGTACTTCTCCGTAATCTTCTTTCAGATATATTTACAATTTTTCTAACTTAGAATTACGCGACACCGATTACGGCGTATGAGTACAGGTGTATGTAAATTTTGTTTCAATGGAAAGGTTTAAAAAAGGAACATTATTTTTTATCGGATATTTGACTAAAAAGTAATTGATTGATTTGTTTTAGTAATGTAAATAGTTAATCTACAGTGCAGAAACATTTAGAAGAAAATAAAGACTTAACAGTATGTTTACAATCAATAGTTTTCCAGATACAGCGATGTGTTTGAGGAGTTGCTTCGAATCGAAACACTCCATACAAAACGGTGCCGAGTTGTAAAGTCAGAACGTGTAAAAATCATATTAACATAGTATGGGCGTTTGGATAAAATATATGATAGCTACGAAGATAATGCTTTGATATTGTTATATTTTTTTGTTAGTAATTTATAACATGAAACAAATATTGCATATTTTATAATATGTTTTATTGCTATTTTTTAGGTTTTTGTAATCTTTATAAATTCGATATTATATTCAAAACTTTATTTTTAAAAACAATTTTTGGGTCAAAATAACTTATATTTTCTAGATAAATTATAAAAACTTGCACTTTCAAATGGTTTCAAATACCATACGTTAAATTAGTAAACTATTTTTGCAAGTTCCATTTATTAACATCAAATATGTATCAAGAATACCAAAGGCCTTTGATTAAAGTAAAAATAGCGGAAGATAATTTACGTTCTCACATAATGGCTCTGGTGAATACAGATAGATACACAGATAAATTTGTTCGCATAAACTCAACTACACTGCTCCCTGGCATAAGAGGTAGAATGATGCAGAACATGGGCTTACGAGTAAGGCAAAACATCACGTGTCCGTATAATCTCGTTTCTTATCCATGTGCGAACTGACAATATACGGCACAATTTTTACTTTCAAAGGCACAATGTAAAAATATTTTATAATAATAATAATAATATTAATAATAAAATATTTATTTTACTACCTAACCAGTCAAAAAAGTTAGGGCTAAACGCACAGCGTTACAGGTTTATATTTGCCTACCTAAATCTATAATTAAGACCTCCCTAAGTAATCATTTGACATCCCTGAGTGCAGTCGTTACTCTGCAATGTTAATTATAAAAATGACAAAGGCTTAAACTCACTTGTAAATAGCCAGTAACAGAGCATGCGCTTGCCAACGAACTGCTGTAGAATTGGTTTCAAGCAGGAACGCCTTTACGAACAGTTTCAGCTCTTCTTGAGATACCTGCAGATTTAAATGGCGAATTAATTTTCTCATAAAATTTTTCGATAACATTACATGATGCCATAGCCCAGGCAGCCTCTAAAGTCATCGTCCGGCAAAGGTCCGGCGGTACCATGTAGCAAATATATAATTAATAGGTGCCGTAAATGTCATTCTCTAGGCAATCAGGTTAAACCGAAACGCGGGTATGTAGCGGGAGAGTGTATAGCGAGGCCATCGCCACTCGAAAGTGTAAATTTGAAACTTTTCATAAGCTATTTAAAAAGTTCTGGTATACTTTACTAGGGGGCGTCACTTTTTAGTTAGCACCGAACATTTTTCTTATTTATAAAGACGGATTTCTAAATTCTTATGAGTAAAAATACACATTCTCTTTCTTCTATATAATTTTGAGGGTCCATGTCATTTTGACGTGATATAATGCAACGAATTTTTTACACTGAGGAACAAACTAAGACGACATTTCAATAATCAAGTTTGGCGTCACGCCGACAAAGCGGCACTAACGCCAGCGCCCTTAGCGCGGAAAATCATAATCTGTAGAATGTGTCATGCATCATTGAGAAAGATTGCTAGATTTGCAACAATTTTTTTATTAAAAAAGGATTAGACGTTTGTATTCTATCGCACCTGATGGAAAGTGACGACGAAGACGAAGGTGTTACACGAAATATCTATTCACATATACAGAGTAATACATAAAGGAAGCATAATACTTAAGGGTCAGTAAATATACCATTGTTAGAATACACTGTAAAAGAATTGGAGTTATTGAGGCTGGTAAAAACTTCCATTATTTTTTATTTCAATTTTTTACTTCAACATCTTTGACAGCCTTAAGTGGTTTTCATACCTACATATGCATTAGGCGCGCTAGGGGGCGCGGCGCTCGCTCCGGTGTTAGGTAGCTTGGGTCCAACTACTTAGAGCTTTAAAAGATGTTGAAGTAAAAAAAAATTTAATGTGTGAAAGTTTTAACCAGCCCCAATTACTCCAATTATTTTACAGTATATTCTAACAATGTTAATTGGGTATATGACAATTTTTTTTTATTTCATATTTAAATAGTTTATCAACAGTAAATAAATATTGCAAAAGTAACAGTATGTTTACAATCAATAGTTTTCTAGACGCAGCGATGTGTTCAAGGGGCCGCTGCGAGTCGCCGAAAAATGCTCCATACAAAACGGTACTGAGCTGTGACGTCACAACTTGTGAATCATACTAAAATTGTATGGGCGTTTGGATAAAATATATAATAGCTACGTAGATAATGCGTTTACATGCATACTGTCAAAGTAAAAATTGTTATATTTAATGTCAGTAAGCTAATGATATTTAAAAATTTTACATATATTATAATAAGTTTTTGCTTCTTTTTTTAAGTTTTCAAATCTATATAATTTCGATATTAAATTCAAAACTATATTTTTCAAAACATTGTACCTGTCAAAATAACTAATATTTTATAAATAAATGATAAAAACTTGCATTTTTAAATGGTGTCATCTACCCAATTATGCTTCCTTTATGTTATGCCTTGTATATACCTATTCTGTTTGCATCTCTTCTTTGTGTTTTCTCTATGGTTTACCAGACAATAATAATCCCGGTAGCTTTGAAGCGTACGGATTTTAATCTCTAAGAAAAAGTGTAATAAAGGTGATCTTTCTCTTGTAAAAGACATCTTCCACTAACCTGGCTGAGGATCTGCTGAACAAGACCCGGCACCCTTGACTCCTGGAACTTGGCACCGTCGCTGCTGAAGGCGGCGTCACTGTCGGCGCTGCGCTCGCGCTCCACCCACTCGCCCGTCGTCGATGATGATTGCTGCAAAAAACGGACATATTAGTCGTTGAAACTTAGTCGTGCGCCTTAGTATAAATAAAAATAAAACTAATAATGTTGATCTACTAATCACGTTCTAAACCTCTAATCGACAAAACAGTTGCCAGTTCTAGCTAGTACTGCGGGGAGCATGAAGATACCCGAAATACTACAACATACCTCCCTGGGAGGCTTGGGTTCGGGCGCTACGAGCGCACTCTGTAGAAGCTGTAGCACAGTGGGCGCTACGTGCGGGTGCAGCGACCGAGCTACGCCGGCCAGCCAGGCTAGAGCGTCGCCACGCTCGGCTGCCAGTTGCCAGTTGCCCGTTCTAGCCGAGGCTAGTTCCGCTGACGCCTGATATAACAATGTGTGAATTAATTGAGGTTGTACAGTTGGAGAAAAAAAGTAATATTGCACGGGTTCAGTAATATCTACCTTCAATTGGTCCATAAGCCGCACTAAACGGTCATAGCTCGTGGAGCTAGTGTGCAGCGCGCGCGCAGCGTTCAACTGTGTGTCTAGCGCGTGGATGTCTCGTAATTGGCGGTAACGTTCGCGGGTTCCGCAGAGAAGCAGGAGGAGCTTGCGGACTTGTTTCCTGGATGAAAGCGATGGGAGGATTGTTAATTTATTCAGTAACCGAAATGATTTAGAGACCACCATGTTTTTATCTCACTGGATATACAAAAACAAAAGGAACCTGCGTGTAAACTCTTGGAAATCCAACAGTTATTACAAAGACAAAACTTTCGTTTAAGATGATGAGCTCATTGTAGCTACAAACGTATATCAGTTTTCCATAAAAATCATATAAGAAATTTCAAAATTTCGTGTAAATTTAGGCATCGCATCGCAATGGCAACATACGTTGTTTTCAACAAAATCTCAAACTGTAATGACCTTTATTGCACAATATAAAATTAGTGTATAAACGGCGGACTTAATGCCATTTGGCATTCTCTACCAGTCTACCGCAGCAAAGGAGAGGTTTTAAAATTAAGGAGTGCAAACAAAAATACATATTTTATGCGAACAAACATTTAAAAAAAAACACTTTGTAATACTTAATAAAAAAATAAATACTTATACACTGTAAGATTGATTTTTAATATACCATAGGTGGGCAAATTATTAGGGACAGTGCTCCTATTTATGAAATTTAAAGTTAATTATATATTTTTTAAATAAATGATATTGTTTTTAAAGTGTTATTTTATTTGATATTGCTTGTAGTATTATTATCATTGTTTTTGTAAAGTAGCAACATAGGATACTTACTTAATTTGTCAATTGTGTGACGTTCCTTGTCATTTAGTCATTGTTCGATAAAAAGCGCGGTTTGAAACATTGTCGGTTGTTGTACTGTTTATTAGTGTCATAAGTTTTACTGATTTTTGTGTTTTTAATAATCAAAAGGTAAGTAATGCTCCTTTTAACAATACTTTTCCTAAGTTTTGTCTATGAATTTTCATTTTATTAATGATTCGACGCCATTACCTCAAATTTTCAATTTTTTAGAATGGGTAAGGTTTTGGACACTTTCCCTAGAAAATGTACTGAGATACAAACTATATTACTGCACTCCACGCATTCCCAGAGAGAAATAGCAGCTATTGCTGCGGTTTCAAAGTCTTTCGTCAATAGAATGCAAATTAAAATTGACAAGAAAAAACCTCTTGAGGCAAATCATGTTAGCAAATGTGGCAGGAAAAGAATCACCACACCTCGTACCGATCGAAAAACCAGGGACATCTGCCTCAAAGTCGAAAAGAGAGTGTTGCGCGTTTGACTACAATGATGAACGAGGGCGTAAACATTTCAGAACAGACAATGCGGAGACGGTTGGCCGAAGAGAATTTAATGGGTCGGCGACCTACCAAAAAACCACGCCTCACCGATAGTATGAAGAAGAAACCACTGCAATGGGCCAGACAACATCGAAATATGACTGTTGCAGACTGGAGTCGGGTCAGTATAACATTTTTGATTACTTTAATTGGTAAATAACACTTGTCACCTATTCATTCTATTAATTCACATGTATGCTTCTCCGACCAATCAACGTTCCAAATTTTGGTAGACAAAAGTTCTTTCGTAAGACGACGCCCTGGAGAACAATTTCTCACAGATTGCCTCGTACAGAGGGTCAAACACCCGGTTAGTCTCATGGTGTGGTGTGTCATCTCAGCCAAAGGCATGAGACGCCTGTACATTATAGAAGGGACAATGAAACAGGATCAGTACAAGCGAGTACTAGAAACCCAGTTATTGCCGTCAATGAATGGTTCCCTGATTATGACGACTATATTTTCATGCACGACTCAGCACCGCGCCTCAAAGCCAGAAGTAATACTGCATTTTTGGCTGAAAAAAATGTCACTGTTTTGCCTTGGCCAGGGAATTCACCAGACATGAACCCCACAGAGAACATGTGGGAACTCACGAAACGAGCAATAGTAAAACAAGTGATTACCACTGAGCGCCAGCTGATTGAAACTCTCGTTAGAGAATGGCATCACAACACCACCCTTCAAGAACATGCAAAAATATGTATCGAAAGCATGCCCCGACGCATAGAAGCTCTTATTGCAGCAAAGGGTGGCATCACGAAATATTAAAATGAATTTATTATTTTTTGTCTATTTTTATATTAGTTATACGTATAATATAAAACAGTTTTTTTATATATTTTTTTGTATTTTATATAATACCAATATTGTACAAATACAAATAAAAAATATACAAGAGACCTACAACTTATTATTTCTTACGTAAATTCATTTTACCTAGAAAATTCAAAAATCTCAGTACTGTCCCTAATAATTTGGCCACTACTGTAAATAATATATAAACGTCATAAACGATATTTAAAAATTATCATAAATATATCTATATAAATTAAAATAAAATAGATAAGTAAACAGACATTATATTTTTACTTATTACATTATTTATAAATACACATATATTATTTATCATGATTCCCTGAGTGACTTTAAAAAATGAGCTCTAATTCGCTGCTCAAAAGAGAGTTTACTGTAAGCTTTCCTTAACTCCACTGGTAGAGAATCCCATAAACGTGTAACCTGGATAACAAAAGAATAAGAGATAAATCCGGAATGAGGAGGATAGGAATATGAAGGCTCAGATTATAGGAAGACCGGAGACATTTATCATGTGCGCAGCCTAAAAACTGAAATTTACACTTAAAAATTCCGGAGCGTGAGGATCATTGAGGATTGAAAAAAGTGTACAAAGTATCCTATCGTGCCTGCATTGCCTAAAAGGCAGCCAACCAAGTTGTTTGCGAAAGTTGGATATGTAATCATATTTGCGCAGCCCATAGATGAACCGAATGCAGTTGTTCAGAAGACGGTCCAACTTGTTGAGGTGATCTTCGTTGAGATCTGTGTAGCACATATCCGCGTAATCTATTATTGGCAAAACCAACGCGTTCACAAGTAGTATCTTAGTCTGCCTAGGAAGAAAATATTTTAAACGATACAAAGAACGCAGTGAAGCTGTTACCTTTCGACTAACTGCCTCTATATGCTTGTTCCAGCTGAGAGTAGCATCAATGTGTAAGTCGAGATCTTTGACGGAGGAATAGTAGACAATAACGGATGAATTTAGAAAAAGAGACGGCGCACAGGAAATATCTAATTTAATATATAGTATATATAATAATAACGGGAAATAGGGATTTTATTAATCTGTCGTGAGCTACCTAATATTCTGGCCTGACACTTGCTGGGATTAACTCTGATACCGAACTGCTGCAACCACTGCTGATATGTGCAAGGTCAGCGTTAAGCAAGTCAACAGCGATATCAATATCAAGTGTACTGGTTTGCGTTTACAGTTGTAAATCATCGACATAAAGATGATACGAACATTTGAGATTTAGGGTGATAAGGTTTATATAAATAGAGAATAACAGTGGAGAAAGTATGCCACCTTGGGAAACGCCAGCATCAAGATTCAGCCAGTTAGATGTGCTGCGATTATCAGGACTTATTTTTATAGCTTGTTGTCGACCATGGAGGTAGGAGGAAATATTGAGCTTCTCAAGAGCAGCAAGAAGAATGTCCACAGCGTTAAATGCGTTTGAGAAGTCAATTAAAACTAGCACTGTAATCTTTGATTTGTCAATTCCTGCTCTTACATCTTCTAGAATCTTTCAGAAGAGCTGTACAAATACTGAGTCCGGGCCGAAATCCGGATTGATACTGGTTCCATAAGTTGTGTGCTAATGAGAAGTCTTATAGCTGCTTGTGCACTACTGCTTCAACAACTTTAGACAGATATGGCAGAATAGATATTGGTCTAAAGTGGCTCATCAAAGAGGGTCTATTGGTTTTAGGTAAAGGTATTACCAGAGCTTTACTCCACATGGCAGGAAAGGTACCTGATGTAAGTGAGAAATTGACGATGTGAGTAAAGATTGGAAGAATCCATTCAAGCATTAGAAGTATCACTGTACATCCTATTCCGTCTATACCGACAGCCTTAGACTTCAAAGATTTGAGTATTTTTTCCACATCGTCTATGGTAACTGGCGAAAGTTCTAAGGTATCCTGTGTTAGTTTCGGTGAAGATGCCAATTTAGATACAGTATTTGATTTGGTGCCAATATCGAGAAAGGGGGTGGAACAAAACGTTTGTTTAAATCATCGCGAGTGAAGTTAGAAAAACTTAAATTAACAGATTGCGAGACAAATGTTGGCCGAGGAGTTATCCACAATATTATTATGAAAATACCGACGTTTGACGTTACATATGACCTGATTGCATCGATTTCGAAGTAGCTTAAACCGCCACCAGTTTTCCTAAATTTTATAAAAGCTCGATTACGGTTTTTCATGGCCATACGAACATCTTGGTTGATCCAAGGTGCAGGAGCCCTTTTGATTTTCACTTTGTGAATCGGTGCATGGCGATCAAATATGGTGGTGACGATATCGCAAAATGTTATTAATTTATCGTCAATGGTAGTTGCTTCAAGGACTGGTAACCAATTGGTATCAGCACATTGCGTATTAACAACTTAAAGTCGATGCACTTATACTTTCGGGCGTCAATCAATTTAGATGGCTGCTTTTGACAATAAGTATTAAGAGATACGTAAATAAGGTCATGCCGTGAGAAACCCGGAGCAGCCATTTGACCGTAATTAGGTGATAAATCAGTTGACGTAATGATTACATCAAGCCAAGTATCAGGAGAACCTACGTTATGATGAGCAGCATTAACTGGCAGTATTTGGAGGTTAAACGCACTAACCAAACTGTATAGTTTACGAGCTCGAGAGTCATCTGTGGGAGATCTGTATTTAAGTTACCCATAATCACGTGATGTGTGTATTCGGTGACAACTGCGTCGAGTACGGATTCCAAAGCGTGGAAATAAGTAATGGACCGTGAACAATAGATAACTCCAAGACAATATTTTAAGCTATTCAGATACAGCTCGATAAAAATAAATATTTGCCGAACTGGAATAGAGACCCAGTGAAATAGATACAACTTTGTACTTGTAAGCTGAATTTAGTATCGCTATATATATATACTCTACCATCGCTACTCCACCACCACGCAATCCAATTCATTCTTTCCTTATCAGAGTATATCCTGGAATATCGTATAAATCAGCACTTACATAAGGCGTAAGCCAACTTTCAGACACAAAGAGAGCTTGTTCTATATCAGGTGAAAAATTATTTATTAAATCCGTGTGATGCCGTGGGATACTTTGGGCATTTATATGACAAATGTTACTATCTGTTAGTGACAAGACATTTTTGGGGTCAAGATGAGTGACGGAATCAATATCACTGAGGGAGCAGAATGACAGGCTATCATCATTAGAGTTCTGAGCAGAATGGTGTAAATCATCAGACATCACAATAAATCAATAAATAAAATATAAAAAATATAATATATAATATAAAGGTATATATTCAAATCAGTGAATGAAATATTAGTTATTTCAATATTCATTTGTAAGTTTTTGTTACACAAATCACTATAGTATATAACAATAGCTATTGTTCTAATACATTAGAAACAAATCAACGAAAATTAAATGTTGTATAATTTAAATAACATTTAATTGAAATGATATTAATTTGAGAAACTAACCTGAGCGGAGTATGCGGTTGCATCATATATTCACACAACAACGTACGCCAGCGGTTGTCAAAGTGCGAAGGATCGCAATGTTTGAAAATTTGACACGGAAGTCGTAGAGCCATCTCCATCAATAATTGCGGGTAGTTATCAAAAACGTCGAGTGCATGACCTGCGAAAGGGAAAAAAGGATTTTCTATCAAGATAGAAGAGAATATTGTTTTAAAGTTTGAAGACAAACATAGACCTATTATAGACAAACAAGTAAAATATGAATCTTATGGTTCTCCCTGATCGAAACGATCACGTCACAAGCAAAAGCGCACTCTGTATGGTTGTTATTAGGTTAAAAATAGTGACCATTTGAAATATAAGTATGGATCGAAAACCAAAGGTATAGACGAGCAAGTGAAATATGTAAGTATCTTATAGTTTTCTCTGATCGAAACGAAACCACAAATGCAAAATCGCACTTTATGTAGTTGTAATAAGGTTAAAACTTACTCTTGACGTATTCTTTGACGAAGAATGGTTGCATGTCAGGCAATGGTTGCGGCGGTTGTGGTTTTAGCAGTGTCTGTCCAGGAGGCGTTGGTCCACCATCTGAAATTAAACAGTACAATGAACCGAATTAATGTAAAATGCGAACAAATAAACATTTCTGTATATTCCACTCCAATCGTTTGGTAGCTTTTATTGCTATTTATTAATAACATATATTTTTTATTTTATATACCATACGATATTGTTTTTATGCATATTTTAATAATGTCGATTCAACCCATCTTATACCAATGACTGCCAAGTAAGAGCTTTAACTCAAGAGCGACATAATGTCGAGATCTTCAGCTGCCGTTAACATGTTAACGGTGAATGCGACACGCTACAACAGTAAGCAGTAAGTTATGGCGTAACTTAAGTAGAAGTTACTGGACCGCCGAAACGTGTTTGTGCTTCAAGTCAGGTCGCCGTTTCTCAGTAATAAGAAACACTCGAATGGCTAGGTCGGTATACGTACTAGCGGGGCGGTCTCTCCAGTACGGAAGCAAGGCACTGAGCACGGCGAGGCAGTGTCGCGGCGCGCCCGCTGCTAACAGCGTCGCCGCCGTGAGCCGCGACACGTGCGCTGCGCACGCGCCGCCCGTCACCTCGGAGCGGGGCACCGCACCCGATGAGGATGACTTCCAGCGGGCCATGAGCACACCTACGAGAAGGTGAGGGTTAGTGTACAATCTTGAACATATTACAGTTAATTTAGTACTTAGTAAAAACGACTTTACAATAAGAATTGCTAATTTTTATATTCCGCCCGACTAGATATTTTTTATTTACTTGAAGTATTTCTGAATTTTGATGACAGTAATTTATAAAACATAAGAAAATGACAAAAAATGTCGACAAATGTGTGTCTTATACATTAAAATACTAACTTTATTTAATGTAGTGTGTAAAGTATATATGTAACGGTAAAAACTGACAAAATGACAAATCTAAAACATAACTATAAAAGAACTTATAAAACAATATTTTCCATTAATCTAGTCATACTCACTCAATAGCCTCATAATAACGAGCTGCAGCTCTCTCCTGTTGGTGCGTTCGTGAACTGACGGCACGATGACCGGTTCCTGTTCATCATCAGATGCGATCATGTCCAGTTCTCCCACCAGCAGGTCGAGGAGTCGGTCCAAGACTTGGCGGTCTCCTTCAACGGTTGAGTCCAGATCACCCGCAAGCATTAGTACCACCTGGATGTAGAAGTAACATTCTTGTAGAAATAGTAGAAAATTAATCACACCAACTGCATGGCCCCAAAATAAGCAGAGCTTGTGGTGTTGATTACCAAATAAACGTACATATATCAATATAAACAAACATCTGTGATCATCACACAAATGAATGCCCCGAACAGGGTTTGAACCACAATTCAAACAAACCGTAATCAGGAATGTAATTACGTTCGGGAAACTGATTTTATCCTCATCTTGTAAATGTAATTTAGAATATTACCATATAAGAAAAAAATCTAACTAGAAGAACACAAATTATAAAATGAAAATCGTAATAACAATCCTGTGAATCCTCTTATTAATTATTATGTCAAGATAGATAAGTAGTTTTACGCAAAACAAAAACAATATAAAAAATTTATTGGTGCGAGTCGGCGACTACACTCTACAGTGTGTTTTTCCCAGTTCTCACTAAGACATATTCTCACGAATTTTGCAACATACCACTGATACGGTTACGGTTTTTGCAGTTACAATTTTTTTCAATCTGTTATCTCTATTTTATCGTCATTTTGTTGAAAAATGTGATCCAATGTACATACTTGAACAAAAGGAATGGCGCGCACGCCCGGCAGCTCCCTCAACTTAGGCAAGGCGTCGAGCGCGGCCGACAACAGCGACAGCCGCAACGCGTGCAGCTTGCGGGTTTCCGTCTCGGCCTCCAGAGTGCGGGAGGCCGACGCCGCCGGTTGAGATGAGGACGTTGAAGGTCCAGCTGTTTGGTAAAGAGGTAATTTTGATTGTGTTTTTGATGTTTTAGAGCCACTCACGTGCTGAATGTCGGCATTAAATCGGTTACGGTATCCTCACAGATCACCTTCAACACAATACATGGCGTCCTATGGTCAATACACACCTGTGATTTATTTATAGTTACCAACTTGCGGTCTAACCCAAGATTTGTAGCATTCAGGGCTACAGAGCCCGATCGCCGTATATTTTGCTTGCTTTCAAATAACCTGTTTTTATTACAAAAATGAATGTATGCCTTGGAATGGTATTAAAAAGTTATTAAAAAGACTTAAAAAAATAATAATGGGGACAAATTTTCGTTGATTTATTAATAAAATAAAATTACGACTACGAGTTTTTAAAAAGTTGAACAGATAGGTACGGTATAAACTCAATCAAAATATTTGTCGATAACGATTGCGTCGTGGCATTGAAACAACCAATCGCAGTTTGTACTTCCCCGCCACCCGCGCTTACCGCAAGTTTTTGACGACTTTGACTTTGTACAAAATGATCAACATGGCGTATTGTCTGCTGGAAGTGATCTGTAGGTATACTAAATGGAGTGCTGGTTTATGAGCACAGTGAGACATATTTTTTTGTATTTATACTTTCTAAGGACGTAAGGATGCTTTTGTTAAAAACCTTACTAAAATTACTTATTTTTAATTTCTCTAGAAGAACAGTTAGTTGAACAATCGTTAGGACTTACATAGTTCGAAGCCCCTTGCCTTAGGTTACATTTTTAACAAAAATTTAGTGCACGTGAGTGATGAAGAATATTATAAACAACAAACCAAAGTTTTTATTTAAGCGCAACAAAAACAAACAATAAAGAACACCAAACTAAGATGTCAGGAAATCTTAATAAGACATTAATGTAATGAGTTTCTAAGCCTTCGTTCCCACTATGCCAGACTGATTATTTTGAATTGAACCGGAATTACTTGCGGCTGAATAGGTAAACAATAAATGCAAAATGATATAACAGTCGAACCGACACAATGCGAACGCCTTGTAATGAACATGTAAACGAAAGTAATACCCGTACCCCTACAAAAACTAATCGGCGTCCTTGGGTGAGTATCTTTTAAAAACAAATTTTGGAGTAACACGTTTCCGTAAACTTCAAGAAAATGGTAATGTTGATCAGGCCGGCATTTTAGAAACTTCCTCTAATGATCAATACTATCTAAAGATTTATAGTTATAATCGAAGATTAGTAAAATAAAATAAAAAAATACTAACAAAGAAACATCAAACATCGTTTCAAATTAAATGTGTTGCAGAGGCTTTCATAGTGTTTTTTTTAATTTATTCTTACAACAAACATTTTATAATAATTTTATTTTTGCTTTTAATACATTTAATTTCTTTTTAGTACATTTTACAATACAAATATGTTTAATTTTTTTATACATTATTTCTTATCTATTTGGTTAGTATTTAGTTTATTTATTCGGTTACGTATCACCCGCCTATATTTATGTTAGGTTTATATAAGTATCCGCTACTTTGTTAAAGTATTGTTTTTCACTGCTAGAGCATTCTCCTCTAAAAATGTAAATTCTTATTAAGTTATGGAAAAGTTTTGTTCGACTTTATTAATTGTATCTAGAATATCCTTTATTTTGGCTAAGATATATTGTAACATTAGTTTTAAATCATAACTGTATAGTTAACTGTTGGACGTCTAATAAATAAATAAATAATTAAATAAATAAATAAATAAACAGATGAAACAGGCTTTATGCTAATGGTAAATTATTATTTGAGTACATAGACACATAGATCTATAAGGAAATTATGCCAAAGTACAGCAAAATTATAACTCTACTAGCCTGCGAGAGATATCGGCGCTACGATGACTGTCGTAGACTGCAAACTCGTAGCTTGCGTAGCAGATACCATTTCGCCTACGAAACCATTATGACTCCTCAGAAAAAAAAAACTAACAAAACAGGCTTACACTGCCTGCTCAAAAGAAAAGGTGAATTTTGAATTATCGCGGGCTGTGTATATTCGATTATCGAAAATTTTTTTTGTTATGTTGGGACACATGTTTATCACGTCGGCCTACATTATACATATGTTCTTTGATTTTAGACTGGATCAAAGAATATGTATTAAATTTTGCGTTAAAAATGAAATAAAAATGAAATAAAGTGCTCCAAGGCACTTGAAATGTTGACTGTAGCATTCGGCGAGTCCACTTTGTCTCAAAAAAGTGTTTATAAGTGGTACAAGCGCTTTGCAGAAGGCCGAGAAGATGTTGATGACGATGAGCGGCTGGAGTTGCAACCACGTCAACAAGCGAAGAAAACATCGAAACAGTGAAAAAAATTATTTTGGAAAATCTTCGAATCACTATTAGGGAAGTTGCAGAGGATGTTGCCATATCAACCAGCTCATGCCATTCAATTTTCTCGAAAGTTTTGGACATGAAACTTGTGGCAGCGAAGTTTGTTCCGAAATTGCTAAATTTTGAGCAAAAGCAACGTCGCATTACTAACGCTCAGGAGTTGTTGAATGGCGTCAACGACGATCCAGGTTTGCTCAAAAGAGTCATAACTGGTGACGAAACGTGGGTATATGTTTATGACGTCGAAATCAAAGCCCAATCATCCCAATGGAAGTAGCCAGATGAGCCAAGACCGAAAAAAGCACGCCAAGTTCGATCTAATGTGAAGGTTTTGCTCACTGTTTTCTTCCATTACAATAGCGTGGTGCATCATGAGTTCTTGCCACCAGTTCCAACGTTTAATAAGGAATACTACAAGGAAGTTATGCAATGTTTGCGTGAAGCAATACGGCTCAATCGAACGGAATTGTGGAAAAACAAATCATTCTGGATTCTGAATGCACCAGCTGTCACATCAATGCTTGTTCGTAATTTTTTGGCCAAAAACAACACCGTAATCATGCCTCAACCACCGTATGCTCCTCTCGCTGGCTCCCTGCGGCTTTTTCTTATTCCCAAAACTGAAGAGACCAATGAAAGGAAAGCGTTTTGCCTCAATTGATGAGATGAAGTCAGAATTGAAGAACGAGCTGACTGCCATACTGAAAAGCGCCTTAAAGAAGTGCTTCGAGGATTGGAAGAAGCGCTGGTATAAGTGGATTATATCTGAGGAGGATTGGTTTGAAGGGGTCAAAATGGATATCGATGAATAAATAAATACTTTAAAAAAAATTAAAAATTCACCTTTTCTTTTGGAAAGACCTCGTACATTCGATAAGACAATAATTCTTGAGCCATTTCACATACTTAAATTAAACGCTGCAAAAATCCATAGTATAGTCCAAAGTTAGGTTATGTTAGGATGCGTTATATTGTTGTTATCTGTGGCCTGTGTACAGAAAATACTCTTTAGTTTCTGTACGAAAGCATTTAATTTGAATCTGTAAATTGTCATTGTAACAAATAGATACGAAATCTAACACAGTCAAGCACAGACCTATATCGAAGTAGATGATTCAACGTAGTCGAATTGCATGCAAACCCGGCCTATCAGAAATATTGAACTTACTGACGTCAATTGTCTAATTTAGTGATGGTAACTTATGAATTTTTTGATCGTAATGGGTACGCTTTTGAATAGAATTACAAATCGAATTGCAAGACCTCCTAAAAATTATTATCGATAACATTAAATGTATTTTTAAAGATATTTAGCCATATTTTAATCGTTTCTTGTTTTTGTAAATAGGCAATTATCTATTGCCTAAAATTACATTCCATCCGCACCACCTAGCATTTGCCCACGAACTTTAACAAATGCTGTAATATGTTTTATTAAAAAGTAAATATCATTATTCCTTTATTATATTACACGTTGGTATAATTGCAATTTTTAACTCATTCATTATGCTCAATTTACTAATTCGAAAATATACAAAAAAAAATTTCCCTATAACGTTAATGACTAAATCAGACAGAAAAATGAGAAAATCTAACCTACCTCGACGGTTAGACAAAATATGGCCAATATAGATTCAAATGAAATTGCGTACTATAATATAATAATAAACGTATATAATAAGTACATAAATGGCGGCAATACGTTAACCGTGCAATTATCGTGGTACCAGTGACGCAAATATGAATAAATTAGTTTTTGTATTAAATAAAGAGTTATTAATTAAAGAGAGTTATTTCGATGTCAAATTACTAAACTATCAATTATTTTCAGTAGGTCACCTTAAACCTTCTTGCGGCATCTACTTCAATATTAGGTCTATGTTCAATACCAAAGTTTCTCAATATATTTATGTATTATTAACTCAAATTTCATACCTGTTAAATATAATAAAGAAAAGAAACACAAAAAGAAACCGAACATACAGCCAATACCGAATTTTAAATATGTAGTTAGTATAGTACATTGTAGTAATTTTTTCTAACTATCAAGTTAATTAGGGTATTACTTATTCCATTGTTAGAGGTCTAAGTTGCGACATCGTCCATCAAGATGTCCGACATACCATAAGCACTGCTTCTGCCTGAGACGCCTCCAATGCTGTCTGCACCAGAACCGCCGCTCTCCGAGCCAGCCGAGCCCGGGGCCTCCGCCGGCGAGGTGCGGAGCGTGCTGCCATCCGTGGCTGCAGTGCTGCCTTCATCATCGGAACTAGGAGATAAGTTGTGAGTTATTAAAGAGGTTTTATGAAGGCTAATTTGGTATGAAATGTAATTTTGAGATACATATTATATATTTATAGGTCTGGTTCACTATTGTCAACATTGACTCACCCCGGCGGCGAGGGCGCGACGTCGGAGTAGATGGGCGCAGGCGGCGGCGGCGCGGACGGCGCGGCGGCCGCTCCTTGCTCTTGCAGCGACAGCGCAATAGCTAACTCGACCATTGTCTCATCATCCGCGTCCGCTGGGATGTCTAAAAGGGCTTCTAGGCCTGAGGAATAAAAAACAGCATCAATATGTTGTCTAAATATTAACTGCTGTTATTTTCAGTCACAATTTAATTATATCCCACACATAATAAGACCATTGAAATAACCTTACCTGCATCACTTGGCAACAACAACATGGGCTCCACGTCATCAACGTCCATGTACTGCGCGGAGTGGCGCGCGGCTCCGAGTTCCGCCTCCGACGTGGCTTCCGGCACAGATCGCCCGTTGGCGGCGCCCGTCACTGACGAACCGGCACCTTGGGAGTTGTTATTTTGTTGAGTTGGAAATTATTTTGAGAGCCGAATGATGTTGAGAAAGTATGATCGCTTTGCTACGCGAACTAGACGTAGAGCAATTTGCTTTGATTTTGCGTACCAACACATAATTTTTTTGGTCAAATGTTCTGAAAGTCTTCTAAGTAAATAACATATTACTCAGGTGAAATGTTAATCAAACATCTAGTCGATATAAAGATAGGGTTAATTCGTTTAATTTAATTAATATTTTATTATTTATTAAACTTCAAGATTAATTGCCGAAAAACAATTTTAAGATGCGTATAGATATATAGATATTTTTACCAATGATTACTAAATTTACTGTTCAATAAGTTACCTGGAGTATTGGGCGGCGAAGGGATGTAAACTCTTCGCCTCTTGACTCGGGGACGTAAGACTCTCATAAGAGCAGCCTTAGCTCCAAAACTTATGTTCTGGTCTTCGGCCAGGAGCAATGACAGGTAAACTTGGTTGCCGAAGTCGATCTGTGAAAAAATATGTTATGATTATTTGAGAAAAACCAAAATTGTTTCATGTGTAGATTCTAGTTTCATTTCTGAAAAGTAACTTAAAAGAAATGTGCGGTCATCCATGTAAGTATTATATTTACTACATAATAACTTATTCCATATACAAATCTTCACAAGAACATAATTAGAAGAAACTGGACTTCATGAAATAACATAAACGACTTTTCTAGAAACAATTATAGTTGTTCAGCTACGAACATTGATCGACACACGGAAACGCTGACGCTCAACTTCCCCCATCCGCCTGTCGCCTTAGGTCTCACGGCGCAGATATTCCGCACTTATTTATATATTAATATATTACACATTTATATGGTAGGGCTAGGGCCGATAGGACTTTAGGGACTTAGGCTTCGTAGGGTTTAGGTCTTTCTCCTGTCAAATAAATTATCCTGTGCAGTTTGCCCATCGGGCGGACTGTACAATAGTCGAGGTTTATATATTTGGAAGTCAAGTTACATTACAACTATTATTCTCAGTCCCTATTAATTACATAGGGACATTTAATATTTAATAACCAGGACATCTAATTTGTATTCTCTTTTCTTGTATAATAAATTGCTTTGAATTGTTACATTACTAGATAATTATTATAAATATTTGCACGCCTGTTAAGGTTGAATATATTTGTACCTCCAAATTATTTAAGACCATTTCATATTTTGACCATATTCTGCGAATAAATGTTTCTTTCTTCTTTCTTTCCTTTCTGTCCTTATTCTTTCCCTTTTGTCTTTATTGTAGCAGCAGACAAAAGATTTTTTTTTATTTTCACAATTAAAAGGCGCATTTATTTAATTTTCATTAATGACGATTTACTAAACAATGCAGATAAATCTACTTACAATATGCGGCTCAGCATGCAACTGGAACGCATGTACGACATCCGCCAAAGCGTGCAAGACGTGTTCCGCGTGTCTCAGGCCATAGGTCAGGATGGGCGTAGGGCCTCCGCTTGCAGACTTGCAGGATGCTAGTCGCCACAGGACGGACGTCAAAAGGGATATTAAATGCGGCTCCCGGTCTGGTGCGTCGTTGTAGTCTGGCTTCCAGTAGATTGACCAGTCACCTGTGGAAACAGAGAGGTTTTGATTGATAAGATTCTCTATACTATACAGCATCCGTTCTTTGTAGTCACTAAGACCTCACCTGTGGACGGTGCGGGTGGGGCGCGCGCACTATACTCCAACAGGTGCTGGGGGCGCGTTACGGCCACAGCGCGCGCTAGCGTCGCCAGCCGGAACAGCGCCTCGCCGTCCATGTTGCGCGCGTCCACCGTATCGCGTAGCGCTTTCAACTCCGTGCATACGTAGCGGACTATGGCTTGGTCCTGGGAGGATAGAAATATAATTTGAAATACGACAGTAGAGGCATCACAGGATCTCGAGATAACCAAAAATACAGTCAAATTAAATAATTTTATTTTGAAAATATTTGGATCTATTCATTTATTATTTTTATTCTGTAAATGTAAATAAAACAGTTGTATAATCTTAATAGTATTTCTTAGTTAAAAAAATTACATTAATAAAACACAAAAACAAAAAAATTTAAAATCAACAATAGCATCTCCATCAAAAGCATAGTATATGAAATCTCCATAAATGAAATATAATTTCAGTTAGTGTCTATTCAACTTGTATGGGCTATACTAACGCTTGTTAGCTGGAACTAAACTAAACAAAGAATTCATATACATTGATAATAATTACTAAAATACCTCCCGACAACAATGCACAGCATTCTTTTTTTTAAATGTAGACCTCTAATTTTTGAGATTTATGGCGTGTTTACTGTCTTAGCAACCGATTGCACCTAAACCTTTGACACCGATTGTGTATTTCGTTCTTATTTGTTATCGAAGCCATTAATAAAACAAATCATTTAACCTTATACTGATGGTAATGACTATGATGCAGAGCCTTTAACAGGCACTGCGCTCGTGCGTGTAAATGCGCGCTAGCCGGCGCGCACAGCAACTTCGTGGCCGCTTCGGAGCCTCCATCGCTAGTGGTGCTTGAACTGGAGGCGTTGGTCGCGGTGCTGATGATGCCGGCGCCAGCCCCCAGTTCCAGGGCCTCGAGAGCAGCACATGCCAGACGCTCGAGGAGGCTGGGTTTCCAGGAACCGGTGCCGCCTTCTGCTTCCTGATAGGCATTTATGGTTGATGAATAATAAAAATAATTAAGTATTTTTTAACTTTATCATAGCCGGCAAACGAGCTGGCGATCCATGATATGATGATAATAAGTGGCATCCGCAATCATAGACATCATTAACCTGTGGTATGCTTAAGCGCAGGTTTGCGCGTACCCCTTTGAGCGCTTAAGCGTAGATATGCGCTCCGGTCACCTCCGACACTTTTTAAGCGATTTTGACATTAAGTATAAAGTAATAAGTTCCAGTTTTTGTATTGTTATTATCTCTAATAATCAATCGGCGTTTTTAACCCCTCCCGCGACGACTCGGAAAACCTTAAAATGCCCTGAATGCGTCAGGTTTTATAAACAATTTTTTTGTCTTGGAGGGCCTTTAGAAAAACGAAGAATTTGTTAACAATAAGATATATATACGGTTTAAATTATACCTTTTTGGATTCGTTATGAGTTTATCTATCTGATTATAACATTCAATAAAGCAATAAAACTGACCTCGTTACATAAATATGCGTTATTTTACCATATTTTATGATTTTTTTTCACATAACCTTGAAACTTTAGCACATTACGTCAAATTTACGCACATATTCACCAAATCAACACTTATTTATTATACTTTGTATGTCTAAGTAGACAAAACAATAGTAACTTCACTTCAAATCCATTTGTTTACACAATAAAAACTTGTTTATCTAAACTAAGAAAAAACTACGCGAAATGGCTGCCGCGTGCGAATGCCGTCGGCTCAACATAATTGTCTATAAGTACCGTTAACACAACAATGCATTGATTGCAATAATTCTTTTCAATCAATAAATTAATTCTCAATCATAATGATAAATGTTATTGTAATTTTAATCTTAAATTATTATTACTTTAAATTAATTGATGCTTTTTCGATTATATTGTTCTAATAATATAGGTAGCTATTGTTTTTTTTTTTCAACTCAAGATAAAAACTGTTTCAATCATCGTTATTATCAAATTGTGGACAGCTATATAGAACGATTGTCTCAATAATATCTAAATAAATATAACAACAAGAAATACAACATCATATTTATCAAGGGACCTTAAGCTCAGACAGATATTTTAGAAATCTTACCTTTTTAAATATTGTTTCTCTTGCACACTGAGTGATTAAAATAGAATTTTATTTTAGTAAAACGTAATTGTAGGTTAGTTGAATAATATCGTGGTATTCTCTGGAATTGTTAAGTAGATGATAAAGATAATTTTATTGATATATCCTGCATTACTGTTTTCATTTGCGGGTTAATTTGGAGGCACGAGCGGACAAGACAACTCATCTTTGCTTTTGACCCGTTCCGTGATATTCGTGGTGTGAAAAGCAATACTGTTGGTCTAAGAGAAAACTGTGAAAGGTTTAAAATAAAAATAAAACAATATATTTTATTAAGAATTATATTTTACAGTAAATAAAGCTGTAAAAAATGTGTGTTGAGCAAATACAACATGAAAGAGTATTGACATGCAAGTCTCTTTATGCCTATAGAAAATTATTCTTATCTCCATCTGTTAGCTTGGCAAATCTCCCTACCCTAAGTATCCAAACGACGAACACCCTCAAACGGCACCCGTTATCTCTTCAACCTATTAGTATTATACTTCTAGTATGTTCAACATGTAGAGAACCGCCTGGACAAGGAACGCGTGGAGGCTAGAAAAAGAAATACAAATAATTGCACCGAAATTAAACAAATATAGCTGTACGCTGTACAAAAATACATACCGCGGAGGCGAAGGGACAGTTGAGGATCAGAGCCCCATAATAATGGCTAGCCTGGCAACGCACTCCCGGGTTGGCCATGTGGTCCAATTTCACTACGCGACCTCAGCTATCTCTCCATACTAAAAATATCACAAAATTAACTATTTGAGTACTCAACACCATATCTCTTATTATATATTTATAAGTATTCACAGAATAATACACTACAATAAAATAAACGGATGCAAGAGTGGGGCGCATCTTTTTGGATCGTACGAACCATACTCATTTGATTTTATTATCATAAAATTCATTATATAAATTTTAAACTTGACTAACAAGAAAATAACAACTTATATTATGCATGTACAAATCTAAAATTACATTCAAATTAAAACTAAAATACATAATATAACAATAGTAATTTATTCTTGTTGAAAAAGTCTAAAATTTTTAGTTCCAGTCGGAGAACAAACTTTATTTGGAACAAAATACCTAATATGACATCTCCTACGACAAGAAAATATAAAAAAATTGATTGATAGATAATACTTTTATTGCCGTTTTTGCACTTCGTACTCTTTTCATCATTTTGCATTGATTGTTCAGAAATTCAAATTTGAAATATGATTGCGATGAAATTACACAATATTATCAATATCTGTTTGTTAAATTATGTTCTTACATAAATTAACTACCAACTTATATATATTTTAAACCACATTTAAGAAAATTAATACAATAAATATTGTAAAATATGGCGGACACGGCGTCGAAATTTAGTGCATTACAAAAGTTTTGCTACTTTATCATTGTAATTATAATCACTTTCAATATAACAATTACTAAAAACAGATTCTACAGTTATTTCTTAGTAATTCTATATATATGATATAACAAGTTACTTACCGATTTCTTCTTGAATTCATATTTCAATTACAACAAAGCACTTCCGAATAGTTCCAAACCATCATACAAAACAGTAATGGCGTCTCGGCGTCGGCATTAGTTTTTTTTTCGTTCTATCGTTCGGTATATCAGTATTACCATTAAAATAATACTCGAAAACGTTCAATTATGAATGAATGAATCGATTACATTACTTAGTTCGTATTGCTAGTGCAAAAATATTGAAGAAAAGAGCGACCAATTGCAACTGACTCGTTATGTACACCATGTGTACGTAACGCGCTTGGAGCGTTTTTCCTTACGTACACCTGGTGTACATAAATCGCGCGACGGGTTAATGGTTTATCTTGTTGCTTATTGATTCATCTATTAATGACTCATTGACGACGGTCGGCCTAATTTGGATTTACGATTATTTTTTTTAGGTCGAAGGGAATGAACAGCTGATTACTGCACCGGCTGTTCCATCCGTTAAACCGGAACGCAACCAAAATAGGAAAAACTGTAGTACGGGCAGATGTGATCTTAACACGACAAACTCTACTACCTATCCTTTTTTTTTAGTTTCACAAAGGCAAAATTATAGCAACAAGTAAACATATGCAATTTACGTTTGGATAGTGGCGATATAGATGTAGTACCTGAGCAACTTTGCTGGAAGATGGGCAAGCCGATGGATCTTCATTTTCTTCAGGCCATCCAAATTGTTCTTTGTTCTTTCCGTATACCTAAAAAATATAAACATATATAGAAAACAACTGATAATAAATACATGATAAAGCTTGCATGAATAATAAAAAATGGAATAATATAAACCTTGACACTATCAACCATAGTGACGCCATCAGGGTCTTGCGAAGGTCCAAAGTTGATGACCAACTTCTTATCAGATTGCAAAGATTCTTCTCTAGTTAGAGGAATATCGAACCAACGATTACGGACTACTATGGTTGGTATGGTTCTTCCGTACACCTGAAATATAAACAAAAAGTTTGAATCAGAGATTTTTGGCTCGTTACGGCAGCGTCAAAACAACTACGTACTCGACTTTTGTAAGTTTGTGTACTATTTTATATTTTCTTACCTCAATATAGGTAGGTGTTCTAGCAATATCTTGACTTCCCAGCAAAACTCTTATTCCACAGATAACCATGTTAGGATCAGAATTGCTGACTTCCATTGAAAATCCGCTCATTTTCGTTGACACCACGTACAAACCTAACAATAAAATCACAAGACGTGAAAAATGCATTAAATTATGTCATCCTTATATTTTTTTGCTATTAATTGTATTACTTACCAGTAGTGTTAAGTCTATGTTTAATTTGTGCAATATTGTAGACTTGCAGTAGGTCGTTTCCACCAAATTCAATTTCGGACATGGCGACGCAATGCTCGAAGAAATCTATCGGGAACTGAGGCGCTCCGTTGGCGTTTGATTTTGTTACGGCCTGAAAATAGGCGGATGTTATAAACATTTGAACAAAAATATCCACTGTACAAGGTAAAAAAACATTTAGCAATATTGCTTAAAATGTCATAAAATACTAAGATCTTGATACTTGAGGTAGGAAATTCCCCAGTTCACACAGGTCTGGTGACTAAAGGCAGTATCCGTAATCACAGCAATTTATACTTCTATACTGCAATCTCACATTGACAATTTACAAACTTAAATATTTTTTGTATGTATCTATTTATTGTTTGAACTTTCAAAGCATATTGCTTCTTAACACAACTATTTTTCAACGTGACCTACCTGATGAGGTTTCCGCGCCGCATGATGCTGAGCAGGTTTGGGCCGTCTCCTGGTAACAGCTCCACTGTTTAGCCAGTAGTTGCTAAGTTCAGGATTGGCTGCATACATCCTTAGACTTCCATCTTCACAGAGAAGGATGAGGGTGGTCTTCTGTTCGCCGCCGCCGCCGCACCAGTGGCGGACGGCTACCATGTCGGTTATTTTGGCTTTTGCCGGGACAACCTGTGGAGGAAATTTGTATTAGTTATAGTTGGTTTAAAGTTTGAAATTGTTTGTTGTAACATTTATACCGAGTTGCTTCGGTCAAATCAAAGGTTATTTATTATAAAAAAATCCCAGTTCCAAGTATAGCATTATTTGTTTATAAGTAAAATGCACTTTTTAGAACGGTGAAAAGATACTTAAATTAGATGGCATTACTTTGATAAGACGAGAAATTTATAAGTATGAATTTTGTTTTTGCTTCTGAATAAATTGACTATAAAGATATTTTACATTAATGGAAAGGCTTCTTATAAATGCACGAGAAAAATAATTTCCTGTCTTCTGATTTCCGTGTTATAACTGGCACATATCCCACCTTAATCTCATGGATATAGATATTGTTGGGAGTCAGCATCAACACGACAGGGTTGTTGGAAGCTTGCATCACCGCCGTCACCAGCCCGGGATGGCCTGCCACCTCAGCCCATTGGCATAGCGACTGCGCTCCGCTCTGCTTGCCTCCTCCGCGGCCGCCTTCCTTCTGGTTCGAGGATGATGGGATTGTTATCATGGCCGTTCCTGTCAAAGATAAAGAGTTGTAATATTTAAATAGTAATATCATTGACGTATAAAGAAATAGACTTCGAAAGTTCACGCTCAAAAAAAAAAAAAAGCTCACGCTCGAAAGTTCCCGAAACAAAAACATATGAATAAACAAAAAAGGTATGAAAACGAAGCCGCGTAAGGTGATTTTAATGTCCGCCTCCCAGTCGAAGCTGAATAAAGTGAAAAATTGTTTTGAGCAAAAATGTGCTGTATTGATTGAATCAATATGATTCATCAAACGTTTAATTTTCTTAATTCCATTCAAGCGTTGCATTAATTAAACGCACTATCCATTTGTTATACGCAAATATAATTTTTATACATATTGAATAAATATATTTAGCCCAATTTTAAAGCACCACTAATTAATATTTAACTTCCACCACTGCCAGACTTAGGCACGTATATTAATTTATGACGCCGAAATAGTTCGATGTCTTTGGAGAACATTTAGTACACACATTACCCTATACATTTAACCAGAAATTTAAACGAGAGTGGTACCTTTAATACTGTCTTCAACAGAATTGAGAGGAGCTAGGAAACTCTTTCCGTGCGCATAAGAGAAGAACAACATCTTGAGAGTGTGGGAGTAGTAGATTGACACACCACCGCCTCCGACTAACCCGGCAACGTCCTGTAAACAAAATAATTAAATTGAAAAGCTAACATTTAAAAAAAACCTTAACTTTTACGTTTTCAGTCTGTTCAGTTTTAAAGTGATAAGTTATGATGATATGTGATGACAATGATTCAAATATTTTGTACGTGTTGTCTTATGTGTAAGTTAAGCTTGTATATATACACAACTGTTCGTGTTTGAGAAAAATGTACAGATTGTACACGCACACCTAAGCGCGCACAAATACCTTAAACCCTACAAACCTGGATTTCCGGGTGCAGCACCTCCAAGGTGTTGGTAACGTAGAAGGTGCCCAACGAAGCCCTGGACTCTTCGCTGGTCGGCTGCCAATACATGTGGCCAGCCGAGCTCATGCAGAGCATGTGCATCACGCCTTCTTGGTTCACGAAGGTCACGTCTCGGACCTGATGGTGAAAATGTGAATTGTGAATAAAGTAAAAATTGCGATCTTGATTTGGCATATTTTGAAGCATCATTAAAGAATACTGATTTATGTTTTAATAAGTCTAAGAGTAAAATCTATTATCAAAATGTTCACGAAGCTTCCTTAACAATACAAATATTTCTTGTCAGTATTAATAATATATTAAAAACCACAATCACACAATGACATTATACTTTAACATTCTACAAATAAATTACTAGCGTCATTAATCAATTAATTTACCTTTCCACTAGGCACCAAGAAATGATGAATCGGGTTATTCAAGTCCTTGCTGAGATCAAATATCTTGACAAAGTCAGATGTGACCAAAGCGAGTTGCGTTTGTGAGCCCGGCAGCCATATTGCTTTGATGACGTAATTGTTCGCTTCCAGACCCGTGTTCAGAACTAGATGGTCTGCTACAGCACCTGTGGAAATTTATTTCATTTAAAACTGTGGTACACTTAAAACTAGAAGAATTATTTTTTGATCTATCTACATTTAATGGCTCATGTGTGAAAAGTCTGTATTTATGTTGTATCAATGGAATTGTGAATTTCAGAATAGGATCTTTTGTAATCGAAAAAACCGAAAAATTAAGCTCAATTACATGTCTTTATAGACGGTTCAAATAATTGTGCGGGCGGCTTCATGTGTTCGCATGCAAACATAGAACTTAACTCGGTGTGACAACCGCCATCTTGTCAAACCCTGTTCTCGTCGCTTTTGCGGCGTATACAACCAGTAGAGCGAGCCAGTCAAGGCGGCGAGCGTAAATTACTTGAACCATCTATAGTTATTTTCATTTTTTTTAATGAGCTCTATGTACAAGTTACTTCGTTTTTTTTTTGAAACGCCCAAGCTATCAAAAACGAAATAATAAATTTATATTAAATAATTACTAAAATTATAAAAAACTCACCACCACTATTAAACGTAAGAACATGACACTCCTTTAACCCACAGACCGCCAGCAAGTCCTCATTCCACGGGTTCCCGCTAAGACTCAGCACCGTGAATGGTATCGGAGCTGAAGACAGCCGCGTCAGGGTTAACTTGTGTTTGGAGGAATCCGCTTGTTTGAGGAGAGCTGATAGTTGAAGTACGGTGATTTTGCCTGTTGAAATAAAATTATTGTATTGACCTGAGCTGAAAAACTTTGCAAACCCGGGTTAAAATATCGCTGCATGTCTCTGTAAGTCCTATGGACATTGACATTGATGGCTAACTGGCTAACTCCGAGTTGAATTGTTAAATCAGGTTTACGCAAGTCGGCCTAAGAATTAAAAATTTTACAGAAATTAGATATGGATAAAATCGAGGAATTTGCAAATGATAAAGGCCTAACATTAAACAAAATAAAGCCTTATCTTTCAAAATAAAGAAGTATTATTTCAGTATTGCACTGTCAAGCTACATCACCACTAAGAGATTATGTAATACGAACCTTCTTGCATAGGCATGTGATTGTGCAAATAAGTCTCAGGCTTAAAATATCTCTTATCACTATGAGGGAACTTATCGTGAGACTTGACGTGGTTCAGTTTGCGGTTAGTAAACCACTCATTATCGGCGTTAACACCGGATTACCAAATTAAACACAAATTCAATAGAAAACAGATTCTATAGACAGCGCGAACGCCGACTCGGCGTCATTATAACGCCGCCCTACATACAAATGCCGAGCCAAAAGACTCCTTTTCACCATCGCGTTAGTACCTTTTTCATGCGACACGGCGAGGTGCTGTCTGCGGCCCTGCGGCGAGGCGAGGCAGCACATAGCCACCCGACGTATCTTGTGCGCTGACATAAGTTGACGGATCGTTTGTCCGTTTTCTCCGGTGTACGACATTCGCACGTTTTCAAATGCGCCTTCTTGGGAACCTGTTGGATGAAGGTGAATTTTAAAATTATTTTTTTTGTTTGTAAAAATTGGGAAAAACGGGTAACTTTCTATAATAACTGTTTTAAACTATCGCGGTTATTTTCACGATTTTCGATTCTCGATGGAGAAAATCGTGGTAAGAATCCCGTAAATTCATTAAATTATAACTTCTTATAAGCTTGAAATTCACTGTTTCTTTCAGTTTCAAAGGCGTAATTCGTAACCCCTCTGAATTTTTTTCATGAAATGTAGCTTATGTGTTTTCTGGATAAGATAGTTTTCATTAGGAATATAATTATACAAATCTATTATGTGTAAAATAGTCTTTGTAAAATAGATAGTGCTTATGGTATTTATCCGTAATGAATTATGAGTGAGATTAATATTTGCATAATTATAATTACTCAGATACTATGGCATATTACACAGGGCAATTTGGAATAAAATGAAAAAAAACCGGATTCTGATTCAAAAACCATTTCGAGATATCACTTTTTATATTATATTTTCTTAGTAAATGCTCGCAGGTAAAAGCGATTAAGCTTATTTTAACGAAAATGCGTAAAATAATTTGACATACAGTCGACCTCTAGATGACGTCATAAAGGAGCATGAAGTATGTTTCGTTATGACTTGCGTAAAGTATATGGTTTAGTTCCTTAGCCTTAGCCAAAAACGGGAAAATGTAACAAAAACTAAATTTTTGTTTAAACTGTAAAGTTTTCGAAAAATTTCTGTCATCAAGAATCCATAGAGAATTGTACTATAACTACTACGTGACGTCACCATACGAAATTTATTGAAAATTAAATACTGCTCTGAAATAAGAAAAATTCAAATTTCAGAAATATATAAAAAAATATATGCCATTACATACCCAATAATTTTAGTCACACATACTGCATCTACAGTCTGCTGCAAAACTTACCCAAAGTCGGCAGCATGAGTCTATCCACGGTTCGTATGGGCTTCTCTCCAAGGTGCAGTTGCGCAAGCGCCCGTTGCGCGCGTCCATGTGCACCGACGCATGCACTGCGCTCACACGCGGCACGCACGGGCCCGCTGATCGCGCACAGCAGTTTGCGCACGCGTTCCAAGCACGCGGGCCAGCCTGACCAGGTTTGCAGGAAAGGACGGCAGCCTGGGAAAAGAATGTTATGTTGGAATCTGTCACTTAATTTCACACGTAAAACACCACAATATAATTAAATAAGTTTTAATAACTTAATTCTGTACCTACTGAAAGGAAAAAAAATTTAAACTCAAGGAACCCATCAATTTAACTTCATTCTCAAGTAGTCATACTTGAGATACAAATAGCATAAAGTCACATCACATATCTCCCCGCCGTTCATCCGACAAAATATTATTTCGATCTAAAAAAATACCAATAAATAAAACAGTAGAATCACTATAAAATACATGGAAGCCATACGCTCTAGCGCTTAGCAACTGTCGCTAATGCCACAGAAACACTACTTACCTTGTATACTAGCCGCCAGCAGGGGGCGGCGCGGGCACGGCAACAACGCCGGCGGCGCCGGGCTGGATGGCCGGCGGCGGATGGATGGCGCCGGAGGGGCCTCCTCTGAGCCAGCCGCGCCGCGCTGCCCGCCTAGCGTCACCACGCGCCGCACTAGTGCCTGGCAACTGTCACAGGACAATAAAGGAATACAATAAGATATTAAGCATTTATAGGTAATTTTCACAGATATAAAGAAAAATTACTTAATTCAAAATAAATTTCACTAAAAAAAATTCGCATGTGTATGTATGATAACTACAAAAGATAAGCTTAAAAAGTATTTTAAAAATAGAACTATGTTCATTCGTTTCACTTTAAACTGCAAAATGAAAATGTGTATTAACAGAATAAATAAATAAACAGTTCATTTAATGTGCAAGTAGATGAGCATGCAGCTTTTAAGCTGCCTTAATGTGCTCGTATGAAAACGTTGAATCGCTTGTTGCATTACATGTATCTTGAAAAAGATAATTACTAAACATAGCGTTTCGACTACCACAAATATAAACTCACCTAGAATCCGGCTTAGCACCACAGTCACAGAAGAAGTTGCCAAACTTGGCATAAGACACATCATGTCCCTTATGGCAGACCCGGGCACACACCGTGCAAACTCCCACGCCGTCCACCATCTTGCAAGTGTGGCAGTGGTACCAATGCTGGTTCATAAACTCACGTTGTGTTACTGTGAACGTGCACAGCTTGTATTGCAGCATTGCATCTTCGTCCTGAAAGCGAATTTGTTCTTTTGTCTATTTCTTGTCATGATAAAATTATTTGCCATAGTAATGAAAGCGATACATTTATTGTCTTAATTTGACAACCAGACATCGTAACAAACAGCTCACTAACTCAATTTGAGACAAATGGCAAAAATATTTTAAAAATCTTCAAATTTTATTAAGGCAACTGCGTCTTAAATAATACATCAAAATAATAATGAACTTACAGAATCATCGGCACTCGTGTCATCATCATCTTGCTGTTCGTCTGCATAATCCAGGTCCAATCCGAGATCAGAGGGCGTTTCCCAAGTCGGGCTCACGGACCGCAAAGCTGACAAAATTCAAGTTTTATTGAAATAAAGGAGAATAAATACTAAATGTAGTCATGTAACATACAAAAATGTTTTCAGAAAGTTTTATGAGTGTCTTATCTACAATAAAATATCAGCCCGTTTTAAAATAAAGTGAATTAGGTAATAAATACGATTCTTTTTACCGATAGAAAAATATGCCATATTTTCGACGTTTATATTTAAAGTTAAAACAAAATTATTTCCACTTACTATTCGGCTGGTTATTGATGGCATGCAATGCGTCCGTGAGGTACGAGAGCAAAACACA
Source organism: Marasmarcha lunaedactyla (assembly GCA_923062675.1). Taxonomy (NCBI): domain Eukaryota; kingdom Metazoa; phylum Arthropoda; class Insecta; order Lepidoptera; family Pterophoridae; genus Marasmarcha; species Marasmarcha lunaedactyla. The sequence continues at coordinate 5,453,510 of OV281342.1, read as the reverse complement.
AGCAGACTCAATCTGTGGAGCAATGGTGGCGTCCACTTGACCCTCTTCCAGCTTCTCCAGAACTTCGGGGCTGCTGAGATTATCCACGCTGGAAGGAGCAAAGTGGGTTAGATGGATGACTACGTAATCAAACGTAAATCGTTCTATTGCTATAATTCAGTTTTAGTTAGATAAACTGTTTTAAAATATATATATCAATTAAAATTATATAAATAAAAAAAATGTGTAGCACCTCTTCAAAACGTGAATACATTATTCGTTTTTAACAAGCCAGAGCTTACCAACACGCAGGCTAATACATCGAGTCATTAAATTGGTAGCATGTTTGCTAGTTCACTGAATAAACTTGGTGTCTACTCACCAGGTCTGCAGCCAGCTGGCAGCGGCGGGGAACAGCTGGCGGTGCTCGGCACCGGCACCCGCGTCAGCCAGGCGACACAACTCGCGCAGCAACAGCGCCGCGCATCCACCGCCGCTGCACACGCCAATTAGCGCCCGCAGCATGCTCGAGCTCACTTCCTCGCTTCGGAAAAATAAAATAAATATATTTATACAAGTAAGTATACAAGAAAAACATACAAAGCAATTCAAAGCATATAACAAATACTTAATAAATTATTTTCAAACGTAAAAACCTTAAATTCTTAAAATGACTATAACATTCACTTAAGAACTTTTAGAAATCTGTTTCTTGCCTTTATAATTGATGTTATAATTAATGACACAAGGCATAAAATAATTATATATTACCCGTGTAATACAACGTGACGTGACAGCGCTCCCAAAAGAGCGCAGTGTTCTGAATGACTGTCGCCGTCGGCGCCGCTTTCCTTGCTACCATCCGACCAGCTGCAACTTTCTGCAACAACAAAACCCATTGAATTTGATATAATTTATTTCAATAGGAGAAAATTAACAAACGGAATGTTTAGTTTCTCTTGTCGTAATTCTTAATTTATATTATCAAGAATTTTTTTACTAGCATTTTTGTTTATACTTAAAATAATTAATATCATGCTTAAAATGAAAATAAATACCTGAATTTCCGGATTGTTGCGTAGATTCTGGTTGTGCGCGTGGTGCTGGAGATCTGTTGACGAAACAAAATTTATTACGCATTACTCATATTGAAAAAAGCACGCACTTAAGAATATTTCAATTTCACCGTGTATACATTTTATACTCAATATATTTTGCTTTTACTTACAGTTTATCCAACAGACAGAGCTGATGTTGCGGCAAAGCCACAACTTTAGAACTTTCTGGATCAGATGAAGTCGGGGTCGTTAATTCTGCTTCGGTTGGAGTGCCACTAGGTGCTGAACCAGCGGCTAGGAATAAATAATGGTTTTTATAGAAGATAATACTGTAAATGGTTCATAGAAAGGAGTAATAAGATCGGAACATTGCAATCTATAATTCCATACTACAATTTGTACAAAGTACTTTGAATTGAAAGTTTTTTAACATTTATCTTTTGCGCACAGTACTTCTAGATGGTGTCTGTATCTGTAACATTCCAGATTGAATAATAAGTCTATTATAAACACATACTTATGATTTTGATTACGAGTCATGGATGGCTTCCATTTAAATACGTAATTCTGGGTCCCACTATTGTGCTATGGGGTCCACGCGGTTGGTATATTTGTCTAGGAAAATCTCTCTCATGTCAGATAAAAACATCTGAACAAATGAACTCATGTGTTCTTCCCCATATTTCCTTACCTGGAGCAGCTAAGCAAATATGAGCCAAGAGGGCCGAGAGTTTCTGTTGGTCAGCGACTCCAATAAACTTGCAAACGGACACGCAAAGCGCACTGCTGAGCTCCGAGTTCTCGCAGCCGGTGAATATTTTAATAAATAGCCTGGAGAGAAAAAATATAACTATTTTTATATTAAATGAAACATTTTCAAACATAACTCCAACTTCATTATCTTAGCATTTCTTTTCTGTAATTATTCTCTTGCTTTCTTAATATTTTTTGCGTTTTGTCTCATTGGTAATTAATAATAGTTATTTCAATGAGCACCGACTTTGTTTGTTGTTGAGATTCTGTAATTGATTTGAACTGGACACAATGTGTTGGTCTTCCTACTATTCAATCTAAGAAATTGATATTTTTGAGAGAAATATGTAATACAATAGTGTCACGCTTACTTGATAACAGTGTCTGCGTACAAGTTTCTTGCATTCGGCGCCGACAGCAAGATTTTTCCAAGACAGTAATCAGAGTTCTCCACAAATACACTCTCATAGGCCAACCTACCGGCTGGTCTGTCTAGAATCTTTTCCCAATATTTCACCTAAAAATCAAATAAATAATAATTTTCTTACACCTTCCCTTAAACGTATAAATAAAAGAAAAATCTTTTGTGCCTTCCATATATTTTGTTTAAGATACTTACAATGTGTCTCAAAGTTTTCTCAGTAGATGGTTGCAAATGTTCAACCAAAACCGGGTATGTGGTCCTCAAAATATGTTCGTGTATCAATTGTTCTGCCTTTTGTGACTGTGGCACTAAGATGTTTAACGTGGCTAGCAGAGATTCCGACAAAAATTCTACTCGACCATCCGTCTGTAATAAAAAATACATTTATAATAAAAGTAAGATTTCATTTGTTGTTATAGTACCCCAGATAAAATATTTGTACACTTATTCAAATATCTCACTTGACATTGGATTATAAATCATTCATTCGTACTTCACTGTACCTTGGCATTCTTGATATACAAGGGAATAACACAAATTTTACTATTATGGTTTGGCTCAAAACTCCGTTTATGACAAATTATATTTAAATGTTCACTTACCAAAGCCGGTACAATCAAATCCAGAGTACGTTTCGTCAAATCAGGGTTGTCGGCGAGCTTCGAAGCGCCCACTTCTAACAGTTTAGCTGCTGAAAACGCCAGCATCGTAAGTGACGGCCCTATTGTGTACTTGCTGTTCGCTGTCATTAGTTCACAGTGACAGGAAACCAGGTTGATTATGGCACTCTCCGATGGTATTATGTGGGAAGCGTAGTATGACTGGAATAAAGTGGATACGGATAAAATATTAATAAAACATCATTACCAAACTATTTATGTAGTCTAATACATCATATAGTATCAACAAAGATTATCGGACAAAATTGTTGGATGGAACATATAACATTGTAAATTAACAGTGCTCATTTCACTGATGATCTATACGTAAAAATGTTAAGTCCCGAACCATTTAATCTAGGACCCGTACAACAAACCTAAAGCAAATAATGCGTCATCTCAAGAAGCGAGACACTTACTTTGTTTACCTAAACAGTATTGTTTCCCAATCTGAAGAAAGCGCGCGCACTTAAGTGAGATTTGTAACCAAGGCCTAAGTTACTTATTGCTAAACCGAGACGACATTAAAGGCGTCATAGCGTTAAAATAGCATTACCATCTGGCTCACAAGGCCCTATGTGAATCTTGAAATACTCATTTTGTTTAAGTTTTTAACATATTTTATTGAAATGTAATGTTAAATGCTTTCCATGCGTTCAATGCATTCCAAACGTTCGCATATGTATCTACATTCTAACCCATCTCACAACCAAATCAAAACTCACCAAATTAATCTGCGCGTGTGGCGGCGCGGCGGCCAACCTGTCCAGCGCCGCTGCTGCCGCCACGGGCATGTTGGCACGCAGCGCGGCCCCCAATGCCGGGGGGCCACCCGCGCCCCCACCGAGGCCCGCGCCCCCGCACACCGCCAGGCGGAGCGCATTCACGGCCTGCTCCGAAGCGTTGGTCGAGGCTTCGGAGAGCGCTTCGAGCTCTATGCCGGCGCTTACACTGTGGAAGAATGTTAATATTGGTTAAGGGTAAAGATTTAGAGAGCGTCGGAGAGGTGTGCAATGCCGGCAACTGCCGAAACTCATAAATATAAGCGTCATTGTCACTAAAGTAGTCTTAGGGTGTTACCACACCAATCGATCGTCCGTCGATCGATGGCAGAATAGACCAGTCGACGTCGATCGATGGTTTCTACCACACCAATCGATCGTCCGTCGAACGACGTAATCGATCCCTTATGTAGCGTCTGGTGACGGGTCGCTCACTTCCCTCTAATATGGTTGAGGAGGATGATGGCTGGATCCCGCGTTAACTCGTGAACGGGTGCCGTTTGAGGGTGTTCGTCGTTTGGATACTTGGGGGGAGGGAGATTTGCCGAGCTAACGGATGCAGATAAGAATAACTTTGTAAAGACATAAAGAGAATCCGTAAATTTATTTTGAAAAAAATATACCCGTGAAGTTTCTTGCCAGTTGTCATGGAGAGTCATGTTTTATTTGACATCAATAAAAACAAGTAATTGTCAATGTTGAGAAATAAATATTTCATTTCATTTCACTCAAGTTCATTTGTACAAGCTGACTATTCTAACTGAAAATGAAAACATCGTGAGGAAATCTACATGCCAAAGAAATTATTTCTCAGATATGTGTGTTTAGGTTAGAAGGCTAACCCGCAGTAAGCAAGCGGTGCTGGACTATAAATTGCCTTAAATACTCTAGAATAAAAACTACACAAATCGCGGGTCACCGATGTTCGGTCGCTTGACCTGTGACGAAGTTGCATGGGCGCTGTTCTGCGTCGTTCATACCCTAAAACACTTTGAACTATGTTTAACCTGTGTTGTGAACTTTGTTTTGTCTACACTGTGCTGTTTGTGAAGTGTGGGATTATCAGAACGTTTCTGAGAGCTAAGCTAGCTAATTGAAAGACGCCCTTTACCTACGTGCATGAAAGTTGACACTACTGACGGAGGCTGCCGGTGGAAGCTCGAGGTTTGTGCAATCTTTTCTTCCTAACTTGAGGCAGGGGTCTTTGATTCTTCTTATTTAAATCAATACTATTCTACAATAATCTTTACTTTAATTCGTGATATTAATATTTTCCAAAACTTAAGGTCCTTTAAGCCAGTGCGTTAACTCTTACCAGTCTAAAACACCCTTTTAGTTGGGTGTTACGCTGATAACCCTGGAGTACGATTATTGAGCTTCATATAAAACATTAAGGAAAGATATATTAATCAAATCAAGCTCCTAAACAACAAAGCCGTACAACATACCGACAACAGTGCACCGTGGTTTCCAGCAGTTGCAGCAGCTCCGGCTGCAGCTCTTGCGCTTCAGCAGCCGACGCAGCTTCAGACAGGATCATCTTCAGACGAACTAGCGCTGCGTCGCAGGATATCACGTCCAGGAGAGTAGGGAGACCGCGCGCTAGATAAACAGCTCGATATTAGACTTTAAAAATTATACCTATTTATCTATAATAGTTTTACCGCTGCTTATTATTATATAAATTAATGGTTCACTACCACTTACATGTCAAGTTTTGTTTCAGATGTTTGATTGTTTCAGAAGCAAGCCATGCTGTGTATTTGATGTTATCACAAGATGTGCTGACTCCAGCTAACAGATTCTCAGCATACTGTAAACAGTTATGAAAGTAAGTACCAAAATAATATGATAGTAAATGCATAATTTTAAAAAAGTGTTTGTAATGACAGAAATAATAGAGTTGATTTTGAGCCCTTTTTACTTACTTGAGTATACATGCCCTGTTTAACAAGAGCGTCCTTCAGCCAAGGGTTGAACACCTTCTTATTATCAGCTCTCGGAGCCCAAATGACTGCGTGCAAAGGTAATGGAGACGGCAATTCTGCTGAAATTCCCGCTTGTAGTTTGTCCATGTGCGGAGTAGCTGGTGGCATGCTGATTACTAGTCTGAAAAGTTATACAGAATGTAGAGAAATCTATTTTCGTTACAAGAGCTCAGGGACGCCATCAGCATCAATGAAGGGCCACAAAAATATAAAAGGTGTCTTAGATATATCGTGGGAAACCAGAAATAGTGAAACTATAACGGATGCATTATAAGAATGTTAAATAAAAATTACAATATAATGTAATATTATTACAGTTATAAGTTCTAAACCTAACCAGCAAAATAAGGATGGGTCAACCCTGACTAACGCACACGCCCGCTTATATTGCGTAATACGTATGTGATCAATCATGAACTTATTGTTTCCTTCTGACTATAATCTCCTCGAAAAATATTTTGTCTCACTTTGATTTTTACTTTACAGTTATAAATTCGTATTTCTTTGGTTGTCGTCAAGCTGAGAAATATTGAATCGGAGGTTTCATGTAATTTTAGTTATTTATTAAAACTGATTTAAAGCATTAGGTATTCTTCTTCTCCCAGTATAGTAACAATAATCTTAGTCACACATGGCGGAGCCAAAACTTAAAGTAACAAAATTGTAATAAAACGAAAGTCTAATTCACAACTAACAATCCAAAAAAAATACAACTAAATGCAACATAATTTCCATGAATTCATTAGGAAAGGTAGGTAGGTATATTACTTAAATAATGTACTTAGTCCTCGACTTGTGTATTTGTTTTTTATTACTCAATTGGTGAGACACAATCTCAACCAAAATTGATACACCCTTTTTTAGTAGTTTGTTTCGTTGATAGCTCGTTTTGGGCGGTGCTAATGCCTGACAGAATAGCTTAAAAACGTTTTTTTTTTAAATCGGTTTGGAACTTTAGTAATTGTTGAGTGCATTTTAAACAAATAAATCTTTTCACTTTATTATAACAGTACTACAAACAATCCAGTTTAGTAGGCCCACTATGTTTCCAGCAGTTATCGTGAAGGATTCCACTGAGCACGCTGTTCACCAACAGGCCAGCACAATTCGGAAAGAAAAAATTACAAACGATTTCAGATTCTGATTCGAAAACCATTTTTTCAGTAACAACGCGCAGACAAAGGGGTTGTGCTTATTTCAACGATAATGCGCAAGTTGAATTGGCTCTCATTAATCTTCTCTCTTCCTCCCTCCTCTTCCTTCTAATTAATCTTTGGTTAAACTGTCAATGTTTACAATAAACGTCTTTCACAAGAATCTATAGAAAACTGTAGACTTGTTCATTCCAGGTAAAATAATAAATTTTGTAAAGCGCCTTTAAACATTACTCAGTGACGTCATCATACAAAATTCTTTAAATAATTGTTTCAAATTATTTAAAAATAGAAATCAGAACTAATCAAGTTATTTTCTCAAAATGCGTGACATGTGTTGACCAAGCCCACTGTCTGTCGAACGTGACGTCACGTACTTTGGATACGGACAGCGGCACTATTAAAATAAATTTTTATATTTAATGGCAGTTATTACTTACCTTACTAAATTACCAAAGAATGTATGTACTTTTTTCGCAGCGATTATTTTGTTTAGTAATTGATTGAAAGGGGAAGCCCGATCGTCTAATTCGCTTGATCGAGTATTATAGCATTTAGATCTCTAGACCACACCTCTTTAAAGTTAACATGTTGGTAATGAGAAATGAACAAAAAACTTGCAAACCGTACCTCCAAGCGGTTTGGAAGCAGTAATGCGCCGCGGCGAGCGTACTGGCCAACGCAGCATTCGCTGGGTTGTCACAAACGCCGGCTGCATTCAATAACGCCAGCAATGCATCCACGAGCAATGGATACTTCAGCTTGTGTGGCGTCCCTAGCACGAAGTTGCATGCCAGCCCATCAAACTTGGGGTTTTCCTAGTGAACAAAAAGCAGTAAGTCAAGGAACAGATTCGTATATAATAGTTCAATAAAACGGCGCAAGACACAGACATTCTTAGTGATTATACCACAGACCTATATTTATATATTTAAGTAAAGATGCTGAAAACTATTCAAAATGTATGAGAACAATCGTGTCAGTTTTTCGGATACTTGGAGCAGGGAGACTTGCCGAGCTAACGGATGCAGATAAGAATAATATTGTATAGACATAAAGAGAGTCTGTAAATTTATTTTGAAAAAAATATACCCGTGAAGTTTCTTCCCACTTCTTCTTCACGAAGGTTTTTTCGAACTGGTGGTAGAGTCATGTTTTATTTGACGTCAATAAGAACAAGTAATTGTCAATGTTGAGAAATAAATATTTGAATTTGAGTTTATAAAAAAATAAACATTTAGAATATAAAATATACCTGATTGTTTATCTCAGCTGACGTAAGAGCGTAGAACTTTGGCCGCATGGATGTTTCATCTTGTGACAGTCGTCTATAAGCTTGTTCTATATACGGTACTTCGCAGTAAATGCGGGACTTAAACTGTCCATTTTCTGTGGTCGCTTTCAGTCCCGATGTGAGTGATTCAGGGGTCGGCTGTGCTAATCCTGGGGCTATCACTAGATTCCATTCAATCTGAAATAAAGTATGTGATTAAATTATCGATTGAAAAATCTATAACTGCATTTGAGAAAGCTTTTGAAGTGGATCACAATGTAATTACCTGTTGCAATAAAGTTTGTGGAGCGTCATACAGATGTCTCATTAGATATTCCAAGAGCAACATGAGTCTTGTGGTCAGCATCAGCTGATGAGGAGCCAGATTCATGGCAACCGCTCTGTCGTTTATACCGAGGGTTTCTACCACCTGGAGAAGTACAAATCTATTAGTATGCTTTGTTATATGATTTGGACAAGTAATAATAAAGCCTGTAATTATGCCCTACATTTATAAATAAATTTGATGAAGAGAAGATCTATTTTAACATCAATTCATATTCAAAGCAACTTGAAACCTTATTTGTTCACACTATAAGGATTCGTTATACTCTTACGAGATAAAATATGAATTAATCAAGTTAAAATACTCACTTTGATTATAGCATTCGATGTCATAAGTAATACAGATTTCTTCTGCATCAATGTCAAGGAATGGAACAAGTAAACTAATAACTGGGCGTGTTCTACATTCAAATCTGAAAACAAAGCATTACAAATTCATTTTAAATTCATAGTTTTATCGTAGACAGCAATCGGGGGCGTCATACGTTTTATGGCAACTGCCATCTTCGGTCATCAATAATCGAAAGTGTTATTGATAAAAAAAGGCATTGGTAACAAAAGACATCAATTGAATTTGCGTTTGATGGCTGGCTAATCAAACCATTTATCCGGAACTTTGTTAACAATTAGCTATCATGGCGGTCGTCTTTGAACAAAAGACACCACTACAAGTTTAAAGATGCATAGAATGCCAAATGTTTATACATTTCATCACACATCTCATTGATACATTAGACTGAACTGAAAATTTTGAAGCAAAAGACGTAAGCAGGCAATCTGAGGCAACCGTATTACAGTATGCAAGCGTCAGTGTGAGATATAAAATCAAAGAAGTAGTGGGTGTGACTTCGTCGATGGAGCCCACTATATCTAACTTCAATTTTCAAAATTCTACGACCAAATTAACCATACACACCTTCGTAATCATGATCAGCCGATGGCTGCTGCTGCAAGGCACAGTCCTGCAGGGTAGTCACGAGTTTGTGCCACATCGCCAAGATGCTGTTCTCTCTTTCAACTGCAGGTTTGCTGAGCACCATGCTGCCTAAGAGCTTCACTACACGGGGGCCGACCTGTGTAAATGTGTACAGTCAATAACTTAACTAGGGCATCAGCTGTGCAACCAACAAAATGTCTTGCTGGCTGGATCCCGCGTTAACTCGTGAACGGGTGCCGTTTGAGGATGGACGTCGCTTGGATACTTGGGGCGAGGTAGACTTGCCGAACTAACAGATGCAGATAAGAATAATAGTTTTGTATAGACATAACGAGGCATTGTAAATTTATTTTGAAAAAGTTATACCCATGAGATTTATTTATTTATTTAAAACTTTATTGCACAATATAAAATTATTTTTATTGTACAAACGGCGGACTTAATGCCATTTGGCATTCTCGACCAGTCTACCGCAGCAATGGAGAGGTTTTCAAAATAAGGGGTGCATACAAAATACATATGCGTACATACTTGTATACTAATACTTATATACTATATACTAGCCAGTCCTTTGCTTTATTTGACGTCAATAACGTTGAGAAATAAATATATGAATTAGAATATTTCCCTGAGTCAAATCCATACTTTATATCGGTGAACATGAAAAACTATACCCATTTGTAAGTAGGGCATAAATCAATTATTAGTATTTCAAAGTGAAGATTTCAATTTATAGATTATTTAAAGTTTCTGTAATCACGGTATCGTGGTGTCTGCGGCTTACTTTTTTACATCAGGCAAACCAAGTATGCCATGCCTTTTACTTCCAGAGTTCAACACCACAAGTTTATAACATGTTATTTTGCTTAATTTTATATATCAAGTTGGTGTGTTTAACGAAACATTTTTTTGATTATAGCTTCAAATTTCATTTACAGCTTTAAAACATTATATTTACTATACACTCACTTGCAAAGGCGTCATGTTACTTCTCTCCGAGCCAGAAACCAACTGCTGATGTAAAGCAGGTTGCAAGTTAGAGAATTGAGGCGATCCACTTAAATTGTGGAGGTATTTCACTAATGCTGAGCTGAAGGCCGTATAGAGGGTACCTAGTCGAGCTCCGAAGCAGGCTGATATTGTGCCTGTGAAGGAAAAAGTTTTAAGTTTTACTTAAACGCGGGATGTTTAAGGTTCGAGTCCTGGTCGGGGCATTCATGTGTGTGATGAACACAGATGTTTGTTCTCGGGACATTGTTGTAAAAACCCTTGACTGAAAAAAATCTCGCATAACCTTTGAATGGCTGAACAGGTTTTATTCAGACATGGCTAAAAACCCTCTTGATTCATTGAGCTTGTAAACAAAACCTTCATCAAAATTGGTTAGGAGGTTCCCATTTAGGAGCTACAGACAGACACACAAACAGACGCGTCAAACTTATAACACCCCTCTTTTTGCGTCGGCAATTAAAAAGAGCCGAAACAAGTTTCATTTGTACTCCCGTTGATTGAAATGATTGTACATACCTCGATCAGTCCTAGCGGTTTCCCTATCTAAGTCTTTAGCGAGCGCACAAAGCAGGGCTGTATGTGATTCATGCAGCTGTAAAGGCAGTCGTTGACACCCTTCGCTTATTATTTGTTCAGTCAGCAGGGTGAACACCTCCGTGGCCAAAGTTATGTACTGGAAATAAAATTGTTATTTAGTGAATCAAATAGAAAAATGTAGATCTTACATGTTACTTTTAGGTTATTTTTACCTTTGTCTGATTTTAATGATCCATCTTATAAAACAGTAACAATCCTATATCAAATTAATCAAATGAACACTGGAATCACGTATGTTAGCGGTCTTCTCTCTTAGAAAACTCTTTAGTTAAAAGGTTTTGGGGCTAAGTTCGAATTTGTTGTTATTATTAGTGTATTCAATGGATTTCGTATCTGTTTCAATAGGATATGAATTATCCTCAACTTTATATATATTCAGGTTCCGTACGTTCCTTCTTTCCTTAATCCTTATTTTCGTGAAAACACTCACTGTATCAAATGATAGATGTCAAATGAATGATGTCAAAATGAACACTGCACGAGGTGTCAAAGCTTGATCTGACTGAAGCCTATTTCATATTGTACTATTAAGAAACTCAGTTTTTGACTCGTGAAACATGCGCAGCTATCGAAGACCAACATCCCATTTACCATCACACGGGTCTCTGCTGCTCATTTTTATATAATATTTTCACGTGTGCGATCGGCGGACTAAATAACTACTACACGTATATAATATAAAATAAAAAATAAATTTCGGGTTTAAATATGATGTCTACAGTCTACAATAATAAACACAAAAATAGATAGCTACAGTCTACAATAATAAACACAAAAAAACTCGAGTTAAAGCTGTAGGACTTACAGAATAAGGTTCAGATTTGTCCGGCACGATGGCTTGATTGGGAGTGCCACTTTCCACGTTGTCGTTGGCATCAGAACCGCTTCTTACAAGGCCGCTTCCTTCGGCCACTTCGGTGGCTACCAGCGTTGATTCGAACCATAGGCCAAAGAGAGGTTCACTGTCTGTTAGAAGATATGATTCATTTTTATGTCTGATAGATACATTGAGGCTGTATTATAAATAAATATATAGTAAAATAATAGTATAGATGGTCCGAGTCATTTGTTCGTACACCCATATGTGTGCGTTAAGCTTGTATGTATATAGCAATAGAACTGTGTGAGCATTATAAATACGTACTGATTGTACACGAACACCAAAGCGACGAGAACACGGCTTGACAAGATGACAGCTGCCACATAACATTAAGTGGCATATTTACAAGCCCATGCAAACACACGGCCGCGCACACAAATAGGTTGTACCAATTCATAAAATATATCTAGTACGTAAATAAATAACATGTGATTCCCCATCTTTATAAAATTGCAACACCCAGCAGGATCCTTAGCTTCACTTTGTTGCATTGTGTATTTGTGTAAATTAAATATATGATTTTAAAAAGCATTTATCGAGTTATGGTTATTTTAATATTAGGTCTTTACCTATGAAATTGCCGTTTTTCACGAAATAAATGAAGCGTAATTTTTTTATATTTTTTTTATTTCTATTAATCAAAATAATCACCCATGCAATCAATGCATCTTTGCCAACGCATTGGTAGCTTATTGATGCCTTTCTTGAAGAAATCAGCTGGACGGGAGGCAACAAATTCTTCAGAGGCATTTTGTACTGCCTCTCGGGTATTGAGTTTTTTTCCCGCCAAGAAGTTATCCAAATTCTGGAAAAAGTAGAAGTCTGTAGGCGCAAGGTCTGGTGAGTACGGCGGATGACGAAGAACTTCCAACCCCAACTCTTGTAGCTTGGAGACCGTCTGCTGTGCAGTATGAGGTCGCGCGTTGTCGTGCAGGAGCAGTGGAGCCGAACGATTGACCAAAGCTGGTTGGAGACGTGCGAGCTTCTCCATCATTGTGTTCAGTTCTTCACAGTACACATCTGCAGTAATGCTTGTCCCGTTTGGCAAGAAGCTGTGATGAATTACACCCGCGTTAGACCACCAAACAGTGACCATCACTTTTCTAGGGGTAAGTTTTCGTTTAAGGCATTGTTTGGGTGCTGAACCAGGGTCCAACCAACTTGCTGAGCGCTTACGATTGTCAAACAGGATCCATTTCTCGTCACAAGTAACAATGCGGTTCAGAATTCCTTCATTTGTATGCCTACTGAGCAGTGCAAGGCACGTCTCCACGCGAACTTCGCGCTGGCGGTCATTGAGTTCGTGGGGTACCCATTTGTCAAGCTTTTTCACCTTGCCAATTTGATGCAAATGGACCAATATTGTTTTGATGCTAACGTCGAAAGCTGCTGCTAATTCAGCCGTGGATTGAGTTTCATCAGCTTCCACAATTGCCTTTAATTCGTCATTGTCGATCAAAGTTTTCGGACGACCACGGGGTTCATTTTTCAGGTCAAAATTTCCAGAACGGAAGCGGGTAAACCAATAACGGGTGGTGCGTTCGTTTGTAGTGTTTGCTCCGTAAACGTCGTTGATGTTGCGTGCCGCTTGTGCCGCTTTGCTGCCACGACGGTACTCATACTCCATAATTACTCGAATTTTTAACTTATCCATGATGACGAAAAATGTTCGAATGCGTTGAAAACAAAACACTAACTATTAAACAAATGACGATTTTAGAAAAAGAATTCCATGTTTGTCAAATAAAATTAATTTGAAATTAGAATTATCAGTCAAAAATAAAAATATTTTCATTTGAAATGGCCAGTACGGCAAAACGGCAGTTTCATAGGTAAATACCTATTATTTAGGTTATGTTAACGTCAAGTTGAAACCAAAAATTAACAGAATACGATGAATGATGGTTTGGGGAGTAGGTATACAAATTAATTTTTTTTATAAATCTATACACTAATTATTTTTTTAAATTCATACTCAAATATCAAATTTAATTTCATATTTACTACTAATTATTAAACAAATATTTTAAACATCAAACTTACCATCATCAGTTTCATCATCCTCAGAACACAGTATCATATCTTGGAAGTAAACCGTGGAGTCGGAACGGTCGGGTTCCGCGTCTTGATGCTGCTTCTGTACTACGGCGCGCTTCAGGTTCGTAGCCTTCCTGTAGCAGACTACGCCCAGTGCTACGAAGAGCTGTGAAGAAAATAATATTTTTAATTGGCTTAGGGTGCTTAGGCACCGGAACTGTGCGATAACGCTCGGCAGTCTCTGGCGAATCCAGCAGGACTTACAGCTTTAGTGGTGTGGTGCAAATTAAGAAAACTTTCGTGCATTCGAGCGTTCAATGTGGAGATTTCGAGTTTTGTGGTCAATTGCAAGAATTGCTTAATCTCAGTTACAGAAATATACTTTAATGTGGCTAAATACAAAATGGGGTTATCTGAATATTGATTATTTTTAATCGTCTTATTTAAATGTAGTTTTTGCTAATAACATTACTAAAACTGGACGAAAATTTGTTTGTTCTAAGCTCCTCGCCTCCAGCCGCGCATCCGCCACCAGAGCCCATGCAGCGAGGGTGCTGCCGTACCCACCTGATGCAGGGGTGCCGCCGCCGCAAGCCGCAGCTCGCGGCGGTGCGCAGAATGCTGGGCCAGCACCAGCAGCGGCGCGGGAGCAGCAGCACCGCCGTTGCCGCAGCTTAGCGCCTCCAGCCGCGCGTCTGCCAGCAGAGCCCCTGTCCAAGCCAGGCAGCGCCCGCCTAACGCCACCCATACAGCGCCCAAGCCTTGTTGCCTATGAATAAAAATAAAAGATCGTTAACGTAAATTCGTTTGGCTAAATAAGTTTATTTAAAGTTACTTGCGCAGATCTGAGCTAGCGAGTTTCCTAGTTAAAATGTCCGTTAAAATGACACTTTCTATTTGTTTTGAACTGACAGACATAAAGAAATATTCAGCCTAGTGCTAGCTAACTTAAAGAGCTGCGAAAGTGGGCCTTAGGTTTTTAGAACAAAATTTAATATCATACTCAGCATTTAAGCTCACTGTGTAAATAAATACAATAAAAGAACAACTCCAATGAGAATAATGAGTAGGTCGCAAGTACTCACATTTTGGTAAGATTGTAGGGACGTGAAGGAACTTTGGCTGGACTCTTGCCTGGGGCATGAGTGGGACGTGGAGTCCCAGCAAGTGCATGATGTAGGCCACATAGCAGCACCCAGGCTCCGATCATAAGATGGTTCTGATACACCTGGGAACATGCAAGAATTTGTCAAAATATTGTTGCCTAGCATTCTTTGAGGTAAGACTTATTATTAGATTGAAGCCAATAATGCATTATATATCATCATAAATAGTTATTCTTTTGTTTAAGCCTTAATATTTTATTCATCCTTTTTAGAGATTTTATCCAATTGGATATTTGAACCTCATTGAATTTTTTTAATTGATACATATAAATTTCATTGCTAATTCTTATTAGTATTCCTACATAATACATAAAATTTGAACTACACAAGTTACATTACGTGAATATATTAAAAAGCACATAATAACAATAATAAATTAAATAATAGACTGTGCAATAACTTACATAGCCACCAGCGCGCGTCGATTGCTTCAATGTTTCGCCAACGGTATTGTATAGGCTCAAGGCGCTTTCCACCAAATTAGCTGTCAATTGTTCACTTTCCTCATCCTTTGGGTGTAACGAAGCCTGCAGGGAAGAAAAATAACATATCACATTCCTTGACGCGTGTGTAAGTAACTTACTCCACAATAATTTAATGACGCAAAACCAAAAACGAAATGAAATGATCTATTCACTAAAATTTATAAGGAAAGAGTTTTTATTTTTGAGTATAGAATATCCTACAAAGTCCCGGATATACCTAGCAAAGTTTAAACAGCATATTGACTTACATGAGCTGTGGCACAAATCAACCAAGCAGTGCTGACGTCACTGAGTTTCTCAATGCGCTCAGGTGTAAATGGCTCCAGACAAGGCAAGGAAAGTGCCAGCCGGCACAGATGGACCTCATTCACAAGAAAATGTAGTCTGCAAATAAATATGTTGATGTGATATTGATGAGAACAGCCATTTTGGTTGACTTTGAATCTCATTGTAACACATAAGTAGATTATATATTTTTTTATGCCCCATCTTTGATTACTCTTATTTCAAAAATAGATTAATTAGTTAGTAACCAGAATTTATTGTATACAAATACGTACAAAATTATTTTTTTCATTTATCCAACAGCAATATAAACAGAATATTTATTAAAGTATAAGGGCTACTTACAAAGAACCCTCGGTGTTGAAATGGGGAGTCACAGCACTCTCCTTAGCACAGTTCCAGCGAACTAAGTATCGCTGCATACATGGCAATGACGAACAAACTTTCAGAACCACACTGCCACCACGTAATTCCATCAACAGAGATGCACAAGTTGATGCCACCCATTTCTGTGAGAAAATTTGTTTTAAATATTTTATTTATTTATATACATTGAGGAACATAACAGCCACATTCCAATATATATATATATATATATATATATATATATATATATATATATATATATATATATATATATATATATATATATATATATATATAAGTAGCGTGCATATAAACAAACAGGCTTTCTTTCAGATTTTCTTGCACTTAACAAGCAAGAGGCAGTTTTATTCAATTATCAGTAAATATGTGATCTTTCATTATCTTTTTATACATATGAAAAGAAATGAAAAAGATGTTAATATCTTTCAAACTATCATTGTGAAATTTACAAGAACGCTTAATAAATGAATTTCCAGCATAATTAGTACGAGAGGGTAATACGTAAAATATTTATTTAGAACGGGAGGAGATCCTATGAATATTAAAATTAATCAGTTCTAGCAAAGGTGCAGAGTCTATATTATTGTTAATAATTTTATATAGAAAAATCTGGTCTGTACAAATAAGTCTTTTCTTTAAGGAATGAAGTGGAGTAATCGACAAAATTATAACCGGTGCGATATTCTAGTGTCTTTAAAAACTTGTTTTGAATTTTTTCAATACGGACTATACTAACATTGTAAATAGGATTCCACATAACACTACCAAACTCCAATATACTGCGAACGAAAGAATAGTAAAGAATTTTGTACGTAAGAGGGCGTTTAAATGGTTGGGCAAGACGAAGAAACATTCCCAGGCTTTTGTAAGCATTTGAAATAGTTTTGTCAATATGAGCATTAAAATTTAATTGTGAGTCCAAAATGATACCGAGATCTCTAATTACGTTAACACGTTTAATTTTCTCGCCGGATAAATTGTAATCTAAGCAAATAGGGTTACGTTTGCGGCTGAATGTTATTAAATGACATTTTTCAATATTTAAGCATAGTTGATTCTGGGCGCAAAAACGTTCAAATATTTCCAAGTCTGACTGTAGACGAAGGCGATCATTACGAGTAGGGATAATTTTAAATATTTTTGTGTCGTCTGCATGGAGCAGATGAGATGAGTTTGGAAAACAAGTATCGTTGTCATTAACGTACATCGTAAAAAGAAAGGAGCCTAAATGTGAACCCTGGGGAATGCCCTATGGTATTAATTGGAATCTAGAAGCGTAACCCTTCAGAGCCACTGCCTGACTTCGATTAGAAATATAAGAACTTATCCAGCGCAACAGATCACCATGTATACCGTACTTCGTTAATTTCTTAATAGTGTAAAATGATTAATTATGTCAAAACATTTTGAGAAGTCAGTATTCACGGCGTCTACCTGATACCCTGAATCAAGAGAATTGAGAATAAAGTCAGTATAGAACACTAAATTTGTTTCAACACTTCGACCTTTAAAAAATCCATGTTGCTGTTGTGATATGTGTTGAGATAATAACGATGATAATTCATCAGTGACAAATTTTTCAAATGATTTACCTAATATACATAATTTAGCAATGGGTTTATATTGACATACATCATGTCTATTACCCCCTTTAGGAATAGGAGTAATAAGTGATTTTTTCCATATCCCAGGAAAGCAAACCTCTGATGAAGATTTTTTTTAAATTAAATAATCTGGCAAAGATAATTCCTCAAATAATTTAGAGATAAAAACGGGGTATATTCCATCAACCCCAGTCCCCATACTAATGTTGACTTTTTGGAGAAGCTTTTTTACTAAGTTAAGGGTAATTTTAATTTCGGATATATTAAAAGGGCATAAAAAAAACAGGGATAAAACAGGGTAGTCCGTAATTAATACATCAGAAGAAGAAGATGGAACAGGCGAGTTGTAGTTTTCTGGGACAAAAAGTGATTTAAAGTAATCACTAAAGTAGTTACAGTTTCCCCATCAGTAGAAATGCATCGTTATATGACATAAAAGCGGGTATATTATAAGCAGAAAATTTAGATTGTATAAAAATCCAAAAGTATTTAGGGACTCTTTTTATTTTATCCTCAGAATTGTATGTAGTTGTAGTAGCAATCGCGTTCCAGCTTCTTTGCGCGAGCGCGTAACATCTTAAACTCTTGATATTATTTTCCACTTAGCATGTACTTTTAACTTTTCACGGATAACCTTAGTTAGAGCCAAAGAGAACCAAGGCGGATACCTATTGTTGGAATAATTTTTTTCTGTGGAACGAAATCTTTGATTTATTTATCTAAATAAATATTAAAATAAATATTAAAAGAATCTCATTTAATACAAACAAGTATTGGTCTAATGATTAAAATTAAATGAATTATTCTGAAAATCAATTGCTTTGACATGAAATTAAAGTTAAAATACTTAAATGATTTAGTAAGATACACCTTCGATATGTAAAAATAAAGAATCAAGAGCTTTAAATAACATAAACTTATTGTTTTGTTAATTACCCTTATAATAAATCTTTTTTTGAATATAAAAATTGTTCATTGTAAAAGTGACAACATTAACAAAAGTACATGAAAAAAGTAAATATATTTGTTAACGAAAACTAAACATATATAGACCGATTAGTCATTTTAATCTCAATATATATATTCATTAGTAATTCTTATTATTTTAGATTTATCGTTCTTTCGCATTAGAATTTTACGATCTCTAACCCACAAATAACTATATTGAAATTTATCTTTAACTTGCCGGGCACGTTTCAACAGAAGTTTATTAGCAAGGGTGAGGTGCTCGTTCAAATATATGTTGGAAGCGGGTCCTGATATTCCGTAGTCCTGATTTCAGTAGTAAGACCGCGCCTCGCTCGCGCCGTTGCCATCAGCTGATCTTTGTACAGACGTCGGGTTAAGCAAACAATTATCGATGGGTGGCGGGTACTTGCGTCCTGTTTGTCATGTTTACTGAACGGTCGAACGCGATGGATCGTGTCAACTTCGCAATTGTCCATGTTTATACCCAATTTTAAACAGATATCACGTAAAATAATCGGAAGATTTTCGCCTGGTTTTTGGGGAATTCCTTGGATTTCGATGTTATTTAGACGGGTGAATTGATAATGAATGAATTTATTTTTAATATTTTCGTATTTTAATTCGTTAATAGTTTGTTGAGCGTCTACCACCAGTTGTTTTTGAATTGTAGGTAACATAGTTATTTTATCTTCTATGGGAATTATACGTTCTTTCATTTCCACAAAACGATTTTCGAGATCACATTATTTCGAGTTTAATCCCTTAATTGTCTTAGTGGTTTATTGAGGATCAGTTTTTATCATATCAATATCCTTCTTAGTAGAAATGAAATCAGCTCTAAATTATTTGAATTCCTTATGTAATTCAGCTATACATTCAGTGCTAGTGGAGGTCTGGGGCACGAGCGCGCCACGGCAGGTGACACAGCGCCAGGCGGCTCTTTTTTCGGGACCCATTCTTCTGTATGTGGATTCTGCTAATCCGGCACAATGGTAGTAGAAATAACCATTACACAAACCGCCTTGACAGGTCACAGAATCTGCTACAGGTGCACAGAATCTATTACAGTGGAAAAACAAAACAGACTTTAAGTTTTTACTTACTTTCATATCAATGGAAGCATTTTGAGAAGCATTCACATCCTTCGAGCTATCAAAACTGTCCTTACTCCCGGGAGACAACACGGTGGGTACCGGCGGAACTTGACAAGACAACAATGAAGTTACTGGATTTCTCAATGGAGTAGTCAATTGCTCCAATAAAGCGTCCGATCTGCGTTGAGAATTAGATGGTTGCTGCTTCTCGGCGGTGGATGACTGTGAAGACAGCGAGGTGATTGGACTTGGTATCACGGACGATTTCGTTGTCTGAGTTTCTGTGAAATAAAAAGTTTTTGAAATTGGATAATAATTCCCCAGGAATTTTATCCATACCTTCAATATTCATGGACCTATCTTAGTCTGTCAACATAATATTATGTAAATATTTTAGGATAAATGGAAAACAAACAGCCTACATAAAAAATGATAACACATCACAGTATAACAATTTTTCCCTTCCAGTATCTTGTGATGGATAAAGTCAACACCATTTTTGAAAAAGTGGATCAAGATCGGCATAGCTGAAGAATTGGAAATTAAGCACATCTAGTTTTAACCCATTTGAAAAAGACTGACTACAAAACGGCTTGACATTGGAGTACCATATGAGCATTTAAAACTTCATGACACACACTTGCACACCTCCCGTAAATTTACATATTTACCAAAAGGAATATAAGTTTACATATTTTTTGTAGTAACCTTGTACAGTCACATGCATTGATAAGTAAATGTTCACAAAAATGTAGTTTCGAAGCAATATATGGAATATTTTTGATAGTTTTAGATTAATAACAGAAAATGTTTAGGCACCATTTCTGAGGGATTGGTGAGTTTGTAGTTTGTAGTATTGTATAGAATCTTAGTGTCATTTATTTGCACCACATAGACAACCGGAAAGATAGTTACCACTGCTAATTTGTTGGTTACTTCCATCATACAATTTTGAAGGGAGACAAAAAAAATATAAAAATATAAAATATACAGGGTGTCCCAGAAATGACACGTAAGGTTTGTCGCAATGAAATAAAATAAAACAATTTAACTCTTTTCTTAGCATAGTGTGCTAGTTTCCGTCAAAATTATTACTAGGTTGTCTCAACTAACTACTAACAATAGTCTTCGTAAAAAAACCGTGAGTTAAAAGATATTTATTGCAGCTGTAGGCAAAAAAGGCCCAAAAAGTGGAAATTTCATAAAAAATCACAAAAGTGGCAATATCTCGAAAACCAGAAAACTTTTACTAGAGGCATGTTGGTGTTATCTGATAGGCCTAAAGTTCATCTACCTCCAGTGTCACCCTTACATATCATTTCTGGGACACCCTGTATAACAAAAACAGTTCATTGTAACGCTGCACCTAGCCAGGTGCCTTCATAACATTATTAAAACACACAAAAATGTATGTTTATATTAAATTGCCTAGGCTTACGAAAGAAATTTTTTGATCAAACGAATTTATCGAACTTATGATTGACAGGAATAATTTTCAGCCATTATTTATTTACATGCTACTTCGATCAACTGCTTTTAATAGTACTTATCTCATCGCCATCATACCTAAACAAATTCATGAAAAATTTGTATTACATAACATAAGAAGTCATTTGAACATAGGAAACAACTACATAAAGTTCGCTTGTGGTATTGATGCGATGCGCGATGGGCACGCTGCGAGTCAGCTGAGCGTAAGTAGCCACAGCCACAAGGGAGGTCTGGTGCACTCGCCCCGCGTCGCTTCGCCTAGCAACGTTGCCGCGCGGCCAGCCCAGATAGTAAATACATTGTGGGTATTTTTTTGTAAAAAAATCTGTGTATTTAATTGAAATTTGGTGGTAATCCGTTTGTTTTTACATATGCAAAGCTAAAAAAATAGAATTTTATTTTAGGAAAATGTAAAAAAAAATTAAAAGTACTTTTTCGTAATGAGAATAAGCAGTATAATCATACCCCAAAGTTAGTGGAAGTGGTCCTGATACACCCTGTATTTTTGAAATGATACATATTGTTAAAATAGTAAAAACTGCTGCAGAACTTAATAAAGAAAAAATATGTCTTTATTTTGTATGCAAAATATGAAGAAATTCTTTCTCAACCTTATGCTGAATAAAAATCTTAATTAGAGTTATTTCAATCAGTTTAGCAGTAACACAGTTATTTATGAAATAAAAATTTAGCAAGTAAACTAAATACCAGTTTACCAAACAAAATACCAGTACCTGATAAAAACGAAAAAAGAATACTGCAGCCGAAGAAGTAAGCTTTTCAATCATAACATTGGCAACAATGTCCATTAAAAATATTTATTTTTCCTTTTTTTTAGTATTGGGCACTCATTTTTAAAATAAATTGTTATGAATTTAGATTGTAAGGTTCTCTTTTAGTTGATATCTATGATATTATTATGAAGAGGACAAATCTTTAAATTATATGTAATCAAAAATCAGAGTCTAAAAGGAAAAATAAAACTTCCAATTAAAAAAACATTTCGATACCGGGACCAAGAGTTATGTGGATGAAACCTAAAGTGTATTATAAAACCTAAATAATTAAAGTGTTACCTGGGACTGAGACATGAGCAGGAAGCTTGGTAATTTTCAAAAGAGATGTCAATATAACTAAGTCAGATTGGGGGTAGTTGCCACCATCAATACCACAGAGACCCACAACTGGCAACAACAGCTGAAAATTAATAATAAATAAATATATTGTATTACAGATTTCTTAAATTGATACATTTTTAAGTTGTAAAATATGTGCATTAAGATCATCAATTTAAAACCATGATGAATTTTAAAATCTTTATAGGCTGAAGAAACTTTCAAATGTTTCAACTTAAGGTACTTACTTGTTTGATTGAGACATTGGGTGCAGCTGTATTGGAATTATCAGCAGTTGCAGCTTCAGATAACTTCTTTAAAATCTGACGAAGAATTATCCTAAATGCATCTCTTGCACTACTAAGCTGGTCAACAGGTACTGTAAAGTGTTTAATTAGAGTGCTTTATATATTTCAATAGATAAATCATTTCAATTCAAAGAGTGAAGTTATAAAAGAGATGACTCCTATGCAGCTTGAATAAGTGCACCAAAACCAACTTTATAGGAGTTAATGTGGTAGCTCCTTTTAAAATTCGATGATAAAAATAAACTTACAGTTACTAATGTTTGTGCTAATGAAATGAGCAGAAAGACATGCAAAACAAGTGTAGAATAAGTCGTAGATGTCTTCATGATTCTGGAACTCCGTGTCACTGCAACAAGCAACTTATTAGAAACTGTTTTCATAGGTAGGTATGTAATGTAGTGCAAAATGTTCTAGTTTGATAATAAACTGCCAATGTAGACTACTAAATTAGTGTAACCGGCGGTAGGTTTTCATTTTTTGACTGTCATTTTACACAATAATGTTGTGAATATAATGACTTCCGAAGTACAAAACGTAAAATATTAGTAACAACGAAAATATTGGTACTTTACAAAGTCAAAAAGAAAATAAGTGTACCAGATACCTTTTAAGAATTGCTTGTATGATTTCCACGACGTCGTTTTTATCAAAAAACGGGCCGTACAGAGCAGTTAAAATCGGTTTGATGGTTGTAGACCACTCAATATTCCCTCCCGACGTAGCCATTATTGGAGGAATGACAAAGTTGAAAATTTTTATTTTCACCTATCCACTCCAACTGACAAGCAAGACAGACAAAACAAACGATTGATTTTGATAGAGTAAAAGTTACCATTTTCAGAAAATAAAAAGATACAAAAAAAAAGATAACTTTATGATTTATATTTATAATTTAAGGGTACACTACATAAATCCGAAAAACTTAATTCCGATATTCGTAATCACGAATTTCAAAATTCCGAATTTTGTAACACCAAATGGTTCATAATTCCGAAAATGAAATTCCGTGTTTCATAATTCCGAATTTTCCTTCTTCGAAACTTCAAAATTCCGAACGTTTATAATCGCAAATCAATATGCCGAATTTGAAAATACCGAACCATAAAAAATCCGAAATAACAATAATCCGAAATATCGTAAATATTAATCCCGAATATCAAAATTCTGAATAATATTAGTTGCAATAACAAACGCCTTGTAAAACTGCATGAGCACATTAATTTATACGTTCGAGCATTCAAGTAGTCAGCTGGAAAATGAGAAAGTTCATTTAGCTTTTTGTACCGAGTTATTTCTTGAGTATATAGGTTATGTAGTGAAATGCAAATCCCTTTTAGGCACTTCGCAGGCCGCTGCCGCGGCACGCTCGCTGCGTTCGCTCGGCTCGCGCTGCATTATCTACATACAACTGCTCCTCCTCGCTTCGCTCAGCGTCGCGCCTAATTTGTATAATTTCAAAATGTGCCTTATTAATTTAAATTTGTGTGACAGGAGATTTAGATCATAATTTTTAAAACATACCCGTTTTAGGGTGTTACCATACCAATCGATCGACCGTCGATCGATGGCAGAACAGAGCAGTCGTCGTCGCAGTAGTCGCGATGGTCTATAATTGTCGGACGCCACCCATGCACCTATAAATTTATATGAAGGTATTTGTACTCTGCCAACCCGCAGTGGGCGTGATGGCCTACAATAGTCTGACGCCACCCCTGAGTTGGTATAAGTAGTACAATAATCCCATGCACCTATATATTTATATGAAGGTATGTGTAGTCTGCCAACTCACAGTAGGCGTGATGGCCTACAATTGTCTGACGCCACCCCTGAGTTGGTAATAGTAGTAAAACAATCCCATGCACCTATACATTTATATGAAGGTATGTGTAGTCTGCTAATTCGCAGTAGACGTGATGGCCTACAATTGTGTGACGCCACCCCTGAGTTGGTAATAGTACTAAAAAAATCCCAAGCACCTATACATTAATATGAAGGTATGTGTAGTCCGCCAACCTGCAGGAGGCGTGATGGCGTACAATTGTCTGACACCACCCCTGAGTTGGGAGAGGCTGATATCCCTCCAGTAATTATTAAGGTTATTACCACACCAATCGATCGCCCGTCGATCGACGTCGACGGGACGACGTAACACCCCTAGATACAAAACCTGAATGTAAGCATTGAATTCTCGGAAAATTAAAATTCGGAATACCATATTCAGACTAGTAAGACAGCGGGTTTTTAATTCTTCGTACTAATGAAAGTCGGAAAATTAAAATTTCGGATTTATGAATTTCGGTAAAATAAGAACGTGTTTTTGGATTGTGAACTTTGGAATTTAAAAAATCGGAATATTCAAATTCGGAATTTCATAATTTGGAATTTTTGGGTGTTCCCATAATTTAAATAATGTTAAGGCAAACCAAATGGCTTCAAAACACTTTAAAAACTGACGAGGTTCTCAAATTTGGCTGTAAAGTGAGATGGGGCAATTTTGAACGGATTTTTACTGGGATGAGCACACCTAGCTTTTTTAAATCACTGACCACAACTCTATTTAGACTTTTTAGGTGCTGCTCTATTACTGGAGGTCGGCCGCGTACTTGGAGTACTTGTCCCTGTCAATGATCAAGCTCTATGTCAAAGCATTTAAATCAAAGCATAAGTGTAGGCAGTGTTCTGTATGTACCTCTTATTAAGTCATAAAAATCAAACTAAAATACTCACGTGATAAAAAATTGTTTGGGGCAAGATGAAATGGCTGGGGGTCAAGATTAAAATATTATCTGAAATCGTTTGTAAGTGTGATAGACGCGTATCACAATTTCAAAATAAAAGCTCTAACGTCGTTGTGGATAAACGCTATACACAAAAATAGGCCTTACAATTGGAATAAAAATTACTATGTAAAAAAACCATATCTCACTCTTACCCTACGTACAGTTCAAGAAGCTTGCGGTTCTCAAACTTTTTGAAAACACACCAGACGTATATTTTGTACTCACCATAGTTAAAGCCCTTTGGAAAGAACATTATTTTCAATACTTATTTAGACTATCTAATAAATGGGATTCTTTCCATGACTATGATTTACAGTATCATCTTTACGCTGACGACTTACAGATTTACCGTCATTTTCCTGTTTGCGATGATGGCTCAACAATTTTCGCTATTAATGACGATCTCAGCCGCGTAAGTGACTGAGCTAAGACTTTTGGATTACGTGTAAATCCTAGTAAGTCGCAAGCCATGATCCTGGGTAGTCGATGCGCGGTTGCATTACTCTATCCAATCTTCCTCCTATTGTGCTTGATGGCACTCGGATTGATTTCACTAAGACAGCCAAAAACTTGGGTGCAATATTTGATTCTTTTCTCTCATGGCTCTTCTCTTATGTTAGTGAAATCAGTCGTAGAGTTTATTATTCAATACATACTTTAAAAAGCCTTCAAACTTTCCTTTGACAAAAATAATCCCTCTCTTAAAGTCTCATCCAACCCATCATCGATTATGCAGACGTCTGCTACTTAGATGTCTCTGAGGAGCTTCTAAATAAGCTGGAACGTTTACAAAATCTCTCCATACGTTTTATATTCGGTCTAAAAATGATCATGTATCGGAGTTCCGTAACAAACTCCTATGGCTTCCTATCCGACTTCGTAGAAACATGCGAATCCTCTGCCTCCTTTTTAATGTAATTTATAATCCAAACTCCCCACAATATCTTCGCGAACAATTTTTTGTCCCCATTCGAAAGAGGCGCCTTGCAGAGCACATATGTGTACTCTCCTTCACATACATCCACATAAAACAAACGTTTTCTCCTATTCATTTACAGATCATGCAGTCAGATTTTGGAATTGACTCCCTTATGAAATCCATGAGTCAGAAACACTACTCATCTTCAAAAATAGAGTTAAATATCACTACTTTTCCTTAATTAAGTAAGATATTTATTGTTTTGGCATTTATAAGTTTTCCTTTGCACAACTTTAGATTGTATATATTTTTTTGTATTTTATTTTATTTATATATGTATATGAGTATATGTTAGTTTATTTACTGCATTAAGTATATAACTTATGTATGTTTAAATTGGGTACACACTACTTTGTTATATACTAATCTCTCCTTTCACAGGTTGGCTGGAAGAGATTTCTTTTAGAAATAAGCCGTACCTTTGTAAATATTTTGTCTTTAAGGTACTTTATATTGTTTTTATATGTGTGTACAAAAACTGTAAAAAAAAGAAAAAATACAGTTTGAGGTTTTTACTTTGAATTATGAACTTGGAGTATTTAAAGGTTTATATTTCAAACTTACCCCAGCAAAATTCAAAGGGGTAAGATTGAAAACCCTGGCTGATTGATCGATTGATTGAAGTGTTTTTGTCAGGTTTTTGGTTTTTGTTGTGACACTATACTACATTTTGCTGGGGGACTGTCAAGTCAGCGTTTGCGAATTAGACACGTATTTTGACTGTTTATTAGTAATTTTACAGTTTTTCCTCAGTTTGTTGTGTTATACTAACCGTGTGCGTCTTTGTGTTTCCTGGTGCTGGTAAGCTTTGATACTAACCTTCTTTTGTAGTTTATATATTCGGTAACAATGGATAGGGAACCTATCCCGCCCAAACCTCCAGATCCTTCTCCCAACTGCGAGGAAATGGTCGGACCTGAGGATATGGATGAGTGCCATGAGTTGCACACTCAGACGACTCCGACCACAAGTAGGAAACGACCGTTTCCGACCCAGACTACAATCTGCCGTGCCCAAAGAAGACAATAATAGAACCCCCTACTTCCAGTCCCTCTATTCAAACTGTTTACACCCACCCAGCTCTTCTTGAAAACAAAGTATACTCCGGAACTCCAAACAAGTATAGTCCATTTATACTACATATATCTAGTGCTGAGTCTCATCCTTCTGCTGGCACATCTCTTAACCCTATTAATTTTGGTCGGCTCCTATTTACACCTAATGTTAAGTGTTTAAAAAAGATGGTGTGAAAAGCATAGGAAGAAATAGGATATCAGTGGAATTTGACACAGCTGAAGCAGCTAATGACTTTATTACAAATTCCTACTTGCTTTCCCATAAATATACAGCAAACATCCCAACATACAATGCAACTCAAATGGGCCTCATTAGGGGAATCCCTACTACACGGCACATTCACATCACACATACACCAACAAATTCTTCCCCATTAATTGTTCCCAAGCAAACCTACAAAAAAACAGTTTTTCCTCAATCCAAGTCTAGAGCTCCCCTCTCCCCTGGCTATGACAGGGATGCACATAGGGCCCTAATTAGCCAATATGAACCCCCTTCACCTAAAACTGGTTGTGCCCTGGGTGATCCCCATACATCAAACAATGATGATAATTTCTTAGATTTCATTATATCCCTACTTCTTAACATACTCAAGAAATTTAGTGTTATACCCTTACTGAACAACATTGCAAGTAAACTGACTCCTCTAGCTAGCGTTATCCTTGACCATGGCCAAGCTGCTCCAATGGAACAGCAGGAGTTTACATCCTAAGACCCATGAACTTTCACATTTGGCTCACCCTTTAGCTTTTGCCATCTCCGAGACATTGTTAATCCCTGGTAGCAATTATAGGATGCCTGGGTATGCCTGTCTCAGGGATGATAGGTGTGATGGTCATGGAGGTGTAACCATTCTTGTGAAACATTCACTCCCCTACTCCATTATCCAATTTCCACAACACTCCTTTGAAATTAATATTATTGCCATCAAAATACTAAACTTTATTCTTGTTTCTGTTTACATATCTGATCCTACTATACCCTTACTAGATGAATTCCATTCACTCTTAGCTAACATACAAGACCCCTTAATTATTCTTGGGGATTTTAGTTGCCATCACCACTTATGGGGCAGCAAGTGGCCGCAACTTGCTTCCGGCTGGAAGTTGGTGGATGTGATTGATGATCACAACCTGTGTGTCCTCAATGACGGCCGCCCTACACGCATAACAGGACCTCATCAAAGACCAAGTGCAGTGGATGTCTCATTTTGATCGCCTTCTTTGGCTGCTTCCATTTCCTGGTCTTTAGCTAATTCCCTCCATGGTAGTGACCACTTCCCCATAATTTTATCAACCCCAACTTCTTCATCAATATCCAAAAAAACTCCCACCACTCTTAATGTATAAAACTGACAAAGGAGATTGGGCCAACTATGCTGCAATGCAATCTGTCGAACCTCCTGCATGCGTCTTATGTAAGTCGGTTGGCCACAGTGCCAATTACCTAGGATTCCCCAGGGCCCCAAAACCCAACCCCAAATAAGGCGCAGAAGGCAAAGCAAAGGCGTACACCCTATGCTCCTGCTGCAACGCCCGGCCCACCCAATAAACTGCAGCCTCCGCTGTGTGACCCTCACGGTCCTCCACTGCCTCCCAAGAACGCATGGGTGACCCCACCTACCGTGGTGAGGAAACCCATGGCAGCCCTCACCCTCCCGTCTTCTCAGGTACAGCAGGTCAGATTAGCACCTGCTTGCATACCTTCTCCTCTCACGGCCAGGTCCCATGGAGAGCCACTTTCAGACTTCACGCTTGTAAGCGAATTCGCCTCAAGTTTCGACTTGGGAGAAATCACCACTTTAGCTCGCAAATTACGAGCCGCAAAGGGTGACTTACAGGCGACGTGCTTCGTCGCGATCGAACACCAGGTCGGCTTATCGCCAACGTCCAAAAATTCAATAAATTAAACTTTTTAAATTAAATTAATTTAAATGGCGTCCTCTAGATTAAAACCTCGGTCCCTCACTATCGGCTACTTCAACGCCGATGGTCTTAAACATCAGCGTAATGAAATTCATGAACTCCTCCGAGAATGCCAAATCGACATCTTACTTGTGGAGGAAACCTTTTTGAAACCTGGTCACAAGGACCCGAAAATAGCCAACTACAACATCGTTCGTAACGATAGGCTTACCGCCGATAAAGTCGGTACCCTCATCTATTACAAAAGGACACTACAATTTATACCTGTCGATCCCCCACAGCTCGAGAATATCGAAGTTTCCTGTTGTAGAAAAGCGATGAGCGGCCATCAGCCAATCACGCTGGCATCCATCTCCTAACCACCAGATAAAGCTATACTTCAAAGCGACCTCCAGTCGCTACTCGATATAAGTGCCTCCGTAATACTAGCTGGTGACTTTAACTGGTGACTCGAAACATTCAGGTTGGTACTCTGTAGTGACCAACCCAAACGGCCGTCGTCTTCATGACATGTTAGATTCGCTTACCTGTGATGTAGTGGGTCCTCGGGAACTGACTCACTATCCCTATGCCACAAATCATCGCCCCGATATTCTCGATATAGCAATCCTGCAAAGTGTTAACAGTACATTCAGTAGAAGTTATCCACCAACTTACTTCGTGACCTCGTTCCTCAAACGAGGGCACACGTTGATTGGGCCAAACTAACGGAAGCCCTTAAGGCAACCGACAGCCCCGACCTGAACACCATTCCCGATTCATTGTCATCCATCGAGGAGACCAATGCAGCGATCGGTGCTTTCTCCGACCACATTCGAACTGCTATCAGTGCATCTTCCAGGCGGGTTCCGGTGGCGAATGATCGTCGCTGGATCCTGCCTGAGGATGCAAGTGAGTTGTTGAGAGCTTACGATTACGCTCCGACCGAGGCAAACCGCATCCGTATGAGGGCCCTACAGTGAGATGTTAAATCTCGCATACGCGAATTGCGGTCTAACAACTGGGACGCGCTTCTTGAAGAGATTTCGCCTTCGCATCTGGCTTACTTGAGCTTGGCGAAGTCTCTCAAGATGGACTCTATCGCGTCATCGATGCCTCCGCTTCTTAGGTTCCGCCCATGACTCCCGTCTTCGGTGACTCCGAAAAAGTTAAAACCCAGACGATAGCTTAGCCCAACAATATACACCAAGTACAGAAAGCACCAACGCCCTCCACATAGAAACTGTGAATAGCACAGTCGAAACTAAATGCGGCAACCCACCGACAGACAGTGGAAGAGGTACAGACTGGCTAAAGAACATCTGAATGTGACATGGAATTCTGATTGGAACCAGACCAAGAGTGGGTAAACACTATGGGGATTTCCAACCTGCAGTTACCAACAAACCTTAATTCTCCTACTATAAAAACCTAGATAAAAGATCAACATCAACAATTTGTAGGCTCAGACTGGGTCATTGCTGTAGTCCTGAATTTCTGTATAGGATAGGTGTCCGGAACTCCCCACTCTGTGACTGTGGTCTAGAAATTGGTGTAATAGACCACATCTTTTTCAACTGTCCCCCCATCCCACTTCATTATATGATATACTTCCACCACATATTCCCAGGCCTACTAGTGTAAAAACAATAGTATTTACTCTCAACCCCCAAATTTTGAAATCCCTTACTAATTATATCCTGAAGTATAAAATATACTTGTAAACACAGTAAATTAGTACATGTTGTAGTTTACACTAACCATGAGTCCTTTGTATTAATACTTTTTAAGTGAACTAACAGGTTTTGGTTTTTGTTTCAGTGAGCCTGGTGTGTCCTGCTCTGAGGAACCCATCATCATTCAATAACCGTGGCTCTTCCAATACCTGACACTGGCAGTAATAGTCGGTCGAGTCGTAACGATTGCCATATATTACAAGAATAGAAGACATTTTGCTGTTTGTGTAATTAAGAAATAATAACTAAAATACCTCCATAATTATGTCTGCCGACCAACCTAAGAAACGCAAAATCACTGAGAATGGATCTGAATCATCAGGTTATTTTTGTCATTTTTTTTTTACATATTATTTTCAGAAAATGTTAACCTACAAAACGCCAAATACTTAAATAATCATTTTTTAAATTTCTTCTGAATATAACTTAATAAGCTAAAAAATTGCGACAAACGGCCGGTGAATCTTAAAGCCACAGTTTCTATTCTTGCCTTGGGTTAAATTGTTTGAGATAACCTTCAAATAATAGTGAATCTTGGAGTTTCTTTGCTAATTATATAGTAAATAAATACACAGTCAACATACAAATTTACACAGTCAAGTGAAGTTAACAAGACATCTTCAGACGGCTGAGTAGCGTAGCGGTCAGTAGCCCTGTCCCATACGCCGGAGGTCCCAGGTTCGAGTCCTGGCCGGGGCATTCATTTGTGTGATGAACACAGATGTTTGTTCTCGGGTCATGGTTGTTGATATTTATATATTTATGTTTATTCTGGGTTCCCCCCCAGTTCGCTGTATGGTCATCCTTATGGAGCAAGCTCAGCTTACTGTGGGGCCATACAGTTGGTGTGTTTGTTTGGGGATTATTATTATTATCTTGTTTTTAGTATGACTTATGATACTTAGAAGATGCTTCTAGTTTCACTCTTATGTATGTTTAGCCAGTGTTTACAAGTTGTGCCAGTTAAAAGTCTTTATCAAATTAATTTTGATTTTTACAGAGCCATTAACAAAGTCTGCAGCTATTCATATTCAATGTCCTTATTTGGACACAATTAACCGACATGTTCTGGATTTTGATTTTGAGAAACTGTGTTCAGTTTCACTAACAAGAATCAATGTGTATGCGTGCTTGGTTTGCGGGAAATACTTTCAGGTATAAAACAATATAATTATTTGTTATGTTCATAGCAGTAACATCAAATATAAATTTTGAAATGTTTACATATATATACAGTTGGTTTAGAATTTTCTATATATGAGTCCATTTAAAGACAATGATAATATCCTGTCAGCCATCACAATTTGTTTGGCTTTCTTAGAAAGGATAAAAAAGGTCTTCAAATTGCTTTTGTAAAAATACCTTTCTTTATTTACAGGGCAGAGGAATAAACACACACGCCTACACTCATTCTGTGGCTGAAAGTCATCATGTGTTTTTGAATTTACACACATTGAGATTTTACTGCTTACCCGACAATTATGAAGTTATTGGTAAGTATTTATATGTTGTGTATAGGCTAGGTGTGATCTTCCATCTTATGGAAAGTTGCAATAAAGATGAAGATGTCATACCTACAGTGGTGCAGGATCAGATTTGCGTTCGAATCCCTTGCAGGGCCCTTAGTATGTGGGGCACATACAAAAGACCAATGAATATGCAATTGATCATCATATGGATACCTGTTATCCTCAACAGAAAACTTATTGATATTACATTAACCTTATAACATAAGTTATTCATAAAATGTGCATGGTTTTCAGATTCATCTTTAAATGACATTAAATATGTTTTGAACCCAACTTTCACTCCGGAGCAGATTAAGAAATTGGACTACAATACAAAAATGTCCCGTGCAATAGATGGGACAATGTACATGCCGGGTATTGTAGGTCTCAATAATATTAAAGCTAATGACTACTGCAATGTAATATTACAGGTGAGAGAAAGAAACAAAAAATGAATTGAAGAGGACAAGTGGTATAAGATAATTCAGTCAATGTTGCTATTTGATTAATATTATGTGTAGACATATATCTATAATTCATACTGTTATCAATGAATGTCTCTTTCCAAAATATATTTTATTCAAGAAAATAAAAAGCATAAGTTTATTTAACGTAAATTATTGTACTCTATACCTACTTTTCTTCTTTTTATCATGTGAGGAAGTGGCCTCAGCCCCCTTAGACAAGTGGCATTCAACAAAGGAATAGAATGGTAAATATATAAAATTGACATATGCCTTGTTTGATGAAAGTTTCATATGATTATGTCAATTTCACACATTTAGCATTCTATTCAGTTTTCGATTCCATCATCGAATGCCACTTGTCATCATCGGGGCTGGTGTCAGAGTCTACTTTAACTGAAGTTCAAACATTATTTATGATAAAAGTTGTGCATTTAATTCTGCACAAATGTTACAATAATAATTAAACAATTAATTAATTCCCTTTTATAAAGCACACACATAGTCTTATTATACCAGTAATTAAATTAAGTTTTTTGACCTTTCAGTGCCTATGCCAGGTCAGACCTCTGAGAAACTATTTTTTAAGGGAAGAAAATTATGCCAACATAAGGAGACCTCCTGGAGATTCATCATTCCTCTTGGTTCAAAGATTTGGAGAACTCTTACGAAAGTTGTGGAATCCTCAGGCTTTTAAAGCTCATGTATCTCCGCATGAAATGCTGCAGGCGGTAGTACTGTGGTCAAAGAAGAAATTTCAATTCATTCAGCAGAGTAAGTTTTTCAGTTAAAGAAATTTACCAATATGCATCTTTGTATCTATCAAATTAGTTTGGTAATAAGAACTGTATGTTTATTTATGTTCACTCCTTTTAAATTGTAATTCATATTTTATGTTTTCAGGTGATCCAATCGACTTTTTGTCATGGTTTCTGAATTCCTTACATATAGCACTGAACGGTACTAAGAAAGCTAATAGTTCTATTATATACAAGTCCTTTTTAGGCCATATGCGGATATACACAAGGTACTGTAATACAAAGTTTTTTGTTACAGAGGTTTCAGCTTTTGTGGTCAGCATTACAGTATTATTTTTAAAAATACCTAAGGGACCATCCTCGTCTATATGTCAAAAATACACAAAAAAATTATTGCGTAAAAAATATTATGGTGCATTGACTTTAGGGGCTTACAACAGTTCCCCAACTTCTTTTAAAATTTTTACGTATAATATTTCTATCACGTTTTATAATCTCGTATCATAAATGTGAACAAATATACAACGCGCTGGCAGCTTTTTTACAGTGATTTCCAACTTTTAAGCTCTTTGTAGCCCCGTGAAATTTCTTGCCAGTCCCGTGAAGTTTCTCGACAGTTCTTCTTCACGAAGGTTTTTTCGAACTGGTGGTAGAGTCATGTTTTATTTGACGTCAATAAGAACAAGTAATTGTCAATGTTGAGAAATAAATATTTGAATTTGAATGTGTATCCAGACCATAAAACCTTACAAAAAAAGAAAACCTTAAAAATAGGGCCCTGTTCGCTTTTCCCGTTTCAATTCGATTCGTTCTTATTGGTTGTTTTTGTTTATAGGGTTTCAATTCAATAGACTTGTCAAGTTTGCTCTAGTTATTAGTAGTATTTTCGTTGCTATTTTTCATTTGTCATAATATGATATTATGGTATTCCAACTACATTCTACTTACAGCATCAGCCATAGCGAATCGTGCGTTCGGTGGGCCGATTATGTAGACCACAAGTTCTGTAAGTGCACGAAACACTTTCCTCGCAGAACGCTGATTTGCTTAATACAGCAGAATAATTTGTAGACGCTGTGCAGGGCTAAGTCTTTAAGTACCTCTAAATTAATCCCCGTTATTACATAATGAGAATATAATTAACAGATTTACAATAAATGTGACTGTTTCAGATTACTTTGCGCCCAAAGCCAGATAAGTCTATGCCCAATTCTCATGTCAGGGCTGTTAACTTGTTTTTATTAAATTCAGTTTATTATTTGTAAGATTGACTTAATTTTTACCATCTTTATATATTTTTCTTGTTTATCATTTATTGTCAATATTTTGTTAAATGGTGCATCCATATTTGCCTCACTGTCACATGTTCTAAAAGCGAATACAATAAAAGTAATATAAATTGTTGCTGGTCACAACTTTCCTGTAATTGTCGGATCAAATATTTATTTTGATAATTTAATCAGGAAATAAATCTGACAATTATAACCATAGGATACAATATAATTTGGATACGAAGGTTTGAGAACCATTGATCACTCATCTTGACAATAAAATTTTTTTTTTCATTTTTGATACGAGATTATGAAATCCATAATAGGTAATAATATTTTATTTTGTTATAATTAAGTATGTAGCAGTCTACTAAAAAGAAAAACCAATTGTATTGGGATATTACAGAAAGTTACCACCCACGGACGCCGAGGATGCCGCTAAAGTGGATCTCTCGAGCGACGAGTACAAGGAAATGATCACAGAGTCTCCATTCTTGTACTTGACCTGCGATCTGCCGCCGACTCCGCTGTTCACTGATGAATTTAGAGAAAACATTATTCCTCAGGTGACTAAGAAAATAAATAGATATGTATATTTGATTGTACATTATTTTGTTCCTTCTTATTTTAACCCTGTGACAGTCATGTTACCATTGAAGGGAAGAAGAAACAGCTAGTAAAATTATAGGAACAAGACAATAGAAGTCTATTTGTCGGCAATAACTAATCATAAAACTAATAAATTACTATCCTGTATATGAGTGATATATGTCACCTTACTCTGTATTCCACATTCACACACTTTCACGCTCCCTCCCCCCCCCCCCAAAGTAACATCACTTTTTAAAGTTTTCTTTTTATTATTATTACCGAAATTAGCATCATCACAAGATGAATAGATACTTTATATTTCAAATGTTGCTTCGTTAAACAACTAACTTTAATAACTAAGGTTTCCTGCAAAAATAAATCATGTTCACACATAAATTTTATTTATTTTATTTTGACATCAGATCAAAAACAATTTTAGATAACTTACAATTAAATTAAAATTGCTATCCAATTAGTAACTTGGACCACAAAACAATTCTTATTTTGCATGTATTTGAGAGGGTAGTTTTAAGTGCTGAGAATTACGTTGCGATTGCTATGTTTATAGTATTAGAATATAATTTTTGTAATATTTGTTTCCGGTTTAAGAAGCTATGTTAATCTAAAAACTTAATAGATTTTGCTCTTAAAGTTACAATATACCTAGGTTTGATTAGCGAAGAATGTAATAAACTTGTTATTTTACTTTAGTTATTTTTGAATTTCAGAATGTCTTTTTGGATTTTAATACATCATATTTAACTTTCTTTTATAGTTCTGTAGTATTTATTTGAGAATATACAGTGTGTTTGGTCACCCACTAGCGCTTTTGAAAGAAAATCTACGTACATTTTTGACATTTTCCGATTTAACACAAAAACTAAATGCTTTGTGTAAATTAATTTTGCTCGTTACTAAAAGTCCTCAAGTAGACCTAATAAATGAAATTTCAGTCTTTGCTCTAGGTGTCCTTTCAAAAAAGATATGAAGTTTAATTTAAGCCTAGAACGCCTAGTGTACTGTGTACACTTTGTAACAAGAATTAAACAGATAAAAAGTTTAAATTTTATTATTAAGATCATAATAATTGTTCGAAATTATCTCCTACATTCATTAGACAGGTAGTGGCTCTTACGGACGCTTGAATTGTTGCACGTCGAATGTTGTTCTTATTTCGTCTGCTGCACCCATAACTGTTCGTCCCTATTATTTGGCACTGTAAAATAAACTTTTTGTTTCATCCACCCCCACATAAAGACGTCGAGCGCTGTTATTTCAGAGCTGCGTGGTGGCCAAGCTACAGTTCCACCACGTCCAATCCTTGATGTGTGGTTTTCATTTAAATACCTATTTAACTATATCTCAACGCCAGCAAAATGTGACGATGCGCCGTCCAATTGTAACCACGTTTCTCTCCAGTGAACTAGCGTAAAATTCTCTAGAGATTCAACAGCATTTTTTTGAAGAAATTATAAAAATCAAGGCCCATTTAGCGTGTGCGGCAAATCAGTTTTAATGAGCTAATAATTATTCTATGCAGTTCATATTTTAGTTAATAGGTTACTTTAAGTTTTCTATCAATACGAATCTCCATTCTGAGGTATTTTATAGAAATAAAATGAGTGTTCTTATTATTATCACGAATTCCTTATGCATTTTGAACCAAAATAAATATGTACCATAAAAGAATTGGGTAGATGGAACTTTTATTGGACATTTTTTTTATATTTTAGTGCATGAATTATGGATTAATAAACAATTAAGTATTGCATGTGGTTGACGACCTCTGACAATTTAATTTTCCAAAAAAATGTAGTGGCCACAGATATTAGTGTCTCTAATGTATTAATTTTTATATAAAATAAAAGGTTTTTCTGAAACAACAATTTCCTAATGTCGCGTCATTGGCCTCCCTGAAGGTTTCTTCATGACGCGCTAGGTGCGTCATGGGCCTGGAATCGGTGGTTTCGAATATATTGTGTAACAAAATTTTCTTTTCGTTCTAGGTAAATCTGTATCAACTTCTGTCAAAGTTCAATGGACAATCCTCGAAGGAGTATAAAACATACAAAGAAAACTTCCTCAAAAGATTTGAAATAACCCAGCTGCCGCCATATTTAATTTTGTACATAAAAAGATTCACAAAGAATACATTCTATGTCGAAAAGAATCCAACTGTTGTTAACTTTCCTGTCAAGTAAGTAATATTATTTATCTACATGAAAAAAAATTGTTTCGTGGTCTTGCCATTTCTAGCATTTCCTGCAAGCTAGCTGAGGCTTGATTAGCCGTCAATTCTAAAGAAGCGTAAGGGTGTTACCATACCGTAAGAAGCGTAAGGGTGTGGTAGAAGCCATCGATCGACGTCGACTGTTCTATACTAACATCGATCGACGTCGACCCGTCGATCAATTGGTGTGGTAATACCCTTAATAATTACTGGAGGGATATCAGCCAAACTATCACCAACTCAGGGGTGGTGCCAGATATTGTAGGCCATCACGCCTACTGCTAGTTGGCAGACTACACATACCTTCATTTAAATGTATAGGTGCATGGGATTATTTTACTACTTTTACCAACTCGGGGGTGGCGTCAGACAATTATAGGCCATCACGTCTACTGCGGGTTGGCAGACTACACATACCTTCATATGAATGTATAGGTGCATGGGATTATTTTACTACTATTACCAACTCAGGGGTGGCGTCAGAGAATTATAGGCCATCACGCCCACTGCGACGTCGACTGTTCTATTCTGCAATCGGTCGGCGTCGATCGATTGGTGTGGTAGAAACCGTCGATTGTTCTATTCTGCCATCGAGCGACGTTGACGTCGATCGCCTGGTCGACCGATTGGTGTGGTAATACCCTAAGTCTGCTTAATCCTCGACAATTTTGAAATATAAGCTAGACGGCCTGGATTACGTAAAGTTAATTGCTTCAATTCAGAAAACTTACGTGAATCATCTTTTTAGGGGCACTGAGACCTTGCACTGTAACACTGGTTTTAAAATATTATTTTATATACTTATTAGTTTTTAGTAAAATTGTGAATTTTGTACGTTTTCCAGGAATGTCGATTTTGGAGATATTTTAACTCCAGAGATAAAGGCGAAACACAATGGTAAAACTATTTATGAATTAGTTGGCAACATCATCCATGACGGTACTCCTGGAAAGGGCACCTACAGGGCCCATGTTTTGCACAAACCTACTCAGCAGTGGTTAGTATTTCTATTTATGCATGCACATCAAAGGGTTGGGACACAGTAGCACAAGATGATGGCTTTCAAACAAAATTTTGTGGCATTTACAAGCACACGAATTTTGAACTCCTTGTCGAAAGTTGAATTTATAAATTTTCGAGAAATAATTTTTTAGTATCCTTCAAGCTGTAATCCTCATATTTGAAAACTCAATGAAAACGAATTTTGACAATGCTAAAAAAATAGTCATGAAATAGTGATAAATAGTCATACATGTAAAAAAAATTATCGTATTATAGTTTCGGCGTTATAG
This sequence comes from Marasmarcha lunaedactyla, assembly GCA_923062675.1. Classification (NCBI taxonomy): domain Eukaryota; kingdom Metazoa; phylum Arthropoda; class Insecta; order Lepidoptera; family Pterophoridae; genus Marasmarcha; species Marasmarcha lunaedactyla. Next base: position 5,414,139 of record OV281342.1, on the reverse strand, counting down.
CCATAGGTTGGTGAGGATTATGGCTTGAACGTCAAGCTGTAATCCTCACCTCTCGTGCAAGCAACGGTAAAGTCTAATCGACTTGGTATAGGTTCCAAAAATAGTGATAAAGACATGCCAAATCTCAGAAATCCCCTTAAAGGTACCCTGGTAAGGATTATAGCTTGAACATTTCAAAACTTCAAATTCCTCAGGCATGCATATGACTTTCAGTTTACAGTTTGTACCAAAAATAGTGATGAAATACTACAATATGAAAATAATTTTGAGCTGAAAAAAAAAACTTTATTTTTCCTACATTTTAGGTAGGTACATACAGTAGGCAAGTTCAATATAACATGGAATTCTGAACATCACACTGTTTAAATGGGACATTACATAAAATATATTTTTTGGAAGTAATTGAACAAATTTAACAAATATATTTATGTGCCTAGGAATGTTCAAAACATTTAGATATGGTATAGCAAGACCCTCTCTCTCTCATCTCACTCAAAGTGTGAATTACATAACAGCGTGAAAACTGTCAGTTCATCCTAAAAAAAACATTATTTCATATGTTTTTTTTATATACTTTAGATACTACTATAATGTTTATACATTATAGTAGTATCTTGGTACATTTGATAAAATTTTATATTTTTACAGGTATGAAATGCAAGATTTACATGTAACAAGTATATTGCCACAAATGATAACCCTGACTGAAGCATACATACAAATATATGAACTAAAGGAAGATTGATAGTGAATAAAACATAAAGTAAAATAGTTTTGTTTTATTTTATTGAACATATAAAAGTCTTGTCATATCACTGGAATGATCTTCTTTACTCTTACAGAATTATTATTGAAAACAAAAATCTATTAGATATGACTAATGTAATGTGGAACATAATATAGAAAATAACACTTAAGCTTTTATTATGCTCAAGGTAAAATCATCACCTATCCATATGATACAATTTATTTAAATTATATTAATGTATTGCATAATTATCAATTTCATTAAGACTTTTACCTAAGCAGGTATTCAATTTTACTGGTATAATATAATCCAGTCTAAAATTAGAAAATTTACAATTCTCTATAGGTGGCTAAGTCAATCAATGACTTTCGCCTTTCTTTCCAGCAACTCTTTTGAACTCTCCCATGTTGGTGGTGGAGATTGGAGATCCATAGAATGCTAGATGGTCTATCTGCGTGACTTCATTTCCACCCTGGTTGTCTCTTATAAACAGCTGAATGTTCTGTACATTTTGGAACTTAACAAATTTCAGAGGCACAGGATTGCCTTCCAAATCATTTGGTGTTAACCTGTAAGAGAAATCATTACTTTTTAGTGAGTAAAATTTACTTAGAATAGATAAAGAGTTGAATATCATCAAGTGTGTTCAGGTATTCATAATCAGTAATCTGAGAGCTAAAGTAATATGAAATCGATATTGAAAGCTTCTGGTGTGATTTCATCCAAAAGTGATGGAAAGATGATAGTGTAAGGTGTTTTTACTAAAATGATTTATCATTTATTTGTTAAGATTTAGATATTATTTGTATCTATATATTTTTAATGCAGTTCTCTCTCAATATGTTAAATCATGTTAACATCAGAACCTAGGGCCTCATTTGTGACTGACTTCAAAGATATCTCATCTTTTAGTACTTCAAATGTGACGCTCATTGCGGCCCTACTTGAAATTTGTGACGCTTTGGTTTCGGAGATATTAGTGGTTGAATGGAACTGATTATGAACCTAGGGCTTACCATTTTTTATCAAATTACTCGTAAATTATTGCATTTCAGTTTGATGTAAGTCGTCACGATAGCGTCACTAATTAATGACACAGGTGTGAATTTCGTAACACGAGCCATCGTCGAGATACAACGAAGCCCTAGGTTCATAATTATAGACCTAGGACTTCTCTGTATCTTGGCACCGGATGGTCCTAGGAACTAAGAACTTGGATTAATCGTTAGAGACGAAGAATTTAAGAAATGTTGACAATAATTTTTGTTTCCAACTAGTCATGGAGGATAGTTACATGCAAATGAATATTTCTGATGACTAGGGTGACAATGATTATTGTCAAAGACTTATTAATGAGAGTTTTCCTTTGCTTACTTTCCATCATGGGATAAATAAGACATATATGAGTTTCTTAAATTTTTGTGTCCCGTCACGAAATCACATTTAAAACAAATACGTCACTTGTTCTTCAGAGTTTAGAGAGAACTGAGATAAGCTTAGCAAACAAGAATTATTTTTGGGTGCAAACTCGGACATAAAGTCAAAGCAAGACAGGGATTATTGCCATCTCCCTCCCACTTGAGTGCAGGATACAACTCGCTATACCTGGCTTATTGATGCGTCGTGGGAACATTTAGTTAAAAGTCCATTTCTAAGGATCATTTCTAAGAATTTTAAAACTGCCGACAAATTACACAAAACAAAACAACAGAACAAAACAAATAGATGCCAAAAGGCAGTGACATATAAGCATAACAGGTAAGGTATTCTCAATTTCACATTTACGTGTCATATGCACCCTACTGCAATTTTATATGAAAATTCCAGTTCAAATTATCTCATTTACTGCTATAATAAACTCAAAAAAACATATCGTCACATTTAAAGGAACTAACAAGTAACAAATGCAATAATTAGATGGACTAATAAAGGTTCAGTTTCCCTATACCAGCGAAGCCCTAGGTTCATAATAGGTATTCGTTTGAAAGTTAGTAAATTTTTCAAATGACAGTTACGAAGTCAAAATGATTGTCAATTTTGCGTAATTTCTTCGTCACTAATGTTTAATACAAGTTCGGAGCTCCTAGGACCATCCGTTGCCAAGATACAGAGAAGCCCTAGGTCTATAATTATGAACCTAGGGCTTCTCTGTATCTCGATGATGGCTTGTGTTACGAAATTCACACCTGTATCATTAATTAGTGACCCAAATGTGACACTATCGTGACGACTTACATCAAATCGAAATTCAGTAATTTACGAGTAATTTGATGAAAACTGGTAAGCCCTAGGTTCATAATCAGTTCCATTCAACCACTTATATCTCCGAAACGAAAGTGTCACAAATTTTAAGTAAGGCCGCAATGAGTGTCACATTTGAAGTACTAAAAGATGAGATATCTTTGAAGTCTGTCACAAATGAGGCCCTAGGTTCTGATGTCAACTAAATCATCTGCACTTGAGTGTTTCATGATCTAAATAGTGAGTTCAGATGATTGGCGATCAAAATTGTAAATTTTGTAATTCTTTAAAATTGGTTTTTCCAAGCTTGTCAAAATATATAGAAATTTAGTAGATATCTTATGTTTTTATTAGAAACTAAAGCTCAAATGAATTTAAAGATTTGAGGAGCATGAAATAACTTGAGAGTAACAAAGCAACAATACTTACTCTAATTCCTGTACTGCAATATTGCTAGCTGCTTGATCAAAGTCCAGTGTTCTTGGCTGATTGATGAACAGTTTGATAAATTTAGGTCCCTTATCAGCTGGAGCTTTGATTTTCAAAGAGTGGAGTTTCACCAACTGAAATTGGCCAGAAATATATTAACTTTTAGTCTTTATTATTTCCATTATTGTGCTTGTATAAAGCACAAACGTTTTTGATGTCAGTGCAACACAATTTATATGATTAGATAGTTTACCTGGTTATAAGAAATATTAATGATAAGTTGTTCATCACAGTCACTGGCTAGAAAGCCCCCTGCACTTTGAAGAGCATGGGCAAGTGGATGGTCATCTGCTTCATTCAAACATTCACACTCACTTTTAGTGATGAATGTGTTTAGATCCATCTACAATAAAACAGAAACATGATATTTCAGCCATGGACATAACTGTTAAAGTTATATGTGGAATTTAAATTCAACATAACGTACATGCCCAGCAACTGTGTTATCATCATCACCAGCTTCATCAGTTCCATAATACTGTCTTACTTTACTTTCAAGACTAGCTGGATCTGCTCCTTGTAGCCGATCAATCCTTGTCTGCAACAAAAATAATAAATACCTCAATTTAATTTGACCTATGTGTTGTGATGCTGATATGATAATATTAGTTATTAGCCAGTTGGCTTACCCTGTTCTTATAGAATATAAATGTGGGCATAGCACTGATGCCCTGAGCACCAGCAGTTTCTGCACATCTATCTACATCAACTTTCAGAAATACTGCTCTTGGAAATTTAGCTGGTAGCTGTTCAAAGAATGGAGCAATTCTTTGACACGGTGGACACCTAGGAAAATTAGAAAAATAATATATGATTTCTTTACAAAACGAATAAACAAAACTATGGCTGGAACAATCCTAACTTACCATGTCGCGGTAAAGTCCACAACAACTAGCTTAGTACCAGCACTGGCCATTTCAGATTGAAAATGTGCTTCATTTTCTATTATTGTCGCCAAACCCATTATGAAAGGGTGCGAATTAACAACAATTTAGATAGTCGGTCAGCAAACAAGCAAAGCTATTTGTGAGGATAGGAAATTTGATGACGGGCGATACACGATGACTTGCTTGCCTCGTGTTCAAGGTTATGTTCAAAATTACAGCGCTTGAACTTTCAAAAATAAAATATTCACTTTACTTTTAGAATCTTTTCTCGAGTAATTATTTTTGTTGCATAATTTTATTATTCTAATATGTTTCCATAAATCATACACGTATCATTTGAGAATGCTTTCTTTGTACTATAAAAAAGAGAGATCACTAACATGAAAAAGCGCTTTATTTAGAACAGTATCTTGAACATAACTAAAGCTCAAACTGACATCTGTCAATTTAGACAGTTTAGTTCACAGAACCTCAATGTAGTGTTGCCGAACTATCGATATAAAAACTATCGATAGTTTACATCCAAAATCATGTACCCTTACAATAGGCCTATCGAGAGTAACAATACAATCTATAGTATTGTAGTTCGTTTATAACAAACAATCGATAGTATCGGTACTGTGGATTTTATTTACAACGATACTATCGACTATTTTGGACTTTCGATATTTTAACAATTTGCAATAGTATTAGGTATGTTTTTACAGTAATGTAGTTGAGGACCATTATATATATATTTTTATAAACATTTCTATCGAGCTGTGCTTGTTCTTACTATTTAAAATAATAATAAGCTCCGTTTTTAAATGACACATAAATGTGAGTATGTATGACTGTACTTTGCCAAATTATAAACAATACTACTGCAAATTGTTTCAATATCGATAGCCCAAAACAGTCAATACTATTGATACTATCGATAGTATTGCACTCATTCGATAGTATTGCCTTTGCTATCGATAGTATCGATTTATCATAGATAGTCGACTATCGATCGGCAACACTACCTGAATGGGATTTTTAGAAGGGAAATGGACGAAGCAAGTCGTTTTCTTCATTGATTTTCCCTTTTTGTGTGCCCATCATGTAAGCATGGTATTAATAACACTACTGGTAGTTCCACCTCTGCTCGGGACGCGAGTCGAAAGGGGCTGAAAACTAAGGCGAACATCTCTGTCTTATGTTACCTTTACATTCTCGGTATAATCCTCGACATGTGGAACATGTGAATAAGCCGTACGCCAAGATGTAGCAAGCATCTATTATTATTATTATTTGGTGTTTTATGGCAATCAGCTGTTGTTACTACACAATAACTATTTCTGCCAATTTTAAGTATTTATTTATTTATTTTATTTGGAAAACAAAAAGTGTTCTATAACTAGCAATAATAAACTAAATATATTTCTATGCACCAATTAAAAGTTTTCGCTTATAAAAATCAATAATTACAATTATTAAGTTGAAAAAGTTTACAAGTTATGTTTTTATAGTATCCATAATATAACACTTAGGATTGTTTTAATATTAGTTACAATAAAAACACCCTCCAAGAAACAAATAACATATTTGAAATATTTATATTTGAAAATATTTATTTATTTCTCAACATTCACATTAGGAAAATTAATTAAAACTAGAGTTAAGGTTAATCACAAATGTTCCTATGGGTGAGATTCTGGTGCCTATGATAGGTTTATAAAACTTGTGCTACAGGTCACCAGTCCCCCCTCCATGAATGAAGGTACATCGATGTAGATAAACAATAGCAAATAGACAAAAAACAGGAAAAAATATAATAAATTTAACTATGTTATAAAATTGTTGACGGATGGTGACTGTTTTATTGTGTGTGCTTACGCGTATGTATCAGTGTGTGTGTGAAGGTGTATGTGTGTGTGTGTGCATTTGTGTGTGAATATGTGTGTGTGTGAATGTTGTGTTTGTGAGATGATAGTTAATAAGAATACCGAATTCGCTCTGATGGGTAGTAAGCTGAGCATTTATAAATTTCTATTATTTGATTAATTTTTATTGGATAGTATGCAAATTATAATTATTATATGCCTGTATATTTATTTTACTTCTGTACAATTAGAAGATTTCCAGTGCAGTGGTAGTCCAGTCCCTTAAGATACCCATTGACAACAGTTTTGCATCTAGATCTGGGAAGTGGATACATATTAAGGAAACGATTTAGCTTATTGTACAGATAGCCACGCATAAAACAAAAAAAGTTGTGCGAAGTAGCTGTTTTAGGGGTAACAAAGGAAAAACTGACCCCTTTCTACGTTTCCCCTTAAGTAGCTCCGGGTCGTAAGGTTGCGAGTGCATAGTTAAAATGGTTTTAAGAATATAGTACTGTCTAACTGTAAGTACGTTCCATTCATTATACAATTTAACCGTAGGGTAACGAAACGGGAGACCAGCAGCAACCTGGAGTATTGCACGTTGAGCTCGCTCCACTTTTAGAAGGGTAGTCTTGGCAATACCACCCCACGCTGAAATACAATATTCCAAGAGAGGCTGACACAGGGCATAGTAGACCATTCTGATAGTTTGGCGGTTAGCTACATGCTTGAGAGCCTTAAAGATATAAATAAGCTTCCGCAACCTGGGCACAAGAGAGTCAACATGTGGTTTAAAAGAGAGAGTTTGGTCTATAATCACACCCAAATATTTTATGCTACTAGTCTTTTCGAGAGTAGGGCAGGAGCAAGTCGAGATATCATAGGAGCATTTATGGGCTGTTAAATTGAGTGTATCTGGGGGGGGGGGGGGTTGAGAAGACCTTAGCGCGAAAGGTACAAATTTTGTTTTTGCAACATTAAGTGTCAACATATTGCGACATTACCAATCAACAACCCTATCCAAACCCAATTGAGCATTATGAAAAGCTTCTCCAGTAAAAAAGAGTGCGGTATCTTCGGCAAAACAATAGACTAAAGTCCTCGCAGCTGTGACAGAGGTCATTTATGTAGGCAAGGCATAGCGTAGAGCCGACAATACTGCCTTGGGGCACCCCGATCGAGACTGTGACTTCGTCACTTATCCAATCTCTTATTTTAACCCTCTGGGTTCTATTAGTGAGGTAATCATGGTATAGTTTCAAGGGAAGGCCTCTTACTCCTAGGTTTTCTAATTTGACTAAAAGGCGTTGGGTACAGACCGTGTCGAATGCCTTGGCGAGGTCAAGGAAAACCGTAACACATCTCTTCCTTTGGTCAAGTGCTGTAATAACTGAGTTGATTAGATCGAGTACTGCATCGTTGGTGGATTTACCAAGCCGAAAACCGTACTGTGCAGGTGCAAGCAGATTGTTCGACTCCAAGAACTTTATTAATCTGTCATTCATCACATGCTCCAGGATCTTTGAGAGAGTTGGTAAAATAGAGATTGGTCTGAAGTTGTCGACACGATCTTTTTTACCACCTTTGTGCACCGGTTTTATAAGAGCCTTTTTAAATACTGAGGGAAAAATCTCGTTCGATATGGCTAAGTTGCAGATGTGTGTTATCGGAGTAACCAATAAGTGGGAGTATCTTTTGACAATCCTGCTCGAGATGCCATCCGCACCAACAGCACAGTTATCTTTTAGTCCCACAATAAGTCGAGCAACTTCATTATCGTCAATGCACAGGACTGCTTAAATGACATTAAAACATTATAGTAGTTAGTTATGTCGCCAGTTCCGCCACACACGCAACCCCGGGTGATTATGTTAGGTTCCCAAAATGCAAGATTGCAAGATGGACCACCGAGACTTGCTAGTCACATAGAATTTAGATTTAGAATTAATAATTAGTTTTAATGAGTCTTGTAAGTTCCATAATCGAATAAAGACCTATTAAAAAGTAATAACGTTTTTTTTCACCACCGGTAAGGCCAGCTTATTAGAGTGGCGCAGCCGGAGCTGATTTTTAAAGAAAATTTACATCGTATGGAAAACGATATAAAAACCATGGGGACATGGGCTCGGGCGTTTGGTAAGTAAATCTCTTTGCCATCCTGAATCCCATTTCAATTCCTAATTTACTTTTATTACTATTAATTTAGAATAATTCGGACCGAAAATCGCCGAAATATTTATTATCTGATTGATAGTTTTAACAGTTTAAGCATTATCAATAAATTTTTATTCAATTAATTAAAAGGGAGACTTTTGAATTTTTATGTTATTGTAAAAGTTTCAAAAAAACTGATTAAAAATTTATAATTAATTGGTAAATTTCATTGTATTAAATGGGATTTTAAATACTGTTTTTTTTTAATTTTTATGTAACCATTCAGTTTAAAATAAAAAAAGTTTAAATAAAACTATAAACGTGTTATTTCATAAAATATATTGCTTAACCTAAATTTAAGAATGTATGGTTACGTGCTCTACTTTGAGAAGCTTTATAGGTACTCAAAATTTTTTTAGTTTGTGTTTTAGAATTTTGTGTTCTATTTTATTTTATCGGTTTTTTATTTAAACTGTGTGTGTTAAAATATTTAAAAGTGTTTTATTAAATTTTGAGAAATGGAACAAATTCAATTAGTGCCAAAAGAAATTTCATAAATAATTCCCAAGTTCGAAGGGGAAGAAAAATTATTAAATATTTTTATTAAAAAAATGTGAATAAGTAATTACAAATTTTCAAGGCCAGGGCACTCCTTCTCAAAATGTATATATATTTCATTGTATAACTAGTAAATTCGTTGGTAGAGCTGCGGAATTATTGAGTGAGAGAAATGATATTTTGAACTGGGAATAATTAAAATCGTTACTTATCCAACATTTCGGTGGTCCGAGGTCGGAAGAATGCATTGCTATTGAATTAGAATCTTTAAAAATTAAACAAAGTGAATCATATTAAGATTTTTGCAACAGAATTCAGCGTGTTAAAAGTATTTTATAAGCAAAAGTGAATTTAATTCCTGACGAAGGAATTAAAGCTGCAAAATTTATTATTTATAATAATTTATCTTTAAATGTTTTCCTTTACAATTTACCTGAAGATTTAATTAGTTGTTCGACTTAATAAGTGATTAAATTTAGAAAATGCACTAAGCATCGTTATCGAATAAGTGAACTTTTATTTCCAATATAACGCAAAAAATAAAACTAAACAAGTAAGTAAATCTAATAAATAAACCTACAATTCAGCCACAATTTCAGCAACAATTAGATATAGCACATTTAAGTACGGCATACCACCAAATTCTTTTACAAATCAAAATAATAAAAATAATTTATCCTAGTCAAATCCGGCATTTGTTAGCAATAAATCTTTACCACAAAACTCAGGTTTTAAGTATGGCAACAAGGTTATAGGTTTGGCGTTCCACAACAGGGTTTTAAAATTAATCCAAATCCACAAAATAATAATTTTAAATTTGGTATTCCTAACTATGCTACAAATTTCAAGTTTGGTGTTTCTAATCAACAAGGTTTTAGGTCTACAAATAATTTCAAGCCGCAAGATTTAATAATAAGCAAGATAATTTCCGTTTTAGTATTCCACCGAATTATCAAAAACCCAATCATAATATAAGTACGGATGTATCAATGCGTACCGCCCTTGAACTGAACCGCGCATGAACTGAAACACATAAATTTTACATTTACGATGTAGATAAACGATATGATGGTTTAATCTGCGCAGATTTATTGAAACCGTTAGACGCTACTATTAATATGAAAAAACAAAATTAGAAACTCGTAATACATCAATCCTATATCTATCCTAACTAATCCTATACTTTACAGCCCGCCTTATGAAATTACTCTAAATCCTAGGTCAGAAACCCGTGTCAAAATTCCTACTAATTTAATTAAAGGTGATTTAATTGTAGAATTTACAGATTTTGGAAATGGTGTGCGAATGCCATCCACTGTTATTAATTGTAGTTATAATTTTGCATATTCAGTAATTCAGAAGAAAATTTTGAAGCAAAAGTGACACTTACTTTCAACAAAAATATTAATGTTTCAAAATTAGATTGTGAAATATGTAAATTATATTAACGACTTAAATAATATTGAAATCGATAATATATTGAGAGAAAAATTAAATTAATTTAGACTTGACCACTTAAATGAAGAAGAAAGGGACCAAATTTCTATATAGTGCTTCGAGTTTAGAGATATATTGTATTGTGACAAATTTCCATTAGCACATACTGGGCAAGTAAAACATAGCATATGAACAAAACATGAAGATCAAATGTACATTAGAACTTATAGACATCCACCCGCAAAAAACGAGAAAATACAAAAACAAATAGATAAAATGTTAAAGGACAATATTATAGCCGATTTTCATTCTCCGTGGCCAGCTTCAGTACATCTTCTTCCAAAAAAATCTGATGCGAGCGGTGAAAAGAAATATAGATTAGTGATAGATTACAGATGTCTTAATGAGATAACAATAGATGATAGCAATACCGAATATAACAGATCTTTTAGATAAATTTGGTAAATCAGCTTAGCACCATCGATTTAGCTAGCGGGTATCACCAAATAGAGGTTAAAAGGGAAGGTAGGCATAAAAATGCATTCACAACTCAGTCAGGACAAAGTTAGAAGCGTCGATGTTTCCTCCATACATTCAACTACATACATTCAACTACAGGACTAACACCCTGTTAGTCCTGTAGTTGAATGTATGGTTTAATTTGAAGTTTTGAAGTTGTTTTTGGTCACACGGAATCTAATAGTACTTTTGACGTAGAGTTTACCCGGAATTATACCCAAAATCTAGTTAAATAAACGCACTAAATACCTTTATAATTATATAACGAACAAAATTGTTAAGGCTAAAGAGCCTATTTTAGAAAAAACGCAAAGGGTGAAACACAATTTAATTTAGAAAAGGGAGACGAGGTGTTTATTTAAGGTGTTAATACTAGTAGGAGTAAAGATAAACCATGATTCGTTAAAGCATCAATTATAGGCGACATAGTTAAAAATACAGTTCCCGTTAAGGTTCGCGATCGTCAAACTAAATTACCCATTAAAGACATTAAACGCCCTCCACAGGTACGCTTCCACTTCTCATACAAGTGACCCACTACCAGGGCCTTCATTTAGAGAAGATTGAAAGAAAGGAATTTTACCCATTCGAGAAGGTCGAGCTTTATTAGAAAATGATAAGTGGCAAATTCTTAAGGTTTTAGATTTAAAGTTAGTTTATGAAGATATAGAAAATAATTTGAGTAGGTTTAACGATCTTTTTAGTTATATTAATAATTGTTTCAAAACTTCTTAGTTTCGAATTTAGCGCTAGAATTAAGTAATGTAATCAACCAAGTGGCATTCATTAAGAACCTAACACTTGATAAGTATAGACAGTTAGTCCCTAATAATAGAAACAAAATGGGAACAATAAATCCAATTGGCTCTTTCATAAAACTTATAACTGGGAATTTAAATATGATCACCTCGTTAATGATTTAAAGAATCAACAAAACTCATTTGAAAGAAAAATTACCTTAATTACCGAAATAGTGGGTACACTTGAACGTATTGCTAATTCAACCCGTTACAATTTCATCCGTATCAATGACAAATTAAATGAATTATTATTGGCTACTAATAAAACTTCATAAGACATAATTGAGCAACGCGTAATTGTATTGTTTAATTTATTTTTGCATAATTTTCAAACTTTATACATAAATTAGATAAGATTGAAACGACTTTAGCTTTTGCTAAATTAAACACTTTACATCAATCTGTTATAAATGTCTTCGAACTATTTAACGAAATGAAGCTATTAGAAAAATCTGTAAAATTTTCTTATCCCATAACAGAGGACAATATAATTAATTTAGAAGGATGCGTTAAGATTAAAGCGTATGTTAAGCCTTGTCCTGAAATTGACAATTCACTATACCTGTGTGCTGAAAATACTGCGACGTCGTTACTCAAGAATAATTGCGTTTCCGCTCTTGTAAAATTTGCCGATGACACGTCCTCCTGTAAACTTTTACCTGTGAACATAAAGGGGGTAAGACCTATTTAACCTGATCGTTGGCTGTTATTAACCAAGATGAAATGCTTTATCGTATATCCTCCAGAAGATATACGATAATAGATACGAATAGAGGAAGTGAAAAAAGTGCGTTCGGTAACAATGTGATCAGTGTAACCAGCGTTAGGGGTGGAAGAGTAGTATTATACGTAATTTTAATATTATTTGTAATTTCTTACTTTTTAATGATTTCGAATCTAATGGGGGAGGAGTTATGTCGCCAGTGCCGCCACCCACGCAACCCCGGGTGATTATGTTAGGTTCCCAAAATGCAAGATTGCAAGATGGACCACCGTGACTTGCTAGTCACATAGAATTAAGAATTAGTTTTAATGAGTTTTGTAAGATCCATCATCGAATAAAGACCTATTAAAAAGGAAAAACGTTTTTTTTTCACCACCGTAAGGCCAGCTTATTTGAGTACATATATAAAACCAAACAGACAAGGACAGGATCAGCAAAATATAAAAAGTATTTGTGTTTAAACAGATTTCGCAAATATAATGAAGTTTGCCCGAATAAAATTAGGTGATAGAATCAAACTAAGTCTTAGATATAGCTTTTCTAACTTGGGCTGTGGAAGAATTGAAAAGGTTAAATTGTGGTAAGTTTGTTGATTTGATTAGGGGACCTGATAAAAATGAATTTAATGTTGGTAAAGTGTAGGGGAACATGCAGTCTGCAGGATCTTGTTTGCACTTTAAGCCCTATATTAGATAGAAGATGCGGGGAATCAATAAAATTTTGTGCTATCTTTATAAGTGTCATTATATCTGTAATTTTCCGTCTTTCGTGCAAAGGCATCAAGTGGTGTCGCTTACACCGATGAACGTACTCTGTATCAAATACTTTGCACTTAAATTGCAGATGCCTTACAAATTTGCGTTGTATGGATTCAAGCCTATCTTTGTAAACCACGAGGGTGGATTGAAAAGTTCGCGGACTAAATAAGAAAACACCGGAATAATGCAATTTTTTATATTTACTTTTCTACGTACTCTCCTCCTAGGTCACAGCACTTAGTCCAGTGGTCCTCCAAAGCCTTGGTCCCACTTAAACAGAAGGTCTCGTCAAGGTCTTCAAAAAAGGCATCTACGGCCACTTTAACCTCCTAATTAGTAGAAAATTTCATCCACCTAAGTGTTTTTTTAGTTTTGGAAATAGGTGAAAGGCAGAAGGTGCCAAGTCAAGTGAATAAGGGAGATGAGGAAGCAATTCGAAACCACAATTTACTATTTGAGCAGATGATTCTGCAGAAGTGTGAACACGAGCAATATCCTGATGAAACAAAACTATCTTGGTCAACAATCCTGGCCTTGTAGACTTTATTTCTTCGCGTAAACGACGTAATAGTGTGCAGTAGTATGCAGAATTTATAGTTTGACCTCGTCCTAAGTAATCAACAAAGATTACACTCTTAAAATCCCGGAAAACCGATGCCATTACCTTGTTTACTGAAAAACACACCTTGGCTTTCTGTGGGGTCGGAGATCCGGGTCTCTTCCATTGGTTGGATTGTTGCTTGGATTCAGGAGTATAGTGATGAACCCATGTTTCGTCCATATTAACAACTTTGTCACTAATGTTTAATCGAAGTTCTGAGCTCCTAGGGCCACATGTTGCCAAGTTACAGGGAAGCCATAGGTCCATAGTAATGGACCTAAACCAAACAGCAAATTTGTTTTTTCGAAATGGACAGTTTATTTATGGAGCTTGTAGCTTAGCGCTGACGGCGCTTAGCTGGAACTTAAACTACTCCTACATACGATAGGCTTAAGGGCACTCAAGTGGGCATGGACCTCGGCTTAGGACGTCATATATTGAAACTACCACTGGTTAGGAAGGGTCATCTACTGCTAAAGAACCAGCAAAAAACTCAGTAGGAATGCGTACGAAGCGTTAGCCAGGCCCACCGGTGGCGATTCGAATGCCATGTTTCCCTATTTCTAACTGGAACACTGGCGTTCCTTGTTGTGATATCATCGTCAGGATCTGTTAAGACGTTGCGCAGACGTCTATAACGAACCACCGCGTCTGGATTGGCTGTTCATTCAGATGACTTATTGACCAGCGGGTTGGGAAGGTGGGGAGGATTGTCGAAGTGGCGTCTAGAGGCCAAGGTCATGAATGCGGCAATGTAGGGCAGCTTGAGATCCTTGTGCAGATATAAATTGCGGACATAGGGCGATGCATTTGCGTAAGAACCTAATTTGAATAACCTGCAAGTGATTGAGGTTCGACTTGCTGGCGCGAGTGAAAGCCACACTGGCATATGTCATGATGGGGCGGATGCAGTTTTTGTAAAGTGTAAGCTTATTTTTAAACGACATTTTACTCTTCTTGCAAATTAGAGGGCGCAGCCTTGACAAAGGCGGCTCGGTCCCGAACGCGTTTTATGTGATCCGCGAATGCAAGTCTACTATTTAAAGTGACTCCTAAATATTTGACTTTTTAGTCCATGGGATCGGAGTACCAAACAGGGTGATCTGACCTAATCTTTTGGAGGGTTTCTTAGGGACTGTCCTAGAGCAGGTTGAGAGACAGATAAATACATTGCTGCACTTTTTTCTGGGTTGACTTATATTCTCCATTTTCTAAACCAAGCGCCTACTGCGTTGGCTGCGGATTGAAGTATTCTAGTGAACCTACGTAGACTCCTACCAGATGTGTAAAGCGCGGTGTCGTCTGTGAAGAGCGCTAGGTCTACTTTCTCCGTCCTTGGTATGTCACTGGTGTATAGTGAAAACAAAGTTGTAGAAAGCACCGAGGCTTGTGGGACACCGGCTAATAAAGGACGGGATTGGAGAATACACCTTCCAAACTGTAGCGAAAGTTTTCCGGGTTTCCTTATACCTATGAGAATCGCTTCCTTCCACTTTTGCGGAAAGGAGCAGTTTGTTAGTAAGTTATTGAATATAACTACTAACAGTTGTATTAGTGCGAGTGGGAGACCTTTCAGAATCCTGTTTGGTATTTCGTCTGGACCTGGGGCTTTTCGCGGTTTTAGGTTTGTAATTATTTATCTGTACCTCTTCCACCGTTACCGGTTGGAGGGTGTCTGTCGGTGGGTTGCCGCATTTAGTTTCAACTGTGCTATTCACAGTTTCTATGTGGAGGGCGTTGGTGCTTTCTGTACTTGGTGTACATTGTTGGGCTAAGCTATCGGCTAGGGTTTCAACTTTTTCGGAGTCATTGAAGGCGGGAGTCATGGGCGGAGGCCTAAGGAGCGGAGGCATCGATGACGCGGTAGAATCCATCTTGAGAGACTTCGCCAAGCTCCAGTAAGCCAGATGCGAAGGCTCTTCGAGAAGCGCATCCCAGTTGTTAGACTGTAGGTCGGAGCGTAATCGTAAGACCGGATAGCTGCGTTCTTTGCTCTCAACAACTCCCTCACATCCTCAGGCAGGATCCAGCGGCGATCATTCGCCACCGGAACCCGCCTGGAAGATGCACTGATAGCAGTTCAAAGGTAGTTGGTGAAAGCACCGATCGCTGCATTGATCTCCTCGATGGATGACATCGAATCGGGAATGGTGTTTAGGTCGGGGCTGTCGATTGCCTTAAGGGCTTCCGTTAGTTTGGTCCAATCAATGTTTTTCCCCTCGTTTGAGGAACGGGCTCACTTGGGATACCTAGCGGCATGACTACAGGTCGGTTATCCGAAGTAAGTTGGTGGATGACTTCTACTGAGTGTACCGTTAAGTTAACACTTTGTAGGTTTGCTATATCAAGAATATCGGGGCGATGATTTGTGTTATATGAAATGAAATGAAATATTAATTTCTCAACATTGACAATTACTTGTTCTTATTGACGTCAAATATAGGGATAGTGAGTCGGTTTCCGAGGACCTACTACATCACAGGGTAGCGAATCTAACATATGATGAAGATGACGGCCGTTTGGGTTGATAACTACGGAGTACCAACTTGAATGTTTCGAGTTAAAATCACCAGCTAGTATTTCCGAGGGACTCATATCGAGTAGCGACTGGAGGTCGCTTTGAAGTATAGCTTTGTCTGATGGTTGGTAGATGGATGCCAGTGTGATTGGCTGATGGCCATTCATCGCTATTCTACAACAGGAAACTTCGATATTCTCGAGCTGTGGGGGATCGATCGACAGGTATACAGTGAAGTGAACTTTTGTAATAAATGAGGGTACCGCCTTTATCGGCGGTAAGCCTATCGTTACGAACGATGTTGTAGTTGGCTATTTTCGGGTCCTTGTGACTAGGTTTCAAAAAGGTTTCCTCCACAAGTAAGATGTCGATTTGGAATTCTCGAAGGAGTTCATAAATTTCATTGCGCTGATGTTTAAGACCATCGGCATTGAAGCAGCCGATAGTGAGAAAAATAGAATAGAATAGAAGACGCCATTTAAAAGTTTAATTCATTGAATTTTCAGGACGTTGGCGATAAGCGAATTCGCTTACAAGCGCGAAGTCTGAAAGTGGCTCTCCGCGGCTCTTGGCCGTAGAAAGAGAGGGCATGCAAGCAGGAACTAACCTGACCTGCTGTACCTGAGAAGACGGGAGGGTGAGGGCAGCCATGGGTTTCCTCACCATGGTAGGTGGGGTCACCCATGCGTTCTTGGGAGGCGGTGGAGGACCGTGGGGGTCACATAGCGGTGGCTGCGGTTATTTGGGCGGGCTGGGCTTTGCAGCAGGAGCAGAGGGTGGACACCTTTGCTTTGCCTTCTGCGCCTTTTTGGGGTTGGGCTTTGGGGTGCTGGGTATCCTAGGTAATTGGCATTGTGGCCCATCGACTTACATAAGACGCACGGTTCGACGCAGGAGGTTGGACGGATTGCGGGGTTCGCGCACAATCCGCAGTGCCATGATCACCCAGGCACTTGACGTACCTGGGCGTGGCGTGGCAATTTCTGGCCGTTTGGCCATAGATTTGGCATCTATGGCATTGGCTGGGTATACCACGTTTGAAAGGGTGATCCCCAAAAGTCGTGCTATAGTTTTTAGGTTGGAAATCCCCGTGGCCTCAGGGGTGTGATCTAGTGTTACCAACACTAAGTTATACGGCATACGATCTTTGCCACACATACGGTGGACGGAAATGACCGGGAATCCCTGGCCTTTTAGATCCTGGAGAAAGAGCTCTGACTCAATCTCTTTCGGTACGCCTCTAAGGACGACGCGCAAAACACGCTCTTCCTCGACGGTCGCTACGCAGGTACCGGTATTTTTCGCGTGTGTATGCGCTATTTTTAAATTTGACTTATGTGTTGACCCAGACGTAGAAATTACAATTTGAATTTGACGTGAGCATGAACTGCTGCACCCGCTTTTTCAGAGTTTTGGACTCATCGCCGGATGAGTCAGAGGGCTTGACCTTTTTTGTCGTTTGGGACAACGGTGAATCCCTCGTTGGATTCGATGGCTTGGGCGGGAGCCGGGGTATCGCAATCTATCGACGATGAACTACGAGTGGACGAAGTTACGGACGAGTGCGAGCTAGAAAGAAGAAGATCACGTGAGGGGTTGATAGATGCGGGTTGACGCGCCCGTCTCTCCTTTTTTGTCGCAGTTTGGTTGTGGGTTTGAACCCACTTTCGAATTTTCTCCAGATGTCTGATGTCCAGACACTGCGCGTGAACGTAGGCCATGAAGGCCTTCGATATATCTAGTTTTGGCTACCGCGGCCTGAAAATAACTTAAAAACCAACCGTAGTTCCCCGAAGTCCGCTACCTGGAATCCAAAAATGGGTCGACCGCGTTAACGCCGACCTTTACCGACAAAAACGGCACGAATTGTACACGAAAAGACACCAATATGATGAAGATAAATATGAAAATAGAAGAGTAAATAAATAAATACTAGAAAATAAATAATATATAAAATAAAGGACTGGATCAGTACAAATTGGTTTTCACCGGTAGGTATCTTTTCCTGAAACCAAACTGGGCGGCAGTCGCAGCGAAAATGCGAAATACAATAATTTACGAGTACTTTGATGAAAACTAGTTAGCCATAGGTTTATAATCAATCCGATTTAACCACTAATAGCTACGAAACCAAAGCGTCACAAGTTTCGAGTAAAGCCGCAATGAGCATCCACCTACACTTCCGCAGTCAATCACAAATGCGGCCCTATGAGGAAACCCACACGTCCAAGAATGCCTGGAATCGGTTTTATATGCCTACCGCACCCATGCCATGCCTCTGTTGGTGCGTTCCGAATGCCGATAATATCGCTCAGAGCGCTCATATACCCGTTCAGTATGCTTGTGAGCCCGTTCAAGACGGATATAGATACATTAGCAATGACTCTAATTAAGCGATCTGTCAAAACTGACTCATGAGGTTTTTTTGTTGATCTTTTTGTTTAGGCGATTATAGATTTTTAGAAGCTTGCCTTTGAATTTATTTTGTATAATATTATAAAATGGCTCCTGCCTAATACAATCAGGGTCGAAGATCTTAATGAAGATATAACTTTATATTTAAGCGAAGAATTATATTACACTTTTTGCGCGCTATTTACTATTTAGTCATGAGCAGTTTTGGCGCTGATATCACTGTGAACGGCACTCGGAACGCACACTGTTTCTCGCCCTTCCACCCCGCGCCCCGTGCCCGTATGTCGTCCTCCGTCATATTGTTCTCTGTTGTTTATATTCGGCTTCTCACATTGGTTAATAGTACACAATTGCACGCAATTCCCTGTGACGTTTTAGTTTTTTGTTATGTTTTAAATAAATGTTTCATTCAAAGCTATAGTTTGATTTAATTTCAACGGCTACTTGATGCTGTCTATTATTAGGTACCCACAGGTGCACAGGTAGGGATTGTAATCAAGTGTAAATCTAGAGATAGCACTCTAGAAATTACTTATGACTACGGTCACCCACCTAATTCCTGATAGTAGCCGCTGTTGGTTAGCTTGAGTATTGGAATTTAGCTATGAGATGAACACTATGCATACCTAAAAGTAGAACAGTAACTTCATTTCGTCCGCTAATTGTAGAAAATAGCTCCTTTTAATTTTTTCTTCATAACTGTTTTTTTTAAAGTACCTATTTCACTTAAGCGATTGTTAGTTATATTCTTATGGTTCGTTATAATTTAATCCATCAAGTATCACTATTGATGTTATAAGTTTGACATGTCCTTTGTGTGTCTGTCAATGGCACCATAGCTCCCAAACGGCTGAACCAGTTTTGATGAAGTAATTTTGTTTTAAATGAATCTAGAGGGCTCTTAGCAACGGTTTAAGAAAATAGGTTCTGCCTGTCTAAGGTTATGCGTGATTTTTTCCTTCACTGGGTATCTTTTTTAATTTGTGTGTTAACTTGTGAACTTTCAGTATTTTTTAACGTCACTTTATTCAAACCTTAACTTATTCACTATACAAACTTTACTTCAGCAATAAAGTAGATTTGGGGTTTTGTCGTTGGATAGTGACGTATTGCTCAATTCCCACCAATATGGTTGAGCAAGGCGATGGCTTGATTCCGCGTTTACTTCGTGAGCGTCGTGTTCGTCGTCTGGATAGTGTAGGCGAGGGTGACCCGCCGAGCTTTTCCGAACCAGAGACATGCTATAATTAATATAATTTGTAATTGTCAATATTGAGAAATAAATATTTGAATTTGAACACTTAAGAAGGAAACTTAAGAAGTTAGTAACTTACAGAGCTCAAGTGTTTTTAACCTAAGTTCAGTACGTTATTTTTTATTACAATGACTGTTAGAACGATGGCTCTCGAGAAACAGTTTTTCGTGGTGTATTTGGTACAAGTAGCACCCGGCATTAAATACTTATCTTAGATAAGATACAAATTTGTACCAGATAGAGAGTGATTTGCTTCGTTGTATAATACAACTTAAGGTCGATTTCTGGATGATTGGTGTCAGCCGATTAATCTAAACAACCTTCGGCCGAAACCGAAATTTTAATTACCTTAATACTCTGTGGAAAATTAGCTAAAAGCTAATAAAGAATGACTTTGTTTTAATGTACATTGATTTAAATAAAAACCCCTTAACGAGACGATTACAATTGCCTATACAGTGTATACAGGGTGTCCCATAACTTGTACGACAAACGGAAATTAAAGAAAGACTGAGGCGTGCCCTACCAGATAAAAAAAAATTATCTTAGTAAAAGTGTCACCATTTTCGAGTTATCCCAACTTTTGTTTTTTTTCGAAAAATGCCGCTTTTGGTCAGTTTTTTTGTTGGTGTGTGTATAAACAAGCAGATACTTTTGTATTTTTGTAAATATTCTAGAATAGTAGATCTACTATATGCACATATCATTTTGTTGAATATCATTAGGTATCACTGAGAAAAAACGTATTATTCCCATTATTTTTTTCTAAAAAATTATTTACCTCTGCTTTGGCATTCAGTGGTGAAAAAAAATGTACTGGACTGTCACTGCACATTTAACAAATAAATTACGTATTCAATAAAGATTTCAGAATGTATAATACTGGCCATGTTATTCTAGAAAAAAAAGTAATTGCCAGTTTTGTGCCAAAGGGGTCTCTGTCACTTTTTCCTGCCCCTCCCTCTGCCAGCCAGTTACTAAGCAGTACTCTCGGGGTTCGGTACCCGGGATGGACCTAATCTAACCTAGGGAGGTCTTCCTAACTAATAGGAAAGAAACACTTTAACTTGAAATTACTTTTATTTAAAATGAATTTGTTATAGAATAACATACAAGAAACATTTATTAAACTATTTTTGGGGACGAAGCCCGTAATAGAATTCTCTAAGGAATCCTGTCAAGGAATGATCTAGAACAATCTTCGATATTCTCTATATTTTACATTTCACAAATAAAACCAAATATTGACAGACTTATAAGTTGCCAGTCATAAATGTCGGCAAGTTTGTTTGTGCAATAACCTCTTTTAATAAATACGGCACAAGCAAACGTTGCAATCGCCCCTCTTGTTTAATTTATTTAATTAGTGAAGCTGATTAAATAAATTCCTATATACATTTCATTCTTAAATAACGACCCTACCTAAATCAGGATCATATACATTAATCGGGATTACTCTCAGATGAGCCCCCTACCGATAGGAATATATATACTTGATCATGTTTAAATTACCACATCTTATTACACCAAAAATGATCTTATAGTATTTATTCTCCATCAATAGAGCCTTAGCCACAAAACCTGATAAAAATCAGCCAAGATCCCGGCTGGTTAATTAATATCTAAATAAAACAGTGTAAATTATTTTAATTTCTCATACAATTCATGAATAATCAACAACCCCATATTAATCATTTACGTTACCCAATCATATGCAAATTCAAATAACCAACATTTATTATTAAATTAATCAACAATTGTTAAAATAACCCATTGAATACAATCAAATTATAATTATAATTAATTAATAAGTAATAAATATATTAATATCCCAATAAAAGTAAATTTAATTAATCCCATTTATATTAAAATTAATACTAAATTAATCAAATTATATTATCAAACATTATCATTCAGTTGGCAAAACAAACACATTTGACATGAACTGTCATATTAACTTTAAACTTTTCTGAATGATTAAAAGTTTATTTGAAAGTTTGTAACTTTCGAAAATTTAAACATTACCTACCTAAATATTAAGATTTTACCTGCCTAACTATTACCGGACAAATCTTCCTATGAAAAGATCATAAAATCGGATCCAAAGTATTTTACTTAACCCAGAATGATACCTATAAATTAAAAATTAATATTTCACAACGCAATGCAGAGAACTTTTTCAAAATGCACCGAAATACACCTGACAAAATTCTATACCAATCACGTTCAAAAAAAATCATTACCTATTCCATCACAACCCTTTTATTATTTAACCGACTGAGGATCCTATTCTACATCCGCGTGTTGACCCACAGACATCAATATCACAATATTATATATACTCGTAAACTTTGGCCGCATAGCTAAATCGGCTATCACCTTCTCTCTTATGGAGATTATTAGGTGTGGCTCAAATTAAACGTGCACATTATCTATAGTGTTATTTTAGTCTTTGAAAAATGACTTCTTTAGAGCATTGGCACCACACGTATATTTATGATTCGTAAATAAAATGTAACGCGGTAAATACGTGCCGCGTGTACCTGCCGCCCCCCAGAGGTTTCTCTTCGGGTATCTAAAATTAATTTATTAAATCATTAAATAAAATACCCTCTTATCTCAATGTATAATATATAAAAACCTTTTCCTTATTTTCTTTTATCTGCATCGTCCATCCATTGCATCTCCTTTGTGGTGATGCTGTTTGGATCGGCTTTGCAGGATATATCATCTCGGAGCATTGCGTTGTGAAGTGTACATAGAATTTGAGAAAAAAAAATATTAGTTTGTTATATTATTCTAAAACTCCAACGAAATTCTAACCGTTGCATATCTACAAATGAACGATATACATATTTATACACCTAAATGTGTACTTTTACTCTATTAATTCTAAGAATAAAGAAATTATAATATTACTGTAATATTTCAAGAAATAAATGTATATACAAAAACTTTGTTTTATATATATATAAATATAGACATAGTTTTATCATTAGTTTTACTTTATCGAATATTATATGGTTTCAATCTATTCACATGTACAATTAGTTCTTGGTTATTTTGTATTTTTTTTACAAGATAATTGTCACATCCTATATATCGTAATACTCGAAATAAACCTTTATATGGTCGACTAAGTTTTCGACTTTTACCTGATATTCTTTTTGGACAATGTAACAAAACTAATTGTCCTACACGAAGTTTAATATTAGAAGCTTTTTTATCATACGATTTTTTTTGTACTAAACGAGCTTTCCTTAAATTTTCTCTGGCTTGATTCACTGCACTTATATAAGTATCTTTTTTTTGTTGAACGGTCATATTACAGTTAGGATTCAACCTTTTATCAAACGGAACTTCAGGTTCTCTACCAAACATTAAATAATAAGGAGAAAATTTAGTTGAAGCTTGTCTTGAACAGTTATAAGCATATATTATAAAAGGTAAAATTTGACACCAATCCCTTTGACTTTGGTTAACATATTTAGCTAATGAATATGAAATGGTTTGATTCAATTTTTCTACTAAACCTAATGTTTGATGGTGCATAGTGGTAGCTAAGGAATGTTTTATATTATATTGCCTTAATAAAGACTTAATTAACCTTGATGTAAACATGGAACCTTTATCTGACAATACTTCACATACTGTCCCGAACTTTGTTAAAATTTCATTAATAAAGAAATTATATACTATTTGAGCTGTCACTCGTGGAACTGCTTTGCAAATAGCATATTTTGAAAAACAATCTATACATGTTATTATATATTTATTACCATCTACTGAACGATTAAAAGGACCTAGTACATCAATCTCTATCTTTTGAAATAAATGATCCGTTACTATAGGGCGTAATGGCACTATCTTATTATATATTTTCTTTTCTTTACATGGCATACGACTCTTAATATTTTTCTTAACCTTTTCCAGTACTTCAACTTTAAGATTCTGTTTCTCAGAACAACACACAACTTTGGAATCTTGAGGACTCGGGGTTAAATTAAATTCATTTTCACTAACTTCAGCTACCACTAACTTATCATCATTACTAACTACTAAATCGGAAAAATAAACATATTCGTCCTTACTCAATTCATTTGAAACTTGTATAACCTGAAGGGTATTCTCGATAATATCATTATTATTAAGATTATTAATTTCATTATTTCTAATAAATTTACAAATATTATTTACAAATTGAACATGACCTTTTTTAAAATCTAATATTGCACCAGACGTCTGAAGAAAGTCTTGTCCGAGAATTAAATTTCTTTCAATATTGTCAACTACATAACAATTCTGTATATACACAACATGTTCAATCTCCAAACATAGTTGTACTTTACCTACTAAATTCATTTGATTACCATTAACGGCTCGAATCTTTACATTCTCAACCTTATGTATTGTTATATTCAATTGGTTACATAAGTTTTGGGAGATTACAGAAATTGATGCACCTGTATCAAGTAAAGCTGAAATATTTTTATTTTTTAGTTTTAAATTAATGGATGGGGAAAACTCACTTGTATAATTATTTTCTAGACTATTTGGCATCAATTGAGTCTCCATCTGTCTGATTGACGCCGATCGTACTCCAGGTTCATCCATCTTTGATCCATTGTATGCATCGCCACGGTCTCCTCTCCTTCTTAAAGCATATGGATATCGGTTGAAGTCGTTTGCGAATCTTCCTCTCGTGTTAGTAGTCCATGTTGGTTAACCTTTGAGAATCTTCCTTCTCACTCCTCGGTGATGTTGTCGAACATACTGGTATTTCTTGTAATATTTCCACATTCGTTTGAAGGCATAAATTTTCTTCCTGCTTTTCAGTGAGAATTTCGTGCATCTGCATGATCGTTTCTTTTAACATTTTTTTTTTGTATAAATTTGAGACGCTAATCGGCATTTGTATGTGTATTTGCAATTTTTCAGGAAATGCTGTATAAAAATATTTTCTGTAATTGTGTTACCAGCTTTGTTTGCACACAAGTCCAACGCGTAAAAATAATTTATTAGTTCTTCGTTGGCTTGTTGCTTTCGTGAATAAAAATTAGCTACATGATCTATTTCTCTGCCAAATTCTTCAATAAATCTTTTTTTTATTTCGTCGAACGTTTCGCATGCATCGATTATCGTTTTGTAGAAATACAACGCAGGTCCGTCTAAATATGTTTGAACAATTAGCCTCTTGCTTTCATCGTTGTATTTATTTACTGCCGCAATTACCTCGAACTGGGCTAAAAATTCACTCACCAAAATTGTCGAAATGCCGGAGTATTTATTTAAATTCATGGTTATTTTTAAAAGCGTCGTAAAGCGTAAAGCGTCGTCACTTTTAGAGTCTTTACTTTATTACTGGTATTCAGATGGATCTTGGCTTCTAAAATTTTCTTTCCGCTATACTTAGTGAGGAATATAGCTGAAATAAAATACACAACACAGCACTACACTTTATATCACTGCAATTGCGCGCGGCGCCTCCACCATCTCGGGGTTCGATACCCGGGATGGACCTAATCTAACCTAGGGAGGTCTTCCTAACTAATAGGAAAGAAACACTTTAACTTGAAATTACTTTTATTTAAAATGAATTTGTTATAGAATAACATACAAGAAACATTTATTAAACTATTTTTGGGGACGAAGCCCGTAATAGAATTCTCTAAGGAATCCTGTCAAGGAATGATCTAGAACAATCTTCGATATTCTCTATATTTTACATTTCACAAATAAAACCAAATATTGACAGACTTATAAGTTGCCAGTCATAAATGTCGGCAAGTTTGTTTGTGCAATAACCTCTTTTAATAAATACGGCACAAGCAAACGTTGCAGTACCATCCTTAACGCTCTCAGGGCACACGTCGTCGCTCTATTACCGCTATTGTTTTGTTTTTGTACTATGTTTTTTCTTTTGAACTTGGAGTCGGATTCGCCTTACGATTTGGACTTTGTTAACTGGGATTGCTGAAGACTTGCGCTTTCTTGGACTTTGTTTTGTGTATTGAATTGAACTGTGACCAGCTGTATTACTTCACCTGTATGGTGTTCGCCACCATATTTAAATTTCACGTCCGAGAGAGTCCGAGTTCCAAGCGAAAACAAAAACAAAACAACAGCTGTAAGAGAGCGACGACCTGTGACCTGAGAGCGTTAACACCAACAAAAAAACTGATCAAAGCGACATTTTTCGAAAATCAAAAGTCGGGAATATCTCGAAAACGGTGACACTTTTACTAAGGTAATTTTTTTTTATCTGGTAGGGCACGCCTCAAAATTTCTTTCATTTCAGTTTGTCGTGCAAGTTATGGGACACCCTGTATATATTTCGTTATGCTTAACAGTCTGAAAAAGGTAAATGCAAAAAAATACTACGTTTTTATAACATTTACTTTATTAACAATATAAATAATGTTCATAGATTTATAGTTGAAAACCTTCAAGCACTTTTATACAACAAAAGTTACCAAGTCAATTATTTATTTAAAAACTGTGATTAAAAAATAAATACCAAAAATTTAATTTGGTAGGTACCTAAACTTATGTATTCTTTTTAAAAATCCGATTGTTACCACAACGTTATTCTCACAAGTATTTTTATATAATATATTCAATTTGGATAACAGTTATTCGTTGTTCAGTTGCACACTACAGACTCATATCAAAGGTAACAATTTGTTAGTTTGTTATTCAATTTGTTTCTGCTTTTAATCTTTGGTCGGACACTACCACTTCTTAATCTTCTGCTTGTCATTTATATATTTATCCATTTATCACATAACATTTTTCTAACAGGTATCTGATGGCATAACTTAGGATGGTCATCGTCATTCCGGTCAGATGAAGGTCACACAGTATCTTCTTTTTGCTGTCGTTTGTCGTTCGGTATTGACTTATTGGGTTCCAGAAGCAATTTTGTCTTGGAAGTTGCAGTTCTAGTAATGTCTTAATCCAATCTCGATCCAAAAACTGCACGAAGCCGTTTTGTATACATATTGCAACTGAAATCGAGATAGAAACATCTTAGAGAGTTAAAAAAATAAAGAGCTCTTAAATCTTATGCCTTAAATTGAAAAACTGTCTAAAGGCCTTTTATTAGACTTCCAGACGTAGCGCGACTCACGTTAGTACAATTTAGGTCAGAAGACAAAAAAAATATATTTCTACTGTACACTATGAGTTCTACTCGATGTTACATACTATTTTTATAATTATAAAAATAAACATTGTTTATTTGCCACATAAGTTAAATTATGCAAGCATTTATTTTATCACATGTTACAAAAATGTTCATAAAGCTATCTTTACGTGCTTGCTACGTCTTGGCAAATGTTTACCAAGTATGGAAAGCCAGCATTAAAGAGAAACACAGACATAAGTATTCAGTGTATTTCCACTCGCTTTTCGAGTAGAAGTGGACCTTTCAATAGTTTGTATTAATTTCACAGAAATTCGTGATATTATATGTGACATAACTCTTGTCTTGGCATACCATGCTACTGCAGAGTGAAGTAGAAAAAGACAAAAAGTATTTAAAATTATTTTAATTCTAGTTTAGATTTAGGTTTTTATTTCTAGCATATTTTAATCTTATAATCATTAATTTAATACTCTTATATGTACATTCTAGAATTGTAAATATTTTTAATAGTTTGTATATAATACTTTTTGAAATGTTAGTGGTAGGTACATCCCTTGACTCATGCATCAAATGTACTTGGGGGGAGGGAGACTTGCCCAACTAACAGATGCAGATAAGAATAATTTTGTATAGACAAAGAGACTCTGTAAATTTATTTTGAAGAAAATATGCCAGTGAAGTTTCTTGCTAGTTCTTCTTAACGAAGGTTTTTCCGAATTGGTGGTAGACTCATGTTTTATTTGACGTCAATAAGAACAAGTAATTGTCAATGTTGAGAAATAAATATGTGAATTATTTGTATTTGAATTTTGAATTTAAGCAAGGCTCGCAATCTCATGATAATGTTGCGAAACTAACAATAAACATGCATATATTATAAAAGAACACATGACTCGTAAACAAACAATTGCTTCGTTAATGCCGAAAAGAAATTAAACTCCTACCAGCATTCGATTCATGTACTTTTAGGTGCACAAGATAAGGTCCTTCTTAACACAGATGACGAGCATGATTTTGTTTCATTTTAACTTAGGTATCTTTCTTTCCAATGTTTTTAAAATATATGTGAATACAAAAATATATTTACTTTGCTCTGCTAGTAACGAAATATAAAAGAAGTCTCTTTTTGCTATATACTTCGCTTCATAAAAAATAGCTGTACACATTTTCTTTATGATAACAAACTCTTCTTCTTCAGAATACAGACGACAAGGTGACGTATATCTTATGAACATCATTTGGGCCAATCTGAAATAAAATCATAATCAAATTATTCGTAATCTCTGTTCCGAAAGCAGACTTCTTTTAGAGGCGACGACTTTACATGCAACAGTGAATTATAAAGTTCTGGGCACATAGCTCGTAGAGTATAGAGCCTTTCGAAATGCAGATGGTACGGATGTGTGAAGCAGGCAAGCCTCCCACAAGATGGAACGACGGTCTCGTTAAGACTGCTGGTAGGCAATGGATGCGGGCCGCAGCAGTTCTTACTCAAGGCCTCTGCCTTGCAATAAAATAGAAAAATTATAGGAAAATGCTAATTTAACTTACTTACTTTAATAACATTATGTTTGATGATGTAATTATAATTATAAATTTAATACACTTATATGAACATTCTAGAATAGACGATTAAAAGAACTTCCGAGTGAAGCTCTATCGCTATTATATGAGTCGTTTCATTCGAAGATAGTATACAGATACATAACAGGTCGTCCTTTTGAGGTACTAGGTAACTTCGCACAGTTTTATAGTATATCATTTGACTTATTCAAAAAACTTTCCGTCTTCGAATGAAGCGACTCATATAATAGCGATAGAACTTTACTTAGAAGTTCGTTTAATCATCTATTATATTTCGTCGCTTCATTCTTCAGATGGTATATAATTAAACAGGTAGATTTTTAGAGAGTAAGTTTTGTTTTCTTTTGTCTTTACAAATAATAATTTATTTAAATACTTTTATTCATTAAGTTCCTTACTTTAGTACATAATTTAAGAATCCAGTAATCTTTAGGCATTTATTATACACTTGGTGATTGCCAAATGAATTAAAACAATAAACAGAATAATTTAATATTAATTAATCTCTTTATCGGATATAAAAGTACTTCTAACAGTAATTCAGGGAGTTTAATTTTTGCCTCATAGTTGTAGTTGTGTAGCTAGACAGGCTGCGACCAGTAGATACACCTATATGTTTGACAAAATCTCGTATCGAGCATATTTGAAGTTTCATAAATTTATTTATTATTATAACGCTTATCGTCAGGTAAAGAAATAGACATCTGTTCGATGTTAAACATAAAGCCTAAAAATGTTACTGACTTTGTCGGTACTAGTCGGTTTTTGTCCAAATTCACAACAAGTGACTCATAACTTCGCGCATAATTTTTGTAAATACCCCCGGAGCAACGGATAATCCATACGGCATGGCCGTAAACTCTTATGATTGGCTCAAACATATCGTTTTCTTGAAATTCAAAACGCAGGTATTTTTTGTAATTAACAAATATAGGTACGAGTAGGTATGATCTTTCTTATCTATGTTAGCTAAGATACCATTATGGGGAATTAATTTAGAAGCTGTTTTATAAGCTTTCATTGTAAAGTGTATCTTTTCTACAAAATTGTATAATTTTTTTTATTAATTTTTTGTTTTTTTTTGTTTAGTAGGTGTTCGTACCTACTAAAAAAAAAATTAATAAATATATATTAATATAAAAATAAATTTCGCCGTTGAGTTTCGGCGCTAAAAAATATTCAATTATAATACTTGTTTAATATAAACTGGTCACTTGAGGTATTACAAGGTTTTATAGCCTCTAAGTCTAACAATTAATTAATTGCTATTATCATATTTCGTTTTTCACTATGTGACAAAATATGTTTGGATGTAAATACTGGTAATTTTATCATGAAATGGAATTGAGAAACAGAATTTTATCCATCTTAAAATCGTTTCATAATTTGTTATTTTAGGCTAATAATTGTAAAAGTAATGGATTCGACCTGCGTGTACCTGAATTATGGTTGATTCGGAAATGTGGACGCCAAAGTGGAAGCACTGGCATTTTCCATTGACGTCGCCCCCCCCGTTTGACGGGTAACGAGGAGGTCTCATCCAGTTTCCCGACTGGGTTGACCAGTTGCCTGTCAATGTTTGGGGAGTACCTACTAAGATAGCTTCGGTGTACTTTTTTATTATTATTATTACTAATTTTTCTTAACACTTTATTATCTTCTTTTTCAAGAATTAAGTTCATCCCCCTATTTATAGCGGTTATTCCATAACTGGAGCCCCTTAAGAAAGAATCTCTGGATCCATGTCGGAAATAATTCTCCCGACTGGCCCGGTTCATTCTGGGAGGTCGACGGTTCCAGATCAGGGAGCGTCTTCATAGACGGCTCAGGTATTGCGTTAATCGAAATGGCTAGCCAGAGATTCGTCCACTGGGTTCATCATTATATTTAAATAAATTTAATGACGACTGTCAGATTTAAGAAAAATATAGAAATAATAGAATATTAAGTAATACAGATATCGTGTAAAATCCCTTTCAGACTACACGCATTTTCTGTATACGTATTAAAATTTTTAAACATTGTTAAAAAAAAAGTCAAAAATAACAATGCGAGTACTATACAGCATTAATCTGAATAAGAAACATCAGGTAGAAGACTACCAGTAATTTATGGGGATAACGTGATATATCTATTATAGATTACACGTATTTGCTGCATTTTTTCGACAAAAACGAAATTATAGTTTATAATAAGAAACATCAGGTAGGAGACTACCAGTAATTTATGCAGATAACGTGATATGTCTATTATACTTGTATGATATGTATATTACACGTGTTTCCTGCATCTTTTCGATAAAGCGAAATTTTAGTTTATAGATACCCGAGATCACTTATGAAAAAAACAAAAAATGGCTTACCTCATCGGAAGAAATAACGAGTCGCTATCGTTTATTCTTTATTGTTAGTTCTAATTTTTGAACTTCTAGTACAACTTTACAGCATATTTAATATTAAAATGTTCAGTTACTCGTTGGTATAAGACGTGTGCTTGTTACCACGCACGAAAAAAAAATGAAGACTTGCCGGGACCTGGGTTGAAGGATAAGAAAACTAACATGGATAGTTAGAAAATTGAGGTGGTTACAACCAAAAAATTAATAACGCAGATATATAAAGCTCTAGGGCAATCGATAATAGGATATTGCATACCGATATGGGAAGGTGCAACTAAATCAAAATTTATGGAACTAGAAAGAACACAGCGATGTTTACTGAAAGTAATGTATTTCAAACCATACAGGTTCCTACTGACAAACTTTATAAATTTTGCCAGCTTCTGTCGATTAGAAAATTATACGTTGTTTACGCAATTTCAAAACTACATAAATCACTACCGCTTAATTTCCAGGAAATAAATAAAAGAAGGCAAGAAAAGATTGCACCTCCACTAAGATTTTCAGATCGAAGAAAACCGATTTCGCTAAACGTCAATACACCAGACAAGCAGCTAATCTTTACAATAAAATAAATAAATAGCTTAATATCCACTGCTTAAGGACACACAGATGTAAACATCTTATATCAGAATGGTAACTAGAGGAATCGTATGAAGAAACTGATTCTTTATTGCAGTATAAGTTTTGATCAATAAGGATAAAATTAATAAAGTTAAACATTACCTTTAGATGAATTAGATTGTTAGATGAATCACCTACACATTCACATAAACACACACACACGTCCACTTTCAAATTTTAACTTTATTCTGCTTTTTTTTCTCCTTCTTTTGTTTTTGCTAAAATTAAAATGTAATGTTACAATTCTAAGTAAATCATTGTCACTAAATTATGGAAGAGCGGGGCCTCCTGGTAGAAGTATTTTATATACTTAATAGGTTAGTCCTAACAATTTAGTTATGCAACGGCTACCGGGACGCTTGATTACTGTTTCGCATGAAAATGCTAACGTAGCGTCTACGGTCCAGACGCTGACGTCCGGTACGTTGCGAGTTTAGAGATAAGCATTAGTTAAGCTACTGTAAGATCTAGCTTTAAGATTCATTCATGTTAGTTGTACAACTCTGACTACATGTCTCATTGAAGTAATTTTTAATATTAAATTTAGTTTTTAAAAACATATTTCCCACTCCCGAGATCTTGACTGGCGCAGCCGGTAGGATCGTTCGAAGAAAGCATAGTCTTTCGCGACTTTTTGAGTAAACTACGCAATTCAAAACGTGCGTATACGCGACTGTTCGGTGCAAGCGAACGATCCTCGAACCAAACAAATTCGTCGAATCCAAGGAGAGCATGCTGGCGGCTGGCTGGTGAGTGCAATTTTTCACCATCCTTTCCCAACCACCTTTATTTTAATTTTTGTTATTTTTGGAATCGAACCTTTTCCATCATAACTAATTTATATGGTTTTTTTAAGCATCGAAAAACTCTATATTTAAGTGTTAAATTTTTATTTCTTGATTTTATTTTACTGTGACTTTATTTGATTTATTTGGTGATTTTTATTTTTGTGTGATATTTTATTTGTGCGTTATATTATTCTGTGTGACTTTTTATTTTTATTTTTGATTGATTTGAATTGTGTGATATATTTTAAATCGTTAAAATGACTACTACAACCACCATTCAAGTTATTCCCAATGAAATGCTAAAAATAATACCGCTTTTTAACGGTGATAAAAGGCAATTAAATTTATTTTTAAGAAAGTGCGAATACGTAATTGATAAATATCATGGTAGTGAGGAACAGAACATATATATTATGCATACTATAACTAGTAGGTTAGTAGAGCAAGCTGCTGCTTTAATAAGCAAGCGAAATGATATTCTTTCATGGATCCAGTTTAAGGACTTACTTATCCAACATTTTGGTGACCCTAGGAGTGAAGAGTGCATAGCTATAGAGTTAGAGGGATTAAAAATAAAACAGGGTGAAAGTTATTTAGACCTTTGCAACAGAATCCAATCAGTTCGCTCTTGTTTAATCTGCAAAGTGAATGAAATAGACGATGACGAAACTAGAAGGGTTAAAATAGTAATTTATAACAAAATGGCATTAAACGTTTTTCTCTATAATCTCACGGAAAATTTAATACGAGTAGTAAGGCTTAAGGCACCCGATACACTACAAAGGCCCTTGAGTACGTTCTAGAGGAGGTTAACTTTTATGAACAATATAATTTAAAGAATAAAACTAATAACGTAAATAAACCGCAGACAACTGGTACATTAAATTTGGTAACTCAAGTTCATATCCGGTTTTACCTAACGTACCTAAAGTTAATTTTGGTATTCCAAATCAGGCTAAATTACCTCAAAATACACAGCCACAGTTCGAATATAAATTTAATGGCCCTCAGCCTCAGTTAGGTTACAAATTTAATAATGCTCGGGCCCCATTCAACGTTAAGCCTAATAATCCAAATCCTCAGTTCGGTTATAAACCCCAATTAGGGTTTAGGCCCCAGTTTGGAACCCAGCTAGGTTATAGACCCCAGTTAGGACCCCAACAGTTTGGTGCTCGAAATAATAACATGCAACCCCATCAGTTCAATTCACCCCAACAGCGATTTGATTATAAACCTTACCAAAATAGGAACAAGTACGACAATGACGTGTCAGTGAGAACTGCACAACCCTCTTAATTTAAAGTAAATGAAATTGAACTAGACAATGACTATTACAACTATAACTTCAACCATAATTACGACGAGCAATATTACTACCAAAATTTTGATGACGCTGAAATAAGTGACTACTTTGAACAAAATTGCATTGTAGAACAACCCGACGAAATAGATAGCGATGACAGTGAGCCTAAAGAACAAGTTGGAAATTTTTGCATCAAAGCCTCAATGAAAAACCAAAAATTGTATATCTTAATTATGATACAAAACTTAAACTACCCTACATATATGCGCCCGAAATAGACTCAAAGTTAATCATCGATACCGGCAGTACTAGATCATTCATAAGCCCTTGCAAAGCTACGCAATATTTTAGACCATACACCTTTCACGAAACATGTACAGTTTTAAGTACTCACGCTTCAAGTACAAATGACAAATTTATTTAAATACCACTCACGCCGACATTTAACAGTACCGATTGTCATAAATTTTATGTATATAACGTAGATCATAAGTACGACGGACTTATAGGAAACGACCTTTTGATCCAACTAGAAACCGTAATTGACCTTAAAAACCACCAACTTATAACAAAATCTTCTACCTTACCAATAGTTAACGAAGCGAATTGTGAAATAGAATTAGAACCCAGAATGGAACAGCTAGTGAAAATATCAATAGACCAGTTTTCAGGTGAAGCTATCTTAAACTATATTAAGTTTTGTGATGGCGTTCGGATGCCATCAGCCATAGTTAATTGCGTTAACGGTTATGCTTCAACAGTTATACAAAACACTTCGGACGTTCCTATGACATTATCCATAACAAAACCTTTTAAAGTTAGTAAATATAAGAATCAAGTCGTTAATTGTACTGACTTAGAAATGAAAGATCTTGAAGTTGATGACGCACTTAACGAAAACTTGACAAGCCTCAGACTGGACCACATGAATGACGAAGAGAGACGACTAATAAGTGAATCTTTTCTTAAGTTTTCACGATACATACTTTAAATAAAACACTTTTTACCGGATATTATCGCGTATATTTTAGTTAATAAGTGAATTGTGTAGGGAATACAAAGACATCTTTTACAGTGACAAACTACCACTTACCTTTACAAACCAAATCAAACACAAAATAAGAACTAAAAATTAAGACCCTATCTATGTAAGACCTTACAGACAACCCCCAGCTCAAATAGATGAAATAAAAGCCCAGGTACAAAAACTTCTGAAAAATAATGTTATCAGAGAATCATATTCACCTTGGAATGCTCCAGTGCACCAAGTGCCTAAAAAGGCCGATGCATCAGGTTAAAAGAAATACAGAATGGTAGTTGACTACAGACGACTTAATGACAAATACCCATTGCCCAACATAACCGACTTATTTGACAAACTGGGTAGGAGCAAATACTTCACTACGCTTGATCTTGCAAATGGCTTTCATCAAATAGAAATTGACGAAAATGACCGACAGGAGACAGCCTTTAGTGCAGATGGACATTGTGAGTTTTTTAGGATGCCATTTGGGCTAAAAACCACCCCGGCAACATTTCAGCGACTCGTGGACAATATTTTAAGGGGTTTACAAGGAAACCACACGTTACTTTATATGGATGACATGATTATATACAGTGCTAGTTTACAAGAACACATAAAAGATTTACGGCACGTATTTGACAGACTTAGGGCGACTAATCTCAAGGTACAATTAGACAAATCCGAATTTCTCCGAAAAGAAGTTTTATATCTAGGACACACAATTACTGACCAAGGACTAAAACCAAATGATGATAAAATTAAAGCAATACTTAACTATGCCTTACCTAAAACTGTGACAGAGATAAAAAGTTTCCTCGGACTAATAGGATATTATAGACGCTTCATCAAAGACTTCGCTAAAATTACCCAACCATTGACATCATGCCTAAAAAAACGAAACAAAATCATTATCAATCAGGAATACATGGACGCGTTTGAACGATGTAAAATATTTTTAACTAATTCACCTCTTTTACAATATCCGGATCCATCCAAACCATACATTTTGACAACAGACGCTTCTTCAGTAGCCTTAGGTGCCGTACTATCCCAAGGCAGTATAGGAAATGACAAACCTGTCGCTTACGCTAGCAGAACCCTAAGCGAAACTGAAATGCGCTATAGTACCATTGAACGCGAATTATTAGCAATAATTTGGGCTGTAAAACATTTCAGACCCTACCTATACGGCGTGACTTTCACAATATTTACCGACCATAGACCACTTGCTTGGCTTTAAAGAACCTAACAGTAAATTAACTCGATGGAGACTACGCTTACAAGAATATGACTTTAAAATTATCTACAAAAAGGGAAAACAAAACACTAACGCTGACGCTCTTTCTAGAATAAAAGTTAATGCAATAGATAACTTAGACAAGGAATCGATTAAGGTTAACGTTGACAAAACTGAACAAGAAATACAAGACTATGTGACAGAAATAAGTGACAAAATAACAGAATTAGCTAAACATAATAAAGATAGTGAAGAGACTATAACCATACTTGACAGCTCTGATACATTAACTATTAGTGAAACATCTGACTTAGCACGTTCTTACCCTCTTCCACCACAATCTAGTAGTACAGAAACAGCACATTCAGTAGCTGACCTAGAAACTAAGGGTATTCCAATTTTAAACGAAGCTATAGACACCAAACCTAACCAAATCTTAGTTTTTACTTGGTTTAAAAACGAATTACAGGTTAAAGCCTTATCTAGAGATAAACAAAAAGTTTTAGAAGTTTTCATGCCAATAAATAATTTAAACTTAATAAAGCAATTTTTAAAAGAATATATCAGACCTAAAATAAAATATTTATTTTATTTACTTCGAAGACAAGCAACATAGTAAAGACGTTAACATGATCATTATTCAATTATTTAAAGAAGGTATGGTAGAATTTTATGAATGTACGGAAAGAGTTGTGTACGTTGAAGATGAAAATGAGCAAAAGGCTATTGTGTTAAAATACCATGAGGCAAATACATGCCATAGGGGAATTAAAGAAACTATGCTAAGAATAAAACGGACGTATTTTTGGAATAACATGCATGAATTAATATCAGCTATTATTGACGGTTGCGAAGCGTGTAGAAGGATGAAATATGACAGGAAACTTCTTAAACCCTCTTTAAAACTAACGCAGACCCAACAATGTCCCTTTCAAGAAGTTTTTATCGATATATTTACAATAGAAAACCGCCACTATTTAAGTATCATAGATGCATTCAGTAAATTGGCACAGGCAATAGAGATTAACAACAAATCAACAGCAGAGGTCGTCCAAGCATTAATAAAATACTTTTCCATGTACGGTGTACTCGCAAAATAAGTAGCGACCCTGGAACGGAATTTAATAACGAGCTTATGCGTGAGTTAACAGCTATGTATAAAATCGAACTTCACATTTGTACCTCCCACAACCCTAACTCTACAGGTATCATTGAGCGTTTTCACTCAACCCTTATCGAAATATACAGGTTAGCAAAATATGAGCAGAAATGCACTGATGCCGCATCTATAATGACATACTCTATAATGGCATATAATAGCACTATACACTCAACCACCGGCTTAACTCCATTTGAAACAGTTTTCGGTCATACAGATAGCACTAACATTTTTGATGGCGAGTTTGAAAAATCTTACATGCAACAACTCTTAAAGGATCATGCAAAGCGAACGCGATATTTGTATAAATATATATCAGATAAAATAAAACAAAATAAAGCAAAGATTAGAGAAAAGCGATTAGGTGAAAATGTAGACCTAAAAGAAGGCGATATAGTATTTTCTAAGGACGTAAATACAAGGAAAAGCAAAGATAAACCTAGATATCAAAAAGCAATTAAACGCCCTTCACAGGTGGTGCTTGGCCCTAACGAGCCTTCTAGTTCACAATGAGGCTCTACATCTCCAAAGCCTTGAAAAGAATCCCGGATTGTTACCGATCAAACTTGGACTTGCACGTAGGCAAGAAGATAGTTGGACCATACTTAAAAGACTTGACCTTAATGGATTAGTAACTGATTTAGAAAGTAATACACTTAAATTCAGGGAATTCGTTAGTATTGTAACTTCACACAAACCGTTTGTACGTGAATTCTTAGATATTATATCGCAAATAGAGTATTTAAATAATAATACCATATTCAAGTTAAGACAGTTAGTTTCTATGCAAAGAGCAAGACGTAGTTTATTCTACCCTCTTGGATCATTTATAAAAGCAATTACCGGTAACTTGGACCACGAAGACGCGATCCGTTATGATACCCTTTTATCTAAAGTTCAAACAAACACAGTTAAATTAGAAAATAAAATGACTTTGGTAACTAAAATGTTGGATGTGTTCGTTAACAGAACAGAGGCCTCGAATAATAACACTCTCATAATTGATAAGCGATTAAGGTATATAGAACAGTTAATAAAATCTGGCACAAACGCCGAAAGTAAATCTCTGTATTTAATCCATACATTAAGAATGTTTGAAATGTTTAGGGACCTATTTAGAACCATTCATATTAGTATAAACGAAATAGAAACTGCTCTCGCATTTACCAAAGTATCAGCACTTCATCAGTCTATTGTCAACTCTACTGAATTGTTAAGCTTCTTAAAAGAAATCAGCCAAAACTATGATTTAATGTATGAAGTAAACGAAAACAACTTATTGAAATTTGAAAGATGTATAACAGTCAAAGCCTTTGTAAAGGAAAACCAGATAACGTTCATTTTGGAAATTCCACTTGTTTATAAAACCGTATTTAATTTTTTTTAAATGTATTCTCTTCCTGTGTATAAAAGCGCGATTAATAAGACCGTGGTCCTACTCCCTGAATTCCCTTTCCTTTTGGTGAAGAATGCTAAATACCTGCCAGCTCGTAAACCGTGCGAAAGAATTGATGCAGACAACGTCCTGTGTACTGAGGACCACGTGGTACAGTTCCAGCCACATACTTGCGCGCAGCAGCTACTGGAGTTCCAGCTAGATACAAGCAGACGCGCGGCGTTTCCTGTTGACATTGAAGATGTCAAGATCCAGCGGATCAGCCTAGGAAGCTGGATCGTGTTCACCCAGAAATCTACACTGATCACCGAGACCTGTGGTCATGATGAAACTAAAGAATCACTCCATGGTACTTATATGGTATCAACCACTGAAAATTGTTCTCTTTCTCTACACAATGTAAAGTTGAAATATCAACGCTCATTTGCTGAAAGCACTCAGTATGCGGCTACACCGATTACTACCCTGCCTGAAATCAGCTACCTAAATTCAAGCCGATTGCAACCAATCAATATCAAAAGCATAAACCTGGAAGAATTAAAACAATTTTCGCGCATTCTGAACAGTGACAAGAATCGCGAAATCAGTGAAAGTGAAAATATGGATTTAAGTATAATTA
Organism: Marasmarcha lunaedactyla; assembly: GCA_923062675.1. Taxonomy (NCBI): domain Eukaryota; kingdom Metazoa; phylum Arthropoda; class Insecta; order Lepidoptera; family Pterophoridae; genus Marasmarcha; species Marasmarcha lunaedactyla. The sequence goes on along the minus strand of OV281342.1, from coordinate 5,374,906 downwards.
GTAAAAGTGTCAGTGTTCCTACCCTTATTCTGTATGCACTTGTGTTTAGCATATTGTTTTACTCATTAATTAGATATTTACTTAAAGGGCGAAATCATCGGAACCCGATCGAAATCTCAGTGGAACCCGATAATTTCGCACTTGATGAGGGAGGAGTTATGCAACGGCTACCGGGACGCTTGATTACTGTTTCGTATGAAAATGATAACGTAGCGTCTGCGGTCCAGACGCTGACGTCCGGTACGTCGCGAGTTTAGAGATAAGCATTAGTTAAGCTACTGTAAGATGTAGCCTTAAGATTCATTCATGTTAGTTGTACAATTCTGACTACATGTCTCATTAAAGTAATTTTTAATATTAAATTTAGTTTTTAAAATCATATTTCCCGCTCCCGAGATCTTGACTACTTTGTAAATTTTGTAATATTGTAGTTTAAATAAAGCATTTTTTCATTTTCAATTTTGAAAAAGTCAAATGACATACTCAAAAACTGTACCTAGTACCTTAAAAGGACTACCTGTTAAATTAAAAACTATCTGAAGAATGAAGCGATGAAATAGAATTGTAAACATTTTTAATAGTTTGTAAATAATACTTTTTGAAATGTTAGTGGTAGTTACATCCCTTGACTCATGCACCAAATGTACTTGGGGGAGGGAGACATGCCGAGCTAACAGATGCAGATAAAAATAATTTTATATGGACATAAAGAGACTCTGTAAATTTATTTTGAAAAAAATATTACCGTGAAGTTTCTTGCTAGTTTTTCTTCACGAAGGTTTTGCCGAATACTTTAAGAATACTTCTAAATATTTTGTTTTATATGATTTTTCATTTTTAAGTCATAATTAAAAACTTTCAGGCTTTTAAAATGCATTGTAAGCAGACCGAGAGAAAAAAGAAATCTCGACACTCTTATGTCAACAATCTTAAATTATACAAATATTACATTATAATATCAATTTGACTTGTACTAGCTGTTGTTATGTAGTGTTTTTGAAATGTTGCGTGTACTGATTTATATCATATTTGTCTGAATTATACATTTCATTGCTCGTGACTGTACACAAGGCGTGCGTGCTTATCTCACAGGCTGTTCACGCAGTGATTTTAATATTTAGTTTTAGACACAAGCATAAAATTAAAGGTCATTTCATAATCTCGCACACAGCGTACGCAAACCTCAATAAAAAAGAATATTTCCAAATGAACAAAAAAAAACTAAAGAAAGGAATGAAAAATAATTAAATACACAAAATATACTTAGAAATTACTCAGCCAGCGATTACCGCGTTGAGAGAGTAATTTATTTGGGTTAAAAAAGTTAACTTGATCTCATAAGGGTCAGATCGCAGGTTTAAAATCCGGTTGCGACAAATATTTGTGCAATGAATGTAAGTTTTATAGTCATGTAAATTTCCTACATATTACAATTTTTGTCTATTGAAGAATATTAAATAATAGTTTTAGAGGGGATTCCTTTGTTAACTTCAGATCAGTGGTGGTATTTAAACCGCTGTATAATAACCATGTTTCTGTGCTTTTTTTCAGGATAAAAGGGAATAAATAAATAAATATTTCTAACAATCACACCACATTATCTAGCCCAAATTAAGTATCATTAAAGAACTTGCGTTATGGATACTAGATAATGGATAAATAAACTTAAGAAACATATAAACACACATATTTTTTTTTATAAACATTAGAAATAAACTTAAATTAACGTAAATACACATCCATGACTACTAAGCAAATATAATCATATATCTGACCCTACCAGGATTCAAACCCGGGACCTCTTGCATGGAAGGCAAGGCTACTTATCTCCACTCCAAACAGGCCGTCGAGGGAAGAAACAGCCAATACAATTACAAGAACAAAGACAATTAGATCTGACGCATACGATCGACGAAGCATCAATTATCGATATGGCAATCTTAATAAAGTAACATAAAGTCCTGTGATTAATGATGTTCATGGACACGGATGCCCCTAACTACCATGAAGACCATCAAGTTTGCCGTACGGTAATTTTTGGCAGAAACTTTGCCTGTTAAAATACAAGTCTGGGGAGAAAATTTTTGTTGTATTATGTATGTCCAATTATTATAAAATGAAATTAAATAAAAATATGAAATATTAAACATACCGGGCAGTTAAAGCAAATCCATAATTTGGCCCGTTCCTAATCGATTCTATGCAGGTTTTGTTAATAAGATCACAAGTCCCGTTCTGTGCGATAGGTGGTCTTGAGCTTTCCAATATCTGATTAAAACATTGTGCTGCAATAAATAAAACAGTTTTTAACCGGATATTATCGTGTTTAATTACATTGTAACTCGCTGTTTCGGTACCTTTGCAGATACTGTCATGGAATATTTGTGTCAATGTCACGTATCATTATATGGTTTTCCATCTGTATATTTACCGAATAATAGTAGGATACACATGAACATATCGTACTTAAGGTAAATATTAAGCGGTTCGTATTATGGAAAAACGTAATGCCCGCTGCACGCGTTTAATACTTTCCTGGGACAGTCCCGACCACGTTCGTTTGTGGTATAAATACTTGGTAACCAGGCGTTATTATCAGAGTCAGTTAATCAAGCAACCAGGATGTTGAAGTTGATACTATTTGGAGTTCTCATTGTATTTTTCGCTGAAGCAACGGGGCAACGTTTCCAAGTCATTCGACCGACATTTAGACCCTCACCACACCGACCAGTTATCATAAGAGCTGTAAGAAGCGCTCCCAACGATGAACCATCGTGGCTTTGGCAAGGAGATGACGTCCAGAGAGCTCCAGCAACAGGGGATCATTGCGTTTCTTCACCTCGTGTAGATGACCTCATACTAGATGTGAACCAAAGATACACTCACAGGCTCTCTACTTCAAGTGTAAGTCGACAGAGTGGGAGCGATTGAACAGCTTCAGGGTCCAGGGAAACTGGACTAACACATCCAGGATTTAAGAGGAGAAATACTAGATCAATCATTCCAATAAGGGATCCGCTCAGTCCTTTCCCTAAGCCACACAGGCCTTTCTTTCCTGATTTAGGTCGAAAACCTTTGCCAGTTTATGTGAGAAAAACTCGTGACCTCCACATTCCCGAGTATAAGAAGCCAAGCAATCGTGATGTGATAATTCCTAACTGGAACTCCAATGTAAAAACAAACCCTTGGAGTGACCTTGGTGAACATAAACAACAACAGAAGAGAAGTTGGGATGTCCCTGAAGAAAATAACAATTAAAAGGTTAAATGAAACTTGTCAAACTAATTACTTTAGAAGCATAAGCACAGCTTCTGAAATTTTCACAATGTCTATCGTTTACAAACAACTTGCTACATACATACAAAATTAATAAAAAAAGCTTGCTTAATTGCTTAGGTTAAGTTCATTTCAATGAGTATTTCAAATTAACATAAATTTTTGTCTTTGTAACACTACCATTTCAGGATCAATTATTTATCATTAAAGTTGACATAAAATTAATGTAAATCATTACTTAGCTCCACCTGCGATGTCTCATTGAAATATAGAACTGCTTTTATGTATTCACTAGTTGTATTAAATTGCTGTTTTATTGTTGGTATCTCAGGGTGGTGTTCGTCCAGTGTTCGAAAATGGGTTATATTTATTTTAGGTAGATTTTGAACCAGCAAATCTTCATGAAATGGGTATATTTCTGCAACAAAGGATTTTTTTATTTATGTTTAAAAATACATTCATGCTATTTGGCCATGTTAATAAACTGTGTATTTAAAATTACCTATCATTTTCTTTCAGTAATTTAAATTTAATTCGTGGTTGCGCCAAGGACGCGGTCTTACAATCCTGAATGAACTTTTTACTAAAAGGTGCTGAGCTTTTATTCCTTATTTTAACAAATATTTTATCCCGGCATCTGTTTTATTTATAGAATTTTGGTGATACTAGCTGTTCAGTGATATACCAGTTAGAAAGGTAGTATGTAACTTTTTAAAATATGATTTAAATACTTATTTTAACTATTGCAAATTCTGTACAAGGCATAAAATATAAACTAGGGACTTTTAAAATTATCAGTTACAAATTAAAAAAACAAGAAAAGAAAAGAATCAAAGATATAAATACAATTAATTTGTTCGTCGGGAAAAGAGGCCGTAACACAGAATTACCGCTTGGGATACTAAAGATCAAGGTGAATGTGTACCTCATGTGTCTAAAATGCTGTACAATGTACTATGCCTTTATCATTACTTTTAATCCGATGGGAAAGCAATTATAAATCTAAAAAAACATAATCGCATATTTTTAAATACTCACCGAGAGCAGATTCAGCACCAACTAGATACTTAACATTTCCCCATAAGTGCAGCAAACTTTTACGCATCTGTTTTCGGATTTTCAATTGCATAGACAATGCCAAGTTCACTGAGGAAAATTATGATTGAATTAATGTTAAGTTATACCTACAAGCGCCGGTGGTGTAATAGTCTACTGGCTTCTTGATCTACGGTCCCGATAACTGTACCAATGAGTTTTTGCATCTTAAGTGCATTAAAAAGACTGCTGTTACTGATTAAGAAAACATTGAGAGGAAGGAAACTAATATGCCAAAGAAATCATTTTAAAGGTACGCCGACCACTAGTAATCAAGACTGGTTGGCTGTAATTTCCCTGAGTCCAGCCCTGTAGTTGGGTAAGGCCGTTATTCCTGCAGTGCAATTGGCTGTCGTGTATGCGTTGTATTATCGGGAAGTCGCCGGAGTCTCAAGCGAAGGCAAAAATCAGTTGCGCGTGGTTCGGTCTTTTGTAGGCGCTCCGCTTAGTAAAGGGCGACAACACTGCAAGAGATTCGTGTGCAAGTCTGAGCCTGCTTTCACATGGAATGATGTAAGACAACAAGCCTAGTGATCTAGCTCATAAAATATTTTAATCATTCGGAATAATGTATTAACCCTGAAAAATAATGATATTATGGACTTGTTTCTTCGATAAACAAAATTCAGAGAGATTTCATTAAAAACAAATCACATTTCGATAGCTTCAAACTAAGCATTGATAAAAATGTAGGATACCTATAATTTTATAATAATACACATTGTGTCTTTATGGTAAATTACCTCAATAAATTGTTTTTATTGAGTACCTACATTTAAAAAACTTAATTGTCACAATACTCGTATGTAGTGTCCATATGTCACAGGTGCTTTTCTTTCGTCGTTCGACGTTTGAAACTATTACTAGGTACTACACAGGTTTAATAAGCTAAGGTTACTCGGCGTTCAAAGTTTTAATGGAATCATGTAACTTTCTTTGTAATTTAGGTATTCAAAAATATAATTTATTTTAAAACAACAAACAAAAAACACTCTTAACTTACCCTTCACCATCAGAATACTGAAATCAATATCCGAGTCCTCTAAACTGTCACCCAGACTGATGCAGTACCTGATGGCAAAATCCAGTGACTGCAAGTACTCGTTGAAATCCGTGCATTTTGGGAAATTATTTACAGTTTGTGCGGACCAATGTCCTGCCAGCAGACACAGAAACAACGCGACCACCTTTCTATAACGAACTAACATGGTTTTTTGACGAAACGCGATGAATAACTAATCGGCATTTTTATATCTCACATTCATAGATTCCTTTCCCATAACAGTATAAGAATGTATGTTGCAATGACAATTCAGTTTTATTTTAATTAACAACTAACAATTCGTGTATTGAAGATGAATATAGGAAATCAAAATTAGCTTCCTATTTTACAAGGTAGACCATTTTGCAAATTAAATAGCAGTATTGTTATTTTAAAAAAATTTTTCGTTGAACCAATTTTTATTTAGTTGATATTTTACGGGTTTTTAATTGATATCAAAAACACAACTGACCTGTAGGGTATATAGAAATTTTTGATCTTGTAATAAAAAAATGTAATAGCGCAAATTCAAATATTTTTTTGTCTACGTTGACAATCACTTGTTCTTATTGAAGTCAAAGAAAGCATGACCCACAACCAATTCTGAGAAACCTTCTTGAAGAAGAACTGGTAAGAATCTTCACGGGTACATTTTTTTCAAATTTATAATGTATGCTTATGTCTATACAAAATTATTCTTATTTGCATCTGTTAGCTCGACAAATCCCCCTCCTTAGCCTGTAATATTTACCGACTGTATTGCAAGTGATGAGTTTCCTGAGCGAATGAAACTAAGTTAAGTAATTCCTTGATATAAATCGGGTAGCATATTAATTAACCCCTCTAATTTTAGATCAGTTTTAATATCAACTAACCTATACATAAATATTTGAAAAAATAAAAATTCTTGATCAACTTTTGGCTCACTTCACAAACAATAGTTTATGATAAAAATGTTAGATTACGAGAGGTCGGTCAACAACAGACGCAGATGTTGAACTATTTGAAGCTATTTTTGGCATGGAAATGGTCACAGCATGTTATGGGTATCTTTTGTGACTTATCTAAGGTGTTTGCTTGCGTTGAGCATTCAATCAGGAAACTCCATAACTTCGGCATGAATGGCACTGACCTCAAACTTTGGACATCATACCGAGTAGGAGAACTCATAAGATTGTGGTTTACCATAAGATGTAGCTTGGGGCCGCCAACAATGATAGCTTGGGTTTAATTTTACCCCATGACTATTGCTCAAGCGTAATATCGAGATTTATTATATTCATCGTATTGTTCAACTCTTTTAAGCTATCTTGTTAGTAAACTTGTAAATCGCCTGCACACAAATGATAGGAAGAAGTAAGATTTTGAGATACAGTTTTAATGAAGATTGAAAAGAGAATAGGAGACAACTCGCCAACCTATGGAACTCAAGCTTTATTACTAAACCAAGATAAAGAAACAACGCGTTGCCGTCTTCCACACAAGTAAGATTGAAGCCAGTCAATCGCAGATGGAGATACGTTAATAGACCGCAGCAAGTATAGTATAGGATCTCAAAACCTACAGTATTAAATGCATTGCTAAAATCTAAGAGTTTTTGTTATAGATGACCACACAGCGAACTGTGGGAACCCAGACTAAACATACATATATAAATCTCAACAACCATGACTCGAGAACAAACGTTTATGTTCTTCACAAAAATTCATGCCCCGGCCAGGACTCGAACCTGAGACCTCGGGCTACTAACCACTACACTACTCGGTCGTCAAAGAGTGAGGATGGTGAGTTTTTTGTTTTCAATTCCCCGATGGATGTGATCGGATATTTTGACCAAGCTGTCACTGTGGTATGCCCAGGGCGGAAACCAGATTGATAAGGATTTAGTATTTTATTTATGTTCAGGAAGTTGCTTAGTTGTTGATGAGATGATGTAGATTCATGCAGGGCTCTATTTCTGAATCCAAATTGCTCACTCTTCCCAGTATGTACCCATATGGGGCGATTTCGGAGCTGTGGAGCAAAAAATGGACATCAAACTTATTTTTCTCAAAGTATCACAATAGGAAAGAACTAAGAGTACCTATCATATGCTTAGTTTGTTTCGTACAGCAACCAAAAAAAAAAATCATATGAAATTATTTGAGATTTTGAAATTATGGTCATCCTACTATTTAACAAGAAATCTTTTAACAAGTGTGGATTATTTTCTTTTTACTTCCGATCTTTGTTTACACATTTATTTTCTAATGTAATTTCAAATTATTACTCATAATTTCATAAGTATTCTGGCAAAGGCATTTTCTTTGATAGAATACTTTCGAAGAGGTTGTGGATTGAAAGGACAATAATTTTTTTATTAACATAAATGCGAGCATGCGTTATGATGCTCAGTGATGGTAAGTGGCTCGGCACCCATGAACATCATAAGTCGTAGGTGACATATTTATTAATAGTGACTGTGATTATTATCTGGACTAATGACGCGTTGCCGAATGTAGTTTTCAGATGAAATTGCATTAGTGGCATATAGTGGTGGCAAAAATTATGGGATCAACCTGTGTATTGGAAAAGCTAATATTTGTAAAAAAAAAATTGGAATATTGTAATGTAGTAGGTGAACTTAAGGACAGGAGAATTAAAAAGATAGACCGGGTAGTAAATTATATATGTCACCCAGAAATGGACTGTCAGCATCAATTGTTAATTCTAATCATGTCTGTGACATCTATTGTACACTTTTTCTTGCAAATTAATGTTTACACCTTTTTACTAAAGCCAAGATTTGAACCAGTATCCTCTTGGTAGGTCGAAGACATTTTACTTATACCACGATACCATACAACGAGAATGTGAAGATTTTGTATGTAACCCAAATGTAACTCTAGTACATACATGGTAAATCCCCATATAAACAACAGATGCAAGCATCTTTTTTATAATTTAATAATACAGGGATGTTTGCAGACGCGAGAGTCAATTGTTTTTTCGCAACGATGCGCAGCAGGTGTGGGTAGCTGGTGCGCAGGGTGCAGGGGAGCGTCAACAGTATCCTGAATATGATTGCTAATAGGCTAGATTGTCTTTACCTGGGTCATTGTCGTATAATATCAACTGGTAAACCGTAACAGTGACACCGGCACGTATCTACATTTTTATATGTACTCTATTCATAAACGCATAATATAATTTATCAAAATCGTTAATCGGTAAATTGACGATGATTTTCATTCATAGACATTGTTTAAGTGTATAATTTAAATAATTGAATTTTTAATCATGACATTGTAATTTTAATGGAATTTTGTTTTTTGCATGGCTTGTTTTCCCGTTTAAGCAAACCTATGTCTGAGGATGACAAACTAGATATACTTACGCACAACATTCGTCCATGTTATGCTAGTACGTTAGCTGCATCACCCCCGATTTCTACTATTGATCAACTTAAAGCTGTTTGCCGTAATTACGAAGCTGTGACATCTAAGTATTCTCATTTCCAAGAACCACCCAAAGTTACTAACAGTACTGTTGCTCCTGAATATGCATATAAACATAAAAACGAATATAATCCCCATAAAAATAATAACGAGAAAACTAAAAATTATTTCTACAAACAAAGTGCTTATACCAATTCTAATTCACCTGGAACTTATAATAATAACAAAAAACCTAACCTAATAAATTCTATCGATAACAGCCAGTCGCCAGAGAGTGAAGTTGCCGCCATCCACTTTGGCTCATCTAGGCCAACCTACTGTCCCAGATGTAGATCAAACACCCACTCACTTAGTAAATGTTCAAAACCAAGATTTTTAATATGTTTTAGATGTGGAAAAAAAGACTTCACCTATCCCAACTGTCCTGACTGCCAATCTACTGTAATTAAAAATACACCTCTAAAAAACTGATTAAGAACGATTGGAGTGATCGGTGGAAAGAGTGGAAGGAATGGTTGACTTTTATTAATAAATTCCTTACATTTAACAAGATCAATTCAATCGTTAATAATAATGAACCAAATTTGGGAAAAACCCGGCCTTATGTAACTGTCAGGGTTCTGGACGACAAGTTCACTGGCCTATTAGATACCGGCTCTTGTGTTACAGTTTTAGGTAATGGGTCTCATGAAAAACTACTTACCATGGGATTCCAACTACTTGATACTAGTGGTACACACTTTGTAACTGCTGGCGGTGAAACATTAAACTCAATAGGTCTTATCAAACTACCAATTCAGTTCCAAAATGAAACTCATTATATAGATGCATATGTAGTACCAGATGTTAAAAATTCATTAATACTAGGCATTGATTTCTGGCGAACTTTTGGTCTTTTTCCCAAACATCTAATCGCTGTAAGTTTCTTAAAAGAACGTGATTCTGCAACTACTGTACATACTAGCACTGTTGATAAACCTATGGTACTCTCTTATAATAACCTATCAGAGGATCAAAAGCGTACCGCTGATAATCTTATTTCTAAGTTCGATGATATTTCTTACGAAAAAAAAGGTTTAGGTCGTACTTCTCTAATTACACATCCAATAGATACTGGGGATGCTGCCCCCATACGTCAGAGGTATTATCGAATGTCTCCTGAGAAACAAAGGATTTTGATCGAACAACTCGATGATATGTTAAAGGATGATGTAGTCGAGCCATGCGAAAGTCCTTGGTCATCTCCTGTTCTTTTAATACCGAAAAAGAACGGAGAAATGCGGCTCTGCCTTGACAGCCGAAAACTTAACTCGGTAACTAAGAAAGATGCCTACAGTTTGCCGTACCTTACGGAAATACTTGATAACCTTCGAGACGCTAAGTTTCTAAGTAGTATAGATCTGTCAAAATCATTTTGGCAGGTACTTATCCGCGAAGAGGACAGATGTAAGACTGCTTTTTATATTCCCGGTCGCGGAACGTTTCAATTCAAATCAATGCCATTCCGGTTAACGAACGCACCAGCTACACAACAGAGATTGGTCGACTTTCTGTTTTATGGCCCTGAGTTTGAGCATAGGGTGTTTGCGTACATTGATGACGTCATCATCGTCTCTGAAACATACGAACAGCACATATATCTCCTTACAAAAGTCCTTAAAAAACTAAAAATGGCTAACCTTACTATAAATCTTGAAAAAAGTAAATTCTTCAGACATCAACTCAAATATTTGGGTTATATCGTGGATGTTAACGGACTACATGCTGATCCTGAAAAAGTTGACGCTATATCTAATTACCCTACCCCTTCTAGTCGTAAAGAGGTAAGACGTTTCATTGGCACTGCTTCCTGGTACCGTCGTTTTATCCCAAATTTCAGTCAATTAGCTTCTCCACTTAATAAACTAACTTCTCAAGGAAAAAATGCTCCACCCTTTAAATGGTCTAAAGAAGCCGACGAGGCCTTCAAAACTCTAAAAAAATGTTTAGCTTCAGCCCCTATATTGTCTTGCCCCGACTACTCCAAACCTTTTGAAGTCCATACCGATGCTAGTGATCACGGAATTGGTGCTGTTCTAACACAAACCCTTGAGGGAGAAGAAAAAGTCATTGCGTACATGAGCAAATCTCTAAGTAAGCAAGAACGAAACTATAGCGCAACTGAACGCGAAGCACTATCGGTACTTACTGCGATAGAACACTGGCGATGCTACTTAGAGAACGGCCTTAAATTCAAAGTTTTTACTGATCACTCTTCCCTCAAATGGTTTCTCAACATTAATAACCCTACCGGTAGATTAGCCCGCTGGGGTGTTCGCTTATCAGCCTTCAATTTTGAAATAAAACACCGCAAAGGTGCTGATAATGTTGTTCCAGATAGTTTATCTCGTAGTGTTCCCATAAATGCTATTGACTTGACTGACCAACAGACTATACTAACTAAACCTTCTTATATAACTAACGACCATTGGTATTTGAACAAATACAATGGTTGCTTAAATTCTCCTGATTCATTTCCTAACTACAGAATATCTGGTGGCAAACTATTTAGGTACATAAAATCCCTGAATCCCCTCACTCGAGAATTTGAATGGAAGGAAGTAATACCCCTAGAGTTTCGCCAAGATGTCATTGCTAAAAATCATTGCGAAACTATTTCCGGTCATTTCGGCGTCTTTAAAACGTACAAACGCCTATCACTTAATTACTTTTGGCCTGGCCTACATCAAGATGTTTCTAAATTTGTTACTGGTTGTGAAATCTGTATTTCTTACAAACACCCTAATCACACCACCTTGGGTACTATGGGCAGACCAAAAGATTGCTGCCGCCCATTCCAAATGATAAGCATTGATCTAGTAGGACCCCTACCCATAACAAGAAAGCAAAATACTTCCTTGTTAGTAATAAACTGCTGTTTTTCAAAATATTGTCTATTGTTTCCAATCCGTCGCGCAACTGCAGAAATAATTTGTAAAATATTAGAAGAAAATGTTTTTCTAATACACGGTGTTCCAAGTACAGTTTTAATGGACAATGGCCGTCAATTTATTAGCTCTACCATGAAAAATCTATTCACTTCTTACAAAGTACCTAATGTCTTCTATACTCCCCTATATACCCCACAAGTTAACTCTGTCGAACGATACAATAAAACCATAATCACAGCGGTGTCTACTTTTATCGAAAACGACCATAGGTCCTGGGATACCCATATACCGAAAATTCAGTTTGCCTTAAATAGTGCGGTAAATGAAGTAACTGGGTTTACGCCTTCATTTTTGGTATATGGTCGCGAACTAATCAGCTGTGGTTCCCACTATATTGACAACGATATTGGTAGCGATATTATTTTTACACCCCGTGATGAGTATGCTGAAAATCTTGGCAACCTCAGCAAGATATTCGACAAAGTACAACTATCACTAATTAAAGCGCATTCTAGGAATTCTACTACTTACAATCTTCGTCGTAAAAATATAGAGTTTAATGTTGGTGACATTGTATGGAAACGTACATTTTATCAAAGTGATAAGGACAATCGATTTTCAAAAAAATTTGCCCCTAAATTTATAAAATGTCGTATTTTAGCTAAACGATCGAAACTTGTGTACGATCTGGAAGATATGGCAGGAAATATCTTAGGAGCCTGGCACGTAAAGGACTTTAAATTAACTTGAGTCTATTTTTTTTATTTTTTCTTTAACGAGGATTTTCTAGAAAAATCCTAACCTAAAAAGGGGGGTATGTAACGGTTCGTTATTAATCCTAAATTTCTTAACTAAATAATTAATTTTACTTACACTAAACCTATGTATTACTATATACATATATTTAAATAGAATTAATTTACTATAAACGCACTTCAAAATTATCCATATATTGTTGAGAGTACTACAATACCTACAATGGGATCACGCGATCACGCTCGTGATGCGTGGCCGCACCGGTACGGCGAGCTGCCTATGGAATTTACGAGAGGGCCCGAGTATTACCGAGCGGGGAGCATGGCGAACGCACGGGTCAGCAGCTCGTGTCTTTCTATCGTTTGTTTTAAAATTTGTTAAAAAATATAGTGTTGATACAATAACTTAAGTTTAAGTAAGTGTGTAAATTATCCCCAGTTCTGGGTAAGTGTTGCAAAACAATTCTTACTAGCTAATTAGGCACTTATCTAGTTGTAAGTTGATCGTGTAGAAATTACACACTACCTGCCTTTACTTAAAATTTATTTTAATATATCTTTTAACTGCTTAATAATGCATTTATTTGTTAAATCTAATTGATTGAGATGTAAATCCTTATTGAAATGCATTTTTTTAGTGGTGTATGTGAATGAATTGTGCACAATCATTGTTCCATGTTCTGTAAATGTCACGCACCTACCTTACCACATAAGTTGATTATGTACAGCTGGTAAAAATGTAAATGCCTCATCATTGGTTAATTATTTTATGCAAATTACTTTCATCTCATCTGTTCCTTTTTGCTTGGTATGCAGATACTGTCGCATCATGTCGCAGGCAATTTTAACTAATCGGGTTTTATTGAAGTGTCTGGTTTTCTGGGAATTACAGGGACCACCGCTACCCTATTCTGCCTTTGGATCGCTGACTATCGTCTGGCTGCCTTCCCTCGGCTACCCTGAGCCACCGGACTACTACCCTAACCGGCTGGAACCTCTGCGAGCTACACTACCCCACAGGACAGTGACAGCGACCCAATTTCATTTTACGCAATCGGTTCCTGACCATTTGAATGAACCACTCCCCTACTTATTCGAGTTTTAATATTATGTAATTGTTAGTTTTATATAGTTTATATTAAAATTGTATTTGTATTAAACATTAGTTTCCTTTCTTCGTTCTTAAATATTAAGTAATTACTTCATAGGTCTATTTAGAACGCGACTAGCGTGACATTGGCGCCCAACTATAGGTATATATTCAGGACCGATTGCGTAATTTGTATTTTGGCATTTAATAATTTTTCTTTGGTGTTGGCTTATGTACTTACATAGTTTTTAAGGTTGATTTTGTCTTGTTTAGCTACTCAAACTAGTAGTCGCTATTTCCATGTTGTATGTTCACCCACATATCAAATCCTTAGTAGTATCTTTTTTTTTGTTTTTCTAAAATCTGATTACCTACCTACCCTACAGATTAAAAAAAAAAAAAAAAAAAAAAAAAAAAACTATTGATAATCATACTTACTATTAATTTTGAGCAGAAAATTACATTCTTATAGTTATTACTTGCTATATTATTAATATATTCCAGTTATACATCTGAATGTGGCTGAGTGTATTACATTTTGCTTCTTAGGCTTTGTAATCATTAGATATAGTTAAGTATTTTGTTCTAGTACGTAATACCTTGCAACACATACCTCACTTGGTATAATTCACTATGGCGTATCCTATTAAGTACCTTTCACTTCAAAAAGCAGAACTACAGTATGAAGTAGAATTGCGCGGTGGTAGTGGCGAAACTGTGCAAGATCTTAGAAAAGAAATTATAAAATTGTCACAGCTCTTGCCACCTGAGGACGTGCTCGAATCTCATTTAGAGCCTACTGATGACTTGAAGGCGGTGAAAGAATCGCTCCTTAAATCGCAGAATTATTTAAGTAATCTCGATAAACAATTTGACAAGAATTTATTCATTAGGACTGAGACCTTGCTTAACCACATTTACCACCGACTAAATCGTGTCGTGAATTCGAAGGATGTTAATGATACCTATAAAATTTGTAAATCAAGTCTTAGAGATCAATTTAAAACTATAAATTTATTACGTCAAAGTACTCAATCTACATTTACTCCTGAACCATCTACCAGTGCTTTGGATACAACATGGTGAACATACAACATGGAAATAGCGACTACTAGTTTGAGTAGTTAAACAAGACAAAATCAACCTTAAAAACTATGTAAGTACATAAGCCAACACCAAAGAAAAATTATTAAATGCCAAAATACAAATTACGCAATCGGTCCTGAATATATACCTATAGTTGGGCGCCAATGTCACGCTAGTCGCGTTCTAAATAGACCTATGAAGTAATTACTTAATATTTAAGAACGAAGAAAGGAAACTAATGTTTAATACAAATACAATTTTAATATAAACTATATAAAACTAACAATTACATAATATTAAAACTCGAATAAGTAGGGGAGTGGTTCATTCAAATGGTCAGGAACCGATTGCGTAAAATGAAATTGGGTCGCTGTCACTGTCCTATGGGGTAGTGTAGCTCGCAGAGGTTCCAGCCGGTTAGGGTAGTAGTCCGGTGGCTCAGGGTAGCCGAGGGAAGGCAGCCAGACGATAGTCAGCGATCCAAAGGCAGAATAGGGTAGCGGTGGTCCCCAGAACTGGGGATAATTTACACACTTACTTAAACTTAAGTTATTGTATCAACACTATATTTTTTAACAAATTTTAAAACAAACGATAGAAAGACACGAGCTGCTGACCCGTGCGTTCGCCACGCTCCCCGCTCGGTAATACCCGGGCCCTCTCGTAAATTCCATAGGCAGCTCGCCGTACCGGTGCGGCCACGCATCACGAGCGTGATCGCGTGATCCCATTGTAGGTATTGTAGTACTCTCAACAATATATGGATAATTTTGAAGTGCGTTTATAGTAAATTAATTCTATTTAAATATATGTATATAGTAATACATAGGTTTAGTGTAAGTAAAATTAATTATTTAGTTAAGAAATTTAGGATTAATAACGAACCGTTACATACCCCCCTTTTTAGGTTAGGATTTTTCTAGAAAATCCTCGTTAAAGAAAAAATAAAAAAAATAGACTCAAGTTAATTTAAAGTCCTTTACGTGCCAGGCTCCTAAGATATTTCCTGCCATATCTTCCAGATCGTACACAAGTTTCGATCGTTTAGCTAAAATACGACATTTTATAAATTTAGGGGCAAATTTTTTTGAAAATCGATTGTCCTTATCACTTTGATAAAATGTACGTTTCCATACAATGTCACCAACATTAAACTCTATATTTTTACGACGAAGATTGTAAGTAGTAGAATTCCTAGAATGCGCTTTAATTAGTGATAGTTGTACTTTGTCGAATATCTTGCTGAGGTTGCCAAGATTTTCAGCATACTCATCACGGGGTGTAAAAATAATATCGCTACCAATATCGTTGTCAATATAGTGGGAACCACAGCTGATTAGTTCGCGACCATATACCAAAAATGAAGGCGTAAACCCAGTTACTTCATTTACCGCACTATTTAAGGCAAACTGAATTTTCGGTATATGGGTATCCCAGGACCTATGGTCGTTTTCGATAAAAGTAGACACCGCTGTGATTATGGTTTTATTGTATCGTTCGACAGAGTTAACTTGTGGGGTATATAGGGGAGTATAGAAGACATTAGGTACTTTGTAAGAAGTGAATAGATTTTTCATGGTAGAGCTAATAAATTGACGGCCATTGTCCATTAAAACTGTACTTGGAACACCGTGTATTAGAAAAACATTTTCTTCTAATATTTTACAAATTATTTCTGCAGTTGCGCGACGGATTGGAAACAATAGACAATATTTTGAAAAACAGCAGTTTATTACTAACAAGGAAGTATTTTGCTTTCTTGTTATGGGTAGGGGTCCTACTAGATCAATGCTTATCATTTGGAATGGGCGGCAGCAATCTTTTGGTCTGCCCATAGTACCCAAGGTGGTGTGATTAGGGTGTTTGTAAGAAATACAGATTTCACAACCAGTAACAAATTTAGAAACATCTTGATGTAGGCCAGGCCAAAAGTAATTAAGTGATAGGCGTTTGTACGTTTTAAAGACGCCGAAATGACCGGAAATAGTTTCGCAATGATTTTTAGCAATGACATCTTGGCGAAACTCTAGGGGTATTACTTCCTTCCATTCAAATTCTCGAGTGAGGGGATTCAGGGATTTTATGTACCTAAATAGTTTGCCACCAGATATTCTGTAGTTAGGAAATGAATCAGGAGAATTTAAGCAACCATTGTATTTGTTCAAATACCAATGGTCGTTAGTTATATAAGAAGGTTTAGTTAGTATAGTCTGTTGGTCAGTCAAGTCAATAGCATTTATGGGAACACTACGAGATAAACTATCTGGAACAACATTATCAGCACCTTTGCGGTGTTTTATTTCAAAATTGAAGGCTGATAAGCGAACACCCCAGCGGGCTAATCTACCGGTAGGGTTATTAATGTTGAGAAACCATTTGAGGGAAGAGTGATCAGTAAAAACTTTGAATTTAAGGCCGTTCTCTAAGTAGCATCGCCAGTGTTCTATCGCAGTAAGTACCGATAGTGCTTCGCGTTCAGTTGCGCTATAGTTTCGTTCTTGCTTACTTAGAGATTTGCTCATGTACGCAATGACTTTTTCTTCTCCCTCAAGGGTTTGTGTTAGAACAGCACCAATTCCGTGATCACTAGCATCGGTATGGACTTCAAAAGGTTTGGAGTAGTCGGGGCAAGACAATATAGGGGCTGAAGCTAAACATTTTTTTAGAGTTTTGAAGGCCTCGTCGGCTTCTTTAGACCATTTAAAGGGTGGAGCATTTTTTCCTTGAGAAGTTAGTTTATTAAGTGGAGAAGCTAATTGACTGAAATTTGGGATAAAACGACGGTACCAGGAAGCAGTGCCAATGAAACGTCTTACCTCTTTACGACTAGAAGGGGTAGGGTAATTAGATATAGCGTCAACTTTTTCAGGATCAGCATGTAGTCCGTTAACATCCACGATATAACCCAAATATTTGAGTTGATGTCTGAAGAATTTACTTTTTTCAAGATTTATAGTAAGGTTAGCCATTTTTAGTTTTTTAAGGACTTTTGTAAGGAGATATATGTGCTGTTCGTATGTTTCAGAGACGATGATGACGTCATCAATGTACGCAAACACCCTATGCTCAAACTCAGGGCCATAAAACAGAAAGTCGACCAATCTCTGTTGTGTAGCTGGTGCGTTCGTTAACCCGAATGGCATTGATTTGAATTGAAACGTTCCGCGACCGGGAATATAAAAAGCAGTCTTACATCTGTCCTCTTCGCGGATAAGTACCTGCCAAAATGATTTTGACAGATCTATACTACTTAGAAACTTAGCGTCTCGAAGGTTATCAAGTATTTCCGTAAGGTACGGCAAACTGTAGGCATCTTTCTTAGTTACCGAGTTAAGTTTTCGGCTGTCAAGGCAGAGCCGCATTTCTCCGTTCTTTTTCGGTATTAAAAGAACAGGAGATGACCAAGGACTTTCGCATGGCTCGACTACATCATCCTTTAACATATCATCGAGTTGTTCGATCAAAATCCTTTGTTTCTCAGGAGACATTCGATAATACCTCTGACGTATGGGGGCAGCATCCCCAGTATCTATTGGATGTGTAATTAGAGAAGTACGACCTAAACCTTTTTTTTCGTAAGAAATATCATCGAACTTAGAAATAAGATTATCAGCGGTACGCTTTTGATCCTCTGATAGGTTATTATAAGAGAGTACCATAGGTTTATCAACAGTGCTAGTATGTACAGTAGTTGCAGAATCACGTTCTTTTAAGAAACTTACAGCGATTAGATGTTTGGGAAAAAGACCAAAAGTTCGCCAGAAATCAATGCCTAGTATTAATGAATTTTTAACATCTGGTACTACATATGCATCTATATAATGAGTTTCATTTTGGAACTGAATTGGTAGTTTGATAAGACCTATTGAGTTTAATGTTTCACCGCCAGCAGTTACAAAGTGTGTACCACTAGTATCAAGTAGTTGGAATCCCATGGTAAGTAGTTTTTCATGAGACCCATTACCTAAAACTGTAACACAAGAGCCGGTATCTAATAGGCCAGTGAACTTGTCGTCCAGAACCCTGACAGTTACATAAGGCCGGGTTTTTCCCAAATTTGGTTCATTATTATTAACGATTGAATTGATCTTGTTAAATGTAAGGAATTTATTAATAAAAGTCAACCATTCCTTCCACTCTTTCCACCGATCACTCCAATCGTTCTTAATCAGTTTTTTAGAGGTGTATTTTTAATTACAGTAGATTGGCAGTCAGGACAGTTGGGATAGGTGAAGTCTTTTTTTCCACATCTAAAACATATTAAAAATCTTGGTTTTGAACATTTACTAAGTGAGTGGGTGTTTGATCTACATCTGGGACAGTAGGTTGGCCTAGATGAGCCAAAGTGGATGGCGGCAACTTCACTCTCTGGCGACTGGCTGTTATCGATAGAATTTATTAGGTTAGGTTTTTTGTTATTATTATAAGTTCCAGGTGAATTAGAATTGGTATAAGCACTTTGTTTGTAGAAATAATTTTTAGTTTTCTCGTTATTATTTTTATGGGGATTATATTCGTTTTTATGTTTATATGCATATTCAGGAGCAACAGTACTGTTAGTAACTTTGGGTGGTTCTTGGAAATGAGAATACTTAGATGTCACAGCTTCGTAATTACGGCAAACAGCTTTAAGTTGATCAATAGTAGAAATCGGGGGTGATGCAGCTAACGTACTAGCATAACATGGACGAATGTTGTGCGTAAGTATATCTAGTTTGTCATCCTCAGACATAGGTTTGCTTAAACGGGAAAACAAGCCATGCATATTAGATAAGTACACTACGATATTCTCTTGTTCACCTTGAGTGCGAGTACGGATTTCAGCAGTTAATTGATAGTCGTAGTCTTTGCTGCTAAAGTCCTCTTTTAGTAAAGTACACAAATCTGTCCATGATTTTAACTTATCTTTATTACAACGGTACCAGTTTAATGCGTCACCAACAAATATTTCAAAAGCAAGTGATAATATTTTATCGTATGAAATACCCCTGGACTGCACAAACTCATCAACTTTTTGAATAAATGCGTGTACACAATCATGGCCCGAAAATTTAAGTTTATTTATATCAGCCGATAAACCGCGATCACATGAGACGGATATGGTAGGAAAATCCAAAGCACTGGTAGATGGTTCAGGAGTAAATGTAGATTGAGTACTTTGACGTAATAAATTTATAGTTTTAAATTGATCTCTAAGACTTGATTTACAAATTTTATAGGTATCATTAACATCCTTCGAATTCATGATACGATTTAGTCGGTGGTAAATGTGGTTAAGCAAGGTCTCAGTCCTAATGAATAAATTCTTGTCAAATTGTTTATCGAGATTACTTAAATAATTCTGCGATTTAAGGAGCGATTCTTTCACCGCCTTCAAGTCATCAGTAGGCTCTAAATGAGATTCGAGCACGTCCTCAGGTGGCAAGAGCTGTGACAATTTTATAATTTCTTTTCTAAGATCTTGCACAGTTTCGCCACTACCACCGCGCAATTCTACTTCATACTGTAGTTCTGCTTTTTGAAGTGAAAGGTACTTAATAGGATACGCCATAGTGAATTATACCAAGTGAGGTATGTGTTGCAAGGTATTACGTACTAGAACAAAATACTTAACTATATCTAATGATTACAAAGCCTAAGAAGCAAAATGTAATACACTCAGCCACATTCAGATGTATAACTGGAATATATTAATAATATAGCAAGTAATAACTATAAGAATGTAATTTTCTGTTCAAAATTAATAGTAAGTATGATTATCAATAGTTTTTTTTTTTTTTTTTTTTTTTTAAATCTGTAGGGTAGGTAGGTAATCAGATTTTAGAAAAACAAAAAAAAAGATACTACTAAGGATTTGATATGTGGGTGAACATACAACATGGAAATAGCGACTACTAGTTTGAGTAGTTAAACAAGACAAAATCAACCTTAAAAACTATGTAAGTACATAAGCCAACACCAAAGAAAAATTATTAAATGCCAAAATACAAATTACGCAATCGGTCCTGAATATATACCTATAGTTGGGCGCCAATGTCACGCTAGTCGCGTTCTAAATAGACCTATGAAGTAATTACTTAATATTTAAGAACGAAGAAAGGAAAGTAATGTTTAATACAAATACAATTTTAATATAAACTATATAAAACTAACAATTACATAATATTAAAACTCGAATAAGTAGGGGAGTGGTTCATTCAAATGGTCAGGAACCGATTGCGTAAAATGAAATTGGGTCGCTGTCACTGTCCTGTGGGGTAGTGTAGCTCGCAGAGGTTCCAGCCGGTTAGGGTAGTAGTCCGGTGGCTCAGGGTAGCCGAGGGAAGGCAGCCAGACGATAGTCAGCGATCCAAAGGCAGAATAGGGTAGCGGTGGTCCCTGTAATTCCCAGAAAACCAGACACTTCAATAAAACCCGATTAGTTAAAATTGCCTGCGACATGATGCGACAGTATCTGCATACCAAGCAAAAAGGAACAGATGAGATGAAAGTAATTTGCATAAAATAATTAACCAATGATGAGGCATTTACATTTTTACCAGCTGTACATAATCAACTTATGTGGTAAGGTAGGTGCGTGACATTTACAGAACATGGAACAATGATTGTGCACAATTCATTCACATACACCACTAAAAAATGCATTTCAATAAGGATTTACATCTCAATCAATTAGATTTAACAAATAAATGCATTATTAAGCAGTTAAAAGATATATTAAAATAAATTTTAAGTAAAGGCAGGTAGTGTGTAATTTCTACACGATCAACTTACAACTAGATAAGTGCCTAATTAGCTAGTAAGAATTGTTTTGCAACACTTACCCAGAACTGGGGATAATTTACACACTTACTTAAACTTAAGTTATTGTATCAACACTATATTTTTTAACAAATTTTAAAACAAACGATAGAAAGACACGAGCTGCTGACCCGTGCGTTCGCCACGCTCCCCGCTCGGTAATACTCGGGCCCTCTCGTAAATTCCATAGGCAGCTCGCCGTACCGGTGCGGCCACGCATCACGAGCGTGATCGCGTGATCCCATTGTAGGTATTGTAGTACTCTCAACAATATATGGATAATTTTGAAGTGCGTTTATAGTAAATTAATTCTATTTAAATATATGTATATAGTAATACATAGGTTTAGTGTAAGTAAAATTAATTATTTAGTTAAGAAATTTAGGATTAATAACGAACCGTTACATTATGTTATTGAATTTAAGTGAATAGTATTGTGTAATTGTATTATTTATTGTTGTGTTTACCGACTATATATATTTTTGACTGTTTTTATTTATTAATTTTATATTTGTGACTGTGCTGTGTAATTTTTGTGGTATGGATTAAGTTTTCCGAAATAAAGAATATTATTATTATAATCAGAAATGTCCAGTCCTGAACTCGTATATTCTTTTTGGAACACCAAGGCAATCGTGCTCTTTTGTAATTCTTTAGGTCTTTACATTTTCTACTCTGATATGCTGGGCACCGACAGAGATTTATATATAGAAGGAAAAAGGTCCAGCGTCTGATATAATTTGCTTGCGTCTCGTGAAATAGAGCTCCGGAATTTTGATTCTATTTTCAAAGCCGACAAAAGAGCATGCGTCGTGAATGGCTCCACTCATGTACATCGACGACGTTTTATTTATAAATGTTGGTTGTAATTATAACATCGAACAATAATGCATTGCCGACTATAGGCTTCAGTTGGAATTTCTTCCAGTACTTGCAGTAATTAAGTAATTGCAGGAAACAACTATGCATGTATGATTTAACTTGACAAGACTTTAACAAAGGAAAATCTACCACAGCTAAAAGCGCTTTGCAACACCTAACCAAGTTCTTATCTGTTGCTGCCAGATGTATGATATGTTCGTTCAGTGTTGCTTCGTGAATGCCAAGGCTCGCTAAACTCAAACTATATCCAACTGGATATCCCTGCGCGATTTTACCTGCGTATCTCCTTCCTGAACCCTCAGGAATTTCGGTTGAAAATGAAGTCTGTGTTGCCAAAAAACAAACAAAAGAATTCCCATATCTTCTTATTGTCTTGCTAGACCATGTTTCACTTGAGTTTCGATTGTCTAGCGTGAGTTTATGGGAATTATAGGTATTTTTATATTTTTACATCCGACGAATTTCCTGCTTAAAAGTGGCAGTGACCGACTGCCGCCTTTTGCAGAACCATATTGGTAAAGGATTTCGAAAAGTTTGTGATAATGTCATTGACCTGCTCGACTCTATGCATAGGATTTTGTGATCAAAATTTCAACCTTCTCGCATGTCTCCATTTGGACTTGTATTGGTTGGCTCTTGAACAAACTATTTTATCGCTTAATGGACTGATTAAAGATTTTAATATGTATGTAGGACTGCTGTTTGCTAAAGGTAAGTCTTTTTTATTCTTTATTTATTATTGAGAGTTTGGTCTATATACCTAGACCATGCCACTCTCATAGTAACCATAATTTTGAAACGATACCAAAAACTTTTAAAATAAACTTATTTTATGCTGTGTGCTAAGAAATTTAACAAAATGTTTGGATTCCTGTGATAAGGGATGAGCTAAAACCGAATCATATATATCAACTTTATTTTTATTCAGTTCATATTTTTGTAGAAACTCTATCCACTCAACTTCGTTCCGGACACATACCATGGTAATGTGAGGTAATAACGTCTTCAGTAATATTACATTCCGAGTACTTTGGTGAATCGAACTGGTGCATCAAGTAGCTCAAACCGTTCAAGGGAATGTGTCCCGACCGCAGCCTTAACATTAATATGAGCTCATTTCTAGTAAGGCTTCCTTTCTCAAACCACGGCCTTCATGAAAGTGTTGAGCAGATATGCCAAACTCCTTTGTTCACGTTACAATCCTCAAATACTTACGGTAACATTTTAGAATAAACAGGAACACAATTGTATGCTACACCGTTGCTTCTAAACCCATATGAGATGGGAGCCACTGCAAAATTATTTTTCATTTTCATTGTTCCAATTTTAACAAGGATTTTAAGATGCTGTAGGCTACAGTATTCTTAGAAAAGTCGAGGTACCTCCACATAGCCACATGTTGAAGAGTACTTTAAGAGACGGACAACACTACAAAATGTTTGTGATCAATAATCTCTCTATACGAAAATTATAAAATGACGCGGAAACAATTCCACCACACTTAGAGCCGTCAGTAAGAAAATGTTAATGATCATCGTACATTTATCTTTTTTTTGGAAATTTTCTGAGTATATGAGTAATATTACATTTTATTATTTATCCAAATATTTGCTTTAATATTATTTTTGCTCAAAGAGTACAAGCTTACTACAAATCAATCAATCAGACAGCCGAGAAGCGCTTTGGTTCCAGGTTCGAGTCTTGGCTGGGGCATTCATTTGTATGATGAACACATGTTTTGTTCTCGGTTCGTGGTTGTATATACGTTATCCACCGTATATACGAGGGTGGATTGAAAAGTTCGCGGCGTAACATAGAAAGCGTTGTCATATTATTATAAAACTACCCACATATGAAACCTAGACTCTTTGTCAGTCTCTGTGCAATTTTTCTCTGAGATACATGCCTAATAATTTATTTTATTGAACATTAAGTGAGAGTAAGTTTCATTAATTGTTTAAATGGATATTTTAGAGCACCGTGCCGCGATCAAATACCTCCGCCAGAAACACTTAACTCCAAAGCAGATTCATGAAGATATGGTGGCTACTTTGGGAATATCTGCTCCGTCGTATACAATGATAAAAAAGTGGACAGCTGAATTTAAACGTGGACGAGAGAGCATCAAAGATGATCACCGCTCTGGACGGCCTTCTACAGCTACGACTTCGGAAAACATCAAAAAAAATGTGATTTCATCATGGGTGACAGAAGATTGAAGGTATCTGAGATAGCTGAAGCTCTAGGATTTCCATATGAACGTACACAAAACATGATCTTTAACAAGGTGTCTGTAAGATGGGTTCTGCGGCTCCATTCAGTTGAACAAAAACGAACTCGAACACGTTTTCTAGAGTCTGTTTAGAGCTTTTTCAAGCTGATCCAAACGAATTTTTGGCAAGGTTAGTTACTATGGACGAAACATGGGTTCATCACTATACTCCTGAATCCAAACAATGGAAGAGACCCGGCTCTCCGACCCCCAAGAAAGCCAAGGTGTGTTTTTCAGTAAACAGTAAACAAGGTAAAACAGTAAACAGTTTTCTGGGATTCTAAGGGTGTCATCTTGGTTGATTACTTAGAAAGAGGTCAAACTATAAATTCTGCATACTACTGCACACCATTACGTCGTTTACCCGAAGAAATAAAGTCTAAAAGACCAGGATTGTTGACCAAGAAAGTTTTGTTTCATCAGGACAATGCTCGTGTTCAAACATCTGCAGAATCGGTGGCTCAAATAGTGAATTGTGGTTTCGAATTGCTTCCTCATCCCCCTTATTCACCTGACTTGGCACCTTCTGACTTCCACCTATTTACAAAACGAAAAAAACACTTAGGTGGAATGAAATTTTCTACCAATGAGGAGGACAAAGTGGCCGCCGATGCCTTTTTTGAAGACCTTGACGAGACCTTCTATTTAAATGGGATCAAGGCTTTGGAGGACCGCTGGACTAAGTGCTGTGACCTAGGAGGAGAATATGTAGAAAAATAAATATAAAAAATTGCATTATTCTAGTGTTTTCTTATTGAGGCCGTGAACTTTTCAATCCACCCTCGTACGTACGTTGTTTATACGTCCAGGTTGCAACGAGGAGGGTGATGTCATATCTTGGCCTGGTTTAGGTAAAGGAACACTGGTTATGTCCCGCCACTCTTGAGGAACTGTTTGAAAAGTAGGGAATGTTTGGATTAGAGTAATTGGGTTTTAATGTTCTTAAAAGTTCCATAGAGACTGATTTACCCACTGTGCTGAACCCTTTTTGTTTTGTGACCCCTTACCACTTCATTTTTTGCCTGACTTCGTTTTATGTATGCCCACGTACTGTTTTGTTTTGAAAACTCTAATCTCATGAATAACTTATTTTACATAAAAAAATTTAAGTTGTCCGCCACAATAACCTGAAAAAACATTATTGCACATCAACTTAACTTGGTATCATATAATTCATTATTAAACAAAATGATTACAAGTCTTGCTAAGAGAGCGAAAAAACGATAGCTATGGTTACTAATGCATGCATGAAGAATCTTTCGCATGTCTGTTTTGGTAATACGAGAGGTTACGTTTGCATGTATTTGGTCGCATATGAGATCTCTGAGATTGGAAAGCAATCGTATTTATTGTAACCCAGAAGGCTAAATAAGTAATTTCGTGTGGCCCCAAATATAAACAATGCAGGCCTTGCAGGCCATGGAATCGACTCTGCGGGAACAATCAATCGCTGAGGGTAGTTTTAATTTATTCGTCCTCAGGATTCTTATCTTGAACAAGAATAGTAATCATTTTATTATTCTATTTAAAAGTAAATAATGTGCATTTCACATCATTCCAATAACTGCTTCCAAAAGTTTATTTCTTTTGTTGTAAATTTTAATTTAGAATAGGTATTAGTCTAAATTTCCTGTTGACATTTGACATTTTAGATAGCTATTATAATGAAAAACTTATTTATATTATACATTTTTTACGATAAGTTCGATGCAAATATTAAAAATATCTCACACACTAGGCATTATACCGCCTAGGGTGTTACATAACAAAATATATCGCAAATATGCTCTAATGACCTCTTGAAAGGAAGACATGCCGATATATTCGAATTACCAGTAACCCTGTAGGTATTAAATTATATTATATATTTCTATGTTGGCTTGTGCATTAAAAATGGCTACCTCCAGTAGTGTTTGGGTACAGAAACGATTAGACCTCCGGGTTAAATCAAAGGGATGTTCCACGAAAAAGAAATAAAGTCTAACGATGAGAAAAAGAGAGTTGCAGTCGTTTGTGAAGAACACCCGACTGGAAGCATTCCAGCAGCGCTAAGTTGTACTGTCAGATTTTAAATATGAATTTTCTTAACTGTAATAACATGAGAAAAAGTGAGGTTTATTAGTACCTTTGGTTTGTTAAGTAATAAAAACACTTTTGTAAACGTATACAATAACCCTACCTATAAGTGGAAACTTGTAATTGGCCATCAGCTTCAATACGTGTTTTGGACATGTTGTTATGAAAGACTATAAAAAATGTACCTAGTAGTACCTGTAAGTTTCCTAAAAGTCATAAAATAAAACAAATAAATAAAATAAGTTGAATTATTATTTTTATCAGATGTAGAAGAGGAGGATCTATGTTGGATTGTGTGTAAGTGTTTGATAAATGCCATTGTAGACCGAAATTACAGTTTTTAACATTATTAAAACAATTTTTTTTGCGTCCTAGTTTTAAAACCTTTTTTTATCTCGATCTAAATGGCCAAAAAGCTCCCGATGAAGTATCCAAGTATGCCAAGAGCAATATTTCAGCGATAGGATCAGCTGTGGTGGATGTTGTAGCAGTTGTAGCGATTCTGTATTCAAACGCCTTATAGAGGTAAGAATGTGTTGATAAAATAGGCTAGTAGGCTAGTATATAAATAAATAATAGATAGCTAATCGAACCTTCCCCCTTTCTCTACCGGTCAACCAGACGCAGATAGAAGTTTCACCCGTTTGTGGTTAGCGTGCCGAAGAGCCGAACAAAACGGTTCAATAGCTCATTTTTGGTTCGTGTTGCCAAAGAGTGGAACGATTTGCCTGCGTCTGTTTTTCCAGACAAATATAACCCTGGAGCTTTCAAGTGTAGAGTGAATAGGTACCTCTTGGACAGGCGTGTATGATCCTCGTCTTCATCGTCACTTTCCATCAGGTGAGATGGAAGACAAACGCCTGCTAATTATTAATAAAAAAAAAGATAAAGAACAAAGGAAACTCTATTCTTAATTTCACTAATTTTGTAGAAAAGTTAAAAAAAGTATATAAAACATATGAAGAGGAGTCTTATTAGAATAAAAAATAAAATGCAATGTCAATGGTTCCCAAAATATTTTTTAAAATAAATAAAGATATCTATTTTTTAGTGCAGGTGTTTTTGTAAGCTTTTTTGGTCTGAATATTTGCTACGAGGTTAGAAATCGCTGTAAAATTGTTTTT
Source organism: Marasmarcha lunaedactyla (assembly GCA_923062675.1). Taxonomy (NCBI): domain Eukaryota; kingdom Metazoa; phylum Arthropoda; class Insecta; order Lepidoptera; family Pterophoridae; genus Marasmarcha; species Marasmarcha lunaedactyla. The sequence continues at coordinate 5,347,040 of OV281342.1, read as the reverse complement.
TCCATCATGAAGTACCTAATAATAAAATTAAAAGTCAGATATTATACATACAACGACGTCATTAAAAGAGTTTGGTATATTTTTGAATATGAGAACAACATTGTTAGCGTTTTTGGTACGAATTTATGAAAAGCACTATAGATCATTAAAAATCCACCAATCGACATTCCATCATTGATTTATGCCTATTTACTGTTAACATTGCATGCATGCTCCTTATTCTGTTGACTATTTGAATGCCTTGAAACAATTTGATTATGAGATTTATTTAAAAGCAAAATATGGTTCACGCAGTGGGACAAAAAAACCACCTACTTAATGTATAAATACATGAAAATGAAGATAAGCTTCATTTATAATACAATATTAGAACATTATCAAAGTTGTTTGGATCAACCCATTAAGTATACAATATACTTGTACCAGGAGGCCCCATTCTTATATAATTTTGTGACAATGATTTACTTAGGATAGTTATTTACTCTACAAAACCACAATTTAGTATACAGAGAGTGTACGTTTGTGTGTATGCGTGCGTGTGCTAGGTGAGTGAGCAGGGCGAGTGAGTGAAAGTGTGTGTATGTGGGTCGTTTGAAATACATAAAGATATTATTTAGTTTATATACATATTAACGAATTAATTCAATACAATTTTTAATCAACTGTACAAAAAGTATGTTGGAGACAGTATTTGTTTCACTAAAGAATTTTTTTTATTTCTAAATCAATTGCCCTAAACGCATTTTAACGTCACAAGTAATGTTAAATGCCATGTAACACGATGATTTTGAAGCAGACAGCAGTCGGTCCCGTATAAAGAATAGTTTTTGATGCCCTTAGGCTAAATCAAGTACTGTATAATTTAGGCTGAATACAAACTGGGCCCCGGCACCAGGACCCAGACACTGAAATTTACAAACAATAATATTTAATAAATAAATAAATCCCCAGAGAGACACACCAACTGTATGGCCCCAAAGTAAGCAGAGCTTGTGTTATGGATGACCATACAGCGAACTGGGGGGGGACCCCGAATAAATATAAATAGGTATATTAAGACAAATAACCATGACCCGAAAAAAAACATCTATGTTCATCGCACATGAATACCCCGGCCAGGACTCGAACATGGGACCTCCGGTGTCTGAGGCAGGGTTTCTTGACACCGCACTGCAATTAAAATTGTTCGAAAAGACGACCCGAGCTACTAAATGATTGGTAAGTATAGTATGCTAAGACTAGAAATTCTAAACGAAGACTGTTTTTTCTTTCTGTTTATTGGATCTGACCAAAAGCTTAAAAAATGATAATCAAAATCAGTCAAAAATCCAATTAAAAATCATTAAAAATATTTCTACTGAACCCATAGTAAAATAATGATAGGAATTTCTCAACTTGAATGACTTCTCAGTCAGACATAATTAAAACATTGTTATATTTAATTTTGTATCGAGTATTCCTTATTCATTACAGAGCCTGAAGTGGAGTGAACCGGAATGGCTAAGATTTTATTCAGTATTTTAAGCATTTTATCTGTGTTTGTGGTTGTAGAAGAGTCGAAGCCAAAAGAAAAGGAGCTTGCGCGTTGTAATGATTTCAAAACATACATGACAGCGATGGAAAAAGCTATATTTTTCTGCACCAGTTTCAACTACAAGCTGGATAATTCCCTTGCGTATGCAATTTTTTTGGTGAATGGTATGGATACATTTTATATTGAGTTAAGTAATTTTTTCATCAATAACAAATGTTCCGGAGCTGTGTATTTATATATGTATTTCCTATAATGTAAGAAACATGTTATATCTGTTACACTTTTGACACTGACAAGACATCGTGGCTTGTGCGACATTTTATTTACTTCATGGTAAGTTGCATTGCAAGAACAATATTTATTTTTTGTTTTTTTATTTTAAATTTCAATGCAGCGATGCATTAATAAAGAAATAACTTACTTGTTTACTAAAAACTGTCAGTGTCGCTTGTTATTTGTGTGATGAATGTCTGACCCGTCTCACCTATTTTACGTGTATTCATTATATTAACGTGACAATTTATTACTAACGACGACTTTAATTTTAAAATTACCATAGATATGTCAAGATACCTCAAAAGCCTCGGCGACAGGGCAATAGAGACCGGCTTGTCTTTTTTAAATCATGTATTTTTTCAATTTCAGTAAACTTGCAGTGGGCCCTCAAGTTGAAACTGCCTGATTTCGTAGGTGGACGTGTCAAGGAACTAGCAAGGAACGTGGAATGGCTATCTCACTTAATTCCACATCTAAGTAAGTGCATACAGTGATTAAATATTTATAGATAATTTATTATATTTATATAAATTTAAGTCGATGTCGGTATGAGTTCGATTATTAACTTGAAATATCCTTCTCGAATGTTCCATTAGCTTCCCTCAGAACCGCATTAGTGCTGTTACTCACTTATGTTTATTAAAAAATGTTATTATTACATTTAAAGTATTCATAATATTTATAAGTAGTTTACATTTACTGTAAATACAAATGTTTAATTTTCCACATTGAGGATTGCTTGTTCTTGTTGACTTTATATAAAGCGTCGCTCTACCACCAGTTCAGAAAGACCTCCGTGGGCAAAAACTTCACGGGGGTATAACATTTTCAAAATAAATTTACTATGGCTTTATATCTATTCAAATAATTCCTATCTGCATTTGTTAACTCGGCAAGTCTCCCTCCCCACGAACTATCCAAACGACGAACATCCGCGTACGGCACCTGTCCACGGGCTTAAGTCTTGGTTATCCTCGATTTACAATTTGTAAATCAATTTTACAGGCTCTAATGATATTTTATGGGTCCAAATAATACAATTAATTATATTACAAAGCCAAACTATCACACTATCTAAACGAAACTGCCGTTGAAAACAAGATGGATTAAACTTTCCTCATGAGAAAAATTATCTGAACATCTCAGGTCTTTCCACATTTTTTTTTCGGTTTTATTTTGACCATGATGCACAGATTATTATAAAACATGTACTACTAAATCAAGTATGTTTCTAAATAGGTTATTTCGGTTATTTTGTATTATATTTCTCATATTTTTGGCAATCGAAATAAAGCGGTTTATATAATTTTTGTTCAGGCGTTGTAAAGGTAGGACCTGCGTTGTTTTTGCGCAAGCAGTAACCGTGGCAACATTGACAAATACTGTACAACTCGTACATAGTATAGACAGATACATAACAGTATCACCACTTGCAAAATAATACTTTGCTTCTGTGTTTGAAGTTACTCAAACTAAGAATATTTAATTAAAACTTTTAAAAACTTCGAAATTAAAGCACCGCTTCAATATTGTAAAATAGTATAAACCATCTATTCCTCCCTCCAGACTGACAAGATTACTATAAAAATTCGTATATATTTCGGTCCGAAGGATTATTGATATTAATCATATGTAAAAAATAATTACGAAAAATCCAACTGATACAAAAGTAGTTTTTGCTCAATTCGTGAAAGAAGTTTGATAATCTACAAAAACTCCATATTATCTGTATTTACATAGTTATTATAAAATAAAGTTAATCAGACTTTCTACTCCAAGTCTTTTTTTAAGTTGACAGATTGATAACTTACGCAACGAAAGATTCTGGTGGAGCAGGTTACACGTTTATTATTGGTCGTAGACTTTAAATACTATATAAAAAGTGTTACAATAACAATTTCATATTCCTGGTTCAGTAGTACATTACAATATACTAATATAATTCTAATTTATTTCTTTTATTTTACATATTTTAATATTTTTTTACGATACTAGTTGACATTGTAATTAGCATCTAGGTGTATAGAATGCGTAATCGAATAAAACAATAACAAAATCACAGAAAAAAAAAGTTTTCTCCAGAAAATCGAATTCCCTCTGATTGACGGGATTATACCGGAAGGGGTTTATCCTTCAAATATTTTACTTATTTATAATCTGCTTTAGCATACAATTTTTGCTTTACAGTCTCTTTGAATTTGTCGGTAGAAAGACCTGGGATATCCTCAGGAACCCTATTATAAAATCGTATACATTGACCCATGAATGAGTTAGAGACTTTATGAAGTCTACTTTATAGGCTGCCGGTTTATTTCTGCCACTTGTGTGTGTGCGTGTTGTAGTGTGCGTGTCACATTATGCTGAACATAAACATTTTTTTTCAGTGGGTGATCCGTACAACTCCCGTATTGTTTTATCCGAGATGAAGAGTTTCAAAAGCACTAAGCAAACCCGGTTGTTTGACAAAGTACTTGTAAATATAAAGCATTTATATCGGAATTATGGGTTTTATGAAAAAAATGTGTTGAATCTACACGGAGCGTCGCCAAATCCCGAACTTTCAGGTATAATGAACATTTTAAGTAATAATAAGGCTCCAGACAAACAAACCAACGATTTTTATAGCCGGCAAACGAGCAACCAATCACCTGATGGTAAGTGGCATCTGCACCCATAGACGTCATTAATTGTAGATGTTTTATTTATTGACACTAATTAATATAGATAAGATAATCATTTTATTTGCACCAGGCACACAGTACAAAAGAAACTACAAGAAATAGGAAAAGAAACAAAAATAAACAGTAGGTACAAAATAACAAATAAAAATATGCTATAAAAAGTACCTACAAATCTGTCCAATATCATGTATGCCGATGCAAAATGGTGATACCGCAGTGAAACGTTTGCCACCGCTGATTTACAGTGGGGTCTGCGCAGAGACACGTGCAACAAACAATACATTCTTGACGTGATAAAATTAAATACTACTTAATAATATTTCAACAATAAAAACATACACACAAATTGACCATCAATACAAACATAAAAATAAATAAATATAACAGTATCTAACATTTTAAGCTTCATATTAATAATGTATGATTAAAAAATTTAGTAAAACAAGGAAATAAAATTAATTTAACAAGTGTGATTGTGTGAAACGTAATTGTGATAATTATATCGGCTGGTGATGCGTTGCCGGCGTAGGCTTCAGTTGAAACGGCCTTGGTCTGGAACACCACGTAAACCTGATTATACATCTTCAGATGAGATCTTAACAAAGAAAGTCTAGAGCCACTAAACTCTACTATCAGATAAAAACGTCATGAAACGAAAAATAAATTATTCAAAGTTGAATAATGTTAAATAAGTAATTCAAAAATTATCTTCCGCTATTTTACGTTTTTATAGTTTTCTTTAGTGTTACAACCAATGTCTTCTAGGGACACAAAAAAGAACGATTTAAAAAACAACATTAAATAGGAAAAAGTATAGAAAGTTTTAACAGAATTAAAAGGCATATGACAAAATAAATCCATACAGAAGCAATTATCAAACTTTTCTGTTTATTTTAATTTTTTTTTGTTTGGTGTCTAAACCATATATTGTATGGGTTGTAGGAAATCACAATTCTTGATTAACTGAATATCAGTTATAATTGACATTTAATCTCTATAAAATGTGTATGTTTTCGTGTTAAACAAAAATAGACCGAAAAATAAGAGACTCATATTATTTATTTTTATTATATTTTATTTTAAATACTGCGGTTTTAACTCAAATTTCAACTTTAAAATCCATCTCATTCTAAAGTCTTAATCGCCAAATGACGTCATTTATACGGTTGCTTACGAATATGGCTAAACTTCGCTGTGGCTTTGTAAGAAAACTATGAAAAATCGACCAATTTCTTAAAAAAAAATACAGTTGTCCTATTGGCATTATTTAAGAAAGGGCAGTGATATCCAAATACAATTCTCAATATTAAAGAATGTGATTGGAAATTGAAACTTAGTGATTGGTCATTGGCGAATAAGCTTCCCTTTAAATAAATTTCCCATTTATGTCGGTTCCCTAACCGACTTTTATTATCTTCACTGAGTTCGAGGTTAGATTGCGATGTCTTATGAATTAAACAAACTTTTAATTAATTTCAATTTTATTTATAAAGTTTAGAAATGAAAATATTATATTGTAAATAATCCAGTATTCAATTATGTTTATATCGCTAATAATCAATTAAATTACAAAACTGACGTATGCAAACAAAACAAATTACCTAACTTTTCAGCGGCAAGTACTGAGTTAAAAATTCTTGAATTACTACGCTTTTACTAGACACTTCAAAAAAAAAAAACACGAAAAAGGAAGAAATTTTCATTTCACATTCATATAGTGACTTGATTTTTTGCAATTTTCATTTTAATTATTTTGGATGACCACTCTCTTTGCAGTCACAGCACGGAAACCTTTCTTGATAGCTGCCACGGAATGACGAGACGAACAATTTTCACATTTCACAAAAGTCATCCGTCCTTCCTTATACAACAGAGTATCTAGCGATTTGCAACTTCCACATGTCACATACTCCCTCACGTAGCTTCTAAGAATATTTTCAATTTGTTTCTGCACAAAACGCCCTTTCAGAATCATCTGAAAGTTACTGTCTATAGACGCACTTGTGCCCAACTCACTTGAAATATATTCATAAAGATGCCGTGATTGACGATGCAGAGATCTGCAAATGTCATTAAAATTAACGAAGCATGTCTTTTTAGAACCATTGCGGACTAAGTTGGGTGAGGTGACAACCTTTTGTTTTCGTGACACAACACTTTCTTGATTTACACTGGAAATTCTGCAAAGTAGTTCTTCATAAGTGTAGTCGCGATCAGTGAAGCACAGGTCAGTTTGATCTGCGTTTGTTTCATTAGCAAAAAACGTGTCATCAATAATTTTCTTAGAGCTTCTCTTCTTTTTCGCACGAGAAAAGTCAATTTCTGTGTCCCCATCACTTGTAACAATATTTGATGCTTTTTGTGGCGTTTTCCCTAAATAACTTTGCATTTCTATTTTCGTTAAGCATAATTTGAGGTTTTCCAAATCAAAACTTTTAATATTTGGTTCCTTCGTGGATTTTTTATTTGTATGATATTCGTTTTCTGATTCCATGATTCAGTCTTGTATAAAAATAACAATACTAATTTGGAGGTATTTCCCGCCTTACCGCCTAAGGATTACTGCGAGCGATCCTTTTGATTCAGTGTTGCCAATCAGTGCAACAAATTTTACCGCGACTTGACAAAGCAACTTAAATAACAACATACATATAAAAGTAAGCCATAGTAGTTTTAAGTATAATTAGGTAAAATAAATTGAGAAATTTTACTATTTTATATTGTATTATTTGACATCGTTATTAATTTATCATCTTAATTAAGCTACACTATCGCATTCGATTTGACCAGTAATGATAGTTGTAAGATATTATACAATAATTAAATATACAATTCATTGAAATAAGGTAATTAAACCGAATAAATATATTTTTAAATCACCAAATAAACTGGAAAAACCGTTTATTTTTACACAAGGGAACACTTAAGTGACACAAGCGCGGCCATCTTTGGATTTCGTAGCGAAAACGCTCTTTATATTGTGTAATATAAGCGGATGACGCAATTTTAAATTTTCTAATATTTTTTATTTTTTAATCTGTGTATTGTAACAAACTGATGATATAAAATATGTCATGTAAAACTTATAACGAAATATTCAAAGAATTAGATTACTGAATATGTACAAGAGAAAATTGAAAGTCTGTCGCGGTATTGCGTCAGTCGTCAGGTTTGCATAGATCGGGAATATTGTAATAATTTTGTTAAACGAACTGAGTGAATAGAGCAATAATGAGAATAACATTAGTACTTAATGTATAAGAATAGCACAATGATAGAAATAGAAATACTTGACCACGGGCAGAAGAGTATCATTGTTAAAATGTTGTCTGGGGTGGTAGTGCAGTCCTTCCTATTTTGACCGCCATTATAATCACGATTACATGGTTGTTAAAGGGAAGGCACAGCTGATGCAATACTGGAACAGAGGTAACTCCGACTGAAGCCTGCGGCCGGTAACGGATCATTAGTCGATATAATAATCACATTCAATATTGATAAATAAAGCACCTTCGACAAATGATATCCATGGTTGTGGATGCGCCACTTACCAATGTGGGTAAGTTGAAGTTTCTTGCCAGTTCTTCTTCACGAAGGTTTTTTTTCGAACTGGTGGTAGAATCATGTTTTATTTGACGTCAATAAGAACAAGTAATTGTCAATGTTGAGAAATAAATATTTGAATTTGAATTTGAATTTGGTCGCGTGTTCGTTTGCCGGCTGTGAAATAAGTAAAAACACATAATTATCAGACTTAGTTATCTTCTTTGTAAATTTTGTAATTTTGTTGATCTCTCGTCATCAGCTTTCTATTATACTTGGTATACTAAAATCAATAATTTTAAGGTAGATAGTTTATGCTGCCGGGAATTATGTTTTCTTCGACAGTCAATAGTGTTTTAAATTTTTTCGTGACATTGGATATTGATTGATAATGCGTCGCGGCTTTAGATAAAATGCCTGAGTGTTCTTGAAATGTGAAGTAAAAAAATCAGATTCTAATTGACAAGTGAGTTCTTTTCTTGATGTCACCTTTTTATAATTGATTTTGTTAGTACAGATAAAAAAAATCTGTGTTAAATAATTTGACTTGCATTCAACTTCTATATGACGTCATCAAGTGGAGTAACCTTTTTGGTTAAACTGTCATGACAATGTTAAAAATAAAAATCTGTGATTAAAAAACAAGCGTTGCGTGGTTCACTTCAGGAAATATAATAAATTCTTTAATGAGATTTCAAATAGATAACGATTTATTTAGGTACGTCATTCGAATTTCTTTTAACATAGATTTGCAATTAAATATTGTATAGAAATCAGAAATAGAACACCTAATTGATTAAATTAGAGGATATGAAACACAATGCATTTAATTCATTTTAGGTATCGTGTTTCACAGTAACATTTTCTGCATAAGAAGAAATAACGTCACGGCCGAATAATGACCAGGTTCGAGTCCCGAACTGAGTACAAGTTTTGTTTAAATCTATGAATTCAGTTTTCTTGTCACTAAAATCGATGATATGGTTACAATTAACAGATCTTTGTATGTCTTCCCATGCTAATCGATCTAAATGGGTCACCCTGTGTATACCTTAAAACTACTTTACATGCTGAAGGCTGTTCTTTTCTTAAGCGCAACAGAACTGGGAAGTTAAACTAGGCCATTACGGTGGTTAGAATGTAAAAGACTGTATAACGGCTCCAGGCGATCTCTTAACAAACACGCTCGGTGTTGTGCCACTTTTCTTAATTTTGCAGATTTTTGTATTGATCAATTACTGAATAATCCGAAAGAGGGCAGCTTGGAGCCGTGTGACGTCGATCCTGTCTGTAAAGAAGCTTTAATATACGGAGACAATTTCGGATACGGATTGAGTCACAGGTAGGTAATATTTAATTGTTTTTATATATAATTGTAGTATGTAAACTAACTAAAACCATTATTCAATTGCATAATTTAATTTTACACTTAGTGTTTTCGTGCAGAACCATACAAATTTAAATATAATATAATAATTTACAAACAACGCCATCTAGGGATTCGGACCTCAAAGTCGTTAAGTAAAAACTGGCTTCCTTCTTTGCTTGCCATATTTATAATTTAGTAGCTTTGTCATTATAGTTTTTTCAAAATATACATTTCAATGAACATTTAAACAATACTAGTGACACTTGTTATTGTGACTAGTGACTTGGATAAGTTCGAAGGTTTTATCTACTTATGTTATAGTTCTAAAGTAATGATGTCCTATAATTTGAAAATCTGGATCGATTCAGATTGTTAGCGGGATTGAGCTACACGTTCAAGCTTGAACAAGCTTTTTCAATAGTTACAAAAGGAGGCAAATACCTTCCGTTGGCGTTGTAGCACATGAGAAGTTATCCATACAGAGGCCCAGCTCTCTAGAACTATACAACTAGATCTATCACAAAATGTAATCATGATTGTCATGATAGTAGGAGTTCTCTAAATACAATATTACTAGTACTCAGTAATATAATGTATTTATAAAAGTATTTTTTTAATTGAACAAATTGTTAAGAAATGTTTATTTATTGATTTTCTTAAAGTTTTTAATATTTCGCTTTATTGTCTTATGTTATGTCTTAACAGTAGATTAATTAAGTTGATTTAAATATTTTATCGGAAACAAATCACATGGCTTTTTAAATGTTAAATTTGCAATTTTTTTTAATATGCCATTCCAACATTTTGAATATTTGGATCATATTTGAAATATTCTTGATAATTTGTTTCCATTAAGTCCACAAAATTAACAATCCATCCAGCTATACAGGGTGTAATCGTTAAGAGTTACCAGGCCATTATTTCGTAACTATTACAGTTATCAAAAAACTTTAAACTGATATCGAAAGGACTTTACCTAACAAATAAAATGACGTCAATAACTTTTTTTAAATCAAACGACAAGTATCCAAAATTCTGACATGAAACACTCCCATACATTTAGTATGAGATTAGAAGAAATGTTTTCGTTTCATTATTGTAAGTGGTCTAGTACTCATTTGACATTTATCATATGGTATGATTACTTATAATAATAATGATTTTCAAGTAGATACACGTTTACTGACTTACCACTTGAAATTAGTAATGAACCTTGTTTCAATATCGCAATAATTTGAACTGGCTGAAAAGCAAGACACTACAAAAAAAAAACCTTTATCGCGCGTTTTCATTCTCGCCAATTTATTGTGTTTTTTTGCGTTAATAATCGTGATTGTTTCATTTATTGATAGAAAAATGGCATATTCCAATAGAGAGGAGAGTGATATGTTTAAAATGTACTACAAATATGATTGTATCAGAAGAGCGGCCATTATTGCCTACAGAAGAGAGTACCCAGATAGAGAAGTTCCTTCTGGTATTTTCTTACGTAAGCTGGATATATAATGGACCCTTTAATAGAACAAAAGGGTTTGAGAAGAAGAGTTTCGGAATTTTATAAAGATTTAGATAACAATATTATTAACTTACGTAGTAGATAATCCACGACAATTGACGCGTTCAGTGGCACGATTATTCTCGGTGTCCCATAATTATGTACATCACAAAAAACTTGCATTTTTTGTCAGTTGACCAATCCTCGCCTGATTACTGAAGTAAGAGCTCAGGTGTGATTCTCAATTATTATTAATGTATGGTGTGGTATTCTTGGAGATTGGATCATTGGGCCATATTTTGACAGTGGAACCTTTACTGGACAAAGATATTTCTCATTTGTACAAATCGATATGCTTAGTCTCTTAGAACAAATTCCAGATGATGAAAGAAGGTCGATAACTTTTCAAGAAGATAGAGCACCTGCACGTAATATAAATGTTGTAATTAATTTCTTACGAAACAATTTTGATGGTTTAGTATCCATTAACAGTGCCATCCCTTGGCCTGCCGGATCCCAGCATCTCACGCCTTGTGATTTCTTCCTTTGGAGATTTATCTATTATAAGACAACGTGTACGCTCAGAGAATGCGCAGTCTAGACGAGGTACATAATCGTGTAAGTCGTGCAATTGCTTTAACTACTCCGCAAATGTTAAGGAAAGTTCATTTAGAAGCTGTAAATAGAGCTCGCCACTGTATCTCACAACAAGGACGTCACTTCGAACATCTGCTTTGAATGCGAAATTTCGTACTTACTTAAAAATAAATATTATTCAATTAAAATACATTTTTATAACTTGTTAGGTTTATAAACAGTTTTCTTTAATATCAGTGCTTAGCTAAAATAACCTTTTGAAAAAATGGAAACTAAATCCTTTCTACTAATCTCATACTATGTATGGGAGTGTTTATTGTCAAAATTTTGGATACTTGTCGTTTGATTTATAAAAAAGTTATTGATGTCATTTGACTCATTAGGTAACGTACTATTGATATCAGCTTAAAGTTTTTTAATATCTGTAATAGTTACGGAATAATCGCCTGGTCACACTTAACAAATACACCCTGTATACAGCTGCCAGGTGTCCCAAAATTCAACGTCAGGCCGAAACGGGATGATAGAATAGATGGTACCATCATCAGAAAAATCAGAAAAAACCCATCCCATGTTCTTTAGAAAGTATGGACGTTAAACAAAAAAAAGCAGAATTTCTCAATTTTTTAACCATTTTATGGTTATTGTGGTTAATGTTGGTTATTTTTGTCCATTTTAAGCATGTCACCATAGCCCTAAATAACATATCTTTAATCACAATAAAAATAATAACACAATTGCCCCAATTTTTTTTAGAAATAACACTTTTTGCCGAAGTATGAATTCAACATTTTCAAAATATCTCGATTTTGACAGAACCTCCTAAAAAAATGTACTCGAGTGCCTTGGCTAGTGCCATCAAAAGTTGGCACTTTTAATCAGAATTCCAAATGATTACCACTTTGTGCTAATACTAAAAAAATATGGGTAAGAAATAAAAAATAAACTTGAAGTAATCCGATTGTATGCGAATCCCGTTCACTTAGCTAAAATGTTTTTAATTCGCACATACTTTTTGGTGGTCCTTTATTCTACGGCAGAATGATGAAAGAGATTCTGATGTATTGTGGAGATAGTGGAGCAATATTGGCAATATTGCCAAGAGTGAGCAAAACAGATAGTGATACCACTCAGTGAGACGGAGAGCGCCATTTACACTAGTGTGAATGAAACAAATAGTGACGCCACTCTAAGTAAATGGTAGTAGCTACCAGTCACGCTTCAGTTAGTACGTTTCGCTCATTCATTGTGATTAAAGATATGTATTTAGGGTTACGGTGACATGTTTTAAATGGACAAAAATAACCAACATTAACCACCACAACCAAAAAATGGTTAAAAACTTGAGAAATCAGCTTTATTTGTTTAATGCCAAGTTGTCGAGCTTATTGGAATATAATATTGAACCTACCCCAGTTAAACTTTGACTAAAGTAAAATAGCGGAAGGTAGATCACGTTCTTAGATTACCTACATTACTAAATAAAGGCTCTGGTACTACCACAGATACATTTTCACACACAAACTCAATTATTTATATTGCTCCCCGACATAAAAGAAATTGAACGCAGCAAAACCTGGACTTGCGAACAGCATCAAACATTTTGTGTCCGTATTTATTATTGTTTCGGTTAACTTAATGACCCAACCATTTGAAAAGTACAATCAGGCGATCAGGAACAGGACTATTGTGGTCCGTGCGCCAAGAGCTTGTCAACTATCTTCCGTTATTTTACTTCAATCAAAATATTATTTTACTTTAGGCTATTTTTAATACGAGAAATTAGAACAGCTTCTTTTTTTATGAACATAGGTAATATTTATTCATAATTATATTATCTAAAACTAAAATTGTTAGAACTCCCAAAATTACTCCCTATACTGCAAAGCTGGAACTCCACTGGTCGTAGTTCTTAATGCAAAAACAACGCTATAACTTTATAACTTTTGCTCTTCGAGTATAGTCCGAAAGATAGTGGTTATTAAGTAAAAACGAAACTTCACTGATTATAACTTTTATTTCGCACAATAATTGCTTATACACCTTAGCACTTACAGCGCCGTAAATTCAATGCCCCAACCGGCCATTTTTCAACCCATGCCCCGTCAAGAGTTCCCGCGCAAAATCCTCGATTTTTACTGGTGTAAACTCCAACAAATCAGAGTCGGCCGCCCCGTGATTGGCTTAACCTGACCAATCACTGAGCAGCGGACCCGGAAGTGTTGCCAATGTTGCAACTGCATAACCTCGCCAAATCCTCGGTAGAAATAAACGAATTCCAATAATAAATATGCATACTTCCACCAAGTTTCCGGCTAAGTCATACAAACCCAACAATCGACCATCCTGACATCGTGTGCGTCCCTGCACACGACACCAGGTGGTCACCCCAACAATCGGCATGTATATGTATATATGGCTATGGCCAGTTGCGCAATCATTACAAATAGATAATTATACTTTTAAAATATCCTTGGAACAATATCAAACAACAATATTGTAATTATACACATCAAGAAACAGGTGAAATACCTAATTTTATCAAATTAAATAAGACAAGTTTTACGATTTCATTAAGCGACTTTTTAACAATTTTATGTAAAATTCAAACAGTGATCATGCCGTTAAACAACACAATATAGATACCAACTTACATATAACCTAACATATCATGATTTGTATACTAGATATATACAGCAAGCGTGGGTTTATAAATTATGTTCTATTATTTCCTAACTTTACATTTTATTACACCATTGACCTCAGAAAAGAAAGAAAATACTAATACAAACAAATGTACAATACCTACTTATGATCGAAGTCACATATGATTATCGATAAATTACATTTATATTGCTTTAATAAATCTTTAAACCATGGTACCGAACGAACGATTATCGGAGAACAGGCAATAGATTTTATCCCTGCACGATCGATAAAGAGGGAAAACAATCGACATGTACGTAGTGCAATTTGAGTGCCGAACGATCGATTATCGAACACTCAACTGCTAATCGAAAAGTATGGGTACCGAACGATCGATTATCGGAAACCCAATCGACTGAAAGACACCTCGAACGATCGATTATCAAGGTGTCAACTGAAGTCTACAAGACGATCGATTACTTGAGACGACAGTGCTTCGGCATTTGTATCAAGTCACGAATCGATCGATCCTCGTGCTTGATCTGTAACAAGAACAAAAAAAACATTCTGTAGCAACTAGTTTTTAAATATGCTGACGTACAGCGCGAATTACATCGAAACAATAGTAAATGAAATAATTTAACTTAAATCTTAAACTCAATCATTATCACTATTATCAGTATCATCACAATTAACATTCAGGGCAGAAACGTGTATCCAAGGTCTCATTCGATCAGAAGCAACTGTTGTGGGTCGCTTATTCTGCGTGCTCACCATACCTGGCACGGGAGCGACCTTATATCTGTCCTTGCCTAAGACTTTCGCGACGCGATATGGACCTATATACGATGGCATAAGCTTTTTGCTCTGCCCGTCGTTGTTAAAATACGTCTTGGTTATCTTTACGAGGTCTCCCTCACTGTAAACACATGCTGGTTTTCTACCTGCGTCATAGTATTTCTTTTGTTTAATCTGTTCACAGTCTATTCTATCTTTGACCTCCTGCTGCAGTGTAGAAACGTCACATTCTCTGCGAGTCTCTGCAACGATTTCGTTGAGAATGGGATTCTTTTCACTGCTCATACTGGTACCGAATAACACCTCGGATGGCGACTTACCGGTAGTTCTCTGAACGGTGTTGTTCAGACCCCACTGAATGGTTCCCACCTGACTGTCCCAATCTCTCTCCCCGTATTTTATGCTTACTGTTTTTAAAGAATCCAGGATCGTTCGGTTATACCGTTCCACTTGACCATTCGATCTTGGACTGGAGACGGCATTTAAGATGTGCTTGATTCCCTTATCAAGGCAGTACCGCTTGAATACATGAGCTGTAAAGCAACTACCTCTATCACTAATAAGGCGGTCTGGAGTTCGGAACGTACAAAATATATCATCGAGTGCTCTGATTGTATTCTGGCTGTTAGTGTTTCGTACGGGTTTAGCAAAGCAGAATTTGGTAAATCCGTCCACTACCACCAGCAAATGAGTATAACCTCTTTTTGATTTGACGAAGGGTCCAAGATGGTCAGCATGCAATGTATGAAACGGCACTCCAATCTTATCTATTGGGTGTAAAAGACCCTCGCGAGCATTCGTATTGTTTTTGGCATAAGCACATTGAATACAAGAGTTAACATATTTATTTACGAATTTTTTCATTTTTGCGAACCAGTAGTGTTTTTTTATCCTCTCGAGAGTCTTTTCCACCCCAAGGTGCCCAATATCGTCGTGGTTCATGCGACACAGCTGCCATCTTGCACCCTTCGGAACCACCCAGCGAAATTCATTCTTATCTTCACTAACGTAACGGAATAACTTATTATCCCTAACTACGTAGTTCTCCTTAATATAGTCTAGTTCTTTTTCATCTAGATTTTTGTCTAGAATGTTGCGGATCCTACCTAGTTCAGTATCGCCCAGCTGCAAAGTGTGTAACCAGTCCTCATCAGAGATAGACATTACTGTTGGAAATTGCTCTACAAATGTATCGTCACTCACACGTACAGGGTTCCGAGATAACGCGTCGACGTGGCTCATTTTGGAGCCGGCCCTATATTCTACAGTGCACCGAAATTCCTGAAGCAACAGCCACCAGCGTGCTATTCTTGGGATAAGATCTCTCTTAGAAAACGTAGAGCGAAGTGCACTGCAATCCGTTACGATTTTAAAATCTTTCCCTAATAAGTATACTCTAAACTTTCGTAGCGAGCACACTACTGCTAATGTTTCAAGCTCGTACGAGTGAAAGTTTTTCTCCTCCGGAGAGGTCTGCCTACTATAATAAGCTACAGGACGGAAAGCTTCGTCCTTCTGCAGACGCTGAAGGAGCATACCACCAATACCAGTCTTGCTGGCGTCCGTGTGCAGCTCCGTCTCGGCGGATGGGTCATATATTGTAAGAGTTGGCCTGCTGATGAGTCGAGTCTTGAGACTCTCGAAAGCCTGTTCTTGACCACTTCCCCACTCCCAAGCTGCATCTTTCTTTAATAACTTACTAAGTGGGAAAGCAATCTGGGCGAAATCTTTTGTGAACTTCCTAAAATAGCCAGCCAGGCCTAAAAACTGTCGCACATTATGCACATTTTCCGGCCGTGGGAAATTCTTGACGCTCAGAATCTTTCTCTCGCCTGGTCTTATTCCAGATACGCTTATTTCATATCCCAGGTAGTCAATTTTATCTCGAAGAAAATCGCATTTTGATAAGTTTAACGTAAGGTTAGCCTTTTCAATTATCTGCAATACTTCTTCTAGCCTATCCAAACACTCTGCAGCGTCTTTACCAAATATTAACACGTCATCTATATATGCCGTCGCTTTGCTATAGCGAGCAGACCCCAAGATGGAATTCATCATTCGCTGAAAGACAGCAGGTGCGTTCGCCAAACCGAATGGCATACGATTAAATTCGTACTGGCCATCCGGGGTGACGAACGATGTGAGGTGTCTGCTCTGCTCTGCGATAGGGACCTGGTAATAGCCTGATGCCAAATCAAGTGAGATAAAACAGGCTTGGCCCGCCAAGCGGGCTATCTCATCTTCAATGATAGGCATAGGATATCGTTCCTTTACCGTTATCGAATTTAACATCCGGTAGTCGACGCACATCCTCAAACTATCGTCTTTCTTCCGAACAAGCAAAATCGGGCTAGCATATTCAGAAGCCGACTCTCTCACTATACCCGCAATTGCCATCTCAGAGACCATAGCACGTACCTTCTCACGCTCGTGATGGGACAACCGATAGGGGCGATAAACTACAGGTTTCGCGCTATTCAATTCAATATTCATTTCCGCTACATTTGTACACCCTAGTTCTTTAAGTGATGAAGCAAAACAATGCTTGAATCGTTCTAGCAACTGGTATAAACGCTGCTTAATATTTTCAGAGACATTTTCATTTACACGGACTTGTCTGGGATCATAGTGATTACTGGCTATCGTAGAAACTGCGGGAGTTTCTACTTCTACCTTGTTGACGAATTCAACCTTTTCTGCTCGACACAACGTTGATCCTTCTGGAAACCAGCAAGTCCCTGAGCAAGGTATTATTGTCAAATTAGCTCGGCCACTCCTACTCTCATATAGCCCCCCTTCCACGAAATACTGCTTATTGGGTTTTCCTGCTAAACCACCCTTTATGAGAATAAAACCACTGATGTCAGAGTCTATTATAGTCCTTATGGAAGCTGCGCCAAAAATTTCTACCGAATTGAGTACCTTGACCTTGAACAAAGAGCAACTATGTGTTTCGAAATCCGAATGAGGCATCTCCCGGCTAATCTCCATGAACTGCAGACTCCTTGAATCCTTGTAGACAATTATATGTGGTTGTTCGGTGAACGACTGCCCTATCAAGATTGGCTTCTCAAGTAAATCATCACGAACTACCTTGCATTTTAGCTGAGCCTCTACTCCGTCGATACCTATAGTAATCGAAACTGCGCCTAGCGACTGCACAATATCATTGCCAAAACCCTTCATACTAGATGGAATGTTATCGTGCGGCAATCCTAGTTCATGAGCAATCGATTCTCGTAAAAGTGTGACGTCACTGCCAAAGTCAACAAATGCTTCGAATGACAGGCCATTTATTTCAACATTTTTAATAAACTTTGACTTTGGATCACTGGTACAGCTTTGAAAGTTGCACGAGTCAATTAGCATTGTTCGTTGTATATTGTTGACTTTGGTAACATTATCTTTGCTTGTACGAGGACAATTGTCCTTCGTATGACCGATTCTGTTACATTGCGTACATTTTAAAATCGGTTTAGGACAATATATAAAACTGTGACCCTTCTCTTTGCAGTTATAACAGCCAGTGGGCTGCAGTCTACTACCCGCAGGCTTCTGATTAGCATCGGCATTTCTGTAACTACTTTGATTGTTTCTTAATTGATTTCGATCTATTGACTGGTAAGAATCTTTGCTACTCATCAGAAATTGTAAAAGTTGATCAGGGTGTGAGCAACGCAACGCCAGAGCACTAGATCTAAGATTCCTATCCCCGATCCCATGGATTATGCAATCTGCTGCCCGTTTTCCTTCTATATCGCACTGGTTGAGCAAAGCTAGTTTTTCGTAGAAATAGACTTCGATAGGTTCATTAACTTTGCTTTTTCTTTTAAGCATTTCTTCCAGGATCTGGCCATAATTCTGTTCGAAAGGGAAAGCACTCAACAACTTTGTTTGCCATTCCGACCAACTAAACATAACAGAATTTAATCCTTCGTACCAGGTTTTGGCCAGACCCTGAAGCTTTTGCATGGCAAAATGGGTAGTTGTTTTGTCATCCCATCCATATACAGAAGCGCACTCATTTACTTTTCGCAACCATATATCTATCCGTTGATTTTTCGCGCTTGGATCAAAATTCGGTACTATGTTCATGTGATCCACCTTCTGAATTGACCGTGCGTCTCGTGTAGATGAATGGGACGTCAAACTATCTTTTAAACACTTAAAAATATCTACAAAATCTTTTCTAGAAATAGAGGGACTACGTGACCTTTTGCTATCCCGTGCGTAGTCTCGTGGTTCCACACAATGATGACTGTCATCCCGTGGCTGGCTGGTGATGTCGGCGAGTGGTGACGTTGCACGGCGACGGCCGCCCTCGGCCTCGAGAAGTCGCCTGCGTTCTCGCAGCAACTCCATCTCCAGTATCTTGACACGTTCGAGACTGGGTGCGCCTCGATTCGACCCACTTGACTTTCGGCTTCGACGGCGTTCGTGTTCTCGCGACAAACTGCGGCCGCTGTTGCCAACCCGGCTTCTGCTCCGTTCTCTTGACCTGCGGTGTGGAGTCTCGAGCCGATGCCGATCAGGGTCGTGACTTCGACGACCTTTAGACCCAGTCATCACCTCGGAAAGAAAACAAATATTAATTAACAAAAGCTTTAAAACAATTACAAACTACCTAATACCTCAATAAATCTCTAGGGGAAAAGGGCACATGGATAAAGGTTTCATATAAAAAATCACTCAAACTAAGCTTTTAAAGGAAGAATCATCTAATAAAAGCACGTGGTATGTAATGTTAAAATAAAATAAAAGACGCTTAATTATTTAAGTTCATTTATCTCGAAAACGGTGCGTCGTAGCTCAAAAATGCCAAATTTTCACCCCCTTCAATCTAGCCCTGCTATAATTGGATAACGAACGAACCGTACACAAGAGTGGACTAAAGTAGTCCACTAGTAGACAAATTTCCGACGGCTTTAAAATAATTACATGTTCTTTAAAAGTAAAATCTTAATACACTCGGTATGGACAACAGATAAAATCAAATAGGAAACCACGTGCGTGGGCATGTACTTACGGAATCTGATCCCACTTCTGAAGTGTTAGAACTCCCAAAATTACTCCCTATACTGCAAAGCTGGAACTCCACTGGTCGTAGTTCTTAATGCAAAAACAACGCTATAACTTTATAACTTTTGCTCTTCGAGTATAGTCCGAAAGATAGTGGTTATTAAGTAAAAACGAAACTTCACTGATTATAACTTTTATTTCGCACAATAATTGCTTATACACCTTAGCACTTACAGCGCCGTAAATTCAATGCCCCAACCGGCCATTTTTCAACCCATGCCCCGTCAAGAGTTCCCGCGCAAAATCCTCGATTTTTACTGGTGTAAACTCCAACAAATCAGAGTCGGCCGCCCCGTGATTGGCTTAACCTGACCAATCACTGAGCAGCGGACCCGGAAGTGTTGCCAATGTTGCAACTGCATAACCTCGCCAAATCCTCGGTAGAAATAAACGAATTCCAATAATAAATATGCATACTTCCACCAAGTTTCCGGCTAAGTCATACAAACCCAACAAAATATGTATTTCTAGATCGTTGTATAACCGCCGTAAATTCTGTTACTATATACAGGGTGGAACTTTTATCTCGAAGGAAGGTCTCGAAATATTGGAGATTTTTACTCTTAACCAAGTTCTACTATAATGAATAGTTCCTTTATTTTAAAGAGAAGTCAAACTGCAAATAAGGTTATTTGAAAAACAAAGACACCATTCAATAATGTCTATTACAAGGATCCAATCTCTCTTACATTCCTCATGTTTTATAAGAGTAAAACTTGTATTTAACGTACTTTCCCTCCAGGTAGCATTGCAAAACTCCTCGCACTATGTTGTCTGTTCTGGCAAATTAAAATGACTAATTATTGTTTTAGGTTGTTCTTGTTAATGATGATGCACCAAACAAGATTATGCTTTGCATTTACGGAAACTCAAGATAGGGAGTTGATGCGGCGTCTCTGTTCTTATATGTACCACGAAGCTAAGTACATCATGAAAAACAAAGGTTCTTTGGTGGAACTTGTCTTGGAAATGAGTAAGTTATGTATATTATTTTTATTACAAAGAGTAATCTGTTGTCACAGTTTCTCTGAAAAATTAACCCTAATGTACACTTGGCGTATGCCCGTGTGCATTAGTATACCGTCAGATGCTAAGAAAATAAATTTAAATTCTTTATTTTAAGTCACAAAACCCTATAAGTTATATATGTTTAGTTGCTTCGTCGGCCTTGTCGTTCAACAACAACTGCCGAACTGAATATGCTGGCCCGAATAGGTTACAGCTGGTGGAGGTATTTGTAAGGAAGGGGGTTTTAGCCGGTAAGAATCCGGCATACCCTTTTAGCTCCCCCGGGCAGGATCCATGAGGATTTCCCCTCGACATAAAAAAGGTATTTGTTAGGGAAACTCATAATAATTACTTCATAAAGCATAACTTCTGCATAGTCTGTATATAAAGAGGGAAGATTCTTTTGTTTGTGTGTCAGTTTGTTTGTGTGTTTATATGTAGTCGAAAAATTTATTTTAAAAATTACTCTCTCATTAGAAATAGGTATATTTTATCTCGAAGTACCTACGGAATCAGAAGTTATGCGGCCAAAACCAGGCTGGTAACTCCAGAGTAATATAAACATCTCATTTTAGCCACATCCTGCGCTCAGTTGGGATTTAAATCTTTTATAAACCGGAAATGGATGTTGACAGCCCTCGAAATGCAGTCTCCAATCACTGGCTGTTTTATAAATAACAAAAAGAATACCACAGGAACCGTGAACAGCACCTGCGACAGACATTTTACGGCGGTGGGCTTAACTAGTTTGGCCAATTATATAAGATATCTCCTGGAAAAATGTTTTGCTAATAACTAAAACTACCAAATATATTTAATATATAAAATTTGTTATACTTTTGTTGCAAGTAAAATATTGTTCAAATATATGTAAATAGCCTGTTTTATTTATTATTACCTTTTATCCCCAACTTCGGTTTCAGCGTTAGAATGAACTCAGATAGTAAATAATATCTGAGCGGAGCGGAAACAAATATTTTTGATTTTCACTAAGAAATTGTTTTCCAGAAAGGTGTACCACTAGTAGCGAGGCATAAAGGTTAATTGAATTACGTTATTACTTCAAACTTAGCTTTGTAGGTGCAGTTTTTATTTTATATCAATCTCATTATTGAGTTAGGCTCCAATTTTTTTGACGTAAAATCAGTAGTTTATACTTATTGGCAATAACAGTATTATATACTTATAGAAAAACGTGTCATTGTTGTTGGTCAGATTTTTACTGGCACCGATTTATGTACGCTAGTCCGTTCGCTACCTTAGTAGAAAGTCTTTTATTACATCCAGATAATAAAACCTTTGTCTCACCCAACATAGAATGTGATTTTTTTTACCGCTAGCAACTGTCTCGACACAGGAGTCACACACAGCTGCTTTAAATGAAAATTAAATAAGTTAAAAAAAATGTAATTACTCGATTCAGCTTCAGGCTTATTACAGGTGTTTTTGGATGACCAATTGTATACCAATCATGAAGAACTATAAAAATGTAGAGACCTTTTTATAAATTTAAAAAAAAGATTAAGTTATTCGACTTCTTAAAATACAAGTTACCCTGGTGAGTGAAGCTTGTGTTAAGGACCATAAAAGGAACTGGTGTAGGGGCCTAAAATAAAACATATATGTAAATAACTAGAATACCCATGACTTTTTGATTCACGAATAGATATGGGAAGCACTCAGAGAATAAGGTATTAAACATCATTACATTCGTCTTTTAAAAAAATATATAAAGTCACAGTACTGCGAGCATACAACAAGAAAAAAAGGTGAACCTTTCAAAATAGGGCTAAGGGTCCCTTTATATCCAAAAATAATCTCGGCAATTCTTGAATAAATTTTCAGAGCTATCAATTGGAAAAGGCTTGGGATTAATATAGAAGGTGCCTTACTAAAACACTTAAGGTTCGCGGATGATATTGTGTCATTCGTTAAAACATCTGAAGATCTAAAAATAATGCTAAGTGAACTGGCAACAGAAAGCGAAAAGGCAGGGTTGAAAAGAACCCGGAGAAAACAAGAGTAATGACAATCTAAATCGATTATACAGATGAATATACATACTTGGGTCAGCTTATAACACAAAAGGATCTGGTTCATAACGATTTAGAGAGGTGAATAATATATAGTTTGAAGAGATACTGGAGCTTGAGAGAAGTGTTGAAAGATAGAAAACTAAATATAAACATAAAACGTAAAGTTTTAACACCTGCATACTTCCTGTTCTCAACGACATTCTCTAGATGTTACCTTAATTACGGCAGCCAAATGTGGGCTTTAACGCAGAATGTGACAAACAGTCTAGCAACTTGCCAGCACGCAATGGAAAGGAGTATGCTGATGTGAAAAAATTCAGAAAGAATTTCAGAAAGAAAACATTTTCATCAGATACTAGACAAAGATCCAAGACATAACATGCATAATCAGGAGACTCAAAAGGCAATGAGCAGGACATATGATAAGACGACAAGACAAATAGATTAAAATTGTCACAGGATGTTACCTCAGAGAAGGAAAAAGGAACAGAGGTATGCCACAAAAAATATGGGACGATGATATCAAACAGTAGGTAACGTGGAACCGAGTGGCTCAAGGAAGGCGCGAATGGAAAAGGTTGGAGGAGGTTCGTGCCAACTGGCAAACAGATCTACATGCATCAAGCAAGAAACAAATAATGGAACTTCGACTCTCCATGTATTACTAAATTGTTGATATAAATAAAGGCTTTATTATTATTATTAAAGTTTCATGCGGTTTTACACTTGTTGTTTTTGACCGTCTTATTATTATAGTTATTCCTGGATAACATAACCTTCTAATATTAAAAATTATTTAAAATCATTTCAGAGTCAAATATTTATTAATCACGTATAGACAAGCAAATACTCTCTCTTAATGAAACTTTTATCACTTGCCTACCCGTTTTCGAGCCTGAGATCTCCGGTGTTGGATGCAGTTTCTTGATGGAGCTCGGGTTAGTACACACGACAGCCTTAATAAACCCACTGAAGGGATATCAACCTAATTCCAACTGAAGCCTTTAGTAGGCAGACAGAAAAAATTTACGAAAATCGAGTCCTTCTATAAAATTTGCATCTGACCCGTAGTATTTGTATGCAGTCGATATTTATTTTGGGAATAGTGATCTAAACCCATGTGCCATTTCCCCAACGGTAAAAAAGTCACCCGTATTTATTTAAGGTAAATAACAAACAGGTAAATAACTAGACATAAACTTACTAATACATTAAAACACACAAACAGTTTAAGGCTGCAACTAATTATTAAATAAAAAAAATAAAGTGTATTAAGATGTGAGACCGGACGCAAGATTTTTGAAAATATCAATATCAGATCCTTTTGGCAATTTATCGCCGCTCTTTGTCACTTACGATCAAGTGATGAGAAATGAACTAAATTAGTTTTAAAGTCTTTGTTACACACAATGTTTGTTAAGAAAGGAGACTTCAGCTAGGAGTAATGTACAATCTAGATAGCCGTAGGCAAGTTTAAATAAGAATTAAATTTCTTCTAGTTTCTAGACTTTGATCTTTGAAAAAAGCTAAACGTTGCTTGTAAGAAGTTCTTTAGCCTTATAACTCTGAAACGATATACTAACCGGTGTCAATATATTGCCTTCGATTGAGAATATCCATGTACATGTGACTTGTCGAGCTAACAGATGTAGATAAGAATAATTTTGTATGGAAACTCTGTTAATTTATTTTGAAAAAATGTACACGTAAAGTTTATTGCCAGTTCTTCTTCACGAAGGTTTTTCCGAGCTGGTAGTAGAGTCATGTTTAATTTGATGTTGAATAAGAACAAGTGATTGTCAATGTTGAGAAATAAATGTCTCATTTCATGAATGCCTCTTTCCATCAGGTGGATAGTTTTCACCATGATAGCCTTCATAATCCCACTGCAGGGATATTGAGCCCATAACAATGGTAGTGTTAGGCAATTTATAGGTCATCACGCATGCTTACTGCGGTTTGGTGGACTTTACACAAAGCTTCGAGATACCTTCTTAGGAATATGGGTTTACTTTACTATCTTTCCTTCAATGTCAGAGCAGTCGGCTCTAAGTGTTTAGTTGTAAAAATTTATTTGTGCATTTGGCAGTAATCAAGATTAAACCCAGGACCTTAAGATCGAGAAGCCAACGCCTTAAATAATGAGTCCCAAATGCTTCTAATATAAAATAAACATAAAATATTCATCAGTCACATCTAGCCAATTATTCATCGTCGTAAGACAAGAAGTGGTTAGAGGATTTACCAAAATTTTGCCATCCACGAGTATGCTTGGCTTTTAACAGTTTGTTTGGTGGTTTCATCAACTCTGACATAAGAGGTTGCCGCTCCGTCACACAATATGAAGAAGACGTACAGTTTTAATTTATCAAGAGGTACAGTTCCCATATTAAAAGTTCTACAATAATTGCAGTTTCAATCTATTGAATTGAATTGAAGTGTTTCATGTAACATTTTGAATATTTTCAATACTATTAATACTCTTTTGCCGGAATACACTCTGAACTCGACAGATAGAGATCTGACTCATACATAATATGATAGTCTGTGTTTTGTAACTGTCCATCTGTCTCCACAGCAAAAAGAGAATGAGTAGAAAATAGGTGGGCGCATAGGTACAAGTAGTTATCGCCTTCCTCTAGGAAATAATTTTCCAGAAAGTTCTGTTGGCTTTTCACTGGTTGCGAGGACATGCGAGCAGGAGCTAATCAAAATGAAAAGTAATTTATTTCATAATACGTATTATGTGCCACAAAATATTGTATTAACAAATATTTAAAATAAAATCTTACAGGGATCTCTAAAAACTCCAGAGGCGAGTATTTAGAAAAATTGTCCTACGTGATCTAAGAATTGGTATGGTTGGAAAATAAACAAGAATAATTCGATTCTGGGAAACCGCATAAGTGGGAGTTCGTATTTAAATATGAAAACCTTCATTATTCACGTTTGGTGGAAATCTGTTGGAAATTGATTACCAACAACAATTCAATAGGGATGAATAGGTATATCCATTTTGAAGTAGTTATTAACAAGTTTAAAATATGACTCTTTTCAATATAACGGGATTTTAAGTAGCGAAACTAGTTAATTTATCGGGAGAAAAACCTTAAATTTTTTAGTCGAGGAATAGAAACTTATAGAGATTTGAGTATTTTCTTATTTGAATAATGTGTTAAAGAAATAAAAACCCTTTTTTAATAGACATAGAAAATAATTGGTGTTAGTGCTATTGTCCATCGAAAGCGACCCCTGAGAAAGGGCTCTGGAAACCCAAGAGCTTAGAAAATATTTTTTGTATTTAATTGAAAAAAAAAATAACTCTAATGATGGTGTTGAATACAACAAGAATGTTGAATAAACTAATAAAATAAAGGAACCAGACCTATGTTTTTGAGATGTTGTAATTTTTAGCTCAACTGATACTCTAATTTCTAGGGATACATTGCATTATGACGCCATTTGTAAGGTGCAATTTGGTAAATATCTAAAAAGTTATTTTTTAACATCAAATTAAAAAGAACCTAACCTAAGACAAACGCGAAAGTTATTTCGACGGAACCATTGATTTTTTCTGTGTCACGAGGGAATTCTTCGCACGCTTCGGGCTACTTCATTTCAATCAAGTGAGATAAGCCGTCTCATTTTTAAAAATAAAAAAATGCTATACGTACTCTCAGCCATTATGTTTTTAGTATCCTCAAGAATAGTTGCTCACAGCAGTTGGCTATGGCAAGATGTCCAGTGTTATAGCAAGAGTTATCATTCTGTCTATGTTCATGATATTTGGAAATGCCGAAAATGATTTCCCGAAATGTAATGATTTCAATACATACATGAGTGCAATGGAAACAGCTACAGCGTTTTGTACCAATATAAATTATTTAATTGATTCCAATTTGGCGTACGGGCTTTTCTTATCGAATGGTAAGTTTGACTTTATTTGTTGCAATGTGTTTATCCGGGACCATAGAATTTTAAGCGTAATACCGGTTTTAAAGAGCTTAGAGATTTAAAATGCAAAAAGTCGCTTTTACTCACGTATATTAATGAAACACTTGTATTTTGTTCGTTTTTTATGCATAGTTCTTCTGTTCAACATATCGAATGACAATTAAGTTAACGCATCTTATTAAATATCATTAGGTTTGAGTCATGTGATGACTTTACCAACAATGGCGTCAGCAGTTACCGCTAGTATTGGTGGCATTTTATAGAAATAAAAACCACGCTTGGATACTATTGCACCTCCCTGGCTATATGCGAAGGGACAGCAGATTTTATTGAATAAATTTAAAATGGCGATGAATTTGTTTATCGTTTCTTACCGACTTGTTTCTGCAAGGATTTAAACATGTATCTCGCGATTATCAGTTCCAAAAAGCTAAACTAAAAATCGATTTTAAGGCTAAGCTAAAAACGAGGCCAGAACGCAGGATTCCATCCGCATTCCTCTGGCATCCGCATCCGTCTTTTAGCGTCATCCTGGTTGACGTCGCTTGGTACGTGCGAACCCAGCTCAGAATAGAACGGATTATAACTGTCAGAATACAATATGTTATCAAGCGACTATATGTATCCTGTTTGTTCCTAAAACGAGACGTACTTATAGACATTTGCCTGACAATTTTCATGATAATGTTAGAATGTCGTCTCTCAAAGAATAACAAAACTGTGCCCCTTAAACATATCATAATTATGCAGCTAAAGTAACGGGTAAGCCACATTATAAAACTTTTACTGCGGTGATACTTATAAGTTTAGTAAGTGGAACTACGTATTGTTAAGTGGCTGTTGTGCTTCGTTGCAAAATTAAAATACTTCTTTTCAGTAAACTTAAAATGGACTCTTCAGTTAAAATTGCCGAACTTCATACAAAAGCGACTGCGAGAATTATCTGGCAATTTGGAATGGCTCACTCATGTAACCCCTATTCTTAGTAAGTATTTATTAAGTGTAGCTTAGTATAAATTAATGTAAGTTCTGTTAACGAGCTCCGGACCTACTAAAAGATGTAAATACATGGGGTATAGTTATCATTAATCAATCATAATTGTCAAAAAATATTAACTTTTTTTATATACATATTTCAAAGACAATTGAAGATCGAGAGTTTTATTTGTTAATCTTGAATAGAAAACGTTTTTCTCCTGTAGATGGATAATTTAATGTTTCGATACCATCACAATACAAATAAGGAAGTACAAAAATTTATATCATATTTTAGGAAGAAGCAAAATATATATAGTACATAATCATATGTTTGAATGACAGACAATACAACACTTTTCCATATTAGACAGATTTTATTCAAGAACTTTAGTCAAAATAATTCAATGTACACTAAAAATATACCAGAAAGTCTATAAGGACCACACAAAACCGGGTTCAGAATAAAAATGGGACCAATATTTGCTCTAAGATGGACAGATGTTTAGATGTGGGGAAGTAAACATTTATCGCTTTCGTTGACTTAGAAAAAGCGTTTCTCAAAGTAGATAGAAGTAGTAGTTTCTTGATTACATAATGTAGATAGAATAATAATAAACCAAACAGGAAACCATAATAGAAATTGTTGGCGACAAAAAAGAAGCAACAATTAGACAAGATGCAAAGCAAGGTTGTTCAATTTCACTTATGATTTTTAAAAGGAGAAGTTAATTCATAGGAGAGTTCGATTTGTAGGACAGCGGTAATATTGCAGCAATAGCAGATAGTCGCGAACACTCATAAAACATAATAAAAGGAATGGTTAACGTATGCAGCGCGGATAAAAAATCCAGCACAATTAAAAACATGGTTAATTCTTAATCCACTATAACAAATCTTCCGATAACATTAAATAACATAATACAACAACTAACATAACTTAAGTATTTGGACAGTTTCATAAAACAATACTCAATATGTACTCCAGGTGTAGTTTGCTGGATTGCTATGGCTAACAACCACTCAAATATATCCAGAGAGAGCAGGCAAAGGCGAACTTACATCTGGAATATAATTTTATAAGCAAGTGAGACGTTGATAATATAGTCGTTGAAAATAGAGAAACAAATATTTTCCAAAAGGATTAGAAAACAGGCGCAGCATAATGACAGGACACATTCTGTTTTGTTGTTGTCCGATATAACAACTTCTTAAATAATATTATATAAGGAAAAAGAGAAAAAGATCTAAAAGGAGATATGACAAATTCAACGTTAGGCTCCATAAAAAAAAAATTTAAATTTATAAATAATTTTTATTTGTAAAATAAAATAAAATAAAAATAAATAACGTTAGGATCCCAAATTAACGTTTGAGGGTTTTCGTCGTTTGGAACCTTGGGGGGAGGGAGACTTGCCGAGCTAACAGTTGTAAACAGGAATAATTTTGTATGATATAATGTAGACATAGCTCTTTATGTAAACATTGTAAATTTATTTTGAAAAAAATATACCTGTAGAGTTTTTTGTCAGTTCTTCTTTACGCAGGTTTTTCCGAACTGGTGGTCGAGTCATGCTTTATTTGACGTCAATACGAACAAGTAATTGTCAATGTTGAGGAATAAATATTTGAATTTTAATTTAGCGAAATGAAAGTGAAAGTGGAGATTAGAATGGAATTGCGATAACTCCAAGTACAGTTCTCCCGACTCAAGAAGAAGAGAAGATTTAGTTTTATACAATTGTCAAAACCGGTCTTAAAAAGTCGTTGTTCTAGCTTGGAGGAATCAGCCGCGTTTGTAGGCTTACTAGAGAAGAATCTCGGTATAAAATATTTGTTGCGCAAAATTTGAATTTTATCGTTTGTGACAATTAAATCGGTAAGGCCTTTTAATATGTAAGAGTATAGTTTTCAGTTCATTGTATAGTTTTCTACTTAAAATATCCGTGTGAAAAAGTAGTGTATCTTCAGACGTTTAAGAAAGTATAAAGAATTAATACGGAATAAAGAAAATTTTGAAGTTTCCTGCTTATTCTGACTCGTTAGAATAATCTATGTGAAATAAATAAGTTCGTTTATTATTATAGTAAATACTGTTTATTTTTATTAACTTCCGCATAATCGAGTCTTTTTTGTCATAAGTTTACCACACGATTAAAAACTATATATTTATTTGCTATTCTTAGGTTTAAGATATGGCTTTTTGATATATTTATGGATAAGCTAACTAACTTTTATTATACAAAACAAAAAAATTCAACCAATGACCATACATATTTTAGCAAGAATATGATCTGACCTGCAACTCAAGAAATTATTGCAGTCAAAAATACAATTGATGTAGGTATTAAAATGAGCACAAATTGAATAAAATAATAAATTGTAAAAACAAACTGAAACAATTAAATAAAAATAAATTTACAAACGCAAAATTCAATCTCAAATCACAAAAAAAAAGATAAACATGCCACAATTAAGTGTCATGTCATTTCACAGTTTATAAGCTTGGGCGATTGCTCTATTTCTTAATAAAAATAAAAATAAATTTAAATTCTTAAAAAATTATAAAAGAATAAAGAACGTAAACTGAAATTGTAAGCAATTTTGTTGGGATCTTCTCGCATGTATCTTATGTGTCACAACTAACAACTTAACTTCATGCAAACAGTGAACGGCCAACGTCAAAAAATAACAGTTATCAAAAACAAATATCGCATTAAAAATACTATACGAGTAGGACTAAGTTATCAAGTTTTAAATTTTACCCAAAAGAGATTCTGTTATTCTCTCAGTAAGTACCTTTTTTTTAATACTTTTTTTTTCTAGAGGGTGACCCCTACAACCACGAAGCAGTTTTATCGCGTATAAGGGCTTTTAATACAGAACCTAGACTCCATTTGTACAAAAAGCTCCTAGTTAACATCGGAGAATTATATAAAAAGCAACATCAGTATGAAAATAAGGTTTTGAATATACAAGCAGCGGCACCGAACCCCAGCTTATCAGGTGAGCTCATTATTTACTAACTTGTAATGACAATATTCACAAATGGTTCTTAGAAAAGTACTGAAGTATCAAATTTACAATGTAGTTTAATTGATGCTCACTGTCACATCAATAATTTTTCTAAAATCTACAAAGAAGAAGGACGAACCTATAAATAAGTTAATTTCACAAAATAAACATGTTTTCTCCTAGAAATGTAATGAAATATGTTATAGAATGAAAACAATTATTTATATTATAGGGATTTATAATTTGACGGCCGAGTAGCGTAGTGGTTTGTAGTCTTGTCTCAAACGCCGGAGGTCCCAGGTTCGAGTCCTGGCCGGGGCATTCATTTGTCTGATGTTTGTTCTTGGGTCATGGTTGTTGATATTTGAATATGTATGTTTTTTTTATTTTTTATTGAAAGCGGATTAGACGTTTGTCTTCTATCTCACCTGATGGAAAGTGATGATGAAGACGAAGGTGTTACAAGTCTATCCACGAGATACCTATTCATTCGACGGTTGAAAGAACTAGGACTATACTTTGGCGACCCGCACAAAAAAGGAACTATCGAAGCGTTTGGTTCGACTTCTTGGGATATCTACCATAAAGGGATGGAAGGCCTGTCTGCGTGTAATAGTCCGATGTAAGAAGGTTGTGGGGTCAACCTGATCAAAAAGAGCATTCGCGCACTCTCCAAAATGTAATCTGTAGAAGACTGCTAAACTGGCAACTTTCCGACGATGGTCGAGGCTTCGCAGTTTTTTGGTGGTGAGGTCAAAGTTGTTAATAATTTTTCGGGCTCTTCGGTCAACTGCGTCCATCGCTTCTAGTTGGTACTTTGCAGAACCATCCCAAAGGTACAGTACTCCATACAAGATCGAACTTGAGCTGTGTACAAATTAAGTAGCCCTTCACGACTGAAGTACCGTCGGACCTTCGAGATGATTCCCAACTTCTTTGAAGCAGTTTGAGCCACAATTTGTTGCCCGAAGTTTAGTTGGGACGATAAAGATACGCCCAGAAGCCCTAGATGTTTATTCTGGGTCCACCCCCTGTTTACTTTATGGGTCATCCATAACACAAGCTCTGCTTACTTTGAGGCCTTATAGTTGGTGTGTTTGTCTGGGGATTTATACAAAAAAAAAAAAAAAATTAAAATTAAAGTTATTTTACAGATCATTGCATAGACGTCGTCCTACAAAACCCAAAGGATGGAAACGACTCACAATGCACTCTGGACCTATTCTGCAGAGAGGCGTTAATTTACGGTGACAATTACGGCTACGGCTTAACTCATAGGTAGGATTAATTTTAAAAATGTTAAGTGAGTCATTTTGATAAATTTTAAAACTACAGCTTATACTCACGCTTTATTGTCGGAAAGGTCCGACTCGGCCCTGATGATGGACTCCATACGAGTCCGAAACTAGTCGCACCTTTCCGACAATAATGCGTGAGTATGAGCTGTAGTTTTAAAATTTATCATAGGTAGGATTTGTAATGTTGAAAATGTTGTATGGTTTTTTTCTGACTATAAACATGAAGTTTCTACAATACTTAATTAAAATAATAAAAGTTCTGCACCACCTATGTTCACCATCATAGTATTAATTCCTGTATGCCTCACGTGAAGTAATCGCAAAAGCATGTTTATTGTAATCCATTGCGTAGGATTTAATTTAAAAAATCCTTTTATTACATAAATATTATTGTTTTTGATTTTTTTCCTTTTGTATCCATCAAAATATTTTATATGAATTTGTTATTGTTTTGCAGAGTGTTCCTATTTATGATGATGCACCAATCGCGAGGTTGCTATGCCTTCTCTGAGACTCAAGACCTGGAGATCGTACAGCGCCTCTGCTCCTACATGTACCACGAATCCAAGTACATCATAGAAAAGGAAGGAACCCTGATTGATCTCGTTATGGAATGTTGTAAGTTTTTCGAACTGTTTGTAAAACTCCCCAGACAAATACACCAACTGTGTGGCCCCAAAGTAAGCAGAGCTTGAGACAATACAGCGAACTGGGGGGAACCCAGAATAAACATACATTTATACATATGAACATAATAATAATATTTATTAAACATATAAAATTTCAATTTATCAAAGGCGACTAATGCTTAGTAAGGCCGGAACCTGTGCATAAGCATCAGTATACTTCCACATGAATCCATTTACATTAAAAACTTAGGAATATACTAAGTCAAGATAGGTATTACAAATGATTACATTACATTTTTTTTAATTAACATTATGGGGTCATCATTTTATTCATTTACTGAAATGGATGTATGACGTTTTCAGTTTCATAGTAGTTTAGTGAGAGGAACCACTTAATTTCATGTTTTTTGCGACCATGAATGTGTCTTGCAGTTCAATTTGTGAACTTTTTCGGTTTTATTATAGAGGAATAGGTTGAATTTTTGGGCAAATAAAGTTTTTTTTTTGTGGAAATTCAAAAAATGGTGGCCTACGAGATAAGTGGAGCGAAAATGCAGGGATGGAATGTTGCTTCAGTCTGCAGTATAAAGAGTTGCCTGACAGAATTTTTAATTCTTTGTACAGCACTTCGGTGGGGTATCTGTATGGTTTAAGGGTAGCAACCTTCAGAACTGCCCGCAGTAGACACTCAAGTCTGAGCATATTGTTTTTGGTGCTACCATGACCCATGATCCGAGAACAAATATCTGTGTTCATCACACAAATGAATGCCCCGGCCAGGACTCGAACCTGGGACCTCCGGCGTATGAGACAGGGGCATGGGCATGTCTATTTATGTTTATCTCTACATTTATGTAAGTGACTTCGAGTATGGGACGTCAAGATGAAAGTTAGCATCTGAACCAATGCACAAACGAATTATTCGTAATGTGGTGGTATTAATTTTTATGTTATCAAATTAACAATGGATTGTATATTGAAGAATAACACAATTTTTTCAGTAGAAAAAAGAACATACAAATTTTCATTTCCGATAGGTATCTTCTTTGCCAGAATGTTAGACATCGTTGATAAATACGTATTAATTAATAATAATGAAGGATTATAACCTTTAAACACAAAATCGGACCTTATGGAAAATGCCGGAGAAGAAGAAGATTTTCCATGTCTTATCAAGAGTTTATTATTTCAGCGGCTCAGTGTGGGCAGCTGGGATATGACGCCTTCCTAAACCGCCGCTGGATGAAGGAGGCCCTGGAGCTGCAGTCCCCCGTCCGGGGCTGCTTCTGGAACCCCAACATGGAGCGCAACATCACCGTCGACGACAACGGCAACAAATGCGAGCAACACCTTACAGCGGTCACTATGGCCAACTTGTCTCTTTTCATCAGATATTTAGTGGAAAAATGCTTTGCTAATTATGACTAATGTACGCGGATCGATTTGTTGATGTTGCAAATTAAATAAAAGCTTAAAATTTTAAATATGTTTTAACAGTTTAAGCCTATTGTTTGAATGGCCCCACTGTATAATAAACTGTCTAAGACAAAAACAGACTTGCATGTATTTTCCTCTAGTTTTAATAATAATTCTGTCCAGCTTGAACATATTATATTTGTACATCCTAATTTCTAATGTGTCTTATGTTTTTTGACTTTCAAACAAAAATGTTTATGATAAATTCACAATATGTTTTGATGTACCTACTTATACTTGTAATAACTATTTGTATTATTATTATTAAAATTTTTGTGAGTGTTTTTAAAATATTTTCTTTTCTAATAGTGCAAAGAAGTTTAAACTTTATTTCACGTCAATGTTTCAGTATGGTAAGCTTTCAAGTGATGTATGTGTTCATGGCTAAAATTTGTATATACATTTTAAATAGATAATCTTTTGGATTGCAATGTAGATCAAATCCCGTTTCTGATATGACTTGTCTTTTCATTATTGTAATCTGTTTTAAATAGCTTAAGGATGTGTATCCAATGAAGCTGCTTGAGAAAGCTCGGCTGTCAGCTTAGAAAAATCAACCAATCGAATTATTCAGTTGCTTCTCCTCGCTGAGCTTATCGCTGGTAAAAAGGGGGTTGCAAGGGTTATGTGCTAAGAAATCATGTCAATGTTTGCAAAAGTGTAAACGAGTATCAACAGAGTCCGTTACGAATGCTTAAACAGCTTAGCTTCCTCGCATGTATTTTATTACATTTATAATTCAAAAACAAAAATTTACATATGAAAATATCACCTATAAATATTACAAGTTGTCTTCCCATATTTATTAAACATATTAAGTCACAGCACAGCATAAAATGAATAAAAAGCACAATTAATTTCATAAAACTTACGTGAGACATTTTATTTAGATAGAATAGATACAAACCTGACGATGGACTCCAGACGAGTCCGAAACTAGTCGGACTTATCCGGCCGTGTATCGTGAGTAAGCCGCGTTATTAATTAACTAATAAAAAGCACAACTTTATGTAAAATAACCTTTACCTTAACCTTTAAATAACTATTAGGTAAATAAAGTTATGAAAAACATTTCAATACTTTTGTAACTCATATACAGGGTGTCCCAAAAAATAGTGGCAGAAGTCCATGGACAGAACACCCTTTGGAGCACCCGAAACACCCACATACGATTTTATGTACTTTTCGAGTTATGAATTTTTTTCTTAATTTTAGAGAATTCTCTATCTCGACAACATAAAACTTTTCAAAAAAAAAAAACTAAAAGACTTTTTTAAATTTTCTTCTTTGCTAATTATTCTTCAAGAGTTTACCATTTATGCATAAAATAATCGGCTTCGTTACTTTGATGAAAGTCATGAAAATTTTCGTGTTAAGTGAAAATTTTACGTTCTGTTAATTATGACTTAAACTTTCAACTCGCAATTAAAAATCTAAACAGGTGACTTCATGATTTTTTGCAAGTCTGAAAACTTCTTCAGACTCTCAGCTTTCATAATCATTAAAAAAAAGTAGTATTTAATAAGGTTACTTTGGCTCCGACCGTCCTTCAAAGACAAGAGGCGGAGATTTCTTGAAATTAGCGATGTGATTTTCAATGAAACAAAAACTAACTTTAAAATGCTAACAGCATAATGGTTGTCAGTGCCGCAATAATAAACGTTAAAAACGATCCATAAATTAAACAATTGTTAAAAAAGACCCTATTTCTGGCTCAAAAACCATTCCGCATTCTTCAAAACCGGTTTTTACCTGAGCGACAACAAAAAGAGCTAACGCTAACGGAGTAAGAGATGTTAGAAAGAGATAGCTATGATATTGTTGTTAAGTCTTCTAAAAATGCGTCATTGCATAGGCTGCTTTCTTTGTCTTTATTCAGTCGTGTGTCTGTCTTTGCACCTTCAGTACGATACGCTCTTGTTTGGTGCATTATTTTGAAAATTTGGCTTTCTTTACGGACTATTGTTCCTGTTTTCTGACGACTTGGATTGCACTTGGAGTGCACGACAACTGGATTTGACGATGCCGTTTTCTGCAAGAGACTATGCAACCATGTTTTATGATTATGGATGTGCGCAAGGTAATGCTTCCGAAGCAGCTCGGTTGTACAGAGAACATGTAGAAAGAAGCGGTGAGCCTCAACCAAAAAAAAGACAGGTTTCCGGAGCACCGCATGATTCTGAGAGTTTGTAACTCTTACATGGATGGTCGTATACCTGGAACTAGGCCCGGACGTCCACCTCAAATGCATGACCCATATCAAGTGGAATCTGTACTTGAAGAAGTTGAAAGAGACCCCACAGTTAGTGTTAGAGTCGTTGAGCGCCAAATTG
Source organism: Marasmarcha lunaedactyla (assembly GCA_923062675.1). Taxonomy (NCBI): domain Eukaryota; kingdom Metazoa; phylum Arthropoda; class Insecta; order Lepidoptera; family Pterophoridae; genus Marasmarcha; species Marasmarcha lunaedactyla. The sequence goes on along the minus strand of OV281342.1, from coordinate 5,310,298 downwards.
AGATACCAAAATCCCAGATACATCGCATACTGCGAGCAGAGCCGTATCATCTTTACCACATGCAAAAAGTGCAGCAGCTCAAACCAGAGGACTACCCGGAACGAGTGCAATTTTGTCGAGAAATGTTACGGCGTCAAGCAAAGGATGTAAATTTTTTTCATACCATTTTATGGACGGATGAGTCTCATTTTAGACGGACCGGAATTTTCAACATACACACTTACCACTCCTGGAGTATTGAAAATCCACACTTAGCAAAGGCTTCAAATTTTCAAGAACAATTTAGCATCAATCTTTGGTCTGGAATTGTCGACGGTCTACTTGTTGGTCCATTCCAACTGCCAGATCGCTTAAACGGCGAGTCTTACCTCCATTTTTTAAGAGAAATCTTACATGGCTTACTTTGGGATGTTAATTTAGCCACACGCAGAGATATGGTTTTTCAAAATGACTATATCGATTAGTGTGGTAGCTTTAAATGATCGACGGGTACACTTATCGATTGATCACCGGTCAATACCATCGATCTATTGGTGGGATAGCGTTGGCTAATCGACGGGGACACTAATCGATCAATACCGTCGATCGGTACCACTTGGTCTAGTAGAAAATATCGATCGATGTTGACTAATCCATTCTACCATCGATCGATTAGTGTGGTAACACCCTAAGAGAGATTTGAATTCAGATTTGATTTCCGAGATAACTTATAGTCTTTTCGCTTTTAATTATATTTAAAAATTTTCCTTGATGCTATTATTAAAAGGAATCCAAATTGTTCTCTTAGTCACACTGTATATAAGAATCCTACCTACGTTGACAAATACCTAAATGGGAAATCCTTTCACCATCCGAGCCAATTGTACCATTAGCTCGTCTTTGTTTCCGAGAACATATTGAATATGTGACCCTTGCACATTGATGATAAACGTAAGTTTGTTGTCAAGGTACTTGGTGAGAACAGTCGAACGTAGACCTGCTATTCTATCTTAGGTAAAGGATGTAGCTGACAAGATTGGAAAAATTCTAAGGAAAAATTCTATATATAAATTTGTACAAAAATTTTTTTTTAATTGGCAGGCGTTTGTTTTCCATCCCACCTGACCTGACCACGAGGATTTTATCCGCCTGTCCAACAGGATCCTATTCAATATACGTTTTAAATACCTGAAGTTGTATTTTTCCGGAAAAACAGACGCAACGCTTCGTTTGGGTTTTTTAGTATATCGACCATATACTGATGGAATTTCTGTCTGGGCCTGGTTGACCGGTGGAGAAATGGTGAGGCTTCTACTTTTTCAAACAGAGCATTCGCATACTCACCAATATGTCAATATCTTAGACAAGCATACCTTTACAAGATTCATGTATATACAAATTGATGGCATGTTGGCATTAGATTGGTCAACCGAAACGGAATGTGACAACCCGCATCAAATAACCATCAAATAACACAAATAACAAAAATAACACCGCTGATATCAAAATCAGACATTCAACAAAGTCGCAAAAGTTATCCAGCAGGACTTGGAATATTTTCTATTAAAGGTGGTATTAAAGCGGGAAGAATTTAAAAGTGCACGAACAAAATACAGAAGCTCACTAGCAAATTGTTTGCTGCATTATAATATAAAAAACCAACAATATCTGGCTGGGTTGACGCACATACCACAACATCTCAGGAACGGCTGTTTTGGTACAAAATTCAAAGATATTTCTAACCTTTTTCTAAAGTTTTTGCTACGATAAAGCTGAAAGTTTAGCGAAAGTCTTTAACTTTTCGCAAAACGCATTTCTATTTTCAACCTACTAAAACAGAAAGAAATCGAATTCGGAATCGACACAAAACCAAATAAATAGTGACGAGTTTTATATCAAAAACGATTAAGGGAATACCTTTTTTAGGGTTCAGATTTATCGATATGGCTGATATAATATTTCAAGTTGGTACTTGTCTACTACACTTGTCGTGGCGGGGGACTTAGTTACCGTGGACTGGTCACCCACGGTGAACTAAGAGGCAACCAGGGCCGGCCTTAAATTTCAAAAAATCTTGGGAAATAAATTTGCGCAATAGTGAAATATCATTAATATCATCTAGTAAGTACCAGTAAAATGTGTAAGAACTAACATAAATAGCTAAAGTTATGTCAAGTAAAATATAATTATTTATTTTTATAATTAATTATTTATAATTATACCGATAACTATGTAAAGAAAAACAATAAGAAGTAAAATGAACAAGAAGTAAATATTGAATATAAATTGCAACATAGTTAAAACATATCACAAGTCAAAACTGAACTTGAAAGAAACAAAATATAGCAGGAGTGCAGGATTTTACCAAGAGTAACTAGGATCTGCATTGTAAAAGCAAAAAAGCAAGAATGAAGAATAGTACACAAGTTGAAGGTGAAATATGTTTCTGGGATATTTTTAAGAAATATCCCAACAAACATATATCTGGAAAGAAGTATTAAGAAGGAACACATAATGCAGAAATTAAAAATAAAGAAGTGGGATTTGGAGGGATAAATTTTAGAAATCTTGGGAAATAAATTCGCGCAATTGTCAAGTATCATCAAGTCAAAACCAGTAAAGTGTGTAAGAAACAAACATTAATAGCTAAAACTATGACGAGTAAAATATCGATAAATATGTGAATAAAAGTATATAAAGAAAAATGAACGAGAAATAACCATTAAGTAAAAATTGCAAAATATGGTAAAGTAGAAATGAAAATAAGCAAATACAGTCTGTGGCCACCATGCCAGAGGTGTGAGATTAAAAAAAGAAAAAAAAAAAAAAAAACCAGGGCCGGCCTGTTTTCACCACCGGCTGGCCCGAGGAGGGCGCTCCCAGCGGGCTGAACAAGTCCGCTGAGGACGCGCTTGGAGGTGGGACCGCAGAAGAAGAGGAGTGCCGGTATTACGGTGCGCCGTTCTTCCTATCTTCTGCGGTCGTGGAGGGATCGCAGGGGGAGAGGCGTGTTGGTATTACGGTGCGCCACTCTCCCTACTTCCTGCGAGCTGGCGGGGCCGTTCCGTCGAAACAGCACTGGTGCGCCGCTTGCCCTATCCTCTGCGGCCGAGGTGTGGTCGGTGGCAGAACCACAGACCTGATCTGCCTCCGGGTACCAGTTATCTGGTATCCATAGTCTCCTAGTAGCAGACTCGGGGGGGAGTCTGCTACAGTACTGGTGGAGGCCGAGGAGGGAGGTGCACCTTACCATCTGGTGGGCCCATCGTGGGGGGCCTTCGGGCTTTCGCGATGGAGCCGCTTATGGGCGGCTGCCGCCAGCGGGGTCGCAGATGTGTGCGAAAGCGTTCCCGTAACCCCGTCACAAGGCGGCGAAGAGGAAGAGGGGTATACCGTGGGTCTCATTAGCCTATACGGGAGTCCCACATAACCACTCGGGTGCGCCCTGCGCCTGGGTGGTACGCGTAATGCATTTCCCCCCCGAAAAAAAAAAAAGGCTATCACTATTTAGTTTTATCAGTGACTACAATCGACCATTAATAAAGGTGTCGCTCTAAATTCCAAAAAAATCTAATTACTCATGCAATTAGGGTTTTTTTTTTAATTTTGAATATGAAAAGTACCAGTAAGTATACATAAAAATAAGTTAATTCAAGGGAATAATGGATGCGGGAAAATAAATCACAAAAGATTTTCAAAATTAAAGTTAAAGTCGACAACTAAGGGCAGGTTTGAATAATGGGATCACATAACTTTGTATTTACGTCATCTTGTTAACTGTTTGAAAGGAAAAAGCAAAATAATATTATGAATGGGAAAGTTTGTGTGCGTGGCTAAGAAGAAATAAGAAACTTGGTACTCAGATACATTATCTAAAAAAAGAACACATCAACAACTTTATTTTCCATTTTTCTTATAAACTTTACTAAATTCAAATGTTCACTACAAATACACTAGTTCAGAAAAACCTTCCTGAAGAAGAACTGGCAGGAAACTTCACGGGTATAAATTTTTCTTAATAAATTTACAAAATCTCTTTGTGTCTATACAAATTTGTTCTTATCTGCAGTTAGCTTGGCAAGTCTCCCTCCCCCCAACTATCCAAGCGAACACGCTCAAGCAAATGACCTTTACAGTCTAATGAGTTGGTTTTATTGAGCACTAAATTTAGCAGACACTTTTAAATGCATGCCACTATAAAGCAAGGTATGTAAATAATGAAAAACATTTATGCTCATAAAAAATATTATTTATGTATTTTTCTTTCTTCAAAAAATGGTGGCCTACGAGATAAGTGGAGCGAAAATGCAGGGATGGAATGTTGCTTCAGTCTGCAGTATAAAGAGTTGCCTGACAGTTAGAATTTTTAATTCTTTGTACAGCACTTCGGTGGGGTATCTGTATGGTTTAAGGGTAGCAACCTTCAGAACTGCCCGCAGTAGACACTCAAGTCTGAGCATATTGTTTTTGGTGCTACCATGACCCATGATCCGAGAACAAATATCTGTGTTCATCACACAAATGAATGCCCCGGCCAGGACTCGAACCTGGGACCTCCGGCGAATGAGACAGGGGCATGGGCATGTCTATTTATGTTTATCTCTACATTTATGTAAGTGACTTCGAGTATGGGACGTCAAGATGAAAGTTAGCATCTGAACCAATGCACAAACGAATTATTCGTAATGTGGTGGTATTGATTTTTATGTTATCATATGAACAATGGATTGTATCTATATATTAACGACGTATGTGAAGAATAACACAATTTTTTCAGTAGAAAAAAGAACATAGAAATTTTCATTTCCGATAGGTATCTTCTTTGCCAGAATGTTAGACATCGTTGATAAATACGTATTAATTAATAATAATGAAGGATTATAACCTTTAAACACAAAATCGGACCTTATGGAAAATGCCGGAGAAGAAGAAGATTTTCCATGTCTTATCAAGAGTTTATTATTTCAGTGGCTCAGTGTGGGCAGCTGGGATATGACGCCTTCCTAAACCGCCGCTGGATGAAGGAGGCCCTGGAGCTGCAGTCCCCCGTCCGGGGCTGCTTCTGGAACCCCAACATGGAGCGCAACATCACCGTCGACGACAACGGCAACAAATGCGAGCAACACCTTACAGCGGTCACTATGGCCAACTTGTCTCTTTTCATCAGATATTTAGTGGAAAAATGCTTTGCTAATTATGACTAATGTACGCGGATCGATTTGTTGATGTTGCAAATTAAATAAAAGCTTAAAATTTTAAATATGTTTTAACAGTTTAAGCCTATTGTTTGAATGGCCCCACTGTATAATAAACTGTCTAAGACAAAAACATACTTGCATGTATTTTCCTCTAGTTTTAATAATAATTTTGTCCAGCTTGAACATTTTATATTTGTACATCCTAATTTCTAATGTGTCTTATGTTTTTTGACTTTCAAACAAAAACGTTTATGATAAATTCACAATATGTTTTGATGTACCTACTTATACTTGTAATAACTATTTGTATTATTATTATTAAAATTTTTGTGAGTGTTTTTAAAATATTTTCTTTTCTAATAGTGCAAAGAAGTTTAAACTTTATTTCACGTCAATGTTTCAGTATGATAAGCTTTCAAGTGATGTATGTGTTCATGGCTAAAATTTGTATATACATTTTAAATAGATAATCTTTTGGATTGCAATGTAGATCAAATCCCGTTTCTGATATGACTTGTATTTTCATTATTGTAATCTGTTTTAAATAGCTTAAGGATGTGTATCCAATGAAGCTGCTTGAGAAAGCTCGGCTGTCAGCTTAGAAAAATCAACCAATCGAATTATTCAGTTGCTTCTCCCCGCTGAGCTTATCGCTGGTAAAAAGGGGGTTGCAAGGGTTATGTGCTAAGAAATCATGTCAATGTTTGCAAAAGTATATACGAGTATCAACAGAGTCCGTTTCGAATGCTTAAACAGCTTAGCTTCCTCGCATGTATTTTCTTACATTTATAATTCAAAAACAAAAATTTACATATGAAAATATCACCTATAAATATTACAAGTTGTCTTCCCATATTTATTAAACATATTAAGTCACAGCACAGCATAAAATGAATAAAAAGCACAATTAATTTCATAAAACTTACGTGAGACATTTTATTTAGATAGAATAGATACAAACCTGACGATGGACTCCAGACGAGTCCGAAACTAGTCGGACTTATCCGGCCGTGTATCGTGAGTAAGCCGCGTTATTAATTAACTAATAAAAAGCACAACTTTATGTAAAATAACCTTTACCTTAACCTTTAAATAACTATTAGGTAAATAAAGTTATGAAAAACATTTCAATACTTTTGTAACTCATATACAGGGTGTCCCAAAAAATAGTGGCAGAAGTCCATGGACAGAACACCCTTTGGGGCACCCGAAACACCCACATACGATTTTATGTACTTTTCGAGTTACGAATTTTTTTCTTAATTTTAGAGAATTCTCTATCTCGACAACATAAAACTTTTCAAAAAAAAAAAACTAAAAGACTTTTTTAAATTTTCTTCTTTGCTAATTATTCTTCAAGAGTTTACCATTTATGCATAAAATTATCGGGTTCGTTACTTTGATGAAAGTCATGAAAATTTTCGTGTTAAGTGAAAATTTTACGTTCTGTTAATTATGACTTAAACTTTCAACTCGCAATTAAAAATCTAAACAGGTGACTTCATGATTTTTTGCAAGTCTGAAAACTTCTTCAGACTCTCAGCTTTCATAATCATTTAAAAAAAGTAGTATTTAATAAGGTTACTTTGGCTCCAACCGTCCTTCAAAGACAAGAGGCGGAGATTTCTTGAAATTAGCGATGTGATTTTCAATGAAACAAAAACTAACTTTAAAATGCTAACAGCATAATGGTTGTCAGTGCCGCAATAATAAACGTTAAAAACGATCCATAAATTTAACAATTGTTAAAAAAGACCCTATTTCTGGCTCAAAAACCATTCCGCATTCTTCAAAACCGGTTTTTACCTGAGCGACAACAAAAAGAGCTAACGCTAACGGAGTAAGAGATGTTAGAAAGAGATAGCTATGATATTGTTGTTAAGTCTTCTAAAAATGCGTCATTGCATAGGCTGCTTTCTTTGTCTTTATTCAGTCGTGTGTCTGTCTTTGCGCCTTCAGTACAATACGCTCTTGTTTGGTGCATTATTTTGAAAATTTGGCTTTCTTTACGGACTATTGTTCCTGTTTTCTGACGACTTGGATTGCACTTGGAGTGCACGACAACTGGATTTGACGATGCCGTTTTCTGCAAGAGACTATGCAACCATGTTTTATGATTATGGATGTGCGCAAGGTAATGCTTCCGAAGCAGCTCGGTTGTACAGAGAACATGTAGAAAGAAGCGGTGAGCCTCAACCAAAAAAAAGACAGGTTTCCGGACCGCCACATGATTCTGAGAGTTTGTAACTCTTACATGGACTCTTACGTATACCTGGAACTAGGCCCGGACGTCCATCTCAAATGCATGACCCAGATCAAGTGGAATCTGTACTTGAAGAAGTTGAAGAGACCCCTCAGTTAGTGTCAGAGTCGTTGAGCGCCAAATTGAGATACCAAAATCCCAGATACATCACATACTGCGAGCAGAGCCGTATCATCCTTACCACATGCAAAAAGTGCTGCAGCTCAAACCAAAGGACTACCGGAACGAGTGCAATTTTGTCGAGAAATGTTACGGCGTCAAGCAGAGGATGTAAATTTTTTTCAATACCATTTTATGGACGGATGAGTCTCATTTAAGACGGACCGGAATTTTCAACATACACAATTACCACTCCTGGAGTATTGAAAATCCACACTTAGCAAAGGCTTCAAATTTATTTTCAGAAACAATTTAGCATCAATCTTTGGTCTGGAATTGTCGACGGTCTACTTGTTGGTCCATTCCAACTGCCAGATCGCTTTAACGGCGAGTCTTACCTCCATTTTTTAAGAGAAAACTTACATGGCTTACTTTTATATGGTAATTTAGCCACACGCAGAGATATGGTTTTTCAAAATGACAATATCGATTAGTGTGGTAGCTTTAAATGATCGAGGGGTACACTTATCGATCGATCACCGGTCGATACCATCGATCGATTAGTGGGGTAGCGTTGGCTAATCGACGGGGACACTAATCGATCAATACCATCGATCGGTACCACTTGGTCTAGTAGAAAATATCGATCGATGTTGACTATTTCATTCTACTATCGATCGATTGGTGTGGTAACACTCTAAGTGAGATTTGAATTCGGATTTGATTTCTGAGATAACTTATAGGATATCCTTCCGCTTTTAATTATATTTAAAAATTTTCCTTGATGCTATTATTAAAAGGAATCCAAATTGTTCTCTTAGTCACACTGTGTATAAGAATCCTACCTACACCGACAAATACCTAAATGGGAAAGCCTTCCATCATCCGAGCCAATTGTACCATTAGCTCGTCTTTGTTTCCGAGAACATAATGAGTATGTGATCCTTGCACATTGATGATGAACTTAAGTTTGTTGTCAAGCTACTTGGTGACAATGGCCTTATACCACCTCGTCACCGCCGCAGCGACTGCGTGAAGCCACAAACAATCGAGCGTAGACCTGCTATTCTATCTTAGGTAAAGGATGTAACTGACTAGATTGTAAAAATTCTAAGGACCTAATAAAATCTATACATAAATTAGTACAAATTTTTTTTTGTTCATAATTGCCAGGCGTTTGTTTTCCATCTCACCTAACCTGATCACGAGGATTTTATCCGCCTGTCCAACAGGATACTATTCAATATCCGTTTGAAATACCTGAAGTTGTATTTTTCCGGAAAAACAGACGCAACGCTTCGTTTCGGTTTTTTAGTATATAGACCATATACCGATGGAATTTCTGTCTGGGCCTGATTGACCGGTGGACAAATGGTGAGGCTTCTACTTTTTTAAACAGAGCTTTCGCATACTCACCAATATGTCAATATCTTAGACAAGTTCAATCAAGCATACATTTACAAGATTCATGTATATACAAACTGATTGCATGTTGGCATTAGATTGGTCAACCGAAACGGAATTTGACAACCCGCATCAAATAACCATCAAATAACACAAATAACAAAAATAACAAAATAACACCGCTGATATCAAAATCAGAGATTCAACAAAGTCGCAAAAGTTATCCAGCAGGACTTGGAATATCTTCTATTAAAGGTGGTATTAAAGCGGGAAGAATTTAAAAGTGCACGAACAAAATACAGAAGCTCACTAGCAAATTTTTTGCTGCATTATAATACACTCGGCGTCACAAAAATCGCACCTTTCCCCTCTTCTTCGGTATACCATTCTGCGTCTATCGTTGCAGAAAAGACATACTCGTGTCTCATCGGTAAAGAGAACGGCCCTCCACTGGTCAAGCGTCCAGTTGACATGCTCCTGAGCAAATTGTAACCGCTCTCTCCGATGTCGCACGGTCAATTTTGGGCCTCTAGCAGGTCTGTGAGCTTTTAATTCCTTTTCTTTCAATCTTCTTCTAATCGTAGAGACACTCACAGACGTTCTACGAGCTGACTGGAGCTCTTGTTGCACCTCAACAGCATTGCTGAAGCGGTGGCGCAACGACGTAGACACAATGAAATGGTCGTCTCTTTCTGATGTACAACGTTTTCTTCCGGATCCACGTCTTCGGGTATAACCACTAGTCTCACGGAACCGTTGGTATACTCGTCGTACTGCAAATCGGCTAAGGTTCAACTGTGGAGCAACGTCAACCTGTCGCAGTCCTGTTGCAATAGAGCAACGATTTGAGCGGCTTCTTCAGGGGTTGTATCCATCTTCAGGTACAGTTCTTTTGCGTATGTTGTTCCAGTGTGTTCACTCTAAAGTCTGAGTAGCGACTGACCCATTTCTTTTTTTTTTTTTTTTGGTTCCCCTCCACGGGAAGGGCAGGAGGACATAAAAAATGCTCTGACGCATACTCCGCGCGCGCGATCGAAGTTATGTGGGACTCGTCCCGACGCCTACCAGAACCATACCCACTAAAAAACCCCCTGTCGGCTCGTGCATTTTTGCCACTCAGCCTTCATCTGAGCGACGGCCAATTGGAGAAAGAGGCCGCGCCAGCGGGGCCCTTAAGGATTGAGATTTACATAGCACTGAAGGTGCTCAAAAATGAAAAGTAAATAAAAACATTAAAAATGAAAAGTAAATAAAAACATTAAAAATGAAAAGTAAAATTGCATTAATTCGGATTTACGTTAGAATTAGAATTTACGTTAGAATTAGGATTTGCGGCCTGAAGGGCCTCGAGAGCTAAAGTTAACTGCGTAGGTTCGCCCGTGTGCGCGTTTCTCGGCCTAGCGACTTTGAATTTCGAATCTAACACAGGAGCAGTATATGAGACTGAATCTCGAACAAGATGATTGGGATGGGATTCGGCGCGTTTGAAGAACGATTCTGAGAGTGTTTTGAGGTGCTTTTGCACTGTAGGTAGTTCAAGATCTCTGTGCAGGTCCGCGTTGCGCACATACCAAGGTGCGTCTGTGGCCCTGCGGCAGAAGAGATTTTGAACCACCTGCAGCTTATACAGGACGGAGGGATTGGCGTGGGCAAAGACTGGCGAAGCATATGACATGACGGGTCTAACGCAGACCTTATAAAGCGTACGTTTATTTCTAAAAGACATTTTACTTTTTCTACCTATCATACTATTTAAACGGCTTAAGTAGAAACGCGCGAGTTTCGTTACTCTATCGACGTGTGGCTTGAAAGAAAGCGTCTGATCTAAGGTGACGCCTAAGTATTTGATACTGCGCTTCCAGGGGATGGGAATACCTAACATTCGAATGTGGGGATCGTTGCGGCGATTACGACGTTTGTGGTCGAATAGAATGGCAGAACTCTTTTCTGGGTTGACATGAGGGCGTTTACGGCCTTTTGGAGTCTGGTGATGTTGTACGGGATCCTTTGACCTGTAGTGTAAAGGGCGGTATCGTCTGCAAAGAGGGCGAGTTCGACGCCTTTCGGCGGGATGGGCATGTCATTAGTGTACACGGTGTACAGCAGAGGGGCGAGGACTGAGCCTTGCGGGACTCCAGCCTTTATGGGACGAGGCGCGGAGAGCTTGCCTTCATGTTTGAATCGAAACGTACGGTCTTTAAGAAACGATGCGATTAATCTGACTAGGCGAACCGGTAAGCCTATTTTATAGAGTTTAAAAACGAGACCGCTGTGCCAGACTTTGTCGAATGCCTTGGCTACGTCAAAGAGAACCGCGATTGATTTTTTACGATGCGGATAGAATCCTTCGAGAATGTACTCGACGATTCGATGGACTTGCTGAGGGCAGGAGTGCTTAGCGCGAAAGCCGAACTGGTGGGGAATTATGAGAGGGACCCATTTCTTACCTGGACATAACATTTTATACCCTTTTAAGGTAGCCCAACTAGCGCTCCTTAAGTGAGCATTTTTTCCAATATCTTATTGATTGGTCCCTGGTTAGAAATGGTAATTGATTTTTTAATGATACAGGTAATGAATGTAAAGGTATTGAAGTGCACTTTACAATGATATTTCTTTTTCACGCGTGGTATTTATGGGCCAGATTCTAGGAGCAATTTACTGAAAAAAACATAAAGGTGCGATTTTTGTGACGCCGAGTGTATAAAAAACCAACAATGTCTGGCTGGGGTGACGCACATACCACAACATCTCAGGAACGGCTGTTTTGGTACAAAATTCAAAGATATTTCTAACCTTTTTCTAAAGTTTTTGTTACGATAAAGCTTAAAGTTTAGCGAAAGTCTTTAAAAACTGGTATTTTTTATATTTGACCTTAAATAACTTTTTTGGCACATGTCGGATCGATATGAACTTTTGGTAGCTTTTTGGTCTATTTTACTGGACTAGTTATATTATCTTCTTTTTAGCATCGACATTTCAAGTCAAGTAATTAACGTGCACTGTTGAATTATGAAATAATTTGTTGATAAGAATTCTAGTCCCAATTCTAAACTTGTCTTATTCATTTTTTTGCACATACATACCTTTTTATAAAAATGCCCAGTAATCACGAAACTGCTTCAGCTTCATGATTAGATATAAAAGGAAATATTCTGCGCTAGGTATTTCATTGCCACGTTTATTGTCACATAATCATCCTTTACATGTTCCAACTATTTTGATAACCAATGAGAATTTGATATAAAACGAAGAAGTAAATATAAACGCATAAAATGTTAATTTTTCATTATACAATAAAATAAATCTCTATTTCACATATATTTGTACATGAAATGGAGATTTATTTTTACACTAAATTGTTCACAGATTCTAATCATAAAGTGAACTGAATTTAACGATTTGATTGGTAGTAAAACGGTAATCTAAATTCAGTAACTTTTCGCAAAACGCATTTCTATTTTCAACCTACTAAAACAGAAAGAAATCGAATTCGGAATCGACACAAAACCAAATAGTGACTGTTTACGAGTTTTATATCAAAAACGATTAAGGGAATACCTTTTTTAGGGTTCAGATTTATCGATATGGCTGATATAATATCTCGAATATTTAAAAATATTTAAAAAGAAATTTCCCAACGTGGGCTAGGTCTTTGTACACCATTTCAAAAAATTGACAAATAAATGGAAATTATAGGAAAAATACAAATAATTTGATTTAATTAGTAGTTAGATGGTAAGAAAATAAAAAAGTCAACATTATTTGTGTTCGTTTTAGTGGGCAACATTGACAATGAGTCTTTTCTATGGCGGAAGTTGTCAAGTGAAGTTACTTCACTAAGCAGAGGGGACAGCCACCTCACTCACAGCACAATTCACTCACATCACATTGATAGTTGTCAACGAACAATCAAACACACATATTGTTCGTTGCGCTTGAATTCTTTCTTTCGGTTTACAACTGTTAAATAAGCTAAAAATACACATAACAATTCAATTCAACCAACCAGCCATTGATACTACTGGATACACAAAACTAAAAGATGTAAGTAAACCTTAGCTGTCAAAATGAAATTTTTTCCGCCATGATGTTTTTTGTATGTGTTGCACACTAATAATGCTCAATTTCATTTCCTACCAATAAACAAAGTGTTTTAATAACAATTTAACAATCAAAAAGAGTTCTTAGCATCTTAAATTATTTTTTGATGAAGTGTACAAAGACCTGGCCCAGACTCCTTGCATTTTGGGACATTTCTTTTAATTATATATTTAAAAATATTAAATAATTAAATAAATAGTAAAAAAAATGGAATTTACTCTTTAATTAAATAACCTAGGCTATCACTATCCCCCCCCCCCCGATGGTTTTAGTTACCGTGGACTGGTCACCCACGGTGAACTAAGAGGCAACCAGGGCCGGCCTGTTTTAGCCACCGGCTGGCCCGAGGAGGGCGCTCCCAGCGGGCTGAACAAGTCCGCTGAGGACGCGCTTGGAGGTGGGACCGCAGAAGAAGAGGAGTGCCGGTATTACGGTGCGCCGCAGGGATCGCAGGGGGAGAGGCGTGTTGGTATTACGGTGCACCACTCTCCCTACCTCCTGCGAGCTGGCGGGGCCGTTCCGTCGAAACGGCACTGGTGGGGCCGCAGAGGAAGAGGCATGTCGGTATTGCGGTGCGCCGCTTGCCCTATCCTCTGCGGCCGAGGTGTGGTCGGTGGCAGAACCACAGACCTGATCTGCCACCGAGTACCAGTTATCTGGTATCCATGGCCTCCTAGTAGCAGACTCGGGGGAGTCTGCTACAGTACTGGTGGAGGCCGAGGAGGGAGGCGAACCTTACCATCTGGTGTGCCCATCGTGGAGGGCCTTCGGGCTTTCGCGATGGAGCCGCTTATGGGCGGCTGCCGCCAGCGGGGTCGCGGATGTGTGCGAAAGCGTTCCCGTAACCCCATCACAAGGCGGCGAGGAGGAATATGGGGGGTTTTTAGTGGGTATACCGTGGGTCTCATTAGCCTATACGGGAGTCCCACATAACCACTCGGGTGCGCCCTGCGCCCGGGTGGTACGCGTAATTCATTTCTCCCCCGAAAAAAAGAAAAAAAAAGGCTATCCCTATTTAGTTTTATCAGTGACTACAATCGACCATTAATAAAGGTGTCGCTCTAAATTCCAAAAAAATCTAATTACTCATGCAATTAGGGTTTTTTTTTAAATTTTGAATATGAAAAGTACCAGTAAGTATACATAAAAATAAGTTAATTCAAGGGAATAATGGATGCGGGAAAATAAATCACAAAAGATTTTCAAAATTAAAGTTAAAGTCGACAACTTAAGGGCAGGTTTGAATAATGGGATCACATAACTTTGTATTTACGTCATCTTGTTAACTGTTTGAAAGGAAAAAGCAAAATAATATTATGAATGGGAAAGTTTGTGTGCGTGGCTAAGAAGAAATAAGAAACTTGGTACTCAGATACATTATCTAAAAAAAGAACACATCAACAACTTTATTTTCCATTTTTCTTATAAACTTTACTAAATTCAAATGTTCACTACAAATACACTAGTTCAGAAAAACCTTCCTGAAGAAGAACTGGCAGGAAACTTCACGGGTATAAAATTAAAATTAATAAATTTACAAAATCTCTTTATGTCTATACAAATTTGTTCTTATCTGCAGTTAGCTTGGCAAGTCTCCCTCCCCCCAACTATCCAAGCGAACACGCTCAAGCAAATGACCTTTACAGTCTAATGAGTTGGTTTTATTGAGCACTGCATTTAGCAGACACTTTTAAATGCATGCCACTATAAAGCAAGGTATGTAAATAATGAAAAACATTTATGCTCATAAAAAATATTATTTATATATTTTTCTTTAGTTACTTAAACCAGTTAATTATCCATAGTGGCCCAGAAAAGTACACGAAGAAAAATCGTCTAAATCAAAAGCTTGTGGCTCAATTAACAGATGAAATACCAGCTTTGTAAGCCCGCATACTAATTTTTATATAACCATTCTTCTTAGTGTGTAAGGTTTGAGATAATCCGTCTCAAAGCGATAATGAGCGGCTAATGCTAAGCTCGACAAGGTGTAAAGCGTGGCATTAGTATCACATATCTCGAAGTTTTCTGTCGGCGGCGTGGTCGAGGGCGGGGTGGTCGCCCCATAGACGCTTTCATATGGAAGTGTGATGTTCACATTACTAAAGCAACCGTCGGGTCTTTGATTTAAAACTAGAAGCGGCTGCAAGTTTTCATGTGAAAACCCGTCATGGTTGTTCAACCTGCAGTAGACAGCTGTAAAGATATTTACGTGAAATAAAAAAAAAATAACTTAATTAATAATATCTCCAAACTAGTGATCAAAGTAAAATAGATATACTATAAAGTAGTAGGTAGGTTAGTAGTAGGTCAGTAGATAGGTTATAAACTCCCACCACACGGACTTCATACATTTTTCTCCGTCACCTGATCTAACTTAGTGGCATTCCGAGTGAGAGTGTTAGCCAAATAAAATGAATGCATTATTCACACATATGCGTCTTGCTCGCGCACCACCTCATGCGTTTTTCGATGACCACCTGATCCATTTCTCAAGCACGTAATGTAAGAACGTTATCTTAGAGTTTGTGTGAGTATCAGATCCATTTCTCAAGCACGTAATGTAAGAACGTTATCTTAGAGTTTGTGTGAGTATCAGATCCATTTCTCAAGCACGTAATGTAAGAACGTTATCTTAGAGTTTGTGTGAGTATCAGATCCATTTCTCAAGCACGTAATGTAAGAACGTTATCTTAGAGTTTGTGTGAGTATCAGATCCATTTCTCAAGCACGTAATGTAAGAACGTTATCTTAGAGTTTGTGTGAGTACCAGATCCATTTCTCAAGCACGTAATGTAAGAACGTTATCTTACTCACTTTTAATTAAATCTAAGACCCAAAGAGATAGCCGACGGTGTGGCTCCATTTAAAACTAAGCTATTGTATGATCCCTTACCAAAGATATATTGTAGCATAATTATTGTCCAAGACTCAAAAAAAATCACCAGTTATCTCTAGCCACTCAGCTCTTGAAGTATCAGGCCACTATGTGATGGCAACCTGCGTTCTCCCACGTCTATTGGCTACTCTTCAGCTGAGTAAGAAAGATAACTGCATATAGTGTCACCAGAGGGGAATGTAAACCTGAGGCTGGTAGGCCGAATAACCTCAATTAATAGCTTCTGTTGAAATCTGTCACCCTTAGATTCACAGGTTTCACTCATCAATCTCCATTTCGTTTTATAAAATCAATGACGACATACTTACTAAACTGTAGTAACTTTAAAAGCTCAATGCGTTTCAATTTATAATCATAAATGTCATTATAAGCTCTGTCGCATATTTCATTGATCATCACTTTGTCGAAGGTCCACGAAAATACGTAACAATGTTTTAGATGTTTAACTAATGTCAGGAACAACAACCTGTAACGAGGAACTATATCAGCAAATGGCGTAACGCATAATATGGCGGCTACACCTTATGGTGGTTCTGGCATGAAGAGAATCCTGAAGTCGGTTTCTATTCAAATAGTAATAGTTTCTATTTTTTTTTGATACTTCAGTATCTATTTTCAGAATCTATCTATATTGTTATAAAATTGTAAAAGTAGTAGTTTTGGGTGACGAAAACTTCAAGGAATATGCCCTGTTAACATAATGAGCACAGTAATTTACTATGAATAAATAGTATTACTTGAGTATGCCATGATTTGTGATTTGTATCAATTTAGTTTGGTCTCTAAATTAAGTTACTCTGTATATGAAACGGTCTCAACAATACAGAAGGTAAAATAAAGTTGTCTCTGAAATCAGGTGACAATTTGCAAAAGGGCGAATTTTTTATAGTATCTAAGATTAATAGTATATTTAATGCCGGGTGCTACTTGTATCAGAATATTCAACTACTCAACGAAAAACTGTTTCTCAAGAGTCATCTTTTAATATGTAATAGAAAAAACATACTGAGCTTAAGCTCTCTTAACGTTACAGATACTTTCCAACGACAAAATTCGAAAGGTTTAGATATTTATCTTCTAGAAAAAATTTAAAATAGCAGAAAGAACTTTATGCAGAACATGCGTAAATGCACAATGACATTAGTGTACCTATTATAAACCTTTTAAATGATATATAACAGAATATATAGTATACGTCTGAGTAGCATAGTGGTCAGTAGCCCTGTCTCATACGCCGGAGGTCCCAGGTTCGAGTCCTGGCCGGGGCATTCATTTGTGTGATGGACACAGATGTTTGTTCTCGGGTCTTGGTTGTTAATATTTATATTAGGTTATTACATATAAAATTGGCGTTTTGTAACGGAGGGACATAAAGTAATTTTCTTTAAATATAATATATTTATTTAATAATCAAAGTTTGTACCATATATGCACTTTTGCCATCTCGTAGGTAGTTCATTGATCCCTTTTCTAAAAAAAACTATTGGGACGGGAATTAATAAAATCTTTGAAGGCGCCTTGGACTGCAACATCGGAGTTGAATTATTTCCCTTGCAAGAAGTTATCGAAATTTCGAAAAAAATGGTATTGTGTTGGAGCAAGGTTCGGGATGTACGGTGGATATCATAGACATTCAATTTGGTAGCCGTCTGTTGTGCAGTGTGTGGTCTAGCGTTATCCTGAATCAGCTGCGGCCTCGAGCAATTGACCAGCCTCGGTTGCTTAGCAGCTAGCTTTTCCATCATGGTTTGCAGTTGCTGACAATAGACATCTGCCGTACTTGTCTGGCCAGATTTAAGAAAGCTGTACTGAACGACACCGGCACTAGTCTACCAAACGCTCACAAGTAACTTTTTTTGAGTAAATTTTCGCTTGGGGCAGGATTTAGCTAGTTCGTAGGGTTCAACCATTGCGATGAGCGCTTCCGATTGTCGTACAGGAGTCACTTTGCATCACAGGTAATAATTCGATTTAAAATCCTTTCATTATTGTGCCGGTTGAGTAATGTAACGCAGCAGTGGACGTGCGTTTGTCGGTTTGCTGCACTCAATTTATGAGGTAACCACCCCTTAAGCATTTTTTCCCTTTCCAATTTGCTTCAAGTGGATTAAAACAGTTTTGTCACTAACACCGCAGCCTATACCTAGCTCGGACGTGGTTTGCAATGGATCCGCTTCCACAATAGCCTTCAATTCTTCATTATCAACTTTGGTCTTCGGCCGTCCACGACACTTGTTCTACAGGTCTCATATTTACACAGCTTTATACTTCGAGCCATTTCTATTCTTTCTTTGTCTTCTTTTGCTTTTTTTTGATTCTTAACCAAAGAGGAGAGGGGTAAACAGGCGCGTTCCGGGTCTTACCTGATGCAAAGGCTGTCCATAGCTGTCCAACGAGGTGACGCGGCCAGTGTGATGGGCACATATGCGTCTGGTAGGGCACGGGGTGGGCTTTTCGAAACTTAAAACAATTGTATAAGGTTGTATTTGATTAGTTTTTCTTTGGTAATGTTATACATTTTAATTATATAGTAAATATTCTGAGTTATTGTTATATTTTTTCACCTCTGTTCCATTTATTATTAATTAAATTCATTTAAGAGGAGATAATACAGATCAAAGTGGCCAGTACGATAAAACGCCCATTTCATATGTAAGTACCTAATATGTGTATGTTTATTCTAGGTCCCACTCAGTTCACTGTCTGGTCATCCATAACACAAGCTTTGTTTACTTTGGGGTCATAGAGTTGGTGTGTTCGTCTGGGGATTTATTATAATTATTATTCAAATCTTGATATTCGTATCATACTTCTCAATTGTATTATTTGTGTAATCCAAGGTTATAGATTCCAAACACTCTGTAGGTACTACACATTTGGTGTCATCAGCTTCTTCTTCTGTGGGGCTCGCGATAAGCTGCTGCAAACATCCAGAATCTGTAAGTTTATTAACAGACTTTTAAACATTCGTGAAATATATACGTAAACACTACATAAATAGTACTTTATTGAATTATTTTTCTTATATAAATAATGCAAAGTTATTAGATAAGTAACGATGACGTTCTATGATGATGAAGATTTTTACTTTAGAAATTTGGTACAAATGCTGGATGCTAAGATACCACTTGAAATGAAATGAAATATTTATTTCTCAACATTGACAGTTGCTTGTTCTTATTGACGTCAAATAAAACATGATTCTACCACCAGTTCGAGAAAACCTTCGTGAAGAAGAACTGGCAAGAAACTTCACGGGGTATTTTTTAAAAATAAATTTACAGAATCTCTTTATGTCTATATAAAATTACTCTTTTCTGCATCTGTTAGCTCGAAAAGTCTCCCTCCCCCCAAGTATCCAAACGACGAACACCCTCAAACGGCACGCGTTCACGACTTAACGCGGGATCCAGCCATCGCCCTCCTCAACCATATTGGAGGGAAGTGAGCGACCCGGCACTCGACGCTACCATAAGAAGACGTACTTTAGTGACAATGACGCTTTAGATATTCATCGGGACGAAAAACTCAACGCACATACAGACACATTACATATGTTTTGTTACAAATACTAGTACAATCCTATTAATGAGGGGATTATACCCAAGGGCTTTTATCATCCAAATAATCGGATAGTTTATAATATGCTTTTGCACACAACTTCTGCTTTATAGTTTCTTTGAATTTGTCAATAGGAAGACCTTGGATATCCTCCGGAACCTTATTATAAAAGCGTATATATTGACCCATGAATGAGTTAGTGACTTTATGAAGCCTACTATTATGAGCTGCCAGCATATTTCTTCCTCTTGTGTTAACATTGTGCAGATCTTTTTTTCTTTTGAACAAGGTTATGTTCTTTTTTACATACATTAAATTTTCTAAAATATATTGTGAACGGAAAGTAAGAATATTTATTTCCTTAAATTTAGCTCTAAGTGACACCCTTGAACCGAGCTGAATGATTGCACGAACAGCCCTTTTCTGCAGAATAAATATAGTATCGATGTCGGCAGCACTCCCCCACAACAGAATACCATATGTCATGAGGCTGTGGAAGTAACCAAAATAGACTAATCGAGCAGTTGTTTCATTTGAAATTTGTCTAATTTTTTTAACAGCATAATGTGCGGCAGAGCCAAGCCTTTTCGCTAAACCATCAACATGCAGTCCCCACTGGAGTTTGGTGTCTAAGGTTATGCCCAGAAATACAATTGAGTTTACAGGAGTCAGTTCCTGGCTCTTAACTACAATATTTGTGTTTACTTATTTGACATTTGGCAATGCAAACTTGTGACGGTTGTCTATTTCGACCTCTTTTTGTCAGTAAATTTTATTTTTTTTGTCGTTCCCGACGTAATTTTAAACTAGGAATTACGTAGTGTCGGAGAACGGCAATGTTTTGATTTGACAAGTCAGTCACGAAATATTATCCATCAAAGCAACTTGAATCTATTTATTTATTATTGTTTCCGAGTTTATTATTCAAAATTACATAGTTAAGATATTTTATTATCTACAATCAAAGTTTTTTTTTAAGAAACCTATAATTTATTTTTACGTTCACGAGTGTGCGTAGCCAAAATTTTTGGTAAGGATTCTCATTCATTAAAATTTTATTTTATTGTTATTTTTTCTTTTCAGATCAAATTTAATTGTATTAATATTTCTGTTCTATTTTGTGTGACTATTTTTTTATTTCAATTTTGTTTATATTTTTCTGTTTGTATTTACAGGCATTTTTGTATATTTTTAATTTTACCGAAAAAAATAAACATAGAAGAGAGTTTTGGTGTTTTACTGGTACTACGTTACATACTGGCGCCCGAATATTCAAACGTAGTTTATGGAGAAGAGAGGAGGAACTATACCAACAGAAGAATTGCAACATTAAAAATAATTTTTTTATAATTATTATTGAGGTCAGGCATAAAACTTTATTTGTTACCATTTTCAATCATTAACATTCACTATAATATATTTATATATATATCTACTATAATATATCTACTATAATATATCTACTATAATATATCAAAATACTGCTAAATTATTCAGACATTTAAGTTTCTTTAGTTTCTTTCGTTATAATATCCTTGAAGAAATTTTCTGAAGACACAACATTCTATAACCCAGTAATTTCACTATTTAAATAACATTTTCTATTCATTTTCATCACTCGAAAATACGTATATTTTTAAGGCTTTATTCTGCATAACGACTATTAACAAATTTGTTTCACTTTAACATTTTTTTTTTTGATTTTGCAATGAATTTTTCACAATTAAATAAACCTGAAATAATTTATGAATTAAAAATCAGAAATATAAATTTTTCTTCGACGCAATCTGTAGACGAACTACGATCATTATTATTAAATATTAATGTAGATTCTGAAACAGAAATTTTACAAAATAGCCCTGAAGAATTTTCAGAGAGAGAGAGAATTTTCACGGCGAGCATAAGACGATTCTTTTTGTCTTATTTTTTTTTTCTATGCACCTCATTATCGTTTGGCTATACCATTAACATTGACGTTGGTCAAAACTTATAATTAATTATCATCATCGTAGTATTAGGTTAACTTATTGTGTAATTTATTTAATATTTGCAATTCTAGGAGTGTAAACTCTTATTTTCAATATCTGTATTATACTTTATAGTATAATTTGTTAAATGTTATCAATTTTTTTTTTCTCAATTTTTTTTTCAAGCGGTTTGCAACTTGTAAAATTAAGCCTTCTGCACGAGTGTTTATTAAGGTAACTCGTTAAACTAAACCATACCTATGTGTATTATTTATACGCTTGAATCACTTTCCTGTGAGAATTATTTTCATATGTTTATTACATAAATATTTTAATTACTTCACAAAAGACCCTTGGATTTTATTTAAAAGTCAATATTTCACGACTGGCTATGATTTTCTTTTCTTTCCGGCATATTTATTTCAGTCTTTAACTGAAACTTGTTTATAGTAATCACCGTGCGGGAGTTAGCGACACGTTAAAGAAGCTATTAATATTTTCAGCGGATGGCAACTATTAAAGCCTTTTGCCGTTGCGTTCAACTCTGTTGAGTTGACTTATTTAGGATACGATTCCTCATAAGCAACTCTAACTGCATGATGTTTTATTTCCAGTAGTTGGAATAAGACTAGTATGAAAGAGAATGTATGTTGTAATTATAATGTACGTTGATGGAGTTGAACGATGTATATTAACATTGTATATTCCAGGAACATGTTTAAAATTTTATCATTCATGAACCATGTAATTTAAGATAATTATTTAGGATTTTTTTTTTTTCTCTCTCTCGTCTGTTTTGTTTTCTTTTTCTATTAAATAACTTGTTGATATGCAATATATCAGTATTATTTTTTTTTTTTCATATATACAGGATGTTTTTTCAGAAAAATTCTTCTATAGGATGTTAATATTAATTTTCATTTTGCTTTTAATTATTATTTTTTTTTTTTTTTGATCGTTCTTTCATTTGGCAGATTAAATATTAAAATTCGATATGTATATGCGGTTTATTTTGATTTGGTTTGAATATTTTTTTTTTTTTTTTTTAGAAACTATACTGAAAAAATCTTTCAGATTTTTTTTCCCGGCCCCCGGGGTATTGTGACGGTTGTCTATTTCGACCTCTTTTTGTCAGTAAATTTTATTTTTTTTGTCGTTCCCGACGTAATTTTAAACTAGGAATTACGTAGTGTCGGAGAACGGCAATGTTTTGATTTGACAAGTCAGTCACGAAATATTATCCATCAAAGCAACTTGAATCTATTTATTTATTATTGTTTCCGAGTTTATTATTCAAAATTACATAGTTAAGATATTTTATTATCTACAATCAAAGTTTTTTTTTAAGAAACCTATAATTTATTTTTACGTTCACGAGTGTGCGTAGCCAAAATTTTTGGTAAGGATTCTCATTCATTAAAATTTTATTTTATTGTTATTTTTTCTTTTCAGATCAAATTTAATTGTATTAATATTTCTGTTCTATTTTGTGTGACTATTTTTTTATTTCAATTTTGTTTATATTTTTCTGTTTGTATTTACAGGCATTTTTGTATATTTTTAATTTTACCGAAAAAAATAAACATAGAAGAGAGTTTTGGTGTTTTACTGGTACTACGTTACAAACTTAACACATTTCGTTTTTTTTTCATTGAGGAGCAAATTATTAGCTGACAGCCACTTCTCTGTGTTGGAGATGCATTTGTTTACTGTTCGATAGTCAATTTCTTGTCTTTTGATTTTAAATAAGAAGGAAGTATCATCAGCAAACAATATGACCTTGCATTGATTCTTAACTTAATTTATGCTAAAAATAGGAAAGGACCAAGAACTGAGCCCTGGGGTACACTCATTGTCACTGCCGATCCTGATGATTTTTCTCCATTTATTGCAACTTTCTGTTTTCTATTAGAAATATATGATTTAATCAATGCAAGCGCTTGGTTTTTTGTGCAATAATGGTGCAGTTTCATGAGTAGAGTAGTATGATCCACACAGTCGAACGCCTTGGACATGTCACAAAAGACACCAATAATTTTTGAGGACTGGAACTGCTCGCGTCCGCAAGGTTTAGCCCTCGATGCCTTGTACGTGGTCCCTGGGTGATGCTTAACAAGCAGTATCTTCTGGTGGTAGGCTTCGGCCGTGGCCTGTCACCACCCACTAAACAAAGCCATGCCTAGGTGCCTAGGTGTGAGTAATCGTGCTGCATCAGAGAACTGTCTTCAGCTCGTAATTTATTGACTCGCCGGGTAACTGGTTTTGGAGGGTAGCGGTATCCGAAGAAACGGTGCACCGCTGGCCGACCGCAGGTGGTAGGGGGCCCAAGTAGTGTGCTAGCCACATGCGAAAAGCTGCCCGAAAACTCCCGGGAGGCTTCATCGTGCCAGCTGGCGACTGGTTAGAGAGGACCCGATGACAATCCCCGGGGGGGTTCGGGCGTCCCCTCAGTTTCCAAGCCAGTTCCCTATCTCTGCGTTGTTTATTGCGAGCTGCTTGGTTCTATTTGCAGCGCTTCACTCAACTTCTGTCCTCCTCCCTATTCACTCACACAACTAATATGAAAAGTCACAAGAAGAGTAAGGTTCTACAGCGGTTGCACTTCCTCTCTCTTAAAGTGCACTTCTGCAACATCAGAGGAATGCACTCAAATATCAACGATGTCCACCACCATCTTGAGACAGAGAGGCCTCACCTTCTCTTCTTAACGGAGACGCAGATCTGTAATCCGTCAGACTCGGCATACCTTTGTTACCCAGGGTACATCCTGGAGTCCAATTTCGGCCCGAACGCCGGGGTGTGCATGTATGCCAGTGACGAGATCTGTTGTCAGCGTCTCCGTTATTTGGAAGATCTGAACTTTTCCGTTATGTAGGTTCACATTGATACCGGCCTTGTCCAATTGGTCTACGCCAGTATATACCGGTCACATAGGGGAGATCGGGAGACAACGAGGCTCATGAAGTATCTCAGCGATGCAGCAGATGAGGTTCAGCAACGTTTTCCCTCAGCGCAGTTGGTGTTCCTGGGGGATTTCAACGCTCATCACGGGCAATGGCTATACCCGTATCAGGACACTGACCGCGCTGGAAGAGAGGCTTTTAAGTTTTCCGTGACTAAAGGCCTCTCACAGCTTGTGCACGAGCCCACGCGCATCCCCGACGTTGCCGGCCACACTGCATATTGCTTAGACCTTCTGCTGACAACTGATTCTGACAGGTGCTCGGTGTCCATAACTGCACCTTTAGAGACATCCGACCACTGCGTGGTGAAATCTGTGTCGCAGTACTCGCCGCCTGACACCAGCCCAAAAGGCACTAGGCGAGTATGGTGATACAAGTGAGCAGATTGGGATGAGATGTGGCACTTTTTCGCATCTTATCCTTGGCGGCAGACTTGTTTAACATCAACCGATCCATCGTGCTGCGCTGATGCTGTATCAAGTGTGATAGGCCAAGCAATGGAGTATTTCATCCCTTACGCTGACCTATCCCTTGAAACCAAAGGTCACCCATGGTTTAATGCTGCTTGCCTCACAGCTGAAAAGCTTAAGCAAGAAGCTTACAAAGCCTGGACTGACGTTCGCAGAAGCAAAGCCGTGGATTCGCATGAACTGAAGAAAAAATACAATGCTGCCGCCAAGTCTTGCAAAAAGGTGATCAGAAAAGCTCGCTTTGACCACATTGGCCACATCGGAGACAAGATAGCGTCATATCCTTCAGGAAGCAAAGCTTTCTGGTCTTTGGCCAAGTCGGTTGAGTCGAACTTCTGTCGCCACTCGCTGCCAGTCGGTTGAGTCGAACTTCTGTCGCCACTCGCTGCCACCTCTGAGGAAGCCTGACGGTTCACTGGCCCAAACTGCAAAAGAGAAAGCAGACTTTTTTGTTAATCTTTTTGCAGACTATTCACGTCTAAATAGTCAAGGTAAAGTCCCACCCCAGTTACCTCAGTTTGGACCCAAAATGTGTACCTTTCATATTCGCCAAAAGGAGGTTCTTAAATGCTTGCAGAATTTAGATGTGAAAAAGGCCAGCGGCCCCGATTGCATACCTGCAGTTGTGTTAAAACACTGCGCAGCTGAGTTGTCTCCCATACTAACGCGCCTGTATCGACTCTCTTTGGAATCTGGAAATGTCCCTAAATCCTGGAAGCTGGCTAACGTGCAACCAGTACCAAAGAAGGGAAGCCGTGCAGATCCCATCAACTATCGACCTATTGCAATCACCTCCATACTTTGCAAAGTCATGGAGCGTGTATTGAACAATCGTCTCCTGGCATACCTTGAGTCCAACGAGCTCCTTAGTGATAACCAATATGGTTTTCGCAATGGACGCTCGACTGGAGATCTTCTTGTGTATCCCACTCAATTATGGAGCGAAGCCTTGGAAGGTCACGGTGAAGCTATAGCTGTATCCTTAGACATTTCCAAGGCTTTTGATAGGGTCTTGAATGTTGGTCTCTTGAGTAAGCTTCCAGCATACGGAATACTTGAAGGGCTCTGCGGCTGGATATCTGATTTTCTGAGGGAACGGTCAATTCGAGTAGTCTTAGACGGTTGCTCTTCTGACCTAATAGCAATTAATGCCAGGGTACCTCAGGGATCTGTTCTCTCTGGAACGTTATTCTTGCTGCACATTAATGACCTGCTAACCCCAGACATTATTGGTTACGCTGATGACAGCACCGTTGTAGAGAAATACATGTCCATACTATAGTCCTAGTTCTTTCAAGCGTCGAGTGAATAGGTATCTCGTGGATAGACGTGTAACACCTTCGTCTTCATCGTCACTTTCCATCAGGTGAGATAGAAGACAAACGTCTATCCTTTTTCAATAAAAAAAAAAGCATCACACGACTCCTCCCAGGCGCTGAATAAGTTTTTTATGAGCTCAACACCGGCATCGGTTGTTGAGCGACCCCGCGTGAAACCAAATTGCTTAAAATTCATTAAACTAACTAAAAAAATAATAATAATAATGGTGGCATGGTGGCCACAGACAGATTTTTCCTTTTTCAGGTTATTTCGAAATTTTTGTTTTTAATGCTAAGCTATTTAGTTTTATTATTGTGTTACGATATCACACTCTATTACTATATTTATTATATTATTGAATTTTGCGACAGATAACATGTTCCGGTGGATTAATCAGTTTACACTTTAAGACGTTATGATTCAATTTGATTATACATGATACAGAATAATTACATGCATACTTGACATGTTTTATGACAGCTAACATATACCAATAACATTATAAACAAGTATACATAAATAAATAATAGACTATTTGCGACAGGTAATACACATGTATGAATTTTTAACTTATGTAACAACACAAGATACTATCGTTCCAATCAGATATTTATACATTAAACAAGTATTAAATAAATAGAAACAATTTTTGTGGCAACAAATACAAATGAAACTTTTTTGAAATATACAAAAAAAATACACTTTGATCTAATTGGTATGATAATATATATAAAACAACATATTATCATATTAATTAGATCAAATTGGAAAGGGTCAGGAAGGCGAAGGACAGGAAGGTCATAATGAGCTGCAGGACAAAGAGGAAAAGGACACAATTAAGCGCAGAATCCTCAACTCTAGGAAAAAACTAGCGTGTGAGGCCCTAGAAAACCGCGACCCTCTTCTTGTCCTCAGAGACGTCCTGTCCTTCCACACGGACGACGAAATACTGCTGGCCCTCGAAAAACAGAACAAAGAATTCATCGATGGAATAGGCCCAGGGGAGGAGCGTCTTGCAGTAAAATACAGGATGAAGGCACGAAATCCGCTAACGGGTCACATTACAACATCACCGATCATCTGGAAAAGGGTCACTGAAGCAGGAAAGGCACACATTGACCTGCAGCGAGTCAGAGTGGAGGACCAGTCACCCTTAGCACAATGTACCCGTTGCTTGGAGTTTGGCCACAGCAAAAAGTACTACGGAATTGCACAGAAACGCCAACCTAATGTAGTATAGAGTAGTGCAGCGGAAACCTAATCGCTGCGAAACCGGGTCTGCAGAGAATAAAAAATGGGAGTGACTAGATGGCTTATTAGTAGATGAAAAATTATGTTCTTGGGATATTTTGAGAAATATTCCAATGAAACATATATTTGGCATGTAGTGCTTGAAGTGAAAAATACAGAAATAAAATAGTCAATAATAAGTAATATATACTATTAAATTGAGAATGTTTTCGTAAAAAAAATTGTGCAAACGCTGGTATAATTTTACTTATAATTTATCTATATTCTATTCTATATCTATATATTCTATCAATGACAGATTCAATAATTTTAAAAGAAATTCCATCTAAATCAGCAGTATTTTTTACTTGCTTTTTTACTTGTATTTTGTATGCTTTTAAATGCATTTAAAACTTGTGGAACAGTAACATGTTTAAAAATAAAATCAATATCGCATGAATTTACATTTTCCATTAGAAGTGACTGTGCAAGAGTGGAACATGAAATAATACTCGAAGTAGTTGACACAGGGATGGCAGTAAAAAAATTTTCAAATGCTTCAGCAACTTCTCTTTCAGTTGACAATACTTTATCATTAATTTTTAAATGATATTTGGTGTGCGGTTCTTTTGCTTTCCCAGTTTCCTGATTAATTATATTCCATGCAGTTTTTGAAATGTTAGTACTATATTTAATTTTATTATTAAAGTAAGTAGATTTAGCTACACTGCATACTCGTTTAAATAATTTTGAATACTTTTTAACATATTCATAAAAAGTTTTTTTACGATTATAAGTTCTTTCACTGTACAATTCATATAATCTATTTCTACTTTTGCATATTCCCACTGTTGCCCAGTCACTAAAGCTAAATAAATTATCATTTACACATATTTTCTTTTTTTTTTTAAACAGAGTCATATTCATTTTTAATTATATTATGAATAGAGTTATATTGAGTAATAGGATCTCCACAGTAATCTAATTTAAATGTTTTTTCAAATACATTTTTCCTAAATGTTTCAAGCCGTCTCTCATTCATAGGTATAAATGTAATTTCTCTTTTTAGAGTCTTTTTTAGCCCAATATCAATAGTGGCCAACTGCCACTATGATGTGATTGTAGTTTATTGTAGTTGGCATATTATATTTAATCTTTTTGCTGTAATTTGAAATCCCAATTTAATTGTATTTTAATGACTTGTTTTTTTTTGTTGTATAATTAATTACTTAAATTTATTTTTTGATTATTTATGACATTTTAAGATTTTTTATGACATCTCCAACACAGTTTATATGTTTATTGAGATTTAAATGAATTGACATATTATGTAACTAAATTTTTTATTGTTTTTGTACTAACATAGATATATAAGATTGTATACTAACAAGTGGGCCAAGTTGCTACAATAAAGAAATTTATTATTATTATTATATTATTAATTACTGACTTTGTACATGGCATTAAATTTGTAAAAATGTTATCGAGACATGTGGCTGAGGCCACTGTGATTCGCGTAGGCTCTAAGAAGAGATTTTTTAGGTTGTAACAATTAAAAAGATTCAAGAATCGTTTACTTTGTGACGTCTCTACTAATAAATCAATATTAAAATCGCCATAAATAATTATTTCTTTGTTTTTGTTATTTACTCTATGTAATACCTCATCCATAGTGCTCTCAAATACTTCAAACGGTGAGGATGGGGGTCTGTATTATAACAATATACACTTATTATAACAATATTCCCTATCTCAATACAGGCTATTTTAACTGATCGCTCAACAGCAGACAGACTTACAATACCAGTGCGTTCTTTAAATGTTAGGCTTGTAACGCGTTGTTTGCGGAGTGGTAATTGAGGGTCCAGAAAGGAAATACCAAAGCTCTCTTCTATGTTTATTTTGCAGTAAAATTAAAAATATACAAAAATGCCAAAAATTTTGGCTACGCACACTCGTGTACGTAAAAATAAATTATTGATTTCATGAAAACTTTGATTGTAGATAATAAAAAATTGATAAACATGTAATTTTGAATAATAAACTCGGAAACAATAATAAATAAATAGATTCTAGTTGTTATGATGGATAATTTTTCGTGACTGGCTTGTCAAATCAAAACATTGCCGTTCTCCGACACTACGTAATTCGTAGTTTAAAATTACGTCGGGAACGACAAAAAAATAAAATTTACTGACAAAAAGAGGTCGAAATAGACAACCGTCACAATACCCCGGGGGCCGGGAAAAAAAATCTGAAAGATTTTTTCAGTATAGTTTTTAAAAAAAAATATTCAAACCAAATCAAAATAAACCGCATATACATATCGAATTTTAATATTTAATCTGCCAAATGAAAGAACGGTCAAAAAAAAATAATAATTAAAAGCAAAATGAAAATTAATATTAACATCCTATAGAAGAATTTTTCTGAAAAAAACATCCTGTATATATGAAAAAAAAAATAATACTGATATATTGCATATCAACAAGTTATTTAATAGAAAAAGAAAACAAAACAGACGAGAGAGAGAAAAAAAAATCCTAAATAATTATCTTAAATTACATGGTTCATGAATGATAAAATTTAAAACATGTTCCTGGAATATACAATGTTAATATACATCGTTCAACTCCATCAACGTACATTATAATTACAACATACATTCTCTTTCATACTAGTCTTATTCCAACTACTGGAAATAAAACATCATGCAGTTAGAGTTGCTTATGAGGAATCGTATCCTAAATAAGTCAACTCAACAGAGTTGGACGCAACGGCAAAAGGCTTTAATAGTTGCCATCCGCTGAAAATATTAATAGCTTATGGCTTCTTTAACGTGTCGCTAACTCCCGCACGGTGATTACTATAAACAAGTTTCAGTTAAAGACTGAAATAAATATGCCGGAAAGAAAAGAAAATCATAGCCAGTCGTGAAACATTGACTTTTAAATAAAATCCAAGGGTCTTTTGTGAAGTAATTAAAATACTTATGTAATAAACATATGAAAATAATTCTCACGGGAAAGTGATTCAAGCGTATAAATAATACACATAGGTATGGTTTAGTTTAACGAGTTACCTTAATAAACGCTCGTGCAGAAGGCTTAATTTTACAAGTTGCAAACCGCTTGAAAAAAAATTGAGAAAAAAAATTGATAACATTTAACAAATTATACTATAAAGTATAATACAGATATTGAAAATAAGAGTTTACACTCCTAGAATTGCAAATATTAAATAAATTACACAATAAGTTAACCTAATACTACGATGATGATAATTAATTATAAGTTTTGACCAACGTCAATGTTAATGGTATAGCCAAACGATAATGAGGTGCATAGAAAAAAAAAAATAAGACAAAAAGAATCGGCTTATGCTCGCTGTGAGATAATTAGCAATAATTATATATGAATTCATATAAAGTAATTGGTAACAACCAATCTAGTCACTCAAAGAAGAAGTTAAACGCGGTAGAGGTTTAATGTCTCTGATATGCCAACGACCTAATGGGTTATTATTCATATCCACTAAATCGTAAATTAATGGTGAAACTTTATTTGAAACTTTACATTTAATAAATTTGGGTGCAAACTTAGCACAAAAATGTTTTTTAGAGGAACTTATTACATGGTTTCGCCTCCAAACAATATCACCGTTATTAAATTCTAAATTCTGATGATGTTTGTTATAATAAGTTGCATTATATTGATGTGCATTAAATAACCGTTTCTGTACTTCGGAAAAGATAGGTATTAATTGTCCTATGTTTTCAGCATATACATCCCTAGGACTGAAAATTAGTTCATCTCTGGAATCTTTATTTTTGTAGATAGATCCACATGTAACAGCTTCTCTACCAAATACTAAAAATGATGGAGTGAATTTTGTGGTTTCATTAACCGCAGTATTAATAGCAAACTGTATTATGTTTATATAGGTATCCCAAGTTCTGTGATCTTTATCTATAAAAGCTGCAATCGCCGTTACAATAGTTTTATTGTAACGCTCAACGGTGTTAACCTGTGGACAGTAACGTGGGGTGTAATGTATTTTTGGTATGTTGTAAAATTTAAATAATTCAGATAATTCTGTACTTATCATTTGAGGACCATTATCTAATATAATAGTTTCTGGAACTCCATAAACCATAAAAACTAAATTGTCCAATATATGGCGAATAATAGAAGCGGTTGCATGTTTTATTGGAAATAACAAACAATATTTGGAAAAACAACAAGTAACTACAAATAGAAATCTATTCTGCTTACGTGAAGTAGGAAGTGGACCTATCAAATCTATGGATAAACATTGGAAAGGGCGTGAACAATGTTTGGGTTTGCCCATTAAACCAATTAAGTTTTGATTTTGATGCTTGGTAGCTAAACAAGTCTCGCACTTAGCAATAAACATGGCTACGTCTTTATACATGCCAGGCCAAAAATAGAGATTTTTAATTCTATGGTATGTTTTAAAAGTACCAAAATGTGCCGTTTGGGGAGTAGAATGATTTTGTGTAATAACAGATTCCCTAAATTCTAATGGTATTACTTGTTTCCAATTAAATTCAGAGTTAAATAATGTGTTAGATCTACAAAATCTAAACAATTTATTATTATGAATCATGTAATCCGGAGTACTAGAAGGAAATGATAAACATTTATTATAAATTGCTAAATACCAAGTGTCTTTAGTTTGAGAAGTAGAAAAATTAATTAAATCAATTGGTTTTATCCGTGATAAAGTATCTGGTACGACATGATCTGAGCCTTTTTTGTGTTTAATTACGAAATTAAACATAGATAAACGAATACTCCATCGAGCTAATCTGCCAGTAGGATTATTTAAATGCATAAACCACTGAAGGGCTGCGTGATCAGTATAAATTGTAAATTGTAATCCATTATCTAAATAACAACGCCAATGCTCTAGTGCCGTAATAACACTTAAAAGTTCACGTTCAGTGACTGAATAATTCTTTTGAGCGCCTGTAAGTGATTTACTCATATAAGCAATAGGTTTATCAATATTATCGACTTCCTGAGTTAACATTGCGCCAATGCCATAGGAAGAGGCATCACAATGAACAGCAAATGGTTTAGAGAAATCTGGACATGCCAGAACTGGTGTACTAATTAAAGCTTGCTTAATAGCCTTGAAAGCAATTTCAGCTTCATCAGACCACTTAAATGGAGGTGATTTTTTGCTTGTAGAAGTTAATTTAGTTAACGGTGCTGCAAGAGTGCTTAAATTAGGTACAAAACGTCTGTACCAGCTGGCAGTACCCAAAAAACGTTTGACCTCCTTAGCAGATTTTGGAGTTTGTATATCAAGAATAGCTTGAACTTTTTTAGGATCCGTTTTTAAACCATTTTCATTAACTACATAGCCTAAGTACTTTAATTCTTTCCGGAAAAATGAACATTTTGGAAAATTGACTGTGAGATTGGCATCTGAAAGTTTTTTAAGAATTTTAGTAAGTATATCGACATGTTGTTCAAAGGTTTGAGAGATACAGACTATATCGTCGATAAAATAGAAAACATTATTATCATTTGTAAGGTCATTTAGTAGATTTTCAATGAATCTTTGTTGGGTAGCAGGTGCATTAGTTAAACCAAATGGCATAACTTTAAATTGAAACATTCCTCGGCCTGGAACATGGAATGCAGTTTTGAGTTTATCCTCTTTTTTTAAGGGAATATTCCAAAACGCTTTAGCAATGTCAATAGATGATATAAATTTAGCATCTTTAAGGTTATCTAATATATCAGAAATGAAAGGAAGTTTGTAAGCATCTTTTTTTGTGATATCGTTTAATTTACGACTATCAATACAAAATCGCCAAGTACCATCTTTTTTAGGTGTAATAATAACTGGGTTCAGCCATGGGCTGTCACTGGGTTCAATGACATCTAATTGTAACATATCATCAACTTCTTTACAAAGAGCTTTTTGTTTCTCAGGAGAAAGTCTGTAACAGCGTTGACGAATAGGTGGATGGTCTCCAGTGTCGATGAAATGTTCGACTAAATGAGTACGACCTAAAGGTTTACATTCAGTTGAAATCAACCTAAACTTTTCCATAATTGCATCTGCAATAATTTTTTGTGTATCTGTTAAAGAATGGTATTCATGTAAATGAAAGTTAGGATCTGTATTAATGAGAAAAGATGAGTTTAAATTTGAAGGTTGTAATGTGATATTACTAAGAATATCCGGAGCAAGATTAAAAGTTTTCCAAAAATCAATACCCAAAATAAGTGATTCAGTGATTTCTGGGATCACATGAGCTGTAATTAACGCAAATTTATTGTTATAAAAAGTAGGAAGAGTAATAATGCCGATAGAAGAAATAGTTTGTCCGTTTGCAACATTACCTTTTATTAAACAGCTTTTTTGCATAAAAAGACCATGTTGTGATAAAATTTTATGAGAATTATTACCCAATATAGTGATAGCACTACCACTATCTAAAAGACCATTTAAAGTTAAATCGTTTAGTTTTATATGTAAATAAGGACGTTCAAAATCTGATGTTTTATTAAAGAGGAGAGCACAAGTGTTATAAGATTTAAAAAAAATTGTTAAAGTTTTTAACCATGTATCCCAATCTTTTTTGTCAAAATTTGATGATTTAACACTATTATTTTTATTTATACACTCCTCGTAATTTAGTTTTTTGGAATCGACTTATTACAATTAGGACATTTACTAGTAATAAAGTCTTTTTTTCCACAACGAAAACACACTATATTAGTGTTAGTACAGTCTTTTAATAGATGTGTATTAGATCTACAACGTGGGCAAGTGAATTTATAAAAATTCTGATTTTTATTAATTGCAGCTACAGTATTAGGCAAATACAGCTGCTATGGAATTATATGTACAAGCTTTAAAAGGAAATTCAGGAATATATGGTTGATTATGTGAAAATAGAGTATTATTATACGATTTGTTATTAGAATTCGATGTAGAAGGAATAGGAAAAGAATGATAATGATCTGGTGGTGATGATGAAGAGTAGTAAGATGTATTATTAGAAACTTGGAGAATGCTTTCTGTAAATTTGCATGATTCCAAGAGGGAATTTACAGTATGTAAATCAGTAGGTGAAAGACGTAATGTGAATTCAGGTTTAAGATTTCTAACAAGAGTATTAATTTTTTCTTTTTCGGACATTGGTTCCAAGAGTTTTGAAAAAAGAGATTCCATTGTAGCAAAGTAAATGATAATTCTCTCATTATGTTTTTGTTTACGAGCATCGATTACTTTTTTTAGTTTATAATCGTAATCGGTAATTGCAAAATCATTCAACAATGCCGATCGGAAAGATGACCAGTCATTAATAGTCGACTTTCTAGCTCTAAACCAATCAAGAGCAGATCCAGATAAAATATCATAAATATGTGAGAATAAAGATTTTTCAGAAATATTTTTTATTTGTGAAAATTCTTCAAGTTTTTGAATAAAATCCTTTGGACAACCTTCACCTTTATAAATAAATCTTTTTAAATCATTGTTAGTTCGATTTTCTGTAATTTTACTGACCTTATCAGTTAATGCTTCGAAAAAAGAAAGGGGTTGTAAATTAATATTTTGTGTGGATTCTGCGGAATGACATGTGGAATGTGTTGGTGATTTTTCCAAATTTTTAAAACGTGAGTCTAATTGAGTTAAATCATTCCAACATGAATTTATTAAATCTAACTGTTCTGAAGATAAATCTGATGTAATGTCAATGAGGCCTAATCTTGTTCTTATATGAGTTAAATAAGGTGAAATTTTTTGTTTCCTAATAGGATAAGAGTTTATACAAGCTTCAACAAGTTTTAAATTTTTTTTAATGGTATTAATATCCTCTGAAAATTCTTCAGGGCTATTTTGTAAAATTTCTGTTTCAGAATCTACATTAATATTTAATAATAATGATCGTAGTTCGTCTACAGATTGCGTCGAAGAAAAATTTATATTTCTGATTTTTAATTCATAAATTATTTCAGGTTTATTTAGTTGTGAAAAATTCATTGCAAAATCCAAAAAAAAAAAATGTTAAAGTGAAATAAATTTGTTAATAGTCGTTATGCAGAAAAGAGCCTTAAAAATATACGTATTTTCAAGTGATGAAAATGAATAGAAAATGTTATTTAAATAGTAAAATTACTGGGTTATAGAATAAATGTTGTGCCTTCAGAAAATTTCTTCAAAGATATTATAACGAAAGAAACTAAAGAAACTTAAATGTCTGAATAATTTAGCAGTAATTTGATATATTATAGTAGATATATAACCTAACTAGTGAATGTTAATGGTTGAAAATGGTAACAAATAAAGTTTTATGCCTGACCTCAATAATAATTATAAAAAATTATTTTTAATGTTGCTATTCCTCTGTTGATATTGTTCCTCCTCTCTTCTCCATAAACTGCGTTTGAATGGTCGGCGCCAGTGTGTAACGCGTTGTTTGCGGAGTGGTAATTGAGGGTCCAGAAAGGAAATACCAAAGCTCTCTTCTATGTTTATTTTGCAGTAAAATTAAAAATATACAAAAATGCCAAAAATTTTGGCTACGCACACTCGTGTACGTAAAAATAAATTATTGATTTCATGAAAACTTTGATTGTAGATAATAAAAAATTGATAAACATGTAATTTTGAATAATAAACTCGGAAACAATAATAAATAAATAGATTCTAGTTGTTATGATGGATAATTTTTCGTGACTGGCTTGTCAAATCAAAACATTGCCGTTCTCCGACACTACGTAATTCGTAGTTTAAAATTACGTCGGGAACGACAAAAAAATAAAATTTACTGACAAAAAGAGGTCGAAATAGACAACCGTCACAGGCTCTTATGAGTGATGATCATTGAGCCACCGCAAGTAGTTTGTTCTCTACTGAATGAACTAGCAATTACATGATTCTTATATGAAGACATAATTTGACACTGTCTGAGCCAGTGTTCTGTGATACATAGTACATGAATATTTTCACAGTTTATGAATAGCTCAATCTGTAATTCCTTTCCATCAATGCCCTGCATATTTTGATGGACTATGTTCATAAAATTATTTTTTACATTTTTATTGCTTACATTACTACTTAGAATACTGGTGCTAGATGTATTATCTGTTCTCACTAACTTATGTTTAAATTATTCCTAATACTTGGAATATTACATTCAAATGGGTGAAAAGTATAAAGTGACTGCTCAATAGAAGCAGCGGATGTAGTCAACGAATTCAACGAATTCATGAGCTCATGAGCTCAAGATCATAAGCTATGTATGGATTTATCAAAAAAATTTGTTTAAAACGATCATAAAATTGTTTTAAAAAGTTTCATGCTTATGGTCTTCGTGGCGTAGGTATTCTGGGGCATTTGTTATTTCCTATTTAGACAAATGATTTGTCTAAAATAACGACTTAACGATTTATACTATTTGCTGACGATAGCACATTAATATGCTGCAACAAGGGCATTAATTTACCCAAATCTGACATTGAAAATGAAATCCAAAAAGATGTTATATGGCAAATGTTAGATGTAACTTAAAATTAATATGACTAATGCCCGTCTGCACTATTTTAGGGAAATTCCACGAAAAAAGAGAAATTTATAAGACGCAAAAGAGATGCATTCGATCCTATGGAATCCTCAAAAGTTGGGATTCTTATAAACCGCTGTTTAAAAAACTGAAGTTGTGGCTTTTTTATGCCTATACTTTTTTGATATATCTGTATTTGTAAAAAAAATGCTGTTGGTTGAAACATTAAATAGTAGGAGAATTAACAAACTCCTGCTAAAGTCGGGGTGTAAATATTTTTTATGCATTTTTTCTCATGTTCTTTATGCATAAAAAATGTAGAAATTCTACATTTTTGTAGTCTAATTGGGTCTGTTCTGGTTATTTTATTGTAACTTAATGAGCTTCATTATGCAAGCCCCCTTCTAAGTAGGCATGACCTACACACTACTAACCTGCTCCTCCTCGCTACGCTCGTCGTCGCACCTAATATTATTTGTTACTTTCAAGACTCAACATAACTACGCGCCACCTTAATTTTGTTTCCTCTCATGTTATTTATGCATTAAAAATGTAGAAATAATTTTTTTACCCCGATTTTAGCAGGAATAATACCCATAAATTAAAGGTATATTTAGTTTAAAATAATGCAGAGGAGAGAATAATGAAGAATACGAATTTAACAGTATTATTACACTATTATTATTGTTAAGTTGATGACAATTACATACACTCCACTATATTCGTACATATCTTGTAATTAAAATAAGGCATCTTTTATAAATTTATGTCTATTACTAGTCTGTTCCATTACTAGTCTAGTCTATTACTAGTCTAGTCTATTACTAGTCTGTTCTATTACTAGTCTAGTCTATTAATAGTCTAATCTATTACTAGTCTGGTCTATTACTAGTCTAGTCTATTACTAGTCTGTTCTATTACTAGTCTAGTCTATTACTAGTCTAGTCTATTACTAGTCTAGTCTATTACTAGTCTGGTCTATTACTAGTCTAGTCTATTACTATTCTGGTCTATTACTAACGATTGAGTAGCGTAATAGTTTGTAGCCCTGCCTCATACGCTGGAGGTCTCAGGTTCAGGGCCTGGCTGGGCATTAACTAGTGTGATGAACAGAGATGTATGTTTTCGGGTCATGTTTGTTGATATTTATGTATGTAGTATTATTCTGGGTTCCCCCCAGTTCGCTGTATGGTCATCCATAACACAAGCTTTGCTTACTTACTTTGGCCATACAGTAGGTCTGTTTTTTCTGTGTCTGGGATTTGTTGTTATTATAATTTGTACAAATAAGTGATTTGATTTAATTTTTACTTATGATGAAATATAATATTTGTTGAATTGTATATAAATTTGTATTTCCTTATTAACTAACGCAAAAAGACTGTTTTAGCCTTTCAAAAGTTATGCGTGCTTTTCGCCGTCAGTCGGGATTTTTTTTGTTTTTTGAAACAAATAATTTGTATAAAATCTAGAAACCCGGTTACGAATCTTGGAACATATAACACCCTTACATCATCATTCCTTATTCCTTAAATACCCTTATTTTTTGAAGTTCTAATACATAACCGAAAAAACTCTTAACATGTTTATAGGTTTGCATGATAAGGACACAAGGTAACTCACCGAGGCTTTCGTTATGCTGCAACTTGGATAGTATGTCTCTCCTCTTTAGGTAAATAGCTCGAATTTTGTATTGAAGTTGCGAATGTGCTTGCGTTACGTAAGTAGAGTTTTGTAGTTCATTTACAATTTCTGTTAAATATAATTAAGACATAGATACATTTAAATAAGATCGTAATGAAAGAAAATAAAAGATTTAATGTCCATATCTATATTAAACCAAAATGTAGTTCTGCAAAAACCTAAATGTCTTTGAATTTTTATTGTAGTTCTAAGAGGTTATTATTTAACATACCTGTCGTGAATAATGTTTCAAGAGCTGTCTTTTGATGTAAATCATCGTTTTGCAGAAGAAGAAACTCAAGAGCATGTTCCAATGAATGTAACCTTTGTTTTATATCACCTTCCGAATTTCTGAAACTAGGTGACGGATGATTTCCTTTCCCTTTGAAATCGAAACTGTTTCATATTCTGCAGCCAGACCGCAAGCAATTTATTACGTACCTTTTTGATGTATTCGTCAAACTGAGACTTAAATAGGCAGTTGCAATATTGGTCGTTCTTTCATCACACAGAGTACGTAAAAGTTTATTTTTCTCGGGTATGTTAAAAACCAAAAGACAACTCGTGTCGGCCATTCTACTCACGGGAGTCATAAGCAAAGCATCATCTACAAATTGATAGTAACCGAGCAATATGCAAAGCGATCCTGAAACGAAGAGAAGATTTAAATTCAGAAAAAACTTATTTAACTGTTTTCCTTCGTAAGTCAAAAATGATAACCATCTCGTCACAAAATCAATGACGTCACAAGGAAAAGTGTTGACATTTTTTATCTTTAGACCAATGAGAGTTAAAACATTTTACGTACCTTTCTCTAATGGGTGTCCAAGGAAAGAGTCATAATTCGATTTTAGCACTTCGAGTTCTTGATATGCTAGAGTACACAATTCGTTGATCACTTCTTCGTCTTTAATTTCTGAGATAGCGACACAATGGCGCGAGTAGCGAATATGCACGAAGAAATGGAGCCTAAAACATATAAAAATTTGACTAGCTACTCTGATAAATTATTATAATTTTTCTTTTTACATAGCTTAATTTAATTGCTTCTTTTTTAAGAGTCTTTTTTAGTTTTTAAATGTAGTGCATAATTTTTATTGAATTGTAGACTAAACCTAAATAGTTATAAGATAATGAATGTATGTATATATTTTAAGGTTTACAATTTGTTATTGTGCCATTAAATAAATAAATATATATCATTTAAAACGAAAAAAGCAAATAGCTCTAAAATAAAACAGATAAAGCTTTAAATCAAGCTAAGCTGTCAGCTTGACGTCAGCCCATTGGGCAGCAGGCAGCTTTAAGGAACTCTTAACTTTTTCTTTGTTTTTTTTAATGCCTAGAGTAAAGTAGATCTATTAGTAGATTTTTATTAGCACATCGCTGAGCTTTCACGCTCACCTTTGATGGAAGTGTAGGCTAGTTGTAAGGTTATTGAACTATACAAAAGCAGATTCGACTTCGCTAACGCTGATGTATAAAAAATATACAATGACTATTATGAACAAATGAGTTTTTTTATGTTGTACATATAATAGAATTGATAGTGAATTGCTGAATAAAGTATCATTATTTATAGGTAATATAGTGTTTCGCGAGTTGATTTATCTGTGTAAAACTTTGTGGATATGCTAATGATAATAATTGGAAAAGATGTAAAAAGGAGGCTGAGTAATCGTGGGCTAGAGAGTTATTAGGTGGAAATTCATGCCAAAAAATAAGTTATATTAACCTTATTATAAATATATTAAACTGCGAACGATTTAATTTCTGGAAATGAAATAAATTTAAAATATATAATTTCACTGTGATTTTTATGAGTGGAATTTAGTTTTAACGTCGGCAATACTGATTTTTTCCCCCGAAAAGAACGAACGCCACGTACGTGATTGACGAGTCACTCACTCAATCAGGCCGTCAAATGGCTGCCATTCTGATACTCGTTTGTTTGGCTTTGTTCCATGCGCTTGAGTTGTTTTGTGGTTTTCCTATTTTCTTACGACTTACGCTTGTTATACGGACTAACTACGATTCTTATTTACTCGAATACTTTCTGCATGCCTACCGGATCCCGACAACCCGCCTTACACGACGAATATTAGATTTGTTCCCTTGGATACCCGATTTTGCATTTCGACATGGATCGTTGTGTTAACTGTGGCATTGCGTTTGGTCGCTGTGCTACTGCTGGCAGACGAGTTTTAAATGAAGAAATATTGGTTGTGATTTGACAATAGCGTATGACTGAAACAGTAAGTTATTTATTCTTGCGAATAATTTCAAAGTGAACAAGATAGTGGTTAAGATAAATGTTTATGCTATTTTGGGGAGCATACAAGAGGTGAAATACACGATTCGGTTTGGGTCATCATTAAGTATAGTTTATTTAAGTAATTTATTGAAAAGTCCAACGAAATAATTTAAAATAACATTCTCATAACCTAACGAAACTTTATATGACACTACTAAAATTTCTTATAGCTTAACTTCTAGAAATACAAATGTTTTCAAATTTTAGGTGAACACTTCAAATGTATGTTTCTTATAGAAAACACTATTTCAAGTGGTTAACACCATGGCCCAGAAATGTATGGGACGGTATCTGCCTCCTTTAAAAACTAACTCTTTGAAGTTTTAAAATGTTCTATAATGTGTTTACCAAGCTGCCAAGGAAGCGCCATATCTCACGCTCCTGTGTGTAATAAATGAAATGCACCGCGGATCAAATTTACACATCTTGTTCAAGCTGTGCGATATTGGAGCATCAACTAAGTTTTTAAAACATGCTTCTGTAAAAAAAAAGAAGTGATTATGGATTATTGATCACTTTTCGTAGATGATAGTTTATATGAAAACTACTTACGAAACAGATTTTTTTCTTCCCGAGGTATATCGAGATATTTCAATTTAAACTCTTCTAAAGATTTTATTCGAAATTTTAAATTAGGATAGTTTGGTTTAAGTTGCTTGGTTTCTAAGAAATTAATGAAATTGTACGTCTTTTCAAATTCTTGTTCAACTCCAATAAGTGCCGCAACTGAGTAAAAAATAAAATTCATGAAAGCTTTTGTTAAAAATAAATTATGCAGATGAAAAGAAGCTACATCTCGTATATTGTATTATATTGCATTGCTGGATTCTAAAAGCCATTGTTCGCTATTGTAGAACGAGAGATTCTTATATATCCATTTGAATAGAAATATTCCAAGTAAAATTTACATTAGTAAATTTTCATTAGTCCTTATTTACTTATATTTTACTAACCTCAACCTCAAATGGAACTAGAATAAATTTTTGAGACATCAAATTGAAATCTTAATGGTCTGTAAGGGGTTGGGCGGGTCACTACGAAATTTATTCTAGGAAGATAATTATTCCTACTCAACATCTTTCCAAATTCACCACGTAAAACTAAAAACGCGTCACAAATGTATACTACGAACGACCTTGAACGAATCTTACATAGAACAAAACCTTTTTTTTTGTTCGTTTTTGTTCGTCTCCGCTGGGGGAGGCGGGTGGATGAAAATGCTTTGACCCATACCTCGCCGCGATTACGGGGTGATGACGGGGTGGGACTCGCTCCGATCATACTAGAGCCACTAACCACTAAAAACCATCTGTATCCCTCTGGCAATCTATTACCTCACAGCCTTCATTTGATGTGACGGCCAGTTGGAGCAAAAGCCCGCGCATTGGGGTCCCGCTATCGAGTCATCCGCTGGGTAATATCATAGCACTTAAGGAGATAGTGCTTAAGGAGAATTACTAAAAATCACAGCCTGAGTAGCTAGAAGGGCTTCTTGATCGGCCGAAAGCTGATTAGGGTGGTTCAAGAGTGCATTTCTAGGGATGGCAACTTTGAACTTCGAGTTAAAGATTGGGGCAATATATGAGACTAACTCGCGAATTAAATGATTGGGATGCCTTTCGGAGCATTTGAAGACCGAGAGTTTTTTGAGATGTTGTTGAACTGTAGGTAGTTCAAGATCTCTGAGTAGGTCCTCGTTACGCACGAACTAGGACAGAATACATTTTGGACCACCTGCAGCTTGTACAGGAGGGAGAGACCGGAGTAGGCAAATTTTGGAGAGGCATAAGTCATGACTGATCTAAAGCAGGCGTTATAGAGCGTTCGCTTGTTTCAAAGAGACATTTTACTGGGTCTACCTAACATACGGTTTAGGCGACCTAGATAGATACGGGCAAGTTTCGGTACTCTGTGGACGTGTGGCGTGAAATAAAGCGTTGGATCTAACGCGACGCCTTAGTGTTTAGTATTGCGCTTCTAGGGGATGGGGATACCTAGCATTCGGACATAGGGGTCCTTGGGACGGTGGTGTTTGTGGTCGAAGTGAATAGCAGAACTCTTGCCTGGATTCAAATCGATACGCCATTTTTGAAACCATTCGCCTAGGGCGTTAACGGCTTTTTGGAGATTGGTGATGAGACCCGGGGCTCGAAAGCCTTTGGTGTAAAGGGCGGTGTCATCCGCAAAAAGGGTGAATTCAATACCTTTTGACGAGACGGTTATCTGTAGGTGTATATGGTGTAGAGAAGCCGCGGAGTATGTACTCTTGC
Organism: Marasmarcha lunaedactyla; assembly: GCA_923062675.1. NCBI lineage: Eukaryota > Metazoa > Arthropoda > Insecta > Lepidoptera > Pterophoridae > Marasmarcha > Marasmarcha lunaedactyla. The sequence continues at coordinate 5,267,021 of OV281342.1, read as the reverse complement.
TGACTGCAGGAGTGCTTTGCGCGAAAGCCGAATTGATGGGGAATGGGAGTCGCCGTTGGAAACTGATGTTTCCATATTCGAGAGAATATTACTCTCTCGAGAAGTTTAGCCATGGCCTGGGTGAGAAGGCGCGGCCGGACGCTGGCTCTAGGCGTCAGCTGGAGTCAGCTTGGGCTGCGCCGGCTTTGCTTGTAGTTACCTATGTGGCCGGATTGGCCGCACAACACACAAGCAGAGGGGAGGTCGACCCAGGAGTGCGTTTGCACTTTTTCGTGCTGAGGGGATCGAGGCACTTGACATTTGAGCAATTAGCCACCGCGTGACCGTAAAGTTGGCAGCGGTGGCATTGCCCTGGGTGACCGTGGCGATGCGGGTGCTCGACGGAAATATTTGAGAGGCCGCAGATGGTGCGCGACTCTCTAAAGATCTCCTTTGATTTAGGAGTGTTGGATAGGATGACGAGGGCGAAAGGGAGAACAACTACAAATTTAGACATAATATAATACAATGCATTTTTTTCAAATTAAAGTTTTGAGTATACGCCACTGAACCACAAGCAACACTAAAGCCAGTGCCCCTAGCGACGTGAGATTCAACTATAGAATGTGTCACGCCGGCCTACATTAAGACAGATTGATACATTTGTTTAGGAATCTCTTTTTTGTATTTTCTCTATGATTACATCTACTCATTTGACATAAGAATAAAAATACAATTAAGTATATGAAACGATGTGCATTACGTAAAGTTAGGCATACAAATATATAGGGTGCTAATTAAACAGACTTCTTTTTAATAGCATTTTTCGCCTCTTAATATCTAAATTGCCTTCTAAATTACTAAGTCAGCCACAATTTACGAGCGTCTGAACGGTACTATCTTAGCCACTAAAAATATGTTTTGAATAAATTTAAAATTTTGAATTATCATCCAATTTCGATTACGGGGCTTCGCCGAGTGCTCCCGCCCCACGCTCGTTTCGCTCGCTCGGCTCTCACATGCGATAAATGCAGCCCTACATTAACCTAACCCAAATTTAACTACAACGCTTTCTATAGAATATTTAGCAGGCGTTGCAAAAAAGACGAATTAGTTTATTAGAGGCTATCTCATTTTCCCGTGGCTAAGTAAAAAAATTATAAGTTTGATCACGTGGCCAATAAAGAAATCTGTGCCTTGACTTATAATTTCCCAAGTATATGTAACGAATGAATTAAATGTCAACTATCAATCACTTAATGTATGTGGGCGGTGAAACATTGTCGTTGAAACATTTATTAATAGGTAAAGTTATATTGTTGTTGTAAGTAACGATTTTAAGCAATATTTATTACTCAGTTAGTTTCTATTATGTAATATTTTTGTAAACTTTTGTGTTAACATTTTTATTGCTTAGATAAAAATGTTATTGTAAAGTTTTTACATTCGTATTGTAACTTCCCTATTGTAACGATGAGGGATAATTTCATTGGAAGGGTTCTTTGTTGGGGTTTTGATATCGTAAGCAACACCAAATTCTGCTCCAAGCTATCATAAACATCGTTAATCAGAATAAACGCGCTATTATTAAAACAAATGTCTTTTATTCCTCAAGTCTTGAAGTCCTCAAAGATGGAGCAACAAAGTTAGGTGCATAGTGGGCAAGCTCCGACATATATGAAATACGGCCCTTTACCAACTCAAATACCAATTATGTGCTCGGTTTCATGTTGAGATAGTAAAACCATACGCTAAATTCTCGAGGTTTCCAGCTGTCTCACCTCTAGAAGCGTTTCTGTTGGGATCGCTCAACGTCGCAGTCCAAATATATTTATGTAACTCGCCTCGAGTATCCTCTATGAGTTTCAACGATTGTTTGGTGATATTTAAATCCAGTTCGTAATGCATATATGCATCGGCAGAAGCCAATGCCACTGAAAAAAAACAAAAACTTTTAGGTAATCCGTTAGCATTCATAATGATGTCACACTACTATATGTTTGTTTCAATAAAAATGATATATTATGGTCAATTTGTTACAAAAAAAGTCATTTGACAATTGAAAATCTGTATAGTTTTGGTTTCTCATTGTGATTCTTTTTATAATAAAAAAGTCTATATTTCGGAAGACGCTAGTTTTAGTCTGAGTATTAATATATAACCATTATGATAATTTTTTTTGATATATTTACCCAATTACACACTTACTTTTGGCTACGGTAAGGACCCATGAAGTTTTTAGAGTTATATCTCTGGAGCGAAAGTACAAGTCCATGTTATTTGCTACATAATTTGCAGCATTATTTATTCCTTTTAAATATTCACCCACGTAGTCCAATCCTGTTAAGTAATTGGGATACCATAAAATTAAACCTAAAATACTTAGATTCCTCATACTGTAATAAAATACGATAAAATAACACTTAGCTGTGAATTTCATTGATCAGTAAATCTGAATTTTATGATTTATTCGGCAGTAAAAGTGTTATCAAAACTTAATTAATTAAGATTCGGTGCCTTCCTTTAATTTTCTTATAGTTGGCTAAAACCAAATTCCTACTATTTTTAATTTTCTGATAATTATGTGAGCAGTTTGTGTGTTGTACTTAAAATGCCCTAAAATCTTAACGATCCTAACTTTTTCACTTACTACTTGCTTCATCAGTTCACATCAGTTCCACAAATATAACAATGTATAACTAATAGTATTTTTTCACAACAAACAGAATTTATTTAGCTCCATCGTTTCATCATCATCAATAAAAATAAACAAGGATTGTATTGAATACAAAAACCTGAATTTTATAAAATGTTGAATCTCATAAATACATTCCATCAAGAAGTCGATTTAGCGAACGTTACGTACGTAAATAGTTATTCCATGGACCTATATAATCGTTAATGCATGAAGTTTTGTCCACAAAGTCATCAACTACAGATTGAGTGCGAAAGTTGTCTGTTGAAAAAAATCTGTTGTTTTCCTCTTAGCTGCTTTAAAAAAAAAACTCAAATATTGTCCGTTAATCGCACTCCATGTTATCATAATTGTAAGTGGACTTTCGAGACAAATACATGTTCTATAGTATAGATAGACACATCAGCAAAGGTTGCAACCAAAACTCTTTGATGTTATTCTTGTTGTATTCCTGGCAAGTTCTAAAACAAATAGTTTAATAATAAGTATAAGCTATTTGTGTGGTGATTTTATACTAATTTTATCACAATCAATGAAACGCTCATTTAATATGTTGTTAAAACTATATGCGCCTTAAAGGAGTAATATAACTCATATAACTAGTAATTTACTGGAAATGAAATAAACGGCATCTGTTTTAAAAGTTTAATTATGAAAATATTTGCTGTATTGTTTTCTATAGCATTATTTTTTACAAAAGTAAAGTGTGATGATAAATTACCTGCGATTGATGATCTGAACTTGTACATAGACGCTATAGGCGGAACTCTGTATTATCTAAAGTCTGTATATATAGATAATAAAGAAGACGGCAATGTTATTCGGCCAGATAATTTACGTTTCGCGATGGTTGTGACGTATGGTAAGTTTTTAGTTATCGAGTGGCAAGGGCCTACCTAAGGATATGAGTGATTGATAATAGAAACGGTCCCTGAAAATGTAACAGTCTCGGTCTGCGTGTGTTCTCGAGCGCACGTCGATCGCAGACGCCTTCCCGCTCCCTTAGCCCCCGCGCTAATTGAGCACCCAAATTTCACTGGTTGTTGTCGTAATATATAATTTCATAGTTGTATACCGTATTAAGTTTCTAACGCCGTTTTCACGGCGGACAGTGGCTCGTTAACCGTACTTCTAATAAGTTTCTAACGCCGTTTTCACGGCGGAAAGTGGGTTTTAACCGTTCGTCTAATAAGTTTCTAACGCCGTTTTCACGGCGGACAGTGGGCTGTTAACCGTACTTCGTGGAACGTGAGCTTCGTCGACGGAAATTCGTCGTTCCAGGTGTCTCGAGTCTTCGTGTTCGAGTAAGTTATCCGCGTCGTCCTCAACCACCCTACTGCGTGTAGGGTGGTTTTTAGGAAGTTAGTCATCGTTGATAGGTTCATAGTATATATATTTATATATTGTTGTCCCTCCCCAACCCCTCCGCAATGGCTTCTCTAAGCTCTCATGAGTTTATGAGGAAGTTACTTGATAGTACCGTTGCTGAAGGCATGTCTATAAATGGTGATAAGTATCGTTTCTTGGACTCTCTCATCCCGCATATCATGGCGTTAATGCCCTCAATGGCCCCTCAGGCCAACCCAGTCCCCCAGACCCCTCAGGTCTTAGGCCCTCCCGCGTCCTCTTCCTCCAGTGACATGGAGTGCGAAGTAGACGTCCCTCCGCGCCGCAAGCGCGCACCCGCGACCGAGTCATCCTCGGATGCCACCCCAACTGGCCCTGATGAGCCTCCCTCTTTCACCCTTGTTAAGAAGCGCTCTAAGAAGCGCTCGAAACAAGACCCGGCGCCCTCGGCGCCCGTCCCTACACCCCCTGCGGCGTCTTCAACGCCAGCTGCCCCGGTGTCTTCAACACCCGCTCCGGCCCCTACTTCTGTCAAGGCCAAGGTCCCACCACCCGTTTTCCTTCGGGAAAAGGGTAAATGGACTGAGGTCTCGACATTGTGCAATGAGCACAAAATCCATTACACCCGAGCAGCCAACTCGGGTGAATCCATTAAAATCTTAGTCTCGTCGATAGACGACTTTCGTGCTTTAACAAAGCTCCTCACCGATAAGCAATATGCTTATCACACTTATGCTCTGTCAAAAGAGCGTAAGATCAGAGCGGTACTCAGGGGAGTCCCGTTCGAATTATCGAACGAGGCTATCCTGGAGGATCTGCAGTCCCAAGGCTTCCCGGCACTCGCGGTGCATAAAATGCACAGCAAGTACGGGAGACAACACCCTCTCGCTTTGGTGGTTCTCGCCAACGTCCCCAAGTCCAGGGAGATCCTCAAAGGGGTTAGCACTATATGCGGCCTCTCTGGGATCTCGATCGAGGCGCCTCATCGCCGCGGTCATCCCGGCCAGTGCCATCGGTGCCAGTTGTACGGGCACGCGGCGGCCAACTGCCGCGCACCGCCCAGGTGCGTCAAGTGCCTGGTCCCTCACTTCACTAAGGAGTGCAATCGCACTCCTGAAACTCCCTCTCCTCCCGATTACGGCCAGATTGGCCAGTCCGGCCACACCGCAAATTACAGGGGCTGCCCTCGTGCACCCCGTTGTATGCGCTCCAATTTCAAAAGGGCGGCACCCAAACAGGCTCCGCTCCTTTCTCCAGAAAACTTTCCGCCGCTGCGTAGCCGGGTTCCTCCGGCTGCAAAGCCTACACAGTCTAGGCCTGCCCCAGAAAACTGGAGGCAGCGCCCCGCATCGAATCCCATCCCGGCTCCTCGCCCATACAAACCCACTCCTCAATCCTCCGTAGCAGACGATATGCGTATCGTCTGCGACGCTATGAAAAATGTCAATGTTAGTGAAATCGCAGTCTTAGCCCGTAAACTTAGGGCTTCACGTACTCCGACAGAGCGTTTGCTAGCTCTGGCGGAGCATAGTTCCCTTCTCAATTCATTATAGGTTCATTTTAATGAATTGATCCCTAAATCATGCTTCGGCCGACCTCTGCCCAGCCCCGGCTTCACCGGAGGCTGCCCAGAACGGCCACCAACTCATGTCCCTTTGAGCACCTTCAGTGCAACTTTCACTACAGGCGGAAGACCCGCTAGCGGGTCTCCGCCAGCGCGCCCAACTTCCCGACGGGTGTCGCTTCCGATGAAGGCTAACGGTAATAACTACAGCCAACAGGTGGTTTTTAGTGGGTAGGTGCCATTCTGGTGAGTCCCACATAACCCCCCCGCAGAGGAATTTACCTGCGGGCGGGTATGCATGACGCATCTTCCACCTCCCTCCCGCGAGGGTGCCTCGGCAGCAAAAAAAAAAAAATGAAAATGTAAAGCTACTGACAAAGTTGCATTGGAAGGATTGGACAAAGTATCCAACATAATATAATTTAACCACACTATGGTGAAATTAACACTTTCTAATTTTTTTTTCCCTGTTGTTATTGAATCACAGCTCTGTGCTGGCTGTCCAACTAAGATGCGCCAGATGAAAGTGTTCTATTAAATTGTGTTCGTTTAGTGTATAAATACCTTTAAATGTGAACGTTATTTTAGTTAATTTGTTAAAAGTGGAACGGAAATCTGACAAATTACCGGCCCATGTGAGCGCTAAGATACCAGGAATGTTGGATTATTTGAATAACTTGACAACCAAAAGTGCTAAGGATATAATATCTTTACAAATTGCAAATAGTGAATGTAAGTATAATTTATTATTACCGTTTAATTTTCTTCGACCTAAGGAATTTATAAATATCTAACAGAATCCTCAGGCAAATATGACACTAAGCAAAGAATGTGTTTTGTGTCTGTACACAGTTAAAGGGAGGTAAACCATTTAAGCTGTGAATTCATGGAGTTTTTGATTATTCGACTTCTTGAACATAGAATAGAATAGAATAGAATAGAAATCAGTTTATTGACACCGCAAACATACATCTTAAACTAAGAGACGGCACAAACAAAGAGACAAATAAGCAAGTATGCTGTAGCAGTGCAAAGGGTCGTAGCTCAGCGCCCTTATTTTGCTCTGGGAGCAAAATATAGTCCAAGAAGTCGATAAGAAATATCAATATGCATGAATCCTGAACATACGTGGATGGTAGGATCTCTAGTGTATGTGCTAACTGTTATCTGAAATTTTCACGGTTCATTTTATACAATAAAACACCTTTTAATCTATCGCGTCTTTGTCGCATTTGACCTGTATGACCATAGAGCGAACTGGGGGTCACCCAGAATAAACATACATATATAAATATAAACAACCATGACCCGAAAACAAACATCTATGTTCATCGCACAAATGAATGCTCCAGCCTGGACTCGAAGCGGGGAACTGCGGCGTATGTGGCAGGGCGACTAACCACTACGCCATTCGGTCGTCAATAGTCACTCGTGACAGGGTATCTGTAAAGATGGATACCGAAACGTCCAGTACAAATGTAAACATATAAAAACGAGTTAAATACCGTCAATAGTGTTTTATTTAAGTTCCATGTCTATTGGACATGTTGTTATGACATAATTAACTTAGTATAAAAATGATGATAAGGTGGGACTTCACTCGAAAACAATCCATTGGTCACAAATTATTGCTAACTAATAATATCCGGTTTGGCAACAAATGCGGAACCTAAAATAATTGTACATAGGCTTAAGTACCCTATGCGAATCTTTTTTGGAAATAAATGATTATTATTATTATTAAAACAACTTTTATTGAAAACCTTAATATTATTTTTTATTAGTTTAAAATTAAATTCACGTTTGGACAAATGATACAAAACTTATCTTACGTCGCCCCTTCATGTGTGTCATATTTTATTTGCAGTTATAAGTTTGATTGGTCTAGAAGACTTGTGGGAAACAACCTTACCCAATTTTCGAGATTCAGATCATTACCAAAACATGCTGGATTTGGATGAAAAACTAAATGAAACAAAACTCAAACAAAACACGCTAAATGCGCCATACTATGGTACATTTATATTTCTTCTTATGATACTGCATTATTGCATGTCTCCTTGGGTTTCCCTAAATAAAAGGCAACTGGTTATGCTGCTAAAAAAATGTTCATTTTAAAAATAGAATATTTACAATCTCTACTCACTCTAGTAGTTTTGAAAGTTTTAACATCATTATAATTATAATAAATCCCCAGACAAACACACCAAATGTATGGCCTCAAAGAAAGCAGAGCTTGTGTTGTGGATGACCATACAGCGAACTGGGAAGACCCACAATAAATATACACACAACCTAGACCCGAGAACAAACATCTGCGTTCATCTCAGAAATGATGGCCCTGACCAGGACTCGGACCTGGGACCACCTTCGTATGAGCGAGGGCTACTACGCCACTCCGCCTATATAAATACTAGAGGTCCCTTCTTCGAATTTCCTTTGCATGGGCTGTTTCCCCTTAACCGGGACACAAACACATATAATAAATATATTTAGTATGGCGTTCAAAATAGATAAAATAGAAAAACTGTAGAACCACCCCAGATGCGAACCTAACAAAGAAACTCTACAACTTACGGTTTTTAAGTACCTACTTTTGTTTGATCAGTTTTATTTCTGTCTTAGAGTTGTGCCTCGATGATATGGCAAAGAACGTGTTTAGCCAGCGACACCAGCCATGTAATCTCGACTTGAGATGCCTCAAGTTGTTGTCAAGTTCACCTCCTGCGTCAGGCTATGAGTTAACTATATGGTAAGTTGCAGAAAAATTCTAACACTAGTTCTGATATTTAATCTGATCGCATCTTAGGAGCGTAATAATAAATCTTATTCTACAGCGCCACAGGGGTTGTGTCATATAAGTGTACTGTAAATATCTCTTGTCAATATCATAATCGTTCAAAGATTCTTAATTCATAACCAAATACCATCTTATCGGAGCGTATTGATATAGAGAGCTCGAATTCAAGTAAATTTAGTATTGATAGCATTCGTTTAGTTTTTGCATGTAATATGCTAAATATATTAAAATTAACACATTATTATTTATGACTTTTATTATTCTATACACTATTCCTAATATAATTTCAAGAATTTGTCGCGTATTCTTGAAAACCTCAGACTGTACAAAAAATAAATTAACAATGAAAATTTGTTATAACCCATAGCTGGTATTGCGAAAACAGGGTTAACAATACTGGCATTAGGGTGACTGCTGTCCACGAAATTGGCGTTTTATGTGGAAAAAACAAAACTAAACAAACATTGGTAATCGTAGATAATTCATGTCTGGGGATTTATTATTATTATTATCATTGCCATTTTTTGCTCAAATAAACCAGTATCTTTCTTCTTTATCGGCGCTGGAGTCATATAATGTGTCGCATTCGTAAATAATGCAAAATTTTAGTAAGCCATATTGTAAATTGAATTGAACTTAAAGCATAAAAAAGAACAAATGAATCTCAAAATACGAAAAACAAATACTTTGTGTATTAATTAATTTGGAATTTCTCAACAAATGCTTTCGTTTTTACCTCAAATGATGTACTTTATAAATTCATATACATTTGGTCAAAAATACTGGTAATTAATTAGATCCAAGCCTAAGGTGCTTGTTGATCTCCAAAATAAGTACATTTTATCAATACGGGACTTAGCGATTGAATACATGCATATTTTAAACGGGAACTACATCTCTTGTCAGCAAAGTTAATATTTGTCATCAACTTGTAATCGATCTATTGCCACGAAATATTTTCATTCTCATATAAATAAAAAGTGTTCTCAAGTATGAATTATCTATTTAATGTCCATGTACATCTTAAATAAGAGATGGATTACCAATATAATAGTAGTCCATTAAAGGAATAAAAAGTTCTTAGTTCTAAGAATATTTGGTTTATTCCTTAAATAATAGTTTCGTGCTCAGAATGGTCAAAAGCGCCAGGACCAAATTAAATACCATTTCCAGCTTTGATGATCTCTATCAATTACTTTGGCTATGCAGTTATCAGAACAAACCTGTTATGATAAATACAAAAATATGATAATATATAAATACAGAAATATTTGGTACTTCATTATATATCCCGATGATTTTAGGTGATTTATTGTAAAATTGATTTTTATTGTTTGGAGACTACATTTTGGTGACAAATCTACTATTTTGCGGGCAAACCTTATTATTTAAGAAATGCGAAACCAATTTAATTGGTGATATCTTAAATTATACCCATTTTAAACATGATGACTTACTCGTTTTCACTCTCATATTGAGGTCATTATAGTTAGAACAAATTGCTCTTTTTACATCAAAGTTTTTGATAAGTCGCAGAGTCTGCACGCTTTTACTATTTGTAAATTCCAAAATTATAATAATTTATCCACACCTAAATATTTTCTTAGAATTTAATAATTTTTTTTATTTGTGTAAAATTAATCATATGTTTTAAAAATTGTTTAAAAAGGGTGTTTTTAGCAATCGCGTTGCTTATGAAAAACAACGGTGGTTTTCAAAGCAACCTTCGACTCAAAGCACGATATCAAGTTTTTTGATTACTGGCAATTACAATACTATGGCTAAGTAATGAGCTCTAAAATAAAACAATACAACAAAAAAATCTATATGATAAAACATTAAAGTCTTAGTAAGTTGCTAAAATTAAGTTTATAGTATAAACATTTGATTAATAGTATTAAAATTATTAAACGTTACGTTATGAAAACAAATATTATTTTGAAGAGTATAATTTGATTTTTAATATTTTTATTTGACATTTGTATGAATTAATTGAAATAATTGGTATAGGTATTTATTAACTATAGTTATAAGTCTTAATTGTCTACTAACAATTATGTATGCAAATCGGAAATAAATAAATGAATTTGAAAAAAAAAATAAACTGCAATTCAATGAATATGTGAACATCATTCCAGTTAGCTTACTTGAAAATATTAAAACTCTACAGGCCGTAGAAATCCCGATCTTCTATTTCTTCTGGTGAACGCAGTTTGCGTCTAGTAAAGATATTCCCGCCTACATGTTTCACTCAGGCAAACGTGAACAACTGAACCATTGCTCTATTTCCACAAAAAATCATCAAGCAGGTAATTGACAATAGGTAGATAGAACATCACCATCCATCCATATGTTTATACTTATCGAAGAAAGCAGACGAAGAATTTCTGACAAAACTGTAGTAATTAAATATGTCATAAATTTTTTTGACGTTAAATTGGATTTACTTTAAATTATTTTTCAGGCTGTATATTTTTACTTACAACTGGTATTCTTGCCAATGTTACATTTTCACGCCGTCTAGAGACCGAGAGATCGCTCACAGGATTTGCTCTTTAGCGTACAGGGAGGCATTGGGCTACCAGAGTTTCAATTTACCTGAAATCATAGACACTATTATGGAGAGGGGTAAGAACTTCTTCTCCTCTTCTTTAAAGTGCCTTTATAGCTATGTAAGAGATATTATTGTATTATGATATATAAAGAAGAAGAAAAAAATAAATAACAAAAGGAAAAGAAATACAAAAGAAATAACAGTATTATTGTTGGAAGTTTAGTCATAGTACCTAAACATAGTGTACAGGGTATCGAAATTCAAAGTTTAAAAAAAAGTTATTATAACTTTAAAAATGGAAGAGACCGATTTTTTTTCTTATTTTTCCCTGGGTAGTCGTCGCCGTATGCACTACTTGATACCGGCTTATCGTTGAATTTTGGGACACCTTGTATATGACTGTGGAAGGCTGGCTAAGTAGCTTTTTTTGAATTACTATAAGAACTAGCGGTGACCTTAGTTGTTATGTTATACAGTAGTGTAAGTGTTATCCAGATCTTAGACAGTAGAATTACAGGTTAATTGAGGTCTCAATTAACCACATCTGCCGAGATTAAATTTAATATAAGCTTATCTGGTTTAAAAATAAACCGTATAAAAAAAATGTATGGGAATATGTTCATGTCTACATCATTTAGTTTTGTCAAGATCAATGAAAACTATTTTTTTGATCGGAAAAATTTACGTTCACAGATAAAATAATGTTTTTAAAACGATCAGAGCTACAAATACAGAAGTTCTGTTATTTACTGAACGAAGCCTGTCTTGGATTTTTAATGAACTGTAAATAACTTAGTTTTATCTTTTAGCAACGCTATGCACTCTGCTTGGCTACACGGAGTTCTTGAATCGCAGGTGGATTACAAATGCGCTTCACACAGGAACCAAAAGCGGTTGCTTCACTAAGCTGAAGGTGGTCCGCAAAATGCTCCACGCACGACTCTTCAAGTACCAACCGAAATGTTTGAACAACAACACCGCTCTCGCTGCGGCTGCAGTGTCACTTGCGATACGATATGTTCTAGAGAAGTACCTTAAATCTAATTGTTTATGTACCTAATTAAAAGTTCATCGGCATTACTTCTTAACTCGTTGGAATTTCAAATATGACTCCTGAATATAGTAACTTGCCAACATAACTGAGAGTACACTAATTTTAGCCTTCCTCTAAGAACGAGCTTTCCAGAATGGCCTTCCACTATCATTCAAAAAGCGAGCGTGATAACTAGAGGATAAGAGTTGTTTTTATGCGATTTCCTATGGAAGTACTTGTGTTATGAGGAGCCAATCCCAATTGTGGAGTCTACTTGTAAATTGCTCATCTTTTACTGCGTTTTGCAAGCAATTCAACAACAACTCGCTGAGTCCACCTTGCTCAATTTTTTTAGTGGCAGCACTTACAAAATGGTAGGTCCGCTAAACTGGCAGGGTAGGTGGGATTAGAAATAAAAAGAAGTTCATGACTAAAAATTATTTTGAATCTACAATTATACATAACCTATAAAAAAATAGCCATCACAGAAGAAAACAGAATGTAGAGCCTGAAAACATTTTTATATCTTTCAGGGAGACTCCTGGACGAACTGCCCCTAAGTTAAAGTCTTCTGTTTTCGCCACTTACGTTGGGTCTGTTGAAAATGCTGTTAAATATTTGGAATCCGGAAGCAACTTAGCAAATTCCGATTTTAATGTAATTTTTGGAACATTCCTCGCTTACAGTAAGTGTTTCATGCCTGGAATTCATGAATATAACTCATCGCCAATCAATGATGATATTGGTTGAATTCATTATTCCAGTGAATTTCAAGCAATTGGTGGCAAAATCTACGATTTTTGCTCCTGATATTAAACTGTGGGTTGATCAAATGCACTACAGGTTGGGTAATATGACGAGAAAACTCATGAAACATTTGCCACCACAAATTGTGCCAAGTAAGATATATTTTAATCACTTGTTACTTGTAGTATTAATATTTGATTAATAAAGTTTAAGATAGTGATGACATGGATAAAACTAGAGCAAAAGAGGTCCACAGTTCTTACCTATATTTTTCAGCGGCGTAAAACAGTTTTAGCGCAATCTATATTTGTTACTATAAACACAATTTATTTTCATATTATTATTTACAATGAAAGGAACATTTTTTTAAAATAAAAGTAAACAAAAAGTATGCTTTCAGTTTTTCCTCTGTTTAAAATTGAAAAGTCTTGGATTGAGAATATGAAAGATTTGCCATATCTGAAGACGAGTTATGAAAGGGGTAACGTTCAGTTATCTAACAATGCTGAAGTTTTCGCGAATACTGTAGGTATGTCTGGGTTTAACGTTTTTTAATTTTTTTTGTTACAAAAATAAAACTAGTTATATCAAAGAACACGTATTACATCGAAGCTTTTTGCACGATACGTTTGCCTAAAATTAGAGATGCAGTAAATATTGTTTGATTCAATACAAATTTGAAAGGCATTGTGGCCAAATTTAATTTGAAAAGATAGTATATTTCAATTAAATGTCTGTAAAATGAATACATGTAAGAGAACTTCAAAACTTGTTATTGAGGAGACGTTTTGTAGTGATGTTCCACATTAAAAACAACGAAAGTATGTTTTAATAGTTTCAGACAAACGATGGAATCTCTTCATTTATTCTTGTTCTTTTAATTTTCTCAGACCTATATTGTACATCAGCTCTGTCGAATATGCTTTTGCAAAGTGAAAAGAGTATCGTTTGTAAAGTACCACAGGTATGCCTGGAGCGAATGACAAAATCTACCATTACCGGTTCCCCTGTTAAGACAAGGTATTCGATTTACTATATTACGAGTATATGAACTTTTACATCGCCTATAGAGACTTCATCAAGGGCGGTATATAATTATTGTGCTGGTCAAATAGTGGTTATTGTTAATTTCATTATTCATAATATCTAGTTTAATTAAAGTGAAACTATTCTGCTGATAAAATTTATCTGAGTATGGAAAAATCAGCCCGTAATATATTTACATTGTCATGGTATCTAGTATTTAATTTCCACGTTGATCGGTTGCAGCATATAACGTCATTAATCTTAGGGTGTAATTGATTGATGCTGATTTGATTGAATTCTACAACAGAGGGTGATTAGATTTCCATGAGTGTTCCCTTTGTCTGTATAATTTATTGGTTAGCACTTTTATTTACTAGAAAATAACATAATAACGTAATTATTGTGATGGTTAAGAAGCAATGATTTATGCACCGCCCCCGATGAGGTCTCTTCAAAAAATATCCTACTACCCTACTATGACAGAGGTTCCTTCAAGGGATATATTTGGAGAAAAAAATAGAATACGATAAAATAAAATGTCTAATAAAAGTTGAGCGTGGGATTGCAATTCTGTATCCTGCACACACTACAATAAAAGCAAGTAAACTTTCATTTACTAAAAGGAGTTGACTAATGAGTAAATGATCATTTAGAAATGAGTAAATGATCAATTAGAAATGAGTAAATGATCATTTAGAAATGAGTAAATGATCATTTAGAAATGAGTAACTGGAAGAAAAACAAGATAAGAAAGTAATTGTTATTAGAATTGATTTATTTATTTCAACTTTATTGCACAAAAAAAAAGAAATGTACAAAGGGCGGACTTAATGCCACAAGATTGATTGATTGATTCAGTGTTTACTGAGTAATTTATTTTACAGATTGATGTTTTTGGTGTTCTCGCAGTACGCTAGAAATTGCTTCCTGATTTCGCGTTTTCGTGACTTGACGTTGAAAAGACAGTGGTGTTCCATGGCGCATGGACAGGTGCAGTACATCATTGATAAAGGAATTGATAAATTAGGCTATATACTGGAAATGGGTAAGCCTGTTAAAAGAGTTAGAGCCATGCCACACGATGCGGTGAGGCGCCGCACCGCAGGTCATCTCGCCGGACTAGCGACCACATGGTGAGTGCGGCGCCGCAAAGTTTTGCGGTACCGTAGCAGCGACGGACTCGTGCTCGGCGCGCTCGCTTTCCAGCACCGCATTCCGACGACAGTCTGTATAAAAAAAAACCATCTCGATTCCGATGCGTGTGCGGTGCAGCTCCGGAGCGCACCGCACGGCGCCGTGTGCCATACCATACATTTTTATATGTAGTAAACCGGACCGGCTCCGGTCAGGCGCCGCACCGCCGCCGCACCGCATCGTGTGGCATGGCTCTTAGTCTAGATCCACGTATGCCATTCCAAAACTACAGCTGGTGCTATTTCTGCCTAACAGGGCTTATTCAATTACATTTATTATTCAATAATATATCCAACTAAAATTTATAATTGTGAATGTTTGTACGTTTGGATGTTTGGTACTCCGTTGAGCAAAGATGACTGAACAGATATGGAATAAAATTGGCCAACAAAGAGAATAAGCTCTGGTATAACGTTTTATCCCAGTATTTTAAAAACTCATGAAAATAAGTCACTATTTATAAAGGATACGTGAGGGAAGTCGCGGATAAAACCGAATAGTCATATAATTACAACAATTAGTTTGGTCGTTTCAAAGTTTAATTTGACTAGGTTTCAATAACCATTTTATGGACCCTAGAAATAATATTGATTTTTATTTATTTTTGGTATTTCATTAAAAAAAACTCATTACAAAGTACCCTGATTATTTAGCTGTCAAAACTCTTACTAAAGCAATATGGCGTCGAGACTGCCTGTCAAGCTAAGGCATGCATTAACAGATAGGTACAAGATTTTAATTTGCCTGTGACGTCATTTAAAGCCCAGCCTACCAAAACCGTTTAGTGTCTATATGTTCCAACTCAGAAGAGATAAGTTTATTTCGGTTTTTTGGAGAAAATATTAAATACAGTTTATGTCTAGCAATTCGAATTGCTTTTAAAATACGTTATTTATGTGGGTGGCAAGAAATATTGCATTATTTTTTATATTGTTAAATAGCCCATTAAGAATAAGAAATAATCTGTGAAGATGTTGAAAAAGAAAATATTATCTATTATCTCAGAATGTTTCAATGCAACCTAAAAAAATACTTTATCTATTCTATTATTTTGAGTTAATTAATTAATTAAATTATATAATCCCTCATTATTTTGAGATAATATGGACTCTAAAATACGTTAGAAAAAAAGTATTTGTCAGTTGCATTGATGAATGATAATGTAATGAAATTCATAATCTTTGCCGCGGTCACGACATGTCAGTTTCCGAGATATGTATATTTACATTTATTATGTTGGATGTATGTATGAGAATAGCTCACCTTTGCTCTATGGTCAGCCACAAGACGAGCTTTGCTCACCTTGACGCCTTGCCAGATAAGCATGATATACCAACTTATATCTCTCCCATGCTACTCTCCTCTGTCTAAGATAACGTTAAATAAAGGTGTTAACAATTGTTGTATACAATTTTTCACTTAAGAATGTTTAAAAATTTGTTTTACAGTGGTTCTTTGTGGTCATCATGGCTTCGATGACTTTATGAATGAAAAATGGATATCTCACATTTTGCAGCATCAACGAAATGAAGGGTGCTTTGTGAATAAACGTAAAAAGTCATCAACTCGAGAGGACTATCGAAGAAAAGACTCTACTTCATGTCACACTAAAACCACTCTTTTCACAACAAGTCTACTGAGTTTAGCTGTGAGATACATCGCCGAAATGTATTATTAAAGTACAAAATCTAAAAATAAGATAAGAAAAAACAGTTTCAGCTATAGTTAATGTGTTTTTATGCTAGGTTTACTCTTTTTCATCGATCCCAAAACAGGGTAATACCGGGTAACAGCTACTCGTAACAATTGTCTATGATTTGAGAAAATTGCGTTCTCTTATCAGTTATACACCTGTTTAATGAATGTAAAAGATGGCAAAGACATGAAACTTAAAGTATTTTCAAGCAAACCATTTCGAAAACTTTTCTATACAAATTTATTAGTTTTTATCCAGTAAGCAGATGGGTAACAAATATAGTTTCTAGTTGGGTAGTACCGTATAAATCGGAGTTCAAAACATATATATTAAGTAAATTAAACAAATAATCTGCATTTAAAAATTGTATTGTCTGATTCCATTGTTACACAATTAAATCGTGGTATTTACATGCAAGTTGCCCAAATGCGGCCGGAAGTATTCTTCTGTCGTAATAGGTATAGTAAGAGACGGAGCTGGTTAGTATATTTCTGATAAATATCTTATTCCATAGGATAAGTAGTCCATTTCATAAACCGACAAAATATTATAAAGACCATTTTTAACTCCATGTTGTCTCCTTTCCCAACTGTTAAGATTTCCATTTCTTAATAGCTTAGTATTCTTACTTGAGATACACCCTGTTTGTTGATCCAATACTTCTGACATCCATTTTCTAGTCAAAAGTTTAGGATGCTCGTTAAAACCGCAAAAGGCCACTCAAAAGAAATCAATGGAAGGTATATCATTTGTCACGTGGTCACTGACAGCCTAACTGGGGGGGGGAACCCAGAATAAACATACTTATATAAATATATACACCCGTGATCCGAGAACAAACATAATTCATTACACAAATTAGTGCCTCGACCAAGACTCAAACCTGGGATCAATTCGTCGTCCGATGGGCCATCAATGAATGTACTGTATTGTTCTCGAATCGTTTATAGCCTATTCTCTTCTACTTCATTAAACGCTATCTGGATTTGCTGACTGACAGACAACGCCCAACTAGTACTAGTAAACCCGGCAACGTTGCAAATGAAACTTTGTACTTTGTATCCTTAAATAGCGATGGGGAGCTCTATGAGAGGGTGTTGAACATTCTTCAACTGAATGGGTGAAACAGCTTGTATCTAAATATTGCGGATGCCAATGAAAACTAACAGAAAGTTATAAGTATGCCATCTGTACCAACTTGTGGGTTAACTGTCGTTTTCTTACTAGTAATAAACTTTTTTATTTAAATTGATAAATTGACCTACGTTAATTAAAAATTAATTTTGAAATGGGTTCGTTCATCTTATTTTGTTTGTCAAGGGTATTTTTAAACTACTTTCGTAGTTGGATTAACCTTAGTACCTTTAAAGGGACGCCTGCCAAAACTAACAAGTACGCGTATGTGTACTGTACTACTAAATCTCATGGCTTTTTGGAAGGAACCTTATCTAATATTTTTATTTGTGCAACTTTTTTTACAGGATATATATAAACTTGCTAATCTGTAAATTCAAAAGGGTTTATATCCTAAAAATGTAACGTTGCAAAGGTTTGTCTTTCTATGATTGCTTTCAATGGTACGTCCACTAAGTTTTAGCAAAGGTACGAATTAGGTCTGTGAAGCCAAAAGTTTTATAGCAAACATTGCTGCAGCACATTTTAAGGGGGAAAGCGATTGAACAATTTCAAATTTGGTTTTAAAATTTCGTTGGTCATTCTGGCCAAACATGATAAAAACTGTTTCTTGTTCTCGTCGTTGAAGGATCAAGAAATAAACAAAAGCCTTTTTTCAGTTGCGTACAGCCGGGTTTGGCGCATAGTTGAAAACAAAATTATGACTCTCGTAATTTGTTTGATTTACGTTTTCATCTGACTAAAAATATATGTATAAATAGTGTAATTTTGTACGTGGCTTTTGAAATTCAAATATCGTACAGTATTTATTTCAAATCCAATTAAATGAAGCATTATATTAAATTAGCATTTTTGAATTCTCAAGTTTAAATTTTCAAAGTACAGCGTTGTTCCGAACAATCGAAAGAATTAAGATTCTCGTTATAAGGATTTTTCTTGGTATACCATATGGTGGTTTCATACTTATAGACATTCTGAATTTTGGATTACTAAGAGATATTTGCATTTATTACAATCTGACGTTTATCCAGATAAAAAGATAAGAGTTTAGGCGCGTGATGTCCTATAGCGGCTACACAGAATCCCTCAAGCCTTCTTGAATACTCCTTAATACAATTGTACTCCGCCAAGAGACGAATGGCTGTTTTATGAAATGGCCTTGAGACTATCGGAGAACATGTCCATTGTCGCACAAAGAAAATCCATACGCGCCATTGCCTTCCAAACAGAATGCCACTTGGTATTTGCTCATTTTACCACCACAGTACTAAGAAACATATTTCAGAAAATAAGTTTGTGTTTGAAAAATAAACTAGTTTGTATTTTATAACCTTAAACATTTTTTGTTCTAAAAGTAAATATATATGCAAAAAAGTTGAAAAATTTAAATATGTTACTTTAATTTAATGTTTTCTAAAAGTTATAATGAACATGTTTAAACACGTTTCTCTTGCAATACATTTTTTGTGAATTCATGGAAGTTCTAAATTTATTTATAATCAAAAGGATACCTGACTAAAACATTGAGAAAAGAAAGTTTACACCAGAATTCACCTCAACAACATCTGGCCATGAAATTACGCATAGCTTGAATCTTTTTTTTTTGTATTAAATAATTTTCATGCCAAGGTTGATCTGAACGTTACTTCTACATAGGTCTTAATAAAAAGAAAGTTAATATTCTGAAGCCAAATACGGCTACTGCCATTATATTTTAATAATAATAAATAATAATAATAAATCCCCAGACAAACACACCAACTGTATGGCCCCAAAGTAAGCGGAGCTTGTGTTATGGATGACCATACAGAGAACTGGGGAGATCCCAGAATAAACATACATATATAAATATCAACAACCATGACCCGAGAACAAACATCTGTCACCATTCATCACACAAATGAATGCCCCGGCCAGGACTCGAACCTGGGACCTTCGGCATATGAGGCAAGGCTACTTACCACTACGCCACTCGGTCGTATATTTTATAATTATATAACCATATTTGATATAATAGGCACTTTGTTTCAATATTTACGTACACTAAATTAGTCTTAAATATTTTTTTGGATTAATTTACTAGCTTACATGTACATAAGTTGACAACCTTGTTGGCGGACTGAGTGCCTTGGGTCGATATAAATTTTAATAAGAGTACATAAATAACCAATGCCAGCCGGAACAGAACTGTGTTATTGCTACGAAAGTTGCATCAGGCACTTCCGGTGTCCGCGTAAAGGAGTGGCTCGCCGGTGATTTCATAGAATTTTCGCTCTGTTTGACTACCGATTGGCTTTTAAAATTTATATATAACTGAACATGTTTTTATGTCATTTTATAGTAAAATTAAGTAGGAAGATGATCTAGCTACACTTGCTAGATTCAAGAGATAAGACGTACAATTTTTTTAAATTGACCTCCTGCATTGATGGGAATCTTATTTATCTAGTAATAGGTTTGATACTTGTCAACAAATTTCAGAAATTCAGAAAAAACAATATAAAATTGAGTATTCTATTAGTTATAAAAAGACTCATATGAAAACGGTATTAAAGAAATATTCGCAGGAATATTAAAAAGTTAAAAACTAAGAATCATAAGCACAAACACTTTTCTGGAAGGACTAGGAACGACCATAAGTTGGCCTTTTCCGAAATTTTAGCAAATAGTTTATTGTTGTTGTAAAACAATTCCGAAGGTTATTTAATTTAATAATTCAAGAAATAAACGTTATATTAAATGGCATGGCATCAATGCCTTTTTATTATATAAGGAAGTTTGACTAAACAGGCTGTGTCTTAAAATGAAATGTAGATCGCTGTATTAACAGCTTCGCCACGACAGGACATTGCATGCATTATGTGTAGATACCACTTTTGAAATAATTTGATTTTGATTTGAATTTGATCGCCGAGAGCTATTTTCTGGCCACGTTTTTCCTTTCGATGTTGTTCTAATAAACTTTTACAGCTGTAGTTCAAAGTTTTATTCTTTATTTTTGTTCTTTTCCTGGGCTTTTCCATAGCCTCACTCGTGTATCCTTCAAGAACAGTACTCTGACTGAAAGGTACCCTTCGTCCATTCTGGACCCCTGACAAAGTCTATGCAAGTTTCGCTACTTTCGATTCAGTATTTAAGGTGTGGAAGCATTACCAACACACAAACAAGAAATAATCTCAATTTTGCATCTACACTTTTAGTTAGGAAATTAGATTGTATGTTATATGTTATTACCGACGACGTCATTAGATCACGGTCCGCCGACGTCCCAATTAGAAATAGGGCAACACCGTAATCGAATCGCCCAACCCAGCGGTGGGCCAGGCTAACGCGTCGTACGCATTCCTACTGGTTCTTTGACAGTAGATGACCCTTCCGAACCAGTGGTAGTTTCAATATACGACGTCCTAAATCAAGGTCCGTGCCTAAGGTGTATCGTATACAGGAGTAATTTCAAGTTCCAGCTAAGCGCCCTCAGCGCTAGGCCACATAGGTCAATAAGGAATGAATAAACATCTAATTTCGAAAAAAAAGGTTATATTTTATAAGAGGTTCAAACCTTACGCTAACACAAACTTTGATCACGATATCAGTGACTTATTTATTGACAATAGTAATTTTTAATGGTCAGCAATTTATTTATTTTAGATTATCAGCATAATTTAAGACACACAGTTTTTTCTTTGCCCTGACTGTCACAAAATGGATTCCATCACATTTTACTACTACAACTGAAGCTCAAACCTTTTGTCAGTATTCAAGACTGTGTTTGCATTCCCCTCGCACTGAACCGCTTCTACACCATTAATCAAATCGTTTTAGTTCTAATGGGCGCTTATGTGAATACTAAGAATCATAAAACCGTATAACATAGGTAAGTATGTATGTCAAAACCAATTTGAAACATTTCAACTCATTAGGCGTAGTTTTTTTTAAATATGCGTACGCGCACAAAAAGACATATTTATTATTCCGTTCGTGTCACAGAAGGAACTGTTACATTTCATTTAAGTTACAACTTCTTTCTTTTAATACCGTTATTGTAACATTCACGCATTCTAATTTTTGGGTCTCGATTCGATTTCAAATGCATGCGCCCTTGCGTAAGAAAAAACGATTTGACTTCTCAAAGTTTTATTAAATGGACAATTATATAGTAAAACCTTTGATTTTGTTTATACGACCAAAATCGGCTGACGACATTCTTTCTTAAACATAAATCCATTAAATATAAATGACTCATCGATTGGCAGCGGTGGTAGAGTGGTAGCACTCCTACCTTTCACGCCAGAGGTCGTGGATTCAAATGGCAGTAGGTAATGTTATTTATACAATGATGGCTATTCGTGAGTCATCAAAGCTTTAGTACACAAGCTTTTTAAACTTTGTAACTATATAGTATGCAGGCAGCAAATAAATTAAAAATAAAATAAGACAGTAAATATCATCCAAACAAAAGACACCGAATACAGTGAAATGTACAACAACTTATTTATTTTGTTTTTGTTTATATAATGATAGCATGGCATTTAGTCAATATAATATAAATAAGGTCAATTTAAAATGCAATTGATTGAAACGAGCTCAAGCCATGCTAATTTAAAACTAAATTCTTGACAGTCTTTTGTCTTTCTCAGTCCCTATAAATGATATTCTCAGTAAATACTGATACTTCATGTTAGAATACTTATTTTAAATCGAGTAAGCTTAATTTATGACGAGTATTTCCATTGATATTCACAATGCGATGCGCGGGTGCATGGAGTCGACGACTGCGCGCTCCGTGACACAGATTCTATTTGGATGTCTAGACGAACAGTAATGGAACATCGTTTTCAATATCATTCGCTTGGAGAATAGGGTACAAACTTATAAATTCTGTCGCTTGAAATCGAGGGAGAAAATTGCTTGCCCTTATTTTTCTAGCAAAGTCCTGGTTGAAAAATTCTGTATCCTCACGTTTTGTCAGACTACTACAAAGACTACTAAGGGTTTTTAACCCTTCAGGGCTGAATTTAGGGGCGGGCAACGGGGACTGTAGTCCCGGGCCTCCACAAGAATGGGGCCCCCACAATAGAGATTAATAAAAAAGTGGAATTCGAAAAGCTTTTCTGCTTTTATAAAAATATTGTGTTTTTTTAACCATTAACACTTGTACAAAGTAAAAACGTACAGAAATTATTATTAATTGTTTAATATAATTTACCCTTATTAGTTCACCCACTCCGAAAACATCAATTTATCAAAAAGCCCTGATACGCATTTTGAATTAGTATCTTAGTAGTGACTTTTTGTATGAAGTAGTAAATAAAGGTGCTCCCACACAGCAGTTATAAAACGTTAGAGACTGTTGCTTAACATTTGTTGTCTAACTTTTTTTTAACAAATTATAACATAAGTTATAAACTGTTAATGATGTTATACAACTTAATTTAACAAAATGTTTTACAACTGATTACAACATGATATAACAAAGTATAACTTGTTGTAAAACACCATCAGAGCCTCAGCGGGACGTTAGCGGAAACTGCCCAAGCCGAAACTGATTGTAACATAATGTTATACGATGTTATACAACGAGTTCAACCAGTGTGGGAGCGTTTATAACATGTAACATTTCTTGACTTGTTGTAGCGTATGTTACACGCTGTTATAAAATGTTATCGTGTTACACAATGTTGTATAACGTTATATAACTGCTGGGTGGGAGCACCTTTAATTGAACAATTGAACTTTGCGTTTCTTGTGTTCACGAACACAAGAAACGGTTAAGAACGTCACTTTTTAGCTAGCTAATTATAATTAGTTTGTTAAGAAATTTAATGATATTGTTTATTCACATACAAGGTTTTTTCTATCGTATTAAAAACTTAGTTTTCTTTAGTTTCAAGGTATTTGCCCTCAATAGAATTATTAAAGTTACCTATTCGTCGAATCCCGAATACTGATTAAACTTATAGTGTACTCGATTTTGATGATGTCAAACTGGGTGATATCTGCAATCCCTACCCAGTATTTAATGCGATCTACGCCGGAACTGGATTTCAGCAAAATCTTCAACGATTGTTCATAGAAAAATGCTTGCAAATTCCAGCTATAATTTCATTTTGAATAATTTTCATATTTGACTATGTTCATGTTAATTCTAATAATTAGAGTTTGCTTCGCGTTACTGGGGCATACACTCCTTTATTGCCCCAGGGCCTCCAGACACCTTAATGTGGCCCTATAACCCCTATATAGAATCAGTTTTATTTTTAGTGTTTTAGGTTTAATCTTTTTTTCATCACTCTCGATGACAATGCGGTAAGTGTGTAAAGGGCTAGCGCCCACATTTTCAGGCCGTCACATGTAGGTCGGTATTATTTGTTGAAAGGCATGCTGACCCGAGGAATCTACTAGTTAATTGTACAACTGTCAAAGGTATGCTTTGGCCTAGCAGCATTTTTCCCGAACGTTTATCTACACATAATAGACTTTGCCACCCAGCGGTGTGCCGATTAATGCCAGAAGGTGTGGGAAGCGCCGATTATTATATATAAGCTGGGAAAAACAAAAACTCTGCATACAACATTGCATTTTCCTAATTTGTCTTAAGAAATAAATAGTTAAATAGTAAAACAAACAATTTTGAATTATATTGGTACAAGTAATTATTCCGAAAACGTTATTTTTCCAGTTTTAAACCCCAAAAATATTGAAACTACTTTCGAAATATTGACAAGATTAGTCATTGGCAATTTATAAAACGATTATGAAACATGCTTTTTGTTAATAATAAGACGTCCCCAAATTAAGAAACTCCCTCAATAATATTGGAATTTACATAAAAGTTATTGCATTGATGCTGCCATTGTGTTGTCGAACAATAGTCCGCAAACTCCCACGAATGTCTGCGAAATTATGAATAACATACGCTCAGACAGATCTTGCAAGTTTTCATAAATAAATTAATACAGAGATATTTTCTGTTTTAGATCTCGGTTAGTTAGTTAATTAATTGAAAAATGACAATCAGCCGCGATTGGTGTGGCGGGTTATTACTGCTAGTGTCGCGCGTATGTGAAACACAGTACAAAAAATGTAATAAAAAGTTGCCAAAAATTGTCACCAAAGAGTGCAGTCGCACTCCGGAGGGGACCTCCCCACCGTCTTGTGTGATGTGTGGCCAGTCCGGCCACACCGCAAATTACAGAGGCCGCCCTCGAGCACCCCGAACAATCCACACCCAGACAGGCCCCGCCCCTTATTAATACTATGAATTTCCCGCCGCTGCGCCACGGGGTTCCTCCGGTAGCAACGCCCGCCCAGACCACGCCCACTCCAGTGCTCGCCTGGAGACAGCGCCCGGTTGCACCCACCCGCCCTGCCCCATCAGCAGGCCCACAATCTTCTCCTCAGCCTTCAATGGCTGAGGACCTCAAATTGGTATTCGACACCATCCAAGGTGTCGATATATCCCAAGTTTCCCAGTGCGCAAGCAAACTGCGCGCTGTCCACTGATCCAGAGACCGTTTTATGGTACTCGTCGAGTACAAGTCTTTCATCGAATCATTATAAATCAAACTATAATGAATTCCCAACCTAGCGCTCTGACTGGTCGGATAAAACCCAGGGGCTTATCCTTGATCTCGTTTAACACCCGAGGTCTAAACAACCAACTTCCCGAGCTCAAACTGTTCATTAAGAACATCGAGCCGGAGTTAATCCTTGTTCAAGAGACATTTTTAAAACCCCTTCATACCAGGGGTCTCTCTATTCCCAAATACTCTCTTGTGCGTGATGACAGGCCCGTACTCGTCCAAAGAGGCGGCACTGCCATATACTACAAGAGGAGTGTTCACTGTTCACCGATTCCCGCACCTCCACTCACCAACATGGAGGCCACTGTGTGTAGGCTGTCTATGACAGGTCACAGGACCATAATCATAGCCTCGGTCTACATACCTAGTAAAACACCGCTCCTTCGTAGTGACTTCGAGCCCTTACTCGAACTAGGGCAATCCGTCATTATGTTCGGCGATTTCAATTGCAAACATACCGACTGGACGTGCTTGTCAACCAACGCCACAGGTGTTAAACTACTAGACCTCACGAAGTCACTCGATCTTGACGTAATTTCTCCCATCACACCCACTCATTACCCGGATAACCCGCTTCATTCCCCTGATATCCTTGACTTTGCCATAGTCAAAGGTATCAATCTCGACCTTAGGACCATACAGCCTCTAGACGACTTAGGCTCAGACCACCGCCCGGTGTCTCTAATACTAGGACCCCAAAACGACCCTCCTACTCCGAAAACCTATACCAAATGGGACCGCACACCCTGTCTTCGGCCTTGGAAGCCCCAGATTGCCCTCTCACGATTTCATCCGACTATCTCGATAGCACGGAAAAAATCGACTCGATAGTCGATTAACTCACTGCCGCCATTAACTCGGCCATCAGTGAGAATGAAAAGGTTGCTAAGCATGGCAAGCCCAAGCTTCCCTTGTACATTAGCAACCTAATCAAAGCCAAAAACGCCGCTCTCCGCAGAGCCAGACGTTACCCCACACCCGACTACAGGCTAGCCGCTAACCGGCTACAACGTAAGGTCAAATCCACCATCGCGGATTACAGAGACGTTCAAAGAAACGATCTCATGATTAATATCTCTCCGTCCCACGTGGCGTACTATAGGATGGCGAAAGCCCTCCGACTGGATGCCCGAACTTACACCCCTCCATTGTCTCGCCCCGATGGCACTATCGCCTTCGAGGACGACGAGAAAGCTGAAAGCTTCGCCGACAGCATTGCTTCACAATGCTCCCCGAGTACCCAACTCACAGACCCTACTCACATCCAGGCGGTGGAAGACGAAGTCCTTCGCAAAGACTCCCGTCCAGTCACCGCCGACCCCATTTCAGTGTCTAACGATGAGAATTTTTCCTCATCAGAAGACAGAAATCCAAGAAGGCCCCGGGTGTGGATGGAATTTCCCACCACACACTTAAGCAGCTGCCTCGGCAGGTGCTTACCTTGCTTGCGATCATCTTCAATGCCTGCTTCGACCTTAGCTACTTTCCAAAAGCTTGGAAAGAAGCGACAGTCATAGGCATTCCCAAGCCGGGTAAACCTCTTAATATCCCGGCTAATCACAGACCCATCAGCCTACTCAAGGCCATGGTTAAATTACTCGAGAGAGTCATACTCGCTCGAATGAAGGACCACCTGTTCCCAGCGGACGGTGACCCCTCATTATCCCCTACCAATTCAGCTTTCGAGCCAAGCACTCGTGCTCTCAGCAAGTCCACCGAATCGTCGAGTACATACTCGACGGCTTCTACCCTAGAGGACTTAAAACAGTCGCGGTTTTCTTTTACGTAGCCAAGGCTTTCGACAAAGTCTGGCACGCGGGCCTCATTTACAAGCTGTACAACACAGGCTTGCCCAACCGACTAGTCAAACTAGTCAGCTCCTACCTTACCTTTCAAGGCGGGCGTCCCTCAGGGCTCGGTACTCGCTCCTCTCTTGTACACCACATACACCAATGACATACCTATCCCGTCAAAAGGTGTTCAACTCTCCCTCTTTGCCGATGATACCGCCCTGTACGTCAAGGGCTTGTACGTCGACACCCTCATCACCAAACTCCAGAAGGCCGTAAACGACCTCGGAGCTTGGTTCAAAAAATGGCGAATCGATGTGAATCTAGAGAAAAGGTCTGCGATGCGCTTCGAGCATAAACGCCGTCGCCCCTGCGACCCTGCGCCCGCGAGTCAGTAGCTTATACTGCTCCGTCCATGCCGTCGAGGTACAAAGTCCGTAGACCGAGAAATGCACTTTCGGATCCCCCCGATCAGCTCTCGGCTAATCTGGACCAGCTTAAGGCTGCCCATGCCGAATAACCATCATCCAAATGACATTTGCACCTTATGTGTTTTTTTGTTCTCAGCGGGTGACCCTCTAGCGGGTCCCCGCTTGCGCACCCACCTCCCTACTGGGTGTCGCTCCGATGAAGGCTGACAGCATTCCCATGCTACAGCCGGCAAGGTGGTTTTTATTGGGTAGGTGCCACTCTGGTGAGTCCCACATAACCCCGCAGAGGCCGGTATTTTCCTGCGGTGGTATGCATGACGCATCTTCCACCTCCCTCCCGCGATGGGTGTTGCTTAGGCGGCATAAAAAAAGTAATAATTTCACTAGGCATTGAGATATACACTAAATAATTATTTAATTATACACTAAACAATAATTTAATTTAATAACAATGACTAAATGGTAGGACAAAAAAATAAAAATAAACAATTTTTAAACTTATCTACCTAAAACTACTAGCTAACAATATACAATCATAGGCTAATATTTAATTGATAAATGAAAATACACCATAATCCTAAAATCTTCGGACTGTACGTAGAGAGGAGAGTCTTGATATTCGTTGGACGTTGTATCTTAGGAGGAAGGAAATCAAACAGTGATGACGGAACGAGCGGGCAATAAAAAAATATATGGTCCACTGCTGTTCCTACATCCTGACCACAGTCGCAGAACGGGGAAGAGCGAACTTCGATCCTGTTGAAGATAATTAGATCTCGGTTGCGCTGCTCTGTGCCTGGCTGACAGTTGCTCTGATTGACAATTAATGTTAACATAGCGTGCGGGCTGCGTTCAATTCGGCTGGACCGCAGAACGCGTCCAATGTGACATGCTCATTACCCAAATTCGGTTGCCTAGCAACGAGTTTGTTATCCACTTACAGCGATGTCTCTAACGTACCTAAAATGAACATAATATCAGCATGAATAGTCTGATGTCGGAAAGATTCCTTACCATCTATATGGCATCATTATTTCCAATATTGTACTCATTAAAAATACTTAACTTTCAAGTTTAATGAAAATGAATTTCTTTCGCATTGAAAGTCGTTTGTTTATAAGTCATTATTCAGAAAGTATAATCTCTATAAAAAATACAATAGCGTTGTCGATGACAACTTTCGTGGGAACTCGTTTCACATTTAAATCCTATCAGTGTATGTAGTTAACATGTTTTTAAATAATTAAAAAATAAAGTTTAGACAAAATGACTAACAACCTCCATCAAATACACGACGTTGCGTTAGCCAATAGTTTTAGAGTATTCGAATCTATATTGCCTCATGTCAGTCTTAGGTTCAAATCCTGTTCGCGTCAGATATTTTTGCGATGAATAGTGACAAACGCTTATTTCTTTACAAGCATCAAAACATAGTTACAAATTAGAAAATAACAACATTGTTAGTTCGTCAAGTTCGTTAATAGTTTAAGAAGTTTAAGAATTAATAAGTTAAGAATAGTTTAATTTATTATTGATTACATGATTACAAAAGTTGATCTTAATAATATGAACTATGAAAAATATAGGGTTTTATGTAATCAAATTTGTAACGTGCTTTGTACATTACTAAATACATTTCTATTAAAACATATAAATAAATAAAAACAAATAAATCTCGAGACAAACACACCAACCGTATGGACAAAAGTAAGTGAAGCTTGTGTTAATGATGACCCTACAGCGAACGGGGGGGGGGGGGGGGGGGGACCCAGGATAAACATAAGACCAGAAAACAAACACCTTCATCTTCAAGACCAGGACTCGAACCTGGGACATCCGGCTTATGAGACTGGGCTACTATCCAATACGCCACTTGGCTATCAACCGATATCAAATCTCGATAAATCTATCAAAACCATATTCTTATCAAAGAATAAAGCATCGAAAATAAAAAAGATGAGTGGTCCTGTTATGGAAAATGTTATACAAAAACCAGCAGATAAAGCAGCCTTGAACGTTTTTCTTCAACATCATTAAACTGGAATTCACGGCACAATCGTCTGAACAACATGTTTAAATTATGTAACGCAAAAAGCCTCTTTAGCATGCTACTGGCGAGCTTTCTTACAAAAAGCGCCTAAAATCTTTTGTGTTCACTAAGTGTCGATACCGTGAAATCAAAAGTGAGAAGCTAGTAGAATAGAACAGTATTAACTACTCGTAAATTAAAAAAAACTCGTAAAAAACATAACCGACTATAACGTACTTAATTTAATTTTTAGTTTGAAGCCTACAAATTTTGATAGCATAGATTACACCTATTGATCAAAAATAATAATTGAAAACTTGTTTAAGGCTTCCATCTGTTGAGTTTGCAGCATTATGTTAATAAAACAAGACACATTAGAAGGATATAAGAATTACATGGAGAAAATAAAATTATTACATGCTTTATTTGGATATCTAAATATTTGAATTTGGTGCAAAAGTTATTTAAACCATATAAACATCTTAAATAAAACTACCATCTACTGGCAGTAAGAAATTAAACTTTAAACTTTATACAAATAAGTTTGTTACATGTCCTTTATTTAATTTATTTGTCTATTGACAAATGATTGATTTATAAGAATTTTATTATTCTTTCAAAATTTATAACACATACCTATAAAACAAATTTTACGCTGTGATTTAGAGTAATTCTAGACTACATAGAATCAAACTTCGAACACAAGTTATGTCATCGCGGCCATACACGAAGCACCTAGAATTGAACATTAGCACTTTGTAACCTAATCATGACCCATGCGTTCAATTCTCATTCATCATGAAAGGCCATTGATCTTATTAGACAGAAGAGAAATACTTTTTGAACACATTTGCATCACTAGCTCGTGATATTGATGCTATCACAATCTTTTGTCCTATTTGAGAGTTTAAAAATGAATCAGACAAAATATTTTGCGAATTCATCCTACTAATATTATAAACGCGAAAGTTTGTGAGTATGGATGGATGTTTGTTACTCTTTCACGTAAAAACTACTGAATCAATATGAAATTTCGCACAGTGATAGTTCATAGTCTGGAATAACACATAGGATACTTTTTATCCCGATATTCCCACGAAATTTAGAATAATACGGGTGAAACCGCGTGTAACAGATAGTTATTATTATATAAGTGCCATTCGTAATAAATTTGTTTTAGTCATAGTAGAATTGGTTTTTTCTTTCTCTGGTTAAGTCTATTGGTATTTACAGTCCTTCCTATTATGTCACGTTCAATAATCACGTTTACGTGGCTGTGTTCCGTTAAAGGGAAGCAACCGCCAGCAACATTACTGGAACAAGGGAAATGCCATTGGAAGCATACGCTTGGCAACGTATCTCTAGTAAAATTAATAAACACTCTCGAAAAGACTACTTGCATAAAATATTTGGGTGTGATTTAGACCAAACTCTCTCTTTTAAACCACATGTTGCCTCTCTTGTGCCCAGGTTGCGGAAGCTTATTTATATCTTTAAGGCTCTCAAGCATGTAGCTAACTGCCAAACTATCAGAATGGTCTACTATGCCCTGTGTCAGCCTCTCTTGGAATATTGTATTTCAGCGTGTGGTGGTATTGCCAAGACTACTCTTCTAGAAGTGGAGCGAGCTCAACGTGCAATACTCAAGGTTGCTGCTGGTCTCTAGTTTCGTTACCCTACGGTTAAATTGTATAATGAATGGAACGTACTTACAGTTAGACAGTGCTATATTTTTAAAACCATTTTAACTATGCACTCGCAACCTTACGACCCGGAGCTACTTAAGGGGAAACGTAGAAAGGGGTCAGTTTTTCCTTTGTTACCCCTAAAATTAGCTACTTCGCACAACTTTTTTTGTTTTATGGGTGGCTATCTGTACAATAAGCTAAATCGTTTCCTTAATATGTATCCACTTCCCAGATCTAGATGCAAAACTATTGTCAATGGGTATCTTAAGGGACTGGACTACCACTGTACTGAAAATCTTCTAATTGTACAGAAGTAAAATAAATATACACCACTAATATATACCACAAATATATATACATATAACGAATAAAAATTAATAAAATAATAGAAATTTATAAATGCTCAGCTTACTACCCATCAGAGCGAATTCGGTATACTTATTAACTATCATCTCACAAACACAACATTCACACACACACATATTCACACACAAATGCACACACACACTGATACATACGCGTAAGCACATACAATAAAACAGTCACCATCCGTCAACAATTTTATGTCATAGTTAAATTTATTATATTTTTTCCTGTTTTTTGTCTATTTGCTATTGTTTATCTACATCGATGTACCTTCATACATGGAGGGGGGACTGGTGACCTGTAACACAGGTTTTATAAACCTATCATATGCACCAGAATCTCACACAAAGGAACATTTGTGATTAACCTTAACTCTAGTTTTAATTAATTTTCCTATTGTGAATGTTGAGAAAAAATAAATAAATAAAACAAAAATAATTACTAATAAATAAAGCACTCCGATAAATGATGTCCATGGGACAGTTATAAATTGATAAAAATTTTAACCCTGTACAACCGACCGATGACATAATCATACCATTTCGATGATTGTGAGAATTCTGTGTTTACAGTAGGATACATTTTCTGGAATGTTGTTTTTTTATATTTCATTTTAAAGTTTTTAACTGTAATTTTCGTGTTGTGAAATAAGATCAAGCCACCACAGGCATTGGCAGAATCATCAGCTTTGTTGGACATCCGTGCAACAACATTAAGATGAGCCAAATAGCCTATTTACTTATTGCAAAAGTTAATAATTTAGTTGATAAATTTCATGTAGGTATACAATTCAAGTGTAGAGTGAATAGGTACCTCTTGGACATGCGTGTATGATCCTCGTCTTCATCCTCACTTTCCATCAGGAGATGGAAGACAAACGCCTGCTAATTATTAATAAAAAAAATTGATTCTTTTTGCACATGTGTATATGTTGTGAGTAAACAAATACTTTTCTTTCACCTAAAGTGGTATCCGCGCCCATGAGCCTCATTAATTGAAGTGATTCTTATATCGACTAATTATGTGTTGCTAACCGTGGCCTTCAGTTGGAGTATGTCGAAATAGCGACCAAAACAAAATCTGTGATAGATTTTATGCTCATATAGCAGTATTTTAGGACACCACAGCGATATCACTTACCTACGTGTAGCAGAAAAATATCATGTATAGATGCAATGGCCATGATATATTTAATATGTAGCGTTCTAGTAAGATCTCGGACTGTTTACGACGACTCATGTGAATCAATGATCATATAAGCATAACCTTCAAGCCTGTTCAATAAAAAAATACGTTATAAACACGAGATCAAACATTACCTTGTTTTCGATACAAACAAATTAAAATAAGGCAATAAAATTATTACTACTTAGTTCCAAAAACAGATCATTCATTTTTTGTCAATACATATACTCGACAACCTTAAGTTTGTAGAGCTTTTAGAAATAACTTTTATTAACCATCAGCTTTGAAGCTTAAGCCTTTATTACGACGACATGGTCATGAAGACTTGTTTTCACGACCATAATCTTCGAAGCACTCTTTGAAAACATATTACGAGCGTTAAAACTACGTTACTATAATGATAGTATTCGCAGATGGTAGGACTTATAACAAAGCTATATAATATAGAACCAAAGTGGCTTTGGTTGTACTTCGTTATCAAATTCAGAGCTTTTAAATCATTAGCTTAAGAGAATGAGCAAGCTGAAGGTATTGAGTTTTGGTCCATGGTTTTTTTATAGCCAATTGGAAACGCGTCCTCTATCTCACCTCACAGAAACCGCAGATGAAGGTTTAGGATGTAACACGCCAGTCCAAGAGGTGCATACTCACTCTGATTTGTAATATTTAGGGACTATATTTTTAGGATTCATTATATAAAATAAATATCTTTTTAACTTGATTTTCTCGCGTTTATTGCATATTTATTCGACTTTCGGTACCTTTAGAGATACCGTGGTCAGAAGTGACCACGATTTACAATTTTTTAGACACACATTTTTACTTCACGTGGCCTTTAGTGGGCAGTCTCAACATCCAGTATAAAGATTTCCCCAAACCGCAATAAAATATTAGAACAATCCTCACTTTTATGCCAATATCATGATTTATAATTCCAATCGTTATTTCAAGCAGTTTAATTGAAAGTTTGTAAGTCAAATATAACATAACTTAGCCGTTAGCCCGCTGCCCTGCTTTCTATTCCCAATGGTCAAAACTGTCATAGTTATATCAGAATAGTGTAACGGAAGCGCCGCGCGCGCAGCTCCACAAACAATAGTCATTGGTCCGTACATAGCCTGCACTTGACCCTGTGCAACGGTACCGATAATTTGATTCTGACCGAAATATAATTTTAACGAGGATATTTTACACACTTAAAGACTCTTGCGATAAAAATATGTTTTTGTTATATATTTAAGTATGGGTCAATATATTTATTAAATCTTATATTGTACACTTGCCAATAAAAAAATACAGAAACAGCCCCATAATATATGGATATTGTTTTATTATATAAAACTTTCAAAACCTCATATACCCAAAATTATTCATTTGTGTCATGGATATTAATAATAAATAAATCCTCAGACACACCAGCGGTATGGTCCAAAAGTAAGCCGAGCTTGTGTTATGAATGACCATACAGCGAATTCGGGAGATACCTAGAATAAATATAGGTACTTATATAAATATTAACAATAACCCGAAAACAAGCATCTGTGTTCATCACACAAATGAATGCCCCGACCTGGGACCTCCGGCGTATGAGGCAGGGCTACAACCCACTAAGCCACACTCCGCCGTCATGTGTCAGTCATATTTGGTTAAATCAGCAACATTTTTATTTTTCCAGAATATTAGGATTTTTTACGAGTCTTCAACATGAAATTTCTGAATATTTTCTTAAGTTTTCACGAATCTTTAATAACTGTCAAGACGCCCGTCATCTTGATTCACTCGTGCCCACCGTACATGTATAGGTAATGAAACGTCGAGTTAAAATATAAAAATACAATTGAACGCGATAAAATTCGGTCTAGAGTTAGAACTGTTGTAGTGTCATATAATGTTTGCAGATGATTATTTTCGAGAGCAGTTCGCCTAATTTACTTATGTTGTAAAAACATATTGACACACAAATCTGCCTTCAGCATCGAAAAACCATGGTGTTGATAAATAAATCAACGATGCTATTTACTAATTTATGTCTATTTCTGTATACAGTTTTTCGTTCGTCATCTTTTCATATCCAAAAAACGATTACAATTCGAAACATTACCAAATTAAGTAAATCTATTTTCTCTACTTTCAATATCTCTAAAATTTTTAAGTATAAAATATTCTTTCAACATCTCTACAAACATTGAAAATCGTTATCACAAATAGAAATGAATAATAAACCACAGATGAATGCGCACGATAATGCAGTAAAATCTCTGACGTAAATCACGTGTTATTCACTTTCTCGTCTCTTCAGATCTGAATTATTCCGTCGGCGCGTACGCAGGATCGCGTTTAACTATTCCGACCAACTCTGAGAGAAATGTTTGACTGAGCTAATTATAGAGTCAACAAACTTAATGCTATAATAGTTATCATTTTAGTTTCTCCTCTTCTAATATCGTGATTGCGTATTTGCCTTATTGAAAATATGACTTATTACACTGTCATTCTTTTTTTAACTGTTAACCGAGCACGGCAAAGCGTAACCCTTACCCTGATGGTAAGTGGCATCCGTGACCATAGACATCATTATACATATTGTTATTTATTGATGATCGATTAATGAGGCGTTGCTAATCATAGGCTTAAGTTGAAGTTGCCTTTGTTCCAGGTATTACGCTGCTGTTCCTTCCCTTTATCTGAAAAGCAACCACGGAAATGCCGTTATTATGGCGGTTTATAAGTTAATATATTTACTGGAAAAGGTATAGTGTAAAAGGAGTATGGAGAGTAAGAACTCAAATTAACGTACGTAGCCATTTCCTGGTGCCTTTCTTAATTTCGCCCCGAAATAAAGGACACAGCCATAACTGCTTATATTGACGTAATGACGACTTTATAGATATTTTAAAATATTCTTTTTATCCGTCGGCAAATACATGGACCATAAAATAAAAAGGTTATATTGTGATCAATACAACAGGCGAAGACCCAGAATATGTTACTGAATATTGATACCCAAAACTTTAACCCTTGTCTATTATATTTAAGGAACTGTTTCGTCTGTTTTCGTCTGTTTCGTGGAACTTTTTTTTACCATTGTCATAGCTGGTCAACGGGAACTAAATCTATGCTGGCAGTTAAAGAAATGCTGTACTGTTTGTCATTATAACTATTGTCCTATAACAGTGGTCTGTTTACGAGCGCAGACTTGCTAATAACCCGTGTTTGTCAATATTATGCACATCGAGTGCATCGGCGCTGATCGATACGTACTTTTATGTAATGGCAACATCTATTGCGCAGGTGACCCTATTTTGTGGAATGGTCACCCTTTTAAAGTTATTGTTTTAGTTTATGGGCAAATAAAAACTGCATTCTTGAATCTAACTTTTCAACCAATCAGCTCAAATCTTGTAAAGAGTTTTCCTTGAAATTTCGTATAAACAGTTTGACAAAACCTTTTTGGTAACATTTCCAGTACACGTCCGTAACAGACAAGTCTCTGCTAGACTAGACTAGACACTTTTCAACAGGTAAGATTGAAGACAAGTGTTTATAAATTCAAACCTAAAAAAGGGGCCTCAATAAAATACGAGTAAACATAAATAAGGCCTTTTGAAAATACCATGAACAAGATTCTATTTTTACTTTGTTATAAATTGCAAAAAACGAAAATTAAAAAAATATGTAGGTATGTAGGTAAGTTGGGCATGTGTCTCCACATCGAGATGAGCAGGTCGTCCTTGACGTATGTACCACTAAAACGAGTTACGACGACGGAGCTATATTCTGGTATAGTCACACACAAACCGAAATTAAGTTTATTTATATATTTAAAAAGTATTGTCCACAATAAGGTTTGTTACTACTTTAGGTTTTTTAAGATTCGAACGGCATCTTAAGAAAAAGAAGAAGAATGTAAATCGGCTCGCCATTTATGTGATGATAGTTAGAATTTAAAGTTATTTGGAAATTGTTACTCGAATTTCACGGGTAGGTACTTTAGGTTAATTTGATTACCAATATAATTGAAATAGGAGTTCAGAACTCCTTAGTATAGATATCGCACAATACTTATGTACATGATATCATCTTACTGACAATCATGTAGCTATAACATACTTATGTAAGTTTTAGTCGAGCTGTGCACAGTTCACTTCAGGGTAATACATAATTTTGTGTTTGAGGATCACAAACTAGGATCATACCTTCAAGAATGCAGTTTTAGCTATCCCCATATCCTTATCAAATTTACATTGGTAACACTAGGTACACACATTTAGAGTTTCAAGAAATTTAATACTTGTTATAAAGGTGTTACACAGGCGAATTAAACGCTTTTTTTTGCTGTCAAATGAGCACACATATTTTTGACCTGTCATAACAATTACGGCACGGCACGCTTCACTGTTGATTCCGGGTATAGAGTTGCTTGCTACGTAGGTTTAGTTATATTAGTAACTAAATATAGACTTAACACGGAGATGTCAACTATATAGCATTACAAAGAAAACAAAAAGGGATGTTTTCGAGTAATTACTTTAAGCAATGGTTAACTTAGGGACCTATAATGAACAAAATATTGATTTTAAAAATAACTTGAAAATATTATGTTCCACTGATTAAATATTAATTTTAGTTAAATGTTAATATTTTTTAGTTGAGGTATTAGTTATAATTTTATAAAAGCATAATATTTTTCATTTTTACAAGGTTTTATTTAACTAACAATGTTTGTTACTATATTTTTTCGAAAGAAAATTCAAGATTTAAAAATTTTTGATATTTGTTTATAAAAACGAAAACTGGTAAGTAGTGGTTTTTAATGTTATATCGTGTTTTTAAATATATTGAAAAGATACAACGCAAATAGGTGGAAATAAAAAAAAAAAAAAACTTTGATGTAAGTGTTTTGATAAAACCTACGTAGATTTGTTGAATTTTCAAATATGGTTGCGTTTCACAAATGTCAAGTTCTTTCATTATCATCTAGATAGCTAAGAATTCAAAATAAGAACGATCTTAATATTCATCCGATTACTAAATTTTGTACTCTGATTTAATTAACCTTTGACTGATTGTGTCTTTGATTTATAGCTAACTAAATAAATATCTTTATAAGTGATCGTCTTTGATTGCAAAATTAGCAAACCAAATTACATAAGATTTTATTTACTTGTAAGTTACTCAACTACATTCGTCTGGTATGAAGTGGCAGCATCAGAATTTTCATGTTTTTGTTTTTTGTCATAATTTTTACAACAATATAAGTAATATGATAATAGTAATATTAATTAACGTCACTTTTTAAAATTTTTTAACAATATTTCACCAAAATAATTCGGCGCTGTATAAATATCTCGAGATATGTCACTAGTACGAGTATAGTAGTCCTCATACTGAATTATACAGATCATCATAATAAAAATACCACATATTTAAGAAACTATGGATTTGCATATTGAAATAGCGGGATTGTAGTTGAGTTCTTAAAGAGCTGTTATTTATCTATAATAATAAGAAAGGAAACCTTCAGTCACAAAAAACACAGTCTATGTAACAAAAAACGATTTAATAAATAAATTAATGTTTAATAACTTTACGGATTATACTTACTTAAATATTCAGATATTTTGGTATAAACTAGTTTTGGTGCTTTTTTCCCCCACAAATGATCGTTGTGACTCCAATATTGTTCTGGCACAGTGTATTCATCAACGACATTGGGCAATTTTGATTTCAACGTATTGACATCTTCTATGGTTGATAGCCAGTCACTTTTTGCAGCCACTAAAACTACTGGCGATGTGATCTTAGTCACGCTATACTCCGGAACTTTCACTGTCCCGTATCTTCGGATATTACCTTTCTCTCCTTCATCGTATCTCTGGAATTTATCACTCATTATCAATTGCCCGTAGTGAGCCAATCCCTTACTTGAAACTCCATCCAGAATGTGCCCAAATATTATAGGCATATGTCGAACGGACACAGTTCCTTTCTGTTCTCCTGAAGAGAGATACAGCAGCGGACCGAATACGTATTCTGGAGCCATATTACATAACAACTCTAAAACTACATGAGGGATTTGATTTCTTCCGATCAGTTCATTTAAACCAATAAAGTCCAGTATTTGTTTGATATCTGATGAACTTGGAGCTACTAATCTAAGTAAAGGGTTCATCATGTGATTCATCCAAGCTACGGGAGCCAGTTGTATCGATATTACAATCTTATTGTTGTATTCTGGCTTCATTGATGCCATAGCGAAGAAGTCGGTGGTGCCTTGAGAATGCGCGATGTAAGCCAATTTATCTTTTTTAGTACTATTCAAAACATGATCTACAGCAGCTGGCAAGTCGTAGTTTCCACTTTCATCAAAAGAAAAATTCCAGTATTCAATGTCGACATCTGGATCATATCGTTTGTGTTTTTTCGAATATACATTTCCTCTTCGGTTTAAAAGCCAAACATCGTAGCACTGTTTTGCTAAAATGTATGCCAGTCCTGTGTCAGGGCCCGTTATTATCCAAGTGTCTGCCGTGTCGAACATTCCATGCATTAATAAAACAGGATACCTGCTCTGTTTTTCTTCTGGCCCACACTGAGACATCATTCTAAACATTGTCAAAATGTATCCATCTTCGGTCACCACGGAATGTTTCTCACTCGGAAATCCATATTTAGAAGCCAGTTGCCTGAATTTTAAATAATTGTCTTCTTGGATGCCAAAAGATCTTTTAATTGATATTGCATCATTTCTTTTGATAGATATAAGTCTTCGAAAAGTCGATAATCCGCTGCCATTATGAAGAACAATTAAAAAAAGAAATAATGTTGAAATATTTAAAAACTCCATCAACCACCTAGCAAGGATAACGTATACTGCATTCAAAAAAATTAAATTCTCAGTTTTATAATTCATGCGTGACCTTACACTGAGGTTCTGTAACTTTTAAAATAAATAAATTTAATATTTCCAAGACAACAACATCAGAAAAAAATATAGTTAATTATCACTTAGGTCAAATTATACACACGTACGAGTATTTTATTATCACAACGTCCTTCAGGATGACAAGTTATAGTTCGAGTTGACACAAACACATTTCCGCTCAAAACACAAGAAACAGATATTTAAGAAGTGCGTCCGAATGTTGGAGGTCCATGGACTAACTTCGATCCCAATTATATCCACAAAATAACATTTAGAAAATGATTCAAAAATTAACAAAAGTATTTAACAAAAGACCAAATGTTAAGGTCGATACGTACAAGTAAACTAAGTTGTCTCAGGTGTTTGTGCGGTATTAATAGTTTATAACCAATTATTTAATGAACTTCAACTGTGACTGTTACACGGTTTCTGCTCGCACCAGTCAACTGCGATAAAAATTAGGTATAGTCAGTTCGTAACTAAATTAAAAACCAAGTTCTTTTCAAGTCGACACATTCAACTGTACTCTCTCAAACTTGGCACAAAGCGAACTTAAAATAAATAGACTTAATTGAATAGAAATAAGACCTTTACGAGTCTATAAAACTGTCTACTTTTTTTAACGAAACAATTGAGCTACCTCATCTTTACTGAGTAGTTTAAGATACAGTTAAGCGCATCAGCGCGTCAAGCTGCAAGGTCCGGTGAAATTTAAAAGAAAAAAATAAATAAACAGTCCATTTCGGAAAACTCATCTTTACTCCTACTATGGTCAGAACTTAAAAGAGTCATGCAATGCCTTTTATCGCTTGTAAGTCAGCAAATTTTAAATTGATTAACTTTATAAATTATATATGCAGTTCTGGTTATGATTTTGAGAAGTAGTAAAAAAAGTACGTAGATTTTTAGTTCTTTACCTATTTAGATTCCAAACTACACACTACTCAAAGATTTGTTTCCGAGTAAAAATGAATATTTCAATAAACAATCACACTATGTATTTAAAAATTAGTAGATAGTACTTTTCAATAATACCTAATTGAAAATCAAAGAAAAAAGTTGAGTGTTCAATGTCTAGTTTTTTCATTTTAGTTTTCAAAACTTGCCTACGTTTCCTGACGTGATTATGACTGCAAGTGAATGAAAAATACATTTATCAAGTTATACATATTTATGTTAAACGACTGTATTGTTGAGGAGGAAGGCGAAACGTCGTGACATCTACAGTTTCCAAAACTACTTAATTTTTTTGCACCAAAAGAATTTGTGATTGTTTCGGAGGTGAGTTATATTTGAGTTAATTCAATTCAATTGCACTTAGTGCGTAACTTTTTCAAAATAAACGATAACAATTATTATTTAATAATAAACGTGTCTTGTCGAAATATATTTAAGTATTCTCTTTAATGTTAGGGTTCCATTCGAAATGTAGGTCCACCTGGAGACTTTACCTCTAGTATTGAGGACAAAACCATACATAAATGTTGTTATGATTTAAAAGAAAAACGAACACAAGTAAATTACTTTCTCTCAAAACTAAAGCTGAGTAGACCTAGACCTTTACAGACCTAGTGTCTTCAAAAGTACTATGAACTTAGTATCTTTATCGCCACACTCCACCTGGAGAGATAAATATTAAACCGCTAGCCGATGTACAATAAAAAAAATACAATTAAATTTTATTTATAAAAAGTTAAAGTGCATAAGGTTAAACTTTTGTAAATTACCGAGTCGAGTAAAGCTCAAGTATGAGGTCAGTAACCGTCGAACCACGGCGTGACTCTAGTGACCTTTTCTTCAGACGAAGGCATCTTTAACTAAATGTCAGATTATACATATATTATGTAATTATTGTATATATACACATACTTTTTATATGACAATATGTAACTGAGAGATACTTGAGTTTATAAGGACATAATTTAAGAGTACGTGTTGCAATATTTTCACTAAATATGGGGTAACTAACGTCTATAATCTTTGCTTCATCTGTTGTAAAACTATTTCAGAAAGTAAATTGTTGAAGCATATAATTATGATGTTCAGTTTGCATGTATTTACAAAACAATAAATAAATATGTTATTAGCATATGTTATAGCAAAAATATAAATAAATGGCAGAAAAAATTACAAGTAGCAAACAATGGTTGGGATAATGGAATATGAAATGAAATATAGAAAGTCCAGAACCATTTTCTATGATTTAAAAAAGCTGAAACTTTTTCCCCATTTGTAAGCTGTTTTGAATATAATATTGTTACAAAATATAATTTTTTTCATACTTGATTGACGACCAATGCATCGTCTCTGGATTGCAGTAATTAATTATGTGAGTTCATAATAGTATTTTTAAAGTTTCTTTCAATAGACCACCATACAACAGTCAAGGTTACCAAGATTGAACAAATTATACTGTATATTGTGAAGACCAAAGTACATTATTTTATTTATTTACCTACTGTAATAAGTAATAGTATATCTTTATATTGTTACCTGACTCTTCTTCTTGACTAATATTTTATACTTTATTGACTAATGCACCTAATGTATGAAAATCTAAAATGACGCATGTTGACTCTTTATAATTTATTCGTCACAGACGGATAGTCGATTTTAACGTTCAACTATAGAGCTAGCCGTTTGGTTGAATAGACTTGTTAAGCTAACTGACTAGCCGTCATGTTGAATAGATAATGATCAAGCGAGGAATATGCGATTTGTTGGGTATTTCCTTTCAGCTAAGTTTCTAGCTGTTTGGTTAAATGCCTAAATCAACCATCCACGACATATGAAAGTGCAGATATCACGACATTTTGACAACTTTGGGAGTATATATATTTTAAATACAGTAACGTATTGATTAAATTATAGTTATTGGTTAAGCCGTACAACTTCCACAGAGACAGCTTTACGTTTTCAGGTTATTTCTGATTAATTTTATACCCACAGAGAATCCGCAGACATGTGTGGGGCAACTGATTGACGAGGACACATTGATTCAAACTTTCTAGACACTTTGGGAAACTTGCGAAAGAAGTTAGCTTTTCCACAAAAGTCGGGTCTAGTATTGTGAATATAGCCAAATTTACAAAGATCTATTAAAACAAATGCAGAAACTTTAGTGGGGATTGATTATTAATACCTGATATTCTTATTATAGAGACGTATAGGATGGGAGGCTCAATGAGAAGTAGTAATTTAATAAAATGATAACTAAACAAGATAATCCCGAAACTGTTTTGTGATTATCTAACTTTACTATGAAAAATAAAACTTTATAATTTTACCTAAGAAAAAAAATAAAATTTTAATTTCAGCTCAAAATGTTATTAATTCGACCCTCAATATTGATTACGAGGAGCTTACATCAACCAATAGCAACTAGTAATAATACTGTAAAATTGCATATCTTAAAAATTCTTCAGGTGAATGTCGTGTGGTGATGTTCGTTACACTCGACCTCACTGGAGGTGGACCACTTCATTAAAGTAATCATGCTAATAAAGGTATTTTTACACACGTTACACACATTATCGCTTTAAATATGCCAGGCTAAAGCCTTAATTTAAAATTTATTTATTTATTTTTACCGCTTAATTTTAAATAAATTTTAAATTAATATGAATTTGATCGGAAAACTATAACCACACTTTTATTTGAAACATGAACATTTTTAATTGGTATGCTTTTTTTCAAATAAATTTTTCAACAGATTCCGATAGAACACAGAATCTGTGTGAGTAGGTATATCTGCTATATGTACATGAGAGTAACGCGAAACTTAGTCAAAAAATGTATTATTATTGACCGAAAACCTGTAAATCATCGGTTTATTCGTACAAACTCACATACAAACAAATCTTATTTAAAAAATTTGTATAAAAGCGTATAATCCTAAATATTCTATCTCACACGGTAAAATTACATACAATCTTAGACTCATCTAGAATCGATCGTCAAATAAAAATAATATATATTCTAGAAAAAGGTGACAACAATGCCGTAAAAATTTGTCAAATGCGATTAACACAACTATACTGTATAAACAAAGTTGCTTTTTAATTTACCGTTTAGCTGAGATTTGTGAGCACTGTTTATAGCTGTCAAGCTCAACTGTAGATCATTTAGTTAAACTTATCAGTTTCGCACATATAATGTAATTCATCTGCAACAAAGAGTTTGCTTATTTGCCTCAAAACATATGTGTACATAACCTGCTGCGTATGAATGTGCCTTAAGTTTAGTAAGGATATGCCTATACGCAGATAAGGAAGGAAGTTCGGTGCGCCTGCGCACAATTTAGTGCTCCTGTGTACGTGACCTTTAGAATACTAAATGAAAAGTACCGTTTGATCGATCAATCGATTGAGACTCATTACTGTAGATATTTCTATGATAATTTATTGTTTCCCTTCCGAACTGCGAATGACATGCTTGCAGAGTAAAGTAACCATCGACAATACAAATTAATTATATTTCATTTTATTCAAAAGAAAATATCGCGAATTAGTTTAAGGTTGGATAAAAAATATTTGAAAAAAAGTTACAATAAACTAATGAAATGTCAGCCCTTACATATTTGTGAATTAAAAGTGACATCTTTAGCAGATAGTTCTTTAAGAAGAAGGGAGAATTAAGGAATTTTGATTTGGGTTGAATTTTGCAGGCGTTAATTATTACATACTATTTTATCAATCATCACATATAACGTCAATATGACACGTCTTTTGAACCAAGATGTAAAAAAGTCGCGTCCTCCTATCATTCAGACGAAATATACGGACCACGCGGACACGTAGGAATATAAAATGACATTTTTAATAGGTATTTCTATTGGAAGGAGGAGAAATGTGGATTAGTGCTGATTCCTGCAAGCGAT
Organism: Marasmarcha lunaedactyla; assembly: GCA_923062675.1. Taxonomy (NCBI): domain Eukaryota; kingdom Metazoa; phylum Arthropoda; class Insecta; order Lepidoptera; family Pterophoridae; genus Marasmarcha; species Marasmarcha lunaedactyla. The sequence goes on along the minus strand of OV281342.1, from coordinate 5,222,376 downwards.
AGGTGCACATTATTTACCTCACTTACATTTTTTATCTCGTTTGAAAAGTCTAAGCTTACGATTGGAATATGCTTAATTACTTTTTCTAAAAAGCTCAATTTTTTTACTTACTGTGGTGTTAAAATACAGCGTTACTCTAACGACAACGACATCCATAGCTTTTAACACATTCTCAGTAAATAGCTTATTCAAGTTTTTGAATCACTCCCGGATATGTTACAAAACTATATCGTTAATGCCGTCATTTACATAATTGTATAATGTGAGAAATTCCGTATTTTTATTTTATAGTACCTACGTACTCGCAATATCCTTCTGAATTGAAAGATATCAAGATAAATGGATTGATTTTGAAGCGTTTTTTTTTTGTTTAAAAATTTAATATAAAAATAAAAATAATAAATAAAATCCCCAGACAAACACACCAACTGTATGGCCCTAAAGTAAGCAGAGCTTGTGTTATGGATAGCCATACTGCGAACTGGGGGGGAACCCAGAATAAACATACATATATAATACAAACAACCATGACCCGAGAACAAACATCAGTGTTCATCACACAAACGAATGCCCCGGCTAGGACTCGAACCTGGGACCTTCGGCGTATGAGGCAGGGCTACTTACCACTACACCACTCGGTCGTCATTTGCGAAAGTGCAATTGGTAATGTTTGAAGAAAATAGGTTTAGCCATTCTATAGTTATGCGTGATTTTTACAGTCAAGCGAGAAATTTTTTGTCTTCTGTGTACGCATTACTTTCTACTGAAATATTTTCTAAAAGGAGCTGTGTATCTGCATGTTCCGGTTTGCGTGAATCTTTAAGGAGTATGTATGTAGTATGCGATACTTTGTTGTTTGTTGTATGTACAGAACTTTATTGTTTGTGAATATGAACAATGTACAAAATACTAACGCGCCTGGCAACGCCTTGCAGTGGCCTAGTTTAATATTAAAGCCACAATAACCATAGCAAAGGTTGCCGTGGCAAAGGTTATTTAAACACGTCAATTAGACAAATTATACCAGTCCTAACAAAAAAAAAAAAATTCTTTGCCTTTAGAACTTTGGAATAAAAGGTATAAAACACTTTTCTGGTAAAATGCAATGTTGTGTAAAAATGTCAATCCATCTGTTAGGTTTCGAGTTTTGTGGAAACAAACATAAATAGATTTAATTAGAAGGAAATATTATGGCCTTCCCATTCTTTCCCACTAATCCCATTTTTGGGAATTAAAACGCAAACTATATTTAAATGTCGCTATAGTACTAATTCCACTTACTGCAGATATCTAAAATGGAGGCAGTTATATTTCATTACATTTAAGTTGACATGTAGACAGCCATTTTAATTCTTTTATCCACTGAGAATCTGCAGAGTACGTTCGGATAGAACAAAATAAATACAGAAGGTATATGACGTAAACTAAGTGCAATATTTAAAGTATTGCACCCTTAAGTAACACACGTAATTCATGTTGTTGTACAAATTAAGTACAACAAGTATGACCTTAATCAAAGTAAAGTAATAGGTGCGTAACTTGCTTAGGTACCTTCCGCATTTTACGCATTATTTTGTCAGCAGGTCGGCAGAGTCAACACCATCCGTCGTGACTGTAATCCACGCGGTGACACACATTACGCAATGCAGAAACTATTTGTTAAGTAATTTTTGCAAATGTTCAATTTATGTAAATTACTATTCGGTTGGGTCGACGAAATTGATAGTGGGAACAATTTTATGGATTTAAATGTGCTTTTTGATTTTACAGACTTCAAGTAATGATCTAAAGCTGTTCTTAAGTAGGTATGTTTACTGTTTGCAATAATTGAAAAAGACAAAAGCCTCATTATAACAAAAGGTAGTTAGACACATGTTTAGGAAAATGTCGAAAAGTTTGTCAAAAAATAATCTGTTTGGAAATGTGGTGTGCAGTCAATGGGCTAAACTAGTAAAATGAAATAAACAAGTAAGTATTCATATTAAGTGACTCTGATTGAAGTGAATCTTCAAACTCTTTTTATCCTGGACGGGTCCACACGTTTAAGAACAAAATTGTAAACATAGAAGCACAAACCAAGTTGACAAAAATGTATCAAGTAATGTAGTAACTGACACCCAAGACAAAAAAAACCTTTACAGATATGAAACAAAATTGCTTAGGAACAATTTATTAATGTTGATATGTTTAAATAAACCTTTGAAGCTTCGTTTTATTCTTTAAACGTGAACAGAAATTTGAAATAAAATATTTGTTAAAAAAACATCAGGAATACTTTAAAAAATCCCCAGATAAACAAGCTAATTGCATAGCCGTAAAGTAAGCAGAGTTTGTGTTATGGATGGAACTATGACCCGAGATGTTTGTACATCTGTGTTCATCACACTAGTGAATGCCCCGTCCAGGACTCGAACCTCCGTAGTATAAGGTAGTATACTATCACTGACGTTACTCAGCCATCAAATACTCTTTAATGAATGCGTAAAATGCACATGCTGCGTTGATCGTATTGTGAAAGAATGTAAAGCTATGAAAGTAAATACATTTCTGACGTTTATCAGCATTTATCACCATCTGATAGTCTAATAGTCTTCAAGATTGACGTAGTTTTTTTATTTGATCCAACCCTCTAAAACCAACCATCATGTTAAGGTCCTTCGTTAATTGCGCTTAAAGTTTGCATGCATTACTGTGCTCGCCCCAAGCGATTAATTTATTTCTATTTAAAAAATAAAGTTATACACATGGAATACGTCGTGGTATGGAATGCTTTTTTTGGAAATATTTATGCCACACATTCATATGTTTACGTTTCGTTATTTACAGACAAACGGTTACTAAATAACGTATTTGAGTTAGGGCCGTTTTTTGAATACTCAGATAAATGTTATCAGTAGAAATGTTTGACATTTGACAAGACTCTCCATTAAAATTATGTCAAACTCTCAGCGATTCAACTGATAAGAGTCATCTGAGCATTGAAAGATAGACCTTAATTGTATAAAAAGGTAAACTTTAAAAAGAACTAGCAACTCCGACGGTTTCGGCGGCACAGCTATTTATTTCAAAAGAGGCTTCCACTGCTGTCCTCTCCCTACTCCTCCTCTCCTCAACATGGAAGCCACTGTGTGTAGATTGGCTATGACTGGTCATCCGACCATCATCATAGCTTCAATCTACATACCTAGTGGTACCAGACCAATCCGCAGCGACTTTGAGGCCATTCTCGCCCTCGGCCATTCAGTCATTATGTTCGGAGACTTTAACTCCAAACATACTGACTGGACGTGCCTATCGACTAACACCAGCGGTATCGCTCTCCTCGACATCACTAACTCCCTTGACCTAGATGTCATATCCCCCATCACTCCCACTCACTATCCCAACAACCCGTCCTACTCTCCTGACATCCTCGACTTTGTAATTATCAAGCGAATCAATCTTGACCTAAGGTCTATCGAACCGCTCGATGACCTAGGCTCCGACCATCGCCCCGTTTCCCTCGTGCTAGGACCGCCGAACGATAACGTCTCATCTCCTAAGACCTTTACCAATTGGAAAGGTTTTAAAAATACGTTAGTTTCAGCCTTAGAGGCTCCGAACTCTCCACTCGCGATCTCTTCCGAGCAATTAGATAGCCCGGATAAAATCGATTCATTAGTAAATTCTCTCACTGATGCTATCAACTCAGCCATCAGTGACAACGAAAAGGTTGCTAAGCAAGGCAAACCCACGCTTCCCTTAGCCGTTAGCAATCTTATTAAAGCTAAAAACGCGGCTCTCCGGAGAGCCAAAAAATATCCCACGCCCGCCTATAGAACAGCTGCGAATCAGCTTCAACGTAAAGTTAGGTCTTGCCTCGCGGAACTCCGAGACGCTCAGATGAACGATCTCATGGCGAATATCTCTCCGTCCCACCAAGCGTACTATAGCATGGCCCGAGCCTTACGCGTAGACACCGTCTCTCACGTTCCTCCTCTCACTCGTCCCGATGGCACTACTGCCTTCGAAGTCGAAGAGAAAGCCGAATGCTTCGCCGACAGCATTGCCGCACAATGCTCGCCCAGCACGCAACCTGCTGATCCCTCACACATCCAGGCGGTGGAGGACGAAGTCCTTCGCAGAGACTCTCTCCCCATCACCGCCGACCCTGTCACAGTCTCTAATGACGAAATCTTGCTTCTCATTAGAAATCAAAAGTCCAAAAAGGCTCCGGGTGCGGATGGAATTTCCAACCACGCACTTAAGCACTTACCTCAACAGATGCTTACCTTGTTAGCTATCATTTTCAATGCCTGCTTCGACCATAGCTACTTTCCAAAAGCTTGGAAAGAAGCGACAGTCATAGGCATTCCCAAGCCGGGCAAACCTCTGAACGTCCCGGCTAATCACAGACCCATCAGCCTCCTCAAGGCAATGTCTAAACTTCTCGAGAGAGTCATACTCTCTCGAATGCGGAACCATCTGTTTCCAACGGATGGCGATCCTCTCATTATTCCCCATCAGTTCGGCTTTCGCGCTAAACACTCCTGCCCTCAGCAAGTCCACCGAATCGTCGAGTATATACTTGACGGTTTCTATCCGCGTCGTTATAAAACAGTCGCGGTTTTCTTTGACGTAGCCAAGGCTTTCGATAAAGTCTGGCACAGCGGTCTCGTTTATAAACTCTACAAGATAGGCTTACCGGATCGCCTAGTCAGGTTAATAGCATCGTTTCTCAAAGACCGTACGTTTCGATTTAAACACGAAGGCACGCTTTCTGCACCTCGTCCCATAAAGGCTGGAGTCCCTCAAGGCTCAGTCCTCGCCCCTCTGCTGTACACCGTGTACACCAACGACATTCCCATCCCGCCGAAAGGCGTCGAACTCGCCCTCTTTGCTGACGACACCGCACTCTATACCAAAGGCCACGGTGTTCGGCGCCTTGTATCCAGACTCCAAAAGGCCGTAAACGCCCTTGGTGTATGGTTTCAAAAATGGCGCATCGATGTGAACCCTGAAAAGAGTTCTGCGATGCGCTTCGACCACAAACGCCGTCGTCCCGATGGCGATCCCCACGTTCGAATGTTAGGCATTCCCATCCCCTGGAAGCGCAGTACTAAATACTTAGGCGTCACATTAGATCCGACGCTTTCTTTCAAGCCACACGTCGAAAGAGTTTCGAAACTCGCTCGTCACTATTTAGTCCGCCTAAATAGCATGTTAGGTAGAAAAAGTAAAATGTCCTTCAGAAACAAACGTACACTTTACAAGGTCTGCGTTAGACCCGTCATGACGTATGCCTCGCCAATCTTTGCCCACGCCAAACCCTCCCTCCTGCACAAACTGCAGGTAGTTCAAAACCTCTTTTGCCGCCGGGCCACAGGCGCACCGTGGTACGTGCGTAACGCGGACTTGCATAGAGATCTTGAACTGCCTACAGTGCAACAACATCTCAAAACACTCTCTGAAGCGTTTTTCAAACGCTCCGAAACCCATCCCAATCCTCTAGTTCGTGATTCGGTCTCATATGCTGCTCCTGTGTTAGACTCGAAGTTCAAAGTCGCTAGGCCTAGAAATGCGCAAGCGTACTCATCCACCAGACTGTCACGCGATCTCGAGGCCCTTCTGGCCGCAAATTTTAATTCTAACGTAAATTCTAATTCTAACGTAAATCCTAATTCTAACGTAAATGCGAATTAACTTAAATTTATTTTGCAATTTTTTAATTTTTGTTTTAATTATTGATTTTCATTTTGAGCACCTTCAGTGCTATGTAATCCCAGCGGGTGACCCCTTCTGGGCCCCGCTAGCGCGGCCTCTTTCTCCAATTGGCCGTCGCTCAGATGAAGGCTGAGTGGCAAAAATGCACGAGCCGACAGGGGGTTTTTATTGGGTATGGTCCTGGTAGGCGTCGGGACGAGTCCCACATAACTTTGGAATCGCGCCAGAGTATGCGTCAGGGCATTTTTATCCTCCTGCCCTTCCCGCGGAGGGGAACAAAAAAAAAAAAAAAAAAAAAAGAACTATTGTTCAAATTAGCAGTAGTCTTAAAAAATAACTGAAATTACAACTTGCTTAAGATTTTTGTTCTGAAGTTTTATTTAAATTGTACAAGAACTTCTTCAATTTTATAATTCTATTTCAGAACTAAATTTTGTGTGTTCAAACATTTTAAAAATAATAAATTGTGTTATAAATTTCTACAGATTGTAATAATATTACAAAGAAATATGAACTCAATGAAAATGGTTTTAATGTCATGTTGTAAAATAAATTAAGAAATATTAGACACGTCTTGGGCACCCATATTAGAGAAGACTTGTGCAATGGTATATTAATTGATTTTGGATTTGAGTCTATGCTACTCCAGTGTCTAGTAAACACCTATGAATTAAGTATAAAAAAAGAGTTAGTCCAATTAGTTAAAAATAAAATTCCCAATTTTCATATCCCTTTGAATAAATTTGACTTATGTTAATAGCACTAGGTGATTATTTTGTAATTAATTGTAGAATGTTGACTCTTCCATTGTTCAATGTGAATGACTCAGAGTACTGAATTAGGCAACCCATTATTGCCATATTACAGTAATTATCATGCATGCACGCCTTGGGAAAAACTTGAAATGTGATTTCAAGTAAAGAATGCACTTTTGGATATCTAAATATAATAAAGACATATTTGTTTGATCAATATAAAGAAGAAAATGACTCGATTTGTCGATACTGTTACTTTACGTATGTAGGCAGATTTTCAGTTTTTTTTCACACCCTCCAAAATGATGAATTAATAGATAGCTCAAAGCTCAACAAAGCTCATCGTACGATCAAAGAAAAGTTTTAGCTATTTGTTACAACGACATTAAGTTTATAATTTGTTTATTAAACGGCCGAAAAGCGTCAGTGTTAATAGCCCCGCTTCTTGAGCTGGAGTTCCCAGGTTGTTTTGGGTCCTCAGTTCGCTGTACGGTCATCTCTGCTTACTTTGGGGCCATAGAGTTGGTATGTTTGTCTGGGGATTTGTTTATTTATTTAATCAATTCCGATATCTGCGAATTCTCATGGACTGAAATGACATAGAAAAATATATTTAGCGTAGTTTTTGCTATGCTCAGATAACTTTTTTCATTGGGATAATTTTGAGACTTTGACATAATTACTATGAAAAGTCTTGTCAAGTGTCAATATTATTCTACTTATAAAATTTATCTGAGCATAGAAAAATAAGCCCTTCCAGATTTAAAAATATTCATTGGACAGTTATTTGCCTAAGTATACTTTTACATAATTATGTGTACAACAACTGAAGGAATTGTGATACTGTATAATATAACGATCAATGGGGCTTGCAATGTTATTCACGTTTAAAGTTTAAAATGAGAATAAAAATGTAGTTGGTCACAAACTATTGTTGGTAATATAGTTTATAAATGATACTAATCGCCCTCGCACGACTTTTGATATGTAACCTTTTATGTTTCAACTAAAGATCAACTTTACTACTCGTATTTACACAACATTAATTGTCATTGATTATAATACTGGTAATATTACTGTGAGTCAAAGGTAAATGCAAATTACCGAAGGAAATGGGACATGCAATGTTTCTCCCAAAGTTTTTTTTTATTGAAAAAGGATTAGACGTTTGTCTTCTATCTTACCTGATGGAAAGTGATGATGAAGATGAAGGTGTTACACGTCTATCCACGAGATACCTATTCACTCGACGCTTGAAAGAACTGGGACTATAGTTTTCTGGAAAAACAGACGCAGGCAGTTCATTCCACACCTTGGCGACCCGCACCAAAAAGGAACTATCGAAGCGTTTGGTTCGACTTCTTGGGATGACTACTATATAGGGATGGAAGGTCTGTGTGCGTCTAGTAGTCCGATGTAAGAAGGATGTAAGTTTTTTTTGTATGAGCTTGTTGTGTTTTTCTTTACCATGTGAATTGTATTATGGTACCTGCATATAATCATTTTTATTACCGGTTATATTCTTATACCAGGTGACTTTTTTACCGTTCGAAAAAACCACAAGAGATTTGACCATAATTCTGAGCAACCAATTATACCCAAAATATTTAAATTTAAAAAAAAATTACTCTTTATACAAATCCTACAGGTCAGCTGCCAGTTTTATATTCAAGTCGAATATTTTTTATACATATAAAGTTGATGTCTGCTACGCACGAGAATAGCTTTACTGCCAGGAGAAGTTTAAATGACTTTTAAAAAGTTTTAAAAGATAAATTAAAATAGGGGAAACATTTTAGATGAAAATGGTTTATTGGTAGATGATTTATAGTTTTCAAACAAAGTAGATTTAAATGTATACAAAAATCCTACTATTCTAGCATATTATTTTGATTTAAGGCCTTTAAAGTCAAATTTTATTAATTAAACAAATTTATGAAATATGAGACGTGTTCCTCATATAGTTAAAAAAAAACCGCAGGCCGTCATAAAAATTTAACAAGACTCAATATCTTACGGCAACGAATCTTCTGACAGTTATGCCAATGTAACAAATTCAGTCATTGTTCTTCATTTACAAACAGGATATAATAGCTAGTGGTTAAAACTTATTCATAATTAGTTACGGCTATCAATTGTGTCTGGCAACATCTGTATTTACTGAACAGTTAGGTTTTTAATAAAAGTGTTGTTAAATGTTAGCATTTGTTTTAGGTTGTTGCTCTACATGGCACAATTTGCGGTAAACTGTATTGTTCGGGTTTAGTTGATGACGTATTTGCTGGTGTTATATGATCCTGTTATGTTACTTAACGGTACAATTTCAACTTTGAGATTCTTATATCTCTTTTAAATTCTCATTCTTAGATATATCTCACGTCAGGTTAAAGTTCTGAAAATTAGCACAATTCAACAGGTTACTTATTATGGAATCTATCTTATGAGTATATTCAAAAATATAATTCTCTCTTATAATCAGAATAACTTAAATACCTGATCTACATAAAAAATGCAATTTATTTTCTTAAAAACTCGCTTTAAAAAAGTCAAGTTTGTAAATTAAAATCAAAACTTGAATATTTCTAATAGATCACGATTTTTTTTAATATCCATAATGCTTCATCTGCATATATTTTGCTGCATATATTAAATAAAGTTGCACATATCACAGATTTGTTATAAAATTTGTGTGTATGTATGTATTTGTGTGTATACATGTAATAATACAAGTTCTGTGTTCTTTTATAGTTTGTATTTTATAAATGACTCAATAACTTTACTTACTATTAAAATTTTGATCAGTGTTTGTACATACAAACACTAGTTCTAACTGCTTTTAAATCATTTATCATTATTAATTTACGTTTAAAAATTTTTAAACACTTGTATTTAGTACAATTCAAAACAGAATTAAAAAGGTTTCATTCGTGTTATAGAGTGCACTCATCAATAGAAGTCAAAGTAATCCTGGAGTAAGGAGCGTCAGGGATGCGCTTGCGTTCGATGACGCCTCGTTTCACCGACGCCGGCAAGCGCCCTACTCCTCCACCCATATAAAAGGCTCCTTCACCCATTCACCCGTTCGCAGTCTGTGCTTGAATGTCATAGTGTCCACTCCAAACTGTGCAAGGACTTATTGTCATGTATTCACGGTGTTTATTAGTGCTAGCAGCCGCCCTCGGCGTTGGTACGTACCATTTTTGAATTTCGAGTGTTTTAGTGACTTGTTCGTAAGATGTCAAGAGTGATCAATCATTCGAAATAATTTGACGTGATTGAGGAATTGTCAAGTATTGGTGCAATCTTTATAAATGAAGCTTCGCCAATTGTTCACATATCGTTTCTCTGTGTGAAAGTTTTATAAAATTTTTTTAATTGATTTGATATTTGATTTTACTGTTTGAATCATCATCGATAACAGTTTGGTACAACTTAATTTAACTTCTGTGTAAGCTGAGTACGATATTTAAATAACATTCTAAATATATCATGATTAATTCATTTTACCTCAATGCAAGTACAAATCACTAAGCTATTTCTAGAACGTAGCTTTATAAGTGCAGCCTACTTTCGAATCATTTATCGCCCATTAAGAGGCTTGTTTTGCAATTAATGTAAATTTAACTATTTCGGAATCTAATATTTATACTGTTACATAATACATAGAGGTAATGCTTCAATCTTACATACGTTTAAAACATCGTTGGTTGATAAAATAAAGATATCTAAGCGCGTTGAAGTCTTTTGTACGTTTCCTATGTGAGCTTTTCACTTGAAAATAGTTACATATTTTTATTCAAATGTATTACATATCTAACTATATTTTCATGATATAATATTACTCACAAGATATTTTGCTCAAAAAAACGTAGACAATGAAAGTTTCCATTGATTGACCAATTAATTAGCTAAGAGAGACATGTCGAAAGGAAGGTTGCTTGGTGCGAGTTGCAGGCACACAATATGTTTGTCATTACCAACACGTACCCGATTCTCACGTCGAGACGACTGCGCCAGTACTCCATGCGTTGCGAAAGGACAATATTTCGTAGGATAGACGGTTCTGTTTCATAGGTAGAAACATTCCTACATGTATTGAATACTTAGGTTTGTCCTTAATGACTTTCCTGATTATGAAAACCGTTGGAAATTTTAACTTCCACGACTAATCAAAATTTTGAAGTATACAAGAGAAATAACTATTAGGTGACTAGTAGTACTAGAAAAATTTGATCTTCAACACACTATTTTAAGATTTCCTTTATTCCAAATTACATTGTTTACATGATACCTATGAACCAAATTACATTAACCAAAAATATATTTAAAAATAGAATAAAAGCTAGCCAAATATATAAATGATTACGTAAAATGTAACAAGAACATTTCATGAAACTCTTATCTCTTTTTAAATCATATAAGATACAGCTTTCAAACGTTAAAAAATAACCCCACAACAAATTTCAAACAACAAAACTGTCTGACCCTCTATATCTAACTCTAAAACAAACACAAATTTTCCCAAACGATTTCATTTTTCTTAAATCAATAACAAAATGCAATATTTACGCTACTTTTTTGTCTAATCTATTTCAAGCATGTTGGCATTCAATTATCTGGCCCGGCAGTGCGTGCGCATTTCAAAAGAAAATCGGAGAAAAGCCCTCCGCTCCACTGCACATTGATCGATTAAAACAATCTATAATTGAGATCAATACGAGAGATTTGTTAAAGTTATGACAAGTTAATGATTGTTGTCAATTATTTTATAGCACTTTAATAATTATTATTACTAACGCTGTATAAGTTATACAAGGATTATTAAGTCGTTGAAACTTTGGCTGGTATTGTGTTGGCTGTTACTGACCTTCAAAAACTTTTATTTAAAATAAATAATTTAACTTTCGTTTGTCAATCCTATAAATATAAAAATACGATTGGTTCAAGATTTCATTTTTGGTCCTTTGCTCATCTCTAATGTAGTTATTTTGACGGTTAAGGGCATTACGAATTGAGGTATGTTAAATTAATAAAAAAGGAACAAAAGAAAACCAAGGATAAAAAGACTCTCCTGAATACAAACATCTTCATTAATACTCAAAAATTATACAAAGAGCCCGAGTACGTATCAGTAACATTTTAAAGCAGAACTATTTTAAAATTTTATTAAATTTAATGTGAGAATAATAAAAGAAAGTAAAATGCCTACAATTTGTTCAAAAGCAATTAAATTGTGTAATTTAGTTAAGTAATATTACCGGTCGACTTCTTCACGTAACAAATTATTGACCTTCCGACGAAACAAAAAAACGGAAGGAAGTAGACACACTATTGAGATTTAGTGAGAAAAAAACAATTGGACTTTAAGCTTTTTATGGTAAATGTAGATGCAAAACGGGTTGCACACCCGTGAAGATTCATTTCCTGGGAATTTTCGGATAAAATGGTGTATGTTATGTTAGGGCTGAATACTGAAGATTTTCAATGGTGAATCAATTTTTTCAAATAAATTTTGGTAGATTCTATATTAGATTCTATAGATAGGATAGGTAGATTTTATTGATTACATATAAACGTGAATATTGACGGCCCATTAGCGTCACTGTTAGTAGCTGTGCCTAATACGCCCGAAGTCCCGGGTTCAAGTCCTGGCCGGGGTATTAATTTGTGTTATGAACTAAGATTTTCTTTTTACATTCCATAACACAAGCTCTGATTACTTTGGAGCCACGCAGCTGGTGTGTTGGTCTGGGGATAAAAAAGAATCACACAAAATTCCTATTTATTATTTAAGTATCAAATTTAAAATTATGTTCATCGAAAGATATATATTCATTTGTTTCAGATCAGATTTCTCCACATTCATTTCATAGTTTTTCCTTCATTGAATGGTTTCTTCTTGTTGGTTAAATGAAAACGTAGAGTTGTACCACCAATACAAACATTGATTACGATAATTTCATAACTTTCTACATTGTAAACTCGAGCACTGCTGTCGATAAAATTTCCCTTTTATTATCGGTTTTATCAACTATCTCTCAGTCGATCATAAAACATGGCTGTTACAGGTTACAGAACGAATAGGTACTAAATACAGCGGGCACTATTGAGATCAATAAGTAACTTCATTTTTTGGAAACCTCCCATTGACTGCTAATTTGAATAACAAACATCCCCAGATTTTAATAATTATTTTACTATTGTTCAATAAAGATCATTTAAATATTTTTTATTTATTTGTTTGATATTGAAGTGAAATGTAACAATATTTTGTATAACAATTTCAAGTTTACTTATCTAATAAAAATGTAGAGTTTCATATTTCTTCCAGCCCATTTATGCACGATAGTTGAATTATACCTATTTTCGGTTTGTTCACTCTAAAATATTTAATGAATCACGATGTATGATAACTACTTTATACCCTTCTAAGTGTATAATCACCAGGCAGTAAAGATGCCACGGTAAATAAGTTGTAAAGTTAGATAGTTAATTGAAAAGTGGCAATCCGCCCCGATTGGTGTGGCGGACTATTTCTGCAAGTGTCGCGTATTGGTACAAAAAATAAAATAAAAATTTCCAAAAAATAAATTCCTGTTGGGCATTGAGATAGGTAGTACATAAGTGACTGTAACGTCCTTCAATCTTGAGACCAATATAATTTTTCTGGATCTTTCAAGAGTCAAATATGGTGATTTGATGTTACTTTATGGAAAATTAATTGATTTTAAACTATACTATTTTAAAACATGCTCATGTAAACAGCAATAGCTTACAATTTAAGCAATAATTAATGATTTTAATGATGTAAAGGAAAATATATCCAACGCAAAATGTGTAAATAGACTTGACTTAATAGGGCTACCAAAACAAAGTCATTATTTAATAATAAAAAGACGAGGAAAAAAGTATTGATCTCTACTCGTAATTTATTATTATATTAAACAAAAGTATGTAACTCTCACTTATTAACTAATCTCGTATTCAATGTAATATTATTTAACGAACAGTTATAACAATTTATAAAGTTTATAAAACAAGACATTTAATTTTGTGTTAATTAAAACAGTCACAAACACAAAAATATCGTAACTTGGCTTAAAAAATCGTGCTCGTAGTGGTTATACAAGTAAACAAACAAACGAATTATTGTTTTATTGAATCGCCATGTTCAACACCAGATACAAATGAAATCGAAAGTTCCACCATACAGGTTTTCTCGCTAGGTCAAATATGATGCTTTCACGTGGTCTACTTGACGGTTCTCGACCTTTTCTATTGGATAATTTTGATGTAATGTTTTGTTCTCATTTCGAGGTTAGCTTTCGAGTTGGATAAGGAGTTTGGTTTATCACTGATATAATTATGTTAGGTAACCATGTGTGAGTACGATGGGATTTAATAAATAGCATTAATAAGTTTTTAACTTACATAGAAATATTCAAGCTTGTAACAGCATAAAATAAGGAGCTATTTAGAAAGCATTATTTATCTTAACACCCATTTTTATATGCATTTAGAACATACTGCTCCATCGATCATGTTCATAGGTTACGCAACGAGTTATGTACGACATAGGGGGCAGTAAGACAAATCAATCTGTTATGTCATGTTGATGCTGAGCGCACGAACCGAGGTCCCAATGCGTTTACGCAACCTAAAGTCAACTCATATGTCCCGGTTTACTTATTATTTTCATTTACTGTCACAATTTCTTTTAAGGAGGTCGAGAGTTTGACTAACTCATTGTTTGCATATACTTACTCAATGAACTAAAAAAAAAGTAAGCCGCAGTTAGTATATAAATGTTCTGAAATGCTGATAACAATCTTATTACAAACTTTCAATTACCGTACTTAATAGTGTGAAAAATTATTACGTCAGCGTGGGCGGATGTAATTGGTGTAAAATTTCGTGAAATTAATAGACTATTTGAAGAGCATTGAACTGTGATTTCGTCGTCGCAAGCGCTCTACATTCTCAATCTAATTTAATTAAATCTTACTCCATTGCGGTGGTATTTGAGGAATTTGTAAGTGTTGCTCACCTCGGTATTTATTATTCTACAGAAAGGCAGACTTGGCCGCGAATACCAAAGCTTATAGTAAACACACGAGGCAAAATATAGCATCGATTTTCAGTCAGATGCCAAGCATCAAAGTTAAGGTCTTTCCAAGTAGGAACAGATTTTGTAATATTCTAGAAAACAGAGAAAGTGGTTAATCTGGACTGTTTCGTGTCAACAAATGTATATCCAAGCTATAACTATTTGCTTGAGAAAGATAAGGGCGTGGTAAGTTACAAAAGGTGTGCAATGAAACAGCGGAACCACTGGCGTTAATGAGGCATAATAACCTACAAAAGTTATGTGGTTACATAAAACGATTAGCGATGTTTCATTTGTGTATTTAAATGTTTTGTAACTGTGACGAATCAATTACGAGCCAATTAGTAACAATTGAATGCGTTATGTGTATTCCTGAATAAGTTTGACTCACTATTGAAGAATAGAGATTTATTAACATCGATATACATTAATGTCGATACCTTAAAAGGGGATCCTTATAAGCGTCCGATGTAAACATAGGTCGAGCATTTTAAAAGGTAAATGTCAACCGGTACTAGTGCCTTACAAGTATTATGTAATTTGGAGACGACACACTTAATACATTATTTGAGGCCACGAAAGGCGATGTAAATGAATTGGATGTCCACAATTTCTTTACGTTATCTTTGAAGTTGAATGTTTCAAAGTTTGCTTTAGGGTTATTTATGTTTGGATTAACATAGTAAACGTGTCGCAGTACAGTTCCGCCCTCGGAATGAGGCTTTCATTGTGAAACAACCTTGCCTTGCCTAACACTGTCGTCGAATTCCTTGGAGAAAGAGGGTCCGGTCTGAACCAGTATGTTGCAAAATTCTTGCGTGCATAACTACCACTTAGAAAACCCTGTGGGTTATATTTTGAAATTTAAATTTAAAATTAAAATTCAAGAAGATGCTTTGGTGTTTGGCGCCACATTTCCACATCTTGTTGCAACGTTTGGCAGCTCATCAAATGTTTCATTGAGTAATCTAAAGTCGTTTCAATTCATAATTTATTTGCATATCGAAATACTTTGACCGCAATAGGCTAGACTATATTAGCAGTAATTGATTTTTTTTTAATTTTCACCTTTAACATATTTTTAGGTTACTATGACCAAGACTGACATCTTACTATACTAAAGCAAACAACATATATAGAGCTTTTTTTGCATTTGCCTTTTCTTGCCGGTTCGAGTCCTGGTCCTGATATTCGGATCATAGTTGGTTATATTTATACATGTATGTTTAATCCGGGTGTTACACTCCAGTTCGCTCATCAAATCAAATCAAATTTATTGCTTTAGAGGTGGTAACAAAAGTAGTTATTAAGATTCACAATGTATAATTTTTTTGTCTTTATTGTAGCGGTCGCCCAAGAATCCTTCAAATGCCCAGATGACTTCGGTTTCTACCCCCACCACGTATCCTGTGACAAATACTGGAAGTGTGACAACGGAGTCGCTGAGTTGAAGACCTGCGGCAATGGACTGGCTTTCGATGCGTCAGACTCCAAATACCTGACGGAGAACTGCGACTACATCCACAACGTAGAGTGTGGAGAAAGGACACAATTCGGTAAGTTGGAAACATTTTAACATAAATTATATTTTGTTTAATATAGCTAGATGGCGCATCGGGTAATCAAATGTTTAGTAATAATCAAGACTAAAAATGTGGGCATTATCGAAACGTTAGGAACAAACTATTAGCCTCTTAAATAATGTTTAAATTCTAAAACTAAGAAAAATGCTAATACTAATCGCAAACTTAATCCCAAAAAAATTAAAAAATAAATCTGCAAAAAACTTGTTCATGCTCGTATGATTAATTCATTAGCCCATATAAGTAAATTATAACTTTGAAAGGTTAAACGTCTATATACATTTTTTATACCGCTTAGCAACTCTCAGCCAATGTCAAGGACATTGAATAAAAAAATAAGTGCGTATTACGAATGTTTATTAGGTTTGTGTATGTTAATAAATTGTTTTATAAGTAGTGACATTGATCTAGAATTGTTTGAATATATTAAATTTGATTGGTTAAGTAAGATGGAAAGGTATTTCAAGGCGCCTGCACTGTTTAATCAATTAGATTATCTCGATACAGGCACCATCTTGATTCAGTTAGTTTCAAGTTTTAGGATACTAATGTTGAAAATTTCCGATATACAATTGTGACATACTCTTTCTTTTATACTTCTATTTATTCTGGTTATATTTCCTTTGAAAGAATTTGAAAGAATCCTTTGTAAGCGTCTTATAATAAACATTATAATCTCTGTTATCGAGGTAGTCAATCACCCAGACCTTCTTAATACTTCATTTTGTACATCTTATCGCAGAGCCCCCAATTTCAACCCCCCACTGCGAGAGGCTATACGGTATCTTCCCTGACGCGGCCAAATGCGACGTCTTCTGGAACTGTTGGAACGGAGAAGCCTCCAGGTACCAATGCAGCCCTGGACTTGCCTACGACAGAGAAGCCCGCGTGTGCATGTGGGCTGACCAGGTCCCTGAATGCAGAAACGACGGTACGTATCAGGGAAATGACACAAATATTTAACAAAAATAATTTGTTAAATTATAATTATTTGTCAAAGAATACTTCAATTGACATATATGAGTTACACTCTACTATAGTTAGCAGATAATTCAGGAAAAGATTGAAAACAATTGTCAATGTCAAAAGCACATTTACATAAACAAACACATAATAAAGCTATATTTAATCTACAACTGTCTATAAACTGATCTGTACTGTAAAGCACTAACTTCACAAACTTTGGACACACCATTACCTTTTGTTTCAGTGAATTCTACCCTCCGAACCTGTCTGAGCTGTTCTTCGTTTCTCCTTCCAACTCTTTCACTCACGTAACCCCTTTTGGTATTTCCCAGAAGTAGCGAACGGTTTCACTTGCCCTGCCCCTGGTGAAGTATCAAACGCTGGATCCTTCAGCCGTCACGCTCACCCTGAGGACTGCCGCAAATACTATATTTGCTTAGAAGGAGTCGCCCGCGAATACGGATGCCCCCTCGGAACCGTCTTCAAGATCGGAGATGCTGACGGCACTGGCAATTGCGAAGACCCCGAAGCCGTTCCCGGATGGTAAGCAACTTAACTTTTCTAACATCTGTCTGTCTCTTTCCTTAAAGATTGGTTAGAAACATTTATGAGCAATAATCAATCTCCTTCTCCTTCTCTTCTAATTGACTAGATATCACTCATGTGCTGTCCATGATAACTTGGTGTCGTACTAATATAATTAAAAAGACCCAATGGAATCCCCAAAAATGATCACTGTGACTAACATAACTCTTTACTGCACAACTCAAATTAAAACAATGAAAATATTTCTGTTAAATCATTGTAGTACAAACTTATTAAAATATCTCAAGATAGATAAATATGTATTGGTATTTATTTAGAAACAAGTATTACTACTGATATCAGCAATAAGTTTAGCTCGCCTACTTAAATATCTTGCGACAAATATGCGGTTCAAAGCCTTGTGCGGTTTTAACTGTGTATTTAGGACAGTATTTGGTATTTATCTCATAATGGTATGGGTAGTTATTTTCTATTCTCACACACAAGCGACCGTGACCAATGTCGACCAATAATACCGTATATTAATGACCGTTTTGTTGTAAGCTAACGTTCTTGTTGACCGTGCGTAATACTAACTGTACATTTCACTAAAAAGTAATTAAGGAATCGGAACGAAAAACCTTCAGAAAAATCGTATATCTGAAGGCGACTTCCTTCCTTACTTATCACATTTAAAATGCTTAGACTTTTCCAATAGTAATCGCGAATAAAGATTTGATGGGTATTGTTACATGATTACAAGTACGAATGGGAAACAATGAGGATTCCATTACAAATTATCCACGTCCGGATATGAGATTAAACAACAATTTGTAAGACTGCAAGAACTGTCAAGATAAACTTGTTGCTTGTTCATACTGGTCGAAGGTCAAAAAGATCAAGTTTTTTATCACACCATTATAGATTCATACGAAAAATGAGACTGTACTTGGAATAGCGAACGGATATCGTATTCTTGCGACCGTTTCAAGGCGGTTTACTTTTGCTCTGAGTCGACTCGTGTTACGCAACCTGCAACTAGAAGTAGCTCATTGAACGAGGTAAAAGCGCAAATAGAAATTGATATGCTCTTTTATAGTTTTATGTGAGAGTAGGCTAGACTTAAGATTAGAAATAGAAGGGGCTGGTAGTAAGGTCCACGTACATTTTCAGTGAGGACTACTATGGTGATTTGGACCTGAAGGCTATCCGCAAGAGCGAACTTCTTGCTGGCATCCAGAGCGACGGACACACCCGTACCAATGTGCCCCCTAAGCAGCTCAAACCCCGTCCAGCGAAGGAAAACTAAACCTTCAACCTTACACATTAAGCAATAATACTCAAATTCACAAACCTTCCCTACTACGTGTATCATAAGCAACCGAGCAAGCCTAAAATAAAATGTTACGATTGTCTAAGATATACGAAGTTCGATGCCCAGGTTCTACATGTAAATTAATCGATTAAATGAACCTTAATTATTGTGTATACTGTTCTAGTTGCCAAATACTTTTTTGTATAAGCCTATCAAACCGTTTCAAGAGGCAGTTTAGAATTACTAGTAAACCGTACAGCTATAGATATATTTATAATATTTTTATATTAACTGTACCGTATATACCCATTATTGATCAGTTATAATAGACTAATATATCCATCATATCTTATACATTTTCGGAATAATGATGAAACAATCTTGTTATTTATAGATATGCATTTATAAATCAATAAAATAGTACTGTATAGACATTCACATTGAAACAAAAAATGACATTGTAAATACTGTATCCATAACTATTGATTATCCAATAATTTCGCTGGAGTGCGTCTGAGTGTTGGTAGAAACTGTAACTTAAGTGCTTAAGTTTTTATTTTAAGTGATAAAATAAACAAACATTTTAAATTATGCTGTGTATCATTAATCCACTATTTTAATTGTTACTTTTTGCACAACTTTCTATTAACACTGACAATTTATGAGCTATTTCCTTATTGCTCACTTTTACTGTCTTAACAATCCCTGTGAGATTCTGATACCTTCGTACAAGCTACTTCTTTACTTTACGATTTTTCAATTCGTTCTCTATCACAAATCTTTGAAAACATTTTGAAGCAGCTTGTTCTAAGGTTTTGTACACCATGGTTTACGAGTATAACAACTGGTATTTCATTTAATCAACGGTCCTTGGTTATCAGGTATGTTTCATTTAACATTTTCTGAATTAATCTTAAATAGTTTTATAAATAAATACAAAAGGATATTAAACTTCATTGATATGTACGGGCGCTTGAACTTAAATTACGATTATGACCAACTATCCCAAGGATGCATTAAAGCGAACATGATTGATTCTGTATACAAACCCTACCCCTTTAGTATAAAGAATCAAGTTTGTTTTTTCATGTTCACTAGATGGCGTGATTTTGCAAAAGTTTCTCAAAATTTACTCTGAACGTTAAAAAAGTCAGCAGGTGTAATATTCTCACAATTAAACATTCTTCAGCTAGTTGAAATATAATTACGTATTTTGCTTTCATTTTTAGATTTAAAAAAAACTGAACTTTCACTCGTTTATTTTATTTTACAGCGAAGACTACTATGGTGACGTGGACCTTAAAGCACTGAAGAAACTTGGATATTGAATGACAAGAAGTGGCTCCAAAGATAGACTGAGAGTCAATCTGTTTGATTTAATTTAAAAATACTCCTTTTTCATTAATTTGTACTCACGTATTATATTGTATTTAGATGGCATCTGTGTGTAATAACTGAGGCTGGACTCTTCAAACTCAAATACCTCCAATGTTTTACTCCAGTTACAAGTCAATACCATACAACTATGAGAGAGATACAAACTTTTTATTTTCATTTTTAATCAATAAACTTTAGTGACTTAGAAATATATTTGGTTATAACTATGATGATATATTTACATAAAACAATCCCTTTTTAAAATCAATGTTTAGATGTGTAAATTCATCTTTATTTCATTATTTTTAAAGAAATTAAATTTAAATAAAATTTAAATTAAAAAAATTAAGTAGGTACAGGAACCATCTATCTACATTACAGCTCAGTCTATCTTTGGGTGCTACGAAAAATTATGAATTTGTAACTGTGAAGTGTTTTATTTCTTTTTGAGAACATTTCGAATGTGGAATTGTTGCCAAAAAGTTTTATCTACTTTTGACGGCGCACCGCTGCTTTATGTTTGGTGTTCTGTTGAACTGTGTGTGGATGTGTTGTTTTAGTCATAAAGTTAAGTATCATAGTGTAAGTTATATCTTTAAATACAAATTTTAAGACGATTTAGTATTTTCATTCCATGGTTTTAAGGTCCATTTATTTTTACATTTAACGGGTTTTTGTATAATTAATTAATTTTCATAAAATTTATAATAAGTACAAATTCAAGATTGAAATGCAGATAATAAGGGTAAAACGCTATCTTTACGCAGCCGACTTTCAAAGCCATTATCATATACCAAATACCTAAAAATTCACAAACCAGGATAAAAAAAAACATCGAAAATAGTATGAATAGTGTATTAAAATAAATAAAAAATTATTCAAAATGTAAATCATATGACATATCACTGATATAACTTAAAATTAATTTCGTTGTACTAAAAGCATTATCTTAGCAAATTAATTTTCTAAGCAGTGGTGACGTCAGCAATGTCAGAAAGCTGCAGCTGGCGAATGGCATCCTGCCTTGATATGGCCACGTGAGTTGTAGACAAACCTGGAATACCAGACAAAAACGGTCTTACTACTAAAAATTTAATGTTAACACATCTTCACCTTTAGACATTGTACAAATGTATATAACCCAGCTAAATTAAATTTGGAGGTTTGACATTTTTTTAATTTACCCGTGTTATACATTTTTTAGCACAGATTGTAAGACTCGGGTTTACAAAATGGTCAGTTCTGTAATCATAAGTTCATCTGATGGTACATTACATGTTTTCTAAATATAATAATATGACAAACGCTTTAATCAAATCTAAACAAAAAGACCGCTAGAAAATGTACAGAAGTTATACCGAGTTTACCTGTAGACCTGTTTACCTGTGTTTAGAGGGAACATTTGAAACAAATAGCAGCATACATACAATTATTGAGTCCAGGTAGTGCGGTAATCTAGCATCATACAGTACTGCAGCTATCATGTACTCTATATGTAAGCAGTTAAAGCTGAATATCTCTACCTTTTACGTTCTCCAGCAAGAGCTGATATAGTTAATTTACTATAAACAAAAAACCTATTTAGAAACAAAACACCAACTTACTCTGACTATTAAACACGGATTTGGTGAAAGTCATCGTCTGAGGTGGAACTGGTGCTGGTGGAGCGGCGGAAGAGGTGGAAGAAGGTTCTGCAGCAGCCGCGGTAGATGGCGTGGTTTGAGGAGACTCGGTGTTAACTGCTAAAGATGAGTTGCAGTCAACTCGGTAAGGGTAGTCGCAGATACCGAATACCTGAAAAGTAGTAGATTTTTCTTGAGTTGATTTATCATAGAATACCCAAAAAAACATGCATAACTCAAATGTAAACATGACCCAAAACTAGGCAAAGCTTGTGATGAGCATGACGTTGGAGAACGTATAAAATAAAAAGGAAGTTAAGACATATCTGAGTTCTTCACAAAAATGTGTATCTTAAATCCCCAGACAATCACACCAACTGTATGGCCCCAAAGTAAGAATAGCTTGGATGACCATACAGCAAACTGGAGAGATATACAGAATAAACATACATATATAAATACAAACCATCATGACCCGAGAACAAACATGTGCGTTCATTACGCAAATGAAGGACTCGAACCTGGAGCGTATAAGGGAGGGCTACTTAACACCACACCACTCGTTCGTCGAAGGAACTGGATCATCAAAATAGAACATCAAACGGACATTTTAATTTGAAGCAGGACATCTGGCGTATGAGACAGGATATTTTTATTACAATGCAATCCACACATCTCACACATGCAACATGGATGTTAATAAAATTAACAACCGTAGAGGCTTTATTTATCAACACAATTATTTATTAATATTACTGGCATGTTGGTCAGTTTGGATTGCTTAAAATTGCCTTAGTTTAGTTAGTTAGTTAATTGAAAAATGGCAATCAGCCGCGCTTGGTGTGGCGGGCTATGTCTGCCAGTGTCGCGTATTGGTGGGACAAAGTACAAAAAATAAAATAAAAATTGCCAAAAAATTAATTCTGTCTTACATTCGGATATATTATAGACTAAAACAAAATAAAACACATGTACAATAACTTAAACTAATAAGAATGATTAATTATTTATATGGTATAATACATTCTCAAACTAAACTAAACTTACTTGCCAAAAGGAAAAGAAAAAAGAAAAAAAAATTAATAATAATATTTATTAAACAAAATACTCACTAACAATGTCAATCAAAGGCTAATATTAAATCGATGAATGAATTTACATAATATAATTAAAATCTTGGGGCTGTAAGTAGAAAGGAGAGTCTTGATATTAGTTGGGCGCTGAATCTTATGGGGATGGAAATCAAATAGTGATACCGGAACGAGCGGGCAATTAAAAAATATATGGTCCACTGTTCCTAAATCCTGACCACAGTCACAGAACGGGGAAGAGCCAATTCTAATCCTGTTAAGGAAAATTGGGGAACAACAGTGGCCTAAGCGAAGTCTAGAGATGACTGATGTTATCCTTTTATTTGCCTTTCTAAATTTAAAAAACCAAGGTCTATCGGGAATCAAAGGTTGGATGTCACCGTAGTGCTTACCTTTTACTTTCCGCGACGCCTCCCATTCAGAATTCCACACGGCCCGTAGGTGGGATTTAGCTAGGAGACTCAAATCCTGAGCGAAGCACATGTAGTAATCTTTCGCAAAGCCATCAGCTGTAACGTTACTTGTGATACCAGAGTGACTAGGAATCCAGGCTAACACAATATTTATAGCCCGGGAACTGCAACAGAATAGGATATGTCTAATTTTGTTTATTATAGGGAATTTTGAGCCTAATTTAAACGGGTTGCCTTCCAAGGCTTGAAGACAGCTTAGACAGTCTGTAAATACAATGGAATTATTTAAGTTGTTTTCAGCTATATACTTAACTGCGCTTAGCCTACTTAAAAGCGCAATAGCCTCACCTGTGAAGACCGTAGATTGAGGAGGAGACTTAAAGGACAACAGAACCGAGAATCGTGGAATCCACACGGCTGACCCTACGTCTCCCGTAGAGGAGAGTTTAGAGGCGTCTGTATAGGCCTGAAGCCAGTCCCTATATTTTCTGTCTACAGCACACAAGAATGCGGAATTAGCGTTTGGATCGTTCTTGGCAATGCCAAAACTTGTGTCTATAGTCGGGGTAAAAATCAGCGAATTATAAGGGAAAGTAAAAAGAAAAGGACGGGCGCTTTTAAAAACTGTAGTACGGGAGATGTCCAGATTAGCACAACTTTTTATGAGACAGGGCGGAGTTTTATTTTACCAATACCTAGAGTCTTCAATGGACCGTTTTAGTAAAATGAGTTTAAGATGAAGGGGATGAGATGAAAGTTGTAACGACTTAGCTAGAAAGCGATCCGAGAGGTATTGTCGTCGAAGATGCAGGGGAGAATCTGCACATTCGACCTGCATGGCATTAATTGGGGAAGACTTCATTGCACCTAAAACTATGCGAAGTGATTTACTTTGAATTTTATTAATAGCGTCTAAACCTGGTTTATGGCAGGGTTCCAATAAGAAAGAGCCGTAGTCTATTAGACTCCGTATCAATGCGTTGTATATAAGCTTCTGGGTATAGGGGTGAGAACCCCACCATACGCCAGACAGAGCCCGAATGGCGTTGATGTTGGCCTCGCATTTTTTGGAAACATAGTTAAGGTGTGGTGTCCCGGAAAGTTTTGAATCAAAAACTACACCAAGAAACCTTACCTCATTGGAAAACGGATTTGGTTGACTTTGGAAAACAATTGAAATGGGAGGATAAACCCTTTTCCTAGTAAAAATTACAGCCTTACTTTTAGATGTAGATAGGGACAAACCGTGATTACCTAGCCAGATGCCTAAATAATTTAGGGCATTATTCAAACGAGAGGGGGCCTCCTCTATTTTCATAACGCGCAAATATAAAGTAATGTCGTCCGCATATTGTAAGACGTCGCAGAAGGAAGACACAGATCTATCCAAATCATACGTATAGATGTTATATAACAGGGGCTTAAGACGGACCCCTGTGGGAGACCTCGCCAAACATTTCGGGGCTGGAAGTTGGCGTGAGAGTGTCTGATTTGAACAGAGCGTTCTACTAATAGATTGAAAATAAAAGTTGTAAGCCTTGTAGGAATACCTAAAGAAAGCATCTTAAGCCTAAGCAATGGAAGCTGGACATTGTCGTAAGCAGAAGAAACATCCAAGAACACCCCCACGACCGATTCATTGCTAGAAAGGGCTAACCTTAAATCGGCCGTGAAAATGCTCAAGCTGTCCATTGTGCTTAAACCCTTACGAAAACCGAATTGCGTGTTGCTAAGAATATTATGGTATTCTACGTACCATTCCAGCCTATTTTTGACAAGGTGTTCTGTAATTTTCAACAGACAAGAGGCCAGGGCAACGGGACGGTACGAGTCTGCATCTAAAGGGTCTTTACCGCTTTTTAATAATGGGATAACTAAGTATACTTTCCAAGGATCTGGGATCTGACCGGTAAGAAAAATTATATTAATAGTACTAAGGAGCGACTCTTTAAAGTCTGTCCCTGCTTTGGCTGTAAGGGAGTACGGGATACCAACCAGGCCGGGGGACGAATCATGAAGACCACTAAGGACAAGATTCAGTATAATAGAAAAGGAACTGTCAAAGGTGCAGTTTGAAGGCGCTAACGATGAAAAGGGGACAGGAAGAAGATCGGAGTAAGGCACAAAAGGCGGGGCAATTTTATCAAAAAACTGATCAAGCCAAAGAGACGGCATATTAGAGTTTGGAGATGGAGAATAAGACACAGAACCACGGAAACGTTTCAGAGCCCCCCACACCTTGGACGAAGGTGAGCGAGGAGATAATCTCTCGCATAAACTACGCCAAGCTACCTTCTTTTTCTTTTTAAATAACTTTCTCGCTAGTGCTGCCACCCTCTTATATTCTAAAAAGTTATGAAGGGACATGCTCGCGTTGTAGGATTTTTCAGCCGAACGTCTTACTCGGATCATATCTGTACATTCAGAATCCCACCAAGGAGGGGAAGCTCTGCCTTTCGGGTCCGAACGCTTCTGCGGAATATGGTTATTAGCTGCTGTGAGAACACAAGACATAAGGTTGACATAACACTCCATGATATTATCTTGATTAGCAGAAGGTATGGAAGAACATAACATGTTGGTATCCGCCGCATACTTGGGCCAATCTGCCTTGGAGATCTTATATTTCAGAAGAGGAGGAAGGGAGGTAGGTGACATTGTACGTTGGAATAATAGCGATGAAATTGTTCGACGCAACACTTTGATTCTTAATAAAATCATTAGCTTCCCCGGCGGAGGTGAACTCAACCGAGACCCGGTTTCTACCAACACTCTTTACTCCGTCTAATTTAATGCCATTAATTTTGTTGTTAAATAAAAATTTACCGAATGTTAGGGGGTTCAGAGTAGTTCCGGCAGAAGGGTTAGCCTCAGCCTTGTAGACATGTACAATAAACGGCCCTGAATCGTTGAGAGAATAAATCTTACTTTCAGTAAGACTGGGGTGGAAGTACACAGATTGAGACAAACTGGGAGTATCTAAAACTGCTTTCTTGGAGAATGGAGTAACATCTGAAAGATCACTCGAAAGGGCATTCGGCCGCTTCCTGGACTGAGAGAGGGAAGAATGGCTGAACAAATCCTGTGAGACGTCCCTAATGTCCAGAGGTGACGAACCGCGCGGAACGCCAGGATCCGGAGGTTTTGGGGGAATGACGTCACCATCCATTATACATCCGAAAATAAATAAGAAATGTACAAATACAAACTACAGCTAAATCTACCTACTTAAACTACTTACCACAACTGGATTGTGAAATAACTATAAAAATCCCAATAACTCCAATAATTATTTTTATCCAAAAATAAATAATTTAAACCGTGTTTGCACCACAAACGCCAAGCTGACAGTCCTAAAATTGCCCTTGTTCTAGTAATTTGACTGACAAGTAAAACTGACTCATGTAAAAGTGGTCATTATGACGGACATGGTGAACGGACAAACCGGAAAGGACCATAGGTGGACCTTAATAAAATAAACATAACAGTTTAACTACATGAACCAAAATAATAATATTTTATTGGAACCTAAATGCAAAGAATATCTAGTATTCTCGTTTTATAGGATTTATATTATAGAATAAAGAGGAAAGTTTGTCTTGCTTTTGCTTTTGAGAAGCCTAATTTTCCGTGTAGATGTTGGCTATAGGTGTGTACTAATACGTTACGTTTCGATACTTGGGAGGAGAGAGACTTGCCAAGCTAGCAGATGCAGATAAGAATAATTTTGTATAGACATAAAGAGACACTGTAAATTGATTTTGAAAAAAATATACTCGTGAAGTTTCCTGCCGGTTCTTCTTCATGAAAGTTTTTCCGAACCGGTGGTAGA
Source organism: Marasmarcha lunaedactyla (assembly GCA_923062675.1). NCBI lineage: Eukaryota > Metazoa > Arthropoda > Insecta > Lepidoptera > Pterophoridae > Marasmarcha > Marasmarcha lunaedactyla. Next base: position 5,195,087 of record OV281342.1, on the reverse strand, counting down.
GTCATGTTATATTTGACCTCAATATGAACAAGTAATTGTCAATGTTGAGAAATTAATATTTGAATTTGAATTTACATATGTTATTATTGTATTTACCTGTTTTATAAGATACTTCAGTATACAGTATATACTAATACTTTAGAAAAACGTAGCAAGCTAAAGGTGACATACTTTTCTAGTGGGTAAGTAGTTTCCTTGTAGATTCCTGCAGTTAATTTTATTATAGTTCAGTGAGGCTGTCCCTGCAGTATGATTGCTAAAGCTGTCATGATTGCATTATTATTATTGTCTACCAAATCTGGCAAGCATTTATGGCGCGGGTTTGTTTCCAAAACGACCTTACTGTAGGGACAACTGCTACAGCGCATCTAGATTGAGAAATTTCTGGATAGGTCTGCAAGTGCTATAAAACAGCTTTTTGCAACTGGGTGTAAGTGAGCGGATGAATCTTCAATATTTTTAGGCTGTTGCGGATGGACTTTGGGATGACGCCATTCGAGGATATGACAATGGGGACTGACTCTACCCTCCACTGGGTCTTTAGTTCTATTGAAAATCTATTAAAGTATTGAAAAATTTTATTGATGATACCTTGGAATTTTTTTTTAATTTTTATTATTAGATTATCATAAAATTCAAATTCAAATATTTATTTCTCAGCATTGTCAATTACTGTTTTTATTGACGTCGAATAAAGCATGACTCTACCACCAGTTCGGAAAAACCTTCGTGAAGAAGAACCGGCAAGAAACTTCACGGGTATAATTTTGTTTAAATAGATTTACATTGTCTCTTTATGTCTATAAAAAATTATTCTTATCTGCATCTGCAAGCTCAGCAAGTCTCCCTTCACCCAAGTATCCAAACGACGAACACCTAAAACGGTGTTTTAGGGTGTTCCATATTAGAAAAAGCCAAACAACACATTGTTTGTTTCCTATAAATAGAACATTGAACTTATTCAATGTATTTTATTTGAGTACATACAATCAGCATGTGGCCGAGTAGAATTGTGTGATTGAACTGTGATTTAACAGCTGTATCTCTAATATTATTTCAATTTTAAAGGTATGGAAAGTATACTCCTGCAATAATTATTGCTAATTGATGCTAACGATTAACCAATATTGATACTCAGAACAAAGCATGCTATTTAAGCTTTCTACGTCTATATGGTTCTTGAAGTAGGAAAATAAAATAAATAGTGAAATATGTTAGAACAACGTTATTTTATTATGGATTATTTTTACTATATACTTAAAAAGATTAACATTGTTGTCCACCAGTGTTGCAATTATACAAAAACTGAGATTAGTAATTAAACAATGATTCGAACCCCTCAGTTACCATTCGATTGTTCTGACACAGCCACCGAGACAATAGCAGGATATAATCGATTTTATTTAAACCATCGTGCAGCATTAATGATTTTAGTGATACGAAAAAGGTAACACTTTCGTTGCGGCCTTTTCCTCCATTTTCCTCTGTTTAAAAATGTATTGTTGATAAAATAAAACTTGCAGTTTACAATACTCATTTATGTTCATATGAAACATTTCCATAGTAAAAACATTACTGCAATAAGAATGCACTTCCTGAGAGACAGCCTTCATACTTCACCGGTGACGAGGCCAGTAAGATTCTTGAACTTGAAAGGAAGGCTTACACTTTACTTTCAAATTGAATACAAGTCCTGACTAATTTAAAAGTATATTTAAATAATTACTAAGGCAAATAGCCTTGGACCAGAGATCTCTGTTCTCTCTGTAAAACGCAAGGCGTTGTGTATTTTTACTTTCAGCGTAAGTTAGAAGTCGTACCAATAACCGATTAGATTACCTATGGTAGTAGAATTAATTTTATAATTTTGTCTTTATATTTGAAATGCCATTAATATACAGGTGTTCCGGTAAATCGAGTGGTGGTAATAAGGACATAGATAATTTCAACACCAACCTAATGATGGCAAAAAAAAACATTTATCAACATGCAATATCTTCATTAATTCATTTATTATCTATATCTTCATTCATCAATGGCACCCCTAAATCAAAATATTTATTTCTCAATATTGACATTTACTTGTTCTTGTTGACGTCAAATAAAACCTGAGATTACGAACTACCACCAGTTCGGAAAAACCTTCGTGAAGAAGAACTGGCAAGAAAATTCACGGGTATAGTTTTTTGAAAATCAATTAACTTTATGTCTATACAAAATTATTCTTACTGCATCTGTTAGCTCGGTGGGTCTTCTTCCCCCCAAGTATCCAAACGACGAACACCCTCAAACGGCACCCGTCTATAATAATAGATATTTATGGCCACGGATGGTTTTTACCGTATGATGAATCGCGTGTTCATTTGCCGGCTATGAAAATGTCAAAATACCTGACTGTAAGCGAGGTCGGCCGGGCACTTGAATTTCACCGGCAGTCGGTTGACGCACACGAAGAACTCGCGGCAGTTCAACTCGTTTCGAAAAGCCTCGAACTCCTTGCTGCATTTTGCTTGAGGTTCTTCTGAAAATGGAGGTTCGAAGGTTTACTTTCTCATAAATATAAATGAACAACAAGAAAAGCAAACTATATTAAAGTAAGTATTTATGTCAAGATCCGATTTTTGGCACCGAAATATAAGCTAGTGCAAAATTATTGTTCAGCCATAATTCCATCCTATTAGATAAAAAGATTCAAAGTAAAAAAAAAATTGTGACCCCACGTGTTCATCTTTGACAGCTCATTACTCGGAAATTTGACGCTTTACGAAATTTTGTCAATCTATACATGCTATAAATGAAGGTTTCACGCAAGGTCGGCCAATTCGTTATTTAAAAAAAAATCAGAAATGACGGGAAACAGTAACTTTTTTTACTTATTAAGAAATGTTTTTATATCATAGTTCCAAAAAGAACCATAAGCAATAAATATAATTACAAAACATTTGCCCTGACTTATTAAGAATATGTAAAAATTACCTATAGCCCAATGTAAGAATGTTATAATAGATCCTACTGAGTTTCCTACATAGGCATTCACCAATGCTCTGCAAAATTTGAGGCAGTAAACTAAAGATTTAATATTTGTTGGTGAATTAATAAATACTTTTGACCTTACCTATGCATAATTCGTCTTAAAAATAATAAACATTATAATAAAAAAATAAAATTATCTTGATTTTGATAAGATATACAATTTAATCACAATCTGTCTGGTACCATCTTAAATGTCAGTATCGTTATGAAAAGATGTCAAAGTTTACATAATATGTCTGTTGACACCTCTGTCTTCTGACATAATTTCCTTATTGCCACATAATAGAAAACACACGAGTTGAACGTCTAATATATTGAATTACTTAGCAGGTAATTTTAAATTTGAATAATTCAATTCAATTAATAAATCAATTGTTAATTCCTAAAGCACACGTAGGAATTCATACCGATCATCATGTTCTAGCATAAACCTGTGTAAAATTATGGAATTAACAATAACAGCAAAGAACCAAGAAATACAAGCTTTTTTTTGTAGGTAATTTGTGTTTAGAAAGAACATTGGCAGATCACCATACATGGTTTTACTTGGAATTAAAGTGGAGCGTTTAGAAGTCAAAAATATCTAAAACTATAGGATATACATTCCGGATCCACTTTAAAAAACAAAATATTGTGGAGTATGTCTAGTAACAATAATAATTGCATTTTCAATTAGTACTAAATTTGAGGTTATGATTTCATATTGCCTATATTTACAAAGGTAAATACTACTATCACCAACCAAACATGATAATAATGACATGTAAATATTCATCAATATCTTTAACTTATCAACTAGTCCAAAAATCACAGCAATCATCAGCACTCGACGTAAGCGCAATCTATTGGAATCCTTAGGCACAAAGGCTTAGAAAGTCACCTTATGAATTATCTGAGTCAGAGATAATTCAAAACCAAGGCACTCACACACACACACACACACACACAAGTGACAAGTCCAAACGGTTGATCGTTTTCAAGACATGTTTTATCTCAAACTCGCCGGCAAAGGCAAAAACTGTCCAGCCAAGGAAAAGGACTCCAGTGAGTAATAAATCATTTTCACTATGAGGAAAATAAAAAACATATCCTTACATAAAAATGAGTCCTTACATTCTGAAGTGACTGTATTTTCCTATATTTAAAAATTATATTACCAAGTTAAATACTTGTGACAGGGGCTAAAACAAACGGATCAAGTCAAATCAAGCTTTATAACTAAAATATTTTATGGAGACTTCTAAACATGAAGCTAATATTATGGAAATTCACATTAAAAAAAGAATAAACAAAAATAATAGTTACTTTTCTAAACGCTTACTGTTTACTTAAATAAGGATTTGCCAATATTCTTTTATTTTTTTATTCAAACAAACACTCATTCTTCAACGTAATCAGACTTCAACGCCAACTAGCTGTGAAACAAGGAACTTAATTTGATCATTGACAACAGCCTAGAACTGTATAGTTGACCGCTAAGCTTTTTAGCAAATAAGCATGATTTAGCGCTATTCATTATTTTAAATACAAAATTCCTTGAATGAATTTTTTTCGTTCTTTAAAAAATGTATAAATGCCATGGAGTTAAAATAAAACTAAAAAGGGTCAAAGTTAGTTGAGCTAAGGATTTGAAGTTCTGTTTAATCTAGACAGAATATACTAAGGTGAAATTAAATGTTAGCACGTTTTATGTTGCAATATACGTAAACAAAAAAATAATACCTGGGACAGTTCTGCGCTCATTACAGTTAACATTATCAGCGTAGTCACAGTATCCTTCACTCGAGAATAAAAGACCCTCGGGGCACTCCTGTTCAAAAGCCCAGCCATCCCAACAGTTCAAAAAACGGCCGCAGCTCTTCGACGACGGAATCTGAGTTCTCTTTCCGGCACATGAAGGGTTAAGGGATATTTGAGGGTCTCTAGTACCAGCTGGAAGGAGCATAATCTTGTTCTGAAGTATCGGATCCCTGTTCACTTGTTGGATAACCGCTTCTGACACGGGGATCATGTAGGGCATTGCACCGAAGGTCGATGGCTGTAGAGCACAAGTGGGTTATAAGGATAATGTCCGTTACACCAATGTTTGAACTTTGTGGAAAATATGTTGGCTTTGTGACTAATGCATATGATTGTAAGGTACTTCAGATTTGTACGGCTGCTGCTCAAATGACTGTTTTGTTTTTTTTCAAATTACGAGTTGCAGTTAGGTATTAAATACATATTTATCAAACAAAAAGTTTAACTTGAATTTAAAGTTTCGTCCACTATATTACCAGTTTATCAAAGAATTAGGATAGGTGTAGGTATATCACCTAACTACGTATAAAGGTTTTCGCTAAGTAAAAACTTGGACAACAGTTATTTCAATTCAAATTTGTTATTTACTTACTCGTAGAAAAGCTAAAAATGGATTAAAGAACTTTCCGAAAAATGGATAATGACTTGGTTTTTCAGCAAAATCATAGAGTTGTGGACGCGAATAAGTTTTCACAAGGTTTCCATCTTCATCGTAGACTGTAATAAAAAACAAAAAAATATACAAAATGTATTTAATGCGTGTTTATACAAATTTAGTTATTGTCGGTCGAGAATTATTATTCTGATCAGAGTCACTGTCTCTCTCATCAATAGGAATAAGAAGGTATAATCGAATAATTGAATGTATATATTTATATAAATAAATAATATTTAATTACAATTATAAAACCATTGTCAAAACCAAGCAATCTCAATTTTTTAGACACTATGACTATCGAGGCACTGCTTTGGCACGAGCCATCAAATTAAGTTTTTTACATACTTATATCGAAATGCTAATGACAACGATTCTTGTTTAAAATAAGATGACTCTATTATTAACGATGAGTTTCAATGGACACTTGTCCACATGTCTTTCGTAATATTTACTCTGCGTAAGGCGTTTATGATCTTCATTTTGGCTACCTATTTGGGCTACCTCACTTGACGGAAAGTGTGTCGAAAAACTAGTCGTGCACGGCGCACGACTAGTTACGCGCTAGACTAAAAAGTTTTTATTCACATTATTTCTAAAGTTCTGAAACTACGAGTATAATATCTATAATTATTTTTAAATGTTAATGCAAATTAAAAACCCAACAAAGAAAAAAGTAAGCATAATTTTTAACTGCTGAAAAGTGGACTCATAATATAGCTAAGAAAATTTTCTGTTAATTCAAGTATCAAACAAAATAAACGCACCATTGGTCCGCTCATATAGTAGATACCTACGATACTACAGACAGGCACACAACAACACACGTCAAAGTTATCACACTCTTTTTTTTGCCTCGAAATTAAAGACATAAGTCATTCTGTAGAAAATCCGAAGCAAAAAAGAACGTATTTTGTTATCATTGTTTTCTCGGCAAAAGTGGAGGCGCCAAATGAGTTAAGTATGCAATGAAGTCGGTTAAAAATTTCCACATTATTTAAATGGTTTTAAGCTTAGAAAAGCTTGCAGATTATGGTTCTGTATGATGCCGTCAAGAGGCGGTGCCTTTTTGTGGGCCCCACCCACTTAAATATCACATAAAGTAATTAAATATTTATTTGCAGGTTTGGATGAACTTTATTCATTGTTTTAGTGACAATATCCAAGATACGTAAGAAACTAAAAATATAGCACAAAAACAATTAGAATGGACTAATAGAGGTCGACAGGAATTCCTGAAACCTGAAACTAAGACAATCAAACTATTTGATTCGCACCTTTTTGTTTCGCACCGTCAAAACGCGGAATGAGCTGCCGCGCCGGCGTCCATTTTACTACAACGTATACTCCTGGAATATTCAACAGTAGAGTGAATGGACACCTCTTGGATAAGCGTGTTACGTCCTAGTCTTCCTCGTCACTTTCCACCAGGTGAGATGAAAGATATAAATCCAAATTCTTAAATAAAGAAAAATTTTACATAAACTGTTGACACAAAAATTATTTCTTATTTTAATTTTGACTTGTTTTCATGTATAAGCCTTTGATGTAAATTACCCATTTTACTATATTATTTATTTAATCCTGCTATCCAACTCCAATTAAAATAATAAATGTGAGCGTTTTAAATGAAATTGCTAATATTGACCAGCTGAATTTATTTGGTTGTGTTAATTAGTGAATTTACATTTGGAATTTTTTTTACTTCCATGTCTAATTTCTAATCGACAAATTCTGTAAAAACAAATGGGTTTAATTCCTGCGTTAGATTTTTTTACTTTTTTTTACGTATTGATTTTGGTTTCGTTTTAATCAAATTTAAATACTTAACATATTTATTAATTTTCATTTCTTTACTATTACGAGAAATACGAAAAGTTCGTTTTCATTCGCTTACTTTCTTAAAGACTTTATGCATTATATTTGTGGTCTGTGTTGATATTAATTTTCTTAATTTTTTTGGTATCGGTCTTTTAGTTTTACATATATCATAGGTTATCTTTGAAGTAGAAAACGCTCTATCCCCAAGGGAAGCTGCAGGCAAAATCCAGTGGTTCATAAATAAATAAGTAATCGATGTACATCAAAGAGTTTTTCAGAGTCTGATAAAATGTTATGGACAACATACAAAAAAGGACACTATCAATTTTACGCGTACGCGATATGTTCTGAAATTAAGGTTTAAAATTCTATAATACCTTCATTTATTTAACCATAATATATTATTCAGCAACACGGACAGGACCATGATTTGCATAAATTCCACCATAGGACGTTTTGGACAGTATAGAGCCTTATTGTGTATTGAATATGGCTGATTGTATGATTGCTTGCAAGAAAAAAGAATACGACATAGGAAGTTGCAAGTGCTTCATCCTTAATGTGATGGTGCGATGCATCGTTCTTCTTTGGGCATCCGAAGTCAGTGACCGGAGATAGCAAAAGATTAATATTTTTATCCTTGGTTGTCATTGGGATAATTATAGCTTTGTTTTTATTTTGAGGATAAGCTAAACTAAATATTATATTTATAAAATTTAAATTTAAATATTTTTAAAATTAAAATTATAACTAAGTTCTGTGTTTAAAGGAAGTATAATATGTTTTATGTGTAGGTAGCATTTTTCTGTAAAGTAACTGACCGCTTCAGTATCTATGGTATATGGTGTTTTTATCTTAGTTTTACGAGATTGATTCAATATAAAACAATCAAAAGATTTAAGCATGACCGTACTATGGAAAACCCAAAATAAATAACATATATCAAAAAAAAAATCTACTATCTCTAAAAGTTAAAATCAAAAAAAACCTTTTTGTGATGAACATCTGGCTGACATACCTCGATTCATAAACTCTGGAATCAACGGTTGGGCTAGTACCGTATCGATCACGAGGACAAAAGCGAAATGATTAACTTTGAAAATCTAAAAATTGTGCTTTAGCGAACATAATTTCAATTTTATTAAACTATTTTAAGCTTTTTATGATTCATAAAGTGTTTAAAACAAGAATACTAATGTGACCTAACTTGCCTTTTTACAAATACACAGGGTGACATTTTACCGTTCGGAAAATATTCACGTATTATTAAATTTTTTAATATTCTAATACCACAAGTATTAGAAACTTGGCAAAGAAACCATAAAGGTCTTCCCATGAAGAATGGATTATTTTATTTTTCATTTTGGCTATGAACATTTTCCGAACGGTTTAAATGTCATCCGGTGTAGAGATTTCGGTATTGAAATTACATGTTGGAAAAACTAATTAAAAACTTGCAAATATTTTACAAGCATAAGCGGAGTACAACTGACACTCTTGCTAGCACTGGCTTTGAGAGAATTCCGTGAATCAGTTAATCTAGTTTAAGCAACCGCGATCATCTAAAACAATTAATGCATATACAAGTCTTCTTAGTTCAACTTTCATTTTGGGAATTTTGCTAAAGACTAGATACATCATTGTACAACTTTTCTCAATGCAATACAATTGTCACTTTTGCCAGTTCTTCTTCCCGAAGGTTTTTCCGAACTGATGGTAGTCATGATTTATTTGATGTCAATAAGACCAGGTAATTGTCAATGTTGTGAAATAAGAATTTGAATATAATGTTACAGTATTTAAATAAGTTGTGTAAATATACACAATGAAGGAAATATAAGCTCTATAAGTGCGTTTCTAATTAAATTACTGTTCTATAGTCAGGAGGTTTCATTTTAAGCCCATGCCACAAAAAGGCATATGTCATATAATATAACGAGTGCACCTCTCTGTCATTTCGTATTTCCCACACGAATAGACCAACTTTAATGCGGGTTTTTTTGGTTTAAAAGCGAATCGATAGTGTTCTTAGCCATTTTTGACGAAAATCGGAAAAGATGTTCAAAAATTACTTTGTCACATCGGTCAAGGGTTTTTGATTTGCGCTTACAAATAAGTTGTACGTTCCGATGCTTGACACTTCCTCGGTATTATCTCGGTATATCCTATCTAGGTGGGGCCTTTTTTTAAAGCTCAGATAACTTTTATCAGTAGAATAATTAGGATAATAAGTCATAATTTCTATAGAATAGATACGTCAAACGTCACAATTATTCCATTGATAAAATTGATTTAGATTTTTGGACAAATTTTTTTTACTAATACTTAAAATCGGCAGAAATAGTTATTGTGTAGTAACACAGCTAATTGCCATAAAACATAAAATAATAATAATATTAATTGATAAAATTAATCTGAGCATTGAAAAATCAGCCCTTAGTAAAGTATTTAATTAATATGGCAAGGAAATGTGTTTCTTTTTGAAAATTCATAATTACATGGTTTATTTATTACTCGGGGAACAAAATAGTAATTTAAAGCAATTATCGAATTTTATCGTAATTTTATCAAAAAATGAGTATTTAGTTTCGTTTAGATAAGATTCCATTTTCACTTTACAATTTATGTCTCTTTTGAATTATTATAACAGAGCTAAAATTTAACAGCTTATTCAAATTTGATTCTCAAAAATTAGTCATCGCGTGTATGGATATTAGGATGAATAGAATGCGCATAGATCCGTCGTTGACAAGTCGACGAGCGCGATTGTAGCATCCAAACTATAATGTTGGTCGGTTTCGCGTAATTTAATAACAAATTAAACATGAATCAAGGGCTCAAAATTGAATAAAAAGTTATATTTGATAAATAAATATAAATATTTTGTAATACTTATTTCCGATTGTTACAATAATTGTACACTCACATGTAGCTGTCAACTTATTAAATTAGTTTTATTCGATTTGTTTAATGTATAATGAATACTAGCAATGTATGGTCGTATATTAAATATACGGTCGTGTATTATATCAAATAAAAATGTATTGTATAATCAACTATGTGCTTAATCCCTTAATTAATGAACAATATGTTATACTTTTCCATTTGCTTTTTTTGCGGTTTCAATTTGGGTGATTGATATTTTTATTTTCTTATTTATATTGAAGTGTTATCTAACTATGAAATTGTTGATATAAGACTTGTAAATATTGTTTAAAATGTGTTTAAAGAAAAAACGCGATATCTTTTAATTTCAGACGCTGACAAGGGAAATTTTTTTTCTAGAAAAGGCCACTAGTCGTTAGATATTTAAAACTCTATATATATAGAGCTTTAAATATCTTACCTATATAAGTAAAACATCATAATCTTATTAACTATATTTAAATTTAATGAACAATGAAAATACTAATTATAAATATATATACTTACATAATAACCGTTTATGTCTATTATTACTTTGCTCGTTATCCGATAATTTAGACAAATCATCAATTCTACAATCACACAGAGCAACGTAACAAACTGCTACTATGAATAATTTCCACATTTTAATATTTTTATCCCAACCAACAGTACCGGAGACCACGGGACAATGTCAGGGCTAAACTGTAGAACTAGCTTTTATAGGATCGGTCATTCAAAATAAGTACAAAAGGTGCATGCGTACACGCAACGTGGGCACCACTTATAGACCGGGGAGAGGATGCTTAAAAGGATAGGCATGTATTATAATACCTGAAAAGGGTATTTGATTGCAACTGCGTTAAGCAATTTGCAGCTTATTGCTTTTTATTAATCTATGCTTGGAATGCTTAATTAGGCAGCAGTGAGAATCCGGGTTCAAGAAGTTAAGGGATCGGTCATTTATCTTCTTGAACGTCAATGTAGAGGCTGATTTGAATGGTGGGTTTAATATCGGGGAAGGAGCAAGATGTTGTGTTAATTTTCATGTGTTTTGTATGTTTATTTCATAATGGAGTAATACTTTTTTGAGTAGCTCTGAGTAATTTGAGTGATCAGCAAAGATATTTGCTCGAGAGTATTAATGTAATTAATGTATGTTTTTAAGGGTTTGTACCTCGCAAGCTATGTTCAGTTCGGAATCATAAAGTTGTTACTTTTGTTTAGTGAATTTATTAAATTCTATGTAATATTTTCTAAAGATCCTCAAAACTCTACCTGCATCTGCAGTTCCGACTTATAATAAATTGCATTAACATCGTAGGGTATACCACTGAGTTCTTGGACTACACCGTATAATGACTGTACAAAGTATCCTCTTTTTTTTTTTAATTGTCAATGTTTATTTTATCAATCATCATTTTATCTTGACAAAACAAAATATTTTCGACTCGATGCTACTATACAGTCACCTTTGAAAATAATAAAACTGAAAATAAATATGTTTACATTGATGACAAATAAATATTAGAACGCAAACTTTTCATTGCTAAAAATATCAGAACTGATGGCGTCAACATAATTTTGATTGCTTAGTTTTGAAAATTTTCATTCACATTTTGAAATAGCATTTTACAATCAACTTTATTTTAGCAATAGATATATCTTCATAAGTATCCAATGGCTGTATCTTTAACCCTACCCGCGAAGCCGCCTAGCTTATCTTAATGTGCCCATTCATCATTGGCAGACAAGATGAATTTCAAGATGTCGGACCGAACGTACGGACGACCGGTGCCTACATATACTATCTTGATTATATAGTTCTTTTGGATATTGTGCTGGCAATAAATAAACATGCATGTATACCTCTGTGACAGAGCCTAAATTGTTCTACGATGGGAGATGTGTTTTATTGCCTGAGTCTTCCTTGAAATGTATTCTTATGCATATTTGGATAGTTTTTAAAAGTGGTAGCGCTTCATGCGCTCCTTGCTGGTCGTGCATACAAATGATTGTCTTGTTCGCTTTTGATCTATGTGAAGTGAGAAGAAGTAAGTCGAACAGAAAAATGCCTTTGGTCAAATGAGACAACTCATATATTCGTTCATCATTAAAAGAAATGTAAGCGTAGAAATTTTTTGTTTATTTAGTTGTTTCCTGCAATTGTTTTATTTTTAGAGCAAATATAAAAATTAGTAATGAAACAAAAACTATTAGGATATAAAGGAATAAACATCGTATTTTTAAATGTACTAAAAAGCGATACAACTGAAAAATAAAAATAGTGATACATATTACAAATGGAAAGTCATAAAGTGATCGGTAAATATGGTATTAACGACGTACATATATTGTTTATTTTTGTACAAGCTATTGAGAGACATGAAAACTCTGGGTACAGCAAGTTAAATGGTTTTCAATATATAAAATGAGTACTTAAAAATACTAAGTTCATTCACACATACAAGTGTACCGTTAGCATAATAGGTGCATATAAACTACGGTGAAAAAATAAATAAAATAAGTAAGATTTTAGTGTTCCTATAGCGTGGTGCAATTTGCGACGAGTGTTGATTGATCTCTTTAGTAAAAATAGTATATATAATTTTTTTATTATGGTCTATACAGTAACTTAAATCATCACTAATTTTACGAGAGCTAGAGCCTTTTTGTACGTAGACACAAAAACGGTTGTTATCTTGTCACGGATTTTTTAACTATGCGTTCTCATACAATTCGATATAAAGAAAGTTAATTTGCCCTGGTCGTACAGACGATAGGAGATTTTTATTTATGGTTTATAATTTTTTTTCCTATCTGTACCGACAAAGTGGGCACCCGGTAGTGGGCGAGTTAGCTTTTATAGACCTCATTTAATTACCAAGGACTCCACCAACGCTTTCTACTAAACATTAAATAGTTCACTTATCTCTATGTGCTGCGCATGCGTTCCTTGAATCCTTAATTGGAAGTTGCTAAGTTGTAAGGATATTTTAAAGTTTAATGAACAGTTAACTAATTTTCAAAAGGAGTTGTGGTGTGAAAATCGTGATAATGACAGCATTCAAATATGTAAGATGTTTTTAGTTTTGAAATTACCCTTATAATCGCTCAAAAATTATAAAAAGTAAAAATAAATTAATTATCAAGTGGTAAGACATTGCAAGTAACAACATTTACTTTGACGATATCTATGGTTAGCTCTAAATATTTTAGTTTTAATAATATTAAATACGTACATACATTCAGATCCAACCAACGTGACTGAGCTGTGACGTCACAACTCCAGAAGTACCAGTTTGCACGAAGCTTTTCCTGGACCGTTGCAAATGTATCCTGTAAACTATTGAATATATGCCTATTGCTTTTCGGCAAAAGTGTATGCTCTGTTATAGTATACGAATATAACTGAAAATAATATGTTTTAAGTCGTCTACTCAATTTAAAAAAAACATCTTTGATGGCGACTTCGCTCTATAATGTAATAAACCAACTCATTGAAATAACGTTACGTTGTTATATTTATCTTACAGTAGAAACATAAAAGCAGATTCTCATTTGGAAACTGTACATTACTATGAACTAATATGCAGAATGGCTTCACAGAAGTTAAGACTGTGACCAGTTTTATATTGCTTTGTGCTAACAGTGGTTGAGTTCTTCCAAAGCTAGTGTAAAATGAAGAATAGTGGATAAATAAATCCCCAGACAAACACACTAACTGTGTGGTCCCAAAGTAAGCACAGCTGTTGTTATGAATGACCATACAGCAAACTGGGGGAACCCAGAATAAACGTATCAACAACATTCAACACACAAATCAATGCCCCTGATGCCAATGATTTTCGATTAATGCTTCGTCGTAGGCTACCGAGGGTGGCTATAGATAGATATGTCTTTGTTCCTGTAATTGCAGACACATTAAAAGTAATACAATCACCAGTTAAACGTGATTATTTTGGCGGTTAAAATATAAAGGACTATAAAACCACCCCAGATGAGAAAGATCTTAACAAAACAAACACTTCTATCACGAGAATGAGACGTCACATTTACAAGTAATTTGGCACACCAGTTGCAAATAGCCTAGCTTTCTAGAACAACTATTACAACATAGAACAATAACAGATATGAATAAAAGTGAAACCGACGGTGATGTGTATCTGAGACATCTTCTAAAATGTCTGGCGTACTTTCTATGCTCGTAATATCGAAAGTAATGTATCAGCTACACGCAACCGCGACTTTCAAGCTGTTCTGTAAAATTTCATCTAGCATTTTGATTGTGTGATAAAATCTTGATAACAATGGCGTCTATTTCGGTATATATAATTTTCTTTTTATTTACTCCAGCCGCCAAATGATTCACTTGAACTGCACTGCCGAATTAAGGCTTAGGTAAGTTTGGAGGCTATTCACGGACTCATATGTTTTATTAATACATAACTAGCTAATCTAACAAATCATTTGTAGAGTGATGTATAAACAATAGGTTTCTTTGGTATCCTACTAATTAAAATGATTAGACATGTAGATAAAATGTTCTTATTAAACGACTAGAGGTTATATGTATACAGGGTGTCCAGTAAGTGGCTTGAGAGACTGAAAAGGAGAAGGTAGTTGAGAGGGTGAGCTATCATGTCACAACGAAATCATTTTAGTAAAAGTTTTACTAATTTCGAGACAAATTATCAAATTTTCGGAAAATATTTATTAATTACTTATTTAATTATATGTATTTATTATATATTATATTATATTATATTATATTATATATTCAAAATAATTAATTAATTAAATACTTTAGTTAGATACTAGCGTTAGATATAAAACAAAATGTTCCCTATAAGTTAGAATCTGATTGGTTAGATTTCGTAGGCACATCGACAAATCATCAGAGGAACAACAGTCTACAAAATTTATTTCATTTAACACTAGATTTTGATTAGGTTGTAGATATCAATAATTAAATTGTTTATTTATTATTTTTATAATAATTAAAATTCCTTCTTCCGAGTCCATACTTCTCTTTCAATGCGGGAGTGGCAACCTGATTGATTGATGTTCATTTGCCAAGAGATGCTGTTATTTGAACCGTCATAAGCCGCTCGTAAACGACAGAAAATATCAGTAAGAAAATATTCTCGTAAAACCTCGTTACCATATTATTAATTCCGAACCACGTAGTTGATTTACAGTTGCTATACCACCACTTTAATATTGTGTGAAGTCAAAATGTTATTTTAAAAACCATGTTTAAAAAGTAATAAAAAAAGATTGAAAGTAATCAGGAAACCTCTCGAAATTGCTTTGCTGATTTTTTAATACGAAATCCATTTAGCGGCCAAACCATACCTTAAAAATTCATGACTGTAGACGTCGGTTTTATAAAAATACCATAGGATTAGATTTTTTATTAAAAAGCTTATACATAAATTCTTACTGTTATCGTGTGTATGACGACTCGTTGCTTGTTAAATTGTTTGCATATAAATATACAGGGTAACATTTTTTTTTCCTTTCATAAAAAGAGAACATTGGCTCAGACCCCAATTCTGAGCAACGACACCTTATATCGCAAACAAAAAAGGAAATTTGCTGACATTATACATGGTGGTTACTTCAAACGGGAATGGGTGGGCAAATCCTAAACTATGAGGAACAGCGAAAAATGCTGATAGGATTAACGATTTTAATAAAAACTAGATCCTCATCATTCGATTTTTGAAAATTTAATAATCGAATTCCACCACTCAATAGATTAGCTAATAAGGACCATATTCTGGGAAGTAATGACATACGGCATATTGGGATCGTTTTTTTTACAAATACTATATTTTACTGTTGACGAATTTTAATAATATTTTTTGACATTACAAGAATATTGATATATTAACAATAGTTACTAAGAAATAAAAAACCAACCTTTAGAAAGAAGGCACGCAGAATGAACTCGTTGGATTTTTGTTATTTTTACAAATATATTTTATAATAAAACTTAAGTATTACAAATCTGTAACATAGAGAAAAATGAATATAAGCAGCTTACGGACTGACATGAAATATGGTCTGCATATTAAATTAAATATTTTTACAGTTCTCTTTATAAATAGCATGAAATAGTCCTTCAATCACGATTGAAAAACCAAATAATAAATTAATTGTCATTTAGGATTCGGTGAAGGACAACCAACAACAGATTATGAATAAAATATCGCAAATTATTTTACCCGGAACCAGATCGAACTTCATATAAAATATATGATAATTTGAAATCGAACATAAAGGATGTATTTTTAATTTATGTATTTGAATTTATTACACTTAAATTACTTAAATTATTTATGGCATTTTTAACTGATCTAATGCAAAATTTGTTAAAAACATAGTTGTATTTTCGAATACAACGAATTATTTGCAAAATTGTAGAGCCATTGCGTCTCCATGCAAACAGTCTTGTATGTAAGTAGTAAGATATAACCTACATTCTCAAACACATTGCATAATATTTCTTTCCTTACGTAATTTTATTACCACTCAATAATTTTGAGCAACTATAATGATTTTCATCCACGTTCATAACGGCCTCCACATACTTTATCCAGTTTTTCATTAATTTAGATTCATATCAATTAAAATCTAGTTAAAAAAACAATTGACTTAAATATATTGTTCTAATAACGTTGCAAAACATGAACATTGATAACAGGATTTGGAAGTATTCTGTCGAAAACACTTGGGTGAGTAGTGCGAAGTTATACAAGTTTTATTGGTGAAAGGGAGACAGCGATATTAGCATAACCTTTCGCTCGACGCCTGGTATAGTTGTATGGATAACAAAAACTGTCATACTCAGTACGCGGGAGAGTGCGGTACTGGCGTCGTCAATCATTATTTTAAAATTAGAATAGGTCAAAAAGTGACATTTGTCAATAGCATACTTTTTAGTGAATAAAATCAACACAAGATGGCGTTCCGGAGAAGCGTAGGACTGGTCCTACTTAGTTGTTTAGTAGGTAAGTGAGAGATTTTCAATAAATAAAAACTTTGTTATTTTTTTTGTTTACTTTTTGCAGTTCATTTATTTTTAAAAGAAATTATTTTTTACTAGTTTCTTATTTTGTTTCTGATTAAAAAAAATAAGTATTTAAACCATTTGAAAGTTTGAAAATGTTTATACATTTGTTTGAAATATTTATTTTCACATCGCGTTTATATTAATTAAATTGTGAAACACTAAACCTTTTTATAAAGTATAAACCAGGAAAAATGTATAACTAGACAGCATAGCTTATACTTTTATAAAGCTTATAGAAAACTTGACCATATTTGGTTACGACTATAAATAATTTTCCAGTTAAGGTAACCTCTTGAAAGTTAACACAAAAATTTCTTGTTAAAGTTTTAACATTTGACAACAAAAACTAAACTCTTTTTTTAGCTGTAAATTTAAACATATAGTTTCAGGAATACACTGTGACAATTAATTGGTATACATCTCTTTTTTATGGTAAGATACTATAAGTTCATAAAAAATAATATACTTTAATGGGTTGTTGTTGCAACTGTTGAAAGACTCTGGGCAATATATTTATGACAATGACTTTTCCATTATTGCAACTGTCCTAAGGTCAAAAAAAATCACAACGCGGCAGCCAACATAATGTAAATTGCACTTAACCACGGCAGCCAACATAATGTCAATTGTTCACTATGAAATATATAAATAGCGTCCAATAGCTTCTCGATGTTAAGGTACCAAGGGTTCAATCCCGGTTACTGAAAAGTCAGCTTAAGTTTGTTAGGTTAAGGTTTAGCTTAAGTTTGTTGAACCGACGGCTATAAATCAATGAAGGAAAATAGCGTGAAGATGCCCACATACCTAAGTAATTATTTTGAACGTAGTTGATACAGCTGCCAACCCACGGTAGGTAAACGTATAAAGCTATAAATTGCCTGAAACCACCCCCTCATTTGAATTAAGTTGATATCTCTGCTGTGGCATTATTAGGGTTGTGGTGGAGTATAAGAAAGCTTTGGGAACTTTTGAACGTTTTACCATTTTTATTATACCTGATATTAACAATTTTCTAGAAAGTATAATGATTTACAAGTGTCAGGTACAGTCGGGGAACCCCATGCAAGGTCAGATTCGCACCGGGATAAAATTATATGAAATATTTATTTCTCAACATTGACTTGTTCTTATTGAAGTCAAATAGAGCATGACTCTACCACCAGTTCGGGAAAACCTTCGTGAAGAAGAACTCGCAAGAAACTTCAGGGGGATCCCTTGCAGTGTTGTCCCCCTTAGTATGCGGACCACCTACACGACCGTTTACAACGAACAACGTGCAAGCGAATCTCGCCTTACTCCGAGCCACCGCCGAGGTCCCAGGCTGTACATATTGTTATCCCTTAAAACTAAAAAAAAATCAATACCACGTTCGAATTTAGAGCAGAATCCAAAAAATGTTCCAAAAATCAACAATCGGAAGAAAGAATTATCTTACATTACTTCTACAATATACCTTACATACGAGTAAAACACTCTCAGGCGGTCGTTTGGTAATTCAATGTTTAAATGCCAAATTTCCGCGTCTACTTGATAACCGGTCCAAAAAAGTAAACGATTCTTAAATGGCAATGTCTCTAGCCGTTTGTCGCAATAAGCAAATGTATTACAAGCTATTGATTACATTAAATAATTATTTTTTTTAGCTAACCAGCAATCGTTAGGCAACTTTATATGGTAAGATAAGTGTAACTTAAATTGATGCCCTTTAAAAAAAATTACGAGGTTACTGATAATTAAAACATCATATAATAAATAAATTCTTGCTAAATACGAATCAATAACTCTAGAAAATATCATAGGCTCAAAGCAATTCCAAATAACAATTTAAACTAATTACCAGTATTTACATAATCAAAACGTACTCATTTTCGGAGTAAGCAAATAAAATATATTTATTATCCTATTTTAAATAGGAATTTTCATAACATGTAATCGAAATTTTGTAAGGATGTAGAAGTACCAAGCACATCTCCAATATTACGACAAAATACTACGGATCAATATCAGTTACTTCTAGAATTATTTTTAAATATCCCACTAAATACCATCTATGATGATTGCTGTGTATGACAGAGTTAACAATAAATTAACGATTCATTTGTCTTTTATCCGATTGTCCGGAACATCAATCGTACTAAAGATAGCGCTAATCCATCACTAATACTCTTTAATAAAACGCTTCTTTTCTCTCCACAGTATACGTATCATCAGCGGTACCAAAGGTCCCGCGCAAGAAGCCCGCCAACCCACCTGCGCGTGCGACGGCCGACGCAGACAGAGACGCTGAGATCACCAACTCTTGCCCCGAAGACGGCTTCTTTGCTGATGCTGAGCAGTGCGACAAGTATTATGAGTGCAGGTACGAGGACAATATGTTCATGTTAATACATGCATTTTATAACTTGAAGGATTAAAGTTAGATAAATTATTTCAATTATTGTGGTCACGAAAATATTTTAATTTTATTATAACAAACTTGTAGATTTAGGGTTTTTTGACATTTAAAATTTTACTTAAATCAAATACATATATTTTATATATAGTGTTCACTGGATAATGGGATGATTCTAGTCGGACTATACTATTTCTATTTCTTTATTTTCTCGATGACAGCTCCTGTGTAACCTTGTGCGAGCGTTTTTTTTTTTACATTATGTATGCATTATTTTATAAAAATATGACGTTTACACACGTACAAGGTTATATAATACCAGAGTCGGAGAAACTGATAGGGATGGAGCTATTGGATGGAGCTAGAGAGCATTATATCAAATTAGAACTGTCATCGAGAAAACAAAGAAATGGAAATAGTATTATGAGAATTAGAGAGAGAAAGGTACTTTCCAAAAAATCTCAGAATTTTGGGTGTTTTTAAACCGACATTTGTTGCGGCTGTAAAAATAATGGATTCGTTTATATTACACATTCATTATTTTTAAACTTACTTATAATATATCTCATTTTATAATTAATTATAATCTTGTACTATTGCAGGAATGGTGAAATCATCGAGAAGTTATGTCCCGACGGCATGGTGTTCAACGACTACAGCCCTGAACAGGAGAAATGTGATCTACCCTTCAACATTGACTGCTCCCAGCGCCCTAAACTACGTAAGCTTTATCAATATATATTTCTTATCTTTTGGAAATATGGCTAATTTAAATATATTTCGAGGCTATACTATTATTTCAAAGTGAGAACCTATTGTTTAATATTTAATAGATCGAGGAAAAATGTTGGCTATAAGCTAGCTAAGAAGTTATAAATAAATAAATCTCCAGACAACTACACCAAGAGTACGGCCGCAAAATAAACAGAGCTTGTGAACCTGTATAGTAAATTGTATTATCGGATCGGTTACAAGTTCGTAGCATAACATATACATATATTAATATTTTTTTATTTAATCTCCAGACAAACACACTAACTGTACGGCCCCAAAGTAAGCAGAGCTTGTGTTATGGATGACCAGACAGCGAACTGGGGGCCTAGAGTAATCATACCTATATAAATATCAACAACCATGACCCGAGAACAAGCATCTGTGTTCGTCACACAAAATGAATGCACCGACCAGGACTCGAACCTGGGACCTCCGGCGTACGAGACAGGGCTACTGACCACTACGCTACTCGGCCGTCGTATATAAAAATCCTTCGATTATGATTTATTACGATCAACTAACACTCTTTAAAAAAAATAGCCTAAATAGTTCCACGTTTCGAAAACGCCTCTTTCCGAAAACCAATTTTCCTATCACACCAACTTAACTGGACTTTCCGAGGTGTCATCGTGGGCACACATCACACGTGGGCACACGTGTTTGGCATTTAGAATTGATATTACGGTAACGTGCGACTGCCGCATCTATTTTATTGATTTGACTCGAACGAGTCTCTGGTCGTTGGAGCAACTTTCGAATCTCAAGGGAATGATGGCCTTGGCGGCTTACGACAAACTATACAGCCTTTGTCGACTCGATTCTATTTAATTCTGTGTTGTATTTAATTATTGATTCTGTTTCTTCTTGTGTAATGTATGTTTAAGTGAGACTCAAAGTTTTGAAACATATTAATTACGTAGTATGCCAGAAATGTTCAGTCTATGAAATGTTAATATAAACCAATTTGTAAAGCCCTATTTTTCATCATATTATACGAGGGCATTTTCTACATGTTTCACTATTATAGATTGCGCACGAAAAAAAAAGTTAATACGAATAAATAATAGTTTTTGTCATATAAATTCATTTCATTATCATAAAGATGGATATTTTTTACTATCTACAATATTTAGTGGTATTGATAAAGAAGTCGAATGATAAAATCAGTCAAGAGTGTCATTAATTCCGACATATTGCATACCTGTGTGTAGGTATGTAATAGCTGCAATCAAAAGATGGCAAATTTAAATAGAAATTTAGACATATTCCAAGAATTTCATAGTCTGTTTTAACCAGCTCGCCTTGACTTTATGCAAATGGAACAGTGATTAAAGCGCAACAAAAATTTGAATAAATGCATGGAAAGGTCACGTCGAATTATGTTGAAAAGTATATCTGATAGTCGTTTCCTAGTTGAAACTGGTTTCCGAAGCCACGGAATACTGCAATAAAATTTAATTTTTGAGTCTAATTAGCCCTGAGGTCACCTAATTATTTACCCAATTATATATAATCGTTATTAATAGCTTTTTTTTACCGTGTTTAAATTCAGATTATTACCATCTTTTAACTTTTAAGATTTATTCTCCGTTAGAGACTAATTATTCGAGGTTCCTATAAAAAAAAAATAGCCCAAACTAATACTTCAAAAACGAGAGATTTTGCTGTACCCACGCTATTCCAATCATTTTAATTGTACCAGTTACAACAATTAATATAAACAACACACAATATCTACACAAAATGTACCTTAAACAATCATGAAATTACGAAAACCCTTTACCTCTTCCAGAAACGCCAATCCCAACGCTCCACTGTGTACGCCTCAACGGCTACTTCTCCCACGAAGACCCCAAAGAGTGCGGCAAGTTCTACTACTGCGTGGATGGCAAGTTCAACATGATCACCTGTCCCGACGGCCTGGTGTACAACGACAAGACCGGCATCTGCACGTGGCCTGATGAGGCCAAGAAGAAGGGCTGTGGTGCTGCTGGTAAGATGCTAATTTACGAAGGTGTAATATGTTTAACGACCGAGTGGTGTAGTGGTAAGTAGCCCTGCCTCATACTCCGAAGGTCACAGATTCATGAAGACAGATGTTTGTTCTCGGGTCATGGTTGTTTGTATTGAAATATGTATGTTTATTCTTGGTTCCCCCCCAGTTCACTGTATGGTCATCCAAAACACAAGCTTTGCTTACTTTGGGGTCATACGGTTCGTGTCTTGGTGTCAGCCAAGTCACTTCAAGTCTTGTCAGTCAGTGTCAGCCCAAATGTCTGAGGATTAAAAAAAAGAAGATCTTCCACTCCATAAACTATTCTGCTTCACTATTTTTACGTCCTAGAATTGCGCTGCGGCCGTGTCGAGTGCCGGTGCAATAACTGTGGGCATTATCATAATCCTATGGTTGACTCAAAAACTTAAAAAAAAATCAAATCGTTTATTTATTTTTGAATGGGAAGATCACTATCAAAAATCAAATTTCTTATAGAAAAGAAATATATAAAAAAACATCGATCGACATAGTTAGTTAATGGCAATCAACCGTCGAAAAAGTATCGAATATAATAAAAAAAATCTGACAGGAGAGAACAAATAGTTTTATAACCGAAGTTTTTTTTTTAAATATTCAGACAGCGAAGAATACTGGTAAACGCACAGCGTTACAGTATTAAGTTCTTGGACAGCGTCGGAGAAGCATTGTAAAAGGCAATGGCGTCCCGATTTTTAGGTCCCGAGTTTGAAACCCGGTGACTGCCAAATGTGCCAATGAGTTTTAACAACTTAAAAAGTTAATAAAGCCGACTGCTCTGAATGAAATGCTCAAACACTGGGAAGGAATCTCGCATACCTAAAAATTAATTTGAAGATACGTGTATAGTCTGCCAACCCGCAGTGGGAAACCACCCCCGTAGTCGGGTGAGGGTGACGTTAATCTAGGTTGTTGTGGAAGAAGTCTTTTGGATTGGGATTTTTGGGTTTTGAGCTAGATACGACTATTAAGTAAAGGTCTAAAATGTTTCTATCACTACGTAGTATAAAACAAAGTCGCTTCCCGCTGTTTATCTGTTCCTGTGTATGCTTACATCTTTAAAACTACGCAGCGGATTTTAATTTTTTTAATAGATAGAGTGATTCAAGAGAAAAGTTTAAATTTATAATACATGCATAATATAGTAGAGAAACGCTGATAATCTAAGAGGTGTGATGTCGTAAATAAACATATTTTTTTGCTGAACCCTACGAGATAGATCAAAATAATATAGCACAGTACTGTACATCTTAAAAAGGTCTACAAAAAATTTAAAGTACCTTAAATACATTGTGCATGTAATATAGATCAATATGGTACATTACAGCGTGTAATTTAAATGAATACTTTCTAAGATATTACAGATTTAAAATGCAGGGACATAGAAATTTTAAATTCGCATTCATCAAATCAGGAATCCTCACATTAGTACTATAAGATACGTACGTGATTAATTAAAGTTATTAAGTTCAAATTTATTTTTTAATATATGTACGAGTATTATTTACTACACCGTTATATATATTTTTTTAAATACTGAAATCAAAATCACTTTAGGGCCCGACGTTAGACTTACTTATGCCTCTGTACATGGAATCACCTTTAGCACTTTTATGAATTAGGAATTATTCACTTATTTTCTGTGTTACTGATTATTAAGAATTGTCTTTGTCCACCAACATTATGGTAATAATTAAAAGACCATAATAGCATGCTCATTTAAGATATTGTGTTCATTCAACATGACAGAGTTACAAACTACGCAGCCAACGTGTTATTTGAATAATTTATTCTTATCCAACTGGATACAACTATTCAAAACACATGTTCTGAGCATTCTTATTCTAAACTTTTCATAATTGCAGAGGTATTCGCGTTCGACTGCCCCGCCGTCAACGAAACCTTCGGCCTCACTCATCCCCGCTACGCCGACCCCGAAGACTGCCAGTTCTTCTACGTGTGCATCAACGGCAACACCCCCCGGCGGTCAGGGTGCAAGCTGGGACAGGCTTTTGATGACGTCACCAAGAAGTGCGAGTGGGCCAGGAAGGTGCCTGAGTGGTAAGGGATAAATGTTTTCTTTGTTCGTCTAGTTTTTAGAAGTTGACTTTAAATTTACTAAAAGAGTAGATTTGACGGCCGAGTGACGGCGTAGTGGGTAGTAGGTTTGAGTCCTGGTAAAGACATTCATTTGGGTGATAAACACTAATATCTCGGCTCATGGTGGTTTATATTTTTTTTATATGAATATTTATTCTGGTTTCATTGCACAAGCTCTGCTTACTTTGGAGCTTGTTTGTCTGGGGATTTATTATTATTATAATTGGTTTTGTGTTTCAGTACTCCGTATTGAATATATTCATGAATATTTTCCAATTTACTAAATAGAATGTTCTATGGGCGGGTTTGAGACTCATTGAACATCGTAGTTTTTAACTTGAGGGTTTTTACTTGTAGAGAGGAATTTTAAAGGTTTCTTTTTGAAGACACTTGTATCGTACATATATAACAGACTAAAATTGAGTATAAAAACGATTATATCAGAAATCAATACCAATTAGATTAGAGGGTAGAGTAGAATGGAATATAATACGTTTATTTCCATACAATAATCAACAACAAATCTTTGACTTCTTCTTTTCTGACCATTTCGCTTTCTTCTCCAGCGCCGACTGGTACAAAGGCCAGCTGACAGACGCCGAGTTGGAAGCCCTGGAGAACCCACCCACAGTGAAGCCAAAGCCCGCCGGATCACAGCCCTCGCGTAGAAAGCCGCATCGCCCTCCTAAAGGAAAGGCCGTAGAGGTCGAAGAAGACGCGGAGTAAACTGACTTTAGTGTATATAGAACAAATTAATAAATAAGTTTAAGATTTCTGCGTGTGTTTTTTTGTTGGACATTTTTATATACCTTTCATTAAAGTAAAAAAGCGGGATAGGCGATTTTTCATAACGTACGTGAAAATGCCTCTGGTACTACTTCAGCAACATTTACACATACAATCTCAATTACATTACTTTACAAATTTCAAGGGACAGAATGATGCAAAACATTTGCAAACATGTCGTGTGCGTATAATTTATTTTGTATTCGTGTCATGTCGTATTATGTCGGTTCGGTTCGCGTAGTGACTAAACCATTTGACAATTAAATTCAGGCGATCGGCAACAAGACATTTGCGGTGTGTTCCTCTGAAGATTGACATCTATCTCCCGCCGTTTTACTTTAATCAAAGAGGGTAGCAAACATAATTTTTTTTTACATATTGCACAAGGTTCAATGCCGTGCTTGCAAATAAAAACCTGTCTGGTATATTGTTTGAGCTTACATTTTTCCTTTCGCATGAAAATGTTGGAACAATGATCGTGATAAATATTAAAGAACACAATCAAAGTGTACCCACAAAATGGTCTACCTCTTTTGAAACGTATTTCTGTATAATATAGAGAAAGAGAGCATTAGTAACTGACAGAATATTATTACAAGGGGAAAATAAATTTATTGTTTTATGACGTACAAATCATAGACTCCATTTTTGGTCGAACTTAAAAGAGCCTTAATAACTAACAATAAACTAATTAAAAAAGCGTGCCCCAATTTGAAATTATTAGCACTCATTCTAAAATTGATCTCTCTGTGCTCATATGATTATTTAATACTTCAGCATGGTAATAAAATCTTGAATAAAACGAAAGACCGCATTTAAAGTCCAAATATCTTTTAGGGTACAAATATAAACAAAAGGTATAAGTGATGGCCGTGAAACAATAAAAGTTTTTATTCTACTTTTTGTTTCTTGTTTCTTACTTTTCAGAATAGGATTTAAGTTGGCAAACTTGATTTTGAAAAGCGCTTTTAAAGCCTTTATCTTTGATACCCAATACGGTAAATATCAGATATTATTAAGTCACGAAGAGTCTCGCAGATCATACCAGCAGACAACAAGACGCTTCCAACGATACGTTATTGTCCAATTATGATAAGTATTGGGTAATTGATTTGGGAAACAGTGAAATTCGTATGATGAAAATAGAAAGAAAGATAAGTAGTCCTAGATTTGGTGGTAGCTTTAATTTCACCCCATTTTGACTGCCATAACAACCACGTTTACAGGGTTGAGTTCCTATTAAAAAGAATGAACTGTGCAATAAATGGAACAAAGGCAATTTTAACTGAAGCCTACGGCCTGCAGCCTATCATTAGTCGCAACATTAGATTAAAATACAATTATCACAATTACTTTTAACAAACTAACACCTATGACTTAGGTGCCACTCACCATCGCGTGCTCGATTGGTTTGTTATGAAAAGAGCGAAAAATAAGTTCGCCATTTAAATTATAAAGAAGTGTTGGCTCATTGGCTAAATTACGGTAAAGATTTGTTCATGACCTGGAAGAAATGGAACATAACGAATTACATTAAGGATCGGAAGTGGAATGTTTTTATCAAAAGGGTAATAGAACTATATGCTCATTTTCATGTCATGTTTATGTGACACTGTTTTGACAAACGAAACTCGTTTGGTCTTGAATTTAACAATTTACTTTAATTTTTTTGAGTTAATAGGTCTTATAAATATATAAATACCAGACGCAGGTCTGCTGAAAGAAATTTCTTTTAGAAAAAGTACGAGTAGTTCCTATATAACTTGATATCTTTTGTAATTGTATTTTGTGCCTACATAATTAGTATAAAAATAGAGGTTTATTGCGCCTTTGAAATTTCGCTCAGCAAATATATTTAGCGGTGTTTTGTACCTTAGTTAACTAATACGTATTACTATGTTTTTTTCTGATTATCTAAAAATATATCAAACAGAATCAATACATTATGAAATTTTGGACTTTTGTACGTGTGAATTCAAGCACACATATGTTGTATCTTACATCTAAAATAAATTGCCGTTTGTTAGTCTCGTTATAATTTGAAATTGATCGAGCTTATTCTTTTTTTTTGTTTGAAATTAACTGGAAATGGTCGAAATGTTAAAAAAAATACAAAAAATCTACAAAGACATTCAGAAAATATATTTTTTGGAAAATGTCACAAGAAAATAATCTACATTTTGACTGCGCATGTCAATTATGTTTCCACAATAGGACTTTGATTTCGATATTAATTGTCAAAGCGTGGTTACCGCAGGTGAGATCGAATAGTCTATTCGAGCTTTTGGTGGCCGACTCATTTAGCTCCTGTTGTTGTTCATTTGTTCAATTGTTCAAAATCTTCTTAAATATATATAGATGATCGCATCTAGAATTATCCATATTCGCTTTTGCCGCCCGGCATTTTCGATTGATGCGGCTCTAATTGGGTATTAATAGCCTATGAAGTACTACTTTATTATTATTATTACGAAAGTTATAGTTGCGTCTAAACCTCCATATTGACTCAATTGTAAAAAAGGGATTTAAATGCTTGGGTTTGTTTTACGCAATTGCAAAGAATTCAAAAAGGCCTCCACCACGTCATAAGTCTTTACAATTCACTCGTGCGCAGCTCCCTTGAATACTGTAGTGTAGTATGGAACCCACACTATGATATTTATAAAAAACATTTGGAAAAGTGTGCAAAAGCGTTTCCTTTGGCACTTATCATATAGCCATAATAGAGCAAAAAAGTCACCCAGTTATAGTGATCACCTGACATACTTCGGCATCAATTCTTATTTTGAGCGCAGAACAGTCCTGGATAGCTTGGTTCTGTTTAAAAAAAGCTGGTGAACGGACTGACAGACAACCCTTACCTACTGTCCCAAGTAACCATTCAAGTTCCCAGGAGGCTACCTAGAAAGAACAGATTTACTCCGTTCGTGAAAAGTTTTGCTCGTTCAAATCTGGGTTCTTTTTTGTTCCCCTCCACGGAGAGGGCAGGAGGATAAAAAAATTTTTGAATTTCGAATCTAAGATAGGAGCAGTAGATGACACTGAATCTCAGACCAGAGGATTGGGATGGGATTCGGCGCGTTTGAAGAACGATTCTGAGAGTGTTTTGAGGTGCTGTTGCACTGTATGTAGTTCAAGATCTCTGTGCAGGTCCGCGTTGCGCACGTACCAAGGTGCGTTTGTGGCCCTGCGACAAAAGTGATTTTGAACTACCTGCAGTTTGTGCAGGACGGAAGGTTTGGCGTGGGCATAGATTGGCGAGGCATATGTCATGACGGGTCTAACGCAGACCTTGTAGAGTGTACGTTTGTTTCTGAAGGACATTTTACTTTTTCTACCTTACATACTGTAAAGCCGGCCTAGATAAAAACGTGCGAGTTTCGTTACTCTATCGACGTGAGGGTTGAAAGAAAGCATCTGGACTAAGGTGACGCCTAAATATTTGGCAGTGCGCTTCCAGGGGATGGGAATGCCTTGCATTCTAACGTGGAGAATGTCGGCAATACGACTACGTTTGTAGTCGAAGTAAACCGCAGAGCCCTTCTCTGGGTTCACATCGATACGCCATTTTTGAAACCATGTACTGAGGGCATTTACAGCCTTTTGGAGTCTGGTGGTGAGACCCGGGACACTGAGGCCTTTGGTGTAAAGGGCAGTGTCGTCGGCAAAGAGGGCGAGTTCGACGCCTTTAGACGGGACGGGAATATCGTTAGTGTACACGGTGTAAAATAGAGATAATCAAAACAGTTTTTTTACAGTTCTGCAGTAGAATGTTCCTAATGCTAGGTTTAATAATTAATTTAATTTTGTTAAGTATTCATTTAATTATACACAGTAAAAACACAGAATTCCTTGAATCATAAAGTAATTCAATGCAATAGTGCTAACAAACTTTCTGTTCCTTCCTTAGTTATAAACATATTTTAAGTTTTGTTTAGGTTGTATGTATGTATGATTGCATTGCATGATGATTAATAATCCCCTATTGTAAAACACGATGGACAAATGCCGTGTACCAATTGGTAAATCACATGCTCGTCAGCTGGTTATGGCAGTGTTTATAATAAATAATTTTGGTAAGAATTTATTACGATTTTAGAACATTTTCTAAATACTTCCTGCAACTTTATAAAACTGTACATACCCAACAATTTTCAACCGTAGAAAAGCTCCGAATAAATGGCAGTCATATGTTTAAGAAGATTTACAAGGGAAATATAACGGTGTTGTATCAAAGATTAACTATCTGTCAGGAGAAAAACGATAGCAATGCATCATTATTAATGAAATCAGCCTTTTGGCCGTGTGCTGCTTATTATCAATTTCACACACATTCTTACCATCGTCAATTCATCGTATCGCAGGACGCCCCTATTTGAAAATACAGAGCTTGCGTTGCAGATCCCTTTGCCCTCTTCACTTTTTATATAGGGTGGCCAGAAAAGTGACGTCGAAAAATTTTTCTTAGGCGCCTCGTGTTTAGAGGTATCTGAATCATCCCTATGTATGTTATACGATAATTGATAGTTATCGAGTTACGATTTTTTAATGCAAATTCGCAAAATTGCGGCTGAATCAGTTTAAAAAATTTCAAAAAAAAAAGTAGAAGGTTTCTTCGGATTTCTATTTTTGCTACTAAATCTCTATGAACTGTATGTTAATGCATAAAATAAACAGCCTCATAACTTTAATGAAAGTTACTAAAACAATTACCGAAAGTTGAGAATTTATGTTAAGTGAGTTATCATTTAAATTTTCAACTTAAAATTTAAAATCTAAACTGGTAGTTTCTTCGTTTCTAAGTAGCTTCAGAGAATGCGCTAGACTCTGAGCTACAGACTCTAAGCTTTCATAATAATAATAATGAAGTAGTACTTCGTAGGCTATTAATAATTAAAACAAATATTAAACGGCTATATAATAATAATAAAACAACGGCTGGTGCGACCGCGAACACGTCCGAACGGGGCCGGACGCAGATCGGGTCTGTCAAATCTGGGTTTTTTTTGTTCCCCTCCACGGGAAGGGCAGGAGGATAAAAAATGCTCTGACGCATATACTCTTGCGCGCGCGATCCAGAGTTACCAGAGTTCTCGGGACGCCTACCAGAACCACTACCCACTAAAAAACCCCCTGTCGGCTCGTGCATTTTTGCCACTCAGCCTTCATCTGAGCGACGGCCAATTGGAGAAAGAGGCCGCGCTAGCGGGGCCCAGAAGGGGTCACCCGCTGGAATTTACATAGCACTGAAGGTACTCAAAATGAAAAGTAACTAATTAAAAATATAAAAATTGAAAAATAAAATTGCATTAAATAAAACACTTTTTACCGGATATTATCGCGTATATTTTAGTTAATTTTAAAATTATTTCGACGTTTCGGCATCTTTGCAGTTGCAAAAAAAAAAGTAAAAAGTGTTTTATTTAAAGTATGAATCGTGAAAATTTAAGAAAATATATAAAATTGCATTAATTCGGATTTACGTTAGAATTAGAATTTACGTTAGAATTACAATTTGCGGCCTGAAGGGCTTCGAGATCTAAAGTTAATTGCGTGGGTTCGCCAGTGTGCGCGTTTCTCGGTCTAGAGACTTTAAATTCCGAATCTAAGACAGGAGCAGTATATGAGACTGAATTTCGAATTAAAAGATTGGGATGGGATTCGGCGCGTTTGAAGAACGATTCTGAGAGTGTTTTTAGGTGCTGTTGCACTGTATGTAGTTCAAGATCTCTGTGCAGGTCCGCGTTGCGCACGTACCAAGGTGCGTTTATGGCCCTGCGACAAAAGTGATTTTGAACTACCTGCAGTTTGTGCAGGACGGAAGGGTTGGGTGTGGGCATAGATTGGCGAGGCATATGTCATGACGGGTCTAACGCAGACCTTGTAGAGTGTACGTTTGTTTCTGAAGGACATTTTACTTTTTCTACCTAACGTACTGTAAAGCCGGCCTAGATAAAAACGTGCGAGTTTCGTTACTCTATCGACGTGAGGGTTGAAAGAAAGCGTCTGGACTAAGGTGACGCCTAAATATTTGGCAGTGCGCTTCCAGGGGATGGGAATGCCTTGCATTCTAACTTGGAGATTGTCGGCGATACGACTGCGTTTGTAGTCGAAGTAAACCGCAGAGCCCTTCTCTGGGTTCACATCGATCCGTACCATTCCATACCATCCGCACCCGGAGCCTTTCTGGATTTTTGACTTTTAATGAGAAGCGAGATTTCATCATAAGAGACTGTGACGGGGTCGGCGGTGATGGGGAGAGAGTCTCTACGGAGAACTTCGTCCTCCACCGCTTTGATGTGAGTGGGATTCGCGGGTTGCGTGCTGGGCGAACATTGAGACGCAACGCTTTTTCTTCGTCTTCGAAGGCGATAGAGCCATCGGGACGAGTGAGAGGAGGGACGTGAGAGGCGGCGTCTACGCGTAAGGCTCGGGCCATACTATAATACGCTTGGTGGGACGGGGAGATATTCGCCATGAGATCATTCATCTGGGCGTCTCGGAGTTCCGCGAGGCGAGATCTAACTTTGCGTTGTAGCTGATTCGCAGCTGTTCTATAGGCGGGCGTGGGATATTTCTTGGCTCTCCGGAGAGCCGCCTTCTTAGCTTTAATAAGATTGCTAATGGCTAAGGGAAGCGTGGGTTTGCCTTTCTTAGCAACCTTTTCGTTTACTCTGATGGCGGAGTTGATAGCATCAGTGAGAGAATTTACTAACGAACCTATTTTATCCGGGCTATCTAATTGATCGGGCAAGATCACGAGCGAAGAGTTCGGGGCTTCTAAGGCTGAAACTATCGTATTTTTAAAACCTTTCCAGTTGGTAAAGGTCGTAGGAGAAGTGACGCTAACGTTAGGCGGTCCTAGCACGAGGGAGACGGGGCGGTGGTCAGAAAGGTCATCGAGCGGCTCGATAGACCTGAGGTCGAGGTTGATTTGCTTGACGATTGCAAAGTCGAGGATGTCAGGAGAGTGGTTCGGGTTGTCGGGATAGTGAGTGGGAGTGATGGGGGAGACGACGTCTAAGTCGAGTGAGTTGGTGATGTCGAGGAGAGCGATACCGCTTTGGTTGGTTGATAGGCACGTCCAGTCAGTATGTTTGTAGTTAAAGTCTCCGAACATAATTACTGAATGGCCGAGGGCGAGAATGGTCTCAAAGTCGCTGCGGATACGTTTGCTGCCACAAGGTATGTAGACTGAAGCTATGATGATGGTCGGATGACCAGTCATAGCCAATCTACATACAGTGGCTTCCATGTTGAGGAGAGGAGGGGTAGGGAGAGGACAGCAATGGAATCCTCTTTTGTAGTATATAGCAGTGCCACCGAAACCATCGCAGTTAGGCCTATCATTACGTGTAAACGCGTACTTAGGAATAGCGAATCCCCTGGAGCGATTAGGAGTGAGCCATGTCTCCTGGAGAAATAATAAGTCTGGGTCGTTGTTCTGAAGGAACAGTTTGAGCTCGGGAAGATTGGTGCTAAGGCTTCGAATGTTAAAAGATACTAGGGATAAGCCCTTGGGTTTGATACGACCGGACGCGGGATTTGCGGGTCTAGACATTATAATTTACTTATTTACGAATTTATACAAAAATTTAATTTATAACGAACTTAAAAGCGAGTGATGCTCGGCTAACGCAAATAAACGCTCTTGAGGAGAGCGGGCGGCCCGCAGTTTGCGTGCGAGTACGGAAATTTCGTTAATGTCGACGTTTTGGATGACGTCGAACACGGTCTTCATGTCCTCAGCCAACGATGACTGAGGTGAAGATGACAAAGCGGGACGTGGCCCTACGGAAGCTACGGGAGCTGGGATAGGTCGGGAAGGTGCAGGCGGGACGGCCGGACGCTGCCTCCAAGACAGAGCCGGAGTAGGCGTCGGCTGAACGGGCTTTGCTTCCGGGGGACCCCGGTTGCGCAGCGGCGGGAAGTTAGCGGGAGTGAGCGGCGGCGCCGGTTTAGGCACGACCCTCTTGACGGTGGAGCGCGGAGCACGCGGGCAACCCCTGTAGTTAGCTGTGTGGCCGTGCTGCCAGAGCTGGCAGCGGTGGCACTGCCCAGGGTGACCGCGGGGGTTGGGACGCTCGACGGAGATGTTCGAGAGTCCGCAAATTGTGCGAGCCTCTCTGAAAATCTCCTTCGATTTGGGAGTTTTTGACAGGATTACTAGCGATAAAGGAAAACGCCTACCGCGGTTGGAGTGCATCTTGTGCACTGCTTCGGCCGGGAAACCCTGGGACTTAAGGTCCTCGAGGATTTCTTCGTTCGCGAGCTCGAACGGGACGCCCCGTAGTACTGCGCGGATCTTACGCTCCTCCGGGAGGGCGTAGGTGTGATAAGCGATTTGTTTTAAAGAAAGTAACCTGGTGAACGCGCGGAAGTCGTCGATAGTTGCGACCTGAATTTTAATTGTGTCGCCTGCGTTGGTTGCTTTTAGATAATTGATTTTTTGCTCTTTGCAAAGATTTGATACTACGGTCCATCGCGCTTTTTCGCGGAGAAAGACGGGTGGAGGGAACTGAGGCTTTGGTGGGACGAGAGCGCAGCGCGTCTCTGGCTTCGATGGGACCGATGGAGACGCGGTTACTTCAAGCGATTTTAATGGCGCGGGGGCTGGTGTTGAGGACACCGGGGAGGGCTCGGGTATTGAGGATACCGAGGCTTTTTTCGAG
Organism: Marasmarcha lunaedactyla; assembly: GCA_923062675.1. Lineage (NCBI taxonomy): Eukaryota > Metazoa > Arthropoda > Insecta > Lepidoptera > Pterophoridae > Marasmarcha > Marasmarcha lunaedactyla. The sequence goes on along the minus strand of OV281342.1, from coordinate 5,161,037 downwards.
CGCTTCTTGGAGCGCTTGGCGACTAGCTGATACGCGGGCTCAGGAGAGCCGGTTAAGGTGACGGCATCTGACGACGTATCAGACGCGGGTTCGGAGTCGCTCCCGGGAGCGGTACGCTTGTGACGCGACGCGTGAGAGGATGTGACCAATTCACATTCCATCTCGGACGGCACGGGAGACGCGGGAGAGCTGTAGACCTGAGGAGTCTGGACGTTGGAGACCTAAGGGGCCGGGGTTGAGGCCTGAGGGGCCGGGGACGCGATAGTTGCCTGTAAGGCCTGCTTTAATACGTCATCTGGGATGGGGATGCCGGACGCATCGTGCGCCTGGGCGAAAGACCTAGCAAAGTTTACCAGGCTCTGCTGGTCCATTGGAGGGCTTGAAACTACAATATATAATATATAAATATATAATAATGCCTAGATTACCTAGCAAACCTAGCACCTAAACCTCCCTACCCGCGGTAGGGGGGCTGGGGACGACGCGAAGTGGTGCCCCTAATTCGGACAGCACTGTACCGTCACCCTGGGAAAGGCACAAGTGCAATGGGATCGGGTCAGCCGGTTTCTCCTTGGCCTGAAGGGCCTTGGAAGCGCACCGGGGCAACGCTATCAGGCTTTAGTTGTCACCGTTAAGTATCCACCTGATCAAACGCGAGTCTACTACGGAGTGTGTTGCCAATAAATTGACAACAAAAACCGGCCGTAGACCTGACGAGGTTGGGTTGCACAGAAGTGCGGGATTGACTACGTTACGACCGGCCGGGGCCGGCCGCAGAGCGAGTCTCTGACTGCGTACCAGGCGCCAAGCGTCAAGTACGCAGCCAGAAAAACAGCCCGAGCCTCGCTAACCACTATCGAATTTAATCGACCGCGGTAAGCTCAGCTCTGTTGTTGCTGTGCGAGACCGACTTACTTGCAGCCGATCGAAACCGGCCGCAGCGTAAGCCCTGCAGAGGCTATCTCCTGGACAACAGCTGGAGCGACCGCGAACGCGTCCGAGCGGGGCCGAACGCAGAACGGATGTGAGGGTGGCGTTTGAGTATTGATACGAGAGAAGTTGTGAGACAACAATCGTGACTCGGCAGCCGGGAGCGACCTTCAACACGTCCGAACGGGTCCGGACGCAGATCGGGTCTGCAAATCTGGGTCAAAATACCCCGTTAAATAGAATGTTTAATAGCTACAATGCAGTTCAATAGCACAAGGATGGTTCGGGACAACATTATGAAATTGATATTTTCTCAAATAGGCTTCACAGTTTTAGGATCGCTATTGGGCTGACACTCTGTTCACCAGTTTAAATTCTGATTTTTATTTTTTATTTTCAATTTTGATTTAAAATATTTATGTTGATTTTAATTTCATTTTGGTACAATTTAATTTTGATGGAATTTGATACAGTATATTTTTACTATTTTATATTATTTTGACTAAAACAAGACAACAGATTTTTGTTGTGTGTCGGAAGCACTTTGGTATTAGAAACTGCTGGTCAGCTGATGGGAAAATAGTTGTAAGTCTTCCTGACAAATCCCGTAGGAAGATTGAAACTAAGACAGCGCTGAAAGACCTCATGTCCCAGTTTCCTGCCAGCTGTGAGGGTATGGTGGCAGCAGAAGCATCGGACAAGAAAACTACCACAATCAGTCCAAAAAGAACTCGTCGACGTCATTGGATTTAATATTTCCTTGTATGAATTGTTTATAGTGTAACCTTCTTAACTTGCTCGGTTTAAAATTTACTTAATTTTCTTTTGTCTCTTTCTCCATTCATTTTATTATTTATGACTTTGCCGGTAATCGTAGATATGTTGTTGTTTTTTTTTGACGTTTCACGACTGACAGTCTAACTTGCCAATATCACTTTTTGGGTTTGCGACTTTATCAATAGGGTTGCCATGTTCTTTTTTTTTGTAGTATCAATTTCAATAATACTTGTCACTGACATTATTGATAGATTATAATGTGTTTTTTCCAGCATACCGATGATTGGTGAGTTTTCACGTAGCTAGTGACCAAGCTATTTTTTATATTATAAGTATCATAATTATATATTTTAATATACGTATTTTATTTCTAAGTAGGTTTATATCTTTATATATTTTATTATTATTATATATATATTTTTTTTCTTTTATCACATATATGAACACTGTTTTAGATGATTTAGACAATGATTTCTTCTCTTGTTCGTCCTCTTCTAGCAGTTTTATAAGCGCAGATAGTACATTCTCTTCCCCTCTGACTCTGCATGATCAATTAGCCTCCTTATCTGATGCTCATCCTTCCAACTTAAATATAGTACACATAAATTCCCAAAGCATTCCTTCTCAGTACTCTGACCTCCTAGCAACCTTTAGCAGTACAGATGTTGATGCATTGCTTATCTCCGAAACTTTTCTTAAACCCTCCCTTCCTTCTACACAATACTCACTGCCTGGGTACGTCCTGATCCGTAACGACAGGACTGGCAAAGGTGGTGGAGGTGTAGCAATCTACCTCCGTGCAGATATACCATTCAAAGTTATCAGCACTTCCCCGTCTCAATATTCCGAGTCAGCAGAACATCTGGCTATCGAAATAGATGCTCGTCACACTAAACTACTGCTTGCAGTCTTTTATAGCCCCAACTTAAGTATCGATTATTTCGATATGCTTGATGGCTTTCTCCACGATCTCTGTCCATCATACAAACACGTCATATTGATGGGTGATTTTAATACCTGTATGATAAAAAATAACTCCCGTTCCCACAAGTTGAAATCCCTCCTATACTCGTTTAGTCTCCATATTCTACCTCTTTCCGCAACTCATCACTTTCCTAATTGTGTCCCTTCCTTGCTTGATCTCATGATTAATTCCACCCCTAGCAATGTTACAGCACATGGGCAACTTACTGCATCATTTTCCTACCATGACCTTATTTTCCTGTCCTACCGCATCCGTATCCCCAAACGTAGACCACGTTATTTACTCCTGCGTAACTACAGGGATATAAATTTAGGGGCTTTGCAGAATGACGCTGAAGCTACTGATTGGGCTTCTGTTTTAGCTTGCTCAACTATTGACGACAAAGTTGCGCATCTTAACAAATTAATTATTGAGCTATACGATCGTCACGCTCCTATAAAACGTGTTAAACTGAAGCACAATCCAGCACTTTGGCTCTCAAATTCAATAAAAGAGTCCATGGCAGTCAGAGACAAAGCTTTTCGGAAATACAAATGTGGTCCAAATGATCGCAACCACGAACAATACAAAAGCTTACGGAATCAGTGCAGCCGTATGTGTCGTGATGCGAAAAGACGCTACTTTTATGATTCCCTTGTGAATCGTGGTTCTGCGGAAGTATGGAGATTCCTTAAATCCGATAAATCCTTAAATTCCTTAATTCCTTAATCGACAAATCCTCCAACTTTTCTATTAAAGATTTTGATTTGAGTGCTCTTAATAGACACTTTTCCTTTCCGCCCCTTTCTTTAACCCCTACCGACAAAGGTAATACTTTGGCTTATCTGTCGAAACTTCAAGTAACAAATCTTCCTTTTACCTTTACCACTGTCTCGACAGATGATGTCAAGAAATCACTGCTATCCATCTCCTCAGCGGCGGTTGGTGACGATAACTTGTGTTCAAGAATGATTATCAAGATTTTACCTCTCCTCTTACCTATTCTGTCCCATATCTTCAATTTTTCCCTATCATGTTGTACTTTTCCGACGCTCTGGAAACGAGCTAATGTTATTCCTCTACCTAAAATTTCCAATCCATCTTCATTTTCACATGTTCGACCTATATCTATCTTACCTTTTCTGTCCAAATTTCTCGAACATATAGTGCATAAACAACTGTCTGCATTCCTGTGGTCCAATAATATCATCACCCCATACCAGTCCGGCTTTCGTCAGGGCCACAGCACCGTATCAGCTCTTATACATGTGACTGATGACATTCGCCTGGCTATGGAGAACAAATCCCTTACCTTACTTGTACTCCTAGATTTCAGTAATGCATTTAATGCCGTTGATTTCGACATCCTTATTGGCCTCCTCAAATCCATTAACGTTTCTCCTTTCGCAATCTCCTGGTTCAACTCCTACCTCCGGGGCCGCACGCAACGGGTCCGCCTCGAGGACAACTGCTCTGATTGGTGTGATCTTATTGCGGGTTTGCCCCAAGGGGGCGTCCTGTCACCTCTCTTATTCTCCATCTTCATTAACTCAGTCAATAAAGTAAGTTCATCTAAATTTCACTTGTACGCAGACGACTTACAGGTTTACCGTCATTTCATTGTGTCAGATGTAGAATCTGCAATAGCTTCAATGAATCTGGATCTTGGTCGAATTAGTGACTGGGCTAAATCCTTTGGTATCCTTGTTAATCCTACAAAGTCACAAGCCATGATTATTGGCAATCACTACATGCGTGGTGGCCTTGACTTCTCCCTTCTACCCCCTGTCACCATGAACCATATTCCGATTGCCTTCACTGATACAGCTAAGAACTTGGGTGTCATTTTGGACTCTAACTAATCATGGAAAGCGCATGCCAGTGAAATCAGTCGGAAAGTCCATTTCACCTTCCACACGTTAAAAACTCTCCAGAGCTTCCTGCCCCTCCAGACCAAGATTTCCCTTCTCCACACATTGGTTCAGCCTATACTGGATTATGCTGATGCTTGCTATTTGGATGCCACGGAGGAGCTTCTCAATAAACTTGAACGCTTGCAAAATCTTTCCATACGCTACGTGTTTGCACTTAAAAAGTACGATCATGTGTCTAGCTATCGAAAGCGACTCCGTTGGCTTCCGATTCGCTACCGCAGAATCCTTTGTCTCCTTTTCAACATCCATAATCCATCTGCCCCTCCTTATTTGCGTAAAAGATTTTCTTTTGTTCATCCTCCGTATACGCTATGCAGAGCACATAAGCGTACTTTCCTGCAAATGCCAGCCCATAAAACAGATTTCTTTTCCTACTCCTTTTCTGTCCATGCAGTCATATTGTGGAATTCACTCCCTTATGTCATACGTGAGTCTAAATTAATCTCTGTATTAAAGAAGAGAGTTCGAGAACACTTCTTTTCTTTACAGAGATAAATGTCGTTAGCTCCTGTTTTTATCGATTCTTAATTTTATTTTCTTATTGATGTAGTAGATGATTGTAGGTATATTTTTATGTATATTTATTATAGGATATATGTATAGAATTATGTCTGTTTAACTGGATATATTTAATACTTTTGTAGGTTTATTTATATACAAGTTTATACTTATACCATCTTGTACTAAAATATATGAATATATATATATATATATATATATATATTTATTTTATTTTTAATAATGTTTATGTTACTCATTAAAGTAATTTTACCCTAAGAGTACACACTATTATTGCATTGATATTAAACTCTCCACTCACAGGTCTGCTGTAAGAAATTTCTATAGGAATAAGCTGTACCTTTGTACTTACTTTGAATCACTGTGTTTAACTTTCTTTAACTACTGTGTGTACATAAATTGTGAAATGAAATGAATGAATGAATTTATTGAATTGATATTATTAATATTGTATTGATTTAATGTAATTTCGATATAATTTTAAATTCATTTTGGCTTGTCTTGATTTGTTTTCAATGCAATTTTAATGTTTGGGTTTAATATTTGTTTTATGTTGTCATTGTATTTTACTTTTTATTCTATCAAGTGTTTGCATGTTGTTTGTGCCTATAAGTGAGCCAACATTTAGATTCATTTTTGTTATGTATTCATCTGTATTGTGTATGTATTAGTGTTGAGTTCGTTGGCGCAACTTATAATAAATAAATAAAGCTCTAGCCGCGAGAGCGGGCAAATTTAAAATTAAATAATCTTTCAAGTCATGTTAGATTTTAACTTTTCTAAAGTTATTTTTGGTTAGTTAACAAATTAATCAATCTTACAAATGATAAAAAAGGGAATTTCTTTTATTCCGATTTTCCACCTCGCTGTATTTGATGGCTGATTTCAGAGATTAATAACCTACGAAGTACTACTTTATTATTATTATTATGAAAACTTAGAGTCTATAGCTCAGAGTCTAGCGCATTCTCTGAAGCTACTTAGAAACGAAGAAACTACCAGTTTAGATTTTAAATTTTAAGTTGAAAATTTAAATGATAACTCACTTAACATAAATTCTCAACTTTCGGTAATTGTTTTAGTAACTTTCATTAAAGTTATGAGGCTGTTTATTTTATGCATTAACATACAGTTCATAGATATTTAGTAGCAAAAATAGAAATCCGAAGAAACCTTCTACTTTTTTTTTTTTTGAAATTTGTGAAACTGATTCAGCCGCAATTTTGCGAATTTGCATAAAAAATCGTAACTCGATAACTATCAATTATCGTATAACATACATAGGGATGATTCAGATACCTCTAAACACGAGCACCTAAGAAACATTTTTCGACGTCACTTTTCTGGCCACCCTGTATAAAAAGTGAAGAGGGCAAAGGGATCTGCAACGCAAGCTCTGTATTTTCAAATAGGGGCGTCCTGCGATACGATGAATTGACGATGGTAAGAATGTGTGTGAAATTGATAATAAGCAGCACACGGCCAAAAGGCTGATTTCATTAATAATGATGCATTGCTATCGTTTTTCTCCTGACAGATAGTTAATCTTTGATACAACACCGTTATATTTCCCTTGTTAATCTTCTTAAACATATGACTGCCATTTATTCGGAGCATTTCTACGGTTGAAAATTGTTGGGTATGTAAAGTTTTATAAAGTTGCAGGAAGTATTTAGAAAATGTTCTTAAATCGTAATAAATTCTTACCAAAATTATTTATTATAAACACTGCCATAACCAGCTGACGAGCATGTGATTTACCAATTGGTACACGGCATTTGTCCATCGTGTTTTACAATAGGGGATTATTAATCATCATGCAATGCAATCATACATACATACAACCTAAACAAAACTTAAAATATGTTTATAACTAAGGAAGGAACAGAAAGTTTGTTAGCACTATTGCATTGAATTACTTTATGATTCAAGGAATTCTGGGTTTTTACTGTGTATAATTAAATGAATACTTAACCAAATTAAATTAATTATTAAACCTAGCATTAGGAACATTCTACTGCAGAACTGTAAAAAAACTTTTTTGATTATCTCTATTTTACACCGTGTACACTAACGATATTCCCGTCCCGTCTAAAGGCGTCGAACTCGCCCTCTTTGCCGACGACACTGCCCTTTACACCAAAGGCCTCAGTGTCCCGGGTCTCACCACCAGACTTCAAAAGGCTGTAAATGCCCTCAGTACATGGTTTCAAAAATGGCGTATCGATGTGAACCCAGAGAAGGGCTCTGCGGTTTACTTCGACTACAAACGTAGTCGTATTGCCGACATTCTCCACGTTAGAATGCAAGGCATTCCCATCCCCTGGAAGCGCACTGCCAAATATTTAGGCGTCACCTTAGTCCAGACGCTTTCTTTCAACCCTCACGTCGATAGAGTAACGAAACTCGCACGTTTTTATCTAGGCCGGCTTTACAGTATGTAAGGTAGAAAAAGTAAAATGTCCTTCAGAAACAAACGTACACTCTACAAGGTCTGCGTTAGACCCGTCATGACATATGCCTCGCCAATCTATGCCCACGCCAAACCTTCCGTCCTGCACAAACTGCAGGTAGTTCAAAATCACTTTTGTCGCAGGGCCACAAACGCACCTTGGTACGTGCGCAACGCGGACCTGCAAAGAGATCTTGAACTACATACAGTGCAACAGCACCTAAAAACACTCTCAGAATCGTTCTTCAAACGCGCCGAATCCCATCCCAATCTTTTAATTCGAAATTCAGTCTCATATACTGCTCCTGTCTTAGATTCGGAATTCAAAGTCTCTAGACCGAGAAACGCGCACACTGTTGAACCCACGCAATTAACTTTAGATTTCGAAGCCATTCAGGCCGCAAATTGTAATTCTAACGTAAATTCTAATTCTAACGTAAATCCGAATTAATGCAATTTTATTTTTCAATTTTTATATTTTTAATTAGTTACTTTTCATTTTGAGTACCTTCAGTGCTATGTAAATTCCAGCGGGTGACCCCTTCTGGGCCCCGCTAGCGCGGCCTCTTTCTCCAATTGGCCGTCGCTCAGATGAAGGCTGAGTGGCAAAAATGCACGAGCTGACAGGGGGTTTTTTAGTGGGTAGTGGTTCTGGTAGGCGTCCCGAGAACTCTGGTAACTCTGGATCGCGCGCGCAAGAGTATATGCGTCAGAGCATTTTTTATCCTCCTGCCCTTCCCGTGGAGGGGAACAAAAAAAACCCAGATTTGACAGACCCGATCTGCGTCCGGCCCCGTTCGGACGTGTTCGCGGTCGCACCAGCCGTTGTTTTATTATTATTATATAGCCGTTTAATATTTGTTTTAATTATTAATAGCCTACGAAGTACTACTTCATTATTATTATTATGAAAGCTTAGAGTCTGTAGCTCAGAGTCTAGCGCATTCTCTGAAGCTACTTAGAAACGAAGAAACTACCAGTTTAGATTTTAAATTTTAAGTTGAAATTTAAATGATAACTCACTTAACATAAATTCTCAACTTTCGGTAATTGTTTTAGTAACTTTTTTTGAAAGTTATGAGGCTGTTTATTTTATGCATTAACATACAGTTCATAGAGATTTAGTAGCAAAAATAGAAATCCGAAGAAACCTTCTACTTTTTTTTTTGAAATTTTTGAAACTGATTCAGCCGCAATTTTGAGAATTGGCATTAAAAAATCGTTACTCGATAACTATCAATTATCGTATAACATACATAGGGATGATTCAGATACCTCACTTTTCTGGCCACCCTGTATAAAAAGTGAAGAGGGCAAAGGGATCTGCAACGCAAGCTCTGTATTTTCAAATAGGGGCGTCCTGCGATACGATGAATTGACGATGGTAAGAATGTGTGTGAAATTGATAATAAGCAGCACACGGCCAAAAGGCTGATTTCATTAATAATGATGCATTGCTATCGTTTTTCTCCTGACAGATAGTTAATCTTTGATACAACACCGTTATATTTCCCTTGTTAATCTTCTTAAACATATGACTGCCATTTATTCGGAGCATTTCTACGGTTGAAAATTGTTGGGTATGTAAAGTTTTATAAAGTTGCAGGAAGTATTTAGAAAATGTTCTTAAATCGTAATAAATTCTTACCAAAATTATTTATTATAAACACTGCCATAACCAGCTGACGAGCATGTGATTTACCAATTGGTACACGGCATTTGTCCATCGTGTTTTACAATAGGGGATTATTAATCATCATGCAATGCAATCATACATACATACAACCTAAACAAAATTTAAAATATGTTTATAACTAAGGAAGGAACAGAAAGTTTGTTAGCACTATTGCATTGAATTACTTTATGATTCAAGGAATTCTGTGTTTTTACTGTGTATAATTAAATGAATACTTAACAAAATTAAATTAATTATTAAACCTAGCATTAGGAACATTCTACTGCAGAACTGTAAAAAAACTGTTTTGATTATCGTGGTCGATTATATATATACATGGTGTTTTATTTTTCTTTCTTCTTCTTCTTTTTTTTTCTTATATTATTACTTTTTTCCTTTTTCATATTATTTACCCAATAAGAGTAAAATAAGCGTATGTTGTATGCAGATTTGGAAGGAACTATCATTTGGATCACAGCTCACGCTAGTTCGGATGATAGGGCTGTATTTTAATAGTAAAAATACTACTACTTAAAATAAATGATATTTTATTTTATTTGTTAATGCGGTGCCTGCTGTGGACTCCAGCTGCAATTTCGTTTCTGCAAATCCTTCCCTTTAATCAAAACAGAAAGGTCTGTAGTGTCTTAACAAAAGAGAATATTGTGGCTTACTAATATAATTTTCCTCGAGATGTATACCTACACCGTTGCCATTGTTAGGATACCTTAGGAATCTTATCAGGGATATCATTTTTTATTCTGTTATATCTACGTAGAACCTATTACCTATATTTGATTTCATTTTATTATTTGAATAATTGAATATTAATTTAGTCATTTAATTGTTTTGAATTTTACTCATGCGGGCTATTTAAGTCTTATAATGAGCGTCAATGGCGTAGTGTTAAGTTCTCGATGTAAAGGTCCCAGTTACAGCCAAATGAACACATCGTGAGGATCTTTTGATGATTGATGATTTCGAAGATATGTGTAAAGTGTGCGTGATGAAACTGAAACTACCCTTTAGTTGGGTATCCGTACCTGATATCCTTGCAGTGGGTTTGGTAAGGCTGTCATGTGAGGTCTTGAAACTGTTTTTGTGTTTGCGATATGCAAAATCAAAATCTTGGACATCTCTTTTAATATAGGTGTCTTCTTGATTAGCTGAATTTATTATGTTTGTTTCTTTCAAGTCCAATTACTTAATAATAGTAAAGCATGAATCTACCATTAGTGTCCGAAAATTCTTCGTGAAGAAGAACTGGCAAAAAACTTGTCAAGTTTAATTTTTTTTTTAAATTTCACTGTCTCTTTATGTTTATAAAAATTTATTATTATTATCTAATGACTCTCTCCCCAAAAAATACGAACACTCAACTATGATACACACAAATATTTGTTCTTGGGTCATGGTTGTTGATATTTTTAGTGTGTTATTCTCGGTTCCCCCAGATCGCTGCATAATTACTAAAAAATCAGTTCTGCTCTCATTGGGTCCATACACTTGGAGTCCATACGTACATATGGCCAATACGTTTGTCTGGATATTTATTATTATTAATTTTTCTTTGAGCAAGCCTTTAAAGCGGAAGAAGTTCGGGAATCTGACAATCCTATATTATTATTAATACATATAAGAAGCCGTAGTTTATAGTTGTTCGTTGCAACCCTGACTTTCATTAGGACTTCTGTATACCAAAATAAATAATAAATACCATAATAAAATGGAATAAAATACATAGAATTGGTGTAGACAAGCATTGAAACTAAACATTTATTGTTTTATATTTTATTATTCTATTTACATTTCATTCAGATTTTTTCTATTTACATATAAAATCTGTTTAAACTCTTATAGGAATATGGATCAAATGGTAACTAATATCACGTTATTATAAATTGTTGGCAAAAACAAAAACATGTTCGATCGCTGTCTTTTGTAAGACAGTGTCGTTATCAAGGTAGGTATATCGGTGTAGATCACAGACCTTTATCAAAGTGTATGCCCAAGTTGATCCCTGCGGGTGTAGTCGTTGACTTTTAAACAGCTTTTACTTCACTCTACGTCCTTAAGTTGCCGTAGTAACTCGTGTCACGTGTTAGAAGACCACACAAAAATCTTGCTAAACGTTTTGGAATAGATTTGTAGTCCTATTATCCATTATGATATAAAAACTCGTAAATTATTAATATTTTATCAGGCAGTTACGCTTTGGCCAACATGTAAAAGCTGACACGCTTGGTTTTCATACAACTTGACGAAGTTGCGTCATCTACTTCAATATATGTCTGTGATGTAAATACATACGTAAATGTAGATAGGTAACTTTTAAAATAAATAGGAAACCAGTTCCAATTTCAAAAGCTGTACCGCAAAACGAAAACATATTGAAAATTTGAATCATTGTAACAGTTTAAGAAATTTGAGCACGAAATAAATCGACGCAGATTTGTACCTTTTTGAAAAATCATTTTCGTCTTGCTATCGTACTTTTTTTTAATTTTACGCGCAGTGAGGAACTAGTTCGGGGTCTTCGCAAGTGAGGTTCTGGTCATCGAAGACCTTGCCTTCCTCGCAGGTGATAAGGCGGGGCTGGCCCTCCACGCAGGTGATCAGGCGGTGGCAGTCTCCGGGCACGGGGAAGCGGGGGAAGGGCCAGAACTTGGCAGACTGGGTGTTGGCGGGAATCTTGCTTGGGCACTTGAAGCCGACGACAGCTGTGGGTAAGATGTGGTTTATTAATTGTTTCTCTATGTAACATGTTGGCGTCAGCAAGAAATCAACCAGTTCTTTTTTGGAATGTAAGAATTTCGTACCCAAAAATTTTGATATTTTAGATGTAGGATGAAATACACTCCCTCGTCTCTCAGACTAGAGTAGGACGTTTTAAAGATAAGACCTTTCAAAACATATTTAGAGGATACTTCTGGCCTAGGTTCTAATAATATTGTCTTTATTACTTTTTATTAGGTTACATGGAAGACCAACATTTCGTTGTATATTTATTTGACAGACAGACCAAATTTGCATTTACGACTGAAAGTGTTATCTTCATATAATGTTCAGTGAGCAAAGGTATTAAAATAATTTTGTGGTATCGTACCAGAATGCAAAATATTTGTCGTTAATTAATCAAAGTGCGTCATTATTATGCGTCTATAATAGCATGATATGTATATCTATAAATAATATATAATGAAATAGAAAGTAATTTAAAAAGAAAATATTATTTGGGTCTGTATACAGTTCATGATTTCCCGCCATCTAATAATTTATACAATAATTCATATTGTAACCGTCAATGCTTTTGCATAAATTGTCTCGTCTTACTTGTTTTCTTTTCCTATTTTCTATGAGACTATAATGAGTTTTCAACCAGAAGTTCTCGTTAATTAATTTCGATAATTTTTTTACACCTAGCAACACTTATTCCGTGTACTCAAAAAAATTGTTCTTCTCACCTTCAGGATTACAGAAAGGCTGGAGCAGATCAGGCCAGTTGCAGCCATGGGTTCTCTCGTCGTACACTAGGCCGGGGGTGCAGGGTTCCTGGTTTGGTATTCCGTAGGCGCACTTGATGTAGCTGGTGGAGCACTCGTGGCTGTCAGGGTAGATGCCGAACTGGTACTCGCAGCCGGGAGTGGATAGCGGAGTCACTGGAAGATTTTGTTTATAAATTTTTAGGATTGGTTTGGAAATTATTGTGTGTTACATTTATTATATTATCTTTTCTAATCTAATAGCATGCAAAACATAATATTAGATTAACTAGACAAATCGTAATTTATATTTATATTAGGTCTTTACCTATGAAATTGCCGTTTTTCACGAAATAAATGAAGCGTAATTTTTTTTATATATTTTTTATTTCTATTAATCAAAATAATCACCCATGCAATCAATGCATCTTTGCCAACGCATTGGTAGCTTATTGATGCCTTTCTTGAAGAAATCAGCTGGACGGGAGGCAACAAATTCTTCAAAGGCATTTTGTACTGCCTCTCCATCGAGCTTCTCCATCATTGTGTTCAGTTCTTCACAGTACACATCAGCAGTAATGCTTGTCCCGTTTGGCAAGAAGCTGTGATGAATTACACCCGCGTTAGACCACCAAACAGTGACCATCACTTTTTTAGGCGTAAGTTTTCGTTTAGGGCATTGTTTGGGTGCTGAACCAGGGTCCAACCAACTTGCTGAGCGCTTACGATTGTCAAACAGGATCCATTTCTCGTCACAAGTAACAATGCGGTTCAGAATTCCTTCATTTGTATGCCTGCTGAGCAGTGCAAGGCACGTCTCCACGCGTACTTCGCGCTGGCGGTCATTGAGTTCGTGGGGAACCCATTTGTCAAGCTTTTTTACCTTGCCAATTTGACGCAAATGGACCAATATTGTTTTGATGCTAACGTCGAAAGCTGCTGCTAATTCAGCCGTGGATTGAGTTTCATCAGCTTCCACAATTGCCTTTAATTCGTCTTTGTCGACCAAAGTTTTTGGACGACCACGGGGTTCATTTTTCAGGTCAAAATTTCCAGAACGGAAGCGGGTAAACCAATAACGGGTGGTGCGTTCGTTTGTAGTGTTCGCTCCGTAAACGTCGTTGATGTTGCGTGCCGCTTGTGCCGCTTTGCTGCCACGACGGTACTCATACTCCATAATTACTCGAATTTTTAACTTATCCATGATGACGAAAAATGTTCGAATGCGTTGAAAACAAAACACTAACTATTAAACAAATGACGATTTTAGAAAAAGAAATCCATGTTTGTCAAATAAAATTAATTAAAATTAGAATTATCAGTCAAAAAAAAAATATTTTCATTTGAAATGGCCAGTACGGCAAAACGGCAGTTTCATAAATTTTTTTAAATATAGCGTCGACGTCGTCGGAGGAGGTTTATCTTTCGTTTTCGAAACTATGAAACTAGTCTAATCTTACTTGTTTTCTGGAAATCCGTAGTGTTCGTACTGTTTTGTACATTAAAGTTATCGTTATTTTCCTGGTAACAATCTGTTTTATTTCACTCCCGCAGGACGGTTACAGGAGTCGTTGTGGTGACGGATCCTTCAAGGAGGGTCCCTCATTACATGACATGACATGACATACACTTTTACGACTTTTCAACCCATCATCGTCATGAAAATTCATATACTGTCAGGTGCAGAGAAAATGACACAGGCCTTTTTCACTTCGAAAAACAGCATCAAAATAGTACTCATTAGTTTAAAACGTATTAAATCTAGTGGGTTGAATAGTTAGGTCATGAAAGCGTAATAAACTGACATTTTGGCATTTGGCATCACAAGCTACAGCTATAGTAGCATAGAATAACTTTTCTAGCTTTCTTAGACGCTTGTTTTGTAGACTTCATGTGCAATTTATGCAAAGTTAACTGATTGTGTTTATAGATTTTATGAATGATAATAATTTAATAACAAAATATACAATTTATTACTGCGTAAACCCTGGAAGTTCCCACGTTGACATTATTATAATTTACGTATGTATTGCAATTATCTCAAATGTACTAGTTGATTAATGGAAACAAATTCGATTATGTTTTAATGACGTAACAACGAACAGACATGACTATTTTATACACTGCATATAATGAAAGTTCCGGTAATACAATCTTATCAAAATTTTTTACAGAGGGTACTTTAAATCTACTCTATTTTTCTTAAATAGCGTAATGGATACGTATTTAGCTTCTATCTAACCTGATGGAAAGACTGAGAAGATGGAAAGATGGAAGAATATCAAATATGTCATTGAAATAATATTTTTAATAAGTCTAAGCTAAACTTAATAATAGGTCTTTACCTATGAAACTGCCGTTTTGCCGTACTGGCCATTTCAAATGAAAATATTTTTTTTTTGACTGATAATTCTAATTTCAAATTAATTTTATTTGACAAACATGGAAATCTTTTTCTAAAATCGTCATTTGTTTAATAGTTAGTGTTTTGTTTTCAACGCATTCGAACATTTTTCGTCATCATGGATAATTTAAAAATTCGAGTAATTATGGAGTATGAGTACCGTCGTGGCAGCAAAGCGGCACAAGCGGCACGCAACATCAACGACGTTTACGGAGCGAACACTACAAACGAACGCACCACCCGTTATTGGTTTCCCCGCTTCCGTTCTGGAAATTTTGACCTGAAAAATGAACCCCGTGGTCGTCCGAAAACTTTGGTTGACAATGACGAATTAAAGGCATTTGTGGAAGCTGATGAAACTCAATCCACGGCTGAATTAGCAGCAGCTTTCGACGTTAGCATCAAAACAATATTGGTCCATTTGCGTCAAATTGGCAAGGTAAAAAAGCTTGACAAATGGGTACCCCACGAACTCAATGACCGCCAGCGCAAAGTACGCGTGGAGACGTGCCTTGCACTGCTCAGCAGGCATACAAATGAAGGAATTCTGAACCGCATTGTTACTTGTGACGAGAAATGGATCCTGTTTGACAATCGTAAGCGCTCAGCAAGTTGGTTAGACCCTGGTTCAGCACCCAAACAATGCCCTAAACGAAAACTTAGCCCTAGAAAAGTGATGGTCACTGTTTGGTGGTCTAACGCGGGTGTAATTCATCACAGCTTCTTGCCAAACGGGACAAGCATTACTGCAGATGTGTACTGTGAAGAACTGAACACAATGATGGAGAAGCTCGCACGTCTCCAACCAGCTTTGGTCAATCGTTCGGCTCCACTGCTCCTGCACGACATCGCGCGACCTCATACTGCACAGCAGACGGTCTCCAAGCTACAAGAGTTGGGGTTGGAAGTTCTCCGTCATCCGCCGTACTCACCAGAACTTGCGCCTACAGACTTCTACTTTTTCCAGAATTTGGATAACTTCTTGGCGGGAAAAAAATTCAATACCCGAGAGGCAGTACAAAATGCCTTTGAAGAATTTGTTGCCTCCCGTCCAGCTGATTTCTTTAAGAAAGGCATCAATAAGCTACCAATGCGTTGGCAAAGATGCATTGATTGCATGGGTGATTATTTTGATTAATAGAAATAAAAAATATATAAAAAATTACGCTTCATTTATTTCGTGAAAAACGGCAATTTCATAGGTAAAGACCTAATATAAGGCACCTGGATGCATTCATCATTAAACTAAACATAGTAAGTAAACGGAAACTTACAGTCAGCTTTTCGTTCACCACAATCGACAGCCCAGTTGTAGTTGCAGTGGTTGTGGACAGCGCCTTTACCGTCGAAGAGCAGACCATTCTCACAGGTCTCCGCCGTCAGCGTGCCGTTGGTGCACAGGAAGAACTGGTTGCAGACCTCGGGATGAGGGTAGGCCTGTAAGATAAGAAATGGTTCTTTAAAGTAAATGATTTACTAATGTCTCTATTAGCTATAAAAAAAAATACTAGCTAAAGCTTTGACGCCATTCTTACACATATCATCATTTTTCAAGGCGCTTCTTTTCAAATACATTACTTAAATAATAACGATCTGTGTTCAACACTTCACAATCATCACCAGGATTCGAACCTGGGTCCTCTGGCATATGAAGCAGAGCTAAAACAATTGTAGCCACACGAATGTCAAAAAAATTCGCTTAGCCGCTACAAAACGCTCATTTTGGATGTCTGTACTGTTATGTATTTTCTTAGGTTTTGACCAACAAGCATAGTGGCATCATGGAGGTGTCAAAGGCATAGAGTGCACGACACGGGTACGAGATTGTCACACGGTGTAACGAATATCTAAATTAAATAAACTGAATGATATACAAAAAATTGGCCCAAAATCCCGAGGCCTTGGACATAAAGATGGGATATAATTGAAGAATCCAATAAAGTATTATAGTTCAAATTTACCTGGGTCACAAACTTTACAACAATATAATTTTTTATAATTATAGGAAAGTGCGTGTGAAACATGTTTTACCTGAACTCCATAAGGTTCTGGGCATGGTGGCGCGTGTTCCAAAAGGATGCCAGCATTCACTGAAAAGATCATATAATTTGAATTAATTGTAACGAGAAATATTCAAACTCACATCCTAAATATGAAAGTCAATCCTATTCTTAATTTTCTTAATTTGTATTAACACGTTACATTATGTATTAAGCATTTCTACCATAGGTACTACAAAATCATAGGTATTCGTGTGCGTTTAATTTACATTCTCCCTCAAAACAGACCACAGCCATTAGTTTTAATTTTCTACGAGGAAGACAAAACAACCAATCCATTTCCGTGCTACTCTCAATAAAACAATAATCATGTGATTATTAAAAACGCAGGTATTATTAATAGATTCCGCCAGCAAAGTTGATACGGCCACAAGTAATTTAAGAGTCAATTAGACGTACTTTCAACGTAATAACGCATACTGCAATGCTCTGTCGTGCGTGACGTTGAGTAACCCTTGATTCGAGGTCTTCGATCGACTATTAAATCTAATTGGGCATTAAATACTTTATTATTCACACCTTTTTAACAATCAAAAGAAGTATCAAGGAGACTCGTTTCCGATTCATTGATTGGAGTTTTTGATATAATAATTAAGTACTTATAAATATTTTTAGATAAATACTGATTTGTGGGTTTCATTTTAGTAGGGCAGGAAATGTAATGTTGATCGTTTGTTATTCCTGTTTTTATTAGTAAGAAAAAAGAAATTATTGTGAAAAGAGAAATACAGTCTAAGTAATATGTTAAAATTCACAACTATTTTTAAGTTACTTTTTTTAAGTTACAAATAATAATACATTTAAACTAGTTCTTAGATAGAGTTATTTGCACATTTATTATTTTGCAACCATGAATATTTTTTCTCTTTAAACTTATGGTATAGAAGGCTATTTCAAAGTGGTTGTTGTACGTTCGTAAGTTGTTTATGGTTCAAGGTCTAGAGCAACTGTAAATTTGACCTAAGCCTCAAGACCTCGCCCAGTCGGTACTGAAACTGCTTGTACTGCTGCCCTCAGAGATGTTTAACGCTTGCTATATATTTGTTTTGCAAAATCGGTACTAAGGAGCACCTTAAGTAACCAAAAAACATCTCTAAGTGCGATCGTTGGACAGCGGTCGCCTCATGCCACGCACAGTTAAGTCCGGTGAAATTTAAAAGGCTAATAAATAAACTATCCCATACGAAAAAAAGAGCCACGCAGAGAGAAATTGGACTTTGAATTACCATTTTATTGAAGTAAGCCTTTACTTTAGTAAAACTGCGGGAAAACAAAATCGGATTTTCGGTTTGGTCTTCTTTAAACATGCCGCCATATTGATGTCACATGTTGATGGGTTACATCACGTTTAAATACATCTTGATAGGGTACTGTTGCTATTTTTTTAAAACAAAATCTTCTAATTAAATATTTGCTCAAATAAATAAGAACAAAGAACTATAATTATTAAGATTATATCAGATAATTACTCTGAGATGAGCGTTATCTTAATGTTTAACAAGACTTTGACATGCCATGCTTATTGTTATAACTAAGACTATCCGGGTTTCACATCTGAATACTTTACAACTATGCGTGTAAATAACACAATTGAAGTCGCATTTTAATCGGTTTATGAAAATAATCACTTCGTAGTAATATCGTTTAAAATCTGTTTTAAAATATTGATTAATTCTATTGTTACAATTTCGACCTTAAAACATTTATTTACATAGTGATTGGTTCTTATTTTTTCGAAATGGACAGTTTATTTAAATTTTAAATTTCACCGGACTTTGTGGCTTAGCACTGACTGCGCTTAGCTGGAACTAAAACTACTCCAACATACGATACGCCTAAGGGCACCCGAGAAGGCACGGACCTCGTTTTTTTTTGTTCCCCTCCAAGGGGAGGGCAGGAGAAACTAAAAAATGCTCTTACGCGTATGCGCGCGCGATCTAGGTTATGTGGGACTCGCTCCGAGCCTACCAGAGCTAAAGACCCCCTGAATGACTCGTGCAATTTTTTGCTTCACAGCCTTCATCTGAAGCGACGGCCAATTGGAGAAAAGGCCGCGCAAGCGGGGCGATGAAGGGGTCACCCGCTGGGATTTAGATAGCACTGAAGGTGCTCAACATTGCAAAAAGAAGTTAAATTAATTGGAATTAAAATTAGAATTAGAATTTGCAGCCAGAAGGGCTTCGAGATCGTTTGACAGCTGGGTGGCTTCGTACGCTTGCGCATTCCTAGGCCTAGCCACTTTGAACTTCGAATCAAGGACAGGGGTAGTATACGAGACTGCATCTCAAACTAAAGGATTTGGGTGGGTTCCGGAGCATTTGAAGAACGCTCCCGAGAGTGTTTTGAGGTGCTGTTGCACTTTGGTTAGTTCAAGATCTCTGTGCAGGTCCGCGTTACGCACGTACCATGGTGCGTTTGTGGCCCTGCGGCAGAAGATATTTTGAACCACCATATGGCGTGGGCAAAGATTGGCGAGGCATAAGTCATGACGGGTCTAACGCAGGTCTTAAAGAGCGTTCGTTTGTTACGAAAGGACATTTTATTATGTTTTATTTACCTAACATACTATTTAGTCGGCCTAAGTAAAGACGGGCGAGTTTCGTTACTCTATCGACGTGTGGCTTGAAAGAAAGCGTCTGGTCTAAGGTGATGCCTAAGTATTTGGTACTACGCTTCCAGGGGATGGGAAAACCTAACATTCGAACGTGGGGATCGCCGGCGATACCACGGCGTTTAAAGTCGAAGCGAATCGCAGAACTCTTGTCTGGATTCACATCGATACGTCATTTTTGAAACCATACACCGAGGGCGTTTACTGCCTTTTGCTCGCCTTTGGTGTAAAGGGCGGTGTCGTCGGCAAAGAGGGCGAGTTCGACGCCTTTCCGGGAATGTTGTTAGTGTACACGGTATACAACAGAGGGGCGAGGACTGAGCCTTGAGGGAACGGACCTCAGCTTAGGACGTCGTATATTGAAACTACCACTGGTTCGGAAGGGAATTCAATCTGTCATTGATAGTATAGCCCTGCACTTAGCCAGTATATTTAATGACTGTGTTGATAATGGTGTACTTCCTGATTTAATGAAATTGAGTAAGGTCATTCCAATATTCAAAGCAGGTAGTAAGTCTGACCCTAATAATTTTAGACCTATATCTATACTACCAAGGCTCAATAAGATTTTTGAAAAATTAATTTTAAATCAATTACTTTCGCATTTTTATGGTAATAGTTTAATGAATTTTAAGCAATTTGGTTTCACGTGGAGTCGCTCAACAATCGATGCCGGTGTTGAGCTCGCTTGCCTTATCAAATCATATATTTCTATCAAATATATATTTCTAATAGAAAACAGAAAGTTGCAATAAATGGAGAAAAATCATCAGGATTGGCAGTGATAATAGGTGTGCACCAGGGCTCAGTTTTTTGGTCCTTTTCTATTTTTAGTATATGTCAATGATCTGCCATCGGTCGTTAAGAATCAATGCGAGGTCAAATTGTTTGCTGACGATACTTCCTTTTTATTTCAAATTAAAAGACAAGAAACTGACTCTCGAGCAGTAAACAAATGCGTCTCCAACACAAAGAAGTGGTTCTCAGCTAATAATTTGCTCAAAACAAAACTAAACATGTTAAATTTACGTTGCCAAATGTCAAACAGGTGAACACAAACGTTGTAGTTAAGAGCCAGGAACTGATTCCTGTAAACTCAACTGTATTTCTGGGACCATAGATAGACCTTAGACGCCAAACTCCAGTGGGGACCGCATGTTGATGGTTTAGCGAGAAGGCTTGGCTCTGCCGCATATGCTGTTAAAAAATGAGACAAATTTCAAGTGAAACAACTGCTCGTTTAGTCTATTTCGGTTACATCCACAGCCTCATGACATATGGCATTCTGTTGTGAGGGGGTCCTGCCGGCATCAATACTTTATTTATTCTGCAGAAAAGGACTGTTCGCGCCATCTATGATCTCGGTCCAAGGGTGTCACTTAGAAGTAAATTTAAGGAAATAAATATTCTTACTTAATATTCACAATATATTTTAGAAAATTTAATGTAAGTAAAAAAGACAATACCCCTATTTAAAAGAAAAAAAGATCTGCACAATGTAAACACAAGAGGAAAAAATATGCTGGCACCGCATAATAGCAGGCTCCATAAAGACACTAACTCATTCATGGGCTTTTATCATGAGGATATCAAAGTTCCTCCTATTGACAAATTCAAAGAAACTATAAAGCAAAAGTTGTGTGCTAAAGCATATTATAAACTATCCGATTATTTGGATGATAAAAGCCCTTGGGAGAGCCCTCAATAACAGGATTTCACAAATATTTGTAACAGAACATGTGTAATGTGTCTGTTTGCTCGTTGAGTTCTTCGTCCCGATGAATATCTAAAGCGTTATTGTGACTAAAGTACGTCTTCTTATGGTACCGTCGGGTGACGGGTCGCTAACTTCCCTCTAATATGGTTGAGGAGGGCGATAGCTGGATCCCGCGTTAACTCGTGAACGGGTGCCGTTTGAGGGTGTTCCTCGTTTAAATACTTGGGGGGAGGGAGACTTGCCAAGCTAACGGATGCACATAAGAATAACCTTGTATAGACATAAAGAGACTCTGTAAATTTATTTTAAAAAATAAATACCCGTGAAGTTTCTTGCCAGTTCTTCTTCACGAAGGTTTTTACGAACTGGTGGTAGAGTCATGTTGTATTTGACATCAATAAGAACAAGTAATTGTCAATGTTGAGAAATAAATATTTCATTTTATTTCATTTCATCTACTGCCAAAGAACCAGCAAGAAAATCAGTAGGAATGCGTACGACGCGTTAGCCTGGCCCACCGGTGGATTAGGCAATTCGAATGCCGTGTTGCCCTATTTCTAACTGGAACACCGGCGTTCCTTGTTGTAATAGCGTCATTGGGATCTGTTAAGACGAACCACCGCGTCTGGGTTGCCTGTGTAGTCAGCAGACTTATTGACCAGCGGGTTGGGATGGTTGGGAGCACTGTCGAAGTGGCGTCTAGACGCCAACTTCATGAATGCGGCAATGGTGGGCAGCTCGAGATCCTTGTACAGATCTAAGTTGTGGACATAGGGTGGAGCCCCGACGCATTTGCGTAAGAACCTATTTTGAATAACGGCAATGGTGGGCAGCTCGAGATCCTTGTGCAGATCTAAGTTGCGGACATAGGGCGGGGCCCCGACGCATTTGCGTAAGAACCTATTTTGAATAACGGCAATGGTGGGCAGCTCGAGATCCTTGTGCAGATCTAAGTTGCGGACATAGGGCGAGGCCCCGACGCATTTGCGTAAGAACCTATTTTGAACAACCTGCAAGTGATTGAGGTTCGACTTGCTGACGTGAGCAAAAGCCACACTGGCATAAGTCATGATGGGGTGGATGCAAGTTTTGTAAAATGTAAGCTTATTTCTAAGCGACATTTTACTCTTCTTGCAGATTAGAGGGTGCAGCCTACACATAACGAAGGCGGCTCGGTCCCGGACGCGTTTTATGTGATCCGCGAACTTTTTTTTAATGAAAAAGGATTAGACGTTTGTCTTCTATCTCATATTATGGAAAGTGACTCCTGAATATTTCACTTTTTAGCCCATGGGATTGAAGTATAAAACAGCGTGATCTGACCTAATCTTTTGGAGGGTTTCCTAGAGGTTGTCCTATAGCAGGTTGAGAGAGAAAAGTACACTGCTACACTTTTTTGGTTTTTTGGATGGCTTCCATTCTCCATTTCCTAAACTAAGCACCTAATGCGTTGGCTGCGTATTTGAGCATTCTTGTTGACCTACGTAGATTCCTATCAGATGTCTATAGCGCGGTGTGGTTTGCGAAGAGCGCGAGGTCTACTTTCTCGGTCCTTGGCATGTCACTAGTGTATAGTGGAAAGAAAGTTGGAGAAAGCACCGAGCTTTGTGTGACCCGGCTAATACAGGACGGGGATTGGGGAGTGCACCTTCCCATCTGTAGCAAAAGGTTTGGCAATGGAGAAAGTCTTGTATGATGTGCACGAGGCTGTCTGGCACGCCTAGTTCAAATAGCTTATATAAACCGTTGTGCCAGACTTTGTCGAAGGCTATAGCCAAGTCAAAGAAAAGAGCACCCGTGCCTATCGGTTTCGACTTACGTTCCTTTGCTCCAAGATGGCTCCGTGATGCGGGGCAACTGTTGGATGCAGGAGTGACGGAACCTAAAGCCAAACTGTTCTTCCAGTAACAGGTGCTTCGAATGGATGTCTCCGAGGTGCCTCTCGAAGCCTGTTCAAAATGATCCGTTCGTATAATTTGCCTATCGGGCTAAGCAAGCTAATAGGACGGTAGCTTGTAGGTAGACTAGCCGGTTTTCTGGATTTCCTAATACCTATGACAATCGCTTTCTTCCACGCTTACGAAAAGGAGCAGTTTCTTAGTAAGTTATTGAAAATAACTACTAACCGTTGTATGAGTGCGAGTGGAAGAGCTTCGTCTTCGACTGCACCGGGGGCTTTCCACGGTTTTACATTTTTAATTATTTTCTGTACCTCTTCCACCGTTACCGGTTGGAGGGTGTCAGCCGGTGGATGGCCACATTTAGTTTCGACTGTGCTAATCACAATTTCTATGTGGAGGTCGTTAGTGCTTTCTGTACTCAGTATACATTGTTAAGCAAAGCTGTCGGCTAGGGTTTCAACTTTTTCGGAGTCATCAAAGGCGTCATGGGGGTCATCAAAGGAGTCATGGGCGGACGCCTAAGGAGCGGAGGCATTGATGACGCGGTAGAGTCCATTTTGAGAGACTTCGCCAGGCTCCCGTAAGCCAGATGCGAAGGCGAAATCTCTTTAAAAAGCGCGTCCCAGTTGTTAGACCGCAGTTTGCGTATGCGCGATTTAACATCTCGCTGTAAGGCCTTCATACGGATGCGGTTTGCTTCGGTCGGAGTACGCCTGGATACTTCAACGGCAATCATTCACCACCGGAACCTGCCTGGAGGATGCACTGATAGCTGTTAGAAGGTGGTTAGTGAAAGCACCGATCGCAGAATTGGTATCTTCGATTGACAACGAATCGGGGATGGGGTTTAGGTCGGGGCTGTCGGTTGCCTTTAGGGCTTCCGTTAGTTTGACCCAATCGATATGTGACCTCGTTTGAGGAACGGGGTCACTTAGGATACCTAGCTGCATGACTAACGGTCGATGATCCGAAGTAAGCTGGTGGATGACTTCTACTGTGTGTACCATTAACACTTTGTAGGATTGCTATATCGAAAATATCGGGGCGATGATTTGTGTTAGAAGGATAGTGAGTCGGTTCCCGAGGACCCACTACATCACAGCTTAGCGAATCTAACATGTGATGAAGGTGACGGCCGTTTGGGTTGGTAACTACGGAGTATCAACTTGAATGTTTCTTCAAATTGGCGTTGAAGTAGCCGATAGTGAGGGACTGAGGTTTTAATCTAGAAGACGCCATTTAAAAGTGTAATTTATTGAATTTTTGGACGTTGGTGATAAGCGCCTGGTGCTCGTCGCCTGGAAGTCGCCCTTTGCGGCTCGTAGTTTATGAGTCAAAGTGGTGATTTCTCCCAAGTCGAAACTTGAAGCGAATTCGCTTACAAGCGCGAAGTCTAAAAGTGGCTATCCACGGCCCCTGACCGTGGGAGGAGAAGGCATGCAAGCAGATGCTAACCTGACCTGCTTTACCTGAGAAGGCGGGAGAGTGAGGGCAGCGATGGGTTACCTCACCATGGTAGGTGGGGTCACCCATGCGTTCTTGGGAAGAGGACCGTGGGGGCCGGAAAGCGGAGGTTGCGGTTTATGGGGTGGGCTGGCTGGGCTTTGCAGCAGGACCAGAGGGTGGACACTTTTGCTTTGCCTTCTGCGCCTTTTTGGGGTTAGGCTTTGGGGCCCTGGGGCATCCTTAGTTATTGGCAGTGTGGCCAACCGTCTTTTATAAGATTCGCTAAAGATGCATTGGTTCCTTCAACAAGATGACTGTAAAACTTAGTATCTGAATAATAAGTCATTTCATTTCATGTGAAAATCGATCAATACAAGTTCTTAGAAATAATTAATGAACAAGTATAGATTTAATTAAAGACTCTTTCAATGTAAAAAAATCGCATGCAGCAGTATCCATTACAGTGGCGTGCCATGACTAATAGTAACAACTATAACTAAATAAAGTACACATTCATAATTTTTTTTAATTTTTATTGTTGTATTTTACAAAAAAAATTTATATAGTTAGTTAATTTAAAAAATGTGAACATCAAAAAAGTATATTTTATTTCGAGTCCTAAAGCTACTAAACTG
Organism: Marasmarcha lunaedactyla; assembly: GCA_923062675.1. Lineage (NCBI taxonomy): Eukaryota > Metazoa > Arthropoda > Insecta > Lepidoptera > Pterophoridae > Marasmarcha > Marasmarcha lunaedactyla. The sequence continues at coordinate 5,135,530 of OV281342.1, read as the reverse complement.
TTAGTCATCATAATTTTGAAATCAACATGTTCATAATCGTATGAAGAATCTCTTAATGACAGTCAGCCTCGATTCTGGAAAAAGCTACGGCCACTAACATGTAGAATTATAGCATTTACTAATATCATCCTTGAAACCATGAATTCTCAATTGCAAACTAATGCTATCTATTCAGATCTTTTCAAAGTATTTGACAGATTTGACCGCACCAATAATAAAAAATACGAAATAATGTAATGTCTGCTGGTGGTTCTTAAATAAATAAACATGACATTTCCCAATTAAAACAATTATCAATGCATCAGTTGAACGTGCATTGAACTGTCTTAAATACTTTCACTTACTTATCTATTATTTTCTCATCAGCTTACTTTAACACCTGTTTTACAAAACTTTAACAGAATTAAGTTAAGTAATTTAGATAACGTAACGTAAGTAAAAAAGTAACGTAGATAAGACAAACAAGTTGACCGATTGCGCGGCGGTGGCGGCGGCGCAGGCGCAGGCGGCCCAAGGCTGACCGCTCATGACTACTTTCGCTTACACTTTGTAACATATTGTTATCCACAACGCTATCATATTTAGCTTGTAAAATGACAAACTTTTCTTATTAATAAAATTTGATTAGTTCTGCTCTGGAAAACATGCTATTTTATATAATTATCAATTTGCTGGAACTTAAAACTAATAATGTTATTGCTTTTTTGTTGACAGAAATAATGGTGTCAGGGCTCAATAAAATATTGAATATGGTTACGTTTTTGTATCAGTTTATGGTATTGATGTTTTTTACAATGTTTAGTAGTAGTACAAGAGTAAGGCAAGTATAAAGGTTCAAAACCAAATTCAATTACACTTACTTTACTGTATTTTTTATATCAGACATACCGATAAGTTAAACAACTTCTTTTATTGAATGAATGAATTCTCCTTACTTAATATCATTTTGAAAGCAGATCATTTCAAAAAATAAAAAAAACTAACTCTATGCCGGGATAATTCTGAAAAATAAATCAAAATCAACTTTTGTTTCAAAGTTGAAAATATTTACTGGAATAGATCTCAATTTCACTTTTCAAAGACCAGACTCGTGCCTTCATTTCTCGTTAGGCCACAAATTACGTAACGTTGAGCATCTCGACGGAACAGGTTTTTCTTCCGTACTTGCAATACCTTCGAATGCTATACGCAGTTTTCGATAAATTCTGGATTAGAACAAGCTTTCTGGAAAGTCAATTTCGAAATAATTGCATACAGATCGAGGGATTAAAGAATATTCTGGAATAATAAAGCTTTCTAGTGGTGTATCGTTGTACAAATACTGGCTAACCCTTGAAGGATGAAACTTCAATAGTTTAAAATACTACAATCAAAAAACAACTTTGATAAGTACTCTCTAAATTGAATTTTTAATTAAAATTACCCTTTTTAAGAATATAAATAAACAGTCATTTGAATAAGTATATTAATAGCATTATAATAATAAGCATTTTCGCGCTGTCATGGATAAACAGATTGGAGCTATCAAAGCAATACTCAGTCATAACATTATAAAAAGCTTATAAAAGTTTCAAAATGAAAACCTCTTCTTACAAGACGCGGGCGTTATCTTTGAAACAAAAACTAAATTACTTTTCAGAAAAAGTAATCCCAAAACTTTCATTTGTCTTTGATTACTTATTTCATGAGATAACAATTAAAGTGAATGAACTTCTGTTATCCGCAATGAAAAACAAATCTGACAATATACCTTAATACAATAGAGATAGAGTTTAAATTATATCATTCTACGAATAGTAAAATTGCGTGCCAATTATTACGTAAAGTGTGCGGATGAGTTTCAGAAATGTTGAATTATTAAGTGTTTTTGTTTCATTTTACAGCTGTCACCTATATTTTTATATGGCTTGTTTACTTCGTTTTTAATTAATATAAATTATTGTTATGAGTGACGAAACAGTTATATTTTTTACTAGTTTGAACATAAAACATGACTGACTAATGGTTTATTATATTTTGAAAATGCGCGTCCACCATGATGTATGTAGTTTTCGTCGTGGGGGAGATTTCCTTTTGTTATGTTCTGGCATGTTGCAGTCCTACTCTTCTTTGACCGCCGTAATAATGACGTGTACGTGGCTGGGTTCCCGTTGAAGGAAGGGACCAGTCAGTGTGATTAGAGTAATCCTCGTTTGCCGGCTATGACAAAGTTAAAAGAAATATATTTGAGATAAAAAAATGAAACCGGGTGTATAGTCCACTAACAGGTATTTGACATGAAAACATGAAAATTAAAAAGTTACTACAAAAAATATGCGGCGCCATCTCTTGGTGAAGAAAAGCTACTCGGAGTATGCCTACTGAACACCATTCATTAACGGGACCTAAGCGTGAATCCAAACAGTGTACAGGCAAAAGTTGTTAGTTACTCTTAGAAATTGTTGATAGCTCGAAAACTGCGTTTTATCACCTTTCCTATCTAAAAACTTTGAACTGGTCGCTTAAGGTCTCGAGTTGGGATTCTGAAAGGCGTATGTTGTCTGCGCTGAAAGTTAACTCGCTTATCAATTCACTAGAACCCCTAGTTAGTTTTACTATTGTAAAACTCGTCTTTTTACGGTAAAATGCGCTTTGCTTGGCCCTGCCACCCCGTGCAGAACAGCTCCGTATGGACTCAAAACTAGTCGAACCGTTTCGACAATAAAACGTGAGTAACCTAGCCTAAAAAGTATATTTTATTATTAAAATAGGGTAAAAATCTTTTTTTAGAAATAACTTGTTTTTTTTTTATTATGGGTATGTACTCATAAAATAACTAATATCAAAAACGAATAACCTCCTAGAAAAAATAAATATTAATGTTTGAAGTTATCACTTTTATTACATCTATTAAACTAATAGCAGTTTATAAAATATTTATTTTTTTCACAAACAATTTCCACAATAACAACAAAGATTTACGATAAAGCGCGATAAAGTTGTATCGTTGAACTCTTTTGTAAGAACGTTCTATGCAAACACTATTGCGGTAATATTCAAAAGAATCTCTATTGTTTTCACACGAATCTGATATTGTGATATTTTGTATTATCAATAAACAGTAAGTTATTTATTTAATTAATATAGGTTCGCTAACAAAGCATACAATATTACTTTACTAATTTATAAAAATATTTTTTATTTATTTTTGCAGCCTTGGTTATAGGCAAAAATAGCATGCAAAAATTACTTATTATATGGGAGAAATAAATATTTAAATAAAAATTTATACACAATCAAATTAGAAAAAAAAATAAAACAAAACCTCAACAAAATTACAATATAAATAAAGATCATGAAATTTAAGAATAATTGAATAATGGGTGTGTCAAAAAAGAGTTATTGAATCATTAAAAATAATTATAGAAAACTGTAAAAACAATATCTTCTTTGGGGCTGATTTAAATTTATTAACATTGTTTATATATTATTTTTCTTGCTACGCTAATTCTAATTTGGGCACATCGCCGAAATTGAACTAAATGACCTCAGTTGGTGGCCTGAGCATCAAACTAGAATCATTTAAATTACATATTTTTAAAATTTTATAAGAATATTTTTTGGTGACCGATGCAATATTGATGTTCTCCAATTTTACCTAGAGATTGATCAATCCTTAATTTATGAGTTAAACAAATATTTTACGGGATAGTAAGTCCGAGATAGTATTTCAACGCAAAATAATTTTACCTAATGTCTACTAGAAAATTTTACAATTACAATCAAACTTAGAATCCTTGGTTGGTTGAGCCTCTACAAGCGAGTTTATATTTCGCTCTATTAATAACTCTAATACGATATTTTTCATTTTGTTATAAGTATTTTAATTTAATACAATGTTTTCCACCTGTGTAGCGACATAAATCTCCAAACTTAATACGATTCGACCGAAATGTTTCACTGATTTTTTATATGTCGTTCGAAATAAAACTAGTATAACAGGCCTTGAGGTTTACAAACTAATATTATCTACATGTACTGTATCTCTTTGTAGTAAGGGTTAATTTTGTGTAAATCTGATATCGATTCCGGCTCCCTTTCGAAACTGTTAGGTAATCACCTGCCGCCGGGGGAAGTCAGTATTTCTTTTTACAACAATTATTGTAGAGGCCATGTGTGTTACTAGCGAATATTCATCAATTATATTTGATACTCGTTTCAATATTGCAATATTTACTTCGATTTATTTTTATTTTTTTTATTTTAACTTAAAATATTTACTTTAAAGAACTATTTTGTATGGACTGAAAAATGATTCATATTACAGTCCATTTTTTAGTTAAGGTTGATTAAATTTATTTCAATAGAGAAGTTAAAAACTTCTTCATCATCATTGATCCACGTCACGACACATGCGTACATTCACTTATTTAAAGTTGAAAATGTTTAATAAATACGGCAAAATTGTAAAAAGAAAATGTTTTAAAACTAATATGAATTCCTTATTAAGTTATTACACCTGAGGTGTATCGACTTTTTTGCCTTTTGGTCTACCTTTAAAAAAGCAATCTTCAAAAATGTACATCGCAGACCCTGATTTAGATTGTACTTTCTAAATATTTAAAATATTTTGTATTTTTCAATTATTTTAATAATATTTGATGAATCTAAATATTTAAAATACCAGCCTAAGACTTCTATGACTTTTGAACACCGAGCTACCACTTTATTTTATTTCAAAATTGCTGATTCGGTCATCTAAAACCAGCTTTAAAAACGTATGCTATCCTACCAAAACTATTTTATTCAGCAAACTATTGAAGAAACAATTTGATTGAAAATAGCAAAATTAAATGAAGTCTAAAAACTAACTCACCATTTTTTTATTAATTTATAAAGTAAGCTTTTATTGAATACAAATCAAATGCTGACATTTTTTAAAACGTTCTTAGACTAATTTCAGCTAAATGGTCGAATAAACAGCGACTTTGTTTCAAAAGAAATAAATGTATACTATATGGTTTAAAATAAAGTCGAATTTTATTTGACAATGGAGCTGAGATACGTCTGAAATAAGTTTGAGCACAAATTAGAGATTTCAGTCTTAGGTAGTAGTATAAAGGGTTAAGTTTGAACTAATAGTTATTAACTTATGAACAACGATAAATTGGAACGATAAACAGAAATCTGTTAGATACACTTTAAATTAGACATTGCAACTGATTAAAGTGAGCCAGAGATCGACCGAACATAAAGATTACAGGTTTTCTTAAAATACTCTACTAAAATATGTCTGCCCAAAAACAAAATAAAGAAGGAATGTAAAGACTAATGACACAATGTGTATCCTGGCATTCGACTTTATAGAAATTTGATAAATCTTTAAAGCTAGCACGCAGTAATCTACGTAGATTTTACTACTTGGAACCTAAAACGATCTCCAAACTTGCACTTGCAGATCCTACGGTTCATAGCTGACCTAGTCCTGGAACAGGAGTTATAGATAGAAGAGAGACAGTAGTCACAATAGATCTTCCAGGTGGCAGTAACAAAAAGGGGCCTTTCCTAAAACCCTCAACTCTATCATAACATCTCTTGGCATAATTTTATACGTACATATGAATCGAAATCCAAAACATGATCTCGCAAAGATTTTTGAAAGGCTACTCTCGAAAATTAGTCCAATCGCAGCACATTTTTGTTAGAGTAAGTATTATAATGTACATTATTTATATGTATATTTAAGTATTTCCTGTATAATTAAAAACTTCAATATTTTAAAAGTCTCATGAGACTGGCATGTTTGACAAAAGCCTCTACACAAATCTTGAATTTAAAAAAATATATGTTTTAAAAGTCCAAGGTTGAAAGCAATACAGAAATTTTAGGACAGAAACAGAGCGTTCTTAATTTATGCAATACCTTGTTAGCATTTATTTCTTTAACAAACACTAGATTACAACAAGGGCATATCAATTACATTTATGGAGTTATTTATTTTTTTCTCATACAAAATATTAATAGTAACTTAGTGTTATGGAATCGGTAATAATGTGTTTGGTATATTCATAATGGTATGATAAATATTCACAACCAGTTATAATTGATTGACTGACGATAATTTAATTCCGATTTTTTTTGTAATGTTGCGTAAAGGAAATTAAAGTTACCTTTTCTTCTCTTAATTACGTAGTATAATACAAAAATAAATTAAGAATCAAATATTATTTAAAATTCAATAAAAAGTTCCGTACTAAGTTTAATACTACTTGAAAATTTCTTAAAAATTAAAAACTAAATAAATGAACTTACCAAAACTGATGGCAGCAAATAAAGCCAGAGCTACACTGTGCGTCATTTTGCTTGTCTGTACGTACGTACGTGTTCGCACTAACTCAGTCACGGCTGCACTGGGCCGCGTGCGACTTTGTCTACGCGATTGTCGGTGAATGGAGATCTATCTATAGTCCATTAGAATGATCGTGAGGTTGTACATGATCCATAACTCTGGCTTTTCTGATGTTTTATAATTTTTATAATGCTTGTTTTATGAGTCTAGTTATTTACTGATATGGATCCCAATTTTTTATAAATTCTGTAAATCCTGTAAGGGTCACGAAATGAACCATTTTAACCGCTGTTTCAAAAAATACTTAATAAAAGTCATGGGAATCCAAATACATATTTTGGGTTACAATAACATTTAATAATATATTATAATTATAACGCATAATTTATAAACAGACCCTACATCCAGGGTTGAACAGCTTTATCAAAAATCTTCGCCCCTAGCTAAACCTGCTCTTATTGAGCACATTCACGACTGTTCTCAAAAAAAGTTTTTACATCGCATTCAATACTGTCCCAACTAGTTCATGATTATAAAACCAATATTTGAACTATAAATACAACAGCTGCGGTATAGATTTAGTAGAGGTGTACTTGTTGTCACTTATTACGAAAACATCGTAATGCCGCCGCAACGTGAGATGTATGAAAATTAGGCCTTTGAGTAAAAAATAACTTAAAGCTGTATAAAATATATTAAGGAAACAAAGAGAGGAGGCCTAAATGCAAGAGAAAGTTACTTAGTATTTAAAAAAATATTTTTGTATTAATTTATTTATTCCTTTAATAAATTTGTATTGGAGGAGAATTCTTTGAGGAAATAACTTTGTATGCTTAATTATTGTCAGTTGATCCAAGTGAAGAGGCTTGGTATTCATTATTTAACACATACACGGACTTAAGTTTTTACCCCTTATCAGTTGATAATCTATTTTAATCTTGTGTATTACACTTTCATCAAATGTGATATGGATGACTTGAGTTTTGTATCGAAATAGAGATTCCTAATATATGTATATAAAACATACAAATTAAATGGTCAAGTAAGGAAGCCACCATCTAGATGCCTTGGATTCGAATCCTATCGTAATTATTATAATATATATTTGTATAAACATATAAATATACAACTATATATTATAATAATACGATAGGATTCGAACCCAAGGCATCTAGCATGGTCGCTTTCATTTACCCCCCCAATTTATTGTAACAAATTTACAAATAATAAAGTAAAGGCAATGTTTTCCAACTGAGTATTGTAAATACTCATCGTATTCTTCTTCTTCATCCGAAAGACGTACTCTGCTCGCTCGTGTTCAAGCTTGTATAATTAAGTTATACATTTTTTTATAAATTGAAAGCTGCCATTTTGTTATGGAAAAATAGAAACATACTGTCATATATTTTGTGTATTTATTTATTTAATTATCAAATACAAATACAAGGTATATTTAGTTTTTAATGCTTTTTTATAACCCCATAGTTCGGATGTTTCGTTCATATAATGAACTATTAGTGGAACATGATGAGCTGGATATATTCATATATAAACACATCATGTTTAGATATATAGTGAAAAATATCCTCAGCTGAACTTACCGACTTAATTTTATGTTTTATGTTTTATAGTATTTAAGGTAATTTAAGACATTGTTTATTATCTATTCTTGATTTTCAGTCTACTTATTTGCGCGATAACTTTTAATCATGCTGTGTGTACACGCTTTTGGGTTTATATCTAGTTTTAATGATAATAATCTAGTTTTTATTAGGTTTAAGATATGATAGTAACCTGTTGTGTATGCCATAATAATAAATAAACCAAATTAGGTTTTTCTAGGCATTCGTTCTCGATTACAAACATAATATGTTATATATTATTTTCTTATCCTAATGAACATAAAAACAATCATAGATCAAAACAGTGTTATAATGTTCAGATTATAGTTAACGTTCAGTAAATCTACCAGGTACCGACTGCTGAATGCTGATGTACATGACGATCCCAGTTTCAATGAGAATTAAAAATAGTGCATACAATCATTTTTGGTTCGAATCGCTACGGTATGGAATGAATTGCTTCCGTCGGTTTTTCAGTCAAATACAAGCCCGGGGTATTAAAAAAAAGTGATTAAGCTCTTCTTGGACAGGCGTTAAACACCCTCGTCTTCATCTTTACCTTCCATCAGGTGAGATAGGTCTCAAAGCAATGCAGTAGAATACGTTAATATGAGAATAACGATTTAAAAAGGCAGTTTGATTTTCAACAGGAGCATGACTCAAAGTAGTGAAAGAGAGTTCATTAGCTTTCGACAAGCACACGTTGGTTTTCGAAAACTATTTTTGATTTCCTATTTTTCGATAAAATACCTCTTCCAAGAATATTGTTAAATATACTCTGATAACATTATTTTACTTACTGTCTTTGAATCGAGCAAGTGAAGAAGATAGTTTAGGTAATTTATTGCGCTGCCTTCGAGAACAAGAAGTTCTAGCCGTTTTGTGTGATAAACACAAACGTCCTTTTCCACTACCTTCGGAATTTATGTCGAATAATAATTTCTGCGTTTATTACTAATTAGTTCTCAATAATAACAGTACAGATAAAGTACTAAATCCATTTTAATCCATACTTACTACCGCAATATCCATTTAAACAATTATTCCTTCCACCAAACTTTCAACGACCAAGATCTTTAATTTGACTATCCTTTATTTTTTCAACCAAAAAACATCAGACGAATTCATAGGCTTAGTTTGCTAATCAAGTCGACATGCCTATACCTTGCGTAACCCTGCACAATAGTAATTGTGTGTAATTGGCCTACAAGTGACCTACACTCGAGCCGTTACACTTTCCTCGGTTAAAACCTGTTCACTTCATAAAGACTTGTGATTAACAGCCGTTTAACTCGAATTAAAACTAGATTTAAAGTCATATTGCTATGTTAGCCGGAAAGGTAAGTTAGTTTTACGGTAGATCAGCTTGCGATTAAATTCTGTAGGTCGATAAGCTGCTTTATTAGATATAATTAAAGTATTTTTTGTTGAATAATCAGGGTGTTTTATTTTGGTCTAATACACTTATTGATTAGGAAAATTAATAGCCTCTTTACTCTTGAAATAAAGATTACAGATTTTTGAAGACGGAAACCCGTCACTCGGCCAGCAACAACAAATATCAAAGGTGTTTCGAACATCTTGAAGTCAGAGTTATAAAGGTTTACTACTTTAACTATGATTACTAGAACAATTAACAAGAGTAGTTTTACAGAATACCTATAGATGGCAAAGTATATTAAAAAGTTCTCAAAGTATTTACAATAAATTCAATAGTTTACGTAGTTACGTATAAGTTTACGTAGAAAATCAACTTAGTTAAATGGTCAAGTAAAAAGCGGCTTTGTTTTAAGCTACATAGTGACGAAAATTTAAGTTTAACATTTTGACATTGATGCCACATGTTACCAGAATATATAAACTACACTTGCGAGCTTTTAAATTGGAATCACTTCATCGCGGGTTGCTCAAGACAACCAAAGTTTTACCATTTGAATGCAATAAACGGTAAACGGTAAACGGTTTTTCATTGACCGAATGAGTTTCCTAATGGAATCATGTGGGATTTCTTGCCACTCTTCGATTAAAGCTCTTTTGAGTTGTTCTATCAATGCTGGGCTAGACTTCTTCCTTGTACCCTGCCTTTTAGCTCGTCCCACAAATGTTCTATAGGATTCAAGTCGGGACTGCGGGCTGGCCGGTCTATTGTAATAATCCCAACGTGTTCCATTTACGGTCTAGTGACGGCAGCGGTGTGGCAGCGAGCATTATCATGCGTTAACTTGAAATATTCGCCAATAAATCTGGCGTAGGAGAACACATGGGTTAGCAGAAGGTCGTTGATGTATCTTTTTGCGGTTAACCTCCCTCGCCGACCTTTCTATCAGGTATCAATACCAGCTCCGTTTTAGCTGCAATAGAAATGCCCACCGACATCGTACCGGATCCATCGCTGTATGCCACTGTTTCTGTTATACAAAATAGTGCAAATCGCTCTCCCGACCCTTCGTCGATGGTCGCTACCATGCAGGCACATTTTGGTTTCGTCCGAGAACAAGATTTGGCTCCATTTATCCATATCGCAATTTAAGTGGTCGCGATTTAAGTTGTCGGTGAGCTTAGGGACAATTTGGGTCCAATGGCTGGTCTTTTGGAGTAATGTTTGCTTCTTTAAGTCTTCGTCTCACTGTCCACTCGTTAACAGCCCTCCCTCGAACTTCTCTGAGCTGTTTCTGGACGTCCACGCTAAATCAATATATACTAATAGTGTCAATAAGTCAGTCATCTCGCACCGAAGTGCTTCGTTGTCGTCCTGATCCTGGTCTTCCGGCTCTCTGCACCTCTTGTACACCTTGAAGACACAAGACTGGCTCAAATGAAGTTGTCGAGCGATGGTACGCTGAATACCAGCCTTGCTAAATAAGGACAACGATTTGAGCGGCTTGGGCAAGTGTGGTTTCCATTTTCTTAGAGCTTCAGTATTTCCAGTGACGTGAAGATTACCAATTTCGTAACAGTTCGCTTTTTATAGGGTTTTAGGACTCTTGAACGATATGGTTTTTTTGTAACGAAAATTGATGTCTTTTGTTTTTACGTTTTATGACATACAATGATTTTTTTTTCTATTATATTGAAAGAGGTTGAAAGCTATCAAAATTCCCTTTCAAACGATGTAACACAAGATATAGGTTACTGCATTTAAATGGTAAAACTTTGTCTTGAGCAACCCGCGATGAAATGATTCCAATTTAAAGCTGGCAAGTGTATACATCAGATGCAAGAGTTGTTTTAGACCTAAATGGTCTAAGATAAGTCTAAGCAAGTAGCTAAGTAGTTAGAACACTCGGTCGATATTCAAGAATGCAGTAAGAATGCATTTATAATCGAGCAAAAAAATTGATCCAAACGAATAATGGACAGGCATCATTTATCTACATTTTCTGTCTCGTTTGCATCAAGAGATGAGTAAATCGTTAAAGGACTATATGCATTAAAAACATTAATTCAGTGTTGCACCTACCCGGAAGCTTTCGTGATTGCTTTAATATCTTAAATGTTTTGAGATCTTGAGAAAAGGCCCTAATATACCCTAATATACATATTATACAGTTCAGCCGAAGACACTTAACAGCAGAGTGACTTCTACCAATGCTTTTAATTTTAGCCATCGTAATGCCATCGGCAGTGCCTTCTATGTTAATTCACAACATAGTTGCCAAAGGAATCTTTCGTTTCCAATTGTTTTTCAATGAACAGACCAGATGCAGGCACTGTTAGTGTAGGATTTTACACAAGTTATAATAAATAACTCACACAATGACAAATCAAACATCACGCCACGCGTCACAACTCTGTGTGGAAGTATTTACGAAGTACGGTAAAGTCTGTGGTATGCTCATAGTTAATGTAAAGAATAATTACGAGTGTCTATCGTTAATCTGCAATTCAACAGAAAATAAAATGCTTAAAATTGTATACATATTTTGTTTTGTATTAATAGCCTACTGATTGTTATGGTTCGTGGTAAAAATGTATCTTCTGCATTTACCCCCGTTAAGCAGATATAGAGGAAATAAACATACTACGTATTTTATTTAATTAATTTATTACACTACTGAATAACTTAAGTATTATGACACTCTTTAAGCCTTCTTTGGCAGTTTGTTCTTTTCAGATGCTGGAAGGCCCTCGTAGTAATTTTCACTGGAAAAAATAAAATAATTAAAACTTCAAGCTTACACACAGAAATTTAAATTTGGCTTTAATTTCAGTACAAAAAATAGTTTTATTTTTATGTCATTACTTTTTATTTTAATGTATAAATAATGTTAGTCTTTACAACTCAGTCTATACAATTATTGAAAATAGTAAGAGTTATCATAAAGAGATTATAGAAGAGAAGTTTTAAACAAAAGTGAAGGTCTATTAGACTTTACAGTTCTAAACCACATATCGATTAAGACGTTTACTGGATTAAGGATTGATATACAGACTACTTTGAAAACCTGATATTTAATCTTAGCATTTAGGAGTGATCGATTCTTTAGCAGGAATTTATATATAGATTACTGAATCGAATATTTTAGTTGAGAGTTAGCATTGACATATTTCTTGATTTTTTTCAGTGATTTATCCTAAGAAGGATTAATACAATTAAGATGTAAAAGATTAAGATAAGATAAAAACGGATATAAAGTGTATTACTCATACTAAATTTATGTTATCTGATTTCTCATTTAACGAAAATAAATCCACATACCATCCAGGAACCTTCTCAGGTTCGTCGCACATGAAAGTTTCCTCATTGTAGACTTTTCCTAGAGGACAGCTTCCCTTCTGAGGCTGGACTCCATTGCGGCAGATGTAGAATTTCTGGCAGTCTTCGGGGTGGGGGAAGGTGGGATGGGGAAGAGATCTGCCGTTGGGGCCAGCTACTTCACCGTCCGGGCAGGAGAATCCATCGTCGAGGACATCTGTGAGAGAAGGGGTTGGAATGCGATATTACCTGTTTGTTTTAATTTTGATATTTTTATACAACTATAAAAATTTTATATAATTTATATTTTCCTTAACAGTATCTTCGAAAGTATCATAAATTACAAAGCTTAGTAAATATTCCATTAGAGGATGTATAAATTCATTTTTTATACGGGTTGCTCCAGAAGTCGAGGTTAAGGGCGATAGGCTATGGGCCATAAAAATATGGCTTGACGTTGACTTCTGAGTTATCCTATATATGTAGTAAAGCCTGTCAAGAACCTCTAAATGATAATTAAAACAATAGAATGACAACAATAGAATTCGTTGTGCTGAGGCCTGACAACATGATGAGTCGCCACCCTTGGCTAAAGCACGCCGTACATACAATATGGACATGTTGTTATTTGGTTGTATTATGTACATCAACTAAGTGCTTCTTAGATTATAGCTCTACTCGCGTGTAATGTTGTATGAATTTTTATTAACATTTTGTTTTTTGTATTTTTGTTATTATTTTATTTGATTTATTTAGTTTAGATCTAATATGGTTTATTTTTTTTCTTTTTGTTTTGTGTATAGTGTTGTATTTTTTACCAATAAATATATTATCTTTCTTTCTTTCATTCTTTCTAAATGAACCCAATAAAATATGATTTGATTTACGTTTCCGAAGGAGTGATGTGTTTGCTCAAATTTAAACTTTGTAAGAAAAATCATATTTGAATTATTAAACTACTTAATTTACCACAGAGTATGAAATATCAAACATCGAACAGTTTTTGCGGATTGCTGAGTTGCAGAAAATTTGATGACGTTGAGTTCTGACACTACGGAAACATGTATGTACGCAGTATACCCGTTCATGTTGGTTACCTTTGTAAAAACAAAATATGCGACTTGAAATACTTTCAATAGAATTAGTGTCGCTTATATAATACAATCATGATTAAACCTATAATATAAAAGACGATTTCTCCGCATGATCCAGGCGCAGATAAGCACACAAGATTCATACTGAAATAAAGGAATGAATTTGTTACTGTCTTTAACATGATTTACCTTTAGTGATGTGATCACAAGTGCGGTCGACAGAATCTTTCCAGTCACAGTTGGAGGTGTCCTCGTTGAAGTACAGGCCAGGGGGGCAGGGGTGCTCGTTAGGGAGACCCTCGGAGCAGAAGTAGAACTTGTCGCAAGCCTGGACAACAAAACATTCTTATATTTGAGGAAATATCAAAGTTATTGTTGTACCTAATTTGTGGTCCTGGTGATTTTTTATGGTAAAAGACGACATGCTTTACAAGATTAAAACATAAATAAGATATTTTACAGGTAAGTTTTAAATTATTTTATCTTGAGAGATTACAATTTGTACGAGTATTGTGGTCTACTTTCGGAAATAAACCACAATATAACATAATCATTCTTTTTTGGTCTAATAATAAAATAATATCTTTGTTATATATTTTAAACACCTCAGTGAAATGGGTGAATATCCTTTAACGTTCATGGACGAAACTTTCTGTTACGTTTATTAAGGGTTGTCCTCACGAGGGTCATTCAGTTAAATGGATTATTAAAGGGTTGTATTGGAAAAATCTAATCTTTTTAGACAAATTGACTTTAAATTAAATAAAATCATATTAACAAATACCTGTGGGTCTGGGTGCTTGAAGTAACCATTTTGGCGCGGGCAGCCCTTAGATGGTTTTGGCTCCTCTAAAAATAGTAAAACAATTTGTACATTTTTATACACTTTTTCAATGTAATAAAGTTAATTAAACTAATTCATGTTCTTTTTATTTTATTCATTTTTCGTACACGAAAGCGTGCGTCACTTTTGGACATATGAAAAAAATCTTCAAATTTGTATGTACGAATTTGTGCCACCGCTGGCTAAGCGCATGTTTTTATTGTGTATATAGTTATATTACTAATCACACAGCATAACTTACGTAGTTCCTTCCTGTCCCCACAGTCTACATTAGATGGGATGTCGCAAAGCTCCTTGTTGGGATTTTCGTCTGCGAACACTAAACCGTCGGGACATAATTTTTCCTCTGCTTGGCCTGAAAACATGAAGAATGCAAATTGATATTGGTAAGACAGCTACTTTTCATTCATTTATTTTTTTTATTGCAAAGAACCAACAGCACTTAATAAAAAATTAGAAAAAATACACAAACAACACATTTCCTAATTTTTTAATTAAACATATAAAAGTAGACTTTACAAGATTACAGATAGTACAATTTACTACTGAATTTAATACAGTGACAAAGATTATATAAATTGCAATGTAAGATTATTTAGAAGTTTTTATTGATAAGTATTCGTAAGTCAACGGTATTTGTAAGTCACTCGTAGAATCGTACCATCGGAATCAAACGAACAGGTCGACCATACATCAGTTTCTCGCAAGGAACAGAAATTAAACTTGTTAATTATTGTTATTTTTTTAACGTTAAAAGCTCGAGATTAACACTGAAAAAGGATCGTTTTATTTGCAAGACAGAGTGCGAACATTATGTTAGTTTGATGATAATAGCTTGGGGTTGGTACTCTGGAGTCGTAGTGTTAGGGTGTCCATGGACTCTTAAGTGGAATTTACGTAAATCTTCCGTTGATGATGATGAAGCCTGGAACTTATTATGTGCGACGTTTATGAATAGCGATTCTACGTGGCAATTCTACTCAGCGTAAAAAGTTGTTTAGACGTCTTAAATTCTTTTTCTTTCTTTGTTTTTCTTTTTTATCTTTAATTTGTAAATATTCATGTTTGTAAAAAAATAACCCCTGTAACGTGTATTTGAGGCTTATATTTTTTATAATCGAGTTTGGAAATTATAATGTTTTATTTGTTCAAGTCTTGTTACGTAAATGTTATTAAGACACAGTGACTTCAGACTAACATTAAGTATGTATAGGATAAATTTGAAGTTTAATAGAAAGAACATAGAATTCAAATTATTTATGCCTTCATAGTTATATAAAGTTCATTACTTGATGAAAATTTTAATTAACTTGTATTTTTATTGAACTTGGATGATTTAAATAAAACAAAATGACTTCCTACACTTCGACAGGGTTAAGTACGAGCGAAAAGTTATGAAAATAGATAAGTCTTATTATATGTATAAACGCAACTCACCTCTGCTGCATTTGTAATAAAGGTCACATTGGTAGGGATCAGGGTAGAAGCCACTTTTTTCTGGACATTTAAAATTTTGACCGGAAACTGAAAACAAAAACAAAACGATTACTTTAGGGCAATTTGCGGTAAAGTTTTACTTGTAGAGTTTACGTTCTTACGGTCTCATTTGGGGCAGTACCAAACTCTTTATATTAACTACCATAAAAACCATGGCCACGTGTAAGAACAAAGCAAAAACTTAGTAAAACCTACGGTGACTAGCGCACACTCATAATAACAATTTTATTTAATCTAAAATCTACATGACATTAAAACTTATCTCACGCTTATCTCAAGCAAATGGTTAAATGAAAAGCGATAAGTCGCTTTTACTATACATTATAGATATTCTGAAAACATGTGACACCAATCTTGTCAACAAAATCGGTGGCACTTTTTAAACTGGCAAAATTATATCACTATTTATACATATATTTAAAACAAAGTTCCTTTTATTTGACCATTTAGTTTAGATAAGTTTAAGAACTCCTTATAAATGTTGGCGTAAGTGAATTATTTATTGATTTATTAATCTGTAAATGGTGCGTCGTCAACCGCAGCAGGCTTTATATCGCATTTCCTTCATTTCTACACCTAATCTTGGTTTTACGGTGGTGAACACACTTAATGATTTCTACTGAAATGTTACAAATTTTTAAAGGTACTTTTGTATTTTTTATATTATTACACCAAAGACATTGTTAACACACCTAAATTATGCCACGTAACACCTGGGCAGGTCACCTTGCCATTCCGTAAGTTAATACATGTGTCAAGTTGCACAGAATGTCAATAGCAACCGCAGTGTACAATTATACTGATTTCAGTAAAACTCAACCTTGATTTTTTTATAGTAAGATTAGATAATAACTGGATACTTGAATAATTGAATAAACCAAAGGATTTAAGATAAGACAAATATGAACTTCGCTAGCAGTAATAAGCTATTATACTAGATTAATCTTTTAAAGATGTAGATCTTTACTATGTAATGAGATAAAGGTTTCTACTTTTTAAAAAACCTTGTTTTGAATTGATTTTAAATGATAGATCACTAATTAGAAATTTCTATTTCACATGTAACTACGGTAAAAAATAAGCGGTTTTTTTTAAACGGAATAATGAATTTTAGTAACAGTCATATACCAATAAATAATTTTACATACTAAGGGATGGTTTCATAAACCAAAACACATACCATTCACGAATTAAACTAACTTGTCTTATTTACCTTCACCTGAATCTGATACTTTAAGTTACATATTTACTCTAGTTCAAAACAATTGAACTAACCATTTAAGCTGAAAGCCAAGAACCTAAACTGTTGTGAAGCAATTAGGAATTATAACAATTACGCATAGCTAACGCGTATTGCCCAACCAGCAGTTTTACAACATTTTACACACAATTTAACTCTATTGTACTTGATAGCAAAACCTTTCGTTACATGGTGGAGTAGCTGATCTGGCCTTGTAATATATTTAAAAAAAGAAATATTAATTCAATAAAACTAGAAAGTGACAGAAAAATAGTCTTTTCTTCCAGGGACGACTCTAGTTTTGCAAAAGATATCCAGAAAGTGATATGCGCGTATTGTAATTTCTTAATTTTTAAACAAAAGTTTGTAAGTATAAGTGTTACGGCGATTAGAAATAGCTTTTAACTTTACCTTTCTGAATTTAGATTTACTTTTAATTCATATACGCATTTGAAACTTTAAAGTAGCTTTATAAAGGATATGTATGAAATAATAAAAAAATATTAAAGAAAATTTGGTGTTATCAAAACTACAAATAGAAAAGTTATGACGTTAAAAGAGGTGATTTTCGGTTATAAATAAAACACAAGATGAGTACATTTTTGTATCCAGATTTCTTAATACAAATGTCTCCTAATCTCCTAAAAAGCTGCATCGGTCTAAAATTGCTTTAAGTAAACCATGTATTTGAAAATGTATTGGAAACCTGAACTCTTCCTGTATCAGTTGGTTAACGGCTAATTTATCTAAGTCGCAGCTATTCGCTAGTGTATGAATAAGTTAATAGTTTCATAATAATATCAGGCGATCATTGAACTCTTTCAACATCTTACGTACTCCCAGGCCATTTTCTTGTAAGTTCTCTTATGAATTTGTATCTAGAATATAGTTGTGTTTTATTAGAATATGTTCTCACTCAATCACTCCGATAGGTACTACAAATGGGCAACTTTGCGTGTAACCTACCCTGTCGCGCTAAATGTAAGACGGAGTTTAAACGAAGAATTGTGTCTAAAGTGGAAAGGGCTTTAATTAAGTCCGGTGAAATATAAAAGGCCCATAGGGGAGGAATATGCCATTATCGTAAAAATCTAATTTATTGCACAGTTTGTGTCACAGTTTGTAAGTTACAGTTTAGAATGTTGTTGTGATGTTTTGTTCTTAACTCAATTTTTAATTAGTCTTATAATATTTGTCATAATCTACAAGAAAAGAGCAATTACTAGAGCAGAAGACTGTTTAAATATTAGGAAACCATCTAATATTATTTAAAAAAAATTATAATAATATAATCTAATTAAATTTTTTTTTTATTTTGATAAAAAAAATTGTAAAAATAAAAAGAAAAAAAAAATGTTTTAGTTTTATGTCGTGATCCCGACAACCAACCCTTGCAATTAGAGAATTCGAATATCGGGTTCTCGCGCGACCTGCAGACGTGAAATTTTCGGTAATAAATTTTGGAAAATACCGATATTTTGGTGTTACAACATTAATATAAATAGTGGCATGAAAATGCTATTTCTGATTAATGGATCTAAATAAGATGTCGGTTAAACTATTGAGTGCGTAACAGAATTTCGTTCATTTTCTTCAAAAGGCAGGAAAGATAAAGTTAGAATTTGACAAAGTTATTAAAAGATCTTAAAGGTCTGACCCAAGAATTCCTAGTGCAATTCGGAACATTATCTGCACTAAGAAAGATGCACATTCCGCATTTGGAATGCACAGATGGCTCCCCATTTAGTATCGAATCTTCTTGTTTCTTACAGTGAGGCTTATATCTTTGGAGACACATTCTAAGAATTACATTTATTTTTACTTAAGATAGTGACATGGTCGCAAATAAAGTAGAAAACAAAGCAAACTGGCAGTGAAAGAACGAACGACAGCGAACCAATCATTTAGGTTTTGTGGTTTTTAATTATATTTATATTACATTTAATTATATTTATATTATATTTAACACCAATTACAAGTTAGTGTATTTTTATTGTATAATGTAAATCATATTGATACAGTTCGTATAATTTCAAATATCTACAACAGTTTGAACCTACGTTTATATGGAAGACATGCGTTTAAATACTTCTAATAAATCTCGTTGTAACACGTCTAGATCGTGAGTGAAAGGAAGAATTAAATATTCAATTTGAGAGGTACTATCAGAATATATTATGCCGTGAAATCTGTTTATTTTTGGATCATGATCTTTTTGAGCTCTTAGTATTACGTAAACTGCATCGAAAACATTGAATGAGTTTGGGAAGCTAGTTTCAAATATGAATTTTTGATAAGTAACCGTCGGAATCCTCATACCAAATAGGTACCAAAACCGTTATAAACTCTCGAGTAAAATTATGTAAAGTGTACAATTATGTAATCTTTTCGAAAAGTACTTAGATTATACAAAATTTACTTATCACAACAAGTCCACATAAATAGGAAGTAACACGAAAGATGGGGAAACCTTAAAAATTATAGCAAATTATTTCACTGATACATCCAAAAATTTAATTAATTCAAATATTTATGATATATAAGTATGAAACTGTCAAGAATTTAACTTAATCATGCACTACTAAATATTGTAATTAAAAAAAAACAAAACACCTACTTAACACGCAAACATATTTTACAACATCGCGTTTTGTATAATCGGTCAAGCGTAAGGTTTCAAATAGATCACTCGCGCTTGCACATACCCATTGACCCGTAACATACACATAACAATAACTTTGGTAAGTATCTTTATCTTAATGTAAAAACTTAGATTAAAGTTAAATAGTGGAAGATATATGAAGTTCTTTCATAACGTACGCGAAAAATACTACCCCATGGCCCCGATACTACCCCAGATACATTCATTCACAAAAACTCAATTAATTATATGGCTCCCAACATAAAAGAGATAGAATGACGCTAAAATGGGCCAGCGAGCGAGACAAAATATTTGAATTCCGTGTGATTTCGTTTGTACTCGTGTCGTGTCGTATTATGTCGGTTCGGTTCGCGTAGTGGCTAAACCATTTGACAATTAAAATCAGGCGTCCGGGAACAGGATTTTTGAGGATCATTTTTAGATTTGATTGTTAGGGAAAGTCTGGAAGTTTAGGTGAAGGAACCTAAATCTGTAACACACCTTATTTAATTGTATGGGCATGTACTAAGTAAGTTACAATACGAAAGGAGGCAGATACCGTCCCATACATTTCTGGGCTATGGTGTTAATATCTTGAAATTTGTTTTTTCTGTAAGAAACATACCTTTGAAGTATTCACCTAAAATTTGAAAATATTTGTACTTCAAGAAGTTAAGATATAAGATATTTTAGTAGTGTCATATAAAGTTTCATTAGGTTGTGAGAATGGTATTTTAAATTATTTCATTGGACTTTTCAATAAATGATTACCTCAACCAATATCTTGTTCACTTTGAAATTATTGGCAAGAATAGATTACTTACTGTGGCACTCGACCAAACGCAATGCCACAGTTAACACAGCGACCCATGTCGAAATGCAAAATCGGGTATCCAAGGGAACAAAACCAATATTCCTCGTGTAAGGCGGGTTCTCGGGATCCGGTAGGCAAGCAGAAAGTATTCGAGTAAAGAAGAATCGTAGTTAGTTCGTCTAACAAGCATAATTCGTAAGAAAATAGAAAAACCATATAACAACTCAAGCGCATGGAACAAAGCCAAACAAACGACTAACAGAATGGCGGCCATTTGACGGCATGGATGAGTGAGTGACTCGTCAATCACCTACGTTTCGTTCGTTGTTTTCGCTCGTTATTGGGGGAAAACATAAGTATTGCCGACGTCAACACTAAATTCCACTCATAAAAATTACAGTGAATTTACATATTTTGAATTTATTTCCTTTCCAGAAATTAAATCGTTCATGGTATATTATATTTATAATAAGTTTAATATAACTTATTTTTTGACACGAATTTCCACCTATTAACTGTCTAGCCCACGACTACTCAGCCTCCTTTCCGGCACTAAAACTTTCGCAACTTAACAACGTGTTTGGTTTCATTCGAGCTTCAAATCCAGCTTCGTGAGTCAGCAACAAAGCCTATTACGTTTTATTTATATAATCAATAGTAATTCATTTCCTTTCAGGAACCCAGGAAAATTGGACTCTTAGTTAATTTGTTGTGAATTTCACTGTTACCATTATGTAACAAAGCTATAATTAAATACATATTGACATGAAAGCTTATTTTAAAATCTTTCTTGCGTGACCGAACCAGTATTATCTATAAAGGAGTCTAACAATAAACACAGACTTTGTATGGTCAATATTTTTAAAAGCAGGTCCAAATTATACAAGGAAACACCAAGACGAAAAATATTATTATTTATAATAAAATTCATAAAATGGATAAATTAAGAGTACAATTTCCTTGGTTTCCTAAAAGTATATTTTTTAGCGTATAATTACAATTTATTGTATAAATACAAATGAATAAGCTTTCTTGCTGTGTCGCAAAGCAGGATTCAAAGCTCGAATAAAACCAGACACGCTGTTAAGTTGCGAAAGCTCTTTACCGGAAATTCGTATTGTAATTTTCTTTAATCAGACTCATACAATGAAGATTATGTTACATATTTAGGTTTCATTCATGAGCTAAACTTTCATATTAAATATTATATTTGTGTTCCTTATAATATAATTAATTTATGTGGACGAATTTCAATGGAAAAGCATCGCTGTCTGCATTTTAATTATAACTGAGTGTAAGTGTCAATGAACTGTCAAAAATGGTCGAGGCATTCACCGTCAATATTAGGCCAAAAGTGCTGGTGACCTATAAAAGAAGCCAGCACATTAAGACATTCACCCTGCCAAGGCAAGCTTACATTTATAGGTCGACATTACTTTAGGAACTGTTAAAATCTTGCAAGTATCTTAATAACGTTTTGGAATATTCGTTTAAAAAATAAAGTATGAACATCTTTTAAATTGTACGTGTTCGTATGAACCTCATTAATTTCATATGAATATTTAGCAGATACTCGCATTGTTTAATGTAGAGTTGCTGATTTATTTTAATAATTTATGTTATCATAATATGTATACTATAATTATTACTTAAATTATATTATTTCATAATAGAATGAATTTACGTCAAAAATATAATATTATTTTCAGTTGACATAATTTTTTTAATGAAACGAGTTTTGTCACTAATCTCCAACATTCCGCAGCAAGGTTCGATTGCGAAAATCTTTTACATTTAAAACAAATATTTCAAATTGATTGTTAAGTATAATTATGTGCATTATATATAATGCTTGTCACAATGCTTAAAAATAATGAACATTTCATTTTGCTGTTTATTTTGCGCATATCAAAGAAACTCCGCTCACTATCACCATCTACTGGTACAAATTGAAAAGAAAAAGAAATAAAAAATTTATATCACTAAATAATGACAAACTTTCGCTCACCTAATCCGCAGGCAACGAAGCACAACAAAATAAAACTCTTCATTTTTTTTCTTAAAATAAATTCTCTGTATACGTGCGTTTCCTATCAAAGGCTGTTAAGTTTTGCTTCAAGAAGGCTATTGTGACTGCGCCGGCGCTGCCCAACGTACGACATTCGAACAAATACCTGCGGCGAAAGTAAGCTCGTAAAAATAATTTAAATTACTCGGCAATTAGGAATGAACTTGGGTACTCAAAATGTTTGAATATATTCTCTTGTTTTCGTAACATACCTAGGAAAGGTCGATTCTAATTATTTTATTAGACAATTGCGAAAGTCAGTGAAATCAGCTGGTGATTTGACTAATTATTCTTAGGTATTATTATAATTATTTGTTACGTAATAGTAACAATTTTTATCAAATTATTTTAGGTCTTTTTTTGATGAAATCAAGATTTTACTGATCAATCTTGGTAGTTAAATTCAAATAACTTATTTCTATGAAATTAAGTATCAAATGTGGTGTAGCCATTTAATAAGGACTATAATATACTTCTTCTATGGTGGCACACATATAGATATATACTTTTTTATGTAGTCAATTTTCTTTAATGAGTGCTCTTATTTTTTTTTTTGAATTTTTTTTTTTTTGGTTTTTATTGTGCATTTCAATAAAAAGGTAAGTCAAGAAAAGTTATATGACCAATTTACTTTTGTTATTACTATCGTTCAAAAGATATTTTTGTTTAGGTATGCACTTTAATGCATTTATTACAACCAGGATGACCGGGTCATGTGTTTTTTGGTCTCGTCCTTACTATGAAATTCTTTAAATCTATCAATTATATAAATTTAAAAAATCTTCTTGTCTTAGAAAATAATGAAATATGATTGTAAATAGGGCGTTATTCGTTATCTTTTTTAGCGAAGTGAGGACTCACATATTTATAATATAATAATTACATTTATATAACCCTGCTTGTACGCAAGTTTTTGCCTTCTGTGCAGTGTCGAGGTTTCAGACTGGATCACCTCCAAATAGATAGCCATGGTCAATTTCTCGACATGTATTTTTTTAATGAAAATTTCCGTTGAAAAATTATGTATCTCGTAAACAAGAAGTACTCATTTAAAAAAGATTTAATGCGGTGAGATCATAATGAATCAACTGTTTATGTGATGTACGGTTTGTAAATTTGTTTAATAGGGTTGCATAAAAGCGATTTTCTAATGAAGTTATGAGCTAAAGCTTAGCTTAGGTAAAGCACCCTTATCTAATTATACGTCAAAGTTGCTGTTTCTAACGTTAAGATTGTTAATTTCTGTGTACACGTACAAAAATGATTCCATTGAATAAGAAATATTTTTCTTTCATTGATAATTAGATTTAATATAGGCATTTGCTGTGTGACTTATTACCGCAGATACATGAGCTTCCAGCTAGACCTTAAAATCCACTACGAGCCAAGGTTAAAATAGGTTCATTTACAAGATTATTCAAGAATACATCCAGAGAAGATTTTTAAGGGAAGATCATCAGCTGATATTTAAGCTTATAACTCATGCACAAATTTTAATAGTGACTGAGAATACTCTTCGTCTAAAGAGTCAAATTATGCTTACATTTAGGAATGAACACATAGGTTTATTAAATTAATAATTATAAGATAAAAATATGCTATACCTAAACAAGAATCTATTGAAGGTAACTTAGCCAAAAGGCTGACCGAATTACTATGCTAGATCGCAATAGAATATCTTAAATAGGAATTATAGAAGAAAGTGTTGAGTTTTAGTACTTATGTAGGAAAAGTAGCTTAAAAGCTGGCTTGCAAGTTTTAACAAGTTAACCTTGAGAAACTAACATTCCCAGTTAAATAAAAGCTTGCATATATAACTTTTTTAACGTTGTATAATTATCTCCAAGGCAGATATTACGCAAATATAATGAAAAAGAATTTTCTCCAGCTTGTACCTGATTGGAATTAGACCTGTACCTATCCAAGTTATCATTATTTGCAGTTACTTATACACAGATCCTTTTATCTCTAACAGCGTTTCGACAGTTTTTTTTAGTTCGTGTCACCAACGAGTGCAACCTCCGTGCGTCTAGAGCTTTCATGCGTAGACTGAATAGGTATATCTTGGACAGACGTGGACAACTCTAGTCTTCATCACCAATTACCGTCAAGTTAGATCGAAAACAAACGCCTACCAAAGTACAATAAAAAAGCGGCCATTTTGGCTCTACCTCTTAGAGACATCGCATTATGCTTCAAAAAACTTACAAAAGTACGAAGAAAAAAAAACGAAGTAAAAACACAATACAACTGCCAATAATTATATAGCAAATAAATAAAGAAATAATAAATTAAATTACCATCTTTAACATTTTCCAAGTACATAATATCTCCGACATCGTAAATTGTTTACCGCAGAGGATGTCTCATAATAAACAAGACACTAAATATAGACGTAACAGCGGAAAATTTTAAGATAGGTATTTATTCGAATAAAATGACCTTTAAAAATGTTATGCACTAGGCAGGTCATTAAAGTTTGCCATATTATCTAATACTTGCTTAATATGTGTGAGTTTTTTTTTTATTTACTAGCTTTAGACAAAAGTCATAGATTTATAAATTCCGTGACTTTGTAGGAATCTTTGTTTAATTCTTTCTATAAATGTGTATTTGATCGTGGTTTCGCTCTATCCCTTTGGAAGTCTTCATTCCGATGGGATTATGGGGATATGGCATTATGTTCTCATTTTGTTTTAAATTATATTGTTGTATATGGGTATATTTATGTATTTTTATATGTATATGTATTTGTATTTGTGTATGTTGTATGTCTATACATGTTCATTACGCCCAGCAAGTATGTAGTTATGTATTTTGTAAATAGTTGCGCAACCAACCTCAAGTACGCACTAACTTTGTACGCTGGAAGAAATTTCTAATAGAAATAAGCTACACAATTCTGACTATAATTTAAGTTTCATACTCATTACAAATGTACATAAATTATTAAATAAATAAAACTAGGTTAGGTTAACAATTAATAGTTTTATTTGACATCAATACAATTTGAGATCTTTGTAATAGAGGCATATTATGAACTAAAATATAAGGCTGAAGAATTTACCCAAAAAAAAAATTATTTTGATAAAAAGTTTGATAAAAGATTTCGTCAATGTACTAATATGTTTGTTTAAATACATTTAACATAGCAATATTAATTAGAGAATGTTCCAAAAGAGAAAAACGTTATGCATCCTTTTTACGTAGTTTGCCAGTATATTACTTACTTAAGTACGACAGACGATTTAAAAAGGTTCTTATCTCTAGCTAATCAAGTTACTAATGGATACACGTCACGATTGATTGATGAAATTTAGAATTATTGCGACCATAGAGTTACAAAAGAAGAAGAGAAGGACCTAAAAGAAGTTGTGAACGAAAAAGTAAACGTTGATTAGTTTGAAGAGGTAAAAAATAAAGAGAAAGAGCGTGTGGGTATTTCTTCTCCGATACAGCTGTTAAAATAAGAAGAAGATTTACGTAAGGTCTAAATGATATGTTAAGCAATCAAAGATGTTACTTAAGGCATATTTATGGTAATATTAATAATAAATTTGTGAAAGTTTACGATATTAAATAGCGGAGGTATTTAAGTATATAAATCTATTCAATTTGATACAGATAACCCGTGACAGTACTTACCTAGCACGAACTATAAGATGGATTCGCACAACACGGTTGTGAGAAGTTAAATAAAATATATAACTACATAAAAAATTCTAAAAGTCAGAACTTTAGATAAATTGATTATAATTCATAGTATTCCGTGATTTATTGACATTTCAAAGAAACAAATTTTAATAATACATAAATGTCACATTGTTACCATGACAAGGTGGTTAATTGATGAAGAAGTTGATATTTAAAAGACGTTTTTCTTGGAGCAAACAAGTAAAATAGTTTAACATTAAATCAATATTAATTACAGGTTTACGTTTTCTGTGTTTGGATCGCGGAAAATATGTGAAGGTGGAGTGCGGCTTGTTTCGAAAGCTGCTAAGAAAAACTGTATCACACCATATAAACTTATTCGTAGATTTTGGCAGTCACTGGTTTCGAACTCAGGACCATCACATGGAGAAGCCAGTTTCTTATCCACTGTGGCACCACCTGTTTTAATTTTACCTTTACCTGGTACTACCAACTACTTTATAGTGTAATACATTAAAAATGTAATTTAAGGGCTGGCAAAACGTGTTACTTATGTTAAGCCTGGGGCGGTACCTATTACACTCGTCCTGGTTTTATTCACAATAATATTCAAAACAAAATCTTAACTTACAGGAACATCAATGAAATTTTTAATTGTTGTTTATAATCATCAATGCATCGTCAAAAATCCCACCTTCCCGAGTAATTGTATTATGAAATATCACGTATTCATGATGTATGTTATTATCAAAGACGATTCTGGCTAATAGAAAAATTCCAATTTAGATTACATATATTATTTATAGAATCCCACACAAAAACAAATTTGCAAAACCTCTAAGCGTTAGTAGCTCTGCACATCTACGTGTGATGTCTATACGATAACAATAGCCTTTACAGTGCAAAAAGACAAGCTATCACAAAATTGAGCAAGACTCATTGTTGCGTAACCGAATGCCTGACGAAAACTGGTCCGTTGGTACCAGAAACAGGACTCTGTTGCATGTTTGAGCAGTCTATAAGACCTGATATGACTAGCGAATGACTGACTTAGCACACAATGAATACTGGTTATCAATTCTTAATTTTCCAATCTGTATTGTTGGTATGACTGCAGATGTGTGCAACGGAAGCAGAGTAAATGCGGCTTCGTCTGTTGGCGTCTGGGCGGTTAGATACGTGGATGTAATGTTGAACAGATTCTTAATTTTCACGTTTCCAGCGCTCTTTTGTTTTATGTGATCGAACTTTTGTTTTATGTGAATTTATTCTTATTTATAATGTGATTTTGTTTAAGTTAAAGATGATCATGATAATGGCTATTTAATGTGATATGTGGCACTGGCTTGTCGATTGTACCAACGAACGTGTTTGTACAACTAAAGTACAATAAGGTGCCTGCTCTAACGATCAAGAAGAATATTGTGAGTAACCCTTATACTTACCGAAGGTATGTGAATAATCTGCAATCTGCAGTAGGCGAGCGTGGTTGAATATACAATGCCTGAAACCACCCGTTTAGTTGACTAAGGCCAATATTTCTGCAATAGGAAAGTTCCCACAAAGGGTGTCGTGGAATGTGGTACATATTTTAAAATTGTTACTGTGATTTACCTTTTAACTCTTTGTTACTATACAAAACAGAGCAAAAGAAAGGTACATACTCAATACTCTGGTAATTTATGTAAATAATTAGGCTAAAATCTACATTGATTGCTCAGATATGTCTCAGCTGAATGCTCAAAAAAAAACCGATTGTATACTCGTATTATACTGCGTAGTGATAAAATCTGATTTGACAAATGTTGACAAAATCGGTGTCACATGTTTCCGGAATGTGTATTCTATGTAGTATGAACAAAGTCACTTCTTATTTGACCAATTAGTCTGTGGACCCTCTATAGATTTCAGCTCTTTGATAATGAAATAAGTGTCGTTCTGCGTATCTGAAATACATGACGTCGTATGACAGTAGTCTACTTGGCTTCACATGTCACTGACAAGTGACAGCAGAAAGATTGCTTTATTTGGCTGTCAAATTGGCTATGTTTTTGCTTTGTCTAGGGTGTCATGGTAGAGCTGCAGGTAATATATTAACTAGTAACTAGTAATATAACAGGTAACTATTATATTACATACAGATAGTATGTAATGTACAATTTGTAACTAGGACAGATAATTTACGTAGATAATTTATTTACGTTAATACATAACGAATGATTAAATTACACTTAAAGGAGTGTAAACCATAGACTTCCTGACAGCGTGACCAGTTGAGATTTTTTATCAACTCAAACCCTTTGTAAGTGAACAGTGCCATCAACATATCTGATCAGTAGAAAAAATTGGATCTAAAAAACACTTATTGTAGACAGCACCGCACTTGACCGCGCCGATAACGTGGTTTGTGTGCCAACTTGTGACGACCTGTCATTCAGAACCGACTACAAAAAAAATACTATTATTATTATTACTTGTGTTTTATAGCAATCAGCTGTTGTAACTACACAATAACTATTTCTGCCAATTTCAAGTATTAGTATAATAAAACTATTAATAAAATTAAAACATTGCTTTCAAGATATGTCAAAAAGCATACAGCTAGCCAGAGTAAAACTAAGTCTTAGGGGTAAATTGACACAAGATCAATGTCATTTTTTCGACGAATGTTTGGTCGAGAAAATTTCGAGCTTATTAGTGCCTTATAAGAGACACATAACCAATAACACTAAAAGTAAATATTAAAGAGTTAGGGTCGTTTTGATAGAGATATAAGCACGAATTTCAGTAGTTATCAATATTTTCTAAGTAGGTTTTAAACTCACAGGATTCAAAACATTTTAAAATTTGAGGGAAACTTGAGCAAGCTGACTCAATGACCCCATTCTTAGGCTGCGTAAGTATCCATTGAAGCTGTGTAATTAAGGAAAATCTCATCTATAGTATTTTTACCTAAATAGAAAATGCCCCACGGCTCGACAGTTGTCGTCGAAGAGTTCTATTTATTTACAAACATGTCACACACAAGTTCTCACATACACTTCCTCCTACAATAAGCAAATCACACAAACCCCTTCGCGCTTAAAATCTATTTAGTAAATCAAAAAATTGTAAACTAGGTTATATTTTTCCATCAAAACTTCACTGATATATTTTTGTTCTTTTTGTATGTATATTTTATTTTATTTCGCACCTTAAAACTAATTAACTAATGTAAAAAACATTTTAGGGTTGAGCAATCTACTATCCTAAGCTAACAGGGCTCTGTCCTTTATTAGGGAGTAGAGGTCTCAGTAAAGCCTTATGATAATATTAGCTTTAAGATTAAAATATAAAAAACTTTTACTGATGTAAGTGTTTTTAAACATCTTTGAAATTATTTTTTTTATTATTATTATTATTTATTCATTTCATTGCATGCATTCTATATATAGCTTAAGCTGATAAAATTGATATTAGGTTTTAGATTGCCGTTTTTCACGAAATAAATGAAGCGTAATTTTTTTATATATTTTTTATTTCTATTAATCAAAATAATCACCCATGCAATCAATGCATCTTTGCCAACGCATTTGTAGCTTATTGATGCCTTTCTTGAAGAAATCAGCTGGACGGAAGGCAACAAATTCTTCAAAGGCATTTTGTACTGCCTCTCGGGTATTGAATTTACTTCCCGCCAAGAAGTTATCCAAATTCTGGAAAAAGTAGAAGTCTGTAGTCGCAAGGTCTGGTGAGTACGGCGGATGACGGAGAACTTCCAACCCCAACTCTTGTAGCTTGGAGACCGTCTGCTGTGCAGTATGAGGTCGCGCGTTGTCGTGCAGGAACAGTGGAGCCGAACGATTGACCAAAGCTGGTTGGAGACGTGCGAGCTTCTCCAGCATTGTGTTCAGTTCTTCACAGTACACATCTGCTGTAATGCTTGTCCCGTTTGGCAAGAAGCTGTGATGAATTACACCCGCGTTAGACCAACAAACAGTGACCATCACTTTTCTAGGGGTAAGTTTTCGTTTAGGGCATTGTTTGGGTGCTGAACCAGGGTTCAACCAACTTGCTGAGCGCTTACGATTGTCAAACAGGATCCATTTCTCGTCACAAGTAACAATGCGGTTCAGAATTCCTTCATTTGTATGCCTGCTGAGCAGTGCAAGGCACGTCTCCACGCGTACTTCGCGCTGGCGGTCATTGAGTTCGTGGGGTACCCATTTGTCAAGCTTTTTTACCTTGCCAATTTGACGCAAATGGACCAATATTGTTTTGATGCTAACGTCGAAAGCTGCTGCTAATTCAGCCGTGGATTGAGTTTCATCAGCTTCCACAATTGCCTTTAATTCGTAATTTTCGACCAAAGTTTTCGGACGACCACGGGGTTCATTTTTCAGGTCAAAATTTCCAGAACGGAAGCGGGTAAACCAATAACGGGTGGTGCGTTCGTTTGTAGTGTTCGCTCCGTAAACGTCGTTGATGTGGCGTGCCGCTTGTGCCGCTTTGCTGCCACGACGGTACTCATACTCCATAATTACTCGAATTTTTAACTTATCCATGATGACGAAAAATGTTCGAATGCGTTGAAAACAAAACACTAACTATTAAACAAATGACGATTTTAGAAAAAGAATTCCATGTTTGTCAAATAAAATTAATTTGAAATTAGAATTATCAGTCAAAAAAAAATATTTTCATTTGAAATGGCCAGTACGGCAAAACGGCAGTTTCATAGGTAAAGACCTATTATTATTGCCGTCAATGGTTGATTGAGTAGCGCATCGGTAGATTTTACGCTGAACACAGCTTTTGTACATATGCAGCTTAATTTTAATATTCATCCGGATTATGCAATTTTATTTTCAACTCAAAGTATTCGATGCACTTATGAATGGAAAAATCAAGGCGACCTTTCTCTTATGAAGAATCGGAGTACACCCACCGCGAGTACAATAAAGATAATAATTATAGATATTATTGTTACGTAGGACATAGACATTAAGAAAGTTTCTTTAAGATCATACAGCAGCCTTATGCACTGTAGTGTGAAATATTTAATTAACACCGAAATGGTAGAACGAACGTATACATAATCGCTATGAAAAGTTTATTTGATGAAAGAATTCTTTATGGATATGTGGAAATGTTAAATGTGAATAAGTATACACCAAAAAACTATTAATATGTGGAAATATTTCCAGTTTTTCTTTTCGTATTTGTTGTTTTTAATAATTGTTTTCTGTGCTGGAATGTCGAATTACACCAGACCAGAATCTCAATCAGGATTGTTTCCAAGCGTAAGCACGATTCAATCGTAATATTGAACAGGGTTTGATGGAGATTTTATGGCTGGATTACTAAATAACATATTTATTTATTCTTGTAAACCTGGCTAAGGTTAGGAAAAAATTTGATTGTTCTTACTAAATTTTATGGCTCCTACGTATAGTCAAAATCATCTATAAAGAATTACGGCTTTTGGACGGTAATATATAAGAATTTTGATTCACGATATTGCCGCATTGGCCTTTAGAGAACTTAACCACACGTTCCCACAGATAGAAGAGGGTGAGCAGGCCGTGGCCCACGGCCCATCCTTTCTTTTTATTTTTTTTGGTTCCCCTCCACAGGAATGGCAGGAGGATAAAAAGTGCTCTGACGCATACACTCTCTCGGGACTCGTTCCGACGCCTACCAGAACCACTACCCACTAAAAAAGCCCCCTGTCGGCTCGTGCATTTTTGCCACTCAGCCTTCATCTGAGCGACGGCCAATTGGAGAAAGAGGCCGCGCTAGCTGGGCCCAGAAGGGGTCACCCGCTGGGATTTACATAGCACTGAAGGTGCTCAAAGCACTGAAGGTGAATACATAGCACTGAAGGTGCTCAAAATGAAAAGTAAATAATTAAAAACATTATAAATTGAAAAATAAAGTTGCATTAATTCGGATTTGCGTTAGAATTATAATTTACGTTAGAATTAGAATTTGCGGCCTGAAGGGCTTCGAGATCTAAAGTTAATTGCGTGGGTTCGCCAGTGTGCGCGTTTCTCGTTCTAGCGACTTTGAGTTTCGAATCTAAGACAGGAGCAGTATATGAGACTGAATGTCAAACAAGAGGATTAGGATGGGTTTCGGCGCCTTTGCAGAACGATTCTGAGAGTGTTTTTAGGTGCTGTTGCACTGTAGGTAGTTCGAGATTTCTGTGCAGGTCCGCGGTGCGCACGTACCAAGGTGCGTTTGTGGCCCTGCGGCAGAAGAGATTTTGAACTACCTGCAGTTTGTGCAGGACGGAGGGCAAAGACTGAGGACAAGGACTGAGCCTTGAGGGACTCCAGCCTTTATGAGACGGGGCGCGGAAATCGTGCCTTCGTGTTTAAATCAAAACGTACGGTCTTTAAGAAACAACGTGATTATTCTAACTAGTCGATCCGGTAAGCCTATTTTGTAGAGTTTATAAACGAGGCTGCTGTGCCAGACTTTATCGAAAGCCTACGGCTACGTAATGGCTACGTCAAAGAAAACTGCAATCGTTTTAAAACGCCGCGGGTAGAAACCTTCGAGTATGTACTCGACGATTCGATGGACTTGCTGAGCGCAGGAGTGCTTAGCGCGAAAGCCGAACTGATGGGGAATAATGAGAGGATCGCCATCCGTTGGAAACAGATGGTTCCGCATTCGAGAGAGTATGACTCTCTCGAGATGTTTAGACATTGCCTTGAGGAGGCTGATGGGCCTGTGGTTAGCCGGGATATTCAGAGGTTTACCCGGCTTGGGAATGCCTATGACTGTCGCTTCTTTCCAAGCTTTTGGAAAGTAGCTAAGGTCGAAGCAGGCATTGAAAATGATAGCTAACCTGTTGAGGCAGGTGCTTAATTGCGTGGTTGGAAATACTATCCGCACCTGGAGCCTTTTTGGACTTTTGATGAGAAGCGAGATATCATCATTAGAGACTGTGACGGGGTCGGCGGTGATGGGGAGAGAGTCTCTATGGAGAACCTTGTCCTTCACCGCCTAGATGTGAGAGGGATTCGCGGGTTGCGTGCTGGGCGAGCATTAAGACGAATCGCTGTCAGCGAAGCATTCGGCTTTCTCTTCGTCTTCGAAGGCAATAGAGCCATCGGGACGAGTGAGAGGAGGGACGTGAGAGGCGGCGTCTACGCTTAAGGCTCGGGCCATACGCTTGGTGGGACGGGGAGACATTCGCCATGAGATCGTTCATCTGAGCGTCTCGGAGCTCCCCGAGGCAAGATCTAACTTTGCGTTGAAGCTGATTCGCAGCTGTTCTGTAGGCGAGCGTGGGATATTTCTTGGCTCGTGGATAGACCTGAGATCGAGGTTGATTTGCTTCACAATTGCAAAGTCGAGGATGTCAGAAGAGTGGTTCGGGTTGTCGGGATAGTGAGTGGAAGTGATGGGAGAGATGACGTCTAAGTCGAGTGAGTTGGTGATGTCGAGGAGAGCGATACCTCTGGTGTTGGTTTAAACGCGTACTTGGGAATCGCGAATCTCCTGGAGCGGTTAGGAGTGAGCCACGTCTTTCGAAGAAGCCATAAGTCTGGCTCGTTGTTCTGAAGGAACAGTTTGAGCTCAGGAAGATTGGTGCCAAGGATACGAACGTTAAAGGAAATTAGGGATAATCCCTTGGGTTTAATACGACTGGACGCGGGATTTGCGGGTCTAGACATTATATTTGCTTATTTACGAATTTTAAAAAAATAAAAATTAAATTTATAACGAGCTTAGTAACGAGTGATGCTCAGCTAACGCAAATAAACGCTCTTGAGAAGAGCGGGCGGCTCGCAGTTTGCGTGCGAGTATGGAAATTTCCTTAATGTCGACGTTTTGGATGACGTCGAACACAGTCTTCATGTCCTCAGCCAACGACGACTGAAGTGAAGATGACGGAGCGGGACGCGGGCCTACGGGAGCTACGGGAGCTGGGATAGGACGGGAAGGTGCAGGTGGAGCGGCCGGACGCTGCCTCCAGGACAGAGCCGGAGTAGGCGTCGGCTGAACGGGCTTTGCTTCCGGGGGACTCCGGTTGCGCAGTGGTGGGAAGTTGGCAGGAGTGAGCGGCGGCGCCAGTTTAGGCGCAGCCCTCTTAGCGGTGGAGTGCGGAGCGCGCGCGTCAACCCATGTAGTTAGCTGTGTGGCCGGACTGGCCGCAGAGCATACAGGCAGGGGGGGAAGTGGATTCGGGAGTGCGAGTGCACGCCTTAGTGATGTGAGGATCCAAGCTCTTAACGCACCTGGGGGGAGCTGAGTAGTTAGCTGCTGCGTGGCCATAGAGCTGGCAGCGGTGGCACTGACCAGGGTGACCGCGGGGGTTGGGACGCTCGACGGAGATATTCAAATGTCCGCAAATTGTGCGAGCCTCTCTGAAGATCTCCTTCGAGTTGGGAGTATTGGATAGGATAACTAATTCTAAAGGAAAACGCCTACCGCGGTTGGAGTACATCTTGGGCACTGCTTCAGCCGGGAAACCCTGGGACTTAAGGTCCTCGAGGATTTCATCGTTCGCGAGCTCGAACGGGACACCCCATAGTACTGCGCGGATCTTACACTCCTCCGGGAGGGCGAAGGTGTGATTTGCGATTTGTTTTAATGACAGTAACCTGGTGAACGCGCGAAAGTCGTCGGTGGTCGTGACCTGGATTTTAATTGAATCGCCTGCGTTGGTTGCTTTGACATAGTTGATTTTTTGCTCTTTGCAAAGATTAGATACCGCGGTCCATCGCGCTTTTTCGCGGAGAAAGACGGGTTGAGGAAGCTGAGGCTTCGGTGGGACGGGAGCGCAGTGCGTCGCTGGCTTCGATGGGACCGACGGAGACGCCGTTACTTCGAGCGACGTTAATGGCGCGGGGGCGGGTGTTGAAGACACCGGGGAGGGCTCGGGTATTAAGGATACCCAGGCTTTCTTCGAGCACTTCTTGGAGCATTTGGCGACTAGTTGAAACGCGGGCTCAGGAGAGCCGGTTAGGGTGACAGCATCTGATGACGTATCAGACGTGGGTTCGGAGTCGCTCTCGGGAGCGGTACGCTTGAGACGCGACGCGCGAGAGGATGTGACCGATTCACAGTCCATCTCGGACGGGACGGGCGACGCGGGAGAGCTGTAGACCTGAGGGGTCTGTACTTTGGAGGCCTGAGGGGCCGGGGACGCGATAGTCACCTGTAAGGCCTGCGTTAGTACGTCATCGGATATGTTGGCGCCGGACGCAACGAGCGCCTGGGCGAACGACCTAGCAAAGTTTACCAAGCTTTGCTGGTCCATTGGAGGGCTTGGTACTACAATATATAATATATAAATATATAATAATGCCTAGGTTCTCTAGCAAACCTAGCACCTAAACCTCCCTACCCGCGGTAGGGGGGCTGGGGACGACGCGAAGTGGTGCCCCTAATTTGGACAGCACTGTAGCGTCACCCTGGGAAAGGCCCAAGTGCAATGGGATCGGGTCAGCCGGTTTCTCCTTGGCCTGAAAGGCCTTGGAAGCGCACCGGGGCAACGCTATCAGGCTTAGTTGTCACCGTTAAGTATCCACCTGATCAAACGCGAGTCTACTACGGAGTGTGTTGCCAATAAATTGACAACAAAAACCGGCCGTAGACCTGACGAGGTTGGGTTGCACAGAAGTGCGGGATTGACTACGTTACGACCGGCCAAGGCCGGCCGCAGAGCGAGTCTCTGACTACGTAACAGGCGCCAAGCGTCAAGTACGCCAGAAAATC
This sequence comes from Marasmarcha lunaedactyla, assembly GCA_923062675.1. Taxonomy (NCBI): domain Eukaryota; kingdom Metazoa; phylum Arthropoda; class Insecta; order Lepidoptera; family Pterophoridae; genus Marasmarcha; species Marasmarcha lunaedactyla. The sequence goes on along the minus strand of OV281342.1, from coordinate 5,099,315 downwards.
AGCCCGATCCTTGCGAACTACCATCGAATTAAATCGACCGTAGTAAGCTCAACTCTGTTGTTGCTGCTCCCACCGAGGTGAGGTATCAATTCGAGGGGTGCACAAAGTGCGAGACTGACTACGTTACCACCGGCCGAAACCGGCCGTAGAGCGAGTCTAACTAACGTAACAAGCGCCCAGCGTCAAGTACGTAGCCAGAAAAACAGCCCGAGCCTTGCGAACTACTATCGAATTTAATCGACCGTAGTAAGTTCAGCTCACTCAGAGACCGACTTAGTTTCAGCCGATCGAAACTGGCCGCAGCGTAAGTCCTACAGAGACTTATCTCAAGTCGTTGAGGGCGAAGTGAGATTTGTACGAATCTCAGCGTACGAGTATTGCTACGAGTTGACAATCGTGACTCAACAGCTGGACACGTGTCCGAGCGGCGCCGGACGCAGAACGGATCTGAGAGTGGCGTTTGAGTATTGCTACGAGAGAAGTCTCACGAGACAACAATCGTGACCCGGCAGCCGGGAGCGACCTTCAACACGTCCGAACGGGTCCGGACGCAGATCGGGTCTGAACCTTCGTTGTCGGAAAGTCATATATATTCTAATCACTTAAGTAAAGTTGATATTGCGATGTAGTACACGCGTTGTGATTGGTCGGTTGAGTAGCGCGTCACCGCTACAGCCCATTTGGCTGTCACCGGGGATTGAACCAGGCACCTTCAGATCGAGAAACCAGCACCACTGCGCCACCGACGGTCGTCGGAACTTCTTTGAAAAAATATATGAACAGATGTACTGAAATGTTACTTCTGAATTATATCACTTAATGATCTGGTTATGAAAAAAGTAAAAACGGTGAAAGAGTTTTATTTACTAACAACAAGTAGGTTGATAGTAAATAAAACTCTTTCTGATTTATAAGACATTAGACTCTCACTGAACAGAAGCCTTCACAGAATGCTTCAGATACCAAGCAACTAAGCGCTGGAACGATATACTGCCTCGTGTCAATCAAGTAAATATCAAGTCCAGAGATTCCCTTAAAAATACATTTCAAGTCTTTTTGATCATACACCAGGGAATAGGGTAATCTACAAATTGCTTGGTAATAAAGTTTTCGTATATGACGAACGTATTGGTTAAACTTTTACATTGACTTTTAGTTTTAAGATCTGATTTTATTTATTCTCGATTTGGTTTTCTTTGCAATGTATGTGTTATTATTTCGTCATGTATCATTATGTTTATCAAGTATAGTCCTGATCAACTCAAGTGTAATCACTTGTTATAATTATATGACTGAGATAGCATGTGCTCTTGCGCAATTTTGATCACATAATCTGCTAAAATTTGTTTCGCCTGGATCTGTGAATCTCATAGTTTCAGCATATATCTCTCTTACTCCATTATCACCATTAACGAAGCTTGTGATATAAATGACCATATGTGCACAGGATGGAGTATTATATTCAAAAATAATACATTTTTTTATCAGAAAATTGGTTTCAGATTTCGTATTCTGTACGCCCGGCATCTAATAGGCAAATCTTATCAAGCCCTCCAAGGATATATATATATTATATCCGGTGCAGATACCATTTACCATCAGATGGGTCACGTGTGCTAGTTTGCCGGCTGTGAGATTAGTAAAAAAAATGCTAATGAGTATTTAAAAAAAAGTTACGTAAATAAGTATATTGGCTCAACATTAAATGATAACTGAGGCTCTTTCCGATCTCACGTGTTTATATACCTTAAATAGACTGACGATCTAGAACTTTATGTGTCAAATCAAGAGACGTACTACAAGTATTCTTTTTCGGTATCCCTGTTAGCAAGAAAAGAGATGTCACGTAACCTAAGAATTATATCTTCAATAAGTAGACCGTGAAAGTAAATGCCTTGGGATGGGGAACTAGGGATCTGGGAAACCCAGACCTAATTTCTTTTCAAAGATTTGGAGTTCTGGGGAAGACCGACTGATACCATTCAATTTGAAATTTACTTAAAGGAACGCCCAGTATAGATTGTTTATTGATGATATAGACCATATTATACTAACTTGGAATATTTAGGCGTCGTATCAAAGCTAGAAAACTGATCTAAAGGATTATATTTTTCATAAAATGTATTTAAATATAACATTAGTAATAAATTATAACCCCTCTTGTCCCATAGATAGAATTCGCACGTTCTATCAAAGTTATTTAAATCATCCTTAAAACGTTCTTTGTATATCTACGTTCAGTTTTCTTAGTTACAGAGTAAGGGGCGCTATCTACCCGAATATCTTCACGCCGGAACATTCGGGTCGGGAGTATTTGTTGAACAACAATAAAAGACTAAATCAACTACAACACATTATATGTGTTAGTCCTCCTTAGTTAGAATTATAAATATTTTTTACTTACACTCGAAGACACCTTTGTTTTAGGGTAGAGGAGGCAATCACAATAAAATAAAACATATTTTACTAAATTGTATAATTAACTTATTAAGTCTTAGGCTTACATAACTAAATAATTATATCACTAGCTTAAGATCTTGATTTAGGGGCGGCGACGGGGGCCTCTTCCGAGTCTTTGTACCAATCTTCGCTGTAAAAAGAGGAAAATCAAATTGTTAGCAATAAGAAATAATAAGATCACTTTGAAATTTAATTTAAGGTAGGTAAGGTAGGTAAGATATCCCAAGAAGTCGAACCAAACGCTTTGATAGTTCCTTTTTGGTGCGGGTCGCCAAGGTGTGGAATGAACTGCCTGCGTCTGTTTTTCCAGAAAACTATAGTCCTAGTTCTTTCAAGCGTCGAGTGAATAGGTATCCCGTGGATAGACGTGTAACACTTTCGTCCTCATCGTCACTTTCCATCAGGTGAGGTAGAAGACAAACGTCTAATCCTTTTTCAATAAAAAAAAAGGACAATACGTAAGAAACTTTACACAGTTTTGAAATATGCTGCATTAATTCAAACAATACCTAATTCTTATAGAGTTTGTAATACTCGTATAGCTAGAGTATCGATGGATCGTTAGAGAAATAAAAGTTAAGATAGCGTTCTTGTAAATTGAACAAATTTTATAGATTTAAACATATAAATATGTTTGTAAAATGGAACTAAAAGTTATTTGCCAGCGCAGTTACTAGATCAGAGTCAGATCAGAGTATGAGATCAAAGTCACATACCATCCACGCACGTTCTCGGGGGCATCGCATTTCTGGGTTTCCTCGTTGTAGACCTCTCCAACTTGACATCCAAGGTCTCTGGGTTCCACTCCGTTCAAGCAAACGTAGAACCTTTGGCAGTCATTAGGGTGGGGGAACTTAGGGTGGGCGATGGGCTGACCCTGAGCGTCTACTGGGGGAGACTTGGGGCATTCAAAACCGTCCTTGAGCTTCCCTGTGAAAAATTGGCAATAATTAGTTTTTATAAGAAGTATGTAATTTAATACGTTTTTCCGCAAGACAAAGTCAAACACCAAAAGAAATTGAGATTCTGAGATTATTTTTACATATGTTAAGCTGGTAATAAGAAGATGATTGTCTAATTTGAAGATCCAGAAGACTTAAAACAAAAGAAAACGTTTCCAACATGCACGCAAATACTCCAAACTGAGTGTCAACTTACTGTCCTGGACATTGCAGCCTTGTCTGCCGTTGGCTTCGGGCCAGACACAGGTGCCGGAGTACTCGTCGAAGTGGAGACCAGCAGTGCACTTGACTTCGGTAGGTTCTCCTTCGATGCAGTTATAGAAGATGTTGCAGACTGAGGGGTCAGGGTGAGCGAAGAAGCCATTGCGGCGGGGGCAGGGGCCGGAAGGCTTGGGAGCCTCTGCATTTAAAAAAAAATGGTTTTACGTTAAAAACGTTTATGAGATTATCTTACTCCTACTAATATTATTAATGTGAAAGGTTGTATTTTTGGTAGTCACGCAAAAACAGCTGGGCGCATTTGGATGAAACTTGGCATAGCTATAGAATATGACTTTGAATAAGATACAAGCTGTCGTTTATCCACAACATTTTAAAAACTTAAGTTAAACTTAACTAAAATAAGATAGTCTTATTTCCTAGTAGTGTACAATTGTTTTTATGTCGGCTTACAATTTATACTAAATCAGAATATACTGAAAATTGCACTAGTTCATTCTAAGAAAAATTATAACACTGCCGCACCAGGTTAAACTCTATACCAAGTTATTTTCAATCTATCTAGGCGTTGTTAAAAAGAAATCAAATTATCGGTCATTCAAGGAAAACGAGAACATTTCAAAATGTCGTGAAAAAGTTTGATATTCTTGCGTCAGTTACTTTCGGAATTCAAAAACGTGAAAAGTAGTTTATTGCCCAAGAACCTTGAGTGTTATGAGTAGTTTTATACTGAAACTTGCTCGTTGTAGGAAGCTGTGGTTTCATTCAAGGGCAGATATTGTCACCGAGACGTCTTTCTCTTTTTATCCATTCAAGGAAATAAATGTAGTACAGAAATAGTAAACCTATGAGAAATCGCTGCATATAGTAATGGAATAGTGATTATGATTTAAAGTCTCTATCAGTCTTTTTTTTTACGCTCTTCACATTCAAATGGGAATGGTGACAAATTCACTGTTTGAATTTGTTCTACGTTGTTATTTTTATCACTTTCGTACTAACTGATGTTTAAAAACTTTCGATTGGAAGAGCCTCTTAAAAACTCGTAAATCTTCACTCTCTACCTAAACAAATGAGATCAAAATCAATTTTCCTTAATGTTTATAATCTAGACGAGTACGATTACATCAAATATTAGTAACTACTTGATTCATTCACAAGTCATGAACTATGCCACAGGCACATTCAGAATACGTTATCTGCGGCGAGCAAATAAAATTCAAATAAATCCTGTTTTTTATATCGAAGCGCTCAAATGCTTTGTTTTATCGAGTAAACATTTTTTTTGTAGCCTACCAAGGAATAAAATTATTCATTGTTTCCAACTAAAATGATGTTGCTAATGGAGGGATCCCATAAACACCAACAACTTCAGAAAATTTATTGAGATTCTCTTAGTGATGGTTCCTATCTTTTGCTGTATATTTTGTACTTGGGCGAATTATCTCACCTTCATCCAAGAGGGTTAATCTTTCGAATAAAGAATTCGTCTTCCTTAATGGACCGATTAAAATATACGTATGTAGGTATCAACCTCCATACATATCTTTAACAACTACGACACAATATGGCTTTGTTAAGTAATCGTAAACATAAACTCTGTTCCAATTAAAATTTAAATAATAAAGACTTATACACACGAAGAAGATTACGTATATAATAGTAACATAATATGCCAGCACATACAGGCTCTCATTGAAGCATAGCTGTTGACCTACAAAGCCAACTGCCTGCATCGACCTAGCCGGTCAGAGGACACCGCAGGACACATTCTCTTACATGACATGTGACCTCCAACTTTTTGTTTAAAGAATTATAGTGAATGTTATAATTGTAATGATGCTTTTTAAAATGAACGTTGATTTGTTTTTTGGATATAGTAACCGAAATACCGTTTGATGATAGTTGCTAATATATTAAGAGTATTCAATTATGAGTTTAATAAAAGAAAATAAAACATATGTTTTTAAGAGAGTTATAGAAATATGATTGTTCGAGATTTTAACAATGGTATAAAGTAGCGAATGCAACGCTTATTTCAACACCAATGAGTTTTCTTTAGTCCAGCGACGTTAATATTTGTTCCATTTTTATTAAGAGATATTATACGAACTTGGATATAGTGCGTTATTTCTTTCTTTTTCCTGATGCATTAAAACAAAAATAGAGGTTATAATAACTCACGCAATTCAGTTCTGTCTCCGCAGTCAACGTTGAAGGGCTGGTCGCATTTGTTAATTTTCCTGATGGTAGGGTCGAACACCAGACCGTCTGGGCAGAACTTGGTGGTGGCGGCTCCATCTACGCACTCGTAGAACTTGTCGCATTGTCTCTCGTCCTCATACTGACCGTCCTTGGCGGGGCATTTGAATTGAGCACCTGGACCATGGAAAGTAATATTAGTAAGGTTCCTCAACAACGTACAAGGGAGAAGACAGTGTAGGCTAAGTAGGGCAAAAATTCATAATATCCTAGTGACTTTTTTCGTCGTTTCAAATTAGATCCATCGTTTTTCTTCTTCGTCTTTAAAAATTCGTTGCTTATTTTATGATAAGCGACGAAATATAAAAGAAATTTTAACAGCAAAGTCATTAAAGTTTACTATTTATATTTTCTTTTGTTTCACTTCTATGTAACCTTTTCTAAAAATAATCATTTTAAATTCGTAGACTAGCTTCCTGGTTTTGTTTTCATATATATTACCTACTTAATTTCTGACATAATTCTCAATAGTTAACTCTGCCTTTATTACAACATGGTTATGTAAGTTCATAAACACAACTTGGAAATTATTTACTTAACCGATCGAGAAAACCTGCCTCTTCACCAATGTATAGATAACTTGTAAGATAATATCTCTGGCGATGAAAATGTATGGTAATACTATTTATGAATATTTAAAAATGTTAAGAAGCATACATTTTTAAACAACAGCTGTACGTACGGTTAAATAAACATCTCTCTCCAGTTATTATCAGCGCATATGATAAAAAAAAACTAAGTCATTAGGCTTTTTACAAAACTTTATTTGTATATTTAAATAATTATAAGTAAATACTCAGATTTAAAAACATACATCTAATGTGAGATATTTATGAGTGCCATTATCTTGTAGATTATCTGATTGGCACCAGATTTGATAAGCATGGAGGTACTCTAGGGACTGGTTCTCCGTCGTAGTTTGATAACAATTGATCAGTGAAAGCCACACTAATCTGAACCAGTTCCAATAATTGAACGAGATACATCAAGTTAACACTTGCGTAACAAGCACATTGAATAATGGCCCATGAACATGTGAACATGTGCTATCAAACCAGTCGAGCAACTGATCGTTCAACATTTTCAATACCTAAATCAACTTTACCACGCGAAAGCTTAAAAGTGAACGTATTGAACTTTTTGACCTTTAGTTGAGTCAAATATCAGACAGAAGATTCACGGAAACCTATTTGGCAACTATTAACAGTTCGGGTCGACAGGATGTTAGATGCCGACATTACGAGTTGACATTTGAGATAAAATAGCGGTTTTTGCAATTTAAATTAATACCGGGTGTCAAGGACTTTGGCATAAATTAAAATTGAGATCTTTCGTTTTGTATATGTAGGTTTATTAAATGTGTAAGCCGATTTATAGTTATTATATCGCTATTATATGCAAATTGATGATTAATGACAGTGTTAGCTGAGATCGACGTGGCGACGTGGTCGTCAGGGAGGCTGACGCCCGCGCAGCCTATCGCAACCATGCTCTGACGCAATGACAAGTGAAAGCGAATGTTACAACACGCTGGTGCATCGTTCGTTAATGCATCAGAGGTCACAGAGATTTGATACAGTTGAAGATGCTAGAAGCTATCAGATAAATTCTTATCATTATGTAAGATGTAATAGACGATTTCAAAACATGAGAATTTTTAATTGTACTTAAGTGAGTATTTGATTAATCAACAAGATTATATCTTGCTAGAATTACCAGTTTCTTAACAGACATGTTAAATTATTATGCAAAATATTCTAAATTTCATGAAATAACCAATAGGTTATTGATTTTAAATTCATTTTATTGACTGCAAACACACGCCAACATCTTGTAATATAATCTTGCGAAAATATTTTATTGTTTACTGCGTTTCCCTATTTCGACAAGCGTGAATTAAATATCTCTATTCAACGTTGCATATCTCGCGAAAACTTTCCGCGTAAGTAGGTAAGTTTCTATACTTGTTCGTTTTAAGATTTTGAAATAAATTTCAATCGTTCAATGTCAATGTCTTAATTACGTAACTAAATCCTATCCGAATCTAATACTTTTGATAAATCTTTGTTTTTGGAGTACATATATGAGAGTCACATCAGTCAATTAACTTGGCAGTATTTTGGAACTAGGGAGTTATCTTGAAATCTGCTCGTCATACAAGGTTTTTCTTTACAGTTTTTTCAAAATTAGTAGGTTACATTACATTTTTATAAAATGACAGCATCTTAATGATACGACCGACGCTTGTCAGTCCACAGATGAGCCAGTAGTTCCATAGGCACCTTCTAAAAGAGGTTTTGAGCTTTTTGTAATGTTTTTCCACAGGATAGTACATTTTTCTCACATATTGATAAACTTCACTAGAAATTATATCGACTTCTGTATCAACTTGGTAGAAAATAATATTTATTTTAGACCCTGATCACTTTAAAGGGATAATCAGCAAATAATATTTATGTAATAACTCTAAAAAAGTCTATAGGACACTGAAAGGAAATATTATAAAAAATATATGTAACACGACGTGTTTCTACTTTTTATAAATTTTTGGTTTGAAAATTGGTTTGTTTTATGTGATTTATGAGAGGCAATAGTTTTTTGTTATGAACCCCTAATGGTTCATGTACTTAAATAATTTTGATATTGTTCATATGCATGATAGTTGGGAAATAATGTTTGACCTGACAAATACAAAAAAGCATTTTAATATTTAAATATAGACGTAAGAGTTCATCATGACATGAATACGAAAGAAGTCCTAACGGAAAAAATATATTAGACAATGGAATGCAGCAGTGCATTTACAATAATGGGACATACATACATGCATAAATGTATGCAAATTTGTAACTCATGAAAAGGCAATGCTTTTTAATAAGATTAGGCATACCATTTTCAACTTTTTTAAACTTTAAATATATACGTTTTTTCAATTTTAAAACGATTCTTAATTTTAAATTGATTAGGTCATTTTTAGAGAAAGTAAAGCCGTTATTACAGCTGACGGGTTTAGTAACACTCTAATTAGTGTAATGGTCGTTATATTATTTATATAATGATCAACATTTTTAAATTGTTATTGCGTGGGCCGTTCTTACATAATTTATCTGGTATATTTTGAATGAACGGGGTTATAACAAAAACTTTCTTAATGTATTGGCATAATTATACCTATTTTAGAAATTCTCAGTAATAATTTTGTTTGAAGAAATTACTCATTTTATCAAACAGTAAGTAATTACTTTTCTTTTAAATGAAACAAATGAAAACTTTTCAGAGAAATGCCAATCACCAGTATATTTTCGGAACATTGCGGATCATCCGTTGATGTCTTATCTTCGAAAACATTTGTATGGCAATAAAATAATTTTAAATTCATTTGTTTCACATATTTTACATTTATATTCGTTTGTAACATATTATTTACATGTACAGTTAAAAAATAACTAATTATTTCAAACTCGTAATAAAGTTGAAAACACTTACTTGCAAGAGCGACGAGCGCCGCCAATACAATATAAACTTTCATGTTGACCTTTGAGTATTAAAAAATATATATTTTTGATGACTAGATTTCGGTCCGACCTCTTTGCCGACCCCAAAGCGACTGACTTGCACAAGCTTGGTGCTCGCCTTTTCTTCGCTTTACGGACTGCGCGTGCGCCGCCGCTAAAAACCGGTAGGCAGACAGACGTGATTTAACAAATTCTTCTGTAATAGAAACAATACAAATTTAGTGGTCGCATAGCTGCTTAATGAGATTATATCGTTAACAAAAAGTGAAATAGGTCATTGGGTGTTGCGAAAGTTTAGGGTAACTATTGTTTTAGAATGCATCAAATTTTGGTGAATATATTAGTGCGATAGAGTTAATTTAGTTTATTACAGTTAATCAACGAAAACGTCAAAACTTGACCTTAGCAACTTGAAAATTTAATTCACAACGAAACAATTCAAATCTTGACATCATATCCAGATTTATATCATGACGGCCCAGCTAAGGGCTCCAGCCCTAATCCAGATTTGGAGACCTGCGCCCAGTCTCAGGCAGTTTATGGTCCATCACGCTAGTCTACTTGTACGGGTTGACAGACTTAAGAAACCATGTTTTTTATGCACCATTTGAGCAGTCCGCTTGATGTACTGAAGTTGTATAAATGACGTAAACTCATGCATCTAGACATCGACACTAAGATTGTATATCCAATTAGCAATTTCAATGACTGTTACCACGAATCTGAACGTTTTAAAATAATATAATAAATGTTAACTTAACTTACCGACTGTTTTCAGTTAATATAAAAATGGAAGCCTTATGATGGTAACGGAATTTAAAAACTATTTCTACGGTCAATTTTATATTAGGTCATTACATATTAATTGGCGTTTTGTAAGGGAGGATTACAAATTCAATTAAAAAAAATATAATATATTTATTTAAACAAAGTATGTACCATTGCTATCTATGCACTTTTGCCATCTCATAGGCTCTCATCTCATCTTCATTGATCCCTTTACAAAAACAACCATTCGGACGGGAATCAATAAAATCTTTGAAGGCGCTTGGACTGCCCCATCGCAGTTGAATTTTTACCCTTGCAAGAAGTTATCCAAAGTTCAAAAAAATGGCAATCTGTTGGAGCAAGGTCCGGGAAGTGCAGTGGATGTCTTAGACATTCCAATTGAAGCTCCTCTAATTTGGTAGCCGTCTGTTGTGCAGTGTGTGGTCTAGCGTTATCCTGAAGCAGCTGCGGCCTCGAACAATTGACCAGCCTCGGTTGCTTAGCAGCTAGCTAATGGTTTGCAGTTGCTGACAATAGACATCTGCCGTAATCGTCCGGCCAGATTTAAGAAAGCTGTAGTAAACGATACCGGCACTAGCCCACCAAACGCTCACCAGTAACTTTTTTGGCAGGATTTGGCTGGTTTGTCAGGGTTCAACCGTTACGATGAACATTTCCGACTGTCGTACAGGATCCACTTTTCATCACATCATTCGATTTAAAATCCTTTCATTATTGTGCCGGTTGAGTAATGTAACGCAGCAGTGGACGTGCGTTTGTCGGTTTGCTGCACTCAATTTATGAGGTATCCACCCCACGCTTTTTTCCCCTTTTCAATTTGCTTCAAGTGGATTAAAACAGTTTTGTCACTAACACCGCAGCCTACAGCTAAATCGGACGTGGTTCGCGATGGATCCGCTTCCACAATAGCCTTCAATTCTTCATTATCAACTTTGGTCTCCAGCCATCCACGGGGCTTGTTCTGCAGGTCGAAATTTCCAGAACGCAAACGTTGTAACCAAAAACGCACTGTGTTTTCTTTTGCAACACCGCCGCCATACACAGCATTAATACTTCGAGCCGTTCTGCAGCACTGGTGCCACGGTGGAACTCGTACTCGTAAATAAAGCGATATTTCATGTTTTCCATTTTGTAAACTAAGTGACGCAAAAAAACAAACCATAAGAGGTCAAAACAAATGAATTACGATTTTCGGAACACAAATGCGTGAATAATTAGCTGCATAAATTTGAAATTGGAATTCTTAACCAAAGAGGAGATAATACAGATCAAAGAGGCCAGGGCGACAAAATGCCAGTTTCATAATGTAAGGACCTAATATAAAAACATTTTTAATACATGGGATAGAAGGTATACCATTTGACGACGATAGGAAAGAAATAGATACATGACAGCTCTTTACATAATATGTAAATTTTATTTATCACAAACAGAAACAGAAAAGTGGGGACTTCAATCCCACGCCCTTTTGCCATCTGAATAATCTTTGATCTTATAGTAAGTTTATCGGCATAGTGTTTTCTTAATAGTTTTCTAAAAATGATTGAGGGACAGGAATTAATTTTTTTTTGTTCCCCTCCACGGGAAGGGCAAAAAATTCTCTGACGCATACACTGGCGCGTGCGATCCAGGTTATGTGGGACTCGTTCCGAGCCTACCAGAACCCTACCCACTAAAAAACCCCCTGTCGGCTCGTACAATTTTTTGCCAGTCAGCCTTCATCTGAGCGACGGCCTATTGGAGAAAGAGGCCGTGCTAGCGCCTAGAAGGGGTCACCCACTGGGATTTACATAGCATTGAAGGTGCTCAAAGCACTGAAGGTGAATTCATAGCACTGAAGGTACTCAAAATTGCAAAGAGAAGTTAAATTAAATTACATTAAAAAAAAAACATTAAAAGAAGTTAAGTTAATTCAGATTTACGTTAGAATTAGAATTTACGTTAGAATTAGAATTTGCGGCCAGAAGGGCTTCGAGATCGGCTGACAGTCTGGTGGAAGAGTACGCTTGCGCATTCCTAGGCCTAGCGACTTTGAACTTCGAATCTAAGACAGGAGTAGTATATGAGACTGAATCTCGAACTAAAGGATTGGGATGGGTTTCGGAGCGTTTGAAAAACGCTTCAGAGATTGTTTTGAGGGGTTGTTGTACTACCAGTGAGACGATGGCGTTTGTGGTCGAAGCGCATCGCAGAACTCATTTCAAGGTTCACATCAATGCGCCATTTCTGAAACCATACACCGAGGGCGTTTACGGCCTTTTGGAGTCTGGTGACGAGCTGCGGAACATTGCGACCTTTGGTGTAAAGTGCGGTGTTGTCGGCAAAGAAGGCGAGTTCGACGCCTTTCGGTGGGATGGGAATATCGTTGGTGTACACGGTGTACAACAGAGGGGTGAGGACTGAGCCTTGAGGGACTCCAGCCTTTATGGGACGAGGCGCAGAAAGCGTGCCTTCATGTTTAAATCGAAACGTACGGTCTTTGTGAAACGACGCGGTTAACCTGACTAGGCGATCCGGTAAGCCTATTTTGTAGAGTTTATAAACGAGACCGCTGTGCCAGACTTTATCGAAAGCCTTGGCTACGTCAAAGAAAACCGCGCCTGTTTTATAACGAAGCGGATAGAAACCGTCAAGTATGTACTCGACGCTGAGGGCAGGAGTGTTTAGCGCAAAAGCCGAACTGATGGGGAATAATGAGAGGTTCTTACTTTAATAAGAATGCTAATGGCTAAGGGAAGCGTGGGTTTACCTTGCTTAGCAACCTTTTCGTTGTCACTGATGGCTGAGTTGATAGCATCAGTGAGAGAATTGACTAATGAGTCTTTTTTATCCGGACTATCTATTTGATCGGGCAAGATCGCGAGCGGAGAGTTTGGGGCCTCTTAAGGCTGAAACTAACGTATTTTTAAAGCCTTTCCAATCGGTAAAGGTCTTAGGAGAGGTGACGTTATCGTTAGGCGGTCCTAGCACGAGGGAGACGGGGTGGTGTCAGAGCCTAGGTCATCGAGCGGTTCGATAGACCTGAGGTCGAGATTGATTCGCGGATTGTCGGAGTAGGTGTCGGCTGCACGGGCTTTGCTTCCGGGGGACCCCGGTTGCGCAGCGGCGGGAAGTTGGCAGGAGTGAGCGGCGGCGCCGGTTTAGGCGCGACCCTCTTTGAAGCGGTGCGCGGAGCGCGCGGACAACCCCTGTAGTTAGCTGTGTGGCCAGACTGGCCGCACAGCACACATGCAGGGGGGGAAGTGGAGTCGGGAGTGCGAGTGCACTCCTTCGTTATATGGGGATCTAGGCACTTAACGCATCTGGGAGGGGCTGAGCAATTGGCCGCTGCGTGGCCATACAGCTGGCAGCGGTGGCATTACCCGGGGTGCCCGCGAGGATTGGGACGCTCGACAGAGATATTCGAGAGTCCGCAGATTGTGCGAGCCTCTCTGAAGATCTCCCTCGAGTTGCGAGTATGAGATAAAATAACTAATGCTAACGGAAAACGCCTACCGCGGTTGGAGTCCATCTTGTGCACTGCTTCAGCCGGGAAACCCTGGGACTTAAGGTCCTCGAGGATTTCATCGTTTTCGAGCTCAAACGCGACGCCCCGTAATACTGCGCGGATCTTACGCTCCTCTGGGAGGGCGTAAGTATAGTACGCGATTTGTTTAAGCGAGAGTAAACGAGTAAACGCGCGGATGTCGTCGATAGTCGCGACTTGGATTGTAATAGTATTGCCTGCGTTATTCGCCTTGAGATAATTGATTTTGTGCTCTTTGCACAAGTAAGAAACCACGGTCCAGCGCGCTTTCTCGCGGAAGATGACGGGCGGAGGAAGCTGAGGCTTAGGTGGGACCGGAGCGCAGCGCGTTGCTGGCTTGGACGGAGCCGACGTATTCGCGGTAACTTGTAGTGACATTAACGGCGCGGGGGCGGGTGTTGAAGACACCGTTGCTTTCTTCGAACGCTTCTTAGAGCGTTTGGAGACTAATTGAAACGCGGGCTCAGGAGAGCCGGTTAAAGTAGCGGCGCCCGACGACGATTCGGACGCGGAGTCGGAATCGGAGTCACTCCCGGGAGCGGTACGCTTACGCCGCGACGCGCGAGATGACGTGACCGACGCGCAGTCCAAAGCGGATGGAACGGGAGACGCGGGAGGGCTGGTAAAGACCTGAGGGGTCTGGGAGTTGGTGGCCTGAGGGGCCGGGGTTGGGGCCTGAGGGGCCGGGGATGCGTTAAGCGCAGATAAGGCCTGCGTGAATACCTCGTCAGAGATAGAGACGCCCGACGTGGCTAGCGCCTGGGCGAACGCTTTCGCGAAGTTAATTACGCTTTGCGAATCCATGAGAGGGGTTGGTATGAATACTAAGGAATATATATTTAAATATGTAAAAGATGCCTAGAGTTCCCTAAAATAAACCTAGCGAACCCTAGTGGCTAACTGGGAAAATAACTTAAAACTAACCGTTGTTCGCCGAAGGCCGCTACCTAGAAACCTAAAAAAAAGGGTACGCAGGTAAAGAGTTGACCGCGTTAGGGTCAACCTTTACCGACAGAAGGGACAAATGCACACGAAAACACACAGATATGATAAAAATAAATATGAAAATAGGAGAAAAATACATTAAAATAGAGAAGAGAAATAAAATAAAAATAAAAGGACTGGTTCAGTACAAATTCTTTGTCACCGTTAAGTATCCTTTGTACTGAAACCAGACTACTTACGCTGGGCACAACACTGCACTCAGCACAACACAACTTAGCACAGCACTTTGAAGACTAAGGGGCTTAGTCACAAAGAAAAATCACACTTCGATAGCACTCAGAGGGAGTAGAAAAACCTTGAAAACCGTAGCACGGAACCAACACGCTAAACTGTGACGTCAGAAGTCTGAGCGCCACGGAATATCGGGAAGGGAGCGATCAACGGAGAACGGGGTCTTGCACGTCCGTACCGGGCGGCGATCGGAGCAAGGAGGAATTAAACTGATTTCATTATTTTATAGAAACAACGAACTGACTCCAATAAATGATTAGCAGCTTTCAGCCAGCCTGAATTTGGGAAACGCTAACTTACAGTCATTCCTAGTTCTCATAAAGTTAATAATTGTGATTTAAATCTCTTTAAACTTTAAATTAGTATGATTACGTGAGTTTTATATTGTATTAAAATTTTCTATGAGTCCAGCGGACAGTTCGTTTTCTGTAATAGCTAGATACTTGTATATTACCGTTATTGAATAGTAATAAGATACCTGGATAGACTTCGTTGAATATGTATAATAAATATTACTTTGAATAATAGGTTCTAAAACACCTTCAAGATAAAATTGTAGTAGGAATACTTATTATAAAAGACGGCTGCGCCTTTAAAGTTGTGTTAGCTGATTACAAACGAGTCTAAAGTCGAAACTCCATTATTTCCAAAGTCCCCTCTGATTCCTTATGTATACACAAGATGCCACTGCCACTTTAGCGTACTTTTAAGGCACAGGCTTGGTACGTGTTAGAGTGTTACCACACCAAACGATCGTCCGTCGATCGATTGGTGTGGTAGAAACCATCGATCGACGTCGACTGGTCTATCTGCCATGCGGACGATCGATTGGTGTGGTAATACCCTTAATAATCACTGGAGGGATATCAGCCTCTACCAACTCAGGGGTGGCGTCAGACTATTGTAGGCCATCACGCCTACTGCGACGTTGACCGGACGATGTCGACTGTTCTATTCTGCCATCGACCAATCGACGTCGATCGATTGGTGTTAGTAACCGTCGATCGACGTCGACTGTTCTATTCTGCTATCGATCGACGTAGACTGCTCGACGACGATCGAAAGAACTTGTGTATTATTCAATCCTAGGTACATAGCTTTGGGCTGTGCCCTGCCTGTCAGCCGGTCAGTCGGTGTAAGCGTTTTATTAGTACTTAAAAAAAGGCTCAAATCTCAGCTAAATGGTCAATTAAAAGCGACTGAGTCTTATATTATATAGAATACCAATTTTAGAATATAGGTTTTTAACATAAGCTATTTTGCTGACTTCTTTTATAACTTGCTTTTGTATTAAATATTTTCCTGTGCTGTCAAATTTTTTGTGTAAATATAGTTCAATATCCTTTTAATTGAGATGTCTTGTTTCTTTGGCTTTCTTGTTATAGATGAAAAACATTTCATTATTATTTAGGTGTAAATACATCAGTACTGCATAAAATGAGTTCTTTCCTTTTCACCAATCATCTAAAAATTTGTCAATGCGATTTCATTATGAGACAGTATACGTCGGACACTCAGAAAGTTTTGAGAAAAAAAATAAAAATGTTTTAGAGGTTATATTTTTGGTTAAAATAAACGACAAAACGAGATTATTTTTATTAGATAACCCCAAATTGAATGATTATATAACGGATGCGATTTCTGGAGACTTTATTTGCCAAAAAACTGATTTCGTACAGCAAAAATCAGCTAAAATAATTTATGAGGTCTTATTTTACAGAATTTCTTTATTTTTATTTTTTATTTTCATGGCCTTTTTAAACGTTTTATCGTTTATTATAATTAAAAGTTTTTATAAGAATCTACTTTCAGCAACAAAAACCTGTCCATTTCCGCAACTGAAAAATAAAAAATAATCTCCAGTTACAAGGGCATGCTCGTTTAATAAGTGGTTAAAAAGACGAAATCAAGGCGTGAGAGTTATGGGCTCTTTAATAATAGTATTACATGCCGGAAAAATAGATTTATGGAATTATCGGAAAATTTCTACTACAATGAAAATATTTCTTTACTTTCGAATTCCAGACTGCAAACGCACAATATAGGTACGCAATGCATCAACCGCGTACGTTACGCGTACGTCACGTACGCCAAGTGGTGCCCACGCGCACGTTCCTGAGCAGCCGACCAGGCACACAACCCTGTTCGTGCTTCAGATCCAGCACTGAGGACCTCAACAAGCTCATCCTTCTCGCTAAAACGTTAATAGAAAAGAACTCCGAGCAATGAACCAAATCAACGTGGAAGTCATCATTAAGAGACTTATTGTAGCCTTAATTTCCGAAGAAAGATCCGGCGTGATTTTCCAAAATTTATCTCTCTAGCTTTATAATGATTTTTACAAAAATTGCTTAATTAACAAACGTCAGTGTGTGAAAGTGATCTTCAATTGTCTGTTGTGTTATGAGTTTCCGCAATGCACTGCATCGCCACATACGAGTGTTCGTCGCAGGCGGATGGCTAAATAAGACATCCAACTAAACAGAGAGCTGTTTGAAACTATTGTAAAAAATTTAAGATTAATAATAATAAAGCTTAAAACATGAACGGCTAACTTTTTAGTTAAATTTATAATTGAACCGTCCGCCTCTTTAAGTAGAAACAGCCTTTTACTTTCTTTCATCAAAATCAACTTTTTATGTTTTATTACTCCACGTGAACTTATTTTAAAAAGCTTGACGGCCCAATGGCGTAGTGGTAAATAGCCTTGCCTCATGCGCCGGAGGTTCCAGGTTCGAGTCCTGGTCGGGGCATTAATTTGTGTGATGAACAACTGCATTGTATTTTTAAATTGTTCTATGCAAGAAAAGCAAGGAAAGTCGCTGACGGTACCTTTCGTATGGTAAAGCAAACCTAACACGTAGGTACATTTGCCTATTTTTGGTATCGTACACAAGAGTCCGTTCATCGAATATGTATATTGAATTCACAAAATGCCTTCTGAACAAAGAAATCTAACTGTTATTTTTAAAAACCAAACCCTTGTATGTATCCTGCATAAAAAGTTACCAAGTATGTACTTGCCTAATTCAAGTGAATACTGTTTACTTACGCTAAGCACGAAGCGGCCTATAAAGAGGCCTTGAATTTAACTGCGTAGTTTGTGTATCAATATCAAATTAGTAGCTAAATTAATTTTTTTTCAAGTATTTAAAATACCTGCGTATACTTGAAGTAAGGTATTTTGTAGATTCGAAAAAGAGAACTTAGTATTAATGTTTTTTGAGAGTGATGTAGGGTTGTTACCTCACGAATCGATCGATGGTAGAATGGAACAGTCGAACGTCGATTGACAGTTTCTACCAGACCAATCGATCGATGACATTGATGTGTGGTAACACCCTTAGCACGTGACGGAGTCTGGAGCTTATTGCAGGAAAACAAGACCAAATCATACTTAGTTAGGTACATACCTAATAGAAAAACACATTTCGATCTGACTCAATAAATAAAATGAAATGAAATGAAATGAAATGAAATGAAATATTTTATTTGAAATGAAATATTTTATTTATTCAGTACATACACAAATAATACACAATCAACTGATACATGGTACAGATAACAATTTTTACAGTATTTACAGATGGCATTAATTCAGCAGTACGCTGGACTCCACACTTGGGTTCCCTGTGTTGTGGAGACCAGTGTCTTCCCATTAAGGTTCTTTTTCCTGTTTATAACATTGAGTGCGTAGCGTATTTAACTGTGTTTGTATGTGTGTATGTGTTTGGGTGTGCATGTGTGTATGTGTTTGGGTGTGAATGTGTGAATGTGAGAGAGATTATGATGGTTTGTGTGTTCTCGTGTGATGTACTGTGTTCCCTACCGTAAGTTATAAAGTTTAAGTTATAAATTGGAAAATAAGTGTGTCTGTCTGTCTGGTTTAAATATTCATTTTAAGTAAGTCCTCAGTCTCATTGTAATTTTTATCTTGCAACCATTTCTGAACAATTTTTCTACATTTTACTCTAGATTCATTTATGATGTCATGATTTATTTTGTACACTTGTTCGTAAAGATAAGGTCCCATGTAACAGCTAGATCTTCTTGCATAACAAGTTTTAAAAGCGGGATAATCCAATCTTAGTGACCTGTGTGAAATACGAGCCTTTTGTTTAGCATGTTTGTGAAAGTAGAGGATTGCTGCAGATATATATAGTTGGCGAACCGTGAGAAGCTGGCATTCGGAGTAGAGCTTATGGGTCGGGTATCTTCTCGGTCGGCGGTAAGCTACTTTAAGAATCGCTCGCTGCGTTTTTTCTAGTTTGAGTAGGTGTTTCTTAAATGTTGGGCCCCATACTATCAAGCAGTAGTTTATAACCGATTGGCACAAACAGAGATAAACGGTTTTAATAAGGTCTAGGTCAGCAACGTTTCTTAATTTTCTAAAAATGTGGATAAGTTTTTTAAGCCGTTTTGAAACCGCGTCTACCTGTGCTGACCATGAGAAGTTTTGGTCAATAATTACCCCTAAGTACTTAGTACTCCCTACCTTCTCGAGTTGTTGGCATTGGCAATCAGACAAATCTTTATTTTGGCAACAGTGGAGTCTAAGCTTAGGGTTTCTGTGGGGGGTGATCTATTTGTGCTCGTAAAGGAAATAAATTTAGTTTTACTGGCATTTGCATTAAGTAGGTTTCTTTGAAGCCACCTACTGACAGCATTTAGTCCCTCCTGAGCTACATCAACCACCCGGGTCCATGAGCTACCATGAAATATAATTGCCGTGTCATCTGCGAAGGTAAATATTCTTGCGTTGCCTATTTTCATGGAGCACAGGTCGTTAATGTATATCAGGAAACGTGTTGGGCCTAAAACACTTCCTTGTGGCACGCCAAATTTAATATCTGCGTACTCGCTATAATTATCTCCGATAGATACTCTCTGCTTCCGATCAGAAAGATACGATTGAAACCAGTCTAGAGTAATACCCCTTATGCCAAGCATTTCCAGCTTTTTTAGAAGTATAGGTCGCGATACAGTATCGAACGCTTTGGCAAGATCCAAGAAGACGCCGATACACTTATGTTTTTTATTAGTTTTATGGATAGTAAAGTTAACAAGATCATTAACGGCGTCCTCTGTGGATTTCTTCGATCTGAAGCCATATTGGTTTTCAGCCAGCAGACCTTTAGATTCAAGATATTTTAGTATCCTAACATTTACCACTTTCTCAATTATTTTTGAGAGTGTGCTAAGTAAAGAGATTGGCCTGTAGTTGACAGGGTCTTCATGCTGCCCCGCTTTGAAAATTGGAATTACATTAGCTATTTTTAATTTAGAGGGAACAGTACCAGTAGACATACTCAAGTTACATATGTAGGCTATGGGGCTTGATATAGCGTATTTAATGTTTTTTAAAATATCGTTGCTTATTAGGTCATGTCCCGTAGCTGAGCTTGATTTGAGTGAACCTATCAGCTTTACAATTTCCATTTCATCTGTTGGACGAAGAAAGAATGAGTTTGAGGTGGCTTTAGATTGACAAAAACTATATTGGTTTGCTAAGTTACTTTCAGTTTGGCTGGTCTTTTCAAGAATGGAGTTAGCAAGTTTTTCACCTAATGAGCTAAAATAATTGTTTACTATATTAATGGATTCTTGGGGATGTGTCTTAATGTTAAGTAATTTATCATTTGAGTTGTTGGTGCAAGCAATGTTACATATATTTTTCACCGATGTCCATGTTTTTTTAATATCATTTTTACAACCAATTAATTTCTTTTTATAATAATTATTTTTTACTGTTTTCAGGATGTTACCGCAATAATTTCTATATAATTTGTACTCTTTTTGTATACTTAAGTCTTGAGGATTTTTTTTTGCTTTAATATGTAAAGTATTTCTGCGTCTAATGCATTTTAATAGTCCTGGAGTTATCCAGTTTTTATGGATAACGTCACGGCTCCGCGTCCTTATTTTGATTTTATGTTTATCAATAGTGGTATTCAAGATGCATAGAAAATAGTTTGTTGCTTCTGTAGTATCGTTAATTTGATATAGCTGACTCCAGTCTATTTCTTTTAACTTTTCATTCAGGGTGTCAAAATCTATTTTAGTTTTTTGAGTACTCGCATTATTTTTAGGTAAATTTGTTCCTAAGCTGCAAAGTACTGAGCTGTGATCTGTAATATCAGAGTGACACACTACTGTAGTAGAAGTAAAACTTGATTTTATCATACAATGATCAAGGTTATTAGGACCTCTTGTTGGAAAGTTATGACCAGGCAAGAATCCATAATGTGCCAAAATGTTTATGTACTTATCTGTATCGTCATCCAATACATCTTTTATTAGATTAATGTTTAGGTCACCTAAGAGTATGGAATGAGGTTTACCAAAGGAGTCCAAAATTAATTCAAGAGATAAAAGAAAGTTTTTTATATTTGAGAAAGATGGAGAGCGATAAATAGCTATTATCGAGTAAACTTGTTCTATCTGTAATATTAAACAGTTAGCATCTTGAAAAGGGGGTTCGATTATACAAATATTAAGGTTTTGCCGGGAATAAATTACTATACCATCATTTTGATTCAAGTAGGTTTTGGAGTGGTAACATTTATAGTCATCTAAAGGCAGATCAGTTGAGAATTCATTAATCCAGCATTCTGTGAGTATTATAATATCAGGCTTGAATCTAAGGCGGTTAAGAAATATGGTTAGGTTATCAAAATTTTTATTTATGCTACGTATATTTTGCGAAAGGATAGTAAATTTGTTTTTATTGGCTCCAATTAAGTATGTTTTACATTGCTCTGGTTCATATAGTTCAAAACTCGTTGTAAGGCTGGTATTGTCAATATCATCTATAGTATTTATCTGACTATTCATAATTGACTAAGCAAGATAATATTAGTACAAGAAGAAGTTCATTAAAGTATGTTAGTAATGAGTGAATCCACTCCATTATAGGAATATTGTGATTTTTCGAAATTAAGGCAGAAAATACATTATATTCGTATTGGTGTAATACAGAATATGTAAAACAAAATAAGAAACAGTAGTGTAGTTTGCGGGTAAATGTTCTATAATTTGATTTGTTAATTTTAAAGGAGTTTGGTTGCGTAAGTTTACTTGCTGTTAATATACAATAGAGGTAACACAAAATACTAAAAGTAAGGGTGTTTATCCGAGGAGAAATTTTAAAAAGGTTTAAGTTGTATTCGTGGGTCATTGATATTTTTGACATTCCATGTAAATAACAATTTAGGGACAAAGATTTTTTATGTTTCAATCGAATATATGAAAGTAACGCATTAGTATTTAATTTAAATCGGATCGATTTCGATGAAATTATGGGTACATATTTGAGTGTGACCATGAATGGTTTATATTTACAATGAAACTGGTGAGCGAGCGCTGTGACGGGCAGCATGTTCGCTGTCGGGTTCAGTAGTATATAATTATAATATAGTATGGTGTATGTATATATTATACATGTACAGTATGTATATGTATAGTATAGTGTTATGATGTAAATAAAATGATAATTAAGTGATTTGTAATGCGGTAGGTATAAACTTAATAGTGTTAGAAATCTGTATATGACGTTTTTAGTGTTTATATAGTTTTGTATATAAAATCGACCGAAAATCTTACAGTTTTTGCTGAGTGCATAGTTGAGATTCATGTTTGACCAGGATATAAGGTGCTCCTTCTTGTTTTTTAAGATAGACGTTTCCATTTGTTGTCCAGCAGAATTGATACTTCTCTTGTCTGGCGAATTCCCGGGCAAGAAAGGTTTCAATATTAAAACCTTACCTTGGAAATTAAGTAAAAGTTTGTAAAATTAACTTATCGATCCTTTAGTCTTAGTTGACAAATTAACATGCGATCCACCTAACGGTCAATGAACTCGAGAGATAGACCGTCGATGACATTGAGTGATTATTTGTTTATATTATTATATTTATCGCTACTACGCCCCTCACTTGATGGTAAGTGGCATTCGTTCCCATGGACATCATAGACATGGACAACAAGCAGCAAAATTAGCTTATCATGGTTATGTTTCATCTATCTTGCGCTATGGTATAATTTTATGGGGAAATTCCGTAGACATCCACAAAGTATTTTTGTGTCAGAAAAAATGTGTTAAAGCATTTTGTAGAGCAGATTTCAGGGATCCGTGCAGGCCTCTTTTTGCTGTTTCGAAGTTACTCACTTTGCCGGGTTTATTTTGTTCGAAATGTTATTGTTTGTAAAAAACATAAAGAATATTTTAAGGAACTAGGTAATGTCATGATTTTAAGAACTAGAAATAAAGACATTTTGAGTAAAAAACTGTATATGCCACCTAGAAAATGAACATTATTTTGTAGAAATGTTTATTGTATGGCTATCGATATATATAATAAGTTGCCCTTTAATTATAAAAACTTAAATTTTAATGACTATAAAGGAAAAATATATGACTAATTGATACAAAAATGTTACTACACAATTGATGAATATTTTAAAGACACTGAATTGTAATGTAAAAAAAAATTTGTAAATGAATTTATATGTATAACTTTAGGAATCATAATGTATTGTAATATTTTTATAACATTAATAATATTATTATTTGTAAATACTATTTTGATATTATTTAATAGGTTTTAGAAAGTAAATCATTTTGTAATTAACTTCTTATAAATAATAGCACGCTGTTTAACATTAAAAATTGTAGAACTGTCAATTTTAATTAAGAACTATTTCGTTTAATTCATCATCATAGGTTTTTGAACCATATCATAAAAAATATTTATAGTTTATACAAAAAGCCTTCTTCTTGAATAATTCCGGCCATTGGTTGAAGCCATACGAAAATCCATACGATAGTTTTTGAATTTATCGCGTAAGGTCAGACAGACGCAACCGATTATATTGAAGTTAATACCAATAGCGAATCCGAGGAATACGAGCGAAGCCGCGTTCAAAATCAGCCTTTTACGTGTTGCACCCGTTGTATATACTTTGACTTTCAGTATGATATGAGTAAGAACATCAAAATATATTTCATTTACTAGGACTCGTATTAGCACTTCAAGTACGGAGAAAGTACATTATGCAATTATTCTATTTCTTCGCGCTTTACGTTAAAGTTTTCAGCCTTTTCGTTTCTAGATTCTAAATTAGACAATAAATACTAGGTATTACTTAGAGAGTCGTACAAAAAGATATTAAGTTATTCTAAATATCACTAACTAGGTAAAACTGTGGAAGTTTGTGGTCGTATTTGTTGGTCACCTCAACTAGATGGAGCGCTTTATTTTTTTTTAAGCTTGGCCTATATAAACACTGCGGCCGAGTGGCGTCAATGCCAATAACCCTGCCTCATGCGCCGGAGGTACCAGGGTCGAGTCCTGTACGGGGTATTCATTTGTGTGATGAACATAGACGTTTGCTCTTAGATCATGGGCGTTTTTATTTATTTCTGGAATCATCCCAGTTTGCTGTATGGTCATCCAATACTCAAGCTCCGCTTACTTTGGGGTCGTACAGTTGGTGTATTTGTCTAAGGATATCTTATTATTATTATTATTATTACTATGAACACGTAGTAGTTTTTTACGCGCTCACAAAGATGCAGGCATAATCAAGTATCTAATTGTAACTTAGGTAACAATACTTGTCATATAACTTGAAGACTTTTCATTGCAAAATTAAACTCCGCGTGAGATTGAAGCCAGAACTCAATTACTAAAAGCTGTTGCGTAACTTTAGTTACCGACTAATAAGATAGATACAATTATAAAGTGTAGGTTTACGTGTTCAAAGTAGCTCACTTATGACTTATCTTTTACTAGCGACCCGCCCGCCCCGGCTTCGCACGGGTCTATGTCATTGCATTTTAAATCTGTAATATCTTCGAAAATATACATTTAAATTACACGCTGTAAAGGGGCATATTTATCTATATTACATGCACAATGTATTTACGGTACTTAATTGGATAAGGATTAATGCTGTATTGCTTAAAATCGATTCGTAAATAAGCCATTATTTCGCGTAAAAAGTAAAGGATAAAAAATGGTTATTGTGGGTTACCCCTAAGAGATAGACATTTACCACCGGGACTTTTTTGTAGAACTTTTTAAGGTGTACAATACTCTTGCACATTATTTTGATCTATCTAGTATGGTTCAGCCAGCGTTTGCCATGTAAGTGCAAAAAAGTGTGTTTATTTACGACATCACATTAGAAACCTCTATGATTATCAATGTTCCTCTACTATATTATGCATGTATTACACATATAAAACTTCCTCTTAAATCACTCTATTTATTTAAAAAAACACATTAAAATCCTTTGTGTAGTTTTAAAGATCTAAGCATACATAGGGACAGACATACAGCGGGAAGCGACTTAGTTTTATACTATGTAGTGATCTTTCTAAAAATGAACATGATATGTACATGTAAAATGTGTGTCACACAAGCACAAGCATGTCGCATGAGCACACCAATACAATTTTACTCAGTTTAATAGGAATTACAATACATCAAATAAAATTTGTGGGCATGACAATGATTGGATGAGATTCGGTTTGATTATGGAGTTTTGGCCTACCAATTTTAATAGCTTGGGTATTTTTGGGTAAACTATGCAACCAAGCGCTTCACTCCAAGTTAATATTTTGCCAAGATCATCATTTTGTTGATCTTTAAATCTAAATATAAATTTAGAGATCGTCTGCATACTTACATAAAACTCAATATGAGCCCACGATGAGAAAGAATTTTTTACACCTATACGTCGTCGACGTCCGAACAAATAAGTTTGAAACCTGTCAAGCACTGATGGAGATAAATTAAGAGAGCGTTGTTATTGTAATAAGATGTTACGACGGAAAAAAGAGTACAAAAAGCATTGCTCAAATCAATTCGAGTTAGGATTGTCACTTGGTCACTATCCATGTTGATGCGCAAATTGTTGCAAATTTTAGCATTGTTGTAACCGCGGCTGTAGGTCTATAATTAGGTCAGGGAAGACATTACTTCGTACGTTCTTTTACCTACAATATGAAGACACTATTTCTCATACTATATTTAATTATATATTTTTATTTAAATATACTGTATTACCATTTTGTTCAATAATTTGTTGCCATCTTAAAACATCAACTGCAGAAATACTGTAGATTTAAAACCTGCGGAAACTAGTTTTGAAAGGCCTCTCTTGAGGTCAATCTTACACTAACTAAATAATTTTGGAGAGACCGAAACAATTGGAAATATGAAGGTACTAAGTCAGGACTTCGTGTGGATTCATTTACACGTCCTAGCCAATCTCTCTTAATTTTTGTTGAGTTACTAAAGAAGTGTGTAGACTAGCGTTGTCATTACACTCATCCTGCATGTTATTCAATTCTGGCCCATTTTTCTCAACCTCTTGCTCGACCTTCAGCTATGAGTAAAGATCCGTATCGATGGTCATACCCGGTGGCAAAGGCTCATAATAAACAAAGCACTTCTAATCCCATGAATCAGACAAAACTAGACTTTTTCAAATAGGTTAAAGCTGTCTTGTAGACAAATTCCCATTTTCTCTCTATTTCGTAACTAAAGATTTGTCATTGACTTTGAAAATGGCATTGACTTCATCCGAAACAGGGCGACCAGGGGCGAATGGCAACTTTGACGTCTTCCTGGATTCAAAACGCTTGAACCAACTTTGCGCTGCTCGCACTGACATTTTAACATGTTTTTTTCCTTTTTTAAATAAAATTTTAGGATGTATCGAAATTTTTCTTTAGACTTGCTCTTTTCATGAACAGAAACACAATTAGAAAAATTATAGGAAACAGTATTTTTTATGTAACCATAATGTAACCCTTTTCATACTATCAAAAACAGCCAAAATTTTAACCAAAGAGATGATAGGTATGATTACAAAATATTATATACAAAATATGAAGATACCTTTTACCTGATTATTATAATAATCGTTATTAAAGACAAATAAAATAGACGCAATTTGAAATGGGATCAAAATGACAGCACAAAATAAAACGTAGACTTTTATGTTAGGGACATGGAAACAAACACCTTCACATTCAGGACACCGTACCGTGCCGTGACACAGAGCATTTTTTTCTGCGTAAAAAATTAGTTTTTTTTTTCCAAACTGTAGAAGTATTAAGTATTACTCCGTACAGACTACCAAAGTCTGCGGGAAAGGAATCTGCGGAAAGGAAAAGTTTAAATATTTAAGGGGCGCTTGGCTAGATTTTGTACGGGTGTTCTGAGATTTAAAAAAAAATAATTTAAGGAGTAATTACATGCCAATATTTTATAATTTTGTTTAATTTTGTCTGTGGAAAACGTTTCAAATCCGTAAAACAGCCACACTAAATAATGGCGTTATCTGTAACGTTGATTCATTTTAAATCTATTCTTAAGTTTTTACGATACATACTTTAAATAAAAAAAGTGAAAGTTGATTCATTTTTATTTCAAGTTTTGAGGTTCATTCTGCTGTTACTTTTATTTTTCCTTTTTACTAGCTTCTTTGGAGTTTTTCGTTTGATTTGTAATGTGTTAAGGATATTTTGATTATTTCAGGTTGCCAAAACGATGAAGATCGTTGTAATCGATTCTTTAAAGCCTCCAACATCATTCAAATGCTTGATATACCTTTGTGTTAAATACTTTTGTTAGTTGTTACGGTAAACTTACCACGTCATAACTCGTAGTGCACCTCGATTATTGAAACTACAGTCAGCTATATTTCAACAAACGGACCTAAACAAACCACAGACTAGAAAGACAACAAGTTGCCGCAAGCTCAATGGTATAAGCATGCTGTTTTATATTTTTGTACAACGTGGCGGAATATGGAAACGTCACCTCGTTGTGGCCACATGATGTTTTGTTTTTTGTTTGAAACTAGAACATAATGCAGAATAAAATTTTTTTAAATAATTTAAAGTGCGATTGCCACATTTTTCATACATTTCGAATTGGTGTACATCGCGCTAACCGATAATGAAATCTACTTTACCAATTTATCTTGCAGTCAAAGCCTGGTATTCTTTCTAAGTTACCGTTTTTTTACACATGATATGCCATAGCTACCTATGGCTATGGCTTTTAGTTCCGATTTTGTTTTCTGAACAGATAAGTTGACGACACTGTACGTATACGTAGGGTTTGACTCAATGATAAATCAAAACTGGTCAGGTAGTCTTTGCGGAGAATCTACTGAGCCTATCAGCAAAATCAATATTGTCGTGTAGTAAGATGAGCACTGTGAGCGGAGTAGTTTTTTATTTTATTTGCTAAATTCTTGGAAGTGGCCCGACAACTTCATAGTAGGATTATTGAACAAAAAGTTGTTCACATCACGTTCACACATTGTCTTTTTCTCTATTATTGCGGGGTGCAACTGTAACTCGGCCTCGTAGTATTACTTTTTGTTAGATATAATTCACGCATGTATTAGTAGCCTAAAACTTCTTTAACTTCGGTTAAATCGCACAAAGACCTTTATTACCGCTTGACCAAGCCAACTAGACAGATTAAGTGTCACTCAAAGATTTGGTCTTTTAATCAAGGATGCCAAAAATATAGAAACCGATTCAGTAAATATGATTCGGGGCTTGTATAAAATGTTAGCTTATAAAAAAAAAACAAAAATCATCCATCATCTATTTTAAATAAATCTATTATAAAAAGAAATACTTGAATATTTTATCACCCTCATTGCTTTGTGATGCCAATCAAAACGCGATTTACGTGGTCTCTGGAGGTGTCCAAAAAACCGCGCGGCTAGAAATTATCACTGGTCAACAGCGTTTCGTGACGTTGAAAAAACATTCGCTCTCTCATGCAACCGCTGGCGCTGCACGAACGCCGTGAGTTTGAGCCTAACTTTTAATACTATTGAATTTGAATCTATGGAATGTCAAAATCAAAATTAAAAATGTCAAACAAATCGTTCAATCAACCTCTTCAGGGTGCGTTTCGAATGCCACTCATAGCGCTATCAGCGCCAAAACTGCTAATATCCGTTTTGATTCGACATAATGACTTTTAGCTAAAAGTGATATTTTTGCTATTTCGATCGTAAAATCGAAATTTGCTATTTCAATAGAACGGTAAATAGTGCCCAAAAATCTTAATTGTTCCTCGCATAAATAACTTAACTTTTTTAAATCTTTATTAAAATCTTCAACTCTGATTGTATCACAAGTAATTTTTTTATGTTATTACAAAAGAAATGAATAAGTAAGCTCCTAAAATATTAAGTCGCCTACATAAAAACATCGACAAAGAAACGTCATTAGTAAGTTTTGACAGATCGCTCCGAGTGACCGTAGCTTTGGCACAGCGATTGGGAAGATGGCGGCATTTTTTTATGACTTCATTGATGACGTAACAATTATATCAGTCGTGAACGCGCTCACGGAGCAGTCGGAACGGGTATATGACCGCTGTCTGTGTGCACGATATAATCGGTATTCAGAACGCACCCTTTGATTGGTTGTTTTGTTATGAATGAATGTTAGTGTTGCCAGATCAGGGATTTCTTCCTGGATTTAGGTGTTTTCGACCGAGTTAGGGGCAAAATATGGGGGAAAAATTTTTTAAGGGAAATTTAAAAACACTTCAAATACAGTTTCTTTGCTGATCACGTTCCTGATCTAGTTCCTGACGTATTGTTTCTAATGTTTTTTCTACCATCTTTAAATTAGCACCACAACTAGTCTAGGTCGAGATTCGAGATGTTGAATATAACGAAAAGCCATAAGTAATAAAACGCAGCAATAATAAAGTTTAATAATATATTTTTGTTGAATCTATAACCAAAGTCTTCTGTAACCAAAAAGCGAATTAAACTTCCACCTGTCAAACAATTTTCTATTATAAATCCTTTATATAACATGCCTATCATTCCTCAACATAACCACCTCTTTAAAAATCGCAGCATGCCACCATCCACTTGGTGAGGGTGTTCTAGGGGATTTCTAGGCGGAAATCTAATGAGCCTAGGGGTACGTCGCTGAGACCATCTGGCAACACTGATGAATGTCTGTCTACTGTAATAGACTACGAAAACATGTGAACATCATGGGTGAAATTGTCGGCGACGTAGTTTAGAAATAATCCTTGGAAGTAATGATACATAATTTTAAAATCCGTAGTCGTTATCGTGGACCATGATCGTTGCCTTACAAACTCTTGTATTTTTTCGTAAAACGCTGCTACAAACTCTTGATCGGCTTCTAAGACCTTATTACAGTAAGTTTTCTACAGCTATTGTAAATAGTAACAATGAAGAAGATTCGGAAGAAGATGACGATGATCACGTGTTTGCCGATTTCGATGAAGAGAAAGGAGTTGTGTTCTATCCTCCAATGTATGCCCAACGTTATGCCGCCGTCAGTGACAGTTTGATGGACGAGCGATGGTGTGGAAAACTCGAAAAGGTTGATTTCAACTATTGGTCATCATTAGTGTTCTTATCCGCTTGATCTATGTTGAACATGTTGTTTTTGCAGGTTGTTGATCTGGGGTACCATGACATGAGCTTTATTAAGTATCTGAAAGATGTGCCTGGTGTGAGGTATATACTTGGAGTGGATGTCGAAATGATTCCATTGCGATGCTCTTCAGACTTGTTTGGGTGTGAAGAATATTCTCCTAAAAGAGAGAAGCCTTTAACAGTTACTGTAAGTTCAAGTATTTACATTTATATGTATATTTACACATAGTTCCCACTTGTAGTTTTGGTTCAGGTAGCATTTATATAACAGTTTTCATTTTGATATATCACTAATTGTGATATTGAACAGAACTGAGAATCTCTTTGTTGTTATAACCATCACTCTTATTTCACACATCATTGTGACACAAGTTTAACTAACATTAATTTACTGCTTGCACATAAAATTCCTTCAATCAAAGTACCTAAGCTATATATATACTACATAGGATATATGAAAGGGTCAATTCAAGAAGGAGTTAACAGACAAATGTATGATTTTGCGGAAAATGGCTGTAAACATTGACAGCTTTATTTTCAATTGTACTGAAGAAAATCTGTAGTGAAATGTGTGAATTAACTTTTTAGTAATATAGAAATACTTTTTTCATATCATACTACAAAATAAACAGTCTTTATATTATAATTACTATATAATTACTGTTTAAATTTAGCTATTTTCTACTAAATCCAATTTCAAAAACTTAAAATAATGGATCTGCTGAGTGCTATAAGGGTTTATTGTTAAATATGTTCTTTTTTATTTTCAAAGTGAATGATTTTTATTTTCTTGTTTTGTCATAATAGGCTTCAGTTTCTTTTAATATCTAATGTAATAAAATTTTAACCAGCTTTTTTCTAAAGCTTTATTGTTTTCTATACTAGTTAATGTGTATAATGTAGTATTAGACATCTTGAAAGAAAAATATTTTTTTTTATTTTTAAATATTTATTAAGATACTTTAAATAGAAAAAAGTTAGAATTTTTGATAGAAATAGTAATTATTCAATTATTTATAATATAGGTTATAATAGGTACATTATAAATGCAAGTTGTTTTCTAATATAATTGTTTTTTTCTTCCGAAACTTCGCCACGTAAGCCTGTAAGCCTTTGTATTTCTGCGGTTTCTGGTTTTATAACACTTCATTTCCTTGAATATCAACCAAAGAAAACGCGGTATTAGGATCATAACACTTTTTCGGCAGAACTTACTTCGGTACAATCTGGTACAGCAGAGGCAGTATCATTTCTAGATAAATCATATGCTACTGGCTCATCATTATATATTTGATCAAAGTATGTACCTTCCATTGCTATTCATCTTTTGCCATCTCATAGGTAGTTCATTGATCCCTTTACTAAAAAAAAAAAACCATTGGGATGGGAATCAATAAAATCTTTGAAGGTGCTTTGGACTGCCCAAACCCTTCATATAACAGTATAGGGTGTAATTTTGCGATGTCACCTGTTGGGAAAATGCTCTAAATAACAAATTTTAAAAAGAATAAACACTGCATTCTAAGATATTTTAAAATAAGCTTGCATTGTAAGAAATATTTATTATTATTTATTTACATTACTTGGGAATCAAACCGGCATAAATCCAAAACAATAACACCCTGTATTTTTAAAGCATCATACAATAATGTGATCATTAAACATGGTGATTAAAATGAAAAAAGAAATCAGGGAACATTATTTGAATTGATAGCAAAAACTAACAGGGGACAAATAAACAAAATACTTACTGGTTGCTCAAATTTAGCTCTGTTTTGTTGCATACAAAAATTTTTTTTTGAAGAATTTATATCAATAACTTTTAATTGCTTGTTGTGGAGAAAATTTATAACTCAAATTCAAATGTTTATTTCTCAACATTAACAATTACTTGTTCTTATTGACATCAAATAAAACATGACTACTAACAGTTCAGAAAAACATTTGTGAATAACTAGCAAGAAATTTCACAAGTATATTATTTTCTAAATAATATTACAGTGTTTCTTTATGTCTATACAAAATTATTCATATCTGCATCTGTTAGCTCGGCAAGTCTTCCTCCCCCCAAGTATCCAAAGAACGAACACCCTCAAACGGTATCCATTCCCAAGTTAATACGGGATCCAGCCATCACCCTCCACAACCATAACAGAGGGAAGTGAGCGAGCAGTCACCTGACGCTACCATATTAAGACATACTTTAGTGACAATGATGCTTTAGATATTTATCGGGATGAAGAACTGAACGAACAAACAGACACATTACACCATGTTTTATTTCAAATACTAGTAAAAACCTGTTAATGAGGGGATTATACTTCGGGGCTTTTATCATCCAAATAATCTGATAGTTTATAATAAGCTGTAGCACACAACTTTACAGCTATATGTCATGAGGCTTCAGAAGTAACAAAAATAAGTCTATTTTTGTTACTTCTGAAGCTTAGTCAATCGAGCAGTTGTTTCATTTCAAATTTGTCTCATTTTTTTAAACAGCATATGCGGCAGACCCATACCTTTTCGCTAAACCATCAACATGGAAACCACCCCGGGAGTTTGGCGTCTAAGGTTATGCCCAGAAATACACTTGAGTTTACACGAGTCAGTTTTGGCTCTTAACTACAATGTCTGTGTATACCTGATTGACATTTGGCAAAGTAAACTTAACACATTTAGTTTTGTTTTCAGTGAGGAGCAAATTATTAGCTGAGAACCATTTCTAATCTGCATTTGTTCACTGCTGGATAGCCAGTTTCTTGTCTTTTGATTTTAAATAAGAAGGAAGTATCTTCAGCAAACAATTTGGCCTCGCATTGATTCTTAACCACCGATGGTAGATCATTGACATATACTAAAAATAGAATAGGACCAAGAACTGAGCCCTGGGGGACACCCGTTGTTACTGCCGATCCTGATGATTTTTTTTCCATTTATTGCAATTTTCTGTTTTCTATTAGAAATATATGATTTAATCAAGCCAAGCGCTCGGTTTTTATGCCGTAATGGTGGAGTTTCATGAGTAGTGTAGCATGAACCACACAGACGAACGCCTTGGACAAGTCACAAAAGACACCAATAGCATCACATGACTCCTCCCAGGCGCTAAATATGTGTTTTATGACCTTAACACTGGCATGGGTTGTTGAGCGAGCCCGCGTGAAACCAAATCTGTTGCCATAAAATATTGTATTAGATATTATATATAAATAAACTATACCATAAACTATTGCCAAAAAAATGAGAAAGTAATCGATTTAAAATTAATTTTTCAAAAATCTGACAGCGTTGGTAGTGCAATATAGGTCAAAATTATAAGGGTCGGACATACTACCTGCTTTAAATATTGAAATGACCTTACTCAATATAATTAAATTTGGAAATAAACCATTATCAACACAGGTGTTGAACTGTTTGAGGTTATTGTCGGTGAATGAAATGCCGCAGGCATCGAAACGATCTTCACTCTGCAGAAAAGGGATATTCATGGAATTTGTATAAAATGGTTGTGTGTATTCTTGACGCCATCATCAGATCGATCTTGACTTACCGTGTGTAGCTTGTGCTGTGGCACAAGAATCTCATACAAAAAACCTTTTTACCAACATTACTGAACTAGGGATATTTTTTACATTTTACGTTACAAAGAACAACATGCATTATGGCCAGCGGCGCCATGACCTCAGCGCCGAACTCGGCCATAATGCACTACTTCCATACTTCTATAAGATCCTTCCTAAAGGGAAAATGCTTGACTTTCAAAAACCATTGTTTGCCTGGAGGAACTTATCCACAAATGCTAAACTATGAAAATGCCCACGGAGTACATGCTACCAGAGCTGCAGTTTACAAAACATAAGTAGGATATGGAGTACATGGCGTATAATCCAGAGACAACGAAAACTCAGATTTAGGATCGTGCCTCTAGGCTGAGATATATGCAATTTTAAGATATGCGGTAATTAATGGTCCTTACCTACAAATAATCTACATATTCCCGGACAGTAAAGCAACACTAATGGCACATCAGCGTCGACTCCAAATTAGTACTGCAATGCCGCGAGACTTTAAAAAAACTTGGGGAACAAAACAAATGCCTAAAATGGGTCCCACGGAACCCTTATGCAGAATCCTAAGAAGCCTCGCACGACAGATATTAACAAGCCCCATTTAACTTTTCTGCACCGAAGCAGAAGACATGAAACTCAATATCCTACATCAGGGAACTACTATCACTCCACAGGGCTCAGCTGAGGATTGTAGTGCGAGCACTGACAGGTCACTGCAAACTATAGAAACATGTATTCAACCTAGGCATGGCGGTTTCTTCGAGCTGCAGATTCTGCAATATGGAAGAGGAAACGCCACTTCGTCTACTGTGTCAGCGCGTCGCACTAGTACAGAAATGATCCGCCCACATGGACAAATATGAAGTAGACGCCAGTGAGATCGGACACATCGCTTCCTCGCTCCACTGGAGTAAGCGGCGGGCTATAGACAAGTGGACTCACGAAATAGTTCTACTAGGTCACAGTGTGACAGGGTGCAATTGAAGTAGTCCCGTACTGACAAATAATAATAATAACACGCTATGATGATGAAGATGAAGTAAAAAAGTGTATTGCCTAATATCGTGAATCATATGTTTTGTACTTGTGATGAAATATAATAATTTGTATTTTTGATTTTGCATCGAATTTTATGTTGATATTATGTTTTGAATGCATTAATTTCGTAAAAACCTAAAAGCCTGGTCTTGGAAAAGGAGGTCTTGTGATGTTGCCGACCATCCGATTGTGCCATTAACACCGACCCAGGTATTGAACTGGCTAGTAAAATAGGGTGTGGAATATCTGCATTTATGGGCCGGAGCAATATCTTTTCAAACGTTACTTTTGATGGGTTTCTGGACAAATGACTCACCCAGTTATGGTGCTTTTAATAAAAATAGCCTGCATTACAAACACATGTAAAGATAATTTTGCCATTTAACAGCTTTCTTAATTAAAAATAAATAAATTACTACAGTGATAATAGTTAATTAAAATGAGTAATCCGATGCATTCCTGAGTAAAGGTGTTTTACTTTGAATGTGCAAGTTAAGGTTTCATAGTTTTTCTTTCCACCAACAATCAAATCACCATGGTTGGAGAGATTTGATCCTTATGTTTGACTCTTTTGAGTGATGCCATAAAAATATGGGGTAATATTTTTTCTGATTTTAGCCACTTCGATTCCCGGGCATGGCTAGCATATTTTCAAATAACTTTTACTGCAGTTTTTATTTTTTTTTATAAAGTAATCCAGGTGGCATAACAAAATTTCACATATACTATCAGAGGAAAAACCAAAAAAAAACTAACGATTTTAGTCTTAAAGTGCATATTTAGTTTGATTCTGAATAAAAGGACCTATCAATAGTTAATCTATCTCCAACCAATACTGGCTAATTAAAGCTTGTGATTAAATACAACTTTATTTCCAGCTCTTCCAAGGTAATGCTGCTGACCCAGACTTTAGATTAATAGGCTGTGATGCAGTTGTAGCCATAGAGATGATAGAGCATATGCTTCCACATGACCTTGAGAGACTTGTCCACACTGTGTTTGGGTTCATCAAACCTTGGGTTGCCATATTTACCACTCCTAATGCTGACTTTAATGTACTATTCAAATCTTTAGAAAAAAATAACTACAGAAGATTGGACCATCTATTTGAGTGGACTAGAGAGCAATTTAATGATTGGTAAAGTATAACTTATTATTTTATGTAACACATAGCATATAATTTTATTATAACATTAAACTTAAATAAAAAGTAGAAATATGACTTGCAAAGTTTAAAGTAGATGTAATTGTATCAATGGTACCTTAATTTTATTCATAGAGTTGATATTTTATTATTATTTAATTGGAAAATAAAAAGTTGGCAATGAAAATATTGACCAATATATGCATTTTGGAATCTCAAGAGTAGTTTCTCCAAATTCAATTTATGTCAGTAATAAAACTGTACATTTGAATAAATTAATAAAATGTAAGTCTCTTTAGTGTACATAATATTAACATAATTGAACTCTAATTCATAAGTATTCAGTCACGATTCTTCAATATTCATTCTTCAGTTGGCATTTAAAAAGGCTACTCCCTCTCCTTTTCTATTTCTATAAGGTTAGCTGTCTTAACAGTTTTATATATAAAATTAAGATCAACTTTTTTATTTAACTTAAACTATATACTTCAATTGCAGGTGTAGCAACATTGTGACACGGTACCCG
Organism: Marasmarcha lunaedactyla; assembly: GCA_923062675.1. Taxonomy (NCBI): domain Eukaryota; kingdom Metazoa; phylum Arthropoda; class Insecta; order Lepidoptera; family Pterophoridae; genus Marasmarcha; species Marasmarcha lunaedactyla. The sequence goes on along the minus strand of OV281342.1, from coordinate 5,062,595 downwards.
AACTACACAGTCAATTATAAAGGTATTGGGCCCGGTCCAGAAGGTACTTTGCATCTCGGATGTTGCAGCCAAATGGCCATCTTTGTTGCCAAAGAATATCACAAACAGCAAGACCTAAACCCTAATAGCTTAGCTATGATAGCCAGTAAGTACCAATTGAATATATTTATTTAAAATGTAAGCATAATTTTTTATTGAGCTGGTTTAAAATGCATTGCAAAATACATTGGCTTAAAGCGCGTAGCCGTGTAAAAAGCCGCGCTAATCCTTCTTGTCAAATTTTTAGCAGGTATCTGCTAGTTATATAATATTTATACATATCGTCGCCCTAATTCGTTAAACTGCTAAGTCCATTTTTTGGAAAAATTTACTTTTTGTACCAGTCACAAAGTTCAACCTATTATCTACCGTAATGTTAAAGGAATAACGGCGATATTAGCCCACAAACGTGATAAAAGTCCGAAAAACTGCTTTCTGGCCACCAGCCAATCACTCAACGCAAACCTGCTTAATCCTATTGAGGCCTCAGTTTTGCACTAACAACGTTCACAAACCCACGTGCTGTTTGCGACATGTCAAAATTTATTATGCTATAATTTTATTATTAATAATTATTGATTGTGATACATATAGTATTATAGTAGTTTAGTAATAGTTAATGGCTGTTATTAATAATTATAAAATACTTAGGAGTAGGTACAACACGTAATACCATAAAACTAACACATAATAACGTTTATTAAAACTATGTATTATAAATATAATTGTTTATAATACATAGTTTATAAATATTATTGAGCTTATTAAAGTTTTGTATTAAAGACTGAATGTTAAAAACTGAATGCTAAGTCCTCAAGCAAATTGAAACTTCACCTCGAAAAGCTGCTATATAATTTATTTTCCTGAATTTTCTTAAATGTTTATAAGTTATGCTGCTAATTATATTTAAAAAATATAAAATAAAAATAATAGAAACCAACGGGATTTTCAGAATTTTGATTGCTAAATTAATAAAGATATTATTCAGTTTTTTGTTCGTCCTGTAAACTATGAAAAAATTGACTTAGCAGGTTAATGAATTAGGTTAACGATATCAATTTATTAAAAATACATAACTTTTCTTTAAGCATTATTGCATTTTGGGACTCGACAGATAGATCATTTAATTATGAACAATGCAAATGATAAGAATTTTTCAAACGACCAACATTTGATGTAGATTGTAATGTTTTTCAAAAACCTTTGCTTCTTAACTGCTGTAAGACATGCTTCGCTAAAGCGTGGCAAGTATGAAGCAAGATGCTTGAAGGCTTCTAAGCTGCTCGCCATATTCACTCTTGTTTTATACTATAGGCTAATAAGATTCTGTTTCTTGTTCTATAAGATGAAATTGATTTAAAAAATGTCTACTTCTAATATTTTTTCAAAAATCCATTTTGACTATAATAATTTGTATTACTATCAAACAAAAGCTAGTTGTACTAAATATTAAAATGTTGAAAGATACAATAAATAGTAATATATCCAAAAAAAATCAGTTAAATCAAAAACTTTTATGCTTATAAAATTTCAGATGTACCAGATATGAATATTCTGAGCTTAGCAAACTGGGGTAGTCAAAATTCTACTACCGATAATGCAGAATTAGCGTAAGTTCCAGTTTTTGAAATGATCTAATTAGTTTCCCAATCGCCCTATCCAGTAACTCCTTAATCCTCACTCCTTGTTTTAGTAAAGAATCATCTGAACTGATTATTACTGAAGACTCTTCACACAGCAGTGTGATGTTTGCTTCGTCAATATCCACAAGAAGCGATGTTGCTTGCAGAGACGTAATTGCTCAGTGCAATTTAGAAAGAGAGTTAGCAAGGGACTTTCTTATGTTTGAGGAGGATAATACCCACCATATTGTCATCCCTCGGAAGCCAAATCGTTATAGAGTATATGTAATGGAAAATATTAATAGCAGGTTGCTACTTTTTCAATTTGTTTCTAATATCGTTGAATTGTAGAGTCGAGATTATTTCCTAGATTGCGTTCCGTTGTTAGATTTGTCCATAGTCTTAGTTTCCAAATGAAAATAATGATAATTTATCAATTAATTATGAAAAGTTGGGAATTATACTTAGAAATATAATAAGTTAAGTTTTTATAAGATTAATATTATATTTATCTAAAAAAATTTTTTGTAAATAAATAAATAATATAAAATAAAAGTTAAATAGTAACAATAATGGCTTGTAAGGGCGATTGTAAGTAATGATATAAATTTCTTATTAATAGAAAGCAAAGCTTATTTTTGAAATTTGGCTACCTATCTATCTTCTATACCACCTGATGGAGGTGATGATGGAGTCTGACTCCTACACTCTACTATACTTTTTCACAAAAATGTTTATTGATCTAAAAGATTTTCCAATTATTGGCAAGGGAGGCAGATTACGTGTAAAGGAGCTGGCTTCTCGATTTTAAGGTTCGGTTCCCGTGACTGAAAAATGTAACAATTAGTTATAAGGACTTAAGTACATAAAGCTGACTGTTCGCACGTGAAGGTAAACATTGTGAACTCACATGCCTAAGAAACTATTTTGAAGGTATGTGTGAAGTCTGTGAACCTACAGTTGCCAAGGGTTGGTGGACTGTAAATTGTCATAAACCACCCCTTAGCTATGTGAGACTGATGTCGTTTCAGTGGAATTATTAAGACTGTCCTGAAGTCAGGTTACACCTGTCAAAATATTGACTGCTATGCTTTTTGTGATAATTTTTTTTTATACTTAACAGATTGAATTGTTCTACTTCACAAGTAAAGAAGTTTTCCAAGACTACACAGAATTTGATGGCCAAAAACCAAATGGACCATCTTGTGCATACAAGGGAAGTAGTCGCAGAAATCAAGCAATTAACAAATATGCTTAACTTCAAGCAGCCTGCTATCAAATCCAGTGAAGGGTCTAATATTTGGTTTAATATCAATTGGGGAGAAAATGCGCCATATTGGAATCAATACTATAAGCTGGTCAGAGACTACAATTATCCTTTTGAGGTAACATTTTTATAACAAATTTGGAATCATCCTTTATACAGGTATAAAGGTCTTGGCTCAGTTACCAAACGCGGTGTAGAAAATCTAGTATGAATCTAAATACAAAAATAAATTTTGCACTTCCCATACATACAAACTATTATTATTTTATTATGAAATTGCATGATCACTAGCATCGATTTTAAATAACAACCATGAGTTTGCTATAGCTCAACAAATAGGAACTGTTTTTTGTTGTTCTGTCAAAGTTGATATATTATTATTGATATAATTACTTACTACTCTGAGTAAAAAGTACCGGGATTCATTAATTACGTGCGGCAAACTTATTAACATATGCTGCAGTTTTTATATTTCATAGTTTTAAGTGCTCTGTGATTTTAGTACGGAGACATTTGTTGAACAACGAGTTTGGCTTAAGTTTTGCGTATCGAACGAAATTTCCTGTAACGAATACTTGAAAATGCTGTGGAATGGTATAAAGTATTTAAAGATTTGATTAAAAGTAGTTTTCTTCGATACTGATAGGTGTAGTACACTACGAATATCTTCCAGAAGGACAATCGGTGAATAAAGAATGTTCTTTAGGCGTCATGAGGCGTTTGTGAGAGTATATCCGCCGAAAACGGCAGCATTTGTGGAGCAACAATTCATCGTGGTTTGCAATATGATAATTATTTTAGATTAGCCAAAAACTTGGCGGATTTCATCAACTACCTAATATGGGTCTAGCTAGTAGAGGTAGTGGAGCTAGGTAACGGAGCGGAGCGAGAAAGTAATGTGGGAGGGAGTTGCGGGCTGTGTCTACCCATAGAGATGGAGTGAGAAAGTAATGCGAACCGGAGTTGCAGACTGTGTTTTTGCATAATAGATTTTATTTATTATGGCATCCTGGCCCAATTGTTAGGATCACAAATAACTTCTCATCACATGACGTTACTTTTTTATATTAGTATCACAATTTATATTTCAAATTAAAATAATTATAAATTCAAATAGTGTGTCAAAAAACCGAATCATTACCACTTACCATATCCCCGCTCCATTTCACTGCTCTGTTTCTCCTCTCCGCGTTCCCGCTCCACGTTCAAACATATTAATTTTTAAATTAGTTAACAGATGCCTGTGCACGAGGCGGACCGGAGGTTTAATGCAGTTTTATTGACTTATTTTGGCACAGCCCCACTCAGTTCCTCTTCTCTCCGCTCTAGTGGACAGGCAGCCTAGAATTACCACTTCGAGGATGGCATTTCGAGTCTTTAAAAGAAAACTGGTTGAAGGAGATGAAGGCCATACCTCAACCAGCTTATAAAAAAATGTGTAGAGGACTATTGCTGCGTTCCGTTTGCCGATTATAGCGCTCACAGCGCTTATATATCCGTTCTGAATGCCTGTGAGCGCGCGATATCGATAAGTCATCAATGAAGTCATAAACGCCGCCATCTTCCCGCTCACAGTGCCCAAGCTACGGAGCATGGTCGCTGTGAGCGGCCTGTCAAAACTGACACATGACGTTACTTTGTTGATGTTTTTATTATTCGATTAAAAATTTTAACAGCTTGCTTATTCATTTATTATGTAATTATGTAAAAAAATGCCTCCTGCCTCATTCAGGGTCAAAGATTTTAATGAAATTGTAACTTTAGACTTAGCGACGAACAATCAGAATGTTAGCGCGATATTTACCGTTCCGATTGCAATAGCAGTAATAACACTTTTAGCGCGCTCAAACGAATCGGAACGGTTTTGAGCACTGATATCGCTGTGAGCGGCATACGGAACGCACTATAAATCAAGCTCTGGCGTAGCTTTATTACAAGTGAATTCATACTTTAAAGGCGACAAATTTTAATTGCAATTGTTTTTTACGCATATTGGAAGTTACGGTACTGTACAAAAGCTGTTCAGATTAAGCAACCGTTTCACCCGTTGCAGTCTCAACAGAATATTTTTTACACCCTGTATAATAGACTTTGTTTTATAAAATTTCAGGCGAAATCAGACGAAACGCGAATCTTAGATTTGATATTCGATGAAATGAATAAGCTGATTGACATGCAGTATGAGAACGAATTTTGTACTGAGCCTAACAGACTGGAAGTTCCCATTGAACACCTAATGAGGCGTGTCCAACACATTACTACTGATGTAGAGAAAGTGAAGTAAGTTGACACTCGGTCTGACGTCCTGTTTACTATTTTCATAAACAGCAGAAGAGCGCGTGACGGTGAGTTGCATCCGCAACCCATGAACATCATTTAGTCTAAGGTGTTTTATTTATCAATTCTGTATGTGATTAATAATAATAATAAATCCCCAGACAAACACACCAACTGTATGGCCCCGAAGTAAGCAGAGCTCGTGTTACGGATGACCATACAGCGAAATGAGGGGGAACCCAGAATAAACATACCTATATAAATATAAACAACCATGACCCGAGAACAAACATCTGTGTTCATCACACAAATGTATGCCCCAGCCAGGACTCGAACCTGGGGCCTCCGGCGTATGAGGCAAGGCTACTTACCACTACAACACTCGGTCGTCGAATTAATATAAAACAAACAGTCATTATATGTACTTAAAATTACAACATATGATTTATATAGAGACCAGTGAAGTTTCTATACCAGAAATTATACACTTTAACGAGAAACACGGTTGCACAATACATTCACTTCATTCATTTTCATACAGAAAATTCTAATCAATTTTTTTATTTAATTACATAATAACATATCTCTAATTGCAAAGATCTGCCTACTAAACCCACTGCAATCATAAATGTCTTGAATAAAAACTATGTATTGTTTCGACTTGATCCTGGAAAACATAATTGTATAATACAATTAAATCAAATTCTAAAATGTAGTAAATTTATAACTATGTTATAATTTGAGTCCTTTGTAAGCGTGTACGTAGAAATGTTATATATAGGACAAGATTTATTAGCAATGTCTTCTGAATCTTAAAGAAACAAACCTTAGGCCACTAAGAAAGTTTTGGGAAAAAAGTTTTTATTCATTCAAAAGTTTTGAACGTTATATCTGGACTGTCGCAGACTGAAAATTTTCTTTGAAAATTGATTCAAACGCGTGAACATTTGTATAGACGCTGTTTGAGAGTTTTTTTTTGCTAAAATGTAATAAAAAATATTACCTATAGAACATTTTAATGTTTGTGCTCAAAAGTTTCTGAGTTTCCTACGTATAGCGTAGGGCCCTAAATGCTAAGACACTAGTGTACTAGTCCCATTTGCAGCGCCTGTGACGATCATGCGCGTCATTAATTTTATATGACACTAATATGTATGGACAAGACGAATATTATTGTAACATTAATTCTACTAACGTAGTATTACTAACTGGCTGGTGATTGTGCGCTGATGACGCATTTATAGTGCCTCTGTCCCGGTGTGAATAGCACTGTAGCGCAGACTATGATGGCACGGGAGCAATCTTCTAGCTTTCCCTGCTTGGCTGCGAATGGCGAATGTTTTCTTTTGGTACCCTTTTCGTAACACTTAGTACAATAATTTATACCTGCTATTTCATGGACCCTTTTTAATATTCAAACTTTTTCTATTTTCAGAGATCTCCTCGATTGGAATGGTTATGAAATAATAAATGACTTGGTAGTCCATACAAGAATTATGCAGGTGGACAACAACTCCATAGGGTCCAGGGATGATGAGTGGCTAGAAAATGAAACAATCTCAGAAGTAAAGAGATAGATTTACTCATTCACTTCCATTCGTTTAATATTTAGTTCACTCACTAGTAGCTGTAACATAAAGACTGTTGATATACTGTGTTGCATATTGGTTTTAGAATTATTGTAAAATAGTTAAGTTAAATATAAAGTAATCGTTAAAGAGTAATTATTTTTATAATAAATTTAAGTTTTACCATTCTGTAGTTATTATTTAATTATTGATGTTTGAATGATAAGAGCTCAAAGGTAAAGGTAGTTCTGTCGTTTATTACTTAAAATTTCATTCAGAGTGATTGCCGCGTTCTAATCTTGAGTAGCAATGTATCTAATTTAATACTCATTTAGTACAGTTCTATAACAGTAGAGTGTTTAATAGTTATAAGTAATTTATTGTATGGCGTGTACAATAAAAGTACTCAAGTGGTTATTCAGTTCTGTTTTAATATCAATTTGGTTTTAAAATTGGGTCTGTGCTACACTATAAATACTACACTACGCTGTCATGCGAAGCTTAAAATAATTTGAAGGACCTGAGCACATTTTTGGATGCTGTTAGTTTTTTTAATTACCTGGTTAACTTATCCAACGTTCCAAACTTAAAGTTTTGGTAGTTATGGGTTCCTCCCAATCCATGAATTAGCAATGCGTTAACGTCATAATGCACCTTAACTAGGGGTTCCTCTCTGTCATTAAAACTTTGCTATTGTTATATACATAAATGATACGGGAGTAGCGTAGCAATAAGATAGAATCAAATATTATTATTATTACTTTTAGACTTGACGGAAGCTGAAATACGAAATACATGTTTAACTTTGGCTAAAGGTATATTATAGGTATAACCGAGAGGCCAAATACCTCGGCACTCTTTTGGCAGAATTGTTAAAAACATGAAATAGTTGGTATTCAAATTTATTTGCTGTGGCTTTTTATTTTTATTATTTATTTATTTATTATGGTTATACAAAGACAAAGTTAACATAAAAAGTAATTAAATAGTACAAAGATAATTAGTACCGAAAAGTAACAATCTGGTTCTTTCAATTACTTAAATGATATATCCATTGCAGTGTGACACTGATATGCCATCAGTGGATGCTACGACTGACGGAAGTTCCAACGTACCGGATATGTCTGGTTTGCAATTTTTTGAGTTATTCGTAAATAATTCGTATTTAACTGGATGACGTACCAGCAAAAGCAATGTGACGTCAAACAAATTGTTTATAATTGTTTACTGATCGCTTTTCTTAAATATTACCGCAGCCGGTCTGCTCTAGCTCGTGTCGAATTTAGAAGTAGTTGTGTTAATTATAAAACTGACCCTTTTCCGCTTTTTTCCTAGTCCCGCTCGTGCCCGAGTATTAAATAGTATAAATAGTAATAGTACAAACATGCTATCAGCGGTATAAATACAGCATGGTTTCAAATTAGGCAGAGCTTACGATATATACAGTCACATAGCGATCTCGAAAATACGTGTGACACTCAGAAAGTTTTGATAAAAGAAATAAAAATGTTCTATAGGTTATATTTTTTTAATTACATCTTTTCTAGCGACTATGCAAAGTTTCATGCGTCTGAACCAATTTTACAGTCTACAACAGGTACTTCCTCAACGGCCTTCTCGAACGCAATGTGCGCATCGTCTGGCGATGAAAACTGTATCGCTTTGAGCTGGTTTTTAATTTAAGGGAACAACAGGGAGTCACACGGTGCCAAATCAGGACTGTCCGGCGCATGACCCAAATCTTTGACTGGTGTGGTATTGCTGAATCCCTCGGTGCGTTGTCGTGGTGGAGGAAAAGACCTCGGGAGTCCCGTGTTTAATAACTTGTTGCTCGCAGCAGCAGAAACTTTTGGCAAGCATTTGGTAGTCTACAACTCTGCATTGATGCTTCTTTGGTTTCTTAAGGGAGTTGATACAAATACCTCGTTAAGGACACAAAAACTGACGATCGATTGATCTGATGCCGCATTGTTTCTAGATCATATTCCACGACCACTTCTTCCTTCATCCTTCAGATTAAGTGACCGCAGTCGCTACATCAGCGGTACATGTTGCTTTAGAAGACGCCTTGTCACCTGGATGAAGGCGATTAAACGATTCATTAGGTTTCAAGTTGGAAAATGTTCGACACAGCTCCATTTATCTATGACATAATAGTTTCATAATTCAGGTAAAAATGTATAGGTGAAATTTAAATTTGGAACAAATGTATGTTTCCTTTTGAATTATCGAATTTTCAAAATAAATTATGACTCGTCAGCGTTTTACACATAAAAATTTTTTTTGCAAAACTTTCTGAGCGCCGTTGTAGGAAATCATCCATGACGCATGAAACAATAAATCAGGATACCAACATCGAGGGCACTGGTAAGAGACGGAGCTTCTTGCACTTACACCAAGACAACATTTAATGCTAGGTTCTCCTTACTGTCATAAATATGTGTATTTGAAGGAAACCCAACAGGTCGATTATTACGACGCGCTATCGATCACAAAGTCCAAAAACTGCGTTCAATGGTGTCAGCTGATGAAGATATAACAACAGAATTGGACAAAGTTGTCTGTCGCCTTATGAAGCTAGCCCTGAAAACCAGTAAAGGACGCAAAACCGCTTTGCCCTCGAAGTGGATGCAGTGCAAGCTTTTAGATTTGCTTACGCTGACGGAAAAAACAATTGAGCGTCGGCGGCAACACTTCGTTAAAAATTATTCCTTTAGAGCTATTGGTTACGGTGAGTTATTACTACTTAAGGGTAGAATAGTACAATCTAGTGTTTTTTGTTTGAGTACTCTGTGCGCGCGGTCCTGTGTGTGTGCTTTAAGATTCTTCTAAGGGTGTACATTTTTCTAAAAAACAAAAATGCACTATAATTTGAAAAATACATGACATATTATTTTTCATATTTTTCTGATAAATATTGTGACCTAGCCTATCACCCGGTTTCGGCTTGACGTCGACCTTTGGGACACCCTGTATGTTTGCCTGTCTGTAGCATCATACCTTAAACCTTCCATACGAATAGACCATACGAGTAGATTTTGATGCGAGTTTTTTTTTATAATTAAAACCTGAATAAATCGAGAGAGTTCTATGTCATGTTTGAAGAAAATAAATCCGTTCTTTTTGCCGTTAGTCGCGCATAATTTGTGCTTACAAATAAGTTAATTTGTGTGTTATTAACTTCTACAAAATACAAAACAATTTCCTCAGAAAACAGCACTCGATCAGAATTATAACGCGAGGGCCAGCCATCGCCCTCCTCTACCATAAGAGAATAAGGCCCACTTGCTATGAGTTAGCTAGCTTTAGGCTAAATATTGATTTATGTCTCTATTAGTTCATTACAAATAGAAAGTGACGGAAAGACATTTTAACTAACTGACCAGCTAGCTCAGATTGCGCAAGCGGACGCTAAGAGCAACGTGAGCGACCGGCACCCAGTGCTTCTTTAAGAAGATCCAGAGAGTACGTAGAATATAAAGTATTGTAAGTCAACTGTTATTATTCGCAGGTGATGAAGGTCAAGAGTTAAAAGCTCTGGTGAAATTTAAAGAGGATAAAGCTGGGTAAATATTCTTACTTCATTTTGTTATAACTTTATTAACGGTTTTTGCTATTGAAGGCATACTTGTAGTCCAGTCCCTTTAAGGCAAAAATGGGTTAAATCTCAGAATGAAACGGAAAAATGCGAAAACGAAGCTATAGAAATTGAGATATAAAAAACGAAACTGATTTCTTGTGACCTTTGGCCTAGAATCTCTCTGGTTCCTTGCATGCGACCTTGTGTGACTTTCGAGACAACATTTATAATGCCAAGATATAGGTACCTGCAAAAATTTTGCTTTTCGGTTTGATTACGTGGTGAGACCCCTAAAATTACTGGACTACCACTGATATCATAGCTAACAGAAAATATTTTACGGTAAAGGTCCGGTCACTTCGTAATTTTGCATTCGTCTCATTGATGGGCACAGACGTGGACTACTTTTGACATCTGTCAAGCTTTGAAAGTTTTTTTAGTACGGATTATCAATCAAGCAATGCTGTTTTAAATCCAATATACATATACCACAAACTAACTAGTGATGCTACGCATCAGACGAACGTCTTCCTAACTACAACACTAGGAACTAGGAACTTGAGGAACTTTTCAATTTGACATCTACATTTTTTTTTAAATTAGATTGTCCTTCGTTTCTTAATTTTAAAATGACGGCATTGGATTTTGGCGTAATGCCATTGTGGCAGGCTAAACCCCTTCTCCTTTTCTACAAGATATTTTAACATTCTAAAAGATAAAGAAGGTAAAATAAATAAAAGACTTGTATATTTATGACTTTTTAATTTCTAAATTTTGTTTTATATTTTTATATGCTTTGTTTGTATCGCACGGGAGGCAAATTTTTTTTTTCTATAAGCGAGACATCAGTACCTTTTATTCAAATTCTGTTAATTATGTTACACCAATTAAACACCATTATTCATATTGAGTAACCCAGAAAACCTTTCTTGTGTGGCTCACAAACAATATACAAAGGTTTACCACACTTAAACCTTGTAAGCACAAAGCACTATTAGCACAAAGACACGGTAACCATTGTTAAGTCCTATCTCAGTTCTTTGAAAGTGATGAAAAATAACGTCCTTTCGGCTACTTTCTCATTCACTACACAGCACTTGTTGTACATTGTGAAGCACCGAATAAACGCATATTAATTACTATATTTGGTAAATGAGAGGTTATGTTTCAGAAATTGATCAATGCAAACTCTTCACTCGTCAATCATTGAAACCGTAATGGCAGATCGAGCTGATTGATTGAAAATTAAATTAAATTTTGCGTTTTCTGGCAATCAGCTGTAGTTACTACACAATAACTATTTCTGCCAATTTCAAGTATTAATATAATAACAGTAGTTTTAACATAATTATAACATTGAATCATAACCTGAAACCGTACATCATTGATTGAACATAGTGTTATCATTCATCATTCACATTGAAGTGACGTATGACAATTGTTCGCTCGAAAAGTAGCAAGAGATGTCAGCATCAAAAGTTTCTAACCATAGACATAATTCCTAGTTTTTTTTGTATGAAGACTACCTGCTATGACATATACCGTTTTTCGCGTATCTGGCCACTGGGTCAATAAAACTCCCTACCCATCCCTTTTGATCTACTAATCGGGGATATATAACGTGATTGGAACTAAGCTTTCTTTAGCATGTTGAATCCTAACAAAATGCTTGTTTATTATGTTTTTTTCAACCTTCATTGGCACCTAGTTATACGACAAAAATTCAAATTCAAATATTTATTTCTCAACATTGACAATTACTTGTTCTTATTGACGTCAAATAAAACATGATTCTACCACCAGTTCGAAAAAACCTTCGTGAAGAAGAACTGGCAAGAAACTTCACGGGTATATTTTTTTTCAAAATAAATTTACAGTGTCTCTTTATATCTATACAAAATTATTCTTTTCTGCATCTGTTAGCTCGGCAAGTCTCCCTCCCCCCAAGTATCCAAACGACGAACACCCTCAAACGGCACCCTTTCACGAGTTAACGATAGAGTATGTTGGCAAGTAACCATTGAAACGGGACAAAATTAATTATACCTACTAACTTAGTATCTATTACTAAAGCTAAATTTATTTTCAGATTGGAGATTATGAATAAATATCATCATTTAGTTAACAAGACAGGTACACCATTTTTTTACCATCATTCTAACTCGAGTCCTAACAAAACGTAGGTCTGAAATCAATCCCTTTTTTAAAGTTTTCTAGATCTTCCTGCAAAGTTCAATAAAAC